>CM054376.1:136566803-141566803 GCA_028858755.1 Ara ararauna
ACTCAGATTTTGTCTGTACCAGTGGACTGGTACCAATTTTGGCATTCCTAAATCTAGGTAGGAACTTAGTCTTGTCAAAATGCCTCAATAGGGTAAAGCTCAGGCATGCACATGTCCCTCCCCCAACTTGCTTTTTATGGGAAGGAGGCCCAAAAGCATAAGCTAAAAGGGAACCGTTGATCTCCAGTCCGGACAATCAGGGCACTGGGGCTGACCATGGTATGCATCTGTCTTTTAGCCTGTGTATGGGCAATCTGTTTGTTGCATGGTCTGTCTGTTCCTCTGTGGGATATGCTAGATGACAAGCCTGCCTCTGTGAGGGCTTCTTTCATCTTCTCATTTTCAGTAATGAGGGATTAAAAGTCTTTGAGAAAAAAATAAGGTCAGCTAAAAGTGCCTTTTTATGACTGTACTTTTCAGTTGTATGAAACCTTAAATCAAGCATCTGACTTGGCATGAGAGCTCAATGCCACTAAAATTAATATCTAGGAAATGTATTCATGTTTCCTAAGCAGTTAAGGGTGCAGTTGTAATTTCTTTCCTTTTAGATCTAGGTCAAAAATGTCAGTACCTATTAAAGAAAGAAAAAAAACACTACAGAGTGTGTGAATACATCCAGGGAGGCCATAGCTGTAGGTCTTTAGCAGGAGAGAGGTTCTGCCATTCACCATATACAGAGTATGAGCATATGTCATGGAAAAGTTGTGGGGTTTTTTAATCAGTAGAGAGAAAATGCAGAGGTAAAATTTACCATCAGACCAGAATTTGAATAAAATTTATATTTTATTATTTTCTCTTTCCTGAGAGGAATCAGTTCAAGTTCTTCATTCCAGACAGTGGAATAAACCCAGCTTTTAGCCTAAGGTAATTATCATTATCATAATCTTCGCAAGAACCTCCTCAGACGGACATGAGTGTACCTGGAGATCTTTAATCAGATTAAATGGATATTTTCCTCTTGCTAATTAAAGCTAGGAAGTTTGGTGTGAAACAAATTAGCAAAACCTGGTTTTTCTATGGAATGATAACGCAGTACTTCATTAGCACATCTCTATCTAATTGAAACCCAGTATATCATGCATCATAATGGTTCTCTAGAAATGCATACTGAAAAGGAATAGCTTTTTGAGGACTGTGAGGTATTATTTTTAATTTAGTAGATGGAATGTCATGCTGATGCTGCAGAAAGCCATATATCTCCACCTGTTTTGAATGGACCTCAAAGATATTAATATTTCATATAGTGCTAAAAAATCCATTTAATTATTTTTACTCTTTGTGGTTATATTCAACATAGATTTGCCAGAAGTGATTTCAGAGCAGACATAATCCATTCTCCCACAGCCATTGGCATCAAAGTCAATGCATGTACAGGATGCCAGATGTTTTGGGACTGTCTCCACTGTAGGTCAGGAGTGACTGCACTAAAGGTGGGTGTTTAGTGCAGCAATTCCACTTCAAATTTTTTCAATCTTTCCACTACTTAAATATGTAGACTAACTTCTATGAACCCATATATAGGAAAACTCAGCTTAAAGGTGCCTCTTTGCTATTTCTCTGGCCCTTTCTAACCATTGTCTCATACAGCAAACACTAGCTTTAGGCAGTAGTTTCATTTAAGAAACCTTAGCATCAAGATGAATTAAGCATTTTAATGTAAAAAATGAGTGTTTCCTTTGAGGGCTATGTGAATTTAAATCCACCTGGAAAGATAGGTATATCTGAACAAACTTAATTCAACAGATAAAATTAACATTGTCTTGTGTAATTCATATCATGCTGTGCTAGTGTTAAGGTCAACCAAAACTAGGCTTCTTAAGTCACTACCATTGTAAAACCTTTTCTACCCTTCATTCTGCAGGCTTTGGTATATCAGCTTCCTCCCATTATCCTTAATACTACGAAGCATATAGCACCTTTTTGTTTTCACCACTGTCATGTTAATGGAGGCCCAGGTCAGCAGTTTCACAGCAAAAGCAGTTGTTTGATGCTGTCATCTGGCTGCCTGTCTTTTCACTTTTTCTGCTTGTTTAGCTAAAACCTTGCATTTTTACATTTGCAATTGACAAGAAGCAGAATTCTATTGTACAATAAGGTACACTGACCTAATTGACAGAAATGTTCTGCTATGTTTAAACCTGTTTCATGGGCTTTCTGAATTACAAATGAGTCTAAGAGGGGCATGCAAGGTTATTCCATAACCCTTTTTTTAATTTAGTAAGTGTTAGAATTTTAAAGATGAGGTGTTTCTTTTAGAAGCAAACTCAGTTGAGGGCAAAACCTGAACATGTGCAGCTCTGGGGACCTATGCTTACTTCATTAAGACTGTAGGAAATACGCAGCCTCACTGATGCTGTGCAACTGTAATTTGTGTGCAGTTCTTTCTCACCTCCACCTCTCCACATAGATACTTGACATTCGAAGTGTGTGAATGTCCTCCTGTGGGGGATTTGGATATGAAATTGCAAAAATCCCTAAAATTAAGCAGTGATATTCAAGCTCCAAAAGATGAGGGAGTAGATCTCAACCAGTGTATAAAATAGGACTTGAACCTAGTTTAGACTTCATTGTGGATTTCAGTGCTGTGTGATGAGTTAGCATCTGAATAAAATTAGGAAGGATCTTCTGACTGCTTGGCATTTTACAATTTTCCAATAGTCAATATTCAAAGCAGGATATTTCCTTTGTCACAGTTTAGTAGGTGGATTTTCCTGCTGGCAGGGCAGTGGTCCACATATGGCTTTGAAGTTGCAGCATGTTCATGTATTTCTGTGCTATGAGCATTCAGGTGCCAGGTGAGATTCCAACAATTTTAGTAACTCATCCACCATCTTCAGGCATAATCAACAGTAATGAATCCTGCAAAGTTTGTGAATGGGGTCTTCCTCACTCTTTATTTTCAGACCCAGAAAAACAACTGTGACAATATGTTCTGGAAGTGTCAAATTGCTGCTGAAGATGAAAGAGATGAGTGGTAGTAGAGGATCTGAAACTTTAAACAGTAGCTGCAAAGTGCTCTGGCCAAATTCTCACTCTTCATATTAAAATGCAGTGAATGTCTGGACCAGGCCTAAAACGTGCAGTGTTCTTTAAGAAGGTCAGATTTTGAATCCTCCTTCACTGCAGTGAATTCTTGTGCGATGACTAAAACCAGTATGACTTTCTAAATTGTTGACTAAGCAATTATCTGTGCATATGAAACATATATGATTAACATTAAAGATACTATTTCCATTTCAAATCCTCACACTTCTTTGAGGCTTTCAGACTGTGGAATTTTCCTAGGCTTCTGTTGTGAATAAATAAATACCCTGGTCAATACTTCTTGTATTGAACACTGCATTATTAGTGAACTAAACAATGTATTCCTTCTAAGACAATAGAACAGGGAAATCTGTTGCTGTGTATATGTGGATTGGTCTTTCTATTTCATTATGTCACCAAGAGAAGGCTTTCATTGTTCCGTGTAATTCCATCAAGTCAGTAAACAGAATGAGTAAAAGTAAAATAAAGGTTTACTTCACGAATTCTTAAAAAACAGCTTCAGTAACTCAGCCAGTAGAGGGAACTCTAATACAGTGCATTGCAGGTGATGTGGGATTGCAGAATAGAGTAGAATCACAAATGTAAGACAAAGTGAGTGTTAAATGTATTTGTGTCGTATATCATGTGTAAAGCAAAGTACCTACTTCACTTGTCCCATTTATTATTTAGTGAGTTTATACCTGTCGGGTTATTCCTTTCCTTTCCCATCCCTTCCTTTCTTTTTTGTTCCTTCATTTTCATTTTCCTTATATATTGTGGTAGCAGTTCATATACATCTGCCAAATTTAAGGGGTGGACTGCCAGTGACAATGTCGCAGTTCTAATAGTTCATTAGTATTACAGATCAGATACCATTGGACATTTAGTTGAAATTTGGCTGAAAATAAAAAAAAAATTAGAATCTTGTCTGTTTTTTGTGGGTTTTTTTAAGATGTCACAATTATGTGACATAATGGCAGACAGTAGTCTCTCTTAGAAAGACTGGCACACATCCTTTGGAGGAGAGAGAGACAGCTTACAACCCTAAGACATAGTAGTCAGCTGAAAAAAACAGCATCATATGAAGCTACCTTTCTATGGAGAGTCCCAAAAAGAAACTCATTCGCTTTCTTTTTTTTTTTTTTTCCTTTTTTTTGAATTCTGGTCACCTGAATATACTTTCAGTAGGTGTATCACTGTTGCACTTTTTCATTGGTTTTAAGGCTTGATGCCTTTGCTCAGTCATCATTCTGTCATTTACTACTTTGCTTCTTGTGTTGTCCTTAGGGATAAAATGTCATCATATAGGTTGATCACTGGAGAGGTTTCACAGAGAAGTCGTTTCTTGTTTCTTCTGAACTGTTAAAAGTTAGCAAGTGCATGAAATAGATATAACATTTCTCTGTTGCAGCTTGAGCTTAAGATCCTTCCCAGTTCTGTTGTCTTCAAATGGCCTTAGTTCTTCTCCTACACTACAGTGAGGTATTTTGTTATTTCTACACTTTGGGATATTCTGTGGGCTTCAATAAAAGGTAAAGAAACATTTAAAAAAATGGAAAACCTGATGACATCACTGAAGATTTTTTAATGATTTTTCAAAATATGTGTGTATAGGTTCAGTATGAAGATCTCACATGAATATGGATTGAAGAATGTGGGTTGAAGGAGTATTTATTCTCATAGAAATGACAAACATCCCTGCACATATCATGTGTTAGTATTTCCAGTGGCAGCATTTCAGACTGTTCACATCTGTGAAACAGAGCAAAAGTCTAACCCAGCATCCGCTATGTACTTGGCAAGTGCTTTGGTCATGCCTGGTGAAGCACAGTACGGTTGCCTCTGCCCTGCTTATGTGCATTTCTAGATTTAAAGACACATATGGATTGGCATATTAGCTAGCTAATCCCACTTTTTCACAAAGTGCCATGCAGTACTGTCTTTTTCAGATGGAATTCAACTTTCCATTACAATTAGGTAGTAACTTATTTTAAAAGGAAATCATGTTGTGTCATCTACAAATGATCATTAATGAAGGAAGTTTCAAGAAATGGTTTATTTTGGTTACATACTTAAATAAAGGGTGATCTTTAATGCCATTAAAATAAATGCAAAGCTATTCTTTAGCATCTGCAGAACCAAGAGGCAAAAAGGTGCGGGTATTGATATCATTTTTATCAATGATATTTTGCAATTGCAGTTGAGTATAAGTTTTGAAGAACATTTGAACCAAATGAAGTGTAGATGTGAAATATAGTCTTTATTGAAATCTTTACTGAGTTTGGATGAAGCAGATTCTGCTTCCCTAGGTGTTCAGTCTAAAATGCTAATTCTAAGCATAAAACCTAGGAGAAAATGAAGCCATGCATTCCAGAGGTCAGTTCAGGAAATCCTGAGGATGTTATAGCTAAACTGGCCAAAAAATGAGGAGGAATGAACTTTGTGTTTACACTTTACTTCGTGGGCATTCAGAATGTATTAAATGCTCCTTTAAATGTATTATAATCAAGGGGGAGAAATAGGTGCCTCGGTGAGGTTGGAGTCCTTCATAAAAGTTCTGCAGTGGTGTCAGAGTCAAGAACATCACTTGGACTCCCTGAATGATTACACTATTCCTGATTCTTCATTTTATGTATTGCACATCTAAATTAGGCATAGACAGTCAAAATATGACCCTTCTTCGGCAAACTTTTGCCATATGTAACTCCAAGTTTGTGTTCTCTATTCTCTGGTCATTCTGGATAGCAAAGCAGGAGAGCTTGCTTTGGTTAGAATAGCAGTTTTGAAAAGAGAAAATTATAATTACATATTTATCCGTGTGAATAATTTGACAGATGTCTCTAGCTGCTGATGTACAAATGCTAAATACTAATTGTTGTAGTTTTGATGCACCGTGTCTTGTGTGTATTTACTTTTTGTTGTTTGTTTCGGATAATTTTTACTGTTTGTGGGTTTTTTTCGCTGTTTTCTAATCTATGTCTAGAGGCAATTAAGGAGAACCAGACATTCCCATAGCATCTTTTTGATCAAATAAGCAAGTTTGTTCCACAAGAAAAGGACTTCATCTAGTATTGATTTCAGTGCCTTCTCCAAGATACTGTGCACTGACAATTCTTATTGGTATTAACAGAGATAAGGAAGCAATATATAGTGAGGTCGACAGGGAAAAAAAAAAGATAGAAGGTGAAAAGACATGTTTTCATAAATTGCTCATGAATGGATTGTTCTTTGTGGGAGGAGGACTGTAATCATGCAAGATTGCTTATGTGGCCCTTGCATTTTCTGGAGAACATTTCCTGTTTGTTGGCATTTCCACCAATTGCACTGGAAGATTTCACATTTTTTGTGACAACCACTTTTCTGTATATCCAGTGCAACATGAGTCTGTGCAAATAGATTGCCAGTTTGTGTTCTAGTTTGTCTGCTACTGCTGGCATCTAAACTATTTCTCATTAAGCATGTTAGAAATATATTTGGATAGTTGCTGTGTTACTCTAAGTGATGGAATGGATAATAATTTCATAAAGTAAATGCAGGGCGCATCATACAATATTAAAGCAAATGTGTAGTAGGCCACATGAACAAGACAGGTAGGTAATTTGATCTCTATTAAATTATTTAAAGCACATTCGCATTTAAGTAGGATTTAATGATAAGGAATCAGGTGAAGCTTTATACATTGATTTATTTGTATTAAAGATTTCACATGGTTGCTTACAGTTCAGCAAGTTTGCAATGTCTATCTTCTATATAAAACATTTTATACTCTCCATTTTCAAATGAGAGTTTGTGTTTATGTTTCCAGTGTAAATATGTGTGACAGGACAGACATAAAAGGATAGTCACTGAAATAATAGATTATTATTACTTCTGTGATATACAGTGCTAGCTTTGAATCTCAGGAATGATAGATTTCCTTAATGAATTCTATCAGTACATCAGTATGCTATACTTGAACAAAACATTTAGGTGTTTTAATAATTATTATTATCTCGAGTTGTTTGGAAAGTTTCCGATTAAAATGTTATACTACACCTAATATGCAGTTGAGGCCAAAGATACAGACAGTGGATGACTGAATCTGATTTACTGGAAAATATGCAATAGGCATTTTTAAACCTGCTACTCTTAGCAAGTGATTTGATTTGTCACTGAAGCTCAGGAGTGTTCCATCCCAACTAGAAGTGCTGCAGGAGGGCCAGGAGACCTCCTTGGATGGAGAAGGAGCTGCTGAGGAAAATTCAAAGTAAAAAAGAGGCTTATAAAAGGTTGAAGCAAGGACAGGCTTTCTGGGAAGAACACAGGGACGTTGTCCGGGAAGCTAGGGACCAGGTTAGGAAAGCTAAGGCCCAGTTAGATTTAAACTTGGCTAGGGATGTTAAAGATAACAGGAAGGGATTTTATAAGTATGTAGCAAACAAACAAAAGCCAGACTAGGGACAATGTGGGCCCCCTCCAGAAGCTATGAGGAGAACTGGCTACCCTGGATTTGGAAAAGGCTGAGGTTCTTAATGACTTCTTTGCCTCAGTCTTCACTGCCAAATGCTCTGACCATACCACCCAAGTCTTGGAAGGCAGACACAGGGACTGTGAGAATGAAGACCCTAGGCCCACTGTAGGAGAGGATTTGGTTTGAGACCATCTTCAGAACCTGAACGCACACAAGTCCATGGGACATGATGAAATCATTCCACAGGTCCTGAAGGAGCTGGCAAATGAAGTTGCTAAGCCACTGTCCATCATATTTGAAAAATCATGGCAGTCAGGTGAAGTTCCCAACGACTGGAAAAAGGGAAATATAGCCCCAATTTTCAAGAAGGGGAAAATGGATGAGCTGGGGAATTACAGACCAGTCAGCCTCACCTCTGTGCCTGGCAAAATCTTGGAGCAGATTCTCCTGGAAGGCATGCTGAGGCACATGAAGAACAAGGTGGTTGGTGACAGCCAGCATGGCTTCACTAAGGGGGAATCCTGCCTGCCTAATTTGATGGCCTTCTATGATGGGGCTATGGAAGTGATGGAGTGGGGTAGAGCAGTTGATGTCATCTACCTGGACTTGTGCAAAGCGTTTGACACTGTCTCACATGATATCCTTGTCTCTAAATTGGAGAGACGTCAATTTGATAGGTGGAACCAGCAGGTCGAGGGAGGTGATCCTGCCCCTCTACTCTGCTCTCGTGAGACCTCACTTGGAGTATTGTGTGCAGTTCTGGTGTCCTCAACATCAAAAGGACATGGAACTGTTGGAACAAGTCCAGAGGAGGGACACGAGAATGATCAGGGGGCTGGAGCACCTTCCGTATGAAGATAGGCTGAGAAAGTTGGGGCTGTTTAGCCTGGAGAAGAGAAGGCTGCGTGGAGACCTCCTAGCAGCCTTCCAATATCTGAAGGGGGCCTATAGGGATGCTGGGGAGGGACTCTTCATGAGGGACTGTAGTGACAGGACAAGGGGTAACGGGTTCAAACTTAAACAGGGGAAATTTAGATTGGATATGAGGAAGAAATTCTTTCCTGTGAGGGTGGTGAGGCACTGGAATGGGTTGCCCAGGGAAGTTGTGAATGCTTCATCACTGGCGATGTTCAAGGCTGGATTGGACAGAGCCTTGTGTGGCATGATTTAGTGGGAGATGTCCCTGCCCATGGCAGAGGGGTTGGTACTAGATGATCTTAAGGTCCTTTCCAACTCTAACTAGTCTATGATTCTATGATTCTATGAAGCTTAAACTATATCTAATATATTCATCAATATTACAGTTTTGTATTTAATATATGTAATTCAGCCACGCAGTCACTCACTCCCTCCCTTCCATTTCCTGCCCCCCGCTCTCTGAGGGATGGGGAGGAGAATTGAAAGAATTTAACTCCCACAAGTTGAGATATGAACAGTCCGGTAACTAAGGTATAACACAAAACCACTACTGCTATCACCAATAATAATAATAATGGTAAAGGAAATAACAAGGGAAAAGAATGCAACCAGTCACCACCCACCCACCGATACCCAGCCCGACCAAGCAGTGATCCAACCCTTCCAGGTAACTGCCCCCAGTTTATATAGTCGGCATGACGTGCTGTGGTATGGGATATCTCTTTGGTTAGTTTGGGTCAGGTGTCCTGTCTCTGCTTCCTCCTGGCTTCCCCTCCTCCCTGGCAGGGCATGAGACTCAGAAAGTCCTTGGTCAGAGTAAACATTACTGAGCAGCAACTGAAAATATCAGTGTTATCAGCACTGTTCCCAGGCCGAAAGTCAAAACCACAGCACTGCCCCAGCTACTACGAAGGAGAAAAATGACTGCTACTGCTGAACCCAGGACAATATATGGTTACTAACTGGAAGAGTTTGTCACATAACATTCATTGGATGTTCTGCATCTGAAGATAACTAACTTGCTGTTGGGTCCAAATAGAAGATCCACAATTCTTGTCTTTCTGCAATGCAAAATGAGACAAAAACTAAGCACTTGTCTGGTGTGGCTTATAAACCTTTGCAATTGTGATACATAAATGTGACTGAGCTAATTTTCTGAGTAAGCAGCAGTTTGGCCTCTGATTTGCTGACCTCACTTAAAGAATTTAGGCTGAATGTTTCAACCAGTAGCTCAGAAGCAGCACTTGGTGTTTGGCATCCTATCCTAGCCATGCTTAATCTTCACTTCCTTCTGTGAATACTCTCTACACAATTTGAGCCAGCAAGATGCACTTAAACTGCAAGATAATTTTGTTTGTAGTGTTTATGATGCCTAGAGCAATGTACCTGTTCAAGTAGAAAATCCTGGATGCAGATCTGCTCCCTACAAATCCTTAAATAAATGAAATTGAGAGAACCACTGTAGCCCCATGGATCCATCAGTCTAGGACTTCTGCAAGTACTGATGGGAAATGCATTAGCACGATGTTCCAGAAGCTCTACCTGATGTTAAGTATATGTCTTTAACCATTAGTGTAATCTCTTTGGGTTTTTTTCGTGTCTGAAATGGGATTACTCTTTTGAATTACAGATGAGTAAGAATACAGTAATCTTTAACCTGTGCCAGCTGGCTCAACCAAGCAGCATAAAGAGGTGTACAATTTCCTACATTTAAAACAGAAAGAAGAAAACCATCATTTGATCAGTATTTGATCAGTAAATCATGAAGATCAAAAAGGCATTTGTAAAAATAGCTATTATTCCATTCACTTTATCTGTTTGCTGGTCTAGTTGTTCTTAAATGTTTGCTGGTGAAAGATTATAAACACACAGTGAATTTGCTAGACATGGATATACAAACTACAGAGGGAAACTCATGCTTTGGCGGAAAGCAAAAATAAGAATAAAAAAGTTTTACATTTTTAATTTCTGACCTTGTATTTTTATTCTGTTCAGCCTCAGCATAATAATATAGTACTGGGGAATTATTTCATTAAATTTTGAGGCCATTCAGCACCTTTACAAGATCGTACACAGGTAGTGCCACAGATAACATCTCTCCCAGGTAATTATATGATGCCATTATCACTTACCTGCGTACTTCACAGTTTTTATTGTATAAATTTACAGCACCTTTGCAGGTAAGAAAATGAAGTTGGGCTCATTATTCAATTGGGAGCTTAGGCACACCATTAGGAGAAGGTTAGGGAATTAATAGCGGATCTACAATGTCTCAAAGTTTTTGGGTTTAGTTTTTTGGGGGTTTTTTTTAGTTGTCTGTTATGCTTGAAGTGACTTTTTTCTTTGAAAGTTTTGCTTTCAAATTGAGATAAAATAGAAACTTTTATATCTGGTGTGTCTAGTCTAGCCAGATCTGTAACACAGAACAAGATTCCCCTCATCTACCTTTGTGCATTTAAAGTGGAAATTTTACATTTTAACTAGTTGCTAGACTTGTGTTGTAGCCCTCAGAGGGAAATGGGTGTTGGGGGCATGAGTCATCTCATCCTGTTAATGCAGGGAGTCTGGATAACTAGCTGAGATACCTGCAGAGAGGATGATTTAATTAAGCCAAATCTCACTTAAAGCAATTAGATAACTTGGCCAAGGCTACAAAAGAGCAAAATGGGAACACCATTCCTAGGTCTGTGTCCTAAACACTAAAGCACCCTGTCCATCCGTGACCTCAAGTTATATTCTTACCTTCTGATCTTAATACCTGTCAAAGTACAGGCATAAATTGCAGAGTGAAATTCATCCCACCGAACTTCTGACAACGGTGATGTGGCCACCAACACAAACACTAGTCACTTTAGACTCTGCTTATTGAAAATGTATTGTAAGGATGCTTATTCCATTGACTATCAGTGGAGATTAGAGGATTATCTCAAAAGTGAAGGTTGACATGGTCTCATTGATAAGTGGTGTGAGCTTTTGTAACCATGAGTTTGTTTAAGACAGATCAGATAAAGGCAACTGAGAAACCAGATATTTGAAAAAAAGAAAAAAACAGACCAAAAAACCCAGACAACACTATTCCATATTTCTAAGATAAAGAAGAAATGAAACAGGAAACTCCTGCCATGAGACACTGGAATAGGCTTCCCAGAGAAGCTCTGGGTGCCCCATCCCTGGCAGTGTTCAAGGCCAGGTTGTACGGGGCTTTGAGCAACCTGGTCTAATGGAAGGTGTTCCTGCCTGTGGCAAGGGGATTGGAACTGGATGATCTTTAAGATTCCTTCCAGCCCAAACCATTCTGTGATGCTGTAAATTTTTTCAGTATTTTATTGATGATGCTGCTGTTTGTGATTTGATCACTTTCTTTATTCCTGAGAACAGTAATTGCTATGAGGAAGCACTTGTGTATGGATGTCATACACTTCATGGCATATTTTCAAACTACATTCTCTGTATTATATATCTATTAGATGTTACACATTCATTTCTTTATCTGTAATGGAAGGACTGCGATGAAGTAATTGAAAACAAGACCTGTATTCTTGATGTAAGTTTGAAAGAAGTAGAGCTTTGTATACTCTTGGCAAGGTTATCCTAATTTATCCTTTAAAAGCAGAATCTGTCTCGCACAGAGTTTTCCACTTTGTGGAGTAGAAGTTTTTGTTTTATTTCGTGGTGTGTTGTTTGAAAATAAAAGCTATGTAACCCAAACAGGCAGGTAGATTTTATATTTTTTACGCTCCTGTCTAGTTAGGGAATCTGCTGAAGGTGATACCAGCTTTTTTTGTGGTTCTGTAGATGATATGTGAAGTCTTGAGACAGGAGCTTTTGTTATATTTCATGAGGGCCCTTAAGTCAACCAAGGTGATGAATCGTGTGACCAGGAATATCTCTGAGAAGCCTCTGGTTTGCTGAGGTTTACAACTTAGTCAAGGCTAGCCTTGTGCAGTGACTCAAAGCATATGTGAAACAGCTAAGAGATTTGGATTGGAGTACCCTTTTCATTCATTTGAGCCCTACAAAGAACAGAATTCTTTCTCTGCCTCCTATTTCTATCCCTGAGTTCAAGTTCCGAAGCTTAGAATTGTTGAGATGTAACCTGCTTCTTTATTTCAGACTATCCCTTTTTATTTGTTCCTCTGTAAAGAGCATAACAAAGACAGCTCATAAAAGTTCAGGATTTTTTTTTAAAGTATGAGAGGGAGCAAGGCAGAAAATAGTGGTAAGTGGAAAGATTTTCTGCACCTAGGATTTGTGTTGGGTACTCGTAAGTACTCTTTTTGTCCTCTGAAGACAATGAAACTGCTCAGCTGAGTAAGAATAAACATCCAGAAAAACAGTTCTCAACAGGACAGACATTATAATGAATTCAGATATGTTATAGTAGCAGTGAGTAGAAATGAATGAGTATTGATTGCAAAGCAAATACATAAAACGAAAGGAAGAATGTTATTAAAAACAGCAGAAGAGTTAACAGGGAAAGGTATGTGATAAAAATGATGCTTCATTAGCACATTTTTAGAATAAGCTTAATGCTCAGTATAGAAATAGCTGTTTTATGAAAATCAAAGAAAAAATACAGAATTTGCAGACTGTACTGTAATATGCCACATTCAGAGCCTCAAGGATGCCCCCTATTTGTGTTCTGTGAAGACAATGTACCTGAGTACCAGAGTACCTAGGCTCTAGTGAATACAACTGTCATATTATTGTACAAATGTACACATAATTTTATTTCTGTGCTATGAAACAGGATGCATACATGTTGAGTGCATATGGGAAGGGGCAAGGCAGAATCCAGAGCTTTGGTCATAGGTAATAAGGAAATAAGAAGTTGATAGTGCGGGTATATGGTCATTAAAAAAAACCCAAAAGTTGTATTAGTTGCTAAAGATTGTACCTGTCAGGGGCTTGAAGTAAGAGCTTCGGTCAGTCCTTTAGTCTTAGGAAATCACTATGTGAAAAAAGTGCCAAGTGTTGAGGATTCAAAGGAGTTGAAGTATTCAGAGTTTGCTGTATTGCAATATGAGTGAAGCTGCAGCAAACAGAAATATTTCATATGTATAGTGTGGGCAGAGGAAGGGAAAAAAAAGTGAAAAGTAAACCATGGCATGAAAATGACTGTTATTTCTATTTAGGTCATCTTCTATATAACATGGTAACCTCATGTCCTTGATTTTGGCATTATTGAATAATTTTATTACTTGGCCAAAGAAGTAATGTGAAAGGGTACAATTCTGAATAAAGTGAATTGATATAAAAATGTTAGTTGGAGCCAAAATCTGTATTATGGGGATAGGTTAATAACAGTGTAATTATGAGGTATAAAATTTGTGGCTTTATGTCCTGATAAACTTAGTAGTAAGATCAATCTATGATTCAAATAAAAGTGAAGAGAATTAGTCAATCTGGACAAGTACTGGTCATGCATCCCCTCCACAGAAGGCACAATGTGGGATCCTTATGCTTTTCCTAAGGAAGCAAACCACGGCCTGGCGCAAGTGGAAACAGGAACAGCTCCAGGTTTTCTGTTGTTTCTATGGAAACAAACTCCCACTTTGTTTATGAGGCAGAGGAGATGTCTTATAATGTATGATTAAGGGGATGAAGCAGTGCACAAAACAGGTGAGCCTTGAAAAAAATCCTGGAAGTAAGGACCTGCAAACCCAGCCATTGCAAAACCAGGGCTTAACAAAAACTCACCTGAGCACTTTGCTAGTTAAATGGAGAAGAAAACTAAAACATCAGTTGCTGCTTTAGGGAGGATGGATCGCTGCTATTATAGCAACAACTGTTTCAGAGGTTCCTAAATTGTCTTCTGTCTCACACTCAAAACTGCCACATTTGAACACTGAAAAATATTCTTTCACTTCCAGCTAAATGCACTTTAATGGCTTCCAGACAGCCATAAAGCTGTGCAACAGGCATAATTCTTCAAACAGGATATAACATCTCGTATGTTTCTTGATTATCCAACTCAATCTGATTCTCTACAAATTTCCAGAGCCTCACACTTTTGTATAAGATATATTTCTAATAGAATGCATTCATTTACCAGCATGGATATCTTTATGTTATACTGTGAGGATTTATCAGTCCCCATCAGTCTGTATTTTATCGACCTACCCCTTAAATTTCTGTAACAAGAATTTTTTCCATGATCTCCATTAGTTTGGAGGTCATATTTGGCTTTCTCCAAGATTTTTCAACCCAGTAAATTCAGGAAGTTTGGCTGCAGGTCAGTAGCTTGGTCTAAGATGATAGAACCAAGTGAAAGGCTGCATCCAGTGAAGACAGGCTGAGAGAGCTGGAGTTGTTCAGCCTGCAGAAGAGAAGGCTCCGAGGGGATCTTAAAGCAGCTTCAAGTGCCTAAAGAGGAGTACAGGAAATCTGGAGAGGGACAAGAGCATGTAGTGACAGGACAAGGGAGAATGGCTTTAACCTGACAGAGGGGAGATTTGGATGAGGTATTAGGAAGAAGTTCTTCCCTGGAAGGGTGGTGAGACCCTCGCACAGGTTGCCCAGAGAAGCTGTGGCTGCCCCATCCCTGGCAGTGTTCAAGGCCAGGTTGGACAGGGCTTGGAGTAACCTGGTCTAGTGGTAGATGTTCCTGCCCATGGCAGGGGGTTGAAACTGGAGGCTCGCTCAAGGTCCTTCAAGGTACCTTCCAACCCAAACCATTCTGTGATTCTGTGATGAAAATGGTGGGGTGTATAAATGTTTTGTATGAATTATTTTGTTTCTTAGAGTTATTAGAAAAAACCACACCTGTGTATCCCTCAGTCACACAATCTTCACTGATATCCTGTGTCTTACCTTAATTTTGCCTCCAGTGGTCCTCAAAAGTCTTTATAGGTAAAGGAGAATATCATAGAATATCTCAAGTTTGAAGGGACCCATAAGGGACATTGTAAGTCAAGGTATTTGGTGTTTTCTACATCTCTGTAGTAAATGAGTATTTTGGAATGGTATTGGGATAAAAGCTCTTAAATAGTATTTTCCTCAAACTCATTGCACAAAAATCCTTGCATATAAGTAATTCTGCTTACTAATATTAGAGTTAGTAGTTCTGAGACTACTGTGCTGTCTGCTGCCCTGCAAGCTTCAGTCACTGGGACTTTCTGGTTGTTTGGCTTTCATTCCTATTGTTTATTCCTGCATCTTAAGAGAATTGATAAACTTCAATGATTTTAGAGGCTTTCATCAATGAGGTCAGATGCATTTATTTTCTGCAATAACTCAGAAGAACACATAGTTATAATATCTGGGGAGGCTCAGGCATGTGACAGACAATATGAAATGTGATGGATAAGTATCCAAAAGAATGAGGTTAGTGTTAACACTGAGGTTTTTTGTTTGATTCATTTAATCAAAAGACATTTGTAAGAATCTCTCATGACAGTTCTTTTTCAAAGTTCCACAGTTATCCCAAAGGCAATGGCATTTTTGTTAGGTTTAAATACAGTTATGTTGTTCTCAATTCTAGCTCTCTAATATTTTTATAGTTAAATAGAAGAAACCTATAATCTTAGTCATCATCTCAGGGGTCATGCACTTTTGAGAAAACAAGACTGGATAAAAAATCAGGTAGTAGCTCTACACATTTTTCTCTTAGTCTTCCACTTCAGCTGACAGTTCCTCCTGATGCATGCTGAATACCTATTCAAAAACAAAATGAGGATTCATTTACTGTGGTGACAGAGAAATGTATTAATACCGACTATGACACAAAAAGCAAAAGGTTTTGCAAATAAAGATTGTTGTGGGTTGACCCTGGCTGGAGGTGAGGTGCTCGCCAAAGCTGCTCTGTCGCTGACCTCCTCAGCTGGACAGGGGAGAGAAAATACAACAAAGGCTCATGGGTCGAGATAGGGACAGGGAGTGATGTCTCCATCGCTATAGAGAGACAGATGTGCGTATAGAGACATCACTTACCAGTTATTGTCATGGGCAAAACAGACTCAACTTGGGGAAATTAATCAAATCTGAGTAGAATAATGACAAATAAACCCAAATCTCAAAGACATCTTCTCCACACCCCTGCCTTCGTCCTGGTCTCGACTTTTCTCCTGAATTCTCTACATCTTCCCCACTGAGAGGGACAGGAGATGGGGAATGGGGGTTGTGGTCAGTTTATCACACATTATCTCTGCTGCTGCTTCCTCCTCATGAGAGGACTCCTCACACTCTTCCCTGATCCAGCATGGGGTCCCTCCCACAGAAGACATTCCTCCATGGACTTCTCCAGCAGGAGTCCTTCCCATGGGCTACAGTACTCCATGAACTGTTCCAGTGGGTCTTTTCCATGGGGTGCAGTCCTTGAGGCACAGGCTGCTCCAGGCTGGGTTCCCACAGGATCACAAGTCCTGCACCAGACCTGCACCAGTGTGGACTCATCTCTCCATGGGGATGCAGGTCCTGCCAGGAGCCTGCTCCAGCGCAGGCTTCCTGCAGGGTCACAGCCTCCTTCAGGCATCTCTCTGCTCCAGAGTGGGGTCCTCCCTGGGCTACAGGTGGAATCTGCACCACATGGACCTCCATGGGCTGCAGGGGCACAGCTGCCTCACCATGGGCTGCACCACGGGCTGCAGGGGAACCCCTGCTCTGGTGCCTGGAGCACCTCCTGCCGTCCTGCACTGACCTGGGGGTCTGCAGGACTGTTTCTCTCAGATACAGTCAGTCCTCTCTCCAGCTGCAACTGCTCCTGCACAGTAACTTTTTGCCCTTCTTTATGCTATCACAGAGGTCCTACCACCACCACTGATGGGCTCAGCTTTGACCTGCAGTGGGTCTATGTTGGAGCTGTCTGGCACTGGCTCCATCAGATGTGCTGGGAGCTTCTAGCAGCTTCTCGCAGAAGCCACCTTTGTAGCCCCCCTGGTACCGAAACCTTGCCACACAAATCGAATACAAAGATGAAAGAGGAGAAAAAGCACTGGACAGCATGTACTGTTGTCTAATTGTTCTGAAATTTTATCATGTTATTTGCTGCTGTATATTATGCAGTGGCAATAAATCTTATTATTTTGCTTTTCTTATTTTTTGGTTTTGAGCAGTATTTAATGCCAGGAAAGCTGTTGAACATTACAAGCTGGAAAAATGCATTGGCTACATTTACTCTCATATATATTTGAAGGGGATCTTATAAGTGGAAGTAAAACCAGCGTTTATGCCTTCAGTTACTTTGTTAAATTACATGCACAACTACCCTCGCAGTTCTCCTGCCTGATGATGCTGTCTTCATTTTGAACTGCTGTTTTGACATTTGTAAAGTTTTAGCAAATGCTTCAGGAAAAGGTCAGTTTATGGTGACATTTTCCCTTTTCAAAAACCTGTGCAGTGGACACTGAATACAGGTTTACATGATAAGCCATTCTGGATTTAAAAACAAGGCTTTTTTTTTCCACTGTGTTTGGAACACTTGTTTTTCAGTCTTGCTTTGGTTTTGCACTGCTGCTCTGGCCACTTACTAGAAAGTTCTTTTCACATAACTCAGTTCTGAATGTCTTTGCTCAGTGGTATAACTCTGAAAAAAATTGATACAAGTATAGCATATTTAGAAAACATAGGGCTAGGGTATAAATATTACTAACTTAGACCCAAATACACTGCAATAGCTCCTACAAAAGTCTCCCTGCAAACCTGCATCACTGTGCGGTATCCACTCCTGAGCAGCCATGCTGGGGTTATATTTGCAATCATGTTTCCCCATCCTACCACTAGGTCATTTCACTCTTTTCTGTAATGGTTTGAAATGCAACAGTTAATTAGAAATTGTCCACTAACATGCCTCAATGCTTTCTAATGCAGTCAGGGCTTCTGTAACAATCCATAGAATAATTTCCTGTTTGTGAGATAAAGGTCCATTTATGAATTAGAATATGTCATCAACCTTTTTTTTTTTTTTCCATGTTTTCGAAATTCCAGTGCTTTCTCGAAGACATATATTCTGACAAAAAATGTGGTTCTTCAAAAAAGTTCTGTAACTAAGAAAGAAGAAATATCACACTTTTTCAGAAGTACAGATTTATAGAATGAGAAATTATATTGGGATATATACTTTTTGTCTGGATATCAGTATATTCTCTGTCCCTAAGAATTCTTTGCCTTCAACTGTGCGGGCATTATGCTGGTGCCCTAGTGAACACAAAATTTGTTCTATCACAGCAAAGCCTACGAACTTTAAATAATAAGTGCTTAGAGGAAAATCTTAAGAAACTGTTCAGTGTTTCTATTGACAAGATGGTTCTTAGGAAATAAATGGCATAGAAAACTATGTATTTTTAACTGTGGAATTTACAACACCACAACTGCTGTATGTTTAATGACTGAAGGAACTGGCCTTTAGTTGTTACGTACTGTACTCTTCTTATGCAGCAATGTGACAGAATATGTATACTGACCTTTTCTTTGACTGAATTAGAATAGAAATCCTACTGAATTTTCAGGACTGTGTGTATGTAACTCATTAGAGCTGTCAGTTACCTGCACCCAGTGATCTGATGGGATAATACGATAACAATACTTTATGTGGCCAGATGATAGAAGTCCCATGAGCAAAATGACTCAATTCAACTTAGACAAAAGACTAGTCAGGACATCTCAATGACATATATTTAGTCAAACATCATATAGCCACTCTACCATCAGAAAGCAGAGAGATCTGATTAGACACACTTGGTGAATTTAACGGATGAGGAGCTTAAAAATGCCCACAGCAACATTCTTCTTTTCTGGAGAGCCAGCAGAAATTCGTGTGAATGTTCAGTTTTTCTTAGCTTCCTAGTTTTCAGCTTTCACAGTTTTAGAGGCAGTTATTTTTTCAACATCTACATAGCATGTTGTTATTGCTGTGTTCACAGGAAATATCTTTGATTCCATTAAGTAAGAACAAGTATTTATATTTTACACATTGTTTATCTCTCTTTTGGCTAACCTAATGTGTATTACAAGAGTATCACCAAATCAAATATATGTTCATGTGTAGTTAATGAGAAGCACATGATTATTAAACAGATGTGTTATAACTAAGCCAATGAGAGTGTACATAACATATACTCTTCTGGACTGCTGCTGCACTATTACTTTTGATGACTTCACTTACGAAGTGATAATATTCATAGCAGAACACTTCACCATATCCTAAGAAATAGCATAGTTATTAATTTAATTAGTTGATGCTTAGTTCTAAGGAAATATGTATTTACAAGTTGTTTATAACTTTGTGCCTTGTATCTTAAGTTGCAAATAGCAAGAAAACAGAAATGCAGTTGATATGCAGTATAACATTTGAGCTTGAACATTATTTTCAATCTTGAATTTTGCATTTCTTCTTCTAACAAAAAAAAAATAAACCAACCCACAAGAACATCAAAGAGTTTTCCTTGAAATACTAGCCACATTTACAAAAAGCATGATTTATAGGATTTGTGCTATTTTGACCCAACTTGATTTCATATTGTTCCATGAGTTTCTATTGGTAACCTCTTCAACTATTATAATTTATTATCTTTCGTGGTTTTGTATTCAAGCCAAATGAAAAGAATGCATGAATTATTTCTTTTCCATGCTGACCAAATAATTCCCATTAAACCTGAGAGGGGCTTTTTCATTCTTCAGCTCAAAGCAGTGAAACTTCTAAAATCTACAACTTAATCTCTGTCAATGCAAATCTCTCTTCTATCTTCCTTCCTTCCTTCCTTCCTTCCCTCCTTCCCTCCTTCCCTCCTTCCCTCCTTCCCTCCTTCCCTCCTTCCCTCCTTCCCTCCTTCCCTCCTTCCTTTTATCCTGTCTTGTTTCTTCATGAAAATTCAGTAGCGGTGAGAAACCTGCCAGCAGAGCAATCACCCATCTGGCCTAGTTCACTCAATCTGAGCAATAGCCCATCCTGGCTGTAATTGACTGGTGATTCTATGATTCTATGATTATTTGGGGAATTTAAAGCTCCTGTCTTTTATAGGTGGGGCTAATTGAAATTTTTTAGCCTAAATTTCCAGTGCCAGAAGGTTTTGGGATAGACTCAACACTCCTAAATGTATATGTAAGCAATGAAATACTAAATATTGATAATGCAATTGAGTTTTTATTTGATTTTGCTGTAGTGGTTCAAAACTGTATCCTTACCCTTAAAACTATATCCTTGAGGTTACTGCACAAGTGGCCCTTTTGAAATCATTAAAATAAACTAGATGCATAAAGTTAAACTTATACATGTACTTTTGCTTTCTCAGTCTATGCCTGTAATATTAAAAGGAAAAACTGTTTAATGAGGTTTGTAAGATACTGAAACAAATTAGAAGACTTAACTGTCCTTTTTTATACCACTGTATTTTTGAAAGCTTGTGATAGTTGTCATCCGGAGTTACTTGGAAAGCCTAATTTTGAGTTTTCACTAGTCTAAGAGAAAAGAAGTTTCATGACAGAAGCAAAAAACATATTCTGGTCTGTAAAACCTGCATATTTGGAACATACTCAGAAAATAACAGTAAGACTGATTCTAATTCCGGAAAACCTGATTCCTATTCTAGAAAACTGTCCACAAAATCCAAATAATCTGCACATGTATAATATAACAAAAGAGAAACAAATGTCATGACTTGATCATGGGAGTAAGTACTTAAGAGGTACTTATGGAAAAATAGTTTCTAAGAGCAGAAACTTTTTACTTTGTAAGAGAAGGACATAATGTAAGCTGTAGCTGGCAACTTGACATAGATCCAAAGGAAAACAAAGGAAAGTAGATAGCTCTACAGGTCATTCTGAAGAAGAATGGAAGTGGATTGTTCAGTTAATTGTTCTGTCTCTTTCTAGAGTCTTTTACTGGGTTGGATCAATTTCTGTTGAATGTAATGGTAGCTAAAATACCTATCTTAAGTGTAGATACCTGTGTTCAGGTTTCTTAATCTCAAAGCAAATTGTTCCCTTTATGTTTTTCTAAGGCATATTCTCTGGGTCAAGGAGACATATGATTGATACAGGATTTACTGCATGAAATCCTGTATGGGCCATGCTGTTGAAAAGGACAGACTTATGTTAAAGAAAGATTTTGGTTTATCCTGTAGATAAATATTGCGCCTTGCACTTGTTTCAGACATCTCTAAGTGAGCATGGAGGCAGGTACACTCGTGTGTACTCCACAGGGCTGAGGATGCACAGGGTAACTTTCAGGACTGGTGGGAGCTCCTGGATGCTGATTTATCACGTTAGGTGATGTAAAAGCCATATACTGGTCTTATGTCCCCTTTGCATTCCTGGATGACGTTGGCCAAGTCAAACACAATAACAGAGCCTGTAAGCCAATTAGAAATGTTCAAGATTGCTTCTGTTGTAGTGGTTAGCATTCTGAATTAAAACAAGTGAAGAGTTTATAAGAGACTTTGGCATAAAATATGTAACTCATAATTCATATTTACTGTTTTAGCTAGAAAACCATCCTTCTAAAAGGTTTAAGAAGCAATAAAATTTAAAAAAGTATATATATATTTGCACTATCAAGTGTTACAGTTCTATGTGAAAAATACAGTGCACTGGTGCTGTGCATTGGCCGGGTTGGACAGAGCATTGGGTGACATGGCTTGGTGTGAGGTGTCCCTGCCCATGGCAGGGGGGTTGGAACTTGATGTTCTTAAGGTCCTTTCCAACCCTAACTATTCTATGATTCTATGAATTTCGATGTGACAGGTAATCACAGAATTCCATGTCTAAACACTTCATAGTATTTGAGAAATACTGCTGGATACTCATTCATGTTAGTGCAGTGCTGTGCCATTTTCACTGTCTCTGGATTATACACAATATTATTTTCTTCTAGCTGAATTGAAGTAAATTTCAAAATTCTTAACTCTTTTAATCCTGTTTGGTCATCTCAGTGTGCACTTACATTCTTTCCTGTATTAAAAGATTAAAATTTCCTCCCTTTCAGACACTAAAATGAACATACAGTGTTCTGTAAAAAGTATGGATTATTCTAAAAAGTAAAATTAGGGACATGTATGTATTAAATGTGTTTTCTTCAATGCTTTAAACTATTTCAGAGGGTAAATGAATGCTAAATTTTACAGATGGTCAAGAAGTTCACCTCTCTTCTTTTAAAGCTCTGAATCATCTCTATTGCTGAGATTTTTAATCCCTTCCAGTGGAGCACTAAAGGTTGGTAATCCATTGAAGCAGTGGTGGATTTTTTCTGCAAACTGCTTTCTTGATCAGTTTTTAATTTATTTCTATGTAAATTACTTTGAAATACCTTGGGTATGAAAGGAACTTTAAAAATAAGAAATAAATATTCTGTTCTGTGCAATTCTGCGCACACATTTCCTGGGGTGGAAAATTTGTTGAAAAGATTATAGAGGAGGTCAGACTAGCTGATCACAATGGTTCCCTTGGGCCGTACAAAAATCTATGACTAAATAACTAGTTTCAGTTTCTGTGAAGAAGGGAAAAGATAAGGACTCTTCTAGTATTGGAAAAGTATTGCATGGGGTTTTTTATTTCTAATAAAGTTAGAGAAACTGCAGCTTTCTTTTCACTTATGACATATTGTATATATTAATCTCTTTGAATTTTGTTTATCCTGTTTTAGGAGAGTAAGTGAATCATTTCACCAGTTTTGTGTTACTTCAATATGTTCCTTCTCATTTGTAAAGAAAATAGAGTCATCGTAATGCTCTCTAATCATTTGCATAACATGTTTTTACAGCAGGAAGGAAAACATCCTCAAGCAATAACCTCTGTTGTCTACTGTGAAATTACTGGTATTTATTTAGGGTACAAAGTCTGAAAAATATAGTCAAAATTCTTATCACAAGACATTATGGAGATTATCAAAGGATGATGAAAATGTAACTGGATTAAAAAATTATAAGTGGAAGACCTTCATTACTTAGCTGAAGAAGTGTTCAACCCTTCTGTCTGATTAGATCTGCACACTCAAGAACCTAGGCTGGGAGTTTTAATTTTACACTAAAGAAGATGGGTATATATGTTTTAAATAAAGAGGGGTATAATATATTTTAAATGCTACTTAACAGCGTTGGTTTTGTTGAGCCATTTAGCTATCAGGAAGCTTCTAGGAGTGTTGACTTAATAGGTACCCAGATCAAAATCAAAGAATTCAACACTTCCCCCATTACAGCAATACTAAGTCTAGGTACATTTTAAAAAGGTTAAGGTGCATAAACTTTTTCAGCTATCTGAAATACATGGAAAACCTGCCGTTTCCTTGGCATTCTTTATGTGTTATACAATAGATAACATTTGAAGCTTTACTAAGAGCTTATAACGATATTGGCAGTCCTACTACTGCCCTTCTGAAGAAAGATAAAAGATATCTAGGACCCTGTAAATCATTTTAATGTGGTAAAAACAGAATAGTGGTGAGTCTAAGCTTATAATTCTAACTTGCTGAGATTTCTTTAGGTTTGCTCTTGCCCCACCAGCCTTCCAATACAGGTTCCTGCAAGCCCAGGACAGGTAGAACTTCATTTTCTGACTCTCAGACTGAGTTTCCTCCCAGTGAACACACTGGAGCTGGAAGACCAAGATGACAGGTGATCATCTTTAATGCTGGCATCGGCTCCCTCCAGTACCATTTTCTGCACAATAATGAAGACAGGGAACTTTTCCCTAAAGCTGGACAGAACTTCTGGGCCAGGAAGAATAATGAAACAGATTAAATGCAGTAACTTTTATGACTAGTAGGACAGAACCATGTGGTGACACTCACATTGCAATCTGATTAGAATATTACATCTTTTAACCCACAACACATCCAGCAATCATTTCATGCACTTTCAGCATGGCATAAGGCAGTTTAATAGGGCATAGCAATGCTATAAAACCACTTGGAGCTGGAGTAAAGACTACCCTAATCATGGGAAATTCTGAACAGAATTTTGCTGAGGAATAAAAACTTATGCAAAAAAGAACATCACTTCATGATAGCCAGAAATAAAAATAGAAGAGAAAAATCCAGGTCATTACAATAAATATTTAAGAATTTTATGTGTCAGCCAAAGTTGTGTTGCTTGCCATCATTCTCATGTTTATTAGGATATTCAGTCTGTGTTTTCTATTTGAGATAGTTTTTCACATAGCATGATGAGAACTAAAGAAAAAAAGATAACGGAAACATCCTGTTGCCTATCTTTTAGTGGCAGAATTTAATCCCACAGAAGTGAGATCTGTCCTTTTAACTCTGGGAAGAATTAAAGAATCCTCTGTTCGAGTTTTTGTGCATGTGAAAAACTACATTGCCCACGTAGGAGTTCTTTGTGCATGTAACTGCTCAGTTTGCAAAAGACCAAGGACGAAGAGCCCCGTCTCTTGCTCCAAAACTGCAAATGTCTGCAGAGACGATCAGGTCTAAGCATAATATTTGAAAATATTTTAAACTGATTTTAAATGACCGTATGCCAGATTTTGTTAGCACTGAGGAGTGGTTAGTAAACACATTCATATCTACTGCATGTTTGAAAAGTCTTATTCCAAATACAATCTTGTTAGGTACTGACAGGATGTAGCAAACGGTAGTAAAAGCTCACCTACAATGTTTGATTTTTCCCATAGTCCTGGTTGTTCTTTAGGGTGGCTTTGAAGACCCATAAACCCATCCTTCCTTAGACAAACATAAAGAGATAACTTGATTTGAAAACAACTATCTTTCATGCTATTTACCTTTCCCATGCTGCACCCAGGCTATCATGCAGGCTGGTTTTTACACTAATAAAACCCAGTGGAAGGCATGATTGTGGACCATTAACCTTTAGAACACGAAAAGCTTAAGCTCAAGGAATAGTTCTGAGCTGCCTCATAGTGCTTTGAAGCCACTGCCTCCATCCTTCATCTAAATTGCTTGAATTCATTTTCAGGGCTGATAAACTGTCAAGTGAATTATGAGACATAGGCCTTGGCTTAATTTATAGAAATGCTCCTTTACCAATGCTGAGTAAATCCACCTTTCTTTGTTGAGTGTACTTGCTTCAGCTTCCAGAACTATCTTATTTTACCTCATTACAAGCTCTTCATTTCAAACTTTTCTTTCTTCATTCATAAAAAAAATAATTTAATAAAGAGATTATTATGAGGGCCATTTTTCTATCATATTTTCTCTCCTTCAGTTAAAGTAGAAGCAATACAATATGTAAAAAGATGGTCAAGTTGGCTTATTAATATATTTTTTTAATAAGATGAGAAACTCAGTCTCACAATACTGCCAGCACTTCACCTGTCGAAGATGATTTCAAAGGAATAATTCATCTTTTATCTTCCCTATTCAGTGGCTAGACAGACTGCAATTTATGCTTATCTGGCTAGCTGAGTTCAGAAGGATGTAGAAGAAAATTCTGTACTAGCCAATTGCCTTTCACTGTAAGATTCTGGCTCTTTACTTCCATGTATATTTTGTACATGTAACATGAAAATAACCTGGCTGTCCCTTTTTAATTCAGTATTTTGTATATTTTACAAACAAAGGAGACAAGTATCTAAAGCGAAGATATTTAGATTGTATTGCCATGACAATTGCTAACAAAAAATAAATTAATGACAATCAAATATATTGTGATCTGTCAAATATAAGTTGTCTAACTGAGAGAAAAGATAGATATAAATAAAGTTTTTACACTTCTTTTATTCTGCATGTATCATTGAAGTCTCTTAGCATTTAAGCTTGGGTGAAGTCTACTTACTCCTCTATCTTTGTAGCATATGCATGATTAGTTCTCAAATCCTGTATCATCAAGATCCGTTTCATGGTAATGGTTGTAAAGACCTCGCATGTATAGCAATTATAGCATAATGTGCCCCCAGAGAACGCTTAGATTTCTTAGTAGAATGTAAGCATCTCGTCGTGGTGGCAGCTCAGCCCCACACAGCCACTCACTCGCTCCCCCTCTGTGAGGTGGGGGAGAGATTCAGAAGGGCAAAAGTGAGAAAATGCATGGGTTGAAATGAAGGCTGTTTAAGAGGTAAAGCAAACCCTGTACGAGCAGAGCAAAACAGGAAATTTATTCACCACTTCCCATGGGCAGGCAAGTGTTCAGCCATCTCCAGGACAGCAGGGCTTCATCACATGTAGTAGTTACTTGTGAAGACAGATGCCATAACTCCAAATGTCCCCCCTTGCTTCTTATTTCCCAGCTTTATATTCTGAGCATGACTCCCTTTGGTGTGGGATATCTGTTGGGGTCAGCTGTCCCAGCTGTGTCAGCCTGCTTGCTGGTGGGGTGGTGTGAGGAGCAGGAAAGGTCTTGGCTCTGTGTAAGCACTGCTCAGCATTATTTAAAACACCCCTGTGTTATCAGCACTGTTTCCAGCACAAATCCAAAACATAGTCCCACGCTAGCTGCTATGAAGAAAATTTACTCTATCCCAGCCAAAACCAGCACCCATCTGACCAAAGACCAGAAGTCTTTGGGGATGAACAGAGTTTACCAGGGAGTCAGGGACTGTTAGAAAGTATTTCTTGTTCTGAGAAAGGGTGCTATATCTATCAGCACAAAACTAACAGTTACTGGCTCCATTTTAGTCATTTCTTCACTGAGGGATCTCCATTATCTGTGTACCCCTTACAATAGTTTCCTGGAATGAAATAAGGCTTAGCAAATATGCATCCTATTTTCTTCAGAACATCTTACTAAGAAAACACCACATAGCTGTGACATACTGCAGGCATTTAATATTTGAAAGCAAAATGCATACAGTCTAATGTAAACTCAACAGATATAGCTTTAGAGGTCTTTAAACTTTGTTATGTATTTAGCACAAAGAACTGTGAGGTTCTACAAGGAGAATGATTTTTTTTCAATTAGAATATTTTGAAGCAAGTTGCATTTTTGCTCCGAGTTTTTTCCTGACCTGAATAATTAGAATGGTAATGTGTTCATACTTTAGCAGTGTGTTCTGAAACTTAATTTACTCAGCACCATTGACAATTAGTATTGAAATGGTAAGCATTATTTACCGAGGTCCTGATCTTACAAAGATTAAAAAACTTGGGAAGAGCAAACTCCCTGCATGCAGAGGAGTGGTGTGGAAGGAGATGGAGGAGGTGAAGGAGATAGTGATTGCTTGTCACCATTTACATCCCCACCATGGAAAAGGCTGTACTTTTAGGCAGTTCCCACTGTCTGTGTTCTGTACACAGAGGTTGTTGGCAGTCCTGCATTTCTTCATTTTTCTTCCTAAGCATCATCAGAATGCCATTCTGTCCAAACACAGATGACTCCAGACCTTATTGCAGAGCCTTCATAGCCACATGGTAAAGACATTTTCCACAGTCATAACACAGAGTTCTTACCAACAAAAGTAAACAAGACACACAGCTGCACATGCATGCAGCAGGTCCATCCAGTGCACACCATTGTTGATTTGCATAGTCATGGTCATAGCCTCAGTGAAATGACTGTTTCTTCTCTAGGTTCTATGTTGCTGTCACTATATTGCCCAAGCTTAATAAACAGAATATAATAGTAAGAATGACCAAATACAAGAGAACTAGGGCCAATCAAACATGCTTATTGTAACGATGCATTTATTTTCTAGTACTTACCTATGGAAGGTATATTGGAGTTATTAAGACTAAATTGACTGTGTTTTCTGATTAAGAAGAAAATGAGGAGAGGCTGAATATTTATTCCAGAATTGCAGTGTACAGTATTTAAAATGCATGACAAGCTACAGTCTTGCTTCCTAATTACTTAGTCCCTGTCACTTCTCATTAGTATGTAAATCATGTTATCAACATAGTAAAGGTGGAGTAAAATATGTCCTGAGGGGAGGGGGCACACTTTGGGCAGTGTGGTGGTGAGGGTGTTTCATTTGCAGCTCATCTGTATTCCAATCCCATGGGAAACTGCATATATGAGATTTAAAGCAATCATATTTTCTTTGTCCTAGGCTGGGGTTGTTGTTGCACTTTAACAAATCGATCTGCAGGTTTAGAATTGCCTACATGAGAATTAGCATGCAAAGTCTTAGTCTGTCAAAAAGATTGAAAATTAATTGATGGAGTAATTATATTCTTCTTTAAAAGGAAAGAAAAATTTGTTTATGATCTTAGGTGATTGTCCTGAAATTGAGAACATTGTTATTAAGACGGTTTGATTCATAGCAATCAGCTAGCAAAAGCCTCTGGCACCATACTATATAAAAATGGATTATATAAAAATAAGACAGCATTCAGAACATGCGGAATTAATTATGTTAATTAGTGAAGTTATTTGAAAACTGGAGATATGACTTCCCTAAACTCACTTACCTTTTTGTATCTAATCTTAATATTTCACGAATTGCTTCAAAACTAATTCATGCAATAACATTAACACTTTTTACTTACTCCAAGGACTTCCATCCAGACAAGGCCATCAAGGCCCTTAATTTTATTGAGAAAATCACTATATGGATATGACTTTGCTCTTAATTTACTTCCTGCCAGTGACTGAATGATGAATAGGGTAGGCCTAGAAGGTTTCCTTATCAAACACTACACTCAAAACTGAGGAGAAATGCGGGGTTTTTTAATAACTTTGGTGCTTTTTTCTCTGTTGACAACTACTTTGGAGTCTTTTACCTAAACCAGAGAACTGAATTTGAAAATTTCACCCTCTTCTTGTACTCAAATTTCACAATAGTTCGCAAATAGAAAAATTTTTATTAAGTCTTGTATAGGAATGACCAACTTAAATGTCTTTAGTATTTAGCAGAGCTAATTATCTGATTTAGCTCAAAATTCACCAATTTGGCGAAATGCAGAAAAAAGAGGGTAATAGAAATAAACAAAATAGAGGTGGGCAATTAATAATTTCATTAAAATTAGCCTACATTACGTAATTATATATATTAGGTGCAGATCATATTATACTATACTTTTTTGCACTTCCCATTTGATTATGGCAGTGTATTTAAAAAAAGAGATATTGGCAAGTGACTAGTGGACAGCTGGGACTTCTGGCATGAAGGATGTGTGTTTCACACATCTAGAGGTTACTGAAGCATTTAAAATTGACGAAAGGATGAAGTTTCCTTCCCATCTTGAGAAAGAGGAAACAATTTTCTTTATTCTGGGGAGAAGGATTATCTCGTTCCTCAGCCTCCGAGGATTTTGACAGCAGCTAGTTTTCTTAGGTCATGCCATTACATGCACTTACAAAAGATCAGTTGTATTGTTCCACTAAAATAATGTGCTATTGTTAGCAGTAGTAAAACTAAAAAGGAAGTAATAGTATCAGTTTTGACCTAAGTTTCAACTGAAATGTTTAGGACAGGTTATGTGCTTCTAAGTGATCTTGTTTCAAGAAGCCCATTCTTTTAGGAGGGCATTGCATTCACATGTTTAATGTTACCTTCGCAGCCCAGTGATCTTGAGATACATATTTTAGCAAATTAAAGTTGAAAATTTAGACTGTGCTTTGCAGCATATATTTTAATTAGATGGCAATTGCACTACAATAACCCCTGCGTCAGCTTACTGTGTGGTTTATTGTACATAAGGACATCTCAAACAAAAAGCAAATAAGTGTTGTATTGAATAGTCAAGTGAACTTTAAACTTCCTGAGTTAATAAAGATTGAAAAGATTTGAGCAGATAAGAATGATAAGAGTTTTGACAAGTGGAGTCAGAAAAGGGATGGTCCTCAGAATTGCTGTATGGAGGGATATGTGCTGAAACAGTTAGTTGTTATCACAGTTTTTGATAGAAATCAGTGTTAAAAAAAGCCATTTATTACTACAAGAATTAGTTCAGTCAAATGTAGGAAAGGTAATTTATGTTCTGTTAAAAGTGCTTACATCCAGACTTGCTTCAGTATACCAAGCGGCAAGTTAAAGTGGGTCTAGTCACCACACAGTGACATTACTCCTAAAGAGGGAATTTAGTCCGTACTTGAAGCAGGATTCTGGCTGAAGGGTCGGTCTGTAATTTAGCAACAAGGTGATGATAACATGGATATAAAGACACTGGTAAACTTGTGTGCTTGAGTCACATAGGAGGAAATGTCTTTGCTCTCCGTGGTAAGAAGGAGGAGATGGGAAATGACAAGTTCAGGTTTTTCAATGGTTATATAAGGCAGCATCAAGGCAGGAGGACAGATAAAGAGAGAGAAGCTGGGGTCAGCACCCTGGCTGACAGGCAGCTCAGCTGCACTCAGCCCAGGTAGATCAGCAACCCCGCAATGGGGCTGACAGAGAAGGTGTCCATTGCTCTTTCATTCTACAAGGGCAGCCAAGTCACAAGCACCTAAGAAGCTGCAAGTCAGCCCCTTTCCGAGCCTCCTGGAGGAGGTCTGCATGATGAGGGACAGTACCATGCACAGAAAAAGATGATTTTTAGCAAGGGCAGGTTAGCAGAGAAAGAGACTCACAAAAGCTCATGGCTTGCCCTCCAGCACTGCCATCCACGAGTCACTCAAGGGCAGTCCAGCCAGAAGGCAGTTCCTAGATAGTTCAAACTGAGAGGCTGTGTTGGTCACCCATTTCCTTGTCCCAATAGTTATTTACCTACCATCATAACAGCATTTCTACATGCCTTCTTCATTGGGTGATAAAAGTGCCTGACTCTAGGAACAGGCACTTTCCACCTTCCTTCCCCATTCCAGTTGGCTGAGAGCATGTTTGCTCCCCAGAGTATTATTCCCTGACCACCACCAGCCTTGCAGAATTAATCTGAAGCATTTTCTTAGCTGCATATTCCTTGCAAGTATGCAAACTCACTCACAGGTTTTGCACAGCACTTCGTATACAGGGCCAGCAGGAACCTGGGACCTGTTGGGAAATATCAGGAAGGCATTGAGAAGATGGAATTTTCCTTTGGAATAACAAGGAGGGTCTGGAGGAGTTAGCACAGAGGTAAAAGATCCTAAAACGCACCAATCAGGAACATGTGGAGGGAGAAAAAAAATAACACCAAAAGCAACGTTCAGGGAACTGCAGTAAAGAAAGGGTGGGAAAAGACATGATCGCAGGGTGTGGGTGGGCATTACAGTGAATAGATATTTAGTGATGCTCTACAGACATTAATTATTTCTGCCTCTGTTCTTGTCTTCTGTTGTCTGGGATTTGTTTCTTTTTTTTAGTGGGTTGTTTTAAAAAATAATCAAAAGACCAACTTGTGTAAGAAGTGCCAACAGAACCTGTTAGTTTTGGTTAAAGAGAACAAGACAGGAAGAGTGAAAGAAACCAGAAAATGGGCAGTTAAGAATAGTTTCCTGGTAACCAAGAAAATGATGTGAAGCTCAAAAGCAGAAAATGAAAATTGGAATAGAAGGTGGGGAGGAGCTCTGCACTTCAGTTAAATTTTTGCATTTGAATTCTGACCTGTTATTAAAATTTTCTGAGCCAGACAGAAAATTGAAGGCAGCCTGGGAACAGCGTTCAATGACAGTGACATTTCCTGACAGAGCGATTCTTTGCATATCACTTGTACTAATTGTATTCAAACTGACAGCGACAGTTTAACCCATTCACCAGAGGAATTGTCTTGCTGCAAGACCAGTGATCTATGTTTTCATTTAGATGTCAATCTAGGCTTGTGCTGCACATTTTAAAAGTACAATTAGCCTGAAATGATTAATAACAAGACAATAAACATCATTTCCCCTTGCAATGTTGCACAACAGAATCTTAAAAAACCAGTTTGTTTTCTCCTGCAGAAAAACTTAGAAAACGAAGGGGTTTTGTCCTTTTCAAAGCCAGGTTGAATGAAATCACTGCTTGCCTAAGGCAGTTTCCTTTATTTGACCATAAATTAAAATAATTTTGAGCATCAGAAAGTGTTTTGCCTCCACAAATCTCAAGACTGCATCATTCAATTGGAACAACTGAAAGCCAACTACCTGTGCCATTTTCTGCCAGTGCAAGTGCGTTTACGTTCTTTACATGGGAGGCAGGAGACCCTATCAGGCTGGAAAACAGGAACATCAGATGAAAATCAGTTAAGTACATCCATTCATTGTAGAAATTATTCTGCCCATAGAAAACTTAATTGTGGGTGGAAATGGGAAGAGATGAAAATCCTGTATGACTGGCCAAGCTCAGAGGCTTGGAAGCTGCTTTAGATGCATATTTGGTTGTCCTTTGGAAACTGTCAAGCCTTATAAATGCTTTCCAGGCCTGTTTCTCTGCTCCAACACTGCTAGCTGCTGCAGAAAATACTACCAGAATAAATCTTCAGAAATTACACCCTGCCATTGGGTTGTACTGAAGATGATGGGTGCCTGAATAGACTTTTGAAATAAATCTTAAGTAGTCACTAAATGCAGTTATGATGTGTAAAACTCACAGATACTGGATAGTTACTGTGCTAATAGAAGATAAGGGCTTAATTGTAAAAGGAGGAGAGAAGGAGAGGTGGGGAGGGCATTGCAGGTAACCTCCAGAACCTGAAAACCCGTGTCTTTTAACATGTGGCTGCTTTCTGCCTAGTGCTGTTGGCCTGGGTGGTTTATAGATTATATGCTGTGTTAAGAATTATGAGAATGACCTACTCTTAGAAAAGCCTGGGCAAAGAAGACAAGCAGAAAGTCAAGCGAATTCGAGAAAAATATATGATTAAATGCAAGAGAAAGAATAAAAATCTTATAGAGAAATTACAGAAAGAAGGAAAAGATAGATGAGAAGAATAATGAAGAGAGTTTGGGTTTTGCAGTGTATCAACATCAAAATGTTAACTTAAAAAGAAAAAAAAGAAAGGAATTAACACAGGAAACTGCGATACCTTACGTCTGTCAATGTAGTTGGGTTTTACAACTGCATTTGCAGCACCATGCTATGAAGATGATATTCAACCTAATAGCCCAGACTCAATTAGTGTGCCAACGTATTTTCTTTAGACAGAGTTTGATCTCTCTTCCCATGGGCCCTTAAGAAATAAAGGCTCTACAGCACTCCTGAAGCTTTTAGTGCAGAGACTTCAAATTTTTCTTGCTGAGAGACAAGGAAAAGCTTAAGCTAGGTGAATAACCAGTACAATGTTGAACGTTTAACTGAAAGTAATGGACTTGGATCCAATGAGAAGTTCTTTTAATAGGCATTGTGTGCAGGCTCAAAATTATCTTGATCAATGTATTCAACACAAGTAAGGAATCTGTGCATTACTGTATAGAGTACAATAACGATATCATATTAATGTTTAACTACTGTCTAAAAATCCTTACAGATATAAAAACAGATACAGGATTAAATGCACATATTCCCATGCCAATCCCAAAATGAAAGACAGATCATTTGAGCAGGTTTAATTTCATGTAACTTCAGTCCTCTTAAAGTGAGTTGTCTAATTTCATGCTCGTCACGCAGTCTTCCTTTCCAGTAAATGGAACAAATAGGCATAGCTGAAAGATAAATAATCTGGCCTACTTTAGAAGCTATTTTAGGATGAAATGTTTTATCTTTTGGAGGTGCTTGTTTCTCTTCAACAACAATGAGTAGAACCTACAGTGACTGGCTAAGAATAATAGATTTAACTTCTAGACCCCTAAATTATGGAAAATCAGTGCATCCTTTGTAACATGAAGGAGGGTCAAAGTGTAAAACACTGTTCTGCCAACAAGTAGTTTTCATTCTTTTTTCAGAAGGCATGAGTTGTTGCCTGTTAGTAATTCAGACACGGAGTAATTGAAGAATCATCTCTTTTGTTCTGCGTTTGTCCTCTCACTCTTATCTGCAGCTCTTGCTGGTCTGTTTCAAAGGCTAATTCACAAAAGTTTATGATGAGTCTTAATATGGTGTATTATTTTTAAAGTACAAGAATATTCTGTGTAGGCTTTATATTTACATATTTTATCTGCTTCACTGAATAGCATAGTAAAGTTAAAAATATCTTCTGGTATGAATATTTTAACAAACAAAGAGTCTTTAGATGTTTTTGAAAATTGTATAAAAATAGACCAAAAAAAATCAAGTGAAGAACAGCACATAGGAATGCAGCTTATTTGGATAGATGTCTACGGATTGCTTATTCCTTGCTTTCACCTGATGACTAGTTTTGAGTATGTTAGCAGCAGTTCCCCAAAAGCAGTCCTGAGCTTTTGTATCTGTATCCAAGTAGTGCACTTCTCACCATGCCACTGTATAGATGATGTTGTGCTCATCTTCTGAACATCTTCCTGGTGTTATGTGGGAGAGTTCTTGTACATGGATCAAAATATGGTATTTCCATCAGATACGTAAAATGATCAATTTTCCTTTGAATGTTTGGAGCTTGCTGTTCTGAAATGCTTGTTGTCATGAGCCCAGTTGCTTTAAGTAAATATTTGGGGTTTCATCTGAGCAGATTTCTTCCTGTGTGGCAAGTGGCCTTGTTAGAGACTGCCAACAAGATGTAGTGTGGGGAAATATACAGTTGTGGTTTGAATGCATGCAAATACATGTAATTCAGTGCAGAAATTGAAAGCCTGCTTTTTTTATTTGTATATCATCTGTTTGTCTTATGATATTAATCTCCTTTTTCCAATTGGAATTACAGGTTCCTGATAAGTAGACTGATTGCTTTTTTATTTTTTTCTTCCAGGTCTTATTTTACTGTTTACTGTAAGGGCTTGAAAAATAAGAGCCACTCCTAGCAGAGCTACCATAGTGTATCATTGTGATGTTAAAGCTGTCAAGGGCACAAAATGGCATTATAGCGTTCTGACTGAGTACAAGTGACTGTGCTGTAGTCTTGAGATTGTGGTTTGCAAGCCAAGTGTTAGCAAAGGTAACTCATTAGCTACATGGTTTTCAGTAAAAGACCATATAGTGGATTGGCAGTCACTTAACACTTAGCTATATACTCATAAGTGCTGCTTTTTGCAGAACATAGCTTCACAAAAGGTGTGCTTCTAGGTAAGCAACTGTTTGGTTTGCATCCCCAGACTCCAATCTCTTCCTTATTAAAACACCACCAGCAAAGTAAGACTCTCACCTTTTCTGAAATAGGTTAAACTTTCTCAAAATAGGGTAGGCCATGAGATGAGCTGTCTTCTTGGAGAAGTGTTCACAGTGTTCAAGTATCCTGGGACTTGCTGGCTTCAGATGTACCAGACCCAATGTAAGCAGAGCACCAGATTCTAATGAGATGTGTTGAGGACCAGAAAGATGGGTAAAATTGCTGTGCCATCTACAATGGAATTTCCAAAGGTAGCCGAGGAGTGTTACTGTGTGGCTGGTGTGGAGGCAGGGAGATCCAGTGTGTGTATTGGTACAACCTAAGTGACAAGCTGGTGCAGTGAAAGTAATGAATATCAAAGATCAAGAGGCTGTTTTCAAAGGGTCTTATATGCCTGTGAATTTGTCCAAGCCAGATTCCTCATTCTGGTTTAGATGAGGATAGGAGATGAGGAACAGCTGCTTCTCTGTCCTGACAGTAAAAATAAATAAAAAATAAACTAAAAAAAGGCAGCAAGCACACACATCTATATAACACACGCATAAAGTCTATCAAAATAAGAATTCAGTTACTCATCAGAGGACAGTACAACAGTATATTGACTGTTTTACTCTGAAGCCTAGCACAGTTTGTATAGAACACCTCGTATTACAGTTGTTTTGATCTCATGGTTTTAACTTTTCTGTTTTAAACAGGATTTCAGATAATATTTTCTTCTGTAATTGAAGCTGAAGTTAATTTAAAATAAATATGTAAATGGAGTATCTCAGATAAGAGATCTGATAGTAAAGAGCACATGAGCGACTTCAGTTTTCTGTAGTCATTAAGAGCACTGATTAAGAGTGTATCTTCTCATTGGACTCTGTGTCAGTCTTCTGGGGAAAAGTCAATAGTGTCAAAAAGGTGGCAGTCAGGAAGTTTCTTAAGTTTTGATGGCTAAAAAGTGAATCTTCTGTAAACCACCATCAATTATATGTAGCATATATTCTAGCTTCTATATTCAACAGTGAAAGCAACTGTGATTTCTTTCTTTTTAAACCGTGAGATTTTATCAGGTAGTTTGATGGTATTTTAATTAAAAGGTGATTTTTTTTTTATGAAGTGAAAGGATGTTGTTTGAATCACCACAAGCTTCCTTCAGACTTGATGGGATTTTGAGTAATCTAAGAGACTTTTCTAATTGAGTGAGGAATAGAGTGTCAATAGAAAAAATCTCCAATTCAAGGTACTCGTATGTATATTGGACAATACAGATGTATAAATATTACCTGAGCTGTTGGAAGATGGAGAAGCTATCTCAGTCGTATCTCAGTCATGTAAGAAGGAGAAGAGGGTTGAGTATTCTTTTTAGAAATACATCTTTCTGTTTGAGAAGATTCCAATAAAGCCATGAAAGCTTTACCCATTTAGATCAGTTCAAATCAAATAACATTTTGAGACAGCTATTACATTTTTGTTGCCATTTTTTTTTAGCATTCTTAAGAAATAAATGTTTTAGAAAATAGGGGGCCTATAGGGATGCTGGGGAGGGACTCTTCATGAGAATCATAGAATAGAATCATAGACTAGTTAGGGTTGGAAAGGACCTTAAGATCATCTAGTTCCAACCCCCCTGCCCGGGGCAGGGACACCTCCCACTAAACCATGCCACCCAAGGCTATGAGGAACTGTAGTGAGAGGACAGTGGTGATAGGTTCAAACTTAAACAGGGGAAGTTTAGACTGGATATGAGGAAGAAATTCTTTACTGTAAGGGTGGTGAGGCACTGGAATGGGTTGCCCAGGGAAGTTGTGAATGCTCCATTGCTGGCGGTGTTCAAGGCCAGGTTGGACAGAGCCTTGGGTGGCATGGTTTAGTGGGAGGTGTCCCTGCCCCTGGCAGGGGGGTTGGAACTAGATGATCTTAAGGTCCTTTCCAACCCTAACTATTCTATGATTCTAAAAATAGGAGGATAATAAGAGTTTTCCCTGTATTTTCAAATTATTATTTTTAATTATATTTAGATTAAAAAATCCTGGGATTTCTAACTTATTTTTTGTAATTAAATTATAATTTGGCTTTTGAATAGGCACCATTGAAAAATTTATGTTAGTCTCCCTCTTCAATCACTAACAGCTACATCACAAAAACCTGACTAAGCCTTGGCATGATACTACAGTTGATGTGTGTCATGTGTCTAAAATCTTAACACAGCTCATGAAATAAGTGAAGGATTAAATACACCAAACAGGAAAAAATGTGCGTCTGTGAGCCACATTTTATATTAGTCCACCAAGAGTGTTAGACTGTGAGAGGCAGAACTCTTCCTAGCGTTTCTTTCTCCTTCATTCTGAACAATAGCTTTGAACTGGATGCTAAAGAAATACTGCTTACTTGTGTGATAATATTTGTCATTCACAGTCAGGAACAATCTAGTCATCTTTAAAGCACAGATTGTCAGTTCAATTTAGTTGGTGTTGAATTTGTGATTGACTGTAGTAAAGACATTGTCACTGAATGGCCATAGATGTTATCCTTCCTATCGGTCTAAGATGAAATAATGCCTTTGCAGTGTTTTGATTAACATGCTTAGTATTGCACCTAGGAAGAGAATTAAATACATTCCTTGTATCTGACTTTGTACTGAGAAATTATTTTCTGACAACTTGACATATTTGTAGGACTCAGTAGAAAAGGTAGGATACTATTACCAAAAGTGCAGAGCCCTAAGGAGGTTAAGATGTTAGCAATATACTGTTTTAATCAGGATCTTGACATGAATTCAAAGTTAATGCAGATTAAACTGCAGGGAGATCAAATTGCCAAATACAAGTTTTGGGTGATGCCTCTTATTCTTGGAATATCTATAATAATAAACTGACATTATATTTCAATACTCCATACAAGGAAGTAGCAATGATATGTCAACAATATATAAAAAATAATCACAACTCCATCAAGCTGTATTTTAACAAATAAGGTGGGTTTTGTTTCACTTTGTTTTGAGTAGAAGCACTATAAACATTCGCTGCAAACATTAGCTTTGCTGGAAAAACAGAAAAAAAAGTATTTCCAAGATTCTTTAAAGTACAATATCTCCAAGCCAAATGAAATATTAATGGTCTGGATAGCTACTAGTATAACACAGTCACACAAACAGGCATCAGAGGGTTTCCTAAGTTGTAGAAGAGCTATCCTTGTGATTGTGGAAATTGAGGTTACATCTGGAAGAAAAGGCATTCTGAATTCATTCGAGTAAAGATTAAATTCACTGAGAATACACTAATAGGAGAGCTCTATACAAGTAACTGTGAAATCAGCAAGGATGTAAAATAGATTCCGTATTTAAAATAATTCACAGAATTACTGCATGAGCTAATTAAAGAAGACTAGAGGGAGTTTTATTGCTTGGGGTGTTAAAAATTAGAGTGGATGAGGCACTAGGGGGCCTCTTCAAAAACCTTTGATACCTTTTGAAGTCATCAGAAGCCTGTCCATTGAATTTCATCAGGTTTTGAGTCAGCCATAGATAGTTGCACTAAAGGAATTATTCTCCATTAAGGGTTAGGACAGGTTAGGATATGCAAGTACACATAGCCTGAAAGTGTTTTCCGTTTTCTGACTTACACATTTGTAAGTGTACGAGAGTACGAAAACTTACTTTTTTACCTCCCAGAATGAGATTAGTTGCAATATGAGTAGAAATTAAATTTCCCATTTATAGGATATAATTTTATATATTTCCATGTTTCTCAGTTTTAATAAAGGACATGAACTCTGTTCTTTCTAAAATTCAAGGTCTTTTGCTAGCAAGATAGACAGAAACCAGTAAGTTTTCCTAGCACAAAATTACTGCTTAAGAAAATGTGGTAACTGAACTGGGAGTCAGTAAGAAATGTAATTTCCCACTATCATTACTAATTAATTAGGCTGTGAAGAAGTGTGGATTGTAATATAGAACATGAAGGAACCACCTATTTCCCGTAAGTTTTTCATTAGGTATTCTAACATTTTAGAATAAAATTTTTGAAACACTTTAAAATGCATGAGTGCATTCTGTTAGACTTGTGTATCCATAACTCGGTTTTGCTTTCAATAAAGATCAGGAAAGTCCATGTGAACTATAACTTCTGCTCCTTGTAAGTCTTCCAAGGACACATAAGAATAACTGTATTCAAAATTCGCAATTTTCCTTGAAGGACTAGACTCCATCAGGCAGTGCAGATATTTACATATATTTAGATTTGCATGTGCAGATGTGTGCATGTGCTCCCTGAAAAGCCGGCTGGATGAAATTACTGTTCCGCTCATTCATGCAACATCAGAACTGGATGAAGGTGTTAGCCATGAGGTTTGGAGATATTTCTGAAGTAGACGCAAACTCTGACCCTTAGCTATGGCATACTGAGGAACAAAACAAACCAGAATAGAGCAAAACTATTGGGCAAATGCCAGTGATTGTACTTGTGTTAGTGTCCAAGGGGATCTGAATGAGTTTGCTCCTGGCAGCCAAAGGAAGGTGACTGATACCTGCTCACTCAAAATCTCTTCTGAAGTAGATCTGCTGCAGACCTCGCAACTATTGCACTTCTGTGTAATTTGTTATGGATTTATCTTTCTATATAATCAAATTAATAACCTTCTGGCAGTCTAAGAAATGAGACTAGCATATCCATTTTTAAGGAAATTATAAAAATGGCAATATTGCCTTATACAACTTAAAGATCAGAGCTATATTTAAAGCTCTTTTGTGGGGTCATAATTATCTACTCTGTACACTTACAGCCTCATTCAACCACTTTTTTGCTTAGGTGAAAATTCTAATGGTTGAGCACCATTCATCTTCAACTTCTTCAACTTGTATCTTCTTCAACTAAATCAGCTGCTCACGGTTAATAGAAACACAGGGACCAAATACATGTCAGTCACACAGAAAATCAGGTAAAATCCCTAGTATTTATGGGTTCTGTTGTTTGGTATAGAAAGAGGCACAACTTATAAAAGTAGCTTTCAGATTAAAATGGTACTCTAAAAGTATACTTATAAGAACAAACAAACAAACCTTGAAATAGTCCAAGATCTGGTTTATGCAATTGAAATCTTTTTTCTCAGAGTTATAAGGAAAAAGACTTTTTAGTTACTTAAGCTTGAGTATGCAGTTAAAAATATCTAAAAATAATTAATTATTGCAGTTTAAAAAAAAAAAAAAAGTTGCTGCATTATATTTACAATTTCTGTTAATCCCCTGAAGTGGTTAATCTGTGACTCTAACACTTGAATAATCCATTCAGTGTCTTCCACTGAAGCAAAATGAGGTAAACAAAGAAGTGGAGCTGAAAAGCCAAGAAAATGATGTTTTAAAAATATGTGTATGCATCGTTAAATTGTAATAGCAGAGTTTTTACTGTTTGCATTTTATTATGTCCTATTTGTCAGTGGGGAATAAACAGCAGCTTTTTTATTTTTTTCAAAGATTAATGATGTTCTGCCCAGTAGTTTGATCTGGTTAATTAGTGTGTTCCACAGACAAGGTATGCAGACAGAAAATGCCCCTCAAACCCTCTCTGGTCTCTCTTATAATTTAATTATTATATAATATATTCCATTGCATAAAAGGCTTTTACAAATTAATAAGAAATGACGGAAATTGATGCAACATCACTTCAGTACTACAAACTTGAAAATAGTCAAAGAAAAAAAAGTCAAACTAAAACAAACAACCAATTTTCTGGCTTTCTATCATGACTAAATACAGAATTAAAAATACTTGCAAGTGTATAGTTTGAAACCAACTGAAATATGGAACATAAATTCATTTTTTAGTGATCCCATGTTAAAGTATCCGGCTATGTTAGTAATACAAAGAATAAAATTAAAATGCTGGTGCTGTTCATACTGTTTTTTGAAAGGAATCTCAACACTAAATCTTTTGGAATTATAACAACATGAAAAAGCAGTAGTGAACCCAGCATAACAGTGTAAGGGAGGCCATATACTCATCCTGACAAAACTGGTTGAAAGTCATTCTGATCTCTTGGCTATAAACAATTGCCAGTGAATAGGACTTGACATCAAATTTTGTCAGTGACTTTGTTTATGTAACAAAATTGTAACAGACTAGACAGAAATGGCATGCTTTGCTCAGGAAAGGCTTAGAAAAAAAGGTACTTTTGGCATTGCATAACTTCCCAGCAGATAAGCTACGTGAAGGGTGCGCTTCATACTGTGTGTGATTCTTTCAAAAACCTTAAGACTAACAGTCCATGGATTGGCAGCCTCCAGGCAGAGTTTAGACAAGCGTATAACTGAGTACTTACATCACAGTGGGTATGGGAAATACCATCTTCTCTTTGAGCATCATAGAAAAGATGCCATGATGAACTAGCTGGGTTTGAAAAGATTCTTATGCTAAAACAAACTAATAGCCAACAATTTTAATGAAGTGCAATGCATCACTATGCAGTTTTGCAGTAATGGGAAAGATACATCACACCACAGAATACTACTGTATGTTTTCCCTGAATACTGTTTAATTAATTTTTCTTTTGCTGTCTATTCACAAGGAGGCTAGAATGAATCTTCAAATAATATGTTGTACATATTGATAATTATTTGGGAGGTGCTATCTTCTTCCTGTATTTTTCAGTTCCCTAAAAGCTACTATTCTATTAGGAAAAAAACAAACCAAACCAAACTATTCTATTTTGGAAAAAATCACACCAAACCAAACCAAAACCAAACCTATCAACAAAAAACCCCACAAAACCACTATGGGAACAAAAATAGCAAAAGTGGTAGCCATTCATAGTATCAAAAAGTTTTTACTTTTAACCAAGAATTTCTTCATCTCTATCGATAAGGCTTAAATAATATTTATTTATATTTATAGAATATTTTCATGTTCAGAAATCAAAATACTGTGAAAATATTTAAATCAGGATGCCTTTGTGGAGATTTGAACCTGATAATGTAATAAGTCACATAAATTTCCTGAGGTAACACAGAAAGCTAGTGGAAGACTTAGGAATAGACCAGGCTTTTTGCTCAGAATTTAAACCTCCTTGCCTTTTGAAATATTTTAAATTCATTACATGTAGGATTCTACCCAATATTTCTGGCAGAAAAGATTTACTGTGTATATGGGTAAATAATTTCAATGCAGTTTATGAATTTCCATCAGTTTCATGCTTTTCTTTTATGAGAAGTGAAGATTTTTGCCATGTCATTGGAAAGCATAGACCTTATAATGTCAAGCTGAAAATAGTTTTCATATGCCTCTATCAGCAGTTTAAAAGAAACTAAATATTAGACAAGGTTTCTATGGTTCATGACAAATTTTATGGTTTTATTTTTCATAGTACAGTAAGTGGCAGCAGAAGTATTAAAAACTGGACAGTTGAAAAGCAATAGTTATTTCAAAGTTCCAGTAAGATTTAAAGATCTATTTTGCAGTTTGCCATCCAAGCATAGAATATTCCTAACCTGAAAAGCTAAATTCTAGTATTACATATAATAAAATCAGAGTAGAATATGACATGCAAACAAATAAATGTAGATCTGAAATGTATATCAGATTTTTTCTAGAGCCCATATCTCTGAACGTGGGAACTTGGCTAATGCAACACGAAAGTTAGGTTGTGTAACTCCCTAAATTATTTCAAAATTCATTTTCTTTGAGGAAGTGCTATTTGTATATGAAACAAGTTGAATGTAAACTCACTTGGAGTATTGTGTGCAGTTCTGGTGTCCTCAACATAAAAAGGATATGGAACTGTTGGAACAAGTCCAGAGGAGGGCCACGAGGATGATCAGGGGACTGGAGCACCTCCCGTATGAAGATAGGCTGAGAAAGTTGTGGCTGTTCAGCCTGGAGAAGAGAAGGCTGTGTGGAGACCTCATAGCAGCCTTCCAGTATCTGAAGGGGGAGCTATAGGGATGCTGGGGAGGGACTGTTCATGAGGGACTGTAGTGATAGGCCAAGGGGTAACGGGTTCAAACTTCAACAGGGGAAGTTTAAATTGGATATAAGGAAGAAGTTCTTTACTGTGAGGGTGGTGAGGCACTGGAATGGGTTGCCCAGGGAAGTTGTGAATGCTCCATCGCTGGCGGTGTTCAAGGCTGGATTGAACAGAGCCTTGGGTGGCATGGTTTAGTGGGAGATGTCCCTGCCCATGGCAGGGGGATTGGAACCTGATGATCTTAAGGTCCTTTCCAACCCTAACTATTCTATGATTCTATAAAATCTTTATGCTCAAAGGTGGAAGCTTATTGACAGTATGAAATTGGTATTTAATTATGTTACTCTTCAGCCATTCTAAAATGTAAAAAACCTACAAATATAAAATTGGTTTATTGCACCAGAACTTGTAAATAATTTTTCTCAAAGAAGGTAAACTTAGATTCTAATTTAACTCTGCCAAAAAGTCTATGGAATGTAAGGAAGGAAGGAAATGGAAAATAGGGACATATGCAGTACATCTCAGTCTTCTAACATTGCTTGAGGGTGCTACTAGTAGTTTTATGAATTCTTTTCATATGAGAGTTATGCATAGCTTAATAATAATTTCAGGTTATAGTAAGCATTTATTTTTGTGATCTTCATTGGCAGTGGTCTGTTGCCATTCACACTTCAATATACAGTTGCTTCAATGACAGAATTCCTGACTTATCTGAGAGATAACTGAATATTTTGTGAGATTGCAAAAATCATTATTAGTTCCAGTTGACTATAATAATAAACAGTCTTAATAAGTAAGGTGAGTGAAATTTAGGGAATTAACTCTACCAAATCAGACTGTTTTGGAGCACGTGTAATTGGTCAGATGATTCTGACGTTCTCCCTCTGCAAAGTAATGTTATGTGCACAAAGATATTCCTATAGCATTAAGCATTATCTCTCTGTAAATTAGTGGCTGATAAATTTGGTGCTGATGGGGAGTCAACAGAGTGCAGTCAACTGTGAGTGTGAAGATAGCACTATTTGCATTCCTCATTATTCATGAAGAATTACAGGACGCCCACACATCTGACATGATTAGAACGCATGAACAGTACATTAAAAATCATACAGTATTAAACATACAAAACGAAGTGGAAATGAAAATATATTTTGGCCATTATAAGGACATAATGTTTGTTCAGTATTTCCTAACTGCTCTCTGGATTTCTGCACCAGCTGTCATTTCAAGCAAGAAAATGCTTTACCTTTCTCCTAGAAGTTCTCTGCCTTTAGATCTCAATAGACCTTATTGCCTGGGAATTACAGCAGAGACTATTTTGCAAGCCATAAGTCACACTGGAGCTGACAATTCAGGGGTGATATTTTTCCCTGGTTTGTTTCTCCTTGGTTTTTTTGTTTGGGGTTTTTTTTTTTTTCAATTGCAACTTTAAGTAGTCTTAATATGAATTTATAATATTGAAAGTTTATTATTGAAGTTAATGTATAGTCTTAAAAGGTGGTAGCATGTATCTGAACCTTATATTCTGCTGAGCAAATCTGAGCTTACCTCTTGTCAAATAACTGCAGATAGTAAAATAGGTTTGATATTGCAAAAACATGCCAAAATGAAACACAACATGCCTGAAAAGATGCATACCTGGAAGGTGGTGCAAAACTCACTGGAATGGAAGGGAGACTGTTCACAAAAATCAGAGAATTTTGGACCACCCCAGTGCTCCTGAAATCACAGTATATGTCCAGAAGTGTGTAACTGCTTTCATTTAACTGCAATTTTATAAGCCTTGAGTTTCTCCTTTCTATGAGGACTTTCAAGCCAAAATAAGAGCATTGTCATTTTGTGACAGTAATCTGATTGACACAAATATATGTATTTTTTGATTGAAAAGTACAACCTCTACAATCAGATGCTTAAACTCTGCTGGAGACCCTGATACTTAAATGGATATACTGTAAATCAGAAACAATTCCACTAAAATCACATTGATTTTAGTATCTTTGCATGAGAAGACACAATCAATCATCTGCCCACTTTGCCCATGATCTTGACGACTGGTATGCTGTGACTCAGGTGGCAATGAGCTACATAAGAGTGCTGAGCCTGAGGCTATATACCTATTCCAAAAACAGAGCTTCTGGATGAGGAGGTTATAAAACCAGTGATTTTATTTAATTTTACAATGTCTGTCATATTCTTTGAGCAGAACTTTTCAAAAACTCTCCAAGAAATGTGAAGAGCAGCAGGGTAGAGTGGTTTGCAAATTAAGCCATAATACTTAAGGCTTAGGCATACTTAGCTTCCGGGAGACAATGAACCTTCATTACATAGTTAGTGTGATAGCAGAAGAAACTTGATGGCAGATGGAAAATAAAGAATGTTGAAATATATACTTGAATTACCTATATACCACACTGGACCCAAAGATACTGGAATTATTCCTACTGAGGAAAAAGGTATCATTTTTAATAACCCTGTTCACTGCACCGGAGCTTTCAAATAGACAATGTTTCAAAGACCAAGTAGAAAATAGTACAGAGACTATTCAGTATTATCAGCTTAAATTTCATGTGCTAAATTTCAGTCACCTCATTTAAAAAAAAAGAATTTGGAAGGCAGAATAAATAGGAGCAGAAGAGACTTTGAAAGGCATGAAGAGAGCTTGAGAAGTCTGAAGCTAACTTGTATACAAGACAAATTGAAAGTAAAATGTAATAGTAAGATATAATTCATCAGAAGCACTGGTAACGTAATTGTGGTCTCTATTGCTTCTTTTGTCTTTATACCAAACAAAAGCAATAGTCACTAAAATTGAAAATAGACACTAATATTGAATGGCAATGTGCTTAATTATTTTCTATCATCCTTTCCTTTGCATAATGTTGAATTTGTCCGGGAATAAATTGACACTCAGAGTTTGAAATGATTAAAAAATACCCACCAAGAGATACATGTGGTTGTGGAGAATACCCAATAGTCATATTAAGTAAAGCATGTCCATTTTTGAAGGGATACAAACCCATAGATTTCTCAGTTTAGGCCAGGCCAGGAACTAATGGCATTTTTTTGCCTATGGGTTGATTGTTTTATAATTGTCAACTGAAGAGTTCTTTTCACCTTCTTTTGAAGTGTGGGGTGGTGGCCTCTGTCAAAGATGTGATAGTGGGTTAGGTGGAAACTTGTTCTGATTTCTCATGACAGCTCAAACAATTCTGTGTAAAATCAAAGTAAAGGGGAACAAAATCAAGTTCATACTACACTTCTGTATGAAGATAGGCTGAGAAAATCAGGGCTTTTCAGCCTGGAGAAGGCTGCTTGGAAAACTGCATAGCAGCCTTCCAGTGTCTGAAGGGAGCCTACAGGGATGCTGGAGAAGGGACTCTTATCAGGGGCTGTAGTGATAGGACAATGGCTAATGGGGTAATGGGTTTAAACTTAAACAGGGGAAGTTCAGATTAGATATAAAGAAGAAGTTCTTCACTGTGAGGGTGGTGAGGCACTGGAATGGGTTGCCCAAAGAAGTGGTAAATGCTCCATCCCTGGCAGTGTTCAAGGCCAGGTTGGACAGAGCCTTGGGTGACATGATTTAGTGGGAGGTGTCCCTGCTCATGGTAGGGGGTTGGAACCTGATGATCTTAAGGTCCTTTCCAACCCAAACCATTCTATGATTCTATGATTTTGCTGAAGATGAAAGCAACTGTTTAGTGTGTTGGCTTTTTTGGAGGGAAGCTAATTCTTGTAAGCATTTCTGCTACACCTAAATAATCCTGAAGTGAGAATTTCTGGAGATTGTGCCAAAATGCAATTCATTGTAGAAATAGCTGTGCTAATTTAAATGCTGGAAAAAATCTAAAGCTGTATAATCTCTGCCTTTTGCCTGTACTAATTCACTGTGCTGTGCTGCAAGCCTTGTTCACCCAGGCAAAATATACCAGTGGGTGTGGTGATGTTCATCCTGATATGTGATAACTGTTCAAATATAAACTGAGCAGTTTATATTTGACCACTTAAATATGTGTATGTCATACCATATTCTGATGTTTGTACTTATCCTTGTGGAAGAAACACCCAGTAGTGAGTGTGTCAGCCACTTAGATTGGTTATAGACATTTTAAGCTTTTTTGGTCCATTAGATTGACAAGATAAAAATAGATATAGCTACCTTTCAATATCTACATGATTACCAGATCTGTATAATGAAGTCATCAGTTCATTAGAGAAATAGCAGGAGCAGTTCTTTTTATTCTGAAGGGTGCTTGAAAGAAAGAGTCCTTTCCTTCCTTCTTGGCTTGCTTTTGGGTTTCAAGGAGAGTATGCTTGAACAGCCCTGGGTTATATTTAACAAATGCAACAACAAACTTCTGTGCAATCTCTACTGCTTAACAAGTAAATCAGGACACAGAGAACATTCTGTTTTTCATCCATGTTCTGTTTCTTTTTTGTGTCTGTTTTTGCACTGTTTTGGACAGCTGTGATCACTGAAAGGACAAAATGCTGATCGCAAGATGAAGGGAAGCTTAGAGACAGAAAAAGAGACAATGTTTCTGGGAGGAAAAATAATATATGGATAAGAATGGAAAATGCCAAGAGTCATTATTCTCAGAATAATGTATTTCTCATATTATTTGTAATGACAAATAGTGTGAGGATCCAGCAATACTGAGTTCTGCACTCCTCTAGTGTTAGCTTTTGATAGGAGCTGATTGCCTACTTCAGACCACTTCTAAAAATCCCAGTATAATTCAGTTAGTAAAAGCCTGCTATGGAAAAAAACAGAAAATCAACATTTTCTTGATAGACTGCTTGTCAGTCAGCAAAAGGAGAGGGGTGAGAGTAAAGAAACACAAGGTCAAATGGTCTTGACCACCCTGGATTTACAGCAGTAGCATTTAGAGCAGCACTTGGCTCCTCGTTCCAAATGCCAGACACGTAGTGAAATCTTGAGCAAGTCATAAATTTCTTCTGTGCATTTCTGTACGATATCTGTACGATGGCCCTTACAACCCTATGGTTCTTGGGGCCATGGGGGCACCTGGAGCATCTTTAAACCTCATCTAAGCCATACAAGTTGTCAGAGAGAATCCACTGAGTCAGCTCTTTGTTGGTCAGGTGACCAGTAGCAGTCTTTCCTGAATGACCAGTGAAATCAGGAACACATTAGATGAATTCTTAGGTACTGGATGAATAGCCTATGTCTGAGAATATTACATGGTATGCATGAGTGATGGAGTAAACTTAGTGCATTCTGCTTTCCATCTTTTTGTGTAATGTCTGCTATTTTTTATTGTCCTAGCACTTTGGTTAGTTGTTTGTTTTATCTTTAGCTAGATAGTCTGCTTTCAAAGCATAAAATGGTAATGAGTCCTCAAAGCAAGAAGATGGTAGCATTCTGCTTAGCTGGCTCAGGACGTAGTTTCTCTGGAATTATTTTCCCATACCCAAAATACAGCCAAGGAGAAATGTATGTACTGATACATACAAAATATACCAGTAGCTGCCTATACACAGGTATTTTGGAGAGGAAAGGACAATGCTTTAGCCAGGTATCAGAGTGATTTTATTTATCATGGGGTTGCTTAGTACACTCATGTGTTAATGCCTTTATTTTTAGTATTATATGACATCAGAGGCCTAGTGACAGAAACAAATCCTCCTTCTGATTTGTCTATATTCTTGTACGTACTGCCGAATTGTTCTGAGAAGCTCTGACCAGGAATTGCAATGGTATGCTGAGCGCATGCAGTTGAAAATGGCATAATCAAATGTCAAGCACTAAGTGAGCAGGTGATTTCCACAGTTCCATAATTAAGTCCTTTCTCGTGCATTTATAGTTCAGCACTGTAGCCTTTTTCTCATTTTGTGGTCCCAGGTGTGAGAAGCAGCTGGTTGGCTGATCTTGCCTGGATGACCAGCTGTGTCTGGCACATATTTACAGAAGAGGAAATTGCAAAGCAAAGGTGCACTACTTAGGAGAATGTGCTGTGTCCACAAGTTAATATTGCAGCCTACGCCATACAGCACCCAGATGAGCCCCGTACATATACATGAATATGTCCAACACAGTAGTTGCACAGAGTCTACGTGTCCTAGTGCAGAAATGGCGCAAACATCAGATATAAGACCCATTGAAGAACTCAAGATTATATATTATGCATAGACTGAGTTACATACCTATTTTACATACAGGTATATACATACATTTTGTGTAAGAGTCATGCAAGTCGAGATCCATATGTAAATGCTAAAAATCTGGTATTTGCAAATAGAAATCATTTGACATGTACAGGATGCTGCTCCAGAATGCACTAATACCATCTTAATGTGACAAGATTTAGTTATCCCCTAAACAAATTAACTGTATTTAATCTTAAAAGTATTGATATGATTGGAAAAGGGAAGAAAAGAAAAAAGAAAAACATTTGCGTCACTGTGGTTAATAGTCCATTTTTTCAACTGAAGGTAACACATATTTCTTGTCTTTTTAGGAAGAGGTACAGTTATGGTAAATTGCAGGTTCTGTATCTTTCATTATCCTTGGCTACAAATGCTGATATTAAGGTTGACTGATTCACATTGCACAACTATAATGCTTTACACTATGGACCAAAACATGAAGTAAAGAGTTTCATGTGACAGACAGGAATGAGTAATCCTAGCCAAGCACAGGCTTACCAGTAATACAGCCTTCAGGCTATGCAGTTTTGTGTTCTTGCTTTATTAGACATTCTCTAAAAGAAAAAATCCTGCTCAATGACTAAATGCCACAGTTGGACAAAAACTGCATAGGCTGGATAAAGAGTCTGGAGAGTATACATTCTTCCAGTATATCGCTACATAATCTGAGTTTTTAGACTAACCTACAGTATATGCATGCATACTTCAATCATCTGCAACAAAAACAGCCTAAATGTTTGGGTTTTTTCTTTGGTTTGTGATATTGTTTTATGGGATTACCAGAGTCTTAGCAGAGTTCTAATTTTAGAAAGCTCAAGAGTGGTAATTTGAAGAAGGGTCATAGTAGATGCATGGTAGGAATAAAGTAAGATTCTTTTGTGATAGGTAGACAAAGAAACCTGAGCTGATAAAGGGGAAAATGGGCAAAAATGAGGTTGGAAATAGTAAAGAAGTAATGGTCATTGATAGATCACAGGCTTACAAAGTACTGAGCAGAAAGACATGTAGAAGACGAATGATGCTGAAGGAGACCAAATGCATCTAGTGAGACACAGAAAAAGAAACAAAGCAGACTGATGACAAGGTTGAACAAGTGGTAAATGGGTGATTTGATAGATGACTGAAACTCAGCCTGGGAGGTGGTGAAGGGGATGTCATTGCAGCTGCACCAGTTGCCCAATTTGAAAAAGTCTTGAATAGAGGAGGAGCTCAGTCAGCATTATTTTTCTCTTTATTTTCTTCAGTCTATGTAAGCTTTGATGTATTACATGTATCCTATGTATATTAAATTTTTTTTAGGATCTGAACTTTAGCCATGTCTGTAATGTAATAGGGTAGAGGAATTTTTTCAGTCATAACTCTTCTGCTTTCTTTAGTATTCATGTATTTGATTGATTGTTTGATTTACATATTAGATTTATTTATTTACTGGACTTTAGATTTATATATGTAGATATATATTTAAGGAGATTGAAGCCAGTAGGATAAGTTGGTAAACTGCCTGCAGTGTTCTCTCCTTGTATTAAACATGAGCATACTGAATGTTAAAGCCATTATTATCACACAATAAAGGTTAAGGCATCATTGTGGAGCTGTAAACCCAGGAGCTAATCTGTTCAAGTGCTTAAAAAAATTAGATAAATCTCATCTTTGAAGAAAGTACCTTTTTTATGCAGATGGATGGGATTTATGCAGTTGTAGGCAGCCTCCTTCCCTTGCGATGAATATAGAGGCAAGGTTGAATTGGCTTCTGATTTTAAAGAAATGTCCCTGTCTGAAGCATGGAGGAAATCATGTTTAACAAGGTTTGTCCACATGTCGTCTGACTACAGGAAAAGACAAACTATTTCAAAAGGGTCTCTCTCCTGGGATTTTACTTCAGAGACTGTCCTTGGAGATGGCTGTAAGGGTGAATTGGCATGTTTTGCAGTTTCTGTCTGCTCTAGTGTTTTTCCATCTTTTCTCTTTTTTTATATTCCTAGTTTATAGAGAGAGCATATAATTTGAACAATTTCATTTCCAGTGGGCAATTAGCATACCAGTGTAATTGGCCCTATGGTTTTCTCCCAGACAGAGGCATAAAGGAGGCACTTAATGTTTCTTTATGAGCTCCATAGTTAGTATCCTAAAAATGGACCTGGGGAAAATGTGTCTGTCTTGCTAAAACCTATCACCCTGAGACTGCGTCTGCCCCACACTCTCCTGTCCACAGCTGTGACTGACCTCCACAAAGTCTCATCATGCGTTCATGTGAGCTCTAACTGCTTTTAACTTTGTAAGTAGGAAAAAGAAAGATTCAATGAAGCAAGGTACTAAAGGCAAAATTTTAAAATGCACAGCAGTTTATCCTGTAGTGAAAGCCACTGCCTGACAAATAAAATCACAGCAGCAATAAAAGAGAAGTGTCCCATTCTACAAAGCTGATGGTATCTTTGGTAATTAAGAGACTAAACTATTGTTAAGTGCTTCAGTGTCTAATATATAGAAGAGCTGGTGGAGTGCTTTTGTCTATTTTTTCTCTGAGTGAACAGATGAAAGGTTCATGGTTTAAGTTGAGAATAAACTATATTACAACATTAAGTCCTTAATTATTTGACAGTTTGGAGTACAATTAAATACCTCTAAAAAGTGGTTGGTAGTTTAGTTAGCATACCTGAATTTTAAATGAAAAACCAAATGATATTTTAAATGTAGTTTACTTAAACAGCTAAACCAAATCTTGCTGTGAGCACTTACCAAAGTAAATCTCCGCCTGTGCTTTGTATAAATCAGGAAAATTAGCTGGATTCAATCTCTCTTTTAAACCTGGCTTCCTTCAGTGGTAGTGAACAACGCCTTATTGAGAGGTATTATAGAATCATAGAATAGTTAGGGTTGGAAAGGACCTTAAGATCATCTAGTTCCAACCCCCTGCCGGGGGCAGGGACATCTCCCACTAAACCATGCCACCCAAGGCTATGTCCAACCCGGCCTTGAACACCACCAGCGATGGAACCTTCACAACTTCCCTGGGCAACCCATTCCAGCGCCTCACCACCCTTACAGTAAAGAATTTCTTCCTCATATCCAATCTAAACTCCCCCTCTTTGAGTTTGAACCCGTTACCCCTTTGGCCTATCACTACAGTCCCTAATGAAGAGTCCGTCCCCAGCATCCCTATAGGCCCGCTTCAGATACTGGAAGGCTGCTATGAGGTCTCCATGCAGCCTTCTCTTCTCCAGGCTAAACAGCCCCAACTTTCTCAGCCTATCTTCATACGGGAGGTGCTCCAGCCCCCTGATCATCCTCGTGGCCCTCCTCTGGACTTGTTCCAACAGTTCCATATCCTTTTGATGTTGAGGACACCAGAACTGCACACAATACTCCAAGTGAGGTCTCACGAGAGCAGAGTAGAGGGGCAGGGTCACCTCCCTCGACCTGCTGGTCACACTCCTTTTCATGCAGCCCAGGATACGGTTGGCTTTCTGGGCTGCAAGTGCACACTGCCGGCTCATGGTCATTTTCTCATCGAGCAACACCCCCAAGTCCTTCTTCACAGGGCTGCTCTGAATCTCTTCTCTCCCTAACCTGTAGCTGTGCCTGGGATTGCTTCGACCCATGTGGAGGACCTTGCACTTGTTGTGGTTAAACTTCATCAGGTTGGCATCAGCCCACCTCACAAGCATGTCAAGGTCCCTCTGGATGGTATTCCTTCCCTCCAGTGTATCAACTGAACCACACAGCTTGGTATCATCGGCAAACTTGCTGAGGGCCCACTCAATCCCACTGTCCACGTCACTGACAAAGATGTTGAACAAGACCAGTCCCAAAACCAATCCGTGAGGGACACCACTCGTTACTGGTCTCCAGCTGGACATTGAGCCATTGAGCACAGCTCTTTGCATGTGGCCATCCAGCCAGTTCTTTATCCACCCAGTGGTCCACCTATCAAATTGATGTCTCTCCAACTTAGAGACAAGGATGTCATGTGGGACAGTGTCAAACAATTTGCACAAGTCCAGTAGATGACACCAGCTGCTCTACCCCTGTCCATCAGTTCCGTAGCCCCATCATAGAAGGCCACCAGATTGGTCAGGCAGGATTTCCCCTTAGTGAAGGCATGCTGGCTGTCACCAACCACCTTGTTGTTTTTCATGTGCCTCAGCATGCCTTCCCAGAGAATCTGCTCCAAGATTTTGCCAGGCACAGAGGTGAGACTGACTGGTCTGTAGTTCCTCAGCTTGAACTGCAGTGATTTTTATTCAGAAGTATGCTTACTGTCACGTGGTTAAAAAAAAGAAAATGTAAAAACCTTCCTAAAGCTTTGAGATTACAGAAGATACTGCAGTACTCTTGCTTTTAGATTGTCTTTTCTGCAAGTACTTGAGCAGACTTTTCAGCCGGAGATTTGAGTGATCAGTTGTCACTTTCAATTAATTAACTCTTGTATTTAAACAGTGAGGCCATCTTTTTTTCATCCAGTTTCTATTTAGTCTGCATTGTCCATCTGGAGTTATAAAAGAAAGAGAAACAAAATGTTCTTAAATGTGTTCATGGGCATGTATTTGTAATTTTGTATATTTTTGGCATAATAGCCCATTTTGACATTACCTGATTATAGCAGAGGTATCCATCGGCATCTGTCTGCAATTTGATTTTGTGATGATCCCATTTCATTATAGGGTTGTATTTCAAACTGTGTATGCAGCTATGCTGTCTGGCAGCAATATCCATGGAGCCAGGTAGGCATTTGCTAGGAGATAATTTGATCCTTTACTTTCTGCACTTTTTTGACCCCTTCTTATCCTACTTTCCTATCATTTATACCCCAAAGCCAGTGTGAAAGTCATCCGTCATTGCATGAATATTAGTAAAGAATAAAATAGATCTGATGATTAAGGTATATACTAGAGCTATATAAATACATACTGTATTTTATTTTTAAAGAGCACACTGCGCAGAGAACTCCTGGAAGTCGAAGTGGCACATTTTTTGTATGTATAGTGCTGACCAATTTCCCAGCTGGTAGCTGAATTTATTTGAATACAGAAGCAAGACAATATAATAGCATATTTCATTTAGTCTGAATTCATAGAGTCATAGAATCACATTATGGTTTGGGTTGGAGGGGACCTTAAAGATCATCCAGTTCCAACCATCTGCCACAGGTCGGGGACACTTCCCATTAGACCAGGTTGCTCAAAGCCCTGTCCAGCTTGGTGTTGAGCACTGACTCTAATGGGCAGCCACAGCTTCTTTGGGCAACCTGTGCCAGTGCCACACCACCCTCATAGTAAAGATTTTCTTCCTAATATCTAATCTAAATCTCCCTTCTTTCAGCTTGAAGGCATTCACCCCTGTATCAATACGTGTCCCTGTAAATAGTTCCTCTCCAGATTTCCTGTAGGCCCCTTCATGTACTGGTAGGCAACTTTATGGTCTCCTCAGAGCCTTCTCTTCTCCAGGCTGAACAAACCCGGCTCTCTCAGCCTGTCTCTGTAGCAGAGGTGCTCCAGTCCTCTGATCATCTTCATGGCCCTCTTTCAGACTCGCTCCAACAGGTCCAACATAAGAAGGAACTTTTTATGTTGGGGCTCCCTGAGCTGAACACAGTACTCCAGGTGGGGTCTCACAAGAATGAAATAGAGAGGGAGATTCCCCTCCCTTGACCTGCTGCTGGTCATGCTGCTTTTGATGCAGCCCAGCATACAGTTGGTTTTCTGTACTGCAAGCACACATTGCCAGGTTGCACTGAGTTCTTCATCAGCCAACATCCCAAAGTGCTTCTGCTCAGGGCTGCTCTCAATCCAGTCTCTGCCCAGCCTGTATTTGCCCTTGAGATTGCCCTGACCTATGTGCAGGACCTTGCACTTGGCCTTGTTGAACTTCACAAGGTTTGCATGGGTCCACCTCTCAAGCCTATCAAGGTTCCTTTGGATGGCTTCCCTTTCCTCCAGCATGTTGACTGCACCACACAGTTGGTGTTACCAGCAGACTTGCTGTGAGTGCACTCAGTTATTGACCATATCTGTAATAGAACTCCATCTAAAATAACAGAAATATGCCAGCAGATTGACCCTATTACACAGAAAATCCAACACTTAGCTTATGAGTCTGAATATGGAGACCTTAGTCAATCTAGTCCCATGCCATGGTGAAAGGAAAGAAAAATAATTTGAAATTGAAATCAGAATTAATAAGCAAAATAAATTAATGCTAAAATTATTTAAATAGCTTATAAGGCTGAAGACATTGATTAGAATTACTTTTGTACCTATGCAAAAATCAGAATAGAATAGTCCTGACACTGAATTTTGAGTGGAAAAGTGTGAATACTGGCAATTTTTCCAAATTTGTCAAAGCAAACCATTGTGGAGGGAGCAGAACATATTCTCAGTATAAATGGCTATGACAGCCACTTTAATGTGGTATCCACAGTTGTAGTCAACAACTACTGCAATCTGTCCTCCACCTCTCTTTATTTTCAATTATTTCACGGCTTGAGACACCATCAGGCAAGTTGCTTTCTTTCTCTGCGGGAGCTGCCTCAGCCTGTTTTGCCAGTGCTGTGAAGTGTAGTGAGACTCAGGTTCACTGTGAAATTGAGAGAGAGATGGGTGAAGAGACGAAAAATAAGAAAGTAGGCAGGAGGACATAAGGGAAAATGGAGCAAAATCTCCTGCATGTCAGATAGGATTTTGTTGGTGCCCTGATATAAATCAGAAATCCTTGTGGCTGTGCTTGTCTAGATGTCCTAGTGATGAGAGCTCCCTAGCAAAGGGCAGTTTCTAGACCACAGCAGAGGCTTTACTGGTCTTTGCTGCAGGATTACCCCAGGAATCCTTAAGGCTTTCTTCTGAAATATAACAAAAGGAAAGAGAGAAATAAAAAGGAAAAGGAGAGACTGGAATTTATTTTGTTCATCCTTAAGCCTCATTTTTTATATCATTCTTTCAGTGCACAGATTTCTGATGTTGTTTATTCTGGTTTGTTGGTGAAGAGTCTTAACAGTCCTTGGATTTCGCTGCCTATCCTTTATGTCTGCATTCACCCAGAGGTTTGTTACCTTCTTGTGCCTTTTCTGTCAAAATTCCATCTTACCCATTAGTGTAACACTTTATGAACTTGCTGCAGCTGAGATTGCAGTTGAGATAGATCTTTAGGCCCTGGTTACAACAAGAAGACAGACACAGTGGTTACTGAGCAGCTTTCCCATACAACTTGGCAACTGTCCATCACTTTCATATCAGTTACTCTGACACAGTTCTACTTTGGGGATTTTTCTGGCCAGATATTGCTTATTATGTCTACTTGAAAAAGACACAGAGTGATACCGCATGGATCACTAGTGACTGGCTTTAGTGCTCAACCGGAAAAATTCTGAGGAAAGCTGTGTTCGTTTAAGACCTTCTGATGGAAGACTTGCCATTTTCTTAAATGAGCAGAGGAGTAGGCTGCATGGTTACAGTGGTGCGTACCTCAGAGATAGCCTGAAAATGCCCTATTCAGGGAAGCTGAGTGAGAACACTTCTAATATACTCAGTTACCCATACGCTGCTATGAAGCACTTTTTAGAAACACTCCCACAAGAGCAGTTCTGACAGAGGATTTAGCTATCCCTTGTATCAGCCATTTCTAAGTTCAGTTGAACTTGACATCACCTTTCTTCAGTTTGTATGGGCAAGCAGAGTAATTCTGCAGATGTAAGAGGGCAAATAAGAAATTTGTCATTTAAACTGTCTTTATGCTTGGGAAGTCTTTTTTGACTTTATGTGAAAAGACTGAAATATGTTTTTCCCCAATAGGATAAATACATATATATGTATAAAAAAATATATATATTTGACCCATGTGTTTAGCTTTCTCTGCCTTCTGGTGAATTTCTTCTTTTACTATTGGTTAAATTGATATAACTGCTATAGACAGGGGTAAATAATGACATTATTTGTAGAAGTCCCAGAGCAGACCACTTCTGCAGCTGTGATCTTATTTTTGGTTTTGCATTTCCATTTGCATCCCCTGATATTTGCCTGGAGCTCTACTCTTTTCTGTTATAACCTGTACCTGTCGAGTACAATGGAAGGTGAAAACACCTGTTTCAGATGTATTTAGTGAGTGCTCATTGTTTTGTGGTGATAGGTTGGAGTTTTAGGTTGAATTGCTGAAAATTTCTGCAAGCATAGCAGGGCTTTTTCTTTGTAGCGCCATTTGCATGGGAGGCAAGGACCACAGGTCTCCACTGTCTGTGCAAGTCTGTGTCATTGTGTTCCCTCTAAAGAAAGGTTGAACTTAGTTTATTTTAACTGGATGTGACAGAAGTAGAGGACTCAAATTAATTAAATAATTAGATTTCCACAGATTTATAAATGTTTCAGTTGGACATCAAGGTCAGTCAGTCACAGGACACTTCTATAAGAAATTATGTTTTATTAGTTCCGGTGATGTCAGAACTTACTGTTGACTTTCATAAATCATTCAATTACTTCAGTGCTAGAGGATTTATACACACACACAATAGATTAAGGTGGCTGTGCAATCCATGACTTTTGAGCAGTCCGGATTTTGAAACATATTTAAAAGCAATTGTGATGGTATTTGAGCACCCAGTGAAATGTAAATACAGGGTTTCCTGTCTGAAAATCTTGGGTGTTAAGTGGCTTAGTATTTTCAAAAGTCTGTGTGTCTCTGTGTATCTTTGCAAGCACGAGTATAATTTGGAAGTAGCACGAGAGAACATTGTGCTTTTGTCAGCATAAGCATCAAAGGTGCCTTTTCAGTCTCAGTGATGTGCTCATTTTGAGGACACACTGAAGCTCTGAAGTATCAAACCCCTCTCTGATTCCCTACAAATAAGCATATGGGCAAATAAAAAAAAAAATCATTTAATGGTTAGGGTTGGCAAGAGCCTAAAGGTCATCCAGTTCCAACCCCCTGCCATGGGGGGGTACTTCTTCCACTAGACCAGGTTGCTCAAGGCCCTGTCCCAAAATAAGTAAGTAAAGCTTCAGACTTCTCAGTCAACTATCTGGGGCCATCTTTCTTTCCTGAGGTGCTTTAAAAATATTTCACAAAAGCATGCAATAACCAGCTAAGCCTATAAATCTGAGATAGTTGCCTAGGCTTTCCTAACAGTTGGCAGAATGAGATAGGTGCTGCCAGAGGCTAATTCATCTACCCTAAGATAAGTATTAAAGGTAAGTGGAATACAGGATGTTCCTGTCTCTTTTTGTAAGGCAGTCTTGGTGATTAGCTTATATTTGACATCTAGCATTTCTGTCACTAAAATTAGACAAAATAAATCCTTCATCATTGTCCTGAGTTCAGCTGTAGCAGTTATTTTTCTCCTTCTTAGTAGCTAGTGCAGTGCTGTGTTTTTGACTTTAGTCTGAGGACAATGCTGAAACCACGACAGCCATTCTGCAGACTGCCACACCAGACATGTGAAGTGTTCCTCAGTGTGAAACAGGCAATATCTACCCCTTAGTAATCTTTTTAATTGTCTATTCTCTTTCATATAAAATCCATTAATACAGCTCTGTCCTCATATTTAAAACTCTAAAAATGAGGGTTGGTATTCAAAAGTGAGTATTGAAGTACAGGTTCTGAATCTTTATCTTTTCAGAGCCTAAAGGAACTTCAAATCTTCCTTAAACTGATTTAGAGCCCAGAGATTGATCTTGATCTTGCACGCATTTTTCCTACTGATTTTCCATTGTTTGCAGTGTAAGTTTCATTGAGAACTATTTGCCTTGACCAGTCTAACATCATATTCATCATGTCTCAGAGTCTCTAACGTATTTATCTTTGCTGTTGATAAACAGTGCCAGTTCTATGTGAACGTTTAGCTGAAAAATCTTTGCAATGTACTGCTTAAGGAGTGCTAAAGATTTATTTTATTTGTAAATTCATTCTGAAAGTCTGCTAGGAAGAACTCAGTTCTGTATCGAATCAATTAGTTGTATTGTTTGTGAGGAGTGTGTGTTGTTCCCCTAATCCACAAAATAGCAATATGCCCTCTACTGGGGAGTGCACAGTTCATTTTCTCTATTCATGCTTGAGGACGTGGAAGAAAATTATTGGATTTTTTTAAGAAAGGTATTAACTTTCCTTTTAAAATCTCTCAGTACAAAAAATCCCAGTAGCAAAAAGCCTCCAAGCAGCAAACATGCTGCTTCTAAATAAAGCTTTTCTTCCAGGCTCTTTTTGTCTCATCTTATGCACACAGGCATACAAGGGACTCACTCTTGGCAATTTCTGCCACTTTGTCTTTAAAAACAAACAATAGTCTGTCATCTTCACTGTAGGCTCTTGATGTCCTATTATAGCAATGACAATTCAGGAAAAGAGAGCTTCCAAGCTTGGCAAAGGCTACAGTGTCCTCTCCTTCCCATTCATTCTCCCAGAGTCTGTCAAAAGCATGAGAAAGGAGGGATGCAGCATTCATAGCCACCACCACACAGCACGGCAGCATCTCTGGCAACAGCACGCTGGCCATGCTTTAAAGGACAGAGCTATAACCCTCTCAGATGTCCCTTTTCCTCCACTTTGCCATCAATATTTTGCTCATTATTGGGGAATTACCAAGAGCTAACACAGCCAGTTTCCTTCCAAGACTGATATTTCTGGATGACAAGACAGGAAGGGCCACCTTCAGATTCTAAAAGACGAGGTTTCTGCTGAAGTGGGTTTTCTTTGGTCTTAAGAGGTCACTGCAGTATCTTGCAAACCGTCAAAAATAGAAATGGATCCCATATGTCACTGAAATCTACTTTTCTAGAAAAAAATAGAGATGAAAAATTATTTACTCATGTTTTCTTTCTTTTTTACTATAACATGTTAGAAAAGAAATAAATGAATTGTTCTTGAAGTGTAAATCTATTATGAAAGTATTTTTATAACTACTAATTCACTTTGGCTGAATGTCATAAAGAAAACAGTGGTAATTTAGGGGGGTTGTTTTGTCTTTTCTAAAAATTAATTCAAGGCCTACAGAGACACTGCAGATGTGAGAAACGGAGCTGGATCCTATTCCCTTTTTGTGCAACAGCTAGACCATGAGCCACTGAAGCCTTTGTCAGTCCAGCAAAGGAAAAAGCATGGGTGCAGTCACTGTCCACTGGGATCAGTGGAAATCCTTATCACTTTTGCTCTGAAAACCAGAGTACCACAATAGAGGTTGGCACCCAAAGCAACACACCAGACGGAGAAAAAACTTAAACAGGGGAAGTTTAGGTTAGATATAAGATTAGATAGATAGGTATAGATTCTTTACTGTAAGGGTGGTGAGGCACTGGAATGGGTTGTCCAAGGAAGATGTGAATGCTCCATCCCTGGCGGTGTTCAAGGCCAGGTTGGACAGAGCCTTGGGTGACACGGTATAGTGTGAGGTGTCCCTGCCCATGGTAGGGGGGTTGGAACTCGGTGATCTTAAGGTCCTTTCCAACCCAAAACATTCTATGATTCTGTGATTCTAAGATGTGCAGTGATGCACTGCTTCCCACAGAGTTGTATCTCTGTTGCTGACACAAACTGTTACTGCCTATCAATCCCCAGGAATCTACCTTCTCCTAGTAGTGTAAATCACATTTTGAAAGGCTCTTAAAGAGGACTATCAGTGGTATCTAGAAATACAGCATGCAGGTGTTTTCAGACCGTTCAAACAATTTGCAAACACCAGAGCATATTCAGTCTATCCACTCTGCATTCAGAAATGCCATCTCAATCCTTTGTATGATACAGTATTGTCAAGAAATCAGCTACAAATAAATATTACTTTGGAAGAGATGGAGAAGGAGGACATTATCACATTCATTTGAATAAAAAGAAGTGAGCACAACTGACAAGGTTATTGCTTTTTTGTCGTCACTGCTTGATGTGATATAATAAATCATCCTTGATGTTTCTCCCATTTTATTATCATTATCTGTGAACAAGCTAGAAGTAAGTTGATTTTTTATGAGCTATGACATTCATCTGAAAAACAGGACTAAAAATTCTGTCTCCAGTGTAAAAAATTTAAATCATTATTGAAATATGGAGCAGAATGTCTAATCAAATGATTATATTGGATGAAGGAAAACCATGATTTGGCAATGAAGCATTTTGCTTTGTAGTTAGAATTAGCTTGGTAATTATAATGACTTATGAATTTTGCAAATATTATTTTTTTAGAAGTCTTGTAACTGTCCAAGAGATTTCAAAACAGCAATGTTTGCAACACCATAAGAAATTGTACTAACCTCCAAATTACTACACAGAATTAAAGTATACATACAACTCTGCAAGTAAGCTTAATATGCATTGAAAGCATAGTATTCACCAATGAAAGATGGGACATGTGGCCTGGGAGAAATAACAGAGACATGGTCCACGCATGCAGAAACAGCATTAGAAATGTCAAAGCCCCCCTGGAGTTGAATCTGGTGAGGGGCATCTAGGGCAGCAAGAAGTCTTCCACAGGTATATCAATACCAAAACAAAACTAGGAAAAATGTGTTCCTGCTGCTGAATGGTGCACAGTACATGGTAATGAAGGATGTGAAAAAGGAGGAGGTACTTTATGCCTTCTTTTCCTTGGTCTTTACTGGTGAGACCAGCCTTCAGCAATTCCAGGTTCCTGAAACCAGTAGGATAGTCTGGAGAAAGGAAGACTTACTCTTGGTTAAGGAGGATCAAGTAAGGGAACGTATGAACAGATAGGACAAGAAAGGACATACAAAAGTCCATGGGACCTGATGGGATGCATCCACAAGTGCTGATGAAGCTGATCAGTCACTGAGAGGCCTCTCCTGGTTATATTTGAAAGGTCACAGTAGTTAGGAAAAGTTCCTGAGGACTGGAAGAAAATGAATATTACTCCTATTTCTAAGAAGGGCAAAGAGGAGGATCCAGGGAACTGCAGGTTGGTCTGCCTCATCCCAGTCGTTGGGAAGGGGTTCAAGTGAATAATTTTGGAAGCCATTAGTATTTAAGGACAGGGAGGTGATTTGGAATAGTAAGCATGGATTTATGAAGCAGAAATCTTGCCTTTACAATGAAATAACAAGCTTGGTGAATGAGAAGAGAGGAGGAGGTCATATTTATTTTGACTTTAGCGAGGCTTTTAACACTGTCTCCCATAATATCCTTATGGACTAACTGATGAAGTATGAGCAAGATAAATGGACTGTGCAATGGATTGAAAACTGGTTGAAGTGCTTGCTCAGAGGATTGTGATAATCTGCTTAAAGTCCAGCTTTTGAGTCAAATCTGTAATGTGCAGGGTAATAATGAAGCAACAAAAGCATCTAGATTAGCATCATGTTGTGAAATTTATACCACATTTGTATAGAGATGCTGGTGCAATATGGAATATATTTATTTTTCATGTATGTTAAGCAACCACATTTAAGTTTAGGGTAGTTGCATCTTAAGGAATGCCTACTTGTTTTTGCTAGCATGGGGATTGTGAGTGAGTTAGGAAAGTGGATCTGGCCCAGAATGATTCCTGTAAAGGTACTTTGGTCAGGTTTGGGCCAGATCAACATCTTGAATTAGCATATTTAATGGAGGAAGCATGAGAGAATGAAGGTATGGCAAATCTGCTCTGCATTGCATCACTCAATGTCAGACTGTGGGTATAAAGCAAAGAACAAGTTTCCAGGAACAAGCCCAGTATGTGGGAACAACTATAGCTGAAAATTATCTTTTTCTGCTGTAAATATATCCTCAATTACCTTTCATTTATTTATAGAGTGATTACATTTCACTGTATAAATCACTTGACACCATACAGTAATGTTGAAAGGAATAGCAGTTTAGGCAAAGTCATACTTTTCACACAGAAGCAGAACTGCTTTGAAATGTTCCCATTACATTGACTTCATGCATATCTGTTGTGAATTTTGCTGAGATGAGAAACATTCTCTTTGAAGTAGAGTAACTAGATCTATATTGTGTTACAAATGAGGTTAGAAATTTTTCATTATTTATTTTGTGATTAATTAGAATGGTAGCTAGAAGGAAAACCTTTATTAATGTGCAAGTGAAGTTGGTTCATTTTTCTTTGGTTGGATACAGAAATAAGTATGTCAAGGAAAATTGCTTTGGAATGAAACAGCTGACTTAAAAGGGTTAACTGCAATTCTGGGAGAGCAAATCTATTTATTTCCTTATCTGTCTTGTGCCAGAGAGAAGTAAGTCACATGGAAAATATTTTGTAGCTGTAGCTAAGCTGTTAATTAGAGCACTTCTCAGAAACAATGATTTTTGTGAACAAAATGAAACAAATCTTTGATGGATGAGAGAAATTCAGAGCAGTTAGGTATGACTTTTGCTTACAGTTCCTCAAAAATTACAATTTAGAAGTTTCAGGGGTTTAAATATATGTATTAAATTTATAGATGTGTGTTACAAATATGTATTTTTAAATTTGTGTATTTTTTTTTTAGAAAAAAAAATCTGTAAGTATCTTTAAGTATAGGAATCTTTACATCTTTAAGTGTAGGAATAGAACTGTAGCAGCACAAAATGTTTCAGTTTTTTCTTTTCCATTTGCATGTGTACCTACCTAGCACAAGTCAGTGTTGAAGTAGTAGTAATAGGCTTGGCTATTGGTGACTTTTCTGTAGGAATAGGGTGTTACCTGAAAAATGCACTTTAGTTGTCAAGCTCCATGAGAACTTTGCTTTTACCTCTTAGATGGAGAGGGAAGGGAAGTTTTTCCTTTCAACCTTTGTGAAACTAAATATTGCAGCTTTTTTATTCCAAAGTATGACATCTAGAAGCTTTTCTACAAAACTGAGATTTTTCAGTGGTTAATTGCACTGGAGAAAAAATAATTTGTTTTTGTGGGGACCTCAGGCATAGTGGGAATATTACTTGAATGAAAAGGAACACAAAATTGGATTAATTATCACCAAAAATAAGCATTATTCATGCTAATGCAGAAGCAGATTTCCATCATTTACCTGCCTTTTCTGTTGTCACATAGTACGTTCTGTATGAAAGCTAAGACTGGAATGCAGTCATTTCTACCTGAAATATTCCTCCCAATTTCAGGTAGCAGGACAGTGTTGTTATGCATTCAGTTGTATTTTGGAAATCAGTCTTTGAATTCTGTGGCTGGAATTATTTCAATAAAGTGTAGATCCCTTAGAAAATTGGAAGCCTTAAATGAATAGAGTCATCATATTTTAATATACTATTATTACTATCATGCTTTTTCTTTAAAGAATATTAATATCTGTAAACCTTCTCTATTTATTTTTCTAGTAAGAGTTGCTTAAAGAGGCAATTTTTGTGGTTGCTAGCAAAGATATTAGAGCAAAAAATATATCTTAATTCTTTAATCTCAGTTATTACTCTTAAAACCATGCAAGACCATTCATAGTCAGTGTCACCCACATAGACTAGTGCTATGAAGAGAGTGTGAAACTTTATATAATTGGCATGGAAGCTGAGGTGCCCTTCCACTTACATCAAAGCAGTCATCTCCTACCAGATAGGAGCCAGTCTGGGGAAACCTCATGAGGAACTGTGCAAATCTGTTAGGTTTTGCCCATGTTGCGGTGGTATGAACTACTTGCCACATTTGCAAAACCAAAAAAGAAACAGTAAATGCTTAATTTTGTTTTTGCAAAACAGTAAGTTTATATTTTCAAACCAAACTGAGCATCCAAAGTTCCAGATAAGGTCAGTGGAAAGCATCACAGCTCAATGCTTCAAAAACCGGCTAAAGGGAACTTGATCAGATAGTAGATGATTGGACCTTATTAGTAGATCACCGGATTGAAAAACAACCAAAACTAAAACCAAAGCACCTGCCTCCATCCTCCAATGGACCATAAATCCAAGGTGACATCTACAGATTGGAAATTAAATGTTAGCAGACAGGCCTTATAGCACTTTATAAGAAAATATTGGAAATTATGTGTAAACTTCTACAAACAAATAGTGGAAAAAAGTTACACAAAAGCAAAATAATTTTGTTGTGTGAAATATAATAAAGGAGACCTTAAAAAAAACCCAGCAGCTCGGTTATCTTACTAATGTTTACATTTCTGCATGTGAGTATATAATTATTCAAGCTTCCAACATTAACTAGAACCAGAAAAAAAGGGAATTTTTTGGTTTTTGATGTTACGGAACAGGGTCTTATTGCAAATATAAACATAAATAAGGCAGCTGGTCCTAATGGGTTTGTCCAGTAGCCCCCACTACTTGTTGCTGGCTGGCTGCTTGCCGTGAAAACTCTAGGGACTGCCAAAAGAGAAAACCAGAAGTTTTCTTTTGTGAACAAGAAATGTTTTACAAATATTGAGACTAAATTCATGCTTTATTGCCTGTGTACTATATGTATGCATGTAACATCTCTCACCTCTTTTTTGATGCATTCACTGAAAATAACAAACCTTTCATACACAGGATAAGGAAGAAAGAAATACTGAATCTTCAGACTGAATAAAATAGCTGAAGAAAATGATGCAGAAAGAAGGAAGCATTTGGCATGAAAGTTAATTTTATTATATATGTGACTTTGGTAGAGTTTAGCTTGAGAAATAAACTGCCTCTGGAGATGCTTGAAGAATAAGAAAATCAAGCATTCCTCATTATTCAGAAATAACACTATATTACATATTACACCAAACATTTCAGTGAATTGGTTCTATTAAAGAAAAAGTGCATGTCCCTGTTGTACCCATCTGTTTTCATGCCACTGTTCATGGCATCATCAATTAAAATATATTCTGGGGTTTTGTTCATGTATCTATCAATGCACTCAACAAATTACAACTATAGGCTGCAGCAGTCTGAAGGGAATTTACCTTAAACTGAGTTGATCTCAAGATCTGTAAAGCCACTTTATATGGGGTAACTGCCTCTGGAACCACCATTATGCTGTTTCCCAACTGGTGAATGATGTTATTTTGGCCATCAAACATAAGCTGCTGCATTCAATTTTACATCATCATTCCCTACTGATTGTAATATATCCTGATATTGCACCTGAAGGTGCCTGACTTAAAATGATATCTGACATACTTAAGTATTTAAATAGACGATCGTTCACTTTTTGTTGTAGTGGGAAGGTAACAGAGCACATCAGAGGTTGGCTTGCTGTGTTACTTCCCTTCTCAGTTACTGAGGTACTCTTGAAAATCCTGTTCCCAGTGTTGATGGCATTTGCTCTTCCCTCTTCATGGGCACTGCAAGTTCTCTAATGATATATTTGGAACTATGACACATTATATTGCTTTCACAATCTTCCTTTCTATCAGATAAAGTATTAAATGAAGAAATTTAATTTATAGTAACTTTAGCAGCTTACTCAGTCATTGAATTCTCATCAGTCAGTAATATCATACTGATATCATACATGAACTGCGGGTTCACCTTACCTTCAAAACTAGAAGCTTGTTATTCTTACCAGTACTTGCATTTGTTAACATACTGTGCATCACCTATCCAGCTCTGGGATTACGGGAAGAAACACAGTGATTTCTGCTTCTGCTTTAGTCTCTTGCCTTGGAATGAAAATGAAATGCAGCCCTCCTGTCCTTTCTGACCTTTTTCTCAGGTTTGGCATGTTCACTTTTGCTGAAGTAATCTGTGAATGAGGAAACTTTTTACAAACAGTTGGTTTCGTCCTTCTAATCAAAATGTTTTATTTTGCTCTTCAGGAAACTGATGTGTTTGCATCAGATTTTACAAGGCAGTTTGTCAGCACTTGAAAAAAAGAAATACTGTACAACAAATTGTCCATACTGGAGTAATGCAGTTACAGTACAATTAATGCAGCTTTCAGGGCTCTCCTGACTTTGTTAGTGCATAAGAATATTTTCCATTCATAATTCTCTCCATGACAACTCATAAAATGAACAGTTTGTGCTCATTTTGTGCTAGTACTCGTTTTGTTTCTCAGTCATCCAAGACCATCTGCACATTCCTTTTACTGTGAAGATATATATTTCCATTTCAAATCAACTTGCAGTTTGCTGAATATAGTTACCCAAATATTGTGCTTGAAGAACTCCTTAGATATACTCAAATACTTTCATTTCTTCTTCTATAATTCCCATGGACTAGGTACTTCTAACAATACGCCTGTCTCTTGAGTATGTACAAACTTACCTAAATTTGTCTATAATTCTAGAAGCCTACAGTGATTTGCAGCTCTCTGCCTTAAGATGAATATGGTTTAAAGCCCAGAGAGTGTGTTTCAATTTGCAGGATGTTATTTATTTTAAACAGTCTTTCCCCAAGACCCAGCAGAAGTCGGAGGAAATGAACTTGGAGCTGACTTCTCAAAGACGAGCACTTGGCAACTTGTTATTATGACAAAACCAATTTTCAGAATTGCCTGCCTTATTTCTTAGAAACTGTCTCCTCCTGAGTCTGCCACCCGTCCTTTCATCTGACAGCACAAAGTGACAATAGTGAGAACGCATCTTTTGCTCTGTTCCCCCCGACGCCTTTTTCTGTAGTTTTTATCTCTCCTTTCAAGACTACAGTGCTCCTGCACTATCTGTCTTCAGGAAAAACCTACAGGATGAAGCATTTTTAGATAGCTTTCATAAAAATAGGAATTGTCTACTAGATAAATGCTATACATTTTGCTGAGTTAAATTTGTCCAGAACTTTCTCACTCAACCTTTGCCTATATATTATGTATGATGATTTCTTTTCCCTTTATTTTTTTTTTTTTTTTTTAGCTACAATTAAAAAGCTAACTGCAGTGATTTAGGGGTGGCCAAGGGAGGGCGTGTAAAATCACATGAAAGGCAGCAAAGCATTTCAGTCATAAACACAAGGGGGAGAGGGGAAGTTAAATAGGATGTATATACTGTGCTGCTCCATAACATCCAGGCGACATGACATCTAAGCTAATAAGAGTTTCACTCTTCCATGTTCAGGGGCTGAATGCAATCTTTTACAAAGAACCAGCAACCCAGCATACTCCTTCACCAGCCTGGCTCTCTGCTGATCGTTAAGAAACCTCTTCACAGAGCCTGCAGTCAGGAAATGTTAGCCATGTACGTACTCTTCCACTAGTAGAGATCTGTGAAACATCTGCCACCTTTGTTATACTTAGAAGTAGTATAATCCATGGAAACTGATGCTATTTAGATTTTTGAGAGAAATTAATAATCTGTCTATCTCTCTTAGTGTCTTTGGAATACCAGCATCCAATGATGGGATGATTATTACCCTAACACTGTAATAGTGTGGTGAGGAGTGGGGAAAGAAATACTTCCCTCTGACTAATTGCAGCAACGTCCCTGCTTTCAACTTTTGCAATAGCTGTGGCCACCTAAATCAACATTAAGTCAAGTCCTGTACAAAAGTTTCTTCTCTCGTATTTTAGCATCCACAAAAACTCACAAAAATGAAATTACAGTTAATGGAAAGTGGGATAACAAATTAATTGAAATACCTGCAAGTTACCTATAGATATATGAATTTCCCTCTGTAGCCTGTGTCACAAACTAACCACCACTGTCTTTACCTGTCAGATTCAAACTGTGAGAAATAAGGAAATATAAAATTAACCTCAGCTCTGTCCTTGCTTGTCTATGGCCTGCCATATGTATTTTGCATTCTGTTATTGCAGATAATATAGAAGAATCATGGGAAAAGCACTTCACTTACTCCACAGAAACACTATTTTTTTTTCCTTCCTTTACTCACTCTATCTTTTTACCACTCTGCCCTGTCATGCACTCCTTTTGGAGATTGGCTGTCACAGATATTCTCAGTGGCTTTTGCAGAAGTAGAATGGAGTGACTTAGACTGAGCTGTCATGTACTGTAATTCTTTATTTTATGCTTTTCAGAAGGTTTCATTTTCCTTAAGTGAGATACAAGAGATACAAGGGAGAGTCTTAAATGTGCATTAACAAAGTTTTTTGACAGAGAAAGTGATTTCTTAATGTAGGAGCATATAGATTTATGTCTGATTTCTGCCATGCAGGGATATTTTCTGTAAAATTGAAACACGCTGTGTTTAAACTGTGAAACACTGTGTAAACACAGAATCCTCCAACAACAACAAAAGAACAAAGACACCCCCTGCAAAAAAAAAGGAAAAATTATATATATATATAAACAAATAACCGAGAAAACAACTAAAACAAAAACAAGCAAAAACAAAGACTAAAACTGAATTGGGACTGTTAAGTGAGCCAAAGGCAGCACACATACAAATATCTCACTATGTGAAGAAGGCAAGCAGAACACTTTAGAAGGGTGCTGAGGATGCACCTAATTCTTCAGCATGACTATCTCCAGAGAAGAATATATGTAACAGTGGTTTTAAATATAGAAAAAGCTTCATCTTAAATTGCAAGATAGTTTGCTGAACTATTTTGTCCTGATGATAATGCAAATATCAAAATTCAAGCTATCATTTGGCATAGAAACAAGAGGCCGATAGTGGTTTGTGTCGGTGCCATGCAGTGATAAGCAATGTAATTTGTAACAGTATGAACAGTGGACTTTCAGATTTTGGTATGTAACCTTGACTGTCTTCCAGAAAATATCAGAAAAATGTCCTAAGGCTACAGATTATTACATTTGGGATGAGTGTTGGATTCTCAGCACAATTACAAAGTTGTCCCATTTTATCTCAGTTTTGCTTTTTCAAATTATGTGTAATTTACTACACAATGATGAAAAAAATGCCTTTTTCTTTCCACCTGCAATCCTGCAGATTTCATGTCTTATTATTCAAAGAACTGTTGATACAGATGTTATGCTCATAAAAATTCACATGCATGTAGTGTTTCCTACAATGATCCCATGTACTTTATGAGCATAATTAAATGCTGCAGCACAGTTAAATGGCATTCAGGTTTCATAAACAGGTAAACTGAGGCATTGCAGTCATGACTTGCTTGAAGCTACACCAATTTAATGACAACATTATTGGTGGAAACCGGGGGCTCTGATTGCCGATTGTTTGATCTGAATCATAAGAACATATGGCCTCCATTAACCCAGATTGATTTCAACTACAGCCATGTTTCTTCATAACTTTGTGTTACGAGTGTTTCACTTGCATTAAGCTGTAATGGTTGTTGACATTTATATTTCATCAGCTACCTCAGTTCCAAGTGCCTCTTTCGTAGGATTTAGCCTTCCAAAGCCATCTCATAAGCCCCTTTTTATGCACTCACATTTTTCACTTATTTTTGTCAACTGAGTTTGTATCCTGCTCTACAAAACCTCATCACTATGACCCTGCAGTGCACTTTAAAATTCTCTTTTTTTTTCTAATAATTTGTTTCATTAGTGGCATTCTTCAAATCAAATGTACCTAATCCACTGTTCAGTCTACTAACAGGAAATCGGTTCAGTGAACAGGGATTTACGTAACAAAAGAAGTGCTCACTTAGGGAGTACTTTTAATACTTTGTTCATTGAAAAAAATGCTGACCTCCAGGTTTTTCTGACTTTAATGCTCTGGTGTTTCAGTTTGGATTTAACTGTAAATGAAAGTTTTCAAAAGCCATATAATCCATCGATCTCATATTTGCTGAAGCACAAGTTTCATTGTACATGAGCATTTTTAATTTCTTTGATTTTTTTTCTCCTGTAATTATGTCAGCTATGTTACTTCCAGGCATGCTTAATTCTGTTGTCTGTTCTGCTGTGCATTTCTTAGCAAAGGTCCAACTGTCTATTTTATTTTGTATTTGTTTAATTTGGGGGTAGTGATTGTAATCCCACCATCTGTATTTATTTTTTGTGGGGGAATGTTCCTCTTTTTTATGCTATCAGTACTTCAGCTATTTGGGGTGTTGTAGGCTTAAGTGTTCTGCTTTGAGATGTGGGTATATAAAGATGCAGTCATCTTACTTGATAGATTTATATTTTTTTTTGTATGCACAGTCTTTTAACTATCCTGAGGCAGGAATCTCCGGTATTTCTGAGATAAGTTATTTTTTCCCTTAGATTTCCAGAGGTGTTGTGTGAAACTGTAATAATCTGCAGATCATTAGATTGTCTCATCACCTCTCAAATTAGTTTAACTAACGGCATAATTCAGTGTGCCAGGGGAAGACTAAAATCTACTGTCACCACCACCAGTGTTAGCTTGGCTGGCTTTCAAAATTCTTAATCTAATGGTAATACTCCAGCAAGAGACAAAGTTGGACTTTAGGGTCAGGGAATGAAAACAAGTAAGGGTGATTATGCCAAATAAACTGTGTCTGGAAACTGTGACAGAGCCTACGGGATGATTGTGCTCATTCAATTTTTTAGTTTTTTTTTTTTTCCTCAGGGAAGAACAATTCCACAATGGTATTCATTAAAATCTATAGGTCCTAAACCAGCAAGGCCTTTTTACTGAGTAAAGGCATGCTTCTTCAATTCTTTCATTTTTAAATCTAGTAAAATAACCTCTGACCCCAAAGCTCATTGACTTTGTATAGGTCAGCTATGGTTAAATTATTAATACCAATGCATTTTGCAATAGAAGTATGCATGGTTATCAGATTTGAATGAAAATCGGGTTCTGGAGAAAGGAAGTGAAAAGAACCCATCGAGATTGTGAACAAGAATTATATAATGTTATTTTGTACTCCTAGTAGATAGTTGAAAAGCTTTTTTCTTGCAATTTGTCTCACGGATTTTCCATTACAATTCAGTGGGATAAAGGTATTCATTGAAAACTATAGCCACAGAACCATGAGACAGACACATATCTTCTATAAAAAGATCCACAGTTTTCAAAGAGGAGTCAGTGCTATTTCTAGTCATTACTCCTCGAAGCTATGGTCCAGCTCATCACTCATCTCTGACAGTTCTGTTCCTTCCCTCTGGGATACTGATCTCATGAAATGAGATGCATAGATGACAGTTTTAACCATGCCCTAAAGACGAAAGAAGTTCCTCCCATTATATGCTGGAATATTGTGAATGCCATGTTATGCCATATTGTGAATGCTCCATCCCTGGCAGTGTTCAAGGCCAGGTTGGGGAGAGCCTTGGGTGACATGGTTTAGTGGGAGATGTCCCTGCCCATGGCAGGGGGGTTGGAACTAGATGGTCAATTCTCCAGGATAAAGGAGAGGACCTTAAAAAGGCTAGGAGGATTGGCCAGGTGAATAAATGTTTAGAAGAGTGGTGCCATTGTCAGGGCTTTGGGTATCTAGAACATGGGGCTCAATTTAGTAGGCCAGGTCTACTGGGGGATGGTGGAGCTGGTCTGACAGCTAAGCGGAAGAGCGGTTTTGGTAGGAGGCCTGCCAGACTGGTCAAGGATGCTTTAAACTAGATGTGTTGGGGGAGGGGGTATCATTCCATCCCAACACATCCAGTTAGTTGCCAGCACCTATAATAAATGCTCGGAGCAATGTAGAGATATTCCAGCTGCTCCAGCCAATGAGCCACCTTCATTTGAAGCTCGGCTCAGATGCCTCCATACGAACGCCCGTAGCATGGGGAACAAACAGGAGGAATTAGAGATGTGTGGACATCTACGGGGTATGATATAATAGACATCACAGAAACATAGTGGGATGGCTCCTACGACTGGAGTGCTGGAATGGAAGGTTACAGGCTCTTTAGAAAAGACAGGCCCGGCAGATGGGGAGGGGGAGTTGCTATTTATGTTAGGGTGTCGTGGTTTAAGCCCCTCACGCAGTTCATTCACACACTCCCCCCTATTTCTTCCCCTAGTCCTGGGGGAATGGGGAGGAGAATCAAAAGAATGCAACTCCCACAGGTTGAGATAACAGTTTAGTAACTAAGGTATAACACCAATCACTACTGCTGCCAATAATAATAATAATGACAAGAGAAATACAAGGGAAAACAATACAATCGCTCACCACCCGATACCAAGCCTGACCACGCAGTACGTCCCCACCCTTCCGGGTCTCTGCTCTCTGTTTTACATCCTGGGCATGACGTGCTGTGGCATGGAATACCTCTTTGGTTAGTTTGGGTCAGGTGTCCTATCTCTGCTTCCTCCCAGCTTCCCCTCCTCCCTGGCAGAGCATGAGACTCAGGAAGTCCTTGGTCAAACCAACACATTACCAAGCAGTAACTGAAAACACTGGTGTTATCAGTGCTGTTCCCAGGCTGAAAGTCAAAAACACAGCACTGCACCAGCTACCAAGAAGGAGAAAAATGACTGCTACTGCTGAACCCAGGACATAGGAATAGGCTGGAGAGTATGGAACTCTGTCTGGGGACAGGTGAGCAGTTGACAGAGAGTTTGTGGGTGAGGGTTAAAGGGAGAACAGCAATGGGAGACAGTATTGTGGGGATCTGTCACAGACCACCTGATCAAGAGAACTCGGTGCATGAAGCACTCTATAGACAGATAGGAACAGCCTCACGCTCACAGGCCCTTGTCTTCATGGGGGACTTTAACCATCCCGATATCTGTTGGAGGGATGGTACAGCCTGGCGCAAGCAATCCAGGAGGTTCCTCAATTGTGTGGAAGACAACTTCCTTCTGCAAGTAATAGAGAAGCCAACAAGGAGAAGTGCCATGCTTGACCTCGTGCTCACCAACAGGGAAGGGCTGGCTGGAAATGTGACGCTCCAGGGCAGCCTTGGTTGCAGCAATCACGAGATGGTCGAATTTGAGACCCTTAGGACAGTGAGAAGAGCATGCAGCAAGCTCACTGCCCTGGACTTCATGAGAGCAGGCTTTGGCCTCTTCGGGAACCTGCACAGTAAGCTTCCATGGGATATAGCCCTAGAGGGCAGGGGGGGCCAAGACTGTTGGTTGATATTCAAGGATCACCTGCTGCGAGCTCAGGAGTGTTGCATCCCTAGTAGAAGGAAGTGCTGCAGGAGGGCCAGGAGACCTCCTTGGATGGATAAGGAGCTGCTGAGGAAAATTTGAAGGAAAAAAGAGGCTTATAAAAGGTGGAAGCAAGGACAGGCTTTCTGGGAAGAATACAGGGACGTTGTCTGGGAAGCTAGGGATCAGGTTAGGAAAGCTAAGGCCCACTTAGAATTAAACTTGGGTAGGGATGTTAAGGATAACAGGAAGGGATTCTGTAGGTGCATTGCAAATAAAGGACAGTCTAGGGACAACGTGGGCCCCCTCCAGAAGCTATCGGGAGAACTGGCTACCCTGGATTTGGAGAAGGATGTAGTTCTTAATGACTTCTTTGCCTCAGTCTTCACTGGCAAATGCTCTGACCACACTACCCAAGTCTTAGAAGGGAGACACAGGTACAGTGAGAATTAAGACCTTGGGCCCACCGTAGGAGAAGATACGGTTCGAGACCATTTTAGGAACCTGAATGTACAGAAGTCCATGGGACCTGATGAAATCCACCCAGGGGTCCTGAAGGAGCTGGCAAAGGAAGTTGCTAAGCCACTGTCCATCATATTTGAAAAATCATGGCAGTCAGGTGAAGTTCCCCATGACTGGAAAAAGGGAAATATAACCCCCATTTTCAAGATGGGCCGGGGAACTACAGACCAGTCAGCCTCACCTCTGTGCCTGGCAAAATCTTGGAGCAGATTCTCCTGGAAGGCATGCTGAGGCACATGAAAGACAACAAGGTGGCTGGTGACAGCCAGCATGGCTTCACTAAGGGGAAATCCTGCCTGACCAATTTGGTGGCCTTCTAGGATGGGGCTATGGTACTGATGGACAGGGGTACAGCAGTCCTAGCTGGACTTGCGCAGAGCGTTTGACACTGTCTCACATGACATCCTTGTCTCTAAATTGGAGAGACATCAATTTGATAGGTGGACCACTCGGTGGATGAAGAGATGGCTGGATGGCCACATGCAAAGAGTTGTGCTCAATGGCTCAGTGCCCAGCTGGAGACCAGTAAGGAGTGGTGTCCTTCAGGGATCGGTGTTGGGACCGGTCTTGTTCAACATCTTTGTCGGCAACGTGGACATTGGAATTTAGTGGGCCCTCAGCAAGTTTTCCAATGACACCAAGCTCTGTGATTCGTTTGATACGCTGGAGGGAAGGAATGCCAGAGGGACCTTGACACGCTTGTGAGGTGGGCTGATGCCAACCTGATGAAGTTTAACCATGCCAAGTGCAAGGTCCTACACCTGGGTTGGAGCAATCCCAGGCCCAGCTCCAGGTTGGGCAGAGAAGAGATTCAGAGCAGCCCTGAAGAGAATGACTTGGGGGTGTTGGTCGATGAGAAAATGACCATGAGCCGGCAGTGTACGCTTGCAGCCCAGAAAACCAACCGTATCCTGGGCTGCATGAAAAGGAGTGTGACCAGCAGGTCGAGAGAGGTGATCCTGCCACTCTACTCTGCTCTTGTAAGACTTCACTTTGAGTATTGTGTGCAGTTCTGGTGTCCTCGACATCAAAAGGACATGGAACTGTTGGAACAAGTCCAGAGGAGGGCCACGAGGATGATCAGGGGACTGGAGCACCTCCCGTATGAAGATAGGCTGAGAAAGTTGGGTCTGTTCAGCCTGGAGAAGAGAAGGCTGCATGGAGACCTCATAGCAGCCTTCCAGTATCTGAAGGGGACCTATAGGGATGCTGGGAGGGACTGTTCATGAGGGACTGTAGTGAGAGGACAAGGGGTAATGGGTTCAAACTTAAACAGAGGAAGTTTAGATTGGATATGAGGAAGAAATTCTTTACTGTGAGGGTGGTGAGGCACTGGAATGGGTTGCCCAGGGAAGCTGTGAATGCTCCATCCCTGGCGGTGTTCAAGGCCGGGCTGGGCGGAGACTTGGGTGGCATGGTTTAGTGTGAGGTGTCCCTGCCCCTTGCAGGGGGGTTGGAACCTGATGATCTTAAGGTCCTTTCCAACCCTAACCATTCTATGATTCTATGATCATATATCCTGCTTGACCTTCTGAAAGAGTGGACAGAAGCAATACAGCCACTCAGTATCTAGTTTTCAATTCAGGATGCGCTTTTTCTGACTGTAGCCTGGTTTGAAAGAAATGAGTTCTCCACATTTCAGTCATCTTTTTTCTGCTGTGATGAAATGCCAATAATACTCAATAGGCCACCCTACCAACAATAGGATCATTGTGTTGATTGTGCAGCTCTTTCTTATCTAAGACTATCTATAAAGTAGAAAATTTGCTATGACATGAAAAAGTTGACTAGCAGAAAAAGAGTGACAAAACCTCAAGGCAGCATCTGCAGTACATCCCAGTAGTGATGAATAACTATTGTTCTTTATTCACAGTTAAAAATGCTCTTTATATTCTATATATGAAAACTGCTGCCTGTACCATCACTGGAATCAGATGAGATCTATTTGCAAGGCAAAAATCCACAACTACCCTTAAGAATCCTTTAGGAAACATGAGACCAGCAGTCAAGATCTGTAATCTAGCCAAGGTTTCAGCTCTCATTTAGGGATAGCCACAAATAAGTTACTCTTGTCCTACTCTTCTATTACAATTAAAAGTCCTTCAGTATTATATTTTAATGGAGTAGCGAGCCAAGAAGATTTGCAGTACAATATCCTGTTTTTATTTTGCGCTTGCTAGGATAGGGTTTTTAGCAACAGTACTCAAAAGTCAGTGCTCAAAAATGATGTTATCAAATTGCATGTCAGAAAGTAAGCTAGCATTCAGTATAGGTGCTGAAGGGAAGGGCTGAATGAATATGCACTGAATTTTGGTATACGTAACCTCTGCTCACAAGAATTTTTCTTGCCAGTGAAGAACAGGTGCAGTGAGGTAAACTGATACTCAAAATCTTGACATTTTGTATGTCAAAAATTGATTTCTCTTCGTGTGAGAAGGTGTTCCACAGAATAAAGAAATATAAAAAGCAAGACTAGGCTCTTGGTGTTGAGTCTGACAACTGGATAAAGGCCTGACACTCTGGAGAATCAGCAGCTGCAGCTACCTGCCTGCCTCATGAGGAAACTGTAAACTGTGTACTTGGGTCACCAGCTTGTAACCGTAAATAGTAAAATTTCCATATAAAGTGTCTAAATTAAAAATTAAGCTTTTAGTATTATTACTGTGTTTTACATATAGCAACTGCAGCTGATCATCCGTATTTTAACTGTTTCTAATGTTCCTGTGACATAGGATGTAAGACGTAGTAAATCTTAATTCTCTGTCGTTCTGCACTTGGTCTTCTTATTGATTCCATACACTACCCATTGCCAGTCACAACTTTTAGCTCAGATTACCAAAAAAACAGATAAGTTATTTTTATTATTTTGTAATATGAAGGAAGAAAAGGTAGTGGGTGTCATTTACAGAAGATCCTTGTACCTTTTATTGCAGCTAAATGTGATTGCATTTGAATTCAGAGATTTTCATTAACGTCTTTACTTGGTCAACTTTCTTCTGCCAAATGTGTGGCTGCTTTATTCTGGAATGTTTCTAGAAAATAACACTTCTGGTCTCATATGGAGAAGCTGTGTTCTCCATCATAGTTAAGTTATCAAAATTGATCATAGAGTAACCATTTTCATTTGTGCCATTAGAGATTAAATATTATTTATTAGGATCATGCTGTAACAAATTTGGTATCCATGTGACGTTCACTTTCAGTGCCTGTAGGGTGAGTGGCATTATTTGGCCTAGTTTTGAATTTGAGGGTGTGGGATCTCAGTAATAATAATGGCACAACGAAGAGCTATTGGCCTTGTAGCTCCCATTGGGAGCATCCCAGTGGGGTGGCTTGCCTTCCTCTTTCACTGCACTGGAAGAAGGACCTATGATTTTGTGTCATTGTGGTATCTCCCCAAGAAAAAGCTTCTTCTTCAACCCAATGGGCTTTGTAGAGTTCACTTCAGAAGCTTTTACATTTGTCTTCAGGGACTGGCTGAAGCCGGATGGACTGTTCCCCATTTGCCAGGTTATGCAGTGACCTATACGTAAGCCCTGACTTAGTTCTGAGTGATCCAGATCAAGGCTATAATTTGTTGATGGTGTTTGAATATGACTGCATTTGTATACAGCTTTGATGTGGTTCTTCTTGTCTAAAGGATACATTTCTCCTTTTTTTTTAATTTCTGGGGTTTTTTCCTTCTTTTTTTCTGTTTTCTTTTTTTTATTACTATTTTTTTTATTTTTTATTTAAATATATGGACTTCACCCTTCAGACCTCACAATTTACAATGCCTGATTTTTCCACTGTGTATTGAGAAGTCCTATGACTGGAACTAGATTTCTGGTGGAAGACGCGTTGAAGCCAGTATAAACAGTTTTTCATAACTTTTCAATAGTTTGACTGTTTTCATGTGAGGATTTTCTAAAGCACCCTGCATGGGTGTTTTGGCGGTTGTGAAGAAAGAGAGGCTACTTCTGATTCATATTCTGATGGGAGGCCATTGCTGAGGATGCACTCGAAATTCCATGTAGCAGAGTAAACCTACAAAAGCCACAGTATTAAAAGACATACGTGAAATATTTTTCAGAAGACATCTAGCTTTTAGAAAGAATGCTTCCATGCTGCCAAATCCACGTAACTGGTTGCTTATGAATCTTGTGGTTGAGTTCCAGAATGACCTGTTTATTCAGCCTTTCCTTATTTCCCCTAACGCTTTGTACCTTCACAAAACTTGTAAAAGCTTGATAGCCTGAAGATGTCAATTGCACTATAAAAATAGTTTGGAATTGGCTGTTGTGCTCAAGCTCAGTAGGAGAGACTGAAGGACACACAGACAAATTGCATGCATGTACGTATATCAAACGCACATCCACCTCTTCTCCCTTCTTGCTTCCCTTTCATAATGCCATCATAGAAACTTAATTTTCCTTAAGAAACCAACATGAAAAATTTCACTGAGTTACAACAATGAATCTGTACTGGCTTTTGGGAATCATTCTTGATTTATATCTGTCTGAGAGTTAATTAAACTCTGAGTCTCAATGAGATCATTTAGGTACATACCCTGCAAGGACATATCATGTGGCTTTTTACAGATGAGCAGTTCCAATGAACTAACTTGGATTATTGACCCTCATCAGGTTTTGCTCAGTCAGGTTTTTAGTTGCAATTTCAAACTTTATTTTGTCTTTCAAGCTTTGAAGAGAATCTGGATCATTCAAATGTGTTTAATACATTACAGAATATTAGTAACTACAACTGTATTCTTATGACTGTAGTGAGTTAATTCGTATGACTACAATTACAATAATTTCTGATTCAGGGTTATTATAAATTAAGTTTTGTAAGAGTACACAGTGTAAAAGAATGCAGTATAACTGACCAGATAGGTGCTAAACTAACAAAAAAATAATGCTTGATACAATACTCCTATTGCATGTCCCATGATATTGTCAGTATTAAATATGAGGCAGCCTTGAGAAAATAAAAGTGCGGTGAGTTTGAAGAAGAAAAGGGAGAATACTTTGTTTCAGACAAATGGGGAAGTTGCGACTGTAAATGTCACTATAAAAGAAAAAGACAGTTTGAGAACGAGGAAGGGATGGATGGATCAGTCGTAAAAGACCTGCAGAAGAGAGGATGGTGGTTTGTTTTACGTGAAAGTGCGCAGCGGTATTTGTTACCCCTGCCCGTTACGAGAGCGGCGGGCAGCGGGAGGTGGCTGCTCTCCAGGGTCCTGAACAGGGGAGGTAACCGGCTTATCGAACGGGCAGCAGTGGACCGATGTTTCTTGCATAGGTAACCTGGAGTGAGTGGGTCCTAAATTGATGATTACCTTTAGATATTACATTAAATTGTTTATAGGAAGTAAGAACATACAATAATTTCATGTAAGTATTTCTTCATTCACTTATATATTGGCGTTAGGATTGTGTTCTGTACATCTTGTGCTGTTTCACTGCTGTTCTTATATGGAATGTGCATGTGTGTGTTTTTGCATGCTCATGCACAAAATTTTGAAAAGAGTTTGACGTGTTCTGCTGACACAAGCTTCCCATTGTTGCATTCCTTGTGCATTAGATCTAATCAGTGATATGCTTCCATTCTGCTTTTTATACTGAGTTAATTCCTTCTTCCAGTGGGCAAGGACACTGCAGAGTGTTTCATTTACTTGTCATGGTGAGATTAGGAAGTCTATTGTTAATTATTATGGTTTCAATTCCCAACTCAGCTGTCTGTGTCAGATGTGCCATTGTGTGTGTGTGTTTGACTACTGATGACTAGATGGAATATTACGATGTCACTATGAATATGAAGCTTTGTTTTTAAGCAAATTCTTCTAGAAAGAAGAAAATCAAAATGGCACCAGAAAAGTCTTGACACTCTTATATACAACTATCTTAATAATTGATTTGAATATGAAATTAAAATTGCCAGTTTTATGTGTGCAGTTATGAAATAATTTATCTAGTTCTTCAGACTGTTTTAAAATATGCATAATATGCAAAGAGATGCCTTTTAAAGCAGCATATAAATACAAAAATTGATACTATTAATAATAATACTAGCACATTTTCATTAACTGGAAAATGCTGAAATGCTGAAAAAATAGAACAACAAAAAAAGGAATTAAAATAATTAAAATATCTATCCATGAAGTTTCTGTATACCCTATACTTAGATACAATATTTTAATATATATTTTGAGTAATTTCATTACAACTTTTTGTTAATAGAAGCTACTAATTCAAACAAATAAAAACTCCAGAATTTCAGTTTAAACTCCTAGGCTGTAGGGGTCCCAGTGAGTTCTCCACATTGGTAGGTTTAGAGTGGGTTAATGAGAGCTCAGCAAACACGCAGATGAGCAAAGCTGTAGTAACTTGGAAGCACAGTGCAGTAATGCTAGTGCAAGAAGGCTCAGTCTTGAGCCTTGTTATTTAATAATATTTTATCTATCCATCCTGCAAATTTAAATTTTATTATGCTTTCTGTTTCATTTCTGCTAGTGGTAGGATCAGTATTGCACACAGGATTAAGGAATATTTGCTTACATGTAATTTAGCACTTTGTAAAGCAGATTTAAATAATTCTAGATTAAAACCACAGTTATGTTCTTATTAATGTTGATGAAACCACAATGTTTTTTCAGATTTACACCTTAGTTGTCCTTACAGGTCAGGAAATTACTTTTCTCCCTGAAAAAGTTTCACTAATCAAAACTTGTTATGTTTGACTATTTAACAAAGAACAAACATGTAAAAATATTAATTTATATTTTCAATTCTATTGCATTAAAAATATAATTTTTGTAAAAGCAGAATTTGCAAATTCTTTGGCCAGTTTTAACTGATTTAGTTAATTTGTTTTGCAACATACAGAGGTTTGCTTTTAAGAGAAGCATTTGATGCCTTTACAGTTTCATATATTAAATCAGATAAAAGAGGGCTAGGAAGTGGTCAGAAAGGTAGGTTTAGGGTTTCTTTTCATTTATGTATTTTCACATACCTTAAACAGTTTAAATTTTAGGGAGATTCTTTCAAAAATGTTCTTTTTTCTCATATGAACAAATGAATTTCCCCCTCACCCTCTTGGATGAAGGATAGTTTTGCATGATTCCTAAAATGGCATCTTTTTCCAGTTCTAGGGAGGGAGACTGTCAACACATGGGCAAAGTCACAGATGCAGAAGGACATTCCAGAACTAGCTTTAAATAAAGTAGGTCACATGCTATACACTTAGACCAGGTAGAGCTTTCATTTTTGCAGGCAGTGCCACAAGAGTTGTGTGATTATGCTGATGTTTAATAAATATGGCATCTTTGTACAATACTTATTCTCTGGGAAGAAGGGGAAGAGGTCTTGTAATAAGAGAAGTGTGCAGAGTGAGTCAATCAAGTGCCATTGGAAGAAGATGTCCACACTGAATAAACCAGTAACTGACATCCTGTGGCTACCCCCATTGTAATCCAATTAAATTATATTGAATTCCAACAGGGGAAAGCAGTAGGGGCACAGATCCTCCCTGTAATTCTACCATAGACCATCCTACTTACAGACACTGAAAACTAATTAAAAACTTACTTATCCAAAATAGCACACTTAATGAACACACTGTCTGGAGAGGACTGTAATTATCTTCTCCTTCTCATCATGGGCTTGTACAGGCACTAGTACAATCTCAGGGAGAAACAGTTGAACTATCCCAAGAAAGTTAAACTAATATCCTCCAAAACATAACCAGATACTTTTATGGGATTTTTTCCCCATCACTATTCACCTGTTTCTGCAAAAGTTATTAGAAAGACTACTGTGCTTAGTAGTCAGATGAAGACATTCAGTCTGCTCTGAGCCACACACCACAGAATTGGTTGGCAAATGAGCTGGCAGGAATTTTTGTAAGAGACTGGCTGAAAGTTACACATTCCACCCCCCAAACCCTCTACAAATTGAATTGTATTGAATTGAACCTTCCACAAATTTTGTACAAGGCAATGACTTTGCCATTTCATAGATGTAATGCGATGACTATGTACAGATTAACAGCAGCACTGAAGATAGCTTAGATACAAAAGTCAGTTATTTGCATTGTAACTGTATTGTGTTCCTCTGAGGGATACATACTATTTCTGTTTTTTGAGACTGATAGGAATTACACAGAGCAGATCATGCACATGCATACACACACATATACACGTGTATAGATGGCAAAATAAAGAATAAAATCTTTCTCTCATCTATCCAGGTTAGCAAAACATTTTTCCTGGCTATAGATTCTAGCCAGGATATTGGTATTGAATTCTGGCTTCGCAAAAACTGCTATGAGATGTTTCAATGGCTACATGCAGTCCAAACCCTCATTTTTGTATTGTTAAGAGGTTTCCTGTAGCACAGTCTCCTGAAGGAGCAAATAAGGGTCTGCTGCTGACATCAGTGTTGAATGGTATCTATCCATTCAATTTCTATTTTGCTCAGTTTCTTCAGTAGCGTCCAAGAGCTGACAACACTCCTGTATGACTCCCTTAAGGAAAAACAGCATGGACATTCTAGCAGGCTGGATAGTGAATTTATTCCTTACTCACAAGGGAATTTTGTTTCTTCTATTCTCATATTTCATCTGGTTTCTGAAGCAGAGAAAGTTTCCACAGTATCTTCCTGTGGCGTCCCATAATTTGACAAGAAAATGCCAGGAGCTCTGAAGGGTATTTGTATTAACCTTGCCCATCATCTGTCAGTTCTTTATGTCTGTTTTAAAGTCAAAGATAATGACTAATTCATTCCACAGAGAGGCCTGCATTAAATGCTTTCTCTAGCACGGGTCACAGCCTACACATGTAGAATGGCTTATCTGCAATGTCACTGGAGTAGGACCACCTCTCTACCTGCCTCCTTTCTCCTTCCTCTTGGCAATCTTTGTCCTGTGAGCACAAAGGGCTGTAGGTACATCCAAAACTCAAACCAAATCTATCCGAAACTTATTAGCCTTAGTAATTATAGCTTATGGCATTTCTGAAGGTGCAAGATACTTTAAATGCTGTCAATGCTAATTTTGTGGTGGTCTTCTCCGTTGTATAAATTGTGTGACTTGTATGCACTTACACATTTCCTTTCATCAGTAATATTAACACAAATGATCTGAAGTTAACAGTGTTCTATCTCCTTTTGAAACAGACTTGCAAATTCTGCATCTGAAGAGTAATGGAAAAAGAAAACATTCATGGCCGTTTGCCACACAAATTCAAAAAGACTTCATAAATCTTTACATGACATACCCATTTTCCTACTGATTTGACTTAGTTTCATTGTTAAGTATACACCTTTTTGACCTGCATGTAAATGAACTGTAAAAAAAAAATGCAATCTAGTTCTATGGCTTCTTTTAGGAATAAATGCAGCCTTAAGGCTGCTATGTATTATAAATAAAAATAAGGGGAGAGTATTGTTATTTTATGTTGATATATTCATGTTTTTACTGATTTGAAATTAACATTGCAAATAGTGGGACTATTTCTACAACAAAGTAGACCATTAATTTATTTTCATCATGCCTCAATGATTTGGTTATGTATGTGTTGTTGTTCAAATTAAAGCTTTAATTTTTAAGAGTATAATTTAAAAACAGTGATTCTGCCAGGAAACTTTCAAATTCCTTTCAGAGGATTGCAGGTGATAAACTTAATGACTAAAAAGTACAGTATTTATTTCTCGAGTAAAGTATTAGTTTGTGCAGATTTTTAGATTTATTGAACACAGTTGCCAAAACATAACTGTTATCTGCATAGTTGAGACAGGTTTTCATCCATATTTATTATATGGGTTTGGTTGATTATGTAGAGATGTCTGTATATATATCTATACATATCAATGTGTATATATACACACAGCCTTTAGATGGAAGTTAATCCTCCGTTTTCTTCCAGTGGATTAGGCCTATACTTACTACTGCATCAACACGGACATTCAAAATGTCTTGTTCCTGTCAGTTTGTGTGGCAGCCCAAAGACTACAAAAGGCTTTTTGGGAAGTCTAAAATCATTGCTTTATTTCTTAGAAATTAAATGACTGTCCTTTGAAAGTCATAAACCATATTTAGCACAAGATGGGTGACCACAGCATTTCATTGTTTAATATCTGTAGTTGCTCTGCTTTGCTAAACTGAATATTTTTAGTGGCTGTAATTAGTATGCATAAGATGAGATACTCTTGCTCATCAAGAAAATCATCACTTTTAGTGGGAGTCTTGTGCACAGAGTAACACAACTGCATGCTAGTAGTTGACTTCATGTTGGAAATTTTGGAGCAGCACCATGATTTACACAGTATTGTAACTACTATAAGTGGCTGACAAGATAATGGTGTCTATTTGCCTTTTCAGCAATTATAATTTAGGCCTATTTCCTTACTAATAACAAGGTTTATGTCGACTTTATAACAATGAAAGACTGTTGCTGATATTCAGGTTAGGAAACACCAATATGTATGCAATTCTGTGTTCAGTTCTGAAGAAATTAGAGACAGAAATATCATTAGCTCTTTCTCCTATTCTCTTCAGATGGTTTTATCAGCTAACTCTCTTCAGTTTGACCCATTATAGCCAATATATGTCATTACCCTTCTTTCACTATTGTTGCTTCAGTAGGGTGAAGGAGAAAAACTATTAGTAGAGTAATTACCCATGGATTTACAGTCTCAAAAACCTGCACATTCCTACTTACCTCCAGAAACTTTGATGAACAGGGTGGAATTGTCTGGTTCTTTTGGCTTATCTTTGTTCCTGTGGCCTACATTGTTGGGATCATCAAAAAGGTGTTCTAGTATTAAGTGTGCAACACATTGAATATTTTTCTACAAGGATATGCTTACCTTGGCAAGACAGGAGTTCCACTTCTGAATTTTTTTTCAACATGTAATTAAAGGAAATCTAGCACATGCAAAATTTTAGTGGTTTTTTTTTGTTGTGGTTGGTTGATTGGTTTTGGGGGGCTTTTTTGCCTTTTTTTTTTTTTCCCTGGGAAGACTGGTTTGAAAGAATGTCATATATTATGAGAATTTCACCAGCTCCTTGGAATCAGTACTGACTTCTGCTGAAAGCTCATGGACTATGGCAGAAACTTTGGCTATAATAGGAATGATGTGAAACACTCTTACTCCAGCATCACTACAAAGCATGTGTCAGAGTTAAGAACCTTAAATCTCTGAAAGTAAGCGCAAGAGAGAGTTGGTAGTATAAATCTCATGGGGATTGCCTAGTAATATAGTGCAGATGATCCATGATATCTCATAAACCTCTTTTCCTCAGTATCCTAAAACAAATTCAGGTTGCTCCTTTGTGTGCTTTGCTTCTAAAACATGGAAATTTATGTTCTGTGTGTAGTAGCAGAGGGACTGCAGGTGTATGGACAGACCTGCAATTCAGGTGAGATAGGAAACTGGTAATTTATAATATTGTTGGAAACATTGGGAAGCATTAGAAGCGTCTGTGCTGGATGAATGGGGTTTCTGGCTTTAACTTGGGTCATTAAGAATATGGTCCATAGGAGGCTTAGATTTTTCATGGAATAAGTGGTATATTACATCTACACATCTAAAGTTTCTCAGAAAAGACTGATTAAATGTGGATACCTTGTCTACCTATAGTGCCTAGTTTTTCAAATATTTTCTGGGTTTTGTTAACATTTCAAAATGAATGTAAAGGGCAATGCACTGGATGAAATTCTGGACTCATTAAACCTGATAGAACAGACAAGTGGGGTTAAAAAATCAGTGTTTTATCAAAACTTACAGTCTTTACTTCTTATGCTTTATTATTTTTGCAACAATATTTGTGTATTTCTGAAAACTTGGCAATAACTAGGACTCTCACAGAGCCTGAGGTTACAGTTTCATTCTTTCAGTCTTTTAGAGTGTAAGCTCCAAAGCCCTGTACAGTATGGTAGCTTTCATCAGAGTAATCCCAGGGAATGGGGCCATTGGATAAGCCACAGTTCAGAAAGTGAAGTGTACATGTAATGGCCCTTATGTCAACAATATTTTGAATGACAGTGTAATAATTTGAATAACGAACTAATAACTGATTCCAGTTGGGTATTGGTCCATTTGCTGTTGAGATATTAAATATGGCTTCAGTATAAATATTTAAAGATCACATTGTTAAAAAAATACAGTTGGGAAGAAGCTGTAAAGGGACCTACAGAATTAGCAGAGCTTCTATGATAATATGGAAAATAATGATGTTTCCTTAGGAATAAGCCCCTACTTCTAAATATTTAGGAGTGGCATGGTGCACACACTGCGTGCAGTTATTACGACTGGAAAGTTTAATTGCATATCTTTGCACTCTGCCTGCCTTTGTGGATTGCTAGGGGAGAGCCGGGGAGCAGCAGCACGCCTGATGCTCTCCTCAGAGCTCTGTTTTCCTCCCTGCCTTGTAACGTAAACGGCGAGTTTGAGAGCCACGGCGGATTCGTGCGCTCCATCCCCAAGCATCCCTCCTGCTTTCCCAGGGAGATCACCTGACCGCCTCCGAAGCTGCCCCTCTCGCCGGGAGGGCGCTGGGCAGGGCAGGGCTGGGCGGCGGCGGAGGCAGCGCAGGGGAGCGGGAGCGCTGGCGGAGCCGCGGCTCCAGCCCCGCCGAGGAGGGAAAACAAAAGAGCTCGGCTGCAGTTTTGTGTTGCGGTGTCGGGCTCAAGCGGAAGATTCCAGACATCCGTGCCGAAAAATCAAAGCCCGGCTGAGGCTACGTCTGCCGGGAGGGGATTTTCTGCCCCCAGAATGGGCTGGATCCGTACAGGTGGTTTGCAGATCATGCGAAGACAGACGGGCTGAGAGCCATGGAAAGGTGGGATAAGACTCTGTCTCTCTTTCTTGCCTTTTTATTTTTTTCTTCTTTCTGCTCCCTCTCTCTCTGTTGATTTGCAAAGCTGGGACCTGAGATGGGATCAGTTAAAGAGATTAGATGGGTTTTAATCCCACAAAACAAAATCAGTATTGGAGGCACTACTGTGTTTAGCCAGATGTTGAATCCAAACTTGGGCTGAGGCAGACTTGGCTTTGCACGATTCTGGTGTTGCTTTTGATGTTGTCTTTGTTTGTAATAGTTCCTGTAGGGAACAGCATGCCTTTAAGATGAGCTGCATGCTTCTTTCACAAACTGTCAGATTACTGCTGTGGTGCTGGTAGGGTTTTGCCAGGGAAACTGCAAAAGAAGGCTTCGGTTATGATGTTTATGGGAATAAAAAGAGCTGTTGACTTTGAATTTCTTGTGGTGTGGGCATGGTTAGAAGTTGAGCTGTGACTGTTGTTGTACATTGTCTGAATGGTAACAATGGGCAGTTTGAGTATAGCAAGTTTGAATGGTGTTTCTTCAGCAATTCCAAAGGCATTTCCCTCTCACGATCTTTTCGCTGAAAGCAAGGAATGGGATTTTTATTTTATTTTGAATTTCTTTTTAGGAAGAAGCCAACAGGATTTTTAAAAAATATTAAAAGACAGAAGTAAATCGGTGTTTTTATTTGAATGGTGGTTGTTAACACCAGCATGCCTAAACATCTAAAACAAATCCCAGCAATTTCTCATTTCTCTTCCTGGGCAGATGCATTTCTTTTGTTCCTGAAGATTTTTCCCTGCCTTTTCAGAACAAAAGGCATTTGCCTTTTTTTTTTTTTTTTTTTTTTGCCTTTTTTTTTTTCCTTTTCCTTTTTTTTTTTTTTTTTTTTTTTTTTTTCTCAATAGCAGCAAGAGAGTTGTGTAAAAATTAGCAATTTTGCACCGGTTAATGCTCTGCTTCATTCTGAAGTAAACTGCCTTAAGGTATTAGGAGGAGAGGGGGGAGGCAAACAAGGGGAAAGCTTGACCGATGTCCAAGAAATATTGTATTCATATGGATTTAAATCACATAGAGAAGAATACATCTATCTGTAGCTGGATTTCAGCTCCATGTCATGCAAAATCTGCAGACCGTGGCAGGGAGATTCTTAGCAACCAATAAATCAGATTTGTAATGGGCCTTTAAAATTTGTCTGTGAGGGGTGACTGCCTGGGTCCCCTTTGGCCAAATTAAGATGCAATCTGACAGTACAGTAGCATCTGTGTGCTGACATTTTCTCATGAACCTCGTGAAAAATGGCTCCATATCTCTTCTTCAGCCCCCCAAAGGCTGTTTCTGAGTAGCCATGCATTTTCCTCCTGTACTGTTGTTCTAATCACCATTCGCTCTGATAATAACTGACTGGCTTGTTTTGCTTTGCTTTTGACTGTTTGACTAGCTGAGAGGCTGTAGTGGGCAGTGGTTGCTGTACCTGAGATCAGAACCTCGCAGCACTATTGCTGCTCACTAAAAAAAGAAAATTATGAAAAGAAATGTTTGTTGCAAGTTTGTTGTATAAATGCTGCTGATAAAGCAGCTTCTCCCATACTGCTGGAATTAGGTAAGTGGATTGAAAAACATATGTCTTAAATAATGTGCCACCCACAATACAGGTGAAAAAGAAATGCCAGCCAGTAGTGAGTGCAGCTGATAGGTAAAACTGGAAATCCTAAAGAAAAGGCATAAGAATAAATTCCTCAAAGGCCAGAAGCATAGCTGTCAGTAGCAGTGTTTGTTTATCCAAGGGAGAAGTTCGCGTTCAGGTACTACAAGACCAAGTAGGGGAGGGGGAGGGAGGAAGTCGCTCCTTTAATTGTACTACAAGTGCGCTTGTTGGCAAGAACTTCGTATGGAATGTCCATTCAGCCGCACACCGCAGCTGTACCTTAACATTCCTCAGCCCAAGGTGCAGCTCAGGGGTGCGAGCAGCCTCCATCTGTGCGTGTGTGGGGTGGGCACAGGGGAGCAAGGAAGGGACTCGTGCCCCCATAGTGACCTGTGCCCAGGGATTCATGGGGCAGCAGGGAAGTTTGCTCTGGTGGAAAACACTTCTTTGCATGTTCCCTGAGATAAGGTGGCTTCATAGCGCAAAAGTAGGGCAAGTGAGAGGCAGGAGGATGGCTGTGTGAAGTTGTGAGTAGTACGGATCCTCTCCAAGTGTGATCAGTGATATTTTTGTGACTGCCTAGTAGTGCTTATGAATGGTTTTGAAAAATCATTGTGTTTACTGGACTCCTGTACTTTCACTCCAATTTAAGGTAATAGTTTCTCTGTATTACAAATACAATTTTCAGCAGGAAAGGAATAACTTTAAAAGCTTCCCTCATAGAAAACAAACACTATAAATATTATGTCATTCACCCATTGCAAGAGGCATTAAGTCTTGTTCACTGCTTAGAAAGTATGTTGTATAGCCCCAAATGTTGCTTGCCATACTTGTTATAGTCTTTTTAGATTAATTTTCATAGACCTAAATGCTTGGAGTTATGGTATGAAATTCTGTTACTGCTGGAGAGAAGTGAAAATGGAACTTTAGCACCGCATGCAGATCCCGTTACTGCTTTTGTACAGGTAGATAATTTGGCTACAGTAAACAGATTGCTTCATGGAAAGTGACACAATTGCACTGTGGGAATGTGAAAAGCAAACCTAACATTTTGCAAACCATCAGACAAGCAGAAATGTCAACGAGTTGTACTCAAAATAGAGTTAAAATGCTTTGAGTGGCAGAAAGATTCCAGATGTCTGATTCACATTGACCATAGTCATAAAACAAGGGAATGCAACTGCAGTTTTAGAAGCTAAACCAAATTGGGCTGTTTTCCAGATGTGCATGTACATAATCAGAAAGAATGGGAGTCTAATACTGAATAGGAACAAATTAGATCTCAGAGCTTAACTGGACACATTCAGATAAACTAGATTGAAGATTCACCACAGGCAGAAAAGTTTATAGAACCAGTGAAATGAGCAAACTTAACCCAAATGAAGCACACACATCCAACTAGCAGCATTGTCTATCAATGGTGTGATTATTAAGTGCAACATCATTTAAAGTGGGCTTTAATAGTGAAAATCTGATTTAAGAAATAAAGCAAGACTTTTGACATTTATTCTCATTTCAAAATGAAAACTGCCTAGGGACTTTGCTTGCAAATACAGATTTTCTTAGGGCACAGCGCTTACACACTGGACCTCTGTAAACGGGGAGGGGAAAACAAAGATAGGAATAAAATGGTGGTGCTCTGAAAATTTCTCACCATCGCTTTCTACAAGCTGTGTAAATACATCCTATGGTTAAACATAAAGGTCAGGATCATCTCCTTGTGATGTAAATAACGTTTAAAAAGACTGAGACACAAAATATTGAAGCCTGAGAAAATTATATTTACATTGAAGCAGTCCAAGTAGCGATTGTCAGTGTTCCAGCTGACAGACTCAGCAAACAGCCCACCTATTTCCCATTTCAGCAACAAATGCCTATACAGAAACCATCATGCTCTCACTGCAAAGTAAGCTTAAGAATATTAAGGGCCATATAGTACTCCTGGTTCCCCTAATGCAACCAGTTTAAATCAAGTTTGTTGTAAATGATACCACTAGAACAGAGCTGATTGGAGCCCATAGTGTCAAGAAAAGAGTATGGTCAGCAGAATTTACTTCCTTTTTTAAAATACAAACATCCCAGCTATCCCTCTGTCCCAGCTATCACACATGTATGTAGCACATTCCAGCCCCATGTATCTTCATTTCTAGCACCAGATAAAAATTAGAGACACATCTCTCTCTTGTCACTGTTACAACAGATTTCTAACTACATTGTGCTTCAGGATAAAGAGGAAACTGATTCTTGTTGTGACCCTTGGTTTTTATATACACAGCATACCCATGTATTAGTGACTGTCTATTGTTTTGTGGAAAATTAAACATAGACAGTAGGGTTAGCTGAAAACTCTACTGGCTGGATTTGCTCTTTATCTGCACATGAAAGGTTAGGTTGACTTCTTCAGTTGAAGGAAAAAAATTAGTCTCATCTGGAAAGATGCAAGATATTTCTGACCTGGCCTTACCGTCTTTTCACTATCTCCCTTCTAATTTATTTGTTTTTCTCCTCTCATACTTTTTTTCTGTAACCATCCCAGGTTTCTTTATTTATGTAAATCTTCTTACAATTGACTTTGCCAACCACCTATGACTTTCCCTTCCTGCCCCAGCTCCATGTTCTGGGACAGTGAGAAATACTTCCTGACATCTGGCCTTTCTTTGGTCCAGGGGAAGTCAGAATTTGATGCTGTGGGAGTCAGTTGTACAGATGTGCATATCCAGATGCCTACAGAACAAGATACTCTCGATCTCATCCGTCTCTCTAGTACAAAAAAGGAAATTATTTGTATGTGATCATTAGTCATAACTACTTAAGCAATACTCTCATGGTTAAAACTGCTGAAGCAGTGGCTTTCTCAGGACACTCTGATCATCTGAATCTGTATCCTGAATACTTGTATCATCATATGAATGGTCCTAAAGGAGAGCGAGGTTTAGGGCTCAGATCTCTTGAAATCGGTGCCAAGTTTCACTCTTAGATAAGAAAAGAGAACATTTAGTAGAGAAAAGAAAAAAGCTGATCTTGCAGAGGGGCTCAGGTTAAATACACTTTAGCACTTTCCTGGCAAAGAAAACAAGCAAATAGGATTGACAGTGGGTGATCACTGAACCTCTAAAGCCCCTAACTGTTGTGCAGTATAAAGATGTGAACCAAAAAAAATGCCTGGGAAAAAATCTTTAATCTGAAGGTATTAGGAGTTAAGTCTTCACAGCCATTACAATCCCCATTGACAGAAATGCTCACAACCCAGAGGTGATGAAATACAAATGGGCATGGATGTGGGAAGCATTGCAATAGAGAGCACATCACAATAAAAGCTCTCTTTCTCAGTTATCCTTTCCATTCCAGTCAAATAAATAAATTACAGTGATATACAGTGTGAAAAATTACTGCAGCTAGAGTGCTTTTCTGATGACTGAGATGACATAAGTTATAAAGACCTGTTCTAGACAATAGAAAGTAAAGATTGCTGAAAGTTAATAAAGATTTAGGAACTCTTGGGATCTGGATTGATTCAAGCATACTAATTGGATATGGATTACTTCACTCCTGACTTGGTCATCCACTGAGGAACCTGCACTGATGGGAGCACAGAGCCATGACAGTCCTCTGCTGCAAATGCTCTCCATCTAACTGCTCCAAAGGTCCTGGCTTAAATCTTCAGGAATGCTCATGAGGTTGGCCAAAGTTGTTGGAGGAATTGTACCTATCTCTGTGAACTGTGACAGCAGAAGCCATGATGAGTCCATACGGTGACAGTGATCCTAGTGAAACGTTGGTGAGCAAGCCTCTGCAGGGACAGGACCTTCAGGGCAGAGGTCCCTTTTGTCCAAGGAATTTTCAGCTTTAGAGTGACCTTCTTAACAGAAATTCCACAAGGTAACTTGGCATCACTCTGTAATTCCGTGCAGTCAGAATCCAGCAATTTGTACTTTAACAATGCTGTAATCTAGCATGTAACCTAAAGAGGAGTGAGGAACAGTGCCTTTCTTGGTAATTAAGGTTCCCCATCAAGTGTTTGGGATTAAGTGGATCTAAAAGCAAAGTTTAAAAAGGACACCAGCTTTCTGGAGTACTCTGCAAATCTAGAGCACCAGAGGAGGTTTGCAGAAGGCTGAATAAAAGAGCTTGGTCAGTTCTTAATTGTTCCCTGACGTGGGCAATGGGAAGCGCATGTGCCTCTGTCTTCAGAGCTCTGCAGCTCCTGAATGACAGAAGACAACACTCTTGTCTTGATGTTTCTTGTTCAGATGGTGCAATAGAAAGATGTTTGGGGAAACAGAAGTGGAGAGTTAGTGGAAGAGTTGGTGTCTTTGCATTATTTGCTTTTATATTCCTGCACCCCAGAAATCCAAAAATCTTTATGGGATGGGTGGTAGCCATCTCTTAGATAGCAGTGAGAGGATTGTGCTGCACAAAGGGAAGCAACTCAAAACTTTCCTACCTTTTGCATTGCTGGATTTTAAAACCTGGAATATCTGAGGGGATGGTCTGTTCCCATCAACTCCCATTCTGTCACTGCAGCCATCAAATACTGTTTTCAAACCAGTTGCAGTGATGTAACCATCCTAGAACACCTGCCTGTTACACCTATTAGAAAATCCTTCTGGAAGAGGAGTGTGCTGATAGGGAGCTGTATTCTGTTGTTCATTTTTTTTCCTTCTGCAGATTCAGCAGTTGCTATATATTATCCTTTACAACCTTCAGCCATTGGGAGCTAGGACACTGTAATTATGTTCACTGTCTGTGGAAGTTACTGCATATTACTGTGTGAAATATGAGCTCTGCTTGGGATTCAAAACTAAACTGAGGAAGCATGTTTGCTGCTGCTTTCATACCAACAAAATAATGGTTGTTAATTTACAGTAATAAATGCTCTCTGCCCTTTACATGGTGGAACCTACACCTTGATGATACAGAAAGAAGCCAAATTCCCAGTGCTGATAGTTCAGTTCCACAAATAATATTTTACATTTATGTAGCTCCTTTTACTAAAAGTCGTAGGGGCTCACTCCTTTATAAGTCTGTGAGGCTGAGACATAGAAAGTACACAACCATTCCTATGCAGAGATAACTTTAAGTCATCTCTGTGGGTATAGTCAGGATCTCACAGCCCTTCCAAACAAGTTGCCTTAATCTCTCATTGCTCTTGAATTTGTAGATTGGTCTTTAAGTACCTGCTCCTTGTTCCCGCAATGAGTCAGTTGCACTGGAGAAAAGTTTTGTTTTCTAGCTCCTGCAGGCTCTACTTTGCAGCCTCATCCACATGAACATTGCCTTCTGTGAGGTTTCACCACTTTCTGACTAAAAAATATGTAGCCTTTTTTTTTTATCTCGCTCTGTTCTTTCCTGAAGTTATTCAGAGGAACTGAGATATGGTGGGTACCTTGAGCACTATTCCATTAGGATAAAGAATGTATGCTGGCTATTGTGTTTCGAAGAACGTTCCAAAGAAAACTCTCTATGACATAGTTGTGATAACAAGCAGGAAATAAGTAAAATGAGAGACAGCACAAGAAAATTTAACTACTTCAGTGTAATCTGCTAGTTCAGCGCTGCAGTAGTTGATACTAGTGTGTTTTCTTTGCCAAGACTCTTGGTGACAGCCACAGCAGCCCACAGGATAAGCTGCTGTGTTGCCTGTAGCTGTCCTAAAAACAAAGAGAAAGTTTTTATTGATTATGTACCTTCAGGAGATAATGCACACACTGTCCTTGGGAGTCCTGTTCATTTCTTCTTCCCACTTTCATTTGTACAGGAAAGTCCTACATACCCCCATGCTCTGTCGCAGGACTGACTGTGGCTTTTAAGAAGTACCAAGATTCTCAGTTTGCCTTTGCTCACATCAAATGAATGAGGCTGTGAGTGATTATTGCTAGAGATGTTGTTGCATCAGATCAACCAGCTCAGGTGTGGTAGCTCTTGAAGGTGGAGGACACATTCTTACCCTCCCACCACAGTGTGTTTGATAATCACTTGTGTGTATAAAGCTTAGTATATTTGAATTATCACTGCAATAAGCTCTCAGACAGCCCAGATTCCACCTGAGCAGCAAATACAGAATTATTGCCAAAATATCTTAAATGTTTGATATAAAATTTGTTTCCCACCTGGAATAACAGCAGTGTATTTGGCCCAGTATCCTGGTTTTCATGCTGGCAAGTAGTGGGCACCCTGGGAAAAGCAGAAGTATCAGGGTAGTATAGAGCAATACTGGGTTTTGTACATTCCAGTTTCTGATATAAGTTGCCAAGGTACTATGATGTTTTCCAAGTGATATGACATTCTTTTTTTAAAGCATGAATTGATGTTTATGTGGCCACAGAAAGCAGAAGAAATGTAATTTCCAGTGTTGATTCTATGAAATCATGTTCACTGATGTGTATGTAACCAGATCTCTGCACCTCAGTACAGGGTGACCCAGTCATGGAAGTTTGTTATGCCTTCACCTTTGCTTACTGCTGCCTGGGTAAAGAGCCTCATATCTTCAAGCACATCACACCTTCCTGTCATTAGAAATACTTTAAAACTTCAAAAGTCAAAAACTTTGTGTTTTGGCTACCTCAGCATATAAGTCTGAAAATGTGTTTCATTTGTGATAGCCACATTTTGATGCATTAGAGTCATGCCTGGCAAAGTACTGTGATCCAGAAAAAAAGAAGAAAAAAAGTAATAATCAGAAGAAACCCTTTTCGGGGGGAAGTTATTATCAAAAAGAGGTCTATTGAAGTGTTGGACACAGACTGTGCCTCCTCTGCTGGGATCATAATAGGGCTCCTGCAAATCCCCCTTTCTTTGCTCTAGGAACATTTATCCCTCATTTTTGCAGGAATTCCTTTCAAATGCCAGTTCATCTTACCAGCATGCGTATGATTTTGGTTTGCCTATTTGCTCTTTCTTCTGAGGGTTCTCCCACCCTTCCCCAAAGGTGTGAGTGCAGATTGCATCAAAATAGACAGATGTTGATGAACAAATGCTTCCTTTGTCTTTGAGTGCAGTATGGTTGTCTCTAAGAGACAGCTTCTGTTCTTCCTTAGAATTACTGACCCTCTCTGACAATGACTGTCTTAAAGTCTTGGCTTGAGCCCTTCACACTGAAAGAGAGAACTGGCCGCTGTCTACAAAGGGTTGGGACTGGCATTCGCTGCGCCAGAAAGGTCAATGGAAGAGAGCGCATTTAGTAAGGTGTGGGCGAGCAGCACAGAGGAATAGAGATCACGGGAGTTGCTTACAGCAGAAAGCTTGGAATAAAGCTCCAAAAAGGAAAACCAAGAATTTATGGAAAAACAAGGAAGGCAATAAAAAACAAAATTGAGAGAAGTAAGAAAGAAAAATTAATATTCTTGAAAGCAGAAACAGGAATCCTCATGCTCATCCTCAAGCTGTCATGGTAAAGAATACAAGCCCTACAGCGTTTCCTTCACTTCTCCATGGAAATAAAGCAATTATCAGGAAACTATTCTATTTCATTCTTCAGAGGAATGATTTAAAAGCAGTTTCCCGTTGTGGGAAGACTTGACATCAAGAACAGGTAATGTCTCTCACAAGCGCTTCTTTATGGATACTGTTTAACTCAAATGCCAGAAAGCTGCCACCCAGATGCCACCATGCTACCTTAACAGAAATGTGTGGTTTTGCCTTATGGAAGCTGAGGGGTAGGGAGAAAAATGTCTTTAAAAGGAAAATAAAAGTAATTGTGAGCTATATTGTGTCCTTTGGTTTCACAAGGAGAGTGAAACCAGTGTTAAAGTGTCCTTCCCCAGGTGGGAGAAGTTTTCAGGGCAGTGGTTTCCTTCCTTTCCATCTCAGGCACCGCTCCTTGCTCACAGTGCTCCTGCCATTTCCCTCTCACTGTCAAATATCCATGTCCCACAACCATGATTTCCCCTCTTCAGAAAAGACCCCAGGGCTGGTGTGTTGTATTGATCTCCTCTCCATGAAGGTTGTTCTTGTATGGGTTGGTTCCAGGGACGTGTTCTGTTGTAAAAGGTCTTCTGAAGGTTTCTGGTATTGTGGTGAACCATGAGCTGTCAAGGGAGGAGAGGTGAGAGGGTGAAGATAGAGAGCCCCAGTCTTCGTGGCCTCTACCCAACATCCCTACTCATGCGAAAAGGCAGAGAGAAAACCGTGTGAGAGACATGGTCCATAATCCCTGCTGCTTCCTGGCATATTATTTTATGAGAGTAAGAGATAACAGTGTGCTTTTTGATAGAAAGTCACCTTCTAGCACTTTGTCATTCAAGCTCTTTGAAACTCAGCCTGAATGAAACCTGCCTGAATAAAGCTCTAAAATGTGTGCTTTATCTTAAAGTCTCTGAAGAAGAAGTGTCTTCACTCCTGAAATGCATCGAAGCTTCGTTACAAGCCATATTCTGATCTCAGGCACAATGGTGGGAAACTGCTATTACTCAATATCAGTGGTATTATCCTAGTGGTGGAAGATAGCAGGTTCACCCCTTCCTCCGAGACAGAAGGATGAATTCATTCTTCGTTGTCAATGTAAACTTGTACTGACATCGTGCTAGCACTTACTTTCACCCAGATGATTAGAATTAAGCATCGCCTTCCTTTTGCAATTATGCTAAATTAAGTTAAATCATTATGTTTTCAACCTTCTGTTACGCTGTAGAAAACTTACTTCAGATAAAACTCACCCTTGTATTTTACTCTAAAATTCTCTGCTCAGGAGTGTCTCCCAAACATGGAAATGCATATTAAAAACATGCAGAGCTAGTTGTCTCTGTAGTGTTGCTTCCAAGTTTTCTGTTTTCACAGTTAGAGATGTAATAACTTTCAGGATGTTGCAAGGTTTTTTGTCAGTTGGGAATAATGACTAAATAGCTGTGTTTATCAGAAAAGGAGTGTAGATGGTGGTTAATGAGGAGTCAGTGTTAGTATTTGTGTTAAAGTGAATGATTAGGGTAGCAACAGGTAGAACATTAGGGCAAGAAGGATGAGAAGGAGCCTGTGTGTCAGAAGGCTGGTAGTGCAGCTCTCACAAGCTGCTTCAGCCAGAGGTGCCAACCTGACCACGTCTCACAGATGCAGAATGTCTTGCAAGAGACGAATGTGAATATACACAAGAGCAGTGAATAATTTTATTTGCTTAGACACTATCCTTCTGCATCCCAGGGGGTGGTGTCAAACTGAGAGGATATTCTAGGAAATAATCACAGGAGTTCATTTCTAGGACTGTTAGTCCTAATCCTCTCACCATCCTTGGTTTTTTTTACAGTAGTATCATGTAAAATAATGGAAGTTGTTCCCTTTTTTCTAGCTATTCCCAGATAATTCCTTTTTCCCCTCATTAAGATGACTATTATCTTATTATTTATTATCTATAATGCAATAGGTCCTACAGATCTTGATCATTATTATTTGTAAAGAGAAATTCAGTTTCCACTTAAAGGGGTTGTGAAGATGCAGTTCTACATTGGATGTGTTCTGTCGCTGTTCTACTGTTCCAGGAATTCAGGGTCTTTAACATAAGATCAGATTGTTCAAGGGTTATTTTTCAGAAGTATAAACCATGCAGTATTAAAGCATTTCAAATAACATATCCATCCATAATGGAAAGAGAGAGATACTAGGGCATTCATGTACAAGATTATATTTTTCTGCTCATTTTTTTGCATAGCAAGGCTCAAACCTGAAGACTTCTTGCATATTAGAAACAAATAATGAAATTATTTGACAATCTCCTGTTCATGAGAAGCAAAATAGTGACCACCCATCAAAATGACCAGGCTCCTAACACTGTATTAGGGATTACATCTCTTCTTTCTAATTAAAATATGTGTATCGTATTTCAGAAGTGTAGAACTGGAAGAGGCCTCTGGGCCATTGACTTCCATCCCCCTGCAATCATGAGCAACTGTATTCATAGAATCATAGAATAGTTAGGGTTGGAAAGGACCTTAAGATCATCTAGTTCCAACCCCCCTGCCAGGGGCAGGGACACCTCCCACTAAACCATGGTGCCCAAGGCTCTGTCCAACCTAGCCTTGAACACCACCAGGGATGGAGCATTATAATCTCTTGCATAAGTGTATCAGATTTGCTACACTAAATGCGTGGAGCACCAACTATGTTCTCATCTTTTATCAATGTTTTTCACTGATCTCAGCGCTGTGCTCTATTCACCAATTAACTGGGCATATCACCTTCACTGACCTGAACACTGACACTTTGCAGAATAATATCTCATCCAGCAGCCAGATTTGCTGCTTTATACTCTTCCACCTGTCTAGCTGCATCGTGATCATATTTTCTCTCTACTGATTTTTTGTCCTTTTTATTCGTTGTTTTAAAGTCATAGTCATAATATATTAAGTAATGGGTAATTTTTAGATGGGTCAGTCAATACAGAGGAGAAGCATTTCTAATTGATTTTTAAAAAGTAAATTTAATTTAGCAATTGTGTTAACAATAGAGGTGGTTTAACTTTGCCCATGTGCACACCCATTTGTGTCAAACAAATCTAATTTGGTAATGCAAACAAGCATTGTCCTTGGCGCTTGACATATACCACAGAAAAGAGTAGATTATTAAGCTGTTAAAAATGCTTGATGGTGAGACTGCCATTATGCCAAATACTCTTCTGAACTCTTGGTTGTAGCTGATGGATCACTCAAACAACCTTCATGTATTTACTGCGCTCTGAGTTCTGGAGGTTTGACGTTTCATTAGCTGTAGCCCCTTTAACTGTGATGTTTGCTGTGTCTTTCATTAAGTCTCACATGATTTTAACTTAAAAGGAGTTTTTGTCGCAACCCTTTGATCACATTACTGGGTTTCATTTTTGTGTTTCCACATTTTAACATTATCTGAAATTAATTTTCCTGTGATTTTGGTTGATACAGATTTCATTCAAGGTTTTTCTTATAAAATTAATACAGGTCATTCCTACACTATTTTATTATAGGGATCTCAAAAAAGGTCATAGACAATGAAAGTAAGACAACAAAAATAAATGTTCCGTGAGGCTATTAGAATAGTAGCTTCACTGTTAGAAATCAGTAATGAAGAAAGATTTTTGTTGTTGTTGTTGTTTATAAAATACCCAGCTCTTCATGTTACTAATCATCCTTTGATCTTCTCCTGGAGCTGACAAGAGAGGAAGCAAATTGCTTATTTTCATGGCTTTTTTCTTAATAAAAAAAAAAAAAAAGACATAATTGTGAAAGCATGTTTTACATCAGTGTGGGACTTGCCCAGTTAAGGATCCAGGCAGGCAAAAAACAACCGATAGATTTCTAACCGCAGTTTAGGTACCGTGTTAACACAATCCTATGGCAAAACATATTTCCTGTTACTAAAATCGCACTTTGTGTCATATGTGTTACTGTATAACATAAACAAACCATGTCATGTGGGTGAGGTAGTTCTGTTTCTCCAATATTTGTTTTATCTGGTCCTTAAAAGCAGTGTTAACTTTGGCCATTGAGAGCTACTGTTACTCTGGGCTGTTACATCTCTAGACCCTTCTGTCAAGCAGCATTCAAACCACTTGACGGTTTACAGGCAGCATTGCCTGCAGTGAAATTAGAGACTGAACTCCGTAGTGAAGTGGTAACTTTTAGCTATATTCACAAGTGTCTCTCAATTCTGAGATGTCACTTGAGAAAAAGCCGCATTCCCAAACGCTTTGAGATGCTGCTTTTGAAGTGACAAGGGGAGAGTGACAAAAGAGAGAGCAGGCTAAAATCATGTACAAAAGAAGCAAGAAATGGCCACATATGAACAACTGGTTGCTCTAGCCTTTGATGAAAAGGGTGAGTGATTTAGAATTTATATATAAAAGCTGCTGCCAAGCTTTTACGGCCACAGCACTGAAGACAATCAAAGTGAAAATCCATTTATTTCACATTTGGTTGGAGAAGATATTTTTGTTTCCTGAAACACTTTTTTTTTACCACTGAGAAGTATTGTAAGAGCAATGAAGAGATGACTGAGGTATATAAGAAGTACCAGAGTGACCAGTGAATTCTTAATGAGAAATACACTTTCACATAAGGATTTCAAAACAGAATGTATCTTGATAAGCTCTGCAAAAGCTGCCATTTGGGTAACCACCCACAAGAAATTACTGGGAGATTTCTATATCTGACATTAGAAATGTAAGTATAGAAAGAAGTTTAAATACACTTCACACATGTAACATGAAGTAGGAGGGGTGTGCACCATTCTTTGCATTTTGACATCCGGAGGAGACTTACACCTCTGCCTCAATCATATAAAACATGTTGTGCACAGTCCACAGGAGTTGTTGTCCCAGTGGCACATTGCACCCCCCAAGTTCAGCTGAACCATCTTACACTGACAAAGATGGTTGTTGAGGGGGCTCTTTACGTGCCAATGTTCACAACACTGATGTACTGGGAATTAATTACTTAATAACTTCAGAACAAGTCGCAGTAAAGATATGCAATGAAGTGACAAAAAACCCAAAAGATAACTATCCAAGGATTGTACACCTACATTTATGAGTGCTGATTCAAAATGAGCAGAAATGAAAAAGGCAACAAATCACTCCAAGAAGAGTGTTAGGACCTGTGACACAGCTTGTGGTAAATGGAGAAATAATGAGGAAAAATGTTGTGCATTTGTTTAGAAAATAACAAAGAGATTGACATAGTAGGAAGCTGTGTAATTGCTAAAGGAGGATATTATTATTTCCTCCCATTAACCTGATGATGGTGATAGTACAGCAACCAAATCTGAAAAGAAAATGTTATGATAAAACCAAAATCTGTAAAGGTCAATAAGCAACTGGAGGAATGAGTAGAAACTGCTCCTGCTGCTGACAGGCATTGTCAAACAAGCAGAAATCACAAAAATCCCTACAGATTAACTCAGTAATTTAAAAATTGCAAAGGAGGGATGCAGTGGCTAGTGCTTTATGCTGTTCTAACTTCGTGTAACTACAAAGGCCTTAATGGGGCACTATATTGGGTTGCTCAGCTACAGGACTGTGTCAACTGAAACAAGGCTTGATCCAAAAAGAGATTGGGAAGCAATGGGAGTCACTGGGCTGGGATAGGTCAGCTCATTCTTATTGCTGTTTTCTGCAGTGATTCTGATCTCACTGAGATTCGTATAGTTAACGAAAAAAGGCATACTTGGGAGTTTGAGAACGACAGTTTTACTTTAACTGTAGTATACATTAATGTAAAGCTTTCCGTGTTTACACTGTGAAAGTGCTGACACAAGCTGAGAGCCACTCATAAAGCAAGTTCGTATTTCAAATACATCAAGTACAGAATGCATAAAAGAGCTTACAAAAGGGGGAAGTATATTTCAGACACACAGAAAAAGATTTCAGAATACATTTTATTAGCATAAAAAAGATTTTTTTTTTCTTTTTAAAGACTTACATATAGCCTGTGACATACATTGTGTAACTCTAAGAGATACATCTTTTTCAAATTCATTGGGAAATGTCCAATATTCCTGCTTGAACCTTTCACGTAACCTTAGCTAGAGGTTTTACTTAAAGCAAAAGCCTCTCATGAAGTATTAAGGCTGTCCCAGCTTTTCCCGTTTCATTTCTTCAACCATGCGGTTGAAGAAGTGAAAGTACTAATCCTTCTCAGCATGGCTTTTAGTTCCAGGCAGAGCAGGAGTTCACTTAGCAGTTGGGCTATCAGATTGAGTCATGCCTGGAAGCTGCATCCTGTGTTGCCGTGGCAATGACATACAACAGTTTCTCGAGCTGTACTACCTTGACTGAACAGCAGCGCCCAATGGGTGATACATGAGTTGAGCGCACATCCCATTTTTGAGTTTTTACAACTGCATTTGGTAAAGATGGGTTGTGGAGTCTGTGTGTGTGTGTCCTGTGTAGTTGTATCAGTAAAAAACTGAGTATGTATTTACATAGGCTCTGTGTAGCAATAAAACTTACCAGCTTTTGTAGAAATAGGTTGCGATATCCTAAGTGCATCCACCTAAATCTGGGAATTATACTGGTCTCAAATATTCCAATACCAACACAGAGATTGATGTTAGTGGTAAAGTTGTTTTTTTGAGCGAAGTCACTTCATATTGTCTCCCTCAGAGATGTGCTCTTCAAGACTGAGCAAGCTGGAACTCAGCTTTTTAGAGGCAAAGACAGTACTGGAGATTGGTCTGGGATTGAGACAAGTTCTGGGTTTGTTTGTATTTCTTTTTGGTAGTGGTCTACTTTATAATCATACCTAAGTCTGTAATGCCTTTTAATCTTCTGCCGATGAAACACAGACATCAATAATGATGCCAGTCTCTCTATGCAATATGCTTAGTAATTAGAGATGAAATATGTGAATACATATTTTTCCAAACTGACCAGATTTTTATTGGTAATAATAATAATTGTAGCTTCTCGTAGGTACAATTTGTTGGCTATCATACATAAATACTGCTTAGCTCACTTTTAAGGGCTTGTTGCTGTATGTTCTAGTCGCAACTTATTTTTGTCTACAGTTTTCATGAGGATGCTGCCACTTCTGTCAGGGGCATAGCAAGTTCCATAAATATCCACCTTTGGGTGTGCAAGGGTAGGGAGAAGAGAGCTTACTTACAAGAAGACTGCACTCAGATTTCATGTTAGCTTTTTCTGCATTGGAAGTTATTGGAAAATATGTGTAAGATGGCAAAAAAGGATTACACTTCTCAAATATACTCATCTTACAAGACTTGCTCTCCATCGATTTTTACTCAGGGTCTCTTTGACTCATGCTAAGTTGATGACAGAAATCATCGCTCTATAGGGAAGAAGACCTTGAGCAGTGTAACTCTAAAACTGATGAAATGTTTGTTTAAATTCTTGGAGAATAATCAGCTCACCTAAAAATCATCTCTCTTTTTGAGCTGAGCACACTGTTATCTCAGTTTGGGGGAATGAATGGTGCTGATGTGTCTAGTACTTTATATAACTGTAGATACCGTGTATTTAAAAAGCAACACATCAAAGTGATTTAATGCATTAATTGGATAAAAGAAAAAGCAAGGAAGTCTCTAAATGAGGGAAACTTAATAAAGCTGGCAGATCTGTTGCAAATAGAGAAGTATTCTCTTTGTATTTTACAGGATTTTTTTCTGAAAGGGAATTTTGCCTTTGATTTATCCTTGATTAAGTGTTTCAGGAGTAAAAAATCCAATTATGCATAAACTCAATATGTTGAAAATACCCAGAAGAGAACTTAAATCTAATTGATGTATCTGAATTCATATTCAAAGCGAGGAATTACCTAACATACGTCTGTAAAGCATTGTACAAAGATGTTAATTTCCTTGCAGCATCTTTCTTCTTTCAAGATATTGCCCTCAAAAATTTAGATCAAAATAACCAAATCCAGTTCCTCAGATGTACTGATTGCTTTTCAAACTGTCTGAAGAGTTCAAACCATGTGCTGGATGAGTGGATCAGAATTCTCTAGCACTCTTTTCTTGACTCCAATTAACTTGTTTTGTGACCTTTGAGGAAGTCATTGGACATTTTCTTCTATATATCAGTAACACTGTGTATAATGACATTCATTTGGGTATTTTTTTAAATGCATTTATGCTTATAGATAGAAATGTCAGGTACTACTGATAGTAACTTTCCAATCTCTTTAAACATGAAATCTCAAACTCAGTGTTACTTTTTGTGTTGCATATATATGAACACTGTTTTCCTTGTGATTATCATTCTGTTGTTAATGTAGCTGCACCTTATCTAGGGCTAAGGTATAATTTTATGTTTCCATGGCCTAAGAGCACAGACACTAACAGTAAGAAACCAGTGAGACAGCAGCGTAGTGAGTTTTTGATTTCTTACTCCAAAGAAAGAGCATACTAAGGGCCTTTCATATGAGAAAAGAGTTATTTTCCCTTTTCCTTATGAGCTGGAAGATGAACTTCTCTCAATGCTGAGAAAGATTTAGGACTACAGCAGATAAGACGGTGCATTTTATTGGCAGTACTCATTTGCTTTTTCCATGCTGTGGAAGCTGACACGAATAGGTTGTAAAAGGAGGCGATAATACCATGAGAGATAGTTACAAAGAAAATTGGAAGAAATGTAACCATTTTATTTTCCTCTAAAATGTAATTTATTTTTTCCAAACAGCAATAAAGAACAGGTCTTTAGACTGGTAAGTGGAGTTATGCATATATTTCAGCTGGATATTTAACTGGACTGTATATTTGCCAACTGGAGTGACACCATCATGATACCGATACCTGGTGAAAAAGTTCAGCAAAGATTAATTATATGTTATGTACTAAAATACTTGGAAAACTATATTTCCCGACAGTTTTTTTTTAATTTATAAATATAGCCGAATTTCAGGCATGGCTGAATTATCTGCTCTGTGAATTAACTGTATAGTAGCAAAAGAGACATTGAGGTAGTTGTTTATAGAACCAGGTCGTGCCTGGTAAGATTTACCTTGGTTGCAGTTCGGCATGAGTGCACCTCTTCCCAGGAGAGTCCAGAGCTGGATTACTTCTGGAGCAGCAGTGGCCAATGACTGGGCTAATAGCTAGGGCCCCACCTGGCCCAGGGCAGTGCCTCTGCACTGTCTTGGCGTGGCCAGCGGTTCGGTGATCTCTCGGCAGTGATACCCCTGAGACTGGGTGCAGCGTCAGAGCAGGATCCTGTAGGGTTCCTATGGCTGAAGCAGAGGTGTGGTGATGCCCAGTGGCCAGCTGGGTCAGGCTCAGTGCTGCACTGGGAGATGGCTGGTGCATTCACGTGCCTGAGCTGGTAAATGAAAGCAGTTACGAAAAGCCACTGCAGATGTGTATGCACCTCCCTCCTAGCCTCAGGTACAGCATATATCCATCAGCCACAAATGTCATGTTACTCCTCAGCCTCAGCTTGATGCTACCAGTATGCTATATGTTTACAGTGGTCTTGTAAATATAGATAGTTCAAAGGCAGTGTACAAAGGATACAGCAAAGGCTCTGGGCACCTTTCCATTGACATTTCAAGTTGTGGATGAAGCTTTCTCTGCTAAAAGAATTTTTTGATGTGATGTCTGTTCAGCTGTCAATTTAGCACTGAAAAACTGAAAATTGCTATTTTTTTTGGTTGGTGTTGGTATCTGTTTTTACACAAAGCTGTAAAGTAGATAGGCTTAAGAATAATTTGAACATTTATTTCTAGTGTGCTTAATTAGAATTGGGTTAAATGAGGACAAACCCAGACTGTTAGACTTTGGAGTGACTGTTTTACTTAACCACAAATCAATAGTCCATGAACCTTATTTTTAGTAATATAAGTGCTTCTCTTGATTTTGGGGTTATATTTCTAGGATGTCTGATAAGAAAGATGTGCACTAATGCTTACTCTGATTATCTTTGAATTGTCATTGTTGCATAAAAGAGGATACAAGTGCATAGACAACGCATAGCAACTCCCTCTCTAGCTTATTGCTTTACAGTTCTGATGAGTACATCCTCAATATTTCAGAGAAGGGTCAAATAAACAAACATAAGCAGGCCTAAATATGACATAATTCAATATATTTTGGGGGAGAAGTTGTATATGCACACTGTTAACTTCAGCCATTCAGCTTTTGTTCCTGAATGATGTCAGTGAACTTTCTGTTGTTAGAGCCTTTTTATCAGCTTTACTAGTTGCATGCATATGCTTCTCAAAGGAAATACATTTTAGTCTGTGGCATACTCATCACTTCACAGGATAAAAACGAAGTGTAAAAATTGTGAAATGTATTATGCAGAGTGAGTGTTAATTCCCTATCGGATATAAGTGGAATTTAATCAGTGGAAATGCTCTGTGGCTGATAGAAGTTTTTAAAGTGTGGTGGCTATGATTAAAAGTTATTAAATATTAAAATGTTTAAACAATATATATGAACCAGGGTTCAATAGAAGTATATTTAAATATTGTTCTCAAAAGTTTTACATACTTTCTTAGTACCGAATGACTTTACTGACTTCAAGTCTTGTACCAGTATGAAAATGATATCAGACAATTCAATTATAGATCAGGTTATGTCATCTTTATGTGTAGCAGTTTGCCTGTGTAAACTGTGTGAAAATGCGTTTTAGGTACTTGAAGGAAATACCGCTGCAACAGTTAGAGCATCCCATCCTTTTGAAGGTCCATACTGTATGAGGGTGAACTGGTAACTTAATTTCACTTTCCCTGTAACCTCTGGTAGCCCCTGGATTGTCTTTGACAGCAGAATAAGAACATTGTGTACTTCGGGAAATGGATCACAGCTGAAAAAATACTATTCTGTCCCCCTGGAAATCAGTGTAAAACTCCAGCTGATTTCTGTAGTGTCAGGGCTTGCGTACTCATACACATGCAAAACAGGACCAGCAGAAGCTAGCCCATGAGTTAATTTTAGCAATACCCAGAAGCAATTGTGCTTTGCATGTACCTTACATCTGTTGTATAAAGAATCACATTGGCTTTTCCCATCAGGAACCAGGGATGGCTTAACTCTGCGAGGTACCTAAGTGTAAGTGTTTAGTTACACGAATGGGGATAAACTGGGGTGTAGAAGGATCCAGAAAACACTGAGAAGGCAGGTCAGGGACACAGCTGCAATACAGTCCCAGGTTTCTGTCCTCACCAATAAACATAAACTCTTTTTTTAGTTTCTGTACAGCTCAAGAACTGCAACAGAAACCAGGAAAAATGTTGTCTGTCCCGTCTGATTTTCAAGACTGCTACTAATTGAGATGTAACACTAACTGTAATGCTGGTGTATGTGACAACTCACACCCATCTGCTGTCTATTAGTGTTATTCTTCTGGCTTTAAAAACTAAATCTGGCATCACATTTTACAGCTTGGGAAAAGATCCTATGAGGAACAAAGCACTAGGATGCAGTCAGAAGTGTCTAGTCACTAATACCAGCCACCATCTCAGTTCTCACAAGTGCCTGGATTAGTGTTTGACAGGAGCCTATTTGTTAAGTGAAGGAAAAGGCCTGTTTTAAGAGAGAATGTCTTGGTATGACACCTATTAAAATAACAATTGCAGCCTGTAGAAACAACAGTTTTGGAGGAACCCCGGAATTGTTTTGTCTTTTGCCCATCCTGTGCAGAAAAAATGTGTAGATAATGACATCTTGAGTTTATTAAGAGGACTTTGCAAGGTCTTTGCAAGACTAGAAATCTGAACTTTCCTGAAAACAAAGAAGCCAACCCTGCAATTTTTTCCTGTATGACAATATTATGGTCATAGCCAACATTTCAAAGACTATAGTCATTTTAAAATTGCAGCAGTGAGGGGATCACTCAGTACCCTGTTCATGAGCCAGAGCATCTCTTCATTTCTAAAGATGCTGCTTCAGCTTAGGTAGTAAGTTAGAATACGTCAGAATTACTGCAGAGGTAAGTCAGAGGATCATTTCAGTGTTGCTTCTAGTCAAACATGAGCAATAGTGCCTACTTTGAGTATTCTGGAGCATGAAGCCTGTCCTTGCTGGCTCATCAGCAGAGAATGCTGCTAGGGTGAGGTAACTTGCTGGTGGCTGTGCTCTACCACATGGGGCTGCAGTGGGGACAAGCTGGTGCTCAGCCTTCCCTCCTCAATCTCCCCAAAACTCTCAGGCTGACTTTGGGGTCTCCAGTTGCTTATTCCTATGTTCTGGTATGGAAATTTTCTTCAACTTTCATAAACAGCATTTTTTGTCCCAGCTCCATTCTTGTATTATTTATATACTACTTCTAGAAAACATTTCCATTCTGCAGCCATCTGTCTGCAAGGCAGTTCCAATCTGCAACGCTGGTCTGGTCTCAGTGATTAGGGTACTTCTTTCCTCTGTGTAAAGCCTGCTAAGTCAGATAGTCCCATACTCAGGGATCCACATGAGGCCTTGACACAGTTTGCTGCTATCTGAAATTAATATTTAAGCCTGACAACATATTTGAGGACCTGTGGTGTAGGATTAGGAAGATTCATGGTCCAGAGCCAAACCCAAATCTTCCTGGGCATTTTCTCTCCGAAGCTTGCTGGAAAAAACAAACCAACAAAAAAAGCAACAAAACTTCTCTATTAACTATCAACTTTGGAAGAAAGAGGATCCGCAGTTCCTAATGCAGCACTTCTATAGCACACAATCATTATCGGAAGCTGAACCTTTGCCTGAAGCTCCTATTCAGAGAAGCTGGATCTGGAGTAGACAGTAGTACTCACTGCCTCAACCTACCTATAAAAAGCTTCTTAGGGAAGAAAAAACGATAAAAATTAGTTAAAAAATGTAGAGAAGTGGGAAGAGGCGTGTTTCTTAAAGGCAGGAGAATAGGATAGTGTAGAAAAGTCAGCATTGCCTGTTTAGGGCCAGTCTCTTAATTTAATGCACTGAGGGATGCTTCATGCTGGAGGGGAGACTTTTCATGTAGTGCCAGTTTACATTCAGCCAAGGAAACAGGGATTGCCATCTCCTTTCCAGCTATGTGGAAAGGAGGCCACCATCCCACTCACCTGCAGGCATGTGGAAACAGTAGAGGAAATTAAATTCACAAACAGCTCACACTGTTTCATGTGTGCAAGTCAGAGATGATGAGATCCAAAGCAAACACTACCTCCAACACTTTGGCTGCAGTGGCTCCAACAGACTGCACAAAGTCTCAAGTCGGCAGTAGATGATAGCATTTTTACAGGTATTCAAACATGCAAAAGGGGCAGATGGCTGAATAAATGGGTCTGTAGCCGTTGCAAAATCTTTCAGCAGTATTTTTTAAATCTTTGGAAATTCAGCTTCTGCAGGCTGCCCAGATAGAGCTACAAAAGCACCATGGGCCATCAGCACACTTTCTTTGTATGCTTCAAATGTACACTGCCCATCTAGCAACTCCAAGCTAGTTTCTGAACACAATAAGCTCTACCCACCCATCCTTGCTGCTTGCTGCCACAGTCTGTCTGCAGGATATGTCCAGTGGGCTTTGCAGCATTTTCAGGCCATGATCCAATCTTTACACCCTGCTCCACAGCCTAACACACAGGGAGTTGATGTAGATATCTCATAGCTGCACAAAGGACTTCACTCTCAAGATTGTCTATTGATCATCATTTGTGAGCTCTGCGATTGCCACTGTTGCTCTCCTGTGAATTGTTCCAAGCTACCCTGAAAAATTTGCTGCTTTTTCTGCTCTCCCCATAAGTTACCACCTCCTTCTCATGAGCTGGCAGATAATTGAAACTGATACGAGATTTTCAAAGCATTGAAATAATATTTAGCACTCTAATTATGTTTTTGTAGGTGCTAGTAATAATAATGTAATATTGATTCATCAGCTCTCAGGCTGGAAAACTCAGCGAGTCAGCAAGATCAGGAAATGCACAATTATATGTAAAGGCACCCTGTTCTCCTAGCCTGTAATGAAATACTGACTTAAAAACTGTGACTGTGGAGCAATAGTGAGTATTTCCACACGGTCTTCCCTAACTGGAAACTTTTAATAGAAAGATACAGATCGTATGTGGCAAAATTATGCTAGAGCAGTGTTCCAGACAGAGAAAAACAAAACAAAAATAGGGTGAAAAAAAATCATGCTAAGTTAGAATAGAAGGAGAGCTGAAAGAAGTGCTGTCCATTCTGGCCTTATGAGTGCCTGTGGGTGAGCATGCGGTGGTGGAGAGCAGAAGACTGAGGTCTGAATTGATGCCTTGTTGGCTGTATTTCTTTCGTCGGAGCCCCTGCTAGTGTTTACATTAATTTGTTTTCCCGTGGCTGCTCCTGCGGAATGCATTAGCTATTCATAGGCACTGAGATCTATCGGGCAGGAAGGGCACTGGGCTAGAGGAAATTTGCATTAGCCAGTGTGGTGGAGGGTTCATGTAAGCTCTGCAGCTGAGAATATGACTGTATTTAGTGAGAGAAACATTCCTGGGGCTGCAAAACCTCAGACGTTGGTTGGTATTCTTTCTACTGTGCATACATCTTCTCCCTCTCTGCTGGAGATACTGAGGCAACCCTTCCACTGAATGTCAGCTGGCAATGTAAGAGGTGCTTTGGAGATATCATGGCCAGCTTAGCTTTAGGTTTCAGACATAATCAAGGGGAAAAGGAGCTGGTGGACAAGATTTCCAAAAGGTCACAGAAAGAAAGGCCCTTGCATTCCTATTTTAACAGCTGCCAGCTGCAAAGAGATGCTAAATGTCTGGAGGTCCATGTGAAGCAGCACACAGGGCACAGGAAGCTGTACTAGATGAACACTCCTCACCTGAGGCAGCTCTGTAATTGCCATTACCAGCCTCATGGCTAAACGGGTCTGGCTGCCTGCAAACTTAGTATTCCCCTGGCTTGCATTGTTCTCTTCTTTAGTGCTCTCTAATGGATAAATGCCAACACCATGCAGTAGATAAATATGTGTATCAGTACTATTGACACTGATGATCAGACATTCATACTTAAGACTTATTTTCCTCATTTGCTCGCTTACTCAACTACAGAAAGAAAAGGGAAAATGTGCAAGAGGTAAAGTACTCTTTCTGGAGGAATACCAACAATAATAACAAATCAGCCTAGTTATTGAACTGCTCAGAGGTGTCAGAAGCTAATCAGTTCCTGTTGCTTTTGATGGCAAATTGGGAAAGCAATCTATTCCCCCTTCTGGTCTTGAGAGAGATGATCCTTTCAACAGAGAATTCGAGTGATAAAACTCATCTAGACTTCAAAAACACCAGATGCAGGTGCTGATGGCATCACAGAGATGACATCCTGAAGTGGGGTGGACATTGTGCCTGGTTAGCAGGAAATCATGCAGTCATGTGATGAGGTATAAAGAGTCGCCTCAGTTCCCTTTTCCTAGAAGAGGGGACAGCAGCATATAAAATCCAAAAGCTGTTCATTGGATTCATCAGAGATCTAACAAGCAGTCTGCAGACAGAGCATGAGCTTGCAGGGCTGATTTTAGACAGATTTATGGTTTATTTGTTTTTTTCAAGTTCTAGTTACTGCAGAAAACCACTGCTTGACTTTTTTAATGACAGCAAGTTCATGCACATAAGCGGTTTTATTCCCTCACTGCCCTGTGCTGTTGTTACTGCAGGCAGACAGCTAAGTGGGATATGTAAAAAAAATCCCATTGTCTTGTTTTGTGAAGTACTCACAAAGGCAGAACGTTTACACATTTCACCTCACCACTAGAATATGAAAACAGAGAAAACAAATATGGCTGGGAAAAGCCTGGTGTGTACATAAACCCCAGTCTAAACATAATTGCTTGGTCAGATCTTCTGAGAGCAGCAACTGCAGCTTGGTACCTGGTAACAGAATTCCTCTCTGCGCACAACTTCTGTGGATGAGAAGGGGTTTGATCAATAAATGTTTCTCTCTTTCATACCAGGTACAAAAGAACAAGTTTGAATAGAATAATTAGAAGCAAACTGCAGGCTTATAGACAAATGTGATATAGTATCACTTCAGAAATCCTACATCTTGTTGATAAACTTACAGAATTTGGCTTCTCTCAGACAAAATTCTGCAAATGTCAGCCTGGGTATGGGGCAGCACCTACAAAAGTCTGGAGGCCTTTAACTTCAGAGTTTTATTGCAGGTTCACACTGAACTAAACAACTTGCTGAAATTGTGGTCTGGGTTTAAAGGCGGAAAGGTTGCAGATGGCTCCTGTAAAATTGGTTGTTGTCCAAAAGTTTTGTTTCTATGCTAACTTTACAAACGTAGCTAGGATTTTATAAATAGGTATCATATGAAATGCAGCATGGCCTGTGAAATTTAAGCAGCTCTTGGCCTAACCTCCAAAAGGCTGATTTGATTTAGCTAAACCCTGCCAAGTCAAGAGTTGATTTGAAGGCAGTTACCAAGCCATATGTTGTCCTCATCTTAACACAAATGGAAACATTTTTTTATAACACAGCTCCTGCTGTGTATCACGTGCTGCTTCCCAGGAACACAGCCCAGTCTCCCACCCGCGGTTCTTTCCCCTTTGTCTGTGCCCGCCTCTGCCTGCAGAACCAGCATGCTGACTGTCTCTGCCGCTCTCCTTTCAGACAGGTTTGGAGGCTTGGCAGCATCCACACTTGTGCAGCTCCCTGGGCAAGATGCCGTGTGAGCCATTGCCCACTGCACAGGAAGGTGCAGTCATTAAAGGCAGCTACCACTGCATGTGCCCATACATTGTGAGGTCCCAAGGTGCAGTTTGCATAGAATCATAGAGTAGTTTGAGTTGGAAGGGACCTTTAAGATCATCTAGTTCCAACCTCCTGCCATGGACAGCAACACCTTCTATTAGACCAGGTTGCTCAAAGTTCCATCCATGCAAAAGTTGAAGGGCTGGTTAAGAGGGAAGGCAAACTGGCCTATAGTCTGGAATAAACCAACAGGTGAAAATGGCTTTGATTCCACTGTGTGCTGACCTTTAGGGACCGTATAGTATGTGAAATGTCCTGATAGTCTTGCTAATACTTTGTGTGCAGGGTGTTCATAAAAGTGTGAACAAGTCTCAGGGAACAGGCAGGCAGAGAGAGTGCTTGTCTCATGCAAAGAAACTTTTTTTACCCAGAAACTATTTTGACCAGCTACCTGTAACCCAGGAATATCAGATGGAGAATTACTTTTCAGAAGTGCTTTTGACAACTTTTTTCTCCCTGGTGCAAAGAAAAAAACAACAAACCCATGCTGAAAATGGTGGCATATGTAATTTGTGCCTTTGGGGATTCATTACAACTCAGTTAACACTTCCTGCCACAGATTCCTTCAGTGGTAAGTCAGTTGCTGAGAAAGACAGTAGGAGGAACTCATGGGGCTTACAAGCCTTTGCAAACCTATAGAAATTAGATAAAGAAAGAAAGAAAAAGCATGTAGTCCTTCCCTAGGGAGAAGCGGTATTGTTCCTCTCTACTGCTTTGTACAGCTGAGATTTTTATTGTTCATTCATTTGCAAAGAGACATGTATTTGCCCATGAGGCCAGAAAGAATCCACAAAGCCCCTCAATGCATACCATTCAAAAAGCCCATGCTACCACAAGACCTCAGCAGAAACACTGAAGTCTCATGCAAAATTCAGATTTATATTTGCCATAGACTATTGTTCCACTACACTGTACTTCTAGAAATCAATCTGTTGATGGTAAGGATGCCCGTGCTGAGCTTGGCAGGAAGGTCTCAGTCTTCAGCATTTGATAAGATCATATCTTAAGTATTTCATTCTTAATTTTGGATGATGATACTGCTGAATCTCCTGCAAGTGCACTGCAACAATGTTACAGGAACAGGCACAAACTGTGAGCATCTCTTATGGGTTCCATTCCTATCTTATCCTGTCCTGTCCTGTCCTATCCTACCCCATCCTAATTTCAAGGTCATCCTTCCTTTTTAGATAACTGAATATGTCAATGCACAGTTCACTATCAGGAAGCATTACATGGTCTTTGTCACCATGGAAGGTACAAATGCTTTTAAGTTATGGTATGAATCCCTTGGGAAGCCTGTGCCATGACTGTCAAAATGGGATTTATAGTGAAGGAGTCATTCAGCTTTCCCAGCACAGAGCCTGGGATGTGAATTCCAGCTATGTGCACACTCTCTGCTTAAGTATGCTTCTGGTTGCAAAGGTGGAGGAGGTGAAGGGAGGATGTGATGGTAGAAGTATCACTTCCCCAAAGCGCCTCTAACTCCCAGCAAAACACATTAAGCCTCATATTATAGAAAACATGAGAAGATTATATGATTGTTGTGGTTTAAGCCTAGCTGTAAATCAGCCACACAGTTGTTAGCTCACTCTCCCCCTTCCTCCCCCTGCTCCCAGAGGGATGGGGAGGAGAATTGAAAGCATGTAATTCCCATGGGTTGATATAAGAATAGTCCAGTAACTAAGGTATAACACAAACTACTACTGCTGCCACCAATAATAATAATGATAAGGGAAATAGCAAGGGAAGAGAATACAACCGCTCACCACTCACCGACCGATACCCAGCCTGACCAAGCAGTGATCTAACCCTTCCAGATAACTGCCCCCAGTTTATATAGTGGGCATGACGTGCTGTGGTATGAATACCTCTTTGGTCAGTTTGGGTCAGGTGTCCTGTCTCTGCTTCCTCCTGGCTTCCCCTCCTCCCTGTCAGAGCATGAGGCCCAGAAAGTCCTTGGTCAGACTAAACATTAGTGAGCAGTAGCTAAAAACATCGGTGTTATCAACGCTGTTCCCAGGCCGAAAGTCAAAAACACAGCACTGCCCCAGCTACTACGAAGGAAAAAAATGACTGCTACTGCCGAACCCAGGACAACGATGATATATGGTAACATCAAAATAACTTCTAATATCAACTAAATAATTTATTCCAAGTATTATTCTGTGTAGCTACCATGTATTTTTAAATCTCTTCTTTGATAACTTTAAGCAAACGCTCTTCAATATCCATTATCCTACTGATTTTAAAAAACAGATGGGTTTTGATATATATATTTTCTTTCAAAGACTAAATAAGTTCTGTTTGAAAAGCTTCATTAATTAATCTTAAGTTAGGAAAATGCATTTTTTAGTCTGTACACTGTAGATAGACAATGGTAAGAGATAGCTGCATAGATATTCAAAGCTAGGAAGGAGTGTTCTGACTAAGCAGCCCAACTTTATGCATATCTTTAAGCACAGAATTTCACCTGATGATCCCTAAAGCAGAGGGAATTATTTTTCCTTGCTATTTTAGCAAATATTATAAGGCCTGAAAACCTTTGGTAGAATTTGTGCATAACAAGATGAAAAACTCAATTTAAAGACAATTTAAAGATGAAGCTTGCTTCCCTGCTGCCCATCACAGTGCTTCAGGTGAGCAGGCAGCAGCGCAGTGCACATGGTAGGATAATCAGCAGAAGATGCAATGGTGCTTTCTCTTATGCACCACATCTTTAAATTGAGGAGCCTCTGCTGGAAGCTTAAAACCAGGCAGAAATATCCACTCTTTATCTCTCTTCCCTGTTTCCTTTCTCTAAAATGTCATTGATATGAAAAGCAATTTTTCTTAGTGCACTGCACTAGAAATGCCCCTTGTGTTATATCCCTCTTGCCACTCCATGCACTTCGCTAAAATCCCTCCTGTATAGCTTCCCACGGACCCTGAAAACCCATCATAGCAGGGGAAATCTACTCAGATAATGACAGGGTCCTCTGCCGCTCTCTGGCCTTGCTGCTGTACAGGGGACCAGACACAGCACATTTTTCTGCACTGCTGATGCTGCATTGGGCCACATCTGGAGTGCCAGCAGGCACGTGTGGCCCCCGGGCTAGGCTAGGGGCACCTCACATGCAAAGGTTTGCTTAGTGGCAGATGAAGAGCTAACGAAGCTTCAGTGATGCTAAATTAGACTTTGGGGAATTTAAAGTGAAGAAGTAAGGTGACACACTGTCGTGTTTGGAGGAGGGAAGGAAAAAATCATTAAATGATTCCAGATTAGCAAAAGAAATTGCTGAATTCAAAGTGTGGCTTTAAAATGTCGCTTTGTACACTGCATGCAGGAAGCTGTGTCCTGCTCTCCCATCCGTTTTATAGTGCTATAATCCCACTGACTTCGCTGTAGTTTTTCCTGATTTACACTCATCTGAGATAGACACAAAGCCCAGTGTCTTTCCAAGTCATCCATCTTTGTTTTGTGGAGAACTACTTGTGAGAGGAACAGCTCAGCCATGCATAAGGGGAAGTCATAATCTGACTGTAAGATCTGCAGTGGCACATTGTATTATTAGGTCCTGAGTAGTGTGTTTTATAGCACAAATGAACTGAAGCATTCCTTTTCTTTTTTTCTTATTTTTTTTTCCCCAGCTTTGCAGAAACTATTTTGTAATAGTTTTTCTATTTTGCTCCTATTTTCACTGTGCATGATCACTTGTGCTGCCCTGGTACATTTTCTACAGGGGATTTTAGCTGTGCCTGTTAAAACTGGAAAATACATTCCAAAGATGTGAAATTCTGTTTCCAGAGACGTTGCTTTTATTTCCTTCCCAAGGTTCTGAGGTAGGTTATAGCTTTTACTGCCTGCAAGATCTACTATGTAAGTTGTGCGCTGTTTAAGATGGGATCTGGTTTTAGTGAATCACGTTTTCTCCCGTGATGTGTTTCTTTTACTTCCACTTGCAAACATGGGAGGAATGTAAAATTATACATCCTGTGTATGTGCTATTCTAAATTGATGCTGGTTTAGGATGCACTCAAGAATAAGGCTTTTTCTGCTGTACACAGGGAGTGTACAAAGCCTCACAAAGAAAAAGGAGAAGAGATTACAATCACTTAGGTTTCTTCTTTACTATGCTGGTGTACTTTAGACTGTGATCATGTAATGAGCTGAAAAATTCCTTATTTTATTTTCATTCAAATGAGTTTTTCATACATTTACCCTCAGAAAAGATAGAAAAATATAGAAATACTCCAGTGGCCTATGTAAAGCTTTAGATTTTCTTTGCATGGAAATTTCTGTTTAAAGGGGATGGTCTGCATATTGTACACGGTAATTGCACAGCCGCTCGTAATTCCTGGAATCAGGAATTTCTCAGATTGCCCCATTCTTGCTTTGCAGAGCAATCTGGAAACAGTGTTGACCACACATTTTTGCTTTCTTTCTCCTGGAGCTCTCAAGCTGTGTGATACATCTTTTCCACCCTTTACTTCCTGCCACTGACATGGCCCTGCTTTCCTTGCTGCAGATTCCAGTACCGTGAGTTGCATGTTGAGTACTTGTGATTTCCTCTGAGAAGTAGTAACCTTGCACTTGCTTCATCTACAAGGTGTCCTTTTCCTCACTGTATCCTTACTCAGGGTTCATAACTGATAGTACTCCAAGGCTGTGACATCTTTGCTTGCTTATCTAATGTTATGTGTTTAAAGGTTGTAACACTGCAATGTCAACTAATTTCACAAAGTTATTTCTTTCATCAAGAACCTCTGGGAATATTTGTGACTTTTGGATTTTGCTTTGTAATTCCTTTCTGTTAGAAAATGTAAGTCAAGCTGTTTCCCACAGAAACTGAGCAAAATTAAGGCTCAGATTGATATACAAAATAATGCTGCTATGGGATACAGCAGCTCACGTTCCATGGTTCTGGATTATTGCAGATGTTAGTTTATACTGTATTTAATTCTTCTTTTCCTCAATTTCCTGTCTTTAAAAAGAAAAAAGAAATATAGTGAAGCATTTTGACTATTGAGTAATCAATATTTCAAATTATCAGTAGTCCTTGAATGAACCCCTCATTTTTACATATACTAAATTTCTTTTGATTCTGGAGTTGGAAAATACTCAGAATTTTAGAAAATGGAGGAGCAGACTGAGGTGTATTTCTTTAAGTGCTTACACTGAAAAAATGTGGCCACCAAGTGTAAATATTGGTCAAAGATATGGTACAGAAAATGTACCACTATCACTCTGTTTCCTTTACTGCCTTTAGATCAGGCCATATATTTCTCTTCGTGTGCAGCCTGACAGTGAGTTGTAATGGTAAGACTAATTATAATAATAGATGCAGTAGTGGCTTTTCAGCACTAGATGGATTTTTTCAGTAACTTATTGAGGTCAGTAATTCCTTTCATGCAGTCTATGAATAGAAGTGATTTTCCAGCACTAACCTAAAAGAAAAATAGTCTGTGATCTGTTATTAATTCATAAGTCTCCCAGTCCTTGCAAAGTGACTGATAGTCTATTAAAAAAAAAGCAGACTAAAATGTTATGTTCTGCATACAGTTTCAAAGGTGTAGATTATATTTATACCTCATAATAGCACTTTCCGTAGCACTAATGATTCCCCTGTTATAATTTCTAGATACAGAAATTGCAGAGGTATGTGTTTTATTGTAAACATATTGCGCACACAAGAAGACTCTAACCAGAGTGCATTAGCCTTTAAAAAAAAAATCAAAATTAGTGATACCACAGAGTTCTGAAATACATGATTCTCCTGAAAGCTTCTCCACTGGTGCAGTGTCAGCCTGTAGTTTTTTAGTATGTTGGTGCAGCTGGTGCTGACCATGTCTATTTGCACTTGGTGCTACCATTGTGAATGCTAGAGGACAGAAGTCCATTAGGGTATGATACTGGGATGTGTGTGAATGGTCAGTTTGGGAAGTATTTGGTTGCCTGGAGAGACCAGAAGCAGTATGACATGATGATTGCATGTAAGAATGAATGCCTGTCTCTCATGCCCAGAGGGGCTATGCCTGGCAGCACAACCTCAAGGTTGTGTGCCAGCTTGACTCCTGTGTCTTGCCATACATTAGCCAGATTTTCTGTGCTTTGCAGTCTTCAATGAGAAATCTTCAGATGCCTGAGATAAGTTCTTCATGGGCTTTGGTACTAGTAATTGACTGGGCAGGGCATTCCATACTGAAAGGCTTTATGGCTAAGAAAAAGGTCTTGTAAATCTGGGCAAGTGTCTCCATACGTATTTGATTTCAGAGATTTCACTGGAAGCTAGCTTAGACAGAACAGAAAAGAACAGAGACAAAAAGTAAAAACCTTACCAAGTATATCCATAATCTTTCTCTACAGGGTTCTCTAGAGTCTGTTAAAGGTAGGGTTCTATCTGTAGACAAGGAGGTTCTCCTTCCTTTGCTGTCTGGTGACCATTGCTCTTAGGTCACTACTGTCTATAGCTAAAGGCGGGAATAAAGAGCATTATTGTAATATTACTACTTTTTTATAGTAGTAAGGACTGTATAAAGATAATGGAGGGAAATGTGGGCTATTAGCATCTCGGTAACAGTCAGTGTATCTAAACTGTCTTTTGAAGGGTATCTTAAGACCGTGATGGTTGTGCTGTCCATCCAGGTAGCCAGATAAGACCTTGATGCAGATACACACTATCCTGAAAAGAAAATGTGCTTAGGCATCACCAGAAGGAAAACGTGGCAGCAGAGCACTGTTTAGGTGGCTTAGTGCATTGCCAGAACACAGTGCTATATACAGGTGGAGCAGTAAATGATGTTAAAATACTTTTATCCTTCTCTTCATAAAAGTTCTTGAAAGCCCGAAAGTCACAACATATATTCACTGAATGCCACTTGAAATGTAATTTTAAAGAGGCAAATTGCAATTTTTCGAAATACAAAGAAACCTACTGTGATTTATTTTTAATAAGAAGTAAATCTAAAATTCAAGCTTAGGTTTGCAATGCACATATTTTTGTAGTCCCTGTGTTCTGAACGCAGTCATACTTCCTTTTTAGTGAGGCACTAAAAATAGCCGTGGCTGTAGTGCATGTCATGAGTCATAAATTAATGAGAATGTTCTGCAGGACAGTCTATTGATTTAGTGCAATTAGAGTAAAACATCTATTTTAGCCTTTTTGAGTGTGTGGAAGGGGTAGCACTTTTGTCAATGAATCGTATTTTGGATGTAGGGTTTGTTCTGTGCTAATCTGCTTATATTAAAGAAGGACAGTCTTTATTTTTAATGTTTGCTTATCTTAAGAAATAAGGAGATCTAGTTAGCAGGGAGAAGCTAAACACTAACGAGAAACATTTGCTGAAATACGTTTTTCAAAGAGGGTGACTAATAAATTCTTCATTGAAAGTGCAAATGCAACAATTTTTTAAGGTGTGAGGCATCACTGATAGAGGTGTTATCTGAGCAGTGTTTACAGACTCAATATGCAGTTGAAATGGGGCAACATTTGCAAACAGTGAGTTTGCAAGGGCATTAATCTAACTTCCTGGTTTGCAAAAAGTAAAAGGAGCCACTGACACCATGTGGAAAACTTGGAAAGTGCCTTGTTAAAAGATAGGTTCCTTTTCAACTTGACAGATTGTAATGTCTATCTTTCTGACTCATCCACTTTTAATAGGAGAGCATGAAAAGAGAATGGTACTCCATGACATTGCACTCTTTTGAAGGTGGAAATGCTGTTCCTTGTTCTTAAGGTCATGTATACCACCAAAGACCATGGAGTAGGGATGTCTGATTTGGAGTAAAAAGAACTCATGCCAACAAAGTCATACTGTCTCGTCCACAGACCTCAAGAGTCATGGGAGGCCGTTAACAGCAGAATGGATAGTGTTTTGAGCTAAAAAAAAAGGGCAGGGAGGTACTGAGTGTATCTGCATGTAATACATGTCGGATCAGAGTAGCTAACCTGTCTCTTTGTGGCACAGGTGTCCTAGTGCCAGAAGCCTGTAAATACAGACAAAATAATATTCTTTATCTTTTGGGGAGAGGAAAAAAACCCCACTGGTATTATCTTCAATTTCAGTATCTCTTTTTCTATTTAAATATAGTGTTTCAGAGCATAGATCTTCCTCCTAAACTAATTTCATAGTGACATTTAGACTACCACATTATATAGAACAGTATTTAGTATTACTCTCAGAAAGAAAATTTTCAGATGGTGAATGATCAATAGGCAAGCTACAGGAGAGGAGGACACTCCTCTGGAAACAAATCTGGTTTCACTCAATAGTCACAGAGAAAAAATTTCCCTAATAATATACTAGGTGAGGTAAGAAGCACAGATGCACAGAGAAAATAACTCAGAGACATTGTTTTTTCTAAATAGAATGGTTTTGAAAGCAGGGAAACACTAACAGCTTTTTAATGGTACAGTGTCTCAAGAAAAATGTTCACCATAGCTGTCATAAATAAAACTTTTATTCCTTCTCTTTCTGAAGGATATGTTTAACAGATTCATGATGTATCATTTCTTTTCATGACAAAAACATCTGAGTGGATTTTTGAAAGATCTGTTGAGACATTCAGTTCAGCTGTGAAAGGAAAAGCTGTATTAAAAATTAGTTGACTTCATTCAACTTTTTCTTCAGTGAAGTATTTCTGTTTTGCTCCAGTGTACGTGATGTGTGCTTTAAAACTAGAATTTCTTTCTTTTTTCTATATAGTTATTTAAATTGTCTGCTTTCATTATTGAACTCATTCATAACTAAGTGCGACCCATTAGGGTCTTCTGTGGTGCTGTTATTAGTAAGCCTGAATCAGAAAGCCAACCGTATCCTGGGCTGCACCAAAAGGAGCGTGACCAGCAGGTCAAAGGAGGTGATCCTACACCTCTACTCTGCTCTCAGGAGACCTCACTTGGAGTATTGTGTGCAGTTCTGGTGTCCTCAACATCAAAAGGATATGGAACTGTTGGAACAAGAGAAGGCTGCATGGAGACCTCAGGGCAGCCTTCCAATATCTGAAGGGGGCCTATAGGGATGCTGGGGAGGGACTCTTCATCAGGGACTGTAGTGAGAGGACAAGGGGTAACGGGTTCAAACTTAAACAGAGGAAGTTTAGATTGGATGTGAGGAAGAAATTCTTTACTGTAAGGGTGGTGAGACACTGGAATGGGTTGCCCAGGGAAGTTGTGAATGCTCCATCGCTGGCAGTGTTCAAGGGCAGGTTGGACAGAGCCTTGGGTGGCATGGTGTCGTGGTTTAAGCCTAACTCACGCAGACTCTCTCTCTCACTCACTTCCCCCTCTTTCTTCCCTCCGCTCTCGGAGGGATGGGAAGGAGAATCGAAAAGAATGCAACTCCCACAGGTTGAGATAAGAAGTTTAGTAACCAAAGTATAACACAAATCACTACTGCTACCACCAGTAATAATAATGACAAGGCAAATACAAGGAAAGAATACAATTCTCACCACCTAATGCCAAGCCCGACCACGCAGTGCACCCCTCCCCCCACCTTCCAGGTCTCTGCTCTCCGCTTTACATCCTGGGCATGACGTGCTGTGGTATGGAATAACCTCTTTGGTTAGTTTGGGTCAGGTGTCCTGTCTCTGCTTCCTCCTGGCTTCCCCTCCTCCCTGGCAGAGCATGAAACTCAGAAAGTCCTTGGCCAGACCAAAACATCACTAAGCAGTAACCGAAACACTGGTGTTATCAGCGCTGTTCCCAGGCCCAAAATTAAAAACACAGCACTGCACCAGCTACCAAGAAGGAGAAAAATGACTGCTGCTGCTGAACCCATGACACATGGTTTAGTTGGGAGGTGTCCCTGCCCATGGCAGGAGGGTTGGAACTAGATGATCTTCAGGTTCTTTCCAACCCTAACTATTCTATGATTCTATGATTTGATACCTTTTGTGCAATTTTTTGCTTATTATATTCCCATTGTGTCCTATGTTTTATTTAGAATAATTATTATTAAGTTCCTTGAAGAAAGTGGATAGTTAATTAAATATATTATGAACACCAAATGTGCTCAACACCCACAGATGTGTTGACCCATTCTCATAATTTCCTGTTTATTTCTCAGTAACTTTAATTCTTAATGAGAAATATATTTGTTAGAGCACAGCATTATTTAAATTAAAATTCTAGCTAATGAAGAAACTTGATAATTTTGTGAAGACAAATACTTTGTCATTTAGGTCAACATTTTACAAGTAGATCAGCAGAAGCTAACGATGAAAAGGCTGAGAAAGTTGTGGCTGTTCAGCCTGGAGAAGAGAAGGATGTGTGGAGACCTCAGAGCAGCCTTCCAGTATCTGAAGGGGGCCTATAGAGATGTGGGGGAGGGACTCTTCATTAGGAACTGTAGTGAGAGGACAAAGGGTAACGGGTTCAAACTTAAACAGAGGAAGTTTAGATTGGACATGAGGAAGAAATTCTTTACTGTAAGGGTGGTGAGGCACTGGAATGGGTTGCCCAGGGAAGTTGTGAATGCTCCATCGCTGGCGGTGTTCAAGGCTGGATTGGACATAGCCTCGGGTGGCATGGTTTAGTGGGAGGTGTCCCTGCCGATGGCAGGGGGGTTGGAGCTAGATGATCTTAAGGTCCTTTCCAACCCTAACTATTCTATGATTCTGTGATTCTATGATTATACACTTATAATATCCAGTCGCACATTTAATAGTGCCACACAGATACTCAGTATCTTATGTGAGATGAGTGAACGATCTCTGTGTAATATTCAGGTCTAATCAATCCCAGTTGATTTTGGTGGTTTTTTCTATGCAATGTATCTATCAGTCCATTAGTGCTCAGGTGCCTATAGCATAAAAACATCTGTAGTAGTCTCAAGAAACTTGTGATTGAAGGAGCTCTGTGATAAAATTGCATCTTTTTTTTTTCAAGTGTATTTTTGTGCAACAGCAATGTGAGTTCTGGTGGACCAATGTTACAACACTGTGACATTCACACTATTTTCAGTGGTCTTGTTTTGTTCCCATTTGGTCTCCAGAGCTCCAAATGATGGATATTTGGGAGGACACCTATACCTAATCAGATGCGTATTTAAAGACCTAAACACTTAACTGACAGGTCCACAAACCTGTCCATTTGTGAGCAACTACAGAACCAAAGCCTTGTGGAACAAGCCAAGGACATAAATGAGTAAGGTCGTTCCACCAAGCACTCCTTTTAGAAAATACTATAGTAATGGTAGCAAACTGAGAATGTTAAAACTGCATATATTTTGACTGCATATAATTTAGAGTTGAAGACACTAAGGAGGAGATCATCTTTGTTTTGCAGCACACTATTCTTATTTATGATTGTTTTGGTATAGTAACTACTCTACATTCCCTATTTTTTGTAAGGTACTTTTTCTAGAATATTGCCTTTTGTTGACCTGACCTTGAAACCATGATGAACTTCTCCTTTTCCCAGTGTGAACTTTTCTGTTTTAACTTGTATTTGTAACTCCATTGAAACTTCATCTGGAAACAATCAGATGGCTATATAGGCAAGACTAAGATTTGTCATTTGGAGTGCCTGTGGTCACCGAGTAGTAGGCTGTCATGTCTTGGTGTCTGTGGAACTTGTGTTACATGGATTCCAGCCATCTAAATTCCTCCAAAACTTTCTGTATCTGTGTTGATGTGCACAGTTAAGAAGAATGACATCCTTATCCAGGTGTTTTAGACAAACCCTGGCTTTAGGTGTGTCTGGGTTTTAATACATTATTCTGTATGTGAGCCCTGATAGACCACTTCCAAAAATGAACAGATGGTTTCTGTAGCCCAGACAAGTTTTTGGAACATTGGCGTTAAGTGTGAGAAACAGTGAGGAAGGAGATAACTCTTTGTCATGTTATTATTGAAGCTGGACATTGGTATCAAGTTGCCATTCTTCATACTGAATCTAAAAAAGACATTTGCAAATTTAAGTAGGAAAATTGCAGTAGAAACATACTCTGAAAAGGTTTCTTCATGTCTGCTTTCACTAGTGACTGATTGCAGCAAACACACAGATCTACATTTGTGCCTTCAGATATCCATGTTTAACTAAGTATTAATTAATTAAAAATGAACGTGATTATTCATATTGAGTTATGGCAGTGTTCCCCTTAATATACTGGTACCAAACAAGTAAAATATGAAATAGTAATGGAAAGTCTATGTCTTCTTTATTCTAATTTATTCTAATGAACTTAGTCTTATTACATTGAAATCTCTAGTACAAATATTTTGAGATACTGGAAAAACTGAGTTTGAGTGGTGATAAACACACCTGAAATCAGGGCACAATTTACTATTCCTGCAAACAGGCTGAGGTGTCTGAAAACGTAGATTTATGGTTAAATACAGCCAAATCTGTTATAAACAGATAAAGGTTACAAATTCCACATTTTGCCAGTCATGCAGAATTGGTAACAATTTTGATAAATAATGGCTTAAAGTAATTCTTGGATAACACTTTTTCTTTATGGGAAACTTTAAATGCTGGCCATTGTGTGTGCAGTGAGACCTGAGCCTGCTAGCACTTCATATCAGTATCTCAGTGGAAATGGGTAGGATGGCTCAAGTGCACAGTTTAAGCTTGTCCAATTGAGGTTTCAAGGAAGAGGAGTTTGTCCCCCCATCAGATTTGTGCATTCCCAGGTCATAAGGCAGCTGATGTTTGATCCAGAGCAGATATAAAACTGCATTTCTTTTCATCTAGCAAGTTCTAGGAAGCTTATGCTGGTTAGACTTGCAGAAGATACCTGAGCAGCCAGTATCTGGGGAAAAAAAAGCGCCTTCCATTAGAATTTAAGCCATCAAAAACATTCTGACACATTTGAAACTGTCTACAGTAATACAGGATCAGTGCTTTGCAGTCTTGCTGTCATGACATTTTGGATCTGGTTCTTTAGGAACCCTGAAGCTGGATTTACTTTAATGCTGAACCTCATCTGGGAGTCAGCAGAACCATACACATGGGAGTTTTCTATTTCAAAGACCAAATAAAGACACTGATACCTGAGGTTTTTTCATTTCTTTTGATGCCACCAACTCTTATTTTCTGATAGCTGATGTAAACACATTTACACAGGAAGTAAAGAAATTTATAGAAGCTGTAGTTATGTTAAACTGTACTCCTATTTATCCAACAGATTAGGATTGTTGCAAGTCATTCCAGTCCATTGGATAAGTACATAATTATATATGTAAGAGAGATAAACATATAGTAGGGGTATCAGTGAAGAAGATCATTAGCCGCTGTAAATTGTTACAGATTACTTTGGAGTACATTTATAGTAGCTTAAGTTTTAATCAATATTATGCATGTCTTTATGGTCTAGACTGTTCTACTATTTACATTAAATGAACAATAATGCTATTAAGGCAAATACTAAAGAGGAGCTCGTATTTAATTTTATTGTGTGAAGAGCAGCTGTTTACCTGTGCTTAATATTATTGATTTTAATGAGAATACATAGGAATTCAGTTGTTCTTTTCCTTAAATATTTGTCAGAACTTGGTTTTAGATGTAACTTAAAAGGGAGGTTATGTAGGATGTATTCAAAGCAATTTTAATCTCAAATTTTGTTGTAATTCTGAAAATTTTTAGTTTCTAAACTTAGAAATTACTCTTCTTTTATCCCTGTACATATTTGTTGTACAAAAATAATGGGATTCAACTGACTGTGTTCAGTCTCAAAAGTGAGAGAACTTAGTGAATAAAATTACTCATTCTATAATATAATACTCATTAAACGTGAAATCCAACAAAGTTAAAATAGATATTGTTGACCATAGGTGAGATATACCCATGAGCCATAGTCTTGCAAATTCTTGTTCTCCTTCTGGATTCTTTTTCAGGGATCTTGAAGCAGCTTGTGTTACCTACCATGACATGCAACTGCTAGAATCTGAAATGAGATGAGTTAATGGCATTGCATTATCTCTTGATGACAAATCCATTAGCATATGTCACTGCTCTCCCTTATAATTCAAGTCTCTGCTTGTTTGGTGCTCATTGCAAGGGAAAATCTGCAAGGTTTTATATTTCCATTTCTTTACAAGTGTTTTGTACAGCTTTATAAGGCTGAACAATGCATTCAAATTAAGGACTAATTTGTGTGTTCTTATGGCTATGCATAGATTTGTCGTCTGAAATTATTTAAAATCATCTTTGTCAACCAGGATGACCTACAGTATATAATTCAAATTTTTTATATTAATTATCAATTGCATGGATTTTTTTGCTCTATTATATGAAAAATGCAGATAATCAGTCTATACTCTTTTTGAATAATTGGTTTTACAGCAAGTGTATGCAGTATGCAGAGGCAAGTTTTCATTGTGTTTTACTCTGTGTAAAAGGTTTGGGATTGCAGAAAGAAGCCGTAGTGGTCCCCAGTTTTACTGACCCTCCCAGGACAGGGGGACAGTCAGGGAAGCACTGCAGAGCCTGTGAAATAGTATAGCATTCCCTAGGATGGGATGAGTTAGATTAAGTTGGCCCTTCACAGTGGTGTCACTAATGGAAATCGCTGTTCAAACACAGGGCAGCACTGAGCTGAGAAGTACTGCAATGGTTGGCAGACACCTTAACCTATCCAGCCTCTGGATTTTAATTCTGTTCTTTACCACCTGAAGCCAATGCAATAGACATGAAAGATTTGTAGTGAGAATTAGGAAGGAGAGATTTGTCTGACTTTAGTGAGGCGAGGCGCCAGCACTGAGGGAGGGTAGGAAACTTGTTCAATGCATAATAGTTGGAAAAAAGCAAAGGGAAGATAAAGTGGGAGAAATGAAGATAGAAATGGACCATTGTCCTGGGTGGAAGCAATAATGAAATACTGACCTTTTGAAGTGAAGATCAGGAATTTGTCAGAAGCCATAGGTGGGAAGAAGTTATTATGGTCAGTGAATCAGCTAAAGAAGGGGACATAACTGTATTAAGAGCAGGGTATAATTGCTTTGTCAGAATATGAGTCAGTGAAAATACCTGTATAAAACTGCATTTAATTTATGAAATAAACAGGTTGAATAGCAGATTAACAAAGAATATCTTAAAACTGACTGTATCAGTGGACAAGGGAAGATGTACAGGTATCATCTGTGTGGAGTTCTGTAAGGCCTTGACACAGTCCCCCACAATAGCCCTCTTTATAAATTGAAGAAAGATGGATTTGATGCATGGACTTCTCAGTGGGTGATGAATTGGTTGGATGGTGGCATCCAGAGGGTAGTGTGTCCAGCAGGTTGAGGGCAATTCTTCTGCCTCTCTGCTCTGCTCTGGTGACAACCCACTTGGTTCACTGCATTCAGCTCTGGAGTCCTCAGCACAGGAAAGACATGGATCTGTTGGAGCCGGTCCAGAGGAGGGTCATGAAGATGCTTTGAGGGCTGGAGCACCTCTGCTATGGAGACAGGCTGAGAGAGTTGGGCTTTTTTAGCCTGGAGAAGGCTCTGGGGACACCTTACTGCAGCCTTTTAGGACTTAAAGGGGGCCTACAAGAATGATGGGGACAAACTTTTCAGCAGGGCCTGTTGTGACAGGGCAAGCTGAATGTCTTTAAACTGAAAGAGGAGAGATTCAGACTAGATATAAGGAAAACATTTTTCTACAATGAGGGTGGTGAAATACTGGAACAGGTTGTCCTGAAAGATGGCAAATGCCCCAGTCCCTGGAAACATTCAAGGTCAGGTTGAGCTGGGCTCTGAGCAACTTAATATAGCTGAAGATGCTTATTGCAGGGTAGGTTGGACTTGATGACCTATAAAGGCTCCTTCCAGCCCAAACTATTCTATGATTCTGTGAAAAGCAATGGTCTCTTCATAACAAAATACTTATTTTTTAACTTAACTTGCTTTGAAGTCTACAAATTAAATAGTTTGGCCTGTATTCACCCTACCTAGCTTGAAGCATTTAACTGATGCATTGTGTTAGATCAAATACCAAAGTTAGATGATTAATCAGTATTTAGTATAGCAATCTTCTTCCAGGAAGTGCCTAAACTCCTTAAAAGTACCCAAGAAATAAAAGTGTTGGCAGGAAGAATTTGCCGTCCTAGCATGTGTGCTTCATTTTTATTGTCATCATAGGTTATATAATATAAAGTTGTCTTTTCATTATATGAATTCTTGCAGAGTGCTTCCTATTTTATAAGACTTATTGCTAAAGCTATGGCCACATCTATGTTAAATACCTACTAGCACAGAAGATATCCATCTAATTCAGCCATCATCAGCTGCCAAATTCCAATTTATACAACTTCAAAATTTAGTACATGCAGTTCAGGTTCTTTCCCTCCCCAGTAAATGCCTTTGGGCAGAGAGCATACAGCAGTGGTGACATTTCATTCGTTATTATTCACACATTATTCCTTACGTTATTCTTTTGTGCTTTTCTATTTCCCTCTAGTTCTCCTTCTCTCATTTTACAATAGGAACTGATGAGGACTCTTCATTTTAGGGAAAGTTTCTTTCAGGGCTGACCATGCAGTTTTTAAATTAATTGGCAATCGTTAATGATCTGCCTTTTTTCAGTTTGGTTAAAGCAATCTGCACTGCTCAGGATTATTATATGGGGCAAATACAGCCTCATAATTGCAAGAGAAAATACAAGAAATGCAAGGTGGCTTTAGAGTGCAGACATAAAGAAGGGCATCTTTCTATGTCTCTACTAATATCTTCAAACATTTAAGTCTCTCATTGTTTTATTTTGGCCTTTGGTTCATAGGTTAGTTTGGGGTTTTGGATTTTTTGTTGGTTTTCTGGATTTGGGGATTTTTTTTTTAACTTGTTCTTAATTTGTTTAACTTTTTTCACTGAACACGATCTGGCAGTGTGCGCTCACAGCCCAGAAAGCCAGCTGTATCCTGGGCTGCATGAAAAGGAGCGTGACCAGCAGGTCAAAGGAGGTGATCCTGCCCCTCTACCCTACTCTCAGGAGACCTCACTTGGAGCACTGTGTACAGTTCTGGTGTCCTCCACATCAAAAGGGCATGGAACTGTTGGAACAAGTCCAGAGGAGGGCCACGAGGATGATCAGGGGACTGGAGCACCTCCCGTATGAAAATAGACTGATAAAGTTGTTGCTGTTCAGCCTGGAGAAGAGAAGGCTGTGTGGAGACCTCATAGCAGCCTTCCAATATCTGAAGGAGGCCTGTAAGGATGCTAGAGAGGGACTCTTCATGAGGGACTGTAGTGATAGGCCAAAGGGGTAACGGGTTCAAACTTAAAGAGGGGGAGTTTAGATTGGATATAAGGAGGAAGTTCTTTACTGTGAGGGTGGTGAGGCAGTGGAATGGGTTGCCCAGGGAAGTTGTGAATGCTCCATCACTGGCGGCGTTCAAGGCCAGGTTGGGTGGAGCCTTGGGTGGCATGGTTTAGTGGGAGGTGTCCCTGCACAAGGCAGGGGGGTTGGAACTAGATGATCTTAAGGTCCTTTCCAACCTAAACCATGCTATGATTCTATGTAGGTCAAGTTTTCATTAAATTTATGATTGCAATTTTGTTATTACAAGTTCAAGATATTAGCTGCTTAGGAAATAACTTGTTATCTAATATTCTACAAATAGAAAATAAATAATTAGGCTTCCCTTAAGTGCTTAACAAAGGAAGAAAACCCTCATTGCCACTTTTATGTACAGGGTGACCGAGGCAGAAAGGTGATTGATTTCACTGCTGCCTCCGTATTTCCAGGCTGGGGCCTCATACACAGGACCTATGTAACATTTAACTGTCTTAAATTTTGAAAAAATTCTGAAAAAATGTGGTAATCTTCTAATTCCATGTAAAATAGGTTTATATGCCCTCAGTCTTGCATGGTGCTGAGCAAACTCTTCATTCACTGACTTTGGTAGCTGAGAGTGCTCCGCATTTATTAGATGAAATCCCTTCTAATTATAAATGGGGAATGAGTCAGGCTGTTCCAGTCATGATAAATGAACCTGATTAAACATTTTGTGTCAAATATAGCACAGTGGAAAGGAAAGTTAAGAGTAAGTGGATTGAAGGGCTGATAATTACCAAGAATGGTGCTCATTCATTTCAGGGAGGTAGTGCTGTGAAGCAGAGTCAGTGCTGCGAGGTTAGGAGGAGAATTACAGAACCAGTATCAGCTCTGCTCTCCACTGGAAATCAGCCTGGAAGCGTGTGTATTTAGCTTTGTGTCCTCCAGACACCCTCTGAGCTTTGTATGGTTTTGCTGTACATGCCTCAAACTTTAAAGGTGAACTGAATGACTCTCAGTGACCTGCTTAGACCTCGACTGGAGGGTTCATGAATCTTCTGCTAAAATTGCCAATGAGGTGCAAACACAGGCTTCTGAGCAAAAACCGAGGCGGAGGAATAAAAAAAGGAAATTATTAATAACAGAAAGTATTTTAATCTTTTTGTTATGGCATATTTACACTGTATTTTAATTGATTGTGAGTCTTAAATGTGTGATTTTATTATTGTGGGTGGTTATTAAGGTATTTTTCCTTTTTAATCTCATGGATCTCTACTTACATTTCTGTGAGTGTCTGGTTTGTAGCACTTCTCTTGACTAAGGAAGCCACATTGTTTGCTTTTAAGCTTTCCAGGGAGTTCTGATAAATACTGTCAAATAAGGGTAAGAAGAAAAGAAAGAAAGGATTAGTGTGTTTTACTGTTTTGTAAAGATTTAATAAATAGAAGATTTTTCTGTTGCATAGACTAAACTTTATAGAGCTGCTGGAAAATGTTTGCTGCACAGGACTGGAATTTTGATTCTTTGCTGAGATTGTTTGCTGTAAGATTTTCTACATTGCAAGTTTTGATACGCAACATATTTTTAGTATGAGCACCAGGGGGAAAATTGCAAAGCTGGCAATTAGCATCTCCCATGTTTCAGATGAAATATCAATAGCGCAAAAATCTGCAATCCCACAAGGACCCATCCGTGAACTTGCCTCTGCATACACCGTTAAAGTACTGAGGCTATGCAAGGACTGCAGAATTAAGCATTTGTGTGAGGATCAGGCATGCAGTGAAGATGTGAAAGCCTTTGATATTTAGCCAGTCTCTAGCATTTTCTTCACCTGACTGCTTGAGAAACTACTATAAACTGAGTTGCATGATGAAGGAGTTCATACTGCTCTGCATGACAGCATGCTTTTCAATGGGGCTTCTTTTGGAGAGCATGTCATGCTGCACCCCAGCCTCCACTGGCAGTCCCATCCGCTACCCTTGTGTAACCCTCAGGCCTCGCATCTCTGCGCAGCTCATCAGCAGGCTGGTGGGACCTCATAACAGGAGAGGGGTCATACAGCTGCCTGGGCAAGCCTGGGAGATGCCAAATGGTGAGATGTGTCATAAATGCTGCCTGTGTTTTGACAGGACTGGAATATAAGTATAGGAATAAAGGTTTTCTTCACTGAGCGCTTCTTGCCACACGAGGTGCTTCATGGCACATCTGAACACATTAAGCCATAAGTATTATCTGTGGCTATTAAAGCATTCTTATTTCTAAGGTAGCCACAAGTGCTTGTCTTATATCTATCATGGTCACTCTAGGCATCAGTTTCAGACTTCAGTTCCAAAGCACAACTGCATTTCTGAGAACAAATACAGACTTGTCAGCAAAACTGTAAACTAGGATATGGCAAATCTCACTCTGGTTTTTCATTTTTTAAAACAGTCTTTTATTGTAGTTCTTTCACTTTGCGTGTGGAGTTCTTGGGGTGTAAGGTATAAGCATCTCTTGTGGTTTATTAAAATCTCTCAAATCCTGTAACTGAGAGCACATAGGACCGGAAAAATCAGACATATCATAGAATCATAGAATCATAGAATAGTTAGGATTGGAAAGAACCTGAAGATCATCTAGTTCCAACCCCACTGCCATGGGCAGGGACACCACCCACTAAACCGTGCCACCCAAGGCTATGTCCAATCCAGCCTTGAACACCACCAGCGATGGAGCATTCACAACTTCCCTGGGCAACCCATTCCAGTGCCTCGCCACCCTTACAGTAAAGAATTTCTTCCTCATATCCAGTCTAAACTTCCTCTGTTTAAGTTTGAACCCATTACCCCTTGTCCTCTCACTACAGTTCCTCATGAAGAGTCCCTCCCCAGCATCCCATTAGGCCCTCTTCAGATACTGGAAGGCTGCTCTGAGGTCTCCATGCAGCCTTCTCCAGGCTGAACAGCCCCAACTTTATACAGAATTTTTGATTACTTTTTAAAATATTCCATTTCTACTTCCTGATCCCATTATAAGGATACATTTTTTTAACGATGCCCATTCCACTAAAGAATTTCAGAGACTTTGTGTAGTCTGCAAATTTATCATCTAACATAGAAGAATATACTTTTAGAAGGATGAAGTATGTGCCAGATCAATTAAAGGTTGTTCAGTTTACTAAAGAATACAGCAACAAAAAATCTTTTTCATTTCTCCTTGCAGAACAAATTCAAGGATGATGCTTAAAGAGAAATTAAATAATCCAGTTCCACATGCATGAACACTTTGATTTCAGAAAATACAAACAATAATCAATAAAACAAATTTTATATTCTGCTGCCTTCAGAGCTCTATGATTTTAACAGTAATCTTTAAGTTTATTCATAAAACATCTTGGATTAGCATAATAGCTGTGATGTAGACTTTTGCACAAGAGATAATGCCATCGCGCCCTATTTAACTAGTGAATGTGTTATTAACAACTAATTGTTTCTTCTTCATTAGTTTTTGAGAATTTATTTACTTATTTATTTGTTTATTTAATGTGGATGAAGTCACCCAGAAGTTGAAAATTTAAAGATTATATTTCTTGGTAAATGTAACTCATTCAAAATCTTTCAATTCCCTTTGCTATCTTATAATTGTTCGTCTAAAACAATGACTATGATCTTCTATTCCTTGCATTCCACTGTAATTCGGGACCCTGATCACCTTTGCCATGTTTCTCCCATGAAAGCAGCTAGGTAGTTCTGACCCTTTTTTTCCCCACCCCTCTTTCGCTTTGTGTTCTGTTAATGTCTTCCTTGATTTAGCTCCTAAATTCTCCAAAAAGTGAGAGTTCATTAATAATATGTATGAAGGGCATAATCATCGGACTTGCCTGGACCATGATGGTATACTATGGTGCTATATGAAAACAAAACAAAACAAAACAAAACCAAAACCAAGAAAAGAGCGTATATTTTTTTTAATGCCAAGTAACCATTGTTCAATGACAGGTCAACCTTCCGGTTTATTGACAGGAGTATATTAATAAAATCATGCTTAAATGATTAATGGCCCATAAAGGAGTAGACTGAGTTTGGGAAGTGAGGTCTTATAAGTGGCAGGGAATGGACCAAGGAGTTAGATCCATAGCATAAAATACTATTCAATGAACACCTGTGGCATAAATTATCCCAAACTAATGAGTATTTCCTTAAAGCAGAAGAAATACTTCAGCTTTGCTCTCATCGAGATTTTTTTTCAGGTCGTTGTGTTGAAAAGCGTCACGCTCCTTGAATTCTTGGCTCGTCTAAGGACTGAGCAGGAGTTCCTGCAGACACTTATGAAGAATAAAAATTAGAGGATTAGAAGGATTGGAAGGATTTTTGTAATTATTCAAAGAATGAGGATCTGAAATGAACTTCCAATGTAAGGGTCAAGAACTTGCTAGCTTACGTCTGAAGGTTTGATCAGTTGATGTTTAGCGTTATTTGGTATGGTGAACTTCAGCAGTTCACCTCATGGATCTGAGGACCTAATCTGTGTCACCTGGTCTTCTTTATCTTCTGGTGGGAGTTGATCTGCCAGAACGCCCTTTTCTCTTGAACCAACTCTGGATTCTTTGCATCAGGGAAGATGCTGTAAAACAATGCTGCCAGAATGCTTTTGCCAGTGGCTGCCTAAGAAAGCGTCTCTAGATAAAGTCACACTAGCAACGTAAAGCCTCAGGCTATAGGCATGTTTCAGTGTAAAAATTCTGCTTCCCTCCTAGAGTTATGTTTCTGTCACCAAATCAAGAAAAGGCCCCATTAATGACTGTGGTTTATCTCTCTCTCAAACATGTACCATAACTGGTTTTGGGCACTTCAAAATCTTTCCTGGTTCTTCACAATGATCCTTTGAAGTAGCAAGGGTTTTGGTCTTCTACAGTAGAAGAAATGAGGCAAAGACATTTTTCTGTAGAATTTAATGCACTGCCTTTTGTCCTGGTATTTTGGCATGTCTCCACAAAGAGCTAAGCCAGGGTAGCAGAGCTCTGTGCTCAATGGTAGCCACTAGCACAGTAACTTGTATTAGAGCTCAAGTGGTTTTTCATAGCAGTGCTTGTTTTTGGTGGACACACCTGGGAAGTCCACCTGATTTTCTTGCCCGCAGGAGGGAAGACAGCTGACACTGGCTTTTTTTGAGTCCCCAAGCTGCTGCCCCATTTCGCCTATGCTTTGACTATAGAGTCCATTTTGCAAACATATGCCCTGAAAGTAGTGGAGAAACTGCCAGTAATTTCATGGCTTCCTTAGTTAGTGAAAAAATTATGAAAAGTAACTGAGACTCCAATCAGCTGTGATTGTCAACACCTCCCTCAGTGTTGGCAATCTACTAGCTATGCTAAAGCAGTCTATAATCTGGCCTTGGCTCAAGAAAATATCACTCTAAACTAGTGAACTTGCCAACAGCTATCCTATTTCTGATCTTTTCTACTTAAGTAAGGCAATTGCCTTACTTTTACCCCTCCAAACCCAAGAACATTTTGAATATATTTTACTTACTGATGCATGTTCTTATAACAGCTAGGACAAATACACACGCTTTTAGGTCTGTCAGCAGAACTCAACCTAATTCATCAAGAAATGTTGTTAATACGCTTAAAGAATCTGGCAAACAAAACTAAATTGAGCTGATTCTGTTGTCTCTTCTCAAATCAATTCTGCAAAAGTTGGGATGAGCGGTTGTTTCCTCTTATGAGGCATTCTCATTTCAATGCCCCTTGACTTTGTCCTATTTGTCTGAAGTTTTCACAGTACTGTTCTAATAGTTTCCCCTCCATGAAATACAAACCCAGTCATTATTACTAGGAAAATACCGTTCTTAAGCAGTGTTCACCTGACAGTTTGGAACCATGCTTGTTTGCTGTTTTAGATTTAAATATTTGTGAGAATATGTGTGTCTGTATTATGTGTGTGTGTCTGAATGATAGAATTTTCCTCAGTTTCTATCAAATTATGGACGTTAACTTCTGGCAGTTTTCCTCTGTTCTCCTTAGTCGTCATCCCCCTCCATCCTTGTATCTCAATTCCTAACTAATCTTTGCTTCCTCCTGAAGACACAAAACCCAGTTCTGCCATCGTGGTTATCTCATCACTAAATGCTTTGGTTTTGTCTCCACTGGTTGTAATACAATTATTTCTACCCAGTCTATTCAAAACCTGTAACTTTCTTTCCCCCCTGGAATGTCTCCATGAGGAAGCATGGGGAAGAAGGGCTTCATTACCCCATTTTCCCCTTCTATGCTCTGTCCTGCTGTTCTAATTTAAGTGTGAAGGCAACATAAGGATCTGTAAACATACTTGATCATAAACAATTTAGAAACAATGAGATTAAAGGGAATCCAAATGTGGTAGAATTTATGGAAAATGTCAGCAAAGTCAGGAAACTTGTTATCTGCTGAAAGATGCTGAGGAAGTGAGGAAGCTGAGCTCTGACAGTTTGGGTTTTTTTCAGGAGACATAAATTAAGATGTTACCAACTTTCCTTTCTGCCCACAACTTCCTTAAAGGTTATTGTCCCAACAGCAATGGAAGCAAGAGCAGTATTCCTGTGTTGATTCCTCGGCCACTGCTATTCACAGTCCTGTGCTGTGTCCTAAGGCATCTTAAGCAGAAGTTCATGTTAATGCCCTGTGAATGACAGTGCCTGAGAAACTGCTGTGTTTTAGTTCTGATGTACCTATTTCGGGACTACTGACTGCCTTGAAAGCACAAAGTGGACTGCAGGTATTGATATCGCCTTCACCCATGTCTGTGCTATCCAAGACAGACTGTCAGTCTGAAACTGCACCTTCTGGAGTGAAAAACAGAGTTAATGGGAAATTAGGAGGCCTTCAGTGTAGCTTGGATGTTTTAAACTAGTGTTATTAGTCCCAGCAGTGACTAATGTGTTCTTCCCCATAAAGGGCCTTTTGGTATATGTGTCCATGTTGCCTCCATATCATCAATTCATATCCTATGAAAAAGATCACGTTACATCTCCATGATGCACAGTATAAATGTCTCCAAGGTTGTTTCTTGCTGCTTGCTTTATCGTTATGACCTCTAGAAGATTTTATACATAGACCATGTGGTTTAGATGCAGGGATTTTTCTTTTGTTCATATTCAAGTTGTACCAGTTCATTTTCCAACTTGCTGTGTCATTGCCAGTGTTCCCCTTCATTACCTTCCTGGTAAAGTTAAATCACGTGCTGAAGGTCTGGTGCCTTATTGTTGCATATGTGTGAACAGCTTTCAATGAATACAAGCGCTAAAAGATTTCACGTAGCTCCTGTTTCCAGAGAAACCATTTTCCTGATGTCTGGGCATGTTCAAAGAGGGTAGGTTAATTGTAAACTAAGCATAAACCTTGCTGTGGCTTTGCGCTGAGAAATCAAACAAGAAGAGTTTAAACAAGTTATGATAGAAAAGCCAGTTGTGATAACAAGGTATTAAAGCAAATTATTTTAACACTTGGATTGGTGAATGGGTGAGAGGGTGTCTCCAGGGATAAAAGCAGAAGCTGATGGGAATGTTCTCACTTTTCTGAATTTCTTTGATTAATTCTCTTCTTTTTCTTCTTCTCTTCTCCTCTACGTAGCTATTTGAATTGAACCGAAGGAAGGGGAGGAGTGGGTAGGGTGAGATAAGTCTTGGGAACTTTAGTATTTAGATAGTGCTCCTTTTACCATCTTTTCAATATGGGAGACAGCATTTTAAAAACATTTTCTGGCATGTGTCTTTTTCTTTGGGATTTAGATTTACATTGGACATACATAACAACTTAAAATTCTAGGGTTTAGTTGCCTAGTTCCTGCCGTTCTCCGCCCAGATAAGCTGGACATTTCATCCTGTGTAATTATCCCATGATACATCACACTTATAAGAACAGCAGTGGCCAAGGCCACATTTGTGTTGCACATTAAAAGAGGAGTGGATTTTCTCACCACTCCAAATGTCTCAACTCATCAAAATGCTTAAATGTACCTGATTTGAAGCAAAGAGCTTCTGGGCTAAATGGCAGGATGTAAATAAGGGGAAGCAAGTGTTAAGGAAATGAATGTTCTCTAAACCCTCAATTTTTCTTTAGTTGGTTCAATAAACTAGTCTGTACTGCAGTATTAGCTAACAGGGCCTGTCTTTAAGAGCTGTCCCAAGGCCCAACATTCAGAAAGCCCTAGCTCCGTATGGGGAATTAGCATGGATCAGTACGTATCTATACTGCCTGGGAGACAGAAGTAAGAAAGTTGTGCCATTAATCAATAGAGTATAAAAAGTCTGATTTGCTCTGGATGTTTGTCCTGAATTCCCATCTGTCTACCCCAGATGTAGACACATTTGTCCCCCTTATTCCACCTTTACATTTTCAATGCCATTAGATCTTCCACCCCCTGGATGTGACTTGCTGTGATCCATGGATGAAAAATGCCTGGTGCTGGGGCTGTTTAGGGCCAGCTGTGCACCAGTCAATAAATGGAGCTGATGAACCAACAAGCAGGATAAATGGACTTTCACTTTAGCCTTACCTGTTTGATCTGGCTGCCCAGCTGATGTGGGCAGCCAGACCAACCATGTCTAATAATTTCCATTTAACATTGGTAAAATTAGAAATTACTTCAAAAGCTATTTGTTGGGGGAGGAGAGGGATAGCAGGCAGATAGCACAAGTCTCAGTTGCTTAGGAAATCAGGCTAACTGCCTTGTCTTCACAAGTGGCAGCCCCACAGCAGAAGGAAACAGAAACAGACTATTTGTGGGGTTTTCTGCCTTTGGAAGTGAAAAGCACTTACTTTAACTGATGGGTCAATATCACCATCTGACTCTAGAAAAATTTGATAGGGATAGTAGGGGTAGAGATCTCTTTCCTTTCCCGGTGATGGAAAACTACTGTGAGGCTTTGCTTTTGAAACATTTCCATAGTTATTTGGGCTAAGAAGTGGAATCTCTTTGGGTCTATCTAATGACAGGGTAGCACTGACTGAGTGGAAAATCCATAAGTAGTCATTACTGAATCACTGAATGACTGAGGTTGGCGGAGACTTCTGGAGGTCATCTGGTCCAGCCACCCCTGCTCAGGCAGGACCACCCAACTTGCCCACGATGGCTTTGAATATCTCCAAGTATTCCCCATGCCTCTGGGCAACCTGTGCCCATGCTCAGGCATGGTCTACATGGCAAACTGCAGCATCTGGCTGGTCATCCCAGCGCAAACCGTGAGAGTTTGTGTCTTCTATTCTTATCTCAGTTAACTGTGAACCTGCTGAATTCAAGAAAGTGACACTTCATTTATACTTGTCTTAATAAGATCAACATGTGTCCTGAGTCTTTCATTCTTACGTAGTTGTCTTGCAGGTAATGATGTTGTGTTCTTTAAGCAGCCGAAATGGTGAATTAGGGATTTTTTGTTCGGTTGTGGTTTGGGTTTTGGGAGTAAGGGCTGAATCTGGGAGAGTGTAGAGGAGATTGTTTTTATTTAGAATATATATAGCAGTAAAGTACCAGGGGTATATCTGGGGCAATGGGGGAGAGGCTATAGGAAATACTTCTTTTCCTAATACAAAGAAGTAATGTTAGCAACAGGTTCCAAATGCAAGACTACTGTATCCCTGACCTGTTTTTCTTCTGTAGAGAAGGACCAGTCACTGAAGAAAAGACCTTAATTGATTTACCTAAATAAGAGTTTATAAATTGTTTTCGAGTCACCATTTATTATTCTTAATTTTGCTGGTAAAAAACCACACCATCAAACCAACAGAAAATGGATGAACCAAAGTTGCTGTAATAACTGAGCAGAAACATTTTTAGTGAAAAATGAAATAGCTCTAATAGGGGAAGTGTATTCTTTGCTGATCTGTTTTGATTGCCTAGATAAATAGACTAGCAATTATGAAATTGTTGTCCTGGTTACTTACCTGTACAGACTTTCCTTGTAAGGATAATCTCTTTCCCTTGGTGACAAAGTACAAGGGAATACACTGAAGACAAGAGTAGCATTCATTACAAATATTAAGATTATCATATGTCAAGTAATACAGATTGTTTATTGTACTTTGTGTAAATAGTATATTTGACCTTGAGGCTTCAGGTTCTTAGTAAATTCTGAGATTTTTTTTTACAAGTTATTTGTTCTATATCTAGCTACTTTATGAACATTAATTTGCACTTTCAGTAATCTCATTATCTTAAATAAAATGCAGCATTATGGTAGATAATGAATGTTTATCTCACTCATACCATCTTTAATATCATACCATGCACACTTCTGCTATCGACTACTCTGTTACTTCTGTTACTATTTTGCATATTATTTTCCCCTTACTTTAACATTCAGCTTTTTACCGAAAGGTTTCCTTTTAACCATATTCCAAACGATTGCTCCAAGACAAGCTGTATTCAGAAGCAGGCATCTTCTGTAATAAAAGTTTGAGCACTTCCATGTTATATATCTAGATGAAAACCAATTTATTTCTTATTTATAAATTAGATTGTGTTTTAATTCTATTACGTTTTTAATAATAGCAATATACTTTTCAAAGATACATTCATAGGCCTTGCTAAGAATTTGCTATCAGCTTTGTAGCACACTTAAGTCAGTAATTCTAATGCCACACTTCTCATCTATTTTTGGATTTGTTTCTTAAATGTTACCCAGTCAGGCTTTCTGAAGTCTGTTTAAAGGGGATATTGTCCCTATTTTATAAACCTGGATCCTTGCCAAGTCCACACTAGTTGGTCCTGTGCCTGGTAACAAATAACATACTATTTGCAATTCACATTGCAAAGTTGTATGATGTGAACCCATAGATTCATTTTCACCCTCCTGTGTTTGCACTGTTTGAAGCAATGCAAGACATAATGAGTATATTTGCTGTATGACAATCCCCAAAAATAAACCTTAGCTGCCTTAAGAAATGGTTCTGAAAACCTGCCATTGCTCAGACTTCCTTATCATCCTTAAAGTTGAGATTCTGTACATCAGTTATTTAGATTTTGTAGTTAAACCACTGCACGGTGAACCGGAAAACAGTACCTCTTCCTGGATGGGCTTTTGTGGACCATTTTTCCAAAAGGCATTCTGATTCCTGGCACCCAGGTGCTGCAGTTCGCCACTGCCTTTCTTCAGCAAGGGCTCCTTGGTCCTCCACAGACAGAGCTGGAGGGCACAGCTGGCAGTGTACCTTCCTTGAGCTACTGCTTACACTGCAGTGTAACATCACAGACCAAGGACATTATCATAGGGATGATGTTAAGGGCTCTTCAAGCGAACAGAGATGAAATATAACATTTCATGACTATTCTGGGGGAGACAAAGTGGTGCTAATAGACTATGTAAACAGCCCAGCTGTGAGGCAAATACAGAAACAAACACCTTTCCCTCCTCCATAAACTCCTTCCTCAGCTGATTTACCTGCCAAAGATTCAATATAGTTTTAAGATGCTTTAAGGGTCAGCAGTCCTGTCCAATTCAAAAAAGTCTTTCCTTGCTAAGAAACAACTTTAAAATATCTTTGAAGGACGCCAGCAGAGGGAAAGGATAACAGATGTCATGGAGTCAGTATTGGCTGGATGGTTTCATTTCAAGCTGATATACTATGGCGTGCATCGTGGGTCAGTGTGACTGCTGAAGATTTAGGGCACAAGCTGTCTGAGCAGAACAAAAGCAGTGAAGTAGTTGAGTAAGAACATGATCCAAAACAGCAGTTTAGTATGTCCAGTTATAACAATCCACATTTTACCGTGAAGGTGGTGAGGAACTGGAATGGGTTGCCCAAGGAAGTTGTGAATGCTCCACCCCTGGCAGCGTTAAGGCCAGGTTGGACAGAGCCTTGGGTGGCATGGTTAATGTGAGGTGTCCCTGCCCATGGCAGGGGGGTTTGAACTAGATGATCTTAAGGTCCTTTCGAACCCTAACTAGTCTATGATTCTATTTTGTAAGAGAAGAATCTAGTGAAAAGACACCACACTATCAATAGAAATAAGATGAAATCCTAAGTGTCATATGCTTGCTCCTTCTGTTGAAATTAAGTTATAAGGAAGGATAAGTTATCCTTATCAAACAGAAACATTCACTGACTTTAGTTGTAGTTTAATAAGAAATAGATTTTTCAAGAAAAGAAAGAAAAAGTCTGGTTTTATGTGAACCCATGTTACTTTATAGTCAGTCTGTACCATCAATTTCATATTTATTTTTTTATGGCATTTTTTGAAAAATTCAGTTATTTCATAAATTATGTTTCCTCATATGTCAGTGTTGTTTAGACATACCCACGCATGTCAGAATATTATTATATTGACAGTAATTGCCCTGAAATGTACATATATTTGAAGAGAAAATTCCTACCTTGTTTTAGGAGGCAAAATGAGCAGTCAGATAAAACAAAGTTAGCTCTCTCTTATGTAGAGGATAATAGACATAATGAATGACGTAAGCACCACATATTGTGCCATGTAGTTATCAGTATTATTGATGGGCATGAGCTGCTATTCCTGTTTAAAAATATTCTTCTTTGCACCTAAGGAATAAGTTTTAAATTAAACATTTATTTTTCAGTGCCTGCTACAAACCATGCATTATTTTAGAGAACACTTCATCTGCAGTTCTGCAAGAAATTCATACTTTTGATACAAAAGATTGATGATAAAACCATGGCTGTTAAATAAGAAATGTATTTGTGACTCCATCAAAGGCTATTTTCTTTGGTACCTTATATACTTCTACATAAATGATGTAACAATGCTGGGGTATAAGTCTGTTAAATCTCTTTAGTTCCTGTTTTCTAAGTTGAAAGCATTATAAGGAAAAGAAAATAAATAGAGGGCTCAGAATTTGTTGCTTCATACCAGGAAATAAGTTTTAATTAAAAAAAAAGAAAAAAACAAAGTAGTTTTCAGGGCTGCTTTTAAGGCAAAATATAAAATAGTGGATGAGAAAATACCAACAGATGAGGGAATGGGCATGGAAGGAAATTACTAACATTGAATGAGATTAGTAGATATAAGGAGCCTTGGGTGGCACGGTTTAGTGGGAGGTGTCCCTGCCCGTGGGAGGTCTCCCTGCCCATGGCAGGGTGGTTGGAACTAGATGATCTTCAGGTCCTTTCCAACCCTAACTATTCTATGATTCTATGATTCTGAAAGGGCAAGGATTGTGCAGTTACATGACACATCAGAGAAATGATAAAAACCAAGATAGAGAACATGATTCTGTTAAAAACTTGCTGGAAGTATGGTGAGAAGTCCTGTTTGGATTATGTTATGACTCTTCTGTAGGCTTTTCTGGTCAGAATCTCTGTAATATAGCAGGGGGTGTGAAAACTGAATTAAGGTTGGTCACAATGGAATATTGTAAACATCCATCTATAGCCTGTCCTTATTAAGAGAAGTAAGTTCCAGTTATACTCCTTTTATCACCAGACAGTCAACAGACCAAGAAGAGCTGATTGTCTTTTGACGTCATTTTCTGAAAAATGTTATGGAAGTTACAGAAACAAATTGAATGTTCATGAGTTTATTCAGTTTAAATTAAATAAAAGAATAAATAAAATTAGGTCTGTAGTTAAACACTTAAATTTTGAAAAGGGAAGACTGAGATTAAGAAAACTAATCAGTGAAGTCAACTGGAATGAAGAGCTGAAGGGTTTTAGTATAGGCAAGACTTGGAACATAGAGAAGGCTGACCAAGACTGCATGCCAAACCTATGAAAACCTATAAACAAATTTTGAAAGGAAGAATAATTAGGGATGTACTGGTTAAATGAGAAATACATCATGGGTTTACTAAGGTTGATGATGCTAAGATTGTCTTCCTTTTTATAAGATAACTGATTTTCTGGGAAAAAAGAAAAGCAAATAACTTTCTACAAAGCTAAATCTAGTCTGTCAAGATTTCAGAAAGGCATTTAAAATGGTCTCACATAGAAATTATTAGGTAAACCTTAGAAAATGAGGATTAATAAAAGAATTATGGGGTACTGGACCATAAAGGAATCTGGCTAACAAAGCAGGCTTTGCTAAAAGGGCACTATTGGTCTGAAAGGGATTTTTTTTTTAATAGAATGAACAAGGATCATTATTAGGACAAATTGTATTTAATGATTTCTTTAACAGTGTTAGTGTAAAACAGAAGAGAGATGAATTTTCAGTACGAAGGATGAATGGAGTATTATAAAATAGTACAAATAAGATAAAACCTAAGAATATCTCTTAAAAAAAATCACATAGCTTTGCACTAAATATTTCTGCTATAATTTGGAGACTCAACAACATAAAATGTTGATGGAGATAAAACAGCATGGACTAATTAAGCCGATGTGACGATGTCTGGAATTTTATGCACAGTGGTGATAATGAATATTTAAGAAGACAAATTGGAATTGTGTTAGGAACAGAGAAGCATATCATTCTACCAGTTGTATTAAGAGACTCTTTTATGTCAGGAAAGAGAAAGAGCTTGATGTGAAGAAAAATGTGTGTTGATAAATGATTACTTTGTTCCAAGGTGCAAACACAAAGGTGGTAAAAGAGGTACTTTATCGAAAGAGCAATCTTGGCACAGGAGTAAATGGGAATAAATTGGCCATGAACAGATGCTGGCTGGAAATTGGAAGATGTGCCATATTACTTAAAGGTGCTAGACTAGTTTTTCAGAGGAACATGTAAAGGTAAAATCTTACTTTTAGGTGAAACTGGTAGCCTTATGAAAGTGAAAATAAGACCTGTCTCTACAGGAAGAATGGATTGAATTTGATAACTTTTTCAGCCATCTCTCTTGCATTACATATGGAACTATGAGTGCAATTAGGCATTGTGTGCCTTGATTGTATACCTTGCCAGGGTTTTTATCCCAAATTCCTATGAACTTCACACAGCAGAAGCATTAAATTACTCCTGGTAATATTATGCATAGTAGCTATATAATGTTTAAGTGTTCAGAGTATTCTGTTAACACATCTGACATTCAGGCCTCCTTACAGGTGGGCAGATATCATTCTTAGTTCGCCAAAGACAAACACATTAGCTTGCTCAAGGTTATACTACAAGCCAGTGGCAAAAATTAAATTGGAGTTCTATCAGACATGGGTCTCAATCTTTGGTTGTAAACCCTGAACTGCAAATAGGTTGGCGTGAACGCTGTTTTCCTAAATATGGGTTCTTCAGGACAAGATTATTTCACTTCTAGTCCTTTTGTTCATTCTGTAGCAGCATTACCCCATTGTTATGCTGAGAAGGTAAGACTCAAAAGTTTATGGATAGATAAGCAGGTAATGCTAATTCCAAATAGTAATAAAATTGTAGGTATGTAAACCCAAGATGATCTCATTAAAGTAATAAACGCAGAAGGATATCGAAGACCAGATGGAAATCCAAATAGGAAAATCTATAATAGGACATAAGGATGCAAATTACCCAGAGCAGAGTTTTTCCACATTTGAATGTAGTTCCTTATGTCATAAAAATATATATACATAAAATACAATCTGTTAAAGTATTTGTATTGAAATCACAATTTCTAAATAGATATACTTTGGATGCTTCCAAATTACTGAATATGCATGGAATTTTTACCTTCCATTTGAAGATTCAGTGGAAAATGTCAAATCTTGTATGATGTGTGGAATCAGAATTTCACATTTAACATGTCTGCAGCTTTTCAAAGGCTTTATACTTGTGTACATACATGCACATGAAAGTATATTCATTGAATAGTCCATATATAGAATATTAAAAGAACTTATGGGTAATTATAGACCAATAGGAGACTTCTTTGTTAGTCAGTATACATTTTTCTCCCTCTATCAGTCTCTATCAAGCTTTGGTAGTAGGAACCATGCCAGAAGGATCTGAATTTCATCTGGGCAATCAAGTGCAGAAAGAGCCATCATACTGGCTTTAGAGATCCATCTGTTGTCCTTTACAGATAAATTTGCAGTATGAGAAAAATTGGCTACATTGTAGATTCCTTTATCACTGTCACAGGCCTTGCTTAGTTAATATCTAAGCATAAATATCAGAATGTTTCAGTGTTGGAAATAGTCTTTCAACTCTCTCGCCGAAGATTGATTGTGTCCTTATGCAAGATTTCCCAACCCAGGAAATGTTCAAGGCCAGGTTGGATGGCACTTTTTGCAACCTGGTCTAGTAGAAGCTGTCCCTGCCCATGGCAGCGGAAAGGAACTAGGTGATCTTGATTCTATGATTCTGTGATTTCAGATTTGTGCCCTACAGCCTTGTTCACAGTCCCCCTCTGTCCTGGGTTCAGCAGTAGCAGTCATTTTTCTCCTTCTTGGTAGCTGGTGCAGTGCTGTTTTTGACTTTCGGCCTGGGAACAGCGCTGATAACACCAATGTTTTTAGTTTTGGCTTAGAATGTTTAGGCTGGCCAAAGACTTTCTGCGTCTCATGCTCTGCCAGGGAGGAGGGGAAGCTGGGAAGAAGCAGAGACAGGACACCTGACCCAAACTGACCAAAGAGGTTATTCCATACCACAGCACGTCATGCCCAGGATGTAAAAAAGGAGGGCAGAGACCCAGAAGGGTGGGGGTGCACTGCTTGGTCAGGCTTGGTATCGGGTTGTGAGCGATTGTGTTCTTTTCCCTTGTATTTCTCCTGTCATTATTATTATTGGTGGTAGCAGCAGTGGTTTGTGTTATACTTTAGTTACTGAACTGTTCTTACCTCAACCTGTGGGAGTTGCATTCTTTTGATTCTCCTCCTCATCCCTCCAGGACTGGGTGAAGAAAGAGGGGGGAGTGAGTGAACAAACTGTGTGAGGGGCTTAAACCATGACACCCTCTAACAGCCCATTCAGGCTTACCTTGTCTTTTCCATGGAAGACATGCTTGGAGTGGAAACAGTGAAGACTGATATAGCCTACTTGACAACAGTATAAGTGCATTAGGATGTCTGCTGTAGGAACAAATATTGCCTCTGAATCAGTTTCTATTGTATATAGACCATATGTAACAGTAAGGCACAACCTGGTGTTTGTTTAAATTTAACGCTTTGTATGAAAAATATCAATAAAAGGGTATAAGCATCTCCACTCTCAGAGACAGAGAACCAGAAAAATAGGAAATACACACTATAAAGTGTTATTCACACACTGGGTAGCGTGCATTATGTCATTCTGTGCAGTGCTCCAGGCGAGAAAGCAGACATCATTTCTATTGTGGTTTTTTTCCCAAGAAAAGATATTGACTTCTAAACATGCAGAGACAGTGTTTAGCACTCATTTTCAGTTATTAGTATTGCTGAAAAGATGAGCATTTAGCAATAGCCCAAGTTCTTGCAAAGTGGTAACGCTTGCCCTGACTTTGTTTCCTAGGCATGCTGGCTAGCCCTGCCATGGAGATAGCTCTCAATACTACTTTTGCAGCAAAAAAAAATCCCTTCTGCTGCTTCTTTCCCTCAGTTACCAATTTTAAAGAAGATTCCTGTGGGGGTTTGGCACAAATCAAGCAGCTGGCAGTCACTTAACAGCAGAACAATCCTTGTAGTCCTTTCAGACTAATTGATCTTAAGTTATTATTTGAACTACGTTGCTTTACACTAAGGTGAGTTTGGTTTTCTGTTTCTGTAAATCAGCAAATAGTTTTGGAAACATCTTGCCCTATTGTTGTAATCAGATCTTGTTCTACAAATAGCCAGGTGACGGTGGAGAGCTGTTTCACAGTGGGAAACAATGAGACATCACATAGAATGTAAAAAAATAGAAAGAAAGAAAGAACCTTGGCAACATATTTCTGAATTGTTTTGGGACTGGAGAGTTGCAGTGCAAATTTAGGATTACTATTCCGGGTGGCAAATGTTCAAAAGCACTCCTGGACCTCACTGTAGGATGAAGTTAAAAGCCACCTCCATCACAGTTCTTATGGTAGGCAGACAACATGTATTTTGGACTAAATGCAGCTAACCTTCTTGCGATAGGATTACTTTTAGAAGGCAGTCAGCATGTGATGTGGACAGTATTCAATACAGTGCTGCCAGATTCTGACCTCACCCTGATTTCACTCCATGAGGAACTCCAGTGGAGTTAGCAGAAGTCAGTAGGGCTACTTGAAATTTACACCAGAGGATATAATTTTGGAAGTTGGCCCGTGCCTGAGTAGCATCTCCTGAAGCAATGTTTCTATTCTAGCCGCTTTCTGAAGTTGTTCTTCTGCTAATGGGGTTAGAAGGCTACCCCTACTTCAACAAAAGGTTGTTATCCAGTAAAAAATTGTTATTAAGTAGTAAGAATACTTTGTCCATTTTTGAGTTTGACATCCTGCATTTTTCTGTAAAGTGATTTTGGACCCTGTTTCAGGTTCTAAACATAGAAAAGGCTGATTTCAAGGTAGGTTATTATGTGTAATAAGCAGCAAAACAATTAAAACCAATATAGAGGTGGGTTCTTCTGAAAGGCTAGGCTGGACAAAACCATTAATCTATGCAAGCTGATTATTCTAAAAATGCTGCAGCACTTAATTTCATAAACTGCAGTGAATAATGGATTGTACTCTGTTTCACATGAATTTTTCCATACTAAACCCATGCTCAAATATATATTTCCTTCAAATTTAAAGTCAAAGAATATGCTAAATAACACTACTTTTCCGCAGAATACTAGGACCTGTGAGTCAGGGAAGTGTGACTGAATCCAACTGGTCGTTACTATTCATAATTGTAGATTATGAGTAAAGATTGCTAGTTCTCACATAACAAAAATGAAGGTTCTGAAATGTCAAAGTCCAAAAGGCAAATAGAACAACTGTGGATTTATTTTTAAATCTTATTTTTAAAAGTAATTTTCATAGTTTGTTAACACTAACTATTTTGTTGGTTGGGATTGGTGGAGCCTGAGGAGAGGCAGAGTAGTGTTTTATGGTGTGAGATCCCCAGGTAAGCAAAGTTCTTTGCTTCTCTGTGCAAACACCTTAACTTACAGACTCATTTAGGTATTGAGTCTCCTGGGAGAGAGAACTGCACCCAAGAGTAAGTCATGGTTGTTAGTTACTCTGCAGATCTCATAAATGCATTTTAAATACTTATAGAGTGGCAAGTTTTGCCTTTATACCTTCATGAGTCTTTCAGTGGGGAATATATGGGCATATGAATTCATATTTGCCATCTAGGGTGTAAGTGAATATTTAAGACCATGTGTCATTTCTTTGCAGAGTTCAACTTCCCTGAGAGCCACTGGTGAGCAGTTTAGAACAGAAGTTTAGTCTTACAACGGGCTTTTAAACTCTGTTCTTAATCCATTTCTTCATTTATTTCTCTGTTTACCTTCAGAATCTATTTACAGCACATACAGACAAAATTGTTATTTTCTCTCTTTAAAAAAATACAGAAAGCTGGGGGTAATTGAAATAATTGGTCAGGTTGCTTGTAATAGCTCTTGAGAGAGAAAGCATTCATCTGAATATTGTATTAGGATTCATACTTTGTACTTGTTTGCTTAATCCGACAGTGCTCATTAGTCACTGGTTATATGGAGAGAAACTTCTAAACAAAGTCAAGACATGGAAATATATATATATATAATTTCAGTCTTATGTGTCCAGTCTCCCAATTTTATGTGGCTATTTTGATGTAAAAAATTACCAACTCAATTAAAGTCTGAAGAGTCTCTCTCTTTTTTCTTCCTGCTCCTCGCAGCATGGTTATCTTCTGTCTCCCCTGGCTGAAGTGAACAGTGACAATATGCACAGAGCTTTCTCTGCCACTCGACTTTCAAACTTAGTATGTTTCAGGATATGGCAGAGGTTTAAGGTCCTAGTTTCCCACTGGTTAAATTAAATCAGCTTTTCTGGAAATACTTGTATACATGTTTTGTGGGTGCAGGGTATTTCCTGCAGCAGCTCAGGAAAGCTATCTCCTCTTTCAATAAAGCCTTTGATATTTCTTCCCTGTATAAGATCTTTTACTGTTTAAGGTCACAATGAAGATTGGCATAAAAGCAATGGTTCTTAGAGTGCAGCTATTCATTTTGACTTTCTTAAATGATACCACATCTGGATCAGTAATTCTGTCCCTTCCTCCATTCTTCAAACCACAGTGAAGTCTAGTAATTGTGCAGATTTTAGACTAAGAATTGTTGACCTTTAAGCAGAAAATTATTCTCAGTCCTAGCTAGAGAGGAGATTGTACTTGGCTGTGATAATTAACAGAACTGGGATATTAAAGTTAGTTTAAAGCATATTTATGGGAGTGAAATGAATTAGTATTAGAATTTAATCATGATGCAAGAGTTTGAGAATTCTAATCTCATTGGTGAGGAAGAAATAGATGTCACTCGGTACCGAGAACAACGATGGCTTCAGCTAACCCATTTTCTATGCATTGCCGCAGGCTAGTAACATAAACATTCTCACCTATTGCGTGTCACCCAAGCCGTAGCAGTTTGCATCCGAAAGCTGTTAATTTCTTAAGGTGCGCTAACTCCATTGCTTGAGATCATGAATGCATAACCTGTCTGATAAATTGCGTGCAAGTGCATGTTTGTTACCTTGTCACTCAAGGAGAAACAACTGTATTTCGGAAGTAACAGAAGTGAACATGTAGTGCCAACTGAACTCTAAAATTAAAGTAGCTTGATGGGTTACTGAAACTTGTAACTTTTCCCTCAACATTGACATAAAAACCAAAAGTGCTTAACAAGGCCATGGAATAGGAAAAAGATAATCTGAAAGCATATAGAAATGGCAAGGGTGATTTTGGTTTGGTTTAGGTTTTTGTAATAGTTTGAAATATTTGGCATATCTGATATTTAAGACATTTCAAACAAGCAACGGCATGGGTTGTCATGCATACAACATCTGTCGTGACTGACCACGTTACACAAAGCCCAGACTTTCATAAACAGTTCTTTCTTGAACCTTACGGCTTCTATAAGTATTACACCCACTTTCATCTTAAAGGCTTCATGTTAGGGAAAACCTCCAACATAAAACTTACTCTCTGTGCCCTGGATTCTTGAGTTTTCACCCTTGAAGTCCATTTATACCTATGCATCACATTTAATAGGGTTTTTTTTGCCAATTTCAAGTATAATAAAATATATTTATAATCTGCCACCAAAATGCTACTAGAGAAGCAGTATTGAGGAGAGTTGTTCCTTGAAGGAAGAAGTGTGTTAAGAGCCTATTGAAAAGATGATAGACATTAGTTAGGTGAGGCCAGATGACTCTGTAATACCAGACTATTGAAGTTTTCATTCAAGTGTACTGGAATCAATGTAGAGGTGATAAATCTTTGAATGAAGCTCTCAGTTAATAGCTGAAGTCCTGAAGCAAGACCTCATAAACCTGCAGATTGTGAGGGGCATGTGCCCTGTTTCTGCACAGGCTGGACTGGTCCTGCTTAGGCAATTGCCTCTTAGCAAATCCCTTCCAACCCACACCATCCTATGCATGCATGTATGATTCTAGAACCCAGAAAATAAAGTGAAACAAGAAACTGTAAGAAGGAGACAGGTCAAGCAGAGGTTCTCTAAGTCTTCTGTAATATTCCTTTTGCAAACATTTTCACTGTTTTCAATCTATGATTCTTGTGGGTTGAAAATTTTAGTCTATGATTCCTGTGGTTTTCAGCCTGGCTGAATCAGGGTAAGATACTGCCACAGCTAAGATAGATATCTCAGCTAAACCAATTAGTCTCAGTGATACTCAATGTTGATTTATGGTTTGGTTTGTTGATTATGAAATTACTCATCCCTGCAGTGCACAGAAGAGCTGTGTAACTTTCGGTCAACTTGTGTTCAAAACTTTCAAGTGGGACTGTATAAAACATAAAAATGATGTTTTTTCAAGGAAGTGGTTGGAAACAAATACAGCAAAAACTCAAAATTATTTTTTTAATGTGCCAAGAAAAAAGGAAGAGAATGCTTTGCTCGGAAAAGCTGTTAGCATCACCACAGAATCATGGAAAACCACATAATAACTGGCTTTTTCAAATCTGCAGCTCTGCGCCACATTTACTCATAGACATTTCTATATATAAAAGATAAAAAAACACATTCTTTAGCGTTGCTTCTGAAGCTGCCTTGGACTTGGCAGTTCTCACATGTGCTATCAAGCATAGACAATAAAGGTGCAGTGAACTCTGGAAAAGAGGAAGGAATGGATTTTTCTTTTTCCCTTTCTTACTGTCTTCCTTACCTCCTTTCATTCCTCTTCTTTATCCTTTTTCTTCTTTTTCTTTCATCCATTATTTTTCTTCTTTTCCTTTCATCCATTATTTTTCTTCTCTATCCTTTTTTTGTTTGTTTTCAGCTGTCATATGGCTCAGTTATGGATAGAAACATTGGTTTTACTTTGAAACTATAACCATTTATGAATCACATGAAAGCTTTTAGCCTAAAAGGAATAAAAGATAAAAAATATTAATTGAAATATTGGAATAATTTTATTTCAAAATGTTGATATTTGGAAAAAAAAATATCAGATTTTAATCAGAGTGGGTTTTTTTTAAACCTCATATGTCTGGAAAGCAAAATGACATATTTTCACATATTCTTTGATTAACAATCATTATTTGACCTACACAATCTAAAAATAGATTTTTTACGTATTTTTTCCAGTTTGTCCATAAAAAGTCAATTTATCACAAAGCTCTAGTAAGATTTCTGACTGCCTGTGCTTCCTTCCTCAGCTTCCCATCCTTCCCTTCCTTCCTTCCAGAGAAACTTGCTACAGGTTTGTTATACATCAGTTTATCATCATAGATTCATACAATGTTTCGGGTTGGAAGGAACCTTAAAGATCATCTAGTTCCAACCCTCCTGCCACAGGCAGGGACACCTTCCACTAGACCCTGCTCAAGGCTCCGCCCAACCTGGCCTTGAACACTTCCAGCAATGGAGCATTTACAACTTCTCTGGGCAAGCTGTTCCATCCTCATAGTAAAGAATTTCTTCCTAATATCTAATCTAAATCTCCCTTCTGTCAGTATAAAGCAAATTCTCCCTTGTCCTGTCACTGCGTGCCCTTGTAAAAAGTCCTTCTCCAGCTTTCTTGTAGGCCCCTTTTAGGTAGTGGGATACTGAGATCTCACTGGAGCCTCCTCTTCTCCAGGCTGTACATCCCCACCTCTCTCATTCGTGTCATGGCTCTGTGTGCTCTGGTATGTTTCCAGTGACAAAAATCAAAAAGATCATTAATCTAAAATCTGAAGGTCACTAATTAGCTCATTTTTGTTCCACAACAAAGGAAACAATTGTAACTTCTGTAGCATCTAAACTGAATAGAAATGCTTCATTAATCTTAGATATATCAAAGCAAGTATCTGATGATGAATGACAATGTAGAAAAATAGCCCTGGAGATAGCCCTGGAGAGGAAGACACGGAAAGATTAGACAGTGTTTAGTATTATAAAGCAATTGTTATGTACTCGATAGAATAAGTAATACAGGAGCACAATGCACTGTTGTGCATGAGGAACAGTGATTTGAAGCAGTAAAGAAGCTGTTCTGCTGAGTAAAGCTTTGTGTGTAAATAGTGAGATTTATTTAAGAAATCTTGCCTAAGCTATGCCAAAAGTTCTCCCACAGCAATGCTCAACACCTTATTAATATTTCAAGAAAGATACTGTAGTTAATATATTCAGACAACAGAAAGCTTCTTTCTAGAACATGGTATTTCCACTTTGTTGCCATATATTTGATTTCTCCTTTCTCAGAGGTTCTTCGGTAATGCACTGAAAATGCTTTCGGAAGCCTGAGCATGCCTCGGTGTCCAGCTGGACCCAAAGCAATGGCCTGAAAGAAAATGTGTGCAAATATCAACCATACAGAAGGCAGCCTCCTGTCTTGTAGTAGTATTCTGGAGATAATCCAGTGTTCATTTGAATTAATTAACCAAATCAATGGATCATGATTTTACGTAACCATTTGTAAGTTGGAGATTAAAAATTATTCATTGAAATTGAAAGCTAAATATTGCTTAATGCTATCTATTACAGCGTGTCACAGAAGTTTTCATATGTAAACCTAAGGATTTTGATATTTTCATTCATTCCATATGGTTATAAAAGTCAAAGTTGATATTTTTGTGGGTTATATTTAGGAACATTTCAATAGCAAACATACAATATTAAATGCATTAAATTAGATGCAATTAAATTAAATGCATTAAAATAGGAAACATACAATATTAAATGCATTAAAGTGCATGAAGATGAAACAGTAAAATCCAAATGCCTTATTTCCACACATTTGTTACAATTTTTTTAAATTGACATGTTCTGACAACGCACTTTGATTTTAATGAAGCTGTCTTTCCAGTTGAAGAGTCTTCCACTGTAGTAATTAAGATTCTCTTAGTTTTCCAGTTGAAGTACTCTAGAGAATTGCTTATTCTTTTCCAGGTGTTTCTTTTCAACAACAAAAAGGTCTGTCTCTCTTAAATCTAATGTGGGATAAGTGATGAAATCACTTTGATGAAATCAGGACCACTTAATAATGTCTCTTAGTAAAAGAAAAAAACACCAAAAAAAAAAAAAAACCCGAACCACAAATAACAGAACCCAACAAACTGTTTTTCCCTTATCAGCATCCTCCCATAAATATTTGGTAAGCATGTGTGAAAGGTTAGACTGTTAATAAAGTTTGTTTGTGGTGGTTTGTTGTTTTTTAACAAAACTTGAAACATCAAAACTTTAATCCTTTTTATACTTTATTCAATCATCTGGCTGTAAAACAAGTTGCAATTCCTGTACTGGTTGCTGGAGCTATGAAAATTTGTGAACTGTAAAATCCTGACTTGCAATTTATCCATGTTCCTTGTCTAATAATATTTCTTTAGATAGCAAGAAATTGAAATACTGAAAAGATATGAGACTCAGTACAACTGTTTAAGCTGAAGAAACCAAATCTTATTACTTCACTGGTTTAACTCAACATGTACTTTTTGTTCCCTGAATGAAACTTTAAGAGACAATACTAACATTTTCTTTTTCTTTTCTGGTGTTCTTGAAAAAAATCTCACAGAGGAGATTAAAAATATTATTTTCGGCAGTATCAGCAGCCAGTGCTGTGTCCCAGTGCTAGCTTTGTCCTTTCTGGGAAATTTGATGTACATCAAATTCCATTTGAAGGACCATCATTTGGCTGTTTAAAGACTAAGCTGTTTATAGAAGAGCATGCTAGAAAGATGCATGAGCTATCTTACAAATTAAAAGATTCTTTTATTTCTGTTCTGGTTTTGCTTCCACAAAAGACATGCACTGTGTGAGAAGAGACTGCCATGTGAAATATTCAGATTCTGTTTTACTTGCAAAGTTACGAAAATGAGAGGTCCCTAAGTGAAATTCATAAAATAAAAATAATAAGGGAAAGAAAAAGTAAAAAGCAAGACACTCTGGCCTCCTATAGGCCTTTGCCTATTGCATCATCACACTGTAATTAGATTTATTACGGCTGTATGCTCATGGTTTGAGTAAGTGGACTATCTGATGTGATTTTAATTGGCTTACGCATCATGCCGAGTTCAGTAATGCATTAGAGCCTGCCTTGTCTTTCTGCTGGAGGAAACATTTCCTGTACAAAAATCAGCCAGTCTACTGAAATCTTTCAGAAGTATTTCACTGCAACATCTGGCAACATTTTCTAAATTAGATTGGAGACTTGACCCATCGACAAAGTAGCTGTTACCTGCTGCCTTTCCTCTCCTTCTCACCATATCTGAGAAATCTCTGTTGAAGTCTCTCCTTTCAGGCCTGTTTTCAAAACCTGCTCATCAAGAGGCACAAATGCCTTTTTTTATTTCTACCACAGGCTTCAGGCTATTTCTAGCTACTCAAATAATTAATAACACTGGGCAGCTCATTTCATCTGTGTCTTTATATAGCCCTTCTGAGAATAGAAGGAATAGCTCTTAACCCGTCTTGGAGATTTCTGAATGACAGATACAGTGTGAGCATAATTTCTAATGAATGGTACGGATATAAAATAATGCAGAAATAATCACATAGTAATGTAATAATATATTTGCTCATATTATAGGTCTTGCTGCATGTACATTACACAAACCATATCAAGATGGATTATGGTTAAGAATTTTAATCTACAGTTGAATAGTCTGAACCTGTTCCTCTTTTCCGTCTACTTACAAACCAATTTTGAGTCTATTTTAACGTTACTATGAATAATGAACAAGTCTAAATTGCATTTAAACATAAATGGGTAAAATAGGGAAAAGTTAATCTAAATCTGATGCTAAGAAAATGTTCATACCGAGTGCAAGACCTTATGGAGGCTGAAACCAGCTGATAAATTGTATGATTGTCTTTGAGGGATCTGTTATTACTTACGCCAGATGCTCACTGTCTGCAAAGACTTTTTACAAAGTTCTGCTATTTATATTACTTCATCTGTGCAATTTTCTTCACAAGTGGGTAGTGAAGAGTAAATAATTGAAATGCAAATGTACACTTGCATATTTAATCTCTTAAAACTTTTAGTTGCAAGCGTTTTTGGCAAACACACCCTTGCTCTTTGGAGAGAGAATTGATGGTAATTCTCCAGTTGCAGCCTCAATTAATACAGTATATGGATTTTGGTTTCTTGCTTTCTTAGGAGTGGGAGATGACCCTGTATTTCAGTCATGCAACAATAATAATTATCAAACAACTAACAAATAAATAAATAGCATTCAAACATTTGTCTGAATCTTTGAGTAATGGTCTAACATCCTGTCTGGTCAGATGAGAGAATTTGGGTTGTCTTCGTGCATCCTAAGCTCAAATTCCCTTTTTGTTTGAAATCAATAGACTTGCATGGGTAGTAGAGTCCTGTCTGCTCCCTTAGTGCATCCATTATCTTGGGGACTTTATAAAACAAACAAAAGTCTTTGGTTTTGTCAGGTTACTTTATGATTGTTCAACATATCTCTTTATTTCTTCTTGCTCATTTTAGCAAGGGAGTTCAGTTTTGGTGATGATGAGCTCTACATATAGCTCTAGGTGTGTGGTTTGTGGCAGGAATGATACAAAAAAATTCTATCCTAATAAATGATTTAAATAAGCCCATGAAATAAAATGGGGAGGTATTTATTCTATAGGCTGCATATAAAATGCCCATAAATTCAGCACTGAAATGAAGTGAAGTAACGGGCATAAACTGTTTAAATAAACTTGTCTAAAACTATAATACTTTGTGTAGAACTGTATTCAGCACTGTTTTGTCTAACTAATAGTATTTGTATGGTTTTTTACTATACTAAATGAAAGTCTTTAGTCCCTGATGAGTTATAATTTTTCTTTGTCTGCTTTGCAGGTGGCAGAGTATGTTATTGTTTGCTACCAAAATATAAACTTTAGTAATAGAAATGTCTTACTCTTTGCTTTTGAAAGAGTCAATTATGTACAAAACATAAATTGCTGTTACATGCTTTGGCACAAAAGGTAAATTATGTCTTAAATTCAAGAGAATTGTATGCATAAACTGTGCACATTTGTGTTGCTGATCTCTCTGATGTCAAGGCTGTGTTAGAAATTGTGTCTTAAAAACAAGTTACCTATGGCGCAATCAGCATCATAAGTAATAAATTACTCTGCTGAGTATTGGGAACCATGTTTTGATCCTGAACTGCTGAAGTCACAAGAACTTTATCATTGGCTTCAGTCTGTATGGAATAAAGGAGAAAGAAAAGGGTGAAGAGATAGAGAATAAATTAGAAAACAATTAGATAAAAGCAAATGATTTTGAAAAGTAGGAGCTGACAAGCATGGCTGTAGATCCAGCCATGTTCACTGCAGGAAAATACAGAGGAAAAGCATGAAAATTACCTACCAGTGTATAAAAAAAGAACATAAAGTGGCACATTATTTTTCTTAATTAATAAACAGGGAACTAGGATTAATAAGCTCCATCTTTTTTATACAAACTTAAGCAGTAGAGATAAACTTACAGAATATAATTGCACAATGAAATATTCTGACAATAAAAACTGCAGAATTACGGGTATGGGAGGTAGGTAGAGCTGTAACTTGTAATGCATACGTAAAAGCAGCTTTATTGTGACCAAATATAGCTAGCTGGTTTTGAAAACCACAAATAAAGAACACACATCTAGCAATAGGTAAAAGCTGTAAGAGTCCCCTAAACCACCACCACTAGAGCGTGGTGGCTAGGCCAGCAGCCCTGGAGTCTTGAGTCCTCATTCGCGGTGCAGTCTCACCGACCTTCCAGGTGATCTCCTTTTGCTTGCTGCATTTGTTTGAAACACCAAATGTAATTTGCATTTAAGGAAAGTAGTATTTATGGACTAAATAGTTTGTGTTGTTTTGAACTCAATGGATTTACATTAGGATTGGATTTGGCCCTTTATATGTTGTCATTTAGAAGCTGTCTCAGCTCTTGGATTCTTCTTACAAAGCAACAGGTTCCCATAAGCCATGTAATCTCTTCCATGCCAGACCTTCCTCTCCAGGAAGTAAAAATCTGATTTGTGGTATATGAGATAAAGCCAATAAATGAAGGCATGAGGCAGCACCTTAGTACATCTAGAAAAATGTCTGGCTGTTGGTTTCTGTTTATCATCATATTCTACTTCTTAGCAAATATATTAAATAGATTTATAAATCCTCAGAATCAATAGTAAGGAAATGGAATAGCATCAGAAGACAGAAACAGATAAACACCTAGCTTCTGCAGGTCTCTAAAATGGCACTAAGACTGCCAGTGTAACCAGTACTTACCAAGAAATCTGAACCAGTGTGAGTGGTATTTGTACCTCTTAGACACTCTGTCAAAGGAGAAGAGACAATGATGGAAATGATTCAGCGAAATATGTGCTGCTCAATTAATTTGGATGTAAATGTTCTAAATATTTCTCTTAGCAATATCATATTAGCCTTTACTGTGTGGTTATTCTACAGTAATCTCTCAATGTTTTGTAATTATTCATTCCCTGAAGACTGTTTATGAAATGTTTCTGTACTGCTGGAATTACAGAGTGGGTGTTTTGAAATGAGTGTGCACTTCATGTAAAAAGGACTGCACTCATATAGGTGTAAAACAAAGCAAAGGTATTGATAGTCTTTCTTGCATGCTACTTCCCCAGATGCTTTAGGTATTAAAATAAGAAGAAGTAAATGGTAAAGAAGTAGTAGGTGGAATTGAGAAGAAATGGAGTAAGTAGTGGTGAAGAGTATTTTCAGTTCTGATTTTGAATGAGACAGATTGTTGCTGAAACAAAGCCGTAACAGGAGTCTAATTCAGATAACATGATCTGTGGGTACTTAATTGTCCATCAGTATTTAGCAAGGAATTTTGTATTTTGCCATTTCTTTACTGAGGTTTGCATAAATGTATTAGACAGGTGACAGCTATCTAGAAGCAAGGCAATTGCAATAGTCTGTGGACACCTGCTGACTTCTCAAAGTCTTAAACATTATTTTATGCAAACAAACAGGAAGAAAATAATATCAGTCAGGGTTTTGTCACAGTTGCACCTTTGGAGCACTTTCCTTGCTGGAAGTCAGTCAATGATCTGAGTGATAATGGAAAATGAGAACCCTGTGAATACACACAGTCTTGCTATTGTTATTTTTACTATCTCATGCTCCTCTACCATCTGTAGCTTAAAATGTTTCTGATTTTGCACTCAGCACATTTTCAGCAGCAGATGAAAAAGTCAGTGTTTTAATTTTCTCATTTCTATGGGCTAGAGAATGTACAAGCACATAGATACATGATGCCTTCAGAAGGGGATCACAGACACGGCAGCAATGCTGCCTTAAAACTTACAGTGACAACAGTAAATATGTATAAAATTGCTCTATGGGAGAGAGAACTTTTTCTTCCTTACACTGTGCTCAAGATCTCCATCCTCAGGAGTGTGTTATTTGTGTCTATAAATCGGACCAGACCAAAAGGTGTATTTATAGCTCCTCTAGCTGGCCATAGATGTGTAATCTGAAATTAGTTCTCTTTCTCTTCCTAAGTAGGTGGAATTATTTTCAGGAATTATTTTCAGAACAGCCAAAGTCTTTTAAAGTCTCTTGAGAAATATTTCTACGTGGCCTATGCAGAGTCCTTAAATGGAATTGCCTTCAGGGGGATTCACGTATGTTCCTATTAATTCCATATTTAAAATCCTACCTGATGAAAGCAGACAATCATGTACACAGTGGGAAAAGTTTGGGAAAGGACAGCAGGATGTATGTTTTAAGCCACATCAATAATAGGAGAGGTTATTATGTGTTACAGGCATGTTCTTGTAACATACATGTTTATTTATGATTTTTAAGGTCACTTCCAACGCAAACCATTCTATGAGTCTACGATTCTATGATTATGTACTTACATATGTGTGCACATGTGCCTGTCTGTATTGCAGACCAATCTGCGATGTAAAACTCAGCAATAATATGTAGTATGCAAAAATTGCTATTTCACCAGACTGGTGTTCAGCCAGATGATAATGAATAAAAAAATCTGTATAGATCTTTGCAAAGAGTTATAAAAGTGGCAATGTTCTTCCAGACTTTCACTATAAATGATCCATAATGAATGAATATGCTTCTATGGAGTAAGCAGATAACACTGAGATATCTTGTGGATGAGATGTATAGTCCAAGTGTTGAGGTTTACTAAAAATGACATGGAGCTTTCTTCTAGTTGTTCTGCCAGAGTCTGCCCAAGAATAGTTGCACCCTTTAAACCTCTTGGCACTTTATTTAACCTGTCTTATGGGCATTGCATTTGTCTTCAATATACATTTTTTTCTCTCCTCTAACTAGGTTCTGAAATAATTTTCTCTCCCAACAACTATTAGTGAAAACAATATGAGCAAAAGTGTCAGCCTCAACTTACTTGCACAGTTAGGCAAGATGGTACTTGCTTGATCTGTCAGATGAAACATGAGCAGAGCATAGGCTCTTCAGAAGATGCATATCTTAAATGCTGGGTGTGGGCTAGACATCACAGTGTATATAATCATATGAAAAATGCTTCTGGGATTGAAATGATGTTTTCACTGATATTCCTTCTGATGAAACACTAGCTCCTGTATTCACTACTTCTCACCTATTATTTCTCTAGCACTGCAGTTGACATGAAGATATAGAGAATGGACTGCAATTTTCAATTATTAATTTTTAGCTTGAATAATTTTCCCATCCATCCTCACATTGTCATTATGTGTAAATAAGTGGAGTTAATAATTTTGCCTCTGTTACCGACATAATAATCAACAAAACTAAAAAAAAGAACAGCATAGAACAGCGCAGAATAGAATGGAATGGAACAGAATGTAACAGAACAGAATTTCATGGGATTTTTCATATGTAATGGTTCTTATATCCTAAAAGTTAACTGAAAACACAACTCTGAGGTTTGTGCATTGAGAGTGTTAGCCAAGATACCAAGAAAATTTGGAGTTTTGCTGTATTTGCCCTGTATTTCATATTAGGTCCCTGAATCAGTGACTATTATGGACTAGTAACCTGTAAGAATTTATTTTCAAAATAAAACTTTAAAATAGAAAAATCAGAATCTCTGACAATTTTGTTTTAGACTTTTTATCCTGTTCGTCAAGCACAGATGAAATCTGCAGTGGTGGCTCAATGGCACATTCTAACTGTTTTATTAATGCCAACAGTTTAAGAGGATGTCACCTACAGGTCAGCAGTTGAGGCTAACCAGTGAAAGAGACTTAGTGAATGTGCATTGCATATATGCATGGGTGAACTCATTCCAGTACCTGTTGGATGGATAACAAACTTCACATTTGGAGAAACAGACCAAGAAGTTAATAGGAGACTGAATGCTCCTCATATGCAAAGAGCTGGTCCTTTCAGTAGCACATATGAACAGAAAACACAAGATATTTTTCTTTTGCAACCTGAGCTTCGTTACTTTCTACATATAGAAGAGCATTGCATTTGAATTTCTTGGAACAGACCTATGCACAGGCATTAAACAAGAAGGGAGTTTTAGAAGAAAACAGTGAAAATAGACAGTACTTTTATAGCAGGTGTGGTATTTGCATCCCACTCTGCATTTATTTCAGGCCAAATTTTGTATGTCAAACTGCACCGTAGGATGATTTTTATGGAGACTTTAATGAAAATTTACCAGCATTTTTGTATTGTAGTAAAGTATTGTAGAAATTAAAAAAGTATAAAGTATCTGAAATGAAATTTCAGTTTTAATTTTCCCAGCTGGTTTTTGTCTTTACCTATTTTGGTACCAGTCTAAAGTCTGGAGTACATTCCAGATTACATGATATAAAATGGTATAATGGTGCATTTTATTACATGAAGGTAAGATGATTTTCCTTCATGCTGTGAGCCAAATATGGAAGATCATATTGCAACTCGTGTAGAAAATTTATACAGTGAGTAGTCATTAAGTTTCTGAAGGAATGGATGTTAGGGGAAAAAAAATACCCTTGATAGGAAAAAAGCCCAGTATACCAAGGAAAGACACTGGATAATTAGTTGTACCTCTAAACACAGTACCGGGAATATGAGAAATGTTTGTACTTCAGACAGAAGGTGATATTTTCTTGCCAGGCTAAAAAAGCTTTTTATACTTCAGCTAACTTCCTCTGAGCTCTAGATTTTAAATGCTTTAAGTAACAACTTTTAAATAACTTTATTCTTACATTAAATACTGCGTTGCTGAGAACACAGTTAAGTTAGTTGCATCGTCCGTATTTTATATGAACTATTGTATGCATTGGGACTTCTCTTGTCAGCTTCATGCCATCTTTCCTATTTCCTGCCGTTTTTACAGTATGTTCTGCTTGTAGTTTTATTCTGCGTATTTTGCATTGTTTCTTTTCTCTGATTACTGTTTTTGTTTAACTGCAAAGTTACAAATGGGGTCTATATGAAATAATTGAGTCTTAATCTACGCTTTGGTGAAACATCATCTTGTTTTATGATTAATTACATTTTTCCTGCTGTTTATATCTGTGTCACAAAATAATGCAAAGTCAAATCATTCTAGAGCACCTTGGGCAATGTAGCTGGAAACTGTAGAAAGTGAAATTGAAACAAAGATGAAATTGCAAGGGAATTCTCCTTCTTCCAGTTAGGACCTGATTTCCAACCTGGAGAGAAATTGTACTCTTGCTAGTTGCCAATCTATAGAAATTATTCAATAAATAAATATGACATGAAGGTAGGTTTTTACAGGATCAGACACATTATATTTATTTTACCTCAATACAGAATGTCAGCAAAAATATTATTGATTCCAAAAATAAAATAGCGCTGTATAAGCATTTCATAAAAAATGCAAAGTTGTGCACTTGAAAAGTACCTCCTCATATATTGGATACATTTTTATACCAAAGATGCCACTTCTTAGGAATTAGTTGCAATCAACATAATAATGGGTAGCTCATTCAAAACCTTTTTAACAGAAATGAAGAATTCTCAGAAACAACCTGTTACAAACCTTAAGTTTACCATCAAAGTATCTTCTTAAATAAGGTGCAGAATCCAGAAGTCTATGGAGAATGAGAAGTTAATTTCAAACCTGTTAATTAAAGAAAAGTAAAAAAGTGTGTTGCGAGCGGGAAGAAAGTTTGTCTCCTTCACAGCTGTACAATCATGGCTTTACAACATGCAGTTTAAAGAAAATGAAGAAATTACATAGCCCCTCTAGGGCCTTTTCATGCTAATGTGCTGTAGAGCCATATGAGGTAAATGTGAATCCAGTCATTACTTTCCTTTGACAGCATAAAAGAATTTGATACCAAAAAAAAGAAATAATAGCATTCCAATAAACCTGTTTATGTTAGTTCTGTATTTCCTGATCAACAAAACCAAATCACTCTGTCAAAGCATAAAGGAGATGGCTTTACAGGTTGAGATTTTAGGCTCATCTGTGTCCTCTTCCTAAATATGAGTATCATGTAGAATCATAGAATCAACGAGGTTGGAAAAGACGTTTAACATGACCCTGCCTCCGAAAACACATAGCTATACAAGTGTGTGCAACCTGTTCTGTTGGTAATGTCTTTTGTTAATACAAATTAACAAGGATAAGTTCCTGCAGGGCTCCTGTGGGGCTTTAGAAAAGTGGAGTGCTGAAGATTTCAGTTGTTTTTTTTTTCAGTAAACATTGCTATGGTTACTTTTATGTGACATATTTCACTTTTTATTGCTGCACTATATCTGTCAGCAGAAGACTGGCAGACTTTGGTTTTTGTAAAGCAACAGATCATTCTTTATAATAGATTTAATTTCCTATTTTTCATTCCCAGTGTTTGGCTAACTGTGGCCATATTATGATATATTCCTCAGGTCCATTTTTGCATCAGATGACATTTTCTTAATTGTCTTACTGTTTGCTAGCCAGCTGGGGACAAGGAATCATAGTTGTAAATGACCATTCAGGGTGAACTAAGTGCTCATGGTGTAGTTAGTGAAAAGTCTGCTACATGTTTTGGGAGCTGTGTTTGACGCTGTCAGGTGTCTAACTGAAAGGGAATAGGAATAGCCCCTTGTAAATGCAAGTTTTGATCCTAGATTCAAAGGCATAAAATAAACCTCAAGCAAAGCCTGGTGCTGCCGATGCATATCAACTTCCCTTGAAGAAAGGTAGCCCACCACTGGGCATTTGTAATTGACTGGCAGCAGTCACTTGTATTGATAAACTTCATTATCACAGGATCATCAAATAACTAGTCTGGAAAGGACCTCTGGAGATCATTTGGTCCAGCACTCCACTCACAGCAGGAACAACTTCAAATTTATATCTCATCTCATCTCATGTTGCTCAAGACTTTGTCAAGCTGACTTTGAGCATCTACAAGGATATGCCGTCTCTCTGGGCAACTCGTTCCAGTGTTTGATTACTCCTAATGTCATTTCCTTCCCCCCCCCCCCCCCATTTTGATATCTTTATTCATAATATTTGCTACTGTTTCTTTCTATATATTTGGCATAAATAGGGAAGAGTTCAGGCTGAGGAAATTAGTTCCCCTGTCTGTCATTCTGGATGTCTCTGGAAAAACCACTGTATTGGCAGTTTCAGTTGGAAGCAGTAGACACTTTTTTTTGGGTGTAGAGAAGGACTGACCAAAGAGTGGCAGTTGTTAGTTTGCTTGCATAAAATGTTTGAGATTGGCCACCAATTCTGGAGCAGCATTGAGAAGGTTTTAATCTCTGGGATTCAAAATTCCTAAACTATAAGTGTACAAGATAAGTGCCATGCATCTTCCATAGGCTGTTCCTGGATGGATGGAGATAAGCTGTTCATATGACTGGAAACCACCTGTTTCAGTCTGATCCATTTACCTGCTTTTGCTAAGAGGCAGCTTGAGGAAGAGTAGGGGTACATGGCCAAAAATAAGTGTGCTGATACTCCTGTAACCAAATACATCACTAAATACATGCTGAAATCATAGAGTCAGAAGTTCTACAGCCAGAGGGATCATTATGTTCACCTTGTTTGATCTCTTGTGTTACGTAAAGGATAGATTTCTTTGACCATTTTTTACAGTTAAGAGGCATTCCTATTAAAAAAACCCAAAACAACCAAACTTAAAAACACAAAGAATCTACTACATGATAATAATTCAAATAGTTAATTAGTCTCTATATGAAAAATACACACTTTTTTCCAGTCTTAGTGCATGAGTGCTCATCTTCTAGCTACTAGATAGATCACAGTACCAGACATTTTATGAGGCACATAATTATTCATTAAACTGAATGTTTGCTTTAAAAATATTTTATAATGGGAGACATCAGTCACTTTCCCATACTGTATCTTGGTTTAAGCTGGTAACTCAGAACCACAAATATCTACATTTTAGATAGATGGCACACTGTTTGTGGCTCTTGCATTACCATGTGTTAGAGCTGTGTTTTAAAGATTTATAATCGACTTTTGCTTACTAAAGCTGTGTTCAAGCAATGCCTGTAATTTGTTTCTGTCTTAAAGCTGTTTATGAAAGTACGAAATTTTGGATTGTCTTGTTTTCCAGGAAGGTTTGTGAAGTATTTCTGTAATTGATAATTATAAATACAAAGAGTAATCAAGAAGAAAAAGAAAAAGTGAGGGAAGAGGGGAAAAAAAAAAGGTAGGAGTGGAAGACAGTGCTAAGTAATTCCATCCTGTTGCTGAACAGGCTACAAAAGATCTGTCAATCTGTGGTGCTGGTGCTACTGCATGAGAATGGCCATCTTTTCTGATTATGTATCCTGGCATAGGACTCTTAAATTGTTTTTTAAGAAGGATAGCATCCAATATAAGAGCTGGGAGTTTCTCTGTTTGTTGTCCATCATAGAACATAATTCAGCTCAGCGGAGGAAATAGGTGCACTTGGTCTAAAAATATTTTATGTTCGTCAGTATTTTTATGGATCTGGTAAAAAAAACCTTTGGGGAAAGTGTGTTTTTAATGCATAAGTGGTTAAGTTAAAAGTAACAATAAGAACTTGATTTAAATCAACAAAACCAGGGATTTCCAAATAAAAACCTGCCTTTTTATCCAGATATTGTTAAGCAAGGATATGGACCTGTGGGAATGAATCCAGAGGAGGCTCATGAAGATGCTCTGTGAGCTGGAGCACCTCTCCTATGAAGACAGGCCAAGAGAGTTGGGCTTTTTCAGCCTGGAAAAGAGAAGGCTCAGGGGAGACCTTTGAGCACCTTCCAGTACCTGAGAGGGGCCCTACAAGAAATCTGAAGAGGGACTTTTGACACGTCCATGAAGTGACAGGACAAGGGGAAATGGCTTTAAGATGACAGAAGGGAGATTTAGATTAGACATAGGAGAAAATTCTTCATTATGAGGATGGTGAGACACTGTCATAGTTACCCAGAGAAGTTGTGGCTGCCCCATCCCTGGCAGTGTTCAAGGCCAGGCTGGATGGGGCTTTGAGCAACCTGGTCTAGTGGAAGTTGTCCTTGCCCATGGCAAGGAGGTTGGAACTAGATGATCTGAAAGGTACCTTCCAACCCAAACCATTCTATGATTCTATGATTTATGGATCTCATACTGTTCACAGTTATTTTTAAAAGCAAAGCACCTCTCTCCCCCCAAAAACCTCTACGCAAGAATACATGAAGGTTTTACAGGTGATATTGTGGTGCTTTGTGATAGAAGTGAACTAATTCGCTTGCAGTGAATTCCTTGACTTTCCTGGATGATGAGATAAAGTAGCAGTAAGATAGGGAGCATTATTTGTTGTATCATTTTAGTCTGAAATGAATATTAAAGTATGAGGAAATTGTACTTTGTGATTTATGAGCCTGATTTCAATTATTTGAAAATATTTTTTTAAGCCACAGGTCAACTTCTTGGCTTGTATAAATTACTAAAATTAATTTATGCTAGTTGCCGATATGATTACATACTTGAATTTCTTCATAACTGCATTCTTTCCTTCAGATGTTTCAAAAGAAAAACTCCACAGCCACAGTGCAGAATGTCAAGAACTGTAGACCTGATTCCCATGGCAGATTAACATCAGCTGAGCCCATTTAACTGAGCAAAACTCCAGCGGGCTATATTATGCCTTTACCTTCTTACCTGACAGCAGTTTGGGACTCCTTTGAAAAGATAAGAGAAGGGTGTATATTAAAAGATTGGACAAATAATTGAAAAAAAAAAGTAAAAATGATACAGAATTTATATGGTTAATCCATCATTTCAGCTAGGAAAATAGCATACTCCCTCTAGTGATGAACGGATCATTTTCAAAATATTCATAAGGTTATAAGATAGATATATAGATATATAGATATATATAAGTTGACATTCAAAATGCAGTTGACTAGTAAAACCTGGAAGCAATATTTTACATTCTGGCAGTGCATGGTATGCAATATGCCTTACTGAATACATATTTTGAATATTATCTTAGCAAGAAGTTGAAGTGTTTCATTAAATGTAGTTTTCTGTACTCAGAAAACAACACAGAAAAACACTCAGAAAAAAAAAATCACAAAAAGAACTGTGAGTTAAATAATAAATAGTCCTATTTGCTTTCTTCTTACGTCCTTAAATATTCCTAAAGTGCCATTCAAATTAAATGTTCCTTATACATAATGACATGCAAGCAAGCCAGATTGCAAAAATTATATTCAATGGATATGTAAGAGGTGGGTTTATGCTGCAATTATAACACTACTTTATTTATAATTATTATCTTTATTAGATGTAATTCAGCCAACTAGTATAATTTAGATACACACATGCATCCACTACTTTAATAAAAATATGCTTGCTGCCCTTGACAGCATCATGCCTTAAGCAAACCCAGTGTACTGAAAGGTATACTTCTTCATGCTTTCTTCTTGTGAAGTTCAGCCAACACAAAGCTTTGTTGTTCCTGCCATTGTTTTATTCTTCCAGGAAGCCATTTACCATAGCTAAAATATAAAAGGCCTCGTTTCTAGTAATTTCTCTTTCTCAAGGTCAACTGATTCAGCAACTAGTTCTTAACTAGGTTTTCAAAACCTAAAAAATTGTTATTAGGTTTGATGTTTCTTTATTCAGGGATCTTTTTATACTGGAATTCAAATTAAATTCTTTGAAGAACATTCATTTAAACAAACAAACAAACAAAACCAAGCAAACTTCTTAAGAAACACGCTTAATAAATAAATGAATTCAGTATAAAACTATGTTTCTTAGACCATAAAGTCACAGCTTGATATGAGATCTAGTTACTTAGTCATTGAAGATACGCCGGTTTTGTCAGATGGTTGCCAAAGATGCTCCACCAGTGGTACTCCTATGCTGTCCATGGGTTGATAGTTTTGTTTGGAGTATTTCTTACGTTTTATGACTGTCTGTGGTTAGCTAGTCTTATAAAGTAGGAGTCAAAGTTGAAATTCAATCTATAACCCAGCAGGGAAGGTTTGTGTTTTGACTGTTACTCCATGTGAGTTGGTTCAACAGCTGTATAAAAGTCCCACTGTGTGGCAAGCCTGAGGATTATCTGTAACTGAGAAATCACTTCCCAATGCATAGATGACTCCTACCTTCCACTGAGCGTGGTGGCCCAACAGGTGCTTGTAGTGTTGCTGTGTTGCTGTTCCAGTAAAGACTGCAGCAATGCCTCATCCTTCCAGAGCTCATTGTTGTTCTCCCTTGGAGAAATAATTGTAGCAGCAGTATTAGCTGAGGTTTGGCATGTCCAAATACAGCAGTATGTACTGAGTAGTATTGACTGAGCACAGCAGTATTCATGTTTAAACAGTTAGTGACAAATGTCCTGTGCTGTAAAAACACAAGGAAGGAGCCTGTTCATCACCACAATGCAAGTGGTAGCAAGTCAGCCCTGCAGTGTAAGTGTAGAGATAACACCTTTCCCTAGAAAGGATCACAATGCTGAAAAGTTGTCCCAAGGGAGGTAACTCCATTCTACATGTTCTTTAAGATAAAACCTTTCATTTTTAGTTTTCTTCTACTGAATTTTCATCTTTTTTTTTCCTTTTTTTTTTTTTTTTTTAAGTGTAATGTTTTTATTCCATTTGTGCTGTGTGTCCAGGTATTATTCTTCGGGCTTAAAGTGATCTGAGGCATATTTAATTTCTCTGACTTCTCCAAAGTAACTTTTACTTTTCTCTGATTTTTTTTTAAATGAAGCCAAAAATTAACCTTGCAAGGTATTTTGAAGTAATGGGCCATCATTCATTGAGTTTTGATGGAGATATATCTTTGATATATGTTGCCTTACTTTCATTAATAACACTGAAAGGAGATTTCTGCTGCAGTTTCACTGAAAGGAACTGCTCAATGTTACATAAATAACACACATATATAACTATTCTTCATGGTGCAGAGAGCACATGATTTGGTAGATACAGCACTCTGTAGCGATGCTTATGTTGTAGTTCTCATTTATTAAAGTTTGGACCCAATCATGCTCTCATTTCAGTGTACTGCAGTTTTGCTGTTGACCTCAGGAGTAGAAAGAAAAGGCCTATTATTATTTCACTTGTTGACTTTAGGGAAGTAATTTCCAAATTATTATTTATCATGTTACCAGTTTCAAAATATTGTCTCTTGTCATGGTTTAAGCCCAGCCAGTAACTCAGGACCATGCAGCCGCTCGCTCACTCCCCCCCTTCCTCCCTCTGCTCCAAGAGGGATAGGGAGGAGAATTGAAAGAATGTAACTCCCACTGGTTGAGATAAGAGCAGTCCAGTAACTAAGGTACAACACAAACCACTGCTGCTACCACCAATAATAATATTAATAAGGGAAATAACAGGGGAAGAGAATACAGCCACTCACCACCTGCTGACCAATACCCAGCCCGACCAAGCAGTGAACTAACCCTTCTGGGTAGCTGCCCCTGGTTTATATACTGGGCATGACGTGCTGTGGTATGAAATACCCCTTTGACTAGTTAGGGTCAGGTGTCCTGTCTCTGCTTCCTCCCAGCTTCACCTCCTCCCTGTCAGAGCATGAGACTCAGAAAGTCCTTGGTCAGAGTAAACACTACTTAGCGACCACTAAAAACATCGGTGTTATCAGTGCTGTTCCCAGGCTGAAAGTCAAAACCACAGCACTGCACCAGCTACTAAGAAGGAGAAAAATAACTGCTACTGCTGAACCCAGGACATCTCTAATGACTCCTGTGTTATCTACAAGAAAAAACACAGTTTGGTGGTTAAAAATCAGGCAGCAGAGGAGAGACAGTAGTGAACAGCTTCTGAAATTACCTCTCAATTTTGTAACTACATAACTCTCAATTTTATGACTACATTTTAGTGCAGTTTGAAATGAAGTTGATCTCATTAATTTAGTCTTCCGAACTAGTTGTCGTGGTTTAAGCTTCTATAACTCATGCAGTTTTGCTCACTCACTCCCCCCTCTTTCTTCACCCAGTCCCAGGGGGATGGGGAGGAAAATCGAAAGAATGCAACTCCCACAGGTTGAGATAAGAACAGTTTAGTAACTAAAGTATAACACAAACCACTACTGCTACCACCAATAATAATAATGACAAGGCAAATACAAGGAAAGAATACAATCGCTCACCACCCGATACCAAGCCCGACCAAGCAGTGCACCCCCACCCTTCCGGGTCTCTGCTCTCCATTTTTACATCCTGGGCATGACGTGCTGTGGTATGGAATAACCTCTTTGGTCAGTTTGGGTCAGGTGTCCTGTCTCTGCTTCTTCCCGGCTTCCCCTCCTCCCTGTCAAAGCATGAGACTCAGAAAGTCCTTGGCCAGACCAAAACATTACCAACCAGTAACTGAAAACACTGGCATTATCAATCAAAAACAGCACTGCATCAGCTACCAAGAAGGAGAAAAATGACTGCTGCTGCTGAACCCATGACACTAGTCTAAACTGAATTTTTATCTTTCTGCTAAAAGACTGGGGTCATACACATGGTCAAACACAGCTGATGTTCTCTTGGTCTTTAATACTTCTCAGATGCTCATTGCTGATTTAGAAACCACCCCATGGCATTGACCATGTGTTGGTGTAGAGCTCTTGAAGTAATCAATGGGTAGCGCTGATTAAAAGTGCTGTGTTCTACCCAAGGCCAAACATGCAGTGTGCATCCGTTCTTGTGAGTAAACTTAAAAAGAGATGTCTGCTGACCAACATTTTGGTTTATTATGTCAATTCTTATCCCAATTGGAATTTACTTTCAGATTTTAGAAGCTAATTTATATTCTTGTGGCTTATTGTTGAGCTATTATCATTTGAGTGTGTTGATAACAAGCTGTAATTGTTGGATTGGGCAGTGGCTGGAAATCTGCCATGTTTGTAAGTAGTATGGTTTTCAGATGAGAGCAAAGCGGCTTTCTCACTTTTTGTAACTCTAGAGGTCATTTGAAACAACCACAATTGATTGAAGTTGTCGTTCCTAAGCCAGTAGACTATTTGCCACAATGATATATTTGAATCCAACTCATCCACATTTAAATTACTCAGTATGAATTGTCCCCTCCTAGTAGCTAGGGACATATTTCAGATAAGTGCTTTTCAGAAAAGTGATGTTTAGGTAGTTTAAGATTGGCTGAATTTATCTAGTTAAACCACTTAGCTGGGGCCTAGTACAAAAATGCTTTAGCTTGGGTTCACCTCACCTAACTTTAAGCACATTCTGGAGGCTAATAAGCAGGAGGCTACTGAACCTAAATGTCTTCTGAAGTTAGTGCAGAAGCTAGAAGTGTCAGACTGACTAAAATCAACCTCTGCTGAATACACAGGAAGCCTTGGTGGTTCGGTTGTACAGCACAGGCCTGCACTGAGTTGTATCAGCATCCTTGTGACCTACTCCCCCTCCATCAGGCAATGTATGCATGTATGTCATGTACACTGCATTCGGTAAATTGACAAGTTATAAATTCATCCAGATTTTAGTGCTATTAAATGCAGTAGCACTATTACATTTTTGGGGTGAAGGGACTGTATTAATGGTATGAGGTGCCAGAAAGAAAGCCACATTGCATTAGGATTTGAATCAGAGAGATGATTAGTGTGAAAAGGCAATAAGGTTACTGTACATAGTTATACTGAGCTCGTGAACTGTACTTTTGAGAAACAGAGATGCGAAGATGCTTAAAAGGAAAGAAGGGCATCATTATAAAAAAGGAATATTCAAATTCTCTGATAGCTGGTGAGCTGGATCATTGACCCAGCTTCTTCAGGAACTTCATTTTTCTGATACTAATTATTAGAGCTGCAAATTCTTAAATAGCAATTAATTACATCCATAAAAATAAAAGTAGTATAATTAGATAGGTTTCAATTTAATATAGGTACATCTAATTTGCTCTGTTATCAGTGGCAACAGATGCCAGTTCTTGCTATCCATTTGGAGCTAAAATAAGTGGAATTAATTCATCTGTAGTGACTACTGAATTAAACGTTGCAAGGTTGTTTATTACAAAACATCATATCAGAAAAGGAAGTCTCACCACAATTTTAATTAGCCAACCAGAGTAACACTTGCTACTCACCAACAACTTGTCTTTCAGCACTGCTGAATACAAGAAGGATATCAAGTTCACACCTGGGACCAAAATCTTTCAGGTTGTTCTAAGCCCTTCTGTATTCGGACGTAACCTTCCATGTAACATTTATGTTCCTTTGGAATAAGGAAATTGTCTGTTAGTTGGACTGTGTAGCTCTCATGAAATGACATTCACCAGTGCTGTAGTTACACCTTGAAAATAATTCCTGTAGGAGATAAGAATAGCAGGTTGTTTCCCCATATTCAGAATTACATGACATTTATTTCCTCGCCTTCAGTGTACTTGACTCTTTTTAAGTTAAATCTAAGCTTATTTTTTTTTCTACCTTCAAAAGAAGAATGAACAAGGCTGTTTAAATTTCTTTTAAAAACTTGAAGATAGTCATGATATCTAAATCTGCAGCTTGCACTTTTTAACTTTGTGAGTATGCTATAAAATAATGACTCCTGTATACCTAATTTATTCAACTTGTTACTGAGGAATGGGGGGGGGAGGGGTTGGGGGCTGTTATTAATGTGAGCTAGGTTGAAAATAGTCTTTTTCCTAAAAAACAGATGGGAAGAATCTGTTTCAAATAGTTCTTTTTTTATTCAGATTCGTTTTTTAGGGGAACTAATTTAATACAAAAAACTAAGATGGTTTCAAAATATTACATTTCTTTTCTGACTAACATAGTAGAGGTGTTCCATGATGCATTCATTTATCTGAAAGAAGGAGAATACATTTTTTCTCCCCGTTTTAAACTGGACTTTTAGAACAGAAAAAAATCAAACACTGTGTTTCCTTAGTATTTAAGTTTATAGTTCAATCAAAACTTTATTCCTTATGAGAAGCAGTGGATGAAGAGCAGCAACAGAAAAGTTTTTACCAAGTAATCAACATCATTGTCCTGTATATCCTACTTTCGCTGTTTCTAGTGGAAAGTAAGGGAAGGAAAGAGGGAACAAGACAATTTCTCTTACTCTAGAAGCAGACAAGTAAACTTGTGCTTGCCAATGTGCCTGAGAGGTAAAGCATTCAATAGTCTGTAACCTTCACATGAGAAATGTGCTTCCACATGGACAGAGCAGCGCTGCTGTGGGAAGCAGTCCCACAGTATGACTTTGCCTTCTGCTCAAAGCCTTCCTGCAGCATGTGGTGGCATCCCACAGTAAAAAAAAATGCTGTCTGACACTGATGGGATTCTTACTGAGGGAATACAGCTCAGCATTTGCTCTGCTGTCTGGATAGCAGTTGGCCACCAGGAATTTCAGCTGTGGATCTGCTGGAGGTGTTGCACGCAGAACTGCACAGGTACTCATTTATTTCTTTGAACTCCATTAAAATTGAGTTCAACTGTATCCGATGTTACATAGGAGCTTTTATTTGTTGCCAAACCTAGGTCTAGTCCAGCTGTCTGGTGAATGGTCCAGAGATTTCACTGTATATATAATTTTTTTGAGGTGAAAGCCAAGGAATAAAACCATCAAAACAAACTATGGACTGGAAGATAAACAAGTAACTTGTAACTCTCTTCTATCATTCAGACACCATCCAAAAGTAATTTTTGATTTAGAAGATGTGTGATCGGAATTGGCTCTTGCTCTCATGTCTTGTTGGATGGATATGTTTAGAGCACGTGTAGGCTATGAAGCCCACAGAGAGAGGATGGACTTTTGTCTGAAGGTTGCCCCATTTTAAGTACAGATTATTTTTTTCATTCACACATATTAACTAGATTCCCTATTTTAAGCATAAACTTCCCTCATTTTTCTCTATGTCATCTGCCCTAATCAGTAAATAACCCTTAAAATCCTTTCATTGGTTCATGCTACTGATGCATTTATAAACTATTCTGTATTATTGACATAAACTTCCAAAATAGGTGAAATGAATCTGGTTAGGAATACATCTGTGGATGGTTTATATGATAACCTATTCCACAGCCCCTCTTTTAATGCTTCTGAAAGTAAGACTGTAGATTTAGAAAATACATATACAAATATTTCCAGAGATACAGTAGCAATAGCTAACAACTTCACAAATCCTTTTAAAAGATGGTATTAAACAGACATTTTACATAATTCTCTCATTAAAATGCTCTAATGCATGTCTTGATTCTTCAGATAGTTGTGCATATATGTTAACTTTCATGTAAAAGCTTGTTGTTTATGATTGGTATAAAGGTTTGTGGGAGTGTAAACAACTTTGTACAATGGGAATCCAAGTATAAACTTACAAAAGGGATAAAGATTTGTCGTCACATTTTCGTTTATATCTTTACCTGACAGAATGGAATTCCATGAAAAAGCAACACTGAATGTCTAAAGCACATTTGAAAAATTATCTTAGACTTTTTAAAGTATTCGTTAGCTCTGTAAGTGTAATTAACCAAACTAAAACCCTGACTTCCTACCACCAAAACTTACCATCCGTTCTTCATCAGACATCTTCTAGAGCTTCATTGCTGGTACTAATTTTTGCCTTAAAAAAAACCCAAAAAATCAAATCCAAACTTTTGAGGCAATAATGTGGAATCCAGAATGATTCAAAACTGGTTTTCCTTCTTTTGGTCTTTTCACTTTCTGGGCACTGAAAATAAGATTCCTTCAGGCACTTGGCTAACCCTGTATTGTCTACACTTCCAACTGCCAGAATACCCGTAATTTCCCAATTTTGTATTTTCCAGGAATTACGTAGACTGTATTGTAAGTGTGTGTGATATCTCCATTAGCAACAGCTTTTCTAATTGTTTTTACAAGTATCTTCTGCAACATTCCATGCCTAACTTGACACAAAGTATTCACACTTCTCTGCTGCTAGCTTTTATCTCTGAAGTCAATTGTCAACCTCTTAAAAGCTACTCTTGGCAAAGATAATGAAAAAAAATTTGGTTTATTTGCTCAAATGCTGCCAATGAAACTCATATTAAGCTGGGCTTAATTCTGGGTCAGAGTTGTTCTTAAAAGAAAGTACTCTTCAGACTTCATAAGGAATTCACTAACAGCAGAAAAGTGACCCAATTCATGCTGTGATTACCAGGCACTGAGCTATGTACCTTTGCAGAGGGAGCACCCAGTATATCAGTGCCTGTCACAAGATGACAGCATGAAAGCACAATGATCGAATCCTCACATGGTGCAATGGGCAGCTCTGGATATGTCACAGTTTATTTTAAAGAAAAGTCTTCAACTATCTGTCTTAGCCTACAGCTCTTGTGCCGTATTTCTTCTCTGGGTGTCTTGCTGGTTCCAGTGGTCCACTTGTAATTAACCAAATAACCAAATGAATACATAACCTTCTCACGGGAGTCCTCACCTAGAACTACTCCCATCTCCCGATTTTACTTTGCTCCAATATGACTCCATTTTTAAAATGCATAATTTATCTATGGGCTGGTTTTATGCACATCGTACAGCGCCTGCCTCATTGCATGAAACCAAAAGAACCAAGAGAAAATGCAGGCTGTGTTTAATCAGAAGCTACTGAAATAGTGAATGTATTTGAAAGGATATATGCATCTGGAGTGTAATAATTCTGCTAGCCACCGGTCAGGAGCTTATGTAGTTTACCTAATGTGTATGTCTCAAGTTTAGAAAAAGTGAAAAATTTAAAGCACAGACTGAATGCATATTCTTTCCATAATGGACATGCTTGTCCGTTACTGTGTGCATTGTAGATCTCAAATGCAGGTATTCAGTGCCTCTGTTTTACACTATAAAATATATTGTCCTGTGAACTATGTGGGGTTACAGAATATGGGCACTACAACCTAGTACACAGTTCCGTAAGACTGCTTTTCAAAATCTTGTATTTACTTCCTCAGGAGAAAACAAAATGTCATTAATCCCAAAGTAGAAACTTAAAATACAGGCCAGGTTTTTTTGGCTTTTTTTTTTTGTTTGTTTGTTTGTTTGTTTTTGGGGGGAGTATTTTTTGTTGTTGTTTTTTGTTGTGTTGGTTTTTTTTCCCCTAAGGTTGTCTTTTATATGACCTGAATTCTCCACCTAATTTCAGTGGACACTGAATTGAGCTATGTAGTTAATCCAGTATTTCTGCTAATATCGGTGAATACTGATGTTGCACAGGGATTGGAAAACTTCCTTTTAATTCACATTAATTAAATGCCCAGAAATTAATTAGTTCTGTCATGAAGTACACCTAAGTGCTTTTTCCCTTTCTACTACAACTTGGTCAGAAAATCATGAAGATAGTAAAAACACACAGTTTCTTTCAAATAGGGTCTGATTTTTCTTTTTGTGTACAGAGAATAGTGCTGTGGTCTCACAACTCAGCAACAGCTAAGTGCCTCGCTTTCCCCCATTGTAGAGCAATTAGCACCTTTGCTAGCGGTGCTTGAATTGATTAACTTTGAGATCTTCAGGATCACATTTGCCAGCAACCTGTTTATCAATGCAGGTAGAAACTAATCCCCTGGAAATATCTTCCGGAATCTGAAAATCATTCTTTTGCTTCTGCAATTGTTTTTTATCAGGATGCACCAGATAACTTGCTGGTGTTTTGCACTTAGAGAAGAAAACTTTTCCCCTTCATGACCCTTGGCACGAAGGGGCTTACACCATTGTGTTTTATGTTGTCATGAGAATTATCATAAACACTTGAAGCTTCCTGCTTTGTTGTACATCTGAAATCACTTTACTTGAAAATTATGTTTATTATTCTCTTCAGCTGGGAATTCAGTAGATCAAGATGAATGTGGTGTTTCTCAGTTTAATGCAGTCAGTAATTTGACAAGATAGGTATAATTTCCCGTACATTTCAGTTCCTTGAAGTACTAGGGTCCCAGAGTAATTTGGCAAACAAACAAAAGAGCTAATTAAATATTGCTGCATTTTTCTAAGGCAGAGTGTGTACAAGGTCATACCAAGGGCTCAGCTGAAGTTTATTAAAGATTAGCAGCCTGTTTCTGCAGGAGGGATCCGTCCAGCTATTGTAATGTACAACAGCCTGGCATACAGCTTTCCACAACAAGCTGTTGTACAGAGCAGAATTGCAGAACAAATTTTCAGTATAATATCTAATAAAGGGGCTTATATATCAAAGTTTTTTATGCTCCTTATGTTTTGTTATATTCAGAACAAATAAGAACAATAAGACCCTAAATGCTTCCATACATTTGGAAAGTGGATCTAGGAGTAGATCATTATGCAAAAAGGGCTACCTTATTACTGTGCCTTTCATTTGCACTGTAAATCCTTGTGGGAAAGACACACCTTTGCTTTTGTATTTTGCCTCCTGCAATAGGAACCAATCTGTGAATCCAAATGCAAATTGGCTAAATAGCTGTGAAGGAGTTTGGATAGGGAGGAGGTGTGCAATGTTTGCCGTTAACTTGCCAATAAAAGGTATAATAAATATTTATAATATGCCTATAAGATCAGAGAATTGAAACCTGTGCATAGAGTTTGTGAGCAAATGCTGAACCATGCAGGGACTAAGGCCTTTACTTCTCTCCTGACCATCATATAGACTGTATAGGAACACAATTTATGTGATATTATTCTCGTAATGCTACTGTACAAAGACTGTAAAATACAGAATATTGACTATGCAAAGATGAAGTGTTCCTGAAAATTTGTCTATGATACTGAGCACAGAACACCTTTTCTGTCATAATTCTGGGATTTTTGGCTAACATTCATATTCCTGTGTTGATGCATAAATAAATTGCCTCTTTTTCTATCATGCATAACTAGATGGAAGGAGTTTCAATAAGAAAATTTGTCAATAAAAGAAAGAATCAGAGAGCACTTTTCCTGCTTTTGAAAGCAGCAGAGCTGGACAGAGATGCGAATATTCAGTGCTTCTAAGTAGAAACATTTTCAAAGCCAAACTGAGCACCTTGTTCCCAAATAAGCACTAATACATTATAATTATGCACTTCAATGCTGAGATTAAAACAGTCTTTAAATTCCCAGTGGTTCTCCTATCTGTTTATACCCCCAAGTGCCTTATACTCAGTTAAAAGAAAAATGCTCTTTCAAAGGCTATTTATGTAAACAACTCCTAATTCCTCTCCAGAACCATAACACCATCATATAACAGAGCATTGATCATGGAAAGCCTGAAGTATGGTGAATCACCATGTTTCCCCTGTAGAACGCAAGAAACAAGCTGCAAGGCAAAGGGTCTTTTAAAAAAAGGTCTGCCATGTAGCTTAAATATCTCTAAACCGTACAATGTGAGCAGTGCTCATGAAATCCAAGATCAGTATCAGCCCAGATTTGTAGACCAAGTTCCTGCAATTTCTAAGGTACCTGCACGTTGTGTGACAGCACTTGCTTCTATAGACTGGCCATGGTTACTTGCAAGCTGCTCCTTTTGTGTCTTCTGTTCAACAGCAACAATAGATTGCATTTGTCATAAATATTTATCGTGCAAATATCCCTTGCTGGTTTTGATCCTGCAAGATCTAAAAGTATCATGTTCTTTCATTATGGAATTCAAAGATTATTTTTTGATATGTTACCATGGTAACAAAACGATAACTGGGTTCCTATTTTCACTTTACATTAACAAAAGGCTAAATATTATAAGCAGTAGCCTTATATTATTAAGTATATTATTAAGCCTCTATGCTGTGTAACAAGAGGTGTGTTTCTGAAAAAATATGAGGCTTAGAATTAATCCTTTAAGTCTTGAGTCACCATAGCTGTGCTGTATGAATATAAAGACAAAATCTATTAAGAACAGTAACTCTACATTAATTTAAAAGCAAGGAAAAAGAAAATTTGCCTATGGTATGTAAGTTTCCTGTATATAGACCTCAATGTTCAGACCTTCATGGGTGTTAAAGATGCTCCAGTAACTGCCTCCAAGTCTGTAAACCTGCACATTGCTAACACTGTGGTGCTTACAGAAAGTTATAAAGGACAGCAGAAGTATTAATAGCAGCAAGTCAATTCCTCCAGGGTGAAGAAGGCAATAACTATTGATTTTTCCATTAGCCGGGGAATTGCTTTAACCATTTGCAAGATCTCAGGTCCTCCAGGCTAAGGAAATGAGAACAGATGCAGGAGGGAAATAGGACTCAGTAAGATTTTATCAAGAGCAATAAAGTTCTGGTAGGGATAGAAACTGCTGTACCTGGGGTCAGAGTCACGGTGAACACATGCAACTCTAGTGATCATGGTTTGCTCTTTTCTCTGTTTTTTGGATGAAGTGAGTAGTTAACATCTTATAGGAGTATAACCCTCAGTATACAATGCAAGCTCTTGAGCAGAGTCCCTATGGATTATAAGAAAAGAGGGTGGAATCTTACATTTACCACCTGAGTGATAGTATCATCTCCTGGCATTGTAGGACAGACATAGCAGGTACAGGTAGAACTGGCAAGAAATATTCTAGAAAACCTGCTTTTCCTTAAAGATATTTATTTGTGTAGTTTATACATTTTAATTCAGCTTTCAGGCAAAAGGATTCCTCATTTCCATGCTGGAATACCTAGTGAAAGATAGGTGCAAGAGAAGTGGAGAAAAGAAAACATACTGTAGAATTGCCAGTATCTATTTAGTCACCTGGGCAAAACAGTGGGAAACTGAGATTCAGGGAGACTGACTTAAGAAGCTGCTGTGTACAGTAGCACGCTGGCAATTCTAAAATGGCATTCTGAGTCTTTTGGCTTTGCCACAAAATTCAGTAGTTTTATCTTGAAGCAAAATAGGAGCTATGTGAAACCTTGTAGTGTTATAGAACAGGGGAATGATTACATCTGCAGCTCTAAACACAGGGCATCTCATGGATGCCTTACACATGGGGATAGGGGATGAGCAATTCAACTGGAGAAGAGACAGAACGCTAGAGTTAAACTGTGTATTAAGGATACAGAATTAGTCTATAACTGGACCATGCATTTCACTTTAAATGGGGGAGGCAAATTAGACTGAATATTCAGTTTTAGACTGAATATTCAGTTCACAGTGCAGGGCATATGCAAACATTATCATATATGTACCATATCCAAAATAACTTCACTAAGTCACATAAGGGCAGAAAGATCAGGTCTTTAGCTTCCAATTTGAGAGATTCAGAATCTAAAATTTAGTCCATTACACTTTTCTAGGCAAGTTGACCAAAGACTGTGACAAAAGTAGAGAAACACAGGGATAACTGTGTCTTTTGTTGGACCCCCTGTGAGAATTTGCAGTCATCCCTGCTGAATACAATTGCTGAATATCCACATGCATAAAACAAACTGCAGTGCATTAAAACTTGAATCTCATAGAATCATTGACAATACAGATTAAGAGGGAGCTCAGCAGGTCATCTGGTCCAGCTTTCCACTCAAAGCAGGGCTTACCTCCACATTTCATATCACTTGGGGTTGTTTTTGATTCTTTGGTTGGTGTTTTTGTTTTCTGATTATTCAACTTTTGGGAATCTAGTTTGGCAACATAAAAAATTATTGAAGAAATACTAAGCTAGCAGTACTTGTCTAATATGCCAGCTTCTTCCCTCTTCCATGTCCAGGAATAACATAGCCTTGATTTGCCAAAGTGTTTTATGAGGAAGATACAGTTCCTGCCAATGAGTTTGGGAGTGAAAAATTCCTCAGGAGAGAGCACGCAGATCAAACATCTGATGCATGTGCTGTTAGCAGAGCTCCCAGGAGCTCAGGGGCTTGCCAGAATCCCTGTGCTTCTGCACAGTTCCCACAAAGGGCTGTAGTTATCTGAGGATGCTGCTGCATCCCCGGAGGTCAGATATTCCACAGGGGGTAAATTCAACATATTTATGAACAATCCAAGTGTCTCAGTGCTTTAACCGTACTGTCCCTGGTATGGTTAAATACCATATACTATACCATATCATAACACAATAGTAATAATCCTAACAAACACATTTCTGCAACTATGAAATTCTCAGAAATAAACAGCCAAATAAGATGAATTTTAGTTTTAAATGTTGACATGAAAAGGGAAGTAGAATCAGACAAATTAAGGAAAGCATCTTACAGATTTATCAAAACATATTCCTGATGTTAGCAACTGAAATAGCTTCTCAGGCTCATTCAGTCTAAGAGGACAGAAAGTTGTCTATGACAAGCAGTCTAGAAAGCCTAACTAAGGCACCATTATGTCTTTATCTCTCCGCTGACAGCGAGGAATTTGGACGACTCTGAAGGCCATCCAGTGCTTTGGCAAAGCTGGCCAGTAGGAATCACTGAGAGCATGGGAGTCCTGTCATTGTCACTTAGAGAACGTTGCACTTCTAATATGCTCTTTTAATCTCATAGAAGTCACCATTAGATGTAGCTGTGGAGTGGGATTCTGTATGAGGTTGACAACTACATTCTGGGCAATGCAAAGTATAATTTTGTGCATTTGGGACAATGCAAAGAGTGTTTTGTCCTTTCACATCTGCTGGCTTCACATGAATATTTGAGGCATCCCATGGAGACCTATGTATGGCCAACTGAACTGAGCTCTTAGCAGGCAGGCAGCTGAATAGCTCTCTTGCTTCCACCATTGATGAGATCTCTATTGACTGTAATAGTTTATACACATGGCAGAAACGTAGACAATTGTGCTTCATTTTCTTAATCGCATGATGAGTCTTACACAAAATTATTCAAGAGGCTTAAATGCAGATGTCTGAAAAATAGACATCAAAAAGTAGATGAAATAAATTTTGCATCAGCTGACCTGAGAGATGTCTGAATCACTTCTATGTAATATGAGAGTCACAAGACGGTGTTTCAGCTGGTGGATTAATAATTGAGGAAGAGGCAATGTCTTTTGCACCATATAGTAATGCTAAACTTTTGTCCTGGAAGTGGAAGATCTGGTTTCTAGCTACTTCCCAGCATCAACAGTCTTGAAACCAAACCCTGCAAATGTGATGTCATCACTACAATATTGATAAATAATTTATTTATTCAGATGTTTCAAGCACTCATGAGAGTGAGGAGAACTTAAAAATCTCCTGTTTCCAAGTGGAGTTTTGAGACTTGCTTAGTGGTTTCAGTCAGAGTAGGGATAGCCTGACCACAGTAAACCAGACCATTCAGAAATTAGGTCAAATTCAGATGCTTCCCTGCTAACAGCTCAACTTTTGCTAGCTAAACCAAGTCACTTCTCAGCATGCATTGAATATTGTCTGTTGGCATTTATGGAGTTTGTCATCCAGAGATGACAATACAGCCTGTAACTAAATATAAGCACCTTTGCAGTTTGACAGCATCGTAACCAGGTGATTTGAATTGTTCAGTCCCTTAAACCTCACCATTTATCAAGTCCACTTGTGGCGCTGAAACGATCAATGTGAATATAACCATTATAGGTTTACTTACAGATTTATTACTTCGTGTACTAAAAAAATGTTTAAAAGATCATGAAGCAGATTAATTGTAGACAAGATTTGTTTGAGGCCATGAAAAATACACATCAAAGATTTGTGTTACTTCTGAATGCCTGGTGTCTTTCTAGTAACATGAAAAGAATACTAGTATCATACATTTTCATTAGTGAGAATAAATAATATGGATCCAAAAAAACATCTGAAGTGATCTTAAACATGCAGCTTATATACCTCCATCAGCTTCAACAAATGTACCTATATGGTTTTGAAAGACATCCTCATGAGGACAATGTGCTATATATAACGTGCTTTGGAAATGGTTTACTTCGTAAATTTTCCAAAACTTTCAAAAACATCCTTCTACATTTAGGTCTTGTGCTTGACAGTGTGTCTTTTGTCTTATTAATAGGCACCACAAGGCCACATAAGGAGGGAGAAGTCCCTGGTGTGGACTATATTTTCATCACTGTTGAAGATTTTATGGAATTGGAGAAAAGTGGTGCTCTCTTAGAAAGTGGAACATATGAAGGTAAGCACACTTTTACTGCTAAATCTGTCTCATGTTTCCATTATGCTTTTCTCTAATATGATGGAATTGCACTTAGACATTCAATTGCAAATGTGTCACTGCTACTGTTACCAGACATTTTTGAAGAACCATATGACAAATATGAAAATATTTTCATATGAAAACGCTAAATGCAGATGGGTTCATTGTAATTTTAGTATATTACACGTGTTAAGAGAAACAGGATAATACATTACACTTATGGGAAATAAACATTAGTTCTTTTTGCCAAATACTTGAGATTTGCACAGATTTTCAGCAAACAGCTGCTTTTCTAACATAGGACAAACAAAATCTAGAACAGAAATCAGTTTTTCTTTGCATGTGTGATCCTGCAAACACCAACCTATATAGAGGTTGAAACCTCACTATTTAAGTAAAACAGGAAGGATTTGCTATGTCATGTCTTATGGGCTTTGTAAGGTTATTGAAAAGAACTCATTAATTTTGTAATATGACAGAGGGATAGGAACTGTCCTAATGACTGTATTAGAAAATGTCTGTGCAGGGGGCAAAGAGCCAGCAGCTTATTGCAGAACAGTGCTTCCCAGGAGAATGGATGATTCATCTGATTTTAAGCCTTTTCCAAAACACAGCTATCCTGGAAGTGAAACTAGTGCAAGTGGAAGGTCAGTTACATATCAAGGCATGTTAATAAAACCAGATTAATGCTATACTATTTTAAACCAGATGCTTCTTAGAAATTCGCTAGTATTGAAAACTCAGTAATGGATAGGTCTTTTTACTGTAAACTTCAAAATGACTGGAAACCCCCTTTATATGAAAAATATGACCCATACGTATGAGAATACCTGGGTGAGTAGAACCATTTACAGGAAGCAGCCCCATATTTTTACCTTGTAGCAAAAGAAGCAATGAAGACCTTTTTGTTCCAACTTTGCCTGTCAAGGAAAGCATCTGAAGATAAATAAGAAGCTATTCACCCCAAAGAAAATCATTAGCTGTGTTATAAATAGCAGGAAAGAAGGTAATTCTTTCTCACCTAATCAGCATGCAGTACCCATTGGAAGGTAAATAAATTTTCCTTAAGAGTTAAATCAATACGGAACTTGCAACAAAGATTTCCATTAAAGAAGGTCAAATAAAGGAAAATATATGATCATTTTCTTTTTTTTTTCCCCACTGTCTGACACCTAACACTAGAAGTTACCTAAACATTAATACAAGAGCAATACCTCGATTTTACCTTTATGAGAGGTTCATTAAATAAGCCTTTCTTGAAGTATCTTTTTGTTACCTTAGGTGTTTGAAACTAACCTTAAAGGAGCTTAAGTGTAGCACAAGTCTGTCATTGCTTGACCATGTATTAGTTTGTAGCAAGTTTGTAGAGCTTGAACTGCTAGGTTAAATTAATTCACAGTGCTCTTCTGTCCCTCGAGGGATACTGAGAGGTATCTTTTAATACCAGCTACCAGAGCTGAGTGGACAGCAAGGTGAAATATTGGCTGGGAAGTCTACGTAACTCCTTAAACCGGTTTGAGGACCTAGCTGAGGGGAGGTCCAAAGTCATGACTATGCAATGTCTGTCACATCATTCACTGATCACAGATGACAAGTTCAGTGAAGCCAAGAAGTCAGAAACTAAAAGCAAAACCAAAATAAACTCAAAAGACCAATTTCTGCGTAAATCCTGTCTTTGATTCATACATGTTCCAATCACCAGATGTACATTCTGACAGACAAGAGATAACACATTATCTGTCTATGTATTATGGCAAATGATAGGTATCGCATTAGAAAAATTATTTAGTTTAGAGATGCTGTTTCTGCTGTTCCCATACAGAAACTTTTGGACATGACCTTACAAGTTACAGCTCCCATTTCCTGATTAATTCCTTATGACTGTAGTGCCTTCCTAAGGGAAGGATTTTGCTAATCATTCCATCACAGGTTTTCCTCAGCACATTAAGTCCGCAGTGATTAAGTTCACGGGTGACAATTACACCAATCTCAATTCCGCCCACTAAAAGAAGATGATTTTTGAATCCTTCCATAGGTCAAGCAACTTAGGAATGTTCTGGGAGATGAGTTTTCTTTCCTTATCAACACTGGTTACCAGGACTTTGAAAAAAATCAATCTTCTTTTTAATGATTCTCAATGTTAATAGATTGGTTTGCAGATTTCTATATTATTTCTTTTTTATTATTTATTTTTCTATTATTATTTATATTTTTATTATTATCTCTTGAAAGAACCATTCTGTATTTAGTTAAGTTTCTGTAATTTAGCTGGGCTCGGTCTAAGCTGATTGTCTGAACACGACCACTATGTACCAGTTTGTCTCTACCAGAATTTTTTTTAAAGAAGGGGTTTCTCATTTAGTTGAGATAAAAATACAGATTATGTGTGTGTGTCTTGGTTTTCACCACTTCTTGACTAGAAGGGTTGATTCAGTCTATTTACCTTCTAGTGTATGAATTGCAAAGAGAATCAGAAACATCCACGCAAACCAGAGAGGGAAGCCAAATGGAGACTTACCTGGCACTGAGCCTTTGTATTGTGCACTATGGCACTCAGTATTGTTGGGAGAGGGGATATTTTTTCATAGTAATAAGAAAACTGGTGAAAACAATCAAAAATATCTTTGTTCTTGTGCAAGCAAATAATAGTAGGGATTTGAACCTGGACAGGATATAACCTAAAAGTAAAACAAGTATGTATTCGTAGAAAAGTATAATTCTATGCTGCTGCTTTTTTTTTTTCCTTCTGTTTTTTTGAAGCACACATTGGATTTCGAGTTTTAAAATAGGTTTTTTAACTTATAAAAGCCTCAGAATTAAAAATAGGGTGCTCTGTGACCTCTTTACTCCTTGGGCTTTGGATAGGTCTTTCTTTGTCTACCACTTCTGTGACAACTGTGAATGACTGTAGTACTCCAAAGTGCTGTAGAAAAGCAACAGTATGTTCATGATGAAAACTCTACAAGTCTCTTTTTTTTACCAGTTTTACAATTATGAAAATATTTTGTGTTTTGGTAGGGCCAAATCCGTTGCTATGTTGGCCTTTTCTTTTTATGCCTTTATGAGCAACTGCTGGAAAGACCAAGCCATCTTTAGAGATATTAATTATTTTAAATGTATATAGTGGTGCATAAACAGTTACAGCACATTTTGCAGCTTACCCATAGTAAAGTTTCATGGCAATCTAGGTGATACCATTCAATGCAAAATGAAAGACGAATACAAGACTCATTTCCACTTACTCAGATTAACAGTCCCAGGCAAATTAATTTCAGTGAGATCGTCACTGAGTTCTGAATTTGTAGAATCATAGAATAGTTAGGGTTGGAAAGCACTTTAAGATCATCTAGTTCCAACTCCCTGCCATGGGCAGGGACACCTCACACTAAACCATGTCACCCAAGGCTCTGTCCAACCTGGCCTTGAACACCGCCAGCCATGGAGCACTCATAACTTCCCTGGGCAACCCATTCCAGTGCCTCACCACCCTCACAGTAAAGAACTTCCTCCTCATATCCAATCTAAACTTCCCCTGTTTAAGTTTTAACCCATTAGCTCTTGTACTGTCACTACAATCCCTAATGAAGTGTCCCTCCCCAGCATTCCTGTAGCCCCCTTCAGATACTGGAAGGCTGCTATGAGTTCTCCATGCAGCCTTCTCTTCTCCAGGCTGAACAACCCAAACTTTCTCAGCCTATCTTAATACGGAAGGTGCTCCATTCCCCTGATCATCCTCGTGGCCCTCCTCTCGACTTGTTCCAACAGTTCCATGTCCTTTTTATGTTGAGGACATCAGAATTGTACATAGTGCTCCAAGTGAGGTCTCCTGAGAGCAGAGTAGAGGGGCAGGATCACCTCCCTCGACCTGCTGGTCACGCTCCTTTTCATGCAGCCCAGGGTAGGATATGGTTGGTTTTCTGGGCTGCAAGCGGACACTGCCGGCTCATGTTCATTTTCTCATTGACTGAACACCCCCAAGTCCTTCTCTGCAGGGCTGCTCCGAATCTCTTCTCTGCCCAACCTGTAGCTGTGCCTGGGATTGCTCCCACCCAGGTGTAGGACCTTGCACTTGTCATGGTTAAACTTCATCAGGTTGGCATCAGCCCACCTCACAAGCTTGTCAAGGTCCCTCTGGATGGCATTCCTTCCCTCCAATGTATCAACCAAACCACACAGCTTGGTGTCATCAGCATACTTGCTGAGGGCGCACTCAATGCCACTGTCCATGTCACTGACAAAGGTGTTGAATAAGACAGGTCCCAAAACCAATCCGTGAGGGACATCACTCTTTACTGGTCTCCAGCTGGATATTGAGCCATTGATCACAACTCTTTGCTTGCAGCCATCTGGCCAGTTCTTTATCCACCCAGTGGTCCACCTATCAAATTGATGTCTCTCCACCTTAGAGACAAGGATGTCATGTGAGACAGTGTCAAAAGCTTTGCAAAAGTCCAGGTAGATGACATCAACTGCTCTACCCCTTTCCATCAGTTCTGTAGCCCCATCATAGAAGGCCACCAAATGGGTCAGGCAGGATTTCCCCTTAGTGGAGCCATGCTGGCCGTCACCAAGCACCTTGTTGTTTTTCATGTGCCTCAGCATGCCTTCCAGTAGAATCTGCTCCAAGATTTTGCCAGGCACAGAGGTGAGACTGACTGGTCTGTAGTTCCCTGGGTCATCCATTTTGCCCTTCTTGAAAATGGGGGTTATATTTCCCTTTTTCCAGTCATGGGGAACTTAACCTGACTGCCCTGATTTTTCAAATATGATGGACAGTGGCTTAGCAACTTCATTTGCCAGCTCCTTCAGGACCCGCGGATGGATTTCATCAGGTCCCATGGACTTGTGTGCGTTCAGGTTCTTAAGATGGTCTCCAAGCAGATCCTCTCCTACAGTGGGCCTAGGGTCTTCATTCTCACAGCCCCTGTGTCTCCCTTCCAAGACTTGGATGGTGTGGTCAGAGCATTTTCTGGTGAAGACTGAGGCAAAGAAGTCATTAAGAACCTCAGCCTTCTCCAAATCCAGGGTAGCCAGTTCTCCTGATAGCTTCTGGAGGGGGCCCACGTTGTCCCTAGTCTGCCTTTTATTTGCAATGTACCTATGTAATAAAATTTCAATTAATTCCACCAACAGACTACTATTGGGGCAGGAGGTGTTTGCCTGAAGAGTGCCTAACTCACTTATTTGGAGGTCTTTGCCTTATATTGCAGGCAAATCTTGAAGGTTTCACTTTGTTTCTTTTTAGCATAATTCCAAGTCACTGTGCTGATTAAAGGAATTCTTATTTGGCCCAGGAAGATAACTTCATTGGAGATAAAACTTGTTTCCAATGCATATACTCGGGTAGAATAAAATAAGCATAGTTCTGAACCAGAGGAGGAAGTGTTCCTGTGCAGAGTGAAAGCCACATGCCTCTGTTATGCAGGCTCATGTAGCGCAGGAGGACATGCCTCAGCAAAGTAATCCACATTCCTTTTCCAGTTTCATAGGTGGTCTTTGAATTGGCACAATATATTCAAATCTATGAAATGCAGAATAACAAGGCTGTAATGAGCAGACAAGCTGTGTGTCTATGTGTGTGCTGTTTTTTACGACTTGTCCAATAGGAGGGTTGGCCCAGTATATTGTCATCTCACTGATACATCAAAACTTGTACCGAGTCTTCATAGATCACTGACTTCAAAGGATGCTCCTTATTAGAATAAAAATAATAATAATTAGATCTTAATAAAGATCTCTTTATTAGATCAGCAAAATTTCTTAGTCAGTGCAGCATATCAGTCCACTGAAAATGTATCCGAAATGTGTATTGGTTAAGAATGCCAATACACATAAACAGAATTGTAACAGCTTCAGTATTTTTCTTCCAAACCCCAGATATAGTAAGGCACATGATTCAAGGTTATGCTAAGACATTGTTATAAGGTATTAATAATGAAAGAGTGTAAGATTAATGCATGCTATGGGCAGAACATATGTTCTAGCTATGAAAGTAACATATGCAGTAGCAGTGCCAGAAATAACAAGAATTGTTCAGTGTATAAGTACTGTAAGAAAAAGAAATGTGTTTGTTGATAATCCATAAAGACATAAATGCATTTCAAATACACAAAAGCAAGAGGGATTTTAGCAGTGTGGGATTCTATAAGAAATGCGATCATAAAAAAAGTTGTTCATAACTATTAAAGATGAGGTAAAATTATGAAAATAAGTTAATTCAACCAGTACTTGTATGAGTCATGTTCTCAGTTGACCTCTCTTTTTTTCTATCAATTTTTGTTTGCCTCAGAAGAGCTCCGTAAGAGTTGTTTTATAAAAGACACCTATTTACTATAAATACAAGAATAGTCCTTAATTTATCCCATTAAAACCAATTTTAGTTATTGTGCCATTAATTTTGTCAAAAAATCCACTTTTAATCATTTCTTTGATTGATGGAATTACCTCAAATTCATTCATGGGTTAAAATTCAAAGTTCACTGAAGCTATTTAACCACTTCTGTGATCATTGACTTCCCTTGGCTCCACTGAGGTCTGTGGTAAAATTCCAGATTGCTTAAATGGAGACAGAATTTCAGCCATATATTTTTCACTGATATGGTATTATTTGGCTGAATATTAGCTGGAATATCCTTAATATTTCAGAACTCTGTAATTTATTAAGTCTTAGGAAAAAAAAAAAGATTGAATACATCCCATCAGTAAAACCTTAGTGTTATTACGTGATTATTACAGTTGGTTTAGAACATTTTTAAGGGGTCAGCTTATGTGTTTTCAGTTGAGTTACCATTATGATGAGCTCCCATGTGAGAATGAATGTGACTTGAAGCTGAAGCCTTGCCACTGGCTCTTTGCATACACTGGCATCTGAGCAACACCGGGAGGTGCTCTGATTCCATTCTTCTGAAGAGTCCTCATACCTAAGACAACAATAAGTTTTACCTAAGCTTTCATTCCATCTCTCAAGCCAAATTTAGCATAAAGTCTTCTAAATTATCTAAACTTTCTGGTCAACTGATGCATTTTCAATTAACATTTCATTTTACTATCTGTAAATTTAAAACAAGAGTAAAAGACTACTCCTCATAGGCAATGGAGTCTTCAATTACTGCACTGTGGTGACAATGGTTTTATAAAGAGGTGGTGTTTGATTCCTGAAGTTTTGATGCCATTCTTCCATGTGAAAAAATTGTGAGGAATTCAGAATTCCATCCACTTACTGTATGCAGCGTTCCCTTGTGAGCAGAACATCCTGAACTCTCGGCAGAAGGATACAAAGGAAATGAATTAAAATGAACATAATAAAGCACTACCTCCCTAAGACCTAAACGCAGTAGTTCATGAAATATTCTGATTTAAAATGGAAAACAAAGGAATCATGAAAGTAGATCTATATAGATAAAAATAGAAGTAGGCCTTCAAAAGCCATGTCTTTCACCAGTAGAAAGTGTCTTCAGGGGCATAGATGAATGAAATGAGATATTCTATAGTAAAGTTCACATTCCTGTTGAAAGTGCCTCTTGAGGGGGTAGACCCCATATTAATATAATGTCCACTTCTCACCATTTATATATTCAGAGAATAAATAAATGTGGATGCATCATAATTTAGGTCAAAAAATATTAGACAGAATCTTAACTATTCAGTGACTTCATGATCTGATTGAGTTCTTGTACCTGTTCTATATTAGTCAGATTTTGTGGGCTTTTTTGTGTTTCCTCCCTTACCCTTGGGGCAGGGGAAGGAGTTGAATCTCATTGTTAAATATGAAATGCAAAGAATGTAAATGCTTACAAGCTCAAGAAGATAATGCCAGTGGATATATCAGCATACATAAGGAATCCTGTCTGTATTTGTTAATGCATTTTAAGGCATAAAACATCACATTTACATTTTTTAAAAAAGGTTATTAAAGTATTTTGTCATTTTCTCAGGGAAGTAATAAGAAAAGAATAAAAATTGAATAAATATTTCCTTTTTGTATGAAAACCAACTTCTTTTAAAAGTATATTATTGCAATATAAAGGGCAACTTTCATAACTTCTGCTGTCTTTTTAAACTTCCTGGAAGGTAGAATTAGTGTGGCAAAATGTATCCTTCCTCTCTGCTCTGAATTGGAGGCTGTCTAAATGCTCATTATTTTAATTATTGCCGTTCCTATTGTATGGTTGTTTCTATCTTAAATAATCAGGCCTCTGTCCTAGTAAACATCCAGAGATGGGAACACTGGTGACATCAAAACAGTCTGTTTTATGAGTGGTGTTGCTTGCCTCCTGCTGCCAGGGTTATCGAGTGAGGTTAGTAGACCATAGTCCTGCTGTGGTTCTCTCACTCCTGCAGCTTGGGCTCTTCTGTCTTTTCTGCATCAAGGCTTGTAGTTAGAGGGTTCTGTCTCCTGTGTGGGTCCTGCAGCAGGTCACTATCCTTTATAGCAGACTGGTGACATTTCAACCAAGCTGCTGGCTCGGGAAAGCCTTCAGATACCTGAGGCTGCAGTCCATATCAATTGGCAAAGACTGTTCTTTCAGAAATATTAAGTATATGGTCAGTTTTGGCCTGCTGCAAGGATGCAAGCAGTAAGAAAAGATGACATCCAGATGTTCATCATAATGTAGTATGAAAAAGTGGCATCCAGGAAATGAAAGTTTATGTGACTATAGTTTTACGTGTGAAATGAGAAGTGGGACCACTCTGCTTTTAAATAGACAGTGATGGCTCCTTCATCCTGTCCACTTCCAGAGAAATCAGAGATCACTGGCTTCCCCACTGCTTCTAACAGGATTTAACTGAAAGAAAACCAAGAGCCATTGCAATTGTCTCTGTCTCCCGGAACATCTTTCTGCTTCATGTGCTGCCTAGATGGGTGTGCCAAGGATGGCCATGAATAGACTTGATTTGTGTGTGTTAAGCAGGCTGTGATTGCAAAGCACTTGACTGAGCTGTGCTGCAGTCAGCTACCGGGCTAAACTCCCTGCCTGGCCTGTCAGACTGCTCTGCTGCCAAAGTAAAGGATGTTAGGTTGCAAAAAGGATGCTCTGCAGTGTTTCTGACCATGTTGGAAGTGTATCTTCCAACTAGTTGTGTCAGGCACAAAGTCAGAGACTAGCCACTGTCACATATGGCTAGATAGAACCCATAATTCTGCTGGCTGGGGCTCCATAGCTTAGCAGAACTGTGCATGGACATTCAATTCAACTAAGTCATGTTCTGTTGAGATTCTGTGGCTGTAATAAGCAGCAACTTATTGCCAGCTGAGGGTTACTTTAAGTTACATAAGCTGGTATTTTTTCCTAAGGAAATCAAGTGGATTGTTCCACAAGCACACAACTTTCTTATTTGCTCATGTGTGTTCCTAAGATACAGAGAAGGACCAGGTGCCACGGAGCACGTATTATATGGGTCCATGTGCTCCAGAAACTCTTTGTTCAAAGAGGCTTATTGAAGCAACTGTCAATGTACTTTATTTTGTATCAAAATTAGATCAACACCAAGAGGATCTCAGCTGCAGGGAAATCAAGAAACAGCCTTTGCCTTCGTGATTTTTGTGGAGCCAAGGTGATTGTGTATCAGCTCAGCCCAAGACCTGTCCTATGCTTTACAATTCTGTGCAGTTGCTACCAGAAAGGTATTAACGAACTGAAGTGACCAGACACAAGTAATGCAAATTATCAGGAGAGCTGCAGGGAATAAATTTAGAGAACTCATCAGATAGAGCTTTGTTGAGTAATGATTGAGAAATTCAGAGAATTTAAAATGCGTGAACCCAGTGGATGAATAAAGATAATTCAAATTGGGCAAATAAGTAACCAGGGCTAATATGATGAATCTGGAAAGGATGAACATTTGGATTTAATATTGGGAACAAATTTTCTCATACTGATGTGATTTAAGTGTTCGAATAACCTCCAGAGGTGGAGATCCCAGTTTCATCTCTTAGGAAGTTTAAAAGTAGTTATTAGTAGAAATATTCCTGCACTGGTAAAGAGATTAATTAAAGGCTGCAGTATAGTATTGTCTATTTGAGTACAGTATTTATTAGTGCTGTCTATGTGACGCATTAGGTTTTGACTGTGGTTTGTTGGTTTTTTTTTTTTTTCATAAAACAGATCACAACCAGTTTAAGTGCATATTTCAGGTATGTTCTCACTGAAGTTCGACTGCAGTATATATTGTGCTGGTTTAGTTTAAAAGCAGATTATGTTAGAAGAACACTGTCAAGCTTTGTACAGCCTGAGCTATCTGGCTGTCACACCGATAAGGCACATTCATCTGTAGTTATTACAAAAGATGTGAAAGAATTTAACATCTCAAATTACAAATTATACTGACGTGTCACTGCTCTGGAGAAATGTTTAGCTACATTGCTCAGTTACAGAGATCTCCATTTTTTCATACATTACAGGGAAGACACAATGTTTGTTATATCCAGTTTACATTCAATTATCATGTTATGATGGTTTTATGAAGTTCTTCTGAATTTTATATCCTCCTGGATACTACACATTTGCATTTGTGATATTCCTCATTATTCTACTTCAGGTGAGAAATGATCACCTTCCTGTAGCAAATAGTATCCTGCTAGATACCGTAAAATGAAATCCAAAAGGTGTTTGGGAAGTTCCTAAAACACATGGAGAACCCCCCCCCCCCCTTGCTATAAGTCCTTCCATATATCTCAGAATTTTCCAAAAACATGAGGCAGTTTTATTTTCCAAAGACAAGGTATATTGAAGCTTCCATAATGCCTTCCTCTTAACATCTTCATATGAATCAAAGGATTATTTTTTTCAGAGTGTCTTCCTTAAATCCTTCTTGCCTTTTTCAGATATAATTTTTAACAGCTGCCTTCTCTAATCTTTGCTCCCTTAATCACCCCAGGTTTTCAAACGCAATAAAGAATGGTCCCAAAATAACATCAAGCCAGCTTCTCAGCACCTTCAGATGCATCCTATCCAGCCCTATCGATTTGCATATGTCCAGATGACCTAATTAGTTCCTAATTTGATCCTTCTTTTGGGTAGTACCATCTTTGCCAGTCTTTGCTACTAAACAAAGACCTGAAAGGCCTGGGAATGAGCAGCAGACTTTGCCAGTAAAAGGCCTGGGCGAATGGAAACACCAAGTCCTTCAGAGTTTATCCTTCCCCATACTCTCCGTCACTTGGTCACCTACTACGCTGGGCAGCAGGCCCAGTCTTCCTTTTATTGCTGCTGTGGCTGTAGATGATCCTTGTTGCCCTTCTTGAAAATGTCCCTTCTTGTTGCCTTTGGTGTCCTCCAGCAGTTTCAACTCCAGCTGTACTTTGTCCTTCCTAAATCTGCCCTGGGTATGCAGGAAACATTTCTCTCTTTCTCCTCAGTTGCCTCTCTGTGCTTCTGCCTGCTTGACACACCTATACTGAGGAGTTCCCTGGAAGAAAAACTGACCCTGAGAGTCTTGCACAATGTTCCATAAGCCCAGGATAAGGCTTCCCTGTACTAGTAAGGATTGGATTGTAGTTTCTGTATTCCTGTTCTTTCAGCAGAAACTGCTTTGCATCAAGACATAAAAAAATTCTTTTTTATGGCCTTGGGAGCAGTTGTGATTTTTGAAATCTCACTTAGATTACTCTAGTTCAATAGCAAGATATTCTAGGGCTTTGCAGGACTACATACAACCCTGATCGTGGCTGCTGTGGTGGACTCCAGACAGGTGAGCAAGAATGTGCATCTTGCTGCCTGCTGGCACAACAGAGGGCTGTCTGCTTCCTTTCAAGATGACTTAAAAACAATGAAGGACATTGAAAGCAGCAGGTTGTACCAAGTGTGGAATAATGCAGTATAAGTGTGAGAAGCCTGGATTTGTATAGTTAATTGAAAAGAAGGATTCAAATACTGATACAGCTTTTTCTGCAATACAGTTACCTTACTTCCCAAGTGAGCTAATTAAAACAGATAAAAGACCAGCAAAGCACAAGCACTACAAGAAGTGTTTCTGTTTCAAAGCAAGGCAGTGTCTGATTAAAACCAAAACAAACTAAACATATTAAAACAAACATGCAAAACCTTTCAAGTGTAGGGAAATCCATGTATTGGGTTTGCACTGTTTTCTAAAATAATGATGTTTTACCTTGTGTAAGTGAAGGAATAAATAGATCTATGGGTTTTTTTCGGCCAGTGGAAGATTCCCCTTGTATTTCCAGTGAGAGTAATGGGGATACAATCAGAAATCAAGGTCAAATATGCTAGTAGAGAATGAAATATAATAGCCCTGTTGATGACCAACATCTAGAGTTATTTTATGTCATGCATACAGAGAAAAAAATTAGCCAAGAATACAGAATAAGCTTTAAAAGATCCTACTGATTCAGAAGAAGCTTACACCATCACAAGTAAAATGCAGCATAATCAGTGCACCAGCAGTTAAAGTAGTGCAGGAGAGGTGCCACAACATCTTGCAAACTGAGTGGCTTTTCAGGATTTAGATTAATGTTTCCAGACTCATTTAAGTCTAAGTCTAAGCCCCCTCAGTTATCATCAGGAAGCAATAAGATGTGAGTTAGCCATGACCATGGCAACTTGGTACTTGACCAAGACTGCTGAAGATCAGAAGGTGAAGACAAAAACTTTGCTTTGATCCTAGTTTATCTGTGAATTACATTACATTCTCTATCACTGAATTCAGGACTCCTGATAAGAATAACAAACTTTCAAATTGCTGACAGGAAATAAAATACTCTTTCTGTCCATGTAGAGGCACATTTGCTGGGTCTTCCACAGATATTGATGTTGATTGTAAGGGGATGGTACATTTCGTCCTTTGTTCTGTGCTTAAGCATGTTCTCCCCTAATAAGCATAGATGTTATAAGAGCTTTAAATGAAGGAACCAAATTTCTTGTTGCTATTTTATTTACAAGGTATCAGAGAGGCTCAGGCACAGACCAGGAACCACTGGCAAGGTGGTGCAGAAGCAGAGAAAAAAGCTGTTTCCCTCTGGAATTTGTGATTGCAGTATGAGATGAAGGACAATAGATGGAAGCAGTCAGTAGAGAAAGCAGCTGAATGTCAAGCAGTGGGTCTCCAGCAGCCAGCAATTTGATTTTTATCATGCTGTACATAGGAACACTTAGAGTGATGAAAGAGGTGTGAAAGAGGTAAAGAGAGGTATTGAAGAGGCAGTGAACACAAACAGAAACACAAGTTCCACCTGAATATTAGCAAATACTCTTTTACTGTACGAGTGACCAAGACTGGCACAGGCTGTCCAGACAGGTTGTGGAGTCTCCATCTTTGGAGATGCTCAGAAGCAGTCCACACACAGTTCTGGGCAATCTCTTCCAGATGACCCTCCTTGAGTAGAGGTTGGACAAGATAACCTCTGGAGATCCCTTCCAACTTCAGCTGTTCTGTGATCCTGTGAAATCATGAAGTATTTGGCATCATAGTGTGGATATAAATAGTTTTTCCTGAGGGCATGTCAGGAACAATGGGGAGATGCAAAGAGATTTTTTAAGAGCCGGTGCTAGCAATATCAGGAAAGGTGAAAGCAAATGCTTAGTTGAGTGAGGAGTTACGCAAGTGGAAACGTTGAGCCAGTATAGAAAATAAGTGAGGAAGGGAGAAGAGGCGGGTGCTGTGATGAACAAAAGGATGCTGATAAATTAGACAAAAATGCAAGAATGAGTGTTTAAAAGGTAGGCACTCTACAGTGATGACTGAATGGCTCTTACAACTGAGAGTGCAGCATCCTTTCACTCTAAGGGAGGAGGTGGGAGGTCGCATCACTTGGAAAATCTGGGAATAATGTAGCTCACAGCTGACTCCTTGCCCAGTTTAACAAGAAATATATTAGTTTAACAGCATAAAAATGGAGAAACTGAATGATTTCACAGTTTAAATCTTCACTCGGAGAGTTAATTCCCATCTAAAAAACTTTAAAGCACAGCTCCTGGTATGAAACTATTATTGTCAGCATTTTTAATACATTCTGTTAAAGAGATTTATATTCAGTCTGGCTCATAATAACCCCAAAAGGTTTTTTCTAAAGGAAGCTAGTTTACCTTTTCTATATTCTGCACAGGCTGCTTACTGTCACAAAACATCCCATTAAAAGTTTTCTGTTGTAAAGTTTTGAAAGACTTGTACAAAGGCAAGGTGGAAGGGGCAAGTATATCCTCCTCCCTCACCCAGCACAGACAAGGCCTGTTAGAGAACTTACAGCAGAGGATCCAGGCTGTGAAGCAGATCCTGCACCACCACTGTTTTGAGGAGCTCCTCACTTGCTACCAATAGACAAAGAGTGTGACAAGGGAAGCAGTATCCTCGTCACCAAGCTGACACTTGGGATATGTCAGACAGAAGTTAGCTTTATGAGTTATACCTAACCAAAAGCCGCTGGCTGTTGTAACTTCATAATTGAGAGTCCTTTGAGAAAAATTTTGTGTAACCTCCCTGTGGAGGTTTTGGTTGCAAGTAGTTGTGTTGGTAATCCCCAGCACAAGTTTCATTGTTGTATTTTTTCCCAGCTGTATTTGGATACCAGTCTGCTGAGCATAAGAACTCTGCAGCTAAAAGAAACAGAAATAAAACCTCCTGTAGGATACTGAAATTGTTATTATCTTTGGAAAACCTCTATTTCTCTGTCTGAGGCAGGTTAAAAATCTCTTTGTCAATGAAAATTCAAATTAAAACTCTGACTGATACAGCTATAAAAAATATGAAAAGAGACAGATGGTATGAAGATGTGCATGATTTTATGCACAGTGGTGAAATTTAGCTGGAAAGAGAAAGGAAGCAAATCAAAATGATGGAAATGAAGGAATTCCCCTAGAACACTATTTAACAAATTCCCTCCATAACCTTACCTGGCAGTGTGCTTGCAGTGTTAGCCCCCAGCCTTTGCTACCTCATTGCAACGACTGCACTGAGGGGTTACTGTCAATGTCAGGGTGGGCTCTTCTAGGTAATGGAAAAACCTAGAGATTAATAGAGTGCACTTAATTGATTAGGGTAAAGCAAAGATACTGATTTGCCAACCGTAGAAGGGATGGGACTGCTGCCTTTTCTGTCATTATACTTAAGGATAAGATGGATGTCTCTAACAGCTACACGGTCAACAGGAGGCGCTTTGTGTCACGAGTAGGCTATACTGACTACATCTCAGTGACTTGCTTTACTTTTTAGTGCAAGCTCAGAGAAGCAAGGAGAAGGATTTTTTTAGGCGCTGTGAGGCGAAAAGCTGGTATTACCTTCTACTTTGAGTCTTAGGTTGAATCAGCTGGAGCAGAGCCTGCATCCGTGACCTTCTGGACTTTAAGCAGTGTCTACCTACATTCTGCATGGTTTTCTTGTTTTATCAGTTGCAAGTAATTTACTGCATCCTGAACTATTCTTGACTCTTGGTATTAGTGATTTTGTCAGTGGAAGTCACACTGGGGAAAAAAGAAACACGCTCCAGGCATAAGATTAAAGGATGACATCCTAGGAAAATCATTCTAGTTTTTGAACTTTTCATCAGCTCCTCATCTCATGTATACAGACTCTGTGTGTGGAGTGTTTACCTTAATGGCACATGGCTTGTACAGGAGCCTGACTTTTGTGTAGTGACTTTCAACAGTGACAGCTAGTATGAACTCAAGAGACCTTTTTGTTTTGAAGTGTGGCAATCCGAATAGACAAGAATCAGGAAAAAACCTGCATTACCTAAACAGTATTTTTTTTGATAAGTGTTTTTCCCCTTAGAATTCTTACATTCTTACAGAGTGATGTTAATGTACATAAAACCAGAGGTGAGGGGTGGGAGGGTGTGTTTTGTTTTAATTATAGGTGGCAGTTTCCACTGGTTTCAGCACTTCTATAACTTTTCATCTTCTCACTATAATCTTTATTTGTAAAAAAGGGTTGGGCAAAGTGTAGTGATATATCTTTATAGTGGTCTTCATGCAGCTGAACTGCAATTTACAGAATAATTACTTTCCTTTGCTGCTTTATCTCATTCTTTCCACTCCTCATTCTGAGGGTGTTCAGTAACACACTGGTTTGTGAGATAGCATTTACTTTCAGCAGTGCCATCCACATATGTCATCAAGGCAAAAAAAGGTAAAAGAAACTAGCTACTTTCAGTACTTCCTTTGTGAGTTATTTGATTAGGGAACGCATAAATTATCCACAAAACCTCTATTTCATCAGCTTCAAATGTTTGCATGATATGTGTTACGAAGACACACAGCATTCAGATAGTAATAAATACTGAATACTCATCTTTATCACTCAACTTTCTCATTCTGTACATTTTCTCTGTGTGGATGAATCAGGAATTCAGTAGGAAAACCAGCATGGGATTGAGAGGTTATTCACACAATGTAATATTAAGTGTTTAGCTTAATGCTCCTAATCACCCGCTAGAGGCATTCAGTTCTCTCTATTCTCTATATTGAGACTTCCAGTTCTTAACTTCCGGTGCACTAAATTACAGGGCACTTGCTGAAGGAGTTAAGTAGATGAAGTGAACACTCTTACAAGGCTAAAGACCTGTTTAAGATCCCAGAAGAGGCCCTTAGCAGAACAGGACTGTACTCCAGGGCTGATGATCAAGCAGAGGACAGAGTGAAATGCATCAATGTTTTAGTCTACTGGGTACAAATACAGAGACGAGCTACTGTTTTCATCCATAGCCCTGATGAGCATAAATTTAGACAAAGTCAGCTCTAAAATTCCCTAGGATTGCAAAAGGAGCCTTACAGTTGGGGTCAGGTTCCACATTTACTCATATCAGTAAACCTGATATTACTTGCTGCCAACCATTTCGACATTACAGTGGCTATTTGCTATCTGACAGACAGATTGCCACAGTCTGTCTACTCTTCTTGTCTGGCACAGACTATGGGACAGCTATTCTCAAGATCACAGACTCTTATTTAGGTTGAAAGGGGCCTCTTCAGATTATCTAGTGACTAGCTTTGTGAATGAGGAGAGGGCAGTGAATGTTTCTCTACCTGAGCTTTACTAAGACTTTTGACGCTATTTCCAACAGCACCCTCATAGACAAACTAACAGAATATGGGTTAGATAAGCTAATAGTATGGTGAATTGAAAACTGGGTGAACAACTAGTGCCTAGTGGTGCATCCCAGGGGCTGATACTGGGGCCAGTACTGTTCCTCAGGCATCTTCATTAATGATCTAGACAATGGGACCTCAGTGCACTCTCAGCAAGTTTGCAGGTAATACACAACTGGGAGTGACTGATACACGAGGTGGTTGTTCTGCCATTCAGGTGGACCTAAACAGATTGGAGAATTAAGCTGAGAGGAAACTCATCAAGATCAGCACAACAAAATGCAAAGCCTTGCACCTGAGGAAGAATAACCCAATGCACCTTCACAGTGTCCCTGAGCAGAGCTCCTGGCATTCCAGCTGCAGTCTTGCAAGAAGGTCAGCATGCTCCCCTCACATTCCCAGCCTGTCTTTTCCAAAAAGCCTGTATTCAACCATTGCAGAAATCTAGCTATGTGAGTTATCATGTCTCTATTAGATCCATGACTATAACTGCATAGAATCATAGAATAGTTATGGTTGGAAAGCACCTTAAGATCATCTAGTGCCAACTCCCCTGCCATGGGCAGGGACACCTCACACTAAACCATCTCACCAAGGCTCTGTCCAACCTAGCCTTGAACACTGCCAGTGATGGAGCATTCACATCTTCCTTGTGCAACCCATTCCAGTGCCTCACCACCCTTACAGTAAAGAACTTCTTCTTTATATCCAATTTAAACTTCCCCCGTTTAAGTTTTAACCCATTACCTCTTGTACTGTCACTACAGTCCCTAATGAAGAGTCCCTCCCCAGCATCCTTATAGGCCCCCTTCAGATACTGGAAGGCATACAGACTTCTGATTTCTCCTGTTGGTTCCCCATGCTGCATCATAGAATCATAGAAGAGTTAGGCTTGGAAAGGACCTTAAGATCATCTAGTTCCAACCCCCCTGCCAGGGGCAGGGACACCTCCCACTAAACCGTGCCACCCAAGGCTATGTCCAATCCAGCCTTCAACACCACCAGCGATGGAGCATGCATCCATTAGCATCAAAATATTTCAGAGGCACCCGGGCATGCTTATTAACCAAACCAGTCTCAAGAGCTTTCCCAAGATTGTTCCACAGGCACTTCCTTCTTTGCACACCTATGCTTAAAGTGATGCCACTTCAGCGTTGTTTAATTGATTTCTACGACCCTTCTTTTCCCATCTTGCCTGGCTTTTAGCTTGCCTATCCCATTCACAGCTTGCTCACTTGCTTGTTGAAGAATCTCTACGTTGCCTGTAATTCTGAGTTTAAAGCTCTTAATTTGGCCCTCCTGTTGTCATGCTTCTGCCATAAAGGCCTCCTCTCTCATTAGGTTCTTGTTAAGGAACGGATTCCCACCCTCTGCTGTTGTAAACTGACCAAGATCTACCTCACAATCATAAAATATCTTGTCCTTATTTCGAATGGAAATACTGCTCTAGAACATCACTCTTCTTCATAGAAACCGATCTCTGATTTCTGTCTTTTTTTTCTTACAAGCCTGCCATTCCCTTTATGTCATTATGGGATTTCCTTTACATGACTCTGCATTTGTAGCAACTCCAGGGCCTGAACTTAATTTTTGTTTGCATTCTTGAGGTACTGTCATGTATGAATTGTGTCCAACATAGTGCTTATGTGGAACTGGAAGATATGTAAAATTTGCATTTTTCTGGCATTTTCTAGAGGCTACATAGGATAGACTATGATGTCTGAAATGGCATTAAAAATGATGTTTCAGTACCAATTCATTTTTAGTTTCACTTTTACATCACCCCTTACAAATCACCCTTGTTCTGCTAAGCTGAAGGAACTGTCTCTTCCTATACAAGGGTCCAAGTAAAATTCTTGAACTGAAGAGAGATCAGGTTAGCATTTCTCTTTTTTTGAAGTGTATTTTAAAGCCCTGCATTATTTTGGGGTCAGAATAATGGGCCAATGTGTTCTTGAATATTTGTCCCTCTTTCATAAATATTGATATTTTATTTGCTATTCTTCAAACAATGCAATTGGATAAATGCATTAAATATCCTCACTGTGTGTGTGTCCAAGAGGTCACACGCTGGTTTTCTGCAGTGGAGCTTACCTGTTATCCCTGTTTTGAGAACACTGAACTCTTCTTTGCAATTCTACTTTTTTGCCCCACATTCTGCAAATATAGTTACAGACATGTTAATTCATTTTCAATAACCATAAAGCGTAATAAAGAGGAGAGCTAATTTCAATAGCAGAAGTGAATTCAGAATCAGTTCTCAACATGTTTCCTGTATGTCGTGGTTTAAGCCTTAAATCACGCAACCCATTCACTCACTTTCCCTTCCTTCTTCCCCCTCCTTCTTCCCCCCCACTCCAAGGGGGGGGGGGGGGGGGGGGGAATGGGGAGAAGAATTGAAAGAATTTAACTCCCACGGGTTGAGATAAGAACAGTCCAGTAACTAAGGTGTAATAAAACCACTACTGCTACCACCAATAATAATAATGGCCAGGGAAATACAAGGGAAGAGGATACAATTGCTCACCACCCGACGACCGAGCTTTGAACTGAACTCTTCCGGGTTCCTGCCTCCAGTTTTACATCCTGGGCATGACGTGCTGTGGCATGGAATAGCTCATTGGTCAGTTTGGGTCAGGTATCCTGTTTCTGCTTCCTCCCGGCTTCCCCTCCTCCCTGGCAGAGCATGAGACTCAGAAAGTCCTTGGTCAAACCAAAGCATTCTAAGCTATAACTATAAACATCGGTGTTATCAGCGCTGTTCCCAGACCGAAAGTTGAAAACACAGCACTGCACCAGCTACTACGAAGGAGAAAAATGACTGCTGCTGCTGAACCCGTGACACTGTAATATTTTCCTGTAAACTCCCCCAAAACTCAATGTTAATTTTCTCCTTTCTCTGCTGAGCCCACAATGGCAAGAATTGAAAGAAAAGCAAATAATATTCAGTAATCTGAAATACATGCTGAAAAAATCAGGGGAGCAAATTTAGGATGTCTTGCTTCTCAGATATGAATGGTTTCTACCAGTACTATCTTCCTTTCTGCTGCTACCATTTTTACTTTGGCATTGCTCAAGGAGTGTCTGCAAAGGCAGGTATTTCAAGCAGTAGGAGTCCAAAAATAAACGCTCCAACCAGAATCATTCCAGGTATAACTAAATCTTGTTTGTGTATTTGCTTACCCCCAACTGGCTTACCTTCTGGCAAGGAAAATTTGTCATTTCAGTAGGGGGACAGGAGGAATGCTTTAAAACAATATCCTGAATAATAACATAAACCAGAGAATAGTTCAGTCAATCATTAATTTTACCTAGCAGATATCTGAATATTTATGATGATTTACATATTTTTCATTTGTAATCAGTCACTTCAGGAAATGAATACATAAGAGCTTTACAGAATGCTATTTTTTCTCATTTTCCTTAATATGAACAGACTAAAATTAAATGCAATGATAGAAAAGAGAGGTGGTTAAGACTTGTCAGGTCATTGAGGTTGTCTGCCTGCCAACAAAGCTATGTTGCCCGCGGTATATGCAGGTGCTTTGTTTCAGTCTAATTTTAAATGACTCATACAGTGAAGCTCCTTGCACCACCTCCCTTGGGAGACAGCTCTGTAATCTAACATCCTTATGGTGAGAAAATGCTTCCTGATACTTGTCTGGAGATTTCCTTTTGTACAGTGCCAAATCACTGTTCCCATTTGTATCCACTGAGGCCATCTGAAGTCATTTTGATCCTGGTCTGGATTTGACATTCCTAAATAATGTAATGATCACATTCCTCCCTGATTCTTCCACCTTGCATTTTGACTTGTAATTTGTTAAGTCTATTACTGAACTATTCCTAAATACTTTGTAAGTATTCCTAGGGTAAGTCCATATATTCTGACGTTATTCTTTCTCAATATGTGTCCTTTTTTTCACTTTTTTTTGGCACTGAGAGGCTTCAAATTTTGGACCCAAGGTGTAAATTATCAACATTTCATTTCACTGCAGCTCTTTGTCAGTGCTCACTGGCTTTTCTCCACCAGCTTTACTGCTTTAACATTGTCTTTACAGCTTCTAGAAGGGTTTGCCATATGTAACATCATCACAAAGCATTGCAGGAAGGGAGAAGAGGAACCAAGATGAAAAATTAAATGGACAGACTAAAAAAAGATATTTACAGATTACATTAGATGGAGTAAGGTGATATTAAAATTAAATATCATTAGGGAATGATGAGAAATTGCAGAGTGTTAGTCTGGAATAAACAAAAACTTCGAGGTATTGCAAATTTATGTAGATAATGTAAGGAAAAAAGTTAATCTGGACTATTCTTATTACAGCAGCAAGTGTTTTTGGTTGTTTTTTTTTTTTCCTTCAGAAAACAAACACACAGGCTATCCCATCTGTTCTTTATTTCACATTAGAATGGATTTAGAAAAGCCTTGTGTTCTGTTGTACAGAGGAAGACTGAAGTAATGGTGGCCGGGTGCCCCTGGCCCATTCGCCCAGACCTGCTGCTGAGCACGACTGCATGCCCTCCCCTTCAGAAAGGCTGAGAAAATGACTCCTCGTCCACAAAGACAGGCTGGAAACTTCTCACTCGGCACAAGGCCTTCCTTGTACCTCCAGCACAGCTTGGATACCAGCTATCATTACTTATTAATAACTTCAGTTTGTGCCAGCAGTTTTCCCCTGATATATTGTATTTGCAAGTCAAATCAAGTACAGCATATGTCCTTTCTCTCTCTTGGCTAGAATTACTTCATTTTGTCCTTTGCTGATGCTATCTTTTTCCTGCACACCTTCACTGACTTATAGCTCCTTCTTTGATACACTCTTGTTTGCATTGCAGCAAATACAAGTCATTCCTGGAGGAGCTTTCTTACCGGTTTATTTTATTAGTTCCTCAGGGGTGATACTTGCTGGTACAAAGTACCCCTTTGCAATTTTTAAGCCTTATTCCAACCAAAGTGTTTCAATGCTACCTTATGAAGAGCCATAAGTGCTAGATATCTTAAATCCCCGAAGAACTTATATGTCTAAAGTTAATGGTTTTGCTTTCATATAAACCATTTGTTAATAGTAGTGATGAATAGCATATTGTCATCTTCAACGAATATTCCAGTTTTCACCTGTTCATATACTTTTTAATAAGACATATTTTTTCTCTTGGTTTTGCTATTATTATACTTTCTAGACTGCAGTTTTCTGTCTCTTCTCATACTTGTGTGGTACACGTTGCAATGATATCTTTTCCTCTATAAAATGTGTAAGCTTTTTTGAAGATCCGTGTTTAAGATGTATTTTTACACAACAGATACATTCCTGAATGGTCTCACATGAACCATAAGAAAATAACTGAAAATTAGTTTCTTTCATCTATAATTTCAGAGCAAAGATTGCAATTGCAATGAAGTAAGATATGAAAACGTTCACTAAAATAGATGTCAATGAGGCTGAAATAATACTGCTTCTGCAGCACAGCAAGAAAATGAGATTTTAAACATATGTGTGAAAAGCAAACTATATCTGAGCACTTGGTCTCCGGCTATCCAAGGCAATTCATTTAGGTTCCAGGCAAATCAAACTGCCCTTAGTAAGAAAACATGCTTCTTTTCCCCCACTGCCCTCCAGTATATTTTTTCTTAATCACTAAAAACAACAACAGAAGGAGAGGCTAACAAGAGAGTGAAGGAAGAAAAGATTCAGACGGGAAGATGTATAGACATAACCTGGAAGTTTCCAAAAAGGTCTAGAAAGCACTTTCAATATTAGGAAAACCTTCTTATAAAAGAGAAAAGATAGAAAATCGTTTATCTGAGGGATGCAAAACACTTGATTCTGAAATATGTACCGTACTTCTGAGAATTCCAGGAGTTTGATTAAAAATTTGGTTGAATATCAGGTAATATTTTGCTATCATTAATCATAATTATGATGTAAGTTAATTTTAATTAATTTGCACAGCAAACTGTTAAAGCTTGAATTGTGGTGTTTGTTGAATTAAAGACTTCTTACACCGAAACATATTTGCTGATATACTCAAGTCAGCAAAATGTTCTTCCAAAGATGCACCTTATGTTAGCAGCAGAGGTTTTATAAGGACAGAACTCCCACTGGTCCCTTGAATAAGATAAACTATCCCAACAGAATATGTTCTTTGCTAGTATAAATATGTCCAGTCTGAGGCTTCTGCTAATGCAGTCATGTTAGTTGAGGAGGCTGTGAAGTATATTTTTTCACACTCCCAATCAAATTACTGTGACAAAAATTCTGAATAGCCTTCAGTCATTTCACAATTAAGGAAAAAAATTAAGATATCCAGGTGATTTTCCTTTGTGTGTTCTATAGAGTGTACAGAAGCATCTCCTGTGTTTTAGGTAATTAAGAATGGTTCTTGAATATTTTAACATGTAGAGTACAACATCTAAAGCTAAAAAAATTATGTATTGCCTTTCAGAATTTCATAGTCACTGTTGCTTTATTTAATAAACTGGTTTGGGCCAATTAACTAATTATATAAACTGGAGTTAAGAAGCAAAGGCCTTCTTTTTAAAGACATGCATTTTATAAGTCTACAAAGATAATTAGTTTCTGTTAGTGAACACAACTGGAAAACTGAGGGAGCAAGTGGGACTTGATTCTCAACAGATTCACGAGAGTCTCATTCAAGAGATTCATATCCACAGTTTAACATTTGAGTCGTGAGATGCAATTGCATCGGCAGTATAACAAGGCTTCCCAAGTGTGTCTCATATAGGAGCAGCTACAGTCATTAATGGAAAGTGTCTTTCTGTAGTCATCTTACTGCTGAGGCAAAGTTGCCACACATCATTTACTGATACATTCAATAAAAATGTTGACAGCATTATGAGATAATTCAAATTTATTCTATGTGTGTTTAAAATATTAGTTCCAAAATCAATACTTAATGTTTTCATAGTGCCCTACACTTAATGTGCACATTCCAATAAGGAATGGATTGAGTGTTTAGAAATCAGATCATGGAGTATATATTTGGTGAACGTATAATGACACTATAAATGTAAAATTTGTAGCACATAAGATAACTCACTGGTTTGAGAAATAAACCTGAATGCAGTGTGCATGAAGTAATGTGGAAAATACATGACTGGAAGCATCCTATTGCTAGTAGGAAATTGCTATCATAAGGCTAAGAAAGTATTTAAACATGAAGAAAAAATCTTTCCACAGGTGCTTAGGAGAAAGTCTATATTCTACAGCAAATACTTAATGGAGCCCATAAATTTTCTCGTACACTTTCATATCCTCAGAGTTTTTCCTATTACAGGAGCATGTCAAAACTTGGGATCCTGTATGGGGAGTCACATCTCTGGTGTTAAGCAGTTTTGTTATCAATTATCTCAGCATGAACTAAAGTTATGATATAATTTCTGGAGATTTATCCAACTTTTGAATTCAGTTACGTTAGGTTAGAAGTGTCCAGCACTTGAGATGATTGAAAATACTTGTGGCAAAAATCTTAGAAGCGCCAAGGTGAGTTAGAAGGTTTTCTGTTAAATGCTGTTTAAAGTTTGCATTCAAGTTAATGTCTATGATATTATTTGGGAAACAAATCCAGTGAAAGAAGTATTCTGTAAACAGTGTGTATAAGGTAGATTGGGAATTTTACCTGATTACTCAGAATATTTATGTATTTATTCAATTCAACTTTTAATCATGTCTGGAGAGATCTGCATAATGAAAAGATTAAATTATCTATATACCTACACTGGAAAAGTGATTGCAAAACATCCTGTCAAATATTTGAAATGTGCAAATGTCAGCAAAGAGGAGAGGTTATTTAAGATGTTGGAAGCAGTATTAGTAGAATGGGCAGATTAAATTTAAAAAGGAAGGATTTCATCTAGCTCTCAGGGTTAATTTCTGACAGCAAAACACTTCGGAGTATAGAATGTTTTCTAGAAGAAGCAGCACAAAATTTCTCACTTAAAAATTGAAAGTAAACTAAAGCACAGACTGAAAAAATACTTTTGGGAAATAATTATCCTAAGTGTCTCTGGGACTCAGCTTTAAGAACAGAATAAATCTTTCCCATCTGTAATTTTGATCAAAAATGCTAATTTTTATGTGTTTCTTTTACAAGACTCGGTGTCACATGGTGAATAAGTGTTGTTTATTTACATTTTATACAAGACTTGAGCAGCTTTTGATTACTGTTATGAATTAAAACTCTTAAGCCAAAATGAAAAATCACAACAGAAACTAACACCTGGCTACAAACAGCAGAAATTTGGGTTTCATAGGCACTAACGTGCCCTTATGTCTCTTGTTTATATGTTAGTCACAATTTGTTCTCTTTTAATTTAGCATTTCAGTAATATTTGATTATTGTTTTGTTTTTTTGTCGATATTTAGCATAAAGGTTTTGAAGGATATTGGGTGTATAGACAAGAACATTAAAGGTCTCTGCTTACCTACCAGATAGCCTTGGGTGGCATGGTTTAGTGGGAGGTGCCCCTGCCTATGGCAGGGAGGTTGGAACTAGATGATCTTAAGGTCCTTTCCTACCCTAACTATTCTATGATTCTATATCCAAGATCACGCACACCATTTCAGCCATTGCCAACAGAGCACATTTCCAGGAAGACTATAGTTTCTGGTTATCATTGGTTAGGATAGTAACAAAGCTATTGTCCCTAAAAGGTTTTGTGATGCTGACAAAAAAGTGTGGGAGTCAGTTCAGTGCTATAACACTTGTGTCTAGGAGTCTGATGTCCCACTGCTGCCAGTTAATGACATCCAGTTAATTAGCCAAGGAAAGCCTGGAGAGGCATTCAGCTGGTCAGCCACTAGATGTCAACTTGAGGCCGAACCGAGTCATTCCCTCATCTCAGACAGTGTCAGGCCAGTTGCTTAAATAAAGGTTGTAGTATCAGACGGAAAAACACAGTCTGTTCTTGCACTAGCAGGTACTATGGTAAGGTAGGAGCAGATCTGTAAACAGATGCATACTTGGGCTGTGGCCCTAGTGCCTGCACTGTGTGTATCCTGAAGGTTACACTCTATTCTAGTCCTGCAGATTGAATGCACTTTGGTGGTCAAAGGACATCTTCTGTGTTAGTTCTGTAAGAAAGGAGTACAGTTTATGTGTTCTGAGATGGCTTCACATGCACAATGATGCATTGTTAATAGGAACAATGGGGGGTTTTTATCATATGTGCACTTCTGACCTGAACTCAAGTGCTAATGTATATGCAGACCTTGTGTATCTCACTGGACTTTGAACTGCTGTTCTGGAAGGGCACATGTCTTCTGTATCCTGTTACAAATCTTCCATTTCTGTGTAAGTGTCCCAGGTATCTTACTGAGTCCAAAGCTGCAACAGAGCACTTGTACTTAGTCACCTGGATTGTAATCCTGGTCTGCACTGTATATCCTAGGAGTTTATACATTAAAGGTGGATGCCTAAATTCAGATGTTGTTATCAATTGCCCAATCCCACCCAATGAAATGAAGTGTAAAAATTCAGTGTCAGCCTCTGCTATTGTTAACAATGAACTTCCTATTGCAGTAACTGAATCTGTCCCCACTCACCCCACCCCCATTTCTGACATTTCAAATGTTTCTAGGTTCACTTTGTGCTCTAGTTTTACATACTTCATTTTTCATTTATATTCATGTTTGAATAATGTAATATTTATACATTTGGTCTTGGCATCCAGTGAATGCTAATGATAGCTAGATGTTCTGTCAGTCCCAGAAGAACCAGCAAAGAATTTTGTTAATTACACATTGCTTATCACATAAAATCTTAGACAAGTGTTTGGCTGTGTGTCAAATGCCTCTAGCTTGCAATTGTAGAATTAAACAATGGAAGATTTGGGAGTGCTCTGTTGTCTGCTTTATTGCAGACCAATGTTTCCAGTTTCTATAATTGGTAACCTTGTGGACTTTGTTTTACCCAGCATCTAGTAGCAAGACTCTGGAGTGAACTTTGGAAGTTAGTCATGGCTGGAGTTTGAGAGAGTTTCCTTCACACAAATTACAGCATTATTTTGTTCTTTAGATAGACATTCTCGGAAACAAGGATGAAAAAATGGTTGGTGTAAAAGTAGAGGGGAAGACTACATCCACCAGTAGCATCCCAAGTATGGTACATGTTCCCACGGTAATATTAAGAAGAAACAGTCCTCATCACCTATGCTTACAGCAAAGATGCATATAGCTGTACAGGGTGAGCCATCTTATAAAAGGTGACACTAACCTGTAACTGTAAATGCTGAAGTACTGTGAATGCTAGGGTCAAAACCAGACTGACAACAACTCCATCCAAACGATTACAATTTGTTTTTCTCATTTTGTTTCCTTTATGTTTTCCACGACATTCATACCCATTGGAAAAATCAATCTGCAGGTGGAATGACTATTGTAGAATGAGCTGAAGCGTTAAGGGAAACCTGAAGTAGTCAAAACTGATGCCTGGGTAACAGTTTTTCTCTGGGGAGAATCCAGCTGAGGGCCAACCAGCCACAAACTGGTCTGAGCCTTCTTCAGAGCACTGGACCCAAACGGCCACTCCATTCGACAGTCCATTAATAAACTGCTACATTTTCCCCCATCTCTTAATAATAGTGAAGGTATAACCCATGCTTCTCGTAATCTTACACGTTATAGCTATCAGATCAAACTGCTGGTAAAAATTAAGTGTAAAAATATTTTGCACACAACTTGACAGAAAAAAGTATCTCTTTAAATGACTCACTGAAAATAATATGAATAATTCCAAATGCTGGTGGACCTGAATCATCTGGTCCACTAGTTTATAAAAGGAAAAATACCTTTGCTTGCTTTCATGCTGTCTCTAGCCATTACAGTTCATTGAGATCAGATGCGTGTTGCTTTTCTCTGCTATTTGGATTATTCAAGCCATTAAGAAGACACAGGAATGAGAGAGAAAATCATGAGAGCTTTTGTGTCAATATTGTTGCTAGGGAAACCACCTTCTTTTTATTTCAGGACATAGGACACTAGTGTCACTCTGAGTCTGACTTGTAGAAAGACAACTTCAGAGGAAGGTATCAGGGATGAAAACCAGAGTTAATTAAACCCTAAACTTTCATTGTAAATAGAAAAAGAGTTATACAAGGTGCTTCAAAAGCAGTCTGAGTGACTTGGGAAGGGGGAGAAGGGGGAGGAGGTGTTGTTGGTTTGTTGTTGGGGTTTTTTTCAATTTGACTAGAATTTTGAAGGGAATGTTCAAGATGACATATAGGAGACACCTGTGAGTCTCTCCAGACACATCTTAGATAACCTCTCATGCCTTTTTCTGTACATGCATCATTGTGGTGCATCGCCATTTAAGCCAAATGGAGAATATGTCTGGAATAATATATTTCACTCTCTCCAGAACTGTCCTCCTCTGCTCACACCTATCTCTATAACCTCAATTGTACCTTTGCATGCCTGGAAGGGTTTCCTGACTTAATCTAATCAATCTTCAAGCATTCTTTAAAGCCCTCTAAAGCGCTTTACAAACCACATTTATTTTAAGAAAACCTCTATATGTATTTTGTGAGGAGCAATTATAATGAATATAGAAATGAAAACCAGAATGAATGCAAAGCTAGTCTAAAGCTATGAAGTCTGTATAAAACAGGAGAGATTTCACCACTAGATTGCTTTATGTCACATAAAGCTTATCTGCCCTTCTCATTTTGATCAGATCTTCTTGAGAATTAAACTATACATAAAAGGAAGTTGAAGCAGCATCAGTAAAAATATTTTAAAAGTAATATTTTTTCTTCATTCTTTAAGGGGAGGAAACAGTGACAACAAAGAACCACTGCAGCAAAGCAACCTGAATGGTTTTGTCACTTTCAGAGCAACACTTCTAAGTTGCAACGTCCCCCCACTTCTTACTATGAAGAATTTGAGTATTCAGCCCGTGGCTGGATAAGTAACATTCAAAGTGCTCTTTTCAAATTATGTTTGTTAGATTCTGACTTCTTCTTTCTCAACAGAATTTATCTTAACTATATACTTTTCTTTCTTTGGGGGCAACTGAATACAAAAAGGGATGAATTAAGATTGGGTTTATACTTTATTTAAAATAGGCTCAGAAAAGCATCATAACTGCAATGAAAGAAAAACTATGTACTGGTAGGGGCTAAGCTAGATAGTACTATGGGTTTTTTTCTGTCTCTCATTTGTGGTGTTCTAGATATTAAAGCACCTGGAAGATGAATGGTACTAAATAAATATTACATCTTGTGCAATCCTTTGGAAGACTAAAAAGCATAAAACTTTTTACAGCAAGTGGGTATTGCAGTTACTCCTAAATAAAACCAAATATGTTCCTAACATCAAGGCTTGCTGTCTGCACATTGATTTTTATCTCCTCCTTATATTTCTTCTTTATGTTGCCCACTCAAAATAAATGTGAGAAGTGGAAGCCAGTTTTTCATGAACAAGTATCAGAATCAGGTTAGAGTCTGAGACAAATTTCCCCACTAAGGCTTTTTGAGTCATTTTGTGAAAAATAGTTTTTCAGCTACATTTATTAGTGTAATTGACAAAGCATGTTCTCAGCATAATCTGTGAAGGTGTCTTCATTAACAAGTCACATTAAACAGATAAAAACTGTTCACCTGCATAGCTTGCAGCAGACCAAGCAGATTAAATACCTGTTCCCAATCTTTCTTCTACTACAGCAAATACTATTGCTTATAACCAAATATCCGAGTGTGTTATGACTGGATGGGTGTACAACTACATGAATGAAACCTGGTTGCATATAATGTATTATATGTTTTACAAGCATATAAATATTTTATAAATATTTTATTTAAAATATTTGTTTCAATAAATCATAGATGATAAACAGCTAATTACTTTGATAGCCTAACTACGAGCCAAAATATCTAGTTTCTGTAATGCAGAATGTGCTTGTTGCTTGAGCACTTGAAAAGAGATATTTGAAGTGAGTGTAAAGAATTCTGTTTATGTCAGTTGAAAGTCAGATTAGTGGCAATTTGTGCTTTCTTGGTCAAGGTTACATTGTTTCAGAGGTCGATGATGCATTCAATGTATTAGCTATCATTTATTCTTAGTTACAAAATTGTAGAGGTAGCTAATATCATGCATGTACCATTTTTGCTCCCGTAGTTTGTCATGCAGTTGCTGTCAATATCAGGACAGAATCCATGCTTTTATATATATATTTTTATATATATATGCACACACATTTCATTGTTTTCTAAGGTTTTGGCATGTGTCTTCCTGTTATGTAAACGTGAATACATCCAACCCTCTGAAGGTTTCTCACGACTTCTCAGGAATCAAAATATTTATTTGTCTGTGTTAGCTTGTCACTGTTAAGCTTAATTTATTTTACTCTCACAGCTCCTTCTGCGCAACACAGCCACACAGACATCTTTCTTATCAGTAGATAATAACACAGCATATAAAAATATGTGGTTTTCTTATAGGCAAAGGCCATAACTTTCAATGCTTTCAGTGTGATTTTAATATGTGTTTAACTGAATCATATACCATGCAGTCTTAAAAACCAAAATCCAAACATCTGTAAACAGATGTTTTATCGAGTGGAGGGTGGTTGTTAAAATGGCAGATAACTGATTCAGAGACACCTGCATTAGATGATCTAAGTAAATGATAGTAGGTTGTAAACATAATTTATTTTTTTATGAAGGAATGATTAGTCTGGGGCATATTTGTACACATCATGATTGTTTTCTCATAATTGGTGGCAGTTAAAAGGTATAAGGGCATAGCAAACCACATTAACAATCTGGCTTTAGGGCAAAGCTGTAATATGACTGTAGACTGAAGGACTAGGCCAGTAGGACCTGGAAGTTTACATCACTTTTATGCATGAAGCTTCCTGAAGCTCTCCTGTCGGTCTCCATCCAGTTGTGGTGCACACAGTACAGGCAGGAAGATGACAAGTTGGAGAAGAGGTCATGAGAAACGTTAATGGACTGGAAAACATGATTAATGTGGGGTACTCATACCTGCTTAGCAAAATAAAACTGAAGGTGTGACTCTGTCACACTTTGCAAGTACTTCTGCAGTGTTTGTAAAAACAGATATCAGGTAATAAATAGCTATTCAGTCTCACAGCCAAAGCATAACATGATCTCTGCACTGTAACATGACCCTGTTCAGATTCGACATGGGGTATATGCTTTTAGCAGTGGAGGCAATTAATGAGATACCCAGGGCTATCCAGTATTAAATTTTTTAAACTAAAATTGGGCTTTGACAGGCAACAATTCAAATGGCAGTTAATTGAGGGAATTTCATAGAAGGATGTGCCCACGAACGTACCATGCTATTTCACAGTCTGAGAACCTGAATATGATTTGTAAGATTCCTATAAGGAATTAGTAAGATTAATACATGCCGATTAATAAGATTCCTATAGGGAAGAAGAGAGGCAGCTTGTTTCAGGTTACACTAGCTCCCGCAGAACCTTTCTCCCAGAACTGTTTCATTGTGTTTGTACATCCCCAACAGTTTCAAATATCAACAGCCTGGACAGGGTCAGAGCTGGAGTCCTCCTGTGGCAGGAGACCTTTTTCTCTCCAACTGCAGGTCAGAAGTTGTGACTTGCCTGGGGCCGTGATGTGGCACAGCGTCATGAGTGAAATCTATTTCTGGCATCCTCTGCATCCACAGCAGATGGGGCCATCTATTACATTTGGCATTCCCAGAGTACTGCCACTGGTGTAACGATATGGGACAGGCAGTTTTGAACATGAAGAGCTACCCTGAGTATAATCAGGGGCTCATATGGTTAAATGGGCATTGCCAGAAGGTGGACTGCAGGCATGTCCCACTGCACCACAGCCACATTTTGGCAGCTCTGCTGTGTGCCAGGAGCCGTGAAGGTGCGTTTACACCGAGGTCTGATGCAGGCACAGCAGCACATGGGTCATGTGCATGTGAGATTTTGGCTGCTTAGCAACTGCATAATAGGGCTGTCCCAAATGGACACACCGTCTGTTTAGTCTATAATTGTAAAATGTCCATTTAAAAGCTACATAGTACATCCCAAAGAACACTGGAGCACTCTCTGCTTTTATAATGACAGAGGTATTTGGCATTGTTAGTGTTGCACCCTTCCTGTTGGGAAGTAGCAGTGCCAGAGATGTCTGATAGACGGGAGCTGAGAGATACATTGACCTCTTCATCCAGTGAAAAGCTCCCTCTGTTTTTTCTCCTGTCCTTCCTGCCCCGTTCCACCCTGTAGAAAGCTTCATTGGCCAGGAATTTGCTTCATTTTCAGTCAGCTTAAATAAGTACTAATGTTTTGGAGTTTTTTTTTAATAAAGATTTGTAGTGTGCCCAGGAAACAACTCTAAGGTGCAAAGCATGCATAGGCAAAATGCTTCTTTCATAATGCATTTGCTAAAAAGCTGTAGTCCAAGTTAAATTTATCAGGATGCGAGTATATGAAATCTTAGGGATAGGTCTGCTTAAACAATTCACATTTGACTACTTTTCTGTTCCTTAAGAAAAAAGTTCTCAGTTCAGATATTTTTACTGAAATTAAAATGTTATCAGCAGAATGACAAATGCCTTCTAGCTTTCCTCATCAAAAACAGTTCTGCGCAGTAACTGTTTTATCTAATATAATATTAAGTCTGGAGAGGTAAGCAAAAGGAAAAATAACATGTGGTTATTAGTGTGTTTAGCGTGCTGTTCAGTTGGTGACTGACATCTGCATTGGTAGCAGATAAGTTACATTTAGCTCAAAAACTTCCATGAAGAAAGTTCTTATGCAAAACCTAAATTCAAGGGAAAATATTTTTAAAAGGAATTAGGTATCTGCATTTTTCCTACAAAAATACAATCAAGTAATTAATCAGCATGGCAGTTTATAAACAGTGTCACTTGGGTGAGAGAGACCTCCATATTCATGGCAATCCATACTTCAATTTCTTCAAATAAAATCTCGGAATGGATTTTGTCCAAGGGTCTCTAACCACTGGCTCACCAGTTATTTCTGGTTTATATCTTCATCTCCCATAAACAGTCTGGCTGTTTAATGAACATACAGACTGACATATGAGCAGTCAAGTTACCTGTCCCAGGCCTCATAGAATCATAGAATCATAGAATAGTTAGGGTTGGAAAGGACCTTAAGATCATCAAGTTCCAACCCCCCTGCCATCGGCTGGGACACCTCACACTAAACCATGTCACCCAAGGCTCATTCCACATTACAGGAGATTCTGACAGAATCAAGCAGTCCTGATTTTTTGCTATTACATCTAACCAGTACAGTTTACATATACTTGCTACCATTCAGGTTTCTGGCCAACTAGCCATTTCTCCAGTGCACCCAGTGTACATCATTCTTTGCTTAACAGTCATCTGAAGGACGTTTAGGTTTGCTTTTAGAAAGCATTTTTGACTACTAACCTGAAATGACTGTATTCAATCCAGGCTTTCAAGAAACTGAAAGAGCTTTAGAGAAACAGCACAAAAGAGTTGGACATTAAGGTAATAGAATCATAGAATCATAGGATAGTTAGGGTTGGAAAGGACCTTAAGATCATCGTAATGCTAGAGACAAAAAAGAATGAATGGGTTAAAATACATTTGAATCCTTTATTGTGCACTGAGTTAAATTAATTATGTATGACAACTGGATTTCACTCCTTCGCAGGGGCATTGACAGGTATCATCCCCTGCGCCAACTGCCCTGGGAGAGAACTGGACACCTTGGCTGCTCACTGTCGTGTTCTCCCACCCCTCTCTTTCCCTTAGTTCCCATTTTTCTGCCAGCAGAGCAGTTTGTACTTTGCAGCCCTCTGGTCTGCTGCAGGCAAAACCAGTTAGGAACACTTATGAAATATCAGTGGGGCTGATGGTCCAGTAGTGGGGCAATGATGAGGAATGGGGGTCAGGTACAACTACACTAGCCTTGGATTTTGTTCTAAACTTGCAACCCTGCTGCAGTCGAAAAGCTATTTTGGGAACTTTAAACAAAAATAGGTCTTGCTCAGCAAGGCTAGTGAATATAGTGACAATGACATCTGTAGAAGCAGTAAATTCTTTTCTTCTGCAAAGAAAATGTTCATAGAAATTCAGCATTTCCAAAGAAAACACAAAAACTTTGTAGTAGAGAGGCACTGATGAAGTATATGCTAACACAGCACTTTAACTAATGGCACACAGCAGCAACTTTTATAATCATTCTGAATGACACTTTTAATGTGGGACATCCAGCTTAAAAATCAGAACTAACAGTAGCTCTGTAAGTTCTTCCTTGCTCAGTAATCATCTGACCTTGTCTTCTGTCTGAGGATCTCATTCTTGTGCATTCTCCATGCCTGTCACCTTTGATCTTCTGACACTGAACCATTAACAGCAGGGCTTACGCCGTTGACTTATTTTACAGTAGTAACTACATATTCCTTTGATCTGCTATAAATTTTGCTTAGAATATATGTAGCGCCCAAGCAGGGGCAGTATCTGCATCACCTTGTCATTACACTGATGCTTGTAGTAGCTTCAACCTGGCAAATCTTTAATTCTGTAAACTTTGCTGTTCAGACATGCTGGGTGAAGTTCAGCTGTAATAACTGGCCACGTAGCATCAAAGCTTTTTAGAATGGAACAGAATTTTGCACAGTTCATAATAAATGATTAGTTTTGAAATTTTGCCCTGCCATAATTGTATTTAGTACAAACAAGTCTGATCAAGTGTTCAAAGGTCATAAGTATGAAAAAAGGAACATACTGGTTTTAGAAATAAAGAGCTCAGGTTTGTTGTCATTTATGGGATTAAAGATACTGATTTCAACAATGCTATTCTGGATCTATGTCTGGGAGTTCCTTGCTGTGTTTTGTCTTAGGAAGGGATTGCTGGTATGGCTCAAATAAATTGTTCTTCAAGGGCCTCTGCCTATTCACACTGGCACCTTATGGTGGCCAAGGTAGGGGCAAGCTAAGCAGTGCTTTCAAAACTCTCTTTCATGTCATTGCATGAGAAATCTTGCCTAAGTATGTCATTACTACCGTATGTCTGTGTAAACATATACATATATATACAGATACACACATCTGGCTCCATAAGCGGTCATCCTTTCTGATGCTAACAGGAGATACAAGTTGCTCCATAAAGTATTTTTGTCTGCTAGTTATTACTTTCTGTAGAAAAATATACACCATGATTTTCCATACCTAATTTGTCCACAAGCTCACAGACCAGCACTAGAATCTGGAAGGAATTCATACCTATCAACTAGCTGAAGACCTGACTCCCGTGTCTAATCACAGTCATATCCAGTCTTCTTCATCCTTTGCTCTTTCATGGACAGGAGTGTGACCTGTACCTGTCAGAACCTACAGCAACATGGTACTTCAGAGCCTCTAAGAGTATCAAGATCAGCCTTTGAATCCTACTGCTCTGACATGTGTGGTAAATGGGTAGCTGCAGCCTCATGAGTACCCTCAGCTATGAAATGTAGAGTATTCTTTGCCTTTTATCCCAGAGCCACAGGTATGAATCAAAAGCAGTATCTTTATAGGCATCTCGTCTTATGCCTTGGTGGGTACATCCTTTCTTGTCCCATCACTGCTTGTCTGACACCTTTACCTTAGTGATGATTCAAGACCACCCTTTGGTACCAGTAACAGTAGTTGCATATGCCTAGTGCGTACAGATGCCCAGCAGTTAAAAAAATTGAGTTAAGAAATATCGCTAGGAACTGAATTCATAAGAATCCAAACTTCTCTGTCGTAAAGTATCTCTGTCATAAAGTAAAGTAACTTTTAAGAGGGGAAGGTGGCAATGACCTTTTGAAAGCTCATAAGGCTTTTCCAGTCTAGACAAGAATAATGAGGTTTCCTGCCTTTCCAGTGCAGTCGTGGGTTCCTGACTCTTTCTCCTCAGCCCACAATTGTTTTGCTACTTCTGTCTGTTCCTGCTCTGATTTCTCCAGGTTCAAATCAGAGCCCCTTTGCTTTGAAGCTCATGTCAGCAGTAGGCAAGGCATTGGGCATTACCGTTGCTAAGAGCAGTCTGTCCTCTCCCAGTTGCATGCTTGTGCATTGACAGGGTCAGGGCGTGATTGAAGGGTGAGAGATGCACAAAAGCAGAGAAGGCTTGAAATTAAATAGTCTTTGAAGCTTTGTCTTAACTAGTCTCACTCTGGCACAGACCCCTGCCTTAGGGGGATAATCCAATGGAATAGCAATGACCTAAAGCTACTGCTCTGCTCACTCAAGCATGCAGGGAGGAGAATTTATCTCAAAAATGACTGTATGAGAATATCTGGACTGCAAATAAATGTTTGCAAAACATCTACATTAAAATTAAAAGAATTAGGACTTTCGGGTTGTTTTTTTTTTTTTTTTCCTGAATAAAACTGGTTTTGTCTGAAATACTGAATGCTACACAGAAACAAAAAATGGGAAATCCTGGTGGGTGAGACCTTTATCTCTTCTCTCATTTATTACTAGTGCCAATGGAGTAGCTGTCCTAATTAAAAAGAACTTGCCTTTTCAAACAGAAGAGCTGGTTTCTGATCCAAATGGCCTTGTAGAAAAGAAACTGCTGAATGAAGCCATTGCACTAATTAACATTTATGCATCTGATGTTAACAATGTGTTTTTAAAAGGAACCACTAGCATGGATATTCCCCTTTAAATCATCTAGTTGTCTGGTGTGGGTACTGATTTTTTTTGCCCTTTGGTTATCAGCTTAGACAGATCTACTAGGGGTGATTGAACAGTAAATCAGGTATCTCAAGAAAGTTATTAATCATAGAATCATAGAATAGTCAGGGTTGGAAAGGACCTTAAGATCATCTAGTTCCAGCCCCCCTGCAAGGGGCAGGGACACCTCCCACTAAACCATGCCACCCAAGGCTCTGTCCAGCCTGGCCTTGAACACTGCCAGTGATGGAGCATTCACAACTTCCCTGGGCAACCCATTCCAGTGCCTCACCACCCTTACAGTAAAGAATTTCTTCCTCATATCCAATCTAAACTTCTCCTGTTTAATAAACGATAGATGTTTGCAGTGATGAACAGCACAGCTAGTAATGCTTGTTTAGCCAAGTGGTGTACTTAAGTGTTCTCTGTTGCATATAGAAAGTGACTGTTCATCAGTTACTAGGTAATAAGGTATTAGCTATTACTCAGTCTTCTCCCTGGTCTTATCTTCTGGTTTCCAGGATTAGCCCAGTCCCCTGTGCTCTAATCCCTAAGCTGTTTCTGTGATTTGTAATTCACAGAACTGTAGTTTGGAGCCTTGCGTCTCTGTTTGACTTTGTTTATATATTTCTTGTCTCCCTTAGCATAAATCATAACGACAGCTTAATTGGTTTATATTTCTGAAGCAGTTTGAAATGTGAAGTGTTGTGTAAGTGTTCAAGGTTGTTATTACTTTGTGACTCTTCCCAACCATTTTCTTTCCAGAATGAAAATTAAAGAGAAATTAGTTGCCATTTACAAGAGTAAATATGGTGAGTCCTGTCACATGTAATCATTCAAGGATCACCAAAAAAACCCCTTTGTTTCACTTTTTAAATGCTTGATCTTTGCATTTCTTTCGTAACACAGTAAATCCATTAACCTCACTGGAAGTATTTAATTTATGCTGATCTTTGATAGCTGTGATGGAATAAAGGTCCTGGAAAATACAAGTCTTCTGTAAAGGTTTTGCTAGAATTAAAACATTGGGCAATTTCATACACTTGGAATTTGAGATTATGACTTCTTTATTTGACAGGGGAAACATGAATAATTGTACAAGTCTTAAAAGCACTGTATTACCATAGATTGGAAGATTCCTTCATTCGCAGATGCGTACTTTACCTAAATACAAAACTGGTTTGTTTTGTGTTTTCATAGAGCAGTGTTAACTGGAGATTAACCCTCTAGCCTTTCCTTAGGACCTGACCAGCACTTTGCATTACCGGAGAATATTTATCACATGTACTGTTCAAGAAATAAAACCACATGGAGACATGTTTCTGCATCTAATTCCCTTTGTGGCTTTCACTGGCTCATAGAGCAGAGTCAAGAGGTATCCATGACAAAGCAGAAAAGTCTTTTTAGCCCAGAACAGGATTTTAGGATCAGAAATAAAGCAGGCAGGCAAAACAAGGACAGCCAACAAAAAGTAGCCTTGGGCAACACAGTGTGTCAATGAGAAAGGGAGAGATAAGAAACACTTGGACAGTTGTGCATGTTGGCTTCAATCTGTAATGACTGTGCAGACCACACATCAAAAATATTTGGCTGTCCTTGACAGAGAAGAAAAAAGCCCAGATTTTGCAGCTATTGCTTTTTTTTCCTGTGTTTTTTTTTTTTTTTTTTTTTCCCTTTTTTCTGGGTGGTTTTTTTTTAGTTGAAATTATTTAAAAAGTCAACCTAGTGAATAACTTCATTTACTCTACCTGTGTTTTTAGTTATTAGTCTAACTGTCTTCAGGCAATTATTAGATGTCATCTTAGAGAGACAAAGTGAAAGCTCTGTTCATCTTTTAACAACTATTCATTCTGGCGTTGATCGGCTGGGTCTACAGCTCTCGCTGCTGTAAATTCAATTTGTGCTGTATCTTTTTTTATTAAAGACAAAATTTGGACCATTGGGTTAGAGTTACGGTTATAATAGTTGGCGACTGGTCACTAGTGGTGTCCCTCAGGGCCAATGTTGTTTAATATCTTCATTGATGATCTGGATGAGGGGATCTAGTGCATCCTCAGTAAATTTATGGATGACATCAAGCTGGGTAGGAGCGTTGATATGCTTGAGCGTAGGAAGGCTCTGCAGAGGAATCTGAACAGTCTGGATCAATGGGCTGTGGCCAGTGGTATGAGGTTTAAAAGGCTCAGTGCCTTGTCCTGCACTTGGGTCACAACAATTGTAGGGCAAAAGACCAGTACTACTGATCTAGCCATGTACAGAGTGCAAGATGGGTGTTAAAGGAGGGGAGAAAGCCTCCAGGCAATGCCACAGGCTTGGGGGAGAGTGGCTGGAAAGCTGTCCAGGGTTCTGGGTGCCTGTTGACTGCCTCTGAACATGAGCTAGCTTGTACCTAGATGGGCAAGAAGGCCAAGAGCATCCTGGCCTGTATCAAAAATAGTGTGACCAGCAGTGCCAGGGCAGTGATCATCCCCCTGTACTGGGCACTGGTGAGGCTGCACGTCGAATCCTGTGTTCAATTCTGGGCCTTTCACTACAAGAGAGACATTGAGGTGCTGGAGCAGATCCAGAGAAAGGCAATGAAGCTGGTGCAGGGTCTGGAGAAAAAGTCTGATTAGGAGCAGCTGGGGGACTTGCGGTTCTTTAGTCTGGAGAAGAGAGGGCTCAGGGGGCACCTTATCACTCTCTACAACTGCCTGAATGGAGGTTGTAGTGAGGTGGGGGTCAGTCTTTTCTCCCAAGTAACAAGTGATAGAACAAGAGAAAACGGCCTCAAGTTGCACCAGGGGAGGTTTAGATTAGATATTAGGAAAAAATTCTTCACCAAGAGGGTGCTCAGGCATTGGAACAGGCTGCCCAGGGAAGTGGTGAAGTCACCATCCCTGGAAGTGTTCAAAAAACATTTAGATGAGGCCCTTAGTGACATGGTTTAGTGGTGGACTTGGCAGTGCTGGGGTAAAGGTTGGACCCAGTGATCGTAAAGGTCTTTTCCAACCTAGTTGATTCTCTGATTCTATAACAACACTTAACTGAATCAGCACTGACAGCAGCTGCATTTCTCCAGTTCTGTGCATGCAGAGACCTCCATGGCCCTGAGACCAAAGTTTCTATTTGTGCCTCAAATCTGTCATATTTGAGAAATGAGTAGGAAGCACCTATATCCCACACGCTTCCACAGCAGTCCTATCCGCTTTTAAAGAATACCACTTGGATGCAGTATTCACAGGCTTTCATGGTGGTGATGACACTTTCTTGATAACTTCATGGCCAGTTTCTTGATAGCCTCATGGTCAAAGAAAAGAGGCAGTGGGATGTCAGGGTATATTTAATGTTTCACCTTGCACTCCCAGAAAGCAATCCTGGACAAAGGTGACCCTCCACTCTTTGTTTTGGAAGAATGACACTGTGAAGCTCTTGATTTCTGGGTCCTGAATAAGAACAAGCCAGAAGGGGCCTGATTATATAGTTTAGGAGCCAGAAGACTCATTAAGTGTGGCCAAGTTAATTTTGCTAGAGACTCTAGGGCTATCTCTTTTCCTACTCTGTTCTTCTACTGATATGTGCTAAACTCACCCTAGAAAATATCGATTACATCATTCCCCAATATCTATTAGTTTGTTTCTAATCTGAATTTTTCAGAATAATTCAAAATCAATTAGTTTTTAACCTTTTTTTTCCTCTTAGTTGAAAGTTGTGTTGCCTGACAGGTGGGGGGTTTTTTTAGGACAGGTTTTTAGGACTGGGGATTGCCTCATCATGCATCTTCATGTGATAACTGACCTCTGAACAAGCTAAAATTCCTTGTTATAGCAGAAGAACCCACTGGTAGTAAAGTTATGGATTAAAACTCCCATGAGAAAAGTAAAAATCTATATCTCTCTTGTATCGGGACCAAGGTGGTAGATAGCAATTGATTAAAAAAATACCACGTTAGAAAAAGATATCAAACTGGCTTTAAGGGAAAATGGGAACACAGAGTCTCCACTAAATTTTTTTGTTTTCCTTAGTATTTAGGATTTATAATATCAAATTTCCTTAAAAATCCTTTATTATTTACACTAGTGTTGCAAAATAATAACCTTCTGTTGATGAATACAGAATTTATATCATTTTTCTCGGGTTATTTTGGAAGTTACTTCATCTGTTTTCTTTACCTGGAATTACTGGGAGTCTCTAAGTATTTTTATTTATTCTAACTTCTCCTTAAGGAAAGAACCAATAGGGAACATCTAATTTATTCGTGTTGTGCAAGATGACTATCCAGGACAATCTGCAGATGCCTTTTTAGGCACATAAGGCAAGGATTCCCTATATACCTCTCCAACTGGCAAGATAACTTCTGTGGTAGCAGCTTGGAATAAATGAATACAAAACCTGATTGACTACAGGGATCTCTTTTTTTTTCCTCAAAAAAAACAGGTTTGAAGAAATGTCAGATTAAATTAACAGTCTAGAGTGCCTTCTTGAGGTTGTCAAGGAAGTTGGAGATGACAGGTTTCCAACTATAACACAGAGAAAATGCCAATGTGAAATTTTATAAAGTGTCTATAAATGCAGCTTTTAAAATACACCTAAACTCCTATGGAAAAAAGGAAACAGAGCTCTGATCAAAACAGGGGTGGGGACATCCATCTAGCATCTTGTCTCATGCAAAAGACAGATCAGGAAATTCTTAGGACTATAAGACCTCTACATTATATATTTTTGAGTAAACTTCACCTGGTCCTTGGTCCCCTACACACAGTATTTTCAGGTAGATCTGTAGCAACTATGAATTGACTTGACATGCAGAAGATCTCTCAGAAATTTCTGGTTTATAACTTCTAGTGTATAACTTCTTCAAACTCATACCCTTTTTTTACTCAAGACTTGATCTAAAAAACTTCAGAAGTTCTACAGTTTAATTCATTTTGAATGCAGGTGCTTCCTCTCACTGACCTTCAATTTCTCATATTTAATTTTACATAACTTCTATATTTATTTACTTTTATCATATGCCTTCCTTTTTACCACCTTTTTACATGAAGATTACATTTTTATAAGAGCAAGTAGTGACAGGACAAGGGGTAATGGCTTTAAACTGAAAGAAGATTGATCTAAATTAGGTATTCGGAAGAAATTCTTTCCTGTGAGGGTGCTGAGTCACTGACACAGGTTGTCCAGAGAAGCTGTGGCTCCCCCATCCCTGGCAGTGTTCAAGGCCAGGTTGGACAGGGCTTTGAGCAACCTGGTCTAGTGGAAGGTGTCCTTGCCCATGGCAAAAGGTTGGAACTGGATGAGCTTTAAGGTCCCTTCCAACCCAAACCATTCTGTGATTTTATGATTCTACAATAAATACATTTGGTTTGTACAACTGAAATAAATTTTATTTTTATTATAGGAAGTTTATATTTTTATTTGCTTTTCTCAGAACATGCTATATGTCTGTAATTTTTTTTTTCCTTAAAAGAGTTTGGGCCAGTACCGTATGCAATAAAGTTCTTAAACACATTATTGAAGATTTGCATTACATATCATTCTGTTCTTTCCATAATCTGCCTTCCAGTTTACAGTTCTGCCTTTGGTTGCTATTTAGCAGAAAGAAGCTGCTAGTGTACAGTGATCTGTCTGCAGTAATGCCAGTATCTGTCTAGAAAGAATACTCATTTTACAACCTGATGGTTGCCTGATTTATATTTAATGACAAATTTCATCTAATGTAATGCCTTCCCATACACTTATATTTTTTTCATTTTTTTCAGCCCTTCTGAACCCTCAGAAACATCCATTTCTATGTCCCAGACTAAATTAGATATATTTTTCTTCTAGAAAAAATTTCTTCTTTGTCTTTTCCCATATTTTCTTTCCAGATCATTTGTAAGGGTGTAAAACCATGTAGGCACTGCTGTCAAAAGAGAGGGACTCTGCTGCAAGCTGTTCTCTAATATGGCAATGAAATTTTACTTCTACAAGAATCTTAGCAATAGTGTATAAATTATACAAAATCGTAGTTTAAGTGAAGTGGGCAGTCTCATAGTTTTTTAAGCCTTAATCTTTAAATGGTGGCAGAAAGCAATAGCATGATTCAGTGGGTTGGGACCTTGGTTATTAAAGCTTTTAATCGTTTCATCTATCATTAGTCATCTAAAAGGTTTCTTCTTGTAGGGTTATCAACAGAGACGTGCACTTCCAGAGGTCAATTCATCCCATGTAAGATCACTACCCAGGGAAGATGGGTAGATAGCTGATTACTTTAAACTAGACAGCTAAATTCTAAGCAGCAAAAGTGAAATGAGTTAAAACTCTACTCCTCATATTATTAGGGATCAGACACAATAACGAGTGACTTAGCAAGGGCTGAATCCAGACAACAGCCAGCTCACAAAAAAAAGAGATATATGTGCTGTGGCATGAAGTATCTCGGTATCTCTGCTTAGCTGCAGCAAAGAATATACTGTTTAGGAATGGAACTGTGCCTCTTTTATGGGAAAGTAAAGGTTTCAGATTGTACTACTGCTTTTTAGAAGATGAGGTCAGATGACGGAATTGCTTTAAAATTTGTGAAATACTATAAAATATGTATTATCAAGCTGTATTGTTGCACAGTCTCGTTCCAGTATACTGCATTCATACCTCTGTGATTTTTGCTTTTGAAGTCCAAATGCCCCATATTAATTATTCATTCCTGTCCCTATCTCCTTAAATAAGTAAGAGTAGCCTTTTAAAGGCCCTATCTAGATTTTTAATTTCTGGTACAGTGTGCTCAGCAGAACTTGGAAGTTAAAAATCACCTCATATTTGCTGGTGGTTGGGAGATCTGTAGTCTGTGCAGCACAGTGCTGCATCTGATAAGCAGACATCTCTCTTCCAGGCCATTATCTAAAATTGATTTCTTCTGCTTCTCAGAGAGAAATACAAACTAGAAGAATATTTGGGAGAAATAAGGTCAGGACTTTAATCTTCGAGCAGTCTTAAAGTAAGACAGTTCTGTCTCCATAGCCACCTGCACCTGGACTTAACGTGGGATGGTTTATAGTTACTTTACCTGAAATGTATTTACACCTTCAACCCATGGGATACCCAAGTCTGACAGGCGAACTGTTATTTCCCAGCTGTGAGAGATTTAGGGATCAAGGGGGGTGTATCTGTTCACATGGTTTGTTCTTGATAGGAATTAAAGGGATGATAAAAAGATTTCAGACAGTATGAGGTTCAGTAAAGGTGAAAATGTTCTTTTGATTTGTGTCTTGTACTTCTACACAGAATTTTTAGGGATTAATCTTGCATATGTGCCAATTTCTAGATGGGCCACTGCAAGTAGCTAGAAGATTAATTAACAAAATCTAAGGAATGCAGAATATTTATAGGATAAAACTACCTAGTACTTATAAAACGAAAGAAAAAAAAGACTTCAGTTAAAAGAGCATCTATGTGAGATGGAACTATGGAAACGGATGAAAAATACTTAGGAGTCAGAACTCTCTGAAATGCACTAAAGAATGAAGTAAATACACTAGACAATAAAGTTACATCTTTGAGGAAAATATATTTTCTTAAATGAGAATTAACTTTGTATGTCTTAATTTGGGGGTCTTCTGAAAATCTGAATTGTTTTAGGTCATCAGTTATGCAGATCTGATATACTCTATCAGTACCTTAAGGTTGCAAAACTTGATTTGATACTTATATTGAAAAATGGCAATCAAGAAATCAAATCAAAGTCATATGTCCTCACATTCACAGTCTCTCCCAGTCTGTCTGGAAAAAAACAGATATTTTTACTGGAGACAGTCGGGGTCCATAGAAAGAAAAGAGCAGGTCTATCATGTTGGGGGGTTTGACAGCCTATCTGTCTCCATTCCTGTATTTATGAATTCCGAAACTTCCTCTGATATGACACTCACTGGGGGCCAGAACTCTCTTGGGCAAAAATCCACAGCTATAATTAGTGATTTAATTTTAATGTAGATGAATAGACAATCCTGAAGCCAGTTATTAAAATGTCATTAGTTGACACAGAACTTAGCATATCCGCCTAATGCCTGTTAGCAGAAGCTGCAGAGACCAACACAAATGAGAATTCTGCCTGAGGAAGAGTCACAGCAACACAAGGAATCATAAATCTGCCTGCATCTGGGAAGCAGCTGGACAGTATTTGTTGGGGATGCGCGGGCAATAACTCTGACCCCTCTTTTCCAGCAGAACCCTGAGATCTCCGGAAAATATTCCTTATTAGTAGCTTTAGCCATAGTATAGTATGGCCAAGTACACTTAGAAAATAGCAAGGGAGAAAAACAGGCTTTATAAGAAGTAGCCCTGGGGATCGCTATATCCAACAAGTATGGAATTAGTTCTGTATATCATGTGTAATTCATTCTGACAGCACTCCCAAAGTAAATAAATTTTAATTTGTATTTTTAATTCATACTTTGATGTACCAGTGAGGCTCAGAGAACTAATCAATCAGGATTCAAAGGCTCAGTTATTAAAAGAAGGGTGGGTGAAGACTTCTCTGGGATCTTCAGTCTCTGGCTAAAAGTAAAGAAACTAAAAGTAGCAGCAAAGATCTTAGTAAAAATAGAACTTTGCTTGTAAATCTTCCTGAGAACACAATAGAAATTAAGAGCTGTTGTTGAAAAACATAATCACAAATCTATATTTAATAACCTTTTTCCCCTAAATCCTGAGAGTTCTGAACTATGACCTTTCCTGCCCTCTGCCATCTAATGACACCAGATCATGAGAAAAAATAAAACCAACATAAATCTAAAATCTCAAGGCTTTATGAGGCTTCATTATTAAATTCCACTTACTTTGGCACCATGCTAAGAGCTCTATAACTTTGATCCATCAAGCAGCATTGCAAAACCATCATGAAAATGTATGAACCCAAGAACAGAATCTACTCACCCAACCTTACAGCAATGATTAAAAAAGCCCTAATTATAGTATAGTCACCAGTCAAAATAAATTACTCACTCAGGGTGAGTGGGTGAAAAGAAGTTTGCTAGGCTTCCTTAAGGAGGTGGTAATTGTCTTGAATTTAGTTAAAATACATCACTAATTATATTTTAACAATGTCTATGTACTGTTTTCCTCTTTGGAAGTTTCACAAGATGATTGTAAGAATTTTGAGAGAGCTCTTTTAGTTTAAAAATATTCTGTACTTATGTATTTGTACTGCAGAACATGTTTCATGACATACAGAAGGATGCTCTAAATGACATGTACAGGTGATCAGAAATGTTACAAAAAATTCTTCCACAAGAAGATGCCAATTGAGTGGATATACTTCCTCAGCAAAGTGTGTATGAATTTGATGTGTGAATCTGACAGCACTGTAAAGTGAGAGTATGGTGATGCCACATGGTTGGCTCCCAGAGGTCTACACAGAGTTTAGGAGGTCCATGCAGGCTGCATTTAGGAATCATTCCTATCTTCAACATCCATTGCACCCAATACCAAAAGTTTCAAAGAAGACGTCTGTGACCCATCCACTTGGGCTATGTTGGCCGTGAAAATTTAATGCAAAGTTTGAGAGTTTCAAACACGCATGATCTTACCCAACTGGTTTTACTGCCAGTGTGCTGGGCCTGCCAAAAGCAATACTAAAAACACAGGCCTTCTGTCCTGCTGTCTTCCAGAGGCAGCCAGAAACCTACACTTAAATTTGCATCCAAAGAATGCTCGATGTATGGACTCCATACTGCAGCAGCCTGATGTCCCAGGGCTTGAAGGCCACTATAGGTGGAGATACTGTGTTAAGATCTCCTTTCATTGTTGATTCCAAAATCTGGAATTTTGATAGTTTTTTTACTATCATGTAGATGATGTTCAGGCACCTTTGTTAGAGAATAGAATCATAGAATACTTTGGGTTGGAAGGGACCTTTAAAGGTCATTGTCCTGGTTTTGGTCAGGATAGAGTTAATTTTCTTCCTAGTAGCTGTTGCAGTGCTGTGTTTTGGTTTCAGTTTGAGAACAATGCTGATAACATACCCATGTTTTAGTTGTTGCTCAGTAGCACTTACCCTGATCAAGTACTTTTCAGTCTCAGGCTCTGCCAGTGAGGAGAGGCACTGGAAGCCAGGTAGGAGCAGAGGCAGGACACCTGACCCAAACTAGCCAAAGGGGTATTCCATACCACAGCATCATGCCCAGTATGTAAACTGGGGAGAGCTGGCCAAGAGCCGTTGATCTCTACTCAGGGCTGGGCTGGGCTGATGCTCATCAGTGGGCATTGTTTGGTGTTTTTTGTTTGTTTGTTTTATTCCTCTTTTTTTAATTATTATTATTGTTGTTGTTATTATTATTATTACATTTTACTTTATTTTGGTTATTAAACTGTTCTTATCTCAATCCATGGGGTTTTACCTTTTTTCTGATTTTCCTCCCCACCCCAGCAGAACAGGGGAAATGACTGAGTGGGTGAATGGTACTTAGCTGCTGGCTGGGGTTAAACCATGACAGTTATGTCACCCACACCCCCTGCAATAAACAAGGATATCTTCCAGTAGATCAGCTTGCTCAGAGCCCTGTCCAACCTGAGCTAGAATGTTTCCAGGGATGAGACATCTACCACCTCTCTGGGCAACTTGTTTCAGTGCTTCACCACCCTCATTGTAAAAAAATCTCTTCCTTATATCTGATTATCTGTGTGTCCCTCCTCTGGACTCACTCAAGCAGGTCCACATCCCTCTTGTGTTGGGGGCCTAGGACTGCAGGTGGGTTTTCACAAGAAAAGAGTAGAGGGGGACAATCACCTCCCTTGACCTTGGTCACGCTTCTTGTGTTACTGCCCAGGATATGGTTGGTTTCTGGTCTGTAAGCATGTATTGCTGGCTCATGTCCAGATTTTCATCCACCAACACCCCCAAGTTCTTCTCCACAGGCTGCTCTCAATCCCTTCATCTCCCAGCCTGTTATTGATACTGGGGGTTGTCCCAGCCCAGGTGCAGGACCTTGCACTTGGCCTTGTTGAACCTCATGAGGTTCACATGGCCCAACTTCTTCAGCTTGTCCACATCCCTCTAAATGGCATTGCATCCTTCAGGCTTGTCAACCACACCACTCAGCTTGGTGTCATGTTCAAACTTGCTGAGGGTGCACTTGATCCCACTGTCCGTGTCACTGATGAAGGTATTTAACTGGTCCCAGTACAGTCCCCTGAGGAACAGCACTTGTCAATGATCATGACCTGGACATTGAGCATAAACAGACATAGATTATTAACAGATGCTTCTTGATGTGATAGACCTCTAGTCTTAAAGAAATGCAGCTATCATCTTTGAATCAAATAATAAAATATTCACATTTATTAACTTAGAATCATAGAATCATAGAATAGTTAGGGTTGGAAAGGACCTTAAGATCATCCAGTTCCAACCCCCCTGCCATGAGCAGGGACACCTCCCACTAAACCATGCCATCCAAGGCTATGTCCAATCCAGCCTTGAACACCGCCAGCAATGGAGCATTCACAACTTTCTTGGGCAACCCATTCCAGTGCCTCACCACCCTTACAGTGAAGAATTTCTTCCTCGTATCCAATTAAACTTCCCCTAATTAAGTTTGAACTTCATTATTTTGATTAAAAATTAAGCTGATTTCTGCCTAAGTAAAGTTTTGTATTTCATTGCAGTGTGTTAAAATATCAAATGTAACTCTTCTATCCAGAAAATAGTTACCTACAGTGCACTTTCCCCTTAATTTATTATCAGTATTGAGTGACCACAAAAACAATATGTAGAAATCTATCATTCATCATAACATCTGCAGTTATTTCTCGAATAACTGAAAAATAAGGTTTGTTTTCCATTTCCTAGAGTTGTGGCTGACTCACAATTTTGACTGATACTTCAACAATTCGAAGTTTCATAAACAGTACAGACAGATCAATCTAAATGAGGGTGCTGAATAAGCAGAAGTAAGGTTTTATTCATAGCTAGCTGGGTATTGTTTCCTCCACTCTAAAAATAAGTGTGAAAAGGAACCTGCGCTCATTCTGTGCTCAGAATCTGAGTCACACCATAGTTGGAAGTATTCTTGTTGAAAGCTTTTGGCTTGGCACACCTCTTGTTTTCTGTCTGTTCATTTTTACTATAATTTCCCAATTCCTCAGCACCACTTTTAACTTTTCATGATCCTTATATTTTTAAACTGGGCTTTTTCACTTCTTAGATGAGATCAGTGGAGCTTCAGGAGGCAGGGACTTTCCCAGCAATAACCTCCTTCCTCCAGAATCTGGTGATGCCAGAGCTAAGGGAATATGTCTGCTCCACAGCCAGGGATAGAGACCCAGGAAGAAGCCCTTCCTCTCCCTTCTCTATGAGTGGAGATGTCTGCTCCATACTGGATTTTAGGCTCTTTCCTCACAGAAGGGTAGAGAGGCTGGGGGAGCTGGTGGTGAAGGTGTTTGGAAAGGCTAGAAGAGCAAAGTGCATGTAAGTCAGTCCCTGCTATGTAGTGCAAAATGAAGCACATCGTGGGAGACACATTTATAACTGTATTGGTAATGGGAATTACTGGGTGTTCAGCACATCAGTATAGTGACCATCAGTAGGTCTGAGTCTCATTATCATTTCAGCATCATTGTTTGCTTCTTTATTACCAAATGCTTTGTCTTTTTTAATTCCATAAGGGCTTACCTTTTCTCAGGAAGCAAGTTAAGATCTACTGCTTCATCATCAAACACTTCACTGATAAAATTCTCACCATTTCCTGACATAGGTGAGCTCAGGTTAAGGAAAAAAAAAATACCTGCTTTGTCCTCATTTTCTTCTTTTTCTGCTTCTTCTGACTCTCCGAATTCCTGCTCTAGCCTGTGCCATCAGGGCTCACCTTTCCAGTGACGTTTTATGACTCTCTCCTTGCAGAATCAGGTAGATCTTTTCATACAGGTTAGGGGTGGCAAGGAATAGTTGGTAATTGTAAGTGTGCTGTGGCTTCCAAGCTGTTTCTGCAGCAACGTCAAACAGGTTAGACCAGTGTTCAGCTGTGCTCAGAAGCAGGCTGAAAGCTCTGAGGCAAACAGGCACAGCAGCAAGATGGATTAAGCATTGGTGGGTTTTCTGCAATTAAATACTTATTCTGCCCTCCCTGTCTGCGTGAAGGCTTTTAGTCAGGTCCAGCACAAAGAGCTTAGCTTGAGCTCTGCTGGCTTAAACTGACCTCTTGACTTTGTGCTGGGGTGGCAGAGGAGTATGCACTCATTTTTAAGTACAACAAGAAGGCACCTGAGTAAGAGAGTGGCGGCACTGAGTCAAACCAAGGGGAAATATAGCCCTGTATTCTGCGTCTGCTACTGCCCCTTGGTAGATTTAAGGCAAAAAATAGAACAGGGAAGGCTTGCAGGGATACATTCTGTGTTCTACCCATCTGTATTGTGTGGAACTCTTGATTCATAATCTGTGCCTTTACATTTAAAAGGCTTTCATATTTTTTTTCCTTCCATGATATTGTATAATTGCTTTTTGACTGTATTAATGATACTGGCAGTATCTGACAGTGAATACTATTGTTGTCTTATGCTGTGTGAAAGAAAACCCACTTTTTTTGCTTGCATTAAACCTGCTAATTTCATTGGGCATCCTCTTGTTCTCATGTGGTGAGAAGCCAAGAATCCATTCATTTATTTTCTAGGCAGTTTCGCAGGGTTGTCCTGGTTTTATACATATCTGCCATGTCCCACTTCAGTTGTCCCATTTCCAAGCTTAAAACTCCACATCAATTTAAGCATTTCCAAGCTTTAATTGTCCTTCTTGTCCCATGTAATTGTTGAGAGGCAAGTACCAGAACAGCAGGCAGTATACAAACAGGAGTTTTGTATAGTGCTATGAAGGTGTTTCTGGTTTGTGTTCCATTCCTTTTTTCAAAGCTTTTAACTGCTGGGTTTTTGACTGCCAACAAGCATTGGCCCTATGTTTTCTGTTAGTAAGCTTTGTTTTTATGAAGTCCTTTTTTTGTTATTTTTACATTAAGCACAATTAAAATGAATTATTTGGAGTGCTTTTTCTACCTACAGGAAGCTGAATTTCAGTACCTTATGATTAGTGTTTCAACATTAACATTTGAACCAACCCTGTCCTTTGCTCAGGCAAGATGAAAAAGAGCTGTTTTTATTAGAGATTTTCCAAACATCATTGCAACAAAAGTTATGGTGTTTAAACGTTTAGTCTTTGCATTATACCTAGATATGACAATTACTGAGGTTTTGTGAGAGAGTCTTCCATTAGCTCTACGCTCTGAGAAATTTCAGGCAAGGAATTTCAAGACACTGAGAAACTCCTTTTGGTAGAAGATCCAGTTTACATTGCTTCTAATATTTCTTTAATGGTGCATTGCCCCTTCATTGAAATAGCTGGGAGTCTCATCCTGTGTATTTTTTTCCTTTGAAACTGTATGGATTCTTTTCATCATTTTTATGATGCATTGATTGTGTCAGTATCTGCGGACCAGTTTCTTATTTTTGTTTGCACTGCTTATGCATGTATTTGAATTGAGGCTGGCTAGATGGATAGCAACTAATAATGCAAACCTCATTTCTAAATCAGTGGTTACTGGATCATAAAGCACATGACATGTTATGTTAGATGACAGAAGCTGGAAATTTTACTGCATTTTCAGTTTGAAACTGAAGGAGTGAAACCCTCTTTGGCTCCTAATCTTAAATGTGCATTTTTATTTCTTATATTTTTATATATGTGATATTCATGGATAATTTTTTTTTGTTATGACATTTGTCTCTGTCTCCCACTAATGCATGCAGTCAGCCGAAGTGAAAAAGTTTTTAACATCCAAAAATAGAATGAACATGTCCTTCATTTGAAACATCTTATCTACTATGCAGGATATTAGCATTACTGCTAATTACTACTGCAATCAATTTGTATGACAATGGCAAAACTAAGAACAAGGTAAAAAAAGCCACTTTTAGTTTCACAGTTTGTATCACACTAGTCCTATAAACCTGGGATTTGTGTGCTGATATTTATGCAACCAGTGGAAATCAGTGAATACTTCACAAGATTTGTGGGGTTTAAGACATCTCTGGCACTCAGGAATTTTCAGATTTGTAAAATGGCTTATGTCAGGGAGGAATTTTTTAAATTGAGGAATCCTTTTTTCTAAATATGTACTATTTCAGTCATGCAATCTCACCAGCAAAGGGTGCATGCTATTAAGGAGATACAAAAGTAGACTTCCAACTGAGCACTGCCATCAGGGATGTTGCTTTTCAAGTACTCTCAAAATACCCTGCACTGTCACAGCTTAGAAGTTTGACTGTGACCAGATCTGATTTCAACATACTTTGGAGGTACATTTTTGCAAGTGTATCAATGCACATTTCCCTCCCCATCTTAGACCCCAAATCCTGCCCCCCTGCTTTAACTCAGGGAGTCAGAGAGACCTCCTGCAGACTGTGGGACTGTGGTCAGACAGCCATGAAAGGCACTACTCTTTGCACTAATGGCACTGGGGCTCTGTGTCAAACCTGATGCCATCTCATCAAACGAAAAAAACCAACAAGTCAGTTTTCATTCTGTCATCCCTAAGCCCAGAGTGAGTACAAGGGCCATTTAACACAGTAAACTTTTCTAGTGTATTTGTTACAATTACAGAAACACCTGGTACAAATATTGTTTTGCTAAACCACTGTGAAAACTTCAGAGAGTATTCAGTAGTTGCAGGGCTGCTCAATTACTTACCTGTATTGAGGTGGTTGTGTGGCTGAATATTGTAAATCTTTGGAAACACACAGACATACTAGTACCAGTAATAATTTTTACTCTGCCTGCAAAATACATCTTGTGATGGTTTACTGTGCAGATGTAACATCTTTATTTAGTGTCCCACTCGTATGTGGTTAGAATTTTTTTTTACAGTTACTACTATTATTTGGTCTCACACAAACCAGAAATTGTGCAATTAGAATTAAAAAAGTGGTAATACAGTCTACTAATATCTTCAGCACTTTATTATCATAGAATCATAGAATAGTTAGAGTTGTAAAGGACCTTAAGATCATCTAGTTCCAGCCCCCTGCTGTGGGCAGGGATACCATGCACTGAACCATGTCACCTGAGACTCCATCCAGCCTGGGCTTGAAGACTGCCTTGCATAGATGCTTTTTTGTTTGGAAAAGTTTTTCAGAGCTGGACAGTATTTTTAGTTTTCTGTACTAATTGCTGAAAATCTACTTGTAAGGCAATGTGTTCACTGCCCACCTTGCAAATGAAAAAAGATAACTCAATAAAAGTATGCTTTTATCTTTATGTCTTATATTACTCTTTTTTTTTTGGTTATAGAAAGGACTTGATTTTTTTTTATTATTAATTTTTTTTTTACCATGGTTTTGATGACAAATTTCAGGTCTCAGTAAAAAAGCAGTTTTGAGACCAGATGTACTAGAAATGCAAATGCGCAAATATCAATAGATAAGATGAGACCATGGTCTATCTTATCTAATGATCCTTCTGACTGAAAGTAGATGATTCAAAAGAGGAAGTTGCCAGAAATTTCATGACAGACAAATAGAGGGTAATCTCTCAACCACCTTAAGTCTTCTCAGAATTCCTTAGGACTTTCAGATAATTTTAAGCCCTAAAGCATTAAGTTTCAACTTTCTTTGAAAATATATTAGCATAACCTATTACAAATCTGGAGCTCATGAACAGCAAGAATTTTGACAAATATGAAAAATGAGATAGTGCAAATATTACTGAAAACTGCAAATCTCTCAATTGTTGAACTATTATTTACCTTCTAAGCAGGTGAAAGAATTGGGGAAGGAGGGAGGTGATATGACAGTGAATAGCCAATATTTTATGGTCCTTTGGATCCTTCAGAAACTCCTGTATTGTGGCATGTTACAAAACTAATTTTTCCTAATGGTTTGAAATAAGAAGACAGCTCTGCTATGCTGCCCATTTGTTATGTTTTTGGGTGAAAGTTAAGTTACCCAGGAAGTGTTAAATTTGTGAGCGTGATTTGATCACTGGTCACCAAGAAACTTAATTCACATTTCATAAATGGTGAATATTTAACTTGACAGAAAACATATTGAACTAATCTTTGGATTATCTGATGAACCAGATACTGCCTCACATAATCCCATTAATCTAAAACAAAAGAAGAAGCAGCAGCAAATGTATTTCTCCAAGTTTATGTGTTGCTCCTTTTCTTTCCAGACAACTACTACGGCACCCCAAAGCCTCCAGCAGAACCGGCTCCACTGCTGTTAAATGTAACAGATCAGATCCTCCCAGGTGCCACTCCCGGGGCTGAAGGCAAACGTAAAAGGAATAAGTCTGTGAGCAATATGGAGAAGACAGGTATTGAGCCACCGGAGGAAGAGGAGGAAGAAAAACCTGTGGTCAATGGAAATGATGTGACAGTAACACCAGGTCTGTTTCTCCTTACTTTGCAATGCATTTCTGTTATTCACAGAGTCCCCAGTTACCTTCCTCTGCAGTGAGAATATACATGTTCAGGTGAGGATGTTCTTCCAAGTCTGAAAGCCAGGAATCCTGAACAATAGGATTTCTCTGAAGCCTAAAACAAGTTACTTAACCTCCATTTAGGGAGTCATCTCACTTACCTCAACTTCCATAATGATATCTGCCTCTGAACTAGTCCCTTTGAATCCTCTTCATAGACCAAAGAGAAAAATACCTACTTTCTGAATACAGTTCATGTGACCTATTTTAGATTTGTAGCTTAGGAAATGAATCACAAATGCCTTTTTCTCTCCGTTGACTATAGAGGGAGTCTAGAGAACTGAAATTTGGTCAAATGAATCTAGTCTCTGTGTTTCAGGTCTCCTTGTTCTCAAATGGTGATGCAAGAGAGTTCACTACATTATAAAGTGAACTTTTGTAAATTGTTATGAAATCTTGGCAACATTGTGGAGGAGTAAAGTTGTCATCATTTGTGGCAGTGCCAATGAAACTTAGCTGGCAATGGTATCAGGAAGGATCCTTTTTAGCAATCTTCCAGAGCCTGCATAAAGCTGATGAGGGTTTCAGAGGTCTAGTCCTAAAATACAGCTGTTGTTTTACCCCTTGGATTGCAGTTCTACAGAGAAAACAGGGCTCAAGATAGTGACTGGTATCCTGAGTGAGAACACTCCAGCCTATTCACAAGCAGGTAATCAGCTTCCCCTTCAATGTTTCAGCAAGTCATCATTTTACAGTGCTTAATAAGTTTTATTCTGAAATATCATTTAAGAAAGTATGTTGTTGTTGTTATTCCTGTAGGAAATTAAAGAATTCAGACTTTTATATCTGTCTGAGAGATAACTGTGAATCCTTTTTGGTGAACTTAGAAATTTGGAAGCAAATTATTGAAGTAGAAGTCTGTAGTGACAATCGTATGGATGACGAGATAAAATGGAATATTGCAAGCTCTCTAAATGTATAGCTTAATATGAAACAAATAATGCATTACCTAATCTGCTAAGCACTGTAAAAGGATTTTCATACTGCAGCTTCTATATATAGTTTTTCCTCCTACTGCATTAGAAACTATATGGGGTGAGAGTGGATCTCATACTCCCCTGTTGGCTTGCCAGAGGGCTGCAGCATTACTCCCTGGCCATTGCCATCACATGCTGTATGAGCCTTGCTCATCTGTTCTTCATAACATTGCATCTGTCAGCAATGCTCTGCTGCTTACTGCCTTTTCTGCCTTTCCTACACAGCTAACAGAAAAGGATGAAGCCCAGAAATCCTTACATAAAACATTAGCACTGGCTCTGTTGCCAGGATACTTCCACAGCAAAAGAGGCAAAGGCAGGATTCAGTCTCTGTTGTGTACTGTAGAAATAATCAGAAAGATCATTCTTTACAGTTATTTGAAATGTGCCACTTAACGGACCATTGCTAAGGAGCAATTTCCAGGGCAATGTGTTTCATCTTGAACTGGATCAAGAGGTAGTGTTTACCTGCTTTTGTCCTTGCATTGCACACCTCTAATTTGCTTCTCCCAGACACATTCTGTGTGAGCAATGACTGGGCAGCACCCAAGAAACAGGCACTGGCATGTGCTGTGTTACAAAATGAAATACATGAGCATGGGTGCAAGACAGCTCCCCTCCTCCTCCTCCTCCTCGCCCCCCACAAAGTAATTCCTGTAGGTGTGGCCAGCAGAACAAGCACTGCCTGTGTTGGCTCTCATGGTTTCATAAGCAGGGTTTTGTTGTTCAGTTACACTGATTGAGGACTTTGGGGATTGTAGCAAAGCTGCTCTGTACATACATGCTGTGTTGCTTTTGTTGGGTAGCATAGCTCCCACGGACCCTGTTACTGCAGTCATTTTCTCTGTGAGCTGACAGGGGCTTAGCTACCTCCAAAATGTGTGTGCGTTTGGAGTCTGTGTCTTTGAACAGTTAGGAAAACCAGAATATGTTAATTTTGTGTTATTATTTTTTAACTCTTGGTGGAGAGAGCAATCTATTTTTTATGAAGCAATAGAGGTAGGGTATTTGTTATTTCCAGTTCTTTTAGAAAGTGCATTCTATTTAAAATACCTCACTTCTAACAGGAGTCTTATTAAACACAGGACTCTTTGGGGACATTCAAAACATTAATACATTCTTTTTAGATGCTCAGCAACTTAGTGGGTTAATAACTGTCAAAGGTATCTATTGGAGTCTGGTAACTCCAAGGGCTGCTGTAACACCCAGGAGTGCTGGGTGGAAATAGTAACAGATCTAAGATGAAACTGAAGGGAATAAGCCTATCTTTATCTGACCAGTAGTTGACATTTGTAGTTGCACAGATCTTTGAGCTTTTGGTCTGATTTTTCAGACCACTTTTCAGTGTCTGTTGAGATAATCTATGCATCTCTTGAGATTTATTAGTAGGAATAAAATTTTCAGTAATTCAGTCCCATATACCTTGCTTCATATGTCATCAGAGTCTCCTCAGACAGTTGCTTATGGACAGACTGGAGATCTTCAACCATGTTTCATAATTGTCTTCTTGTTAATTTGTGCTGCCCAGTGTGTTTAATCGTTCTGATTTTTATCACCTGTTCTTAGCCTGGAACTCAACAGGAGTCTCCAGTTCTTCAGGATGGGACTTTTGGCTATTTTAGCCATTTCAGTCCTTCATCCTGGAACAGCTTCTCTCAGGAGGGATTTCTCTCATCCAACTTTAGTAAATTATATGCTAAATGCCTTATTTTGTTTGAGCTACTAGTCTCTACTCTCTTTATAAAGCCAATCGTACCCTGGGCTGCATCAAAAGGAGCATGACCAGCAGGTCGAAGGAGGTGATCCTGTTCTTCTACTCTGTTCTCGTGAGACCTCACTTGGAGTATTGTGTGCAGTTCTGGTGTCCTCAACATAAAAAGGACATGGAACTGTTGGAACGAGTCCAGAGGAGAGCCAAGAGGATGATCAGGGGACTGGAGCACCTCCCGTATGAAGATAGGCTGAGAAAGTTGGTGCTCTTTAGCCTGGAGAAGAGAAGGTTGTGTGGAGACCTCATAACAGCCTTCCAATATCTGAAGGGGGCCTGTAAAGATGCTTGGGAGGGACTCTTCATGAGGAGCTGTAGTGAGAGGAAAAAGGGTAACGGGTTCAAACTTAAAGAGGGGAAGTTTAGATTGGATATGAGGAATAAATTCTTTATTGTAAGGGTGGTGAGGCACTGGAATGGGTTGCTCAGGGATGTTGTGAATGCTCCATCGCTGGCGGTATTCAAGGCCGGGTTGGACAGAGCCTTGGGTGTCATGGTTGAGTGTGAGGTGTCCCTGCCGATGGCAGGGGGGTTGGAACTAGATGATCTTAAGGTCCTTTCCAACCCTAACTATTCTATGATTCTATATAAGGAAGAGAGAAAGAGGCAATTTCAAAGAGGGCATAGCTGTTTTAGATAGCCATCTTAGGGGATCATCTCCACAATCTAGAATGTGTATTTCAGCCTACAGATACACAGGAGCCTAGATAGCTAAATTTGAATTAAGAGCCCTACAATTTGCCAAGCAGTTTATGATCTATTGTTTATCTGTTAAAATGGTCAAGTTAAGAGTCAGCATTGAGCTTCTCACACCGAGTGCAATTGCCCACATAACTGGACCGCTGGCTGCTCTAGGTTGGGTCTCTGCCATTCATTGTTTTGGGTGAGACATCTTGCACCTCAGAAGCCTTTCCTAATAGTCGCTGCGTTGAAGTGAACAAACTGCATTGTCAGTTTGATGATTTGACAAAAGAGGTAGAAAGAGTCTTGGTCAAATTGCAACCTGCTTGTCAGACTTTCAGTTTTCACTGCTGTTGCTATTTGTGTCTGCAGAGAATTAAGTCAGTCTCCTTCACAACCAACATCATGATTTGACACTTTTTTGATCATGTCACATTTGGTTCACACTTCAGACTGATTGTTTATCATTCAAACTCCAGAAGATCCACTCTAACACTGAAAGAATGCTTATGTACGTGCATTATTCTGACATTACTTAAGGAATGATAAGTTGCACGCAGAGAACAGAAGTTCTGGCAGGCTCAAATTAATTGAGGAATAATATGTGATATAAACTTTGAAAATGATCATTCCATGCCTTAGGTTGATAATGAAGCAAAAGGCTAGACTCCCATTGCTGTCAATCACCAGGCAAGGTGCAGTAGTCCCAGGCAACAGGTTGCACTTATTATTTTATTATGATACAGCAAAGACAGCCAGAGGCATGAAAATAACACACAATGCATTCAAGAGCTATGAGACACTTAAAACTACCAAAGTTGGTATCCGTTAATGTTTCTGTTGTACGTGTTCTCTGAACTCAATTTATCCCAGTTAGGTTGCTATCTCTGACCTACAGAGTACCCTGTAGTCACCCAATCTCCATGTCTCCTGTTTTCCTTCTCCCGCATCAGCTCCCAGTTCTCATTGTGTTAGTAGTCAGTGGGAACAGTGCCTCTCTGCAAAGCACCAAAACCCAAGTGTGGCAACAGCTCTGTGGGAAAGGGAGCAGCTCCAAAGCATCAGAGTGGTATTTGCACCAGAAAATAGATGCACATAGCTTGGCAAACATGAGTTAAACTACTTTTGTATCTAACAGTTATTTAAAATAGATGGAATGTTTCCTGTGCAGAATTTAACAAATTAATCATTTAGATACAATAAGGGTTTAAAAAGCTGCAATATTTTCTTTAAGAGTTGCTAAAACCAATCTATAAATTACTATTTAATGGTATTTCCTTTAATTTGCTCTCTGCAGATATTGCTTAAGTCATCTGAATTTGTTGTTTTGGAAGAGTGAGTTTTTAAACTTAACTGCATGAATAATCTGAAGCATTAAAATAAAGGAATAAATTGGCAAGAACCTCTTACATGTTTGGATGGCAAATTTCAAGAGTTATACTGTAGATAATAGAAACAATTTAAAGTGCAAGCAGAAGTGTTGATGAAGGATCTAATTCAGACACTATCATAACATAACTGCCAGTTGTTGGTTCTTTTTTTTTAAAGAAAGTTCTTTTTATTCCACATGTGCAGTAATTTGCTGGTGCTTTACTAATGCCTATTCTGTCACTTCTCAGGGTACTCACTCTCAAGATACTGTGCTAAACTGCTTTTGAAAACTGGACCATGTAATCTGCTTTGTAGCAAAACAGCAGTTCTAGTAGGCTATTTCACTTGACATAAAGTCAATTGATTGTCTGTTTAGTGACAAGAATACTTCTGGACTTATACTACAGTATAATTTTAGGATCTTTTTTTATAACATATATTGTCTGAAGATAAATATCTGTGCTCACAGTGTGTTACTGTAGTATTTCAAACTTAATTTACACATTTAAGATAGTGCTAATTTTTAATCAGAACTCCTTGGTTTTTTCAAATCAAACATTGTATATGAATATATGTTAGCAGAAAGAAAACCAGTAAGGTGACTATCTACCTTACCTGGAATATGTGAATGATTGATACATATAACAAAAGATAAGATGACACTATATCCCAGATAAGTATAACTAGGCTGTCCATTGTGTAAAACTTAGTGTTAAATGGCATTAGGCAATTCTGCCTTAATTTCTTGGGCTGTAGTCATCATGATGGCTTCTTCATTCTCATAGCAAGCTATTAAAAAGATAATGATCCCGTAATTAATAATTCATAAGACTGGCTCTAAAATAATTATATTTTTAAGTTGTTAAATAAGCATCAGGTTCCTTTTTTTCCCTTCTATATTTTGATAGTAATCTCTGTTTTAGACAAGCTCAGAATATTTCTTTTAATCCTCAAGGCTTAATTTTCTCTTTTTTTTCTGCCATAATGATAGGTGGGATTTGTTAATATAGCTATTGAAACTCAAGAATCTGATCTCTTCAACCCTATTGAAAATATGATCTTGAGGAAGAATGCATATGGCAGGTATTATGGTAAAATCCCAAGACATAGCAATGTCACCATATCTGTGCTCTATGAGACCAACTGGCTGATCATTAGCTATCGTGTGTGATGCACTTGTGCTCTGAATTTATTTGTTCTGCTGAGGTTACGTGTACCATGTGACCTTATGTCTTGTCTTCAGTTTAATCTGTACAGCATCCTTCCTGTAGTAAAATGTGGTCAAGACTGCAGGTAGCCTCAGGAGTACAACTCACAGATGCACCAATGACGCTTGAGACAAATGAGAACTTACTTTTCCTTTACAGAAATAAGAACAAAAAAACCCCAAAGAATTTACCAGCAATTGCACTGCCCTATTCTCAGGGGAAGTGGAGACCATGCATCCTCACTGCTTTGCAGGAAGATTTTACGTATTTCAAAATGTTTCCCCTGTCCACAGTCTTTTCTCCTCAAGACTAAAAAAATTTGGATTTCAGTCTTTCTATATTTCCAATCTTGTTGTTGTTGTTTTGTTTTTGTCTTTTATGTTTCCCATCTTCCTTGACATTAAATTCTCAAGACTGGGCACAGTACTCCTGATTCCACTTGAAGGTAAAGGACCTGTATCATATATGCTTAATCTTGCTGCCTATTACAATGCGTGTTTTTCTTTTGCAATAGTATCATTATTCATAGAATCATAGAATAGTTAGAGTTGGAAAGGACCTTAAGATCATCCAGTTCCAATCCCCCTGCCATGGGCAGGGACACCTCCCGCTAAACCATGTCACCCAAGGCTCTGTCCAACCCAGCCTTGAACACTGCCAGAGATGGAGCATTCACAACTTCCCTGGGCAACCAATTCCAGAGCATCACTACCCTAACAGTAAAGAACTTCTTCCTCATATCCAATCTAAACTTTCCCTGTTTAAGTTTGAACCCGTTACCCCTGTGTCCTGTCACATTATTGACTGGAGATAGTGGTTAGACATCCCTCATGTCTCCGTGTGTTTTCACTAGGAATTCTGCTTAGGTGTTTGCTCCCCATCTTGTATTTTTACAGCTGATTGTGGCATTTTTCACCAGACAGATGCCACATATTTTGGAAAGCCAAGGCAAGGCAGGGCGGGGATTTGGGAGTAGTAGAGAAGAAGGAGGGGACTTTAGGTCCCTTGGGATCCTACTGATCTGCTATGGGATGCAACTAAGCAAAACTTGTGTTTGTGTCTCTTGCTAATTCATTTCTTCCCACAGACAGATTTACATTTCCAAACATCACAAAATGATTGTAGTACCACGTAGTTCGAGTTCAGATTGAGCAGCATTAGCTACATATGGCTCTAGAGCTATAGACCACCACCCTGTTCAACAACGCATCTAATTTTTTTTTTTTTTTCACACTATTTGAAAAGACTGTATGTGTCAGTGTCAGAAATCTTTCTTTAAGATCATGAAAGCTGTATCTGCCATTTCTCCCCAAGGAGCAGCACCTGTTAACTCTGTCATGTTAAGAAATAAGATAAGTTTTGCACAATTTCCTCCTTAAAAAATCTTGACAATTATTTGTCATGTTTGAAGAGTTTACATGTAGCTTGCTTGATTACTGATCCCAACATGCTTCTAGGAATAAAAAAATAGAAAGATATGAGTTACAATTTAATGTGTCTCCGTCCTCTTTTTTCACAAAAAGATGTAATGGCCTAATTGAGCAAATTATCAAATTATTTCAAAGGGAACTTAGGTGCTCAGAAGTTTAGAATACAAAACTATCTAAAAACCTGAAATAGAGATACTTTGCTGAAACCAGGACTGTGTCTGTCTTTTCCACGTTTCTTTTCTCCAGGAAGTCTCAAAAATGTGGCCATTACCAGCCATAAGTTTCTTTTCTTGGTTCCCACGGTAGCCTAGGTTTCATTTCATCAGGCTCTGCCAGCTGAGGATGGCTGCTTCATCTAAGTTTTACCTGACCTGTTCTCTGTCAACTCTTCTTCAGGTTCTTTAACCCTATTGCTGACATTAATTACATCAGTCATTTAAATACAAGTAGTCTTTTTGTAGTAATGACTGAGGCAAAAAGAGCACTAACTGCCTTGGGGTTTTATGCATCATATGCTATTAGCTTTTCTTCCTTTCCACATACTGGAATGAGTCTGCTTTTGGTGGTATAATAGTAATAATAATAATTATTATTTATTATTATTTTTTTTTTTTTTATTATTATTATTGGTGGTGGTGTTGTATTTAGAGAAAGTTTTCTTGTCACTTCTAATGCCCCTAGACTGATTGTTCTATTTTGCTGTTAGATGCCTATTTGTTTTTGTTTTAAACCTTAACAATTTAATCTAGTTTTCACCTTTTTTAGTTTTATCTCATGTAGCAGACCACTGAAAAGTCATGTCTTAAAATATCTCTAATTACACTATTTTTCTTTTTCATTAGAACAATTTGTGCTTGCATTCTTAGTATTGTTTATTTAATCTTTACCAGTTCTCTTGAAGTCCTTTTCCTTTACCATTGCTTGCCATAATATGCAATTTATTAATTCTGTGAGTCTGTTAAAATCTGGAGGTTTCAAGGCCATTGTTCTTAATTTTTTTGCTCTTCTTTCTTGCTGTCCTAAGCATCACAAATTAGATCAATTTCACCCAGGTTGTCTTCCACCTCCTACTCATTTCACAGAAGTATCTGCATAGTTCCATGCTCTGGATGAAATCATAGTTCATTTAAGGAATTGTAATTTGAACTTTTTTGTAGACTACATTGTTGACATCTTTTAAAAGCATATTTTCTGTTTTCATTTTTTATAATTATTCAGAGACTTCAAGATAGTCCATATAATATTACTCTGACAAAGTGTATATATATTTTTGATGGTACAGAACAATACATTCTTAATTCCTTACTATCTTTATGAACAAGTTACAATAGTCTCAGTCTGGTCTTTATTACACCACATATGTATCATTTGTTTAAATACTGGTGTGAAAGTTCACAGTTTGTTCTCAGTTCTCCTCTGATGTTTATTGTCTGTGTCCCTATGATTTATATCTGTTGGTGAGCTTATGTTAGTAGCCTTCACATAACCTAATGCAAAGCCATGTTCACAAGATCTCAGATTCACCTCCCCTCATTTTAGCTATCTAGAAACTGAGAAACTAGACTAAGCAGGACTGAATTTGGTTTACCTAACTTAACATGTAGGGTCATTTCAGTCATCTGATTACAATCTCATCTTAGACAGTAGAGATTCAGTCAATATATTACAATTTTGAATTTACTTTAATTGCAGTTCATTTGCCAAAAGGAGGGATCTAACTATGTTTTCAATGAGATCAAGCTTCATTTAAGTGCAACAGAAAAAAAGAACCAAAGGATGAGAGCTTCTGTTGTCCACTGAGGGAACAGGTTCCTGTTACAATTCTTCAAGAAATAGCTCCTAAATACACCATGTGATAAAGCAGAGCTTACAGACACATCCCCAGTCGACCAGTCAATTTTTTTTATCTCCATAGATGAAGGAATCTCTTTAGTAGGACAAGTTCATTCAACTATCCTCTGTTTGAGCTAGTAGTAATCAAGAAAAGATTGTGTTTTCTCCACTTTCGTTAATAGTTGTGTGCATGGAAGCCCTGATATGTGATAGTCATACAGATCATAGAATCATAGAATAGTTAGGGTTAGAAAGGACCTTAAGATCACATGTAGAGTCTTAAATATGTAGAGTCTTAAGTGTAGAGGTAAGTGTTCAACAATGTGGATAAGGCACATTTAGACTCCTAGTATTGCACACCTGGTCCCCATTTAGATGATCTTTTTGAGGTATCTTTGTAGGTTTGTCTAATGTTTGTGTTGAGCAGATGTTTTAATTTGTATCACTAAGTTCTCTGCACTTGCTTAACTAAAAGTATGTGGACTGGACTTCGGGAGCTGGTAGTGGCAGAGATACTAGTGGACAGCATCTTTAAAATTTCTGACTTTATGGAGAGCAAAATTAATTAAAAGGGAAATAAAGAGGAAAGGATCACTCCTTCCTGAATATATTCTTGTTACACTGAGACACAGCCACATTGGGTATAGTAAGCTTTTGACATTGGCTGTGGAAAACTAATCCTCCCATGGATTATATCAGTAATAAAATCACAGCCACTTACTATAGTTAATGCATTGCTGTGAATTTATGTATGTTGTATTGATATCTTTGATTTATGGATATAGGTAAAGCAATTAGTGTATGTACTGTTTTTTAATTGAAAAGGATTGTTTGTCTGCAGTAAAACAGCAGGGTAGTTGCTTTATGTGTGTATAGTTTCACAAGACACAAGATAGTAGCACTGCTGATATGAAGCTGCCTTCTCCTCAGTGCAAAAACCTGCCCCAGAGAGCGTGAGCGACCAGGGGCGCGGCAAACAGGGCTGGTAAAACAGGGCAGGTTCGAGGCAGTTTGCACGGAAGTTCACGTGAGCAGGCGAGCGGGATGGTGAGCAGGATGGTGTGCACTCGCCGTATGACCAGGGCTCGGTCTGGGAGCTCTGCTCTGGCTGCCCCGGCAGTGGCCAGTGTAGGCATCCAGAGAGAGCCGATGAGAGGGGAGGCTGCAGTGCAGAGCTCGGGGTGTAGAGAGCGCCTGCACTGCTCTCCTGAGAGGAGGGTGCACAATGGGCAGAGCTGTACTCTGTGCTCCCTGGTGGAGGTCCTCCTGCAGCAAGGGCTGAGCTGTGGGACACTGTTACTGGGCTGAAAGGGGTCAGGGAACCTGAAAGGAAGCAGCACTGCTTGCCCCAGGACCGGGCTGTGCAGAGGCCTCAAGCATCCACTGTAGCTCATGGAGGAAAGAAGGAGGCTGCTAACCCAGGAATCTGGGAAACAGTAACAGAAAAAAACAACAAGAAAAGGAGGAAGAGGACAATTAAAAGCAAGGGCCTTCCTCCTAAATCTGTTGTTCCCATCCAGAACCACTTTGCTGTCCTGCAGGGGGCTGATGAGGAACCACACTCCCACCAGGAACAACCAGCTGATCCACTGGTAAAGAACATCAATACTGGTGCTGCCAGGAAAAAGCGCTGGGTCATAATAGTAGGGGACTCTACTGTGAAAGGAACAGAGGCACCCATCTGTCGGCCTGACCCAGTCTCAAGGGAGGTGTGCTGCCTACCAGGGGCTCAGATCAGGGATGTTGCAGAGAAGCTGCCTGCTCTAGTCAGTCCCACTGACTATTACCTACTTCTAGTGATCCATGTGGGTGCTACTGATATAGATAGCAGTAGCCTGGAGAACATAAAGAAGGACTACAGAGCTCTGGGAAAGGTGGTTAGGGGCTCTGGAGCTCAGATTGTCTTTTCATCAATTCTCCAGGATATAGGGCAGGACCTTAAAAAGGCTAGGAGGATTGGCCAGGTTAATAAATGGTTAGAATGGTGGTGCCATAGTCAGGGGTTTGGGAACCTTGAACATGGGACTCAATTTAGTGGGCCAGGTCTACTGGGGGCTGGTGGAGCTGGCCTGACAAAGAAAGGGAAGAGTGGATTTGGTAGGAGCCTTGCCAGACTGGTCGAGGATGCTTTAAACTAGACGTGTTGGGGGAGGGGGGCATCATTCCATCCCAACACACCCAGTCACTTGCCAGCACCTATAGTAAACGTTCAGAGCAATGTAGAGATATTCCAGCTGCTCCAGCCAAAGAGCCAGCTTCAACTGGAGCTCAGCTCAGATGCCTCTATACAAACGCCCATAGCATGGGGAACAAACAAGAGGAATTAGAGATGTGTGCACGTCTACGGGCGTATGATATCATAGGCATCACAGAAACGTGGGATGGCTCCTATGACTGGTGTGTTGGAATGGAAGGTTACAGGCTCTTTAGGAAAGACAGGCCAGGTAGGCGGGGAGGGAGAGTTGCTACTTATGTTAGGGATAGGCTGGAGAGTATGGAACTCTGTCTGGGGACAGGTGAGCAGTCAATAGAGTTTGTGGGGGAGGGTTAAAGGGAGAACAGAGATGGGAGACGTTATTGTGGGAATCTGTTACAGACCACCTGACCAAGAGGACTCTGTGGATGAAGCGCTCTATAGACAGATAGGAACAGCCTCACACTCGCAGGCCCTTGTTCTCATGGGGGACTTCAACCACCCTGATATCTGTTGGAGGGATGGTATGGCCCGGCACAAGCAATCCAGGAAGTTCCTCAATTGTGTGGAAGACAGCTTCCTTCTGCAAGTAAAGGAGGAGCCGACATGAAGAGGTGCCATGCTTGACCTCGTCCTCACCAACAGGGAAGGGCTGGTTGGGAATGTGACGCTCCAGGGCAGCCTTGGTTGCAGCGATCATGAGATGGTCGAATTCGAGATCCTCAGGACAGTGAGAAGAGCGTGCAGCAAGCTCACTGCCCTGGACTTCAAGAGAGCAGACTTTGGCCTCTTCAGGAACCTGCTCAGTAAGATTCCATGGGATATAGCCCTAGAGGGCAGGGGGGCCCAAGACTGTTGATTGATATTCAAGGATCACCTGCTGCAAGCTCAGGAGCGATACATCCCAACTAGAAGGAAGTGCTGCAGGAGGGCCAGGAGACCTCCTTGGATGGATAAGGAGCTGCTGAGGAAAATTTGAAGGAAAAAAGAGGCTTATAAAAGGTGGAAGCAAGGACAGGCAGCCTGGGAAGAATACAGGGACGTTGTCCGGGAAGCTAGGGACCAGGTTAGGAAAGCTAAGGCCCACTTAGAATTAAACTTGGCTAGGGATGTTAAGGATAACAGGAAGGGATTCTATATGTACATTGCAAATAAAAGGCAGACTAGGGACAACGTGGGCCCTCTCCGGAAGCTATCAGGAGGACTGGCTACCCTGGATTTGGAGAAGGATGTGGTTCTTAATGACTTCTTTGCCTCAGTCTTCACTGGCAAATGCTCTGACCACACCACCCAAGTCTTGGAAGGCAGACGTAGGGACTGTGAGAATGAAGACCCTGGGCCCACTGTAGGAGAGGATCTGGTTTGAGACCATCTTAGGAACCTGAGCATATACAAGCCCATGGGACCTGATGAAATCCATCCGTGGGTCCTGCAGGAGCTGGCAAATGAAGTTGCTAAGACACTGTCCATCATATTTGAAAAATCCTGGCAGTCAGGTGAAGTTCCCGATGACTGGAAAAAGGGAAATATAACCCCCATTTTCAAGAAGGGGAAAATGGATGAGCCGGGGAACTACAGACCAGTCAGCCTCACCTCTGTGCCTGGCAAAATCTTGGAGCAGATTCCCCTGGAAGGCATGCTGAGGCACATGAAAAACAACAAGGTGCTTGGTGACAGCCAGCATGCCTTCACTAAGGGGAAATCCTGCCTGACCAATCTGGTGGCCTTCTATGATGGGGCTACAGAACTGATGGACAGGGGTAGAGCAGTTGATGTCATCTACCTGGACTTTTGCAAAACATTTGACACTGTCCCACATGACATCCTTGTCTCTAAATTGGAGAGACATCAATTTGATAGGTGGACAACTCAGTGGATAAAGAACTGGCTGGATGGCCACATGCAAAGAGTTGTGGTCAATGGCTCAATGTCCAACTGGAGACCAATAAGGAGTGGTGTCCCTCACGGTTTGGTTTTGGGACCGGTCTTGTTCAACATCTTTGTTGGTGACAGGGACAGTGGGATTGAATGCGCCCTCAGCAAGTTTGCCAATGACACCAAGCTGTGTGGTTCGGTTGATACGTTGGAGGGTAGGAATGCCATCCAGAGGGACCTTGACACGCTTGTGAGGTGGGCTGATGTCAACCTGATGAAGTTTAACCATACCAAGTGCAAGATCCTCCACCTGGGTGGGAGCAATCCCAGGCACAGCTACAGGTTGGGCAGAGAAGAGATTCAGAGCAGTACTGCAGAGAAGGTCTTGGGGGTTTTGGTTGATGAAAAAATGACCATGAGCCGGCAGTGTGCTCTTGCAGCCCACAAAGCCAACCATATCCTGGGCTGCATCAAAAGGAGCGTGACCAGCAGGTCGAGGGAGGTGATCCTGCCCCTCTGCTCTACTCTGCTCATGTGAGACCTCACTTGGTGTACTGTGTGCAGTTCTAGTGTCCTCAACAGCAAAAGGACATGGAACTGTTGGAACAAGTCCAGAGGAGGGCCACGAGGATGATGAGGGGACTGGAGCTCCTCCCGGATGAAGACAGGCTGAGACAGTTGGGGCTGTTCAGCCTGGAGAAGAGAAGGCTGCTTGGAGACCTCATAGCAGCCTTCCAGTATCTGAAGGGGACCTATAGGGATGCTGGGGAGGGACTTTTCATGAGGAACTGTAGTGATATGCCAGGGGCTAACGGGTTCAAACTTAAACAGAGGAAGTTTAGATTGGATATGAGGAAGAAGTTCTTTACTGTAAGGGTGGTGAGGCACTGGAATGGGTTACCCAGGGAAGTTGTGAATGCTCCATGGCTGGCGGTGTTCAAGGCTGGATTGGACATAGCGTTGGGTGGCATGGTTTAGTGTGAGGTGTCCCTGCCCCTGGCAGGGGGGTTGGAACTAGATGATCTTAAGGTCCTTTCCAACCCTAACTATTCTATGATTCTGTGACTCCTGGGACAAAATGAGCCAAAGCTCTCTAGTTTGTTTCTCAGATCTTTATTAGTTTCTTGTTTCTGTTTGGGTTTATTGCTTTGTTTTCTTTTATTGTGTTCCTGTCGTGGTTTAAACCTCCATAACTCGCGCAGTCGCTCTCTCACTCACTCCCCCCTGTTTCTTTCCCCCGCTCCCGGAGGGATGGGAAGGAGAATCGAAAGAATGCAACTCCCACAGGTTGAGATAAGAACAGTTTAGTAACTAAGGTATAACACAAACCACTACTGCTACCACCAATAATCATACAAGAGAAAACAAAACATCAGTATCCACCCCTTATTCCATACTGTTCATGTCATGCTCATATCCCACATTTTCAATATACCATCACATGTATATATATACATCCACACACATGCACAGAGCGATAGAGAGATCATCCTTTAGTGCATGGACCAATCCCTGTAAAGCTGCTGTGTCCATTCGGTCCATGACGTCAAGCTCCATCTCCTGTAACAGTCTTTCAGAGCAGGGGGGGCTGGGTTCGGTGGGGGGGCTCAGTTCCTGGTTCCCCGGGCCGCACTCCTGGACCGTTTCAGCCGCCTGCGGCTCCCGAGGCCACCCCACCTCGGCTCCCCACAGCCTCACGAAGACGGAGGCAAGGCCGAGGGCGAGGACGGTGAAGCGCAGCCGGGCGGCCAGGTACACATCCACCCCCTCCCCCCCCCCCCGCTTCCAGAGCCCGCCCGTATTACAAGCCATTCCAATAAAGTACAATGAAACAAAAACCTTAACCCAAAACCCATATCTGAAAAATGCTAAGATAACAAATACCGGCTGTAAGTAAGGTACAACAGGCTGAAACCATGAACGCAAGAGAATCAAAAGCAACAACTTTGAGAGCCAATAAATCAGCATTGTGACGAGTGGCTATTAATCCTGTCGTTATCTCAACCCTTCGTGCCCCACGTTGGGCGCCAAAAAGAACTGTCATGGTTTAAGCCTCCATAACTCACGCAGTCGCTCTCTCACTCACTCCCCCCCTCTTTCTTCCCCCGGCTCCTGGGTGGATGGGAAGGAGAATCGAAAGAATGCAACTCCCACAGGTTGAGATAAGAACAGTTCAGGAACTAAGTTATAACACAAGACCACTACTGCTACCACCAATAATCATACAAGAGAAAACACAAGGAAAGAATATAATCACTCACCACCTATACCCAGCCTGACCAAGCCATGCACCCGCCACCCTTCCAGGTCTCTGCTCTCTGTTTTCACATCCTGGGCATGATGTGCTGTGGTATGGAATACCTCTTTGGTCAGTTTGGGTCAGGTGTCCTGTCTCTGCTTCTTCCCGGCTTCCCCTCCTCCCTGGCAGAGCATGAGACTCAGAAAGTCCTTGGTCAAACCAAAGCATTCTAAGCTATAACTAAAAACACTGGTGTTATCAGCGCTGTTCCCAAGCCGAAAGTCCAAAACACAGCGCTGCATCAGCTACCAAGCAGGAGAAAATGACTGCTACTGCTGAACCCCGGACAGTTCCAGATAAAATTCATCATCAGAGGGACCCTTGTGTAAACTTAACAGAATTTCTTTCTATTTCAGTTCATTGTTTATTCCTTGGAGACTTGCACCCAGTAAATTCTCCACCACTAACTTGGATATTCAAAACCTGTAATCTTTCTTCTCTTATAGAATCAAGTGAACATGAAGAGAAGAGCACAGGTGTCTCAGGTGAGATATCTTCCACCCAACCTTGTCCTGCACCAGGATATACTCAGCCTGATGAAGCAAAGGAGGATATGGATGTAACAAAGCAGACTAAACCTGAAGAGAATGACGACTTGGGCCCGCTGCCTGATAACTGGGAAATGGCTTATACAGAAAAGGGGGAAGTCTACTTTATTGAGTGAGTCTTATTTCTTCTCTTTCTACTAGCCGTATCGTATTTAACTGGGTGGGGAAATGGTTTGTATGGAGAAGTGAAGCATTGCGCTCATTAAACCGCAGGGATGTTCTGGCTGTCAAGGCTCCGGAGAGCTGGTAGCAATCGCTGCATTACTGACTTACATTGAAGCATGCTGTTTTGTAAGACTAGTAACTGGACTACTTAGCACTTTGATGGCAGCAATTAAAGCTGTTGTTTCTTCTGTTGAAAACAAGGTTTTCTTGCTGTTCTGGTGCTTATGGAATACTAGCACAATTGCTGGGTTCTTCCTTATGTGACAGAGGTGAAGAGGGATGAGATTTTTGCCAATTCAAGGAGAGAAAGGCTAAAAAGTAGCTACTGAATGGCAGTTGGTGGCTACGCTAGATTTAGAAATAATAAAATAAATGAGTGGACAATAAGGGGAATTAATAATGTGTAGAAACTTTTGCTTGTTGATAGGCTATACATACCTGCTGCTGCTACCGTTGCTAATTAGCCAGCTCGTAGAACTGGATATGAAAGTTTTTTCTTCTCTAAGTGCTGACATCAGCACACATTACCAAAATAAGAACACAGAAAATAAGTGAGTTCTTATGACATCATGTTCCACAAAAAAAAAAAAAAAAAAAAAAACAAAAAAAAAAAGAGAAAGGAAAACCCATCTTCTTCAGTAGAACACTACTACAGAGGTAGCACCAGCGTTGATGTTTGCTTTAAGGAACTGCCTCAAACAATTTGGAATTACCATTATTCTGATTATTAGTAGGTAAAAATAACATTTAGTGGTGTCACTTCTGCCTTAAGTTCCTTATTTCATGTAAAATTTTATGACTATCACATGAAATGTAAACAAATGATAAGTATAAAGTTTGTGCATATGATTTTGCATGAACACTGCTATGACCAACTATAGCTTCTGGCATATGCAAAGCTGAAAAGAGCAGTAACTATTAAAACATAAGTGTCTTTGCTGAAAAGAGCAAAAATATGCTTATTCTGGAAAAGAGTAATTATAGTAGTTTTGTCCAAGCAAGCGGAGAAGAACTAGCATGACCTCAGGCAAGCTCAAACCCTTGTTTCCTTCCTTCCTACGTCACTCTCAAATCTAATTTTTCTGCACATATTGAATGTTCTGACAGAGAGCAGACTGAATTATGTGGCACTTTTATTTTACTTGTAACAAAAGCTTGTAATACGTTTTGGGGGTGGGCAACAGAATGACGGGTAGTAACTAACACACGAAGCTATGACAGTGCTAAACACTGCAGCAGGCAATTTAATAGAAAATAAATGTATATTTTGTAACAAATACAGTGAATGTTACAGCTTACTTCCTTTCCTGGTAATGCTATAGTTTACACTGCTGTTCTGACATTGTTCATCATTCACTTCCACTAAATGAATGTTATGTAAAGCAGAGAAGTCAATCAGAGGTGCAGACTGGACAGGAAGACTTGTAAAGTCTACTTGCCTTTGGGATTATATTATTAAATAATGTAGTTACAAAAAAGTGCAATTACACTTGTGTAAAAATACCAGATCATTTGCTAGAATCCTAGCAAAGGAAAAACTTTGATCATTTGAGTTTTCACATTGCACAGTCTTCACAGGGTTAAGTAGGAATGTAATGCTGTGGGGATGCTGTTAAATTGCCTCTTTGTTTACAAGTCACTTTGGTTAATGGCATGAAGAGACTCCATTTGCTTTCACAGAAAAACGGAAAGATAAAAAGACAACAAAAACCTGTTTGTCTAACAACATCTCCCCGAACAGTCTTATAGATTGTACTAGATTATTAAATAATAGATGAAAACCAAATATTTTTAAAGTGTACATCACCATGGATGGAAAAAAGTCATGCTAGGCAGCAGCTTTTATTGCTTTATTTGAGGTTCATATGAATTGCACCTTTAAACCCTAAGGACTTCAAGCAATAAGCGATCTTACATTCCAGGTTGTCACAGGTATATCCCAGAGGTCTTAGATTTCATGACGGCATTTACATTCATTCACCTCAGACTAACCTCTAATATTTGAATGTGAGCTCATTTATCAGAACTGCCATCAGAGGTAAGGTGGCAGATTTACAGTGAGAGAGGGAGTGACTTCGTAAGAAGAAAGATAACTGTCTGTAGACAGTATTATTTATTTGTTAATCATTAATGGCCCGATTAACATTTTGCAACGCACACTGGAAGGAATTTCCTTTACTTCAAGGACTAAACAAAAATAAAAAGTCATGTACTAGATCCACTGCATGGTTCAGAGGATGGTTATATTTTAGGGCATGGCTTGGTCTGTTTTTTCCTTTCTTTCCTGTTTTTGACATAGGTGCATGACCTTATGTTTACCTATATTAGCATTCACAGACAGAACAGGAAGAACATCCCTTCTTACAGCATAATACTTGCCACTGTTTTTCAGGAAGAGCTACTTAAGTACATTTCTTGGACTGTTTCCAGCCTCCCTTACATAGGAATCCAAATTTTCAAATCGAGGCGCACACGACACATAGGAGTCCATCTCCTATGCTTTATTTCATTGAGAACATACAAATGAGAACATTCAGTAATTAAAACACTGTATATTAATTGGAATACCACTAAATAAGCCTTCAGTTCTTCTCCTTTTTTCCTGCTTTAAAAACAGCTGATGAGTATGACCTATTTTTACATGCTTTAATAAATTAATTGTAGCCATCACTGAGGGATGAGGAAGGGCTGAAATTCTTCATAGCCTTCAGACCTCATCTTGCCAGCTACTCTCAAACCACATACTAGAAACGTGGGCATCATGTTGTCCTCATAAAGTCAGCAGATACTGGCTGTGTTGGATCTCAGATAGTTGATGTTTGCTGTGTTGGTCCTGTGCAGTGTTGAAAGGATTACAAAAGGACCAAAGTTAGGGTAAGGGTTAGGGTTCATCTGCTATCATGTGCAGTCAGCATTCAATGCAGCTCTTCCCAAACTCTTCAACTCTATCACATACACCATTACATTATAAACTGTCCCATAGAGTTGGCTACAGATTATGATACTTATTTATAAAAGGCAGAATTGATTTTGCCTCTCCAGCCCTCTATTCACCTGTAAGCAGCAGAGCTTTCTGGAGGGTGTGTGGGGAGAATAGGACATTAAACCAGGAAGAGCTGCAGCTTTTAAATCTGAGCTACAGTGAAGCCTTGAAGAATAGTTTCAAGGATATTGCACAGTCCATAACTAAAGCTATATAATTCTATACTGTTTAAAAGCACATGCAGTTTCCTTTGCTTATACTAAATTAAGAATTGTTTTGTTAGTGGAGAAAAGTCTAGAATAAACTCACACCTCTTTAATACATCTTTAAAGAATCATCTGTGACTTATGGTGATGATTTTTAGGGCAGTATGACTACATGAGGTTTAACAAACAACTTTTCAATGCATCTTACATTCAGTCTCTTCCTGCTTCAACACCTGCTTCTCCAAGCAACATAGTCAGCCTTGCTTTTTGGACCTTTTGCAGTACCTTTCTAGTCATTAAAGCATCTGTTTTATGAGGACACCATAAAAGACTACAAAACAGCTATAAAATAGTCCTCTGCCAAGGACTCTCCTCTTCACAGTAAAAAGCAGCCATTAAGTTTTTGAATACAGCTGGTGCTATTTTAGGTGTTACCTGAAAAGAAGTACATTGGAAAAGTAAAATCCTGCCCTGGTTTATTTCTAGGAATATTGCTACTGACTTCAATGGGACCAGTGTTTCTTCTTAGTAGTTTTTCACATAAGAAAGGCTTTTGACTGCAGGAATAACATGTTTATCCTAACATCTTGCTTACCTAAAGAGTCATGACATATTTAGCTGTTCTTGGTTGCTCCATCAGTTCACCATCAGAAAGCAGGATATATTACTTAGTCCTGGCTACACCATTACATTTGATAACTCTTGTCTTTTACACTAGAAGGTACTAGGAGTACTGAGGTGGAAGAGCACCTTCCTACCTGCTCAAGATTGCTTCCATATCCTGCAATAATTACCTGATCTCCTATAAGCTAGCTTGGCACTCTTACGAGTATTACATCCTCAGTGTATTACTGCTTAATATTGGATTTTGACATGTTTTGGTTATATGGTTATTTCTGCTGCTTTAATTAAGTAGCTATTAAGATGGAGGATTTTTTAAAGTGTTTAATGTTTTAATGTTTTTAATGCTTTTAATTGTTTTAATATTTACTTCTGATGGGTTTGTTCTTTGGGAAGCAAGCCATCTTGTGCCTGTATATCTTTATTGAGTTGACAATTCTGAATCACCGGGGCTTTTGTGAATATGACTGTAGATGTCTGCAATTCTTTATCCTTGCTTATATGTTGCATTGAATTTGTCAGTTTTGGTCACCGTAACAATGATCAGATCTTCAAAGCTCTTTGGACTTCAACATGACATACACTGGGACAGGCAATGGAGAAGTTTTCTCTTGGTTTCTTTCTCCTGAGACCATTTCTTTGCCTCATGTCAAATTAATTAAGAATGGGGAGATGGCAAAACTGGAAAGAATTGGGGGAATGTTGAGGTTTTTTTCTTCTCTTGTCTTTTGATGTTATAAAGACGTTTTCAGTCTGTACTGCTGGTGTCCTGTCCCTTGCTCTCACTTGCTGTTTTTATCTATGCTGACATCCACGTCAAACTGCCAACTCAACTCCTGCTGTCTTTCCTCACTTTCTTATTTCTTTTCTTTCCTCTGTTGCTCTGCTCTGCAGAATTCATCTTCCAACACCTTTACTCTGGTGTTTGTAGTGGTATTATAATTTTTTCTGCTTTCTATTTATTGAGCTAGAAGATTCAACTCACCTGGCTTGCTGTATAGCATTAGCCATCTAGTATAAACCAGCTGCTAAGACTCTTCTGGTGGTTGATGGAGAGAGATAATTACCTCCAGAAGCTGGGTCATCCAGTCCAAAGATACGGGCAGAATTGATTTGACTAAATACAGATGCTTATACCAATAAAGATGCCCTCAGCTATCCAAGAGTATGTCTGCGATAGTATGTAGTTTGTGCCAAGAATACAACTTTGAAGCAAATATGACTGTCTCCATGGACTGTAATTTGGTTCACGTTTCAGAGTACATGAACTGGGTTCCCTTCAGCTGAAACTAAAAAGTTGATCTCTAGGAGTGTACTTAATTGTGTCCAACCCCTGAACCCCTGAACTCAGTCCATGAAACCAAAGTTGAGTTAAAAACAGTCTGAATTCCTACTGCTCTAAACCATGTCCATATCTAAATTAACAGCATCAACAAACTGCAGAATGAGACACTTGGTGCTGATGACCCAGCATCCGCTGCTGCGAGGTCTTTTCAGGTGCCATGGGCTGCATGCCGGTAAATGTTTTGTAGTGCATTAAGTGAGCTCTTGCTGTGCATCCTCTGGTTTAAATTCAAGTGAAAGAAGTTTACAAGCTGGGAGAATGCTCAGTGTGTAAATGAAGATAGCTGAGAGATTCACTTGAAAAGTGTCCTCCTAATCTGAGCCAAAGCACTACTGTAGAGGCATACAAATAGCCCAAGACATCTCCATGAGGGTGGCAGATGTGACACAGAACCTGTCAAAACCAGCCCCCTTCTTGGAGTGGCAGCCAGTGGCCATTTGGGAGGTGCCATAGCAGCTACTGTGTCACTATCAGCAGCACATGGTTAGGCCCCTGATCCCACCGGAAAATAGGTAAGATAAATTATTCTGCATAGGTGACTTGCCCTTGAATGGAGAATAACCCTACACAATTAACTGTGTAATTTCTAGATGGCTGAAGTCTCATGAGATGAAGCCTATTCTTTGTCAGAAATTAACTGCCTGAGTCAAAGAGAGTGATTTAAACAGCAAGATTTACTGAAGGAGACTTTAGGCATTTATATGTTCCCAAAAAAATCTTGCATAAGCATATTCTGCTCCTGCCGATGCCTAGAGACACCACCACTGTATTAGGACTGAGTACATAAGTGCTTACCTACCGGCCAAGGCCATCTTGGATTGCACAGGATAGGCACCTCCAAACTTATGCCTCTGAAGGACCACGTCCTCCTAGCACATTTAGCAGACTGACAGTATAAAATGCAACACAAACTAGCAGTCATAGCTGCTGCCATTCAAACCGTAGCCAGAGGATGACTCCTTTTTCACGCATCCCTACTGTGTGCAAGAAGTTTGGGTATTAACCCACAAAGGATGAATTGCAAAGTAGCCATTGTAATGCTATTTTCCAGTCACTGTTGCCCTACACCCAGAGTACTTGAAAATCATTATTGTGATATCTGAAAATCTCTGCAGATCTACAGATCTTAGGCATACAAAGAGGAGGGAGGAGTAAGCATTTTAGAAGTCAGGTGGCCTACGGTGCACTTTGGTTTCATCTGTGTCATTTACTCTTCTTTGCTCAACCTGTTTTATTGAGGACCATCTTGAATGTAAGATAATCACAATAAAAACCCAAACAATCCCATATGTGCTGTCCCCAAATACCCTGCAGCAGCACATTGGTAAATACCCATTTCAAAATGCCTTTCACAATAATGTGCAAATTACATACCTTGCAAGAGTCACAATTTAGAATAGGTTTGTAGTGTTTTCAAAAGACATTAAGGCTATTACTGTCAGTAACTGCTTTCTATATTCCCTTCAAAAGTGTTTCAAGAGATTGTCTGAGGGCTTTGTTAGTACAAGAAACTTTATCTGTCAAAGTGCTTTAAACTGACAGATTGCTAACACAAATCCATTATATTAAAATCTTAAGTAAAATAATATACTGTCTAAAAAATAATTAGGGAAAAAAAAAGATAATACATGGTTAAATAAGAAAAGCCACACTCTTAATGGTTTTTTACTTCCTAAAGGTGTGGAAGAGAATTCAGTGAGATTCCTGGAGAGCCTCTGATCCTGGTATCCAGCTCTAGTGATAATGGAAAACTGGGGCATAAACAGTCTCTGTGAAGTCTTAAGAGCAGAGCTACAGAGAAAATCTGAAGTGCAGGAGGTTGAGTCAGGGTGTCTGGGAAGTATTCTAAGCTTTCTTTCACACTGTTTAAAGCAGCTCAAGAATATTCTTTCCACATATGTTTAAAATTGTCTATAACTGATACTGGAAGACTCTGATCATAATAAACTCTTTCTGCTGGTTGCAAATACTTGGCAAAGAGGGCATATTTAAGCTAGCATGACAATAATTATTTTATTGACGTTTGGCTACAATATTAAGCTCCAATGATTTACTGACTATTTTTCTGATTACTTTTCAAATTCGCAATAGATTTCAGGCCTATACGAGGTTTCTATTTTGTATAGCAGGTAACAAATGAGGGTTAATTTAAAAATGGCATGCTATTCCCATGCTCTATCTGCCTGAAGCAAAACCAAAGGGGTCCTTCGTTGACTGCTTTCAAAGTTTCCAAAATTAGGAATTTGCTCTTGCTTTTAAGACAGATTCTAAGACATGCATAGTTGATTTGCCAGCACTTGTCACTTAGCTCAGTCACCCTAGCTGTTGATCAAGATCATTGAAATTGTGTAAGGATGGACTTCCTAAACCTGACCTTTAATGAAGCAATATGGTTATTGCTGAGTAATGAAGCAGTGGCCAGTAGAAAATGCTGGTGGAGCCTCAGCTGTATTTCTCACAGATTGCTTTTGTTGCATCACTTCACTCTCATTCAGTCAGTGACAAGTGCTCCGACTGCCTGTTTATGCATTTATTCCACAACTGCTTCTGCTATTTATCTGCAATTCATTCATAACTAATCTGTAAATCCCCAGCCCCTTTTCCTTATGGTTTGTCTATAGGACTTCCCAAATGGACGCTCATGATTAGACCTAGTGGTAAGGCAGGCAGGTTACACACTGCACATTTTGTAAGGTTTTTAGTGATTAGAAAGCATCAACATGCACAGCTCATGCAGCAGATCTGTGTTAATGTTACTTTTGCCACTGGTGTTAATTTGGCTATTTTAGTTCCTTCTGTCTTCTTCTTTCCCATAAGCTTTCCTATCAAGGCTTATTTTAAATGGCATTCAGAACTGTTTAGAAAATAAATACTGTTTCCCTTTAGCTTTTATAGATTAGAGTACACTGCAGAGCTGAAGAGGGAATAGGCAGAGCCCTGGGACACAGTGGAGGTGGCATCTTTCCTGAGGTGTTCCTGCAGCCTGTTTTGGGACATTCAGTAAGCCAGCACCACTGTGCTTTTGTTCTTCCTCTCATTCCCAACATGTCCTACCTGTGTGGGGAAGAATCTGAGCCTCTTTTGTTTCTGCGGCTTACTAACCTCAGTTGTAGTCCTTGCTGGAAGACAAGTAGCAGGAGGTTGCTCTGAACAACACTGCAAAGTACTAGTATGGCACCTGCTATGGCAAAAGCATCAGCACTTCAAAATGCACAACCTGAAAGCTGGCATAAGGGAGGCTGGAAGAGTATCCTGCCAAATAAATCTCCTGTGTAGGACAGAAGTAGATGTGTATAAAAAACCACTATGCTGTAATCCAGGGCTACTTATTTCCCTCTTATACTGAGAGCAACACAACAATAGTCATGTCTGTCCTCCTTGTAGGAGTGTTTGTGTGTTGTGTACCTAGTTACTAAGATGATCCAAGCAATCAGCTCAATGTAGCACTAAATAGGACATTGATGGCACTGCATAGGCGTTAGAACACAGGCGGGTTCAATTCTGTCTTCTTTCAAGTAGAGTCTGTCTTCAGAGCAAGAAAAGAGGTTTTTATCCCCTGAAGCACTTGTCTAGAAGCATTGAAAGTCCCGCTGCAAGAGGCAGCATTGTGTGTTTAGTATAGATGATAAAGTGAAGAGGCAGGGCAAGGGAGCAAGCATGGAGATAGGTAAGGAGGAAATGGGTGATTTTCAGAAGATGCTTTTTTTCTTCAGTTATTTGTTATTGGTTAAAGTTCTTGCAGATGAGTTTTGCTTCTACTAAGTAGCTGAATGTGTTTGAGAGACAGTAACTAGGAGATTGAGTGCTGCAAGAGCTGATCTAGATGATGTAACATCTTCATTCTCTAAAATTTTACTGCAGACAGAAGGATCACTTTTCTGTTGGAAAAGCTGTTGATTTTTTAATTTGCTTATGCTTTTGTTTAGAATGGACACAATACACAAAACTGGGAGACATCAGTCCTTCTGGATTTATGGAAGCCCAGTTTATGCTGAAGGGAAGCATAACTGCTTGTTTCTGTTTCTCAGTTTTGACAAAAGCCTTGGAGACTATAATTCAAGTAATTCACATTCTTAAACATTAGTACTGAACTGGACTTGTTTTCATCTTGGCACCTGTCTTTACAGATGCCTGAAAATGCTTTTCTCAGGTCTGTACTAGCATGTCATAGGAGTGTTTGCAAGGCTGGTGAATTGGTCTGTTTCTGATGGTGGACTTCAGAGGAAATCACTGGCCAGCTGACTTGCAGCAGAGTTGGCTTCTAGGACTGACTGCCACTGGCTTGTTTGGTGGCTATGGACAGTCACTTGATGACTCTGTAACTCCATTTTCCCACCTTAAAAACAGGAGTGATGTTTTTTATTTCCTTTGTAAACTGCTTTGAGATCTGCTTCATACCACAGTAAACATTACTAATAGTAGTCATATATATAATACTCTTTTAAAGCTGTAGAAAGCCATTTGTGAATCTGGCTTAGTCCCTGCAACCAGTGGGGGTCTCTAAAACCATTCAGAATTAGTAGCTGGGAGAGAGTCACTGTTGTACAGACATGGCCAAGCTCCAGAGATGTGACTGCAGCTCCAAAAGGTATGTGCAAGCTCACTATGAGCTCTGGCGCTGCTAATGGAGCACCCGTGGCAGTGTGGAGCTGAGCGTGTGCTGCTGGCTGCAGCCAGGTAGCTCTGTAGATACCAGGATGATGAGCCCACACTGAGCTCCACACTGCTGCAGTGGCATTGCTGCCACTACCTTCCCTAGTTGATTTAAAGCTGTGGTATAAAAATACACCCTACAGGAGACCACAGGCTTCAGAGAAAGTGTCTTTAGTTACATTTGCTGTCAAGCATGGGCTGCTGGCATCGTTTCAAATTACCTTACCTTTGGCTTATCTTCCTCATACTCTGAAAATACATTTCTGGTCTCAGAGTAAGGGAAGGTTTTCTTCATCGTTTTTACCTGTCATGAATAGTGTTCCAGACTAAGGCATGCTTAAAATAGGCTTTTAAATGCCTTAATTTTCATGTTTGTCACCACTTTTTCTGTACATAACTCTCATCTACCTTTTTTCCCCATCCGTAAAGGTGGAGGATGCTTTAACATGGTCACAGTAATGCCGAGAAGTAGGTAGTATCACTCTATTTTTGGAAAAAGAGAGAAATTGAGGAAGAGGAAAAGTTACCTGCTGTCATGGGTGGCCTACGGCCACACCACTCTGAAAACGCCCGATCTCGTCTGATCTCGGAAACTAAGCAGGGTCGGGCTCGGTTAGTACTTGGATGGGAGACCGCCTGGGAATCCCGGGTGCTGTAGGCTTTTAATGTGTATATATATATATATGATGGTATATTGAAAATATGGGATCTGAGCATGATGTGAATGGTATGGAATAAGGGGTGGATACTGTTATGGGTTCAGCAGCAGCAGTCATTTTTCTCCTCCTTGGTAGCTGATGCAGCGCTGTGTTTTTGACTTTCGGCTACTGCTTAGTGATGTTTTGGTCTGACCAAGGACTTTCTGAGTCTCATGCTCTGCCAGGGAGGAGGAGAAGCCAGGAGGAAGCAGAGGCAGGACACTTGACCCAAACTGACCAAAGAGGTTATTCCATACCACAGCACGTCATGCCCAGGATGGAAAGCAGAGAGCAGAGACCCAGAAGGGTGGGGGTGCATTGCGTGGTCAGGCTGGGTATAGGTGGTGAGCGATTGTGTTCTCTCCTTGTATTTGCCTTGCCATTATTATTATTGGTGGTAGCAGTAGTGGTCTTGTGTTATACTTTAGTTACTAAACTGTTCTTATCTCAACCTGTGGGAGTTGCATTCTTTTGATTCTCCTCCCCATCCACTCGGGAGCGGGGGGAAGAAAGAGAGGGGAGTGAGTGAAAGAACGGGCTGCGTGAGTTATGGAGGCTTAAACCACGACAGTTCTTTTTGGCGCCCAACATGGGGCACGAAGGGTTGAGATAACGACAGGATTAATAGCCACTCATCACAATGCTGATTTATTGGCTCTCAAAGTTGATGTTCTGGTTCTCACAGGTTCAGCGTATGATACTTTACTTACAGCTGGTATTTGTTATCTTAACATTTTTCAGACATGGGTTTTTGGTTAAGGTTCTTGTTACATTGTACTTTATTGCACTGATTTTTAATACAATATACTCAGTGATCATGAAACTGACCCGGCTTTTGTTCCCAGTGTGGTCACCACCTTTTATACTTTGGGAGGTATATAAGAGAAGTGTTTAGTGATTTCACATCTTTTTCACCTTCTCGGGTGGTCAACCTGTGAAGGAGACATTCTTTTATGCTCCCAGCCCCCCCACCGGACTGTTTACAGCATAGTTTGAGAATTTTGAAGGTTTTGAATGGCCTTTAGGTACCCTTGAGGCCTGCCTGCTGATTGTGATGGGGATTGCCATGTTGGCGCACATACTGAATGTGTTTTACTCACGACCATTTCGTCTGGTCCCGAGAGTTATGCTGAGTTGGGTTTGGGCCTTGTCTAGGGTTAAATGACAATACCTGCCATGGACTATAGAGGGTGTCAAGGTGGAAGAAGGAACTGGCTTTAGGCATTTATTTTTCAGTAGGGGAATCAGTGGTGTTTGGACCACATGGACCACAGTTAATCAGTAACTCATCAACTACCAATTACATACTAATCCGTTTTATGCTAGGTTTTGCACACCTTATATCAATGTTTGTAAGAAAAGTCTTAAGTACACTTTGAAATGACACAGCAAATTAATAATAGACTAAATAATTCAGTACTGTATGGAACAAGCATCCTTCTAGATGTATCAGATAAATAAAACGTGTTAAAGGTGTCTCTGAATGATGGTATTGTAGGAAAGGCATCTCAAAAAATAAAGGGGTAATGATCACATCCTTTTCTGGTTTATAGTCTTCCTTTCTTAATATCGTTAAAATAATTGGCTTCAAATTCAAATGCTTATGGGAAAGGTATACATTGAAAAGATCTGGGTTTAAGTCTCATTAGCTGTGCAAAGTATCAATTCATTTGGCAAAATATTCTCCTAGAAAACAGTTTGTGCCAGTTCAACGCTATTTGATGGCTGGTTCCTCAAAGATCTATTCTGAGTATAGAAAGGAGCCACATGATTCATTCAGCTTGTGCATATCTATTTTACCTCGATAGAAGGGTTATATATGGGGAGATAAAGGTTTGTTAAACAAAGTATCATTAATCACTCTGTCCGGAAATGTAGACTTTGCAGGAGCATGCTGTAATTTGCATCACTTTTGCTGTGCCTTGCCAGTGCTGCTGGTGAGAAATAGCAAACCTGTATTTATGAAAAGGACAGGTTTAAGATGAAAATAATTCTATCTGAAAACTGTGAGAATGATACTGAATCCTGTCGCCTGCACTCGTTCAACGGGAGAACACTGTATTTGTAATAAATTCCTTTTGCTCTGGATGAGTTCTGCATTTTCAATGAGGTTAACTTGGCAACATTCTAGTTGATTTTAATAAAAATAGCTTCTTTGAGGACAGGGAGCTGAGGTTGCCAAATTTACAGCTGCCTTGCACAATTACTCTTACACCTCCTTCAGGGCTACTTAGAACCAGTAAGCAAATTAAGTGTATCGATTGCAATTTTGTTGGACTAACCCTTTTTTCTTAAGGAATAAACTTGATTCCTTTCAGTATGTGTCTGCTCAGAGTGATCTCTTTTCTTTTCAGCCATAACACAAAGACAACATCATGGCTGGATCCACGACTTGCGAAAAAGGCTAAACCTCCAGAAGAGTGCAAAGAAAATGGTAGGTTATTAAGTTTTCCTTGCTGTTCAGAGGGGATTTGCCTTTGTGTGTGTGTCTCTCTCTCGGTTCTTACAAAAATCAGGCGTTTAGGGGAATGATGAAAGGTGTTTAATTGCTGCTTTGGTTAGAAGCCATAAGTGATACCAGTTCTCAGTATGCCATGTGTTTCTGCTTTTTATTCCCCTTTCTGATGCTATCCAAAGCTGAGGATCACAAGTGTGTTTTCTGCCTGTTGTGTGTGTGACTCCGGGACTGACCCTCTCCCTCATCTCCTACAGAGAACTTTGGTCTGCAGAACAGAATCCCTTTTCAGATTCTGAGCTTTTAATCTACAGGCGATTCAATGCATAAGGGAAACTAGCAGCACCGTGGGAATATGAATATTGTTTGATTTGTATTTAAAGGTACAGTGTGATGCTATTTAGTAGCCAATTTAAACAAAATAGTGTCTGATAAAACAGGGTGTGGGAGGGAGAAAAGAGATCAGTGTCTGTCAGAGTTCAAGGCTGGATTTAGGGGGTACTGCATTGTTAATGGTTTAAAATTTAACAGCGTGAATACTGTTGAGGATGCTTAAAGGAGCTGTAGCTGTTGTGCAGGAGAGATGACTATATTGACAGATTCAGAGATACGAGATAATACAGATCATATCAAACTATCTTATATGCATTCAGTATAATTTCTGCTTTTCCTCTGGTAAAGTTTCAGTAATCAAAATCCCGTAATAAAGGCAAAGTAAAAATGTAATAGATCGTTTTCTGAGGAGGCTTTTTCCATTGTTTTATAGTGCAGTGTCAGTTCAATTAGCCAGTTAAAAAGTGATGATTTCTAACGACTGCTACTTATTTTATTGTTGTGAGATGCAGAGGATTAAATGCATGCATGCTATGTGCATTAATGCAAATCATTTTAAATTATTTTTAATGTGTTAATAGCTTTTCATGTACCGCATCTGATTTATTTTAAATTTTCTGAGATACATTTGTTTGGTTAATGTAAATGCTATTAGCAGGAAGAAAACTCAGTGCCGGTTTGGGTTGATAAAGAGGTCACTGAGGAATTGCTGGCTGTATGAAATGCAGGGTCAGTGTTTTGGTGAAGAATGTTCCTGGGGGGTTTTTTGTAAATGGCTTAATTTTGAAAGATTGCTATATTCCAAAAATCCCTTCCTTATTTCAGCAGTAATTCTGACGTTCTGTTCTGACATCAGAAATTACATGTCTGAATGATTTTGTGATGCTTATTCTAGCACTGGCAACACAGGCTCCCAGAGTGAATTCTACAGTGAGTGCAACAAAAGTGTGTTACTGAAACAAAACAAGGGCACAAGAGTTCTGCATTCTAAATCTCTCACATTACTTACTTGAATTTGTGTCTTTGCCTGCTCCTTAAGGAACAATAGTTGGAAGGGCAAAAGAAAAATCCATCAGTATCTATGAAGTAACATATTGCAGACTTACTTGGAGTAAATGCGGGGGTTTTTTTCCTGGTAGCTGCTGTATATACTGAGATCACCACAAGCACTGAAATATTAAAAAAACCCAGCCAACAACAAAGTATCTTAAACAATTTAAAATGAAAATGCTGTTAAAGAAACAGCATTATTTTATAGTTACTTGCCTACTGGATTATCAAATTACTATAGTATGCTGGGTCATGTTGTTCTTGTAAGGGTTGCTCAGCTCATTAATGCAAAGTACTTGAAGCATAAAAAACTTTAGAGTGAGATTTTCTGTTCTTAGAGATTCTTCTTGAAACATCCTCTCTCATCAAAGAATCTCAAAGATTCTTTGGTTGTTCAAGAATGTGGGCTTGTTTTTTTAATCCAATACCTGTAGAAGAAAATGTTCTTAAAAATCACTAATATGCCATAAAATTACTGTACCTTGCCAATGAGATCCAAACCCAAGAACTTTGTTATAGCACATGGGGCTTTGGAATTCTTGTTTAGATTTAATGCCAGATCAAGGAATAATTTCACACATGCTTCAGCTATGGCTTGGTAGATGTTTTTTATGCCAAACATCTTTACTGTTACACTTTGTGATTTATTCTGGCACATACTGCTCAGAGAAACAGAGTTTTAGAAAGACATCAGTGTTTAGATAAGAAATGATACTTACCTTGCTGCTTTATTGCTATCTGCATAACTTGTTTCCATTGACATTCATTTTGTCACATCTGAAACTTGCATTGATTCTCTAAGACACATTATGATGTCCTTATCACCTATCAGGCTCTGCTGTCAGGCTTTCATTCTGAAGAGCCCAACTTTTATGTTCTCCTTTCAGTGCAAATCCTGCAAAGTCATAGAATCATGGAATGGTTAGGGTTCCTTCATTCTGCCACCAGCATGAAGTTTCCACACCAGACAACGTTCTTGCAGTGTACAGTATTTGAATCCTGATGTTCTGGGCTAGTGATACTGAGGGGCCCCTCTGCTCCAGGCATTTCCTTTCTCCCATTTTCAGCTCTTTAATACTCCTTTGCCAAATTCAGTTTCTTCATTTTCTCTGGCTTTTATCTGCAAACCCCATTGCTTGCTCATTTCTCTTTGCAAAATCTGAACCAACCTTCCAGCACATCCCTCCTCTTGAAAAATTTTCACATGCCTTTGCCAAGAGACTGACAAGCTCTACCAAGTCAAGCTTTCTTTGCGTCCATGCTGGGGACTCTTTCTGTTTTCCTTTAATGATACCCACTACTCTAAACCCCTTTGTAGGTCAGGAGGTTTTAAGGACCGATATTTATTTCTTTCTCTGTTGTGGAACTTCTGTGTAAATTTCAGCAAATTACTTTGGCTTTTGCTCTGTCACATCTACTTTGATGGCAGGTCTTTGAAGCAAGAATTGCCTCTTACTGTCTGTTTGTATGGTGCCTACCTGTGTTTCATAATAGCATTAAGCAGAAATAGCTGTCAATTCTTCACTAAGAACTAGAATTTTTTATACATTCCTCACTTCCTCCAGAAAATCTGAAATTTATTAACAATAATTATGTTTTCTCTCCTGGAAATGTGAATTAAGTATTTGGGGTTTCTGAAGTGGAATGCTTGTTTTAGATTATTCCTTTTTTCCTTTTCCCCATCAGAATTGGTTAACCGATTTTTATCTGTAGAGTGCTACAGAAGTTACAATTCTGCCCCCTTTGTTTCTGAGCTAGATTCACTGGTTGCTACATTTTCTGTAAAGTGATATTACATAGCAGACTCACAGGATTTGCATGATTGCAGGTATATTATGTGAGTGGTCTACTAACAGAGTCTGTTCTTTGGGAGAGAATATGGAAAAGAATGACAAGTCCCATAAGGCAGTAAAGAATTTAGTTTAATATTGAAAGGCAGTTCAGCCTTAATGGCATGAAATATCTGAGGTTTTAGAAAGTTCATTTTTGGTTAAGAAATGTAGTAATTAAATTTTTCAAATTCTTTAATTAATTTTATGGAAATTTCCATTCTGGGGAAAAGTGAACATTTACTTCTTTATCCAATTTGGGGATTAAAGAGCTGTTGAAATTTCCTGGGATCAGATATGTCAAATTTCACTTATTTCATTACTACAAATTTCACATATTTCATTACCAATCCATCCCAACCAGTAGTCTCCATCACTCTTAATCCATCCCTTCCTTTTTATGTCAAGCTCCTTTCTCCTTAGTTTTCAAATGCAAGTAGGCTTAAGGCTATAAATAAAGCTTTGATTTCACCTAGCATTCATCTGTCATCTGTCTTTTTATCTCCTCTACACCCACCAACTTGACTGCAAAGTATGGATGTTTATTTAGGATGAGCTTAGTTGTCTTTAAACTTCATTGACTGTTAATCTCAGCTCTATTTTGACAATTAGAGGACACAGATACCTGATTTACACCTGTATGTAGACAGACATTTAGATATCTTCACCTTGAACTGAACCGCACTCTCCTGTCACATTTTGTCACATTATCCTTTTCACCATTCCTGTAGTCACAGGCAATACCTTTTGGTGAGCTGACTGCCACGCACAGCTTCAGCATTCTTTGTGCCAAAGACACACACCTCTGTTCTTGTCCTCTTCATCTTTCTTTCCTAGTTGAGCCCTTTGTTTCATGCTAAGTATGATGTCTCCCATTGGACACCTCCCATCTTGAGAAAATCTTCCAAGAAATTCCCTTTTGCTCTCAGCAGTGCTTACCACCTCCATACATCCTTGCCTTGCCACTTCAAGGCATATAGGACTTCTCCCTTTTACTTTTAATCCAGACAGCAGCATTCTTATTCAAGGCTTTGTGTGGCATATACATTGTGTCATGGCACACGCAGTGTGTCATAGCACATGCGGTCATAAATTCAGGAATTTAGCTCCCTTTCCTTCTTTGAGAACACTGTCATCATCTCGATCAATCATCTCTAAACATTTCAGAATTTCTTAAAAAAGGAAAGCTGTAGATTTATTGCTGGAACTGACTTTTTAAACATATGTATTTCTATATTTGATATGATTATTTCATTAAAATAAGTAAATAAAAAAATCCAAAAGACAAGTGTTACATTTGGAATCATAAGGGCAATCACTGACTGCACTTTCTGTAATCTGAAGGGTATAACTATCCCAGGAGACTAATAATTTTTCACATGAGTTAATAAGCCCACTTTTTCTTACTTTTTCCTGAAACTTTATGTAGTGCATTTTTAGCTGGACGTGCCTCTTGTGAGGCGCGGGAACACCTTCGATCACTGCATTTTCAGTCTGGAAACATCTGAATGTTGCTGAGATTTGGGATAAAATGTTTTCAAACCATTTTGTATTACATTTCATGAGTGTTTTAATGCTGGAAAGCACTTTCTCAAAATCTCACCATTTAACATACAGTCCCTTTTCATGTTTCTTGGTCTAAGCTACTGCCTCACCATTTGTACATGCCCCTATCTAACCCTAGAAATGACTGAAGCCCAGCAATTAGTCTACAGTTGTGACTATTTTACTTGTTTCCGGCAGATATTTTCCTTTGTAAACTATCTAACTGATAGAAACTAGACTCAAACTTCCAGTGACAGAAAAGGGCACCTCTATTGTTATAACTCCACAAATGTAAACAGGAATCCAAAATGGTTTTTCTCAAATTTCACCAGACCTTGTTAAAATTAATAACTTTTCATAATATCTTTAGTTTGTTTGACGCATGAAAGAAAATCTAGGACTGTCTTTGTCATCTTGCTTACATTTAATACATTTTGTATTTCTTGCTAAGAGCTCAAACCACATAATTAACCATTGCATATATCCATTTTAGCTTCGACTACCAGCAAGTAAATCGTATATGAACAAATTTGATAGATTTATGAGGTATTATTATCATCATCATGCATAAAATTTAACCTGCTCTACTGCTGTAAAAAAAACAAGAGTTTAAATTCATTGGGAATTTTTTGTATTTGCTATCTGATACTTTTCTTCTTCCTTCGAGAAGATTATTTGTATGGAATAAAAATAAATAATTAAAAGAAAAAATGCACAATCAGCATTATCATTGTGCTCTGTAGTTTCTGTTTCATGATGAGGGTCTTAAAAATCAATTTGTGTTTGAAACTGTTTCGTCTTATTTATAAGCAATTTTTCTTTTCAGTTGTAAAGATTTTGCAACTGAGCATAGAAAAATGAGCAGAAAATGGTCTCAAAACTGGAAAACTTGGTTTCTTGTTTTAATTCATACTGCAGACCTATCAATATTTTTTTCATAAATAAATAGGTGTGACTCAGAGTGCTTTGTGAAACACACAGTTTCTTCACTACTTTTAGACACACTCTTTTTTTTGAGCATTTCTGTCACTATCAAGCTTTAGAATGTCTGTCTGTGTACACCTCCTTCCTTTTAGTAAGTGCAGGTTTCTCTGTAGTTAACCGTATGAATAAACCTATCCAACATTGCAAGTTAAGTTGCAAACATAACAAATAATTTGCCATTGTTTACTTGATTCTTCACTATGCTGTAGTAAAACATATCAACCCTTCATATTTTTGTTTCGTGGATACATGTGGGCATAGGCATGCTGGTGTTATGGGTAAAGCATTACTTCTTGGTTCCCTTACATGTATTTTCACTGGAAACCAAGTAGTGAATTTTCATCTTACATGGATACCATTTATGTCTGGCAATTCCCACTACTGGCAATTTATAGCAGGTAATTATGTATATACAGCTAGGTTTTCATTTGATTGAAGTAGCAGTAGCCTGGAGTTTGAAACCATATATTTCAGCAGTCTAGGGTACAAAGGGATGTGGGACTTTTTGGCTGGTTGGGATGAATCCTCATCAGAGAGTTACATAGGAAACTTGGACAGAGCGGTGCTGTACATGGATAGAGGAGGACATGGAATGATGAGGAAGTACCTTACACTGCTGAGTGGACAAAGCATTAGCAGGACATCTTGCAACTCCAGATCAAGCCCCTGTTTCTGCTGAATGGATGGATCCCAATATGAACTGGGAGAGACGGCGAGCTTTTGGGTTTTATCTAGTGCTGTGTGACCCTGAGCACCGTGTTTGTGCCTCAACATGGTATTCACTCTCTATGCTTTCTAAAACTTTTATCTCAGTAGCTTGTAAAAGGCTTATTTTATTTTATTTATTTTTTTGCCAAGCTGTCTCTGCAAACCAGATTGGCTTGTGCAGGCCAGACAAGTACCTGCTGAGCACAGGGTATATATAACATTATCTGATGCAGGGGTAATGTATTTATCTTTAAGATATCTGTGTGTTACCTAAATTGAGTTGAAAACTGCAATAGATTCAGACTTCAACAGCGGGAAATGGTGAACAGACACTGTGAATCCATAAAGTTAATTTCCCCAGGAAACCAAAGCAGAAAGAGATATCATCTTCAGAAAAGCAGGGTTTTTTCTTGATCAAAACAAGAAATCCTAAAATACAAGTCATGATTGATATCTAATGCTAAGTGCTAGTTGCATTGTGTGTTAAATGATACCATTTGTTCCACTATAGTAAAGGGTCTACAAATAGTACTATTTTAAACCTTGTTTCCAGGCAATTATACCTGCTGTTGGAAATATGTTGAGGAGAGTCGCTTTTTTAGGCTTTGTATCAGCATAGCTTAATTCTTTTTCTCTAATGCTGGAATGTTGTTGGATGTCAAATAGGTCACTATAAAATAATGCTTTTATGTAGAGTGACCTATGACTATACACAAAGAAACTTTTGCTAATTTTGTTAGCAGTTCATATGTACGTTTTTTTTCAGGAAGGCTGTCTTGGAGAATTTTAGCTTTATGTTAATTTATAACGTGTAACTAAGCCACAGATAAATAAAAGCCACAGAATTGTCTGTCTCCATTGCAGTTTTCAGTCCATGGTCCATGGCAGCCATGCAATTTGTAAAACTTTAGTTAGTCTATGTTATATTATTCCTTTTGGCCTCAGATAACAAAAAGCACCTGCCAATCCTTTTGAAAAAAACTTTCTCTCTATCCTCCTATCCATCTCATGTGAAATTTGAGAAATATTTAATGTGGGTTTAATTCTCCTTCACTGAAGCACTTTGGAGGCTGGAATCTAAATGGTAGTTAATATTTTTCATGAAAAACACAGAATGGACATTTTAAGTGATTTCAAATGGGAGAGGAAGCGTCATGCACAGTCATGATGAGTAGGAAATAGCTGATAAGGTGCTCTCTCTGTGAAGGGAAAAGCAAAGCATTCCCCTTCATAGCTGATGTGGGCACCTACCAGGTAGTTGCTGCAACACCTGATATGTGGTGACACAGTGCCTGAAACCGAATCCAGGTCCCTGTGATGGGAATTTATTTGAGGATGTGGAATCCAATACAAAATGACAAGTCAGAAAAGCTGCACAGTGAGGAGGGAGAGAGCTGAAGACAGAGAAGAGGACAGGTTAATAACAAGCTTGCATCTCAAATCTTGATCCTCTCTAGAGCTTAGCAAAATATTCAAGGCTCTGAAGTATCAATTGCAAAAAGCCAGAGTCCTGCCTCCTCTTGCATTCTCCCTTGAAGATGTAGCTTACACATGTTTCTCAAAAAAAAAAAATATAAGGGGACTTTTTCTTTCATTTTAAAACAGCACTTTCTCTATTACAGCCTGGAAAAGTTACTGCCCTGCAAGTGAGAAAAACGCGTTGAGTAAGCTCCTCTGCCAGGTGGGGCGCAGAATATAATGTCAGATGAATCAATCCAGAGAGAAAATATGAGAGCAGCATAGAGCATGACATTGTCCCTAGACATTTTAAACCGTCCCCTCTGGGGTGGTTTGAGTTGCTGTGCCAAGGACTGTTGGTTTTTTTCCCAAGGGCAAGTATGAAATGCTTACAGAGTTCAGCTGAGAGTGCCAGGCACACATGAGTAATTTTGCTGCAAACTTTTGATACTTCTCTGCAAAATCTTTTCCATTCAGACATCAAAACCCTTCCTGTTCCAGACCTGAGTCACTTCTGAGTAGGGACTGCCCATCACACACTCCTGCCTGCTGGCTTTGTGATACAAGCAAATGACTAGGAATTGGGAAATGGATTGACAGATTACCAAATTCATTTCCATTTTTGACTTAAATCCAGGTGTTTCCAGATGATAAGAATGCTGTACCCTTAAACCACAGAGTTCCTAGAACTCTGTTTTGCCGATTACTAACCCCATTTTTAAGTAGTATTTAATGCCATCAGTTTTGTAATGGAGCTGGCATTACTTGTAATAATATTGATCACAATTAATGTTTTCTGTCATTTAAGTGCATATTGAACATGCTTTTTTCAGCTTGTATTTTCAATTTTGGTTTAATTAGACAATAACAAAATCTCTTGAATTGTCATGACCTTTGGAAGGGCATTCTGTGTTGGCAGCATCAGCTGTGCATTAATTGACAAAAAAAAATCAATGCCAAAGTCACAATAGTGATAATAAAAATAAAAAAGGGGGAAACTCATTGGCGTTTCTTCTCGCCGCTCAGAAGACACTACTCTGGACAACCGAGTTGCCTTACAGCTTTATAAGAGTAATACTTCTTCATCCTTGGATAAGATTTAGGACAAAGTATCTGTCCACATAGACATACCTTGGCTGCCTGCACCTTGGGACCAGCCCTGGGCAACCTGCCAATACATGCCTGGGGAACTCTTGAGAGCTGGGACCACTTCGTCGGATTACACTTATCAGTGTGACAGAGAAGTCTTTTAAGCTGTGATGGACTATTAAGTATTACTTTGCTTTCAGAACCATTAGTTTCTCAGTCTTGGGTGTACAAATCCCTGTAGAGTTCTAACCTTAATCTTAAATAGAGTTGGTAACTGCAAGGACAAGAATGAATGAAAGTATAGGAGAACATGTCTGTTTTCCTTGATTATTCAACTAGTAATTAGCTATCTTGCATTCTGGTCTCCCTGTTCACCCAGATTGTGTGTTTAAATGGAGAGATGCCCAGGACCCAGAGGCACACAGCCTGCAAGGATCCCTGTTTGTACAGCAATTGTCAGCCTAATAGTAATTCTTCCAGTGACCTGAGGATTTTAAAGTTGCTAAATGGAGGCTGAGGAAGCTGCTAAATTGTCTCATGGTCCTTGATGAGGCAAATATCAGGCTTTCATTCTGATTGGTTCATGATTATACAAAAAGAAATCATTTAAAGTTTCAGTGTTTTATGAAAGGGGATCATGTAAACACACCTTTCATGTGTCTGTGAAACTTACTTCCTTGTAAAATGCTCTGCAATTCTCAGCTAAAAAAGTTTGCAGAGATATGAAATATTATTTTTGATATGTGGTCCTTTACAGTTTAAGTCTTTATTGTAACATGTATAATAGATGCCTGCTGTAAAGAATGCAGCGTGTCCATCAGTGATGTGATATAGAATGAAGAACACATTTTAAAATGGCAGTGAATGTTGACTGTTATTTTGTAAAACTCTTTCAAATTATAATTTAACTCCACAATAAAATAAACACATTCACCAGTGATGGACCCCGAAAGTTTCTGCTGGTACTGCTGGAGCTCCTCACATCCAGTTTCTAATAGCATCCCTTTTTCATTCTGCTGCCAAGTTAACTGGCTAAGCTTAAGTAGTTTTCTGATGGAATGTGCAATGGAATTTAGAAAGGGAGGGAGAGAGATCTTTTAAACTCATTGGGAGAAACAGGGCCAGAGGTTTAACAATTCACGTCCTTAACGAGCTATAAATTGGATTCCACTCACCAATGAAACGAGTAGCAAATTCTCACTGACTGCTCAAGGTTGATTTTTGCCACTAAAATGCAAGCATTGTGTGGTATGAGAATAGAGGTGGCCTGAAACATTCCTACAATGACCACTGAAGAAACGCTCCAATGTGGGAATTTCTGAAAGGAAATCTTTTCACACAGAAAAGAATTCACAACACCGTATTTAGCAAAGCTCATACTCAAGGCCTTGATGCCAATACAGAATAAAAGGTTGAAATTCCTTCTGAAATAGTATTTAATCATAAGTAGAAATCAGAGAACATGATTTTTAATCCTATTCTCTCTACAGCCTTAATCCTTCAATCCTTGACTTCTAAATGGCAATGAAGCATGATAGATTTAACAAAGAGGGGCTTGTGGTATTATATTCATGACAATGTCCAGCTACCTTCATTTTTATTATTTCTTCTCCTTCTGGCTTTTAAATGAAAGCTCTTGTTTTTAATAGAGAGCATTAATGAAAAAGGAATGGCAGTCTTCTCCTTTTTAAAAATTAATCTTCGTAATCACTGCATTTTACATTTACTCCACAAGGTCAGCAAGTTCATTGAATTTAGAAGTTAAAAACAATTAGGTGTTCTTTGATGGAAAGTTTGCCTTGTGCAGACCTGTTGTGTATTTTGTGGCAATCAGTTCAAAGCATATTGCCACTACGAAGGAAATATAATGACTTGCTAAAATCTCCAATAGCACTCATTATGTTTCAGATAGTTTTAAAGGCTGATTATTTGTCCTTTTTTTTCCCAACATTCTTTGATTTTTCTTTGCTTATAATGCAACACATTCACAGTCAGGTGAAGATGAGCTCAAACTTTTCTGTAACTTTAGTAGTTGAGCTTCACAAATACAATTACCTCAGGGTTTGTTCTTAATGTTAAATGAATTCCTTATACTTGCAACTTCCTGGTTTCCATTTTCTTTGTATTTTTGTAGTATGTTTTAGAAAAGGTCTCCGTAATTTTTCTTTTGTTAAACCAGGGTTTTTATTCTAGCCTAAACTCCTCAAAGTGAGTGTTTGAGTCCTTGTTAAATAGTGCTGGAAAATCCTGCCTGAGCACAGATGTCCTATATTTAAGATTTGACAGATAACACAGCACTTTAAAAAGCTACTGTCTTTCATGACTAATACCCTCACAGACCTAGTGGCAGATAAGCACTGCTTGTGGGAGAGCATAAAAAAAGGAATGAGGTAACATTTCAAGCTTTTGGGAAGTATATCTCCTCAAGCAGGAAGAACACATAGTATGTGGATGTGGCTATCACAGAGCACTTGGGAAGAACTGCTTTTTCAGAATTCATAGTAGAAGGCTTTGGAACAGATTAAGTGGCTATAATAAATGGAAAGTATAAAAAGCAGAGATGTGGAGAACTTGTTGCAGCCTATATAAAAAGAGATTTAGATTTGTGATGCCTTAAAACATTAGAATTATTTCAGCATAGAAGGATAGAGAGAAAAAAATCTCTGGATATGAGAAAACTGCACATAGTAAAGGTAGGAACAAAGGACTGGTGAGGCAGACAGGCAGGATTCTGGAATCCAGAGGGGAAGTGTTAGCATTTGTTTCTTTTAAACATCAAATATTTATATGTAATTAAATTCTACAGAATATAATCTATTGTTTCATCAAAATAATAATGTCTGATTGCATATGCTGGTGACTTGTTAGATCTTTGTTGTATATGCAACTGAAAAATGAAAAGGTCCTAGAAATGTAGGGAGATTCAAGATAAATCAAGTCTCTTCTATAAACAAATACAAATGAGCCTTACTTACATGTCTATATATGTGCATATTTCTATAGCCACGCAGGCCAGATTCTGGTAACTTCTGTTCAAAGGCAGGTTGGGCAGGGCCTTGGGCAACATGGTCTAGTGGAAGGTGTCCCTGGCAGGGATGTTGGAACTGGATGATCTTAAGGTCCATTTCAACCCAAACCATTCTATGATTCTATGATTCTGAGACTGGGAGGCTGCCCAGTACAGAGAAGCTTCCCTGTACAGAGAAATACCCAGTTCTTCCAGTGGATCCTCTTCCTTCTGGTTTATGAAGGAGGGGAAAAAGTAGTATTCTACTGTCAAAGCTGTTAAAAACAGTGCAAACTAGCAATTTCGTCTGAGAAATTATTTAGTCTAGATAACATCCCACTATTTATAACCTACACCTTTCCTGTACTGGCACTGCAGTGCTAACATTGCTCTTCTTGACTGGAGATAACACAGAAGCTACAGCTTCTTTTGTCTGCATTGTTAACTGTAGTGGACATTGGACGTTGTTTCAGTGTACTTTTGCTCGAATGGACTTTGAAAAATGCAGTGACTGTTTTAGGTTTAGAAATCTTTATTTCATCTTTGAGCTCTAACACCACCATGAAAGGCATAAGTTTCTTTGTCCAAAAGTTTTTGCTGTTTTGGAAAGAGGAAGAAAAGGGGTAGGATTTAATTTTTTAAACTAAGAGACACTTTTTTCCTCTTCGAATCCCAGCTGGATTTCTCTTATCTATTTTCTCTAAAGGAGTCCATTATTTTCTCTTTTTATAAGAAAGTTTTTTTGCTTTTGGAATTTATAGCTGTAGTTTACCTTCTATGTAATAGAACACTTGCTTGTGGGAGCACGGTTTTCCCTTGCAGAGAACACAATTTTGCATTTTTTGCTCCTTTAAGAAAATTTCAATGATCCCACTTTTCCTATTACAAAATAAAAACATTCTGTTCATACCTGCAAGTCCTATCCCTTCTCTCCAAAATGCATCCAGAATAATTGTATATCCCTCTCATAATTAAACACCTTTGGAAACACTGCAGCAACCCCTGATAGATCCATCAGGGTCGAATGCAGCTGCTAAATCTGAAACTGTCTGCGCTGCCTTCAGAAGATGTGGCTCATGCTTTTTATGCTACACCTTTTGTTTGATCATCAACTTATGTAATTTTTTAGAAACTTTCACCATTATAAGCAGGGTGAACAAAGTCAGCATTAGCTATTTGGGGACTGATGTATTTTATATAATCATTCATCTTTTAAATGTTTATGTCTGGTGTTCTTCCCTCAGTTTCCTCCATTGGACTAGAAGAATCATTTAATTGCTTTCTGATTTAGCTGTAGAAGTGGGAAAGCTCTGCCATCATTGGTGGTTTGAGAGGCAGATTTGTTTCTGCAGTAGGCTTAATGAGGGTCATTAGACTTTGTAGGTTATAGCCTGCTTTAGTATTCATTAAAACTGCATTTTCTTTTCTGGTGGTCCACTTTGTTCAAAGAGACAGATGTTTCCACGTACTTTTCTAGCCCTCAGGTCTCTGTGGTCACTTTCCATGCCATGATATTTCAACCTGGAAATTCTGTCCCCACCACTATTTGACTTATTTTGTCTCTTCAGAACTCAAGAATATGCCTCTATTTGTTTGCTGTACATTAATATACAAAACTGTATTATGTTGCTCTGATGAGTACTGAAAAATGTCATGGAAAGACTTAAATTGTATGAATTCCCAACTGTTAAAGACATAGCATAAGGGATTTCCAAATTATTTGAACTTTCTGTATTTTATCCCCTTCATGTCTTTGTTTTTAAATATTTGATGGATTTTAACACCTTTAGTTTCTTCTCTCCGTCCTTCTGTTCTCATGCCTACCTACAACATCTGGTCTCATAGCTCCATATTTGACATCTACTAAATAGTTTAGATTATTAATTAAATGTGGGTGTTAATTTTTGAGTTTAACTGTGGTTTTGGACTTTTGTTGGCCTAGTGTAATGATCATGGTAAGTAGAACATTACTGGCATTCTTGCTGCTCGCTACACTGATTGCTGGAATTTGCGCATCACTTTTTTGCTTAAAAAAAAAATCCTGATTGTAGCTAGAATATATCTATTAACATGTAAATTTCTATAAATAAATGAAACAGGTAATGCTGGGTAGAAAAATATACTCCTACTTATCTATTTCAGTAAATGACTTTGCATTAAAATTTTTTAAGGCACAGCTTTAAGTTCTGTTGTTTTGCTGACTGAAATGGATCCTAACCCACGATTAAAAAGAGTAGAATTTGGTCTAGCAAGGAATAAATGCAAATAATCTTTTCCCCACTAATCTTAAGCCTGCAAGAAATAAAGTTGTTAGCTTAAGGAACATTTGAATTCCCAAGAAACTGAAGAATTTATTCTAGCTGCAGTATCACTAGGTAGATAAAAGCAGAATTAAAATGAATTGTTATGGATAAAGGGAAGTAACGAACATACTTTCATCTCTCACTTAAGCATCAGTAAGATTTTAAGTGACACTAGTGCAAGAGAAGAAGACAGCTGGCAAATCCTGTTATTAATTATTTTTAGATTAATGTTGAAAGAACCCTACAGATCTGTTATATTTTTAAAGAAGCCAAAATAAACTCTCAATGACTGAAAGGTGACAGGGGACCTGTTCAAAATCAACTGAATGGCTTCTGTTGAATTCCACTGAAGAGCATTGGATTAGGTTGAAAGATGTCATCTGTAAGAAGATTCTGCCTTTTTTTCAGTGTAGGCTTTCATTTTTGATTGACTTGAAGGGTGCTTTTTGAGATTTTGTTTATGCAACACCAAATATTGTAATTATGTCTTCATGAATATTCTTTCCAGAGAGAACAATGTGTATTCTGGTGGCAGTACAATCCACAGTTAAAATTTGTGTGCAAACAGTGTTTGTTCTGGATTGTCTATGCCTTCAAGATACGTTTTCCTTCTCTCACTAATGGGTTCTGAATGACAATTAATGGCTGATGGGCAAATTGCATGTGTGCTTGTGTTTTTCCTGTGATTACTGGGGCACTTAAAAAGCCAAAATCAACACCCCCACACTCCCATACATTTCTCTGCCAACCATCATCTCTCAGTTACTGATCTGATCATGTTCCCTTCATTTGTTCTTGAGATTTACAAAAATGTAGTAAGTTTTCCTCCCCTTGGAATATTTTTTAGTAATGATCAGATTGATAGAAAGCCCAGCTGGAATATTCAGCGTGTTCAGATTATTTTTTGTTGCTTAGCTCTTAATCTGAGAAAAAGACATAATGGCAGATTTTTATTCCTTTCCTGGGATAAAAAATGTGCCCCATTATTGCCATAGTAATGAAGTTAGGCATTGTTATTACAAATACAGAAGGCTTTGAAAAATCAATAGAAAAACTTTGAAAATGTTTGGCTGGGGGAAAGGTGGAGCTGATATTTCTATAATTTCTTGCTTTGCAAAACAAATACCTCCACTCCCAAAGAGAAGATTTGCATTAAAAAAATAATTTTGCTTTATGTTCCTGTTGCATATGCAGTGTTACACAGAGATAGTGAATTTGCACGTATTTGCACATTCTGTCACAGCCATTAGTGTGGTCAATTTAATGCTTATACTTTAGGCAACAGTGAGGGTATCCTCATCTCATGTCCTGTTGCTCTAACCTATCTGGTTCTACTATTCTAATCCCCATAATTTCTGAGCCACTGGTTCTCTGTTTTGCTGCTCTTCCCTCCTTATGTATGCAGATCTCCCACTGATGTTGCTGTAGGGAGCTATATAAGAAAAGCAGAATATCAAAATTCATTACTGTCATGTGCAACTGAGAGGAGATGTTTGATCTGGGAATATTGCCCTTCAGCTTTTGCTGTTGTACACTGCCTTTCATATGATTCAGTGCCCATCAGCTGAGATTTTGTACAGACTTGTGCTTGAGGTTGAAATAGTACCACTGTGGATTTGATTCTTCTGAAAACTGTGTCCCAGCTCTTATTTTTGAAGCATTATGTGTGGCCAAGTGTTAGTTCAGCTTTGCATATATTCATCTACACAGAAATTTGCAACACCAAGCAATGTAAGGTGAGCTTTAAACTGGGTGAAAGAACAGTGGATTTCTTCTTGGAATTTCTCCTTCTATGTAATGTATTCCCATTACTGTAAGTCTTTGAGTTTAATGCCAGAGATATATTTTCTCCACAAACTTAAAACATTGCCCTTGGGAAATGCTCATCAAAGGAGCTGAACTAAAGGAAAAACTGTGATCAGGTGTTCCTAGGCTGCATAGCTCATACAATGTTGATTTTTGTCGTGCTGTGATGGGAGTCCCTTATGAGAGATACGAAATTCCTTGCTACTATTAAAATTAGAATCATGTATGGCTAACACTCACTTGAAATAAATATGGAATGCCTGCCTCAGCTTGGGTTTTACAGAATGTTGCTTGTGTGATGGGCTTTTAGTTGGAAGTTGTATTTTTCTTTGTAAAGTGCTTTGACATAAAGAATTTTTCTTAGAAGATGAGAAGAGACAATTTGCTTGAACCTTCAGCACCAGAATAATGCAATAGGATTGTATAAAAGCAAGTCTATACATTGCGCTTCTTCCAGGCATATTCGGTGTTGGTGGTTTTCATGGACATCAGTCAGAACTGGAGAAGTATAGTCCTACAAAAAGTTTTATTACATATGTGGATGATGCGCTGTAGAAGTCTTTCTGGTCTAAACTTACATGAGATATTGGCCAGAAGAAACGAGATATTCATAGCTTGTAAGCTGCTTTTATTCCTGGACAAATAAAACATGATTTTCTTCCTATTTTAACAACTATACAAAGTGTTTTAAATATAATACATTATTAAGTGAATTAGAGTTATTTGCTTAGATTATAATGTTAAATGTAAAATTAGAATTGCAATTGCTAGAATTGGAATTAAAATTAGAATTCTGGAGTTTTATATTATTATTCCATAGATGAAAGAAAGTTGAATCTTGTGCTGAATAAAGATAAATTCCTACTTTACGCATAGTGAGGAAAACATAAGAACATAAGGTCTTCTTTACTGGCTCAGAATAGCTCTCAGCCTAACCTGTCTCCTCTCTATCACTTAGAGCAAACGGTTGGGAAAAGACTACAATAAACAAAGTAGACATAATCTCCCTCTCACACCTTCCTACTGCCTATCTCTCAGTATCTTAACGAATCTGGAGGCAGTCTAAGGATCATTGGACTTAACTATCCTTTGTAAATGTGTCTAATTCCTTTTTATAACCATTTAAACTTTCCTCTTTCCCAGCCTCCTGGGGCAATGAATGAGATCCCCAGTTTGGTTATGTGTTGTCAGGGGGAGGCAGAACACAAACCCCAGCCAAACCATAAAACCTTTTCTTTGTTGGGTACCTGCTTGCTGGTACTTTAACTAGGTAATTGGGTGTGTGTGTGTATTATAAAAAGTGCTGAATAATAATTCTCTTTTCACTTTATCCATATCGTTACAGATTTCATGTACCATTATCCCTTTATGTGGTATCTGTCCAGCAGGATAATCCTAGTCCACTATCTCCCATTTACAAACAAGCTCTTCCAACTCTTTGATGAGAGTGGCTGTCCCCCTCAGCTCCTCTGCTAGTTCTGCTATGTGCTTTTGAGGTTCAGTGATGAGAGCTACATGCAATGCTTAGGGTGTGATTACACTGTTGATGGCACAATGGTATTTTCTGGTTTAGCCTCAGTTCATTTCCTGAGATTACTAATGTTCTGTTTGCTTTTTGAATACCGCTGGGTTTAAACTGGTGTCTTGAAGACCTTTTCCCTAAGTGGTAATAACTGCTTTAGAGCCCATCATTATGTATGTATGTGTATGCACAGCGAGGGTTATTTTTCCCTTTGTGCATTTCTTTGCATTTACAGTGATTAAAATTCATCTGCCATTTTATCACTCGGTATTATGAGATTGTTCTTCAGGTTCTTACAGGCAGCTTTAATTTGATTATCTGGAATAAGCTTTCAGAGTCTTTAATCAATATCTCAGAATCAGGAAGGTGACTTCAGAAGCACAAGATCCTGAGGAGGAATACATAATAATTTTTATTTACTTTTGTTTTCCTTGATCCTTTAGAATTATTATTTCCATACTTTTATCCACCAGAGAAATGGACTAAAACCATGCTAAAATAGCCAGAAAGGGAATTAATACAATCATCTTGTTTCTGAAACAGAGGCTTTAGGAATGCATAGTAACAGCAGCTCAGTTTTATTAGCTAAATTTAATTCCGCAGAAAGGAAACCAGCTGGCCCAACTTAGCAATGGAAAAGTGGGATGAGCTGGATGCTGTGGCTTCTTTGTAGCTGTAGGCACCTCCAAAGGGTGTTTCATCTCACCCTCAGCTTTTTTTCTAAGTCAGATGGGTTTTCCTTCTGACACCCCAGTCCTCTCACTCCAGTTGTAAAGGGAGTCAATGGAGATTGACCTTAAGCGAGAACGAACAGGGGTCTTTAAAGTAAGTGAGTTGATTTACACTTCAGTCTTAAAAAGCTCCAGAGAAAACCTTCCCATTTATAGGTCCTAAGGCACCTAACCAGGATGAGACATTGCCAGAGAAATTGGTTCAGCACTGGGTCTCCTGCAAAATTGGCCTTATGCAGCAGCAGCAACAGCCATAGCCATTACCTTCCTTTTTTTTCCCACAAGACACAACTAGCCTTTTTCACTAGTCCTTTATCTCTACACCCCTGCAAACTCCTGTTGATGCCATGCTGCTGAAGAGCTCTGTAGGAGGTGAACAGGCAAATTTGTAAGAGAATAAGCTTCTGACTCCACTTTGTTGCTTTGAGAATATTTTCTAGAATCTGTTGGGTGTTTTATTCCTAAAGGTAATACAGTTACACAGGGATAGAGCTCTGGAATTAGTGCTGCAGGGTTTAAGCACTGCAGGTAAAGGGGAAACACTGTTGCATATATGTAGAGAGAGAATTAATATATATATATGAATTCTCAAATTTTGTTCTCTAGATGTTGCCTATTAATCCAAGAATTTTGAAGAACTTTTAATGAAAAGATAAAAATTGTAAGAATTGCAGGAAATAAAACTTGTAACATTAGAAATTTTTGCGACTGTGTTATTTATCCTGAGCCAACTATAACAGCGCTGAGAAAACAAAACCAAGAAAGCTTTGTATTAAAGGAATGTTTTGATAATAATGCTAATGTTTAATTGCAACTTTGTGACCCAGTACACAGTTTTCTTTGTCTTATTATGAGTATATACTACTCCTAAAGTCAGATTTGTTTGTGATATGAAAGCATCACACTTTAGCAAAACTCTCCTATAGCTTAGTAAACTGCAGGACACTGCATCTGGGAGTTTCTGAATAATTTATCTGAAGTAATGAGTATCATCATGTGATGCTGTATCAAAGCAACTGTTCGAGTGAAAGCCAGCTGGGTACAGCCGTTGTATATCAAATAGTTGCTTGAGTCGTCTCTCTGGAAAAATTAGAGAACATAATAAGAAGAATTAGAAAACCTGGGGAGCAGCCTCCATGGATACCTATTAGCAAGAAGTAATTTGATTAGCATGAAATCTGTGAAAGTTCATTATTTACAAGTTTGCTAGTGTTGTAAGAGAAACGCATGTCTACATACACAGATCTATTTATATAACTTGGACATACAAGTATATAAAGTATTAGGTGTACTTAGTTTTCTATATCTGCTTTACAAAACACTAATAGAGCATTTATTTGCTCCAAATCTAAAAGGAATTAATTTAATGCCCAACAGAAGCTTTTGGTTTGTTTCCCAGAAGGCTTTATATAGTCTCAATAAAAGTAGATGCTTCGAAAACAAGATCCAGGAGAGGCTGACAAAAACACATTTGCTAAGGGAAAATGCACAGCTCCGTTAAGTGTTAGATTGATGCTTTTATGAGGCATGTATATTTGAAGTGCTGTTTGTGCTCATTCTGCATGATGCTGGGTAGTAATACAGAGCCATGATGTGCAGAACTGAGAGAGGACAGACCTGCAGAATCTTCAGTGGAGTCAATGGATGCTGCAGCTGGTTTGCATCTCTCAGGATTAAGTCCTGCTGTAAACATTATAACTGCTTTTACTAGCCTGTATCCTAGTAAATCTAGTATCTGAATGTTTTAACAATGGAGTCATTTATGACACCTTTTGGAGCCACAGTTTAAGACCATAAAAACAATTTGACGATAAATTTTTGTCAGTGGCTTTTATAGCTGTGGTTAATTGTTATTTTCTTAGAGACATGAGAGAAATACTGCTTCATAAGGTTGTCATTAGCCTGGGAAAAAAGAGGCCATTGATTAGAGGCATGAATAGAATGGCTTGTAAGCTAAAATACCAGTTGGGGTTTCCCGAATGGCCAAGGGCACAGCCTGTCTGATCTTAGCAAAACCCTGCATTGCAGTGGGAGCTCCCTAAAGGATGCATTATCTTGTGACATTGACCTTAAATCAAGACTTATTTGAAGGAAATAGAACAGGCGGCTTTTATTCTCAATAACAGACTTGAAGTGTGCTAATTCAAATACTATCCAAAAGCAAAAAAAGCCTATAGCAGTTCAGAGAAACAGACATATTTCTTTGACATATTTAGGTATATTTCTGTAGTATATGAAAGCAAAAAAAGTATTCTATCAAAGAACATGAAATGTGAATATTGCAGCATTATTCTATTACATGGGACTTGGGAAGTGGAGGACCGCATAACAATTCTCTAAAATTATATACTAACATAAAGCAATAACATTATGAAATTTTAAAAATAACCAGAAAAGTACAATGAACATCCAGCAAATGCTTTTGTTTCTTTTCATACAAAGATATTTTATAAGAATATTCTTTTCAAGCTGATAGTGCCCTTCGACAGACATGAAGAATGACAAAGTGGAATCTCCAGTTATCCGGATTCAAAGACTACTGTTATCCTATTTAAATTCACTCTGCTACAAATGCAATATTAACATTAAATGTGTATTGGAATGCTCTTATGATCAATTGAATTTAGCTAGGTAATGTCTTTCCAACGGAATAAATATTTGTAAATTCCCCGATCTGAAATGTGAAATGGTTCATTGCACCTACATGTGCAGAGGTGTACATCATCAGTACATCAGCTTGTTTACAAGTTAATGGAGAAAGGTAAAATAAAAACCTTCAGTTCATAAAAGCAGTTTACAGTATTTACAGGATGAATGAAACTTTTTATTCTTTTCTGTCTTTTTGCATTGTACCTCATGAAGGTTAACTGAGCCAAAACGAAAAGGACTAAACCAATTTCTTTTACAGAATTTAAGGTGACCTACAGATTTTGGACTGTAACAGGAACATAAATATTTGTAGGGAGGTACACAGTATCGTGATTTAATAGAATGTCATATTTTTCATAATTATAGTTAAATTGCTAAATCTGTGATGACAAAACAGTTTTCATTTAGGATTGTGAATCTCATCCATCTAACCCTTTAGGAGAGCTTACATCTGCTAGCCATGAGTAGCACATTCTGGCACCAAAACCTTCACTGAAACTCCCAAGTTCATTTCTTAACTTAGCAGTAGGCATAGATGGACAAGACTCAATAAAGCCTTTTGAGAAATCACTTTAACAGGAGCTTGAAACATATTGACCCAAGAAACACAAAGCACTCTTCTTGATTTCCCTTTTGCAGAAGGTGAGATTGGTGAATTGTTCTGCAACATCTCTGTTAGCTAATGCCATTCATTCTACAGGGAACTGCTGCAGTGGTCGCTGTTTAAGGAGCCTTTGCCTCTTTTGCTTTCCTCCTGGATCCCACAAGTGTTGTCTGGTACCACCCCTCTTGCCCTTTTGCTCTTACACTGGATTCTGAGGACAGTGCTCTGATTTCCACTCCCTCACCTGCCAAGGACAGGCAAAACAAAGACAGAATTCAGTCTTTATTGAGTACTGAAATTATTAGTGTTAAATACTTCACCACCAGAGGGATGAGGATTGAGTTATTTATTATCAATTTGAATACCGTTCTGGAGTTCCACTACAGTTAGCACTGTGCTACTTTCATTATGGAATCATTTTCCTGGAGATGCCTATCTCCATTGGTTCAATATATACCAGATTGAAAGCTGGAATAAAAGAGTTGGTGCTCTTCCAAGGTAGAAGTACTGACTACTTAAGAGGAGGAGTAGTTAAAATAGGAAAAAACAATAGATTTCCATGTTTCAGACTGGCTGGTGTTCCCCAAGCCTAAAGGACAAGACTCAGCTATTTTTGTGCTTTAAAGTCCCCCATTCCCATTTAGCTGTTGGGGAACACCTCCCCGTTCCATTCTGGCTGTCTGTTGATAAGTGCTTCCTGATTAATCCCAGACATAATTTTTCTCTTGCCTCTGAATTGTCCTTCAATGTTTTTTTTCACAAGAATCTACTCTATAGTCCAGCTTCAGTAACCTTCACTACACCAGCATTGAGATGGAGGAGCAAAGCTGCTGCTGGGAGTGTGATGTGGGCTGCCAGGCTTGAGAGAGACCCTAGAGTGATCCATCATTTTAGGCAGTCGCTCCAGCGCAGAAGGCAGATGCTGTGCCCAGCAATAAGCATCCAGGTTTCCATGCTGCCAGCATGGCTGTGCAGAGCATGGCAGTCTCAGCCACCCTGTGCTAAAAACCAGGTCACCTGCATCCTGCAGATTTCAGACTAGGAAATCCCCATAGTAATTGAGGACATAAAACATGGGGAAGTTAGTGGCTGCCCTTGCTTGGACTCAGGCAATGTCACTGCAGTCATAAGGTTAGAGGAACAATGTGGGCACTACTATTAATATATCTGGGTTTGTGTTGTTTTAAGAGAATTTTGGAGCTTTAACAGTTTTATGTGCCTACAGATACTCTTAGTCATAGATTTATTAGGATATTTTTTCACTTTAAGTGTTATTAGATATATCTTCAGAAATGGAGTTTAAACCTGTCTTTTTTGAGGTAATTTTACATGTATAAAAAGCCAACTATCCTTCCTCTTTATTAGAGGGCTACTTCAACTGTTGAAATATATATCAGCCTCATAACCTTCCTTTACCTCATTTCAATTCATCCTATTTCCTTTTCCATCTGTCTTACCTTCCTCACCTTTTAAGTGGTCTTAGCACATGCTAAAGACATAAGACTGATAGCTCTGCGGATACAGGCTCTCTATCAGACTATAAAGATGTTGTTAATTCAGGAGTAAGCAATGTCAGTGCTAGATCACAGATTAGCTGTCATGGACTTTACGCATGGACTTTACCCAGGCTCCTGTTTAAAGAAGGAAAATCTATACTGCATGTTCTTTATCTTCGTCGGTGGTGGCTACTGAAATAATTGCAGCTTGACCACTGATGGTGTATTGGTATGTAACAAGTATGCGGTAATCTGCATAATGTCACTGTGTCAGAGGCTCCATGTTTGCTGGCATTTAGGTTAATAACCACTTAGAATCATACTTATTTAATATTTGTAATGTGTAATACCCCAAATAAGCCCACTATAAATGCATCACTAAATAAGTGAAATTAAAGGTCTCAAATACAGAGCTAATTAGACAAATTCTATACAGAACGAGAAAAGAAGTACAATTCTTTTGCATAATTTATTAAATTCTGCCCTAATTCCCTCGTTTTACAACAGCTTAACTTTCACGCATTTCTCTTTTGCTGTGTATTGTAAACCCTGCCCATTTTCTCCTGTTTTTTTCCTTTTTAATAACTTCTGCCCATTTGCTCTCTCAATTTTTCTTTTACTTATTAATCTCCCTTTTTCTTCCTATGTGTTTTTAGTTAGACTTTGCCCATCATTACTCTTTCTTTGGAGTTTATTGACACTCTATACCCCTAATTCTTTAGCTTGCACTTGGATTTCAGCAAGCAAGTTCCTCTGCCCCAGCATAGACCCAGTGAGGCACAAGGCATTAGGGATGTCATTAGTTTGCCTTTTGTACCTTTGTCTGTATGTAAATTGTTCTGTTCTCTCAGTGATTACTTTTTTCCCTAGATGCTGTTGTTCTTACCAAATTCCTCAGGCAGATACAAAGTCCCTCTGTAGGGGAGGAGGTTGCATGATCACCATATTGGGCATGTAGAGCTGACTTTCACTGAATGGACCTGAAGGATGGTTTTAATTCTGCTGCCTTCCAGTTCCATTGCTTTGAGAAAATTGTTTGGCTTTAGGTTGTCTAAAACTAACAGAAACATTACCATTGTTTATCAGGCTAACTGCTCTAATTTCGGTATTATCACCCTCCAAGAAAAGAAGAACTACAGTCTATTTTTACTCTTGTTCTATCAAGGCCAAAATAAAAGCTATCAGCTGTAGAACAGGTATCATTATATAAAGTTAATAATATAAACTTAAATTTAGACCTTGGCAACTAATGTAAATTTAAACTTAGAGCTTGTCAACTGGTAGAAGAGAGTCACCTATTTGGCTGTTAGGTAATGACAAGTCCAAAGCCATTGAAGCGATTCATTTAGGCATTTTCTGTTATGATGTTGATAATCAATACAGTAATCTTTGTGAAAGTTTGCCATGTAATCAAAGGGGGGTGTAAATTACACCTGTATTATATTTAATTCTGGAAGCATTGGGCAGGTTTACTTTACTGCTTGGTCCTAAGCTCTAGCTAGTCCTAACCATCTAGTCCTTGAGCTCATTTGATCCGCAGTTTAAAGTCTCTTACATCAGCATCCTCCAGCCCAAGGAACAGCCTGAGCCCACATGTTCTTCTGTGGTTGCAATTGCCAAAACCACCTTGTGGCTACTGTCAGACATAGTCTTTGGGGTGGTTTAGCAGTAAAAAGCCGCTCCAAAATCTTTGTGCTGCTACAAATACCACTGTTCAGCAATTTAGTTTTGTAATTATCACAGGCTTGGGTTACTCGTTAAATGATCAGGTTTTAAGTAACCTCCTCTCATCTGAGAGAACACTAGCTGCAAATTTGCTTGAATATAAAAACAGGTTAGTTTTGTATTTTGGCATTGAAATTTGACTCTGCTTGCACACTTCCATTTTGCATGTTTCTACCACATTATTTTACTTAGGTGGATGAAAGGCAGAGGTAAGCAGCTTTCTAAGCTGTTATTCACCTGCTTCTCATGGTGCAATCAGTCCTATTCGCTGCTGAAGATGAGGATAGTTAACTTGGTAAACCTTGCACCATGCATTCATGCATTCATGTCTGAATCTGGTGTGCAAGCAAACATCTGACTGTACCTCGAGCTTCTGCTTAGCTCACTAGGAGTGCTTTATTCTCTACAAAGTATCTAAAAATACAGCTCCAGCTCTGAGTTGGGCAAGGCTTCACCATCCCAAGAGAAAGGACTTCACCAGATAATTGAAAAAGGCATCCTGGCTTAAGCAAAAGATTTTATGAAGTGGGCAAACAGTGAATGTTTTGTCTTCTCTGACCTAGACTTGCAGTATAGACTTGTCCTTAAAACTTGTGACGGGGAAGTGCAGAGGGTTTTGTAGACCAGGTCTTTTGTACTAGCTTATTAATTGCAGTGAACGCTTATTCAGTAACTTAGTGTTCATCTGAATGCATATTACAATGCATAGTCAATCATTTTTTATTTAATAATTTAACATGTCATTTTTCCAGTTTGCCAGTTGCAGCTGGCACTTCTGCAATACATTTTATTTTTCAGACGTCTTTCAGTGAATCACGAGATAGATACAGCAGCTGTGACAGCTATCCATTCATTATATCTCTGTATTAAAGTCTAATGAAAATAAGAATTCCAAGGGAAAGTCTCCAGTAGTGCATAAGTAGTGGTCATTAAACTACCACTCTCTGGTAGTTGAATTGGTGGTTGATCCAATATTTGTGTAGATATATTCACATAGCTGTATTAACCTCAAATGTTGTTTATTAACAATTTGTGTTTGGGATAGAAAGAAGAAAAGCAATGGAGTTTTTTTGTCTCAATAGTAATTAGTGTTGCCTTGATTGCCTTGATTGCCTTGATGCACATTTGCACAGAGCCAATCACAGGCAGTCCAAAATCATCAACATGTGTGCCATGGCCTTTCACTTGATTTAGTCTAAGCCAGGCAGGACTCCTTCATTTCAAATACAGGAAAGTAGAAGCCATGCTGCCGCCTTCTATCTACTCCAATTTATAAACAGTGAAGACAAAATAATCAGCGAGAGTCTAGAGGACTTCTGAGATAGCAAAAAGATGTGCAAGATGAAACCATCTATTTCACTTACAGAACCAGAAACTGAAATCAGAATGCAATACATAAATGCATTCATAATTTTGTATCACAGCTCTCCATAGTCTTGTGCCTCTCCTTTCTCCGATAAAAGCAGACCTGTGTAAAGGTCCAATATGAGTGATCAGGGGAGACATTACCTAAAGGTCAGACTCTCCCTGTCAGCTGAGGCTGGGGAGAACCCCACAGGCTGCAGCACGGGGGCATAAATGAGAGTTTAATTATGCAGACACCTACATAAGAGGGGGTCTCAGGGGGAATTCCTGGGAAGATACGTAAATGTAGTTCAGTAGGATTCTATTATTCTAAGCCCATTCAGGAGGAGACAGACTGCAGCTTATGCTGGGGAGGAAGACCTGTTTCATTGATGACTAGAACCTTATCATCCGATTTGTATGATTTTGACCTTTTTCTAAATGAAATGGAAGCTTTTCCATTTTCTCATTGAAAACAGAGGCAAGTGCTGTCTGCAGGGACCACAGACATAGTGTTTCTGTCAACTTTGTGATTTTTCTGTCATTTTTTTCTCTTTGTTACCGGTATGCCATAATGCTGACAGACTATTCTTTGAACAAAACCTAGCAAGGAAGTTTCTGTTGAAATATGATTATTGCTTTCACTGACACAGGTGGGGACTGTTCCCACTTACCTCTGAATCTGTAACTATGCTCCCAAAACTGTTGCCCTTCAGCCTTTTTTGTTTTTTTTCAGATACCAGATATTTTCTAGGGGCTGGCATAATACCAGAGAAAGAGCTGCTCTGCTCTTAATGAAATCATCTGCAGAAGTCCCATGTAATTCAAGTGCAGTGCATTCAGGTGTAGATGTTTGCTTACAACAAATACAGAATATTTCTTTAGCTTGTATTCACTTTTTCCCCCAATAAGCCACAAAAATGAGCTTCACTACAGCTACACTTACAACCCATTTCTCTTCAAATGATAGAATTTTTGTATTATTCCTAGTGGGGAATGGTGGAATTTGTATTTTAGATTTATTGCCACCAAATGTAATACTTCCCAAGAAAAAATATATCCATTAGTTCTTTTCATGGGAGCTTTCAGTATGCCCCAGATGGTCTGAAACACTCAGCATTCACCTCAGCCATTATATGGTACCCAGAACATATCTGGGAAAGCAGTTTCAAGTCATCAACAGAGAGAGCAGCTATGAACCTCACTCTTCACCCTGGCCTGACTGATGTGCATGAGCGCATCTCTCTGTTCTCTTCAGTGAACTTGAATTTTTCATGGACTGACATGTTGCATTTACCTGGGAAATAATTAATATCCGTAGGATTTCTGGCAATCCAAATAGATCCTGCCTACTGTATATATGCAAACTGCAGAGAAAGTCCCAAGATCAGTAATGTGGCGAATTACTCTCGTTGTCCTTTACCTCTGTAAAGATTAAGGAATCCTGATGGCAATACAACTGAAATAATTTATAATGAATAAATCTAAATTAAGATATATTTCTTCATATCCTTGACACATAATTTCACCCTACTGTTAAGGAAAATGGGATGAAGGAAAGTGGGATGGAGGGATAGGTAAAACATAGAGGGGCCTGTCTAATGGAAGGAGGGGAATCCAGATAAGCAGAGCATAGTAGCTGGAGCTGAGGTTGGTTTGGGAAATAGCTAAGTCTATAAATACGGAGGCATGAAACTTTCCCTTAAAGAGCTGGTGACAAGGAACATTTTGTTGCTGTTGTTATGACAGTGTATAAAATGCTGAATGTTTAGTGATGAATGCTAGGAAGTTTAATGACAAAAAATAACCTTATAACTCAGCTGAAGTACCTCTCACCCCAAATCCCAAAAAACTGGGAAAAGGAATCGCGGCTATATATTTTAACTTCCTCCTCTTTAAGCAATGCCCACTACACCCAAATGCTCATTTTATGTATGGAGGATGTCATGAGGCTGTCTGATATGCATGTGCAGTCTACTCCACAAAAAATCATAACTGTTAAATTTACTACACCTATTTGCCCCTAATCCTGCTGCTAGCACCCTCCAGGGAGCTAACCTTCATCTGCTGCTGCTCAACAGTATGAACAGTTCAAAGTTGACTTTTCAAAGAGGATGTGTACTTTTTTCCTCTGATCTTTGCGAGTTAATAAAAGACAATTGATCCAGCAAGGTCCTGTCGATATATGCCAGCTTGTTCTAAATGACGTCTTGACCAGTTAATACTTTATATTGCAGTTATCCAAAAGTTGCTTTCTTTAGCTTTTGCCACTGTATGAAACACAAGCTTCATTGATCAATCTCCTTTCAGATAGAAAAATGAGCATTAGAAGAATATGATTTTTCTCTCATTCACCCCTAATATGTAGCCACTAATTCATACCAAAGCTGCAACGAATAATGATCCAGCAATCACCATAATGATTACATGTGGTAAATATAGTTTCTTGCTACTAGATGTAGGACAAAATTATACTTATGCATAATGTATTCATACTCTTTCCAGTTCATTTCCTCAAACTTTTAAGTAATCCCTAGGCTTCTTTAAATATTTCTAATTTTTAGAATCATAACTTCTTATATTTGTCCTTCAGATTTCATCTTCATCAAGGAAGCCTTAATGAATATAAAGTACTGCTTCATAGTTTCCTCTATATTCTTTCACTTAGGTGAAACAAAATGCAGTCCATAATAAAAGACATTAGCAAAAAATTACAAAAGGTGTTTCTAAATGCAAGAACTGTCAATGCTTTCAAAGTAAGGAAAGTAGCATTATTCTTAAAATTAGTTTTCTCTGGCTTACCACTCTTTTTGGTTTTCTATCTAAAATATTAATCCATTCCTCTGTGTAGCTGCTGTCAAAGTATGGATATTTCTGCATTCAGTTTTAACGCTAGAATACATGTTACGTGGGCTGTCCGGAGGTGATATATGCACTTCTTGTCTGCAGTCTCAGAACCCCAAATCTAATCAAGTCGCTAGACTCCTAGGGGAATGGCCTAGGAATGCTAGGGAAGATGATAGACAGGAGTTGTATAATGGACAGTTTATTAGTTAAAAAACCCTCTTGCGTTCTTCATATTTACTGTTAATACTTTCTAAACGAAAATTTATAGCAGAAACATTGGACGGCTTACTCCATTAAAAAAAATAAATAGACTTTCCAGTATGACTTTTCTCATGCTCATTTTACATTTTGAAATTTAAAATCTCCACAAAGTCTGCAAAATAGAAGAAATCACTTCATAACTCTCCTGTAGGTCAGTTCAAGACTGTAGTGATTCAGGCTACTAAAGGGCTACGAGCATTGATGGCTGAACAGTGACTGCTCAGGAATTTTTAGAAGCTTGACATGCTCGTTTGAACTTTTCTTCTACAGAATTGGCTTGGTGTAGAAGAAACAAAAAAGTTATCTATCTAATTACAAGAAACTATTAATAATGAACAACTAATTCAATATTGGGGTTTTTAATCCATTGGGTTTTCTGTTGTTTTGGTTTGGTTTTAATTCAGCAATGCAAAGAACTAGCGTAGTAAAAGGAAAAGTATTTTAAAAATACACAGGAACAGCTTCAGAACATTTGTGCTTATGTATTCTTAACAAAAGATAAATCCGGTTTCCTAGTTATGCAGGAAGTTTTGGTTTGGATAAAAGAGCAGAAAAAAGTCTTTTTTTTTTCAGTATATTGTAAGAGTTAAATAGGTGATTTTAAGTTTGTGCAACCAAGGCAATACTGACAGCACTGATTTTTGTTCCTGATTTCGTCTTTAAAAATGCTGATTTTATTCAAATGGTTATCGTATAGCTTTTCTGGGGGATTGAAAAGCAATGGTTCTAACCTTTTTATATTTAACTGGAGCTGGCATAATAAATTCGCGTTTTGGAGAGCTGATCTAATTCTTTATAGAAATTCAGTTTGTCAGATGCTGTTATAGTTCTACTGTCCTGAACTGTGCAGAGAAAGCAGATAGCCTGTAGTTCTTGCTGTTTGGATATTCTCTCTGGAGCAAAGCAACTTGGAAATTTCAATGAACATTGAGTAAGGACATATTGATAAAGGCTGCTGTTTAAATCACATTGTGCATTCTGCTCTAAGCACTGTACGCACAGTATTAGATAGTGTAGCCCAGAATTACAAGTTTTATTAAATACTGCTTTGCGGACCTAGCCCTCCATGCCTAGGCATGTGGGACATTTAATGACCAATGCTTCTAGGTTAGTTACCCATCACCACAAAACAGAACTCATTTGACATTTGTGTCCAGCATCAATATGAGCCCTGTTTTATGTGGACATCAAAACCAGAAAGCTTTCCATCTGAACTTTTGCTTTGTGTAAGCCTGAATTAATAGATTTTAAAGCATACACAGTGGACTTCCTAGAGAAGAATTTAGTGTACTTAAGAAAACTGTGTATTTGTTAAAAACACTGGAGATAAAATCTCCCTTGAGAAAGGAACAAAACAAAACCACCACAAAACAAATCCTATGCAGTGGTTGTTAATGATAGGTGGTATGCCATGCTGTCAATACTACACAAAAAAGAAAACCCATTCAAGTGCATTACAAGCAACTTGTTTTTCTGCTTTGGTGAACTTGCTGTATCATGTCCTGCAGTCTTTGTTAATACACTCCACAAAGGATAATGGTAAGGTGTTGTTTGAACTTGCCATTACAAGACTAAAACCACAGATCAGAGAGCAAATAAAAATTACAATTTACACTGGCCATATACACTAATGTTTCTGCATTACTAGTTAATCCAGTGACTACATACAGAAATAGGAACCATCTTTTCTCACAAAAATCTCAAATCTAGGTGGACAGCTGTGCCCATAGAAGCATCATCAACCTCTCACCTTTGAGGAAATACTACCTATTTACTATTCCAAAGAGTGAAAATTAATCCAAGAAAAATGCTCTGTAGAAGTTTTGATTAAATTTGAGTTTAAAATTAGGCAAAGAAATATAAATATATTATGAAATACATGTGCAAATTGTTCGTGATGATTTGTTAGAGGGTACATGTTTTTCAGGCACTCCTGACACAAATGCCCAGCTTAATAATAGGGATACTTTGTGATAAAATTGGCAGAGAGATGTGAAGGTAGTGTTTAAGAGTCCGTAGCATTTATGGCAAGGGTAAAGACACATCAGTGTTCTCAAATCCCAACCATTCCAGCGTACAGGCTAAAGTGGTAAGCGGGAAAGAGCTCCATCCCTTATACTCCACTTCCTCACCAAAAATGACAATTTCTTCAGGATTGGATAACTGTAAAAGAGATGTCACTAGATCCTTCTCAATGTTTGGTACTTGTTCCTCCAGGCCCCAAGGAGTGAATTTGAAACATTTGAAGAATCATGGGATCATAGACTGGTTTGGGTTGGAAAGGACCTTAAGATCTTCCAGTTCAAACCCATGGCAGGGACATGGGCAGGGACACCTCACAGTAGACCATGTCACCCAAGGCTCTGTCCAACCTGGCCTTGAACACTGCCAGGGATAGAGCACTTACCACTTCTTCGGAAAACCTGTTCCAGTGCCTCACCACCCTCACAGTAAAGAACTTCTTCCTCATATAACCTGAACTTCCCCTGTTTAAGTTTGAACCCATCACCCTTGTCTTATCACTACAGTCTCTGATGAAGAGTCCCTCTTCTGCATCCCTATAGGCCCCCCTCAGACATTAAAAGGCTGCTATGAGGCCTCCACGCAGCCTTCTTTTCTCCAGGCTGAACAGCCCCAACTTTCAGTGCTTTGCTATGAGGATCGACATTTGCTTTCTGGACCTTTTCCCATTCTCCCCTATGTTCCTTTCGCACCCCAGACTGAAACACTGTCTCAACCATACGTCAATGAGAAAGCTACTTGTGTGTCATGGGAAAACTAAATTCACTCAGCCAACTGGATAAGGTTTTTGGTAATGTTGTTTAGTGGTTTAGCAGTTTCTGCGACTTAGCCACAGCAGGAGACTACAGTAAACAAGAGCTGATTGATTTTGTAATCTCACAAGGGAGGCCTGCCTTCACATTTGACTAAAGCTCTCATTTGTTTTGCTCTAGTAAATCTACAAGCTATAGAGCAAACAGCGCTCTGTACTTCATACGTTTAATAAAAGAAAATCCATTTCCATCTTCCAGAACCCAGAATCGCAGGTGCAGAAGGTCAGCATAAGTTCGGAGCACTCTGTATCACCTTGCTCCTCAAAAAGAGCTTTTTCATGGTTTTTTTCTGCAATCAGCTGAGACAGTTTTAGCATCAGCTCACCTGTGGTATGAACCACATCTTTCTTACTGCATGAGCTTTCCACTTCCCTTTTGTACTATTGTATTTATATGAACAATAAGAAGTAATTTTTGTAAAACCAGAAAATAGGAGGAAAACAGTCTATAGGTGTAAGAGAGCAATGTGAAATCTGTGCTTTTACAAAGAAGCCAGATTTCCATAAATTATTCTTAGTGTGTTTTAGAGCCTTCTTATATGCCCCTTAAGGCCAGTAAAACTTTCTCCTATGGCATGTGCCTAGGGTTCAGAAAAGGAGATCATTTAAAGGCTGAAACTTTTGGACACTCCGTATTTTACCTTCCATTTGCGTTTCAGCACTGTGCACCTTTTGATTGCATTGTAATTAGATATCTGGGGGTTTTGCCGTGGTGTATTTTCCTATAATCTATAAATGTATTCTTTTCACATTATTTATGGCAAGTTTAAAGAAAGTTTAAAAAAAACCTACTAAGAATGGCTTTTCAAAAATTATTATTCTAGAAAAATGTTTCCATTTCATTTTCATATTGAGGGAGCATCGTGTTTATTCCTAAGGAGCTGAGAGCAGTCCCAGGAATCAGTACCTGGGAGCTCCCAGCCCAGCCCTGAGTCCACAGGCAGACAGGTAAATGCTGTGACCCCACACACTCCTTGGGAAGCTCAGCTGTGGTGGGAAGCCAGTTTTCATATCCCTGTTTTCTTAAAATCCAGTGGACTCTGCCCCTCGGAAAAATTCAAAGAACTTCCCTAAGGCTCGTTTTGTTCTCCAGGCTGCACCCTGGGCCCCCTGCTATCTTTTTCTGCTAAAGTCCCAGTGCAGATTCTGCACAGCACCAATCCCAGTGTTAATTCCAGTTTCTCATAGAGTTCAGGTAGAAGATACGTATCTGAAAGCTCTTGCTAAACTTATACAGCTTTTAAATTTATCATTGTGTCCAAGATAACTGCATTGAAATAGTGAAGTTATTTTTTTCGACATTAAACACCCATGGGTTTAATGTTCTTCACATGGCAGTTGCTTCCATTTTTAGTCTTGCAAATGAAATATCCTAGGTGAGAATGTATTTTGCAAGAGAGTAAAACAAAAACAAAAACTAAATATGTAAATATGTAATTACAAAATTAAATCAGTTCTGGTTTGGTTTGTTTGGTTTGCTGTTTGGGATTTTTGGGGTTTTTTTCCCCTTGTGAATCAGTGTCAGTTTCAAATCTGTAAGAGAAGAAAAGAAAAAAATACCAGGCAGTGTTTGGTCCTTAATCTTCAGGTTTTACTCCTCCAGGCTGTCATTACTCATTGAAAGTCTGACTGATATGAGCTGGACAACTTGTATGATATTCTGAAGTCCTGGTTTTGATAAGCCAGAATTAGTAACATTTGCAAAGTGCTTAGCAAATCTCTGGTATGTTGGAAAGGCAACATTTATTTCTTCAGCCCAGAAGCCTTAGAACTGAGGATGCAGGATCCCAAGAGAGGATAATTCCCTTCAGAGATAAGTTCATGTCAGCTTTCCCTTCAGAGAGATGGGTGAATTTTAATTGGGTGCACTTGGGACTTGCCTCAGCCCACCAGCAAGTCTCTGCTGACTTCCAGCTCTGCAGGGTCAAGCCTCCAGAGCTATGGAGTTGTGTTTGATCCTTTGAGAAAGTGTCAGTTGAGATTTCATGAATACAGCCTGAGAAAGCGTGCCTCCACCTCCATGTTTGCAGCTTTGACAAAGCCACGTGAGAAGCACGGATGAAAAACATACCAGATGCTGAAATGGAGAAAGAGAGCAAGTTATGCAACCCTTTATGTATTGAGGTTAGAGAACCCACAGAAGACCTTACAAAACTTTCAAAATTACAGAGAAACTTACTTGATCCCTTTTTTTTTTATGGTGATATACATATTCAGAAAGTTACAAAGAGAATTATGATCATCACATCCCTTGGGCATCCCTGTCCCACACTATCCCACTGTCGCAATCCCCTGGGTAACCTCTGTCCCACACTCTCCAAACTCATCGATTAGATTCATCCTGGTTAGAGATATTTATACCCATGTCTGTCAATCCAGCATAACTGGAAGCTATTTTTTAATTTGTCTATCACATATTTTGTATTCCAGATTTGCATCGATTAGCTGTGGTCCATGGTCCTTCCCATGGAGCTGTTAGATTTTAAGGGCAAGTTACATTATTGTTGTGAAAATTGTAGATTTGCCTTAGTTTATAACAACAGCAGGAGACTGGTTTTCTTTGAAAGTAATGTTAGTGAATATATGGTTCTGGTTACCACTGAGAAGGAAAAATTCTTCCAGAACCTGTGATCCTTTATATCAATGAAGTTTGATCTCATCTCTTTGTCCTTCAGACAGCCTCGCATCACTCCTTTAATACATTCGTAACCTTCCCCACCTAGATCTCAGCAAAGCATCAATAATTACCGGGAATCTAGAAACCCAGTACCCTGCAGGAGGCTTGTGTCACTTCTGAGAGTGTGTCTGATTGAGGAAGGGAAGCAGAACCATGTCTGACTGCCAAGAATGCAGAGGAAAGTGATATTACCTGTGAGAGGAGGGCACTTGGTGACATGAGGCTGGAGAGCACATAGCAGCAGGAGAAGTTGGGTGCCTTGCCCTGGACTCAAGGTCAAGATGAAGGCAAGGGCACAATTAGTTCTTTTTACGTGCTATTTTTATTCTTTCAGTTCTTGATATTTTTTATGAGGAAGGTGTCATCAGATGGGAAATGCTGAACCAAAGAGCAAAGACAGCTGATGCCTTAAAATATATTGCCCAAATTCTGTGTCTCTGATCTGGTGTCTTCCTCGCTGGCTTGATGGAAAGGACATTTGGGAAAAATCACTGTGTGTGAAAGTTAGGGATGTCATCAAAAGAGTGCAAGTTAAAAAGAAGATGGTGTGAGAAATGCAGTTTGACATGTACATTACTGAAGTTCAACCTATATAAGGCTGAGGAGATGCTGAAACTTCATTATGGACATCTAATTAATATTTGTTGTTCTTGATGTTAATAATGTCTGTTTCGGAACCGGATGCTCATGATGTTTCTCTGTCTCGATTCATCAGATCTCTGTCTCTCATCAAATCTCTGTTGAGACGGGCTTTGAGAGAAACCCGCTAAAGTTATTCCATAACATGAAAGTCTGTGCCTCGATGATATACATTTTTAATTGGTCAGAGCTGTTGTTTGTGCTGCACCAGACAGTTCCTTTACAATCTTCTGTTTATGGTTTAATAAACTATCAGGAGATAATGAGCAGTTTTGACTCATTTTGTCAGATTGGCTGCAGTCTACTTTCATGAAGGATTCAAATGAATTTTAACTGTTGAATTGTATGTGCTGTCCAGTTTTCAACTGATAAAAGTACATACTAATATAGCATCCAGAAGAAGAGTATCTGTTTGCTAAGGGTACCAAGTAGCTTTATTCTTAGGTGATAGCATTTCTTTTAGCCTTATAAATGGATGTAAAATAATTCATATCTTAACCATTGTGGTATGTAATTAATTCTATATAGAGGCTGTAACTACTGTTCTGTTGAAAACTATAATTTAAATGCTGCTATGCACTTGGCCTATGTGAACACAGAAGACAGATACCATAATAGTTGCAGTAAATTGACCTGGTGGAGCAATTTTGGAACTATTTGTGAGTAATATGCTTGATCTTGCAACCTTTCCTCCCACAGGCAGTATGATTTCAATCCTACAGTTGCAACAGAGGCTATTAGCATGTCATCATCTCTGATTTATGGGGTACGAAGAATGAATCCATTACATATGTAACATTTTGGTCTCTCAGCCATAGTAGGATGTTGGAATCAAGAATCTTGTAGCTGAGATGCAGAGTGATTAACACAGGGCATGGCGGGGATGGATGGCAACAGGTTTCATTGTGGCAAGCTGGAAAATCTAAATGTCTTGACATTGAGTTTGACTGTTTGAACAGGAACATTTCTGAGAAGGGGAAATTCCTCACTGACTGATGAGTACAGTTCTTTCGTCCCCTCCGCTCACTTGGGAGGCACAGTTTAAAGCAGGGCCCCTGATCTCAGAGGAAGCCAAAATTGTGACCCTGTCACATTCTCTGTCCTCTAATCTTAGGAGTAGCGGGAGAAGTAAGGCTGAGGTCAGAGATGGGAACAGCCATGGAATGGATTTGGTGGGGCACCTAAAGAATACAGCATATTTGGTGTCAGAATAAACAGTTTGTGCAGGAAATAGGGATGATAGGAAGCAATGATTTTTTACACCACTACCACTCCAGTCAAAGCAGGGCTGTCCTGACTCCTGTCATAGTTCTCAGCTGTGATGAAGGGATGTAGGGTGTTTGTGCTTGTGGCAATTCCTGAGATTAAGCATGAGAAATGAGACACAAACTTCTATAGAGATTGCATGTTATGGGCAAAAATATCAGATCTTATGAATGAAAGGGTGTAACTTATCTCACTGCTACTGAAATGGCACAGAGAAAAACCATGCTGACCAGCCTTCCACATGGGGCATGCCCCACACCTGGCCTTTCTGTGTATACAGTGTGTGTTGCATGTGGCTGAATGTACTTGTGGCCTGCTCCCTGACTTTAAGAGTTCCCAGGTGAGAAGTCACTCCTGGTAGACTGCCCTCTGGCCTTGGGATTCCTCATACTGGGGGCTGAGTGACTTGGAAATGCATACAGCATCCCTCTTAATAATTGCTTGCGCCTTTTCCAGTCAGAGCCAACAGCTCCCAGGAAGAGCAGTATTCAGGTACGGCAGCTGGAGGCTGTAAGAAGCTATATAGATATTAGACTGAGGATTACTGAGGAAGTCTGTAAGTCAGGATGGGTAAATCAAGCTCAGCATGGGGAGTGATGTTACCACTGAAGTTCCAGAAACTGCGGGTTGTCAGGCCAACCCCACCACAAACCCTGTGCCTGGATGGCTGCTGTGGCTTTTCTGAGGTTTGGTAGGTGAAACGAAACTCACTCACACTATGGATGCCAGGATGCCAAAGGTTGTCTTGGGTTGGACTTACTGATGTCATGATTCTGCTCTTTGTCAACAGAATAATCTTTACTGACTCTAGAATAAGGCAACTGGCAAGGTAGGGGGAATGGGCATAGATGCTTTTGTTCTCTGATGAAGTCATGCTTCTGTAACAACACTGGAGGGGGGGTGGGAGGAAATAGAGCCCCCTCAGATAATGTCTGAGCAGCTTCATATTGTCTTCCTTTTTCTTGTCAGAGGAAAAAGAAAAATCCCTACTCCTGCAGGAAAGGTATTAGTGTCTCAGGCATGTGGGGGCACGGCAGGGCAGGTGCTTCTGCAAAGACTTGAGTGCTTTTAAGTGGCTCCAATTATTTTCGAACAACAAGCAGAGTGCTCATTAGGCATTTCCCTTAAATGAAAATTATGACCTACAAGGTCATGTTAATTAAGAATCACAGTAACTCAGTGTGAAGAGGTTCTTTTAGTACAAACAGCGGGCCCGATCCTGCATAACCCTGTGCTCACAATTAGTTGTATTAAGAATTTGCAGGACAGGATCATTGCACAAATCAAAAATGCTGCAGGTCAGTTCAGTCTGACAGCAGTCACAGGCTCATTACGTGATTGTGAGTTGGATCTGCTTTGAGATAATACTGACCAAAGTGCTTTGGCTTACTGGGATCAGAAGCAGTGCCAATTTACCCTGTTGCAAAGAAAAGTTGACATATTCCAAGACTTTTACTCGCTTTCCAGAGTTTGTCATTTGGTCTGGTGCAGTGCAAAATCATACACAGTGATGGCATTTTCCAGTTGGATCATCACATAACGGCCACAAGTCCCATTAGCTGCAGGAGGCTCTAACTGTCAGACACCGTTCAACTCCGATTAGTACAGCACAGCCCAGGCTGCGGTATGAATCCTCTGTGAACCAGTTTAGACATGCTGAGTCTCACGTGTTCTTTCAATACATTTACTAGCTCTCATCAATGAGAGGAGCATTGCCCCACTGCTCCTCTCTCAGACTTTCTCAGCAGAGCCCTGCCACGTCCACGTGGGTAACCCTTCTGGCTTCTGGAACTGGGGTATACAAGATCTCACAGCTGCATCCTGTTACCTTTTCATTACATACCTCTCCTGTGACCAATACTTATGTACCCATATGCCCCATTACCTAATGTCAGGAGCCTAGGCAGTTCACAGGATTTGACACTTAGCATCCCAAATCTTTGGACCTTGAGAAGATTAAGTGTGCATACTGTTACCAGGATGACAAAAGTTTAAAATCAATAGCCCTCTCAGGGAGCGTATAGGATCATTATAGCTGACAGACCTCTATGAAAATGGAGGAAAATCCTCTGAAATAAGGATTTGACCCTAAAATTGCAAAAAATAAGCTTTTAAATGTGGGTCTTACTTCTGTAAGGGGTTAAAAGGCTCATTTGGTAAATGCCTGTACACAACTGTACACGCCACTGAAAATACTAGAGCTTGGAGCGTTCTTGCTCGTTGTTAAGAAAACACCACAGTTTTCATATTATTATTAATAAAGCTTAACAAGTTTATATCCTAAAGTCTTTACTTTTTCGGTTCAAACAAGGGGGCAGAGTTATTAATTAAAATCTACACATCAGAAAAGAAAAAATCAGAAACTAAAAAAGAAATCTGGAATTTGAGTTTGCAGCTTTCCTATAAATTACTAAGAATTTAAGGTGGGATTTTGCACCTCCTGTTACAGTATTGTACCTTTTGTCATTCCTTCTAAGTCACAGACATGGCTAGCTGGCTTTTTTTGTATTCCGTATTCAGGGACATATCCCTGCTGATGTAAACTGTGACAGGTCTGTAGAAGGCAGCAGAGCTCAGACAATGTACACCAGCAAAGACCTGCCCCTTAGTATTCACCCCCATCTGCTGCCTGACTTGGTCGCACCAAAACTGCCGATCACCTGCTTTCATATTGTTTTTTTCATGAGTTGAACTCTTTGTGTTGGGTTTGTGTCTCTGCCAGGTTCCAGTTTAATCAATTATTTGTGTAAAGTTTCACCTTACCCTTTGAACTTGTAGGCACAGAACAAAAAGTCCTCTTTTTAGAAGAGCTTGCATAGAAATACTAATAATAGAGAGAATGCAAGGCAAGTGTTTTAATTCATAGGTTATGGCGTTCAGCTTTGATGAACAGGAAGGAAGAATTGTTCTCGGTAGACGGGAAATAATAAGGTTGACCCATATTCCATAATAGTGTATGAAAATTAACTAAAGATTTGTGTAGCTAAGATAATGAGCACTTATGTTTAAATTTATAGCCTGGCCTAATTGTGTAAAAATCTGTGGGAGATGTGTGTGTATGCTAATAGATTAGTGGCTGTCTCTGGAGTTTTCAGTCAAATGCTATAAAGCAGTTCAGTATGTAATAAATCAAACTGAGAGAGCAAGCTTGCTTGGGAAGTGTTTGGGTAAAAGTATCCTAAGATGCATGAGACCTACTTTCCCAGGAATGTGATATTCTTTCAGATTAGAGTCCACATGTGATATGTGATTTGCAGTAGACCAACATATGCTTATTTTAGTACAAAAATTTATTCCTTTATCAGGAAGTAAAACTGCCAGTAAGAAAAAACAAAAAAAGCTGGGACATCCTGGAACAACTAATGTAAGCTTCTGGTGAACCGTTTCAAAGAGTCATAGAATCATAGAATAGTTAAGGTTGGAAAGGACCTTAAGATCATCTAGTTCCAACCCATGGCAGGGACACCTCACACTAGACCATCTCACCCAAGGCTCTGTCCAGCCTGGCCTTGAACACCACCAGGGATGGACCATTCACAACTTTCTTGGGCAACGCATTCCAGTGCCTCACCACCCTCACAGTAAAGAACTTCCTCATATCCAATCTAAACTTCTCCTGTTTAAGTTTGAACTCATCACCCCTTGTCTTATCACTACAGTCTCTGATGAAGAGTCCCTCTTCTGCATCCCTATAGGCCCCCCTCAGACATTAAAAGGCTGCTATGAGGTCTCCACGCAGCCTTCTCTTCTCCAGCCTGAAGAACCCCAACTTTCTCAGCCTATCTTCATATGGGAGGTGCTCCAGTCCCCTGATCATCCTCGTGGCCCTCCTCTGGACTTGTTCTAACAGTTCCATGTCCTTTTTATGTTGAGGACACCAGAACTGTTTACAGTACTCCAAGTGGGGTCTCAAAAACATGAACGCACACTTGCAGTGGGATTTCTTAAATTCTTAGTTTGTCCTCAGGAGAAATTATTTTAATCTTTACAATTCTGGGTTTTGGAAAAACATTGTAAAGGAGAAAATACATGGACACACACAGTCTTGTTTTCCTAATGCAATTGGTTAGTGAATTGTTTAGTTGTCATAACTGTAAAGTGGATTTGGAAGTATTTGAATGGTACTAATTTGTGTAGCTTTGTTCTACCGTTTGTTCAGGATTCTGAGTGTTTTGTGTATTCTCCAAGTGATTATCAAAATAAAATGGAGTTTCGGTCTGGGATAATGGTGAAAGCTCCCCTCATTAGAACATTTTAGTGAAATGTAATATTAATAAATAAACTTTTCAGACAAGGAAGTGAAAAGAATATTCATAACCTACAGTTTGGGGTGACAGTCTGTTGTCCCTTTACCAAGGTAGAAATTTCACAAAGCTCTACTGCTTGAAATATTGTATATAACTATTGATTGAAGAAAAAGATTCTGGACTGTCATTTCTGTAACTTACAAAGGATAGCCATCAGGGAGCAACTTCAACATGATTATTGAAAAACTGAATGCACATCAAATACTCACCTATAGAACCCTTAAAACTGCATGTCTGGGTTTGTATGTAATTTATTCTAAAAATGAAAGGTTGTTTTCCATTTCCCTGCTGCTGTTAAAGACAATCATTTGGGACAGTCTTACAGAAGCATATGAAGGAAACTCAGGACCACAATTCTGTCTTCCTGTTTTATTTTCTCTGCATCCTGCATCTCTGCATGCTGCCTTTTCTGTGTCTCACATTTTGATGGACTGGTAGAGTGTTACTGGTGAGCATTGTTTTTGCAGCCTGGGGAAGGGAGAGTTTGTCAGTGAAAGACTGACATAGACAATCCACAACATGCTGCTGAATCACAGAGTTACCACACACAGAATTTTCTTAGTGGCTATTTCTTACAATAGGAATTACAGTCCTTTTACAGAAATTCGGGGGGGGGGGGGGGAGGATGTCAAATCAGTGGTCTTGCTTTGCAGAACATTATGCTATGAGCGTAGGCACTCTGTTGCTGATAAACACCAGCAATGTCAGGTGCTTCAGGGAACCCAGGAGTGGCAATTAGAGATTATTTTGAATAAGAGGAAGTTTCTTCTTAAACTTGTGATATTACCTTAATCTGAAGGACATTTTTCCTTCAGTTATTATCACAAATACTCATTATACTTATAAATTGCTAAACCTGTTTTAAATCCTGTCAAGCCCCAGTGATATTCTCTGGTTCTGAGTTCCCCAGGTCTTATGAAAAAAATTTACTTCTGTCACTTTTAAATTTCCTGCCTTTAAATTTCCTACTTAAATGAGCAGACAGAAGATAAACATGTTTAATTTATTTTCTGTATACCCATTTGTAAAACAACCCCCATTTAAACCAATTCTTATCTTTTCAACCTCCCTTTTTATAGAATTAATTTGCCTCTACCTTTTTATATAATACTAATTAAATTCCCCACTGTGATGCTGAAGATCAATGGCCTTGTCTACATCTGTCCTGCATTACAGATAGCCTTGGGACACAGGCAGTCTTCCAAGCTATTTCTACACCCCTTGCATTGAGTAGGCAGAAGTATTTGCCCATTTAATCTCTTTCAGCTCACAGAAGTTGGAAGACACTGCTGTAAAAGCTTTTTCTCTACCTGCCAGCTGGATTTTGTGGTGGACCAAGCCCTTATTGATGGGTTTGGGTGTTTCAGGGGTACAAGTCCCAGAGTGGCTCCTAGTCCAGCTTCTCAGGCTATTTCTAGAAATAGTTCCAAAGTTCCTAGGAGATAGGAGGCAATGGTGCTGAAGGGATAAAGTTTAGAAGTGGGCATCTGCAGCAGTGGTGCTTCCTCCGGGCTAACTGCAGTTGCGATAGCTGATGAGCTGTAGCTTCTTATGCCACGCAGAAGCTGACTGGCAGCGAGTGGTTCCAAAAATAGTTTATTCCCAGATGAAATGTGATAGTGGATGACGTGATGCTCGACTCCCATTTTCATGTATGTACAGAAGAAAGTCAGGAGTGATGGTATAAAAGGAGGAAGACCCTACTGTATGCATTCCTGTGACAGGTGATGCTGGCATCTTCCAAGGACAGATGATATGCAGTCTAGCTTACCCAAATTGGCTAGTATTGCTAAACAGGCCAATGGCGTGGTTGGAGGCTACTGAACAGTTGCAGACCTACTAGACCTGACCTTAAGTCTTGTTCATAAGCGTTACAACATCAATACTCAAAAGCACAAAGTGCATTTAAAGTTCCCACTTAAGAGCAGTAACACCTGAGCTGCCTCAGAGCAGTTTTTTAGAGCATTTATGAAGGCAGAAAAGATGGGTGGCTGGTGAATTCAGTCTCAAACCTTGCCTCACACATTGTGAGACCAACTGGTGCTGTTTTGTGCATAAGACAGAACCAAGTAATTTTTGTACCAGAAAAATTCTATGGAGCTGTCACTGAAAGCAACTTCCAAAGCAAGTAAATATGCCAATGGCCACAAGTTCTGTAGCTCTGGGGTAGCTCATTTCCATGTGCCTATATAAGATGGCAGGAAAAGGCATTTCTTTGTGCAAAGCATTTGGTACTGGATTTCCTTTGTAGTGTTTTTTCCTAAACTTTGTGAAAGCATAAGCTAAAGTTATTGCTATAGATTTGTAACAGCACTAATATTATTGCAGCAGCTTAAGGGAAACTGTCTTATTAGTACTAGTGTAACTGATACAACAACTGTGTACCTTTACACTTACTCAGCTGAGAAGTAAATATCCAATGTCAAGAAATCAATTTTATTACCTAACTGTACTACGAAATCACTATTTCAACCTAAACATGTTTCTGCAGTATCAGAGAAGAAGCTGAAGTGGCATTAAAATAATTAATGCCTGGGGCTACTTTTATAATAAATGTGCTAACTATATTTATTTTGCTGGTTGCTTGGTGCTGGTTACCTGCTAAGCATGTTGCTGAATGAGATTAATTAACAGTATTTCTATGCAGAGGTCAGATTGCTTTATGTGGATCTCGGGTAATGAAATCAGTAAAACCTTATTATTTAGCTGTTGGATTTAATTCTCTGGTAGAATCTCTAAAGAATTATAATCCACTATCTGCTTTTTACTTTTAATTACCTGATTCAGCTACTCTGTAGTAGTGTGGTGTTTTGAATCGGTTTAAAACCTCTTTAAGGCCCAGCGGCTAATTTTAATATACCTAGATATAAGATACCTATACCACTAGTTAAGATACCTATATCACTAGATAGGTGATCTAGTTGTCTAGTGTCCTTTTTTGTCACTGTGCATGTAAATACACAGCTATTGCTTTCCTTTTCCGGCTTTAATAACCCTGTATTCTGGTCCCTTTGGAGATGTATGCTCTGTCTTCTAGGTACTTTAAAAACTTGCATCCTTGATCAGAGTAACATTATTCCCATGTGGCTGTATATACTAATTAATTTCCTGCAGTATCTTTATGCCACCAAGTAGTCAAAAGCAGAAACCACAATGTTAATCTCACTCTCTGCATTCCATTTGAGCTTTTAGGAAAAACAGGATTTTTATAAGTAGGTTGGCTTTTCTGTGTGCATACCAATGTGGAATGTATATTGAAAGAAATCTCAGGTATGAAGAAATTGCCATGTGCTAATTATCTTCCTGAAGCTTATAATATACTTGGAGGCAGCGCAAAACTTTAGCCTAGATAATATAATTCAACACATGAACACACACACACACCTGAAAAAAGCAACTGTTAAAATAGTGATATTCAATGCACCCTCGTGAAAATCGTGAAAAACACATTAAAACTTGGGTTTCTTGTGTAATATCAGTTTGTGTCTTTTGTTCATATAGACTGTGATACTGTCTTTTTGTTACATGGGTATGCGTGTTTTTCACATAGACTCTCACTGAGTGCAGAGGACGGGCCTTTGTATACTCTGGCACAAGTCAAAGCCCTGTAGATTAGGCTTGTGGCTGGAGGATTTTTCCTTCTTTTGCAAAGTGTTTAATGCAAGGAATTGCAGGAAGAAAAGGCAAAGTGAGACAGTGTGATTCTTGATTTATCTTGCTGTAGTTGAATGTAGCCCTGAAGACCTGCATTCTTACATGCCACTGTGGTGATTGATGTTCATTGTTTGGGTAGCGAGTCCAAGTCTTTGGGACCCATCTCAAATTTTCAGTGTTAAAAATAAAATTTTAATGTAACTTTCTGGTTGTTGTATCAAAAACTAAAAAAAAAAAAAAAAGAAAAACCAAAAAAAGCTAAAACCCAACCAACAGCAACAAAAAATAAGAACCCACCAACCCAAAACCACAAAAAAACCCAAACAAACAAAAAACCCATTAAACCCCAAAGTATCTCTATCCACAGGGATAGATATCTGCAGCTTTAAAAAACAGTAGCTTCAAGAACAGACCTCCTTTCATGTGTGCAAATAGCACAGTGGATTGGTTGTGGCTGTAGACTGTATGCTAGTCTATGGGGTCTTCTGTTAGTAGGGGGCTGGATAGTCTATACTAAACATGCTCTCAGTAGCTAAGGAATGGTAAAATTCAGGTATCTTGGATTCTGTTATCTTCGAAAGAACAAGTACAAAGCCTGATTTTGTCACTTCTCCCTCTGTTATCACATGCCCAACAGAAGAGTGTGTGTGCAGTACAGATATGCTAAATTTTAATAAAAATATGCACATCAGATGTCAGATTTGTGTGCGCAAGGACAGAATCTGAAGAAGTTTTACCTGGCCAGGACAATAGCCATGTGCAAAGTGCAGGTTTTGAAAAGTTCAGTGATTTTTTTGAGGTTACAAGAGGCCCTACTTGAGATAAAGGCAGTCTCTTCATAGGTTTAAGTTCTGTTCCTAAGCAGATATTTTCTTACAGCATTTCAGTCAAGATGTATTGATTTTTTTATCACTGTCCCAAATATTTTTTCTCTGACCTTAGTCTAGGAAATAGCTGGACCACTTTGACTTCAATTTTCTATCAGAAGCTCCAAGCAAGTAGAGGGAAGGTTATTACAGCAGTTTTCTGGGAGCCTGGTGACAGTCAGCAATTGTGGCCAGTGCTGCCTGCAATAGAAGGATACTTCTACCAAACCACTGCAAAGCATCTCCATGGACATCTTGTCTTCTAGTCTGTTGTCTTACCCAGGAATGTTCTCCTGTTTGCCTGCAACGCTGCCAGGAGAGCCACCTAGGTCTGGGCATCACATTTTAGTCATCACAATTGCCACAGAATTGAGAGCTGGTTGCTTTGGAATACAGTTGCCATTTGTTTGAGGGTGAATATGGCCCTGGTAGGATGGACCCATCTCTTTACATTACAAGTTTCCTGAAGGGTTTCTCTTTTCCTTTGCTTGATCAGAGAGTGATACCAGAGGAATTGGTTAGACCTGTTGAGGTCTACCTGACCCAGCTGTAAGCAGGAGGGCCATCCCTGCTTTCATTCACGCAATGCTTAACCTACCTCCACTCCAGAATATTATTGGCTAAAACTTCCATTTTATTATTGATGATATTTTGCAACACAGTTTCTTTTTTCTGTGCTGATAATTTTTTGGGGGGTTTTTTTGGTGTTTTTTTTTTTTTTTTTTTTTTGCAAGACCACTTATTTCTTCTTTCTCTCTAGATCCTAAATGGAAGAGAGTCATACTGCAGGCCTTAAGTATATGTGAGGAAATCTTTATGTATTTAGTTTAAAGAGACAAACCAGGTAGATTTCTGTCTTCTAAGAAATGGTATTATGGAGATGTTAGCATCAGATACCATGGCAGGATTTTATTTCTTTTGTTGGCTTATTCTATGTTCTTTTATCAAAGAAATTTAAAACTACTGAGTTAAAACTCCTTACATAAGGCTGTTTTCCAGCATGGCTTTGCATGAAAAAAATGGCTGCAGAAACTGAAGTGCTGTTTCTAGCTGAGGTTATTTAAGGTTTTAAAGATGGTAATGCTGTGCTATAACTTCAAATTTAATATATTCTGCAGTAAGATGTAGTACAGACTCAGTCACTGCCTTACTAATATTCCTTTTTCTTTTTGGTTTGCTTTTAGTTTCTATTTGGTTTTCTGCCAGCTTGGTATTTCTGCAAGGAACGGGAAGAAATTATGTCAGTGTTAAAAAGGTAGTCCTGTGAAAAGATACGCTGAATTATGAAACCAGGCCTCGTATGTCTAAAGGTTCAAGAGTGGGACCTGCAAAGCGTTGCATGCCTTTAGATCCACAAAATCAGCTGCAGATGTATTTGGGTGCCTGCTCTGTTCAGACTTCAGTCTGGCTGCCCTTCAGACAGCTCTGATCCTGGAGCTGTGTAACTACCTTACTGGGGCAGTGAGCCCAGCTTAATACGCCATAACTTTGGCTTTGAAATGCTTATAGTTTCTTCCATATTCTACATGCTACAGTAACAATTCATGTACCTGTACAGATGCTCTTCAGGAGATGAATTTATTATAACACCATTGTCATAGTTTCATTGGTCACCTGCCATTCTCCAAAATCTCCGCTGTTTTTTGGTTGGTGCTTAGTATGGAGAGAAATACTGTGTTTGTACCATACTTACAAAGCATCCACCAGGGATTGCTAGTTTTAAACATTCTGTAGTACTGTGTGATCCTGTGCGCTGATGATGCCTGTGCATCAGGAATACATTTCAATAGTTAAGAATTCTAGATGAATTGAAGAATTTGCTACAGAGCCGTTGCTGTCTGTTGCATCATTCAGTGTTTTCAGATATTGGTGTGCAAGAGTTTATTAAACATGCTGATTACCATAGTTCAGATTTACAATTTTTATATCCAGCACACATGCAGTGTTTTCATTTCAACCAAGCACCCCAGTGTAGCTGCAGTAAATATGCAATAGTATCAATTAAATACTTATATGCAAGTCAGTATTTCACTGTAAATTATAAAAACTGAATCATATTATATTTTACAGGATGTTTTAAAATGTAACATAATAGCCATAATAGGCTGAGGAAAAGATGAAGACAAAGTCGAAGAAAAGTGAACATCTGTAATGCTTGGCTGAAACAATTCCCCAGTAATTATTTGATCCACCATTTTCTCCTGCATTCAGGAGAATCAGGGAAAATACAGATCAGGATTTGTCTTTTTGAAGCAGCTATTCATAAACCTTGAAAGTTTTCAGCTATGTTAATGACAGAATCAGCACAATATATATCCTGTTGTTTGGAAGTACTGTTATAACGACTATTGTGGACAGTTCTGATTTCATCATTTGCTTTTTATTTTAATTTGGATAAAAAATTTCCATTGTAAGAATTTAAAACAATATATAGTAACAGGGCTGAGAAAATATTTCCATATAGTCAGCAGCTCATTGAATCATAGAATTATATCTAGTGATGCTAGAGAAAATAACAGAACACCTAATTTAGAAGTTACATTTTTCTGCTTACACAGTGGCTATCAGCAATACAGAATTTTACATGGAATTAAATATGCAAAAATATTACTTCTTAAAATATTGTGGCTCAGCATTCAGAAACTCTCATTTTCAGTGAGAATGTTTCTTTCTGACACTGTATGTCACAGGTAAATTTCAAAATTTTGACCTAGCATAAAAATTTTCCCATTTTCCAAAACTTTACACATGAAATTTCTGCTCTGTGACTGGAAAGAACAGCTTTCAGGAACAGTGCAGGAAATCGCTAAGTGATTATAATTACCTTGCAATAAACAGCTGATGTGAACATAGAAATGACACGCTTACATATCCCACTGTTCCAATAAGTCCTGAATGTTGTATTGTAAGACACTAAACGTAAAAAAGACATTTTGTTGATCATGTCCATCATAATCATCCAAGTCTTGGTGTGGGCAAAGATTTACCCAGTTACAGGTTCAAACACCAGGCCCTTGTACGTCACTGCTTACTTAATCCCTCCTGTGCTTAATCCCTGTCATTTTGTACACAATCAACCAGTAAAAATACAGAGGATGTGTAATCGCAGTGAGGAGGATGCTCTCCTTATACGAAAATATTTGAACTCCAGATTCTATCTTGTTAAATAAATATTCATAGGAACTGAAAAAGCAAAAGCAAATTAAAGTCTTTGCTTTTTGCCTGAGCACACTGCTAAGGATATACTTCTGAGAAGTGGGAAGTTTGCTTCAAATGTGCCCTGAACATGAAGGCCACATCTTGATGGGGAGTACTTGCACTCTGCATTTAAATTAAACAAATATTCCTTATGAACTGCATGCAGAAAAAATATCAGCAGCTAAATCTATCCCGAATCTTTTTCTCAATTTCTGAATAGTTATGGAATGACCAATTTGTGAACTTTAGGCAAAATTACTTTTCATCCTGCTCCATTCAGAACAAATGTTATTAAGCTTAAATGCTGACTTTTTCATATTTTGATCCCTCATTATGGATTTTGTTTTCTTATAGTACCATTCCAACTTTCAGTGGCAAATTAATTCTTTGGTAAATTCTCAATTTACAATACTCTTGTCCACATTGTTAATTGCAATTAGCATTATTTGAGCTAGAATCCATGTTTGGCTGAAATTCAAGGTTCTCAACTGCTAATCCCAAAGCCTATTGCTAAATCCAAAACCTGGGAAATAGGATGAATGGAAAAAATTGGAATTACAACTACCGCATTTGAAACCCCGCCGAGTACCTTTTGCAAAATTATGTTTTACGAAGCTGTCTTCTGAGATTGAGGGTAGCTCTTTAAACCATGCTGAGAGATATTCTGTATTCTGTACACATTCTGAACTACTGTATTCTAGTAGTTCACAGAGAGTCAGGCGTTCTGGACTCTGTCCCATGCATTGCCAGTGATTTAATTTGTGGTTATGAGAAATTCCATCTTTTTTTTGAGCTTCAATATGCCAATCTGCAAAAATAAGTGTAATATTTGCTTACCTTGAGATGTAAAAACATTGGTATAGTCTAAAGAAAAGGCATTATAAAACTGCTCCTTTTCCTATTAAATAAAGTGATAAAATTTTCCAATTTTTCTTTTGAGTATGGCTTCCCCCTATGTGAGCAAAGCATGTTATTAGAGGGAATATTTAAGGAGAATTTTAATAGGAGCAAAGGACATGACTGACACTTGTGCCTTTGAAAGTAGCCCTATTTTTGCATTCCAGCAGTTCTTAAGATAATAGTTGCTTCTGTAGGTAAAGCCTCTATGCTTTTAGAAAACTAAGTAGTCAATACGTACAATTTTGACAGCTCTAAATGTCATGAGTTCATTTCTGATGAACTTCAGAGAAAGCAAATCTCCTTTCCATTGACTTTAATGTGAGCTGGCCCTGATCCAAAGGATTCAGTACAAGCTGTAGCTACCAATATTGGAGCACTGTTAATGATGCCACCAGTAATAACAACTCTACACTCAAAACCAGGTGCAGTTATCTTCTGAGATGTTCTGTTGCTTCTAACATCATGAATCAAAAGCACTGTTTAGTCTACCACATCTAAATACTTCTTAACATAATGTTATTGTATTTTGTAGATATTTTGGAGTAATCTGTGATATTCACATATCAGTAGCCATGTGAAAAAGGAAAGCTGAGCACAGAAACCAGACTTGGCACTTCATATGGAAAATATTCTGCAAAGCCGTTGGAGAAATTAGTTATTCAACTACACGTTTGAAAAAAAGAAGTGTTGCTTTGAGCAAGTAATTTAAAGAACAAATATAAAATACCTTAGTAGCGAGGATGATGGTGCAGAGAACTATGATTTACCTGAAGTCAGCACATAAACTCTTGACTATAAGGATCCTTGCAATTTAATAAATGCTGAGTTGTAACTAGAGGCAAACTCAGCCTTAATTGAATAGAAATATGTCTGCATGTCCTGGAAATCTCAGAAAAGCAAACATGTTCAACAGCATGGCTCAGAAGCTAAAATACCATCCATCCCATTTTTTATCATTTTCCCCATCTGCTTCCATACCAACCTATTCATAAGAATACAGAATTGTTTTCTGGTTTGCAGTTTATTGTAGCTAAAGCTCTTTTTATCATATATATCAAACAAAAACTTTTACAACAGCCTTCCTGTCTTTCTTTATTGTGTTTGCTTAGAAGTTTTCCAGAATAAATAATTTTCAATTACTTTGGGATTTTAGCAAACAGTATGTTTTGACACTACTTGACCTGTTGCTGCTACAGCTTTATGATTATTAATTTGTACTGTCACAGAGCATAAAACACAGCCTTTTTTTTTTGGTAGTTACCAAAAAATGAGTGTTAGCTGATCCCTGCCCAGAAGAATTTCCAATCTAAGAAATCTCTTGACAACTCCAGTGCAGTGAACAGAATAAAATCAGCTTTCAAAACATGTTGAGGGGATGCCTGACTAGCTTTTAAAGGTCTTATTCTGCATCAGAAGTAGTGGGATAAATTTAGTTTGCGTGCAGCTTTGTGCTGCCAAGTCTATGGCTAGACTGTTTCTGGGACCAGAGTTATCTCATTCACACTGGTATTGTAAATGTGTCTGCAGTTCTTTGGGCTTACATACTACAGACTGGGGCCATATTTCATCCCATTTGCTCAGTGGAAGTTCTGCATGTACACCTCAGTTCATACTGAGAAAAAGCAGAGGGCTTGGGTGGACCGGGGAAGAGAATTTTAATAAAAGAATATAAATTGGCCATTTTGCTTGTCTTAATTTTACGATTTTTACACTTAATTTGGTTGTTTGGGTTTGTTTATTTATTTATTTATCACATTCTGCTCCTTTCCTAAACATCAGAGCAGCTCTGTTTAAAGAGCTGGAACTTAAACAGGTAAATAAAATGTTACCTGCGTGATAGGAGAGAACCTACTGGGTATGTGAGTGTGACTGAAGTCCTATAGCTTAGATTTGAATGAGATGTTAAGGATTAAGTTAAGGACAGTTAAGGATTAAGGGAATATTTGTGTGAAACAGAAAAGCAAATTTCTCTTTAATATGCAACAAATGTCAATTAAAAATATTTAAATTAGAAGATCTAGACAGTAAAAGCAGGCAGACAACAACACGTAAGTATTTTCAGAAGGTGTGTGCCTCCTGAGTAGGCTTGGACTTAAAATGCATCTTGGAACCAGAATCAAAGGCTGGAGATGAAATGGACAAAAGGAGGAATAAATATGGAGGCTAAATTAATTTCACCCATTATGATATTTTTTTGTGCATTTTACTTGTGCACTTTCATTGCTTTTCCTGTGCCGCCTTCTGTGCAGCCCCTTAAGCATTTTTTTTTCATACTTTTGGTAAATTATAATCCAAGTTTCTGGACTATTTAAGACCTTGTAGATCCAGCCAATATTTTTTGCCCTAATAGAATCACAGAATGGCATTTGTGGGAAGGTGTATGAAGATGGACCTGGGGATCTGGAAAAAGGATTATTTATCAGTTACTATTTGGAAACTGCAGAGAGATAAGAGATGGTGGGAAGAAATAATAAAAGGAGAAAAGTAAATCACCTGTAGAGAAACTAGAATTCCTGGAGATGAGCAGTCACATTACCAATATCAGTAGAATAATAGAAAAATTTGCTGTCAAAGGGATCTTTAAAAATCATCTAGTCCAACCAACCTGCCATGGGTGAGGACATCTTTCACAGGATGAGGTTGATCAAAGCCCTCCTTCCTCATTTCTGCTGAAGATTAGAGTTTATAATTATTAGCACAAAGGTAAGTATTGCTTCTTCTGAAGGTAAAAGGAGATCTATATACTTTGGAAGAAGAACTTTGAATAAGGGGCTTTTCATCCTTTTCATACTTTTGGCTCATTTTTAATATTCCATCCTTGTGTATACATTAAATGCTCAGTATTCAGCTGAAAGTTAACCTAGTAAAACATAATCTTATTCCAGAATAATACACAGAGTGAGAACAAGCACAGCCTACCTGTCCTGGGTTCAGCAGTAGCAGTCATTTTTCTCCTCCTTGGTAGCTGGTGCAGTGCTGTGTTTTTGACTTTGGGCCTGGGAACAGTGCTGATAACACCAGTGGTTTGGTTACTGCTTAGTGATGTTTGGGTCTGACCAAGGACTTTCTGAGTCTCATGCTCTGCCAGGGAGGAGGGGAAGCCAGGAAGAAGCAGAGACAGGACACCTGACCCAAACTGACCAAAGAGGTATTCCATACAACAGCGCGTCATGCCCAGGATGTGAAAACAGAGAGCAGAGACCGGGAAGGGTGGTGGTGCACTGCTTGGTCAGGCTGGGTATAGGTGGTGAGCAGTTATATTCTTTTCCCTTGTATTTCTCTTATTATTATTATTGGTGGTAGCAGTAGTGGTTTGTGTTATACCTTAGCTACTAAACTGTTCTTATCTCAACCTGTGGGAGCTGCATTCTTTCGATTGTCCTTCCCGTCCCCCCGGGACCTGGGGGGAAGAAAGAGGGGGGAGTGAGAGAGTGACTGTGTGGGTTATAGAGGCTTAAACCATGACACTACCTAAATCCCAGATTTCTTTCAAAGGGAAATAAACTCTGATGGGAAAAAGAAATGGTGTTGAAATAAGAAAATCTAGACTTTTATTAAAACAATTAGTCATGTTGCATGTTTCATATTGACAAAAAAAAAGGGGAATTTTGGCAGACCAGCATATATAACACTGTAGTTTGAGGCTCTGAGGACCACTAATGTGTGGGCTGTGAATGTTTGATATATCTGACATAAGAATCTTGCATATTCTTGAGCTATTCAAACTATAGCTCCTGGAAGATTTAACTGTACGAAAAATAAACTTGGAGCTCCTGGTCAAAGATAACATCAAGATCTCTAACAATAATAAAAGGAACTAAAGAGAGAATCTGTGGCAATAGTAATGATGGGAAGAATGAAAAAAATAAGAGGAACCTTGAAGGAAAAAAGGGGAAAAATTAAATATTTTGTATTTTTATTTTAAAACTATTACTTTATCCATCTTTTAATTCTTTAGTAGATATTGTTTTAGGGAACATTTATCTTTGCAGTCTTTTGATATGAGAGTGATGGGGTGTTAATGTACTATAATTTGCTTCTGTACTGGAGCATATGGCAACAGTGCCTGGTTTTGTTATTTTGTTCTTTTGCATCTTGCATCAACTGCATACAAATGGAGTTAAAAGGTATTTTTGTTGGCAAATGTAAAAAATAATTTGTAGCTGTTGTTGGTCTAATGTATGGTTTGGAATGGACAAGGGAAAAGAGGCTATTCTAATTGAAAATTACACTTGGTTGTTTTTAATGTCTGCTTATGCACATTTGTTTCACTTTTGTTGTTCATTTTGTAAGCTTGTATCTCTTTTCAAGGGAACATGAAGTGTGTAAAGTAGAACCTTCAGCAGAGATTCCCGTTTTCTGGCATTTAGATAAATCAAAGGTTATCATAAATATCCATTAAGATTAAAAAAAAATAAATGATACAGAGGTAAAAACTGATCCAAGGAAATTATTAAGGGCTTTTGTGTGCTATCCTCTAATAGATTGAGGTCTTGTTTTGGGGGAGAACAGAGAAGGTCATACATTTATCCTGCTCTCTTTTCTTTCTTCTGAACATATTCTTCTTTTAATAAGATTTGCATTAGACATGAGTTTAAATCAAAGACTGCAGACGTACACTTTTAGATAGATTAAAAATTGAATTTCCTATTCATATTTGGCATCGCAAGACCATTCATACTGCAGTAATTGAATAAATTTTTACTTCCTTTAATCCAATATTTTATTCTCACAAGATCAAGTGCTGATGTCCTTGGTTTCGTTTTCTATTATATATTTTCCTTTTATTGTCACAGTCTTTAATTGTCCTTAATTACAAGAATGTTATCAATTTATCAAAAATTAAAAAGATGAATGGGCAAGCTTGTTTATAAGGCAATAGGAATAGTTTCTCTTAAGGATTTATCTCCTTCTGACCATTAGATTAGCTAAAATAGGATAGAAAACCTCATCTATCAAGAGTTCTTGCTTTCTAAGATAATAATGGACAGTTACCATGGGTTAAACTCTGCTGCCTCCCCTGAAGTAGCGAAACTGGTGCAGTTTCTCTGGTAGAGAAGCAAACTCCAGGGCCAGGCAGCACATGGATGCAAAGGCCACTCAAGGCCAGAAAGCTGTTGCAAATGGGAGATGCAAATAACTGTGACCACAGGCAGAAGTATTTCTACTGTGGTGACTTCTGCATAACGTGTGTCTGTATTACCTTGGTCCTGCTCTGCTAAATATTACTTCTCTCGTTCCTGTTGAATTATCTCAGGTTTGAAGAGACAGGAAAGAAAGGCCTTGGCTTCTTAGTGTAAACTTGACTTGCCAGAAACCTAACAATATCTGTACCAAAGTCATATGCTGTGCATCACGATTTGAACTGGTTATTGAAAGCTTCTCCTCGTTGTGGTACCACTGTGTTTACACAGAATAGCAAAATTTCTAGTCTTTTAAGGATTGTATTTAATGTTTTCTGTTGGGAAGATATAAATAAATAAACCTTTTGCTATTAACAGAAGAAAGATCCTTAAAGGATCTTTCACAAAAATAATGGTTAAAGAGAACAGAGGAGTGCTATTCAGCTAGCTCCCATCATTCAAGGGTAGCTGGAGCTGTGAACTGGTGGTAATTGTTATCTGGCTGCAGTGAATTATTTTGCTACAGCAAGGAAAGTGTTGTTGCCTGTCAGTTTCAGGTCAAAACAGCCTCCAGACTTTGTTGTATGAACAGACAGGATTGAGAATTGATGGTTACTGTGATTTCGATGCTAACACAGTATTCTTCATTACTTTCATTGTACTTTCAGTATGTTTTTCCATTCACTGTTGTAACTAGGTGTGCATGAGGACACTAGTGATCGATTGCTATGAATTGCTGTTGTCTTGGTTCACTTTATTAAATTATTTCAGAACCTTGGTAACATCTGAATGGCAGAAGTCTGACCTGCAAATCGAAGAGTGGGCAGAGTTTAGCTCAGTGCTACCTTCTGACACCAATTGCTTTTAACAGCCTTCTTTCGAAAGAAAATGACAATGACCTTGATGCTTGTAGGATTGTAGTTGCTCCTGAGGTCCCCATTTTTTTAAGATAAGCAGATATTGTCATACTTATAAGTGCAGGATAAAATCTGGAAAACTGAGTAAATAGTCTGTATTTGGTTTCCTGTGAGGCCGGTGAGGCACTGGCAGAGGTTGCCCAGAGAAGCTGTGGCTGCCCCATCCCTGGCAGTGTTCAAGGTCAGGCTGGACAGGGCTTGGAGCAACCTGGTCTACTGTGAGGGATCCCTGCCCATGGCAGGGCAGTTGGAACTGGATGATCTTGAGCTCTCTTCCAACCCAAACTATTCTGTGGTTCTATTATGACTACACCCTGTGGAAGGGACCCACACTGGAACAGTTTGTGAAGAACTGCAGCACATGGGGAGGATCCATGTTGGAGAAGTTCACGGAAGACTGTTTCCCATGGGAGGGACCCGGCACTGGAGCAGGGAAGAGTGTGAGGAGTCCTCCCCATGAGGAGGAAGGAGCAGCAGAAACAACGTGTGATGAACTGACCATAGCCCCCATTCCCTGTCCCCATGCACTCATGGGGTCGAGGAGTTAGGGAATTTGGGAGTAAAGTTGAGCCTGGAAAGAAGGGATGGGTGTGAGGAAGGTATTTTTAAGATTAAGTTTTCATTTCTTATTATCCAACTCTGATTTGACAGGACAGGGAGTGATGATTTTAAACTGAAAGAACGGAGATTCAGGCTAGATGTGAGGAAAAAATTCTTTACAATCAGGGTGGTAAAGGTTGCCCAGAGAGGTGGAGGATGCACCATCCTTGGAGACATTCAAGACTGGGCTGGATGTGGTTCTGGGCAACCTGAGGTAGTTGAAGATGTCCCTGCTTATTGCAGAGGGGTTGGACTAGATGACTTTTGGTGGTCCCTCCCAACCCAAACCATTCTATGATTGTTAATAAATTAATTTCCCCAAGTCAAGTCTGGTTTGCCCTTGGTGTGGTACCTGGTGAATGATCTCTCTCTGCCCCTGTCTCAACCCAGGAGCCTTTCATTATATTTTCTCTTCCCTGTCCAGCTGAGAAGGGGAATGATAGAGCAGCTTTGGCCTCCAGCCATCATGATTAAGTATCGTAAACTTCAGACTCTTTAAGACAGTGTAAAATTGACAGACCTGATACAGCCTAGTCTTACCATGTTTAGTTATGGTCCTAAAACAACTGAGTGGCATTAATTACCTTTATTAAAGGGAAGAAAAGAAAATATTCTCAAAAGAACCTTAGACTGCCGTCTAAGTTTTAATCTTATAAGATCCTCTTCACACTAAGCATTCACTAATGAGTTACATATGTATATCACAGGGGATAAAATGAGCAGCCAGCTCATGATCTTAAAACCATATTATACAATCCCCATTCTTTTTTAGACTTTGTACAGATATCCAGACTCACTTCTTGCAAACTCAGAAGTTACAAACACATTCTCCCATTTTTAAACTGTATGGTACATATTGCAGAAGCATTTGTTCCTGTTTTAACTTGCAGGAGATACTGTTGTCTTCCATCAATTTTAGGAAACCAAAAGGTATCCTGTTTGTAAATGACTCAAACAATTTCAAAAAAAGGGAGAAAGGAAGATAAAATTAAAACTTTAAAGAGAGAAAAATGAAGGAAATAGAACTGGCAAAAGCGAAGAGACTGACAGATAAAGGAGAGAAGTAATATGTGGAGGAAAGTGAGCAATTCAGGGCCAGTACAAGCAAGACTTGCCCAGCCATTGTGACAGGTGTAGCAGTGTTATCTTCCTCCCTGCACTGTCACACTGATGCTTTCTCTCACTCATTTCCACGTGTCTTTTGTACTCTCCTTGTCCCTTTGCCCTTTCTTATCATCTGATCATTTTTAAATGGTAGAAGGAATACAAAATACTAAAGACGAAAAAAAAGAGATAGTTGCAACACAACACTGTCTTCACTCCTTCCAGTTCAGTTCCTTTACTGTTGAACAGCATGGATTTTCCTGCAGCAGCAGCTGCATTATGTAATTACGACTGCAACTGCGAAGTGGAAAAGTAATACATTTTTATCATTTCACTGTGTACAAAAGGCTGGCAAACGCTGCCTCTGCCACAGGTGTTGCAGGTGTTGCAAGTCCTCAGGCCCAACCATTCGCAAACATGGCAGTGGCACAACTGACTTAGTCAGTGGAGCACAGAAAAATATGCTCCTAAAATGGGTGTAGCATTCAATTCTCCTCATTTGTAAGACTTTTTGTAAAAGATTGGAGGCTTATTTTTTCCCATGATACAGAAATAATCTTCCTTTCTAAGTGCAGACCAGTGAGCCAGATGTGAACCAAGCCTCTGAAATGTTGGCACCTAATTATGTGCCAAGGAAGAAAATAGGTACTGATTTAAATCCACAAAACCTGACTACAGCTCAGCACAAAAGGCAGACTTAGGAACTGAGCACGCAATATACATTAGGCATGTAGCATTTTCCTCAAAATAATTAAAGTTCACCCGGGAAAAAATTAACTGGTTATTGATTAGTGCACACAGTGTATATGTTGTAAACTACAGACAAACTTAATTTAGGCCATTCTGCTGCATCTGAAAGTTATGGACAATAATCCCAACATTACAGTTTACAGCAGTGCATAGCAAGCATTCATACTTACAACATCAGGAGTGCCTATCAAGAGAGACATCATATCAAGTCCGTTCCTGCTTTGCTTGACTTTAAGATAATAATTACAGTCTGTGTACCTGTCCAGTAAAGAACTCCCAATAAAATTCTCATCCTCTGAGTTCTGCCTACAGATGGGCAGTACAGTTTATTAAGTTTTATGAAGACTGTAAATGACTTAGAAGAAATATAACCAGCCATTAAAAGTTGTTCTGTGTTTATTTGTACTTCCCTGGTTATATTACAGCCCTGCATACTTAATGGCAACAATCTTAAAATAAATGTTGCCACAACTTATTTTTCCCATTTTCCTTTCCAGCTTTGTGGTAGGCCATATATCTTGTGGGATAAGTTGTACGGGAAGCAGTGTGGAGGGTCCCATTTTCTTATAAGAACTTGTAGTGACCTTGATATTTATTTAAGAAGCTGAAGAGACTGGAGAACTGTAAAGAGCAGAAATTAAAAGACTAACAGAAAAAGAGTTTAAATTGAAGATTTGTTATTATGCCACTGAGTTGGTACAGCTTCAGTTTGGAGACCTGCCTTCAACCATTAAGTACAAACACCATTAAATGTAATTAATTTAATTTAAATAATTAATTATATGGGTACAAGGGCAGTACACTGAGGAAAAGGTTACTTTCTGTTGGAATACAAAGTAGATCAGTTCCTCATTCCAAAATTATGTATAGCAGTATTGTGAAAGTCAGAAACCTCATTTCTCTGGGATGATGCTTATGACAAAGGCTATTGCTGAACCTGAATGAAAAAAAGTGAGCCAACAATCTCTTCTTCCATTAAGTGCTGTAGATATGCTTTTTCTGAGGTATTACAGCAGTCTTTTGGTTGTTTTTATAATCTTTTTAACCTCAGAAGTTCTGGGAATGGAAAAGACTCGGGTTTACATTGGGTAGTGGAGGTGCTCCTGCCCAGCAGGATTCAGGGGGCTGCATCACCACTGGGGCTGTAAGGAAGGAGTCTCAAGAAGGAGGCAGGGGGGGAACACAAATTCTTTTGGTAAAAAAAATATTGGATCTGGGAAAAATTAGGAATAGACCACAGCTTGTCTTTGAAGGAGATCTGGCTTTTTTTTGTGAGAAATAAAGGGCTGTTTTCTTTGGGAAAAGAACCTGAAGGGTTTTGGAAATGTGTAATAGTAAACAAGACACATTAAGAACCACAGCCTCCTCTCTGTTTTTTTTTTCCATCTCTGTGTTCATCTCCACCTCCATCCTGTCCCTCTCGCACAGTACCCTCTTGGTCCCCTCTCTCGTGTTTGGGTTACTATTCTGTTCACCCATATGAAGGTTTTACACTGGGAAGAAAGAGACATTGCAGCACAGAAAAAATATAGTGAATAGGAACATAAAAGCACTAGCTTGCCTTCTTATTTTTCTTCTTTCTTCCTATAATGTTACTACATGCCAACATTACTGAACATTAAAACATGAAGAAAACATGGGTAGATCTTAATTGGGTTATTATTATTCCACGCAGCTAAAATTCTTGAAGGAAAAGTGACTTAGAAACCTGGTTATTATGGCATTGTCACAAATCTGTGTATGAATTGGACACTACCTTCTCAAAGTGCCCTTATGAATGCAAACAAAATGCGTCTGGTAGATTAACAAAGGGCCACACACCTGTTTCACATGCAAAGTTCCTTTCTGATGCTGTCACAGAATCCTAGTTTTGGCAGATGGCATTACAATTCAAATAAAGAAAAATAAGCTTCTGAATTCATACATATTTCCTTGTCATTTGAATGCCAATGGATTTTTTTAACATAATATTTAAAGTATGGAGTGACTCAATTTGAGTGTCCTCATGAATATAACTAATGCATAATGACGAATAAGTTATGACACGAAGTTTCAGAAAGGCGTTGCATGCAACTAAAGCAGCTTTTTATCTAAAGTGCAAGATAGCAAAAAGTAATAAAAGATGGGCTTTTAAAGTTCTTACTCTCAACAAGGCAATGAAGCCACTGAGGAGACAAAACCTGATTCTAATCTTATTTCGCTAGTATAAACCAGGAATTGCTGCCTCAGCTACTGCAGTATTAACCTGAATTTTCCACAATGCTATGTAATCTCACTCATCAATTGTATTGAATTATCCATTTCATCAACTATTATCTAAACAACTAATGTATCTGCATTACATACATTCAGCTACTGTTCAGAACTGTGAAAACATTAAAAAGCATGGTAGTCATGGAAACAGATCATGTAGGAAGTACCTTGAGGAGGATTCTTCTGTCTGACTTCATTGGCCACTTGGAAATAAAATATAGGAATGTAAGATGTCTTGTACTCAATCAGAGCACTAGTTCTTTAATCTGCTCTGAGATTTCCATCCCAGGTCAGTATCTGAGGCTTCTGAGGCCATTGCAGGTCATCACAAACAAGTAATGTACCTCTGCAATTTTACAGTCTGGGCAGGATAGCTTTTATTTGTGGACCACCCACAGATAATCAGTTCATTTGAAGCATGCAAGGCAATTCTTGGCTGTTTTTTTATTCATTGTCACTATAGAAGCTACATTTTCCCATCTCATTTTATGTCTATACATTTGCCTCACTGGCCTGTCACATAAAATCAAGTAATTGCCATTTGGTATAATAACAAGGCAGAAAAAATAAAACAAAACAAAACAGAAAGCATTACACTGTGTGCTTTATTTTGAAACATTGACTTGAGACTCTCAAGGCTCAGTGAGACGAATGAAGTAAGGAAAAAAAATGTTATCTAACGTTGATTGACATTTTTATTAAAGTTTAGTGTTGTTATTTTTAAAAAAATCAGTCAGATTTGTAAAGTATCCTGTTTTACCAGGAAAGATGGTGAGGGGGAGTTGAGGAAAAGGGATTGTCCTCTGTGCAGAGGAACAGCTTGGCTATATGGAGCTCTCATATATGATGGTTGGGTGGCTGCTTGAGAGTCTGTGGGTCAGGATCAGAGTTGAAGCTGGTAAGGGAGACAGTGGTGAAGAAGCCTTGACTTCTGCAGGATTTTTTTACTCTGTGTCCCGTAATATTTGTGTGTCACATTTAGAGCATCAAAAGCCTGGATGGATGGAAAACTGAGCAGGTAAATAACTGGTTGGGTGGTGAGGCTCAGAGGGTAGTTGTTGATGAGTCATGCTATACCTGAATGCCTGTGAAACAGATACTTATAGCACAGTTGGTCCTGTTTGACATCTTTATTTACAGTCTGAAGGAGGCAACAAAGTCAACTTTGCAGGTGACACCAAAGGAACCAGTCACCATGGTCAAGGATAGGGCTGCCATTGAGGGACCTAGGCAGGCTGGAGGAATGGGCCAGCAGAATCCTTGTCATACTCAACTGGGACAAATGCAAAGTCCTTCATCCGGGCAGGAATAAAATCTTGCAATAGGTTGGGAACTGACTCATCAGACCACATCTGTATTTCTGCATCCAGTTTTAGGACGCCACAGAATAAACTGGATCGATACACAGGAGCGAGTTTAGCAAAGGGCCACCAAGATGGTCAGGGGTAGGGACTATTGCCCTGTGAGGAAAGGTTGAGGGTAATCCTGTTTCCCCTCTAGTAAAATTTGATGCTGAAATGGCATTAAAAATATGTAATTTCCGTTTGTTACAGATTAATAGGGGTTTTTTTCTTTATTATATCAGAGCTGAAGAGGTGAACAGCTAGCTAAAGTATGCTGAAGTTTATAAACATGAAGTTGAGATACTAGTAACAGAATACCTAGCTACCTCACATAAGGTCTAGCATGCATTATTAGTAACCACATACTTTTGGGTGTCTTTTTAGGTCAGTAGCCAAACTGAAGTTTTTCATTTATATAATAGTAAATTCAATAACTCCATAAATTCACAGGGTATGTTGTTAAACATTTAACAGCAAAGGAAATAATATAAATAAATGAAGAGCCTGAAAAGCAAATAGAAGAAAAGCCACACTTCATGAGATCAGGCAGTTATTAGGTAGAAAACACTGGTTTGTAACAAGGCTGAATTGATATAGCCAGTAATGAGGTACAAGCACTGAAAGATCTGAACATCCAGAAGATCAAAAAGAATGTTTCTTTTCAGTCTGTTTTCTTCAAAGTCTAAAGAATATAGCATAAAAAAGCTGCGTTAATAAAATCAGTTTCAAAGGCAGAATCTTTCACGTTGAAGCTATGTGTGGTGTGCAGCAAATCTGCTGAATTTCAGGAATACAAATTGGTAATGCAGTGAGCAGTTAATGTACATGGGGCTACTTTTCTGCTGGTAAGACGAGTGTGTTGGTGACAGTCCCTTTAATGTGCACCTCTGAACTTTGAACCAGCCAGCATTGCCATTGCAGCTCCTTGACGTGTGCATGAGGAACCACTGGGGCATGGGCTGAGCTTCTCATTCTCATTCAGAATTTTCATTCTCACTCTCATTCTCATTCAGAATGTGAGCAAGTTCACATTCTGCACCGAGATACATCCTGAAGTGACTTGACTCCTAGCAATGCCCATGTTAGCTAGTTTAAAGCTAGGAGCTGTGAGGAGAAGGATTTCATACCCAGTCTCCTGACAAGAAACTGTACCTAAAAAAGTGAGGTTTTTCAGTGTTTCTTAGTGGTGTCTATTTCCCCAACAAAGCACTAGTCACTTCAGGGAACTGTGAAATCAACAAGCTTCTCTCTCCCCTAATGTTCTGTAATACAAAGTACGCAGCTCAAACAACACAGGAGTAAGGACAGAGAACAAGGCAAAAGGATAACATGACTTGATGACAGAAAAAAGTCTCAATTTTTTTTTTCATTTCCACTTTCCTTAAACCTGTTATTTCTAAATATACAGAAAAAAGGTTTTTTGCAGTTTGTTTGAAACTTTTAATAAGCTTGGAGGCTACTCTGTCCAGCTTCGGTTATTGCCCACTAAACCGTTGAGAATTGCATTCTTAAATAAGGCTTTATTAAGAAAAACAGCTCAGGCACTGCGTACAATAACCTAACTAAATTCTCAACATATAAGGTACTTTTTCCCCTAATTTCATTTTAATTACATTTGTTAGATTTTTATTTGAATTAACAGCTATCAAGCTGTTTAACAACTCTTTTTTGATAGTTGAAACTCAGTAATTCAGTTGGTGCTTTTTCACAGTATTAATGCAAACCATGATTAGACATTACACAGTTCTGCATGTCAGAGGGATCAAGTACTTCTAATGTTAAAAGTATCCCTACTGTTGTCAGTATTTCATTAGGTAACAGTGCTGGGAGAAAATAGTATTGAATTGAAAGTAATGTTTACTAATCTACTTTCCCCACAATTAAGGCTGTAGGATGTCACAATAAGCTGCACAGAAGGAAGAAGATGCATATATCAGATGTGAATGTTACTTAGACATTTGTTTCCATTGTGCAAGTAGAAATTATGCATAATGTCATTTTATTCATGAGACGAAATTGCACATGAATAGTTTGTGATTACAGACAGAACATAAACAATCATGAGTGTGAAATTTGCTGGTGTGGGAACGGCGGTTGGAGAGCACAGGTTTAATTGAAAATGATTTTACATGGCTTGGCTTGGAGGTGGTACATTCCCTCAGTTTTCCAGGTCTTCCATGACAGGAAAAGTGAATTTGGTTTTGCTATGGAGGTGGGGCTGTTCATCCCCAGCTTTGGATTTGTACTCTAGCGGAGAGAAGTCCATATTAGTAATTACATTTTCCAGCTCAGGCAGTGCCATTTGAAACATTGTCTAAGCGGAAGAACCTGTTGAGGTAGCATAAAGAATTTTACCATAGCATATAACTTGATATTTTGGTTGGGTTTTGGACCTCCCAGATGGCGTGCAGGTAGGTGACCTATCAGAATTCACACAGATATGTAAGTCAGTTAAATACTGATTTTCAGTGAGCAGTTATCCTCTCTTTCCTTATGGCAACCTGTAACAGAAGTTTTCAGGAGCAGTAGTGTTATATCTCTTTCATGTATCATCCTGGCAGTGTGGACATACACTAGCAAAAGCATTCAATCCAGACATCTCCAGACCCTTGCTCGTGAGGGAGCAGCACAACACACCAGAGGAAGTATCCGCTCCCTGGTGATCTGTGTGCTGTACCTTAGGGTATTGCAGGTGATGTGTTTTGTATAAGCTATGTAATGAGGAACACTGGTTTAGACCAACAGATAAATGTTTGCAAAGATTATGTGTCTTAAAGAAACAGGAAGAATGTGCAACTGTGTTGGACTGTGGAGCTGCACTGTATTTTGTAACTCTTAACCCAGCTCTCCTGAGTCTCTGTAGTAGGTAACTGACTTGAGAAGGCAAAACTGAATTTGAAATGGGGAGAAAGATAAGAGACAGGAAGCAAGAGGTAAAACAAACACAGGCTATTGAGTAGAAAGATACAGTATTCTTCTGAGAAGTTTCTTATATGGGTTAGAAAAGGATTACTGACCTGTGCCTGCGTATTAACCAGGCAGGTGACTCAAACTCATGCTGACTTCCACAGCTTCCACATCTTTATTGCCAGCATTTCAGTAACAGCACACATATATTTTTTCTTTCTCAGACTTTATTATTTTGTACTATACAAATATTTTGATTGCAGCCAATTCAATATGGTCTTTCTTTCCAGCCTGTCAGTAGGGAAGTGACGCAATGTTGGCTGTGGTTCTGAAACCTTGAGAGGATTTTATGACTCTTTAATACATTTTGTATTCCATAAACTTCATAAAAATTAATCTTTTGGTTTCGTGGTATGCTTTTTCATCTTGGCACACTGAGATCCAAAATGTACCCCTTCCTCCAATCTCAGAAAAGGTTAAGTGGCACCATCAAAAGTCATTCTGAAGCACAACAGCTTTCAGAAGTCAGAATAAGAGTGTCTGGACCATTAGCATAAGCAGGCTGTGACGAGAAGGCACTACCGCTGATTATTAAAGTGACTGACTTAAATTTCTGTTACCTTTCCTTTCTGTTTTTCCTTCTTTCGTTTTTTTGAAAATAGAAAGCAAATTGTCTGGGAGCATACAAACATACTATACAGGTTATCCACCACCCTTCTGTCCATGTATGGTATCAGCATTGCCAAATGCTACACAAACTATTCCTGATTTTTAAATGGTGTTTTAACAAATGTTTGTGAGCAGGCCCTCCACTGGGTGATAGCAGGAGATCTGTGGGCATGCAATGCTAGATATTGAAGATTTAAAATAAAGAGTAGATTTTTGGGTTTTTTCCTTCTATACAAAGAAAGCCTCCTGGAGTCAGTAGAATTGAGACATGAATGATCGAAGTGTTGAACTCATGAAAATTAAGACTTCATATATAGCATAGTAACCATGAAACTGTTGTTTGTGGAAGTTGTACATGGACTAGCCTGCACGTGTAACCAAATGATTATCAGTAGAATTTATAGCTGTCTTCCTGATTCAAATCGCATTGCTTAACAGTAATCTCCTATGCTAGTGTTTTATAATAGTTTTCTTTTATAAATGTTTACTGTTCACTCTCATTCCTAATGATCGGCCCTGGGCACAGTGAAATGAAAAACAGAAACTGTAATGCCCTCAATACTCCAAGTGAGGTCTCGCAAGAGCAGAGTAGAGGGGCAGGATCACCTCCCTCGACCTGCAAGCTCTTCTCACTGTCTTGAGGATCTCGAATTCGACCGTCCCATGATGACTGCAGTCAAGGCTGTCCTGGAGTGTCACATTTCCATCCAGCCCTTCCCTGTTGGTGAGGACGAGGTCAAGCATGGCACCTCTTCATGTTGGCTCCTCTATTACTTGCAGAAGGAACTTGTCTTCCACACAATCGAGGAACTTCCTGGATTGCTTGTGCCAGGCCGTACCATCCCTCCAACAGATATCAGGGTGGTTGAAGTCCCCCATGAGAACAAGGGCCTGTGAGCGTGAGGCTGTTCCTATCTGTCCATAGAGTGCTTCATCCACAGAGTCCTCTTGGTCAGGTGGTCTGTAACAGAGTCCCACAATAATGTCTCCCATTGCTGTTCTCCCTTTAACCCTCACCCACAAACTCTCTATTGACTGCTCACCTGTCCCCAGACAGAGTTCCATACTCTCCAGCCTATCCCTAACATAAATAGCAACCCCCCATCCCCGCCTACCAGGCCTGTCTTTCCTAAAGAGCCTGTAACCTTCCATTCCAACACTTCAGTCATAGGAGCCATCCCACCATGTTTCTGTGATGCCTATGATATCATAGAAGTCATTAAGAACCTCAACCTTCTCCAAATCCAGGGTAGCCAGTTCTCCCGATAGATTCTGGAGGGAGCCCATGTTGTCCCTGGCCTTTTATTTGCAATGTACCTATAGAATCCCTTGCTGTTATCCTTAACATCCCTAGCCAAGTTTAATTCTAGGTGGGCCTTAGCTTTCCTGACCTGGTCCCTAGCTTCCCAGACAACGTCCCTGTATACTTCCCAGGCCGCCTGTCCTTGCTTCCACCTTTTATAAGCCTCTTTTTTCTTCAATTTTTCCTCAGCAGCTCCTTATCCATCCAAGGAGGTCTCCTGGCCCTCCTGCAGCACTTCCTTCTAGTAGGGATGTATCGCTCCTGAGCTTGCAGCAGGTGATTATGTATTGCTTTAGAACAAAATAGGCCAATAGGTTAATAGTAAATCCTCAGATTATATCAGATTTTCATAAATATGCAAAATAAAATATGTCCTATTCATCTATATACTTTAAAGGATATATATTTCGAGAAAAATACCTACCTTTAAATTTGGGCAAAGCATCTACTTTCTGTTCTTTAATTTCATCGTTGGAAAAAAAACTCCATCTAATTCACTCTGGGACAGGGACCTGTGTGTTTGTATCTGTATGTATGTGTTTGTGTGTATTTTTGTGTACAGATTTACCAGTACTTGCCTTACTTTTCTCTAAGGGAATGTAATTTTAGATGTCCAGATATGAAAGCAGCATTAAGTTAATTAGAGGAAGAAAACCTTGAAAGGTTACATGAAAATGAAATGTACCTACAGTATTTAAACTAATACCTTATATTCATTCTGTGTCACAGGGTTAGGTAAAAGCATTGGCGTTTTTTTATAGCAAATTATTGCCTCGTTTGTCATGAATGCATTGGGAATGAACCTTGCTGTAGGGACACTACAGAATTCATGCTGTGGCTGCTTTCTTTATGAATTTTTATGAATAACATTCAACAGTCTTGTCTCAGGATATACAGGACTTTGTGGGAGCCATTGCAGAGTCAGTTACCTAACGATTTTACTGAAGTTCTGAGCAGGTCTGGAAAGACCAACATCAGGGCTTTCTAATGCTTGGTAACTTGATGATGAGCCAGTGACATGTCCTTGCAACAAAGAAGGCTTACAGCCTCCTGGGCTGTAGTTGGCAGAGCATTGCCAACACATCAAGGGACATGATCCTTCCCCTCTTCTCAGCATTGATGAGACACAGATGGAGTTCTGGATCCAGTTCTGGGCTTCCCAGTACAAGAGGGACGTGGACATACAGTAGAGCAGTGAAGAGCCACTGAGACAATTAAGGGATTAGAGCATCTCTCATATAAGAAAAGGCTGAGAGAACTGGGACTGTGTAGCCTGGAGAAGAGAATGCTCAAGGCGGATTATATCAGACTAAATAAATACGTGAAGGGAGGTGCAAGGAAGAGGAAACCAGGCTGTTTTCAGTGGTGTCCTGTGACAGGACAGGAGGTAAAGGATGCAAACCAAAATACAGGAAATTCTGCAAAAACCTCTAACTCTGTAAGTGACCAGCCACTTGAAGAAGTTGCCCAGAGAGGTTGTGGAGTCTCTGTCCTTGGAGGTACTTAAATCTGACTGAAGATGGACCTGAGCAACCTGGTCTAAGTGACCCTGCTTTGAGCAGAGAGTTTGGGCTAGACAATTTTCAGAGGTCCCATCCAAAATCAGCTGTTCTGTGATTCTGTGACCTGCTTAAATAGCTTATGCTGCATTTATTACTGTGAAGTGAAAATAACAAAATACCCCTGACAAAAGCAGTTCAGACTGTGGTCCTGTGAAGATTTCAAAGTTAACAATATTCTAAGACTAATAGGAAAAATTGAGTATAAACAGTAAGAAAGTCCTTGAGCTTTTCATTACAAAAAAGTAACCGAGATGTTCCTCATCTGCCAGTCTCCGGCAGGGGGTTGTATACTTCATTGCAGTATTGGAAAAGGATGACCAGGAATATCATCTGAGGGATGACTCATGGTTAAACTTCATCAGGTTGGCATCAGCCCACCTCACAAGCATGTCAAGGTCCCTCCTGATGGCATTCCTTCCCTCCAGTGTATTAACCAAACCACACAGCTTGGTGTCATCAGCAAACTTGCTGAGGGCACACTCAATCCCACTGTCCATGTCACTGACAAAGATGTTGAACAAGACCGGTCCCAACACTGATCCCTGAGGGACACCACTCATTACTGGTCTCCAGCTGGACATTGAGCCATTGAGCACAACTGTTTGTGTGCAGCCACCCAGCCAGTTCTTTATCCACTGAGTGGTCCACCTATCAAATTGATGTCTCTCCAACTTAGAGACAAGGATGTCATGTGAGACAGTGTCAAACACTGTGCACAAGTCCAAGTAGATGACATCAACTGCTCTACCTCTGTCCATCAGTTCCATAGCCCCATCATAGAAGGCCACCAGATTGGTCAGGCAGGATTTCTCCTTAGTGAAGCCATGCTGGCTGTCACCAAGCACCTTGTTGTTTTTCATGTGCCTCAGCATGCCTTCCAGGAGAATCTCCTCCAAGACTTTGCCAGGCACAGAGGTGAAATTTGACCATGCCAAGTGCAAGGTCCTGCACCTGGGTCGGAGCAATCCCAGGCACACATACAGGTTGGGCAGAGAAGAGGTTCAGAGCAGCCCTGCAGAGAAGGACTTGAGGGTGTTGGTTGATGAGAATATGAACATGAACTGGCAGTGTGCGCTCGCAGCCCAGAAAGCCAACCATATCCTGGGCTGCATCAAAAGGAGCGTGACCAACAGGTCGAGGGAGGTGATCCTGCCCCTCTGCTCTGCTCTTGTGAGACCTCACTTGGAGTATTGTGTGCAGTTCTGGTGTCTCCAACATGAAAAGGACATGGAACTGTTGGAACAAGTCCAGAGGAGGGCCACGAAGATGATCAAGGGACTGGAGCACCTCCCGTATGAAGACAGGCTGAGACAGTTGGGGCTGTTCAGCCTGGAGAAGAGAAGGCTGTGTGGAGACCTCATAGCAGCCTTCCAGTATCTGAAGGGGGCCTATAGGGATGCTGGGGAGGGACTCTTCATTTGGGGCTGTAGTGCTAGGACAAGGGGTAACGGGTTCAAACTTAAACAGGGGAAGTTTAGATTGGATATGAGGAAAAAATTCTTTACTGTGAGGGTGGTGAGGCACTGGAATGGGTTGCCCAGGGAAGTTGTGAATGCTCCATCACTGGCGGTGTTCAAGGCTGGGTTGGCCAGAGCCTTGGGTGGCATGGTTTAGTGTGAGGTGTCCCTGCCCGTGGCAAGGGGGTTGGAACTAGATGTTCTTAAGGTCCTTTCCAACCCTAACTATTCTATCATTCTATGATTCTGTGTCTAAGCATCCAGCAGTCTAGGCAGGTTCACTCAAAAAGAGATACGTTTAGAGGAGAAGTAGCAAGCAGACATTAAGCAATTTCTAAACTTTTTTTTTTTAACTCGTTCCCTATTTGCAGTCAGACTTTACTTGCCTATTTGCCTTTTAGAGCACGTAAATAATTGTCTATTCTCTGTTCAGCATGAGATACATCAGTTCTGCTTTGTCTAGTTTAGTACCCATTGTCTTCAAAAAGTTACTTTAGAAGTGCAACTGAATTTAAAAAGGGAAAAAAGGATAAGGAATTCAAGAATCAATTCCACTCCTGTATATTGTGCCATCGTCTTTAACTGCACAGACATTGATACCTGTGTGTGATGGGAATGCCCATCCTTTTGTGAATCTCCTCCATCAAAGTCATCGCTTGTGGAACTGAGGTTTTTACTCTGTTCGTGTCAACTGAGGTATTTATCACATCCATCTGATGCCTTTTAAACACAAGTTCTATTGGTAGTATAATAATTTCTTAAGCGTACAGTGTGAGTGATAACAAAATATGGATGTACATGAATATCTATATAACAGTTTGCTTGTACATAAACACAGATTGATTTTCAAGATTATTAAATTAATGTTTTAACATTTTAATTGTTAACACTGGAATGTATTTCTGCAAAATGTGATTAATTTTATGGCCAGAAGGTACTATAATATCTTAGTTTGTACTTCCATGTACTACTATGTACTCCAGTGTCCCCAGTATTTAACTAAGCTTCAGAACAGGGTGCCTTTGGAGGCTATGGAATTGCCATCACAGTAAGATGAATAGTACAAACTTCCCAGGAACATTTGGGTATAATTACTGTACTCACATGGCATTCCTTCTAGACCAACTTTTTCAGGATTCCTGGCAAAGAAAAAAGCTTAAAAAACAAAGTAGTTTTTTTGCATGTACCTATTTGGGAAAACAGAACACCCTCACTTCCTCCGTCGGTGATGGCATACAAGATGTGCTACAGTTGTTGGCTAGCACAGCTATTGGAACAATTCAAGGAGTTCAATTGAAAGTGTGTTGTTCTAGAGAATGTGGTCTGTGTTTGCATGCCAGTTTTCAAGTTACTACTACTTGTGGCCATGGGGAGTGCATGTGTGTGCTCAAGATTTGACATTTGCTTTGGTCACTGTATCTAATTTCACTATCAAGTTATTTCCCTCAACACCCAGCAAAGATCCACAACTTTGTTATTAGAAATCTTAGCATTCTGTACTGCATTTACTGAGAGAGATAACTCTTTGTTTTTCAGAGCTTCCATATGGCTGGGAGAAAATTGATGATCCCATTTATGGCACTTATTATGTTGAGTAAGTTCCCAAGTTCAATATTAAGTTGCTATTAATATGTCATAACCTGATGCCAGTATCCTCTGCAGTGCTTAGCCTGTCAAGGAATAGGTACAATTACTTGACATGTTAAACTGAGGGTCTACCAGGAATTCTTAGTCATCAATTCAGCTAATGTGTCCAAATATATTCAGTGTGTCTCAAATCAGTGACTCAGGCATTCAGCCATTCTCTTTCTCCAAGGTCTGATTTCATGGTATTGTTCCAGCTGATAATTGTACAGAGATCATATTAATTAAGGAAATGTTGTATTTTCTGCGTAAGCTGTAGATATACAATGAGGCAGAAACCTTGTTAATCAACGAATAGAGCAAAGCATAATCATTTTAGCTCAGTAAAGATAATTTTCTGGGTAGTCCTTCCTTGCTGCAAATCAGATGTTTATCCTGCTTGTACCAGAAGGCAGGTTATTTATACACTGCATATAAAATTTTAGGAATGTTGTGTTTTATTTTGTATATAAAAGTGCAGCTGAAAATAAGAAAATATGAATTTCTATTTTCATAGCACAATCAGTGATTTGCTGGGGGCTTTTAAGATTTTATTTTAGTTATGAAACAAGAAAAAATGCTTCTTACTAGTGTGTAAAAAGGGAAACATGAAGCTTTCATCTGAAGTAATAGGTAGAACCTGTTCTGGCCACTTCCTGCATAAAATAAGTAAATTGGAGAGATGATTTTCTCGGCTTTCTTAGCTTAATACAGCAAATGTGACTTATGCAGAGTGGATCTAGATTCAAAATTGTGTTACCTATTTGCAGGGATCAGTTCTTACTCTGCTCTTTACACAAAGTATATAGCAGAGGCAAAAAGTCACACTCCCTGTCACTGTGCAGACAACACTTGAAAGGTTGAGAAAGATCTATCCATTAGTTTGTTTTATTAAACAACAGAGATCTTTAGAGATGATGGCCCCTGACCTAAAATCTCAAATTCAAATCTTGATTGCAGTACATTTATTCTAGTTGTTTCACAGAAAATAAAAAATTATTCCCTCAGTCTCTCTTATCCGTACCAACACATTGACTGCAGGATCATTCTGGACAGATTCTGAGGATGCAGTTTTTCCAGATCCCAGGATATGATGCTATTAACATGCACAGGGTAGAGCTGAACACGGAGATCAAGAAGAGAGCTGATTTCTGGAGGTCTGGAAGATGTAAGGTGCCCCTTTCTTTATTGCTGTAACAGCAGCAGCTTGTGGATGCCATGTACCTTCCCTTGCCCTCCTTAAAAGCAAACAAACAAATGAAAACAGCATTTGGCCACTACCCTGCTGACTCCTGTCCTGTTCTCCAAATGCAGGAGCACCTGCTCTTCTGCTTTGTCCCCAGCCTGTTCCCTGCCCTCAGGTGAAGGAGCCAGGAGCTCCATCTGCTTTGTTGCTCAGCCCAAATCAGCTTAGTCAGTCCAGATCCAAGCAAAAAGATAAGTAGGTTTTGAAGTCCCTATGTTATGCCATTAAATTGCCCTCTCTTTTTATGCCTGAGTTCTTTTATGATGTCCCCAAGTAGCTAGGGGCTGGAGTTCTCATATCTCTTTGTACTTAACCTCCCCTAAAGACTTCTGCATATGCAATTATGCAGCTGCTGGGTGTGTTTTGCCCCAGTCATTTTTCATGTGTTTTGGGGAGTAACAGGTGTTGTGCAATTCCTGTGCATCAATATCTTACTGAGACCCCGCTCGGTTGTTGCGCAGCCCAAGGCATTCTGGCACCAGCGAGGCTCACACTTCACTGCAGTCAGAAAGGGAGCGAGTATTTATCTCCATTTCATGTCCAACCACGGGTAAACAGACGCAAGGCACCAGGCCCAGATGTTATTATGCAATTGCATACTTTAAGGCTGTTAGTGCCAAATTTATTAATCCTGCCACAGATAAGATTTGTGGAAAGATACAGCAAACCTACTGGAGGTTCAGAGGGTTTTAGAAGTGGAATGGATGCTCACAGGATGGCACTAAAACTGCAGCCGCACCACGTTCATAAGGAGTTTTATAGTCAGTAAAATGTAGTTGTACTTTAATTTGCTGTCTGAGCTCAATAACTTTGAAACAAAGATTGCTTTCCATTTTTCATGCTCAGAAGCGGGAGTCATACCTTCTTTTATTACCGATATTCAACAGATGAGTTCATTTTTAACTGGATAAAATCAGACTACAATAAACTCTCTTAATTTTATCATAGAAGTGGTTAAATCCTGAAAAGTTAGAGTATGAACTTTCACACACTCATGTCCAGTCCAACCTTACCTGCAAGCCTTTAAAACTGTCAGTGAAAGAAGGGCTTGTTGTCTGCTTACTGATATATTTGTATCCCATGGGAAGTTTGTAAGGATGAGCAATGAGGCAGAAAGGCTCGGGTTCCCCTGAAAAGGACCAGCCATGCTCAGCTCCAATACTCTGAGACCAGAGGAAAAACTATAGAAGAAACAAAGGAAAACCTCAAGGGTCTCACTAGCAAAGCTAATAAAGGCTAATTGCAACATATTTGCAAGTTCTGTTAAATAAGGTCTCCAGTATCACTTCCTTTCCTAATCATGCGTGAATGTAGGTGTGAGGCTTTATTAAAGTTTTCATTTGCTGTGTTATGCAGATCCAGGCTTCATTTGTAAGGTGCAGACATTTGACATAAATGAGAAGTGTTTGCTACACGTGGGTTAACTTTCATGCGATTTTCTTTTAATTTATAAACTAAGAACTAGCAACACTTAGCTGTGCAGGGCAATGGAGAGAATATCGTTATTAGAGTGCGCTGGGTCTTTTAGCATTCTAATTGCCAAAAGATTATTTCCCCCTTTAAGGATGATTAACTACAACACAAAGCTCAATTTCCGGGCACTGTGTTCTTAACAGAACAGCTAAATTAGGTATTTATTCTGGAAAATTCACCTCCTTGACTTAGAGTTTCTGACAACACTCAAATACAAAAACTTACTTCAGGTTTTTTGTCATCATAGAGTTACTAATACCTGAAAAATGTGAGTGTAAAGAGGACTTAGGCACTAACAAGATAGGCATCCTGATCTTCAGAATTACTTTGGTAGGTTATAGGCAAGAATTTCAACAGTTAGAGTCACAAACTGCCAAAAAATCCCATACGTTAAAGTAGTAAGAAAAGAAGATATGTTAAACTTTTTCTGCTGGTGCACATTGTTAGACAATGCTAACATTTTGGTAGGGCTCAGCACCTTGGCCATCACCTAAAATTTGCATAGTAGGCAAATAATAGGCCTGTAAATTTCCTAAGAACGTGTTTCAGTTGTTTGAAGCACATCTAACATGAAACTGCAACACAAAACCAACTTAGCCTGGCCACAATTACTGTTGAGATGGCAGAATGGTGCCTCTGTCTTACAGGCTTGTTGGTGGTGACAATACCTCCTCATAACGCAAGAGACAGTGTTTCAAATTCACAGCAGCCCCCAAACAAATCCTGCCTCTGAGGGGTTGTCTCCAGTTAGCATATAGCGAGCTAACAGAGGACAGCAGAACTGACCACCCTTCTCTGCAGGCAGAAATGCAGGATTCCTAGGACTAGAAAGCAGACAAAAGTCACCATGGTTCTTCTGTGCAGCCACATTGGCGCTAGGAGAATTTACTTGGGTTCTTGTCTTTGGATTAGGCTTTTATATTTAATATGCATTGTATAAAATAAAGGAAGAAAAGATAAAAATGCTCACTGAATTAGATACAGCGAGCAATGAGCAATACATTTTTTATCACATCCAAAATCTGTTTTAACCACAAAAGCACTTATTTGTAACCATCTGTAAAACTTGCATTTGGCTTGTCTTATTAAGGCCTAGGTTAGTAATATCTATTTTGTATGCAGTTGAATTAGCTAGATGAAAGGCTAGAATGTCCTTTCAAGGGAACTACTTAGCCTAATAACTTCTTTCTCAGGTAAACTCTTGAGTAGCAATTTTTCTGATTTAGCATGAAGCTGTATAGCACTTTAAAATTGCATGAAAGGGAAGTGTTTCATGTCTCGTCAGTCTAGAAGCATAAATCCAGTGCTACTGACTGATAAAAATAACTGATCATGAGTATAATTTTCTTTTATCTGACTCCTTTTGGACACAATATTTAAATGGAGTTGTTTAATTTTGTTGAAATCCTCACATTGAGCTTTCAAGACTGCATGCTACCATAAAACAGTCAAAATATGGGAATAAATTGGAGCTAAGAATTGCATAAGTTGCATCAACAACTTGAGATGCTTCAAGTACCTCTGCTAATGTCCTAGCAGATCAGACAGGAATAAAAGGGTTATTTTTAAGGTAGCCATTACTGAAGACATTTATGTGTAAATGGACTAAACCATAGAATCATAGAATAGTTAAGGTTGGAAAGGACCTTAAGATCATCTAGTTCGAACCCCCCTGCCATAGGCAGGGACACCTCCCACTAAACTATCTCACCCAAGGCTCTGTCCAATCTGGCCCTGAACACCTCCAGGAATGGAGCATTCACAGCTTCCCTGGGCAACCCATTCCAGTGCCTCACCACCCTTACAGTAAAAAGTTTCTTCCTTATATCCAATCTATATCCAATCTAAATATTGGATATATCTAGATATCTAATCTAAACCACAACTCTACCTAGAAACTGTAGAGAGCCAGTGGATAACAGATTCTAGCTCAAGGAACTAATGTTCCTTGAGCCACAGGCACATCCTATATTAGCTAAAATCTTATTCTTTTATGTATCACAGAACCACATATAACTTGTAACAGATCTGCAAGAGGCCTCCTGTGGCACCGAGATGTGCCCTGCATTTATAGCATGACACTAAGGATAGTCCTTATACAGTAAGGATCCTAAATGCAGATCTGTAGTGAGATCTCAGCTATTCATTACATCTGTGCAATATAGTACAAAAACTATGGGAAACACATGCTTTTCTTGAAGGGGAGCTGAAGACCAGGCCAGGGTACTTTAGAGCCTCTGAAATAAGACCTGTTCACTATATTGAAGCAATTAACTCACTGTGTAGCAACCATGGTTTTAACCATATCAAATGCTAACATAAAACACGCTAGGTATTTTACCCTATATCTGCTATTGTAAGCTGTTGCATAATTTCACACTTCTGCTTGTATGAAGCCTACGGATTTCAAGACTGGAATCTTGACATCTTCAATGCATTCTAATATTTACTTCCAAATGTGTTCACAGAATGCAATTACATATCAGAATTAATTCTGCTTGAATAAAAAGGTTTAACTCCTTTGGTCTTCCATCATAGGAGACTCTCTCTTTCACTGTTCTTCCTGTAAAACCTTTTATAAACTTATTTTAATTGGTCATAGGTGATCAGAACTTTATATAGTATTTATTGCCTTGTGTAATGGCAGAAGTAATGTTTCCTTTACAATGTTGAAATATATCATGTGATAGATGGTAGCATGAAAATTAAATTCTTCATGCTTATGTTAGTAGTTGATAATTACCCTGTTTAATGCATGTAAGTCTTGTCTTTCTCCATTTTTAACAGTGAAGTTTGTTTCCGTTCCATCATATGTTTCTATGTTTGTGATAGACAAAGGTACTGAAGACTTTGGCAATTACAGCATGGCCTAGCTAGAAAGCAAAATCTAGGAAAGGAAAGCTTTCACTCTTAAACAGCCTATCTGAAGAAGGAAACAAATGAAAAAGGACTTTGTCTGCAGCATAGATTAAAATTTACAAGAAAACTATTAATCAGAATTTTAGAGTATGAGAGTAAGTTAGCACAACTTGAATGAGTTATAGCCCTGTTAAGAAAGTAGCAACTCCAGGATTTATCACATTTACTTCCTCTTATTAAATCAAATATTCTTTTACATGACTGAAAATCTTTTTATTGCCTTAGCCCTTGCCACTAAATCCTGATTTTCCAGGTGTACTGCACTCCCGCAGGACTTGCTGCCTTTCCTCTACCTCACTTTTTAGTGGCAATTCCACTTACTTTCTTTGAAGCAGGGGTAGAATCTGAATCCCAAGGGACCTGAGAAGTGCTTAATGTGGCATAAAAGGTCATTTCAATATTAACTCAAGGTATTGTACCCTTTTTAGGATCTCAGAGTTTCAAAAGTTCCCAGGTCTCCTCTCCAAGTGCCTAAAGCCCATGATTGGGGTTGGAATTTCAGAAGAACTCAATAAATAGTAACTCAGTGAGCACAAAAGAGGAGTGATGTGTTTGAAAACTTGCCCTTCTGTACCAATGTATTTATTTCCCTGGAACATTTACAGCACGAGCCCCTTTTCTCAGTTGTGATCCTATCTTGCAGAGTTGTTTGATGCAGCCTACTAAATTGTTTTGTCTTCTTCAGAAAACATGTGAAACATATCGCAGACAGGGTTAATAAAATGCATTCTATAAATTAAAGAATTAAAATCAAGGATATGATGAGTGTGTAGTTAATAGCTCTAAACACAATACAGAAAATTAGTGGTGTAATGACAGAGGTATACTTACTGAGCTGCTGTAGGAAATGTAAAAGGTAAAGAAAAAGTGTGTACATTAGCTTTTCTTACATTTCATGTATTTGTCTGTGTAGTTCTAATCTACCGTCTGACTTAGTTTCTGCGACATTCGATTTTTCTCCACAGCTGAGTAGATATATAGATAGAATTAAAAGGAAGTAATCTTCAGTGTATTTCCTATGTTAGATTTATTTCTAATTTACAATCATAAAATCACTGTGTCCTACGCTTTACCTTTTCTGTACGTGATTAAGTAATTCTACTTACAGCTAATAGATAATAATGCACAAAACTTGTTCATATCCTTTGAATCATGCACAGAATAATGCTTGTACTAAAACCGTGCAAAACTGTCATTGTCAGTCAGTCCTGCTATTTATTTAGTATGTAGTCCCATAGTTCAAAACCATTCATCTGTCTCAGAGTTCAGCATATTGAAATGAAAGGACATTTAGTGCTGTTCATTATGCAATGCGCTAGATCGTGCGTTTCTCATCCCCAACAAAATTGTGTGGAGTATAAGGGACATGCTCAGGCCCTTTGGGGATTCATAATGGTTTCACTGTCTAACCACACACACCTAAGTCACATACAATATCCAACTGTGAAAATGATCATTTTCCCCAACTGAACACAGTTTTTAATCAAAACCAATTTTTTTCCAGCCACATAAATAGAAGAACACAATTTGAAAACCCTGTCCTAGAAGCAAAAAGGAAGCTACAGCAGCATAACATGCCCAACGCAGAACTTGGAACAAAGCCTATGCAGGCCCAAGGTTTCCGAGGTATGGTACCATGTCAGCTGTCTTCATTAAGTTGAAAGATCCTGTTCTCCTGTTTATGTGACAATGATTTTGTCAGTGTGATTAAAAGAGTAGTGTTGCCAGTACTCACAATGTTATTACCTATCTCCTAGCATTTTACTCCCCTGTCAAATCCCAGAATTGAGGGACTCATGAGCCACCTAAAATGCTCTAACCTTCAGAGGCACAGAGAAAAGGCAGAAAAGTTGACCATAGTGTTTCCCAAAAGCTGAGAAACAGAACAATAAAAGCCCTGAAGTAATTTTCTAAATAAAATCATAAATTCTATCCTTGGGAATATACAACTCTCTCCTGAGCACCCAAGGTTGGCAACACTGAAATAATTAATTGTACTTTCTCTAAATTACCGTTAATTGATGTTTGGTATGTTTCTAAGCTAGCTCATCTCGCAAGCATCAATTAAGTTAAAAGCCTCAAGCACTGTGTTATAGGAGTTTACAAGAATACAGCCTCTTGGTAATGCCAAAATTAATGTGCTTTAAATGAGCTGTATAAGCAGCAAACAGTATTGGTAGAGACGAATAAACTTTAACATAAGGTTATAGCCAGAGAATGAGGCTTGTTCTCCTTTGTAACAGTAGAAAGCTTCTCATCAACCTTACCTAGACCCAAATTTACCCACCTGCGCCCTGCTCCCAAGAGGTCCCACAGCGTCAATGACCTGTCCCAGTGCTGGTGTACCCCCGCCGGGACGCGCAGGCTGCACGGTATGTCCCCTGCTGCTGCCCAGCCCAGCCCCACCGCTGCGGGCATAGCGAGAGCAGTTAAAGTCACAGCCTCTACACCTTCCTCCCACCCATCCTCACCAAGCAGAGCATGAGAGAGGCACAGGGAGGCCCCATCACCTGCACCACACACTGAGGCACATGGAGAGGGGGCATGAAAGTTGCACCGCAGTTACGTGTGTCACTTGTTGGATGCCAAAGCCACACGTGTTTGGAGGAAAAAGCTCACCTGACATTTAGCACTGCTTGTTAAGAAATGGAATGAGATATTTGGGGTTATTTTCCTTATTGTGGTTGGGAGGGAAATTATTCAGAATGTGTTATTTTGTAGACAAAGCTGAATTTTTGGGTTAGGAAAGAGGTTTTAAAATTACCTCACATATCATTTTTATTGTTGGAATTATTTTAGCTACACAATACCCACTTCTAAATGTATTTCTAATATGAAAGAGTATTTATAACTCCCCACTAAAGGCTGATCTGCCACAGATGAGAAATACATTTTAAGCTTTGTAGTAATACAAGAACTCACAAATATTATTTTCCTGGAATGCCTGCACTCTTTATTTCCTTGGTTTATATACACTGTCACCTTCTGTCAGCCAGTATTGTTATCTGCTGTCCCCACTGTGTTGTGCCTAGATCAGAACTTTTGCCTTTCTTCTTTATGTTGACTGATGTAGAAAAACCACTCTTCACCCGTGATGCATCACAGCTGAAGGGGACTTTCCTCAGCACAACTCTTAAGAAAAGCAACATGGGCTTTGGATTTACCATCATTGGTGGGGATGAGCCAGATGAGTTTCTCCAGGTGAAGAGTGTAATTCCTGATGGGCCTGCAGCACAAGATGGGAAAATGGAAACAGGTAATTAAAATGGTTCTCTATTCTTTTACATAAGTTGAATGAGACATAGATTTCTGAGTCTCACTCTCTCCATGAGTATTTTTTTTGCATGTCTTTCTGTGTTAATGTGCAAAACAGCTTCTCTATAAGAAAAGGTAAGCTTCTCAGATAAAACTTTCTTGTGATTTTTCTTTCTAATAATGCCATGTAGTTTATTTTTCCCATTTCACAATATTTTAAGCAAGAAAAGATCTCTGCATGCTCCTCCATAAAAATGGGATACAATGTTCTTTGGTTTATAGGCTGTTTATTCAAGGGGAGTCTGTGCATGGAATGAAAAGAGAGAGGCAGAGAGAGCACAGACTACTAAGTGCAAATTTATTTCTTTAAAGGACAGTTTTGCAAAGTAATCAAAGTTGAGTCTGATCCAACATTTTCTTTAGAACCATGAAAACAAGAGTTTTGAGTGTGACATGTGGACACCTAGGCATCTGTGGCCTACTAATAAAGAATCTGTGAAAACTAGCTAAATAAAGCAAACTTCCTCTTAGATTTCAAGCTGCTCATACGATCTTGACCAGTGCAGGAAATATTATCATGTCCACAGATTGATGAATACTGGAAACCACTATCTTAAAGGTTTTCAGGGTCTTATCAGGTCTATGCTTGGATGAAGTATTTTTGGAGGAAGATTCACCCAATTTCCAAGCCAACTCCCATAGGAGAAGACATTCAGAGACTAATAGAATAATTAGAGTTGGCGGGGACCACCAGTCAGTGACCTCCTGCTCAAAGCAGGGTTAACTTTGTGGTTGTTCAGAGCTTCATTCATGAGACTTTAGAAAATCTTATAGGACAGAGAACCCACAGCGCCTGTGGACTCCTGTCCCAGTACTTACCCGCACCCATGGTGATGGTTTGTGTTCTTTAGATCTAAGTGTGGTTTATATTGATGCAGCTGGTTTCCAGTGACTGTAGTTCTGTGTTCATACAGCCCTGTGGCTCTGTATCATCCCTCCCCAGCAATCCTTGTTCCCTAGATCAATAGTTAGGCTACACATCACTACTGGGACATGTGCATAATTTTTCCTTCCATTTCTCACCAAGATCCTCTGGAAGAAATGATAGCTTGGGATTTATGTTGCCTCTACAGAAAACCAAGTTCATGGCGGCCAAAGTCACTGTGAAGATAAAGGGAATTTTCTAGCTTGTGGCAGATCGCTGTGGATGGACCACAACAGCAAAGTATTACAGTACAGGAGGCAGGCGCAAACACAGAGGCACAAATAATGTGGTTTGAATAGTCCCAAGTGATTCTTCTGGAAATGTCCTTTTATCCTTCTGTTGTAGCAAAGGAATTATCCGTACTATTGTATGTTAAGAGTAAGTCACCCTGAACTCTAGTTTATTCTGTAGGACTCTCCAGGACTTCTCAAGTAGGAAGTGGGAAGGTTGTGAAAAGTATTATTTTAAAAAATACAAACAGTTTGCCTCAAACCTTATATTACAACCAGCATCTGATGACAAATAGGTAAAGAACTTATAAAGAAGTAAAATGTAAGGTAGAAGTAGAATATAGATTGGTGCCATTGGTTTTATAGAGAAACTAGTCTAACAGCTTTTTAATTCTCAATTCTAGTTGTGATTTTAACTTAATGCAGTTTGGTTCCCAAGAGCAAAATTAAATTAGCTGACTAAGTGAACAAATGATACAACAGACTTCCTGAGGTTAAGGAGATTTTAGTAACATGAATGTCATTTTCCTTAGTATTTTCATATTACCTAATGCACAGTATGAGATATTTTCTTTGTTTGTCATGGTTTAGCATTTTTAGACCCAGCACTCAAGTATAGTTGCTAATAAATTTGAAGTGTGGGCTGGTTATTAGTAAACTTGTTCGTATGGCATTCTTTTCTCTGGAAGCGAGAGTATTGTTGTAGTTTTGATGTTGAAATTGAAATTGGTGTCATAATAATATTGATGGTGATAATTGTAGTCATGGATTATGATAAGTATATATGGGAAAAATGTGCTTTAAAATGCATAGAAACACATCAATTTATTTTTTGGGAGGTAATTAATTCAACTATATTAAGAATGCATGACACAAATGTACATTCAAATACATAATTACTGTATAATTACATGAGCCCAGTATGTACAAAATTACATCTCAGAATAAATTCTGGCCTCAGATGTGTTCAGTTTTTAGAAGAGTGACAGTTCTGATCTAAAGTAATTAGAGAATCTCAGACTAATGACTGTGGCGTCTAACATGGTTTCTCTGAGTATTTGAAGTGTTTTCTAAATATGAAAATGGTAAACTGAAAAAAGATATTCAAGGTCAAAATATTTCTCAAAGTGCTGTTCAGCAAAGTGCTTGTATTTACTGATATCCAATCATTTTCACACTTCCTCAAGTAGGATTTCTCTCACTGGCAAATGAAGTTGCTAAGCCACTGTCCATCATATTTGAAAAATCCTGGCAGTCAGGTGAAGTTCCCCATGACTGGAAAAAGGGAAATATAACCCCCATTTTCAAGAAGGGGAAAATGGATGATCTGGGGAACTACAGACCAGTAGGTCTGACCTCTGTGCCTGGCAAAATGTTGGAGCGGATTCTCCTGGAAGGCATGCTGAGGCACATGAAAAACAACAAGGTGGTTGGTGACAGCCAGCATGGCTTCACTAAGGGGAAATCTTGCCGGACCAATCTGGTGGTCTTCTATGATGGGGCTATGGAACTGATGGACAGAGGTAGAGCAGTTGATATCATCTAGCTGGACTTGTGCAAAGCGTTTGACACTGTCTCACATGACATCCTTGTCTCTAAATTGGAGAGACATCAATTTGATAGGTGGACAACTCACTGGATAAAGAACTGGCTGGGTGGCTGCACACAAAGAGTTGTGATCAATGGCTCAATGTCCAGCTGGAGACCAGTAAGGAGTGGTGTCCCTCAGGGACTGGTGCTGGGACTGGTCTTGTTCAGCATATTTGTTGGTGACATGGACAGTGGGATTGAGTGTACCCTCAGCAAGTTTGCTGATGACACCAAGCTGTGTGGTTTGGTTAATGCACTGGAGGGAAGGAATGCCATCCAGAGGGACCTTGACATGCTTGTGAGGTGGGCTGCTGCCAACTTGATGAAGTTTAACCATGCCAAGTGCAAGGTCCTACACCTGGGTCAGAGCAATCCCAGGCACAGCTACAGGTTGGGCAGAGAAGAGATTCAGAGCAGCCCTGCAGAGAAGGACTTGGGGGTGTTGGTCGAAGAAAAAATGAACATGAGCCAGCAGTGTGCACTTGCATCCCAGAAAGCCAACCCTATCCTGGGCTGCATCAAAAGGAGTGTGACCAACAGGTCGATGGAGGTGATCCTGCCCCTCTACTCTGCTCTCGTGAGACCTCACTTGGAGTATTGTGTGCAGTTCTGGTGTCCTCAACACCAAAAGGACATGGAACTGTTGGAACAAGTCCAGAGGAGGGCTACGGGGATGATCAAGGGACTGGAGCACCTTCCATATGAAGATAGGATGAGACAGTTGGGGCTGTTCAGCCTGGAGAAGAGAAGGCTGTGTGGAGACCTCAGAGCAGCCTTCCAGTATCTGAAGGGGGCCTATAGGGATGCTGGGGAGGGACTCTTCATTTGGGGCTGTAGTGATAGGACAAGGGGTAACGAGTTCAAACTTAAACAGGGGAAGTTTAGATTGGGTATAAGGAAGAAATTCTTTACTGTAAGGGTGGTGAGGCACTGGAATGGGTTGCCCAGGGAAGTTGTGAATGCTCCATCACTGGTGGTGTTCAAGGCCAGGTTGGACATAGCCTTGGGTGGCATGGTTTAGTGTGAGGTGTCCCTGCCCCTGGCAGGGGGGTTGGAACTAGATGTTCTTAAGGTCCTTCCCAACCCTAACTATTCTATGATTCTATGATTTTACAATCTAATTGATTGGAGACAGGAAGGTTCCTAGGTTCCATCATAGCATTTTGTTCATGAAGCTATTAAAATCTTATGTTTTAAAACTATTTGGAATTACATATGTACCTTTTGTTTTTTCGGTAGGCATCACTGTATGATGAATAGAACTTTCAAAATAGATTGCATTTATTCTTTTGACACAAACTGTGTGGTGTTGTACAATTTATGTGCGCTCCAGCTATGACCATAATCACAGGAAGCTTTGATCAATGATCAAAGTATCATATTGAGGCAGTAGAGCGTCATAGTAGAAAGCTCAACAATGCACTATGAAAAGGATAACGACCCTTATACCCAGGTTGCTAGTGCTTCCCTTGCAAGGAGGATACTTTTTTTTTTTTGGTCAAGTTGTAAATAAAATTCTAGTGTTTCAGACCTGCATCAGATATGGGAGAAAAGAGGAAGAAAAGGCAGCATCCCCTTCATCTTATCTGATCTTGGCCACAGGCTGAAGACAGCAATGCAACAATCCTAATTGCTAAAAATACAAGCTCATATAAAGCTGATATTGTACCTTTGGTTTACTTCTCCACCCACAATCTAATTTAGGGGTCAGATACCAATACTATTCAAAGAGAAGGGTGAACTTACGTAAGATGTTACTGTCACCTTTTAATAGCCACAGCACTGTGGTTTCACCTACAGGTTTCAAAATGAAGCAGTATTGGATTTCATCCCTTGGACCATAGAAGTAGCTGCCTGACATTGCTGTGATGTTGTCAAACAGTTAAAGCAGTGGGGCAAACTAAGTGTACTGAGATGCAACAAGAGGTATCTAAGGTCCTGGTTATCTGACACCATCACTCAGTTCCCAGTGCTGGGCACTAAGAGATAGCTATAATAGTCCCAGACCCACAACAAACCTCACAAGCAGACTCAGAGGGACCACATCTCAGTGGATGCATCAAAACCAGCCAAAATTGCATTCCTGATCCCATTTACCAGATGTTTCAGAATTCTTAAGGGTTATTATGTCCTCGTATAAATCTAGCATCTGTGAGCTAATGGCCTTTAGTAATACTGCAAATGTCTTTCTAGGACATATTTTAGCATTCAGAGCTCAATCAAGCTGCTGGATATGAGCATTACAGTTCACAGCATCTCTGTTTACCCCAGGAAGGCTTAAGAGCTGATACCATGCTCTTTCCTGAGAGGTTACACTGTTTTGTCTTGTCTGAAGCCTCATGCTACTCATAGAAAACTGCATTTAAGAGGCCCCTGTATCTCATTAAAATGCTGAGTAAACATTGCTGGTAAAAGACTGTATCTACATGAAAAGATTTTTATACAGTGAGTGATTTTGAATGACTGCTGTTCAAAGGCAAACAAAGATTTAGGCCGGCAGCTGAGTCAGATAAAAGCTCAGGATGCAAAGGCAAAAATTTCCCTACAATTCTGAAGGTTATTCAATGGACTAGATAAACTGAAACGCTCCCATATAATCAAGCTTGGGAAAGATCCTCACTCTGCACATTTCAGCACGTTCCCATTCCTTTGGTGAAAGTTTCCAGGAAACAGCTCAAAGACATGGTGAACAAGTGGTTAATTGAGTCTGTTGATGACCCTTCTGAATGATGAATAGCTGTGGTCATTCCAGTTTGAACTTTCCAGAAACATATATGCATCTGTGATAAATTGTCACAGCTCAGCATAGGAAACATGCTTTTTCATGTCATCAACCAAGCATACACTTGGCCAGCCTCAAGTGTAAACAATGCAGACTTGGGCTTTTTTACATGCCATTCTCTCAGGGATGGTAGCTTCAATCTGTTTGTTAAGGTACTCTAGACATAAAAATCCATAAATGCAAGAAAAGGTTCAGTTATCAGATATAGATATCTACAAGACAGATGTCTGCACTTACCATATGAGTAGACATGTACCACTTCTAGTTAACTGAATTAGGATGAAGTCTAGAGACTAGAGATCTAGACTCTAGAGATCTATCACTCAGAATTTCTACTGCACCTGAGAGATCTCCAAAGAGAATAAACCAGCTGTTAGAAACACTGGAAGGAGTGACCCATGGCCTTGCTGCTGGCCGTGGGCCATGAAAGTCTTCTATATGTGATCAATTTTTCAAGAAGCTGAGGTTCCTCTAAATGTAATTAAACTGGAGAAACTGCACCACTGTGTTAGACCAGTCGATATGGATCTGTGTTATGTTCACTGCTTGTGTTCCTATATCCTTCAGCACAAGCAGCTGAGGAAACGGTGCAAAACACAGCAGAAACAGTGTATTTGCATCATGCACAACCAAAATCATTGCATTCTCTGTTCAGCCACAACATCTACATTTGCTTTCACCAGTGATACAAGTTACATTTTCCTTTTTGTGAGCCAAAGAGGAGTAACTATTTGGTAGAATCTTAACATGGTTTTCTAAAACCAGTTTTCTTTCATTCCATAAGGTAATCTGGCTTTTCAAGAGGAGGTGAGTGAGAGGGCATTGAGACTGGAACTGCAATATGAATGTTATGGTCTTTACACCCTGCATAAGAATGAAGCCAATAGATTCCCTGTTAGTTCATAGCTGAGGCAAATGGACATCTAAGGGCTATACTTCACTTATTTTTCCTTTGTGAAGTGCACAGCATCCCACTTCATTCCATCCACTTTATAATTCTTATCATAAAAGCTTGCATATGTCAAATAACTAAAGCCAAAACTGTTCAAAATGTATATGGGTAAAATTAACCCCAAGTTCTGAGAAGGTAGACTGATGCAGTGTTGCTAGTCCCCACAATTTTATCCTGAATGGCTAGGTAAAAAGAATTCTTCAAAGTTCAACTCTTTTTTTATCTTTTTTCCCAAAAAGGTGACTAAATGTGAATCTTCACTTAAATTTTGCAGTATAAAAGTTTATATTCCTCTAGTTGCAGAGGAAAGCTCTGAAGTGTGACCACATCATAATTAAGAGGTTTCAAGCAGAAAGCAAGGAACAAATATGCCAATTCTACTATTTGTTTTATATAATAACTCACTTTTGTTGGGAGAGGGCTATAACTTGTGGTTTTGAGTGCTTGATGGTGACAGTAAAAAAGAAGACTTGCACTTTAGGAATATTAATACCAATGAAGAACTTGGCAGCAGAAAGATATTTTTTCAGTTCCCTTTTCTTCCATACTTTAAGTAATTCATTGAACTCTGCGTGTAAATGGAAAGAGCAGAAGATAGTACTTAGCTTGCTAGAAATCTTTAGTACTTGTGCTATTGTTTCTAATATTAGTTTTCCATTATATTTTTCATTTTTTTCTATTGCTTTCATCTAAAATGAACATGCTACAGCAGTCACAGTAATACCTATAAATTTCTTCTTATGTTAACCAAAGACCTGGGAAAACTACCCACTTCTGTCACAACGTTGCTGAATTCTAATCTTCATGAAGTACCCCTTTTAGGGTTTTCTTCAGATTTTTATTCTTCTGGTACTCACCAGATTGTTAGGCACTCATTGAAGGATAACCAAAAGAGAGGTGAGCCTAGACTAAGAAAATGTATCCATATTTTGTATGCCATGCGTATTACTCTCTACATCTGAGGTGTTTGCATGCATCCTGTCAGATTTCTTTGGTTCATTGGTGTGATATTCAGTAGCCTGTGTTCTCCCCAAGGTGCAGAAAATCCATATGTCCTAGCTGTTCTGCCTGATAAAGAGTTAGATCTTGAGTCCATGTTGCCTATCTATCAAGCTACGGAGCATTCATTAAGCACTGCATGCAAATCTTTCCTATTAAAACCATTCCACTTTGCATAAATATTCCTTGAGGTACAAAGAGAGCTATTGATTCTTTTTAGCCCTGTCATTTGGCTCTTCCCTTGAAGTCTTCAATTAAAATTATTTATACAGACTGGGAGAGCAATTGCAGCAGAGGATCTGAAGATTGACAAAATGTTCTTTAAATCACAGGAATAATTAGAAAAAAATCTTACAAACTTCTTGTCTTCACTTCATGAGGTGATTCTGGTTTTGCGTTAATGGTACAAATGGGACTCAGTGGTCTCTGACTTCATATCTTGGGTTGTAGCCCTAAGCTTTGCCATAATTTAAGAATTTCAGGAATCTCCTATCTCAAGCTTTAGGCTTAGTACCTTAATTTGAGGTGGGTCAAAGCATCATATTAAGGAACACAGATGCTGGAATACGGTGTCAAAAGGGATGAAAAGGTTGCCTCCAGTGGTCAACTGAGATTGACAACATTTGGGGTGCAATTCAGTTGCGTAAACATAGGTGTCCAGTGCCATTAAAAGTGCCAGAGATCCCATGTAGCCTTGTCCTGCCCTTCCACGCTGCAGTCTCTTGTAAGTCCTGTGTCGTACCTGCAAATCCTACATGAACATCTCAAATGCCCAAGGCTGTCATAAATTATATTAGACACATACTTAAACAACCACATTCCTCATTCAATGCCTTAAGAAGAGTGTGTTATTAGACTGCTTTATTTTTCCTTATCATCTATTACAGCAAGCAGTGATTGATTCATTACTGTAATAATAACCCTTTTCTGACAATTTTAAGGATATTTGTTCCCCCTAGCCCAATTTAAAGCTCACATTTGTGGTTTTATGATCACATCAAAGAAACAGCAAAGACCCTGTTAAACTTAATAGGCTTAATTATCTCTCATTTAACCATTCCAACAGCATTATAAGAAATCTGATGGTTGTTTTCAGCCACTTGTAATATTTTGGTTCAGATATTATTGGTACCCAGAAAGAACATACCAATATTAGAATTGAATAATATATATAACTTGTTTCTTTCCTATAGTGGTTCTTCCTCAAAATACTCTTTTTTTTTTTTCTTTTTCAAGTCCAGATGATACACAGAAATGTAGCAGGAATCTGAAAAGAAGAGCAATCTTTCATTTTGGTCTGATAAGATCTGTGTTTATACACAGGAGATGACTCATAGCATGCATGGTTTGTGGCACTATATTTTGAAGAAAATAACAGTTGACACTATAATTTGATCTATGTATGTGAGTCCTAAGAATGGTAATACACATACATGAAACAGTAAAATATTGGATATGTAAGCAGGTGAAGTTCTGGGTTCTGTAAGTGTACCACACAATTTTGTGCTGGAGAGAGTATCTAAGCAGATCTGCTTATATGTAGTAATTTAATTCTAATGGCTAAACCATTTAAGTAACTCTTCCAGCACTGACTATAGAAAGTTGAACATGTTTTATTAAAGGTGGCTGAGGTCTGAACATGTCCAACCAGGCCACATTCTACATGCGCATTCCTTTTTATCTAACCATTTCTCCTTTGACCAGATTTCTACAGCGGTTGTGTTTTTATTAACTCAGAAGCCAAAGGTGAAACAATTTGATGGGAAGAGAAAGCATAATGCAGATATGATCTATAATACTATAAACAATCCTGTCTTTTACGGACAAATGCAACATAAATCATATACACAAGACAGGCACTCTCTGTTTAAGCAAAGACACCATTCTCAGTCTCTGTAACGAGAGTAAAAGGATATGTGCTGGAGCTCTAAAGAGCTTATAACTACCTTCAGCAGAGAATGAAATCATAGAGAAATCAAGAAACATGGTAAATTAAAATATAAAAGTGTAAAGGTGAAAAGCAGAGAGAATATTTAGAAAACAAACTGTTCAAGTATGTGCAACCTCACTTTCATCTTAATTCAAAGTCTGACTCCATGGAAAACATGGCCACAAAGGCCAAAAGCATAGACAAGGATACTAAAACTATGTCATACATATTGCAGTATGCAAAATTCAGAGGCAGAAGCAATGTTAAAAGATTATTTTCTTTCTACTGTCACATACTAATATGCTTTTATCCCATTTTACTGTTCATATTGCCGTACACACCACAAGTGTGTATGACAAGTCTCTAAGCCCATTCATCCATTCTTCACTTTGTATGATCACCATCATACAAAGTCTGCATTCTGCTATTAGGATACTTAACATAGGCCAGGAAATGATAAATACATTGTCATAATCCTTACATTTATTAGGACACTTTCTGTAAGTTTTGCAAGTTGCCAATTAAGTAAATAGTGTGCAGTGGACTCAGTGGCTGCCAAAAATCCTGCAGTTGCAGAAATAACTTTCTTCCTATCAAATATAATTAACATCTATCTCGCATGATTTGTCTATTTGTATGAACAGACCAAAATATACATTGAAAATAATCATCATCTTCTCATGTAATCTCATTCAATAAATCATGACATGTTGTTTCTTAACAAGAATGATCTGTGAGGGTGAAAGAGCTTCTATCTAGAATATAAAGAGGTGACGGAAAGTGAGAACTTCATATTACACTAACAAAATATATAATCTAGAACTGTACTTTTCAATATCATCAGTCATGCCACATTTGATTTCCTTTTAATTTTGTTGTTTTGGCATATAGGGCTTTATTTTAGCTTGCAATTATTAAACCAGAAAGTAAACATTTAGCTGAGTTTCAGAGATTTTTCTTTATTTTGTATTAAAAATTAAATAGATTAAGAATGCATAATCACCTCCACCTCCACATTGGTGCAACCAAATATAATCTGTCTGTATTAAAATCTGAGAGTTCAGAAATTCAGCTGTTCATTTGCATTTAACTATTTGAGAACAAATTTTAAAGCTAGAATTTAAAGCAAATTTTAAACGTTTGAAAATTTAAGAATAAAGTGATGACTTTTAATATACAATTTCTGCTGTATATTTAGAATGTGAAATATCTTTATTGACAGCTACCAAATATTTTGCTTGAACAACTTAAAGTTATCCCTGTACCTGAATTTCCCCATCCAAAAGGAGAAATATAGTTAGAACTTTGTAAAGTCCGATAATTATTGCAGTTAGCAGTTCCCATCATACCTACTACAAATGTTAGTGAAAAGAAGCCTAATGTAGTTCAGCTTAAGATATTTAGGCTGAATACTGTATATGTCCTATTGTGTGGTATACATTAAAGCAGAAATTCATGTTTAATCATATGTAGATAAATCTTTTGTAATGCTCTGAGTTTCTCATTTGACACATGGCATAAAGTAAAAATAGAGTTGCATTAGAGAAGAAGAAACATTTCCAGGCATATAAATCATTTTCCAGGAGCTCTGTGAACCTTTAACTAATGGGGTTACAGAGACATTTCAAGCAGTTTTGTTCTGAGATCACTTCTAATGCGTCTTTCACTGTCTATTGCCAGAATCCAGATATTAGCAGAGATGTACCTTTCATCTGACCCTGTTCAGCTGTTCACATAGCCTTTGTAAGAAGAGCAAAGTTTATTCCAGCACTTACGCGACTGTCTCTTTATAACTGATGGTTCTGATATTTTAAAAAATGCCTTGTTTATTTAAAAACCTGTAATGAAAATTTCTCAATAAGATTGAGAACACTTTCCAAACCAGTAGGTGGGCATGAAGTTAATCCTGATTAAAAGTGAAAAGCCCCTAGAAAATTTCATCCAGCCTTTTCTCCCTCTGCTCTTCAATCTTCTCTCCTCCAGCAGTCACATTGGTGTGACAGTGATTCTCAGTTGGTGAATGGAGGTGGAGCTCGGGATGTAGTGCTGCTGCCATGTGCCCTGTGCATGCAGCAGCAGGGAGCTGTCTGGGCAACACTTGATTATGCTCATCTCTTCCTTCAGTAGATTCCACAGGGGAGCAGCTCCCCTAAACGCTGCTCCTCCATCATGCCCAGATAAGTGAGAACTGTGTACAGGAGCCAGATGAATTCTTGGTGACTAGAGGTCAGAAGCTTTGCCAGGTATCAGCTCTCAGTCTTGGGGGGTGATTAGGTGGTGGAGGAGAAAGTGGTCCCATCTCCAGAGGCTGAGTGCAGGACTGGGAGAAAACTGACTGGACTAGGATTTGCTGGAGCTGACAATATGACAGTTTCTTTTTCTTCTGCAGGCAGGCAGGGAGAAAAGGCAGTAATTTTACGCTCAGAGGTGGCTGGAGAGTGGGTGTTTATATGCATGTGCTTGGAGAAGGAGACAGGAGAAGGGAGGGCAAGGGACTAAAGAAGAGAAGAAGTTCTGCAAGAAAGGTCTGAGAGCAGTGATGTGAGTACAGATCTTTTAAACACTGGCGCTTTCACTGATTCTGAGGTACTGCTTGCTTCTTCAGCTCCTAATGAAAGTAAATTAGAATTCTTTGTTTTCAACTAATTTCTGCTGCGTTAAGATCAGCATCATTGTACACAGTATTTGCTGAGACTTCCTTTGCCATACATACAGAGCATCTCCTGTGGTACTGATGTGGTACTGCTGAGGAAAAGTCAGATAATAATGGACACCTTTTCTTGGTAGGTCTGTTCCTTATTCATAGGCTAATAGCATCATGAAGCATGCTGGGTTATGCTGCTGCTGTTTTATTTGTCATCTTTTCTATTCCACCATATATTCCAAATAACAAGTCTCAATAAGCAAAGGCTATCCCCAGCTGATGATTATTGGCCTGAATCCTGTCACCCCATCAGCTCTGCAGAAGCTGGCAGGGCTGAGCTGGGGTTGCCTGTAACATGGTGAGGAATGAAAGAGCACAGGAGAAATTGCTGGTTTCTTCCTGGAGCAATTCAGAGAAAGCAGGCAGCAGAAGGAGGTGGAGAACTGGAAAAAGAGAAAATTGAGGGAACCTGGCAGTGCTTTCATGTGTTGTCAGGGAGAAGTACAGGTTATAGTTTAATAGAAATTTGATTGTGATTGTATGGGAATGACAGACACGCTGGATGTGCAGGGCGGCATTAATCATACTCCTGTCACTGGCATGTTACTGGGTTTGTTCCCTTGATATCGGCCAGAGTGTCAGCCAGGGCTCTTGGAACCCATCTTGTTCAGTGGAGTCTGGTTGACTTTCTTCCACTGAAACTTCCAGAGAGCTGCACATGCCACAGGGCAGCCTGGTGGGCTCAGGTTGGTTGTCCCTAGGCAATTGGAGAGGAAGGCATCCAGGCACACACAGGGACACTGCCTCCTGTCAGACCTCATCACTGTCACCAGAAATCACCCATGTGTTTAACCTTGTTGAATTAATAAGAGGGTTTAAGGGTAGATTCCTCTGTAAAATTCCACACGAAATTCATCTGACACGTGATACCAAAGTATTTACCACATTTATGTTTGTATTTCTTATATAATTTTGAAACATTGCTTTATTTTAGGGGGGGTGTTCTGATGTAGACAAGAGAAGTTAAAAATACTGTCACGTTACTTCTGGTCATTTTGCAGGCAGGTCAGAATGGCAGCATCATTATTCAGAGTTCAAAAACACTTTCTGGATTGTTTTTGATAGATTGTTTTCAAGAATCTGTTTATTCTCATTCCCATTATTTTCTACATATCAGTATATTTTTTAGGCCAGACTTGATTGCATCAAAGGGAAATACAGTTTATTATATAAGAGAATCAAGTGTTTCTAGTGCAGTTCCTGCTTATTTAAAGAAACTAGTTCTGAATTGTTGGAGGAAAGAAGGATAATAAGAAGAATTGCATTTGAATAAATGTTCATGTCAAAAATGCTACTCCATCCGATGTGCCAAGCAGATAGATTTTTCTTTTAGACTGTACAGTGTTGTAAACATTGTCTCTAATCGGTGCAGTTCTGAATGCAGGGTTGTGGTATTTTAAAACATTTCATTTGCTACAAGAATAATGAATTCTCCTTTGCTAGAGCATAATATATGTATTATCAAGTCAACTGGAAGTAGTCTTTTTCCAAAATGTTGATAATTTCTTAAAAAAATCAAACTGAAAATAAAACAAGCTTAAGAAAATTTAGTGAAGAAACAAACCCATAATGGTTTTATTTTTTTAGAGATCTTTAATTTAACCATTGCAGCAAAATTGCCAAAACCTGGCAATTTCTTTTAGCTAACCCCAACCTAGAAAAAAAAACCCTCAGAAAACATATTCTTTGTATAACCTCTTTTCACCAGCTGTGTCAACTTTCTGTTTACCGAAGCTCCTAATGAATGATAAGTTTCTTGAAGCTGGTAAAGAAGCATGCATGTTTGTAGTGCATATATAGGCAAGCATGTATTGTTGCAGCATTACTGATGTTCCAGCAGTGACACAGGTATCAGTGCTCCCCCAGGCCACACAGCACCCCAGGAATTTTTACAGCAATGTCTTAAACAGCCATTTGCAGAGGCTGGAGTTTCACCTGACTCATCTAATTCTATGTGGCACTTCCAAAGATATAATACCTTTTCTAATTTCAGCCTGTTAGAGATAGTTCATTATGAAACAATGGTATGCATATCATGTGTAGTGCAGGTATCTGGATGTATCTGAATGTGTTAAATAGTAACGTAACATTAGTTATTAGTTATTATTGGTTAGTAGTTATTATTGGTTATTACATTATATATTATTATTGTATAACCAATACATATTATAGAACCAATATTTATTATTATATAACCAATAATTATTATTATTGGTTATTAGTATTATAGCCAATATTGGTTATAATACCGTCGTGGTTTAAGCCTCTCTAATGCACGCAGCCCATTCTCTCACTCACTTCCCCCTCTTTCTTCCCCCCACTCCTGGAGGGATGGGGAGGAGAATCGAAAAGAATGCAACTCCCACAGGTTGAGATAAGAACAGTTTAGTAACTAAAGTATAACACAAGACCACTACTGCTACCACCAATAATAATAATGACAAGGCAAATACAAGGAAAGAATACAATTCTCACCACCTAATACCAAGCCCGACCCAGCAGTGCACCCCCCCCCCTCCTGGTCTCTGCTCTCTGCTTTACATCCTGGGCATGACGTGCTGTGGTATGGAATAACCTCTTTGGTCAGTTTGGGTCAAGCGTCCTGTCTCTGCTTCCTCCTGGCTTCCCCTCCTCCCTGCCAGAGCATGAAACTCAGAAAGTCCTTGGTCAGACCAAAGCATCACTAAGCAGTAACTGAACCACTGGTGTTATCAGCGGTGATCCCAGGCCCAAAATCAAAAACACAGTGCTGCACCAGCTACCAAGAAGCAGAAAAATGACTGCTGCTGCTGAACCCATGACAAATACTAATAGCAGATATATGTGTATGATGAAGTGCTTTTCTATATGTATATCTATGGGTAGATGTGCTGAACGTGTATCTCTTTCTAAAAATATACAGGTGCATATGTGTTCTATATATGTGCATATATTATATTCCATATAATTGCATATATGTGCAATTTTCCATATATGGAAAATTATTTTGTCCTTTGCAGAAAAGAATGCATCTGTTTCTAGGAACTAGGGGAGGTAGATTAAGTATATTATTTCATCATATCAAATATTCTTGCGGATGTATCACTGAAGGGCTCCATGCTGTGGAGCAGTCACTTTTACAGTGATCAGCCTGTCCCAGGGATATGGATTTGACTTTCCGACGTAGAAATATATCCACATGTAGACGTTAACTTCATTTAGCATGTATGTATTAGAATTAGGAGCTAATTTTCTTCCACTATGAATTCTGTTTTGAACAGAACCCATTCCTGGGTTGACAGAAAAAGCCAAGTTCTCCCAGTTCTAGGTCTTTGACCAGTTCAGTGCAGAAGTGGCATTGGCCATAGAAATCAACATTAGGTCGTCCCTCCCTCTCTCTCTCTCTCTCTCTCTCTCAAATACACACATAACTGAAATGCAGCTGAGGGGAAAAGCCAGACCAAGTAGAGGAAAAAGGAGGGACTAGAACAAAGACCCCAAAGCAAAGGATAAAGTGTAAAGCGTGCTCTCCATAAAGACTGTATCAAAATCTGCTTGCAAACACATCAAATGCATGTAGACAACATTTAATCTATAATTTTTCAATTAGAAAGTTTTATTTTGGGGTATATAATAGATATCATAAAAGACACTTGAAAAGATCCATCTCTGAGGAAGAGTGGAATGGGAAAGTCAGTGTGCTTAGTTGCTGATAGCCTTCCTGTGGCTATGAAAGCAGCCCTATCCAGTTGACAGAGTGATGCACAATACCTTGTACTGTATAATTCCATCCAATTTAACAGACTTCAGCAAGATTTTTACTCTTCCCTGCAGTGGCAACAGGGTCTTCTCCCGAATCTTAGAAATGGCACTGGCTACCATGACTTTTTTGACCTCTGTTTGCATCTTGCAGTAGCAAGTTGTAGGGACAGGCTATATATCAAACCTACTCCCTCAGATGAATTTAAATTTCTCATGCGCTGTAGCCTTACATCATTGCTATCAGTGGTGAGCTTAGATGTTCTTTAAAATCCTTATTTAGCTGGAAAAAAGAGAAATCAGATTAAGCTCATATAATTTTTATTCCTTTTTATTTCACCTCTATACATTTCAGTCAGTTTGATGCAACAGTATTAATTTGCCATTAGATGAAGGCACACCTCAAATTTTTGTGTTTGAATTAGGAAGCACATCTGTTTTTCCATTTGGGAAAGTGAAGGATTTGAGGAAATTGCACAATGATCACATAACTAATTTCTCTTTTAATGGCGACAGCTTTTAATCTCTTTCATGTCTTGTTGGCACATCTGGGTCTTACGTAGGTATTCAAAATCTTTGTTATGCCTCTAGGGCATCTTTCCCAAATGGATTCTATTTGTGCAAGTGAAAAAGAATATATTATCAGTCATCCTTAACAGCCTTGCTTTTGCAGTACATGAAAATAACCATACAGACAAGTACTCGTTCTACTCCTTTTCATAGCTGGGGAGGGGTAGAATCATTTGGTAGAAGAAATGCAGAGAGTGGGTAAGAATCTAGTTGGGAAAATATTTAGTTATAATCTGAAGCAGAGCCTGACTAAACTCCAGTGAAGGAGAAGTACATCTCTTATGTGCGGATAGTTCTTCCATGTGCATGTAGAAGGCTTGCAATTGGACCTAAACCTGATCTTTGACTTTACTCATTTTAACAATGGTATCATTTTTTGAATGCCAGGACAGAGTCATTAATAGGTTTGGGGAACATGCTCTTTGTAAGATTGTCTACTAACAAGAAAGGACTGTGCAAATACAGAAATGCCTTTCAGCTTCCTTAGCCAGCGTGTAGGGCAACAGACACTGAAACCAGAGGGATTTATTCTACATTTTCTCCACACCATTAGGTTTCTCCCTTCATTGCTGCTAGTATTTGCTTTTTTCTCTATTTCCATGTCACTTAAATAACATTATCAGTTCCACTATTCCCAGCCCTCTTATGCTGGACTGGCTTTGAGGGATTTCTGGTGCTATGGTGCTCTTTCTGATCGCAGCAGCCTAAAGCTGGACAAAGAGGTAGATGGTCTCAGCTCTATCAGAGTAAAGGCTGTCCTGTGCCTTCAAGCCCAAGTGAACACAGCTGGAAGAAAATGTGCCAGCAGTGGTTATCAGCAACACTGCACCAGAGAAGCAGCTATGCTTGCTGTTATATAAATTCAGGATTGCTTCAGAATCCAAAGCATGTTCTCCAGTTTTCAGACTGAGTAGACCACTGATCCTCCTTCTAATCACTACTCTTTCTGAAGCTCCCTGAAGCTATGTAAGTGTGAAACTATGCATACCTCTGTTGTCCAAAAGTACCTTTGAGAAGAATTCTACTAGGAGCATTTTATGGCATTCAGCAATTATTCCACAGGTCATTGCAATAAATCCTGGAGGACAGTGAAATCTGAAAAAGAAAACGGATATGGTCACGGCTTATCCCAAAATTAGCGTCCTCTCTTTTTATGATCTTTATCCTGTATCAAATAAGCGCATTCAGAAGCAATATATTGCTAGCATTTAAAATAAATCATAGAAGTAATGATAGCAATTGTACTATAGTGACATTATCAGCATGGTATCAGATTTTTCATCACATAAACCTCCTTCACTGCCCCCGGGTTAATCAGAATACTCCTTGCCATGGGAATGCTAACAGTGCTGTTACAGTAGTTCTATCATGAGGGAATAACACTATGCATATTTTTGGAATGATAGTGAAAAGACTGCATAGTTTTATTCTCAATGGAAATAAAATGACAACTTCTCAGAATTTGTTTCTTCACAGTGTTTACCTATAATTTCACTTCTTTATTAACCCCGAAGATCCAGTCTTGACAATGTTTCAGTAGTAGTTTCCAGTGTTCCAGGTTCACTAGAGATTACATATATCGATTCATTGGTTCATGTTTATGTATCTAAAATTTGAAAAGGCTAAAACAATTTCAGATTCCTTATTTAGAAAATCTAAAGGACTGTCTGTTTGAAAATGCTGTCATTTGTTCTTCTAAACATTATCTGGGAACATAATATATAAATTTTTAGTAGTAAAAATTAGGGAAAAAATGTAGTTGTAACATTTATTATATTGTTTTCAATTATTGTAAAAACCTGTTCTATTTAAAGGTTGATTTATTGTCCTATGAAAAGGTACGCATTCCCCCTGCTATATCTGTTGTAAAATTCATTAAATCTAAACACACTAAGTCAAACAAACAGTGAATTTATTCACCCATTGTCTTGGGTTCAGCAGTAGCAGTCATTTTTCTCCTTCTTGGTAGCTGGTGCAGTGCTGTGTTTTTGACTTTCAGCCTGGGAACAGTGCTGATAACACCGATGTTTTCAGTTACTGCTTAGAATGTTTGGCCTGACCAAGGACATTCTGAGCCTCATGCTCTGCCAGGAAGGAGGGAAGCCGGGAGGGAGCAGAGACAGGAAACCTGACCCAAACTAACCAAAGAGGTATTCCATACCACAGTACGTCATGCCCAGGATGTAAAAACGAGGGGCAGAGACTTGGAAGCGGGGAGTTCACTGCTGGGTCGGGCTTGGTATCGGATGGTGAGCGGTTGTATTCTCTTTCCTTGTATTTGCCTTGTCATTATTATTATTGGTGGTAGCAGCAGTGATTTGTGTTATACCTTAGTTACTAAACTGTTCTTATCTCAACCTGTGGGAGTTGCATTCTTTCCATTCTCCTTCCCATCCCTCCGGGAGCAGTGGGAAGAAAGAGGGGGGGAGTGAGTTAGCAAACTGCGTGAGTTACAGCTTAAACCACGACACCCAGCCATGCTTAACTTTGCTGGTAGGACACTATTATTTATAGTGATGTCTCTCTTGTTAGTGTCAGCAGCACCAGCTTTGGTTTGAGCAATTCATAAAGACAAATTGGGGTTTCTTTTCATGAACTTTTATCTTCTTGACTATAGTAAATGTGGAAACAATAAAAATTGACAAGGATTCCTGCTTTCATTTTTATACCTAGGATTGTTTGGAGTCTTTTAGTTTAACCTTAGGTGGATTTCTTCTGATTGTGATCCCCATTGGAATTAATAACTATCATTTAACTGTATTTCTAAAAATCACTCATAAATATAGCAGGCACCTTACTGTGGTTTTTTGTCTGGAAAGTGCTATCTGGCAGGGCATGTATGTGAGCATTTTGTCCATGCAAGCCTGAAAAATTAATAATTTCATACTTGAGCTGCATAAGAAGCAAAAAGAACAAAAGCAGTTGTGCAGTTGTAACACAAATTGCCATCTATTTTTAAAACATTAATTTTTGGAGCAGGATTCACCAATATACTCCAGAGGTTTTGTGCCTGCCTGTGGCAGGACAGGGCTCTTAGACATGCAGCCAGTTAGGGTATTTTTAAAGACCAGGAAGAGCAAAACACCCAGCAGACATCAGTTTCCTTTCTGCTTTCTCTATCACTCTGCTGCTGTCATGCACATCCCAAATTCCTTCTGCTCCTTCCGTTCTTGTATCTCACAGCAGACACGCTCATCCATTGCTCATCCTTAGTTATCTCCAGTCTCTGATGTGCTGCATCCCTTCTTTGTGCATTTCTCATGCAGCAGATGGTTCTTAGGAGGAAGTTTGTGAAATGGCTGTCCCGTTTCATACTGTTTTCACAGCTTAACAAATAAGGATAAGATGTGCATAAAATATGCTTGAGAGAAATTTTCCATGATTTGCCTTCTGTCACTATGGCTGCTATCTCCAATTGCATGGGAGACTACAACTCGCTCTCATTTTTTGACGGACATAGAAGCAATGCACTCTCAGGAGAGATGGTACCACCTACTGTGTCAGAAGCAGAGTAGAAATCTTGTAGAGAAGCAAATGAAAAAAAGTGGTAGCCTTTTGAAGAAAAATTAGATACAATGATCATTTCTGGAAGGGCCTTTTAACTACAGGCCACCCGTGGATTGATTCACAGTGAAAATATTAGGAGATGGCGTGCATACTGTGAGACTGCTTTTTCAGCCTGAGCAAATAGCCTGATAGGTGATCACAGTCATTCATGATAACCATTTTAATCTTATTTTATTCATTAGCTAACTAACAAATTAATAAATTTAAACATCCAGAACATTAATTATTTTCTAAAAAGGAGGATATGATGTGTTCTCATACAGAACAGAGGATTAATGCGCCTTTATATATAAAATCTGAGATTTAAGTATTGATCAGGAATTGATGTATCCATAAGGCAGCCTAGTTGCTTGCAAGTGTTAGGATCCAAGCATGAAGCTGAACCCCTACAATGCACTGGAGAATAGAATGCAGTAAGGTATTTACCCTCCAGTAGTGTTACCATTGTTCCGATGTTTACTGCGGTAGAAATGAAGTCACATTCATTGTGAGTCCTCAGTGCTATAAACCATACAAGAGCACTGCAAATTCTCAATGCTCTCACAGAAAGCTTACAAACCCGAACAGAAAATAGAGAAGGTGAATGGGACATACAAGGAGGCAGAATAGCTACTGCGAGGTGGGATAATCCTCGTAAAAGGAGAATGTGTTTTTTGCCATGCAGCTGTAAGGGTGAAAAGTGACCTTTTCCTAACCATTGTAAGGCTGGAATTCCCTGTGTGTTAGTTACAATGTACTCTTAAAGATGGGGCTTGCTGGGACTTTTGTTAATGATTTTTATTCCTTCATCTCACCAAAATTTATTATGCAAGCTGAATTTTGTAGTTAGTGTTGTATTCAGGAGTGGGCTGGAAAAGAAAGTATAAATTATTCAGTGGTGAAGGTGTTAAATTGTTTGGCCAAGAATAAAAATATATTGTCCTTGAAAATGAGTGCTTAGCAGTGAAAGAGGCTCTAGAGATATTAAGGTAACATTTGCTTGGAAGGAAGGTAGGTTTCGTAATACATTACCCTCTATTAACCTGGAAAAACACAGTAAAACCTGAGAGAACCAAAAGGAACTCCACTATTTCTTTTTCAATTTTGAAGCAAGTAATATATTTATGCATGCCTGAGAAACTATTGAGTACATCTTTTGGTATAGAAATAACGTGAGAACCTCTCTGAAGTAGAAGTACCATTTATAGTCATGATTTTGCTCTCCCAAAAAGATAAAATAGAGGTAATAAATAAGCATGTATCAACGTAAAGGTTGAATGGACGTTTTAAAAATCAAAAGGAGAAAATTATTTCTATACTAGCCTTATATTTTTATGAGATATTTGTTAGGGAATTCATAGTCAAAGATTACTCCATTTTAAATTCGCTGAGATATTTATACATAGGAGATTATTAGTAAAACTCCATTTATTTAACTGGAAATTATTTCACTGTTTTGCTACATTTAAAATCTGTTCAATACAAATATAATACTTTTGTGTAAAAGCAGTAACTAGTAGTAGTCCAGACTTCTTTTGTTCTATTTCTGTCTCTGGAAAGTGCTGACCTTACGAATTCATTTGAATGCTTTCCAGATACAGTAAGATATGAGGGCCTATGTAGAGATCTATATATATGCACAAATACAAATGCATATATAGATATTCTGAACTTCTGGTTTGGCAAAGCAAGCATCTCTAATAACAAGGATGAAAGCAGTGAATTAGCAAACAATTTGCTATAAATGGCAAGATTAAGGGCACAAGATGCTTAGCCAGAATCAGTTTCTTCAGCATAAAGTTAGGGAGTAAATTTATCATGCTAACAGCAGCATCTGGGGCAACAGTAATTGTAAACATTTCTCATCGGAAGAATTTGGATGCATATTATTATAATAGATTGAACTTGCTAAACAATACGTCATGGCAACATCTTCAGATTCGGTGCCTGGCGTTTGGTCCCTCATCCGTGGTTTGATCTGCAACAAGCACAGTGATTTTTAGAGGCGCTGAGTGCTGGCGGCTCCTATTGAGCTTGGTCAGCAGAATGTGGACCTGAGGAATGAATACACAAAAAAATCCACAAATCAGAGCTTTTAGTCTTTAAATTCATGACCTAATGGATGATAGAGAAATCAGATTTGCACCAGTCCCAGAGAGTCAGCTGCTGAAGTTAGGCACCTGCATGGGCACTCTTTGTGAGTGTAGCAAGAAAAACAGTATTGATCACACAATGATGAAAATCATGGTCTTAGTAAGTAGATAACAGAGTCATAATATGTCCCACTTCTGGAGGCAATGGCCACTTCAGTTACAGGGAATGTCTTTAGTAACCAGAATTTCTCTAAAATCAAAATGAACTCTCATGATGTAACTCTGTTGATTTAAAATGGAGACTAATCCTACTAATCTGACTTTGCATGAAGTGTCCAAGTTACTGCTGTTACTTTCATGAGGAACTAATTTAGTATGTGACTAGTAATTGCTTGTCCTCATCGTGCTAGCATTACTCAAAGAATGAAAAAAGGTCTACTAGCCATTTCAATTGACTAGTAAAACATGACTGCCTATTACTAGAAATTTCCAGCTTCATATGTATTTCAACATATAAAGATATTTGTCTTTGTGCTGCAGCCACTTTGGAAATGCTTCATTTAGTTCCTCACCTCATTCATCTTCCTCTTTTTTTCCCAGCAGTTTATGTTGAGAATTAGCAGTTGCAATGGTGTGCAGTTGAGTGTTGCTGAAAATGTCTTCCACCAGGGACAGGTGGCACTTTGCCAGGATTCCCAGGCAGGGACAGAGGCTGCTTGGTATTTACGTCATGCTCTTCCATACCCTTACGCCTTTAGGCTGCTGGGAGGCAGGTTGGGCTACTTTCGTCCTCCCAGGAGCCATTACCTGGATAAATGTGATATTCTGAGTACAGAAATAAAATATTGTGCATAGAAAAGCAAATGTGTTGTAAATTTTGACCTCCTTTTTCTAAAGAAAAAGAAGGGTTTCATTTCTACATGATCCTCTGCACACAGTGACACCTTTCAAAGTGATCCCGAATAGCTATGCAAACATGGCATACATATTTTATCTTGCTCTTCAGATCCACTGATATTTTGTCACGCAGTTTATTCACACCAGGCATTTCAGGATGCACGAGGAGCTCCTGCAAGCAAAACCTAGACAGAACAGGCTTACATAATTTGTAAATAAAAGGCTGCCTAGAAAATTGGACCTTTCTCTTTTTATGTGGTCTTGCCTCCAAATTACTTATCTTTTAAATAATTACTTTTTGGTAAAGCAGCAATTTTAACATCCATGCTCTGCTTTTAGATGCTTGAAGAAGTAAAAAACTGTCTAGCTAGGAAGAGCATTTGCCTGCTCCTTAGCACTTTATGAGCAGCATTTATTTAAGCCCTCTTTTGCTATTGCTTTACTTACATTTTTAATCTGCAATGTTTCATGTTTACTGGATCAGCAAATAATCAAGGTCTTTAGATTATTTTGGAATGTATTTTATTCCTCTCCCCAAAAAAGTTAAATGCCTCTATTTAAATAGCTTTTACTGCTATATGCAAAATACAAATAAAATGTAAATAGTTTCTTCTACTAATCCATATCTGCCTGAGTGTAATTACATGATACATGCTTGTTAAGCACAAAAATTCTGAATAGGCAGCTTTTTAATTAGGCATGTGCATTGGGTTACAGTAGAATTAAAACAGGTTCTAAAAAATTGTATAAAAATGGCACCTGCTAACTCAACACATCTGATTCTTGAGTACAGTTGCACACACATGTCTGTGTCACATCGTTCTGTTGGCTCTGTGGAGAAAGCCAAGTTCGGACCCAGAGTGCTCAGTCCTTGCAATGGTGGGGACAGATTTTTGCCCTATTTAACCACTTCTCCAAAGATGTTTTTCAGAATTACTGCCTTTCAAATGTGATAAGCAGCTGATTTACATCTGTTGCTGAAGTTTCACTAAGAGGAAAGTTTAGGCCTAATGCAAGTTTGAGTGCCTGAAATGCCTAGAAATACATTTTGATTTCCCTTTTTGTCAGATTTAGTAAATAATTTTTGTTATCCTGATTTTTTTTCCCCTGAATCTCAGTTCCCACAGTCCAGTGAGTGCAAGAAGGACCCACGGGACTGTGGTTAGCTGTCAGCTTTGCAGAGTTTGTCAGCACATGGGCAAAACTTCCTGTACGAGGTGAAGGCTGGGAAGCAGTTCTTCCATGCCAGTCTGAACAGATATATTTTAATGGGCTGTTCAGTGTTCTCACATGCCAGCAAGTGGTCCTGAAATTATTTCTGAGTGCAGAGGAGGCAACTGAGCATTATGTCTCCCAGGGCTCTTTTCATTTCACTGTGGCTGCCGCAGTACTATCTATCTCATAAAGCTGATACAAAGCTAATAATAAAGTGGTCAATTTTAAATTCAGCTCTCCCAAACAGTAGCTGTGGTTATTCTATGCATGTACATCTCCCTAGGTTACATTCTTGATGTGTTTTAGCAGTTCATGTTCCTTTAAAAGGGATAAGTTAGAATTTTCTTGGCAGGTGTTTTAAGTATTTCAATATTAATATGCAGTGGTCATCTTACACTGTAATCTCCTTTAAGAAATTATTATAATTACTGCAGTAATGAGTATTGACAATGATTAACATAATGAGTATTAACGAAAGGTAGGGACAAATTCTCAAAGAAAAGATAAACCAGGCTGCCATGAACTGCAGGATCCTAGGTTTTATACGTAGTCTATAGAAGTAATGACATGCAGATGTGAGACCCAAATTGCTTTTTACAAGGTTCTGTGCCAGGTCAGAGTACAACAGAGAATTTCCGTTTATGCAAGTCCTTTTGAAATCTTTTACGTCCAAAGAAATGCCTCTACCCATTCATAACAAAAATTATTCATACAGTGGATTAACACCTATGGCAAGTGGAAGGAAGCTGAGATTCAAAGTTTCAGAATGCAACTACTGCTAACTAAAGGGTCCCTCATGCACTAGTTCTTTGCACTGCTTCTGCTAACTGTATGTGCACATGTAAAAATGGCTCATTTCTAATGAATCTTCTCCTCCTTATTGAGCATCAGTCACGTGCTGTTGTTATTAAAATTACCCCCATGTTTCATATCGTAGTGCTGGAAACATGCTAACACCTCTGATTTCATTATAAATAGGCTACAGTGCCAGCAATGTTGTAGCACTTTGCAGAAAAAGAAGACAAGGTCACCGCTGAGAAGTGACAGAAAAAGCTGGTGGGCAGGTGAAGGGAGAGCTTCAGCAATAAAGTAATCAAGTATTATTGCTAGTTCTGAACCTCATGCTAAGTATGCATATGCAAAATATATATGGTTGTGAAATGCAGGTGGGAATAAGTAATGCTGGAGGAGTTAGTAGAGTTTACCTGGGCTGTAAATGCAGGAAAAAAATAAAATTAAATAAAAGGTAGCCTAAATCTTGCAGAGCTAGTGCTTCCTGTGCTGACTTGGCAAACCACAAGCTGGTTTAGGTCCATGGCTATTGGCTTGTATAGGCTGCAGGGCGGCAGCAGAGATTTCTCTCATAGCTCACCAAATCACAGCATTCTGTCATATTTTAAGTACATGAACACAGATACTAAGAGCCTGATCCATAATCCATCATAGAATCATAGAATAGTTGGGGTTGGAAAGGACTTTAAGATCATCCAGCTCCAACCCCCCTGCCAGGGGCAGGGACACCTCCCACTAAACCATGCCACGCAAGGCTCTGTCCAGCCTGGCCTTGAACACCGCCAGCAATGGAGTGTTCACAGCTTCCCTGGGCAATCCATTCCAGTGCCTCACCACCCTTACAGTAAAGAATTTCTTCCTCATATCCAATCTAAACTTCACTAGAGATATTTCCACTGACTTTGAATATGATCATAAATTAACAACAGAAATCTAGTCTACATTTTTCTCCTCTGCATTCACACTTAAACATTTTAAGAACTCGAAATAATAATAAGGACAGTCCAGTAGGTAATTCAGTTTACTGAGGCACCATAAAAAATTCCAGCCAGGAAATTGAACTCATAACTATAATAATAAGAAGCAAGCGGAGTTTGTATACAAATGGTAGGAACATGGGTAAGCAAATGGAGGAACTTTACCTACTAGTGCAAGATATTTATACAGACATTGTAGAGGTAATAAAAACATAGCAGAAACAATAACTGGAGTCACTGAATAATATAGCTTCTTCAGAAAGGAGGGAAGTAGAGCTGGTAGCATTACATGAAATATGAAGGTAATTTGTGATGAAATTAGTTATGTCAATAAAACAGATTCTGTTTGCATCAAGCACTTCAAGCATGAAAGAAGTATTTTTGCAGAATTAATGCTTGTGTAAAATCCCCAATAACTCTGCAGCATTATTGTGGAGAGGAATGTAAGTAAGAATCTGTCATTAGAGGATGTTGAAGCTCACAGATTTCTTCACCAGTCACTAAACCAACAAACAACATTGATAGTTTATATGTGGTTTTTGCTTTGAAATATGTAGGTAACAAAATGTGACCTCTAACCAAGCATTCAGACATGGAGTCAAGTAACATTATGTGACAGAAATAAGTCATGGTCAGCAACTTTTAATAAACAAACAAACTAGTTAAAGAAATGAAATGTTCTGGGGCTTTGGGGATATTTCTGTGAAGAAGACATCGAATTTCCTCAAGTGCCACATACCATGTTGTATCTGACAACATGAGACTAGGTTAAGTCATCCAGGAGGTCCCCTCTAGGCCTGTGTGCCTAATTTTGTCAGTTAAATGCAAGTGCCTTGAGTAAGCAGAGGTAATTCTAAAAGTTTGACAAATTTGGCCACTGTCAGTATTCTCTAACATTCTTTGACTCTGTGTTGAATTTGGGCATTGGCTGCTGGACAGCAGAATCTTGTTCTTGTTCTTCTGATAGTGTAGATGTTTGAGATGGGGGATAGGATATTTATTGCCTACTCCACTGGGTATCTACTAAACCTGCTAGTTCATCTAGAGAATCTCGTTCAGAAGCCTTCTGCATAGACCAGCCCTCCTGGTCTCCCTTGTCTCTGAACAGTATCAAGCAATATATGGTTGGTAGGGCCTGTGTAGAGTCCGTACAGGCTAGTGAGGAAGACAAAATTGGGAAGAGCACCAGACATTGATGACATTGAAGTACAGAGATATCCACCCTGGACAAGACAAGGCTTAGGGGGATCTTTCTAAAGTATGCAAACACCTGAAGGGATGGTGCAAAGAAGACAGAGACAGGCTCATTCCAGTGGTGCCCAGTGACAGGACCAGAGTCAATGGGCATGAAATGAAAACCAGGAGGTTCCGTTTGAACATCAGAAACACTTTTGTACCGTGAGGGTGACCAAGCACTGGAACAGGTTGCCCAGAGAGGTTGTGGAGTCTCCATCCTTGGAGATACTCAGAAGCCACCTAGACGTGATCCTGGGCAACTGGTTCTAGGTGATAATGCTTGAGTGAGAGGGTTGGACAAGATGACCTTCGGAGGTCCCTTCCAACGTCAATCATTCTGTGGTTCTGTAAGCAAGCTTCACTCATTTTAGTAGGTTTAGTTCTAAAAGCCAGGCAAAGTTTGATGCTTAATATAAATGTTCTGCATAACTTCAGAGATACCCACTCACTGTGAAACTGTGATTTCTGGAGGCAGACTATGGCTTGCTCAGAAAATCAGGCAGGAATTATAAAGGGGATCGCTATTACGCTTGTCCATATGCACCCATTATTATTAGAAGCAGCAGGAGAGAACAGGCAGAAGAGATGCTACAAGAACATTTCAGGGAGATTTTCTAAAGTAGAGAGGTTCTGAACTTTGCATTAGCATGGCACTGGCTCTGTAATGATCCCAAACTTCTCTCTCACTCCCTACTAAATGCTGGGTACTTCTGTCTGTGTCAGCAATGAGGAACTCTCAGCCTGGAAAATGAGTTAGATTTTGAGAAACTCCTACAGTCCAGAGATTTATTTGAAGGATTTCTGAAATTAACACCTTTTAGTCCTCCTCCTTGTCTCATGATCTGAATCTGTGTCTTCCCAGTTTAACACCACTGGAGCTGTTTCTCTGAGTTGAACGTAGTAACTCATGCCTTTTCCCCCACTCCTCTTAACCTTCAGCCATATGTTCTCCATATAACAGTACAGCATCATGGGTCCCAAATGGTTCATCTGTGTGTGAGTTACTTCAGAGTGTGTCTAGACGTGCTATTCATGTTATGCCTCAGAAATCACAAAGACCTTTAAAAATGTTGATTCAGGAAATGCTGAAGGATTTTCTGATGTCTTGTGAGGGATAATGCAGGGTTGTTATTTGTAGGAGTTCTTACCCAAGACCTGATGCTCAGTTTTGCCTATGTAGTGACTGGGGAAAGGAGCTACTTGGCCTATATATTCCCTGGCTGCCCTCCTTGTGCACAAGCTAATTTCTTTTCACTGGAGACCTATGTAATGCCAACTAGTTTATCTGATTTATGAAAAACATCTTGGTTTAGGTTTTAGATCATAGCTAACCCTGTACAAAGTGAAGGGGTGAAAACAAACAGTGATTTACTTGCATAACACAGTAAATGCATTATTCCTTTTGCACTCTGATTAAATATTGCAAGAGAGGATGAACAAACAGATTGGTCTCCTCCCACCACATATCTGCATTGCCATCACTCAGGGAAATAAAGACTGCATGGATTAAAAAGTTGCAAAGGGCATTAAGGCGTAAGATTGTGAAACAGGAGCATGCATTGAAGAAGTCTCAGTTCAACAGTATCAGTCCTCTTAACGAGCAATGTCAGCCTCACTGCTAATGCGGAAGCCAGGGAAGAGAATGCAGGTAAGATCTTTCTATACCAGGGCATGAGCACAATTAATTGCAGCCATTGCCATGATTATTTAGTATAGTACGTTCTTTCTGTCTTTTAAATCTTGACTTTTGAAAACTGTTTTACTCTGAGCTGCTTGAGAGAGAAACTGGCATTCTATCAGCACTGCCTGTGAAGTGACCTTACTGCTTTTGCTTATAATTTGAAACTTATGATGCACATTTAAAACAATATTAACAGCTCCTAAGCTTTCTGTGACTAATAGGCTCAAACTTTTAGACAAAGACTCTTAACATTTTTTCCCTAGGCACCCTCTGAAGAAATCTTCCTCTGAATCAGAATTTGTATATATGCAATTAATTACCGTCAGGCTATTAGACAGGGTGATCGTGGAGGAACTGACCATTTTGTTTTCACATAGAAACTGCCTTTGCCTTTCATTGTCGCATGGGAACAGCCCTTGCACTGGCATCTTGATGATGCTCTTTTTTCCTCAGTTCACTTGATTAGATCTTTTGATTGAAGTACTTGAAAGACATAATTTCATAAATACACTTGAAGCAATTCCACACAGACCACCTCATCCCCCATAAATTAATTCTCATTTTATTGCTGAATTTTCACATACCATTGTAAAATATTGAATTATGATAGGTCAGTTATAGAATTGTGTACCTTGTAGACACTTCACAGTGTTGTCTGTATAAGTTACTTCTTCCTAATTGGTGGTAGGATAAGACAATCTTCACTTAGAAAAATACTTCTGGAGTTCTCTAACCAAACATCCCTCTCTTTTGTTATAAAGATGCAAACTGTTTTGTTAAAATGCAAACTGACTGTGGGTCATCAAGCTATTCTGATTATCATTTGTACTGGTTCCTCATTTTTATGTTAACATGCACCTTAACAGTTCTGTAAAGAAAATGATTTGTGGCTATAACTGTATAGATCCATTCTGACAACAAGAAAGAACTTGAACTTTTTCCTGAACTTTCCAGTAACAGTAGCTGGTGGGTGCATGAGTAACCTGCAGACCTATAAACAGCCTGTTGTCTTAAAGTATTCTGCTTTAAGTGTGTATGCTCTGATTGGTAGCTCTGTACTATACATGAGACAAGATTTGAAGGTAAAGGTAGTATCTTTTACTTGACCAGCTGGTTTAGCTAGAAATATTGAACTGATTTTGAGACATTTGCCTAGATTTTTCTGTTAAAAAGTTATTATACCTACCTACAAATTTTTTCTTGTCGTTGTCCTTGAACCATCATGGCTACAACAAAATGCCTCTGAACAACTCTGTGATAGGCAAGATACAGTTTAGTTTATGCCTAAAATAGGAAATTATTGTAGTAGTCCTGGATGTCTGATGGAAAGTAATGAAATTTAATAGGAAAGTGTCAATACCATGGTCAATGCAAGAAGTATTTCCTTATGCACTTGCACGCTGTCTTGTACCCCTAGTCATTGATTCTTAAGTCCAAGAGTACTTACTATTTCCTTTGTTTTTTCCTTTTACTCTTCACCAAACAATGGTATTTCTTGACAACCAACACTCCAAGTAAAATTGCATTTTATCTTATAGAAAAAAGTAGTCTGTGGACTACACTGAAAGCAGCCAAAAAACATAGGGAAGAAATGTTGAGAAAAAGGTGTATGTCTGGATCCAGCTAAATTTTCCAGCTGTGAGCTTCCACAGAAAAGAAATAATAATGGCATTGTTTATTTGTATTCCATTTGCTGGCAGACAAACTTTACTTTTTTGTCTCCACTATTGAATCAGTATGTTGATCTAATTTATTTCACTTTTTAGTAGACTACTATTTGATTAAGAAAACAATTGCACTGCATATACAATAACTGAAGTTGTCACTGTTTTTTCTTCTCTTTCTAGGTGATGTCATTGTCTATATTAATGAAGTTTGTGTCCTTGGACATACTCACGCAGATGTAGTCAAACTCTTCCAGTCTGTTCCTATTGGTCAGAGTGTCAACTTGGTGCTATGTCGTGGATACCCTTTGCCCTTTGATCCTGAAGATCCTGCCAACAGCATGGTGCCACCCCTTGCAGTAATGGAGAGGCCTCCGGTAGTGGTAAATGGAAGACATAACTATGAAACTTATTTGGAATACATTTCTAGGACTTCTCAGTCTGTTCCAGACGTAACAGATCGACCACCACACTCCTTGCACTCCATTCCAGCAGATAGTCAGCTTGATAGCACATTCCCACCACCTGCCCATGATGATAATGTATCAATGGCTTCTTCTGGGGCCACCCAAGCTGAACTCATGACCTTAACCATTGTGAAAGGGGCCCAGGGCTTTGGCTTCACTATAGCAGACAGTCCTACAGGACAGAGGGTGAAGCAAATTCTAGACATTCAGGGATGTCCTGGTTTGTGTGAAGGTGACCTCATTGTTGAGATCAACCAGCAGAATGTACAGAACCTGAGCCATGCAGAAGTAGTGGATATACTTAAAGAATGTCCTGTTGGAAGTGAAACTTCTTTGATTATCCATAGAGGAGGTAAGTTTGGAAAGTCTGTACAATTACAAAAATGTGTGTAAAAGGTTCTAAGCCATACGGCATACATATATACTCACTACACCCTTGTGTGCTAGATTGGAAATTAATATCTATGTTGTGGGAGGTAATACCATTGATTCTGGAAAAATGTGTCTGCAGTTAAGTATCCTAGGCAAAATCTAAGCTGCTTGTGCATTCGTTTTTGTGCTTTGAGTGTCAACGGTCCCACCTCCTTATAAGGGTAAAACTAGAGCAGTTCCAGACCTTTCACGACATAATAATTTGTCTGGTGTCTGCAGCAAACTCTTATTGTCCCTGAGCAGTGCTGCAAGCTTTAGATATAACTGTATGTATTGACTCATTAAGGTAGAACAAAGAGCAATCTGTGAGCCCTTTACAAGGATACTGGTTTTGATAAGCCATTTTGCCTCCTTTTCCTTCACTGTAAAGGTGTGGTACAACAGGTTTGTTTCTTTCTTGACAGCAAAGATCCGTAGTATGTTTTTTCTCTGTTTTTAAAATAGTAGCTTCTAGCAACTTAGTTTTTCTGTCCAGCCTGACACATTAGGCTTGAATATGCTCCACTGGAAGGGGAGAGTCAAGATTTATCTGTAAGGAAGCAATAACAGAAGAAATTTTAGTACCTGGACAGCAATAAGTAATTTCATAGCTTTTAGTATTTTAGCCAAAAAAAATTTCTTCGATGGCTTGAGATGAGCATCCATTGCAATTTATTATTGCCTGAACTGAATAATGATTGAATTTCTTTGAGATCTTTGTTCCTCTAAAGGCATTCATATGTCACTTTATGCACGTTACTCTGTGTTTCGAAAGAAAAAAATAAAAAGGATCCTATACAAAAATACTTAATATTTTACTTGTGAAGATTAGGGGTTGGGAAGTGAAGCTTTAGTGTTTGTGTATGCCAAATTTTTGTCATTAGAAAGCCTATAAATCCTTAGAACAAGAAATATAGTAACAGTTATCAAATTGCAGAGATAATAAGCATAAGGTGTTTAAAACATCTGTAGATTCACAGTCAATAAAGTATTTTTCATACCTATATTTAAAGGAATAATTTATAAGAGAGAAAATCTGACATTTCTTTCTAATTAAACCAAATTAAGAGTGATAAGTAAAGGCCAAATGGTGTCACTATTTTGTATGAGTTTGGAGAAGGCTAATTGTTGCAGAGGTGCTATATTAGTATTAAATCTGGTTTTATTTAACATCCATTAAGATTCTGGAACAGCAGAGTAAGCAACATTCTTTTTTTCTGAAGATGCTGACAAATTATGGAGAATTGCATAGCAAAAGAAGAGTATGAAGGGAATTAGAAAGGTTAATGTAACCCTGAAAGATGGGATTCTTTTTTGAAAAATGCAAGCGAATCCCCCTCTAGAGGAAAACAGTTCAGAACACCAATCTTCAGAGAGAGGTGGAGTGTGAAATCCAGTATGCTGAACAAGCCTGTGTAATAATAGACAGCAAAATAGATATTTCAGCAATCAGTGCAGGAGAGTAGCAAAAAAAAGAACCCTGAAGCAGTGACATACTCAAGCCCATGAGGATAATTCCCCTCTCTCAAGAGAATTTCTTCTTAGAGCATCGATTTGTGATCAAAACAAGTTGATCAACATGATAGTTTAACAAGTTCTGGTGCATTTACTGAGCAGTGGTTATTTTCTACATATCACTGTGGCAGACAGGAGATACTGGACTGAGCTCAACCCTCAATAAAAGTAGTGTAAATTTACACGATCTTGTCTTCTGTCAGGTACAGATAGCTACCCTAGCTCAGATGACACAAAATACTAGGTCCAAATGCAATAAAATATTCCTCTTAACCCTCTATATCTGGGGCAGGGGATTTGTTGCTTTAGAGAATGCTGAGAAGATAAAGAGAGACTGGAGCAACTGTTTGGAAGTACTATAGAGTGACTAAATTTAATGGCGTGGTACAAAGCAAAATAAAGTTTACTATCAGAAATCTGTGTATCAGAAATAAGGATATACCTCAATGCAAGGTTGTTAGACTCTGAAATTTAAGAAAATGCTTATTCGTTTGAGTTATTCAAAAGAAGTGAAAAAAATGCAGTCTACGTGCGATGGCTAAATCATAGCTTAAGAGAAATATGAGAACTGTTTGAAGGTGACAACCTGGGTATTTTATTTTTTTCCCATAAATTCATAAGAAATGAAAAACCATGTGACCAAACAATATGCATCAATAATGCAGTTAATATCTATCTATATAGCTAGTTGTCATGTCTCCTTTTGTAGCTCCTGGGCAGAAATGGGCCTTTCTAGTGTGCAATTCATGTCATTCCTATGTGGATGTTTCAAATAAGCCAGGTGTACCCTAGGAGTATATATTCTGCTTGACTGACTATAAAGGGAATTGAGTAGGATGGATTCAGATGTATGTGTCTATCCCACATGTTATGAATAAGAAACAGATGATAAGATTTGGTCATGTGAGATAATGTGAATACAAAACGAAATTCTAGTACTTGAAGAAAGCTGCTATGATTCTAAAATATTTAGTCTGTGACACTGGTGAAGCAAGGCATGCTTTCTCGTTACTGATAGATCCAGTTGTTATTTTATTATCTCTGATGTGTAATGAGACTTGAATAATACCTTCCTTTTCCATCATTACCCTGTGCATCCTGTCTTTAACGTCTCATGTTTTAAGATCAAGACCAAAGTAGTATTCCTGCCTGTGGAAGAGGAAGGCTGTGTTTTGCATAAGGTTTTATGTTGCCTTGTAATGTATTCTGTCTCAGATATGAATATGGCCTAACTGCATATTTCACTGTGTCAAATCCTCTTCTGCAAGTGACTTAATTTCTCTCTCATCCAGCAATCTTACATTGCAAGCAGGAAACAGATCAACATTGGCTATGTTCTAACTATAGGAAAAAAAAATCCTATACAGGAAAAAAACATTCTCTCCTGTGCATATAGAATGCATGCTACAGCACTTAAAAAGCCGTTGTCCATCAAGCTTAGGCGGTCAACAGCCAGAGTCTGCTGGAGAAGGAAAAGATGGAGGGAATGGCAGTGCTCAAATTTAAAGAGGTCACTAAAGAAAACTGTGAACCAATACCAGAGATTTGTCATGGGGTACAATCCAGGTGGAGGAATTAATTTTAAAGTTTCTAAAGCAGAAATAGTAATGTATCTGCTTGTTAAAAAAAAAAATAATAATCATGGAAATAACATCATTTTGTACCTAAGAAAATACTAAGCAGCAGTTGTTTAGATGACAGCTATGACACTGTATGGCTAGAGATCTTACAATCTTTGTGTTTATTGTTCAGGTTCTTTGCTAAACAAAGATGTGCTACTTGGTTTGGTTTCTTTGCACCTGTTTTTGCTGACCAGCCATATGGTTTCCATTTACTATAAGCTGACAGAAGTGTTCATGCTGAAAAAAGAAATTAAACGAAAAAATGGTGGAAAAGTGTTGTCTTAAAAAAAAGGCAGAAAAAGATATTAAACTGTTTGTTACTTGAATAGTTTTACCCCTTTCTAGCTTTGCTTCAGCCTTCACACTTCATCCTCACATTCCGCAGCAGCCTGCATTGGGTATATGCTGCTGAAATAGTGTTGAAGAGCTCTGAAAAATCAGTCTTTCCAAATGTGGATAGAGCAGAAATTCTGCATTAGCCCAGAACTACTGAAAAACAGCACTAAGTGGTTGAATTAGTACGTACTTGTTGTGGTTTAAGCCCCTCATGCAGTTCGCTCACTCACTCCCCCCTCTTTTTTCCCCCAGTCCCGGGGGGGATGGGGAGGAGTATTGAAAGAACACAACTCCCACAGGTTGAGATAAGAACAGTTCGGTAACTAAGGTATAACACAAACCACTACTGCTACCACCAATAATAATAATGACAAGAGAAATACAAGGGAAAAGAATACAATTGCTCACCACCTATACCCAACCCGATCAAGCAGTGCCCCCCCCCCCCTCACCCTTCCGGGTCTCTGCCCTCCTTTTTTACATCCTGGGCATGACATGCTGTGATATGGAATACCTCTTTGGTCAGTTAGGGTCAGGTGTCCTGTCTCTGCTTCCTCCTGACTTCCCCTCCTCCCTGGCAGAGCATGAGGCTAAGAAAGTCCTTGGTCAAGCCAAAACATTACCACTCAGTAACTGTAAACATCGGTGTTATCAGCACTATTCCCAGGCCGAAAGTCAAAAACGCAGTGCTGCACCAGCTAGTAAGAGGGAGAAAAATGACTGCTACTGCTGAACCCAGGACAGTACTAAATTTATGTAGAGCAAAATATTCACTATTAGGACATCAAAAATTGTTTTTGGCATGTTCTACTAAGTGAGCTAACCAAGCATCTGACATATGCCATCTCTTTTGGAAAGTACCTTTGAAATATTTGAGCCTATAGACGACAGCCCAGCCCCAGAAGTGTTCCTGTCTAAAAAAGAACTGACACATTCAAATGTAGATCTGTCAAGACTATGTCTGAAATACTGGTGTTAAGGAAATCTGAAGACAACCCAGGACTGATTCATGGAGCTATGGCAACTCCTAAACAAGTGCTGTGACTGAAACATTAAAACTAAATGCAAAAAGTGGAAGCCTGACAATGTTCCTATATCAGACAGCTATTTTATAATGATAACATCAAGGCTTTGAGAAAGTGAGACTGTTAGTACAAAATGGAGCCAGAGAACTGACACATTGTCCATACTGGTTAATTGTTAGCCCACTCCTGTCATGGGACTGGAATAAGCCAGCTGCTAGTTTCACCCTGACACGATACAGGAGACCACATGGGCCACACACAGTGCATAAACAGTCAAGATGAGGAGAATTTAACTTTGTAGATGTAAATTGTGAGAATAAAAGGAAGGCCAAGGATTTTTCTCAGATTTTGTATAAACCCCAGTAGAAGTTTCTGACTCCTTAAGGCTGCTCCCAGAGACCAGTGCACCACTTTAAGCATCAGCAATTTCCAAAATGGCCAGAAATTTCACAAAAAAACCATCTTTTCATTTTCTACTGAATAGACCTAGCCCTTCAAAATGAGCAGGCTTCAATTTAAGGAATACTACATCCTCATTGCCCTACCCACAGACTAATCTCAGATTTATCTTTCTACCATGGACATTTTTTTTATGTCCAGGCTTGCTTTAAGATGTCTTTCAATTCCTCTGATCAGGAAAGCTCATACTTCCTTTTCTCCCAGTTGTACTCTCACTTAAGAAAGCTGCACAAGATAAGGCTGCAGGTAGCATCATCACTCTGCTAACACTGGTCTGGCCTATGCAGTTCTGATCTCCTGATTCCATGACCTCAGCCCACCACTGACATCTCCAGAGCTTTAATTCTGCCTCTGCAGTTTTTCATTCAAAATAGAGAGTACGTGGTGCAAATTTGAGACCCAGTATCTCATGGCTTGCTGATCCCCAGTTCAGGACTTTCTAGTCAACAGCACTGAGGGGTTAAAGAAATTAAATTGTTAGGAGAATGGTGTACAGTTTTTATTTGGAACCTACAGAGTTTTTCTGTCATCCTACTGTCTCTACGGTTTTACATCCCTGAGTCCCTGGTGAATTCTTTCCTTCCAGTTGCTTCCTAAAGGAACCCATTCTTGGTTTAATTGCTTCTTATGGGTAGTCTGAATTAATAGCAGTCTGTTACGCTTACTTCGTTCATGAACGTGCACTTCTTTATGTTGTCTCTGACAGCAGATACTGGGAGATAACAGGGTCTGATAGCTCTCCTGCTTCCTGCCATACTTTCTCCTCTCTAGACAGTTATTTCAACTGTACATTTGGTCCTGACCCCTTTTCTTCCATTTCTTAAGAGTATTCTAATATTGAGAGGCACTTAGATCCGTTTGGCAACATATCCGTTTTTAGCCCTGCTGTCTTCTTAAATGGGACATATATCTTTTGTTTGTGAGTTTAAGAGATATTTGATCCCACAAAGGGAATATGCATGTGAACCTAGGAGTGAGCCACTGACCCATTTGAAGTGAACCATGTGAACCACTGATACCTAGAAGTCAACAATATAAACTTCTTCTGTCCAACATGCAACTAAACCATCCTTTTTCATTTTTCTCTTTCTGATTTACTACACCATTTTTCCTTGCTATCTCTCTGTGAAGTTCTGTCTTTCTCCTGAGTCCATCTGCTTTAAAACCAATGGAAAGCAAAGGTTTGTAGCTGACCTTTCTCCTTTCCATCTCAAAATTATGAGCTTTTATATGGCATCATGAAGTTTCCTTGCCATGAGTTCTCTGTAAACATACTTCTCAACCTGGCTTTTGAGATGTTTCATCTTTTTGCTCATTTTGTTGCTGTTCATAGCTGGTAATGCCAGAAATGTTTAATTATTAAAAATATTGTGAGTCATACTGCATTGTCCACTTTGTTGACTTTAATGTTAGATGTTTGCCCTTTTACCCATGCCCAGCCTTGACCACTTGTCCCTTCCTACAGAGAAATCAGTATTTTGTGCAAGAGAGTTTCATAAGAGCCTTTTGAGAGGGGCAGTTTTCTTTCCTGTGTTAATTCCAGAAGTAAAATCCCTGAAAGATTTTTAGAAAATACTGTTACCATGCAAGAAATACCATTGTTATATTAACATAACTCCTGGAAGCACTGCTTTCCAGATTCATTTCTACAAGGCATGTCTTCTCACCTTACAGGGTATCACATTTTTAACTATGAGATATATGCTGTCTTAGTAACCTTCATATTACTGATATCCTTTCTGTCCTACACATTGAGACTGTTTTATACTTTGGATTAAATTGAAGTATTTTCTAAGCATTTATTACAGTCATCTGGTATGAAATCTATTTTAATAAATATTTTGCATGTTATAGCAGATAAACTAAAAAATAAGTTACATATATAGCCTAATTTAGGAAGGTTTTCAATCTAAACCTTCTTAGTAAGAGAAATGGTAACCTCTCAGTAACACAGGAAATGACAAATTTGAACAGAGGGAGTTACAGTAGTATACCAGCTCTCATAAAATTCACACTAATGAGACTTTCATATCTTTTCTTGTATAGCTCTGATTAGCAATGAAGCAGTGTGCAGTTGCTCCCATATTTCTGAATAAAAGATAAAAAAAGACCATAGACCTCCTTAATGAGTATGGATTCCTGAGAAAATAGACATCAATAATAGTTAGTAGCTATTACACTGTATTAATGGAAGTAGTATTAATTGCATTGCATTTCAAAGTGGTAGCATTATGGTTTTTGCTGCTTCTTTCTTATTAATGTTTGTGCACTGTGTGGTACATTTGTGGATGATTTTGCAAAGCATTAGATAAATCTTTTTTACATATATTGCATTGAAGGTTTTTAATGACTCTTAGGAAGCATTTTGTTTCAAAAGTCTTTTATTATTGGTGAAACTGTTTTCTAATGTAGGCTTATATCACAGAATCACAGAATGGCTGGGGTTGGAAGGGATCTTAACATCATTAAGTTCCAACCCCCCTGCCATATGGTCTGTATTAAATTTGAACAGTGCTTCCTTTAAAACTTATGGGGACACTTCTCCTAGGGATGTGTGTGTTTAACTCTTGACATTAATGGGAGTTAGTTTGTACGCTGGAGAAATAGGTCCCTTTAGAAGACCTTTTAGCAAAAAGAAATACAAGTGTGTAGACATAGATTCTCATCATTGCATGTCATAAAGAGGTAACTACCATTGCTTCAATAGCTGTTTTGTCATTAAATTCTTATGCTCAGAAGGAGGCTACATACAGTAAGCAGTCAGACATTATCGTTATTAGATCTACATAGAGGCTTGCCGTGCACCTCGTATTTGTGCAGAGCTGCAGGAACTACTTGTATCTGTTGAGGAGTGTAGTATGTTTGCATTTGGTAGCTGCAGCCTAAGTACATGTCAGTGCTAGAACCCAAAAGCTCTACTGGCAGCACTGCAGACTGATTTCAGTCTTACTGTTCTAGTGAATGAATTAATACTAACTGAAGAACAGTTTGAGAAAGCAGACATACTGGCTTGCCTACATGGGAATCTGGCCCGGCCGGAGAAGTTCTTGCAAGCAGTATTATCAGAAACCTAACCAGGTTATCTTGGACTGTGTATCTTCGTGAAAAATGACATCTTTCAAAGCCAAGTACCTCCCAAGAATGGTATATGGAAGAGCCTACTACAGTAAACTGAAGAAACTTATTTTTTATCTAATTTCCCATAGTCTAGGCTCTTGGGTATGTGTAATATATAATATATATTATATAATAGAGCCTTCCTCAGAGGAGATCTGGGAGATTTCAGCCCAAGAAGGGAGAACTACAGAGCTGGACTCCAAAGAAGTACCATGCAACCTGTGCTTGTGTACTGAGGCATGTCTAAATTAGTCTAAATGTGTTGAACAATGTTTCTGTTGGTTCAGTATAATGTAATGTCCTATTAAACAACATTTGTTGGGTTTCCAAATCTGTTGTCAAAGTACATTTGTGTAGACATTGTGACGTGGTGATTTGTAATCTAGTGCAATATTTTCTAGTAATAAAGTAAGCTAATACACTATGAAACAAGTGAGTACATTATGCATTGTGCTGCAGACATGAGACACAGCACTAGGGAGATGGGAAAATGTGATTTTCAGGCACTTGCTAAGCCACTTACAGAAGCCGCAAAGCTCTCTTGGCTCCTACAGTATGCCTATACAGTAAAAAAAGCTGAAATTAAATTAGTATTCTAGATAAAGTATTTATCCCTGTACAATTCTTTAAGCAATTTTCTTTTGCATTCCTAAAAAGGGGAAAGAAGGCTTTGCCAATGGCTCTACTTGCCCCATATGAGTAATGCTCAACTTCTTTCTCTTAACCAAAAGCATACATTTATTAAATAAAACACCTCCCTTCTCAGGAAGCCTTTGGGTGACTCATAATTCAAGTACAATCAAAGCAAACACCAGGATACACAAACCTTTGCTGTGTCACCTTCAGATTACAGTATAAAAAAGGACATGGAAGCCAAAACTGTCAGGCACAAACTCTAAAAGATGACTCCCAAGTGCATCAAAACAGATTTCAAAAAGAAATAAGTTGCTTTCCAAAGCCAAATTTGTCATGACTTGGAACAGTATTTCAGTGTATAAGAAATGTACTGTGCAGTGTTCCTGTTTGGTAATCAAGAAAAATCTTGACTTTTATTTATTCTCTACGTTTTATCACCAAGAGCTAAACGAAGGCAAGCTTTCTGAGCACACATTCCTAGGGTCACCTTATCTTTAATATGTATTTCAGTTAGGTACAAATTATATTTAATGGACTTCTTAGAATATTTTTAAGCATTTTTTATTGCCTTTCATATACTCTAGATAAAGAACTACAGATCCTGTGATAATTAGACTCTACATGCTGAAATAAAAGCAGAGGCTCAAAAATTTTGAATGAGAAATTATTTTAATGGTCTTTAAATTAATTTTATCAATTAATTTCCATTTTTAAACTGGGTTGGTTTTCCCTAGCAGAAAGTTTGCTAATATTTTAAAAGGATAAATGATGATGATGACATTTATCAGTACAAAGTCAACATCTTTTTCTTACCACCTATGTGCAATAATTGCCATGTTATGAACACTTGTTCTCAAAAAATGTGATTATTTAGGCACCTGGGGCCAAGCAGTGCCTCTCTACTGCAGTATAAACACTATCATATCTCTGAGGTAGTGCAGAAGATACCTTAATCCTTTCCTTAGGAAAAGAAAAAAGGAATGACCAGTGAAGAATCTTGTTCCTTTTTATTTTGTAAATGTAATCCTAGTGGGATAGTGTATCAGAAGACCCAGCTGCTTTTTTGCATAAGTCTTAAGCTTTATGCTATTTAACATGTAGTTTTCTCAGGAAGTATCAGGAATTGCTAAAAGAAGATGTAAAAATTCTGGCAGAGTTAATTCAAATGCGTAATCAAAATGAAGGATGGGAGGTCCTAGAGCAGTGCCAAAAGAAGTCTGAGGAAATTAAAAGCCCCTAGGGCTTTGATCTGTGACCAGTGAGAGCCAAGCAATATGGTAGAGCCAAAGGCAGTCATCTCCATCCAATTTCTGCCCTTCCTCAATAGCATTTCCCATGTTTTACCCAGGTCTTTGCTCAGTCTGTATGCAGTTTATTGCTTGTCATTCTGGCTCCATTTTGCTTCATTTGGGCAATTCAGAGAAGATGTTGTTCTTGAATGTCAGCCCAGTGTTTGAACTTAGCTCCGTTTTGAGCAGGAGGTTGGACAAGATGAACTCCAACTGTCCCAGTCTAAACACATTATTCTGTGGTTCACCATCTTGCTCATATTTGGCGGCCCAAGGTTCTAAAAGAGAGGATTTCTGGACAATTTTAATCCTTCTCCCACAGCAGTTCTCAGAGAGAAAGAGACGTTATTTGATCTTGTCTCCTTATTACACGATATTAAATATATATTTATTTAAAACAAATATGTGGTTCTTTATTTTTGAAAGTTCTTTAGAAATCAATGCAAACAGGAAAGATGATGACATACTTTTTGATTTCAGTTTGCCAGATGTGTTCATTGAGCTCACATAAACAGCAAAATATTCTCACACTATAACTGAAAAATAATGAAGTGTTTATTTATGTCATAAGCATTCCCAAGAGATATCAATGGCTGTGGGATTGACTCTAAAATGGGAGCAGCTAGATAGTATGATCCAGCTAACATTCACTACATGAACATCAACTACAGTATTTCTACTAAGGTTAATCTTACTTAAGCAAGAAGTTTATCTTGTAACTTATTCATTGTATACCAATTTTATCAAGCTCTTTATCTTAATAGAAGCACATTAGGATGCACTGTATTAAAAGAAGAACCAGCTATATACAGTTTCAGTCAAAATGCCCCTTTTTAAACAATCATGATATTTAATTGTGAACGTACATTTTTACATAGGTACTTAAAGGCAAAGAAACTGAAACTGGTTTATATGCTACATACTTCAGGCTATCTTGCCAGGCTTGCCTTGCAACCGTACAGCCACATTTACCTAAGCTGTTGTTATCAGGGATCCTGTGCAGACAGCTGCAGGGCAGCCTTCCTTATCTGAGCTAGGCAGCAAGCCGGGATCCCTGTATGATGAGGAAAACATGCATCTCTATGATGCCAGTCAGTAAAAAGCTGAAATTAGCTGTTCTCTAAAAGAGCCTGTTCTTCCCTGTTGATTATAAAAGTTTTTATAAATTCACCTACCAAATTTTCATATTTAAATTTTTACTCACATTTGGTCAGATGAATCCCAACTTAACTTCTAGTCTACACCAGTCAAAATAATTACCCCTGCAGTCAGTTCTGGGAAATAGGCACACAAAGAGGAGGATTCACATCACTTCATTCAGCCACTGCTTAAGGACCTTGTTCGCTGAATTTGCCCATCATGCTGCACTGATACTAAGAAGTCTGGCTGAGGACCTTAGCTTCGCTGACCAGCCAGCCAGATAACGGTGAATGAATCCTGCGCACACACCAGAGGCAAGCATAGAACAACTGAAGTTATTAAAAAAAACCAAAGCACTGTATTATCACAAAGGTTTAAATCTGTCTCATGCACTATAGCCAAACAGGAATCTCATTTATTTTACCTTAGAAAGTAATCTGGGTTTCTTTATAAAAATGAACTTATAAATGTCTGCTTGCAGAAAATAGATTATTTCAGACTAAATATATTTTAGCATTTTTATTAATATTGCATGTTTGATTATAAAATTTCATTGTTTTTATATAACAGACTTCTGGAAGACTTTACGTGAAACAGCTCCACTCCTTATTTAAAAATGGAAACAAGCATAATTAGTATGGCTTGCATTGAATTGAAAAATCAGTTAACTAATTGATCTTTTATCATAATTACAAGCAGGAAATCAGTGAGAGAATTTCTTTTTAATGAGCATCCTCTAGGATAAGTTCTTGGCTTTTGTCTATATTACACTTTTTATGAAGATCTTGTAGGAAACATAAAATCTATACCAGTAGAGTTTGCATGTGAGAGAGAGATTGGTCCATATAATTTGACAGATGTCACATTACTGATAAAGAGTGGAATGTGGAATACTTAGTAAATTAAGCATCAGCAAGCAGGAAGCATTTTTATGCAGTTTTAATTAGTTCCTGAACCAGAGCAAAAAATGCAGCCCAAACTTGCCAAAGTGCTTTTGAATTATTATTGATAATCAGCTGAGCATTACATCACAGTGAAAAAGGCAAATTCAGAACAAGTTCTTAAAACTTATTTTTTATCTACTTTCTCAGTAAGATGCCACTGGTAAACTATTTTATTGTGTTTATTATGAATGTTAACAGTCACTGAGACTCTGTTCCAGATCATTTTTTACTGCTTCTTATTTTCATTTGCTCTTCCATCTTTTCTCCCATTTCCCACAATTACTTCAAAGGTATTACTTCCATATACTATGCAAAGATCAAGCCTCTTGCAGGAGTCTTATATTTGAAGTTTATAGCATTAGTAGTAATGACCTGAAATGCAGGATTTCTCTAGGATTTTCCGTACAGTTCTTCATTAGCAAAAGTAATGGCTAATTATCCATGCATAAAGATGCTTCCTTAATACCCAGCTTCTATAATATGTCTTATTTCCTGTACAGACAAATAAGCATATAATTTCAGAATTTATTTCCTATGTGGAATCATTCAAGCAGTCATTCATTAAAAGCATGTAGAAATGGAAGAAAAAGACCTGGCTTGGGAAAAGTGGTCTGAAAGGGTAAAAAACAGATAGTTAAGAATTAGGGACCCGGAAAAAAATGTTTTGGGTCACATACGGAGTTCTCTAAGAATTTATGTTGTAGCATCATCCCTTTTCTCAGCAGAGAGAAAACGAAGTCCCTGACCTACAGCACTCTGGGTACCAGAGTCTACTAGCTATAAAACTGCTTGAAAAACATTTACAGTTAACGTGAGAATCTATTTACTTAGAACAGTTGCAACCATCCTCTGTGTCAAGTTGATACCAGCAATCTGATGGAGAGGGTCTATTTGGCTTCTTCCAAGTATGTATGCTACCTCCCTTCCTCTGAGAAATACCTGGATCAAGCAGGTCCTCCTGTAGTGAAGAGGAGATGTTTCCAATGGCTGTGGGATCTGAGACAGCTCAAGTCAGAGAGCTGGAAATTTGCAGCCTAATTCAAGAACCTGATGAGAAGAGCAATGGGCAGACATATAGGCCTCAGAGGGAATGGGTGAAAATCTGGGGACTGGCAGGGAGTATATAAGGGTTGTAACTCAAGAAGTCAGTGATTTCACTGGAAACCAAGATCTGTAAGGTAGGATATAGTGAGCAGGGCAAGCTGTTCAGAAACCCTTTGCTTCTATATTCTCCAGCTACTAATTTTACCTTTTCTATGTTTGAAAAGGTATGTATTTTTTGTTATATTATAATAAAGCCTGGGGTAGACATATAGATATATATACCCTAGGCTTATATGTATAAAAAAGTCTTTGGAGATGTCTATAAGGAGTCTAGGCAGATCTAGCTTAAATCTTTGGCTAACCTGGGATTCCATCTCAGATGGGAATAAAACACCAAACCAAAGTCAGCTGCATTGCTACAAAATAAAAAGAAATTTCTTCACCAATATGTTGGCATATTCTGCACATTGGAGATCAAAGGCTTGAATACTTGGAACTTAGGACTGATGATGCTTCTCCTGAGCTGTAATTCTGACATTGTTTGTGTTTCTATTTAAATATGGGTTGGTAATGAAGAAACAAAATTACACAGAAATTCTAGGGATTTCAAAGATTTTTACAAAAGGGGAAGGTCCTATTACAGCAGTTCTACAATTTGGGGTGAAAAAACCCCGCAAAGATAATATGGATAATTGTAAGTCAGAAAAAGAGCTCCAGATAGAAATATACTGCTACCACATTCCCCTTTCCTATTTAAATGTATTAAGGTTATATTTGGAAATATACACAGATCTCAAAGACTAATATAAATAAATAATAGCGATTTAGAATGCAATATAAAAAGAAAATATTCATTTTATGTATTGGAAATAATGTTGCAAATAAACCCAACAATTATAGGAAAGAAAATCAGTGCCTCTGAAATCTTGGAGGTGGAGGGTCAAACATAGTTTCTAGGCAGTGAGTATTAATTATACATGTTTTGGGGTAGTTTTTTGCTCCCCTCTAATGTCGGAGAGATAAAGAACTGTAGTGTTACAAGATAAATATATTTTCATTAAATCAAAATGCATCTATTGTGCAGAACACTGATGTAGAAGTTGTAATTCAGTTGCCTTTCTAACCCATTCGTACTAGAAAAGAGGTAAAATTCATTACTTGTGTTTGTACACAGAGGTACCCACTTTTATTCATCAGTATGTGATAGCTACTTGCACACTGGTTTTTTTAATTTCTTATTAACAGTAACGGTCAATTACCTGCTTACAATAGGATAAATTATTTTGGGCTCCAGGTTATCAGGAAATGCTTGCTAAGTATTATTTGGTGCTGCCAAATATTAGATGGTCAGCAGGTATTTTATCTAGAACTTAACTAGAAATTTCATCTGAGCTCTGATTTATCTTTTTACCAAAGAAATGCTCAGTAAATTCTGGAAATGCGGCTGCTTTTCACAAAAATGGCTTTAGTGAATCATCATTCACCAATGAAAACTCCCTTTATCAGAAAAGCACAAACAAGCTCTAATTTGAATCAGTCTTTTCCTTCCCTCTGAAACAGGCCATTTCTTCTTGATCTCCATGACATGAAATACTTTTAAAATCAGCTCATAAGAGTTAAAAACAAAGAAAGAAAAGAAAAGAAAACAAAACAACTGTCATATTCCCTTACGAATTATTTCCCAGTCTAGCTGATTAGGAATATACACCAGCAAAACTGCATGGTGACTGCGTAAAGAGTATACAGATTTAACTTTGGTGCCTTTTTATTTATGTATTCTTGGGGAACCCCAAGGAAAAAGTATAAATCACATCCAATTTCATGACAATCACTGATTAATTGTACTGTTCATCCAGATTCCTTTGTCCAGCTATGGTCTTCTAGCATAAATTCATAGGTTTTGTTCTGTGATCATAGGGTTATACTGAGGTATATGGGTGAACTGACAACGAAGAAAATGTTTTACAGTTTCAAAAGCAACATCCAAGTTTGCTTTCTTATGCAGTAAATTCTGTTTTTAAAAAAAGAGGGACATACATGCTAGATACATTAGCAAGTCTTCCCAAAAATGCAAATATTAAAGCTTAGGCCAGCTATGAGTTCAGCAAGGTGCTTCACGGTTGTCAGCACCATAATCTTCTCCATTTAATTTGTCATGTTTAGGTACTGTTCTGATTTTCTCAATGTTAAGGGGTTATTTCCATGATGTTAGACATGTCGCCAAAATCTCAACAGTCTAAAATCAATTTATGTTCCTCTGAGAGACACAGCACTGTCACAGGGAAAAAAAAAAATTACCTATTCACAGTTTCTCTTGTTTTTTCTTGTAATGCATTCATTTAATACTTATCACTTCCCACCTATCTTGTCAGGATCCTTTATCAGCATCATTTTTTAGTGTTCTGTTCATTAACTTTTTAAAGTACTACATAGAACTATGTGTGACCAGCACACAATTTTAATACCATAAAATTTATATCAATACTGTTCCTCTCTCACTGGACTTAAGGACACAGCCCTTCTTTATGTTAATTGCTCATCTCCAAGCATTCAGGAAGTCACAAAAATGTGATATTTCTCAACCTTTTTTTGCAAGCCAGGTCATCTTTCGTCAGTTTATCATGCTTTGTACTCTTTACTGTTCTGTACATGCACTAGTATCATTCCCATCAATCATTGTTTCTCTCATTCTTTTCTTTCAGGCTCTGATGGTCTCGTGCTAAATCTTCTGAACTTCATGTCATTTTAACCATTACCATTTAGATCACTGAAAAGCTTTTACTAATTCAGCTTTGTTCTTCTTGATAAGTAAGTTGAATATGAGAATGATCTCCTGATGGGGAACATGAAAGCAAAGAGGTTTATCTCTACTGGATACATGTCAAATCTTCAGCAGTGCAAAGCAAAGGAACCTAAAGGTTCAAGCAGGGAAATGCGGCTTTAGCAATTCATTGTTCACAGTTTTATTACTCCATGGACATGGGCCTTCTACTAACATCCCTTGCCAAATATTCTGCTTTCCTGCACTAAAGGGTATACTTTCATAGCTAAGACTCAACCATGTAAAACTTGAATCTTGTGATAAGTTTTGTTTCTTCTGTTAGTTTTCTCTCTCACAGTCCCCCACTGTTTGCCAGTCTTTCTCTTCTGCTTGAATCCCTGTAACCAGGAATAAACTGGTCTGTTAAGCTGGTGTGAAGGAAATTGGAAAGAAATTATTACTTTGAATAACATTTGGATCCAAAGAATGAAATAAGCATGCTGTTGCTTATTCCAGCTTCCACCACCTTGGCAAAGTGGCATGGTTAAGGTATGATGTTGCCTTTGAGTGTTTATAATTCTGCCATGTGGTATGAAAATGAGCCAATTATTGTTAGCACACCTGCGCTCCTGACAGTTCGCATTGTAACAGAAGAGATTTCAAAGGCAAATCAATAAAATTCAGAACCATGCTGACAGCTTAATGCATATTAAGCACAAAATTCTGAAGTTACTACAATATAATTTAATAATGACAGAAAGGTAGACAGGTGAAAACAGCAGGTTCTCCAGTCTCTGTATGTATATTATTAAATATAACTTCTTGATTTATGATGAACTTCTGTCCAGTGCTCCCAAGCCTCAGAGAAATCAGGAGTGAGACTCAGAGCTCACTAACAGACATCCAGGACGATGTGAGATGCCCTGTGTGTCAAGAAGTCTAGAATGGCATAGTGGGACATTCAAGATTGGCAGGAATGACAACTGAAGCTCTCAAGTCTCCCATAGATTCTGTGTTATATCTGCGGTTGGGATTTCTACCTTGTATTTTACCTCATCTTCCACCTGTAGGTCCTTTGTCACAGCTGGCAACACCATGAGGATATATATCCCGACCCAAAAAACCAGTAGATTGTGATGCAGCTGAGTACAAACAAGAGAGTGCAGACAGTTTTCCAGCTAAAATCTTTCTAGTCTCAGTTCTCAGCTTTCTACCTCAGTTGCATGGTTCACCGCTACTTCTGATGTGCTGTTTTTCTGCCTCTCATTAGAGTGGAGTATTGCATTGCAAGGTCTCCCATTCAGAAATAGTCATGGACACCAAGGACCTATATTGGTTTTTATTCTTTTATTAAGGATTTTTTTGGTCACTATTTCAGGGATAAGATTAGCTGGTTTTCAAATAAAGATCAGGACACGGAGAAATCTTGGGAACAAAGAGAAGAAGTCTGTTAGAGTTTAGGAACAGGCATCTAAGGAAGCTGGTAGCTGAGAGGCAACATGGGAGAAATGAAGGAATTTAGAAGAGGCAGAACCGGCAGCATAGATATCAGTATCTCTATATCTATATATATCTGGTGACCTCTTTCATCTATGGCTTAATACAAAACTTACATACAAGTGAAGGAATGGATTTATTATTGTATATTTTCCCCCACACTTGCTGAAGACTTGTGAATGCATTTTCAGGACAAGGACTTTAGGACACTGTGTGCAAACAACTTCTGCTTCATCTACAGTTTAACAAAAAATATTGGGAATGTGCCTTGATATTCATCAAAGTGACATGCCATAATGTAAACTGAGATTTCTCTTGTGTGCTTAGAAAGTATAAAAGCTTATATGAGAGCAGCTTCTAAGCACTGGCTTAGCCAGTCAGACTTTCTGGCTGTGAGAGTTCCGAAAATATGATGCAGTATTCCTTAAAAGTTAGTTTTGAAGCTTAAATTAGCTTTCAGTAAAGCCAGGCTGAGTTGTCAGACATGTACTTAGCAAGCATACAGAGTCTTTATGGGTATGGCAACACTTGCAGACCCTTCTAGGAGCAACAATTATGAGCTGTCAGGACTCTGAAGACTCAATTTGTGTTCTAAATTGTGTTGTTGATTTGGTGTGTATGTGTGACTTATACCAATCTTTTCCCCTTGCTGTGTCTGCTCTGCTCAGGGGGAGTAGCATGCAACAATGTTTGCCCAAGATGGTGCATGACTGGCATTACTAGCTCTTGCTGTATTAGAGCAGTTATAGCATAGGTTGTAACCCCTAGTCTGAACACATAAACTAGTGACACTGATTTTAGCAGCAGTCATTGGGCAGCGCACATGAGCAAAACTGGAGATTCTTCAGGGAAAATCTCCTTCTGCCAAACAAAAGGCTCTTTTTCTGTGTGTACAGAAAAATAACCTTGACCTTTTCCAGGTGTTGCTAGTGTTCACAACCTCTGAGAAAACAGTGATCTCTTTCGCCACTCATCATGTGTTTGTACCTGGGCATGAAGGCTTTTGCTAATTGGGTTAGTGTTTACATAAAATACATATTATAGACCTCAGTTCATCAAGTACTACTTGCAGTTGCAAATCATGAACTAGGATATAGACCTAAGGATTTGAACTTTTAGTAGTAACTTCTGGATAAAAGGCAAGAGATGAGGGTCTTTCTCCATTCGATATCTTTTTTTACTGCAGTCAAGTTGTCCCAGTAGAATCTGTTCCAAGTTGTACTGCAGCAGCATTTTCTGTATTCTGAATTGTAGCTGTCCTTCAGATAATAGGGTTTGCTACCACCAAGGAAATAAATCTGCAGCAATGTATCCCTGTTCTGGTAATAGGTGCCAGAAAAGAGAAGAAAGTTCATATAAAAGTGTCACCCAGTGAGGCATTTTATACTTGTGTAGTATCAAACTTTGTCTGTGGAACATAATTTACTCTTGTTGACCACATTCAAAGCTACTTGTTCCAAAAATGTTTTTCTTATTTCCAGAAATCCTTGCAGAGATTTTAATTATTTTTGCCAACTCTAGTACATTTAAGCATCAAAAACTGTCACTGACAATGTTTCATTCGCCTCTGTACTAATTTATCTATGATCCAGAATTTCTCTGCTTCACATCCAGATTAATCAGAAGGAGATGGTATTTAGTTTGTTGGGATTTTACTAGTTTCATAAATTATTTTAAATCTCTGACTGATAAGCAATTCACAGAGCTGTAGCAGCCAAGCAAAATAAATAGCTGTATGTCCATTAGAATGTAAATTAACTCATTACTATGCTAGCTTCTGACCTTTTCTGATGGCTGAATGCTTGCTAACTCTTCACTATTCATGAAAGTGAAAACTTAATGGTACCTTGAGATTCTTTGGTCTATTTTTAGAGGAAATTCTCATAGACACAGGTGACCAGAGAGAGTCCCAGCTTGAACATCAAGTACTTCTGTCATTCGTGACTTTGAATAGTTATCCTTTTTCTCATTATTTGTGGAGATCTGAATATTATTGAAAAAAAAAATTCCTAGTTCAGTGAAACTTCATGCACTGAACAAAAAATGCTGCTGTGTATAAAAAGCTGAACGTTGATTTAGTACCTGATCTCACAGTCAATTAAGCTTTTGTGTCAGTTCTATAGACTTAGAATTATATAGTCATTTATGTTGGAAGATACCTTTAAGATCGTAAATCCGACCATTAACCCAGCACTGTCAAGTCCACCACTAAACCATGTCCCTAAGTGCCACATCTACATGTCTTTTAAACACCTCCAGGGTGGTGACTCCATCACTTTCCTGGGCAGCCCCTTCCAGTGCTTGACAACCCTTGCAGTGAAGTAATTTTTGCTAATATTCAAACTAAACCTTGGTTAAACCTTGCCCCTGGTGCAACTGGAGGCCATTTCCTCTTGTCTTGTTACTTGGGAGAAGAGACCAACACCCACCTCACTACAATCTCCTGTCAGGTAGTTGTAGAGAGCGGTAAGTTCCCCCCAGCCTCCTTGTCTCCAGTTCCCCAGTTCCCTCAGCTGCTCCTTGTTAGACTTGTGCTCCAGACCCTTCGCCAGCTTTGTTCCCCTTTTCTGGACCAGCTCCAGCAGCTCAATGTCTTATTTGTAGTGAGGGGCCCAGAACTGAACACAGGATTTGAGGTGCAACCTCACCAGTGCCCAGTACAGGGGGATGATCACTGCTGTGGCACTGCTGGTCACACTGTTGCTGATACAGGCCAGGATGCTGGTGGCCTTCTTGGCCTCCTGGGCACTAGCTGACTCATGTTCATCTGGCTGATGCCCAGCACCCCCAGGTCCTTTTCTTACAAGCAGCTTTCCAGCCATTCTTCCCAACTCTGTAGCGTTACCTGGGGTCGTTGTGGCCCAAGTGCAGGAGCCAGCACCGAGCCTTGTAGAACCTCATACCATTGGCCACAGCCCATTGATCCAGCCTGTCCAGATCCCTCTGCAGAGCTTCCTACCCTCAAGCAGATCAACACTCCCACCCAACTTGATGTTTGTTGTCAGCAGACTTACTGGGGGTGCACTCGATGCCCTCATCCAGATCATTGATAAAGATACTGAACAGAACTGACCCCAGTACTGAGCCTGAGGAACACCACTTGTGACCAGCCACCAGCTGGATTGAACTCCATTTGTCACCAGTCTTTGGGCCTGGCCATCCGGATACGTTTTAATCCAGTGAAGAGTACACCCATCCGAGACATGAGCAGCCAGTTTCTCCAGGATAATGCTTTGGGAAATAGTGTCCAAGGCTTTGCTAAAGTCTGGGAAGACAACATCCACAGCCTTTCCTTCATCCTCTAAGCAGGTCATCTTGTCACAGGAGGAGATCTGGTTAATCAAGGGGGACCTGTCTTTCATAAAGCCGTGCTGACTGGGCCTGATCACCTGGTTGTCCTCTATGGGCTGTGTGATAGCATTTAAGATGATCTGCTCCATAACCTTCACCAGCATTGAGGTCAGACTGACAGGCCTGTAGTTGTCCAAATGCTCTTTTGAGCCCTTCTTGCAGATGAGTGCCACATTTGCTAACTTCCAGTCAGCTGGGACCTTCCTGATAAATGATTGAAAGTGGCTCAGTGAGTACTTCTGACAGCTCCCTTAGTACCCTTGCATGGATCTCATATGGCCCCATAGACTTGTGTATGTCTAAGTGGTGTAGCAGGGCACCAACTATTTTCCCTTGGATTACGGGGGCTTCATTCTGCTCCCTGTCCTTGTCTTCCAGCTCAGGAGGCTAGGTACCCCAAGAACAACTGGAGTTACTATTAAAGACTAGGCAAAGGAGGCATTAAGTACCTCGGCCTGTTTCTCATCCTTTGTCCCTATGTTTCCTTCCACATCTAATAAAGGATGGAAATTCTCCTTTGTGGCTAATGTTTTTATGGAAAAATTTTAATTGTCTTTTATGGCAGTAGCCACATTAAGTTCTGTAACCAGCCTTCATCTCAGTGCAGCACAGTACTACATCAGTTACTTGCCAACTTGCTATTAGTGTGTATCCTACTGCAAGAGAACTGACTCTGAGTCTAACCATATGTATTGCCATGGGCCTGATCAAACATGATGGCTCATTAATCTCACTCTTGTGTGGCATGTGTTGATTTTTGACCCATTGCATCGGGTGCCATCCCAACCAAAGACCAAATGGATCCTCCACAGCATGGCACCATCACTCTGAAGGACAGCTGACAGCAGGAGTAGCTAACTATACGTGAAGAACTAGAGCTCCCAGTCTTCTACACCTACTCTTTATCTCAAGGTAAATCAACTTTTTATTGTTGCTGGAATAAGAGCTCAATACTTAAAGCTGCTGAAAAAGGCAGACCTTTGAAAAAATACTACATGGTAATCATTGACATTATTAGAAATGGACTACTAATTTCCAATCCCTATGTATCATCTGATATTTTAAATACAACATGATGAATTCAAACTTTTTATCACCTACTTGCTTTCATAAGTATTATTTCTATCTATTTAAAATCATTGTTTCCTTTTAAGTTTTCTTTACTACAGTATATAAATTAATTGAATTTATTTTTTCTCATTATTTAGGTTTGTTTCCTGAAAAGGGGAAAATATTTGAAGAATAAATGAATTAATGCTATTTATTTGCCCTATGTATGCAACAACGATAATAACAAAACACCAACATTGTCTCTTCCACCAGTATTTTTGGAGTTTAGCTAAAGGACATTTTGCATCTTAATGAGTGAGCCCAATTGTAGTTTGAGTTCTGTATACCTAATACAATCACTTAGCATAGCTCAAAAAAAGGTAACCATACAGAAGGAGAAGCCAGATATAAACTGAATGGCAAGAAACAGTTCCCCACATCCTGCTAACAGTGTAAACCATGAGCCTAAACTCTCAGAGAAGTTCTCCACTGTCACATCCATTTGAAGTTATAGGGTATTTGACACCCCTGGAACTGAGGCCCCAGTATAAGCAACTGATAGACATCTCAGAGATCCCAGTAAGAGAAAGAAAAAGCACAGTACATTTATCGGTAACTTTTCTGTAAAGGAAAACTTTTGCTGAAGTGAAGTGCTGTCACATGGACATTGATAAGATGCCCATGGAGTCACTTAATGCTCTGGGAGTGCTCATCAGCCATCTGTTCATTGACTTCCAAGCATCTACGTGAGAAAGGTCTGTGCATTGCTTGGGACAGCTTTGCTCAGGAAGCCATGTGCAACAAGGCTTTTATAGCCCACAAAAAACCCAAGAAGCCCAACAAAAGCTAATGGGCAAAGCACTTGCTGTACCATCAGTGTGACAAGTGATGTGAAAACAGTTGACTTAGCCTGAACATTGCTTTGGATTAAAAGGCTGTATCTTTGATGCAGTTGAGTTCCTCCCTGCATCACTACCACACGCTGTCACTGCAGAAATCAAACTGTTCTAGGGCTTCAGTTTAATTATACAAACACGTCTGCCGCAGAGGGGAGCATCATTAAAGTTCCTGTGGTTTAGCAATACTTATGTGAGCTACTTGTGATTTCACAGGTCTTAAGAACTTTTTCAGGAATCAGCACAAAAGAGTGAGAAGAAGGGAAATGGAAATGTAGCAAAAAACATCCACATGGCAGCAGATCAATAACCAAAGTCTGGTTTTGAATTATTGATATTATGGAATGCGTCAAATTCAGAATTTTCACTGAGAAAAGCTGCTTTTAAAAACTTAAACCTTCCACTAATAAATACTGGCTGAAGTGTAAGAAATGTGAAATTGTTAAGCATAATTTATGTCAAAAGTATGGTTAAAGTTGTATATAGGAAGGAACAGATAAAATGAGTGTGATGTGATTTATCTTTTGTTATAGGATGTCTTCATCGAAAAGGAGAAGTACAATAAACTGAAGCTGGAATTTGCCTTGATCTGAAAAAAAGAAAACAAATTTTTTTCCCCAAATAAATTTGAGTACAAAATCTGTTTTCTCTTACTGGTGTTTTTTAGTAAAGTTACAACGTACAGCCCATCCCAGCTCTGATTTCCAGGGAAGCTTATTTTCAAAGGTGGTAAATATAATTTAAAAAGCAATGTAAAAAGTAATTTTTCTAACACTACTGTATAAGAAAATGTAATTCTGATTTTTAAAAAGCATATGGTTGTTACTATAACTCAGCTTATTGCATGTGTATATCATATTCTCAGCTACTCAGGTTTTTATAGAAGACATCACAAGTTTGACAGAACAGGTTGGGAGTTCGGAGAGGGAAAAGTGGAAATTGGGAAGCAGGATATTGAAGTTATAAAAGCTTATCCAGTATGTGTGTCTAGTTAGATGTGAGATGATTGGAAACTTGAGTAGTATCAGTACTGTGTTAATACTTGTCAGAAGTTGAAAGCTGCACTGCTTGAAGAGCAATTTTAGTCTTGCCTCTAAATCAATACTGAATTGATGCTAGTCTGCTGGCAGCTGTCATTCAGGTGGGATCCCACTGTCTCTGGTGAATACTCACAGCATGTTATGAACCAATGCCAGAAAGTTGAGGGAAAATATGGAGTGATGAAGTGGGGTCAAACTAAGGGAAAGTCCACTGCTTCTCTTTGCCAGCTGTAGATGTGGTTGCTGAAGGCAAACACTGTTGAGTAGTCACTAAATACACTTTATTAAGATATATTCTTTGGGTGAGCTTCCAAGCCCCAATTTTCTGCATCTAGAGGATTTGGTCACATACTTATGCAGAGCAATATGTAAAGGTAAAAGTTTAAAGGAAGCATGTAGAATACACAGAGAAGTGCATTTTGCTTTTGTGCTTTTTCATGTGAAGTTTCTGTTGCACTTGTAATGTACTACGTGTGCATTATACTCTTGAGTTCTTGAATTTGCAGCAACAGTTGTGTGTATTTAAATACCAGTGATAATTCTGGACATGTTTGGTTCACAGCAATTATCCATAACCAGTCTCATAATAACTGATAATGTCCTACATTGTCTAAAGGTGTGTTTGTTTAGTTTGGGATAAAGGACGTTTAGTTCAGCTGAGAATACTGTTGCTACATGAGGCACCATTAAAATTGCCATGACATACACGAAAGATATAAGATCGGTTTTGAGTAATGGAACTAGGCCTTCATGTATTTAGTCTAGCACCTAGTCTTTGACATAGGTGAGAGACCATCTTATTTTACATGAAAGTCTTGATCTAATAGCTGAGTTTAAGTCTGAATAATGGATTTTAGTATTAGTTCCAAGGTTTGTTACCTTCAGATATTTTAGTTTCTATCATTCTTTTGTACACATATGGATATCCAATACTTTTTTTAAATCGTGATTTGGATCTTCTACTTCTGTGGCATCCTATATTCATTAGTGTTCTTAACATAATTTCATGCTGTGTAAATAAATATTGCCTTTTATTTGTTTTGAGTGTAGATGTTGTCATTTGTATATTGCAGTCTGTGCCCACAGTCTCCAAGCTAAATAGAGGTCTATATTCTCCTTATTTGGGAAAATAATTGATTATCTTATTTTTTCTTAATTGAGGCAGCTTTACTTGATGTATATTTCATTATTTATTTGATTTATAAATACTATGATTTTAATTGATAGTAAAACATATTTTTAGGTGAAGACAGTAAATAAATAGGAAAAAATGACCTTCCAGTTTGATCTGCAATAATTTTTACTGACTGTAAGTTATGGGAGGTGTACCAGTTCCAATGGGGAGGGAGTATTACCTCTCCCAATATTTTCCAAACGCCAAATCAGAGTAATAAGTTGATGTGAGATACTTTTCAGGAAAGCTCTTTGAAAGTTTCAAGTCTTATCTTTAGCTCCAAGCCAAAAAATGCTTTTTAACTTTCACTCTTATTGTAGCAGGGAATAAAAAGGTAGGCATCTGCCATCCAAAATGTTGTTAAATAAGTCTCCATTACAGAATCTTTAATACAAAGGTGATATACAAGCCAGGCCTATACAGGATGCCTGTTATCTTAGCTTGAATTTGCAGGTGGAAAGAAATTTGTCTACTTGATAATATAGCTGTTTCTATGGCAGCACTGTAGAGTCAGTAAACATAAACCTCTCAGGATTACTTTTCCCCATGTACTTTTTGTTTATAAGCACTATCAGGTTATACATCATCATTATAAAACAGCGAGTGTTTCTCTGAAAATGGCTCAAGCTCTTTTTCTCTGAAAGGTTTTTTCAATCTAAATGAATTAGATGTCATGGCAGGAAAAAATTGCCTCATTATCACGGAATTCTAGGAAGTTTAAATACTGTGTACAAATATAATTCCTGTTGTGATTTCTCTGTGGAAATATAATTTCCCTAGTGTTCTCATGATTTTTTTTCTTAGACTCACCTTAGAAAAAGAAACAACAAAGTCAGTTTAATCCATCTTTTACAGTTTAATTAAATTTTTGACTGAAAGAGCAGTCTTCCTATTAGATGTCTCAGTTTAAACCCCATTTCTGTTTCTGACAGAACAAATGAACTCTTTGTTATGGGCTTTTAATCTTACTTAGGAAGGTCCAGAGGCTTTTATTTTTTTACCTAATATTAAACCGAAAATGAGTTTTTTAATGAAGGCTATGCTGAAAGCTGCTATTTTAAAAAATGTGACCCAATATCCTTTGAAATGCTTCTTCAACTTGGTATTTTGTAAGGTTTTTAACATTGTGCCGCATAAGATAAGAGCAGTGTTTGCAATTAATATTTCAAATTATCTCCTTTTATGAAATGGCAGTATCTGGAGTTTTAAACATTTGTAAGCGACAATAGTTGAAATTCATGAAAGTCACTAAAGCAAGTTATCAGTCAGAAATAACAAAGGAAAAGGCAATAACTAGTTGTGTTGAAGAGGTAGTCAGGTCTGACCACTTGACAAAAAAACAGGACGATCAAAACAAGCAATCGTCCCAAGACTTGGCTGCCTTATCTACACTGATAAACCAGTTATTTTTCTTCAGGCTTTTCTTCTAAAAAAATCTCTTGTATTATTAGGTTTTGTTGATGGGATGTTCTGAATTGCTTCTTCTTAAAGGTGCGACTGCATTTGACACATCGATACCAGGTCATTTTGTGTCTTATCCAATGTCCACCAAGACATTTGGAAGTCCTTTTGCTTAGTTCTTTTAATTTCAACCTAATCCCATGCTGTTTGTAAAGTATGGCAATGATCTCAATAGCTCCAGCTGCATCTATATATATATATGATATATATATATATTACCTATATATGTTTTCTTAGAAATTTTTCCTCATGTTTTGTGTTTTCACCCCTTGTGTGTAGAGAATTTTCACACATATCAATATTATCTACAGATCTGAATGAGAACACGGGCATAGATACCACTTAGTCTCACTCTTTATGCATCAGAAAAATCTGCTAATGTTATTTTTTGTTTATTTCAGGTTTCTTTTCTCCATGGAAAACTCCAAAACCTGTAAGTTCCTTTTCAAAATTATACACATTGAGTTTATGAGTACCATTCAAAACAAAATTATGTAGACTTTCATCTAACCCTCCTGTTCCCAGCTCATCAGATGCCTCTCAGCAGTGCCCCAGCTCCAGGTGAGACAGCATCAGGGGTGGCCTCACAAACAAGCTCTGCAGAGCTGTTGATTTGGAGTCTGCCAGCAGCAATCTGGAGAAAGGAACATGGCAGTTTTAAGATGGATGTCAAGAATAAGAAATACAGTGGCTCAGAAATGAGGGGTCTGGAGGAGAAGGCAGCAGAAGGCCACAGCAATGAGGCCGGTTTAGTTGACTTTCTAGTTGGCGATCTCTTTAAAATGGACACCATGCACTTTTTCTGGTTCACAAGCACCTTGAGCTTAACATCCTTAAAGTGATTACTGTTCTTGCATTAGTAGATCTAGAGCTGGAAACAGTCACACTTCAAGTGAGAGCTTGGACTAGATAACTCACTGAGGTGCCTTCCAACCAACATTTCCGTGTTTCTATGATTTTGACATTAAATCTCAAGGTATGAAGATCTTTCCTACTGTAAAATTGTAAGCAGTTATGCCACATTATATAATATTTTTAAGTTGTAACAACATTCACAGTATAAAAAGAAATTGCAGGCTGCCATTTTTGGTGTTGTGGTTTGTTTTGATTTTTTTTTAGTTTGGCTTTTCATTTAAATTATAAAGACCTTAAAGTAGTGCTTACCTTTCATCAGAGGTGTGTAGAGAAAAAAGAGGCCTGACTCTGCCTGAAGGCTTCCAAGAGCAATAGGAAGAACAATGGCAGTATGTTTTAAAGGATTTATAGCTTACTTATTTGGGAGTGGGAGGGTGAGGTGTATGCTGAATCTGGACAACTTCACATCTTTTCATATTGGATCATGGCATGTTTATTGCATACAAAAATAATTTTTGTAGCCTGTCAAGTACAAATAGCAGCTAATAAATTAGCGGATGCAACTCCATCAGGCTGTTTCAGCTTGTGGTGGATTTGATGTAAAAGGCTAGAGGATGGATGCAATACGTTTAAATAAATATTGCATAAGGCTTTTTATTCATCTAAGCAGCAGGACACTTGTGAAAATAAATCTGACCATTAAGGTTCCTGTCTGACTGGGATGCTCTGGCCACACAGTGGAGAAGCACCCACCATTCTTTAAAGCAAAAAGGAAACCATGGGCCATTTGCTAGAAGAAAAGAGGCAAGCTCCTTTCCCTGAAGCAGCAGCTCAGAGATAGTGTGCACTGCATCTCAGTGTGCTCAACATCCCAGAGTAACCTGGGCTGATGGGTATTTCCTATGTTTTCTATGTATATAGTTCATATATCTATATCATAGGTAATACAGATCGATTAGTGCAAAATGAAATTGAGTGTCACCAAACCATTATGCTGCCTAGTGCTCAATAACATGCTTACTCATTCCCAAGAGTGCTTTCATCTGTGAGCTAGTATTATGATAATTCACATTGCAAAACACTATGTGACTATTAACTAATTAATATGGGTTTGGGAGATGTAATTCGCCTTGTGTTTATCAGTTCATGTAACTGTTTATGGTAGCAGTATTACCCACAAGTAAGAATGTTTTGCTCAGTTTTCAACTTCACACTTCACACAATTAGACATATGGGACCCAGTAGGGTTTTGCCAATTGATCTTCAGTTTCTTGTCCTTCCTCCAGGGAAAAGTTTGTTCATCAAAGATAATATATGTTCCTTTCTCTTTTAAAGCCTTCTTTAAATATTTTAATGTTACTCAGTTTCACACTGAAAGAGGTAAGTGTTCTGTTTCTCTGGACTGTCCAAGAAATTAGGAAGCTTTCACTTCTAGATAGACAGGGCCCGGTATGTCTCTCTGCTTTCTAGCAATAAGATAGTTTGGTTTCAGTGACGTGCCTTTTTAGATTCCTCACTGAAGGTAAAACCTAAACATAATTTTCCATTTTCCTTGATCATAAGGAACTTGTACTGAGCCCTGTTCATCTTTCTGAATTTAGACATAGGGGTCATAATCAGGTTTGTTTCTGGAGACCTTTGAATTTGCATTTCCATGATACAATGATATACTGTATCTACGTTAATATACACCCAAGAAAATTCCTTTAGAGTCAGAAGAGCTATCAGAAGTAGTATTGTGACATACATGTGACTTGCCACATAGGCTAATATACCAAACATGGAGGATAAATTTGTATTGATATAAAGGGTACCTGAAAGTACCCTAGGTACTTTCCTGTACCTAGGCTATTTTGGTGACAACTGAGGTGTCTCCATATGTCACTGTGTTGCACAGGATCTATAAACCTATAGTACCCTCTTATATCACATCCCAATTGCTGTCTTTTGTATATGACCCAAAATAAATTTCTCTTTCTTGAACATCATTGGCAAATATTGAATGCAGTATTCCATATCTTTATTATAACAACTTCATAGCACTCTTTCCTTTCTCAGCTTGAATATCATACCCAATGTGAACTAGTAGTGCTCAAGAGTCATCCTGTGATTGACTGAGATGCCTACTTTTTTTTTCATTGTTTCTAATGAAGCAGCCCTGCTTACTGCTCAGACTCTGACAGAAGCGCAGCTTATTTATAATGCTACTCTGTATAAAGAATGAGGCCCTCAACAGCTTAAAATGGGAAATAGCCATATTCTGTTTATTTTGAACTACGAAACTGAGAGTGTCAGATCACCTGTGGTGTGCAGAGCGGTAGTTACTCAGCATGTTCACATGGAAGACTAAGCCATCTGTAGTCCACATGCTTGGTATGGAAAAAGCCTGATCTTGTTAGTCATCAGAATAGACAGCAAAGCCTACCTGCTGAGCCAAACATCTTCTGAAACTGAGGAACCAAAAGCAAATGATAATCACAGAATTTGTAGAGCAAGGTTACTATAAACCTGCAATCATCTTTGTTAAGGCACTACTGATACAAAACTAGAAGTCATTGGTATTTAGTTAGAGTTCAGTTTGTTTCCAAGCGTCATTTTTTGTATAATTAAGTGATTGTTGGTTTATGTGCAAGAACACACTCTTCTGGAGGCTTTACCATCCTTAGCTTCAGGAGGGGTCACAAAAGCCAAATATTTGTTTCCTGGGATAAACATTTGTATTTTGTTTAACTTTACTTTTTCAAATATATTTGCTGATGCAATTTAATTAGTAGGTAACTCCTTCAAAAAGAAAAATTAAGATCCCCAAGTCTTCTTTTGCACAGTCTATCATATTTTCTCCTTTCTAGCTTCATGTACTTGTGAGACCGCTAAGGACAGCCTTGGAGAAAACATGGATTGAGGTGGCTTTCATGCCACATGTACTTTTCACATACACTGCTGTGTAATTCTCTCCTGTAAATGGTCTGGAACAGTTGGAAAGCTTATCCTGTGCTTGGGAGTTTGGTTGGATGGTGCCAATGTAATTTTTTATATAAAAAAGAAAAAAGTAAGAAATGACAAAGACTCCATCAGACTAATGTCCACTTTTTTCTCAACATTTTGTACTTTGCCATTGAACATTTGAATATCACTAGATGCTCAAATTCCTGCTGTAGTGATTTTCACTTTGTTTCGTTTTGCTGTTTTTCCTCCCCTTCAAGTGAAGCTGTAAATTCTGCTCACAGTTACAGTAATATTCTCCCTGGGCAAATAGCTATCTTCATGCATTCTCAAAACATGCAACGTTAAGATCATCCGGTTGGTACCCAGTCTGACCACTTCTTTGTTAGGTGCTACTTTTAGTTATGGATTTTAATGAATCTGATAATTGTATCTTCACAGACCCACAGAGTCCATCTTTAGCAGAATAGCTTCCAATAGCTCAGCAATTTCTGTGAGAGGCACTCAACATGCTTCAGAGGTAACACTGAGCCCTAATCCATATGGGATCATATTATTCAAGAAAGATCACATCTTCCCACAAGCAACAAATTAATAAGCAAATTTAACCAAGTAATTTTATAAGCAGCACAGCACACACCTTTCATCTCAAAAGGCAGCAAACAGATTTGCTAATTTTGCAAAACACATCTTCAACTGAACTCACTGCCTTTGGTCTCCTTGTGGAAGTCACAGTTTTTGCAAAACTTCATCTTTATTTTCTGTGTGGTTTTATTGCAGATGATGGAACGATGGGAAAATCAAGGCAGCCCTCAAACAAGCCTGTCTGCTCCAGCTATGCCACAGAATATTCCCTATCCACCTGCTCTTCACAGGAGTTCATTTCCCGATTCAACAGAGGCCTTTGATCCACGAAAACCTGACCCATATGAGCTGTATGAGAAATCAAGAGCTATTTATGAAAGTAGGCGTAAGTGAAAGCCCTGTTCACTGCTGGCCATCTAATATTTCAAGTTTTTTCCTATGAATATGTTGCTGATGACATGATTTTCTGTAATTAACTTTTGTAATCTAAAGAAAGCAATTACAATCCCAGTTAATAGAGGCCATTCTAAATTGTTCAAAAGCTCTACACTTACATATTTTCCTAGATCTTGCCTGGATTCTGAAGTTTGACTTTCACAGGGCTTTTTTCCTTATATTTTTGCCCTTCTCATTTTGACTCTTAAATCCTTAGTGAAGAACCATATATATGCCACCACATTTTGGTGTGCTAGTTTTCTTCATAGTTAATCAATAGGTTGTGAATTTATCAACAAAAAAAACATTTCACTTGCTTCCACTTTAAAGTGAAATTGATTGAAGAAATTTCAAATTTATCTGTTTTTACGAAAGTTATTGCGACAAGTTTTCACATTGTCTTTGGTAGTTAGAAAGAAACCCACAGCACTAAGTACTATTGGAAGATCTACACAAAACAGCATTGAGTCATTAAGAGTCCTATCTTGATTTTATTTCTCATACTTTTGTGGGGATATACCACATGTTTTTCACAAGGGTAAATGGGGTTAAACTTATTTTCTCTTTATCTTAAAGCATATTTTAGCTAATATTGTTCTAAATTGCCCAGAGCTTTTGCCCTTACTAAGATAAAAATCTTCAAAATAGATTAATTTCTTCCTGAAAGCTTTTTCATAGCAGTTATTACTTGCATATGCCACCTTCCAGTTAATTTTGTAAATTACTTTAACCTATAGATCAAAATGCTTTATAAATTACACATAAAATATTGAACTGCAGCTGATTCAGATTAGTCCATTAATATTAGAGATAAACATAAACTATCATAATCCATGAACTAGAAAGTACAAATGTCTCCATATGCAAGGATGTAATCTGAAGAAAACGCATTATTGTCCCAAACCCAAGGTTGATGCCGCTGTTATTTGCCTTGCCCCTTGTATTTGAGTTATAGCATTAGCATCTCCTGTTTGGCGTTGTATTTCCAGTTCCCAACAGGATGAATATGCTGGAGAACACCAGTTTTTGTTTTACATGAACTCTAAATTGACTCTTGTCTCTAAATTGCATCTCACATTCCTCAGTTCTCTGCTGCTGTGGCCAATGCCACCATCTTCTGCCACCCTGGTCCACGTAGTGGAACATCTTTCAGTAGAGATTGTCATCATGAAACTGACTTTCCATAGTGAGACCTTTCTTGGGGGGTTTCATATAGGTTTTTTATTTATTTAAAAGGTGCCTGAAATTAAGATTCCAAGCTTAAATCTACGTTCTTAAATAAATTACTGGCTTTTTTTTTCAGCAATGCCTAGTATCTTATTCCCCCTAAATATGCATTTGAGAAATTAATTTACACCCCTATAAAAATATTTACTCTCAATTATATAGGCATAGGAACTAAGCTTTCCAATGTGTTTACAAAAGCCATGTAGCCCATGCTGGTTGGTATTTTAATATACAAAATTTATCTTCCTCTTCAGATGTTATTCTTGACTGGACAGGAGACTCAAGACAAAGTACACACAGAGTCTATAAGTTTTTTAAATTTTAAAACTCTTTCAAGTATTGATAGGGATATAATGTAGAGTAGACCAAAAAGGTCTGAAAGAAGTAGGACTAGCTTCATCCATGTTTGCCCTTCATAAATCTGTGAGAATGTAGATCTGATGTGAGCTGCAAAGATTGGCGTATACCCCAAAAGATTATTTGTTACACCCAAAGATCTATTATGCCATTCAATAAAAGAATTAAGTGATTCATTATTATTCATGGGTGCCTTCTATGAGATTTCTGCCTACTTGCTTGCCCAACATGAACTCCAACCTTTTGCTGATAAAGTTTACTGTGTAGAGTAGTGTGTACTATACCAGGGGGAAAGCTGATAACTTGTAGGATGGAGTTATGCTCAAGCCTGTGTTTAAATGATTTAATTAGATTTGAGTTCTGTCCGAGACAACTGGATATTGTATAAAAGCCTTTTTCATCCAACTACCTAGACAAAATAAGAATTAAAAATCCTGAAGCTGGTAGGCCCAAACGAAAAAAGTGAGGAATGAAAAACAAGACTGCAGTAACCACTCCTCCCAGATTTCCAGCACTCTCCTGATTTTCCAGCTAATCCTGAAAGCTTTAATTTGTTCTCTTCTGACGCTGGTACCTTTTGAACATTTTCTCTGCAACTTGATTCCACAGTTTCCAATCAGATCTCTTCTGCATTCATTCACATTCTTTGGTCATAAATAACTGCCTCCAAACATCTCTATTCTCCCTAACATTTTTGTTTCATGAATGGCATAAACACACATTTCAGCAAGTTCAATTTGTCAAGCCTTTGATTGCTTTTATTTTTTACACAGTGCTAGTGTTTCCTGAAGAGAGAAACAACAGGCAGGGAATCCATTAATGAGTCAAGAAATTGTCATCTAGATTGAGCATATAGGAGGGAAAGTTTCAAGATAACACACACTTAGTTTCCTACCATATGGCTATGTCAGGCTGGTTATCTTCGGTAAAGACATACCCTTAAAGTACACAGGAAAAGTTCAGTTACTTTCAGGGGTTTTATAAGTACTTCTTATCTTGAAGTTTGCCTTATCTCCCGGCAATACCAGAAAAAAAGGAGGTTCATCTTCTAAAAATAGTGCAAAAAAAGTGAACAATCGTGACCTGGAAAACTCAGAAAGAAGGAGATACTGCTGGAGTTTTGTTTCTCTCACAGTGAGACTCCATTATTAAACAGTTCATTTTCATACTGCTATAGCTCTGAATTTCTGCAGATTCTTTTATCAGAGGATCTCACCAAAGTCAGCACGCACCAGGACCTCATCAAAGCCTCCTACTTCCCTATCAGGGGGGTGAGCAAGTTATGCGTCGCAGTGTAGTTCTGTGAGGAGCACAAGTGACATGACTCGAAGCAGAGAAAGAACTAGACACAAGGAGCCTCATTCACAAGCCTTTGCTCTGGCTGCTAGATATGCTCACCTAGATATACCTAATGAGAGCAAGAAAGGGGCTTCAAGCAGAAATTCTCCATGAAAAAGGATTATTTTCATTTTACAGTGATGTTTTTCCACCTTAAGAACACAAAGGACCTGCATGACCCTGTGTTATATGGAAATTCATTATTTAATGATCATATATGAACTACAAAAGACCATTGACTCCACACTTGAAACAGTTTTGTAGAGACAGTTCTCCTAGTACAGCTTGTAGACAAATCATATTATCCATTAGTACAAAAGTGGAGTGCAACTCTACTTTGTAAATCATAGCTCCTTGAAACATTGCTTGCCATGAATTAGCTGTTACCTGTCAGATCTTACCTGTGAGCTGTCACCTGCATCTGCCATCACCCTTCAACTGTGCTCAATGGTTCCAAGCAGCCAGAAAGGAGCACAAGGGTTTTCCAACTGATGAAGATCACCACATCATCCAAAACAACTGTCTAAAAGCACCACAAGGGAAATTGTTTTCTTCTTTCTTTGTCTTTCTTTTCTTGAGCTATGTCTCTCCATATCTCTGCGTTTCTTTTCCCTTTCTTTTTTTTTCTCTTCCCCCACGTACCGGCATTTCTTCTCCCTGGTGAAGAGAACCTAGCTAGCTTTCTGCTGTTACATTGTTTCATGAAAAGGAGCATGACCAGCAGGTAGAGGGAGGTGATCCTGCCCCTCTAATCTGCTCTTCTGAGACCTCACTTGGAGTATTGTGTGCAGTTCTGGTGTCCTCAACATCAAAAGGACATGGAACTGTTGGAACAAGTCCAGGGGAGGGCCACGAGGATGATCAGGGGACTGGAGCACCTCCCATATGAAAATAGGCTGAGAAAGTTGGGGCTGTTCAGCCTGGAGAAGAGAAGGCTGCGTGGAGACCTCATAGCAGCCTTCCAGTATCTGACGGGGGCCTATAGGGATGCTGGGGAGGGACTCTTCATTAGGGACTGTAGTGATAGGCCAAGGGGTAACGGGTTCAGACTTAAACAGGAAGTTTAGATTGGATATAAGGAGGAAGTTATTTACTGTAAGGGTGGTGAGGCATTGGAATGGGTTGCCCAGGGAAGTTGTGAATCATAGAATCATAGAATAGTTAGGGTTGGAAAGGACCTTAAGATCATCAGGTTCCAACCCCCCTGCCATAGGCAGGGACACCTCCCACTAAACCATGCCACACAAGGCTATGTCCAACCTGGCCTTGAACACTGCCAGCGATGGAGCATTCCCAACTTCCCTGGGCAACCTATTCCATTGCCTCACCACCCTTACAGTAAAGAATTTTTTCCTCATATCCAATCTAAACTTCCCCTGTTTAAGTTTGAACCCGTTACCACTTGTCATATCGCTGCAGTCCAAAATGAATAGTCCCTGCCCAGCATCCCTATAGGCCCCCTTCAGATACTGGAAGGCTCCTATGAGGTCTTCACGCAGCCTTCTCTTCTCCAGGCTGAACAGCCCCAACTTTCTCATCCTATCTTCATGCGGGAGGTGCTCCAGTCCCTTGATCATCATCGTGGCCCTCCTTTGGACTTGTTCCAACAGTTCCATGTCCTTTTTATGTTGAGGACACCAGAACTGCACACAATACTCCAAGTGAGGTCTCACAAGAGCAGAGTAGAGGGTCAGGATCACCTCCTTCAACCTGCTGGTCACGCTCCTCTTGAGGCAGCCCAGAATATGGTTGGCTTTCTGGGCTGCAAGCGCACACTGCCGGCTCATGTTTATTTTTCATCGACCAACACCTGCAAGTCCTCCTCCTCAGGGCTGCTCTGAATCTGTTCTCTGCCCAACCTGTAGCTGTGCCTGGGATTGTTCCGACCCAGGTGTAGGACCTTGCACTTGTCATGATTAAACTTCATCAGGTTGGCATCAGCCCACCTCCCAAGCATGTCAAGGTCCCTCTGGATGGCATTCCTTCCCTCCAACGTATCAACCGAACCACACAGCTTGGTGTCGTCGGCAAACTTGCTGAGGGCACACTCAATCCCACTGTCCATGTCACCGACAAATATGTTGAACAAGACCAATCCCAGCACCGATCCCTGAGGGACACCACTCGTTACTGGTCTCCAGCTGGACATTGACCCATTGAGCACAACTCTTTGGGTGTGGCCATCCAGCCAGTTCTTTATCCACCAAGTGATCCACCTATCAAATTGATGTCTCTCCAATTTAGAGACAAGGATGTCATGTGAGACAGTGTCAAACATTTTTCACAAGTCCAGGTAGATGACATCAACTGCTCTACCCCTGTCCATCAGTTCTATAGCCCCATCATAGAAGGCCACCAGATTGGTCAGGCAGGATTTCCCCTTAGTGAAGCCATGCTGGCTGTCACCAAGCACCTTGTTGTTTTTCATGTGCCTCAGCATGCCTTCCAGGAGAATCTGCTCCAAGGTTTTGCCAGGCACAGAGGTGAGACCTACTGGTCTGTAGTTCCCCGGCTCATCCATTTTCCCCTTCTTGAAAATGGGGGTTATATTTCCCTTTTTCCAGTCATGGGGAACTTCACCTGACTGCCATGATTTTTCAAATATGATGGACAGTGGCTTAGCAACTTCATTTGCCAGCTCCTTCAGGACCCGCAGATGGATTTCATCAGGTCCCATGGACTTGTGTGCGTTCAGGTTCCTAAGATGGTCTCGAACCAAATCCTCTCCTGCAGTGGGCCCAAGGTCTTCATTCTCACAGTCCCTGCATCTGCCTTCCAAGACTTGGGTGGTATGGTTCATTTTCCAATGAAGATTGAGGCAAAGAAGTCATTAAGAACCTCAGCCTTCTCCAAATCCAGGGTAGCCAGTTCTTCTGATAGATTCTGGAGAGGGCCCATGTTGTCCCTAGCCTGCCTTTTATTTGCAGTGTACCTATGGAATCCCTTCCTGTTATCCTTAACATCCCTAGCCAAGTTTAATTCTAAGTGGGACTTAGCTTTCCTAACCTGGTCCCTAGCTTCCCGGACAACATCCTTGTATTCTTCCCAGGCCGCCTGTCCTTGCTTCCACCTTTTATAAGCCTCTCTTTTCCTTCGAATTTTTCTCAGCAAGTCCTTATCCATCCAAGGAGGTCTCCTGGCCTTCCTGCAGCACTTCCTTCTAGTAGGGATGTATCGTTCCTGAGCTTGCAGCAGGTGATCCTTGAATATCAACCAAGAGTCTTGGGCCTCCCTGCCCTCTTGGGCTATATCCCATGGAACCTTTTTGAGCAGGTTCCTGAAGAGGTCAAAGTCTTCTCTCTTGAAGTCCAGGGCAGTGAGCTTGCTGCACGCTCTTCTCACTGTCCTGAGGATCTCGAATTCGACCATCTCATGACCACTGCAATTATGGCTGCCCTGGAGCATCACATTTCCAACCAGCCCTTCCCTGTTGGTGAGGACGAGGTCAAGCATGGCACCTCTCCTTGTCAGCTCCTCTATTACTTGCAGAAGGAAGCTGTCTTCCACACAATCAAGGAACTTCCTGGACTGCTTGTGCCGGGCGCTCCATCCGTGGTTGTGTTCAAGGCCAGGTTGGACAAAGCCTTGGGTGGCATGGTTTACTGTGATGTGTCCCTGCCCATGGCAGGGGAGTTGGAACTAGATGATCTTCAGGTCCTTTCCAACCCTAACTATTCTATGATTCTATGTTTTTGCAAAACTATGAAATGGCGGAGAAGACCTGCTCGTTAACTGGATACACTTTCCTTTTTCCCTCCTATTATTAATTTTAGGCAAACCATTTAACACCTTTTACCTTATGAAAACTCTTAGAGTGTGACAGTGTGACTCTGCTGATAATGAGGTAACCTAGGTACAGAAGATAGAAAATGGATCAGATCAGGAATTTCCTAGTAATGAAAAAAAATTATAAAACTTGATATACACCAGTTGTTACAGCTGTAACTGGACCTATACAGCTGTCACTGGGAGAACTCATTCTGAATTTAACATTTTTGCCTTTATAAATTCTCTTTATCTGCTCTTATATTTTCTATTGAGCTCTGTTCATTGTAAATACACAGTTTATAACAAACTTTGTCTAGAGGTCTGTGTAGGCAGACATTAGACAAACAGGAGATACAGTGCTGTTGGGAATCAGAATGGCATTACTATTTCACTATTTACAAAATATGGAATAGAAATTTGGGGTTATAATCTGCTAAAGAAAGCGGTAACAATATTAATTTCTTTTTAGTAATTAGGTTAAATTTGTCCTTCAGTCAGTGTGGTACTCCAAGACTGGTGATGTGACACAGAAATGCCAGTAGGAAGAATGGGATTAGCCAATGATAAACTCTCATTAAAAGTGAAATCTGAGCAATTATAGTTCCACCTTTTACTGGAAGGATAAAGGTTTCTTCTTTCAAAATCTCCATTGTATATTCTTCTCTGACCAGGGTATCATGAATTTCCTAAGTTCCTTTCAAATCCATCAGTTGTCTTATGCACTGTAATTTATTTTCTTTTTCTGTAAAGATTTAGACAAATTGGAAAAGAACCAAAAAGCAAAGTCAACCAACAGCTGTAAAATATGTAAATAGCAAATGTATTAGCATCAGCTTTATTAGCCTTTCTAAAATAAGAGTGTTTTCTTATGCAGACTTATGAATACCTTTCTCTAAGGGTCACAGTCAAGCACTGAAATACATATTCACAGGCTACCTTTCCTCTGAAATATTACTGCAGGTATACAGCAGAGCTACATTAAAGTATCAGCAATAAGAAAGATGTGAGACAGCATTATAGTGACTAATAATGTGTAACTTTGAAAATAACATCCTTGCAGAAAAATACTCAAGTTTCCTAAATTTGATACACATAGAACATTAAAAAAAATATAATAGTACATGTAAAGACCTGGATGCATTGTCTGTGCATGTCTATGGCATAGTCTACAGCTAAGCAGAATTTTCTTGCCAGCAATTGTTGCCTGAAGACCTACATAGTTACAAACTTGAGAAATGGAAGGAAATTTTCCACATAATTGTTACTGCAACTATTTCAGACAGGGTATTCCTGACCCAAAACTTGCCTCTCACAATTTTTCACATTTTTGCTCATCGCTTGTCTAAAAAGATTCATGTTTTGGTGCTTAGGAAGGGTATAGTGATATAGATATAGAAATATGTGTGTATATTTTCACATACATACCACTATGATAGCATTAAATGCATAGTATTCTGAAGTATTATGCAAATATAAATATAAATGGGGGGAAGGGGTGTGTTAAGGGTTTGGGATTATAAATTCAGAAAATTAGGTTCTAGTTTCAAATCTTCCTTGGCATCAGTTTGCCATATCTGCCAATATTTCTATTCACAATTTACTGCCCTTTATATCAATAAGACATGCCTGACTTCACTTAGTAAATAAAAGAGTATTGGTAAATTACTAGGTATTACTTATTATTACCAAAGTACTCCTTGTTCTAGAGTATGACCAGCTGAGTTATAGGAACGTAATTTCTCAAAGTAATTTCTAAACTGTACAGTTTGTCGTTTTCCTTGCAACTGTTGATACCCCAGAAGCAACAGCATAGAGAAGGTTTAAAAACTTGTATTACTAAATGAATATAAGCTTTCTTTTTTTTTAATAAGAAATGATACATTACAAAAGGAGAGGAAATTTAGCAGACTAACATCAAATAATTTTGTATTTTTCATGACTGCAGAAAGAGTTACTCGCCATGACAAAATGGATTTGTTGGTTATAAGAACTGACAGTGAAACCGAAAGCATTTTCAAATGGAATTATGAGAATATCATCATCACAGTACTGTGGATATAAAGTGATTTTGATTGCTGGATTACAAAGTAGGTCCTAAACGACCTATGCTAATATAAAGTGTCAGTTTTACAACTGATGGTGGTATTAAAGATGCAGTATTCCTTTCTCTTGAACAGTTTACACTTTACTAAAAGGTATATAAATAGATTTTCATCTGCAAGTGGTAGAGTGTACTTAAGAAGTCAAAGTAATGGTTTAAGAAAAATGAATTATAAGCATTGAGGAATTGTTCACGAGTGCATGAGACCAATAGGAACTGCATTGCCTGTGTGCCACTTCAAACTGCTGCTTGCCCAGCTTTGGAAAGGACATTGCAGCAGGATCATGTTCATTCTGCTCATCTATAAGACTCCTATTTGCCTGAAGCATGGCTAGGACTGGGATGCCGAAATATTAATGTTTCCCAGTGATAGCTTTCTTCCATGTAATTAGCATTCAACAAAGTATGATCCAGATGATAACTTAGCATATGCAATGAATATTACCTTCCCTGTATTTCATCAGCATAATTCTTCCTCCAGATACTACCTGCAGTTCCACTGGTGCAAATAAGAATACCCTCGTGCCATGCTGCAGGTGAACTGTGAACCTAGGGCTGTATCTTAACTGCAAAGAAGTCTTCTATTTTCACCACTGATTTCAGTGCAGTCCGGATTGTATCTCAGGTCTTGTTTATTGTTGATCTGTTTTCACAAATATTTTGCAGCTTTCAGCTTCAAAACTATGAGTGTAATTTATCTTAGATTAAACATGAAGCCAGATGTGCAAGCATTTTACTATTCTAATAGCAAAAGTAACCTTGCCTTTGCTTTCCTCTGGTTGGAAAGAACCTTGATGTATAGCAAGACTTTTGAAATGCACAGCTGCATCTTTGCTTTCCAGAGCACAAAGAGTACTCCCTTGGGGGGAGATTTATTTCAGTTATAGTTATATAAAAGTAGCAGTTCAGAAGAAGGCTTTTTAGGTTTACATTCTTAATTCTTGTTTCTAAAAAAATTAACACCAAGTATTTTATTGTACATTCAAACTCTACTTTGTAATTATTTCATTCCTGTTTTCAATAAAGGACTACAGCTACTCATGGCAACTGCAGAATTTCAACAAAAAAGGCTTTATATGGAGAATACAGAAATCTTATGTCAACAATCTAAAACTTTGTACACTTTGAATGCGTGTTCCTGATGGCAGTGTTGGGTAGTCTGTTCTCTTTGTCATGGCCTCTTCAGACGCGCCTTCTGCTGCCTGATTTCTTAAGAAGTGGAGACAGGAGGTTTAACATAGTTAGAGTTTAGAAAATGTCAAAATGAATTTAATAATAAGTAAATGGAAAGTTTTAAATCACCTTGTGTAAAGGTTAGTTTCCTATAAAATAACTGACAGGTTTTTATAAAACAAAGCTTGCTAGATCTCAGTAATTTTGGTAAAACTACTGGATCAATCAGTTTATTTTTATCAGATAGAAGGCACCAGGATGTTCACAATAGCATGCATTCTGCTTGGCTGAGGACCACTCCCAGTGGTTCTTCCTATTTACTTGGAAGCTGCTGTTCTGTATGGTCTTTGAGCCCAGAACTATGTGAGTTTTGGAAAGAACTACCTATATCGCTGCATTTGACTTAGGGAGACATTGCTAATAAAGTCTCTTCTTTCATGTTTAATGTTCTTCCCAGATCCTTCTTCTTTTGAAGTTTTCTACTAACAGTTGTCTATGACATAAGCGCAGCTATTTAGAGGTCCTATTCTAGTATTCAAAGTGCCAGTGACATCATTACAAATATCCTGTACTGCATAGGCCCAGACTTCTGACAGCAGATTCTTCCTAAAATGAGCACTGCTTTGCTGTAGTTACCAAAAAATCATGTCTGCACTTAGTTTTATCTTTTGCGTAATCATACATTTAAGAACTTTAAGGATTGATTCAACACCTTCAGCATAGCACTGTTCCAAGTTTCATTCCTAAACTACAATGCAAACCAATGCTAGATGCTGAATGGCTTAATACAAGACAATAAGTAACGCCATGAGATTCTGTATGAAGTTCTGCAAGACAAAGAAAAGACACCTATTCGGGAACAAAAGCCAGTTCAGACTTAATGAGATTAGCTTTAAAGGGAGCTGCTTATTGACAGACACTTCCGCTTCATCACAAACAATAGCTTACAAAAAAGATATTGCGAAGTTACTTAAAATATATGCTATCTTAACATAGCAAGTTGTTCCCTAATTTGTCACAGTTTGAGTATGGTTGTGCTTCTTTCACTTTGCTACTTGAGGCCAGTTCTGGGGATTATTAGGTTAACTGCAAGCAGAAATGGAAACACAGGATGAAGCAATCTCACAGCAGCTCCGAAGAGTAATTCTAGCTGGATGACCAAGAGAAAAGGCTTGTGTCCTTTCAAACCTAAAAGCGTACTGAGCCTGAGCCTATCAAAATTTAATTGCTTTCTGTAGATTAAAGTCATTCTGTCTCTTTTAAGAGTTCCATTAAAATCTTGACAGAATGTGAGTAAAAAAATCATTTCTCCAAGTTCACAGTGGAGCAGCATCAGTTTCAAAGTTTTTGGTTTTCAGGAGCTGTGCTGGTGCACTAATTTACATTTAGATAACACCTCTCATCTTGAAGGATCTCAAATCACTTTACAAAATCTTAAGGGTGTAAAGGAATTACCTCCTTTAACCAGCAAAGTATAGATGTGCAGTGACCTATAAACTAAGGCACCAAAGCCCACATGACTCAATTCTTAACACAGCTGATAAACACAAATACAATAGGAACACCAAATCCAAAGGGTTGTTTCCATCCAGTGGAATCTCTTAGACTGTATTTTAGGTAAGTAGGGTAGCAGTCCCCTGAATTTGAGCAGGTCATGGCTGAGATGCCAAAAAAAGCATAAGACATTCAGTGGCTTCTGTATCTATTTCTGGGAAAATGTCTTTGCTCTAGAGCATTAGTGCAGTATTGACTCAAGTGAACTATGAATTACTCAGCTGCTACCATTACAGCTCATGCTGCCATTAGGAATCAGTCCACTAGAAGGCAGGTAGCTTTAGTCCAAACTCTTCCACAGTGGTAAAGCAGCTGCCCACAGAGGAAATACTTTCTTCTCCTTTCTCTCACCACATCCACGTATTTCCAGAAAGCTAAGACAAAACTTGTGTCCTCCAGTGCATTCTCTGTGTTATTTCTGCCTTGAACTATTTGCTTACACTATTAAATCCACTTCTGTCGTCCTTTTCAGGAAGGTATTATATACTCATGTTTCATCACTATCCTACAGATGCTGATGTAACAGACGTTACCCCATTTATACTATGAAACGTGTGGGATGATGTTATGTTTTAGAGTCACATTAATGTGTTAGTAAAGCAAAAGATGTTTTATTTACCTTTCTGGTTTTGGTAGGCCAGTGGAAATCACATCTGGTTTGGGATGTTTTGCAATTCACTCTGGATGAGATAATAAAAGAGATAATAAACCAGAAAATCTCAGAACATTTCAAAATCAGCAAAGAAAGTGTGACTGAATTCAGCTATGGACTTGTTCCAGTTTCTTCTAATGCCAGCAAAGTAGTTGCATATGAAAACAAATCAGTTATTTTATTGCATTTCATCTAGTAAAATGCAAATACTTCGAAACTACCTGCATTAAAAGTACTTTAAATGGGTTTACCTGCATTTGCCTTCACTTACCACCAGTTGTTATTCACAGCATACAGCCTTCTGGCAAAATCTTGCTGTTGATAATGAAAGTCATTTTACAATTGAATTGAATAAAAGCACTGGTCAGTTCACCTAAATACAGACATTAAACTTTGCCTTCCACTGTACTTAAAGTACAAATATTGTCACTAACTTACACAATTTTAGAGCATTAACAATCCTATCGTCATCATAACTGATGTTATGTTAAAGGAACATTACCACCATCTTACCATCTGTTTCACTTTGCATAGAAATGGACAGGAATCTAGGAGGAATACATACGTGTACCACCTAGGAAGTCAGGAAGGAGGGGAGGACAAAAAAATACCTGCAATAAAAAGTAGGAATTGCGATTCAGTAATTTGAAACGGATCTGAGAAATTGATGCTGCATCTTTAAATAACTTGAGAAATGTATTTTATCTTTAATTCCCCATTTTCCTATTCAGAACAAGTGCTGCCCAGGACTGGTTTTCGAGCGGATTCCTCTGGCAAGTATTCTTCAGCCTTCATTGTTCTGTAAACTAGTTGTCCTTCATTTTATGTTTTAGTTATTCTTCTTTCTTTAATCATTTCTCTAGATAATGGCCAGTCATGACTGCTCAGTCACCGTTTGATTTTTATGAGCTTTGTGGGGTTACAGAATGCTAACTCTAAATCTTTTCATAATAGATCTATATTTTGAGCAAGGAAAAGTGTTCATTTTTCCTCAGCCAGTCTTTATGTATGTTTCACAATGTTTTATGTGTACTTTCATACATTAGTGTTCACTCTAACATAAAAATGCATCTCTACACCTCACACTCAAATCTAAGCTCAAGAGATACTTTTTGTAAAACTGAAATAAATTTTATCTTGGTTTGCAATAGAACTGATACATTTTGCAGACCCACCCATTCCTTGCTCCCATTCATATATCCTGTTGTGTAAAAACCTAAAAGAAAAACCTTTCAAAACCAGATTTTTCAGGTGTTTGAATCAACATTGGTCTTGTAAAGTGGCAACGGACTTTTTTAAAAACCAGAAATATTTTATTTCCTGATGTTGTGAACTGTTATAACAAGCATCCCATTCAAAAAGGCTGTTTTGACAATCCCATTCAAGTCTTTTCCAATCCTACACAGGTTGGACAGACATCTTTAGGTATGATACTGGGCCGGTTTTGCATACCCCAGTAGTGTTTATATCTTGAATAACTGTTAGCACACAAATTCTTTTTTCTTTTTTTTTTTTCCTTTACTTTACTGTTTTTTACACTGAAGTCTTCATTTTCCAGCTTTTCCTCTCTATAAATATCAAGAGGAAGTACATATGTTTTTTAAAAAGCTGCTCACATTGGAAACCAGCATGGAAACCCATGACTGTTTTCAGGCTTTTCACGTCTTACAAGAGCATCTGAAACTCAGATTAACAGTTACCTTAGATTTGTGTCAATCACAATTTATAATTCATAGTAATGATTTTTATGGAACAAAAATCTTCACCATCATCAGCAAAGGAGTCCAAATTAATTTTTATGTTTAGTGGGATATTTGAATACACCCAGAAAGACTGTAAAATTATTGCAACTGAGTTCTTCGTCCTTGTTTTAATTGCAATATAGAAGAAATCTAATAAAGAAAATTTTCCATCTCAATGTTTACAGCATCATCCCAACTACCAGGTTTATCACTATAAAAATCACAGCACTACAGTAGGGAAGTGTAGCTGAGAGCTGTTAATCACATCTTCACCTATGAGATCTCACTATTCTTCAGTAACAATCTTTACTGCTACCTTTACATTCCCTGTCATGCAGGAACCAGAAAACAGGATTTCCCAATGCTCTTTATTGTACTTACTATGCAGCAATGATCAAATCATAGCTTGTCCAATACCATTCTCAAATTCATGGGGGAGCTAGTTTGTTTTGTCTCCCAGCAAAATGAATTGTAGTTTGGGGTTTTTTTACCTTCTAGGCCAAATGATCAGTTAAGAAAGTTTTCCTTTACAGGAAAAGAAGCAACGCAATGCTGTAACTATGAAAAAAAAAATGAAGTTACTAGCAGGCAAAGCTAAAGTTCGTTTTCTAATATAAATGCATAGAGAGGCAAGGGAGAGCAGGCAACACTGTTGTTCTTGCATAAGATACCCATATTATGTGATCAGAAATACTGTCTATAAGCTGAAACTCTCCTTTCAGTGAAACCGGTAGGAGATGGAACGTTCAGGTGTATTAAATTGACTGAAAGGATAAGCAAACTGTGCAAAAGACTACACTAATTCAGCCTTGGCTCTACTCCTTTGTCTGCAAACCTATTCATTTCTTCTTACTTAGCATGATCCACAAGGTGCCAATCTAGTTTACCAAGAAAAAAAAAAGTCACATTTTCCATAATGAAGTGATATTAACCAAGAGCAAGGCACAGGAGCATCATTTTTCTGTAAGTATAGGTAATTTTCTTTGTATGATCAACTGAAAATCTGCTCCAGCAAGAAAAGATGAATTTTAGTTTATCTAAAAATCCTTTGTGGGGGAAAAAAAAAAGGACCACAATCTTACAGAAGGAAGTACCAAAGAAAGATGAAATGTAGTCACTTACAAGGGTAAGAATACTTGATCAGTGTACTTTCAGGAATATTGAAACTGCTGCCACATAATAGCAGAGGCTTTTAGTAAATCTACCAAGCATGAGGTCCTGTAGCAGAACCACATTGTAATGAACAGCTTACCTGTCTTTCAAAAACAAAAGAGTGATCTCATCAGCAGCAAGTCTTTAGAACTTATTTTCAATTAAAGACTAACTGCTGACATGGAGATAAATTGGGACCTCATGCAAAAGGAGTTTCTTGATGCTGGACTAACCCATTAATTGATTTTTCCCACCAAACAAGCAGCGTATGCTTAATCAATATAGACTTTAACTAAACATTTTACAAAATGCCTGTTATAAGTGAAGCACTTCCAGGTTAGCCTGGAGAAGACAGTGCTAAGCACAAGATGTAAGGAGGAATGGCTAAAAAGCAGATAAGTAGTTCTACTAAAAGAACCGTTTCTGAAGTGAAAGGGTAGTGTTAGTGGAGAGCCTTGCAGTAAGTCTTGTGTTTTTTTCATTAATGACCTAAGCATAAAAACCAAGGGTGGAAATCAGGTCCACATTCAGACATGTAATTCACATATCTATGGTGTAGTGGTCTCCAGACCAATGGAGACCTGGTCAGTGCAGCCAATGGTGTTGTAGCATACCGAGCATGAAAGCTGAAACAACCAGCAACAGCAGTGGAGGAAATGCTCCTACAGCAGTGGAGGAAATGCTCTTAAAGTGTAGTAGCAGTCGCTGGTGATAGTATGATATTACTGTGAAAGAATGAGTAAAATCGTGGGGTGCAATCTATCAGTGAAAATTCAAAATGAGTGACAAAGGCCACACTGGTGTCTTCTTTGCCTGTGTCTTTACTGGAAAGGTCTGTGTGCTGTTAGCTTGCAGAGGCTTCAGTAACAGGGAGCTGGGCTAGGTGACCCAGGGATCCTTTCCAGTCCCATGTGTTGTTTGCTTAGTGAGATAGAAAAGAGCATTATATTTTAAAAGCAGCTTTCAGTGTCCTGGTAAGAGTTGGCAGAGGATGGGTTCCATAGGCTCCAGCTATTTGGAAAGGAAGGCTCTTCTGAGCAGCATGATAGCACAGTCATTTAATCCCAAGACTTGCAAACTGTATTAGAGCTCATAGAAAAGTATGCGCATATACAGTAAGTTTCATAGAATAGTTAGGGTTGGAAAGGACCTTAAGATTTTAGCCTAAACCTTTTCATGGTCAACCTGGCTTACCTTTTCCATTCTAAACATGTAGAAAAATCAGCCTCTTTTAAAAAAACACTACCTCTTACTTTGGAGTCTGGTGTCAACATTGGTTTGAATCAGCTTTGTCAATGTGCATGTTTGAGGGATGTTTTCATCTGTGTGTGCTACACCATGTATTCTTCACAGCCTGACATTCTTATACTTTCTTAGCATATTCCCAGCTGTGCATATTCATTCATGTGTGTACAAATAAAGGTAATGCTTAGTTTGTGGCAGACTGCTGGAAACAGTGCCTTTGAGTGCTAGACCTGGGCTATAAACAGTGATCCTACTGTGTCTATCTGCAAAGCCCTCTCCCTAGTACTAAGCCCCATATTGTTACACTTAGGCACAGCAAATAAGGTAGAGATAAGGTATCACTTTCATCTTAAAATTCCTTTGCATCTTGCGACATTTAAGCAACCTTTGCGTTAACATGCTGTGCATGCACAACCTTCTTATGTTCTTTTATTCACTGTTGAGACACTTATCAAATAAACTGAAAAAAGTCAGGATAATAAGCTGTTAGGATCTGTTTGGGTTTGTATTCTAAATATATGAGAAGCAACATGGTAGGGAAAGGTATTGCTTTTATTTTACCAATTGAAATATTTGTAATTCGGTCTCACTCATGCCATATACCTTCACTGAAATAATGCACTATGCTGGTGCCTAGAGCAGTCATAGTGTAGAGCCACTGCATGTAGTTCTGTGTCTCTGTCTTTGCAAGACCTCACTGAAACTGAATCAGCTTTAATCCGAGACTAAACTGCCCAACTCTGCAGTTTGTGACATGTCCTCTGATGGCTCTGGAGGGGATCTGTAAATGAGTTGCTAGTACTTTAGTACTTAGACTTAGCGTGTAAGCCATCTATAGTCCCTCCCTTCCTGAGGAAACAGCAGACACTATGAAGAGTTTGCTGAAATAAACCTACTCATCCCTTTTTGTTTGTTGGAGTTGGCAACAAGCTGACACTGGCCGAAAGCTGTCGCAATTTATAGACCAGAGTGCAATATATATGAAAGACCATTCCTGTTAACCACTGCCCTGCTTTAGTTAATGAGCCTAAAGCATCTCTGAACATGCAGACAAAGCAATAGTCAAAATAGAGAACTTCTTAGTCCTCTAGCTGCTTACAGTTTCACTTTAATTTTTATTTAGATTCCTCTTTTGTATTTTGAGGGCATCAAGACCCCCCTAAAATGGGCTCACTCAAATGGAGCTAAAGACACTCTTATAAGAAACTGACTTCTAAAAACCAGCATGTTCCTGAACTGACATATTCCAGGGGAGAATATATGTGTACAGGCAAGTTATACAGGCATATGGAAGTACAATCTTAATGTTTCATAAAGCTGTTGAGATTTTAATTGAGTAGCATTAAGGAGTTCAAGTTAATGATGTTAGCTTTCAATTTAAACTCTAAGACTCCGTCTTATAATGATAGCTTTCATCAAAACTCTTTATTGAAGGTATTACCTGAAAGTAGAGTGCTTAAAAGCTACGTTACATAAAAAGACATACTGCTTTATATCTGTATGTGGAGCTTAAATGGCCTGTAATGATTATTCATCTTTTGTAAGTTGGCCAATTCTTTTCCTGTGTATCTCTATCTTCCATTTCAGTTTATTTTCTTTAGGTTTTAATGAAGTCCAAGAAAAACAAAAATCACAGGTGGATGAACAGCAGTGTATTATGCAGTCAGTTGTAGGAAGAAGGCACCTTTATAACCTCTATTATGGACAGACTTTTCCAGTACTGTTCTCCTGTGAATGTGTTCTTGCTTGGTTTAGTGTATTCTACTGAACATAATCATCCTCTGAGAGATGCTTACATTTTCAAGTCTCCTCCTTGTCTGTGTACAACACATTGTGTCCCATTTGTTTCCACCAACTCTAACCAGGATGCCATTAGTCATGTGCAGCGAACACAAGGTGGGAGGGAAGATGGTGCAAATTCTCAAGACAAAGCCAAAATGTTTTCTCAATGGGATTTCCCTTTAAACCAGGTCCCGATTACAAGGAGCTGGATGTTCACCTTCGGAGAATGGAGTCTGGGTTTGGCTTCAGGATCCTGGGAGGAGATGAGCCTGGACAGCCTGTGAGTTATTTCTTCCTGGCTTTCCTTTTTATAACTAAAATCTGTGTAAAGGTCAGAAAAATGTTACTACATAGCTGAACCCACATGAACACCATGTTAAGGCTATAAGTAAAATGGCTTCTTTATTAATCCATAGAAAATGACAGGACTCTCAGGTTGTCCTTATCTAGAAGATGCCACAGTTAATTAAGTTAAAATCAGAAGAAATTAGCTTAGAAACAGTGCATCACTCAACCCTTTACTTCAGAGTGTGACCTGGCATCTTTTAATCTTGACTTTCCAAAACTGAGTTTAAGCAGAAGATTTAAAAATCAAATTATGTAAGACTATATATAACTGTATTCAATGTAGACAGACTATATATACACATAGGTCAAGAGATACTGTTGAGAATGCAGTTTATTTCCAGAAGCACAGAAGACCCCACCAGGAACAGTAGTCCATGTTCCAAGTTAGACAACAACATCATATGATGCATCAGGCATAAACATGATAGATTTATATCATTAGGAGGGACATATCCCTGTAACCAAATGAAAAGTAACAAATGCTACATAAAGTAAATATAAAATAAAGCATATACACAAATTTTAAAAGGAATGTGTACGCATTTTGGTAAATTAGTGATAGATATAAATACTATAATTTTGAAAGAGCAGGCAGAATTAGTACTCCTTCAGAATAACTTCGATGATGTAACTGTGGTTTGTCAATGAGGACTAATGCCAAGTCAATAATGACATTTTATTATCACAACCTCATACATAGTCCTGTGTTACCACATTTCTGAGATAATGTATAACTAGTTGATAGGTATATTCCGTATTCAAATTCATAAGAAATAATCCAGTTGTCATTCAAGCATTAACATTAACCAACACATGGCTGTGAGAAACAAAGAAGTTCCTCTATTTTAAATTGTCAACATCTGTCAAAGTACTGATAAATATTAATAGTTTACTGATGCCTCATGTAAAAAGAAACAAATGCAATGTCTTCTAAGAAAGGTACTTCAAGTGCTGATTGAAATGCAGAGACCCTATTTTAGAATAACTGTTTTGGAATGCATTTTGAAAGCTAAATAAGGTATAAATATTTTTTGAAAGCTAAATAAGGTATAGCTGTACAGAAGGACAGTAAAACAACATTATTTCATCATCTACATATGCAGTGTGCCTGAAGACCCTCTGACATCTAACTTTCTTCCATGGTGTATGTCCCAGCACACATAAAATGAGGCTATGAGCTATCATGTGCACCTTCTCCAGCTAAGCATTTTCAGCATTTTCCTTTCAGGATGGCCCAGTTAGTACGGGTTCTCAAAGGTCACCTATTGGGTGAAGCCAAAACAGAAATCTATTAGGAGCTGGAGGAAATGTCCCATTTTATCATTTTATCCTGCAAAAAATTGGCATTAGTGGAAGATTTGGAAATCTCCCTCTACCTGCTTTGGACAACAGTGACATTTCCAGCCTCTCAGGAAAGTGTCCCTGGCTACAGAGCTACTCAGTATTCTAGGAAAGTCTGCCTTGGTGTCTCCTTTAGGGCTTTTTTCATTACAAATTGATAATTAAGTAGGCACAGACTGAATGTCTGACTGGCTCTGCAGTTTGGGTGTTTATGACATTCTCATGGAGAAAAGTGCAGCTCAAATGCCTCATCTAGAAGCTCATTACTTATATAAAATGGAATTATTTCAACCTAAAGGACTGAGAGAAAACTGGTTTAGAATATCTGATTCTGATAGTTAAGAAAACCTGAATTTATGTCTCTTGTCAACAACCCAATTGAGCAGGAACTTAGAAACAAGTCTTTTGCCTCCCAGCTACATGCATTATGCACTGAACTGTTACAGAGGAAGCAGCTCTTTCTAGTTTCTTTTCAGCAAAGGACTGGCCTGGCTTTACTGTGAAAGGTCGAAGAGTTGTAGCTGGATACCAAGTACAGAGATAAGCACCTTGCTATTTTTGGAGAGCAGGACCAAAAATGCTGCCTTCAGTGAGTCACCTTCTAAGATGCTTCACTGTCCTGCTGGACAATTGCTCTCAGCCTGTGCTTAGCCCCAAGGTTGCTATCTCTGTTTCACAGCTTGCCAATACAGGAATATTTTTTCCCCAGATATATCAATCTAATGAGGCTCTATGTCCCCACAAACCATGTCTCAAAGTCCTCCGGAATAAATAAGATCCTGGGTTGAGGCTGAGGACCGTATGAAGCGAAAAGGCACATGCTTAGAGCTAGGTGTTTTAGTGCCAAACATCTCAGTTCTCGCTCCTTTGTTGCCCATGTACTTGTTTTCACTGCTCAAATTCACCACCAAAAAAAACCAAAAAAAAAACCCCAAAACAATAGATGTATTCCACTTTTGTTCGTTTCCATCTATTTTTTATTCAAAATACAAGAATTATTAACTGTTTTCTCTTCTTCAGTGCTTCCCTGGTTCCACATTGACAGCCCACCTGCAGCTTCCCATTTCTTTCACCTCCAGAAAAGGAGAGGCTGTTTCTGCCTGTCCTCCAGACCCTTGCTTTTCACATGAAACAAGAACTGAGACACTTTGAAGTGTTTGTTTCAGCTCTCCTGCTGTGCAGTCACGTAGCACAGTACAAAAAGAAGCTTTTTTTGCCTTTTGTCTTTGTGGTTCGGATTCTAAAAAGGAATATGGATTCTTCAGCATAAGGCAATAAATTTTTCAAAGCAGCCAAATCCACACACAGTTTTTTTAGAAGGACAATACTGACACTATAGAGAGACTGTAGATTAGTTTCCTTCTAGTTATATGAGCTACCTGGCACCTTAGGTGGAGAAAAGGCTGCTGGACTACTCCTCTTTCCATATTTGTAAGCAGAAATATGCTTTCCAAAGACTTGAATTTATTGAGAGATTTCAGATATCAAGACTGTGGGTTGTGCCACTTCCAATCATCTCTCAAATCTCATAAGATCATACCACCACAGGTATTTATCACATCTCCCAGTAACTTGAATTAACCTGACTCTGTTAGAGTGAATTATAATATCACTGAGAGGTTGCAAATATGTTGAAACTGGAACTTTACTGAACTTGCAAATTGCTGTCCCAAAGCAGAGAAGTATTTTGCATACTTTGCACAGCTCAAACTTAGGATCGTAGGAACATATACATAATTGCAAGAAGAGTTTCACTTTATCAGCACAGGTTGACTCAGATTCTTCTCAAAAATGCCTGCAAGATGAAAGTCTATAATCCTTTTATGATCAATGCTAAGAAACAGACATTTCTGAGACATAACAGATGCCCATAGAGCAAAATGCTAAGGTACTGCAGACTATGCCTTAGAAATTCCTATTTTTTGACAGTGATTAGACAGAGTTCAGATGATTATCTTGGGTTTAGAAGTCACAGACACTTTAAAATTAGGTGAGATGAATGAGACCTTTTAAATTTTACTATGTGCCTGTGAAGCTACTGTGTTATATTCAGAGAAACTGAAACACGGTCAAATAGTTACCAAGAATCACAAAGAAAGGTAGTATCAAAATAGATTGGCATATATGAGTTAATATACCCGGGCTTTAATTTCATATTATGCTCTGTCACAATCTTTCTAATCAATCCCAACATTTCTCACCTTTAATCTCAAGCAATAGGTGAAACTTTCCCTTTTCTCTACAACACACTCTTTATTGCCATTGTCATCATCTTTTTCCTCATACATTCAAAGCAATATCATGCCAGTGCGAAACTGCATTATAGCGGTACTATAATACTGATAAATAATTTTCCAGTTTGTGTTTTGCTTGTAGAATTTATAACTATTATGGAAACTACTCAGCTGTGACATGAGCAGATACTGGATAAGAAACAAGTTCAGACACAGAAAAGGAAAAAAGAAGGAAAATAAAGTTATTCTTGCAGTTAAATATACCACATAACAGATATGGTGGCCACCATCTTGACAAAGAGACCTAACTGAAGTGTTTAAAGTAAGACTTTGCTGCTTATGTTGGGAGTCAGTTCCACCACTGAGATAAGTAACACAATCACATTCCACTGTGAATATGTGAAATATCGGCAATAATTAGTTAATAGTCAAAACCAGAAAGAAGTTTTGTACTTTGCTGTAGATACTGATGGACCTACATGCTATGAACTGCATTTATGTTTCTCCAGAGGTTAAAGATGCACAAACTGTTCCATACTTTGGCAGACTATTATAAAGAAACTGCAAGCACTCAGTAAAATCACAAGAAGGCAGTCCCTACAATATTCCAAGCTGCAGAGGGTTATCACCCATCTATTCCCAAGATAACTAGGAAAAAGTTCTTACTCATATGAGATGCCTGAATGCAAAGTTTTGTGAATACTTTGTGGAGATCCAGCTAAATGTAGGTTTAGACAGCATTTTTTCTAAGCCAGTAAAGGAGCATAAATCCATGGTTCATAGTTGGATTTTACCCAAAGAATTTTCCGAAGCTTTGAGGTATATTCTTTCACTATTGAAGGGCAGAATGGAGAACCTGAAAGAATCTGTCTGGCAACTCAGCCTGGCACTGCTTAACAGGATCCCAAGAACACCAGAAAGTAGGAAAATGCTGCATCGTGTTCTCTCTTTGCTAAGTTTTGAAAATGAAAGTGAGCCAAAGGGAGGCTAGAAACTGGTGAAAATTCTCCAGGCCTTGCATGGGGTTTCATTTAAGCACTCTGCTGGGATACTTGCAACTCGGCAGCTAAGACCACAGAAAACACAAGACCGCCTACATCCCTACCACATCTAGCCTTGCAGTTCATAATGAAAAGCAAGACTTGATAGCTTTTATCTTTTATTATTTAAAAGGGATTGTCAAACGGTATGTCATATCCATCATTCTGTGCTCACTCGCACACTGAACAAGAGAAAGGAAAATTTGGAACACGCTCTGTGAATGCTTTAATATTCTTTCAAAGAAAGCAGGTTTTGTTTGAATCAGTCTCAACTGTTCTACCAGTTATTCCACAGGGGAAATACATATGTCTTCTTCTAATAAATTATGTGCATTTCTATGCATAGAAAGTGGAGAAAGTCATTAAAAGGTTTTGAACAGATTTTTCACAAGTTTATATGTCCCATATAAATTACATTTAAATATCAATTTGGGAAAACAGCATCTGCCCAGAGTAAGCTCACACTTTTCCCCTTTTTCCATTTTGTTAATCAACCACTACTTGATCAATTATTCATTATGAGTAACAATATTTAATATAGCACTTATTTTCCAAAGCAAACTCTATGTAGTGGGGTCACTTCCACTACAGACCTCAATTGTATTACTCTGAGTGCTTAAATTATGCAGCAGTGAAGAAACTTCAGTAAGAAATATGCAGATTAACCCTTACATGGGATTAATCAGTTTAGCTCTTCTGCACAATGTAGTCGATATAAACTTAACACTCCTTATAGACAGATTGTCTTGACTGGAAGATATCAGGTAGATTATCCTTAGATGAGGATTCTCAGGTGTAGCAGACTTGCGCCAGTAGGAAACATCTTCTCACCAAAGGCAAGGCAGCATCTTCAGTCATACCTGCAAAGGACAAGCACAACTTTCAAACACACACGGACCTCTTCACCTGCACTACACCACTAGCTTAATTTCAACAGAAAGGGAAAATCACTGCTGCATTCACGGCACTCAGTTGGAGGCTCAGGGTGTATATGACAGGTTTTTTTTCTTTACTGCCTAGATTCTTATTGGAGCAGTAATTGCCATGGGCTCAGCAGACCGAGATGGTCGCCTCCATCCTGGTGATGAGCTGGTGTATGTAGATGGGATTCCAGTGGCTGGCAAAACCCACCGATATGTGATTGATCTTATGCATAATGCTGCCCGAAATGGGCAAGTGAATCTTACTGTGAGGAGAAAGGTGCTACCCACAGGTGAGTGAAAGCTGCTGTTAAAAAAAATAGAGAAAATTAAAGTGAAAGTCAGTGTTTGTGTCATTTTGAAGACATAATAATTGTAAATGCGTGTCTCTTCTTTCTGTGATAAAAACGCTATCACTGAGTGTTGTTTCCTTTGGAAGTGGAAACAATATTGGCAACCCTTCTGTGGTGATCATGAGTGCTCTGGATTTGTTCCATGCTTTCTCGGTCTGTGCTGTCTCCTCTTGTCCACTTCTTGGGAAAAAACGTTCACCTAGGTTAATGCTGGCTGTGTCAAAAAGCAATCAGAGAAAGGCTCAAAGTCTGTTAACTGTTCAGGGCAGGAACTCATTTCACTCTTGTATTTGTTAAAAGCCCATTTCTGGTCTCACTGATGTCATCTGGAATTTTCCCCCTGACTACAACACAAGCTGGCTGAAAACCTTCCGTATGGCACAAGCAGCTATTAGGAACAGGGCGGAATCCTGTCTTCAAGTAGACACAGTCAGTAAATAAACCTAAAATGACATGGTTGAGGGTGAGGTGTCCCTCCCCATAGCAGGAGGGTTGGAACTAGAACTAAAAGTGCTTTCCAACCCAAACTATTCAATAATCCTTTGAAGAATGTGAAGTATATTAAACCTTTAGACTAGCTCGGTCTCAATTGTTGAAAATCACTCGAACCTGGCAAAAATGTGTGGCAGTGTCTATTAAACCTTAAGTGGGAGAATTTGCTGCCGTTCCATTGCAACCTTTGCTTACCCAAGGAAAGAAGTTTATTTAAGAACTTTTCAAACATTTGTGGTGGCGAGTACACTTCACTGAGGCACCAGAAATGAGCAAAACCACGTTCCCAAGCCTGTCCTGTCTTCTGCCTCTCCGTGCCCTAGATCCGCTGTCATTGCCTGCGCCGTTCGTCCCCCTGCCAAAAAGCCGCCTTCCCACTCACCCCCGTCTTCACAGTCCCCCTCCCACTGCGGCACCGCAGCACCAGTCTCGCGGGACTGACTTTCTTCTGTTACTGACTCCAGAGTCCTCCAGCCAGAAAGGTCCCCCTCCGCCGGGTGCAACACCCCCTCGCAGCTCCCCCAGCTCTAGGAAAATGGCCAATAACCAAGGTAATCCGCCGGGCGCTTGCGATTAGCACCTCTCCCAGGTCAGCCGCCTGTACAGACTGCAGGCAAGATTAGCAAGAGGGTTAGCACAGAGTGGATGCCAGCTTTCGCTGCTGCTTGTTTCGTATGAAATGAAAGAGTCTATTAGACACTCTGGTCTCCTGGCACAGAAAGCGAAACAAGCTGGTAAAACACCTGGAGTTATTCTTGGGCCTTGAGAGTGCCACACTGGGGAGTAGAGTGTGTAACTCATTAATGTTTAAGCATTTCAGGAGATGAACAGGATTTTAATTTGATGTGCTACAACATAAGCTTTGTGGAAAAATTTTTGGAACGACTGATGTTTGGCAGGACTGATAGATGCTATACTGACACAGCAGGCCAACTGATTCTGTGTGAATTTCTCACCAGCGTGAATGTATACAACAGAAGGATCTGGGGCTTTCCTTACCTACCTGATAACTGATGTACCTATCTCAGCCCTCACCTGGAATCGCCGCTTTGCACAGATACTTACCTAGATCTGGAGCAGAAAATCACCATTCACAAGCTCTGGGGAAAAAAAAAATATAGGAAAAGGTGGTATTTGGAACACCGCTGATTAAAATGCCATTTTCTTTTCACAGGCAGAAGCAAAATGTAATACTTCTGATGAATAGCTATTGCACAGCTGACAATCAATAGCCATTTACACTTTTCCTCCTTTGTCTTTCTTTTCCTGTACTTAATGGTATTCAGTTGCATTCTTTTCTGGCCAAGCTAGCTCTTGGTCACTCTTCAGGGTAAGATAATTTCATTTCTGTTGCAGCCATACTGACATAAACAATATTCAGCTTTCTGAAACATGACAGCCAGAAAATGAGATCTCTCTTGTCACTGACTATGGCATTTAGTTGCTGATTTGGTTCAATAACTCTTGCAGATTTTCAATTCTAATGCAGGAGTATAATAATTGTTTGGTTTTCTTCCTCTTTATTCTCTCTAATCATTTTATTTCATAGTTGCAGAAGGACTGCTAAAGGACACACCTGACTGAGAAAACAACAGCTAGTCCTTGGATGATGTTTATGTCTAATTTGCAAGCTCTCTTCCTAGGATGTATGTGTGCATGTGTCAGCTCTTCACATGTTCAGGAGATGGCTGCCACTCTCATTGCTCCAAACAGAAAACTTACATTCATCTGATAGTTCTGCATTAAAACTGTCAATACATGCTAAATCATGTAAAAAGCTTAGGTCTGTGAGGAATGTAAATCTTTTTTCTCATCTGGAAGTGTAACTTTACTGTTTTCAATTGCCACAATATTTGTACTAAAAAAAAGTGTGTAATCCCACAAGATTTAACTTGTTCCCTGTTCACATTACTACAAAGCAATACTGAAGTGTGGATGGACTCCATTTTCACTTCTGCCCTTACGAACTTGCCACACAAGAGCATCTTCAAAGCCTTTAAATGACCACCTGTTCTATCACGACACCCACAGAAAAACTATTTGTGATTACTTTTCATTCTGCAACTGCTCAATTCCATGAACATCTTTTGAGCATGCTAATCAATTTGTAATAAGAACATTATGCAGCTAATCCTAATTACTCTATGTTAGCTGTCTACTTAAATTCTTTTAATCCTAACACAGATAATTTTATATTGGATTAGACAATCACATTTTCCTCCTCATGACAGATCAACCATCAGACAAGGGAGTACTGCTTGCTAATGGTTTTGCAATCCAGATAGCCAGTGTTTCTTACTTTCCTCTCTTGTAGATAGCTTAGCAGTGAGTGTTCATGCTTACTTAATCTGATTACTCTTCAATGTTTTGCATAATTGTGTAGATTCTTGTCTCTCTGCATCTATTACAGCTCCTAGTTTAATAATCATAGTAGTCTAGGCTATAGACAGTCAACTGTATTCATGTTGCATTAGCAAATGTACTGTAAGGCACCGGGCCACTGAGCAAGTCAGACCCTAATACTGGTGTGATTTATGTTGTAGGAGAACCGTGCCCAGAAAATGGCAGAAGCCCAGGCTCGGTGTCTACGCATCACAGTTCTCCAAGAAGTGACTACACTACTTATGCTAACAGTAATCATGCTGTCTCTAGTAGCAATGCTACACCCCCCGAGGGCTTCACTTCTCACAGCCTGCAAACCAGTGATGTGGTGATCCACCGCAAGGAGAATGAAGGCTTTGGCTTTGTTATCATCAGTTCCCTGAACAGGCCTGAATCTGGGTCCACAATAAGTAAGTAAATCACATTTTTCAGTTTATATTTTTCCAAGTTTGCCCAAAATTAATCTGCTAATTAATCACTGCAGAGATTAAACATGAAGGACTCTTAAGGATGTTTCCAGGATCATGGTTTACTTGTCTGTTGTGTCTTGGACAAAACCAAAGGTTATTCTGGCCTCTGAGGCTCTGTGCTTCAGATACTTACTTGGTACGTTATGACTGACCATGAAGTAGATTTTCTGTGTACCTATATCCCAAAGAGGTGCTGCAAGTAACCAATAGAGTTATGTGAAAAAATTATTCCCCACATGCAACTGACTTATACTTTTTCCCAATCTTTTCTTAAATCAAGATGAAGTTCAGGAAGTTGAAATAAAAGCTTAGATCACAGGAAGCCCTGTAACACCAGCTGTCCAGTTAGGGCATTGCAGAAGCAACTGGAAAACAGGAAAGCTGGTTAGACACAGTTGCAGATATGCTGATTTTTCAACTACCTAGAGTATAGATAGTGTAAAAGGTATAATTGAGTGCAGAGAGTTGATGTATATAGTGGCAGGATCTGTCCTTAATAATTACAGCTCACTTTCTGTCCAGAAAATAATATTTGCTGGGGCTCAACTTTATTACTCTGAAAGAGGCGTCTAGAGTCATTTGCGATGTCATAGGTATACCTAAGGAGAGGCCAGGCAGATGTGACATAGGACCTGCAGGAGTCTTAGGCCCTTTGGTAGCAGCCGCTGGAGGCACAGGGCTTCCTTTGTGTGTTTGAAATGGCATTTAACCAACTGAGAGTTGGCCCTATTGGGAAGGAGGAAGCATTAGAGGCTTTCTACTGGGAGACATCCACATCTCCCACCAAGTCTCTCTGAAACTGTGAATACTAACTGAAAAATGCTAACTGCTGAAAAACCAAGACAAGTGAGAACATTTGCCATTTTGCAACTTGCAACCTAATGCAACATGTTTTGAAGGAGCTAGTCTTTTGCCCAAAACTGGTTCCTGAAGAAATATCACAATTTCAACTTTTAGGGCCAAACTTCACTCTTCTAAAGTCATAACAAACACAACTAAGCGAGTAATGAAAAGCCATATCTTACAACAGCAAACAATCTCAGAAAAGTTCTTTGCAGTATTTCATGATCATGCACTTATTCAAAGAGTTGCTTTTCATATTATCTCAGCTGAATTTTAAAATTCCACAATTGCCAGAATCAATATTGTAACAAAACCATGGATAATTAGTCTCTTGGGATTCTGAGTTTTCACTTTATTGAATATAATAGCCAACTGGAGGTTCTTTGCAGAAGATCAGACAAGAAAAAAAAATCCATAGGGGACACTGGGGTTCATACATATTCATCAGTTAAGTCAGCCTCGAATTTCTTGAGAAAATTATTTCACAGGTTCAGTTTGTGGTTGGGAGAGATGGAGAGGGAAAGAGGAGAGGAAGAGGAAGAGAAAATGCCCAACCAACCAGAAATTCTGTGACTGGAGTATTCTGCTGAAGACAACAGAACCAGGTTCAAGATCCTGCTCTGCTGCCTATCCTCTAACATGTTCCAATGGTACTTTCCTTTCTCCCCAAGCAATTATATAGGTAGCCACTGTTGAACCTCAGTTGAATATCTCCAATAGTAAAGTGAAATGACAGTCTGCTGTGGAAGTGACAAGTGAATTTATTCAAATAATAACTGCATTGAATTTCAGTGATCCAAAGAGCACCCAAATCCTAAGTTTAGAAGAGCAGCAATGAACCAGAACATGACATTTGCTGTAGACAGTGACAGAACAGAGAAGAAAATACCCTTTCTATGTGAATTCTATTGCAAAACTGTAGTAGAAAAAGTAAGCTGAAAATTACATAATCTGTCATCAGTAATAAAAACAGTCTGAAAATCATTGACTATTTTTAGTTTAAGGGAGGTTAATTTTCTTTACTTTATATTTATTTGGGTGAATTAATTTAGGCTGAATTAATGGCAGCACAGCAAGTAGACTGAGGGTAAATTATTGTCACCCTTTACTCAGCACTCATTAGGACACATCTAGAATACAGTGTTCAAGTTTTAGGCCTTTTGGTAGATGATAGAACAGAAAAACAGCAGCAGCAGCCACTGAGACCTCCTGAGATCTGTTCCAGCTTGAAATAACCTGAAATCTTTTGATTAAAATGCACAGTCAGGGATAGAAAGCATATTAACAGTAGGAAAGTATCAACCAGATATAGAAGGTATAACATCCAGTATATGTCTTATATCAATATTGAAATATAGATCTGCATGGCACCATGTCAAGCACCTTGTAGTCACTTACTTCATAGAAGTAGTATGTTAATTTGGTGAAATGTTGTACTATAGTTCCAGTGTTTCTGGTTTCTAAGTCAGTGACCTCATTGCTAGATGATGTATCCCCACATGGCACAGAATGTTACTGTGCAGACGTACCCTAATCATAAGCAGTTAAATGTTAATGTTGTAATTGCAAAGCAACTCTCAAAGAATCAAAATGGGCAAAATAGGTCAGAAAAGGGAATCTCTTGTAGTGCCAGACACTACTAGGATTAGCATAGCCTAAGAAGTTGTCTCACTGGGAGCATCTTCAGGGCAAAGTGAAAAAGAGTTCCTTTGATTTAAGAATGTTTATTTTGATAATTCTATTCCCTTCTCTACTTTCTTGTAAAACCAAAAGACTTGAGGACTTGGAAGTGTAATCATCCCTTCTGCTCAAGAAGGCGATTAATCATGCACTGAAAGTATTTTCCTTCTTCTTGAAATTACACTTATAAACTATGTTTTACAGCCCAACAAATTACAATAGCTCTTGCTGAGTACATGAGTGTGAACCTTGTGTCACTAACTACTCCTGCTTCAAGCACTGGTAAAACTGTAGTCTTTCCAATAGAGTTGCTACTAGTCTCAGCGCCGCAGGTTCATGGATTTGCTGCTTTGCAGGTGACCTGAAGCTCAAGGGGTTACAGAAAAGCTCACCCTCTGTTTGCCAAGTGAGTTAAAACTAGCTCTGGCTGTGCAACTGTAGGACAACCCCATGAAGTTAAAGTAGCAGTGCTCTGAGTCTCATATCCCATTCCCACATAGCCTTCATGCTCTCTCTGACCTGCAAAAGGGCTACAAAAAGCTCAGAAGCAACCAGAATGAAGGATGTCATTGTGTTCCAAGAAGCTTAAGGTCCTGGTTAACTTTTCTCTCTATACACTTTGCGAGGGGTTTGTTGTTACTATTGATTTACAGACTTTGCCTTGCGGGAATTTTCAAAATACAAAGTGCGTTTTTTTTACCCTTGATCCAGGCACAGTGAGGGCAGGCTACAGCCATAATCAGGGAATAGAATATGTTTTCACATGTTGTGATAGGCAGCACTGTAGTAGCTGTCATTTTAGTAACTTACTGTTAAGTAGTTTGGAGCCCGCCTTTAGATCTGGATGTAATTTTTACTTACTGGTACTTGCTTAAACATCCAGTCCTTGTGGCACATTTCTTTTTCTGTGTTCTGTAACAGTAGAAAAGACTCCTCTTCGTCAAAGCATTGCTTGGGATTTTCTCTAATCCTGCACAGGGGATTATCTTGCACCAAACTACAGTTCTGCTGTGGGGAAGATCAGGAGTGGAAAATGAATGAAAAGGATTGAATGAAGAGATTTCACAGGGCAAAGCAGGGGCATAGACAAGGTCAGCCATGCTATCAAAGAAGATAAAGTGGATAAATAAAGAACTGTGCTTGAGTGGTATGTCCAGAAGCAAGCTGTTTCGGCTAGCAAGGAGCACAGGGGATCTTAGAGTGCTAAGAGATTAAGAAAAGAAAATACACCTGCCCAGGCTCCTGACCTGTTCCTAATGAAAGGATTAACTTCCACTGCTCCTAAAACATATCATCATGTTTTCCTCCAGGCCTCATCCCTAAATTAAAGGGTGCTTTGCCTCTTGTCCACTCTCCAGACAGGCCATCTAAATTTGACTTTACTCTGTGCTTTCTTTTGCTATGCAGGCTATGCACAGTTTATCAGAATTTTGTCACCTCCGGTGGGATTTCTCTTGAGGACTCAGTGCCATGGTCCCACCAGAACGCTTGGAAGCTGACTCTAGTCTTTCACTTTTAGTATGGGGTGAATCTGGACTGATGTAACATCACAGCTCTGTGGAGAACTGATTTGACCACCAAATTACGAAGATCTTTTAGATGCCATGGTTCAGTTGTGGAGTTAAGTGGCTAGACTGAGCAAACTACAGCCTATTTATGAAGCCCTGTCCTGAGGAATACCTACATGCTTTCCCCAGTAAAAATACTTGCATGATGTGTGGTTCTGTGAGGAAGGGCTCCTCCTGGGGCTGTCTTCTCCAAGTCCCCAACACATGAGGGTATGGAGATGCCGCAGTGCCTACAGTGACACTGTCTTATAGATAGTGTTGTGCCATATTACAGCTAAAATAATGAAGTTGAGTTAATTAATCTACCCTGTGAATTACATTTAGGATAATACTAAATAGTGTGTGTCCTCTGTGGCAGAACTCCATTCTTTGGGAGCTTTTTAGGGTATCAAGACAAGTTCATTTTCTGCATCTCATGGAAAAACACTTGCACCCAGCTGGAAATGGCCAAATGAGATTTCTAGATGAATTTGTCCCAGACCTTTATGGAGTACACTTGTCCCTGCCTACTTCATATTTTCCTGCTGCTTTTACTTCATGTGTTTGGGACGCAGCTTCCTCAAAGAGAAGAATTTGTGGTTCCTTATAAATGTCTTAACACCCTAATTTCTGTAGAAAGAAACCATGTGTCATAAACAGATCTTGTTACTGGCAACTTCCAGTGAAACTGAAGAATTGGCAATATTTCCATGAATTTTACTGTAGCCGGTACTGTCAATTAGCAGAGTTATAAGGTGCATTCTTGTTGTGATCTTCCTCCTGCTTAGCAGAAGAGGAGTTGTAGATTTAATTTACCCCTACACTGCATATGCCAGTGACTGCTGGATATTCAAAACATGATAAAACAGAGTGTAATGAAAGAAGATTCTCTCATTTCTTAAAAGATGCAGTCTTAAATAAAAACCATATCTCCAAGATAAGCCTCCGCTGACTGCAGAAAATAGCATTGTGAAGTAAGTCCCATTAAGCCTCAGAGTTTCTTTGAACTCCTTGCAGTTTAGAGATAAAAAACGGCTTATTGATCAATGATAACTGTGATTTGAGACAGTTATTTGTGCTGCAATTTTACTAGTGTTTCTTCCTGGGTAAGGTGATGCCTGGGGACACAATTTTTCTGTGACCAATCTGCAAATGCTAAAGAAAACAGAGCTTTGGAAATTAGGATATCTGTCTACCCCACCTTGGACACCTTTGGAACACAACAGTGAAAACCCGCCTGCAGTGTGAGTTCCCTGTGGAAGGTGCTTGCAACCTGTGAGCAAAGAATTTGGTTTCTCATTTCTGCTTAGCTTTTACATGCGGGTTTGAGCCGTTGTTCTGCCTCTTCAGCTACAAAAACACACTTTCTAAGCTTGTTTAACTGATAGTACCATTTGGAGCTAAAAGAAACTGCTACATGATTTAGTTTTGCAAATCAATATATGCAATTAATACTAGTGAAATAACCTAGAGAAGAGAAAGAAACTGTTGGTATCACTGAAAATACATTGCTACAATTTACAGGAGTGAAATACTCAATTAGCTATTTGATGGGGTTTGGAAAATAGTGCATGGACATAAGTAAAACACTCCCCTCTCCAGATGGCTTGTCCTCCAGACTGTTTCTGAATAGATCACTTGGATGTAGTGATGCTGCTCTTGTGTTTTCGAAGAACAAACTCTGCAAGTTTTCTTAGCACAAACCTGGGAAGGGGGTCAAGGTTTTCCTAATGCTTCCACAGGGCTCATTTTGCTTTCATGAGAAGCCTGAGTAAAAGTATCTTAAGTTCCATTAATTTTATTTAGATCTTCAGATTGCTAAAATACATGCACACCTATCTTCATATGCCTGTGCTATGCAAGCAAATATGCTGTGGTACCAGCATGCAGTGGGATATTTTAATTCATGGGTTCATTAACCTTATAAACAAAAGGGATTATTGCCATCTGCAATCATGCAGCTTGCCACGGATTTCTATTTTCCAAATGAGTGTCACATAAAATAGCCCATCAGTTTCAGGAAAATATTTTATCTTGATTCTAGTATTAGCTTTCATGGAAAGTCAACCATACTTAAGCTCCCAAATTTTATATTATTCAGTAGCAAGGAAATTATGGATGTTTACATTTAATATATTCGCCCAATTAAAATCTGATATGCTGGAGCCTGCTGGCTAAATGAAAACTCTTGCACCTTTTGAGAATTGAGGGTATAATACATATTCATATGATCAGCTGTATAACATTGAATAGGACAGCTGGCTGAGGAAGGTTCATTTGCTTGGTTTACTATCTATATCCATTAACATTAGAAAAGATTGAAAGAATTTATCTGCCATGGGGTTTAATAGATAGAGGTTTGATTTTTTGTTCCCCCTTAACTGATAATTTTTGACATTTAGCTACTATGTAAGGGAAAAAAAGACCCAGGAAAGTTGCTTTCTGCCAAATACAGTCTCAACATTTATGTCTAAAAGGAATGAATAGATGTAAAAAAATTCTTGGTCTAAACCAGAAAAGAATTATTTTTGTTAACATCTTAAAATCAGCTATTTCTAGCATATGGGTTTCCCAAGTGAGGAGAAATCATTTTTATTTCTAAAAAGCAAGAAGCTGATAGATATATGCAGTTTTAGAATTAAGGATGATAGATTTATAGTGTTAGAAGCAGTATCTGTATTCAGCGACTGCTCTGGCTTCATGTACAGCTGACCCAGGCATATGGACCCTCAGGTGTAAGACCACAGAAGCTACTGTTTCTTTTCTACGGCATGAAGGTGTGTGAAGGATGTTAATTTGGATCATGGAAAGCAAAAGTGGGTGATTTTATCAAATAAAAATATTAAAATAGAGAAAAATGTGCATTTGCAGTTATCAGTAAGTTTCTGGAAGCAGACTTCATCCACTTTCTAAATGCAAAGATTTCTTTTGAATCATTTTGTCTCCTAATTTTTTTATTGAAGTTCTCTTTGGATAATGAGTTTAGAGCTGATCATTGCACAATTAGCTGCCTTCTGGGAAAGCATCAGGTGCTCTGCATCAGTTTGTGTTCCTGACACAAATGCTGCAAATATCTGAGGGAGATTTAGGGAGTGAGGTTAGTGGCTTCAAATATTTTAAAAGTTTTGGTACTCTCAGGATTCAAATCTTCCTGCAGTCACGAGCTTATTAAAAAAAAACACTGCAGAAAAGTTAGATCCCATAAGATCCATTGTTAGGAAACGCTTCCATGCCATTGCTGTTCTCTCCTAGATTTTTTTGGAGCTGGGATTATGACTTCTGCCTTGGAAAGATTTATGTTTTCTTAAGGTACATATGCATATACATCACTCCTGAGTATCACATTTTGGATGACTTGATAAGATTAGAGAAAGAAAAAAATCCTATATATCTAGTTTGAAGGACAGCATATTTTGTATGCACATGAACTGTATCTCACTAATTTCCCATTTTTTCAATGGTTAAAAAATCTCTATAAATCCCTGTTTACCTTAATATTTTTCCTTGTAGCCTCATCCATTATGTAGTCTGAGAGAACTAAGAAAAATTCAAGCCTGCTAATATTAAATGCTGCTCAGGTAGCTCGGTGCTCTGAAGTAAGTGGATCAAATTCTCTTCAGGGTCTAATCCAGGCACATGCTGCCGCTGTTCAGAATGTACATATGTTTGGAGAACAGCTTGTGGTGAATTCTTAGAAGAGGTGGGAATAGATTAGCAAAAACTTTTAAGGGCAACTGAAATCATTTACCGCCAGTCAAGTGATCTGGGCCTTCCTCTAAAAGGCTACATTATGAAATGCTTTGCTTAGTTACAAATAAAGCACTGAAGATGTAAATTAAGGAAAAATGTGTTGCGTTAACAAAGCCCTAATTTAATGCCAAGCATGGGAGGTTTCATTACAAGATACCTGTGATGCTGTGAGAGACCACAGAACTGCACAGCTCCATGCTGTCCCTGGCCATGACCAGTGGCAGAGGGGACAGCACCTACAGCAGACAAGGACTTTTCCCAGGCATCTCCTCAGCTTTCACAAAAACAGCTTTCTGATTTATTTATCTGTGGATCCACCCTGTGAATTTGTCTTAACCCTTGCCTTACTTTCCCTTTTCCAAGCTGCAGGTAGTGAATTCACAGACTACTCCTCTGAGCAGAGGCTGTTTTCTGCTTCTGACTGCCGTGCTGTCTTTCTCTGAATCTTTGCTAATTCAGTGCTATGATTTTGGATGAGGATATTGAAGCTATCAGCAATACTCAGACTTCAGGTGCACAGTAGTAACTAGCAATAGTTTGCTTCATTTGCTATTCTTTTTCTAGGTCTTAAATTTCTGTCTACTGTTTTACTGAGTTTAGGTGTTTAGAGAAGTAGGCACACTTATTTCAACATCTCTTGAGTGAGAATAATTACTTTAGGCTTTATCTCTGCTTAAGCTTAGGAAGGTTTTTTTTTTTCCCCATGTACATCATTTTGCATTTCTTTTCATGAGATCTTGTCTGCCACTTCGCTCAACCCACTCGGTACTGACAGTTTTATACCTCTTCCACGCCTGTTTTAGATGTGACCATTCTGAATGATAAAGATTCTCCAATATGGAAATTTACAATTCATTTCTACCTTTGTTCCTTAGCTTTTACCTAATTTATCTCCTATGAGAGCAGCTCCTTCTTACCACTCCACTGTAAGTATTTTCGCCACCAAAAGCTCATGAAAAATGAATATTCCATCATATTCTAACATGTTCCTATTTCCATGAACAGCCTGCATCAGACAATCTGCACCCCTCAGAAGCATTCATGCTTATAAATAAATCCTCTCCTCCCAGTGCAGCAGCAGGGACTGTAGTGGCCAGGATATTGTGGCTTGGGAGAGACTTGGGAAGAGCAAGCAGAGATCTGAAACTCCTCAGCATATTACTGCAAGAGAAGGAGCTGGGGGATAAACCTCTCATATACCTTGAAATGCACAGGAAAGAGCTTCTGCTGAATGACTGTGAGTTTCATTAGTTCACTGGATTTGCCCATAAACTGCTGTTATAGCATACTAGTGGTCTCCTTTGCAGAATCTGATAGAGCTCAGGTTCCTTCTGCTAAACCTTTCCACACCCCACTCTGCAGCAAGGTCATATGGTAACACATTGTACCAATACAGCCTCAGAAGAGGAGCAATAAATCCTCAAAAACCAAATAGCAGTAGAAAAGGCACCTTGACAGACACAAGCTGTGTTCAGAAGGTCACCTACTTGATCCTTTCATAGCACATCAGGACCAGGGGATAGCTTTACAGGGAAGTTAAAGGCCATTAGGCTTAAGAGGAAGAACAAAAGGGGCACAGAATTCCTCCTCTTTCTCCCTTCCTTCCTTTTTCTCAGTATCTGGAGAATTGGACTCTTGTGGTTTTCCCACCTCCAGCTTTGATTTTAGCAGGCATCTCAAACATGCAGACATCTGCTCTATTCACTTGTCAGGTGCAAGAAGTCCAACAAAAATTTTTCTGGTAAACTAATAGGATTTCCCACCCACCTGCCCCCCTCACTACTGAAATAATGTCTCTACTTAATTATTTAGGCCAGCAAAACCATCTTCTTTAGGGTTAGAAATGACAAGCATAGGAATTTTAACTAGGGCATCTCGGCCATTACACTTCCCCTTCTTTCTTCTTATTAAATTTCTTGTTCTTTCGTATCAGATGGTCTGATTTTCAGATCTCCACTGATGTGTAGTACAGGTATGGCAGATCTTTTATTACCTATACCAGAAAAAGGCACATTTTAGTCTTAGCTTAAATGATTCTTGATGATGCTTCATGAATTGATTTGATGCAATAGGCTCTGAGTGAATGTAAACAGCCTCACTGCCAAGTTTCTCTTCTACTTGTTTACTTCCTGATATGCATGCATGGCAGTTATACATCTGCATTGAGGGCAAAATCAACACAAGTTTTGTATAAAGTGTAGCCACTCGTATTTGGTATATTTTAAAATATGGAATGTTGGATATTGTGACATAAATTAGGTGCTTCTTTCCTAAGCAGCAAGACATTTCTGAAGTACACTAGTTGTGTCGTGTCCATATAACTAAAGCCCTAATTGAATTTATACTCTTGCCTGAACTATAGTGGTAAGAAGGATGCAGTTTGATTATGCCTTGCATTTCACTTATATTTTTAGTTCTCAGAAAACTAATTTTTAACACTATAAACAACACTTGCATCCATATTAGAAACAAAAGTCACTTTGAGGTATGTGTATTGTGGCTTTACATGAGATGTGCAATCTGTGTTTGTCGCCATCACCTTCAGGGAATGTTTATGAGAGGGCTGAGAAATTTGTTCTGCAGTGATATATTCTGAACACATCTCCTGTTAGAGCTTTGCTTTATATGAGCATTGATAGCCTAGATATTTCCCCAAAAAAATGTTTGATTAATCTTTTCTTTCAACTTTTCCAAGTTGTCTTAAGGTATTAGAATTTTAAGGATATACTATTTTTCAAAAGAAGCACAGCTGGTTTTAAACACCAGTTGCAGCTGGATAGTGAGACCAAAATGCTTTGTGCTAATTTTGCCAAAACTCAAGTGTGGAATCAGTGAGGGATACTCAGACACCACTAGGATATTAATAGGGTATATAGTCAAATTTAATTGTGATAAGCATATTTAGTAGTATAGAGAGGAAGAAAATTAGCATGGTCTTTGGGGAACCTAGACAGAGAGAGGAGTCAGCTACAGTATACATATTTGATTAAAAAGCAGAGGAGAATAGGGAAGAAACATTGGGAGAAAAGGTAATATTTAGAAAATTAAATGGATAATGAAGGAAAAGACAGAACCAGAGAATGGATGGAGCACACAGAAAGGTGGAGAACCACAGAGAAGAGCAAAAGAAAAAGCAAAGTTGATGTGTAGTGTTTTGTTGTAGTTTAACCTCAGCTGGCAACTAAGTACCACACAGCCGCTTGCTCAGTCCTTGCCTGCCAGCTGGGTTGGGGAAAAGAGTTGGAAGAAGGTAAAACCTCGGTTGAGATAAGAACAGCTTAATAATTAGCATTAAGCAAAATAAAATAAAAAGAGAAATAATAACAATAATTATCAAAAAAGAGAGGAGAAATAAAATTCAGAAAACCCAAGCAATGCACAATATGACTGCTCACCACCCGCTGACTGATACCCTGCCCAACCCTAGCAGCAATCAGGCCCTTGCAGGTAACTGCTCCTAGTTTATATACTGGGCATGACACGCTGTGGTATGGAATACCCCTTTGGTTGGTTTGGGCCAGGTGTCCTGTTTCTGCTTCCTCCCAGCTTCTTGTGCACATCCTCACTGGCAAAGCATGAGACACTGAGAAGTCCTTGATTTGGGTAAGCGCTACTTAGCAACAACTAACCCATCGGTGTGTTACCAGCATTGTTCTCAGACTAAATCCAAACCGCAGCACTGCACCAATTATGAGGAAGAAAATTAACTCCATCCCAGCTGAAACCAGGACATGTTTTGAGAAGAGGAGTGGGGAGGTGTCTGTTTGATGTAGTAAATGTGTTTGTGCACTCATAATTAACTGTAAATTCATGCTGGCATGTATCTAATTAGAAAACTGCACATCTTAATAACTCTTCAGTATGATTTCTATTTATTAATTAATATATTTGAATGAAGGAGGAGAACAATTTAGTGAACCATGGGCATTTTCAGTAATAACATATATTTGTATATAAAATAAGTCATGTTTGTAGTTCCTCTATTGCAGCATACAAATAAAGAAGTTCTGTAAACTAAGAGGTGGAAGGCAATTTATGACTACTACTTATTGTGCAAATTTATCCCTTTCACTGTTTTAAAGCCTTATTGTCTTCTTGATCTGTTTATTATCTTGTTACGTGCCAGGTTTGCAAAGTAGCTGAATGATAAACTGATTTTGGATGTCATATGTGTATGCTGCATATATATGTAGATCTAAATTCTGAATTTTTAGTGAAATTCAAACTGTGTTAATGAAAGTGACATTGTATAAGGATTTATATTCTTACATGTTTATACGCAAGCTGGTTTTTAATTCAGGGAAAACTTTCTTCCAAATGAACTCATTTTCTTTTGCTTGTGAATGTCATCACTTCTGTCAGCATGTTAACTGTGACTATTGTTCCTTGTCTAGCTGTCCCCCATAAAATAGGGCGGATAATTGATGGAAGTCCTGCAGATCGCTGTGCAAAACTTAAAGTTGGAGACCGGATCTTAGCTGTGAATGGCCAGTCTATTATAAACATGCCTCATGCAGATATTGTGAAGCTAATTAAAGATGCAGGTCTCAGTGTAACTCTTCGCATCATTCCTCAGGAGGGTAAGTCAATGGCCCTTAAAAACAGGAAGCAAATTTTAAGTAGCCTCCAATTAGCTTGAATTATGTCACTGCTTGAAAGAACATCTTTTGTTTCACTTTCTGAGCTGTAACGTACAGCACAGCAAAATTACAGCCTTAGAACCAGCTCAAATAACATCTGAATTCTTGAAAAGGTTTCTAGTTATGAAAAGGGTATTTAAAGCAAACCTGGAGAAACCTGAGAGACATGAGTACCAGAAAGTCAGTGTTAATGTCTTTTGGAAGAATTGTCTTCTACATGGAAAAGCAGCCTGCAAGAGAGCCAGGGTTTGAGTTCATTCCCTTATATACTGCTAGAAACCAAACCAAAGTTTGGCGAAGTGACTCAAGAATGGCTGTCACCAGGCACATTCAGCTACCTGTGACAAAAAGGGATGTGAAGGAAGGGTTCAGATTTTGTAGCTTTATCACTATAAATGCACAAGCCAGGAAGGAACTGAACTCTAAATTATCTCATTTGTAGGGTGAGGGTAAGGGGACAGGCTCATTATTCTGGTCATTATTCCACAGCTAATCAGCGAAGATCTTTTGATGTTGTTTTCATGGGGTTTGGGATTGATTTCAGGGCTTTATTTAGTTTATCAATGTGCTGTACTGGTGTATTAATTGTACCATATTAATGAGACCGTGGCTTTATATCTCAGCAACAAATACCAGTAGAGCTAGGAATGTGACACAGGAAATAAAGTAATTACTTAATGATCCAAGCTCCAGTTAGATGACCTTCACCTTCACAGGCCAAGGAAATAGTCTGACACTAGCCATGAACTGCAATTGGGGGAACTTGACTACTTCATAAAATGAATTCAGTGAAAGGAAAAACACAAACTTACAAAAGTTCAGAATTCATACAGAAGAGCTGCTGTATTATCATTGGATGCCAGTTTGCAAGCATGTACACGCCAAGTGTGATGCTGCATGCAATCCATGCAGCTTATTTAGGCATCCCTGGTACCCAGATTAATTCATGATACCAGATTGCTAATAGTTCAGTGTTAGAGATGGATACATTAAATTAGAAAGAATGCAGAAGTGTGTCTCAGATGTGGTGCTACAAAATGTTCTTGGGTGCTGGTGCTGAGGGATTATTTGTGCCCAAGTCATGGCTTCCCTCTGTGACACTGGACACCTCATTTGCCTTCTGATATTAGCTTCCCAGCTTATAAAACTAGGAAAAAATCTAGTACCTCTCTAATGTGTTTTCAGATGAAGAATGCCATATAAATGCAAAGCAGTTTTCAGAGCGGCTTATGATTTGACTAGTTCATCTATAGTTAGGAGAGTAATGTAGAAATGGTGGACAGCATTCACTATCTTCAGCTCTGAAACTTTGCAATACAAAAGAGACTCACAGATGCAAAATGGGCAATTAAAGCCCTGAGCATAGTAATTACATAGACAAGTATTGCTTATGCCAGCATGAGGAGTGTTTTAAGTGCAAATATACAAGCTTTTTTGACACTTAAGCCTAAATTGAAAAGATTTTTAATAAAGTAACCAAAATTTTTAAAATAACTATAAACATAAATTAAATACGTGGAGAGTCATAGGAAATGTGCAGTCATTAACTCACATGTTAAAAATACAAAATAAAGTAATTCAAAATTCAAACTAGATTCAAACATAAAACTAGGCAATATCTGGATCGTGCATAGCTATTGGTGTTGGGGATGCTCAGCCATCTCCGTGTCCATTCAGGATGCTTTGCACCATGCCACACTGGCAAGTAGGAGCAAAAACATATAATGTGCACTTTTGCTGTTGGTGAGGCATGAGCAGTCACTTCTGAAGTGCTTTTGTGAGTGAAGACTCTCTCTTTTATGCTTCTTTACAGGTAAATGATGAGCAGCAGAGCTATGCCAGGGTCTTGGGGGAAATAAATAATATTTGGTATGAGCTCAGTGCCAAATGTGTCTTCCCCCAAGTGCCGCAGGAAGCCTAAAGGAAGATTGTCATCCTTTATTTGTAATAAGGCCACATTTCCTACCCCAACTTCTCTGTCTTTTTGAACTTTATGTTGTTTGGAAAGAAGGATTCTGGTTTTCTGTGAAACCTTAGCACAATACAGTGAAATAAAACATTGTTTTGTCTGGTTAGCAAGAATTTATTGAGATTGGCTTTACTGTTCACGGGCCCCAAAGACATAAAAAATACAGGAAATTCTTCTCGTGCTCAAAGACAGCCAGAGTTAACACAAGCACACCCGTGGTTTATCTTTTGTGACAACTATGTCATCCCATAACAGTGGTGAAAGCAATAAAATCAGTCATTGTCTCAAAATTAATAGTATTTCAACTATCTAGGAGCTAAGCTAAGGCATAGTTTCACCAAGCCCAAGTCCTGCCTGACCAACCAAGCAACCTTCTAAAATGGAGCGACTACATCAGTGGACAAGGGAAGAGCTATGGAAGTTGTCTGTCTAGATTTCTGTAAGGCCTCTGACATGGAACCCCACAACATACCTCTCTCTAAATTGGAAAGATGCGGATTTGATGGGTGTACTCTTTGACGGATGAGGAATTGGCAGGATTCTGGCATCTGGGGGGTAGTGGTGAATGGCTTAATGTCCAGGTAGAGATAAGTGACAAGTGGCAACCCTCAGGGGTCTGTACTGGGACCAGTACTGTTCAATACCTTCATCAATGACATACTGGAATCAAGTGCACCCTCAGCAACTTTGCAGATGGCACCAAGCTGAGTGGTGCAGTTGACAAGCCTCGTGAATAGGATGCCACCCAGAGGGAAATGAACAAGCTCAAGAAGTAGGGCCATGTTAGCCTCATAAGAGTAAAGAAGGCCAAGTGCAAGGTCCTGCATATGCGTGGGGGCAATCCAGTATCAATACCGGCTGAGGGATAAAGGGATTGAGATCAACCCTACAGAGAAGGACTTAGAGGTGCTGGTGGATGAAAACCTGGACATCAGCTGGTAATGCGCACTTGCAGCCAAGAAAGCCAATTATATACTGGGCTGCATCAAAAGGAGCATGACCAGAAGGTCAGGGGAGGTGATCCTGCCCCTCTACTCTGCTCTGATGATATCCCACCTGCAGTACTGTGTGCAGCTCTAGAAACCCCAGCACAAGAGAGATGTGGACCTGCTCAAACAAGTCCAAAGGCTCTGAGCAGCCTGGTCTAGTTGAAGATGTCCCTGCTCATTGCAGGGGGATTGGACTAGATGACCTTTAAAGGTCCCTTCCAACCCAAACAATTCTATGGTTCTCTAATCAGTATTTTTAAGTTTTAAAAGAAAACATGAAACACAGAAGCAATTTGCCTTGTTCAGTGGGGTTTTAAATAATGGAGGTGTCAAATGGAGTTATGGAAGTGACCAAGATTTCAGATCCCACAGACTATCAAAAGGAGCCCATTAAGTTCAGATGTCTCAAAATCTAATTATAACCCAAGAGAGCGAAAGCGACAAAGCATAAATTTCCAGAGGCTGTGTGTGACCAAAAATGATAATTGTCTACCTTTGCCCTTTAGTAAATGCCACGCTGTGACAGGTGTTTAATCTCCAGCTTCCCATTACACAGAGCTGAACAGCCCAGCCTCAGCCCCCAGCTCGGAGAAGCAGAGCCCCATGGCCCAGCAGCACAGCCCCATGGCCCAGCAGAGTCCCCTGGCGCAGCAGAGCCCCGTCGCCCAGCACAGCCCCGTCTCCCAGCCACCACCTCCTCAGCCCCTCCAGCTGCAAGGACATGAAAACAGGTAAGAGCAGCTCCTCCAGCCTTTGGCTTATCTGAGGATCCTTGTGCTGGGTCTTCCTGCTGTTCCTAGCTGTAAGCCTGTGGAGCTCTGACAAGCCACACTCCTGTGATTGCACCCACCGAGCATGAATCATGCATGCCAGGATGATCTGTAAGTCTTGTTTGGGTATGGAACGTTATTATGAACAAGGGTCTAGCCAGCCTTCCTCAAATGTCCATCAGGATCATATCTTTGCCAAGGAACTAAACAGTGAAGTATTCATTGTTAATAATTTCATTGCTAACGTACTACTTTCTTACATCACTACAACTTACAGAATACAGGTATATCAGTATCTGATATATCTTACATGCCTGATTTGGTCTATTGGAGTTCTGGAGTCAGGAAGATATTTTTATATCAGCTTCTATCTGTCTGTGGTTTATAATTTTCCAGCTAATTTCTCATGTGTAGTTTATGTATATGCATTGACAAATTTATCTGTGATGGAAATTAAATGGTAGGGGGATAGAAATTTTGTGACCAGCTGTACTAAAGCTGTTTATATAAAGAGCATGCAAGCTGTGGGATGATACAAACTTTCTATGATCTCCAATCAACACTATTTAGTCTTTGGATCAATTTTTGGCATGTTAAATGAGGCTGATTGCACTGGCTGTCTTTATGCTAATCTTCAATAACCATCATACCTCATCAAGACCCTCTTCCCTAAATAGTAGACGCTGGTTACAGGATTGTAGCTTTTTGCTTCTGGATATACTTGAGTTCAGTTGTGATTTAGACACTGTGCCCTCTAATTCTCCTTGCTTACCAGATGTAGCACTGAATTATGCCCAAAATTATTTTCTCTCAATTAGTCACACTTGGCCAATTTCTTTGCCTTATATTTCCTTGAATAATTTTGCCAAAAGTGATCATCTCCTAGCAGACATATGTTTCTGACAAAAATCCAATGCAAAGCTTTCACAAAAGTCTCTCTGTGCAGTTGTTAAGTCAGTAGTAAATGTCTGTTGAACTGGGAATTTTCAGAGGGTACCAGTAAAATATATTAAAGTGCTAAAAAGATATTACATAATCATTTTACTGAACAGCGTAAGATGTAATTGATCATGTCACCATTCATATATTCGGCGAAAATAAAAGCATCATCTTTTGACACACAGCCGTGATCTTTTATTGGGAACCTGCCTAAAGATTATTTTTGTTCCAGAAAAAGGATCATTATTTCTAGTTCATATAAGTATCATTTTCACTAGATTTTATAAATCAGATTACAGCTTGTTTTGATAGCTTCATACATAGTTTCTGTATCAAAATCAAGATTTTATGTGATATTTAAATCTCTTAGTAATACTAACTAGTATTTTTACTTTCAATATTGTTAAGGCTCAGTATCACAGTCAGCCTGTTTGTTCTCCTTTTTCATTTCACAGAATCGTGATACTGAGTAAAGAGAGAAAGAGGATTGTTGTCAAACATGCAGGTCTTATAGATGCCATGTACCGGTTTTAAAACAACATGTGGCAGCAAGCTACTTTCATCTTCTCAGAAAAGTCAAAGGGAAATAGTTCTGATATTTTAGTGTCTGGATAGAGATTCAGCTAATTGAAGTTAGTGTGTAAGATCTGCCATAATATTACTGGAACTGTGCTTGTAAAGTAATGAAGTTTTGAAATAGATTTAAATTCTTTATTCTCATACATAAATTAACGTAATCAAAAGCAATGCTCTCATTTTTTCAGCATGTAATTTTGTTAATCAATAAATACATTTCAAAATCCCTTTCACGGTTTCTATGTGTCCATGTATCAACTTGGTCACCTGGAAACTTCCAGCTCGTTATTATAATATAGTTTGAAGTGTGTATTTCCTGTATAGGCACATGCATTCCTGGAGAGAGTGTGAAAACATCCACTATGTGAGCATTTTTGTTAAATCTAACTCTACTACTACAGGCTTGCTTTGCTAAAAGGGTTCAGAATTCCTTTGTGCCCATTCAGCATGTTACATGGTACTGAGATTTGCAGTAAAAAATATTCCTTACTTTACCCTGAAGTGTGAAATGCCATTATGCACCAATTTCCATGTGATAAGAGAGCCACTGGTTCCTATCTGAGTAAATTAATTAACTAGTCGCTGTACTACAGAAAGTCACATTTTCATTGAAGGGTTAGGATTCATCTTCCTGTAACCAGTTACCAATTAAAGCAGTATTTTACTTGTTATTAATTCCAAATTTTTTTTCATTTCACCCTGCGTTACTTCTGTACATAGCTACCAATATGACCTCCCATGGCTTGTAGCCAGATAGCATTATAGTGAGTGTGTAATAATAATAATACACACTATATTAAGTTATGTTATATCAAAGAGTACCTTTCATTAAAAAGATAAAAACTAGTACAAAGAATTTATCCTTTTTTAACCTTAAGAAGCTCACAACAATAATAATTTTTGTCAATGAAACAGAGGGACTACAAGTGTCTGCACTGATGTTTCATTTACTCTACAGAAATCTTAACTCTGGGAAAAAAAAATCACTTTATAAGATCAGTGCATTATTTTGTAGTGAGTGTTGTAGGTGTTTCCACATGCAATTTCATCTTCCAAGTAGGCAAGATAAGGGAGAATCCGGGTGCTTTTCCTGTTCCTGCCACTTTGAGCTTAATGCTGATCACATGAGCAGGAGAATCACACATTATGACTGACCTGAGGGAAAATTGCTTAGGTCCATATTTCAAAAGCCTCGACTGTTTACCCTTGAAAGTTTTGCTTCTGTGCAAAAATTGGTTTCATGCAATTTTGCAGGGAGGCAGTTTGCTTTCACTCCTCAATATCACATGTAATGCATATTCTTAATGTCTGGCTGCTTTCTGAAACTAAATCATTTTGCCTTTTTCAGTTATAGGTCAGAAGTAAAAGCCAGACAGGATGTGAAACCTGACATCCGGCAACCTCCATTTACAGACTACAGGCAGTCCTCAACAGATTACCGACAGCCTCCGCTGGACTACAGGCATCCTCCGGTGATGGATTACCAGCAGCCACCACCTCTCGACTACAGGCAGCCGCCCTTGATAGATTACAGGCAGCATTCACCTGACACCAGGCAGTACCCCCTGTCAGAGTACAGGCAGCCCCAGGTACAAACTTACAGCAATCCTAACCAGAAAGCATGAGGGTTTGTAGGGAAAGATCATGTATATTGGTAAAAAAGATGATGTTAGAGAAGAAAAAGGCACCTTTATTGTCTTTACTCTCAGCTACTATTTTTCTGTAGAGGAAGTTATTTCAAAACCGTTAATATTAATGAAGAACTATGTGAGCTCTGAAACAACACTATAACTGTGTGACTATAATGTTAAATAAATGCTATTTCTAAGGTACTGCAGAGTTAAAATTACAGTTCTAGAGATAAGTTGACTTTGCATTACCAGAGGAATTTTTTTATTCCTAGGAACATAATGCAGTCATTGAGCAGTGGGTGTGCTTAAGTCAGACTGCTTTTACAGCGTTGTTGAAAATTGTCTTTATCTAAACTGAATAAGTAAATAAATGTGAATCCTGACTGATAAAATTACAATTCTGTTAGTAATAGTCTGGTTGCAGAGAAATTAACTTGTGCAAGTAGTTTCTTTGACATCAGGCATAATCTTACAAATTCAGAGAAACAAAACTTAGATGAAGAGTTATGTTACCTTGGACAAGATTCTGCTGCTGACAAATACTTACTGACAGCTGTGAAAGTTTGAGGATTTAGCCCAAAGTTCAGACTTTCAGTAAAAAATCCTCCTTTCTCCTCACAGAAAGACAGAAAAAATTAGAGGTCTGAAAAATATTAAATAAGAGAATGTAAACTTCTGGACAGTATGTCCTGGAACCACATATATATGGCTTCTATGTCCATGTATTCAAAGCCAGACACATAAACTATATCAATGAAAATATCCAAATTCTGAAGGAATCCAGAGAACACTCTGAAAATTCTGTGCATTTCTGCATCTAAATAGCAAACCCCTATCCACATGCACATACACTATAAGATGCTCCTTTGCATCTAAAGATATGCTTAGACTGCCTATTTCTCACCATTTCCAGTTTAATTCTCTAACCACTGGTATACACCACCCAAGCTTGCTCTTGTTTTCTCCTACTCCCATGGCTCTTGCAGTCTTGGCTGCAAATTAATCAGAAGAATCAGACCAAGTTCCCACAGAGACCCCTCTAAGGGGCTGGTAGTTTGGGTCTACCAAGGAAAAACTGGAAGGGTGAATCTCAGTCACTGCAGGACACAGAAAGGGTGAAAATCAAATCTCCTACTTCCCACATCCTCCTCAAGGCACATGTTTTAACCAAAGTGGTGAGAGCTGCTGTGCTTTGTGACTCCATGCTGTCCAGCCCTGCTGATCATGTTAAGCTGTGCTGGGAATTTAGGTGCTGTGTCTCCTAATGTTTAATTGTGATGATGCTTATCCAGGAACTCCCTTCTACCTCACTGGCCAAATGACTAATTCTGCATAAAAATGAACACTTATACTCAGGTGCCATGAAAGTATTGAGGCTGAATATGGAAACCGTCTGGAGAACTTTTGGTGCCAGGCAACTGCTGGAAAGTGCCCTTTCAGGGTGGTTTAGACTTACGCATTTAGTTTGCTAAAGTCTCTTTTCAGAAATGGCCAAAGTCAGTCAGTGTGGGATTATACTTTGAGGGTCCCTTTGTTTATATCAATTGGATAATTGTTCTTTTGAAGAGATGTATTTTAAAGTTTTCTTGAATGCATACCCCAACATTCATATAATTAATTGTCTTTCATTGCTTATTTATCTCTACAGGACTTTGATTATTTCACCGTTGATTTGGAGAAAGGAGCCAAAGGTTTTGGGTTTAGTATTCGAGGAGGAAGGGAGTACAAAATGGATTTGTATGTGTTGAGGTTAGCAGAAGATGGGCCAGCAATAAGAAATGGAAGGATGAGGGTAAGTGAAATGCACTATAACAATTTTTTTTCAACTTTTACAGATGTATTTGGTAATGGGGTCAAAGAGAAAGCAATTATTTAATCTCTGGCCAAGTTTTAAAGAGCCACTGCCAAATACCTTTTATATTATAAAGTTATTCTGTACAAGGTCAAGAAATTAGTTGAAACATATAGTAGGTCTATGTAGTTTCTTTGCAGAATAAACGTATTACTTCTTGTTGATAATAGCTTATACTGTGTTATACTTTTTTCTCCCTATTCTTTCACTCATGTCTGAGCAACTTAAAAATCTCTGACATGAAGTTTGATTTTTCTTTGATAATAATATCAGCATAATTAACAGTTATGTCTCTAAACACAAAAGCAAAGCAATATCTGTCTGACACTATGAAACCTAAGACTTGGTCTGTGTTATTTTACTAATTTAATGAAGTTGCCTTTATAGTGTTTGCTAAGTTTGGTTATTGATATTTTTCAATCTTGTTTGTAGGAATCAGTTTTCACTATAGGTCTTAGTCTGCATAGGTAGTAGTGCATTTGGGTCCTGTATTGATAGAAATCATAACACTATATCCAATAGTGTTGTTGGACTGTTGGGCTAAATACTAAATCCGAAAGCATTCACATAAGAAATGTCATGATTAAAAAAAATACAAGTTGTATGTAGGAACAATAACCTAATCAAAAATAGATGGGTTTAACCTGTCCAGTGGTGCTAACGAAGAGGTATAAACTCCTCAAGGGTTGCTGAATAGTGAGTGTGCAAAAAGGAGAAGGAGAGAACATAGGTTAAAAAGACCATCAAGAGTCAACATTTTAAAACCGTGTATCTAATTAGTGCAGCCTTGTTGAAGCAATATTTCATTATAAAGATGGGCAATGAAAATTGTGTTCTGTACAGTTTATTGTAATAGCATATTTGCAAATGTCATGGTTGTTACACAGATTCTGTTTCACGATCCTAACAATCTCATCAACTTTGACTTCATGCTGAAAGTCATTACCATTGTCATCGGTCTGAATATACTATCAGAGACTTCCTGTGTATAACTAAGGAGTTTTAGAATGTTTCAAATCGCTCTTAACTTGCCCGCTTTGTAGAATTATAGAATTCAGTTAGTCCTCAGTTGTACCATGGAGTGCAAACTCCTGGACTGGGAGCTTGCATAAATGAACAATGGTATAATCAGTCCCTGTGACAAGGAAGCTGAAGTGCAAACAGGCAGGAAACTGGTTGTGTGAAATATAGGGGAATTCATGCTGCAGATAGAACTTTAACTTAGAAATATCTTCTCTGATGAGTCTTTTCATTCTTTCCGTTACTGTGGCACTATCAGTTAGTTGCTCTTAATGGAAAACTGTAAGCAAGATGTACATTAGTACCCATAACATGATTAAAGATGGAAAAATTTGTGGTTTTAATAAGCTTTGGAATAACATATTTGGAAAAAAATGGCTAAGACTACAGAATGGAAGAACGATGCCTTTGGAGAGGGTTCAAATAGCACCCTGCATTAGGCAGAAAACTAACCTATTGAGATCCATTCATCATTTAAATTAAACAGTACCACAGAATAAAGTTTAACTATCCATGCCGTGAATAGCCTAAATATGAAAAGTATGTAAAGCCAATAGGTTTTCTTCAGTTTTGTTAGGAAAAGTCCTGTATCTTATAGTGAAAAATGTTTATAAATTTTCTATACTAACTTATTTTTAAAGTTTTTTCTTGATGTGGCCACAATACACAGCCAAGTGTTGTTCTGGCCAGATAGTTGTAACTGGGTTTTTCTTGCCCTTTAAAGCACTGTTCTCTGGAATCAGTTTTGCCCTCCAGCCTTGTCACTGCATCCTGTGTTGTATTCTCCAGTTTAACAGCCATTTTAACCTGGCAGTCATAAATGGATTTAGAACTTGCAAGGCTTTTTTCTCCAGTGACCTGTAACTGATTGACAGCAGAAGCTCAAGTAGCAGCTTCTTCAAAACAAAAATAGCAGAGCAAACAAAAAAACAATCAATCATTGCTGAGAAGAATAGAGTATATAGGAACATGAGCAAGGGAAGCAGAGTTGTGTACCCATATCTCCTCTCCTAAGTTTTTATCTGCTGTTAATAATGTAGGTTTATTCCCATTTCTTAGCTGGGAACAGCAGCCTGCTTGCTGCAGTTCTGTATCTCTCTGTTTCACAGATTCATCTCTATACCAAAATATGCAAAAATCTGTTCAGTGCTTCTTGCTTTGCATACTATTGTCTTTAAAGATCAGATTCACTGATCCTAGGCTTTCAGCACGAGGGAGAGTTAATCATGCTTATGTGATAGGCTCTAATCAGGAGCTTTTTCCAGCTAATAGTTCTTTTCATGATCTACTTATCTCCATTATTGTTTTGATTCCCTTTTCCTTCTCCTTGAACTTCTCCTTTCCTTCTTTGATTTACCTGAAGCCTTAAAGAAAAACGTGAAGCAGATAACACAAGGTATAGATCATGCTTATAGAAAGAAATAATACACATAACTCCACCATTACTTCCACTCACCTTGAAAAATTAAACCAGCTAAGCTGTTGAAAAAAATAAATCACATAATGAAACATACTGCCTATAAATCATTTAGATGTAATAGGTAAACATATTCCACAAATAGCATTTTGTTGTCAGTCTAGTTATAACCAGCAAAAGCCCTGATAAAGGCACATTCATATTGATATAAATCTCCCTACTTTACAGAAATAAATAAAGAATATAAAGTACTTTGGAATAATAGAGGTACATCTATACTAGTGGGTTTATAAATTTGGATAATTGAAGCAATGAAGTATCTAACTGAAGAAAGGTCTAGATAGGCTAGTCCAAGTCTGCATGTTGTACCCCGTTAGTGCGAAATCATAGTGATGAGATGAGCCTGGAATATATTCCACTTGGACATGTGTTAAAAAACCTAAAACACTATCAACACATATTCAAAAGATTCTGAGGTCTACATACATGTAAAAGTGTATGCATTACAGATGCAGAGTATAAATTTAAAGAAGTAAAAGCTAAGATTATAGGAAATCAGATGGAAATAAAGAACAAGTATAGAACTACCTCTTGTAAAAGAAAACAGAGTAGATCCATTGCTGAAGAAGGTAAGTATGAAAGGAATGCAAGATACCTTAATAATAGGAGCAAAGATAAATTTAGCAAAAAGACAGTGATTAAACAACATGAAGTGACACCAGAATTGGGGCATCCCTATGACACTTTCAGTTTGATCTTCAGGTTTTTGTGAACTCCGGTGAAGCTTGGGAGCAGGTGATAGAACAGACTCAAAGAGCAGGCACTGCAAGTGATGATCTTCCTCTGGCCCTGCCTGAACTGTCTAGATTTGAAAAGATTCACAGAAGGGGGGAAAAGGTTTAATGAATTTTGTTGGTATATCATCATTTCCAACAAGAAGTCCTGGTCTTCCTTCCCACTGGGAATGGAAGCTAGATACTTTGTGGTTTTATTGGACACACTGAGGAGCACTCCATTTTAGGATTACAAGATCTAAAATAGCCTGTAATTGCCCTTCATGACTGATGGAGCTTTCTATTTTGATTTTCTGTGGAATTGTTTTGAGAGCCAGAATGGTGGAAGACTAGTGAGTTGGTGTCATACAGACTTCATCAGTCTCACCAGCATATTGCTTTTCTACTCAAGGATCTCTTTCTGCCAGCCTGTATAGACACTGCATTAAAAACAGTTTTACAGCTTTCACTGTTCTTAGTTGTGGCATTTTCACATGCACTGAGACTTCTATTTGGACTGTGCTTCTTAAGAAAGCCCAAGCAAATATGCTAGTTTAAATAGGATTCATCTGTCACTAGACATGGGAAAGAAATTTCCATTGAAGGACCTGAAAATTACAGGAAAAAGTGTTTCTTCACATGAATCCTCTGCCTGCATGGCTGGTAAACTATTCTCAACCAGTGTTGGAGTGCCACAGCCATAATTATGTAACTTCATATAAAACGATATGCAAGGTCAAATGCCACAATTAATTTCAGCAGAATTTCACTGCAATTCATGGATATTCTATATGGAGATCGTTTGCTGAAGACTTCTGTAGGGGGAACCTCATTACTACACTGGAAGTAAATACAAATCGCTCTTAATTCTGGCAGCAGAGCAGAGAACAAGCTACAAAGGTGAACTCTGAAAAGCCTAACACAGCAAAGGCTTACAACCGCTGAAATATGTGACCCAAGAAAATAATTTACACAAAGAGCAAGATATCTTACAAATTAGGAGTAATGAAGGGAAGTTTCATTAGATCTAAGGAAAAGACCTCAAAAGAAAACATGGCTGTTCAAAACTTTAAATGGCAGATAGACTTACAGAGCTCCAAGTTCTAAAAATGAATCTCCACCCTCCTTTCTTCTTCGTAATGAAGGAGTACCAGAAATACAAGACTGTCCACACTATTGCAAAGCCAGACTGAATAGGACCATGTCTGTGCTCTGTAAGACAAGAATTTATTAAAAGAATCATGAAGGGGGCCTACAGGGATGCTGGGGAGAGACTCTTCATGAGGGACTGTAGTGAGAGGACAAGGGGTAACGGGTTCAAACTTAAACAGGGGAAGTTTAGACTGGATATGAGGAAGAAATTCTTTACTGTAGGGGTGGTGAGGCACTGGAATGGGTTACCCAGGGAAGTTTTGAACGCTCCATCGCTGGTGGTGTTCAAGGCTGGATTGGACATAGCCTTGGGTGGCATGGTTTAGTGTGAGGTGTCCCTGCCCCTGGCAGGGGAGTTGGAACTAGATGATCTTAAGGTCCTTTCCAACCCTAACTATTCTATGATTCTATGAAAAAAGTTTGGAGAATTATTCCTTGCCTTTGATATCTTATCCCATACTGGTGGAGGTTTGAGTACATCAGGACTCATTTCTCAAGTATTCCTAACATCAGGGAAAAAATACAAAACTAGTTGGTGGTGGAAGTATTGAAAATTAAAGCTGCAAGCCCTGGTTTCAGAGTAAGGTTAGAATATGGCACACACACTATCAGTGACAGTAATACTGAGTTGATCAGTCACCAGAGATGAGGGACATAACACAGCCAAGGTGGAGTACAGTCCCCACAGCCTTTGAAGATTCAAGCACTTCTGGCAGCAATTTTACAGGTCTATTTAGATAAGGCTCGTGGTAACTCATATTTTATTCTCGTCTCACTTTGAGGACTATGATCAGCAGAGCTCTGCTGCGGATCTCTATCCCTTCCTTTCTTTGAGATAGAGAACTACTGGCTACTCTCAGGAGAATTGTTGAGGATGGTCATAGTGTTGGCTAGACCTGTGAGATATGATCAACAGATCTCTTATTGCCTCGATGGTATCTCCTGCAGCCAGCATGTTTATTGAAAGCAGCATCAAAAAAAGAGCCTGTGGCTGACGGCTGCAGAGATACAGAACATCTTGCACAAATGGGTTTAGTGAATGCAAAATTCATGAAGAATGAAGGAGGAATGTGCTTTTTTATACACAGTGTGCATCTGTGTTATTTTATCACTTTGTGAGTTACATATATTTTCACATCTTCCACACAAGTTATGCTTCTCATCTCTGACATTTCTAGTGTCATTGTCTTGTCAACTCATTTTTCTCAGTTCACGTACACTGGTTAGCCCTATCTCTAGCTTCTTCGTATCTCCTCATACTACATTATTTTTCTCATCCTTTTGCAGGTATTTCTTATGTATTTGCAGAACAGACATCTGTAATACAGGCACCGCAGAATTTTATATCTTTCAAACTTTGTATCCTTCCTTGGACTCTTCAGTCCTTTTTCCCTGTTTGTCACTTTTCCTACAGTCCGTTCCCCTCTCTTTGTTTCAGTTGTACACAGCCAAAGGTCAAAATCATGCACAAGGGGGAGAAAGCTTCTACAGTGTCAATTCTGAGCTTCTGTGTTGCTGCATAGAAATGTGTGAGACTTTGCTTGGTCTGTTCTAGCTTGATGAGTGAGCAGCACAGTGAGACTCATGACAGTAACCAGCCGGGGCTGTGGACAGGTTCACAGCATTCAGCAGTTCATGTATTTTTTCATTTCCCATGATAACAGAGTTCACACTAACCTTATTTGTGGTTATTCAGGAAAACTCAGCCACATACACCAAGTTATTCCTAGCAAAACAGAACAATTCAGTATTCAAAAGCCAAGGGTCAAAAAAGGCAGGCAGACAATAGGGCATCTGTCTCTTATTTGGACAGAAACTAAAGTTTGAAATTATGGAAGGCATAAACATTACATTTGAAACTGCTGTCAAAACCCATGAATGAGCATTCAACAATATTCATACCTGACATTTACTTCTTTATAAATGTCCTCAATACAAGGTCAGGCAACTTCTGGGTTTTTTCCTGCTGACAACATGACTTGTGCATTTGTGTTTGCAATAAGAGGGACAGAATGCCTGTGAAACTCATAACCTGATACTGAAGCCCTCCTTTGAGCCACAGGAGACAAGAGTCCAGGCTTCTAAACAGTAGAGCTATTGCTAACTATGTCTCCCAGAAGAAATTAATTAGGATCAAGACCAACTCTTCAGGCTTCTCAAAAGTATAGGCAATATGTAGGCAGCTATCTGGGCTCTGTAAATGCTGTATAACACCAGAGTTTAATGAGGGACTATAAACCTATCACCCCGGAGCAGGAGACTCCCGAATGTCTCAAGTCAGGCACCTCAAAATCGCTTGAGCTTTCGCAAGTGGTGGGTTTAGTGGATAGACAGGCAGAGCTGAAAGGTCAGGAAAGTTTAGAGCAGCTTTAGTCAATTATGCCCCTACAGTTTCTGGAAAAGCTTTTATACCATACAGAACAGAAGTTTTTTTCCTTTGTGTTCATCATGATTTTTTCCCATCTCAGCTTTCTTGATTGCTTGTTGTTGCACACATTTAGCTTGCTGTTTATCTAGTCACTTTATCACTGTATCTGTTTTTAGCAGACCTTGATTTCTAGGTTTTTAAAAGATCAAAGTCATCTGTTTCCACCAATTAAGGAATAATTCCTTGTGTGAAGCTTGAACATAATACAACTTACACACTTCTTTTAAGTCCATATCGTTATGTGTAAATTATCATCACTCTTTTTAAAATGTATTTTTAATAACTGTTGTTTTGCATCTCTGGAAAGACAAAATCCAAGCATAAATGGCTGGGCTGCCACATATATTGTTGTACAAGATTCCCAGTTCATGGCCAAATTTTGTACCAGAAATCACACGCAGTTGCTGTAGCTTCACACACGGATACCTACTCCTATTCTTTGTGATGCCACTCTCCACACATTACTGCTATATTTCTTCAGTCCCTCCAGACCAGAGTCTTTGCAGGTTTATTTCAGCTTTCTGTAGTCCTATTGCCAAAAGAAAGACATAAATATAAAAAAGCACTGACCATCAGCAGGACTGATTGTTTTCTATCAGAGGCAGTAAATGGAAATCTTTAAGAGCCATGCAGACCCCACGATTTGCAGTAGGTCCTCACTGGTATAGAGCCTCTCCTAGATTTCTTGTTAATGAAGAATGGAGCATCTGTTTAGGATGCTCCATCATTGATTAGCCCCATATTGAAGGGTTGTTTCCTACAGTCTACAGTGGGATACACCTGAGGTTGCAGTCAGTAACTACAGCAAGAAGCAACTCCGCTCAGCTTGACGTTGATAAGAGCAAAAAATAGTAAAACTAGGAGGCAAGTGGCTGTCAGAGTAGAGATAACAGATGACAGATACAGACATTTCTTTATCCAATCAAGAAAGCTGCAGCAAGGAAATGGGAAGAAGGCAAGAATGGCATGATCAGTCATGACCTTCTTAAAAACATTTAGGGCAATCGCTGTATCCAAAAATAAACCAAGGATTGACCAGCATAGTCTTTAATTTTTGCCATGGCAAACTTTGGACTCTTATTTGGACCAGAAAGAAAGCTGAAGACTTTGAGTTATACTGCTGAGGCACTCATGCAAATCTCTAGGTCTTAAAAGCCTGTGAAGTCCCATGTTTAGAATACTGGAGAAAAGTAGATATTGCTGTTGGAAAGCTGCTTGCAAGTTTACTCCAATCCCAGCAAATATAAAGATGGAAGGAGCAGTGGTTCTAAGAGGTCTTCTCCAGGTGGTGTGCTGGGAGCAGTAGAGAGGCAGCTGCTGAAAGCTTGACATGAGTGAAGGCTGTCAGAAACCCCACTGAAAAGTCAGTAATATTTAGATATAAAATATTGACGTTATGCTCACATATAAGGGACAGAAGCATACTCCAGGAGCATACAGTGCTCCACCAGCCTCTGTTTGGCTAGTCTCATGCACACATCTGAAAGACTAATGTCTACAAAGTGATTTATTTCAGGTAAGTAGCCAATCTTCTCTACATAAGTAGCACTTACTCTTAAAACATATGGCATACCTGGCTTACTTTATGCAGTAATATAAATCTTACCTTCATATTAAGTGTTCAGTGAATGTCAACACTGCCATTACAATGGAGCACAAAGACAAAGATATTCTGAGTCCCATTCATTTATTCTGTGATTTGTGACCCACCTGAACAGCATAGGAAGATGTTGGCTACACTTTTTCACCAAATTGCTTGTCCCTTTGGGATAATCTCATTCACACACCAATTCCCTACTACATGCATCACTGTCCAACCTCACTTGTAGTGAGACTATCTGTGATTGATGTGAACTCTGGGAATCCAACTGGAATGCTCAAGCACATGAACTGTATGCCAGCCTGTGGCAAGAGGAGCTCAGTACTGGGTTAGTGTAATTGGCAGAACTCAAGGAAGAGTATATTGGCTCAGACGTATATCAGATGTGAAGCTGATCAACATTTTTGTGTCTGCACAACAAAGAAATGCAAACTGAGGTCCTCAGGGATCCTGAATATATTTTGACAGTATAAAAGCTTAATAAATCGAGTGAATTTACTGTAGGTGAACTACTTATTCATCATTTCCAAAAGAAAAAAAAAACTTGTGTGTGATTTTTAGAATTTGTTTGCAGAAAAGTAAGGAGAAAAAACATTCCTCTCACATGTGTAATTAACACATTCTTGCAAAGATGTACTCAATTTAACACTGTCAAAGCATCCCTGTGCCTCTGTGCTTAATAGCAAAATCCTTCAAGCCAGCTGTGAAAAAGAATGAGTTAATAATCTTGCAAAAAATGGTTAACTGTGAAATATTGACTAAAATACTTAGTGTGCAGGGAGGCACTGTATTTAAATCTCTATTTTATAGAAGAATTATAAAGTTTTTCAGGTCTAAAAAATTAATTGCCCCTAATGTAAAAAAAAATAGGACTTATGAGTTTTAGGAAAAAAAATGAATACACCAAATGATGCTGTTCTGATAACTGACACCAGCAACAGGAATGACAGAAGCTAAAAAAGCTGCACCAATATGACAAGTAGAAACTTGGGGAGATCATCTATGCAGGTAAAAGGATACTGATATTAGACCCATTCTCACGGCCGACGCAGCGTGCTATCCTCACTCCAGAAAGGACAAGTAGAGGATGCTTAGGAATGTAGGACAAGTATGAAATGGGTATAACAACATCCAAGCCACTGGCAGTCATCAGTTTACAGATTTCTTAATGCTAGAATGTTCAAAGTTAGTATCTAGAACTATTTTTAACCATTTATTTGAATTGGCTCATGCTTTTGACATTCCAGATATGCTAAAGCTAAATGCTTGTATTGTTTGAAAAAAATGTTCTTTTTTGTTTGCAGCTACAACATAATAATCTCATGATTGCTTCCTCATTCTCTGTATGATTCCTTATTCTACTGATTTATATCATACCCATCTTGTTCCCACTGAAGCTTACCACTATTTTCATCTTGCCTCATAAGGGAGCTGTTCTTTACCCCAGCCAGCATCGCTGGTCTCCTCCGAACCATTTTCAGTCTATTGCATTCATTTGAAGGTGGAACCACCAGAACAATTTGCAGTTTTCAAGATGTTTGTGCTCCTAAATGACATAATGATGGCTTCTTCTTTATTCCTTATTCTTTCCCTAACAGTTAATATTCTATGTGCTTTTATGACTGGACTGACATTTTCAGTGAGTGAACCACAAGGACTATGAGATCTGTCTCTTCAAAGGGTGAAGGTTAATTCAGAGTGATTGTGTATGCAATTTTCCACATGTACTGTACTTAGTAGCATTTAGCAGCACTGAATTTCACCTGCTGCTTTAACACGCAGTATTGTGCTATTTTGTTACAGCTTTTAAGTTTAGATTTGGCGCTCCTGCATGGCATTGTGTTGCCTGCAAATCTTAGCACCCCAATCTTCAACCTCTTCATCATGACATATACAAATATGCTGAATAGAATAATCGCTATAGCAAGGTCTTCTGATTGTGAAAATTGACCACTTATTTAAAGCATTTTGTTTTCCTAGAATTTAATCTCTTCCTTAGACAACCCTATTCTTTCTCATCCCGCAACAGGGCTTTTACTGAAGGCTTTGCTATTAAAAGCTTTCTGAAACTGTCAGTATACTAACCAGAACACATTTATCTATATAGTCACTGAGAGAGCTCCAGTGACCTGCAATAGATCTGTGAGGAATGGCTTCACTCTGCAATAGCCACACTGACCCTTACCCACTATATCATCATTATCCATGTGCCAACTAACCCTCACCATCCTTATTGCTTCCTTCCGTCTGCTCAATTGAACATGAGACTCGCTTGGTTACTTTCCAGGACCATTCTTAAAAAATGGTGTCACACTTGCCACTTCCCATTCCTCTGCTATTCAGCAATTTACAGATTTAGCTAGTAGATTATACCCTGTAGCTACTAGTCCAGCAGTTTCATATCCAAATTCCTTTAGAATAGAGAATGAAATCCATCTACTTCTTGTGGTTTCCTACTACCCATTTCATCAGTTTGTTATAAAATCTTTGCTGCTGACGTAGCCATTGGAATCCCTTCTTCAGACTAATCCTTGTGGTGAGCAGAATCTCTGCAGGAGTTGTCCTGCCCTCTTGTTTAGCAAGCATTGAGGCAAAGAATTAATCTGTTTTCTGTAGTCTTTTCTACCTTCTGCCCAAACTACCTCTTGGGATCTTGTTTCTCTGACAGGCTCTGCACCTCTGGTGTGGCTGAAAGTATATTCTTAAGCTTTGCATTTTAGCACCTTTCCTTCTCAAAATCTTCTCATGGTTTTATGTTTAAAAACATGAAAGTCAGAGTTTATGTTCTTTCAGTTTTGCTGTTTGGATGCAACTTTGAATGAAGCAGTCTCCATGCCCATGTAGGATCTGTGAAATCAGCTTGTCAGATCTTGAACTTGCCTTGCTTTTGCCTAATAGGAACTGCCTGAGACCATCAAGAAGACAGCAGAAAATTTTCTTCTTCCTTCTTAATAGCCTTTACTGCTTCCTATCCATGATTGTAGTGGTGTTGTTATTAATACTGCATTATGACACAGAGTCATCTTAGCTCTCTCTCTATATATATATAAAAGGTATAACTCAAATAATGAATTTTCTTTTTGACACCTTTCATTCACATGTACATGGATTATTTTGCAGCAATGCTGCAGAATGCATCAAGTCTACTGTAGTATCAGAAGTCCACTTTGTAGTCTTGTGTCATGGTTTAAGCCCAGCCTTAGATTAGCCACACAGTTCGCTAGCTCCCCTTCCTCCCTCCATTCCCGGAGGGATGTGGAGGAGAATCAAAAGAATGTAACTCCCATGGGTTGAGATAAGAACAGTCCAGTAACTAAGGTATAACACAAATCACTGCTGCTGCCACCAATAATAACAATGGTAAGGGAAATAACAAGGGAAGAGGATACAACCGCTCACCACCCGCCGATCGATATCCAGCCCGACCGAGCAGTGAACCAACTCTTCTGGGTCCCTGCCCCCAGTTTTTACATTCTGGGCATGACATGCTATGGCATGGAATACCTCTTTGGTTAGTTTGGGTCAGGTGTCCTGTCTCTGCTTCCTCCCCAGCTTCCCCTCCTCCCTGGCAGAGCATGAGGCTCAGAAAGTCCTTGGTCAGAGTAAACATTAATGAGCAGCAACTGAAAACACTGGGGTTATCAGCGCTGTTCCCAGGCTGAAAGTCAAAACCACAGCACTGCACCAGCTACTAAGAAGGAGAAAAATGACTGCTACTGCTGAACCCAGGACATCTTGTTAGCCACCCACCACTGCAAACTCCATTTCTCCCTCCTGCAGTCCACATTCTCCACAGGCACTCAGTCGTGCACTTCTTCCACTTTCCAGGCTATTTCTGTAACAGCACTTCTAATGTTTCTGCCTCTCTCCAAAAAAGGTAAAAAAGTGAAAAGAAAAACCAGCTAGAGCACCTGCTGATGTGTGAGAGGCACTTCTTGCTCTGCACCAGCTCAGCTCATGTCCTATGGCCCTTCTCTTCCCTGCAGCATGTCCTCCCCTTTTGGGCAGGACTCAAGAGAGAATCTCTGTGGGAGCAAAGGGCCCAGTGTTTCCAGGTATAAGAAGCCACAGCTGCTTAAACAGCTGGTTGGCTGCAGAAAAACAGTTTGTGACTAAACCTTCATGGGTGGTTGCTTCAAAAGTGGCATGGGACATGTTAGTGTAATTCCTCCAAAGAGAAACGCCATGTCTCTTTACTGAGACACCCAAGCTCCAGTATAAAATTCACCAGGGGGAGTCTAAGACTAGAAATACCCCACAGCTTTTATCAGACTACTTATTACAGCTGGGATTTCCAGGCAGTACGGATTCTCTGCTGTGAGGAAATTTGAAGAGCAGATATCCAGCCTGTTCCTAAATCCAGGCAACGATCTTGGGCTTGACAGTGCTTGGAAATTCACCAACGTACATGTTCTGGATTTGCTATTCAGTCTCCAAGTACAGACAATCTCTCTGCCTTTTGGACTCATTAAAATTACAGCAGCAACAAATAATATGCAAAAAAATGTTTCTGTTATAAAAATAGAATGCCCATATAAAAGGAATTAAGTGTAATTAGTCTCTTTCCTGAGGTTTAATTATAAAATGCATTAATAAAATGACAGATAGCAATGCCCTCTGCACAAATCATTTGAGGCTGCTTTTATCATTAGATTTCCTTATCTAACATAGAATGAAAATGTGCATACACAATTAATTTCAGTTTGTGCAACTGTACACCTGCTTAGAGACTGTTCCTTACACACTGAGGGAGGTAAACATACATGAGGCTATGATCACTAGCTGAAAAGTACGTTTGAGCAAGGAAAAAGCTTTTTGCTATGTTAAAACTTTATGCATTTCCTTCTGATTTAGTCTGCTTCTGAAATTCTGTTTGTATGTATGGTTGGCTTTTTTTTAACAAGACAGGTGATAATTACTATAATATATGGCCAGAACAAAGACTTTGCAGATAAAGTACTAGAGGCACTTTATTCTAATGATTTGGAGAAGCTTTACAATTTTCTTTCTAATTAACCTATCAATAGTGATGTCACTTCAACATTCCAGAGGAATATTATCTTCTCATTATTGTCAGAAAACATGCTGCCCAATTTTATAGCTCAGTTGTTCTTACGCATGGATGGAGCGTCTGGATTAAATTGAACTGAACAGATTTTTTTAAGAGACATTTTCCATGCACACAAACTGCTTTCATAATTAAATTTAAATAATTAATATTAAAATTTTAAAACATTAAGGGGGGAGGAAATTCCATGTTTACTTTGTGTTTATATATTGTAAGAATATAATAGAGGAGCATTCTCTTTATCAAATGCCATCAGGTCAGGAGGAGAACCACTGATTTTGCAAAGGTATTTAATCCTAACAGCATGGAAATTCAGCCAGGGCCATGTTCTGTTGGAAGAAAGAAACACAATGCAGATTCAATGTGTGTAAAATTGCCAGATTCATAGCTGCAAAGAGCATGTGTCTGTAGAACAAATACAGCTCAGGCAGCAGCCGTGCAAGCTTCCCAGGCTGGCTTGCCAACTCGCTTCAACCTTAATCTGGTGAGAATGTCTGAAGGGTGCGGAGCTCCATCACTCTGGGTTTGTAGTCTTTGCTGAAGACTGCCAGGAAGGTTACAAATCAGAGCTGATGCCAGTTTGGGGGGTGTCCCGTGATGCAGTGCCTGCCTGTTGGGAGTGGGAAGGGGTCCATCCATTTGATTCGCTTGACTGGCTACCAAGCAGCTGCCAGCGTTGCAAAGGAGCACATTCATTTCAGCTCCATGCACGGATCCCATGTAACGACACCTGCAAATTAAAGTTTATGCCAAAGAGCTGAAGGCAGTCTGTGGCTTTGTGAGATTAAAATACGGGGTTTCAAGGGCTGCACTCTCAAACATCTTCCCTGCTACTTGTGGATTTAAAACTTGGTGATTAGGATGCATGAGTAGTCTCTGGCTGTCATGAAACAACTGCACCTGAATGGCATGGGAGCTGAAGGTAGTATTTTAGGGATGGGTAACTCTCCAGACCTGGGGAACTGTTTTTTCTGTTAATTTCTTGACAAAAGTGAAATCCACGAAGTGTGACATGACAGAGGACCTAAATGCCATACAAAACAATAATGTTGTTACATTGAGCTTTATCTTTTAAATTATTTTGGTGTTTCATCTGCAAACCTTTGTATCTCCACAAAAAGCAGCTTGCTGAAATGCCTGTTAAAAACAATGCTCTGATATTCCAATGTGTCACATTGCATGAAAGGAGCTAATGCCACAGGGTCATACTAATAAAAGATTCAGACATTCAAAACTTGATGCTGCAACACCTGTTAGGTGGCTGATGTCCCACTAGATGCAGAGGGAAGATTAAATGTGTCAGAATTACTGTCAAGCAGTCTGCAAGGAAAGTATAAAAGGTAGCAAGAGAAAGTAACATTAATATAGTAAAAGAAAAATGAAGGACAGGAAAAGGTCCATTGTTTGCTGAGAATGTGAAAAGAGCTGTAATATTCAGTGCTTTCTTTGTATCACTCTTCAGTGAGATGTTCAGAAGGACCATAAACTTATGTCAACTTCAAAGAGAAATTAATATAAATCAGAATAAAGAGAGAACTGCTTAGAAAAGAGTGCTGGATGTGCTCATGTTCGTGTATGCTCAATGACTAAGAGAAGGTAATTTCTAGACTATTAGTAATTATGTCCAAGAATTCATGGAGAACGAAAAAGTTAGTAGCAGACTAGAGAAAGGAAAACATATTCCCTATTTTTAAAACTGAATAATAAAGAAAAGTTCCTTTAACTTCCATTCTCAAATAATCTGTGACAAGTTATCAAGAGTTGAGAAACTCCAGCAACACATAAAGTGTGGAAAGCAAATCCTGCCAGACCAGCCTAATTTAATTTCTTATTTCTGATTTTCATTTTATTTCTTTGTGGTAAAAGGGGAAGGAGAATGTACAAGAAAAGATGGGGAAGTAGATTCTAGGCGGAATCACTGTAACTGGAAATGATCACTCTCAAAGGCTGCTGTGAACGGTTTGCTCCTGATTAGTAATTACAAATGTGAAATTACAAGTGTGCTTCTGAGGGGCCTAGGATGAAACCAGCTCGATTCCGTAATTTCATTAACAACTGGAGACCTACTGATAGATAATGAAATAAAATTTGCTGATGCCAAGACATCACTGTTTAGTTGGTTTAAAAGGACTTAGATTTCAAAATGAAAACTTCATACTAAAGCAGTCAAAATCAATCACTTTAAGGCAGAGAATTCAGATGCACAATGTAAAATGGGGGATAAGTGACTAGCCAGTACAGCTGGGGATAATCCTAGAATCCAGGCTAACCATGAGTTGCAAATCTGATGTGTTACAAAAAGGCAAAGGTTTCATTCTAGGAACGTTATTAATAAGTGTTTCTCCCACGTGGGAGGAATGTTATAATTCTGATCTGTTCAGCCTACCCCCCACCTTAGCAATATCTCCAGTTTGGAGACTGTGGATAGACTTGGAAGCATGCAGAGAGAAGGATAGAGAAATGTCAATGGTATAAACCTGCAGGAATCAACCATTGATCCTGAAAAAAGAGTAATAAGGATCCCATGTAATAGGCACTATAGTCTTTTCAGACCTGTTTCTATGCTTACCATTACTTCTACCCTCACCTTGGTTCATCTTACATATGTGGTTATACCTACGCTCTTCTTAAACAGCCACTGTATTTAAAAAAGCCAGAAATAGCCCCACAATAACCAAAAATCTATTCCACAAAAGAAAAAGCAAGAGCACAGGCAAATTTGAATGCCTGGACAGAGAGAAAGCATGCAGTATGGTATCCTCTCATATAAAAGAAGCTACATCAGTAAGGAAGGGGAGGTTATAAATGTTTAAATGCAGAAAAAATAAGAATAGGGATTTGTACTTTATTAGACACATGGGGAACCACTCCACAGTCAAGGTTTTCTCTCTCTCTGAATTCCCCAGATGTGAGTGTAAAGACTAATCGAAGGTTTTCTCAGGCTAACAGTGTTGGCAACATTTCCTTTCCTTGTTGTTTTTCTTATCTAATCAGAGCTGGGCTTGTGCTGCAAAGGCAGTATAATTCAGTCATACATCAGTCAGCCACGAGACACAAATGCACGGAATACAATTAACACGCTGCTCTTGCAACTGTTCATTTTACCTCTGGTATCACACTTTCTGATGTAAATTTCAGAGCACCTAATTTTTTGCAGAACTCTTTCTCTTCTCTCCTTCAGGCACATAAGCAAGATGATGGCCTTTTTTAAGCTTTCCCAGGTTATTTGCACATAAGATTTTATAATAAAAGGAAGTATCAAATCAGCTACGTGCTGCCCACAGAGAGAAAAATATATTTTAATCCACTGAAATACAGAAAAGGTTACATTAATACAAGAGAGTTCTTCCATATTGACCAATGAGAAGAGAGGAAATGCAAACAGCAATGGAAAAATGTGACATTAACTTAACCTTTTTACATATTAAACTGTATTAAAATCTCTGTCTTTCTGCTCCAGAGTGCAGAGGATTTTATTTGAAGGACTGTACATGCCCTGCACAGCTTTTGTCAGTACTTGTTTTAAAGGCCGTTTATCAAGAGGTGTTAAAAACACCTCCTTCATTTGATCTAATCTGTCACTTTTTCTCCCAGAACATGCTAACAAGATCATTTTAAATGCCTTCTGCAAAGGTAGAGAGCTCTTTTTTGTGTCGTGTTGCCTGGATAGTCCATGGTTTGTTTGTATAGGATTTCTAACAGGGTTTAATTGTTTCATGACATTTCGAAACATGTTTTCCCAAACAGGTTGCATTTTTTCTGCATTTGGTTTGACTGGTATCCTTGTGGGGATGCTGCTAATCTATCTTCTGTCTGCATTACAGAAGGCATAAGAGAGATTTTTCCATTTTTGCTCTGTGTGCATTAATAACAATCCTACTGGCCACTCCGAAAGTCAAGGTGATGCAGACAGCCTCACATGGCCAAACCTGGGGGAGATCTCTCCATAATGCACAGGGCTCTTGTGCTGTATGTAACTGTGGCCTGGAGGCCATCAGAAGTACCTAAAAATGCTTATTGCGTGGTACAACCAAATGCATTCTTTCTAACAGAGAAAATCCTCTAAGGAAGAAATTCACACTGCAAAAATAAGCCCTTTTTGCACAAAATAATCCTGATGTTTTTCCCCCACTGCTCAGTAGACAGCATTTGCAAAGTTGATACCAAGGCTGAGAGGTTTTATTTAGATCAATGGCTTTTTTAGTTAAGTAAATACTGGCATAGATTGCGTACAGGATCCTGGTGGAGTTCTTAAAATAAGCTGCAACTCCTACTGAGAAGGTATGAGTTCCTATTGAGAAATACTACCATAGTGCTTCTAGTAGCATTCTTTCTGGCTCTGAACAAAAGCAGGGACTGGATAACTTCTTGACATCCCCTCCAGTTTTCTTTAAAGCTAGGACTCTTGTTGACATTCCATATTATGCACACTTATTTGGTAAATACTATATTTCAAACTTGGGAAGGAAGGAAAGCCTCTGAACGATTACAATTTTAGTTGTCAGAAACACAATAGTAGCAAAGAAAACATACAAACCAGAAAACATTTCAATGTCCAAGGCCAGCTAAGAGCTGGTTTTATCAAGATGGGCTTGTAAGAAGAAAAGGAAGCACCCATCATCTTGAAATTTGCATAGTCTCCTTAAAACCCTCTCTAGGATGTACAGGCATTGTTATTTTAGTGTAGCTGATACACATGGTGACGAAGCTGTAGATGCAGACTGTGAGGCAGGTGTGATCCTGCAAGCAGATGTGCTCCTCTGGCGCTGACACACAGGTTTGCTGAACCCACTCACCTGAGACCCTTCCACACCCCTCTTGGATGCCCATCACTTGGACCTGCACCGTCATCAGCGCCAGCAGATCAGCCCTACCTCTGGGCTTCACCTGGGTCACCCATTCAAAGGTGCTGGGAGGCTTCTGCAAGGCAGCTGCAAAACATCAACTCCAAAGGCTGTGGTTTTGCTGCTAAGAGGTTCACATGTCACCTCACCATGTTGCTTGTTTGACTCTCTCACAAGATAAGTAGGCAGCTGTGACATTGCAATACCAAGCAAGCTGTACAGCTTCCACTTCCCACATGTGCTGTCTGCCATGGGGACCAGGCACAGCAAAAAGGAACAACTCCCCTAGTCATGGAAAAAGTTTCCAGCATTGAAAGCGAGCTCTTCTCATGGAGAGAAGAGCAAAACCAAAACAACCCAGCAGGAGGCAAAGCTGGGAGGGAGATTGGGATGAATGATAGATGCAGCCATCACTGCCCCATTTTACAGCTGGAGAAACAGGTGGAAAAATAGTAATGAAGCTAACTGTGGCTGAAAAGCCAGGCAGGAGATGAGTGGCAGAAATCTATAATCAGAGCTGCTCTAACTGGAGTCGGCTGCTCTAACTAGACAGCTCAGCCAGGGGCGGTGCTTACTTATTCTGTGGCTAAATAGTTCAAAGCACACTCTTGTAAGGACTCCTGCATGTCCTGTGCCAGAGCACTATCCTTGCTTTGGTGTGAAACTTTATTACCAGGATATGGATATTCAAATGATTCTGTCTACTGGAGAGCAGTTCAGCTGAGAAGGACCTGGGAGTATTGGTGGATGAGGACTATGAGCTGGCAGTGTGGCCTTGAGCACTGGGGTGCACTGAGAGGAGTGTGGCCAGCAGGTCCAGAGAGGTGATCCTCCCCCTCTACTCAACCCTGGTGAGACCACATCTGGAGTACTGTGTCCAGGTCTGGGCTCCTCAGTACAAGAGACAAGGAGCTACTGGAGAGGGTCCAGTGGAGGGCCAAAGGGATGATTGGGGGTGTGGAGCATCTCTCTCATGAGAAGAGACTGTGGGAGTTGAGCAAATTTATTCTAGAGAAGACTGAGAGGGAATCTCAGCACGTATAAACATCTCGAAGATGGGTGCCAAGAGGATGGTGCCAGACTCTTTTCAGTGGTGCCCAGCAACAGGATGAGGATCAATGGCCATAAACTAAACTGCAAGATGTTTCACCTCAACATGAGGAAAAATTTCTTTAAGTTGGGGGTGGTAGAGCATGGGAACAGGCTGCCCAAGGGGATTGTGGAGTTTCCCTCTCTGGAGGCATTCAGAACCCACCTGGACACATTCCTATGTAACCTGCTATAGGTGGCCCTACCTCGGCAGGGAGGTTGGACTGGATGATCTCCAGAGGTCGCTTCCAACTCTAATGATTCTGTCATTCTGTGAAATGATAGATCTTTGTGCTTTGAACCTCTCTTTTCTCTATAAAACCAGCAAGTTATATTCAACAAAGGTCTTCTCAGGGCCACACAACACCGAAAGTTAAGGTGCAGCACAGATAACATTCCCAGTGATTCCAATGTATCAAGCAATTAAAAACAAAATCTTTTATGTGAGAAAGACATGAGGCAAGTTATAAATACATTACATTGATTTCAGCAGAAGATGAGCAGCATTTGATATACCATATTCAGAATCCACTTTGGAGGTTATTTAATCTGCCAGTAATATCCCTCAGACAGACAGGAACAAATTTACCTTGATGTGTCTGTCTGTCATTCAAGTAACCTGTGATCCATTGAATATGTCTCTTTCTGAAATGCTCATTTTACTGCAATTCTGTCTGACTCAATATTCTTCTTACCTGACAGGTAGGAGATCAAATAATTGAAATCAATGGAGAAAGCACAAGGGACATGACACATGCCAGAGCAATAGAGCTAATCAAGTCTGGTGGCAGGAGAGTGCGACTGTTGTTGAAACGTGGAACAGGACAGGTCCCAGAATATGGTGGGTTTTCATCTCTATATTTTTCAATGTGCATGAACCTATATGAATTAATTCTACTGCTTTTGAGTTAAGTAGCAATTGCAGATATTTATATATTTTAATGTCCTGGGGCATATTAACTATGGGTTTAAGTGCTTACCTGAGTCGAGGTGAGCTTATACACGTTTAAGTATTTCCTTGGCTCAAGACCATATATGTGAGTGCATCACTGTCGTCTGCTGCCTTCCTGACACAGGCAATGGCTTACAAGATGTGCATTGGAGGAAGCACTTTGAACCCTTAGGGGACATCTCTGAGTGTGCTGGGAGTTGCTGATTTGACCATAAACTTTTCTTCCTCTATTGGTACTTCTCTCCACATTTTGAATCACAGCAGATGGTCCTGTTGCCATGCAATTCAGTGGCTCAGGTTTAAAGTCAAAGCATTAACAAGAATGTACTTCTTTCTTTGACAACCTCACCCGTTATATTATCTCTGACAATATGCACAGATGATCAAGCAGAAGACAACTCTGAATAAAAAAGGAGAATTTGCTCATTGTGGTGAGAAAGAGGAATCCATTCTTCTTATGTTTTGTTTCATAGGGACTTATGGGACTTTTGAGTATTTCAAAAATGTGAGTCGTTTAGACAGTATAGAGACCTTCTTTCACTACTGAAATGACAAGAAGTAAAAATAAATTATCCAAAGGTAATTTCAAAGACAAAAAGCCCTTTTTCAAAATTGAAATCAGTGCTTACTGTAGAGTATGGTGTGACAATGTCATATATTTACATAAGTTCTGTCATGTGCACAGCTGCACCTGAAATCTCACAGGAAATGAAAATTCCCTGATTTCCTTATGCTACAAGGTCCAAAACTCTATTAAACTTTTCTAGTGTTACTTTTGATGTTCCAGCATCATTTCCCATTAGAATCAGAAGTTGTAGTAGCATATGAAATTTCACAGTAATACTTAGGCTTAACTGTAGGTTCAGATCAGTCTTTGTTACCAATAGAAATTCGTTGCCTTCTTGAAGACATTGAAGTCAGCTCCACTGAAAGTCAGCACTTTGCCAGCTGTCAGTATACATGGCAATTGTAACATATTCTTATCTAAACTAGAGCCAATTCTGATGCAATACTCAGGATAGTGTATGCTGCATTTGTTCCCAGCTTTCAAGAGCTTTTGAATAAGGACAGCAGGATGGGCCCTACACCACTCATCTGGTGGTAAAGTTAGTGAGTTATACTTTTGGTGAGTAGGAACAAAGCCAAAATGGATTTCAGAGATAATGATAAATCAGCCCTAAGACATTTAATACCAGTTTTAACCAGTACATAATCCTTCCAGAGGGACCTCCAACAGATATTCAGATCACCTCCTCAACTTTTGTAAGGGAGAGGTGCATCAATCTTAATGAAAGAACAAACAAAAGCCCTGGACTGTTACAGTGGTTGTAATCCTTCTCAAATAGCAGAACCATATAGCAGGAGTTCTGTGGTTCCTCAGAAAACAGTTTAATCTAAGAGAGGGTCACAGGAGGCTGTTATAAGCAAAGAATCACTTGCAGTTCAGACCCATTCCAAATCTGACTTTCTTAAGATCCCAGTTCTGGATAGCACACCTAGGTTTATGAAAGATCCAAAATAAATCTTATAAATCTGTACCTTATTCCAGAATCTTGAGAAAATGTAGATAGATGTAAAAAAAAGTTCAGTTTAAATAGCATTGTTCTGGGAAAGCAAATCTCCCAAAAGGGGCAAATGTGCACCAGCCTTCCCTTCCTCAGAAGAACGTGAGTAGAAAATGCAGATAAACCACTACAAATCTGCACACATTCTATAGTGCCAACAGAAAGAAACAAGATGACTTCACAGGACTGTTTACAGCTATGCTCACCACTTAGAATGCTTAGCATTAGTTGTGCAAAAATGCAGATTACTGCAAAATAAAAGCTGCTACAAAGAAGCACTGTTTAAAAAGGTCATTTTCTAACTGCATCCCCAGCTTACATCTCCGTACAGGAGGAGAACTAAGTGGCTGTGCTTGAAAGGTGTGTTGTCCTACTGTACAGAAACAGCAGTAAAAGTGTTCATGAGTTACTTTGTAATGTACACATAACCTACAGAAAGCATCACGACAAAGGATAACATCATGGCAAAGGATAACATCCATAAGTATACAGTTCTTAATATGTGCATTGCACAGGCAGAGAAATGTTAGTGCTGTATCCAGTCTGTAGGCAGAATGGAAGCAAAATAAGAAGACACCTGTTGAAATTAACTCAGATATTAAAGTCTTCTCTAGGTCATTTCCCAAAGCAATGAGAAATACTCTAAGAACAAACAAAAGGTGCACATAAAACCAACAGCAGCATGCTTGGGAAATTAAAAACAGAAATTAACAAGCAGAAACAATTAAAACCAAAGGGCATGTCTTGAGAAGGCCAGATCTCAAGGGTAAGTCATCGTGCTGCAAAGAGCATCTGTCAGAGTATTAATGACAGAGACCCCAGAAAGAACATCCTTTCCAAATGGAAAATTGAATGCAGAGAAGATTGTGACAGTAAGCTTGAGGACAAAGTGGTCCTGAGGACAGCAGATAAACTAGTCAATATTTAGTTCCCTCTTCTTCCCACTAGAATTACACGGTTGAGATGTAACAATTCTAATTGGCTCTTTTTTGACTGAAATAATCAGCTCTTTTTTTGGGTTGGGGTTTTTTTTAGCAAGCACATGTCAGAAATATTTCTTATTCTCATTAGTATTCAGCTCTGGAGACCATCAGTGGGAAATAAGATTTAGTTGAGTATAAAAATGCGAGGCTGGAGGACTGAGCTGGTGTCTGGATTACAGTGGTGGTGTATAGCAGAAGCCTAGAGAGACATATAAACACAGAACAGGTGTATCACAGTCCTCTCCTGGATATTGTCTCTCAGTCTCTGACAAGCAAAATGGTCAGGCACTTCCCAACTCACTTGTAGTAATGCTGTGTTTAAAGACCTTTCCAGCGGCAGTGGTCAGACTCGCAGCATTAAAAAGAAGGAAGCTTACCTAGAGCAACCTAAAACCAACCAGCAAAAAACTGTCACATTATTGTCTCTTCATCCTCAACTTTTTTATTTTCCTTCTACAACATGATCAATGCTTTTTCAATTCCGGAGCTATGTTTCTGTTAGTACCAAATATGATGGTGTATATTTAATTGCAAGAAATGTCACTGTTTGATTATGTGATTGACATCAGTAAAGGCAGTGTTAAGAAAAAATCATCAATGGTAAGAAAGTGATCAGTGACAGAAAAGAATATGTATTGAAAAGAAGAAAGCACTCAGTGAAGAAACAAAGAACAAGCTCCTGGGAGGATGTAAATCTCCTGAATGAGTTATTTCAGGTTATGCTGATTTACATGCCTGGAAATCTGTCCCTACAAGAACATCTCAGAAAATTCTGGCTGAGCTAAAGCACTATGCAAACGGAGGGGAAGAAATAAAGTGTGTTGCAAATGCATCATTTACCTCAACTGCAGCTGCTGATTTTGCTTGAAAATAAATGCCAAAGATCCCACAGCACTTCAGAGTGAGAAATCCCCTCATACCATGCATCGCAACATCAGAATATACAGGAAGGAGCACAGATATGATTAATGCTCCTAAACGATAGCTGATTTCACAGCAGAGTGTAACAGAAGACGCTTAGAAAACAGATGTTTTATCACCCAGCATCTCAGAACATGTTTGCTGAGGATAAGGATAGCCAGAGGAGCTGTGCTTCCACTGAAGGGGAATTATCACATCTCATCGAAACCCAAAGAACATCAGCATCATGATTCACAGGAAATAGTCTGCCATGTTCTCCAAAGAACCAAGTCATAGTAAGAAATCTTATTACTGTGCAAGAAAGACTAAAAGTGCGGAAAGTCCTTATTGCCCGGGGAGCCTGGCTGGAGGGAGCGTGACGTTTCGTACACATCACAGGATGCAACTCACAGTCATCGCTGTAACACAGTGCTTCTCAGACTGACATTAAACAGGATTTGAGTAAAATGACAGGCCAAGATTTTTCTTGCAATGGCTGCCTAATTCCCAGTGTTACCTGTGAGGTTATGACTTCTGCAGGAGCTACAGGGTGTGCAGCACTTCTAAAACTCTGCTCACACTGTGGAAGCCTAGTTACAGATGCTCATGTATATCAGAACATAGTCATAGCTGTATAAACACCATGAGAAGGACACATACATTGCACAGCCAAACATTAGGATGAAGAAACATACATCCCTAAAGTAAAACTAACAAATCACAGCCTCTCCATTCAGCAATGAGTTTTGCAAGAGGCAAGTTAATTCTAATGACAGATCAGCCCCAGGAAGCCACAGGTTTTTCTAAGAACAATCACTGCTTTCTCTAAATACCTATGTAGGAAGGTCCCTAAGAAAGCCTTGGATGTTTCATTCTTAGTCCCAGCAATCCTGGCAGATTGCTGCTTCTGTTTTACTGCTCCTAGCCTTTCATAACTGGAGCTTTCGTTACTAAAAACCTGCATTAAAATATATAAGATTCTAGAAGTATGTGAAAGCAATTACACTTGAAATGAAATAATTACAAACAGGGTGTAAAGGTGGAAGAGGCTGAGGCACAGTTAACACTTGTAGGCAAACTCCATTTGTCCTGTTTTGGAAATCTGGATCTGTCCCTCAGTGTATTAGGTCACACTGTGATGCTAACACACACAGAGCCACGAGAACCAGGATCACTGAGGTTTGGTGAACAAGGAACGTGTGTCACGGGGCTGGTTGATGCTTTACGGATTTACACAACAGTGGTTCTTTCCCTCTCTCCCCAACCTTGTTTGTCTTCATTAGAAGACGTGTCTTGGGGTTGCATTGTGCATTTTTTGAACCTTTGTTGCTTCACACAACACTAAATTGCGTACAAAACTCACCCCATGGGTTCATGACATTTGGGTGAATTTACAGAACTAGAGTTTAGATTCAGTTTTGGCTATTTAAGGAGGGAAGAGTTCTGTATGCAAAAAGTGAAGTTTCAGTATACATAATTTCTTGTTAACAGATAGAAGCTACAAGTTACTTAGCAGTAAGTCATTTTTGAAGGGCATTGAAGAAACTCTGAGCTCATGTTTCAGCACTACCCCACCAACAAAACCAAAAAATGTCAGAGTTGATACCAATACAAGGATTTTTCATACAAATAAATGGGCACAATTCTGCCCTTTGCTTTTGATTTTTTTTATGACTCCTTCAGCAAGCACCTCAAGATGTACTCCACATCTGTAGTCCAAGTGAACCTACGTCCTGAATATATATATGCACAGCAGTTTCATTCACTAATATGTAGACTTACAGCATGCTTACTTGTCTTAGCTTTACAGAAATACTTCTTTCCTGTTACATGTTTTACTCAGTTGTTCTAAACTTACTAAGAATTCTCTGCTCTAACAATAGTAAAATATCTGTATGTCACTGGTTCTGTTAATTCTAATGATTGGTCCTAGGCTGTTCCTCCCCTTCCTTTAGGAATGGTACCTTCCAGTCTCTCCATGTGCATGAAAAGTGACAAGCATGGGTCCCCATATTTCTACTTATTGGGCCACCCTAAAGACACGGTTTGTAAACTCTGCATGTGTATTATCTTTCTAATATGCTCTTGTTTCTCACAATTGTTGTGCAACTTTTTCTTACATGCTAGCTCGCTTAATAGTTTCTACAGTACTTGACTTTTCTTTCATAACCAATTATTGTAGATGTCAAAGCAGCTATGCATTTTACTAATGTCTTTTGATATCCAAATAACTGGTTCTTCATGTTGCACTGCTGCTACTACAGAAACACAGCCAGAGGTCTGCTAAATCTACTTTTTCTCATGACAAAAACTTATCCTCTGAATCATAGAATAGTTAGGGTTGGAAAGGACCTTAAGATCATCTAGTTCCAACCCCCCTGCCATGGGCAGGGACACCTCCCACTAAACCATGCCACCCAAGGCTCTGTCCAACCTGGCCTTGAATACCGCCAGCGATGGAGCATTCACAACTTCCCTGGGCAACCCATTCCAGTGCCGACTTTTCAGGTAGAAAATCCTAGTATATGAGAATCAAAGCCATAATTTCCCTCTTCCTTATGGTACTTGGCTTGCAAAAATACTAGCAATGGAAAGGTGGAATTTAGATGCTGATCTCAAATGATATTTATGTGCAGTCTCTTGAAGAAATAACTAATGTAAAATTGAAGACTTTTTGGAACATGCTGCAAGGAGATACTCATTTTTTAAGCTCAGTGGTTATGCTGAATTTACGCATAGCACTTTGCACTTGATTTCAAGCTGTTTTTTTCATAAATCAGATCCAACTGCACAGATTGTTTAGATACATCAAATTTGTAATACAGAGTCATGGCCCAGAAATGATACCTGGAAAGCAAAGGAGAAGAAAAACTTATTTTTGCCTATCTTTTTTATTGATTGCTGTCATGATAGAAAACACAGAAGTGTTCAGATGGATCAAGTCTGTCTGCTGTTGACTTTGCACAATGTAGTATTTATTGTAGTACATATTTGCTAAAATTCTAAAGCCAGTCTCACACTTTTTAAGCAGGCAGATTGGAAGTAGCAAGCAAGTTATACCAAAAGAGATCCTCCTAGCCTTTGAGCTCTGAGCAGCTCCTCCAGTGTGAAGCCCACAGAATTTCTGCCCCCGGCACCAAGGCATTAAGCTGTGCTAAAGTTAACAGTCTTGTGCATGCAAATCTGAATAATCGAATCGATTGCTTGTATGTGTTTCCAGTTACAGCTTATTTGCAATTTGTGTCTGTAAATAAGAAATGTTTGAACACAGACATGTCCCTATACTCTGCTAGTGCAGAGCTGGACACAGGTAGAGGCCATCTGATACTGTACCTGTGTAGTTCAAGTGTGTATGTTACCATCAGAAACCCAGCAACAAAGAAGTTCCTGCATTGTGTAGAAATCTGAATTGCACCATTACTTTCACTCCCACCTTACTTCTGCTTTGTTCTCCACTAGAGTTCATTCAGAGAGATCATGAGGTTAAAAATTTGGACTGATATTAGACCATTTTGCAAGTCCCAATTGTCAAACTTACAAAGTTCAGTGAACTGCAGTTCCGCCACAAGTGTTATATATATAACCACAACTTTCTGTGCCTTATCTTTATTTTTTCTCCTGTAGCATAATGACACAGGAAATAAGTCTTTTTTCCTGAAATAAGTAGAAACGTAAATCCTCTATAAATACAGCTAAAGTTAGTTTTGCACAGTCACTCAGCTGTGAATGGTTCTGATTATTTATTTGGCAGCAAGTGTGAGGGCAGAATTTTTTTCACAGTAAAATATATAAAGAAAATCAAAAGCAATTTAGCTTGTGTCAACACCAAAACTGAAACACTTAATTGGTACGCAAGTCATATCAGGTCAAAAGAAAATATATGTGTTATAAAATGTTTCCATGTCACGTGTTTTTAATGAAAGAGTTTTGAGGGGAAGGATTTTCATAAAGAACCAGTTTTGCAGTGGGGCTTTTCCCAACCAAAACTGTGGCCATGCTATCATTCATGAGAGTACTGACCAATTCAAATTTCCTGAGGCAGAGCAGATACATTAACCATTCTAGAATGCCTTAGGCCCCTGCCATAACATCATATCACAGTCTGCATTTCTCCCACAGGAATTGTTCCATTTTGTATAAGTAATCACTTATGGGAGATGATCAGCAGGCTTACTTAAAGTTAGATATAGCACACAAGAGATGCAGGTGCTAGAAGATGGTTTAGAAAGTACATCCAGTGATAAAAGCCTATGCTTCCTTGTGCCACGGGTTTGGTAGCCCTTACTAGTGACCCCTGCATTTATATTTGCAAAAATAGATGAAAAATTTAGAGCTTATACTGTGGATTCATTGTTTGAATGCAGTTAAATCCTTCAGAAATCTTCAGTCAGCTGCAAACTTCATTTTTCTAGTTCTTTAACTCAGTATTCTGAAGCTTTCATGTTTGTCTAATAAATGGCTAAAGCATCTTGGCCTATACATTTCAGCCAGATACTCCTACCTGTTCAGAGTACTGATCAGATAATCCAATTCGTTCTATTTTCAATGCTCATTTTATAAATCTCTAGAGCTGAGGTTGGGTGTTAATTGAAACCTGAGCTACCCCATCTATCATTCATCTGATGTGAGTGCAAAAATCAATAGCCATTTTGGAAAAGTGGCCCTTCCTTCTGTGACCACCTTGGTGGAAATGCAAAACATCCATTCGTATTCCTGCTGCATTTCCAATACCACCTTCTTATTTCTAGTAATATCAACTTTCTTTCAGGAGCTTCTGGTATGTAAAAGAAAAAAAAAAAAGCAGACTAACCAAATGAATCAATGGAATCAATATACTGGTTAATAACATTAGTCTAAAAACATCAGGCAATATGAATATGGGCTCCCAAAGGTTCTAGCTGCTTTATTGCTATGGGTAAAAAATTGAATATTAAAATCTGCTTTACAAACCCGTTGTTAGTATTTCATAAATACGTAGTAGCTGGCAGGAAAGTAGAACATCCTTCTGTTAAATACCAGTGTACGTGTATGCGTATGTGGGTGCGTATAGTTATTTCTGTCTTACAGCAGATTGCTATTTTTAAAGATGTAGACCTTTTACATAGGTATCCTTTGCTCTAGAAATAAAAAACACAGTCTTGAAGGAAAGTCAGAGGCATGGGAAGACATTTTCAGGTTTATGGCAATGAGTTCAGTTTTAATCTTCCAGGGAAGCAATACGTTTTCCTTATTTTTCAAATACAAAAATCACTGAGTCCTTTTCCATAGTCCTAAAACATTGCTTTGGCTATTACACTCCCAGTGGCTTTAGCCAGTCCAACTGAATTCTCTAACCCATGCTTCCCCATCTGTACAATGGGGATAGTAATGTTTGCTTAGCGACCTCACAGGACTATTACGGGGATTAATTATTTAATGTTTGAAAAGCACTTTAAAGATTAAAAATCAGAGTGAACTACTCAGTATTATTATTATTAAAGCAGAACCTCACTAATCCACAGGCATTATAATCCACACACATTATAATCCACACCAAAAATTGGCAGTGTCTCCCCACATCTGAGAAAAGATTTAAGAAGTCTGTAGAGCAAGTTCTCTCATTACTAAGGCTCATTATAATATAATATTCTGGAGTAGATTTACTAATATAATGTAAAGTGTAGATAATTACAGCTAAACTACAGTGAATAAAACAGATGAACAAACATTATCCCTGGCTTTGTTCACATAAACTGGCAAGCAGACTTGGCAGCCAAAGAAGGGAAAAGTCCCATCCACAAATCTTTTTTTAACTTTTTTTTGGTAGCTTCCTGTATATCCATCCACTTAACAATATTGGAAGATAAGCACCCAAAATACGGGGCTTAAAGAATGCAGCCATCCCTCTGTCTCCACAGCATTGGTTTTTTTTCCTTTCTTCATGTAATCCAGATAAATAGGAAAAATGGGAATTTAGTAACACTTACTGTGTCTTTGCAATTTGCTATAGGATTAAGTCCAGTCTTCTGCTATTGCAGCACAATGTCCAGTAAAATTCCTCTCCTGATGTTCATTTTGCAGTCCCTCTCATTTGCAAATTTCCAGTCAGCCCCCAGGTAATAGCAAGACTGCATCATTTCAACTTGTTGTTAATCAGAGGTAGCTTCCTTATTCCACATGATACAGAGCTACATATCAAAGAGAACAGGATAAAGGCACGAACTCTTATTCCTGTGGCCTGGCCCAGTAATTCTCATCATGAAGGTTATGCAGCAACTGCTTCAGTGGCTAGACTCCAAGGGATCTAAAATGGGTTCCATATTGAATTATAGAATCATTTAGGTTGGAAAAGACCTTTAAGATCATCAAGTCCAACTGTTAACCCAGCACCGCCAAGTTCACCACTAAACCATGTCCCTAAATGCCATATCTATGCATCTTTTAAATACCTCCAGGGACGGTGAGCCAGCCACTTTGCCAAGCAGCCTATTCCAATACTTGTCAATCTCTTCGGTAGTCAGTTTTCTGCAATGGTATGCATTTCTCTATAGGAGAGGAGAGCCATTCATCTACATTTTTAGATAAATAGTGATTTGGCGAGGTCAAACTTGATATTTTTTAGAAGGATCTGGAAAACACTGTGTCCTGGGTTCAGAAGTAGCAGTCATTTTTCTCCTTCTTAGTAGTTGGTGCAGTGCTGTGGTTTTGACTTTCAGCCTGGGAACAGCGCTGATAACACTGATGTTTCAGTTGCTGCTCAGTAATGTTTACTCTGACCAAGGACTTTCTGAGCCTCATGCTCTGCCAGGGAGGAGGGGAAGCCGGGAGGAAGCAGAGACAGGACACCTGACCCAAACTAACCAAAGAGGTATTCCATACCACAGCACATCATTCCTAATATATAAACTGGGGGCAGTTACCTGAAAGGGCTACATCACTGCTCGGGTTGGGCTGGGTATTGGTTGGCGGATGGTGAGCGGTTGAATTCTCTTCCCTTGTTATTTCCCTTATCATCATTATTATTGGTGGCAGCAGCAGTGGTTTGTGTTATACCTTAGTTACTGGACTGTTCTTATCTCAACCTGTGGGAGTTACAGTCTTTCAATTCTCCTCCCCATCCCTCCAGGAGCAGGGGGGAGGAAGGGAGGGGAGTGAGCGAGCGGCTGCATGGCTGAGTTGCCAGCTGGGCTTAAACCACAACATACTGACATAAACATGAACTTTTTATCTTCACTCCTCCTGACAAAGACTCCATCTCTAAGACTAACAGCTGAACTTGGGATAAAATGGCTTTGAACTTGTTCACATGAACTTTTAACTGATTTGTGATTATCCAGGTGAAAAAGTCCAGCTTTTCAGCTTGCTCAAAAGAATCCATAAACACTTATAAGCTCTTTAAGGGACTAAAGCACAGCCATGAAAGCACAAAAAGTGATACAAAAGTACAACAAGAGGCAATCAAGCTGTATCAGAAGAGCTTTGCCAACGGCCTAATGTTCTGATGCCCAAGACTACATTAAGCTAATGTAGGCATCTGATGACTCTCATCATTGGCATTAGAAATTTGATTACTCTAAACAGTCACATAGAGAGTGACATAAAAACCTGTTATTGCAACCACTAGAGAGGAGAAAGCAAGTTTGGTCCATAGCGGGACTTGCAGTTGGTCCTGCCTCTGCCCTTCTTGCTCTGCCATCAGGTGATGCAGGACCTGGCTGATGCTTTGTGACCTGTCCAAAGGGAGAGGTTAGCAGAACTCACAGCCTCTGACAGATTTCTTATAGCTTTTTACTCCTTGCTTGGGAAAAGAAAAATGATTAAGAAAATGAAATGCATTTTTTTTACTTTGACAACATGAGGTAACTTTCCAATTGATGCTTAAAGAACATGACCATACAGTATGTTGTGTTTTCTTAAGCTACAGCAACACATATGGAACCCAGAAATTTAAACATCTGGGTTTCCTCATGACATATAGTTTGTAATTACTTAGTAGAAGATGAATTTTACAATGTGACTTTCATTTATTTGTGCACATACATCTCATTATACAGTTTTCAGAGAAAATTGTCTCAGCATCCAAAAGATGCCAGTTACCACAACAGCCCCAACAGCAAGTATGGTCCTAGGGTCAGCTCTGCATCTTCAGTGCTCAGCAGCCACCAGTGTGAAAAGTTTGCTAAAGAGAGACTAAACTAATTCTGCAGCTTTTACCCTAAGCAGAACAGAAATGCTTATTCATGAGCTTTGTAAATAAGGATGCATTCAAATCAAGTTACATGTTTTGCTTAAGATCCTGCTGAGATCTTAAGTGAGAACCGCCAGCGCTCAGTGCCTTTCTAGGAGCATTTCATACAGTCAAAATGTTCTGAATTTCTCACTTATTAAATAATTTTTTATAATATCTACATACCTTTAATAATGACAGCTATTTATTGACCAGACATGGTGTGATGCCTACTGTTAACACCCATTTTAGCTGTGATAATTAATAATTTTAATACTTAAGTTTAATTAAGTGTGTAATATCCAACTCTTAAATTATTCAGTCTCTGCAGAATGTTTTTCATTAATAACACACATTCTATTAACATATTTATGAACACTTTTTATGACTTAATGTAGCTTAATTCTATTAATAAAAACTAATTTTAAAGTCATTATCTATTTTAATTATACTGTAACTTGCAATGTGGATTTTCCAGCTCCAGCATGGCTCTGGAAGGGAACTGCTGAGGTTTCTGCAGCTCCTACTCTGCTGCCTGACCATTCAGAAAAAATAAGACCTTCTTAACTGAAGGGATGAGGTTCCTCTGCCTGAGTAGCTCTGATCTGATAGATATGTGAGATGCTCAGCACTTCAGAAAGGGTACCAAACCACCTAAAGGACCTGGTGAATGATAATGCATAGTTAGAGCAACATCACTCAAGATTGACACTTAGGCTGTCTGTAGACTTAATGCTGACAAAACAGTGAGGAGCTTGCAGCGAGGATTAAAGCACTGTACAGGCTGCAGCTTTTCATTACAGCTGTTCACAGTATTAGTGAGTAATCCTGTAGCAGTTATGCAGGTACATTATCTTGATTCAAGGAAAAATCAAATTTACCAAGTTCACTCAGATTAGTGATCATGATCATTAGTTTAAATATTTAATGGATAGGACGGTTTACTAGATCCGTATCTATTGAACAAGCTGAAATGGGTCTTGAAATTAGTGATAAACTATACTCATAATTATCTGGCCTTAAGATTCACAGCCAGAAGACTTATTGCAGTAAATTAGCAAGCTGATTCACTAAGTTACCTGTTTCAGGTCTGAAATATAATCTCTTTGTGTGTGTGGCTCTTGATCGTCTTTCCCTCTCCCATTCGACACTTTAGGTAGGGGTTTTTTTCTGCATAGAAAAATTGCCCTTTTTTATTCTTGCTGTTGTAAGGGCCATGTTAAAATTACCTCAGTCCTGGATTTAGAGGTGACTTACCTCTGTTGTTGGAGGGAGCTAAATGATGCAGAGCTTAGGCATTATTACAAAATCACAGGGAATTTCTTACAGATGAGATTTATATTTAAGTGGTGAGCAATGGCAAGGTAACCAGGAGAGGGCTAAAGCAGCCCCCAAGATCACCCAAGTACTGGAGACCATCCAGTCCCCCTGTTCTCCAGGGCAGAAACTCTGAGTGCTTCTGAATTCATTAGATAGCTCCTGTATTAATCTGAGAGTTCTTGGGCCACTTACTTGCAGTGATTCATGCTTGCTAAAAACGACCTGATGTGGGGCGATGGGTATAGATATCTGTGTCCAGCCACTCAGCTTTGATCCACAGCCTCCAAAAGCGCTTCCCAGAAGATGCTCCCAAAACTGGTTGTGTACATGTTCAACAGAAGAGCAGACATCTATTTGCAGAGATCTTCTGAGACACTTCTCTCTTAGACTCTGTGAGACAATTAAATTATTGTCTCGAATGATTTGGACAGTAAAATACTGGTGAAGCAGTGCCATAATTAAAGAATTAACTCAGGGAAGGGGATTTACTGAACATGCACTGGGTATAGCATAGAATCAGAAAGAGTGCAGAAAAAGAATAGGAGCTCTCCAAGTCAGATCAGTCCCTTCCCATGTTTCTTTGTTAACCATCTTTAAAGAATACGTTGCATAAAAAATTGAAAAGTGCTTTCATGCACAGGGTTTTCTACAGATTAAAGCCAACACAAATCAATGTGTGTGACTTTCTTGTTTCAAGAAAACATTCAGTATTTTTCTAAAGGGTTTTTATTTATTTTTTTTTTCCTTACAATATGCAGTTTTGCCCTCTCTGCCTCAAGTTTAAATATTCCCATTCTCTCTGTTCCCATAGCTCCAAAACCAAGCAATATCATCTCCTGAGCTTCTGCAGATTTGGTCTTCCAAGCATAACTGACAATCTGCTCTCTCTGAAGTGTGTTTCAATAATTCTCAAATTAGATCTCTGAACATGAAAGCACTTTTTCTAACAAACCTCCATGCCAAGTACAGAAATGGTGATGAAAGTGAATTTTACCTGAAATGCAACCATTCAAACTCTCATCAGACAGCCCTTACAAGGACTCTATAAACACTATCTCTGTTGTAAAAGTATTTGGGAATCTTCCATTTAATGTCTAGGTAAAGTGTATAATGGAAGATGGCTATAATGAACCCAAAGAAACTAAATTGCTGCTCATCAGTCAGGATTAGTAACATGAAAAGAAGTAGGGCATCAGAGTATCAATGGCACTGAGAACTGAATAAAGGAGGAAGTAGAGCTGTGCTTCCCAGTGCTGGAATAGGTCAATGACTGAATTTTCTGAATTTTCCAGATATAAAATTAAATATTTGAAGCTTACAGAGGAGATTAAAGTATTCCTCACCCTATATTTCCAGTTACATCTCTTAATTTCTTGCCACCGATAGCTCCCAGTAGTAGTAGTGCCCCCCTCTTCTAATATTAGACCAGTGACAAATAGAAAGACCAAATGACAGAGCAACTACACCTGGCATTGTTTCATACTCCAAACAGCAGTCCTTCTTGATGAATCACTCTACTTTTCTGAAAATGCTAAACACAAAATGTAGAAATAAAAAGCTGCAGGAACTCAGATGCACATTTGTTTTCCTGTAGCCTTTTATGACTTTGTTAACTCACTGGTATTGATCTGACCAAATCACCCTCAACCTTTGCAAAAACAAATGTGCAAAGCCAAAAAACCCAATTCCTAGAAAGCAGAAAAATTCCACCTTTAAGCAAAGTTACATTTACAAGCTACCATAAACAGACTGAGTACAAACAGGCAAGCAGTATAATGAAAGTGGTTACATTAAGATAGCAAGAAATTAGGTTTTCATTGCCTCGCAAATGAGACTTCACAGTACCAAACAGATCACTTAACTGCATGTTTAAGAAAGGCAAAAGTAGTTCATGTGCTAAAATAACTTGAGTATAACTTGGATTTATTTTTGTAAATGTATATGACATGTATCTCATTTCTGTTTGTGGAATCACATTTTGCACCCATAGCACACTCCCAACATAGCTTAAAAAAAGGGTAAGGGCAGTGCTAATGGTGAAAAGGTTATCCCACTTGGATGTGCCCATGATGACTAATGAAACAAAGAACTAGATTGCAGCAGAAGGCACCTAAATCCACGGATGTTTGTTTCCAGATCTATTGGCACTGAGGGATCTGAACGTGGATAAGAGCAGTGGAAGGGGAGGCAAGCAAAGTGTAATTTTAAGCAAAGTGTAATTTGTGAGAAAACATTTCCATAGCACTACTGAAAATTAACAAGAAGTCCACGCCAGGAGTATAGGCAGCCTGTAAGATGGGGGAAGAGCCCATTGCCACCCACTTTCCAGGAGAGGCTGGGGGAAAGGGTGACAATATCATGTCATGTTTGCATGAGGCTGACAGCTGGACAGAAGGTACCAAGAGCTTTTCTAACCATCAAAACCTCAGCAAACCATTTATTTCAGGACAAAGGGTGCTGTATGTCTGGGTTGTGGAAGCTCCAGGATAGAAGAGTAAAGATTCTTTAAATATTCCAAAATCTCACTCCTTTGAGACCATTAAAGACAAGCTGCAGGAGACCAGTGCAATCAGGAACATCACAGACATGTCAAGCTATAATGAGAAAGAGCCAAATGCATTTCTGGTGTAACACTGCCAACATTAGTGAATACTCACCAGGGGACAATTCGTCCCATTTTCATTATTAGGAGCATCTGTAAGAACTGTTTGCCACCTTCTGGCAATACATAATTTCAGACAAAAAGTAGGAAAAAAGAAAATAGAGCACCGTATTTTTTTTTTCAATCAAAAACTCTTTGATTCCCCAGGAAAATAATTCTAGGAAGATACAAAAGACTTTTCTGGAAAAGTTTCAGACTACTGAAAGCATTCAAAGCTTTAATACATTGTTCATTATTCACATAATTTGGAAATTAAAAAGACGTTGAGATTTTATTGTACTTTAGTAATAAAATGTTATGCCATTTTTACTCTTAAGATAATATTAACTATTCAATAAAATAGTTGTTTATGGTTAACTTTAGCTGATGAAAAATCCCACATTCTTGATAAGCTACGAAGCAATTATTTAAAGTATTTTGATACAAAAGGACAACCTAGTCACAAATTTCAGGTCTTACCTCCCGTGACCTAAGATCTTGGCAGAGAGGATAAGCACGGCAAGACTAGACTTGACAAAATCTTAGAAGGGCAACCTATAAAGAAAACATAAGTACTGCAGGAAATTAAGTAAGCGTATCACTAGGCTGAGCTCTTTCGACTTAGCATGTAGGCAATGCTCAGAAACTGAGACAGACAAGCCTCTCTCATCCACTAACATTGAAACCAGGTTTCTTTTGCTGGTGGTTCAGACATAAGCCATCAGCAGCATTGGATGCAAGTAGAACACTAGGCTTCAGTTAAGAGAGGAGCTAGTAGGCACACAAGAGCAGTACCTTCATTTCCATTCCATTGAATGTGTGTAAGCTGACATAGGAAAGAAAACAATTCATGTATATGGCAGTTCTACCTCAAACAGAAAAACCCTTTAGACAGAAAAGTTCTGTTCCTGATGTTTTCTGATTGTCACTCTACCTCCAGAATGACTGTGTTCATCTCCCACTTATCCTCCCACACACTCAAGTTCTCATGTGTGTGGTGCCTCTTACTCACTTAGCAATTTACTCGTTGCCTGGGAGTTATGAGATGCAGGTCATAGGTGAGTCATTCTTACACATACCATGGAGAAGTGCCACCAACCTGCATGACAGTAGCTTGTGGAAGCTAAAACCACCCAGAAAATACCTACTAAACCACACCAAATCAAATGCCATCACAGTGACAGATTATAGTGCTGCTCCCAGCTCATTTATCTTGTCAAAATTAGTAGGTCAAGGAAGACTTTCTCCCTTCAAAGAGGGGAGGAAGGCATCTATTAGCTTTCAGTGAGATGTATACCTTTAAAAACCAATTTCTCCCACAGGAAGGATGATATCCATAGTGACAAAGTCAGAAACAAATTTAGAACTACATTGCCCCTAAATCTTTCTAGCAGTTTCAACTGAACGCGATATCCTTCACTTCTGCTTGGAAGTTATTTGGGCACTAGTAGTTCATGCTGTATTATACGAATACTGTCTCCTGTTCCTCCCAGAGGTGAAGGAAGAAAGAAGTAAAATTATTGCTATGTCTCTGGTTTAGTATGTTTACAAAATGTTTTGAGGTAACAGATGGTAAAAGTAGGTTATATTCACAATTAACACCTAGGTTTTGTATAAATCTTAAAAACAATAGAAAAAATATTCCAAAATATTAATATCTTCAAAATGCAGCTATAAAAATGCAGAATAGGCATAAAAAGAAATCATTACTTTAGTTGCTTTACAGAATAAAATTTTTCATTTTTCTCATATTTATATTTGTTGTGGAAAAGCAATCATTTTAGTGCTGGTTGAACAAGGCCAAATGAACCCTGATGGCTTGAACACAGCTCTTTAAAGGGTTTTTCTTTTGAGCAACAAATTACTTACATTAATGCACTTTGCTCTACTCTAGTAATTTTTATATTTTCCCATAATGTTCAAACATTAGAGGAAAGTCGGCTGCCATACCCTCACATCAGTATTCTCTTCACTAGCCAGTGACATATTGCAACAATGACTTGTTGACATTAACATCTACCAAGGTTGAGGATGAAGTTCTGCACAATTTTATTTCATTTGAAAGAAAAAGCAGGTTAGGCTGGGTTTTGGCTGTTTCAGACTGATGGTACTTAAACATTCTAGAAAGTCATTTTGTCAAGTTCTTACTTGCAAGTACTGTACTGTCACAGAATATGAATGATAGCAGCTTTTCCTCCCAGCCACTGGAAATACAGCCCATATGGGTTGCCTCCCAGCAAGGCCGGGCACTGTATTTTACACAGAATGCTCCCCATGGCCCATGTGGGGTTCACTTTGTGCTCTGGCTACAAGTTTTTATGCTTAGTTGGCCAAGTCATCTTTTTCTTCATGTTTTCTTGGCAGAGGAAGAAACCCAGTAATGCATTTAACATCGCATGTCCCAATTTATAAATAACTACATTTATATGTCATTGCATGTAATGTTGATTCACTTTTGCTGAAGTAGGTTTTAACCCACTACAGTTTCTCACTGCAATATTCAGCGGGTTTGCCTCTGAAAATAGAAAGGGAATAAAACTTAAAATTGTGCAGGGGGACAGTCCATTAATAAATCAGTTCTCTTGTTTCTAGGGGCTAAAACAGCAGGCCACTTGCACCCAGGCCTCCTCCCTAAGTGTCCCACAAACAGCTGGTACATTACCCTTCATGCCTTGGAGGAGCTGCAAGAGGTGTTTGCCACCCTAATTTTGAATGGTGGCTTCTCTTGCTGGACAAGAATCAGCTGATCAGAGCATAGTGGCACAATTCGCTCAGAGACAATCTTGTTACCTGAAAGTGTCTTCCTGGTTTCTGGTGTGCAGCTCATACTTCCCAAAGTAACAAGCTGTTTCAGTACCTTCAGATGCTGTCAGAGCCTTGCACGAGATCTGGTAATGGCCCTCTGCTCTTCACTGCCATTCAGTGAAAACTACCATCTCATGGACAACCGAGAAATAAGACTGTAGTTGAGTCAAATATGTTGGTCAGGCCAATGCTCAGCATCACCTTCGCCCTCGGGTAACGTTACAATGCCATAAAAAGGACAAACTTCATTTCCTAAGACCCAAGGTTGGTTGTTTTGTGCTAGCTCAGGTACCCCACTGAGATGCACAGACTGCTTCATGCTGCTTGGTGGAGTCCCGGGATAGTTTTAGAGAGCCAGGCAAAGTGTCTTGGACCCAATGCATGGTCCCTGACACACGTATTGACTAAAATGAGATCCCCTGGATTTCAGATCTGAAAGAGCTGGTGTCGGTCTTCACCTCCCCTATCAGGCACAGCCTGTGGTCTTGTGCCAAAGGGGTGGTGCTGAAGAGCAGAAGTGAAAAACAACCCCATCAAAGTCAATGCTTTTTGTAGGCAAGCTCCTAAGAGCTGATCGCTCTACTTGCATGAGCCTTCCTTTTATCTTTCCTTGCTCGAGTGCCAAGCAGGGAGCAGATGGTACATTACTCAGCCTTAACTGGAGGGTAAGAAAGTGTGATGTTTTTTTTAAAAACTCAGTTGAGACCCTCAGCCCATTTAGATTCCCAGCTCAAAGTTTATTTGCCTTACACAGAACTTGTACTTTCTACCCCTCTCAAATGCTAATCCTCTCCACACATATGCTCATTATGCAAAAGCATATGACAAACACCATCTGGGAAAATAAATAGCTCCTCAGCTAACCATGCTGCTCCCCGCCTTTACGTCACCCACCTCACTATTGTCTCTCCTATTTTTGTGTGCAAACAGCAATCACTCAATCAAGCTATTAACTTAAAAGTGCCATCTCAGTCAAGCAAGCTGCAGATCCCAGGCTGGGCAGTAAAACCCATCCCATTTTTTGGGATGATGTGCATCTTCATGATAATTTGAAAGCAGCCATAGCACTGAGAAAAACAAATGCATATTTTAAAGGGCAGTTGATATCACTGAGGGATACTGGTCCTGACCCAGAGAAGTCCATGCTTGTTTTTCGGCTTGAAGGGTACATTTTCTCCCCTGTGGAATATGCAGCTCTTGTCATGAGCCCCACCTAGTCTCCATGGATTCCTGAGCTAGTCCTTCTCTGACAGATTATTGCTTGTACTGTTCAGAGCCAGGGAATGGCACTAAATAGGGAATGACATTAGCCAAGTTCAGTGATTTCTCTAACCTTTATGTAGATGGTAAGAAGAGTTGTGCTGTAATTATTCATGATGAAATCACTGTCTGATGGGACGTTAATCAAAAAAAATGAGAATTGTGTATGCAAGAGAATGGCATCTCAGAATATTCTGTTTTGTGCCAATGGATTAGGAAAATCATCATGATTCAGCAAAGGAGATGTCTATTTAGCTAAATTAAACAGGATCTGCACAGTCCAACCGTATTGTGTTGAGGCTAAGTAACCAGGAGAAATTCAAAATGCACAGCCAAAAGACTCAGCGTCTGCTGCTATGATATAAAGGCAGAGCTTTGTAAGTACCCTGTAAGAATTGTGGGGCCATAAACACTGCAATATTATATCTGTTTAGAAAAAGTATGACAGAATTCAATGATGACCTTATCTGAGCTACAAATTCTTGTCAATTATTATATGCTTGTAGGGACATGTTTAATAGATGGCAAGAAGTCCTTCTCATTTGTCCTCAGAGACAGCGCTGATATTGCCCAGCTAAGAAATCCATTATATGGCTACAAAAGAGGCAATTTGATTTCATGAGCACGTGCATGTATTATTTTAAGAATAATTTAATGTGGGCAGAGGAAAGCAGAATCTGTAAGAAACACAGACCAGGGTTTGCAGTAAGAACCCTGTGGTTCTTGCTTCTCCTGAACATTTTGGGGCAGGGGGGAGGGAGATCATTTTTGGTTTTCTTCCCATTTACTGGGAGTTTCACCTCACCTAAAGCAGAGGAGTTTTAAGTCTGGTATGTGATTTGGGTGTTGATGTTACTCTGAATGCAGTACACACTTTGTGCTGCTGAATACGCCTTTAACTCCCTTCTCTTTGTTGTTACAGCAGACGAACCAAACTCCTGGAGTGCTCCCTCTGCCACCTCCCCAGGTCTGCCGGAAGTAGCTCTTTCCCTCGATGACATTATCTCACCATTATCTTCATCACACATAGCCCCACCCTCTGACCCTTCTCACCAGATAAGCCCAGAGCCAACATGGGATATCAAGAGGGAACGCGATGTAAGGAAACCAAAGGAGCTTTCGGTGAACGGTCACAAAAAGAAAAGGTTAGGAGATGAAAGAGAAAGGTCAGCAAGTCCTAAAAAGGTAGACAGGTCAAAGCATGAAGAGGCTTCTTGGAAAGGATATTCAGAAGGCAAAAATAAGACCACTGATGGTGGCAGGCCCACCTCAGAAAGCAAAGTGGTGGGACACAGCGTTATGATCGAGGCTGGCGCAAGAGAGCACGTGTGTGCTGGAACCAGTGATGAACAGTTTGGGAGGCTGAGGAAGCCGGAAAGCAAGAGAGGAGGATCTCTTAGCAAAAAAGAAGATCACAAATCTGCAAATATCAGTGAGAAGAAACCAGCTGCAGCACCCGACCATGTCAAGCTTGATATGGGTGCTACCAAGACGTACAGTAGCAACCGCTGCAGCTCGCCTGGAAGTGATATGGACCACAGCCAGAGGGACCCTGATGGGAAACCTAGCGAGTTCCCCAGGAAGGGACATCTCCACTCCATTAGCACTCGCAGCACCAACACCACAGTTCGAAAGGCAACGGTCTCCCCAGGGCCGTGGAAAATCCCCGGCTCAGATAAGCTACCTAGCGTCCTGAAGTCTGGTACTTCTGCCATGAGCAGATAAGCAAGGGACTGTTGCCCTCTAACTGTCTGAAACTGACACAGAACATTCTTCTTAGTTTTTGTCTCACATTGGTTTGTTTTAATTTATTTTAACTATCACACATCTACACAAAGCATTGAGGAATGAAAACATTAGTGTGTAATTCCATGACAATGTGCACAGTATCTAATAAGTTCAAAAGCATATAGTCAACATGGAGATTTAAAATCGACCCTAAAGTCCCAGTTCCATTTTAGGGACTTTGGCAGCTATGGAAGAAACCAAAACAATATGAAGGACAGTACATCAGAGAAGGATAGTGCAGTGTAGCTTTAGCATTTTTTTCCCACTGCATGAAGGACTTGGATTTCATTCAAACTTTATATCAAGAAACTGGAACAAGTTAGAGCAATCACAAACTGGAACATCGCCTTAAATAAAACTGCACGGAGCAAGCTGAAACCGAGAGAGGATCTTTTCATGGAGCTAAAATGTTGTAAATAAATTGTTCTCGACATATCTAGACAGGGGCTAAAGGGTTTCTTTGAAGCATCGTTCAGAACTGTACACCCATGACACCTCTCCACTGTTAACACTTTGGGATAGTCCACGTGGTACCCTGTAGCATAGTTCACTGGGCGCTACGGGAGGAGTGGGGAATCCAGTGGATTAGTTTCTGTGATACCATTTCTACTGCCATTTTTGTGAACAAACCGTGTTTCTGTACATTGGAAAGGAGTTAGGGTGGCGTTGTATTTGCAAATTACTCTCAAAAGTGATTTATTACAGGTTCCCCAAATCCTGCGAAGTAGCAGACAAACCAATTGGTCAGGCTCAAAACCCAGACATCTGCAAGGCCCTTGCAATGAAAGGAAGAGTGCTACAGAGAAAAGCTGCAGTTTCCTTAAGGAAAGGCCTTTCCTTCCTGCAGAAGATGATAGCTTCACTTATCAACAGTGCTATGTTTCATACCCATCTGCATTTAGTTAGGACACTCATCTTCCATCCCCTCAGTTTGGCAGAGCAGGTGCCCTTCAGGCACACGTTAACAATAATTAGACTGGTTTCTGAAATACAGTTGTCAGTGTCCTCGTTCAGTAAATTCGATATATTTCCATTTTTAAAATGGTTTCCATGTTCTCATTTCTTCCCTACATCCATTTTTTTGTTTGTTTCGTTTTGGGGTTTGGTTTTTTTTTTTTTTTTTTGGTCTTTTGTTTTTAACTTTCTTGCTTGTCTGTTTTGAATTTCAAGCCTTAAGTGCCAGGTAAACATTCCAGTCTGCCTTCACAGGAAATAACTCCGAGTTTAGTCAAACAGTCATTATCTTGTTTCAAAAAGATGCGTGCGTGTCTGTGTAAGTGTGCATATGCTTATTTGTCTGTCAAAATTAAAACAAAATCCTGGGCAATAATACATTGGTAATTTAAAAAAAAGAAAAAAAAAGTCATGAAGAAAGTACTGTCAAAAATTTGTATTTAAAAGGTACTGTTCTCTAACGATCTTAGTTCCTCACATGCTCTGCTGAAAAATTAGACTGAGATTGGCTTTGTTCCAAGAAATTAGCACATTACTGTATGTCTCAAACATTGCACTGGACTGAGAAATTTATAGGCATGTTTCTTCCTGTCCAATTATTTGAAAAGCCTCAAGTCAAGGATTTTGCAGCTTTCAAACAAGTTTTTCTTTTAGAAAGAAAGCTCCATTTAAAATATGATTTCTAAAAAAGCACAAGTCCATGTAGCTGTTTATAAAACTCTTATTTAATGGAGGAAAAAAAAAAATCTTTATCCCCTGAACTAGAATCCAATATAATTTGCCATTAATTTATTGAATCTGATTTTGGACAATGCTTCTGTAGTGTAGATGCACATCCCAGTATCTTATTTTTATGTATAAAGAAAACGAACAATAAAATCTGAAAAACAGTTGAGATTATGCTTGCATAAACTCTAATTTGCACAGTTCACAGCTACTCCTTGTGCAGTAATTGCTTTATGCGGCTGTAATCGATAACCTGTGAAGACAGCACATCATCTAAACCCCATTCCAAATAATATTTCTGTGTAGTGTTAGCTGTGAATTTACCCTGTACAGCTCTATCTCTATAAATATAATTCCATGTATTAATAGTCACAGAAAGGCTGTAAGTGAGCAACTATTTTTATGAAACGCACCACTATGGATAAATTAACTTTTACAGAAATCTTGTTTACTGTATGATATTCTAAACCACTGTCAAATAAAAGATATATCCAAAAGTCTCTTTTTTTTTTTTTTTTCAATTGTACATAGTCTGTGTTAATTTTGAGTAACAGGCTTCAGTGTTATGCTGAGAAACAACCATTTACATGCATATGAGTAGAATTAATTAACTAATGCATTATAAAAAAGGAAGGCTCCATTTTGATTTCTGACTCCAAAGAGGGGTACAATTTAGGAACATACATGTAGGTGACCAAATAAATTCCATATAGGCAAATTAAGCTCTATGAGGCTACATGCAGAGAAACCTCTCCCTTGGTGGAGAAGCCTCAACTCTTACTCTCCTTCCAACCTAAGGAGACCCAGGAGCAGCATGGCCAGACTCCCTGCACTGAGAGACATATACCATGTATATGTCTCACATATACCATATATGTGTATATATATCTATCTCTTGGAGCATATACCACGTATACAAAAGGAATCTGGCATCTCTAACTAGCCCTAGAAAGGTTTGTTTGCAAGCTGAGTGAAGGGAGCATAATCTGATTTCCAGTTTACTTTACAGAAACAAGAACAGAAAAATGCTCCTTACCTTCAGTTAGGCAAAATAAATCACCAGTTTACAGACTGTAGGCACTGTAAGATGTGCTGGCTGGAAAATTGACGATATTTTTCACACAAATATGACCTTTTTTAAATAAATATATCATTTTTACTTAAAATATCATTTTTTTCAAAACATAATAATTTGCCTTCATACACCCAGAATCAGTTTCTGCAGAGCCTCATTTTTCAGAACATCAGTGTTCCACATAATAACTTGAAGCAGCTAAACTAATAACATCATTTTTCATTACAATAAGCACACAACAAATTTGAAGCGTCTTTAATACTCCAAAATATTTGCTCCTCTTTAAATAGCCATGATTTTCATAGCTGGAAATCTGAGTACGGGCTTGATTCAAACCCAAAGGTATCACAGGGAAGCGTGCCAAAGCAGTATAGCCTCACCCAGTCTTTTTATGTTAATAACATATCCTTTTCTTTTAGGCATAGTGCAGCATTTGCAGTGCATTGTCATTCCTGTTACACCTTTTTACCCACCTTTTCATACCTATGCAATAACACGGAAACTGGATGCTTAGTTTGATGTATATTCTCTGCTCCAAACTCCAATGCATTGGTGTATGTAAGCTTGCCTGCATGTGATCAGCAATGCACATCTGGGAGGAGTTTTGGTTAAACCTTGTAGGCAGATGTGCAGCCATTTTCTAATCAGTGGCAAATGTTGTCTCTGGGGTTCAGCATCACTCCAGGTATTTCTGCTCGGTAGCTTTAGGAATTCCACACAAACTACAGAGCCTGGAAGAGCTTCAAACAAGTTTAATAATACAAAAGCAATGGAAAATTTAACAGCTCCCACAAGGTTTTTTTGCCAAAGGTGCCATCTTTTCTTCCAGAGAGCTGCTGGGCTGACAGCACTCTTCATTTAGGTACAACAGAGCACAGGCTGCACTGGTTTCACTACACTACCCTTCCTAAAACAGGAGGGACATTTGTAGCCTGTGTATCTACCTATTCCATGGCCTCAGTGATAAGACAGCCAACAATTTAGCACCACTGTGGATAGCTGTCTGTTAGGAATTGATGCAGAAGTTCAAGCCTGGCCCCATTTCTTCCCTGGTATTTTTCATCCCCCATCTGAATGTGCAGTATCATTGCCAAGAATTTCTCATCTCCAACAAAGATCAGCTTCAGTCTGGTTTGCGCCATCTCTGCTGAATATGAACATCTCATTCTTAGCCTCCTCTACATCCCAGGTGCCCTCAGGACTACCAGATCTATCCTGAATCTTTTCTCTTCCTTCACAGCTTCCTTCCCACTGCTCTTGTTCTTAAGCCTATCTCTGAGACAAGTGCTGCTGTTTTGCAGTAGATTGAATCTTTCATTCTGTATTTTCCCCTTCTATGTAGCTCAGAACTTTGTCTTCCTCATTTTCCCCTCTTTCCTTCTGCCTCTCTTTCACCAGCTGGCATCATTTGCTACTCAACCTCTACCTTACATGTCTTAGCAGCTCCACTTTTGACACCTCTGCTGAGGTGTCTCACAGTGCCAGTTACTCACAGTGGACAAGTCATTAACATACATATAAACATATAGACATACCAAACACTTTGTACAGAAGCCCAAGCCAAATCACCTGCTTGTCCTTCAGAAACCAGCAGCGATGGCTGATTAGACATTCTAACTCCACATGCAGCCCTTTGCAAGTACAAATAATGTCTTTTCCTCAATCCAGTAGAGCTGAATGTCTGCACTGATAATGATCCAAACATTCAGGCCAGGGTATGTGGCTGCAACATGCTATGAACTCTACTGGAAGTCTCTAAATTCATTTCACAAAGGCAAGGACAGGTACAGCTGCAGGCACATTTCTGTCTTAGCCACTACGCTCTTTCTGTATACCGCTGCTGCAGCAGAAACCTGGGGCCAGAACTACAGAGACGTAAGTAGAAAAGCGCACGTCAGCTAATGAGGATGTCACTCTCCATGTTTCTCCTTGCTTGGAGGGAGGCTTTGGTGTGAAGGGGAAAAGTTTCTTGGTACAGTGCCATGGAGCTCAAAGTTAGAGGCTTTGGACTTGCCCAGGGATGACTGGTCTCATTAGGGATTTACTTCACAGTGCACTTCTATAAGTCTCCAAAAGAGTCCTTTCCCTCTGTTGTCCCCTTGACACCTAGGATATTTGCTGTAATTGTTGCTAAAAAGGCTGCAGAGGCAAGGCAGGCTGCCTAGTCTCATGACTAATAGAGGACTTGGAGAGAATTCCCATGGCTGTGTTATGCACGGCTCCCACCATCATGTCTATTAGACTCAAGGACTCTCAAGGCTGTTTCTTCATCTATCATGTCAGAGCCGAACATCACCTTTATGTTCACAGCTGCCATCGAAACAGTGAGCCTTTTTAATTAGCCATTACTCCCAAAGGGAAATCTAGTGCACCTTCTGGATAGAAACAGCCCCAGGAGGGGCCAGGACTCAAACTTCACCTATACCCCGAGCCCCTTGATGGACAGCCCAAAGGTCTCCTGCTCAGCACCAACCTCTCCCTTGGAGCAACAGCTTCTCCCCAGCATTTGAATAAGTATCCATAAGCTCTGCATAAACCATCACCCTCCTGGAGCCAGCACAGGCACACTCGGTCCAGCCTTCAGGGTCCCAGATTATTTTATTCAGCATTTCTAAGAGCAATGACATGATTGCACATTCATCTCCATAGCTGGTACCTCGCTCAGAGCAATTTCTTTAAAATATATTGTCAAGACACAGTAACATAAGCAGTAACACTGAATTATAGCCAATCTAAAAATGATGGCTTGTCCTTTCCTGCCTTTAGTGCCTCTATGGCAGTAAGTCACCCTGCCAGTTCAATTAATCGATAAGGAGGGTTTTGCTTACAAGGTATAAATATGTCTTTTTTAAACAGCTGGGGGAACACCAGTGCACGAATACCCGCTCCCGGTCATGCACACACAGGGACTTGGAGCACAACTTTCCAATCCTGCTCAGGAACTTCCCAAACATCCATGTCCGAGATGGGTGGCTGCTCCTCTCCGAGAATTAAAACATATAAGGATGCAGACTGATCCATAAAGATGTTGCTCTTCCACACATGAACTGCTGTATTTTAAAAATAGAAGATATTTAACCTGAAACAATAAGCAAGAAAGGGTATGGGGAGAAAGAGTGACAGGGCTTTCTGCTATGGGCCACTTGCCAACCTCCGCTGTTTTCTCCTTCTACAAGCTTAAAAATGAAAAGATGACCTATCAAACATGACAGAGCACTGCAAGTTGGAGGGACAGAGAGGAAAGGGTTTTAGTGATTGCACTTCAAAGAAAATTAATTTATTTAAGTAAAAGACCTGGTTAAACACAAGGAGAGGATGACGCCAAAGAGAGCACCATGCCATCTGTCCTCAAGGGACAGCTCCAGGGTGCTGACGGGCTCTTCCAAACAGTAATTCCCCGGGTGCTCCAGAGCCTACAGCAGCCTCAGCAGTGTGCTGGCACTGCAGAGACAGGCCAGCAGCAGCAATTCCCTGCAATGCAGGAAGATTGAGAATCCAACCCCTGTGATGCTTCTCTTTAACTCTGTGCCCCAGGATTGCTGTACCACCAAGGGACAGCCCAGTTGCCCTCCCAGCGATGCTGTAGATGTGGAAGCAGGAAGGAGTAACTAAAACATGAAAGCCAAATCCGGACCTATGGCAAGAGCCCTTCCAACTTCTCTAAGTTGGAAAAAAGGTTCTGAGCAGCCTCAGAAACACAGCTACAGCAGGAGACCCAGCAGGAGTGAGAGCAGGCCACTGGCATAGAATCATAGAACCATAACATAGTTAGGGTTGGAAAGGACCTTAAGATCATCTAGTTCCAACCCCCCTGCCATGGGCAGGGACACCTCACACTAAACCATGCCACCCAAGGCTATGTCCAACCTGGCCTTGAACACCACCAGTGATGGAGCATTCCCAGCTTCCCTGGGCAACCCATTCCAGTGCCTCACCACCCTCACAGTAAAGAATTTCTTCCTTATATTCAATCCAAACTTCCCCTGTTTAAGTTTGAACTCGTTACCCTTGTCCTATCACTGCAGTTCCCTCCCAGCATCCCTATAGGCCCCCGTCAGATACTGGAAGGATGCTATGAGGTTTCCACGCAGCCTTCTCTTCTCCAGGCTGAACAGCCACAACTTTATCAGTCTATCTCCATACGGGAGGTGCTCCAGTCCCCTGATCATCCTCGTGGCCCTCCTCTGGACTTGTTCCAACAGTTCCATGTCCTTTCTATGTTGAGGACACCAGAACTGCACACAATACTCCAAGTGAGGTCTCACGAGAGCAGAATAGAGGGGCAGGATCACCTCCCTCGACCTGCTGGTCACACTCCTTTTGATGCAGCCCAGGATAGGGTTGGCTTTCTGGGCTGCAAGCGCACACTGCTGGCTCATGTTCTTTTTCTCATCAACCAACACCCCCAAGTCCTCCTTCACAGGCCTGTTCTGAATCTCTTCCCTACCCAACCTGTAGCTGTGCCTGGGATTGCTCTGACCCACTTGTAGGACCTTGCACTTGGCATGGTTAAACTTCATCAGGTTGGCATCAGCCCACCTCCCAGGCATGTCAAGATCCCTCTGGATGGCATTCCTTCCCTCCAGTGTATCAACCGAACCACATAGCTTGGTGTCATCGGCAGACTTGCTGATGGCACACTCAATCCCACTGTCCATGTCACCAATCAAGGTGTTGAACAAGACAGGTCCCAACACCAATCACTGAGAGACACCACTCGTTACTGGTCTCCAGCTAGACAATGAACCATTGAGCACAGCTCTTTCTATCCTTCCCCTCCATGTAAATTGGAGCCACTGCTGTCACTGAAACCACCTGAATTTTTGCACTGCTTTTCTAATGCTCTTCAGAAAAAATATGGGGTTTCTTCCTGGATTGTCCTTTGCTCAAAAGCAATGAAAAACAATAGGCAACCAAACCAGCCCAAAACACACTCTCCTGCCATCACCATGGCTCAGAAGTTTCTATTCATACATATGTATGAAATTAATGAATTTTGGTGTTTGTGATTAAAAACTATGCCAAGAGCTTTAACTAAAGTACTTAAAGAATTGCAGTCCATAAACCAGAAAATTGTTCACTCTGTCTCTAAACCAGCAAGTACAAAGAGGTACATTTAGGTAACTACATTTATTCAGTTCAGGAAGATAATCAGACCTTTCCCTGCATAGTCTGCAAAGCTCACCAGTTACAAACACCTGTTCCAATTAACACTTCACTCACTCCAGAAGTTTCTAAAAAGTAAGCCCACCAGGCAACACAAAGCACCGCAATGTGTTAGTACAGAATATTCCAGAGTACCTCTCAAACCTGGAATGTCACAAACAATACCAATTGATTACTCTGTATACCCCAGGAAAGATGAATGTCAGCAAGTGCCTCCTCCTGAGCAGCTCCTGTCTCCTGTATCCCTGGCACTGCATGGCTTTTCGGGTTGGTTGTTGGTAGAGACGTACCCTGAGTGTCATCGTGCTGTGGTGGCCCCTGCAGGTCACAAAGAGTTTTGGAGGAATCTTCCTATCCAATTTGCACACCAGCACTGCAGAATCCTCTCTGCACCCAGGAACATGGAGAGTAGTCCTGCGTGGCATCCAGCTGAGAGGGGGGCACAACCCACAGGGCTACACCAACAGCCTGCATCTCTGGGCGAACAAGCTGAGTCCTACACTGCATCACCTCCCAGCAGCTAGCACCTGGCAGCACAGGCCCCAGACTAGGAGAAAAAGCTCTTTCCCTAACCACAACGGTTTATTCTGAGACCCTGGTTTGGGGTCTACAGCCCCTTTAACCTGGCTGCTTATTCACTTGCTATATTAATTTATAGCTAAACACTCTTCCTAAGAGGGCAGCTTCAGAAATGCTTCTGCCCTGATTTCACATCCTAATGCACGACAGGCTTCACATTTAACAAAACCGAAAGAACCTGGCCCCGGGCTCTGCTCTTATAGCACTTCAGGGGGATCAGCAACCTTCTTCCCTGTGGGAAGACTCCTTGAGCAGCCCCTGCCCAATTCTCTGCTCTCATCTCTCATTCTGTTCTCTTTATATCGAATATTTTGCATGCTGGCATACAAATGCAAATGCAGCCTGAACTGATTCCCTCCACACCTTCAGTCCCCTGAGGTAACAAACAAGTCTCTACTTCACAGGTTTATAGGTCCATTATGTTCTTTGCTCTTTCCTAGACTAAATGGCTTTGAAATAAATTGAGAAGGTTCGATAGTGTTTTTAAGACTGATTGTTGAAGTGTTTTGCAATTTACATAGAAATTATTCATATTTAATTCCCAGTTATGAGCACTAGCATACTTGAGCTTCATTAGCTACTCCAAAAAGCCAGCAAGCACCAGCAACGGGATTGGAGGTGATAAGGTGCAAGTGCATTGGTTCTGGATGCTACCAGAGCTCTCCACTCATTGTCAGACCTTCCTACTTAGGAAGGTCCCTGCTCTGCTTTGCATCAATCCCCTTTGCTTAAGCAGCTGCTGAAGTCCAAAGAGAGTAAATGATGGACCAACTTAGTGACAAATCTCCCCTGATTTCCCCTTTCATTTCGGACATTGTCTTCACACCAGGAGAACACAGTAAATAACACGCACAGCAGCATACAGCTCTGCCACCATCAGCCCGAGAGCAGGCTTGCCAGGGCAACTGACAATGGAGAATCAGAGGCTGATTTTCACCATCCAGATCTGGATTGTCTCCTGGGGACCTTAAATCACAACACCTTGTCAAGATAGAAGAGGGGTTGTGGACCTCTGATCCAGGACTGGCCAAGTAAAGATCATAGGCTCAGATGGAATAAATGGGCCCCACAAGTCAAAGTGGGGCGGTATGAACTGCTACTATACAACAGTAGCAGTTACTCTCACATTAAGCTATCAAGTGCATGAACCTCAGCCAGCATAGTGTGTTACATCTCTTTTATAAAAGATTTTATTGAAGTAACAGATGAAAAAGCAAAGAGGCAGTTGTAGCATGTGAAATACGAAGCATGAATTCACCGGCTCATTTTGATGGCATCTCTTACTCCCTTTCCTTGCAGCTAGAGACAGCCTTTATATGTCAAAAAATGGCCAGCTTCTACAGGATACAGAAGTGGAGGGAGCTGATTTAGGGGGAAGAGTGGGAAGACAAAGTGGGCTTCTGCTAACAGTGCTCTGTGCCGTTGAACACTGCACACACATGGACATGCACACACATGCATCTGAAGCAGAGAGAACCAGGCAGCTCAGCTGCTGGTGCTGACTCTTCCTCGTAAAACCTCACTGCTAGAGAAGGACAACTCGGATGCATGATATTCATGGTGCTCCAGACCACAGCAGGCTTGCTGCTGGCCTGCTTGGGTCTGTGCTGCTGGCATGCAGGGCACGGCACACTGGCATGGCCCTGCTAAAGGCCTTGCACAATGTATGCAGAAGTACTTATAGGCAAGAGAAAATAAACTCTATAACCTAGTGCTGATCTTTTGAGCCTCAGCAGTAAGCGTTAGTAGAAAAAGCAAACATCGTATTTTCTAAGGTCTTTCAGTAGAAAAGTGATTCACCAGCGTAATAAAAAACAATACTGTAAGAGAAAACAATTTTGCCCTTTAAGTAATAAATAACATGGTCATAGAATTCTTATAATTAGCTAGTATCACAATTTATAAAAAAATACTGTAAATTACTTTGTATGTATGTAACCTTAGGGAACTACCAGATACTTTACAATGTCTAAGGGAATCAGGGCATGAAAATACTGAATAAAACTGACACAGAAGAAACTACCCAGTCATAAGGACTCAAATCACAGCAACACAGTTACATTGACTGACCTACAGCCTAAGTATCCCAATGGATATAATCCATAAATACCATACTACAAGTATGTAAACTTATAAAAATATTATGACAAAATTAAGTTATAAAAAAGTCAAACTTTGAGTCTTTGGCAGAGAGGAAATATCCTCCTCGGGGTCATATCTGCTTGGTGTTTGGTCAGCCTAACCAGCTGGTGTCAGCTTCACAACAAGACTTTCAACCAGGAAGATCTGTAATTTCTTCTCTGTGTGTTCATTATGCAATGCATTTTTAATTAATTTTCCACTTTTTTTGAGTTTTCCTATTTCTTCCAGCATGACAACTATTGTGTAGTAGGTGTAGGTCACCATCAAGAACCAATGATTAGGAACATGAATGTTAGTGTCCAGTCCATGCCTCAGAGACTAATAAAATACAAATGCAGAACAGGATCTATCTCATCCAAGTTTAGAAATCTACATTACTGCTACTCATTCTAGGCTTTTTACAAAGAAGACCAATAGGTACCTTTAGAAAGAAATTTGTTCAACACCTTCAGCATGAAATTAATTGTCCTACAGAAGTATCTAAATTGTTTCATTGACTGAAAAGAGCTTGCAGGGTTTCTAGCTCCAAGTCACCTCTGACATCTCAAATCCTGAAGTCAGGTTAGATAAGCATTCCCAGATGTCTTCAATTTCAGACATCTGGTGTATCTATAGGATTAGGCGGCCTGAAGGAGATAAGCAGGGAAACCCTGATGATTTAGCCAGAGCTATTAGTGAATTATCTGTGCGCAACATCTCCCCTCAGGTGCCCACAGCTGACACAGGGACTCAGCCCCACAGGCAGTTTGAAGGTCTGGGAGCAACAGAGCAGATTGCCACCAGCACTAACAAGGCAAGAGGGTGACCAGGCTCTTCCAAGCATCAGGACCTTCCTACCCAGGGAGTCCTGTTGATACTCCCAGTGTCTGTTATTGCCCTCCTTGCACAGCCTGCTGCTGCCCCAGATCACACATGCAATGCTCAGAAAGTAACACAAAAGTGAGTTACACAAAAACCACAAATGTCATAGGTTTATGGGAATATTTTGCAGTGCATCTAACAAGCAGGTAATTATTAATGTGTTTGCAAAGGTGCCATGTGGGTAAGTTAAAGTTTCTCCTCTTTCACATTTGCATTGCAGCCCCTATGTCCTCTTCCCAGGGAGATGATGTTGCTTTCATCATGATGTGTATTCAAGTGTCTAGAGAAATCAGTTCATGGCTTGGTGTACAGCTCTTAGAGAAAAAGCAGTGTTTCAAGCAGACTGTGTACCTGTTTTCCCCCAGAGTGCAATTCCCATGTGAGTCATCACGAGTCTTTCCTTTCAGGTGCATCAGTCTAGAACCTGTCAATGTGTCTGTCCACCATCCCAACTCTAACTACCTCAGACTTGTTTATCCTTCCTTTCTGAAGACCTCCTGAATTATTTGCTTGGTCTGCTTCCCCCCTCCATAAATTGTCCCTATGATGGGTTTTGTTCTGTTTTAAAAAGAATACTGGATATTGTAAAAATCTGAGCCCAGGTCTCTCAAAGAAATAGGAGCATATCCTTCCAGAACATGGAGGAAATCAGTACCTTCCCTTCTTCCTTTGGGGACACAGAAGCAGACTTTTTTCTACCTCATTGCATATGTGGTTTGACTGGTGAGGAATTGAAAAAGAAGCAGAGCTTTCCTGACCAAACAGAGCATGGCAAAGAGGATCTACACATGCACTCGCACAGGCACACTCACAAAACACACTCCGAGAGTGGCACAAGCAGCCCTGCTCAGGCAGAGTTTTGCCAGTAAAGTCTGAAGCTCTCTCTTACTGGGATCATTTTTGCTTTCTATCATGAAACCTGGACTTTGCATTTAACATTATTTTTCTTAGGTCAATAATGTATTTATATATATTAAATGATTCTGCTATTCTCAAAGAAATCAAAGGTGACCCACATGAAAACAATGAACTGAGAGTGCTTAGCAGGCAGTCTGCGCTATGCCTGAATCCCAAGATGCGATCTAACTTCCTCAGTTTTCTGAAGGATGCTTAGGGGATGGTTAACAGAGCAATAAAACTATTGTGTCCCCTGCACCATACAGTGCCACTGGTAGAAGAGCAGGATGTTATGGTCATGATACGCTGAACACCTGAATTGTTTGTCTATACCAGAATTAACCAATCCAGATTGTTCATATCATAAGAAAAAAGGAGATTGTAGCACTACAAGGGAATGGCTGTAGTTACAGTATATTTGCATCAGTCACAGCTCAGTTTGAAGCTCCATTGCTACTCAGAGGGTGACATAAAGGGTACTTGTATGAGTTGGGACACACCGGAGGTAATTTTCTCATTTCCTACCTGGGTGATATCTTAATCAGTTGTGTTCGTAGCCTAGGGATTTTGAGAGAGGAATTCAAAAGGACTTCTTTTCCTAATCCCTTTTACCAAATACAGAACTTTTATTTCCTTCCAATGTTTCCTCCAAGGAAGCAAAACCCCTTTGAATTAAAGTAACATTAGTTGTCTATTACCGGATAGCACAAAGAGAGACAGAAATTAAGGACTAACAATATTCTGAAACTAGCATGACCTTAAATTACAGCAGGTTAATATATCACTTCAAATGTAAATCTCTGTCTGCTCTTACCTTGAGTTCTGAATACCTTTAATCAAGTAGCATAATAGAAATTTGACGATCAAAAGCTGTAACTGCTGGTGAAGTGAGGCTACAAGTTGGAGAGCCAGCTGGGACTTGAAATTTGGCTGTTCAACAAAAAATGCTTTGGAAATTCAGTCTCTCTTGAGCCTGTAAAGGCTAACAAAGTGATAGAAAGGCTTCAGTAGTTAACAAAAAAGCCATTGTGAAGCTTGTAAAATCCAGAATGGGTGATGCAAGCGGGAACTTGGAGACACCAGGGAGATAGGAATAGAAGGAAGAGGCTTTGGGGAGAGTCACAAGATCAGTGTTCATGAGCACAACCATGTGGGATGATCTATGGCAGCCTCTGTCCCAGCAGGCTCTTTGGGAATGCCATTCCCCTGGGATGAGGACAGCTGACACCACCAGAGTTTGGAGACTTGCACCCTGAAGCATATGTTGTACACTAAAGCCAAGACTCACAAACCTTAAAGAACTGATGATGAACATGGGGTTTCTGTCTAGCTAAGGAACCTGAGGACCATGGCAGCACCAGCATCATAATGCCGTTATCCTACAGCAGCTCTTTGTGGAAGCTGAAGCAAAGGTCCAACATTGCTCATTCTTTGTTTGTCTTTAACATGAACACAAAAAAGACTTATGTGTATCTGAATATTTCTTAAATTACCTATATACCAAAGATCTACAAGCATAAACAAGCAGTGTTTATAAGCCTTCAATCTGAAAACCTCAGGAGAGGAACACATAAGGGACAATTCAAGACAGAGTTTTCTTACTCAGAGTGGCATTAACCTGCTTCACACACCTCCCTCCCCACATGAAAGGTGCACTAGGTTGCTCAATTTTAAGTGCTCATGTTTTCCTGAGCATGTTCTCCTTCATTCATTTGCTCTCTAGGCTCTTCCTAGTGGGGGGTAAGGCAGCATAAGGTTGTCATGGTTTTCTCCCTGTTTATTGATATTACTGCTTACAGCTACAAAATCATCTTCATCTTAGAGACATAATTTTGTAGGTATCCCTGTCCTTCCATGCTTAGGAAGCTTCTAAAGGGGAAAAAATATATCCTTACAAGACTAAGTTTTATACTCTTAATCATATAAAACAGAGTAAACTCCCTCTGAAATAAAAAAGGAAGCTTGGCTCCACTGAAATCAAACATAAACCCCTGATTTCAGGGTGGACAGAATCTCATCTAACACCTGGAAGAGAAATCGGCTGTTACTTTCTGTTTATTACAGTGCAGGGGAAGCACTCCCAGTAGAGTACTGGGCTACTTGAGCACTTCAAGCCTTTTATGAGGAAGATTAAAGCCAGAGATGTGGTGCTGAGTCCCTTGCTTCGAGCCTCTACAAAAGGACAAGTAATTCTCACATATCATGGAAGATTTCAGCGCGTTCTGGAATGCAGATACGTAGATTTGCACCATCCAAACTACCACACTCACTGCAGGGCACTGACTGCTGCAGCACTGCTCTGCATGGTGAAACACAGACACCTCCCGACAGGCCACCAGGGTGGCTTAGTTGTGCATTGCTACATCATCTCCAAGGCTGAGGGGCCATGGAATATGTATAACCACAGTCACACAGCACTCTGCCTCAGCTAAGAAGCGTGATGCACAGCATCCATCTCTGATTATCAGTGCAACAAATGCAAGCTCCATCAGCTGCAGCCCAAATAATCTATTCACAGAGAATCAAAAGCAGGCTTGCCAAGTTGCCTTTCCCTGCTGCTTGGCACCCCAGGACAGGTAACTCCAGCCATGGCTTTGTTTATCTAGTATTTTCTATTTGATACATAAAACAGAGCATACGAAATGCATATGTGTGTGTATTTGTATGCAGTCGCATACATTTGAGCCAACTATTACAGCTGTCTGTGCTGATAAATTGTATCTACTGCTGGTCCTTCAGGTTTCTTCTGTTTTTCAGCAGAAGACCTGGGAAGTCAGCTCAAGGGGAAGGACTGCTGTTCTTTAAACACTACACACCCCTCTTCAAGGAATGCAGGTCTCAGGAGGAGGCAGAGCTTGGCTTGCAGGGGATGAGTAATTGCCTTCTGGAAGCAAATTGCAGCATTTGGAGCATCTGTGCCTTCAAAATGTAGTTTTCAGTCCCCATCTGCAGGCAGGATGGAGCAGAGCAGCTCAGCACCCCAGCTGGGGTGGGAAGCACTGGGCTGAGCTGGGGTAAAGGCATGGCGCTGCACTGGAGGATGAAGAATAGCCTTGCTGTGCAAATCACAGCAGTGATCCGCAGACAAAATCTCGTCCACCATTCGTTGCTTAATCACCTACCAGCTTTAAGGGCATGGTTTCCTTGTGTGGCTGTGAAGGGGCAGTTGTTCTGCAGCTCTGCCATAGTCAGGCTGAAGGATAAGTACAGGTTTGCAACATGCATAAACATCGATTTTGGTAAAATGAAAGAAAGTAATAATTATAAAGTTAAGGAGAAAAAAGCTATACACAGACACATACACGTGTGCATACAGGGCAGAGCAGGCACATGGGTGGCAGTGTGTGACACTGGGGCAGCACCAGGGATGAAGAGAGGAGCAGCACAAAGCCCTTCAGAAACTGGGGGACTGTGTTGACTGCCCAGGCAGGTGCCTTGCTGCTGACCCAAAGCACCCCCCAAACCACAGCAGCTTCCCAAGTCTCACGCCAGACTGGAATGACAGCTTAAAGAAAGTGAACTATCTGCTCAGATAGCAACATACATATCGATTGCATGCGCCAAATCAGATCAATTCCCGGATGTCCAACTCAAGGACAGGGCCATACACATGAATAATTTGGGAGAGGGATGTGCGCAGTATAGCTGCAAGATCTACAGTACGTGTACAGTGGCTCATCACTCCCTCAAACACAAATAACAACCCAGCTCAAGCCTATACCAAAAATGTTGTCTGCTTGATAAATTGATGCCAAAACCTTAAGGCAATAAAACCTTAAAGGCAAATTTCCCTTGCTCCCTACTTTGGAAAGCGATGATTGAGAGCAAGGGGTTTAGCTTCAGCCCAAGGCACAAGGAAAGTACAACTCAATCAGTACTTTCAGTTAATTCCCTTTAGCTGATGAAGCACAAGGTATCTGGGTTTTGATTAAAGTCCACCTTTCAGCCCTTCCTCGTCTTAGGAGGTTTCACCGTTATCTATGCACTCTCCTTCCCTACTGACGGACAGCTTGCTAATATATGCAATATTACTCAAACTTGTCAGAAATCATTTAAAATCCCATTAACATCAGCAAACCAAAAGAGAGAATATTAACCGCTAATTCCAGCTAGTCAAGAACTGCACTTCCACTAGTTTCTAATGAAAAGTACCCTGTAATAAGTTTTTCTTCGTTTTCTGTTGTGACACACTCCTTTAATCAATATGTTTTTATAGTGAAAGTAATGAGTTTTCTCTGTCATATCTGTCTCATAATACATCTTCTAAGAAAAACTAGATGAATCATTATTTTAAAGCATTGACTGCATGATTTTTTTTCATTTCATTTATGATATCTGCATAGAGGAATTAAAAAAAAAAAACAGTTTTCATCAGCCTCCCCGAATGGGATTAATTTACTGTAACAAAAATGGATGGGGGCATCAGAAGTGCTTGCTCCAACTATGCGCACAGTGACTAATACCATGAATATGAAAAGCTATCTTAACTGATTCTAAGTTGCAGATGGATCTTGGCAGAAAGGAAGCCAGAGGAAATGAATGTAATTGCTGCAAAATGTGTAAAAATGACAGAGAGAGGAAAGCCTAGACAATGAGAGATGATTGCCATGCTCTCCAGGTTGGAATGCAAAGCTCTTCTTCTGATTGTTCTGGGGTTTAATCTGCTGAATGCACATCGCTCTTCGAACCCATATGGGCAAGTAATTTGCCATATGTTTTAGTACATGGCACAAGTACCTGGAGATGCACTACTACTAATGCTGCAAATATAGAAAAGCAAGAAATGCACCTGTGTCTCTGATACTCTAACAAGAGGGTGGAGCATTCCAGGGTTCTTTCTGAAACAAATGTTAGTCCTCTGCATGGTATCTGCTACTTCCTCAAGCTCATAGCCATGGAAGCCCAGCCAACTCCTTCAGTCTTTCCTAATAGGGCAGCTTGAGATAGTGTTTTGAACTTCTTCATGGCCCTCCTTTGCATCTCCTCCCATCTGTCCGCATCTAAGGTCAACAGAAATGTTTCAATGTCTGATACCACAACCACTACCCAAGCTATCTAATCTACACCATTCTAAGGTACTGCAATGACCACTATTAGTTTTGTAGAGCTGGGCTGGTATCTCAATGAGTAGAAGTCACTGCTGCTGGTAGAAGGAGCTGGTTCAAAAGATTAGATCCAAAGAAAAGGGCATTGCGGTTCTCAGTATATTCCCCACCTGCCAGCTGCAGGTGTTAAATCTGCATCATCAGTAGTAACAAAGCATCAACTTTATTTTCAGCAAAACTGGATTTTAGAACTCTTTTTACAGCTGGGCCTTGGGATATTTTTAATGGTATCTTCAAACATTAATCATGGATTTTGCCTTTTTTTTCCAAAGAAAGGTCACTGGCCCAGTGAAGAGCATTTGAAAGAATACATATAAGAACAAATATAAAGGTAGTGGGAAAACCTGCTATGCAAGTCCCAGTAGTGCACCCTTTGGCTGTGCATTATTAAGCTAACACAAAGAACATTTTGTGGAATACCATTATTCTGCTGCACAGAGAAAAATGTTTCTGATTAGCATGGACTCAATATGCTTGGAGAATTAGCTCTCCTTCAGAGCGTTCCAGCAACAAGTGAAACATCTGTTGCTTCCTCCAAGTTATAACAACTACTGCAGAATTATTCTTCCACATACCATGAATTTCTAACTTTTTTCTTTTTCCTAGAAAGCCAGGAATTGTGGTGCCATTGAAGTGCACAATGTGCCCGTGTGTGTAAAAGAATAGTAAATAATGGCAGTGTCTAACTGCAGCGTTATGTCACCTGAAGGCCAAAATTGTCGGCCATCTACATTATTTGCATTTACTGTATTAATTCCACTCTATGCACAAAGGGAATTAATCCCATTTCAATAGCTTCAATGGCTCCTATTTATTCCAAGGCTGATGCCAGTGATCACTATTGTTTGTAGCTACACAATATGCTTTCTGCAGCCAAAAAGCCAGCTTCAATTTTTCACTCCCTAACTGCAGTACATTGGTTGTGCAGCTGTTATCAGTACCAACACTCATGGTATAAACACCACTGAAATAAATCATGCTAAAAGAAAACCACGACTGGGTTGGAGTAGCAAACAGCATGGCAGCAAATGTGTGCAGCTGCACTCAGGAGGGGAAGGAATTGCTTAAGCCAGCTTCATGAGCAGTGAAAACAAATCGTAGCACAAACAAGCGTAGAGCTCGAACAGTCAGGGCTCTCGACAGCACTGAAGTCAAAAGACCCACCAGAGACCTTGTCTCATGGTGACATTCACATTCATAAGAGCAGCGATAGGTTCGCTTCATTATATTCAGAGCTGGTTATCTGCCATCAAGAGCTACTTTAAAAGGCATTGAATAAAGGGGAGGTGAGAGATGTAGGTTACATATTGTACTTTGCTCTTCCTGCTGTGCTTGTCTGCCCAGTAACAGCACAAGTGCTTTGGGGGGAACAGCTTGTTACAGAAACAGGGCTCCAGCGCCAGCAGTCATCACGGAGTTACTTCTGCCATTCACACAAGCCAGGTGAATAACTAAATTAACAATTACACTGAGAAGCAGTCTAACTTCATAGCATGGGTTTACAAAAGACTGGAACCAGGATGCCTTGCTGGAGGACAAGGGTAAAATGCCCTCCTTCTCAAGCCCTGCAAACATCCTTTGGCCAGCCTGTGAAGGCCTGCTAGGAGTACCTTTGACTCAGCTGCACAACTACAGCCCAGAGATAACGTAGGAGACATATGGAAAGCCTTGTCTGTCACCTCTACTTGTTTTGAGCACAGGGTACCCTTGACTCCAGCTGCTGGGAGGACACACATTGCAATGTCTGCTCTGCACAGAGGATCTCTGCCAAGCAGGGAGGACTCTGTGTTTCTAGATGGGTTTTAGAGCTTGGTGGCATCACATCTTCACATCTGGCAGCAGCATTGCCATAAGGCATTTTCAACATAACAGGTGAAGAATGAAAGCAATGGTACCCCTACAAATCCCTGCAAACCACCAGAGCAGCGTTTCCCCATGAGCATGTAGACTGTGGAGCTGATCTTACCCAGCCTTCAAGTTACTCACTGTAGTAATAAAGCAGATCTCCCTGGGTACACCAGTTACTGTGGTGCTGGCTGTGACTATTTTCAGCGCTGTTGCTATGCCTGCTCTGTGCTGTCTCCAGGATGCGAGTTGTACAGAGGTGGGCAGTTCACCAGCTGAGTACTACAGCTCAGGGGAGACCTCCAGAGTGCTGGTGCGGGTTTATGGAATTTGCATTTGGAAATCTTTATTTTTCTAATAGTAAACCAATAAAATAACAAAAAAAAGGAAAAGGATGTCTTGCTTTCCAGGGGCACCCGAACTAATCATGCAGCCGTGAACACTGAAGGCTTCACTGTGGAATAAAAGAGCAAAATACAATTAATCCACCCTAATTCAGGTGGCTAAAAGTTCCACATCTGATTCTAAATTATCCATACTATTTTCCTTTTGCACCAGAAGATCACAATTAGCGTCAAAGATCAACTGAAAGAATCCCTCTCTAAAGGCAAATGTTTCTAGTGACTGCAAAGGAAGCCTTGGGTCAATTCAGCATCTTTCAGACATCTGAAGCTCAGGTCAATGGACCCTATCCAAAGTGTATGTCCACGGACAAAGGTATGGTTAGCAGGATGTGTGGAGTTGCTGGTGAGTGAAGACTGTTGCGTTTTGGGGGATTTTGTACAAAGCAAAACAAACAACATGGGCACCTTCTCAGGATTATTTCCTCTGTTGTCTTGCAAGGAACGACATCGGAAGAAAACACAGCTGCTTTCCCCATACAGTTTGTTGGCTGCTATTCACGACTAAAAGATTTGCTCACCTGTCTCCTGTACCAATACAGATATTGTGCAGTCATGCAATAAAAATGAGATTGCTTTATGGACTAAGAAAAAAGAATGATGCAATCCTTCTCTTCCAAAATTTGCTCTTACTTTGCAGCAAATTCACTACTGAGAAACTGGTAACCAAAGTCTGCCTAAGGAGGCAGCAGTGCATACACAGCAATACCAACAGCCTTTTCCCTTCTTTGCCTCCAACAGGTAAGTTGGATACCTTTGGGTTTGCAGTATCCAGTAAAGACAGCAGCAGCAGTCCATAGAAAATAACATGAAAGACAAATCTAGCTATTAAAGTATCTTTCTGCACTGAGTCTGTACTTTGTTTTAACTCATGTCGTTCTATTCTAGCATATACCAGGCTGAGGTAACATTGTAATTTTACAAGAAAGGGGTCGTAAAGTTTTTTCTCTTTTGGCAATACATGTAATCTACACACAGGATGGTTCACTGGAGCCTACTAGAGACAGTAGGTTTACAAACAGGTTTGCAAACTTACATTAAGCAAGCAGCACACAAATACAATCTCAATAAAACTCACTTCTTGTGGTTTTGTGAAACGCCTTCCATCTCTTCAGATTCCAAAGGTGGCACTCAGGAGGATATATATGCAAAATTAGCCTTATGCTATGAGCTGTAGAAATACAACTCTCTCTTTAGGAGGTACCAGGATTTCCTAATCATAACAGCCAGTGTAAGACACAGGACATATTCAGCATATGCTGAATTTGGGCCTGAACACCACCAGCTGCTTAGATTCCATGTAGGATTTTCTGTTGGATGGGACAGTTTACAGAAGTTCAGGACTGATAAAAATGGAACACAACCTGAAACAAGTCTGTAAGCAACAATGCATCGGTCAGATCCCATCATCTTCAGCTCCATAACCATTCAGAAAAGTACTTAAGACATAGACAGGGTCTGGACTACGGGAACTTAAAACATGCATAACATTTTCACCTAGAGATGGATGTCGAAAAGAACTTTTCCGAAGGTGTTAATTTCTAAATGTAGATAGTGTCTTTCAGGACCATCAAAAGCAATTTTAAATTGTAAGCCTACATTTAGAGCAAGTTTAGAAAGTAAGCAAAGGAACACGAGTGTGGAGTGTAACCTACTGCCCAGTTACCAATGGTCACGGGGATACCACCACAGCAGAACATGTTTAAAGTCCAAAACCAAAGCTTTGGAAAAGCCAAAATTAAGGTAATAAAAATGGGTGTTTGAATGCTGTTAATAGAAAAGTTTTCTGCTAGAAAATTATTCGCTAATCAGTAAACAAATAGACAAAATACATAAGTTATCATGCATTAATTCTATCCAAATATTCCATAACACGTTATTGAGATATTTCACTTTGATGTCAGTAAGTACGTTAGCTTGTATTTTGATTTTTACATGGAAATCTATTTTGTGACATAACATCAAAATGGTGATTGAAATTAATCCCTTATATCCTGGTGAAATAGGACTGAATTCTGTTTCAGTACTTTTCAAACAGAAACAGTTATTTGGAACCTGCATGTCATAGAATCATAGAATAGTTAGGGTTGGAAAGGACCTTAAGATCATCTAGTTCCAACCCCCCTGCCATGGGCAGGGACACCTCACACTAAACCATGCCACCCAAGGCTATGTCCAACCTGACCTTGAACACCGCCAGAGATGGAGCATTCACAACTTCCCTGGGCAACCCATTCCACTGCCTCACCACCCTTACAGTAAAGAATTTCTTCCTCATATCCAATCTAAACTTCCCCTGTTGATGTTTGAACCCATTACCCCTTGTCCTGTTCACTACAGTCCTTAATGAATAGTCCCTCACCAGCATCCTTATAGCCCCCCTTCAGGTACTGGAAGGCTGCTATGAGGTCTCCACGCAGCCTTCTCTTCTCCAGTAGTCTTAATAAAATTAAACTACTTTGTGTAACTAAAAATGAGTGAAAGTTTGTGTCCCTGCAAGAAAAAGTGCAATTTTGACAATTGTCATTTTCATTCCATGTGCAGGATTTCTCTCCCAAATATACTTTAATTTAAACAGAATATACGGATTTAAATCAAAACAGGCAGACTCAGAAATAAGGTGGATATTACTAAAAGACATAGCTCACTGCATTGATTCACTTCTTTTTTTACCATCAACCATAGAAAGTTTTATTCCAAGCCTGATCACACTTTTGAGTTACAAAACATGTGCCAGAAAGTAACAGTTAACACGCATGATCTGCCATATTTCTACTTGCCTCTATTATCATACTGGATTTCCCACGTTGAGGGATGGAGACTAAACCTCTCCCATTTGTAACATAATGAATATACCTAATGGTAGGAAATAAAGGTTTTTATTATTTTTAATTCCATTTCACAAATCTTTTACTCTCCCCAAGTCGCTGTTTGTTAGTGTAACAATCCAGCACAGTGCTAGTTGCTGAGGTATACATGGTTACAACCAAAACCGCCATGCTTTCCCTCCCTCCCTTTTTTTCATAATGAAAGCCGTATAATTCACCATTTCACATTTCTAAACATAATCCTAAAAAGAATGGTTTTGTACTAGTGACAGGCTGTACAAGGCAAAAAGAAGCCTTATCTTTTATCACCCATACAACTCCTGCTGTACGTTTGGTTTTTTTCTTAAAATATATTTTGTGCAAAATTAAGTACTGTGTAGGTCTGTACCATAATTTGGAAAAAACTGTGTATAAAATGTACTTACTTTTTTAAAAACAATCCCAACATCAAACAACAGAGAAAGAAGAAACAGATCAGATGCAGCTGAAGTTTGCACATGAGAAACTAAATAGAGTATGTTCTTAAAGCTCCGGTAATACATTCTATCAAAAACCAGAATGCACTTTGGTCATTATTAAACATTAGTACAGAGGCAAATAAAATACAAAATGCTTGTTTGTGTTGCTTTATATATAAAAATAGTTTTATACCACATAAGTTTAAGATACAATACTTCAAATCTTCAAGATTCTGAAGATTAGCAAATACAGTGCAATGTCCAGACTCTTGCCACCTAACTACTTGTCATTTTTCAATATGAAGCCACTATTTCAGAAGCCGAAAATGTAACAATACTTGTGCCTGGTGGTATTAATCATCCCAGAATAATTTGTAGATGGAAAGTTTGTTCCAAATAACTTAATTCTACACAGGTGAACATCTATTTTTGTCACACTGTAGAACCACGAGTCAATATGGACTGGTCTATGTGGGAGGCAGGAATAAAAGGCATAGGGAGAGGTGGGAAACCCAAGGTGGGGAAAACCCAGCCAGGAAAGCACTAGGGAATGACCCCTGCTGGGGAGAAATCAGAAAGAAGGATGCTACTTGAAGACTCAAATCTACTAAATACCAGGCTTCATGAGCTCAGCTGCTCACCAGAAGAACTTGTTTTCTATGTTTAACTGTTCTTAAACTTCAATGTGGTACGAATGGCATATACTATAGTGTACAAGAGAGCACCTATCTATCTTATGCTCAGTCATCCATAGCATTCCTTTCAACAGTAAATCTTTCACTTGTTTAAATATTCAACTTCAACATACAATACATACTGCTCCATAGTTCACCATAATATATTCCAATTAATATACATTTATATGTATATATATAAAGTTTCTCATTAAAAGTAACAATAAAAAGTGCACATATTGAGCATGCACAGTCAGAGCTGTGCAGAACAGCCCAGTATTTGAAATAAATACAATATTTAATTTTATCAAAATATCATACAGCATGGTAACCATTTACAATTATTGCTCTAATAAAAGTGTTATCAAAGAGCACTTGTTGACTTGTTATATAATACCTTATTAATATCCCAGGATATTTAAACTGCAGCTTATATGAGTTTAGATCCTGGAATTACTCAAAATATTAAAAATTCCCACTTGCTTCTAATATTAATAGAAAATATTTCTGCTACCTTTCATACTGTATTGTCAGTACAGGTTTTTTATATATAACTCATTTTTCTATTGCAACCAAACATCTATTGATGTTATGTTGTCCTCAGAAATGATTGGTGCAAATGAAATATTCTAAATATTTTTACTACACTGTCAAAAATCATGACTTCCGTATAGCGTTACTGTAACTAAAAACATTCAGCATTGGCTTCAGCTTTAACAACAGATATACTAATTTAGTGTAAGCAGTTTCCAGGATTTCAAGTTCTCAGACACATGGTTTTTGACCTTTTCTAATTCTGACCTTTTCCAAAACGAAACAAATAAGTTTGAAAATAAAATACAAATGTCAACTAAAATGAACATAAACCAGTGAGAAGATGAAATAAATACAAAGATTGCACAAGACAGTCAGATGTAAACACTTCAATTTTCCAAAACAACATCTTTGAAGAGGTTGTAGCATCTGAAATACAGAGTCGGTGGCTGCTTTGAGGCAGTTTTGTCAATCAATGAGCTTTTCTCTAACACTGTGTTATCTCATCTTCTTTATATACTGTCAAGATTTGATCTTCCAGAGCTGGAAAAGTTAAAGCGGTAAATGAACATTATTTCTCTTCTCACTTTTCTGTTTACCAGAACTGCAATAGCACTACATTTTTCTTCTTAGTGCATTTGCTGCATATACTGTGATGCATCAAATAAATTTCACATTCATTTACTTCTAATAGGAAAAAAATGAGTAGAGGTAAAAGAACTCAGTGGCCAATGAGGGGCTTTGTGCTACAAGCTTGTGGAAACTAACGCACCTCACAACCTGAATCCTGAAATAGGTTCCAGAATTTGTAGTTCAGAGGGAGCCAGAGAGTAGGATCTAATAAGACAGTCCAGCCATGACAAAATGACACTGTTAGATTCGTCATGGTAATACTTTATTTACTGTAATACTTTATTGAAGTGCAAGAGGATAGCTTGCATCTTTCTGCACCCCTTAAGGAGCTACAAAGTCACAAGTAAGGAATTCAAGACATAAATCAGATCTGAGATATGAAGAAAAGTTAAAAAAGGTCTCATACTTATGTATACAAATGTCTCTGTATTTATGTCTAAGAATTCTTGGTAATTATGTGTCATAAATGAAGTTAGGAAGCCACAAAAATACAAAAAAAAAGAAGAAATGCTTTGGCAAATACATCACTATTATTCTCATAAAGCTTAAATTTTATACCCATTTCTCAAACAATACATCTTATAATTAAGTTGAGAATTTATTAGGCTAAAATATATGATCCGTTTACCATAACATTCTGCACACCATGGTGAAAAAAATTATGCTTATCCAGTAGTTACCTTTAGATTAAATCCAAGCAAGTCACTGATGACACCAGAAACAGCTGACAGAATGACAACTTGGGTGATATTATAAAGCAGTGGATTCATTGTAAGACCATATAACCTAAAGGGACTGTCCAGTTCCTAGTAATGCAAAACAATGTCATTGTTAAAAGCAAAAATTACACAACAGGGTTTTTTCACATATGTACTGAGACATATTAGACAGTTTAGGAAGTCTTGAAGTCATAGTGGAGTAAAACATTCACCTATTCTTCTGCATATAAATAACAACTGTCGTGGTTTAAGCTGTAAATCACGCAGCCCATTCTCTCACTCACTCCCCTCTCTTTCTTCCCCCCGCTCCCGGGTGGATGGGGAGGAGAATCAAAAGAATGCAACTCCCACAGGTTGAGATAAGAACAGTTTAATAACTAAAGTATAACACAAGACCACGACTGCTACCACCAATAATAATAACGACAAGGCAAATACAAGGAAAGAATACAATCGCTCACCACCTATACCCAGCCCGACGAAGCAGTGCACCCCCTCACCCTTCTGGGTCTCTCCCCTATCTCAAGAAAATGCCTTTCTCAGTACTGACTGCTGATTGATGATGTCTAAATAACCCTTCAAAAAACTGGAAGCTACCCATGTAGAGCATCTACCAGTTTGCTCATGGAGCCAGGAAAACACTGAACTGGTTTTCCTGGCACCAAGGTGCCATCATTATAGAATTCCTTATAATTTCACAGAAAGCAGCATTAAAAGAGCTGACAGACAGCGGAACCACAAATAACAAGAAAAGAAAGATTTTCCACAGTGACAGAAGACTACCTCACTACTATGAAAAATTAACAAAAATGTCTTTCCTAATGTAATTTCTTTCCTTTTCCATTAATTTTGAGAATAATTATTGATGAACATAGCCAGAAAAGGAATATAAAGGAAAAAAAAAAATACCAACAACCATTTAACTGCCAATATTTTATCTCTTTTTTTTTTTAATCAGAAGGATCAAAAAGAAGCCAAAATTAATCTGCAAGAAAACTTGAACAAAGAGGCTACTTCACCAATTTCCATTTATTACTGTGTGCATAAAGTCACTCAAACTTTTCTGGCCTAGAAATTTGTGAAATAAAAGAAGAAAAATAAGTTTTAAAATATAAAAATTGATGATATAAATTATAACAACTATCACTGCTTTAGTAATTAATATTTTCTAGCTTTAAATTCATCTTCGTTCCTCTTCTGCATTACATCCTGGACCTTATAAACCCTTTTTACATAAAGAAGAATTTCAGAGCTTTTCTTTCAAAAGAGGTGAAATAATAGTGAACAGCCTTTTCATTTAGATGTAATGCAGTATAAAACTCTGCTGCAAATACAAAAGATATAACAGACATGATTCTGAGAAGAGGAGAGAAATTCTTTAAGGAAAAAGTTTTTAGATTTTGGATTCATCTTACCTATTGAAGTAAGAAAATAGAATTTTCAACATAATATTGGTTTTCAGTGAAAGGCAAGTTTCAAAACCATTCAAACCAAACAAAAAAAAAAAAAACCCATCCATTTAGCTACTGAGCATGAAATGTTCAATTGTGTTGACCGTTAACTACCAAAAATAGCTCATACTAGGTGGCTTGGAAATCCCATCTCACTTTTGGGCACATTCTCACAGTTACCAAGTGATAGCCTGGGTTAAAAAGGCCAAGTCCCCTCTTGGAAAGGCCATGTCAGTAAATACATTCCTGGAAAACATGCACATTTTTTGGAAAACACTGAGAAAAGCATGAAAAAGACTGAAGGGAATCATATCAAGGGTTGATCAGCATCTGCCACCAACAGCAGCTCCGTCTCACCCTACCTATGTTCTCAGCATAGAAACATTTCAACTCATGAGATACCCTGAATCTTTTGTGCTTGGTCTAGGCTATTTGCCCAGTCCATCATCTCAGCCACCAGCTGGCTACAATGAGTTTAAGCTTCATTTTAACAACTGCTCCTTGGCTCACAGGAATCAACAGCGTAAGTGACCACGATTCAGTGTGTGGTAGAAAAGAGGCAGCAAGGTCTTAAAGCACCACCATATGCAAGAAAACCCCAACTGTTTCTTTAAATAGGCGTGAATTGTCTTGATTGCAGAGAAAGGTATATAGAGACACTGAAAGACAGTTCAGGTTTTCTGTATGACAATCCAGCCATTCCATCTACTGATAGGGACCTCTGCACATGGAATCAATATCAGTTTTGCTATACTCAAACACAGTGGGAGAGGTGTGCAGATTGAAGGAAATTTATCTGAAGAGGAAGAAAATACATTTACATTTGCCAGTCATTCCTGAGGAACTGTTTTACATGACCACTCTTATCTTGGACTAAATGAAGAAGTTGACTCCCTGAAGGAGCAGTCAAAATACTACTGTTACCTTACTTCTGAAGTCAAGAATAACAAATCACCACCATCTCTAAGAACTTTACCACAACAGCAGCAGTTGTGTAACAAGACCCAGATACTGAGAGCTGAAGCTAAGCAAATCTAATTAAAAGATGGTTTACACAGCAGCAGAAGTGATTAAGCACTGACACACCATGCAAGAGAAGTGTGGAGCCATGTCAGGAATTCGCTTTTTTGTAGTGTTAGGACTGGCTTCATCTTTGAAAACCCAGTTTAGTCAATTACAAGTTATATACTGTCAATTTTAGTGTAAAAACACATGAGGGATACTAGATCTAAATGATTTTATTTGTCTATAAAAGCCAAACCTAAATTAAAAAGGTTTTCAAGTTTCAAATTTATCACTTTTTTTGGCATTCAAGCAACCCTTAAGTAAGTTTTGGATTAGGGATATGTTTAGTCTGAAGGAGAATAAGACATTTCTGGAGCAAAAATTAAACTCCCAGACAAGAACAAACCAGCTTGCTTCCCAAATTAGGACAGATGTGTGACTCTGAATGAAGGACTCAGCAGAGGCAATTTAGGATCAAATGTGTCTTCCTGAGAACCTCAACCAGTGCTTTGTTAAGCAGCAGAGATATAAACAAGTTCAAAAAATCCCTAAGCATGTCTGTCATCTAGCTACAGATGGGGGGAGGTCAGATGATTTTTCGCCTGCAGAATTTCAGAAATGGGAAGTAATAAAAACATTCATGTTTTCTCACCATGAAGAAATATCTTTTACCCACCAAATACAGTTATCTGGCAAACAGGATAATATTGCACATGCAAAAAAGTTTCTATTTATCAGCAAAATTCCATACTTATCACTTGAAACAGATATCAACATTCAAAACAGACAACGAAATTGCATTTATTTCCCAAGGGTTCATCATCCTGTCCATCCTGAAGTACCTTTTCTCACGCTGCTCATATACTGTTGAAGAATAAAACTTATTGTATATAGCAGTAATTTATAATCTTCAATGACAGAAACATAACAGACTAGTGTATGAACAAGTAGCATCACTGTGAAAGACCTAGAGAGCAGATTTCAACCAAAGCATACTGTGCTGCCTGCAGAAGTAACACGACTCATTAAGCAATTTATTCTGCTTCTTAGTTACATAAAATACAGTAATAGTATTTTTATTCTTACCTTTAATAACTTAGTAGCAAGTTTCAAAACATTGTTCACTAGTGTCAGTTCTTCCTTCTTATTAGGCTTTTTCTCCATTTTCAAGTACAAGTTTATCTGAATTAAACAAAAGTGAGTATCAATGATTCGGAATTTAAAGGAATTCATTTGGAAATATTTAAGGCATTTCTCAGCAGCCATATAATAGAACAGCAATGATATTTCTGCAAGCAAGTAAAGTTTTTGCTTTCTTTTTCATATTTCAGAAAAAATACTGGCTCAGTGCCATAGGAAACGACAATGCTTTATGATATAAAACAACACATTTGACACTATTACAGCAACAGCTTTAAAGTTTGTGTGATCTACAAATTCAGCAAGAAAAAAAACCACACATGTAAGGTTTGCACAATTTCTTTTTCCTCCTTTAACAACTGCCTGAGGTTTGTCAACACATTTCCAGGTTTTTTATACTAGTATGCAGACCTCACAAGGCTTAAAATCCCCAAAAGTTATTGAATAGACTGAAATGCTTAAGCATAATTCTGCTAAAGAGTAATTCCTTTTAAAATATTTTAGTATAACTGAGTACTCCACAAGCACCTTGAGCACAGAAAATCAACCTTTCCAGAGCCTTGAAATATTTGGGAAATTATTAAACTCTTCATTGCTGTAGAGGAACAGTATACTGATCATTTCAACACATCTGTGATCCAGGCTTTTTTAGGTTATCATTTCTGAGAATGTTTAATTAAGAGTACATATTAGCCCTCTTTTGCCTTTCTAGCGATTTTGAAATACCAGCTTTCATTCTCAAATGACCTACCTTTGATATCATAGACCAGGCAAAGGCTAGTTGTTCTTTTCCATTGCATAACAAAAGCAAGTTGAAAGAAATATATCTTGGGCAACATGGTCCCATGTGACGTGTCCCTGCCCATGGCAGGGGCGTTGGAACTAGATGATCTTAAGGTCCTTTCCAACCCAAACCATTCTATGATTCTATGAAAAGCAGTGAGCTTTTTATTTTAGGATGACAACCTCCAACAAAATTAAAAATGAACAATTCAGCAATACGCAGAAGTAGTCCTTCGGATGACAGATAAGGTACAGAAACGAAGTTGCAGAAAGGAAGTGACGCTATATGATGCTATAGATTTGAGGTGTATTGTAAAGTGGTTATTGAAATAAGGGTCACAGGCATCTAAACAAAACGACTGAATATTATCAGATCTCCCTAAGAAAGTCATTTAAGTTTCTTATAAAAAGAACTATGCCTAACATACTCCAAAGCACATTAAGCTTAAAAATTTCATTTTAAATTATGCTTTTATAGGCAAAAAGATTCCAATCTTTAAATACAAAATTACTGATTTCAACTATTCAAGTGTTTATAAACACAAATAAACTAAGAAAAAAGGCTCTATTTAGCAACTCTGAAAAAATGGCAGTTAAACCCATGGAAAATTCAAATCTCTTTTAACAGTTACTAAGATTTCATTAGTTTATGGGAAAAAAGCAGCATTCAATAACAAACTTTGATTCAGGAGGGGAGTTGGACCGTGTTTGCCTGTGACCTACCATAACTATTCTGAGACTTGAAGCTGGCAAGACACAGCCTTAATCAGACCACACTCAACAATGAACTTCTGAGGCACTTAATTTAAAAGATCAATTTAAAACACTTTCAAAAGGACTTGAAAAATTACAGGCAAACAGCATACAGTCAGAATGTCCTCTGATGTAAAATGACTGATCTGCTAGTTTCCCATCATGACACCTAATCATAAAATTCATAGGTTGAATATAAAGCACATAAAAGTAGCTGAAACACTGCTGACAGAAAGCAGAATCTGCAGTTTCATCTTATCTGTGAGACCTTTAAATTGAATCTGGGGGTTGAGGCTTGATCATCTTTTTGTTTGGTCGGTTTGGGGTTTTTTTGTTTTAAATCTTCATTCTCAGTAAGCCTAATAATATTAATGTGTGATTTTCCAGGACAGCAGTTTAGATGTGCTTTTTCCGACCAGACTTTTTGTGAGCGCTAGACAATTGTTTGGACTAGATGTCTCATGAAAGGCTGAAATGTCAGAATTTCAGGAGTCTGTTCCAAGAACACTGTAAATATGCTGTGGTATCCAGCTCAGTAGGTGAAATCAGTCCAAAATGAGTTCTACCCAGGGTGACATGCATCCTTTTTATTTTCAGAGAAACAATTGTGAATTCTGCTTTGCTTTTCATTTCATAAAGCTCTTGGGCATTTTTAAGGGAAATTACTTTTAACAGGATAAGCTGGATTCATTACAAAGCTAACTGTCTGATGACATAGCACTTTCTGAATTGATTTTTAAGTTCTGAGTACACAGAGACAGTGCTTCTTTCAATGTCCATGCTGGCTTAAAATCTTCAAACACTCTCATGAAGATCACAGTATAAAAGCCTAAGAAAGCAAAACAAAGGTCTGACATTCTCTATCTCTCACCTTGCTCTCTACATTTTTTTCCCAATCCTTACCCCAAACATTTCCCTCCATTTTCATCCCAAAAACAGAGGACAAACTTCACTGGGACATTAGACTATTCCTCCACTAAGGATCAGAAGAATAACACAAAGCTCTCCAGGCTCAGGGACAATGTGAGGTTTCACAGTGGCGCAAAACACAGTATTCAGGACAAGGTAAATGGGCAGACTGCCTTCTCAGTGTCCAGCCTCATCAGCTTTAGTAAAGACAGGATGAATTCTCATTGAGCACAACATGTAAGCAGTCATTTATATCACCTGTCATAAGCTTCACATCCTGTGACGTGACACAGTTTGGAAGATTATATTCTCCAACTTGAACATGTTTCCTGTAGGAAATCTGTGAAGATTCGAACTGCCCATTTGCCTTGTCCTGAATGCTGTGAATTGCACCACTGTGAATCCTCTCTGAGCAGAAAGAGATTGTTCTTACCTAACACTAACACAACATGCTTAGCTCAGAAAACTATCAGCAGTGCCAGGCAGAGCAGAGGGAGAAGTCTGCAGAACAGATGCTGACTAGAACATTCCCGAGAAGAAAGTATGCATACCCAAAGCCAAGCTGGGCAGATGACTGAAAGTCAAAGTTTCCAAGGAGTCTAGAAGAGACTATATGGAACCCACACAACCTAGCAGTCAAAATTATTGGACTGGAAGTAGTGACCCATTTTGTAGAGGGTAACAATAATATAGGTCTATACAAATTCTCACCTGCTCAGTAAGTAATATTGAGGTATTGCTGTACTTTTTACTGGTTTCAGAACCAAGAGTAACAAATCTTAAGAGAAAAAGAGTTAGTGAAATGCACCAAATTACAAGTTCCCAATTGTAGTGACAATCAAGGAAGATCTCGTGCATGTGAAGCAGCTGAAACCAAAAGAAAAAAAAAAATTAATTGGAAATAATAGTTACATTACAATGTAAGAAAATTACACATATCCTCAGCTCCAAGAAAAAAGTCCCAAGAATAAGTGTATGGATTGGGTTTAGGCATAGAAGATTTTTGAATCATAACCTAACATCAATGCCATGTCAAAGAGGTGAGATTTGAGAAAAGATTTGCTCTACAAGGCTCAATCAGATCTTTCTTTCAGACCTCTAAAGCAATAGAAAAAGAAATACACTCTAAGACAATTATAACCTCATGCTCAAACTTGCAAAGACACTATATTTGAAAAAACTCAAAATATACCATCAGATATACTGAATTATAGAGAAAATTGAATCCAAGAAGAGTTATTGAGAAATTATATTCTTACTAAAATATTTACAGTTTCCTACCAGGAAAACACATTAGCATGCACTAGGGAAGAAAGTGGAAAGAAAATACAAACAGGATCCAATCAGAAGCTTCCCTGTAGTCTGAAACAGAAGCTCAAAGAAAAATCTTAAGCAGAAAAAATCATCTCTGAGCACAGGTTTGCTTACTAAAAGATATTCCACTAGAGGGCAGGCAAATATAGCCAACAACCAGGGTTTCTCACAAAAATCACTCAACTCTCTTTGCAAAAGTGACTTTTGATGCAAAATGTTAGAAAAAACACACCCTGTGTTTCAAAATCCGCGATGGAACACGAAAGAGGACACAGAATTACAAAATAATATCGTAATGTCAGGAATTATGCTATCAGTAAGTTTTGTTAGGTCTTACAGAACAATACAGTAACGTAGATAAAATGCACAATACAAAATGGAGCTTAATCTTCTGAAAAGCTGTAACAACTGTTCTTGATTTTTCACTGTGGTCTTCTAACTTAATAGGAATCCCCATGCAAAAGGCAGTCAAAAATATTTTTTTAAACTATGTAAGTCATAGTTGTTACTATACAAAGGAAGATTTCCTCACCTGGGCACAACAGATAAACACAACCGAGATAGTCAGTAGGAAGGCAGATGAAACTATCACATCAACGGAGCGTTGAGGCCCTCGACGCTGAAAATAGAGGATTTACATACATGTAAGTGAAAACCTGCCCAGAGTTGATATTTAGCATGTTCAGTGTGATTCACACCTTGAACCTCTGTTTCATCATGGCTTGTAATCTGGCAATCTTAAAAAAATTTTAAGGGTGGTGAGGCACTGGAATGGGTTGCCCAGGGAAGTTAGGAATGCTCCAACCCTGGCAGTGTTCAAGGCCAGGTTGGACAGAGCCTTGGGTTGGCATGGTTTAGGGTGAGGTGTCCCTGCCCATGGCAGGTGGGTTGGAACTAGATGATCTTAAGGTCCTTTCCAACCCTAACTATTCTATGATTCTAATCTAAATTCAAACACCATATTAGATCCAAATAATATTACTACATTTGAAACCCCTAAAGGCATGTGAGATTAATTCAGATGCAAGCATTTAATGGTAACTATTTACCACTTGTTCAGTCAGCTCCTTCATGATGCAAAGTAACCTTGATGTGAGCAGTATTCCCTGACATTACAAATTCGATACAGCACTGGGTTTTAACCCCAAGTATCAAACCAGGGCTAACAAAAGATTTTTGGACACCAGATCACAACATGATATCAGGATATGATTTCACATGGTTGATACTTTCCATTACTTGCTTCTTTTTGACACAAAAAAATATAGCTGTAAATCAGTGTCCCATTGTGGTAGATGCAATAATATAATTCTCTCCCCCAGAACAGGAAGGAAAAATGGGGAACAACACATTTGTCTTGAAAAGTGCAATCTCACTGTTTGCAACCATTTTTTTTCTCAGTACAATGAAATGTTTCTACCCACTTAGCTTTTTCCTCTTTTTTTTTTTCAATTAGAGAATTAAACATCCTGTGCTGCAGTGAAACATGTACAAGTTATAACAGATATATTTCTCAACTTTGTACTCCAGAAACACTACTAATTGTATAAACATGAGGAGAATGGGAGGTGTACATATACAAGATATAACCTTCAATGGGGAGAAAGAGATAGGAAGCCTAACTATTGAAAGAAATTAAGTGCAAATTACTACTGCAGTTTTGCATGCACTAATGTATTGAGCCAGAGTGTTTTGCCTGTGTGAGATTTGAGATGTGTATATACCCCAGCTCACATCTTCACAGGTGGATATATATAGGGAGAGGTAATATACAAGTGTATTTTGGACAAGTGCTATGCTAGTACATGCCAGCAGTACCACTGCAAGAAGGCAGCCCGGCTCCTTAGCTGCTTGTCTCCATTCCTTTCCTCATGCTAGCACAAACATTACAGAGCTGCCCAGTGAACAAAAAGCAACAGATGGAGGGGAAAATTACTGTTCTTGCCTGATTATTTTTGAGTTAATTCAGTTCCCTTTGTACCTGCCTCTGACCACTCTCTGACTGCTCTTTTCTCAGCAACATAATTGTACAAATGTTTCCAGTGGCATAAGAAAAGGTGGAATATATAGATGTGGTTATGAAGAAAGAAGGCAAGACACTCTCTCCACAACAGTGCTACCATAAGCACTCTTTCAAGCATCAAAACTACATTTTATTGTCCAAGTGATGTTATCCTCCTTTCTTCCCATTCAGCAACACATTACAGACTAGAAGGAAAAGGATACAAGTCTCTCAAACGTGAAGATTAAAGGGTACACCTTTTTTACAATCTCCCCAACAGATGGTTCCATAACACAAGGGGTGTTGTAAATAACCACCTCAATTCCTCTTGAATTGATGTATCTCAAATTTAAGATTGTGCTTTACATTACAAATTTTGGCTGCTTATAGCTCCTGCTTTCCATATTCCCCAGTCTCTGTGCCAGAACTGCTTTATGTTTTCATAATCCTTTACCTACTTCTAAAATCTGACAGCAGATTTCATCTTTCCTTTCCTAATTGCTGTTGAAAAGAAGCATAGATGCAAATAAGGGGATTACCACCACAGACAAGAGATTGTCAGAGGCTGTTCACAAAAAATAATGGTTCTATGGAAAACAAACAGGAAAAAACCCGGCTTCATCAGAGTTGAACTACCTAACGCAGACAAAAAATAGAGGACAGGGACACAAAACAACCTAATCCTGAGTTAGATAATATGGATCCTTTCACAAAGACTCATCAAAATGCTCTAGCTTGAAAAGATCATTACTGAGATATAAAGAGATTACCCAAATATGAACTAAACATACAACAGAGGATCGGAATGTCCTGCAGATAACACTTGGGCATAATTGCTACTTTCATCTAGCATGTATACACTCAAAGCACAAATATACACATAAACTGTCTTGCTTCATAAATTCCTTCTGCGTTAATGATGCTAATTGGTGAGGCTCATACAAGTGGTCATTTTTACCCAACATACTCACCTGAGAGACTTTTCTGCTAGCATTTGTAAGACAAGACTCCAATTCTGAGCACACTCACCGTACACTCCAAGGTAAAAACTAGACCATTCACTTTCTCACAACCTGGCTGCTTGCAGACACTGCTGACCCAGAGATACTAAAATGAAGTGTACAAGTAGCTGGCAAATGAAGTTGCTAAGCCACTGTCCATCATATTTGAAAAATCATGGCAGTCAGGTGAAGTTCCCGACAATTGGAATAAGGGAAATAAACCCCCCCTTTTCAAGAAGGGGAAAATGGATGAGCTGGGGAACTACAGACCAGTCAGCTTCACTTCCGTGCCTGGCAAAATCTTGCAGCAGATTCTTCTGGAAGGCATGCTGAGGCACATGAAAAACAACAAGGTGGTTGGTGACAGCCAGCATGGCTTCACTAAGGGGAAATCCTGCCTGACCAATCTGGTGGCCTTCTATGATGGGGCTACGGAACTGATGGACAGGGGTAGAGCAGTTGATGTCATCTACCTGGACTTGTGCAAAGCGTTTGACACTGTCCCGCATGACATCCTTGTCTCTAAATTGGAAAGACATCAATTTGATAGGTGGACCACACGGTGGATAAAGAACTGGCTGGATGGCTGCATGCAAAGAGTTGTGCTCAATGGCTCCATGTCCAGCTGGAGACCAGTAATGAGTGGTGTTCCTCAGGGATTGGTGCTGGGGCCTGTCTTGTTCAACATATTTGTCGGTGACATGGACAGTGGGATTGAGTGTGCCATCAGCAAGTTTGCCGATGACACCAAGCTATGTGGTTCGGTTGATACACTGGAGGGAAGGAATGCCATCCAGAGGGATCTTGACATGCTTGGGAGGTGGGCTGATGCCAACCTGATGAAGTTTAACCATGACAGGTGCAAGGTTACACGTGGGTCGGAGCAATTCCAGGCACAGCTACAGGTTGGGTAGAGAAGAGATTCAGAGCAGCCCTGCAGAGAAGGACTTGGGGGTGTTGGTTGATGAGAAAATGAACATGAGCTGGCAGTGTGCGCTCGCAGCCCAGAAAGCCAACCATATCCTGGGCTGCATCAAAAGGAGCGTGACCAGCAGGTCGAGGGAGGTGATCCTGCCCCTCTACTCTGCTCTCGTGAGACCTCACTTGGAGTATTGTGTACAGTTCTGGTGTCCTCAACATAGAAAGGACATGGAACTGTTGGAACAAGTCCAGAGGAGGGCCACAAGGATGATCAGGGGACTGGAGCACCTCCCGTATGAAGACAGAATGAGAAAGTTGGGGCTGTTCAGCCTGGAGAAGAGAAGGCTGCGTGGAAACCTCATAGCATCCTTCCAGTATCTGAAGGGGGCCTAGAAGGATGCTGGGGAGGGACTATTCATTAGAGACTGTAGTGATAGGACAAGGGGTAATGGGTTCAAACTTCAACACGGGAAGTTTAGATTGGATATGAGGAAGGAATTCTTTACTGCAAGGGTGGTGAGGCACTGGAATGGGTTGCCCAGGGAAGTTGTGAATGCTCCATCTCTGGCAGTGTTTAAGGCCTGGTTGGACAGAGCCTTGTGTGGCATGGTTTAGTGGGAGACGTCCCTGCCCATGGCAGGTGGGTTGGAACTAGATGATCTTAAGGTCCTTTCCAACCCTAACTATTCTATGATTCTATGAAGTGTCCTGTGTTCAGGACAACAAGGTACATGTGCATCAGTGTGGGTAAGTGCACAGGAGGAAAAATTCAGATTATAATACCAACCTTACATCAACAGCATATGAGATATTTCATATTAAAGTGGTAGCAAAAATATTCACTATTTTACCTTTAGATAGGACCTGAGAGAAAGCCACATTTTTATATTCTGTACTTTCTTCAAGCGGAAGTGAGGAACCTCTGATTTTCTTGCCCTCCTGGCAGACGTTAGATGACCAAAAAGTTTGGCAAAAAGTAGCCTCTGCAGAGAAGCAAGATTAATTTTCAAGGGCAATAGAAAGAAAATAGTAAGTCAAAGTAATGTACAGTGTATCAGTGTACACTAAAATATGTTAATATAATGCAGAAATAAAAGTAGCGTGCTACTAAAAAGAGGAGATACGCTAAAAAGTTTGTAAAGTCTTCTTATCTTAATGACAAAATTTAGCTACACTTTCAGTTCCTGTCTTCAAATTTCAGATAACAGGTCTGTTTTGCTCTTAAACAGGGAGAAAATCAAACCTGCAAGTCATTTGCATTAGAGAGTGTCTGTATCACAGAAGTTCCTTCCAATAGAAATTATTACTAGAAACAGGTTCATTCTATTCTACTGTATTAAGTCACATATTTTGGCTATAATTTGAGAGAAGAAAGTCTTTCTTTTGCAGACCAGTACATACACTCTGAAGCTAGTAAGCAATATTGATACTTTCTTAAAAGCTTAAATTGCAAAAAGCAGCAATAAATTAACAGGTGTATTACTCCAGATAGCAGCTCTCATGGTCTCCAACCATGTGACTGATCTACCACTGAAGCGGGGCTCTCGGCTAGCTTTTTGACTGGACTGTTTTAAATTAAACTGAAAGTTTTGAAACAACACTGGTAGAACAAACTGGAAGTCTATAGAGTTCTTTTATTGCAACTCCTTCTTCTTAGGGAAAACTGGGGCCAATGGAGATATGACTTAAGAGGTGGGTTTAATGCATTGAGCCAGACATCTGAAATAAAGAAGTTTTCCCTCAGAAATGTTCTCCAGGACAAATGTTTAGCTACAGAGATTCTACAGAGACTTCAGTCCATTGGCAGTAACTTAGTCATCTCCTAAACTCTAAATCCACTGAAGTATTTGTCACCACTGATTTATGAATCACAATGTGCTGAAGAAAACAAGTTAAAAATACTCAAAAAGTCAAAAAATCATAAACATTTAACCCTGTTTTGCTTTGAGTGACACCTCTTGCTTTGCTGTTCATACCTGTTTGTATGTCCTCTCTGCTACACAAAGCAGAAAAAAGAAAATCCACACTAGAGACACACGGACCACAAAACTTATAATAACCATTGAGAGAACTAGAATGTCTCCATTTGATCCAAAAGCAGTCATACAAAGTTCTGTGGCAGAATGTGTAGCTAGTTGTTCCAAATCTTTAGCTTGGGAAAGTCGAAAGACAAATGGCATTAAACCCAAGATTAAAGATATGACGTTTCCAAAAATCTGATAACCAATTCCTGGTATATAGCTGTTCACCTGAAACCAGAAGAAAACAAGGTAGACTTTTAACTTTGGAATTTGGAATTAAGTCGATAAATGAATTATTAATGTTATTGCATTACTATCACAATGAACACTTTATGACCTGATAAGTTACACGAAAGCTTAAACCAAGCATCTTCAGAATTTACTATTAAGAAAAAGAAAGTCCCCAAAAATCACTTAACGCACAGGAACCAAATATGACAAATCATTTAAAAACCCAACAACATAACACTGCAGTTAACAAACTCCATTGCATATCCTTGTATTAAAAATTAATTTAATGCTGAAATAGCAAAGTGTGCCAATCAGACTGTGTTGCTTACATGTACATTGCTCCTATTTGTACCTTTGCTTTTAGGTTGTATGTTTTTAAAGGAATCAAAAAGCGCAGACAGGACTGGAGTTCTATTGTTCTGGCTATGGCTTTGTAAATTTACTTCTGCTGTGGATTGCACCCAAAACTGTATTGTCTCCAAGTTAGATACAGAGATCTGAACAAAGTTTGTGAATACACTGCTTTTAACAAGTTGGAGATGGTAAGTATCAACTTGTCAGAATTAGTGACAGCCTTCTTAAGCTATGCTAGGATTTGATGTTCAACTCTACAAAATGCCTACGGTGACTATAGTGGAAAAGAGCACAACAGCAATTCAATGAGGTTGATGTTGGGACTGATCCTGTTCAACATCTTTGTCGGAGCCATGGACAGTGGGATTGAGTGCGCCCTCAGCAATGTGCCCTCAGCAAGTTTGCTCATGACACTAAATTATGCGGTTCAGTTGATAACGCTGGAGGGAAAGGATGCTATCCAGAGGGACCTTGACACGCTTGAGAGGTGGGCAAATGCCAACCTCACGAAGTTCTACAAAGCAAAGTGCAAGAACATAATTAAGAATATTCACAGCATGAATCACTTTGGAACAATAAAACAGAGATTAGCTACGTTAGCAAGCGGGTAATAATGCAAACGCATTTCATTGTCCCAACACTTAAGATTTGTAGCTCTTTTATCTGTTGGTAACAAGTAAATGAGAGTGATGCCAGCCATGGAACAATAACGTACTAACAGATACTTACATAACAAAAAAATCCAAACCAAGTCCCCCCACCAAAATGACAACATTATTTCTGGTAGTGCTTTGACTCCTAAATATAGTATTTGCATAAAGTGAAAAGAATACTCACTCTGTTCATTATCATGCCACTGATTTCAAGCACAGACATATCTGCTTTCTTGCAGTCATTACCCTCCCATACAATTGCACTTATTTTTTCTAGTCCTGGATTCAAACTGTGGATCCAAGGCAAATGACTCTGGGAAAGACAAGGAATATATTCCATCAGAGATAAAAATCTATTGTTTTGTCAGTATGCCTTTGTCAGCAGTATGCTGACAAGAAAATACTTTAGACTAACACAAACACATATATAGCATTTACTTCATTTACTTCTACTATATGTTACCAACAGTCCTCAAAATCATCCACTTTTCCAAGAAATAGCTGTGAGTACAGAGATGTCTCCTTCACGATATTTCATTTTCTCATACTGTTATTGTTGTTGAGGATTAACTGGCTTCTTTTTTTGCTCAAACTTATCAAAAACAGAGGCTTGAAAACAAAGGTCTACTTGTCTACTTATAACCCAACTTTAATTTTGCCACATGTTTTATGGAATATTTTGGTTTTCTATTATTTTTCCCCCTTAACATTCTGAAAAGCACTCTTCTCAGGTTGAGCCTAAGGCCAACCACTTTTTTTTATTTGGATTTAATGATATTTGTGTAATTCACAGTCCCCTCTTTATGAATGAAGGGCCCCCTATGTTAAATGTATCTGCAAGACTCAGAGATTGTGATAGGAGTCAAATCAATATATGTTGCTTCAAGAGCCAAGCAGTCCCAGCCTAACCTACTGAATGCACTTATGGCTGAGACACCTTTACTCTGAACAGAGAACCAAGTGAGAACTTGTCGCGGTTTAAGCTGTAAATCACGCAGCCCGTTCTCTCAGTCACTCCCCTCTCTTTCTTCCCCCCCACTCCCAGGTGGATGGGGAGGAGAATCAAAAGCATGCAACTCCCACAGGTTGAGGTAAGAACAGTATTGTAACTAAAGTATAACACAAACCACTACTGCTACCACCAATAATAATAATGACAAGGCAAATACAAGGAAAGAATACAATTGCTCACCACCCAATACCAAGCCTGACCACGCAGTGCTCCCCCACCCTTCCGGGCCTCTGCCCTCCGTTTGTACACCCTGGGCATGACATGCTGTGGCATGGAATACCTCTTTGGCTAGTTTGGGTCAGGTGTCCTGTCTCTGCTTCCTCCCAGCTTCCCCTCCTCCCTGGCAGAGCATGAGGCTCAGAAAGTCCTTGGTCAGACCAAAACATTACCAAGCAGTAACTGAAAACACTGGTGTTATCAGCGCTGCTCCCAGGCCCAAAATCAAAAACACAGCACTGCACCACCTACCAAGAAGCAGAAAAATGACTGCTGCTGCTGAACCCATGACAGAACTGAAGGATCTGGAAAAATGTTGAGGAAACAAGTTCTGCTGCAGCCATTTCCTGACTTCCCTCAGCCCTGTCTCACTCCTTTGCCATTCAGGTGATTAAAATTGCTCCAACTCTGCCTGGTCACCTAGCACCATGTGTATCAAACTACTGGAAGTGGTGGTGCTGGGGAGAGGGGCTGGGGCATGATATTATTTTTTAATTTTAATGTATAATTTATGAAAAATAAAGCTTTTATTTATTACCTGATTTATCAGTATTTATTTGAAATCTTTGTATTCTTCTGAGTATACAATTATCTCCTTTTTTTTTCCATTGGATGGAAAAAAAATGATTTACATTATTAAAATAATTAAAATATTGGTAGCAGGACTTTCTTACCCACAGATTTCCAAGGTCTCCCTCTAGAGGGAGTATCAATACCAGGAGCCGAAACTCAAAAATTCACTATCTACTACCAAACAGAAAAAACCTCAATTGCAGAGAACCAAAGTCAATGCCTATACTGCATATACTGTATATATTAGTGTTTATATGGAATGTAACAAGAAGAACTAAAAATAAATCACAAAAGCAAAGACTGCATGAAATCCAAATTGCTGTCTTTTTGTGGCTGTTTTTCTGTAGGGGGGGAGGGGTGGTTTTTAAAATCAACAAATACATCATTTTAAATTCTGGTTTTGAGTGAAAAGCCTGTCTTTTGAAATTCTGGTCCTTAGGTAACATTACCACTATCTCTTGAATGGCCATCCTTAGTACTGATGATGTGCTACCAACACAACATGTTTACCAAGAAGAATGTTTCACATTTTCTCCATCTCTTCACTTAAATGCTTCATATTAGCAATGCAATAAACATGTAGATTAAAGATAAGACTCGTACAACAGATACAACTGGCACTGTTCAAGTATTAACAATGTATTCTATCCAGCATTAACCCAAGGCAGGCTGCAAATGTAGTGTTGCCCCACAAACAGTAAAATTTTCAGAAATGACTGCCTGTATGTTGCTACAGAATAGCATCAAATAAGGGAAATGAAATTACTAGGTTTAAGGTAAAAATAAAAAGCTTCTATCTAAATTGAATTTAGACACACATAATCCACATGTAACATATATATAAATTTTATATATATATATACACATTAAATACTATTTTATCTGTTTGGGGGGGGTTATACATACATTCATATATAAGCAAATAGAAAGATGTCAGGTATGTCCTCATGAGAGAGCAATTCCAGCAGAGAAAAAACCAAAACATCAGAACCGTCTACACCACAAAGGAAACTTAAATCAACCAGTACTTGGCCTAAACTAGAACTAAGATTCAAACACTCAAATATTCTGCAGGCTATTTCAATGTGCTGTCATATCCTCTTCATTTGACAAATTAATGACTGAGTACCAGAAATCAATTTCTCCTTGTTTTAATTTTACCAAATCACTTTGGCTTTGTAACTTTCATTTAATGTAGAGTCCTTCCTCTCAGGCCTACTGACATATGATAGAGCTGACAATACTGAACTTAAGTGTAGTGAAAAAAGGAAATCAGAATTGGTGGATACCAACCTGATGAAATGGGTCATCTCTGTACTCTTTCTTCACACATGGATTCACTTGAGGGCTTTCTACATCTGTCTCACTGGTACAGGAAGAGTGGCACTCTGCACAGTGTAAGAGGTCCTCCCACAGCACATCTTCTGTTTCTGATTCTGGTCTCGTACTCTCAGAGTCTTGTCTAGAGCTTGAACACCGAGAACTGCAGCTAGTACCTGATTTAGGTGTATCCTGAAATTAAAATATGCATTGGAATTAATGCCACTTTTTTTATTCTACATTGTTTCCTGACAGAACAGTTAAAGTTCAAACTAGTGAATCCAGATTTGTCTGGCTTTTTATATTCCAATCCATTATCTTTCTCATCAGAGAGAATTACAAGTTTATTGAAGGAGCGTCTAAGAGGCTGTACATTTTTAGACACTGCACAAACAAGTAACAGTCCACAGTCCTTGCTCTGCTGGGGAAGGGGGTCACGTTATGAGGAATCAAACCATATCAAATGTTATAAGGAAATAACTATTTCACACATTTTCTAGAACTCATTCATTTAGGCTTTAACAGCAATCATAAAGCCACAGACTCCAGCTACATCTCAAACTTCTAATTTTATAAGCTATAAATTAAGCCCTTTCTAAAACACTTTACAGCTTCATTATTTCAGTGAAAATGTGAAAAACACTTGAGGCATAAAGCCATGTACCCGAGACTGCAATTGTAATGAAGAAATGTGACTGAGTGTGAGAAAAGCACCATTCACAAAGTATTTTAAATTAATTTCATACTTGGATCTTCTGTCTGCAGTTATTTGAGCTGAAGTACTTTATCTACTTATTAACTTCTCCACACAGTAAGGAATTCTTTATCTAGAAAGGGCAAGGCCCTAGAGGAAGAAAGCTAAGATATTTCTAGTCATCCAAGACCTAAGGCACTCAAACAGCCTTTCAAGTAAGCAGTGTAGACGTAATTTAACTAGTTTTAAAAGAAAGCTTGGTATGTTCCAGGAGTACGTTTCTAAATCTAAGAGCCTGTAATAAAAGACGAATTGACTCTCAAAATCACATTTTTTCATTGTTACTACTAACATACCTTCTCAAAGAGAGTGAGCTTCTTTGAAGACAGTTATACATCAGGAGTACAGAGGAAAAATAAGCAAGAGTATATACAGCTAATGCTAGGTACAGGTGTAATCTACACAGTCATACATAACTGTACTCGAAACAAGCATGTCTTATTATGTTCAATTTTTATCCATATCTTAGATAAAGAAAGAAAATTATTATGTTTGGACACTCAAATCTGCCCATGCATACACATGAAACAATGTTGTCTTCAGAACAAGAATGCAGAGCTTTAAACCACTTTCTACAGCACGCAGAACCCATTTCCTGAAAGACAGGCAGGTAGTCTGAAAAGCAGTACCATCCCACTTATCACCATCCTCTGGCAAACATTCCCTCTTACACAAAATTTCTTGCTTTCTACTAGTTTCTCTCAAGAATATACACAATTTTTACACTGAAAAAAATATTCAAGCTATGTTCCAGCAGTTGCACTCATTTGATTTCTAATGTATTACTATCTCAAGAAGTGTCCTTTGTTCTTCCTGAAAATCACTCTTACTATATTTTATGTAAGCAATTTTGTAAAGAAATATTCAGAGAAAATTTGGTCTGAACTCTTTCCCTTTATTTTACAAAGTGAAGGATAACATCAGTGCAGGAAGTCTGAGCTATTATTACCTTCCCCAAAATTAGATAAATAAATAAATATTTATAGAAGGCAGTCACTGCTGGGTACCACTGAGTCCTGCAGTTAATAAAGAAAGAACACTGAAAAAGCTTGCTCAAGCAACAATCAAGTTGACAAGTAAACATGATTATAGAAGAAAATGCAGGACAAGTTGAGAGTATATCCACTGACTTCACTAATTTATTTTTTTTAAAACACAAAGAAAGCTTTCACAGATTTGAAAACTATTGTTTCATTTCCTTTGTAATTGTGTGGGGGAGGTGAGTTGGTAACAACAAAGAAAAGCTTCCTCTTTCACAGCAGCAGTCAGATAAGGAAACAGGGAACAAGTATAAAATATTACTGCCAAAGCTACACATGGAGGAAATTTTGTCTTTTCAGTTTCTGAAGAGATCTCACAGTCTTCCCTAGTGGAACAGATTATCTAATAATGGTTTTACGCAAAGCAACAACTTCAAGTCCTTGCTATTGTTGTCAGAGAAAGCAATATCTGAACTCATCTAAGGAGACATTTTTATATCAAGGAGAAAGCTTGTGCATGAGGAAGCTGGGGAGGGACTCTTCATTAGGGACTGCAGTGAAAGGACAAGGGGTAACGGGTTAAAACTTAAACAGGGGAAGTTTAGACTGGATATAAGGAAGGAGTTCTTTACTGTAAGGGTGGTGAGGCACTGGAATGGGTTGCCCAGGGAAGTTGTGAATGCTCCATCCCTGGTGGTGCTCAAGGCCGGGTTGGACAGAGCCTTGTGTGATGTGGTTTAGTGGGAGGTGTCCCTGCCCATGGCAGGGGGGTTGGAACTCAATCTTAAGGTCCTTTCCAACCCTAAATATTCTATGATTATATGAGGTTCTGCCTATTAAACCCATCTGAAAGTGAACTTCTATCAGGGCTGAAATTACTCTTTATACCGTTTTCCCACAGGCCTAGTAAAAAAATGGCAATACAACCTTGTAAAAAACATGTTCCATACTATCTGCTGTTACATACCACTAGCAAAAAAGACCATAATTTATTTTAAATTATTAATAAACAAAAGCACATGCATAACATACCCCTTTGTTTTCAATGTCTGAGCCCTTAAACTAAGGACTCTGCTAATATGGAATCTATGAATTGAATGAATTCCATGGAATCTTGGAATCTTATATGCTATCAAGTCTCTTAACATTTCAGTATTTTTACACATTAATAATATTGTTGAGATTTCCTGACAATATTTTAAATGATTGTTTCAATAAATGTGAAGAAATGAAAACTCAGAGGTGGAGTCAATCAGACTTCTCCACAAGAAGGCTAGTAATCCAAAGAATAATTAAATGAAGAGAAACAGCAGCATTAGCATGATAAAAACTTGCATATTGCCAATCACTCATGTTTCTGTAACAAATCAAGTTTCCAGACAAGATTACTGGCATCAAGAGAGAGCAGCAATTGGCCATAACCTGATGCAGTATCTATAGAATACATTTAGGCTCCTCACAATGAATTGAAAAATAAGCTCAAACCAACTAAATAAAAACCCTCTTAATTTCAAAATGTTATTCTTAAAGAAAGAAAGCAAAACATCCCTGTCCCCCACCAGTCCTCCAGTTAACAGACTCCTAAAATCCAATATAGGAGAAAAAGGATTTGAGCAACATTCTATTCAATAAGAAACCAAGAGGTTTTAACAATTTACAGAAAAGCAGCAATGGAAAAGAACATACCTCCAGGGGATAGTGTTTCTTATAATGGTGAGATTTCCTGTTTCGAAGTATACAATCACTAGAAGTGCGGTCTACATTGCGACGCAAAGAATACCCAGTTTCAGGCCCCTCCTCACTAGAAACTTCATCTGATAAATTTGTCACAGTCCTGTGAGTATCCTAATGCAAGAAATATAGTATTAGTAAGACATACACTCATACTTACTAGGTCTTGTCCTCAACAACTGATATCATATTTCTTTTCTGCAACATTATTATCTATGCTCAGTTAAATCAGATATTAACACATTTATAAATGTCAGCATTAACTGGTACAGCAGGAATTCTAAAATAGAAATTTTAACATCAAAAATAAACATTTCTCAGATAATGAAAGGCCAGTTCATATCATAGCAAAGAAAAATTCTAACATTCTTATTTTAATGTGGTTTTGTCTAAACTGAACCTACCATGAAAGGCTTAGAGGCAACACAGCCCAAAGTCTGGCAGTGGGGCAAACAAACAAATCCCACCAAAACTGTAACAGCAGACCCTGTAACACTGAATTATCAACACACATAGTACAAAGTTAACATTTACCTCTTCTTCTGAAGATAAAGTGCTACAGATTGCATGCAGAATACTCAGACCATTAATTTATTCCACTTTCTATTTCCCTGATTTTAAACTAAAATTAAAGTAGCCCTCACAGTAACAGAAAGAAAAACAGGCAGCAAAGGATCATTCAGCTGTCTAAAACATTTTTGTATATTCTCATATATTATGAGATCACCGTACAGGACCCTGTAAAGCTTCCTTTGGAGTCTTCCTGTCATCAATGAAATGCTAAAAGGACAAAAATAGTGAAGGTATTCTGTACAACAAATCCTTTCCCTTCCCTGGCAACATCATTCTTCCGTGATGAATTCTGTTTTCTGAGATGCTTCAAGGTCATTTCACTTTCTTAACAGCTGAGTTGCATAGAGAAAGACAGACAGCAGAACAGTCTGTGGAGTCTTATCTACTGTCATGCAGTGGCACCAACATGTATTGATTGTCTTTGGAGAAAGAGATGAAGAGTAAAGAGAGGAGCCTGTGCCAACTTCTCTTTAATGTGGATGCATACTCATGAAGAAAGTTAAACACAGACAATATTTCATCCATTCTATCAAACAAACTGAAAACTCTTTTAAAATAAATTCTTATTTTATTCAACTTATTTTCTTATTCCTTTTTCACGTCCTTATTTGTTAAATTTCAAGAATGCAAAATGCTTGGAATTTATAAAGACAACTGAACCTCAGTTGCTATCACTGCTGAGAAAGCACCTCCTGCAAAACAACAGAGTCAACTTTCTGCCCCGAGACGAACCTTCATCACCTTCATTCTGACTTAATCATAGGGATCTTTAAGGGGTTGTTAATTTGGCTATGAAAGCCACAAAGGATGCTTTTCCTTTATAAAAATGTCTACTTGTAGACTTCCAGTAGAATAAATTTTCCCTTTGATATTACCTTGGAAAAAATCTTGTTATGATTGATCATTGATGGTAATTACCAATGAGGCAGAGTCAACTGTAACAGTGTCAATATATGTTCAAATGCCAATTATAAGAGAGCCAGAAAACATGTTTTAGAAAAGCTGTTCCATAGAACAGTAGGAAGAAAATAGAATATCCAAGAGAAAATAAGACCCAGACAAACTGAAAGTTCTGTTTTCTTTCATGACCACTTACCATGCTTCCATCTCATCCCTATTCCTCAGCACAGAGCCCTGCCTACTTCACTGAAAGGGAAATCATGCTTTCCTCATCTTATACAGAAACCAATTCAAAAATGACCTCAAAATTGTAAATTGTCAGTAATCCAAAATTTGTTCCATTTTAGCATAGACAGATCAGTGCTAAAGAGACAGGCAAAGGTAGAGCGTGTTTAGCTGGTCTGCAAAAAACCAAAAAGACAGCACACAAATTTGTGCACTGAAATACAGAATGGCAAAGAATGTTTAGATCCTCCTACAAGAATAAGGAAAGGCTAGGAATCTACGGATGAAATAAAATGACTTAACTTCTGGCCCCAGGGTCCTACCTTTAATTTAATTTTAAAAACCTTTTTAAGGGTAAAGTAGATAAGAATGCATCAAAAGCATACACCTCGCATACTATTTGACAAATTAATAACCCTGCTTTGAAAGCAATGAAGCACACTTACTTTGTGATGACTGTGATTGCTGAAGGCATCTCTCACTGTTGCAGTGCTCCACCCTGACTCTTCTGGCTTAATCACCTCGCACCGACGTTCATGGGCCTGCATACATTCTTCACTGCTTTTACCTGTCTTTTTCCCATCAAGGGACACATACCCATTATCAGTCTCCGTGGATTTATCTATGGAGATTTTTGCTTTCTTAGATCTATATTTGAAACAAATACATATATATTAAATTAATGACTCTCTCAGTTTTTTCCCCAGTCTAAATCCTCCCTATCCTTCTCAACCTGTTTTAGTTTAATTAAGATGACCACAAACTAACAATATTAACATCTGATGCAATATTTATAACTATTTCATCTTCTATATAATACACATTATACTTTCCCAAAAGTGTTATAAAAGGAACTGTCAGTGTCTGAAAGAAAATTGTATCGTTAGCTACTGAAAGAAAAAAGGAAACCTATGCGTTAAAACTGAAACTTCACAGCAACTTCGGCAATATTAGAATCACAAGCCTTTAATGTAAACAAGAAACTCCTCTATCTTAACAAAGAGGTATGTTAAAAGTTTAAGCGTTATTAATTCAAAGCAAGTATGCTATTTCCTGAAGCTGCAAACAAACATGCTGTTAGTATTCTGTACACAGATGGTTTTTGTCACTGTTTTAAACACACTCAGCTTATTGGTAACTCTATGAAACAGAAGGTGCTTAATTCAATCTTTCCCATGTTATCTAGTAACACCCCTGGCAATCAATGTAACTTACAAACACACTAACTGAGCCTGTTTTCAAATAACAAAATAAGTTTATGAATTATGCTTCAGTATTATCATTCCTAAGACTACTAAGTATTGATGAATAGTCTTCCATAACATTCTCTAGACATCAAGGCCCTTATCTAGTCAATAAATGTAGCAGCAATAATGTCTAATGCCAGAAAAAGACTTTCTCAAACATTTGAATGATTATACTTCCAAATGAGGAAGTGCAGTCAGTGAAGGAATGCAAAAGAATAGTAGCTTGCTACCTTATTGATAGAGACTACTTTAAGTCTTCACTTAAGCAATTAGTACCTTGTATTTATTAGATTTGGGTTGTTAGGTTCTCAGAACACTTGGAGAAGGATAAAGTGTTTTAAATAAAATTTCCAGAAATTATTTTATTTTTATTAGAACACTGGACACAGGTCATAAAAACGTCAAGAATCTGTTCAATTCATCTTGTGCTCCTATGAGGGACTGCATTCTCTTTAAGGAGTGAGGCATTCTGTGAGAGCTTGTATTACGTGGCAGAAGATTAAATTCCTCTTCAACATGTACATCAAACAAATCAAGAAAACTAGGATAGTCGCCTCACATTCCCTCCAGGATAAGGTATCCCACATACACAGGGGAGATATGAACACATAAAGTGGCTAAGGAGAGCTGGATCAAAAGGAAAAATCCATTCCCTACATTCTTAGTCAACTTTATTTCTAAATGAGTACAAAACCAGCAGAAACACTCTCTGCAGTTATTATGTATTTGCATAGATTAGTTTTTATTATAAGCTTACAAAGGTAGAGAGACAGCAAGATGCTTTAGCATGTGTTTTGTGGTGGAGAAGCAGCTAGTAAATCTGTTTGCAGATTACCAAAGCTTATTGAGTTATAATTTTCTAGGTTCCTTAAGTAGATGATCTAAAACATTACTGAGGCTTTGGACAAAAAGGTCAAACTATCAACAGTAAACATGTTAGAGCTTTAGTTCTGTGGCCTTTCATAAGGTCATTGTTTACCTAAGCTAATGAAGATAAGACAACTGAAGGAAGAGAAAGCTTAGTTTATTACTTAATGGAAAAATTTGCTGTTCCACTTCTGGAATAAAGAAAGCATCAGCATTGCAGTTGCAACTCATTGTAAAATAGTATGTTTTATTAAGCTCAGTTGTGAGCGCTAGGTAGTAGCACTAATACGAAATTATCTGCAATAAGGTGGAACCCAGAGAGGACAATTTTTTATGCATTAAATATACTGCTAGCACTGTAAATTGACAGCTACTAGCAAGGAGTTGCTTCAAACAGTTGAGTAGGAGCAAATAAGAGAAAAAAATAACTTCTGTATGTAGATATGTATAATTTGTTTAAATAGGACTTCACAACTCAAGCAATGTTACTAAAACTGCATGACAATGACGAGTCTGATATCAACTAAGGCTCATTTTGAAAACCAGGCAACTCAATCAAAGTCTTTTATTTGTCTCTAACATAGAAACCAAAGTTATTTTTTGTAAGAATCCCTAAATTTATGTGTAAGCCTCAAGCCAGAAAAGCATACACTTCCACTTATCATTAGGGTGCACTATACTGATAAAAGAAAAAACAATAAACATGAACAATACCTCCCCAGCTGATAGAAATGTATAGTTTCCAGAATTGCTATATAGATACATACCACTTATTGACTTTTAAAATTTCATGCTAGAATTCAAAGTAGTTAAGAGCAATACAGGACAACACAATGAATATAGCCAAGGTCTTAAAAAGCATGAACATATGCAAAAGCTAACTTAGGACTTTCTGTCTTAATCATGCATTACTTAGAGAAAATGTTAAGGAAAATGGACCTTTCCAACCCTAACAATTCTATGATTCTATATGAATCGTGTTTCTCCAAGACTGTAGATTTTCACTGTTAAGTATTCTATTCCCATATATTTTAATTAGAGTTGGTCAAAGAAAAACCCAAACCTCCTCCCTGTTCATGCTGTAAAACTTTGAAAGAAGTTACAATTGTACAATTTCCATAACTAGAGCAAGGACACATTTGAGCCAAGTCCCAAATCAGTGCTACATTCTCAATAAATTGCCTATTTGGATATGGACATCCTTTCCAGTGAAATTAATAATTAGTAGTTCTAAATTGGCTCTGTGCTGGATTGAAGTTTAGAATTCTATTTTATTAGTCAGACTGAGTTTTGCCATTCAGAAGGTTATTTACTGAATACACAGTCAGAGGTTACCGATGATCTGAATGCAGACAAATGGTCTAAGTACACAGGGTCCTGCCCCAAAGCAAAGAACACAATTTGAGGAGAATCTTGAAACCATGCATTTAAGACCTATATTTAAAACTCTGCAAAATTGTATGTCAAAGCTTAATACATGTGAAAAACTGCTGTAAATAAGCACTACTGAGCCATTCTAATGTCCTTATCTAGAGCTTCAAAATACATCTTAAGAAACAGGTGGGATATCACTAAACAGCTTGCCTGCAGTGAGGTTTCATAAGATTTCTTCAGCAGCATCACCAAGTAAAACACACACACACACACACACACACACACACACACACACACAACCTCTCATTAGAGCAAGTCCCAGGTAAGGAAAAAAACCCCAAATGAATCTTCCAACAGTCCTCTTCTTGCTGCATATAAGCATCTTCCATGAGTGAAAACACTCAAAAGTGTACAAGATTACACTCCAAGCACAGTAGAAAGTAATGCACACAGCCCAAAGAACAGCAGTGGCGTCTATCATTGTGACTCATAGTTTGTCAAAGCAAGCTTCATCTTACACAGACGAAAGCCAGAAGAACTCTCCTCTTGCAATATTTTTAAACATTTTGAAAACTTCTCTAGCGTTTCAACTGGATATTCCCAGAATGCAATATCACATAAGGTAAGCTTTACCAGTGGTTAAGAGCACATATCACACGTACGACAGACATGTTAGTGTTGCCTTAAGATACAGCATGCACAACAAAACATCAATGTAATAACTTGCAGTATCTCTTTTCTCAATTTCCTACTATCTTATGAGCAGATTTTCTCTTGCTAATAAATGCTGATCTATAGCACTCACAATGCTGTGTGTACCTCTAACACAGAGTGCTACAGAATGTGTTTTTAACTTTTAACTGCCTGTAGCACTACATTATCAGATCTACCACTTGCAAAACAGCTCTGGAATGTAACAGGGTTAGTTGCTTCTTCCAGTCATTAGAAAATGCATCTTCAGTGTTTATTTATAAACTAAGCACTGTACCTATTTGAATCCTGAAGGCTTTTCCTTCACAAAAAGCGTGTTATTTGATGACAGTGAGAGAATTCAATAAGCATTCTGTCAGAGTAATAAGCAGGTAACGTAATAAAGAAAAATTACAGTCAAATTTTCTTATTTGATTAAAATTGAGAAACTGAGTCAGTTTGTTCCTGATAGCCCACAGAGTACTCCTACATCAACATATAATTGCATCAGCATTTACAAAACTCAAGAAACAACACATTAGTACACGTTCAAATACTGAGATGAGTTTACTATTAGAGAATAAAAACTAGATAAACAAAATTTTAATCATCACATCAATGTTTACTTATTTAGAAAAGGGATAATGCATCTCTAACACATATGTAGCCGTGAATAAATACAAACCCTGATAAAAAGAAAGCAGCATGCCAGATATCTCTGAAGACAGCGCCAATACTGCAAGAGGTGCTTGTACCGTAGCTCTGCACTGTTCCCTCCTGTGTGTTATCTGTGGTACTAGAGCCATCTCCTTCCCTATGTACTTCCAAATGTGCTGCTTTCCTTAATTTCCTTCATCAGAAGAGATCAAAATTGAAGGTAGCTTTGTAAGTGCAATCTACTAATTCTATAACGTGTGCAGCAGTTCAAGCATGCAAAAACAAGACTTCAAAATATTTTACTAAAGCTTTATCACATCAATTTAATAAACTCCATTTAATAAAATTTAATCTGAACAACCTAACACTCATTATCGTAACATTTAAACCCAAAATGTATTTTATCTCACCATCATAGGCTTAGACCTGCAAAGTTCACTACTGCAGGTTTTCCCATTTTAATAGGACAATTCACTGTAGCAGCCATGCTCAGTGAAGTGCAGCAAAACATTCTACAGTTTAAGTAGCATCCCCTTTAATGTATGTACGTTTCCCACAAAGATCATGAGTCAGTAGTGCAGGGAGTTCTAAAACTAAACTTGCAGCAATGTAAATACTGCCACTCTACCACTATTCAGATACAAACTGAGGTAAAATGCATTAAATTCAATGCATTAAAATTCTAATAAAACAATGCATAAATTAGTCAATGCACAGAAGTTAAAGAGCATCAATTAAGAACTCAGATAAAAAGAGCACCAATTTCTCATCTCTTGCAAAGCAGAGACTATAAATCCCTACATTTTTTCATGCACATTCCTCAGAATATTTAACAATCCTAAATAAGTACTAGAACATAGACTATACCTTCTTCTTTTACCCCCTGTGTTGGGGGTTGGCTTAGGAGTTCTTGTTGAAACAATCTGACAATGCACAGTTCCAAGTAGCAACATTAGCCATATTGGCCCAATTACTTCAGTCAGAGGTATATTATGTGGGCTTTGGGCTGTATAGAATAACACTACAGCAGCAACTGGAAAAGAAGGGAAATGAAGTTGAGTTCAATATTTGCAGTGTCTGAAATGGCCAACTCATTACATGGCTTTTGTTAAAAAGACAAACATTCAGATCTAGTCCTTTACCTGAATTTTAAACCAACCCATGTAATTCTGAGAGGAAGGGATTATAATTGCAATGAAATAGGCAGTAATAAAGATTTAAATAGTCATATATGGACTTAATATCCATCTCTTCTTTTACACTTATGTAAAAGCTACTGCTCAAGAAAAAAGTGGCTGAATGAAGTAACGTAGGGAAGCATTTGGAAAGCTTGATGTGTTATGAAACTTTAAATGAAGATGAAGCTTCAGTCGGAGACAAAACCAAAAAGTAAATGTTATCCTTAAAGCAACCCAAGTAAATTTACTTCTGTATCACCTATAATGACGCAGTGTATGACTAGCCAAACCAGAAGCAGGTTGGCCAGATAGGTCAAAGTCTCTCCATCCTTGGAGATATTCAAACCCTGACTGGACACAGGCCCAAGCAACCTGTTCTAGCTACCGTTGCTTTGAGCAGGGTTCAGACTATCTCCAGCGGTCCATGAAAACCTCAACCAGCCTCTGATTCTGTGAACCATACATCTATTTTGATACCATAAGGACCAACAGACTTGAGACCAGAAACTCTTTATATCCTCTAGCAGAATGCATTTTAAACTCCATATTCCAGTCCAAGGACAAAGTTGCCCATATGGATAGACACACACGCTTAAGGGCAAGTCTATAGATATTTCATATATACTTATGTGTATATTATCTAGCAACGTGGAGAGATCAGAGACAAACCATGTAAACTATGAGCTGGTCCAGCTGAAATGACCAAGACTAACTAGCACTTGTAATTGGAAAAGGAGTATCTTCCAATTCCAGTTAACTGTTATTTTTGTAACCCTATAACCAGCTTTTCATATACAGTCAACACCCAGGTAACTCTTCTTGCTCCTGTACCCAGAGCCCAACCACTTCTGTAACTTCTGTAACTCAGAAATGTCTTTACAGGCTTCAAGTCAGTCTGAACACACTGAACAGACACAGGACAGAAAGAAGAGGTGATCCCTCCCTTTTCTCTACTTATTGTATGTTCTTGTTGCTCTGCCTCTATAGCTTGAAGTGCCATGTTCTGTAACTCAGCTGAGAGAAGGTATCAAGAAAGAAAATAGAGAAACTCCAAGAAACAATTTAGAAAGAGAACAGGGGTATAATTCTCTGTGCCTAACATCTGCATGTCCCATGAGAACTTGGTTTTGTTCTTGTACCGCTGAACTGAGAATCCCATAACTTAGACCTGCTCCTAGCACAAGAAATACCTGGTACGAGTTCAACAGTTTTCACAAGTTCTTTACTGAAATCAACTGAAAAAAATACAGCCACATGCAAATTTATATGCCACAGTCAAACACCTAAAATGTGTCACACAAAGCCACACCTAAACCAGCAGATACTTCTGATGGGATGTCTTCCATGAAGAGATTAGCTGTGGTTTTCATGAAATAGCCTTTAGTAAGGTACCCAGTATTAGAAAAATGATGGAATTATTTTTGATTGTGGTAATCTATTTCTAATTTCCCATCAGTCTTTTTCCTAACTCAAAAGTCTTACACAGGACACATAAGGTATCTTTTATTACTACATATGGACTAAGTTTTTGCATTATGATGTTTCTCAGAAAGATGGCACACATCAATCAGAAATCCATCTTACTAAAAAAATATAGGTACAGGTAGTAAAAGGTAATTACAGATAGCACCACCTCTTCCTAAATGAGCTCATCTGAGTTTTTCATACATACAAAAAGATTCATGAGGTATAAAGCGTAGTAGTATAAGTATAAAGTAGCCAATTTTGACTTCTATCATACAATTTGGATAAACATGTACTTCTGAGAGCACAGGGCTCCAAATATCCATGTGAAATGATTTGCATGAGTAGGCCTCCACAAAACCATTTCAAACTTCACTACAAGGTGACTTCTATTACGTAAAACACATTTAGACAAGCAGAGTAACCTGGAAGAAATTAGTCTTCCAGAAGTCACAAATCTGTAGATTGCAGATTCCCACCATGGAGTTTCACACAGATTTAAGAAAATGTTATGGATCTCCTGATGTTTTCAGCAGGATAGAAGGAAAATCCCAGAACTTCTTCCTGCAGTGTGCCAGCATGCTGTGGTTCAGATTATCCTATAATTGCTCTTACCAACACAGCTAGGCCTCACAACAGAATTTCTCACACCACTTTTAATAATTTCTTTACTTTTTATAGGATTTGGACTTGCATTTTTCTGAATTACAGTGGCTTATTTTGTGAAACAAACATTATATCACAAAGAGCAAAAAGCTGCATCAAAGAAAGCAGCTGTACATTTAAAACACCAACAAGCATTTATTTTTATAGCATTTAAAGCTTTGAAATATTTGTATTACCAAGTTAAAAAAGGCATACATACATATGGATCTCACCACAATAAACAATTATTCTATCACTGTTAAAGTTTCTTGTTTCTTCTTTCATGCTTAAGAAACATACAAACGAGATACACACTAGAATGTCATACTTTATTTTCTTGTTAGAATATGGAAACATTTTTTAAGTAAAAATGAGGCAGTGCTATAAAATAAACCAATAAGGAGTCAAAAGAAAAAGGTTTTACTGCTACCTTAATTCAGCGGCCTGTTCCATGACCTTGGATAAAAAAACATTTCTCTGCAGTTCTCTTATCATACATTTTGCTAATCACACTTTATACTAAAGGAAACCAATATAAACAAAACCTGGAATTTAAATCCACAGACAAGGAAAGAATTCTTTCCTGCAGCCTTACATAAACCCTAGCAGGTATGCTGCTAAAGCTAACTGATTTCAAAGCAATAATTCCAAGCAATGCAGCTCATAATTAGAAAATACTCCATAATTAAAATAATAATAGAATTAAACACATACACACAAATAAAGTCAGATCATTTTACAACAGTATCAGGGAGAATCTGACATGATGACACAAAGCCTGAGGTACAAGACAAAATTCAGATTCAGGGCAGAAATATGGCCACTGGAATGTGAGGTGCTTTGATGTTAAGTTCTCATAATAGATTCTTGACGTTTTATAAAATTCATATAATAGATTCTTGAGAAGCCCTGTGGAGAAGGACTTGGGGGTGTTGGTCAATGAAAAAATGAACATGAGCCGGCTTCAGTGTGCGCTTGCAGCCCAGAAAGCCAACCATATCCTGGGCTGCATCAAAAGGAGCGTGACCAGCAGGTCGAAGGAGGTGATCCTGCCCCTCTACTCTGCTCTCGTGAGACCTCACTTGGAGTATTGTGTACAGTTCTGGTGTCCTCAACATCAAAAGGACATGGAACTGTTGGAACAAGTCCAGAGGAGGGCCACGAGGATGATCAGGGGACTGGAGCACCTCCCGTATGAAGATAGGATGAGAAAGTTGGGGCTTTTTAGCCTGGAGAAGAGAAGGCTGTGTGGAGACCTCATAGCAGCCTTCCAGTATCTGAAGGGGGCCTATAAGGATGCTGGGGAGGGACTGTTCATGAGGAACTGCAGTGATAGGACAAGAGGTAACGGGTTCAAACTTAAACAGGGGAAGTTTAGGTTGGATATGAGGAAGAAATTCTTTACTGTAAGGGTGGTGAGGCACCGGAATGGGTTGCCCAGGGAAGTTGTGAATGCTCCATCCCTGGCTGTGTTCAAGGCCAGCTTGGACAGAGCCTTAGGTGACATGGTTTAGCGGGAGGTGTCCCTGCCCATAGCAGGGGGGCTGGAAATAGATGATCTTAAGGTCCTTTCCAACCCTAACTATTCTATGATTCTATGATTTTTGTGCTGCCTTACCAATTTTGTATGAAGCAAACAAACTGAGCACAGCTACAGAGTAAAATCAAAGCAAAACTTAAACAGAAGTGCTAGAAGGAGAGGCTTGAGGGCTTTGTTTTAAATAGCTTCCAATTTAAAAAATTGTCAATTTAATTTCACTTACATATTCATAAGTCTTTAAATTTATTTCAAAGAAACCCAAAAACTCTGCACTTAATTCAGCAAAATTTAAATAAGTATTTCAAATAGCTGGATTATAGAGTCACACAGAATACTATTAATTCTTTTTCAATGTTTGTTAATTCGCATCCTCAGAAATATCAGTAACATTTTGTCATATTACAGGCCATATGGATATAGGGAAATGATGCATTCCAACCATCAATTTAGTAAATCACAGATCCCAAGAAACCTGAGGGGCAAAAAGTTAATCACAAAACAGCCCTGGAATTAATGTCCTAAAAAAGTTGCTTGCACTGAGAATCTGCATTGAGTTACTATTTTGCTGCTTTTGGAGTCTTATGAAGGCTCCACAGATTAAGCGTGGGTATATTTTTTAAATAAATATAAGAACAGGAACATAAATAATTACTATAATGGTGTTTCTCAGAATAAACCACCTATGAACATGGTAACAAAAGAACAGTAACATATATTTTACGACCTATATTACTACAAATGACATTAAAATTATTAACACTATGGGATCACTTACCACAGTATACACAAATGCTAACACATGCAACAATACTTCCAAAACACCTGTCTGGAAAGGAGGATAAGGAGAAGTTCTGATAGGAGACCACAGGAATATTTGTCAATATTCCATGTTTTGGGGCACTGGCACTGGGAAATTCATTTTATAGCTGCTAACATCACCATTCAAGAAGCACTGACAACTTCCTTTTTAACTGCATTTCTTATTTTAAATCCAATTTCCAAACAATACAGTGATTCACAACTGCAAGGACAGATGGCAAAACTGAAAAAGCAATATTGTATTTTAATTGGATTTCAGTGGAAAATTTATCAGTCATTTAGCTTCCCAGGGTATTAAATTGCTCCCAATTTTCTGTTCCATTTGTTGTACACGCTTCTGATACACTTACTATTCTTGTGACTGCCACACTATTAGATACTGACTCACTGCGTTACATTCTTCCCTTTCTTATTTTCCTCTTAAATACTGCTTGTAAGTAGAAGAAGCACAAATTCAGATTACTAGAACTCAAGATTGAGCATCCCCAAAATCTGTGAATTGCTTTCTGTTTGTTAACAGTTGCTCAGAATTTCTTCTATAATCTAGGAAATACAAAATTAAGATGCACAGCCTCACCACTGCAACAGAAAAACCTAGCAGAAGCACACAGGACAATAAGTCTCCCATTTGCCAGTCATTCAGAAGAATGTCTAAGGTATGAGAAAAGTATAAGCTAGGAGTTCACTGCCTCTGATGTGACAAAATAACACCTGGAAGGATGACTGAAAACTGGTCAAACAGATCATCCCACCAGGCTGCTGAAGCTGCATGCACCTTGGCAGGTTTGGCCTTGCTTGCTCCTTGATCTGTACAAGTGCCAGGAAGACCAAAAGCTCAAGACAAAATACACTGCCTAAGCCAAAGGTTCCTTGATATTGATCATTCCTGAACTTAAATTAGATAGTCCTAGAAACCTAAGTGTGCTAAATGCTTTAGAAAGCCTGTGAGGAAACTCTGACCCACGACAACACATCTTTGGGACTGTGTCATTACGGTATTTTCTGAAAATACTGGAATGAACCTTAACAGCATAAAGTGAACCAAGTAACACACAGGAGCTTCCATATGGTTAAAATAAGGCATTCAGTTGAAGCTGATCCTGTAATCCAACTCTACCTTGAAGAAGGTAAAGAACAAGCAGCCAGAAAAAGATGACCCTTGATGTCACTTGTAGCCACCACCTGTAGAAGAAGGGAAAGAAAACAACTCTCACGATTCCTTTGCGGGTCAGAGATGTCCAAGGACTTTCAGGTTTTGCTTTAGCAAAAGCAGATCCTTTAAAAAAAAGAAAATAGATTTTGATATATCTCATTGTTATGGCTAATAACATTCATTGTTCAGAAGAGGAGTAGTTAAGAGTTATTTAAAGGAGCAACTATTAAACATAATTATTTTAATAAATATCGTACTTCTACCATTTCACCATCTCCTCAATGAAAAATTGGTGTAAATTGTTGGTGCCTTCTGGACTGCCATTATCAGGAACTTCCACAAATATCTAGATTTTGGCATGTGTGAATAACAGAACATTTCCTAATATGCAAAAATTATTTAAAATTAAATTAGTAAAAATTATTGTTTCACTGAGGCATCAGAAACTTTATGAAGCAAAAGGAAGTCACATGAAAATTCCACAGGGCCATGCAGGCACAGCAGAGCCCTTTCCTGGATCTAAAACATCAACATCTGTAAATTGCTCCAGCCGTGTCATTCAGCAAAATGGAATATGGTTGAGAAGTACAGAGGAGAACCAGCCCCAGGAGCAGGGAAGCCTCTCTTTCTACACCATTTTTCATTTCACTCATTCAAATGTCCTTTCTCTCTCATATCCCTCCATTTCTTTTTTTTCCTCTATATTCCCACTTCTCTGGCAGCTAGAAAACTGTGTAACATTTACTAATGGGAGGGTGACTTTAATTATGCCAAGGTTACTGCTTGGAAAGGGCAACTCGTGTATGCTGCTATGCCATCTCCACCTTGTTTACAAGTAGAATTGGCATTAGAGAGTTCTGTGCTGGCACAGAACAAACACTGCCAGTACTGGAACAACTTTAATACCAACTTAGACATCCACACAGAGCAGTCATTTAAATGTTATTCATGTATATCACTATACTGAAGTGGTGCACTGCTGTTCCTGAATTCCTACAAACACAATTAGTTTCCAGTTCTGTTTTTTTTTAAGTTCAGATGTTACCTGATTTTGTTTCTCTCTCTCACATTCCCACTTCTAAAGGTATATTGTTAGGCAATTTGATAAAAGCTGGTCTGCTCACCCCCAGAAGACCTCAAAGAGACAATGGCAGTAGAAGAGACCCATCAATGAAGCCATCAGCCCAGCATTGAAGGGTCATTTCCCCAAGCCCAGAGCAGGATAGAAGCACAAGGGCAGACAGGAACCCAAATCATAGGAGGAGCACCTTGACAAGGCTGTCCCAGAGCTGTCTCAGCAGAGCTATCAGCTCTGCTGTCCCTAAACATGAGCCATTGAAAGCAGCTCTTCAGATCACCTTTCAGAGGAATGCACAATACTTGAATTTAGTAGTCTGAGTATTACCATTATTATATTAAACTCAATCAACACATACCAATATAGACACAGTCGTTAATTTGTTAGTTACTGGGTTCCTGAGTCAAATGAAATGCATTTTGAATAAGCACAAGGCATTATTTACAGTACATTAATTGAATAATGCTCTACTATAGAGTAGTTACAAGAACTTCTGTCATGAGCATCCAGCAGGTTGAGGGAGGTGATTCTCCCTCTCTATTCTGCTTTGGTGAGACCCCATCTGCAGTACTGCATTCAGCTCTGGGGCCCTCAACATAACAGAGATGTGGACCTGCTGGGACAAGTCCAGAGGAGGGACACAAAAATGCTCCAATGGTCGGAACACCTCTGCTATGGAGACAGACTGAGAGAGCTGGGCCTGTTCAGCCTGAAGAAGAGGAGGCTCCAGCGAGACCTTAGAGCAGCTTCCAGTACCTAAAAAGGCTGACAAGAAAGCTGGAGAGGGGCTTTTTACAAGCACACTTAGAGACAGAACAAGGGGGAATGGCTTTAAACTGAAGGAGGGTATGTTTAGATAAGGTATTAGGAAGAAATTCTTTACTATAAGGGTGCTGAGGCGCTGGCACAGGGTGCCCAGAGAAGCTATGACTGCTCCATCCCTGGCAATGTTCAAAGCCAGGTTAGACAGACCCTTGGAGCAATGTGGTCTAGTGGAAGGTGTCCCTGCTCATGGCAGGGGTGCTGGAACTGGATGAGCTTTAAGGTCTCTTCCAACACAAACCATTCTATGATCCTACAATTATGGGCTATAGGGAAAAAGGAGCTCAGATTGCACAGAACTTACTATGGGAATTTTAGGGAAGATCCAAGGAAGGGACAAAGGAGAGGCTTAGGTGATTTAGGGAGGAACAAGCATGGGGAAACTGATGAGTAAGGAGATGAAAAGGACTGGCCAAGCATAAACAGCTGCTGCTTAGGATATTGCTTGTCTGGCTGTGCCATGTGCCTGATCAGCTCAGTCTGTACTATCTTCTTATTAAATTCTTCTAACTCTCTCCAGGGGCAGGGGCAGTATGTTTTGTGCACAGCATTAAGGGCCGAGTGCCAGCACTGGAGTCAGACGTGACAACAGGAGTCAAGGGGCCATTTGTGTGTGGTGCCAGCAACCTGAGCGAGCGTGGTAGTGCTAGTGGAGGTTAAGCCAGGCTCAATGGTGAAGGGGTAAAGCAGCCTGAGAGCAAGGGCACGATCAGGTCTCTAAAGGCAAGCTCTGGCTGTGAGGGTGCCTGTGTATCCCTAAGGGCAAGAGCAAAGCAGCGTGCTTTGGTTAAGAGACTGAATTCAAAGAGCACTACATGGAATGGATAAAGGAGACTCTGCTGGCTGCTGGGCTCATGGAAAATAATGTGATCATGTTTTTCTCAGCGTTCATGAGGCATAAGGGAAATTATATAAAGATAAAAATAAATGGAGACTAAAGGTTTTTTGAAAAGTCTCATAGTGTCTGACCTTCTGTTGCTGTTTTGCTATTCAAAACAGACATGAAATATTCAAGGCCTGCATGATTTTTTTCTCTCCAGAAATTTCAACGTAGCCTTTCCTCTAGATGCCACAAGATGTGGAAGAAATCTGAATACTTGGCAGTGGTAGATTTCTGAACTAATAACTCCAAAACTTTGATCCATGACAATCCATGTGTTCCTTTTTTCCTAAATCTATACAACAAAATTTAGATCAAGTTTTTAAGCCTTCAGTTTAATCTAAAGGTCACCTTTTAATGATCTTTCATATCTATCTTCTTTTACAGGAATTACGTAGGGTTTGTTGCAGGGGTTTTTAATGGGTTGGGGTGAGAGGTTGCTTAGGTTTGTTTTATGAAAGCTTACTGATACATTCTTGTTACAAGACACAGGATGGCATCTATTTTTACACTCAGAAATTCAGCTTTTTCTAGCTCAGGACCTACCTCTTACAAGATCAACATCTATGAGGTCTGGTTTCACGTGTCCTGTTTTCTTTGGTTTGTTTCTCAAACCCTGCAATAGGCAAATACTATCAAAATACATTCCTGCAGATGACAGACATTACGAAAGAAAAAGCATCTGTGTGGTCAGTAATTGTATCTAGCCTATACTGCTATTGAAAGTTCAGACAAATCTGTCAACTTCATAAATTTAAAGTACAATAAAATAAACATTCTAAGGAACAAGGCACAATAAATGCCTTTTACACACTTTTCAATCTGAACAAATCCCAACCAATTACTGACCCATTAGGTAATTTTTCAAACAGTTAAGCACTGAGCATTCATCTCCCATGGTTTGGGATTATGCAGACAACATAGGCACACATTTGCAAGAATTAGTAATATGCTTCTATTAGGTTTTCAGAACTTTTAACAACAAATCACTTTCCCAAATCTCTTTTCTCCTTAGACATCTAATTAAACTTCACAAAGCGTTTACATTGCAACTCCTTCATTCCAAACCTAGATAGAAAATCATGTCGTAACGCAAGAGCAAGTTCCACTGCCAGAAATATGAATTCTAGAAAAGTATTGATTTTTTTTCTTACTAGTGAATATAGATTAACCTGTTAAAAAGAGGAAAAAAAACCCCAACCCATCACACAACAAGAAAACAGGATGGAGAAAAAGCAGCTTATTTTCTCCTTTAGAAACAGCATCCTTCTTCACTGAAGAGCCAAAATATCTTGCAAAACTTTTACATTTGTTTTAAACACCAAAATATGATGCTGTACCTTCAAGCTTCAGATAACTGTGAGTTTATTCCAATCCGTTCAGATTAGGCTCTTGGCCACATCAGCCAACAACAACTGCACAGAGCACAATTCATACAGAGCAACATCTAATATCTCAAAAATATATTGGGTACAAATAGAACTATAGTGGAAATGGCTTAGCTGTTTTCATTCAAAAAGCAGTTAAGTCCAGGGAACTGCAGATTTCCATCACTGTCATATTTCATCCATGTGTAAAAACATTTATTACTTAAATGTAAACATTAAATTCAGACAAAAGCATAAAAATTAAATTATTATGGATGAGAGAAGTATCAGTGAATCTGGAAATGTTAACCTTCATAAGTACTATATCAAGCAAATGTTTCAGATAGGGTGCAGCTCAATATTTCTTGCATCCACTGGATTCACTTTTCATGCTGAAATAATAATTGGGAGAAAAAAACCCAAACTGTTCACAATGAACAAGATATAGAGTCACCACCTGATGTGTCTATTAGAAAAAATGAGAGTTTGCTTGAAACACAACAAAATTAACACATAGAACTGAAACATGGACAAGACAAAATGTGCTCTGAGAAGGACAAATAGAAAAACCCAGTTGTATGTAGAGTTAAGCACTGCAAAGAGCTTGACATGCAAGACTTTTACAGAACGGTAGTCTTAAAACCACAGTAATTTTATGTGGAATGAGAAAACAAGCCCATAATTAAATTGGAAATGACTATAATTCTAGAACCATCTACAGATTCTTATGAAACCTTGCATGAGCCAAACTATTTCATTAAAAGATTCAAAATCTTAAAAATAAAATGCTGAATGAAGCAATAACTTCCAAATGTGTTACTGCTTATGGGTCACAAGTGTTTTCTTGACTGCCTAAATAAAGATCCATGTGCCTCTTAGAAGAAATAACCCACTGGAAACACACGCACAATCCTAGGAAAATTTTACCACTGTGGCTAAAGTTATGTTTTCATTTTAAACAAAGAATTCTGCAAAAAAGTAAGCCAACAGTATAACTTGATGCATCTTTTACAGGAAAAGAAGTGGTGACACATCCTTTAAACATTTCATTGGCCAAATCTCAAATGCTTTCGCATCCATGGACTACACTGAATTGGTTCTTCTAATTTTTGCCACACAAAGTAAAAGAATTCCATTTACTCAGGTATAATTCTTCTACCCTCTGCAACACAAATATCTGTAACATATGTAGAAAAAAGAAGTGTTTCAAACTTAATTTAAACAAATATTCATAATGTTTCATATCTTTTGGGCCCATCCAGATAGTTCGTACAATCTCTATTCGGCACCAAATACATTTCAGCTAATAGCAAAATTGAGTTTAAATAAACATGCTTAAACATAGTTGCTATTATTGTAAAATTTTTTTTGCACAGATTTTAAAATTAATCTTGTCACACTGCTATACTTCTAACTAAACTGTAAATTTATAGTATCAGAAACAGCTTTTCTGCTAAAAATAGTTTAGATTTTTAGTAAGGTTCATTTATAAACAGAATTAGTAGCTTTGAGATTAAAGCACTAATGTGCAATACTTGAATTTAGTAGTCTGAGTATTACCATTATTATATTAAACTCAATCAACACATACCAATATAGACACAGTCGTTAATTTGTTAGTTACTGGGTTCCTGAGTCAAATGAAATGCATTTTGAATAAGCACAAGGCATTATTTACAGTACATTAATTGAATAATGCTCTACTATAGAGTAGTTACAAGAACTTCTGTCATAAGCATCCAGCAGGTTGAGGGAGGTGATTCTCCCTCTCTATTCTGCTCTGGTGAGACCCCATCTGCAGTACTCTGGGGCCCTCAACACAACAGAGATGTGGACCTGTTAGGACAAGTCCAGAGGAGGGACACAAAAATGCTCCAATGGCCGGAACACCTCTGCTATGGAGACAGACTGAGAGAGCTGGGCCTGTTCAGCCTGGAGAAGAGAAGGCTATAGGGAGACCTTACAGCAGCTCCCAGTGCTTAAACGGGCCAACAAGAAAGCTGAAGAGGTGCTTTTTACAAGGGCATGTAGTGAGACGCCAAGGGGGAATGGCTTTAACCTGCCAGAGGGGAGATTGAGATGAGATCTTAGGCAGAAGCTCTTCCGTGTGAGGGTGCTGAGGCGCTGGCACAGGGTGCCCAGAGAAGCTATGACTGCTCCATCCCTGGCAATGTTCAAAGCCAGGTTAGACAGACCCTTGGAGCAACGTGGTCTAGTGGAAGGTGTCCTTGCTCATGGCAGGGGTGCTGGAACTGGATGAGCTTTAAGGTCCCTTCCAACACAAACCATTCTGTGATTCTAATTCAATGCAATGAAACCCATGCAGTAATAGCATACTTTTTGTGTGCAGTATTTGCAGAAAAAAAAAAAAGGTTAATTGCAAGAAAATGTTAACTGAATTAACTTTAACATCATGAAGTACGACATAATATACAATCCATAAAACTATTACATTTTTGATTGATTTCTTTTTCTCCAAAACAGTTTAGCAATGTGGCAGACACTGATGGCACTGTTAGTTAAACCAAAATGCAAAGAACACTGTTAAATTGCTTGTTCAGAGAAACAAAGCCTGAGGTACTTACCAGTCTAATAAACTGTACAAAACAATGACAGCGTCATAAAGGAGGAAAAGTAAACTGCAGGTATAAGGTAACTAACTGAAAGTAAAGAGAGCTCAGATAACTGATGTTAGAATTCATCATGAGGAAAAGTGAAAGACAGACGTACTAAAACAACTGGCTTAAGATAACTGAAAAGAAAAAATACGTACAGAAAAAATACAGAAAGATGCAGCACATTCAGTGCTGAAGAGTTATTAATTATGTAAAATAAACAGAGCACAGTATGCCAGTTACATTGGTTGCTTACTCTCCAGAGTCTAGTTTTACTCTACAAGTATTAAATACTACATATATTGTAAACTGCACCAGCGTACACAACCAGACAGCACCGCTGATAACTAGCCAAAAACCACCATTGAAATGCTGTAATACTATTACCTTTATTTCTCTTTGCTCTACTGATTTTTCCCATATTTGTTGATCATATGCCCCGATCTAAAAAGAACACACACACACAAAAAAAAAATCTCCATTAGAATTCAAAAGACATTGATCAAACAAAATCAATCAAGCTTCAACAAGATAAGCATGAAAACAGCATTTCCTTGGGGAGACTTATTTACAAAGAAATCTTTGTCTTCTCCATTCCATCTTGGCTGGGCTGGATCTAGGGAACCTTGCAAATGAGCTGCAATAGAGAGGAGAGCAAGATGACAGCCTCAGCCTTCTCGCATGACTTGTGTGAGTCAGATGACTGGAACACCACAGGGATTCCAGTCTCCATACTGACAGAGAGCAGACCGACAGAAGCAACACTGATACGGTCTTTCAATTAACTTTAGAGAAAATACCATGCATATCTAGTGGAACCCATACCTGCAATTAACTTATTTTTGACACCACCTCCCTCTATGCTTCCCATTCCACTCCGCCCACTTTTACAGCTACACTGCCTTTAGCTTTATCTCTTAAGATTGCACAGCAACTAAACATATTTTCTTTCTGTGCAGGCTGGTAATCAAAACGATTACAGGCCAGGGAAAACTAAAGAATATCAGCAAACATCACTCTTCCCACTGAAGCACTGATGAAAAATGTTCTTAGTAGACCTGAACCCAAATTTGTTTACTCTCATTAAACTCCTAGTCTATTTATTCATTAAACTCTTCTACACATCTGAGTTCTGTTTAAATGTAAGTTTTTACCTACAAATTGGAACACAAGGGAGTTCTTTTGTCCCAGGCTCTAACCTCAAGTATCATAGAAAACTTTGTGTATTTATAAGAGCAGAACCATTGAAAGGCTGAAGGTTGATCCTGCAAGCATGTATTAAAATCCTATCACTAAGAACAGGTTTGATGAGTTGTCATTTTAAATAACCATCAATACAGGTAGCTATAATTAACTTAAGAAATTACTGTGCACTTGTTTATACAAGAAAGCCACTCAATAATTGTCTCATTCTGAAGAACAATCACCTAAGCTTCAGGAAATTCACATGTGAGTTAGTGACAAGCCAGTATATGAGACAATACATCCAAGTTCTGTAAGATGTTACCAAAGATCATCAGATTGCTTTGAACCCTGTACAAACAGTATTTCTAGATAATATACAGTAGTGATCTTTTTTATTGTGTCAATTTTAAAACCTTTCCATCCCAGTTCTACCTTGACCTATACACATGTGTGGGCACACACTTCCACACATCTTGAGCCTGATTCATATCACAGGCACTGAGCAGTTAAGTGCAAGAGAGACAGAGTCCCTTCACCTACTGCAGAGAGCTGATACAAGCAGCTTCATCTGGATGCCTGAGAGAGAGAAGAGCCCCTGCCATGGGAGCAAACCTGCTTAAATTCAACCTTACTGCGAGAGCATGGCTTCTTCATCCAGTTCACATACTGCAACAGACAGAAAAGGCCCAAGCACAAGTGCATATACCATAAACATTGTTCTGATTTGCCTTTACTGTTTCAGTCTTCAGTGTTGAATTAGAAAATGTTAAAATTCTGAAGAAAAAAATCTATTTGCATTTTGGTAATAATAATAACTAATTTACACCTCTCTTTTGGACAAAAAATGTACAGTGTGGAAAATAGGGAGTCAGGCACTGTACTGGGCAGAATAAAGCACTTGCTACAATTAAATTCATTAAACAAAAGGAAGTCTAAGAGCTAACTCCACCTGGATAACAGCCAGCAATTAAAAAGTCACCATCTTGAGTAACCACTCCACCCAGACATTTATACCTGATTGTTCTGGCTTTTTCTCTAAGTACATTTTAAATGAAATTTCAAGCCTTCCTGGTTTTCCTGAAATTTATTGAGAAGAGCCTTAAGTGAGGTTTTTGTGCTGCATAGTATTGTGTCCTCCCCACTTCGTTTCCAGGAAAGATTTCTTTCTGCAAAGACAGAAAAGGAGATGCAAGTCTGGCTCCCTCTCGATTATGCAAGAAACAAATGGGGAAGGAAGCCTTTGTGCCAATAAAGCTGTAAAGCAAACTCTGTATTCCTGATTCCATTCATAGCTGAAACTGGTTTAGAGTTGAAACACTCTTTTAAAAGAGCATTCTTCTTTTAGACAAATAACCGACTGTTTGCTAAGGAATTCTGGGAAAGAGATCCCAGAAGACATCTGGGGCAAGGAAGTTGAATGATCTCAAGTGTGACTTAGCTGTGTTTTCCTACAACAAATTTCTTCTCCCTCAAGGCTGGGTAGCAGTTTCCCAAACCCGACAAGAAGGAGGGAATTTGCCATTCACGTTCTTCTTTTAACACTGCCCCATAAAGCAATTCTTCCAGCAGGAGGTACAATGAGACAGCCAAACAACTTTAAGGGAGAAGATCTTTTAAAACTGTTTTATTAGACCACTGGGTATGGCCAATCTCCTCTGAACGACTTTATTAAAATCTGAGACAGGGCTATTAAGTAAAAGCATTCTGTTGCAAACTGAGAAGAGTTAAAGGGATAATTGCATAACTATCAACAGCAAGTATCATTGCCATCTCTCACATTTGTTTCAATCTACCCAATTTCATCTCTTCATGTTTTAAGAAAGCTTTAGAAGTACTTCAGGGCACAGGCGTTGTGCTCAGCACATCAAATTTAGATCTGATACTCAATTTTCCTTCTCTCCATCTGCATAAACATCCCTCCATACTTCTATCCAAAGTGCACCAGAAGGAAACCCATGAAAACCAAAGGTTGTTACAAAGTACCAGGCTGGAACACATCATTTCCCACATCAAACAAAAATAGGTAGAACTAGTGCTACTGAAATGAGGCAAGTAACAAACAGAGGCTTTTTTTTCCTTCTCTACCTTATGTTAGGAAATTATATTTAGAGTTTGTGAAATGTTTTCATTAAAAAATATATGAGCTCTTGTAGAATTCATTGGAAAGCATTTTTCATTGACAACAAGCTAAATTAGAACACATAATAATGACCACAGATGCTAAGCACCTGGACGAATTCAATTCAAGAATGTAATTCCTGAATGAATTAGAGAATGTAAGTTAATACTAGCAGACCTTCCCAGTTGTAAATAATTGAGAGCACAGTCAATTGCATCTTCAAAGAGTTTTGATTTATAAGTATTTGCATCTAAATTATGTTTCATGTAAATTTAAGTATTCAGTTGTCAAATATTTGTATGTAGGCTCTAGCTCTTGGCTGCTACTAGTGCTGTTCTTTACAATTGCACATACCTGCAGGACACTGAAAAGAAGTCTAATCTAGCAGTGCCAAAGAAATTAAGCTCTAAAGGCAAATAAAATGAAGCAATAACCTTCTAGAGATAAGATCATACATGCTTCCATGCTGAAGAATTTAAATACACATAACAGTTGATCAAAGGAAGCTTTCCCTCTGTATGTGACTGTCCCTAGGGCTGCTCCACAGATGCTCAAGCTTCCCATGCCTAGAACTGCTAGCTCAACATGAAGACCTCAATGAACTCCAGATGTATAATCCTGAACTTACCAACTGTACCTGGAGTCTCATCCATTATAGCTGCAAGTTGTGCAGTATTCTTGAAATGAAATTTAAAGTACAAAATACAAGGTGCAAAAATTATTTCATTTTTAAGTACACAACAATAAATAATGCTTTTAAAATCTGTTCACAACTTAGAGCAGGACTGTTTGAACAAAAGCTTGCCACTGATTCTTTCGATCTATCAGTCCAGCCTACAACTGGCCATGAAAACATTTTTTTTTTTTTTGTAAACTATACAATATATCCCAATTTTAACCTGATTTATCACAGAAATTTATTCTCATTTAGTTTATAAAATACCTGACAAATGGGATGTGAAATTTGCCAGAAAACAAATTAAAACAAAAAAAACTCCCTTGAACTTTAAATTATTTGTTAATTCAACTTCGATACAAGACTACCTCATAATTTCTGAATGTAACTTTCACCACCAAGCATCAGCAGCACAACCTTGTAGCAGGAAACTTCTCAGTAATATGTCACAGATACAAAAACCCGTGATATAACCTACCTGTAGCAGAACTAGACATTATTTTATACACATTTAGTTTATATCATTCATCCCAGGCTTCCTCAATGCTCTATCAAGTCTATCCAAACCAGCTACCTCTAAAAATGTTCAGTTCTCAAGATACTGTGCCTCAATAAACACCTAGTAAAGAAGATGAAAGGAATTCTGTTCCTTTATGTATTTGCAGAATCAACAACTATTCTTCAAGCAGCTATTAATTTTTTTAGTATTTCAGGGATTACATGCAAAGGCTGAAAACTCTGCCAGTCTTCTTTCACAATGGAAAAGTGGGGGCTTAGCATCCTAAATTAACTAAGCATGATACACTATTAAACAGGTTTTCTAGGGGAAAAAATGTTTCTTCACAAGTCATTAATTGTCCAAAAAAAAATATTAACTTTTATGTGACTTGACATGGGATATTAAGCTATTTTAATAATTACATGATTGACGACAATAAACTTATCTGCTAAAGCTAGATTAAATGAATTTGAGATCCTTTTTAAGTTCAGATTCCTTGCAATGGTTTATGCATTTAAGAGGTAAGTGCACCTCTTGAAATTGCCTGCAATAACAGCACTTGTTCCTTCCAAATCAAATACCTCAGAACATAATCGCATTTCTTTCTTTATCTACAATTTGTTTGGCACCTGTACAGTTTGGTTTTATAACACTGACAGCAATTAGCCTAAGTAAAAAGTTAAGCTATTGAAAACACAGCCTATTTCTACTTTGAATAAAGCCCACTGCGAAGGTTTTCTGCACCACATAATATCTCTCCCCAGTGTCTTTCTCCTAACAAGCCATATATGCATCAAGATTGAATTTGAGCTTTGTGAATGACACTGATATTCACTTTAAGCTAATGTAGTGATGGTATCAACCTGTAGCCCAATACTCACAAGGCCTTCTGATTCTAATTGAATTAATCAATATTTCAGAAGACATTTATAATTTATGACCAAGCACACTAGCAAAGATTATAATCCTAAAAATACATAGTATTTCCTGCTGGATCTTAAAACTTTAATGTGTATCAATAATGAAACCTGCATGTTAAGCTTTGCTCTTTGAAATCTCTAAACACTTTTACAAGCAACATCACAATAGTAATATGAAATCCAAAAGATACAAAAAACAGAGTTTGGTAAACAGAAAAAGTTGCTTCCTTGGACTGTCTACCAATGAAATTGAGAGTTTAACACATTATTAAAATACGTAGTGTTAAAAAATTAGCTTGATTAACTGTCACAGTCCAACAGTCTTCATAAAAGTAAATGACATTAAGATGCTGATAAATAATTTCTATACATGCAATATTATTAACTTAAAATATTTTTAAATGCTTCATATTTAACTCACGCTTAAGTACACAATTTCAGACACTGGATAACTAATATGTCATTTTCTCAAAATTCAGAACAGGATTAATAAAGGTTATTTTAAACCGCATTTCATTTCTTACATGAGGTGATCCCCACTGCAGCAAAGGCAATAACCTAGTAGCTTAGCAGCATTTTTGTACTGTTAGAGTGATTTTTTTCTTCAGGATGCTTTCATTTTCAGTGGGGGGGGGGGGGGGGGGGGGGGTAGGGGTTGCAGCTGTTTGTGGTAGAATGAGGATCAGACAAACTTAGCTAATAAACCACAGACAGAAATCACTATATAATACTTGTAGGCTGTCTGCTCATAAGGAACAGCTTAGTAACTTTTAGTCAAATGGAGAAGGATAATGGAGGGATTGCAGCTGTATATCCTACAGTGAAGAGCTTTGGATTTATCACTGCTCAACTGTTATCCTTGCTTACTAAAAGATTCTGGGATTCCCCTCCTTTTTCCCTGTTTGGCCCCAAAGGAGAGCTGAAACCAACTATTTAGAGTAATATGAAGCAATTCAGAACTTCTAAGAGTTATTTATTCTTAACAGTTTGAATTGCCAGCTAATGGCCTGCTTAAATTCTGGCAAATACTGCAACAGCACCAGACTCACAGCCATTTCACTGAACAATAATTTTACTAGAGCTTACCTCAAAGATATCGTCCCTTTCAGAGTACAGTAATACATAATCAAACATTTATCAACTATGTATTTATAGCTCCTGTATCATTCTTTACAGATTAATTCTTGGTAACATCAGTCAGCCCTACTTAATTGCCCTGAGTGCTGGTTTACAGATTTGAGTATATCTACAAAAAACACAGACCATCTCTTTTCATCACACAATTAAACATAAAGGAAAATTGAAATATAAGGAAAAAAGGAAATATAAGAACAGGAGAGTACAGGAATAACCATCACCTACTCAAAGCCATTTCCTAGTGAGATGAACTGAACACTAGGGGTAACTTCAGGTACCATTTCTTTAGCTTAAGTGTGCTGTCGAGCAAAACCTAAAAAGAAGCACCAACTGAATGAGATTCCATCTCTGCCATTAATGTCATTAAGCACAATCCTTTAGGATAACATTTACACATCTTCAAATTTCAAACTAAGGTCATCACAAAATCACACAGGTTGGAACTTGTGGGGGTCATCTAACCCAATCTCCTGTGCAAAGCAGGTCCGGTTACCACAGGTTGCCCAAGGACTTATACAACAGAGATCCAAGTATCTCCGAAGACTGGATATTTCACAACCTTCCTGGGGTCCTGTCTCAATGCTTGGCAAACCTCACATTAAACATTTTTATCCTTATATCTAATCAGAATTTCACACATTTCGACTTGTGGTTATTGCCTCTTATGCAATCCCTCTGCATCTCTGAGGAAAGCGCGGCTCCATCCTCTCCATGGCCTCCAAAGCAGTAGTTGCTAAAGCAGTAAACTCTCCCCTTTGCCATGTCTTCTTAAGACTAAGCAAACCAAGGTCTCTCAGACTCTTTGTACATCACAGCCCAGTTACTCTCCAAGCGTTAAGGATTTAACACCTCTGCAACACTATTTTTTACACAATTATGTATGTGCACAAAACAAAGCAGCCTCAAGACATAACCGGGTAAAGGAAACCACTCTGACAGCCTCATTACTCAGTGTAATTCCCTAAAGACCACTGAAAATCCAGCAATTTTACCAGCTTTGTAACTGGGATTTTAAAACAGTAGTGCCCTTACACCCCAGATCATTTCTACTTCCCATGGCACACTTTTTTGTGCCAGTGCATTCATCTGGGTGGATGAAAGATAAATCAGATCTCTCAGGAACAGAAAACAGAATGGAAGGTTATAGTTTCACAAGGCATAATGAAACAATTAAAGAATCAGAGAATCCCTCTCAAGACAGGGATTTCAGCTCTTTGCTCTGTCCCTTCACCTATTAGATAGGTTCAGCTCCTTAGTCTTAGTTATAACTGGACTAATCGGTTGAATTTGGTCAGGGGACAAGTGCCAGAAAATCTGTGGGAAGGCAAAGCAAGCATACAGCCAAGAGCCAGGCAAGATTCAAGCCTGCTTCATTCAGCCACAGAGTCCATTTCTGAGTGACCCTCCGCATAAAATTCAGAAACTTGAGTTTTGTCCCACCAAAACGAGCTGCTGAAGGCAATCCCCAATGATTAGTCAGATGACAACTTCAGTACCAATCCCAGCACTACATGGGAGGAAGCTCTTATAAACAGACTTCTTTTTTTCCTCCTCAGTGCTTTCATAAATGGCCAGCTCCAACACTTGTCAAGTTTTAGCAGTTGAAGGCAGACCTTTTTGAACTGATAGTTTCAGCATCCAAAGTTTTAGGTAACAAGAGCCATACAGCCCAGCCATTTGACAACAGCTGTGTTCGGTGCCAGGGTCACCAATGCATCACATGAATTCAGCACCAAGAGGAAATCAGGTGATTTCAGGGAATGACATCTTTTTTGTGCTGTTTCCTCCCTTATTAATTTGGCAAGTATAACCTTGGACTAATGAGGTGTAAAACACTGAATATTACAGATCTTAAAGCAACACAGCTAGAACTCTAATTTAGTCCTTTAAAGCCACTAGAGAGAAAGCATCTCATTTGTTTTATTGTGCCCTTTAACAGCCATACCCAAGGGACACCCAAAACAGCTGAAAGCTGCTTTGGCAAAGTTAACCAATGCACAATCAGGTGCAGGATATGAGTTCAATTCATTAAGTTCCATTCTGTCTTCCACTATAACCATCCCCAATAGAAAGAAAGCCGTAATTATTTCCTGCAATATTAACAAAATATTTGTATAAAGTTCCCCATATTAGCAGCAAGGCTTGAAAACTGTAAATCAGAAAGTTGTTGAGGTAAATTTACAAATAGCCCCTAAACTAGAGGCCTGGAGAAAAAGAGGCTCAGGGGAGACCTTATCACACTCTACAGCTGCCTGAAAGGAGGTTGTAGTGAGGTGGAGGTCGGTCACTTCTCCCACCACAAGTGATAGGACAAGAGGAAACGGCCTCAAGCTGCGCCAGGGGAGGTTTAGATTGGATATTAAGAAGAAATTATTCACCAAAAGGGCTGTCAAGCATTGGAACAGACTGCTCAGGGAAGTGGTGGAGTCACCACCCTGGAGGCATTTAGGAGACTTGTAGAGGTGGCACTCAGGGACATGGTATAGTGGTGGGCTTGGCAGTGCTGGGTTAATGGTTGGACTTGACCTTCAAGGTCTTTTCCAATCTCAATGATTCTATGATTCTTTGATTCTACACTAACCAATAAAGTGCATACATGTGAATGTTAGCTCAGTAGCTGTCTGGGACCAAAGTAATGAACCCTTCCAGAGAGCAATGCAGACAACCCTACCACACCCCTTTGTTGCAAGAACCAGTGTAGCACAAAGTGTTGAAAACAAGCTGGACAAAACCTGTCTGACACGCAAGTGCCTCGGCAGTGCACTTCCCAGTGCGCCCAGGCAGACAGCAAAGGTTTAATTCGTTTTGCTTTCCACAGAGCCAACCCGTATCTGTTCAGATTTCATGCCTTGCAAGAGAATTCGTACCAGCTGTGAAAGGCAAACTATCGCTGGAAGCAGTAAAGCTATGTCCATGCAGTCTTGTAGCTCAGATAACAAGCTGGCATACACTATCTGAAACCTTAAAACCCAACTGAAAACAACTAAGAATTTATTGCTGTGTGTTTACAAGACAGTAATTGAGAGCTCCCATGCACTAAAAGCAGAGTAAGTCTATTGCAACAACAAAAAACAAGCTTACATAATAAAAGGTCTGACCTTTCAAACAATTAAGTGCATTACTAAATCGTCCTCGTGTGAGGAGCTCAATTTCAGACAATAGCATGAGTCATATGAGTAAACTTGGTGTCTGGAAAACTTGCATAAAGTAGGGTTGGAAGAGCTCAATTGCTTAACTCTCTCCATTAACGAAATAGGAAAATGCCTTACTTTTGAGAAACCAACAGATTTCTGAAACTCAGCAGAAACATGAAAAAATACATTAAAAAAATACATTAAAAAGTACATTAAAATCGAAAACAAAGGAACAAAAGGAGCAAGTTTTCTGTTCAATATCTCTTACACAGCCTCCACCTACTCAAATATATTTTTCTTCTTTATGTATGACTATAAATATCAGAGGAAGTTCTTCATGTTCTTTTTCAAGGCACTCATACACCAGTTCAGTCATCTGAAAATGCCCCCCCAAAGTAACACTTTATTTTCCTCATTTCATCATATGGGCAAGTCATTCCAATTGATGAGTACTGACCACAAACCTGGCTCTCCCTTGCCCTCGAAACAATGTTTTACTGCTAGAACATGCTAAATTTTCATCCCTCCCCATTTTCAATTTCAGTTACTGTTGTTGGCAATCAGCAGATCTTAAAAGCAAATTAAGTGGCACAACTCTGAAATAAATATTTAAAGCGGAAAGCAACCACCAATTCATAGAGTTTTGCCATCATAAGCAATCATCACGTAATAGAAATAGAAAGGAACTAAAAGATGTCTGGTACCCACTAGCACAGTGCTTCCTGTTCCAAATTTGGAACCTTTGGTGCAAACAACAAATCCATGGGGAGAAAAAATACTGTGCTGTGTAAGAGATTTGAATAAGTAAATAAACAAACAAGCAAGAACATGGCTGAAAGAGCCTTAAATGCTCCCAGGAATGGATCACAGACCACACTACAAAGTTATCAGCTCGATCTAGGAGAACTTTCAGTAAGTGGGACCTAAAAAATAACAATCTAATAAGCATAAGATGCAGTATTTCTGCAGTGCAGCCATTTGTCCCAAAATGAGCCCACACCTCCACATACGGAAAGAAGCAAAGCCTGCTCATTTGGCAGACCCCAGCCCACATGTGGATTGCTATTAAATTTTGTTCCCGTCATGGAAAACACTGAAATCTGGTCTATGTAAGATCTTATCCCTTATGAAGACAGCCCAGTCTTTCATGAAGCAGCAGGAGTCACTTCATCCCAATGGCTTGCCATAAAGGCAGCATGCCATTTCTGGCCAAGCAGACCTTTGTAAAAGGCTACAGAGACTTGTGGTAGAACTATCGTTGCTATGAACGAGAGAAATGGAAACATGTATGAAATCATTTGAAAAGGCAAGAGAACAAGGGTTAAAAGAATGACTTGTACTGATAATGAGTAATCCTACTAGGAGCAGTGTCCTGGGAAAAGTAAAATTGAGGAATGGGTTGTTTATGTCAGACCGGAGGGCCTGCCCTCTGGAAGATCACAGCACAGTGACTCAGCAGCAGAAGGTCCTGCCTCCCTAACATCAGGAGGATGGGAAGCTGAAGCATATCACACATGGCATTCCTTTCCCTGCATGACTGTCAGTAATAAAGGCATGTATTTATTTAAAAAATAAACCAAAACAAACGAAAATCACACCTTATAGCTTGATAAAGAAGCGCATCTCAAAATTAACCACAGTTTTCAGATTTTAAAAAGCAATTTAACTGAATAAGCCAACTGGCACACTAACGTCAAGCACAGATGATTTGAAATTGTCAAGATAATAAATTAGAAAGAGACATCAACATTTCTATGTGCAGGTAATACTGTAACTATCATTTCCTTTGTCTAATTAACTTCTAAAAAGCCCTAGCCTATCTCTTTTGGGTATGGATTACACAGTTCTTTGTTACTGACAGAAATTGCACTTCAGTTCTCACTTTCTACTTAAATACAAGGATTCAGTGTTGTGCTATGGAAACAAATCCTCCTGTACATTAATAAACATTCTACTCAGAACAAAAATTTTCTTGCCTTTTTTTTTTCCCATAGCACAAGCAATCAAGGGAGTGAGGAGTTGTCAACACAGACCAGAAGCTATTCCATTTCATTAGAAAAGGTCACTTAATATTTAGTTACTTTTGGAAGGAAAGTTTCAAGCTACTCACTCTCATACAATACTAACCAATAAGTAGTATATTTATTATATTGTACACATAGAACATAGTAAGCCTACTTTTTCTTAAAGCCACCACAAAAACAAATAGCAAGCTTACCTTCTTCTGGTACCAAACTATAGCATCAGTTACTTTGGACGCCATTTATTCCACTGAATTCACACGGTCATTTTAAGCTGTTAACAGAAAAAGACAGAACTTTACTTTCACCTTCCCACAAAGGCAGATGGAGAATGTAGAAACACTCCTGTTACTTGCAAAGTGTTGAATAGCTATATTTACTATATATACACCTTGCCTCATTGCAGCTTTAGTAAGTTTGGGGTTTCTCCTCTAAGAAAAACTACAAATCTGCTGCTACAGAACATCCAAAGGCTTGGGTTTGTTCATCCTTCCCAGGAAAACACAAGCGGCACAGACATGATCTGTTATGGTCTCATGAGACCCGCACGAGAGTTCTGCAGCACATTTGTCTGATAAATTAAGCAACCTATAGTTATTACTGCAGCCCAGTATTCTGAATAGGAATAATTTTGTTATAAAATGCCAGAAAATGCCACACATACTAGTCAACACATTTTGAAATAAAAAAATAACAACCAAATAAAACACCAGCGCCAGAACTCCACTAATTATAAAATACATTTAATGAAAACAGTGGACTCAAACCAAGTCCAGAGGAGAAAAACAAACAAGGGAGAGTGGTAAGGTTTAATGGCAGCAAATAGCAGTAGGATTAGTTAATCTTTGATGTCGCTGCCATTAGTTCCATTGTGAAAAAAAGAAAACACACCTTTCAGCCTAGATAAAACATTCCTACCCTGAAGATTAATTTTAAGCTCTCTTTCATGTCATCAGTCAACCAGAGTTAGTTGAGAAAAAAATCAAAAATAAAAAGAGACAATAATGAAAACACATATAAAAAGCCTTTAGATTCAGATTTATCATTTTCTACAGAATTACATGTATTCTCTCTTACTGGCCATTCTGGAAAATCAAAGGAAAGTTTAGGTGAGAATTATAGAATCCTTTCCAGATATTTTACTATAATATGCAAGTCCATTCAGATATGAATGCATTAACATTAAACCAAACTCAAATATCACACAAACAGGTTACTCAGATACTAACACATAGTAGTTAAACTGGTAGTTAAATTAGTACAGCACCTACATTTCAAACTTATTTAAGGTAGGAAGCAGCCAGTGCAAGAAAGGAAGGAAGAAGGAATTAAAAAAAGCCTTGTTAAGATACTCTGCCAAAAGATCTGAGTACTTCTGGGTTTAATAACCTTTCCTCTCATTGACTCCCTCCAAAAGTATGAGTATGTAAAGAAATATGCCACACTCAAGCCCCGCTAAAGAAAGGTCAATGGGGCACACTACACGTGACTTTTTAACATTAACTGGTAAAAGATCATGTTTTCAGCTCCACCTAATATTCAGCATCCTTCACAGAATAGTTAGGGTTGGAAAGGGCCTTAAGATCATCTAGCCCTCCTGCCATAGGTAGGGACACTTCACACTAAACCATGCTACCCAAGGCTCTGTCCAACCAGGCCTTGAACACCACCAGGGATGGAGCATTCCCAACTTCCCTGGGTATCCTATTCCAGTGCTTCACCATCCTTACAGTAAAGAACTTCTTCCTCATATCCAATCTAAACTTCCCCTGTTTAAGTTTGAACCCGTTACCCCTTGTCCTCTCACTACAGTCCCTAATGAAGAGTCCCTCCCCAGCATCTCTATAGGCCCCCTTCAGATACTGGAAGGCTGCTATGAGGTCTCCAGGCAGCCTTCTCTTCTCCAGGCTGAACAGCCCCAACTTTCTCATGTTTACAAACAGTTTAGGAATGTTGTTTTTACATAAATGCACCCAAGTATTTAACATGCAAGAGAATTCCTGCATTATTCTGCAAAGCTATAAATTCCTAACAAATTATGCAAAAGGCTCTAAAAAAGTTAATGTAAGTAACTTCGAAGTATTAATCAAGTTTCCCAAACATACTATGTGAATGATTGCAGGATCATGTGTAATTGGTAAAAATCACACATGGATCAGCAGAAGACCTCTTCTTTGCACACACAGTTTCACAGAGTCATAGAGCCGCTGAGGTTGCCAGGGACCTCTGGAGGTTGTGTGGTCCAACCCCTGGGCTCAAGCAGGCCCACCTCAATCACACTGCCCAGGACCATGTCCAGTTGGCTTCTGAATATCTTCAAGGATGGAGACTCTACAATTGCCCTGGGCAACCTGTGCTAATGCTCGGTCACCCTCACAATGAAAAGGTGTTTCCTGATGATCTGTGTTTCAGTGCCTGCCCATTGCCCCGGTCCCGTGTCTGGGCACCATTAAGAACTGCCTGTCTCTGGCCTCATTGCACCCTCCCTTCAGGTATCTATTTACATTGATAAGATCCCCCTGAGCCTTCTCCTCCCCAGTCTGAACTGTCCCACCCCTCTCAGCCTTCCCTCACAGGAGAGATGCTCCACTCCCTTCACCATCTCTGTGTCCCTCCGCTGGACTCTCTCCAATATGCTCAAATCTCCAACACACTGGGAAGCCCTGAACTGGCCCTAGCACTCAGGCATGGCCTCACCAGTGGGAAGGAGGAAGACTGGTAGCTTAGCCCCCAAACACCAAACTTTTTCTCTCAGAAAAATAAAAAATGTGATTAAAGGGTGTATTTCTGATAAAATACCACACTTATCATAACATTGTCGGTATCAACATTATTGCACCTTATATTTTGTCATTAAAAGGATTATTAATCTGTAGGGAGCTTTTATAATGAAAGATTAAAGGTGATCCTTATCTTTCTCTTTGTTCTGAAGACATTTGTTCACAGCATTTGCACAGATAAGAAAGGTAAAGAAAAAAGACAGTGTCACAGATAGACTGGAAACTGAAACCGCAACAGATGAAAATAAAAGCATTACAATAGCTTGTGACACTTTATTACACGTTGTTCACCACCAAAAATTTCACTAAAAACAAAAAAGCAGAGATTAATCGACCATAACAGCTGACTGCATGAAAATCACAAATATCCCCTCCACAAAAGCCCCCAACGCTGCCAGCTTCCAAGACATTTCTTGGAAAGAAGAGATGACCCTCCAAAAGACTCAGTTCTGCACTGACACCTGTTTACGCAGTCTTTCCTGATTCGAGCATGGATGTAATCATATTTATCCGTGCACTACTTTAAAGACACTGTATTTAATAAGTTTGGATACGTGTCATACACTATAGTTCAAAGCTTCAATGAACAGATTGATTTTACATCAGTTCCTGAGGATTTCTAAGAAAAACAATGCCAGACGTTTTCATGCTTCGCAAAGATTTTTCAAATAAGAAAAATCAAATACCCAAAAGGAGCTATATTTAATATTTCTAACAGTGCAACTCCAACATCCTTTATACAACTTCAGATGAAACTATAACACAATAGAAAGAAATGTCTCTGAGAGAGCTTCGACAGCCATTAACAAGTTAATAGAAACATCAGGACATTGACTTTCCGTGCAACTGAGCAAACACACACTGCAATTTTTCCACTGTTGATGATATCATTGTGTAAGACACATCAAGTCAGTCAAAGCTGGCAGCCATGACTGTGTCAACATCTGTAATTGTTTCTGACCTATTTGTTTCTGATAATAGCAGCAGTTTTTCTAAGAGCAACTATCAATCACAAAGAATTTGTTGGCACAATATTTCTGTTACATAAAGCACAGAGCCCAAAAGTGACTTTGATATAACTTGGCGTACTCTATAGAGCGGTTACCCTTCCTTCTCATCAATACAAAGCTTAAAATAGGATTTGATTTCTTGTTTGAAAACCTGTTTAAGTGAACTTAAAATCATTTGCTACACTGGACTATAGACTCAAAGGAACACAAAGTCCTCAGCCATACACAGCCTCCAGACACCTACACCGCAGTCACAGCAAAAACAGTGGCAACGTAGGAAGGATGCCACACAGACTGTCATCACAACTGCACACTTCACCTTCCCCTCCTTTGTGAAGTCATCTCAGATAATCACTAACTCACTCCCATTTCTCTTAAACCAACACATATCTCCTACAATATACCCACTTCCTACCACCATAATTACAAGAGAAGAAAAAAGTTGGAGAAACTCATTATCAGCCATAAAGAACTGTTGAACCTGCAGAGAAAACTTTCCCTCAACAGCCACAGCAACTTGATCTCTTTCTCTCCAAGGTCAATGATTTTTCAGGAAACCAACACTAACTTACGGATCCAAGACTCCCATCTGTGTCAAATATGGCTAAAATTGGACAAGCCATTTTAAAGGCAGCAACTTTTTTGCAGCAGTTCTCCAATTCACTCACCCTTTGCCTCCAGAAATTATCACATCACAAAACTATAAACCAAGTATAATGAAGTAGTTTTATTAATAATTCAATTTATTTCTATCAACAAAACCATTTTTTAGGTTACCCATAGCTTTTGTGTTTTTAAGCAACTCTCTACATCAAATCTTCCGTAAAGTCTATTTTGGTGGTGGTTTAAAGCATATTTGCATACACATTTGAGTGCACAAATGTTAAGATGCTGCTTACAAAAGTAAACATGACAAAATGTCTTGAAAGACTTAACAGAGTTTGGTGTGCCAAGTAAAGATACCTCTACAAGGAAATATCACATACTTTCTTCAAGAGATATACAACAGTTTCTGATACAGCACTAGAAAGAAAGGCGAAAAGCTTTGTTTAATTATTTCTGCACAGTGCTTCTGCTTGCAGGGGCCACAAATTTGCCTGTGGATTGTTGTTTTGGGTTTCATTTAGTTTTATAGGGGTTGTTTGTTTTGATTTGGTTGGGGTTTAAGGTCTGGTTACTATGGGAAGCATGGGACAGGGGACAAACAGTATAATGAGCTTGATATACTTTGTCTGAAACTAACTTATCTAGATGAGAGAAGTGGACGGTAACTATTCAAGGCACTTGAGCCCTGGCTCTGACTCTGCATTTGCCCACAGCTCAAACACTAGGGCAGGTGACTAAGTACCACAACAATTTCAGAACTCTGCACATTCATTACAAGTTAATATGTTGTTCAGCTGACCGTTTGTATTGATGGTGATCCTGAAGTCAGATGGTACAACGGGGCTGTAAGGCACACCACTACCAAGCAAGTAAATGAACAAATCAAAACAGCTGATACACTTCCACAGAGCACTGTCTATTCTTCTGCCTTGCTGTCCTCCCATCCTCCCCAGATCCAGCCATTTGTTTCATGTTCTGTGTCAAATATCTGCATCTGGGACTGGGACCAGCTTTTGATCAGTTGTACACAGTGTCTTGTGCAGAGTAGCTACAGCAAGATTAACTTAATCCTAACTAGTTGGAGACTTGAAAGCAACACAAAAAATACTCCCAACTTCAGAGATTAGACAGAACATCCAGATGTAAAACCTTGATCACAACATCTCTGTGACATTCAACAGAGCCATTCATAACATTTCCATCAAACTCACAGTTAATACTACGAATAACAAGCAACATTTTTGATCAAAACTTCATTACTTCCTTAAAGCTAAAAAAAGACAACTGCCCGGTTTTGATGATCCCTATTCAGAAGTGGGATTTCTTAGCTATTTTCTTTCCGTTTCAGAGCATGATCTTTTTCCGTTTTTAAGTACACTACACCTTGCAATCAAATGAGCAGGTTTTTCAAAAGCCACAACAATCTACATTTAGATGTCTATATTCAGGTAGTTAAACACTCATTCAAGCAGTGCAGTGCTTTTAGTGTGTAAGACAGGATTAGATACTACACTACAGATTTAAATAAATTTGAAGCATATTTAAAAACTGTACTCATATCCACAGGGTTTTGGCAATCCGAGTCAGACATAGATATGTACATTTCTAAATGACAGTCTACGGAAAACAAAATCCATCCCAAACTCTGACAGAAGCTCAGAAAAAAACTGCATTCCTCACAGAGATAAAACGTGTCAATTTCTGGAAGAATACACAAATCTAAGCAGTGTCAATTGTCAATTTACAAAAGGACATAATTAGAAATACAACTCACAAGGAAGCACAGGCAAATAGCTGCTTTCCTTGCCTATAAACACTGTGAATCACTAAGTATTTCAAGGAAGCTGTTTCCTTTGTAACAGCCCTAACCTGAATGGTCAGGATACAATCCAGCTGCTGAGTCAAGACTTGAATGTACTTCTCGACTCATTATGACCACAGTCGCTGATGAAGCTGGCATGTTCACTAGACACCATTAGGAGTAAAACTGCAGATCTGTGGCATTTACTTCAAATGCATTTTTCAAACACCATTGACTGTTATTACTGCTAAGAGAAGTTCTTCTTCTGAAGGTAAATTAAAGGTAGTTTTAAAAGTTACTACATAAAACCATGAGAATACTAGAACTTGGTTTCAACTGCTTTCCACAAAAGAAGTGTTTTCCCATTATGTTATGTTCTCCATATTACAGTTTCACAATCACAGGCATAATTTCACTAAGATTCCCTGGTATTAAGAGTAAGAGACAAAGAATCAGAAAAGTAAAGCCTATGGCCTTCAATTACTAATTTTGCATCAACATTTGTATCACACAAACTCAAATTACTTGCATTAAAACATTACAACTATTGATGCATACCTAGAAAATTATGATGAAAAACCCCTCCCCTTCCAGGTTCAACATTAAAATAGCAGTCAACATTATCATCAAATTCTTGACATTATTTGATATTCCAAGTTAATTTTCAATGAGCCAAATAAACAGCTTAGTCATATTAGGCATCCACTGTCGACTGAAAAGCTGCTTCTGGCACAACGAAAGCAGGCAATGCAGGTATCAGTGTAATGTGGGTACACCACTAGAACTGGCAAGGTGTCATCCTTCCTACCCTCAAACCCATGGGACTTCTGCAACTGCCGTCAAGAACATGATTAAACCCTGGAAGTAACGTCTGAAAAGCCACATTGTTTTCATGTGCATTACAAATAGGTCACGAAACCTACGTTTCTTTCTTTTTAAAGGGTACATCAAATGCTATAGAATGCATTCAGAGTTCTGATTAAGTACTTTTGCTATGCACGGCTGTTCTCAAAACAGCATTTCAGAACTGCAAATTGTATGCAAGCAAATGAGAAACTTGTCACTCCCAGGTTCACACCTTCCAGGGGAAGTTTTATCGTGTTCCTTCCAGCTAGCCTTAAGGAAAGCTGAAGCATCAAAAGGGAAGGAAAAAATAAAACATAAAGAAATCAGACACTGTGAAAACCTAAGGACCATATCCAGCAGCCTGCAGGAGCAGCGCTCTTGCTGTCACGGCAGCCAAGGCCCCCCAAGTAGTTGCCTTGCAGTCCAAGGTCATGATAGTTTATAAGAAGGAATTAACATACTTGCTTTCTCAAAGGAACAGCATGATAGTTTGTAACTAAAAGGAATTAACATACTTGCTCTCTCCAAAGAACAACAACAACTGCTAAATTTGGATGCCAGCATTCTTAAGACACTGCTTATGGAAGAGAATACATTTTCAAACTTTGTTCTTCACTGTATCTCAAAAAAACCCCAAAATACCCAAAACCCACAATCATCCCGAAACTGGTGAAAAAAACCACCATTTAACTTCCCTTAATACCTCTCTTGGGGAGTTTTGCTGTTTGTTTGAGGAGCTTATCAGGCCAGCAACAGCAACAATAAAATATGAATCAGTCCCTACGCTGACTGTTGCATATCATGACTTGTTCTTTATAAACACAGCCATACCAAACGTGACATATGACACAGACATATTGGCAGCATGTCCATGCCCGCCTGTACCTCCACTAAGGCGTCAGTTACAGAAAAACAGATACTTTCTCAGGCATCTCTCTTTTGCCCACAGACTACGGTATCTGATACCGCTTCTGCCACTGCATATTTATTCTTCCTTATAAGCTCTTGCCCTTTATCACTTACCATCCCAAGCAGGAAGCTCTCAGTTGCAGCTGCAGCACTGAACACGCAGCGAGAATCAGCTTGCAAATTAAGATGGGAAGTAGGCTCCCTTAACCATCTTCATTTCCACAGCAAAAACACCAAGACCTGAAGAACAAACTAGCAAGGAAGTACCACGAAAAGTAACTGTCTCCCAGGAATACTTGTTTTTGCCAGTGAATTAGACAAGGGTCTGTAATAGTAGCAAGATGTTGAGGATCAGGATTTCTCCGGTTTATTTCAGGTTCTGGGAAAAGAACACTGCGTGCAGAGGTTGGGACTGCTGTTGCCATTTCTGGAATCAGTGCCCTCAGCCTTAAGGACTGTGCAAATTTCCTAATTTTGTTACATAACTGGTTTCTGTTCATGGCTCAATCTGAAGTGATGCGACACGGTTACACACACACTTGTAAAAATAGGGGGGAAGGACTCTGTACTGAGGAGTCCAGGATTCTACTTTCTCATCATTTACTCCTGCTGCAGTGTTTATTAATTAGCAAAAAGCTCCTAATATTTAAACATATTCTACTGCTTAATGAAATGGAAAAAAGAAACCAAACCCTTAAAGGGGACTGCAATCAAGTTGAGTTTGCCTCTTATCTTCTATAAGAGATGTCAGTTTCAAAGCCCCCATCAATCCAAATGCAGTGATTGCTGCTGGCACACCAGATCTACAAGGCAAGACATCTCTGAAAATGCTGCATCTTTAAAATAATTAAATAAAACACAATATATGGCTGGTCTCAAGTTCTGCTCTTTTTAATTCCTGTTTTTGGGATTGAAAACTACACCCATACATACACATTGGGGGTGCTGGCCAATGAGAAACTTAACATGAGCCAGCTTCAGTGTGCGCTTGCAGCCCAGAAAGCCAACCCTACCCTGGGCTGCATCAAAAGGAGCGTGACCAGCAGGTCAAAGGAGTGATCCTGCCCCTCTATTCTGCTCTCGTGAGACCTCACTTGGGAGTATTGTGTGCAGTTCTGGTGTCCTCAACATCAAAAGGACATGGAACTGTTGGAACAAATCCAGAGGAGGGCCACGAGGATGATCAGGGGACTGGAGCACCTCCCGTATGAAGATAGGATGAGAAAGTTGGGGCTGTTCAGCCTGGAGAAGAGAAGGCTGCGTGGAGACCTCACAGCAGCCTTCCAGTATCTGAAGGGAGCCTATAGGGATGCTGGGGAGGAACTCTTCATTAGGGACTGTAGTGATAGGACAAGGGGTAATGGGTTCAAACTTAAACAGGGGAAGTTTAGATTGGATATGAGGAAGAAATTCTTTACTGTAAGGGTGGTGAGGCACTGGAATGGGTTGCCCAGGGAAGTTGTGAATGCTCCATCGCTGGTGGTGTTCAAGGCCGGGCTGGACAGAGCCTTGGGTGACATGGTTTAGTGTGAGGTGTCCCTGCCCGTGGTAGGCGGGGTGGAACCTGATGATCTTAAGGTCCTTTCCAACCCTAACTATTCTACAATTCTATGATTCTATATCCCATTAAACATATTTACAGTCTTACAATGAGAAACCCCTGAATGTATATATCTGTTCTTAGAACCATAACAGGTTTATTAAGGAACGGAGTTTCTCCAAGTCCTGTGTTTTTCACTTATACATATATTCTACTAAACAAATACTCAAACCTCCCAAATATAGTGGCCACCTTGAAATGAAATGCCACACTCCTTTTGCCCTCCTCACGATTCTAAACACAACAGTAATTTCCTGCAACAGTAAATCTTGCTCACTGAAAATACTGGCTTGGTGTTTAGGAAGACGTGTTTATCTGTTGCCAGGCAATACACTGCCGAGTTGTGGCTTCTCGATGAGTATAGTCAGGAAGTTGAAAACCACTCCTAAATGACCAAGTTTGCATCATGTTCTGCAAATAGTTATCCAGCAAGTTTCTGGAGCAGCTGAGGCATGAAGCAGCTGAGCTGTCAGAAAAAGCTGCAGCCTCTTGTAAACGCCATGTATCTGCAACAGCAGAGCAGCAAACGCTGAGCCTGTGGTTGTCACAAAGTCCCTGGAGTGATCCAAACAAGGAGTTGCAGAGTAACAAGCCTTACATGTGTATCTGGCAAGATCCACAAACCAATCATTAAAAATAGAACACCATTATACCTGCAAGACTATCTGATAGGGTCTAATCAGCAGTTTCTGCAAAGGAAGATCATGTCTTGGTATATCAGTATTTCTGAACATGTCAAACTAACTGATAAACAAAAGCAATTGATAAAACACACGTGGGCTTTCAAAGAGCCTTTGGAAGGATGTCAGACTTCTAAAGAGACTGCTGTTCATGAAAAGCAAACACTGCCACAGATAAAAACCAGTCAGAAAACTGAACCAAATGAGGTCAATGTTCTTCACTGCAGTAGGCTAACTGGATAATAAAGATTAATAGCATCCAGTCTGAATAAAACGGTCTATTTATTGCCTAGAAGCTCCTTGGATCACACCCCTTGCCTGCTAGCTCCTCCATTCAGTGCCTGCCCAAGGCAAAGTGCACACAGACCCTCCTTCTCCTTCACACAGAAACATCCTAACCCCAAAACTAAACTCAGACTAAATCTTCCTAGCCTGCTTTCATGTTCCACCAGCTTTCACATACCTGACCACCCTGCAGTGACAAGAGGCAGCCATTTGAGATCTCATGCAGTATACACATGCCCTGGTGGATAGCTCTTTCTGGAAGTTTGACGTTAAAGCCACTCAGGATGAGAGTATGCAGAAATCACAGCTTTCCAAGTATGCTGACCATTAGACTTCTATGAGAAAGATGATCACAGACACTCATCTCTACATTGCTTCATCAGGCACTGACAGATAACGTTGTCTTATAAAGAAACAGAGATGCCCTGCATTGCTGGAGATCTTAAGAGGGAACTTCCAGCAGAAGAAATCACTCACAGGGACACTGGAGGTCTGCACAGAGCCAATGGAGAAGATCACGGTGGCCCAGTGAGGCTTCACAACTGTTTTAACCACTCTAAACTGGTATTGCCACAGTCCACCCTCCTTCTCTGGCACCCGCTTCCATCCCTCTTTTTACCAGCACTGGAGCCCATTGCACAGGAGACAGCTTCAAGGAACCCATTACCATTACTAAGTAAATGAGCAGTTGCCACCTGAATTAGCTCCGCAGACCTGTTAACCACAGAATAAGGTGGCCACAAATGTCACTGCCAGCAGTGAGGCAGCTCTGACCAAAGCCAGCCTGAACACTCTAGATATCTGCCTGCCTTCTGAAGTACCATTAACAGAGTTCATCTGGACTAATTAAGACTGTTCCCCCTTCTCCTTCCCATATTTAAACCAACAGCCTAGCTTTTACAAAGTACTGCCTAAATTAAGTCCTTACATGGAGTGAACAGAGCCCTGCCCTGTTATTCCAAAGTTCCGTAAATAGGTCCAGCAGTGCTCACAATACTTACCTTATATATGTCAGAGAAGAAAACCCAAAGTAGCACATTTCCAGGTGACAATCTTACATTAGCAAAGCTTAAGAACCTGGATCCACTTCAACAATGAATGGGCAACATAAACAGAATTTGGCATCAGTAATGCCAATGATACTGGGGAAGTGCGTTGAGCTTCAAAAGCTTTAAAACCAGGTATCTCAAATCCAGAAAGGAAATTTGGCAGCTTAGCGAGTTCTTCCATTCAATATACTACAGTCAGAAGAACACAGAGGCACCTGAATAAAAGCGGAATGACAAGGAAAACCCTGCAGTACAGCTCTGTGGATCAGTTGTGCAATCTGACCTGAAATGCATGTGTTTTATTTGAAGCAGAATATTCAACCACTGGGGAGGTGTAGGTGTTCTGAGAAGAGCTATGAATTATCAATCACTTGAAATACTCTCCTGTTGAGACAGGCAAGTATTGAACAGAAAAAAAGCTATGTTAAATTATATAAGACTTTAAGATACATACAGAAAATATAGCCAAGAAAACAACAGCTTCCAATAATACAGGGAATTTCATTCATTAAAGAGCTTAGAGGCTAGAAAAGCCAAGCTTTTAACAGAGAAATGTTATATTACAACACATAATTAGACTGTTAAACTCAGTACCACAGGAAGCCACTGAAGCCAAGATTTTACAGGGATTCAAAAAGAAAGCAGCCATTTAAACACAAACAATAAGAAGAAGAACAAAACAAACACACAGCTGAGGGAATCTCAAGCTTCATGACCAAGGTGCGAGAAAACACCCAAAGGGATCACGGGGTTGTATGTGACCACACAAATACTCTACCTAACCCGACCCCACAATGGCCAGTAGCTAACACCAAGGAAGGAGTATGAGCAACACAGCAAGCATAGAACAATCTGTCCCTTAGACAGCTGAACACGAAGAGCATTTAGCTGCCAGGCTGGCATCTGCCAACCACCTAACCCCCAAAAGCATCTGGCGCTGGCCAAATTCCAAATGCAAGGCTTGCCTGGCTCGGTATTTGATGCTATATTGCTTTAATTTCTTCTCACGCTTCCCAGTTGTACTTTATTTTTTTAAGAACAAGAACCACAAATGTATTTGCAAATAGGATTTCCATCCAGTGCTTGGACTCACTCCAGGAAGCCATCTAGTCTCTCTGGAGTACATCAACCAAGACCACCTCAAATGAACAAAGAATTAAATACCGAACACTACACATCTCACTTAAAGAGTATTCCCAGCAGAAGGGAATTTGGAAAGAATCCCCTTTACAAATGTAAATTAAGAAACAAGAGAAGAGCTCCATGAACTCCCTCATATCCCCCCTCAACTAAAGAAAAATAAAGCACAAACATAACCTGAGCTTCCAAATGTCTTGACAACATAACTCTACACATATATACATGTTTGCTCTAAATCTGAGATGGAATTGGACCACACAGATGACTTCCAATGACCCCTTTCAACCTAAATTATTCTATGATTACATGTAGAGCATACCCAACCTTACACAGTAATACATTACTGCCTAATTACTATTGACTCTTTTCTCCCCATAGGCACTTTATTAAGCAATTTGTGTTCTCTTTACAAATTTGAATACAATTTCTTCAAGTGGTTAACCATTTCCTCTGGACCCAGCAAGAAGGACCTTGATGAATAACAGCACAGTACATTCAGGATGGAAAACATGGTATCTAAAGCTTTCAAAGTCTTTTCTTTTACATACCACTACATACCTTAAGAGTAGGTAGCGCTCAGCTGTCCCTGAACAGTCAGAAGGAGCAGCACCTCTGTCAGAGGTATCCCAAAAGAGTTGCGTTTCCTTCCTAAACCATAAAAACATTACAGAAAGAACAGGCCTACCTTGTTCCGTGGGCAGAAGCAATTAAGTCCGTCTGCTCCTACCAGTGGGCCGCGGCTCCCTGTTGTCCTTCTCCGTCTCACCCAACATTATTTTCCTGCCCCTGACCTGTCTCACCAACAGCCCCAGTTGTTTGGCTGGGCCCTTAGCAGCACGCACCGCAGCATGGCTCAGAGCTCTACACGCGCTGGCCAGCAGTCGCTCTCTTCCTGACTAAAGAAGGGACATGAATGTAACTGCCTTTCTTCAGGTGGGACTATTATTGTCAAGTTTCATAATAATTTCTCACTGTGTAGGTATCCAACGTCTTTCAGTTGCCATTAAACTTGGTTTTGCCATCTGACTGACTAAAGAAGTTACTCAAACAGGAGGAGACAGACAAAGCAAGTAATTGTAGGCGCTTTGTGCCCTTAGTAAGCCTGCCTAAAAATTCACATAAACTGCTGGGTGATGATGTTCCGTGGAGCGTGCTGTTTATTATAAGAACTTCCTCACAGCCAAAATAACCCCACCCTGTGACTGTCATCACTCTCACTCACAAGGGTCCTGAGAAACGGGGGAGGGAAGAAGAGTTGGTTTTACTTCTTAACCAAATTCCTGCTATAAACAAGTAGAACATATGACATTTAGAAACAGTCTGGGAAGGCAGCGTATGTAACTTTGGGACAGAAGTGATGTCCCTGCTTTCCAGTGACCCCTGCCAGCTGCGACAGGAACAGCATTGTTCAACACCAAGAGCCTCTCCAGCCCTCACTGTCTGGTTCACTGCCCCCAGCAAATACCAGGAGATCTTAATGCACCTATGCCGCCCTGCGAATACATTGTCAATACCCTGTTTCCTATTTCAAAGCCTATCTCACGAGATTCTGAGTTCTCCTAGAACTCACACCAGTATTCAGCAGCTATGGGTACAGCTGAGACCAACTTTTTGAGACAAGCTGAGCTAACTCTGCTTTGGAAGAATTCCAGTACTACCGGAATACTTGAAATGCTCCATGGAGTTCCCAGCAATTACTGACAATTTATTTGCATGTCACATTCCACACAATACAAGAGGAAAACAGAAAATCTACTACAAGCATTGAATTAAACCAGCTAGGTTTCCAAATTCTTTTTCAGATGACTCAGGCTCATGTTATATCCTTTATAGTATTTATATCCAGAAGGAAAACACTGGCAGCAAAACATAGCAACAGAAAATTCAACTGCACAAACATTCCACTTAAAACCGGCATCAGGATCTCAAACACACCGGTTCCAAGCATTGCTCTCAACCTTCACCTTCAGAAATGAAAACCGCTTGCAAATACTGGAAAGCAGAACTCTGGGGGAAAAAACATTAAAGTCCAACCTTTGAAGCTCTGTGAAGAAGGATGATGTGCGTGCAGACATCTGTTCATAAACACCTAACTGGAACAAAAATAAGGCTTCTGAGAAAAGGATTATCCTTTCCAGGGAGTCACAAATAAAGGGGCAAATCAAAGAAGATCACAAAAACCTTCAGAGATCCAGAAATAGCCAAATGCATACAGCTATTTATAACCGAGAGACTTACTCCCAGAACACTTTTAGCCTCTAACCCCAGGAAAACAAAATGCCTCATGCCAAGCGCTAATGTATAGAACAGAAATAAACCCTTCTGCCACTTCGTGACCGCTCTAAGTGCAGCTAAAGATATTAGGATTCACTTACTGGGATTAACAGGTTATTTCAAGTGATAGACTTCTCCCTGATAAAGCAGAATCCACCATCTGTTTAACAGCACTGGCAGGAAGATGTACATGGGGAAACTGCTGATGACACACTGTATTTAGTCCTGTTCCTATTACAGAACTGTGTCAAAACTGTAAAACCAGCTGTATTTTCTGTAGGAATGTTTCATCACAAAGAATTTCAGATCGTTAATTACAGTGCTTTCAACAAGTCAGGTTTTCCAATTAATTACTTTTTCCAGTTAATTATACGACAGATGGATAAGGCACTGGCAAATTTGGAACAAGAGGAAGAGTCAGGCTGCTGAGTCTCGCAAGTGACCAACAACACATGAAAGCAGTGAAAGGCAAAATACCAAGCACAGAGCTTGGGAATGCGGACTAAAACTCACTGAGTCCAACACACCTGAGCCACATGCTCTTGGGGAGTATGAATGCAAAACAGAAGTAACAGAAGCAAACATCTGGATAGTTCAACTACTGCATAACCATTTTCCCCCTCTGCTGTCTCCTTTGTTACCCATAGAAAGAACAGCAAATAAAACACTGGGGAAATGAATATGACAGAAGAAACTAGCCTAACGTTCAGACACCCAAACTAAGGACAGCACATAAGCCGTAGACAGGTTGTCACTGACTCAGGGTGGGAAGGGGAAAAAGATGGGATAAGGGCTAAGGAAGAAAGCATCAAAAGAAGATGTGCAAAACAGATTTAGGAGATGAGGTCAAAGATAAAGGTGAAGATGCCGAAATTTAGGACCTTTAAAGGAAAGGAGAAAAAGCGTTCTGTCACCTGACACAGGCACTGAACCAGCTGAAGATGCATCAGAGCAACTTAACACGGAAAAGGTGCGCTGCAGCAGCACAAGCCAGCCGTGGCAAGGAGCACCGACACGCACGGCAGCCCAACGCCTACCGCCACAATGAGCCCGGCAACCAGCGGGCCGGTGACCGAGGGCTCCCGGGGCGCGGGCAGGACCCCGCGGCGACCACCCGCCAGCTCCCGCCGGAGGGCACCTGGGCGCAAGGAGGCCGCGGGCCTCCCGCCCTTCCCTCGGCCGGGCTGCCCCGAGGGGCGGGAGGCCCCGGCGCGGCGGCGGGTGGGCCGGCAGCGGACTCGCTCTATCCGCCCGAGGGGCGAGGAGAGCCGCGGCACAGCGCGCTCCGCCGCCCCCTGATGCGCGTTCGGCCCCGCCGGCTGCCCCCTGTCAGCCCCCACCGAGCGGGCACCGGCACCGGTACCTCCGCCTCAGCCCGACTGCCCCCCAGCCCCTGCCGCGCTCCTCCCGCCGGGTCCCGACCTTACCGATCGCCCGGTGCCGCGGCGGAGCGTGCCAGCGCGCGCCGCACACAACGGCGGCGAGGGAAGCGCGAGGCAACAGCTGGGCGGGGGGGGGGGGGGGGGGGGGGGGAGAGGGGGAGGCGGAGTGGGGCGGGAGGAGGAGGAGGAGGAGGAGGAGGAGGAGGATGAAGAGAACGCGCGCGCCCGCGCGGCGGCAGCAGCAGCAACAGCGCGCCACCCGAGAGGGCGCGCGCCACCGAGCGGGGGGCGGGGCCACGAGCGGGCCGGCAGCCAATGGGACGCTGACTGACGGAGGCGCTGCCCAATCGGCGAGGGAGGGAGGCGGGGCTCCGCCGCCGCCGGGCGGGAGGCGGGGCCGCTGTGACTGGCAGCCCTCTGCTCGAATTGGCGGCGCCGGGCCCCGCCCCCGTGCGCCGTGAGAGGCTGCGCGCCTTGACGGGCGGCCCCAACACCCAATAGCTGCGGAGGGGCGGGGGTCACCGTGAGCGGCGTCACCGCTGCCCAATGGCTGCCCTGCGCCGTGTGACGTATCCCCACCGCCCAATCAGAGCCCCGGGGCGGGGCGTTCCTGCGGCGGAGTGGGGGGAGGCGGTCGTGTCGGCTCTGGGCTGCGCCGGCCCCGCGTAGCCGGGCGGGAGGGGGATGCGCCGGGACCCCGCGCGGGAGGCGGCGGCGGCCAGGCGGTAGGTGGCGGCGGGGGGCGATGGGCGATGGGCGGCTCTGCCTCGGGCTCCTGAGGCGGCAGCGCCTCCGCCGCGGCGGGGGAGGGAGCAGCCGAGGAAGGCGGCCGGGCCGGCAAGGAGGGCCGGAGCGCGGTGCGGAGGAGGCCGGGCGGCGCGGGGTCAGCCGTGGAGCTGAGGAAGGGCGGGAGAGGCGGGCGGCCCCCGCCGGCTGAGGGGCTCCGGGCCCGACGCGGCATGGCCGTGTCCAGCGGCCGCTCGAGCCCCAGCCCCGCGGGGCCCGCCAGGCTCCCCGAGCCGCTGCCTGGGGCGAGGGACACCCGCGGCTGCGGCCGACGCGAGTGGCCGAGGACAGCGACCGGGCGGGCCCGGCTGGATCGGGCAGTGCCGGCTTCGGAGCCCCGCGAGGGGCTGCTGAGCGGCTGCCGCTGGCTTTGCTTTGCCCGCCGCTGGCTTGCCCGTTTCCTCCTCGGTTCTTCCGGATAGTTCCTGAGTATGTGGGAGGGTTTTGTTTGTTTACTTCAGTTAAATATATCACTCAGAGTCTCTGTTTCGCTTAAAAGCAGCAAAACGGCGCTCTGGTTAACGCGATATTGTAGTGTGAGTTTATGTACACTTTTAAATCGGCATACACTAATACTTAGCCCGACTGAGAATGCATCAATTGCGAGGAGGACTTGTGAACACCTAACCTGTATTCACATCGAACTAGTTGAAATGTAGTTTTAAAACGGGGATATTTCTTTCTAGGTGTTAAATTACTCATACCTGCTGAATCGGTTTTACAGTAGCATTTAAGCTAAAGTCCCATTTAATTTGGTTTCAGTATAATTTTTCTGAACTTTGCTATGGAATGTTCAAGGATTAAATTCCTAGATTTGTTTTATCATTAATTCTGAGCTGAATGGCTTGTATAAGTTTCCCTCCTTATTTTTTCCCCCTTCCAAACAGGTTAGGGTTAGCAATCATCATATTCTCATTATGTAGATCACCCTACCAAGGTCAGTAATGCTGCTTAGATAGTGTTTCTCATTACTGAAAAGTTTCACATCCTACTAATTACATGAGTCCTGTGAGGAGCTGAGAGGGGGTTTATTTTTACACTCTGTCTTTGACATTTCCTTCATTGTTTTCACAGAAGAGATAGGTCAGGCTTGTACTGTATCTTCATCGCTTTCCCAGTGTTAACTATCTTGTGATAGCTGGCCTTTAGCTCAGAGTCTGCTGATAACCTTTCCTAAGGAGATGGCGAAGTGCTCCATGTAATCGAGCCCTTTGTCACTGTCAGATGTATCCCCGGCTGTCAGCCTTTAAGATTTGGTACCTTCCTTTACTTGGACTGTAGGATCTCAAGAGTACACTTGGATGTTCTTGAGGTTTTCATCCAAGAAAAAGCCACTAAAATTGAATGGAGCCTTGCAGTGCTGCCCAGTCCTTCAGTTCCATCTCTTAATTAGGTCAGAGAAAGGCAACAGAACATCTGTGTGTTCTAAAAGTGATTCTGAACACTTCGGAAATGCAGAAATCTTCTCAACAAGCGGGCAACCTTCAAATTGAGTCACCCCATCCAATACGTGTTCAGTCGCTTTCTATTTCCGCCAGGGACAGCTGATAGCAGCTTCTTTTGTATCTGATAACCTGATACTTCCAACAGTGTTGAATTCCATTTTTCCTCTCAGGCCCGAATTTCCAGCCTGTTTCTTTGGTTTCCCCTTTCTCCAGGTTGCTCCCAAGAGATTCTCCTTGTGCTCTCTGTAGCAATGATTTCTACAAGTAGTTTTCAGAAGTGCTGTTATGAAAGGAGTGTTGAAACTGTTGCAGATCACTGCTCTCTCTGCTTTAGCTGCAGACTTGGACGTGGGAATATTGGGAATGTTTTCACAATACTGGCAGTGCTTCAGGCAGGTCCTGGTAGTTGTTCTGTAACCCTCTGCACTGCTGGCTGGTTTGGGCGTGTTTCTCTCATGGGACCAGAGCAATGCTATCTAAACCTCCTCCACTTTTCTGTCTCCTTGGCAGTTATTTCTTACACATGAGTGTCAGTGCAAAGATTCACGCCTTCCCTGAGTCTCCGTGCCATCCAGCCAGTAATTGGCTTTCACCAGCCCCTTTGGTGATATGCACAAGGATGGAAACAGCAAAAACGCTATTTTAAACCTGGCTTGCTCTGGGTCACACAGTATCAGCCCCTAACACAAGAGAAGGGATTACTGACAGTAACTCCAGTTTAGATTATTTTAGGCTAAGGTGGGATCTTTTCCTTAAGAGAAATTCCCCGACTGAAGAAAAACGTAGGTCTGTTGAACTGTGTATCAGCAGACAGACTTAAACTGCAGGGTTTTAGTAGTGTACAAAGTTGTTAGCCCCAGTTCTAACGTAGCAGGTCATCTCCTGACCAGTTCAGCCAGCAGCTTTTGTTTCCTTCCTGGTTCCAGTGCTTATCTGAGCAGTCGGTTCAACTTGCTACTCTCATGAGCAACTAACCCAGTTGAAAAGCAGAAGTGCTAATAGATGTCTTCCATCTTGTTTTTCTTCCATCATGCCTACCTAGAAATATACATAAAGTGCCAAGCCGATGAGCTGGAATAGTTTTCCTGTCAGCCATTGTCTGCACGCTTCAGATACCTGCCGGAAGGCAAACATGATCCATAGCTGTTGGTAGTTTAAGATTGGTGCTTGACTGGAAGTGGTGGCTGCAGCTCTGCAGGCTAGAGGGTGCTCCAGATGGCTTGTTACTTGGGCTTGTTAGTTGGATTATGCTTCACTGTGATGATTTTGTTACAGAGAGAGAATTGTTAGGTTTATCTTCAAGCGTTAACTTGATACAAGTGCTTCAGTACTGGAGGGAAATGGACCTGCACATATTCTCAGCCTACAGAAACCCCTATATGAGTTTGACTGCTAATTTAGGAGTAAAGCATTGTTTCACAGAACAGATGAAGGGAGTTTACACAGCTGCCTTAGGGCACTTAAACTGAGTGGTGGACAGGACCGAAACAGAGTGCTTCTGTGGGAACGGTAGTTCTGAAAGAAATGCTGGGAAGAGGGATGTAGGTGAGGTTAGAAGGAGTAGGAAAACAGTAACAAGAACCTAAGTCTCCTTTAAGGAATATGCCTGATGGTTGTGTGGTGCCATCTTTTGGTGCATCCCTCCTCTTCTGTTTTGTTAGGTTGTTGCTGACAGTGAAAGACTTCCTCTCAAAGCTGTTTAAATGAGAATGTCCCTGGCCCAAAGAGTACTACTGACATGGCTTTTTACGTTACTCTTCCTGATCATGCTGGTGCTAAAGCTGGATGAGAAGGCGCCATGGAACTGGTTCCTCATCTTTATTCCAGTCTGGATATTCGATACCATCCTTCTAGTTATGCTCATTGTGAAAATGGCCGGACGCTGCAAGTCTGGCTTTGATCCTCGCAACGGCTCCCAGAACATCAAGAAGAAAGCCTGGTACCTCATTGCAATGCTGCTCAAACTGGCCTTCTGCCTCGCCCTCTGCGCTAAACTGCAGCGATTCACCACCATGAAACTGGCCTATGTATTCATCCCTCTGTGGGCCCTGCTCATCGGGGGTATGGTTGAACTTGGATATAATATCTTCTATGTACGAAGAGACTAAGCTGTACTGTGTGGGTTTAACACTGATACTGGTACCAAGTTACTGGTTTATTACAGTTTTGCCACAAACTTGGTCTCCAAATTAGAAAGCCAAGTAAGAAATCAGCCAGGCTGGAGAGTTTAAACTGGACTGAAGACTGAAAGTAGACTTGTTCCATTTTTTTAATTGTAAAACTGTCACATATGCTCTTGTAAATAAAAGTATTTGTTCAACATAAGATGTTCTGATATGGTTGTTCTTCTTATTGGTTACATGAAGTAAGATACAGGCTCTTCATGTGCAGGTAGATCTTCTCAAAGCAACCACAGCCGTTCTACCCCAGAGTATTTGGCATGTTGGGTAATCCTTGGGAAGAGGACTTCAGTTTGTTACTACATAAGCTGTCACTCAAGAAATAACCAATTAATAATTTCCATAAGGTGGTAAATTTGCTTTAGGGATCAGTAACAGCTGAGAGCTGCCAAATAAGAACAGAAAAGGAATCAAGTGGCTCAGCATTTATTTTTTGACAGTGAGAATCCACTACCAGTCTGAAAGACTGAAAATAAGCACTTTTTAAGCTGCTGAAATAGACAATAACCAGTCTGTTGACCTGGGAGAAAAGTCAGTAGTGAACTGTGCTAGCAGGAGGGAGGGAGGCAACGGTGACTGTTTCCAAGAGACTGGAGCTCCAGGTGAATTCAGTGATGCCTCTGCACCTGCAGGAATGGGTACTGCAGCAAGGAAGATGGTTTTAATAGCCTCATATTGAATCTCTGGTGAAGCCCTTGGCTTTCTGGAGTACTGGCAAACTTGGGTGTGAGTAAATGAACTTTTGTAAATAACAAATGCCATGAATGGAACCAGGAGCATAATCCATGGACTGAGAGTGCTCTTCCAGGAGCTGTGAGAACACCAAATTCAGGTGTAAAGGTTGCCTAGGACATAGGAACGTGCCTGCTGCTGATACCGATCCATTTACAGCTCCCAGGTACAAAAGAATGTCTCGTGAATGAAAAGAGCCCAGGAAAAACAATGGGAGGTAACTGGAGGTGAGCAGATCAAAGTGTCACCAATAAAATATTCATTATGTACATTCAACTGGTCTGTAAAAAGACCAGCTTCCTGTTCAGTCACACAGATGGGGCACAAATAAAGGGGAACCACACTGTCAGACTGCTGAGAGGGCTTTAGCCCAGGAACCAGTCTGCTCCAGGCTAAGGCAATGGCACTAAATTCAGAACATCAGCTCACAAAGGTATTCCGAAAGAATTTAAGTCACAAGTGCTTCAGAGGGATGACTGCCCCACTGTGCTAAAGGGGAAGCCAAGGAATGAAAACAATCTATAGCTGTTGTTCAAATAATTGCAAAATACTTACAACCCCTTTATTATGAAAATAATGCTTCAACTTTAAACAAATCCATGTATCAGCCCCAGTTTATAAACATGCTGTGATTTCTGGGGAGCTGAAACTACCCTTTAGAAATCTTTTTTCCCTTCAGTGCCTGTCTTGAAGTTCTTTTTGGGAGATGTATCTGTGCCCTGCTTCCTTCTGAAATACACATCATGGGAGGATCCTCTCAGGGTCTGAGAGGCTTTCTGCCCGCTCCCTTCACTGCTGCTGTGATTGTTCAGGTTAAAACTCTGCCTGAGATTAGGATTAGCTGTGGCAAGGAGGGCCTGCTGAATGTAGGGAAAGCAAGAGCAAGCAGGCATCTACACATGGGATATGTAGGTATATACGTGCATGTGTATGTATGGTGCAGAGAACACACTTCCAATGTAGGTCTCTTCAGCAGGTCTCCTGTCAAATAGAAGCTGGGGTGGCTGAGCTTCCTGGGATGCAATCCTCCACAGCAGACAAGCTAGAGCTCATGTGGAATTCTTACTGGCTGCTTTAAAATGTATGGAGAAGAAGGGAGTCTAAAGACCTACTCCAATTTAGGTAAACTTTTATGAACCACTTAAAAAACACTGATGGAAATATGTAACAAGCATTTAAGCACTTTAGACAATACATATATATATACACGCAGACACACACTCACCTCTTTTTGGTGTATTGCAGCACCAAACATAAACCTGAGTACCCAGTGTTTCCCTACCTGAGGATTATCACAGAATAAAGAGCAAAAGGCATTGTACACACACAGCCAGGGAGCCCCGTGCTGCTCAGAAGAGTAGAGCTTCCCTCAGTCAAGTGGCAGTGTTAACACATCATTGTAACGTCACAAATTATGGAAGGATAAAAACTACCCTCATTAGGACTTGGTCTGTGATTAGCAAGATGGGCCACAAATGGTGGCTCTGCCCCCTTAATAAACCCCCTCTGTGCCACAGATGTAACAATTATCTGAAAGTTTGGCATCTCTAATTAACTACAATTGAACACAGTTGTTCCAAATCCTCTTTTAATTGCTGCTTCTAATGCAACACAAAAAGATGAACAATTTCAGGGGTTTGGTTGTGGATCTGTTTTTTCCTTTTCATTTGAAACATTTACAAACCTTGAAATAAATGACGGATTTGGAAGGCTGCAGCAGAGAGTTCTGGTGTCCTGCCGGTCACATGCAGACTGGTTTCCTTTAGCACAGGGTGTTTTTAGGACACAGCCATCTGCAAGTGCTCAACTTTGCTTGCAGGATCCTCATCCTTGCAGAGATGCTTCAGCAAAAGCAGTAATTGTACCAGATTTAACTGACCTAACCTCTGCTGACGCCTTTGTACACACAGTCTTACTCTTCTGCAGTGTCTTACTCAAAAGGATGTACAATACAAAGTATGCTGTAGCGCACTGTGACCTTTCCAGAAGCTGCTGCAGGAATTCCCTCTGTTCACAACTACCCTGTTCTCAAAGGCAGCCCTCACAGCTGAGATGGAATGAGCTCTCCTCACACTTCATTTGAGACCGATTGGCTGATGTCCTTTGAACAGAACAGAAAAGGTGAAAAGCAGATGTGATGCAGTTGGCAGGGAAAAGGGGAAGTGGATGCCAATGGCTCCTCCTGACTTGTGAGACAAGGGTGGAAGGGAACTACAACCCAAGTACCAGCATCCGGATGAATGCTCACCCCAGGTACTTGTGGCAGCTGATGCAAGGTGTGAAGGGAGAGCTCTGCCTTCAGCAGCTGTGCTTGACACAGCACTTCAAAGCTTGCTGCTCTAAAATGAGACTGCAAGTATTTACCGTATAGTAGTTATATATATTATATACATAATATATGTATGTAGAAAGATGATACATGTATTGTATATGGAGATTTGTGTTCCACATAATTTTCCTTCAAATCATTTATACAAGATGGAACACTTCAGCATGCTTTGTAGGAGAGTATCTACTTCTGTCTCATAAAGCAAAATACTCAATGCACATGTGTGAAAGGTCAAGAAACTTCAATTTTCAATACCTATTTACATGGTTGTTCTTATTTGTCACCATTTTAGAATAGGTGACAAATCAAGATCAGGTTTTCTGTTCTTTTTCTACTTCAAAAATGCAATTAGGTGACAGACACATCCCCACCTTCAGCAGCCTTGAACCTGAATGTACCAGGGATATGTGTACAGACACCCCAAATGCACTGCTCGGCACGGGTGACAGTGTTATAAGACAGGCCAGCACAAGACTAAGTTACACACTGATTTAAGAGATGGAAGCAGTGTTATTTTCTCACACATACACACAGTAGTAACGAAACAAAATCTTGGAGTGACCTCGTGGAAGTTTCCACGTTTGCTCAGTTTAGAAGCTGGGTGACAAAAAGGTTCTGATCAAAGTGACCTTCACAAGATGCCCAGAAACTCAGAACTGAACCAACATCCAGTGTTACCTATTTTAACACCACTATCTTTTGGGAACAGACACCATTGCTTTGCAGTAACAAAGCTCCTGAATAACTGCATCCTCAGAAATAAGTTCTTTGACTATATTAGCACAGAAAGCAAAGCATGAGCATGTAACACATCACACTTTTTAACTGAGATTGAGGTAAAAATAACTCTGCTGAATTGGAAAAAAGAATGTTTGTACCCTTTCATTGTACTTTTATGGTTTTTAGGTTTGGATGCAGTTAGTCTTCCACATGATCCTTCAGACCTGGACAGGCCCAGCTATCGACTCGCTGCTGAAAGCACCGGGCTATGCAGCCTAAGGCAATGTAAGGTACCTGTGCAGCTGGAACTCTACAATGCCATCCACTGTCAGTTCAACATTTTTCTCCTCGGGCTTGTACTGAAGGTGGATGAAGAGTAAAGAACTTACAACTCAGTCCAGCTGTTTCCTTCAGTCTGCCTTTTCCAATAAAACCACTGTCACAAGCAGGCAAGCATAAGAGAAGTTCATGCAGCACAGAACAGTAGCGTGAGTGCAAGAAACAAGGAATAAATGAGACCCCAAGCTGAGTTTATCAGTATTAGTTTTTATCTCAGTGTTACTTATGAAGTTTATAAAGAAATCACTGCTAAATGATGCTTTTTAGTCTAAATAATTCATTTCTGTGATTACAAAAGCTGTCGCTGCATTGATTGGACAGACAAGTCCCTGAGCGTCCCTGCACGCTCAGGATACAGCTTTAGCAGTTTTGACTTAGTTACACTAGTCTTCCACAGACAGGTCTCATTCCCAAGGTCGCATTCTCTTGAGACACCTGGGGAACAGCTTTCTCAACCAACTGCCGTTTTGTCTCAACACAACCAGATAACAAAACTGCCACAGAAAGCATCATCCTTAAAACAGAGGCCTAAGCTGCATCAGACATTGCACTTACATAGCGGCCGGCTGGAAATTAACTGGTAAAAGAAAACGTACAATAGTTACTGAAAAATCAAACTTGATAAAAATAGAATTTTGAACTGCTGCTTTAATCAATGTTTGTATCAGATTATCATAACTGTACACCAAATATTAAAGGACTATTTAGGACTAAAGCCCTCATCAGTAGGCTCATCTATCAGCATGACCAGGACACAAGGAGATCAGTGTTTAGCCAGCACTAGAGTACTGCATAGCTCCAAGGCAGAGGAAACACGAGCATCATGGCACAGAGCAAAACAGTGGTTGGAATATAATACACCAAATCCACAAAGTCAGTATCCCTGATAATTCTAACCCAAATAGAAACCCAGAAACAGTGAAGTTAATCACAGCTTCTGCATGGAATACTGAATGTGCATTTCTAAGAGTAATGAAATGAGTGACAGATGGGAATCAGTTTCCCAGATTTTCCCATTTATGCTGCAAATTCAGTGGGATCTGCACAAAATATCAGTATCACCTATTATACAGTTTTTAAAGTGCATTTCATCCATTTGGGAAAGGAATAAAATACCAGTGGGACACAGTGACTCACAACCAGAGAAAACATTCCCGTCAGCGTTTTCACAGCGAAACAGGGGTCAGGGGAAATCTGTCCTTCCCCTTTCCAGCTTGCGCACATGCACCTGAAGACAAGGTTCTCCACACAGCTTGAGAAGCCCCCAAAGTCCTTTTCTCTCTTGATCACAACTGTACAGTTTTCATCCAGGTGGGGTCTGGTGGTAGTCCACCATCTCTCACAACATTGTAACTTTGCCAATCAGCATGGAAAAACCATGGATTTATTTCAGTCAATTCAGCATCCTCAGTCACATGCACATATGAGAGAACAGCCATTCTGATCAGTGAGTGCCAGTCCTGTGTTTCTTGGAAGACTTATTCAATTTTCCAAATCTGCAACATTCAGATCTGTTTCACAGCATTCCACTATTTCATGTTTCCATTTCCTATGTCATTTGCAATAGCAACTTATTTACTGTGCACATGTATATCTGCTTAAAAATCAGTTTTATTTATCACCAAGGAATTCTTTCACAGATTAATACTCAAATCATCACCCTCTGAAATAATACTTTATTTCTAATACTAGATAGAATTAATATCTCAGTTAAAGAAGTATTGAAATATTCACTAGAGTAACAGGGAAGGGAAAGTCTGCATGCCGGCAGTACCTGTAAGGAAAATGCTGTTTCAGAGCCAATTTGTAGGCATCGGGGGGGTGACACAACACTGAGTAACACTTGTATATAACACATGAAGTCAGTTGCCAGTGAAATGCAAAAGATCCAGTAAGTTAAAAAACAAAGGAAAAGTAGCTATTACCTTGAAAGCTACTGGTACTGACAGTACAATGCAACTCTTTGCTACCACAAGCACGGTACCAGTATCTAGGAGAACAAGGCTACACTTCTGCACACTGCATGGGCGGTGGAACAGGGCTGAGAATGCACCATGTCGGTACCGGGCAGGGCCGGCATCGGCCTTGAGCAGAGCTTTCCAATCTGCAGAACAACAAGAGACACAACTACAACACTGGAGACTTCAGCCCAACTAACAGGAAGGTTCAGATAAGAGCTGAAATCCAGGGAGGGGGGAAAAAGCAATAAGCAAAGACTAGTTTCAGTACATCAGAAACATGAAAGATTTATTGCTGAAGCCAAAGTGTGAATACGAAGTTGCATGCGGCAGGAAGGGACCGCTGGAAACCAAAGCAAGGCCTTTGGCCAACTAATGAACAATTTGGGAGCTGAAACCCTCATGAAAGGTGCTCCCCTCCAAACAAGAACCGCAGCAGAACGAACACAACACAGGCAGAGGACAAAAAAACTGCTCTTTTTTTTTTAATCTCTTTTCCTTTTTTTTTCCCAAACAAGCAAAGTAAGCAGCGCACCCTGACACTGCCAGTCAGCCCAGACTGATGATGTCTTGGGGTACAGAGGGAGTTCTGAGAGCCACTGGTAATCCTCCCCGTATCGTTCATATTGTCCGCAAGGAATTCTGTTTAAAAGTGAGGCTCTGGCCTGTCTCAAAAATCACAGAGAATGCACAAAAACTGAAAAGCTGCCACTTTTGTTTGAATCTCTGAAATCTCTCTGGTTTAATCTTAAGATTCTAAAAGTGATAAAAAGAAAGAACCAAGCCATACCTGAGCAGAAGTTTGAGGCCATCACTGGCCAAGACCACTGAACAGGTCTTCAAAAGGAAACAAAGTTCTGCTTTCAGGTGTAAAACCGGGTTTGCTAAACCATTTTCAAAGATGGATTGATTTTCAGTCTGGACAGGGCGTGTGATGCAGGAAGCTGCTGTCAGAGGTGGGCACACTTCACTAAAATCTGATATCTAAAAAAAGACTTGAATCAGAATGAACAATAGCATAAGATCACAGGGAAGATTTTAAGTAAACTAAATAAGGTTTTGTTATCGGGGTGTTTTCTGGGAGGGAGATGTTGGGTTTTTAGAAGCAGTATCTAGCAAGGCTGGTTTTGATAAAGCTGGAGCCTTTGGCTGTCCTGCTCGGTGCATACTACAACCTGCAGCTCTCCTCTCTCACTGCTCTCCAATGGCTGGCACAGAGAAGGGGAACAGAAAGCTACACAACGGTGTATGGATGTTCATAGAGCCAAAGAGATTATGTGGAAGTTTCCAGATAATCCACAAAACACAAAGGGAGCTGAGCCCATGTTTCTACTATCAGGAAGGCTCAAACTCTTGAACCAATTAATATTTCAAATCAGAACCTGCTTGAGTAATAACTTGCCATGTCACACATGAACCATTTGCCCATGGCGTGAGGGGAAAGCAAGATCCCTGAGGCTGCAAAACTGGTACTCATCTCTTAGCCAGCAGTAAAGAAATGAGCAGTGAGACTTAAGGACCTATGAGCCACATCAGAGAGATTCATGTTGCTATTGCTTCTCTAATATGTAATTATGGCTATGGAGGAGTAACGCTTAGCAATTCAAAAACTGATTTAATTAATCATTCCTTGACAGACCTATTTTAGATTTAAACAGATCAGGGCACTCATCCGTCAAATGGCTGATTTTAGTGCCAGGCCCAAGTACACAGCAACACTTTGAAGTTTAACAACCTATAACCAAAATGTTTGCAACAAAAGGGCCTTAGGTAGTTGAATAAGACATCACCTGGGAATCACGTTGTTCTATTGCTACAAATGAACCCGAAGTGATAACCAAGTGCATCAAAGGTTATAACCTGGGTAGGTAAAGGTTGTACAGCTTTTAGAGAGCTATAGGAAAAATAAATTAAAACAAAAATAAAACATCAGAGCTAAGAGGGCACTGGAAATAACCACAGGCCTAGGATCATCAGCTTTACATACTTAGTTGAAGGACAGGCTGTAGGGCAGTTTACTGCTATTCGTAGCTACCTGAAAAAGAAGTATCATTCAGATGTGTCTGAGCTATACACTAATATGTTACACAAAGAATTAAATAAGTTAAATGACAGAGGTTTTGCCATTACTGCACCAGATGCTAGCTACCCTTGAAATCCTCTTCCCTCAGAACACAGCTTAAGAGAACTCAAGCATCCCACAGGTGGGGAGAGAGAACAGTTTTAATGTGGACACCACTGTTACTTTATTCATTAAACAACTCTTGCTTCTAGACTGGGACTCGAGAGGAATCTTCCTACTGGACACACTGGCAATTATCTTTACTGCCTGGTGCTATCAGCACAGGGAACAATTCAAATCCAAATGTGTCACCATGAGTTACGGGTCACTGCTAAATTTAGTCTGAAGCCTTTACAGCTTGGTAAGTAACCATTTAAATCATCTGTTGGTTTAATTTTAGTCAAATGTATTATCTGAAGGGGGTTGTTGTTTTTAAGTTTTAAATGTAAAATGGAGCTGCCTTAACTGCTGCTGGAGCAGGGGAAAGAGGCAGGCGCAGAAGGGAGCTTGCTCCCTTGCACCAGCTCATCTACAGAGGTGCACGCAGGTCCTGGAGCCCATGGGGTGTCCTACTGTCCTAACAACAGGGAAGGTCTATCTCTGTTCCACATTAACATCTGATGCAGGAGTCTGGGGAGTGCCTCACTGAGCCCCTGTGAAGAAAGGACTGGTTTTGTGTTCTGACTAACCTCGATTTACAGAGAATGCCTCAGCTCTACCTCGGTTTGCTACAGCTCCTCACCCCACAGCGGCGTGAGGGCATCCTATGCGTTAGTGCAGGTAGAAACATAACCATTTAGAGAGGCAGTTAAACTGAATTGTTTTTTGCAGACCCAAAAATAAAACCAATCTGTTATTATGAACCTTTATTAAGCGGCTCACATTTCAGTATAAATCACACTAAAAAGATCTTTAAAAAAGATATTTACACTACAGTGCTGACACATTTAAAATGAAAAAATTGGTATAAATAAGCTCTATGGAAAAGCCTGGAATTGTCAAAAAGAATTCTGGCTCATCTTACAAAAAATATATATGTTAAATGTCAGCTCTACTCTAAAACCTACAACTCAAAATTATTTAAAGACTTCTTTATGTTAAACCTGCAGTGTTTACAGTGCATCTGGCCCTAAGTGCTTTGATACTTCACAGTTATGGACAGGCACTGAGGAATGTTACAAAGCTACATAACTATTTTCTGTAACAGATGCGAAGGCAAGTCACAAACTTGCCTCACAGAATTTATGAATCTTTACATTATTACATCATTAAGTTTAAAAAGGAATTTAAAACCATATATACAAATTTAGCACAAAAAATCATCCTCTCTTTGTCCATGCAGTTTTGGATATGATGAACTATGCTGTCTTGTATCATCTGGATGTACGTGACCTCCAGAGCATAACTTGCCTTGTAAGTCCTTGCTGCTGGGTTCAAATTTAGAATCCATTTCCAACTTAAATGCCGTCAATTCAACGTGATCCAACCTAGTCTGAACAGTCTGGCCCCTGGCATCATTGGGTGCCACTGTCTTTTCAGGCAGGTCAACATCCATGGATTCTTCCTTTATTCGGTGAGAGGCGATAGGTTCGTGTTTTATCGGCATGAATTCCTGCTGCAGGTACTTTGTCTGGAGAGCAGCTGAGAATTTGGTGTCCTCGGAGGTATTTTTGCTCATCGTACAAATTCTGCTGTCAGTCTGAAGTCCAATAACCGAAGACTTGGGGTCTGCAGAGGTCCCTGCTTCAACAGTACTCGTATTTTGAGAGAGTTCTTCCTCTGAATGGTACAACTTGAGCCGGATGTGCCAAGCCAAACTGCACACAGCTGAAACTGTCTTGAACTGGTGCACGACATTCCTTGGGATAAAATAAATGTCATTATCGAATAACTGAATTCTGGCATATCGGATGCCTTCCCTTCGCAGCTGATTGAGTTTTGCATCATCAACCCACTGGACACACTGGAGGAACAAAGGGAAAGAAAGGAAAAAAAGGGTGAAAACTCTGATTTAGCCTCACAGGACACCCGGTCAGCAATGGTGAGCATGCTTACCTGTGAGAGCGGAGGCTCATGCAAATCTAATTGCATTCGCTGAACTACCTCTAAGAAGTCTTCAGCATGAAAACAAATTACATCTTTGGTTATACGAGGCTGCTCAGACCTACAGAAGAGTAAGAATTGCACAGTCAGAGCCTGAAACTAACATGCTACAGAGAGTAACAAAGACAATCTGCAAGTAAGGATAAGCAAATGATAAAAAAAAGAACACAGCCTACATTTTGAAGGAAAAAAGACTGTCTAAAAAGGCCAATTCCCAAACACAACCTCATTAAACTGGTTAAACAAAGTAACCACAGCTTCTTTACAAGTGCAGTAAAAGCAGCAATGAAAGGACAACAAAACTCACTACTTTTAATTTTTATTTTCAACTGACCTCTGTCTGTCTTGATACTGAAAGACAGATGCCTCAGATGCACTGAGCTTACTCTATCACCACTCTAACATGATACAACCATCAGGTACCTCAAACTATGCAGCAGCCTGACTAGTACTGTGGCAACCATTGCTTAGTATCTTTACCTCAAACACCTTGTTCAGAGTTAGCAGTAAGACTGTTATCTACACTAAGCTGCCACAATGCAAGTATGCAACAAACACTGGCATCCTCCACAAAACATCCCGGTAGAATACAATCCTATTTGTGCTCACTAGAGAGCTACAGAAGAGCAAAATCTGAATTAGGGTTAGTTTCCATATTCAAACTGTAGAATTCACCTCTTGGCCCTACATCTCCCCACAGAAATGCCCAACATTTATATCGTTCCTCCAGAGACATTATCTAGAATTAGCTAACAAAAGGCAAAACCAGCTACGACCCTTACCACTTTCTGATCTAAAAGCCAAACTCACTTCTTCAATGGAAATACACAAAGCTAAGTTCCATGTGTGTATTTTTGAGGGATGTTCGGGTTTTAAAAGAGTTTCTTAAAAATTTGGTGATATGAAGATTTCATTTATATAGGATAAAGCTCATGTTGGAGTGGGTTTGCAAGGGAAATTTATCAGCCAGAAATAGCCTGGTTTAATGACTTTCCTCCTCCATCCTCTACTGAGTCCTGCTCAGGCTGACGGGAGCACACCACCTTCAGAACTGCACTCAGGCTGTGCTGAAAGGAACCATGAGCCACTGGGGTCCCCCCAACTCCTGCACAAACCCTAGGGACAGCCAGCCCCTTGCCCTGCACCCCTCTGCCACCTCCACCCTGCCACATGGGGCCATAGCCTCGGATCTGCTGGGCCCAGGGCAGGAGCTGACACAGCAGAACAGCTTGATGCATTTCAGCATTTGTTAATGGATGTTCCAGCACTCTTTTATAAAAGCAAGATGGTAATTGATTTTTTATATTTTTATATACATACGCACAGTGTTATTAACGTTCCACAAAGCAGGCAACGTTGTGCAGTTTATTGGGCTTTTTAAACCGAAGAGACATGTTTATTTTATTTGGGTCGTGACCTCAATAAAGCAAAAAATAACCAGTCTGAGGCTATTTTTAGAGTCCCAGATTAACTACTGCAAGTATGCTAGGGAGAGTTTGCAAACCACATATTTTACTTTCAGTTTTACAAAGATTAAATGACTCTCTATATTTTGATCTATCTGCTCCTGAAGAGGATTCAAGCACTGAAAGCAAAAAGGTTACAGAAACGTCTCCAATTGGTGGCATAGCAATGTCTCAGCTACATTCATCTTCTTTTTATAATGCTTTGTTTTTGTTGGTTTGTTTTGTTTTGTTGGGGTTTTTTTTTAATATGTCTGCCTCTGGAGTTGACAACATTTGTAAATGAAGTCGTGAATTAAATTAAATACAAAGAATATCAAGGCCAGGTTGGACAGGGCTTGGAGCAACCTGTTACAGTTGAAGGTGTCCCTGCCCATGGCAGGGGGATTAGAACGGGATGATTTTCAACATAAACCATTCTGTGATTCTATTAATATCTGCACACTAGAAGAAATTCAGTCCAAAGCAGTGTTTTCACAGCGGCGTCTACTGTGTTTTACACATTACACAGGACAAAGTATAGTTAATGACTTGTTTTAAATCATTCTTTCTTCAGTCCCTATATATACGTACAAGAGTACGGGTTACCAACTGTGTTGCAATTCTGTCACAAAACATGACGTGCCTTTCGTAAACAGAGAAAAAATTGTTGACATAATTTTTAATCCTGCATTTGCAGATTTGGTATTTAGCACAACTTTGAGATTATATTTTGCAAAACCTTAAGTTTAAAGGGTGCTGTGCTCCCCACCCCCAGCAAAGCAGTAGCAGTTCAAAGCCCAACTCTCAGTAGTTGTTCAGTTACATGTCCAAAACTGCATTAAATCCAACAGAACTATAAGGTGACTTCAGAAAACTCCTCTTAGAGCACTGCTACAACTATTTTTGACCATTTTTTTCCTTAACCTCATTCTTTAAAAGGGCTGGACTCTTCTTGCTGTAACTTCAAAACAGTTTCAAGACTACAGGTTTAACCACAAACAATTCTGACCTAATGCGTCAAGTCTGGCAGTATATAACAAATTCCTGTGATCATACAGACAAGCACTAACAACTTCACACTCTGTAACACCAGCTTGAAAGCTGCTTGCTGAAGCACAGGGCAGAGGGGTTTCATTTTGCCCGCAGCAATGCTATGAAGCGCCTTTTGCTGTCCCTGTCACAACCCACACACATTTCCCCTGTAAAAATCTTAAAGTTTCCCTGATTTCAAATTTCACTGGCATTTCATGAGTTCTAAAGCATAGTTGGTATCACTGCAAAAGTGATACCAAGGCATTAGGTAATCAGCATGATCCACAGCACCAGTGTTTAACACATTCCAATGCAGTGCAGCATTGGAATCTTGTTGTGAAGGTATAGGATGAGAACGGGCACTTCTCACTGACGTTTGAATTACTATAAATTTAAACTGCTATTAATTTCCACAGGCATGCAAGTTTGGGGAGTGGCATTTTGTTTGGTTTGTTGGCATTTTTTACTTCTTTTGATAAAGCTCTCAGTCTCTCTCCTATGTGCAAAGGGTATCAAAATACTCAGACTACACAGAATCTCAGCCCTTGCCCTGCTACCGCTACTTAGACTTAATTCACTCCAGTTTCCCACAGCCAGAGCAAGCAGGAAGTTTAAGGCTCCAGCTATCATCAACCTGAAGAGGAACTAAGCTGCAAACGTCAGAGCCCAGAATACAAACACACTAACATGTAACAATCCAGTTCTTCCCCAACAGCAATTATTCCATTTTATATCTCCCTGAACTCATGCCAAGTAACACAAATTTGCATCTCTGCATCCAAAGGGAATTCATTCTTCTAATTTCTAGACAGATACAACCAGCAAAAGGTGTTTCTAGTATTCACATATGCAAAGGTAACCTTCCGAACTAAGGTCATTCTCCCAATCCTAGGTCAGAAGATGCTGAAAAATGCTTCTTAGATCTGGGCCAGGAAGCCCATATGATTATGGGCTTTTTATTTGGCTAAAATGTAAACAGCTTCAAATAAGATACATTCACTTCCTGAATCTCATTTGGGAATTCCAAAGCCAGATACCAAAGAGTATCATATAACCTCCAACAGGATTATTCCTTATTCATAAATAAATCAGGGTTGTAACAGCCGTGACTTTGAAGCAGCAGCATAAAAATTCTGCTCATTTCCAGACAACAAAAAGAATTGCCCCAGGGTCTTCCTGTGCATCTCTGAGGCAGAAACTTGGGTTAGTCCTTATGCACTACTTAAAGCAAAACAAAGTGTGATGCGTTTTTACACCTAACATTAACTGTGTTACAGCAACCCTATTATAGCTGTAAAACTGTCACTGCAAGGCACCTTTCTCATTTCAACCCCACAGCAATGCTGCATACAGTCTAGCAGAGGGCAGACAAACACATCCAGCGCACAGAGATAAGGGTAAGAAAAGAAGTCCAGTATCTACTAAGTCTTCATTAAATCCTTAATACTAGATTCCTTCCACCAATTATAAATGGAAATTGAGGCAGATATTTTTCAAACACCTCAAGTGGAAGTCAATCACCACATACCACTCTCCACAGTGCACAGCCTTCAACACTCCCACAGCAGCTGTAGTCTGTCGTTCAAAACCTTGTCCTATGTGATCTGCATGGGCTCGTGTCCGATCTTCAAATAGCATTTCACGGGGTTCACTGGTTCGAGGTAGGTACTGCAAGTTTTTTATTTCATTGGTAGTTCTGTATTAGAAAACCAGCATTAGTAATATAGAAATTGCTCTTAGTTACCTAACGTCCACCACAGCCAAAAGGATTGGTTCTCTTCCTTCAGTGAGAACATACAGTCTAATGAGTAAGACATCAACACTCAGGACAAACTCCAAATCTAATGAGCTATGCAAAAAATCAGAATAGCTATGCAATTAAAGAAGAAAACCACAAACAAAAAAACCCTACCACCACCAGTGTCAGGCCCTGAGTGCTCTAAAAGCCCCCAGTGACAGAGCAGCCCTACCTGCAGTCTGCACCTACCAAGCCAGTCACAGAGCCGAGGAGCTCTGTTTAAGCAATGCTGCAGGAGCATGGGTCTGGACCTCAGCCACAGGCATGCTGGCCCACAGGCTTGCTTCCCAGCTTGACCTCAGAACATCCTTGCCGTGAGAGGGCTGCCTGGCCATCACTGGACCTGATCCTCACTGGCAGACTGACTTCCTGGTTTGACTTCCTGTCACCAGACCTGCCCCATCACCCCACTCTTCCCTGATGCACTCACTGGAGGCTGGAGTGAATCTGGTTCCCAAGCCCCAGATCTGCCCTACCTGCATCTCTCAGGCACTGTGAGACCAGGCCCTACTGTGAGCACAGCCCCTTGCAGGGAACTGCTGGCCTTTGCTGCTTCTTGACCATGAGATACACATTTCAGTTCTCCCTGAAGTCCTTCTTCATCATTCATCTTTCTACCAAACTGCTGGGAAATGCATATGGTCATCCAGTTCCATGTTGCAGAACTGGGAATGAGGAACAGTGAAAAATTATTTCTTCAGGGTTTAATGGAAGTGAAGGACATGCTGCAAAAGTGGGATCAGAGCCACAGCACCATTTTCTTGGCCACCTGGAGCCAACACTGTGTGTCACATTCTTCCAAGAGCTGTTTATAATCATAACATAGCCAAGGTTGGAAAGGACACCTGGAGACTGTGTAGTCCAACTTTACCCATTCAGCTAGAGCAGGCTGCTCAAGACCACGTCCAGACAGGTTTTGAGCAACATCAATGACAAAGACTCCACAAGCTCACTGGGCAACCTGTCCTAGTGTTCAATTATTCATACAGTAAACTTATTTTTTTTTTTCTTATTTTAAATGGAATTTCTTGTAATTCAGTTTGTGCCTGTTACACCTCTGGTCACGTTACTGGGCATTGCTGAAAAAAGCCCTTCTTACAACTTCTCATCAGATGCTTATACACACTGGTATGTTCCTTCAAAGCCTTCTTTTCTCAGGGGTAAATTCCAGTTATCATAAAATGGGTTGAGTTGGAAGGGACCTTCATCTACTTCCAACCCCCCTTGCCATGGGCAGGGAAACCATCCACTAGAGCAGGTTGCTCCAAGCCCCGTCCAACCTGGCCTTGAGCACTACCAGGGATGGGGCAGCCACAGCTTCTCTGGGCAACCTATGCCAGGGCCTCACCACCCTCACAGGGAGAAACAACTTCTTAACATCTAATCTAAACCTACCTTCCTTCAATTTAAAGCCATTACCCTTGTCCCTACCTGTCCCCATAGGAAACCCCTCTCCAGGTTCCTTGTCGGCCCCTTTTAGGTACTGGAAGGCTGCTCCAAAAGTCTCCCTGGAGCCTTCTCCAAAAGTCTCCCTGGAGCCTTCTCCAGGCTGAACAAGACCAACTCTCAGCCTGTCTCCATAGGAGAGGTTCTTCAGCCCTTTGATCATCTTTGCGGCTTTCCTGTGGACCCACCACTTGAGCACATCCATGTCCTTCTTATTTTGGAGGTCCAGAGCTGGATACAGTACTCCACGGTGGGGTCTCATAAGAGCAGAGGGTTCAAATCACCTCCCTCAACCTGCTGGTCACGCTCCTTTTGATGAAGCCCATCACTAGTTTCTGAGCTGTGAGCACACACTGCTGGCTCATGCTGTGCTCTCCCATACACACCTTTTCCATCACCAGACCTGCTCCAGTATGCCTATGTCTGTCTTGGACCAGCAATCCCAGAACTGGACATGGTACTCCTCAACCTGTTGGCACTGCTCTTCCCAACCCTGTCCAGGAAGCTGCTGGCTTGCTTTGCCATAGAGACACACTGATGACTAACGATCAACCTGTCATCCACCAGGACCCCCCCGACTCATTCTCTGTGGGACTGCTGTCCAGCCAGTTGGACCCCAGCCTGCAGTGGCACAGGGGGTTATTCCTTTAGGAGCAGGGCTGTGCACAGCCCTGTGTTAACTTCATCAGTCCACTGAGCTGGCTCATTTCTACAGCTTCTTAAGGTCCCCATCAGTGGCAGTACAACTCCATGGTCTATCAGCCACTCCTTCCAGTTTTGTATCATTTGCAAACTTGCTGAGGGTGAGTGGCACTGGTCACACTTCAAATCCTGTGTTCAGTTCTGGGCCCCTCACTCTAAGACAGACATTGAAGTGCTAGAGCAAGTCCAGAGAAGGGCAATGAAGCTGGTGAAGGGTCTGGAGCACAAGTTTGATGAGGAGCAGCTGAGGGAAGTGGGGCTGTTCAGTCTGGAGAAGAGAAGGCTCAGGCAGGATCTTATCACTCTCTACAACTACCCGAAAGGAGGCTGTAGCAAGGTGGAGATCAGTCTTTTCTCCCAGGTAACAATACAAGAGGAAATGGCCTCCAGTTGTGCCAGGGGAGGTGTAGACTGGGTATTAGGAAAAACGTATCCACCAAAAGGGTTGTCAAGCACTGGAAGGGGCTGACCAGGGAAGTAGTTGAGTCACCATCCCTGGAGATATTTAAAAGACCTGTACAAGTGGCACTTAGGTACATGGTTTAGTGGTGGACTTGGCAGTGCTGGGTTAATGGTTGGACTTCACAATCCTAAAGGTCTTTTCCAACCTAAATGATTCTATGATTCTGTCCCATGATGCAAGCCACTAATGAAGATGTCAAACAAGGGCAAATAAAGCACTGAGCATCTTGGCCTCTTGTATGTCCTCCTGCCTCCAGACCCTTTGCCCCACTCCGCGGACACCTTACATTTTCGCTAGTCTTTTTTTTGCTGTCCATTGCCTGTAGAAGTCCTTGTTGCTCTTCACATCCCCTGCCAAATTTAACTCCAGACTGGCCTTGGTTTTAACAGCATCCCCTTCATGGTTGGACAGTGTCTCTTATTCTCCTTCTGATGCACCTGGCCCTGCTTCCACTTCTTGTATACTTCCTTTTTATGTGTGAATTTTGAACCAGAGAATTCCAAAGACAATTTTTCATGACATATAATATTCAAGTTCTGCAGAGTACATCCCTAGTCTTAAACTGGTACTTATACCTAGTACCACAGAAAAGCTTAAAGGTGCCATTTAATGTTGAAAGTGTTACCTTTCAGGTGAGAGAAGCCCTCTTCCCTTGAGGTCTTTAAACATCCACTCACATTTAAGAACAGGGGTATTAATTGCAGTCTCGTGGCATACATCAGTAGTTGTATGCCTGTTCACATTTCCCTGCAGTTTTCTCCTGAAATTCCTACTGGAGCTCCAAAAAGGACCAGATTTGGCTAAACAGTAAACAATTTTAAAAAATTCACATCCTTACAAAACAAAGCAACTTAAAAGTGTATTTTGAGATGACAATTTATACAAATTTATACTAAGATATAGTATCAGCCAGTAAAAGGACTGGGATAAAATGGATTTATAGAGAAAGAATACTGATCAGACATTTATCAAGCAAAATCATTCTACATACCTCTTCCTTTTGAAAGGTGACTTTGGCATGTCAGCCACAGGGATCATCTGCTCTCCTGGACGTACCCACATAATGGGACCATCATCACTGTCTTTACGACTCTCTAATTTTAAGCTAGAAAGTGTTCCCCATGGCAGTGTACACTAATGGGAAATACAAGCCACAATTTTCAAGTGAGTTGTTTTAAAAACTTTTTAAAAGCAGCCTTTATCTGTCACAACAAAAACATTTATTACACCACTCAATTACCTAAGCAAGTATTATGTACTCTCACTTTACTGTAACAGTACTAGACAGTATATTGTCCCCCGTCTCCCAACCCATTCCCTTCTGTCCTTACTTTTAAGAAGGGTGATTCTTCCAACATATCAAGGAATTCAGGGAAGTAATCCCCCACTTCCTCATCAACTGCTCCAACCAGGCTGATCTGTCTCATTGGGCCAGCTCTATATGTACCATGAGAGTATGTTCTTTTTACCTACAAGTAGAATATGACAGCAAAAGTTATACCAAGTCCAAGGCTCAAAGTCTACATTCAATAAACACCTTTAATCTCTATGCTTATGCTTTTTTATCAATATTAGTCCTACAGTCTTCAGTATACTTAAGATTATGAAGTCAATCACTATGAACTCATTATCAAAGACAGAAGTTCTTAAAGATATACAAAACTTGCATTTTATTTATTTTAAAGGCTGAAGATAAGGTTAACTACTTATTGCCTTTCAAGAAAATAACATCCCAAAGTAGTAATTGTGAAAAGCTATGAAAGTATATTCTGCTCAGTAACTAGTAAATAAGGATTCTTACCTGGGTTACTCAAGTCTAGCTGAATTTTTACCTTTTTCCTGTAACAATCAGGCAGGACCCTGAGTTACAACTAAACTCTTAAGTATTTCCTCTGCTAATAATCCTCTCTAGTATGGCCTCTGTGTGAGCACATAAACTATAGCTACTAATGATCACAGTGAAGACAAGGCTCGCAAAGGAAGAGAGAGAATGGTACCTATTCCTTCTTTTGTTCTGCTGTGTTAAGAGGTCTTGTGCTCCCTTAAAGCTTTAAGGGCTGTAACATGCAACTCTTATGAAAAATCTTTACTTTGAACCTGAACAGAAACACATATAAGGCTTTTTTCAATAATCTGATCTGTCATGTTACATCAACAAAATACTTAAGCATGAGACTGATGAGGATCACTTCCCCTTAAGCTTCCAATTTCCTGTTTAGCAGGCTGAAAGACAGAGCGCTATTAATAGGTGAAATATGACCAGATCAGAGCAGAGGGAAGAGCAGATGGATTGCTGCACAAACAAGTATGGCTCTCACACTGCATCTCTAGATGTTCTGCATCCAAAGCAAGAAAATTTTAAAAGGAGCAAGGAAAGCAGTTAAAGCAGTACTGCTTACCTATGGTCCTCCCCCAAACAGCCCACTAAAAGTCCTAGTAATTATGGCAGAGGAGAATTAGCAGCAGTTCCTGAAGACAGAACTAAATCGTACAACATGGAACAACAGCATGCCCTTTGGAGAAGCTAAACTGATGTAACCAAACGCGTTCCAGAGATGCAGAACCAAATCATCTTCTTCAGATCACCTCAATCATCATATATACCCAGGAAATGGAGGACGGACAATTTACAAGATGTCTGAGCTTGTAGCTTGTATGGTTTGAACAAGCCATACTGAAAAGAGCAGTACTGCTAGGCAGTAGTATTCCCCTATGCCCCTAACCCTTAGTCATACATTCCTGTAAGTTTTTTGCACAGACAGCTGGTGATTTTGTGATAAAGCATCAGAAAACATTAATTTCGCCTGAACCTGCATCAGCTCAGCCCTCAGCTGTATCTGGCACAAAGCATGAGGAGCTCACACACCTAAAGCACTGGGACAAGGAAGGGACACTCATTTGTCACTTTTGGCTTACTGGATAGACCAATTTTAAAGCACTCTGAAACCACTTTCTGAAGGTACAGATAGTCATAGATCTGTTACTCACAGCTTATTGATAAATCTAACATGCAAAAGGATGTTTCTTCCACTGGCACAAGTAACTTAGTATTCCACCATAGCAGACCAAGATATTAAGCTGCTGTTTTCATCCACATCCTATTAAAGGGAACCATTTTTCTACCTTTTCTCTTGCTTCCTTCTGCTACCACTACCATTCTCCCAAGTAAGAAGTGATAGGACAAGAGGAAATGGCCTCAAGTTACACCAGGGGAGGCTTAAATTGGATAGTAGGAAAAATTTTTTCACCACAAGGGTTGTCAAGCATTGAAACAGGCTGCCCAGGGAAGTGGCTGAGTCACCATTCCCGAAGGTATTTAGGAGATGTGTAGATGTGGTGCTTAGGAACATGGTTTAGCACTTGGCAGTGCTGGGTTAACAGTTGGACTCGATGACCTTAAAGGTCTTCTCCAACCTAAACAATTCTATGACTCACACAGCATATGATAAACCAGTTATGGAACTACTGCAACTGAAAACTCTACAACTTCCCTCAAAAATAGTAACTGAAGTGAAGTTAGGAGAGGCTGTGAAGCTTTCAGTTGATCACCTCACCCATCTGGCTTATGTTACCACTAGGTGCTGGCAATGAAGCATAAAGTCATCGAAGTGTTAAGTGCAACGTAACGCTTGCTTAAGCTGCGCCAATTAAGAAATTTCTTATATACTGCCAAGAAGACCATGTCACTGAGAGTTAAAACTGAAAGATGAATTCAACTTTCTTAAGCATTATTTGTCCATCCAAATTCATGTCTAGCTCTCCTGATCAATTATGCTATCCTCGTTCACCAGGTAGAGCAGATTCCTTTTCAAGGTCCAGCTTGGGAGAGGTAAAATCCCACAAATAATGCTAAGATAATGTCAAAATTACAAACAATGAGCAGTTTCTATTAGGACCATATTCAGAGTTATATCATGGAAACACACAGAGTGAAATGTTTATGGATTTAAGAGCTCTGTGGTGGGTTAGCCCCAGGCAGCAGCTAAGCACCCTACAGGCCCTTGCTCACACATATCCCTGCAATGGTGAGAGGCCAGGGAGAGAAGGGAAACACGAGGAAACGTATGGGTCAGGGTAAAGACAATTTAGTGAGTGAAGAAAGAAGGAAAGTAAAGTGGAAAAACCACCAAGTGGTGTTTTTCATCACTCATTACCTCCCACAAGCAGATCAATGCTCAGGCAGTCTGTGAGCAAACGCTACCTCCCACAGCAGCACCCTCCCTGGCCCCCTAGACTTGGGTGAGGGGCTGCCATTTACATGACTTTACCTTGGATTAGGCTAAATTGGGAAAACGTATTTTAAAAAGCTCATTCTTAGAGGGAAGAATTTTCCTTCAGTCTAAAATGAGACTGTTATTAAGCAATGCAAAAACACCAAAAACCTTCCATCAATCTTTGACCTATGACAAAAGTAAAATCAATCCTCTTAAAGACAGCAACTATACATAATCTGTGGCATATTAGATAACAGCAACATCTTCTTTTCCATTTAGCACCAGTATCCTTTGGCTGATTTGTTCACAGGAAGAGAAAAAAGATTCCTCTGTTATCTCTAAACTCACAAAAACAGTGCTGATGTACTAACCCCAGTACTTCTTCACTGAATTCTATACATTTAACTATGCACTGACCTCAAATCGAATGCTATATACCTCTAATAAGGTAATCTTCCTCAATGTAATTTTTCAGATTACAGTGTGACTATGTTTCTAGAATGTTAGAAAGTTGCTCAAATAAATAGCTGGATGTCATGGTTTAACGATCTAAATTCAGAATAAAAGAAGAAAGTGATGGAGACACCACCCCTGGAAGTGTTCAAAACACATGTAGATGAGGCCCACAGTGACATGGTTGAGTGGTGGACTAGGCAGTCCTGAGTCCTGGGGTAAAGGTCGGACTTGATGATCTTAAAGGTCTCTTCCAACCTATTTGACTCTAGGATTCTATGAATCAATTGCATGCAGTTCTTCTACCACGTGGTCAACATGACTGAATCAATATCCATACACAAAAAGATCACCAATTAAATGCAGTATTATACAATGGACAGGTAAACAGAAACATGTAACAGAATAAATACAACGTAGCCTAACTTCTTTCTTCTTGTGTAGCTTAAATTTGAAGTATGTCACCTAAAAACACACAAAAGGAGACTGTGTCATACTCTTGCATTAAGGTAATGGAAAATTATGATGGTAAAATCACTACTGAATTCAGAATTAGTAAAACTTGAGAATTATCTGTTTCTGTGACTAGTATGGCATCAACTGATTTTCTAGTGTAACTTGCTCATTTGAATTAACGAGTTCTAAAAAGCAAATATTTTCACATAAACTTCTTAATGTCCAAAAGAATCTGAAGACTAAATCTGAATATACATATATAAAATACTGACAACAATATATTTGAGTATTATCATCTTACAAATATGAAAAATTTTAGACATTGTGTTATATATAGTAACAGCCCAGAGAAACTAAACATTTAAAGAGATCAATTTAAAAAATATAAACTGAAGAAAGACACAACTGAATTCCTATTTTTAATATAAAGGGAGGTGTTGGTTGATGTACCACCATTTTCCTGCAAGAATTTTAAGTGTTTAAATTCTTCAGTTTTTCAGCTTTAAAAGCAAGAAAAAGCCGTTCTCATAGAAAAAAAAATCCAAACCCACTGAACACAAAGTAATTTCAAGAAACCCATAAAAAGAGCCCCACCAAAGACCAACAAAAACATTAAATCACCATAAAAATGTGCTGAGAGATGAGCAGGAAGAGTGGGTTTCCATCTCACTACACAAGTGCACATTTGTAGTGCACTTAAACATTTGTATCTTGGACTGGAAACATCCATCTCACATTCACTGTTATTTCTCTAAACCTGTGATCTGGAACACTACATCATGAAGAGGTAGGGCAGCATTCTTTCTTATTTGGCGCATTCTGATGAAGTGCCCATTTTCTGTTCCTTGCCAACTCTTTTCAAATCCTTAAATGCTTGTGTGTGTTTTGAGTTCCAAACAGGAACCAATAGTGAAGCATCAACATTTCATGTCAACTGAACACATACTCATCAAAACTGCTCTGAGTTTAAAGTACTTGCAAATCTACCTTTGCTTTTAAAACAAATGTACTTCATACTACTTCCTTTCCCTCACTGCTTTTAAGTCAGGATTTTGGTGGCAAAATAAGATACCTTGACAGTTCTGGCATTACTCAAAGGTGATCCACTATCACTAAAGTTTTCATTTCAACAAATATACAATTTCCCAATTGGAAGTTTCTGGAAATGCAATTTCAAGATTTTCACTATAGTACACTTCCAACAGTGTCTTTTTACTACTGTAGTTCATTTATCACTTGACATGTTTTACCTTGCAGCTGAAATCCTCAAATAATACGATGGATGGACAGACATTGCCTACTATTCTGAATTCTGGTGACACAAAACCAGTGTGGTATAACCAGAATTAAAAATAAATAAATTAACAATAGCATCAATTCAATACCTTCACAAAAAAAAAAGTCTTGTGAAAGCAAAGTAGCTATTATGCTCTTGTAACTTGGGCAGATCTGTGATGAGGTTCAGCCTTGGATCCTGTCCAAGCTGCCAATACAAACCTCTAGGATCTCGTTAAAGTTTAGTTTTTTATTAATACAAACACATGATCAGAGAGAACAACATACAACTGCCATTCCATATTTACTTGCTGAACCTGTCAAGAAGCACTCTAGAAAGGTAACTACTGTCTAAGTGGAAAATAAATGAGCATGCATTGCAGATTTCTAATGCTATTCCCTGTGGGCTGAATCTTTGAACAACGGTATTCAATAAGGGAGCACTTTATTTGCTTGGAAGACAATAGGCTGCCATCATCTATCATAAAAGTCCCTACATGCAATCTTGCAGATTATTTGATTACAAAAATAACAACAAAGCAATATATAACCTTTAACAGAGCTCATATTCTATTTTTCATCATCCAGAAGGAAAAAGAATGAAAGGAGGCTCTACTTTGGGAAACTTGCATGCAAGCAAAGCTGCTAAAAAACATTAAAGCTTTTTAATAACTACCCAAACATTCAAAAAGCTTAAAAGCAAGGAGTGAATTCTATTAAAAGCAAAGTTCTGCTGAAAGCTATTGAAACATAACAGAAGAGATACATAGTTCCAAAGAATTCATCCCAGAACACAGGAAAATAACACAATATAAGGAAATGGACACTGGACAAATCTTCAATGATAAGAAAATGAAACACCAACTATTTAAGATTTTCTTGAAAGAAGAATATTTTCAGCAATTTCCCACAAATACAAGAACAACAAATACTTTGAATCATGATTTCACAAATTAGGAAAGGAGAAAAAACTCTCTAAAAAGATAAGCTTTTAAGAGCTAAACAAGGACAGCAAAGAGAAGATAATATTAGAAGGCGCTAAGACAGGACTGGAATGAAAAGCTCTGTGTCCAGAACTTAAACAAGTGAGAACAACTGCTCATCTAAAAGTCACAACACAAACATGAACTATCATTACTAATGTATTTCTTCCTCTAAAACACTTACATTATTCCACATACTGGTATCAGAACTAACAAGGCCTTTGGTAAGGGAGAGAGGATCTGAATATACAGGATACAATTCAGTGTGAATAAAACCAAAGAATTATACTGACATATCTATAATTAATTGCACAAACATGAAAAGGGGAGTGACTCACTTAGCAGGAGCTGCTGCTACAGCAGGTCACAAACTGCTCTGAAAAAGGCAGGAATAGGTAACAAAGAGCAGTAATTTGCAAGACACTTGAAGCAATCTTCTCCTACTCAATGACAATACACAGGCAGCCACTGCCGATTTTCAGTACCCTATTTTAAGGAAAAGAATGACTGAAGACAGCACAATGGGAGAGCAGGAAGACCAATAAGAGTAACACATATAATGGCAGACAGAAAGAACTCAAATTACTTAATCTGGGGGGGTGCAGGGGGGAGAAGGAGCTGTTAAACAATCTTCAAATACAGAGAAACAGTGAAAGAAAAGCATAAACTTTCTCCCTTGTCCACTAAAGATGAGAACAAAAGTCCTGGCAGGAGGATTAAGACACACAAGAAAACATTAAGATTTTTCTGTAGATTTCTTTAGGAAGTGTGGAATTGCCTAGAGATCTCCAGCAAACACATCAGATAAACACTTGTCAGATACAGCTTAAAAACAGCCAACGTTGTCTTGAAGCACAAGAATTGTTGGATATTGCTCAGCATTTTACTTCCCCTATACTAAGAAATTGCCTCTGGGACAAGACTGAAGCACAGTAAAATCGATCCACCAAGCACTGTTACGGTTAAACAGCGTGCACTTTGGGGTTTCAGTAAGGCAAGAAAAATCTACATTTGCCTACCCTGGGGACACAGCAATGAGTTCAAAACATTCAAGGCCTTTGCCTCAATAGCACTAAAAAGCTTAACTGATGTAAGCTGCAAGGAGGTGGCAAAAGCTGATTACTTATGTTCTATTGAAAACCTTCCAAGGTCCTGGCAAGTAACATTCATAGCTACCAGATAACTTATGTAGCTGTTGCCATCTAGACAAGTGACCAGGGATGTATCTACAGCGAACAGTTTTCCACTGCCCAAAAGAGTGACTTACTTATACACAGGTACAAGCTAGGAAATGTAGATCTCCCCAGTTCTTCTTCCCCCAAAATTTAAAAGCTAATTCTAATGAAAGAGAACCAGTTCCAACACAAGCTCTTCTCTCCTCTGTCTGCTGTAACTATTCTCACAAGCTTCTGCCCACTTCTCATCTCCTAACAAGTATAACTGCATGACTTTTATCTGACACAAGTAGAGTGGGAAGGAAGCTGAGACAAGTTAATTTTCAACCCTACAGTTGTGAAACTGAGTAGATTACTTGAGAGATGAAGGCTTCCCAGGTAGGCTTAGGAGGACTCCAACAGCCCTGATCTCACCAACAGATTTCCTGTGGAATCTGCCTCTTACCACAGAACTCAGTGACCTGGAAATACGCACTACTTAAACCCCAAAAAAATCATCTGCTGCAAAACAGGAGGTGGAGGATAATGAAGTAATACTGAGAAATAAAAATTGATAAAATACACAGTAATACTTTCCATTGCAGGCTGAGCTCATCCCCCTTTTTTCTGTTTTTCTTTTCTTTCACATTTTTAGATCTTTTTAAATACTTCCATCACTCACAGAATCATAGAATAGTTAGGGCTGGAAAGGATCTTAAGATCATCTAGTTCCAACGCCCCTGCCATGGGCAGGGACACCTCACACTAAACCATGCCACCCAAGCCTCTGTCCAACCTGGCCTTGAACACAGCCAGGGATGGAGCATTCACAACTTCCCTGGGCAACCCATTCCAGTGCCTCACCACCCTCACAGTAAAGAATTTCTTCCTCATATCCAATCTAAACTTCCCCTGTTTAAGTTTGAACCCACTACCCCTTCTCCTATCACTACAGTCCCCCATGAAGAGTCCCTCCCCAGCATCCCTATAGGCCCCCTCCAGATGCTGGAAGGCTGCTATGAGGTCTCCACACAGCCTTCTCTTCTCCAGGCTGAACAGCCACAACTGTCTCAGCCTATCTTCATGCGGGAGGTGTTCCAGTCCCCTGATCATCCTCGTGGCCCTCCTCTGCACTTGTTCCAACAGTTCCACGTCCTTTTTAGGTTAAGGACACCAGAACTGCACACAATACTCCAAGTGAGGGCTCACGAGAGCAGAGTAGAGGGGCAGGATCACCTCTCTCGACCTGCTGGTCACACTCCTCTTGATGCAGCCCAGGATACGGTTGGCTTTCTGGGCTGCAAGTGCATACTGAAGCAGGCTCACATTCATTTTTTCATCGACCAACACCCCCAAGTCCTTCTCCACAAGGCTGCTCTGAATCTCTTCTCTGCCCAACCTGTTGCTGTGCCTGGGATTGCTCCCACCCAGGTGTAGGACCTTGCACTTGGCATGGTTAAACTTTATCAGGTTGGCATCAGCCCACCTCACAAGCATGTCAAGGTCCCTCTGGATGGCATTCCTTCCCTCCAACGTATCAACCGAACCACACAGCTTGGTGTCATCGGCAAACTTGCTGAGGGCACACTCAATCCCACTGTCCATGTCACCGACAAAGATGTTGAACAAGACCGGTCCCAACACCGATCCCTGAGGGACACCACTCGTTACTGGTCTCCAGCTGGACATTGACCCATTGACCACAACTCTTTGCATGCAGCCATCCAGCCAGTTCTTTATCCACCATGTGGTCCACCTATCAGATTGATGTCTCTCCAATTTAGAAACAAGGATGTCATGTGAGACAGCGTCAAACGCTTTGCACAAGTCCAGGTAGATGACATCAACTGCTCAACCCCTGTCCATCAGTTCTGTAGCCCCATCATAGAAGGCCACCAGATTGGTCAGGCAGGATTTCCCCTTAGTGAAGCCATGCTGGCTGTCACCAACCACCTTGTTGTTTTTCATGTGCCTTAGCATGCCTTCCGGGAGAATCTGCTCCAAGATTTTGCCAGGCACAGAGGTGAGGCTGACTGGTCTGTAATTCCCCGGCTCATCCATTTTGCCCTTCTTGAAAGTGGGGGTTATATTTCCCTTTTTCCAGTCATTGGGAACTTCACCTGACTGCCATGATTTTTCAAATATGATGGACAGTGGCTTAGCAACTTCATCTGCCAGCTCCTTCAGGACCCGCAGATGGATTTCATCAGGTCCCATGGACTTGTGTACGTTCAGGTTTTTAAGATGGTCTCAAACCAGATCCTCTCCTACAGTGGGCCCAAGGTCTTCATTCTCACTGTCCCTGCGTCTGCCTTCCAAGACTTGGGTGGTATGGTCAGAGCATTTGCCGGTGAAGACTGAGGCAAAGAAGTCATTAAGAATCTCAGCCTTCTCCAAAATCCAGGGTAGCCAGTTCTTCTGATAGCTTCCAGAGGGGGCCCACGTTGTCCCTAACTTGTCTTTTATTTGCAATGCGCCTATAGAATCCCTTCCTGTTATCTCGAACATCCCTAGTCAAGTTTAATTCTAACTGGGCCTCAGCTTTCCTAACCTGGTCCCTCGCTTCCCGGAGAACATCCCTGTATCATCACTGTAGTCAGACTGATCACATGTGCTACAGCAAGTTCTCAAAACCAAGCAAAGAACCTCATGTACTCAAGTGAGCCTCATTTCATGGTTTAGTTAAATATAGCAAAGCAATGGCCACATTTCCTAAGGCAAAGGAAGGTTGAGATAGGTACTCAAAGCAGACTTGATAAAACTAACTTTCAGACTTGTACTAGGTTAGGAAAACAAGTACATGTTTTCCAATGTACTTAGACATGGGAAAACAACTCCCCTCTCAACTGAGAATATACAACTGCTAGACATTGCTCCAGCACCTCAGGACAACGGGGAACACAGCAGCACAGAGCTTTTGTAATGTAGGGACAGAAAACTACCTTTAACATTTCATTGAAATATACTGCAACAGCACATTGGAATCCCTTTAAAAGATTCACAAAGAATTCAATGAGACAGAAGAACATTTTCAATCTGCATAAAACATAGCAAGTTATACAATAGTAGCTTTTATAAAGAAAGTTGAAGCAGAAAACTAGAAAAGAAACCAACACTAATGAATTTGAACTAATGAATTTTGAATTTACACACTCTCACAAAAATACAGCTGAAGGTTAAAACCACAAAATTCACAACTTTCAGATTCAGAAAGATGTCAGATTCATATCCCTGGAGGATGAGCACTCTGACGCAGTATCACTATGACTACTAGACTCTCATACTCCCTCCTAGACATTTCAATAGTGGCCCCTGTCACAAAGGAGAATACTAAGCTAACAAAACCTTTCAGCTGTAGTGGACTACCTGAGCAAGACAAAATAAGCAGCCAACCTAACTGACATAATAAAGAAAAATAGGATCAATAGCTAGGCAACCAAGGTACTGATTTATATATTCCAGGAAACAGCAATGCTGCACAGAAGACAACATGAGTAAGTCTGGTGTACACCTCTATGCACTATTTATACACACTACACCCTTTATGTTAGCAGAATACAAGGAGCCAAGCATCTTCCGTCAAGCAACCAAACTGACAAGTAATAAAAAGCTATGAAAACTAACTGAAAAACTGAGAGAAAACAAAGGAAAAGAAGATACCAGAACTAAACCTCCAGCCAAGTAAAGTACAGGTTAGAAGGCAGAGTATGAAGTTGACCAGTTGAAGGCTCTAACAACACATTTTACTTCTTTAACCTACTACATTCTCTCTGTTCCTCCTTCACTTACAGAAAAATAGGAAATTATGACCTCAATCCCAATGACCACAGGATTGATTTAACTACAGATACTGATGATACCATTGTAATATCAAGTTAATCCATCCTATCAGGAAAATAATTCCATTTTTATTCATAAAAATAAAATTTGAGCATTTTTTAACTATTTCTTTAGGGCAGATACTAGCACACAGCTATGCTTGCATTACTGTTGCCCAACAGGCTGGACTTTCAAGGACATATCCAGCTTTTTTTTGTATAAAATGACCTAAGAGCTGTCCTGAGCAGCTGCCTATATTATGTTTAGTGATTTTTTTCTATTAAAGTAATAATTCAGTTTATTCACTGAAAATAAAATAGTCAATATATTTCACAGACTATTCACATTCCATGGCAGTGGACATTTTCTTAACCGGCCCTGCAAGTGTTCTAATGCAGCAACATTTCAATTCTGCATATCCTTGTAGATAACACACAACTGAAATTTGTCAATAAATTCAATAGTGTTCCAAGCAAATATCTGTTACCAAGTAAAAAAACTCCACGTTTTTCATTAAAAAGATGACAGCATAACTTAATTTGAATTCTTCATAATTGTCTAAAATGCAAAGACTAACATAGTTTAAAGGTGCTCCACACAACATCCAATTCACGAACAGGGAGTGAAACAGGCAAAAGTGAGCTAAAGTTGATACAATGAAAGGCAGGCTTGAGTTTCTTCATAGCTTGTTTCAGAATACCTGTACGGGCTTTACATAATACCCTCATCACCATGGTGGCAACCTAAAACAGTTAGAATTCTTTTTTCTGAAAACTTAAAAGACCTGAAATATAAGTAATTTATGTGCAACAGTAATGTATCTTCTACAGTAAGTTAATAAATAGCAGAGGTGATGTTTAATCAGTAGCTGTTGCTAAGGGAGTATGCAGTCATTTCTCTCCAGAAAATAATCCAAAAAATTAAAAATTAATAAGCAAAAAGAGATTCAAAAGCTGCCATCTGGACACATAACAACTTCCAAGAGACTACAACTGAAGAATACAATGCGAAGGGCTAAGGATTAAATTAGTAGTGACTTCAACCATCATTAAGTTCTCCTCTGAGGATGGACTTAGAAGCTTCACACTACAAATGCAACTAATTAACTATGCCCTACAAAGGTTTTATGTACAACATTGTTCTAATGTATTCAAGCATTCCAGTTCTCTGAAGAAGCTCATAAACTACAGCTTGGACACCCAGAGAGCCGCAGCTAAATCATTTTAACCTTCCAAAACTCACAGTTAAGCTTCAGCCACAGAAACAAACCCAAAGAAACCTACACACAAACATGCATGCAAACACTTCCCTTCCCCTATAAAGTCCAACTTTGTCTCCTTTAACAGGCTCCTTATTTTTAATACTGCAGAACTAACTTATTACTTAAAAGAATTCCCTTGTTTCTTGTCTTCTGTCATCCACACACCACAGCTAATAGCAACTGTATTCTAATAAAAAACCACTCATAGTTGTTTGAAACCATTATATGACTTTAGAAAGTAAAATGTATAACCTCTTACCTGAGCATGAAAATTTGACATAGTCGTTGTCTCTATATCTTTCTTTCCCAAAATCTCCATTTTCACTGGTGAATTGGGAAAATTAAACGAAAAGTAGTCTAAAAAGTCAGGTAAATAAGTAGCTGCCCCATGAACAATACCCATTACATAGTAAGCTGCACAGTTTTCATTTTCACTAAAAACCAGACCCACAAACTCTTCTGCAAATCTCTCCATCTCCACAGGAGACAAGTGGGAGAGTTCATTACTGTAGGCATGGATAACTGATGCACCTCCGTTAGGCTGGTGCTCAATATGAATCAGCTGTTTGAACTCCAATGTGTCCAACCTTTTGAGTTTATTTTGAACCCGTGGCTCCTTTAACGAGACAAATGGAAACTCACTGTTCTCTGGTATCTTGGACTCACAGTCCTTCTTGGGATCCATATTTTTCCCATTGAAATCCTTAAGATGATCATCTATGATGCCTTTGGCTTCCTGATCCTCAATATCAGAAACCAATCCTGAGCAGATGGTCTGAATAGATTTGCTGTACATTTTTGGACGCTTCCTCTTCTCATTCTCTTTATGTTTCTTTTTCTTTTTCTTCTTAACTTTTTTAATCTGTAGCTCTTCTGCATTGGTTTTTGGTTTCTCCTTCCCACCTGTTGAGAGGAAGAAAAGTTCTCGTAACTATCTTAACATACAAAATAGGTATTTAAAGATGGGGATTTGAAGTCACCAGAACCCTCACAGTGGCACACAAAGACCTGAGTACTGAGAATCACGTGTATCTTACTGAAAATGAGTAGTGAGAGACACCTGCCATTTTCACAAAGTTTCCCAGGGATGCTTTCGTGATGAGTTACAAGCCTTTATCATACCTTTTAACTGCTTATCAGCGAATACTACACCAGAAAGTTCAGGCATTGTGTGACAGCTGTCAAAAGGGGTTTAGGAACAGTCAATGAGTATAAGCCATCATCAGCCAGCTGGTCACAAGATGCCACTGCCAGAACCTCTCTTGTCAGATGGCTTTATATGGTGATTCTTCCCAAACTAAACAAACTGATGAAATACAACTGAAACCCGATCCCCATGCTTCTCAAAAAAACCCAAAAAAACCCCAAATAAGACACAAAAAAACCCCATCACAACCAACCACCAAAACCTCACCAAACAGACTAGCAACAAGTTTATATAATCTGCAAGCTGAGCTGAAAACAATCTGTAATGGCTAAAGCCAAAAAGTATTTATTTGGGGATAGTATGTTCACGTGATTCCCAAGGTAAGCATTCTCTCTTGTTGCAAAATGTTTTCCTTCAAGTGCTTTTGGAGTGTATTTGCAAGTATAACAAAGGTGATAGGCAGGGATTTCTGTCACTACACTGCCCTAACATCTAACCAGTTGAAATCATTTCCCAATTTGATAAATCAAATAACTGGGCATGTCACAGCACAAAATTATATTCACAATAAGTGATGTGAAATCAGCAGGTTCAGCCACAGGAGTTAAATTAGCCAGTCTCTGCTACTATCCTGTAATGGACTATTTTCAGCTTCCAATTCTCAGCTCAAGTAATTCACACAAGTCCTTAAAAAAAACACAACTGTGGTGCATGGAATGACAATTCTTGCTGATAATTAAGAGGTTTGGATATGGAAGCTACAGACACTAGAAAGGAGAACAAGCAATTATGACACTTGCCTCTGAGCCTCTTGAGGTTTGTGACAGCAGCTACATACCTCTGGGATTTCTGAAGTGGGGGCAAGAGAGCTAGTTATCTCTCCAGCTTCTATTTTCTCCTCTTGTAAGGGCAAACAAGTGCCCTGAGGTCACTTATTTCTTACTTAGCCCAAACAAGGAAGTGGGCTCTAGGATTTCTTAAGCTAACCCAAGCAGTTAAGAGCTACAAAGGCTCCCTTCACTCTAAATCAGATTGAACATAGATAGCATTCTCTGTAAGCACAATTTCACTTTCAGCTAACCAAGTCTGACTGCCAAAAGGCACAGCATCCTCATGAAAATGTGTCCTTCCACTAGGCTAAATCTAACGTAAAACCAGTGTGGGACTCTGCAACAGGACTGCTTCATCTGGTAGATGGAATATTCATCACTTCTTTGTTACCACCTTCCTTCTGTCACAAGTGTCTGCAAATCTAGTGGGCATGGAAAGCGAAGAAAGAGCAGCAATACGTGTACAAGCAAACTACCTCAACCTCAGAGGAGTCCTGAAAATAGTCCATGGAGGGTGCCAGGCTCCTGGAGCGAAATGTCATTACCTGACAAAAATCACCTGCTGCTCACATTCTGGGTATTGCACTAGTTCCATGCAGTTTATAACAGTGAGAAGTTCCATATTAAAGGCTTAGAAATCTCAATCCAAACTTCAAAATACAAACTACAGAATAGATAATCTTTTCCTCCTCCTGGTAGCAGGAATACACAACTTGAAAGCATCTAAGAGTCTACAGATATTTCGAACTCTTAAAAATGCTTTAACTTACCATTTCTAAATATGAAAATTCATTGCTATACTGATGGATATCACTGTCAGCATTTCCAGGTTATTAGTTTGAATATAGAAACCACGGAATTAAAGCACTGAATGTTGCAGCAAGGTGAGTCAGGGGAAAGCAGGGGCTACTTGTCAACCCCTTTGCACTCAAATGGAACTCAGATTTTTGTATAGACCAATCACTCAGATGTGGGACTTCACATGGCAGGGAAAGGATGAAAATTTATATTCATTGAGTTACAATCAGCAGTAGCGTAAGCTGTACTTGCAACAAGTACAACTTCTAAGTTTAGAGCAAAAAGCTATTTGCTAGAGTACGATCCAAACTGCTCTCTCATACTTTAGTATGTCTATCACAAGATTATCTGGTTTCCCTTTTCAATATGTCCTATTCCCCGCCTTTGCTTACATCTTCCAACAAGTTTTACCGACCAACAATCAACTCCACTCAGCTGCTTTGTAGTTTAGTAGTTTTGTAGCCTTCAAAGTGTTTGGGGTTTTGGGGTTTGGTTTGTTTTTTGCATAGCTGCATCTGTGAAATACATTAAATGATGGATTAAAAAAACAGCCACCACATATTACAGGGGGAGCTGAATGAAGCTGATTGTTAGTAAAGCATATCAATGTCAAATAGGCAGAACATAAATCAGTGTCAAAAGATGCAAAGTTCCCATAAACATATCCAGGAAAGTTTGCACTCAAAACCTGTTGTAAAAACGTGTTTTAGTTAACTTGCATACACCTACGTAAGTACTCAAAACCTTCTGGGGAGGAATTACACCAAAACATCTTTGAAGTGAAGAACATTTATTGCTCTCTGTGTGTGTTTTCACACCATGTCCATGAAACCTTCAGAACGGAAAAAAAACCTCTTAACTACAGCATAAAGATAATTCTTTTTATGGTATCCAACACAGTCCTCCTTCCAGCTTAAAATTTTCTGTTCAGCTTTATATACAAATATTTTAATAATATAGACTGCTTTGACTTCTGATCACAGGCTACAAAGGCTTGTGCCATCTACATACACATCAAGTCCTAGAGCTCATCAGTACACACTTTCCCAAATCATAAGAAGTTGCAAAAATGGTGCACACAACTTGGAGCCAAGTCAATATTTGCTAGCAGCCTCTCATCTCTGAACACAACTCTTTTCCACAGACCTTTTTGGAGCTCTATACTGGATAGAATTGAAGCCATTTTTAACTCGGGAACATCTGGAAACCAAGACAGCAACAATCACCAAAGGAACAAAAGGCTGTGTAACAAAAAAACACCAGATCTACGATGAGAAGCAGCAGAGCGCCCTGAACTGCTACTTGCAACTGGGAAGAGAGTTAGGAAAATCCAAATGGGGAGCGTCTGAGCAGAAATGGAAAGATAACATGTCTTCAGAAACTGATTAGTTGTTTTGAGCCTTTTTCAAATTCACACATGCTTATGCTACTGCATACACAAGACAACTTCCATCAGGAACTCTACTTCATTTTCACACTGGCAGCAAATGATGTACTTAGGAAAAAATATTTTTAGATGCTTTGGACACGGTATTTCGTAGAGAAAATAATTATGTTATATTAAATTGAATACCAAAAGACTGGAAAAATTATAAATTCGTAATTATTTGTTCAGCCTTCAAATGTGGATATGATACAGCTCAGCAATCTTAAGGGCTCATGGCCACAGATGGGTAGAGTCCAATTTTCCACTCCCCTCTGCCACCATTCCTGGCACACAGACCTGCCCCATTCCTGCTACAGACTGATGCTCCTCTGACTGCACAGCAAATTGACTTAACTTAATGGCTCATCAGAAAACCATTCACTTTGCTGCTAGATTAGTGAGCAGAATTGGTTTACAGATTTGTCAGAGAGGAAACAGAACATGGAGACCACAGACAGCAGGCAGTGAGGAACAGCAGAACCCACCCCTCATCAGGTGCAACAAACCCCTCGACCTGCTGAGCTACACTGCCCACACCACCTTCATCGTCCATCCCAAGCATGAGCAAGGCTGAAATTTTAAGGGTTAAAAAAAAAAAAAAAAAAATCCCCTGGCCACACACAACACTGCCTTAACACATACATGAGACAGGACCAGTTTCCTAGCAATCCTTAATAGTGTGCAAGCCCAGGCTGGACAGGGCTTTGAGCAACTTTGTCTAGTGGAAGGTGTCCCTGCCCATGGCAAAGGCATACGACACGGTGATCTTTAAGGTCCCTTCCAACACAAACCATTCTGTGATTCTATGATTCTGTGAAAGTTTCCTAACCCAAAATTTTGAACTTTTAAATTTAACATTCAACTTCCAGAATTTACCTTTGTAAAGGTAACACTCTAGTAGATTTAACTGTAATATGGATCAGACTACCATTTCTTCCCTCTGTCCTTTATTACAGTGATTGGCTGATGCTGTGCAGTGCTTCTTCCCAATCCTATTTTGACATCAACATATGCCCAACTTGAGAATATTTGTGTTCAATTATTTTAGCATAAAGCCAAAGTTTGCCTGAGGAATACAAACACGAAATGGAAAGATAATTTTTAGAATTAGTATCTCCCAGCAAAGCTTGAATAGAATTTCACAGAATGAGGAGGAGGCACATTTCTAGCCCAGGTCTTTTCTGCTCTGCTGAATTTCAAAGATACACTCCGAAGTAGGTGTTTAAAGCTACTTGGAAGTTGCAAAGATTTCAATAGCAAAAGGAATTACTTGCTGAAATACTGAGATTGCTATCAGCAATGCCCAATGACGTACTTTCATCTTATTCTTCTTTTCCATTAGCTGTAGAAAGGAGCAGAAATGCAATCATTCAGTCATTTCTCTGCTGCATACATCAAAATACTTTAAAGCAACATGTGCTGCTTCTTCCAAAACCAGTAATGCTGCTTTGACACTTGGCTATTAGACAGGGAAGAGCAGATGCCTCCCATGCCTCCCTAAGGCAGTTAATCAAGTTGCCTCACAGATGAACAGAATTTAGTGAAAACATAAGCAAGCAATCCAAAAGGCTAAATAAAGATCCTAACACTGCAAGACTCAGATATCTAAACTAGCTCTGTTTTAAGCCAGATTTACCAGCAGCAATGAAGTGCTTAATGGAAGCTAACTTATTTCACCCTTCAGGTAGTTACTATTGAGACATGCCCTCCTAGCACCTTCAAGAGAGGTGTTTCGGAAAGTCCTTACCAGCAATCACAATAAAGGTGTGCATGTACATACATACACATACAACTGCTGGAATCTAATTTCAGCCAAGACAGTAGCCATTCTGAAGTGCACGGCATCTTGCAACTCAGAACATGCAGAGACTGATTTAGACAAGCACAGCTACCAAAACACAGAGAAACAAAACAAAACGCTTTTTCCACTGCATGATTCAGAAACATAAAAAGAAATTAGAAGAATGGAAATCTGTGTTCATTCTGTTCATGCATGCCCACACTCAGCAATAACAGAACTACCTCTGAACAACTTCTAACCATCTTCTAAGCCTTACATATCACAAATACCCCTGCTACTGCATACAGCTACATAATAAGCATATCTCTTAAGGAAACTCAGTAATGTATTTCTTTGGTGCTACAATATCCCTGTCACTCACAGTATAGGACCTGTTGACTAACTAAGGACTGAGATTCAAAACTGTTCAAATCTTATGCAAGTAAGCCAATGCTGTTATTATGAGATGATACATGCCTGTAATTTAAATTGATATTAGACAGCCTGAACTCTGGTAACTACAGATTCCTTCCAAGTGTGAGTTTTTACAAGAAGAAAACTCAGAAAGTAGCTGAAAGTTTATGTTGTGCTTTGTCCATGAGATCATTTGATCTGAAATTTCGTGTCAGCAGAGGCCACAATGCTCTTCCTTTATTCAGTTGGTTCAACTAGAGCTGTGTTTCTCAACTTTGAGCTCACAGCCCCCAAAATTATTAGGAAGGAAACTTTAGAAGTTAAAAACAAAATATTAATAACACTAAGTTGTTCTTTTCCCACAGTTTTCCAGCTGACGGCTGGTAGCAGCAAGCAACACACATCTGTAACTGCAGACAGTAAAGTCAGTTTTCACTTCCTCACTGTAGGAGGACTCAGTCACCAAAATATAACAGAGCTGAGAAGCACTTGGTGATGGCAAGAGCACAGAGGAAAGAACCTCAATGCAGAGGAGCCTGAAGAGGGACATTTCTAGATTGTCCAACTGAACAGGATGACAGGAACATTCTGTGCCACATGAGAAGTCACAGCAGTATCAAACAGCTGTAGGGACACTGCTTATTCTGCAGTGAGAGACCAGCCTGTCAGCAGCTACGAAACATCACTAAGTCTTTGGCTTGGTCCTGTACAAACTATCTCCTGCTGCAGCACCACGAGATGTTCTTCTCAGTACTCTCCAATAAGCGGATAGGTAAGAGGTAACCTTCAAATAGTGCTCTTTACTTTCTTCCCATAGTCCATACGGACAGACACATGACTTGAGCACTTTCTAGCATTCTCACTGCAGTTCAGACTAAAGCTACTGACATATTAGATATTTATGATGACTCAGCTCTGCTACAGCTCTTCAGGCCGAGTCTTTAAATAGCCAACACAGAAATCCCAGTTCAAACCACAGAAGCATTCCCCTTGGATCTTCCAATGAGTTTTAAAGTTCATCACTACAAACAAACTGAAAAACAGCTTAGAAAAGGAGCAGCCAAGACACCACTCACCAACCAGTAATAAAATAGAGGAGTACAAGCATTCTTGGAGCACTACCACTTAACAGTAACAAAAAAGAAAAACCTTGAGGAGCCTTTCAGATCCTAAGAAACCCTCAAGTTTGTATCAGCCAGATAGTTAAGTAACAATTTCCTACTTCTGAGTTTAACAAAATATGTATTCTAAATTTATTTTGCATTCTTTTTGATAAATATGATTTTATATAATAATTTGATGAGTTAATGAAAACCCTATTACAAAACAGTTCAAAAGGATGAAAACAACTTCCTGATAGAGTTAAAACACACACAGGGAATTCTGAACTGCCAGGAAATGCAGAGTCACTCTGCAAACAAGGAGCATGAGCAGTACCAGGTGTTGACAGGTTGCAAAGCTAATAGCCCATGTTCTGAAAACAAACATACCTTCAAGGTGTCTCTGTACACAGCCCAGGAAACAAACCAAACAGCAGGAGCAAGACTGAGAACTGACAACTATCTTGTTCTATTTATAGGCTTAAAAGCTTAACTATTAAACATCAGAAGAGTGAAGACTAAAATAGGTCAAATAATCCTATTTTATGTTGCCTCAGCCCTCCTGGAAGTTGAACAGTCACAACCACCCTGAGAACAGCTATTCAGAAAGTGCCACTCAGAGGCATACAAACACAGGATGTGATAAAAGTTGCTCCAAGGATACAGGCTGACTTCTACCATGTTTAATTCATCACTATAATTCTCACCCATCAGAGCCACAGAGGAAGATCCCAACGTGCCTCCTCCTGTACCCTTTCCAACAATTGCACTTATCATTAAGGCTTCAATGGGATGTTGTAAGATAAGCAGGGATTTATAAAGTGGTGAATAAAAATATTAATCTCTAAAATATTTTCAGTTCATTCTTCTGCAACAGTCTGAAAATACAAAGTCTGCAAACAGCCTCTGGAGCCTGGTCACCTGAGTTACTACATCAAATATATATACATACAATTATAGATTAACTGTTTTATGTACTTTAGAAAAGTACCGCAAAAAGCAGCAACCTAGTATTCCTTCCATAGTTCTAAATCTCTACTCTCCAAACAAGTTAACAGCCAAAATATAAAAAATAACAGAAATCCCACCTAAGCTGAAAGCAAGGATAGGATCTTGGTGGAAGGGGAAGGTGTAACAGAGACTAGAATTATAGGCCTGCATACGAGGACAAGAATCTGAAAGAGAAATCAATGCAGGAAACAATTTTTGTGTAGTTCCATGTGTCTAGATCTTAAAATACACTTTACGGTGAAAAAGTACCAATTTAATCATCTTAATTCAGTGAAGCCTTCCACTTCAAGCAGCAAAGGCAGCAAACACACTCTTCTATAAGCATTTTTCACCCTAGTATGGAAGAACTTAAAAATGAGTAACCTACACACAAGCAGCTCTTTTTTTCTGAACTGACCATCATCTGCGGCATTAAAATCAGCCTTGAAACCCACTTCACGTATACAATACAATCACAGGGTGAAAGAAAAGTGTTCTGTGCACCCGGACTAGCAACTTACCCAGAGCCGTTTACTAGCAATAAGCTGGAGGCAAAACACTGTTTTCAAAGGAAAACCTCGTATAAATGTGACAGCAATGCAATTCTCTCTGAAGTCCTATCTTTGAATTCCTTGTCTTTGAAACAAAGTAATTAAAATACTACAATTATTTCCACAGTCGTCACCATAAACAGAAGTTCCAAATAATACATGAGCATGTGCTACACACAGCCTTCAAACAGTCTTCAGATCAGAATTTCAGATCTCTTCCAACCAAAAAAAGGAAGAAAAATCATACAGAAACCTTTTAACCTGCACAGATTTTGCACGTAGTGGTAGAAAAAGAGTTGTTTTTTGCTTTTCATTGATGCGCCGGAAGTTTTTGATTCAAGCCCTAGACCCCACCTCCAGCAAGACACACTTCAAACCTAATCCAGCAAAGCTCCCTCTCCAGCTGCCATAGCAGCATGTGATGGCAGCATCTGGGCCTACCTGGACAACAGCAGGCACTGCTCGAGTCCAGCCAACTGAACAAACTAACTGAACAGGAATAGTAACAGATGCAGCAGTACCTTTAGGGGTAGAAATGAATCAGCCATGTAAAGGATAGGAAGGAACCAGGAGCAAGCATCAGCAAAGACATCTCCAGAGAACCTGGAAAAGTGAGCACCCAGCTATACAAGAGGCAAGCAAATGATTTAATGCATTGCTTCAGAAAAGGTTTGAGACCCACTGGTGCTCAGATGAAGCCTGCTCTCAATGATCTTCTCATGCATACCCCACTTGTGTTTTACATGTTTCACCCTATGCCCATATATTTTATTGGTAAAAACTGACAACTTGTGCATAAGGACTGTGAAGCAAAATCAGTATGTAGAGCAAATCAGTGTAGTGGGCTGTGTGTCCAGCACTCTTACCTTACTCTTCCCCATCCCCTTAACTAAAGCACATGTGTGCTGGTTTTGACTAGGATAGAGTTAAGTTTCCTCACAGCAACTGGTATGGGATTGGCTTTTGGATTTGTGCTGGAAACAGTGTTGATAGCATAGGGATGTTTTAGCTAATGCTGAGTAGTGCTGACACAGGGCCAAGGCCTTTCCTGCTCCTCACACCACCCTACCAGCGAGCAGGCTGGGGCTGCACAATGAGCTAGGAGGGGGGACAGCTGAGACAGCTGACCCCAATTGATCCCACAGATATTCCACACTGTATGATGTCATGCTCAACATACAAAGCTGGGGAAGGAGGAGGGAGGGAATGTAGGGAGTGATGGTGTTTATCTTCACAAGTAACGGTTATATGTGACGGAGCCCTGCTGTCCTGGAGATAGCTCACGGAAAGTGGTGAATGAATTCCCTGTTTTGCTTTGCTCGTGCAGCTTTTGCTTTACTTGTTAAAACTGCCTTTCTCTCAACCAATGAGTTTTCTCACTCCTACTCTTCCAATTCTCTCCCCCATCCCACCGGGGAGGGAAGGGGGGAGGTGAGCAAATGGCTGTGTGGGGCTGAGTTGCCAGCTGGGGTTAAACCACAACAGCCCTTTTTGGCACCCAACATAGGGATCAAAGGGTTTGACTGGAATGTGCTAGATCAAATTTATAACCATTATTGCTGTACAGCTATTAATCAGCAGGCTTCTGTGCTTGCCATAGGGCTTGCCTGCCTTACTGTATACTAGAGTCTAGGGCTGTTAGTGCCTGCTTTTTGCTTTTGCTCTCCTGTGGTGCTTACCATCTGACTCTGCTGTGCCAGGGAACATTCTGATAACAGCAATGGCTGTGTGCCTGGGCTGGCAGACTGCCAGGGCATTGCTGCTGTACCGCACAGGCGGGAGCTCCAGTGTAAGCCTCAAGTCCAAGGGGCAGCGTGTGACCACTAGATACGTCCACGTGGAGCAGGACATCCCAATACATCTGTGGTCATGAATAAGCCCATGCCAGAGCAGGTACATCTTGACCTGTCTACAGCCATGGTTATGTCTGTGCTACAGTAGGTATACCTCTGAAGGGAACGTGGCCCCAAGGTAAGTTTATGCTGAAAAGGTACACCTCAAAGTATCTGTGGCTGTGGTTAAGTTCATGCTGCAGCAGGTACACTTTGAAGAATCAGTGGCTGTGCATGAGGTCAGGCTGGAACACCCCAAAGTGTGTGACCATGGATAAACCCATAACAGAGCAGCTACGCCCCAAGAGGAACTGCAGCCATGAGTAAGGTCATGTGGGAGCAGGTTCACTTCTGAAGGGACTGTGGCTGTGGGCCATGCTGCAACAAACAGATATATATCTCTGAAGGCACTGCGGCCCATGCGTAAGGCCACACTGGCACAGGTGCACCTCAAAGCAACTGTGCCTGTGTATAAGTCTATGGCACAGCAGGTATGCCCCAGGAGAGACTGCGGCTCATAGATGAGGCTCCACATGGAGCAGGTACAGCCTTAAGGGTCTGGAGACTGTGGGGAAGTCCAAGCTGGAGCAGAGGCAAGAGGAGGAGCTCACTGCAGCGTTAAATCCTATGGTTCGGTCCAAAGAAACCAGGGGTGGAAACTGTAATGGAAATACCTTGCAATTGTTGTAACCAGGATTTGAGACATAGGAATTACTGTAACACAAACCACCTGAACCAAAGGAGGACAAGCCTCACAAGAAGCTGTGGAATGGAGCAGTGACCCAACCTGAGCTGGCTTTGGTACTCAATAACCCAACACATCACCTCTCCTGTCCTCAGTGACCATCACAAGAGGCAGAGCCCAAAGTCATGGACTAAATGAACTCAATGGATGGTTTTTTTTGAACCCAATGGACCAACCCATTGGGACGGAGTGATGTCCTGGGTTCAGCTGTACGAGTTATTTTTCTCCTTCTTAGTAGTGGTGCAATGCTGTGTTTGACTTTATTCTGACAACAATGCTGATAACACATCAATGTATGTTGTTGCCAAACAGTGCTTACTCTAACTCAATGACTTTCCAGTCTCCAATGGTTTGACAGTGAGGAGAGGCATGGGAAGCTGGTAGAGAGCAGAGACAGGACGCCTGACCCAAACTAGCCAAAGGGGTATTCTATACCACAGCACCTCATGCCCAGTATAGAAAGGGGGGGGGAGTTAGCTGGACGGCCCAGATCACTGCTGCGTTTGGGCTGGGTATCAGTCAGCAGGTGGTGAGCTATTATATTGTATATCACTTGTGTTTATTAGGTTGGTTTTTTCCCCCCTTCCCTTTGTAGTTTTATATTCTCTCCCCTTGTTATTTCTCTTACTGTTACTGGTAGTAGTAGTTTTGTATTACAGTTATTAGACTCTTCTTATCTCAACCTGTGGGTTGACATTTTTTCAATTCTCCCCATCCTGCTCCAGTGGAAGGAGGGGAGTGAGCAAGTGGCTGTGTTGTGCCTATTTGCCAGCTGGGATTAAAGCACAACAGCACTGTATACAATTCCTTTGATATCTCCCCTAAAGACACACAAAGACAAAATATAGTGGATGTGAAAAAGCATGCAGTGCGTGACTCGGACATAGGTCTCGTCTTGAATATACCAATTTTATAACTAATTCTGTGCACAGCTACAGGCATTTTAAAAGATTCATAAGAATGGGCCATTAAAATAAATGTCATTTCTTCCAGAAGAATAAAAAAAGCTTAAGAAACTGATCTGTACTTAAGAGATGTTCATACCAGCATGATAAAGATGTGCATTCTCCCTTCTTCCCTGCAGTTCAGCATTCCATAAACCAAGGCATTTAAGCTTGCAGAAACATACACTAAGAATTTCTCCTACTGCATTTTTAGAAATTGCTGCGCTCCAATATAAACAATGAGAAAAATGGCTTCTCTTTTTTAAAGGGAAAACACAAACGGGACTGGTTACAAGTAAGCCTATGAATCTTTTTTGGTTGGTTGGGGTTTTTTTTGCAGCACCTCCAGTAACCCTCAGCCCTATCACACTGGTGTGAATTTATTTTGTACGAATCTTTCCTTTTCTAAAAGGTAATTTTCCTATCATGCAATTTTCGAAAAGCAAGTTTAAATCACATTTCCGGAGCTTTTAACAATATGCATGCATCAAGAACCTGTTTACCATGAGCCCTTCCTTCCACATAACAGATTGACAGAAAAAGAGGCAATTATGTAGCCTTATTCTACAGAGCATACATCAGCAAGCGCAACAGAATGACAAAAACCTTTTCATTCTAGATGCGTAAAAAAAAAAATTTAAAAAGAATCCATGAGGCTCTCTCAAGGAGCCGCATTTCCTTTAGCAGACTCAGGAACTGCAAAAATACCCTTTTTAATAATTGCCCTTCTCCAACATGAGCAAATTTTATTGTTGCTTTCAACAGAACAGTAACCAATTTCAGACTGATGAGCAGCTTACATACCTGTGCTTCCAAATATAAGCAAACTCTTCCCCACTCAGCTCAAATCACCAAAATCAGGCTTATGCACCAACTCTCCCTCCCAAGGGATCAGTCCCTCAATACTGAGCTCTTCTAGTTTAACTGTGAGAAGTCACATAGGCCATTACCTCCACCACTCAATGAAAGTAAGTCACAAACAGAAGAAAAAACCAAGAGACAAAAAACTAACACTATCAATATTCTCAGCGTAGGAAGAAAAAGTATTAAGCAGATGGTCAGAGTAACATTTTACAAGATACAGATCTAATGCCTAGAGGAAGGAAATACGCTGTCTTCAGAGACCAACACTAGTCTCTTAACACACACACACACACACACACACACACACACACACAGAGCTAGCCACAAAACCAAAAACCCAAAGAAAAAAAGACTAGTTCCAAACCTTTGATCCTAAACCCACACAGTTAAGTCCAAGCTCAGAATAAAGGGGCTTGTAGCTTACTTTCTGTTCCACAGGAAGTAGATACCCTTAGATGAAGAGTTAATAATATCTGACAAGATCAGAGGCACTGACCACTGATACATACAAGAAACTGCATATTAAAGCACTTCTGCCTTTGCTTTCTTGCCTTCAGCTTCCAGCATGTAAAGCTAGATCAACAGAATGAATCAGGAACAGTTATACAAACTTCACAGCAAACAAGCACATCCAGTCAGATTTTGGAGGCCCACAGAAGACACCCAGAGCTGCTGTTCTGAACAGAACACAAATCCAGTGGAGAGGACCCGTCTGCTGTGAATAGCACTTCTCCTGACACACTCACTTCTTTCCCTGAAATAGGAGTCAACTTCGCAGGATACTGGCAAACCAAACACAGCCTCTACAAAACACCTCCTGCCAACACCTTAAGAAAGCCTAAAACATGACACTTGACTGCTAACGCATTAGGTTTATGAAACAGCAATAAGGCACCTAATGCACTTGTAGCACTGCTCTCTTTGAGAATAACCTATCCTGCTACTCAACTAGCCCAGAACAGCAGAAGCGTTCTAACACAGCCCCCTTGCACATGCTTTTTTATATTAACTTTAAAATAAAGCCTCACTTGAGGCCTAATATCCCCATTAGGTATCATTTATTAGATCTGTGTAACAAGACTCACTGTCTTTGCAGCTTCCCCCTCATCTGCTGAATGACAACAGAAACAGGACACAGGGTAAGAAAAGGCTGGTATGCAAACAAAACCTGAAGAATGTCACTGTTGAGGCAGTTATGTGTTGCCCTGTATCTCAATTACCAGCTTCCTGTCACACTTGACAAAGCCAAGCCACATCTGTTCTTCGCACAGGAAGCCACCAACTTACACATTCCTCCCAGTCTAATCCAGAACCTTGAGATCTGATGAGCACAGGTTTTAAACTGTTGTAGTTGCCAACACAGTTACTGGGAGCCATGCATAGAGTATAATGTGTGATGTTGTAATTACAAGGTTCGATGCCCTGACCTCATATGAACATTTTGACGATAAAGTTTTGGTTTAGGTGTTTTAAGCTTTCTGTTTGTAAATTAAAACCTGCAGTAGATAATACAGAAATATATCAGGAATTTGTTCAATACCATAAAAAAAAAAAAAAAAACAAAACAAGCATTTTGTCTACTTAGATAGCAACATCAACTGAAAAAAAACCTGGTGCAGCATGACCTAGAAAAGTGAAGACTAAGGTAGATCAAAAATTTGTTTAGCTGCCATGCCAAGGGTTGTGATCAACAGCACAAAGTCCAACTGGAAAACAGCTGCTAACGGAGTTACCCAGACACTGATACCTTCCACTGGTGCTGTTCAACAGTACTCGTCCTACCACAAGAAAATCTATTAGACATTCCAGTCCTTCAACCACCTCCAGCTGTGTGATGGACTCACTCCACTCTTGCTGGTACTGGGGAGCCCAGAACCAGACACAGTAATCCAGATGCAGCCTCAGCACTGTTCTGTAGAAGGAAGACCTCCCTCAACCTGCTGGCAACGCTCTCCCTAGTGTAGCCCAGGATACGATTAGCTTGCTGTGAAGGTACACTGACGGCTCATGGTCAGTTGGTTGTCTGCCAGAGCCACAGGGCCCTTCTCACAAAAGCTGCTTTCCAGCTGATCGGTCCCACTATGGACCAGCATCTGGTGTTACTGTTCCCCAGATGCAGTACTATTCTCAGAGGTAACCAGTGACAGGACAAGTAGCAAAGGGTACAAACTGAAAAGAAAAGAAATTCATTTTAAACATAAAACAACACTTTAACTGTAAGAGTGGTCAAATACTGATACTGCTTCTCCAGAGAGACTGTGGAGCATCCAACCTTTGGAGATAGAGTCTGATAGTCCTGTGCAACCTGCTGTAGCTGACCCAAATTTGAGCAGCACCACTGGCCCTTCCAAGCTCAACTACTGTACAATTCTAAGGCTCAATGGATGTATAAGTAATGTGAGAATATGATTGTAATTACATTCCATTATAAAACATTGAATGAATTAGCCAAAATTAAGACTGCCTTTATGCACAATCTTTTAGTATTTGACAAAGCTCCTAAATAATAAATTCTTATTCAGTTTTGAGCATTTGTTAGATGTAAAAAGTGACATTCATTTTTCTTCTCAAAATATATAAAATTATAACCTTCTTCAGCAAGTGCTGAGAAGATGTAGGTTTCACCAATACGCTCTTTGAATTATTAGTCTTTACTACTGCTGTGTAAACAATGCTGGGGCAATAGTTATATTTTTCATCTCCATTACCTAACAAAGTTGACAAAAAAAAAAAAAAAAACAATCCTGATACCAACTAATCAAGGAAAAAGCCATTTAAATTAAATTAAAACCACAGCATTGAAACTCAGTATCCAATCCAATTATAAATATTTTAAAGCAGTAGAATGAAATACCACCCCATAGTTTGAACCTACCTTTCTGCAACAGTTTGATCTCTCCGTTTTCTTTCTTGATTTCATTCATTATTTTGTGCTTCTTCTTCTCCTTTTGCTTCTTTTCCCTTTCTTTAATTTTGTCTTTGATTTGAGCTGAAATACAAATATTTTACAATTAAATAGGAACAAAAAATTAATGGTCACATGCACGTTTCATATTACCCTTATGTAAGCTCTATTAAAAGCATAAAAGGTGAGTTACAAAGAAATCTCAGTGTATACAATATGAAAAGCTAATATTTATCTGTTGCATAATCCAACATAAGATTATTTAACTCAGGCAAGCTCTGTTTCTACTATGTATGTAACAACTCAGCATATTAACTGCATACAGCTAATGTCTGCAGCTAATTTTTGCTTACTCCTACTACCCTCAGCTCTCTTTTGCATCTGTAGTCAGCTTATTTTATTGAGATTCAAATTACACACATTAGATAAGGAATGGGGAAAAGAGTATGGTTTGTATTTTCCTGGGTGCACATATACACTATCACAATCTCAAGTAACTATCTTCACATAGTCTAAGCTTAAGGCTTTTGCAAGTACCTTGGAATGAAGGCTTCATTTGCCTGCTCCAAAATCTTTTACATTAAGATCACAGGCTACACTAATGCATTCATAGCTGCAAGATGTAATTAACAGACACATGAAGTGTGCTGTATTTGCACAGCAGATGCAATGCAGTGGTGCTTCCCTTCCTTGTCTATAATCAACAACAGTCTACCAAGAGCAGTCTCATTATTTATTTACTTTCTTGTCAAGTCACTCCAGGTTTTTCAATTGTTGTCACACAAAAGGAGAGCCTTTAGGCAGACCTTCCACATGAACAATAATAGACTCAAAGGAATTTATAATTTCAAAGAGTAATCTTTTCAAGGCCAGTATGATTCGCTTTTGAGGACAAGCATTTAGCGAAGACAGATTTTACTAGCCTTAGATGCACAGCAGCCAGCACTTCATGCCCAGCTTCTTGGGCTGAAGCCAAGTACCTGCTCCAAGAGTTTACTGGGCTTTTTAACCTTTGCTGGGAAAGAGGAACTGTGATTTCAAGCTTCTACATAATGTTATGCTTCAGAATGCTTTCTCAGTAATGCAGCTGAGAGACTACCCTGATGTTTTATTTATGGCACTTGCATTATAAACCCCATGTGGAAGCAGAGAAATCCAATTTCATTTTCTCAAGCATTTACATAAAATAGAAGAAGCAGGTATATTCACTACTTAAAAAAAAAAAAAAAACCCACAAAAATATTCCTCAGAACCAAACCAAAGCAAGCTTTCAATTCTAGAAGACAATACAGTGTTCCATAACCAAGATATTTATGAAGCATGTTAACAGTTAAACAAAAGGTTCAAAGGGCTGGCAGTAACCCACATAGATGAATGCACAATGATGACTCCAGAATACTTGTATCTTTAATTTTAGGAATCCTCTAGTAAGGCTAGAAAACATGAACCCTAGCAGTTGCTAGTATGAAGAGTATATTTTGGGAAGAGCTTAAGAAAGAAAATAAAAGCCAAGAGAGATGATAATTGAGGTATGTTTGTTGTCTATCCACAAATCAAGATAAACAGTGGAGAGAGAACAGAAACCATGCTGGCACAAATATAAAAAGGAATAAGGTAGCTATGCTTAAAACTGTCTGGAAGTCCCAGTTCTAAGCAACTGGAACAGTCGTGTCCAAGAACAGCCTTCTAACAGTTCAATGAGAAGGGATGACAAAGCAGATTCATCTTACAGCAGGCCATGTAATCCAAACAAGTTTTCCTAAGCAAAACAAACATGTGCTTTCTAGGATTAAATTAAGCAGATGCAAATCTTCCTCTCTAACCTGCTTCTCCCCTAAAATAACTCCCCAAACTGTAAATTCCCTGCAACTTAAGAGTATGAAGTAGGAAATAAATTATCCAACAGGAGCTTAAGTAACACTTTGAAAGCAGACACTCACCCAGAAATGGGGCAGTAACATCTGGCTTGATTTGTAACCTGCACTGAATGCTCAACTCCCCCAGGATTATAATTATCATGGAAAGACCTAGACCTTATCTCAACATTTGCATACTGTTAAGAGGCACACTTGACTCCTGCTATTACTTAAAAATCAAAGAAAGATTGAAGAGCATACACAAATGCTAAGCCTTGTTGAAAGAGGAAGAAAGACAGACTGAAAGAATCCTTTATTGTGGGCTCATGAATAGCCTCCCAGGCCAATGAATCTTTCCATTTTGTCAGAAGCAACACATAAGGAGGGAGAGAGAATAGGCTGAAACCCTTTAAAAGAGTTTCTAGTTTATTTTTACATTTAGAAAGCAATTAGCAGAGTCAGTGGTGAAATACTCCAGATGAAAGAAAATATGGAAATGTCCCATGACTTTCTCCAGCAACAGCCACAAGCAAATCATACCTGAAGTGACTGCAAATACAATGTAAATGCAGCTGAAGAAGATTTGAAATAAATTAAACTTAACTATTTCCCGTTTAGAAAATCACAGTACTGTAACAAAACCAGAGTACAGCCTGAGGCAAGTAAAGAACCTGAGGCAAGCTGAGAATTCCAATTTAAATGCACAAGTTCTCAGATTTCCTCCCTCAAAGCCCACGGAATAGATAAGCAATAGATGGTAGAGTTCTCCTTGGGAAAAAAAAAAAAAAAAAAAAAAAATACTGAAATAGGAAAAAACCCAATATAATAGTCTATGTCAACATGAGTCATTACATGGATTAACACTTGGTCTTAGGTCTCAGTTCAATTGTCTTCAGCTTCTGAGTAAAAAAGTAAGTATTTTCTAGCCTGGCTGGCAGAACTCAATTCTCAAACCAAATTCTGCAGATTAATCTCCTCTGCAATAGATATTGCATTTCACCACTCTCAATGGGATGCAGAGAAAAAAAATCAACCAAATTATTTCACGATTCAGTTTACCACAAAAATCTATAGCAACTTAACTATGCTGGGTCTGCCAAGTCAGTACACTTAGAAGCATCCGATAGCCATTATAGTCAATAAATGTGATTTAGATAAGCCTATGGCACAGATCTCAAACAAGGAAGTGCAATTCTCCAAGTACAGTCTCCACACTAACTGCTGCCACCATATCTTGCTGCCCAACAAACCTGATACAGCTCAAGACAGACTAGAGCATTTTGGGACTCCTCAAAATGCCACCAACCAGTATCTCTGAGTGTCTTCAATAATATATCAATCCCTCCAGCTGTACATAATTACAGTCCAAATCTCACTTTGTCAACCCAAGAAACACAAAAATTCTTCACAAAAACCCCCATCTTAAAACAAATTCCTCCAACATTAAGTAATTTACATGTTGTACAATAAACAATCAGTAAGTGAAGCTGGCAAGGGAAAACTTTTTCTGTTAACAAGACTATTTAGAATGTTCTTGTACAGCTTTTTTTTAAGGTCTACCAGCAGCAGCTATTACTGATCCTAATCCTCAGGTCTTCCTTCCATGCCCACAGAATATTCTGAAATTAGCTTTCACCAATGCTATTTCTAGCAAATTAAAAGAAAAAGGCTTGAGCTGCTGAGGGAACAGGATGAGATGAGTCCCCAGGAAATAAGGCAACTCAAACGGTCAGTAATCTGAACAAGGGAACTTCAAGTACCAACAACTATTACCTCCGCATGTCACAGCATTGCAATTGTCACTGGATTAGCTTCAATTTTTACAGAGAGATAAAAATGAAGGTTCAGAAAAGCCACTAATGAATTTAAGTTTCATATGCTGATGAGATGATGGGAAGCTCATTTGAGTTCAAAGGTAAATGGGCAGTTTGACTCAAACAGGAAAGAAAAGTTTTGTAAGAGGTCTTCATGAACAGGTCTTTATATCTGCATGTACCAGTGACTAGAAGCTGAAGTCCAACATCCCTAGTCCATAAATTATCATATTACAGGGGTTTTGGTAAACAGAAGCACAAGTTAGTCACAGAAGCAACTTAGCAAATAGTTGTGGTCCATTACTGGAACTTTCTCCACAAGGGTGTGGGTATTTCATTTTGGTGTTTGTTTGGTGGTGGGTTTAGGTTGGGTCTGGTTGGTGGGGAGGGGGGGGAGGGGGAGTGGAAAGGAAAGTGATACTGTGAAAGTCCTAGTCTAAATAAAATGTTAATTAAAAAAATTAGGCGTAGCACATGTTCTGCAGGAAATCACAAAAACATTTATCATAACCCTTTCAAAATTCATCAATAATATACAATATTATGACATGAAGCCACCTTAGCATATTTAGATTTCAATAGCTATTTTTCCATTTCAGTAGGTACTAAAAATAGCATTCCAGCAATAAAACCTTCCATTTTATTTAAGCTGTTGGCTTTCTCCCTTTGAACAAAGGTAAGAGATAATCTGGGGTCTGGCAAGGGATTATCAAAAGATTAGTCAGTTACTGAACTTGATGATTTGTCTAACATTTCATGTTTGTTGGGTTTTTTAGCTATTGGATCAAAACTGACAATAACTTCCTGTTATGTCTGTTCTACTTCGAAAAGGGAGAGGATACAAAATCCTAACAGTTGCTTATTATGGTTCTTCCAATAGGAGAAAGTCAATCATGTGACATGAATCACATCTGAAGTAACTGAAAGGCACACTTAACAGCCATACAGGACACCAGCAAAAAAAAAAAAAAAAAAAGTAATGAAATAAAGGCTCTCTGGGAAAATATCAGTTCCTCTACTATGGATTTAACACCTTCTCTTATACCAGCACATCACTCATACCAAAATCCTTAACCCTAGAATCATCCAAAACCCTTAACCCTAGAATCATCCAAAACCCTAAGCAGTGCACTATTGCTCTACTTGGTCAGCACACACCTGGATGGCTGATATCTGTTTCTACTCACTATATGGTACTAAGACTCTTTCTCCTTAGCCCACTGCTCACTACTGCTGCAACAGCTTCCTTGTGATATTGAACACCCAAAGACAACAGCAGTCCTGAAAACATCATCTTATTGTTCATCTGATGAATTTTAGAGACTAGCTCCAAAGAGCAAATGATTCAGATGTCTCCACATTTTCCAATTTTTTGTTTTGGGTTTGGTTTCTTCAGGGTTTTTTTTTCAGGGTTTTTTTAACATCTATGGTAGGGACAGTTATGACTAAATCTGTAATTATTACGTAAGACACTTTGCCTACATATGTACAAACATTACTGTAGCACAGTAACCCTAAGTCTTCTCACATCATTGCTCACTGTACTATGTGCTCTCCTGGCACACACACAGACTTCCTATTCCTTTACATACCTCTAAATACACTACAGCCAAATGCCGAAAGTTTGAAGTAATTTGTATCCCTCGGTAGAGATGAAAGAACCCTGTACCTTTTCAAGTTCCCTTCCCCCATCAAAATGCACTTTTGCTTTCTCATGCTTTGGACAGAAAAGCACATTGCTCAGGAAGTAACTAGTCACAGACTAAAGAGAGTTTGCAAATAGCCCCTACTAGGGTTAAAGAAAAAAGAGAATTCCAAGCACAGCAGGGATCAGCAATGGTAGCTCCACTAACAGCTGGGCTCACTCCTTCACTTTCAAGTTATAGTGTCTGAATTTTAAAAGCCTCTATTATTAGCTACTTTTTACTCTTGTGGTGGGTTGACCCTAGCTGGGGGTGAAGCACCCACCAAAGCTGCTCTATCGCTGCCCTCTGCAGCTGGAGGGGGGAGAGAAAATACAACAAAAGGCTCGAGGGTCAAGATAAGGGCAGGGAGAGATCACTCGCCAGTTACTGTCATGGGCAAAACAGACTTGACTTGGGGAAATTAATTTAATTGATCACCAATCAAATCAGAGTAGGATAATGAGAAATAAAACAAAATCTTAAAAAATACCTTTACCCCACCCCCTCCTTATTCCTGAGCTCAACTTTACCCCCACATTCTCTACTTCCACCCACCCAGCAGCACACGGGGATGGAGAACAGGGCTTGTGGTTAGATCATCACACATCTCTGCTGCTCCTTCCTCCTCAGGGCGATTCCTCACACTCTTTCCCTGCTCCAGAGTGGGTCCCTTCCATGAGATGTAGTCCTTCAGGAACAGACTGATCCAGTGTGGCTCCCCTGCAGGATCACAAGTTCTGCAGCAAACCTGTTCCAGCCTGGTTCCTCTGCCAGGAGCCTGCTCCAGGGCGGGCTTCCTACAGGGTCACCGCCTCCTTCAGGCATCCCTCTGCCCCAGAGTGTGGTCCTCCCTGGGCTCCAGGTGGAATCTGCTCCACCATGGATCTCCATGGGCTGCAGGGGCACAGCTGCCTCACCATGGCCTGCACCACAGGCTGCAGGGGCACAGCTGCCTCACCATGGCCTGCACCACAGGCTGCAGGGGAACCCCTGCTCTGGTGCCTGGAGCACCTCCTGCCCTCCTTCTGCACCGACCTGGGGGTCTGCAGGGCTGTTTCTCTCACATACTCTCACTCCTCTCTCTGACTGCAGTTGCTGCTGTGCAACAACTTCCCCCTTCCTTCTTAAATGTTATCCCTGAAACACTATCACAACCACTGATTGGCTCAGTCTTGGCCAGCAGCAGCTCTGTCTTGGAGCCATCTGGCAGTGGCACTATCAGACATGGGGGAACCTTCTAGCAGCTTCTCACAGAAGCTGAGCCCATACCCCCCTGCTACCAAAACCTGGCCACAAAAACCCAACACAACTCTACTAAATAAGCTATTGCCATGTGTATACTTTTTAAAATACAGAGTTCTGTAGAAGAGTCCTTGTTTGAAGGAAATACAACACCCAAGAACTGAAAAGATTTCTAGATGTCTCATTCAAGTTCCCAACACAATTGTCAAAGTCCACATTCTTTGGTTTTAATGCCACAGAAATAGTACAGCCATGAATGAAATGCAGCAACAGCAGCGTATTAAAAGAAGTGTTATATACAGACAGGAAGAAATCCATTATGAAGAAGTGCTCTACCTCACCCTCCAGACTGGCATCTGAAGAATGTTTTCACTTTACAGTGAATCCCTACAATTAACTGAATTAATTCTGAGTGATACACATACTTCCTCCTCAAATCCAAACGCATTGACTTTTTCTCAATGTTAGGTTAAGTGCGTAAGTGTCGTGGTTTTCAGCTGCTGCTGAACCCATGACAGTAAGTAAAAGAAATGGAACACATACCATATTTATAAAGGTAAACAGCCATTTCTAACTAAAGACCATAGTAAAAGTCTTCTGTTTCCTAACTAGGTAGGTACCTTGTCATAATGATTACAGTGATTTCCTAAGTATTAGGAAGTATTAAATAAGTATTAATATTATTTAAGTATTAAATAAAGGGACACATATTCACAGACCACACCATTCAGACTTTAGAAATGTAACCAGATCTGTCTCTATTGCAAGCTTTCTACAGATCAAAATGTAAATAAATAGAATGCACAAAGAACAAGTGGGAAATGCTCTGCAGTGGATTAAGTGCAACGTGGTCAGTGTCACATTGTGAAATTCAAACCTTGAAGCCCATGCAAGAACTGGTGTAATTCTGTTTCAGCACTAAGGCAACAACCTCGCCTGACGCCAAAATCCGCAGCTGCTTTGCATCAGCTTTCCAGATGGTAACTCACATTAGTAGTCAGTCATAGATTATGTTCAATGCATTCTGCCTCTCTCTCCTCCCTTTGATTTAAGGGCTGTCACTGCGCATCAGGCAAAATATTTACAAACTACTGCTAACGGACACCATCAATATGGTTAACACCAAAGGTACTGTAAGTGAAGGGAAGGGGCAGGAAGAGGAGAGTGCAAGAACATCGGTCCCTGCCCCTTCCATCAGCATTCTCCTCCCTTCATACAAATACCCCTAAAAATAAAACCTCAAGAAGACATGTTTAGCCGGTTATGCAGATAGATGAAGCACGTTTAACACCACTATGTTAACGGTTTTGACACCTGCACTTTCATTAAGTCATACAGCGTACAATGAAGAGCAGGCTTCCTAACTTAATGAACATGAAAACACCCCTACAGAAATATCTCACAAATACCCAAGAACCTAAAAAAAAAAAAAAAAAAAAAAAAACCAAAAAAACCCCACAAACAAACAACAAAAAAACTACTATAGCTTTCTCATTCCAATAACCAGAATACCAGAATATTTGGCTGACATCCCTTTCAGTAAATTTAAAATCCAAGATATGACTAAAGAAACCCCCTTCCCAGGCCAGAACACTTAACCAAATCCTCCAGTGACTCAGAAGACAGACAGACCCCTTTCAAATTCAAAACACTTCCATGAAATTTAAATCTAATCTTTACAATTTCTCTAATCTCTGAACTTCTAAGACCTACATGCCGAACTGAGTGAGCCAAATTTAAGCTCAAGCACTGGGGAGTTGCATCAGAAATTGGTAGTGGAGAACGTGACAGCTGCAAACAAGGCTTGTACAAGAGTTTTCAGATCTGATGTTTCAGATTCAAGATCTGATGTTGAAACAGATCTTGTTTCAACGAAGAAAAATTATTTATTATTCCCCACTCAGAATAAATTTCTGCCGTGTAACTTACACACAGAACAGCAAGCCAGGGAACAGGAGGGGCTTTGTTTGTTTTCCAGCTTAGAAAGTAAATGATTTTGTTCTGCCTAGCAAAGCTTCACAGTTATTTCACAGAATCTAAAAAGGGACAGGGTCCCTCAGAACAAAGACACACTGCTCCAAATTCACCTCAACACTGAATGCTTACGTTAAAATCACCACCAGCTCTTAAAACTAAGCTGCATATAAATCTTGAACATCTAAAGAAATTTGAGAAGTACTTCTTCCTCTCATACATCCCACTTAAAACCCTGAACACTTTCTAGACGTTGTGATTACAGTGGTGTATCTAAAGAGAAATGTATTAAAGAATTCAAAAGAGAGCGATCAAGAGGCCTCACAAGCACGACAATGACTGCTGACTTCAAGGAGTTCGGTAGGGGGAGGGGGAAATGAGGCAAGCCACACAGTACAGAAAAAGGGGGGGGAAGAGGAAATAGAAGTAAACAGAAGAAGGAAATGTTTAGCAGAAGGAAATAAGATTACCTGAGTAGCAAGATGCATGGCCCAGCTCCAAAGTAGGCAAAAAAAGATCCAAAACTTAACCGAACTTACGAAGCCTGGAAAGTGCCATTTCTTGAAAGCTTAAAAGCCAGAAGTGCCATGCAACCCAAAGCAACAAAGTTATCAGAAGTTATTACTGGGAAATTCATACCAGAAGTCTATTCTAATCTATCAAAGACATCAGAAGAAAGAAATGGAGGGGAGGGGAGAGGGGGGAATACTGGAAGTAAAACCCAGAACTACAGTACCATGTTCAGCCTTGTTGTTCATACAGGGAACCCTCATCTGCAAGTTAAACATACCACTCTTATTCTGTAACTGCTTGCATACTATAGTAATCTTACCAGCAAGTGGATCATTGAAAGGGGGAAAAAAAAAAAAAAAAAAAAAAGAGGGAAAGGGAAATTCTACACAGAAATTGCAGGAAAAACAGGAAAGATGGTTTACACCTTACAGCAAGCCTATGGACCAAAACAAAGAACTTCAGTGTCTCCTGATGCAGTGGGGAGTGGCTGAGCTGAGCTTTACACTGGTAAGAAAATTTCAACTATAAACTGTGAGAGCATGCTATCAGTTAAATGACTAACTGAATCAGTACAGGCATAAACTGGAACAGCAATCATTTCTGTCAGATTCACACCATGTTTCCAAACAAGAATAGTTACACAACTTCTCATTCCACTGTCAGAATGTACTTGACAAGTGAAATTTAAGCTTAACCAGTGTAAACCTCACATCTGCAAGATAAATCATGCATGTGGCAAAATGTTCTTCCACGTTCTCTGCATGCTAGATCATAATCTCAGAAGGGTTCACTCAACTCCATTCATTTAACTGAAACACAAGCTGTGAGGCCTGGTTATGACTCTGCAAATTAAAGGCCTTCCCAATGAATTAGAAGACCAGAGAAATCTGCAATTGAAGACTTGTTCAAGGAAGAATATATAAATATTTTGAAAAGCTTTGAACACATCATTTATCTTGGCTTCCTATCACTTAGCAAAGAAAGGTGCCTCAAAGCTAAGCTCTCTTACCTAGTAATCACTATTGCAAGCAAAGGACAAACACCAACTCCTATAATCGGCTTTTTTGACTGGTAGGCAAAAAATCTTCTCACAATTTCTTCCTCAGTGTCAATACCCCTTAACCCTTCCTAGAATACACAAAGCACTATTCATACTACTCAAAGTCCTATGATGACACTTCCCATGTGCAGATGTCATTTGTTCACTGTGCCAATGTGCACCCTGATTCCCTGTATTAACTACAACACAGTCCCAGCGACTCCCCAAGACCAATTTTGTCATTCTTTTCCCTGATCCGCTAGCTTCATTCCTCATTTTTGCCAGCACCTGTCTGTGCAGCCCCTCCCTCTCTCTCACCAAAGGACAGCTTTTTCCCCTAGCATCTGCTATTATGTAGCAGAGTAAGCACACAGCTTATGGATTAGAAACTCCTTCCAGTTCACAGACACTGGCACCTTTCTTAGTACAAAGTTCAGCTAGGAATACCACCTACATGCAACCGATCTCCACTTTGGCTACAAAAAGAAGGATGGAGTTTTCCCATCTCTGGAGCCTCAAAACAATCAAGGAAATCTCAATCTCTCCACCTGCTTGTCTTTTAACCATTTCACCTCTTTTAGAGGCTTCTGTGCCTCCAGGCTGCTCATCTGCCCAATTTTCTTTATGGTAGATGCAACACTGATATGCGCATCAGTTCTGAAAGCTATGAGAAAAAACAATCAATGCTGTCAATTTCATGTTGCTGCTCATTTTCCACAGCATCAAAAGCAGAATGGTTGTCTAACTACAGACTCCAGGGAAAGGAGACTGCACCTGCCCACATTAGGTTGATTTTTAGAAAAAATTACTAACTGCACATATGACAGTTTCTGTGAACTCATCACACATAAAGGGGCATATTTTATTCCTGCTTTCCCCCATACATTCTGCATGCACACACCTCCCAGGTTTTTGTTATACAAAATCCTCTAAATTTACCCCGGTGTCATCTCTGTAGGCTGCCTAAATTTTTCTCTCTCCTACCCTACCTTTCCTCACCTTTTCTACAGCACCTACGCTTATGTCTTTTTGCCCCCAAACAAGATCAGAATAACCTCCCTCTTACACAGCTTTTGCATGCTATTTCCTCCCTCTCTCAAGTCAAGATCTCCAATTCATTCATTCCACATTCACTGCTGCAACCAGAGTCCCTATGGTATCTTCCTGCAGTCCACGCCAGTTCCAGCAATCCCAACACACAAGCTCCGTCTTTTCCACCTTCTCACTCGAATATATCATTCTTAGTTTTCCTCTGTACTTACGATTCTGCATGCCTCTCTCCAGTCATTCTTTTCTCCCTGTATCAAAACTACATTTCTCCTTTCCTTTCTGAAAAGGAAATTATTCACAGGATTAACAGTACAAACCTGTTCTATATTCTACACTCAAATACAGACCCACTTTTAAAAGGCCAGCTGCTCTCAGCAGAAGACTCGGTGCATCCCTCACTTCTTACAGCCTTCTCTGCAAAAATACAGTTTAATGAACACAATTTTTCACTTACATAGGAAACTATGCCACAAAATTTTAGCTTTAGAAACCACTTCCTCTAAACAGAGATCTAGAGACCTAGACACCAAACAAGCACCATTTGTCTTGGATAATGTTATTTGTTGCCTGTACTTGAGTTTTCATAAAACAAAGGTTAAAAGATCTGTTCTGAGCAAAGAGCAACTAAAAGTTCACATAATTGTGCCTGACAGTATTAGGCTCTGAGAAAATATCCTTTCCACATACAAAGTGCAGAATCTCCTCCTCTCTCAAATCACTGCTTCCAGGAGGGTTCACTTAACACTATCAGTGTGGTCACGTCTCTTACCAATGTGCAAAAAACATTTCATCCTATTATTGTAATACTGCTCTTAGATTAACATGATTGTGTAACACTGTTAGGACACTACGACAATCTGAGTGAAGATGGCTATTATTTTTTCCACAGCTTTGCTAGAAAGATATTGGGCAAGTTTCTTAATGGCCATCCCTGAAGACAAGGAGGCTTCACGAACATCAAACATGTACTAGGCATCATTTCTGAATTCCTAAACCACCTCTGGACAGGAACAAGAGGGGGGTGGGGGGATAAATACAGTAAAACAAAACTAAAATCATAGAAGCACAGAATGGTTTGGGTTGAAAAGGACCTTAAGATCATCAAGTTCCAACCCCCCTGCCATGGGCAGGGATGCCTCACACTAGACCAGGTTGCTCAAAACTCTGTCCAGCCCGGCCTTGAAGATTGCCAGGGATGAAGCATTTACCACTTCTTTGGGCAACCTCTTCCAATGCCTCACCACCCTCGCAGTAGAGAATTTCTTTTTTTATCTACCCTGAACTTCCTCTGTTTAAGATTAAACACTTAAATGAAACACTTGAAAGCAATGAAATGACAAAGTCCACTTGCACACCAGAAATTGAGAATCCAAAACCAGCTGAGATCCAAGATACCTGCAAAAAGCCAACCAAAAATAAGAATTAAAAAAAAAAAACCACACCCCAAAAAAAAACCTCAACAAACATATACCTCAAAGGTAAGGGAATCAGAGACTAAGATACCAGTGGAAATTATTGGAAAATCCAGTAAGGCAGCCAGACAACGTAATCAATAGCCTAAAAGGCATATTGATCTTAATAATTGTTCTCTACAAACTTGGCTCATCCTGTAAGTATAGGTACAGACCACAGAGTATCCCAAGCCTACATAACAGCTATAATTGTTCTTTCCTTTGAAAGAAAGGAAGCTTGCTTAAACTAGGTAATGGAGCAAAATGTTTTGAGTTCCTCATATTTCAATGTAAATGCAAAAGCATCAATATCTGGTTTAAGGTCACTTGAGACTGAGAAAGCATACACTAGAAATAGAAGCATGTATTCTTGTACTGTCTTCATGTACTGTCTTTTACTTCCTAAGCATGTACTGATGATCTCAGTGAGCAAGAATCTAGCCTAATATCTTGTCTTATCTGGTATAGCCATTTTTTCCCATTAATAAACTAATCCAGCACTCCTCCCCTTTTCCTGATGGCCTCGAGCATTACTTGGAAGATTTTAAACCTGTGATCTTCAGGAACTAAAGCAAACCTGAAGCAGCACCTAATTTAAATTGCATAAGCCATGCAACCCTACATTTTAACTGCATGCTCTGCAGTACTCGTTGACTTAGGTTGTAAAAAATAATTGGCCTAATAAATGAGATCACTCGGGACTGAATTTTAAAACTGGGGGGAGGAGGGGGAGAAGGGGGTTTAACATGTGCTCTTCCCCGTTTTTCCCCCCAGAAGAATGACAGAAACTCAGTTTTGCTCGCAGATCTCTAGCAAATTACTAGGCACCCTTATTTCCCTAATAGGTAAGAAAACCTAAGGCCTCTGGCAGCTTCTAGCTGACGCCATCGCTAATTCCACACCCCCTTTTTTGACAGGATTGACGGCAGAATAAGCCGCCACTGCCTTTTCCACAAACTTACACAACGCCAGAGCTCTACCACCAGGGTCTCGCACGCAGTGCCCCAGACCGGCTACCCGCGGCTGTGCCGAGGGCAGGGCGCAGGGGCAGACGGGTAAGGCCCCCGTGAAGCAGCACTGCCCGGGCGGCAGCGTGCTGAGGCGGGGTGGGCGCAGGCAGCCATTCTAACGGCTCGACCCGAGCATCACGACCATTTCCTGCTCCGCTACAGCAGCTCAGGACACCTTCAAGTGCAGCACCATACCCACCCTGCCCAGCCCGGGCTCGCTGCCCCTTCCAGACCTCCTCTAGCCCTAACTCCCAGCCCTCCCTTCCAGCCCCTCAGGCTGCGGGCGGCGAGCGATCCCCCGCGGACCGCGCACAGCCACAACGCCCGCCCCTCACCTTTCGGGAACAGCAGCTTCACCTCCCCGTTCTCCTCCCGGCCTGCCACGCTCAGCGCCCCGCCGCCATCTCCCACCGCCGCGACCACGGGCAGGGCGCCGTGCTTCCTCTTCTCCTTATCCCGCTTCTCCTTGGCCCTCTTCGGCTTGGCGCTCCCGCCGCCAGCGCCGGCCACCCCGCCGCTCCCGCAGCCTCCCGCCTCACCGGCCAGAGCCAGGCGGTGCCGGTGGTGGCGGTGCTGGTGCGGCTGGTAGGAAGGGGAGGGAGAGGCGGACGAAGGCAGCAAAACAGCAGGCGACAGCAGCTTCCGGGGCAGTTGAGAAGGGAAAGCGAAGCCCCCCCCGCTCCCGGAGGGGCCAGAGGAGAGCGCGGGGAAGCCCCACGCCGCGGGGTTGCTGTAGCTCGGCACGACCGCTGGCAGCGGCAGCGACTGCTTGCTGCTCCCGCCACCGCCGCCCCCTTCACCGTTGACGCGCTTAGTACCCTTGAGGCTCCTCTCATCGGCTCCCTTCATCTTCTTAGCGGCTGGCTGGGACCCACGGGAAACCTTCGCGTCCGGGACCGGCCTAGCGCCGAACGGCTCCAGCTCGGGCGACGCCGCGCCACGGACAAGACTCGGCAGCTCCGCCATTTTGAGCTCCTGCTTCTATTTACTCTCGGCTCGCCTCAACCGACAGGACCGGGAGGGGCGGGGGGCATCCCCGCCTCGACCAATAGAAAGAGGAGGCGCCAGAGAGGCAGCGGGATTGACCAATCGTAGGGCGAAGAGGGGGCGGGCTCTCAGGGGATTGGGGGAGGCGGGCTCGGCTGAGTACGCAGTGGGGGGGGCTGTGGTTGTGAGGCGGGCGCAGCTGCTGCTGGCCGGGCAGGGCCGCGGGCCCGGAGGCGGTGCTCGGCTGGGCTCGGGGCGGGGCGGGCCCGGTCCCCGGGCCGGGCGGGGGTAGCGGGGGCACCCCTCGTGCCGGGGGGGGTCAGGGCAGGCAGCCACCCCGAGAGGTGGCGGGCCGCGGCAGCCGCGGGAGCCCCTTTGTGGGGATCACGGCAGCTGGCCTGTGGCGCGTTACTGCAGGTCCCGGAGGCACTGGCGAGCCGGGAGCTGGTTTTCGCTAATTCTGAAGGTTTTGGTAGACCCGCTGCAGCCCAAGGAGGTGACGGGATCCCTGCGGCCCCGAAGGATGTTCCTTGAGAAAGGCTTCTGTTTAGAGACGGGGAAGTTTGGAAAAGCGCCCTTCCCGGGCTTACCCCGGCAGCAGCACATGCGGGCAGCCGCAGCGCTCGGGGTCTGTTCAGACGCAGCTCCGTGCACCAGTGGCGCTCGGCTAAGCCCGAGTGTTCCACCGCCCCCCAGGTCACCGGAGGAAGTCAGCTCACGGCCTGAGAGCTTCTGTGGGCCTGATGGCAGGAAGGCAAATACTGCAAGGGTTTGCTGTTGTGTGGGACAGTCGGGTATCAGTCTCATCAGCAAGATCACGAACACCAGACTTCTGTGCTAAAGTAAAGGCACTGCGCTAATGCCACCTCCGAAGCCAAAATAGCAGCGTGGCCTATAGTGTAGAGTTTATTGTCACGAGCAGCAGCCCTCTACAGCCATGCCTCTGGCATCTGTAGCTGCCATAGCCCTGCTCAGGTGCAGCAGAGAGTGAAATTCTCCCAAGACTCAGTGCAAGCAGGAAGTGGACACAGAAATAAACTTAAGGTGAGCCCCTTGTTTCCTGGATTGTTTGCATTGCTGTTCTGCTCTGGTCAGTCATACCTGCAAATCTTCTTGTCACAGTGGAAAGAGCAGAGCAGCCACCACATTACGCTATATCTGGCCGGCCGCTGCCAGATCAAATTGCTCTGAGTAGTTTTGCATGTGATGTAGTAGCAGACAGGTTTTGAGATTAGATTTCTTTTGCTTCACACACCATTTTCATTTGAGCTGCAACTGGTCAGCCTCAGAATAAGCTTGCTCCTAGCTCTCTGCCTATCTTCTGCTTTATCTTTTACAAATCGTAAACCAGACAGAATTTGGTTCAGTGTTCATCTCAACAGCAGTGAAGAATACATTTTCCATGCGCAGCCAACTCTGCTTAAAGGATTTTTCCCTCACATGATTCAAGTCTCACTCCTGTGCGAGTGTATCCTCACACTGTTTCTGGGCATGATGGAGAAAATGGCATCAGCATCAAAGCACAGGCAGAGCATTTCACAACATGTGGTTGAGCAGCAGTCAACTAACATCCAGTCCCAGACTGAAATCCAGGTACAAATCTACCTGTATGTATGCAGGCTGGTGTAACTAGAATAGGAATATGAATGTGAAGGTCATCTTCAGCTCCCTTAGAAATTTATTACTTGTATTATGGGTGAAGAAAAAACTGTGAATGTTAATACTCTGGAATGAAAAATTGTAGGCACCTCATGGCACTGTCTCAGCCTCGCAGGCCTTACAGCCCACTTCATCTTACTTCTACACTGGTATTGACACCAAACCCACAGTATGTTAAGTTCATTCAATAAACTTCATATGAGCTGCAACTATATTTTCACCCTGTCACTTTTGGGGGGCTTTGAAAAACAGAACAGCATTTCCGGAGGGCTTTGATCTTTAACTAGAGTAAATGTTAGGGAGTGCTTTCAGTCCATGAAACTTGACCGCAACTTCTCTGAAATGCCAAAATCATCGAGGAGTACATTACTTTTCTCCACGTGGCAGGCTTGGCAAGATTTACTAGGCTAACTGGTTAGATAGCTGTCTAAATAGCTGAATATCTTCAAAGGTACACTTACATTAATATAGTTAATAAGACAAATTTTCATGTTTCTGAACTTCTTATTGGACATGGTGGATGTTTAAACAAAAATGCATTGACTCATAATGCAACATATTGATGTGAAAACGGATATGAAGATAAAATTAGTGGGAGGGAGGGAGTCAGCCGAAAACTGGATGCAAAAACCGACATGTAAACTAACAAATGTGCAGCAAACTTCAACAGACAGCTGACAATATGCTACTAAACTTCAGTCAAGCTATTGTTTGCTGTGCTTGTTGAAGTACTATAACATACTTGTAAGCATAAGCCAAGCTTTTATTAGTGAATTGTTTAGCAAAATCAAATGGAGCAAGATGGCAGAGTACCTATTAGGTGTAATTGTTGCTTGCTGGAAAGCAATGTGACTAATGTTTGGAGCTTTCTGCTGCTATCTCATGTCCATTTGTCAACAAGGAAGATTATAGGGTGCTTGAATTCAGAAGCAAGTTCCATGTTTTCAGCTCCCAAAACCCTGCTGCTGTGTGGTGGCCACGTTCCAGGAATAGGTGTGGTCCCTGTCATTTGTGTCACCCAGCATTGTGGTGTTGCTGTAGGTGTTGCTGTAGCTGTGGTGAGCACACATTCCAAAACATTAAAACCCAGTTTTAGTGTGTCTCTCTTTCTACTTCTTTTTATATTAATTAAACCTCCACAGACAGCCGCTTATAAGCGAGACACAGACAAAATGAGAAACACCAAAAATATTTCAGAGCAAGAAGAGTCTTTGAAAAGAAAGGGGTAAATACAAGCAATATTCCTTGCATAAAATCCATCTTAGAATCATAAATTTGTTCTGATGGTAATTTGAAACAGCAAAATATAAATGCTTATAATAAAAAGATGTGATCTTGTGAAACACCGTCGAAAACATTGCCCCCAAACCCAGACTGTTACAGTAGCATCTTGTGTCACAATGCCAGTCCCACGCAGCGGCTGCGCAGAGATTTGTGAACTCAGAGAGCCCTTGTGGGGATCTGTCCTTGGTGGAATGACAGCAGCATGGTACAGAACCCAGAAACAGAGACCTGTTTAGTAGAAGACTTTAAACCGATTATGGGAATGGTATCAATGTGCTTTTCTCTATAATTTTATACGCACATAGGAAAATCTGTGAAGATTTTCTAGACCATGAAAGTCTAAAAGAGGCAAAATTGTAACAGCAAAAACACCAGGCACATATCTGTCTAGTATCCCACATGCATTAAGGACAAGCTTACCAGAGTATTGGCCTGCTTGTTACAAATGTGTTGTCATTTGAATTAGATTATGAATCAAACCTTTTGTTTAAATACCTCTGTCTCAGTAATTAAGGAAGCTAAACAAGTTAGTGTATATGCTCCCCTAAACTCTGCCTATTTCAGACATCCTCTATAATATAAAAAGCTATGTAGCTATGTGTAACTGCTGTCCACTGACTGAGTTACATTGTTTTGGCTTTCTGCTCTTAGCTCCTACCAAAGCGATGCTCCCAAACCTCATTCAGGTCTGCAAGTAGAAATACAACTTTCAGAAGCATTATTTAATCTCTTTATAGTTTCAGTAGTTTGTTTTCCATGTGCTTCCTTCCTTGGTTTGGCATCTCTTCAGTTCCTAATTCAAGCATGGAAGTAATTGTGCCAAGACTAAATGGAAAACATTTGATAATACTTAGACATCTTTATGCTGTTCCTTGTCTGCAAAATTAGCTAAATGTCAGTTTTAATGTTATTTATTTTGTCTTACAATTCATTAAAAGTAACTTTATCCACCTTTGAAAATAGAGGAGAAAACTAACCACCTTATGTGCACAGAATGTGCTTCTAAAGGTAGCTTCATCACGTAAAAGAGTGATTTATTTCAGAAAAGCCTCATTTTCCATAGTGGAAGTTTTCAAAACAACCAGTGGCATATCCAGATGCTTCTATAATTACCACGCAAACAATTGAACTAAATGAGACAGTTGGGACTGAGTTGGTTCATAACTGGGAGCTGCTGACAGCATGACAAGTCTTGATGCAGTGGGGTAAGAGTTTCCACCCCCCGTTGTCCTTTGCAAGGGACACTATCCCCACGCCTAAGCATCGGGAATGTACAGCTCTTCAGTCTTTGTAACTCTTTTTTCCTCACTTGTGTTTCACGTGTGAAATGTCTGATCTCCTATGTTTCTGGTTTTGAAGCATAATAACAATCACAGCAATGGAACAAACTTGTAGACTATTGATATACACAATTTCAAGTTACATCTTCTTGCAGTTGAAAAGATAAGTCTTCATAGCATCTGAAGAAATGACTATTTGAAAGGTTCTTAGGATTTTTCAATACAAAAGGAAAATAATGACTAAAACTTGAGGATGGAAGTAAGAGGATGCAGATCAAGCAAAACAAGTCTTACTCATGTCCTTAGTTTAGTAAATATTCATTTAGCAATTAATTTTCTTCAAATGAAGCTGCTGGTTTGCCACTCTGGAGTTAACACCCTCCTCACTACCATTAGAGACACCCAGTTTCTCTTCTGCTCTGCACAGATCGGTACAGATAGTTACACGAGTAGTCTTTTTCTTTTCATTTCCCTTAGAAGCCACTACCATTATAACCACCTTCACTTAAATTCCCTCCGTGTCTGACCATACCAAGAATTATTTACCATCCCCTGTCTGCATTTTTAAACCTACAGTGCAGACCCTAAACCTTCTTGAAGTGTATAAAGCACAGCTGTTAGAACAAGGCTGGAGCTGGCCCTGGTGAGCAGGAGGCCGCAGGAGAAGGGCTCTTCTGTAGGTAGCACTCTGCAGGACTGTGCCTGGAAATCACCGGCTTCTCTGGTTGGCTCTCCAGTCACTGAGAACCTCATAGACCATACAAAACTTTATCTTGTTTATTGACACAGATTTTACAGAGAACCGCAGAATTCTGCCATGAAGATGCCATCTCCATCATCCACATCCAGAGCTCTCTGGAGAGAAGCACTTGCTGTTTACTGCTTGCTCCCCCCTCTCATAAAATCCTTGAACTCTTTTCTAGGGCTGAACTGAAATGATGAGGCTTTCCCAGTTTAGAATGTCAATGCTCTATCCCAGGCTTCAGCTGTTGGAGCTTCTCTTGAGAATAAAGCTTATGGCAGTTTTATTTAAGTAAATCAAAGCACTTTGTGTCTTTTATATTTTTCATTCCAACTGCTGTAATAATTATTTCCTATGCATCTAGAAGGGAAAAAAGGGAACCCTGGTTTAAACACTGCTTTAATCATTGCTTTCAAGGGAAACAACTGATTTAAACCCTGCTTTCTTCCCTCTTCTTCTGGCACTTTTTGCAATGGAAGCAGTGAGGTATTTCTGAATAAGTCAGGGTAGTTTCTTTTAGAAACTGAAATCTAAATGCTTTCCTGATATTATTTGTTTGCCTGTCCCTAGACGCTTATAATCTAAGCTGTTTCAGAGGGAGTTCTTTGCAGTACATTTAGTTCTAGGAAATTCAGGTCTTGTGTCTTGGAGACTGGCACTTGTAGAGCAGTAGTTAGAAGTGTGTGTGTTTATACATATATAAAAATAAACAGCTACTTATAAGTAGCAGCTAACCTTTCACTGCTCACCTCAGCTTCTCTCTAACATAAACAACATCCATATGGAAAAATCCACAGTAAAGAGCTTTCTGTCTATTCACAAACTATTTCACATGAGAGGCAGCAGCTCCTCAGATCGGCTTCCTCAGTGATTCTGGGAAACAGTTAATTGAAAACAAACTGCTACAAGTAAAAACATGTTTGCCATAATGTCCTTGGATTTTCCCAGATGGATCCACATAACTGGAAGATAATTGTACCTGAAATGTCTAGACCATGGGATTAGAAGAGCATCTCACAGAGACTGCAGGCTAGGTTTAAGTGGAAGATACAGTACTTACTTCTCATTAGAACATATTTACATTAAGTCACCCACAAATGTTTAAATATGTGTGTTGCATGGCAATTCAGGATGGAATGAATAACGTTAATGGAGATCTAACATGTCACTATCAGCCTCAGGTCACTGTCCTGAACACGGGAGATAACCTGGTCCTTCACAGCCTGTTTACATAAAATCACCGTTGTACTGTATGTTGTTACTTGTACGCTCTTGCCCTGGCTTTGAGGCATGAATGCCAAGCGTACCTGAATTCCAGCAAACTTGTAGAAAGGATTTGTCATCTCACCAGAGACTCTGCTCCAGGTGAACTCCCTGCTGGTGGCTTCTGCTGCTTGAAGATAATGGGGAAGAGGGAGCAGGAGGGAGTGGAGAGAGAGAAACAGATGAAAAAATCCTTCTCATGTAAAATGGAGCTTAAACACTGAAAGAAGTGATGTGGAAAAGTGCTTGATTGATACATTATGAGACAAATAATATCACTGACATAAGAACTGACTCCAGCCAGCCTTCTGAATTGTGCAACTGAAGTGTGCAGAAGTTTACAAGATGACATATATGCTGGTGTCTTTTTCTGGATCTTACTGCCACGTGTATTTTGGTCTCTAGCAAAGCGGGGATTTGTTTCATTGTCCCAAATACAAATTCAGATAGGCACAAGTGTGGTCTGCAAGAGCACCTGTACATTTTATGAGTTATGAGAAAGTCCCGAGAGCACGTCACATGCTCCAAAAGTGGAGAGGATGGGCAGAGGAGCCCTGAGTTACCAACATACGAAGCATCCAGTTCAGTGGCAAATGCTGGTCCCTTCCAAAACACTTTCTATGTGATCTTGGGGCAGTGGATGGGCCCAGGGGAAGAGCTGCCTCCTCAGGAGCCATACGCCTCCTGAAGGCAGGGCTGAGCTGGATCTTGGAGCCTGACCTTAGAGATCTGTGAGAGAGACCTTTTTGGCTTGTGTAGCCATCCCAGCCTTGTCACCTGGAGAACACTGGCAGGTGCCTGAGGTCCAGAGAGGGCCCAACTTCTTTCACTTTTTAACTATAAGAATAGAAACCCTGTGTTATGACTCGAGGAGCCTGAGACCACCCTCCCTGTTGGGGAATCGCTGCCTGAGTGGAGTTCAGCCTTTCTAACTGGCAAATGTGAAAGGCACAAATGATGGAGTGGTAAATTCATGACAACTTTGACCACCACACAGTGTCCAACCTGTAAAGAACTAATTTAGCTGTGGAAATATTTCTGTAGGGTTTGTAAATTTAATTCCAAAAGGGATGGATTTAAAAATAAAATCTACTTGAGTGTTCCCTCCAGCATCACTGACCTTGTATCAGTTCACTGTCTGAGGGCACAGAAAGGGAAAGGCCTGCTCAGCTTCACTTTTCAGGACTGTTACATGGCCCACTAGTCATAAAGTATGATAAAGGTTGATTTACATTAACAAAATAATCACCTGCATTGCTTCCTTCTTATCAGTGGATTACATATCAACAGACATTGAGATAAATGTGTGTTCATTACATGGCAATGGTATAATAAACTGCCACTGCTCAGGCGTCACTTTGAGGTCTCAGAATCTACATGTGACAACAGATTGCTTTCCAAACTTGTCATTCCTCATTTCTCCACCTCTCCCAGCCACCCCAGGACATTCCAAGGATCAGTTTATCCATATTAGGTCCCGCCACCAGTTTTTCACCAGCCCTGAGGAGTGACCTTTCCCAGGGCCTGATCGGGCAGAACCAAAAGGCTGATACACAACTGCACCTTTTGTAGAAACTCAAACCCCAACCATTTGTTTAAAGGAGTGTCTTCCTTGTGCTGCATTCCTGTTACACAACCACACCTCTCCTGCCCTCTGAGGATCTTACAAAACTGGGAACCTGCTTAACAAGTTCACTTCAGCCTTTTATTACCCAAGGCAAAGGCAGTTCCTTCCTTGTACTTGCTCCTCCTGAGCTATGTGCTCTTTGTTCTGCCTGACACTGCCACACTCACTTCTTACCACACACCATAGACCACGGTACTTTATGAAGATGTTTTGGCTCAGGTTCTCTATCCAGGAAACTTGCTTCACTTTTGAAGTGCTCACAAATTATTCCCCACAGATCTCGTGACCTGAGTTATGAGTCATTTTTAAATTAACTTTTATAACAACCAACCTACGAGTGCTTTTGCAGAAGAGCCTGACAGTACAGACTGTTCACATCAATGGGAAACGCGACCCTCAATGCCTTATTGCAGTTCACAGTGATGACCATTTTAGTTTTTAATGGTGGCTAATGAAATACAGATCATAAGCTACATCACTGTTTCTTAACAAAATCACCATCCTTTTGCTGGGGGTTTGACTCTGTTCGGGTATCAGTTAACATGTGGAATTAGACTGAACCAGACCCAATCTGCCTGCACTTACAGCAAGCCAATTGTGTTCAGTGCATTTAAGAGTGAAATCCTAAAACAAGGAGTGTACTGGGCAGGTCTGATAAAATGTGTAAGTGATATCAATGTTACATATTCACAACAAAGCACATGCAGTGAACAATGAAACCATTTTGGAGATGCAACAGGTAAAAGGAGAGCAGCTACAGCCAACGGGCAGCAGAGAGCTGGCATGTTTCCTCATAGATTTGTGTCTTCTTCCGGCCAACTTCTTCAGGCTCACTTGGACAAGGAATGCAGCACTTGCAAGAAGTAAAAACAGCAAGAGGGCTAATTACAGCTTGAACAAATGTGGCAAAAGATTTGAAAAGGCCGCTTCATTAATCTGATTTTGAACCTGATTTTTTGTCTTTTTGACAGTAGGCCACAGATTGGTGGGTGGAGTTTATAGTGTGATGGATTCACACACCAGATATCTTCTGGTGAACAGTGAGCAGGGTCAGCAAGCAGAAAAGCTCATCACAGTCTTTGATACTCCATGTGTCAACAATGAGATCCTCTTTGAACCAAGTCCCATCTCTTCCTCTGACTTGACAGTCAAGCTCTCCATGAGATTTTGACCCTCGCTACTGAAAGGACCAATTTCCTTACATGCCTGTGATCTTTTACACGAAGGCCTGAAATTCTGTGGGTCAAAGGGGGAGCTGCAGATGTGAAAGGCAGCTTCCACGTCACTAGCTGGAACCTAGCTCAGTTGTGCTAACAAAGACAGAACTAACTGCTGTCCTTACGAGAGCCCCAGCACTGAGGACACACACTCACATGCTTCACTCTGTGGATAAATAGCCTCATTGAGTTCGCTGTGGCTGTTTACATGGGTAAGTTACTCATGTAACTATTTGCAGCATTTAAGCCAAAATGCAAAGCTAGTTTCTTGCCTTGGCTTCCCCACAGTAAGTTCTTCATTGAGACAAGCTATATTTTCAGAGGCAAGAGTCAAGTGGTTGAAGAAATCAACTGTTACAGCAATGACGACTTACCGGATGAGAACAGGAGATATGTTCAGCTACATCTCTTCAAGAAAAGAGCATTTACCTCAGAAGTTCAGACTGTAAGATTAGAGCACACAGGCAAACAAGGTTTTATATACTCACTGTTTCAAGGCTGTGAACACTAAGCTTTTGCCATGCACAGTCTTCAAGGTGATGAAGTTTAGCATTTGGTTCGGATCTTGAGTGTGACTGAGGATACCATGGCATTGCAGGAGAGAAAACAGTATTTCTAGTTCTAGTTGATGGTCCAACACTCAACAAACCCATGTTTTGATTAAGCGCATGCACTGAAATGGTCAGAAAAAGTCATATCAGACAGAGCCTGTCTATTACTGAGCCGTAATAGGACTATTACTAAACACTTTGCAGACTTTCTATCTTAAAAGGCCTAAAAGGCTGAGGGTTGCAGGAGGCCAGTTGGTGCATGGCTCTGGCTTGCCCCATCTATGCTGTGTCCTAGTTCAATGCATCCTTTGCATTTACACCTGCTTTTTAAGCCCACAGAGCATAACCTTCTGTGGAAGCCATTTCAACTCCTCAGAGTTGAACAGCATGTAAAGATCACGTGAAAGGCCCTTTTTTGGTGAAGGGCTGCAATAATTATGACTTGCTCATACTGCTGAGATGTTACTTCTCCCTCAAGCATGGAGAAAACTCTCAAAGCGGTAGCTGCATGCCAGCGCATATGCTGGTGTATTTGCTCAGTATGAAGCCAGCATTGTTCAAAGTCCTTAACTCCTTGCTCCTCCTTCAGCTCCCCTCTTCAAGGTGATTTTCGTTTCTAGTCTTTCCCTAGTCCAACCCTCTCTTGGTTTTCTTTCTTTGGCTGCAGTGTGACAGGGTTACTCTGCAGGCATGAGCTTTATAGTTAGGATATACTATATCTATAAATAGGTATAGTTTTGCCCAATGCTGCGGGCAAACCCCAGTTGAGTAGGAAGGCAGCTAGGACCACACAGTGCCTAAAGCTGTGCTGACCTGGTGGCCACTAGTATTCAGCCTGCACCTTAACACTCATGTATATTCACATCATCCAACTGACTTGAGCTTTCACTACCAAATCACACCTACAGCAGCTGCAACAATGAACTCCCCAGAAACACAGTTTGAACATGGACTTCTATAGCACTGCTTGACATGCTTGGAAGTAAATAGATACTCAGAAAGCAAGAAAAGGCTCTGAATCAGCAGAAGCAGGTTAGCCTGGAACCTGCAGCTCAGCGAGGCTGCTTTTGCAGTCCAGCACAGAGGACAGGGGTGAAGCAGTCTGTTAAAAGCCGTGTAAGTAAATGTCCATTCCAAACACAGCTGCAATTACATCAGGAGCAGTTGTGATTCCATGTTGTGTATAGACATGTACTGATCTCACGTTCAGTGTCGAGTGCAGCTTTCAAGACTTACAGGCTGAATTAGTGGAACCCTGTTGACGCTTAACACCTGACTTGGAGAAAAGCTATGCCCTTAGTTCTAGCCTGTACCTCTGGAGAACAGCATGTACAGAATTTACTGCTATGCAGCTTATTAGAAAGTTTCAACTTATGTTTTATCAACTTATATAATTCAAAGTGGTAGGCAGTTATGCTGCTGCAAAAAGCCCTAAGACAGTAAATCTCACCTTTGAGCCCATATCCCTCAATGTCGTGCTTATTCACTCTGATTTATATTAACCTAGTTGGCTCAGACTGAAATAAGGGGTGATGTTCTCCAGTTCTTTATGTGTCAGAGAGTTGAGGGCTGCAATGAATATGTATACAGAACCACACATTGTTTACTTATTGTTGATGGCAAAATTCATGATGAACCTTGAGAAAGAGCAAGTGAGAGAAGGCTCAGAGGTCACAATCAGTTGTGCATCGCAGTTCAGCTGGGAGTGGGGCTGAAGCAGCTTTGAGCCAGAGGATTTTTCTGTATCAAGGTTTGAGAGATGCTCACTGCAGGTCTATAAACAAGTTCATACTCAAAGAAAAGGCAGTGAACTGCTTCGGTGTCTTCAACCTTCTCACGCACAGCTCTAAGGGATAATGCGAAGTGAGTTTTACACAGTCTGCTTCTAGAATCTGACATACACCTAATTCAGCTCCATCAATTTTCCATTTTTGCTCTCCCTCGACTGCAGGGAACCTCTAACCGCACCACTTCCTCCCACTGATTTGCCTCTGTCACATCTCATTTTTCTCCCATCAAATGCATGCATTTTTTGTCTTTTCTCCTCAAGTGCTTCTGCTTGACCTCAATTCCATCCTAACCTTGATCTCTACCATGCTGCTGTCTTTTGCGCCTCCCTTTAAAGCTCTTCACAGTACACTCTTCCATGTCCTTGTCAGTGAGTGCACATGGGCCTGTGTAATGCTTGAGCTTTTTTGCCTCCCAAAGTAAATTGCCTTCCTAATGTTTGTTTTCATTTTCACCTCCATGACCACTTCTTGCATTCATCTCCTGGAATTTCTTGGACTGTGTCCAATCCGGCTTCTCTCTCAAACCACTTTCTAAAGGCATTTTGATTTCAGACACATCAAATGCAGGACCCCCTTCCACCTCACACTGTACTGAAAATTCTTCTTCCTGTGGCCCACACTTTTTTACTTCTTTCCCATCTTTTATACCCTGTCAGGGCACTTCAGGAGTCCTCCCTGAAGCTTTCCAGCAGCATGGGCTCTTGAAGCAGTCCCTAACAAACCCTAACATCACACAGGTGTGCTCTTAGAATCAGATCTGTCTCCCCTGCACAAAGGTGTTCCTAGCCATCAGCTGATGCTCCATTTGGCTTAATCAGACCTTTCCTCCTCTGCTTTCCTCCTCCTGCCCACTTTTCTCGTTATCACGCTTGCTGCCACCATCCCAGCCATCACTGATGCCCATTCCCTTCCAGCTGGACTTCTCTCCTGTACTTCTGTCAGTGCATCAGGTTAGTTTTCCGTCAGGCACTACAGACTTAAGAGGTATGGTTGATACCAATTCAGCCAACTGACCTGCAACTATCCCTACTGTAGGAGAGAAGGAAGAAAATACTTTCACAGTTAAATATATCAACATAAATACAGTTACTTAACTAGTCAGACAAATTCAGTCTGACTGCATCAAAATCCATTTGAACCGTGCATTTATTATTGCCTACAAGACAATGTTTTGCTTCTGGGTAATATTTATCATGGAAAATTCTGTGTTAAAACTTGAGTTTCTCAAGTAACTTGCTGTATTATAAAGCCAGTTTGCATTCATAACTACTTACCATGACTTGTTCAAATTACTATTTCAAGGTTAAAACTGATCTTTAGTACCCCTTATGTTCCCTTCTGAACACACCTCACAGGCAGAGGCCCTGGGCTTTGCCCTTGCCACTAAGAAGCACCATCCAACTACTCTGACTGGATCTGAGATAAGCTTCTTCCTTTCCACCTGTAGCACTGCTCCCGCTGCCTTTGCGACACACCAGCCCTTTCACTCCAGTGCTGTGAAAGCCAGCAAGTCAGTTACTAAACTCAGACTACATTTCAAAGTTCTTCATTCTTTTATTCCACTGCTGTTAAGTACAAATTGGCACAGGCAGAAACAACAAAAAAGCCTTTATGTCTGGGTCATTACACCTTAGGATACCCTTGCCAGAGTCTGCAGGCTTTTCTTAACCCAGCCAAGCTGCCAAGTCAGACTGGCAGAAATACAGTTTTGTTTGCAGTGTGCTCTGTGTGGTCCAGGGCTTATCACCTGCTTAATGCTCATAATCCATCCCCTCCTTCCTGCCAGGAAGTGTAAGGCTTAGCTCTCATTTCTGCTGTGATCTAGCAGTGGAAAGAGTATTTTCTAACTGAAAATATGAATAATGAAAAGGCAATTTTTATATTGTTTTTCTCTGAATGCCACTCATGATCTTCACTTTTTACCCGATCATTTCCTTGCTTCAGCAATCGCAACTGTTCTGGCTGATTGTCACTGGAACATCTCAACCATCTTACATTACACAGATACACTGTTTAGAAGTTCAGTAAATTAGGAATGGCTGCAGCTGGATTGTGGGTGGTCTGCCCGACACTGGGCCAAAGACTCTCTGTTCAGGCTACACAGCGCTTCCTTAATCTCCACTATGCCTCACAACCATCCTCCTTACCACCATCTTTCACTCCTCAGGTGCACCGAACAGCAGCTGCTCTAAGGTACAGCCATTGCCCAGCTCTTCCTTTGCAGCCCCGAGTCTGTGCTCGACTTGGTGAAAGAGGCTTTAATTACTGTACAACTCCCCTTCCACATCCACCAGGTAAACACAGGAGCCACTTGTCACCAACAGTACAAATATATTGACACAAAACACGGAGAACACATTCTTCTCTTGATGTGATAATATACTGCATGGTTTGTTCAATATTAATATATTTAGGAAATGTAATAAACAGAATATAAGATAGTGAGGAAAGAAACAAGCTAATGCAGTGGTTTCTAATAAGAATAGCTGGATTTAGTAGCTGTACTGGTTCCCTGCTGGGGAGCACTGGTATTGCTCAAGTCAAATGTATGCCTCACAAAAGCTGCACTTTAAGAGAATGAAGTTGAAGACTCCTTTCAGAGTAAGTAATGTGGCAGACTGGAGCTAAACAAAAGGAAAGATTGATCCATGATGTATTTCAATATATGTATCAAATGACTTGGTCTACATCCATATTCAGTGATAACTTGCAAACTTCAGTAATAACTTGCAAACTTCAGTAATATTCTAAACCCCTTTAGATTCAATTTGAAATAAACCACAGCAAAGAAAGGTCTTGGGTTTCTGCAGCAGCTGTTAAGACTGGATAACCTTTCAAAGTTATGACATGAAACTATCCAGCATCCAGCACCCAACCCTGTGCTTATCTTTGTACCACCCACAGGAGTGGATACAGAAAATAATGACATTGGGCAGGTTGTGCCTTGTATTTAAAACTGTCAGCTTACCTGAAATGAAATACGTGAATGTAAGCAGCAGCAGTAAGCTGTAAGACAGGTCTGTGAAAGCATACAGAAATCCATACAGGACAACTGCAGTTTCATATTGCTAAAGCAAAGAAAGGCTGAGAGCTTTCTGTGATGAACTCAGTCTGGCATAGGATCCAAATCTGTGCAAATCTAAGGGAAAAAATAGGAACCTGGATGTACTTTAATGAAACATTACCAGATGGCCTGTATATAGTGCACAGATTTTTGTCACTCTTTGCTCCGAGTGAAATTCAAACGTGGAAAGTGGAAAACCTACGATTTGCAGGGTTCTATATTTTCTGGGTAGAGAAATACAGAAATGACCCTTAAACTGTACATTCAAACCCTATTTGGAAATGTTCTTATTTAACAGTTGTTTCACAAAGTTGCAATGATTTGGACTGTCCAGTGGTGATGACAGCCCATTAAGCATTGCAAAACCGCAGGAAGTCCATACGAGAGAAAGTCGAAGCTAATCTTCAGTGCAGGGGAAGGGGAAACCACGTTCAGGCCAACTTTAAGACATCCCAGCTGTCTGTACTGTTTATAAAGCAGCAATCTACTTGCTATAGGTTATCCCAAATGGCACATATCATTATTTATTTTTAAATGAAAAATTACAAAACTATGTCCATGGGAAGTTAAGCGCATGCGGTTCTTTGAAAGAGCTCCCAGCTAAGCAGTCTGTCACATGTAGCAAATGCTGGGTGATTAATCCACAGACAAAGACAGTAATTGCAAGTTCTGTACCTTTTGGGAGTTGTAATAGGGCTGCTATCTGGGCATTAACTCTCTTTTAGCAGAAAACCCCTAAATATACAAATAGTAAATTAGGCGCAATGTTTCCATGGCTAAAGTTCAGATTAATAGATAGTTTCACTACCTTAGAATAAACAAACACTTCCCCCCCAACACTGCCAGCCAGAACTTTTAAAGTAGTTACTAAAACTAAGGCCCTGAGCACTCCCTATTTTGTTCAAGTACAAGATCTATAAACTAAGCCAGACTGCCATCCTTTACTCGGTTTTATTTTGCTTCCGAACACAGGTTATTTTCCCCTAAGAGTAAAAACACCCATCATGAGATTTTGACTTTCTTTAATTTAAAGATTGTATTACAGAAAAGTTTAAGTAAGGAATCCTTATAAGGATTAACTCTTGACATAATATATTGCCAAGATACAGTGTAGCTGCAAGGGCTCTATGTGAACCTTCATATAAGTCGCTTTCTTACATACACAGTCGCTGAACAACAAAAATGGTATTTACCATTTGTAAGAGAAGACAGTGGTATTTAAACAGTCCTTTCACCAGTGTGTTCTGGTTTTCTCAAGTTAGAAACACGCCGTATTAAAACTGTAAAATCCTATTATACAGAAAGTTGGGAGAGATGAGTTTGCTAAAGATTACAACTGATGAAACATTCAAATGAAAACTAAAGAGCGTCGATCACGTAGAATGGTTTCTCTTTTACTGGCAGGTCAAATATACTAGAAACGTACAAATATTTTTGATAATCTAATTCCAGATGAACTCAAAACACTGAAGTAACATACACAGGCTAAGAGAATTCAATACTGTTCCAAGGCACTTACTGAATCTCTGTGACTAGATGAAAACCAGGACAAATTAGGTCTGACAATTAAACAGTATATAATATAAAAATAACCTTTTGCTTACAATTTACAAAATGTATTACAATCTTTATCTCTGCTAACCTGCAATTCCGGCTGTGTGTGTCCAGCAAGTTTGGTAAAAAAACCCAGAAACTATTTTCTAAAACTTCAGGGCAAATAATTTACAAATAAGGTACACAAAAAATTTAGTTCATGCAGAGATTTCTTACATCTTCTGTTAATATTTTATGATTGCAACTTTATCAAATTATATACTTACTTGCCCTGTACATATACAAAATAATGCATACATGGTAATCAAACGTTAGCAAAAAGTAGTCCATAAACACAATCTGTCCAAAGTATTACTATATTAACATATGTCTACAAGCAGCGTGTAACAGGGTTAAAAGACATTAAGGCAATAATACTTGAAGTTACAAAATAAATCATATGTAATACTTTCTCCTAAGTGTAATAAGGCAGGTAGATGGCCCCAGCAAAAAAGTGAAGTTGTAATACTGGAATCCACTGTCGTGAACAATGTTTAAGGTTTTGCATGGGATGTACTGTAAGGGTGTACCATTTGGTAGCTAGATCTACACTGCTCGGTGTTAGTTGCCCCCCCCGAAAAGTGGAATACTATTTTTTTCTAGTTCTCAATGGCACTTGAGTTTTCCAGTATAATTTATTGATAGTATGTTATGTCCATTGGTTCTTGGATCATGTCCATTCTGAAGGTGGCTCTCTTGGTCCTCTGGGCTTTCCACAGCGGTTACCAAAACCTAAGGAAAGAAATGTATTTAATACTTCTGCCACTCAGACAATGCAGTCTCACATATGTTGGCAGCAGTCAAAAGGATTACTGTGAGAGATGTTCCAGTTCTTACAGAGGAGGTTTATTCTCAGACCTAGAAAATGACTTTGTAGTATTAAGAGTTCTAAAGGCACTATGGCCATTTGAGATACAAACATGAAGAATTTGTACATATAATTACAATTCACTATTTAAACCTCACTTTGACAGTAGGTTTCAGTAAATACAGTATTACAGCCTCTGTCCTCATTTACCAATTTATTCTTCCTCCCTCCTTGCACACCAAAGCAGTTTTCTCAGGTACTATTTCTGAAAGTTTTCAGTGCTCTACAGAAATCACATCCCTTTTGCCTAATTCTGTGTTTGATACATCTAAGCAATAAAGTGAAGAATGACTGAATCGCTCAATCTAGGAACAACTCATTCAGCAATGCTGAAGAGACAAGGCAGGCTTCTTTGGCTGGGTTCTGCACCTCAGCGAGCTGGAAGCAAACAGTAGTAGCAGCTACACAAACTAGTACTGTTAATAAATCTTCTGTTTAACTCATCTAGTGATTATGCTTTGAATGGATCATAATTACCAATATCTGTTACTTCTGCAGGACATTCTGAAATCTGACCTCTTGTATCAGCGGAACCAGAAAAAGAAATCTGAGGTAAAACGTCAGTTGGTGTCTTGTTGCTTCTTTCAGGAGGATCTGGAAAACACACCCACCCACCCCTTACTGTAACATTCACTGAGTCAGCACTGTGTGAATGCTATTTTTCATTACAGCTCAGTCCACAACACAACTTGCATCAAATATTATTTACAAGAATAAAGGTTTAAAAGCCAATTTCTAATTTCTTAAAAAACATTACTTCAAAATTGCTTATGAGGCAGAAGTTCAATGCCAGTGACACATTCCTGTTTGCCAAACACAGATTATTACATTTTTAGAAGTTTCTATGGGTATTTAAAATCCCATGTACCACGTATTTATAGCAAGAGCTCACAGTACCATTTAATACACTGATACAAATGCATTTGTTCATGTTCTCTCTAAACTTAAGATGTTTAAGACAACACAAGTCACTATGTTTTGCATTACTTGTATCATCACCTGATCAGCAAATCTGTAATATTTCTGAAAACTAATTTATGTTAAAAGCATTTAACATACAGCTCCAAATGGACTGTAAAAGCCCATTCAAGTGTACACAGAAGACACATGGCAGAAGTACGCTTACAGCTAAAGCAGGTTGCTGCAAACATCAGGTGATAGACTGCACTTCTTACTGAAGCCTTTTCAGACTAACAAAAACTTGGGTAAATATGCAACATACATACATACACACATACATCACTGCTGAACTTATCCGAGGTTTACTTCTGTCTCTATGAAATTAAAGATGTTAATTCAGCAACTTCTACAGTTTCTGTTGCAAAAGCATTGGAATGTTCTAATTAAGCGGGAAAAATACTGTTATTAACATATGTATTTAAATTCAGTATTTTCGGTCTTCAACATTTTAGCATACCCAAAGTTTACCCTTAATTTTTAAATCAGACTTGTAACTTGCTTCCTTATGAAACTCAGAAGCTTTAAAAACAGAAGACCTTTTCAGAAATGCCAGGTTTTTGGCAATGCATTCAGGTATCTTCAGAGCAAAAGCCAAGCTCAGGCTAAGTTTTGCTCAGTAGGAAAAATGTATTTTGGGGCTAGGTGGGAAGCCCCCAACCCGAAAACCACCAACCAAACAAACACTTTCCCATCACTTACCAGGTAGTACTGGAGAAGTCGTTTTCAAACCCTGTTAATGAGAAATATTTAAAATCATTCTACAAAATCCTTCCAAAATACAAAAAGAACACCAGAAATTTAAGAGGATGAAAACATCTTCAAAAAATACACAACACCCATGGATATATCTACATGCTCCTACATTGCTGACTTGCTGTAACTGTCAAAAATGCTACAGTAGTTAATACAGATTTTGCTATCAGAACCTTACTTAATGAAAAGTTAATTGTCACATAACAAATGATTTGTAAGATGAGGTAGGTTGGTTCTCATGCTAAATTTATAGTCCCTGAAAATTCACATCTATCTTTTTTGTCACATTTCTAAGTGGTGTCTAAAGGTGACTGTAAAATGTATTGGAGGTGCATGAAAAAGACAGACGTGAATGTAAAGAGGACTTAATATGCTTTTAAGTTTTACCAGCTCTCTGTGCTGGATGACTTTGAGTAATTAACATACTGATGTGAAAAGGGAAATCTGGTGGGCGGAAAACAGTTTGTTTAAAATAAATATGGATATAAGGAAAAACTTAAGTAGGCAGTGACACAGGTTGCCCATAGAGGATATGAAGTCGCCATCTCTGGAGGTTTTCAAGACCCAATGGATAAAGCCCTGAGCAGAGCCTGGCCCAAGTCCCTGCTTTGTGCCACAGGTTGAGGCTGCAATTCTATAGCTTGAATTATCCTCTGATCAATTAAGGGCAGAGAGCAAACTCCATAAAAGCATCATATTTACACTCTTAAAGCCATAATTTAAGGCGTATTAAGAATGACTTTTAAAAGTATCGCTGAACCTGGGAAAGCAGATAGTTTTCTTGGAAAGAAAACATGCTCTTAACACATCACCTCAGCAGAGGGAAAACTGGCCAGGTGTAGATAACCAACAGCTGTAACTTTTCACAGTTATGTCTTTTGCTTTTTGCTGTAGTTCCCAGCCAAATGAGAAATGACTGATCAGTACAGACTTGTCTCCTGTACTTACTGTAGGGACTGTATGCTCAGGGAGATGCTGATCATGCAATATGCTCCACTCAGACTGTGCAATCAGAACCGGCCTTGGCAAGGGTGTGCCTAGGAAAAATTAAATCAAACTCAACATACTCGAGTTCTCTCCATGATGAGGCATTAGAACACAGCATTAGAAATGTGCTATAAAGCAACTTCTAAAAGTTAAATGCTTGTAAAACCACAACTCTTTCTCCACACAAAGAGTGTTCAAAGGAAGGGAAAACTCCACAACGTAATTCAAGGCACAAGACTGCAGTGTTTGCGTTGTGGATGTTCATTTCCTTCCTTTGGGGGCTCCTAACCAGCAAGATAATTAGCTGCTTCTTCAAGGATGTTTTTAAAACTGTGTTACACCAGCAGTGCAACGACAGCAGACCTGAGAAAGACACAAGGAGTAAAGAAAACACCCAAGTCAGGACAGCCACACCTGTCCTTTCCTGACATCATGCAAACACACATTCAAAATTGAAGTGGTTTTAGTGATTCCAGTTCCAAAGAGATTCCCCCCTCCCCCCGAAAAAGCTCTGTTGCTTGTGTTTTCCCAGAGGAGCAGCAAGTCCGTAGTACCCACAGAAAGGATCACCGTGATTCTGAGCTACCTATGCTATGTTTACAAGCCTTCAGTGTTTTTATGCTGAAAATAACCATATTCAGTTAATCGTACTTGTTCAAAGAATTTTGAAAGCTTCACAAAGTGAGATTAAACAAAAACCTCAGTAAATAACTGTGTCACACTTAGGCTTTTTGGAAGATACCAAACATCAACCTAATTTATCACTTCAATTAATCTTTTTTGTATTCTGCCATTAGTAGTTCCATGAATGAAATACAAAGATACAAGCACATCGTTTCTGGCGGTTCTCTCTTACAGCTGATGGAGGCAAAGAGTAAGCTATGTTAACTTCAGCAAACTGGGCTTGTTCACTAGATGCAGTGCAGTACGAAATGTCATCTTTCCTTTGCCCAAGTAAGGAGAACCAGATAAGCACTGTGTTTTCCCATTCCCTACCCAGGAGCAGTAGGAAACAGATAGCTGGGGAATCCCCTAACTGTAATGCGTTTCGCAACTGTATCTCATTTACGTACCCTTCAGACTGAAAAACAGCTCCACTAAAATCAATATTGAAGTCTCCAATATACTTAAAATACCATGTAACAGAATGCTTCGTCAGAAAGGGAGAAATAATTTAGGTCTTTAAGGCCTTGTGAAAGCTAAACCTCCATATAAGCCATTACACATTCTTAGATTTCATTCCACTTTACAATTTGCTATAACACAAGATTAACCAAGAAGCAGGGACACTCAGATACAACACTGAAATGCATTTCACACTTTATCTCCAACTACCACAAAATATTAAGAACTCACTCTGTTCACTTGCTAACACAAACGATTCTGGTGTTCTTTCTGGGAGCGGGGGAGAAGAATCTTCACTAGCATCAGCATCTAAATCAAACATGACATTTAGGTAAGTTAAAAAATACACCGAAATTTTCCTCCTAGGTTTTCAGAAGTTGATCTTTTGATACATGAGATCATCCTAAACTTGGTATTAATTTTAAAGCAAAAGGAAAGTTTCCTCTAAATATTATTAAACACTTTGATTTACCAGACCTTTGGTTTACCTTGAGAGCAACTTCATGCTACCATTATCTTCACATTAAGGGAGTTGGATCACTTTGTGTTTTAGGGCAGAAAGAAAAGTAAAATACATTTTCAGTCTAAATAATTTGGAGGGAAACCCCCCAACCCTCAGCAACAATGAACACTTCTGCTTCATTCTTTCAGAAACAGAAGACAAGCAGAATTAAGTCTGCACTGTAGCAGTACCATTTGCTTCTTGAACAAGTAACTTGCCAAGAGCTGTAACTATAGTAGTTATTGTAATTTAATTGCATTTCATTACAGGTCAATTTGCAGCCACTTCAAGTGAGTTAAGCTCATTACAACACATTGGCTCCTTGAACTCTTCTGCAGATACTGGTAACTTTACACAGTTGGTGCCTACCAGCTGAATTACTGGCAAAGCTCCCAAACCATGGTAAGAAGTGTTGACAATATGTATGAGCTCTTCAGCTGCGCTGAAGACAGTAACTTACTGCTGATGAACAGTGATTTGCACTTTTTTCTTATGTGGCTGTAACCAAACTTCCTTCCAAAGTCAATACAGCAGAGCTAGATGGCACAATGCAAGGACATTAAACAATGTTGCTTTACAAGACTGCATTGTAGGACAGTAAGCGCTATGGAAGCTCCACATAAGCACTTATCTAATGCCCCAAGTCTCAGTCTTGCTTCCCAAGTTCATCTTAGGCTGGCTCCCACACTACTGATAAAGCTAGTTAGCCAGTCTAGTGTGAAGGTTACCAGCCAGAAAAGTAAATAGGAGCCAGAGGAGATGGCTGATGCTGGTGCCAGTAACATAGCCTATCCCAGTCTGTTCCATCTCTGCTCTCGGGACTGTACTAACGCAAGCTGTTCTGGCAGCAAAAGCAAAAGCAAAAGCCCCACTCCAGCCTGCTAAGGAACTTGGAGTACAAATTAAAGGTTTAGAACACTTCAAAGTAGCTGCTGCTATAAGAAATTTCACCCAAGAACTGTATTCTACGCAGGATTCATAAGAAGATGGCAGACGTTTCAGCTAATGAAGCCATGAAGCTTGCCCTACCAACATGCCGACAGCAGGGAAAGGAAGTCCATCATGTTTTGTGTCATTGTGTTTAAAGTGACTTCTCTGAGGCCTGCTCCATCTCAAGTTTACTATACAGCATAAGAAAACCTTCTTTTATTGAAACAGTCTCTACAAAACCAACAAACAGTTACTATGGAGCATGCACCAACTGCAAGTGAGTTTTTTGGGGTTTGTTTCGGTGTTTTGTTGTGGTTTTGTTGTTGCTGGTTTGTTCTATTTTTTGTTTTAACCTCAGGGTACAATTACATTCAGTTAATTCGAATCAAAAAAAGGATTTAATTACGTGGTAAGATCATGCACACCAACAGTTATGGGTTAAGCAACTTCATTGATGATTACACCCACATCCCCAGCTTCAGCTGGGAGAGTACTGAAAAAGCATGAAAATGAAAAAGCCACTGTAAAACATGGTTTAGGATCGCCGGCGCAAAGTGATCTAAACCTATATTCTCAAGTCCAAGACGGATTAGAAGATCCATAAGAAGAATATAAAATGGGAACAGTACACTAGTGGGCAAAAGGGAACACAGACACCCTTGATAAGGGATAAATTAGAAAAATATAAAGATTTTAAGCCATTCCTGTGAAATCAGCAGCTTCACAGCAGCCCAAAGGCTGTACACTCTGATTTCAGAATGTTTCTGATATGCAGTTACATGAAACAAGTTCTTGAGTGATATTTCTCCCATTCTTTATCATGTTTATGACATATTTTATTTGCATGCTCTTACAGCATTTACATAGAGATGTGCAGAGAGTTAACGATTTTCAAACAGTGACAAACAATGACTGCTTTGGGAAAGAAGGGAAAATAACTGGCTAAAAGCAGTGTTGGAGAACTACTCCAGCATAAAAATCTACCAAAAACAAATCCAAGGAGGACGGTTTGGTATACACATTGGAGTAACTATAACATACAGGGTTTGTCTCCTATGCAGAGCTTCTCTGAAGTGTTGCAGGGTTAAAAGCATACACATACATGCAAGTATTGCTCTATGTGTTTACATAGCATCACAAAATCTATAGAAACAGATTGGTTTTAAACTGCAAAAATAGTTCACATTTCTGAATAGATGACTTTTGGTGAAAACTGAGTTCACAAAGCAAATGTTTTCAACTCAGCTGGTTCTGCACCTTGCATCACACACACAGCCCGATTTCACCTCAGGAAGTCACGCAGCCTGCATGGACTCCTGAAGCAAGGCTGTCACTGTAAGGAGCTCCCAGCACAAGAGTCCAGTGTAAATATAACAGCTCATGTTCTCCTTTCTGCTCTGCAGCCTTACTGTGTGCCTCACTGGACTTTTCATAGGCCTGATTTGTTCTCCCCTGCTGTGTCCTCCCATCTGATCCGAGTGTGCCAGCCTGACTGAAATCTGAATCTGCATGTTTTGGGACCCTTCTGCCTCCAATAAATGATGCTGTAATTTTCTGCAGAAACAGCCTTGGAAACTTGCCTTGCTCAAAAAACTCCCCAAAGCAGGAAAGGGTTAAAAGTGACCGAATAATTTTCAAGGCACTACTGAAGCAGAACTTGGATTTTTAGATGAACAGCAATATTCATCTCCCCCCATCATGTACAGAAAGAGAGGAAAGCAGGACTATTTATAATGCTGTAAAAATGCAGGAGCCAAGTCATGAGCACCTTCAAAGGCTGATGCAGTGAAGGAGGTTACATTTTTATGACCAGCACATCAACCAGTAATCATGACTTAGATGTGGTTTTGGACAAGCCTGTTTAAAATACTTCAACTATCCAAAACTGTCATTATTATAGATGCTTCCATGAAATCAGATGTGAAGAAAAAAAAAATGCACCAACCAACAACACAGAAACCTGCAATTAATGTATTCATATCCCGCAATAAAGCTGTTGAAGCAGCTTATCAAGGTCTGTAGTAGCTTGTTACAGACGTAGCTTACACGCAAACCAAAAACTGAAAGGAAAGGAGTTGCCCCCTCTCTGAAGCTGCCATACTGCACTGTTTAAATTCACACTTAGATAACTGCATTGTAAAGCAATTTACATTGTCCAACTCTACAATTGCAACCAGGTTAAGGAGTAGCACTTCCGAACCACAATAAAACCTACCTTTGCCATCTTCAGAACACGTTACAGCTGTTAAGTCTTGCCTAGCAATAGACATTGGCAATACTTTTCTGGCACAAATGTTCTCAGTATTAGTGGCAGCAGAAACTGTGGCACTTGCAGTTGAAACGTTAGACACACTTTTGCTCATTGCTCCGTCAAAGTTCACCTCATCTGTGTCAGAATCATCTGAATGAAGAGGATTAGTAAAACAGAGGGGTGCTCGAACAGAAATAGTGGGATGGTCAAGATTACCACTGGAAGGATGTTCAACTGTGGTGTTGGATACCAGAGAGAGAGTTTTAACACCATGACATAAGATGTCTGAAGACGTGTCTTCAGACACCGGCATACGCAGTGCATTTTCAGGCCCATGCAGTGACCACGTGGCATGTCCCTTTTCTGTCAGAGGCAGACGATCGGGTCTTGGTGGAGTATCGGAAGCCTGCTGACTCAGCAGGCTTTCTGGTGAAGGTATTAAGGCTGTGTTAGACGGCGGCACGCTGCATTCCACACATGAGTTTTGAGAAGCATCTACAAATGAATCCCCTGAAATCTGTTCTTGTGGCTTAAAGCTCTTATCAATTACACAGGATGACGCAGGCTTCATTTTAATTGCATGTCCCCTGTTCAACAGAGAGTTCCCATCAAAGCTTCGTGGCCCTTCTTGGAGAGGTACCTTCTTGATCTCAAAACTTAAGTTGCGCTCCAGCCTTTTCTCTGCACGTTCACTGGGTTCATTCTTCCCTGAATGTTCTATTGACTTATTATAATTCTCATTGAGGTCTGTTGAGTGCTCTGACGAAACCATGTGCAAAACTGGCTTTGGGTGGTATCTGTCATTGTCCTGCCACACAGTAGTGACTGTTGGATAAGCTGATGGGGGAGACGGTGTTAAGATTGGTGGTACTGGCTGAGGCTCTGGAGGCTGCAAGATTTCTTCTTTAGCATCTCCTTCTACAAGGCAACTGCGGAAATACCAAAACAGTTAAGTTTTCTGTGTTTTGACAATATTTTCATTATCTATCCATCTATCCCTGCAGCAGTAATGCTTTCATGCCAATTCTGAGCTCCAGGCAGCAGTTCCACTGCATACAGATGATGATTATAGAATATGACTAATGGGGTAGGCAAGAACTAAGTCAACACACTCAAAACTTCTTTCAGAATATCACAAAGAAATGCATTCAAGCCACATCTAACCCTCACTGATAGTTCAAAGATTGCTCACATCCTTTCCCAGAAGCATCTTTTCAAAGACTGTAAGAAAGGCCCTCTTGTGGCAGGATTTCAGTACTTCCTGCTTGCTTCTTAAGAAGCGCCTCAGAGGAACTCCCCGTCTGGAATTCAGATTGCAGTAAAGCCAAGAAAAAACTCTTAAGGAAAAAAAAAAAAATCCTTACAGCTTAACACCAAATATCTTCCTTTATTTTTGTTTTTCTGCACATGTCTGGGAGGATTTCATTTTTGTATCTGTGTGTTTAATAGTTTCTCCATAGTTATAAGGTTAATGATGCCGACCAAATTTAGCTGAGATGAAGCGCACTCTGTGTAAATCCCACTGACTGTAAAATACAGGATTCAAATTACAGTGCACATTAGTGAGACCGCAGCACTGAGTTCCTCTTAAGATACTCAAAAGGAGAAGCTCTTCAAGCATATGGTCAATTTACTTTCAGATTAGGTATATAATATTTGACTACAAACATTCCGCACAACTAAGGTCTTGTCTGCAAACACGAACTGGGCATTTTTAGAGCTTTTTAAATTATTTCATTATGTAAGACCAGTAACAGAGTGATAACCAAGGTGCAAAATAAATGTGTGACAAGAACAGAAATACAATTAAATAATTTAAAGAAACGATACTTTCAATCCAGTCAGATAAATCAAAGCAGAGTGGACTACAGTTTGCAAAGGAGTGCAATCTGGCCACATGCTTGAGCTGAGCAACCAGCCCATTTTTATGCACAAGGCTCAGATCGCTTCTTGCTGTTCGCAGAGGCGTCCTCCTGGGACACCAAGAAGGTGTTGGGCCTCAAATTCTCTTCCTCCCCTCCCTTCACTTGTATATTGTTATCTTGCTTTACATTAAGATATGAGGAATACAAAGCACATCACAAAACAATCTAATCAAGAGTAATTTGGGAACTCTTTTGCCTTCTGGATGTTCTTGGAAAATGAGCAAGCTTGGGAACATGCTGCTGGCTTGAATAAGTAAAGATGAGAGAAAAAGGAAAACAGTAACTCTGGCTCCAATTTAATACCCACTAAGAAAGAAAGGAGAATTTGCCTCATCTTGGAGGGGGGATAAGACAGTGCAAGTGTTCACTTACACAAATGTTTACATGCCCCCTTACCAGCAGTGATGCTCATCAGTAATCTCCACTAAATCCTTCTAGCGAAAATGAAGCTTTTCCCTTATTGACCTCATTTTCCTGACCCAGAGTTACACATGCAATCAGCAAAATAACTTCTTATCTGGTACAGACGTACCATTAAGCACTGCAATTAGCTAAACAAGTTAGCATTAAACTAGATATGACAAGATATAGGCCCAAAATGCATGCAGTTCTTCCCTGATCATTGTTTAATGAAATCACTTTCCCATTTGATTAACTAGTAAACAGAACCCCACAGGAATACAAATAGCCTCCTTAGAGGTATGCATAGAAGGGATGACGCAGGAAACACTGGACAAGGCAGCAGCCCAAAAGTTGTTTAATCATCATACACAGATGAATAGAGCTGTTGAAAACGTTCCCTATCAGATATGAAGTTAAATTTCATTCTTTCACTCTTAAATGAGAGCTTAAAGTGATCAAATGAAAAATGCTTTATCAAAATCATTCTCTGCCTCATCAATACTGAAAAATGTCCATCCTCAGAAAATGAAATGCCCAAAGAGCATTTTGATGTATTTTATTTTAAAAGGAAATAGATGCCACCCAGGATTTCCTGGTTTTCTGTGAACATGTAGCAATTCTTCCATTTTACTGACATCACAGTATTATTATTTCCACATGTTCTGCCTTGCAAATGATGTTTTTGTTTCTTTTCACAAAGCAGAAATATTAGGCTCTGTATATATTTAAGAGCTCTTTGTTTTGCAGTAGCTTTTTCTATAGCTCTTGCCAGAAAATCCTAGGCTTTTTGGGCTGCTGCATAATGCTTTCTTTGGGCACTTCCTTTGACAGCTGTGCTTCATAGACACTTCTGCCCCCAGAGACAGAAAATTATCTGATGATGAACTACTAATATTATTACAAACAATAGGAGACCATACAGTAAAACCAGCTTGATTCAAATTACCAGGAAGCCAACAGAAAGCTCATGAACAAGGATATGAGATGGAGAGGAGTCAGTGAACCAAAGAATGCCAAACCGTTGGAGAAAGAGATGTAAGCTTTCCTGTATTAGATCTTCAAATTAACCCTGCAGTGCTTTTACACACATGCACACACACACGCATAGTAAAAGCACGCATTTCTCAAGTACATCTGTAAAATCACGCTCTGGAATAAAAGATGGAAAGCCTGCTTGTAACTCAGCCTTCAAGCGTCTCTTACACACAACTGTTACTGATTATCTTGTAATTCTACTACCTCAGCACCTCCTCATACGTAACTGCATACAGAATTTCCTAAGGTGTTCAAGGCAGCTTTTTCATATGCTTTTATTGCCACACAACCTGAGCAATGTGCTTACGCATGTAATGATGCAGTGCCTTACCATCAAAGACCTCGAAGTAATGACTTCTCAGCTGTCAGGTAAACCATGGATTAGGCAGTATTTTTTTAATAATTTATCATAATAAAAAATTATGATTTTTTAAAAGTACAATAATCTGTAAAAAAAAAAGCCATTCCACAGCATTCCACCAAAAATATACATATGGAAAAAACCCACAACAAAAAACCCCAAACCAAAGTGACAGCAACACTATTTTTGCCTTTTCTACAATATATTCTAATTTTTTTTAATGATTTAAAATCTAACCCATTCTAGCTTTAACGGAAAAGAGCTATATTATTAAAACGGGGCACCACGGGTTCAGATGCAAGTGAAATTTGGCCAGTGTTCAAAAGAGAAAAAAGCCCATAAGTAATCCATAGTTATTCTCTGCAGCATACTGTAAGGTTTGCTTTTCAAATAAAAGAGTGATGCCAAGGTCATGGAATGCAGCTGCTATGATCAACCAAAAACAGATACCAAGCTTTACATCCTCCCTTATAATTAAAATAGGAAAATTAAACTCCATGTGAGCAGGCTGAAGCTACACAACCACATTATTCTACTGAAGGATTAAATCACAGCCATCCACGTGGAAGAAAAGCTGCTGTTCAGTGAAGCTGTCACAAGCTATACATTTATATAAATTATCTGTAGTATAAGGAATGCATAAAAGTAACCATCTGGTGAATCTTTCTGGTATAATTTAGTTACATGAGGCTTTATGGGGTTTTTTAATTGCGACACACAAATCAGAGACTGCTAACTGAAGAGGAACACCAGTCAATGGTTTTTATCTTAGCTTTGCAGAAGATGCAAAGAGAGGGTCCTGCAGGGCTTGAAATGAAGCAGAAATACACATAACCCTTGAAATGCATTTTAATGTTATTAGATTGAAGTCCAAGCGTCATCTGAAGAAATGTTTAACTGCTGCAGTATTTCACCTTTTTCCCTTCAGACAGTAGCATGTGGCTCTTCATTACACTGCATACAAAAAAGCTGCTACCACGTCTTTTATGTCTCAGTTTCCCCATTCTTTCACATTGCATCTGAACTTGGAAAGGAAAAGAATTTTCTATAACCAACCTGATTAAAATAAACCCTTTTTCCAAATACTTGAGAATGAAATACTGATCACACAAATATTTCAAGGACAATGCCTTGAAGGTATTAAGATCCCCCATCTGAATTCTGAAGCACCAATCATTGCTTCTAGATTCTAAGACTCCAGTGGTACAGTCATGTAAAATCATGTACAGTCCTGAACTGTAAATTTACAACTTCATCTCTTTATAGTCTAATATGTAATAATAAAGTCAAAACTTACATATACTGTCTTCCTGCCTTAACCTGAGAATGGTTAAATTGTGTTTAACAAAGAACGCTTTCCACCCCCAGAGTCCTCCAAAGAAATTTAACATAGATATACGTTCAAGGTGACCTTCACAAGAAGTAATCAGAAACTGCAAAGCTAAGCAATTTCCAGAATTAGGTGCTGATGTATGCATGCGGGAGCTGCTCTTGTTTACCTTCCTAATAATCAAGGAGTAATATTATTTCTTTTTTTTATGTTGACATGAAATGCAGATAGATATTAAGCTAAATGACTACGTACACATATTGTATAGCAAATACGGATTACATTGAAGCATTACAAGGTGATAAAGAAAGGCAATACAGTTCCAGAACCTCTGCAGAACAAGCCCAGCTGGATGCTTCATGCTGAGTGAATAAAAGTAAACAAAATTGCAATTTACTATTGATTTAATATCAACAGCCTAAAGAGACTTGTAACTTCTAAGAAGAAAACGACCTAAGCCTCAAAAAGTACAATCAGATATTATACTTCGTAGCACTTATTCCCCAAGATATTCCCAGGCCAGTGCAAGTACTAAAAGGATTAATTATCCCTCTCTGAGTAAGCTTCCTATCTTACATTGTATAAGTCTTTAGTAGCATCTCATCCTAAGACATGAGAGTTAACTTGATACTAGCTAAACTTCAAGAAGAAATCTACAAGTTTAAAGGCAATACAGAGATGACCTCTCCCACCATCCTGTCACAAAAAAGAGAAGAGAGAGGTGAGCAAGCCACCTTTAGAGAAAAATTCTACAATGCACTGAGTGATCAGCCACTGAAAAGTGGCATAGAGGAGATGTCACCATCCATTCCAAACAGCCTCAGGGCCATCAGAAAACAACTATCAGGAATAGTAAGCATTACCATCTAAGCAAGCATAGCTTGGTCTGATAGCTTGTCTGAAGACAAGCACCCCGAGGTCAAGAGATGTAAACCAATTCTCCTGCTCAGTGAGGATCATCTCAGGCAGATTCACCTAAAACCATGCTGGCACACACATGTAGCCCTATAGCTTTATTTAAAAAGCACCTGTTAAACCTTCCCTTAAAAACAAATCAAGTTTCCTCACTAATTACACATTCTAGAGCCACTATGACCAAGCATATAAAAGAATTGAAAAGCCTCATTCCTTTAAAGAAGTAGTAGCTTTAGCAACTCGCCTGTAACTTCATCAGACAGGGCATGTACAACTCCAGCACACATTTAGCTGGAAATCTAAAAATGTTACTGAACAAAGTATTTTAAGCAAGTTCCCAGAGGAAATTCTAAGTCAAACTAAAAATGTGGGCTAAACTAGACTGCTTCAGAGTACCTACTGAATGTGAGCTTATTGTTAAAGGCAATGACTCTTAGACACCACTTGGAAACATTCACCACAGAAAAGATGTAGACAACTACTTAAAATAGTTGTACCAAGATATTTTTAGTCACAGCAATGTAGAGAGAAATAATAGAAGGGACATGAAAAAAATGTCATAAGAGAATGGTTTGGGGAAAAAAAAAGCTATAGGGAGCAACAGGGAGATGTATCATGTTTAACAGTTTCCTCCTCCACGCAGGGATTAAATTAGAATCTTTCACAGATTCCACTCTCCCATCCTCCCCAGGAAAAGGATGTCAGCTCATGCCAGAACATACACAATATGCAAAACCTGGCTCTAAGTCCTGACTGAATCAGGCTGCAGACTTGTAAAACTACCTCCCCCATGAAATAAACCCATGCTTATTAGTGGGTATTGGGAGCAGATGTGAGGAGCAGCAAATAAAGACTTTCCTCAGAAGCATCTTCCATGAGGAGTGTAATTAATTGTTTTCAAAAATAACGCGTTTGAAAAAGACAACCGCTTTGCTAAAAGCTTCCATTTATTCACCTCTGAGGGACTAATCTTCCTGCCAGTGCTGGCAGATGGGAAAGTATGAATTTACGGAAGCAGGCCAAAACGGACCACGCTTTATAAGAGAGATTAAAAGATTTTAACTTAAAGCAACAAGAACAATGCAATGCAGATATAAGACAGAATATTAGTTATGTATATATTATTATTATTACATGAATATATAAATTTGATTAAAACCTAGGTACATCCAAGACTGTTTCAAGGAACACTATTAAGGATATTATTACCTATTGGAGAGAAAGCACCTCTAAGTTCAGTGACTGAGTTTCAAGAAAAGCTTGGAACTCAAGAACACCGGTTAACAGCCTCCTCTGCCATCACCTTTATCTACATCATTGTAAATAAGGTAAAAATTGTATCACTACATAGCAAACTGCCATTTGGTTGTGAAAAGCCCCAACTCATTTCCATCTCTCTTTCAATGTTGTATTCTCCTTCAACTTCTGCTTGACATAATTAATGCCAAGTTAATCATAAAACAGCTACTCGTATTCCCACTGCCAACCTGAACTTGCACTACTCCAGTCTGATTACATTTTAAAGCAGCAAAAAAAGTATACTTTCCTTATATTACTGAATGTTATGGAGAAAAATTGGCTGCTTGTTTCTTATAACATTGTACAGCTTAAGGAAACCCCAGTGCTTACTGCCTACTGTCTTACTGCTTAAATGTCTAAATAATTACAGGCAACGTAGCACAAGCAACATTAGCTGCCAAAGTTCCCTTCCAAAAACTACCCAGGAAACTTAGGCACTTACTTCAGGAGAGCTGCTGCTTTAGCCATCTATCATTCAGGCTGGGTACCCATTTTAGGCAGATGAACTCAGTAGTTCAGATTTACTTTTGGCTTCCTTAAAGTCACCTACATATTTTTAAGAGCTAGAGAGGATTTTCTTTCTCCTCTGTTGAACGAAAGGATAGGTGAGACCAGCTTTTCTTTCCAATAAGAAAAGCATTTTGTTGGCACACTCTAGTCAACAGCAGTACTTGCCTGTCAGGTAACATTTTGTTGAGTAAACAGATATGTTTCATTATGGCTGTGCCTCTAAAAAGAGAAGGTTCAGTCGTCATTTGAGCCTATTTTGAAGAATGTTTTGCTACTATCACCGAGCAGAATTAGAGTACAAGTAGATCTAACACATTTGACTACTAAAGGGGCATGCTTGTCTACCCACATGTAGTCACTACAAGACTGGCATATTCAAACACAGACTTCACAAAGATATTAAAGATTGTATTTATAGAATCAATTAGAAGACTTCAATTTGTATTATGTTTGTTTCTATTTATAAATAGAAAAAAAAATCTTTAAAGTCTTCATAGCATCAGTGGTTTTAGTCTACTATTTATTTACGAAGCACATCAATCTGTTAGCTTAAAATATAAAGTATAGCAAGATAGTTTAAGTATATTAAGATAGTTAACTACCTGCGGGTCCGTGGAGGCTTTGGTGGAGGAGAATCCTGTTTCTCAGCATCTGAAGAACTGACAGCATTCTCTGTATTATTTTCATCCTGATTAAAAGAAGAAGTTTTCATTTACGGCTGTAAAGCTGAATCACACAACACTTGAACTGAAAGGCCCAAAGATCTGCAATGATACTTGAAAATAATGCCCAGCAATATTACAGATTTTTGGCTATCATAGAGATCACTTTCAAATTTCTACTTAAATTCACAGTATTATTTTATAACTTCAAATTTTTCCAACAACATCGTTTCATTTGTAATTGTAACAAAAAAATTCTCAGCAGCTCACCTTTCAGGTTAGCAGTGAGCAAGCTCCCTTATGCCTTCCAAACTATTCATATTGAAAGCATTTATTTTCCAGTCAGTCTAATAATCTTCACTTGCACAACCACTCCATTGAAGACTAATGTACAGTGCAATAAGGAAATGAGAATTTCAGCTACTGTAAAGTGACAAGATTTAACACAGTGTTCCAAAACACTTTTAAATCATCTCCCATTTGCGTACAATGAAGTTTACCATACTCAGAAAAACATGAAGGTTTTTATTTCCTTTTAGGAGGACCATAAGAGATACATATTTTACAGATGCATACATTTTTAAATACACGTATCCATCCACATTTATATGTATATACATATAACATATTGTTGCGGGATAACCCATGCAGACAGCTAAGCACCACGCAGCTACTCACTCTTTTCTCCCCCCCTCCCCAGCTCCAAAGGGATAGGAGAAATGGCAACAAAACTTGTGGGTCAAGATAAAGTTGTTCAATAAGCAAGGGAGAAGTGGGAGAGGAGAGGAAGAAAACAAACAGAAGTGATACAGAAGCAACCACTCACCACATCCCACAGGTAGACCTCTGCCCAGCCAGTTCCTGAGCAAAAAATGGCTAACCTCAGCAAACCCCATTCTTTTCCCTCTCTAATGCTGTGCACGATGCTGTATGGTGTGTTAAGGAATATCTCTCAGGTTAATTTGGGTCATCTGCCTGGTTGTTCCCCTCCCATCCTCTTGAACACCCTCATCTATTCACTGGAAGTGCAGACTAAGAACCAGAGGTGGCACTGGCACTGTGCAAACATTGTTCAGCAATAGCCAGACCATTAGTGTGCCACCAGTAATGTTTTGGACACAAATCTAAAACACAGCATCCTAAGAGCAGCCACGAAGAATATTAACTCCAAACCCAGCCAGTACAAATATATAACTGCATATGTATAGAAATAAAAACAGATCATACAAGAGCCCATATATAAACCATATCTACCATTTCCATACACATGCCACAGCCAAAGGTCCCTCCTTGGTTTTGTTGGCTCTTCACATTATCTTAAAATCATAGAATAGTTAGGGTTGGAAAGGACCTTAAGAACACCTAGTTCCAACCCCCCTGCCAGGGGCAGGGACACCTCACACTAAACCATGTCACCCAAGGCTATGTCCAATCCAGCCTTGAACACCGCCAGAGATGGAGCATTCACAACTACCCTGGGCAGCCCATTCCAGTGCCTCACCACCCTTACAGTAAAGGGTTTCTTCCTCATATCCAGTCTAAACTTCCCCTGTTTAAGTTTGAACCCATTACCCCTTGTCCTCTCACTACAGTTCCTCATGAAGAGTCCCTCCCCAGCATCCCTATAGGCCTACTCTGCTCTTGTGAGACCTCATTTGGAATATTGTGTGCAGTTCTGGTGTCCTCAATGTAGAAGGGACATGGAACTGTTGGAACAGGTCCAGGGGAGGGCCACGAGGATGGTCGGGGGACTGGAGCGCTTCCCGTGTGGGGATAGGCTGAGAAAGTTGGGGCTGTTCAGCCTGGAGAAGAGAAGGCTGCGTGGAGACCTCATAGCAGCCTTCCAGTATTTGAGGGGGGCTTGAATTTAATATGTATTTTACCTAACACATTTCTTGCAGGAGCTTTCTATGGTTCTATCACTGTTTTGAAAAGCAGTATTAAAGAACCACCACAAACACCCCAAATCTGTGTCATATATTTCAAAGCACAATACCAGGTTCATACAACATGGTCTACTATCTGCCAGCCTACCTGTTCAGGCTAGGTGACAGACTAACCTTCTCTGGTCTTATGAAACAGAAGGGAAGTCCCCATTAATTTCTGCTTTAAATGTTGATAATTGCATTTGAATTTGGTAACAATTTCAGTTTTGGAAGATAAATCATAACTAACGTTGTAGCAGGTTAATACTCTCACTTAAATGTAGACCCATTAGTTACATGGTTTTCATTTCCGCAAGTTACCATATCACTGCCTGTTAGTGTGAAAAAACTATCATCAAATTCTATTCCTCAGTGCTTTAACTGGAGCTTTTCCTGTGAAGAAGAAATACTAAGTCTTTTGATCTTTCTTATTGTTCTTCACTAACCTCCCCCATTAACTAGCTGTCCAACACAGTATTCCAGAAGTACTCCAGCAGAAACACGCCATTGTTCCTTTATCAATGGCTTGTGTTAGCCCTTTCAGGCAAACCGCACAGGGAGTTCATTATCCTGCTGACCACTGGCTCTAACTACTAAGTTCGGGCTTTTTGAGTGAGATTCAATTAGCAGATAAAAGCCACTTAAGTTTAGATGACCACAACTGAGGCTCCCATTGCAGTCAATCACGTTTGGCTGGTTTTCATAAAATCATAGAACAGTTTGGGTTGGAAGGAAACTTCAAAGGTCATCTAGTCCTAACCCCCCCGCCATGAGCAGGGACACCTTCCCCTGGACGAGGCTGCTCAGAGCCCAGTCCAGCCTGACCCTGAATGTCTCCAGGGATTGAGCATCTATTGCCTCTCTGGGCAACCTGTTCTGGTGTTTCACCACCCTCATTGTAAAAAGTTTCTCCCATGGGCTGGCTCTCAAAGTGCACTGCAAGCTGGGATTTTATACTATAATAGGTTTTAATAATTCAAAGCACAAAACAAGCCTCTTGTTTTTCTAGTCAGTGATGGAATGAAACATTACCATGGCACATGGACATCCAAACCCCTACCAGCCTTCCCTCAAGAAGACAGAGAAGCAATTTCAGCTTTTTGGCATCAAGTGATAGACCAGTTTGCTCTCAACATACATGAAAATGAGCTTCAGTACCCTCACTCAGGCAGAGTACCATGCTGAAATTTGGTGCCGAAGATGCTGAGGCTCACAGCATCCAACAGCATCGGTTCAGTTTCCTGCTCAATGGTTGTGCCATGCTCTTCTCTGCTTCCCTGAGCAAAGTAAACTCCTCCCCGCTTCCTTGTGCGGAGTAAACTCTGAGTCTCTCCAATATGTAGCCCTTACTATGGATAACACCAAATGCACTGATACTGTACTAAAAAAGGCCCCCCTTAAACATAAGCACTAGTAACTAGGATTAGCAACTAAAGCAACTGCACCCTGAGAACAGTGGGCCATTTGCCTTGTTTCAGCACCACAGCACATCCATGTTTCATAAGGCAAATAGATATTAGGAAGAATGAGACTCCACAGGAAGAGTTCCTTCCCCTTACCACCAACTTCTCCATCCTACAACAGATAAGGAAAGCATTTCAGTTCAGTTCCACCCACATGGAAGTTTTGAGGAACAGAGTTCTTATATATGCACTCAGTTTTCTAAGAGGTACTGGCAAGGGAAAGGGTGTGCCTCTTGGCTGTGGTGTAGACTAACGTGTCCAGAAAACAAACCAGCAGCTGCATCCCTGTCCCTCTATGCTTGTAAAGTGAAGTGTTTGTGAACAGAATGTTTCCTGAGATATGCTTTTCTCCCAGGCGGAAGAAAAAGCCTATTAAAGAAGCTAACATATGTCAAAGTTTTTAAGCCCTATGTATCTAGCAAGAAGCTCTTTCTAGCTGAGACAGGCAAAAATAGCTGAAGAGATTTTTGCTACTAGCAATAGAATGTACAGATACACCACACAAACGTGTATAAACTGTAATGCCTGAGGCACATACACAACCACAGGGAGTTTACAAAACCAATTCCTTCCTTAAAAAACAACACCAAACAACACACACAAAGTAGTACTTTTAAATTCAACCCCAGAAGTCAGGAGTTAGCCCCAACTTCATACACTGGGAAGGCTTCAGGTAAATACGGGTTCAAAAGCTTTCATTTCTGCATTAGGATAAAATCAGGATCAGTTCACTTTGTTCTAGTTACATTAAATCAGGAACACGAATTATGGAATTATTGTCACCAAAGAAGAGGCTCTTGCCTACTTTGCTTAATTAGCTCAACACATTGATGGTTCTGTGAAAGCTTCATTTACTTTCAGACAACACATTCCCCAGTAAGTGAAGGATTTTTACTTCAAAGGTTGAAGATAATAAAAATTTAAGGCAGTAACCAAATGACTAAGCCATGCAGGGAAGAAAAGAGTGCTCCTAACAACTTCAAGCTGCTGCAGCATTTTTCAGCAGTTATGCTCAGTCACTACTGGATCTCTTCTTATTTTTAACCAGAGAAATGCTGCTTGCTGAACTATCTTTTTCTTGTTCTCAGTTCTGTGTCACAAGAGATAGTGAACAATCAGTATTTTCAGCACCCTTGAGTGATAGCAACTCACACATTTCCCCTTCTGCCATATATCAAAGTAAGTGAACTGGCAAACATGCACAACGACTAGTACAGAGCAGAACAGAGGAAGCTCAACTGTAGAAGTGAATATAGGGTATCTCAGTGGGATGACCGCATCCATTGAAAAGAGCAGATGGCAGTATTAAGGAAAAGCCTTCCAGCCTTCCTAATCACAGCTTACTGGCATCAATCAACACACTCTTGCTTCTCTGGACAGATGTTGAACTCCCAGGCAGAACAGTTTTAGAAACTATGAGCTTAGAAAAAGCAGGACAACATATATAGTTTATGAGGGTCATCACATAGAATTAGTCTTTTAAAAACACTGATTAATAAATGTGCAATTCAGTCAATTAAGTATTCAGTGCAGCATCCTGCTTTCTTACAGAAGAGGCTTCTCACTGTAAGAAAACAGATGCATTAACAGTATGTGGGTAGACAAAAGAATAGGAGCTTTTGCCAACCTTTACCACTGTATGCATCAACTGCTGAACAGTTCAAGAGTTCCAATGTCCTTGCTGATTTGAGGGAACAGTTACTCCAGACAGGAGAAAATGCTCACAGTTAGGAATTTCTAGGTATTCTGTTAAATATATATATAAATATCTATATAAAAATATATATAAAAACACCTATATATGTGTGTATCTATCAAAGACTACAGTAACAAATGAAAAGACCACAAAGTCAAGTACTTAGAAGTATAAATTACACCTACATTCTACGATGGGGCTACGGAACTGATGGACAGGGGTAGAGCAGTTGCTATCATCTACCTGGACTTCTGCAAAGCATTCGACACTGTCCCACACGACATCCTTATCTCTAAATTGCAGAGACATCAATTTGATAGGTGGACCACGGGGTGGATAAAGAACTGGCTGGATGGCCGCACGCAAAGAGTTGTGGTCAATGGCTCATTGTCCAGGTGGAGACCAGTAACAAGTGGTGTCCCTCAGGGATCAGTGTTGGGACCAGTCTTGTTCAACATCTTTGTCGGTGACATGAACAGTGGGACTGAGTGCGCCCTCAGCAAGTTTGCCGATGACACCAAGCTGTGTGGTTCGGTTGATAGCGTTGGAGGGAAGGAATGCCATCCAGAGAGACCCTGACACGCTTGTGAGGTGGCTGATGCCAATCTGATGAAGTTTAACCATGCCAAGTGCAAGGTCCTACACCTGGGTGGGAGCAATCCCAGGCACAGCTACAGGTTGGGCAGAGAAGAGATTCAGAGCAGCCCTGCAGAGAAGGACTTGGGGGTGTTGGTCGATGAGAAAATGAACGTGAGCTGGCAGTGTGCGCTCGCAGCCCAGAAAGCCAGCCGTATCCTGGGCTGCATCAAAAGGAGCGTGACCAGCAGGTCGAGGGAGGTGATCCTGCCCCTCTTCTTCGCTCTCGTGAGACCTCACTTGGAGTATTGTGTTCAGTTCTGGTGTCCTCAACATCAAAAGGACATGGAACTGTTGGAACAAGTCCAGAGGAGGGCCACGAGGATGATCAGGGGACTGGAGCACCTCCCGTATGAAGACGGGCTGAGAAAGTTGTGGCTGTTCAGCCTGGAGAAGAGAAGGCTGTGTGGAGACCTCATAGCAGCCTTCCAGTATCTGAAGGGGGCCTATAGGGATGCTGGGGAGGGACTCTTCATGAGGGACTGTAGTGATAGGACAAGGGGTAATGGGTTCAAACTTCAACAGGGGAAGTTTAGACTGGATATGAGGAAGAAATTCTTTACTGTAAGGGTGGTGAGGCACTGGAACGGGTTGCCCAGGGAAGTTGTGAATGCTCCATCACTGGCGGTGTTCAAGGCCAGGTTGGATATAGCCTTGGGTGGCATGGTTTAGTGGGAGGTGTCCCTGCCCATGCCATGGGGGTTGGAACTAGATGATCCTAAGGTCCTTTCCAACCCTAACTATTCTATGATTCTACTCTACAACAATACAGAGTAACTCATCTTCCTGTGGTAATTCAGAGGAACAACGAATTCTCCTAGCACACACAGTGTCTTAACTCAACTTGCTAAAATGACCTAAATTGTGCTGTCATCTCCCATAGGCAGGTCTTTTCCCCATGTACTTCCTCCAATGGCTGAATCACCAACTGGAGCTGCCATTAACATTGAGCAAATAGAGTACTGCAGTTTCAGACTGAGATTTCACAGGCATTGATTGCCTACAATTCAAAACCTTTTGCCCATGAACTGCAATGCATAATTTTCTTTTGGAACTCCCAGGAGAAATATTTAATGTCATTCAGAAGCTTTCTGTACTGGTAATGTACTAGCAAAGTTACTGCAAAGACTGTTCAAGAAGTAATCTTACTGTTTCCCTTAAAAGGAATTGAGGCATTCCTATTGCCCTTATCATAGAGCTGCATGGGAACCACAGAGCATCAGTAGATAAGAGGAGAAATACTTCAGACTCAAACAATACATTCAAATGGTGCAGATGAAATAAAATTTTCCAAGCATAGGCAACAAGATAAATGCGTCTGAAGACACAGATGATTTTTAGAATGCTATAATGGCCAAAAAAGTCTTTCCAAAATGCAAAACAGCAGAGAATTTGAACAGCAAAGTCTTTTCACTTTGAGTTTCCAAACCACTAACATTTTGAATATCAACATTCTTCTTACGGCCGTCAACTCCTCCACAGCTTCTAAAAGCACAACCAAGCACAGCAACAGAGTCCTGTCACTTTCACAGGAAGAAATACGAAAGACGCTTGAACTAGCAATGCCATATATACTGGAGAAAGCATCTTAATGCAAGTTTCTATGAGGGGATAAGGATAAAACAAGGATTTGCAGTACTGTAACATGCCTGTTACTGTCAGGAGACAAAATTCAACACAAAACATCAGCAAAGAAATAGTAATCTTTCTGTTGTTTGTCTTCTAATCAATTTTCCTTTTTGTACATACAGAAAATCCAACCTGACAGAATTCCATCTGACTTGGACTTTCCAAGACAACCCTAATTCACTTCACATCATGGAAGTGATCTGAAGTCTCTTACCTAACACAAAACATTCTACTGATACAAATGTGACTGATACCTGATGATCAAGGCTAATCAGGTCACATATGTTTCAAAACTTCCAACCACAAAGCCAAATGTAGTATTTTCACAGCAGCACTAACAAAACCAATGCTGGCAAGAAGCACAGAGTTGTTAACTTCAAACACATCACAATATGACGAAGAGATTGAGCGGGAATTGAGTTGAGTCCAAGACCTAGTTTCAATTTAATTTGATAATCTAAAGTGCTCTACTATGGGGATATGGGGATGGGGGGATAGTTCTTATTATTAAGTTTAGCATCTGAGTCTTCCTATCAGGAAAAATGGCTTCTGAACAGCTTTGTCTGCCCTGAAATTTGGCTACTGTGGGGACTATTGAAAGTGCTCTGTTATCGGAAGAAAGCTTTTCTTCATATAATTTAATTTGCATACTTTGTATTATTTTAAGCACATTTATAGTTCTATACATTCACAGTATGTATAACTATATGGTAAGAAATACAATGACTACATTATACTACACCATATGAGCATTAGACTACATGGTTTCGAAACCTATCAAATTGTAATAGAAATTCTAACCCTATTGTATGTCTATTTTCAAACACTTCATGTGGTTTTCTTGCTGACTTTTTACAGTATTGTTTCCAGCAGGGCAAAGCTGGCAAGTTCACAGGAACACACGTTCAGGATTGTGTCTAAGCTACTTCCCTATGAATACTGCTACTTGTTGCCAATCAGATTAACTTTTTACTGTGATGTTACTGGCAAACATTGCTTACAAAGCTTAGATAACTCAATTCATTTCAAACACTGCTTGAAATGTGAAGAGCAATTGGACAACAAAGCCATGAAACCAACCCTACACAGAACTCCAGCTCTTCAGAGTACTATCAAAACATAATAGATGAAAGATTAAAAAGAAATTCCTCCTCACGTCAGTAGTGTCTCCTGTATAACTAACAGTAACATATCCAAAGTAGGCATGTTCTTTTATTTGGCATTGTTACCACTGAACATAATTAAGACCCTTCACATGTATATGACTCCACAGTTGCTGTAGCATCTGCAGGCAGAGTAAGACCTGGGAAGGAACCTTAGGATATTACACTGCATTTAATAAAGTTACTACAAAACTTTCCGCATCAGAGCTCGTCTCCTTTAAAACAAATGAACGTTCAGGGATGCATCTTAGTTAACAATTAACTAGAACATTTCTTGGGAAAACCAGATGTTATATACAACTGATGCTACACAACACCCTTGGAGGAAAAAAGGGAGCATATTCAGAACAGCAAACACAGTCTCCAGTGAGCCTCAAAGTTCTGAGAATCAGGTTACAGTTACAAGCAGATACTTAACCAGGTACATGGGTAGAATACCACCTAATTAAACCAAAAGAGAAGACAAGCTCACACCAGTTCATTTCCCGAAGGCAAATTTCCTAACTATCTAATGGATAGTAGCATATTTGTTTGCAAGTACCAAATTTTTAGATACAGGAATGCTTTACTTATGAGATTTTTTTCCCCTCAATCCTCCTGTAGAAATGTTCAAGCTACAATATGAAGAAGCCTCATTTCCTAGCGTAAAGAAGACCGCACCTAGCTTGATTTAAAAATTCAGTTTGGCCTATTTCCAGCAGTGACCAAAAAGAAACTTACAGGGAAGAATAAGGACAAAGCAGACAGGCAGGGATCCTTCCCCAGGATGTTCTCCACCAGTTTGCAACTCTGGAATTTCACAGGTCAGAGGTTGGGCAAATTCATGGAAGAAGATTCCAACATGATGAGATATTCACCTCAAAGCGACAGGCTTTCAGCTGCAACGAGCTCTGCAGTTTCATGTTGCATGGAGGACTACCTCCTTTTTTATTAAGCCTGCCAGATATCGATACCCTTTATAAAAGGTTAATAGAAATCAGCTTTTCACTGTTACTTAACCTCTATCTTATCTAACTTCTGCCATTTCTCTTCTAGCTCAATCTGGTTGCTCTTTAGATGAAGCCTTCTGACACTTTTGATCCTTGTCCAAGCTTTTAATGCTTGAATTCTGTAATAGGCTTTTGAGATAAGCAGAGCAGACCTGCAGGCAGTATTCAAGATGCAAGGTATGCACACAATGACATTATGTTCTCTGTTCTTACTAGTTTCCAAATAATTGCTAAAATTCAATTTCCTTTACAACTGATTGATTATAACCAGAATCACATCCAAGCAAAACTCAAAACTCACACTCCCTATTCAGAGTTTGTATTTCTTGTGTCTCAGCCCCTGCACATTACCTATCCATAATTTATTTGTCCTTGTTTTATTGCTCAGTCACTCAAATCCCATTTGATGTGCTACAGACAGCACTTGCCTTGTTACAGACATAGTATCAACATGCTGTGTCACTTCCTTATTCAGATCTTTTGGAACATGTGCAAATAAGAAACAGTTTGGGTTGACTCAAGACACAGGTCAGATCAAAGCCAAATAACCAGTAGACTGATCTGCCTATTATTTTATGACCAAGACTCGAGTAATTTGGAATCACTTCTGTACAAACCTAATAAATCTGCACAATCCAAACCCCATCATGCTCATTCCTCAGAAATAAAATGAAAGTTTACAGACCAGCTATGCTGAATATTAAACCTGTAACAAATTAAAACAGCCTGCCCCAACCATGCTGTGTTTAGTCCATCAAGTTTCTTACCATGACTAAAGACCTCAGAACTACTGCATGTACTTCAACACAACATATGTGAACCCAGTCCTGCTCAACTACATCGAGGGTGCACTGGACCAGACCAAAGCAGTACACAACAGCACGTAATACCCCAGTCTCGGCTGAAGGGTCAGATCAATGCTTATCTATGGGTTTAAAACTGGGCCCAACACCACACTAGGGAGAAGGAGGAAAAGAAAACCTCATAGAAGTTTTTAGCTTTCAAGAGTTTAACCTAAACATGGAACAGATAAAAGTAATCTATATATTTTGCATACACACAGGTGCATGTGTTTATTTATATATGAACGTGTGTGTATGTACGCTGGAGTTTTATTTTTTCATATATCTTATTTTATATATGTTCTTGCATCACTGTTTAACAAGTGATTTGAGAAGGTCAGGCTTAGACATGATTTTATTTGCTGCCAATAGATCAGAACTGGGGTAACTACTGCCAATCAAAGCAACAGATCAGTTGTCAACTACTGCCACCTCACCAAGGTAAGGGCACATTTCACAGTTCAAATATTGAGTTAGACTCCTACATTTCATCTATACTAGAATTCTTTCTGTTACTTCCCCATTGCAACTGCACCTGGTATACCCCTTAATTATCTGACCCAGCTTTTACAACCAAGTCCTCAGTGTAAGCTGGGTACAGGCTAGCCGTCCCTACACAGCAAAACCCACTTACAGACCAAACAAGTTCTATATATGCCTCAACACCACTGGACATCTAACTTAAAAAAACTAGACTTTACAGAAAAATCTGATCAGAAGCTAAACTAACAACTTCAGAAGGGAAAGACACATACCACTCCATCTGCAATCTTCCAGTCCGCACAACTTTCATACTTCTGCAGCTGCTTTTCAAACAGTTGTGCTATGGCTCGATGGACAAGTTCATACTGCTCCTGTGGTAGGGTACCAGATAAAAATTAGTGCATGAGATCTTTACCGAGAATGAATATATATTATCATATGATAATGACTAATCTTAAAACAAACCATACCTTAGTCTGCACTGCAGAATGCCTTTGTGTCCTCATTTCCTGTATTAAATTAAATACATTGAATTCTTCAGGTATTTTCTGAAATACAGAAGGAAGTCAATTACATTGATACAACTTTGTCAGAACAGCAATATAAAAGATGTTAGACATTCAAAAGTATGTTTAACTTTTACAGCTAAACCAATCTGTCTTCTCCACATTGCATCTATCCAATGTGGATGCCTCTCCAGAACTGGCTCTAAACACTTGATTTAGACCACATGAGAGCAGTTCAAGTAATCTGAAAATGAGACACCCAATGAAAACATTAATATGAGATTGCAATATTAATGATGCTTCATAACCTGAAAAACCCAGGCTGAAATATCCCTGTATATCTGAAATATCAGGTTTTAGGAGCAGCAAGATTAAGCAGAGATACTGAAAAAGTTGGATTCAAAATCACTTTATACTGAAATATGTTAAAAATTAGAATTTTACAATCACTTTTTTTAGATAAAAACTTGCTGTCACAGGGAAGTAAGTTCATACTAAAGCATGAATGCAATGAAACTAAACATCCAACCTGTCAAAAGAGTTCTGGAATGTCTTAAACATCTCACTATTATAGAACACGTGGGAGCTCAGTCAATCACTGTTATGAAATGATGGAATACCACAAAATTTCATCTTCTAAGATTCCTTACCCCAGCTTTAAGCAAATTCCACGTATAATCTATGGCACAGATGGCTCCTGTTCTTCCACACCCTGCACTATGAACATAAACAGGTGTGTTAGAAATCATTTTCACTTGTTAAAAAACACACTATAAAGCTTTATTTCCAGAGTCCACATGAAAAAATGAGTATCTAAATACCTTGCATTTTAAGCTCACTCAACCTGACACGAGTGCCTTAAAAGGAAAAATGAATTGGCAGTGCAAAATGCAGAATGGAGCATTAAAGATTTTAATGCAAGTATTTCATAGCCAATTGGAACCACTATCATGAAAGATGCTTCAATGCTGACATTTTTATTGCCTCTTTCGTCACATTATTCCTAGTTACCACTTTGCCCAAGTTTAATGATAGGTATGTTAAATGGCAAACCAGAATACATTAAAGACTTCCCACATTTTTCTGGTTTAGTATCATGCCTGTATTTCCTGCTTTTTCCTTAAGAGCTCAAATCTAAAAGCTATTAAAAAAATGACAGTGAACAATCAGTACTTCTTCCTAATGAATTTCTTTATTTGACACATAAAGAGTTATAATGTATGCATATTTATTACATTATAATTATACTGTTGCAAAGAACCAATCTTCACAACTGTATCAACATTCAAGAGAAACAGGACAAAGTGAAACGGATTTCAGTGCTAAGCAAGTTTTTTATGGTTTTAGACCTCAATTTCTTAAGAGTATATGTTAACTCTAAAGAGTTAACAACCCCAAATAATTTAATATTTCCTGGCCTGTAAATCTGAATTCAGGTTTTTATGACATATATACATTAAGTTTTGTTGTTTTAAAAAGCATTAAATATCATAAGCAAGAACCTTTCCATTTGCTCAGAAGCAAAGACTTACCAACTGGAAACTGCAACCTGCTCATTAGAGATCTTATCTTGTCATATTAGAAGGCAGACAGAAGAGTTCTTAGGTAGTGATGCACCTGCTATATAATCTCTCCTATTGAGAATGGAGCCTTCACTCCCAGATCTGATTTACAATGATCTTAGAATCATAGAACAGTTAGGGTTGGAAAGGACCTTAAGATCATCTAGTTCCAACCCCCTTGCCATTGGCAGGGACACCTACCACTAAACCATGCCACCCAAGGCTATGCCCAATCCAGCCTTGAACACTGCCAAGGATGGAGCATTCACAACTTCCCTGGGCAACCCATTCCAGTGCCTCACTACCCTTACAGTAAAGAATTTCTTCCTCATATCCAATCTAAACTTCCCCTGTTGAAGTTTGAACCCATTACCCCTTGTCCTATCACTACAGTCCCTAATGAAGAGTCTCTTCCAGGACCCTTATAAGCCCCCTTCAGATACTGGAAGGCTGCTATGAGGTCTCCACACAGCCTTCTCTTCTCCAGGCTGAACAGCCCAACTTTCTCAGCCTATCTTCATATGGGAGGTGCTCCAGTCCCCTGATCATCCTCGGGGCCTTCCTCTGGACCTGTTCCAACAGTTCCATGTCCTTTTGATGTTGAGGACACCAGAACTGCACACAATACTCCAAGTGAGGTCTCACAAGAGCAGAGTAGAGGGGCAGGATCACCTCCCTCGACCTGCTGGTCACGCTCCTTTTGATGCAGCCCAGGATACGGTTGGCTTTCTGGGCTGCGAGCGCACACTGCTGGCTCATGTTCATTTTCTCATCAACCAACACCCCCAAGTCCTTCTCTGCAGGGCTGCTCTGAATCTCTTCTCTGCCCAACCTGTAGCTGTGCCTGGGATTGCTCCCACCCAGGTGCAGGACCTTGCACTTGGCATTGGTTCATCAGGTTGGCATCAGCCCACCTCACAAGCGTGTCAAGGTCCCTCTGGATGGCATTCCTTCCCTCCAGCGTATCAACCAAACCACACAACTTGGTGTCACAGGCAAACTTGCTGAGGGCACACTCAATCCCACTGTTCATGTCACCGACAAAGATGTTGAACAAGACCAGTCCCAACACCGATCCCTGAGGGACACCACTCGTTACTGGTCTCCAGCTGGACATTGAGCCATTGAGCACAACTCTGTGTGCAGCCACCCAGCCAGTTCTTTATCCACCGAGTGGTCCATCTGTCTATTTGATGACTCCCCAATTTAGAGACAAGGATGTCATGTGGGACAGTGTCAAACGCTTTGCACAAGTCCAGGTAGATGACATCAACTGCTCTACCCCTGTCCATCAGTTCCGTAGCCCCATCATAGAAGGCCACCAGATTGGTCAGGCAGGATTTCCCCTTAGTGAAGCCATGCTGGCTGTCACCAACCACCTTGTAGTTTTTCATGTGCCTCAGCATGCCTTCCGGGAGAATCTGCTCCAAGATTTTGCCAGGCACAGAGGTGAGACTGAACTGGTCTGTAGTTCCCCGACTCATCCATTTTCCCCTTCTTGAAAATGGGGGTTATATTTCCCTTTTTCCAGTCATCGGGAACTTCACCTGACTGCCATGAGTTTTCAAATATGATGGACAGTGGCTTTAGCAACTTCATTTGCCAGCTTCTTCAGGATCCGTGGATGGATTTCATCAGGTCCCACGGACTTGCGTACGTTCAGGTTCCTAAGATGGTCTTGAATCAGATCCTCTCCTGCAGTGGGCCCAGGGTGTTCATTCTCATAGTCCCTGCGTCTGCCTTCCAAGACTTGGGTGGTGCGATCAGAGCATTTGCCAGTGAAGACTGAGGCAAAGAAGTCATTAAGAACCTCAGCCTCCTCCAAATCCAGGGTAGCCAGTTCTCCTGATAGCTTCTGGAGAGGGCCCACGTTGTCCCTAGTCTGTCTTTTATTTGCAATGTACCTATAGAATCCCTTCCTGTTATCCTTAACATCCCTAGCCAAGTTTAATTCTAAGCGGGCCTTAGCTTTCCTAACCTGGTCCCTAGCTTCCCGGACAACATCCCTGTATTCTTCCCAGGCCGTCTGTCCTTGCTTCCACCTTTTATAAGCCTCTTTTTTCCTTCGAATTTTCCTCAGCAGCTCCTTATCCATCCAAGGAGGTCTCCTGGCCCTCCTGCAGCACTTCCTTCTAGTAGGGATGTATCGCTCCTGAGCTTGCAGCAGGTGATCCTTGAATATCAACCAACAGCCTTGGGCCCCCCTGCCCTCTAGGGCTATATCCCATGGAACCTTTTTAAGCAGGTTCCTGAAGAGGCCAAAGTCTGCTCTCTTGAAGTCCAGGGCAGTGAGCTTGCTGCACACTCTTCTCACTGTCCTGAGGATCTCGAATTCGACCATCTCATGATTGCTACAACCAAGGCTGCCCTGGAGCACCGTATTTCCAACCACCCCTTCCCTGTCGGGGAGCACAAGGTCAAGCATGGCACCTCTCCTTGTCTCAAAGTCTATTTTGTCCTAATGAAGGTTTAAATGTTTTAAGAACCACAAAACATTTTCCTTTTCAAAGACTAAGACAGAACATCAATCAGAAAAGAATTAAACTAAAATAGAAGCAAAATTTCATTGTAGCACGAGTTCAAAGACAATGAAGGCTGTATGAGGAAATAGAAATACTGCTTTTTAGAAAACAAAACCAGATAAGTTCTGATTGAGAATCAAACTAGCGCATCTCATACCAAAAGTCTAGACTTCAAAAAAAACTTAAATTGAAAAAATAAATATATCTGATACCTGCAGTGTATGCAAATTGGTACATCTTCATGTTCCTGGTATTCTCTCATCAAGCTGATCATGTCCAGAATAGAATCAAAAGACGAAGGGACATCATGGTCAGGCCAGTTAACATAATGAAACTGGTAGACACTACGAGTCTCCTAAAGGAGAGGGAGGTAGAAAGATGTTAATGACAATATGTATTTGAGGAGTTTGTATGAAATAATTAGTTCTATAAACCCTCAATTTCTGGCATGATTAAGTGTGCACAAAGCCATTTACAGTATTAAAAAAACCCCACAGCTTACACCACTTATAAAAGCAAAAGGGAAGTTCTGAAGTAGTAGTACTTTGAGTGGTGGCTAATGCATAGGAGAAACCGCTATGGGATACTTCACAGAAGACTCTGTAACACAGAGGTTAAAGGACCCATAACTTGGCACTGTGTTAAAAGACTGTCTGTCCTTACAGTCTTAAACTTTGAAAGAGAGAAAGGGAAAGACCAAACTGGTTTTCATCATAGAAACTGGAACAATTTTGTATATTTACGAGTTTCAATTTCTTTTGCATAGAATTTGGTATGATTCTCCATTGAAAATTTTATAGACTTGACAAAGATTTCCATTACTCTGGAAAACCAGAAAGTGAACTTAGAAGGATATTACTTTATACCCCAAATAAGTATTTTCCTCCGCAATTCAAGGCAACACTCAGAATTCTTCAAAGTGAGATGAAAAGTCAGCAATTCATTACCAAAGTATGTGTCCACAGAAATGCTGAAGCAAATTTGCTAGGTAAGTCTGAAGAAAGATCATTTTATCAGCTGCGTAGGCTGAATATCAACATTGTTAATCCTTTCAGTTACATTACTCCTTAAAGGAATGCAAACTTCGGGCTCTTTGCTAAGAACAAAAGCATAGCTCTAACTGTACCTTTTTTTATTACTTAGATTTTATGTAGTACACAGACATTCTATAAATATTAACTGGAATAGAATTCATAGAAGCAGCTAAACATGATTTGTATGTATAGCAGATGCAAGCAATTTTAAGCTGCAGTTTCTAAAGTAACCAATTCTCATCATACAGAATCATACAACAGTTACAGTTGGAAAGAACCTTAAGATCACCTAGTTCCAACCCCCCCGCCATGAGCAGGGACACCTCACACTAAACCATGCCACCCAAGGCTCTGTCCAACCTCGCCTTGAACACCACCAGGGATGGAGCATTCACAACTTCCCTGGGCAACCCATTCCACTGCCTCACCACCCTTACAGTAAACAATTTCTTCCTCATATCCAATCTAAACTTCCCCTGTTTAAGTTTGAACCCGTTACCCCTTGTCCTCTCACTACAGTCCCTCATGAAGAGTCCCTCCCCAGCATCCCTATAGGCCCCCTTCAGATGCTGGAAGGCTGCTATGAGGTCTCCACACAGCCTTCTCTTCTCCAGGCTGAACAGCCCCAACTTTCTCAGCCTATCTTCATACGGGAGGTGCTCCAGTCCCCTGATCATCCTCGGGGCCCTCCTCTGGACTTGTTCCAACAGTTCCATGTCCTTTTTATGTTGAGGACACCAGAACTGCACACAATACTCCAAGTGAGGTCTATTCAGCTATTAAATGTGATGTAGTTTCTGCGTCAGGGTTTTTGATATTTTTTCAGTTTTGTTTTTAAGTGCACCATTTCAGAAAAATATGTTGCAGACCCCACAGCTGTTATGCAGTTCACTTCTGCTATATAAAAGCTTCAGAGCACGGTCAGGTATGAGCATTCAGGACATACCAACAGAAACAAACTGATTTCAGTTCATGAATCTTACTGCAAGTGCCTAACAAGCTACTCCTGAAAAAGAATTACCCCCTCAAAGTTACCTCCCTCATGATTCAACAATTTTCATAACTGTTGCAATACTAGTTGTTGAAATGGAACAAAGCACTGTTAAACAAAACCTAACTATAAGTGAGACTAACCTGTAGTAAATAATTTCTTAATACAGGATGCCCATTAAAATGACATTCTGTAAAGCAGACCATTAACCTTCCTGGTTTTGCAGAACAGCTCTACACTTATCTTTATTTGCTGGCAGTTATTTTTCAGAATAATAAAGTCCATCAAATCCAAGACTTAAGTTTGCAAGAATGGCTTAAATAATTCCTTCTTAACATCTATGTGAGAACGCAAGTGCTTTTACTTCACTGAAAATATGACAACTTTCACAATTAACACACAGTTCATTAAGTAGGTCTCATGTTTTACAGTAGTTTGTGTCTTAAGTTTTCATGATGATGAATAAATTCAATTTTGTCCATTTATCCATTTGCAGTTGCCAACTTAAATAGTGTAAATGAACTACTTTACCAGAATACTTGTTTGGTAAGCCAATTCTACATCTTGGACACTAGGATATCAAATCTTCATGAATTCCAAAGCCTTGAGCTCACTTTTAAAAGGACATTTCTATTTTGACCCTTGAATACAGTACATACAATTTCCCCATGCAGTAGTTTTCCAAGAAAAAGAGAACACAACTCCATTTAGTCAAGAACTTTCCACATTTTTTGTACCTATTTCCATTCCAAAAAGAGTAACTTTTTATAAGATAGAGTGAGAAATTTGGGGGAAAATAAAGAGTTATTAAGTTGTTGTCATTCTTACTTTACTTTTATTTGGCAATACAAATATATGAACAGGCATCAGAAATATATTCTAACATTGTAAAATCCTCTTGACAACAAATTATAGGGCAGATTCTAACAAGCACACAGACTTTACCCAAAAATAAGCTAACCAGAGAAAACAGGGTCTTTTGACAAGTTTGATTCAGTTCCTCATCATGTTTTCAGTCGGGGTAAACTGTGAAATTCTCCTAGGGTGACAGAAGCATTCTAGTTGTTAACATATGGTATTGAAGACCATCACACAACCTTGGCTAACCGAGAACTTACATAAAAAGACAAGGGAAGAGTCTCGCTACTCTTTTCTTATATACTAAGCTTTTAACATCACTTCAAAACTTCATGATTCACATAGAGTCAGCACATTAAAAGTGAAGATATTTTAATGAGTTTCCTCCATTGTATCATTTTAGAGACCTTGAGCAACCACTAAAGTTGAGACCAGAAGTGACTGTATACTTACATTTTGAAATTCAAGTAATAATGTTCTAATGAAGTAATCTGTTCTTGCTTGCTCAGCTTCCTAAACAGGAAAACCAGTAATGAACTGGGGGAAAAAATATATACCAATATGCAGCATAAAGGATATAACTAAAAAACCAAACTTGGATGTCTTTAATTTACTGGCTTTGTAGCTACAATTTCCCCCCAAAATGGGCAATCAAACACCGATTTTAAAAGAGCAACTTACCTTGCTACAAAAAATACCGTGGAAGAGGATACTTTTACTTAAAATAAATATGTGAGTGTTCAAACCAGTGTCTAGCCTGATCCTGGAAGTATCAATAACCTTGTAAGAGTATTTCAAAGTACTTCTATTACTTTATTTCTCCATACATTTATTTAATTTAGAGATTGCCTCCCACAGCCATCCTTCCGGAACACTTCTGCTGTATAGACTTCAGCCTCTTATCACTCCATCTTGTGACATCCCTTTTCATTTTCCCCCCATTCTACTACTTTCAATTATGGGTGCATCTGAATGGATCATTGTAATTATCTTGGTTGTGGCCAAAAAGCATAGCTTTTATGCTCACAAAATTTTCAAATCTGCCTTTAAAACACCAAGGACAACTTATACGGCAAACAACAAACAATATTGCCATACTTAAAACATCAGCAATATCACAATTTGAAGATGCTTTTAAAAGCTTAGCATTATAGTTTGCCACACTGAATTTAGGAGACTGCGTATGTGCTTTAGAATCACAGAATGGTTTGTGCCGGAAGGAACCTTAAAGCTCATCCATTTCCAATCTCCCTGTCATGGGCAGGGACACCTTCCACTGGACCAGGTTGTTCAAAGCCCCGTCCAACCTGGCCTTGAGCTCTGCCAGGGATGGGGCAGCCACAGCTTCTCTGGGCAACGTGTGCCAGTGCCTCACCACCTTTGTAGGAAAGAGTTTCTTCATAATGTCTAATCTCAATCTCCCCTCTGTCAGTTTAAAGCCATTCCCCCTTGTCCTATCACTACATGCTCTTGTAGAAAGTCCCTCTCCAGATTTCTTGTAGGCCCCTTTAGGTATTGGAAGACTGTTATAAGGCCTCCCCTGAGCCTCCTCTTCTTCAGGCTGAACAAGCCCAGCTCTCTCAGCATCCTGTCTGTCCTTCACTTAATGCTTTCCCATCTCTATTAGGAATATACCATTTTCCATCAAGAAAACAATCGCAGCACCTTGCAGATTTAAAGGAGACAGTGCATAGCTAGCAGCAATGGAGCCAATATATACCATTGTATCCAACAGCAATATTCAGTTGAGAAGTCAATTACAGCACACACACAATCCTTTTTGACAAACACTTGCCAGGTATGAGACCATTGCCCAGTAGGTACTGGGCGCAAAAATCCCACATAAAAACCCAATCCCACAAGACAAGTTTTAAATCAATTTAAGGTAGGAAAAGGCTACTCGATCTTCATAGACTAAAGTTTGTAAGTACATGCTTTCCTGACAGGATGAACTCGAAGCATACTTAATGCTTAGTACACTATTTCAAAGTGGGATTAAGAATAGCTCAATAAACTGACATGATAGCTTCTTCTGAACGCCTTAAAGCACTTCAGCTAGAAAACAGCAGCAATTCCTGTCCAAACCCACGCAATTTAGCACTAAGGAGAAGATAAAAACAGTTTTGAGATCAATTTGGAACAGATCAATTCTACTGTTTTAGAGTAAGTGAACAGCTAAGGCCAATCATGAACTCCAGAGGAAAAAATTCACAGTAAAATCACGTATGCTGAAGTTAATTTCTTCTATGTAAGTGGTCCCCTTTGTGAAATGGCAATTGCACCATCAATTCTTTTACTATCCCAGCTTTCTCTACTGAGGAAAGATGATTGCAAAAACCCATTGGGTTTCTCTTGTGTGATGCTGAGATGACAGGTGCCAAAAGAATGATTACTTTCAATTCCCTGCTGTGCTTGGTGTAAGAGATATCCACAGGCCCTCTTCCTGCCTATTCATCTGCCAGAAATCCTTACGTGACCATTTATGAGCATATATCAAAACTGGAAGAGACTCGAGTAGTTATGCTCAGAGATCAGAATTCCCGATAACACTGATGCAATGTGCCATGGAACCATTCAGGTTTCCGCCATCTTCCTGGAATCATGGTTTACTTTACAGTTACCCTCTGCAAATTCCCCAGGATAAGACTGAGATCTCATGGTGATCCGCTACTTGGTTTTGTTTTGACTTCAAAAGCAAAAATAGAAGCAAAGGAAGTAATTTCAGATAAACCTGTATCTGCTACCTATAGAAACAAGCTAAAAAAATTAGGAGCTCAGTTTCCGTTTTCTTTATTCATGCTTTCATAATTAACTTTATGTAACTTAAGGAAAATAACCTGTGTTCCAGCATTACTTTCATTTCTCATATGCATCCAGAACATACAAGTCATAACAAGCAATCCATGAATATTACTTGACTTCACGAGTATGGTACTGACATTCAGAACTACATCATGTAAAGATAAAGAAATGATACCCAAAAGATATCAGACCAAGGCACACAGATTCCCTACTTAAAAAAAATGAAGGAAGACTCAAACCCCTACACAGCTGAGATACTCCGCTGAGAGTCTTCCTGTAGAATTTGGGACTGAACAAATAAGAAAGCACTTGTTTTGTAATACACAGTTTGTTGAACAGTTATTTTAAGTTACAAAAGCATAAATTCTTCAAAATTAACTTAGAACGCTTGATACTTACACAAGAAACACGAAATGGTCCAAAAGTTACAGCTGCTTCTCCATACAGAGGCCAGTAACGTTCACATTTTTTCTGTTAAAGCAAAGAACTCTAATTCATGTGTAGTACTGAAAGATGATGATTAACACAAGCAGAGCAGACAAAATTATAATCTCAAATGCCTTATTCTCTCTCTTATCTGGTGCTTTTCCTTAACATCTGCCTACTGGTGCCTTGCTGGACATTAAATACAGCAAAATGTCTTTGCTCTTGGATACCAACAGGAAAACTAAAGACTCAGATGACCCATAAAGCCAAAGGACACTTTGGAAATTAGGACATGAACTTCCCGACTGCCTACACACGCATAAGCATGCATCATGCAGAAGGACACAGCGAGAGTTTATTTAGGTTTTGTGAAACTCTGGAGTTCATAATGGACCAATGTCTCTTTTTTACTTCCTCCTCAGGTCACATGAATGTAGTAGATTTAAAAGACAGATTGTTTTTGCAGCTGTATCGATTGACAGGAAATTCAGAAGGACTCGGGATTTTGTCAGCTGGCCTACATCCCACAAAGAGCAAGACTTTTTTCCATAGTGACATAACACACCATTGGTACAGTTTGGTTTATGAACAAGTATGGTATGTTCCACTGGGATGACACTTAAATAATAACGTAACACTGTAAACAAGCAAAGAAAAGCAGCTGCATTCACTATTTTCTATACACACAAATAGAAGTGTTGGCATTCTCATTCAACCTGGCAGATTATGTTTACAGTTATGGATTTGGCATATAGAACTTCACAGGTGTCAGCATATTGCCCCACATGGACAATGCTCACATAGTTTTGTATTTAGTATACATACCCTTCCCATTTCAAACTCCCGACAGGCCATAACAATTATCTGAAAAGACAAAAAGATGCTTGAAGTTAGCTGGTTTTAGATCAAATAACTTCAACACTTTACTATTTGCTTCTGTCTGGGCCAAAATTGATAACTGATTACTACTGAAGAGACAAATCTGTTTTGCAAACTGCAGATGCACACCCTTTTAATTCTAAAATAGTACCCAAGTTTTATTCTGCACAAAATCTACGACGCTAATACAACACTTTAAGGTTACTTGATCTGACTGCACTGTAATCCTGAACAAGCACCTTATTTATTCAGTCCGATTGTAAAGTCTAAATCTAATCATAAAAAACAGAACCATTTGCTGAGTGGAAGAAACAGAGCTATATTTGCTTAAAATTATATAGCTTGCTTAAAATAGGTGCAAAACCATGTTCAAAAACCAAGAATTAGATGTCTTAGGTGAAGCTATTTCAGACACATGAACATGAATAGCACAGGTAAGCTATTTGCAACATGTAACCATGATTTAAGCGTCTGATAAAACACTTGGAAAATATTTTCAGAAATAATTTGTTGAACATGCTCATTTTTAGCAGTACTTAAAAGTTAAATCCTGACAATAGCAGACGCAGAATATATAAACTAGCAATTAACCCAAAATTAGCAAAAAAACAAAGGTAGGCTTTTTTTTTTGCTGTTTCACAAGCTGCTTCTGTATCTGATCTTGTCAGTCCACTTAAGAGTTGTAAGGACAGGTGTAACCAAGTACCAACCTATTCATGATTTCATATGCATTCAATAAAATTGTTATTTTTAAATTTACATTATTAACTTGAATAAATAATATAACGATATAAAGAATGCTATTTAAACTACAAAAGCAAGATTTGAAAAGTAAATGGACTAAACTGTCAACATTTTTACAGTAGTAGCCAGCTCACACAAAAGATACCAAATCACTGTGTTATGAAATAAGAAAGTACTCAATTTTGGTTTTTAAGTAGGTACTTACAGCAACATTGTATTCCCATATCATCCTCCAGAAGTCTATTACTGTATTTGCTAATGGTCCCTGGGTAGCAACATATGCTTTTGGCCCATGTACTCCCTAGGATTGCACAAAGGAACCATTAATGTTTATAAAGAAAATTCATCTGCACTGAATAAAAAAGGCTTGAGGTTATAATCATGTACAATTAGGTTATCTAATTTTTTGTTGATACAACAGGAAGTGTGAATATGAAACAAGTCCCATTCACATTAGTGGGAATTTTGCAGGTGATTTCAAGAGGGGCCCAAGATGACAACAGCTACTATGCTGCCAGGGACTAACAGAAAATATGAAGCTTCTGTGTGTTCCAATTCAGAAGGTTCCCTTTAAGCCTGCATTTTCTTTAGTACCCAAACATTTAATGATGATAATTTGAAAATCTGCTGCTAAAAAGCATCCCCTTGAAGAAATTTAAGTTCCTCCTTCCAGTAATGCCACATTTCAAAACTCCAAAATTTTAACATTTTTTTTAATGTAAAGCTTGAAGGCATTTTCGTTCACCTTGTAAAACTAAACATTCAGCAACCGAGATTTATAAGCACACCCCTTTCTGAATAAGCATTACTGTATAGAAGCAGCATCAGCATAAGGATACAAGAAAAGTCTAAGATATTCACCCTTTGAAACAGAAGTGTAACAGACTTTTAGCCAAATTCTGGCTTCTCTTTAAGAATGTTAGATGCAATTCCATTGCCACACTCCTGCCATGAACTATAAAAAGTGCATATTAACACACAGTTCGTCAAACACCTCATTTATGATGCCTAAAAACAACCTCTCCTCAAGTGTGGCATTTTTAACACTATCAAATGTTAATACAACAGTATCTGAATTTTCCTATGGTATAAAGTTCCAGTTTGGTTGCCTGTCATTTCAAAATGAAGTTATTTTTTGTTATACTTAGACTAAGATTAAAACGGAAAAAATGTCTCATAAATGGCATAATCTTTGCATAGTTAAGTTATAATAAAAGAAAATCTTCACTCGCACCTTTAAATTCTTATCTCAGTCTATAATATTAAAACTGCACTGAGAGGAAATAAAAGCTTAAAAAGAATTTAAGAACTGTTAAGATAGTAATACATACCTTAATAAAGTTTGCGTTAATGTAGTCTGAATCTTGTGGAGGAATTTTTAAGGTCAGTTTAACCCGGCTATGATCAACTAAAAGAAGAGTATTTTTTTTAGCACAAGAATTATAACATATGCAAATCAGCGGGCAACAGTAAATATAGTATTTATAGTACATATTATATGTATAGAAGAAATTAAGCATTAAAGAATGTTTCCCAAAGATAAGTCACAGAAGCAAGTCAGTTTATTTAATATCCCTCCCCCAAATGGAATTCCAAAAGCAATTCATCACGACACAAAATTCAATTGATCAGAAATAGCCAAAATTATAGTTACACAATATTAACACAGATCATGATGGTCAGAATTAAAGCACAGCTACAGAAAGCAGAAAGAATTAACCACCAGTGACTAGTTAAAGCAGCCACCAGGTCTTAAAGAGTCTCTGCCAGGGAGGACTCCAAGTATTTCAACATTGAAACATGGACTGGGGTTTAATGCTCAGGCACAGAATGACTTCTATCTCCAAACACAAGGTTTAGGTACTTTGCTGGGGCACTTCTGAACTAGAAGCAGCAGATTCCCGCACGTAGGAGTGTTGACATTTCAAGTTTTTGCCTTGAGCATTACTGTCTCAGGAGAAAGCTCCTTACAAAAACAGCAGATCTCTGGAGACAAAAATCCTCAGCAGTCTTAAAAATAGCCTTTATTACTTGTTGACAGAATAAACTTAACATCTTGGAATTCTTTTTGGTGTCAAAAAGAAAATAAAATATTAAGCGCATCTTTAATACAGAAAGAACTTGATTTTTATTAAGGAGGAGTGTAGGGGGTTGGTAGCTTTACTGGTCCTTCCAGCTCTTCTTGATACCAACACTTCCTAGCTATCACATTAAAAAACTTAATAAATAAAAAAAAAAATCACTAAACTATCTCTACACTAGAGGCTGTTATAATTTGGATCGAAAAAAATTAGCTTTGAACTCCGCAGAAACAGCATCTGCTCAAGTGATTCCTGTTACTTTCTGCTCCCAGGGTCAAATCCTCAACCACAGAACAGCTGCTAAAACTTTTATTAGAGACCAAATTCAAGAAAAAGATATAAAAAGGAATCTATTTAAAAGAGGAAATATGGTTGGTTGGGTTTAGGGATTTTTTTGTCAAAACATCACTGGCAACAAGACAGGGAACTGTGCCCATAAGTACATGTTAGGAGTTATTTCTGTACAGAAACCTTTTCCAAAAAGCTTCCAAGATACTTGCTTTGAAGATGGCGAATTTTTTCTGCCAGAGCATTGATAACATACAAAAAAGTGTTTGTGTTACCATGTAATGCTTCCTAAAAAAGTACAAGCGTAGATTATGAGACATTTAGATCACAGACCTAAAGACAACACACTCTCAACATAAAGGCCTAGAGAAACCCTTCAAGATATTACACTGTATTACACTCACACATACAACATAAAAGCAAGAACACTTTCTAAGCATGCAACAGTGTCACAGACTTAATACTAAAAACTACTTTATAATGACAGATTTTGGGGGGGGGGGGTATAGGTTAGATGTAGGGAACAAAAGCTTTACTGCAAGTGCGGTGAGACCCTGGCACAGGTTGCCCAGAGAAGCTTCAGCTGCCCCATCCCTGGAAGTGTTCAAGGCCAGGCTGGACTGGGCTTGGAGCAACCTGGTCTAGTGGAAGGTGTCCCTGCCTGTAGCAGTTAGGTTGGAACTGAATAAGCTTTAAGGTTCCTTCCAACTCAAACCATTCTATGATTTCACGATTTACCAAAATGTCATCATAGAAGAGAGAATATAACAACTTCTATTTTTAAGACAAGAACAACTTCGCATCTCTTTTTCACTTTCAGTCTATCCATTGAACAGGTTTCCTCCCAACTAAACCAAACACAAAAAAACCCAATAATATTTAATAATTTTGCTGCAGTTGAACTTAGTATTACACTACTCTTCAACATATGTGTGTGTGTATATATATGTATATATATACACACACGCATAACAATTCTCCAGCAAAATAGGAACACCTGTACCTTTCCTTCTCAGTGCAGCAGCAAGCACTATATCACCACCTTAAACAATCTAAGGCCTGTGGCTTTAAAGCAAAGTTTACTGCTGGAAGTGTTGTTTCAAGTGCTGGTAAACAGTAAAAATACCAGCACCAGAAAAAAAAAAGAGCATAGAGGTGTACAACAATTTGAAACACACAGTCAGTCACTGGACTTTACTACTAGATCATATTCTGAAATTGAAAGCTAATGATGCTTAAACCATTTTCAACTTCAATTTGGTTATAAACCTAATACTTCTGAGAAAGCTGAGCAGAGTGAAATGCGTCTGTTGCTCATCTTCTGGGATATGAAATATAGCATTTGTCAGACAACTACCATTTAACCTCACTGTCAGCTGTTCTTACTGAGAAGCACAGCAAAAGCTTCTGAAATACACTGCCCACGAGCTACGCAAAGTGAGCTTGTAACACGCAATCTTGTCTTACAGGTCACTGATCTGTTCTAGCCACACAGTGGTGGCTTTAAAACTTAAATTCAGCTCTGACTTGTTTTCTGTGATTGTACATTAAAGAGAATTTCATTTGGGCTCCAGCAAACGCAAACCAAGCATAATCTAGCACTGAAAATTCTATGACACCACTTGCAGGATACAAACAAGCAAAAAATACCTATTTTACTTCAAACTACAAACCTGGGTTCCTTAAGGTTCCTTAAAATTCCATCTAGAGTTTATGCTGACATTTATTTTCTAACATGAACAACATGGTCCTAAGGAAAAAATACAGTTAAGCACCTAGTAAAGTTCTAGACTATACTGAGCTAAAGTGGAACTGCCATCTTGATGTGGCTTGGGACCTAGCATGCATTTTATCTTTAGGTAATAGCCCTCTTAATATAGAAGTATTCACTTACTTTGCCTTCCAAGTTAAAAATAAAAATTCTATGGATGTTATCTTTCATCAAATTATCTCCAATTTTGCCTGTCAGTAATAACTAAAGAGTAAAATTCAGAATACATTAAGAATAACAAGCACTTTCCTTTGCCTTCTATTAACACGTAAATCAGACTTACATGGCAATATATCCTTGTATCTATTCTTTTTAACATTTTCTTCTTTTTCTCCAGTGGCTGTTGGGTAGATCTTCTCTGTTCTGTACTTTGTTGATAATCTTCTTAACCTCTGAAATAAAACAATTACGTTATATTTTCAAGTCTGTAAATAACAGAAACATCATAAGGTATTAGCTTCATTGATGAAGCATAAGATCACTCAAGAAAAACTTCTTCGCTCCTTTTACAATATTCACTATGATGAAATTCAAAAACCTAGTTATCCAGTACTTTCAGCTCATCAGCAGTTTACAGCTAAGTTGAAGCTGGCTCTATGTATCATGAGACATGGAGCTTTGGGAAAGCCACTACAGCACCAGTATGGAATACAGATATATTTTACTTAGGAAATACACTGCCCTGTTAGGAAGTGACAACTGCATTAAGAATACCTGTGTTAAACAGCAAACTCTGCTCTTGCTCAGAATACCTGCAGTAAGAGCTCAGAGCAGGTTGGTTCAGGAACAGTCATTAGCAGCCTGTACTTTGCTCTGAAGCATGTGGCTTTCAACATTGACAGCTGAACAAAAAAATCTCACTTTTAACATGCATCAAACTCCTAACACCCAAGTCCCACTGAGTTTCAAGCTCACTCAGAGAAAGAAGGTCCCTGCCTCTCAGGCACAAGGTATTTGCAATTAAGACAGTGACAGGAGGTCTGCTGCATTCACAAAGTATGTCTTTTCCCCACCACAGCTACCCCACATTCATGTATTTCAAATCCTAGAAATCTGAGAGAGTCAAAATATCCAAGAATAAAAAGCAGCCCATGCCTTCCAGCAACCTTGGAAATAACAAGAGCAATACAGCTTGTATCATCGCACTGGTGCTAGGCCTTCACAACCTTAAAACTGAGGAGGAAGAAGAGCATGAATTCTCGGTGGAAAAAAAAAAAAATCAAATACAAGAGGAGCCAGAAGGACTTGTTATTTTAGACTGTGTAGGCATCCAGATTTAAAAAAGGAGCCTGAAGAACTTAGAAAGTTAATTCTGGCTTCTAGCTAAAGTAGGTGGTTGCAAAACCAGCTGTTCTATTGACACTGACATGGCGGTGGTATACGAGATGATCAAAAGGAAAACAGAACACAGCTTCCAGCAAGTTTAGGATTGCCATTGAGTGATATTCTGCACAAACAGAAGGATAGAGATTGTCCATGTTCCCCTCCATATTTAATGCTTGATTACCATCCTTGAAGACCCCAAACATTCATGACTTGCTTTCTTTCAGGCAAGGGGAAGAATGAAGGATGTTGGTTGCTAGTTAGAAATATAAATACTGTTTTTCACTGACTATGTGACAACATACAGGCAGAAAGGCAACATAAGATCATCTGCTTGGAAAGCCAGTTTTCTTCTTAAATTCTTCTAAAATTACTGAAGCACTCATGAGACTCACTGCACACTTCATATTTTTAAAGAAAAAGGGAAAACGAATTGGCAACTCAAGTCCTGCAGTAATTCTTCTGGCAAAAAAGGAAGAGAAAGAAAACCACAAAATTTAGCGGTTTTGCTGTATACAGAAAAACACTTTGATAAAATTTGTCTGGATAGCGTGGAAAACACCACAGATTTTATATGCAAATGTAAACTGTGCACTAACTTTGTTGAATAATATGCACCTAATAATCCATAAAAATGGCATCCATCCCTGGCAGTATTCAAGGCCAGGCTGACCAGGGCCTTGGGCAACGTGGTCTAGGGTGAGGTGTCCCTGCCCATGGCAGGGTGGTTGGAACTAGATGGTCTTAAAGTCCCTTCCAACCCAAACCATTCTGGGATTATAAGCAAGTCAAGTACCACCAGTTTTCTGACAAATTTTCTCCTCTTCTCCAAGGATTATCACAGATGAAATCACTGAATGCTAAAACCAGCATCAGAACCAGCACACAGGGTTATTTATTCTTAAAATGCCCTGCTCTTGAAAAACTTGCAGTGTTAGGCAATGAAAAAAAAGTAAACCTTTGGATGCGGGACAGTGAGTCCCTGACCACACAGGGATCCAAGTGCTAAATATATTAACTGAAAACATCGCTACAGCGAAGGATAGGAAGATTCAATTCTTGAAAACACATGTGAACAGTTACAGAAAGCTTCCCTGCAGACTACCCTCATCTTTGCAACACTAAAAGCAAATTAATAACCTGTATACATAGCAAGCAGAGAAACCTGGTTTGTAAACACAGTATAGGCAAAGAATATCATTGCACGTAGGAAACATACTGTCCTATGTAACACTGCCCTTACCTGTATCAAAAAATATTGCCTGTGCTAAGGCTAGGCACAACCAAGAGTCTAGAAATAGCAAAATACATAAACCTAATTTAGCTACATCAACTAAGAATTGCAAGACTAATAGTTTGAAATCAGCTATAAACCTCTAATTCAGAAAAACAAGCAAGGCAAAGAGAAACCATACTTTCCAAGCACAGCCACCAATGTGATTTTGTATATTGCTCCATATCGCAACCTGGTTGTAAGTTTTTCCCATCATACTGATTTTTACAGGACAAACACCATAACTCTGCTTAGAAAAGTAACAGAAAGAAGCTCAGAGAAAAAAAATGGCCTTTAAAAACCAGGAGTAGGTACAGAAGTTATTCTGCATAAGAAGGATTCCCTTGAGAAAGTCATACAGGGAAAAAGTTAGGTACCAAAGAGCACCCTTGGAAGATGATCCTTTTTGGTTTAGCCCATTTTTAAGGCACGCAAGAAAAAACATTCTCCAAGAACAACCTGGACCTATCCAAAGCCAAAAAGGCTGGAGTGACTAGTACCAACTTCTTTTTCTAGAAAGTGATGCTATGAGAATTCAGCATGGCCTTCTCCCCTGTGCTAGCCAATAGATGAATCTGCTGAACAGCCTGGAAAGTAGGATAAGCATAACCCAGCTCTGAGGCTAAGACTGGAAATGAAACACAGATTGATTTTAACACACATATGTTCCTAACAGACTTTAGGATCCATGCTTTTAATGCATGTTTCTCAGCTGTTCTGAGACACCCGCAATAGAAGACAAGCACAGTCCTGAAAGGACTCAAAAAGAGTAATGAGTACTGCTTATAGTTTGCAGTAGTATCTGCTACATAGAGTAGTACCTACTTCATGCTTGTGGAAGAGAAAGAATTCATTAAAGGGTAAGTAAAGAATTCAAAAAACTTTGAACAAAGGAAAGAATTCTAAAACTGAGCTTTGAACAATGTACCACAGGAATGGAAAAGTGCCACGCACAGCAGAACATTTTGCTCCACACACAGCAGTCAATTTCTGCAGAAAGCTATTGCAACGTGCACCTACCGCTGCTGCAGGATGCAAGAGAAATGGTGCTTCCTAGCTTACAGCCTGGAGCAACCAGAGGGAGGACAATGCACTCAACAGCAAAATGGGGGTAATGACAGGGCAGAAGAAGAAAGAATTTCGTTCAGAGTAAAGGAAGTTGATGACAAGATAGCCAGTAAGATCTGTCACAGCCCAGTCTCATGCTAATTCATAACAAACAACTGTCTACAGTATAAAGCAGCACTCATTAGGGTTAAGTCAGTAAACTACCAAATCGCTTCCCAGAAGATACTCTGATGCCAACAGCTCGGACATTAGAAGATCTGGCCTGTTGCCTCTGCAGATAACAGTGGATGCTTCCATGAGACTTACATATTCACTGAAACTACTATTCTGGCACTACAAACAACTTCATTTATTTATTCTTTTAAGAACAAAATGATAAAAAAGTATGTGTATACTCATGATCCATCATACTTAAAGAACTACATTCACAAGCCCTTAAGTTCCTTTCTCATTAGAAAAGCTCAAGTTTAATTCTGCTTATTCACTGCATGACAGAAGTGGTTTGTGGGATGGTGACAAACACTTACCACATGTGACAGTGGGGAGATGAGCCTTTGAAACAGTTTGAGTTCAGAAACATACTTCCAACTTCCACAGTGGTTTTACAGTCTGTACTACAAATGTGCTTCAGTGTTTTTACAAAAAGACAAACCAGCTTTTCAAACCCAACTTGTGGAATCCTACCATATTAAGAACTCAGTCCAACCAGTCCAGGAAACAGATCTGACTTCTCCAGTCATTTTTTTCATCTATTTAACACTTTAGAAAGCCTGTAAAGACACACTGCTTAATGCCCTAGGTATGTTGTTTGTGAATTAAAGAAAATTAAGGTATTAAATAAAGAAAAAACTTATACTGACTATTGAGATTTGAAGATCTCATTTTAAAAGCCTGAACCTTCTTTAAGATATGAAAGTTCTTCTGACTCCTTTCTGGGCTTCTATTCAAGTAAAGCACAGCAAACACTTCACCAGGGCTTTACTTAAAGTCCTCATTTGTCTCCTAAGACTTATTTGAAATTTCCAACAGTCAAAACATCAGTTGGTGAACCAGTGATGTTTGCTTAAGTCTCCTTTTTGACCATACCCGAGGAGCAGCATGTATTAGCGTCAAACATCAGCTGCTAGAATAGTCCACAGCACCCATGATTTATTTGCTATGTGACAACTGTTAACAGTAATGGGCTTCAGAAGCTCTACGTGGCTGGCTACGGCAGCAGAGTCATGAGATAACACCAATCACACAAAAAACATAATTTGTTTTGAAAAATTTGCTTAAGTTCAGTAAAATACTCAAAAGTACTGAAAATTAAGGAAAAGCTTCCATAAAAGTCACCTTAAAAACCAAAACATAAAAGATACTAGGAAACACTAAAAAAATGTTTTACTGATGCATTAATTTGATGAAATAAGACAGCTATTTCTAAAGTAAGCTTGACATAACATTGTTCTTACTAGCAGCAGGGGAAGAAAACCACATGAATTATGTTCAACTGTGCTCTCACCCTAATAATTTAGATAAACATTACTAGGGCAGAATAAGTTTCCTACTACTGTCACGCAATGAGAAAAATGTACCTGTCAGGAGCAACATGAACCGAGCTACCACATAGAAGTCATAATAACTATCTTCTGGTTAGCTATGGTCGGATTACACAGGTTTCAGATTCTGTACCAACACCATGAACACAAAGATGCCAGGATGCCTTTGACATTCTCAGAAATGTCAGCTCAAGTGCAGACTCAGATATACCACTGCTCAAATGGGGCTTTGACTTTCTAAAACTGCTGTAGTCCCAGAAGGGTTTTTTCAAGTCCCTGCAAATACAACTGGAGTTTCCCTATACCACTTTATTATCACTCTGGGAAACACCAAGACAAGCCGATGACAGTAAATTGTTGTAGGATGGACTGTTCTCAGCTAGGGTGCCTCTGGAACTCCTGGTTGCAGTAGCAAGGAATAAATGAACAGGGTAAGCTGGCTTTCCTTTAGTCACTCTACCAGAGCAAGAGCTGCATGGGGGAGAGTCAGACACAGTGCAGCTTACTCCAAAGTTTCTGGGGAGGTCAGGTCCAGTTGGGTTGAATCAACACTGAGCTGTATCACATGGGACATTAGTTACCTTATTCCCCTGTTAAGCAGCATAAATAATGCAAAATTTAATTTAATTTCAAGTATCATACTTGCATTTAAGTCTCCCAACCATCTCTGTGGTTTACATTAGTACATTAAATGCTTTGCATTTGTTATTCCAAATAAACACAGCATTAAAACACGAAAAACCGCCTACATGTAAGATAATGACTAAGCTGACACTTAAAATTAGTTATCAGACTACTACTTAGTACATGCATATGAAATTACAAATAAAACAAATTATTGAGACAATCCCTCTCACCACTTTGTCTTTGAAGTAACTGAAAACCAGCATAAACAGTGAAAGGAGAATGATCCAATTCTGTAAAAGAAAAGCTTCACCATATCTCAACATTCACAGATAGCTCTGGCTGTAAGGAACAGGCCGTCAGTCTGGATTTAACCTATTTCTCTGAAATAAAGCCCTGAAAGGAGACTGCAAACTGAACTGATTGAAAGAACGAGATATAAGAAGGGAGAGTTTTCACTACTTTGGCATTCTCCTATAGCAACACCAATGTGCCTGGCAAAATCTTGGAGCAAATTCTCCTGGAAGGCATGCTAACACACATGAAAAACAACAAGGTGCTTGGTGACAGCCAGCATGGCTTCATTAAGGGGAAATCCTGCCTGACCAATCTGGTGGCCTTCTAGGATGGGGCTACAGAACTGATGGACAGGGGTAGAGCAGTTGATGTCATCTACCTGGACTTGTGCAAAGAGTTTGACACTGTCCCTCACGACATCCTTGTCTCCAAGTTGGAGAGACATTAATTTGATAGGTGGACCACTCGATGGATAAAGAACTGGCTGGGTGGCTGCATGTAAAGAGTTGTGGTCAATGGCTCAATGTCCAGCTGGAGACCGGTAATGAGTGGTGTCCCTCAGGGATCGGTGTTGGGACCGGTCTTGTTCAACATCTTTGTCAGTGGCATGGACAGCGGGATTGAGTGTGCCCTCAGCAAGTTTGCTGATGACACCAAGCTGCGCGGTCCGGTTGATAGGTTGGAGGGAAGGAATGCCATCCAGAGGGACCCTGACACGCTTGTGAGGTGGCTGATGCCAACCTGATGAAGTTTAACCATGACAAGTGCAAGGTCCTACACCTGGGTCGGAGCAATCCCAGGCACAGCTACAGGTTGGGCAGAGAAGAGATTCAGAGCAGCCCTGCAGAGAAGGACTTGGGGGTGTTGGTTGATGAGAAACTTAACATGAGCTGGCAGTGTGCGCTCGCAGCCCAGAGAGCCGACCGTATCCTGGGCTGCATCAAAAGGAGTGTGACCAGCAGGTCGAGGGAGGTGATCCTGCCCCTCTACTCTGCTCTTGTGAGACCTCACTTGGAGTATTGTGTGCAGTTCTGGTGTCCTCAACATGAAAAGGACATGGAACTGTTGGAACAAGTGCAGAGGAGGGCCCCGAGGATGATCAGGGGACTGGAGCACCTCCCGTATGAAGATAGGCTGCGAAAGTTGGGGCTGTTCAGCCTGGAGAAGAGAAGGCTGTGTGGAGACCTCATAGCAGCCTTCCAGTATCTGAAGGGGGCTTACAGGGATGCTGGGGAGGGACTCTTCATTAGGGACTGTAGTGACAGGACAAGGGGTAACGGGTTGAAACTTAAACAGGGGAAGTTTAGATTGGATATGAGGAAGAAATTCTTTCCTGTAAGGGTGGTGAGGCACTGGAATGGGTTGCCCAGGGAAGTTGTGAATGCTCCACCCCTGGTGGTGCTCAAGGCGAGGTTGGACAGAGCCTTGGGTGGCATGGTTTAGTGCGAGTTGTCCCTGCCGATGGCAAAGGGGTTGGAACTAGATGATCTGAAGGTCCTTTCCAACCCTAACTATTCTATGATTCTATGAATCTCCACTGAAGTGATAAATAGACAAGCCTGACAACTGTGATTTCTTTGGGAGCTCTGTCTTCTGCAGTTCACAGCGAGACAATGATGGGTCTAAAAGCCCCACTACATTCAAGGAAGCCTGTGTGAGCTACATAGAAGAAAATCCCCTCAAAAATTACCCAGGGAGTCAAGAACAGCATCACTTCAGTATTAGACGGCATAGTGTATCCTGTAACATCTTAACTCCAATTGGTAGCCTCTCAGGGAAGTGGGGAATTCACATTACTTCACAAATTGAAGATTTATATCCAGTAAAGCATTAGTCAATGAAGACAACACTGATATGCCATCATGCAGAGGAGGCCAAATGACAGTAGTGAAAGGAGCCAGTTAAGAAGTACATCCTACTTTCTTCAGTATCACGTTAAAACTGGGAACTGGTAAAAACCAAACACACACACTCCCCAAAAAATCCAAATGCCAAAACCAACACCAACATAAAAACCCCAACCCAACAGCACAGTCTGAAGAATTAGGCACTGCCAGAGTAACACCAACATTCTTCTTCTTTCCAAACCTATATTTTCCCTAGGAAAAATGTTAGGGCCAGGAACAGCTGAGGGACCGGGGGGGGGTTCAGTCTGGAGAAGAGAAGGCTCAGGGGGGACCTTATCACTCCTTACAACTGCCTGACAGGAGGATGAAGCCAGGAGGGGGCTGGTCTCTGCTTCCAAGGAACAAGGGATGGGACAAGAGGAAACGGCCTATAGCTGCAGCAGGGGAGGTTTAGATGGAGATGGGGAACAATTCTGTCCCCAAAGGGTGCTCAGGCATTGGAACAGGCTGCCCAGGACAGTGCTGGAGTCACCATCACTGAAAGTGTTCACACACCATGTAGACGAGGCCCTTAGTGCCATGAGTTAGTGGTGGCCTTGGCAGTGCTGGGGTAAGGGTTGGACTGGATGATCTTAAAGGTCTTTTCCAACCTGGTTGATTCTATGATTCTATGTCCTCCACACTGCTAACAACTGAAGATAACTCTACACACGCATCAAAATATGGGCTGACTTCTCCAAAAGCCCCCTTTTCTCTCCCTCATTTCTGAAACTATTTATACTATCTACATGCTAAACCCAGCCTAAATTAGCAATACTACCAATTACAGTTGCAGCTCATTTATGTTCAGCATAACAGTTAAGCAACATACCTACCGCTGCTAATGGGCTAGTTTTACAAGGATGAAGACTGACAAGATCTGTGGTCTGTTGATGAGCAAGTAAATAAGCAGACAACGCAAAACATTAAATTACTGAAACATAAACAGCCAAAAGCACCCTGTGACAAGCATTCAAAGGAAGAGCTGGATAGACAATACGGACTGGGAACAATTGATATAAATAAGCAGCGTAACGACCTAAAGGGCTCACAGCTAAGCCTCCAGCTCTGAAGAATATTTATAGTTTGTTTAATCATGTGCCTTCTCTCTGAGAAATTCCATAATCTGTTACCATCAAAACCTTCTTCTCCCCACAGCTTTTACCATTCCCTTGCTTGCAACTTCAATGCGCGTGGGATGAGGCATTAAGTTTCAAGGAGAATATATGCTGCTTTTGTTTCTGCTCAACACTAAAAAAAAGAGGAAAAAAAAGAAAAATACCAACTAAGTTCTCCTCCCTCTTCCTTCACAAGATGCAAAACTCTTCCTCTTTTCCCACGCCTTGGAACACATTTCCTTGAGGTCAGTGTTTGTTTTCAGCCCAATTCTTATTAGGTGGAAAAAAAAGGCACCACAACTGAAACAGGAAACAGTGAGCTTTCACTCCAACAGCAGTAAACTAGAATTTCCTCCCTGCTGGTCCCCCATTACCAAAGCTGCCATAACTAAAGGCACAGGAGAAGATTTCTTAAGCTTTTTAATAAATCTGCATCCCCCAAAAAGAAAGGTCTGCTACAGAATGTTATGTTTTGCCTTGCAAAAAGGCATCAGGGCTTTTTACCGGCTATGTCTTGCCTGTTTAGCTGAAACAGAGATCCTGCCCAGTAAGACTCACTGAGTGACTTCAAGCTGAAAAGCTGGAGCCTAACAAATGCTCTGAGTAAAAAGCATAGCTGTTTGTGCAGTCAAGAAACACTGCAACTGCCATCTAGTTTGGAGTACAAATTACCTTACTGAATCATCTCTAGAACTCAAAGGTGCTGCTGTTCCTTTCAGTTATGTGACATCCTTTAGGATGCAGTTGAATTGTTATGTAATGACACGAGTTCAAGTGTCAAACATGCTGGTGTTTATTGGACATGCAAGCAATTCCAACAAAAATACACTAGTTTTATCTTCCCCCACAAATCTGATTTTGTTTTTTTCTTTTTCAGAAGCAGGCTTGAACCTTATATAGAAATACAGTACCTGTAGAGACTCAGTAGTTTAGAACCCCCAGTATTCAGCAGGCACAATCAGGATATTGCTAATATAGTTATGTTAGTTCCTAATTGGCAAGTAGGCACCCACAAGTTTTAACTACTATTCCCTCCCCAAAAAACAGTCTAAAACCTGTCCAGACAAATACAAGAAAAGAAAACTTTTGATAAGCACTGAATCAGTACTTCCATGCAGTGATATATGTACAGGGAACATGTAAGGGAATGTAAAGGGAAAAAGAAGGTATCAAATAGAAAATACATTTCTACTAACTGCCGAAAACATGCTTACAACTATTTTCACCCCTTCTTTGAGGCTGTGTCTGGAAGCTAAGGAATGTGCTAGTTATAAAGAGGCCATTTATGATGGCATTCAATAGCATTTTAAAAGCCAGAAAGAAGTAGCCTCATTAAAGACACAAACTTGTACCAAGATTTCAACTGTAATAACCCTACCTAATAACCAGCACAACATTTATGGAGAGGCAAAGGAATTTTGCGTCATAATTGTTTGTATTTGCAGCATCTGTTATTTTTTTGTTGAACAAATGTGTCCTTGACAGATCCAAATCACACACCTTCCACATAGATTATGCCCATTCTGGTTTCAAAAAGAGACAGAACAGGGAATGCAACGTCCAACAAAATTCTTATAAAGCCAGCAGAAAGAACTGTAGAGCAACTATCCAAATGAAACCAAAGCAGCCGTGGCTGGTACACAAACAACAAACCCAAACAACCAGTTATTCACAAGCATTATTTTAATGTTTTTCTGTCCATTAACGTTTTTGTTAATGGCAGAACATTCAGGAGTTGGAAATAACACTGCCAAATGCCGGAACAACAGAAACTTTACCATTTAGCTTGTTTCTGCTGAATTTTAAAAGAAGTCCTTAAACCTTCTCCACATATGCAATATTTTTGTATGCAGTTCTCTTCTACAGGAGTAACATCGGCATACATGCTTCTTCCATGACCAGACCATAGTAACACTCACACAGAAAATGTTTATTTCTTTCCTCATTTTGTGCAATTTGCCTCCTCAAAAAAAGGAAAAGACTGCAATTAATCTCAAATATAACTATTTCAAATGTATTGTTTGACATACCATTAACATTTTCATTTCTGGTAACTTTAATCACAGGTATTCTCTGGCCATGCAAACCCAAAAGTGACTAGCAAAAGAAATAGCTGCCTCTTCCGCAGCCCTATATCATAATTTCATTAGAATACCCAGAAACAAGAATACTGCACTGAAGTTACTAAAAAATAAAATGAAAATACTGTTTTAATCAAAAAGTTTGAAGTTTAACCTTCTTAAATCATGAACATTTTAGAGGACATTTTTAAATCTGAAGACTCATAAAAGCCTGCATCAATCTAAGTAACAAACATATTGCGATACATTCTCTTTCAAAACCAACATTGAGAACCTAAATCCCTGATATTAAAATAAGCCTTTATACACCTTTTATTGCCTTTTGTACACCAAAGCTGCAAGTCAAACTTCCAGTCTGTAGGATGCCTTTATTACACTTAGAATGTATTTACTTCCAAAATTCTTCTACTTTGAAGAGCAGATAAATGTTTGCCTCATACGAAGTATACACTCAATCACATAAAGGTTTCTAAAGCAGCCTCTCATTGATGTGTGTACCCTGCAGGCTGTGTGTTATACAGCTAATTTGTGAAACACTGTCTTTCTACTATGCCAAGTTTCAGCAGATAAAAAGGTGCTGAAGTCCATTGATAAAATTAATCTGGTTCAGGCAAGTTTCCTGTCAATCAAACTGCTGATAAATTTAAAACAGCGCTCAACTGTCATGTCTTTAAAAAGCTGACTATTTACAATCCAGAATGTAGAAGCTGATGGTTTGTTTGGTAAACAATAGCAAACCCTCATTAATTTTCTTCTATCTGAAATATAAACAACTTCATTCAACACCCCTGGCTTCTGGATGATAGATTTACTGCCAGGTATTTCAGAAACACACAGGGATACCTTCAGATCCAACCTCAAGATTCTTATCTATAATTCTCATCTATGTGGAATAAGTGACAAAGTAATAACACTCTACTTCCTTTCTTGGGAAAGGAAGCTGTTCTAATCTGGGCTTCAAGTAAGTATTTGATACAGTGCCAATTCAAAAGAAGAGCATGCGAATCTTTAGAAGAATCCAGGCGAGACAAGAGCCTCTTTAGTTTGTTTTTACAAGGAAAATTATTGATAAAAATGAATCATCTGACTGGTGGGATTTCACAAAAGGAGTTTCTCCAAAACTTTCCAGGGCAATCAGGCATTTTCTTTCATGACTTCTTATGAAAAGCTGAGCATGATAACTGTTACTTGATGACAAAGCTAGAAAAGAGTCAATGGGAGGGGAAGATGGAAATCTAACATGAAGCAAGCAGACAGACTTTCAGGGTAAAAGAAATAAGACTAAACTTAAAAAATGCTAAGTAACACTGTGTACTAGACACCAACACTGAAGGAAGCACATATGCCATATTATCCCAAATTAAGTGGCAACTCATAAGTGTTTACAAGAGTCACCAAGGGACTAGACACAGGATATTTACTGATAAACAGCCTGTACTCAGTAGTACGTCCATCATGTTGGGAAGTTTCTAAAATGAGACAATATAAATTCTCAACAGCCAACAGGAGAGAAAGCTATTTTTCTTCCTTCTTCTGAATTAAAATAAGAGGCTGTCATTTTAATTTGCTGATGGATTGTACGTTCTTATTTTTCTTCATGGTCAGATATTAATAAAACTGATTCAACTTGAAATTTTCCTCTTAGGACAGAAACATTCATGTTCTACTTCATCTATTCTTGGCACTGCATAAGTGCCCTTTAGCACAGAAAACATATTAGTAGCCTTTACATTATATTTTCATAGAAAACATGAACCATTTTTATGTTACTGTTTTTGGTTGTGATAGTCTGGTTTTACTTGAAGATACTTTTGCTGTATCCAAAGAACACTAGTGAACAGTAAAGTATTCTTAGCTTCTTTCAGAAAAAGTAAGAGTCAATGTTTTCTCTAGCCAAAGAAGTAATCTGTTCCTTTTTAAAAGACTATCACCAAGCATTTAAGTCTAACACTCTCACTCTAAGCACTATCAGCCTGTACTTTCTCTGACTCTTCTGTGATTAAAAGGGGCCTGAAAGGCTTCTTTTTTTTTTTAAGCCATAATTTAAGTGCCTTGAACTGACTCCTTTTATAACCTCATTTAGAGAGTTACCAGATGGTCAACAACTCCAAAACCAGTACCTTATTATTTGACAAACATTAGTGCAGAATGACTTAAACCATCCTAGATTAAATAGTGCTCTGCAGCAATGGCGTTAACTGCTCACAGGCACTGTGGTTTACTCAGTTCACTGTCAAGTATCTGATTGCAGAAGGTGTCATGCTTAACTATCAAGGTTTATACAGTGCTCATTTTCTATGGTAAAGAAACCTGAATTTAATTACTTCAACTGAAATGTCTGCTTTTGTCTTTAAAGCAATACTAACATTTTGATGGCTGTTTCCACAAAGTTTGATTTCTCAAGCACTGCTTTCTACTTTGGAACATTCCTAGACAAATTTGTGTTTCTGCTACCAAACAGCTTTTCCTGCTGCTTGGTACCCAGTTAAACCAACAGATGTCTGATACAAGCTGCACAGCAACATTACCACATTATTATGCTTCAAGTTTCATTGACAGAATAGGTCCAGAACTGAAAGCAACTTCGAGGCACTGTCCAGAGGAGGGAAGCTGGAACATCTGCCTCTTCTCGCCCTGCCACACAGGTAACTTGGCATCTTCACAGGCTGGAAGGACAACTGGGGAATGCAGTATCTTAAATCACTCTATTGCAAGCATCTGAGGCGCGTGGGCAGGCAACTTGACTGAGAAAAAGAAAACCAACTAAAAGCCAAACCCCACCACCACCAAACAACAACAACTAGTTTGACTGCACAAACCCCAGAAGTTACACAAAACTGGCTAGGCTTTTTTACCCTGAGGATCTAAACAAAAGCACTATTTAGGCAGAAGTCCAAAAGAAAGATGGCCTTAAAAGTAGCAGTTTGCTTCCCTGTGCCTGTGGAACCCATCCACTAGATGTCAGTGTCCTCTTGGGCAGAGAAAAACCTTCTTGGACCCCAACAAAAAGGCAGCAGATTACAGTCTTTGGTTAATCAGGTCAACTATAAAGGAGGAAATTCTTATAAACCATCCCCTGGGCATCACCGGGGCCACAACAGAAGCAGGCAGCAACAGTAACATTCGTGGTTACCAGACACAGCACATAAATACAGCATAGACACAAAGTTTAGTCAGTAAGGTAAGAGGCTAAAGACTGAGAGCTGTTTCATGCAGCCTCAGTGACTGAAAGTACAGCACATTAGTCGATCAATCTTAAGACACCTTTATCTTTCAGCCTTTTTGACACCTGTTTTCAGTGTATTTCTGTTTCCTAAAATACCACAAAAAAAACACTTTTATACAAAAAAAATACTAGACACAAGAACAGGCTCTACCTTTACCAAAATTTAAATCAGCTTAAACAGGTTTAGACTCAGAAGCAGTCGAATAAATTATTATAGCACAGTGTGATAACCCCTGTGATAGGTATAAAAACACCACACCCTAAGGAAAGGATAGAGCAGAAGTCAAAGTTCAGGCACATCAAGTGCCTGTTGCAGGAAGAAATGGGTAGGTGCTTCTAGTCACCTGCATGAAATCCAGATATCAGATAAATCATAAATACAGAGTATTTCAGATGGAAGGGACCTAAACCAATCATCTTGTCCATCCGCCTGACCACTTCAGCAATGTCCAAATTTGAGTCTAAAAGGAGGATATTGATATAAAATTAATCTTAAACTTGACAGCGGACCACATGCTCAGAATCTAATCCTAGCCCTACAAACTATGGAGGGCTGATGGGCAAGGGCATGACAGAGGGGAAGCAGCATCATACATTACAAAAGCAGACAGACAAACAAAGGGAGGGTGACAAAAATCAAGCTAAGATTCTGTAGTATATTTTAACGCACCCAGGATTGTGCAAGACCTCTACTATGAAGAAAGCAATCAGGATGGTGGTAGCATGAACAAGAAATGTGGTAGCTCTTATGGAAGAGACTAGGAAGGCTATGAAGCTGAAAAATAAGAAATCAAGAGTTTCACAGGGTTACAAAGTACAGGTTTCTTTCTTTTTATTCAATCAATTTGCCAGAGAACTCTCCCTCGATCCCCCAGCAAAAAAAAAAAACGCTTTGAAGCAGATCCAAGTAAGTGCAAGACCTGGCTAAAGACACAGCTCCAGAAGAAACAACTGTAGTTACTGCATACTTATAGCTGGTATCCTTGCAGTCAGGAAAAAGCTAAAAAAGAAGATAAAAATTCACCACAACTTTTTCCCTTGGAAATAGGAGCTTTAAAGAAAAAAAAAAAAAGAAAAAAGAGGAAGCTCAATGAAAGGAAATTGTACAGAACTAAAAAAGGTAAAATATTTGCAAGCAGCAAAGGGCTTGCTTAAGGGCAGCTGCCCCTACCCTGGCTGTCCACACGCAGAGACAGCTCTAGTGTCCTGTGTGCCCCAGCCTACTGCTGCTACATACACAGTCCAGGAGCTTCTACACTGAGCCTGCCATCAAGAGAAGCTGGGATGATGGCTGCTTCACTTCAGTATCCACCAGTCAGAATAAATTATTAGAGTAGCTGTACATTTAACATACAACAGCATTTTTTTATATATTCTGAAGAAAGCAAAGTACCATACAGTTCTAAAATTTAGCTACTTCTTTTCCTCCCCCATTACCTATTGAACCATGTACAGCAGATGGTACTGAGCTGCCTGGAAAGGATAAAAAAATAAATCTCATTCATGTTATTGCTTTGTCCCAGACACCACAATTATAGTTATAATCACTTTAACTGTTCATTTTTTATAACAAAGTTATTTTTAAGGGACTGTCTGTCTTCTACCCAACTCCTATTTGCCTAAGCAAGTCTCAGACAGCTTTACCCTTTTGCTCTTCTGCCGCAAATCCAAAGAAACCTCAAGAAAACTGCCCTCTATATGGAAATGACTCCAGGTTTTTCTTAACATATGTATACATGCTCTACAAGAACACTGTGCTTGCTGGTCCATCTCTTTGAGATAATTGTTTTGATAGTTTTCATGAACAAGGGGTCCTTTAACAGCAACACAGGCAATAAGGGAACATCCTGGCCAAATTCCAACTCTGGCAATGTTTCCTGTAGGTCTGATCACCACCATATCTTCATCTACCTCGTTCACATTATTGGTTGGTCAAACGCAGGTGAACTTAGCACCGACATAACCCATCTGTAGATTCACCTGCTCATCTTTCTCCCAGTTATGAGCATACTTACTGTACCATGTGTGGCAGATTCTAATTTTAATACCACTAAAAATATCTATAACATTTGGAAATCCTTCCCAGGCAGCCTAGGACAAACTCATTCATATTCTTCCTTTTCCCCTGAACTCCAGAGTTAAAATTATTAATATTCAGCTAATTTACTATGTTCAAGAAACAAGCCCATGACCTCAGCATACAGGCAGCCTTTACAAGGCAATACTTCTTTAGGGGTATATTAATAATTATTAATATTCAGTATTTAGAATTCAGTATTTAGATACCACCAAAACCCTGTGGATTTGGGGGACTGATGGAAGTCACAAGATTCTTATTTTAAGAAAACAGAAAAAAAAGGTAAAGCAGCAAAAGCTGATTCTAGGCCTTCCTGTCTTCTAGGGAAAGGCAAGTACCCACTGTGGATACAACTCTATGGCATACCTCAGATTTTAGAGTCTCCTTCTAACTACAACCTTAAGTGCATAAACTGCTAGTCATCTGCTTCAACCCACCATGTATTAAAGAAGCTAACAAATACAATACAGGAAAAATAGTTTTTGATGATAAACATGATAAGATATGGATAGAGGGGTTTTTTCAGTTTGGTATGCACTATGCTGCTTCATCAATGCAAGACTGTTCAACTTCTGGCACAATGAGTCATCACCAGGACAGTTTCATACCCACACTTACAGACAAAGGGGACAGGTTTTACAGTACTGAAAGCAGTAGTAACTACCAATAGAAACATAGAATCATAGAATAGTTAGGGTTGGAAAGAACCTTCAGATCATCTAGTTCCAACCCCCTTGCCATCGGCAGGCACCTCACACTAAACCATGCCACCCAAGGCTCTGTCCAACCTCGCCTTGAGCACCACCAGTGATGGAGCATTCACAACTTCCCTGGGCAACCCATTCCACTGCCTCACCACCCTTACAGGAAAGAATTTCTTCCTTAAATCCAATCTAAACTTCCCCTGTTTAAGTTTCAACCCGTTACCCCTTGTCCTATCACTACAGTCCCTCATGAAGAGTCCCTCCCCAGCATCCCTATAGGCCCCCTTCAGATACTGGAAGGCTGCTATGAGGTCTCCACACAGCCTTCTCTTCTCCAGGCTGAACAGCCCCAACTTTCTCAGCCTGTCTTCATACAGGAGGTGCTCCAGTCCCCTGATCATCCTCAGGGCCCTCCTCTGCACTTGTTCCAACAGTTCCATGTCCTTTTGATGTTGAGGACACCAGAACTGCACACAGTGCTCCAAGTGAGGTCTCACAAGAGCAGAGTAGAGGGGCAGGATCACTCCTTCAACCTGCTGGTCACACTCCTTTTGATGCAGCCCAGGATACGGTCGGCTTTCTGGGCTGCGAGCGCACACTGCCAGCTCATGTTAAGTTTCTCATCAACCAACACCCCCAAGTCCTTCTCTGCAGGGCTGCTCTGAATCTCTTCTCTGCCCAACCTGTAGCTGTGCCTGGGATTGCTCCCACCCAGGTGTAGGACCTTCACTTGGCATGGTTAAACTTCATCAGATTGGCATCAGCCACCTCACAAGCGTGTCAGGGTCCCTCTGGATGGCATTCTTTCCCTCCAGCGTATCAACCGAACCACACAGCTTGGTGTCATCGGCAAACTTGCTGAGGGCACACTCTATGATACAGCTTATTTATATATTGAGGTTTTACACACAAATCACTTAGCCACTGCACCAGTTAACAGTTTTCCACCTCTTAGCCTTCTATTCCATTTCCTTTCACCTTATTTTCTAAGCCACTAATCTCCTTTATTGCATTTCTTCTTCATATCAGAGCAGTGTCTGTATAGTCACCTGCTACTGACACTGGCTGCAGCCCATGCTTGCCCATCTAGGAACAGGAAAGTTGCCCAACACTAAATGAAGTATTTCTCTTTTCTCTGGTCAGAGATACATTTTTAAAGAATTCCGAGAAAATACTACAGCTGTGGTCAGTTCACATCCTAATTCTGGAATATCGGAAATCATTTCAGCAAAGCCACAGAATGAACAAGGTGACTGGGAGAGGCTAACTGCAGACACACAAGCAGGGAGGCAGTGGGTGGATTAGCACCACAAAGCCCACTGCCTGCAGAGACCACAGTCAGGCCTTGTTTGACTGTAAAATACTGGTGATAGTTCCCGGCACAAGCAGAACTTCTTCCACATTTTTAGTGTCTCCTTCAGTTCAGTATATTGCTCAACAAATATTACTCACAGAGATGCTAACCTGCACACAAATAAGCCATTAATACCTTCCCATTTTAGCTCACTAAAATGCAACGTGATCTCTACAATGAAACTCTTGAATAGCTTCCTCCTAATTTGTACTCTTCACTGCTTCCTTCTCTTTCAAGTTGGGTTTTTTATGTCCCTCATGACAAATCAGACTCCATAGCATTTTACTGAGTACTGAACTTAGAGATCTAAAATTGGGGAATTGACACTTATTTACACTTTCAGATATTGGAAATGTAGGTTTGTGAAACTGTGAGTGACGGCTCTTCGGAATGACAAAATAAGTAGATGAAATACAGGAAATGAGGAAAGTTGCATTATCAAAGTTACTTCCTCAGATCTATCAAAGCCACTCTTGGGAAAGGCTAGATAACAAAGAATGGAATCTAAAATTTGCACAAAGTAAAATAGGAAATGCTAAAAGCAAGCAGAGTGGGTTTCTTTTTCATACAACTGGGAAAGTGAGTGAGGCTCCCCAGCACTGAACAACTTGAAAGAAACAGGCTGCACTGCTGCTTACAGCCATAAAAACTATGTGACTGGCTTTTCAGTGTGGAAAGAGATATGTCTTTTGTCAGAAAAACAACCCCAAACTTCTAAATTCCTGCAGCTGTGTAAGACTGCCTACTGCAGTATTTCCAGCTAGGAAATAGGCAAGATATTGCATGCAGTTTGGACTGGTGAGAAACAATGACCCTTTCCAGATAACTGAACTCCCCACACTTACTAAATGGAGAACTATTTAAGTACACCATAAGTAGGACATAAACCAAGTTTCTCAGCCTTATTTTCCTTTGATTGAAGTGGCAGCATTCCAAACAAAATAAATAGCTCTAAAAGACTTCAATTTATTTTCAACACATCATTTAAGTTTAACCTCAATCCCAATGTCTGCTGCAGTTTAACTTTAAGGCAGCGTAACATTTTTCTAAAGCAATGCCCTCTTTAATCCTTGCATAGTGCCTTCCCCTAAAGGCTACCTTCTTCTCATTCCCAGTTGCTAGCATTATGCATCAGTATTCCACTGGGTAACCAGACCAGCTATTAATGCTAATAAGCCCAGACAAGAATACACATTTGTTCTAAAGAGACAGTAACTGCATGACAAGTGATAGGATCTCATCACTGCTAAATTCTGGCTCTAAAATGCAAGATACAGACATACATACTCTACAACCAAAGTGAATTAATTCACAGGAGCAGTGAAGTATCACAATGTCTTATCAGGATGCAAGTGGTTCTTATGGATGTGAGAACAATCAAGTACACTGCTTACTAGAAGACTGCATCATGGTCCCAGTGCAAGCTGCACTGCTTTTCTCTCTCAATATTGACTGCATTGAGGCTGCCAGGCCTCAGCATTTATTTCAAGATACTAAAATCAGGCTTTAGTCTCCAGCAATCTCTGTAATAACCAAGCTTAGACAACAGCTCAATACTAAAGTTACTCTTTCAAGGAGAGGGATCCATAAGCAATATTACCTGATCCAGTACAACCCCTGAAATACTAATCATGGGAACTGAACAAACTATAACATGAAAATTCGTAAGGAACAGTCTGTATGATTCCAAAGAACCATTCCTAAAGAGAATCAAAAAAGCCCTCTAGACTTAAAAAAAAATAGCCTCTTATATTCAAAACTGGTTTTGAGAAACCCTTTCAATCCCTGCAATTGCTTTTAAACAGTTTGGTTGAGCCTCAGTGTCCTGCTTCCCAGGCCTCTTGCTTTGCTGTCTAGACCTAACATGCTTCTAAGATTTTTCTTATTAAAAATGTTGATTATCAGAGATAGGAAACATTTGCAAACTTGACTTTCTCTTTAAAAGAATAATAAAGCCAACAAAATGCGTAGCTAAGCTATTCTGTTCTGAATTTAAGATCAGACTCAAATAGACCAGCTAGTTCTACTTTGGTCATTGAATTAGAGCAAAACAAAACCCACAAAAAATCCACCCATATACCTTCTCTTTTATAATAACCCAATAACTGATTGATCACTCAATGCTTGCACAGCTTAAAAGGGTACCAAATTACTTTACAATCATTTGCTTTCAGTTCATTAAAACCATAACAACCTGTATAAAGCTAATGGTTGCTCTGAAGAGCTTGCAGTTTAAAAGCAAGGCAAAGTTGAAGTTATTTAACTTACGCACATGGTTTTCCACTCATCATGCAATGGGGTCTGCCTTCCAAAACCGGTAATAACCAATGGTTTAAAAATGTAAGAAAGTCACTTTAGCAGTACAGGAATAAGGTAGCGCAAGCACAGAAGTAAATGGGAGGGAATAAAGAATAACGACACAAGAAAACACAACAGAAAAAGAAAGAGGAGCAAGACGAACAACCATTCAAGACAGATCAGAGTTGGTATGTGTCGAATCAAAAAAAATCATGTTGCAATTTGCATAAGATCTGACAGAAGTATTATGCCCAGCGGAAAACTACACACTTTGCAGTGATGATTCCATTACTAGCTGACATAAATGCAGAATTCCTAAAGGGTACCTTGTTTATACAATGTCCAGAAGCTAGATCAAACAAGCTGAAGACAAATCAAAAGACAACATAGCATGAATGTAAAAGGAAGCCCACACAAGCATTTCTTCTACCTTCTGTAAAAATCCTTCCTCCATGGCATTTCAGATGCCCTTAAAATTCACAACACACTTTGCATAATCAAAGTTCCCAACTTTCTTCTGGAGGTTTTTCCATTAATTTATAAATTAATAGGTTTTACGTGGCTAACTTTCTACACAACAAGACGATCATGTACTCATCAAGATGACTTATCACAGGAAGGAGAAAAGGTTGCGACCTCTACCTGAACAAATCTTCAGTTCAAGTATATAAAGCAAGTAAGCTACATTAACCTATAAACAGAACACTGCACATTCTCAGTTGCTACCAACAAAAGCTAAATTCCAATACCACACTAGAATGTGTTAATAGGAAAGAAAAAGAAACAAAACCACAAACCAAAACAAAACCACCCCCACATCTTACAAGTAAAGATTATCTGCTGTGTTATTATAATTTGTCTTAGACTCGTTTGCAATGAGCATCACCTGAACATCTATGCCATCAGTACATGATTCAGGAAACTCCTGACTTCATGATCAAGTTCTGGAGGTTTAAAAGTGGTAAGTAATACCACAGCCCCATAAAACCCAAGCCCCATGAAGGACTCCCTAACACGCCCTACAAGATCATTCACCTGACTAAAATGACTGTCATTTCTAGTTCAAAGGTACTGTCTGTCCAGAAGTACATCAGTTCACTATTTAATTATATCCCTGCACTGAATTCCCTTTTTACTGCATTACTACTTTCCTCACTTCTAAACGCATCCTGGCCTGATATACACTTAATAAGTCTGGAAGTTATCTTCATCCATCAGAGCTAGAAATATCATCAATGAGATTTTTATACCCACATACTTCACTGGATAATCATATTGCCTCACTTTACCAGACACGGAATATTTTTTTCTATGAATACAGGAAGGGAAGCCTATTATGTATGCTATAAGACTGTACAAACAGGATGCTGGCTTCATTTTCACACAATCACCAATTTAAACAGTCCTAATGCTTTTTTTAATGCTAGTGCCAGAAAGATATGTTGCTATAGCTTTACACCTCAAGTGCTATGGTGTTTGACAATGTCTAAGTTACCAAATGTAAGCTCTCATGCAGGCCACTCCATATTAGAATTAGTTACGGAATTAGCTAAGCATTTTAGAAGCAAATATTATTTTCCTTTAGGAACTCACAGTTTATACATGGATTTATGGCAACAGCTTGCTGACTTAAAGATACACACATTTTTTTCTGTGGTAATGGTCTCTCAATTTATTTATTAACAGGCTACAGATTTCTGTGATTTGCAAAAAATATAACTAGGCTTCTCTGCCAGAGTTTCATGGATTTAAGTTTCTACCTGTTCTTTTCAGAACAGCAAAAATAGGAAGCTGACATTCTAAATGATTTGCAGGCTGCATTTGTGCTGCAAGGAAACAAAAAAAAAAGCAAGCTCAAATTTTATCTTCTTAATCAAAACATGAAGAAAATATCGGGCACCAGCTGAAGCAACTGGAGCAATGTTAACACAGAGCATCAGGACAGCTCCCACAGCAGCTCTGGGGAAGAGCCTTTGGAAAAGTTCTTCTGTTTATAAAGAAAGTATAGAAAGGTTGTAATTGACTTGTGAGTGACCACATGGCTTAACACCCAGCTGAATGACAACTTCTTTCAGGACATTCAGTTTGAAACCCAGACTCATATCCAAAGCTCTAAGAGCAAAGCTCCCATGTTCCAGTTTTATAGCAATGAACTGTTGAAGGAAGCAACCAAAGTTACATTTCTTCCTTCTAGGCCTAAAAAAAAAACCAAAAAAAACCAACCTATAAACCACCACATTTCTTTACTAAAATAAATTCCAGTGAGTGCCTGAAGTATGTTCCAAGATCCTTCCACCTACCTAAAAATCAGTCATTTTTCCCCATTAACATTTACATATAGTGCCCTATATGTCCATTAACATTTATACACAGCTATTTTTAAGCAACCTCACAGGAAATGAGTTAAAATTAGGTTTTTTACATTTTAATTTGGTCATAACAAAAATCAGCACAGCTTTGTGCAGCCACCTAAACTACTAAAAATTGAAGTCTTAGAAGAAACTGTCAAATACCTAAGAGCTACCTGGGGAGACTCACAACATCTAAGAGACTATTTCCTCCCTTTAGCACTTTGTGCAATAGGGGTGCTGCCACATAGGCAATTTATAATGAATTCATTTCTGCAGGAATTCCAAGGTTTTGGAAGCAGTTAAACTAACCTACATATGCCCTTCCCTCCAGCATAGTGTTTCATTTTCCAGCTATATTTTGAGCTAAATCATTCCCTTGAGTATTCCTACTGGACAACCATATTCTTTTCAATTAACAATTACCTATTAGCTAAATTTATTAGAATCTACGACAGGGAGTAAGTAACTAGTGATGAAAGCATAGCTTCCAGTTGTAATTCTGCTTCCTATGCAAGAAGGCAAAGATTTGAGTAGAAAATAAAGGAAGAATTAAGACTTGTTTTCTACACATGGAAAAGCAATAAAATAATAAAGCCATTCACTGCAAAAATGCAGGACATAATATTTTTACCACAGAGCCATCCCCATGATCAGTTTTACTCAGAGATCAGCTAGTCATCAACTTACAAACCCAGCCTATGCACAGTCTGACTGCAGTGCACTATTCATTTGACTTGGTTTGGCGTTTTTCTGCTTTTTATGTTAACTAATTTCTGGTTTGTGCAGTAAAACTGTGCAAATGCTGGCCAACTAATCCAATAAGAAAGCCTATTTAAGTAGAAAGCTACACCCAGTATGTCCTACCAGAACACTGACTGCCTTGAGAGAAAAAGACGCTGTTCCACTAAGGGTTATGCATTGGAGAGTCAAATACAGTCACGTAAGAAGTGAAACATTTAGGACAGAGTTGAACACCATTCAGGCTTCCCAAGAGCTGTGCAGTTCCCACAGCAATCAGTCATTTCAACTTAGTGCATAATTTACACTGGCAAATCCCTTGAACACTTGAATACAAGAAACCAATGTAAGCACCCTCTGAATTAGGAACCCAGTTGTTCAAAGACAGCTTGTGCCCTCTAAGAACTATCGGAGGAATACAAATGATGCCACAGTAACATAAATGAAAGACAACATCTATTTAATCTAAAATGGAAAATAATATGAAAATTCTGGACCAAGAGCCCCCTGAAACTCTCAAACGTGGTGAGTAGCTGGGAATCATGCCTATTGGTCTCTGAAGACTAGCCAAAACCTGCATGAAGTAGAAACTTGTCAAAACAGCTGCTGACATCCAGCTCAGCAGAAGAAATGTATTTCTCATCCACAATATTGACCCTACAGTAGCTATAAAAGATAGCAACGATTGCAGAGGTGCTAACTGCTCAAGCTCAATAAAAGCAGGAAGATGAGACAATGCCACTCATATACCATATTCTTTTATTAGCCTGCCATTGATTGTCTTTTATTAGCTGTCCAGAAGAGAAAGTCTTGGCTTCTTGTTCCCACAGTAGCTCAGCTGCACAGCTAAAAGATGGTCATCTACCTCTTCAGAAGCAAAGAAAGAACTGCTCTCAATCTCACCGGTCCATGTAGAAGCTGTTCTTCCTGTGATCACAGAGTACAAAACATCTGTGTGTTTTCAGATGAAAAACAAAAAGCAGTTGTCATCCACATGAGGCAGTAAGAGTGACAAGACAGACAGCAGGACAGACAAACACAGTGAGATCCCTTTGATCAAGAGGACACCACTGTACTCTGACTTCAGAAGAGCAAAGAAAGCCATTGACTCCTTACAAGACCACGCAAGAAGGAAGTTCATGTAAAAGTTTTAAATTGACAAGTTCAGTATTGTAACTAAGTAAGATTCAAGTATTGCATATATTCTTTAAAGCAGTATGGTTTTAACTAAGTTAACTTCCCCTTAAAGACTAATGATATCCAACCCATGACTTTAGACACCAAATCTCATAGCTAAGATCATACAATTAAAACTTACATGCTTCAGTAATGTTGAAGAATCAAGGCCTGGTCTCTGACATATAAAAAAAACAAGACCATAGCCCTTCCTCCAAAGAGGAGGAATTACATATCCTAAATGATATGGACACGCTTATGAACATTTAACAACTGGGTTAGGATTTCTGCAAATAGCAGCAAATTAAAAATTGAACAAGCCAACTGATCCATACAGCACTTACAGCTTTCAGTCTACTAATGCAGTTGCCCTTGGCACATTCCTAACATGAGGCAATTAAATTCTTTTTATTGACTTAAGGGACCTCAGAAGTAAAATAAATTAAACAAAAAATTAGCTGATCAGAAGCATCATGGTAGGATTTCCTGCAGAATTACTGCTGCTTCCTTCTAGAAATCTGAATGAATGAAACATGTATCTTCATTTGCTTTTGTTTCTAATGACACATCTGGCCCATGAGGCAACATCATTCATAGCTTCAGTCCTCTTATAACAGCTAGGTCTTCTCCCGCATTGAAGTAGCTGGCTACATCAGCTTGCTACTTTTTACAGCTGATAATTCAATTCTTCTTGACTTTTCTTTCACAAGACACTTCCATTAGAGCAAAATTGCCTTTAAGTCTTTCCATAAATTGATTACCACCAATAAAATTACCTTTTAAAGAAATTAAAAGTATCACTTTGCAAGAGGATAGATAGGAGGAAAAATCAGGTCAACCAAACTAGGTCATCCATTTATACTTCTATTAATATGGTACCTTTTGGGAAACTAATTTATCTTTTTAGCTGTGTAAGAATTCTTTTCATTCTGAAGCTGATGGCAAATAGTAGCTAGGACAAGGCCAAAGATATAGGCAGTAACTTTCCTATGCAAACCTAGCAGTGACTGAAACATCCTGATATCAGTATTGAAAGGTACTTTGAAACAAGGGTTCCCAACCCAGAACAATGATCATGAAGTCTGTCAGACTTCATATGCTTTTCTCCCCTTACAACTCTTTCATTACTTTCTGTTGCACTCTCAGCTTCCCTAGTATATCTACCACCTTTGTACTTGCATTGTCTAACAGCACTGGGTCTGACCACAGTTGTGTTCCTCAAAGATGTAGAGAGACTTGAGGCAGCACTCTAACAATACAGCTGCTCTCTGGGGCTCCTAGTTCTGGATCAAAAACTCCACAGCCGTACCAGAGCACTCTCCTTCCATAAACACATTGTGACTGTTCAATTTGAACAAATAATTCATAAGTTAAGTTTATATTGGAAAGGTTTATTGCCAGATGAAGCAGGAAAACAAAGAGCTTAATCTCCCTGCAACATTCACAAGCTAGTTAACAGAAACAGAAATGCATATCCATGCTTCATTTATGGCAAATATATACAGCTGAGTTATCCGAGCCTGCACTAGCAAAACTGTAGCAATTGTGGAGTACAACAGCCTGAGGAAAACACCAGGATGGAAATGCCACACTTCCTATGAGCACAAAGGGATTCTGCTCTACCCAATTAACTTATGCTTTACTCAGTTCCGTATCTGACCTTTAACACTAATGCCTCTCCCTAAATGAAGGTTGTTTTGTACAACTGAGGGGAAGAAAAGGCCATCTAGCTTCTGATTTCAGTTTGACAAACGTGCACTCAAGGTACTACTTACAGTGTTGAGAAAAGGTGAAAGTAACAAATGTGCCATTTTCCATATTTCCTGTGTACTAAGCATATTACAGTAGAACTGCAGCAGTACACAAATCTCAAACAATAACCCTGAACAAAATCAAACAGAAGTCGTTTCTTACATATCAATGGCTTTAACTTGAATTTAAAAGCCTCAGGCATTTGTCCACCTACTATTAACAAATGCATACACATTAGATAAGCAGATATTCAGACTAACCTTTCCCTGCTTGCAGAGCTGATAACTTCTATTTAGCTGTAACAATATCGAGGAAAAATACCCTGACTTACTGCAGTTTTGAGGTAAATTATGAGCACACCAAAACAAGAAATATGTATCATTCACATCATTCACACATATATAAAGAAGTATATAGACATACATCCATATATATATATATGTATACGCACATATCTCTGGATGTATATAGATAAACAGAACTATAGATTAAGGGCTAGGGTGGAACAACTATAGTCTCAAGAGACCCATCTATATGTAGGTATTTATGTATCTATCTGTACATATAACTATATACAGCAAAAGGCACTGTAGGACTGAGATCAGAATAAAAGCAAAGTATGTATCTGACACGCTATTTAAATCATTAGGAGTATATGTAGTGTACCATGAGGTGCAAGGTCAAGATTACTGTTTGCTCCTCCTGAACAATTCAACACAACCCTTTACTGCATAAGAAACAGTAGACTTATACACTGCTGTCTTTGGAGGCTGAGCAAACAGAACTTATTACCATGCAAGCTATTTGACACAACCCAGAGCATTGCCTGACTTGTTTTAGTTTCATTTGCCCAAAAGAGCTACTGCGATTTCAGGCAGAGTTTGCAAGCTCTTATACCCTAGGGTCACTACAGTAGCTTTGTGGATGCATTCAGTTGCCTCTATGAAAATTCAGAATGGCATCTTTGAAACAACAGGAACAGCACTCATTTCCTCAGGAGGAGACAAAAAAGCTGAATTTTTAAACTGAATGGTTGTTCAAAGTTGTGGATAACATTTAAAGAACATTATTTCACAAGCCTCTGAAGTGAAGGGTTACCAAAACTACTATTCAGTCGTATTGCTCCAGCCAGATGTAAATGAAGCTTTATGAACAGCCTGGATGACTATCACTGCTCACAATGAAGTCATCAGCTGGTGTGTGTCCCTCCCATCAACTCAACAATATCTAGCTGAAACACAGTTAATGGAAATAAAACTGCAAAAATACATGAACACTCAAAAGCATAATAAGAAATATGAGTAGTAACAGAACCATTCTTTACCCTAAATTTATAAAAAGGCTCAAATCAGTCACTAAAGTGACAGCCGTCTATGACCCATTAACACATCTCTAAGAGCAGAGCTTCTTACAACAGATCAGCTGTACAACATCCTTATGGGTCATTTTCTCCAAGGTAATTACTCTATCACACATAAGGGAAGAGAAGTGCTCAGAATCCCCAATTTATAAGAAAGTCATGCACATATATGGTAAAGCATAAGCTGAGAGTTCATGTTGCAAACTACACACTATAAGAATGAAACGTAAGTAAATGCTAGAAAACAATTTCCAAAACTATCTTATATAGTTGGGTTTTTTTAAACTTAAAAAATAATAACCCAGAGATATTAGAATCTTACCTTTCTTTACTGTTTCCAGATTGAACACTTGCCTTATAAATCTGAAAAACACCTTTTCAAATACTCAAGATTCATTATTTGAATCAGAAAGTTTACAGAAATGCCCACTAATATACAAATGAGCTTTTAAGTAGGGCGTTTCCCAAGGGCTCTGGTTGAATATGGCATTTGTGATACATTTAATGCTATTTCAGAATATACAGGAGTTAGAAGAAAATCAATGTCAATTGCCATTAGCACATGGACTTTCACTCATGTATCTCAGTGGCCTTGATCAGTGGTTTAGAAGAGTCCAGACTGCCATTTCATTTCTAGCAGAGTTACGTATTTTAGAAAAGATGCACTCTCCTGATTAAAGAACCCAAGCAAACAAAAAACACAGGGAAGGCAAGTTTTATAACATCTTCTAACATCTGGTGTAGCCCTGCTTATGATCAGCTCAGCTTTTATCCTTAGAATCCAAGCATATTCACCCTTCCCTTTTTTTAAAGAGGATTTTCACAAAACAATGAGGTAGACGTACTTAAAAAGTAAAAAATATTGAGAATAAAACCATCAGGAGGTTATAAAAGCATAGAGACTACCTCTCCACCTGTTTCAAGTCAATGTTCCATTCAAAACAGCCTTCATACTTTAAAAAACCAGCACATGAAGTTCTTTATTATCTCCAAATCTAAGAGTTCCAGCTTAGATGGACTGAAAAGAACACAAATACACAATATCCAGTTGAGTTGATTACCAGTGTCCTCTTGAATGAAAGGTCATTCAAGACAAGATCTGACACCACATAAAGGTACCTAGTAAATCTTGCAAAGTTGTTAAAAATCAGTATTATTTAGATTGATGATCTAAGACATCATGTCATCTAAGACAAATGAGAAACGATCATTTGATACCACCACCTCCAGACAACAGCTGAAGGTTCCCTACCCAGTACCCATTGCAAGAACCACAAACGCTTTCAGCTATTCTGTGTTCCATGACAACAGATTAGCCAAAGATATGACCCAAAAGACTAAGCGAGATTGTCGTACACCACAAAACATTTGAACTACGGCATCTGATATTTTAAGGTAAAGCTTTACACCATTCTATTTCAGCTCTCCTATAACAATGACAATGTACATCAGACAAACAATAAAAACAACAGTATCGAAAAGCTGTTGCGCAAGAAAATAAAAACGTGTTAGTCGTAGATAAATTACATGAAAAATCAGAAAAAATATTCATCAAGGTCTTTCTAAAATCTATAACCTAGAAAAACTGTTTTCTTTGCCTCCATACAGGGCTTTGACTTCCAACCCTTGGCTGATATAAGACACATGCTTATTACAGAAAGTCAGAATCTAAACCATGCTGGTTGCATTCATACAACATGAAACACCCAGAAGAAGCAATCTATACTTACTTCCTTTTGTCCAAATAGCAATGTCAGCAGAAAACAAGAAAAAAAGTATACTCTTGGGTGTATTGCAACCATACTAGTAAAATCCTAACCTACATTATTTTAAGAAGAAGCCCATTTGCCCCTGTATCCATACATACATCCTCACTGGCAGAACACACAGACAAGCCTAGGACTGCTTTCAAACTCTCCACGTCATTTAAACCCAATTGTGCATGCCCATAGTACTGAAGTGATCTACTAATAAGTCTTGCTTACTTTCCAGTGCAAACTAATTTAAATTAAATACATTTGATTTCCAGTAACAAACCTGCTATTGGGGCCTAGATTATACCATTTATCTTGTAAGTGGCAGCAGGGAGGGGGAATAATCAACTTTCCAGCTTCCAAGCAGAACACATTTTCAGGCATGTCAACGGCATTATTAAATAGCAGTCGTAGTCATCACACTGTGGGCTTTCAACAGCATCCAGCCAGACTAATCAGTCTACCTGCACGTAACTGGAGTCTCTCTACCCCTTCTCCCAGTGCTCTCTGACACCTACCTATCGAGTGCAGTTTAGTTCATTCACTAAGGTCTAAACAGAATTCCGTAAGCCTATTACTCAACACATTGAAAGGCAATAAAGATGTGAAAACAAAGAATTGTTTTCAATTGCATTCATCCACTATTCTGTTCCTATTTTAGATTCCATCTTGACTGAGAAATGAAGCGATGAGTAACAGCAGCTCCTATTCCACAAAGTTGCCACTGCTTAGCAGCAAGAATACATCCTGCACCTAAAGGAGAAAATACAACTTCCTCCTTCCCCCCCCCCAGATAACCTTTAATAAATCTTAAAAACAAAATACTGAAGCTTTTTACCCTCTTCACCTCTCTTTTCTTCTCCCTTTTCAATCATTTTAAAGAGAATCTAAGCATGGTTCTATTAGGAAAAAAAAACCAATCAAAAACCCCCACATTAACATGTTATCCTTCCCTCCCTCAAATAAAAGAAAACTAAACAAAACACCTCAATATGTTCATAATGTAAAAACAAAACCTAAAATATCAGTAGTTTGGATTCTTGTCACCACACTAACCTGTATCTGCTTTACTAAAGAGGTAAATGTTGTGACTAATGTGAGCATTAAGGCTCTGTCAGCACTCTGGTTTCCTGGTTTTCCTACAACTTATTATACAAAAAGCAAAAATTAAAGTTTGTAATAAAAAAGGGCTAAGAGGACAAAAGAAATTTTGGACATGACTCCTTCCAAAGCATTTAACACTGCTTCAGGTAACACATCTTTCTCCCAAAATGCCTTGCCAACTAGTTCCTACAATCCTATTTTCCCATCTTTATCAGCATTCTCTTTCCTTGCTGTTCTGTGAATGCAATGGGAAAGCTTACTGACTATAGAAACAACATGCTGTCATATAGAGAAATCGAAACAAAAGCTATTTTTCCATACAGAGGTGCCACTACTTAGAAGAAAGAATGACAAAACTATGGTATGTCATTCAACTAGAACAAAGCTAAACCATAAGGCTGTTTATCAGACATGAAATGGTAGAAATGGGTTCAGAGATCTAGTATAAAGTATTTAATATGAAAGCCATTAAAAAAATTCCTGCATTTTCTACCAGTCCCAGCCACCCTTTCTGTAAAGCACATGAACAAGCCAGACACATCAGTGTAAGACATGATGCCAATTTGCGTTTAATAGCAATTGTATTACTAAAACTATCACTTAATGAAATGGTCCTGTCAAAGTCTGCAACATTCAAATTCTCGTGTGAAGATACCCTAATTCGGCAAAACAGATTTAGAAGCGTCCTATTGCTCCAGCGCCATCCTTCATCCTACATATTTCTCTCTTCCTTTCCCACACACTCAGATGTTTCGCCAGCATACTTTCAGTATTTGCAAAATCCTGCCCAAAGAGCGTGGCCGATTTCCCACGGGCTCCCACCCCATCCTGGATGAACTCGTTACTTCCCAAAGTCCACTTCCTCTGCCACCCCTGGACCTGTCAGCACTCCCAACGCCCCTCTGCCTTGCGCAACATCCGCGGCCTCCTCCCCACATTTCAGACAATCCTCGATGCGACATTTACATTGAGATTAATTTTTTTGTTCCCAGGCCACTGGCAAAGACCTGACAGCTTAAAGGGCTAAGGATGAGGGGTTAATCCCAAACAGCGCTGGATTAATAAAACAAGCGACAAAGATACGAGCATACAGAGGTCACTAACCCACTCATCTTCAGCTCTTCTGTGGGTCAAACTGTATTTTGGTATTAAGTATTTAAACAATATTGAAAAGTGCCAGCGGCATCTGCCCAACCAACATTATTGCTCAAAGCTCAAGCCATCTATTCAAAAGATAGATCTCCTCAAACATTTTAACAGTCCGATTAAACAGCTAAAATAAAACAGGAAAAGGGATAATTTTCCAATAAATTCTTCCCCCGAACACACACGTTAACCAAAGGCTGACGGTGAACTGATCTGGAAGGAAGAAAGGACGAGGGATACAGGCAGGGCTGCGTTGGGGGATGGGGAGAGAACGGAGCTGCTGGGGAAGGGAATATGAATATTCCTCCAAGGACTATTCAGTACATTTAACAAACCTCCTCGGAAAGAAGAGCAATCTCAAACAGGCAGCTACAGGGGCAGATAAAGGGGGACAGGAGGGAAGGAGTGCCCCATTATCCCCAGATGACATTATAGATGGCAACGCCGCGAGAAGAGGGGCTGTGAGGCAGAGGAAGCGCTAACAGCCCCCCCACTCCCCCCCAAGCCGCTCTGTCCCCTTTATCTGCTCAGGGAAGGAATGAGCGGAGGAGAGCTCCCGTTTATTTTCCAGCAGCCGATCACCTACCACAGGGGCAGAGAAGGGCCGGAGCCAGGGGCTGCGGGGATAAACCTTCCCGAGGGATGCGGCAGGAAGAATGGTAAAATAAGGCAGCCACCTCCCCCCCCCCTCCTCCCCGCCATCCTCCGAGCTCAAAAAGTAGCGGGGGGCACGGGGAAGCCGGCCGAGCTCTGGGGGCACACAATAGCAGGTCACTCCCAGGGAAGAGATGCTCCCCCCGGCGCGCCCGTACTAGCAGGGGATGGCGAAGGGGCCGCGGGGCAGCCCGGCACCTCGGATCCCCCCCGCCCCGAGGGCGGACAGGAGCCCTGCCTGCCCGCCCGCCCCGCGCCACCGCCCCTCACCATGAAGTCGCTGGCGAAGTTGTCCTCCCCACTGTGGTCCGTATCCTTCATGGCCTGGACTCGCTTAATGAATTTCCTCAGGATCTCCTCCTGGCTCATCCTGCCCCGCCGGCCGCCCTGCGGAGCGGGAGCCCCAGCCCCGGCCGCCCGCTCCTCGCCTTGAGCCCCCTCCGCCACACGAGCCCGGCACCCGGCTGCTTTCCCTTGCCTCGCCTCTCTCACCCCTCGGGCCTGCCCCGCGGCCTGCAGGCGCGGCGCGGCGCGGCGCGGCTCCCCACCCCGCTCACGGCCGCTCGCCCGCCCGCTCCATCCTCCCCTCCCTCTGCCCGACCCTCCCTGGACGCCGCCGCCGACACAGGGACACGACGAAGTCCCCACCTCCTCCCCCCGCGCAGGCGCGACTCCCACTCCGGCAGCGCTTCCGACGGCCGCCCCTCCTCGGGAGCCGGCCCTTCCCCGCCTCCCGCCCATTGGCTCCTCCGACGGACGCCTCGTTCTACTGGCGGCCGCACACGCCAATCACCGGCTAACCCCGCCTCGAGGGGGAAATCGCCCCGGTCCGCCAGCCCCTCCCGTTTCCCACGGATGGGACCTTCCGAAGGGCGCCGAATGGGGCTCTGGAAGGGACCACTTGGAAGGTGGGGGGGGTAAGGGAAGGCTGAGCGGAACGAAGTGCGGTTTCCCTTGGTCGGAGTACAGTGGGGCTGCGGTGGGTGCCTACAGCTCCGCGGCCAGGAGGCAGCGGCCAGCGTTTGCGGCGTGTCGGGACCTGTACCCGCGGCAGTGCTGCGTTCCCCGCGCTCGGCCGTCCATAGCGAGAGAGGGGCTGTCGCCTCCTCACGAAGCCCTGAAACGCCGGGAGGAAAGGGGGTTCCCGCCCCGGGTGGGAAGCCGGAAGCCGTGGAAAGAGCCCGGTGTCCCATTGGTGGCGGTGACCGAGGAGGGACGAAGGGCTCCCCGGGGCTGGGCCGCGGGCGGCGCCGCTGTGGTAAACGTCGTGCGGCGGGAAGATGGCGGGCGGGCCGGGGACAGCTCCTGCGTTCTGTGTGTGTATGGGGTTAATAAGATGCCTGCTCGCACGCGGAAGTGGTGCCGGCCGGTGCTATTGAGGAGCTGCGGGGTGGGTCCGGTGGCTGTGAGCGACGCTGCAGGGAGTCCGGAGCAGGGCGGGCTCAACGCGGCCTGTCAGGAGGAGTGCGGTCCCAGCACCCCTCAGCACTGCAGCGGGGTGTCTTCGGGCCTTCCTACCAGAGAATACTGTGGGTTTGTTTCCTACGTGATGGTTTGGCAATGTCAGAATATGACGAGAGTGCTGTTTCTGCCTTTTACATGGAAAAGAGTTAAACATTAAAGCAGCTTCATGTTTGATGTCCTGATTACAACTGCTTGAGCAAAGTCATTTTAGATGTGTGTGTGTATGTAGCCTTATAGCATAATAAATATACTAAGTCCTTTAAAGTATACTTTTGTTGGTGAAGAACTAAACAGCCTTCATGGATGTAGTTGATGCAATAGTATTTTGTCACATGGACTAACAATAAAGGGCTATGAAGAGAAGCATAACCTGGTTAAGGCACTCCTACTAAATCACCCATTTTCTCCTGCATATTCCACCCAGTGTAGTATGTTGCATTTGCAGTTGCACCAGCACCACCGCTTATTGGACCAGCTCAGGGAACTCATTCAACCACAATATAAGTCCATAGAAAAACTGTGTATTTTCTTCTTGGCTGATTTAATTAAGCTGGCTTTGCTACTGAAACAAACCTACAGAAAAACTTGGTCTTCCTGTGGTGGTGTAAGATGCTACTGTTTTAGATGACAGCCAACGATTACCACCTGTACACCAGAATTAGAAGAATGGCATGTTACCACCTTCAGCCCAATTTAATGCCCATCAGCTCATAATTTCCCAAATGGAGGCAAGTTATGAGCTATGGCACAGGACCCTGAACTGTAGCTGCTGGTGCATGGACACATTTCCTTCTGCATCTGCTGCAGAAGCAGTCATCTCTGGCAGCAGTGCAGGATGGCAACTTGAAAGGGTTAGCATTCTCACAACTGCAGACTTCAGCTTCCTATAAAAGGGTTATGTTTTTTTAGCAGCAGATATTCATGGAGCACAGCAGACATAAGGACACGTCAAGGACCTGGAAAAGATCATCAGTACTTCTGTGCTGAGGTTTATGGAAGTCTGAGCAGCCCACACAAAGACAGTGGTCAGAGCTGTCTCTTCTCCATGTCCTTTGCACCAGCCTCTGTAGTAAGTTGATCAGTCAGCCCTAAAGAGCCACAAAGGTGCCTGCTTTTTTTGCTTTAATCCCTTTCTTACTTCTCCTTTTCATTCTCCAAGCCTCCTCTTTCTCCACTACCAAAAGCAGCATTAAAGGGAAATAAAGAAACAAGATAGATGGATAGATAGGGCACAGAGATCAGCAAGGATAGCTGTGACTTGGATTGTCATATAATATCTTTTCATGCCACCTTGCTTAATTTCCATCTGCTTCAGGAAGGTCTCTGAGTTTGCTCAGCAGTTGCTCTGGCAAACCTGCTCCCAGTGCCAGATGGCATGTAACTTTAGAAAAGTGATACCTGGGACTAAGCAACCAAGTGAATGTGGTAGGGTTTTCTTCAGTCTGCTCGTTTATTCAGACAACACAGTTACAGAAGAGAGAAGGAAAGGTCATGATTTATTGCATTTGATGTCATTATTGCCTCACTGTGAAAAAGACCCAGTTATCAGTCTGGCCTGATTCATAATCCATCACTGCGTTGTAATAAACTGTTGTAGCCTAGCAAGTGTAACAGTGACCTTTCATTTAGGTTAACTGATAAGAAGGATATACAATCTCAGAAGAAGAAAAAACCCCCCACAGCAGGCATATGTCGCAAGCCAAAACAATGGCATATATGAAACAAAGACATTAAAAATAGCTGGGTGGAGAACTTTGCCTGGCATTGTTTGCATCTGCATGTGTACCTGTGAGAGCTGCCAGACAGTCCTAAGCACAAACCCAACAGCACCAGTTCTATTTCCCGCAGCCCTGCAAACGTTGCATGAAGCTGTCTCATCTCTGTGCTATGAACATAGAAACCTAAACTTTCCACAGCAAAAGCAGTGCTTTAGCCAAGACTTTTGATTTGAAACTCAAACTGTCTGGGTTAACCCCAGACATCTGACCAATCTAGCATGTGTGCATGAGTGTGTATTTGTGTAGCTGTAGGAGAGAGGCGGAAAAAGAGACGCGGGGTGAATTACTCACCCTATAGATAGAACAGGAACTTGCAACCTGAATCTGTAGAAGAAAATTGTGGTTGTGTTTTAACAATCCATACAAGTATGGTTCTTGGAGAAAAGCAAGTAGATCACCTGGAGCTTATTTGCTATTAGTCTCATTTTGCCTTGCTGTGCACTGCCCCAGCTGCTGCAGGGAAGGAAGGCAGACAGTTTTTTCTGTACAAAGGTGGCTTCTCATGTTCCCACAAGATAAGCATGTGTGAACTGGCAAATGTGTTTCTCAGCATGCATACCATGGTTATGCCCAGTCAATGGGTGGGAATACCAAATGTCCTAGTTTACCAAGCTTCAGAAGTTTCCCTGAAGACTGAGATGGAGCATGGGCTCACCCCAGAGCTGTTTGGCTACAGGGTCTTTGTGGCTTGGAGCCATGTTCAAAACCCAGTGCACATTCGCCCAAAACTGTTTCAGAAAGAAATCAAAGAACTGGGTGTGAGGGAAGGCTGAAAGAACACTGCAGCTCTGAGTAAGGGCATCATCTCCTATGGTCTGATTCCTCCTTTGTCCAGCTAAACTAGACTTTGTGTGTTCCTTTTAATTTGGCTACATTACAATGATAGCTCACTTTGTCACCAATTTTTCCCCTTTCCAATAATCTACAAACTCTTAGAGTTCAACTACTTTTTTTGAGCAACATGTTAATTATGGTGGTGTGTAATTACTAACATATTACTGAAATTGAAATTAAAGTATGATCAATACATCCTGTATATGGAACCTCAATTAATTTCATCTATACCAAGAGTCTGAAAAGTTTGTGTAATCAAGATTATTTAGGATAAAAAAATGCTAGCATTCATAGATCTTAAAATAACATTCCTGAAACATTTTATGTGCAGTTGGTTGGAAGTTGTCTTTAAAATGTGGTGTTTCAATGGAAAATGCTGTTTCTGTAAAACTTAAATTTTCCACAGGAAACAATTTTTGCCAATGTTTTTCTGCTTCTTAACAAAAACAATGCACTGTTATAGTTACTGATGCAGAAATGTCTTTACCATGGAAGACAGTACAACATGGGATAGGGACCCAGCACATGAAAGGACTGGAGCGGGGAGCATAAATGCCCGGAAGCTGTTGAACAGCTCAAGGGTACACATAAAACCAAGTCCAAATGAAACATTTGCCTTTGATCTGACAAACTGAAATGCAATGTGTCTTTCCACAAATGTCAAAATGTTTCATGATGGCTGAAAACAGTTAAATGAAACATTCGGGACTGTCAGCATCAAGTACTTTGTGCATATGCTGACCCTCAAAACGTTTTAGTATTTAGTCACTTTTGTTTCTGAAGAGGATAAAAATAATGTATCATGTGGCTGATCCTCAGTTACATTTTGACCACTTATAATATAAGTAACAAACTAACAAAATGCGATCTTCAGGGATTCTCAAAATACTAATTTTGAACATAAAGGACATTATGGACAATAAATCTGAGAAAGATACATAGTATCCTTCATATACAACAAATAGGTTGAATTTCTGATTTAAACCCAAAACTAATCTTATTTTCAATGAGTCACGAAGACCTGATCAGTGTCTGCATAATATGTTCCATTCATATTAACTAAGTGCCATGTGACTGCTGGATTTCTTGACATTTGCCTCTATTAGTCTCAGGCGATGACAGGCTCCTCTTCTATAATTACCAGTGAAAATGCCACTACTGCAATTTAATTTTACCTGGCTTCCTTAATCTTTATTTATTTACTTGCCATCTTCTGGGATTCGTTGTTCAATATTGCTAAAACACTTAAATGTGACATTTCCTATACAGCTAATAAATATTTCCAATCATAATTACTGAGTTTCATAATCAGTGCATAATTTGGATTCCTTTCAAATTGTAACATACATACAACCATTTCCATACAGAGAAGAAATTTTGCTGTTGCTGCTGTAGGTACTGTAGCAGCATTTAGGTTTAAAGTGGTTTTTAGGCACTGCTAACAGACGACTGAAACAAAAACAAGTGTGTGCATCAATGTAATCCTCTACCACAAGCAGTTCTAACCAGAAAACAGCTGTGAAAGACTGTCCAGATTAAATTTTTCTCTGTTTAACTTTTAAAACAATTCCTTGAATTAAAAGTATACTCTGTTGATTGAGGTGTTTTGTTTGGGTTTTGTGAATGTAAAAAGGGGAGTTCACAATACAATTAATATTTCAGCAAGATTTTAATGGTATTAAAATAAATAGCATATGGGCCCCAAATAAATTGCTGTGTGTCTTTTCAATAGCGACTTTTTGATAGTTTCACTGTAAATCACTGAGAGGCCTGATGGCTCTTATTTATTCCTGTCATTCTTAACACAGGGACGCTGGTTTCAGCAGGATACCTGCTTTTCACTATTGGACATAAGATAGGGAAATTAGGAGCCATTTTCCATCTGTATCTTTTGACCTTATTAAAATTGGACATATGATTTCTGAAGCAGGGAAATTTCTATCTTGTGACCTTGCCACACATTTCACATGACATAATACAGGTCTGGTTTGCTACCAGCCAGCAGCCAGCTGCAGCACTACGGTGGGCTGCTTCAGGGGAACCTCATTTGCCTCCTTGTGACAAAGCTTTCATCATGGGTATTCCCCAGGCACGGCTGCAGCGCATGTGAAATGTAAATACCAGCAGCAGAAGGTAAGCCTGTGCACAGGGCGTGTGAAGTATTTACCCTCTCAAATCTTTGCCTGCAAGAATCAGAAAAGCATCATTAAAAGACTTCAGCACATTTAAAAGACACAAGGGAAGAATCTGGATTTTCTAATGGGAGGCACTCATTCCAAATTTGATTTTAAAAACAGGTAATTGAACTAACAGTAAGTTTGCAATACCCTTAAAAATAAACAAAACAAAACAAAAACCATGAGTACTAAAATCTTGCATCAATAAATGCAAAAGGTGTAAAAACTAAACAAGGTTCACATTATTTATTGTAGTTAGCTTTTTTGTATCAGCCTCAAGAACAAAAGAATCTATTTGTTACCAGTTCTGTTTCAAGGTTCTGATGCATTAGTGAAGCAATATTTGTATTATCCTTAAAGAAATATCAGGCTAATGTTTGTCTCTAATTTTATATTAATCAATACAAATTAAAATATTTCCACTTCTCTAAAATGCATCTTTACTGAAAATAAAACAAAAAACTGTTTAGACAAAATCTGAGGCAAAATGATCAAACACTGCTCTTTCAGCTGGCATTAGCATTCTCTGTATGTACGTATCATTCCATTTTACTTTGAAAGTCCTATTAAAATAATAACAAGGACTGAGACTGCCACTACTAAAACATTAGGTACGACGGCGAAACTGAGCTCTCTGAGTTCCCCCTGCGAAATGCCTGCTGTTACGACCATAGTAGTCAAAGTGGCCAGTTCAGATTCTCAACTATTTTGTAGATTTAAACCAATATATTTTTAATAGTCTCTTAAGGGAAATAGGGAGCTTTATAGTTGGGAAACAAAACCAGATGGAAAATTGAAACAAGAAAGAAGACTAAAGACATTCCCTCCCCCTCAAGCCCATGAAGACTGTGCTATAGGGAGCCACCCGCTATGTGACCAGGGCTATTTTTATATTAACTTCAAACAAATAGAGGTACAGTTCTGACTTAAGTCTCTAATGTGAGTTTTCTCCTGCATTTCAGTGAGAGATTTGCTGTCATATCTATGCACATTTAGCGAAGTGACATTAGCCCAACCTATAGTGTTCAACAATATTCATATTGCATTATCAGTGAGCACAATAGTTCTATTGTGTAGGGCAGCTCTCCTCAGAGGTGGAAGGAAGGCTGCACACAGGCTTCCAGAGTGGTCCAGAAATATGATGGTGACACCAGACTGGCTCATGTAAACAGGAAATCAAACCAGGATGTAAACTGGACTGCTTCCATATTCAGTAATACTCAGCTAAAAATAAGCAGGTTGAATAGAGGTAGGAAAACCAATTCTCGTAAATTCATTTTTCAACTTGAATTATTCAAGACCCAATAGAAAATTTCAAATAAAATGAGTTTTAGTGTTATCAATATGTCTGTAATGAGATTGCAGTTACATCCAGAGGGCCTACTTGCTGAGAAAAACATGGGAAGTCTTTCTTTCCAGAGAATAATAAGGACATGGAGATGAAGGTTGAAAAGGGATGCAACTGCTCTATAAATGTATCATGGGATGAAAAAAGAATTAAGGGGAAAGAAGTTCTACTTAAGCTAAAAGACAACATTTTCATAAGAATAAATCAATGCAGACTGTGAAATCTAGAAATTATTAGGCATCTTATTCTGAGAAGAATAATGAGGTCCCAAGCAGCCTTTACAGAGTGAGGAGGGGAAGCTGGGGTTTTTTTGTAAGAGCATTACCGAATGCTATTGCCTTCACGACCATTGTGTGGAGTTCACCTGGGAGATCCCCTGCAGTCCTTGGTTCCTTATGAATCTTCTGACTGTTGACCATGTCTATTTCAGAAGGAAGTATTTCAGAAGGAAGTCTTTCAGAAAAGGAGGAATTCTTCAGAATTATTTATGTGACATGAGAAATACACATTACACACAAACCACTACTGAAGTTTTCCTTCTGCAAAAATCTATCTGAAGTATTGCTCTAAATATTGTGATTTGATGCATATCATGTTCTTAATAACAATGTTGAAAAAATGTGGCAATTCATTTGGCCTTTGTTACTTCACCATCTCTGTCAGCTATGCCAGATGCCACACAAAGCAAAAAAGATGTAATAGCATCACATATAGCTGAAATATGTGGGACTGAAATTAGGCATGACTGTCCCCCCAACTTTAGGAATAGATGAACATAGGATAAGAACTGGAAAGGAGTAGCGGAAGTCACCAAGTCCAAGATCCTGCCCTCACTTGTAAACCTGGATATAATCCAATTAATAACACTGTCAAGCTTCATCTCAAGTAAATCACATTATCTGCCTCCACTGGCCCCATGAGAAGACAGTTCCAAAACTTCATTGCTGTAATTCGGGGGGGGAGGGGGGGGGGAAGATGCTCTTATTTCCAACCTTATTTTTTTAAGGATATTCTTTTCCTGTGCAAATATCTTCATTGCAGTCATCTTTGTCTTATTATATTAGAGAAGCTGCATTTTTGCTCTCCTTTTATGTCATAAGCTTCTAATAATTTCTAACAGGTCTTCTCCATAGCTGGAGAATGAAATTAATTATTTAAACTGAATCAATCTTTCTTGGATAAAGAAGGTTAGATATGTGCCAAGTTCCAGATTACTGAAAAACTTCCCTAACTGCTGGGTCTACTTACTAGTGATGAAGCGTAAAAGACAACAGTGATGAAGGGAAAAGAAGCAGTCACAGGACGAAGCTTTTGGTTAGAACTTACCTGCTCAGTGGTAAGCAAGAGCAGACCAGCATGTCACTTACAGGATCTATGCTTGCTGCCCAAGGACAACAGCAAAGGAATGGCCAAAGGTATCCCAATGGGTAGCAGTCATTATTCCCACCATAAACCATGAGTTGCACTAGGAATACAATGCAGTTATCAATAAAGCATAGACATTCATAGCACACTCCATTAATTTCTCATCAAGGCAGTGGCATTGCCATGGACTTTGTGACATCCCACAAAATCTAGAAACCAAGTAAGTCAACTGGTTCAGCATTCAAGGAGGGCTCTTTCTCACTTCAGAAAACAGTCTGTATGATTCAGTCTTGGCACCTCAGGCCCACTAGAAGTGCAGGATAAGTAAACAGATAAGGTGCCAGGTATTTTCTCCCTGAGTGTTGAAGTTCCTTGAAAACCTGGAAGCTGTGGAAGTAGAAAAGCCCAGACAGACGTGGCCACAGGCGGAACATCTTGGTTCAAGAACCATATTTCTGACCAAGAGACTCATGGAGGACATTATAGATGGCAGGGGCAGAATTTAGGTGGCTGCCATGAGAAAGAGGAATCACAACGCAGTGGAGGTGGTGCATTCACATGCCAGCTTTCAAGGGGCAGGATTTTTACACCGTCTAGAAGATGTAAATGTGACAAAGAAAAATTTGTCTGTGACAAAGGCCTGTAGAGGAACTGCCCTCCAGTGCAATGGAGTTCACTCTAACTTCCACCCTATTCCTAATCCTCTTGTTCTCAGGGATTGCCTTTCTTCCTCCAAGACATACTTTAGCCTTCTGCCACAAAAAGTTTCATTAGTATATTCTTATTTCTGACTATTAACGAAGGTGATGAATAGAACCATTGAATGATACTGTGACCATGACTGAATTCTGAGAAATTCCACTTGCAAGTAGCAATCCAGAAGTTCATCTTGCAAGGACAGCCCACTCTTTGCTTTAGACGGTTTCATATTTACCTTACAATTCCTGAACTAATCCTCATGTCCTTACTGTGAGTAGTCATTGATAAGCATTGCCTGTCTGTTTATCGAGGTTATATTTGTCTCATTTTCTTTGGCTTTGTTTGTGTAAATAAATGAATACCAGCATTGAAGCTAGATGATAACATATGTGATCATTTAAAAAAATGTTGGCATACAGATTTGGCTAATCTAACTGGACCATTATGATAGAATATTCTCTTTAAAAAGCTGGGTTTTGTCTGCTGGCATCTATATTGACGCTTGTTGAATCAAGTTTGATGGAACAAAAGAATCCAGAGAATCAAAAATATAAGCATGCAATATTCATTTGTTCCATCTTCATAGTACAGACTTTGGGCTTCTTAGTTTCATAACAAACTAAAGTGGATGGCAAAATCTATACATTTCTGAACTAAAAAGAGGAAGAAAAAAAAACGATTCAGTGGTGATAAAAGGAAATCTGCTGAAAGGATGAGGGTAGAATACAATGTAGCTGTTATATTTCAATACAATACATTTCAATACAATGTAGCTGTTACATAGCTGTTACAATTGTTAGATTTCGGCATCATTCATCAAAGAAAATTAAAATCATGCTCTTTAAAAATGATCTCTTTTCCTCATTTTATTTAGCTCTTGCATACAAAAATGCAGTAACTGCTCAAAATAAATTGGTCATAAAACTATTTTGCACATGTATTTGGCTATCATTTTTGAGCATGCATGCTTGAAAGTGCTAAGACTTCAGCATTAACATAGCTTTGTTGCAGTACTGATTGCGTATATGTTTTCTGGTTAATTATTTAACTTTAAAACAGCTCACTGTTTTTTCCTTACTGGTTGTTATACCAATTTGTATTTTCCACAAGTAGGGAACACATCAATTTCCATTCATCACAAAGAAACTCCACTTGATCAGAGCGAGGAATCATTTTACTTGGTTATATTTTCTAAGTGCAACATGTTCTCTGTACATGGAATAAATGACATAACTGCTACACTGCCAGGGACTTTGTGTTTACAAATTGAGAATGGCCTTCCCTCCCCTGCTGATATAATTTCACACACTAAGTAAGATATAAATCATTATTAGGTATTATAGCTTATACTAAGCATTTTCAAAGCACTATGTGTCAAAGAATGCAACTGGGTGGAAATTATTAATGTCAAGAAAGAGAAAGACAACATAAGCATGTAGGCAGAGCAGCAAAGATAAAGTTGTGCCTTTCATTACAGACAGCATCAAGCCAAATTGTAAGTTTCCATGATGGAGAACACACTTGTGTTCTTCAATTTATGACAGCAATAATCACAGGCAGTGAACAAAACCAAAACCAGCAAATCTATTCCATTAATGCTTTTTGAAATTACAGCACATACCCTGTGATAGACACTGCCTGGACTGTTGATGCTTCTTACAATGATGATGGTGTCAGTGTGTTGGAAGGATGTATCTGCTGAAGAAGTGGCCCGAATAGGACACATAATGGACAAACATTTAATAGACCATATCTGCTATATATGCATTCAGGCTGTCTTATTGGAAACACCCACAGAATCTGTTAGAAAATTTAGATTATATTATTTTTCTCCCGAACAACAAATAACCCAAGAACCTGTAACATAATGAACCACTTTTTCCCATAATCTATGTGTCAAAGTCAATGAGTATGTAATATCACGGCTGAATGCTTTGAATACTAAATATAAAGCTAGAGAAAACCAAACTACTCTCAGGTCGACACACAACTACTAGAGCAGAATGCTCATAAAGTTAGCTGCACTCATGGTTTAAATCTGATTTTAATTTTAGCCTTTACTTCCATTATACAAATCCAGTGAAGTCAACAGTTATAATGCTGTAAAACTAGTAGAACCAAATAAAGAGTCTTTAAAATGCTCAGCAGAATTTGCCATTCCTGAAAAGCCTGATCTATGGTTAAGTTCAAATCTAGATGCTGTCGGAGTGGGCTTTTTTTAGCCTGGTTTCATTCTAAGTGAAACATGAATGGTTTTCTTCTATATTGCTTGCAGAAATTGAGATCCACATAGAAGAGCAAACACTCAGCAGGATTTGTATTAAGAGGCTTCCCAAACAGTGACCCCAGCAGCACTGCTCAACCCATGCCATAGCATGGACACAGCATCTTGGAGCTGTCTCCTGCGTGTACTTCAAAGGTGCAGAGCTCCAGATACTGAGTTGTGTATCCATTCAATACATCTTCCATAAAAGACAGCTCTGAGAAGCCATTGCTAACCTTAGTGGTTATTATTCTGACACCAGTTTTTAAGTAAGACTTCAGGGCAGATCTTCAGTACTCTGAACTAATAACCTGTACTGGTTAAATCAGAAGAATAAACAACAGAATTAGTAGACATCAAGGTAAGTAAGCTACAATGAAGAGTCAGCATGGCTTTTTTAAGGCAAAGTCGTGCCTCACTGATCTACCAAACTCCTCTGACAGAGTCAGTAAAACATGCTGGCAACAAGAGATCTGTTTGATACCATCTGCCTGGATTTCCAGAAGGCACTCAAGTTGCTTCCCCCAAGGCTCTTGAGAAAGCTAATCAGACGTGAAGAAATGTTCACAAGATAGGAAGAAGGGAGAGGAAGTAATAGTTGCCCTTCACAGTAGAAAGAGATCACACGTGGATTCCCACGTGGCTCTGTGCTCAACACAGATCACAGGTGATGGGAAAACAGTGTTCAAAAGGGATGAAAATGTTTGCTGATGACACTGAATTAGTCAGTGATGTAGACTACAGCTGATTGCAGGCTCACATTAAGAACCTTACACCATGTAGTGAATAGGCAACAAAAATTCACTGTAGAGGAATGTAAAATGAAGGCAAACAATGCTAGAAATCACTACAAAAGCAATCAAGAACAAAAAATATCCTTTTGCTGTTGTAAAAATACATGACACATTTACATCTTCAATAGTGTTTGTAGTTATATATCCGTCTGAAGACAGACACAGAAGTACTGTAAAAGATATATGTAAGTGCAGCAAGTATGGTTAAAGATATGGAGTGGTTACCGGAGTAAGGACAAAAAAATTCATGGGAGAAAAGAACACCTATGGCTATTCAATACAACCTCCCTGCGTCCAGTTTAGGAAGCCCTAGAATAACTGATCACTAGATACTAAGAAAGTATTTTGGGAGGGGTCTCTAAAGGGTACTTATAATCTTCTCAGGACACTCACTTGGTCGTCACTATTGGAGCCAAGGTGCAGAGCTAGCTGAAACTCTGATCTGACCTGTTTTGCTCTTATACAGGTTTGAACTGAGGTTATGCACTGTCAGTGTCGAGTTAGTGCGCACAATAAAAGTCTCCTGTTTGGATCTGCAGAATGAGCCTGGAATTTCTGAGCAGTGCCATCATACCATGCACACAAAGCTGCACTTTTTGGGGAAACATCAAACCTGCTGTACACACATGGAGCCACAATCTCCAACGTATTGTAATTGTCCGGGGTTTCCAAAACTATGTCAAGCCTCTATTCACTCCTGTGCATAGTCACTGCGATTGCAAAACTGTCAGATTTACCAGGAAAAGGGCTGCTTGCATACCTTGAAACCTTAGACAAATACAGAATTCCTCTGTATCGTGCCAGATGATTTCCAAGTGAAAGAGAAGACTTATTCATGAGAAAACAGGACTGTAGTCCTATTTGAACATCATCTTTTTTCTGGACTGAATGTGGCTTCCCTGATTTTGAAATATAGGTTTTCTATCATTTGGTGGTTCTCGTTTTCATTGTCTGCAAGTGAGCAGCGTCTTGTCTCTGCTTGGTGGTAGGATCTAAAGGTTTGTTAGTTACTTTTCTTTACCCTCGTCACTTTGTCGTCACAAGTTGTACTCATAATGAGAGATGGTTGATAACACCTCAAATGTCTGCATTTTTGCCAAACTGATGGTCTTCCTGATCCGTATTACAGACGTGAATGAGGCTCTTGAATGCAGAGGTGTGGCTTTGCAGTGAAGTAAACCAAGATAGGGTCCTAATCATCTTCATTTGCCTTAGCGTTTGCTTTGCTGTTTCAACATAGCTTTCAAAGTCCATTGACCTCTGAATAATACAGGCTGCAAGCGTGCCTATAAAGCCTCCATACCTTTCGAATATTTCAAATTCCTGAGATATTTAATGTGTCCTGTTATCTGAAATGATTTTACCATAGATGTTGGCTAATGCTGGCCTGTTGTGACTCATTTCCTTGCTGACTAACGGATTACTTAGCTGAATTTCTTTAAAACCCCTAATGTAATAGTTAACTCTGAGCAGGTCCTGGTCACCTCTGTTCAAACAACTCCGTTGCCAAATGCTCCCAGGCTCTGCTGGCTGCCTCACAAATGAGCACAGGCTTCTTGTGCGTTTATCCTTAATATTCTCTCTATAATGAAAAAATATATTTTTCTGATTCTTGCGTGTTCTTTGGTCAGTGCAATACTTTTGGAAAGAGACAAAAGTTCTGAGGGATCTGCCCCAAATCTATGCGTTTTCCTCAGAAGAACTGTTTCTTTTTCTTCTAAGGCTAACCCACTTCCTACAGTCAATTCTCTGTTTTTATTTGAGATGTCTCTAAGAATCGATGAAGTTTTCTATGAGCCATCCAGAAGTGGTTTTGTTTCTTTAAAAGCACAGCACTGCTCCTCTCTCTGTCCAATAGATTATTTGTACATTATGGTAAGTGTATTGTGCTCTTGTTTCTCCTTGGCCTTACATCTTTTACAACTTCTCATACTCTGAAATGAAGGGGACCTGTTTGTCAAAATGTAAGGTCAGCCTCCGGGCTTATGTTAAATTACAAGGTCTATTCTTCCATCTTTTAAGTTTTCTCACTGAAAAGCTGGCAGCGGAGGTAACAAACGTTTCTCAAGAATATTTCATAGGAACTGTTTATACCATTCACCTTTCCAGAGCTTGTCCAGACTGTTACTCTTGCTGTCCCTATTGCGGTGGCTCACTTGCAAGTTCTTGTAGACGCATTATGATTTTCATGTGTCTTACAACAAAATATGGAGAGTTTTCTTACTGTTACTCATGTGACTTTCTACCAGGGGGAGGATGGTGCTTTTGGCTGTTGCTGAATGACCACAGATAAACCTCCCATCATCTAGTGACAACGTGAAATCTTCTTCTGCTTGAGCATAATTCTGCTGCCTCAGCACCAGTGTTCTCCATTTGCTCTATTCCTCCCACAAGGCTGCTCCAAGGGCTGCTTATGAAGCAGCTTATAACCTGGAGCATTTTCCCTTGTTTCACACATGCTCAGGAATGATCAGGCTTTCCAGCTCACCCTGCTGTCAGCAGTCAGCTCAGCAGAACCAGTCCATCACCAAAAAGCTGGAGCCGTCACTGATTTTAACTGCTTGGCTTTTCTAAAAGGAAGCATTATACATGGGTATAGTTATTTATTACAGATTCCTCCCATTTAATCTCCCGAAGGCTTAAGCAGATGTAATTCATCAATAATGAACAGCCTAGTTTACATTTTATGAAGTGTCATATTTTAAGCTGCACAATATCCCAAATGACAACACTTGGTGACTGCAGACACCGCCGGCAGCAACTGCAATACAGCTTCTGTGGGAGATTCTTAGGCAGCCCAAAGCCAGAGAGGGCACAATGTAGGAGCAGGTGTTGGGGGCCTTTTGCCGTTTTGTATTTCTGCTAGAGGAGATCAGCCCTGCTTGGACTTTTTGTTCCACCACTCTGTGAGGAGGAATGGATGTAGCCAGCATGGGCACTTGTTTGGGATAGCCACAGGAAAAGAGGTACAGGGAATTACTGATGGAGTCCAGTCAGCACTGGCTCTGGCAGTTGTTTATTTAGTGTATAGGTAGCTGCTGAATTCTGAATCTCTTCTTTGTGGTGCGGCCACAAGAAATTAAGACCTAAGGCTTAAGCTTAAGAACATTAATATTTGGGGCTTCTGATGTGCACTTTCATTCTGTCATTAGCAATAACTTGCAAAGGTAAAAATAAAATCAATCTCATAAATCCCATAAGCCATTGTGGCAGAGAATACACAAGGAAGCTTTAGCATTCCAAAATACATTCAGCTTCTGCATGTAAACCTGTGATGGATCTGTCTCAAAACCCTGGGGTTCTAAAATAGCTTTCTGAAGCTCAGGTATTTCTTTTTTTAATATTATTACTTCATAATTTAGCTGGATGTAGATTCCAGCCTATGAATGCTAAATACTTAATCCTCTTGCTCATCACACACTTGTCTAATGCAAAATTCTTCTTTTTTGAAGTGGTCTCAGTAGTTTTTCACAGAAGAACCTGCCCTATAGAAGTGTTAATGAGAATACATTTCAGTTGTTCTTTTCTTGTCACTTGGAGGCCTGGTTGATTTTAATCCCACCTATCAATCTGAACAAGGTGTTCACTTTTCTATATTATTTTCTGTAGTTTCTACCAGTATACTCACATGGACTTTCTTCTCATACGGCCTTTCTGGTTTTGAACAGCACCTGGAAGGCTTCATTTCCTCAGCCTCAATCAATTGCAAAAGTAAATAAGGAGATTATTATTATTTGATTGTCATTCAGATGTCTGTAGTTACAACATTGAAACATCTTTTCATTGTTTGTACTGGGTGCACAACAAGTCAAGAGAACTTTAATAAAACATTAATGCATTTGCAGAGCTCCAAAGACAAGTTTAACTGGAGATAGATAGACCCGAAGGCCCTTTGGAAGGAAGTCAAAGCTCAATTGAGTCTTTCTGCAACTCCAGAGAGCTGTGATATATTGAGATGGCTTGGTGACTGTGTTGGTAGCAAAGAAAAGTTTGCAATCAAGGCTCTGCTGCAGAAAATGCTTGCCACTGGTTATAGTGTTCCCTATGAGGTTGATGCTGTTCTGTAGAAAGCACAGAATAAAGCTATCCCATCCCGTTCTTTTTTGTTTTGAGAAGCAAAGCCCATTTCAAGCAGAAGGGACTCTGTATGCCATGTTCTGAGACAACCAAATCTCCAAGTCTTTACTCTAGAAAACCTTAATGGAAAGTAACAGTTGAAAGCAAGGACTAGAGCAGACAGTAAACAGTAAATGCCTAACTTTAGTTATTAAAAATTCATCTCCAAAGTATGGAAAAGAAAAGCTGATCTGGCATTTTATTGAACTTCATTTATTTGTGAAAAATGTAAACGAGCAGTGACAGAAATATCAGGGCTGACATTTTATCTGCTCTTTCTCCTTTCCTTAGATATTTCTGCATATTTCACATAATTCCTTATCAGTACATTTAAAAAATATATAAATGCATTTTATGTCTATTTTCCCAATGTTTTGTCTCAAAACTTTCATGTATGCACTTTCATTTGCACACTAAAAGCCAATTTACAATGCAAAATTTCATACTAATCTTTATATGCAATTCAAATTGGCAGAACAATAGTGCATACATGAAGAAAGCCTGCATTTTGAAAATGTAATCTTATGTAGGCACTAGATTGCTATTGCAGCTACAAAATAATATCATAAAACAGTTAAACATGTCTCACAAGTCATAGCAAAAGACACATTAGCACTCTAAGCAGTAGTTTGTTTGCATTAAAATTAGCCCTGAGAAGTTTTACTGGGAAACTGAGTGCTTGAGGTTTATTAAGAATGCTGAGTGCAAGATGCAGAGTTATTTCCATTTTCTTGTTTCTGTTCTAGCACACATGGAAATACCCACTTACTTTGAATTTTCTGGAAAAATCCCACTGAACTTTAAACAGAATACTTAGGTTTGTATGAAACTGTATGAAACTCAAAAAAAAAGACTCTGTTGCCTGGATGCCTTTGGGGAAGCTATCATCATTAGTTCGCACTCAGGAATACGATGCTGGATCTCAGCAGGGATGTTTAGAGCTGCAGAAAGGCAAAGGGAACACACAATTTCCAAGCTGCACTTTACACCTGCCCTAGTCACTTCTCAAGTAATACCAGTGGATGGTTTGTACAGTGATGAAGGTTAGAATCTGGCCAGCATTTAACAAGTTAGATGATACTGCTACAGGCATATTATAAAGGTGTTATTGTCACAAGACCTAAAGAAAGGCTTTAGAGATCTCTGGCAAATTGGATAAGATAGATAGTGCAGCATCAATTCTGCACCCTGCACCAAATGGCTCACATTGGAGATTTTTCCATAAGTGTGAAGTAAAAAAATATATTCCTTTTTGTTAAAGACTTCTGAAATTTTGCACAGTCTGAATTAGTTGATAGTCCCCATTAATGCCCCTTTAAATGACACAGATCCATTGTACAGCCTGTGTATGTGATAACCCTGCTTCAAAGCACGCAGGGGGACAGAAGTAATGGGACATGTTGAAATGTACTTGTTATTTCTTAGAGTTAGTTCTGTTCTGCTAAGTTGCTCTTGAGTTTTTACTGCCCCCAGTTTTCTATTGACTTCATTTACTATGCTTGCACTAAGTTCCCTCTACACAGTCCGGAGTAGGAGCAGGATGACCACAGCCACTCTGCCAAGCTTCAGTTCAGAACTCACACTGAGACCTAATGTTGGTCACTGGGGTAAATAATTTTTTCCATTGTCAACTAAAAAACACATTCTGTAAAGAAATTAATACTTTCCATTTACACAGAATTACATGCTTCTGAAATACTGAAAACATTTTAAATTGATTAATCCTGTCATACACATTGAGGTCAAACTTGTTTTCACAGGCAGCAGTGTTACTAGGATTAACTCAGTTTTTCCATTATATTACATGATAATACAATTTGGCTTTTAGTCTTTACAAATATTATAAAGAGGTTAAAACACCAAATCAAATGTTGTCCTGATCAGCAAAGCCACTGCAGTGGTCTTACAGGATTCCATAGTTTTGAGCAATGAGAGGATCTACTCGTTTTGAGGTTTAGCTTTGGTAACGGGTTATTCTGTGGGATAAAATCTATGCCTGAGACGAAATCACTGAATACAAATACAGGCATTTGCCAACACTCCAGGTCCTTGCTACATCTGCCCTACAAGTATAAAGATTCAGAGCAGAGCAAGATGCTACTGAATTTACCCGTGGCTTCACCAATGCATGTAGATACTTGCAGATATTCATCCAATAGAAAGGAGGGTTTCTCTTATTGCAGAGGAATGCTTGTAGACTGGCACAGGGAAGGGGGACTGTGTCTACAGATCGCTCACTATGTCCAACACAGCAAATCCTCGTCCTTCCAGTATTATTGCATATCATTATATTAAAAGTTTATGTATATTATTGTGGATTTTAAAAAAAAATGAAACAAACTCTTGTTAAATGAAGGGCAGATGGTTAATTCTTACTCATGGCCACAAGAGGAAAACCAAGAAACAACTGGCTTAATTTATTGCATGGGAGATTGAACATAGACTGCGCATAAGGAAAATTCTTTCCAACATAAAGGATTGTTAAACACCAAAATAGGTTAGCTCAGAAGGCCATAGACTAGGAAGGCTTTAGGAAACTGGAAGTTTTAAGAACAGTTAGGCATCATTTTATTGAGGACGATCTAGAATACAGCTGGCCAGCTCAGTGTAGGGGAATGGACCATAGATCTCTTGAGATCCTATTAAACTTTTCAGCACTACTATTCCATAGGGGCCGGACTGCCCTCAGGGCAGTACAGTACAAACAGTCCTGAAAGTAAATGACCAACTGGAAACAACTGAACAACTGAATAAATTCAAGGGAAGGAAATGTCCTTACAGTTTTCTTACTACTCTTCATCTCAAAGTTATGCATCGTATTGGGTCAGCCAAGAAAGCAAATACCATATTCTGACGCAATCTAGTCCGGCCTGTGTTGCCCACATCACTGTTTCTTTTTCCCTATCTTGATTACAGATCAGAATAATAGAGGCTCAAAATTGCGGTTGTCAGAACAAGAGGTCACTTGAGTCATTGCAGTTTTCAGAAATGTGGCTTATGGCCTCAGAATTTTCTCTGGGAACATTTTATTATAAATGAACCATGTTTCGCATCATTATCTTTGCAAGACTTCAGAAATGTTGGCAAAGTGGGGTAGAATGGCTGAAGGGTTTTTTTCACTGCATAAACATTAGAACAATATGTTCCTGGTTTGGCCACTTTAGGGCTAACTGCCTGCACTTCTGGTAAAGAAACAGTTTAAGTGAGTCAAACTGAAAACTGATGCCCTGTTGTAGTCATGTTGTCTGCATCACCTCTTTAGAGAAGGCAAATCCTTTTGAGTAGCCAGAGCCTAGCCCCTGCACCAAATTCTTCTCCATGTAACTCCTTTGATGTATATAAACCTGATTTTTGCTTTCTTCAGTTTGTGTAAATTTCTGACTTGAGTTTACATACATATTTTTTTGTGTTTTAAATTAAATTTTTCTATAAAAATGCAGACTCTGACCTGAAGGCAGTCTTGGTCATCTAATACCGTAAAACTAGAAACTGAAAGCAGAAATGATGCGTTTTTACAGTCATTCTAATTAATATTAGAGGAAGCAAACCAAAAAAACCCCACCAAATAAACTTTACCAATGTTCCCCTTAAATCCTGATTTTATTCCAACCAGCAAAATTACCTGTCTAGCTAGTGTTTGCAAAGCTTATAGTTGATTTTCAAATATGCACCCATACTTTGCCTGTAAGTGTGAGCTGTAAAGTTGCAAATGGCATGCAAATGTTACAAACACAACATCAAATCCTGGTCCAAACCAAAACTAAATTGTGTTCCAGTTTTGCACCAGTAAATCCCCAGGTTGCGCAGGTCAGAGGAACAACCAGTAGCCAACAGAATAAGAGACTGAGCAAAAGCATTTCTGCACCAACACACTGAAGCAGGTATAAAAAAATACTACATAAAATAATAGTGGAGAGTAAGTTACATTTATCCTCTAAATAGCAGACAAAAAAGTGCACAGTATTTGTGGTTCTCAGAGCATTTAGTGGAAATCTTTCAAAATTGCCAACTGAACTGATGGACATCTTGTTTGTACATGTTACATTACCAAAATTGGGCATTACTATATTTAAATGAGGTTTTGTTGAAGTTTTTCACGTCCTACCAGTTTTAGACTAAACCAAACAGTGGTTTATTGAAATTGAAACATTTTCCAGTCAGTCTGGCCTGAAGAGAAGCCTTAAGTGACTTTAATTCTGGAATTGTTTCAATTTAAAAAAAGGAAAGTTTAAAGATGCTACACTAATCGTGTTTATTTGGGTTTGCTGCACAGAGGTTTTTCCCAGCTTTTATGTTTATTAGTCACATTTACAAGACTTTAATATCTGCCTCTAATTCTCTTTGCACTTATCCTGTATTTTAGATGGGTTGGGAGAGGTGGAAACCTAACCAAAGGTTGGATTATGGTGTTTAGAAAGTGTGCTGTAAAATGTAACTCCCAGTAGCTTCAGCTATATACTCATGGGGTAACAGCAGCTGAAATATGAATCTAGCATCCGATACAGTCTGAGACCAGTTAATTTTCAACAACATACTCTTTCTGTTGGGCAAATAAAAATAGAAGATAGATACTGCGCTACTTACAGACCCTAACATATCTACTTCTTACTGTTCAAAGATAGCTCATTTTAAGCAAGAAATGACACGTCTTACATGTGCACAGTTGTGCTAAAATTTGCAGCTTTATCTTTCTGCCCCAGCAGTAATTCCTGTGCTTTTCTGCTTCTGCAACATTTATACCCCCATCCAGTCCAAAACCACAAACCCATAAGAAAAGACCACAGGTTTCCCCCACCTTTATGAACACAGTTCACCCTTGCAGACTATTTAGCTCAGCAGCAGGCGCAGCTCTTGGTTGCAATTGTTTTGCTACCTGAGTTCATTATTCTTACACGTTGTTTGCACGGCTTTGTATTACAGGATTGATAGCTACTAAGCAGCTGGAGGAGAACAACTGTTTCCCTTCTTCCTCCACTGGCTAAACAGTTTACTTCCTTAGGTAATTCTGAATGACTTAGATTATTTCATTAGCCTTAGCTGTGTTCTGTAACTTTTAGCTCTCACTGGAGAAGATCAAGCTTTCCACCTCATTCTCATCCCCTTCTATCATGCCAATGACTCTTACTTCACCTCCTGAAGTAGTCACAAATTTTGTGCATCCTGGACATCTAAGTGAAGTAACGGCATTTTACCTGAAAGGACCAGTCTGCACTGACTGAACTGGTCTTCCAGGAACAACAGCATGTTTCAAAGCACTCAGCTTCCCCTGCTTGCGACAGCTCTTAGTGAAAAGATGGTGAAAGAGCAATCATTATAGCAGGACTGCAGCCCTGAAAGCTAGCAGACGCAGAGCTACTCTTACAGTAGTGCAGTCCAATGACACAGATGTACTCACGCTGATTATTCGAAAGTGAGTAGTAAATCTTGTGTGCGTGATGAGCCCATTAGGTGTGCTGGAGAAGTGGTGGCTTTACGGACTGACACGTGAAAATGAGGCACTGAGAGGATCTCTACAAATCAGTGCTCTGTGCTCCCCATGGTTTGGAGAAGGTGGGGTCTTGGGGATGCCATCTTTAGATAAAAAGACATAGGATAAAAGGCTGAAACACATTACTCATCATCATTAGCTTCTTGGTCATGTGAGAACTACACAAAGTGCAAACAACTGGTTAGATTTGCATGTTGTGCATTTGCGCAGCGCTCCTCAACGCGTTTCCCAGGGGCATGAGCAGAGCCTGATCAGTGAGCTGGAAGTGCAGCTCTGCAGGATGCTGCCTGCCCTTCTCAGTGACCCTGATGAGTGCGTCTTTGGGTTGCTTTGTGGAGTAGATTTCCCAAATCCACCTAGGTTTTAAGAAAGGTCACACTTTCACAAACTTTCCATACGTTACACGGCTTCAAACCTTTCTAGAAATGACAAAAAGCAGGTCAGCAGTTGGCTGTATTACTTTCAACTGACTTCACTGGCTTCAGTTCAGGCAATTTGAGATGTACTGATATTTAAACTGACCTATGAAGCTGACCTTTAAATTGAGAGCCAAAAATATTATTTCAGGATTTTGAGAAAAGCAGAACTGGTACTGACGCAGAGCATGGACCAGTAAATCAAGTGTAGAATAAAGAATAACACTGTGGTAATTAACAAAAAAAAATTGGGTTTTTTTTGAAGCCCAGGTTAGATATAATAGAAATAAAATGAGTTAAAATAGCACTGTGTCCTTAAGGTACTTAAACAACTGTAACCTCACTTCAAAGGGAAGTCACACAACAATCAGACAATTAGAATTAGAGCAGTCTTTGGTGCATTTAGTTGCTAAATAATTAACTTTTTTCTTAAGCTGCATTTACATTTTTGATGCAAATGTGGTTTTTTTCCCAGCCTGAGAATACCACTCAAGGCTATTATTCATGGAGTTCTCAAAATAAAATTGTGTAGAAACATCCACTCTGCACAATATGGGACATACAACTCATTGTCTAACCTCCTTAGGCTCTCAGTCCAGAAAGTAGTTCAGAGTATCTAATCTGTGGACCTTAAACAGTTCAGAGCATGAAAACTAAACAGGCTTCTTGTTCCCATAACCAGGAACCATGGCCTTGCTGCTTGTGTGCCCAGCACATTTCTCTGTCCACAGCCCCCACCAAGAATGTGTGAACGTGTAAACCTTACTGAACCTGCATGACACTGCTGTTTTCTGCGGCCACTCTCTTCCTGCTGGGCAAGAAGAAAATGGGTTTGGCAAGTAGTGACCATAGAATCATGGAGTGGTTTGGGTTGCAAAGGACCTTAAAGCTCAGCCAGTTCCAAACCCCTGCCATGGGCAGGGACACCTTCCACAAGACAAGATTGCTCTAAGCTCTGTCTAACCTGGCCTTGAAAACTGCCGGGGATGGGGCAGCCACAGCTTCTCTGGGCAACCTGTGCCAGGGCCTCACCACCCTCATAGTAAAGAATTTCTTTCTTATACCCAATCTAAATCTACTCCCTTTCAGTTTAAAACCATTGTCCCTTGTCCTGTCACCACAGGACTCAGTCGAAAATCTTTTCCCATCTTTCATATAAGCCCCCTTTAAGAACTGAAAGATCACAATAAGGTCTCCCCAGAGCCTTCTCATCTCCAGGCTAAACTTGGCCTGTCTCCATAGCAAAGGTGCTCCAGCTCTCTGATCACCTCTGTGGTCCTCCTCTGGACCCACTTCACCAGGTCCATAACATTCTTGAACTGGTGTCTCCAGAGCTGCAGACAGGACTGCAAGTGGGGTCTCACCAGAGCAGAGCAGAGAGGCAGAATCCCTCTCTCGACCTGCTGCTGGTCATGCCTCTTGTGATACAGCCCAGCATATGGTTTGTTTCTGGTCTGTAAGCACATATTGCTGTCTCATGTCCAGGTTTTCATCTACCAGCACCCCCAAGTCCTTCTCCACAGGGCTGCTTTCAACCCTTTCATCCTCCAGCCTGTTATTGATACTGTCATTGCGCCACTGATACTGGGGATTGTCCTGACCAGGACCGTGTACTTGTCGTCGTTCAACCTCATGAAGTTCACATGATGCTGTGGTGTCTTACTAATGGGGCTGAGGAATTCAGTTCATCTTGATATTCTGAAGTCTTCAGTGTGGATGGCGCCAAGTACAGGCTGTTTCTATAGCGATTTTGCTGTCACCATGTCTGCCACCCCAGACAGCTGCTACCTGCCCTGGAGCTAAAGCTAAAAGCAATGTGGGAACTACAATTGACAATTAACGTTAGATGGCTTTTGTGCCTGCTGAAAGCAAGCCACTCATTTACATGTCTTCATATAAGGTACTTAAAGAAATAACATATAAAATGGAAATTGGAAGACCTAGGTGAGAATTTGCCAAGCAAACAGGCATTGACCTATTGCTTGGGAACTTTATTATATTATAGCATTAAAGATATAACTCATCAGTGAGACTCCCAAGAAAATAAAACAACAACTAAAAAGAATACGGCCTCTCTATCCCAATTAAAATATAATATGTAGAAACAGAAAAACACAAAGTAGTGAAATAAGGATGATAAGAGCTAGGGTATAGATTTCACATTAAGAGACATTAAATAGACTCCTCACCTTGGAATAAAGATGGTAGAGAATAAAAATGTGATAAATATATATAAAATCCTGATTAGAGAATGCTTATGCACTATTTTTTCTTAATATAAAAACTAGAGTACATCACACAGAATTAGCAGGCAGGAGGATTAAATAGACTTTTCACATTTATTAAATCATTAAACTAACCATCACAGGTTTTTTTGGATGCCAGAAGAATTAATATATTCCAGGTTGTCATGACCCCTGATTTTTGTAATCTCAGAGATACATCACAAGGATATATGATCTTTTATGTTTTTATGTATACTTTCTCTTAACATCCATTACTGGCCACTGACAGGGGCAAGATGCTGGTTAGATGGGCATTTGTTCTGACTGGCACAGTCAGTCTGAAGCTTTATGCAAAAGAAATAATAACCCCTGTTTAGCTTTTTTCCCAGGATTGGCTAAGATCATATTTTTCTTGTAATAAAAACACAACAGCAGAAGAGCCACAGAGTAAATAACATAGATGTTAATATAAACTGATAAATTTAAAATAAAACCCAGTCTGTAGCACGAGTATATATCTGCAAAATTAAGACCACAAGAGATTTCTAGGAATTAGAAGATGAGTGTCTTTATCACAAGGTCAAGTGGTCAACACAGACTCTAATGACAGACTCATAAAAGGCCTAACAATGAGCATGATAAGACAAACGGCTCTGCCCATGTAAAGGAAAACCATCTGCCTTATCATCCAAGTGTGCTGACAAAATGGAAACATGAGTGCATATAACTTACTTCTGCTCTTTAAAGAAAGTTTTTCAAATGCCCTCTTCAGAAGACATCCAGGAAAGGCCATAAGAATGCTCCAGAGCACGGAAAGCATCTTCTCTCCTGACAAATCAAAAAGATTTATCCCAGTTAACTTAGGAAAGAGCACAAAAGACTGAAAAGTGCTATAGGGAAGATCGAGCAGGAGTTCGAATTTAATTCAAAGCAATTAAATGATGGCAGTTTCTTAAATAATTCTCTTTCTTACTTCTCTCTTACTTGTCATGTACCCTGTAATTAGACTGTGGATAAAAAAGGTCATTCAATCTAGAAGTTAAAAAGGAATTAAACATTTCTGTGGATTTCAAGAATATGCAGAATTCTAATTAATCTGAATACCCTGGAATATAAATGTCAGACTTTGAGGCATAAATCAGTCTCTGACTATTAGAGATTGGAACGAAACTTAACATCCAAGACAGGTGCATAATATCTTTAGTTGACAACTGCAGGGCTTCTTGCAATCTGTCTCAGAAGCACTGACCATTTCTGAACGTACAACAGTGTGATACATATGTATTTTTAAACACATTTTTAATTTCTGTACTCCTGCCATGACAAAAACAATAGGGTAGTGCTGTGGGAAGAGGTAGAATCAAGCCCAGTTGCAGCATTCCTCAGTTTAGGACTGGTGGCATTTGTAGTGGAATGAGGAGCTGTTAGCACAACATGAGAGAAAGGCTTTTGGTTAGACACCAGGGCAGCTGGGCAGCTTAAGCATGTCAGATATGATGATTTCAATGCTTATGTTTGCTGACTGGGGCTAAAGGGTAGGAGTGCACACAGGAAAAGATGAAATAAGAGGCTGCCAGTATGTGCTTGTAGGGAACTTTGTGCAGATATCTATGGCAGCTGTGTTTTGGAGGGAATGGAGGCAGGCTGGAGACGTAGAAAGGAAGAAACGACAAGGTATGAAGACTGCTGCTGGTAGGACATGTGGGTCAATGGTCATTAAACATTAGGACTACATGAAGGAGCTGGAATGGATAGAAGTGCTGAACCCAGGTCTAAGAGAAGTGTTTATCCATGTGGAGTTTCATACAATCAATAACCAAGCAAGTCCCCTTGTAGATGCTGCTTGTAAGTATTGACCTAGCTGGCAAGAATTGTCCTGGGGTCCAGTAACAGAACTGTCTCCTCTGATGCCAATAATAGTATAGTTAGGGAAGACATGATCTGCTTTCCACAATGGCCTTGGCCTGGTCTTGGGAGAGGAAGAAAACCTGAGCCTCAGCTTCCAACATTTGATAAAAGGGCAGCTTCTTTCTGCCTGTGCCCCTGCTGTTTGTGGGTCTTCAGAAGCAAGGAAAGATGCATGTGCCTCCAACATAAAAAACAGTGAGTTGTGGCAATTCCAGTCAGGGTGTGAAGAAGCTGGGAAAAGAAACAAGAGGGGAAGGATGCTAAACTCTGTATGTCCTGTATGTCTGTATGTGTACCTGATCTCCAAGAAAACCTCAAAGAAGCTGTGCTACTATCATGACAATCAAGTGCATCTCACTAAGTTTTTACAGGAAGACTACTACTGTAGAATTAAATGCTACCACTTAGCTTTGGGAAAGTATCTATACTTTAGAATACCTGGAAGAGTAAGTATGTTGTACATTGGCAACATTTGCAGGTTACCGACATTTTTTAGAAGTTTAGTTACAACTATAAAGGAATACAAAAAGCTGCAAGGGATGGTGAAACTAAGCTAACTGGCAGTAAAGTCAGATGAAGTCAAATGCAGATAAATGCATCACAGTGCTAATTGGAAGGAACTCCTTGAATTACTCACAAGCATAATGAATTCCACCTTTGCCATAACTACTCAAGAAAACGGCCTAAGCATCGTAGTAGACAGCTAGCTGACGACACCTTTTAATTGCATGCTTATTTTTAAAAGAACAAATCAAATATAGGAGCTAAAAAAGACCCCCATATATTATACTGATGATTCAAGTATATAACACACATTCACCATGTACAACAAAATACAAATAAAAAGAAGTGGTTTAGATGGGAACAAAAAAAGCACTGGGGACTTAAGAAAAAGAAAAAGCACCTAAAGAGTTGCACTCTTTCACTTTCAAGTGAGAAAATAAGAAGGGAAATGAAAGAGATATGTAACACAGTATATTTTGGAAAGAAGACACGCCAAGTATACCTATTTATAACCCTTATGATTGGAAGATTTCAAACAAACTGAAAGATAGTATACTGCTAAGTGGTTTTTTGATAGCACATTTTGTTACCCATCTCCACTAATGACAATATATTAGCTTGTAAAAAAAGTATCATCCCACATCAGAATGAGAAATAGAAAATTACTGGGGACATCGACACTAATTATAGAGTTTTTTATTTGTTACACAAGATGATGCAAAAAATGAAGGAAAAATTACCATTGTCATACTGCGCTGGTGTAATCACCTAACACTGCAACAATATCCTACTTAAACACAACTGTATCTTGTTGAGAAAAAAACAACTATTTATTACTAATTGTTATGACTCGGAAATTTAGTGACTGCTTTCTTCTAAAACTATATGCATTTTCTTGCAAAATAAAGAAAACTCAATGATTTCATTTGTTGCTGTAAACATGTAATTACACTCAGTTTGTTGCTGTGGTACTGGAAGCAGAACTTAGCTGCATATTTTTCCCTTGGTTTTGTATTTATAACATTGTAAAAATAATGTATGCATATATGACTTGATTCTGTGACATTTACCAAGTCCCACTGTGCTGGGAACCAAGCCTGCAAAATCATACTCATGAGAATACCCTCCCCAAGTCAGGTCAGTGAATGAAAGCTCCTCACATGAGTAAGGCTATAAGAATAGACTAGAGGAGGTCAAGGTCAGTTGTGAGTTTTGGCTGAGTCAGGGTTGGAGGATAAGGCCCTTATGAATCCTATAAATAGTTCATTGTTAAAAGAGGTCAGATTGAATTCTGGAAGTATTTTGGAAAAAGAAACCACTGCGTGACTAATGACGTACACCTACCCGAGCCTCTCTGCTTATTAATGTGACATTTGTTTGGAACCAACACATATAATAAATAATAAAGATATTTTTAGGTTGTCCCAGGGAAATGTATTCAGATTTTGAGAGAGCAATTTGAATGTTTCACTGTATCAAAGGAATGGTTGTTACAGCATACAAATAAGGTATTAAAAACTAGTGTTTTCTATTGACCTTGGTGGAAACAGGAAATCAGGACAAAGATGCTAAGAATGGAATTTACTCACCTGATTTACATCAGCCAAGAGCTGATGCCTAGACTCCTTTTACTGTAAGCTGAGAGAAGCAGTTGCCTCCATGGACGATTAACCGCATCCTAAGGCTGTAGCTTGGCACAAGCTTAAACTGATCTAACTAAGCACTGGCTCCAAGAAAAGCAGTCTCCTCAAGGACCAGCATGAGTTATCTGTTCCCAGTTCTGTAGAGTATCTTTATTTTGTTGACATAAGGGTTCAGTAAACTTGATAGGTAGCTGATACAACTGAAACCAGCCCCTCCCACTACCTCCTTTTTCCCCTCAAGGGAAAAAGCAGTGGCTGGGCAACAGACCAGAGCCATGCTGGCAAAAATGATTGCTTCTTTCAATCTGGGAGGTAGAAGAAAGAGTTTGGCAAAGGCTCTGAAAAAGCCACATAGGTCTAACACTTCACTGCTACCCATACAGGAAGGTCATCTGTTCTGCTGTTTCCCCCGCTGCATACTACCACCACTCCCCTCTGCAATGGCTGTGGCACTTGTAAAAGCCTTCTGTGACCAGAGACACCTTCACAGCCTGGCAGAAAATCAAACCGTTAAAAAGAAAGTAAATACATTTTAGTGGGTTAGCAGCAGAGTTGGATGACAGGGATGCCAGGTGTGCAGCACAGTTGGCAAATGAAGAGGCTAGATGACCTGGGGATGAGGGTAGGGAGGCAAAAATGAGAAGAGAAGGAAGTTTGGAAACATCCTTCCAACAATCACCCTCAGGGCTCCTTTCCATATTACATTGCACGTGATCTAATTGGAGGCAGACACAGAAAGGGATGGTCTTACTTTCCACCAGGCCTCTAGCTGCACATTACCAGTAGGCATTACTGCAGATGAAAAAGGACAGGAGACCCAGCATCCCAGCTGGGGCAAAATGCACCATAAAGTGTCAAACTCAAGTTGAATCAACTGCTTTCTGGAGTTCTTAATTTTCCTCATTAGCTACAGGGAGCCTAGACAAAACTGCTACTAGAACCTTTGTTTTAAACCAGCTGAAAGTCAGTGAGACAAAATTCAACTGACACATTCATCTTGTGCTGTCCCTGCCTGTAGTCCCCACTTCACCTTGCTGTAGCCTTACATTTTGAAAGAATGCATTTGCGCTAAGTATTTCTTCTGTATTTTACAAGAAAAGTGGCAATGAAAAGACACCTAAAAAGTGAAAGAAATTCGAAGGGATCTGCTGATAAACACATTATTATACCTGTTCCCAAAGGGATTGCAAGTCTGTTGCAGTGTACCAACACTGTCCTCTTGCAATGCAAAATGAAGTCAAAACTGAAAGATCACAAAGGAAAAAAGGGCAAGTCCCTAAACACTACTGATGAGTCCTAATGAGGCTGTAGCTGGAAGAATAAATGCAGAGCAAAGAGCTCCATCAGCAGCTGTTGAGACTGTGCACTCACAGAGCTTTCATCGGCACTAGCAGGGGTTAGTCTGTGGAAAGAACAAAGGAGCCTCAGAGCCTGGGCCACTGAGGGACAACCAGCAGAAACAAAAAGGCCACTTGGATGACAGTCAGGGACTTCACTACATCCCCTTCTGTTCCCTCCCTGGCTTTGAGGAATACCTTAATTGTTTCAGAAGCCTCATTGACTTGAAATACTTTACTGGCTCGAGCATGTTATTGACTTCAATGAAGCTATTTAAACAGCGAAGGTGCTGTTCGGTATGAGTATGAATAGCAAGATGGAATTTTTTTCCTTGGTAGTTAAAAGACTATTTCTTATGATTAATTATTAAACAAAGCATAGCAAAGCATGTCCATGAAGCACTGGCATCTGTAACAGATGCTGACTGACTTCAGTGAAACTACTCTGATTTATTTTGATATTCTGTGATTAAAGACACTGAAAAAAATGTTATTCTCACACATTGAAATGAAGGTATTATATTCCAGCAACCTTGAATCACAGCCTTTATTTTTACAGCCAACATATTTCTAATTGCATCTTACTTGTGTTTCCTAGAGGGTTCAATAAACATACCAACCACCTCATTGAGGACAACAATTTATTTATATATTCTGCGTTTGACTGGCTGAAAACATTCTTCAAGGAAACAACTGTCTAGACATGATGACAATAAACCCTCTGTTGCTGGAATGGCGGGAAAAGAGGTTGCCCTCAGTAAGCAGTACTTCCCAAAGCAGTCATGAGCTGTTTGCCAGGCTGTGACGCGTTTAAATTATTATTTCAGATATTCATTCTTCATAAGAAGTCTTGAGTACAATTTCCTGATGTGGAACACATCAATGATTTATGGCTCTGTATGGTTTTTTCCATGAAAGAAGCTTTGTTCTGCTTGAGAGAGCTGAAAGGTATGTTACATTCGTCCATGCCAGGACAGCGGGCAATCCCTCATCAGCCTCATGTTTGTTTCTTGGTGTGATTTTGTCATTCCTGCCACATAAAGTGTTTGAAAAGGGATGGTGGGCACACAATTAGCACAAAAATTGTTGTTAGTAGGAAAAAAATGCTGATGCTGATTGCAGTGTGATCAGCAGGGCTGCTACAACTTCTGATGATTTACCTGACTATGGTCTACACACACTCCAGCTGAAAATTCGAGGGAGAGTGAAGGCAGGAACAGATTTCTGATTAAAAAAAGGAAAACTTTAATCTGTCATTTTTTTCTAGCAGCTTTAGTTTCACAACCCTGTCCTGGAGGTTGCTCCATCAGGATCAGCCCCTGTACCTGCACACAGCTTCAGCCTGGCTCTAGAAATCCAAACTAACTGAGTGTGATGATCAGAAAAGGAAACCAAGTATAAATAGAAATTCACGATTTGGTTTTACGGTGCAAGCAAAAGGAAGCAAGAGTCAGAAATGGGTTATAACATTGATTTCACTTTGCAGAGATAAGAATTCAGGTTGTTTTGTTGTTGCTGTTTTTTTTTTAAACCAACAGCTTCTTTCTCCACCTAGCAAAGCTGGCAGATGCTATTAAGAATACATCAGGCCCTCTGTCTTAATTCAGAGCCTGCTGAAGAAAGCGTAATGGTGTTTTTAGATACTTATGGCTTTTGCATCAAGCTTTTATGTATCAGGGTTGAAGTGGCAGAATAAACTGTACTGAGTTATTACTTGAAGTACTCCAACTGAGTCAGCTTAGTGGTTCTGAGGAACATGTTATGCTTCTAGGAATTCAACCAGGATCTCTGTAGATACGTCCTCTTATGTGCATAGCCAGACGGACAGCTCAGGGTATAATGAGTTTTACATAACAAAATCTAGACCTGCGAATTAACTTTTACAGTTGTGAAGGAAACACATAAAGGTAGAAGTAACAAGATAAAACCAGCAAATAACAATGGGAACACAGGAAGGGAAAGAAGAAACCGCATCTCACTTCAAAGCATTAGGTGCTATTCAGCTGACAGCAGCTGTAGCAAACGCTTCGTGGTATCCTGAGGAGGAAGAGCAGCAGTGGATTAAGTTTTCTCCATGGCATTACAATTTCTTATGCGAGGCTGTCTGCATGTTCCGTAAATGTAGGACTGCACAGCCTCAAATCTGCCATTGTCTGTTTCTTAGATATGGGCTACCTCACACACACACTTGACCTTCATTTTAAGGTTAAAGCTGATATCAATTGTCAGCATTTTTTGATGTTTCCAGTGATAATTCAAAGAGTCTGACTGCTAAGGTTAATCAATTCAGAAACTGCATCACTTTCTCCATTTACTGTGAAGCTTATTTATTTGATTAGAAGTATTTCCTGTGTACTTCATAAACACACACACAGGCAGGCAAACCATCTGTTGTCTCTTAAACATATTTTTGGCAACTGAATGCAGATATATGTATTCCTAAAATAAATCATGACTGTAAGTTAAGCTCTCAAAATAAGAAATTGCCAAAAAAGCATTGTTTATACAAGCTTAACTAGTTCTCTTTGAAATATCATTCATCTTGTAGTATACAGTCCATTTTCCTTAGGATTTGCCTTTCATTTTGTTCATTGCATGGATTATGTTTCAGAAATGGAACAAGATACGACAAGTAAGACTGTTATCTAAACCAGAAGCACTTTTATTGTAATTTTTAGATATAATTTTGTGTATTTTTTTGAGAAAGCATAGATGATTATACCATGGTGTCACAGTGACAGGCCCAAGGGTCATCAGCAGTGCTGTACCTTTAATAGTCACAAGGAAACCTTACCACTTAAACCAAACAAACTGGCCCAAATACTATCTTGTCTTTTTATAGGGATAAGCCACTGAAAATAGTGGATTTCAAATCATTTGCTAGACAACAGAGAAACTCCAGAATCCTGATGTCAATTATGGGAAGACTGACCTTAGTTCTACATAGGTTATAAACCTTTGTCTTGACTTTCCAGATTCCTTCTTCCTCATTCCCTTCTGTTCTGTCTCCTTGCTCCTGTCAGTTTCTTCAGCTCCTGCTGGCACTGATTTCCCCATCTCTATGTGGTTGCTCTTCTCTATCTCTAAACCTTGACAGCCATCACAAATCACCTCATCCCTTCCTGTTTCTTAAATCTCTTAATCTGTTAGGCTACCACTTCCTTCTTCTCACTGAAAAGATAGGGAAACTTCTGAGAGAATATCTGTTGCCTCAGTTTCAGGGACTAACACCAGAGAAGATTTCAAGTTTCCAGGATGGTGCACTGGAAGCGAGGTCGACCCTATACCAGGAGTCTTGAGAAAGCATATTTCTAAACTTCAGTGAGATAATGCAAATGTATTGGGCATATAAAAATAATGAAGAGTTCTTTGCAGTGAAAACCCAGTCTGAGGGTAAATTTTGTTAACTGTTTCCTCGAAGGTTTTTCCTACTGCACATGTGACTGTGAAGTCTTGTACAAACGCTTCCAGCAACTTCACAAACTCTTGCAGTTCTTTGCTGAATAAGGACTATAGAATAGATCCCATGCACAACCCACGAGTGAATGGATCTCCTTCACACTAACTTGCCTGTGTAGCTACTCACCATCTTGCATCAACTAAGAACATTTCCGATTTCCTTTAACCATGCTAACCAGTTTAAGATCTACAGAAGAACCAGCTGGTTAACTATGTGCAGCTCCTACTGTCCAAAAGGCCTTTCACATATTGTGTAAGATACTCTAGAAGAACAGCATTGTCATATGGTTCTTGGTCTGTAAATATTAGAGAATAATTCATCCATCAGTTATGTGGGCTCTCTTTCAAGAACTCTATGACGTGGTTGATTTTGAAACAAAAGAACAGTGACAGAGTTGTTTTGGGTTTTTTTTTAATGCAGGACCATCAAACTAGGCAGCTATATTTCTTTCTTTTCCTTTTGCACTTGGAGCCTGCTGTTACACGCAGCCTCCTTGTAATGCATCTCCACATTTCTTTTTGTTTTGCTTTACAGCAGAAGCAAAAATTCTGCCAGTTGGCCTCACCCTGGCCTTAAATGTACTCTATAGCACTGGGCCCAGGAGACTTTCTCCATGAGAAAAATCCCCTTCTGCACATACTTAAAGAATCAGTCATTCCATTGGCTTCATTTCCCTCCTTTGCTTGCCTCCCTGTGTCATTCCCAAATACTCATAATCATGGATTAGCCCCACCCCATCTCTTAAGGAATGCATTCATTTGGGACCTTTTGTCTGTTTTCTGGTTTTGCCTCTGAAATAAATATTCCACTCACATTTTCAAGATTTCACAACAGTGAAAATATAAGCTGAAATTCTTGCACAGTCATTTGATCCGAGGGGCTTTAAGAATGCTGATTATGAAACTTGTGATAAAACTGTAGAAGTTGGCAATACAGTTTAAGAGACACCATATGTCTCCTTTGCAATCTGACTACCAACTTGCCTTTCATCGGCACTTTGCAGACGTACCTGATTCTCATCACATCTTTATACAGCTCCAAAGCTTAGCAATAACGGGGGAAAAAACCTGGTACTGGATCACCTTTTAGAGCAGGCTCAAGCTGTTCTGTACTTGGCGTACGTCTAGCTTGGTGTGTGCTCTTACAGCATCTCCACTTTCATGCCACTTTTAGCTGGCTGACATCAGCCAGCACATGTCAGAAGGGAAATGGTAATTACAGGCAGGCTATAGATAGCCATGGAGTAGCATCTTATCAGTGTGACAAGTGTTTTCAAAAGGTAAAAAAAACCCAGACCCCAGAACAACCAAGCAATCAACCACAAAACTCCCTAAGATCACACTAAGATTTAGTTCCTTTGCTAGTAGACAGATGAAAAGCAGGATTAGGTCAAACCTAATCTGACAGGATATTCTAAACTCCGCCAAAGCAGTTTGCACTGAAAGACGACCTATTCCAGAGTGCATGGTCTAAGAAAACGGGAATGCTGGGTGGAATTCTTTAAAGCACACAACACTTCCACGGGGAATGTGAGGAGGGTCACAGATCATAGAATCATAGAATAGTTAGGGCTGGAAAGCACCTTAAGATCATCTAGTTCCAACCCCCTTGCCATGGGGAGGGACACTTCACACTGATCCATGCCACCCAAGGCTCTGCCCAACCTGGCCTTGAACACCGCCAGGGATGGAGCATTCACAGCTGGGGCCTTCTGATCAGCAGACACCGGGGGACCGAAGCTTGACACCGGACCTCACCCGCAGGTAACTGTTTGAGGCACTCTGCGCACGCCGTGAGTGAAGCTTCGGAAAACATCACCCCTTCCTCCAGCATGCCCCGGGAGGAGCCTGGGCGACAACAGGCAAACGGGGCCCTTCGAGTCCACCTCAAGCTCCCCGGATACCCCACGCACGATGTCTCCCCAGTGAGGCCCCGGAGCGCCATCCCCGTTAGGAAGCGGAACAGCGCCGCTCCCCACAGCGGGACGTACCCCGCCGGAACCCCGCAGCGCGCCCGCCCGCCCCTAGCTGAGCGGGACGAGGGGAGGCGGGAGCGCGCCTAGCCACTCCGCGCCGCCGGCAGCCGAGTGACACCCGGCACTCCCAATGGGCGCCGAGGCGGCCCGAGCGGGCAGGCCCATGGTGGCGGCTGTCCCGCAGAGCCAGGGCGGGGGGGTGGGGAAGTCTGGCGGCCGGAGCGGCGGGGAGAAGGGTCGCCCTAGGCTGGTGGGTGCCCCGCGTCCCCTGCGGGCCGGGGCGAGAGGAGGGCGGCATGCTGCTTCACCTGGTAGCCGAGTTTGATCTGCAGCGGGATGTGGTCCCCTGGCTGGCGGCGCGGGGCTGGGCCGCGGCTCTAGGTAACGCGCTCCGCAGGGAGGGCCGCGGGCCTGCGCCTTCCTCAGGGCCGCGCCGCCTCCGGCCGCGGGGGCTCGGGGTAATAGCGGCGGCCGAGTGTCCCCCTCCGTAGCCGGGCAGGGGAGCGGCCGCTGCACCCCTCATCCTTCCCCGTGCCAGGCTCCAGAACAGCGAGTTGTGCCGGCACCTGAGCCGCGTGTGCGCTGGGGGTCGTCCCGCCGGTGGCCGGGGGAAGTGCGATGTCTTCAAGGAGCTGCCCGCACCCGAGAGCGCTTCTGCCCGTCAGCTGCACCCCACAGCCCCTGTCTCCTGCTTCACACGCGTTTGAGTTCCCACACCCCCCAAAGACTTCTAGCATTGCTCCCTCCTACACTACTCCCCTTTCTGGCGGGAAAGAAACCCCCCAAACACTTCTTTTCTATGTGGTAAATGAGCGTTAGTTAAAATTAGATAAAGTGTTTGCTGCCACAGCAGCGTGTGATAGTTCACATAGCAGGGGCTTGATGTAGTGTTTGGAAAAAAGAAAGGATGACCTTCACTGTGGTTTTGGCCCTGTGGTTTTTTGCTTGTGTTTGTTCTCATTCATCTGCAGGGCAGCTGGCTTAGTTCTGATGGAAAACTTAGTCTAAAGAAACCCTACTGTAATGATAATTGCTTTAGTAGGAATAGATGTCATTGAGGCGCTGTGTGATGAACTTGAAGCCTGTGCTCCTTTAGTTGCTTTTAATTAACTCAAAATGCTTAACGTGCTCCCATGTTGAGGGGCTCTTATCAAGTATTAGTAAGAATTTGGTAAAGGTGAACCAGAAAGTATCAGCTTTTTTGGTTTTATAAAATAATTTGCCAAGCCATCAGTTACTAAATGTGTAAAATATTGTTTCATGTATACTAGATTGCTGAAAGCTGTTGAATGGTGCACTGAAGGGGTTTGAGGTAAAACTCTGAGATTCTCCATGCATTATCAGTTAACCTATGAATGGATAAGTTAATCTGTGATGCATTCGAGTCAACCTATGAATTTGTGTTATGGTCTCAAAGTGGTGTTAACCTGTGTTTGGGAATGGGACAATTGTACTTGGCTTTTTAAAATGTAATGCAAACTCTTTGTGCAGTAAATGTCTCCAGTAATGCAGAATCAGAAGAATCGAGGCTGGAAGGTGCATCTGATCAGATACCAGCATTGCTATACTGCATTTCAACTTTTGTCAGTGTATACTGACTTTTTCCTCTGGTGTAGTGCTGTTGTATTAGGAATGTGGAGGTGGGAGGTAGGAGTTTGAAAAGTTTCATTTAAAGGTCAAAGAAATACCTGTTCATAGAGAGCAAGTGATTTTCAGGAGTCGTGGTACTTTGTGCCAGTGGTTTCAGATGTTATTTATAATTTTCTTTCCTGAGGACTTAAAAGCCCTTGATAGCATATGAGAATTTCTAATGGCATGAGAGCTGGGAGCAACTCTCATGAAGAGAGGGGAGCGGCAAGTGAAATAAACCAGCCTTGTTCTCTTTATTCCACTTCTTTTTGTATGAGCTGCTTGTAATGGCTTTCAGGAAATCAAACCGTGCATTCTCCCAAGTGCATTGATAAGAGTTTTTTGCTGGGCAGGCAGGTTGAGTTGGTTCTTCTGCAGCCCTTCATCAGCTGGTCTCAGCTGTGGGGATGAGAAAGAAGTAATTCTATGTGCAGTTTTACTGCAAGACTTTTCAAGGGCAGAGGTGATTGCTGTTTCTTCTTTGGCTCCGTATTCTCACTGACAATGTTCAGTGACCTGAACTGTATCACTTCTGATACAGAACTTTTTCAACACCTTTAAGATCTCTGTGTTAGGTGATAGAGAAATTCATTGATACGGAGATGTCTTGTGGATCTTGTTCTCTACCTAAATTCTCTTCTGAGAAAGTACTGTATGAGAGAGAAGTGTGGAGACTCTAGTATTCATCTTGAAAGTTTGAGGTGGTGGTTAAGTTCTGGGAAGTTTCCACTAAAAGAAGAGCTGAGCATATGGTTATCTGAGCCTTTCTCAATCGTCACCAGCTAGCCTTACCTTGTAGTGTATTTTGAGCAATCTGAAGCCAGTAATGCCTTGTTAAATGTACCCATGTACGCTAAGGATTTTTGTTGTCCTCTCACAGCAAAATACAGAATTTATTTCCTCCTGGTTGTACTTGTAAAAAAGTTTTTTTCTCATCGCTGCAAGCTGTATAAGCTAGTTTATGATATCAGGCTTGTGAAACTAAGTTTCATATGTCTTCTTTCTGTCAACACTTTGTGATAACTGCAAAGTAAATAGTGTCGAACTTAATATGTTACAGAGTTACAGAGAATTGTTTTTGCTGATGCTTACTGAAAAGCAGGCTACCTTTATCTGAAAACTAGGACCAATTGTGCCTTATTAAGGGCACTTGCCACTAATTAAGGCACTTTCCACTTATTAAGGGCACTAAGCTTCCACTTTTAGTGGCAGTGCTGTCTGAGGTGAACACATTGTAAGTGGCTGCAGTGATTAGAAAACAGAAAAACAGCATCAGGAAAGCTTGAGTGTGATACTCCATCATTTTTTCTTGTGTTTTTCTTCTTATTTTGTGCTGCTTTGTTCAGATGTGCTTTTCTCTCTCTGTGTCCATCTTAGCTTCCTGTTCATGAGTTTCCCTTTTAACCCTATTCTTTCATTCATATACCACATCATATCACCTGACCTGCATTACTTAATTCTCTTGTACCTGTAGGTATGTTCTGTATTTTTATATACATAAAAATATGTTCCATATATTTATATACATAGATATATGGTGTTTAATCTTTTGATTCTTGGCTTTGGGATTCTTTTTTTTGGGGGGGCATGGTGGGGTGATTGTGATAGTGTTATGGCTGTAGAACTAATCTCTCAAGATGTAGTTTGTTTCCAGGCATTCTTTTGGGATGCTGAGGGGGCAGGTGGGAGTAAGTGACACTTTACTTGGGCTCGTTCTATCTCCTTGTAGTGTTCTGAAGATTGGAGGGCTGCTTCACTGTTTGAACCGCCCAATGTGTATAATGAATACATGGGACTTTTTTTTATCCTCCTGTAAATGGAAGATATTAAAAAAGCGCATTCTATTTTCATCACAAAAGGTAGTGACCATTAGAATGACAGGTATAATGAAGAGTTAGGAGTTCACATAAGTAATTCTTTCCTATGTGTTTTGAAACCCCTTAATTATTTTGTATTGAAGTTGATCACATTTGTATCATGGTGTAAGAAATATTCTCTTTTTCCAGAAGGGAGTAATTTTGGCATGTGCAGATAAATACTTAGATTTAAAAATATATTTAAAAATATATCTTTGCTTAAAGTGTGCTTAAGTCAAGCAGCTCAAATGAAAATTCTGTGCCTTTGATTCTTATCATTTCAGATACTTCTGAGAATTCATCAGCACTCTACATTGTAAATGTTGAAAGAAATGGAAAAATTATTTATACCTGGAAGGTAAGTCTGTCTCAGAAATTAATGGAAATATAGCAGAGAATAACTCTGTATGTGTATCTGTGCCTAATTGACTCCTTGTGAGGGTTAGAACATGAAGACTCAACTGATTGCAATTTGAGGGGTTGGGCAATGGGAAGAATGCACATCTTCAGACAAAGGTGAAGAATAATGAAGTGGAGAGTAAAGAGATTATCTCATTAAGTCCATAAGGGTTTTGCTGTTGATATTTTTGGGTGCCAGAATCTCACCGTGAATGAAATGTGATTTCTTTAACAGATAAACTCTTCATAAGCAGCACATTCTTTCATCCTCAGAATTTCTCAGGGAAGTCTGACTATTAAATTCCTGCGTACTGCTTTAGTTAAATATGTTTCCTCCTACCAATATATATGTTAAGATGCCATTTAGCTAACATTAATTTTGCTTCTGTTTTTCTTCTTCATTACTTTAAGATTCATCTGCAGCACTTTATTGCAAGTAGTCTGAAGTAACCATTGTTTATTTGATGTCTTGAAGTATCCAGAGCTCTCCAGAGCAGAGAGGATCCTGCTCTCTGTGGCATATGTATAGTTTTAGGTTGAAATGCCTGTAGTTCCAATTCCAAGTGATTTTTAAATGGCTTAAAAAGGTTTCCCTTTGATGAGACAAGTCTGTGCAACTTGGAGAAATTAGTAGACCCAGCTGGATTTTGGAGGATCTTGGTTCTTGAAGAGTACAGATTGGAGGTAGCAGACTCCAGTAGGATAGGGCTGCCTTTCGTTCCCCTCCAGCTCAACAATGCTAAAACTCTCCAGCTTCCCTAGGGTTAAGGGAAGAGGTGAGGCCTTCATCGGGGTATCATATAGTTTAACTGTGGGTGGATGTTTCCTTTAGTACAGGCAGAGGGAGGGAAGTCTCTACAAGACAACAGTAACCATAAAAACAACACTAAAGAATGTGTCAAGATATTTTTTTCATTGCTCAGAACTGTAGAAAGACTTAATGAAAGTAAACCGTTTAGCCAACAGGAGATGTGGTACTGCGTATGTGTGATGTTGCTGCTTTTTTAGTGTCTGTGGAATCTCACAGAAAGCTTTTTTGGACTTCTGACAGCAAATTCCAACTGCCTTGTATGCTGTTCAGGCTCTTGCAACTGGCACAAGGCATGAGTTGTAGCTCAGGGTTCACACAGCTAGACCCTGGTCTGCCTGCGAGCTAGGTGTCTAAGCTCCCATTGTATTCAGTGAGGATCTGGTCAAAACAGTTGGTAGAGTTAAGAGAACTCGCCAGTTGTAGCCTGTGCTTTGGGAAGAGGTGTGTGGGGTGGAGGAGGTGACAATATCCACTGGACTCTATTGACTGAATAGGCCAGTGACTCTCAGGAGCATCTAAGCACCTAGGCTTAGTTCACTGAACCTAGGGGTAAAGGCTGCATAGGAAGACACTGAAAAAGTTCTCTGTAGTTTCTCTTTCCTCATTTCGGGGATAAAGTGACCTCTGCAGCCTGTGTGGTAGGAATGGCTGAATGACAGTCAGATAACTGGAACTAGCAAATTGCACAGCTGTGCTGCAGTTTTCACCTCTCAAATGTGAAGGTGAAAGAGGAAGGAGATCCTCCTGCTGCTGCTTTTCCTGTTCTCTTACCAGGACATAGCCTGATAATTTTCTCCTGAGTGAGTCAGCCTGCTGAAGAACCAGCATCTATTTATTCCTCCACTGGGAAGGATGCAGACATATTTTGTTTGCTTCTACTAGAAGTGTTTTTTACACTTGTTAATGGGCAAACTGGAGGATACTTCCTGGAGTTTTCTCACAAACGAATGTATCTTAAAGTGGTATTGCATTAAATGTATGATGCTTCTCCCAGAAAGAAGTTGTGGTGGTATGCATTTCTTTGTTGGGTCAGTAAGAATTCTGCTCATCAGCTGAAAGTGTTTGTACCCACTTAGGGGCTGTTGATGTCAATGGGAGTTAGTACATCCACGCTTGTCTTCATTCATGATAAGAATATGTGGGTATGTCAGTCCCAAAGCTCATGTTAGTCTAGGTGGCTTGTGTATTGGTAGGAACACACGTGATGACCCAGGCTGTGGCTGTGTAGCACTTGCCCAGTGTCCTGAACAGGCTGGGTCCTGAGCTGCTAACACTGGGCCTTCCCTGATGGCTATGCTTTTGTCAACTTAGTTATGTCTGTGTCAGCTGCAGTCACACCCTAGGACTGTGGTACCTTAAGGCAGGACTGATTTTTCCCCTACCCAACCCTCTTGCCTCTTAAGAGAAGAATGCTGCACAATTGTTGGGAGTATTGTGTGTCTGTCTTTTTACTCTTTACCTACTGACTTAATAAGGATTCAATCCAAATGTTTCCTTTTCTGAAACAGTCTATTGACAGCGTATGGGTATAGTTCTGTGGTTTTGGGGTTTACTGCAAACCTTTTAAGAGGAGTATCTATTTGTATTTACATAGAAGAAAAAACATCTTGGTGTGTGCATCTTAGTGAATGACGAGTAGTTTGAGGCTCCAGTTTGACGCTTCTTTTAAACTTTTACAAACATTCTAAAATATAAGTATTCTTTGTGTTTTACTAGTCTGTTCTACTAATATACATCATCACACTGGAAGGCTTACCTGAGCAAAGCAGACTGCTTTTTGTGTCTGCAGTTAGTCCTTCTGTTTCCTTAAACTTATATTGGTGAAATCACAATGTGTAATTGTAGCTTCTAACAAACTACAGACCTCGCTGAGTTGTTAATGCAGTTTAATATCTCTTTCTCTCTCTCCCCTTCATGACAAACTATAACTAATGAGCTACCACTTTTGTGAGACACAGCTATATGTCTGTGAGCCTTTCCTTCTGGTTTTATAGCAGCAAACTTTAGCTGTGACATTCTCAGTGAGGATAGAGCAGAAGCGAGGATGTAAACTAAACGGAGCTGCCCTGGCTTGTTGCCTGATAGATACAAATACAAAACAACATTTGTCTGCTAAGTGGAAGAAAATCCAGTGCATTCTGTTTGAAATCAGGGAAAGGTGAAGAATGGGCTTTATTTTCAAGCTTATTTTAGTGTTACGTTATACTGTATTTTTGACAGCATCTGACTTTTGTGAGGATGATAGTTGGTGTAAAGGAAGATACTTTTAACAGAAGTGAATTCTGGTGTCAGCAGTTCTATTTTGCAAGGCAATACAAGAAACTTCAGAGTAAACATGAGAACAAGTGTTTCAGCTTATGTGCAGATATGGGCACTTATGTAGTCCTGTTACTTACAAAGTATGTTTTTCAGTGGCTAAGTATGGAGGATGTTAGTGTTTCAGACACACTTGGAAAGAATGGTTATTTGTGAAAGCCTTGCTTAACCTTAAATTAGAAGGTCTGACGCCTGTGTCTTAATACGAAGACATTTTGTTTTCCTTGTTTAAATCAGAAATCAAAGACTTTTGCCAGTGCCACAACAATAATGAGACACTCAGAAATAGACCCCTTAGGAAGAGAATACTCAGGCTTTTGTTTTAACTTCACAAAGCAAGATGCCATAACTTTGTAAATAACCACAGACTTCTCCCCTCTCCCCCCAAGCTGTAATTAAAAACAATGATGCTCACTGTTTGAGTACAAGCCTATATGGCTGGATTACATTTCAACAGTTTAGCAATTTAGTGCCTATACCTAGAGTACATTAATGGACTTCAGCTTGAATTGGTACACGATATATGCTGCCAAGCAGCTTTTTTATAAAATAAATTTTGAATATTTACAGCATGGTAAAAGCTACCAAGAAGAAAAGTTGTGATTTGTATAATCTTAGAAGTGCCACAAACAAGATCGTTGTATGTTGCTATCAATCAGCTAGAAAGGATGTGTATTATGCTTCTTTTCAAAGGCAGCAGGCTAAAGGTGTCATCTGAGCTTGTGAAATATATTTAGCCTTCAAACAATTATTTCCTAAGCTGGAGCTGAAATCCTTTTCCAGCCTGCAGCCAGATTGCTGGAAGCTGTATTTGGTGATGTTCGATGTTTCTGTGCTCCCTTTTGGAGGGATGACCCACCAAGCTGGCAAGGTTTGTAAGATCGGCCTTAAGTATTTCAGAGGCCATAGCATCTCCTTTCATTCTCATACAGACAGACATCTCTCGTTCTGGTCCTGCTGCCTATAACTAAGCCCAGTTTAGAACCAAAGTGAGAGAGAGGCAGTTGGCTTATGCAACGTCTCGTGGGCTGCAGATTGGCCCCATTTCAGCTTTATCCCATGTGTTAGTTCTAAAAGGAAAAAAAAATTTTGCTTCTGGCCTCTCTTTCTTGGCATTAGGTAAGTAACTGCCTGTTTATAGGATAGGGACGTGTGTGAGGATGTGTGTCAGGGGGCAGCGGCAACAGGAGAGGGAGGTAGGAAAAAAATAAATCAATGTTTAATTTTGTATATATTTACATTGCCAGTGCTAATTTGTTTTCATCCATAGGGAAATCAGAGAAATACTCACATCGGATTGTACGATCCTCAAACTAAACAAAATGAGGTGAGACCATTACCGGTATTTTCCCTGGTCAAAGTGCTGTAGCATTTCAGATTTGGATGCCTTGCAGCACAGTATGTTATATCCTTAGGTAGTATATGCTTATTTGAAACAGTGGATACTTGTTTGAAACAGAAAAGAGACCAGAATAGTATTAGAATGATGCTCAGTAGTATTAAGATGCGGAACATCACAGAACATGTGAATGATTTGAGAGCAGTAAATCATCATGTCTGCAGTCTTTACCTCTGAACAACCAGTTCAAGCCCTTTCTTCTCCTCTTCATACTGAACATGTATGCTAAAAAGTAAATTTTGGGGGTTTTCTTTGTTATGGAAGAAAACCTCAGTCTGGTTACTGCTACAATTTGTAAGAAATTATTCTAAAACTGAATGTTCAGTGCCTGGAATCATAACGTGCCTTTGCAGGTGTCCACATAACAGTGTGAAATGGGTGAAGTTTTGTGTTTACATGAAGGTCTGCTGTGCTGCTCTAGTGACAACGTAGAGCTCAAAAGAACCAGTGAGAGATAAACAAAGGAGAAAAAAAAAGTGATACAATTGAGGCTTGAAATATGTTTCTTCTGGCCATGAAATTACTTGCTTTAAAAATGCAACTGGCATACTGGTCAGCAGTGTTTCGCTATAGAGATGTAATTAGATGGATTTAAAATTAATTTATTTGCATTTATGTGTTTCTTTATAGCACCTCTATGTGTTTGAGAGGGATATCCACATAATCAGTTGTTCGATCAACAATGAAAGGACACTATTGGGTAAATATGTATTTTGTCATTATTTTTGTTGCGTGCTTTGTCTTTTAGTTTAGTAGGATGATGTATTTGGGTCTAGAATTACTTAAATCTGTTTTGTCCCTAATGTTGCTTACACCTATCTATGTGTTTCAGTTGATTCATCACTAGATAATGTAGGTAAGAAAGGCAGAGCTGTAATGATATTGCCGTTTGCTTCCCTCTCTTTATACATGCCTCCTACATCTGGAAGAGCTTCTGTTCCTTTAATATAAATGTTTTCGGTAAAAAAAAATTGTGCTTCTTGGTCTTCACGAGCATTTAATAGGATTAATGTCAAATGTGCAAGCTCACTGTAGAATGTTTTTGACTTTTTGTCTTTTTTCCCCTTAGCGGTCAGCTTCCGCCAATATACTGAGGAAGAAAGAGTAAGTCAGCTGTTACAGTCAGGTACTGTGGATTGTTTCAATGCTGTTTGAAATATTGCATTCTTCTGCTAAAAATTAATGTTACCTAAACCGTGTTCTTTTTGCAGTATCCAAGTATTTAACCTTGCTAATTGAAATTCATCCCATTAATAATGTGAGAGTCCTAAAGGCTGTGGATAGCTGTGTTCGAGTACAGGTAAATTATTCAACTAATCTAAATATAAACCTTTTTATTCCACTATTCTAGAGAGGAAAAAGTGGTGGAGTGCAAAAATATCTCACCTTACCTTGCAACTATTACAGAGATAGTGTGTTCATAGCATGAAAAAAGTGAGGAACTTCATAAAATGTTTGATGTAGGATATTTCTCTGACATGAAAGCTACTTTTTTATTTCTCTTCAGTCCCATGAAGCTTGTAATTATAGTCATTGGTGACTATTAGTCTGTAATAATAGCTATTTTTATTAATTAAATATCATTAGTGTGCCTGTCTTAATTTAAAAATGTGGAACTAACCCCAACGTTTTAGATAAATGTTCTAAACTACTCTGGTTATTTACTTTTGTTAAACTTTCTGTTTAGTTTCTTTATCCAGTTGAAGGCAGAAACACTTCTACAGAAAGTCGCCTCTTGCTAGTTTCAGAAGATAAATGTGAGTTAATGTTTTATCAGTGTATATATATATTCTTTTATTTTAAGATCATCATTATAGATTACATTTTTGATAGACTTTTGGAAAAGAATGAGAAAAAAGGGTGAGAGCTATTGTAGGTATTGCAGATAATTATAATTTAATGGGATTTTTTGTTTCAGTGTTAGCACAATGGGCAGCTTTGACTGCAATTATTTACTTAGTTCATGCATTCATCAGTTACCTTTATTTGTAAAAGTAATAACAAAAACTTTTATAGCTGTCTATAAATTATAGAGCAGATACTGACTGAGAGATGGATTGTGATTTAGCGTGTGATAAGTGGGATAAGAATAGGACAGTAGTTCCTCAGATTCAGCTAACATTGCGTGTTCAGCCTAATTTAATGGGAGGCAATGGATAGAGGTGGACATCTGGAAAAGGCTGTTTATCACTCTTGCCTTTCCATCTTATTATAGAAATTTCTTTTCCTATCTCCTTGCAGAGGCTGTCTTTGCTAAGCTAGACACCAACCGTTAGGTACTTTGACTTATGTGGGCAGAGTTCACCTACTAAATACATTCACATAATGCTGTGAACTGTGTCAGAAACACTTAGAACATCTGCTGGGTGAATCTTGCACCCTTCACACAGGCAAACGATCAATAACTTTAGGAATTTTGCCTGGGAAAGTACTGTGTGGTGGAAGGAAGCGAAACAGGGTTGGGTACAGTCTCAGGCACAGAGTTCCATGTGGCCTTTTTGTGTGTGCTGCTTAGCTTGGGTTGGCATGTTGCAGTTAACATCCTCCTGACGGTGCTCCACTGATGGCACAGAATTTTTTCAGTGAAGTGGTATGGCTGAAGCCACCTTCCGCTCAGGAAAGGAAGAGAGTCCAGGTGTCTGAATAGGCACATAGCTTCATGTATCGCAGATTTCTTCTTATGCTGAGTTGAACTTTCCTGGCCCTAATATGTTCTTATAGCATTCTGACAGGTGAGATTGTGTAATAAGCTGTATAAAAGCATATAAAAATGTATGTTTGTAATGACTTTTTTTTTTGTGTGTGTATTTTAAAGATATTGAGCAATTTGAGATTCATGTAGTTGCAGAAGAAGAACAGAAAGTGGTAAGACTTAAAATCTGGGGCTCCAAGGGGTTTTTTTTTGCTTTAATTGAAAATTTAAATATCTGTAATTTTAGCTGACTGTTTTGTGTAGTTTTATATTTGGGCACCACAAGCACAGCAAAGAAAGTACTGATAAGATGGCAACTTAAGACACTAACCACAAAGCTGATTGAGAAACTTGGAAACTGTGTAATCTGTGGGGGAAATTACTTATTTGATTATTTTTGTTTGTTGTTGAATGTGTCTGTAGGATAGAAATTGGGAGTAAATGTTAAATATGTTTTTAATAAATACATAAATACAGATTTTTAAACCATTTAAAATATTTGCAGTCACCTTCCAAACTTTGCGTTTTGAGTGTCTGTGTGTCCCAGTGAAGGATTCATTTAAAAAACAAGTTAACAAACAAAAGACATAAAACTTGGGTATTCTCCAAGTACTGTGAATATTCCAGTCACTTTTCCCCCTTCATCATTTTCCTGTTTTTAACAGGAATTTTTCTTCAATGGGTTGTGGGTGTTTTGCTTAGAAGATTTATTCTTAATAAACATACATTTAATATAGTAAAGAATTGTCATGAAAGCCAATATATCGCCTTATCTAGACAAATATCAGCTTGGATGGAAAAAGCTAAGGACCTGATTTTCAGTCCCTTTGAAGTCTTTCATGGTTTTCTTGAAGTTTATCATTGCTTTTAATTGCAGGTGGGTTTTATCTGCTACACTACAGTAGTGAAGACTGAGAGTATCATCAGAAATAACAGATCTATCTGATATCCTTCTAACAAAATTTGTTTGGTTGACAGGAAGTCTCTCTACATCTTTCAAGAGTGCCTTTATACAATCCCAATGGTTTTCCACGGTTCTAGCCTTTTCTGCTAGTATTCTCCATCATGTGGCTGAGACTTTGGACAGAAATCCTTTTGAAGATAGACATCTTCTTTCAGTAGTTAATGTGGCTGGTTCTGAACTGACTGTGGTACTTCACTCCTCTCTGTTTCTCTATGATAGAGCATGCTTTCTGCTTTTCTTTGTTCACTTTGACCAGCTTAAGTGGTGAATTTCTTGCAAGCAAAGAAATGTCAAGGAAAATACTTGGTAGTAGGTGTACCCTGAAAACTGTGCTTCTGGTCTCTTTAAGCTGAGCACCTTGCAAGCAATGAGGGTGGACTTTGTACAGCTAAAAAAAAGGCATATATGATCCAAGCACCTTAATATTTACGTCTCTCCTGTCATTGCTTTTCTCTTTAAAGCACGGACTGTGTGTAATTGTTAGAGAGCCTTATTTGACGACTTCTAATATTCTTTCTTTTCCTTTAGGTGATTCAAAATTCAGGTCAGCTTCCAAGAGCCAGAGTTGCAGATGATCTCATTTGGGCACAATGGGATATGATGGAGCAAAGGCTCTTCTACATGGTTCCAAAGGTGAGATGAAAGTCATTCTAGTAGTTTTCGTTTTGGCTGTCTTATGACAGTAAAGTTTTGAGTGTGTGCACTAATAATAGTGTGAGTTTGGTTTTCATTATAGTTGTATGTCTTCTTCCTGCCTCAAATAGCCTAAAGCAAAAGCCAGACTTACCTCAACTGCTGTTTGTGCATAGAAGATTGCAAGAAGACTGGTGGTCTTAGTGATTCTTATATAAAAAAGAGAGGTTTTGTTAGGTTTTTTGACTTTAGAAAGGCCTTTTGTTCAAAAGGATTTAAATCTATCAAAAACTGTCATGAGTATAATGCCTGTGTTCTAGAGAATTCACTTCTAAAAATTATGTTGTACGCACAACTTACTGAGTGACCAAATGAGGGCAGCTTCTTGGCTAGAAATGCTGAAACTCTTTGGGTTTGTTTTGTTTTGTCTGAGGGACTATTTGCACTTGGTTTGGTTTACTTAAATAAAAATTGATTATGCTTAACTCCTCTTAGCCACCTAAAAAATATGAGTATTAGGAAATAACAGGAAGTGAACTGTGATGGAGAAACACATTCCTGGTTTTGTTTCTGAGAAACCCTTTCTGAACTAGCCAAAGTAAGATACAGTTCGTTTTGCTGTACAGATAGTTATAATAAACATATTTTTTTTTCAACCTTCTAGAGTGTGTGTATATGTGTGAAAGACATGTAGTGTGGTGCCTTGAAGTGAGAGCCCACGCAATTATAGGTGATTGGCAGATAATGATCTGGGACAGGAAGGAAGCATGTCTTAGTGCTATTGTTGGGGGTTATGTGTGGTTTTTAAAATCGTATTTTGTCCCCTAACTTCTGCATATCTGTTACCAAAGTAGGTTGAGTGTGGAGAATGATGTGGATTATCCAGTCACTTTTCAGTCTATGTGATATACTTTCTATTTGATCAGTTACAGCACACATCCTTTTAATTCCAGGAATCAAAGAGTACTTTAAAATGTGTCCAGTTTTATCCTGATGAAAACTTTAACTCAATAGTAAGTCATGAGTATTTTATATAGTGGTTTTGAGTGGGATGTAATTATGTGTTTCTGGCACCAATACAGGGTCTCTTTCAGTGTCTTTTATTATTGGAGCTTATGCAAAGGAAAACTGGGTTTTCTTTTTCAGTGTGTGTTTTTTTTATTTGGGTGTTTGGGGTTTTTTTTGTCATTATATTCTTTTCAAGAATATATTCAGTCAGATTCAGGTTGTGCCATGGGAAGGTAACTTCAGTGGAATCACAGATACTGACCTAAAAGTAGGTGGCATTCATGACATACTATTCTTATATTCAAGTGTGAAAAGCTGGGTTGTCAAATGTATGAGACAGAGAAACTGCGTACTGATTTTGTGTCACTTTTAAGCAAGATAGGAAAATTTGCTGTGGCCAAAATACAGACAACAGACCATAAAATATGCAGCTGTTGAACATGTCATTGTTACTAGCTTTTTTTTGTCCCAGTAGCTGAAATTAAGTTAAATATCTCATAATTTGTTTTTTTAAGAATCTACTTTATGTTTGTTGGGGTGACTGTAAGAATTAGAGGAGGAAAATAACTTGGTTAAAATGTTAAATCTCCTGGAATGTGAGTTTGACACATTTGACTGCTCTAAAAAACTGATCATAGCTTATCATAGTGTACTGACCTCACTAAACAGGTTTGTTTTCATTTTTGGTTAACAGCTGGAATCGCACCTGGATGTATCTGTAAATGGCACACAATTAAAGTAAGGGTTTTTTAATGTTTTGTTTTCCTTTCTTTTTAATGTATTGGCTGATGTTTTGCAAATCGAAGTAAAATTTGTCCCAGCCACAGTATCTTTCTTTGCAGTTGCGTACGTGGTACTTCAGCCTAACAATAATACAACCACTGTGTCTGAATCCCCAGTTCCTCTTATTTTCATCATGGTGAACTGTAAATGAAATGTAATCCTCAACTGCTTTTTGTTGCCATTTCTAAATATTACTTGTTAGAAGAGCTAACTATAAGTTAAACCCTCTGAGTATTCTGGCCCTATTTAAATTAATTTGTTTTAATCTTGGGCATGTTGTAGTGGTGATGTCAAAAATCCTGTCAAGGGAAACTCTCCTTTTTTAATTGCTATTACATGTTTTAGTGGGCAGTTAACCAGACCTGTAGCTCCAGTAGCCTTTGAGACACTGCCTGTACTCTTTCCTGCTCCAGCATGCTATTTCCAGTCAGCCTGCGCTTCAAAGGCTAAGATTCTGTGTGTCTGCTGTGCATGTGACTGTATCTGAGCTTGTGTCCTTAAGGCTCCCTTATAACTGAGAAAAGCCTAGTCAGGATGGTCTGACTCTCAGCTGTAATTCATCTCATAGTCATCTATCTTCAGTCAGTTTAATTTACACTCTAAAAAGGCCTGTTTCCCCTTGAAATGAGTGGCTAAAGCTACTCGTCAGATAGCAATAACTGAAGGCATCTGAATTGCATCTTGTCCAAACTGTGGCCCTCTGGATGTCTCCGTGATATGCAGAGGGCTCAGTGTGGTGTTACTGCACTTGCAGGTTGACCTAGAAGAACAGGGCATCCTCTTGCTGTTAGTGCTGAAAAAATCCAACTCTTCTAAAAGCTTCAATGCCATAATTCTTTATGTTTATTTCTTTCTAAATTATTGCAGAGGACCTGGGGGAAAATCCCGAAAGGATCAAAATCCTTTCTGGGAAAAGCCCAAACAAACAAACAAGCCAAAGCAGACTGAGTACAGTATTTTATTGTGTGTTCTGTATGGCAAAAATAGGACTTGTAGATTTTAAAGATATGTAAAACCAGTAGAGTACAGGCAGCATGAGGCTGAAAAAGAATGTCATGGTATAACAAGTTCCATGTAAGTACGATTTTCTTGCTTTCATTTTTGAGTATTTCAGCTGCAATTACGATACCTAACTGCAGATTAAAATGTAGGTTTACAGGCATAAGAATGGTAGAGTTAGGCTGCAAAGCCCTGGGTTCTCAGGTATGATGAATGTTTGGATTTCCAGTACTTGATCAGAACTTGCTTTCACTTCCAAGTATAGGAATGGTTGGACAATGCTGTAGTTAAGTGAATATCAAGTTTGCAGATGTAATCAGAATTGTTGGTTTCTGATAGCAGTGTGCAGGCTTGGGATTCTAATTTCTAACAGCATTAGATAGATTGGTTTAAGCCCAATGTAACTTGAGTTAGAGAACATTTGATTGTAATTTAATTTATATGTTTTGATTTCATAGTGACTGTTCTCATGATCTTTGTGTTGTGATGAATCTCTGTGGATGAAAAAGTAATCTATTTAGTGACCTTTATTTGCTCGTAGGCTTGTGAATTTTGGATATGATTACTGTGAATATCAAGATGTTGCATCTAAATCTTTGAATCTTCAGGTTTTTACAAGTAAAGCAGGTAATGAATAAATACAAATATATCTACACTAGTAATTATACAGTTTAATCATAAATGATTACTAAATTTCTTTGTAAGGCATTGTATATGATTATATTTTTGTGTTGTTTTTGTATGAGTGTGAAATTTCATAGAATCATAGAATAGTTAGGGTTGGAAAGGACCTTAAGATCATCTAGTTACAACCCCCCTGCCACCAGCAGGGACACCGCACACTAAACCATGCCACCTGAGGCTCTGACCAGCCCAGCCTTGAACACGGCCAGTGATGGAGCATTCACAACTTCCCTGGGCAACCCATTCCAGTGCCTCGCCACCCTTACATTGAAGAACTACCTCCTTATATCCAATCTAAACTTCCCCTGTTTAAGTTTGAACCCATTACCCCTTGTCCTATCACTACAGTCCCTCATGAAGAGTCCCTCCCCAGCGTCCTTATAGGCCCCCTTCAGATACTGGAAGGCTCCTATGAGGTCTCCACGCAGCCTTCTCTTCTCCAGGCTGAACAGCCCCAACTTTCTCATCCTATCTTCATACAGGAGGTGCTCCAGTCCCCTGATCATCCTCGTGGCCCTCCTCTGGACTTGTTCCAACAGTTCCATGTCCTTTTGATGTTGAGGACACCAAAACTGCACACAATACTCCAAGTGAGGTCTCACAAGAGCAGAGTAGAGGGGCAGGATCACCTCTCCTCCCTTTGGTCACGCTCTTTTTGATGCAGCCCAGGGTAGGGTTGGCTTTCTGGGCTGCAAGCACACTTAAGCCAGCTCATTTTCAGGTTCTCATTGATTGTATTTTTTACATTATTTTTGTATTTTTTTGTGTTATATTTTTCTCACCAATTTTATTACTTTAGAATATACTTGACAGGCAACTGTGAGAGACAGAGAAGGCAACTATGCACTGTTTTTCTTGCTATATTTTTTTTACTCTCTGAAAGCTGCATTCCAAGATGAGCTGAAGGGTACCAAGGGGTTTATATATCAACACTAACAATAAAACAGTCACCCAGAAATTATCTGGTAACCCAGCTTCAAAGAGCTGGTATCATGCACTCATATGGTGAAAATATCTCAGTCTAAGTATGCTCTAGCATTTTCTGGTAGTTTCAGAACACAGGTGGTACCAAGGCATGGTTGCAAATTACATTAGAGCAATTTAATGTTAAAACTGACCAAAAATCTGTTAGAAAGTAAATTCAAGGTAGGTTTTGGCTGGGACTGGTGTCTGGGTATCTGGCATACTATACAGAGTGGACGCACGTAAACACAGCATGTGCTATACAGATTCAAATAGACTCACATTGCTGTTGTATGTAGAAGTTCCAAGTATGTGATACAAAACATAGTATGTGATACTTAAGGATTTAGTATATGTATGATTAGTTAAACTTAAATCTAAAACGTGCCTTAATCCCTTAGGATTTAAGGGTTTTACTGCATCCTAATGCATGCCATGAGCTTTTTTGTTTGAAAACTGGTCTTGAGGCATCTGTTCATCACAGATGTCTGCATTTTCAGCTTCTAAATTAGACCATACCACCAAGCAGAAATGGTATTTGATTAACCTTTGAGTAATCTATAGAGTTGTGTAGGGACATGACATGTTGCAGAAGTGGCTTTACCTTTCACTTCTTAAAGGCATGATATATGCATGCAGGCAAATAGCCGACATATTTGGCTGTTGTGTTGAAATGACCATTAGTGCAAATGGAGTGAAACACAGTTTCCTTACACTGATTTTTTTTTTCTTACCGAGGCAGACAATATGCTTACAAAGATTAGAGGGAAGGAATTAGAAATAAGAGAAAGCCAAGTTTATATCTACCAAATGTAGATTAGGCTACTTTTTCTCAATTGGCAGGACAGACTATTTCTTATACAAACAGCCTGTCCAATAATGGAAAATGTTATTGATTTGTATATATATGTTTCAATTTAAACCTATCCTCCCCTAGGGTTTGTTTGGATTGAATCACCTTCTTTTAGTTTAGGATGAAATTCTTTCTTATTCCAGCAAGACTCTTGTTTGGTTACCCTGAAGTAAAATGTTCTTTTCCATGTGGTAATGCTGCATTTAATTTCTGTGTGGAACCTTTCACATGTGTTTTTCATTGTGCTCAATGTAAAACACATAATTTGACAATTACAGTTAATAAATGAGATTATTGCATCTGGCTTTTCATTAAATGTTGTTTGAAACTGAGGATCACTTTGCATAACCAATTTTGAGTAGTTAACAGTTTGGAGCAAATGGTTTTGGTGTGGAGACCGGATCTGGTTGGTGAAGGACACTGTGGGTAATTACACTGAAGTTCCCTTTTGTGCTCTTGTTTGTGGTGATTTACAAAACTGGACTGCAGGCTCTTTAGGGTGCAGATGATGCCTTCTGTGGAACTGGTAGCATGCTTCAAATATTAATGCTGATATCCCTATTTGTACCATTTGGACATCTCTGGCAAAGAATAATTGGCATAACTTCAAAATGGAATATTCCATGCAATTTCCCATTTAATAAAACTGTTATTGGCTACTGCCAATCTGAACTCTGAATGAAATCACTCTTCCTTTCTCAGACTTCCGCAGTAGAAGAAAAGTAGCCCTGTTCTTTATACTCAGCATGGACAAAATGTCTCCAGATAAAAGCCCCTATGTGCTTCTAGATGAGCTGAGATCAAGCAGTTCTAGTCTCAGAATTAACTTTGTCCAGAATTCAGTGGTTATTTAAACAACACTGGGTTGTTATGTTTTTAGTGCTTTAGAAATGCTTTTCAGTTAAATTTGCCCAGTATTACAAAGAAATGCAGGCAGTAAAATGACATAAACCCTGTATTATCACCTAACTTTACCTGCCTAAACTTTAAGCATATGGACTATATTTATCGAGAGAAATAGGCATCTCCAGGAAATGGCTGCTTCTATCCATATTTCTTCATTCGCAGTATAGGAGCCAAATGAGAGGTGTTTGGTTGGCTGCAGTTAGGTGAGGCAAGTCCCTCCAAAGCCAGTACAACTAGACAAGATGCCATACTGCAATGTTGTATTTGAATTATGACACCCAAATGCCATGTTGAGGATGTTGGTACAGCTGTATGTCTTCTGCATGAACAGAAATGAGGAATTTGAAGTTAAAGTTTCCTGGCGAAAACTTCCCGTCTTCATAGGAAATTTCAGTGGCATGATGTGTATTTATCAGCTGGCAGAGTTGTAACTATTGTTTACCTAGTTCTGCTGAGTGTGTTGTTACCTGTAATCCTCTGTTATCTTGTGTGAGTAGAAATGCTTTTAAATGTTTCCTTTTCTTTTTACTTTGCTGTGTTTGAGATCTTTTTTTTTCCCCTTTTATTTCTGTAAAGACCAGAGTACATCCAAATGTATTTTCATGTTAGTCTTCTCACCTAGCGACATTTAGCTATAGCTCATACTGTTTGCAAATGATTTTGAAATGGATAGTGCAAAAGACCTGGTTCTGCCTTTGTATGAAACACCTACTTTACAGGTGCAATAAGATAACAAGCTTTCTCAGCATTAGCACAACCCAGCTCTGATTAACAGAGTGCACTGGTAAGGATAGAAATGGAATTTGTCTTATATTCTCAGTCTCTGGCTGCTGTCCTGGGGTTGCCAAAACTATACCAGATGCAGCGTTGCTTGGACACTTGCTGATCCGAGGCTGTCATGTTTCTATCGGTGTTAATGAAGCAGTGTTTGATATTTTGTGGTGTTTGTAGTGAAGTTTGTTGACATTTGGACCAGTATTCTGGAGTTGAAAGATGCATGTGCTATTAGTCCCCCATAGCCACTGTTTTTGTGATCAGCTTGCATCTATTACTCACTGACGCTTCAGTCTGAACAGACTCACTTGCATGTTGCACAATTTACAGAACACTGTATACACTAGGCTCCAGCACACAAGAAAGAAATCTGCAGTGTTGGAAGGGAGCTGTTGATAATAAAACAGCATTGTGGGTTGCTGGAGCTTTTCCAGTCTTCCTCATGAGTCCTGATGCTGCTACTTTAAAAATTATGCGTGCTCTGAAAGATGGCCAAGTGCTGGGGCAAAATGCCATGTCTGTTGTCTGAATGACTCAAATATCCACCCAAAACTGTATCAAACAGTATTCAACCAGCTAAGAATAAGCAGGAAAAAAAATGCATCTGAAAAAGTATTTACCTTCTCCAGCCATGTGAAGTGCCTCAGCCATATCTGTATCACAGCTATGTTACAGCCTTGTGGTCTGAAGTGTGAGGCATTTCACCAAGTAAAACATCTTGGTAGCTGTGCTTTTTTTATGCTTGTACTTTTTCCGTTCCATGCCCTTTTTCTGTATACCTTGTATACATAACCTTTCTGTAAGTATCTGTATTAGTATTGCCTCTTCTTTTTTTGTTTTTCTTTTAAGTGATAAACTTACAATAAAGGTAAAAGGTGAATGGTCGTAGTTGTGGCCCAGGTTTCCCACCTGCATTGGGATAATGTGGTTTGGAAGCTGTTTCTAACATGAATGCCAAAGCAGGTTGCCAAAGCATTGGAGTAAGTGGATTAAAGTTTTTCTAAGGGATGGAGGGAAGGCTACCATCCAGTGGAGTCAAAGCAATACCAGTCTGGTTTAGAATTAGGCTGGGAGAGGGAAGCATTCCTGCACAGGGTACCTTGGCTTAAACAAGTTGGTGCTAAGGACTGGCTTTCTCCTAAAGAAGGAATTAATGGCACTTTGGGCTGGAAAGGGGAGAAGTGGCTATCATTTTTAGTGTGAGAAAGTTCTAGTAGTATATCATGCTGCTGCCTATATGAAACTGCTTAGAAAGCAAACAAACTGTGTTTTACTATGCTCTGTGCATATTTGACAGTCCCCGAATAGAAAATATTCGGAGAGATTGAGGCAGTCTGTGAAGAGAAAGGCTTGATCAGTTTGCTGGCTGCCGGCATGTTTTATATGTGGAAGGGCTAAAAATGTTCTTCTAAAGAGAAGAACTGGCCATGTCAGAAACCAGGTTTCCCTTGTGCTATATTGCCTCCTCTGCTCCCTCTTATTTTGTGTTTCACTAGCGAAATGGTGGTTAGAGATACGTATGTCTGTAATCTTTACCTTTTCTGAGAGATTATTTTTAGTTTCTAATTTGAAAACATCATGCTGGAGCTTTGTGCAGTGTGAAGATGTCTGGGTTAGGGTGACAAGTCAATTTTCTTTTCCTTTTTTGTCTTTTTAGGAGGCTTGTGTGTGTGTTGCAGTCTAGCCTCTGATTCTCCTGATGAAATAACATACTCCATATACTTCTTACATAAAGGTAAGCTTAACTTGTTAAGTTTTGCTTTATTTTGGAGAATGTTGATTTGCTGGAAGATTCTCAGAATCCCTTGCAAAACAACTACCAAAATCTGCAGACAATAACCTGATGTGGCTAGTGTTTAAAGACAGCAGCAGCCTTTAGCTGCAAAGCTGACTCTCCTGCTGTAGACTTGACTTCCTGCCTGATGCTGAACAAGTAGCTTCAAATTAGTGGCCTTGTCAGTGGCTGTTAATTTGGTCCCTTATTTCTAGCCAGACTTTCTGGCGAGCTGAGCACAAACATCAGAGAAATCTGTGGGAGCTTGCAGGTGTTGTGCATATGCCATAAGCCATTTGTATGGGAAATAGAGCCAACAGCTCTTAGCTTAAATGTCTATTTAGATTTCCAGTTCAACATGTCGTTTTCACAGCAAGAGGTGCAACAGCCACTGCCTATAAGAATAGCTGCTATGTAAGCAGTGCTCTAGCTCTTGATTTTAAGACTTCTTTTTTTTAATTGAAAAGAACGAAGAACATTATTCTATTCTGATCAGAATAAAACTTGTCATTAATCTTTGTCATTTTTTACATGGAGGAGAGAGGCAAATTATTTCTCAATTGAGAAGCTGCATGTTATGGAGTAACCATGTTCAAGTGAGCAACATTCTACTTTGAGTGTTTGCTTTCTTATGTCAGGAACCTTTTCATATGTCAGGGCTGCACTAACACATTGCTTGGCTGCTGGAACATTGTGGGATCAGATGAACTGCATTTGTATGTTCTTGAAGGCATTAGCAAATTAGCAAAGTCCCTTCTGGGTGTGGCAGTGCTCTGCCTCGTACTGCTATGAAGGTCTGATTTCCCCACATGTACTTGATGTGTAGCTGGAAGGTGACTGCATTGCTTGGAGCCAGCCATGGCCCTTGTACATCCCTGTCTTTACCAGGAAGAAACTGAGGATAAATATGATGACATTGACCAGCTGCATCTGAAATGTCCCTCATGGAATGGACTTGTTTGGTACTGAGCTGTTTGTGGATTCATACAAGATTTCATCAGTCCTATGAGAGAATTTTGTAACTGGTCCTGAGATGACCCACAGAAGCAGCGGTATATGAGATCCATAAGCCACATTTGGAGACATATAAGGAGTTTAGTCTGTGCTGCAGGATCTGTAAGCTCAGAAGGAAGCTTCCCGCCCCCTGTTAAAGCAGTCGCTTGATGTAGCACAGACACAAATGTCACGATGCTGCGGTTGTAATCTGCAGTGCTGGTATTAGCTTGCATGTGTTTGCATTGGCAAGGAACAGGGTGGTGATCATGAGTATACTGACTCATTGCAAGCAAGCTTCAGTCAGTATTTTGTATGAAAACCTATTTGTTTTAGATCCCCTTTAATCTGTAGTGTTGCTGTTGGTCTTGGAGGTTTCATTTCTTAACTCCTTTTTTGCAGTATAGCTAAAGCATCTCTGCTAGGGTCAGGAATCAAAGTCCTGGGTGAATGGCTCATCCATGGCTCATGATCTACTTTTTTTTCTTTGGTGGTACTGTAAATTGTGGATCAATCCTCTTATCTTGAATTTTCACACAGTATTAAGCAGCATCCTGATCATGACACCATTCAGCTTTTAGCATATTACAGCAGAGATTTAGTCATTGACTCCGTATTTTAATCTTCAGCTTTTCTCAGAGACTGTTGAAGTTTGAGGGCTCTGTGTCATTCTTACTGGATGCCAGAAGAAGTATGGTGCAAGTCTAGAATAAAATAGCAGCTGTGCTGATGCAAAGCCCATGCAAACACAGCAGGTCTGAAATTAGCCTATGTTTAAACAAAGCTGAACTAAATTACAGCAATAGGGCATGCAGATAAACAAAGTAGAAATTCTTTAAAGCAGTTGAAAGATCACCAAAATGTGAAGCACAGCTATATAAAGCATTTGTCTTTGGCCTTTTTTTGGGGGGTCGTGTTCTTACACAAGCTTGTTCTGGGATGGAATGCTTCTTTAAACTTGAACATAGGCTGTGCTGTGCATAGCCAGTTTCTGCATACTAAAGAACTGCATTATGTGGGTGTTAGGTCTACTAAGTATGCAGCAACTCTCTTCAGGATGAAGTAAATCTGTCTGTGCAGACAAGCCTGTAAACCAGTCTAAAATATCCCTGTTTGGGTGTATTGGCACTGCTGAAGTTTCTAGCTACAAAGTCATACTTGGCTTGTACAGACAGCTTGTAACAGATGGTGTTTATTGTTTGGGTTTTTAAAAAGTATTATTATTTTTCCCCAGGTTACAACAAAACTTTTACAGTTTCTCTAGAAAGAACAGAGTCTCATCAATTGAAGGAAGTGGCTTTTATAAATCTTGGTAGGTTACATGTGTTACTTTCCTGTGTGACTGCCATTCTCTGTCCCTAGTAGGAAGATAAATGGCTGACTCTGCTCTAGAAGGAAAGGATTTTTTTCCCTTGGCTTTAAGTGGTTGTGTTATTTTGATGCTTTTTTTTTTTTTTTGCTTCTATATTTGGCATTTGATACTGCAGTACCTCACTATTAGTAAGCAACTTCCTCTAAAATTGCCTTGGAATCTGCTCTGGAGATCAGCTGCTGAGTTCTTAAGTGTCTCAAGCACCTTGAATCCTCCCCTGGAAATCCAAATGTATTGCTAGTGTTTCCTGTGTTAATACAGCAGCAGCTTTTAATTAACTCCTTTTATATTCCCTAGATATAATCAATTCTATCAGAGAAGTGGGCCAAGATGAGAATCATGTGAAAGAGCCTCTTAAAGAAAAAAGTGAACAAGTGCTAAATTGACCACTGTTATTTCTTTAAATAGACTATTATGTGGCTGCTTATTTGCCTGGCCAGTTCCTGCACCTCCTGAATATTCAGCATCCCGACCTGCTGTGCTATAGTTTATTTCTGACAGGTACAGTACCACTGGTGCTTGAACTGATTGTATCATTGTAATGGAAACTTTTTCAAATCTCTTCATATGAAAGTTGCATTTCTCAATGTTTGCTTTATTGCACAGTGTTCTGAAGAAGAATAGGAGAGACTGAAAAAATAAGAATGGCAGTTTTGCCAATTTCCGTTTTGAAAAGAGAATCTGAAGTGACATTTCATACTTCATCTATTACGCACTTCTAGCTTGTTATGAAATGGAAGAAGACCTTTCACTGAATTTGCAATCCTTTGCCTTGGTTTCATAGTTTCCCTTCCCCCATCTTTGCACATGCTTCTCAGTCCTTCACTGTTCTCAAATTTCACATGGAGATGTAAATTTGATTTTACATTTCCTTCCTCCAATTGAGTTGCGCTAAATGTGTGTGTTTGGAGGGTGTGGGGAAAGGAAATCTGTGTTTCCTTCACCTGATCAGGCTGATGCAATTCGATTTAGAGTTTCATCTGAAAGGCATGTTATTACAATTCCAACAAATATGTCTTTATGGGAATTGGGTTATTTTTGGAAGTGGGGGGCCTTTGAAAACAGAAGTCTGTTCTTCTGATTGGGTGAAGGAGAGGTAAGTAGTGGGAACTGGTGCAGGGGCAACATCACAGGAACTAATACCTGTTGTATATACATAATGAAATACTAATCTGCTAGAAATGAGTGGGAAGCAACGCTATTATGTGGTGGGCCTGATTCTCTAATACAGAGGGTCTGGAATCCTGCTGTATAGTACTGTGGTGCTGAACCTTAGCACTAGCATAAATAAAGTGGTTTTGTTGTGATGCTTCAATCAGTAATCACAGAGTAGAACCTTCTTGTTCTGGCCATTGGGACTGATGGTAAGAAATCCTCCAATACCAGTTTGTATCATGATTCTTCACATCAGTAGTTCTGAACTGTACCAGTATGCTTTGGTGCCAGTTCCAGTGCTGAATCTCTATTGCTAGCCTTGTGCCCTTCTCTTTTTACCCTATGTACTCTAATTTGTCCTATGATGGCATTGTGACTCTCAAATATACACTCCTTTTCTGCTTCAGCAGTAGAGTAGGAAAGAACTCAGTATAAACTGTGCTCCTTATTTACTTGCTTTACCCAGCCAGCTCCATTCCTTCTCCTCTTCAGCATAATACCAGGGCAGCTAGTACAAGAGCCAGACTGTTTCTTACTGCTGGGGACCTGGGAGTATTAAGAGTACTGGCAGCAGCCAAATTTATGTTCTTAGTCCTTTCTTATTCTTAAACCAATGTTGTTCAGGTGAGGATGCAAGAATTGACACATTGCAGAACTACTCCATCCAATCCCCACTCATGTCAACAGTCTTGGATTGCCACACAGGAAGTATGTATGCCGTGAGCATCAGTGAGCGTGCATTACTACACCTCCTGCAGAACAGCAAACGAGACAGTGAGAGATTGGCAGCTCTACATTGTGCCCTGTTATACTTCCAACACACAGAAGACTTGGAAATGCAGGTAGGAAAAGAACCTCCTCTACTTTTTTTTCAGTGACTGACTGTCTTATACAAAGGAGGGTCAGGCCATGAAAACAGGAAAGTCCCAATTCACATACACCTTTTGGCAGTGCTGGGCTGCCCAAACTGCTTTATTGGTCAAGGCTGTTCTGAAAACATTTATCTCTATATAATTACTTTATGCAAAGTGTTGCTACCAAAACCAAAGTTTCTATAGTCTCTTACAACACATGCTTAAACAGAGATGTGACAAACTCCCCTGTTCTCACCCTGACAGATTATTTGGTGGATTTCTGAGAACCTGTCAACATGTCATTCTTTTGACCCCATTCAAGAATTTATCATCGGTAGGTATCTCTTTTACTGCATACTGAATTTCCCTGCATACCCTAGTTCTGACTTAAGGAGAAGCCACAATTTCATAAACTCTCTTTCCAGACTTCTCAGTTATGATTTGTTAACTGGCATTTTGTGGTGTTAAGAGATAACATCAGTAGTTTAGAAGATACATAGATCTCTCAAAATCAGATTGGCAATAAAACTTTTCAAATGCATTCTTCTGTCTAGTAGGGCAAGGAGATTTAGTGTTATTTTAGGTCACTGGAGAGCAAGTTCTCCATCTGGCTCCTATCTTGGATATCTGGGATGTAAATAATTAAGATTGGAGCAGAGGAACAAATCTCCTCTAGCCTAGCCCAGCCCATTTTTTCATAAGGATTTGGCTTATCATGATATTCCCTTCTAGTAGCTGATTCCTCAGCCTAGCCAGTGAATGTCCTGTGCCCTGAGCCTTTCTGTACAAAGGACCCCTGCAGCACTGAGCTGTAGCCAAGCAGCTGACCCAGCCCTGCAGCCATCTGGACTTCTCTTCCTCCTTTTGTGCACAGAATGGGATCAGTTCCATGATGGAGGAAGCTGTTGCAGAGACAGCAGCAGGATTTGTCCCTAAAAAAGTGCTAGATAAGGAACTGGCTCTGAAGCCTATTGTTGTTAACTGATAGTTTATACAATATTGCCCTTACAAATCTTTTTACATTGCATTCAGCCTCACTGTACTGCAGAATGTGTCCAGAAGCTCACAACCTGGATAAACTTTTGCCCTACACATCACTGCTTGACTGGATTGGGGTAAGAAAACAGCTAGTGCTTTAATTAATAGCTAGAGGGAATCTGTTTTTTCTCTCTTAATACAGCCTTTAACTTGCATGCCTTATCTTTTCATAGACATTCACTAAATCTGTATCTGTGCTTTATGCCCATTTTATTTTGTCAAGTCTTAACCTTAGTGGCTTTTTCCTGAATTCCTGTTTTTTTCAACAAATAAAAGCATTTACAAAAGAACATCAGCTACTGTAATAGAATGGATGATTAAATCTGTCTGTTTTCACAATGAGGTTTAATTTACTGCTTATCATATGAGGTTTATCATGAATACGGAATATATTTAACCAGGAAAATAATGCAGTTATTTCCAAGACACAGTATCAATAGAGTGAAGATTAATGAGTAAGCTTGCAGAAGTAAAATAACTTTAGGCAAGATGCTACAGTTAGAGCAAATAACTCATTTTAGTTGCTGACTCTGTTCTCATGCGTTACCTTTTTTTAAATGAATGAATGAAACATCTTCAGTATTTCTTTTTAACAAAACTGAATGTACAGTTGTGTCTGGCTAGCTAGTTGTTTCACAAAGGAAACAGGGGAGATTCACTTAGATACCCAGAGAGGCACATGTTTTATGCTAAATTATTTATATTCTTATAATTTGTCTGTATTTATAGATTATCCCTGGAGTAACATGTGCAACAGACATTATTCCTCTACCTGTGTTAGAGGTAAGTTCCAGTATAAAACCACATTTGTATTTGCTATTAGGAGCTTTTTTTTGTGGGGTGGAGGTGTGCTAAATACTAAGAAGCAGTGTACCCCCAGCCCTATCCAAACACAGGGCTGAACAGGAAATTGCCTTATTTGAAAGGGCTTATGCATTTACTAACATATCAGTTATTGAGGCTGATGTTTGCTAGGTCAAAGATGTATTTTTTTTTTTCCCATTTTTGAGGAGACTTCTCCCATTCAACAGGGAAGATCCTTGAAGAATTAGTTCTGCTTAAGAAATAGTTCTTCATTGTGTGACCTCATTAGCTGGAGGTAAACTTGGCACAGCAGATGTGTAGGATTTCTACGTATCCCTCCTTGGAGGAACATTTCATTGTGCTGCCAAGGTACATGACCCTCTCACTTTGTTTTGTCCAGAGCATCCTGTGATTGCAGTGATGTCAGGGCTGTGGCCAGCTAAGTTAAATCTAGACAGATTCCTGCACAGCCCGGAAAAGCCAGTGAGCTGGATGGGGAGAGCACATGCTGTTTGGGTAGGAAATTTTTTCTTTCCATTGAAAAAAAAGGTGGCTGATTCTTCCCATCTTCCATTCTACACCTTCAGCTCCAGTTTAGAGAAACACTTGAAACTTTCCTAAGTATTCCCCTACAAAATCTCAAAGAGACTTCTAATAAGTTTGTTGTGGAGGGCTAATGGGAAGAGTCAAAGCTTGCATGCAACAGTACCAGCTCCACATGGAGTAAACTCTGGATACATGACAACATTGTTTCATGTAGCACTTTAAAGAGGTGAGAGTCTGTTTCCTCCCCAGTGCTTATAATAAGCTCATAAGGCTTCACCGTTCATGAAATCATTTAAAATCAGTGAAATTACCAACTACTCCCTTGCTCTGCATCACAGCTGTGCTACACATTCACATGACTGCTGTCAGGGAGCCGGACTTTGCATACTCTGCTTGGGAAGGCTGCCTGAGAGCTGGGACACCTCGGGAAATCAGATCTTGAGAACATTTGTTGCTAGATAATCGCTGTAATTCATTGAGGTCAAAATTAGGAGCCCTTTAATTGGTCTGAGATTGAACCTCAAGCCCCTGGGGGCACATGCCTTTAGCAGCTATACTTCCTGATTGTGGAACTCATTTCCTATTTCTGTCTGAAACCTAAACAGATTGGAAAAGGTCAGAGTTGAACTAAAGACAAATATTTCCTGCTACTTTTGACTGCAAGTTGCTCTGACTCTTGAGTGAGGACAAAGATGATAACACACAGGGTAAGGTTTAGTGCTTTGCCTGCTTTGTACCACTGCAGTGACACAAACCCACCACGGCTCGAGTTCAGTTGTTTGTGTTTCAGGTCATGTATGTTGTTGGCATCACAGGTCAGACCTTGGTGACAGATTGGGCTTGCAAGTAGGATTTCTTTTGCAAAGATTTTATGGCATTTCACACAAAGAGTGGTGAATTGTTGCTTTGAGAAGCTTTTTGGAGTTCTCAAGCCCATGAATCGTTGAGAGCCTTTGGGAAGGCTATGTCCATATTCACAAAAGAATCATGCTATTTGGATAGCAGGTGTATTTTAATCACAAAATTCCTGTTCAGTAAGAGAATATGTTGAGAGAGTCTGTGGGAAAGGGGGAGTAGTCTGTCCAATGGTCATAAAGCTTTACATAAGGATTGCAGATTTAGTGAGCCTGATTTTTATTTTTAGTTCTGTTTTTAAACACAGAAACTAAATCCCTTCAGGGTGCAAAAAGGCTTGGTCAAAAGAGGAGAAAGAAGGGGCAGGAGGAAGAAGGGAACTAAATAGGAGGATGTTCAGGAGAAGAGTGAAAATGTGTGGTGTAAGCAGTTGTTGGAGAGATCAACACAGGAAGAGGCAGCCTCTGCCTCATGCTGTGCTGAGCCACAGGGGAAACAGGTGATGCTCTTAAGGAGTAGCTGCCTGTGCAGCTATGTAGTTAGTTACACAGCTCTCCAAATACCTTCACTGCTGGAGATACATAGCACTACAGTTCCCCAGAGAGGACATGTGCCTCTTAAAGGTCACTGTCACCCTGCATCCTTTCAAAGGAGTATAGCAGAGAGCTTTCTTTGTCTTAAAAACATTGCTTATAAAAGGCTGTGTGGGAGCTTTTAATGGATTGCAACCTGGTAAGCCCCTGTCTTCACTTGGGGTGATATAACATCTTCTGGGTATTTGTGCTTAGCTGTTGATTCCTGACTCTGTAGAAATGTATGCAAAATAAACACTGCCTAAGATGAAGAATCCCTCTCTTTCTTGTCCTTGCCCTGATGATCCTCAAGAAATAACAGATTTAATTTTAAAAGTCCTTTATTTTAAACTTTTTAATGAGGTATCATACCCTGAGGGTTTTCAGTGGTGTCTGCTTTTAATTCTGAAGTCCACCACTTCCTGTCACAGATTCAATATATGAAGCAAGCTTTCTGTCTTGCTTCCCTGCTGCCACGCATCAAACAAAATCCACTGCGCTTTTGCAGGGGTGATGCTGTTGCAGTTGCCTAAATTGGTCACTAGGTGATACCCTTACGCTTTATTCTTTATATTTGTCTGATTGATACTGGTAGCATTTAGGCAACTTTCTGCGGTAGCAGGTTGTAGATCTTGTTACTTAGCTCCAGCAGGGTGAACATGTGGTGCCATATGCACTCCTAGTTTCCAGCTGCTAAATATAACTAACATGAAGCAAAAATAAGGTTTATTTTTCTCTGCTGCAGCTACAATAATAAAGTGACATCCAGCACTGGCAGCAAGAGGGAAGTGGGTGGTAGGATTGAGTCTCTGCAATTTATTTTCCTTGGCAAATTGTAGTTTATAGTAGGAAGTGGTTTTAAAGGCTTCTGAAGCTTGCTTCTAAAGTTATTGTCATTGTAGAAAAGCAGGGGGGAGAGAGGAAAATCAACATGCTAATGCAAGAGGGAGGAATACTGTGAACTCGGACCTCTTCCTTCAAATGTCCCTACTATAGTATCTGTGTCGGGAAACAAGTATATATAAAGAGGGGCAAGAACAGGTAGTACCATCTTGTTTCTTAAAAATGCCCAAATTAATTGCCTTAATCTCACCTCTTCCTTGGCAATGATCACATCACCTCCCCTTTATAAATGGCAGCTTCGAATCTTTATACCCAGTCCAAGAACTAGCCCAGGAAACCAATGTGTATTTGGGTTTTTTTCCTCCTGTGTGATCACAGCTGTGTTTAAATTAATTTCAGCAATAGAGTCAAAAGCTAAAGCTATAGAAATGTTTGCATTTTGTTACCTTTCTGGGATGAGAACTCTTGCTGAGGTTGGCAAATGGATGTTTGCAATGTAAGTATTAAAGCAGCGTGGAAATAGTGGCAGCCTGTAGTTGCTGGTGTCATGACAGTGTTCCTCTAGTTGGAACTACTAGAAACCCATAATGGGATTTATTTGACCAAGTGGAAACATTTACATGTAGGTCAGGTGCCTAAGGCTCCTTCTGCCATCAGTGGAAGTCTAAACAACATATCCAGTATAATCTGAGGTGCAGTTCTTCTCATCCCAAACATGTGAAATAGATCAGATGAATTATAACCTAGAAGTACTCATCTCTTCCCAGTGACTGATTTTGCCTACTTAGGATCCCTTTATCTGTATTACGTTCACCAAACTTTGAGCTCAGGTTTAAGTGCTACCCCTGCCATCAAATCAAGGAAATAAAAGTACTGGGAAGAAATAGTGTAACTGCTTTTGTTTTAACTTTATTCACTTAGATTGTTACGAAGCTACCTTAATCACAGTTCTTTCCAATCACTTACGGGATGGTGTAGCCTGTATTCATGCTTTCCCTGCGATACTTTGCAGTTCCAAAACTCCAAAGACTTCTGGAAGAAACTCAACTCAAACTTGGAGAGTGTGAAGTATGCAGAGCCACACTTGCATTACCACAATAACGTGCTCAGGAGGGAATGGCGCAACCTTTCAGAAGAGGTAAATACATGCATGCACTGAAACAGTCTCCAGAGCTGCCTCTAAAGGGGGTATTTTAAAGCTGAACGTGGAAGAGTTGGCTGTTTTTACACTGAGAATAAAGAAATGGGTATCTCTCTGATTATGGGAAGTGAAGAGGCTTGCAGTCAGGTGGTTGCCTTTAAGTCGCGCTCTGTTAAAATAATGCGAGAAACTAAACAAAAGCAGAGCTTGCACATACCTGTATTGTCCTGTAGGTTAATGTGAGCACCTATGGGGATGGGTGGTTGGAAGGTGTGTTGAAGGCCCACTGCATTATTTCAATTCAAAAGGAAAACCAGCTTAATTTACCATCTTCATTTTATGGGGGAATATTTTAATTTGCCTTCTGCTCTGTTCATTTGGGGATTTCTGTTTATTTACAACCAGAGAGAGGAAAGACCCACCACGGCCTATTTGAGGAACATTTTTGAAAATGCCAGAAAGTAGGTTCTGTTTTCAGTTGTATTCACCTTTTCTTATTTTGTTGAAATGTGTTGAAGGATTTAATGTTCCATTTATGTTGATGAGGTGCCTGGTTAGATATCGTGCTTTAAATAAGATTGTCCAGCTGAAAATCAATTATTGGAATACTTGTAATCACTACAGTGTGATGTTAAATATCCAGGCCTCTAGAGCTAGGAAATGTATGGTAGATGTGAAGGTTTATTCTTATGCAGATAGAATTTTTTTTAATGCTATGTAATATCTTTACCAAATGCATTCACATGTACAGTGTTTGGATTTCTTTAGCTGTCTTTGAAAGATCAAAGTATCATTTAAGTGTTTTAATAGCCTTATGCAATCCTTCAGAGTAATGCATATGAAATATGCTGACCTTTGTTTCAAACCTCAGGGTGCTTTCTCATCTGGACACTTGGGATTCTGGTAAGTAAAACGTGTCATGGCGTAGGCATTAGCTGTAAGATTTACTAGGATATTTCCATCTAGCTGTTGTTGGCTAAAAGTAAATGGCTGTGTGTGTTTTCAGTACTGAAGAATCTGAGGTATTAAGATGGGTGGTTACTAAATTAGCGGAAAGCTTTCTGTCTGACGGTAGCGGTAGGATCGTAACCCTTTGGAAAAAGGTTTCTACCTCATATTGGATCAAAACTTTGTCTGCCAAAGGATTTCTTGAGGATTTTTTCTCCTGGAGAAGGTTATCAATGATGCCGTGTTACTGTTGCGTCTTGTCATTTTAGAATCCTTCGCAACTCTAGAACTTACATACAGTAAGAAATTATGGCTGGTGAAAAATCATGGTGTAGAGGAAATAGACATAATGAATTTCTCTAGGAGCAGGAGGATTTGCAATGCTCGGTTCCTCTGTCACAAATAAGTAAAACTGAACTTAGTAGTAAATTATGTTCCTGCTGTTCACACATCAGTGGCCTCTATGTGCCCTGCTACTGTGTGCCATGGAATTATGCTGATCCGAAGTGCTGCTCACTCCTTTCATTACAAAGAATTTTCAGTGCATTCATTTCCATCCCTTGACACCAGTCATCTGCACCACTGCTGGTTGTTGCTGTGGGCTCTAACTTTAAGGGGCTTTGTATCAACTTTGTGAGCCTCAGGTTCATGTTTTCCATTGATAAAGAAGTCAGATGTTTAACTGTTACTAGACAGTGTATCTTCCTGTAGATCTGTCTCCAAGTCCTTTAAAATCAAGCAGCCCAGGTCTTTGTGCTGCCAAGTGGTGGAGTAAATATATTTTCATGTGAGCAAAGATGGCTGGGAAGACCTTTGTAAAAATTCAGTGCTGGGGTCTGTAAAATGTTGACTTATGCTACATGATGAAATAGGAGATTGTTTTTCTTCCTTTGTCAGTAGACAGGAAGCACTAATTAGGAAATACAGGGTATTAAATTTCAGTAGATACTATAACCACCTTCCATTTAGTTAGAAAAGTCGTGTTCTTTTGCATAGTGGTCTGCAAATCTGAATCACAGAAGCAGCCAGACCATGGGAGAAAACCGGGAAAGTGGGAGGTGATTCTGTGGATTATTTACTTTCTGTCTAGCCATTTCCTTGGAAAACCATGCAGCTGTTTTAGCTTGTTTGTTTGTAAATGACAAGATCTAAATAGCGTATGCATTTGCGCTGGTGTTACCAGAAGGTTCTTGGTGCCTCTTTGCTTTACTGATTCATCACACTGTGATACTCTTACTTAAATATCAAAGAAAAAATTAATGCAAATGAAGTGTAAAGTGGTGTGACAGGCTTGTGTTCCCCTGTGCTAAGCACTTGAGGGAGATGATGGCAAATACAGGGTTATTTTCCATTCCTCAGTTCTCTTCTCCAGTCCTTGATTCTTCACTGTCTTAATTTTATAAGTAGATCAAACCACAACTTCTGTTTGTTTGTGTATGTTTTTAAGTACTTTTGAAGATGGTTGAAGTCTCATGGCATTTCTATAGCATCATATCCTTGAATGATTCTTGCTCTGTTTATTTCAGAGGGAAGGCTAGTACCTCTCTTTCAAGAGGAAGATTATCAGCAGCAATTACTAATGGGACTGGTATGTGCTTTTGTCACAGTGTGCACTAGAGGACGCACAGCCTCAAATAATGTAAAGAGTAAGCTTATAAGTTGCAGTGCTGAGTGGAAGCTCGCGCAGAGTAGCTATGGGGCAAACATGGTATTTCTTATGTTTTAGAGTTCATAGTCATGATGTCATAATATCATCTTAACAGGTCATAGGGGAAAAACGGCAATGGAAAGTTGATTTTTCAAAATGCTTTTTCCCAATACAACTTGTCTTTGGCTAGAAAGTGTTATTCCATCCTCCTGGAGTTCCTCTTTATCTCTCAGTTATTTTCGGACTACTTTAGATCCTTGAAACATATACAAGTGAATTTCCCACCTACTACTTTCCTCAAAGAGAAGTTCACAGATCTTGTACTTTAATCTAACACCCTTTTTACTGTCTCCTTTTCCTTCTGTGGCTGTTCTGAGGTCCCTTCCTCTTTTGCACTGTTTTCACTGATGATTTCTCTCTAAAGGATCTACCATCCTTATGCTTCTGGGTAATAAATCCAGTCTCAAATCTCTACCTGTCCTCCTTCTGTCTAAATACACATCTTTGCTTATCTCTTTTTCTCTTCTTATTAAAACCAAATAAAACTCTTCAGCATGCACAGGGAGGTCTCAGCACTGCATCTATGAAGAGCATATTAACACTGTTCTGTCTGCTCAGATCTTAGGCAAATTTTCATTCTTTATAGTCTTGTCCCCTTGTTTCTAAGTACTGCCTCAATCTCTGAAGCTTCTCTACATTCCTTCCCTGCAGTTGATTCACACGGATCCAAAAACCAGGCCACTACTGTCCTTTATCTGTGCTTTCCTAATACCTATATTGCTACCCTGGCACACTGAGATCAATTTACTTGATAACTCCTTGAGTCAGAAGTTTTTGCTTGCCCTATTTTACTCCAAGCTATGAAACAAATAACGCTTCATAGTAATTCTCTGCAAAGAACCAGCACGGACTCGAGTTGCAGTCCCAAGTTACATGAGGTCAGAGAATGTTTCAGAAAGGAGAGGGTAAGGAGTGGCACAGGCTGTATGATAACAAACACCGTATTTTAAAGACTTTACAAGTAATGTTTAACCTGCAGTTGCCATTAATCACTCAGATTCTTGGGTTCTTGGCTATTACCACTAGTTATGTGAGTTTTCTCTGTCATAAAATCCCTCAGGTTTATTTGTATGTAATGAATACTTAAATGCCTAGGGTTCTGTTCATGTTAAAATCCTCGAAGCAATTTCTAAGTAATAACAGGGTTACCTGCTGGGTTTAAACGATGGCACTCTGTTTCCTTGGCTTGGCCCAGAGAGATGCAAGAACTGTAGCCTTTTTCTCTTCAATATCATTGAAAGTTGAACTTGGCACTCATTTTGCTGAATTTGCACCAGTAACCATTCTGAATATTCACATCTGCTGTTGAATCTGGTGAGATTGTACTGAGCTTGGGATCTTGCTCTGAACTGTGATTTTGTAACAGGGAAACATTTTATTGTGCTAATGTCTCTGATCAGGCCTTGCATCTGCTGAACCTTTCCCATCTTCCTGAAGATGCCCAAGGACGCTGAATTGTTGGCTTTTTTTTTCTTAGATGGTTGCTCAGCTAAAGGATCACCTTATGAGACATCTGCAGTATGTAGGAAAAAAGAAGATTGACCAAATAGTTTTGGATTACGTTGCAAACCTGGTTAGTTTGATTTCATAGTCACTATTGTGAGCAAGTGTGTATTTGTTGGAGGGTAAGGTCCTGTGTATGTACTGTGTGTATGTAGCATGTATTTGGTGGGAGGAGATTGCTTTTAAGATGGTCAACTCTACTTTGCTGCTTAATAGTATATATATTGATAAAGGAAATAACAATACTTAAAAAGAGTTGTATTGGTCACTCAGAATACAGAAGAATCAGTTCCCTTTACAGCTTGTACAAATATGGTCTACTTCCAGAAGTGAAAATGTGAACTCCTCCTGCAAATTGAAAGAATGGTCTTCAGATCCATTTTGTTTGGTGTAGAATACATTGCTGCATGTCTTGAATAATGAAAGTGCCATCAGGGGCTGCTTGAAATAGGGGCAGCACAGCATGGACCAAAGCTCTGTACCTGCAAACAGTGCTAGAAAAAAGCACAAGTGGAATGTTTGTTCTCCTTCTGTTCACTTTCCAGTTACCATTTGTTCATTCTTAATATAAACTGAGATAAAAGATGCAAAAATGCCTGTGCAGCCTTGGTCTGCAAGACTAAATTATTGCAGGCTAAATCTTACAATCAAAGCAAATCTCAGCCCTTCCCAGCAGCAAACTCTCAGGGTTAGTTAATTCTTTTAGCATCACTAGAAGTAAGAATTCTTTCAACTCAATTTACAGTCTTCTCATTCTTGGAAAAGCTGCTATAGGCAAAGATAATGTGTCTCTCAAAATTACTCCTGCCCTCTGCCTGGTGCATCTCAGGTGCAGTTTGGGAATCTTCAGAAATGATTTAATTGTTAGAGTTGTTTCCCCTCACCCTAATCAGAAACTCTCATATCTTAAACATTCCTATAGCCTAGATGTTTGGAAGATCTTCAGCAGAAAGAATTGTTTTGGGTCTTCTGACTGTTTTCTGTAGCATCATCAACATGTAGCTGAGCTACTGAGTAGCGAATCATGCAGAGACTTGAAATTACTTGCTTGTCTGTTTGCCATCATAAAATATTTTATTACATTCAGGAGCGAAGGAGTGGCTAAGAATAGGGCACCGTGGTGTGTAGCCACTGTGTAAATCAATTGCACCTGAAGTCAAAGCAGCCAACACATTGGGAGCATTGATAACTCCTCATAAAACAACAGAGTGGCTGGTTGGTGTCAGAAAGCTGTGTGTGTTTGTGTACAGAGAAGTAACATGGGGAAGTGTGAATGAAATGTCTTGGTGGGATTTTTATTGTGTACCCAGGAGTCTGCAGAGCCTGAGCATGCCTGGGTACCAGTCCACATGCCCCCTCACCTGCTGTGGTTGTTTGTATGGCCATATTCTCTCTTTCTTCTGCAGTCACTTCGCTTTACTCCATGTCTGTTTCTCTCTATTCATTTCAGTGGGGCAGAAAAGGGGGGAAATAACTTACAGAAGCAGCATGACATTTGCTGCCCTGATAGCAAGCAAGCAAAAGGGGAGGCAGAGCGAATAGGCAGCATCAGTAGAAACTGTTGAAATTGCTCTGAAAGCTGCTGCAACAGCTGCACCTTTTTCGCTGATGCCTGTGGCTGGATGTCATCTGATGCGATCTCAACTGCGGAGGAATAGAAGACAGACACCATTTGGATCTGAGTTTCCTCAGGACTGCTTCATATGCCCTGCACAGGAGAGGATCTGGAAGAAAGCAAGACTGTGTTTCACTCCCTTTTCTCTTTTGCTGCTGATTCTTTTCTTTGGCTGCTTCCATGTCTTTCCTATAGAAACATCCACAGGAGCTGAGCATTTGTAGTTCCAAATGACAGCAGTGGAACTTCAGTCTACTCAGCACCAATGCCTGAGAAAGTAGATGTTTCAGGGTGGCAGGTACTTTACAAATGTCAGCCTAGGCCCTACTGTATGCACTGTCTTGCTGGTGGTCAGGTATTCTCTCCTAATTTAGAGCACTCCAAGGGGAATGGTTTCTGATACTTGCCCAGAAAACACTCATTTTGTACATCTTTGTTATTAAGTGGAAAATGTCTTGGCCATGAAGCTGTAGGTCAGGCTCTTAACTTGGTTCCCAAGAGACCCACTGCTGGACTTGGCAAGGAAGCTGCCTGTGCTGCCTCTATAAACCAGATGATGTTTCCTTTCTCTCAGGCACATTAAGTTGTATGTTATGTACTCGAAAAAGTTTGAGTCATGGCTTCTCTTTCTCTATGTATTTTCTTTGATGTCCATTGTAGATGGTAGATGCTGATGTCCAGAGTGGGTTGATGAGGGTGTCTGGTCACAAGTATGCCTATATTTAAGGTTTAAGTATGTTGACTGTGATTTAGGAAGTTAGCATCTTCCTATACCCTCTGGAAGCCATAGTTTGCTGTATTGTTAAGCACAGAATACTGATACTGGAGTGTCATACCCATGAAAACAATGTAGCACAAATAATAAGAGGTGACTTCAGAGTTTGTAAGAACCTTCCATTCTCCTTAACACTGATCTTCAAACCCAGCTGTAGCTCTGATGCAGAGGTCTTAGCCGCACCCTGTGTGCTGGCCGGAGATGAAAGTCATTCTGGCAGCATGTGTGGTTGTTGTGACCCTTCTCTGAAAACTGGAAATCACTCATTTCTTGGAAAATGAGTGGGGAAAACTTGCCATACTCCAGAGAGATTAAACTGGAGCTTTCCACTGCATCCAGGAAGTATGAAGATGGAAAGTATTAAGTGGTTATTCTGCATCAGATAGCCACACAAGGCTGGATGAAGTGGTGGAGGGAGAAGGTGCTACCTTGTAGAGCTTTCTGGCCAAAGTACAGTGAAGAGCACTCAGGAGCAACTGAAGACCAGTATTTCCATTCTTGCCTTTGCATAGGAACCTCTCCTGTGTGTCCTGTTTCTCTCTTGTTTAGAGCCTGGGACAAGTTAGAGGTTGGAGAGGGCAGAGCCTAGGAGGAGAAAAGAGAGTGGGGGGGAAAAAGGATTTCTGGATTCTGGCCATCTTGGTGGGGGAAAAGGGGTTTGTAACTTCTCATGACCCCTCTCTGCTAAAGAGGGGCCAGACTTGCTTCCTGAGGATTTACTGGGACTGATTCATTACTGCGCTTTGAGGTCCAGAGATAAAAGGCGTAGAGGAAGCATCTCAGTTCTGTTACTGAGATACAGAAGTGGTTACACATGACAACCATGAGAGGCTGGCTCGAGGAAGCTAGTTCAACTCTCTCGTGTGGTTTCTGTTAGCTGCAGAAGCTTTGAAGGCCCAAGCGAGAGCAGGGCTTACAGCTTTTGTATGCTGACAGTCTGTGCTGGGAGCACAAAGAGGCAACAGTATGGGCTGAGGAATTGTTTTACTTCACTAAGGACAAAAAGGGACTCGATAGAGGAGAGGCATATGCTTGTCTCACTTTTCCTCCTTGCCAGGACTAGATTGGTGATTTCTCCAGCAGACTTTTCTCAGCAAACTGAGTATTTTACTGTCTTCAGCATCATCCAGTTTTGTCTGGGCCCTTGAGACTTTTCCTTGCCAAATGGGACATGCAGTTTTTGCTTTCATGGCAAACATCTTTGAGAAGTTGATGCAAGTGCGTGAGATGAGTTGATCCTCAAGAAGCATGATGTGTTAAGATCCTGTATGTCTTGCACAATGCTTTGATGAACTGGAAGCAATTAATTTAAACTTTTGAAAAAGGCAGTTCAGTCACAATTCAAATTTTAATCAATTTTACATTTTGTGTCCCTAAGGAAAAAAAACCCAAAGATAAATATTGGAGTCTTAGTAGGAGTCTCATGAGGAGTTTTGAGCATAAACTGATGTGTGAAGTGAGTGAAGGCCAGGTGCCTGCTGTCCACAGGCTCCTAGAAACATTCTGTCTTCTCTTTTTCATTGCAGCTGAATCTGGTGCATCAAATAATGAAAGAAGTTTGGAGAAGACACCATCTTCGTTCTTGCATCTTCTGCTTGTGAGCAAGTGATTTGTTAATGTTTTCAGCCTGCCTTTTAAAATATGGGGGTATTAGTTTTGGTCTTCAACAACACTACTTGCTTGAACAGTCGGTGCTTACTCTACTGTGAATGTCAGTATGACTGTCATGTACACCTCTTAATGAGCCTGCTGGCCCTTTCTGAGCCAACACTAGTGTTAATCACATAGGCTGTTGTACAGCTGGAGTTCAAAGCTGCTGAGTTCTCAGTGGTCTGAAGCAGGGAAGTGGGTGTTAAATATCTATAAAAGCCAGGTCACTTACACCAGCAACTCAAATTATTTCACCTGTTGCTGTTGATACCAGCTACTGCTGAGACTTGTAAATATGTAGGAATGAGGGGAGGAGGAAGGGGACACCACAGAGGCTGTGTGTGTCAACACTGAACAGCTAGTGTTGCTAGGTGACAGATGCCTGGCTGGACAAGATAGTATCTCATGGCAATTCAACCAAAGTGTACATGTAGTACAGCAACGTAACCATATCTCCAGGAGAGTGTGGGCATCTCAGGTTCCTAATATGTTGCTGCTTTGTTAAATATAGCAATGAGAGAGGAAGTGCAGGAGAGTTTGCAGTGTTCCACATCATGAGTCGGATTCTGGAAGCTGCAAATGGCATGTGCCTGCCTTTACCTCCTGGTAAGTACTGTGTTTTGCTATTTTAATGGTGAGGAGAGCAGTGCTAGGAATTCCTCCCAGAAGAGCACAAGTTGCAGCACATGTGTCAAGTTAGCTTTGGCAGTATTGAAATCTATTCAAAACAGCTACAAAGGGGAGGACCGTCCATGGACACGTGCAAGTGAAATGAAAGAAAACTGAATAGTTACTATGAATAGAAACAACAAAGGTTGTCTCCAAATAAAGGTTTAGTTCTGTTTTCAGCTTCCACTGGAATGCTTGGGTGCAGTCTCAGCTTAGAATGAAGATTTAGGCTTTCCTTTTAAAAGAAAAGATGATACTTTTCTTAGACAACTAGACTTTAGTGTCAAGGGCTGCAAGGGAAAATCCTGTCCTGGGGCAAAAAGAGAATGGTTTATCTCATACTGTTGCCCTGATAATGTTTTTCAGTTCTCTGCTGTGAAAGGATTACCTCCAGCCTTGATGGAAGAGCTGCTCTTGACAGCACTTTCATTTCTTAGAGCTCCTCATGATCCCTTAGAGTCTTTCCAAAGCATGAGCTTATTTCTGTTAGGGAAAGGCTTATTACTGCTTTCTGATTCAGTCTGAATCTTTCAGGTTTGGATTTCCTGATCTGTCTTCAGTCTTTGAAGCTGATTGAGTTTGAGGTTGTCCCTCGAACTTGCACTGTGTGGGCACAAATGCTGCCATGTAATGGTGTCACCTGATGACAAGACCATCACCTGCCCGATGTTAAATAAGAAACTTAACACTGTGTGTGGGAACATGTGAGGGGCAACCACATACTAAGGGTGGCGAGGCCTCAGGTTTTGATTAATTAGGAGAAAAGAGGGAGATAAAAGTCAAAATAATAGAACAATTCAGATACAAGGCAACAGCCTGGAGATGTTTAATGACAGTGCATGACTGTAATGACTGTTTTCAGTCCCCTTGGCTTTCCTCTTTCTGACAGGATTGTACTTGAGAGGACTTAAAGGATGCCTAAATGAGACTACATGACTTTGATAAACTGATTGCTCACTAACTAGCAGCAGCTAGAAGTTAAGGAGAGTGGTGGCTTTAGCTACAGTAACACCAGTCTGTAATACAGACTTAGGAAAAAAATAGGTATTGTTGTACCAAACAAGTTGGTTTCTCTTTCACAGGTTTTCACACTCTGCACTTGGGGCTTGGTGTTCGATGTCTTCCTCTGCACACCCTCTTGCACTATATTGATAATGGAGTGTTGCATTTGACAGAAACCTGTGTCAGGAGATTGCTGAAAGGTACAGTGAGTTTCATGCGTTCATTTGTTCCCAGACAACTAACTGGAGTGATGTCCCTTCAGCCATTCAAACACAGACACAGGATTTATCCCCCAGGAGACTCTGCTATTCTCACTGTGTTGTTTCAATGAGCGCTGTAGCTGATAGTGTTGCTCAGCTGAAAGGAGAAAATTAGAGCTCAGACACTACAATTGAGCTTTTCCATAGCAGACAAAGAAATACCTGTTTGGGGAGAATTTCAGTTTACAGTCTTTCCACTTGGGACTTCTATGAAAAGTGAACACTAAGATCATAATAGAATTTGGTGGGGGATTTCTGTGTCTCTATTGAAGTGCACACCTATGTTTAAGGAGGTTAGTGTGCTATCCAGTCCTCAGCTTTTGCTTTAATTATGTTTGGAACAAGAGGAACAGGCCTGTCAGTCTGACCTCAGTGCCAGGGGAGGTTATGGAGCAGTTGAAGATGTCCCTGCTCATTGCAGGGGGGTTGGACTAGATGGCCCTTAAAGAGCCCTTCCAACCCAAACTATTCTATGAATCTATGCTCTAGTTGCCTTTTCTAGATCAGAAGGGAGGAAGAGGAAACTGTAGCATGTTTCCCAGGAGGCAGCACGAACGGGAACAGATACTCCAGCAGTAATGCCTTTCATCATAGCTGCAGCCACATTCCCTTGTAATGGGCTAGTCCTCCAGTGTTCAAGAAAGTACATTCACACAATGTGCTGTCTGAATCTGTGCCTGGTCTTGATAAATTAAATATAAATATGGGAAGTTCTACATAGTCAAAATGCATTGGAATTACTGTATAAATTGTTACATAAAAGGGTGAAGTTACATACAAAGACACAGAAAAATGTTTATGTAAATGATACAAACATGACTAACACTCCTGATAGCCCTTATTTAAAATTAGCATTTTCATTTCATTACAGAGGTGTTTTCAGAAAGCCTTCAGTGAAAGGGGAAAGTTTAAGTCATGTTGGGTTTTGGTTTATTTGTGTTTGTCTTGTAGATCTGGACGACACTGAGAAGAACGAAAAGCTGAAGTTAAGTATTGTCATGAGGCTTCCTGAGGTAACTAATGACTTTGGATGTTGTTTCTTGGATTTTGGAGCTCATAGGCAGCTCCTCCCTGTGCATAGATCAAGCTGATGGAACCTCTGTCTGCTACTTGTGACCTGCAGGGTACCCTGGTAACTTAAACTGCACATTTGTCCATAGTTTTTTCCAGTGTCTCCAGTACCCTGCAGGAGTTTGACAGGACTGACACTGTTCTGCAGATTACTCATCTGCATAAAGCAATAGGAGGTCAATGGGGTTTAAAGAGGATTTATGAGGGGACTTGTGGTTTTTAGCTTCTGCAAATGCCTTTCTCACTGATGACCTCAGCATTTGGTTTTATACATTGAATCAAATGTGTTCAAAACCTGGTACAGTAAAAGCTGTAAAAACCTGATTGTACCACAGCACTGTGGTGGGATTCAATTACAACATCTCCCCCTCTGTGAAATCTCCCACCTCACCTGCTGCTGAGGTGACTCAGAACTACTTCCTAGTGCTCCATCAAAAGTTCCAGCAGAATGGGAAACTGACTTCTCCTTTTCCCCCTTTGCTCCCAGTGCACACCACAGTCTGCAGAGGAGGCACAACATGGCAGTGAGCAGAGGAAGACCAGGGATTCCCCCTTGGGGACGGCCTTGCTGTAGAATAGGCTTTTCTCAACATAAGTTACTTATTGTTTGCTTATTATGGGCTGTCCGTATAGTTCACATGGCCAGAAGTGCGGCTTTGGTTTTCCTCGAACAAGGGCTTCTTTATTTGGCAGCAGTTTTGAGAAGGGGTGGGGAAGGAGAGCTCCACAGGAGGTTCCTTGTCCTCTGTGTCTTGTTTTGGGCAGGGGCTGGTGAGCTGGGGTCAGTGTGGGGCCTCTCTGAGCTGCCAGCCCCAGGACTGGTGGGCTGAGAGCCCGGTTCCAACTGTGCTTTGCTGCCAAGGGCTGAGCTGCAAGTGCTGTAGGGGACATGTACTGCTCGTTACATATGCACAGTGGACTCAGTGCCCCATTGTATCTATTTGCAGCTTTGGGAAAAAATGCAGAGGATAGTTTGTTTGCCAGAAAGGACACTTCGGGGTGACTTGCACTATTTTGAGCAGGCAGCATTGAGTAGATGACTTCAGTGGCATTAGAAGCAAGTTTTTAAGCACCATTGAAACTGTACATGAGCTCTTTCAGTAGTCTGTATTGTGATACAAATGAAAGTAATAGGGGAAAAAAAGATCTAGATAGGGAAACTCGCCAAAGGTGGAGCTCATTTCACAATGTGTTCATATTTGTTTGCTCATTGGTTAGGATTAGAAGCTTTGGGACATCTGGGTTTGAGTCTCTTTTGCCTTTGGGAATGGGAATCAGTGTTATCCATTCCCAGGATGAGGTCCTAAATAATGGGATGCAAACTATGTTCCTAGTATCTATCCTTGTTGGCGTTCTGCTTTTTTAGCATTCCTTAGGCTGAGGCCAAGAAGCCCCATTGTGAAGGAGCACTGAGGAATGGGGCATTGGTGGTGTTCTTTGGGAGAAGACTGGATCTAAGCCAGAGAGTCACAGTAAAGGATAAACAGTCATTTTAAGCACCCATTAATGTTTAAGTACATATGCAAAGTGGGACAGAGGTTAATGGGACACATCAGTTGATAAAAACTTACTGTGTAGCTCCATGGGTACCGAGTAGCAAGGTTTGGATTGTTTCCCACATTTTGGGAGCGTGTTGTAACCTCTCAGTTACTGCCTATGAAAGAAAGGCCCCATGGCTAAAAGTGACGTCTCAGCTTCTGTCATCACTGTCTGAAAGCAAAGCATCTGTGTTATAGCTTGGATTTGTTTTGGGTTTTTCCCTCCCTTTCCCCCTCCCAAGATTCCCCTGTCCCATGTTTATGTTCTCAGGTTTGGGGGTTTGTTTTTTGCTTACTAGGCTCTTGGTGAGAAAATCCGACAGGTTTGGAATCATCCGATCAATGCTAACTTAATGGCACGGAAATATGTGAAGCTCTTGCTCGAGAAGCTGGAGAACAGGCAGGTGAGAGCACATTCTTTAATCTTTTGCTTTGACAGTGTTGAGGTTCCTGACCTTTCTGTAAACTGTAACACACTCGAGGTGACACTGAAACTTGGTACTGTGCGACTCTGCATTAACCTGATGTATTCTCCCTTACAGTGTATCAGGTTTGTCCCTGAGAGACTCTCGGTCCCTGTAGAGTTTTTGCCACTTAACTACCTGACCAGTATGTTGGCAGAGATAGAGAATCAAGGTAATGTTAATTCTGTACTTTGGAAGACCAGTAATTGTTACTTTTGATGATCACACTTGGCAGTACCCTGACGGTATTGACATACAACTGCAGTGATGCCTGGACATGTAGGTTTGGTTGTCTTTCTGCTGATCGAATTGTCAGGAGGCTTCTTCACTGCACATCCTGTGTGTTGCGAAGTTGCATTTTTGAGAACACGCGTAGTGAATCGTGGTTCATGTACAGCATGGTGGTAGCTGTTATTCTGTGTTCAGATGGGGAGAAGGGCTTGTTCCTTGTTTATACAGTCTGGTGGTTAAGAGGCAGCCCACATCAGATCTGCCACCTCAGAAAAGAGCACCCACAGCACTAAAATAGGAGGTGCTCTGCAGTAATATTTTCATCTCAAAGCTGTTCCTGCTTGTGAAATACAGTTGGTTTGGGCACTTGCTTCAGACAGTGAACATCAGCATCTGAAGACTTTGAATTCTACTGGAAAAGCAAGGTGTGCTAAGCAGAGCACTGTACTGTTTGGCGTTACTGGCTGTGCCTGTACTAATAAGCAAAATAAGGTCAGGATAAGGACCTACAGGGTAAAACAAGATTGTCCATTTATGGATATATTCATATTCCTCTTTGGGAAGGAAAAAGTCACAAGTATATGGGAATGTGCTCTGGTCCTTGTTATGTATAGCACTAACATGGCCACTGTGCTTAAATATTCTTTTGGATCTCCTGTGTAGAAGTCGTGTGGAAATGCCTGGCAGCCCCAGAGGGGCTCTGGCTTTGCTCTCTATGGGTTATCCTTTACTTAACCACACTGATAAGGTTTTTTTTTTTTGCCATGGTGAGCATCCAAACAGCTCATTGAAAGCTGTAGGTATTCTGTGTAAGTGAAAGCACAGTTCCACCTATTACCTCATCTGTTGTAGATGATGTTTATAACAGACTGCAGGGCTGAGTGTATGACAGCATTTATAATGGTGTAAATACTGACCCTCTCATGATGCTTCTCTAGGTATGCAGCCACATGAGAAACAAGACCACGTTAATGTAAGATTTGTGGAGGAAACAGCACTCCAACACACCATGACGCTTTTGGGTCTCAAATATTCCTGAAGTCGGCTCTGTTGAAGGCTGCCTAGCTGTGGTTCTCATCAGAAGTACTCACACAGAAGCAAGTGTGCAGTTTTTTCTTTGGAACTTAAATGTCATGTTGTTTCCCAGGTCACCTGCAGTTTTGGGTAGCCACCATTACGGACATAAGCTACTCAAAGCAGTGTTTGGTCCAATATATTAACAGTGCAGTTAGTGACTTTGAGTCTTACAGAAATGCATCTGACACAAGCCTAGGTTTGAAATAAGTCTGTGGTTTCATTTTGAAGTGGTCAAATAAGTGGAGCTACAGCGGGTATCAAAACATGCTGTGAAAATTGATACCAGTGTCAGTTATCTTAACCAGTTAGATAATCCTCTGAGAGGTAGTCCAGTTGTATTGTACTGTAATAAGAGGCCAGTAACTGTTTACTCATTTAGATGAATAAAACTATTTCTTGGTGTGATTATGTAAAGCAGGTAAGAATAACAAATGATGAATCAGTTCTTGTACCTAATGCATCAGTAATAACATGTTCAGCCCTTGTGGCCGTGTGTTGCCTTATGGTACTGCTGCCTTTGGAGTTGCGTTCTAATATATTCAGTTTTATAATTAGCACAAAATATAATCTCTTTAAAGAGCACGAGACATGGTCCTGTTGTTTGTTGGTTTGTTAAGATATGTGTAATATATTGTAAGCAAGACAGGATAAGAGAAAAGTTCTTTAGAAATTTATCTTAACAGGAGCTAGATGGAGTTTCACTTTACTTTCTTCCTTACAACTTTTGTGTTACAGTGTAAACCTCAACTTCAGAAGGATATTGCAGAGGCTGCTTTTCTTTCATTTTCAACTTTGATTTGTACATAACTCCAGTGTTGCTTGGTTGGTTGCTTTTGGTTTGTTTAAGTTCTGTGACGTTCCTTTACAACAGTAATAGAGGTTTGCTATGCAGAGAAAGTGTTAAGTTGTGACATGCAGGATTTCTGCAGTCTCCATTGGATTTAAAAACAACTTTATCAAAGCTTCAGACAATTAGACTAATGAAACTCATTGCCAGGTTCATGGATTCTGGAGGCTTTCAGGAATAACCTCTGGTGCTCTCTCTGTGGAGTATTCACTGGTGCTTCCTGATCCTTACCAGCGAAAACAAAAGATACCATTTTCAGGAGTGACTCAGAAGTTCATGGTCATTCCCTTGTTGTTGCCATCAGAGGAGTGATAGTTTTAGCTTTCTCAGGAGCTGCATAGAGGGAAGGAATATTTTCCTCAGTATAACTAAAAATTGGCCCATGTAAAGTCCAGTCCCAGGCTGCTGAAAGCTGTGCTGGTGTGTTTGTGTACGCGGTGCGGACTTTGTATCACAGGAATAGCAAGAGAAGATTTCTAGCATTTTCTTTTTAATGAAATGTATTAGAAAATATCATCAAATGCAATAAAACTTCACCTGGAAAAAAATAAACATAGTGTGAGGAGCACTCATGTTTCTTAACATTGTAAAATACGGCACTGCATTCAGGATACTGGGTTCCTCCTAGCCAGGAGAAAGGAGCTGGGGTCACTGTGCTTTTGACATTAACAGCTACTTTGTGTTCAGTATGGAAGTTGACTGAATGCTAACAGAGGTGCTTTCAGTGTAGCGCAACTGCTGTTGACCCTTGAGATTCAGCAGCTGGCGATGGTCTCTGCTGCCTCAGGTGCTGCCTGTTCAGACTTGGATTGGCTTCACCAGAGGTTTCCTGAAATGCCTCATGTTTGTCCCAGGCTCAGTTGGTTTGAAGGGAGCCAGAGCACCGTAGGGCCGGGGCAGTGGGAGGCTGTGCTCATCACTGGGGATATAGGCGGTGGGCCGTGGCTCGGCTGTGGTGCGGATGTAGCCGGGTGCTGCAGCTTGTTCCTCTTCTGCAGCGTGCTGGGGAACAAACAGGGGTTATGTGCTTTACACTGCAGTGCTCTCTAGAGCCAATGTACAGGATGCCTCACAGAGGAAGTGCCTTGTCTAGTCCTTAGCGAACCAGGATGCCCAGAGGGGGATTAAAAGGAAAGCATGAGTTACTGACTACGTAGATGTGAGTTTGTCCTTTCAAATACTAAGCAGTTTGAGCCTTTAATGCTTTTGTTATTTGTGAAGAAAACAGATTAGATGAACTTTTAGAACTTGTAGGAAGTGTGCACAGAACATCTTGGGAACAAGATAATAGTTTTGATGCTTCAAAATGGCTTTATTTACACTGACATACCTGCATACAGTTACTGCTGTATCCACAGCACTGAAAGGAAACCGAATCATAGCATGAGAAGTGTTAATGACAGAGAAGTTTCTTATCCTAAACCCAGTTTTACTGCAGCACTTCTGTGTGAGTTCAAGTTCTTGTAAGTGTATGCATAGTGTATTCCTCTCCCAGCTTTGTGCACCTTGCAGTGATCAACTAAAGGAGTCGTACAAGCAAAGCTAATTTTCCCTCAGTGAGAGTCCCCTCTATATGCACAGCTCTCCTTGATACTGCTTTTTCTTCTTTGGGATCACTGATGGTCTCAGCCACAGAGGGAAGGTACGCAACAGGGTACAATTTGAAGCACTGTTTGCTACACTGCCCTGTCTCCCCTCAGTGTCCTGCCCAGCAGTCTGGTTTCTTGCTACTTTTCTGATGTTGACTGTGTCTTGTGTGTGGAAGACACTAAATTTGTTTTTCCTGAAGCCCACACTTAACCTTCTGCGGCTTTACCTTGAAATCAAGCGGAACACAGGATGCACCCTTCAGCCCTAAACAGGATCGCACAAATTACTTTAATAACTGAAGGTAAGTTTTCCTTTTAGTGTATTCCCTTCCTAAGATTCAAGGGCCAGTTCTAAGTGGTGTTGCTGAACTGCAGTGTACCACTTCAGTGGTTGTCTCTTCCTGTGCCATCTTCTCCAGAGAGTCCTGGAGCTCTGTGTTTGGCAGCAGCCAGTTATACAGCAAGTGAGCACAGCTCTTTCCAAAAGACAAGCTAGAGCAGTGAGAAGAGATTAATTGCAACGTGTGGCAAAAACTTACTTTAGCTCTGGCTTCAGCTGCTTTTTGCATCTTCTCATTGCGTAGTATCTTCAAACACTCGTTCTCTATTTCTTCAGGAGGGGGGAGGCCTTGATCTATCCTTGATGAAACAATCATCAAAAATTGTTCCTTGTCTCTCACTTCTTGCTGGAGTTTAATGGCAAGCGCTTGCTGCATGGATAACTCTGCAACAAGAGCCATCATCTTCTGGGTTCTGACCTTTATCATCTTCTTCATGTCGTTTGTCTGGAATAAATAACAATTGCATTTTCTTTAGGGCTTCCCTAAAGACACTTCCTGGGCAGGACACTCAGATAACTGTTAGGTATGTGACAAGTCCAACCAGACAAGGCTTTAGAAACCAGCTCTATATTGAAAATTACTTAATGCAACAGGTGGTGTGTTTCTGTGTGCACCTGGAACCGCAGCAACTGGCAGCATTTACTCGGCTGCGAGATACAGAGAAGCAAGTGTGTAATTACCTCCTGCCCTTTCCAGCTGAGCAGCACAGCTCCTGCTGCCCTCAGAGGCCTGGTACCCAGATGCTCATTGAGTTTATGACAATTAACTTTGTAATAAGGGTGCTATAAGCCTGATCCTTACAAGATAATTGAGTGATAATGTGGACACAGTGGGGAAGTTCTCCTTGGCAGGGGAGCGTACAGAACAGGAATGGGACAGGAATCCCTGAGTCTGACTGGAGAGGGTTTAAACAACACCCTCCCAAAGAAATATACTTTTTTTAAGTGGCTAATAGGGAATTGGGAGAGTCGGAGCACTTTTGAGTCTAACTTCTGGCACGCTGCTGGTTTTACAGTGGTTTATTAGCCCATGGCCATGATTTCACAAACCCAAATAACAGCCAAGTTGTTTCTCCGTCTGTGGGAAATTAAAGCTTTATGATGAAGATGTGTTTTGTGCCTTTCTGAGTCCCAAACCTAACACCTAAGGAAAGAACCAATCAACCTTGGCCTTGTTTTACATGAATTACTCAGCATTTTTTCTGTCTTTCACTCAGTTCTACTCTTTTTTCAGCTTTTTTTTTTTTTTAAGGAGGTGGGGGGAAGAGGATTCTTTGCTCTTCCCCAAGCAGTATTGCAGGCAGTTAAAAGGAAATAGCTGTAATTACATAAAAGTAACTGCTGAAAATGAGTTTTCATCCCTGTGTAGTTCTCCCTGCCTAAATAACAAAGAAACTGAGCCAGATACTGAGTTTTTGGTTTCGTGTGTTGGAGTAGAATCCACCTGGCTCTTGATTTTTTAGCTTTGATGTGTTTGCTATGGCAAGGCTGTTAAGTGCATGTGCTAAAGGAGGATATTACCTGAGAAAGAACTAATCCTGTATCTTGGTGAAAGGTGCTACTCATGATGCAGCTTTCAAAAAGCAAGTACACTCACAGAATGGTTTTGATATGTCTGTATTACCATCACTACTAAACGTTTGTATGTTCTGAAGGCTAACATGATTTGCCTGTCGATGTTTCCAGCTGCTTTTGTAACTCACAAGTGAGTCATCTTACCTCTTGCCCAGATACCGCTCCATTTAGTGTAGGCTGGCACGCGGAGTGTGCAGTGCCCTTCTTACCCTCTTAGCTATCAGCAGTGTGTCCTGCTTCCTGTCCTCTGCTGCAGCATGGACTCTGCTCAGCACCCAGGAAAGGTGCTCGTAGAGAAGATCTGTCTCCAGCAACTTCTCCTCCTTCTGCACCAGCTCTATCTCCAGCTGCAGGGGAAAGGAGGAGGCAGGGTGAAGGTAAAGGAGAGGGGAAGGTGCAGCACAAGGTGTGATTTCTTTGAGAGCTTCTGGAATAATACTGGTGAACAGCCATAAGTCATCCCTTCACCACCAGCTTTCTCCAGAATATTTGCCCTCTCTGCCAGCTGTCACCCCTAGTTGATTCAGTTGGTTACTGTCAGTCCTTCAGTACCAGACCAGGTCCTCTTGGGGATCAGGAGGATACAGCAGCATTATTACAGCCTTGCTGTGATTTTCTTGCAAGCAATGCTTTTTTTCCCCTAGTGATATATATACATATATTCTTTAATCTTCCAGTTCCTTGAGTCACATCATAATGAGGTGGTTTCAGCTCTTGCTTTAATACCTTTTCCCTCCTGCTGCTAATAAAAAGAAAGTAAGTATAGGCTCCAAACACTAAGAAGCAAAAAAGTACCGTTTTTCTGCTTAAGAAGTAGAAAGCAAGTACCATGCAACTAAAAGGACTTTCAAATCACATGGAGGTCAAAAAAGAACATTTGAACTTATTTCATGACTCCAAGGAACCCCATATTCTTCTGGAGAAGAGAAGGCTGCGTGGAGACCTCAGAGCAGCATTCCAGTATCTGAAGGGGGCCTATAGGGATGCTGGGGAGGGACTCTTCATCAGGGACAAGGGGTAATGGGTTAAAACTTAAACAAGGAAAGTTTAGGTTGGATATAAGGAGGAAGTTCTTTACCGTAAGGGTGGTGAGGCACTGGAATGGGTTGCCCAGGGAAGTTGTGAATGCTCTATCCCTGGCAAGTGTTCAAGGCAAGGTTGGACAGAGCCTTGGGTGGCATGGTTTAGTGGGAGGTGTCCCTGCCCCTGGCAGGGGGGTTGGAACTAGATGATCTTAAGGTCCTTTCCAACCCTAACTATTCTATGATTCTATATTGTACTGTGCAGGTTCGTGCTGTGACTGGCCTGGGTAGCAGAGGTTGCTGTGGAGCTGGGGTAACTGCACAGAGCTCCCCCCTCCAGCCCCTGCTATAAGAAGGCAAAATGTTCCACTTCCAGTTGTCCTGAAACGCAGATGCTGGGCTGGAGTTCCCTTTTGCCAATCATAATTATTCATACATATAATTCCATATAAGTATTCCTCTTAGAGAAAGTTTACTTTTAAAATGAAAGATACCAATTGCTTTTTCTAAGAGGTTAAGTACAGTGGGATATCTTGGGATGTGAGATGTGATCTTACCTGCTCAATCTTTCTCAGCAGCTCTGGTGGAGATGGGTCCTTCCCTCCCAAGTCTCGCTTTCTGCTCTCATTTGTGGGGTCAGCAATGATCTCCTCCATCTGTTTAATCCTGTCCTTGCATTGGGAATGCTGGAAAATGAAAACCCACAGCCGTTATTTTGACAGACAAGAGGCCAAAAGCGTGACAAGAGATGGAAGGCCTCTGTATCTCACACACCAGGATAACCACGCCAAAGGGACTGGGATGGCTGCTCTGCCACCACCTAGACTTGGAAGTAAGATTCTGGCCTTGGATGCTTGGGGGTTGGGGGGGGGAAATCTAAGGAAAATGATGCTGGTCAAACTTTGGGAAACACTTCCCTGCTGAACCAGAGGTGTGCAGACCTCATTTTCCTGTCCTAGTGCTTGTGAATGGGGATTTGAAAAGCAGCAGATTGTGTCACAGAAAGTCATCCTGTAATGCACAAATACAAATCAGCTTCTTCTTACTAATGGTTTAAACCATTAACCAGGGTCTTGAACAACTTGTGCCCTTGACTCCTCTTCCATGTGCAACACAGCCATCTGAAACTGTGTTAATTTAGCCACACAGAAAAGGTTTCTCCTCTGAGCCACCGGGAATCACAAGAGCCCTGGACTGGAAGATGATTTTCACCTTCTTGAACGTGTTTGGGAAGCCAGAAAAAGGCTGTTCCAGGCAGTGATCCCTTCTCGACCCCTGCTGGGTGGCCTGGATGAAGACCCATGGGTGATTTGCCCCAGGCTGCAGCAGGGTGGGCTTAGGGCCGCTGTCTGCAGGTGGGGGGGGGGGAGCTGAGACCTGCCACAGCTCCAGCTCCATCCTGGGGAGGGAGAGCAGTGCTGGGAATGGCAGGAGCCATTCGCTCTGCTTGGGTCTCTGCAGCCCGGCCCAGCCAGTGCCAGCAGTGGAGACGGCTGCATGGGGCTGCGCGAGGGCTCCCAGGGGGAGCTCGTCCCCATCTACCTCACCCCAGAGCTTGACCCACAGACCTCACAGACAGGGCTTCCTTGTACCGCGCGTGAGGGAGGGTAATATGGAAGATCAAGAGACATTCTCAATTACTCTTAAAGGGAACTCCTTTTTTATAATCAGAGAAAGGCCCTGATGTCTGCCAGGAGTTGAGTCCCACCTTCTCTGTCCTCAGACTACGTTTACGTTTTTATCCTTGGGAATACACCAGACTTTTAGGATGGGCTGTCTTGCTTTATTCCCTACAGTCTTATGTTTGATCAATTTAGGGAGGTAGGAAGGATGCACGTGCCTGCCAGTTTGGTTGCAAGTTAAACTTGAGCATCCTGCTTCCCCACTGGTTAACACTGATGGTCTCATCCCTGCAGGCATCCAGGTTTTCTGTGTTAAAGTTCCAGGCACGTGTCCTGAAGTGACTCAGTGGTGACACTGAGCAATGTGGCACTCCCGGGACCCACAGAGGCAGGTGTTCCCTGACCTCGCTGATGTGAGACCTTCCTATGGAATATCGCTTCCCAGAACACACTGGATGGATCCACGCTTCGCATAAAAACTTCCTGAAGGAGCGACTGGGAACATTTCTTCATGTTTGCACTTGCAAAACAGTGGTGGGGTTTTGTGCTTGGACATGCACCTGGCCATCTGTCAGTGCGTTGTCACTGCAGCTATGATCTGTTGGCAGTGACACAATGCAACCCAAGTACATTGCCAGGAATTCTAACCATCGGGTACTATATTAAGGAAATAAGTGGTCACCGGCTCTCAAGGTTAGGAACAGTCACCAGAAGTATAAAATCAGTGTTTAGATGTTGCTACTAGGATGCTACCAGGATGGGGTTTGATCCCTGGAAGTTCGCAAGTCATGGAAGAGGGAAAGCTGACAGATCTTCTCGGGTGGTAATGGACCCTTACCAGAGCACTGGTCTTAGATACTTGTTATGGTAACAAAGTCTCACACAGCACTTTCTTTTACCCTTGGTCTAAGAGAAGGCAAAGGAAAAACCTTAAATGACTGTAAAGGACAATTTCCTTGGCAAACCCCGATTCAGTGTGTGACCAGGTACTGGAAGATTTGTTTGAATTCTAAACCACCAAAACTCAAGCCAAAGAATACATGCCGGCAGGAATGTAAAAGCAGGACCTGCACAAATAAGAGGATGCAGCTGTACTTCCAGTGAGTTTTCCTAGCTGGGGCCAGATTTCTCAACCACTTGCTCAGGTGAAAATGCCTTGTGGAGGCGGTGGTGCCTTTATGAGATAAGAGACAGCTCACCAAGTAAAATATTGCAGGACTGAATAGCTAGTTTAGAGCAGAAGGACTAAACCAGCAAAATACACTGTCCAAAATGGAAAGAAAATCCATAGGAAGTTTCATGCTAGGCTTCAATTTAAAGGCAATATGAGTTGGAAGTGATTCCACGCAGGCTAATCCAAACGCATGGAAAACAAAGCACATTTAGAGATAACCATGCTATTCTGTGACTGCTTAAGTGATGTGACTACAGGCATCTTTCTTTATTCTCTCCTAATTTGTAGTATTTTCCTCGGACAAAACTTTATGTGAGTTCTAACAGATTCTAATTCTCAAACAAAACCAAAAAAACCCCTTCTTTCTTGGGGTGGATTTGATACAGGGGATAAGAAAAGGCTGTACTGAAGAGGCTTTCCTACATTTGATTGTAATCAGTCAGGAGGAATGGTTGCAGGACAGACAGGCAAGAGGGAACACATGCCTAGATAAAGGGATGGGTCTGAAGAAGTGGAGATCTGGTGCTTATTTTGGAGATCTCAGAGAAGGTAGGTGAGGTACATCAAGCACTAGAAAAGGGCAAATATCACACCAGGTCTTTAAAACTGGGGGGAAAGGAGCTCTGGAGATATAGATAACGTCACTTCCTGAAGAATAAATCTGGAACTAATAATTAAACTTTCTTTGTATGAAGCTAGAAGGGCAGAAGGGACATCAGAGAGCACAAATGTGCTGGGTCATACCCCACCTGACCAGTTCCCATCTATGATAATTTACAGGTGTGTGGACGACAAGTAGTGGGTATCATATGTCTTGATTTTACACAGCTTTCATATGGTTTCGTGTGACATTCTCACAAACAAGCCAAGGAACTGGGTTCTTAATGACAATATGAGGTAAACAGCCAGTCAAATTCAAAATTATCTTGGTTTGAAGAAAGGTCTGAGCAAAAGACATAAATAACAAATGCACGGCACTGCATGTAGGCAGGAAAGATTGTGTGCACAAGTATGGAATCACGGTGAACTGATTAGATACTCTTTCTTTAAAAGAGGGTCTGGTTGTTACATTTATGTGCAGATGAATCATGTCGTGCTGCAAGGAAGACCACCATTGTACCTGGACGCATAAGCAGGAATGTAACCTGCAGGATACCTCAATGAATCCTTTCACTCTCAGGCACTGGTATTTGCATTGCACCTCAAGAAAAAGACCAAGTTGCCAAGAAGAAAAGCAGTGCAAAAAAAGGATGATCTAAGAAAAATCTGTGAGGCTGATTGAAAGAACCAGGGCTGTGTAGCCTAGCAAAAGGATGGGAGAGGAATGTGATTAACTTTATTCCAGTAACAGGAAATGTTGCCTGGAGGAAGAGAATGATCCGTTTGTCATGTCCCTGGTGGCCAGAACACAAATCGATGTTCTTACACTGCAGCAAGGAAGATCCAGGCTAAAGGTTAAGAAAATCTTTCTTAATGATGCAGTGTGGAGATTTTCATGGGGTCGTACTGAAACTTGGACAAGCATTGATGCCAAATGCCTCAAATAAGCTGTCAGTCCCTGTACGTCAGCTGAACTCTGAGGCATGGAAGTCCCATCATGACAGCTCAGCACGTCTATGCGTTGGACTAATTAATGATTAATGCTAAGTGTTTCTCTCTGATGCATGAAGGCAGTTTAGTTTTCATGGGTCATTCCAGTCAGCAGGAACAGCCCCTTGCTGTGCAGTCCCGATTAAAAGTTACATAGTTTTATGCCCAGAGGAAACCACCTTAGAATCTCACCAGGTATTTTTTGTGTCAAAGGCAGTACCTGTAAATATTTCTGGTTTTAATGCTTTACATTGATAGCAACAAAAATACCTAGTCCATGTCACCAGCACTTGCTTAGAAGAGGTCTGGTGTTGATTAAGACAATGGTATTTCATTAGCTAAAGCTATTCACCTGCGTTTCGCTCTCCTGTGGAAATAGGCAGCTTCGGATGGAAAGTGTACCAGTGGGACATAGATCAGTTTGATGATTAAGGAGCTCATGTGGAATACAGGAGACCCGGGTGAAATTTTTACTCTTGCTGGCACACAACCCTGACCTGTGCTTTTCCTCTTCCCAGTGGGCAGAATTGGCCACCGAGACAGGGGTGCAGTTTCTGCAGCCTGTTGAGTAAAACATACTCATTCGTCCCACTCTTCCAAGAGGTGCATCTCTAACAGAAATAAATGTAGCTGTTGTTGAATAATCATTTGGCATTCAATGCTGGAAAGTTTAATTCACCTCTGGAGTGAGAAAAAGGAAAAAGGTTCTGGGGAAATGGGAAAATTGGGAAATGCAGGAGAGGAGAAAAACAGGACAGATAAGATGTCAAAGTCTGAAAAATACCCAAGACTTAAAGAAATATGAAAGATAGGAAAAAGGGAGAAGAAAATCTAGGACATACAGGATTCAGCCTGCCTAATTCAGATGCTCTATACTCTATTTCGATTGTAGATGCCTTTTGAAGCAGCCTTACATGATTCAAAGTTCTCCGTACCATCGATGAAGAGAGGCGGGTGCATCGAGAATAAAGACCTCCATGAGGAGTACTATGGTCCCAAAATCAGGCTGTCCCTCTGGAGGCAAAGACACCCATTTCTTTCTATTAATAGAGACCTTGTTCACTTATCTGTATAATTTTTCCTGTGGGCTCCTAACCCAAAGTGAAGGTTAGGCACCCTGGTTCCTACATAAGGTCACAACAAAATGGAGACATGAAAATGAAGAGGAAAACTTAGAAAGCATATTTACAGTCTGCAATTTAGGAGTTCTAAAGGTCTCTGATAGAAATCAGGATTTCATAGTCCTGTGGTGCACTGAGACTCCCTCTGAACATCTATAATTACCTAAACTGAAAGACAGACAAACAGTAGCCCAAAAGGAGCTCCTGCTACCACCTCTTCAGATTTCAGCTTGGCTTCAGAGGTTGGTTTCATAGACAAGTGATTTAGATCTGTATTCACCACACCAATGCAAAGTCTTGTGTAAATGATCATCATTGTAGGAGCCTTTGCATATCGTAACTGAACAGATGCCAAGTTGGATTTCAACATAGGGCCAAATCTGTAATCAGTACAGGAATTAGCAATCTGAATTCGGAAACCAGCACCAGAATTCAGGTTTGGGCTTATGGCTTTTATTTGAATCATGGAGATAAAGCCAGAGCACTTGAAGCTGTTTCTCCCTAGACATAGTGGCTATTGGCAGTGGGAGGAAGAGTATTAATGCTAGAACAGTTGAGCGTAAGGGGATGGCTGAGTTAATGGCCAGTTTGAACCATGTAATATTCAGTAACCACAGCATCTAGTTACATTTTGAAAGCTGATAACTGGTTATTTGCCATTGTTCACTGGAAAATCTGTGACTTGGGAACAGATATTAAGACTATTCCATCTGTAATATCACACCACTCTGAATTTTCCTGCTTTTTAATTTTATGTCAATGTCACAGAAAGATTAAAAGCACCTGTAACAATAATCTCCCTTTAACAGTGGTTTTAGGCTTCACATGAACTATCATCACTAAGGGGAAAGACTTAGAAATGCAGAACAGAAAAACCAAAGCTTTGTGATTGACTTAGTTCACAGAAATCATCTGCACTGTGTGACTCAGTGCTCAGTGACTCCCAGTCTCATTCTAAATCTCACCTGAACACATGGCTCTTTTCTTTTTCCTATTGTCTATTTTTCATGCTCCCTCTATTCACCATCTAAATCTGTAACAGCACCGTCAAGTCCTTTGCAGTATGATTTTGCATAAGGTAATGTACAACGTTTTAGTCTCTTAGCAGAGCATACAGCTTCCCAGAAGCAGCAGAATAGTGCAAGCACTATTTAACAGTGAGTCACAGCTCCCATCGATGCCATTACGAAAGGCGATGTACACCCTAATTTACGATTTTGTGCAGGCACTAGCAGAGTATGTATGGAAAAAATTACCATCTGGAGATAAGGTCAGAAGTAAATGAGCCATTTCAGAAAGCAAGGAAAGAATGTCCCAAACACTGCAGTTTGTTAGTTGTTTAATGTCATTTTGTAACTAGAACTAAAACTTACACTGTTTTTGTGGAGAAGAAAATCTACATGGATTATATCATTGTAGGCAGCAGAGTTTCCAGAGTAGGCTCAGGGTCAAGTGTGAATTGAGTTATTATTTTAGGAATTGGAAGGACTAAGTATATCTCCCACCCCTTCCACCTACTCCCATCAATACAGTTTTAGCAAACGTTATCTACATTGCCATTTTTTCCCCATGACTCCAATTCTCCAGCTTAGTCACACTGACATTTCATGCTATGGGGAGGGTTAGCGGAGATTCCATTTGGAATGTGCATGTGCATAACAAAGTGCATCAGCCAGTCACAGACAAGTTTTGCTAGACAGGTCTGTTACTGAACTATCTGTTTAAATAAACCTTGTAAATCCAGGCACTTTTTCCTGTGAAATTACCTTAAGTTTTAAAATACAGAACAATACAAGCCAAAACCAGGGCTTGCTTTCCCACCAACCTGTATCTGAAGCACCACCAGCTGTGCATCCAGGGCTTTCTTTACTGGGAGTGTTTTGAGCAACGATTCAATCTCTCTCTTCTTCTCATCTACCTTCACCTTCAGAAATTTGATCTTTTCATCCATAACTTGAATCTCAATATCTCCATTTCTACACAGCATCTCTTGTGTGTGTATCCTTTCATATAAAATGCATAATTCTTCTTCCCGGTCTCTGAGCAGAAGACCACTGGAATAAGCCCCAAATGAAAAGGTAAAGTTTAAAAAAATGCGACTCATATTCAGTGTATTCCATCCAAGAACAGAAATGGTGACCTGGGACAATAGTAATAATCTGGGATAACATACAAACCTTTTACAAATGTCACTTTAATATCATATTAACCTTTTCAACAGGTAACAAAATCATTCCAGTGTGAAGATGAGAGAACAAACCATTGCAGAGGTTACTCTAGTCTCTCATATCATTCTAAAAACTCTCCTGGCCGTCCACAGCATTCATTTAAAAAATGGATTAACTGGGTCAGGGAGCTTTACATCTTCTGCGTTTTTGTACCTTGCCTGTGTACAAAGCACAAACAGAGCAGGAGGCTACAAGTTCTCAAGACATTCAGCACTCAAGCCACCGTATAATTTTAATAGTAGATCTGAAGTATGAACATCATCACCAATGGAGAACCGCCATCTGTGTGATACAGAGCAGCACTGACACTGCAGTGAGGCAGACTGCTTAGGGAAACATATTGAGGCTTTCATAGTCTTTCAGTATCACTAACTAGGAGTGCTCATATGCTGTTGCTTCATGAATGTCAAAATTAAACAGCACATTATATCAAATTGCCATGAATACCTCTCATTTTGTTGCTGAAGAGCTCTTTCATATCTTTTGTGTAGCTGCACAACCTCCTCTTCAATTTGGGTGACTGTATTGGTAAGTCTCTCAAGAACCAAATCCCGCTGCTCTTTTTTCTCTTTCATCTCTTGCATGGCTTGTACAATTTTGAGGCAATCACTTTTGAGACTGTCTATAATCGCTATATTGTTTGTATTCTTCAGCTATTGTTTCTGCAATTTTCTTTAACGTAACAGAAAAGTAGGAAAATTTTCAGTCCTTGCAATTTGAAAGCAATTTCAGCAATTAAAAGCAGAGCTTAAACTAATTCCTCAAATACACAAAGGATCTTCTATGTCACTGCTTCACAGATGCATTACAAGGAGTAGAAAGGCTCTCTGAGAATAGCTTCTCTCTGCAAGCTCTTTCCAGCTTGAAGAGAACTGGATTATGGCCCAAGTAAAATGCTACAAATGGTGCACTGCACTACAGCTCTTCTCTACTGGGTAGCCCAAAGGGCCATAAGAAATAAAGTTCAATAGCAGAAGCATAAACTGTGATGCAAAGTCTTAATGTGTAGAAATCCTGCCATTCTATCTAACGAGAGATCAATATGTAAACAATTTTGTGGTTGCAATTCAAAGCTCTCCAAGTTTATAAAAGAACATATCACAGCATTCACACAAGAAAGAAAATTGTCGCTTTCCCTGTCTGACAGATGAGATAAAATCATAATGAAAGGTTCATGACAAGATCACACTAAAAATCCACAAAAAGGAAGAACAGAATTCGTTATTTCTAGCAACCTTGCAGGCCACCCTCACTTAAAAGACAGAATCTTGTTGCTATATGGATTGTTCATTTTCTTGCAATATGGAAGTTAGAGTTACTGCATTTAATCTGTGGTAAGTATCACTTCTTGATCAAGATACTATTTATCTACATTGGGAAGATATTTGTGTCAACATACAAAAGAGGTAGTGAAAGGAGAAGCATAGTCTTCCGTTAAGATACAGAACTGCAGATGAAATATCCACCTCCCCTCATGGGCTCCATCATTAAATTGTTGCATTACCATATAAAGAGCAGTGTGCTGCTTTCTGGTTCACTTCCCCATGTGTGTAACACTTCTGAGTTCCACATGGTGTTGCTAAATTGAATTAAACAATTGTAAAGCAAGAAGCATGACAGTAGTGCAGATGTGTTATTAAATATTTCCTGATAAACCTTCATCTTATTTGGCCTGATACTCTGTCCTCGAAACTGCAGGCTGCAGTTAAGTCAGTGATGCTGTGATGCTAAAGTCTCTTATCGGGATTAAATTTTTTTCCATAGGCACTTCCATTACTAAAAATTCAGTACCTCTTGCTAGTTTTAAATCTAGATTTGCAGAGACCAAAATGCCTGTTAGACCAGAGTAGGGTCATCTACAATAATTAGATATGTCTGGTATCTAGACAGTACAGATCTGCCGCCTTAGTCTTTTTTTCTCCTTTCATCAGAAATTGACTGGGAAGGACTCAAAAATCGTTCCACAAAATGTCAGCATCTTGACAAAATCACTTAAACCACTGAAGTTCCACTTCTTTTTTTAGCTACCCCCAGCATGACTTCGAAATCAACCCACTTGGAGATTCACAATACACTTTGAGTGACTGTAACCTGAATGCATTCTTTGGTCCAGTTGTGCAATTCTTTAGCACCAAAAGACAAAGTTTTGGGAAAATCAACTTATTTTTGAACTACTCAGTTTTGTCTGTGCTGTTTTCTATACACGGTTAACTCTTCACTATCTTTCTACTTTCCCAAATACTGATTTCAGAGACATTGTCATTCTGCCTATATTGGAGAATATCATCCCTAGGATGACAAAACATGGCAAAAAGATTATCCCCACTAAATAAAGGTCTAGGAAAAAACAGAGTCACAAGTACCAGTTGTCTGCCTCATCCTCTTTGTTGTGAATGCTTAGTTTGCCGAGGATTGCCTGGAAATTGATACCATGCTTCATTTTATCTGAAATAAATGTTTTCCAGTAAACTTCAATTTGAGTTTGAACCAAGAGACCCAGTTTGATTTAATTTAGTAATTACACAGTTGCATTACTAGATAGTGACTCATTTAATAGTATCATGCACCAGTCCACTGTGGAACTGTATATGCATTGGACCTCTTTTTTTCTAAGGGTAGAAAGTGTGACTACAACAGTGTTGTTCATATTGAATGAAAGAGCATGCTAATGCAGATGCTTGAGGCTCACAAGAACTGTGATCAAAGGGAATGCAATGACACTTTATCCTTTCAAATGATGGGTAGCCAGACAAACTTCAGACATGTTTTGTGCCATGCAGTGATGCCCAAGCTAATTGTGAAGTGTTAGGGTGACCAGAAATTAGAACAGATTATGTGAGGGTGTTGCTAAATGTCTTTGAATCAGGTTTTAGAAATCAGGATAATGACTATCAAGGATGACAAAGGTATAGTTGAAGTTGGACTAGATTCTCTCTCAAGATTCTTTCTAATCTTACATTTCTACAAATGTGATCTACAGTTTACTTAAACTCACCTTTCCTCGGTTATAAGAGTATTCCTTAAATTTTCTATTTCATTTTCTATCAATTTTACCCGTTTTTTAATTTCATTTGCTTTCTGATGGGCAGCATGCACCAAATCTATGCATTTATTCCTTTCATTTTGAACAACCTCATATATTTTAGCAAGTCCTTGGAGTCTGAAGAAATGACAAATGTGAAAGAAATAATTATTAGAATTTTATGTATACACTATTTGGATAAAAATTGCATTAAACCATGTTTTTTAGCTAATGTGCTGTTATTATTATTCTCTTACTCTTTTGTGATTTTTCTTCCCCTCTTTTCAAACTCTTTTATTTCAAGATCCTTTCTTTTTAATTCTTTAACAACATTTTGGAGTTGTATCTGAAATTTAAATAGAATTCAGTGAGCACTTTAGATATATCAAAGAAATGTCTTCCAAGAAATATCTCAGAACAGCTACTCCTATTAGTCAAGGAAAATAGGTTGAGGTGTGAATATTCTAAGAACTTATTCCAATTATAATTTAATGCTTTTATTGCAACAGCATTAAAGACCACACTTTTCCTATGTATATTAAGCTTACAATGACTGTTAATGTAGATAGTTTGATGCTGCATCTTAGAAAGATTGGTCCCTTATATCTGGAGTTCTACTGTTTCCTCTCAGTTCCATCCCTGTGTAATTATTTGGCATATGCAACACTTTTCAAAGAAATTTTACTTTACTCTCTTCTGGCTTTTAAACAATCACTGATGCTTGAGTGTACATTTTCATTCTGTCAGGGCTCTGGACCTTTTGATTTCAGTTGTATTCAGTCCATAATAGCCCGTATCATTAACCATATATGGACAGGTCTTTCCTCTCCTTCCACTTGTATCAGGAGGAGGAGGCTGGCATTAGAAAAAGCTAGTGGATGTTGGGTTGCAACTCTGGGCACGTTTGTGTGTTCATTAATTTGTGTTGTTTATTTATATTTGTTACCCTTTTATGGACTTTTAATGAAGGTACAAAGCATGACGTTTGCTTATTCTATTTTTATAGACAGTCAAATATCCCTGAGGTGCCAGAAGGGTACCTTATCTAACTTGTTTGAATACAGACATACGTTGTGGAAGCATAAATAGTTTGTTCCCTTATAGCCACTCGGTATTTAATAGATACTGTGCATATTTACAGCACATACGTGGTATTACAAAGCCAGCAAAACAGCAAACACAATGACTACTCAGTAAGAAAAGGTTTATTTGCCTCTTTTTAAAAATTAATATAATGGTTTATGCCTTGAAATGTAACAGGACAACAAAAATTAGTTCCTCTCCTTGGACCAAGTAGCAATTCTGCTTATCTTCTAATGGCCATATGTTTGTAAAATAAACCACACACATGTACTTCTGAGAATCTCAGCTGAGGCTCTCTGCTTTCCTGCCTCTTTCTTTCAAAATTGTTCATTTTATTCCATAGGCTTGAAAGAAAATATCCTTTCAAATACCTTGCTTCAATTGTGGTGTGATATTTTAATATACTGTTGCACTGCACTGCAAATTGCCAATGAAAGTGAGCTCCCTGTGTTGTGATGGAACTTCAAAGTGGGAAATGAGAGTCCATAATGCTCCCCTCACCAGTAATGTTATTTCTTCTTATACCAGCTTTTACTTTAGAAGAATCTTCCTAGTACATGAGATAGATTTTTTACCTGTACTTTCTGAACTTCCCTAGATTTCTGTTCCCTCTCTTCAACTTTGAGCCATATCAGATGTGCAAGTCTGGACAGCTCTTTCCTGCTTTTTTCCAGCTCTTTGTAAAGCAAGCCTTCCTCAGCAATGTATTCTTGTAACACATGGGCATCCATACCTGATATCGTTTCCTAAAGAAAATTAAATTCAATTCCTTATGCATTGATGCCTCAGTGTTGGCAAACCCAGAATTGGAGTACTTTGGATTTATCTGTAAAGTGAATATGTATACAGACTACGTGGATTTAAAAAACCCCAACCCAACCCAATCCAAACCAAACTGCTTTAAAATTACAGCTGGGGCATCATGTGCAGTCTTTTTAATAACATGTCTTAATATTTTATCACCTAGAAGCATTTCTGTTCCTCAGCCTAGCATGTCTTTCAGCTGTTGTTCATTGGGCAGAAAGGTTTCCTCTGGCCATATAATCTTTACATAATTTTACTGTCAGGTCTTGACATGTCCATACTGCACAATGGAAGACACTGACTGAGCTTTCACATTAAGAGACCAAATTTAGACATTTAAAATGGAGCAAATTATTTAGATGCCTAGAGTTGTTGGAGATTCAGTGAATTCTAAAAAGCTATCTGTTCTACCCAGTGTAGGTTAACCTCTTTAGAAGGTGGATGGATGGCTTCCTAGGCTTCACTTACTACAGGACTAGATTGTTACTGACTGTTGTGGCACATTAGGTACATACCACATACACAAATAGTGACATGTAGATATGGAACATATGTGTATTCAAACACAAGCTGAATCCCACCTGATAATGCTAGCAAATTCAAAGACAGCACATGTTTTATCACTGGAAAGCTGCACTTAGAAACTCCCACCATTTTTTCTTCAAACAGTCCCTTTAATCTCATGATTAAAAAGCAACTGTTACAGTGAAAAAGCATGAGAAAGCAGAACTCAGCACCTGTTCTGTTAAACTTCTCTTGATCACCTCAACTTCTTTCTGCAGTTCTTGTCGTCTTTCTAATAATAATCCACTACTTTTAGGAATAGCTTCTGCCTACAGAAGTAAACCAAGCACACTGAGTGATGCAAAAAAAAGATGTGAAAAATATAAACTGCAGATAATGTATTTGAAGTAGTTACAGAAATTAAGAAATGAATTTTCTGTCTTGTTACAATACCTAGTCCAAGAGGTCTTCATTGAGTGGAATTCCTCAGCAACATAAGGGTTATGTCTTTTGAGCAACTAGAGTCATTAAAAAGGTAACAATCACCAAGAGAGACTACGTAAAGATGCCACCTTCTAAATTCACAGAGGATTTTCAGAGTTAAATTCTCACCTTAGTGAAGGAAAAAACCAAAATAGATCTACCATTGATTTGAAAACAATCAATATTTCCCATCTGTGTAATAGATGTGTACTACTTTTTTCTTGTACTTTATAGGAAAATGTGTTATTCAATCAGAAGTGGTGAAGGAAGACACATTAAAAACTACCTTCTGACTAAAATATATCTGAAGAATCCCATTACAAATTCTTGCATGATGTAACTTGTAAGGCAAAAGTTGTATTGGCCCCACAGTCATTAACTTCAAAATTCTTTACAGTTATAAGTAAGAGATACAGCAGATTAACTATGCAGGCATATGTTGCCTGTCTGTAATTGCAAACCTGTAATTCACACAGGGGGGAATAAATGACACTCAACAACACATCTGGAAGCTATTCAAAGATAATATATGCAATGTTGTACTATCTCTCAGATCTCAACCAGATGTTAGAGTATAAAACACTATACCTCAATATAGATAATGAGATGTTTTGCAGTTGTAGTTTTCCCTTCTGTGATAATGCTATAAAATTAGATGTTCTCTTGCATTAAGGGAAAGCAAAACAAGAGGCACAGTAAAGGTCAATCTGTGGAGTTATTTTAGCTTCAGCCGCCAACTCTGAGAGTTGATTTGACTTAGGTTTGTTAAAATGCCAGTAAAACTTATTCTAAGCAAGCTTCTTTCACTCTCGTCAAGACAGCAAACATGGCTTTTCTGTGGAATATATATATTAGTTACAATTTCTGCTGTTGTAAAAATGCTGTAGTGTCTCTTAGTAGGCACTTCTACATTTTCAAGATGGGATTCTAAAGATATCATCAAGTTCTTAAGTCTAAAAGTAGAAAGCTCATATAAACATCTTTAATCCATTAAGGACTTTTGTTCACATAAGACATGACTAAACTTAGGCACTTTTGGCTGCCTCTGTGCTGGCCTGACCAAAGAGAAGGTATGCGTGGAGACGAACAGCAGTTCTGCCCTGGGCTGGTGACAGCCAACGCGGCCAGTTCTCTTTCACACAGAATGTTGGCGTTTAGCAATAGCTGACCTTTCACAACTTATTAAGAAGAAAAACACATTTGAAGGAAGTGTTCCTGTAATTTCCTTATTCAACAAACCAGTTATTCTCCACTTAGCATGTGATTTAAAGTAAGAGAAATTTGGGGAAGCACACTGATGTATTGCTGCTCCTGCAATCAGATTTTTATACTACCAATTCATTCTTGTGAAACTCAAAATCCTAACAAATAAATGTAAAATTTAAGTAGTTAAAGAAACATTAACTACTTAAAAGTCTTCCAAATTTGATCAGTCTCAAGATAGCAAAACCAAGCAGAATCAAGCTTGCCACTCTAGTCTTTCATACTCAGTACTTTATTTGAACTGACTAGGCAGAGGGGTGGTGATTTCACATTTGCTATTCTAAAAAAGCCATGAAAGGAATCAGAGGAAACATGGAACATGGGCTGAAACAACTGTATTGCCATGGCCTGTTTGTATTAGGGTAGCATCCTGCAAATTCTGGAGTAAAATTCTGCTTAGAATTCCACCTCTTCCTCTACTGACATTCCATTTTCAACCACTCCTCATGATGATGCTACCTGCAAGTCACATACAAACCTGTAGAATCATAGAATAGTTAGGGTTGGAAAAGACCTTAGGATCAAGTTCCAACCCCCCTACCAGGGGCAGGGACACCACACACTAAACCATGTCACCCAAGGCTCTGTCCAACCTCACCTTGAACACCACCAGGGATTCACCACTTTGCAACTCAATTTCACTCTCACCACCCTCACAGTAAAGAACTTCTTCCTTATATCTAACCTGAACTTCCTGTGTTGAAGTTTGAACCCATCACCCCTTGTGCTGCCACTACAGTCCCTAATGAAGAGTCCCTCCTCAGCATCCCTATAGGCCCCCTTCAGATACTGGAAGGCTGCTATGAGGTCTCCACACAGCCTTCTCTTCTCCAGGCTGAACAGCCCCAACTTTCTCAGCCTGTCTTCATACGGGAGCTGCTTCAGTCCCCTGATCATCCTCATGGCCTTCTCTGGACTTGTTCCAACAGTTCCATGTCCTTTTTATGTTGAGGACACCAGAACTGCACACAATACTCCAAGTGAGGTTTCACAAGAGCAGAGTAGAGGGGCAGGAGCAGAGCAGAGGGGGAGGAAGGATAACCTAGTGTTAGCACTGAGGGAAACCTTTGCAGTCCAACTTAACCTTTAAGTGTCTTATTACAGGTCTCACCTTTTCACAGTGTGAAGGGGTTGAGTTGGTTTTGGATCTCACCCAGGACTGTGAATTCTAACCACAGCTGTCAGTGAATTATGGCATTTGATTTTAGCATTACATGTCTTTGAACAATTCTGCTTCTCCCTGCAGGAATATTTCTTCAGTAGGAACAAATACCATTGCCCAGATTTTCTTAGCTGATGCTGAACAGAAACTCTATATGAGCTTTAATATTAAAGTCTGGAATGACTCAGCCCTTTAATCAGTATTTCAGGAAATTCTATCTAAAACTTTTTGTATAGTTATAGAGCTTTCCTCCCTCCTCCTAAGTGGCCTTATATTACTTGGTAATTAGTAGATGTGAATTCAGGAGGAATTTCAGGGGAGATAAAAAAAATTTAATATTTAATAATACTAAATATCACTGAGTAATGATGAGAGATTTTTGAACAGCAAAGTCTGGATGAGTTTTGCTATCATATAGTTAGTGTTAAAAACTTCACACTGATGTAAATAAGACTTTTTTTCTGCCCTGAATTGCTGAGAAGGACCAAGAAAAATGTCAAGGATGCTGTGTCAAGGTAGGAAACACCAAGTCCAGTGAAAAATCATTCACTTGACTAAGCAAGATTAATTTTATAAAACTGACTTACAATTTAGACTAAACAAGGAGCTAATTTAGGTCAAAAGCTTAAGAAAGATAATGGAAGAACCAATAACGAGAGGAAGAGAATACCAAAAAAGATAGAAAATAAATTTTTAAGAAAGAATTGTACAGACAGAAGAAAGGAAATGTTTTGAACAGACAAGCAGAATGAGACCGCCCTTGAAAATCAGCATAATAGAAGAAAAATAAAACTGAAAAGAGTAGATCAGTATGGAAAGAGGAATAGGTGAAATAGTAATGCAGGGAAAAACTGGAGGTGAAATTTGAATGGAAACAGAACATAGCGAATCATTTCATATTTTTAATACCAAATTTATATAGTGTTCGTTCCCTGTTTCCTGGACTGATGTTAACCACATTATAAATTATTTGCAGTAATGTACAAACAGCCTTCAAATTTTAAAAAGGTAAAAACATTTGAAACATTTGGGGCAAGTCCAGAGGAGGCCACGAGGATGATCAGGGGACTGGAGCACCTCCCATATGAAGACAGGCTGAGAAAGTTGGAACTGTTCAGCCTGGAGAAGAGAAGGCTGCGTGGAGACCTCATAGCAGCCTTCCAGTATCTGAAGGGGGCCTATAGGGATGCTGAGGAGGGACTCTTCATTAGGGACTGTAGTGGCAGCACAAGGGGTGATGGGTTCAAACTTCAACACAGGAAGTCCAGGTTAGATATAAGGAAGAAGTTCTTTACTGTGAGGGTGGTGAGGCACTGGAATGCGTTGCCCAAGGAAGTTGCGAATGCTCCATCACTGGTGCTATTCAAGGCCAGCTTGGAAAGAGCCTTGGGTGGCATGGTCTAGTGTGCGGTGTCCCTGCTCCTGGCAGGGGGGTTGGAACTAGATGATCTTCAGGTCCTTTCCAACCCGAACTATTCCATGACTCTATGATTCTATGATTTATCTTTTCATTATCTGGAAGTCAGTACTTGGCTCTATTTTTCTGATACAAGTTTCTTTGATGCCAATGGGCAAGTCACTATATTACTTTGATCATTAATGACCACAGTTCCGCCATGCTTTAAAGGCAGACATGACACCACAGTGCACACATTATCTCCCAGTTTTTCCTCATAGGATGCTCCCACCCAAGTTCCACTTCGTAAGAATAATCCAAATGTATCTTGATGCAATATTTTTATCACAGCCAGAGAACCTAGGCGTTTCATTCTTAGTTGTAGAAACACTCTTGACCCTTTTACGTGCATAAGACTCCAATCTTCTCTCTTTCCCCTTTTTGGACCAGTCAAAAGATTTCATTGGCAGATTTCTTAAAAGAAAATTTAGAATCCTCATGATCAATGCATTCATACAGACCTCTAATCTGAGTCTTTTATGCTGTGACTTATCTCGTTCCAAGGCACCAAAAATCATATTCAGTTGTAACTCCATCTTTTTTAAGATTTTCAGCTCTCTGTCCTTCTGTGTTTGCTTGTGAATGAGAACATCAGCTTGCTCTTTTTTCTCCAAGGCACATTTATTCAATTTCTTTTCCAGAACTTCTCTGTATAGATAGGCACAGAATTTTAGAAAAAGGTAACTTGACCAAGACATGAATGGAAACAGACGTGATCATTTTTAAGTGGTTTTGAGAACTGCATCATTATGGCTGAGTAGCAAGATAAACTCATAAACTACTGGCACAAATTGCTGGAAAAAGATGGCATTTTTATAACTTTAACCAATGACAATATTCCTAATGATGTCAGTGAGGTCTAACAGGCTGTTCTAAATATGCCAGAAATTCCAGAGTAATTTTTACTTATAAGAAGAAAACACATTTTTTAGTATAAGGAAATATTTATATGTATGCTTCACTCAAACGTTTCAATTTAAAGTGCCACTATCCTTTAACACAAAACTTTAAACTCAAAAGCATTGTTGCTGAGCATACGGCCATGATTATAACTATACATCTTCCTCTGCGAAGGAATTGTTTGAAGCTTTCAATCAGCCCAACAGTTTATTTTACTGTAAGAAGTTATATAAGCTCATAAATCAAGGCAATATTAAAGAGATGAGTAATTGGTCCCCACTGAAACTCAGGAGTGGGTGTAGAAATCTATGATCCTCATTTGAAAAATGAAAATACTGACATATTCTTTTTCTTGTTCAATTTCCTTTCTGTGGATTACACAGAAAAAGAAATCTTTCCACTGGTAAGAGAGACCCTCTTAAAAGTTTCCCTTTCAGAGCAAAATCCAGTTGTACTCTCTTTGCATTTTATCAAATGGTTATGTTTTCTGATGTCCTTCAAGCCAGAGCCTAGATTCCAGCAGTTTAAATAAACATTTCTGAAGTCAAAACCAAGCCTGATAATTTCAACTCCACACTGGTTGCAGCACAAAACTTGAAAACATAAGCAATACAACAGAAAAAAGAGAGATCTTTGAGAACACAGAATTGTTCACACATGCTACATGGCTTGTGTCTAACCTTTCTGCTATGATCACCAACTCTTTCTCTCTGTTAATTTCTAGTAATTTTGCCAAAGTACTGCATTCTCGTTCTTTGCTTTGTAGCAAAATTTGTTTCTCATCCAATTCCTTTATTATATCTTCTTTTTCTTGCAAAATCTCTTCAGTCCTCTTTTCAATAGCTTTCAGGGCACCATTCAACTCTTCTATTTGGTCATCAAGGGCTTTTTTCTTCTTCTCCTCTTTGCTGTGGATATATTTTAACGAAACAGTAGGGGTTAACATTTCCACATGCTTATTTAAATGTCAACATTTCACTTCATATACTTTATTTTCCAGTGCAGCGCATGGATTTTAAGTGAATTATATATGCTTTTTAAAATGTTGATTCTAATTTTAATCAACAACTATAGTTGATCAGTCATCTCAGTAACACATGGATGAAAAGAAGCCATACATATGTATTTATCTATATATAATTATTTATAGAAGCATACTTTTTTTTCCAATTTATTTTCTCAGCTTCTTTTCCAAGTTTTACTGGAACACCAAGGATCCTTACTAGCTCATCCTAGTGACAAAACAGAAAAGTTACATTAATAGCCTTAAAATCTGATGGCATTTCATAGAAGTAATATTCACCTACAACTGCTGCGAAAATGAACAGGAAATACAGTTTGAATTACTTGAATTTGTCCCAGGGAAATATAGCTGCTCCTTTTGAAATTAAACATTAATATTTATGATTTCATTATGCCTGCAAGATAAAAAATATGCGTGAATGTTATTAATACATCTGATTATGTTACCTATACCATGTAAAGTGGCGAAGACTTGGGTATGTCTTTTAGTTGTCAGCACAAATCTGTATTAACTTGGATCTGGGCATATGTTAGAGTAGCCTACAGTAACACAACATAGCAAACATGTCATTTTTAAATCAAAACCATGACTATTATTTCCTAAAGGAATAATAATGGATATGGGACAGCAGCATGTTTCACGCCTATTGAAAAATGATGTAATATATAATGTAATGCCATCTAATGAATTTGGAATGACAAAACAACATCCAGAATATTCGCTGTTTCCTTGGACAAAGTGTGCGCCCATAAACACATACAGACACACAATTAATTTTGTGTTACTTTTAAATTAGCCTGCTTCTCCAGAAGCTTTTCCGTTTCTTTCTTGTCTATTAACATCAGCTTTTTCTTGGATGAAACATCCTCCTTTATTGCATTAATTTCCGCTTTCCTTTGGTTTACTTCTTTGCAGAGCTCATCACAGTTTTCTTTCAACTGTTTAATTTTCTTATCTGTTCCCTTTAAAAATGAAATAAAATACAAGATTAACATTATTTTCCCTGTTGAATTTTACAAGCTTGTGATGTTACAGAATTATTAACACTGAATGGTGATAACAGTTTTTACAAGGTATGAAATATAATCTTTTAGCAAGATGTGTGTTTCCTCTATCAATAACCAGCAGAATTTTATCGCCAATAAAACCACATTTATTCATCAGAATTTATGATGGCAAATGTATTTTCCATACTCAGATCCCAGAACCAAATCCTGTACCTACCTTTACATGCAGTATCCATTTGATGAATACAGTAAAAAATTTTCTTGAGTAAACTTAAGAAGATCCATATCTTTTCTGAATCAGTTATTCATCGCTTGCCCTAGAGTTATCAAACCTGAATGATATAATATAGGCTCTCCTATAATGTCTACCTCGTGTTTTCTCTCGGTATTCCAGATTTTAAATAAACTCCAGAGCTACTCACTGTGAAAACATTTTCATTCATGTTTTCATATATTTGCTGACAGAACATGAGCCATGCCTTTGCTCATGCTTTGTACTTACCCTGTGTTTTGGAATTCTTGCATATTTGCTTTCCAAAAGACTTTTTTCTTCTTGCAAACTACAAGAAAATCAAAACAAAACTAAATATATTAGTAATACAATAAATATTACTATAGTATAGTACATAGTGAAAAAAGTATGGAAGCCTAACTCATGTTTGACTAAAATCTATGTGAACTATCATCAGGGACAATTGAAAACTGTCCAGATTTAAAGGAAGGCTGCTGACTGGTAACTGGAAGTCCTGAAAGGCAGGTTGTACATATGCAGGCTTTCTCTACAGTGTGCACATCTAAAATTTGAACCTGATTATTCTTAGTCTCACCACCTCCTGCAGGGATGCATTTATGCCTTATTCACCCTTGTCTTTACACTATCATGCCACACCCACAGTTTATCCCAACCTCAGAAAACAAAATGCAAGCATGGAAGTGAGGCAAAAGGAAAGAGGAGGTGAGTTATAAATACCCACAAAACGAGCACACACCAAAGAAAGTGAAGTTGCTAGTGAGAAACTTTCTTCTTCCTTTGAGTGATTGCTCATGCACACCTTCACACTATAAAAAACTGCAACTGGAGCTCCTCAAACTTCAACAGGGTCCTGTGAAAAAACATCCTGAAAAGACAGGAGTCGTAGACTAACTCAATGGGATACCTTAGAAAACTAAACTGAATAGCCATGGTGATCTTAACCTATACCCAAAACTATGCTGCAATTTAAATTCAGGCAACAATAGAGACTGCTGCCAAAGGCGGGAAGAAGGAGGAAAGGAAAAAACAGGAAGGGTCTTAGATATCCTGGGTGTGTTTTTAGCGATGCTGCTCTGAGAAAGATGAAGGACTGACTACAAAAGTGGAGCTGAACCAGCAAGTTTGTTGAATGGGAGCTTTTTGGTGGCATTGGCCCTAGGGAAGAAATACACTGATAGATCCCCAGTGCATGTACAGAACAATTCTGCACCTCCAGGACATAAGTGGGCTACAGCAGTCTGCATGTCACTACAACAAAACTGAGCTTAATTAGGTCATTGTGCTATTGAGTTGGAACAAGGAGGCAGGTTCTTGCAATGTAATTAGAACCTCTGCTGATATTTCTGAGTCTCAGGCTATAAAGATGGCAGCTGGGGAATAGGTGAAACCACCAAATCCTCTGTCCAGATGTAGCAAAGAATCAACTTTGGCACTTAAATTTATGTTTGTAATTACAGCTGAAGGATGTGCTGGTCAGGCCTCCTTGAGACTCAGGACAGTCTGTTAGAATAAATAACTAATTAAGGGGAATATTAAGAGGAAGAGACCAGGCTTTCATGGAATAGCTGTGTCACTTGGGGCTACAAAAAATGCAAGGAGTCCTAGGCAGCCGCACAAGCCAACTTGTGTACGCAAAGCAACTACTACAATTGCTTCTGAATGTGGCTGACACTGAAGAGAGGCAGCTGATTGGTATTTCTTTTTTTTTCTCTGAAACCTTTCAGCATCAGCCTAAGACTTTGCATGGTGGTGGTTCAGGTACCGCAAGGTGGCCATGGGAGAGAGATAAGTCTCCTAGAAGCCAGCCTCATGGAGGATCATCACTAGGATCTTGTGTTCAGTTCTTTATCAGTGCTGATACAAGGTGCAAACCCACTACCCCCTACATTTTTTCTTACATTTTGGTCCTCCAACAAAAGAAGCAAAGCTCATACCTGGAAGCCTCAGGCAACATCTTTCCAATCAAGGAAAGAAAACAGTCAAAAAGAGAACTGGGTTGGTGGTGTTGAACTAAAAAAAAATAATAAATAAAAAGATCATGAAGAACAAGCTCTGGCTGAGATGAAGAGCAAAGAGAAAATAAAGGCATAGCGTAGACGTTGTTGATTTACTGCACATAGAATCATAGAATAGTCAGGGTTGGAAAGGACCTTAAGATCATCTAGTTCCAACACCCCTGCCAAGGGCAGGGACACCTCCCACTAAACCATGCCACTCAAGGCTATGTCCAACCCGACCTTGAACACGGCCAGTGATGGAGCATTCGCAGCTTCCCTGGGCAACCCATTCCAGTGCCTCACCACCCTCACAGTAAAGAATTTCTTCCTCATATCCAATCTAAACTTCCCCTGTTTAAGTTTGAACCCGTTACCCCTTGTCCTATCACTACAGTCCCTCATGAAGAGTCCCATATGCGTATTTGTATGTGCAGACTACAAGTATGCCTCTTACAGGGACTGCTAAGTCTAAAACTAATTCGAATGTGAGTGTTTGAACACCGACAGAGTGAATGAGTTTGCAAAAAATATCTTTCAAAGAAAAAAGTTGAATTTAGATCAGTCTTCCCCAAAAAATGATAAAATTATTTACAAAAGAAAAAAATCTATTGCAAAATCTATTATAACTTCAGTAATTGCACAGAAGAGTGAAGAAAGACACCGGGGTATTTTTGCAGGTATACAATGCAAGTGCATGTGAATTAAGGAAACACCATAAGGTGATTTATTCTTAGCTGCAGTGTGGCTCAGGAACTATGAGTTTTATGTTCCACTGTTTAAAGTCAATAAGAGCGATCAAACTGCATGTAAAACTGAGCTACTTCAATTCTGTGATAGCAGCTTTGGTGTGCTCCTGTGTACCACACCCATAAGCTGCAACTGAGGATGTTGTATTGAAATGCCATGTGGGTCAAACACAGTGCTTGCACTTACCAACAGGTTGTCTGAATGTATAAACATATTAATAAGGACAATTCATAACCCCAACACATTCTGGCAGGACTAAAGTCCTTGGGAATGGCATAATCACACTAACTATAAAGATTTTCCACTTTGCACAAATACCCATAACTGACTGCCACAAAAAATTATTAAGTAAGTCCTGTGCAAACTGATTAAAGAAATACTGCATTGCCTGTCATCAGTCCATGCTGTGCCCTCTTTAATATCATGCCAGATGATCAAAAGGGAATCCCAAAAAACAGAAGGGAGAGCAAAGTTGACACTGTTTTTTTTTGGTCACATTCCTCACTCAGGACAGATTAGTGTGGAGCCATTCCAGTTTCTCAACAAAGGCTTTTCCATCCAGCAAAAGTAAAATGATTTGAACACCTCATTTTCTGTGACAAAAACAAAGGCAACACTGACAGCAAGCACCAAGTAACCAAGTAATTACAGCTGACCAACTTAAGCAGACCAACTTAAGCAGACCAGCTACTTTCACACAAAAAACAGCGAGAGGTTGAAAAGAAAAAGGTGGTGAAGAAGAAAGAAGTTAAAGGTGGTAAAAGAAAGAAGTTAAATCTCTCCCTTTTGAGCACTGAGTTTGGTCCAGCTGCGCACATTCGACAATTAGACAGGTGCCCTTGAGCTATTAGCCCCAGGCTTCCTTACTATCAGGGATGAAAACAAGAACCTCCAAAGGGCAGGTCATCTGACATCCCACTGCCTGTTTTAGGATGAGATAAATGAAAGGCTGAAGATAACATATTTCTGTTGACTCTAAAGGGAGACCAGGATGATTAACTCAGATTAAGAAATCAAATAAGATTCTTCATACATTTAATTTCTGATTAGATAGCTATATAGACACAAGCTTAATGTAAGCAGAGAAAATCTGGTCTTTTCATCTAGCATCTGAATCTTGAAATCTGTGATACATGGACATCAGCCTCCTGACTGCCTATAAAATAGACATCGATCACAAGAACAAACCAAATATGTGCAAGTGGCATTAGACATTTATAACTCCCAGTGGTTTATAGCCCTTCTTTGGTAAGTGTATATTTCAACACCATGTGGGTTTTCATATTATTATTATTATACCTATAACAACATACATAATGAAAAAAGATGAAACCCTTAAGTTTAAGCATGAACATTCACAAGTGTTTCTCACATTGCTTTACTTATTTTCATGAAGCATAATAGCAGTACTGTACATGAAAAGCTATCATGGATGCAGATATAATGAGTTAAAAAAAAGGCACTCAGAAAATTGGACCATTAATAAAAATACATTCCAGCCTTTTCCCTGAGAGATGTCTACAGCTGCAAACTGACACAGAAATAAAAAGATTAAGTCAGAGAGATTAAGAAATGTAGCGGTAGTTGTCAGCAGAGCTTCATTTCAGTTCCTTAGCTCAGAAAACAGCCAGGATGTTGTTATCATTACAAATCCCATAATGCAAGAAAGCAAACTCCTTCCGATACTCTGACACATAGCTGGGATTGCTAAGGAATCCATAGAAGGTGCTCAGCACCTCACAACCAAAATGCTAGTGACCACAAGTAGAAGATACCCCGGCCAATAAGCTGCCAGCATGAGATTTCTGCAAAGCTTTCAGCTGTAATTAGTTTGCATGTACTGGAAAATGCAGTCATAAGACTAGCTGATAACTTCAACTGCAACTCTGTTCATTTTACTTATGACTTGTAATTCTTTACTAGAAAAACTATGGACTAGAGCTTAACATTTAACTTTTTATTTATTGGGTGACGAATCCTGAAATAATTACAAGAATTGAAATAATTTTCCATATTTGCAATGCTTCTACAAGGACAAACTCAGTTTTGCAATCATGACTTGCATGCAATAGCACATACTACTTCAGTGAACAGCCATTTTGTTACCTGCACAAATGACTGTGAGGGCTTTAGATTGGACTCAGGCTTTAAAGTAAAATTCTTTTCAAGAATTAGGCACCTCTAATCTCACAAACTGTTGTTATAGATAATTTCATTATCAACTAATTACTCACTTTTGGGTATATGGTTTAGATGATAAATTAATTTAGATGGTATATTTATTATTTCTCAATAATAAACTGTTGTTACTATTGCCTTATGAAAAACCCCAGCTCTTTATTTAGTCTCACAAACCAGGACTCTAAGCCTCACATGGACATTAAAATGAAAAGTTCCCTCAAGCTAGAACAAATCCTTGTGATCACACTGAGCTTTTCTTAGCACTAATCTGATTTTTTTGGTCTATATTCCTCTTTATGAAGGCTTGTTCAGTCCGGTTATATGGAGAAACTTCATGGCTCTGAATGCAGCTGTACCAGAACTGAACTGGGATCGCTATTTTTCTTTCTACTTATTATACTTGCCTCACAGTTTTGGAGAGGAAGAATACTCCTGGAGTCAGCTCTGACTTTGGGATAGGAGCCTAGAATTTATAACCTCAGTAAATTCCTTCCAACTGCTGCTCCCCTTCTGTGCTGAACACTCAGGCAGAGACACTAGCAATGAACCCCGTACAGCAGAACAGAAACACAAACCAGAATAGGAGGCGCACAGCACGTGGGAACACACCACAGCCATGCAGCCACCCTCAGCATGACTTCCCTGACAGCTGAAGTGCATCAGAGCTGGTTCTGAATACCTCATGTACCTACTGAAGCTATGAAAAACATCACAGAATTCCTGAAAATCTGCTGATACTACAGTGCTTAAATAAAGAGCTAAACCAGAAGATGAAATATCACATTCGCCTGTTGAAGTTATCTGATCTGGAAAAATTGTTTACAGAGGCAAGCAAACAGAAAATGAAATATGGAAAAGACTATAGAATACTAAAGAACCTCAAGACAAAAATAACTTTGCTAATGTTACGGTATATCTGTATGACTCTTCAAGAAAAAAAGTTTATTGTAGTCAGATTTGAATCTGATTGCAAAAAGGGTCCTAAGCGAAAGCAGGAAGTAAAGGCAGCAGAGACTAGAGATGCTTCAGAGACAGAAAGGCTTACAGAAACGGAAGCAGATCTGCCGAAGCTTGCTTTCACTCCCAGCTCAGCAGTATTTCTGTGTAGGCAAGATCCAAGACTTCTAAGAAATGGATAAAACAATAAATAAGAGACACAGATATTCCCTTCAAAAGCCTTTCCCCTCCATGATCCCCACCTGCCATACATAAAAAGGTAAATAAGCAATGTTTGTTTTGAGACTAAACAGCCATTAGTCATAATTCCCAAAGAGAAGTTTACTTGTAAGTGCCAAGCACAGCTGGGACCATATTAACACAGTTGGACAACAAGGGAAACTGTGCTCCAGAGATATTAAGGGCCAAAAAAGGTTGGAGCATGAGTTTCTAACCTTTTGAGAAATGAAGGAAACCAAGCAGTTACATAACAGCAGACTTACTTATAATATCTTTGATTTAGCTTCCCCTCTGTCTGTGACACCACCCATGCTCACAGATGTTTTAGAAGCCATTGCTCTACTATTTGCATAAAACCATCTGGCATATAGAACTTCATTTTACACCAGTGTTACTATTAGATCAACTGCACTTCATAAGTCCATTCTGGACATTCATTTTGACTGTCCTCCACAGGCACCAAAACCATCCCCTCTTTATAAACACGTATTCACATCCTTTACCGGTTTTTCTTCATATCTCATTTCTATTTCCCCACTACATTCACTCATCTGTTCCCCACAGTCCTGTTCATTCCACATTACTTCAGCATTAAACCTCTCTCATTTCTGGAAAGCACTGTCTTCTCTCCCACTAAACAAATTGTCCACACATATCCAAGGCACATCCTCCTCACTCCACGCCCACAATATGCATAAACCCCAATGCTACCGCTGGGCATGAAACAGGTTCCAAACAAGGAACAATGAAATAATCTGTAGCTCTTCAGTTTAGAAAGTTGACAAATTAAGGGGAGGGGAGTACAAAAGATATCAATCAAACTATCCTGCAGCAGAGAAACTGAAGAGATAATCGCTGGCTCATCCAGCACAAGAACTATAGGGTATGAAACGAATCTGATAGCAGCTAATAGGAGTCAGGTTCAAAAAATAAAGGAGGTGGCTGTTCTTGTGTAGTTAATCTATGGAACTCATTGCCCAGTGTGTTGCAATGCCAGAAGCCTATATACAAAGGAGGAAACAGAAGAAGTTCAAGCAAGAGGGGTCAACTGAGGACTCCTAAATACAGAAAACTGCATTTGGCTCAAAAAATCCCTGAATTACAAATGTCTGGGGCCTGCACTTTTGGTCGCTGTCAGATACTGAGCCATATGGACCTCTGGTCAAACTGTACAGCTGGTTTTGATCTCATGTAATACATAAGACCAAACAAAGGAAGTTTCTTATTAAAGTGAAAGAAAATTTTTCACAGCATGACTGACCCAAAACCTTTTAGTCTGCAAGATAAGATATTCAATTCATAGATAGAAAATAATGCAGGAAACGTGTAAGGGTAATTGAAATGACACCTAAACTCTGTGATGTGTAGGACAGAAATCTCTTTTTGCCCTGAGGTAGAAAATACAGTACAAGTAAATAAACATATAAGTAAACATACAAGTATGTAAACATACAAGTAACCATATAAACATAAAAATAACCATATAAATATATAACCCCCCACAGATTTTTGGAAAAGTGATGCAAATTCAGTGAAAAATGTTCATGAGATATGAGGACAAATGGGTAAAAACCATGGTATTTTGAAGAGCTCATTTCTGGACTGCTTGGAAAGTGCAATAAATTCTGTGTCTAATAATTATTTCAGGAAACCATGTTGCTTAGTTATCTCATAGCAAATAATTTTTTCCAGATGCTTTCCATGTTTCTTTATTTCTCCCACTCCCAATTTGCTGCTTTCTCAAGTTTCTTTCTCTCTTAGAGCAAACACTTGGCGCTAAAAAAAAACAAAATCAAGGAAAGACTGCCAGAAGAAAATCTGCTCTCTGCAGTTAGTACAATGCCCCTGCTCTCCTTGCAGAAATACAGCTTTAACTGCTGAGCTGCTGACATCATTTATTTGTATTTCTATACACCAATTGCACTACAGCTGGACTGAAGATAGATAATAACAGCAAGCACCCCACAAAATGAAATAATGAGTTCATCTCCATATTTTTACAAATGCAATAGTACTGCTTGTAATTTGAGTATAAAAGCTTTAAGTGCAAATACACTCATATATGCAGATATTTAAAATATATACAATATCAAGCTTATTCTGGACATTTTTCCTCTTATAGAAATGTCAAGTATTCACTTCTTTCACCGGAATTTTCTCATTTTTCTAACATGAGACTATACAAGTACTTCTCCTCCTTTAAATACCTGAATAGAAAAACTTGACTACTCATTCTGATGTTAAAAATAGCATTGGGTCTATTTATGCCATTGTTTCCACAGAATCCCAGTCACCAGGTCTCTGAGACACTTTAATCGTCTGTATAGAAGGTATCCTAGACTAGAATTGTTCTGTTAATTTTGCCTACCTAAACATTAAACATGCAATGTAGTAAATTTTAAGCAGCATTTCAAAGGATACCATAGCATGTTCTAAAATGAAAATTATCTACAAATCTCACACCAGGGTAGTTCAATTCATCACTAGAAATGTTGCTGTTTCTAGGGAAAGTTTGTGACACTTCATTTAACAACAGCCATAAAGAAATGTGTTCACGTAAGATGAGGAGGAGATTGAAGTATATTCTGTTAGTGTCTTTCTAGGTGACCTATGATAAAAATAGCGACGTTTGACTACTATCACCTACCATTTTATCTTGTACTGAATGTCAGATTCTCTTTCTTTAATAGCATTGTATTCATTTTGGCAACTAAGAAGTTGTTTCCTTATTTGTAGAACTTCACTGAAGGATTCTTCAGGGAACTGTTCTGCTTTTTCCAGTTCATGTTGTTGTTGTTCCAGTTCTGCACTAAGACGTTTGGCTTCTTGCAATAGCTGGATCTCAGATTCCTGTAAACTACATTAAATAGAAAAAAATTTAGAATCAGGCAACGAGAAGCATCAGCTTTGTATTTATACTTCTTTACCTACCTACAATATTAAATTCAAGGTTTTCAAGATGAGATGGGATTAAGTCCTGAATAATCTGGTCTGATCTCCTACTTGACCCTGCCCTGAACAGGAAATTGGACCACAGACCTCCCTGAGGTCTATTCAAACATGAATTGTCCTGTGATGCCATGAGAGCAGTGGACTCTCGTGGGGGGGGGGGGGGGGGGGGGGGGAGGGGAGGTGGGAAAGGAGGGGCATCTGCATACCTAGAGCTAGAGTAGGATTCATCTCATCTAATTTTAACCAGATAAAAGACAGTTAGTTAGTCTAATCTATTTGCCTAGCACCTCCTAGTACCAGTGAAGAGACAGAGAATTCATTTTATTCTAAGAAGTGCCAAAGCTAAATCTGAATCAGTGTGGGGACCAATGACTGGGAAGTATTCATCAGGACAAGGCCCAGTCTGGGCTTTGTGACACCTTTAAATACTTAGTAAATACCGGGACACCTACCCTCTGGTGAATTGCATGTTGCTATTGCTGTAGTGTTAACAATATATGAAATAACTCATTTAATGATACAGAAGCAGCAAATACCTTTGTGGACTTTATGGAAGCTTACTACAAGGCTTGTAGACATGATCTGACTTGTATCACTGAAGTCTAGGTTCACAGAAACAACAAATTATAATATTCGGTCAATGTTAGGAGGCTGGTATTCATAATACACTTAGGAACCTATGTGTGATAGCTGAGTAACAGATCTGAAAGGCTTAGTATTGATTATTATGGAAAAGTATTAAAAGGAGCTACAGTATGAAAAATCATATACAAATCTTAGAAATGCTAAACCATACAAACATATATAACATGTAAACAGATGCTGAAGAAATAATTGTGTATATCTTCTCAATATTATGAAATTATAACTTTTGTATAATGGTATACTAAAATCAGTCAGAAATGATGTGGAAGAATAAAGAATTCTTTTCCTTGCCTTTTAGTAACTAAAAATATAATGTGATTTAATATTTTTAAAACCAAACAAATTTAGAATCTTCCATACTGAAAAATAGTATACACAAATTTTAGCTCAAAGATTACATTTATGGCATAGCAACAGAACAAAAAATATATATGACACTGAATGATAGAGATGAGATGGTAACGATAGAAACACAAAATACACAGCTGACTATACTGCACAAACATAGCTGAAATAATATGGCAGAAAAAGTTTCATTTTCTGTAACGTTTCCATTTAGACAACCACTTCCTTTTTTAAACCAGAAAATAAGAAAACCACAGACTTCAACAGGAAACAAGAGTGTGCCTTTATCACGAACAAATAACTTCACGTGTGATGTATTTACACAGCAACATTTTAAGGGAAAAAGAAATGACTTATTAACACAAGAACCTATACGGTATTTAAATTCAATTGAAGACAATGAAGAAATAACTGGGCATCTACATAAAGTACAGTTCAGGAATCATTTGAGTTCTAAAGTAGGCTTGCCAAGTCTGATGTGGCAGCTTTCAAATTTGGGATCAATAATTTAACAGAGGCATAAGAAGATAAGATTCCCAAACTGCCAATGAACTAGCATTATTGCCTGCATTTCTTACACCTTGGTGTGTCAGAGTATTCATACTGGGTTCCTAATTGAGGTAATAAAAATTAAAATTTACAGCTGAGCCACATGATTGTGTGACTAAATGGGTTTTCAGGGGCCAAATATGAGCTTGGATACATCAGCTATAGGTGCAGCCTCACTGCAAAGTGTGTGGGTGAGACAACACCAAAACAGAATGACAGCCTGTTCCCAGAATTTCAGCTGTGCAGCAAACATGAATTCAAATGCATGTAACACTTCAAAGAAACATATCAAAGATGTTATCTGCCAGGCAACATCTCGCAGCTTTACAGAATGTCAAATTGTGCAAAACTGAAACCAAGAAATAAAGGACTCTAGATACGCACTTCAAATGTGCATCTTTAATGATATTAACATATGGACAAGTGAATCCCAGTTTTAATGTCTGAAAAGTCCTTATAATATACTGGAGATCATGATCAGTTTTTGGTAATTGATTCCCTTGCTTTCTTTTAGCAGAAAGAGAAATTTATCTGTGGGAATTAGTACTCATTCATGCATTTGGTGTTTTGCTTCGATACATGACTATATCTAAGTAAAGAATGTGACATGATTTCTCCAATTGACTTTCTCACAGAAGTATGACAATTTTGTACTCCTGTGGAAAGAATGAGAGATGTAATCCACCATCTAACATTTTCATGCTTTTTGGTGCACAGTGTTAATGGTAGTTTTATGTGAGACAGAAAAGACAGCTGAGTCCTATTTTCACTCAGCCCATATTCTACTTATTATACATGAAAAGGAATAGTCTTTACATAAAAGAAAATTTATATCATAGAATCATAGAATAGTTAGGGTTGGAAAGGACCTGAAAATCATCAAGTTCCAACACCCCTGCCATCGGCAGGGATACCTATCACTAAACCATGCCACCCAAGGCTTGAATCATGTCAACCTGGCCTTGAACACCACCAGAGATGGAACTTTCACAACTTCCCTGGGCAACCCATTCCAGTGCCTCACCACCCTCTCAGTGAAGAACCTCCTCCTTATATCCAATCTAAACTTCCCCTGTTTAAGTTTGAACCCGTTACCCCTTGTCCTATCACTACAGTCCCTAATGAAGAGCCTCTCCCCAGCATCCTTCTAGGCCCTCGTCAGATACTGGAAGGCTGCTATGAGGACTCCACACAAAGAGTATTATATAAATATCATATGAAATATGTACCAATATGCTTGTATTCTTTCCAACCAAAGACTGGTTTAAAATTAATGCTGCTAAAAGGCAATCAGGTTCAGCAGCTACTGGATTTCTACTTCAGTTCAGTGAACACCAGTATGGGAGCAACTTTCTCAGTTAATGCAAAAGCCACACAATACAGTTAGTTCTGGGCACTAAAAAGAAAATGTTTCTTACATTTTCTAGGAAGTTGAACTGATTTAGGAGTGCTGGTTTTAATTTTGTTTCCCAAAAATATTTGCTATGCAGTAATCTGGATAAAGTCAGATGATTTCATACAGACTCAGAGCCATATACTAACTGCCCATTTTATTAAGATGAAATTAGAACACTCAGCTAACCTCAAGAAAAACTGTGTTTCCAGGATTTTGTGAGCCCCTTTTCAAATTGCTGTACATTATTTAGCACTGGTTGCTCTTCAGATTGCCAGGAGGAACACCAAATCCCAGCAAAACCCAGGTAAATTGGTGTGACTTGAATTAGTTTTAGAATCCTTAAATTTGGTTTTAGTTTCAATGACAGAATAGCCATGGTTTTATAAGCAGAATTGCCATAAAGGTCTTGATGTGGACTGTCAGGGAAACTGGGCTAAAATATTGTTTATATGGTGGATATTATGGTACATACTACAGAAATATAAGGAGTCTTATGATGCTGATTTTACTGATAATTATGTGTGTACCTCAAGTAATGTCATAATTATTAATCACAAATAATGACATAGCATTGCACTGCTTGCAGTAGGACTGCTCACCCAGTACAGCTGTAGTACTGCATCCCACTTTGGCTCCCCCTCTTTCCTTTCACTCATACATGCCCTGCTCAAGCCTAGCACTGGGCTATGAGCATGATCTCTTCTCTCTCTTCCAGCAAGTACCAGAGCAAGGCAGACCCACAACTACTACACCTGAAGTTTCATTTATAATTTGAAACTTAATGTTCTAACCTTCTAAATCTATTAGCAGTCTAACATGACTGTCAATATTCTCAAAGGGTAAAATTCACACCTATTTGAATGTGACAGTCTCATTGACCTCCTTAGAAATGAGCCTTTAGCTTCTTCAGTGGTTCTCTGTGATGTTAGCTCATCAGGTTGTATGTCACAATTCCAGCTGCATGATCTGCAAACATATATTCATTTTAAATTTGTATATTGTCTGTTGCAGTTTGTGCTACCTTCTTCTGCCATTATTATTATGATTATATTATAAAAGATGTTGTTCAAACAAGTATGTAAATATCCCAAATTACCCTGAAAGTCTCTATTAAATAATATTATTTTTCAACGTTGTGTTCTTGCTTCCTCTTTATGAACAATCACTGTAAGAAAGCCTTCATGATAATTAGGCCACAGGATGAGCAGAAAATTACTGTAAGTATGTAATGCTTTGGCTTCTTAAAGACTAAAAAGGAACATTATACCTTATCACAGTCTTATGCAGCAGGGTGTACTTTCCCTTCAGCTCTGCTACTCTGGTGCATGTGATTTTTCCAGCAGAAAACAGCTGTGGAAGGGAAACAGACAGTTATGAAATCTCCTAAGAACTAATACTTTCATTCTGCTGCAACTTTTTATAACTATAATTGGCAGTCCCTTAGTTTATACAGTCTTTGGTAACACACCAAATCAAATACACAACCAAATCAAATACACAGATGAAAAAATGCTTATTTACAAAGTAATTCAAAACATAAATTTAAGAATATAAAGAATGTGTCTGTCGCAACTACAGTGTTACCCACACCACTATATCTTCTCTGATTTTCTGTCTGTATTAATATTTCATGATAATTCTGTTTTGACTTTGAATTCAGACTCTGAGTCACCCTTTTTCCATATTGCTTAACTGATTCAGTTTGGGTACATACCAGCTGGCTTGCACAGGTGAAACTGAGGCTTAAAATGTCTCCACAGGCAATATTGTTGTAACAAAGGCAATTTGGGCCCAGACAGGATCACCCCCAAGCCACAGAAAGCATTGCCTTACGTACCTGTGCAGGCCTTTGTCAAACACCAAGATCAAACTGCTACACATATTTAATACTACAAAGCCCATATATGTTTGATGCAGCCTACCCATCTCTTAGGCAATTCCTCAATTGTCCTGAAGGCAGTAATTTTGGCCAATGAGCCAGTCCTTAATATAAATAGGAAATAGGGCTAGGAACTCAAGTTTACCAATGCAAAATATCACAGCAGCAATATGACAGTATCTTCTGGGATCATAGAATCAGAATCATTTAGGTTGGAAAAGACCCTTAAGATCATTGAGTTTGACAGTTAACCCAGTACTGCCAAGTCCACCACTAAAGCATGTGCCTAAGTGCCACAACTACACATCTTTCAAGTACTCCCAGGGATGGTGATTCCACTTCCCTGGACAGCCTGTTCCAATGTGTGACAACCCTTGCAGTGGATAAATTTTTCCTCATATCCAATCTAAACCTTTCCCTGGTGTAACCTGAGGCCGTTTCTTCTTGTTCTGTCACTTGTTACTTGGGAGACCAATCCCCACGTCGCTACAACCTCCTTTCAGGTAGTCATAGAGAGCAATAGGCTCTCTACAAGGAAAGGCCTTGTAGAGGGGGGAAAGGCCTCTCTCTAAGCTGAACTAAGGGTCATTAAAGGGATTCGTATGTGGTCTATTCTGTAAATGCCTCTTTCTTGAATATCCAGGAGAAACCACCCAGAACCAGTCCCACGGTCAAGAATCAGAACCCAAGTTAATATGCCAAAGGAAGTATATATTTTGTTGATAACTCTTTGATTTATGGGGTTTTCTTTAAGATCCACTGCAAAAAATTTCATGGTAGCAAAGACCCTCTTTGATGTCAGAGGCCCTGAGAAAAGGAAAGGAGATCTGTCTTTCACTTGTTTGCATGAGATTAAAGATAAGCAGCTCTTAAATGTTTACTTTGGCATCCCGCATGATGAAAAGATACTATTCACTTAAGTTCACAATTCTAAGTAGTTCTTCTGTGAGAAAGAAAATATTTTCCTATCTCAACCTATTTATTTATTAGCCTTATGCAGATATGCTTGTCCTATTTGGGTGCTACCTCACTAATGCCCTTTCTCCATGCTCCTCTCATCGGTACCTATGAGCTCCAGTTTTTGTCACTGCTTGGCTTCTCACTGCAGATTTAGGCCATGTTTGACAATGTTTACACAGAAATAAACTTACCTGTGCTCGAGACTATGTCTTCTCCTTTATATCCGCAAGCATTTTACACTTAGTACACTTTATTTCTTAGTTTAGTTCAGAGCTAAGAGTTCTATTCTGATAAAGCTGGTCATATACAATGTGAAGACACGTAGCTTTGAGGACTACGTAAGACAGACTCTATACATTTTCATACCACATGTCAAAGAGAGCGAGACTACTGTGAAAACTACGAGCACCAGATAAATCCCATTACGAACTTTATTTGGAGAGCCATGAGTGAGTCAGCGCTGGGCTACCCTGATGCCAGCATTTGTTATTAAAGCCCAGCACACTGTTCTCTCCAAGATTTTTGTAAAGGCAGAAGGGAAAGAGGCAACTACATGAGAGGAAGAAATAGTTGTGAAGAAGGGGGAAAGCATGAGCCTATGGTAAAAAATTGCGTTATCTGTGGTGATAAAACAGATATATACTGCTTTCAAGGCTGCCATTCCCACATATGTGATAACAGGTGATGTGCAAATTAAATGGTCTTCAGAATCTATGTTAGCTGAATCAATGGGTGCTCCCAGAAATTCACTGAATACTTAGAATGGGGTTAGCAACTGATTTCCCTGCACATTTCATCATGCTGATGAATAGCAAATTTCCAGTCCCTGAATACATTGCCTATTGATAACAAAAATTACAGATAGGACTGGAATGACAATAGGTGTCCACTTAGACCTGGAACTGTGGTAGTGCAGAGTCAGCAGAAAATGAGTAACAGCTTTTTGCAAAAGATACTGCAAACAGGTAGGGATCACCTTCTGTTAGAGCCACTACTTGATTGGCTGACTTGTTTGCCATTGTGTGGGCTGAGAAGTAAACAGTTTTCCAGCTGGGATGACTTTGGCTCCTACTAATACCTGGAATGGAGTTAGAGCCAGGGAATTGATCATCCTTCCATCTCCTTAAAAGGCTATTTACAGTTCTGAAACAAACCACCTCTTGTGGCCAGACATCCTCCAGCTCAGTGGCAAATTACAGTAACTATTATAACAATTTTTCCTGTATCATTTCCCCCTAAATATTTTACTCTTTATTTGATCGCATGGAAACAAGCACATTTGGCTTTCTTGACTTGTAATCACAGACCTTGCTTATACTCTATCTGTGTAGATATGTTTCTGTCCCTGACATTACATTCCAGATCATTCCCTCACATATCTTTATACACTTCAGTTTAGAGGACAAACATCTTACGGTGGAGAACAACATTATCTACTCAGTTTCCCTTGAGCTGTCAAAATAGCATTTGGAAAACTAATCTAAGGACAACAACCAGATTATTTTAGCTTTGTAAAACTGTTTGTGCCTGTTGTATCTACCAGTTTTTAAATAAATTTTATACTATATTCATACTATCCATCATAAAAGGCATATACGGTACTTAGCATGACACAAGTCAATTTAAAATAATCTAGCTGAAACGGATTAAATGAATACTCACTTCACTGATGTTTTTCACCTCATGCAGAATAAACCTGATTAATAACCTAAATATATCTGAAGTTACTGATTAACATCAGTTACTCATAACCATTGTAAAAGTGAACCACTTGAAGGTTTCCTAAGAAACATGTCATTCCAACAGCCCCTAGAGCCTCTGCATGTTAGAGAAATGATGGGGCTAACATATGTTTCTAATTATGTTTGCAAATGCTGCAAAATCACTGAAATGTATTCTAAGCTGGAATACATGTTGGTATTTTGCAGACAAATTATAAATATGCATGACAGAAGGGAGGAGATAACTTCTACAAGGTACCTAACACCTCAGACTTTCAGAAGAGAGACGCTTGCCAGACAGCATTAATGTCTTGTGTGACAGTCACTATTGAAGTTCCCAGACTCCTATGAAATCTAGCGCCATGGGTCTTGCAAAGATTACTCAAAACAAAATAATCTCAAAATGTCCCATCTTGCACATTTAACAAAAGACCACCCTGATTAATTTTATTAATTCCTATTAATAGCAACATGAAAATTCTATGTAAAATATAGAAACTATTCCTAACTTTTATTATTTGTAAAAGCACTTGACTTTAAACAACGTATGTTTGAATAAGCTCTGGGTTAATTCAAAGCATGTCATACTTTGGCAGCAGTGACTGTAATGAGTATTAGAGCTTCCAGATCTCAACCTGAGAGAAGGAAGTAAGCTTGCAAACTAGTTAAAAAAAAAAAAGGCATCATTCAGGAACACACAAATAAGACGAGTAATGACAAAATAGCCAACAGTATTTTTATATATATATCCATCCACACACACAAACATAGCATTTCTAAAGGAAGGTGTATGAAAATTTTCTTCTGGTCTGCTGGATCTGTGTTAACCACGTTTCTATTGAAAAATAAAGCTGTGCATAAGACTAGTATCCCAAGTATAAAAAAGAAGATACTTTTCACTCCTCCCCTTCCTCCCAAGACACACTCATAGTTCATTTTATTGCTTGGAAGCTCTCACGTTGCTGGAATAAGTAAAATGGTTGTTCTTCTTAGTTCAACTAATTACATTGCAACACTGAAAAGGAAAAGAATGAGTAAGAAGATGGGTAGTGAGGAAAAAAAAGAGTTCGTGAATGGCAACTAAAGATGTCTTTTTCAGACCTGTGTTAATTATAATTGACCTGGAAAGATCTGAAATAATTTTGTTACACTGGAGTTTGAAATACAGTCCTATAAATATCCTTAAACTGTTGAGTCTTCCAATCCCTTTCCATGTCAGTTGTACTTAACTGTATTTTGCTTTTTTCAGCTTTTCCTTCTCACTATACAATGAGCTGGGACGCCATATATTTTTAAACACACTCAAAATTGATAGATCATATGGATAAACTAAAATAAATTTTCCTTATCTGAATGGAGAATTACTGGAAAGTTGGATGAAGATTTGGCTGCTAACAGATGGTTGCCTGGCAACTTTCTGCTTTCCTTTTCCCCATATTTCCATAAATGTAATTAAATACAAAGTACAGAAGTATGCATCTCATTAGTGGATTTACTTGTACTTTTTTCTTTTCGTTTAAAATTTCTGTTATGTTTATTTTACCCTATTAAGTTACCCTTTCTTTTACTTTATCCTTATGTTTAACTGATTAACATGAGTATAATTTTCAGACTTTGTTACATTTTTTCACGCTACCTTGCTATTTCAAGTTTGGCTTTTCTACCAGAAAAACAAAACATACAAAACAAACCCAAGCCCAAATTCCAAAACAAATTTGTTTCTTTTGATCAGTAAAAAGAAATGAAGTACTGGATAATCCTGTTCTACGATAAAGGCTATGGAGGAAGATTTTGCTGAAAAGGGTAAAGGGAAGGGCATATCCTTCATATTTTTCTAGCAGGAAAAAGTGGATTTTCTGGCTCTGGGTAAGAATCTTTTAAATGTAGGAATCCATGAGAACAAGAGAAAATGCTCATGCTCGCTTAGCTGTTCAGTACACCTGCTTAACTTATCTGTATACTGATATCAGTTATAAATTCATACTTGCTTGCCACCAACAGCTCCCCATCTGAGCTCTCTTCAAACTGTCTTAAAGAAAATCCTAGGAAAAGTGAGCACAATCTGAGGTTATGCACAATATGAGGGAGCTCTTGTATATCCTTCCGGCTTGACTTCAGGTCTACTGACCCCTAGATGTAGGTGAGATGTTGGTAACAAAGAGGTAAATTAAAACCACAGAAGGGAGAGGACTCACCTGATAAATGAGGTACTCTTCCATGTGAGCAAAACTAGTGAAACCTGGCCCTGACTACATCAGCACCTCCTCACTCCCTTGTTAAGTGCAGTATGCTTCTGCATTCTCCATTTTAACAGATTATATTCAATCCTTTCCGACAGTCAGCTCAAAGCAATACACCAAGGAACTCATCTGGAATTTCAAAAGAAGTTTTCTGTAATTCAAATGTGGTATAAATAAGAACTCTAAGGATTTTGACATTCCCCCCTTTGAATTAGTGTATTTTTAAGCTTCTTTTGGGACTTTCCAGAAATGAATAAAATTAAGCCAAATTTTAAACTTAAAAGGATGACACAATTTGAAAGTCGCTCTAACTCCTCACACTCTTTTGATAAAAAGCATCAAGAAAAGCACAGAAAATTAATATAGCCACCACCAATAAATTACTGATTAATATCAATTACTCATCATCATTGTGCAACACTTGAAGGCTTCCTCAGAAACATTCCATTCCAACAGCATCTAGAATCTCTGCATTTCACAGAAGTGATAGACTAACGTGTTTCTAATTGTATTTGCAAATTATGCAAAATGACTAAAGTGTATTCTAGGATGGAATGGAACATAACACTTTCCACCTCTTCATTCTAAGCCATGGGTTTTGTAATTATAATAAGAATTTGTGACGATGCTTAATATTATTTCAGCCTAAAGAATATCCAGTACTTTGTACTAATTTTATTTCAAACATCTGAAAGGTCTCATTAAACAACTCTTTTGCCTCAAAATAGGAGACAACATAAAAATATCAGGGGATTAATATATTTTATAGTCTGTATACAGTCAGGATTTCAGTATAGTACTACCCACTTGGCAAATGGCTCTTCTGGAGAGTCCGTTATGTGAGGTTTGGAATTTTCTCACTGTGCTGTTTATTTGAAGAGCTTTTCTTAACTCTTTGGATAATATTTAAATGTTTAAACATTCAAGGAAGAAAAAGGGTAAGTGCTCCTCTTTGAACAGAAAGCTCTGTATACTCTGTCAAAACCCTCACCGAATCCACACTGTTTGGACACTTACTACACAGCTCAGGTGCTTCTTAGTCTGGGGAAAATGCAACACCGTCTCCCATTGACTTTTCAGGGGTTATTTCTACATTGCAGGGGGGCAACAGGTACAAACATGCTGAACACATGCTATGACTCTTGCATTTCTATCCATATTGCTGGCTATCAGTCTCAACAGAACCTATTTCATCCTTTAAAAGAGGTGAGATAGGAATATCTACTTGTGTTTGGCTTGCCTATGCCTGATACTTCTGAATTACCTAGAAAAAGGCCAGATAATTTGGATCATGATAATGCACTAAGGGAACTGAAGCTTTACCCTCAAGTATGGCCAAATAGTATATTTAAGATTCTGTTTATTTTTAATAATAAAATTTAACTCATTAAATTATTTCAGAGTGCTTTCCAGCATGTATAAGAAATAAGAACATCCTCAGTGAGGCTCTTACTTACCTTTGACAATAGAGGGAGCCAAAGATGACTAGGTCAGACTAAGCACCTCATGTTTAAATGACCTAAGCTCTGCTATTAAAGTCTTGCATCACAATTTATGCATGCCCAGTATAAATAATCATTATACTTTTTATTCAGTCATATACATCACTCATTTTAAAATATGCATCAAATATTCAGAGTTATAGAAAACTATTCTAAAATTATCTAGAATTTCTCTACTCAACAATATTTCAGGCTTCAGCACGTATTCTAAGTATTGTAAGACAAGAAGATAAAAATCACTAATTTAAGACTGTAAATATTTAGTTATGCCATAAATTGCAGTTAGCAGTATTTTGATGCAATTCTGCATTCAATTTTGTAGATTGTGAAGCATTTAATGTACAGACAGGACTAGCCATACTACAGATATTTAGGGAATGATATGCCTTGTTTAAGTCATTATTCCAGAGAAAGATAAGGATGGTAGAAGCTAAAGAAAAATGTGGTCTGATTCTTAAATTAATGGTGTCATTAGAGTTAAAAAATAAGTTGGAATCCCTCTCATTTGTAACGACATAGATACTGACAGGCAGTAGATTTTTTTAGGATAAGCATGGGAAGTCCCTGGGAAAGCCTATTTGTTAGCCATTCAAGTAGAAAAAGAGTTGTGACTGGGTTTTCTCAACATTTAATTTAGGTGATAAACAGTAACATCTGAAGCCATGAGGCTATTGGTTGTACAAATGCAGTCAGGCATTTCTGTCCTGATGTTTATGATGCGCAGAATTATAACAAAATAACAAGTACATTTGTATAAAATTGCATTTATATGTAAGTCTGTTTTCCCATAAAAGTGCTACTTTTACACAAAGAAAAATTACCTTTCAGATCCATTTCTATTTGGAAGCTAAGATAATTTAAGTAATTTAATAAAGTAGGGTTTTTTTATTTCATGAAGTGCCTCACAAATTATTTTGCCCTCTTTCCTATTCCAAGAAAGCCAAAAATACAATGAATAAGAAGATAGCATTCACTTTTTGAATATAGAATATTATTTCACAAAGTGAGGGCATAAGATTTATGTTTCCTTGAACTTTGCTGTCTAAAGGGAAGTGACTTGGCTGCACTGGATCCACATACAAGAAGCCAGTAACTCAACAGACAAAAGTCAAACACTAAAAAAAATGAGCATGATAAATTGTTAATATTTATTCATTTTAGTTTGATATGGAGTCTTTTATATCATTTTATCACTGAAAGGCTCATAGTCTACTACAAAGTATTTTACAGAAAAAAAGCTGTAAGCAGATCATGCTACATAATCAAGACACAAGCGAGAGTGGGGGTAAAGGCACACATGAAAAACATTAATATACCTACTTCTGGTAGATATAGCACTGTATTGCCTTACACAGAATTTCTACAATTTCACTTTTTAATTACCGATGGATCAGCCAGGCATCCTTTAACAAAAAATAAACTGCCAAAGGGCCCTCTAAAACTAAAAAATAACAAGACCAAACATAAAAAGACCAATTTAAAGAGATATAGAGAATCTACATGGCTATTAGTTCTATGTAATCTGTATCTCAATAAGAATATTAACAATTAAAATCCAATGGAACAGGATTGCCTTCCTTTCTGTGCTCTAAAGTGTTCTCACAGACACAAGGAAGTTGAACAGACAGTCCCATGATCCACTGGACAACATAAAGACTGCTTGCATGAAGAACAACTACTGAATTAATAAAGTAAACAACTGAATTAATTAAAACTAATCATAAATCAGAATTTGTTTCTAGTATGGACTTACACATACATTCCACATTGTGCGAAAAACTGGAAATGAATTACTTTTCATCCTCTTTCACAGGAAAAACATCACAGGATCACTGAAGCCTACAAAACCCATCAAAAATATCACCGCAGCACATGAATATTAACACATCGCACCACTGCTACCAATATGAATGAGCAGAGACGTGCTTCAGGTTTGTTCATACCAATCATTTGAACTGCTTACACAAACTTGGGTGTTATGAAGCAACTCTTCTGCAGGAGATACTAAATCCCAGCACAAAGCCAGAAGTCAAACAGATGGCAAGCTGTCATGTTTTAAATTGCACAGTCACTAGTTGAATTAACATCTGCCTACAGTCTTTGTTGTGTTCTATTTGACCTACATTCCATTATCTTACAGAAAAAAAAACCCTCGCTCTAAAAAATCATGGGAATTGTTTCATGCTACTTTTGATAAACTTTGAATAAACAGTCCTCAGACAAGTCTGTTAAGCCAAATTACATTACTTCTTTAACCTTGCAACCACTGGGTACTTCTGGGAACAGAACGAACATCTTCAGTAGAATTTAAGAATATCATGAGCTCTCAGTAATTTTCTTTATCTTTTGGAAGATATGCCTGTAAGATTAGGATATCTCTTTGGTCTACAGAAGGACAAAGATTCTTAAAAAGTAAAATAAGAGAGATGAAAAGCCAGAAGAAAATTACCTTTAACAAAACGAAAGACGTTGGTAGAAGATTTTTACTTGTGGTCACCAGTGTTACTCAGATCATTTCAAAGCTGAAAAAAGATTGGCTTTCGGATTTTGTGATTGTTCCACTACTTTAAAGTTTAAAGCATTACACAGAACACTTTAGGGATCTAGGAAAGCCCCATCTGGGAAGAAACTTCATTTATAAACAAACTGCAGTTCTCAATTTTGATGTGGTCCAATATTTCTGCTATTAATCAAGTTGCATTGTCATTTTTTCATTTAAGATTGCTCAGTGCCCTTTCTAGGAGAAGATGTATGAAAAAAATTAGATTTGAAAGTTTGCTTCATATATCCCAAGGAAGGTAAGAGGCATGAAACATGAAAAAAGCTGTGGCATACTAGATTGAGTACCTGAAGGAAGAAGAGAGACCTGACAAACTGTTGGGAATAGACATTCCCTGACAGAACAGGAAGAAAAACCAGTCCTCAATTATAAGACTTCTCCAGGTAGGGGAAGCATAGAGGTATCTGATGTAGAAATGGGTTTTTCAGGCTCAAAATAGACTGCTGATACACTAATAACAAACTCAAGAGGACAGCAGAGCATCTCAAGGTTACCATCCAAAGGAGGAAGCAAATATCCCAAAGTGAAAGCATATAAAGGATCAATGAATGAATCTCTCAGGACAAAGATGTTTGAAAAGCTCAGATACCTCATGTTACTATCTGAACTTTCCTTTTTTTTTTAATATTCAACATTACTAGAAATTTTTGCCCTCTTGAAATTACTATGGTCAAATGATATTTTAGGCTTTCAGTGCAGCACAACAGTCATATATTAATAACAATATTTGAGATGCATTTAAACATGTCAAGGCAATTCACAGGATGTGGTCTACCAAGGATAATTATTATTAATTTTGCAGAAACAGAGTAGTTTGTCCAGTCCAAAGTCCCACAATAGATAGCAGAGTTCATTGTAAACTGAACAAACAGTGCGGGGGAACTGTGAGTTCCCAAATAACAAGGATTTTAAAATTCTATTTTAGTTCTAAAGTCCCTCAAAGAGGCTGGTACAGCTTTCCTCAACTTGACAGTAGCAGCCATGCAGGAGAACAAGGCCCTGTTAAATACCTGATTTTAAACTGATAGAAAAATATTTAAGCTGCTATCATCAAATGAATAATTTTAAAATTTTACTCACAAATTAGAATCATGTATTTCTTCTGTTACAAACATTTCAGTTTTGATACATTTCTAACAAAACCAGAATGACTTCAGTACCTTACACCCAAGTTGGTTCTCATTGATAGAGAACTATTTATGATGTGAAAGGGAGAGATAGACAGTTTTGCCACAAAACTAAAAGCAGCATGGCACGTTCTTGGATGTTTATTTAGAGAATGGGAAAGGTAGATTTAAAACCCATTTCCTAAGAAAGTGCCTAGACCATTGTGCTATGCAAGAATCTGAAGGAATTGTTGTAGCAAGTTAAACAGATGGGGTTTTTTTGCCAAGTCTCCCTCCCGTACTATCAATATAAGCCTGTAGCATCTATAAAAGCCAGTAACATCCCAGAGATCATGAACTTACAGAGAATGTGTGTGACTAATGCCTGTTTAATGTTTAATCTGTATTATGAATAATTTCAACTAGGGTTTAGGGAAACATATTGTTCAGATTGGACTAATTAAACAAGAACTAGTGTAAAAACCCTTTACTCATGCAAGGTATTTGGCTCTTGACTGAGCTATGAACGCTCTAAGACATATCCATGTAGCCTTGCTTTGGGGCACAAGAAAAATGGCATAGAACACTAAAACTGCACAGGCACCACATGAGAATGGCGAAGGTGGCTGTAGAATAAAAATGACAAAGTATATAGCAATTGTCACCGAGAGCTGAAGTAATTCTGTTTGGTGTGATTAGTCATGCAAAGTACATTATTAACTCTAAAAGGTGATACAGAGCACAGTAAAAAGAAAAGCAGGAAGCAAAATCAGGAATACGGAAGGGAATACCTCAAATTGATGGGCCCAAGGTCTTTTCCAACCTTGCTGATTCTATGCTTCTATGCCTTGCTTTAGATTTAGAACTTGGGACATTATTCAGAACACCAGGATTTGCTTTTGGTTTTCTGGAGAATCAATCCAACAGCTAGGATCAAGGAGGGGTGGAGGCGGAAGTATCTTAAGCTCCCTTCCCTTCCCTTAGAAAGGTTCAGTAATAAGCACTCAGAATCAGGTAACAGGGAATAGTAACTGTGATGTGTCATACAAATCATGAATATTCCAGATAACTATTCTAAGCAGTGCCAGGCAAAATAGGAATAATGAAGTGCTGCTCATCCTTCTTAGTTTGTGACTCTATCCTGAAAAATGTTTGGAACCAAAACCATATGTTTCAACGTGCTTTGGGATTTAAATAATTTTCAGGAATCCATCCATTCAGTTAAAAAAAAGTTTTAGAAAGAAGGGGACTAAGTGTCAGTGAAGCTATTGCTGTGACTCTCAAACTGGGAAAGGGGCTGCTTTTCACCTTTTCCACCTGCTGTGGTAAACTATAGTCTGGTTTTGAAAGCAGTGTTAGAACACTAAAATGTTAAGAAACAGATGTTAGAAGACTGCTATAACACAGAGCTAAGTGATTAAGTGATTTTTTTTCTAAAAAGAAAGAAAATCCATGTCCAACAAGGAATGAAATTAAACCGCATAAGTGATCAGCACACATTCATTTCATCATTTTGCTTACATACACTAGTTCTGAGTCAGGAATACTCTCTGAAATGTGCTATTCTTGCAAGTACTACCTACTTTGCTCTGCTATTAATCACTCGTGATGCAAGCACTCCCACCCATTTCTGAGAACTGTAGGCTGGCTGATAACTCGCAGGCTTCAAGCTGCCCTTATAAAGTTGTTCCACTTTCACATACTTCCTCATACTGCTGGTTTCACTGTGAAGATGAAGCTGCTCATTTACTTAGTCTTGCTGAAGACAGCTCTCCTTGCTTTAACAAATGTCTTTGCAGTTGTTTTAGAAAATGAAGAGGATGCTAAAGAAGGAAAAGTTACTGAGACTTGTCCTGTAAAGCTCAAAACTAATCAGAAATGTGATGATGGAGAGGATTGTCCGTATCAGATCAATCTGCCTCCAATGACCATCCAGTTACCCAAAGAATTCAGACTGCTTGAGAAGACTCTCAAAGAAGTACAGACCCTTAAAGAAGCAGTAAACAAGCTGAAGAAATGCTGCCAAGATTGCAAGCTGCAGGCAGATGACAACCAAGAAAGAGACAGTAGTAATGAATTCCTGCTACCTAATGCAGAAACTCCAGCAGAAAACAGCAAAATCCAGGATAACAGAGTAAAGGAACTGCAAAGCAAAGTTAACAGAATGGCAACCAGCTTAAAAAATGCAAAGAGCCAGATTCAGACATTGCAGGGTCGGTTAGAGAAGATGAGCCTCATAAATATGAACAATGTAGAACATTATGTTGACAGCAAAGTTGCAAATTTGACATTTGTTGTGAACAGCCTTGATAACAAATGTGCTTCTAAGTGTCCAGCACTGCAACCAAGACCTGGTATGTAACCTGTTAATTCTTCCTGCCTCTATAAACTTTCTGTGCATTTTACAAATATTAGGTAAACAAAATATAATCCAATCGCTGTGGTAACTTCACATGAATTTGCTCTTTTAGTGTTTATTTATACTCCTGTAAAACGTTTCAGCTGCCACTAGAGGGTTACTGAGAGCTGCAGGTGTTCAGTTCCTCCGGCAATAGGACTATTACGGAATTAAAAAGTGAATTTTCAAATGACATTTCTTTTTTTTTTTTAATTCAATTAGTAAATATGAAAATTTAACTTTATTTTACTACATTAAGGATATTAAACTGTTATTTTCCTATTTCACCTTGGATGAGAAGGGGTAAATTTTCTCTAGGTGTGCCTTAAAAACTGCATGGGGTTTTTTCAATGTTAAACTACAGCTATTCTGAAAACGTCTGCAAGACATTATGAAACATCAAGTGAATCTTTTTAACAGATGGGTAATAAAATTAATCTTCTGTCATCACAGCACATATCTGAAAGGCTCAGCCAGAGAAGTTTATTAACAGTACTTCTCAAGTGGGTAACATATGTACTATGAATTTAATATAATAATCTTAGCATGAATCTAATATATAAGAAATATAAAACAGAAAACAGGTATTAGTACTGACAAACACTTTTTTCTTTTACTTTTCAATTATCCTAATTAAAATCAAGAAATAGAACTAAGAATTTCTTTCTAATATTCATTTTTATTAGAGGAAGATTGAGGGGGTTTGTCATCAAGTTGTATCACACGTAAGAATCTCTGAAAACAAGCTATTCACTAGACTGTCAGTGTTTTCAGGCACTTAGATATCATACATACAAAGACAGGCTCTCTAGAGATAAAGCCGAGAAAGACCAGGCTGCATTGTAGTTTTTAAACTTCTGTTACTTAGTATTCAAGTTTAAAATATAACTGTTCTTCTGTCCATCCATATTGAAGACTGAAGGATCTGCAGATGGTGCAGTCCATGTACGGCTGAAATTCTTGAAAGTTTCAAAAGAACAGATGAAAAATAATCAAAGTAATGCTTCTACTACTATCAGATATAAATAAGTACAAATGAATTACTTTAATTCACATATGAAGCATTCACAAAAAGAATTAGTAACTTGGTATATTGGTAATGGGCAATTAATCAGATTCAAATACAGTACTTCATAACAGACTAAAGTAATTTTAGATATTTCTCACACTGAAATGTTGGGCACTGTTCACAGCATATGATCATGCAGATATACTTTACAGTAGGTGCTGATAAAAGTGTTTGTAGCAGCAATATATAGATCATGAAAACTAGCAAGGATAACAGCTACAACTTATTTCTATACAAGAGTTTTGTTTTTTAAGCCTTGCTCCAATGCTCTGTGCTGCCCTATATGTCCAGTTTTCTGTACTGGCAAACAAGAAGTCCCAAGTCTTATTCCCTGCTGCAGCCTGAGAACACTCCTCCCTTTCAAGAAGTAAATTAAATTTTCTAGGAAAAATATGCAATTCAAGCCTGCAAATGAACATGCCCATAAATTCAAATCTGCAATAGGAATGAACATTACGGTTTTGACTCTTAACTAGGAACTTCTGAGAGCTCTCTATCACTTGCTTAAGAACATGTAATTATAATGCCACACTGTTGAACACAATGTTATTACTGGATGACACTGTGGATAAAACATGTTTTATTGACTCTGCAGGAAAGACCTGGGGGTATTTTTGTTCTGAATAAAATACATCACCCACTGGTGGGAAAAAGCTGTGTTAATGGTAGATGCTAAAACTTTTCCTTATTGTAAAGCCAGCCATGCCAAATAAACAGGAAAGTACCGTCACTTTTCTAGCTTCATCTTTCCAGGAATCACAGTACTACTACAATAGATGTGACAATTTTATTACTTTTTTTCCTGTTTCCTAAAGTGCAGTCAACATTAACAAGTGAAACATTCCTAATGATGTTATGTTCTGTATCGAATTATGTTAATTGAACAATAGCCAGGTTGAAGTTATTCCCATATGGACAAAGCTTTTTCTCTGACATACTGCCAGATGAAGATTTAAATTGTAGACAGGGTGTGATGGCATACGTATAAATACAAAAAGCAGCAAGTTTGTGACCATGAAGCATTAGAAATACAGACTGAAGGAATTAGGCTGAATTTACAGAAGGTAATGAAAGGATAAAGGGTAGAGAAAAGGAGAGAAGCGAAAGCAGACAATCAAAATGCCCTCATATTTTGCAGGTTTTCTACCAAAAAGTAATGGGTATTTTTGCACAGCTTTCTGCTGCAGAGATCCTAGGTGGCATCTATTATGGAAAAACCTGTTTCTCCCTAGAACTGAAATTGTAGTAACACTATTTTCTATGTAGATGTCTTTTCAACCCAAGTTCTGTAGGCCACATCTGTCTGGGCAAAAATATTGTTTATTTTTAAATTGAAATGATGCTTATTCTAACACTATCTGTTCTTCCACCAGTTATACAAATAATGCAGAGAGACTGCGCTGATCATTACACAGCAGGCAGAAGGATTAATGGAATCTACAGGATTAGCCCTGACCCCAGAAACAACAGCTTTGAAGTTTACTGTGACATGCAATCACATGGAGGCGGCTGGACAGTGCTGCAGCGGCGTCAGGATGGTAGCACTAACTTTAACAGAACCTGGAACGACTACAAAAATGGCTTTGGAAACCTCAGCAGGGAGTTTTGGCTGGGGAATGACAAAATTCACCTCCTGACAAAGAGCCAGGAAATGCAACTGAGAATTGAACTCGAAGATTTCAATGGCATCAGAGAGTATGCGAAATATGAACACTTCTACGTGGCCAATGAGTATCTCAAGTACCGTCTAAGTGTTCATGGCTATAGCGGCACAGCAGGAGATGCCCTTCACTACAGCAGGCATTACAACCACGATCAAAAGTTCTTTACAACTCCAGACAGGGACAATGATAGGTATCCTTCAGGAAACTGTGGAGCATACTACAGCTCTGGCTGGTGGTTTGATGCATGCTTGTCTGCCAACCTCAATGGCAAGTACTACCACAAGCAATACAAAGGTGTTCGCAATGGCATTTTCTGGGGCACATGGCATGGTATTTCTAATGACATTCCCAGTGGATATAGGCAAGCTTTTAAATCAGTAAAAATTATGATCAGACCCAAAAGTTTTGTTCAGTAATTCTACTCCTTTTTCTTAACTAGTTTGCATTGGATTGCACTCAAAATCGTACTTATTCAGTATTATACTCAGAATTCAAGTATTCAGTTATGTTTGGCATAAAATAGTTCTTGACAAACAACATATTTCCATGCAATTTTGTAGAGATGGTTTGACCCATATAATGTTTTAAAACCAGCATGAATGTTTCTGAATAGTTATTGCTAAAACAGCATGGGTTAAGTCTTGGTATTGTTATGTAAATAGTCTAAACATTGCTTTTGGTGCTTTTACTGACTGTTATATACATTTTATGTTTTAAAACTTTCAAGTGGTCTTCCACAAATTGTGTCAGAATGAATACCTATTTTTTAACCTGAAAATAACTCAGGAGGTATAACTGATAACATATAAACATATAGATTTGTGAACGCTTACAATGCAAATTAGTCTCTCTGAAACAGCCTGAATTTTTTTATCAATCACCTATCTTTCACAACTTCAAAGGCATACCATGGCAATACCAATATAAATTAGGAAAAATACTATCAATTCCTATTTTTAAAGGACTAGAAAATAGAGGGCTGCATGGTTTGCCCAAAGACACACACACACATACACACACACAAGTCTTGAAGAAAACTTAGAAAATTAAGATGTTTCCTCAAACCTTACCCCTTTTATCAAACATTATTCAAAGAAGTTGGTGGAAGAACTGAATAAAAGCAGTGGAAATAATCCAGGGAACATGCAATAAAAGACAACATTCTTGCTTGTTTTGTTTCCTCCGTTCAAGCTCAAGGTCCTGTTTGTCAGTTGTGGGAGAAAGGAGCTGATATGTAGCTTATTGCATGTTTATATAGGTAGGTAGACAGGTAGGAAGAAGACACATCAAGAAGAATCCATATCTTAGTATTAATGCCTCTAAATATATACAAAAAAAAGTTTCCTGCACCAATTTGCTTTCTCCTGAATTTTTTAGGTTTGCCAAATACTACAAGATGACTCTTGTAGAGACTCAAGCTCTCATTCAAGTATTTCTCACTCCATGTAGCATTAGGCAGTAATATTATAAGAAAGATTACAAATATTTTGTTACATATGAAAACACTGCATTCTCATTTTCTGAGTATCCCTTTTTGTAGCCACAAAACATGAACAACCCACTGGCAATTATAAACAGAAAAGACAACATGTGAAAGACTTTTTCTTCTAAATATGACTAATGAAACAATCTAATTTTTAAATACTTCAGGAAGTGCAAATTAGAAATACTGTTATTAAAACTCATGTTGTAGATAGTAAGCACAAATTTGACTACACCTATCTATTGCCTACCCTAGAAAAGATATGGCTCTATAATTACAGTGACTAAAATTCTAAATGGAGATGCAATTATTTTAGCAAGAGGCTATTTTGTTATTTTGCTTAGGCCAATCTTGAGATGCAGATAAATGATGTTAAGACTGTATTTCTTTATAAGAGTGGTCTTTGCTGGCGTAGCCTTTTTGATTCAAAGAGACATAACAAGAAAAATATAAGTATACATCTAACCTAATACTTTACAAATATAACCTTTATTGGTTTTTAAGATTATAACAAGAACTACGGTTACAAGCTATGGAAATGAACAATGGTGGCAGTTGGTAAATTGTAACATATTAATATATACATTTAAAGGAAGTAAATACTTTGAAGGATATTTCAGTGTGAAGTGTAATTTGGTTTATTATATTTCAGTTTGAAAGAGTAATGGAAAATTCTAATTGTAAGATGTATAATCTTTGCTTGAGAAAGTGTTTTGAAGCTATAGAATTTTTATTTTGGAATAAAAAAAATTGACTAAATAAAATAAAAAAACAACTTATGAAGCATTGATTAGAAGAGCAAATATCTAATTGCATATGATTATACTTAATCATTTTGCATGAAATGCACGATTTGCTCCTATTCATTATATGGTAACTATCTAAGTATGACTTAGTGTATCTACAAGCTTCTACTTGAAAATGTCTTTTTCCTGCTAAACTGTTAGGAGAGAAACTGTTCATTTATAATCCTGTTTAAAGGAAACTTTGTAAACCACAGAAATTTTAACAGAATAAGCAAATGTGACTAATATCACCTACCAAAGCCTTGTCAGATGAGTTAAGAAAAAAAAAAGATAAAGATAAAAAAAAGATACAAGAAAAAAGAAGTGTAATGCTGTTACACAAACCTGAACATTGCCTGCCTGGAACTGTTGTAGCTGACTTTTCATCAATATGTACTAGTTTTACAATATGTACACATTTTTACAAAGTGTAACTCCATCTACTGTTGCAAACAGTATTTTTGTTCTTTCTTGGTGCAATAAAATTAAGTCACACTGTTGAAGCTGTGCTGGTGCCGTAGATGTTTACAGGGACTATGAAAAAAACAACTAATAATTTTTTTAAATAACTTTCTGTAAAAAACTGAAGCAGTAAGAAAACACAGATAACTTCAGATGACCAACAAAGACTACCACATGACATGCCAGGAGAATAATTACTACTACATTACTAAGAGATCCATTTTATGACACCTTAGCTGTCAGATAACACCAAAGGCTGAAATCTCAGACATCTCTTTGAAACTATTTGGAAAGAGAAAGGTAATTGGCCACTCAGAAGTTCACGCAACCTGTATCTTTAATGTGAAAGAAGAAGCAACCTAATCTGTTTTTTGTACAACCACTCAGATCACATGCCAGTTTCATCAAAGCCTGTAAATAGAAATAATACCCCAAGTTAGAGCAAACAACTTTTTTAGAAGCAAAAGCACTTTGTCTCTGCTTAAGGCTTACTAATTCAAAACATGTTTTTCAATTTACAGAAAACATCTATGTAACACTGATTATCATATGAAAACACTTGTTATCATATGAAAACACTTGTGGGTTTGATACTGCTAGTATTTAAAGCGGGAATTTTAGTGAAGAAGATTAGTAACAGCAGGTTTGCTAGCAAAATTCTTATGGGTTGTTTCCAAAAAAATAAAGGCACAAACCCATCTGTTCAATGTGATCAGCCAAGCGGACTGTAATGTCTTGGCTTTTTTTGCATTGCTTAAACAAAAAGGAAAGAAAGAAACCCAAACCTACATAGGAAAAAAAAAAAGAAGAAGAAATGAAAATAAGGTTTAACAGTGATTTTGATTGTTATTTTCTTCCTTTTTTTGCAGTTATCTCTTTCCTTAATGGTGTTTTTTGGGGGAACACAGCAGTCGAACTCAGAGTGAATTACAAACAATAGGTAGCTTGACAATTCGGTGGAAAATAAACTTGCATTTATGTGATTATTTTCAAAGGAAATTAACCTCATTCTTAATCCATATCTAGAATACCATGTTTATACCTTCAACCAAAATCAAACAAAGAAAAAAGTGCCAAATTTACTTAGCTTCTAAGACTTACATGTCGCATGAAAATCAACAGGAAGGATGTGACTTTTCTCTTAGAAAAAAAAGATGAGGTAAGAACTAAATACCGGCATACCAAGAAAGACATTTTAAATATATTTTTATAAATGTGTTCTGTGGTTTGTTTTTTTTTTTTTACAGGAAATAAGACAAAAAAAATATGGTATATATGGGCCTGAAGATACTGACGTAAGTTTTAAAGACAAATGGCTGAGCGATACCATCCACAGGCCCTGCTAAAAGCAAACATTCCACTTACTAAACTGATCTCTTTCATTCACAGCTTTAAAGAAATGTTTATGGAGTTATAGTACTTGTGCCAGAAGTTAATTTGGTTGTCACCCTCAAGGGGAACCAGAAACAGAAAACAATGGTTTAAGATGATGTGTCAAATCCAACCCTCACACAAGTAATGAGAACAGGGTATGAATCAGTATTATTTAGTCCTTGTTCATCAAATCTTCCTACGCTCAGTAAAAGAAGACTCTATTTGAAAATAATAGCTGGAAAAAATATCCCCAGTACCTTATTATGCTCATATATTCAAGACAAACTCTAAGTCTAATTAATATTTCACTTCTACTGAAATAGTAGACCAACATTTAGAATTGTATAGTAGAAAGTAAGTGTGTTTTACACAGTTTTAAGCAATTACATGGAGTCAATGACTTTTATGGAGAAGTAGGATCTACTTTCAGAAACAGAAATCCTCATTTCTTTCTTTGGATAGCGTATAAAAGCCCCCCGCTTACCCCTGCAGCTTGACCTCTATTTGCAAAACCCAACAATAAGGATCCTTTCTCAGGCAGATCTTTAAGGCTCTGTTTATTTAGTATGTGGACACAGTTGTTTTTGAATAAGTGAATACAACAAAAATGCCTTCAAACATGCTTTTCAGAATAATCTGAACACATTCAACAGCTTCCTGGTCTTGTTTCCTCACAATGTCATCTGCTAGTGGTAAAAAGAATCTCTCAATAGGAAGAGCACATTACACTGGCTTTGTTTCTACTCCTGCTGTTTAAAGGCACCTGTAAATTCATCCCACTCCTCTACAGCTTTTTATAGGTATTACCACCAATTGCACCAACTTTCCTATTGCAACCACTGATCAGCTTAACATTCACTATGCAAACTATTGCTTGCTTGCTGAAAGTTGCTGCAAAACCGCGATCTAGGTTACAGATGCATTATCATTCCTAGCTGACTCCCCAAGTGACCATATAAACAAAGCTAAAAAGGGTTTATTGAATTAACAGTCGGATTCCTAGGGGTGGAGGTGTCTTTGCTCTCTGTGCCAACATATTTATACAGCTTTTTTGTTGTGCCAGGAGCCTTTGAAGCACGTAATGTGGAGTGTGCCAGGATCAGCTTAAGTTTGCAAATGTTGTTTGCATTCAAGAGCTGTGTTAAGAGTTTTACAACTTTGGTAGAGCATATACGTGTTTGGAGAGTACTGAAACAAATTATCCACTGCTATGGTTACCATGCAAAAATATATTGTTGATATGAAGTATAATATTCTTTATAAGAGTAGAAAGCACACTACAGTATGTGTAGGTAAACAGAAATTAAATTGGTGCTCATATAAACCCCATAAAATTCCTGAGTAGGCCAAGCTAGCTTTTCTAGGAAATTTTTCATGTAAAGATGTATCAACATTTCTAAAAATGGTAGTGTCTTATGCCTACCATTTAACCTAAGTTGGGAGAGAATTAAAAACCAGCTTGCTAGAAAAAGAATTTGGGAAAGACCATATTTTCTAGAGTGGCATTGTTAGACATTGGAATGCCACTGATGAAGTATATGAAATACTGATTCTTAATATTTATATTTGAAAGTTGTGGCCAACCTTTATGTGACTTTTTTTTCTTTCCTGCAGCACAAATGAGAAAATTAAGAAAAATTATAAGTACCTTCCCTCCCCTTAAGCCACATTCAAACACTGAAGATATGCACCGTTCCATGACTTTAAAGCTCTTACAGCTAGCAGATCCACATGAATCAGCATCAGATCAGCAGGAGCAACATTTGCTTGAGAAGTCTCTGTTACTGCATTGTTCATTGTTTGGTAAACATGGAGACTTTGCTCTGCGTTACCAGCAGAACCAGAATTTTGGTTGACATCTTTTCAGTTGTCAGAAGTAAGAAGTTCATCAATCTCAGAAAGACTCCAATTTCTGAAATAGTAATGAAAAATGTTAATGAAAAGTTCTTTCTGCTTCCTGATGGATGGTGGCAATAGGATGCTTGGACAACAGCAAAAAGAAAAGTAGAATGATAGCAACAATTTCCATCACAAAAAAGCATTACAAATGGAAGTTGTGGTTGCTGGTGTCAGACAGGGAACATAGTCCATTTTATCTTCCTAGGATAGAGTGCAACAGTCTGCATTAGGCAAGACAGAGAGATCTCTCAAAGGAATTTATTCTCCTGCAAGTTTAGATTTAGCACATGAATAGGTGATGTTCATTAGCAGAAAGGGATCATTGTGGTACCTTCGAAACAAGGTACCCTCTCACTGAATATGGCAAATAATAAAGCACTTATTATTTATTCTGTAGTGTACTTGTGAATATCTCCCTCATAACACCCACCACAAAGATAAACAAAATAACTGTTGCAGAATATTTTTTCTGGTATTGCATTAAAAATAGATGTATACATCTGAGTGAACTAACAACTAACTCTCTAACCCAAGAACATACCAACGAAAGGAAGAGAAAGAAAAAGCACAGCATAGAAAAGCTCAGAGACATCAGTCTTGAGTAAAGCCTACCAAGAACTTCTAATCCAATACTAACTGAAAAAAGACCTCCCACCATTCAATTTCTCCTTTTCATTTTTCATAGAAAGAAGAGCTTGTACCTAATTTATAAATAAGCAGAATTAACCGCACAGAATTAAAAGATACTAGACTTCATGGATGATTACTCCTTCTAACTGAAAAAAAAAATCCTGAAGAATACTAGGTTTTGGATAATCTCTAGAATCAAAAAGATGAACGAGCAGATTTTTGTGAGCAAGTCATCAACTGCATCAAATCTTCAAAATTTTGCAAAGATCAAGTGGATTGAAAACTGTCTGGAGTGTAGCTGTCAATGATTCACTATCAAGTCAGAAAGATGTATAGAGTAGGGGTCTTTTTGTGTCTGGGATTGTGATTTGGGTAGCAAAACAAAAATTAAACAACAGAAAAGGATTTGAAGACTGTAAGAGATTACAGGTGAAGCATCAACAGCATCATTATACAACTGTTGTTTTAGTAATTTATGTTCCCATTAAAATGGGAAAGCCTGGATCATGTGAAGGAAAGAGAAGAACAACTTGAGTGTCCAGAGGAAAAAACCACTACCATACATTGCAGAGAAGGACAAAAATGATGACAGTGGGCAGGAGGCAATCTGTTAATTGTTCTTTTTAATTTTCATTCTGCTTAATCTGGTCATTTTTATTTTTTAACCCAGTTTCAAGTCATGTTCTGTTGCTTTTTCTATTCAAATGACAATTTCAGTATGTCCTGTGCAATAGTAGCGTTGTAACAAGGATGACACAAGGATAAAGGGATAGGTAAAATGTATTGTATTATCACCTGTTATAAAACCCCCAAAAATTCGCATGCAAAGGATGAGTACAAATTCAGATCATTTTGCTGAAGCTAGCTACTAGTAAATATTAGTTTTATAAAATAGCTCTTGAAACTTAGACAACATACATTACAAAATTAACCACATTTTTTGCTGCCTTTTAAGAATTAATTTACAGATACGTGGTCTATAATGCACTAAATTAAAAGTAAAACCAGCATAATTTATTGCATGCTAATGTAACATTTACCCAAGTAATAAATTTATTTCATCACACATGTAGTAGACTGAAGTTTTCCATGAAAGTTATTAACATGATACAGACTGATTTCTAACAGTGTAAATTAGATGAAAACAGGATATGAGGAAAGACTCACAAGAAATTCAATTAGAAGTGCTAGAGCAAAGGTCTTTATTTCAAGGACATAACAACAAAGGCTAAAAGAAGTGGAAAGTTCATTTTGTGATTATATGACAGTCCTCTAACCAACAGCTGTGGAAGTACTGAGTTAGACTGATGCCAATCTGGTAATAAATAAAAACACTTGGTAGGAAGAAGCAACTCATGATGACCTGAGTGGCTTTTGTTCAAACCTCTGTCCAGTTTTTCATATTTTTACCTAACCCCCATGGATAAACAACATTACTATGTGTTATTGAAAATGATGGAAAGAGTGCGTGTTTGGCTTCTTGCTATTTATATGTTTGACTACCTGCTGTTTACATGAGAAAAACAAGACTGGTTTGACTGGAAAGTTTACTGCTAGAAAGGATAAATCTGTTCTGAAATAGTAAAATCAAGAGGTGCTCCTTCTGATAAGTGTTTGCTGCTGGCAGGCATAGATGACCAGCTAGTAAACCAGAGATAATATGATACAGTTGTGCTTCTGTGGAAAAATCCTAAAAGCTATTCCAAGAAGCTAAAGCCAGTGTCACTGCAAGAACCTCTACAGTGACCAGAGCCGTGTATTTATCTCTGAATTATGTATAAAGTTCAACAAAGGAAGCAAACATGTCAGTGGAAGAGAGGAAACATGAATAAGTGATGAAAAGCCAAATGAAAAGCCATAAAGCACAAGTATGAACCGTTAAAAATTATGGTAAGAATGAGTCATAGTTCCCTTTTAAAAACTGACAAAATGACCAGAAGACCATGTTTATGAAATCTATGCAAATTGCTTACTTTGGTTTTCCATTGCATGTTTTTTTCCTGAGTTGGGAACAACATCTAATACTCAGGTTACCCTCTATTTCTCACTAATGGCTTACAATGTTATCAGAGTTGAATAAATCTGCCTTAAATTTGACATGCAGAATAATCTCTTTGGAAAGATTTTTTGGAGGGGAAAAAAAACAGCCAAATGAACTGATCATTTTCTAGGGTAAGTATAGGAAAAAAAAAAAAAAAAGGTTTCCCTAATTAAAAATAAGGAAAACAAAGCAGAAATGTAGAATATATTTTAGAATGTTATATCATGTAATTTTATTTTATTTGGGGGAGGGTGGAGGGGTAAAGATTTCTTGTACTAGGCCTATGCTTCTTGTTGACATAACAAATATCCTACTACAACTGAAAATCTACAGAAGTATTGGGAGTAGCTGGAAAATAAAAGCACTCCCCAAAGTGCAGTTTCTATACTTTCAGTAGTCACGAGGATTTCTCTAAGGTGAGAGGTCAAGCCTCTTTGAGAGTTGAGCTGCCCTGGACTTTTGCAGCTGCCTTGGACTGAGAAGAAACAGGGTTTGTGCTACAACAATCCTGGAAGCTGTGAACTCACCATATACTGGTATTGGATTGAAACTGAAAATCTCTCCCTCCTGTATATTGAATGCACAAGAGATTAGAGAGAGATTGTACAGCTTCATGCTATGCTCAGCATGATTCAATAGCAGGATAGGAAAGGGGCAGTCCTATTTTCCTCTTCACTATAAACTCTTGCCCTTTCCTTTCTACTGACTTGAAGTCTAAGGCAGAGAGGAAAAGCTGGGCTAGCAAACTGGTCTGACAGATCCAAGCTGGAAAGAGCCCAAAGTAAAGCAACTTGAAGTAGGAACTTCAAGAAAAACACAAAGTATAAACAAAGACTGTTTAGGATGTAAGAGAGATGCACATTTTTATTATACAAAGGGCAGAACTTGATTGCTGTCCATTGTCACCATGGGAAAGGCAAGAAGAAAGCTGCATTATTCACTCCAAAGGAAATTTAAACTGGGATTAAGGAAAAACTTCTTTTTTTAAAACTTGAGCTTTGATGAAAAGCTGGAAAAGGATACCCAAAGAGCTGTCTCCATCAGTTAAGGTTTTAAAGAACAAATTAGACAAGTATCTGCAGAGAATCTACTTCAGTGTAAATTTTGGATTAGATGATCTCCTACTGCCTCTTCTGGCTTTACACTGTTAATGATTTCATTTTATATGTATTTGACGTCTTAAATTCTAAAATATTTTTAGTATTCTAAAAGTTCCCTTAACATAAAAAATTCCTCAAAAGGAACTGAGCTCCAAAAGAGTCCTTCTAACGTCATCAGTTAGTGCCTCAAGAGCCACTTACCATGGATTTTTCCTGCAGCCATTGAGTCTTTCTAAAAATCATGATGCAATTACCTCTTCAGCTAGAATACCACAAAACCAAGACCTCTCTGTTCTCATTCTCCTTAAGGCCACAATCACTGAAAAACAACATGGCTATCTCTTCAGCACACCATTCCCAAGAAGAATACAACCCATGTATGTTTCTGCTTCACAAAATGTTCTTACCATTTAAAAAAAGAAAAATCAGAGAAGAGATAGGGAAGCTACAGAGAGCTGATGGTAACAACCTGCAATTACTAACACCAAAATATACATTTTAGATTAATTGATTTGGACACTATATGCAGTCATAGATAGGGAAAGCTGGAGTATATGGTACCTCATCTAAACACTGAAATGCAGGACTTGCTGTTACATCAGTGGATCCCTCATCTTGGCTATAAACTCTTGGAACTATAACACAGATGGATTGCTCCTCAATTGCCGATTCCGTATCACTGGAACTGGAACTTTCTTCGCCAGCCTCGCTCATCATTTGAAGTTCTAGGAAGTAACAAAACCAGCAAAATACAGTAGATTATATCCTGGGATATATATAACTGTGCAAGATAGATGTGGAAAGAATGCAAAATTGACATGAGACCCATGTTCAACAACAAGAGTCACAACATGAGCAAACTAGGCGGGTCTACAGTTACGGCTTCATGAAAGACTTGTAAGAGGCTGCACTACCACTCTGTAGTTTGAGTGTTTTTAAAAATCCTCTAATAGTTGGCTATGTTACTGTCACATAAACGCTAGACAACATGCAAAACAGTACTCCTTAAAGAACAGCAACTGAATAATAGGTTGAGGCTGGAAAAGGCCTCTGGGGTCACCTAGCACAGTCTTCTACTCAAAGCAGAGCTAAATTCAAAACTAAATTGACTTGCTTAGGGATTTGACCAACTAAGTTTTGAAAATCTGCTAAACCAAGCAGCCCAGCCACTGCTCTCAGGCAGGTCCTTATAAAGGAAAACTCCAAGTGGATGGGACTCCTCTAGTTATAACCACTATGAAATTTTCTGTCATTTCCATAAAATCTGTTCCCCCCTTCCCTCTCCATCCAACATAAGCCCACCCTTCATGGTGTCCCTTGATGTTGCAGGGTGTAATTACATGGAAAAGGAACTCCTTCACAGCACATAGAAATATAGCTCCAACTTGTGTGAGTAATATCATTAAAGTTATTCATGTCTGCAAGTGATAGCATGGCCATACTTTAAAAAAAAAACCAATACCAAATGATAAAACCAAACCCAACAAATAAACCCTGAAACCATACAAAATGGAAAAATATAATATAGAATCTGAGAATAGGAGGTAGAAAAATACTGGGAAAAAATATTATTCTGACAAAAAGGTCTTCTGACATAATGGTATAACATAAGTTTTGTATATTTGAAGAGTTTAAAATATTGACCTTTTACATGAATGCATTATGAAACAAGACAAAAACATTACAGGAGAAAGATATAAGTGATATGGGATGACTAAAGACAGTAAGCATCTTACAGAAGGAAGACAGGGGAGGAGGACTTCTGAAGCACACAGAAACCTTGCCCTGATATAGAGAGACAGGGGAGCCATACAGCATTTGTAGAGCAAAGCACAGCAGAAAGTGGAGATGGAGCATACATTGAGGAATTTAAGAATTCCTGCACAAGTTCACTGAAGTTAACAGTACGTAAAATTAATGGAAAAATCAGTATCACAGTATTTTAGTTCAAAATTCTGGGAGAAAGACTGCCAACTTCTGCAAGTGTTCACCTGACGCCAGCAGGTCTTTCTAGATTAATTATTATGCACAATAACTATCACACAGAGACATTGTATTCTGCTGTAGGAAAAAATCATTATAAAATCCAAAGTTGCAGAACCCACCTCAAGTTTGTCAGTCTGTATATCACAGAATCATAGAATGGTTAGGGCTGGAAAGGACCTTAAGATCATCTAGTTCCAATTCAGCCTTTCACACAACATATGGGAGACCTTTCTCTTTTAAAAGAGAGCTATTATCAACCAAGGACAAACAAAATTAAAACTGTAATAAAACTGAAGAGAAATTTTGAGACTATTTCAACAGTATATACCATATTTCTCCAAAGAAACAACCAATTTTGCATTCCAAAGCCAGAAAGCTTACAGTTAAGAAAAATATGATTTCTTGTTATAATTGTTGTGAGAAAATCGATACAAAAATGTTGTGTTGTATGTATTCACCTTTTGAAAAGTCACTTGTCTATAAAGGTAGTGCAACTTTGACAGGCAAGTTTATGACTTTCTTCACTGCTGTTTGGAGTTCCTTTGGGAACATTTTGACTTTTGGAGAGATTTCAGCAGCTGCATTTGCTTATGGAAAAAAAAAAGCAATTTCATGATCCCTCCTGGAAGAGTCAAAATATTGTGAAACAACTGTAAGCATCACAGAGGCCAAGAAATAAACTCTGAAATACTGTACATAAACATGTATACACATTGCTCTCAATAGAGAGCAGTTTTTAATCTATAAAACTACTGAGTATTTTAGCATATGCATTTTATGTTTATGGCTGCTGCTGCTACTTTATTTGTTCCTCTAAACATATTGGAAGAATTCAGACTGAGGGAAAGCACAGTGGCAGAAACTCTAAGCAGAACAATGCCAAGCACCATGAGCTTCATGGGTGTAGGCATTTTTGCCAATACTTGTATGTGAAACATACAGTTCACACCAGTCAAAAAATACACTTCCTCACAGTAGGGTAGTATGAAATAGTCCTCACCAAGATTCCAATTTGCTGCACTGGGAGAAAACAAAAACAATCTTCTGAATCTGGAAAGTTTACAGTATTATGTGAAGACATAACTATAGACAGCTGAGACAGAGGAAAGCAATTAGCCTTAGCTAGTGTGATAAGCACTAGTCTCAGCTCCTTTTTAAGAGGGAAGCAGATAGGCTGTAACAAAAGATATTCTTCAATTACCTACTACATAATTAGATTTAAAACCAGCTTACACAAAATTGGATACATAAAGTTCAAAAAGCAAATGTGAAAATTTGTATTTCTGCAGTATCTGATAAATAGTTTAATTTGAATAGAAATGAATGTTGGCAGGATTTCTAAGTTTTCTGAACAAATATGGATGTTTTCAAACTGTAGAACTGACAATAATAGCCTTGATCCAACACAGAATTGCAATGGAAGAGAATTACAAGTCTATTTTGGAACCTGGGTCAATTCAGGCTGAGAACTGTCATGTGAAACAGCTTCAAGACAGCAATAATAATAAAAGTCTGAACTTAGATTCCCAAGACTAATGCCAGCAACTTTCCTTCAGTATCTCTCTAGCTAACAGTAATATTCATGCACAAGTCAGTACAGAATTCACATAGGTGACACTAAGCTGCATTGACTCTTTCCAGGTGACAGATGCAAAATGTAGTAAGATTTCATTCTGATCAAGAAGAGATGCAGCTCCATGTATGAAGCTGCATCAACCAGACTACTTAAGATGACACAAAAATATTGATTTTATAACCCAGCACTACCAAGTCTACCACTAAACCATGTCCCTAAGCACCACATCTACATGTCTTTTAAATGCCTCCAGGTGGATGTTGTCTCAACCACTTCCCTGGGCAGCCTGTTCCAATGCTTGACAACCCTTTAGGTAAAGAAAGTTTTCCTAATATCCAATCTAAACCTCAGGATATTTATCTACAACTTCATGCTATCCCCTTCTGCTCACAAATCTTAAAAAAGAACAAATGACAAAACAAACCCCAAAATCATTCTGGAAACAAGACAACTGACTTAGCATTTCAGACTGAATTAGTTAGAAAAATTATGTAATGTAGTTGGAACATCAGAATGGCACTATCTACTCAGACCAAAAGTTGATCTAGCTTTGCATACTTCCAGCCAACACTGAACGCCTAAGGAGTGACAGAAGAATCCACTAGTCACATTGTACTGATGCTTCCCTGAACTCATATAATCTCCCCTTGAACTCAGGCAAAATTATCAGTACCTGTAAAATCCTGGGGAATGGAGATTTTCATCTTACTTCTGCACGACATGAGGAACCAGTGCTTTTAGTTTGTTTTGAATCTGTCTCCTTAATGCCACCTAGCTCTTTTACTGGATTGGTCACTGAATAATCACAGCCTTTCTATGCCACTGTTTTTCTTTCTAACATTGTATCTTCATTTGCTAATCCTTCTTTAGGCTAAAGAAGCCAGTCTACCTGCTGTCACTGGCATGAAAGCCCTTCTCTGCCTTCCATTGTCATTATCATCCATTTCCAAAACATTTACAATTCTACTGATCTTCTTCAAGGAGAAGGGAAGAGATAAGACAGACAATATTAATAACATAGGAGTACCATGGATTTATTCAATCACATAGTGATGTTCTTTTCATCCCCTTAATTTTATTTCCTAAAGTTAAAGCTTACAGTCTTGTAACCATGAGGATAATCAGGGGACTGGAGCACCTCCCATATGAAGATAGGATGAGAAAGTTGGGGCTGTTCAGCCTGGAGAAGAGAACGCTGTGTGGAGACCTCATAGCAGCCTTCCAGTATCTGAAGGGAGCCTATAGGGATGCTGGGGAGGGACTCTTCATGAGGAACTGTAGTGAGAAGACAAGGGGTAATGGGTTCAAACTTAAACAAGGGAAGTTTAGATTGGATATGAGGATGAAATTCTTTACTGTAAGGGTGGTGAGGCACTGGAATGGGCTGCCCAGGGAAGTTGTGAATGCTCCATCGCTGGTGGTGTTCAAGGCCAGGTTGGACAGAGCCTTGGGTGACATGGTTCAGTGGGAGGCATCCCTGCCCATGGCAGGGGGGTTGGAACTAGATGATCTTAAGGTCCTTTCCAACCCTAACTATTCTATGATTCTATGATCCTATGATCATTAAAATTAAAATATCATGTACAATAGGGCATTAAAATATGCATGTAATTGAGAATTGATTGTTTGATTAGACTGTACAGCCTCACAGACAAATACTTATGGGAGTTGAATGCACACCACATACCTTAACTGCTTAATAATTTAACAAATAAGTTCCATTGTTTCCCCTTTTTTTCAAGTCTCTGTTATTTGGGATGGAATCACCCTGAGCCACACAGAGATTTATCTGCTGGAGTTCTAATTAGATATGGCTAAGATACAGAGAATTTGAATGTTAAGATTTGCCACTTCCCTTTTCATGTGGTTTCTATGAGGAACTTCATTTCCTCAGAAAATCTCTGGTAGCATGACAAACAAAAAAAATCCCGAAATTCCAAACCATTGTGTGCTTTGGAGACTGCTTCCCTCTGCCATTCCTGAGAAGAAATGGTTACCATCACTACACACACACTGAAGCACTGAGGGGAAAACAAACAAAATTCACTCTGCCTACTCACTGAAATCTGGACAAGTCTTGAAAACTAAGAAGGCTCAAGGATACAGCTCAGAAATACATCCCTGAAAAAATACAAATGACAAAATACAAATAAACTAAAATAATACAAGTATTTTATAATAGAATCACGTGACAACTTGGAAAAAACATCCTGGCTACAAAATTCTTAAGCCTTATGATAGGGAGCAACATGGATACACTGGGTGTGATGAACCTTGCCCAAATGCTAAATGTTAACTTGAAAAGAGGTGGCCTTGCATCTGCAGGTAGGAGCCTCACCATGAGTGTAACACTAGCAAGAACCCTCCTCCAGGGTGGCCCTATATTCCTGAGCAATGAAGTCACATTATTTCTTCATTACAGTTAAAGCAAATGGATGAACTTAATCCTGCTCGGGCAGTCTAAGTTTGTACCCTGTGGCTACCTGAAGCACTGATCTAATTCTATGACTGATTCCAAATGTAAAGGTTAGAAAAAATTATTCCTCCTACAGCCTTTCCTGCATGTCCTTTTTATTTAATTCCTCTTCCCTTGAAATCTCTCTCTTACTTGCTTTAGTCTTAAAATGCCTCTAGTAATGCTTTGGCTTTAAAATTATTTTGTAACACTTTTATAAGGTCTACTTTTTGTTATCTTTTACATGAAATACAGATTATTCTTTGTCATACAGCAACACTGTAAGTAAATATCGGCAAAATGGCTAATAAGGACTCACACAGGCATCTTGAAATCTTCAATTATAAATATGATATAGCTTTCTTCTCCTGAAAGTGACAAGTCAGGATATTAAAGATGAAAATAAATTTCATTTACTATCGCACTATGCTACATGCCATACCAGCTGATCTCTGATCAGCTGGAATTTAGTCAAGTTTGAAGACGGAACTGAATCAATATTACAGTGAAAATATAGATGGCATAAGTAAAATATTAAAAACATGAAGCTTCATGTGTATGGAGAAAGAAGAACATTTTCCTAGCAATTACTTTTAATTTGTTTTCTTCAGTATTTTTAGCCATATAAGTATGCTTAGACTGTATGTAATGGGAAAAAAAAAAACAACCAGACAACACAAACCTGTAAAAGAAATACTAGATACGGCTTAAGCATCTTTGAATGATTTCTTGATCAAAGTTCCCAATTATATGAAACTCGACAATATCAAAGATGGTGCATAGCATAGTACAGAGCCCAATCTGATAAACCTCTGCCTACACCAGAAGCTTCAAATACCAAGATGCTGGAGGAAAAGGGGGCAGTGGGAAAACAGCACTAACGTTTAAGACAAGGTAGGAGAAGATGATAAGGAACAGCACCGCTGACTTGAGGGAGAAAGGGCTGGCGGTGGCCAGCCCCACTTAACCAAAGACAGGATTCCTTTCAACTGTTGGTTAACAGAGTTTTTTGTTGAATTGGCTGTCATCTAGCGGAATTACAGCACATTGCACCACACTTACAGGTCTGGAGCTGTTTCCCTGACAAATTATTGAACGTTTAAATTTGGTATTTATTCTGAAGAGTGAGAATTTTGTATTTTTTTTCCCCAAATGGACTATTTCTAAACACTTGAAAAAAATGAACTTCTACCCCCTGTCATCTCCCAAGATGTTTCTTGATACATTTTTGTCTTTCTAGAATTCATCTTTCTATACAAAACTATCATGTGGCATACTGGCCCTCTTTTGTGTTTCATCTAGTGCTTGTTGAGATTGGATATGTAAACCAATGAAATAGTTTAACTTGAAGAGCTTTAGTGAATCTTAATTAAACTTTACACAGTGAAAATTACAGGCAGACCAAAAAGCCAGGGCCATCTTCTTGCCTCTTGGACACCCAGACCTTATTGCAGATTCATAAATAATCAATGCCAGACAGTGATAAAAATGGAAACAAGGCTAATGTGATGAAATGAGGTTGATGAGCAATTGTCATATTGCGTGGCGTGCATGGTTATTTTAGGAAAAGAAGAAAAACAACACATGGAGTGCACCAGGGAGCAAATCAATAAAGTAACAGCCCCAGATTTCATTATTTCTTGTGTTGCAATTTAGCTGAGACAATGGACCCTTCTGTGCATGTTACACTCATTTTTGGCAGTAAACTACATCCATGACAAGAATGCAGCCCCTGACTTTACATCATTATGCTCACATCCCCCCCTCATCTTTTATTAATTATTATTTGACAATATTGGGGGATGTAAAGTCCATAAAAGGGTTTTAAACTGAATTCAGTAGTTTCCCACTCATTTGTTAACCCTTGAAATTGTCTCATGGTCTGTTTATATAGAACTCAGGAAAATATGCATTTGGCTGGCTTTAGAACTGCTAGGCTGCTGGAAAGCAGTTACAGTAAATAACATGTTAACCAAGCAATCCTGACAGAGAGCAAGTTTGGAGCTCTGCCGTACCGCTTCAGAAAAAAACCTGTTTTTCCAGCACATCCGCCAAACCGCTGCTTCATCCTCTGACCGAGGGCATTTCAACACATGGCGTCTCACCCTAGGCTTCAGCATAACAAAGACCAGGCTGTCACCCAAAGCTATGCCGTTTCCCCCTTCCCATTCCTCCCTTTTCCCTGCCTTCTCCCTGCAGCTGCTGAATCCTGAGGCTGCCCCTTCTCAGGTATCTGAGCGGGCTGGAACCCAACCAGCACGGCTCCTCCATTGGAAACTAACACCCGGCCGCACCAGCACCAGCCCGAGCGGGTCACGGCCCGCACGCCCTGAGGTACCTCGTCTTCTCACACAAGACAGGGCACCACCTCGGGCCCGAGGGGGTGAAGACTCCCGGCACGCCGGGAAGGGTGGGCCCCGGCCCTCCCGAGTCTCCTCAAACCAGCCTGAGGCGGCGCTGCTGGCCTCGCTTCCAGCCCCGACATTGGTGCTGCGGTTCTGCCTCTCCCGGCCCCGGCAAGCCCCTCCAGGCCGCGCAGCCCAGCGCCGACCCCGCCGCAAGTCCCTACCTGCGCCGCCGCGACCAGCGGCGTCCCCCGTTCCCATGGCGACGGCGGCTCGCTACGGCGGCTTACCTCAGCCGCCTTCGGCCCTCCCCCTCGCTTCTGATTGGCTCTAGCAACCCGTCCCGCTGCCCAATAGAAGCCGACGGCGGAAACGCCCCGCCTTCGCTGATCGGCGGATGAGGCCGTTCAGCGCGCTGGCGAACTACGACTCCCAGGATCCCCAGCGCGGCCGGGCGGGGTTAGTGCCTGTCACGTGGCCGGGCGGGGTGAGGAGCCGCTTTTTTCCCGCCTCAGGGGCTCTGCCTCGGGGCGCGATGCGAGCGCTGCTTCCGCGCTGGGCCCCCCTGGCGCTGCGGGCGGCTGCCGGGGGCTGCGGGCCGCCCGTCCCCCGCCGCGCTTGCAGCGGCTCCGCCGAGGCCGGCGGCCGCAAACCCCTTCGGGAGTGGGCGCTGTCGGTGAGCCCGCGGGGTCGGCTGCGGGTGCGGCTGCCCTGCCAGGTGAGCGTCCGCCCGCTGGACCCGCAGCGCTGCCCGGACGCGGACCGCGTGCTGGTGGCTGTCAGCGGCGCCGGCGGCAGTCCCCCGCGCCGCGGCAGGGAGCAGGACCGCGTCCGGGTGGAGTACGACGAAGCGCTGGAGCAGATGACGATCGTGGCGGACGGCCTGGACAGCAAGGCGGCCGTGGACGTGAGGACACCCGTGAAGTTCGGTGGGTGAAGCGGGGCGGGAGAAGCGGCTGCGCGCCCGGCTGCCGGGCCTCTCCTGCGGGCGTGGTGGCCCGCAGAGCCCGGGGGTAGGCGGGATTCCTCCGTCCCTCCCTCTGGTGGAGGCTGGAAGCGATCTTGGCAGCGATATTTCGCCATGGCATCATGCCCCCTCCAAGTACGGAGGTTCGAACCGTCCCTTTTTTCCTGTGTTTCCTGACTTCTTAGGTGTTTAGGTATATAATTTGTTGTTGACATTTTTGTCAGCAGTTATTAAAGCTGAAACTTCTGCCATGAAGTGGTAGTTACAACACACACTTTTATTTTTACTCTGACATCTGCCGTTCAGGGGCTGTGCTCAGCAGGGTTGTTGGATCTACCTGCTCTGGTAGTGGTTGTTAGGCTGAGTGATCAGCCACAGGGGTCAAGCTTGGAAGGCAGCAATACAGATGAATTTACAGGAGGGGCTGCCTTGTCTAGTTTAAGTCTTGCATTATGTTTTTGTGAACAGGGTAAAAATCTGTGCAGGGTTTCTGATATGGGACCAATAAACAATTTGGGAGAGCAGCTGTAGTGCCTGAAACCAATGAACAACTGTGCTGGACTGACAGTGGCTCTTAAGCTTCGGGAAGGAAAAGGGCAAGCTTGCTAGGGCAATGCCCTTCTGAGCAGAGCTTTAGGAAACACTTGACCTAGAGATACTTGTGTTTATTCATTGATGTGGAAACAAGCAGATGATGCTGGAAAAAAGATCCTTTGGTTTGCTTCATGTGGTTGTCCAAGACTGTTGCTTTTGTTTCATTTGATTCTCTCCTGCAGTTGTGATATGAGAAATGGTGTCCAATCTCATTCTACTCATGTTTCATCAATGTTATCTATGGCTTTTCTAGAGCATGGTGTTCTCTTGGTTACCACTTTTTCAAAGCCTTACATTGAAGACATTCTACACTTTTTATCTTCACTTGCTGTCCTGGGTTCAGCAGCAGCAGTCATTTTTCTCCTTCTTAGTAGCTGGTGCAGTGCTGTGGTTTTGACTTTCAGCCTGGGAACAGCACTGAAAACACCGATGTTTTCAGTTGCTGCTCAGTAATGTTTACTCTGACCAAGGACTTTCTGAGTCTCATGCTCTGCCAGGGAGGAGAGGAAGCCGGGAGGAAGCAGAGACAGGACACCTGACCCAAAATAATCAAGGGGTATTCCATACCACAGCACATCATGCCCGCTATATAAACTGGGCGCAGTTACCCAGAAGGGTTAGATCACTGCTTGGTCGGGCTGAGTTATCAGTCGGTGAGTGGTGGGCAGTTGTATTCCCTTCCCTTGTTATTTCCCTGATCATTATTATTATTGGTGGTAGCAGCAGTGGTTTGTGTTATACCTCAGCTACTGGACTGTTCTTACCTGAACCTGTGGGAGTTACATTCTTTCGATTCTTCTCCCCATCCCTCAGGGAGCCGGGTGGGGCTTGGGGGTGGGGTGGGACGTGGGGGTGTGTAGTGGTGAGTGAGCTGCTGCATGGCTGCGTTACCAACTGGGCTTAAACCAGGACACTTGCTTTCTCCTCCCCTATATCTTGAATTATACTATGTAACCTTTTGGTTTGGTTTTGTTCACACACACCATCCCTCCACAACACACATGCACACACCCCACCCCACATCCCTTTTTTTCGTTTAGAAGGACCAGCATTCTCTTTCAATTTAGTCTTATGCATTCACTATAATTTACTTCTTGTTTTTTGTTTTGATGGGGTTTTTTAACCCTCTTGATAACTGAAGGGGTGTTTATATATATACACACACATATATAAACGTATATATATGTTTACCAGAGCTTAAGATCTCTTTTGTTCCCTTGCAACTAATATAGTGAGAAACATTCTGTAAATAAAATCGGGGGGAGGGAGGGAGAGAGGTGTTCTCCCCCTCGCTGTTCTCAGTGTGCTTTACTTTGTCTATTAGAATGGCTGTACTAATCTGTACCATTGTTAAGTATATTTTTCCACCCTGGGTATGCCCAGCAGGGTCTCGGGCTTTAAGTCCAATAGGTAATTTGTCTGAGTGGTACAGCGGTTGAAACAGCCTCAGCTGATGCCTGCGGGCAGTGAGGGACCCAGAACAAAGAAATGCCTGGGCCTTTGCACCCAGTGTACAGTCTGTGCATCCCTTGTTCATATGCTCTTCATGCGCCTTGCATGCACTTCTTGGTCCAATGGTGATCTTTGATCTGGGGTCTTCTTGTTCTTTATTGGAGTCTTTCTCTTTCTCCAGACTGGTCTCTGCCTGTTTCTTATCTGAATGGGGGTTCCATCTTCTGCTGATAGCTGCTTACTTATCTTCCACTTTGTGCTGGCCTCAGGGCCTCCCTTCACCTAACCAAGCAACAGTTCAAGAGAAGCTCAGTTGTTCGAGGCTTGTGGCCTAGGGCTCCAGCAACTTTAATCATGCTAAGCAAAGCTACTCAGACATACAGTTAAAAGAATTCAGCTTACTTAATTTACAACACCATGCCTGCAGCTAGCCCACTGTCCTGTCTCCAGCAGTCATAAACAGATGCTCAGGGAAGAGCAAGAACAAGACAAACATAAGTGATATTTCATCTCAGTTTTTTCTTGGCTGTCAGCTGTTTTCAGCTCATGGGATTTTCTGAGCCTGATACAGCACAGCACCACAGTGGATCTCTCTTCCTAGTGTCCACTCAAGTAAACGGTTTCATGGTGAGAGCGTCCTGGCAAACTCCATGCCTCTTGGCAATTTGTCCCACAAGGCATATGCCATCCATCCATTCAAGTATCCATTCAAGGATAGATATCCCTCAGATATTTTTAGTCTGATGAAACTGTAGGCTTTACCAACATAAAACCTTGTGAAGCTGGCCCTCAAGCCTCTGATGATAGCCACCAGTCCAGCTTGCCAGGTTTTGCACTTTTACATGCTTCAAAGTATATCTTAGTTTACTTAAATGTAAGAAACGTATTGTTTGATTAACATCTTGGTCACAGCATCTCTCTTCTAAGTCTTCCGTGAAGAGGCTAAGAAAATAGTATCTGCAAATAAAACAACTTTCCAGAAAACCTGCTTATCCAGTCCACCTCTTCTAGCCCTCTTTCTTTGGAATTGTTGCCTTCGAACACAGTCTGCATCTTTCTTTAAATTTAACCTCTTAGCTTACTGTGGTAATAAGACATCACTTCAGCAGCAAAAATGAATGTGTTTTAGCGCTGCCTCCTGGATTATCCTGGCTTGTCAGGTGGCAAAACTTCACTTTGTTGTTAATTGTAGCTCTCAGTTTCTCATCTTCATGGTCTGCAAACTGCTGCTGTCAAGATTCCAGCATCTGTCCTGAGCAGCTGTGTGACGGTATTGATCTTTAGCCTTGGGTCTGCCTTGGGGAATCTTGTTGGGGCAGAGCTTGTTATACATACTCTGATTCTTCTCATATTTCTGGTCACATTGGCAGATAGTGGAGGTGAAAGAAAGACTCACAGGCACTTAAATGAAGGTTTCTTAACCAGATAATCTCCTTTTCTTTAGAGAGTAACAGGCTCACTATCTCTTCGTCCTTCAGTTACATGTCTTTCAGCAAACACTTCTTTCTGCTTTTTAGCCTTAGAAGAGCAAAACCACTTGTTTCCTCTTCTGCCTTCACTTTGTGCCTGTTGTTATGGAGGTCATTACTATAAAAGATTACTAATATAGTCAGAATCCCCAGACTGCACATTCTCAAACTTCTTCTTGTTCTTTAAACTTAGGGGTAATCCTGAGTGGCAGAAAAATGCTTTTGCTTCTCCTGTATGAAGCACTATGAGACTTATTCACTTGATAAGAGTTATCTACAGGACCTAGTGACTTGTTTTTATGAGTGCCTATGAACAGTAATAAGGTGAGCTGATTCAGACTAGAGGCAAACATGCTTCTTCATGCCAGGGTAAGTCAGACCTTCCAGAAGCCTAGGGAAGAATGACACATGCAAATACTTCTGCACCTGGTTTTGTATTAGACTGCTTGCTAGTTGAAGCAGCATAGGTCTAAAACCAGAACTATGTATTTGTGCTGTTGAATCTTATTACTCTGTGTGGCCTCAAACAACTTGCCAGCCTTTCCACCCTAAACCCCATGTCAGAGTACCCAAATGTCTCTGTAGACTTGCTAATAGAATTGGTGACTAGGGTAGCTATGAGGTGGAGTTTGGGAGTAGATTAATAAGGAAAAGAAAATTACACTGAAGGACCACACCTTGCTGATTCCTTGCCAGAGGTTACAGTCACTGTGCTGCCTGTTAATGATTTATCTTGAAGGTAGATGGCTATACACAGGCTTATAAAATTTTCAGTGTTTGTTGTTGATTATGACTAGTCATGCAGTTGAAAGTATGTGGCCAAGCCTCATAAGAAGGCTCTTTAATAACAAAGAAGCTGCTTTTTTTCCCTATTTATAGTAACTATAAATATAAATAATAAATAAATAACTATAAATAGTTACTATAAAATGATCAAGTACTATGTTAAATAGATCTAACTATTCTCATTCTGTTGCTCATAAAACTCTTTTAATTTTAGATTTGGATATCAAAACATCAGGGACTGGCTGTGTGAAGATTCAGAAACTAGAATGTGATAACTGCAAAATAGAAACGGAGAAGGGGACTAGTGTCCTGCAGTCAATAAAGGTACAAAGAACCCTCTCGCACTCCATCACTGCTTTAAAAGGGATCGTGGGTGGAATATAGTACAGAAAGTTAAATAACAGTTCTGGAGATAAGTACTCTGGTATTTCTCAGTGTTACTATGTGTATAGCACCTCACCTTTATTTATTGCATACAATTACAACACAAAGTTACTGACACATAATAATGTGGAGTCAGAAGTCCAGATACCATTGGTGATAGCCAAAGCCAGCAGAAACAGTGACAGCAGTAAGCCTAAACTTTGTCCCTCTGCCCCTCAACAAAAAAGAAGACAGACTTGGATTTCCTGTGTAGCTGCATACTTTGCAGTATGATTCAATTTTTTTGTGTGTTTGGTTTGGGTTTTTTTTAATAATTCTGATATGTAGGTGTTATTAACAAACCCTAGGTTAATTATCAATAAGAAGTTACACATTCTGTCCAAAATACCTGCCTGGAATATATCTGATAAATACTGTATATATCATGGTCATGACCTTGTTTTTTCAATCTTTAAGACTTAAGCTTTGCTGACATAGCCTTTTGTAGGAATAAAGTATATCTGACTTAGGTGCTGTTTGGAATCAAATTTACTTTAATAATAGGATTGTACTTACAGGAGTGGGTATAAGTTAAAAAGAAAGGGCTTTTCAAATGCCATGGTTCCTAAGTTTATTTTTTGAGTTATGAAAAACTTTTAACATTTTCTTTACCATGGTGTAAGAGATGATTTTATAGCATGCATATGGGAAATGAATTTAAAGGGAGATTTAATATGCAAGAAAGCTAGATTTACTCTATCTTCAGTGAACTACAAATAACTTGGATCTTCCAGATTCTGTGTAATTGACCATTTTACTCTTAAAAAGGTAACTGAAGTCTAACAGAAAGTTAATAATACTGTATGTGTTACTGCTGTCTAAAGCTGATTAAAAATTATTCTGTTATATAATGATAGCAAACACCAGTACCTGAGAAACTATATAATATGGGAAAGCAAGGTAATTTTGGCCAGTAATAGTGACAGCATGCCATCACAGTTGTCAAGATTTTTCCATGACATCACAAAAAAAAAAAAAAAAAGAGGATTTTCATAGAATCATAGAATAGTTAGGGTTGGAAAGGACCTGAAGATCATCTAGTTCCAACCCCCCTGCCAAGGGCAGAGACACCTCGGACACCTCACACTAAGCCATGTCACCCAAGGCTCTGTCCAGCCTGGCCTTGAACACCGCCAGGGATGGAGCATTCACAACTTCCCTGGGCAGCCCATTCCAGTGCCTCACCACCCTTACAGTAAAGAATTTCTTCCTCATATCCAATCTAAACTTCCTCTGTTTAAGTTTGAACCCGTTACCCCTTGTCCTATCACTACAGTTCCTCATGAAGAGTCCCTCCCCAGCATCCCTATAGGCCCCCTTCAGATGCTGGAAGGCTGCTATGAGGTCTCCACGCAGCCTTCTCTTCTCCAGGCTGAACAGCCCCAACTTTCTCAGCCTATCTTCATACGGGAGGTGCTCCAGTCCCCTGATCATCCTCGTGGCCTTCCTTTGGACTTGTTCCAACAGTTCCATGTCCTTTTTATGTTGAGGACACCAGAACTGCACGCAATACTCCAAGTGAGGTCTCATGAGAGCAGAGTAGAGTGGCAGGATCACCTTCCTTGACCTGCTGGTCATGCTTTTTTTGACGCAGCGCAGGATACGTCTTTTTTGAGGAAAGACAGCTAATTTTGTGGGCATCTTTTCTCTTAAACAGTATGAGGTGTGAAAAATGTTTTAAAAATGAAAAAATTCTATTTTTCTTGAGACTCCAAGTAGCAATGAAACAATAAACTGAAAAGAAGGCTGCAACATCACTAGTTTGGGGCTTTTGAGATCAACTCTTCCACGGTCCTCCACTAGAGGAGCTTGTTGTTGCTTTTTCACCTCTGTCAGTTTTGAGCCTTCCTCAATTCACAAAAGTGTCAGGAAAACTACAAGTGTAAAAGATGATCCTTCCCCTGTGCATGCACCTCAATGTGTCCACTTTGCTGGTGACCACAGAAGGCTTCTTTGTTCCCTTCAGCCTCAGATGATTGGAATGACCTGGTCCCAGAAAGCAAAACAAAGCTTTAATAGATTATAAGGCTTTGGCTTTTTATAACCCCAGTAGTTACCCTGTATATTCTTTTAGGTTGGGAATGTTACAGTATCTCTCAGTCATACAGCCAGCTTTTAGTTCAATGTTATTAAGTACTATAGTTCTAGTAAAGCAACTGTATCTCATTTCTTCTAATACAGGTTCAAGAATTATACTCTGTATTATCAGAGAAGCAGAATTATTAACCCTCGGTTTGTTTGGTTTTTTTTTCCAAAGCTGCTGAAAATCTTAATGGCTAGATTCCATAATGCAGCAGAGAAGCTCATTTTTCCTTGGGGAATGTGCTTACTGAGCAAACTGAAGTGATACTGCCCTCCCCTGGATGCATTAAAGAGCTGTTGAAGTTGCTTTGCTGTCGTGCTGTCCACAAACTTCATTGACTAGCACAGAAGGAGACTTTATTGTGGAGGGCAAAAGGTTGTTGATCAGTGATTTAAATAATCCCCACATGACCAGATTTTTTTACTTAAAGAGCAGCAGCAAACAGCTTCACAACTGCTGATTCTTTTACCTTGCCACAGACCAAGTTGTTTGTGTAACTTGTAATTAAAAACTTGATTTTTGTGTATGGTGTCCTTACAAAAGACCTAAAAACTTGACATCCACTTTCCTTAATCAGGCATTCTAGCAATAGAACAGAAGAGATGAGTATTCTGTATGAGTTATTTTAATGGATTTTGACTGGTACTTTTGGTGTGATAGGTATTATCTAGCCAGTGAGATTTGTTGAGGGTTGTTCTATTGAGATTTTTTTGATGGTGCTTGTTTTGTAATTGGCTAAACCCTGTTTACCCTATCCTTTCCAAGTCTGCAGGTCAATTGATTCCAAAATAGGACTAGAACTTCTAGGTCTTCTTCAGAGTATTAGTTATTCCCAAATGCTTTTTTGAGAAAGCAGTGCTGCTGCTTCTTAATTTTTTTCTCCTGCTTTTTATTACAGTCCATTAGCTTAGCAGTGACATTGGGACCAAGGAGATCCTTGCATTTTGTTTGTATGTTCAGTGGTTACTTCCAGCTTCCTGACTGTGCCAGTGATGACAAGAATTCCAGGTGTCTTCTACACAATCAGTGGAAGACCTGCAATGCTTCCTCACCAGACACTGTGTCTGAGCATGATTTGTTAAAGTCCTATACCACCGTCCTTCCTTTCTTTTAACTGAACAAATTCTTCTGTTTTTCTTTTAACATCATTCACTTCCTTGGCAGCCTTTTACCTCTTCCTTACTCAGACCTTTTCATGTTGCTAGAAGCCCTGTGACAATTTAGTGTTTCTTACTTTCAGCGAGTGGAATATTCACTTTTAATGAGAAAGCTACTTGACCATTATAACTTGCTTCCTCTCAGCAAATCCTGCTGTCTGTTAGGTGTCTCTTTATGCCTGCCTCTGAAAGCTGATGATGTTTATGGTTTTGTTTTGGGGTTTGTTTTTGTGTGTGTGTTGTGGGGTTTTTTTTAAGAGCTATGGATAGTCTAATAATTCGGGGGGAGGGAAGCTGAGGCATCTGTATCCTAGCAAAACTTTTTTGTCCCAAAACTATATAGAAAAAAAACATCCTTTTTAAAAAAAAAAGGAAAGAAAAATTGAGGAAATAAGTGTGCATGTCATAGTTTTATTTTACTTAACTATCAGTGGCTATACTGGTAAGTCACTGCTCTACATTAATTCTTCTTATCTTATGAATTCCCGTATTTTCCTGGTGTTACGTGCTTGGAGGATTTGTTCTTTAACTGTTGTTACGATAATGTGCCTGGTGAAACTGCCTCGAAAGAACTGTGCTGTCTGACTGAGGCATCTAATTTAACTTTATCCTTTTTACTCTATTTGGAGAGAATTCTCTATTATTTGTACAGAAGCTTAACTGCACAGCTGCATTATTTACAACCTTTAAAAGGTCTGAAGCACTACTGAAGTCTCAAGTTAGAGCATTGCATCTTACTCTGAAGACCTGTTTGGTTTGTAAAAACCTTGAGATTGTAATGCAGATATAAGCAAAATACCTGATTTGAATTAGTATCTGGAATGAAACACTAGGATCTGGTTCGACTTGCAGGCCTAAAGTTTGCACTGGTATGCACTCATAGACATTTATGTCTTTACATACTACTCCAAGCATAAGTAGTTTTACAGTGTGTTTGTATATCATTGTCCCATTAGAATTCTGTGAAACGGTAAGTTTCATGTTAATGGAAGGTTTCGGTTTGTAATTGCATTTCTCACTGCCAGCTTGTTCCTCATGTGCCGCAGCACTGGGTATGTGCATATCTTGGTTTCTGGATGGAGCATAAATGAAAAACAAAGTTTTCCCTTTCTTTGCCTGCTGCTTTATATACTGAGTGAATGTTTTTCTAGTTATAAAAACCCAAACCAACCCCCCAGAAAAAACACTTATATTGAGATTAAAGGGTACCTCAGCATCCTTTCGCTTGTGTTTCTGGTTACAAAGGTGACTTGTTTTGAGTTTGACTACATTGGAAATAAGCGACACATTTGGCAATAACTTGAGGAGAAAGCTTCATAGTAAAATGGAGTTTGTGATCCAAGGTGGTTATTGTGGTACAGCTTGAAAATCCAAGATAACCAAGGTAGATTCTCGTTACGATTATCCTAACCGTAGGATTTTTAACCTTTTTTTCAGAGCCATAAAATCGATATACGGACAAACGGTGGCAAAGTAATTGGTCTTGGAACACTTTATGGAAATACAGATATTCATGCAACAGAGAAGGGTGTAAGTAAGATGTAAAACTTTCTCTTTGGCTTATTGAGCTTGTCTGCACAATGACTAAATTTTGAAGAAAGTGCTGAAGGATGTGTAATGACCCTCATTGGTTGATTGTCATTTCACTGTTAACTTACACTTGTGTAATTATACTGTCTTATTTTATACTTGATTTGGAATAGTGAACAGGTTGCACAGAAAGAGCAGTAAGAAGCATGTGATCATGCCATCAGCACAGAGGCATTGCTAGCTGATACAGCTCATTAACTTTAATTCTGTAGAGCCTCAAAACACTCTTAAACTTTTTATGTGGCTGATACCTAAGCATCTGGATTCTGCAGTAGGCCCATTAATTTATTTTAGTGTTTCATTAATAATGGCTCAATATTTGTCCATGCTGTACACTTCTAGCATTCATTATATGATCGTAAGAACAGGAAAGTAAAAGGTTTTGTATATTTCTTTGTAGTTGGGGAAATAAAATCACATGTAATCTTGTTATGAGGTGCAGTGAGAAGAATGAACAGGAAAAGTTTTGTAGAGAAGTAGCTAACTTTCTTCAGCAGATGGCAGTATGAGACAAACCTCAAACTACTCTAATCTCATTTTGCTTCTTGGGATAGTCAATTCTCCATTATTTAAAATGATGAAGAGCTGGGCTCCCTTACATAATACTACAGTTCTCATACCCAGTCTGGTTTTTAGGCTCAACTTGAAAGTTTAAGCATTGTAATATTCATATAACTGGTTGCATTAGGATTCATTACATCTGAAGCAGTGCTATATGAATGTGTGGAGCTAAGCCAAGTCTACAAGGAGCTTAGATGCGTGCAGTACTCTCTCAGAATCAATAGTTACCCTTAAACCCAGCAGCTCTGGGAAGAATTGGAAAGAATGCAGGTAGCTTTCCCTAGCCAAGGATAGAATTAAGACCAAGCTGTTAAGTTCTAGGAGTCCAAAATAGCCTCTGTAAAGTGCTGTTTGGCACTGTTGTATGTAGATTGCATTCTGAGATCATATGATATAGAGCCAGATGTGAGCTGTTCTTAAGGTCCTGCTGTAAACTAAGCAACTTGCCATTGGATTTTCCAAGAACTGTTAATGTTTAATTACCTGCATTTTTGTAGTGGGTGCTAGCCTGGCTTTTATGTACGAAAGAGCAAGAGACTGCTGTAGCTGTAGTATCGTTGGGGGTTGTTTAGCCTGGGGAAAAGGAGTCTTGGGGGAGACCTTAGTGCTCTCTACAGCAGTCTGAAAGGAGGTTGTAGTGAGGATGGTGTGTATCTCTTTTTCCCAAGTAGTAAGTGATAGGGTGAGAGGAAATGGCCTCAAGTTGTACTAGGGAAGGTTGAGATTAGATGTTAGGAATTCTTCATCTAGAGGGCTGTCAAGCATTGCAACAGGCTGCCTAGGGAAGTGATTGAGTCACCATCCCTGAAGGTATTCCAGAACCTTGTAGATGTGGTACTCAAGGAGATGGTTTATTGCTGGGTTAACAGTTGGACTTAATGATCTTAATTGTTTAGGCTGGAAAAGACCATTCTGTAATTGATATATTTTCATGAACATTATTACATCCCAGCAAGACCTCCCACCATAAAGCAGAGTGGGTAAGGCCTGACTGTGATATGATCTGATGATGCCATGGTTGGATTAATCAGTTTTAATTCACTGGCAGTTCAGTTGAGACTAGTAGTAGTTATTAGAGTTAGGATCTATCCTAAGCCACTAGCAGCCACAGGGAGTAGAATAGGACAGAGGTAGTCTACAGCTTTCTGGATGTATCGTTCATCTTCCCACAAAGGGTTTCTGTTAGAAGGACCTGAAAACTGGAATCCTTGCTTTCTACTAGTGGGTAAGACTGAATGATTCCTGTGGAGTCATGCTGCTCACAACATACCGGCATAGGTTGTGGTCTTTAGAGTTGTGCTGTTAGTCATTTGTCCCAAAGTAGTTTGTCACTCCAGTGCAGTGCATAGCATTCATTTCAAATAGCATCTCACTGGAGTTGATAAAAACAAGTGGATGGTAGAAAAATAACTAGATCTGCATTTACATGAAAATATAGTTCATGAAAATGAGAAATACAATTATTTTGCTTTGAGTCTTTAAATGCTGTTGTCCTTTTGAAACAATAAAACAAACCTCATGCAGATTGAGTTGAGGTGCTTCTTTGTGCTCATAAATGTAAATATTTCTAGAATTCACTCTTAGAGTTGTAAAGTTGTAGTAACTTCAGTGAAATAAATCATTTTAACAGGAATTTACAGCTATGGAAGAATATTTTGGCTTATGTTGTTCAGCTTCCTAATAACAAACTTTGCTGTGTAGTTAGGAAGGGGAGTGTGAGATTTCTTTTCTCAATTGACCACTTCTGTTAATAATCGGTCAACCTTACATCTCCTCTGTGTGTTTGTATGAGATGTTTCTTCCACTAGTTGTAGTCATCATTATGTAATTATGGGTCTGTCAGCATTTCCAGCCCCCTCCTGAAGGTAGGAAGGGAAAGGATGTGGGAAAAGACACTAAGCAGTTGGGAAACAGAATATTTTTAAGGGAGAAAATGGAGAAGGCACTAGTAAAATATTTGAGCAAGGATAGCACAAAAAGGAAGGCCAAGAAGAAGAGTATGTGGGGTAGGTGGTGCTTATGTCTTATTTAAACATAGCAAGATGTGTTCAGGTGCAAAGCCAAACATTCTCGGTCTGATTTACGATGACAGACTGACGCTTTAAAGGGTAACAAACTGGAACTTAAGCATGTGGTCAGTCTCAGTAACTACGAACTCCCAAGGCTCTCCTCTCAAGAGGAGGAATTTTTCCAGAAAACCTAGTGGTTCAATGGACAAAAATAATCAAATTTGTTTATTTTTATTTATTTAAATTAGCTAATCTGTGCCACAGGGACTTTTCTATAATGCTTATTTAACAGAGCCAAACAGCTGTGTTCTGCCAAAAATTCATTAAAGTTTAAGAATTTGGGATTGAAAACATAGTCTCAGTAAAAAGTAATCCGTTTTCATTTTCCTTTTTTTTTTTTTTTTTTACACTTTTCCTGTGTAGGATACTTCTAAGTTTTATACTTGAGCAGTCCGACTTCCCTACCTTATTTCAGTTGTACTGAAACAAATCTTCATTGTATTGGTAGTTGGTTTTGCTTTATTTTTTTATAGTAAGCATGTAAATTATTGTAAGTTAATGTGTCTTGTTACGTTCTTGGAGACCTGCTTTGTAGTGTAGCATCAAGTCTTGAGACAATAGTCCAATCAGTATTCTTATGTTTGAAGATGGTGTAAAGCTCAGTATGCATGTATTGGTATGGTCACAGTGTAATTTGGCTGACATATAGTCCATACTAAACCAGCCTCCTTAGCTCACCTTTTGGGGCACAGTACAGCATAGAGTTTGTGAAACACTAGTTGCTGTTTGTCAGAATAACTCGTACATCATCCGTAGCTTATTCTTTATATAATAAAACACTGGAAGGGTCAGCAGACTTTTGTATTAACCTTTTTCCACAAGATTACAATGCTAAAATGAAGTGGATTGAAAGCGTTAAGTATAAACTGCTGAATGATTACATCATAAATCACATTTAACTGGGGGATAGTAGAGTTCAATTCATAAGGTAGTTGCATAATCATGTAAGTTACTCTGGCTCGTTCAGTTAAGTTGTCATATGACTGGTTATTGGCACACAGATGAAATCGTAGAATCGTAGAGTGGTTGGGTTGGAAAGGACCTTAAAATCATCTAGTTCCAACCCCCTGCCATGGGCAGGGACACCTCACACTAGACCATGTTGCGCAAGGCTCTGTCCAACCTAGCCTTGATCACTGACAGGGATGGAGCATTCACAACTTCTTTGGGCAACCCATTCCAGTGCCTCACCACCCTCACAGTAAAGAGCTTCTTCCTTATAGCTAACCTGTCCTTCCCCTGGTTTAGTTTAAATCTGTTGCACCGTGTGCTATCGCTGCAGTTCCTGGGAGTCCCTCTCCGGCATCCTTGTAGGCCCCCTTCAGATACTGGAAGGCTGCAGTGAGGTCTCGATACATTTATCACCTTTTACTTCCCAAATCTGTCCATAGTGCAACTTTTCAAATCTTATCCTTTCTCTTCATTTCTATTGAGAAGAAGTCAAAATGGATATCTATGTCTCATTTTCAAGGCTTTGTATAGCTTAAGGCTTAAGTCCAAGAATAGAGACCTGAGTAACTGAGATAAATTAACAACTATACTGAGGAAAAGAGCAGCTGTGACTTTTTTGCAAACCTTCACCAAAGCTATGTCTACAAAGTGACTCAGTTAAAAATTTGTGTGAATAGCTGTATGTAACAAGGACAGTGGATGTTTCAGTATGTGGTGACAGAAAACTGATTATCAAAGCTTTAAGCATCATAGTGCTGCATGAATGTTAAGTCTTTATTATTACAGCTAATCTGTTTGTTTACTTTTAAAAATGAAATGTTTTGTTCTTTAAAAATAGATCATTTTGTGACTTTTTGGGTTCTTCACCTGTATGATCAATGTAATAATTTATTGGAATGTTGTAATGAATCATTACCTTTTTGGTCAGAGGTCTTGGGGTAAAGGGTTGGTTTTTTTGTCTTGTGTAGCTTTTAGCTAAGAACTTGACTCTGTTCTGAACCAACAACTGCTTTCCATTTGTTTTGCCTCTAAATACGATTACTTCCCTATGCCTTTTCAAACTGTGATGACAAGTTTTCCATTATGTTTATTTAAGTTTATTTCTCTTAGAGTGTGAATATAGAGAAGCTGCAGGGGACATCCATCAACATATCTACTGAAGATGGGCTGCTGAAAACTAAGTATCTCTATGCAGAATCATCATATCTGTCTTCAGTAGCTGGTGATATTCTGCTGGGAAGTATTCATGGTAAGAAGAAGATACTGAGCAAATTTGACTGCTTTGAAGGTGTTCATAATGATCACCATAACAAATGAGCTAATGCTATAGACTATTGCTGGATCAACTGTGCACAGTGTATGAAGAAAACAGTTCTGTCTGTTAGATCGAATTGACGATAATTAACTTGTGTATAGTGTGCTGCATTTATTTTTTAAAACAACTTCGTAAGCATACTTATGAAATAGCAGAAAGTGTATTTTGTAGGAAAGAAACATCACACATACTAAAGATGTAAAATGTTCAAAATTCAGCAATAAAAATTATACTTAGTAAAGAGGCTTCTCTTCCCCTCTCTCCATCCTTTATTTTCTTCATAGAAGTAGCTCTTACTGCATCTGCTAAGGACTATGGTAGAATTTGGTTGTATTTAGTTTTTAGCAGAAATAGTCTCTGCTGGCACGCTATACTAATAGAGTGGTGACAGTTTCTGTTCTATTCTTGGGAGTAGAAGGGAAGTCTCTAATCCATCCACCCTTTAATGTCCTTCACCTAGAACTAAAACTAACTTGAGAATCTTTTATTTCAACAGCACTCAAGGTTAGAATCTGGTGTGGGTTTCTAATTCAACAAAGATCCCCCGGAATTCTGCCTGTGCTTTAGTGTGGGTTTGGTGATTTAACATTAAGTAAAACAAACTGGGGGATGTGCAAAGAGTGAAAATTACTCAGGTCAGTCAGAGCTCCAGATTTCCAATTGTATGCCTTAGAAACAATTTGCTGCAATTTCGTAGCGGTTTTATGTTGTCTTGCTTGAGAAATGACTCTTCCTTAAAGGAGCAAGTCCTTTGTCCATTTATAGTAAATTTAAGAACTGTTTCTAAACCTGTTAGGTGAAGTTCACTTCAGCATGCATAGGTAGAAATAATTCTTTTTTTCTTGTTATTGTATTTTTCTAACATGTAATCTGTATTGTTACTGGTACTTCTGTCTCAGCTGTTTTGGTTTGGTTTTTCTAACTTCAAGCCCATATAATGATGTTGTGGAGTGACCAGTGTGTGAGCATATTCATGCCTCTGTGCACAGCCAAAAGTTCATTTTGACAAAAATGAAATAACTGCTGTAGTTGGTGACTTAGTAATGCCTCATTGTCATTTAGCTGAAGAACAATATGAAAACAAATAGAATTGTATCCAAATTACACAGACATTTCTTATGTCACTTCAGGATTATTTTTATGAGCTCTTTATGAAATGGGTCTGGAACACCTAATGTTATTTTAGCTGTTTCTTTTCTAAGCAATTGCACACTAACATTAGCTTGGTTCTTCTATTTTTCCAGAAAAAAAATCCTGCAAAACATCATGCTCCTCAGTCATGTTGTAATAGTAAAAGCAAATACTTTTAAAGTATTTAAAATTATTATATTGCATATAGATGCACACAAACGCGTGAATACTGCTGGAAAAGATAAGCTTTCATAATTTTATGTTAGAAAACAAGTGGTCACTTCTGGTTTTTGCTCATGAGGTAGCTCAGTTTTAGTAGTAGTTTTGTTTGTAAACACTTGGAAAGATTTTTTTCTTGGGCAGTTATGTCCACTGTTTCCTTATAGCTGACAGGATGCTGATGCTATAGTTGGCAGTAGTATGCTTCTCAATACCCTTCTCTGACCTCATCTCAGTACTTCAGTGTCTTTTTTGACTGGGAAGACCCAAATTGGACACACTACTCCAAATGCAGTCTCGTAAAAGGATTTTACATACTGGATATGCTTATCATACAGGTAGTGATTCATGCTGAAGTTGGTGTATATCACAATGCCCAGGTCCTTACTTGCAAAGCTTCTTTGCAAACAGCCAGTACTCAACTTTTACTGCCTTACAAGGTTGTTTTGTCTCACATGGCGGACTTTATATTTGCTTTTGATCTGTTCTTTTGTCATAGTCTACTAACTATTTCAGTATAAGAGAATCACACTGGAAAACATAGTTACCAAAGTTTATTTATTTACACACTAATTAATATATAGGAAAAGGTGACCATATAGCTGCCTTATAGTGACATGAATAAGATGAAATAGAAAATCTGCAATGTTTTGGAGGTATTATGGTATAACGCTTGAGCTTGGCATTCCATAATCCTTTCTAAAAAGAATCCGATATACCAAAGCATGTTCCATAAATTTCAGCTATGTTTCTGGATTTCAGTGATTGTGGGATTGTAGTAATTAATTTTTTCATTCCTTTTTAGGCATGACTGTACTTTAGCCTGAAATTTAAAATGCAAAGTCAAAGTGGTAAAAAGCTGTGTGGTGGTGTCATGGTTTAAGCCCAGCCGTAACTCATGCAGTTGCTCTCTCACTCCCCCCCCCCCCCCCCCCCCCCCCCATTCCTCCCCCCTGGCTCCCAGAGGGATGGGGAGGAGAATCAAAAGAATGTAACTCCCACGGGTTGAGATAAGAACAGTCCAGTAACTAAGGTATAACACAAACCAGAGCTGCTACCACCGATAATAATAATGACAAGGGAAATAACAAGGGAAGAGAATACAACCACTCACCACCTGCCAGCCGATACCCAGCCCAACCAAGCAGTGATCTAACCCTTCCGCGTCCCTGCCCGCAGTTTTTACATCCTGAGTATGACATGCTGTGGTATGGAATACCTCTTTGGTCAGTTTGGATCAGGTGTCCTGTCTCTGCTTCCTCCCGGCTTCCCTTCCTCCCTGGCAGAGGATGAGACTCAGAAAGTCCTTGGTCAGACTAAACATTTGAGCAGTAACTAAAAACATTGGTGTTATCAACGCTGTTCCCAGGCCAAAAGTCAAAAAACACAGTACTGCACCGGCTACTAGGAAGGAGAAAAATGACTGCTGCTGCTGAACCCAGGGCAGGTGGCTTCTTCTGTGCATCAGTGCCACGCCACCTTGAGAGCCTTCAAAACAAATTGAAAGAATGGCAGTAATGCAGTGTAAAGTGATGCCTTTATTTGTATCCCAAAAGCCATCTTTTGCCCCAGTCCTATACTGATCTGTCTTCCAGTACTGTAGTTTGAAGTTTTATAGTGTTTATGGAGAAGCTTATACATAATAGAAAAGACAACTATTTCTTCAGAAGCAATCCAAGAAAGAAACAAGTTGCTGACATCAATATTCTGTTTAATATTTGGACTTTATAGTATTGCACTACAATGCTGAAGTCAGTTGGATATAAGAATCAAACTAGTAATTACCTTTGGTCATCTCTTTCTCTCTTTGTCCTTGATATGTCCAAAAAAATGCTTGGCTAGCTTAAAAATTGTAAGTTAAGCGTTGGCCTTCATGAGACAACTGCACGACCAAAAGAACACTTCTGTGCACTGTCATAGCACAGCAGGAAATTCCTATCTGCTTTAAAAACAACTCCTTTTAGCTAAATATTTGAAGTGAGCCTATCACACTAATATGTTTACATTATGCAGCATTAATTGTATCTGCCATATAAGTTTGTGGTTAATAGGAGTTTGATTTTTGACATGTTCTGATGTTTTTCAAGGACCTGCTTATCAAAACAGAAAAAAAAAAAAAACCAGAAAAACAAGGAGCAAAACAGAAATCCCCAAGTCCCAGGGGTTGTATTCAGACACAGTGTAATCAAACTTCAGCTCCGTGGAAGCTGCTAGCCAAGAAAACCAGAGGCTTTTTTGTAGCTTGTACAAAAATAAGTACTAGTCATGATAATATGGGGAAAAGGGTGGGATAATTACAGTGTGTCTCTTAATAACAGCAAATGGTAAAGCCAAACGTCTTTCAGGTTCATTGAAATATGGTTTTGTTTCAACTGATTTTTCAGAACCTGTAAGTGTTTTGTAGAGTGTGTGCTTGAAACGATGAATTGAAGACTATTGATGATAGGCTCCTTTTCTAGCTTTCAGCCTGCAGACCACTAAGAAAAGCACACAGGTCACAGTAAGAATGCATCTTACCCTAATGGTTGTTTACCACTCTAATTACAGAAGATAGGAAGAAAGCTTGATCCACATGCCGTTTTTAAAGGCCAGTTCTGAAAGATCTGAAAATTGTTGTGAATAATGTGTATTATGAACTTGGACTCAGTTACTATTGTCAACTTTTTATTTTGCAATCTATTCTCCTGGGAGGATGAGACTGTGGCAGGAATGATATGTTGTGGTTTAGTTTTTAAAATTAAAGCATTTGTTGGGGCAATTATACATGTGTAGCATACATGTGGAACTATGGAAGTTACTACAAACTTTGTTAGTAGGTATAGATGGATTTTCTGTTATGAGGTATATCTGTCATCCTTCCAGATTTTCTTGGTTCCATAGGTAAAGGGGAAGACTATTCATCTTGAGATTTTCGAGGCTAAAGCACCAGTGCCTGTTCAGAGTAATGCAAGTTCACTGCGAGACCTTTCTGCATTACACATTACTCACTTTTGTTCTCCAGTTTCTCCAATGCACTCAGATCTCACTTAAGTCAGTGAAGAGCACTGACATCATCATGCACATGAGAATAAGTTTGGAGGGAGTAGGTAAAGTTCAGTAAGTCCAGGAAGCAGCTTTTGCAGAAAAAGAAAGGAAAACAACCAACGAACCCATCCTCAGAGCAGGGCAGGGGGAATATATGTGTGCCTATATCTATAGACACACATATATTTGTCTGTGTATGTGTCTGGTCTTATCTATATATATGTATTAAAAAAAGGGGAAAATAGGGACTGTTTATGTTACTAATCCTGTTGAGCTACTTAAATCATCCACAGTGCTGTTGCAGGCATCAGAGAAACATGCAAAAATTTGGCCCAAAATAAAATAAGAAAATACTGTGCTTTATTCTCACAATGCATCTCTGCTTTTCTCTCTCGCATATCCAGTCTGTGTTTTTAAGCTTTACTCAGTGTTTTTCTTATCTGGAATCAATTCATTGTTACCCACATGTGTTGAGCTTTTTGTTTGTAAAGCAATAATATGCAAGCATTGTATCTGGTTTGTGCTATTTTGCTTCTATATGCAAATGAGAGATACTACCACAACTGCAATGCCCTTGTATAGGTCCATGTTACTTTAGCCTTTGTTATGATTTCAGAAAGCAGTTAAATGTGCTTTTAACATTTTTTCCTTCTCTTCTTAATAGGTAACACCAGCCTTCAGACCAAAACTGGGAATATCACAGTAGGTAGGTTCTACCTTCTCTTAGAGATGCCTCTTTTTCTCCTTTCCTTCTCCTTTCTAAAAGCTAAATTTTCACAGGGAAAGTAAAGAGGTAATTCCTTGCAGATGTTTCTGCCCTCTTTTCAGTAGCACTGATAGCTGTGTAGCTGAAGGAGATTCTTTCTGAACTTCACTGTCAGCCTTTTGCAGTTGGACAAAGCAGACTGTCTCGCTTTTGATACCATGGCACTTGCTGGGCTTTGCACAAGTCACACCGAATCTATGTGCCATCTTCTAGATTAAGATGTGATAAAAGGACACAAGAAAACACTAACTGAAAGGACACAAGAAATGCAATTGTTTTGCTTTTAGCCTAGTTCTCTTACATTCATTGATTTCGATGACTAGCTGTGTTTAATTTTTATATCACGAAGCATTGATCGTTGATGTGTTACATATTTGAGGAGAGAAAGCTTGTGATAATAATAATACTCTCCACACTATTCTGCTGATCTTTGTTTTCCCTTCAGAAATAAAAATGGCTCATAAATTTTCTTTCAGGAACTTGAACAGGATATACAACAGGATAACTAGGAGTTATCAATTACAGTACATAGTGTATCAGTTGTATTTTTGTAGTACCTCAGCGCAAAAGTAAAAAACTCAAATTCTGGTTATTTCTATGACAGAAAATTGAAGTAACAATCATAGACAAGGCTCAGCAACTCCTGAATGTATGTAGAAGGATTTCCCATTCTGTAAATAAATTGATTATGGGCCCAAATCTCAAAGACTTCTGCTAATGGTAGTAACCATAGTCACTCATTAAGCATTGTTCAGAGGTGATCTGTACTGTTACAACTCTTCTTATGCTTCTGAGCAATCTATATTAACTTTCCTGGAAAATGAATGCAATACACATTCTTCTGAGTTAGTCATGAAACCACAGAATTAAATTAAGCTTGCTAGTCTGTTTTTCTTTCTCTTAAATAAACTCAGAGTATGAAGAGTGTTTAAATAAAGGTTTCTTACCACAGGAGATAGCTTTTTCCATCAACTAGATGATGATGATTTTCCTTAATTAACCAGGTTCCACTTAAACATTAAGACACATCTTAGAGTTGAATAAATTTCAGTTTCAGTACTAAAAGCACTAGTTAGACTTAATCTTTTCCTAAAGAGCATTAAACACACTTTAGATTTTTATGGCTTTTTCCAAAGGTAAGGGACTTCTAACATTCAGTGGTTCAACTCTATAAACTTGAAAAAGAAAACGTAAAGTTTTAAGTGGAAGGCTTTTGTGTATGACAAACACATGCTACGAGGTAGCTTGTTGGATTGTCAAGGGATCTGACAGGGATTTTTTTGATAGGAAGAACAACTTCAATCTTCCAACTTCCTTGGCTGGGTTTTCATAGGGATGTAGTTATTTACTTCACTGAAGATAGAATTTTATCAGCTTACAGAAAAAAATTAATTTGGGGATGTATCATCTCCAAATTTCAGGGATGTGTCCTTTGCTTTTGAAAGATTTATTTACAAGTCAAACTTGAAAGTGATGGATATTTTTTTCTTCAAAATGTTTGGGGAAAATGTAAGCGGCTGGCTTTGACAGTTTCTTATTCTTATCTAATTCTGCATTAAAAAAGGAAACCAGTGCTGTTATCTAATCTTCTGCTTTCGTTATTATTCATAGAATATTTTTATTTCTTTTTATTTTGGTGTTAACACTGTTAAAACACTGACATTGTTTTCCAACCCTGTATTAGAAGCTTCCTACTTGTATCGAATGTTCTATGGACTTTGAATGACTTCATGGTTTGAAACAACCAGAGCTATTTTTACTTCTAGTTTAAGTTGTGAATGCTCCATCCCCGGCAGTGTTGAAGACCAGGTTGGACAGAGTCTTGGGTGAAATGGTTTAGTGTGTGGTATTCCAGCCCATGGCTGGGGGATTGGAACTAGATGATCTTAAGGTCCTTTCTAACCCAGACCATTCTATGATTCTAAGTTGCTATTTAAACTAGTCATTATAAATCTGAATTATTTTACAAAGAGTAACTGAGTACTTTGTGTTTAGAACTAGCTTAATCTTTTAACTTTTTCTTCAGTAAATTCATAGGAAAACTTAGGTTGGAAGAGACCTCAGGAAGTTGCCGAAACGTAGAATGGTTGAGGTTGGAAAGGACTTCTGGAGGTAATCTTGTTCAGCTCCCCTACTCAAGCACTCTCTAGTCCCCAGCCTCTTGCTGAAAGCCATGTGAGCTGTGAGATTGCTCAGGGCTTTATCCCATGGTCTGGAAAACCTCCAAGGATGGAGACTGTACAGCCACTCTGGCAAACTGTTCCACTGCTTGGCTGTCCTCAGGGTTGAAAAGATTATTCCTTCTATCCAGACTGAAACTCTCTTTTTCAATAGATTTTTGGTCTATCATGCTCTCATCAGGTACCACTCTTGAGGAGTCTGGCTTTGTCTTCTTGATCTCCTCCTTGCAGATACCAGGGGGCTGCTGTCAGGTCCTGAAGCGGTCTGTTCTCCAGGCTGAGCAAGCCCTTCCCCATCAGTAGAGGCTGAGGGTGGGGTGTTCCACAGCCTACTATGTTGGTGCTTCTCTGCTGGATTCACTCCAGTTTATTGATGTCTACCCTTTTTTGGAAGCCCCAGCACTGGATGCTGTATTCTATGTGTAGTATAATAAGTGCTGAGTAGAGGGGCATAATCCCTTCCCTTAATAACTGGACATGCTTCATTTAATACTGTCAAGGACACTGTTGGACTTCTTTTGTGCCATGGCACACTACTGGCTCATGTTCAGTCCTGCAAGAGTTTGCTTATTTCTCAATGTTATTGGTAAGGTCTAATTATGTGTTCTCTACTTTGCTGCCAAGACAAATTTTTCCCCTACCAGCTCCAAACCCCATGGCTTTTCCTTACTGGATTACTTATGTTTAACCCAATTATTCATTGTAGAAATTAATCTTCTGTAGTTGGAAATCATAGAGCTTACAGTGGTTGTTTGAAGAGGAAGAAACAATCTTAACCAGCTTATGGGCCGGAGGGAATTATTCTGGCAAGAAAAAGTAGAGACATAGCTAATTGGTCTTCAGAGATGGTTAACACGGAATGAGAGTCTGTGGATAGATGGGGACAGCATGGATAGATACTTGAGGAAGATCCCTTTTGATGTGTAGTAGGTCAGAAGTTTGTCAAGGGGAAGAGAAGAGGTTCAGAGCAGCCCTGCAGAGAAGGACTTGGGGGTGTTGCTTGATGAGAAACTTAACATCAGCCAGCTTCACTGTGTGCTTGCAGCCCAGAAAGCCAACCGTATCCTGGGCTGCATCAAGAGCAGCGTGACCAGCAGGTTGAACAAGGTGATCCTGCCCCTCTACTCTGCTCTCGGGAGACCTCACTTGGAGTATTGTGTACAGTTCTGGTGTCAACATAAAAAGGACATGGAACTGTTGGAACACGTCCAAAGGAGGGCCACGAGGATGATCAGGGGACTGGAGCACCTCCCGTATGAAGACAGCCTGAGAAAGTTGGGTCTGTTCAGCCTGGAGAAGAGAAGGCTGCATGGAGACCTCATAGCAGCCTTCCAGCATCTGGAGGGGGCCTATAGGGATGCTGGGGAGGGACTCCTCATTAGGGACTGTAGTGATAGGACAAGGGGTAACAGGTTCAAACTTAAACAGGGGAAGTTTAGATTGGATATGAGGAAGAAGTTCTTTACTGTAAGGGTGGTGAGGCACTGGAATGGGTTGCCCATGGAAGTTGTGAATGCTCCGTCCCTGGCGGTGTTCAAGGCCAGGCTGAACAGAGCCTTGGGTGGCATGGTTTAGTGTGAGGTGTCCCTGCTGATGGCAGGGGGGTAGGAACTAGATGATCTTAAAGTCCTTTGCAGCCCTAACCATTCTACGATTCTGTGTACTTGGCATGTTGTATTATGATGCAAGGTTGAGGTACATAATGTTGGGTTTTTTTCAGAAAAAAACCAACAGGTACAACTTTAAAATCAAGGTAGAAATTGGATCATTTAGCAGTAAAAGGATCATCTAGACAATTTAGTTATTAAAGGTATTGTTTTCATGAGAGACTCCTTTGCTTTCTGTGTTGCATCATTTGTTTTGCCACGTCCAGATGATGAATATGGTAAAGACTGCTAATGATAATTTAGTGGTATGTGAAATTAGTCTGTTTAGCATACATTTCAGTTCCTCATTTTTCATGTGATGGTTTTAGAAGATTGCACTAATATGAGAAAATTGACCACTCCTTATCAACACATTATACTAGACAGCCAGTTAAGTAGGAATTAAGTTCCTCGCACTTCAGATTAATTAGGATCTTACACTTTTTCCTATCTTTAACCATCATAATATTTTGTGTTTTCCTGTTGAAAACCAGTTTTGTCACCGATGAGGAAGGTCAGTTGTTATGTGCTCTTAGGAAAAGTAAATATGTTTTTGCTTAGATTTAAGGGAAGATTGCTTTTTAACCCTTTCTTCAGTACTTCATAAAATGAAGGAAGAAGAGTTTCTAAATGTTGCAAAGGGTTTTTAGTTTTTTCACCCTTGTGGACTTTCCACTGGTCTTTAATTGCGTAGTCTTTCTCAAGTGATGTGACTTAGGTCTTATTTTTCAAGCTGTATTTATTTTTCATAAAGCTTAACAAAAGCTTGTCAAGGACATCTTGCTTCAGTGCTTTTTTCTCTTCCTGTACTAGTAAATTCTTAAATAGCTGAAGTTGCTCGAGAGTGACCATCTGTTCCATTCCCAGTGGGAAGGCTCATTTCCCCTTGAGCTGTCAGTCCTTCGCGAAGCCTGAATTCAAAGTATATGCTTTTTTCCTTGTTTTTGCCTTCAGTTATTCCATTGTTCTCGGCTAACACTGAGTATATTATTAAAAATAAATTGCCCTAGGTTTGTTTTGTCATAACTGTAAAATATGTATTGTCTCCTTTATATTTAAGTTACGTATTTTGTCCTATCAGACTGTGTTACTTAATATAGGGTAATTTTTCTTGTTGAAGTATTTATTTAAATTTGGCCCTTTTTCTTATATAACCTCATCTTTGCTGGTTTTAATCCATTTCTCTTTTTTCCCCTCTTCTCATTTGTTTAGAGTTAGACACAAAATTTAAGCATCATCATTAATAGATGTGCAGAAGTGATGAACAACTTCTCTTTAGGCATTCTTAACATTTGTATTTAATATCATATCCATAAAATTCTCTCCGTAACTCATATCCAGTTGTTTCTGTAAAATATATTTTATGTTATCTCCATAGATCGAAGTTAGGCAGGTATTGTAATGTCAGCTTTAATGTTTGGTTAATGTTGCCAAGGTTCTCACAGTTCTTGAAACTTTGCTGTCATTTCTTCTGTCTTGTGAGACTTTCTATTGAGTGGCACAATCTGGGAGTCAAAATCTGGCAAGTCATCCTCCCAAAACAGTGTTCCCCAATGGAAAAGCATTCTGCTTTTCCTCAAGAGTTGTTTGTTCTTTGGTTTTTGGGGGCTTTTGGTTTTTTGGGGGTTTCTTTTTGTTTGTTTTTTTTTTTTTTTTTTTTGGGGGGGTGGTTTTGTTCTTGATTTGATTTTGGGAGGGGTTCTGACTTTACAGGTAAATCTGTGCCTTGGTGAGCCTGTACCTACTCCCTCTTCCTATGTCCTTTATTTGTTTGTGCCTTCTGCAAACGGAATCCAGTCTCCTGCCAAAGAATAACTCACATATAAAAATATTTACATTTATTATATTTATGTATGTCTATAAATTGAAAATCTAGAGAAGATCACTTTTTTCAGTCTTGCAGTGGGTAAAGTTCTCCCTGTGTAGAGAATGAGCAAATGAACTCTTTTGGAATCTAAAATAGATCCTGGTGTTCAAAGTCTGCACTTGATCTTTGCACAAAGATAAATTCATCCTTGTAGAAAGAGGGAAGTGGTACTGCGTCCTTGTAAATGCTACAAGTCCAGTAGCAGCTGCAGGGCTATGGCCCTGGGATGTGTCTGTGCCACAGTTCTGGACTGGGGAGATCAGTTTTGCTCAGAAACCTGTTTTTTCTAAGAGAAACCTGACATTCAGTAAATATAAGGTACTCCTCAAACACAGAAGAACTGTCAAAATCAAAATACAAAGAAAGATTCTGATAAATGTTTATTTTAAAGGATGAGCGATAGCCAAGATTTTAATATATTTTATTTTCCTTAGATTCGTCAGATGGAAGCCTGAAAGCTTCTACACATCATGGGACGATAGATGTTTATGTCAGTCAGTTAAGGAAAGTGGATCTGAAATCCCAGAAAGGTTGGGAAACTAAAACAAAGATTTTGTTGTTGTTGTTGTTGCCGCTTATGGTGTCAAATAAAAAGGGGCAGGGGTTGGGGGTTTTTTTGTTTATTTCTGTCTGTCTGAAAAGCAACATAGTTTGTGGTTGTTGGTTATCTATATTCTGATTTACTGCATTATTAGAAGGTGTATATACTGATATACAGTAAACTCTAAGGGGCAATGGTACTTAATATGGATTACAGAGTATTTGTATTTTTCAATACTTTTTTTCCTGGCAGCATACCCAGCAGCATCCTGCAGAGTTGACTTGTATTACAGTCTTCCTTTGCCTTGAGCACAGTCTACTCCATGATGCTGATACGTATGTGTGCAGAGTGGCAACTGACACACATTTACATTTCTTTTTCCTGCCTTTACTGGTTAGAATGTCCTGTTCCTGAAATTGGAAGGCAGAAAAACAAGGAGGAGAGGCCTTACCCTACCAGTCTTCCCTTTTTAATCCTGATTACTCACTAGAATTTCAATTCTTAGGTAAAAGTTCACTCCTGAAGTGAAATTCATAGTTTACCATTCATAAGATATGATACTGTAAAAGACCAAGCCCTGAATACATCTTGTTAGTCCTAGTTTTGAAAGAAAAAGCCCATACACTACAGCATTTTTGTACTTTGACATCAAGTCAGGCACTTCAGGTGTTTTAATTGAACACGTTATTTGGTACCCTTCTCTTGTCTGTGAGACAATGCCTGTACCCTGTTAAAACCTAGCAGTTACTCAGAATAATGAAGGAAATGCATTGAAATAACTAGTGTGCCGTTCTTCTGTACCAGCTGTTTTGGTTTCTTTAGTGCAAAGTAATTTGTTTTTATTATTTCTTAGTTACCTTTTGAATCACTTATTACTAAGTTAATATTTTTTTGAGTTAGTAGGCAAGACAAACATATTTCATAAAAACTAATTAATGTTATTTTTAAAACATTGCCTGATATCTCTTCTGGCAGCACAGTTTAGTAAAGACAAAGTTGATGAAGTTCTGTTTTCATTTACCCTGTAAATTCAGTGTAACTGCTGACAGCTGCAGTGTAGAAAATGTCCCATTCGTGATAAATTAACTGCATATGTGTTGGGTTTTGTGAGTCACATCACTGAGCAACTTTCCAAGGAGGATCCAAAGATGAAGACCTTTCTTATCCTAAGACTTTTGTGGCTCCAGCAAAATTTAGGCCCAACTATACTGACTAGTTCATCAGGACTGTCACAGGCAAGCGATTCTGCTGAATATAAATTTCACAGCTAGGGTTGCTTTCTGACCACTGTTTAGTTGTTATAACATCAGGGTTTTACCATGTTCTGCTTCAGCTTTTAGGAAAAAAATATTTCATGTTTTTCTAAAGAGAATGTAGGAATTGGGCAAAACCTAAGTAGCGTGTATGCTGAATTTTGGTAGGTTTTTATTTTAATGTGTATGGCACAGCGTCCAAACATTGTGACTGAGTAATTTCAAATATGACCAATGTGGGGAGACTGGGGGCCCAGCATCTGCCTTTAGTTAGATCACAGAGTCGTTGGTGTTGGAAGAGACCTCTGGAGATCACCCAGTCCAACCCCCTGCCAAGGCAGGGCCACCTAGAGCAGGTTACACAGGAATGTGTCCAGGCAGGTGTTGAATGTCTCCAGAGAGGGAGACTCTACCACCCCCCTGGGCAGCCTGTTCCAGGTGCACAGAAGCACATATTTAGGCGAAGCACAAGTCAGAATTTCTAGTTTTAACCTCAAGGGTAGAATTATTCGTGTCACCAAAGCTTCAGTTTTATCAGTAGTTTATTTACATTTTTGTGATATGTAGTCTAAACTGGTGTTAGTCACTTTTGAGACCGCATCTGTTCAAAGATGTGAACAGCTGGCCGTGGGCAGTAAAGCAAAGACAATTGCAGCATTAACAGTGTCTAATCACCTCATCATTCCAGAGGAGCAATTCCTTCTTAATGTGCCATGCATTAATCATCAAATCCGATCCCCTGTCCTTGCTCAGGAGTGTAAATAGGCAACTAGAAGATGAAGCTAAAGCCATAATACTTGTGAGATGTATTAGATTTGCTTCCCTTGATCATTCCTATAATAAGATCGTCTACCAAGAGCTGCTGCTAGCAGTATATGTCAATGTTCATTTTCATGTATGCCAAGGACACCACTTTCTCCATGTGACATGCAGTATCCTGATATGATAAATGACATTATCTTCATTTATCCTTTCAGAGACAAAAAAAGAGGTTACAGTGTCTGAAGGCTCTTAAAAAAAACCCCAAAACTCCAAACCAAACAATTTGATTCAAGTGAACTGAATAATTGCCCGTTTTGTGCTTTGATCTCAATGTTAAACTAACTAGCTTTCATTTAAATTTATACCAGGTTCAATTACAGTCAAGGTACCTGCCTCTCTCAAAGCCTATTTACAGTTGTCTGGAAGGAAAGTGGATGTGAGCTCAGAGATTCAGTTAAAAGAAACACAGAGTGCCTCCAAAGATGATCACGTAACTATAAGTGGTAAGGCTTACTAATCTTGGCTTCCAATAAATGTCTGTCTGGCCTTAGTCAAAGGCAGCTATGTTTCCTTAAGAGAGTTTATTGCTCTTGGCTGCTTCTTATTTCATCTGTTTCAGGTTCAGATGTTTCCTTGTGCCATTGTACTCCCCATGTTACTAGATGACTTTTTCCTTTTGTTTAGTAAATGACTTGTGAATGCTAACAACTGCTTCTCTAATTTGGCCTTGGAGCGAAATTCCTTCTCAGCATTATTCTAATGAATTTATGGGAGGAAATCCAGGGCTGAATTTGACCCATTGCTTTGTTGGCTTATACTGTCACATATAATAAATTGTCAGGGAATGTCTGTTAAAAAACATAATGAAAAGTTTTCTGTCTGTCTGTCTCGGGTGGGAGGGGGAAGTAGAAGGGGTATATAGCATATTTGTAAATGTACAGTGGAAAAGTTAAACAGTGCAGAAATGATGGGTGGGAGATAGCTAGAAGAAGAGCAGAAGAAACTGGAGCATGGAGGAACAGAGTATATGGAAAGGTACCTGTGATTACTGGAAATATTCTTCTAATGAATTTAAACTTGAACTCGGGAATCCCAAGTCTTGCTGTTTCCTGCTTTAGAAAACAGTTGTACAATTCATTGTCAGGGTCTGTATCTCTCCCACTCTCCAGACATGTCTATCTAGAAGTTGAGGCTGTTGCTGTTACCAATTACTACTCAGTTTGCTCGAGAGGAAACATTAATGCAGTGTGTCTGAAGGCTCCAGCTTTGTTTTTGAATGTGTTATGTCATTATGACCTGATGTGATAGCAGACTGGGTGAGGCTTTGAGTTTCATTTTGGTTTAAAACTGAAGAAAATATGTACAAAACTTCTCTTCCTCCCTCATGTAAGATGATAATGTCAAAGTGAGGAAATGTTAGAACTGTATGCACACAATTTCAGTATAGAATCATAGAATATGGAAAGGACCTTAAGATCATCTAGTTCCAATCCCCCTGCCATGGCCAAGGTCACCTCACACTAAATCGTGTAACTTGCTTATGTAAAATAGTAGTCTTGAAATGTATAGGCATATACATATATATCCTGCCTTGAAGAGTAACTAGCGTATAGATGTACTGGTGTTTGTTAAATACAATAGCTTTAAAAACCATGGTTAGAAGTTCTCAGGCTAGAAATGTGCGAAGGACCCCAGATACTAGCAAGGCTGTATGGAATGAGTTGTCTTCGCAGTAAAACATTTCTCCCAGTGAATGAGGACCACTGGCCAGTTGACATTACCCTGGGAATGTTGAAGATAAGAGTGGTGTTTCAAATATCCACAGCTGAATGGCTTCTCTGGTTTCGCAACCCAGCCAGTGTTTATGTAGTACAGTCATCGCTGAGACAGATGCAATTTTTCAACCACTATTCTGTATGGAAATGATCTTGGCAGTTGAGGCCAAAAGCAGCTCTGATTAGTTAACCCTCAAATTAAACATACCCAAAAGGGATGGAAATCAGTGAGGATTATGCAGAGGGAACAGTGTTAGGCCAGTGATTATCAGTTGTTGATAATCACTGCACGAAAAATGTATTAAGCATTGATATAAATTGATTGTAATGCAGGTGAATGAAAAAGAGACCCTGGAATGGATTTTCTGCAGGATACAGTTCAGCTAAACTAGTGCTGGCCTGAAGTAACATATCTTTATCTATTTCTATACCTGGCATTTAGCTTTCAGTGTTTTCTGATATAATGTAACCAGTGATGCTCTTCTCCCTTTTCTTCACTGGTCAGGTAGAAGCAACAAACATGAAGAGTAGTTGGTTTTAACATGTGCTTTGCTCCTTTTCTTACTGTTTTGAAAACAGTGCCACCTCTTTCTTAGCAAAAAAAGAAGCCGCATTTGCCCATTCCTTGGGCATGGTAAGGGAGATGCTTCCTGCTTCTCCTTCTCTTTACCTTAACCTGTGGAGATAGTGTATTCTTTCTACTGGACAAGCACTTGTTCCCTTATTCTCAGTGAACTTCTTAAAGTTGGTATTTGGGAATTTCCTTGTACAAGTAGGTTCTGAAATAATTAAAAATCATTTAATACTGCTTCTATATCATGAAAACATTATCCACTGTTGAAATTTTAGGTAGAGTCTATAGCTGTCGTGCTGCTGCAACTGAAGAAATACAAAATGGAGAGAGACGAGGGGGTTTGCAAGGAGAAAAACAGTCACAACAAAATGACAGTTTAGATTTTTATGCTTCTGAGCTCAAAGGTTAGTTTAAAAATAGATGATTTTTCAGAAACTGGCTGGTTCTCATGTGGATAACACAGGAACCAGCTGCTTTCAGGAAGCTTTACTTGCCACTGGGAATATTCTGAAAGATGTTAGAGAGGAGACTGCAGTGGGAAGAAAGAGTTCTGTGACTGGGGTAGAAACACACCTTGTCTGTGACCTGCTCTAGGAAAGCCTTCCCTTCTGCTCTAACAGCAGTTATGACATATATCATCACTTTGCTTCACATGTCCCATTTCCACACTGAGTGGGGAAGTTGGTACATTACAGTCCCACAAGCAGCCACATCCAGGGTTTTGCAAGCTAGCCAAGGACTAGGGTGGGATTTAGTCAATGCAAGAAGATGAAAGCCTTGAGTGAATGCTCTGGAGGCAGAGTGGTGAGAGTGTGAAAAGGCGTTTTGCTCTTTTAGGAAAGGAAGGAACTTGCCCACAGAACTGGGACATTTGCTGATACGTGGAAGGAGCTGGAAAGCAATGCCAGGGAGTTTACTCTTCAGAGTAATTTGCAAGGACAAGGCATCTGTTTCCATTGACATCAGCACACGCTCTCAGAAGTAGTACGTATGGTATAATGAAATCTGTTATAAAACCAGATTTTTCATGCTAATCAGTGGTCCAGTTTCTGTCGGTGAAAGTGTGTGTTCAGCTGTCTGGTTTGAGTGCTTGAGTAACTCCTTTCATTTCTGTGGCAATCATGTCAGGGCATTCTTTTCCTTTCTCTGGTGAAGACGGAAGCCCTTGCTGCTCAGTGTCTGTACCTTCCCCATATCTCCAGGTCTGCCTGTGTTCTTAAGTCAGCTGGTTTAAGAAGAATGTAGAGATTGTTAACTATATCTGGTACTATGTATGGTAAGAGGAAGGGTAGCAGACTAAAAAGTGTCAAATAAGTAAGCAGAAAGGGAGCTTAGGAGACTGTTGTGTTAAAGGGGTTACAAACATGTTGAAGGATGAGGTTGAAATTCAGGTAATCTTGATTTGTATGCTTTTTCAGGCTATTCTTCCAATAAGTCATTTGTCCCGGTTAATTCAAAGTACAAAGATAGGAATAATGACCTGTGTAGTTCCAAAAGGAGTAATGTTTCAATAAAAAGTCATTAAACAGGAAACAATAGGGTTACACAGCTGAAAAACAAATAAACAGTATATGAACATGACTGTTCTGTAAAACTCAATCCCTTGGCTTTACATGGCATTAGTAATACTTTGCTGGCATGTGTCCAGTTTTGAGTACTGTGCTTCAAAAAAAGATGTGGACAACTGTGGAGACTCCAGAGGAGAGCACACGATGAGAGGCCTAAAAACATGATTAATGAGAGAAGACTAAAAGAAATGTTGGTTTTGTCTAAAGAAGAGAAGACTAAGGGAAGATAAGATACGTTTTTTCCAGTGTGCAAGAAATTGCTGCAGAGATGAAAGAAATAAGTTGTTCTCTGCCCACTGGTGATAGGAATAGAAATTATGATTTGACCTTACGGTAAGGAAAACTTAGCTAAACAGTAAGATAAACTTTCTGGTGGTAGGCACTTGTCTGGTGAGGCCACTCCAAGTACTGTAGACTGTGAAGAAGAGGCCAGAGGAGCACATTGGGTTAGATGCAGTGCATCCTTGGTTTGGTTGCTTTCAGACCCGTTTTCTCTTGTCTGAAGTTGATATGAGCATCTGCTCCCACCCACCTTGCAGTAACTCAAATGAAGGTTGTGAGGCATGGGGGTGGGGACTGAATGAATGCAGACAGTGGGCATGCTTCCACCCATTCCACTGCCGGCTTGTGTGCTGACAACTAAGCTCACTGGAAAAAGTCCTGCAGTCATTCTGAGACTTTCTTTAGGTCCTTGTAGCTGGTGGTGCCAATTTCCAAATCTAATTGTCTGTCTGGAATACAACCCCTTTCTTTAAACCATGTGTAAATCTTCTATCTTTGAGTGGTGCCAGGGACTCATCTAATTCCAGATCTTTCCCCATGCCTAGCCCCAGTTCTAGTGCCAAGTGAGCTTTTAGCTTTTAGCTTTGGCAAGTTGCTTGCTCCCTCTGGTTTTCAGCACTTGCGTGAGTTTTCCTTGGTGAAAGTCCCACAGGTGCTCCTCAGAGGCTATGGATGTTTGTGTAGGTTATTGTGAATTCCTGTTCTTACTTTCAAGGTGGCAAACCAACCTCTTTGTATTTTTCTGTCCTCTTACAAAGAATGTTCTCTTTGGGAATTACTGTCTTTTTCCAAGTCAAGGTGTACGTGCTCCCTATGTCATCCAGTGTGACAGCAGTTGCAGCAGTTAACAGCATTTTTAGCTTTTGGTACTATCGCACCCCATCTATAGCGCTAGAGCTTCACTGAGCCACTGCTCGAAGCCATGCCTTGTGGTGACCATGCACACAGGTAGTAGAGTGCTCTCTTGCATGTTAACTTATGCCTTCCCTCAAATGTCTGTCCTGGATTTAGACAGGAATCCCTTGTTGTCTTCTCTAACCCCTTTTCTCCTGTGGAAGTTTCCAGATAGATGTTGCCTTTACCTTATGGGTTGATCCAGCATCCTGTTACACTTTTGATCACCAGGAACACCTTAGATGGCTTTTCTCTTCATGTGCCTCTTGAGAGAGCTTGTCTAATTACCAGATCCCCTTGAGAAGATGGACATTGATACCACTGTCCTTTCTCTGACATGTTGGGCTTCTCTTAATACCATACTTCGAGTCTTTTCACCCTGTCTGGTTCTCCAGGTAGGTTGTGGTGAGGAGCACCTTTCTCCTTGCAAGAATCATGCATGCAGTCATGCAGTGAAACAGTAAGAATTTAAGTCTGGCTGAGGTTAGATCTGGATTCCCCTCTGGAACACAGGGGATTTAGACAGATGTTCCCTGCCTTCAGGAACAGCTTATTTCTCACCACTCACACAATGGCTCATGATGGGAATGTGGCCTACGAAGTACTGTGGACTTAGCCTTTAGGACTGCTTCAAAGCCAGTGTGCAAGGAGAGAGCTGACTGCTGAAGTCTCATGTACAATGCACGAAGCTTTACGGGTGTGTTTATGTGCTTTTGTTATCAGAAATTCTCTATTGTTTCTTTTCAGGTAATGTGTGTGTGTTTAGCTACATGGAGTGCCAGGGTTAAATATAAAGCTGAAGGGGCAGTGAGTAATGTGAGGCAAACAACTTGCCTTTAAAAGGGAAATAACTGAAAGAGCTTGTATTGTCAGCCTGCTGAAACCTAAGTCTTTTCTGAACTGTAACAGCTGTCCAAGTGCAGCTCTCCTCTCCCACTGTGCAGCTGACTCGCATTGAGTTATGGTTCTGATCCCCCAAGTAACGCTATCCACTGTCATGTCCCTCCCTGTTTTCTCAAGGCACTTCAGAACTTTCCTTCTTTCCTAGAAGCAATTTTTATTGACTCTTTGCCACTAGAGTTGAGTGGGAAGAGCTTTGTTTCACATGAAACATTGTTAAGCATTGTCCCTCTGTGAAGCCTTGCTCCTTAAGCAGTATCTTGAAAAAACAAACAAAGACCCAGGTTCTATCTGGAAAAGATTACATTCCTTCAAGTCAAATAGAAAGTTCATCCAACTTTTATAAAACACAGGAGATGAGATGCTATCCTACAGATCTTGATTGGGTTCAGCTTGCATGTAACTCGAGCTGTTCACAGCCTTTTTGAGAGATACCACAGTCCTAACAACACCAGTGAACAACATGTAAAATATGCTGCTCTGTGTGTGTTTTAGGAGATGAAAATAAAGATCTCCTTAAGTTCTCTAATCTTTGGGAAGGGAAGCGAATAAACAGTCAGTACTTGCCTTTGTAAAGTTCTCTAAAGGTGTTCCCTGCCTTTAGACACCAGCACATATTGAAAGGGGACACACAGACTCCCCCTAAAACAACAAAACAAAACAAACGGGAAAGGTGACCATGCAGCAGTGGTGCATCTGTCTTGTCCTGAGCTCACATTTGTTGTATTAACTGGTTGGTTTTGAAATGAAATCCTTTATTAATTTTGATATCCCCCCTTCTGAATCCCGCAGGCAGTTGGCTTTTGTGATTTAATCATGCTGGCAAAGCGATCCTCAGAATCCACTCATGCTCCCACACTATTCAGGGTACAGGCAGTGAGTACAGTTAAGACCACACTGTCATCAACAGATCTCCAACCTTTTTGCTTGATTAGTGCTTCATACACGAAGTTACTTAAATACCTTAAGCTTGATTTGATCTGCTACTGAGGATGAGTTTAACAACCTGAACTAGTTTGAAGATCTTAATCCCTGGGGAGTGGAACTTGGCACTGACTTTCCTGCAGGCAGTTTGATATTTTCTGCATTTCCTTCACAGGCAAATCTCCAAGAAGAAACATAAGGAGCAAAACATTTTCCTGAGTTCACACAGCAAATGCAAAATGAGAAACAGAGCTCAGACACCAACTGAGCTTCACAACAGCTCGTGTTAATTATGCCTGTTTCTTCAGAACACTAACTTTTTAGGCAGGGTATAAGCAGTGTGTGAAGGTGTTCGTATACAGGGCTGTCTGTGCTTCAGGCTTTGTTCCTTGTATGGAAGTACAAGCCCTAGTGACAAAGACATGAGGCAGAGAAACTGGGACCAAGCACTCCAATGTATGCTTTCTGGAAATACATTGGTTGTGTCCTCTTTCCGTAGAAAGAGAAGCTGTACTTTCAGTGCCCTACTACTCTGTTAAGGGATCAGCTGAAATTGTCCTTTACAATGCTTTGTTAGTTTGGGGTTTTTTTGACACCTGGAGGCTATTTCCTGTTTAAAATTCAAACTGATCTAATGTTTTAAGGGCTACCTCTGCTTAAAAGACAGATGTTGTTGTCATTTCTGTTCTATATATTCTGATGCAGTACCATTGCAAATTAATGGGTCAGGGAAGCTTTCTGATGAATTGAAGTTTCAGATTTTAACAGATTTCATGTACCATGCATTTGTCCAACTTTGTGATGATCATCATAGATTAAAGTTGTAATTAGGCAGGGAGTGGAACTATGGATTCTGCCCTACGGTAGGAATGATCCTGAGACTGAGTGTGATTGAGGCTAGTGCTGCCTGGAGCATTTGGGAGTGCAGAAGTTGTGCTAGGACATCCCCATGTAGATCCTTGAAGGCATGTTGTAGTCTGATAAGAACAGACACTGAAATACCTCTTCATTCAGTAGGAGAACCTGGTCAGTGTTGGACTCTGAAAATCGCATACTTGTAAGCGGTACCTCAGCCTGCTTGTGAACTGATGTGGGCTTGGACCATAACCTTAAATTAATCCCACTTAGAAGTACCAGAATACTGAAATGCTATTGAAGGTTCTGGCACGAAGGCTGGAGTTGTGGAAACCAGTGCAGTGATGTCAGTTGGAGTTTCGCCACTGTTTTGACGTGGCCAAAATTTAACTTCAGCTGTGTTACAGGTCAGAGCAGAGCATGTTTGTAAAGTTGCTTCAGAATCTGCTTTCCTGCCATCCCTTATGCTATTCCAGGCTGAAGTTAGTTCTAAACTTAGAATTCACTCAGTCACATGAACACTAAAGTAATAAGAGATTTTGTGAAGATAAACCAAAGTGAAGGTTGATCTTGTGATAAAGGCACCGATCTGGGACTTCAAACATCCAGTTTAATTCCCAATTTGGTCATAAATCTTTTGGATGAATTTGGAAGGTCGTTTATTCTTTCTTGACCTCAGTTTCTTAACTGTAAAATGAGGGTAAGTTGAACTTCCTCCTTTGTCTGTTACATTGTGAGCTTTTCAGAGCATGACCATGCATGCTAAGTTTATGTGAAACTTGTGAGAAGACAGACAGCTTGGGGTCAAAGCAGTAATAGTAACAACATGTCTGGTCATCTGGAAAACCGGCTCTTACCCCGTCTCTCTTCTGTATTTATAATTAGGATCAAAACTTCAAATTACTTAATGAGATTAATGTCTAATGTGAGGGGTCCTCCCTGAGGGGGAAGGAGCAGCAGAGACAGCGTGTGGTGAACTGACCACAACCCCCATTCTCCATCCTCCTGCACTGCTGGTGGGGAGGAGATAGAGAATATGGGGGTAAAGTTGAGCCTGGGAGGAGAGAAGGTGTTTTCAAGATCTGATTTTATTTCTCATTATCCAACTCTGATTTGATTGGTGATAGATTAATTTCCACAAGTCACATCTGTTCTGCCCATCACAGTAACTGGTGAGTGATGTCTCTATGCCCTTATCTTGACCCATGAGCCTTTTGTTCCAGTTGAGGAGGGCAGTGATAGAATGGCTTTGGTGGGCACCTGGCCTCCAGCCCGTAGCAAAAGCTACAGAACTAGGTAATAAACCCCAGAACTTTATTGAAATAAAAATATTTCGGGGAATTATACTAATGCAAAAAAAAAAAAAAAAACCCAGCATCAAGAATGAAAAGTCAGAAGCCCCTGTTAAAAATACATAAATTTTACTAAATAAAAGTCATGGAAGTGTTTCCAGGGAGCTTGGAAAAATGGCACTGTGAAGGTGATATGTTTATTGTGTGTCAAATTAAACTGAACAGAGCTTTCTTTTCCAGGTCACATGAATCAACGGGATGAAACAGACAGATGGATTAAGGCTGACACACAAAATGGCAAAGTGTGTCTTAAAAGCCAAAGTTGGATCCAGTCTGTCAAGCTGAAGAGTTCTTAAAGGGGAAATAGGCCAAAGAGGTTGAATCAAGAGATTATAAAGGAACATTTCTGTAAAGTTATGAACCTTTTTTGCTGTATATTCTTAATATAAGAGAGGAACAATATTAAAAACGAGGGCGTTTTAACCCAAGATTTGCCTGTGACTGTGGCTGGTGCTTAACAGATCACTTTTAGTGCCTTGTAGGAACACCGCGATCTTACCTTTTCAGCATTTGTATAACTTGACCACTCACTATGGCAGTTTTAAAAACTGGTAACTTTCAAACAAAAGTTTGGAGTAAGGGAAGAGTCCACATGACTGTTCCCTTCAGGTAAAAGCTGCCACAAAATGGAAGTATTGGCCTAATAAATGAGAACTGTGGTCTGTTTCTTTGCTACATTTCCTTTGACTGTGAGCCCTGCATGATGGGACTGTCAGCTCTCAGCGGCAGAGGAAGGATGTGAGGGAAGGAGGCATGCTGTCTGCAAGGGCATGTGTGATTTTTGTGGAAGATTTTGTGTTACCGTAATGCAAACACACAGTAAAATAAATGGAGCTTTTAAAAAGCCTTTCCATGCATGGGTATGGCACCTTGTAAAAGTAGTACTGAAGTTTGTGGTTTAAAACTGAGGAATTTCCTGCCGACTGAGTGTAGCAAAGAAGAGTTCGGAGTGTTGGCTCAGGTTTTAAGTTGTGTATATGTGAGTATGTACTTTAGTTCATAAGGGTACATTATGAAATGATCTCTGTTCCCACAGGATTCCCCAAGAGGTGTGAGTGCCCCTGGCTTATGGCTTCAGCAGTTAAAGGCAGCATTTTTACTCTAATTCAGGGTGGTTAAAACCTCAGTGTTCTTTGCTGTTGCGTGTACTGTTTGTTTGGATAAAGTGGGTGCAGATGTTTATGGCAAATATGTATTTTTAATATAAACATTAATATATAGCACATTGCTAATATTATTACTAAAAGCAATGCACTGTTGCTAGTTACTTGTAATTATTATTCTTCTAAAAAATACAAAGTTAATAAATGTGTAATGGTTTTAGATTTGCTGACAAATTGCTGGAACTAATGATTTCTGTGCACTGCAGCAGTCAAAAGTGAGTGAAGCCCCTCTAAAATCACACAGCATCGACAAATAAAACCAGTCTAGCAGAGATTTCACAAAATCAAATGCATTTAATGGCTCCGTTACTCACCCAGCATACAAAGCCTGTCAGCCTATGATTCAGTTTGTGTGTTTTGGGACAGCTGCATCAGCAGTTTTAAGGGAGAGCACAGTAAGAAAGCCTGTTATTTCTTCCATGTTCAAAAGAAAGCAAGCTGAAGCATTCATATTCTAAAACGAGCTGCAACTAAGCATTAGCATTGTTAGTTACTTGCTGAAAGAAGTTTAAATAAGCTATCAGAAAAACTGTGCTGCTCTGCTTGTGTTCTTTCCAAGCTAATAAATGTTGAGACCAGCTAGAACTTCTACGTAAAGGTCAGGAATGAGCTGAAGAAAGACAGATTTTTGGGAGTTTCCCCAAAGGCTTTTGAGTAATGTCTTCTTCTGCTTTAATGTGGTAAAACTTCATATTTTTCTCTAGACAAGGGAGGAGCAGTAGGTTATCAGTAATTGGGATTTGCCATTCAAATCCTATGTGTGCTCACTTTTGTTTGTCTGTTTGATGAGAAGGCGTTTTCATAACTGGAGAAAACTCCTTTAATACTTTTCTCATCTGTGCTTGTCTTTATTTGATCCTTCTGACTCTGTCAGCCACCAACTAGCTCAGTTCAGATCCGCAAGTGTGAAAAGGGGCTTGCTTAGAGACCTGAACCCAGCTGAGGGGCTTTTATGAGAACTGGGACTCTGGGTGCACAGGTTGAGATGTAGAGAACCGTGCTCAGATGCACACACATAGCTGTGCTGAGGAGCTGGTAGTCGCTACCTCTGCACTGTTCTGCTCAGGAGCACTGTATTGATGAGTACCAGCTGTGTCAAGTGTGATGTTCTGGAGAGGACCCTCATGGCAAACAAGAACCCCAAACACATGCAGATGTAGTTGTTGCTCACTGCAGGGGACTACAAAAGCTTCTCATTACTGGAAGATGAAGACAGCTCAAATCAAGATCTGAAAGTTAGCAAAGCTGTTGCAGTGCAGCTGTCTTACTTGGAGGCAGACTGTGAAAAAGATCTGCGGTGCTTTCTTCCTAATGCAACAAACAGCCTTTTATCAAGGATGATTAGTTTTAATAAAAACAATAGTGTTCTTTTTGTGCTCTAGTGAAAACCCTGGAACTGGAGAAGATGTTGCACAGTTTCTTCATTTTTCAGTTGAATTTGTTTGTTCAGGCTCCAGTGCATGTGTTTGGGTGAAGGTGAGTATGTTGCCATCCCGGTCGTATCCGAGCCAGGAAGGAGGGTCAGCATCACTATGTTCTTGTTTCTCCAGTTTAGCTGTGTATTTCAGGACAGCTTGTCTGCAACAAGAGTTAAAAAAGAATGAATTACAGAAGTAAAATAAGGTTGGCAGAGGCTGTTTCTCCAAAGACCGCCACAAGCTGCTCCCTGAGCAAAAGTTCATGTTCTAATGAAAGCTATCAGTATTGTAAGAGGTGTTGTGGAAACTGCAGAAGATAATGGCTTGGCCTTAGTCACAGAACAAACCAGGGTGGAAGTGGCTGCTGGAGATTGTTTAATGGATCCAACTGGACCAGGTGGGTCACAGCTTTGCCGGCTGAGTGTCCCTAGGACTGAAGGTTGTTCAGCCTTTCTGGGATCCTGTTCAAGTGTTTGATCAGCCTCCTGATTAAAGAAAATAGTTTCCTTGTATGTGATCAGAATTTTATGTACACCACTTGTCCTATCAGTGCATCCTTGAGACAGTCTGTGTCCTCTGATCAGTTACAGGCGGCACCACAGTTTCCTCCAGCCCAAGCCTGGCTCTTCTTGTGAGTGAGCAAAGCAAGTCTCAGCCTCTCCTTACATGTCGCATGCCACACGAGAAATACACACAAGATTAATAAACCAGTTACATCAAAAGATATCACAGTCTCAGAGAGGTTTTTCATCGCTATATGGGAAGGTTATAATGACTGTGCAGGTCCCAATCTCTGTTTTTTTCTTTGAACAGTCTGGCACCTCTGTGTACTTTTATCCTTTCCTGGTTCAGCTGCTTTCTTTTTGACTAACCTCTCCACCTGTAGTTATCTTCTGTCACCCACCTCTTTCTCAAGTGTATTGTTTCTGAAACAGACTTGGATACAGAATGGGCAGTGTTACAGAGCCTTACTGTTACCTGAAGACCCCCATGACTGCTCTGATCTCCCAAAGCTTTTGTGGCCACTGCGCCTTTGCAGTGTTAGAACTCAAAACCAATGAACTAGAACAAAGTGGCACAGAAATAGGAGGAAATTGGGCCTGCTGCATGAGACATCCTAAGAAGATGTTGAAGAGCAGCTCCCTCCTCTCCCTGCTTGCAGGCAGCATCAGCCTGGCACCTTTCCTGCCTTCCTGAGCTTCCAGCACTTCCACCCTTCTGAATGTCTCTTCTTTCCACCACTCCTGCACTTGGCTGTCAGCCTGCTCCTGTTCTGCAGAGCCCTGGCCTCCCCATGCAGACTCCTGCACTCCAGAGAGCTCCCCTTGTGTGCTCACTAGGGAGAAGCCAGCTCTACACCTCCTGTCCTCTTCAGGAGACCCAGCCTCACCTGGTGTCACCACCACAGCAATGCCACCTTCCTCCCTGCTGGCCAGTTTCCTACACTCTTCAATAATGTAATATGCAGCATCTGCATGATAAAAGCCCAAATTGAAGTGGTCTGTTAGCTGCTGGTAATGCTACTACAGAGCATCTCTTTTATTCCCAAAGTGAAAATGCTGAGGATGGTTACAAAACAGGCAGAGCTGTAACATCACCACCACAGTAGGACAGGGGAAGTGGGAAGGCATGGAAAAGGGGCAAAATTAGAGACACAAGAAGGGCTCCTTTTCAACCCCTGCAGGATGTGAACACTGCCACACTGTATGAACACACCAACACAAGGCTCTATCTGTTTTTATATTAGGGAGGCCTGTGCCATTGAGGAATGTGTGCACGATTTATATGAGCTATAAGCTCGAAGCTATAAAATACAAATCAACTCATCCAAGTCCAAATTCCTGTTTTCCGTGGAAACTGCAATGTATGGCAGCTGGCTCAAGCATGTATAAGGGGAGCTGTTACTATTCTTTTGGAAGCTTACACTGTCCCATGCCTGGAGCTACAGTTGATTGGTTTGCCAGAAACAGCCATTCATGAATCACCAACACATGGCAAAATAAGTCATTTAGTTAAGATACTCTGTACTGTGATGGAGCCTGTGTATTTATTTATATGCTGTCTTAAATTAGCACACTGATGAATAAAAGCGTTTTAGTGAATAATGATTATCTTTGGCAAAGCACATATCTCTTGGTATAAGTCAGAGAAAAGTTGGCCCAAACACAGGGCTTGAGCAGCACTGGAATATATAATTGGATCCTTACGCGAAGTTTCAATCTTTTTTACTGAGAGGGGGTAGGTAGGAAATACAGTTCTGCATCATGGTCTGTTCAGAAGTGTTTGACAGGGTCAGTCATAACAAAAAGCAGCGGGTTTGAACAGGACTCTCTGAGGTGAGATTCCAAAACCCAATCAAGAGTAAAAAGTAATGGAAAATAAAAACCTAAACATGAGAGGACTGTTTGTAGTGCCACTGCAGGAGAAATAAAGCTGAAGAGGCAAGTGGAGGAGGCAGCTAACCGGAAAAGCATGAAGCATCCTGCAGACATGCTCCAGGTTACACCAAGTGATAAGAGTACATCAAATCTGATGTATTCTGAGGTCTATGTTGGCTGCAGCAGTATTCTCATTTGATGGCATCCAGTTCAAGTGCACACGATGGCTCAAACATGGCACTTCAGGAGCCTCCATGTCCCTTCTGAAGAGCAATTTGCAGTCAGTGAGAAGCCAGTACTATGATATTTTTGTTGCTTCTTCAAGAGAAAACTTAAGAGCAATTATTCTTAGTCCTTTACCAAATGAGGTGTAGGCTGTCTTCGTTTCCCTTTACATGTGTGTTGGACTCCCATATCCTTCCTGGTTTGAGACCTGAATATTTGGATAACACCTAAGAAATTTTGCTATTCAAAAAAGAGTTCTTCCTTTTTAACCAACATCAACCACCAGAAAACACAATGACAATGAAATGAAACAAATACCAAAATGTTCTCCAAAAGACAAATGCATTGTAGCTACTATGGCCCAGTCTTTTAAGAGGCAAAAATTGCAGTAGAATTTGTTGATGAGTTACTTGTTAACAGTGTAGTCATGAGTTTAAAAGAAAAAGCTGCTTTCATATTAGTGTGGACAAGGAAGAAGGAAGCATCTATTTTGCTTTCCAAGAAGAACCTTTGATGGAACCAAACTGTTAGGGACAAGCTGCAGTTTGGTGAGAGCTCAAGCCTGGCTTCTCAGGCAATGGAAGATTCCTGTTCTCATTTTGCACTCAGAAATGTTACTAAAGCTCCACACCTTTCAGCACTGGAGCTGACTTCAAGTGGCGTTTGTGTTCTGAAGTGTAAGGAGAATGTTTTACAGGGAAGCATTTCTCCAAAGATGCCACTGTGTTATTCCTTATAGGATTAGTCCCAAGTGAATCAGGATTGATACAACCTTTTCCTACAGAAGGCACAGTTTAAGAAGCAGTTAGCTTTCCTTTCTTCTAGCAGAAGAAATCATTTGCCGCACTATCACATACTCCCACAGGTAGTTTATCCATCAATCTTTGTGACATTTAGAAACTGGATTAATTGAAAGGTCATTAGCCTCTGGATACAGAAATATGGAGCAATCAGGCCATAGATCTTTTTTTTCTTCTAACATTTAATAAACTTGGAACCAGGCTGGAATGCTGGCAAGTACAATCATGAATGCTACCTGATACTGGAAAGAATGGACAATTTATACACTCGTAACTGTTTCCTATGAAGCTTCACTGGACTGAAACAAAGAACTTTGTGGCTCCATATGTTTTCTATTTCAATCTAAAGAAACAGTAAAACTGAATGTGACACAATGCAAGAGATATGCCTCAGTATTTGCAAGGCTCAGTCTGTTAAGACATGTCTGCTAGGACTGGGTAGTATTTGATAGTAAATAATGGGGAATTCCTTTGGCAAAATGAAGTATATATGATTCATAGATTTTGTAGGGCAACTTTAAACTAAAATCATATTTCTTCTCTTCCTTATTGAGAACCTAAACCACTAGCATGTTTAGTTCTCCAGATTAAATTGATTTTTACATAGATGTCCTCTTCCATCTCCTTAAACAGGGAATGAAATGTCTCTGAACTGTAGTTTTCATACCTGCAGAGCATGAATTACACGTGAAACCAGCATTTCTCTGCATCCTGTGAAAATCTAAGAACCTGGATAAGGTTTTAAGAGTTGGTCTGAAATAGAGAATCAGGCCCTAATGTTCATTTTTCTGACAATCTGTTATTACTAAAAGCATACAGGTTGTGAATGAAATACGGTCTTATAAAATTACATTATGACTTCTGAATGGGGGCCTACAGGGAAGCTGGGGAGGGACTCTTCATTAGGGACTGTATTGATAGGACAAGGGGTAATGGGTTCAAACTTAAACAGGGGAAGTTTAGATTGGATATAAGGAAGAAGTTCTTTACTGTGAGGGTGGTGAGGCACTGGAATGGGTTGCCCAGGGAAGCTGTGAATGCTCCATCGCTGGCAGTGTTCAAGGCCAGGTTGGACAGAGGCTTGGGTGGCATGGTTTAGTGGGAGGTGTCCCTGCTGGTGGCAGGGGGGTTGGAACTAGATGATCTTAAGGTCCTTTCCAACCCTAACTATTCTACGATTCTGTGACGTATCAGTGACAGTGCTGTCATTGCTTTTGATGTCACTGAAAAGCTACTCCAAAGTAGCTTTAGAATCACTGCTGTGGTTTACTGAGTAGTTATTGGCGGAAGATATTTTTTTATCATCTTTGCAATATTAGCCTTAAATTACAATAAAAAATAGGTTTTTCTAAAGTGTGACACATCCAGGATATGGAATATCTCTGCATCGAGCTGTGAACACCCTTTTGTTTTCTGAATATCATTCTATGTAATGACAATTTAGCATGTGATTGCAAAGCCACTGAGATCTGGACGTGGTCAGTCTATTCTGCAGCCTGCCCTGGTCTAGGAAGGCTCTTCAGACGTGTTAGAAGGAACAAGTGAAAAATCTTCAGTGCTGAATTACTCAGCATGATCAATCACCTGATAGCTTTTGTCCCAGACTCAAATGGCACTGGGTGGGATTTTCCTACCATTAAACATATGGTGCTAAGAACTAGAGAATGAGGCTGGCAAAGGAAAGAACCATCCACCATCACATATCAGAACGTCAGGCTCAGGAAATGAAAACTGGTAAAGTTTGCCTAGTTCCAAAAATCACAATATTATAAAAAGGGCAAAGATAACGCTGGGTGGAGATGTGTGTCTCATGGTTCTGTTTTGCAAAGATCCATAACTCTCCAGGGCTTTCTTTACAGTAAAAAATAAGTGGTTGGGAAATTCCTTGGCTGAGTCAGAAGGGTTTAATAAGGACCTTTGGAGAACCCATTGCATGTGGGACTCTGAGGCAGAGGCATCACCCTGGGTCACACCGCAGAGGCGGTTTTCTGAGGAGCCATGCCAGCTCTTTGATCATGGCTCACAAAGTTAACTGGGACTCACAGATTTCTGTTCCTACCACATCTCACCTCCATGGGAAGATGTACAAGCAACCAAAGCCTGGAAGACATGACACAGTGTTTCCTGCTCTAAACAGAGATAGGAAGCCATAGAAAAAGCAAGTGAACAACAGTAATCTGGGGATAAAAGAAAATCCCTCGGGGAAAGTTATGAGGAGATTAAACGTATTTGAAGTATCTTTCGCAGAAAGAGCTGTATGCCTCAATAGCAAATAACCATCAAACTGTTAGTGTGTCCAGAGGAGAGAGACCAAGGTAGTTGAAGGCCTCAAGGGCAAGACTTAGAAAAAGTGTTTGAGGTCACTTGGCTCATTCAGCTTGAACAAGAGACAGCTGAGGGGTGCCCTCATCACAGTCCACAACTTGCTCAAGAGAGACAGCGGAGGTGCTGATCTCCTGTCTCTGGTGACCAGTGATAGGACAGAAGGAAATGGAAATAAGCTGCATCTGGGAAGGTCAGACTGAACATCGGGGAAAGGTTCTTCACTGGAACAGGCTCTTCAGAGGAAGTTGTGACAGCACCAAGCCTGTCAAGAAGCATCTGGATTATGCTTTCAGTCATATGGTTCAGATTTAGGTTGTCCTGCCAGGAACAGGGAGTTGGACTTGATGATCATTATGGGTCCCTTCTAACTTGAGACATCCTATGAAATCGTTCAATGATTCTAAACCTGACCAGAACTGACTTGCTTTTAAATATCATGGGGAATCAGGAGACTCAGTCCATTTATGCCAGTAGGGAACTTGGATTACGTTATGGTCAATGACCTGTTTCTTGCAACTGTAGATACATAACAAGTATGTTTCATTTGTACTTCATGAAACTCTGCTTATGGTACCTTGTCTCATTCACTGTAACCGTGATGCATTTTGAGCCCAGGATCACATCTACTTCTGCTGTATACTGACATTCAGCCCCTGGGCAGCAGGCTCCCACATGTCCTCAGAGTGAGCTCAAGCACATAGTGCGATGGCTTTGCATTGGGTGGCTTGCATTGGATCCAGTCTGGTTTTCTCCCTCAAATTCCCATGGGCTCTTGAGGTGATATCCTGCGTCTGCAGAAACTTCCCTAAGACGACATTGATTGCCATAAAGATAGATGGGGTCCCTGTTTCTCTTCACTTGTGTCTGACACTGGAACATGGAGATCTCCACACCAGGCCACGGGAATCCTAAAGCAGCAATGTGGACACCCCTAAACAAGAGAGCAAGATGGCTCAAGCTAGATATCTAGGATGGCACTGTGATGCCAGTGAAGGAAAAAGCCCATGGTTTTGGATTTACAACCACCTCTGATTTAAGATTAGGAAATATTCTCTTACTTGGTAATATTTCTACAGTACAGCATCTTGAGAACCTGGAGTTGCTCACAACCTTTCCAAAGATACTTCAGTGCTTTGTCAGTAAAATGAATGCAACCAGAGACATCCAAAAAGCGGAGATAACGGCAGGCTGCAGCCAAGTATTTGATACAGGTATCAGTCATCTGTAAATGAAGCAACAAGACCCAGAAAAGTTAGAAGATTATTGACAAATTAAGAGAGAGAAAAAAAAGAGCACAATTTCAGTGTCCTATTTGTGGGAAAACTATGAAACTATGTTTGAAAATACTTTGTGGAAATGGAGTCTCTGGCACAGCAGAATTCTGAATCTCTCTGCAAGAAGCTCTACAGAAACTGTGACTTAAATATCAGGAGGACATTAGGCATTACTTACCTATGATTCCAGGACACTCTAAAGTACTGTGGGATGTTTTTTACCTAATCTGAGTGGTTTAACTTTCCCAATGTCATAACTTTGCATGTAGCACAATTAAGCCTCACCTGCTGTTACATTGCTCTCGCTAAACTATTAGGCTGCACTCATAATTTAGTTATATCGGTTTTGTATCTCAATTCTCTGTTACAAATGAGTGTCTCATACCAAGACCTTGATAAGGTACAGCTGTTTTTCTTTAGCTCTGAAGCTGCGCAGTTTCACCTCACAATTCAGTTTTTCTGAACTGACACTCCCATTAATGCTGAAAGTTGTATTTGAGAAGAACATGAGACACAGAGCCTTCAAGGTACACAAGCAGCCATGCAAGCCTTAATGGCTCCAGTGACCTCAACAGAAACAGTCAAGAATGTATTATGCACATACTTTAATTACCTTGTTCAATCAGGACCAAAAATCAAGAGGGGACATACGAAAAACCTTTTAAAGATACTTGATTAAAATCAGTGGAGTGGAATGGTGGAAAGAGAGATGAGGGTTTCATTTGCACTAAACAGCCAATCTCATGAGAATCTAAAGGGACAAGGAGGCAAGGTGAAGCTGAGAACTTGGGCTATGGAAGAGAAGATTAACACTATCTCTCTCTCTCTCTCTCTCTCCCTCTATCTCATGATGCAGTCCTCCTGGAATACATAGGTAATTGTGTGCTTTGCTCATTCCAGATTTAGTTATATGCTCAATATTAAAACCTGCAATAGATTAATAAATAGATTAAAATATTAATAAATAGATTAATATTCCTATTGAAATAAAAGGAAGTTGCTGACTCTGAAGTCAATGATCAGCATTTAAGGGAAATCTACATTCATCATACACTCAATCCTATTGCCTTTGCAGGACTGAATTACAGAACTCATTGTCCATCAAACTGTCCCTTTAGAACCTTGCTGTTTGCAGAGTTCTGTTTTCAGTTCTTGCTGTATTTTTTCATGTATAGGATATGTTTCCCACAGCAACTTCATTTTTTTCCTGTGAAATAGGAATTACTCTTAAATCAGGCTCATTCCTTGAGTAAGACTCAGAACCACACTGCTGAGTATTTTACAGTATCAGCATTTGCAAAATGCCTGGTACTTGTCCTAGGTATGCAGAAACATGACAGGAGGCTCACTGCACTTTCACTAAAGCCAGTGGAGCTTGTACAACGACAATTAATTTGCTCCAGTAGATATGATTAAAGTAGTAAGCTCTTCCAATTTTAGAGTAACCTGCACAGCACATGCCAACACACTCTTGATGGGCATGGATTTCTATAGTGATTTTTTTCCATGTTCTCTTGCTATGACGTTTGTTTGCAATTCTTATTTTAAATATAATATTGCTGATGCTGCAGGACATGAGTGTCAGACACACTGACATTTATCCTTTGGAACGGGTTCATTCTTACTTTAATCTCTTGACCGTTTTAAACAGTCTCCGAGTGGAAAATATCTCCCTTCTTAACAGCTGGATCCCCTCAATTTACACTAGAGATTGCCAAAGGATTTTAAAGGCACATTACTTTTAACATCCACAGGTGTGCCCATCTCATTTTGTGGAGTTGAAAGCTGGATTCAAGTCAGAAAAAGACTTGTAAACCCAGTGTAGGTTTATTATGAAGAACCTTGATGTTCTTTTCTGAAAATAGTAGGGTATTAGCAGTTAACAGATTGGCTTTACAACCGTTTACAGAAAAGACCATCTAGGAACAAAGTGTTGGAAGAAGATTACTAGGTCACTGAGTCTACTTCTTGTTCCCATTTGCAGGAACTACAAAATATGGCCCAGTTCATTCCCTTACCAAAAGCCATCCTAACGTTAACACTTTGCCCCTGTCTCCCTTCTCAGGATGGTGGTTTACAAATCACTGCTCAGATAACCAGAAACTCTTCCTATTTCCAGTCTAAATGTATTTATTGCCATTTGTTTTGATTTGTTTTTCTGTGTTAGTACATACAGTGAAGTGGAAAGCATGGCAGAGAAGATTGGTTGCAACATTACCTAATTTCAACTCCCTCGGGAAGATCTTCATGCACAATTTCTATTATCGCTGTTATTATGGAAAAACAGATTAATATCCATCTAAAAGTGAAGGATACAGGAGATCCAGACCCATATATACAACAACTAATGATGTGCAGTAGGTAACTGTAAGATTTAAACCCAGGACTATAGTAAAACATGGAGCAACTTCCTTGGCCTACCAGATCTGAAACACAGCCTGTAGATTTTAGCGTAGAAGCTGAGACCCTTATGAACCTCTGGAAGGCAAACAACTTGATCAGAGCCTCTGTAATTTCAGACTGGCTAAGCAGTCAGTCAAGTCATCTCAAACTACTTGGCCAGGTGGCTGTGTTAAGCCACTGCAGTGAGTAAGAGGGCTGAAAGGATAGTCAAGAGTTATGGAGGTGGGTGCTGGAGAGGAGGAAGGTAGAGACAAGTGATGGCTGCAAACACTGTGGAAGGAAATAAGACATGGGCACTTCAGTGGGATAAAGAGGGAAACGGTCCAACGAGTATGGTGAAATTTTAAAGAATTGTTCAAAATGAATTTTTCCAAAACTGGTAACAAAATTGTTCTGCTCACTTGAGAGTGCTGAAGCAACATCGCCACGAGTATTTCTATGAAATTAAAAAGAATAAATCAGCACTTTAAAACTTGCATTTGCATCTTATTGCCAAACTGCAGTGAGTCTTTGCTTGTTGCTATTAAATAAAATGCTTAAAAGAATAGAAATAACTAAATGCACAAAAGCCAGGCGCATTAAGTCAGAAAGTACAGGAACGAAGATTTAGGCCTTTATAACAGCACTCATTTCAAAAAGGAACACACATTCTGAGACAGGAAAATGCTCATTGAGACGTGATACTTCAATAAAAAACAAATGATACAAAAAACTAGGAAGCAGAAATGCTGCAGCATCAGCTCACGGTAAAGGGGAACTACGTTTCACTATAGATTAATCTTAACCTAAATAAAGTAATATCTGGAAATAATTGTGGGGGGTTTTGGATATCTGGACATTCCGAATGGAAATCATTTGAGCAGCTGTCCTGGGGAGATGTTAGTTACTTGAAAATGGCTGCAGCTGCCCATGGTTTTATTGGTAATAAATACCTACTAAACACAATACACTACATCAGACTCACCAAAGCACACTGGTGACACTGGGAACCACTAGCAAAATTTTCACATTAACTTGGATATGAAGGGAATATTGATATATCCCTGGGATGACTATTATTCTGTGTATCCTTCTAGTAGTCAGTAGAGAGACAGGGCTTCTCGAAGCACTGAGGAAAGGTTTCCTGACTGTAGGAACACTTCTCTCCACTCACTGTAAAAAAGCAGCCTGGGCCTGTGGAAGACTCTCCTCCATAGGTATAAGTTACCCAACTACCTCATCACTTTATTTTCCAAAGGACTTAATTTCTTAGGCTTAGAATCTTCAAATTAATTAATCACAGATTTACATCGGAGTGCTTCAGCTTTTTAGGCACTATTACTATATTCAAGGTAACCACTGCCCTGCCAAATTCTTTACAATGAGGGTGGTAAAATACTGGCGCAGATTGCTCAGGGAGGTGGTGGATGCACCATCCCTGAAGGCATTCAAGGCCAGGCTGGATGTGATTCTGTGCAACCTGATCTAGTTGGAGATGTTCCTGCTCATTGCAGGGGAGTTGGAGCAGACAACCTTTGAAGGTCGCTTCCAAACCAAACTATTCTGTGATTTTATAAAGCCACAGTTATAAAGTTCTCATGTCCCAGTTTATGCTATACCTGGGTTCAGAAAAAGGGAAAACACCAAGAGTTATTAAAATGAAGACACCACACTTCAGAAGCCCCCAAACCACCAGAAGCTGAGAGAGTTTTTGCAGGAAGTATCACTAAAAGCCCCTCTCTCTTCACCCTTCCCTAGATGTCAGCCCTTGGAGAGACAAACTTTTATCTGATACAGCACAGACGCCTTTATGTGACTGCAACCATTAGAAGAACGCCAAACACTCTCATGAGCCAAGCTTCAGAACTTCAGACTCATGGGAAGTCAGCTGAACTTAAGCTCTGACTTATAAATTAGTTGAATATAGTGTAGAATTGTGACAAAGACACAGATGTCAGCAGGTCAAATTTCTGGAGGAAACACTAAGCGCTTCTTTGCATTAGCAACCCCAGAACTATTGCCCCGTTTCTTACCCATACCTTTGGGCAACCCGCTAGATTGACTGATGTTAGTCTCTGGCAGTGAAATGCCAATGTCTTCACAGCTTCATCCGTCAGCTCAGGGCAGCAGGACACATTGAAGTGCTCCAGGTATTTTGTGCCCTTGCAAAACTCCTGAAAGAGGGATAAACCAACCGATCATTCTCAGGTGACATGCCCACTCTGTTTTTTCTTAATTTACAATACATTTACATCAATCCTTTGATCCACTCCAGGCATTTTAGTTTTCTAGGTACTATTAGTAGTGACGACATTCAGCCATTGGCTGTGACTGTCACTAGAAAAAGAAGAGACGCATTGGGAAGCTGTTTTCCATCGTTTATATATTATACTATGTGTTCATTAGACAAACATTCATGTAAGTTCCACTGTATATATTGAAATATGTTGAATTTGTATTCTTTAAATTGAACACAACCCAGAACGTAAAGGTTTGGGCCTAAAGGACTAACCCCAAGTACATCTGTTCATCCACTCCCTGAAAATACCCATTTTTGTATATACTAACTCTTTTTTTTCTTTTTTGGGGTTTTTGGGGCTTTTTTAATGGTTGTTTTGTTTTGTTTTGTTTTAAATGAACAAACATCTGTATCTGTAGAAATGACATTCTTTTCTTGGAAAGCAATGGGTAAGAAAGTCAGGACTGTCCCTCTGGAGTTCTAGGTTCTAGTTTGCTCTGTGGAGTTCAGGCTAGTTAACTGGTTGAAAGACCCTGCAATTCCTGCTGCAATACCTGTGGACTACAATTTCTATCCTCATTTTCAGGGTGTACATGCAGATCCTACTGACTTAAATTCCAGCACCTTTGTAGCTCAAGTAATTCACTTTTTTGTACACACTGTAAAACAGATCATCTGCTTGACCAATTTGCTGGCCTTCAATGATGGGGCAAAAGGAACTGATGGATGGGGGTCAAGCAGTTGAGGTCATCTACCTGGACTTGTGCAAAGTGCTCGACACTGTCCCACACAACATCCTTGTCTCTAAATTGGAAAGACATCAATTTGATAGGTGGACCACTCAATGGATAAAGAACTGTCTGGATGGCCGCACTCAAAGAGTTGTGCTCAATGGCTCAATGTCCAGCTGGAGACCAGTAACGAGTGGCGTCCCTCAGGGATCGGTGTTGGGACCGGTCTTGTTCAACATCTTTGTCGGTGACATGGACAGTGGTATTGAGTGCGCCCTCAGCAAGTTTGCCAATGACACCAAGCTGTGTGGTTTGGTTGATAGCGTTGGAGGGAAGGAATGCCATCCAGAGGGACCTTGACATGCTTGTGAGGTGGGCTGATGCCAACCTGATGAAGTTTAACCATGCCAAGTGCAAGGTCCTACACCTGGGCGGGAGCAATCCCAGGCACAGCTACAGGTTGGGCAGAGAAGAGATTCAGAGCAGCCCTGCAGAGAAGGACTTGGCGGTTTTGGTCGATGAGAAAATTAACATGAGCCGGTAGTGTGCGCCTGCAGCCCAGAAAGCCAACCGTATCCTGGGCTGCCTCAAAAGGAGCGTGACCAGCAGGTCAAAGGAGGTGATCCTGCCCCTCTACTCTGCTCTTGTGAGACCTCACTTGGAGTATTGTGTGCAGTTCTGGTGTCCTCAACATAAAAAGGACATGGAACTGTTGGAACAAGTCCAGAGGAGGGCCACGAGGATGATGAGGGGACTGGAGCACCTCCCGTATGAAGATAGGATGAGAAAGTTGTGGCTGTTCAGCCTGGAGAAGAGAAGGCTGCGTGGAGACCTCATAGCAGCCTTCCAGTATCTGAAGGAGGCCTATAGGGATGCTGGGGAGGGACTCTTCATTAGGGACTGTAGTGATAGGACAAGGGGTAATGGGTTCAAACTTCAACAGGGGAAGTTTAGATTGGATATGAGGAAGAAATTCTTTACTGTAAGGGTGGTGAGGCACTGGAATGGGTTGCCCAGGGAAGTTGTGAATGCTCCATCCCTGTTGGTGTTCAAGGCCAGGTTGGACAGAGGCTTGGGTGGCATGGTTTAGTGTGTGGTGTCCCTGCTGGTGGCAGGGGGGTTGTAACTAGATGATCTTAAGGTCCTTTCCAACCCTAACTATTCTATGATTCTATGATTCTATCTTGGAATGTAACAGACAAAACCATTCAGTGATATTTCCCAGCTTATAAAATGGAGTGGAGATTATGAAATTGCAAGAGCTGTTTACAAAACATTTTGGTGACCTGCAGATGGCAAGTGATAAATAGGTGTAAGGCAGTGTTATTCTTACTACTACTGCTAGTAAGATATCCCAGCTTCTACATAAGGTTTTAAATTTTTGCGTAAATACTTTGTTCTCTTTTACAAGGCCAACTGAAAAGACCACAGGAACAATTTAACCAACTCAATGTGTTCATGTGTTTTTCATCTTACGTTTGATACTTGCACCTCTTGCACGTGATTGTATGAACAAAAATTTTTGGCAAAATGCACATTAAAGTATAGATTTTAAATAGCATTACAGAATCCCACCTGAAACTTTGCTTCTCATGAAACGTGAGTAGTTACAACTTTGGCATACTATGCACATTTATTGTTTTTAATTAAACTTCTACGAAAGGCCACATAGATTCATAAAATATACTTTTCTCCTTTTGCACTCTGCAACTTTCTTTGCCTTTTGGCCTGAATCTTTTTCTAACCTGAAAACATCCACTTAGGCCTACAGAAGGAGAAGGTAGACCCTAGTTTGTGTTTGTGGAAACCTTCTCTTGAAGAGCTTGCAGAATTGTTAACTCAAGAACCAACCAACCTAAAATCATATTTCTTCACTTAACAGTGCCATGATGTGAACACCACAGAACATTCTGCAGCAAAAACAAAGCTTTAGCTTCAGTGAGAATATCTCCTGCAACATCCATCTTCTGTCATGTCATAGAATCATAGAATAGTTAGGGTTGGAAAGGACATCAAGATCATGTAGTTCCAACCCCCCTGCCATGGGCAGAGACACCTCTCACTAAACCATGCCACCCTAAAACCATGGTAAAATGCCTTAAATTTGCCACTGATCTGATCTTCCAGGCCTGCTTATCTTGGCCTAAGGCCAGTGTAATTTGTCATTTACTGGAATAGAAATTCTACCTCTGCAGGGGAAAGGAGGAAATACTGTGTAGTAGAGTGAATAAAAACCAAACACTGTTGCATGAAGCTTTTCAAAACTTTCAAGAATTAGTCCTGAGGTAAACAGACGAAAGACCACATGGATAAATAGCACATGTGTGTGCACATGGAGACACACAAATTCACATACCTATCATGCACACACATTACATATTTATCATTCTGAAAAAAATCCTGCAGGTCATTGCCTCTGATACATACCTATTTTTCCTCATGTAAAACAGGAACTCGGACACTAACATATGACTGATCACTGGAAAATGTTAGCTTAGTTATGATCAAAAATTACATGATTCTGTGTGATTTTCATGAATCTGACCCAAACAGATGCAAAAACCCTTATTAAGTCAGAAATTTGGTTCACAGAGCAGAATTCAGAATTGTCAGTGGACAATTAAGAATTTATATTAATTGGCTTCTGTACCTTTCCTACTTCAATCTTAGCTCTACAGGCTGTTTGTTACCTGTAATGCAGAAACATTCTAAACCCAATAACTGAACTGGTTTTATTCATGTATAAGAGAAACTGCACTCCCTTCAGAATTAGACCTCAGATATGATGGCTTAATCACTACATTCTCAGCTAGGGTATGTAACAAAAGCTGAAGCCAAGATTTCAATGCCTGTGTGATATGTTTATCTTGTTTTTACTGGCATAGTTTGCCTACAGACATATTTAAAATACCCTTCAAAGTTACGTTCTGAATTTGCCCTTAACCTTAAGTCTACCCCCACATTATTTTGCTAAGAGCACTAAAATTATATTTGCAATCAAAGGGAACAGAGCTTTGTTTGCTTTCTTCATCTCTGCATCCTATGTCTATAAAGAAAACAATGGAAGAGGTTGCGAAGATAAACAATGTTTGCAAAACATTCAGACTACAAAGAATCAAACACCATAGGAAGGAAACAACGTAATTTTCTAGCTTATTTACACAACTGTAATTCTGTGTAAATAAGGCCTAAAGACACACACAAACATCAAAGGAAATACGAAATGCTAAATTGCTGCTCATTAAGTGAGCATTACCTGAGTTATGAACAAGCAAAGATCCTATTTACAAAATATGTGATCACATAAGCATTTATATACTGTTGTAATGGCAGGGGATGAATAAAACAATTAACACCGTACACATTATTTCTGTTTATATAGTTTTCAGTTATATTACTTATTTCCAGCAATTTACCTTAACAGTGTTAGAAAACCTCTCTTAATATGCATTTTCTTTTCACATAATTAAATATTCTTTATATAATCAAAGGAGAACCAAGTCATGCAGCATACAATGGGGTTACTCTCTACAAATTCCCATAACCTCATAACATATGAGAGGTTATTTATAGATTCAACTGACAAAAAAGGACTTGCCATTTTGTTTTGAGTTACTTCATACCTCTTCTTTCTCCTGCCCTCCCTAGAACAGCGACAACATGGCTTCTGTAACTTCTACATGTACACCCTGCTGCTGCTTTCTTCCTCAAAAAGTTTAAATTCGTACGTCAGACAAGGAAAGAACACTCCTTTTTCCATAGTCTTTGTTTTGAAATTACTTTATACGATGACAAGTGAAATAGCTTCTTATCCATAAGCATAGCACAATGCAGAAGTGATTATTCTCCTCTGAAAGCACTAGCACTGGCACTACATGACTTTCCATGAGGTACACAAGATATACAAACTTGGTCATTGTTCTGGTTAAAAACATGGAACATTTTTACACAGAACATTCACAAAAGGCAAGTCAGAATTATTCCTAAAGAAGCAAATCCTAATGGCCTGACGTGTATGTTGAGTAACAAGATTCAATCCAGATGCATCCCTTGTGGTACAGCAACAACTGACTCATTCCTATATATATGGCGATAAAATGATGAATGTTGCAGCTTTATAATGGAAAAAATGTAGAAGCTGAAGACTGGGATTATGTGATGGCATTGCCTGTACCTGCAGCCTCATGATCTGCAACTGTTTATGGGCATGAAATTCATACAATTAAAAAATCATGACTTCAGCATTTCTGTTACATATGACTAGGAACAATTCTCAGTTACAGAAAAAAGTGCTCTTATTTGGATGTGAATCCTCTCTCCCTCCTAATGAGATGGATGGTTCTTTTTTCTACTGCAAAGTTACCTGCTAGTGTTTATTTCTTATATTCTTCCGAAACACATCAGTAAATCTATGCAATTATATTGAGTTTGTCAAATCTGCATAAGGATTTAGGTAAAATTCAAACAACTTGTGATAAGGATAAGGAATTTCACAGTTTAAGTATACATCAGGGATAGGTGTTGGGACCGGTCTCATCTAACATCTTTATCGGTGACATGGACAGTGGGATTGAGTGTGCCCTCAGCAAGTTTGCCAATGACACCAAGCTGTGTGGTTCCTTGACACGCTTGTGAGATGGGCTGATGCCAGCCTGATGAAGTTTAACCATGCCAAGTGCAAGGTCCTACACCTGGGCGGGAGCAATCCCAGGCACAGCTACAGGTTGGGCAGAGAAGAGATTCAGAGCAGCCCTGCACAGAAGGACTTGGGGCTGCTGGTTGATGAGAAAATAAACATGAGCCAGCAGTGTGTGTTCACAGCCCAGAAAGCCAACCATGTCCTGGGCTGCATCAAAAGGAGTGTGACCAGCAGGTCGAGGGAGGTGATCCTGCCCCTCTACTCTGCTCTTGTGAGACCTCACTTGGAGTATTGTGTGCAGTTCTGGTGTCCTCAACATAAAAAGGACATGGAACTGTTGGAACAAGTCCAGAGGAGGGCCACGAGGATGATCGGGGGACTGGAGCACCTCCCGTATGAAGATAGGATGAGAAAGTTGTGGCTGTTCAGCCTGGAGAAGAGAAGGCTGCATGGAGACCTCATAGCAGCCTTCCAGCATCTGAAGGGGGCCTATAGGGATGCTGGGGAGGGACTCTTCATTAGGGACTGTAGTGATAGGACAAGGGGTAATGGGTTCAAACTTCAACAGGGGAAGTTTAGATTGGATATGAGGAAGAAATTCTTTACTGCAAGGGTGGTGAGGCACTGGAATGGGTTGCCCAGGGAAGTTGTGGATGCTCCATCCCTGTTGGTGTTCAAGGTCAGGTTGGACAGAGCCTTGGGTGACATGGTTTAGTGTGAGGTGTCCCTGTCCATGGCAGGGGGGTAGGAACTAGATGATCTTAAGGTCCTTTCCAACCCTAACTATTCTATGATTCTATAATTTTAGAAACCGTACTTTTCTTCATTCTGAATATTCAAAATAGGTTCATGTCATGGGTTCAGCAGGGGAGTGAGAAAGCGAAAACTGTGTGGCTGACTGGACTTAAACCACGACAGTTCATTACATGTTCACTAGATTATATATGAAGTAAGCAGCAAACACTGACCCCTTTCCACCCTTTTCATGCCACTTGTGATTGAAGAGATCACAGTGCATTCCCTCAACCAACCCCTTCCCAGATCTCAGGTTCCTTGCTTACTTATCTGTTCCTTTTATGGAGATTGTACCATGCCTCTGACCGTCCCTATTACCCTCTCTGCATCTTCTCCAGAGGGAGTGCAATGCTCTACCCATAAAAAGAATTACAGTAACACCAAATAGCTAATTTTACCAAAACAAGAGAATAAGCACTAATAAATCAGAATTTAGCATGTAGTTACTGCTGCTATGATAGTGTGCATCATCTATGTGTTTGGATGGCAAGTCTCATTGTTGGCACTCATTAAACAAAAGCAAGAGTCAGAAAGCAGAAAAATTAAAAAACCCATAAACCTTGTAAAATGAAATTCAAATTTTGTATTAGTACTACCATCTCTGTGATAGCTGCTGATTATGCAAAAGAGAGAGTATTTTCTCACTGTGTAACTTTTTAAGTTATCAACCATGCAAATAACTGCTTTTGTGGCAACTTCTATCTGAAAGTTGATTTTTTTGATCTGAAAGTGTGATTACTTTATAAAAATTATTTCATAGGCTAAATATGAGAGCAGAACACTATAAAAATGCATGGTTTAATCCAATCTCTCTATTTTAAGAACAAGATCCGGGTTTATATTGCACAGATCCAATATTTAAATTTCAAACCCACTGCATGTAATTTTAAAAAGAAAAATAATGGAAAAAAAGAAGTTTAGTGAGATTCAAGCGATGTCTTGCTGTGACCGTGATGAGGTCTTTAGAATAAGAAGTCAGTATTCCAAACAAGTAGCTTAAAATACATGTAGTCCATTTTCTAGAAGATTAGTTTGATATTAATTTGATTAGATATGACTCAATTACTCGTTGCTTCTGTAAAGGTTTTATTTAAATAATGGCACAGTGCAATTTGTGTTATTTTTCCCATAAAACAGCTAAGACATCTATCCAATCTAGAGAAGATGTACATGCATGTCTTATTGAAATATATTTTGGGGTTTTTTTATAACAGTAATCATACCATTTATGCTAGTAAGAAATACGCCTTTAGAGGCAAATTGAGACATATTTTTCTGTCATCAAGAGATAATGATGTGTAGCGATGTATCAGCAGCACATGAGGAACCAACATTTGAAATGGTGCAGTCACACTCATAGGTTCATGATCAACCCCCAGATTCAAGACTAAAAGTAATTCAACTATTCCATTGAGCTAGGCATGCTGCATCATCTAAATATGGCATTCAACAAATCAATAACTGAGAAGCAGAAAGCAAAACCTGAAAACCAGTGATGGGAAAAGTTTGGTTTAGATAGATAGAAATTGGTGAAGGATTTGTAGAGCAAGAAGGAAATAATTGCACCAGCAACTTAGACTGCAGTTTGCACAGTACAATTCATTAGAAATTTAGGCTCCTGCAGAGTGAATTTCAGAGTCAAGCGGGATTCAAGATGCATTAAAGTTCATGGAAGAAATGGAGAAAATACAAAAACAAATGAAGTAGAGCAAGAGTGTAGAACAGTGTAATGAAGAATGAAGGCTGAAATAAGAACAGTTTTGAACACAGATAATTATAAGAAATAGAGAGGCTCCCAGGAGCCACCAAGAGAAGAGGTGAAGTTTTACCTGAATCCCAGTATCACTGATGTTTTTGCATTCTGATATAGAAAGTTCCTTTATTTTTCCATGGCAGCCAAGAGCCCTCAAACCCTAAAAAAATCCAGATAAAATAATCTTAAAAATCAACACATGCAAATAATATGTACCTATGTCAAGATGGCCAATAATATAGGGTGCCTGTATATTAAAGCTTCTAAGAATTACAGCACCTTTTAAGACATGGTCCTCAGCAGAATGCCTATAGTTTAACCTCCTGTTTTTGCTTGAAGTATGTAAAGGGGTTTAGAATTCTTTGGAGATATAATTCAATTGAAAAAGCAAAAATTAGGTTTTCCTGCCTGTTCAGAAAGACAGAAACTGAAGAAAAGTAGCAGGGTGTGAAATACTCCCACAGGACACAGACCAGGACTCTCATAAAGGAAAACACATCTACAGATCTCCTCCAAAATTTGGGATTAAAAGAACTTTTTGCATTTTTTTCTTGTTGGAAGAACAAAACACTATTGGCTATGATAATACCTTAAAATTCCTGCCTTTACGATTTGCTTAACAGTCAGGTCTTTATGGCTACAGCTGTGGTACAAGACAATGTTTGAAATGGTGCAGTCACACCCACAGGTGCATGAACAACCCCCAGACTGAAGACAACAGGGAGGTGAAAACATTGGTAAGTTCCTATTTTAGCAGTGTAAAAGGCTCTGAAGATGCTTTGTGACTTTTACTGCTCGTACACCAGGAAACAGGACCATGTTCTGATCCTAAACTCTCTAATCTGAGAATTAAATGCTGATTATGTAGAATGTATTTTGCTAGTCACAGCAGAACATCTCTGTGCTTCGTATCAATAAAGTAAACTTTACTGAAAAACAAAGTTATCACTTTAGTCCATATAGTTAATAAATTATCTACAATTAGGCAGTGAACAGCACTGCACAGAGAGGAAATATCATCTTGAAAAAATAAGCTCATCTAAGTAGTATCTGGAATCCAGATGTGGACTGCAATAATAATGCTGGAAGAGTGAGGCTGGAGTTCAGATTTTGTGAATTCCTGAAATCTCCCAGGCTGGATAAAACCAAAATGGAACAATGAAAGAGATTTGCAACCCTGGCTACTTCTGAAAACAAAGGCATTTGCATTTTCCTCAGCAGATGCAGTTATGTGGTCAGCATTACTTTCAACAGCCCCATGAAAATCTACAGCTGTCAATTTCTTGTTGACCAGAGTAAGACAAAAAGCCAGTTATGTATTTAAACCCCAAATGGATTTATGTCAGAACTTGAATTTCTTACAGCAGAGACTGATAGTGATAGGTGTGGCCTTATGGACATAATTTCTTGTTGCATTTTTCTTTGTTTAAAAGTGGCACCACATTAATGTAGTTGGTAATGAAACACTAAAGAATATTGTAAAGATTTTTTTTGCTACATGACAACTAATGCTGCTATGAATTAATTTATAATCATTTTATATGACTGGAGTGTCACTGATTCACAGAACGACTCTTTTTCTTTTTCAATGAAAATCAAGGTCTCCTTTGAGGCATTTCATCAATAATTCCAGATTTGAGAAAGGAAAGAGTGAAGACAAGGAAGACAAGGAATGTCATTAGGAACTGCCAATAGAAAAATCATGAAACTCTTGCATTTCCAAAGATAATCCTCTGCAAACAAGCCCTACACTGGAAGTCTAATCTATATGACATTTTTAACTTTTCTTTTTGTATTTTATATGCAAAGGAGATAATTATCACTAGTTTTATCAGACTGCCTGAGTTATACAGTAGTATTCACTGATAAATAATATCAGTATCCCCATCCAGGATTCTGACCTACTTCTGTAGACTTTTATTTTCTATACTAAGCCTCCAGACATTTTTGAAAGATATGGTCAGTGTTATCGCATTATCGTTGGAACTCCTGGAAATAGGTGCTAGCAAAACAAATACTGTGCGACATACATCCTGATCACACACCAGTGGGTGATCCTAATCACCCACTCCATGTGTCTCCAAAAACATATTTCCCATTTAGAAATCACTTTGTGTATCTTGTATCAATCTCTGTTGCCATGGAGAAAGAGAAGACTTTTTGTCCTTCATCTTTTAGAATGTATATTACCATTTCCATTTAGAAAACAACTTTAAAAGAAACTTCTTATTCCTCACCAACAGCTTTTTTTTTTCCAAGCAATTTTTACATTTTTGTTCTTTTTCATTTACTTCATTACATGAGGCCTACAAATAATTGCAGGACATCACTTATTATTATTCCACCATGGCTTTTGTAGACGAGAAAATTAGTATCAACTGTGCCAAGTGGTGAGGGTCTTCACTTGGTAGAGTCATCTGTGGCTATGGTATACCGAAGAACAACTCACTGTCATTTATATTCACAAGCTGCAAGTCTCTACCTTTCAAGTGCAGACTGCAAAGAATGTACCAACTCCGGCTAACAATAACCATGTGCTACGCTATTTTCAGCTTCTGAGATTTTTGTTCACATGTTTGTAACCTTCAAGGTCAGCATCTGTAATGTATCTTTATGTTCCAGATATATACAGATGTTACTTCCTGTTCATACTCCAAACCAACAGGCTGAACTCAAAGTGACTCCAATCTTGGAAGACAGCTCTTAAGAGGCATCTCCCACCTTCCATTTCTGAGCCCTTTAATATTAAATGACTCATCTTATCCTCTAAAATGCTCAGATTTCTGCACAGATTAGCCCCAGTCAGACACCTGTTTCATGGATCAAACGCAAGATATCATAGAGTATCATTTTGCTAATAACAATACATATGTGGCAGAATGAAGTTCAGTTCAGTTTCAGATAGCAAAAACATGGAAAATTGTGAAGTCCTCAGGCAAATGTAGCTATACTGTTTCCAATAGCTGAGCTAAGATAAGGGTGAGTCAGATCTGTTTACAGGAACTGTAGAGACATTTTTGTATTGCAGTGCAGAAATCCCCCTAGATGACTTTGTGTATAATGCATGCCATAAAAATGATTTTTCTGTACCCAACACCATTTGCAGTTGGGCCAGATCATAACTTCTGGGATACAGATGCCAATGTTTCGAGACACTAACTCCAGACAACAGGGCTTCCATTGTAACAAAATATCCTATAAAAACGTTGAGATCAATTTTAAACATTGATAAGTACCTTTAATTCCTACTCATTTGCATTGGAACTCAAGGTGTTAGCATATCTGGCATTGATTGCAAAGATCCTCTGTGTTAGTATTTCCTGTCATTATGCAGAATTAAGTTTCTAAGTCTCCAGGCTAAATTATCTCTTTCTTCATCCTCCCAAGCAAACTGGAGTGCTAACATCTGAACTTGAAGCCCACTTTAACATATTTCAACATTCCTTTTCCCTGCCATGAGAATGTGTGTGATTTGTCACGTCTTTTCCTTTGGAAATCAAATGCAACTAATTCATTTGCAGTCTGTTGCTGGTTATATCTGCTAGACCTGCTAATATTATTTTCTTAACCACACTCTTCCTCAGTCCTGGCCTAATTTTCTAGTAGACCAAAATGTGAATCCAGGCTACGGGTCAAGTCACTGTTGACTCAGAATCCCACGAAGAGTGCAAAGAATTATTCTAGATAACTGTGGAAATCCAAAATGTCACTTTTAGTTTGGTGGTTTTATTATTAAGGTATCAGTAAATATTTATGTTGAAGCTGGGCCTTCAGGACCAGCCAGGATCTGAAGATCATTAAGTGCAAACACATAAGAAAAGAGAGCTGTGCTAACTGTTTATACAGCTATATAACCACTACTCCAGAGTTCCTAATAAGGAATTATCCTCAATTTAAAGAGTACTTTACTTTAAAGCGTACTTTACTTTAAAGAGTAACTACACACAGTGCACACAAAAAAACTGTGCCAGATTAGCTAACTTGATGCCACAAATAATTCTTGAGGAGGCATTTTTCACCAGAAGTGAGAATTGGGCCTTAGATTATCACGAGAGAGAACTTCATGTATGCCAGTCATTGCAGAAGAAAATGAAAAAGCAAAGAATATTTCTCGGTATACTTCATATTTTCTTTTTATCTTTGATTTCAGAAGTGTATCAAGGTTCTTCACGTGTTTAAGTATTCTACCTACTTTTTAGGTTTTAGCCTATTTTTTACGTTTTAGGCTATTTTTTCTCTCTCATTATTACACCGTATACAATTCACTGGCGATATTAAGCTTCACTGAGTCTATGTGAGGCCATCTACAGTTTTTTGTTGCTGGATGCTCTACATAACTCAGGAGTGAGCTAAGACTCTTTAGCAATTCCTTCTATTATTCTTTGCTACACTTTTCTGTCTAAATCCTGTTTGATTCAAGACAGTTTCTTCAAATGTCCTGACACTTCTATACTTATTTTTCTTTTTAATGTCCCAAGAAGATGGGTGGTCCAGGCCATGTGCATCAGCAGTTTGTGTTGGAATGAGGAAAGCCAGGCAGCTGCACACTTCCAGACTCTCATCCTTGGAGCAAAGCTGCCAAAGCTGCATCATATAGACATCAGAAAGAGTTATTTTAACAAAAATATGGACAGTGTGAGAATATAACTTATGGAAGCATGGGAAACTCATGGAAGCATTTCCACAGAGTCTGTTTTTACAGGAAAGATAAACAGGTTTTGGTTCTAAATGCTAATGTTTCCAGCTCCGCAATGGAAGCTGAAACAGCTTGTATATATTGTAAATAAGTTCACAATGATACCTAAAATAACTTGTGGCATTATCTATGAATTCATGAACATGTTCACCATACTCACTATTTAAAACACTGTGGTCCATATTCCAGGGAGTTTAGAAGAGCAAAATGCAAGGGGAAACAATGAGGGATGGGAGACTAGCTGGAAAAAAAGGGAATTTGCCCAAAGAGTTTAAAGGGAGCTCTTTCAAAGAACTCAACAGCTTTGCCCTGTCACTGTGGGCTTTTTAAATGCTGTCACTAGGTTGCAAATCTTTTCATTTCTAAGTGTCTTCTAAGTTGTTTATAATGCTAAGAAAGCAATTTCTAGTACTTCAGGAATAATAAAACCAGAACCAATGTCATTCCCACTACTAAAAAAAAGTTATTCAGACTTGAAAATGTGTTCTTTGTTTTTTAAAAGAAATCAATTTTTAATAAAGAAGGAAATATTTTCTGAAATGTAAAAGAATGAATGCTAAAGCTGAATGAATAATTAATATTTATAATGTAATTGTGGGCCCTTTTATTTAATGTTATATATTTGTGAAAGTAAGAGCAATATAGTCAAAGTCCTAATGAGAACAGAGCAGTAACTTCTTCACTATGCTACTGGTTTCTCACATGCATGAAGCTGATGCCCTCTTCATTGAAGGATATTGGGTTTTGTTCATGAATGGTCTTTGACTTATCTAGCAAGACACTTAAACACACATACAACTTAAATGTGATGAATTACGTGCCTTATTCTAGCTTGTGATTAGAAGTTTCTTTCTGTGTAAAATGCATAACTTTCCACACCATACCAAAATGTGAATATATGCAACAATTATTTTTATTCAATTCCCCGTCTTTTTGTTGAGGAGCAAACTCCGGCCAAGAATAAAAAACTTCTTCAAACATGAGAGATACCTTTGATGTATTTCTTATCAGCACTACAGTTTTAATTACCGTGAGTCTACAGGGTATTGTGTTTATTTATTTATTTATTTTATATTAACAAGGATCTCTTGTCAGGGACAATTTTATGAGTTAATGTATTTCTTTGAAATGCAACAAATTCCCTGAATGAAAGACAAGATTGCAACAGGAACATTCACTTATTTGGAACCGAATGATGCTTCAACTACAGAAGAGGAAGGCACCGACAGTGGAAAACCCCTTGCATTTTGACTAAGTCTGTCATAACCTTTTGCAGTAAATTCTGCTCTGCTTTGATGGGCAGAATGATTCTGCTGTCATTTGAAAATAGAACAGAAAGAAAAATTCTCTTGTGTAGTACAAATCTATGTTGCACATTCTACATTTTTCACACTAAATAGCAAGACAGCAAAAGCAACAGAAACCTACTGCACAGGCTGCAGGAAAGAGTATGAGCCTTACCATTCTTCATCAGCACAGAGCAACGGTGCTGATTACTGCACATAAAACGTGCTACATTTTTAAAGCGATACTTACTAAGTCTAAATGGAAAGAAATCTTAATACAACTTAGTATGTTAATAAAATACATAATATAAAGTCAAAGCATACAAATAGCAGCCTCTTACAAAGCAGACTTCTAGATTTCCTTTTATCAAATTAATATTTTAAGATTAGAAAATGCATTTATTATATATGCATGTATGTTTTATACCCAAACACAGCAAACAGGAAAGTCCATAACAGTTTCGTAGCTAGTACTAGCAATCAGAACAGAAATTACAGAAATGGATAAATGGACAGTTTCCAGCTTAATTTATCTGTCTTGTGGGAGAGAGAAAACTGAAAGCCTCAGAAATGCAGTATAAGCAAAAGAGCTTGGCTTATTGCCGAGGTCATGAGTTGTGCTATGTGAAAACTAGAGTAAGAAGCAAGACAGTGTTTTAAAAGACTAGTTGTGGCAGGCAAGGAGAAAGAAAACACTTACATTGAAACATGATAATTCAAGGCAGCACAAATTTCATTCAGATATAATTTTTCTGATCTTGGATTTCCCAACCCTCTTTGTTGAGCTTAATTTTGGTTTTTATTTTCAGGCCTAAGAGATTCAGTCATTTTAATCACTTTTGCAAAGAGCACAAACTCTCTATTGGAGCCAAATAATAAAGTTCTTGGTCAGAAATCTGTTTGAGTAGTGACTGAGTGAATAGCCTCTATGGTAAGTTTTCTTCATGAGATTTCTCCTACGTTTCTGTATTCAGTGACGTGTTTGCCCCAAAAGTAAAGGAAACAGCAGAACTGGCCCTGAACCCTGCACACAAGCCAGGACCTGCCAAGAACATGTAATGTGGAGGTCTGTGATGTTTAACGTGGCACCCACACTCACTATTTTGCTTTCCAGAGTGTTTTCAACTTGACACATTGGAGATACCTTGTTAGTAATTCTTTCACTAGCAATTATTTTCTAGACCACAGTGTAGAGCAGCGCCTCAGCTAGAGCTAACATGACGGAGTTTTCACCATAAAATCAAATTAATGGAAAACACAGTTCTTACAAATTTAAATGTTAAAAATATTGTTTTCCCTACTTTTTCTCAGGCCAAATCATCCTGGTGCAAAACCATATCTGCTTAACAAGCATTCTTTTCAGATTAGCTTCATAGCAGCCAAACTTCCTCTTTCTGGCAGTTTCTGTTTCTCTCTTGCAAATGTTCAAATTGTCCAACTTAAGAATTACCTTTTATTTGTTACTGCCTACGCCTGGGCTAATACTGTACATGTTTCTAAAATACTTTTTAATGTCACTGCTTCATATCCATGCAGGTTTTTAAATGGATTTTTATTGCTTCTTTGTTTTTTCAGGAAGCTTAGATAAACAGTAGACACAACTTCATTCTTTAATCATACATATACCGTATCTGAGATTCTGGTTCCAGAGATATCAAGAGATATCAATGACAACATATTTCCCAAGGCTTCAATTCCAGCATCAGTCACATTTTCACAGTGGCACAGGTTTAGGTAGGTCAATTCATGACATCTAAAATAAAGAAACAAAACTGTCAGCTTTCTGCTTTTGTTACAGAAATGTAGCATAGCAAATTAATTTTGTAATAACCCTTGCTAAGTTTTTTTCAGGGGACCTATGAAAATAACATTCTAGTTCCGATACCTAACTTATATAGGCACTTCCAAGGACTCGACTCATAATGCACAGATGTTTTGAATCATGTGCTCTTGCAGCCCAGAAAGCCAACCCTATCCTGGGCTGCATCAAAAGGAGCGTGACCAGCAGGTCGAGGGAGGTGATCCTCCCCCTCTACTCTGCCCTTGTGAGACCCCACTTGGAGTATTGTGTGCAGTTCTGCTGTCCTCAACATAAAAAGGACATGGAACTGTTGGAACAAGTCCAGAGGAGGGCAATGAGGATGATCGGGGGACTGGAGCACCTCCCGTATGAAGATAGGCTGAGAAAGTTGGGACTGTTCAGCCTGGAGAAGAGAAAGCTGCATGAAGACCTCATAGCAGCCTTCCAGTATCTGAAGGGGGCCTATAGGGATGCTGGGGAGGGACTCTTCATTAGGGACTGTAGTGATAGGACAAGGGGTAACGGGTTCAAACTTCAACAGGGGAAGTTTAGACTGGATATGAGGAGGAAGTTCTTTACTGTAAGGATGGTGAGGCACTGGAATGGGTTGCCCAAGGAAGTTGTGAACGCTCCATCCCTGGTGGTGTTCAAGGCCAGGTTGGACGGAGCCTTGGGTGACATGGTTTAGTGGGAGGTGTCCCTGCTGATGGCAGGGGGTTGGAACTAGATGATCTTAAGGTCCTTTCCAACCCTAACTATTCTATGATTCTATGGTTCTATGAACAGCAACCAAATTAAATCAAAATATGGAAATTCAGGAGCTGTATTTCATAAAAATATTTTTTAAATTAGTTTGATTTTCCCCCATCTCCAAATCGCTAATATCTAGCAAAGGAACTTAAAAGCTCACTCCAACAACATAATACAGGACCCCATGGCTGTACCCACGCCCAGCTACAGTCATGCAAATGATGGTACACAGGATAAAAAAAACATTGCTAGGTTCTGCAAATCAGCACTCATTGCATGTACATGGAAAACTGAATTTTACTGTGTACATAAGCACCATGAACTGTATCTTCCCATAACCAAACCTGAAGACCTAAGAAATGTGACTCCTCAAGTACTGCATCTATATTCAAGAGGCTTAAGTGTAACACTCCATCATTAGAGAAGGCATTCCCTGGCTAACCAGCAAGCATGCCACGATTCTTCACAAATACTGTAATGAAAACATAAACAGGGGTCTGCTGAGAGATCTAGAAAGGCGTGGAATGACTGACTCCAGTCTCCTCTAGAGATTTAAAAATGATCTTTTGATTGCCAGTGCCAATGCTCTTTCTGAGGAACTGGAATTGAAGAGGTGCAGCAATGGAGAGATTTTTGTTTCTGCAGACATCAGTATTTTTTAAATTTACAAAACATGAATTATACATATTAATCTTTTAATGCAGTTGTGTCATTGTTAACCATGATTCAAGCACTTTTTTCTACCCCTAAAATTAAGTCTTATCAGGTTTCCATATTTATATTGATCAATTCTTTGCTGGCTGTGTTCAAGGCCGAGTTGGACAGAGCCTTGGGTGGCATGGTTTAGTGAGAGGTGCTCCTGCCCATGGCAGGGGGGTTGGAACTAGATGATCTTAAGGTCCTTTCCAACCCTAACTATTCTATGATTCTAATTCCCCTTTATATAATGGATCATTTTTAAGAGATGCCAAAATGGATTAATCATTTATCTAGTACAATTTTCTATACAAAATTTTCTATATTGGCTGTATAATTTTACCCATTTATTAACATATTAAGAACTTTAGGAACATCAGAAATATACTGTATATTAGGAATATCAGAAATATACTGTGATTCGATTGCACTAGAAAAATATTGTACCGGACAATGTTACCTTTGTGCTATTTCTGTGACAGAAGCATCAGTGACATGAATACAATTAGTCAAATTCAGCTCTCTTAGCTTAGCTCCTGAAGAACCTTGTAAAAACGGCATCACACCTTCATCACTGATGCTAAAAGAGAAATATAGACAATATTTGTAACATGTATTTTTTCTGCTTCATACAAGTCAATATACAAGTTGCATCCAGCAACCTAAAATGCAGATAAACAAAACTTAATAATGGTATTCTTTAAATAGCCTTTCGAGCTCCCAAAAGAGTCAGAATAATTAATGGCTTGATTAATTGCTCTTTGGAACTGCTGAAAACCAGAACTTACTGAAAACAAAATCTGTTTGAGATATGAGAAAATATCTCAAATATGAGATTATGAGAACTTCCATTATTTCCAACACTCAGATATGACAGCACTCCAAAAGACAGAGTTTGGAACCTGTTTAAACATTTCAGAGTAATATTTGCATTAACATCTTTGTTATTTTAAGGAACTGAATTAATTTAAATGAAAATATATCTTCCAGCACAGAAGCAAAGTCATACGTAGTGTATGCACGCATGTAGTAGCTGTTTCATAAACGTAAGTGAAGAATTAACCTGTGTTTCACTTGCAGTCGCATAACTCATATAGCTAACTTATAATATACACAAAGGTTATAAAAATTAAGTACATAGAAAATCTTTCAGCCAAGTTGAGAGGGTTGGAGAGCTGATGATAACTTGGGCGTTTCAATTCAGTTCATATCTCTGGTATGTTTAACATTACTGTAAACTTAGCTTCTCAATGCATTCCCAGTATTTCTTCTCTGTTCCCTGATGAATAAAAAGTTAATCCCAGAATTCTGTAGGACAGAATCATATTTTGGCTTGTACAGTTTGTTGCAATACAAAGAATCACGGCAAATCCCAAAGTCCCAGAAGCATATGGGTAAAGCATAGCACTCCTAATAAAATGATAACCTGAACAGAGCCTCATTGTGTGACAACAAGCTACAGATGAAGCTATAATTCATAAAGTGTTAATCACTGCATTAATTCAACCACTGTGGTAGTTTTGGTGTCATTTCACAGTGCAGTTGGTTTTCATTCAAGATAAGAAATATAGCTTCAGAATAGTCAATTTGTATAAAGTCCATTGGGAATGCAGAGCCTGGCAGTGCAGTCGATTATATATTTAAATAAAAAAGATATTCTGAACCACCCTGGGCTTGAGGGTTGAAACAGCCACATTATAACTTCCTAAATAATCGTGCTGTGAATACACGTGCTAAGTTTCTCCAGTGGAAGGGACCATTTCTGGACAAGTTTCTGAAGAACTGCAGCCCATAGGAAAGCCTTGCACTGGAGAAGTCCATGGAGAGCTCTCTCCCGTGGGAGGGACCCCATGCTGGAGCAGGGGAAGAGTATGAGGAGTCCTCCCCTGAGGAACAAGGAGGGACAGAGACAACGTGTGATGAAGTAACCACAACCCCCATTCCCTGTCCCTCTGCACTGCTGGTGGGGAGAAGATAGAGAATTTGGAAATAAAATTGAACCCAGGAAGAAAGGAGGGGTGGGGGGATGGTGTTTTAAGATTTCGTTTTTATTTCTCATTATCCTACTCTGATTTGATTGGTGATAAATTAATTTCCCCAAGTCAAGTCTGTTTTGCCCATGACAGTAACTGGTGAGTGATCTCTCCCTGCCCTTATCTCGACCCACGAGCCTTTTGTTGTATTTTCTCTCCACTGTCCAGCTGAGAAGGGGAATGACAGAGTGGCTTTGGTGAGCATCTGGCCCACCACATAAGTTTAGATGTGTTACACTCTATAGTTTTGTGAATGCTGGAACTTTCACAAACGTCTGCAAAAGCAGTAATAGAAATAAAAAGTTTTACAATAGCTTTACAACTGCATAAAATGTTTTGTTAAGGTAATTCAGGAATTCTTTAGCAGTAGAGACAGTAGACACATGTGCAAACACACTCACAGCCTAAGATTTGGCTAACAGGCTGGAAAACCCAGCCTTCTAAATGTTAAACCAGAAAATGCAGGCAGCTGTCCCATCTGCCCAGCTGAACCACCAACATGATGTCATGGTATTACTCCAGCATTTCTCAGTGCATCTACATGCAATGTTATCAGATTTTCATGCAGGCACAGCACCAACAGGCACAAAAACTACTTTAGCAACGCATTACAGCAGAATCTAAAACTTCACATGCAGCAGAAATTTAAGACGAGCAGCAATTCTGCTTCTGTGTGTTATTTTATAGGTCTGTTGATTTTGAAATGTTTGGAGGTTTTGCCTGCGCTGTTCCTTCCCGCCCTTGACTCCATCACCATGCCACAGACAGTGAACAAGCATGCAGCTGCCCCATCATTTGTGTTTGTTTCTACTGATGCATGACACACCTGAAGTGAAAGTCTTCGCATAAAATACATCCTTCTTCTGCAACGGAATTTACAATGTTGTCTTGGTAATTGTAAAAAATTGGCAGTTTTGTTTATATCTTAGTAGTTTATCAAGTATCAGTTTGATATTCACAAAATTAAGCAATATCCAAATTTTAATAGTTGTGATGTTGGAATTGTCCTTCATTATAATTTTCATCTTCATAGCCACACTCCAGCACTAAAATATGACATGGCTATTAAGTAATGTGATATCTACAGTAAATTTTTTGCTTGAGCTGGAGTAATGAATGGATTTTTGAAAACGTGATACAGGAAAAAGAATTACTTGCAGATATTTTTTTTTTAATATTAAGATACATGAATTAATATTGTAATACCGCATTTTTTAAACTGAAAGATGTGTTACCAGGATCTATTATGAGCAAAATTAACTTTACTAAAATTCCTTTGCAGGCATTTGCAGAAATCTGGATGTGATACAGTACCTTATGCAGTCTGCTACATTCAGTACGAGAATATGCTTCAGTGGTGAAATCATCTTGAGACCCGCATCTGTAATCCTCTGGCAACCAGCCATATGAATGTGCCTGATGTATGGGCAGCATTTACTCATCCACTTGAAACTTAAATCAGTAATTTGGCTATTCCCTGTTGAAATATATCAAGAAGTAAGTTACACATCTGACGTACATTAATGGCCTCATTCAAATACTCACTGAAAAATGTATTTCAAATTATCTGGATGACTTTTAGAAATACATCATCTTAATAATTGTGTGGATTATTATACTAACCTTCAATGCTGACCTTGACCAGTTTACATCCAGCAAGGGCTTTAAGAGTTGTATCAGAAAGATGTGGAGAGTCAAGAAAGACAACAGATGTTATCTGCTGGCATTTTTCAACCACAGCCTTTGAAGAGAAAAAGGTGAAATAAATATTCATATACCTATGCTGTCATGCAATAAAAGATGAGCAAATATTCTGCATATAATACCAAATGATACAATTTCAAACAAATAGTTACAATCCATTTTAACAGCAAATTCAGCAGTATATAAATTATTGAAATTCTCCATATATTTATTATGTTTGGGAACACAAGGAAAAGAAGTTAAGTAACTGGAGACATGAAGTATGGCAGACACCTTAGACAGTGATCCAGTTAACAATCACTTTTGCAGAAGCCTGAAAATTCTTTTTTGATGGGAAAAATCAGTAGCAGAATGCTGTTGCCATGTATTGTATTGGCTTTAACGCTGAAAAAGCTGGAAAACTCTTATTTATAAACTGGAAGACCATAATTCAGTCATACCTACGTAGCAAAAGAAGATAACCGTCACATTCTGAAAGCGATTGCAAGTGAGCAAGATAAACATATTTTGGTACCAGATTAAAAAAATTTCCTCTTAAATTGTATCTGCGTAACTTTTTGTAACGTCAGTTGAGAGGATAACCCAGCGGCAGCATCAGAAAGTTACTCAAAGTACAGATTTATTTTCAGTTTCTTACTTGAATACATCTGTCTGTAAGAGTTGGCATTTGGTTGATCAGCAAATTCTGAATCCCAGTGCAGCCGCTGGCAATATTTCTGAAGCCATCAACTGAAATCTAAGTAAGAAACGAAAGGGTTACGTCTTAGCAAGCCTACAGTCAACACCATTTATGGGAGAGGCAATGAATGTCATTGTCACATCCTTCGACATTTGTTTTCTCAACTTTATAAGGGAAAATGGCAGATGCTCAAATCAGGTTCGAAGCAAGGCTGGAATGTAGTAAAATATCTTCACTGTTTCTTTCCAGATCCATAGTAAAATGCATGGTTTGCTTTTTATTTTCAGGCTGGGGTGGCCTTTCTTTATAAATTACTTTAAATATTTTTTATTGAGTGTCTTGGCCCTCTTCCATAAGGGATTGTGGCACTCTTTCCACTTTTTCACTTGTGCCAGGGAGTGCCAGCACTAGAGGGGAACTGGCTACATGTCTGTCAAATGTGTTCTTAGGCTTGAAGTGTTTGTGCAGGTCCCATGCCCAGACAGGCAGAACATGGTGTTGCTCATGACACACACTAGCACCATTAGCACTGTGGATGCAAATAAGGCACAGTCCAATGTATTTTAAGCTCAGGATAAGTGTAGCATAAATGTTTTACCTACAGTGGGTCTGTAACAGACTGCAAAATGACAGAGAGAAAACCCTTCCATCAAAATAGCTATAAGGAGTATTTTACATGTAATTTTACATGATGACGTAAAACCCATCAAGTACACTCTGTCAGCTGCCTGTGTTCAAGGTCAGGTCTGATATGGTACAGCTATGTAACCCTGGATCAGGCTCCTCTGAAAACAGCTATATTTTAACAAGGAGCTGAAGGAAAAAGAGCAAAATCTTGGGAGGCAGGAGGAAAGGTTGCAGGAAAGGATTACACAGAAAGATAACCATCTTGTAACCACAAGGAGGTCAGAGCATGTAGAGCCTGTCCGTGCGCTCCAGTGTCTAACACCCCCTCCAACTGAGACATGTCTGCTGCACAAAAGGACACCATAACTTTGGGAATATGGTTGATATGGGTAACACAGATCTCACCTATCAGCATGAATATGTTGGATTTGCCCACCTCAAATGATTGCAAATCAACCAGTACTAGTGTAGGGCTGCTATGGCAAAGGCAATGCTCTTTTCAACTGGTAGTGGTCGCCAGAAGATAAAACACTGGCATGGAAAGATGGGTCCTAGTTCTCACAACAGAATATGAAATTCAGTTGTCCAAATTCCACAGTTTTGTACTCCCTATCGGCATGTGTAATGTAGGGCAATGTAATCCTAACTGAAGTTTCCCCAGGCCAAAACCTCCAGTATGTATGGCAGGGAGTAACTTAAACTGTAAACATCGTGCAAGCAGCTGCCTGAGGGAGGTACTGGACAATCTCCATCCTCTGCTGGTCAAGAAGCACTAATTGCTTTAACATGGCATGACTAATTCATTCAAATAAGAGTTTGCCTAACCCTGCAACAGGCCTCCTCGTTGGCTTTCAAGCAGTGCAACAGCAGAAGACAGCACATTTCTACAACAGGCACCAAGTAGTTTGATATGTCAAAGTGAAACAAATCACTCCCTAGAGTTCGAGAGGTGAATTTCTGGTTACTGAGTCTTGTTCTTGGTCTATATACTGCAGAGAGTAAACCATTCCCAAGAGAAGAGAGGCTATGTTACATCACACAGTTTGTTGTAATACATGGTAACAACACTGTTCATTATAATCTGAACATGATGCCTTTTCAAAAGGAGACTGAGGTTTCCACTCTTCTCAAAAATCAGCCACAGTTTGTCAAGCAGTTTGAGTATGCTTTAGCTGGTGTGACAGTAGTATTTCCCTTTGTAATTGCTGAACAGATTTGCTATTAAGAGGAAGAGTAACTCTGCTCCTAAGGAACAGACACTGATGCAATATCGAGCTTGTTCAAACTGAAGAAATTTTGTAAGACCCAGTTCAAATGCATGCATCAATTGTAACCAACTGCAACTTACTCCTATGACTGCTAATCGAAGGAAAGCATGAGGCTTCACAGGGCCTGCCAACAGTTGTTCTTGGGATTCTTTTTTTTACCATTTTAAGAGTACCTATCTAATTTGATGATCACAGTTAAGATACAGAGGTAAGATACCTCATGTCTAGGTACCTAAAATTCAGATGCAAATATGGTAAAATTATGGATCTCGGTTAAATTACATTACTTGTTGTTTCGGCCAAGATTTCAAAAGTGTCACTGAAAAAAACTAAATGCAGAATCAACAGCTTGCTCTGATAATAGATATTATTTATATTTGTTATATATATAATATATATAAATATATAATTATAGAAGAGGAAACACAGTTTTGAGGACTTTAAAATCAGGGGAAAATGCTGAATCAAGAAGGTGTTAATAATACTGATGCTGTTTTAAAAACAGACTGCAAAAACAGACTGTTTACTCCACTGAGATTAGGAATATAGCTGAGGTGTCTATTTTAGACAATTATGAAACCTGGGATCTCTGTATAGCAAAGAGCAAGAAAGACCCCAAGACAGGTCAGACCTGAAAAAGTCTGATCACCTCTGGGGACCTCTCTCCCTCTCTAATTATTATATAGATATATTAAGGTAAGTTTCTAGGTACTACCTTATGTTAGAGGCCTAAAATTAAGTGAAATACCCATTCTCAAAAGGAGAGATAGTAGGTAGCAGGTAATCAGATCAAACTCAACATTTCCACTTGACAGAAGTAGAATATCTGTTTCTGGAATTCAGTAATGATTGCACAACATTACTGCAGTCTACAGGACTTTTAATCTCTTTGTCTGGAAAAACACTGTTTGCTTAACATAGCCATCTGATACCACAAATAGCAGCAATTCAGTGTTTTCCCCCATGCAAGCCAAAACCAGTTATACTGAAGCAACTAATAATACCCCTGCACAGATTGTTTCAGATTATTTTTTCACTTGAACTGTTTTTTAACTTAAAGCTGGAAAATGGATCTCAGGTTGAGAGCCCTGAAATCAGGTTTGGATCAGGTTGAGACAGTCTCAGTGCAAAACGTGCATTCAGATATGATTCAATTCAATTAGTCAACATTCAGATGCTGCTGCAATATCATATGTATTTGTCTTATTTTGCTTTATTCCTAAAACAACAAAATCTTAATCCTGAATTTCTTTTCTAAAGCCCCTACGGATTATCTATGAAACTTCGGTCATTATTGAAGATAAGGTGAATAAATATCACATTTTTTGCATATTTCAGTACACAAATGCGTTCTCAACTCACTTGGACTTTCAGTGTTCAATAGATTGCCTCAAGACTGAACAACTTGGCCCAAGAATCAATGTTAGGATACATATGGAATTCAATTGAATACTGCATTAGGTAAAACCCCACTTAAATCTCCTTCTTCAAACCAACCATGAGGCAGGATGTTTTGAAGGTTATTATGGGGCTTTGATCCTATAAAGTTCTGCAAAACAGACTTTTCCTTCATGACTCAGTAAGATCATTTTATAAACGTATTATTTAACAGACTCAGAAGTCAATGCAATGATCATATATAAAATATCATTCCTTGTCTGTGACGAGTTTTCAGTCGAATAAGTAAATGAGTGATTTGGGGTTTTTTCTTAACTGTATGCTAGTATACTGCTTGTATACTAGATCTGAAATGCAAGTACATCAAAACAACAAAAGCTTGTTTTGTAGGAGCAAACTACATCTGAAGATTTGTACCTACTGATTTAGGCAATAAATGTTGCCAAATGATGAAATGCTTCTAAGAATATCAAAAATAATATAATTTTTTTATAGTTTCTTAATTCCAAAGAATGGGAACACACAGAGTTTTTATTCAGGTTTTGAATTATTTGCCACATGCACAGTACTGCTTTAAAATTCCTTATTTCTCCTTTTGACCGACTGTATTTGTGGAATCTACCCTGAAAGTCAGAGTGCTATCTGCAGCGCAGAAGAGATTTTGAAGAAACACTATTCTATGATTCTAGTATTGTCAATGCACTGTGAGTGCAGAGACTTGAAATTCAATGTTCAGAATTGAGCAAGTGTTCTTGTGGTGCACAAGGAGATATCTTATTTTTCTGTTCTGTGTTTGTCAAGAATGATAAAACAAATCATGACAACCTTTCAGATGTTTGGCTCCATTACGCTGATGGTTTGCCTCCACATGTCATTTTCCTTCTAATTTTCCACTGTCCAAAAAAACAGGATTATGTTAACATACTCCTGAATTAGCATCTTTCTAAAAATATAGAATACTGCACATGTGACTTAAAGTGTTCTTCAGTTATACAAGTTCGTACTCAGGAAACGTAAACAATCAGTCCTCTCCTTCAATAAATAAAGAACGTGGCACATATTTTCTCCCCAAGTGATGGCCCCTCTTTAAGAAAGACAACAGGATGCTGGTTTACATCAACAAGGACAACACCAGCAGAGAGAATGTCACTATCCCACTCTACTCAGTGCTTGTCAGGCCACACCTGGGATACCGTGTTCAGTTTTGGTCCCCTCTATGCAAAAAAAGATGTGGACAGGCTGGAGAGGGTCCAGACAAGCCACAAAGATGATCCAAGGACTAGGAAGCCTGCTGTATGAGGAAAGGTTGAGAGAGGTGAGTTTGCTTAACCTGGAGAAAAGAAGGCTCAGAGATCTTATCCCCACGTTCTAGCATTGAAAGGGTTGCAACAAAGACAATGGAGATTCCCTTTTTACGAGGAGTCAGATGGAAAAAACGAGGAGTAATGGGCACAAGTTATTCCAGGGGAGCTTTGACTGGACACGAGAGGAAAATTTTTCCCAGTGAGAACAATCAGCCATTGGAATAATCTCCCCAGGGAAGTGGTGGATTCCCTAAGGTTGGACACTTTCAAGATGCAGCTGGACAGGATGCTGGGACATCTAGTCTGGGTCATGCTTTGCCCAGAAAGGTTGAACCAGATGACCTTTGAGGTTCCTTCCAACCTGGCATTCTATGATTCCTTTTTGCTGCTTGATACATCTGAAGAAGTCAGAATTCCAGTAGCTGGCAAAATGAGAATTCCCCTAATGAAACCAGAGCAGGAGGAATTCAGATGGTGAAAACTGGTGAAGCTTACATGTTTCCCAATAGCTTCTCTGTCATCCCCACAAACACTGAAGGATATCAAGAAATGAAAGGGTCAAATTTACTTTTCCCAATGGCTTGTGATCTCTTATCCAGCTGTTGTAGATGACAGCAATTGATGGACTGTTCAAACAAATTTGGGGCCAGAATAGTTCCAGTCTGAAAACCAGCCATAAATGTTGGCAACACAAAGATTTCTTTCAAAATCTCCGTGTTTCTATTTAACTGAAAATATCTCTCACCAAACTGTTCTAGTTATGCAATTTCAATCTAAAATGTCAGTAAATGACATGCAATTGCTTTATAACCTTCTGCCTTTTAATTTTTTTGTCTAATAGCAGAAAATTCTCCACTTACACTGTTCAGCTTCAGAAGCAGGACAAAGAAAACTTGTGTTTTGTAGGTAATTCTCTGATAACATTAGTGGTGTAGCAGGACACAAGAGAATCTCAGTATTTTTATGCAAATACCTTGAAACTCATTAATGAAAATAGTTACTACACATGTCAGAAAACACAACCTCAATTACTGAGATTTTATGCAAAAAACCCATGCCTACAATTCATCCACTATTATTACCATGTATTAATATAACAGTCAAAGGAAAAAACTGCCTTGTTTTATGACAATGGACTAGAAAATGTGTGCTTAATGCCCACTTTTCTGCCTAACTATGTTTTAATAAGCTGTCTAAATGCTCTGGCACCCATGTTGCCACTTGTAGAGTCATCAGCATGATCACCTGTTTTACAGGTGGGCTTGCAAAGTAGCTATTCAAATCCTACAGTTGTAATAATGGTAATAGTAGAACCCATGCAAAAAACCCCTGTGATGTTAAAATGAAGGGAATAATAAAGAAGGAAATATGAAGCAATGGGAGCAACACATATTCTGTCCTATAGAACACTTTTTAGCATAATTTAAATGTTTATACTCTAGCTTCACTACATTTTTCTAATTCGAAACATTAGCCTTACAGAAGTTCCCTTTGGCTTAGTTCATCCAGTGAAGAAGAAAAAAAAGAGAATTCTATCTTATTTAAGTGCTTTCTGCAACAGTGATGCAATTTGATGCTCTTTTTGGTTTTAACTGTTTACTTAAGTGCTAGGTCATAATCATTAAGCACTGTTCCAGAGTTGTGGGGAAACCCAAAATGGAGGAAGCTGTGGAATCCCTTTCAGAGCTCTCAAACACACTGGCGAGCAAACCCACTTTCCTTTGGAAAGGGGAGGGTTGTGGTTTTTCTAGTTCAATGATGATCATTTTTCTCTGACTTTTATGAGATCATGCTTTCTAGAGGCAGATCCTTACAGCTCATGATTGCTCTTCTGAACAAGCAGGAATGTTGCTTTTGGAAAAACTAACCAATTACTGGCATTTTGAAAAAGAAGCTCAGAGGTAGGTAGAGCTTAACTTTCCTCTAACCTAAGCCTTCATACTGTCACCACACAATAGTATCAGCATGATTCTCAAGAACAAGAAACACAGCGAAGAGCAGTCAGAACAATGCCCTATCAGATTTCATCCTTGGTTCTGAAAAGGTGTTATTAGATGGAAAGTTAATCCATCGTATTCTTCGGACTACATATCATCTTTATCATTTCACATGTGTTTTGCAATCTGAGGAAAGAAATATATGTGGGAGTCATTATTAAAACCTTGGCAGACTTCTGTTGCCTTACAGTTTGGCATTCCATATTGCTTTTGTAGTATTTTTCAAGATAGAGTATATGTTTGAAAGCTTCTAAAATAGTACCAGATTATAAAACCTTGGTTTTCTTTAGAAGTTTAGTTGAAGACAAAAATAGTCCAAAACATTAACTATTTTTAGACTGCAGTTATAAATTCTACTTAAATCAATATAAAACAGTTACAAAAGTTCACTTTTTAATTATTTATCTTCTCAGGAAATCAAATGTAAATTCATATTCTTCCAGTGCAGAGTGGCTTTTATTTTTTTCTTATCTTAGTAAAACCTGCACTTTCAAAGCTCCTGATTTAAAATTCTAACTAATCACATACGATTGGTCTATTTACGGCTACAAAAAGCAAGCCTTGCTCTCATTATGCAGTAAGTAATAGCTGTTTATAGATCTGACAGTTTGTTGGAAGTGATCCAAACCTATAGTGCTATTATTCCTCAGTAAAACTTAAACAGCTGTAGTCATGTAATTCAAAACCCTGGAAGTCTGCTGCAGGGCTTGTTCTGCTTCAGTATACCATGAATGCAGGATGCAGCCAGTCATATAAAGGATACTCTTCTTCACAGAATGAAAGAAAGACGTGATCTACAACAAACCTGAATGCAGCCTGAAAGGTCCAAATAGATGAGCTTGTGACAGCCTTTTCCAGTGCTCAGGTACAGTAAACCTTTGTCTGTGAATTTTCTGCAGTGAGCTAAACTCAGATGCTGTAAATTGGGGAAGCTGGTTTGCAAGCAAAAAAAACAACCAACAAAACCAAACAGAGAGCAAATTATTACAGGGGTATCTTGCAGAAACAAAACATGAAACAGTTAAAGTATTCTGAAAATCGCTGTAAAGATGTTTGATATGAAATAGGATTATCTTCTCACTGAAGTTTGAAAGTCTCTTTCTTCTGCTGCACTTTTCCCTCTGCTGTATTGCAAATTACTGGGGAATAGTACTATCATACAACATATTTCATCATCTGAAAACAGTATCATTTTAAAGTTATATCAAATAACTGCAAAAGCATACTTTTTTTAACTAACTGGGATTTTTGTGTACATACTTTGAAAGTAACAGACTTTTCATTGTAAGTTTGCTGGACTGCCTTTGCCATTGATTTTGCAAGCAGTGCCTGCTGGAAATGAAAACCAGAACTCTATCAAAGGGCACTAAAAACATAAATGTACAATTACAGCTTCTCAAGTCATATAATTATTTAGAAGAGTACTATTAAAAGAATGCAAGGAATTGAAAGAGATACAAAAGGGAATTATCCAAAAGCAAATCATCCAATGTTAGGTTTTAACCAGTTCTTTTGGAAAACATTTCTTTGTACTAAATGCTAGCTAAAAGAAAATAAACTGTGTAAGTGGAAAATGTTAATCAACAGCTTTCTGTAAAACCAAGAATCTATAGTCTGATTATACTTAAGTTTCCATCTGCAACTTTGGTTTATAACATACTGAAAACTATTCATTTTCATGAACTACATTTCTTACTGGAGTAAATAACAATTGCCACGAGCACCACAAATGAAAGCATACAGAAAATCAAAACCTAGAATTAGGACCTACTGCTCTGGTAGACATTTAGTTGTAGGGATATAGTCATGCAGTTCTGCAAGTCAGCAAAAGAAGGCATTTTGAAGAAAGATGGGAACACCCACTGGGGAGCTGACTGCTTAAGGAGTGGCATACATTTTTGGAACTCACTTTATACTTTCAGTATAGAGAAGAGAAACATGCTAACTTGAACTGAGCACAAAAGAAAGAAGAAAAATGAACATGCATCAGAACCAGATATTAGAATACAAAGGAATGTGTGTGTGATGTGGGATTTTTTTAATGGAAACATTTAATTCATATTAAATACAGGAATAAAAATATTCTTCTTTGAGAAGCATAAGCCTTTTTACATGTTAGTGACATATTCCACAGAAATGAGTGGAACTCAGAGATAGTACACTTCCAAAATGATCTGATAAAATAAACAATAAATTAGAAGACTGGCTTTTATACTCTCTTAACTCTGAGTCTTTTTAAAGTATATGTTGTTACAAGATTGCCCACCTTCAGACACAGGGAAGCCTTTCTTACTGCATTTTCAAGACTGTGATCAAATCCCTGGTTTGTGTTACAATTACATTATGCAGGAATTCTGTCATAATGGTTTTTCAATTAATTTTGCCTTTAAAGCAATCTGACAAAATCACCTGATTTTTATTCCTAATAGACAGTATTCATGTCTACCATATGCAAGAGAACTCTTCAGAGGGAAACTGTAGCTGATGATCTTGTTGTGTAACGCAGGGGTTAAAAGGGTTTTATGAAACAATAGGAGAGAATCAAAAATGACCAAACAGTTTTGAGCACACTCAGCCTACACTTCCTTGTTCCTTGTTCCAGTAACGGACATCTGATATACAATAGCAAACTTTATGTGCAGTATTATGAAATGCAATACTGCCACCTTTAAGAACTTTCTATTAGTTACCTTATTACACAGGACTTGTGGTGAGCTAAATCTTTTGAGATGGCATATGAAATGTTCATGAAATTTGTCTATCAACATCTTCATAGGATGCACTTTTGTGCATCCCCATCTCAGAGATAATGAGCTTTGCTTTTTGCCCAAAAATTAATAAAACCACTGGTATCTTACAGGCTTAAATCAGAAGCATCATGTGTGACTGGGAAAATTTTTTATTAGAGAGGTACAAGTTAACTGCAAAATATATTTTTTCAGTGGAGAATTTTTCTTTTAGTTTCAAAAATTTTATTTCATTGAAAGTTTCACCTACCCCAGAGAATTCTTTCCTTGGGTACAAGCTATTTACACATCAACAGAAATGAATGGGTCTGACTTTTGGTGGCAACAGCATGTTCAGGTAACCAGAATAACATAGGCTGATATTACCTATAGAATAGCTGTTCCAAACTTCAACATAAATATAGGGAAATTTAAAAAGACAAAATATCAGCCAACAAGGAGAAAACATAGATTATTATAAGAATAATATTGATGAAAAAATTAGTGGCAAGATTGGACACACTACATCAAAAACTTTGGCAAACAAATGTTAGTTACATAAGGATATGGCATTCTGGACTAAGTAAAACAAAGGTCAAAATGTACCATACAGGTAGCAAAGAAAAACACGTTTCTGGACTTTGTGGGTTTGCTTTGAAAGGAAGACATCAGTTTTCCTCACAGTAAAGAGAAACAATGTACAGCTATCTTCAAATCTATGTACGTCTTTGTGATGCTGCTACCATGGACCAGCACACCTCTTTTCCTTTATGGCAGTTTTTAATGGAACAATTCTACCTGCCAGGCAGACTTCAAGACTCATGGAGGGATACACCTAAAACAGGAATGGCAGACCTCTATAAGAATGTACATTCTTCACCTTCAGCTCACTGATCTTCCAAATAAGAGCTTGGACAAACTCTTTCTTTTGCAGTTGTCACACGAGGCCTTGGCTCACACAATACACCTATCTACAATCTCCTTTTGCAAAAATAAATTTCTAAGAACATACCTAACTTGCAAACTTCTTGCACCACTACAAGAACTGGACATGCCCAGGAAAGTGTTGGCTAGCATATTCTTTCAAAAGTTTCTATAAATCTCTATGAAATATAGAGGGCATTTTTAAATATGCCAAAAAAAGAAGTGCTAAGTCAAACATATGCGGCATTTTTTTCATTTTGAGTAGTAGACAGAATCCTGTAAATCACTCAAAAAGAGTATTTCTACTACATATGCTTCTAAGTTTCCTGCAAGATTACAACAAACACACTTTCACATTTCTGTTTATTTTCACCTTGGCAATAGTCGTAGTGTTCCATTCGTAATATCTGTATAGGACAGATTTAAATAGAGAAGAGATCTGCAGCCTTCTGATATGACTCTCATGGATTCATCCTGAATAATAATTACAAAAAAAATCAAGAATTACATTGAAATTATATTTGTATTGTTATCGTACATTTTTATGCTGAGTAACAAGGGGGGGGAAACATGAGAAAGTATCTTTAAATCATCATAATAATTTTATGATGATTTATGATGACTACCACAGCCATTTTCTTTGAAAGTTTCAAAGTAGAATACTGAGAGACACATGATGCTACTGTTACTCAACTGAAGTGTGGTAATTTTGACATTTCAGTTCAAGGATAACTACACAGTCCTACAGAACACAAGGGACTTTTCACATGATTGAAGGTTAGCACATATACATGTTTTGCTAAGACAAGATTCCTGTTAGCTAATCCTGGTATCTAAAACCACTGGTTAACTTTCTCCATGAACTCTGGTACACTTCTTTGACCAGTAATATCTTTTACAAAAAGCCTTCTGTTTAGTTCTACCCTATAGGTGGAATATTAGATTTGATTAATTATAAGGCTTCCAAGTTTTATTGACCTGCAAAACTGGTACTACCTATATTGTTCTATATATCATTCCATTCCATTCCAATCCATAATGGGAACAAATCTCCTAGTATGAAGAATGTTTCACAATAAAAGTCAACATAATAGAAAGGCAAAAGGTCAGCACTTATACACAAAAATGTAATAGTTGAGTGTGTATCTCTTGCCATGTCATGGTCATCTTTCTACTAAAGGATCATCAAGATAGCTGGAAATTCAACACCAATCAGCTTCAAGGAAGAGTTTGTGCTTTTGAAATATATTCCTAAAACAAAGGATTTGAGAGAGGTGACACCAGTAAAAATAGGTATGTTGATGGAAGATAACCATAACCTGAAGAGAACAAGTCATAAATGGTGAGAAAGTATTTAGTGGATGGCACAATGGGGAAAACTCTCCATTCCATGTGAAAGCAGCACAGGGGACCATCTGAAGTGTCTGAACACAAACACTTGTAGCATGGGAATCAACCAGTAGGGATGCACAGATGCAGAGCAATGCTGACATTGGGATTCCAGCAATGCAAAGGTGTAGTACACATAACTGGAGGGCTGCAATCAGTGTTATGGAATATTTAGGAATGACAGCCCAGGAAGGTGAAGACAGGTCGCAATCTATGCCATGGAGCATTGCATTGGAGGGTGTCAAGTCAGTTGACGTCTTATTTGTAAAGATTAGAGGTTAGACCTATGAGGATTACATTGTGGTAGCTATCAGTTACAGACTGTTTGACCATGAAAAGAAGGTAGGTGAAACCTTGAGCAGCTGAGGGAAGCCTTACAACTGCCTATCCTGGTTACTCATGAGAGACTTTAACCACTCTGATTTTCTGCTGGAAGAACAATATTGTTAGGCATAAACAATCCAGGAGACTTCCAGAGTGTATTCAAGACAATCTCTTGATCCAGGTGACTGACAAGTGGTCTAGGGAACATGTTCTTCTGGACTTGTTTCACAGCAAGGAATATCTCTTCAAGGATGTGAAGAACTAGTAGTGGTTTTGGTTACTGCAACCATGAAAACGAGAACTTTAAAACCCTGAGAGTAGAAAATCGGACAAATTGTAGAAGAACAAGCATATTTTGGCTTGTTCAGGGATCTGCTTAACAGGATCTCATGGTAGACAGCCCTGGAAGGCAAAAAGGCGCAGGACAGCTTGTTGATCTTCAAAGCCAAGGTACTGAATGACTTTTTTTGCCTCAGTTTTTATTATTAAGGCTGCCCTGCAGGAGCCTACTAGCAGTATCTGTGAGAGTGAAGCAATATCTATGATAGATGAAGGTAATGTCAGGGAGCTCTTGAGGAAATGAGATGAGAAAGGATGCATCAAAGAGTACTCAATTGGCTCCTGTCACTAAGAGGCCTTGCTCATTTTTGAAAGGTCATAATGAACAGATGAGATTCCTGATGACTGGAAGATAGGAAATGACACACTGATTTACAGGAAGTAGAAGGAGGATCCAGGAAATTGCAGGCCAGTCAGCCTCACCTAAGTCCTTAGGAAGGTTACGCATCAAATCCTCCTTGAAGCCCTGCCCAAGGAGGATGAAAAAGTAATAGTGAACAGCCAGCAAGGATTTACCAAGGGCAAAGCATTCCTCACTAAGTGATAGTTTTCTATGATGAAATTACTGGATCTATGGAGAAAAAGCAGCTGTTGTGCCTTGAATTCAGCAAGGCCTTCAGCACAGGCCACCATATCCTCTATAACCAAAGTGGTAAAATAAAGGCTGGATCAGTGGACTTCAAGGTGAGTGAAATTTGTCTGGACTGCCAGGCCTAAGGGTTGTCACCAGTGGTGCTAAGTCCCATTGGTGGCTTGTGGCAAGTGGCACCCCTCAAGGGTCAGTATGGTGGCCAGTACTATTTAATGTCTTTATGAATGTTTTGGATGATAGGAAATGAGTATATTCTCAGCAAATTCACAAATTATTCCAATCTGCGGAAGTGTCAAAAAACTGGAGATTAGAACTGCTACTCAGAGAGATTTAGTCTGGAAAAAAGGGCTAATGAAAACCTCACGAAGTTCAACAAAGGCAAATGCAAAAGTCCTGCATCTGGGTTAGAATAACCCCGCGCATCAGTAGTCTATATACTGGTCAGAAAGCAGCTATCAAACACACTGACCTGAAAGTCCTGGTCAGTAATAATTTCAATGTGTGTCAACTGTGTGTCCTTTCAAGAAAGGTGACTAACTGCACCCTAGGCTGTATTGGCAAGAGTGCAATCAGCAAGTCCCTACTATCCCATGAACCAGGCCCTGACACCACCTAGGGATATGCTTGCTGGTACATATCAAATGTATATTAGCAAGCATGTTAAAAAACAGAATAGACAGTTATGAAAGTGTTTGAGTCTATACAAAGCCCTGGCCCACTTTAACTTACTGTCTTTTTCAGGAACAACAGAATCAAAGATCAAAACAATCATTGAGAAGCATACAACCTCTAAATATTACACTGTAATTATAATATTTTATAGCAGAGTCAAGCATCGTTTTTCCATCAAAGAAGGGCAATTGAAAAACATTAAAGAAAATTAATGGAAGTGCAATAAAACTGAAAATGCTAAAGAAAAAAGAACGGACAAATATATAGTGATGATGGTGATTGCATACTTAGACACCTTTCAAATAAAGGCTCTCACAAATATCTAAAAATACAGTGAGAGATTGTTACAGCCTATGTGTATTACTGAGTGAAGGAATAAAGGAACCTGAAAACAATATAGGATTGAAATGTATAGTTGTTGCTAACTCCAAACTTAAAACACAAAAAAAAATCCCACCCCAGACAGGTAAAGTTTTGGAGCATGTTTATTAAAATTAATTAAAAACCGAATATATCAATTTGTGTTAGAACTGTAGAAAACAAATGAGAACTTCACTGAGTATCTCTGAATCCTACTGAATTCCATTTTCAAAGTACTTGAGAACACAAGCCTCTACTTTCTATCAGGAAGATTTGTGTGTCCAAATAAACACAGCTCTTTACAAATCTTCCTTCTCATTAGAAATCAGAGTTCATGAGAAAAGTCTGAAGCACTTACATTTAATCCCTGGCATTCAGAGAGATTTAAGTCTTGCAAATTCTTACATGCACCTAAAAATAATAAAAAAGTCATATTAAGAGTGAACAGTTCAAATTCTCAGTGTACAACACAAACACAAGAATTTATATTACAGATTCAGTCCATCAGGGCCTCCCTTAGACCACAGTCACAGCAGATTACTGAGAAGAAAGCACCAAAAAACCCAAAAGCAGAATACAAAGTTGGAGAAACCTGTCCTGACGAAACATCTATTCTTACACTCCATCAACTAATGGCACACTCAGGAACCAAGCTGTTTTCAGTCTTATGCTACCAAAGGACCAGAAAGCTACCTAATTAAGCAATCTGATGTTAGGAAATGCCAGAGTTAAGTCTTCCATATAGGTTTATGAGGTGGCGCCATCAGACCAATTGTAGGAAAAACCCTGCTCATTTTCTGCAGGTATTGAATTTCAGAGAATTTCAGTGCCTGAGACAGTCTCTTCTCTGTGCATATAATTATTGCTTTTAGAAACTCTTATTTTGCAGAGATTGTTGAAATTCTAACAAAATAATGAAAGATAGATGCCTGACACTAGAAAAAACACACATCCCTTCAGCCACTCTTCTACCAAATTTTGAGTCTATTCTCCAAGTAAAAGATGCAAAAACTCCCATTAAACATAGTCATACCTTTTGCCTTAATCTAATCTTCAAAACAACTGCTTAATCTAATCTTCAAAACAACTGATCTGTTTAAACTTATATGATCAAAATAGGCCTGATATATGGATGTCTGATTTGGAAAATGCTGTATGAAAGGTTTATACAGTGAAAATAAGTATATTTTAAAAATACTTAAAAACACATTTTCACATGGTAAGAAAAAAATACATGTTTTCAACTGCAATAGCATTAGTACAACAATAGATCTGTAGGATGTTTCCTAGGGGGACTGTGGCTTCACTGATGTCCTGTAGCCCTGTCTAACTCAGTGCCTTTTTGAGGAGTAGGACAATACTTAGAGTGATTGCACACCTCAAAAGAACCTAACCAATCAAAGTCATCCTTAAGGTTGCTAACCCACAGAAATTACATAGCTCTTACATGGGTTTTTTTTGCCCTAGAACTAGAAAACACACAGTTACAATTTTACATGTGAACGTGTACATGCTACTAAAAGCAGTTGCTAATTTTGGTATTATAGCTGAATATACTTTAGTTAGCAGGCAGAAATGCAATACGACTAAAAAAGTCCAGACTCAGGAGATGGACAGGAAGGGGAAAGAATATTCCCATATTTTTTTATTACCTTTCCTATCCCAAGTTCTTTTTCTATTTCCTAGCTTTCCTGCATAGAATGAGCTATCACATTACCAGAACGATTAACAGTTCAAAACAATACACAGGATCCCAGTTATGATTCAAGTTATTAAAACACATAATCAACTCACACTGACTAGCATATAGCTGCCAAAAAGTAACAAATAAAATGCAATTTTTCATGTAAGGGATAAAGTTGTTTATGCAAACACTCATTCACACTGTGAACTAACAGAGACTGAATGAAGATAGACAACTGGTAACTACAGGAACAAAATGGAGAAGCCAATCGATGAGTTTTCAAAGGTAATAACAGGAACCAGCCACATGGATTAGAGGGATGTAGCAACAGGTGTAGACAAGACTGCTCCATCTGTCTAATGAGTAACAACTGCACAAATACCGAGAACACTCTACAGTTGAGATGTGGTTTAAACTGATCTACCAGTGTGTTTAAAAATAAAAAATCTCTTTGCTTTCAAAAGTATTTTACCCGATATTAGTTCATTTATTGTGCCACCTTTCCTCCAGGCAAAAACCAAGTTTTTTGAGCCCAGATCAACAGTGTTTTAGAAACAGAATATCTGTGCAATAATCTGCACTCAAGATCAATACCTTGCCAGGTGCTAAGGTCCACAATCATAGAGAAAAATTAACTAAGTAGTTACACCAAACAGTGAAGAATTAGAAAAAAGTTTCAGAAAGGATGATATTGATTAGCAAAAGAAATGTGTGAGTTTGAAAATAGTTGGAAAATACAACAAGCCGAGGGGTTAAAATGTTTTTAAGGAAAGATCATCTTACGGCCAAACTTCACCGATGATGAAGGAGAAGGGCAATACACAGGAGTACTATGGGAAATTCAGGAGGGAACACAGGCTGAAAAATTACTAAAAATACTGAAGCATTTTAGACTCGATTGTGGGCAGCAGTCCTTATCTTCCCCTAATAATAATTCCTCAAGACTGTGTTTAGCTTTTGTAGAAAGCCAAAAGCTCCTGGCTTACCCCTCTACTGTTCCTCCTTAGGTGGACAGACCTGGAATTAGTTTAAAGCACGCCATTGTCACGACCAGCAAGTTCTCTCTTGCATTCTGCCTACACTCAGATGACATATAACCTGATAGGCTCTTGCTTGTGGTCTTTCTGAGCCAACTTTGTCTACCTGACATGGGCCATAAGAGACATTAGGTAGTAAGCAGGGCTAGTAAATTTGTATGGTAAATACATAAATAGTAAATTTGGGCACAACCTGAAAACAAACCACATTTGAGCGTAGTTTATAACTGAGGACTGGATAGGCACTGGATGTGTTCCAGTGGGTTGACACCCAGAAAGCCGGAAAGTATCAGCTTCAAGGTCTGATTTCAAGCTCATTTTCCAAGATGAACTTAAATACAAAGAAGATTCAGCCTGATGCTGTTTTCCTGAATACATGAGAACCTTTTAATAAAGATCAGTTAGAAATGGGTCTGTATAGTTTCCCATGCTTAATAAAAACGAATAGCAGTAAAAACGAAGAGACAGTAAAAACCAGTAACACAAAAAAAAAAAAAAGATAGGACATTAAATCTTTACAGTATTTGTGAAGCTCCACGTAGCATAATGATTATTTGACTGAATACTGTATATTATATTCAAGCCTCTACAAAAATGCCTGCTTCATCTGTTGTAATGTTTTACTTCTCTTCCAGCACAGGGATCCCACATACTCCAGCTGTGATTCCTCAGATCTGTACAACACTGATTAAGACTATACAAAAATTTCAACTGTTACAGCTGTCACAGAGAATAGCTGGGGCCAGCTGAATGTCAGGATGCAAGTAGTTACTATTATACTACTACTACTTCTTTGCAAAGCATCCGACTGTAGGAAGACAAGGAATAGGAGTTTGAGAAACAATGAAAGGGAAAACATCTTAAGGAGAGCATCTAGCACTGTTAAGCGCAATGCCCAAGGCCTACCATGTGATATATACACTTATCTTCATGAGAAATACCTAGATTGTCAGGAAAGAAAATTGATTTTTGTGGCACCTGATTGGCCAGAGGATTTAAAACACATGCTGCTAGCAAGAAACAGGATTCGTAAACTGAAGAATAATATGTTTTCCAAGTATAAAGCACTGAAAAGTCTGGATTTACAACAGAATGACATATCAAAAATTGAGAGCCAGGCTTTTTTCGGTTTGAATAAACTCACCACACTCTTACTTCAGCATAACCAAATTAAGAGTTTATCTGAGGAGATTTTTATTTATACACCCAGTCTAAACTACCTACGTCTTTATGATAATCCCTGGCATTGCAACTGTGAACTGGAAGCTCTTGTTACAATGCTGCAGGTTCCAGCAAACAGGAACTTGGGAAATTATGCCAAGTGTGTGCATCCAATAGGACTGAAAAATCAAAAGCTAAAGCAGATAAAAGCTGAACAGCTATGTAGTGAAGAAACCAGGCAGGACCCCCAAAATATAAAACGGGAAAAGCCTGAAGCTGCCAAACCAGAATTTGATTCCTCTTCATGCCACATGTATGTGTTTCCTGTACCAACTCTCAACTGCAGAAGAAAAGGTTTGTATCTGTCCTTATAAATGAAATAATGATTTTAATATTCTTTAATATTCTTGCTCCTTTACTACATTTATTCACATACTATTTACAGCAAATTAATATAGAACTAGTACTCACCTTATTTTAAGTAATTCTGTTGTTTTTTTCTCATAACTACAATCAACAAATAGGAGTTCTTTCTGCATTCTACCTCTACTCTGCCACCCTGATTCCACAGATACTCTTTAGTGCTCTAAGATATCAAACAAAAGTCAACAGGAATAAAATTAAGCATATACTTAAGTTACTGAAGGACCATCACCTCACAAGTTACCAGCACCTCACAAGTCTGATTTTACAGCTATAAATATACTAATCAAATTACAGCTATGCTGAAATTATTGCACAGATAGAGAAAAGCACAGTGTCTTTTCTTCTTTCCAGTGTACAAACACAAAGATAAAAACAGCTTTGACAGAAGTGATCTGTGAAGCAGGACTGGAGCAGCCAGCTGTGCTTACAGTGCCAAAAAGAACCTGACTGCAAAGGAGAGCTATTGCATCCTCACATTTTCTGTGCAAGATTTCTTCTACTAAGGGAAGAAATTGTATGATTTTGTTCATAAAGAAATAATTCCCCTGTGTGCTTCTTCCCAGCACCCAGCAAACATTTCAAAATTGAAGTGCCTTCAAGAAATATTTTTCAAACACTTGGATCCATTCCATTCCTAAATCCTTCTCAGGCTCTTAAAAGCCAGTTAAGCCTTAAGGGTAGACCAGATGGGGCATAACTCAACACAAAAGTGTACATTTATTCATCTTTTATTTCCCATATTTTATCCCATGATAAAACATAGCAAACAACCAAATATTCAGAAAAGAGTCATTCTTTAACATTACAAATCTGAAATAAAAAGCATTACTAGAAGTGGCCAAAACTGGGAGGTTTTTTTTCTGAGTTTTGCAAAGCATAGCCTGCAATACCGGATCACTCCACTATGGTTTGCGCATTTGTATCTTGCGTTGTGTTTGCTATTGTTGTTCTATTTGTTTAAACAGTGCCTTCAATTTATGCAACTACTCTGTGTGCCCTCACTCTTGGACCTTAACGCCAGCGCCATACGCAGAAGTCAGTATAAGGTGACAATACCTAAATATAAAGATTAAACAATTTCAGTATTTGATTTCATGGTTTATCTACTATGTATGGCATAAAAAAATGGTCCACATTTTTACTTTTTGCCACCTGTTAAATTCCTTTCTTCTTCCTATGACTCACTTTTCTCTGTCTTACTGTGCATAGAATCATAGAACAGCTAGGGTTGGAAAGGACCTTAAGATCATCTAGTTCCAAACCCCCTGCCATGGGCAGGGACACCTCCCACTAGACCATCTTTCTCATTAATGTTTTATGCTTTTTTAACTGGCTAACATCTACTAATTTCTTAATATTCCATTACTTTACCTTTCCTTGTAGATAGGATCTTAATTATTAGATTATAGATTGCAATCTTAATTATCCTTCATAAAATCTAAATTATATCATTACCACCTTACGTCTCCACTAAACTGTGCTACTGAAGAGAAACCAGGCATATATTGAAATCTTAATATAACAGAAGGCTGACCTTCTGGCTCTCGCCATCTAGTGCTGTCAAAGAGATGAGCTGAACACATGAATATATTCAAAAACGTTCAGCAAGAAAAAAGTAACTTTTCTCTCTAAGTCCACAGAAATATTCAACATGGTCTGCTCTTTATGGGAGTTTCACAGGCTTTTACAGTATTTTTTAAAAAGCTATTTACTGTCTTTAGTATTAATAATGAAGGAATAATGTTACTTCAGCCTCTACATGAGTGAACTAGTCTACATGAGGGTATAGGGACTCCCTCCGTCAGGTCAAGAAGTCCACCCCAGGACTTCCTGAATGTCTAGCACAGAAACATTGAGAACATTCAATATTTTGTAGTAAGTATCAAATCTACTGTGCATACGCTTGACAGCTGGATGCAAATATCCCATAGATATTTGGGATTTCTGAACATAACGTAATCTTTTTAGAACCATAGTATCATAGAATAGTTAGGGTTAGAAAGGACCTTAAGATCATCTAGTTCCAACCCCCCTGCCACCGGCAGGGACACCTCCCACTAAACCATGCCACCCAAGGCTCTGTCCAACCTGGCCTTGAACACCGCCAGTGATGGAGCATTCACAACTTTCCTGGGCAACCCATTCCAGTGCCTCACCACCCTTACAGTAAAGAATTTCTTCCTTATATCCAATCTAAACTTCCTCAGTTTAAGTTTGAACCCATTACCCCTTGTCCTATCACTACAGTCCCTAATGAAGAGTTCCTCCCCAGCATCCCTATAGGCCCCCTTCTGATAGTGGAAGGATGCTATGAGGTCTCCACACAGCCTTCTCCAGGCTGAACAGCCCCAACTTTCTCATCCTATCTTCATACGGGAGGTGCTCCAGTCCCCTGATCATCCTCGTGGCCCTCCTCTGGACTTGTTCCAACACTTCCATGTCCTTTGATGTTGAGGACACCAGAACTGCACACAGTACTCCAAGTGAGGTCTCATGAGAGCAGAGTAGAGGGGCAGGATCACCTCCCTTGACCTGCTGGTCACGCTCCTTTTGATGCAGACCAGGATACGGTTGGCTTTCTGGGCTGCGAAAGGACACTGAAGCTGCCTCATGTTAAGTTTCTTATCGAGCGACACCCCTAAGTCCTTCTCCACAGGGCTGCTCTGAATCTCTTCTCTGTCCAACCTGTAGCTGTGCCTGGGATTGCTCAGACCCGCGTGTAGGACCTTGCACTTGTCATGGTTAAATGTCATTAGGTGGGCATCAGCCCACCTCACAAGCATGTCAAGGTCCCTCTGGATGGCATTCCTTCCCTCCAACACTATCAACTGAACCACACAGCTTGGTGTCATCGGCAAACTTGCTGAGGGCACACTCAACCCCACTGTCCATGTCACCGATAAAGATGTCGAACAAGACCGGTCCCAACACCAGTCCCTGAGGGACACCACTCGTTACTGGTCGCCAGCTGGACATTGAGCCACTGACCACAACTCTTTGCTTGTGGCCACCAGCTAGTTCTTTATCCTCCGAGTAGTCCATGTATCAAATTGATGTCTCTCCAATTTAGAGACATCTTTGATGAAAGCGCTGTACTTAACTGCCTTTGCATATGATTACTGTGCAGCAGATGCACAATTTCATTGGATTTTTCATTAGAAATAGGAGTATAATCCACATGGACAAGATTTCGGAGTAGGAAAAAAGGTGTATCAGTTTCCCAGCCTGTAAGATGACATGAAAAGCTGCAATCCATTATTCCCTTTTGATGGAGGGAATGAAGTGAAAAGCAGTATACCAGAACTATGTATCTCTAAGGAGATACAAGAGGCCAGCAGCTTTCAGTTTATGTCAGAAAGCTCCTGAAAGAAACATCTTAAAAATACATATAACCATGTGTATGTTCTCCTTTTTGAAGAACTTGCTTATATTCCATCAGACCAGTGATACACACCAGATCTTTCAGTACTTCAGAATGAATCTTATGTCTTTGATTCTGTTTTACCAAAAAAAGCCACAAAAGTTGGATACAGAAGTCATTTCTGTTTGCTTTTCTGCAAAAGAATTTTTATTTGCAAGAACAGCTGAAAAAATCTGCTTTCTAGTACTGACAAACTCTCAAAGTCTCCAATTCAAGCATTATTTTCATTCATTTGCTGATAAGTAGGCCCTGAACTTTGACATCTGCACTAGCAGGAAGCACTCCAACCAGAGCAGGCTGGAGTAGTTACAATATTTATGTGTTTAGAATACCAAAGCTCTGCTCAGAATCAAATATGAGGCAGGAAGACTCTGACATGTTGCTTTAGATATCTTCAGAACTTTAGAAGTACACTGACAGCACAGACTTCAGCACAGATCCAGGAGCTACTTGCTTTCAGTCAAAGATGGTCAAGTAAGAGATAACACTCATTTTCTCGTAGCAACAGCCAGGATTATAACCCTCATTAAGTAAACATAATCCTAGAGATTAAGTTTATTAACATTATCCTGAGATGATTCAAACCACAGCCTGCATTTCTCAAGGATGTGCCCTTACTACTAGACTAGAAGCTATTCTTTCTGTAACTTTTGCAAGGAGCAAGGAACATTATAAGGATACGCACACAGTCCTTGGATACTTTGGTAGGGAGAAGTAGCTAGACGGAATGCCACTATGCTACCTGTAAGTATTGTAACAAATATACACCTGTAAGGATGTAAGACAGCACACTATCACTGGATTATGGAAGAACCAATGAACATTAACCAAGCAACATTTTTTTATATTATTCCTCTGATTTCTTTTCTTTACCTGATCAAGCCCTTCACACATACTTTTTATTAGTATAGTATCTTCACTACCCACCCTACCCTTATGTGAAAGAATAGTACAGTTTTGTTAGAATAAAAATATAAACCACAGAGGCTTTACTGTAAGCACTAACGAAGAGAGCAATTTTCAGATGAAATGTAAAGATACAAGTGAACAAAGCAATGAAATTCAGAAGCTGAAGAAACATGTTGACACCACTATTGAAGATAAAAGGGAAAAAACAAGAAACAATGCTAGACTGACAAAATTCTGTGATATCTAAGCACTAAGAATAATCTGAAGCTAACACAGTTATTTCCTTTTCATTTTTTTAAGATTTAAAGAAAGTTCCAGGTAACATACCTCCAGATATAGTTAAACTTGATTTGTCCAGCAACAAAATTAGACAACTACGAGCCAAAGAGTTTGATGATGTCAGTGAACTGAAGATATTAAACCTAAATGGTAACGGAATAGCCTACATTGATCCTGGTAAGCATAATTTAAAACAGTCATTAGAAAGTGATTGGTGTTACTAAATTTAATCTTTAATAATGTCTATCAGATATAAATGTGGGGAAAAAGGATTTTAAATTTGAGAAGGTGGTTCAAATTTTACCTTTTGTACCACTCAATTCATAGACTAAAGGTTTGCACTGAAATGTATTCATCATGAAGATGATCTCTCAATGAAGAGACACTGATTTCAGCAGCTCTTTCTTAATACTAAACCAAGCAAGTGCAAAATCTAATTGCACAGACTGAAGGCTAATCACTTCCCAAAATGCTAAATAGCTGAACAATGTTTTCAATATCTTTGCTGAATCTAAGAAAAATTGTCACATAATGAGGCTGCTTTTAAATTATATTGGACAATAAAGTAAAAGACAAAGGAAAAGTATTTAAACTCTTTTGGGTTAAAAATCACAACATATAATTGCTCATAATTTATATATTATTAGAACCCAAATGGCCTTGTTGGCAGTTTGCTTATAGCCTATGTGTATTCAGTTTTTCATTATGAAAGCAGACACAAGGAGACAGGCAGAAGTATGAAGCAAAAAGAGCCTTCTCTAGTAGCATTCTGGCAGTTAAACAACATTAGTAATCAGTACACTGGTACTTACAAAGTTTAACATTACAGATAGTCGATTTAATTACATTAAGAGTTCTACCATTAAATGAAACAGTATACTGGCAAAAAGTATGAACTGCTCTCTGAAATGTGCCTCAGAAGCTTTATTATGAAGCTCTATGTTATTATCTTCCGTATCTTAAAATACTAATTTAAAGGATCTATGCACACACACAAATATACATGTACATACAAACACTATTAGCCCTGCACATTAATACATAATCAATTCCCATATTTCTACTGTATCACAACAATAACAGTCGACTTCTATGAGCAAATAAAGCATTCATTCACCTTCACTATACCTATTCTATACTCATGCATGCCCATCAAGAATTTTATAACCTTACCAGCAATACAACTCCCCTAATGTCAATATATTTATACCAATACATCACTTCTCAAGGTTCAAGACATATTTTTAAGTTCAGAGTTTGAAAAGTCTTTTTTTGTAGCCTTTAGCCTCTCCCAAGTTAATAAATGTATAATTATGAAAATGTTTCTCCTGTTGCAGGTATGCATGGGTTTTTTCTAACTTGCCTTTATAAGGTACCAATAACCATTTTTCTATTGACTAGCTGCTTTCTCAGGCCTCAATAACTTAGAGGAGCTGGATCTATCAAACAACAGCTTGCAGAATTTTGAATATGGAGTACTGGAAGATCTTTACTTTCTAAAAATACTGTGGCTGAGAGACAACCCTTGGAGATGTGATTACAACATTCACTATCTGTTCTACTGGTTGAAGCATCACTACAATGTTCACTACAATGGCCTCGAATGCAAAATGCCTGAGGAATACAAAGGATGGTCTGTCGGGAAATATGTTCGAAGTTATTATGAGGAATGCCCAAAAGACAAGCTGCCCATTTATCCAGAAACTTTTGATCTGGACAAAGATGATGAGGAATGGGAGCGACACAAAGAGCAATCAGTTCAAACAGTAAAGAAGCATGGTGTAATTGTCACCGTGATAGGCTAACAAGGGAATCTCCCCTTTCTTTTTTTTAATACATTCAAATATTTGATACCCTGACAAAGAAAAACACGCTGTTTACATTTTTTGTTAATTGTACTGATTCCTTGTAGGACTATCTGCCTACAAAGATTTCTGTTTATTGCAGTTAATTACAGAATGGCATTAGTTACACAGCATCCTTCATCAAGTAATAGTTTCTGACCATTTGTTCCGGACATTCTTGTGAAATATTCTGAGAAGTATTTGAAACTATATGGTAGAAATCGATAGACACAAATGTACATAGTGTGGTGGGGAGGAGCTGCCTTATGCATGAACACACCTTTTGTGCTGTCACGGAACTTGCTGCAGGATTGTGACCAAGACACATTTTTCTTGAATGCATTGTCAGTCCTTTGTATCTATCACTTCCCTGAAATATTCTCAGAAAACATTTCTAAGATTTTTGTATCAGCTTCCTGTTGTTTTACTGTATATAAAAAAATAAAACCGAAGAGTAAGTTTAAATACAGTTCCAGAAAAACACAAATAGCAGTCTTTATACTGATTAGGATTCAAACCCAGAAGTTGGGTTCTACCTGCTGATTTACCAGTGTTTCTGTTCAGTTTTGAGTGAATAACTCAGCCTCTGTCTCTTCTGTACCTGATCTGCCTGAAGCCACGAGCAGCCAAGACATGGTTGGTTCCCAAGCCCTAGCTCCACATGCTCACATTTGCCTTGTTCAGTTTCTGCAGTACTCAGAGATGAAGTCTTTCTAGGAAGCATTTCACGTTGTCATGTCAGTTTGACATAGATTACATGACATCACTTTGAAGAGGACCATGTGAACATTGTGGTAGCCTGCATCCCACATGCCAGTGCCCATCCATACTGCTGGTAAGTATGCATTTGAGCGCTCACTAAACATGTGTGAAATTCCCAAAGTCTGCCCTTCCACCCAGCTCATTTGTAAAATGTGCATTACAGCACCTCCTTATCTCACAACCGCCTATGTGAATATACATTCATTACAAAATGTGATTAGTATAATATTATGGTAACTGAGCCACACAAATGCCTCAGCTAAGTAGACAATATCCCTAAAGATAAAATCCCTTGCTATATAATATAGCGGATGAAATTCTTTTTAGAAAAAACTGTTTCTACTGAATGAATATTCCTAGTTTTTAAATAATAGCTCTGTTTTTTTAATTTCTGCATCAGTTAATATTGAACTAGCAGAACTAGTGCCTCTTAAAGACAGATATTATAAACTCTTTTTTACACATGGAAAGGATAAGTAATTACCAAAGCTCACATGAAGGGCAAGTAGAAGATGCTGTGTTACAACTTGGGTTACAACTTCAGTGTTCCCAGCTCAAACCCAAGACCAATCTCCTGCTCTTAGATGAGTAAGAAATACCTAAGTTCAGGATAGAGATGCAGGGCCAAAACTTTAAATATCTGTTGGCTACCATGGAAGAAGTTCTGGAACACTTCAGGGAGAAAATTTGCTCCTTTAAAGATATGCACAAAATTATGGTATTTGGGGTTTTTTCTGGTGCTTTAGCCACAAGCCCAAAATGTCACCATTTTGTTTTAGAAGTGCAATACAAAGCACACAGTGCTTCTATGTTAACATAGAAGAAAAACATAAAGGAAAAATTCAGAAGTTTTTAAGGGTGGTAGGAATGCCAAAGGATCCTTAAGCAAACACAAGATATTATTAACTTCATTCTTTCATAGAATGGTTTGGGTTGGAAAGGACCTCAAAGATCATCTAGTTCCAACTCCTCTGCAATGGACAGGAACATATTATTAATGTCCTATGTGATTCAGATTATGAATATATTTAATGGTGCTTTACTGATAAACTGAATAATTTAGCCATGTCTTCCACAACATCTTTTGAAAACTTCATAGCAAAACCAACAGTATCTGACTCATCTCTGCTCCTGGGAATATCTTAAGCATTATCTTAATTATGGAACACAGATGAAAATCCCATTTGGCCAATAATATTCAATAAATGGGGCATTTTCTAGAAACTTGGAAGTGACGAAAGAAAAAAAATCTCTCATTAGCAGTAGCCAGCATTAAGTGAAGTGCTCCTCCTCCTCAAATTCCAAGGAATTACTTCAGCACAGAATGTAACTACAGAGACTGATTGAAAAGAACAGACAGTGGAACCACTGCAGAATATCTGTTATTAGCAGCACAGCCAATGGAGAAAAGCTGAGTAGGAAAAAATGAATTTAACATAGAATCATAGAATTTTTTGGGGTTAGAAGAGACCTTAAAGATCATCCAGCTCCAACCCCCCTGCTATGGGCAGGGACATCTTCCACTAGACCAGGCTGCTCCAAGCCCCATCCAACCTGGCCTTGCACACTGCCAGGGATGAGGCAGCCACAGCTCCTCTGGGCAACATGTGCCAGCACCTCATCACCCTCACAAAAAGGAATTTCTTCCTTATATCTAATCTAAATCTACACTATTTCAATTTAAAGCCATTCCTCCTTGTCCTATCACTACATGCCCTTGTAAAAAAAATATCCCTCTCCAGATTTCTTGTTGGCCCTCTTTAGGTACTGAAATGCTGCTATCAGGTCTCTCCAGAACCTTCTCTTCTCCAGGCTGAGGAATCCCAGCTCTCTCAGCCTGTCTCCACAGGAGAGGTGCTCCAGCCCTCTGATCATCTTTGTGGCCCTCCTCTGGACTCACTCCAGTAAGGCCCATGTCCCTCTTGTGTTGGGAGCCCCAGAGCTGGACACAATGCTGCAGGTAGGGTCACACAAGAGTGGAGAAGGAGAGGCTCATCTCCCTTGTCCTGCTGGTCACGCTCCTTTTGATGCAGCCCTGAATACAGTTGGCTTTCTGAGCTGCAAGCGCACACTGCCAGGTCATGTTGAGCTTCTTGTCAACCAACACCCCGAAGTCCTTCTCCTCAGGGCTGCTCTCAATCCAGCCTCCACCCAGCCTATAGCTGTGCTTGGGTTTGCCCTGACCCGGGTCCAGGACCTTGTACTTGGCCTTGCTGAACTTCATGAGATTTGCACGGACCCACCTCTCAAACAGCACATTCTTTAAGACTGTATGAACTGGAAAAGCATAAAGGAACTATGAAGATAGAACATGAGGAGGCAGCCCAAGGAACAAGACAAAAATATATTTGAAAAAAACATATGGAGACAATGACTAACAATTAAAACTTCAGCACTACAGGGTTAATTGCTATTTCTCTGAAAAGTACTGTAAGTTGAAGTAAACCCTCCATGAAACACCACAGCCACAAACCACAACTTAATGCTGACACTTTTCTTTCTGTACTAATTTAATCACAGAATCCCAGAAGCCCTTCCATGTCTAAAAGAAAATCATGGGCATCCCTCTTCCTTTATATGCTTTTCTAAGCCCTTTCAGTAATTTCTGCCTTGATTCTCCTTCTTTCTCACTCCAAATCCAGGAAATAGATGCATGATAGTACATTGTCTTCCTGATATGCAGTATATGTACTGCCTTAAGGGGTAAACTACAGTACTCTACAGACACAGTGCCCTTGTCTCTACACAGCACACATGAAACACAGAAAAGATTATTTTGAGCCATGTTTTGCCATGACAGAGTGTAAGAAAAGAGACACCTCTGTCAATACTGTGACCACTAGTGGCAATAAAAAGCTTCAAAAGCCTCTGAGGAAGTTGTAACTACTGCTCTATGAACATGAACGGCAGCTTTTAAACACAGTTTCCAGTCACACATGGAAGTCAAAAGATTCCCTAAAATCAGTGAGTGGGTGGAGTAATACCACAAGCAGCTGAGCTGTAACCCATGCATCTCATAGACTCATTTTTTCTTTGGCAAAATAACACATTTATTTGCCAAGAGTCTGAGCTGGAATCATACAACATTTGTACGTAGGCATTAAACAATGAAAACTATTTCATGCATACAACACATACCAAAGTTGCAGTATATAAAAACAACATGTAAAAATAGCAGCTAATTAATTTCAAAAATAATATTAACACGATTAGCCAGCCGAACAGACCTAAACTCCAATTCATATAATTGATTTCTACCACTGACAATAAAACAGGCTGCCAAAATCTGTGTAATCTTGGATTTATTTGAAAAGATGAGGTCAGAACTGTAGCTTGGGGAAGTTCTAATGGAAAGGTTCATCACATCTGTAGCCCATAACTGAGCAGACAGTTCAACACCGTTTGTTAGCTGAAGAAATGTCAAAGGAACAGAATTTCAATATGATGTACAATCACTAAGAAAAAAAAACCAAAATAGTTTTGCAGCAATTTTAAACCATCCACAAGAGCTTCAAACGAATGGCAAAAGTAGGCTGCATGATCGATGAGGTTTAAAAAATAAATATGTAATTAACCTAAACAGCAATACTACACTCACGTAAATGTGTTTTGTTCTTAAAAAGAACTACTGGGTGTCTTCAAAGTTATAAGAAACAGTTTTATAAATCAATGTGTGGTTCGGTTGATAGGCTGGAGGGAAGGGATGCCATCCAGAGGGACCTTGACACGCTTGTGAGGTGGGCTGATGCCAACCTGATGAAGTTAAACCATGCCAAGTGCAAGGTCCTACACGCAGGTCTGAGCAATCCCAGGCACAGCTACAGGTTGGGCAGAGAAGATTCAGAGCAGCCCTGCAGAGAAGGACTTGGGGGTGTCACTCAATAAGAAACTTAACATGAGGCAGCTTCAGTGTCCTTTTGCAGCCCAGAAAGCCAACCATATCCTGGGCTGCATCAAAAAGAGTGTGACCAGCAGGTTGAGGAGGTGATCCTGCCCCTCTACTCTGCTCTTGTGAGACCTCACTTGGAGTATTGTGTGCAGTTCTGCTGTCCTCAACAGACAAAGGACATGGAAGTGTTGGAACAAGTCCAGAGGAGCGCCACGAGGATGATCAGGGGACTGGAGCACCTCCCGTATGAAGATAGGATGAGAAAGTTGGGGCTGTTCAGCGTGGAGAAGAGAAGGCTGCGTGGAGACCTCAAAGCAGCCTTCCGCTATCTGAAGGAGGCCTATATTGATGCTGGGGAGGAACTCTTCATTAGGGACTGTAGTGATAGGACAAGGGGTAATGGGTTCAAACTTAAACAGGGGAAGTTTAGATTGGATATAAGGAAGAAGCTCTTTACTGTAAGGGTGGTGAGGCACTGGAATGGGTTGCCCAGGGAAGTTGTGAATGCTCCATCCCTGGCGGTGCTCAAGGCCAGGTTGGACGGAGCCTTGGGTGGCATGGTGTAGTAGGACATGTCCCTGCCGATGGCAGGGGGATTGGAACTAGATGATATAGATTATTTATTAATTAATATTAGCAGTTAAATATGTTTAATATCAGTTAAACAATGTGATAGAAAACAGCGTGTATATATAAAGTTTTGTTCTACCACAACTGTTCTTTACATGCTTTTAGCTTAAAATACAATAAATATTATTATGGTTTTAGCTTTGTACTCAAATACATAAGGAAAACAGAATCATAACAGGTTTTAACATTTCTAAGTACAGCCCCCATAATGGAAGTAACATGGATGTGGATGATTTATTTTGTCATCCTTGTTTCATTAGCTGCCAAAGTTCATTATAGCATTAAATTAAATTATTTCACTAAACAACTTGCATGCTGATATCATTGACAATGTTCTTTTCTCCTGTGATTTAAAAGCCAAGACCACAATCAAATACCCTTTTTATTTTAGCCAATTGTTCTTTTCCATCATCATTCTAGAGAGCTAATTCTTCTCACCCATAATTACAGAGTCACTTTCTAAACCAAAAGAAAACACACTGAAATTGTTACAGGCTGCATCAACAATTTCAATCATGTGTTACCTGATTAAACAGTAAACGCATGATAGTCTCAAAAATCAAAATACAATTTTTATTTGGAAAAGAAAGGCATTTTCCTTTTCTTTTCTATGCATTTGCATTCAGTTAAAGTGTAGGCTAGAAAAGAGTCAATCAGTAACATTCGCCTGCTTCAGAAATACTGAAGTAAAGCTGTGACAGTAATCAAAAACATTGCTTGGGATCTTGCCTAGTTGTAGCAGAAGAGTTTTCTTTCCATGACAAAGCTACCAGGATGGTTTTACACTCTTCATGATAAAATGTCTGAGTAACAGTTAGGATGCAGGTTAATTCCTGACATATGAAGTAGACTTGCACAGCTAGCACTGACCCTCTAGCACTGACCATAAAAGCTTTTATTCTTCCTGCCCACTTCTCTGCCAGAGAATACAATTGCATTGAGAAGATTACTGACCTGAAACTATTCCAAAATGCTGTCTGATCACATGGTCACATGAACTTTCACACATATTCTCAGGAAGGACTAAGATGCTTTTCTACTTCCAGAGGGACTCTGTTTTGGCAGCAGAATCAAGTACCTATTATTTGTGCTAAAATTGAAACACCACATTACTGTCTTGGACCATGTTTGGACTTTTTTTTGTGTATGTCTGTGAGCTTCCTGTTTGGGACCAGCAACAGTATAACCTAGGGGTCAATACTGGGTCCACTTCTGTTTAACATAGAATCACAGATGGGTTAGGGTTGGAAAAGTTCTTAAGATCATCTAGTTCCAACCCCCTTGCCACGGGCAGGGACACCTCACACTAGACCATCTCCATTAATGATTTGGATGATGAGATAGAGTATACCCTCAGCAAGATGACACCAAACTGGGAGCAGTGGCTACTACACCAGAGGGTCATGCTGCTATCCAGAGGGACCTTGATGTCTGGAGAAACAAGCTTGCAGGAATCCCATGAAGTACAATATGGAGAAATGCAAAATCCTGCACCCGGGGAGGAACAACCCCATGCATACATCCTGTAAGCAGACCAGCTGGAAAGCAGCTTGGCAGAAAAAGACCTGAGGGTGCTGGTGGACATCAGGTTGAATACGAGCCAGCCATGTGTCCTTGTTACAATGAAGACGGATGGTATCCTGGGCTGCATTAGAAGGAGTATTGCCAGGAGGTTGAGGGAGGTGAACCTTCCCCTTTACTCAGCACTGGTGTGGCCACACCTGGAGTACCATGTCCAGTTCCAGACTTCCCAGTACAAGAGACATGGACATACTGAAGATTGTCCAACAAAGGGCAAAAAGATGATTAAGAGACTGAAGCATATTTTCTATAAGGAAAGGCTGAGAGAGCTGTGAATGTTCAGCTGGAGAAGGCTGAGGGGTCTCTTACCAATATATACAAACACATGAAGGGTGGGTGCAAAGAAGATGGAGCCAGGCCCTTTCAGGGGTGCCCAGTGACAGAGGAGACAAAAGTATATGGGCACCAACTGAAACACAGGAACTGCCATCTGAACATCAGGGTGTATGTACTTCTGTACCATAAGGGTGACTGAGCACAGGCTGCCTAGGAAGGCTGTGGAATCTCCAATCTTGGGAGATATTCAAAAGCCATCTGGACACAGGCCGGGGCAACCTGCTCAAGGTGGCCCTGCTTGAGCATGGGGTTTGGACCAGGTGACCTCCAGAGGTCCCTGCCAACCTCAGGCACTCTGATTCTGTGATAATTATCTCAGTAGAGTTGGATTCTGGCATTTGGATATATTAAAGCATATGTGCATTCCAATCTTATTTGTCATATTACAGCATTTCACACACAACATAAACATTCTATTGGCATTGTAGCAGTGTTCAGATCTCATATGGAGATCGCTGGGCCTGGAGACTGTCATGAAGGAATTGGGCTGCCTTTAAAGTAATTTTATATATCTCATACTCACATTGCTTCATCATGGCCGGACACATAGAGAAGAATATAGGCAGCAAAACTGGACAGTAGTGAAGCACAGAGTGAAGACACAGTTTAAAGAGGAGATTAAAATTTAAAAAATACATGTAATACTTACTGATACTTTTAAAGGTAGGCCACTGAAGAGAAGAGCAACCTCGAAGATTCAAATGTAAGACATACAGACACCACTTCTGCAAAACATTCACTACTATTTCGTCCTGAACTTTATGCTTCACTGAGGAAAAATTGATCTAAAAATTTAAACAACTGATTTATAATTCAGTTCTAAAAGTAGGTAGTATACATAAAGACACATCATTTTCAAAATCACTACTGACTACATCATGGTCTATGCAAACACATATGAATCAATAATCAGCAAAACACAGAAATGTCCGTGTATTACATATATAAAAATTCTAAACAGCTGACTGAAAATACTTAAATGTAGAGGAAGCCTGTGTCAGTAGTATTTATGGAGCTGAGACAAGTCTTGAACTGCCAAAATACAACATGTCAGAATATTACGTGCAAAGAAAATTGTTAGACTGGAACATTTACTTTATGAAATCCTAAAGTTGCCAAAGATATTTTTTGTAGTCAATGGTCTGCTGATACATCGGGATATCAAGACTACATAATCCACCACCTTAGTTTTAGTAGAAGAATCCTTCAAACCATCTAAGTTGCAGGCTAGGGATATCTAGATCTTTGACTAAAACCATTCTTTTTCTAAATATCTGTCAGAAGTTCAAGAAATTTTAACAAAAAAAACACTCAGAAATAGTTTTAACAGTCTATCTACTGATATTTATTATTTCTTTAATCAGAAATATCTCCTTTTTGGAGAAGACTTCTTCATGTCTTCTTTCAATTTGTTCATAAAAAGGCCAGAAAAAGCTTTTTTCACCCTTTTATATAATCTGCTAAAGCCGTACCACATCTGTTTGTTGTACATTTCATAACAGATGCTTATTACCCAAATACTTTGAAAAACCAATTACTATTATTTTTATGCAGAAGGCTTGGAAGTGGTTAAAGTACCAGGAACTTTTTCTCAGGTTTTTTCACTTTCTTATTAGGATTTTGCTCTTATTACATTAACATTATCATAATTTCCAGTACTAGTTTCATTGAGATCATTAATACATCACAGGAAATTAAGACCAGACCTAATAAAGACTCCAGGCGCTACAAGCTGATCTTTTAGGTGTTGATGCCCAAGGGTAGATTCAACAACTCAAATCTGAACAAAGAATCTACAAAATGTATATGTGACATCTAAGCACATCAGAAGGTCAGTTTAAAGAAACTCACATAGAGAACAGGCAGCTGCTTAGAACCAGACAGTAGGACATGCAAGCAGAGCATTGTTGAGACCTCCACAATTTCTTTCCCTCAGTCAGGAAGGTAGATATGGGTTATATGTGCCTATAGTGCTATATCCCACTCAGGGAACATGCAACTCCCAGACAGCAAATATGGGAGTTCAGATCTCTTAGCCTTGCAAGGCACACCTCTGTTCTGGATTCCAGATGGATCTTAAGCCTAAGACACTTAACTGTGTAAATTAAGTCAAGCCTTAGTAGCCAATTCTCTTTCACTTCCACTGATTTTATAATGGTATACCACAGACAATCTTATTTGAGCTGCTCCTATTTTTTTCTTCATGTAGCTGAGTAGAACAAGTCATATTTGGGGATAAAACTTTTAGCATTCTTAAATTAAATTACCCCGTCTCACTCTTGTTAAAAATAAATAACATTGAAATAAAATATTGTGATTATCTTACATCACTCCATAATGAACTGTTCTGAGTCAGTAGCATCCACATTTGACTAACTTGAGCACATCTTGCCAGATCAACCAAATTTACATAGCGGAAAATCTATATAAAGCAAACAGATATACATGATATTAAAACCTATTCATTAAGAAGCACTGCTGCATTAAAAGATACATATTCACCTATCCTAAACAATAAGAGCTATTTTCAAATTAAAAACTTCTTTCTTAGGAGTTTAAACATACCTTTCATTGCGGAATGTCAATAATTACTCATTAACAGCCTTAACAAAGAGTTATGAAAACACTGCTTTGCTTAAAAGCTCATCAATTCAAGATATGATAAAGAATGACAAGGATGTTTCAGAACTGAAGATTTTTTACGCACTATCAGCAGTTTTATTTCACTTATATGAAAACAACACTTGTTCAAACACCTCTCCTAAGCCTATCTAAGACAATATAATTTGGACTAAAGCTTTGTAGACTAACTATAGTACTTTTAAATTCAATTTAAATTACCTCTGAAGAGTTTTTGTAGTTTCTGCCTCAAAGGTCTTTTTAACTTAACTAGTTTAATTTGGTAAATATATCTAGAAATCTTTAATCTCAGAATATTAAAATCGATGTGTTATATTATGGTAGAAAAAAATATACAAGCTATACTGGTAGTCCATTTTATACAGGTAAGTATTTCAAAATGCACTGCTACCACTAAGCAACATATTGAAAAATTAAATTGTACCATTTTAAAAAGGTTTTGTCCTGCTAATTAATCATAGATACAGCAGTGTCAGGCAATAAAAGTAAGAGACTGAATGAAAAGGACATTCGGCAAACTTGTGCCATAGCTCCTCACCTGCCATTTTTATGACCAATTGTCAAATGGAATGCCAAGAGAATGCTAATGTTTAATCTTAGAAGAAACTTGGTAAAATTAAATAAGGAAAAATACAGTAAAATTGAATGTCTTCGCTATAGAAGCAGACATGCATTATATTATAACCATCTGAGAATGTAAGATGCATTTAAGACTCAAAGACAAAAAGCATATGCAGACTTTTATATAAGACAGCTGGATTATTTACATACTAAAAATTCCCATATCCATAATCATTTGCAGAACCGAAATGCTACATCATGTGTTGAAATACAAATCTCTGACATGAAATGCAACACTTAAATGTTCTGAGTATGAAAAATAAACCAGCTAAAAAGAACGGAGTTCATACAGTCCGACATGACTTCTCCTAAAGAAACTTTTCTGTAAGGAAAAATTTATGCTCCTAAGGTAATCAATTTTCTAATTGCAAAATAATACATCTATGCAACAGTTTAAACCTGGTATGGTAGTGAAAATACAAAAAGAACTTTCTAATTTTATCCCATAACCTGTCACTGAAGAGGAATTTTTCTTATTAATATACATTTTCAAAGAACTTAGCACTTAAGATGTATACTTCAATAGAAAAATGTCAGAGTGAAAACATAGCAAAGATGCCAGTGTGTTTTATAGAATATAAGTATTTCCATATTAGTTATACAACTTTCCATACAAAGATGCATACAATAAAACCTGGTTTTCATTATAGCAGTATATGAAGTATGATTTGAAATATGCTCCAGAAAAACAAATGCATACTCGGTACAGAGTTCACTCAGAATACACAGGCACAAGTCAAATAGAGGCTTTGAGACACAAATGAATGTTGTACACAATACACATAAAGCCTTTGTAAAAGTAAGGAGGTAATTGCAAATCGTGTTTCACTTCTGGTAATCGACATAGTTAAGAAGTGCAGAAAGAGTGACTATGTGGGTAGAGTGCATGGATCACCAGAGTTCATGTTACTGTGGTTTACCTTGGTTATACTGAAATACGCTTTACAATAAATTAGTCACAAAAAAAATATCAGAATCAAAAAGGGATTTTCTAATAAAAATGATGTTTCACTAAGGGAAATACTCCTTCCTTAGGAGAAACTTTTATCCTGATTTACATTCTGTGCAGATCTACTGAAATAAACAGGATTAAAAAGCGTATCTGCTAGAACCCATTTTTATCACTGAGATTAATCTCAATTAAAAAAAATAAGCACAAATATCAAGAGAATTCTACAAAGATCTAAAAAAAAAATGTTTCAACCTATAGAAGCTATCCAAGCACTATAATTTCTTTAGCCAGAAAAGGACAAATCAAGTAGGAAAATCACTGATAATGTGTCTTTTACCACTAGCATTTAATTGCATAGGTAATGCATTTGAGCAATTTGCCAGCTCCTCAAAAGATGCGGTTGTCCCACAAGATGTCTGTGTTCACTTCATATATACCACTCAAAACAATTCTTACAGATCAACTTTTCTGGCTTTATGTTTTTTGTGGAATCCTGGGAGCATGCTATAGCCATACTCATTTTAAAGATATCTAGGTAGCTCAGAATGCAGGGACTTACATTGGCTTTTTAAAGAACAGAACTGCATAGGTTCTTTTCAATAGAAAATTCCTTCCACACACCACATCCCTTCAAATACTTACACTGCATGATAATTATAGTCAGATCCATCACAGGCTTCTCTAACCAAAAGTCTGTTCCATTTGGACATATGGATTATTTCCTTAACTTCAAAACTCAATCTAATTTTAAAAACTAAGGAATTTTGATACAGCTCACAAAAAATATTTGAATAAATGGAACTATATGACTTGCAAGAATAAGAAATAAAATATAGACTGTATTATTATTCATTAACAGGGTTTAGTTTCATATCAGAAGAACAAAAGCGAGGTTTTTACTTTGACATTGTCTCGCTAGTAACCTTTTGAATTTTCATGTTAGGTTAAGCCCATAGTAACCAGCTGTAGAGCACAGCAATCATTTTCTGTCAATAACTTGACATCAGCGTGCTGTGGTACCACTGACTTATTTAGGAAACTGAAATCTACAAAGCAAATGGTTTCCAGCTGGCCCTGAGGACAGAGCTTGTCCCCACAGTAAATGCAAACTGACAGATGTGTTTTTTGCACAGAAGCAGAACAGAAAGCTGCAATAAATGATAGCGTGCTAATAATGATAATTACTAAATACCCTGCAATTTTAAAATGATCCACCACCAAATGTCATCTACAGTGCCAGTGACAAAGTCTCTGTATCATCATCTCCAAAACTTTGAGAAGTCCAGGCGTACTTTATTTTTCACAGTCTGTGAATGCTCAGAGCAAACACACATCTGGCCTGGAGGAGACAGCACGCAGTAACAATCTTCTGCGGAAGATTGTATCTACATCCTGGATCCACAAAAAGATAGCATGAGGGTATATCCTCTTTTCACAGAGGGAAAGCGGGAAACAGAGAAAGGGAGAAAGGGAGACACAGAAAGGAGAGGATGGAGAAAAATGAGAGGAAGGAGAGGAAGAAAGGAAGCAAGCTCTGTCTTTCTGCAGCAGGTGCTTAGGCACTCAGCTAGAATGAAGCTCTGGTCTGTGCCAGTAAACAAAAGAGTTCTTTCTGCACTTCCTGTACTAAATAAAATAGAGACAGCTCAAGAAAAAGAAAGCCAGGTGACAGCCACGCTGATTTGCACTTCTCTGTGGATCAATGGAGCTGCATTGTTTTTAAATACAAAATGGAAACATTTTGGTAGGCTTCCTGCTCTTCTGTAATAATTTTTGTTCCCTCTGCACTTTACACATAAATAAAGCCATTCTTTCCTGGCCTGCCCCAATGATCCACAGCAATAGCTTCCAGCCCACATATGTAATTCACTTGCATGACTTATCCCACATGCACAAAAAATACTTGCAAAACCACTTTCAGCACAGCTGGCTCAGCCTGTTCTCTCTTGTGCCTGAAGGAGACCTGCCAGAAGGTTCTCCTTAGCCCTGAATGCTTCCCTGCATCCCGCCAAATCACTGCACTGCCGCTCTTGTCCTTTTGTTGATCCCAGTCCTTAACCCTCCCTACCCCAACATAACCCAAGAGAATTAGCTTTCACTCCCTGTGGCCAACTTGTCTTGGGATAGCTCCCTAGGAAAACCAGGGAACTGCTGTAGCTCCATGCACCACAGCAACCACAGCATAGAATCATAGAATAGTTAGGACTGGAAAGCACCTTAAGATCATCTAGTTCCAACCCCCCTGCCATCAGCAGGGACACCTCACACTAAACCATGTCACCCAAGGCTCTGTCCAACCTGGCCTTGAACACCGCCAGCGATGGAGCATTCACAACTTTCCTGGGCAACCCGTTCCAGTGCCTCACCACCCTTACAGTAAAGAACTTCCTCCTCATATCCAATCTAAACTTCCCCTGTTTAAGTTTGAACCCATTACCCCTTGTTCTATCACTACAGTCCCTAATGAACAGTCCCTCCCCAGCATCCCTATAGGCACCCTTCTGATATTGGAAGGATGCTATGAGGTCTCCACACAGCCTTCTCTTCTCCAGGCTGAACAGACCCAACTTTCTCATCCTATCTTCATACGGGAGGTGCTCCAGTCCCCTGATCATCCTCGTGGCCTTCCTCTGGACTTGTTCCAACACTTCCACTTTTGATGTTGAGGACACCAGAACTGCACACAATACTCCAAGTGAGGTCTCATGAGAGCAGAGTAGAGGGGCAGGATCACCTCCCTTGACCTGCTGGTCACGCTGCTCTTGATGCAGCCCAGGACATGGTTGGCTTTCTGGGCTGCAAGCGCACACTTGCCAGCTCATGTTCATTTTTTCATCGACCAACAGCCCCAAGTCCTTCTCTGCAGGGCTGCTCTGAATCTTCTCTGTCCAACCTGTAGCTGTGCCTGGGATTGCTCAGACCCATGTGTAGGACCTTGCACTTGGCATGGTTAAACTTCATTAGGTTGGCATCAGCCCACCTCACAAGCATGTCAAGGTCCCTCTGGATGGCATTCCTTCCCTCCAGTGTATCAACTGAACCACACAGCTTGGTGTCTTCGGCAAACTTGCTGAGGGCACACTCAATCCCACTGTCCATGTCACCTACAAAGATGTTGAACAAGACCAATCCCAACACCGATCCCTGAGGGACACCACTCGTTACTGGTCTCCACCTGGACATTGAGCCATTGAGCACAACTCTTTGCGTGCATCCAACCAGCCAGTTCTTTATCCACCGAGTGGTCCACCTATCAAATTGATGTCTTTCCAATTTAGAGACAAGGATGTCATGTGGGACAGTGACAAACGCTGTGCACAAGTCCAGGTAGATGACATCAACTGCTCTACCCCTGTCCATCAGTTCCGTAGCCCCATCATAGAAGGCCACCAGATTGGTCAGGCAGGATTTCCCCTTAGTGAAGCCATGCTGGCTGTCACCAACCACCTTGTAGTTTTTCATGTGCCTCAGCATGCCTTCCAGGGGAATCCACTCCAAGACTTTGCCAGGCACAGAGGTGAGGCTGACTGGTCTGTAGTTCCCCGGCTCATCCATTTTGCCCTTCTTGAAAATGAGGGTTATATTTCCCTTTTTCCAGTTGTTGGGAACTTCACCTGACTGCCATGATCTTTCAAATATGATGGACAGTGGCTTAGCAACTTCATTTGCCAGCTCCTTCAGGACCCGCGGATGGATTTCATCAGGTCCCATGGACTTGTATATGTTCAGGTTCCTAAGATGGTCGCAAACCAGATCCTCTCCTACAGTGGGCCGAGGGTCTTTATTCTCACTGTCCCTGCGTCTGCCTTCCAAGACTTGGGTGGTGTGGTCAGAGCATTTGCCAGTGAAGACTGAGGCAAAGAAGTCGTTAGGAACCTTCGCCTTCTCCAAATCCAGGGTAGCCAGTTCTCCTGATAGCTTCTGGAGAGGGCCCACGTTGTCCCTAGTCTGTCTTTTATTCACTACATACCTATAGAATCCCTTCCTATTATCTTTAACATCCCTAGCCAAGTTTAATTCTAAGTGGGCCTTAGCTTTCCTAACCTGGTCCCTAGCTTCCCGGAAAACATCCCTGTATTCTTCCCAGGCCGCCTGTCCTTGCTTCCACCTTTTATAAGCCTCTTTTTTCAAATTTTCCTCAGCAGCTCCGTATACATCCAAGGAGGTCTCCTGACTCTCCGGCTGCACTTCCTTCTAGTAGGGATATATCACTCCTGAGCTTGCAGCAGGTGATCCTTGAATGTCAATCAACAGTCTTGGGCCCCCCTGCCCTCTAGGGCTATATCCCATGGAATCTTACTGAGCAGGTTCCTGAAGAGGCCAAAGTCTGCTCTCTTGAAGACCAGGGCAGTGAGCTTGCTGCACACTCTTCTCACTGTCCTGAGGATCTCGAATTCGACCATCTCATGATCGCTGCAATCAAGGCTGCCCTGGAGGGTCACATTTCCAACCAGCCCTTCCCTGTTGGTGAGGACAAGGTCAAGCATGGCACCTCTCCTGGTTGGCTCCTCTATTACTTGCAGAAAGAAGTTGTCTTCCACACAATTGAGGAACTTCCTGGATTGCTTGTGCCGGGCCATACCATCCCTCCAACAGATATCAGGGTGGTTGAAGTCCCCCATGAGAACAAGGGCCTGCGAGCGTGAGGCTGTTCCTATCTGTCTATAGAGCGCTTCATCCACAGAGTCCTTTTGGTCAGGTGGTCTGTAACAGATCCCCCCAGTAATGTTTCCCATCACTCTTCTCCCTTTAACCCTGACCCACAAACTCTCTGTCAACTGCTCACCTGTCCCCAGGCACAGTTCCATACTCTCCAGCCTATCCCTAACATAAATAGCAACTCCCCCTCCCCGCCTACGGGGCCTATCTTTCCTAAAGAGCCTGTAACCTTCCATTCCAACACACCAGTCATAGGAGCCATTCCACCATGTTTCTGTGATGCCTATCAGATCATACGCCCGTAGACGTGCACACATCTCTAATTCCTCTTGTTTGTTCCCCATGCTACGGGTGTTGGTATAGAGGCATCTGAGCCAAGCTCCAATTGAAGCCGGCTCATTGGCTGGAGCAGCTGGAATATCTCTACATTGCTCTGAACGTTTACTGTAGGTGCTGGCCAGTGATTGGGTGCGCTGGGATGGAATGATGACCCCCTCTCCCAATACACCTAGTTTAAAGCTTCCTTGACCAGTCTGGCAAGCCTCTTCCCAAATCCACTCTTCCCTTTCTTTGTCAGACCAGCTCCACCAGCCCCCAGTAGACCTGGCCTACTAAATTGAGTCCCATGTTCAAGGTACCCAAACCCCTGACTATGGCACCACCCTTCTAACCATTTATTAACCTGGCCAATCCTCCCAGCCTTTTTAAGGTCCTGCCTTGTACCCTGGAGAATTGATGAAAAGACAATCTGAGCTCCAGAGCCCCTAACCACCTCTCCCAGAGCTCTGTAGTCCTTCTTTATGTTCTCCGGGCTACTGCTATCTACATCAGTAGCACCCACATGGATCACTAGAAGTGGGTAATAGTCAGTGGGACTGAGTAGAGCAGGCAGCTTCTCTGCAACATCCCTGATCTGAGCCCCTGGTAGGCAACACACCTCCCTTGAGCCTGGGTCAGGCCGACAGATGGGTGCCTCTGTTTCTTTCAAAGTAGAGTCCCCTACTACTACGGCCCACCGCTTTTTCCTGGCAGCACCAGTAGTGATCTTCTTTACCAGTGCATCATATCCCATGACAACTCAGTTTGTCTCGCCATTGCACACAAAAAAAAAAGAAGAGGGAAGTTTCAAAGCCTGAACCTTGTCTAGCACACCACCCCGTGAACACAAACTCACACCCTGTTCTTGCCTTGGCTATTGTCTTCATCTATGTCCCAAACCTATGTCCTCACTATCTCAAAGTAAAGTTATTCTTTTCATTTTGTTAAAGACAACAATTGGTAGTCCAGTTTTTTGGACGGGGCATAGAGGGGAACACACACGGAAAGAGGGGAGATGAAATGCTGCTTAAGATGCAGGATTTTCACTTTTCTTTAACTGTGTGCTCAGTCACAAGAAAAGAACTTTGACAAAAAAAGGCATATTCCTGAATGGGTATACTGCTAGTTAAAGATCTTTTAAATTAATTAGCAGATTTGAAATACTCAGAAAATGTTGTTCTCATTTATTGTTTCCTAAAAATCCAACAGATACTGATTGCTCTGTAGTGAAAAACTCAATACCATCATTACTAGAATGAAGTTTTGACTAATGTTCCCTAATATACTGTTGTTTTTAATTTTATTACCTCTTGTGTTTTTTCCACTGCAGTGATACAATTAGTTTTGATTTCTTTTATGACATATAATTTCTTTAGTTGTAGCTTTTGGATTTTAAGTATGCAAATGCTATGTAAATACAGACAAACAAAAATAATTCCACATCCTACAATGTCATATATATGGATGGAAAAACACACATTAAAATATACACTATGATAATATATACAAACTCTAAACTGGCAAACTACCTTGCTTTTCAGCTCCAGACCTCAGAGTTGGAATTGCTCTAGAAATGGATGACGTTAATGCTCTCTGCTAAGCCACTAGAGTAGCACTGACAGTATATTTGATTTACATAGGCTATAAAATTAACTTTATACGTAAAAAGAAGAGAAAACTAGATGATGTATTTTTACAGTTGCTCTGCAGCCTCATTAAAAAAGTATGGCTACATACCTCAGAATAGCTGTCATTCTTTTTGATGTGTTAATATCCAGATTCTGCTTTCTATGTGCATAGACTTTATGCATATAAGATATGATCCTTTGTGAAAGTGGCGCATGTAACTGCGAACATGATGTGACCTCAAAAAAGGGCAACTTAAAAGGATAGCTTATGATGCCACTATATTTTGAGATCATTGTTTGGATGTCTAAAAAACAAGGCTCATAGATTAAGATAAACAGATTTCTCCCAAGCTACAAAAAAAGGAATGATACCATCAATATTGTTACAGAACTAACAGAAAGATTACACCTAATTCAGGCGGTTTAATGAAGAAAGGATGCTACTACCAACCTCAGAATTCCTGAATATTTGAATAATTATTTATTTATAGGTGTGACAAGTTGCATAGGTAGGGACACAGGTTAGGACATGCAGATTATGATTAGGTGCCACTATGGGCAAAAATAACATTGTCACCCTTCAAAGGATTCCACCTGACTTACAGTGAATAATGTAAACAGGAACCTTCCTTTCCACTGCACAAATATATTCTTTTCAACAAAATATTATATATACCCTTTATGAGATATACATATGAAAAATTAAAAAGAACATCCAACTATCACAAACCTGTAACAAGGCTTTTTCTGGTAAAGAGGATGTTTCATGTCTGATGGTAAGTTCATTTGATTCACAACATTCTTTCTGACTTTCCTTTGCCAAACTCTGAAAAAAGAGAGTACAAGGAAAGCACAATTTTAACTTAATTGCAGGTTCAAAGTTTCAAATACATTTAAATATTTTAAAAATTAAATTATTTTTTCTAAACTTGACATTTTCAAATCCCAGACAGTTACACATCTATGAACATTTATAACTGCTATTACTGAGAATATCTGTACTTTTAGGGTCCATGTAATGATTTTCCATCATAGCAATACAATATAGAAGCATAGGAGACTACCTGCATTTCCAAACCAAAGCATTGTGTACACACCGTGACATAAACACCCTGTGGCACATATGATTTCTTCAGACAAGTCTTCAAAAGGTATCATTACTAAAATCTCCCTGATGTTGTATTGTATCCAACAATGTACATGGCATGAAAGATACTGAAGTATTTTTCATATATACTCAACATGGGAGCTACATTGAATCTCCTTTTATTCTAGCTCTAGAATCACAGTGTCACGGGTTATAAAAATGTTTTTTATTTAAATACTGCTGCACAGAAGAGAGGAGAAGAGGAAAGAAAAAGCAAATACGCAGGAAAGGAGAAATTAGGAATAAAGAAAATGGGAAGGAAGAAAACAGTGGGATGGGAAAGCCAGAAAGAAGTAAGTAAATGGGAATAACGAGCTTTAGACTGTAACTTCCCATTCTGAAAATGTATTTGACCTTTAGCAGCTATGTGAGTACTTCTGGCCCATTTAGTTTCTTACAAATTCTAATCATTGATGGTTTAATTCTGCATTTTTAAACCAATAAATGTTATCTTAGATGCCCTGGATTATCTGAGATATCCACAAAAGTTCAGAAGATATGATACAAGGCAGAGGATTCTTGCATTTCTTGAGCTTTAAGCTGGAGACCTGTCTGATCTAACCTTGCCTGAGGTATCCCAGGGCATGCCAAATGACATCAGAAACCCAAGCTTAGGTGACATAGGTGCACCCCAAAATGCCTACAGAACTGTACACAATACAAAAGTACACAAATAAAAAATTGATTCAGTTATATTCTTTCTGTTCTGAGCATTCTAATCTAATTATTGAAGTCAAAACAATCCTTTCATCTATTATTAAGAATGGAAAGAATTTAAGAATATTATTCCCTAAGAATGCCCTAATATACTCCAGGAACAGGACAACTTTCATGCATTCAGTCTAGCCAGATTAACATTTTAAGTATTTTAAGATAGCAGCAAGAAAAGATGATAAAGAAAATGTAAGAGAGGGAGAAGAAACAAAAATAAAAATGGGAGCCTAGCAACTAATTTGGGAAACCAGAGAAGCAGCAGCAGTAATGACAGGTTTACTCCAGGAAGGATTTTAAAACTGGTGTCTGGCAGCCAGCAAATGATAAATTGTCCCCAGCTGGTTTCCATTCTGACTATCCTACAGTAGGGCAAGAAAAAGGAGCTAAACAGTGGGAGCATGATTTTGGAACCCCATGCTATCAGCAGCGTCTGATTCTTACAGCTTCCATTTCTCCCACTCCCCACGTGGTATCTGCTGAGCATCAAGCTACAGCATTCTCTTCCTTGGCAGGAGAAACCTTCCCAGAAATGAGAAAAGCCCTGTTTCTCACAGTGAGATTAGATACGGCTGCTGGCAAGGGGGTATATGGGGCTACCTATGTGCTGCCTACTCTCAGGTGATCATAATTTTGGTTACTCCACACTTGGCAGGAGAAGATGAGGTTACTGAGCCTTCTCCTCACTGTGCAGGAATCTACACGTATTAGATTCTGGTGGCAAGGGGGGATCCAGAGGCATCATCTTTATTGGTGATCATCTCAATGGGTAATACTACCCCTAAGACATCAACTACCTGATCCAAGCCAGCTTGATCACTGGTAATATACAATTACACTCAACCCCTTTTGCTGCGTAAGATATGACTAAACTTTTACTTGCAGTCTAGAGAGGTAATGATCTGCTGCCCATAACATCACCAGTACTATCGAGCAGTAGTAGTAGTAGTAGTACTAAAATGCTTCACTTAATATTGATAGAGCTGGTTTTCGAGTTGGAATTAATGGAGTTAATCTTTAAACATTAAGCTTACTCTATTTGAAGTATTATACTGCATACCTCAAAATATGCTTTTGTTTCCGAAGAACTGTGGGCCTCTGCATGCCAAGCCTTCACCACAGCATTTAAATATAATTTATTAAAGATCTGTTGCAGTCTTGTCACTGCCACTGAAAATATACAAAATTATAACCAATCTGAGGACCACAAGTAAGAAGTATGTCATTTAAGTGCTTTAGATGAATGACTATCAAATTACATTTCAATAAAATAGATAATCAATTCAGGTTCTGTAAGGAAATAACCTTTTCCAAAAGATAAAACCAAGACCATTGCAATAGGATTTCAAGTTAGCTGGCAAAGCATAAACATGACATATTTTCAATGTGTTAGAGCTGTGTATAAGACATTACCGATCTACAGTTTGATCTACCAAATTACCCAATAATTACTCAGAGCTTGGAGGTGCCAGATGTATACAGACCTCAGTGAAATAAAACACAATTACAAGACTTTAATAAAGTTGCAGATGGCACGTAAGTCAAACATTGTAAGAATAAATTCAGGAAAAGGTGCCTTGGCTGAAAGTAACATTTAGAAGAGGATATGAAAGAAAAAAGAACAGGAGACCCTGAAAACTACCTAGGAAAGTGAGACAACAGCTTGAGCCTGTAGCTCTGTAAGAGGAATGTTTGAATCATATGTAACTGCCTGAACTCAAACTCAAACCTATAGGTAGAGGTTTTGGTGCATTCTTTAATGACACTTCTGCCTGGGTGGACTCAGGTTAACAGACTATGTTCACAGCTGCTGCTGTGTGGAGACATTTAAAAAACCTCATACCCGCAGTACCCACGGAATGTGAAGTCCCAAGCAAAATGCACATAGTATTTCTTTTTTAGTTTCTTCTGATTTTTTAAGTTTTATTTTGATCTTCACTCCTTCCCCGCCTCACATCATGCATTCCCTCTAACTGAAGCCAAGACTCCAACTCTGTGATCCTTCTGGTTTATCCCTGTATCATTGCACTCTTCATCTCTAATAAAAGCATCCTGATTCACTCCACTCTGGGCTTCTGACATACACTTCATTTCCCTAACACCCCCAGGCCACCTTTGCATCAGCATCACTGCTCAGGCTTTAGAGAAGAGTACCAGCACCATCTGTCCTAACAGCAAAATAGAGGAAACTGCCTCTCACAGCATTCATGGCATCAAGTTCCTACAGGTCAACCAGTGAATGGTATCCTGCAAAAAGACAGCTAGATAAATAGTGGGACCAAGCATATTTAAAGTAGACAGCATAGTTTTCTTTTATACAGCACATTTTTTGTCTTATGCAAAGCAGCTATACAGACTTACATGTCCTTTTTTGCTTGTGAATATTCACCCACATACTCCACTTCTGTATAATGACTCTTCCTATTTGCATGTTATAATGGTCTACTGCTAAAGCCACCTTCTGCTCTGCCTTTTGTCTTTTACTCTTTTTCAGCAGGTGATATTTTAACCATCCTCTGAAATGGAAATCAGAATGAACAATTTAATACGTCTCCTGACCTGAATGAAGGAAAATCTGTAGAATTCTGCAATTTGCTGTAAATTACAAAGCAGTCAAGCTCAACAATATCAACTTCTGAATAAAACTGTTGTTTGTTATTTATAAGTTAAATAAAATATGCATGATAGCACTTTTGAGTAGTAATCCACTCATTTTAATAAAATTTCTACTTTCTGTAATATTCTACAGAAATGAGCAGTAAAAGGTTGCTTGTTTCCACCATCATATTCTACTGCTGCTGTCAGCTATACTTTAAGGTATAGATCTGTATTATGGAATGATACTTGAATGCTTATAGAAAATAATTCTAATGTGCTAGATGCATTCATTTACTTAAATGTTACTTACATTTTCTTGGCAATACAAATAAAAATTAATGTAATAGAATATAAATTCCATTTATATCTTAACAATTTTAAACTTTGGCAAAAATAAATCTCTTCTAAGCTAAGTAAAAAGAAATACTAAGATTCAGAACAAAAAAAAATGTATTTCAAATGAATCATATGTTGCTGATATATTAAAATACACTATCTCCCTGCACCTGATTTGCTGGAAAGATTACTGAATAAATTAGATTTTATATGACTACTCGCATTTGCCAAAATATCTCTCATTTCAAATTAAAATAATAAAGTCATTTCATTTCATATAGTTGGGAGCAATTAGAAATGGAACATTCTCCTGTTCCAGTCTAACTTCTGTAATAATTAACAATAATAATAATAATATTAATAATAAACTGTTAGCTCAATCATCAAAATGCTGCTGTAAAGGAAAAAGGAATAATCTTCCATGTCTCTGGTGTGTAAGACAAAAATTAAAAAAAGGGGAGGAGGGGGATCCTCTTAGAGCAAGGAAGGCCCAGATATTAGCGAGATATTTCTAGCAGAAGGGATTATGCAGTAACTGGAATAAACTGCCTGCAGAGATTGTTATGTCTCCAACACCTGCAATTCTTAAGATGGCTGAAAACAGCCTAGGCAAGTGTTCACCAAAGCTAACCACAGGATAGCTTGAAAATCTTCACCTCTCTGTCAATTCTGTGATTCTTACGGAGGATTTACACCAGTATCCCTGGCAGAGTTGTACTTCCTATATAATGAGCATTGCACACTTTTCAGTACAAAATAGTCCAAACTTATCTATTCTAAATGGAAGATCATTAAATTTTGATACAGATACCTTCAACAAAGAAATCAGTGAACTTTTTTATTTATTGTGATTAGATTTTCAAACATAGCTAAGGAGTATCCCCATTTTTAAAAGGGGAAATTGGATTACATAAAGCATGAATAACCTAATCCCATGTATACGGGAAACCTAAAAAAGAGCAGAAGAGAACACAGATCTTTTACATTCAGAACTAAACACAAGTTATCCTTTTATTCCTGGGCATACTATCATATGACTAGTAAATAATGTTGATTTAAGTACAGAAATGTCAAGGGCCTTTGTTCAGTCTGGAACAAGCAGGAACTCAGAATTGACTATTTTTAACATAGAACAACATTACTGAAGAAAAACAAAGCCAAATCTAAGTTTCTAATCTCTCTTCACATTGATCTATTAAAATGAAAACTTTTCCCTCCCCCAAACTATGGAACAACATAAATATTGCTTTGGTGAAATATTTCTTCCTAAGATGTTCCTGAGGTATATGTAAAATGCATACACTTACCCAAAATACAGCTTCATTAATTTTCTGCTGTAAAAGCCCCACGCTTTGGCACATCCTTCAGTTCTCTAAACAAATCATTTATGACATTACTACACAAAACAGTGCTGTATTATTAATATTTAGAAATCAGACAAAAGTATGAAATCTTGTATTTTCCATGTTGAATGGTCCAAATAAAAGTGTCTATTCTAAAAAGATGAATACTTAAGTATAATTTTCTGTTGTCCGCCACCAAATTACACTTTTGAGTTTACACACAGAATTTAAAGGAGAAGCGAAATTAGCATATGTGACAGAAATAGCATGTGTGCTTGAGGGAATGTTCAATAACTGAAATTCCATCTTTCATCCCTCATATGCACTCTTTTACCGATCAGTTGTATCCAACAATTTAGCATATTAAACAAATACTTTGGTTACTCTTTACAAAAATATTTTTATGTTTCATTGCTATGAAAACTATTTACATGACTCTAATTCCTTGGTATTTTAATAAACCTGTTTGAACTTGTACAAAACCAAAACTGTGTAAGACTATGAGCCAAGAATATCTCTGTAAAAGAAAATATGTTCCTTTGAATGTACAAATAGCAATTGGGCCTCAGGAATTACTGGGGGCTATTTTATTTATTGTTCTTTTTCCAAAGAAAATCTGTAAGATGATTTGACTGCAACCCATTTGTATATTTATACATATACTGTATAAATCAATCATTCCACTTTCAGACTGATAATATTTGAGTGGTTTGTAAAAGAGGAAACAACTGAAATGAAATTGCGGTAAACTCACAGTACAGATGGATTAAGACAGAATTGAGTACAGTTATACGGAAGTATAAGAGGAAAATCTGGTCACACTGCATGCCAACTTACTAAATTGCTTAGACTGCTTCTTGCATGGTCATACAGCACCTTCTCCTTTGAATGTTATAAAATAAGAGTTTTTCTTCTCTACAGGAGACTTTCAGGATCAGTGAAACCAAAATATTCACCTACTCGTTGCTTCATGTACAATAATGCTGTAACTATTCATTGTAGTTCAAGTGCAGTTTTAGGAACTGGTCTAAGTAAAACCAAATAACGCATAGAAAAAACATGCTATTGAAACTAGACTTGTATTTATGTGGAACTCTTTTTAATTTATTATCAAATACTTGACTACTTGTTCATTACCACATGCCTAGATGTTATGCTCACCTCTGATTATATTAAGTCTTGGATACAAATCAATAGAAAGAAAAGCAAATTATCATATTCCTCTCATCAGCTATAGAAGAGTAACATGAGAAAACTTAAAACCAGAGCATGAATATTCTGTATCAGAAAATGTGTTCACAGCATAGAATTAATGCGAATGTTCAATAATTTTACCAGTTGTTCAACATCTAGTCCAAAACCAGTGGTCAGGTACGTTTCTGAAATCCTCTTAAATTTCGGGTCTAAAGACAGATCTCTAAACATACACCTTTAAAAGAGAAGTAAATTATATTAAACATATTAGCATCCCCAAAAGAAAATGCATCTTTTCTCTGTACCTACTAGATTAGCTACAGTTACAGTTTTATAACGTTACTATTAAAAGATTACGATCTATATCACTTTCATTACAAATACCTAGAGGAGCCATTTTTAAATGTTTACAAAATATGAAAACTAATTATTATATTAATATTATCGCTACTCTTAGAGCTACATTGAAATACTCTGCACATCAGAGCTTAATACATTCCATGTAATATCTATCTTGGACATTTCCTGACAGATTATAGTATTCTAGTTCTTATCTTAATATTAACTGAACAGCCATTCCAAGTTGTCAGTAGCTGGAGCAATGTTTCCTGCTATTGCAGATAGGCCATGTCTAGGTAGGTAAACTTCTATTTTCATTACAGAAAAAGAAGACACACTACAAGAGACAAATCAATCAGAAATGACTATGCTGCATTATAATTCCATGAAAAATATTGAAATAAAAAGTATTTACCAGAGGACCAAAATTAAAAGAGAAATCAAGTCAGATTTCAACTTCCAGGAAAGACATAATAAATAATGCAAAGTAAACAATAAAGTCAATTGATAAGTGCACACAGAGTAGCTGGGGGTCCAGAGATCCCCAGAGATCTTTGCTTGAATGGACCCAAAGATTAAGGAATTATCATCCACCTCCTACTGAAACTTCAACCAGAAGTGACAACTGCACAGAACACAAAAGCAAGGTAAGTACAGCTTCTTCACATTGCAAAAGATGCCAATTATCCTAGCATTAACCATGTGGTTTGGTTGATACACTGGAGGGAAGGGATGCCATCCAGAGGGACCTTGACACGCTTGTGAGGTGGGCAGATGCCGACCTTATGATGTTTAAAAATGTTTAACCACACCAAGTGCAAGGTCCTCCACCTGGGTCGGAGCAATCCCAGGCACAGCTACAGGTTGGGCAGAGAAGATTCAGAAAAGCCCTGCAGAGAAGGACTTGGGGGTATTGGTTGATGAAAAAATGAACATGAGCCAACAGTGTGCGCTCGCAGCCCAGAAAGCCAACAGTATCCTGGGCTGCATCAAAAGGAGATGATCCTGCCCCTCTACTCTGCTCTCGGGAGACCTCACTTGGAGTATTGTGTGCAGTTCTGGTGCCCTCAACATCAAAAGGACATGGAAGTGTTGGAACAAGTCCAGAGGAGGGCCACGAGGATGATCAGGGGACTGGAGCACCTCCCGTATGAAGATAGGCTGAGAAAGTTGGGGCTGTTCAGCCTGGAGAAGAGAACGCTGTGTGGAGACCTCATAGCAGCCTTCCAATATCTGAAGGGGGCCTATAGGGATGCTGGGGAGGGACTGTTCATTAGGGACTGTAGTGATAGGACAAGGGGTAATGGGTTCAAACTTAAACAGGGGAAGTTTAGATTGGATATAAGGAGGAAGTTCTTTACTGTAAGGGTGGTGAGGCACTGGAATGGGTTGCCCAGGGAAGTTGTGAATGCTCCATCGCTGGCGGTGTTCAAGGCCAGGTTGGACAGAGCCTTGGGTGGCATGGTTTAGTGGGAGGTGTCCCTGCCGATGGCAGGGGGGTTGGAACTAGATGATCTTAAGGTCCTTTCCAACCCTAACTATTCTATGATTCTATCTGCCCATTATACTACCTTTCCTCTTTTTTTCAGTTCTCATTCTCTAAGGTTTTCCAACTCACATCTAAATAGATCAGCAGCATCTTCTGGGGTCAGTTTTAATCCAGTGATGAACACTGCAGTTTTCTGACAACAGTGAGAAATTTTACAGAAATCAGTATCTCAAGAGAAGTCCCTTACTAAAAAGTTGCATTAGTGACGGCACGCCTACTTACCCGAACTCTAAATCTATATTGTATAGACTTTTTATGTAACACAGAATTGAATTCATACTGAACTAAGACTTTCCATCTCCTTCCTATACAAAGCTCTTTCACTTCCCAGCAGTTTTTGCCTCCAGGCATTCTGACTGGTATGAAATTTTGTTCATCTTTTTTCTTATTTGCTTACACTACAATCTTAGCAGAAGGTCTTATCAATATTGAAAGTTTAATTGCAGATTCATTAATCCTGATGATATCCTAAGACATCAGGATTGATTATGGCACAACTGGGACAGCTACAAATGAAACTACTTTCTTGGATGAAGTCCACCAAGTAAGAAAAGAGGGTATTCCCTCTTCTCAGTGATTCGTGTCAATGTAAATATCATTATAGCTTGTTGCTCTTCCCTCTACATCAATTGGAGCTTTTTTCCTGATATTCAAAACTTTCAATGGACCAGAATTTATAAACCTCAAGGGTGGCATATTTACACAACACAACTTTTCATGAAACACACTTAAACGATGAAATTACTTCATCATATGTGCAAATTGAAGCAAGAAGGGAAGCAACTCCGATAGGAGCTGTACATTAGCATGTTTTAAAAGTCCAAGTTCAATATTCTAAACTACAGAGCACAAACACAATCATTTCATATGTACCATAAAACAGTATCTAATCCCTTTTCCATGATTTCTCTGAGCTTTTCTTCTAAAAACTTAAGCGGATCTTCTGGACGCATACCAATTACAGCGCAAAGCAGCACCTGCAAAAAAAAACCCTGCAAATTAATGCCCTTGTGTTAACAGCAAAGTAATATCTAGATATGAAACTGTTAAAATAAACACAAGTTTACCTGCATCTTTGAATTTTGTAAAACAGAGGCATCTGTTTTTATCACTTACCTTCCTTTTCATTCAAGTTTTAAAGGCAATATTGCATGTATCGGCATATTTCAATAACTAGACTTCAAAGCACTGGTTTTAAGATAGTAATAAAATACATGGTATTTCTTTAACAATTCCTACTAAGGATTACATTGCTTTAAATGTGCATTAAAGAAAGAATACATAGAATATTGGATCATTTTATTTATTTATAAACCCAAATTTAAAACATGATGAATCCTGTGAAGTAAGAAGTATGTTGAATGGGAAGCACGGCCAGAAATTGATCTTGTATCCAGTATTGAACACAAAATGCAGTTTTAAGAAAGGTTTGTTTTTTCAGGACTGGTAAAAATTTCAAAACATGACTGTGTATCTTTAACTAGACATGAACCTATATTACTGCAGAAGATTCTGTCCTGGGACACACTCTCTTGTTTGTATTTCCCTCTGTCTGTTACAAAGAAACTACCTTTGACAAGTTATCACAAACCAACACCTGAGTTTTTACATTTTCCTTCAGCCCTGACACTTAGAGAAATGCTCTTCTTTGCCTCTGCCCACTTTTCACTACCATCGCTCCCCATGGTGCTGTTAGATGGTGCACATCTAAATTTTGCCATTCAAAGTTCTGCTCTGGCCTCTATAAGCTCATCACCAAAATTCCGACTACCCAATCTCACCGTCCACTTACATTTAACTTCCCAAATCATGGCATTTCACCTATGCACTCACTGAGTAGAAGTACTTTCTTCAGTTTCTAACATCCACATTGATTCTGACTTGCTATCACTGTCATACAACTGGTTTATATAAATATAAAACTAAATTGTAAAACCAGGAAATACCTGAAGCAACTGCTACATGTTTGATGGATCAAGACAACACAACAATATAATGATTTACTCACTGTACAAATTCAAATGATGCAATACTACTCTCAACACATGGCCTCTTGCTATTAATAACGTGGAGCATGTGCTTGAATTCTTTTCAGGAAGCATGGTGGGAGGTTAAGGGAAAAGAGAAAGGCTTTAAATCAAAGCCATGCTATGGATACAGAGCAAAAGCCATGCACAACAATAGAGGCAGGAAAAGGTGCTCTCTCAAGTAGGGCCTCACTCTGCAGTGGCAGAGAGCAGGGCAGGCAGGGAGAGGGAGCAGCCTGGCATGCTAGAGGGGCCTTCCATGAGCTGATCAGAACACCAAGTAGAAACAGACTCAGACAATAATGCAAATTGGAAGGGATGTTTGAAGGTTGTTGAACAGAAGCTATGGATGCCCCATTACTGGAAGTGTTCAAAGTCAGGCTGGACAGACTTTGAGCAACCTGATACAGTGAGAGATGTCCCTGCCCACAGCAGGGGTTGGACTAGATGACATTTGAATGTTCTTTTCAACCCAAACCATTACACGATTCCATGATTCTAAGTTAAGATCAATATGAACAGTCAATATAAAAGAATTTTTACTTACGCACAGGCAGAATGAAAGGCAACTGTCTCTAGTTCAGACACCTTGAATACTTCAAACACTAACCAACACACTGATTCCAACCTTAACATCTCTTCAATCTTCTTAACAAAAATGTAATTTGCAATGCATATCCTGATGGCTGATTATACTAAGAAAATACTATAAATCCATCACTTATCATTGTAATTAAAGAGATATAATATCATCTTAAGTACTTTACAGGCAGTTAAATGGTTTTCACCACAAATCTTCCTGCGGACAGATTTCCCAAAGCCAACCCCAACGTTGGTCGGCTACTCCCTCTGCTGGATTAAGCCAGTACAGGTCTGCCATATGAATGCCACTGTTTACTATCACAAGTTTTGTTTACCTTCTTTTCCCCTTTTTCAAGCAAACACAAAGAACGTTTTTTTCTTTGGATGTTCTAAAATCCTTCCAACATTCTGAAATCCAAACGATCCAACCATGTACTCGAAGAGCAAGGCCTCTGTTTAACCTTTGAGAATTCTTTCATAAAACTTTAATAAGGGATAAAACTGTAAGACGTGGTCTTGCAATCCCCATTCAGACACTCTTCAGTGATACTTAGGCTAGTACAAGTCTGGCTATTTCTATTAGACTTCTCCAAGACTCTCAACAATCCGAAAGAATCATCAACAATTTTTCTCAACCTGTAAGTTTTACTTATTCATAACATTAAACAACTGAAAGTATACTTATATGTGAAATGAGTAACTAACTACCAAAAAGCATGTGGAATAATGGGAGAAATTAGAGACCACCACTCATCCCCCCAGATCCTCAATATTACAATATTAAGGATATTTTAGGATAAAATGCAGCTGTGACTTCCAGGATGGAATGCAGCTGGTATGCACAGAATCTACCCTACGGTAGTTCCCTAGGAAACCTTAGCATATGCCAAGACAAACTGAACAGAGAGTGGAGCAGGGTGAAGACACCGTGGCCAGTCTCTGTTAAAATCCCTGCAGCTGCAGGAACTTGAAGGAACCATGTACTGATAAACCACACAGCAGCTGACAAACAAGGATTATAAAGCAAGACAATTTCACACCAATCATTAACAAAGTATGTATAACAAGCACCACTCAAGCTCCATAAGCCATAGAGTCAAACTCCACAGGTATTCAGTTAAAGCTCCATGGGTATTTAGTTAAGAATTTGAAACTTGCATTACTATCTAAGAGCCTGAACAGATACAAGTCTCTTTCAAGGGTCAGGAGACCTGAGAAACAACACTGATTCACGACAAGAACTGGTGGCCAGAGAGGCTTTGGCCTTGTGTAGGTAGACTAGGAAAAACAAGATTGAGAACACCAGGACCAAAAAAAACAGGACTAATGAACCTCTAATCAGGAAAGACTATCCTTGAAGTCTGCTACATCCTGACAACACCTGGACGTTCATCAAAATATGGTTTCACAAGTCAGCATCGTGTTTTCAGGGTTACAGACTTTTTATGGAGACTGTTCAAAAGGAAATCTGGATGAGAACTGAAAGAGCGAAATCAGACAGGAGTGAAATGTTCAGATGCAGCACTGAATCCCAAACTGTTTGGACACAATTATTTGAATTCCAACTGTGTTTGGACCATGTCCAAACCACAACCTAACCATAAAAAGACTTAAACAAATGGCCATTTTAGAACTCTCTATCTTTAATTTTGAGAATATGTGTACAAATGTTCATGAGTCTTGGCTTAGCTTAGATGTTCCTTAATACATTGATCAGTAAGACCTCACACCAAGAATACTGTAACTTCATAAAGAAATTAAAATGTAATAAAATGAAATAAAATAAGGCTAGATATCAGCAAGCACCAACCTCTAAGAAATAAGAAAAAAAAAAAAAACATAGAAATGTCTTAAACTGGCTCTTTCTTTTAAGAAACTCCCTTTAATTTTAACCCTATTTTTTTTCATTTTTAGTTGACTCAATGCCACTATTGCTATAAAGGTGTAAAAATTTATAAGGTGCTTAAATTTATAACTTTAGCTTGGAAATGTAAATATAAGCTATTGCAGAATCAAGAAATACATCTTATCGTTATCTTATTTGTTTTTCTGTGCTTAAAAAACCAAAGAATCATAGAATCTTAGAATAGTTACGGTTGGAAAGGACCTTAAGATCATCTAGAATGATCAAGAGACAGACTCTGAGGAGAGGTACTGGGTCTGCCTGGCAGCGCTGCTCTATAATTATTCTAATTGTCTCAAGATTTCTTTATTAATGTTCCCACGGAAATCCTGGCTGCAGCAGCTGCCTGCAAACACACTCTATTTTTAGTAGCTTAAAAGCATCAGGATGTCTCTTAAACTTGCATTTGTGCACTGTGCCTTTGTTTTAAGTTTTTGAAATAGGCAAAAGTGAATGTGACAAATGGGGAAAACTAAAGAAATACAGAGAATTGGGTCAGAAACCCACCAACTCTGTTTTCCTCATCCCCCATGCCATCCTTTTGACAAACAGTTCTATTCTCTAACGTTTCATGGAAGATTATTTATTCCCAGACCAATCAACATCTAACCCACCAATATCTGAAATGTGGCCTGCTGACATCGTTACCTTTGACAGGCCATTAGAAGATAGCACACACAGCACTCAGGAAGGACAGAAGTGTCCAGCTGAAGCCTAGAGGTGCTTTCATAATTAAAACTGAAGCACTATGCAAATCTCGTAAAGGTACAAATGTAGTTTACTGTGTTTGTCTTCATTTCCCCTGTACTGGGCACTGGTGAGGCTGCACCTCGAATCCTGTGTTCAGTTCTGTGCCCCCCACTACAAGAGAGACATTGAGGTGCTGGAGTGGGTCCAGAGAAGGGCAATGAAGCTGGCGAAGGGTCTGGAGAACAAGTCTGATGAGGAGCAGCTGAGGAACTGGGGTTGTTCAGCCTGGAGAAAAGGAATCTCAGGGGAGTCCTTACCACTCCAGACAACTGCCTGACAGGAGGCTGTAGCAAGGTGGGTGTTGGTCTCTTCTCCCAAGTAACAAGTGATAGGACAAGAGGCAACGGCCTCAGGTTGTGCCAGGGGAGGTTTAGATTAGATATTAGGAAAGATTTATTCAGCAAAAGTGTTGTCAGGCCCTGGAACAGGCTGCCCAGAGAAGTGGTTGAGCCACCATTCCTGGACATGCAGACAAGGCCCTTAGCGACACGGTTTAGTGATGGACTTGGCATCTTGGGGTAAAGGTTGGACTTCATGATCTTAAAGGTCTTTTCCAACCGAGCTGATTCTATCATTCCAGTCATCATTTGAGTTTAAGTATGGATTAAGAAGTGGAATTACCTTGTTCTATCTTTGTTCTGTCTTAAAAGTTTTCACAAACTGAAGCAAACCATTAACACAAGGAGCAGAACAAAAACATGCCCCGTGCCGGCAGAGCCCCGCATCAGGGCGTGAAATACCCTGGCCAAGGCTGAGGGACCCAACGAGCCGCCCCTACGGAGCTGCTGAGGGATCAGGGGACCCGCTGAGCGGGGAGAGGGTTCCCTCCCACCAGTGGTACCGGGAGGTCTGTGGTCCCACCGGCTCCGGCAGGGCGGCGGGGGGCCAGGGGAGGACATGGCGCTCCGGACAGCACCGACAGCAGACAGTGATGCGCCGGCCAGGGGGTCCCGGCGGGCACGGGGGTGGCCGTGCGCCGCTGCTCGCTGCCGCGGGGGACGCGGTATGTCAGCTGCCCGCCGATACCTCGTATACGTCGAGGAGGTCGTGGCGGCTGAAGTAAGCTCGGAGCTCGGGGCTCGCCGTCCTGAGGGACTCCATGGCGCTCTGGACGCACGGGCAGCGGTTGCGTAGCAACGGGGCCGCGGCCGGGAGCTGCCCAAGCGCCGCGCAGCACCGGCCGCCTCCGGCGGGGACAGCGGCGGAACTGAGTCCGCCCCGGGCGCTGCTGCCCCCGCACCGAGCGGGCATGGAGCGGTGGAGGGGCTTTGGGGTAGTGGGGGGCACAGAGGGGAGCATCTGCCCGTTACTACTTGACTGGCGCCAGGATCCCGGTGTTTTGGCTCCCACCAGCCTGGCTTGGAGCCAAGCTGAGCGCTGCCGACGTTTGCTGCTGCCCCCCGCACATCCGCGGTGCGCGGTGTCCGAACGGGCAGCAGCTGAGAAATCGGACCCTGGAGCTCGGATTTAAAGAGGACGAGCACAGGCAGCACCGGCGGGGTGGGGATTTGCCAGCAGGTTCATGTGACCCCGAGGCAAGCATTTCCAGGCTGTGTATTTTTAACATATTGTTGTGTTTGTTAAAACACTATAACTGTTTAAGGAGCAGCTTGTGTGTGGTCTAATTAATGCACTAATAAATGGCTCAGTAGCCATGATCCCCCCAGAGAACGATGCATGCAAGAGCCGCTGCCCCAGCGACCCGGGCCGGCCTCAGCAGCGCAGCGCGGCGGCTGCAGGAGAGCGGAAGTCGGCGCTGGCTGGGGCGGAGGCTTCCGCGGGCGGGCAGCGGGGCCGCGGGCATGGGGGAGCCGCGGGGCGCGGTGGCGGCGAGAGCGGCGGCGATCGTGCTCGGGGCGGGAGCCTGCTACTGCCTGTGGCGGCTGGCTGCGAGCGGCCGGCGGGGGCCGCGGGCTGCGGGCGGAGCGGCGCGGGGCCCGCCGCCAGGTGACGGGCGGCGAGGGGCGGGCGGGGCGGCGGGTTGGGCCTGAGGCGGAGCGCGGATTCGGCCTTTGCCGGGGCCCTGCCCGCGCTTCAGGGGCGCGGCTCCGGGCTCCTGCCCGCCGGAGGCCTCGGGGCGGCCCTGCCCGCAGTGTGAGGGGCGGCGCGGCGCTGCTCACTGGCCCTCCCGGAGCAGCGGTCGGGCGGCGTTTTCAGAGGTCCCTGCGGCATGTTGTATGTTTAGAAAAGCCTACTTTATTTCTTTAAAGTCCCCTAAAGCGTACTTCCAGGCAGTGTATTTACTTAATGGGCTGATTTGCTGTTCTGTTATTAAAGTTCGCCGTGTTTCCCCTGTAATCCAGAGCTAAACAAAGTGTTTAGATGAGGATAAAAAATAATCTTGTTTTCCAAACTAGTTCTTGGATTACCATAATTACTTTTGACCGCCTCCTAGAATTACTATGGTGTTTGCCTGCTGAGATGGTGGCAGCAAATACAGGGAATTATAAAGGACTAGTTAGCTTCTCTAAAGTCACCTCAAGTCAACTATGACTAGTCCTGTAGTCACAGCTCAGGTCTTCAGCCTGTTCAGCTAGCTAAGTAGATCTGCCTCCAACCTGGCTGAAAATGGCCTTTGATGGCATTTGTGTCACCCTTTTATCAAAGCCAGGGATTCCATAACATCATCTTGACTCAGAAACTGCCTTTCTCGGTGGGTAGAGTGATGCCATGATGGGCAGCGTTCTTAGCATTCTGGCTCTTGCTTTGTCAAAAGGACCACAGGGTGTTTACAAAACGTTGTTGTCATCTCTGGAAGTAGTAGTCTGCAAGTCAGAAGTTTTGTGCTCATGTAGTGTCCAGGCAGATTTCCACACGGTAGTTCAGGGAACACAGGTTAAACCAGTAAAGTTTGGTGAATATTCCTAATAATTTTGAAAGGGAGGCTTGCTGTTGGTTAGCCAATGAGTAACGTACTTAAAGCTCTTATTATGTATTCCTTTTATTTTCTGCTTTGAAAAGAAGTAGTCAGAGGCCTCAGGAAAAAGGACAGAAGTCTCGCTGTTGTAAAACAGCCTTTTTGCCACAATAAGGAGAAGTGGGTGCAATCAGACTTAGAACAGTGTGTCCTGCAACTGAGAGCTAAACCTCAGCATTGTAAAAAACATTAAGTGCTAACAAAGTGAAATGTCCCAAACTTGGTATCAAGTATTTAATTCTTAAATGCCAACAGATAACAGTCCTCCAGTGTCAACCCATACCATGGACGGAGATGCTCTACAGAAACTTATTTATTTGCTGCATGCCACAGATGATCCATTAATTCAAGAGCAAGCTTTAATCACTCTCGGCAACAGTGCTGCCTTCTCTGTGAATCAAGTAAGTATTGTTCTGCAGAAAACAACAACATTTCAATACCAGTCAGCATGGAAGATGAGAGCTGCTGTTTTGCTGAAGAGGGAAATGGAACTGAGAGCTTGTATAGCTTCTGTTCTAAAATCCATTTTATGTCCGTGCCTCAGTTTCTGCTAGCCCAAATAATAGGATTTACTAGCTTCACAGAATTTATCTAAGCTTAGTGTTTGTACAATTTAAAGTCTGTACAGAGTTCTGTATTTTAAAAGTACTGAAAGTACATATTTTATTGCTTATAGTTAATGAAAGGGTTGAACTGGAGAAGGGTTTATGATCAGATCTGAAATTTACTGAGATAATTGAAATAATTTTTACAAATAATTATCTTCAATTATCTTTCAAGCTGTATGCCATTTGCATCTTAGCAACTTTCCAGGTATCCATGTCTTTTCAAATCAGTTGGAAATAAGATGCAGAAAAGCTTTAAGCTGGATGCAGATTTTCATGCCTTTGTAAAGGTTTAACCTCCAGGGCAGGTCCACCTTTTTTAACTCCCTGCCCTTTTTGTATGATGCTTACAACAGCTGCCTATTCTGGCATCTCTAAACTGTTTTCTTAATATAAATTCCTCAGAATGTAACTGAATCCAAACACACATTGGCCCATTTTTCATTTTCTTGAAATCAGTACACGTTTTTTCCAGTGATGGTTTGAGTCTAAGTGCAAAAGACTTTTTAAAGATAAAATCTAATGGAAAAGATACAGTTTTAGAACTTCTACTGTAATAATATAAAGCTGCAGCTTGAAATTCTGTTCAGTCAGGACTTCTAGGCACTGTGACCTGGCACAGCTGTTTTATAAAGTCATTAAGCAATAATTATCTTTGGTTCTTTATAATCTAAAATGCTTTAAGCATGCTTTGCAGATTTTAAACAGAAAGGTGTTGTGCCCTTGTTAAATAATGTCAAATAATGCTCTGGCCCTAAGCAGGACTATTCTTAATTTCAGTGGGAGCAATAAAGCAATATCTACTAACACTGTCTCTTTAAACAAAGTATTCTATTCTGGAAGTCTTCATTCACACATTCCATTTGTGTTAAAAATGAAGACTTTGAGAAAAGCCTTCAGCATTAAATCTGGATCTTTAAAATGTTATTAAATATCTGGTTTGCATTACAGGATATAATCCGGAATTTGGGTGGCCTTTCTGTTATTGGAGGGATGCTCTCAGATTGCGTTCCCAAAGTTAAAGAAAAAGCACTGAATGCACTTAATAATTTGAGTATGAATATTAAAAATCAGGAAGAGATACAGGTAAGTTTCTTAAAGGGAAAACTCAAAGTAATCGAGACACAGACCATAGAGGGCTTTCAGCATATTTGTTAAATACAAACCAGGATTCCAAAATGTTTTGATGTCAGACATAGGAGCCAGCAGATCTGGATGATCTGTGTGTCCCAGGGCCCAAAGGATAGCTTAAAAGTCCGCTGCACCACTGGCACATACTTTTTTAGAAAGACAATTAGGAAACTAAGCAGTTTGTGTCCAGCTTTTATTAAACACTGTGAAACAGAGATTGTGCTGCTAAATTTATAGTAAAATTATGTGAGGCACGATGATTTCCAAACATACCTAGAACATCAGCAGTGGTTGTTTAACAGGGTAGGCTACAGGCTGAACTCAGCATGACTTCTTAGGCAAGGCAGAAGAAAGCAGTAATTGATCCTCTGAGTTTGTATGAGACCAGTTTTTCAGGGTGATACTTTCATCTTAAAAGAATAATGTAAAACCTGTAAATCCCACTGGTAAATTTAGTGGATGCTATGGATGTGAAAGGACCAACTGTCAGAAAGCATCCACTTTAAACATTATCAGATTAGTAAGTAGACCAGTAAGTGCTCAAGCAGCAAGCTGATACAGATTTGAAGATTCTTCCTAGTTTTCTCATGAGCTTGATAAAAAGGCAGTTTGGTTCTGTGGTAGTTTGCAGCATCTTTAGCACAGAGGAACTTTTTTTCAAGTAGTGCTTGCCAACAGCAAGTATTTATGTAGGCGTATAGGAAAAAACAACCTCTTTGGTAAAGGCAAAGTAGGGTTTTTTTCTTAGTTAGGACCCCTGGCTTTGTTGTATACTGACATCCAGAAGAAAATTTGGTAAATAATACTTATTAATGTCAGTTGTCATCACTGTTCCCATGGAGGAACGCTCTAGTAAATGGGCCATGTGGTTGGAAGAAAGGATTTCATTCCAAGACTTGTTCTTAACTTGTTCTTAACATTTAAGAAGATGCTAGTTGCTGTGATTATTTTAAATAACTCCTCGAAGCAGCTGTGCCACCTCTGAGATGGAGCCAAAGCAGTTTGGGTTTTCAGAGCAGTTGATGCTTCAGGAAGGTTAGCGAGCATAACTCTGTGACACCCACTTCTGTCATGGCAATAGAATGTTTGAATGTATTCAAAACAAAGCAACCATGTACTTGTTTCCAAGAACCTTAATCAGGTTATGTGTTCAGCCAGCAGTATTCAAGAGGTGTTTACACTCCTGTAGCTAGTACACTGCTTATATAATAAGATGACTTCTCTTTTTCCCCAGGTATATATTACACAGGTGTGTGGGAATGTTGAGTCAGCTCCCCTGAACTCTGACCTGCAGTTAGCTGGACTCCGACTGTTGACAAATATGTCTGTTACCAGCGATTACCACCGGAAGATGATAAGCTCAATTCCATGCCTGTTTCATTTGCTTTCAGAAGGAACTGAAAGGACACAGGTGCTGTTACAAACCATTTGTGAAGCTGCTTTACTTGCCTCTGTTTTACTGTTTTTGTAAAACGGTTTAGACTCTGCTTAGAAAATCAAATACTCGTTAATCATAGCAGATAGTGCACAAAACCTGTAAAATATGGATCTACATTGCTTTCTCAGTGTAAATACAGAAAGAGGGGAGGAAGGGAATCTTAATAGTAGAACTGTTGGGCTAGAGCTCTACCGCAGCAGTGCTGTGTGCACTGCTCTTGTCCTGTGCCTTTGCTACAGCAACTCCAGAATTCTCTCCTGCTCGCTAAACATTGCCTGCATCAAAGAGCAAGGAGAATGTGTGTGTGAAAGGCTTCACTGATGCGTCAGTCTCTCCAGGGAAACAGGCCAAGCAGCAGTAACCTAAGTTATGGATTTCTACTCCTTTATGCTTACTGCATCTCCTGCAACCCCACTGACTGCAGAGGGAAATTGCGCTTATTTGTGAACTACTGTAATATTGAAAGAAAAACTTCAAAGAGGGATCAAATTCAGTGTTTATTCAAGATCATGGAATCACAGAATGGTGTGGGTTGGAGGGACCTTAAAGCTCATCCAGCCCCAACCCCTGTCACAGGCAGGGACACCTTCTACTAGACCAGGTTGCTCCAAGCACCGTCCAGCTTGGCCTTGAACACTGCCAGGGATGGGGCAGCCACAGCTGCTCAGGGCAACGTGTGCCAGTGCCTCACCACCTTCGTAGGAAAGAGTTTCTTTGTAATGTCTAATCTCAGTCTCCCCTCTGTCAGTTTAAAGCCCTTCCCCCTTGTCCTTTCACTACATGCCCTTGTAAAAAGCCCCTCTTCGGATTTCTTGTAGGACCCTTTAGCAGTTTGACTGAAGTCACAACTCATGATGTTAGTGGACCCATTCTACGTTTTCCTCTCCCAGTCAATGCTGATATTATTGATGGCCACTACTGCTGTACTCGCAGGTTTTGGAGCTTACAGTAAACTTGTGTGTTCCTCATTTCAGATTCAAGTTTTGAAAGTACTTGTGAACTTATCTGCAAACCCAGCCATGACAAGACATCTTCTCAGAGGTCAAGTAAGGTTCTTGCTCTTTCATTGTATTTTTAGCATTTCTACATGTGCATGCATGTAGGTGTGTGCATGCATTAGAAGAATTCTAATGTATTAGAAATATATATGCAACTCCAAGGTAAAATCCTAGGCAGTACCAGGTTAAGATGAATAGCTCAAAGTCTGCATTCTGTCACAGGGTAGCTTTCTTCCAGAGATTAGTGTAATACAGATACTGTATGTGCAGAGGGAGAGTCACAGGGCCTATGCACTTGGGGACAGTTGGTCCTGCCTCCTGTGTACCATCCACATAATCAATCCAGAACTTGCAGAAGCCTGTTCTCATCTTCCCCTTGCATCAAAGAGGAAGTACCATGAACTTTTGTATGCAAAGTACCCAAAGCCTCATTTCCAGACATGCAGTCAGCGTGTAGATTGAAGACCGGGTACAAACATCAGATATATTCAGTACTGTAAATGAGCCTTCTCAGCAGCTGTTTCTATGGCGAACACACTGTACTTCACCAAATTCCACTGAGATCCCCACTCTTTTACTCAAGTGCAGCCATAAAAATGTTTCTGAGCACTATAAGTGAACTTTCCCTGTGCGTTGATTTAGGTCTTTCTGCAGAACTGTATCTGACGTTGACTATTGCTGGCCTTGGCATACAGGTTTATCTTTCATGTCATTTCCTCATATCAAAACAGAGTCAGGGATGGAAGTGATGCTCATCTTCCTCCCTAAAGTAGGTTCCTTAAAATATGCAGTGGCTTTTATTTTTGAGCTAGCTATCTGCTGTGAGCAAAGTTTGTCTAGATACTACTGGCTTCTCATTATTAAAACAAGATGAGGGTAGCTAAATGCTCAGTCCTGTCAAAAGTATATCCTTTTCTCATTTATAAGATGTCCTAACAAAAACATTCAGAGCACTGCAGAGGGCAAAAGTGATTCAGAGAGAACTTCAGGAACAAACTCACCAACAAAGTTTTCAAGTTGACAAGCAGGTATTCTTTATTGCGGTGCCGGGAGACACGGGGAATAGCTCCTCCTAACGTGTGTCCCCGTATTGCTACTCAAGCCGTCCTTATATAGCCGCTGGGCATACATACATATTCATGAGGCTAGCATGAATTACGTCATTTTCCTGAAAGTTTCCTGGATTCATACAAAAATGTGGTGGTGGTCTTTGACGGTCGTTTACTTCTTCTAACAGTCTTCATAACTTCTGTCAGTCTTTGAAGCACCAGCTTAGTTAACATTACAGACAGCAATCATCCTGTCCTTCTACTTATCAGTTAGTTTAACTGCTCCCATTCTGGACCTCTGCTAGTCCCGGATACTCCCCAGTAGATGTTTACAGCAGCTTAATGGGTTCATTAACACCACAAACATAGCAATCATCTTGGCCTTCTGCTTATAAGTTAGTTTAACTGTGCCCATCCTGGACATCTGCTAGTCCCAGATACTCCCCATCCCCAGGTCCTGTTTTTCTATTTTGTTTTTCTTACACTTTTTGTACTAAGGTCTTAAGGATCTAAAACTATATCAACTACCTTCAACCACCTCAGTTATTTTCCGTTACAAAGCCACATCAAACTTAACCTTACTTAGAACTGATTACATTTTGTGCTTTTGTGCCTCCTTGTCTCAAAAGCAACATCATCGAGGGGAAAAGCAGACCTTCTCTTGCAAATAGGAATTTTCCAGACAGCCGTGTTTGATGATGGAACATGTTTTTTCCAGACAGCCGTGTTTTGGAGATGGAACATACAAAGCTTTAATTAGCCTGTGATGCACAAGCCAGTCCTTTCACAGAGGAAATGTGCATGCTGGGCAAGTTTCTGGTGTTGTTTTTACAGCATATGGAGTTCTGGTATTTGACAGGGTTTCTGGTTTTGATGGTTTAGGTGTAGGTTCATTTTAGTTTCATTTTTGTAAGTTAGATGTAGTTGCATGTACTTAGTGCTGGTGATTAAGTGCGGATTATTTCTTGTGTATCCTAGGTGCCAACATTGCTGTTACTTCTTGACAACTGTACAAACAGAGATATTCTGATTAGAGCCCTGGTGTTTGCAGCAAACTTGAAAAAGAACATGAACAACAAAGATGGCACCATGGACCAATACAGTGAAAGTTCCGTTTTCTTTACACTCTGTGGGGACTCTACTGCATTTGCTCAGAAACTGGCATCTTTGTTGCATCACCCTGATGCAGAAGTGAAAGAGCAAGTTGTGAGGATATTAACACAGTAGTGATTCCTTTTTTAAAAAGAACAGACTGACCTGATGAAAATATCTCACCTTAGGAATGATGGGCTAAAAAAACCCCAACAAGCAACAATAAAATGACCCCAAAAATACTAAATAGTACCATATTGTTAGGCACAAATTATAGAATAGTTAGGGTTGGAAAGGAACTTAAGATCATCTAGTTCCAACCCCCCTGCCATGGGCAGGGACACCTCACACTAAACCATGTCACCCAAGGCTCTGTCCAACCCGGCCTTGAACACCACCAGGGATGGAGCATTCACAACTTCCCTGGGCAACCCATTCCAGTGCCTCACCACCCTTACAGTGAAGAATTTCTTCCTCATATCCAGTCTAAACTTTCCCTGTTTAAGTCTGAACCCATTACCCCTTGTTCTATCACTACAGTCCCTAATGAAGAGTCCCTTCCCAGCATCCTTCTAGGCCCCTTCAGATACTGGAAGGCTGTCATGAAGTCTCAATGCAGCTCCTTTTCGCCAGGCTGAACAGCCCAAACTTTCTCAGCCTGGCAAATCAGTTACTACAAAAGAGAATTCAATGTATTTAATAGAGCATAACATTATTTTTCTAATGAACAAGATAAAAGCAATAGCTTAATACTGAGAAACCACTGGGCAGCTGGTACATGTACACAAGGGGGAGGAATAGTTTAAAACATGAACTTCCAGACATATAGTGAATATTTGAAATGGAGAAACTAATTAAAATATTCTCAGTGTCATAAAGAATTTTTGTTACCGTATTTGCAGCTGTTGAATAAATACCTTTATAGAATGATGCATTGAAGGTTTAGCAATTAGAGATTAGGCATTTACATTTTATTAATCTGACATCTACTAAATGGGGCAAGCAAATCTTAAAAAATAATAAATAAAATCAATGCCAGACTAGCATCAGCTTCCTACAAAATCAGTATTTGCAATGCAGACTGCTTATTGAAGTTCCCCAGCCTGTGTTTTTTCACCTTACCTGCACGGAATATATGAAACTATGTTCTCGTATACTTAGTGTATCTGTTCCATTTAGCTAAACTGCAGTGCAATCAGCCACAACCATCAAGGTTTTCACACTTGAATAAAAGCAGAAGAATTTTATCTTGCTTTAAAATTGTTACTTTAAGGAAAGCATACATATTTTTCAAAATATTGTGTTATGAGTCAAAGCTTATCTGCAATTGCAATTCAACATTCTTTATTTAAAAGTCTATACTAGATCAGTATCATCCACATTTTTACATCAGCTTCTTGTCCTGTAGCAGCCCCTGAGCCTGTTTTCCTTGGGGAGTTTTACTCCTTTTTCTTTGCAACTGGAACATCATCAGAATAAGACCCCCATAAAGTTTTAGTCATCAATCCAGTGTTAATTCAAAATGAAGTGGAGAATGGACAAACATCGTGTAAAAGACCCTGAAGGAAGTTTCATTGATGAACATAAAACATACTAGAAAATACTTCGTACTAAACCAAGACTCTTAAAGCTTCCTGAATAGCGCACCATAGAGCAAGTAAGAAGTGTCAGCTGTAAAAGCTAGAAAACACGCTTTCTACCCTTGTACCATTTTTAAGAACCGTATTACCTATACTCTTACCAGATGCTTCACCTTGCCACGTTACTGTACCCAATCTGCTCTTACTGAATTATTACTCTCACCTCTTTCTGAAATTCAATAGATATTTGTTTTCAGTGGGTGACTTTGCAAATAGCTAAAGCTGCAAGAAAAATGTGACCTTGATAATACAACACGCCTTGATCGATACGGGGGTAAAGCTACATGTATCCAATTCATCTACTGCGTAGTTTTAACTCATCAGGAACACAATCAAGACAGAAACAGAAGTTGGCCTGATTCCCAGTCAGAACCCTAACAATCGCTGCATTGACACTGAACTTCCCTTTCTCTTTCCCACTGCTCCAAAACCACTGTTCATTTTGGAATAAGCAAGTTACAATTAATGCTTTACCACTTTCTGTAGATCTATATTTTTTCTGCTTCTGTATTTAATAAAAACAAATGCTAGGTCAGGCACAAAGAATTTACCAATCTCACCTCTCTCTTCTGACAAGAACTTCTAGGTATAGCTGATACATATGTGTTTTCTTAAGCTCACCAATGAAGATGTTTAGATGTCCCTCTCCATGTTCTCTGGCCTAAAAAGTTGGTTTTCAGATATCATCCTTTTGATAATTAAATTATCCTTTGACAGCTGACAGAAACAAGTATCCACTGTCCCCTTTTCTAAAAGTGCGCAAAACCTTGTTACAGTAACTGCTTTCTTCATAGAACAACACTATTAATACGTTTTGAAATCATGCAAGGCTCTCCAAAATGTCTTCACACCAGAATGTCTAACTTTTTTATCTCACACGCTATACGGAATCTTACCAGCACCAAGCCAAGTGTAAGAGACACCATTCTACATATAAATGCTGTGAGTGAATAGATCCAAACTGAAATGTATGCCATTACTGACATTTAGTCTCTGACTCTCATAAGTCAGTACTTCTCCGCTTTGTGGCTGCTTATCTGTGTTCTATATTTCACTTTCATTCTTTCTTTCTAAAGTACAGAATTTTACAGAAGAGTCAACTGATGTTTCTGAAAACAGGAAAACAAACAAACAAAACACTTCAGTTTTAACCATGCCCTTCACAGTACTCAAAGCATCCTGCACAGCTTAATGTCTTCTACAGTATTATGAACATGAGATGCATTATATTATCCAATTTGTTATTGAAGCTATTGTGTAAATAAGAGGCCCAGTAGAGACTTCACCTGAAATACCCTCCCAGAATGAACACCGAATGACTGAGAGTAGTTTTAAACTAGTTCTGAACAAATTCTGGTGAATACATCTAGGCCATATTAGAATAACCTTTTCAAATAAAGAAATCTTGACATTTGTCAAATATGAATCTCACCAAAGGAATATAAGCTACATTTTCTTACATGTAAGTGTAGCCCTCTGTTCCTGAACCCTCTCTCAGCGTGAGCTTGGACTAATGGATCTTTCCCTCCTTGTGCTGGTTTTTGTTGGCATTAAGATGCGTAAGACTTGTAGCACTTCCCAACAGTTAAAAGATCCCTTCAGTTTGCTCCTAGTATGAAATCTCATTAACTGGTTTGAATTGGTTGCTGGAAGTTCATGTTTTTAAATAGCAGGGAAATAATGTGCCTTTTTATTTAGATTAATGGATTATGAACATAAAATGCAATGCACAGCAAGAAAAAAAACACACATCCCCCACAGACCTAAACAAATCATCGACAGAAAAAATCATTTGCCAGTGAATCATGAAGGAGAATAACAACCCTTTTTATTGGCAATAATAGGCTTTAATTCTGTAAATTAGCATGGCAATTTGATTCAGATACATTTAGCCAAGTTTTACAATAGTGAGCAATGTTGTCATCTCTCATTCAACTTAAAAATTACAGGGAAGCCATAAGAAAAAAAATACCACAGCCCTTGCTCAAGATATTTCACTTAAAAGTACTTAGTAATAGGCTGAGTCAATGCAAAGACAAGTGCCATTAAGGGATTCTTCCATTTCATGTACTGCATTTAGCAAGAAAATTACTTTAGACGCGTTCAGGCTTAATTTAAAAACATTGACAAAACGAATAGTCTGGCCAGCAGTGAAGTGTTACACGAGTGACGTAATATTAAACTATGTCTATCTCTGAAAGGCACATTTCTTTAGATCACTGTAAAATGCAGCTTTTGTGGTTCGTCAGTATATGAAAATGTAGAAGCAGCCAGTAAAATAATTCTTTTACTGTGCTTGTGCTTAACAACACAGCTGTATTGGAAGACTCCACCCCACAAAACATACAGTGAAGCTATCGAGGTACAGGCATAACCTGAAGATTAATGACCAACAAGTGGGAGATGACATCTGAACAAAAACTAGTTCAAGTTAGCCATTAACTCTAAGATTATGTCCTCCACTGAGGTTATTATTGCTGCTGCAGGTAAGATGAAGAGTTCAAAAAAAGCCCCCGAAACCCAGTAATTTATCAGTGGTGTACATAAGAGTTGAAACAGCAAGTTATTCCCAGACAATACCTTATATATTAACCAGTTCTTCGATCACCTTAAAATTTATAAACAATATAATTAGTGAAATTTAGCATGAAATTGGTATGCAAGTTTTAGTTCTGTGACCGACAAACCCAGCATCTACAAATCCAATTCACCCCCCAAATCTACTTTGTAAGTACATCCTACTAATATTTGTAACATTAATTGCTAGCTCAAATCAAACAGGGCTTACAGGGATCTGCTACTGTTTCATTATTCAAACCCATCATTTGTACTCAAGTCCCGTGATTCTCCATGGTTTAAGACAAAGAAGTCGTCTTTTTTCAAGCCGTATCTTTCAAGAGCTTCATTCAGTTTAACTGGAGGATCCAGGTAATACTGAAAAATGAGAATAATATGACAGAAAAGATACCATTGCAGCATTTGTGGGGAGGAGGGGCAGGGGAAGGGAAATATCACTGCTCTGCACAAGAAATGGATTACATTTTAAACATATAAGAAGGGGGAGAAGGATCATTGTCAAATTAAAATGTTTGGGTTCATTTTCAATTTTTAAACTATAAGAATACTCATTTACAGTTGCAGAGTAGCTAGCAAGGTGCAATCTGACATCCAAAATTCAGTCTTCAGCGTATTGACCTAGATCCCCGAGAAGCCGATATGGCAGAGGAGGAAGAGGTCGCCGGTCAGCAGATGGCGCTTTCTCTCGTTTGGTAAAAAAACAGCTTTACTGTTTAGAAACTAGTGCCAGTTCCGTGAGGTGGCCTGAAGTTACTTCATTGTATTTGTTCCCTTCCAGAAAAGGCATTATCAGGGAGAAATCATCCAGGTTTTGGTGCTTCTAAATAAAAAATAGTGTTTGTACTGTGGGCCAAATGACACAGCTCATTGGCAGCACTGTGGATTAAAAATGTTGCATCCAAGTCAAAGAATGCATGACACACCAGATTAACAGAAATAACAGCATCAGGCCTGAACTGTAAGATAAAAGTGTTGCAACTGCTGCAAAAAGAAAGTTGGAAACTAGCTACCAGATAAGGTGTGTCAAAATAAATGTAGGTACTTCTTTCTCACTGCATTTCTAGTCACTGTGAAGGTACCTGGGTAACCTCTTTATTGCAACTGGGGACTGAGAATGGAAAGGGTGATTTAGAAAAATGTTTCCAAAAATCAGCAACTCAGAATTTTCCGGTGCTCCATGTTACTGCTGGTATTTAACTATTAATCTACTATTAAAAATACTATGCAATTTATTTGCTAAATAAATACTGTTCTGATATACAGGCATGCAATTCTTACTGCCCACATACTGCATACGCATCCCCACCTTGCATGTTGCTCAGCTGTCAGATATCAGAAATCCATCACATTTGTTTTAATAACTCTGTATTTCAAATTAATCTTAACCATAGATATATTTTATGTAATTGGTTATGCAAAGCCAAGCACTGTACTGAACAACAGTACAAACAGTAATAACTTTTCACTCATGCCAAGATTATGCTTTAAGTATACATTTACAGGTATGTAGTTTAAACTGCATGAGCAAAGCTTCATCAGTGACTATGTGGTCAGGAAATCTGAACTCATTTATAGAGTTGAAATTTACCTCATTTGCTAAAGCAAAGGTCCCCCAATGAATTGCTACAGACTTCTTTGCTTGAACATCAATATGGATTCTTACTGCTTCTTCAGGATCCACATGCTGGTATTTCATAAACCACCTATCAAAACACAAAGTAAATGGTTTTGTGTCACCTAGTTCGGTGCAAGATTTCTTTTTGACTTTCACTGGGTATGTTACAAAGAACTAAAACCAACCAAACAAAACCCATAAACACCACTGCATGCATGTGTGATCAACACAGAGAACCCTCAAAATCAACAAGCTGAAATATACCAACATATCCACAAAACAGCAGTTCATGTATTTCACTCCCCTTTTCAAAAGGGTTTTTTGTCAAACAGATCTATATTTTTAATAGTCTAAGGACACAGTAAGGCTTCTCAGGGCAGTGGTAGAGTCACCATCCCTGCAAGTGTTCAAAACACATGTAGATGAGGCCATCAGTGACATGGTTTAGTGGTGGGCTTGGCAGTCCTCGGGGACTGGTTGGACTCGATGATCTTAAAGGTCTTTTCCAACCTAGTTGATTCTTTTATGATTATCGGTGCCTTGAGGCATTCAGGCCATAGATTTAAATCCATCCCTAAAAAAACTCATGCTAGCAGTGCACACCAAAACGTGTGTGCTTCAGAAGACAGCCTAAGGGAGCAGTGGGAAAGCAGAAGAGGGAACCTGATAATTCCTAAAAAAAAACATATTTTTGCCATGTTGTTCAGATTCCTATCTTCCTTTCCCAGCCCATGCATGCTTTGCTTCCAGCATTGTGTGTGTTATCATCTAAAAGTTTCAATACCCCATCATAAGTAGGATCCAGATGCCTAAACAGATCTTTCACACTATATACAAAGGAGTCATCTTTATCTCCAGATAAGTTGCAAAACCAGCAAAGACTCAAGCAAGAGTAAAATGCAGCAAATTGCACATATTAAGTGGGCTGGATTAAGTGATGGTATCTCAGAATAAAAGCCACAAAGTAATTCCAGATTTTTACTCAGTGTTTTTCATGGAAGAAAGGCAGCTGATTCAGCCTTGCTGTGCTTAAGAGGAAAAAACTCTTCAAGAACGTCACACATACACAGGCAAGTACCCTAAACATTTCAGCTCCATCTGAATGGGTGGCTACAAAGACGAAGACTACGTTTTTACAAGGAGTCACATGGAGAAGACAAGGGGTAATAGGCATAAGTTACTTTGGGGAGATTCCAACTCGACAAAGTGGAAAATTTTTCCCAGTGAAAACAATCAGCCATTGGAATAATCTCCTAGGGAAATGGTGGACTCCCCAGTGTTGGACAACATGCTGGAAGATCTCGTCTAGATCATGCTTTGTCCAGAAAGGTTGGATCAGACGATCCTTGAGGTCCCTTCCAACCTGGTATTATATGATTCTACCATAGGATTGATCTTCCCATTGCCCTGCTTTTTTTTGGTCATTCCTTTCACCTCAGCAATTTCCTTCTTTCACCTCTACATTCTATTATATATTCTTAATAAAGCATCACCACTGATGCACTTCTGGGTGCATCTTTTTGTCATCAGTATATAACTTCATTTATGTATTTTGATCAAATTTTGATTTTCATACCTTGGCTCATAAGCTCCAATGGAGATGGCTGCAAGATCGAAAGGTCCAAACCTTTTGCCTATCTGTTCAAAAGCAACACAATATCCAGTATCTCCTGAAAAGAAAAACCTGTTCCATGGTCCTAAGACAGACCAGCTGCCCCAAAGAACCTTGTTATCATCTATCGCAGTCCTTTTGCACCAATGTTGTGAAGGGGTGAAGACAAAAGTTACCGCATCGTGACCAGGGACACAGTTCTCTTCCCACCAGTCCAGTTCTATCACATTCTCACAACCACATCTCTGCATCCAGTCCAACAGCCCTAGAGGCACAAACCAGCGCAGCTCACTCCCAAAACGTTCGTTCAAACTCATTACAGTGTTGTAGTCCAAGTGATCATAGTGAGTGTGGCTGATCATGACTGCATCTATCTTGGGGAGCTGCTCTATGGTGCACGGAGGTCCTCGAAAGCGCTTGGGACCCACCAGCTGAGTGGGGGAAGCTCGCTGGCTGAAGATGGGGTCAGTAAGGAATATAAGTTCATCCATTTCCACCATAACAGAAGCATGTCCCAGCCACGTGACTCGCAGACCGGTTCCTGTCTTCCCAGCAAGTTCTGGCTTTTGAACAAAGTAAGGTTTTAACACAGGAAGCACTTTATCCAGTTCCTGGCAAAAAAAGAACACAATATGCATGACAGGTGCCAGAATCATAGAATCATAGAATCATAGAATAGAATGTACTCGCTGGGGAACAAAAACTGCATGAGAGGCACAAATCATTACAGTCAGGACTTGCACTTTGTTCAGTGTTTTCAGACAACTGCAGAACTGCAACACAAACCAGATGCCCTTTTAATGACCATTTTCCCAACTACTTCCTCTTAAGTTCATCTTAGGTTTTTGTGACATTTTCACTTCTCTGTCGAGAGAAGACAGAGCTTGAGAGTATCCCATCAGGCCAGGAGACACGCTAATAGAGAGTCCAACAGCATCATGGTGAAAGCACCACAAGGCACAACAGCATCCTGGGAAAGGCTTTGTAATTGACTGGCCTTCCCTGACCTGGAAAAGAATAAATACATATATATACACACTGTTACTGTAACAAATGCTCAGGTTTAGCTCCTGCAGTAGAAGATGCATCCCCTAAGTCCTAGCACAAGTAAGTTGCAAACCCACAGATGAAAGAGAATGCCACATTCCCACCAGCACTCCATAAAAGCTGTTCTGCTAGCCTTTAGCAGACCCTCTCTCTCTCCCCATTACATACAGAAGCAGTACATGGAGGTTCACTTCACTTGGCTGATGTTGGATTTTACAGTTCTCTCTTCCCATCCTGCCAGTAATCTACCTGGACTTGTGCAAACTGTTCAACACTGTCTCACATGACATCCTTGTCTCCAAGTTGGACATCAATTTGATAGGTGGACCACTTGGTGGATAAAGAACTGGCTGGATGGCCGCATGCAAACAGTTGTGCTCAATGGCTCAATGTCCAAATGGAGACCAGTAACGAGCGGTGTCCCTCAGGGATCGGTGTTGGGACCAGTCTTGTTCAACATCTTTGTCAGTGACATGGACAGTGGGAATGAGTACGCCCTCAGCAAGCTTACCGATGACACCAAGCTGTGTGGTTCGGTTGATACGTTGGAGGGAAGGAATGCCATCCAGAGGGATCTTGACACGTTTGTGAGGTGGGCTGATGCCAACCTGATGAAGTTTAACCATGCCAAGTGCAAGGTCCTACAGCTGGGTGGGAGCAATCCCAGGCACAGCTACAGGTTGGGCAAGAGAAGAGATTCAGAGCAGCCCTGCAGAGGAGGACTTGGGGGTGTTGGTTGATGGAAAAATGAACATGAGGCGGCATCGGTGTGCGCACACAGCCCAGAAAGCCACCGTATCCTGGGCTGCATCAAAAGGAGCGTGACCAAAAGGAGGGGAGGTGATCCTGCCCCTCTACTCTGCTCTCGGGAGACCTCACTTGGAGTATTGTGTGCAGTTCTGGTGTCCTCAACATCAAAAGGACATGGAACTGTTGGAACAAGTCCAGGGGAGGGCCACAAGAATGATCAGGGGACTGGAGTACCTCCCGTATGAAGATCAGCTGAGAAAGTTGGGGCTGTTCAGCCTGGAGAAGAGAATGCTGTGTGGAGACCTCATAGCATCCTTCCAGTATCTGAAGGGGGCCTATAGGGATGCTGGGGAGGAACTCTTCATTAGGGACTGCAGGGATAGGACAAGGGGTTCAAACTTAAACAGGGGAAGTTTAGACTTTATATGAGGAAGAAATTCTTTACTGTAAGGGTGGTGAGGCACTGGAATGGGTTGCCCAGGGAAGTTGTGAATGCTCCATCGCTGGCAGTGTTCAAGGCCAGGTTGGGCAGAAGCTTGGGTGGCATGGTTTAGTGGGAGATGTCCCTGCCCATGGCAGGGGGGTTGTAACTAGATGATCTTAAGGTTCTTTCCAACCCTAACTATTCTATGATTCTAACATTCAAAAAACAAATTCATTTTTAAGATGGACCTTAAGGCACTTAGCTGTGCTTCTCATGATGTTTTATTGAAGCCTTCAAGGTAATTAAAGATTAATTATTACTGAATAAATCACTATACTGATCTCTTCATATGTTCAAGATGCAGTCCCCACGAACAACTTCAAATCAACCAAAATCCATACTCCAGTGTAACAAACCTTCCCCATCTGCCCTCTTGTTCCACTGTGAATACTTGTGCAGTCCCCACTCAAGTCTGGCTGGTCAGAGAACTGATCCAGCTGAACATCAATCCAGAGGAGGAAAACAGACAGTTTTCAGCTCAATCAGCTTCCAAACTGGACTCTATGTGTAGCTTCAAGCTGACACAAAGGCTGTATGTTATTTATGGAAACTCATCTCCAACCTCCACTCATCCTCTCATTTTGAACTGCAGTTATGTTGCTACCTGCAGTTTGGTTGAGACACTTGTGCACAAGTTTTATTTGTAATACAAAAGAGTTTTCCTAATCAATAGTAAGACCACCACCACCGTCCCCAAAAAAAACCCCACCAATCGACAAACAAAAAAACCCCACAAGCCAAACCAAAGCAACCAAACAAAGTTGTCTTGAGTTCCTGACCACTTCCAGTGCAGCCACAGCATGGATAAGGCTCTCCTCCCAGACAGTTCTGGTGTGAACTCCTTATATCACTTCAAAAGATTCTGCCTGTTTTGGCAGCTTCTACAGACTCCTGACTCTCCCTGCTAACCGCAGATGTCCCAGAACCTTGGTTCCCAGTGAAGCCCTCCCTGCAATGGTTGCTGCTCTAGTTCTTTAGGTCTAGGGTAGTAGATTAACACTATCAGCAAGCTTATACACAGCTGACCTGCTGCCTTAAAAGCCCAGCTGATGGTGTGATTTAGAGATTCTAGGATTTTCCTTGCTAAAACAGTCCTGACAGCTTCAGGAAAGTTATTTTCTCCACAGTATTTTATTGATTTTGATATTTTATTGATTTGGAGGCATATGGTGGGAAAGAATAAAACACATACACATGCACCCCTCCACCCCCCTGCAACTCCACTGTAGGTAATAAAATATTCATGACATTGCTTTTTCTGAGAGCTAATGGACAAGACATGTCTACTGAAGAAGTTTAATTACTGTCTCCAAGAACGAGAAATAGATAGTCTTCTATAAAACTGAATGTAAGGTTAGCACAATACAATCACTTAATTCATATAAGAATAAAAAAAGGTATGAGTATTAGACTGAGGCAAACTTCTGCTTCTCCAAGAAAGAAGCATCACTTAATTTCATTCTAAGTACATGGGAACGACACTGGCAGGAGAAATCTGTACAACAGAGTGTGTTATATTGTGACACTTCAGCTTAAAATAAGTAAAAAGGCTGAAAAGCCACGAAACGAACATAATACTCCAAAACAGAAGTTAGGACAGCCCACAGATTACACATGGTTAAGTCAACAAATCAGATTCTATCAAAGAAATAAAACTCAGATATGAAATTTAATAATTAATTGTCATAATGCAATTTAGGTTAGCAAGCACATTTTTAATGGAAAATGTTCTTTTTAAGTAGCTAGTTTTAGAGGTAGACTAGAAATTATTCTAAGAACTTTAAATGAACCCACTTTATTTTTGCTGACATTTGGCACAAACTAGTTTGTAAAATTAGCATCATGCAATAGATCAAATAATACTAAATGGATGAAGAACTGGCTAATTGGCAGATGTGAACAATAAGTTCTTCACTGGAACTCAAACATACTGTACTAGTTTTGTCTGGGATAGAGGTAATTCTCTTTCTAGTAGCTCTTATGATGCTTTGGCTTTGTGCTAAAAACTGTGGATAACAGACTGATGATTTAGCTATTGCTGAAGAGTGCTTACACAGCATCAAAGCCAGCAGGCTGGGGGTGCACAAGGAGCTGGGAGGGGACACCGCTGGGACAACTGACCCCAGAGATATCCCACACCATGTGGCATCATGCTCATATGCATATAAAGCTGGGGAAGAAGAAGGAAGAGAGGGTCGTTCAGTGTGATGGTGTTTGTTTTCCCAAGTAACTGTTACATGTGGTGGACCAGCCCTGCTGTCCCAGAGATGGCTGAACACTTGCCCATGGGAACACTTGCCCATGGGAAGTGGTGAACGAATTTCTTCCTTTGCTTGCACACTCAGCTTTTGCTTTACCTGTTAAACTGTCTTTATCTCAACCCACAAGTTTTCTCACTTTTAGCCTTCCAATTCCACCAATGAGCAAGTGGCTGTATGGGGGTTAGCTGCCTGCTCAAGTAAAACCCTAACACATTTGCACTATTCAAGGCCTTACAGGGATGTCAGTGGCATTGACACCATTAAGCATTTTGAATAGTTGATTTAAAAGTAGAATTAATCACTACAAAATGCATTTGTAAAGGAAACACAAGAAGACTGATAACTGAAGAGTAACACAGTTTAAATGACTGGTATCCTGATCTATTTCAATGAAATTGTGTGAACAAAAGTTGAAGGCAAACCAGGAGCACAAAGGCAGCATAACAGGGAAAGCACAGATTCCATATGAGGATCTACAGGTTTGTGATACACAGGCCTATGGTCCAAATCAATGATTCCTCAGGCATTTTGTTGAGCTATCACAGTAAAATCACACAGGGAAATAGCTAAAGAAATTCCTTCTCAGTGCATGGACTATGCTTGTTTTTAAAATACATTTAATACTTATAAAATCCCCAGAATTACCCTTCAAAGCAATAAGGACTCATTCCTCAACTCGTAAGATTTCAAACTAAAACACAAGTTCTATTGGCAGTATACTGCATATGAAATTCTTAAAACTCATAGAACAGAATACAAATAATGAACAAAATACATAAACTTATGGAACTTTTATCTGTTTTCTGTCATACCAACCAGAAACACATTAATACTACAACAATTGTAACAGACCTTTGAATTATGGCATTCACATCAAACCAGCTACCAACAGAAGCAAAACATGCCTAATACTGGCTTATCTTCATCACTGGAGTAATACCAAAATTCCTCCTGCTGTGCCCCTTCCCCCTTCCGTGTTCTTCCCTTCCGAATGCTAAGCAAGAAGAAACACATGACGGGCTTTGGTAAGACTAAGTAATTAGCTGAGGATTTTTTGGTGCTTAGTGCATACTGGAATACCACTGGATTTTAAAGAAATAAGAACAATCTAAATGGCTGGTCCAACAACTAGTAATTAAAGATACTCCAAACAGCACTGAAAAGAGTTATTAATGAAGCCTGTAACGAAAATACAAGAAACCTCTGCATTCTGGGCAATGATACAGACTTGTTGTGAAGGCATGATTATAATACATATAGCTTTTACAGAGTGAAGTACATATCCTGGATAATATACTTTTTTCCACATGCAAAGCACTTGGTACAGATAAACTGAACCTGCCCAGCATTGCAGGGTAGCACTAGGAACACTCAATGTGGAAACTGAAGTAGGAGTGTGCTTGAAAGACATGCTAGCTAGCAGTGCTAAATAAGCTATGGAGTCCTTAGTCTGAAGCCCTTAGTCTGAATTTTAAACAAGCTCAGAAGCGCTTTACAGGTTGATTTAGGCATGGAACAAATGTAGCTGGAACAAGAATCAAAATGGCTGAGGTCTCAGGAGTGCATTTCATTGATCCCTATCTAGGTTTTCCCATTTCTGATTTATTTCACTGTCTCCTGAATAATTGCAGACATTTAATTAAAAAATTTCATATGCAAAGCAATAAAATTAGTTCAAAATGAATCTCAGCTGGGTCAGAGAGACAGCTTTACAACTGACACAGTGTAGATTTCTTTGTAATCATCCTTTATTGCAGGGATAATCTGTAAATTAGAGTGCTGCAGTTGTCCACTGCCATCAGAGAGCTGTATATTCTGCACTCTGTAGTACCTTAGCACTGCCTTCTAGGTACTTCAGTCACTAACCAGGTTTCCCACTGGTGCTGGCAAGATAGGAAGCCTGTTTTACACATAGGGAATAGGGCAGTGGCTCAATGGCAATTGAAAATGACAAGGCATGAATTCTACACAAATGGGGCCAAAGTATGAGAATGCAGCACACTGCTTAGAAAGCAGTACACACTGAGGTACAACTGCTGTTACTACTACAAGGCTGTCATGGGTTCAGCTTAAACCACGACAAAGGCACAGATAATGTCTAGAAGCAGGGCTCCGTATTTAAACAGTAAATTGTGTTTGCTGTACTTCTTTCTGAAGGTAAATTATTATTATAATAGAACAATTATAGCTGAGATTATTTTTTTTCTTAAATGAGTTCCATGCCACATATGTTTAAGAAATCCCCAAACCTCTGACCATCATGTGGTAGTAAGTAACACCGCTTTCCCGTCCATAAAGCTGATCAAATTCCTTCTTTTGCAGGTAATTCCATAAGATAAAAATTAAAAGCATAAGCTCTTTTCTAAATACTGACTGAGATTTATAGCTTATGCATGCCTTCCCAGATGCTTTATAGCATTACCAACACCTATTTGTTCAAAAATGCTTTCCCTGGCTGTGCATTATTCAGCACAGCTTTTCCAAGTGCAGTCAACACATCAGAAAATACACTGAGAAGTAATCCCAACTGTCCAAGCTGTAGCCACCCATAATGCTCCTTGTGGCCACAAAGACAAACTGTGGCTTTTCAGTATCTACAACTCTTCATGGAAAAAGAAGCTTCTCTCAGAGGTTGCTTCCACACCTCCTTCTTTATATACAATATCTGACAGAAGCAATACAGCAAGAACAGATAATGGTGTTTCCCAGTAAATTGGCTCTGTACTTTCAGTATCTCGAAACAAATACTTGCCCAGGCTCCTTTTAACATAGGCATTTTTTTTTTCTCCTGGTGTACTGAAGCAGAAAAATACAGATTTGAAACACCTTCATGAGTAAATGGCAGCAACTAGTTATTACATTTTTATTTAAAAATATAAAAAGATGTTATTTATGTAGTAAATGGCAGTCAGGAAAAAAAGGCAAAACGTGTAAACTGAGATATGCCACAGCTATTGCATGCAGTACAAATGACGTTTAGCAGTATGCTTCCCAAGGCAACATGTATTAAAAAGGAAAGAATATAACTGTAGTTTATGACTGAGCTAGGAGATCATTTTTGCTGGTTTTGTAAATATAAACTGAACTGGATAAATCAAAGGGTGTGGAACTGACAGAAAGGACAGAAAAAAATAGAGGCAAAAAGTATTAACCCATCTTTTGAAAAGAATAGGTGATAATAAAGTCAGAAAAAGAAGACTTGGAAAAGTCTCCAAAAGATGACTAATATGTATTAGTTAGGAACTGTTCTATTTTATTGATTAATAAATATAATTAATAAATAACAGCAGTCTAAACCAAGAACAGAAAACATGCAAGTATTTACCTGCTTTGAGCACGGCACGTTGCTGTTATTTTTTTCCATGAGGGACCATTTCAAAATATTTGGCAAAGTCGGTGATTTCCATGTTGGCCAAGGGTTGACAAATTTCCCATCTTTGCCTCTCTTCGATTTAGTGACATCCTCTTCTAATCTGTAGTCCAGCCTGAAGCTTTTCCTGGAGGTCCTGGAAGAATCGCTGCCCCTGGAACCTCGACCCGAGTTCTGACGTTTCCTTACTGCTTCTTTAGGGTACTGGCTACACGCAGTCAGAGGCTGCTCTTCATCCGTTTTCTTATCCATATCTTTTTGAGAAGAGCTAAAATAAATTTCAAATTATTCAATATTTTCTTGGACTAACATCAATGTTCATCAGATTGAATGTTCTCACACACGTCAGAAACAAGCCTGCCCTTCTTAGTTTATGATCCACTGCAATTTTTCCTCACCAAAATGTGCTTTAAACCAGCTGCTATTACACAAAAGACTTCAAAAACATGCTGTGGCAAGTAGACATGAGATCTCTTTGTAGTTCAGGCAGAATTTTCTTCCCCGGTATGCACAGCTTCAGATACTAGCACTATTATCTGCAAGAGTGAGGGGGGAGGGTTCCTTGATTTACATTTTGGAAGAATAGTAAATTCCTTCTGAAACTTATGACATTTAAGTGCCTGATGTAATATGATCCTGCAAACCTGCCCAAGAGACACTAGAACTATACAGTACCTTGGGACTTGCCTATAGAGTGACTTTGTTTTGCAGTAAGAGCAGCAGCCTCATGTAGCATTAATAACACATTACTTCTACCAACAAGATGCACAAGCATGCAGAGAAGTCAGAACACAAAAGATATTTGGTCCTATTTCCTATTTTGTCTAAAACAAAGGAAAAGCTTGTTGTAAGAATAGTAAAAGTAACTGTTTCAAACACAATTTTGATACACATTTAAGTGAACTCACTAGCAAAAGTTTATAGAAAACTGGAATGTCTCAAATAAATCACAGCTGCAATGTCTGCTCTTAATTCCATTGCAAAATATTTTAAAAAGTGAGAAAATGACAGAGAAAAGCTATAAAGTCACAATTCTGGCACATTTCTAAGACAATTCTGAGTTCAGTAGTCAGCATCTCTTACTTCAACTGCACTTAAGTGTCGCGGAGTTCAGGAATATGGAGAACTATTGATCTCATTATATGCAAAGTGAAAAACCCCAATTTCCCTATTTTATTTTAAAGTTGCTGCAGCAATGCAGTTGAAGCGGAATGTGTCAGTTTGCATTGAGGGTAAATATGCTGTTCTGAGAGTTTTTGAATAAATAGGTTGCTATTTCAAAGAGTGCTCAACTTTCTGGTACTTACAAATTCTGCCTGATAAAAACTATAAGATGACCAGTAAGGAACACACAGTGTGACAAACTGCTTAGGAGCAGGAATATTGTTAATAAGAAATTGTGAAGTTTGTCTTGTGGAAAACCTCTCTACTATTTCATTAACTCAAATACTCAAACTTAAACTGTATACCTATGAGAAGCACTGGGCTGAGGTACCAAAGCTAGGTCACTTGAACAACATCTTCATAGAACAGAATTATGCCCACAGTTTTCTTAGAAACTGCATAACTCACCATTCCCCTCATAAGTTCAAATTGAACACAAATGCATTTACTGGTGAGGCTCCAGCTTCAAATGCAGAGCATTGGTGTCAGTTGCAAAGGTAGGACAATTAGTAAATACTGTGATGTTTTCTTTCCAAAAGAACCATTACTTTGCCATACAGTAGAGATTTAATATTAACACATTAAAATTCACTTCTGGTAAAGAAGGATGAGCAATGTTCAGAAAACACTGCTGACATTTTTTTGGCCACAATCTGGTTTTAATGCAATTGCTTAAGTTTCCCTATAGTTTTACTGAAACCACTCCAGTTATTATTTTCTATTCTGCAATAAGATACAACATCTGCATCATAATTCACTGTTGATACTCCCAGGCTTTTTTCTCTATTCCACTAAAACACATTCGCTAAACATTTACTGGAATAAGCCTTCAATGGAACAGCCACCCAGCTTGCTCTGTGCCATCTGAAGCAGATAAATGGTAACAAAAGGAATGAGCACCACAAAAAGGGAGACAGAATACCCCCAAAATTGTAATAGATATTTTGACTGTTACTTTAGCTTAAGAAGGTTGGGATTTCTTTGGCATTCCTCAGGAACATTTTCAACGCCAAGTCATCTTATTAGTTTAGCAAAGCATGCAGACAGGGCATAAAACATCTACTCTGCTAGAAAGCATCATGAAAAAAAAAAAAATCACAAAAGTTTAATCAGATAGGTGCTTAATTCCAGGAAATTCTTCTGCTAACATCTCAGATGTCTGATTTTTAAATATATATAACTACTGTAATTATTGTTGCTATAAGACATTTTATATTAGAGACCAGAGTGCCTAAGGTTTTTATTTTTAAGCTTCTGTTTATCTATTCATTCATTGCTAAAATAGGTGAATTCTACTTTTGCTTAAATTTTCATATAAACCTTTGATCTTACTCCGAAAGTATAAACCTCTAGGGGAAGCAGGGATCAACTATGCTGATTAAACAAAGACAATGCCAGAGCATTTAAAGACACTGCAGGTATCTGCCAACATATTTTCCACATGATGCACATGCATTACCTTCATTAGTATTCCACAAGCAGCTGAAGGAATGAAAGACCTTAGTGCTCACAAAAAAAAAACCAAACCAACTCTTGTACATGCGTAAGGGACACATTTACAAACAATTAACTGACAAAGTATTCTTGATCAACTGTAGACTCCTTTGAAGCATCAATCTTGCCAGTTCATTTCTGTTTCATTTAAACTGGTAAAATACATCCTAGAATATTCACGGAATGCAGTAAAAGAAATCTTACTTTTCTTATATAAAAAGTTAGATGATCATTTCTTGAAAGCCAGCAATGATTAGCTTAGAGTAAAAGTCAACCACTTATTAGTCCAAGCAGATTCTTACCCTTTTGCAAAAGAAAGCCTCACTAGACAGGAGATTTGGCAGGTATATTTTAAACATTAGAAGATATACAATCAGAAATAAACTGATTTTTCATCTAGCTTCCCTGAATTCTTCCCCGCTTTAAATAATAGTTTGGCACTTGAGAAATAATTAAGCTTTGGATTACCAGTGAAATTACGAGTGATAGAGACACTGAAATCAGACTGGAGTAGAGTCGTATTCACCCTGGATCAACAGTGGTCATGTCCTTGGTGAATATTTGTTACTGTAAGGTTCCACAATAAATCTTGTCTTTTCCAGACTTTCAAAGAGAGAAACTACTACTCTACTTAAAAGCATTAAACTGCTTTTTTCAACAAATGGAATCCATCCTTCAGGATGAGGTTACTTACTCCCAAACAAGGGCAAGTGGATCGCCGCCACCCGTAAGTGGGGCTCAGGCAAGATGCAATGTAAGCACCCTCTCTGTGCTCAGAGATACTTTACAGCTTCAACTGAATTCAGGAAAGGAAATGGAACAAGACATACAGACTACTAATGGAGACCATTTGTCATGCCAAATCCAAAAGGCCAGAAGGTATGCTAGACGGAAGGGAAGAACACCACTGGCTGATGAATAGGATGAAGCCTAATGTGAATCAAAACAGAGCTCACATAACTGGTTTTCCAGCACCAAATACAAAGATGCCCCTAGTAATCCACAAAGCAAGAGAGAAGTTGTAGATCAGGCAAGAGGCAGCATGGAAAACCCATGTCTTACACCTGTAAACAGGACATAGCCTGTAGGACAACAGGTTTGGGGTCAATTGTTTATTTTGGCATTGCTTATACAATTAAAAACTTGGATATAACTCTCTTGGCTTTCAGTCTTCTGTTTATTTAGGAAAATAACGAAAAGGTTAAACATTTTAGTACTTTCTGGAAAAGAAGGCTGGAAACAGCATGCGTTAGCATTACAATAAGCACCCTGGCATAAAAAATTCTGGTTTAAAATGGTCTTTCAACACAGCAAAGCTTCAAGCCAAATTATTTTCACTTTCTTTGAAGACAAAATGCATCAACATAAAATCTATTGTGCAAGTCTCCACCTTTTCCACCCAGTTTCCTGTAACATCTGCTACTCCATAACTGAAATGGAGCATACAGCCACGCAGACATGCTACTACTAACCATGAAGTCTGCCAGAACAGATTTATCTTTCTCTTCTACACAGAAATGTGGTCCTTATTTAACAAACCCGTAAGCCAGAAAGTTTAAGGAAGAATTACTATGAAGCTATGGTTTACTGGAACCCATAAAAATCCACAAAACTTTACACTTACCTTGCAAACATTCCATAGCTCTCCAAATATCCTTAATTTTCTCTACTTTTTAGCCAGAGGTCTGGTTAATTTCTAATCACCACATCTCTGTATAGACTACATCCAGAACTGGGCTGCACTACACATCACCTAAAAGGGACAGCACACAGTTCCTCACAAATACGCATCACTGTAGCCTTACCAAAGCCAGACACTGAGCTTTCTGCAAGCTACACACTGCTACACAACTCCAAAGATTCCTTTAAACATACTTATATTTTATGATTACAAAAAGCAAACTTTTTGGCTTGAAAACTAAGAGGGGGAGGGAGAGAGAGACCAGCTAAAAGGTATTTGCCCCGGCACACTCAACCATCAAACAACTGCCTGCAAAGTTTTGGCTGTGCTTTTATTTTTCCTTCAGGTCTGAAGTTGTCTGCTTAAATTAATGAACAGTTTGAGGCTAGAAGATTCTGAACATATTTAAACTGTTATTGTGCAGTACTCCAGGCTGTTCATTGTATCACTGTACACTTAAAAAAACCAGAACCTGAGCTTGCTGCAAATTGGATATTGCTGTGCAACCTGAAAGTTTTCTTTTATTTTACATATTTTTTTATGACTGCAAAAGCAATTATTCCAGACACTCCTGGTCTTAGGATTTCACACAAAGAAGATCTCTCAAGCTTGCAACCAGTTGATCTATAAATACTTTTATTGTTTGAGATTCCCCATTAAAAGCTGCAAGCAAGAACAAGCACTGAAGAAAATCTCACTCAAATTATTTGGTATTTTAACAGCCAGCTTGGGATTGTGTGTGATATCCTATTGCCATACATCCACAAAGCAGAAAATTCATGTCAGTACAGCCTTTTTCCATTCTTGGATGTATCCACTTCATAGAAAAGCTATAGGTTGCCAGCCCAGTTCTCTGTTCTCATTAGATCTGTAAGTACCCTGATTCCATAGTGATCCTGTGTACTGTTTAAGAAAGATAACAAGTGAGTTGATAACAGAAACAGAAATAGCTCTCTCCATAAACAACCTCATAGAATTAGGATTAATCCTTTACCATTCTTAGTTTTGAGGATACAGAGTAAAACAAAGTAAAGTTTTATTTAGACATAACATGAAAAAAAATAGTTACAAATAAAATATGAAACATTTTCCCAGGATCGTCTGTTCTTAAGCATATTCTTACAACAGCTGCCTTACTTAAGCAGCTACCATTATGAGCCAATATATTTCTGCCCTCATTACTCCCCCAGGCTTGCCAAAACAAACATTTGTGTCCACATAATAAATTAGTTCAAGAAACTGATCTAGCTGATAGTCATCTCTTACCTTCCCATCCCTTAGAGAAGCACTTAATTTTCACCTGCATCACTGTATAAACATGCAAGTGTTTATACCAACAAACTGGCTAGGACAGGGAACGGTGAGAACAGGAATATACTGTTGCAAATAAAAACTACTTATGCCATTACTGCTATTAAAAAAATAATTCATTAAATATCCTCCATTTAGACTTCACTCAGTGTAGCTGAGTTATATATACCACCAAGTTAGGTTCAGTGATTCCTCCTACCCTTAATATATTTCATTTCCAATCTATCCCCTATCTAAGATTTCATTCATATTTAGAACTGATGCTGCTTAAACCCTCTGGGTGCTTCCTCCAAGAGCACTGTTTCATACTGTAACAAGCAAATTCAATAGCTACCTCCCACCCAACAAGCAGCCCACTCCCGTCACCACACATTCTGACCTCTGCTACCCTGGCATTCAGTAGGGAGCTAAACCAACAGGAAGTTATTCATAGCCATTACAAGTGCCTATCAGCCACACAGTTACATGCCCCTGGATACAAATGCAAACAGGCTTTAGAGTCAGATCTGTTAGTACCTGCAGCCAGCTATTCTCAACCATGGGTTAAATCTGATCAGCTATGGGCATTGTATTAGCTGCATAAAGATGCCTCTTCCTGGAACAATACAGAACTATTTTCCCTGTGTTTCCAGGTGCTACAAATAACTGTTCCTGATGTGAGAGTAGTTGTCTGTAAGGCTCACACGCATTAACAGAGGTACAGACCCAATAGCCAGTATCTTCAGCTATACAGGCCTATTAAAATAAGTTATTTCCTTCTCTGCCCTCATCTTTTACTGCAGTCTTGAATAAAAGTGTCTGAAAGCTGGCATGTGGCCATCACATCTAAAAGAGCAGCCTGAACTATCATTATGATTTAACACAAGAGCAGTGTAATTCTGTGCTGTTGCTGAAGCAGTCACCAAAGGCAAGCAGGAGCCAAATTTCCCTACACAGGAACAGAGTGCTTTCCTTTGCTCTCCTAAACAAGAAATTTCATATGACTACACAGTGAAAAGGGAAGAATGTTGAAAACATAAGAGCTGAATTAAAATTTTCTTACCTGCTCTGCAGGATTCAGGCTGACAACATAGAGAAGCAAGGTTTGTGCATTACAGCTGTGTTATGGTATGCCAGACAGGAACTGGATCGCAAACCAAACGCAGACAAATTTTAAACCAGAAAATAAGAGAAGATGGCACATGCACACAGCTGGGCAAATAAATTGTGGATTCCAACAGCAATGATAATCTCCATGGATGGCCCTCCACACTTGTACAGAATTTCAATAAAGCTTTTCCAAAAGAGCAAAGATGAAACTTGTACCAACCCAACAGTATGTGGACATTGTAGGGTTGTGTCAATAGCGCTACTCCTGTAAGTATTTGTGCAAATGAGCAGTTCATTGTTGGTCTACTGTTGTGCCTATAGTTAATAACACAGGCAAACCTTTCCAGACTGGGACTTACCGTGAGAAAAAACTACCAGTCTTTAAAGTTTAGCATTTATGAATCCACTTTAGCCAGTCCCATGAATTAACAGCTTATATGCATCATGGGTTTAGTATTTTAAGTTATTATATCATGTGTCCCTGCCCATGGCAAGGGGGTTGGAACTAGATGATCTTAAGGTCCTTTCCAACCCTAACTATTCTATGATTCTATGTTGAAGCTGATAGAACAGGTTCTTCTCAACTAAAACAAAGTTTTAAAATATTACAAGCTCGCACTCAGTCTTGAGGGTAAAGGTTTCCCATCTAACATCTTAACATCAATTAGATGTGTCTGAAAATAAACACTACTACATGTTTAATGAAACTAAGGCTCCACTTGAAAATGCTATGGCAGAAATCCGATTTCCTTTGTAGCACATGGCCATAAAGGCAATGCAAGAACTGCTTCCATAAAAGTACATCAGAATCATGTTAAAACCTTGATCCACAGGATCCTTGTGGCAAAGCAGGACCTGAAGCAGTTCCATTTATAATACAGTCTGGCACTTTCATGTCTGCAACTGCGCAATTGCTATCTCCACCTCACTCGCGAAGCCTTTTAATTTGCTGCTTCCTTTTCTCTCTATGCCAAAAAGGAACAAACTTGTATGCAAACTTTTTCTAGACTCACATTGAGGATAAACCTTTAAAACACTGTAAAGCCTCAGTTGTCCTGGAATCGCAGCAACACCCAAGCACTAAGCTAGTTTTTATTTTTAAGTCAATACACAGTCATAGTTTTGTTCATGTACATATTTAAATGCTGGGTATTTGATTCCATCTCTTCAGTTCAAAGTCCAAGCACATAGGACCCAATGTCATTTCTCTGCAATATAAAAATATTTCCCTAATTTTTTTCTAAATCTACTTTATTTCAACATAAGCTCAGCTTTTGCTTCTCTGAACACATTCTCTCTCTCCATCTGCCTGCATATGTATGTACACACACCCCATACAGATATGTACTTTACAGAACTACTTATAATATTTGACCCAAAATTTATCAAAATCCAAACAAATAACTTTCAAGTCAGTTAAGACAAGAAAATTAGAAGTTTTTCTATGTTGAAATATATGTTTTCTTGCATGCAACTGTTCAAAGACCATCTTTCACATGAGGCAAGCCAAAAGGTCATCAGCCTTTCCAAATACAAAAGTTTTGAATCTCCAAAACCTCACACTGGAAAGACAGAAAGCATACACCATACAGCACTCTTATGCTTCTTTAACTGAAACACAGCCACTAAAAAAAAATACAAGGGGTAGGAGATCAGACACAGCAAAACACAAATACCCACGGAAACAACATCAAAACATGTTAACATTTTTCATGGCAACCCTTCTTCCTATATTTAACCAGCATTCTACTCCACCTCCACAACTCTAGGTTATGATGTCTCTTCATGTATTCTGAATGAAATGCAAAGGGCTTTGGTTATTAGTCAACAACAAAAGTACTAATATTAAAGTTGTTTGTTTGGTTTTTTTCTTATGGAAGCATCAAGGCACATTTCCAGTACAAGTGTGAGCCATCTACTAATTTTCAAGGCTCCATTCTAAATATGTAGGTGCTTTAAAGAGAAAAAGTGTTTTGTTTGAATACAGCTAAATAGATACACATAAACAACTTGTTATTGCCACAACCTCTTTTTCAGAAACAGCTGAACCTCACTGAAACTATCCCTCAAAAACCGGTTCAAAGCATGGGAAATTTCTGCCTAAACAACTGGAACTATTTCCAAATACTATAAGCAATACATAAGCCCTTACTCAGCAGACAGTAGCACTACCAGCTCCAACCATGGTAACAGGTCTTACACAAGAAAATACAAGATACACATCTCAATATACATTCCTTACTACTTTTCACTCACACAACAGCTTATCAAACCTTGTTTTTCACACTTCACACAATGCAGCAAACTGTTTTCACAGTCATTTAGTAATGCCCTGTTCTCCTTGCTGAGCCTTTATAAGGTTTATCTTCTTGGGCACGGTTGTATGCTATTCAAAACCCTTCTCTATACATCTGCTAAATACTAAGATATTACATGCAAACAGTAAATAACATGTAGCTACTTTCCTGGATTTCCTAAGGATATTCAAACCAAGTGCAACATCTGGTTTACTGAAAAATCCTTTTTACTCAAAGCTGCAATGAGACATAAGATGACCAAGTGATTTACCTCGGTCCTGGCTTTGAGTGTATGAGAAGGGGATTCTTATTACAGTGCTAGCCAGCATATTGCAATCTACATACTTACAGCAACTGACTGGAAAAAAAATCAAAGTGAGATCAGGAAGGGATTCCTAGACGTGACAAAAGAAAACAAAAATTTCACAGCAGGTGCTACATGTAAAGGCCAAATTAACATGGTAGCATTTCCTTTTTCCTTGTTACAGACAAAACAATTGCCTTCCCATTTGCAGAAAAGAACTTAAAAGCTATTTCTTTACAGAGAATTAGCAGTTTTGGCTCTATCTCAAACTTATAAAGGCTGAGAAAATAGCAGATTTCTGCTGAGGCAATTCCTCAAATCTACTTAGTTAAAACAAGAGAATAATAATAACAACTGCTTCCTTTTAAAAAGGCTGCAGATCTCTCTTGATCTGGGACAAGCTAATGCAAATTAACTGTTATTTATATTTGAACCGTTTCACTGTCATCCTTTACTTCCTCCTTTCCTGAATGCGTCCTCTCCATCACAGCAAGTGAATCAGAGAGGACTTTCTAATCTCCAGGTGTTCAAGATTCCCATTATAATTTTATAATAGGCATTTCAATTTCAGATCATTTGGGGCATTTCTAAAGCATCTGATGTAGTAATTCCTACATTAATAAGGTAAAAATCTTATTTCTTCTTGTCTTCCTTATAGCCTTACCTACAAAATGAATGAGGCTTCCTACTTTATTAACTGATAAAGCTGCTAGTATGACTTAAAAACTACATGACTTTTCAAGAGTCTTTTGCCAGGAAACAGATTTGATTATCCTGTCACTATGTTTAATTTTTTTATATCACTTTGGCTGGTGTAGTTTGAAAAATACAGAAAATACCTATAGTAGTTTCCTTTAAAACTGAAAACTCGCTTCATAATCGCCATTTAGCAAAGCGAGGAGTAAGAAATCATAATCATCGCTAGAAAAGCCATTTCTGCAGAAGTTGAAGACAAACTTGACTGCATACCGTCAACACACTCAACACATCCTTTCCCTAAACCCTTACTAGAGATAATGGCAGGTCATCGGGATCGTTTGACTGAACTAATTACATTAAATGACTGTTAATATCTTCCACTTCGCACCAAGCAAATCAAGAACATCTGTTGGCGTCTCCTCTTCAAAGGAAAACACTCGCCAAACCGTCAATACCATGAAGCGTATTATTTTTTGCAGGCGATTATATAACTTGTTTCTCTCTGAGGGCTGCTGCAGCGTATTTTACCGTCAGTTTACGGGAAACGAAATCATCGCCGCTGGGAGGGCAGGGGGAGAAGGTAAGACTTCTTCTTCCAGGGCTTCCTTCGTCGGAGGGAAGGGTGTCCGCGTCCCCAACTGTTTCTGGAGCTGGCACGGGTCTGTCACCAGCCAACGCGGCACCTTTCGGGGACGGGGGACACCCGCGGGCTCCCGGGCAGGAGCAGCCCCGCCACCGGCAGTGTGCGTCCACCTCAGCGGCCGAGGAGCGCGGGAAGGCACCGGGCTGCGCTGCCGCTCCGGGCCGGGAGCCAGCGCTCAGCCGCCCCGGCACGTCGCCCACCGCTTAACTTTCCTGAGCGGACACCCGCGCTCGCTCTGCCCCGCTGCCGCTGGCGGGGCTCCCCGCCTCAGCCGCGCTTTTTGCCGCCTCCCGCAGGGCTCAGCGCGGTCCCCCCGCCACACTCACCCGGCGGGACCCCCGCTACCGTTCAGTCTAGCGAGCCGCGCTCGGAGCAGGAGCGCAGTGCTGCGCGGCTCCGGGTGCCCTGCCCGCGGCCACCAGCCGGGGTCTGAGCGCGGCGGGTCGGGCAGGTGCCTCTCCTCCGGGCCGGCGTGTGGCGGGAGCGCCGCTCGTCTCGGTCCCTCCCTGCCCACAGGAAGGTGCGGGGGCAGCGACCCCCGCCCTCAACCGCTGTCACTCGCCAGAGAGCCGCTCACCTCCCGGGCTGCTGCTGTCCCTGAGGAGGCTGGTCCTCCTCCTCCTCCTCCTCCTCCTCCTCCTCCTCCTCCTCTTCCTCTTCCATGGTGCCGCTCCACCCCCTGCGCGGCGGCTCCGCGGCTCTCCAGAAGCCGTGGAACGGCTGCGGTTTCCTCCCTCGCCCACCCGACGCTGAGGGCAGCGCGGCGAGCTGCAGACAGCAGCTCCACAGCGCCCTACCCCGCACCATGGCGCGGGGCCGTGGGTTTCCGCCTGGCGGCGCGTTACCAAGATGGCGGCAGGGGGGGCCGGTGCCTGGGGAGACGCGGCGGCCGGGCTCCCGCGGGTCACAGCGATGGCGGGGCAGCTCGGCGCTGCCGCTGGAGGCCGGGCTACCCGTCGGCACCGGGAAAAAGGAAGCGCTAGGTTCTGCTTCTGGCCGGCCCCGCAGTTGGTAAACACTCGGGAGTACAAGCGTACTCCGAGCATACACCTGGTGCTGCAGCAGAAAAGTTTCCTAGACTCGGGTTTCCTCAGGAACCCGAAGCAGTGCCGCCATCACTGGGGATAGCCGTGAGGCCACCCATGGCCATCGGCTGCCCTCCCGCAGAGCATCCCATCTCGCAGATCCCTCTACCCCCATGGTCACTCCCCTGCTTTCAGAACTGACGCTCCTGTTCCAGTTTCTTCACGTGCTGGGTTACAACCACCACCTCACCTCCTGTTTACACACGTGAGTAGTTCACATGCGACTCCCGCTGATGGGCTGGGAAGTGAGGGATTCTGCGGCACCAATCCAGAAAAAATAGGTTCTCAGGAATAAATGTCTATTTTATTTTAAATATTTCCGTACCTCCTTAAGCACGTGATAGAAGGTAAAGGACTAAGTTATGCAGCTATGGTATAAAAAAACATATGTCCTACATAGCAGCAGTATGAAATCTAAGACTATCTGGATCTCCAGTAACACATTTACATACATTTTATCTTAATGCTTAGGAATGGATGTCCAGTTTATCAGTGAAGGACAAGTTCTCATGCTAGGTCTTTGGAGGCTAGAAACATGAGCCTTACCCTTATCATTAATCTATCATTCTCTCAGTCTCTGTAAAGTAGAGGAAGGAGGATACTACTGAGTTATCTTGTTCTGTACGAGGATGACAGATACATATTTGTTGCTTATGGTCAGGCAGATTTGCTGACCTTTGCCAGTTGGAAAATCCTATTTTATTACTTACTTCTTGTTCTTCTCACCTGACATTTCCTGATCATTTCACCTCCTATCAGTATGTCTAGTGCTAAGATAGCCTTGTAGTAGCAATGACTTTTACTCATACATTATTAAACACAAGTCTATATTGAAGTTATTTTTACTGCTACTTTATGTAATCTAAGCCCTGCATAATGAGTCAGAGGATAAAACTGCCCTCCATAGCTCTGACCAATGCCCATTAGCAGTTAGTAATAATTAGTGCCTATGTATAGGAATTTGAGTCAGCCAACAGGCTGGTAGTAACTGATTGCCAAAAGCAGTGGGTTTGGGATGCTCATCCTGCACCAGCTGAGTGTCTCCTGGTAGGCAGATCTCTTCCACATGTTATTTGGAAGTAGTTTGTGTCACCAGTGCTGTGAAAGCCACAGTTCAGGAAGTTGTGCTTTAGTAAATACATTTTGTCTGTGCTACAAATATAGATGTCAACATCTGGAGGCTGTAAGTAAAGACAACTGGTGTCAGTGCAGCATGCAGTTTTCAGTTTGAAAGGGAAACATCTCTTTCTCTCATATAACAACTGGTGAAGAATTATATGGTTGCTCAAGTTATTTCTGACACCACTAGAAGTGCCTATCAGCCCTTGTTAGCTGTTCTGCCATGCCAGTGTGTACAAGAGGAGGAAATTTAACTTCAGATGTGCTCTTCAACAGAACCAGAATGTTAAACTAGTTTCCTGTTCCAGTCTTCCCAAGAGCCAACTCAGTCTAGTCCTGCTGCTTTGGTAGGTTTTTGATCTTTCTTTCATATTATGCACACAAATATATTTAAACTAAGGAAAAGTCCCAATGGGACATCTGTGCTCAAACAGTTGTGTAAACCCAGAACAGAAATCTGACTCTTAATACACCCAAGACCTGCTAATATACTTAGAGTGACACTGGGAATCCTGCAGGAGTTGGAGGCCAGAAGTTGTTACTAACAGGTGAGAAGGTTCCAGCCATCTGCGGATGAGATAAGAGTTTTCTGCTTGGCACCTAGTCTTAAGAAAGGGAGTTTTAATAATTTTATTTCCTTCAGTGGTATGCACTCCTGCATTTTTACTACTCAGAATGGCCCTATATATTTTTCACTATAGATGGAAAAAAATATTCAGGAGATTCTTTGTATCATACAGATACTGAGGGGCAGCAAAGTGGAGTGATTTTGGGGTCAATGCATTTTATTTTGCCATAGTTAAATTTAACAGCTGTAACAATAATTTTTTTATTGAAGAAGCTTCTGGGGTATACCATTTCATTAACCACTTGGAAGGATAAATTCCTTAACCTAGCTTAATCTGCTTAATGCAACAGCCTATATCTTAATTAGAATTGCACAGTTAGTGTTTCATGAATTGTGTCTGCAGTGGTGTCTTTCCCTTGGAGACAGTGTATGCATTAATCATGGGCAGGACAGCTCATCTAACTTGGTTATGAAACTTCTCTCTATGAAGGGTTTAACCTTCTCTGCATCTGAAGTTTACTGGTATATTGTTTAGATCTCTAAGGTGTATCTTTTCATGAAGTTTAATCTAGTCAGTTGACATAGGCTGTGTCAGAGAGAGATGCTTATCTTGGGCAGTAACTGAAACACAGTCTAAAGTAGGAAAAAGAAATTCTTGTAGTTAATTTTTCTACAACTTTATAAATGAGCTGTCTTAACTTGATTGAAACCCATCCTCTATAACAAAACCATCCCTCACTCCATCTCAGAATATCAAGTCATAATCCAAAATCCCTTTAGGCTCAGGCTTGCTGTATACTAGGCAGTGTTTATTGTGGTAGTGCAGATGCAGTTTATTGCAGCAAAAACAAAGCACACTTGCTGGAGCAGTTTGTGCTGGATTTCTGAGTGAAATAAACTATCCTGGCAAGGGAGTTTTTCACAACTCTGATACTGGCTATACCGCACTATTTAATAGCATGGAAATTTTTCACCAGAAGAAATTGTACTAAGCTAGTAAAAGCCTCTCTGGCAAAACTGGCCCATATCAGGTCAACAAAAAGCCAAATCTATCCCTTCTAATTGCAGTGTGGAGAGGAAACTACTCTTATGGTATCCACACTGGTTTGGAGAAAGGTTAAGGGAGAAAAGTTATTTGGCATCTGTTGCAGGCAGAAGCAAGCGGAGTTTCAAATCATGGTGGATGTTAAGTTACCCTGTGAAAGAAGGTTACACAACCAGCTCATACATTTCTATATATATACATATAGATACAAAATGCTTCACAGTAATTGCTAATGATAACATTAAATTACCTTAGTTACAAAATTGATGTATAATCAAAATACAATACTTAATAAAATCACTGTGTTATGTTTACCATTACGAATCCAAACCTCTTACATCATAAACAATTTGACAATATTTGGGACTACAGAGAAAGAACTTACAAACTACAGTTAAAATGTGCTTTTAAATATTGTACAAAATACACTCTGACACCTAGCTGGTATGTCTTTACTATCTGGGGGACAAAACAGGGGACACAATAAGCTGGAACCATAACAGCCACATTTAGGCTGTCCTGTAATAGTAACAGGCCAGGAGCATTCTCCCGCCCCAACACCCAATTCCACAATGCATGTGTTTTCACACAGATAAACCACCCTAATCCTGAAGAGCAGGCAGCTGCATCAGAATTGCTGTTGGAAGTGTTCCCTGGACCACACTAGTCCCTGAAGCATGCTTGGCAACCATGTGGGAGAGCCAAACCTCAGGTAGCAACCTTGCTAGCAATTTAATGTTATTAAAGTGTGGCAAAATCCAGGCCCCTTCCACAGTTTACTGGAACACATCTAGTTTTAGAGCCGCCTGATTTTGAGATTTAACCATGTATCTCAGGGGAAATTACAGTTGTTACATTTGTTTCCAAAATCGGTGAAGCTTGGCAGTGTCATTTTGAACAAGCACTACCATGAGATGATGCTGTCACGGTCAGTACCCAGTAATGTATTGTAATATTGCTTAACATTTTGCAAAATTACTATCATTAAAATTTATTTAGGAAATTCAATTACAGTGTCTAAAAGGTCTGATGAGATACAGATTCCTCTGTGAGCGGCACTGTGCAGAAATAAAAATCCTTGCCCTTTTGCAATTGAATTTGTAATTGTGCACAAGATGCAGTACAGGTTTAATAAACAGGAAGAAGACATTCTGGATGTACAGAGCACTAAAAATAAGAATATGTAGGGTAGCTCATAACCTGTTATGTTGTTATGAGTGTCTTGACTTGTAACTGTGAATTAGAAATTGTAGACTATTGTACTGTTTTCACTGCAGGCATGATGATAACAAACTGTTTCTGTGTGCCAAAATGCATTACTGAAAAGTGTCCCTCTAACAATCATTTCAGACTGATATCAAAATGCATGGAGTTTGTGACCATTATTTATGGGAGTATTATGCATAGTGCTATGGCTTGGATGTGAATGTTGGCAATGGCTAAGATCTCAACTATACCCTATAGTTTAATTTCTGATATGACCAGATCACTTTCTGCATATGTAATGGTCCTTATTCTAATGCCATATATATCTCTGTGATTTCATTTTTTTTGTGGCTTTGAGAAGAATTTGGCTTTAGTTCTGCGCTTTTATTCTCCATAGAGCAAATGGGTTACTGTAAGGCAGATACACATCCTCTGACAGCCCTGATGCTGAGTCTCAGTGGGGCTTTAAGATGGTCTGGCCGCCTTCATGGCTATGAATGTAGCCTTTTGGCAGGGAGTGCCCGTTGTGAGTCCTCTGGAATGTGGGAGGAAAATTCATCCTGCCAAGACTTCGCTTCCTTGTTTGGCTTACAGTCAGCCTGTAAAATGAGAGGGCTACTGCACTGGCAGCACTATAAAGTGCTTGGGGAGCAAAAAGATGCAAGTGTGTAGGAAGGGAAGGAGGCATGGTACGAGAGTAAGGAAGAATATACTCTTATGGACTTCATGGTGGAAATATGCTGGTTGGGGTTGTTTCAGGCTGCATATATCTCCAGGAGTATCTAGGCTGCCTGAAAAGGACGCTGATACGGTGCACAGGCCTGAGTTTTCACCAGAAGGGTTCCCAAATAGGATGATTTTTGGGGTTGCAACTATAAAGTGATGAGCTTGTCATGAATGTGACAGGTCAGTTCAACCATTTATTCTACATACTTTACAGAAGCTGTTTAGAAAGCTGCAGAGTGTTAAAGCTGGCTCCTCCTTCTCATGTTTGAATCTAACCCCTTTGATGTCTTACACACATGTTGGAGATTTATAGATGTTAATTTCCTGCGAACCAGTGACATACCCATTCAGAAACCCTAGGATTGCAACAATTTATTTGAATTCACCATCTGCCTCATTTTTTAGTTTAAAATTGGTTTAATACCTCGAGCAACAATGCAGAATAAAACCAGAGATGGTCATGGAAGAACTGGGACCATTGTTTACTCATATGCTTTCAGAGCACATATAGAAATACAAAGCCATATAGAAATACAAAATCATATATGAATAGGCTATTTCAGAAAGAATGAAACTAAACAAGCTTGGTGTCCTGCTCATTTTTAGTTACTGCTCTGTAGTTTCACCCTCACAGTTCAATAATCCAAGCCCATTTCTCTCCATGCCTTCCATGGCATCTATGTGGGCAAGAGACAGTGTGTGCTGTGGTTAATCCAGTTAGTTGTATGTGCAGGCAGACTGGCCAGCATGAGCACGTGCCCACTGCCAACTGGCTCATGCTAAGATAACACATGCTGCTGTGTTCTACCTACTTTTCCTGTACTCGGGGAACTGACTTGAGTCTCCTTCCTATATCCAGATACTGGTGTTAAAGAAAATTATAGGAACCTAATTACTTTGGGCTGTATTAGGCTTACTTCAGGTATGTACTATCACATGCTCCGTGGCCTTGCTTACTTGGCTGGCCAGAACTGGTGTGTTTGGAGCATCATTTAGATCCCATCAAATACAGATTTGCCATGTTTCCGTTCTATGCAAACAAGGCTGCAGGAAAAAGGACAGATGCCTGCCTAGGTTTCTTCATAGTGTGAACTGGGATGTAGCTGAGTTCTCCACCTTTACTAAGAACCTGGAGAATGCTCCAAGATTTCCTAATCCACATAAAACTCTTGAAATTTCTTTCTTTCTTTCAAATATCATTGATATTGACCACTCAGTTTGACAGAAAGGCACAGAGCATGGTTTCAGACGAAAACTGGCTAAAATGAGTTCATGTTGGTGGTATTATAACAGAGAACTTCTGCACAATTTCAAATAAGTTAGTTTTTAGATTACAGTGAAAAATACATAGTGAAGTGGAAAAGAAGAAAAAGTAATGACTTTTAAAATCATGTAAAGTTACTATAGGAAAATATTCATAAGAGAAAAAGTATTTAACAATGAGGTAAATCATGAGCTTCCTCAGGATTGCTTGTAGATATTCAGAATCATGGACGATCCCTTTTCCTTGCCTGCACAAACTGCTTGTGTTGCTTTATTATGCAAACATCATAGAAATACAGGGCTAGAAGGGGTTTCAAGAAATCCCCTAGTCCAAAGCACTACATTCAGTGAGGGTCTTTCATAATTGGATTACTATTGTAGCTGTCAGCACACTGTGCAGGCATGCCATGTGCTACTATGGAGCTGCTTTCAGCTGCTAAGTTGCTGCTCTGGCACTAATATAAACTGCTGGCTTCCCTGGCTACCACCCTCCTGAAATGAGCCTCAAACCTCTTCTTCATCCACAGCTCCCACAGGAGGGAGAGGGAAAGGAAATCCGCTTTGGTTTTAACAGCTGGCAGTGAATAGAGGAGAGAGTTATGAATACATGGAAATGAAGAATGAGGGCATGTGACTAAAGCCATGAAGGTCACTTTTTGGTACGCCAACAAATGAGCAATGCTCCGAGTGGCATTTGACAAAATGTCATTCTGATTGTGTAGACATGATGATGATGTCAAAAGAGACTCATGTGAATTGGGATTCAGGAGGATCCTCTATTTAAACCCTGTCTGAGCTACTGACAGGCTGCATGACCTCCTACAATATACTGAGCTCCATGGGTCAAATTGGCCCTCGTTGCAACTAAATTGACTACAATGTAATTATTCTGGGAGTGAACTTGATTTCTCAGACATCAGTCAACCCAGCTGGTTCATGGAATAAATGAAAGCAAGCAAGCATAGATGTCACTGGAAGACAGATGCATCTGAACTGAGACTTATAGTGTTAGCAGAACCAGAGCAAAACTGCACAACTGTTACTTAAAATGCGTAAATAATTGTTGATGGTGATCTATTGGCAATGTAAACTACATAAAGGCAACCAAGCTACAGAAGTGTCATTGTCTTTTTTAATGGGAATGTAATTATCTTGTATATTAATTATAACTTGGGAAATGACTGATGCTTCTTTAAGAATTCTGTTATAGTTTTTTCTTCAAAATACAATGATGTTAAATGACACAAGCATACAGCACAATGCTGCACAGTGGTAAGCTTCTTCCAGAGAAAATGCTTCTGGAGGCAGATAACAAAATAATGGTGCTTATTTAAAGAAGATAATTAAGAATACTTAACACAAGCACAGGATAAAACTGCCTCTAAAATGGGGACAAATAAGACTGCTTCTAAGCTTCCCAGGGTAGAAGCTTTTAGAAATCACAACTTTTATGGATTTGGCATAGATGAAGAACAAAGTGATTTGCTGCTTTATAGAAAATGAAGTGAGGGACTAGTGTTCTCTTACTGATATTTAATTCCACTATTTATGTTTATGCTTTGCTTGCGTGCAGCTTTTGCTTTACCTGTTAAACTGCCTCTATTTCAACCCACGAGTTCTCTCACTTTTACCCTTCCGATTCTCTCCCCCATCTCACTGGGGGGGAGTGAGTGAGTGGCTGTGTGGGGTTGAGCTGCTGGCTGGGGTTAAACCACAACACTACAAGAACTTTGGGGAGTTTAGAAAGTCAGTGTAAAAAGACCAAGACAAAAGATGGCTTACCAAGCAATTGCAAGAGATGTTCTCCAGCACAGGCAAAGCTAACCAAAGGGTTCTCTTACCCCTGACATTCCTGCCATTTAAACAAAATGAGCAGTTACAAATCAAAGGGTTCTTTTATCCCAGCTGATCACAGGATAAGCTAAAAAAGTATTTGCAAAACACAAAAGAGTACAACCTTAACAGAAATTATTTTCTAGTTTCATATATACTATACTATATAAAACAAAACTGAGATTTAACAAGTAAGGGAAAATAATTGGCATAATTTAAGAAAACTTGGAGAGTTGACACTGATACATTTTTCCTCCTTTCTCATGCCAATTTAGTAATGAGGACAATGGAGTTGCTTCTGTAGACATGATTAAAAAAGAGATCTGAAAAGGTTTTCCAGTTCATCCTCTTGCTTCAGAGCAGAATTCACTCTATCTAATCAGCTCCTAGCTGATGTTTGTTCAACATGACCTTGAAAATTTGTAGTCATGCTAATTCTTCAGACCTCTCCAGGGTCAGATACTGTGTAACACTCCTTACAGTCCAAAAGCTTTTTGTAAAATATAACTTCAGTCTTCAAGTTGCAACTTAAAGTTATTACTTCTTGCTGTATCAGTAGACACGAAGAACAGTTTGTTCTCCAATACTTTTTATGGGTTTGAGAACCGATACCATATCTTCCCTCAATCCTTTCATTGCTAGACCAAACAATCTTACCTGATGGGAGACATTTTCTATACCTTTGAAAATTACATGGCTCTACTGTGGGTTTTTTATTTGTCTTTCTTCAAGTAAGGCGCCCCAAAATGGATGTTGTACTCCAGCTGAGGTCTTATCAGTGCTGATCTGAACAGAACATTGCTTCATGTGTCTTTTATAGAGCTGTTTACACACCCCAGTGTGAAGTTTGCTTATTTTATAACAGTATGACAGCACTGGCTTGTTCGGTTTATGATGCAATGCTACCCCTAGATGCTTTTCTGAGGGGTGTGCTGCTTACCAGTAACTCTCCATCGTGTGCAGCTGAATGGTCTTAAAAATAATATCTTACATGCTTCCACTCTCAATAATATCCTGGGGTTTTTTTTTCAGACCATTTCTCTGGTTTGTTACCATTTTTTTGATTCTGATATTTATCCTTTGACATGGTGTAGATGTGCACTCATACCACTGAGTCCACTGCACTAAGACCACATAACAGATTCACTTTTCTGTCTCATAAGGAAAGCCCTTGCAACCATAATGAAGAAAGGTGTCATGGGGCAGAAGTAGCACACTTCATGCCATGCCCACTGCCTGCCCACTTCCGTGTGGCCCTCAGGACAATACAAAAGGGAATGGGCTTGAGGTGGGGGAATTTTCAGGGAAAATGGAATCTGGCCCATAGATAGATCAGAATATTTCCTTAGCTAACTGTGTGTGCTTCCTGCAAGACCAGGTCAAGAGCCTTATTATAGTCAATATATAAAGAATCTATTGCTCCTCCTTAATATGCAAGGCCTGTGTTCTGGAATGTTGCTTTTAATAGGTTGTTTTCTGGTAAAACCGTATTTCCTCTTACTTATCACCATAGGATTACAAGATAATTTATTTTGAAAGGGACCTCAGGAGGTCTCTAGTCCAAGCCCTTGCTCAAAGCAGGGTGAGCTATGAGTTCAGACCAGACTTTATCCTGTTGGATTTTGAAAACCTGCAAGAGTGTAGACTTCATGAGCTCTTTGGGGAACCAGTTCCACGGTTTGACTGACTCATGGTGGAAATATTTTCCCTTAAATCCACTTTGAAGCTCTCTTCTTTCAACTGACAGCCATTGTCTGTCATCCTCCGACCATACTGCACTTTGAAGAGCCTGGCCGTATCTTCTTGATAATCTCCTCTTTGCTATTATGCAGATGCTTACTTTATTTTTTCTATTATTTGGCAAAAGGAACTAAAAGGCAATGAACAGCCCTTCCTGAATTGATGAGTTTTGGATTCTCTTTTTTTTTCCACTTGTATGCTTGACCATTTCCTTTCTTATTTAAATTATGCTTTCCTTACTTAGAAAAGGAATGAAGCAGTTACTTCTAAGAACTAGTAGAGAATGGTTAAATGGGTTGTATCAGGCTGATACAATTTAGAATATTTAATTTATCTAAGTCGGTGTTATCTGTTCTTTCCCTTTTCTATCTGAAGTCTTATTTCCTTCTCTAACTTAGAAGTCAAAGTAAAGCATCACACACAAGAATTTGTAGAAGTTAAAGCAAGGAGGTAAAAAAAAGAGACATAAGAAAACATTTCTATACTGAGAGGGCAGCCAAGCCCTGGAACAGGCTTCCTTAGAGGGATGATCAATTCCCCAAGCCTGTTAGTGTTTAAGAGGCATTTGGACAATGCCCTTAAGAACATGCTTTAACTTTTGCTTAGTTAAAAAGAAGTGGTCAGGCAGCTGGACCAAATGATCATTGTAAGTCCCTTCCAACTGAAATATTCCATTCTGTATTCTGCTTGTGAGTGTCATTCACCATTTCATGCAAGTTGTCTGTTTAAAGGCAGGTACTTTGAATTAAATTGGAGTGTCTCATTGACTGTGCTGAACTTTGATTTAGGCCTTTAGAGTCCTTGCCTGTAAAGATCAGATAGTAAATCTTAACTATGCACATAGTTCCTCATGCTTTATTGCACCATGTATATGGGTTTTCCATATTCAAATATATGATTTGGGGTAGATTTATGTAGCCAGAGTCAATACATATATTCTGAGAAATATATGAGGTCCTTATGTGGATGAAATAAAAACTGCATGTAGATGCCACATATTCTTTTTTTTTATTATTATTACTATTTATCCAAAGGCTGCTGAAAGCTTTGAAAAATAGTAAAAAAGAATAGTTTCAAGCAGCTTTGGGGAGTTCAGGGTTTCTCAGTAAATCCCTTGTGATCAACTTCTATGTATAATTATACTAAAAATTACTCCTGGTGCTTAACTTGTAATTCAAAAAGGAAAGACTGAGATGTAAATAATGTCATCTGTAGAAAGCCAAGACTTTAAAATATGGGTTACCATAGGAGAAAAAAGGGAAGTCTAAAGCAGTAGCTGTGAGATTTGTGCACTGTGCAGGTGACAGGAAGTTCTGAGGCTTTCTGAGCTTATGTTTTATACCTGATTTAAGAAAAAATGTTTCAGGATAAAATAACTACAATACATAGTACAAAAAATAGATCTGAGAGCATTAGTAGATTAGCAGGATGACTGATAGCCATAGTCAGAAAAACATAAGAGAGTAGCTAATGCTTAAATTAGTGCAACCTCTATGCAATAGCATCAGTGCAGTAAGTGCAGTCAGCAAGAGAGTAACTTCCCACCCCCTGATTCTGTTCAATGTACTTCGTAGTAGTGACTTGAATTCCTATTCCAAACCTTTTGTTTGTCATACTACAGCTCATCTGCTATAAAGACCATGTTGTGTTTGAAAATGTCTCTTAGGTAGATCTCTTAAGCCTCCCGTATCGATCCAGTTCTTCCTTATATACTTAGTTACATGGGATTTTCAAATAAAACCCCGTATATTCCAGAGTACGCAGATACTTTCATGCCTCACAGTCAGTATCTGAAGTTCCAAAGGCAAATGAAGAAACAAATTGATGGCAGGGGGGTTGGAACTAGATGATCTTAAGGTCCTTTCCAACCCTAACTATTCTATGATTCTATGAAATGTGTTTTAGATATACTGGATCTTTATATGATCACTTTGAATGTCTTCTGGATGTTTCAAACTTGCTGCTTGTCTATAGACCAACTCATTAACATGTATGCACTGAAATTCTTGCATGGCAAAAATTATGTTTTTCTGAGCATACATGGCTTGAGTTGCATAGCTTTTGTGAAGGAGAAGCATCAACATGCACATCAAATACATAGAAAACCTGGGCATACACAATGTCTGCGATTAGTAGATGTTTGGCAGCCTGCTTGGAGTTACTGCTCTGCACTAGCTGCCAAACATCTGGAAGTTAGTAGAAAAATGCAGAAAAGTGATAGGGAAGAAAATGACCAGCAAAAGCAGCTGTCTCTCACAAAAAAATGGTAGGTTTGGCATGCTGGGCTATAATAGGACTTGAGAAAGGCATCAATCTGAGACATAGAGAACAATGGGTTTGAGAAGCTCCAGAAATGGTTTCCTTCAGAGAACTGTAAGAAAAGGCCAGTGAATCTGAAATCAGTTTGAAAAAAAGATCTTTAGTGACATGTACCACTAAACTCAGTGCAAGCAGATTGTTAGCTTGAAATTTTAAATATCAACTTTATTAAGTTAGCTGCTTATGTGAGCAGAAATACCCAACCAATATTATCCCACATTCCCAAACTCCTTCTGCTGGCTTCTCAGATTATAAAATCCCCAGCTTTCTCTTTGCCAGCCATCTGTCAACACTCCTAGCTTTTCCCTTGGTAACTTCTACAGTGTGGTTATTCATCGCACAGAAATCAGTACAAAATACAGTTGCTACAGAGTCTTGAACCCTGAATATGTGCAACCATCAAAAATAAATTTATTGTAATATAAAGATAAATAACACATGGAATACTCAAGTGATTGCTTTCTTTGTATTTAATTCATAACAAGAACACAGTATTTAAATTTAAGATGCTGCAGAATTTCCAGCCTGTTGCATTAAAATGCTGGAAGTTCTTACAGAATGTAAGTTCAACTTGTTGTGCCCCCAAGTAAATGTATTTACAACCTGTGTAATATCCTCTAATAATTTCATAGAATATATGGATCTGATTTTTAGATAAGGGAAACCTGCGATGAGCTACTAGCCTGAAGCTCAGGGTAAGATCTGTTTTACCTGCAGGTTGCTGCCTAGAAACTGTGTATCTTTAGTCTTCTGAACTAGTCTTTCATTCCTCTACATTCACTGGGAGAGAGAAGTACCATGAGGAGACATTTCTTAGTCATCTTAAGGGTGGTGTCCAGAGTACTATGGATAACCCACATTTGGGGTTTCCTGTCTCCCTTCACTGACTATGGAGTGTGTAGATGACCAGTTTATACAGCTGAAGTTAAGAGTGGTGAGTGATACAACTATAGAACATGAGCACAAGGCAGGCCTACAGCACACAGGGATGAGTCAGGGCCTGAATTTGGCCAGTCTGCACTAGCATCATGGATCCTGACGAATCTACACCATCATGGCAATCGGTCCAGGCTACAAAACCAGATAAGAGGCTGGATAGGGTGATAAAGCCAAATGCTTATATACATTGCTTCCACAGTTGAACTGCAACAGGGAACCATGGTAGCTAAACAAAAACTGCCCTGTATCAGCGACTATTTTGGGTAAGTCTATACTCATGCTGTATTAATATCTGAATAAAACTACATGGTCTGTAGTTTGGTTTTGCTAATACTTACTTCAGTATTACTGAGATTACAGGGATCAGAGGTTGAGAAAGCAGATTTTAAGAGAAGAGCTCCAAGAGAAAACTCAGTTATATGGATATTAGAATAGCATGTAACTGTACATTTGCTATATCATGAGCTGTGATGAGTAGCACTAACAGCATTTTTGTGTTATGGAAATCTGATCTTCTTCCCTGGATTGTGAAGAAAAGCTGCTCACAGCATTGCTACCTGAACGATGTCTGAACAGAGGAAGAATGAATCACAGATTCAAAGAATGGTGGCTGTCTTGGCTGCCTGATCAGGTGCCAAATTCTAATATTTTCAGTAATTTAGTGTTTTACTAGTTGTGTTAATTTCTATTGAATTGCATTAGAGACTTGAGTGACCTTTTAATTACTTTCTGGAGAAAAGATTTGCTAATGTGGCCTTTTCTTAAAACAAGCAAAAGGTTGAAATAAATGGTGGAGTTTTGGGAACTCATTCGCCATCTTATTAGAATAATGATACAAAACAATGCACCTGTATGTGGTTACTGTCCTGGAGGTATGGAAATGACACTTGTGTAAAATGCAAGCAAATGCAATAAAAAAGGACTAATTTCGAAGATCCTTGTTCTATAGAGAGCCTGCTAAAAGGCAAGGAGAAGCCCATCTGTTTTGCTAACTCAGATGAACTAACCCACAGGAATTTCCTATTGTGTTACTGCACTGGGCTGAAGCTTTTATTTGGCACTTCTTGAAAAAGTGTTATGAACTATCCAAAATCCTTCCATTTGTCTTTCTGATAAATGCCTTTGGAAGTCAGGTAGTAGGTTGTTTGGTAGTTACCAACAGGTTCCTCTTTCTTATTTCAGTGCATAAGTACCTATGAAAAAAAGAACTGCATGCAGATAGAATACTATAATATTCACTGAAGAAAGTTTTTAATCAGCAGCTTCAAAAGAGTGCTCTGTTAATGAGCAACTGAAATGTTATAAATTCAGCCAACAGCCTTTATGTTTAATTTAGACAGTCTTCCTTGCAGCTCAAGAGTACAAAAGACCAGTGTCAGTGGCCTGTAGGCCTTTGCAGTTGCTGCCCAGTGATTAACCATGGGAAAGAAGAGCCATTTGCAATTTAATTAGCCGGAGGATAACCTATAGGTATTACAGATAAAAATAATTGGCTAGACGCCAGCGAGCAGCTGCCATGGAAATCAGACAACATGGTGTCCATAAAGTTTGATTTGTATGCTCTAAACAACCTTATTCACAAAAAAACATACTCCTCTGCAAAAAAAGTGTAATTTCTACAGCCCATGTTTTCAGGCTCATTTGAATTCTGCTTGCTTGGCTAAGCTAAAGCAAATTCTTGGCAGCAGGATTTCAGCATATTCATTAAGTGCAATACTGTATCATTGCTTTAAAAACATAGTGGATTGTAAATAAACAGTGAACACGATGACTTTACAAAAAGCCAACACAGCACTCAACAGTAGTGTAGCTGAAGCAATTTCAATTGTTAATGCTTTTACTGTGTGCTGGTTTCAGCAGTTTTGAAGGTCTTTTTCCTGACTAGTGCTGTTCTGATGTTTAGCTGCTGTGGCCTCTTGGCTGGGGTTGAACCAACCTGTAATTCAGGGTAGCTCTTCCCAACCACTTCTATAGTAACCTGATTGTGATGGTGTGTCTTGCTGCAATGAACTTTCTGTTTATTTCAGAATAAATATTTTATCTATACAATTGAAAGAAAAACCTTTTGATATGATCATGCTTTCTTTGCCTGTATCAAGCTTGTCATCCTAGCTCAGAGTTACAGCAGCGCTGGTTTCAAAGTACTGTGTTCAGTCCCTGTGCTGACACATGGTTATATATGCATCAAGTATGTATGTGCAGATTTGTGATTTGTATTACTTCTACTGCTGCTACCTGGAATTGTTTTGTAGAAACATTACTCTAGAAATAACCAGCTAGATCTATGAGTGATGGAACCACCTGAATCTTTCTTCATTTTGGGTACTGCAGAGTCTCTCCCTGTGTGTGAGCTAACAGTACAGCCTTCTCCTCAGCTGGCAGCTCCTGGCAGCTCATTTTCATGAGACATAGGAATGGCCTTGTCTTTGAGATCTCTGTGCCGTGCTCACAGTAATGAGCATGGAAATCTCAATTCCTCAGAAAACCAGTTGTAATTTTATGATTCAGACTGTATATTACTGCTGGTTTTGGTGGAGTTCCTGATGAGTCTGAAGGGTGAAGCCTGCTTAAAAACTGAAAGCATCATTTGGTTCTTTTCCAGAAATCTGTTTACAAGGGACGCTAATCTAAAATAGCTACTTAGTGTAAAATACAAAGCTCTTCGTTCTTAGGGTGAGACCTGGGTCTGGATTTGTAGGAACCTGATTGTCATTCTGAGAATCTCACCTACATCATCTACCCATTTCATCAGGCTCTGTGGCATCCTGAACTTCTCAGGCAACTATTTATGTATCACAGTGATGACTGCAGGATAAATTACAAGGACATTGTTTATATAGAGCTCCCCTCTGACAAACCTTGCCCTCCCACTTCACTGTTGCTGGACACTGGACACATAAGAACCATAAAGAAAAGTCTCATCTTCTCCATCTGGAGGCTGCAGATGATAATGATGTTTACCTAAACCAGAAGGATATTGTGAGCGTTCATTGTTTTAACAGTCCATTTCTCATTGTAAAGAAAGATTGTTAAAACCATTCAGAAAGTAGTGTTTTGTAAGAGTTTGGTGGTGAATGTTTATATATTCAGCTCCCACTGTTAGAACACCATTTGTTTTATTTCATTGCCTTTTTAGCTGAATGATAACATTCCTTGATTTAAAGTTCCATCTCTTTAATGACCTTTGCTGGATGCTAAATTTTAGATTGCATTTACATATGAGACACTGCTATTTTGTTAAGTAGGAGACATACTATGAGGATAATCAGTTTATCTTAAGCTGTAATTCTATGTCTAGCACAGATTCAAATTTCTAGGATAGAGAACGGCTAATGGCTTTGTGAAGTCTGGTAAAACATCTCTGAGATAAATCCAGCATAATGAGATCAGTTAGATCTAACTGTAAAATGGAAGAGAAGCTTCATTTTAATTTTCAAATGCACAGTTTGGTGCTTTGCTTTTTTTATTTTACGACTTGACAGATATATATGTGAAACGTAAAAAATGCTGGAGCTGGATGGATCTTTTGAATATGCCTAAACTAAAAGGGAGAAATGAAACTAAAAAAAAAAAAGGAGAAGTAGCTAGATTCATGTTAGATTTTCTATTCCATGGAAACTAATTTGCCCCAATGTAAATTCTCTGGCAAAAGGATGTGCCCACTTTGCAGCTACAAGATCCTTCTTACACAGGTTATGTGGGTACTAAAACAGCACAGGCAGCAAAATAAGAGTAACAATAATAATTTCAATCACAGAGATCTACAGTTACATATGCAATCAAGGGGTCATTGTCAAATTAGGTAGCATCTGCTTTCTTGGCATTTAGGTTTGTATTTTAACTAATGTGTTAACAACAGTTTCCACTTTTATTTTTAAATATATATCATGCTTTTGTGTTTTATTGCCTTTATGCAATTACAGTCTTTGTGACAGGAATTGGACAAGCCCCACTGGAAGATTAAAGCTGCTATTTAAGCACACAGCATGTGAAATAACAGTGCAAACTTTTTAGGGGCAGTCAGTACGGTTTCATTTTGAACTGCCAAGGGAGTAAGAACACCCTAGGCACATAAAATATTTCAGAAAAGCTGTATATTTAAAATATGATGGCTTTTTTTCTGAAATTGCTCCAAGCTTTGGAGTCTGAGAAGGTAAATCACGGTGAATAGACTTCTCAAGCTTTAGCAACTGAGACAGCTCAGGAGCTAACAAGAACTGCCACTGTCATTCATGAGTCACACTAGTTTTGTCACCTAAAAACTGCATGTGACTGGTAACACTTCAAGGGGAAGGAGCACCACTTCTGACAGCTCTTGTGAATCAACAGGACCTTGGCAGTTGTAGGATCCTCAGTTCTCACCATTGAGGCCCACTGTGAAAGCAGAGCCCTGAGCAAGAGACAGGGTGACTGAGGGCACTCATCAGCTCAGCACTGAGCTCTTTCAGAAACTGGCTGTATCTTTTACAAAGGAAAGCACAGAGGGCACAAGAGGCAGGTGCTGAAGGACCTGGGGAAAGGCCAATACTACAGTGGGGCTCAAGATCCTCTTCCTTAGGATCATCTGCCATGAGCCCAACTTTCTCCTTTTGGGGCAGAGCAAGACAGCAGCAGGGAAGGTTTGTAGTATCTGTACTGAGGCAGAGGACGTCAGAAGTACTGTGCTACAGTCTGAGACAGAATGGAGTTCCTGGGTTAGGAAGATAGTACCAAAACTTGGTGCCTATCTCCCTGCATATGTAGTACAGATTGTTTTTTGTTCAAGTAGTACTTTGTTTCTTTATATTGTGTCACACAACTCGCTGTGGGACTTGGACAAATAAGAGAATTTCACCTCTGTTTTTCTTTAATTTTTAAGATAATACTTGATCAGCCAAATGAAAAGCTCCTAACTCCCGAGAAACAGTGTCGTGGTTTAAGCCTCGCAGCCACGCAGTTTTGCTCACTCATTCCCCCCTCTTTCTTCCCCCTGCTCCCAGAGGGATGGGAAGGAGAATCGAAAGAATGCAACCCCCACAGGTTGAGATAAGAACAGCTTAGTAACTAAAGTATAACACAAACCACTACTGCTACCACCAATAATAATAATGACAAGGCAAATACAAGGAAAGAATACAATCGCTCACCACCCGATACCCAGCCCGACCAAGTAGTGCACCCCCACCTTCCGGGTCTCTGCTCTCCGTTTTTTCATCCTGGGCATGACGTGCTGTGGCATGGAATACCTCTTTGGTCAGTTTGGGTCAGGTGTCCTGTCTCTGCTTCCTCCCGGCTTCCCCTCCTCCCTGACATAGCATGAGACTCAGAAAGTCCTTGATCAGACCAAAACAATACCAAGCAGTAACTGAAAACACTGGTGTTATCAGTGCTGTTCCCAGGCCCAAAATCAAAAACACAGCACTGCACCAGCTACCAAGAAGGAGAAAAATGACTGCTGCTGCTGAACCCATGACAAACAGTAATAATTTTGAACGGAAACTGAGAGCACTGCTTTCTGCATGTCTGTACCTATTTATCTACAGCCATACACTCCAAGCACGCTCAGGAAAGATGTCCGGCACTGAGGTGAAGTTGCTTCTATTGGTACATCGCCAGAACTCTTCCCAGCCCAAATTCGGCTCTTGTCAATTGCCATTCTCAGGTGCTCTTCCCAGCCCCTGGCAATGGAGAGGGGCTGTTCCCAGCAGACAGTCCATGTTGGGAGCTGAGGCAGTTCACCAGCACTGGCACAGGCAGCTCCCTGCCAGCAGGCCTTGGTGGAGCACTGAATTTACTGGTGTAGATGAAGCCTTCCTATCTGTAACAGTCCAGTCTTTTACATACATTGAATTCACTTCTTAAAAGAGGACTTTACACTATTGTCTTGTTCTGGTCTCGGGATTTCCCCATGAGGGTGGGTCTGTCTCTCAGGAAGCGCAGCTGCGCTGAAACAGCCTGTTTCAATGCTGTGCAGAAGCACGTGGCCAAAGGAACCTCAGTGGGCAAATATGTCTGCCCACAGCAGCCCCCAGACTGCCTGAAGAGATGCAGAACTTCGTGGTTACCGAGATTGGCAATAATCATAGAATCATAGAATAGTCAGGCTTGGAAAGGACCTTAAGATCATCTAGTTCCAACCCCCCTGCCATCAGCAGGGACACCTCACACTAAACCATGCCACCCAAGGCTATGTCCAACCTGGCCTTGAACACTGCCAGCGATGGAGCATTCATAACTACCCTGGGCAACCCATTCCAGTGCCTCACCACCCTTACAGTAAAGACCTTCTTCCTTATACTGAATCTAAATAATGGTGTATGGAGAGGAAAAGTGGCCCTCCTGCAGGGCGCTGTTCTGCGGAGCACAGCCAGGAAGCAGGGTGACCACAACAGAGGCCTGTGTGGCACAGCTCATAATGAGCCGCCTCTGGAATAGCTCGGGTGCATCCCAGTGTCAATATCAACCACAGGGGAGCAGCGCTCCTATGTGCAACACGATCCGCCCTCCGAGCGCGGAGCCATCTCTGCGCCTGCGCGCCCCTCACCGGAACTCCACTACTGCCGCGCCCACCCGCTCGCCAAGATGGCTGCGTCTACAGCTGGGTCAGCGGCTCGGCGGCTTTTCCTGCCTTGGTCTGCTCGCCTTCTGCGAGCGGCCGGCTCGGGGCACCGGGTAGGCGGCGGAGCGGGGAAGGGGAGCCGGGCTGCGGGGAGCCCAGGCGCCCCAGTGTTCCCTTACGGTGGTGCTTAGGCTGCCGCAATAGGGACGGAGGGGATCGGGGGACGGGAGGCGCGGTGCACGCCGGGATTTGTAGTCGCGGCGGCTGGGAACGTTGTGGTGCTGGTGGCGACCTGCGCGGTGCATGGTGGGAGTTGTAGTCTCCGGCTGAGGTGAAGGCTGTGGCGGTCCCACAGGCCCCAGGGTTTGCTGCTCGCTCCCCGGGCCGCTGTTAACCCGTATCGCCCCCCGTGGCGCTGAGGCACTGGGGCTGGCTCGGCGTCTGGGGGGCGGAACAGTGCAGCGCTGGGACTGGGGCAGCGGCACGCTCCGCTCCGGCTCGGGGCTTGGCCTGCTCACCCCAGGGCAGTCCAGAGACAGTTTACATTCTTCTTCTCTGCTGTTGGTAGATGGAGGCTGCCTGCAGGACTCGATCCTAGAGCTCTCCCAGTGTGCCAGTTTTCCTCATTCTCCCAGTTTGAAGCCTAAACTTTTCCTTCTGTAAACAGAAGAAGGAGATTTTGTGTTCAAACACAGATTTTTCCTTCCCTGTAATGCAGTATGGCAGTGAAAGTGATCCCTTGGGACAGCCCAGGCTGAGAGCCATTCTGTGGAAGAGGCCTGGGGGTGCAGGAGGATAGCAAGTTGTGCAGGCCAACAGTGTGTCTGGCAGCAGCCTTGGCTGAAGCAGCAGGAACACAACCAGCTGATTGATTAAAGTGACTAGATTGTCCTTGTCAGGCAGTTACTGTATGGCAGATGGTTTTCAGCTCCTCTGCCTAAGGACATTAGTGAACTGGACTATGTTCAGCAGAGATGGTTTCAGGCTGTAGCATGTACCCTATGAGGACAAGCTGGCATGTCTAGAGAAGGCACAGCTTCAGTTGGACCTAACAGCAGCCTGACAGAACCCATCAGAAGATTGTCAGGAAGACAAAACCAGGCTTTTTACAGTGGGGTGTGATGGCAGAATGAGAGGCAATGGGCATAAGTTGCAACAGGAGAGGAAAAACTGGATGTATGAAAACCCCGTTTTCCTGTGAGGCAGTCAGGCAGTGGAGCAGGCTGCCCGGGGAGACTGTGCAGTTTCTCCTGGGAGACTTTCAACACCCAGCTGCAAAAAGCCCAGAGCAAAGTGGTGTGACACCCCCCCCCCCCCCCCCCCCCCCCCAGGCTGATCCTGCTTGGAGCGGGAGTTTGGACTAGAGACCTCCCGAGGTGAGGTCCCTTCAAGCTTGACTTGAAGTTGAAAACTTCAAACTTGAAACTCAAAATTGAATAATCCTAAAATACTCTGGTCTATCGGTATTCCAGGATTAGAGCAAGACCTGGGTTTTGTACTTTCACCTTAGGGCAGTCACATGGTGAAGGAGCCATTTGTTTATTTGATATATTTATAATAGTGTTTTTGGAGTAGCCGATTGCTCGAATTTGGGATGCATGTTTAAATTTCTTGATGTTGAAAAAGTGCAATAAACCTTTTTTTAACCTCCATGTTTTCTACCCCATTCTGATTTAATGTATTTTAACTGCTAAGTGATTGTATAAAACTGGCAATTTCAATATCTGTCCCTGTTCTGAACAGCAGGTGACTGGTTTGCAGTCCTGGACATAGGCCTTTGGACTGTATTTCCTTAACTTTAGAAAGCAGGTATCCAAAATAATTCCAGATGTTGAAGGATCCTTTCAAGGTCCTGCCGGCTCTTGCTGGTGGAGCTGGGAAACAAGTGTGGCTTGTGTTGGTGCCTGATGACAGTAACGTGCGTTTCTGTCAGATCATTTCATTGAAGGGAAGCAGATGCAGTGTACTGCGTTTTAGTTATCTTCATGTTTTTCTTCTGAGTCACACTAATGCATCCCTCATGTGAAGTTAGGGTATCACTTAACAATCTGAGTGTGACTGATGCTTTTTGCTTACAGTGTGTGCATGTGGGAACAGGCAGGCTCAGAGCTTCCAAAGCAGCGACAGAAGTAATCTTAAATGTTCCTGAAACCAGAGTGAGTCCTCTGGAAAATGGCATACAAGTAGCTTCTGAAGACTCTGGACTCTCAACATGCACAGTAGGTAACTTGTAAAGGGAAGGAGGTTTTTTTTGGTAACAGTTAATGTGTGTTCATTTCCTTGTGGAACTAAATTGCATTCTTTCAATGTTTGCAGTAATTGCTCTTAAAACTTAAGCTAGGAATAGAAGTCTTAAGGCTTTTGTAAATGACTTGTGATTATATTTTTTTGTGAAGATCAGGATCTTACTTGTCTTGAAAACCTGTTTTGTTTAAGGAAGAAGCTGTTTAAAAATAGGTCTTGAAAATCTAAGTGTAGTTCATACACAAAACCAGCAATGCTGCATTGTTAGCTGGTAAAATGACTTTTGTTTTCTTTTTCTTTCCCCCAATGAGGTTGGACTTTGGATTGATGCTGGAAGCAGGTACGAAAATGAGAAGAACAATGGAACTGCTCACTTCCTTGAGCATATGGCTTTCAAGGTAAGTATGAGCATTGATGATGGATTTTTAAATTTTTTCTTTAAAGAGCAATGTGAAGAACTTTGTCAGAGTTGTATAAATACATTTTCCAAATCAAGATGGGGGGGGGAGGGAAAGGACAACTTAGACTTTGGTTTCCATTAGAAAATGAAGCTAAAGTCCTAGTTCTGTGTAGCTGGTACACAACTATAGGTTAGTAAGACAGGTCTAATTTAACTCATGTTTAACTTCTTGTAATAGTCTTAGCATACACAGAGTCCCCCTTTTGCCAGCTTTTTATTTTCATTTGGGAGAACAGTAGGATTTATATTCGCCTTTCAGTCTTGGAGAGATTAGTGTGCCAGTTTTCTTTCTGGAAGACTTTTTCTTTCTCTTGACCTTGACTTTCCCAGACAAGAAGTAATGGTGCGTAGGTAAATTAAAGGGTCTAGTTTGATTTTCTTATTGTTTTGTTTCAGGGAACAAAAAAGAGGTCTCAGTTAGACCTTGAACTAGAGATTGAGAACATGGGAGCTCATCTGAATGCATATACATCCAGGGAACAAACTGTCTATTATGCAAAGGCTTTCTCAAAAGACTTACCAAGAGGTAACTGCTTTTATTCATCAGAAAAGTAGCAAAGAACAAAACGCTTCTCCAGTTCCTGATGAGATGACACAGAGTGATGCTTTTGCAGTGTAACAGTCCTTTCCTTCTTGGGTGACGAGTCCTGTCTTGAACCTCACAGGAGAGTGAGAATGCAGGTTTGGAAAGGAGAGCACCAGCAGGGAAGTCAATATTTGAAATGTTTTTGTCTTTAGGTTCCCAGAAAAAAATACCTTTTGGACTTGTCCCTTCAGAGCAAGCCTTTTAATCCCTTTGTAGATCTTATTAACGAATCTCAGGCCACTTGGTTGTTGGGGTGGATTTTACTTTTGGAACCAGAGTTTTCTGGTAGCCTGAAAATATACTTTCCATTCCCATCTCTATTTTCAATTAGCTGTGGAAATCCTTGCTGACATAATTCAGAACAGTACCCTGGGAGAAGCGGAGATTGAACGTGAGCGAGGAGTTATACTTCGAGAGATGCAAGAGGTTGAAACCAATTTACAAGAAGTTGTCTTTGATTACCTGCATGCTACAGCCTATCAGAAGACAGCCCTAGGACGGACAATTTTAGGACCCACTGAAAACATCAAGTATGTTCAAATTTGTGGCTGTCTTTCATTGTGCGTTGACTTTCATATATTGAAGAGAATCATCTGAAAATGTAGGGAACAGCGTCAGTTTTCATGTTTACCCTGGGAGGTAGCTGAAGTTGCACTGGATATTAACTATAGGAAGAATTCCTGTGTTGCCTTAATTCCCCTTTGTGCAGGTAGCAAATGGTATGTGTCTACTACATGTCTTCATTATTTGCTATATTTTTTCTTCTGTTTGTTAAAAATGCATCTGACACAAAATTGAAAATGCTCCTTTTCCCCATCAGCCAGGTGTTATTTACATTAGTGTAAACACCACTGTGTCTGCAGTGCTCTTCCACCATTGTTTATAGCAGTGCAGACCAGGAGACCACTAAATGTACTGTTTGGTGTGAGGTCATTAGTGGGTCCTGTCTCCACATGCCTGAAGTCTAGTTCTTATTTCTTCTTGGGAAGCTAGAAGAGCTTTGAAAGGCAAAATATATCAAGTTCCTATTTCCTTTTTAGGAACTCACCTTTATTTTAGCTTTCTGTCTCTCTGTGCATTGGCAGAACTTATAATTATTTTTATACTGTATTCTACACTTTCATCTCTTTGTACTCTAATATTACCGACACAGTAGTGATGTTTTCTTGACTGTTTCTAGGTCCATAAACCGTAATGACTTGGTGGAGTACATAACAACACATTACAAAGGACCCAGAATGGTTCTGGCTGCTGCTGGAGGTTAGTGTGGGATATTCACCCTGGGTCGTGTGAAACTGTGCTTAAAACCATGGTCTTTAAATTTCTGGGAACAACGTGATGAATTACTGCATTGTTCAGTAGGTCTTGGAAGTTCATTGTTAGTCCTGCGTGTTTTGTGCCTTCATACCCTTTGAACTTTCGTTCCTTTTTCCCCTTGGTAATATTCCAGAAACCTTCTTAAACCAGCCACTAGAAGTGAACGGAGGCCAAAGTCGTTCTTCCATGTGGTCAGGAAAAGAGGGGCCCAGAAGTGGTTCATTGTGAAAAGGGGAGTAACAAGGAAAGCTGAGAGAGCAAGAGCAAAATAACATCAAGGCTTGAAACTGGGAGCAAGCAGCTTGTGTAATGTTAACAGTGTAATGTTTAATAGAAGGCTATTGAGGAGAATTAAGGAGGGTGTTGATGATGATCCTGCTCTGTATAACACGGAGTTGTGAGGAATCTGAAAGTGGGGCATTAATGTGGGAGAAAATAAATTACTGCTTGGTTGAGTCTTTAAGCTGCCTGTGCAGCAATTTAAATTAGCTGTTTACAAAGTAACACTACAAAGTATGTGAAATGTCTTTGTTCAGGGGTCTCTCACGATGAGCTACTTGATCTAGCCAAGTGCCATTTTGGTAACTTGCCATCTGCTCCAGAAGGAGGACTGCCACCCCTGCCACCTTGTCACTTCACAGGTAGTGAGGTAAGCTGTCAGATGGCTTTTTGAGCTGGTCCTTATATCCCCTGTGGGCACAACTGACACATGCTGTCTGCTGAGGAAAGTTTCTCAGCCACAGGTAAGGCAGATTAAAAGGTTTCTTGCCCCCAGTGAGAGCAGTAGAGTATCCCCTTGCCTGTGGTGTTGGAGCATTTCCACTTGTTAAGAATCACAAATTTAAAGGTTATAGCAGAGAACTGAAGCATCTGTGTTCTGTTCCCAGATCTATTTGGAATTATCAGCTTTCCTTGCTGCTGTTAGTTGTAAAGTGACTTATAATGCCCTCTTTGTGTACATGGCATTAGGTTTACTATTGGCAAAGTGCTCTGAAACTGCCACAGGGAAGACTAGTTAAGGCCGATGTTGAATGAAAGCTTCATATGCTTTAGTTTTTGGTTCTCTTTTTGCATGATTTATAACCCAGGTGTAATCGAAATGTCTGTCTCCTGATTCTGAACTTCCCACATACATTACCCTGTACAGGTTGCACTACAGCTACTTTGGTGTGTTCCCACAGATCCGTATACGAGATGATAAGATGCCCTTGGCGCACATGGCGATAGCTGTTGAAGCAGCTGGCTGGTCCCACCCAGACACAATCCCACTAATGGTAGCAAATACTCTGATAGGTAACTGGGATCGTTCCTTTGGAGGAGGCGTGGTGAGTGAATGTGCAAGCACCTTCCTGCTTCTGACAGGGTTGGTGGGCTGGTGAGATCCTCTGACTTGGGAACTGCCACATTTAAACCTATCTGATGGCATTACTGCTTTATGGCTGTTTCTGAAGGCCCTTTTTTGGAATGGAAGAAGGGGATCCAGTCGTGAGACTGAGAAAATTTGTTGCCCAAGATCTAGGAAAATCTTAGGAAGTGGTTCTAAACCACCAAAATAGAGGTGACTTGAGGTCTGCCAACCCTTAGGTAAAGTAGGATGTTTCATATCTGCATGTCATCGGAATCAGAGGGTATCAGTAACTGCCCCTCTCAAACCTAAGTAGCTTTACGATTTTTTGCTTAAATCTGGGGTGTTACTTGGAAATGTGAAGGAAAGGAACTGTTGAGATGAAGAGCTAGTAATAAGCCTCATAGCTTCTGCTGCAGCCTGTGATACTACTGCATGTTCTGTCATCATTGAAATGAAAACAGGGGACTATGGAGGTGACTCCATGGAGGAGGACTATGGAAGCTTTCAGAAAACTTCACAAAATAATCTGTTTTTCTTTTGCCTCAGCAGAATTTATCCAGTAAACTTGCCCAGATTGCCTGCCATGGTAACCTGTGTCACAGTTTCCAGTCCTTCAACACGTGCTACACTGACACAGGGCTGTGGGGACTCTATATGGTCTGTGAGCCATCCACTATACAGGACATGGTGCACTTTGTTCAGAGAGAATGGTAAGCTAACAACTGTTTCTCTAAAAAGCTTGTTTTCAGGGAAGGAATACAATTCTTTAAAAATAGCAATCCTTTAAAGAGAGTATTTTTGTTTCTCTGCTGAGGCTTGCCTGGAAAAACAAAAGCAGCAGACTAAACATGGGCACCTAGTGCAGAGTCCCAGCAGCCAGTTTCTGGCACCCTCACTTAAGAGTGCATAGCTTAAGGTTTATGTTTGGTTTTCTTTTTCTACTCTGGAAGAATAAATAGTAACTGTAGTTAGTGTAGTGGCATTCCTTGAAGAAAATATGGCAGTGATTGTTTTTTTGACTTGCAAGTGACAGGAGTTAGGGAACTGTTTCAAACACACATACGTTGTTTAAGAGCACTGATTTAAAGTGATGATGTTGAAATGAAAGTTGAAAATGAGGAGTTTCTGTGACCATGCTGATCACTTTTCGTAGGCCATTATTCTGTGATATCTCGTAAACAATTTGTGGAGAAAAATGGCATCACTTTAGCTGTCAGTTTGCTGCAGCTCAACACTGGGGAAGATCTGAGCCACTCCTGTGACAAGAGCGTGTTAAAATATCTACTGTGTCTCCCTGTCCTGATAAAATGTTCCTTCTGCAGTGTGGCGAATCATTGTCTCACCAAGAGCCAGGAAGTAATGGATTGCCTTCTGGGCTAAGTACTTCTAATTGTTTGGTTCCTACTATCTTAGCAACAGCTGTTCTATTCTCAAGCAAGTATGGACTACACTTGGTTCATGAAATACAGCTTTGCTATGGGAAGAAACTTGGTCTTGAGTGTATTGGTTTGCTTCCAAAAAATGCAACTGTTACACTGCTGCTTTGCATCCTAGGGCTTGTTTCCATACCAAATCTGTCTAGAGGAAAGTGCCTGGTTAGGCCTACAAATGTATATGCACCACTTTATCACAGGCAATGTGTGCTACAGGTTACTGTTACTTAGTGCCTTTGGATTTAAACTGTTTTTCAGGATGAGACTTTGCACAAATGTTACAGAAAATGAAGTTGCTAGAGCAAAAAATCTTCTGAAGACAAATATGCTGCTACAGCTTGATGGTGAGACCTCTTAAGAGAGCTTTTTGTCCTTAGTGGAGTTGTATGCTGATAACTGAAGCACATTTTCCCCTATTTTAGGGTCCACACCAATCTGTGAAGACATTGGAAGACAAATGCTGTGTTATAAACGCCGAATCCCAATTCCAGAACTTGAGGCAAGAATTGAAGTAAGTGGCACTCATATTGCAACTTTTAAATCAGGCTGCTGAGAAATTCAGTTGCTCCAGGAACTAACAATACAGAAGTTTGACTGTTTCTAACTGAGCCAGTGTTCAGCTATTTTTTTGTTGCCTGTCCCCCTGGATTATACACAGTTAAGATCAGAAACTGGTTTAGATGGGATGGGTAACAAAGATGTCTCTTTACCCCTTGTAGGCTATTGATGCCCAGACTATTAGAGAAGTCTGCACAAAGTACATCTATGAAAAGCATCCTGCAGTTGCTGCCGTAGGTATGTTATGTGTTTCCCTACTCTCCCATACCCCCTCCGCACCAATCACTATCAATTTAGCATGTGTCATGGCCAACTTTCTTTAACTTCCAGGTCCAATTGAACAACTTCCAGAGTATAACAAAATCTGCAGTGACATGCATTGGCTTCAGGAGTAGTGGAAAACAAGAACTTTCAGTGTGTTTGAGCTTAAAAAAACCCCAAATCCACACAGAAAACCCCAACTACACTCCTGTTCAAAGTTTTTGAGTTGAAGAAATGCATTTGAGAAGATTAAATCTGAAGAACGAGCCAGTCCTGTGTATCTGTGTAATTAAGGAAGGAATGAAAACATGTACAGTATTTGCATTTTTATTATAAAACAGAGATTGTCAGTAAGAGTCATTTCTTGACTTTAGTAGCATTCATCACTTGTTCTTGAGCAGCTTTCTTTGCCTTGACCATTTCAACGAGTTCCTGAAGTTTTGGGGAGAAGAGACAAAGAAGAGAGATCCTTATCTATACATGGAATTTGTTACCACCACTGTTGTTTGAATGCTACATATACTCAGGTTGAAGCATTCTGCTTCTCAACATAGTGAGGAGGCCAGACAGTTTAATACCTTAAAACAACTTCTCTTAGAAACAAATTAATGAAAGGTCAATGCTCATCTATGTCTCTGTAGCAGGAACTGTGCTTACTAGAGGCTGGGGATCTGGCATCTACAGGAGCTTGCTGTCACATTGTAAAACAGACCGATTTTGTGAGGCAGACTTTCCTTCCCAGCTTCCAGAGTCTCTGTTTTCACTGAGGAAAACTTGGTCATTGCTGTGCTTTTGGGGTTTGAGTTACCAAAAAACCCCCAAAACCCCATTTCCTCACAAGGCTCCATCTTCTCCCAGTCTGTTATTGTCAGATACTCCCTCTGGTAGGGAAGACAGTAGGGTAGGGAACCCTAGAAACCAAAAGGATTCTAACAAAACCTGGGCGAATTACACTCCTAGAGGGAGGTGGGGTACCTTACCTTATATCGCTTCATGCAGTCTTTTTTTGACCGGCCTGGAACAGCTGCTGCTATTTTCTCCCATCTTTCAGGAGTATTTACTGGATAAGTCTTCAATGCTTGTTCTAAAAGCTTTTGTTCTTCTGTAGTCCAAGGGGATGAATCTAAAGGTGATCCTGTTTTTAAATGCAAAAATGACAATAAGAAAAAACATGTAAGGAGACAATGAGATATGCCTAAGAACAACTAGTCTGACTTAAGTGCTGCCGAGTTAAAAACCTGAAAGAACACAAACCACCAAACTACTAAAAATCCCAACGCTGAAACCGAATAAACAGGTAGCCTTTAGGATCTTTAAACAAAGCACAGAGAAGTTCAAAGGTAACATCTTTCATTATCATCTGGGTGTTAACTTGCTGTAGCTGCCTCGTGAAGCTATAGTGCTAGAGCAGCAGTGTAGCTTTTCCTTTTGTGTTTCAGTAGTCAGGAAACACAGGCTTCTGCAAGTGTCTGGAAAAGCTGATGGGAGGCATTTGGGGTTTAACAGGAGACCAAAGCTGTAGGACAGTCCTGTAGCTGGAGTGCATCTCCTCAGGCCTACTTTTACCTGAAAAAGTAGCACTCTAAGGAAAAGATGATCTCAGCATAAGACTTGACCTGTTGTTTCACCAGGAAGCATTTCAAACTGGTACTCTTTAGTTAACTGTGACTTGTACTGTGTGTACCAGCAACTCTCAAATCCAATTACAGAGCCTGGATCACTTACTTGCTACATATGTTTGTTCATAAGCAAGTCTTAAGAAGTTCTGGATTACATTCTAAGAGGCACAGGGGAGACAACTTTGGAAGAAGGGCTCCCCTTTCACCTTTACCTTCAAATCGTTCCGAGGGGGCAGCACTGTCCATCTGAGGCACCACACCATGCTCTTTCTTAAATTTGTCAAATGCTTTCTTGTTGATATCATCTTTTTGATGAGGGTCTATGAGCAACAGACATTGAACAGAGTGATCACTGCAATGAAGTTAAAGCCAGGTGTAATGATAAAAACATTGTCTAGCAGATTATTAGTTTACAGATAACCACATCATCAAATACCCCCAGTTCCTACTTCCTTTAAAATGATGGCAAATAGAGTGGTAGATTAAAAACTAATCTTTCAGAGTCCAATAAACTCTGCTCAAAATGTCAGCTCTGAGCCCCTGTCCTGCTCAGGTGAATACTTCCTCCATGTAAACTTAAGCCTGAACCTGCAACTTCAGTGAAATCAAGAGGGATTATTCTCTCAAGTAAGAGCTGTGGCACAAAACTTGTGTATCACCCAGACACGCGAGCGTGCTAGAGGTGTAGGAACACTCCAAGTCCAGGTCCTTGTGCAGGGATGTGGTTTAGAACGTTTGGAAAATGGGGATTTTTTTCTTCTATAGCGGAATGTTTTGGTTTTCCCTGAGAATTTATTCCAGAGCTGTCTAGGCTCCATTTACCATATCAATGCAGGTGTCTTACTCTGGTGCTGGATCCCATTCATCTTTTTAAAGTATCTCGATAGCTTCCTCAGTTCCATTTATTCTAGATGCCTTCCTTTGTAGGGAGCTTTCCCAGAGGCCCACTTGCCTCTCTCTGAGTGCAGAAGAGCCTTGGCAATGCATGTGGCCTACACGTCTGTGCATCGAGCTTAAGAGAATTCCTGAGGGTCAGTCATGAGGTGATGATTTGTATGACATTAGGCTAAAAGTGCTGAATCACGTAAATGCTCTGCTATTCTTTTGGGAATATAGAGAGGATTTTCTCGTAACAAACAATGCAGTTCAAAGCTAAGCTGAAGCATGCAGGCCATCTCATTACAGAAATAAGGTAATATAGATACCAAGCTTTTGGAGGCTCTTGGCTTTATTGATGACATCTTTTGCTGTTCGTTTCATTCCAGTAGCAGAGTGCAAGTTCATGTAATTGGCAATAACTTCCCACCTAAAGCAAGAACAGGAAGAGTCAACCAGCAGGTTACATAATAGCCTATCTTCATACAAGCTACAGTTGAGCTCCTGTACACATTTAAACCAACTCCTAAGTTTAATCATACCTAAATACCTATAAACTTTAATGGTAACTATTCTGGAAAGCTTTCAAGCACTAAATGCAGATGTTTCCCTTCAGAATTCAGTCATCTTGGGTGAACTTTTAGTCTTCTGATACAGGAAAGCTTGCGGTAGAATGCTCAGCTGTTGCTTTCCAGAATTCCCTTAACACCTCTGACATTAAATACTGAAGGCTTCACTGAAAGGGCTGAGAAGTTCCTAACACTGTGTCCACCACCCCTCAGCACAATACCTAAACACCAGATAAAAGGCCTTCAACAGGAGAGAGCTGGAACAGCCTCAGCCCCAAAATTATTCTTAGTGCACTCTTAGGAAATGGAAGGGAATATTTACACCTGATCATACAGGAGGGACGTATCTAGGAGTGTGTTCTCAATGAGTACTCAACTGCTGAGCTGCAGTGCAAAAACAGGCACTGGTATCACCTCCACAGATTATGACAGTTTCTTTCTTTTCCTAAAAGTGAGCATCCAAATCTTGTAATGGAGGCTTCAAATCCATGAATCCTAAGTGGAAGAAGGCATTCCATTCCTGGGAAAGAATGGGATTTAGAGCATGCTCCTGTTCTTGATGCTTACTAGTGAACTGATTGCCAGTGCTGCTTTCCATGAATCCCAGCCTTTTCCTTTTACCCTGGCTCTCCCTTGGAGACAGCTGTCACATTTAACTTGTATCTCTGGATGTTTTCTTCCTACTCTGTAGAGGAGAAACCAGCCTGACATTCATTGTGGAGCTACTGTAAGTAACTTACATACTTGTATTATTACGTTCATCATGGTCACTGCCTCTGTTTTGTTCTCTGCTTCAATGACTGGAGCCTATCCTATAGTAAGCCCTCTGCAGACATACACCTCGGCACAATCTTATTGATGGACTGAGGCCCAAGTTTGGTGAGAGACAAGATACGAGGCTGAGCTAACTCCAGTAACATGTAGACCATGGTACGAAGAGAAAACAAACCACAGGCTACTCAATAGTCAAGAGAAAGGAGGAAGTTTAGGGAATCCTTATACTGACATCATTCTTAGGATGGACTGAGAACAAGCTGTATTATACTTGTTACTTAATGTAAATGGTTAGTAGGACTTTCAAAACCAAACCCGCGCAGTACCTTGAATTAGTCCCTGCTGGGAAGAGGTTCACAGCTTTAATTAACAACTGTAAATCATCTTCTGGCCAATTTTTGCTTCCCCCTCCACCACCAGTGGTTGATTTTTCTGAACTCTTTGCTGCTTGGCGCATCCGAGCTTCTGCCTCTTCTTTCTCTCGCCTTATTTGCTCATTTATTTCTTCTATCTGAAGAATTGTAAACAAGCAGAATTTATTTATTTACTGTTACATTTTACAGTGACAAAAACCCCTCTGGAATTGCCTTGAGTCTTGAATTTTGCTTAGTTTCTGTTCTGTACATTACACACAAGGAAAAAGAGCAGCTTCTCTGCTCCAATATTATTTCCATCCATCCCATGCATAAATTTGGCCATGCCAGATTAGGAGCTACAGCAGGAATCTTGCTCCAATATTATTTCCATCCATCCCATGCATACATTTGGCCATCTCAGATTAGGAGCTACAGCAGGAATCCATCACAGGTTCACTAGGGAATTACATGAACCCTCTCAGGATTAAGGCAGAACTTCTGAATCTAGCATGAATTTCTAGGCTAACACCTGACTTACAGGGACAGATCCACAAAAGCATTGAGAACCTAAAGCAACTAGTGAGGGCAGTTCAACATCCTGGTTGAATACACCAATTCCCAAATCTTCCAACCTGACTGCTGCCTGAGCCTGATTATGCTAGAAATTCTCAGTTACTATGGCTGTGCTAACATTAACTGCAACAACCCAGATTTTAGTAACCAAGTCCTTACGCAGGGCTACATGTCTACATGTACTTTGTTAGGAAGCAATTCAACAGAATTTATGTTATCCATTGCACATCTCTGTGAATTGAAATCACATCTTGAGACTGTGGGTGATGTATCTTTAATGTATCTGCTTCTGTGTATGCCCAGTCCAGCCTTGTCAATACTAAAAAACTCATGCACTTTTGCCTGTGTCTTATTAGTCCATATGGCTTTTCCCTGATGGAAAATTTAAGCACATCCTTGCTGAGTTTTTAAATCTTGATTGCAAGTGCCTTGCTTTTCCCATACTTTGGTATCCCCTCACTTGTCCTTCCAGCGCCTACAGCCTGCAGCAGTCCTTTTGTAAATCTAAAATCCCCAGGTCACGGATATCAGACTAAAGACTTTTCTTGCGTAACAGAACAGGTTAAAACTGCCCTTCTTCCCCTCTAGGTAACTGCTACTACCCATTGCTGGTAAAATTAAGTTCCCCTGCTGTTTCTGTATACTGTACAAATGGTAGCTTTTGTGTCTTTTACTGACTGAAAATGTGTATTTCCCCCTCAGCTGACCCTGGTTATTTCACCATCCATGAACTACGTAGCACTATGTAAAATGGCACAGAGATCAAGTCTGCCTGGGAACCATTAAACTCAGGTCTTGGTGTTTAACAGACAGGATTCCATGCAGCCACGTTGTATCTCACTTCATTCAGTCACGAAGATGTCCCAAATGGAATTACTCTGTTATGTTGATTTGACACTCAGCATAATTACCTGTTTTACTACAGCCGCCTTTCCTCCTTCCCTTGTTGTGGATGTAAGTGCTTCATTCAAGCATTGCAGACTAAAAATAAATTATTAAGTTACAACGGATAGCTAGGAGAAAGATGGGTATCAAAACGAGCAGGAATCAGCAGCAGGGAGACTCACCTTGCTAGCTCAAGACGATCACAAAGCTTTTCCACCTCCTCCATCATTTTAACACAATCTGCCTCATTATCAGAAAAGTAATTCCAGTTCTGGAAGCAGAAATACATGTTCTACAAAGTTCTTGAACTTTATTGTCCCGTTCCTTCAGACAAAGGCTTAACACACAGCATTCTTCAGCCAGTGCTGTGTTTGGACCTATTTGGTCAGCTTCACTCATATGATAAGCACGTGGTTTAATATTTGGTATTTTAATAAACCCACTTTCCATACCCATCTCCAGCCATAAGTACAAGCATGTGATAGGGTTTGATCTAAGCAAATATAATAATTTCATTAGTGTAACCTGTATTTCACTATAATGATATATAAATACCTTGCACGTTGTTCTCAGTTTTTGCCTTTCTTTCTTGATAGCTTTTTTCTGGATCTCTTTTTCCTTTTTTGCTACTAATGCCTGTTGCCTAAATTCTTCTTCCTCCTTTTCTTTTGCTAACCGTGCTGCTTCTAATTCTGCCTGTCTTTGCTGCAAAAGGGAAAAAACAAAAGAAACCTCAACACAGTCACACTGTTACAGGGTCATTCAGTCATTCAATATTAAAATGTGCTGTTTCTGGGGTATGTTTAGTTTTGGTGTTTTTTTTTGTGTTATGTGTGTTTTAGCATCAATACTTTAATGTTTGGTTTTCAAGACTTTTGAGGGAGGTGGTGAAACATGTACCAACTGGCATTAATTCAAATACTCACTTTAAGGACGCCTAGTTGATAAATCCTGACTTCCTTTACAAGGAAGATATAAAGCTGTGTGAAATTTCCTATGCCTTCCCCAAGAGTACAAGCTGGGAACAGTGCAGTGTTCCAACATTTCTCCTGCATCATTATTAACATAATATCTTGCAGTGCTCCCGTATTGTCTTTTAAGTCACCTTTTAGCACCTTACAGTTCACTTTCATTCCTGGTACGGCTTTCAGAGTCATCTTTCCCAAACTGTTAATATTAATCAAATATCATAGAATGGTTTGGGTTGGAAGGGACCTTAAAGCTCCTCCAGTTCTAACCCCCCTGCCATGGGCAGTGACACCTTCCACTAGACCAGGTTGCTCAAAGCTCTGTCCAGCCTGGCCTGGCACACTGCCAGGGATGGGGCAGCCACAGCTTCTCTGGGCAACCTGTGCCAGTGGTCTTACCACCCTCACAGGGAAGAACTTCTTCCTTATTCCAAATCTAAATCTACCCTCTTTCAGTTATGTTAGCTCAGTGTTTCATACCAACCAACCATTCACAGACCATATGCACAAGGCAAGCTGCTGTATCCATTTTACGGAAAAGGAAAGCAGGCCATGGAACTTAATGACTGCTTCTAAACCAGAGGAAGTGTACGCAACAACAGGAGCCAATTTTAGCAGTTTATTTTTGTTTCAGGTCTGTGCTCCTTGTTTTCATCTCATTCTCAAAAGGCTGTCAGTTGTGCACTGCCTGTTGCACAGGGATCACAGACAACACATCTTTAAACCCCCATATCATTTTAACAGTAGCCTTCTAACACATCTAGAAGCTGATGCAGTGGATCAGGTGGGAACAAATCAGTGTTTTTCAACCCAAATAAACTATTTAACTTACTTTTTCTTTTGCCTCCTGTTCTTTTCGTTTTGCTTCTACCTTTGCTTTCTTCTCTGCTTCTTTCTTTGCCTTTTCTTCCTCCTTAAATTTCTTTATCCTGGGATCACAGCTGTATGCATTGTCTGGCAGAAGAAAAGATGCATCACGTACAAAAGAAAACCAGGAGATTTGCACTGTTAGTTCACAAATCTCTCTTTAAAAACTAGCAGTTTATATGCTCACCAACAAGTGTCCTAATTCTGTTCATTTCTTCTTTTTTTCTCAGTGCTCTGGCAGCTCTGTTCTGCTTTTCAATCCACCTCCTTTCATCTCGACTAAAAAAGGAAAGCAGAATTAGTTCGGTGCTAATACCCTACAGTGTCACTCTTAGAAATACATCAACAAACCTTTTAAAGTTTCCCCACAAAGACGCTCTTCTCTGAATACTTCAAAAAATGAAGTTCCAGACCCCAAGCTCGTATCAAAAGCCAGTAAGTGTTTACACCATTCCATAAACCTGACAAAACAAGCTGCTTATCCGTCATCACAGGGAATGAGATCATGGACTTTCACACAATCCACTTGTTGACCAAACATTAAACCCAAGCAAAACAACTGAAATGCTGGCATACACTTTAATTAAAGGGCAGCAATATAATCAGTGTCAATTACCTCCATTTTACAGAACATAGGTCATGCCAAGTAAACCCATCTGCACAAAAAGAACACGTCCTATGAAGTACTGTAACACGCCAGTAAAACCATGTCCAGTTCACTCCAGTAAAACACAGCTTAGGTTAAATAGATTAACACTTGGGTGGCTACATCTGAAAGTATTTGTCAGTGCTGTCAAGGAAGAGACAAATTTCTAGCAGGGGTCTATATCCTCATCCACACAATCAAATGCATAACAGTATACCTCAGACCAAAGAGAACAATCCCCGTAACACAGCAGGAGACTACTACAATGTTTAAGACACAAACATCACCTTTGGCAAGAAGGGCTAACACGAATCATGGCCATCTGATCAGAAGATGAAACGTAGTTCTAAGTACAGCAGAGTATGTACCATTTGTCTAAACACTTAAAAAGGACACTAAGGACTGGAATAAGCACAAAAAAAGAGCTGTTCAAATAATTCAAGACTCTTCCAATGAGAAGCCTTGAGATCAATCTGTATAATTTATCAAAAATACAAGTGATGTGGAACTGTTTACAGTGCCTTCACAGAATCTTCACAGGAGAGAGTACACTGGGTTCAGAGAGGCAGGAAAAAGGTGTAAGAGCAGAGGAACAAGTGCCTAGTGACAGCCTAAATATGGCTGTTTCTAGCCACAGAGCAAGCTAACCGCTGAATGTAACTACAAAACTGATTCCTGTTCAAACTTGGAAGCAGAGGTTCATACAGTGCAAGCTATGGTTATACAAGGACGACTAAGTGAAAGGTTGTGTCCCATGAAATCTGTGTTAAGACTGAACGATTCGCTGCTCTAACTTGAACATTCTGTGTTTATAACTGTAGAAAGGATAAAAATAGAATGTATTTTCCAACAGCCACATGGGCTGAGTAATTCATTAACTATCACTACATCAACAAATTCAGGATGCAATTAACATCGAGCCATCAGAAGTAATCTCTCTAAATTCTAGAAAGTATCACTTGTCTCAGCACAGCTTAAAATATAGTTGGAGAGAAATGACGCATGCTTACTCATCCATTCTGTTCTGGCTTCTGTGTTTGGAACTTGCCGTAACTGCAAGTCGAAACTTAAACAAACACACATGTCAAAGCACCTCAGAACCACCTCTGTAATGCAAGCAAGAACTACCTCAGTTGCACAAGACAGATAAAGAGAAGCCCACGGTCGGTGCAGTTAAAATCCATGACTGGCTACTGAACTAGGAGACCGGAATTCTCAGTTCAGCTACCATTCCTCCTATGACTTCTCTAACAGGAAGCCGGAAAATCTTGCTGTATCAATCTCACTCTCCCAACAAATTTCTTTTTATTTACATACCATTCTGCTTTTTCTTTTTCCTCTTCATCTAAATAGGAAAACTCTCTCCAGGAATCAAAATTATACCTAAAGTAAATTAGAAGAGAAAATAAAAAGTGAAGAAAGAAAAAACCAAAACTTACAGATAATCTACCTTTTCTACTATTAGGTTTTTGTAGGCAATTATACTGTTATTTATAATACGTAACTTACAATTACACTGTATGTACAAGTACGCTGTGTGTACTGTATGTACATGGTGATTCCACTGTGTTAAGTCAAAATGTGAGATGCTATTGAAAGTAATGATTCACATCTGTCAGCGCTGTAAAACAGACTGCATTTTAGGATGGGCTCAGTCTCATCAATTCTAAATGCCTACAATGCAGTTGTCTAAGCTCCTATTATAGGCCGTGGAGATGCAGTGCAGTCTGTAGAGGTCAGAAATTAATTTAATCTTTATATAAGCATCTGCATTTAACAGGTAAGTCAAGCCACAAACTCTACTGACTTTACTGGACTAGACACACCTCCTTAACTAGGGGAACTTAAATGCCTAGTAGATGTCTCCACTAAAAACTCAAGTTAGGTGAGATGAAATCCACTGCTAGGCTGTGGGTCAACTTGGTTCACAGCCATTGTGGTCAGAGAACCATCAGAAGCTCCTGCTGTAACTGTGAATTCACAACCTGGATGTTTTAGCCCAGAGAAAAGACAGCTCAGTTTGTGGAAGGCATCAACAGCTGTGGGGTAATTACATATCATTACTAGGTCAGAACAGATCCTGCCAACAACCTACATGTGAAAGGGGCTGCAAGCCCATGACATCATACATCTTGAATGCTGTGAATAGAACATTGGCTAACTTACCAAAATGAATAGAAAGCATCTACCTCTTCAAATGAAGAGTTCACGTCCCCCAGTTTAGGAACATTTTTCTTGTTTGACCACCTGAAAATAAATGGATATATTCAAGAAATAATATATAGAACCTCACTTCATAATATGGCGTATGTTAAGTATGGAATCAAAACACCAAATCAGAGGCTCCCTCCACCAACACAGAGGGGCACCAGCAAAGAAGAAAAGAACAGGAGAGAGTTCCTTCTATACATCCTTCAGACTGGGCCTTTTTTGTGGAGCTCCCCCAGTACAGCAAAATCCTCCTGCCTGAGTTTGGTGTGCCTACAAGGAGGCATGATGGAGTACAAGCTGTCCTATAGGCGTCAGTTCTCCATGCACATTCTCCTGGTAGAGGAGCTTAAAGAACATGGGCAAAATGTGCTCTGTGAATCACTTGGCTCTGTAGTAGGCTACAGGAAGTTTTCCACACATTCTAATGGAGCACAAGGGAAGAAAGCATGCTCTGCCTCCATTCCATTTTTTCCCTACAAAGAGGGAAATCTTCCATAGGCTCTTTAATTTGTTATTCCATGACACAGCATCCATTTCCAAGCAGAGAAAGGACAAACCCATCTGCCAACCACAGATCCAGGTCTGAATCTCTGGAATACTTGATAGGAGATTCAATAATAATAATCAGAATGTGTTGTAAAGTGCCTCACACAATAAACCACCTTCTTCCCCATACAGGTAAAAGGCGAAATAAACTTCTATTGTGACAGCCTTAATACAAAGTTAATGGGCAAGCAGGAATCAGATGCAGAAAGAAAAAAGTCACATTAAGAGAGAACCACCAAATACTGAGTTACATTTATCTTCTCTTTTAAATTGGGAACATAACTACTGTCTTCTGTTAATGTCTCACCCTCAAAGGAAAATAAGGAATTTTTAGTCCGTAGCATACACACACTTGGTGAAGTAAATCATTTTAAGATGAAACAATGTGTGGTACAAAAAGCAGAGTAAGTTATACGGAGCTGGGAACAGCCTTGTTTTTTAATCTCTTGGGTCAAACTCAATGCCACCAGTGTAATAGCTCAGATTAGTTTAAAATTCAATAATAGAGAATGCACTATTTTACTTGTATCCCCTTTCTAGCAAATTAAAGCATCTCCTTGCACCCCTTAAAATCACACCTACTAGGAACATAATGCCAGAAGAGTTTGCAAATGCCGGTCCTCCAGCAACAGCAGAGGCAGTCTGACAGAGCTTACCGGGCGTTTCTCTCAAAAACTGGTGAAAAAACTTCAAAGAAGTTTTCTTTTGCTTCACTTTTGGAAGGTACAGAGTTATCAAAAGTAGGGTCTATGCTGTTAAATGCTCGTCGTTTCACAGGATCAGATAATATTTCATAAGCTGAAAAAAAGTTACCAGGCATAAAACGTGAGACTGAGGCGAATGTTCCCCACAACGTGGGAATGTTACAGAAAAGGCTGTAAATGATTAAAAAGATGCTCTCAGATCTGCATTTGATCTCTCATTCTGTACAGCTCGGTATTCAATTATTTTAGTGACACCAAAAAGCACTGCTGTCAGTTCCTGGTAAACTAAGCAGGAGGAAAACGTTTATGCAACACAACACATTTAACCATGAAGATGTACAAAGCATATATTTAGAACAATTTTGTGTCAGTAAATTCGGTTCAGGCACTGGGAGTGTGGGCATGACACCTTAGGCTTTTGTCCTACACCAGATCCTTGCAGCTAAATTGACAAAACATCCACTAAGACAGGCACAGAGTAAGAGCAGTCCTTGAGATAATATGATGCGAGAACTGACAAGAATAGGAGCCCATTCATTAGAACTTTTCCAGCTCATGATAAAGTTGCACTGAGACTTGGAAAGAGTATAAATCACCACACAGCTGCTAGCCAGAAGATGCACACTCCCAGTTCTCCTGTTCTCAAAGCTGGGGAGCACCGCATTACTGAATCTTACATCCTGGCAATCACACACATTGTAGCTTCAGTAACCTCTTGCTTTTTCTGCAGGATGTGTGGAGTTACTTTGTCAGTTCTACAAAGCCCACTATTTCTTTCACTAAACTGAAAAATTGAAGGAATCAAATTAATTTTGTGATCATTCATGGGCTTCCCAGGCTGCATCCCTGGACAAAGAACACTGCACCTAGAAGGTGGGATCTAGAAGCTGATAGGCTAGAGGAAACGTTGGTGCTCTGGGGTTGTGTAAATGCATCTTGCTGCACATGTCATTGCAAAGGAAGGAATGCAAGGGACTACTAATGAGCTGCTGTCTGCCAGCCTTAGCTTCCCCTCTGGGAAGGGACTTCTCTCCGTTAATACTCTAAATGACCCCAATTGTCCTCTACATTGCACGCTAGGAGCTTCAGTAACCCTCATACCATTTTCCTGATGCAACAAATTCTGTGTGCATCCATTGGCTTCTCTTCCACTTAAGAGATGTCCCTTCCACACAGATCCAAAATTGTATTCCCACATACAGTGCTGGAGGAACAGAGTCTCTCCCACTCATTCCTTTGTCAAACCCAGCCCTGAATCCCACCTACATACTACTGCCTTTCAAGCTTCTTCATTCCACTGCCACTTGGTGCTATTCTGGACACCCCTTCCCTGCTACAGCATTTCCTTCCTCCAAGGTGCTGCCCGGAAGTATTACTCCTCTTTTGTGCCACTTCGTGCTTTCCTTTCTGTTTATCCTTAAATTTAGATCATAAGCAGTTAAGGAGAAACATTTTCCTCCTGACATGTAGAACACAGAATATATTCCTGAATTCAGGTGCAGGCTGTTCATTGCAAGTATCTGCCAGTTTCTGACAGGACTGCAACTATGGACAAATAATTTCCTTTGGCAATTTCTTACATTTTGACATCTAAAGCACCAATAGTTTGTCTAACGTATTACCTAATATTTTAACTAGCATTGTAACAAGAAACTCACAAGAAGAAAGTTTAGAACACACAAATTCCAGGCTTTCCTCCAACATCAACCTTATTGAGTCAAACAAAATATTGCTTAAAATAAACAAAAAAGCCAAACTCCAAAGCATTTCTATACGCGTTCAGTTATACACCTAGAATACTCCCTGTGGTTTTGGAATCAGCCAGCAGTAGTGTTCTAGGTTACTACAGGCAAGAAGAGAAACGTTATTCGACTGATTTCACTTGGTTATCTGTGGGCAAAAAAGAGCAGCTGAAGAAACAGATACCCTAGATCAAATCAACAGATGCTCTGTTGACAGAGTAAGTGCCTTAGAATCCAGTTTTTCCAATTGCTGTTAGTGGCTCAGGGGAATCTCTCCATAGCACACCAGCTTATCCCAGGTAGTACTACCTGGAGTAGCTCACATTTCATGTGCTGCTACAAACTTTCACACTTTGTCACCAAGTGGCACAGCAGAGGAACATCTGTCAGTTGTATCCCCATACTGCTCTTACCCAAAGGAAAGTTATATTAATGTGATCTCTATTTACTACAGTAAATAAATATGTCTATTTATTAACTGGTAAAAGAACTTCTCTGGCTTTTTAATAACTGACAATTCTTTAAAAGCCTAATAAAGCACTACAAATACATTTCAAATTGTCAAGTAGATTGAGAGTGTATCTAATAAAAGAGATCAATTGCTTACCTTTAGTTATGCATGTAAAATAATCATTATCACCTTCTCCTATCTGTTCCCCTGCTGCTTTCCGTTTGTCTGGATGATGTTTCAACACCATGGATTTATCTATGAAATAGATACACTACGTTTAGAAACGCTTCATCATCATTACCAGTTTATTTCTCACAAATGACAAAGTAACAGAGGAATTCCAACTGACATTTCTTAATTAGATACTTTAAAAACCCCACAGAACCAAAACACAAACCCCAAGAAACGTAAGGACAAAACCAGATGAGTTAACAATGTTCTTTCAGAGAATCACAGAATTAGTTTAATAATATTGTCAGAAGTTAAAATATCACATCTTTGCTGGGACACAAAATAACCACAACTCAGGAACCTGTGCAATCATACTGGGAAAAAAAAAAAAAGAATAATTAATGTAATTTTAGTTATTTCTAATTAAAAACAAATTCCTTCAGATAAAATAAAAATCATATTCTACCCCTTTACCCAAGTTCTGAGCACAGCCCAAAGTGAAACTTAGCAAGGGAACTACAGCCATGTGCCGGTGAAGACTGCTGCACTTAATGTGGATAATACACATGGGACTTTGTGGTCAAGTTCTCTCCTTAGGCCTAAATCCCAAGATATAACTAGCACATACAAAGTATCTACTGAAGTTGCTACCAAGGTTGTTTCAGTGTTTAAAGAGTAAAATCAGATTTTAGACTGACTTCTTAGACAAAAGGTTTAGCCATATTTTCATACAACGTAAAACGTACCTTGCTGGCTCACTATAAAATACCAGAGAGAAGATATCATGCAAGTACTTAACAGCAACCTGACTTTTGAGAAACAAATCAGAATCCTTCTCAAAAATAGGAAATCACATTATGTACTGGTGAGAAAGACTCACATCTCCGTACCCCCATGTAATACCAGAGCGCTTGCAGGATCCTAAAAAGAGACATGCCCCAGTTCTTACTTGAAAAGACTAGCAAGACCACTAATCATCACCAGAACAGGTGCTCTGTGCTCCACAGTGGCGCTGCTAAGCAACATGTACTTAAGGCAACATTATTTATAGAATTACACAATGGTTTAGGTTGGAAAGGACCGTAAGATCATCTAGTTCCAACCCCCCTGCCATCGGCAGGGACACTTCCCACTAAACCATGCCACCCAAGGCTCTGTCCAACCTGGTCTTGAACACCACCAGCGATGGACCATTTAGCACTTCTTTAGGCAACCTCTTCCAGTGCCTCACCAGCCTCACAGGAAAAATCTAACCAGAACTTCCCCTGTTTAAGTTTAAACTCATTACCCCTTGTCCTATCACTACAGTCCCTAATGAAGAGTCCCTCCCCAGCATCCCTATAGGCCCCCTTCAGATATTGGAAGGATGCTATGAGGTCTCCACGCAGTCTTCTCTTCTCCAGGCCGAACAGCCCCAACTTTCTCAGCCTGTCTTCATACAGGAGGTGCTCCAGTCCCCTGATCATCCTCGTGGCCCTCCTCTGGGCTTGTTCCAACAGTTCCATGTCCTTCTTATATTGTTCTTATTTCCTGTGCGAGTTGGTAATTTGTTAATTTCCACCCATTTTTATTTGTGAGCACCTGTGGTTTCCCTGGGACAGTTATTCTACTCACAAACAGAACAGTTGTACAGGCGGTTGTTTTCAAGATCAACTCATAAAAACCATTAGCTTATTTCATAATACTATTTCATAAAGGCTACTGAACAACCTTCAGAGTACTTTTAAATCTTTCTCCACTAGATACCTGCATCCTTCTCGCAAAGTCAACTCTTGGCCGCATTGCTTTCTAGAGAGAAAGATTCTGAAGCCCCACATGTTGCTCCTTCACATGCAAGTACCGTAAAATGCCCCCAGTCACCTGCATCCACTTCTGAAATATGAGCTAGCCATTGTTATGGGGCTCCAACGTACCAACCTACTGAAACACACAGGACAGGGCTAGCTGTAATTCTCTGCCTCCTCCTGAGCCTGACTGCAGACTCAGAAATACAGAAACACAGCTACAGTGTCAAGGCTGTTGATGAAAAAAGGCAAGAAAGCAGCAGTGTGAACTCAGTGAAAAGTTTTAATTCCCTAGACTTAGAGCTGTGATGTGAATTTAGAGGGCTGGCAAGCAACAGAAATCACAGAGACAGCATTCTTAGGCCTGTGAAGCAGTAAAAAGCCTGTTCATAACATATATGTATTTTCACATGGAAAACAATTTTGTAAATCTGAAAAGAAAAGGTACTTACGAGCTGCTTTGATTTGCTTTTGAGTAGCCCTGTAGCGCATATTGCCTAGCCCGAGAACTGCATAATGGTCTTGATTCTGAGGGGAAGAAAGAACCAAACGAACCCTTAATAAATATGACCTAAAAAGCCACAACACATATAGACAACCAGTTCCCCCCTCTTTTAAAAGCAGGAAGCAGATTTCTTCTCTCAATAAATATTAGAAAAAGGCTGTAGGAACAATTATTGTAAAGACCATAATTATTGAATAACAAAACATGAATCAATCAAGCCAGTACTGCAGAAATTCAAGTAGTTTAATCTAAATTGGAGTACGGCATTGAGACCGAGAAAGTTCAATTACTGAAGAATTGAATTGCTGTCTTTAATATTAAAGAGTGCTGACATAACGCCAGAATAGGAGAGGCTGTAACAGGGAGAAGAGACACATTCACTGCTCACAGGCAGTGAAATGAAAAGCAACTGTTCAAGGCTAAGATCTTCTGACGCACGCTTGAGCTCGCCCTCATCAACCAGTTATGTGTGGAAATACAAACATTAAGGAACACAGACTTGTGGGGTAGGAGGAAGGGAGGAAGATGATCATTAACGGCTGGGAATGGCAGATAACTGATGGGAGATTTGCAGCAAGCATCATTAACACTAATATGCATCAACTCAATACCTTCCAGTCCTTTGGATCAAGGGTTTTTAACATAGGAAACTCTTCAAGCTGCAATTCTTCATCTCCTGATTCTTCAGAAAGTTCCTTCTCATCTTCTAGCTCCTGGAAAGAGGCAGAAACGTTTATGTTTCTCCTCTTAATAAACGCTTCAAACCATCTTCCCACCGGTTCCACTTGACAGAGTACTGATGCTATAAGCAAAAACACAAAAGCAACTTCACCTTCTGTGGTTCACTTTTTAATCTTTTTCAAACTAAACCCCACCAAAGCCCATAAAAGCACTGAATCACACGAGGCCACAGACTGCCACATCTACTTCCCTCTCACACACCGGTGGTGTAAAGGCTGCAAGCACCAGAACGCGGTCCCTATCAGGCGGTGCCTTCCAAACACTTGATTGCGCTCTCAGATCTTGAAAGCTGCTTTCTTAAAGGAACGCACACGTTAAGTGCTACTTAATCTCTTCCTTGCCCTAGTAGCAGGGGCGATAACCGCGGCAGAAGCACCAGGTTTGGACTGAGCCCCGCGTTCCCGCTCCCCCTGCGCAGGCCACTCCCTCCGGCAGCGAGACCACACTTGTTGCTCGCACACCGCCTCGGAACGAGCGCCGCGGCACACGCAACACGCGAGGAGGGCAGAGCTGAAGTGAAATAAACAGCAAAGCTCCCCACAGGCGGGAGGTTCCCCGGCCCCGGCCCTGGGCAGCGGCGCGAGGGGCGGGTTTCCCCCTGAACACGCGCCCGTTCGAGCTGCGGGAGCCCCGATCCCGACGGCCGCGGCCCCGCGCCCCGGCGGGGCGGGCGGCACCGGGACACACCGGCACCGCCGCCCGCTCCCCTGCCGCATCCGCCGGCGGCGCCACCAGCTCCATCCCCGCGCCGCAGCCTGGCCGCTGTGGCCTCCCCGGTACCTACCGGCCGACAGCGCCCGGGTGACGGCCGTGGCCTGCCCGTCCCGCGCCCCCCGCAGCATGGCGCCGGCCGAGCGGCCGCAGCGAGCCCCGGGCCTGGGCGCGGGGCACTGCCAGCCTCGCCTCGCCGGTGGGCAGCAGCCGGCGCATGGAGGCGCCCGCCGAGCGCTTCCGGGGCGGCGGCGTGCGGCGGGGTAAGCAGCCCGGCCCGGCCCCTTGCCCCGCTGCCTCCTCCCCGCCGCCTCTCCTCAGAGGCACCGGCGGCGGCCCGGGCCCGGGCCCGCGGGGCGAGTCCAACCGGCGCGGCGCGCACCGGCCCGCCGGCGGCTGCAGCGGGCGGAACCCTCTAGCTGCGGCAGCGGTGCCCGGCGGGGAAGGAGATTCCGGTGGCGCGTGTCCCGCGGCGCGCCCGGGCCGGTGCACCCTCCTTTGGTGTCCCCCCGCGCCGCACGGCTGGGCACGGCCGGAAGCCCCGGCGGTGCTGCGTCAGGGCCGGAGCCGCCGCGATGCCGGACTACCTGGGGGCCGACCAGAGGAAGACCAAGGAGGAGGAGAAGGAGGATAAGCCCATCCGCGGTGAGAGCGGGGCGGGCGGCGGCATGGCCTGGCCGCCTCCCCAGCCGATCCCCGGCCCTGAGCGCGGGCTCGGCCGCCCTGACCAGGCGGTGTGGCGGAGAGCGGGGAGGCTGCGATGTGTTGAACGCAAACATCAGTCTGTGTGTTCGAGGTTCTGAGGGGTCTCAGGTCCGCGCAGCCTGCTGCTGGGGGAGCGCCGGTCGGTGCGTGCAGAGAGCGAGCTTGCGAATGGTGGTGGTGATGAGGTTGCCTGGGCAGGCCCAAGCGCACATACAGGCTGAGGAGAAGGGCTTGGGGGTGTTGGTCAACTGGAAGCTCAACATGAGCCGGCAGTGTGCACTCGCAGCCCAGAAACCAGCCGTGTCCTGGGCCGCATCCATAGGAGCGTGACCAGCAGGTCGAGGGACGGGATTTCCCGCTCTACTCTGCTCTTGTGAGACCCCACCTCCAGTGCTGTGTGCAGTTCTGGGCCCTCAGCATGAGAAAAACGTGGACCTGTTGAAGTGGGTCCAGGGGAGGCCACAGAGATGATCTGCAGCTGAGGGGCAGCAGCACATCTTCTGTGGAGACAGGCTGAGAGAGCCAGGGTTGTTCAGCCTGGAGAAGCCTTGGGAGAGAACTTATAGTGGTAATACAATATGTGAAGGGGCTTACAAGGAATCTGGAGACAGATGTTTTACAAGGGCATGTAGTGACAGGACAAGGGGGGAATGGCTTTAAACTGAAAGAGGGGAGATTTAGATTAGACATTGGGAAGAAATTCTTCCCTGTGAGGGTGGTGAGGCTCTGGCACAGGTTGCCCATAGGATCTGTGGCTGCCCCATCCCTGGCAGTGTTCAAGGCCAGGTTGGATGGGGCTTTGAGCATCCCGCTCTAGTAGAAGGTGTCCCTGCCCATGGCAGAGTGTTGGAAATGGATGAGCTTTAAGGTCCCTTCCAGTCCAAAACATTCTACTGACTCTGTGATAATTTCCTTTTGTTCATTGGTGGAGTCCTGCTGAGCTGCCAAACCCTGTGTGTTGCCCCTTTGTCGTGGTTTAAGCCTCTATAACCCACGCAGTTGCTCGCTCACTCCCCCCTCTTTCTTCCCGCTGCTCCTGGGGAGATGGGGAAGAGAATCAAAAGAATGCAACTCCCACAGGCTGAGATAAGAACAGTTTAGTAACTAAAGTATAACACAAACCACTGCTGCTACCACCAATAATAATAATAATGACAAAAGAAATACAAGGGAAAAGAATACAATCGCTCACCACCTATACCCAGCTTGACCAAGCAGTGCACCCCCACCCTTCTGGGTCTCTGCCCTCTGTTTTACATCCTGGGCATGACGTGCTGTGGTATGGAATAACCTCTTTGGTCAGTTTGGGTCAGGTGTCCTGTCTCTGCTTCCTCCCGGCTTCCCCTCCTCCCTGGCAGAGCATGAGACTCAGAAAGTCCTTGGTCAGACCAAAACATTACTGAGCAGTAACTGAAAACACTGGTGTTATCAGTGCTGTTCCCAGGCCGAAAGTCAAAAACACAGTGCTGCACCAGCTACCAAGAAGGAGAAAAATGACTGCTACTGCTGAACCCAGGACACCCTTTCATAAGTATGTCATGGAAAGCTGGAGAGAAGGAGGTGCCAAATTTTTCTGGTGGTACCAGCATAGTGTGAACGTTGCCAGTTTGAATTTCATTTGCCTTTTTATTTCGTGTTAGTAAACATTAAATAATGCATCAGGAAGCAACAGCAATACCGTACATGATCAGTTATGGACTTTGAACTGTTACCACTCAAATGTTACCACTTCTAAATTATAACAACCTAGTGTTTAGTAGATATAAAAACATCAGTGGGGTAGTACAAATAACCAGGAAGGAAATAGCGAATAACACACACACACACACAAATGCTCTCAAAATGCTGTATAATACATACTGCACCCAGATCTGCAATACTGTGTGGTTTGGGCTCCCTCTAGCATAAAAACATAGAGTGGAATTAGAAAGCAGAGGAAACTGAGGCCCACGGATACTTAAGGGGAAGACTGTAATTCCGTTGGGAAAAGGGATAGCTTGTGGGGAAAGGGAGAGGGAATGTTGAAGGCCTTTTGAGTGACAAGTGATATGACAGCAAATAGGAGGTGACAGTAATAGCTTTTCATAGCTGATTGAGAGGGTCTGCAGGAGCCGTCCTGCAGGACTGTGCTTACATGTGCACCAACTGATGCTGCTTGTTCCGGTGTGGGAACTCTGAGGCTCCAGTGCAATTTTTAGATTCCAAGTTTAAATTAAGTAAAAAGGAAGCACAATGCTGAGTTAAATGGGGGCATTACTTCCTGGGTATTCTGTGGAAGCTGCTGAAAGTTTACAGGGATTCAAAAAACTGACAGAAATACTCACGTAGGGAATATTTTGAAAGGGCTGTTTATAAGGACGTGTGACCTGGGAATGGGGGCTCACTGTGTATTTGCCACATTCATAGACGTTCCTGTTGGAAAAGGGATGTTTGTTGGACCAGACTCTTTATCTTGTCTGGTATGACCTTCCTGTGTTTTCCATTTTACAATATTAAAACTCAGCATTGTCTTAGTTATTGATTCCAGGCTGCTTTAGTAATTTATAGTAGTGTTTTACTACGGAGAGCAGCTTTGCTAGATTAGATTAGATTTTAGGTTTGGTTGCTGTTTGCTGCTCACACTGGGCATTTTGGAAGATATCAGTGATGGAAAGTGGTGACAGTTTTTCATTGATGTTTGCTTAAACATTAAGAAACAAAAAGTTGAAAAGATGAAGTTTTGATGTCTTCAGTTTCTTCTCTGCACAGTCACAGGTCAGTCAGCTACCCTGAGTGAGGCAGAGTTTAAGTGGTGTGCTTGCTGTGAGCTCTGGGTGGTATGGTTTTTTGGCCTGAAGACTGTAGCTGGAGGCCCTATTTTGTTTTTCCATACCGGCTGACACTTTTTCGTCCTACTTCGGTTTAGTGAAAAACTAGAGACTCAAAAGAATCCCTTTAAATACATGTTTTTATCTTCTAGAGGCAGAATTGATACCACTGGTTTTGTTTTTAAAAGTGCAAGCTAAGTGTTTCCTGTTTTGTTTCAGCTCTGGATGAAGGAGATATTGCCTTGCTGAAAACATATGTGAGTAGCATGCATTTACTAGAGGGTTAAAGAAAAAAGCAAATCCTGTTGGGAGTTGAATGCAAGAGTGGAGGGATGTGTACTGAGTAGTTAGTAAATCTGTTAGTAGGTTGTGCTACAGCTACGTGTTTCCTAGGGCTTCTTCACTAACCAACTTTCTTGCTTGATAAAGAACAATAACTTTTAAGAACCCTTCTTCCATCAAATTTACTTGCTTTTAGTGATCATGTTAAAAAAATACTCATGACAGATACACAGATTTTGTAAAAAGAATGTAATCTCATAAGAAGAACATAAAAAGGACATGGAGCTGTTGGAACAAGTCCAGAGGAGGGCCACGAGGATGATCAGGCCCCTGGAGCACCTGCATTATGAAGACAGGCTGAGAAAGTTAGGCCATTCAGCCTGGAGAAGAGAAGGCTGCGTGGAGACCTCATAGCAGCCTTCCAGTATCTGAAGGGGGCCTGTAAGGATGCTGGAGAGGGACTCTTCATTAGGGACTGTAGTGATAGAACAAGGGGTAACGAGTTCAAACTTAAACAGGGGAAGTTTAGATCGGATATGAGGAAGAAATTCTTTACTGTGAGGGTGGTGAGGCACTGGAATGGGTTGCCCAGGGAAGCTGTGAATGCTCCATCCCTGGCGGTGTTCAAGGCTGGGTTGGACAGAGCCTTGGGTGACATGGTTTAGTGGGGGGTGTCCCTGCCCTTGGCAGGGGGGTTGGAACTAGTGATCTTAAGGTCCTTTCCACCCCAAACCATTGTGTAATTCTATGAGCTTGGGAGGAGTTTGCCATGGACAATAAGGCTTAAAATGCAAATCTCCCCTCTACCAGAAAGTACAGTGGGTCTGTGAAAGAATTCTTGACAAATGAAACTTGCAGCTTAGGATACATTTGAAAAAAGTCTGAATATTTGTAAAGGAATATTTGTAAATATTCCTTTACAAATCTCTGGAATATGTCCGCCGAGGCTTCTTTTTGGTTACCATGTTGATATGAAGTTCTTGTAAAGGAGATCCTGATCTGCCCACACTAGGCAAGGCAAGATGGTAAAGCATTTTATCACATGCAAGAATTGAGCTTTTGATTTGCCCCATGATCTTTCTGCTGTCTTTGGTGGATGATGGTAAGGTTTGGGAAGGTAAGCACTAGTACAGATGATTTTCTGGTAATGTATACAGAATTCTATCTCCATATAATTTTACTAAATCTGCTTTAAGCTTTAGGAAAAGCAGTAGTTTAAAAAAATAAGGCCGAACAGGTTTAAAAGAAAATCAAACGTTTAAATTTAAAGTTTACAAATGTGAAAAATTTCCACTTGCACAATTAGTGCTGTGTACCTGCACTCTGGTCTTGCCAACAGCAGTATTGTTACTGGAACTCACTACTGGTTTTTCTGGCTGTGATCAGTAGTTGGTGTTACACCAAGACAGTCTATTGAACTTCTTGACTTTCAACAGCTATTGTAATTTTTTCCTAAACATGAAATAATTTGAGTTACGAAATCTATGTGATATTTCTTTTCCAGGGCCAGAGCACGTACTCAAGGCAGATCAAGCAAGTAGAAGATGATATTCAACAACTGCTCAAGAAAATCAATGAGCTCACTGGTATCTTTCTTTCTTAAGATAACTTGGAATAGAAGAGCTGCGTAAGAAAGATGGGGAGAGACTTTAGCAGGTCCTATTGCATGAGGACAAGGGGTGATGGTTTTAAACTAAAAGAGGGGAGATTCAGGCTAGATGCAAGGAAGAATTCTTTAAAATGAGGGTGGTAAAATCCTGGCACAGGTTGCCCAGAGAGGTGGTGGACGTACCATCCCTGGAGATATTCAAGACCAGGCTGGATGTGGTTCTGGGCAACCTGATCTAGATGAAGATGTCCCTGCTCATTGAAGAGGGGTTGGGTTAGATGACTTTTGGGGGTCCCTCCCAACCCAAACCGTTCTACGATTCTGTATACCAAAACTGGTGGTTTAAGAAGCTGATCTTAAACAACTTCTGCATTGGTTTATTATTACTTCTCTTTATTTGGTAACATGAGATTTTTGCTTCGTAGGTGATGGTCTTTTGGATTGGGCAGAGCTAATCCGTACATACAGTTATGTGATTCTGTAGTGTAACATCTTTTAATTCAAAACTGTAATTTTTATGTATTATATGACGTGAAACAAATGCCCCTATCTGCCACCAGATAATTTGTTGTGATTTGTGTCAAGCTGTGTTTGAATAGTGAGTGAACTTCCATAGACTGCAGTAAGCCAACGTGTTATGATTAAGCATTGGTACCAGTCCTTGCGTAGGGAAGAAATGAGCGTCAGAGCAGCTAGCATTTAAAATCGGCTGGCTTAAATAAATACATCATGGAGATGGTACTTTTTCTATCCATGTTTTGGAAGATTTATGAGGTTTTTAATCTGTGTGAATCCCTTAGCTTCTGCTATCTTGTGCTAAAGCTTTCCCTCAGTGAAAGCACTTGCAAAGTTTCACTCTTTTTCTGCAACTTTTAAAAGCATACTTATCTCTAATACCTCTGTCCAGCCTGGTTGTCGCAGTCCCCATGCTGCACAGTTGTATTAGAGGATGCCTGGACTGGTATCTACATGTTTAGTGGGCACAGTCACATGGACCTCCTTTCTTTAGGAAGTCCATCAAAGGGGTGCGTGTATGTTTGGAGGTCTCAAAAAGCTTCCTGTAGGCTTACGTCTGTGGTTCTCAGTGTGGGAAGAATTGCTGGCATACCTGTTAGGTGCTTCATTTTCAACCTGTCTGTGTTGTACATAGGAATCAAGGAGTCTGACACCGGCCTGGCTCCTCCTGCTCTTTGGGATCTGGCAGCAGACAAGCAAACTCTCCAAAGTGAGCAACCATTGCAAGTTGCGAGGTGGGTGCATTCTCCCTCTTTGCAGTGGAGCTGCATAGTGTTAAAGACGTGAGTTACAGCTTATGCATAGGCTACTTAAAAAATTAGGTTCACGTGTTGTGCATATTGAAAGTGCTTTTTACCATTGTATCAAACCAGAACTGTGTTGTACACAATGATGTGTTACATACTTCATACTTATTCCTGTAATTATTGTATGGTGCTGTGCTAAGCGAATCACAAGTACAATAGCTGTTTTGGTGTCTCTGGAAAATACAACTCTCTTACCTTGATGTTTATACAAATAACAAGCCAGTTAGTTTGCTGGTGGTGTTAACTGAATGTTCTGTATTAGGTGTACAAAGATAATCAATGCAGACTCTGAGGACCCCAAGTACATTATCAATGTCAAGCAGTTTGCCAAATTCGTGGTGGATCTCAGTGACCAGGTGGCACCTACTGACATAGAAGAAGGCATGAGAGTTGGGTGAGCAAAATCTTCATGTTTTTACAAGTTTTCTTGGAGACTGAAGCTTTCTCATCTATCCATTAGTTTGACATGTCAGCAACTATCATTTTGTGGGTTTGCCGCGGTTGAAGTGATGGCACTAATGTCTTTCTGTTGGAAGACAGTAACTCATGTGCATGCTGTGCTGGAATCTTTGGATTTTAATGCCATTCTGACAAAAGCCATGCGTCATGGATGGAAAACATTGTTTGGGCCTCAGTAGTCCCACATTCATGAGGCCTGTGTAGCTGACTTCCTCTTTGGCAGTCTGCACGGTGACACACAGGGCAGCCACAGGAAATATTTGCTAAGGAGGTGAAGCCTCTTACTTTTAGAATCAATATTTTGCCAGTTTGCTCTGCGGGATATTTTGAAGTTTATTTTTCAAAATACTTTGGAATTAATTTTTTTGGAACCTTTAAACTTCTCTGCAGAAGAGTTCCAGTTCCTGGCCCACCTGACTGTTAGCTTTCAGGGCTGGGCTGTCGTGGTGCCAGAGAAAAGAAGAGAATTTGGCTTCTAACTTAAGAGTTGTTTCTACATGACAGTTTAATGAACCAGTGTTAAAATAATAGTCTTCATGCTTTCTTACCAGGGTGGACAGAAACAAGTATCAAATCCATATCCCCTTGCCACCAAAGATTGATCCAACCGTCACCATGATGCAAGTGAGAACTGCCTTTACTTATTGTGACATTGCTTTGTCTTGTAATTTTGATAAATTTAGCTGGATTTTGTTCTGGGCTGGATACACAGCATCAGGCTATTAACTGCTTGCTCACCTTGTTATTGTGTAGGTGGAAGAAAAGCCAGATGTCACTTACAGTGATGTTGGAGGTTGTAAAGAGCAGATTGAAAAGCTGAGGGAGGTGGTTGAAACCCCTCTGCTGCACGTAAGTAACCTCTTTTGTTATTTTGAAAGTATTCTGCACATCTGCTCGCATTTGAAAAAACAAGATAGCTGAAGGTAGCTGAACTAGCAGAACGTAGCTGCCTCAAGTGAGAGGAAGTCTCATTTTAACAAGTGAAGCCCAGCCCAGCCTGGTTTATATTGCTATTCATTGATGATTTTCTTAACTTGTATATACATTTTGATGCACAGTCTTTAACTTGCACATAACCTTGCCTTCTGTTTCCCACCATTACAGCCTGAAAGATTTGTTAACCTTGGAATTGAGCCTCCCAAAGGAGTGCTTTTGTTTGGGCCACCTGGTACAGGCAAAACCCTTTGTGCCCGTGCTGTTGCTAATAGGACCGATGCCTGCTTCATCAGAGTCATTGGATCTGAACTGGTGCAGAAATATGTGGGAGAGGTAAGAGCAAATACCTGATGGAGTGTGGAGGGATTTGCAGGTTTCCAGTGATGAGGACCAGACAGCACAGTGGGTCAATGTACTTGCATGCTGGAGATACAAGCAGGGGAGGAGCTGTCAGACACATGGCTGCAGGTCAGGCAGGCAGTAATAGGACCCGAAGTACACTGTCATTGATGAAATGGATTCTGCAGTGCAGAGTTTAATCTGCATTTCAAGACCCCAGGATTAGGATTCCGTTGCCAACTCTGCCACTGTTTTTTCATTTGGGCCTGGTGTAAATGACTTCACCTGAATTTAAGAGTAGTAACGTGTCTCTCCTTTATAAATTGCTGTAAGATTTAGAATGTTCCCTTATATATATGTATACAGATATAAGAGTTTTATCATTGGAACCTTAGAAGTGTTCTAAGCATGAAAAGTTTTAATTTTTATAGTTTTCCTTTGAAGTGCCTTGAATCTTAACAAAATCTTGGTGGTTTTTTTTCCTTTCAGGGAGCTCGAATGGTTCGTGAACTCTTTGAAATGGCCAGAACTAAAAAAGCTTGTCTTATATTCTTTGATGAAATTGATGCCATTGGAGGTATGTTGGTAATATCTATAGCTTTAAGCTCATAGGAGAACTTCGAAGTTTTCTTTACATGTTGTAATTCTGTAACTGGATTGCTGCAGTGCAAGAAATGTGCTTATAAATACCTGTTTAGCAAAGCTATTACCAACACACCCCACATGCCGGAGGCTGTCAAGAGGTGCTTTATATAGCCCAGATGAGAAGTCAGTTTGCACATTTGGAACACCCAGAGTATTTGAACTTCAGTGAAGAACCTCTGCACAAAGTGCTGTTAACCTAAACCCCCTTCAGCTTCTGGACTACCTACCAAATCTGTTTACTGCCTGAAAATGAGATTTTTTTCACTCAAAGGAAGTACTTTGAGAGTAGAACAATTTTCACACAGAGAAGGAGAAGGAGATTTTAGTTGAGGGAAGGCAAAACAAATGCATAAACAAGCTATATTCATACATTTCGGCAGCTTGGCCAGTGATTAGGCAAGGAGGTGGGCCCTTTCACACCAGGGATAAGCATACAGTGCTTATTATAACTGATGGGTAACACCACTCACTCTTTGTTTGAAATACGTTTTCAGATAACCCCTCACACCTTTTTAAACTTGCCACAAACATCTGTGTGTAATTTAAAATGGTTTTTCCAGGTGTCTTCTGTGCAGGAGCTGTGACACCTCCTGCAGGCACTGAGAGGGTCCCTCTGTTGTGTGAAACGCGTGTGTCTTCTCTCTCCAGGTGCTCGTTTTGATGATGGAGCTGGCGGGGACAATGAAGTGCAACGTACTATGCTGGAGCTGATCAACCAGCTGGATGGTTTTGACCCACGAGGCAACATCAAGGTGCTGATGGCTACAAACAGACCCGATACTCTGGATCCAGCACTGATGAGGCCTGGCAGGTTGGATAGGAAGATTGAGTTCAGCCTGCCTGATCTTGAGGTGAGAGTGCTTCCTCTCACAGCTAAATGTAGTCTGGTACCAGAGCGTTTCTTCAGTTAGGGCATGGTTGTCTGGGAGCAGTTTATGAGAATTACCAAAAGCAGCACGTTCCACTTAAGTTGAAACTACATGGAAATATGGAGGATTAAAGATGTGCTGAAATGGTTTTCTCACACTGCACAGATTCCTTCTCTGGCAGAGAAGCCTTGGTGAATAGCTGTCATCGCTGTGTATACTTGTCTGAACAGATGAGGAATCCTTCAGCCAGATTCATGATTCAGTTTTTAAGTTGGATTGTGTTTTGTTTGGCTCTTTTGAAAGCAATTTCTTGAGGTACTTCTACCACTAAAGCTCTTTTGAAAGTTATCTGTAAATAAAGTACTTCCATTACTTGTCATGGACAGTTAAACATGTGCAGACATGGGAAGCCTGGGCAGCAATTAAAAGATCTAATCTCTGTCTGCCCTTGCTCTGCATGTGGACAACTGCAGCCGTCTGATTCAAGCCATGAACCCTTCTCCTCTTCTTCCAGGGGCGTACTCACATATTCAAGATACACGCTCGTTCGATGAGTGTTGAGAGAGACATCAGGTTTGAGCTGTTGGCTCGGCTGTGTCCCAACAGCACAGGTAAGATGATTGTTTTATAAACAAGTTTGGGCTTCACCTTCACTGTGGTCAGCGTTGGATTGGTTTATCCCTGTCTTCCCAGGCGCAGAGATCCGCAGTGTCTGCACAGAGGCAGGCATGTTTGCTATCCGAGCCCGCCGGAAAATCGCCACAGAGAAAGACTTCTTGGAAGCAGTGAACAAAGTCATTAAATCCTACGCGAAGTTTAGCGCTACCCCCCGCTACATGACCTACAACTAATCCTTTGGAATGTCCTCCCTGTTCCTATAGTTAAACTTTCTGGGGAACCCAAGTGTAGGAATCTCTATCTTGTTTTTGGAGCTGGAAATAAATGGTGAAACAGTAGGTGTGAATTCATTGTGAGCCTGTCTTACACCAGTGGAGAATTGATGCTGTAGGAAAACAGCTCAGCAAGATTACAGTGACACGGCCTAAGATAGTCAAGTATTTTTAAAGTGGGCACCTGGGCAATGTTAGAAATCCACAGCTTAGGATTCATACCCCAAAACTTACCATCTGAGCTGCGGAGGTGCTGAAAGATCCCCAAGTGGCTGCAGGGTTTCTGGATGTGCTCAGAAACATGCATGCTCAGAAACATCTGGATGTGCTCAGAAACATGATGCAATGCTCTGCATTGAGGTATAGGGATGTCCCAAGGAAACTTGGGAACCACCATGGGAAAAATGCTGAGGAGAAGGCGCATGAAGTGCCTCATGGTCTGAGTTATAGCCCAGCTTAGGGAAGACGTGAAGGGATATTTTTTCTCTCCTGGGTGAACGTGCTGGTACCATCATAACTTGTTTGGTTTTTTAATTTCGTGGTTTTCTTCGTCCCTTTTGCTGAGGTTCCCTATTTCTTACAAAACAGTAAATGGGTCAAGAAGGAGGAAGAAGTGTAATTTCTTAGTGCTAAGTGAAGATTCCTTTATCTGGTTCCTGCTCTTAAAAGGATTCAAGTTGATAAAGTTTTTGGTAAGAACAATCGGGTGGGATGCAGGTTCACTGATGAGACAGACTTTTTCTTGTCCAGCCTGAGCAGGAGTGGTGGTTCAGGAAGTTTCTGACTGGTTCAGAAAGCAGCAGAGGGCACCTCTCTATTTACCAAGAACAGTACTTGAAATTCAGTGTTACTTGTTACGTCTGCAGCTCTTGGTGACAGTCCTCTGAACTTCACAAACTTGAGTTTGCGAGCTCTGAGACATCTCACTCAGAGGGAGACGCTGGTCACAGCCTGCTGTGGTCCAGGAGAGCTCATACGGCCTCACTTAAGACAACTATTTATTGGGTCACAAGATGATTGGCTTTAATCATTAGTAAATTTCCGTCCTGGCCACAACCTGAGTTGGTAATTACTAGTTCCAGTAACAGTGTACCATTCTATTCAGGCTACGACCAAGGTGAGGAATCTTCCAAGGCTGCTGGGGGATGACTGAGTGATTATTCCTTAGCCAGGCAACAGGAGTCCCTGCCCTGGTCAGTGTTGCTCCCTCCTTAACCATGCAAAAGTGCATGGTACAGCCAAGGGACACTTCACTGCCCAACTCATTTAAGAAAGGCCAAGGCCTGACAGGGATTCCTGAGATGGCAGAGCAGCCCTAGGCAGTATGGGGGGGATGCATCACCACAGCCAGTCAATGCAGACAAACTGGAAGGAAGATGAACCCTGTTCAGAGTTTAAAGGATGTGGCTGTGTTTAATCCAGCACTGACAAGCCTCAGGTAGGATTTAGATAGCTATCTGTTAATCAGTATGGGAAACAGGAAGTCAGTTCACTTTGTAGTAGGTAACTGGCTGGCAAGGGGGAAGCAGTGCTTCAGCTGGTCACAGCAAAGCACAGGAGGAGGCAGTACCCAGAAGCGGGTTGCAGAGTTCCAACACCACCCAGCCTGGGATCTAGGACTTCCTTGAGCAAAGGTTTCCAGTCCAGCATTTCAGCAGTTCCCAGGAAGGGCTGCGGTTGCTACGAAGATGGGAAATGCAGCATCAGTTGTACCTTGTACCACTGTAAGGCCTGGCACGGACAGAGCTTGCTGAGGTGGGGGAGCAAGGAAGGAGAGGAACAGGAACCTGAGCCAGACATGCACCTCCAGGGACCTTGGCTTGTCCCACAGACAGTCTTTTCCAAGACAAAGCAGAATATTCTGGCAAGTCATAATCACTTTATTTCGGAAGTTGACATGATTTTGACATGACGAGAGTACACAGTTAAAAACTGAAGCTGCAACAAGCTGAAAGTAGAAAAATATACCATATGTAGGTAGAAAGGCTTGTTAAACTAGTCAACATTATAAAATGTACCAAAAGTTGTTTAAATAAGTACACCCGATGTGTTGACACGCATTGAATTCTTCCTTTGAACTCCAGCTAAGCAGTAATTTCTGATGCAGAAAGCTTCCTATCCCTATTGGCAGGGAGTCCGAGGAAATAAAACATCTTCCCTGACTGCCCCCAGTTCTTGGGAAACCTGGTTTACCTGAAGCAAGCCCTAATCGCAACAGAGTCTGAAGCAAAATGAAAGTATTAAGTAAGTTCTGCATTCAGAAGAGGGGAGGTCATTTGAATTCCCTTATGCACAGGACCTTTGATTTGAGGGTGCTAAAGGAAATGTCACTGATGCTTCACTTCCCCTGTGTTGTTGAAATAACCTGGAGAGAAACATCTTGAGGTTTCCTACCCTTGCTCAGACTCACAGTGATTGCTGTTAAGGGAATAGAAGCATTGAAGATTTCTTTCTTTTGCTTGAATTACATTTCCATGGCTTTCATCTCACGCCTGAAGTTAAGCAGTACCACAGCAGCTGAACTCTGCAGACAGCAGAAGAAACCCCCCACTACTGCTCCTTTTAAAAACCCCAAACGTAACATTTTCGAGTTCTATTGAAATCTGTTTCTCAAAGCACTTAAAAGCTGAGGCAGAAGCAGCACTGCTGGTAGGAAGGTGTCTCAGGCAATACAAAAGTACTTATGTTTTTTTTGGGGGGACCACTGAGACTTTAGACCTTGTCTGCATTTTTATTCCAGCTTAAGAGACTGCACATCAGGTGTCAGTTCTCAATGTAATTTTAATAAGCTTCATTTCTTCCTTCAACCAGTTTTGTCTTCAAACTTTGAAGCTAAACTAATTTTAGCTCAAAATCAAGTGTAGTCTTTCCCAGAAAGCATAACTGGGTTTTGGCAGTGAAAGTACTGCATTGATAATTTAGTAATTCAATGATGAGTTTCCATTTGAAGCTCACTTACTTAGAGTGAAAACATTCAGGCAGTGAAGAGTTTAGGTGAGACAGGTTAGATATCTAAAAAACCCAAACCAACCGTACCATCCAGGTTTAAAAGAGCAGCAGCTAAATGCCACCAGTGTGAATTCATTAATCTGGCTGGCAGACTGTTGTAATTCGTATGACTTTGTACGACTGTTGTATGCAGATGTTGCCATCAAGCTTTACAAGTCAGCTAAGAAAAAGTTCTTTAAAGACACTGAGACAGTGCATTGTAGTTGCAGAACAGTTACTTCCTGCAAGATCCCACCTTGTAGTGAGTTAAAGTGCCCATTTTCTCAACAGGAATCGGAATGTCACCATATTCTGTCAGCTCCTGATTGTAGCAGAACACACTGAATTTTCTTGTCTTGCATAATTTGGTGCTTGTATGCTGTTGGAAGGCTATACCCTGATTGAAGGAATAAAATCAAGAGCATGAAGGCTTCCACTTCCTTATCCACTCTTCCGACAGAAAATAAGCACCACTCTATACCCGTAGATACAAACAGCCTCAGGCTCTCTTTAAACCTTTTGTGCAAATTTAATATTCAGAAAGAGTCTCCATCAGCATAAATCTGGCTTCCATCCTGCTCGATGCCACTCTGCAGAGGTCAGTCAGCTTGCGAAGCAGACCTGCCTTTCACTTGGCAAGCCAGGACAGCATCGTGAATACTGTGAAACAGCAACTCTCTCGTTACAGTGTTATCAAAAAAATTCAGTCTTGTCAGCTCATTCATAACAGGGCCTAAAACCAGAAACCAAACATGGCATCAGTGTGTAAAATAAAGTACAAAGATGGAAGACAATGGTATCTTGGGAAGAAGACAACACCTTGTTCTCTGACTTGTTATTACTTAAAACATTCAGAATAGCCAGGTGGATCACATGCTACTTCTACTCCAAACAGGTAATTCACTTATCCAGACATACAGAGGCCTGTTCTTGGTTGAAGGTGATAAAATTCCAACTGTCAGAAAATGGGAACATTGCAGGCTTTCCTCCTCATTACATTCGTACAACAACTCCAAGATACAAAGTTTGGTGTGGCATTTACAATTTGCCAGCTGGAATAAATGGACGCAGGATCTAGTCCTGATAGACCTGTGCTCTACTTTCACTAAAGTGAAGGCTTTAATGCATATGGGCTTGCTTTTCCTCAGAATCCTGCACTTATGTGATGTGCTGATACTACTAAGGCACCTGGCAGCAGAAAATTCGGGACCAGAGGGAAAGAAAGGAAATACACTGTCCCCCATAAAGCTCACAAAACCCCAACTCACCACTGCAGCTGGCAATACAGACATAAACACCAACTTCTTTGTATTCTTTTATAATCTGCAACAGAGTTAAACTGAAGTTAAACACAGATACACCATTGTACACACTAGTGTTCTGGAAGATGTAAGCCTATTACTGTGAAAGTTGCACAGTTCACATTCCCCAGAATTCAGCTAGAACTTACAGAGCTACAGAATTAAAACCATGATTAGGTGAGATACTGGACTGTATTTGAGCTAGCATTTATGTCTCCTGCAGACAGGTTCCCTATTAGGTATCTCACAAGTGTTCTCTGGGTTTTCCTGGGAAAAAAAGCCCTACTTACTGATTTTAGTGTTTTTGCTCCAACTGAATCCACAAAGTTCACCGGGGCGAAATCCAGAATTAAAGAGTGGATGCTTGCTTGGGGCTCCACAAAATGTTCATGTTCATCAGGAGATGTGTCTTGTACGCTAGCATCTGCAGATGCAAATTTTCCATTTACAGGTAACTCATCATCTGCTATCTCATGTTTTACATTTGCTTCCACATCGTTAGTCTGGGAGAGAAGATAAATAATGTTTAATGACAGGCAATGCTTGTTCAGTGTAGATCCTCTTCCTCCCCATACTCATCTGTTCCTTCCGCCTTTAAACGGTGTATAGCTCCTGACCACGACAGGCACTGGCTGTACATGCATGCATACTTCCGTATCTCACATATATCAAGGTTCATTCTCTTATGCCCAGCCTTCATACAATCACTTAAATAGCTTAAAGCTGTTATCTTAGGAGGGAATTACCCATTTCCTTCAAACACTGACACCTGCTCATATGTTCTTACTCCATTTCCATGCCTTATCCCTGCTGATCCTGTCAAGGCCTATATATTCAAAAGAAGCAACAGCAACTGGGCTCTTAAGTTAGGCTTTTAGTAAAAAAAAAAAGGTATAAAGCTCCCACCATGGGGGTGAATTTAAACATGCACAACAGCACAAGCATGTTTCAAACAACCCTTCTCAATGCACCCGCCTCACTTAACCACGCCAGGATCAGCAGTGCTAATGGCACTTTTTTATTACAGGGGCTGCTAATTTTAATTAATTATATCCTATTTCTGCATGATTATTCCAAGTGTATGGGGAGGGACAGAGGCAGGGTCATGCCAATTTCATGAGGAACTGTAGTGAGAGGACAAGGGGTAATGGGTTCAAACTTAAACAGGGGAAGTTTAGATTGGATATGAGAAAGAAATTCTTTACTGTAAGGGTGGTGAGGCACTGGAATGGGTTGCCCCGGGAAGTTGTGAAAGCTCCATCGCTGGCGGTGTTCAAGGCTGGACTGGACATAGCCTTGGGTGGCATGGTTTAGTGTGAGGTGTCCCTGTGAATGGCAGGGGTGTTGGAACTAGATGATCTTAAGGTCTTTTCCAACCCTAACTATTCTATGATTCTATGAATTTCTGCTGACACCACTGATGAGACAGTCTGTATGGAAAGGCTCCACTATATTCTACCTGCCTGTAATCAAGGTTCAACACAATCATCTGGTCCAGCCATGAGCCCCTGATCCTCATGCTGTTCCCTCAGCAGCCTGTCCACACTGCAAAGTGCTTGCTCCTGAAGCCTTCCTACCTCAGCAGCACTCTGCACCTTGTTTATACAAGAACAGTAACACCGCAAAGCAGCATGGTAGCTGATAAAGCAGAGGTAAATATTTACCGAAGACTTGACCAATTTCAGTACAGCTTGCTTTTTGAGTTTATTTGCTGCCTTGATTTCCCTGGCATGCCTCTTCCGGGCTTTTTTCCTTGCTGCTAATATTGCACAAGGGTCCACCCCAGTCTGTTATGAAAAGAAAGCACGATCAGAGGAGATTCAGCTTGTTAGGATAACACTGCAGCATCAGTTAGCACTGAATTAATCACTGTCATGAATTTAAAACATAAGCCTGTGCTGTTCAGCCTCTCTTGGTGGGGGTGAGAAGGGTATCAAGTAAGAAGGAATAATCTTGGCAAGTGCTGTGTTAACAAGATGAAGAGGAGATGCATCACATTATTTTCTTTAAATCAAAAAGTGCCATGTTTCAATGGAAGGCTGATTTGAGTGGAGAGAGCAAAGGGGAGAGAAGTGCCTCTGGCCATCACTCACTCTTGCTTTGTGAAGGTAAGTACCACCCACCTGGTTTATATGACTCACCATGGGAGCTACAGAAAAATTGTTCAGAAGTTAGTACAGGTGCAGTTGCTGCCGGGCCAGGCAGTTCTGCCCTTAAACTAGTGCTGTTATTGCCATTCCCACCCAGTCGAACATCAGTTAGACAGGAGGTGAGGCATACTCTGTATGCAGGTCATTTATTCCTCATGAGAAGCATTAAATGCCCACAATAGTCCACAGTCTCACACTCCAGTAAAGTTTATCATCCAAGAAGAAAGCTTTTCCTCCCATTTTGTTTTCAGTTCAGCAAATACTTATTTCCCTCTGAAAAAAAAGAGGTGTTTGACCAGTTTGTGCTCTGCAACCATCACACTCTTCATTCACAAGCAGTCAGTATTAAATTACACTGTTGCTCCCTAAGATGATGTGCAGTTGGCTGGATGGTCACCTTCTCATATCTTACTGATCACCAGGGGCCACAGGCTGAAAGATGTTCCAGAAACCAGTTTGAATTTTCAAGACATGGACATTTACTCACCTTTTTCTTCAGTGCACTTGTATATGACTCACTATTGGCAAAATAAAGTGATGCATTAGCTTGAAATATTTTTATTCCAGGATATTCTTTTACCTAAGGAAAAGAATATTGGATGTGCATAGTTAGGTATTGTCTGCACTAGAAGAAAAGCACCTGTGTGATCACAAGACACACGAATATGCAGCAACACAACAGTCAACACTGAATGGCTATTGGCATATGTCAGATAAAGAAGGTTGACTCTGTTGTGGGCAAAGCTGATCAGAAGCTCAGAGCCTCTCTCCTTCCTGGTGTAATACTGCACACAGTCAATGCCATGTAACATTTTTCCTTCTTTATAACAACAAAATGTACAGTCATAAAAAGAAATTTAATATTTGCAGTTCTCTGATGTTGCTATCTGCAGGTGGGTTACCATGAGGAAATCATGAAGATCTAGGAATACTTCCTTTCAGCCTCGCTTTCTACAAACATGATGACTTATTGCTCTCTTTCCCTCTTTCTCATCTCCTCAGGTACCAAAACCAGACCCTTTCAAATCTTTGGTTTTAAACAGGCCTTCAGATAGATAGGTCTCAATATCACTTCTTTCCTCTGCTTTAAATGAAATCATTCTTAAACGGGCTGCACTCTTGGTATGTTACATGCAAATGACCTGGCCAGCAGCAGAGATCCAGCCTGCCATATGCTGCCAATTTGTCTTTATACAGGAGAAGGAAATGCTGACCGCAGTCAGCATAACAAAAATGGAGTCTCCTCTTTGCATACAGCTATAAACATGCCCACATATACTTCTGCTTTGTATCTTATTCAAAGCAAAACTGCTAGTGAGAATATTTTCAGATTACAGCATCATCTTTTCACATAGGTTTTTACAGATTTAAAAACTTAGACTTTTATAGTCTTGGTTTTTAAAAGCCTAGTGCAGAAAATCGTAGTTTCTGTTTGTGAATAAATACAGGATATTTATATCCATTATACTGACAAAACGTACTGCTTTCACCAACTTTTGCTTGAACAAAATGGCATTTATAAGAAGCTAAGTGCATGGCAAGCAATTGTGCCGTTAATCATCTACATTTAATGAGCAGGGGGTGGGTGGAGGCAGGGAGATGCTGTTTCAAACAGTTGGTGCAATTCTGAAGAACATATCAGTTTGGGTCCTGGATTCCATTTATTTCATGCAGTACTGTCACACAAGTAAAGAAGGTGGCCTTGGATACACTCGTGTACATAGAAGTTTTAGCAGTGGTATTCCTATAAACCTGGCCATTTTGTACAAGCTAGTACAACGGAAGTAGTATAAAGGTTACTGGTCAAACATACATACAGTACCAAAGCCTAGCATTTCAAACAAAATACCTTTTACTACTAAAATAAAGTTTATTTTCTTTTCCTTCAACACAGGTGAATGCTACGCAGGCGGCAATGTATGTGCAGTATGGTAGGGCTAAGCAGCAAATTGCCACAGTCATCTTTGCTCTACTACATAAAACTCTTCAATGCAGAAGAATGCACTCCTACCTCTTCATATTCTTCCACATTACAGTAGATGTCAGTGTCAGGAATCTGACCAAGGATTCTGTATTGAGGGCTAGAGAGAAATGGAAGCAAATGTTTCAGTATTATCACTTACAAAGTGGAAAAGTGAGTGTTTGATACAGATTGAAACTTGCCTTAATGGCCATTCTGCAGTGCCTGTCTGGTATAGGCTTACCTAAATGCGGTTAAACACAGGGGGCAGTTTATGGCAGGAATACAATAAAGGGACCATTTGGTGATCAGACAAGTTTGCTTCTGTCAGTGCAAAGCCAATTTATAAACTTGGCACTATAGTGTTGTCATTTTCTGAAAAGCATGGGCAAAAGCATGTGAAGGTTCAGGGCAAGCTCTGTTTGGAAATAACCGGTGCAACTACATTGACTACCTTGCAAAAATGGAAACTCATGCCGGTAGGAAACATGCTGCAATGTCAAAGAGCCACTCTGCTCCCTTAAGACAATTTCTGAGCAGATGAACAGTCCCAACTGACAAGCAACGTGACAGCAAAGTACATTATTGTTCTGTTTGCAAGAACAAAAATGTATAGAGATGGCAGAAAAATACTCTTATTTATGCAGAGGAAATCTTAGAATTTGGGTTCATTCCAATGCAGACCTAAACCAGGACTTTTACAGAAAAAAAAGATGCCTCACATGACAGTCCTATCCACAAATGCAAGAAATCATTTCACTGTAGACCTAGAAAGCTTCACAGAAAACTTCTGTCACTTGGAATGGGGAGAGAGGAGAAATGATGTGAAAAACTAAAGCGCAGACACAATCTTTTGATGAATTAGAACTTTCTTATAAAATACCTAAACATTCACCTAATGATAACCTGACATAACTTCTGCTTGACCTTGACAATTAGTGCAAAGAAATGTAATCATTTACTGAAACTGGCATTGAGCAGATTCAAAGTTCTAAACTCTAAGCATTAAAAACAAGTAAACAAGATGATTAATAAATAAAAGAAATTGAATTCTTATGTTCATTATTGGAATTGCAAGTTCATGTCCTCTAGAAATGCTGTTCTTGGAAAAATAAAATGTGAACCCTGGATCAGGGCCACAAGAGCATGACCTATATTATGAGGAAGATTATATACTGTATACAGTTGAAGGGGGTGGAACGGTCTTCTGTTGATTTGTACCCCTTAAACAAACAAAACCACACAGGAGATCAGCAAACACTAATTTTGATAAAGAAGAAATCTGACCTTTGTGTTCTGTAAATAACGGTTATCATTGCAAACGCTACTGCAGTAAGCAAACCATAGTCTAGTCCCAGGAAAAGAGAAGCCACAAAAGCTACCACCCAGATGGCCTAAAACAAAGAAAAGGTCTGAATTATTATGTGTCCTTTCCTGTTAACAGCAAAAACAACAGCATAATTCAACCTCAAAACCTATGTATCAAGTCTGTTCGGGAACATACTATAATGTAATCCATCATGATAGCAGACTGTAATTACCTTGACCTTTCAGAAGGGGTAAAAGCTCAAGGCACACTAACATAACATCTGACAAACTGTCACATTAATTAATGCTTTAAGTCCCGTTCTCCAAGGAATCCTGTGTTACCATCAGACTTCAAATACCTTAGGATTAAAAAACCACATATTCCAGGCCTGCAAGTAGCTCTCACTTAACTTCCTTCAGCCAGTTAATCCAGGAGAAAAATGCCACTGAAATGTTCCCTCTGATACACTCTTAGTTCTGGCCCACTCCGGCCAGGCTTTTGGTGGATGGCAAATACCTTCAACCAGTTTTCTCTGTTGCTCTATTTTTCAAATTATTCCCAGACATTCCCGCAGCCTTCAGTGTAGTTCCTATAGCAACACTGCAAAAGCTTTGCTTTTACTGCAACCAAACTACTATGACCTGAGTTAAAGCTATTACTCACCAGCTCAATCCTACTGGTCCTCCAGAAGTGTGTGACATCTCCAAACTGTTTAAACATTCCTTTCAGGTTCACCATGACAATTGCAGCTAGCACTGTCTAAGAATATTATACAAATGCAATTTTCAGAAGCCAAATAAACCCAATGCCAAGTAAGAAATCAAGAGCATCACAGATAGCTGTATTTCTGTGCTATGGGACAGAGGGAACTAGGGTTGTTTAGCCTGGAGAAAAGGAGGCTCAGGGTGGACCTTATTGCTCTCTACAACTGCCTGAAAGGTGGTTGTAGTGAGGTGGGGGTCAGTCTCTTCTCCCAAGTAACAGGTGATAGAAGGAGAGGAAATGGTATCAAGTTGCACCAGGAGAGGTTTAGACTGGATATTAGGCAAAACAAGTTCACTAGAAGGGCTGTCAAGCACTGGAACAGGCTGCCCAGGGAAGTGGTTGAGCCAGCACCCCTGGAGGTATTTAAATCGGATGTGTAGATGTGGCACACTTAGGGACGAGGTTTACTGGTGGACTTGGCAGTGCTAGTTTTATAGGACTCAATGATCTTAAAGGTCTTTTGCAACCTAAATGATTCTGAAGGGGAATTGTTTGGAGGTATCATTTTTATGTTCTAACGACAGAGACCAGAATATCCAATATTAAAAACATCAACAAAAAGCATGCTGGATCCTCCAAAATATTATTAATTTCTAGTCTAATTACAGTAAAAATGCATACAAAATTTAAAGGTTTCTGGACAAGCCCTGTGTTGCTTACTGATCATCCCACAACATCTGTTTTAGGCAATATTCACTGGCCTCTGTTCACTGACAATGCAATGCCTAACAGGCAAAACTCCCTTACCTGTGGAAGCGGTTCAAAGAGGTATCCAATAGCCACAATTACCACCAGAACCATAATTGAGGAGAGAGTGCCTGCAATCTGAACAAAAGAAGACAGAAATCACTTCAAGTGCCCCCAAAGGGCAGTATTACTGATTAGCTTAACCCTCTCATGCTTTCCACAAGGCTGGTTGTTCAAATGACTTTTGATCCCTCCCACTCAGCTCACCCATTCCAGCTGTTGTGTGGCTTTCTCTCCTGGCCCAAATTTGAAACATGAGAAACTCCAGTTATTCCTTCTGGCCCAGGCAGAAAAATCTGGCAGTCTAGTGAAGCTTCAGATGTTAGCTTTGGAGCTCCAAAAAGCAAACTGGGCTTGGCTCAAAATTCGGGTTTACATACCTGTGTTTTTCCACCGGTGCTTTCCTGAACAAGACTCCGAGACATTGAGCAAGTGACTGAAAAGCTTTGGAAAAATGACCCCACAGAGTTGCATATTCCCAAGGCAATAAGTTCCTGTGTTAAACAATAAAGTAAAACAAAATCAGTTACACTGAGCAACTGTACAAAGCTGGAGCTATCCATACATATTAATAACAACATCTTATTTACAGTACTTTTGAGCAATCTTATTGCAGAGAATAATTATTATTATTACTTATTATTACTTCTACTTGTGGTTCTCACACAATCGCCAGCTGATACATGTTATATCATCTGTTAAATAAAGTGTCTGATGAAGTGCTGGAGACATTTGCCATCCTTTAATGTTATAGTAATGAGTCAGACTGAAAACTAAAACGAATGACAGCATTGCTTGTTTTAAGGATTTTTTCAACTTCGGGATAACTTGAATTTCAACCCTGAATATACATGGAAAATGGTTTCTCATACCAACACTATTCTTTGCTTCCCACCCTAAACTATCTGGTTAGTACTATTAGAACCAAGAACAGCATTGGCTGCGTCTCCATGAATGATAATCCACTGCTGTACATGACAAAACTAATGTGTGTCCATTGCTTCATCAAGAAGATCCCACATGAAAACTGTTACTGCAAGTGAGATCAGAGCTCCATTTACTGTGTTTCTGATCCGTAAGAAAGTATTTGCTTGCAATGAGGCTTCCCCAGATTACCCTGTGTCCCGCTATTTGTAACTGAGGTGATCTGAGTTACAGGTTACCAGTAATTCTCAATGGGTTTTTCTCTTTGCATTTGTACAGTCCTTTTTTCGTTTGCTTAAACACTCAGCATGCACTGCATCCTGTGACAAGGAGTTCTGCGGTTTAAGATCCAGCTGAAGCAGCGTGTGGCACAGAGGAAAAGATCTACAATTAACAACCATTTATATGTCCAAGGCTAACAGAAGCAAGTTTCCCAAAATGAAGCTAAAAGTGAAACTGGTTATTAAAACACAGCCAGAAGAAGAACTTCAAATAATTCCTGGCATTTAAATGTGTAGGCCGTCAAAAATCTGACGTGATTCCAATATGAAAGAAAAACTTACTTTTCATAGAATCATTGAATAGTTAGGGTTGGAAAGGACCTTAAGATCATCTAGTTCCAACCCACGGAACCATGGGCAGGAACACCTCACACACTTTGTCCAATATCCCATTCTATTTTAACAACATAATAAAGGTGCTTCTGAGAATTTTCAATGAAGCAATCCCAATACTTTACCTGATTCCCATTAATGGTGTAGCCATGTTTAAGGGCAAAGATTTTGGCCATTGATACAGCCATTGAAAATCCAACTATTGCTATTGCTATTGCATCCACAAATATTGCTGGGATGAGCTGAATCTCAGGAACTGCTGGTGGACGTAACCTTGGAGATGAAATAATATTTACAAATTACTATAATAAAAGCTACATGTCATACAGAAAAGGTACAGTTTCGAATCATTCCTACCCTTGAGGAATATTCCCAACAACATCCACCTTGTATGATTTATTCAGATTCATTCCAGCTGAAACTCCTGTGCCAATGATTACCTAAAAATCCAAACACGTTTGTAAACATCAGCTAGAAAGAGAAAAAGCAACCTGAAGAACTAATAACAGCTAGCTGATTGTGAATAATACACACAAGGAACTACATTTATTTGTCAATCAGTTTTCTAAGATTTAGGGGGTAAAGAAATATATAAAAAGGAGAAAGTGTCATGAGTTTCCCTCCATCATGTTTAACCCTCGCTGGTTTTATGAAGACTTCTTGGAAATAGCTAAATGGAACATGCTACGGTATGATCTGAATCACTCAAATTACCTTTGCCTGAGCCAAGCTTAGGCAGAATAGTGCATTGGAAATTGAATGCAAGGACAAGCCAAGGACATCTGCACTGCCATATTTTCGTGTGCATAACCAGCATGCTATCTGTGAACAGAACCGGTGCAGGAGCAGCGACTGCTTTGCTAGTGCCTTATCAAACAATACCCTGCTAAACCACCTGCATCATCTCTCAATAGCATCCATTTTCTTTGTTCCTTCTATCTAGATTGTACCCTTACCTTCAACTATTCCCCTGTTCGGCTCTGACTTTGCGCGGGGTGTTTTGAGAGCTCCAGTTATCCAAGAACTCATTTTTAAATCCAACCACTTTTAAAGGTGGAATGTTATCTGGGATGTGAGCTTTGTGTATATTAAGATGATCTGCTTCATCCATGTATTTTGGAGTAGTCATTCAAAACAGAACCAACGCTGCAGTCAGTTATCAGTCTCAGAAACAGAGAAGGAAGGTTAAGTAGCAAGTCCAGTTGGTTCTTGCTTTTCCTTCTACCACTGCATTTTAAAAAGCCAGCAAGCCCAGCGGAACTTCTGAAACAGGCATCTGTAAGCACCTTCCTCCAGGACAGGGTTCTGAGCTCTTGGATTCCAAGTGATAAATGTCATTCAAAGGCATGCTCCTCAGAGAATCATTCAGGTGCCCAAACTCCAGGACAGAGTGGGTTTTACAACAAATCTCTGCCTACCCGTTGCCATCAGGGATGGTGGGTGTTTATCTGAGTTTTCAGTTTCTCTCTGGGACTTTACGGCTAAAACTTGGGCACATCAGTCCATAACCTTATGAGTATCCAAACCTTCAACTGGATCAAGCCTCAAATTAATGGTGCTCAACAGAAGTTACTCTAAAGCTCAATAGACTTGATGGAAAATGAGACAGTTTCTACAGCTTTAGGTTAGTTATAAAATTTAGCTATAGAATTTCACAATACCCTTACCACAATGATCTCCATAGGAATAGGAACTGGGAGCTGCTTCTTAAACCGGAGATTGATTTCCTTGCCAATAAACAGTAGAACAATGCATGTTAATCCAATGACCAATGTAGCTGTGTTGGTCATCGTTATATTTGAAAGCACAGCAGCTATGCTCTGCAACAAAACAAAAGTATCATAATTATTCCTAAAATAATATAATCTTCATGGAGATTTGTCACAAAAGAACAAGTTATACACTGTTGTTATATTCTGCATTTATTACTACATGAATCAGTGCCTCACCAAAATCCCCATTGTTCCCTTAAAACCCAGAAGTCCAGAGTATTGCAGTGAGGGACATGCACTTGTCATCATTTACAGCATCTGTCTTCCTGAAATGGGGCAAAAAATTTGGAGAAAAGACTATCAAAGAAGTCTAAACTAAACCACATCTCTTAACCCTCAGCATTTTCACACATACTTCATCCTAGCAGCTACTTGAAAGCAATAAATGCAAACTTCTTCTAATACCTTCAAACATTCTTTGGCAAGTCACATCTACTTAAAGCTTCATAAAGCATTCTAAATTGATAAAGCTGCAGACAAAACCATTTAGGTTACCATAGCAGTATAATTAAATAAGAGTGATTTTGCACCACTGCTGACCTGGCCATTATGCCAAATGTTTTAGTTGAAAACACTATTAAAAGGGTGTTAGGAAAGAAAGCTTGCTGGAACACAGAACTTGCCAAAGGGCAGATGTTTCCTCTACCAATTGCTTCTCCTTCTTCCACTGCATTTAAAATAAATAAAAAATGACCTCTGGAGATGTCTTTGAAAGAAGATGTAGATACCTTTCTTTAAACAGAAGGAAAATTAAAGCAATTATCCGGATATTATGCATTCAAGATGTCCTGACAGTACATCTCAAATGTATACCCTCCCCCCTATTTGTTTCGCAGTTATTATGTCTGGTTTTTGGGTTAATGAACTAAACAGCAAATTAAGGAATTAATCATTAGTGTGGCCTTGTTATCAAAATGTTTCTTATATCTGCACAAATACATACGAGAGATTCCCACTAAGTATTTTCTATAGCCTCCATATGGCTGAAACCCTGAAGCTTCATTACTGCTGAACCATCAATCTACTCAACAGCTTGGGTTTTCACAGATACCTGAGATTTACCCTATTCTTCCACTCAGGAATTCTTGTCTGCAAAATCAAGGCATTGATCTTGTGGTAACAATTTTGGGGCTTTCTAGACTGGCAGGCAAATCAGATTCAAATGCATTTCAACTCTCCCTGTTTGTAACAGCAAGAAAAGCAATGCTCATATACACTTCAAGGCTTTGGTTGTGATTTGAATTGGAAAAGTCCCTTTATAAATAAATAACTTGCTGCATGGGATCTATGATATTCTTTTCAGAGCCCAACTGACAATTTTAAATTAAAATGAACAAGGGCTTTTGGTTTTACTTAAATCATACTAACCAAATCATAGCTTTACACTGCATCATCTTCCTTCTGTCTTCCAGCATCACTATGTGTTGGACAGAGTAGAAGATTACGCTATGAGCTATGTCAAACAGTGAATCCCTACGTAAGTTTTAATGCTTAGGGTCTTCAACAAGTAGCAATGTTTTACAGTAACTGTCCTTATTTCAAAACAGTTTTTCCCACTATAAAGAACAGGTACATTTATGATGACACAGTGCATTGTGTCCAACTACGCTACAAACAGGAAACGAAGAATACACCCATCAGGACCTGTGTGTGAAATTAAAGAAATACAGACTGGGCAAGGTTCTGACAGTAACGTTTCCTAGCTTTGCAAAACACGTCTGGTCTGCAGTGAAGCATTTAGTACCACATTTTCCCATGCTGTACCAGACGCTTGCTTCAATGAATATTATCTGTTCATATTACAAAACTACATTTAGCAGAATTCTAAAATCTGCCCATCTTAGACCATGCTGATCTATCAAGTTGCACAAGCAGCAGTTTAAGATGCTCATATATTGCTATGCACTTAAAGACCTCATACAGTTTTGAATATTGAAGCATTATTCTACTTGATGCCATTACACTAATAATATTAATAACAACAGCAATAATAACAATAAAGAATAAAAAAAAGAAAAGGCTTAAGTACTAGATCCAGACAATGCAGAATTTACATGTTTAGTAAATGTAGTTACTCACATATATAACTGAGAGGGGTCCACTGTATCGTGGAGTCTTAATGCCAAATAAATACTTTAATTGGGAAGTGAAGACATGAACCGCAGCAGCAGTAGTAAATCCTCGTACTAGAGGCTCTGTTAAATAGATGGCTACAAATCCAAATCGAAGGAGACCTAAACACAACTAATGAAGAAGAGAAATATGAACCATTTGACTCCCACAGTAGCCTGAACATCAGCACTATGCAGCATACAGACCACAGGACACTTCTTGCCTTGGTGCCCAAGCCAGGTCATGCAAACCTGAACTTGGCCTTTCTAAAGTCACAGTTCAGTAAACAGCCATCAATGCATTAAACCTTCCATGCTACTGGCAGGTGCAGTGTGGGATAGGAATAAATACATGTGTTTGTATTTATGGACAGATTAGAGAACATCAGGTTGAATCTGGCCTTGTGCAAAGCGTTTGACACTGTCCCACACGACATCCTTGTCTCTAAATTTGAGAGACATAAATTTGATAGGTGGACCACTCGGTGGGTAAAGAACTGGCTGGATGGCTGCACGCAAAGAGCTGTGGTCAATGGCTCAATGTCCAAATGGAGACCAGTAACAAGTGGTGTCCCTCAGGGATCAGTCTTGTTCAACATCTTTGTCGGTGACATGGACAGTGGGATTGAGTGTGCTCTCAGCAAGTTTGCCGATGACACCAAGCTGTGTGGTTCGGATGATATGTTGGAGGGAAGGAATGCCATCCAGAGGGACCTTGACACACTTGTAAGGTGGGCTGATGCCAACCTGATGAAGTCTAACCATGACAAGTGCAAGGTCCTCCACCTGGGTGGGAGCAATCCCAGGCACAGCTCCAGGTTGGGCAGAGAAGAGACTCAGAGCAGCCCTGCGCAGAAGGACTTGGGGCTGCTGGTTGATGAGAAAAAGAACATGAGCCAGCAGTGTGCGCTTGCAGCCCAGAAAGCCATCCGTATCCTGGGCTGCATCAAAAGGAGCGTGACCAGCTGGTTGAGGGAGGTGATCTTGCCCCTCTACTCTGCTCTCGTGAGACCTCACTTGGAGTATTGTGTGCAGTTCTGGTATCCTCAACATAGAAAGGACATGGAACTGCTGGAACAAGTCCAGAGGGCCACGAGGATGATCAGGGGACTGGAGCACCTCCCGCATGAAGATAGGCTGAGAAAGTTGGGGCTGTTCAGCCTGGAGAAGAGAAGGCTGTGTGGAGATCTCATAGCAGCCTTCCAGTATCTGAAGGGGGCCTATAGGGATGCTGGGGAGGGACTCTTCATTAGGGACTGTAGTGATAGGACAAGGGGTAACGGGTTCAAACTTAAACAGGGGAAGTTTAGATCGGATATGAGGAAGAAATTCTTTACTGTAAGGGTGGTGAGGCACTGGAATGGGTTGCCCAGGGAATTTGTGAATGCTCCATCCCTAGTGGTGTTCAAGGCCAGGCTGAACAGAGCCTTGGGTGACATGGTTTAGTGTGAGGTGTCCCTGCCCATGGCAGGGGGGTTGGAACTAGATGATCTTAAGGTCCTTTTCAACCCTAACTATTCTATGATTCTATGAATGCGACAGAAACAATAAATGGGAGGGGGTCCTATTTTTCCTGGTCAAGCCAAGATGCCAGACAAAGACTTGACTTCAAGGTATCCCTCGCCACTTCTGTTCTGTGGCTGCCATGAAACAGCCGGTATTCTACACAGTGCAGTGCTGAAGCACAAGTGTATTGACAGGGGATCCGACATGACCCAGCACCCCTTGCAACCAAGACTAGCAGCAGCACCTGAACTTGCCCCTACAGGAAACTGCAAGCACATACCTGGATGATTCCTGTAAGAAGGGCGAGAGTCACAGCTACCTGTACCCTCTTGGCGACCCTATCATTGTAATATTCAGGGGTATCTGTAACATTAGTAGAATTATAGCCTATAGAAATCACTTCATCAGGCACTTCTCTCAAAGCAACGCCTCCAATCATCATACTAATCACAGCAAAGGTGCCTGAAATAAGAGGGAGAGTAAAATAACTGGTTAAAATCCTGGCTTTTTTTTCTTTTTCTTAGGGGTGGTTCTTACTAAGAGATATATGGAATTAAACTATAATAGTTTTCTACCTAAATATTGTATTTCTTAGTCCCCAAATCTGCTCCAGTGCTCAGCACCTCTAAAGCTGGTTAGATAGGGCACATGCACCTCTACACTAAGCAAACACCATTATTTTTTTCTATCTCAGTTTCTATTATGCAAATTAACGATTCATTCTGGCCACACAGACAGCAATGAAATCATAGTTCTGGTGTTCACAGCATACATGTCTAGATCTAATCCAATAAAAGATGGTCTTGTATTCCTTCCCAAGTAGGATGGATAAATTAGCAATAAAAACTACTGCTGATGTTTGACACATTTGTATTTCTTCTATTCACTTCAATTGGAATTTATGGAAAACAACTACACTATTTCTCCATTTTTTACAACTTTATGAAACACACACACATGGACTTCCAGTTATCCATACAGATATACCTATGGATATGTGCTTGGAGGTTCCAAAAATGGTATATAGAAAGACAGGATAAAATGAAGAATATAGGCCAAATACTGGAGGAACAGATGCCAGCATAGCATAGGCTAAACCTAGAAAAGAGACACAAATATGTATGTTAGGCAAATAACAGAAATAAAGCATCTGAAGCAAAAAGATTTATGAACTCACCTAACAGGAAATCTAGTGACATATCACAGGTTTAAAAACCAAAAGATCTTGCAGGTAATACTCTTTAATACGTGTAATACTGTAGGGCAGTTCCTAAAACCTGATGGTTTGAGTCATGAAGGCAGAAGTCTCTAACGACAGGCACTGCAGGCATGTGCATGTGTGTTTGTCTGTACATCTGTGCACCTGTGTATTCACTGTTTTATTTTTGTCGTAATAGCCAGCAAACACTTCCTGCTGCTTTTAGTTTCATCTGTCAAAGACTGTCACTAGAAACACCCAAAACCCTGTAGCCAGTGGGGCACATTTGACTTTTTTCCTTTTCTCATCAGACATGATCTGCATGGTAACCTAGCTTATACAGTCTGGTATCCTTCCCCAAAAATTAAGTCCTTTTTGTTGTTAAGCCCTTTCCAGTTCCACATAGTAGAAGTGTGATCCACACCAGTCCTGTTAGTAAGGGGATTTGAAAGCACAGCAATGGAGCTGTAGGGGAACAGCTTTAAGGGACTCAGGAGAGGGACAGCTCCCACAGTGCTCCCCCTCTATGCGACCAGGCAGGTATTTATCATGTGTACCAGGTACACAAGCAAACTGTCTGCATCACATGATGTAGTGCCCAACTGTCCTGAGCAGTTCCAGCAAAATCAACAGTCCTACACAGAATCATAGAATCACAGAATAGTTAGGGTTGGAAAGGACCTTAAGATCATCTAGTTCCAACCCCCCTGCCATGGGCAGGGACACCTCACACTAAACCATGCCACACAAGGCTATGTCCAATCCAGCCTTGAACACCGACAGGGATGGAGCATTCACAACTTCCCTGGGTAACCCATTCCAGTGCCTCACCACCCTTACAGTAAAGAATTTCTTCCTCATTTCCAGTCTAAACTTCCCCTGCTGGCTTGTGTTAATGAGAATTAGGCACCAGAAGCGAAAAAATGGGCCTTGAGAAGGAAATGCTGTATTCTGCCTTGGTTCACTGATACATCTTCACAGATAAAGACTCACGACATCTGAGGAAGCTGTGTGCTCTTACCACACTTGGGAAGACTGGTCCAAGTTGGGACTGAAAAGCTTGTCCAGTGCAAATTACAAAAGGAAGCAATGGTCCACCCACCATGGAGAACCAGTTATACTCAAAACCACCTCTCCCTCTTAATTTATTTTTAAATTGAAAGACAAAAGGTTACAATGAAGGAACAAAACCAGGATGGGATCTTCTGTGTCATCCAAGCAGTCTTGCACAGTGTAATAGCTCACACAGCCTCGCTCATGCCCTAAGCAATGTCTGAATCCTAACCAAGAATTCACATTCCTATCAGAACTGGATTGCTAATATTATTCTCTTGCAGCAATGAGCTTTCATTAAGTATTTCTGAAACTCATCCCACCTATATTCTCTGCCCCAGGGGCTACTTCTCATGCCAAGAGTATCAGCAGAACACCCTGTACTATAACAGTCAAGCCTTTAACATGGTGATAAACGTAACAGGACAAGTGATCAGAACTGAAAACCAGTGGTTTCAAAACCAGGAGGGTGTGAACGATGTGAAGTTCTTGACCTGAATACCCTTTTATTCCTTCCCCTCTCACTGCCAAGGAAATAAAGAGATATTGACATGACAGGAGTGCATGGCTTAAACACCCTGGTCATTGACATTCTGCCTGGAATGACTCCCAGGCTTCTTTGAACATCTGCTTGCTATAATTAACATCCATTGCAGAAAAAATAAAAGTTCAACTTTTGTCTTTTTAGAAAGGAAAAGTTTAGAGCAGTTTAAGGGCATGTATGCTGTCACTAAAGGAAATAATAATGTTTAGTTTAAAACAAAGTCACAAAATTAAGCATAAAGTTCAGTACAGTTCCATGACCTTTTTATGTAGAGGACACCAGAACTCCTCACAATACTCCAAGTGAGGTCTCACAAGAGCAGAGTAGAGGGGCAGGATCACCTCCCTCGACCTGCTGGTCACGCTCCTTTTGATGCAGCCCAGGATATGGTTGGCTTTCTGGGCTGCAAGCGCACACTGCTGGCACATGTTCATTTTCTCATCGACCAACACCCCCAAGTCCTTCTCTGCAGGGCTGCTCTGAATCTCTTCTCTGCAATTGTTCTCTGGTTAAATTCAGTTTGGTTACTTTGCACCAGTTGCTCTGCTGAAACATTATGTCTATATCTCTATTACATACTGCTACCCTCTGCAGATTTCCTACAAGTTTCACGGTGATGAGATCAGAAAATAATTGGGTGCGTTCAGACATGCACTTAAACTGTGAAAATTCATTCTGTCATCCAGAGCTGCAGGTACTGATCAGAGATACAAGCTTCTTTCACAGTTTGCTGCGTATCATTGACATTCTAAGGGAATCATCACTATGGGCTGGTGTGCAGAATGCTGTACTGATCTCCCCACACACACCTGAAACACACATCCTATACTCATGAGCAGGAAGCCAAGCACTACTTTAAAAGCACACCCAGAAAAAGCAAAGGAGGGATAAAAGAAATCCAAAGAGACACTCACCTTGAGGAAGCTGCATAACCCCAGTGCTTATACCTGAGATAATGTCTCCTAATAAGTATTCCCTTACTCGGTAATGGGGAAGCCATTTTAAAATTGGTAAGAAACTGTAAAGATGAGACTTCGCTTTCTTAGAAGAACAACTGAAAATACAAACCAGAAAGGAGAAGTTAGACACTAGCAAGGGAAAAATGGGTTGAAAAAATTGTCTTTCTTCCCTATGCAGGAAAAAAGCTCCATTAAAGGCAGGCTCAGACTCCTGACAACAACTTCTGGACAATGCTCAAGCACAAACAACTAAGACTCCAGTTAATTTAGCCCTTCATCACATGTTGGTTGGTGTTCACAATCCTTACGGAAGGAGAAGAGAATCACAGTCTTGCAAGGCTGAAGGTCACTGGGCAGTGAAACTGTTCAAGTCCATACACAACAGAGCAGTTACACAACAGTTTTTGCGGAGAACATTCCTAGTACCAATCCCCTTAGGATGACTTGCTTTCTGATAGCGGTTTTCACTTAAAGTACTTTACATTTTTTTCCCTCTTTTTACTTATTATTTACATGCCTTATACTTCTTTGATTATAACGTTTTATATATTACGCTCAAAAAAAAAAAAAAGACAAACTATTATTTTACTAATGTTTGTTACTATCACTGCTACTGATAGCCTCACTTTTAGGCTATTTGAGAACATAACCTTTCTTTACCCTGAAGGGAAAGACACTAGAGCCAGCAACACTGATCCTCGTGTCTCTTAGCAGTGTTATTAAGCTTTTGAAACTCCGACTCATGACAAACGAACAGAGCCAGGAAATAAATATCTCTATGCAGTATTGCCAAGCATCATACTTTGATTGTGCTGTGGTAAGAAAGTTTAACCTTAGGTAAAAATGTAACACTATGATCATATAAATGGTTTTTCTGTGTAGGGGAACTACAAGAGAACTGCAGAGATTTGTTAACATTTCTGAATTCTCATGGGACTAAATTGCACAGTGAAGAAGCTTATTGCTACAAGTGAGAGAGAGATTAGTCATCCACACTTCTCCATGTTCAAGCAGATTGAATCACAAGAAGTCATAGCTCAGGAGGATTTTGATCCACATATTTTTTCATTCAGGACATATAAGTTATTTGAGATGGAATTAGGTGCCGTTACCATTAGAATGGTCATTCTGTTAACCAAAACAAATCTCCAAATGTTGAATCATGGGAACAGGAATATTTTACAGACAAGCAGTCAGGCAGAAATCATTTGTTGTCTTGCAGAACAAGGTTGTAGCAAGAAATTGAATCAACTCTGCAAAGGAAGCATGGATAAATGGATGCTAATGAGAACTTAACTAGCATAAGTTTCTCTTCACTATCCTCTGGTACCGCAGAACAAGAGTTGTGTGGTTGTCCTGGGTTCAGCAGTAGCAGTCATTTTTCTCCTTCTTAGTAGCTGGTGTAGTGCTGTGGTTTTGACTTTCAACCTGGGAACAGCGCTGATAACACTGATGTTTTCAGTTGCTGCTGAAATTACCGAATGACTTTTGGAGTCTCATGCTCTGCCAGGGAGGAGGGGAAGCCAGGAGGAAGCAGAGACAGGACACCTGACCCAAACTAACCAAAGAGGTCTTCCATACCACAGCACATCATGCCCACTATATAAACTGGGAGCAGTCACCCAGAAGGGCTAGATCATTGCTCGGTTGGGCTGGGTGTCAATTGGCGGGTGGTAAGTGGTTGTATTCTGTTCCCTTGTTATTTCCCTTATCATTATTATTATTATTGGTGGTAGCAGCAGTGGTTTGTGTTATACCTCAGTTACTGGACTGTTCTTCTCTCAACCTGTGGGAGTTACATTCTTTTGATTCTCCTCCCCATCCCTCTGGGAATGGGGGGGAATAAGGGGTGGGAGCGAGCAAGCGGCTGCGTGGCTGAGTTGCTGGCTGGGCTTAAACCATGACAGTAGTTAAAGAAATTTCCTGTCTAATCAGATGATACTTCAATTCCAAAGCAGAATATCTCTATTAGGTCCTTATTAGACTAATAATTTAGATTTCTACATAGGTGTCATCCATTCTTCTTCCATGAAAGGAACATGTGAAGCACAAATTTGGCTCTAAGTATTTCCACTTAAAAATGACAGATATTTTTCTGGGTCTTATGAATTCATGTCACGGGATTTGACGAATAATTCACATTCCTACGCTGCATATTTTCCTTTCCACTTTGATGAAGACAATTCAATAAATCATATCCAACATTTTGTAATATAGTTATATATTAACATATAAAAACACACATAAAACTTCACTGCAGTCTTGCTGAATAATCAAAGTAGAACTATTGCTATTATTTCTTTGAAGAGATTATAAATTGTGCATTAATCAATTAAGAATTAGAATATTTCTAACCAATAAAATAAAGACAAAACCCCTACCGACAAGAATGTGCAATCTTCTGCCTCAAAGCCTGAGGTGTTCTTTCTCGTCTGTGCAGCTGTCCTTCCAAGAGCTCTTGGTTATATATTGGTCTCTCCACACAATACTTCTGGGTTTGCTCAAGACATACTTCATCTACTTCAGCATGTTCCATAGTTGATCTCTCAGAACAGGAGCTAATGAAGAACAGTTCCACTATTGCCACTGAAAAATCTGGCTGAAGACAAAATAAGTCTGGTTACTTTTTTAACCTCAGATTTGGCATTTCCATTCAAAGAATGTATTTTGACAAGCTAGAGACAAGAACTGCAAATGCAGTTTAAAAGCAGTAATTAAACAGGCTGTAACAGGGCTAAGTAAATAAACCACACTCACAAACCTTACTATATGGAAGCCATTCATTTATGCTTCTCTGAGGTAAAGAAAGCTTTTGTATTAATTACTCTGTAAATAGCTGCAAAAACAAAATTGGAAGGTTCCATTCATGCTTGTCTGGATACTCCCCTACTCAGTTTGTAAAGAAAAGGTTAGTGTCAAAGGGAGATTACTTCATTGCTGAGTTACTTCCTGCTTACTCACAAACTGTCATGTCCACCTCCAAAAGACAACTCCAATTTTAACACTGAGAAAGCCACTTTTTTCTTCCAGATAGCCAGGTGCTTCCTGCATCCATCCACCTGCTTTCTCCTCTGTTTCAGAGGCTTCTGTTTCCAAGAATGCACAATTCACTACTTTCAAAAAGTTACTTTCAATGGATATGTCACTTGCTGTTAGTTCTCAGTCCTGCATCCATTAAAACAGGAGTCAGCAGATGCACGCCATTTCAAAACTAGCCAGAAGGTTTGTAAACATCTATTAGTCTGTTTGATTCAGTGTCATAAACATCTTAACATGTTTAGGAGATACTCTGTTAATTCCTTTGCCCCGTGTTGGCGGCTTCTAGAAATATGGAGCAAGAAACATAACTCAAAATAATGAGCAAAATGACAGGACTGCTATATCGCTAAGCAGAGCTGCTGGCTAGCACTATATCTGATGACAGAACTTGAGTGCAATGGGCAACAGAGCCATAATTGTGAACAAGGCCCTTGGGCTCAAGTCCAGCAAGTTACTTAAGCATGTGTTTGCCTTCAACCAAAGGAGCTAACCCTGAGGTGTTTAGTTTTTAGCTGTACATAAATACTTTCCTAGAAAAGGGTCAGCATGCAAACTGCTACCAAAACACTTAGACAAAGCTAAGCACGATTGGTCCAATGTTCTGATTCAGCAAATACAGTCTGCTCGACAGCAAAGTACCAACACTGCTTCCCGAAAGTGGCACTGGAAGCTTCCACTCAGGGCTCATGTTCTCTGTCTCCTAGGACAGACATAGCTCAGACATAGCTCTTCAGTTCTCACTCTTCTGTAAGCTACATTTTCCTGATACAGGCAGTGACTAAAGGACATTTTTAAGGAAATTGCAGTTTTTACTTACACAACATTCAAGATTTACTTCAGCTTTATTATGTGAAATAAAGTGTCTACAATTTGTAAGCATAGTATCATACTAAGGGTACTATCAGAGCTTGTTACTTTCGTACTCCTAGTACCCATCTGAAGCTTCTTTTTCATCTTTCCATGGCTTCAATTCACTGAGAAGCCCAAATGGTATTTTGTGAACTGTTTTCTCGTGTTATTGTTTAGCAAATTGTAACTCTCAGCATTACAATATTTCACCCTACCTGCAGATTTTGATACCCATCTGAGCAGCCCTCTGGCTTTACAGCAATGCCATTGAGATGAAGATGACCACTTTTTTTTCGTGTCAATGTCTACTTACCCAGAAATACCACTTCCTACTTCACATTTTGCCCTGTCACAGACAGTGAGCTACCCACAAATCCTAATGTGTTAACCTCTGCCCAGTGAAACTGAAACTTTAACCACCCCAGTGTTGGCTGGAGGGACAACACAGCAGGGCACAAGCAATCCAGGAACCTTCTGAGGTGCAGTGACAACAGCTTCCTGCCATAGGTGATGGAGGTCTGACAAGGAGATATGCTCTGCTGGACCTGATACTTATAAACAAGGAAGAACTGGTAGGAAATACAAAGTCTGGGAAAAGTCTTGGCTGCAGCGACCAAGAGATGGTAGTGTTCAGGATCCTGGGAGAAACAAGATATATAGCAGTCTTACAACCCCAGACTTCAGGAGAGCAGACTGGCCTGTTCATGAACCTGCTTAGAAGAATCCCATGAGATATGGTGCTGAAGAACCCTGGAAATTATTTTCAAACATGTTAAGGACAAAAAGGTGATTGAGAGTAGTCAGCATGGATTAATGAAGGAAAAAATCCATCGACCTGATGAACTGATGCCTCATCGACTTGATAGCCTTTTATGATAAGACGATAGGTTTGGTGGAAAAGGAAACATCAATGATATTCTTTATTTTGTAGTTTTCAAGACTTCGTAAGGCTTTTGTTGATGCACCAGATGGTTATGTTGTCATTCAGAAGTACTTTGACAGGCTGGAGATATAAGCAGACAAGAGCCTCATGAAGTTCAACACAAGGAAGCACAAACTCCTGCACTGAGAAGAAATAGCCCCATGCAACAGTAAATGCTGGGAATTCAAACATACGGAAAGTGGCTGTGCAGAAAAAGATCTGTGTGTCCTGGCTGGCAAAAAACCTGAACATAAACCAGCAATGTGTCCTTCTGGCAAACAAGGCCAGCAGCATCCTTGGCTGCATTACACAGAGCACAGTCAGCAGGCTGGGGAGGTGATTCTTCCCCTCTCCTCAGCACTGGTAAGCCACAGATGGAGTCCTGGGTCCAGTTCTTGGCTATCCAGTGCAAGAAAGACAAGGGCATCCTGGAGAGGATCTAGCAAAGGGCCACAAAGATGGTTAAGATATTGGAAGATTGTATCGATATAAAAACCTGATGCAGTAAGGAGTAAATTAGCATCAAGCACAAAGTGAAATACAAGAAATTCTGTTGAAACATAAGGAATAAAAATATCGCAAGCATGATCAAACAGTGGAACAGGCTGCCCACAGATGTGGAGTTTCTCTCCTGAGAGATATTCATAACCTGACTGAGGATCATTCTGAATATTAAGCTGTAGATAACAGAATAAAAATGAAAGCCTTTAATATCATCCATCTCTTTTGCAAAAGCACACACAGAGCAAGGATTGAGATGCTTGTGTTAACAATGGATTATACACACCGTTCATAGAGTAGCAGAATAGCCGCATTTTGTGACTGGTTGAAGGGTCCCTCTAAGTGTTTCATAGAATCATAGAATAGTCAGGGTTGGAAAGGACCTTAAGATCATCTAGTTCCAACACCCCTGCCATTCACAGGGACACCTCACACTAAACCATGCCACCCAAGGCTATGTCCAACCTGGCCTCGAACACCACCAGCGATGGAGCATTCACAAATTCCCTGGGCAACCCATTCCAGTGCCTCACCACCCTTACAGTAAAGAACTTCCTCCTCATATCCAGTCTAAACTTCCCCTGTTTAAGTTTGAACCCGTTACCCCTTGTCCTATCACTACAGTCCCTAATGAAGAGTCCCTCCCCAGCATCCCTATAGGCCCCCTTCAGATACTGGAAGGCTGCTATGAGGTCTCCACACAGCTTTCTCTTCTCCAGGCTGAACAGCCCCAACTTTCTCATCCTATCTTCATATGGGAGGTGCTCCAGTCCCCTGACCATCCTCGTGGCCCTCCTCTGGACTTGTTCCAACAGTTCCATGTCTTTTTTTATGTTGAGGATACCAGAACTGCACACAGTACTCCAAGTGAGGTCTCGCAAGAGCAGTATAGCAGTTGCACAAACTGCCAACAAAGATATGCAAGGCTTGGAAATTCAGCCTTGCCCTTCACTCCCAGTATGCTTGAGGAAGAGCAAAAGCAGGTACTGTCATTTTCATGAAAACAAAGCTTACCACTAAGATTTCTGAACTCCCAGACTTTTATCCAAAAAGAAAAAGGCAATCTCTGGGCATCTTTGTCTCTAATAGTGGAATATTGCTCTGGACAACCTTTGAACTTCATGGCAAGAAAAAAAAAAGAAAAAGCTGTAAGAAATACTGCTATTAATCTTATCAGCCAGATAAGAGTTGAGCTAAAGTAGTTAAAAGTTGTATGCAAAAGACTTAAAGAATCACTAACTCTTATCTGACTGATAAAACCCTGCCTTATGTTATTATCAAATGGAAGGTGTTAAAAAAAAAGTGAAGCAAACACCAATTCACAACACTATCACTAATTATTAAGTACTTTCTATTCCCAATCTTACATAATAAAGGAGGGCTGTCAAGCTATCTACACTGATTCTCATGAGGACAATAAATTTTGATCCAGTCCACATGAATTAGAATGCAGCCATAAAATTTATAAGGACCATGATATGGCTGCTGTTCCTTCGATTCAAAATGACTATGGGGAGGAAAGAAAAAAAAGCTGGAGAGATGAAGAAGAATCCTGTCTGACTCTTATAGCTTTAATAGGCTTCTCATTACAAAATGGGGCACTATTGCTCCTGACCTTGTATATCTAACCTGAATGTATCTGAATTACCTAATGTAACAGGGAGAGTCAGTATCAAATCCATTGACGTGCCTGTTTTAAAGGAGCAGAAAACCTTTCTTCTGGTAACTAAGCATGGAGCTGCTTTGTTGCTTTAAGTAGTGGAAAAGCTTGGGTGGACAGTACTAGTACAGCGGTACAGTAGAAAACTGCATCTGTGCTGGGGAATTCCAAGTCTGACCATGAACTGCAAAATCTATGAGGTATATTGTTTCTTTAAGCTTCCAAGTAAGAGTGCCTGCCAGCACCCAAAGGGCTGGTAGAAAAACTGCTCCTCTATGTAAAGCATGTTCTCCCAAATGTACACTGAAAAGCACAGTCAGGGCAGGGTCTGTTCCCACTGTCCTTAGAGGTTAGACACAAAAACTGAGGCAATTTCAGGAACCATGTGTTTTCTCAGTTCTTTCTCTCCTCTCTGGCCTCATTCCCCAGTGCCCTGTGCTCTGCCACTTATCACACCGAGTGATTTATATAAAATTTGACCAAGCCAGAATTGATTTTTTCGTTTTTTTTTTTTTTTTTTTTTTGTTTTTTTTTTTTTTTGTTAACAAACACAAAGATATAAAATGACCGGGTGGGGTTAGAAGGAATGTGTTCTCTTAGTTTTCCTGCACTGTTCTTATCACCCTCATTCCTCCTCCCACTAAATCCACTAATGAATAGATTGTTTAGAGCTGTATCCTTTATGTAAAGTTTCACAAATGGAGAAATTATTTGTGAAGCAAACAGAATTTTCCTTGTGTAGATCCTAAGCTAAGAAATGCATTCCAGGAGTGAATCTTTAGGGAAAAAAACATTAAAAAAATCAGGACCTTGAATTCCTATACAGCTTTTAGACAGGCAAAATTCCCACTTTGCTCCACACAGAAAGGTGAGATGGCTACATAAACTGTGTTGGGTTGTATGACGAAAGCTCCACTGCACACCCACTGGGTTACTTAGAGGGACTAATGGCAGGACAGAGATCCTGGATAATACCCTGCTGGGCAACTCCCAGGCCTATCCCAGGAGCCATGAGCCCATCAAAGACCCATCTCCATCAGTCCAAAGCAGCACAGCAGGGTCACCTATGGGACCATGGGAGTCCCTGCCAGCTCAGGATGTGAGAGCATCTGTGTATCTGTGAGCATGGGGAGGCAGCTATTGGCACCTGGGAAATCCTGGCCAGCCACATGTGTACATGCGGTGGTGTATACCAGCAACTGGAGGGGAGCTATGGCCTTGCAGGCTCATAGGCCCAGCAGCCAGCAACTGGGGAAACTGAAACAAAGGAGCTAGCCACTGGATAGATAGTGTCTGAGCCCAACTGCTGGAGAGATCTTCCTGGTACGTACAGGTGTGTATATCTCTATGTATATATACTCTAACTGCTGCATTAGAACAAATGTGACCAGCGGATCAAAGAAGGTGATCCTGCCCCTCTACTCTGCTCTCGTGAGACCTCACTTGGAATATTGTGTGCAGTTCTGGTGTCCTCAACATAAAAAGGACAGGGAGCTGCTGGAGCAAGTCCAGAGGAGGGCCACGAGGATGATCAGGGGACTGGAGCACCTCCCGTATGAAGATAGGCTGAGAAAGTTGGGGCTGTTCAGCCTGGAGAAGAGAAGGCTGCGTGGAGATCTCAGTCTTCCAGTATCTGAAGGGGGCCTTCCAGTATCTGAAGTGGGGCCTAGAAGGATGCTGGAGAGGGACTCTTCCTCAGGAACAGTAGCGACAAGGGGTAGTGGGTTTAAACTTAAACAGGGGAAGTTCAGATTAGATATAAGCAAGAAGTTCTTTCCTGTTAGGGTGGTGAGACACTGGAACAGGCTGCCCACAGAAGTGATGAATGCTCTATCTCTGGCAGTGTTCAAGGCCAGGTTGGACAGAGCATTGGGCAACATGGTCTAGTGTGAGGCATCCCTGCCCACAGCAGGTGGGTTGGAACTAGATGATCTTAAGGTCTTTTCCAACCCAAACCATTCTATGATTCTATACGGAGCAGCAGAAGCAGCCTTGCCTTCCTCAGGCTGTTGGATTCAGTATGATGTTTTCCTCTAATAAACTAACTTATCCATGGAAAAGAGCATAATAACAACATGTGAGGCACGGAGATCCTATTCTCAGAAAATGGTAACAAATTAAGACCTATTAAAAAAAACCCAAGACAACATTGTATAACTGATAAGGGGTATTTTATATTTCATGCTCTTTGCCAAAAAATACTTTAGCCTGTAAAGATTTACTTCACTGATTAATGAATTCACTAGTATCTTAATGGTATCTCTTATCAACCAGCAATCTTACGTTTGTTTTCAACAAGAGAATATTTTGGGAATCTGTTATGATGATTGAGCTGTTTAATCAATTCCACAGAAGACAAACATCTAGAGCACTTAGAGCAGCAGAACACTGGTCTCCTTCCTTCTTGGATATAGATAAGAGATGGCTTCTGTTTCCAGTGCAAACATGTTGGTGACCATGATCCCACGGAAATAAGATCATATTTATTCCTGCTTTTTGTGGCTTCAGTGACCTTGGGTCTGAATCTGACATCCTCACCCCTTTTGTAATCTAAAAGCAGTAGCTAGTGATAGTGGAATCAGATAAGTTAATCAGAATGGTACCATGGCTGATGACCTCTGTGTCATGCTTAGGCCAAGTGATAAGGATGTACACGCCCTCAGAGACAGGTAATCATTTAGCTAGCTTCATTTTTCCAGAGGTACTCTAGCGTCTTCATTGTAAAGCTCTAGTTGATGATCAGAGGAGAGAACATAAATCAAGATCATACATACACACCAAGCTAACTCAGAGTAATTTATAGTTCATGTGAGCTCAGTGCGCCAATGGCCTCCAGCAGCTGGCTCATCTTTTCTGGCAAAGTGGAACAAGCAGACATCAATAAATGGCTGCACAGGAGGAAGAAGTCACCTGATACACTCCCTTCATCAGAGAAGCCACCAAAACAGTCCTCCACCTTATGGTAGTGCATCCTCCCCCCCATCCCCTGGGCTGCTTCGCCATCTACGGAATTCCTGTCAGGCCCTGGCCTTTGTGTAATGAATTGGATGGTGATGCACCCCTTGATCATATCAGGAACTCTTACGTGGGCAAAGAAGGAGGTACTGATCATACCAGGGACTCCTGCCTCCTGGCTAAGGTAGTAAGCAAGCATAGGCATAATCAGTCATCCTCTGACAGCCTCAGAACATTCCTCCCCTTGATTGCAGCCTGAGTGGAATGGTGCCACTGTCACCAACATGTTGAAAACTTTCTAGTAATTCCCAACCTGGATTGGTGCCAGGGTGGAAAATTACTAATGACTAAAGCCAATCATATTGCGACCCTATAAACAGTGGTCCTTTGAGGTCTCCTGGACCACAGTGGGCAGTGATCAGCATCTCCTTCTGAGTGAGACACCCCTCAGAGTTCACAAATACTCAAGTTTGCTGTAATTGGAGGCTTGTCACTGAAAGATGGAACTTGGGCTGAAGTGCCCCCCCCTTCCCAAGACTTAACCCTCACCTGTTGAGAAATGTTGAGACATTAGCTGTGAATATTTCACCGACTCAAGGGGAATTTTTGACATGTACCTTTATATGATTCTCTATGTCTGTATCTGTGTGTATGTGTGTAGAGATTGTTATAGCAATCGTAGTAAATTCCTTTGACTCACTTTATAACATCCACCTTAAAACCACAAACTGCTGCTAAATGAAAGCTGCGTAAAAATTCCCTCTGTGGTGAACTGGTACACTTGTAACTCTTTGGATATATACTGGTGCTCAAGTCTGAGACTAAGACTAGATGCAGCTGTACCCAGGCTCCTTTGGGAGTTCAGAAGGCAAGGGGGTCTACTCTGAACTGGAGGGTCTCCTTCACCCTTTGTGCCTTCAGTCTCTGAATCAATCATCTTTAGCTGGATTTTACTTTGATTTTCCTTTGTATGCTTCATCCATGTAATATGTAATAGACCTTGCCATCCAATTCTGTTAAGCTGTGCCTCTATAAATCATATAAAACTGTTTTTGCTAATACCTTTGATAGTCATTCTTTGAGTGATCCTAAACCACTGATTTCATGACACCTTCTATCTACTTCATCAACCCTGTTTACATGCATCACTAGCCTCTCAAGTGCTGTATCAAGCTAAAAATAAACAAAACAAAAAGCAGAAGGTTGCTATAACCAGAATCATTTCAGTCATTATGTTTACAGCGCAAACCTCTGAAGTCACAGGGGAAGATGAAGGATAGCAAAACACAGTGGGGTCACAGGACAAAATGACTGGGGTGAGGGAAGGGAAGAGGAAGTGGTTTATATTAATTTATATTCCAGTTTCACTGTTGAAAACAAGGCACAAAGTAACTATTGTACATAACTAATACAAGGTTTTGAAATGTCTCCAAGGATGCTTTGAGCAGCTTGGTCTATTGGAAGGTGTCCCTGTTCATGGAAGGAGAGGGTGGAACTAGATAATCTTTAAGGTCCCTTTCAACCCAAATCATTCTATGATTTTATGACTCTCTATTTTATGACCCTCATGAAGCTTTCTTCCTAACACTGTCTGAAAGCATTTGCCCTTCTGCAGGGCAGGCTACAGCCATTGCTGTGCCTGAAGAAATTCCCAAAGAACTGTTGCTTCTGACAAAACCAACAAAGAACTTCATAGGGCAGACATGCTCTAGTTATAGTTAAGTACTAACCATAACTATTTATCTAAGCTGCAACTGTCTCCTTGCTAGTCTGAAGCAAGAAGTTAAATTTTCCTATCATCTTAGGATCTGCATTTGGAAGAAACATTTAATTCTTGGCAGCTACTTTATAACACGTTTTCTGTTTCTATCTTTCATGCACTAGGTATCAAACCAAGTCCTACAGGAGAGTCAGACATGACTTGCGACAGATCCTGTCCCAGTTTATGCAACTGCTGCTTGGTTAAGAATATATTATCCAAGTGATAGTGTTTTCCTGTCTCCTATGTACTTATAGGTGTTGCTTCGTGTTCTGAATATTATTTCCAGCCAGGTGATTTCCTCAACATCTTGATGCTGAGGTTACACATAAAGTCCATGAGTGTGCAGCAAACACTGTCCAATACTGCATTTCCTTGAAATATTAAAAATTCCTAGTAAGCAAAATTAACAATATAGAGAAGTTTGATAAGTGTTTCACAGCAACTCCACGCTTTATTTGCAGACTCACATTATGGCTTTGCATTTCTTCTGTGGCTGATGACAGAGTTCACATTTTAACATGAGATAGCACCGTGTCTGTTCTTAACAACACAAGTAAAAAGATTGACCTTCATACAGCTAAAGACATGACTCCAAAACCCCAAACAGAACAATAAAATAATATGGACAATATGCAGAAAATGCTTTGGACTGATACTGAAGATTCTATGCTACAGAGTACAAGAATGATAAAACAACCTACCAGGCTCATATACCTGCAGTTAAACTTACATTTTACTATGCTATTGAAGCACAGGACTTTCAGATGCGTTGGTCAGGTCTTCATAAATCAGTGCCATTTATTAGATAGAACAAAAGATACGTATATTCTGTGAAAACCTCTAAGAGATTAGTGGTGCTTATAATCCAGGCAGTTAAGAATCCACCTACCAAAACATCATCTATACCAGATTTGGAAAGACATCAGTCACAGTGTTTAGTTCAGACAGGTATGTAGGGGCAAAGAGTTCTCCAACTGACTCTTCAACTGTGTTTGGCAGAACAACCCAGCATGAATGGGATCTTACAACAGCTAACACTAAACCAGGGTGCCATAACAAAGGAACTGGAAAAGTAACAAAGGTGTCCAGGCTGAGGATCATCAAATGAAATGAAGAAAGGTTCATTAAGTAATCTTCTGGTGACTTCTTCTTACAATAATATTCCTTCCTCAGAAACACATATTCAAATTAAACAAATGCCATGGGAAAGGAGGGAAAAAGAAAAATCAGACTCATTACATCTGTAGTAAGTTAAAGATTCAGTCACCTGTTCAGCTATATGGACACAAATACAGCACCCTCTATAGCACAGCAATGCCACAGTGAAAAAGATCATAAGCATGAATTTTAAATATGAAACTGGCAAAGTAATAAAAAATTAAATACATAATGCAGAACTGAAAACAAGAAAAAAGTATAGTGTGCAAAATTCCAAATTAAACAGAGACAGGAGATAAACAGTAAACCTGAAAAAAATTGGGAGGGCTTAGAAAACTGTTATGTCAAAGCTGTATAGCTATGACACTATCCTAGTAAAGCAGGAGATGCAACACAACCCCAACACTGAAGTGGTAACTGAACTCAGGTCTAGATTTCTATGGGAAAAGACTTTATGGTACGCTGTAAAGTTATGCCAGCAGCAAAAGACTTAACCTAAGTCTTTCGTATGAGAGAAGTATTTAGAGAAGATACCACAGAAGTCTGAATCTATAAAAGATCTGTGGTTTTGTTTCTGACATGACTCTTCAGACATGCCTGAGCTTAGCAGAGCTCTGTGAGAACAGGAACAGGCAGGTCCCTGTGGGCGCCTCTGAGTAGCAATTCAAGTTTTATTCTGGATGGTATATGGCGTTTTGAATTCTACTCCATGAAAACCAGATGCCCAAGACTGAAGTTCTCTAATATCTAATCAGCTCAATCCTTAATTTGAATTAGGCCTACTAGACTGAACTCCAACAAGGATATTTCAGACAACCAACACTTCAATCTTTGATTTGGACTGGAAAACTCTCCCATGCTCTTTCATGAAAGGTTTTCTAAGGAGTTCTCAAAAGTCCCAGCCCTGGCTCAGAAGCTGATTTCCATAAAATAACTAAAACTGAACAATTTTACCTTAGCTCTAGACCACTCTAGGTGTCAGAATCTCAGGCTTTCAATTACTGGATTAGAATCTATTAATTAACTAAAAAAAAAAAAAAAACCCAAACCAACAAAACACACACACCACACCCCCCGAACCCAAACCAGAGCACAACACAAGGCGGCAAACAAAACTGGCCATACAAAATGGTAGGCAGCAGTCAAAGCAGAGCAGCAAAACTTGATCCACTGCTTGTGCAAAACTGGTAAGAATTCTTCAGTGAAGGCTGGAGAGAGACTCCACCCAGGCAGTGAAAATACAGATAGACTCAAAAAATCACCCAAGAAGTCAACCACACTATTGTTTGTCACATGGAGATCTTTCCAGCTTGCTACTGCCCAAAAGAAAAGAAACAGTTAATTCAAGTGTTTGAGAACAGTAACCCAAGTTCCTGCACAGGTCAGTTATTCATATATGTACTCTCATGACCATAAATGAAATCTAAATCTCATCAGCACAACTGACTTGCAAACCACATTCAACTGCGTGCACAAACTTACAGCCATATCTTCATAACCATGGGAATACTTGACATCTGTCTGTCAATAGCTTTCTCATTACCTGGGCACATGGAAAATAACTGCAAGACCTGGACTTTGCAGCTGCTTACACTTCAAAGAGCAAAAAGCTATAGATAACTAGCTATACAACACACCAATAGCAGGTCTTGTCGGCATATTAAGAAATCCTATCAAGAAATGCCATTTAGCAGGACAACATTCTGCTGGCTGACACATCTAGGGAAGAATCACATGAGGATAAGGATGGCGCTTAATTCATTAAACTTAACTGGGAAATCAACAGGCTAATTTGAGCCTGAGAATTTTAATTTCAGCATGGTCTTCTTGTGCCAAAAGTTACGGATCTACCAAAAGGTAAGACAGAAAAACACATGCTTTAGAAAACCACTTCTTATGGAAAAACTGTATCAGCAATGAAAGAGAATTAAAAACAGCAGTCGGCAGTTCATCAGATTCAGAAGGAAGTAAATGATGGATCAAGGGGAAATGCATGAGATACCAAAAATCTCTTGTGTAAAGCTATTCAGAGAAAAAGTGACTGCTGTGAAGAAATGAGGGAACCCATGAAAGCTATTGAACCTCGAGTTGTGAATTAAAGCAGCCTGTTTCAATGTTGGAGAGGAGATGGCACAACCAGTAGACAAGAACGGAAGCCTTCCTGGCTTTCTCCCTTTGTGCTAACATTAGCATGGGAAGAATGATGGCTGAAGTAACACAAGGTCTTCTTAGGATTTTTGCGTACTCTGATTTAATCATCAAGTTGACATCTAGTGTACATGCACAGATACAGTGTCACTGCGTCACAGAATGGTTTGGGTTGGAAGTGACCTTCAAAGCTCATCCAGTTTCAACCCCCCGGCCACAGGCAGGAACACCTTCCAATAGACCAGGTTGCTCAAAGTTCCGTCCAACCTGACCTTGAATACTGTCCTACCATTATTCAGCTAAAGATCTGACACTACCATGTAGAACAATGATTTAAGAAACTCTCTGGACACGTTTAAAAAGTTGCTCAGAAAGTTACTAAAATGTAAATGCTTCAGTCACTGTGCACTCAACCCGGGACCTAGAGAAAAATGATATATTAAGCCTTAATAGCTGCCTATTAAATCAGACATAATATGAGCCTAACTATTCGTGGTTACAGCCCAATCCTGTCCAGTTTACAACGTTAGTTGTAGCTGCTACTCCCACACTGACCTCTAGCTTAGTAACAACTGGCACAACCAAAACTAAAGCTGAGCAAACCAGCATGGCCAGGACAGCCTGTGTAGAGCAGGGCTAATGCAGATAAAACATGGAACAACCTTCCCTCCCTCCAATGTAGAGTGGAGGCTTTTCTCCTCCAGGGAGAAAATTTCCTCAAGACACAAACAAAAGCAGCAGGCTCCAGAGTCATGAATTCGTTTGTAGCTCCCCAAAAGTTTTGACTTTAGCAGATGACCAGCCAAACCAAGATAGGCTTGGTCATTTTTAGAGGCTACAGCTACAGTCTAAATAAATAGTAGTTTAAGACAATAACGGACTGTCACCACTATAACAGTCAAAGCAGATAAATGCATGTTCAGTTCTTTCTCAAGTTATTAGCAAGAGAACAACAGTATTGCAGCTGTGTGCTAGATCTGTGCCTCAGTAGTGCTCCATTTTAGTGTCATGTTAAATAATAACCAACATTCCACATGGTTTTGGAATATATAAGTTCTAAAAATACTGCATTGTTAGGGACAAGCCACTATACCTATGAAGAACTGTGGGCTACAGATATTATTTGAACCAAGAAATGGAGTAGAATTCTAACTCCAAATATAAGGCAATACTTGATTCATGTTTAGTACTCGAAGTCTTAAGATCTGATGGCTGAACCCAACAGAGCACTTCAGTAAGCACTCAGCTCAGAAAACTGTGCTCAGTTTGTGGCAGGGTCTAAAGACTTCACCATTTCCTAGGCTCTTTGACCCATCATCATGCTCAGCCATCTTCCCCTTTTTAAATTGCAGGTATGTCAGACTTTAAGGAAACGGTTACCCTACACAGAGTTGTATAGTACAATCAAAACCTCACATCAGCTCTGGAACAGGTTACTTAGGCAGAATAAATATGGTTTAGTGATCAGAACCCAAGCCTTGAAGTTGCAGCAGGGCTTTTTTCTTATTGGACTTAGAGCTTTCCTTCACTGAAAAGTGAAGTGAAAAGTGGTTATAACCCAATATTGACCCAGCCTCCCCTTCTCCCAAATATACCTTTAAGTGCTTGCAAAGCTTTTAGCACGAGACTGCTGAGTTTAAGGCTCTCAAGTTTATTCAATTCTATACAAGGGGATAAATGCTGTCTCAAATGAATACACTTCATCAACTACCAGAAGCAGCTTTGCATGGGTGAAACTCCATTCTCTCCCTACACTCTTTCCCCATTCCATTTCGGAGATGTTTCACAGTACATTGCATGACAACAAATTACTTCAGGAATACTGCTAAATGCAGAACTGGAACATCTGCCATGTGTCCTGAGAAGGCTTGGTATTGCCATCAACCAAGTATTTAAAAGTGTGATTATTACCACAGCGCGAAAGTTGATCCCCATGGAGTTAATTCAGGGTAAGTCACTTATTCATGCTTGCTTCTGAAACTACCATCACCTTATTTTTTCCATTTCAACAGCAGCTAGTAAAGTAGCATCTTACTTACGAATATTCTGTAATACAAATCCAGACACCTGTTAACCCATTCAACTGCACATTAAGCAGAAAACATGTTAAAAATCTGCCTGAAAAATGTAGTCTTTCTTTATGAAAATTTCAGCCAAAAGAATTCCAGTGGCCAGACCCTTGCAAAGACTGTCAGTCATCCCCATCCAAACGCACGCTGAGCCACTGTGTTACTGTCATAGATAGGAAAAATCATGAATGTACATTCTGCAAATCATCAGCAGAAGTAACAGCAGTAATTTTTAACTTCTTTTGTCTTTTTCTTTTTTGCTATCTCTGGACTGTCTCTGACTGCTGTGACAGCCATTTGGGTTATCTGAAATTCTGAAGCTGTAAACAGCTTCTAACCATATTTTAGTATTCAGTTAAAAGTTTTGCAATAGCAGTATGGGCACCAGCACAGCAGATTTAAGCCTACTTACGTTTCTGGCTGGCTTTTCCTGGCTGCTTTCACTTATCCCTTCTAAGGAGCTCAAACTTCCCACAGCTCTCAGACCAGAAGCTGAAAACTACTGACACGGGGAAAGCCACAATCTTAATCTTTGCCAGAAAATCGGCGAGAAGGGGGAGATAGTTCAATCAAGGTTTTGGGAAGGTTTTGAAGATCTTTGGGTCTAAGCTAGTAACAAAGTGCAAAGCAGCTATTTCTTTTTATTACAAGAGCTCTCAGACAGTCGCTCTGACCTAAACTGACAGCCCGCAGCTTTATTCAGAGGGTTGCAGTGTCTAGACGAGGAAATGACTGATTTATCAACCTCCTCTAGTTTCCCCTTTCATTTTACATTACAAGTTACGGGGTGTTTTGCGCGTATGTGACAGTTACCGGCAGCGCGGGGCCGCTTGCTGCCCGGCAGCCCCCGAGCCGCCAGGAGCGCGGTAAGGAGGAGGCGCGGACCAGTCCGGCTGCCCTGCAAGGCGCAGAGGCGAGCACCACAAACGCCTTCCAAACCGCTCCTGTCGCCACGGAGCTCCGGCCGGCAGCAGGGCGCAGGTTGAGGAGACGAGCCAGGGGGAGAGGGGCGAAGGAAGCAGAAAGGCACGGTGAGACGCGGGAAGCACTGTGAGAGATCCCCTGTCCCCCAGGCCAGCCCCCGGCCCCGGGTGACCGCAGGCACCGGGAGAGCGCGACCCCAACCCGGCGCTCCTCACGCCGAGGCTCGACCCCTGAGGAGAGATCCCTTAGGGACAGACCAGCCCCGCTCGCCGCGCTCACCTCCACCAGCACGGCCGCGCTCCGCTCACCTCCAGCAGCTCCCTCCTTCCAGCCCAGGGGCGCGTCCCCTCCGCGCCCAAGGTGAGCGCAGGGCTAGAGGGCGGGCGGCGCCGAGCCCCGGCCCCCACCTCCTCCCGTGCCGGCCGCGGACGAGCGCGGGCGCGGCTGGGACTCGTAGTCCCCCCCGCGCACCCCGCCGGGCGCGCACCCGCCGCTGCCTACAAGTCCCAGAATGCGCTGGGCCGCCCGTGCAAGCGGGTGTGGGGCGCGTCCCCGGCCGGCGGCGCAGTGGTGACCGTTACCTCTGCGGTGGAGCTGCGGCGGCGTTAGCCTCGGCCTTCCCCCTCCTTCCCCCCCCTTCCCCCCGTATATGTATAGATACACACGCTGCCTAACTACATCTAGCTATAGTTCCTTTCTAATTTAAATATAAAAATACACCCGGGGAGCGTCGGGTAGGCACTGGCTAGCAGTGAGGCCATGGCCTGGTTGGTTTTGTTGCACTCGGGTGTGTGGTGCTGGGGTACACTGAGGTGTTGGTTGAATAAACACATTTGGGTCATCTCGAAATTCTAGTGAAGGAGCCTCAGGATTTGTTGTCTAAAACTAATTTAGAAAAGCAGACATCAGTGCTGTGTCCTTTCAGAAATGCAGTACATGCACCAGCCATCCAACATGTGCCAGTTATGTAAGTTAATGTAAAAATACAGTGTGAAGGACTTCATGCTGATTGAATGCTTCAGGAGACTTACAATTATTTTTCTTCTTTTTCAAAGAGGAACATATTTTTCCCAGCTCCACTGTCTAAGAAGCACGCTTGTTAGCCTGGGCCTCAGGGTGGTTGGTCTCACAAGTGACTGAATGCCTTTAGCTGCCAGGGGTACCTAGGTATCAATTTCCTTGTGAATACGCAGGAATTAGTAGTGAAACAGCATGAGGTGTTCCTGCCCATGGCAGGGGCTTTGGAACTAGATGATCTTAAGGTCCTTTCCAACCCAAACTCTTCTATGATTCTATTCTATACTTTCAGTTCTTGATTTATAAATGTTTTCCAACCACTTTCCCTTGCCCAGGAGAAAATGTTTTCCCACCACTCAGATTCTTAGAGATTTAGTTTTGTATATAGAGCTGGTAGGAAAATAAATTTGAAATTCTTACACACTGAGACCATTTAAAACAAAAATTGTGAAACTGGTGCCTACAGGAATGTATTATTTGGAAAATCTTACAATGATTCCTTGCCATATTTAGCCCTTGTTAGAGTTTGAGTAACTTGAATAAGATTTAAATTAATTCAGGCTGAAATAGGGTACTTTTAAATATCAGTGTTGTCAAATTGAGAAATTTCAATGTCAAAACATTTCAAAAGTTGCATTTTAAAGAGGTTTGTTATAACCAGTTTTATCCAAACTAGGTTGTAACAAAAAGGCATTTTGATGAACAATTTCAGAGTGATATATTAGATACACCACATACACCAGACCTGATGTGGAATGGTGCTGGATGCCATTGTTACACAGAACTGGGTAAATAGAGGTACTTTGGGAAAGTTTTTTTTCTGATTCATATTTATTTATTCAAGAAACTATTTTTTTTCTGAACTTTGGTATCTGTAGCTTGTAAAATGGAGGTGTAATTACCTTATGGAGGTATGGTGTCACCACTTCAAATCTGAAATGCTTTATTACCAGTCAAGCATATATTGCCATGGCATATCACAGACAGACCTGTGCTTGTATATCCTGCACAAAGAGGAGAGGGAGGAGAAAGCCTGAACCAAACGTGGGAACCGCAGATTTCCTGCTAGAAAACTCCACAAAAGTATAAATCATTCTGAGTGTTACAGAAATCCACACTTCAGATTATGTTACACTGATTGTTTCAATGGTATTTACAATCTGGTTTTAATTTCTTGTGTGCTTTTTAAGAGTGATACACTGGGAAGGTTCTTTATTGCTGCTTCTTTCCAGCATTGTCTAAAAATGGTACAAGATGCTTCAGTTCTCCAGCTCTGAGAGAAGGGCAGGGGTTAATATAGTGCTGCATCCAGTAGGAGCAAGATGAAAAGAGGATTTTTGGGCTGAACAAAAAAAGGGAGGGGAAGTTTCTACAGAATAAACAATATGGACAACTGGAGAAAGTGAAAAACCTCCTGTGAAGGATAATTGGGGGAAATTAGTTAATGGCATGCACACCTTGGAGCTGTGTGATGACAGGGGGCCCAGTATGTGCTCTGAGGGCTCCTCTGGCTCACAGGGGGTGGAGCAGCAGGAGCCATTGCTCTCTAGCAGCCTAAGGAAAGCTGTGAGGCGCTGAAAAAGGCCAGACTGAGCGCTCACAGCTACTTAAGAGCTCCTGACCTCGGGCTGTTTAGTTCTCAACTTTCTCAACCAACCACTGATTGATAGTGAGTGTGGGCACAGGAGTTAGATGAGGGGCTGGAGAGTGCAGCTACTTTTGATACTTCTGGTTGTCCCATTGGCATGGACATCCCATACGGAACATCCCAGATTAGCAAACTGGGTCAGATGGGCTTCATCTACTGGGTCACTCCCAGCTACTCCCTAACTACAGTCAGAGTTCTTCTGTTAATGAGACAACTTTCCAAGGCAGAAAAAAACCTATTTATATTTGACTATGGAGTCTTATGCAGGTCCTAGGACAGGTCAAACCATCTTTATTAGTGAAACGGAGGTGGACATTTTCAGATAGAAGTGAAATGCATTTAGATTTACAGGGATTTCAGTGGCAGCTGGCTTGGTTCTCAAAGTGCTCCTGTTAAATAGTTCAGTTACTACCCACATCCTATGCAAATACATTAGTCATGTCAAGCTTTGTTATTGCCCATAATTACACAATTATTCTAGCAGAGGCCCAACCACCAGGACATTTTCCTTTTTACCATGCCAAGTTCCTTGAAAGTGGCTGACCTCAAATCCTTTAAAATGTCCCTTGAGAAGTGTGTGATTTTAAATTAGCTAAGTTGGGTGTGCAGTCATGAATATAAACCAGTTGAATGGCTTTGCATGTGCTGTTTCTGGCAAATCTGGAGCAATATGGTATCAGCAGAAGGCTGGCGTGTATGTGCACAGTCAGTGTGCGGGGAAGGAAGGACCTGGGGTTATCAGCCAGCTCTCATGGTATCAACTATAGCATCCTAATACAGAAACAGCCCTGAAACCTGTGGCTGCCCAGTACCTCCCAGACCAGCACAGCTTAAAAGCACAACCACATGCTCTTCTCCACTCCCCCCAAAAGAAACTTAACAAACTTGTTTTCTTTAAAAAGAAGTACAGCTTCAAACTATAAATCCAGCATCCATCAGCACCCTCTAGTACAGTGTTTTTCCACCCCTGGAATACCATTTTTACTGCCCCCCTCCTTGCTGGGTGTTGTCTCAAACTCTCCCCATCAGGCTCTGGTAATGATTGGTCTGAGTCCTTTGGCTTGCTGCCCAGTTGGTTCCTTCAGCTGAACCAAGAAGAACATGAGGAAGACAAAGCAACAGTCGTAAAACATCAGTAACACAGGAGAACACTAGGTAGTTCGTCCACATGCCACCTGTATGACTTTTGCAGCCTCATACCTCACAGTCTTTTCTTCTAGCAGCAGATCCACCAACTTCAGGTGGTTGATGTTCTGTATGCTCCTTCGCAGGAGATGTGCTGCAAGTGGTTGCATGGTCTCAGCTGCTTCAGATTGCTACCAGCCCTTGAAAAGCTTTTAAGGGCCATGCTTAAAGTAGGTAAGCCTTTTTGCTGATCTCATTTAGTTTTGAGGCTCTCTCACCAGCTCAGGGTTAAGGTTGCTCCCCTCTACAGTTTGTTTCTGCTACTCCAGCGTCAAGTTATGTTTAGTAAAGCCTTGCTACAGAGCTGAATGGAGCAGGATTTATCTGCTGTGCCTACCTGCTTGTGCATGGCCCTTTCTGCATCTGTCAGCAGGACTTGCAGAACCTTGCACCAGCTTCCTGCTTGGATAATAACCAAACCCCATTCCCCACTCATAGATAAACAATTAAGTGATTCTGTGGAAGCATTTCCACCAAGTGACATTTGCCCTGAAGAGTTAGTGAGTAAATAAACCATAGATCCATGTTTATGGTTGCTGTGTCTTTCCAAATATTTTCCTTTCCAGACTAAACAAACCAACTTTCTCTATTTGTAAGCTCACAGTTTCAAGGGCCTTGTTTCTGCTGCTGTAATGTGCAATTTCTCTAACTTGTTTACATCTGTATGTAAGTGGAGAACTCAGCAGCTGACAACTGCTTTTGACTTTACCAGGACTGGCAGCTGTATATATATATATTTATAGATATATATCATGTGTTTTACCATAAACATTTATATTGACACAATGGAGAATGGCATTTTTATTAACTGCTTTGTGCTACTGATTTTCCTACTATAGTTTGGCTGCCTAGCCAGATATTTACCCAGTTTGTATGCTGGGTAGTTGAGGTCACTTATAAGAACCAGGTTCTGTTGACCCAAAGATTGCTTAAATGAACTAAATATTGCTTCATTGGCCTTATTGTCTTGGTTTGGAGGTCGGTAGCAGATGCCTGCTGCAAGATCCCCCTTGAAGACAACCCCTCTCATCTTGACCCAGAAGCATTTGATAGGGCTTCCACAATCACCATACTTGACTTCTGTACATTCAAGGTTTTCCTTAGCATAGAGCCCAATTCCTCTTCCTTGTCTTTCCTTCCTGGCTTTATGAAACAACCTGTAGCCATCCCATCACAATCTTCCAGTCATATGAGTTGCCCCATCATGTTTCAGTTATTTCTATGATATCATAACTTTCTGACTGGGCACAGAGCTCCTGTTTGTGCCCCAGGCTGTGTGCTTTGGTATACATAAACTTGATGTGGTTGGTCTTCTGGTTCTCATCTTAGGAGGCAGGTAAGGAACACTTATCCCTGCTCTGATTGGTGTACTTATTCCTCAGTTGGTTGCAATGGCATGAGCATTGCCACTTTGGACCCCAGCCCCTGAGTCCTTCAGTTTACAGCCTGACTCACCAAGTTGGCCAGCCTGCTGCCAAACATGAATCCCATCCCTCCCTATATGTATAGCCCTTTGAAGGCTATAGTCCCATTGTTGTAAGTATCAGTTTTCATTGTCATGCCTGCCAAAGTTTTGTACCAATAGATAAGCTTGTCAGTACATTTTACAGCAGTGTCACTGTTTTATTGCCATCAATTATGTGCTGTGTCACCCTAGCTGTTTTATCAACTATTTAATGGCACATGACTCATTGTTTTCAGTCATGTGAGAGGAAAAATGAAACAGCAGATACACGGAGCGTGCCGTATGTGCATGCTACCTCGTGAGCTGTCGGAATGGGAAAAATGTAAGGAAGAACTAAGAACTTCCTGGAATCTGGAAAGGGCAAATGGCAATATAACTTGGGAATCTATCAGTGAGGATGATCTTTAGAAAAGCCTGTGTGCAGTTTGTAGTGAGTTCTGGTGAAATGCCTCATGGGATTATTCAAAGGAAATAAATACAATTGTGAAAAGCAGGTTCTCTGATGATACTGGAAAGAGAAGTCAGATTAAGTGCCTCGTTGTATCTAAGTCTTTAAAATACATTAATTCCCTAGCAACACACTAGCTGCGTGCACATTTTAGACTGAAATATCACCCCTCTATTGACATATTAGGGCAAATAAAATTATCTTTAAAAATAGGAGTGTTTATATCTTGCATTTTTGTTTGTTCAATGGGCAAAACTTTTATTACAGTGTTTTAAAATCTCTTGCTCAAACACTGAGCTATTATATTCTTTAATAACCTCTGTGTTTTATTTTTTTCTTTCCTGCTCTTTCCTTGAATAGGTCCTTTATCTTGTTTCAAAGATTGAAAGCACACACATGGTTCTCCATAACAGTATGGGGAATTTGCAGCTGCGGGAGGCTGGGCTGTTGCAGTAAGTTTCCAGGTGTGTCAAAGGTCTGTTGCATAATTTTGACCAAGCCAAGGTTTTGACTTGTTGGTCACTGAATGACCTCCTTTTTTCCTGCACTGCTCAGATACCTTTGATCAGAAGCCTCTTAAACACATTTTAGGTGGCCAAGCATGGATGTGTTACAAACACCATTCTGGTTCAGACCAGTATGGTGCCGTAAACAGATATGCATGATATAAGAGCATGGCAGGTATATATGGCACTTCTTTCTGGTGAGAAGCTGCTCAGGGAACTGGGGTTGTTTAGCCTGAGGAATGCTCAGGGGAGACCTTATCACTCTCTAGAACTGCCTGAGAGGAGGTTGTAGCAAGAGAGGTCAGTCTCTTCTCCCAAGTTGCGCCACAGAAGATTCAGATTGCATATTAGGAAAAATTTATTCACCAAAAGAATTTTCAAGCACTGGAAGGGGCTGCCCAGGAAGTGGTTGAGTCATCATCCCTGGAGGTATTTAAGAGACATGTAGATGTGGTGCTTAGGGGCATGGTTTAGTGGTGGACTTGGCAGCTCTGGGGTAACAGTTGGGCTCCGTGATCTTCAGGGTCTTTTCCAACCTAAACGATTCTATGATCCTAAGAATTGACAACTTTATTTTGAACAGGGTTCTTTATCTGCTGCACTGTAGTCCTCAGAGCTTTGAAATGCCTATTTGCACATTGCATATTGGGTTTTCAGGTACAGACGAGTGTGTATTGGTCCATGGTCCCATTTTATTCCTTGCACCAGGACCTGTTCCGATGACCATGTTAAGCCCACAGGTGAGACTGGGAAGATCTCTTGGTTTATGTTATTTGCAAAGTGCTGTTAAGAGTGATGTACTGAATATTAAAAAATACCATTGATGTTTGCATTAAAATCTAGGTATTTAGTAAAAGAATTTGGCCTATGATTTCATGGCTTAAAAAGTCTAACAGCAGAATTCTTTGTTGACATTATTTTTATTGAAGCATGGATCTTTAGCTTGGTTCACCATAAAGTGAAGCATTTTATTTATGCTAATAGACAGTTTAGGGCTATAGGGGCATTATAACGTTGCTGGTGTAGATACAACTTTATCAGAAGATACAAACATGACCCGCAATAGAAACGAACACCAAAGAGAACACAATGAAACGTTCACTGTTTACGAATCACTTCATTACTACAGACACCAAATGGCAGTTACTGTAAGTAAATCAGTTGTAGAGAACTGACTACATTTAGATAGGGAATAGGGAACTTCTGTTTGGGGCTTCCTCCACAGCTCCTTAGTAGAAAAAAGTTTAATGTCAAGCATTCATTTTTATCCACAAAACAATGCTAACCCACAGACATATTAAAGAATAAGACTGAAGGATATCAGTGCCTTTACAACTACTTTTGCAATTATCTTCTGGATTAGGTACTTCAAATTTTTCTTTTTAATACATTTTGTTGGAAGGTAAATAGCCCAAAAATCAGCAGCAAAAGTATTACAACAACAAAACAAGTAAATACAGTGCCAATGTGTCATGTTGTAGAAGATAATACAGAGAGGACAAACAATGATAACTTAACCATATAAAATGACACAGAGCTGAAATACAGTGCAGTTAAATACCTATGTGACAAAGAATGTTAAATTCTGTACTTAGTATGTAGGTTTTTTTAAACATAAAATCTGAAAAGTCTTTGTGCTTAAACATGTTTTTTTCCCCTGTTAAACAGAATTAGTTGCTTACTTCCAATACTGCCACTGTAACTGATATTACAACAGATCACAATTTTCACAGACACATCAACATTAAAACATTTACCTATGAGAAAATAAGTCACTTCTCATTAGTTCACAGTGCGAAAAAGTGGTGTGCACTCTGTCTTGAGAAAGGCTTTCAGTTACTCATCCAGCCAGTTGCAGAAAAGTCCTGATACCAGACGCAGTGCTAGCTTTAAAGAATGGAAAGCAACACATCACATGTTGGGAGGAAAAAAAATAAATTTCTCATTTCTTCATGGATATCGTCTAAGTGACCTTCGTCTTCTGTTGTAGAAATGCCTGAGCCCATGTTGCCGTGAAAAATTCATCATGTAATTTTGTTTGCGAGTGCTGTTAAAATCAAAGGGCAGGGGAAGAGAAGAGCGTCAGTGTCTTTGATATGTACTTTAAATTCTTTTGGAGCAGTGAGCTAGTGGGGCAGATTCTTCTTTGTCTTTGCATGACCTTTCAGGCCTGTGTACAGTAGCATAAAAAGCACCATTTATACAACAGCAAGCTACAAGGCAATTGAGAATCTGTCCCACTTTGCTTTTATTTACAAGTCATAATTTTAGGGAAAGTTAAAGAGTTTTCTGCTAACGAATATTTGTGCTGCCTAGGGCCAGATTCACTAAAGCTGTATGCACTTCATTCAATATACGGCATTTCTCTACATTGGTTTATATTCCAGTTATCCTTCTGTCTTCCACCATTAACTGCTTTATCTTGAGAACAGAAGAAAAGCTTTACTCCATTATCTTCCACTTTTACCATATAGGAAGTGAAGTACATCACTTTTATGCAGGTTTAATGATTCCCTTCTTTATACACCCCCACCCAAAATTAAAGGAAGATCTCAAAAATAAGCGTCATCATGTCTGAAAGGAGATAGGCAAGAGAGCCTGACTGCAGTCTAGCTGAAGAAGGGATATTCGTTCAGAAGACCTACCTAAAGGACTGTCCTGGGTGGCTTAAACCATGACAAGACCCATCACACCTAACACAGGTTCCTACCTCTCTCATTGAGGGAAGAAAGAACTGTAAGGGCAGTGGCAGGCTACATGGCTGTCTAGGACTTTGGTACCTGACACCCACCTAACTGGCTTCTGTCTCCAAATTTCCACAGCTTTGGAAATGGAGCTGCAACGTCTGTGGTGTATCCTTGTGAGTCAACTTATAGCCTAGATAGACTTGCATACACCTTGGAGAGAACTGCATGAGCAGCACCACACAGATCCTCTACATCCCCCTGCCTCTGCTGTGGCAGGGGACTGCAGAACAGCCACAGAGCTTCATCTGGCTATGCCTTTTCTTGATTTGTCTATATACCTACCCAAAACCCTAGTACATGCGCACAAATACAGGCCTATAGAGATCTACAGCCAAACTGCATTCAGAATTACATGAGAGAAAAGGTTTGTATATGCTGAAGTTCTGATAAAGGATGTCTCCTCTCAGACCTGCAACTTGCAGTGCACTTGGCCAGATGTGTAAAGCAGCTGAGATGTTGCTATGATAGGCAGTGACTTTGCATTGTATGCACTGTAGAGTCCCAGGGCATGGGAAAGACCTTTTGACTATGGAACTACCTTTAAAAATAAAAGTAGTATCACATACTGCTGCTAGAGCCTCCTAACCCCCTTTCTCTACATGGAAAAACAGCATACAAGATACTCCCATAGATACAGTCAGAGGATAGAGCTTCTTTGAGAGATCAGAGCAGAGACCATGCAGATCTCAAGGACAATTCCAATGGGTGTAAGGAGCTTCACCCAGGAGGCACTGCTGGTGACTGCATGGCCAAACTTTCTTTTGGTTTCCAGTGAAAAGGAGATGAAAAACTGTAATGAATCTGTGCAGTCTTAGATTAATTCCTGCCTTGTCGTAATCCTCCCTACCTACCTAGGACCTTGTGCTTTCTATCTCTATCTTGCAGTGGGAGAAGGATGCCTGGCCTAAGCTGCTGTACTCCAAAGGACTGGATGGTACCAGGACCCTCCAAACCAAAAAGTCGATAAGATTTTAAAGGTGATTGGTGAAGTAAAGGCCTGGAGTAGACACTGCACTGAACAAATCTCCCATTGAAACCAGGGCAGGTTTTCACTTGCGAGTTTTCTCTGTGGGTAAGAAGTTAAATACTCATACCAGTCATACTTTCCTCTCTAGTGCATAAGCCTATTTTTAGTGAATGTGGCCCTTAGGAAAAAAGGATAATTGCATGCTTTGCAAAATACATGTGATCCTGCAAAGCTATCTTTTGCTGCAGTATACTAATTTAATCTAAAAAAAATCTGTAAAACAAAATTATACCCTTTTCAACAGCTAATCTAGAACACAATTGACTAAACTGAATAAAAGCAGTTGTGTCAAAATCTAAAGTATAAACCCCTAAGGAAATCCAAGTTGCTTCCCAACTGGTTTTCCAAGGCTTTGCAAATTTTTAATATATTTTTTTTTTTTGGCCACTGGAATGTACATACAAGCATGAAACAAAGACCAGCTCCTGGTGACAGCAAAAGCAAGCAGATCTACACTCAGCATGACTTTTGGCATTCTCACTGGAAGGCACAGCTCTAGAGCATTTGGCAATTGAGAGAGGAGTTAATGTTTTAGGCTGACTTGTCCTGAGTTTCACCTGACTTCTTCAAGTGAAAAGGATTTGTAAGAGTTTTGTGTGAGACAGCTTTATGTAGTTTTAATGCCACTTGGTGGTTCAGGTGCAAAGAAACATTGAAGACCAGTCTTTATTCTGGTCTTGCAGTCACCTCAGAGGAACATCACACTCAGTCCAGTGCTGAGTGCTTCACTGAGGAAGGCAGGAGGGAAATCACGACCCTGAACCTGCTTTTGAATGTGGCTGACATTGGTCACGGCTTGAAGGAGGTCTTAATCTTGCCTTCTCTTTAATTCCCATTGCCCAGCAAGTGGGTGGTTACTTAGACACAGGGCCTTCGAGGTGACATCCCACCTCTCAGGAGAGCACCCTAACCATGAAGTGAGGATGAAGCACCTATCTGCTGGGACAAGGCTGCTCTGCAGTTGAAATACAGGAGAAGGGGACATGGGAGAAAGCACAGCCCTAAACTGAGTGGCCTTGCTCTAGGTAAATGGGACCAATCAGAGCCTGTCAATGTGTCTGGATGAAAAAAATGCTGTTTCTGGACCTAGTTAAATTTAGGACTGAGCTTGGCTGTGAAAGCTTCAGGTTAGGCAAGGCTTGGACAGCCAGGGCACATGCTGAGCTACAGTCCATGGCCTAGGGGCCTTCACATTCCTGCATTTCTTTGGTCTGCTCACATTCAGCAACATGTCAGCAGAGGTTTTCAGGGCTCCTTTTGGACACTGCTAGGTGCATCTTGCCTCCATTTCACTTCAAACACCTAACCATTTTGTATCTGGCTTTAAAGTTATGATGAAGATGTTTAAAATAATGAACAAAGGGGGGGAAAAAGAACAAACAAACAAGCAAACAAACAAACAAAAAACACAAAACCAAAAAGGAAAAGAAAGAATTGGATAAAGGAACAAAAAAAAGGGTTACCTAATGACTTAAAAGAGATTTACTTATTATTTATATATATCATTCTGCTTTGTTATTTTATAAGATGATCAACAAGTTACAAAGAAACATACATTTATGTCTCACACTGACCACCAGAGCAGTGCAGTGTATGAAAAATAAGAGAAATCTGACTTCTCAAGAACTTATTTTTTTAACTTGCATTGACATGGTTTAAACTTGTCCCCACCAATGTCTGAGATAGACTTTCTAACTACTGGAATGCCACATAAAAACTTCATGCTTGCTATAGAAAATGGTGTGATTTTCACTCTTGCTATAGGTAAGTATGTATACCCTATATATTATAGTATCATACTGTATAGTATCTATAGTCTGGTATTCACAAAATCACAGAAAGTATATATTTATGCTACTGAATTAATTTTATATATTGATAGGAGGCAAGCACTGTATAAGACAGACCAACAGTGCTTTATAAGATCATGATAAGAAATGTATACTATAAGTTTGCAGGAGTACTTATGCATGGCTGCATTTAGTGGATTTAAGAATGCTTTCAATAATATTAATAACAAATTTAATTTGTATTTTCACAGACTGATAAAAGCCTTTACCATGCTTTTGCTATTTTTTTCTGAATTTTTTTACATAGAATATGGCCAAATGGAATGAAAAATAAGTGGTATAAAACCCCAGTATATATTAAAGTCATTCATTATATCTGTGTTTTTATTTTTAATTGACAGGGCACAATAGGAACCAAATAGAAACAAAAATGTTTGTATAGCAAGATGAATCATGAACAAAGCCTTAGAAAACAGCAAAAGCTGACTCTTGGGACTAGCCTTGGGGGAAGTAAGTTTTGAGGCTGAATTACAAATGCTTTGTCAGGGGGGTACTATAATGAGAAATGTCATGTGCTCACACTGAAGTCCTGATGGCTCATATCAATGAGAAATGTTCTTTGGCTCTGGTGAAGTCAAGATTTAAATCCAGAGCCCAGTAACTATGTTGATTAGTGGTACCTATTAACTGCAACAGTACAAAGCAGCAGAGTTATAAGAAACTAGAAAGATTAAAAGAAAAACTACCGGGGAGACACTGTGTGTCTAAGGAGCTATGCTACCATGCAGGTTCACTGACATACACTACCTAGCTGTCGCTTCAGCAATGTGATCATTAAAAAAGTGGGGATTCCCTGTTGGAGCTAAGAGGTCACCTATGCAATGCACTAGATGCCTTCCATTGGGTTTCACTGCACTGCAGGAGAAGGAGAAATCCGTCTCACTGCAACCTCAGTGAAATTCCCACTGTGGTATGGGGTAATCTGCTGAACACCTTCTGCTAAGTTTAACTTCCCTCAGAGCTCCCTTGGGAAGAGCTGCAGGATCAGGGCCCTCAAGAGCTACGTGGCATATCTCAGAGAGTACAAATGATTTTCCACCAACCAATTATCGACAAAACTTTGTGAAAGAGCTGTAGCTGTAACAGAAACATATATATGCTATTGATTCAGGGAAAGTACTTACCTTATTCTAGTGTAAAACCAATGACAGCAAACAATGAAATACAACACAAGTTAGAATATGCCTTTCAATGCATGCAGCACTGTGATTAGTCATAAAACCCTGATGAGGTTTAGAGGCAATATACGACTTTTCATCTCTTTTGAAAATAAAAATTGAACAAATTATTTCCTGATATTTCAAATCAATGTTTATATTTTTTTTTTTTTATAAAATTCAGCATGCACTTTTTAGATATAATAAAAACATCATAAAAGCACAGACAGCATCATATTAAATTTGGCATAAATGTTGTAAATATTCAGATCATTACCTAATGTTTGTACTGCTTCTGTTATTTATCATAACTGTGTTGATACTTCAATTTAAATGCATTTTTCAAATCATTGCTTTTTTCTGAAACAATGAAGCAGATAAAAATACTTTTCTACATGAGCACTTGTTAGAACTAGAATGTATAATTTGTATTTTAATGTTGCAAAATAAGGATAATGTTCTTTGCAACATAATTTCTCACTAAATCATTTGTGCCAAAAAAGTGGTAATATCTTGACAATGAAGAGCATGGAGTGATGTCTATGGAACTATTTGTTCTGTTATGCAACAGTTAACCATAAAGTAAGTAGGTGGGGAGAATATTTCTTGCAGAACTCAAATTCCTTTGGATCACAGAATGAGTTTTGGGGTGCAAAGAAAGCAGCACCAGACCCTTAGTATTCAGCTTATCATTACTCCTTAGTTCTCAATACCTTTGACCAGAATTAAGTTTATGAGAGGTTTGTAAGGGCCTGCCCCGTACGTGAAGAAATAGCAGCTCCAAATGCACATGCAAAAAGGTGTGTGGTGTCTGTGCAGCAGACAGGCTGAGAGGCGTGCTTCCAGAGAAAAACAATGTGCAAATGAAATGCAGAGTTGGACATGGCTCTTCTTAGGGCAGAAGTGCAGGGGCACAGAAAACCACTGTTAAGTCTGGGATGAAATTCTTCTTTTATCCTAAGAAGAGCCACATGGAAAGTGTGAGAGTTGTGGCCAAAGCTTTCTTTATGAACAGAGAGAAAAAATGCTGCACTAATGAGGAATAATAGGCACTAGCTTTATAACGGACTGGAGAACTTGACAGCTAGTATCCTCTCCCCACCACAGGACCAACATCAGCCATTGTTAAAATAAGTTGGCAAGATCAATTTAATATATAACATAGTAAACTAGGTATTGTGTTTCACCTGTTCAAAAAAGGTGCTCAATTTGAGCACCATTTGCAGCTGCATCAGTCTTAATGATATTGCTTTTTAATGAGTCATTCAAATAATTCATTCAAAAGTGAAATGATTTTAAGTCATATACAAGACCATCCTTTTTTGGCCTTTCTTATCACTGCCAGGTATTTTGCATGCATGCATATTTGGCATCTTATTTTTTTCCTCCAACAAACTAGATTGAGAGTGAAAGGAAACAAAGAAATTGCACTCTGAAAATGTGTTTGCTGGTGAGAGGATGGTGGTCCTTGACTCAGAAATCAACTGGATTGAGCAGAGTGGCATGACCCTGGCTGTGCATCAGCTGTAAGTGCTATCTAAACTATGGCTTGGCAGCTGGGCCTGCGGCAGAATCAATTTCAAACCTTTAGATTGCTGAGAAGAGTAGAACCATGAATGCAGGTATTCACAGATTTGTCCCTCGGGTCAGCACTGTAAGGAGGGGCAGGGGCATCCCCCGTATTGGATGGGAAATAAAATCCTTGGTTATGCTACATCCCTACAAACTAGCTCTACCTGCTGGCAGGTACTTTCCCTGCTTGCCCTCTTACTCCAGGCCTTAGTGTGCTCAAGGGATGCTGTCTCCTCGCCTCTTGCCAGAGAGCTGCCCAGGCAAGGTGGCTTGCTCTCCCCAGGGTCAGGCAAGGTTTCTGTACACTTCATTGGAAAATGAAGAATATTAAGAATTAGAGCATAATCCTATCCATAGTATTCATGGTGTGAATCCCTGGTAAGTGCAGGATCATCAAGGATTAGTGCTGACACTGATCCAGGCACCCTTCCGTATACCGGGAAGCATGCCTTGCAGGTGCCCAAGTGGCTTCATCATTTTACAGGTGAAGAAACTCAAGCGCTGGTAGTAAAGTGACCAGTGTGAGGTGGCCAAGTGAAACAGCAGAACTAAAGGAAAACCCAAGTAAGAGTATCTATTGATAAGGAACAGTGTGCCTCCTTTCAGAAAGCCTTCTAAAGGCTTTATTGAACCTTTTGCAGGTTACTTGCAAATAAAATTTAAGAGGCCTACAGAATATTTTGATGAATTAGCCAGTACAGACAGAACTTAAGCAAAACAGGGGGGTCGAAGCCACCTGTCAGGTCTAAGCACATGCCAGCATATGAACCAGATGCACCACAGCAGGTAATTCTGCCTTTCCTGATAGTAGCATGTCTCACATGTCGTAGTTAGCAGGGAGCAGAACTCTACATCTGGCCTTTAGGAAATGGGCTGTCATGGCACTACATTTCACAGTACTTGTTACGGGAGAAATCAGTCTGGTTTGTCTTCCTCTGTGGGTTGTACCAGCTGTCACTTGACCAGGGTGGAAACTCTCTGTCTCTAGTCTGATATTTTGGCCAAAATTCAGAAGAGCATTAAAGCTCTTTAACAAGAGATAAAGAAGAGAAGGGAGGAGGCACTGTCTGCACATCTAGTTCCTTCTCTAGGTAAGGTGTGGTTACTTACTGTAGTATTTCTATTGCTGTCTGCATTCTGGTATAATATATCCCATATGACTGACTTGTCACCACTCAACTTGTGTGTCTAGTCTACAACCTGCAGATCTCATTGTTAAGGAAGTTCTCCATATTTCAGCCTAAGAATCACTTTTTTAAAGATTTGTCCTATCCCTACTTACACACCCTAATTCAATGCTTGGATTATGTTCCATTTTTTTTCGGACCTGATTTTTTTCCTTTTTATTTTTTTTTTTTAATTGCAAGGTTGAAGAACATGGGGATATTTCAGAACTACCAGTTCCCTTTTCCAAGGTTTTCTAAACACTGTGAACCTCCTGCAGGTTCATACTCTTCCATATCATTCCTAATGCAGCATCTTACAGCCATTAATTAACTAAGCCAGGAATCACATCCGTCCCTCTGTTCCTTCAAGTTTTAAACATAATGTTACGGAAGCAGAGCCCAGCAAGGTGTGTGAAAGCAGCAGAACATGTACAATTAACTCAGTGTTGGGGCCATATTGATTTGGGATTGATATGAGTGCCATGCAAGCTGGTGCTTCTCAGTGGAAAGAGCAGGGCTAGCTAGCAGTCAGCTAACTGACTTCGCTACTGTTACAAAACATTACTTGCAGTGTCTCTGCTATTCAGAAACCTCATGGTTATAATTACACAGTCTGGAGGTCACCCAAAACCAGTTTCTTCATTGCTGGTTTTTACAATGATCAATAAAAGGAATGTTTGAACCTATCTATGGAGCAGGCACGCCTCTCTCTGCCAACCACTGTCAGCGATGAGTTCCCGCCCGGGAAGCCACTAGCATTTCACTTCTACTGGAACTAAATTGTTAGAGAAAAAGCAGGTCATCTCTTCGTGATGTAACACAGGAAAAACGGGTTAGCTGCCAGCGAAACCCATCTCAAGAATGGGAGAATCAGGAGGGTGCAGACACTTGGTAAAATCTTGACAAGGGGATGAATATAGAGCTCGGACCATAGGAACCTGATATAGTGAACCCTGTTTCTGAACAGTATCCTTCTTACTAAAAAAAGGAAATGAATAAGGCATTAGTTGCTAACGCAAATTTTTCAGAGGCACAACAACATTACTTTGTGCAAAGAGCAATACAGCAGACTCTTTTGTATCTTTGAAAGGATATAAATCAGCCTTACATGGCAGCATGGTGTTGAACGGGAACACCCTTTCTTATGTCCCAGCATAATATTTTTTTCACAGTCATTGCTGGTATTACAGGACCACATCAATACTTGGTTGTGATAAAGCCCCACTTTCCCTCCTGCATTTTTCCATGATGCACAACACCCCTGCTGTGGCACTTATTTTGTGGCCATCTTAACCACTGATGGTTACAGTCAGGGCAGAGCATTAGCAAAGACTGATTCTTAAAGGATTCCCTGGCCCACAACAATTCTTACTGAGTTTAACACTCATGGCATGCTGGAGGAATTTCAGTGCTTTCTAAGATGGGGTGGGATGAGGTGGAGCTGATACTCACAGGACGACTTCTACGTGGTCCAAAGCCCACTGATCATGACCTGTTCCATTGTGACGGGGCTGCCACCAGCGCAGTAAGACTCCCTTCATTCGTGCCTCCCTGTCATCACAAACACAAGAGCCTGTGAGAGCTCCAGACTACTGATGTTTTGCATATCCCTATTTAACCCCCAACAGAATTGAAAGCAAAGGTAAAGCATTACTCTACACCACTGAATATCAACACACAGTACATGCAAAACATGCAAAATAATGCTGAAAAATGCACAGAGATAAGGAGGATTATTTTTTTCTCATATCTTTAAAACAAGTAACCTGTTTTTCTGTCAAGTATATTGATAAACATTAGGCTGGAATTTCTTAATCAGCCTTCCCCTTAAGATTTCTTCTTTGTTTACCCTCTCATCAAACTTTTTACTTGCACAGGGATGCAAAGATAGATTCTCAGTAGAAATATATCTTCTGCACTTAAAGGTAATGAAATGTGACTGAGTACTCACAGGGGAACATTATAAGACACTCTTTGGGCTTGTATAAAGTCCTTTGGCTGATGCTGTGCAATTACTTGCCACGTAATGCCATTATTTACACTGTACTGGAGGAGCACTGCCTTGTCTACAGTGTTGGGATCACTCAGATTGGTATTGCAGCTGTCTGTTTGTGAAATGCTTCCAATTTGCAAAACAAACATGATTTTGCTGTAAAACACAGAAAGAAAAGGTATTTTCAATATATTAAAAAAAATCATAACCAGAAAAATAGCACTTCCAGGTTTATTGCAGTTACCTTATTAAAACTTTGAGCATCCTCAAGAATCATTACTTTTAACATGCAAAATAAACTGCTCTCACATCTCTAAAACACAGTTCCCCTTTCAAAGTAATAGTTTACTATGTATAACATTGCCATAGAATTGGAGGCAATAGATCCAATTTTACAATGTATCTGCACACAACTGAGATAGATGAGCAATGTAAACATGCAAATGAGTGCATAAAAAACTAAAAAAAAAAAAAAAAAAAAAGGTGTGTGTGTGTGTGGGCAAATAAAGGTTGAATATAATAAAGTGCCAAAAAGATGGTGGGTGTTCAAATAAGAAAGGAAGAGCCTAATTTACATCTGTCCTGCTTGCCAGTTCATCTTGTTTCTAATCGTGCTTTGAACAGCTAAATACAAACCAGTCCAGAAAGCTGTCACTCTGTTAGGAGCCAGCACAGGCTGGTTGCATTTGGTTTTCGATGGCCACAGAGGCTCAACAGATAAAAAAGATACTCCTGTTTATTGCCAGGTGAGTGTAATTCTATTTGACAACTGAAATAGGAAAATGAGTCTGTGATTACTAATGGCATCTTTAGTCATAACTGTCGTGGAGGCACATGCAAACATGGGATTTGCCTTATCAGATCAGGCACTGGTCCAGACAGTCTGGTGCCCAGTCTTTGCCAATGGATACATTGTCAGTGCTGGCTTGCTAGAGAGTGCTCTGTTGGGCATGACGAAAACATCTGACCTTTTCATCTGAAGTCACTTTCTTCTCACTCTCCATCTCCCAAATGGATGTCACAAAGCATTTTGCCAGCCCTAATGTTTATCTGCCAGCCACCATCTGACTGCATGGTACAGCCAGGTCAGTCCATCCTCATCAGTACTGGCCTACACGGCTGCACAAATACATGAAGAGTTTCCTTTCCCATGAGCTGCTAAAAGAGCTTTTTAGGCTCAAAGTATTTACCTTGCTCGGGTGAGATCCAGAGGCTTAGTCACTGCTTGTCGTATTTGACATCCGTTAAAATAGAGTGAATCTCCGTGGGCATAGGGTGCCAGCTGTCCACATCCATTCCCTATCACTCCCCCCTGAATAGTTTCCCAGTTTATTTCAGTGACTCTTTCAGATTCAAAATTATCTTTAATATAACTGGGGAGGTCATGGCTAAAGCCAGAGCAGTCATCACCTAGAAATGACACAGTGAAGTTATAAACCACACAAAAATCAAAAGAATTGATAAAATTAAGTTACAGTTCATTGTGATTCAGTTCAAGGTTGAGGCCCAATATACAGTGTGACTACAGGCTGAGTATACCAGCAGATCCATTAATAATGTGCATATTGCTGTACAGCATTCATTTTTAGAAGACTGAGGCTGTGAGTCTTAATTTTTACAGTAGTATAACTTCAAGAACTGCAATATCATTTCTCCTATTTTGCATTGATGCCTAAATGAGAAACCTCAAATTGCCAGTTGAAGGGAAATATATCTAAACCAGGAAGGGATCCTATCTTACAAAGTTGGGACTCTCTTGGAAGACAATAAACACTGTCTGCTCTCCCATAAAGCACTTGGACTTTAACAAGGGCACTCAAGTACCATTAGACATGTACTTAACTGCACTGAGGGATTAGAGCAAATGCTCTGTCATAGCGTTCTATGACATAAAACTGAGTCCATTACAGGTGCCAGTTGCCAACATCTGGTTTCCATGTACACATCCTATGGGAGTGGGTGCATCCTTTGAGTAAAGGGGTGGAAGCCATTTTTGGGTGGGCAGGTAACCAAATTCTGCCTTCATTGAAGGCTAAATGGGCTTTACATACAATGCAGACAGGAGAGACTACTGACTCAAACCAGAAAGGGAGGGAAGAATAGTTAATTGCAGCTCTGACAAATTTTTAATTTAGAATTTGTTACTCAAGCAATCCAGTGATAAATTTAGACATACCACTTTTTGTGTTTAATTTTGACCTAGATTAGACTGTAGCAGAGGTATAAGAAAGAAATGGAAGAAATGAAACCTTGATATCCTTCATCACAAATGCAAATGGCTCCAGTTGTGCAATATCCATGGCCACTGCAGAGCTTAGGGCATGCTTCCCCAATATACACGTGGTCAATTGCCCAGCTTTGCTTCTCTAGTTCTTCTCCCTTCTGAATCCACCTGAACTGAGTTGCACTGTAAATACGAAAATCCAAATACCACATTACGATACCTAGCAATTAAGCACATCTGTTCAGTGATGTTCAAATACACTAGCAGCAGACGCAATGAAAAATGTCATGTGAAAGGACTGTGTTTTCAGGAACTGGAAAGACCCACCCTGAATGGGTGGCTGCTATGTCACTGGCAGTAGCCACTTCTGTTAACAAAAAGCTTTCTGAAAAGCATGAATTATGTATCAGGTTTAAATCCAGCAATAAAGAAACATTTTTAATTCACCAGTTGTTTCAAGCGAGCAGTGCCAGCAAGACAGCTGACACTTTGTAAGTCCACAGCGAGCCGACCTTTCAGTAACCTACCTGGATGAGACATAATCAGGCAGCTGGATAGTTATTCTTCTCCAGATGGAGCTGTTGACAGAGTTATAGATGGTAGCTTCATGGAATTGAAATGGGGAGCAGCCAATGCTATTAGATGATGAAGGAAGACAGTGTGTCTGGACAAGCTGCCATGAGTCTGTCCTGTAGGAAACAAGTAAAAAGAAGATTTAGAACAACTGAAAGAATATTGAAAGGGAAGCAGGTCATGGCATTGCCCATCTTATTAAACAAACCCAAGAGATTGTCAGTAATAGTTTCCATGCTCGTTCTGTAGACACAATTATAGAAGAAGTGAGAGGCTGAAGTACTGCTGCAACCAGGGAGGTCTCTCCAGCATCAGGTTTTCATGCTGTGAAGCCCTTGATAGTGGTACACACAGCAGAGTCCCACCCAAAGCTCATCTGGTTTGGTATGACAGAAGGAAGTATTCAGGAGTCTCTTCCTTAGTCTCTCTCTTGCAGTATTCAAGAGTCCCAACAGAATTTGCTTCATGTTTTCCTACAGTCATTTCAGCACAGAATATACCTTCACTTTTATAAATTATAATGCACTATTATACGGCCACATAGGATACAGTGTTATTAATTGTTCAGTAGCTGAAAAACAATTCAGAGTTAAATAAGTCCCACTTGGCTCCATATCATACTAAAACAACAGTTTCCTGTGAATGTGGTTTTCTGTGAGCACATGTTTAACAGGAATATGCTCATTACTGTAACTGCAAACTCAATGCCATGAATTTGTCAACATCTGGGATGAATTACAAAGAACATTTATGGGAGTTATGTAGACAAATCCCAGTGCTTGCATACAGGCTTTGTTCAGATCCTGCTACAAGACAAATAGCCAAGTAATTGCTTTAATAAACAAAAGCGCTCTAGGTTTTAAATATAATACTATTATTTTTTTTTAGGCCTACGTATTCTGCTGTCATTACCTGGCATCCTTCGTATACTCCAGCATCACCGAGTGCAGGTCCCCACAAGAAGTTGCCTCACAGCCAACCACGATCTATAGCACAAATAATATTGGCTGCTATAACAAATCAGGTAGACATTTAATCTGATATATAATGAAGTCTTGCTCTCCTTTTTTTTCTTTATGGGTTATGTAAAACGGATAGCCAACTTAGCTCTTGGACAAAATCCATCAAAAGTGGATGGAAAATAAAAGATGCAGCACTTCAATCAATGAATTTTACTTTATTGCTACTGTTATTGTCAAATAGAATTCTAACACTGCATTCCTAAAGTTCAATTTAGATATCTAAATAAACACTGTTCTGAAACAGAAAGATGTGGTAGCTCCTTGGCATTTCAGGAAGTGAAGTACCTAACTACATGCTAATTACATATGACATTACAATGTATAATGATAAACATATGGATATAAACCTCAAGTCAATCCAATTTAAGAACAGGATTATTCTGACTATTTAAAACAATAGACGTATTTGTGTTATATTAGAGTGGAAAGGTTACAGTATCTTATGTACAGAACTGAATAGATACCGAAAAGCTATATTTTAAGAGCTTCAACACCAAATGGCAGCCATGCACTAAAGCTAAGTTCTTAGTTTAGAAATAAAATCTTTGCTGTGACTGGTGAAGGAAAAGGAGAGAGTCAGGAGAGAAAAACTTTGCAACGGGAGTTTAGTAATGTGAACTATTAAATGGTGGTGGATTATAGAATCATAGAATAGTTAGGGTTGGAAAGGACCTTAAGATCATCTAGTTCCAACCCCCCTGCCATGGGCAGGGACACCTCACACTAAACCATGTCACCCAAGGTTCTGTCCAACCTGGCCTTGAACATCATAGTTTTGGCCTTAAAATAGGGGAAAAAAATGACAGGCTGTGTAAAATTAGCAGCTTGGGGTGGGTCTTGGCATTCAGCAGTAAAAAGCATGCCAGACTCCTCTTTTATAATTTCCTTGAAGGTGGCATGCTCTGTGAGTGGGGGAAGCAGTGCTTTAGGGATTACATTAGGCAGTCAATATAAAATAGGCAACAGTGTTGTGAAAAGATGAAAATATTGATTAGTGGAAGATAGAAAATTCTGTACCTGTCTTGTCAAACAGAAGAGCAATTAAAAAAACCATAACAAGAAAATGGGTTACTATTTTGGTAACCCTGCTTTCATATTAGTTCCTGGCTTATTTAAGGTGTGGTGCTTGGGGAAGGGCCTGGAGCATTCCTGGACAACAACTGCGTGTTGCCTTTGGCCCTGTGCAGAATTCTACCCAAAACCAAAGTAAAACATTTAGAAGTGTTTATCTGATTATTTAGGTGATTTGCCATGACACAAGTAGTTAGAAGTGGTACTCCTGCTTGAGCACTTTTGCATTTTCCATAAGCCACTCTTCTCCAGCCTGCCTATACTTTGCCTTTTCTGCTTATTCATGAGTTAGGGGAAAATGGCATGTTCTGCATGCTGTGTGTTCTGACCTTAAAAAATAATGCCGACTGTATCTGATGATCCAGTAATTTCAGGAAAAAGAGATTAGACTTCCAATTCCTCTCAGTAACCCCAAAGCACGCAGTCAGAATAATTTGACATTTAACATTACGCAACCTTTCTGGTTCCCATTACCTACATTTTAGAAATTCTTTTAAATTCTAATAAAATGTAATTATTAATTGTTCATCAAATTGGGCATCCTAGTTGGAAGAAGAATAATTTCTGGAGACACATTTGGTGATTTTTCACTACATACTTTACTTTGGAAAAAGAGAGAGAGCATTTCTTACTTTAAACTGCATCATGTATCCCGGCTGTATAATGAGCTCCCTGGAGGACAGGATGTTGTGTGTTTTGTCTTTTTTCTTATTTGGCCAGTAGAGATGGAATGATGGATTTCCACAGAACCCTGCAGTCCTGACTGCATTGGGGTAAAAACTCCAGTTTTCTTCATGAGAGGTGCCTTCTATTAAGATGAGTTAAATACAATTACTGCATTGTCTTGATAAATATCAAGGCTTACTAATGATTCCACAGAATGATTAGATACAGTACTTTAGCGATATAAACACTAAATTTATGCTATCTGTCATGACACACACAGTAAGTAAGCCACTAACAGACGTAACGAAAACTTCAGCTCCAGAGAGGTAATTAAAATGTTTAAATAATAGCACTTTTAAAAAATATGATTAAAAAAACCTTTACTACCATGAATTTAAATTAAATTAGTTGGACTGAAACAAAACCCATTGCCTGTCTTATAGGTGTGTATATATATATATATACACACACATATATATCTGAATATACATGTATATGTATTTACACACCCCTCTCAGTAGCATGAAGAATAGCATAATAACAGCATTAGTCTACAAAATGAAAACATCTGCTTGCAAGCTCACAGGGCTTATCTTAGATAAGATAATGCCAGACAACAGATTAGCTGCCACAGCCTGTCTTACCATCATCAAACGTATCTACCAGCTGGCTGGGGTTGATCTCTGCTCCTCCGATCAGGATATTATCCAGTGCCCACTGCGCCCGGTCGGGGCCTGAAACCACAATCCCATTGCTGATGGTGAAAGGCTGCCACCAGCGCAAGCGGGTTGTATTGGTCAGAGCGTGTTCAGGGAGGAGGATGTAGTCATGCCTGACCGAGATGTATTTTTGGTAATCCATCTCATGAAGCAAAGTCCAGGTTATCCCTAGAATGAAAATATGCAGGTTTAGTAATAAAAACAAGTGTATGGTAGAATCTTCTAAAAGATTAAAGATAATAAGAAGTAATAATAAAAAACAATAGCTATGGCCTTCTGATAGACAAGTCTTCTAAGGGTAGTTGGTAACTGTACTCATTTCAAGAGCAATTTTGTAATCACACAGAATAGTTGAATTGGCTGGAAGCTACTGACTGAAATCAGGCAGGAGGATTATGGAAAACTAAGCAACAGATGGAAATTTTAGATGGGAAAAAAATTTGTAAGGATGAAAATAACTTTACAATTAAAAATGATCTTATTTTGGATCTCCCCGACAATTTCTCAGATATTTATGGTGCTTGAATAGAGAACAAGGCTCTAGCTTAGCTGAAATTACAGGATGTACTTGCCTCCATCAATGGAATAGTCTAGCAGTACTCCCTCCTTTCTGCAAGTTGGTCTGTGGCATGTTGTCATGTTGTTTTCACTCCCAATTCTCCCCCAGTATTGTAGAAATCTAAGAGTGAATGTGTAAATTTATATCTGTTAAAGATCTGCACAAATCAGTAAGTTTGCTTTCTGTTAGCAGGTGTGCTGAAAATGTTCAAAATGGCAGCATTTTTAAGGAAGCAACATCAATGTACAAGTAGAACAAAGGTTTCCAGAAACATTGCCTGATAATTCTCATGGGAACCCCATGAAATTTGGCAAAGTCCTGCCCCTGGGAAGGATAACTCCTTGCAGTGGTACTGGCTGGGGACTGACTGCCTGAGAGCTGCTTTGCTAACAGTTGCCTAGGAATCCTCATGGAGAGGAAGCTCAGCAGGAGTTAACAAGGTGCCCTTACACCAATGAAGTACATAAGTTCATAAACTGAGGCAAAGTCAATGGAAGCCACTGAAATTGTTGGGGCTAGAGCACATGTCCTGTGAGGAGAGGCTGCAGAACCACGGCTGATTCAGCCTGGAGAAGATGTCTGGGTATGGGAGACAGTGGGCATCCTCACCAGACGTAATGGGGAAGGGAGGAAATCACTGTGAGGGTAATTCAACCCTGAATCAAGCTGTCCAGAGAGACCAAGGAATCTCTGTCCTTGGAGGTTTTTCAAGACCCAGCAGGAGAAAGCCCTGAGCAACCTCGTCTGAATTCAGTGTTGACCTGTCTTGGAGCATGAGGTTGGACTAGAGACTCCTGAAGGCCCCTTCCTTCCTGAAAGCTTGCGTGATTCAGGTAGTTCTTACTGAATTACAGAGGTGAGAGCATGTGGCTTCATTAAACCCATACAGTCAAGGGGAATGATGCTGAAGCTGCCTGTAGTCGTCATCATGTCCTTAGCTCGTCTAAACTGGCATAATTCCACTGCTCTCCTGCTCATCCTTTTCTACAGCATGCGAGTGAAGTAGGTCTTGTTTGGGCACCCAAGAGAGCACAACCAGCAGAGGTTATGTTCTGAACTCAGTGAGAGACACAGCTGGTGCCTCCAGGAGTGGAGACAGTGATGCCCAGGAGACTGTGGTGTCTCAATGACTCCAGGACATCCCAGGGGAAGGGAATCTGCTGCTTTATCTGCACATAGCAGACTGTTTTCACTCTTGCAGGGATGAGCCTTGCTCTCTGCGACTCATCTGAAAGCATCAGTGCTTTGAGAATCATAACTCATCAGTGTCTACCTGAAACAGCACTGTGCTTGTGATGGCCTAGGAGTTCCCTGAGCTATAAGCTGTTACCTGCTGTTTTGTCAGTGTTTAACAGAGTTACCCGTTAAAATGACATAGAAACACGACCTACTTTGCCCCCCGCAGGTCCAGATCTTGAGTGACAGCTTGCCTCACTGTTGCGCCTCCAAAATACAGAGTTGTATCTTCTGCGAGAATCCCACACTCGGTACAGGTGTTTCCACCTTCTAAGGACATCCATAAATCTGGTTTAATTTCCTCATTGTCAAAGCGCTCTTTCAGGAAAGTCTGTAAATAAAGGGTTTAACATAAAGCACAGGTAATTATGATCTGAAGCCTTTGTGATGATCACAGCTGGCACTAAGCTAAACATGGTTGAAGGCTCATGAACACTATAAGAATTCTTTTTTCAGGGTGGCTGAACATAGTCCCTTTTAGCAGGACATTTGGCCACTTGAATGGAATTGGCTAAATGTGAACATACATTAGGGCTGGGTTCTAACATACTTGGGAGTAATCCAGCGCACTAAAACCTGCATGTACAAATGAATGAGTGTATTGGGTTTGTGTGGCAAGGTTTTGGTAGCGGTGGGGCTACTGGGGTGGCTTCTGTGAGAAGCTGCTAGAAGCTTTCCCCTTGTCTGATGGAGCCCATGTCAGAAGGCTCCAAGATGGACCCGCTGCTTGCTAAGGCTGAGCCCATCAGCAACACTGGAAAAGCCTCAAAGATGATGTGTTTAGGAAGAGGGGAAAACCCGTAGAACAGCAACTGCAGCCAGACGGAGAATACAGGAGAGAAACAGCCCTGCAGACCCCAAGGTCAGAGCAGAAGAAGGGCAAGAGGTGCTCCAGGTGCCAGAGCAGATTCCCCTGCAGCCTGTGGTACAGTCCATGGTGAGGCAGCTGTGCCCCTGCAGCACATGTTGGTCCATGGTGGAGCAGATCTCCACCTGCAGCCCATGGAGGACACCAGACTGGAGAAGGGGGCTGTCTGTGGAGCAGGCCCTGTGGAGAGAGGAGCTCAGGCTGGAGCAGTTTTGCTGCAGGACTTAAGACCCCATGGGGGATCCACACTGGAGCAGTTCATGAAGAGCTGCAGTCCATGTGAAGAACTCACGTTGGAGAAGTCCATGGAGGACTGTCTCCCATGGGATGGACCCCATGCTGGAGCAGGGGAAGAGTGTGAGGATTCCTCCCCTGAGGTGGAAGGAGAGGCTAAGACAATGTGTGATGAAGCGACCATGACTCCCATTCCCTGTCCCTCTGTGCTGCTGGTGGGGAAGAGGTAGAGAATTAGGGAGCAAAGTTAAGCCCAGGAAGAAGGGAGGAGTGGAGGGAAGGTGTTTTCAGTATTTAGGTTTTATTTCTCATTATCCTACTGTGATTTGATTGGTAATAAATTAAATTAGTTTCCCCGAGTTGAATCTGTTTTGCCTATGACAGTAACTGGTGAGTGATCTCTCCCTGCCTTTATCTTGACCCATGAGCCTTTCACTCCCCTGTGCAGCTGAGGAGGGCAGTGATGTAGTGGCTTTGGTGGGCACCTGGCTTCCAGCCAGGGTCAAGCCACCACAATGGGTCTAGTTCAGAGCTATGATTATTAAAGAATATGTAACAGCACTCCAGTACATACCTAGTACATATGGGAGAAACTGCTATTTTGTATTTTTTCCCAGCACAACCAGTGCCACAACGAAATTTCAGGGTTATGGTAGTGAATATGCATTTATGCAACTGTCTGCAGATATCTGAATAGAATATAGCTCTGATTTCCACTTACCTCCAGGTGTGCAGTAAAAGCAATACCATGAGTGAAATCCTGGCCTTAAGGAGGTAGTAGTAAAACTCCCCTAAAATTGCTAGGATTTTATCCCAAATGTCCTTAATGTGAAGAATGCATTACTAATTAAAAAAACCACAAACAGATAATGATATTTGTTCATGTAATTAGTATCTCAGATGAAAACCAGGTTATAATCATTCAAACGATATGATAATGGCAAAGTTAAATAGCTATATTCTCTTTATACAGAATGCTGCTTAACCTGTTGTTTTTGTGGAGCACACACCTATTCTGTTCTTATGTGATGCAGAAAATATTAGATGATAAACACTGCATTTTAATCTAATCTGGGGTTCCTTACACACTTTTCTAAATATCTTGTTTAAAAAATATTTTAACTTTTAAATTACCAGTATTGAACTAGATTTTACTCTCTTATTATAGAGTAACACTCTTATCAGCTAGGTGAATTAATTTTATGTCAATTTCTTGTACTTCCTACTTCAGTAAGCTTTTTTATGATAAACACAATCTTTCTACAGGTCTTGATCGAAGACAATCATATGTGCAAGGGTGATTTAGATCATATGATGGTGACCTAAGGATGTACTGTGAACTCTATCATAACTTTTTTAGCAGTGTTATTTGCAAAGGAACAAACCTGTTCTTGGGTACTGCAGTAATAGTTTTGTTAAAAAATTATAAAAGGGCAGAAAATAGATTTGAGTATCTTCAGGCTGACAGGAATCAAAGATAAATTTCAAGCGGGATCAATCTCTCCTCTCTCAGCTAAACACATGGCAAAATTCGCTCTTTAAAACATGCAGTAAAATTACCTTCAGTGTTTGGGTCAAATAGCAGTTTGGACCCGAATACCCAGGATCACAGATGCATTGCTCATTCAGGCAGTCTCCATGACCTCTGCAGTTTTCCAGACAGCCAGGGCCCAGATAGAAATTATCGATGGCCCACTGCATATCTGAGTATTTCTGGTAGAACCGAAATCTCACGGGACTAGATATAAAGGAATAAAGAAAAACAGACATATGTATAAAACAACTTTGCTCAATTGAAAGAAGTTGAGTGAAACACAACATATTTATGACTAAACTATTCTCCAAGCTTCCACAAGTAACATCTGGCAGCATCTGTGTCATGGGTACAGCAGCAGCAGTCATTTTTCTCCTTCTTGGTAGCTGGTGCAGTGCTGTGTTTTTGACTTTCGGACTAGGAACAGCACTGATAACACCAGTGTTTTCAGTTACTGCTTGGTAATGTTTTGGTCTGGCCAAGGACTTTCTGAGCCTCATGCTCTGCCAGGGAGGAGGGGAAGCCGGGAGGAAGCAGAGGCAGGACACCTGACCCAAACTGACCAAAGAGGTATTCCATGCCACAGCATGTCATGTCCAGGATGTAAAAACGGACGGCAGAGACCAGGAAGGGTGGAGGTGCACTGCTGGGTTGGGCTGGGTATAGGTGGTAAGCAATTGTATTCTTTCCCTGTATTTGCCTTGTCATTATTTTTATTGGTGGTAGCAGTAGCGGTTTGTGTTATACTTTAGTTACTAAACTGTTCTTATCTCAACCTGTGGGACTTGCATTCTTTCGATTCTCCTTCCCATCCCTCCCGGAGCAGGGGGAAGAAAGAGGGGGGAGTGAGTGAGCAAAGCTGCGTGAGTTATAGAGGCTTAAACCACGACAATCTGTTAAAATTAATTTTATACATATCCATATCTTCTTCTTCACACATGTACTACCTATGATATACAGATGGATTCCAGGCACTGTTGGGGAGGAAGTGGCTATTCTGGCTTCTTGTGAAAGAAGAATTTAAATTTTGGTTATACTTCCTGAGAAAATTACTCAAAGCCTATAAAGGATTTTAATTTTGCAGAAAAAGACAAATGGTTTGCATATGTGTGGCTACTGCAGACAATAAGAGTAATTTTTCCACTCACTAAGGTCATAGATCTACTCTCTAATTGACTGCGGCTGTCTGAACAAAGGAGAACAGACTGCAGAGAAGCAAGGATAACTTTGCTGGTTGTTCAGACATGGTCAGTCTTGATTGATAGGAAATAAAGTTTTGCAGCATACGTAATGAGCATGGATGCTGCTGGTCTGCATTTTCCTTGAAAGAAAATGAATAGGCAGATGTACCCTCTGTTGTGTTTTTCAGAAGGTACTGAATCAAAATGAGTAATACATTCATACTTACTTGCCCACAAGGTTTTCAGGCAGTAAGTAAGTTACTCTTTTCCATCCTTTTGTGGGAAAGAAGACAGATGGCTGTGAAACACTCCCAGAACATTTGGGATCAGCTGGTAAACACTGAGGTACTAAGTAACTCCAGCTAACACCGAAGTCAGTGGAGTACTGCACGTGGACCTGATTTTGTGCAAGTTTTTCTGAGGTTTTGCATCCAACAGAAACCTAACAAAGAAGAGAACATAAATTCCAATTAATTGTGGTGATGGTTAGTTTAAAAAAATGTTTGTACCTGAAAACTGACTGCAGAATTTTGTTCTGTTAATAATGGCATTAACAGTGCTTGTATGGTACCAGTCATTCACAGATTTCATCAGTATTTGCAAGAGTAAGAACCGGTAGCAAATTCTGAGATTCACTTTCTTCTAGTTATCTCCCTTTTTTTGGATTTCCAGGTTTTGACACTTGTCTCTTACACCCCAGTATCCCATGACTAATAATCTTCCCTTGCACACAACCTACAATCTGAATATTTCAGAGGATGCCACCCAACTCAGTTATGTTTGGCAGACCACCTTTATGGGGGAGATGTGCAAAGGGCTCTACAACTTCCACATATCACTGGGTTATTTCTCAAATTTAGGTAAAAGGGTATATAAAGGACAATTTGGGTGCAGGTTTGATGTGAATGCATGACAACACAGGAGCACTGTGGTGTAGTTTGGAGCTGCTTTTTCCTCACCAAGCAGCTGTAACAAAATAGGCAACTTGTATATGCATAATACCCTTCTTACACAATGTCCATACAACTGCTGTGCTGGAAGAGAAGGGTGCGTCATCTCTGGGAGCAGCCTGTGGTATTAAAGCTGACCAACATGGAGCAGGTAAGAAAAAGGAGGACAGACTAATAACAACAGTTTTCCCTGCAGGGAATGTCTCATGCATAGGCTTATACAGCATTCTACCTCCTGAAAGATCTATTTAGACTTGGAGCAAAATGTGGTTTTGAATAATTATATTGCAGACAGAGACTACCTTGAACTGCATAATCCAGCCTTCTGTGGGAGTCAGGTCATGGGTGACTGCGTAGACCTCTCTGCCGTCATGGCTCCCGCAGATCATGACACCATCAGGAGAATCACAAAATCTCTCAATCGAGCAATCATCGTGGAATAACCAGTGTTCATTCACTTGAAAATAAGTGGCAACATCAGTGATATACAACGACAATAGAAATGAAAGAGAACAGGGAATAGTAGTAACCCCTGAAGGTGGCTCATAGCTTTATTTTTCAGCCGATGTGAGAATTATTTAGTATTGCTCCTGAGAATGCCAGTACCCCGTCTTTCCCATGTACATATTAATTACATTTATCACATTCATTGCTTAAAGCACCTCTTACTGCTCTCTTACCTAAGCAATATAGCATTATTTTTTAATGCTTAAGTAACGATCTGAGACTTATTCAAAATGTAAACTTCCGTTGCACTGGATATTATGGGAGAACTTTTTAATGGGTGTTGCCTACATGTCTCCACAAAGGGTAGGTACCCCAGCACAATTAACTTGTTATAGTTGTTAAGCCTTATAAACATTCGGAAATATATCTTCTACAAAATTTAGTTGTTAAATGTAAATTAACACCCCTAAAGAGTGATCAAAAAAGTCAGGAAATAGGAACCAGATACTCAGATTAAGGAATCTGCTTAGAAAACCTGACACATTTTAATCCGTTTTTCTTTCTTTGAAGATAAATCAGTTTTCTAAGTAAGTTTGTGCAGTAAAAAAGGGAAAGTTATATTACATCTTTTAATTTTGCATTTTTGTGAACTAAAACCAAAAGACAAGTCTTTTACAGCAAGAAGACTATATATGTCTGTAATATCCATCATGGTGAGACAGATTCAGAGGCTCAGCAAGATTTGGAAATCACCGTGCTGACTTCTTGCTCTTTAACTCAGACCCACGTGAAACTTTTACCTGTAGTTTTGTCTTCCATGAACATGTCAAAGGCGATCCTCCCGGTGGGCCCTGCATCAGCAGGGGAGCGCTCATGCTGTGGCAGAGGAGCACTGCTGAAGGTGTCAAGCATCACTGTCCTCTGGTCAGCTGAGCCGGAGATCAACACGTTGTCAATAGCCCAGTCATTCTGGTCTAGGCCATCGTGTTTAGGCTGCCACCAGCGGAAGCGTGTCCCAATGGTTTTGGCATCATAGGGAAGGAGGATGTTCACAAAGCTGAAATAAAAAGGGGAAATTAGTTGTAGGTAAGCCACAGAAGGGAGGACACTTCTCAATGCTCTGTGCCAGGTGCTTTGACCAGGTCCACTCCTGTTGTTTCCTAGAGTATGAGGAAACTGGGAAAGAAGGAGAAGACTGGGTAATCTAGCTTATGTTCCCCTATGGGAGACTGCTGAAATAAACCACCTTCCTGATCACTCCCACTGTCACTCCTGGGACAGGGCTTGGAGAGAGGTGGGAAGGGCCAGCAGCCAGACTATGGCATGGTTTGAGCAACTTCACGTGCTCCAGCTGTGCTTGCGGACCAAATGAATGATCTAGGCCCAGTCTAGACTAAGGTCCTAATAAAGGGAACTGCTAAGAAGGAGAATGTTGAAGTAAAATTAGAATTGCTATTTTCAACCTGGAGCCATTCAGGAGATAGCAGTGTTCCAATGCAATTCTCTTACTTCCATTACAACAGATGATAGCACGCTTAAATCTCTTGTCCAGTCAAAATGCTAATGATTTCTTGGTGTGCTTAAATGAAATAACAAATAATGGGTCCCTCTCAGACCCATTTTTTATGAGTCTTTTAAATGAGTCAGTGAGGAAAATGTCCACCCATAGCTGTGCATGATTTGAATATCACAAATATCTGAGAACAGGGCTTTGGTGTATCTGTCCTTTCGATGGATATCTGCAGAAATTCAGTTCCTCCTCTATACGTCCTTGTCTAACTAGTTCAAGCATAACTCTCTGCTCTTTTCAGTAAGAAACTAGACTGCAAAAAGTATCTTAGAGAACCAGATGGATGTCATTACAGTATCTACTGATTCATCTCCCTGCAGCCATTTACAAATCTACCAGACTGCTACAGACTCCTTACTACCCTTGTATTTCTGGCCTAGCAGCTGTACAACTGCTGATGCTCAAGCACATCATATGCTAAGGCCATTCATAAATGCCTGCAGGACTGGATAGGATGAACTCTTAAAGATGTGACATCCAAACCACAGCAGTATTATTTCCCACACGTTCTTATGAAATTTGCAAGACCACCTTACTTTAGTACAGGAAATTATATAGACAGAAGAAGGTATCTACAAACCCGGGCTTGCTGAACTGATCATAGAAAATTTCCATTAAGAGGCTCCAGGTGATTCCACCATTCACAGAATACTCCAGCAGCACTCCTTGGTTGCGGTTATTAGGGGTTATCAGACATCCATACATGAAATAAAACTGAATGAATTCTGCACTGGTGAGGTTCAAGTCCACTGTAACCAACATACGGCTGCAGCCCTTCAAAGCAATAAAAATATATGTTGGCTGGCAAAACTCACGAACATAAAAATTGTTATGACTGTGCAGTCACTGTTAGTGCAACTTCATGTTCTAAAACCTTCAAAATTGTACAAAATTATACTAATTATAAGAAAGGTAAAGCTACAACAGAACAATAAATGCTATTGCCTGAGGACATAATTTTAGCAATGTTTCATCTTAAAAATTCCTATTGTGTATTCATACACTTTGCTACTGCACCTACAACTTGACAATATTCACTATCACGGATTGCATTCACCTTTCTTCAGAATGCAACAGTGACAAAAATCCATGCCTCCAGTGTGAAACACAAGGTTTTCCAGGCAGAATTAACAAACTGCTGATAATGTGCTAATGGCTCAATTCATGCAAACCATCAAATGGCACAGCATTTTACTATGTGTGCTTTCCCGTAATCCCTTACATATTTCACATCGCTCAGTTAGTTACTGGTGCCTACTTAGTCCTGCTGGAAGGAAGTGGAAATGTAATGCTTTGTTAGTTTATTTTGGAAAGCTTGCATCAGTTTGAACCTAGTTATAAATTTGCATGGAGGAGATCTACAAGCATAAGTTTTACATGTTTCTAAAATACTATTTTGTCATTTTTGTAATATCAAAGTTATCTGTAAGCAAACTGTAATTCAGCAGCAGTCTGGGTTATATACCTACGTATGTTCATAGCTAAACTGGGAAACTTTACTCTGAGCTTACCCTGAAAAAACCCCAACAATAAGATATATGAAGGATGAGGCTATACATGAATGTATTTTTGAGGACCAAATGCAAGTTATATACATGCAAATACATAGTTTTTAGTTTACCTCTGTGGTCTGATAAGAAGCCACACCAAACTCTGGTCTCTGGAAGTTATAATTGCTATGAGGAGGCTATTATGATTGTATGGAATTTAATGTCTACATGCTTGGATTGTGCTTTAATCTATTAGCTCCACCTCCAAAGTCCCTTCCATGGCTCCTTTCAGGAGGCATACACACTATATCTCACTTTCCTGGCTGTAGCATTGCCAGGAATGCGGTATCTGCTTTCCTGGATTGCTTCTGGCTGGCCCTAGTCTGCAGGACCTATCTGACTTCAGACTCAGCTAGTCACAGGATACAAGTTTGTTTAATATGCTATATGTTTAATGTGTTACACGGATATTTTTTACCACCTTGCTATTTATTTAACTTTTAAATCAGCTCCATTTATACTGTCAGATGGAGTGAGCTGGCCCTCATGCTGAGCACGTACCCCGCTGAAGTGAAGAGCCATCCCAGAGGCCACTGCCCCACAGACTGTGCTCAGTTTGCCCCCATTCACTGTCAGCCAGTTCTGGTTCGATGGTGAGCGGTTGAAGTTATCTTTCAGCTGTGTCGGAAGGGGGGTCTCTGGCTCGTCGCAGTACAGCCCACCCCAGTGCTCATCACAGCTGCGGAGGAAAGCAAACGCAAGGTTCAGCTGGCAAAGGCTCTGCTCAGGGGTTTCATCAGTGCCATGTTATTCCACACAGAGTCTGTCTGCATCATTTGCTAGTGCACAACTGGTGTATGGGGGTTTCAAACATCTGCCACTTTTTGTAGTTAATATGAAACAAAAATGACTTTAGGAAGGCCAGTATTTTGTATCATGCAAGCTGCTAATATAGAGTACAGTCTACATTACGCTCCAGCACAGAGTAAAATCAGTTAAATACATTGTAATTGGATAAATAAACATAAAAGAATGTGCCAAGCCCAAGAATGCCCTGCTAATATTACATTTTAAGCAAGTTTCTGTAAAATTTCAGAGGATGGGTACTTTCCTGTTGTTTCTTTATATAGTGCCATTCCCCCCCCTCTTTTTTTTTCTCCTCTGAAAAACCTTCTTATAATGTGTCAAAGATTGGGTAACAATATGGAAATGCATTCTGCTACTGTGCAGATTTCATCACGGAGATCATGCCTTGGTACTTCAGTGCTGTCAGGATAGAGGATAACACTATGCCTATTCTGCATCAGAATATATTTCTAGCGAACACAGTTGCAGTGCAATTGTACAGCCATTCTCCCGTTTCTGTTGCCATTCGTGGCTGAAAAAAAGCAATACATCCATCTGGAAGGTATTTCTCTGTTGCCAGACAGACAAATCTGGAGAGATCTGGCTGTTGTTTGTTAGCTTTGCAGGGCTCTATATGGGCTGTTATATAGACGGTTTGAGGATCAAGGCAGTCTGCCTCTGCTGGCAAACCTTATTACGGAGCAGAGACATCATACCATCAAGCCAATACCAGTCGCAAGGCAAAACTTGGCCTTGTGAAGAACTGGTGCTTATACTTTCGCTTAGTTGACATGTCCCACCCTCAGCCCAGGTCCTCTGCACCCAGTGCCAGGATGAGGGCACAGGGACACAGCATGAAACCGCTCAGGAATAAGGATGATAAGTTCATTAAAATGACAGAGGAGTGGAATGCTACAGCACTGGGCAGAACAGGGACAAATGGCACTTACATGCAGCTGTCTTGTGTGCACTTCCCATGGCCGCTGCACATGTCTATGCAGCCATCTCCAATGTAGACATTATCGATTGCCCATGTTTGCTGCTTATCAAAAGGAGCAGGCTGGTGCCAGCGGAAACGAGTTGCTTGAGACCTTTGGGAGAGAAAGAAAACCAGAATCGTAATGTATCTATCTAAGCTGATCTTCATTTTGACTGAAAGGAAATCTCAATCTTGAGGCTAGACCGGTCCTGGAAAGTTTGTTTGATATCAGCACAACTCAGTGCTGATTCCTGCTTAGTTGTATGCTATAAGCGTGGAAAGTGAAAAAGGAATCTCCAGGGAGAGCAAAGCAAGTGGGCTGTGGTTTGTGCAGTGGAGAAGAGGGTAGGAAAAAGGTGGAATGCCCAAAGGGAAGCTCAGACCAGTCATAACCATGTTCCAGCACAAATCCAAACATAAGGGATAGATGGGAGCTGGATCAAGCCAGAATCACTCAAATCCTCCAAGTTTCACTCTGAGCCTGAGTTTTATTGCTTCAGTCCAAGTCAACAAACTAACCCAAGTTTTCCTTTATGAATTCTCCCAAATGCAGTTATGAAAGAGCAGCTCTAGGGAGTGCGTTGGCTCCTTGGCAAGATACCACCATTTATATATCTAGAAGTGGCAGGTGAGAGCACCCATTCAGTGCTTGGTGCATGACTCTGGCTTTGCAGTTTTCTTCCTCCCCTCCACCCAGGGCTTGGCTGGAAATGTTGAGAAACGATCTACCCTGTGATACTGGCTCCTTTCAGTGAGTAATTTTCATTTGGATGATTAAAGGGAGCTTAGCTCCCTATTCAAACACCTTTCTTTGATGCAGCTGTATGTGAGCTAAGTACCTTAGCTGTCAAGATGGGTAACAAAAACCAGGACAAACCAGCCAGAGAACCCAAACAGCCATTCAGCTCATGCAGCAGTAGACACCTATATTTGAATAGCTGCGAGTGGGTGAATTCCTGTAAATCTTCAAGAACACCATTTTAAACTCACGCTAATCCCCGTTTCGCTGTACAGCGCTAGATGGCAGCATTGAACTTAGTGGAGTCTGCTTTATTTTGCAACTAGGAAATTAGAATTATTGTAATCACTGAAACAAATAAGCAACAAAACCCCCCAAATTTATTTTTACAAATAGACTTTTTATGGTAAGGTCAATTTTATTCTATTTCTTTCTAAACATGGTACATGAGATGAATGAGTAACAAGTTTATTCAAAGATAAATGTATGGCTGTGCTCGCCAAATAGCATTTTTTAAAGAAATGCAAAAACTCTGAGGAAATCCTTAAGGAATGAAGACAAGCACCTATATCTTACTGTGCCTGCTTTTGGTTTGGCGCTTCACTAACAATTTATTGAGCTGATGCTCCTGGGAGAAGCTTTGTGTTTGCGTTTGCATTTTAAAATCAGCTCTGAGGCTAAATTAAAACTAAGTGCTCATTGCCTTCTGCAGGCCGTAGGTTAGATAGCACTCTGGGGTACATGAGTCCTAAAAGGCTACATTAGTATAGGTGCTGTGCTCCAGACCAAGTTATTGACCATGTAGCCTGCACATCCCTAAAACACACAGGCAAGAACGACTGGAGACACACACCTGCTGTTACACAGCTTGAAATAATAAAGCAGCATAAAAATTGTATCACATCTAGACTAAAAGGACTATTAGCTGCACTGTTCCTTATTCTAAAGCTTAACGTCTCCCTCGCTTGTGAGCTGAGGTTGTAATAACCTCTCTCATGCAATCCCTATCTTCATATCTTTGGGAAATGGTTTTACTTGAACCAATGAATATAGTTATTGGATTGGAAAGATGAGCAATATTCGCCTCAGTAGGACATCAGACTTCTTTTGACCTATACTGCTCAAAAAACTTTTCAGTCTTAAAATCAGAGTCATTTACAAACCCGAATTAATCTCACGTGGTAGGTTCCTATCAGATCCAAACTAAATTGGTTTGGGACATCAACCCCAGACCTGATTTATCCCATTCGGCCTTTGAAAGCCCCCCCAAACACAAATTTGCAGACTATATACAAGAACTGTTGGGGTAATGGATTTTGCAGACAATATGTAGTGAAGCAGTACAAAAGAGGAAGCAGAGGAGGTCGATGCTGGGAACAAGTCCTGAAAAGGTACTATTACTTGAAGTAAAGCATTGCATCAAAGATGGGGAAGAGTCTAAATGCCCCAAATGATTAGTGATAAAACATGGACTTTTCCACTACGAGTTTCAAAGTGTGTGGTAACTGTATAAGCACTCTCAGTGTAATTGCTAAAAGGTGTAAGTCTGTTTCCTAACTCATATGTGTATTAGCTGGCATCTTTCATAACAACCTTCGCCAACAGGCATAGGTTCTGCCTGCACTGTGGCACTTCTGTGCCTGCGGATATCAGCCTATGCCCATGTGAGGAGACTGGGCTCAGCAACAAGAGCAAGGCTGTGGAGCCCAGCAGTGCTGAGAGCCTGGCACTCATGCAACCTGTGTTTGCAAGTCTTTACTTTGGGCTAGCTCTACACTGGCTTTATCACATATGACTGATCTAGTTGAAGATGTCCCTGCTCAATGCAGGGGTGTTAGACTAGATGACCTTTAAAGGTACCTTCCAACCCATACTAATCTATGATTCTACGACTGCACAGGGGGCAACCACAGCAAAACAACACATCAGGAAGGAAACAAACTGGAAGGCTGAGCTACCCAGTTGACCCTAGATGGACCATTTTGACAAACAAAAATCCATCAATCCAGAAGTTTTCAGGGCACAGTAGGAAACCATATGGCAGCACTCCCAGTAGCACTGTCAGTCCCAAACAGCTCCTTTTACTGCAACCTCCCAACAAATCCCACAGATTTTCTCCCATCAGAGATAAAAGAATGTAGGCAAAGGAAGAAGAGGTGAAAATGGGGCTGAGGAACACACAAAGGATACAAGGAAGGTGCAGAAAAACAAGAAATTGGAAAAGTGCTGCATTTAAGACGTCAGCTCATAGGCAGCAACAGCAGCACATGATGCAGTGGAGATTCAGCCAGTCCAATTAGCCACCAAAATGACCAGAATTCAGTGAGGATAATGATAACAGGGCAGTTTTTAGAAAGCTCCCCCTGTCCCTGCCCAGGACAAGGTGGACAAGAATTTCCTCTCTTTAAATAACTAAGAAAGGTAAATGCACATAATAGCTTTGCAATTTTTATGCAAAGCAGGATGGGGCTTCAGTTGCTTATACTTATTTATTGCTATATATACGGACCAAACAAAAATGGCAAGGTACAATTATTTCAATGCTATAATGCATCATGCATCAATACATAGTTATGCATTTAGATTTATTCTGCAGAAAACCAGAGGCAGATACCTGGTGTAAGGTGGCAGAGGCAAAGTAACCCGGGTCCACTTGTTAAAAGTGTCTGAAATGAGAATCCTCTGGAGATGGTACTTGTTGCATTCCACATTAGTGGGAAGACAGTCTCTCAAAATTGGGTGCCAGCTCAGCCCAAGGTCCACTGAATATTCCAGTTCAATAGCTAGGGGTAGAAAAGTGGTTAGTTACTTAATTTAGAGACTTACACCCATAGGTCTACAATAAACTGGTAATCCCAGACAGCATTAATCACAAGTCTACACTGACAAAATAACCACTCAAAACATTTCAGACCCTTGTATAAAAAGGTCTGAAGCTCCCTCCTTTGGTGGCAGTGCTGGAAGGTATACTACATGTTGCTGAGCAGGTATAGTTTAGGACAAGAGTGCAGTATACCTCCACATCTACCACCTAACTCAGGGACCACAGGTGCAAAGATGAAGTAATCTGTTAAATCACCAGGATTAAGTCAAGCTGCAGTGTGCAAGAAAGTGATGTGACAGCATCATGACCAGCTACTTGTTTTGTTTTCCAGGCTGAAGGATGAGATTCAGCTGGATGTAATCATAGTGTAAGCCAGAGTAACACTCAAATTCAAGCTTTTGGCTCTGTCACAAGATGGTTTAGTCACTCTTCCACCCCCCTCCAAACCAGCTCATTTCATTATCCAGCATAAACAATTTTAAATTGAGTTTGTTAGTCAGTAAGCTTGTTTTGCATTCAGAGTCTAGCCACGTTAAACTAATGTATTCATTTCTCAGCAAAAAACAGCAATTTCATCGTTTTGATGTTTATGGCTTATAAACTTTAATCATGAAAAATATAGGTTAGTCAAGCTCACTAGATACGTTGAGTTAAACTTTTATGAAGCCATTAAAAAGTAAATAATAATGGGCACGGAACTGCAACTTGAAGTAAATGTTGCAGCTGCCAGGCATTCTGGCTGTGCAAAGCATGGAGCATGACTGCAGTGACAGGGGTGATAAATCTGCGAACTTTTTGATTATTACAGACCCATTTCTTCTACCTTCGTGCACAGAGAATGATCATTAATCACCCAATCAATCCTACTTGATGTCTAAGCACATAAGACAGTGCTATAGGAATAGAAGGCCAAGTGGACACAAACAAGGGTGAGTTTTTAGTGTTAAATCTCTGTCACTAAAATGAAATGCTTTGCTCATCGTGGCTGGAAGCATGATTAGGTAATATCCTGCCTAATTTAATACTAAGTTAAGATAATGGTAGGTGTACTAGACAATGAAGCAAAAAAAGAAGGAACTGTTTCTTTGCCAGTACATAGCTAAGCTGCCAAAACACTCTTCAACTTGGCAGAAATGATCTTAGGATCAACCCAGTGAATTAACACATGCTACATGATGCAATATATTGTATTTCCTTCTTCATAAACAAATCTATACCCCAAACCCCTACGCTAAGAGAATGTAATTTTAGATGTACAGACAAGCGTTCAAAAGCGAGGAAGAGTTATTTTTTGTGCATCTTAAAATTCACACAATGAACCACTTTTAAATTTCCATGTGATGTGTATTGAATGCAGAGCGTGTTTTTATTTATACGGGTATATGGATGTGCAGATATAAAAGCATGCTCTGCACTCATACAGCAAGAAAAGGTAGGTAATTAAAAGTTGCATAATTACATGTGTATGTATATGTACACATGTATGTGCATGTAGCTGTGCACACATTCATACATGCATACATACATACATGTATATATATACACACATGTATTTATTATTTCCTGTAGACCATACAAATTTTTGCAGTTGATGCTGACTTAGCATGTGGGTTTTTTAATCATACAGGTGCAAGTGAGGTCGGAACTGAGACTTACTTCACTGAGTATGCAAACCCACAAAGCAAAAAACATATGCTAGAAATGCTCAGCTGCTCATCGTTAGAACAAGGAGATCACCCCAAGCAGTAGATATCATGTACTGGTAAATGGATTTGAGTAAGACAGCTATTAGTCTTTTTCTTAAATGAATTGAACTGCAACTTAAGTACTTGGAGGAAAGTTTGGTTTATCTTAGGCTTCAGACACCTAGACTAAAATAGCCAATATTCCAATTCCTAACAGAAACACAAAGCTTTCTTTCGTTTCTCGGTTTGCATTACAATGAATAATGGAACTGATGAATAATGGAACCACAAAACAAGTGAACTTTTCTGTACAGTAGAGGATGAGGAAGAGCAGGAATTGCTAAGAAGTCATTACCATAACAGGAGTCCGTGACAGAGCAGGATGCAGCAAAATCTATTTGCAAGAAAGAGTCTTCATTCACGACGATGTCAGTGGTGACAACATAGCGAGTGCTAGCTTTCTCAATGAACACTAGAGCATCCCCAGTAGAGCCGCAGACTGGCATCTTTGTTCCACCAGGATGGAGCAGCCACTTCCTACTATCCAGTGTGGTGAAATCATCCTCTAACACTGTATTACCTGAGATGTTTCCTCCGATGAGAATCTGAAACGTTAGGAAAGGAATTGTTATTGAAAAGATAAAATGTCTAGAAGTCTTCACAAACATACGTGTGACATAGCATCCTGGAGAATGGAAAGATTTACTCATCTATGCATATATATTCTCCTGGACCCAAATGGACAAATTTACTTTGTAAAGAGCTTAGATTATGAGGAAGGGGAATATCTTTTTCCTATAAAAGGGTCCTAAAGAAATCTGCTTAGCTACAGAAATCTAAAGTTCAGGGAGGTGAACTCAATCCTGGATGAAGTAAACTGCTCACAAAAATAAATGTTGGTAGGAGCAAAGTTTCGTTGTCATTTTTCCTCCTGTCTGTTCAGCTGTACTATAATCTGGCACACTGCTGTCTGGTTGCATCTGCTGATAGAACTGGGGAAATAGTCTCTGATTTACTATTGACTGTAAGACGTCAGCATTTAACTATTCAACAGCAAGCAACATAGAATTAATTCTTCTTTGTTACTCTAAATGCAGTTTCTGATTGTTCCAAACTGATACAACTACATTCAGTGAAGATACGGGAATGAAAGAGTGAGGATTTTCTCATTTTTAAATGGAGGGACAGGAAGTAAAATTTTCATAGAATCACAGAATCATAGAATGGTTTGGGTTGGAAAAGACCTTAAGACCATCTAGTTCCAACCCCCCTGCCAGGGGCAGGGACACCTCCCACTAAACCATGACACCCAAGGCTATGTCCAACCTCGCCTTGAACGCTGCCAGGGATGGAGCATTCACAACTTCTTTGGGCAACCCATTCCAGTGCCTCATCACCGTCACAGTAAAGATCTTCTTCCTTATATCTAACCTGAACTTCCCCCGTTTAAGTGTTAACCTGTCACCCCTTGTCCTATCACTACAGTCACTAATGAAGAGTAACCACATTGTAACCACATCATTAAACATGGCTGGAGTTTGGTTTCTTGGTTTATTCTAAGGACATGAACTAACTCCCGTAAAATATTAACTCATAAATATTTAAGCAAGCTGAACTTGGGCAGCCCAATAACACTACTTAGTGCATAATCACTTTAGTAGGGTTTCTTGAGATTTATAGCAAGTCACACGAGCAATATAATAATCTTTATAGAAGCAAATCCCAAATATGAAACAAAACTTTGGTTTAAAAATTAGAAGATGGATATTGACTGTCATTTTTCTATAGGTTTTTCTATTATATTCTACCAAGCCAATTACATGTTTGGATAGATTTTAAGTGAATGTTTTTGAACTCAGACTTGCCTGTTGCATAGTAAAGCTTTCTGCAATGTGAACCAGGGTCTCTACCAATGTATAAAAGACTTTCCTAGCTCCAAAAGGCTAGGAAAATCTTTCATACGTGTTCAGGCATGTTCAGAACCCCTCATGGAAACCGTGTATTTAAACACAAGATTAGCAAACAGCAATTGTGCTCTGCTATTTTGTTAGATTATTATACTTCTGAAGTATCTTTATGCAAAGCAGTTTTGCTTGGCACAGTGAAATGACATATGCCAACCAAAGGGAAAGAGTAGGACTGAAAACAGTCTGAAGTTGCTTATAAGACCCCCAAACAACCCAGAGGATTCCTTACCTGGTCGATTACCCAGGGACTGTAAAAATGCCCGTTCTCAGATGGTTGCCACCAGCGAAGCCGAGTGGAGCTGGAACGGGCCTTCAAGGGAATTTCCAGGGCAATGTATCGTCCCACATTGCTGGAGTTACTGAAGAGGAACTCCTGGAGAAGGCTCCACGTGAGGCCCCCGTTGAGTGAATACTGCAGCAGCACAGGCTGGCTCCTGGGGTCTGGCACCCCCTTGCCACATCCCAGTCTCATGAAGAACTGCACAAATCTAACAGGGGGGGAGGAATTACTGAAAGGATTTCTTTTCTGTAACAGCCTACATGACCAACTAGAGACACCTGGAGTTTGTGTGTTGGCTTAGCCCCATGATTTCTTGCCATAAGAGTCAGCTTTAAGATGCCTTACGATTGCCTTTTCAAAGCCTCCAGAATATAAGTGGACAGGCAGGTGGGATGACAAAAATTTGTTTGGCCTGTGTGGTGGTTTGCCAGGCAGCAGAGGCTGAGCAAAGCTTGACATTTATGTTTTGACCTTTTGTCTGCATAACAGATGTTGTTCCAAATATCTGGAACATAATCCTGGGTGAAATTTTTATCCCTGTAGCCCATGAGTACAGATTTTAGTGGCAGAAAAGTAACAGTGCCCTAAGTAGATCACATTTTGTTATGGATCTGCTGAAATGCTTAAATTCAAAACAGGCATCACGGTTTTCCATTGGCATAAACTAGGGAAAATCTGGACAGGAGAACAAAGCAACATTCATTTTCAGGGATCATTTTGTCAATTTACTCAGCCTGGGAAATTTGTCTAAATCACACCACTTAGATGTGCTGGCTTCCCTGAAGCCAGCCCAAGCCACCCAGGGACACCAGTGCTTTCATCCCCTATTTAATTGGCTTCTCCAAAGCAGCACAATAGACTTGTATCAAACTGTGAAATTCTTCTGGTTAGCTGATTCTCATAAATAGCTCTACTCTGCATTTGGAGTGGAGGGAGCCACTGCTGTAATGATATTTACCTGTCGGACTCAGAGGGATGTTACAAGTATTTACTCATGTTTGCACAGCTTTTGCACAGCATTAGAGTGTTGTATCTGTACTAACTATTATGGCATTATTGCTGCCTGGCTCATGGTTAAATGAAATGGCACAGAAGTCTTGTATCAAAAGTCTTGTTCTGGTTTGCTTTGCAGGTAGATCCACTGGGACTGGAGGCTGCAGAGATCCTGGGCAGACAAAGCTTCAATAAAGCACCAGACCTGCAAGTCAATTAATTCTAGTCCTCGCTGCGACTCACCGTTTCTCTTGCTACTATATATAACTTCTTTCGCTATAGATTGTACCTACCTCCATGTCCCAGACATGACATACTGCCTGTGCTGTAAAGGAGCACTGGGGACCCTCATGCATCAACATATCAACTGTAATGGATTGGATTCACTGCTGGCAAGTCTTTGTGCCTTCTCAGATTTACTCCAACATTTGCCACATAATTCAAAGGAAATAAACCCAGGTGACCTTGTCTCTGTTGAATCTGCTCTCTGTGGATTGCTATTCTTTTATCTGAATTTTTACTCATATAGTAATAACCACCTCAAATATAGGTAATGTCTAGCAGATAAAAAAGTTATATTAAAATATCTCTCTTCTCATTCCACAGATATTTTGCAAAGGCTCTGCCTATTTTGAAACGGAAAAGCAAAGCTTTCTTGCAGATCTAGTAACACTAAAATGTGTGGATATTCTTCTAAGTCAGAACTGAGAAGGATTTGACCAGTTGTGATACTTAAAATCATAGAATCATAGAATAGTTAGGATTGGAAAGGACCTCAAGATTATCTAGTTTCAACCCCCCTGCCAGGGGCAGGGACACCTCCCACTAAACCATGTCACCCAAGGCTCTGTCCAACCTGGCCTTGAACACCGCCAGGGATGGAGCATTCACAACTTCTATTCTCTCCATACTTATATTTCATGCTGTGCAGTTTCAGTTACTGGTATGTGATGGTGATATACTGTCCCTTGTACTAAATTTTTTAAAATACAGATTTAATGTGATGGTAGTAGATAGCAGATTGCAGAATCCACTTGATTTCAATCCCCAGGTACCAAGCATGGCTTGCAGTGCTAACAGACACCACTGTGTACTTCAGAGGATTTCCTCATAGGAAAACGGGAAGTTTTAATTTGATTACTGAGTCTAGTACCTTTAAAAATATCTACCAATCAAGAATGCTGGTTCTCATAATCCCTGCTATAAACTCAAACCTTTTGCCAAGTTCTGTGCAGAGCTCAGCACATCTGTGTCACAGCCAGATCTGTTGTGCTTTGCAGGTGGCCGATAGAGTCAGCCTGGAAATTAAGAAAATCCCACTGCAATTACTTAGCTTGTTAAAGAGCTGTTGCAGTCTGCCTTGCTCTTCAGTGAACACAGTTATTTGTTGATAGGTGTTGTTTTTCATAAGCATAAACATGAAATTAAATGCATTGCTTTGTTTGCCTTTTACTCAGGCAGAAGCTATTTATCTCCATATAGCACCTTGAGGTCAATATATGCAAATCCAGCTACAGACTATCTGGAGAAGAGATAAATGATGGTTCTTTGAACACAAGCAATAAGGAAAACATGTTATTTAGTCTAATGGAGCAACTTACAAGACCTCTTGTGTCTCTTATTAAACAATCTTTCAATTTTAGAATGGTCTAGGAAATCAAAACGGTGCAGAGAATTGATGTTTGTGTTTACCAAGTCCTGAAAGAGGTTTGCTGTGAGGAATCTTACAAATTACAGGGATCTTTAATATTACACTTCACTGAGGGTTAGCTAACTGCTGATCTAAAAAATATAATGGTTAGAAATTAGGCATCTTTATTGACTGCAACACTCCGCAACCATTTAAAGCTTCAGTGCTAATGAAGACAAGTCAAAAAGAGATAAAGTGCCTGTTAAAGTGTTTCCCACAGAACATTAGAGAGGAGTAGGGTGTTTACAGGACATTAGTGGAAAAAAGTCCTGGAGAAAACGCAATCTCTCCAAAGTAATAATACAACAATACAAGCCAAGATACTGAATGCTTAGAAAACAATGCCTATTTGTTAGCATGCATGCAATTAAGATATGGTTTAATTTATATAAGTAAAAATTTTTTATCTGGCTTGCTTAGCATGTCTCACTCATCAAGTATCTACTCTGCAGGCTGTAATGGTCATAGAATCATAGAACAGTTCGGGTTGGAAAGGACCTTAAGATCATCTAGTTCCAACCCCCCTGCCATGGGCAGGGACACCTCCCACTAAACCATGCCACCCAAGGCCCTACAACATCATCTCTAAATACACTAAAAATATTTGTTTTTCAACTGCTGTGCTCAGTGTAGCTGGTGCCAGCTTGATGGCAATTTCTCAGTGAATTACTGGAAATAAATGTGCACAACAAGTGGAAAGTAAGCTTCAGAAATTAAAGAATTATGAGATGATGAACGTAAGAGCTATACTGGCAGCAGAATCTCCTATTTCAGCAATGGCTTGTAATATACCAAACTGTAAGATAAGCAGAGCGTGTGACATGCAATCGATTTCTCATGATATGCATTTAAGAAATAAATACTTGCACAAGCTACTGAAGGTGTGGCATCAGATCCTGGAGCTCTTCTTCAAGGAAAAAAGTAATACTTAAATGGTTAATCCCATTAAAGTTCAAGTTAGATTTAATTGAAAATGGTAACAGTGGTTAAAATTGAATATTTGCTAGAGCAAGGACCACAGAATGTATCAGCTTGCCTTGACCACGGAAGTGTCACATATGAATTACTCTTCAGTATATTACTTCTTCAGTGAAATCCTGACTGAACTTTGAAATTGTGTTACCTGGCTTGTGACAAATCTAGGTCTCGAGTCATCAGCATACGCAAGCCTTCTTCATTGAAGAAAAGGTTGTTTCCTCCAGACATGATACCACATTTCCTTGATGTCTTTCCACCACTCACAAGCAGAAATCTATCTGACTCCAGCTGACCTGAATACACAGTGAATACATATTTATGATTTACTCTAAATGTGCCTTCTGCAAGAGTACTATTTCCAGAGGAAGAAAGCTAAATTAGCATCACATGCAGAGTGGAGAAACACCCAGTATTTGCGATGCAACGCATTCTAGAAAACTGCCATGAATCAAAACAAACAAACCCAGAAGAATGAAATCCGGATCTTAGTCTCCAGTTACTCACAAGAGTTTCTACTTTTCTTCATTTTTCTTAAGATGCCAACAAAGTACCCAGGTCTATAAAGAAACTTCGGGTACCATGTGGTAGCACCCAAGCAAGGGCTGGCAAAAATTAAAATGAACAGCAGCACCTATGAAGGGATGAGTTTGATTCACAGATGTTGCTTTATTCAAAATATGCTCTTCTTGCCATGCCTTCTGGAAAGGGAAACCTCAAGGTGGTTTTAGAGCTGTGGACATAGATGCTGTGTGTGCCCAGGCAAGCATGAGACTTTGAGTTCCCTCCTGCCAACACTTGTTTAGGGTCTGCCATGCCTGCTGAGGAGCAGCCTTCACCACTGAGACACACAGTCTGCTCTAAAACCATATTTGTCATATTAAGGCCACTTATACTTCCCTTGTGAGAAACAAGACAACGTTAAAGCCCTCTGCTGTTTGCTTCACTTGCATTCTGTCTGTACTGAAGTCAAACTACCATCATTTTCCTCTAAAATTATTTTCTACATGTAGAGTTTCAGGAAATTCTATTTCAGTGAACATCTTGTATTCCACAGCATTCGCAGCTTCACCAGGAGTCGGACACTCCAAACTAGACAGTGATAGCCATGAGACAGTCACAAACTGTGCTTGAGAATGACATCTAAATTGCTTGGCTCAGGGGAATACCTCCACAGCATAAATTATATTCAGTACCATGCAGGGGCGAGGAAGACTTCACTGTTTTATCCCTTGAGCCACGGGTTCCACTAAGATAGACTGGCAGAATTCAAACTCTCCCCCAGAAGTGATACCTTCAAAATCATCCTTAAGGAAGTCAGCATTCTTGGTACTTATTTTGCAGGTTGGCCCAGAGTAGCCAGGGTCACAGATGCACTTTGTGCCGTTGATACAGCTGCCGTGCCCATTGCACATCTCCTCGCACTGCGGGCCGATGTACACGTTGTCAATGGCCCAGGTCACTGGCTGGGATCCAGCAGGGTAAAATCCTTGGTACCATCTGAACCTTGCCAACCTGAAAAGGCATAAAAGGTATGTACTTTAAATAATAGTTCCACCTTTTTTGTACATCCTATATAAACCATACTATGCATATATGTGGTATTCTTTTTGTTGAAAATGATTTGACAAATTGCTTAATTCTGGAAACTGACTGCTATATCTAATTCCTCCAGCACCTCATGCATCTTTATAGTGATATTCAACCCAAGGTACTGACAGAAATAAGAATAACATCATTCATTAGTTGTAATACCAGAACTGAATGACTTGAAAATGGGATTCCAAATCTAACCACTCGTCTCTGTATCGTTCATGGGGAGGATGCATGGATGTGGTCTGACAGATTCCCTTCTGCTTTGGTGTACAGTGTCTGGGGCAGACTGAGCCACCTTCACCCTCTCCTGGAGAGTGTAATCTTACATGCTGCTACCCTGTCTGCAGTGAGACCACGCAGTGGAGCTGGGATGGGAGGCTCTCACCCTCAGTTACATAGAAAGAAAATGTCATCTCCCCTGTCACCAAGTATTCAGCTTACTGTTGGGTAGCTAAATCTTAAAGCAGACTGATATTGCAAGTTGTTAATTTAAACTATATTCTCCTTTGGGTGCTGTTCTGTCATTTTTAATTTGCCTTCTTAGTGTCAAAGCTGCATACAAAGGACTGACTGGGAAGCAGGGAAAACAAATTGAGAGGGGGAAAAACATTTGAGAGACTAATTTTATTCCCAATTGAGAGAATGCTTTGAAGGGGGAAGGAAACCAGTAAAGTGAGAAGGGGAAAGCACTTAATTGCCTTCCATGTTTCATGTATTGTGTTAGAAATATCTAAATGCAGCAGGTATTTATCGGCACAGGTAGCTGATGAGTTTTTTCCTCTTGATTTGCTAAAAAGGAATTTTTATGAGGGGATTCCAGTGATAAGGGGCAGCTGATGGCTGGGAATGCTACTAAGAGTTTCAAGAGAGGTACCTGGGAACCAGAATCCTGCTGGATGTAAAAACCATTGATTTTAGTGTGCCCTGAGGGGAAGGACACAAGTGTGAGGCTGGAGGTGCTGTAACCTCCTTTTCAAAGGAGATCTCTGCCCTACAGGCTAGATTCATTCCACCCCAAGGCACATCAGCTTCTTCCCTCAGGCTTCAGAAGGGTGAAACGTGACTGAAGCAGAGTGAAATACTGGTTTTGCTGGTCAGTAGGGGTTTCTTTACTGGCTCAATAGGCCCTGCGTTTTTCCTTCAGGACATAACTGGAATACTAATTCTTAGTTACAGCTGTCTGCTGAGAACATTTATTAATTTCCAAAATAACGTATGTGGTGGAAATAACTGAAAATATCTTCATCTTCTTTTAAATATAACCAAAAGTCTGGGGATGAAAAGGGTGAGGGCTTTTTTTTTAGAATTATACAAGCAGTCAGGTTTGGATTTTCTTTTTTTCTTGTTATTCCAGTGACTTTTGGTAGAGAAAATCCCTCTTCAACCCTCTGGCCCAAGAATTTCATGGCACTGAATGCCCCATGGAAGCTGCCCCATGCTGCTGGGTTTGGCTGGCTATCAGCAATTGGCTTCTGGCCTGGTTCGTTGGGAAAGAAATAGGAGGGAAGGCAGGCAAACAGGACAGAAATACTCAGGAACAGAGGACTAAATCAGAACACTTGGAAGGTTTAAATGAGTTAGAAATCTGCATAGGCAAAATTTACTTTTGAAGGGATGCATTAGTGGTTGCGTAAAGGGTCAAATAGTTGTTTTGGAAAAAAACAGAAGGACAAATGGGTTGCTGCAAGAGATGGTGACCTATTCCATGCTTGAAATGATAACTGTCATAAGCCAGAAGTTTCAAGTTTAAAATTTAAACATTTCCTTACATAATTAAACATCCAGGCCTTCCCAGTTTGGTTCTCATCTCTTGTATAGGTCTTTTCATACTTTCAGACGCAGATAGGGGGGCACTTATTCAGTGGAGGGCCCGTTGCACGCAGTGGTTTCATAAATGCCCTGTCCTATAGTGCATTGCTCATTTCATTCCTATGTGCTACGGTTTAACCCTTAATGATATGATCTTTTACATAAACTGAGTTTATGCTATGAGACAGTTTCCCCTGAAAAAATAAACAGCACTGTTTCAAACTTTGAAAAGTTACCTCAGATATTATTATGCCTGCTAGCACGTCTTGTTTTTCGATACTACGTACCTGCTAGCATCCAACCTGGTTTGTTCCACAAACTTTCAGTTTCTAAGTGACTGCAGCAGTTAATTTCTTAGAATCAGAAAGATCTACAGCTGCAAGAAACCTCAAATATTTAGATCAGTCCATTTCCTTACACTGAAGCAGAATCAGGTTTATACTAGCTCATATTTTACTGCATTTTATGACGGCTCTCAAGTTTCATGCAAGAATATCCATGATGAATTCAAATAGCTAATGCACTGCAGTAAAGAATATTCAAAACTCTTTAAGGATAGTCGATTTTGCATTAATTTTACCATGAAATACACTTCCATGAAAAAGTCACCAATCAGAAGATATATGGATAAATAGAACATAATCTGTGGTTATTTTACATTAGCATTAGGCACAATGCATTTTTGGGAATCGCCTGAACACTAACAACACTCAGGGCAAAAAGGAGAGAAAAAATGGTCATCTGGTTTGCTCTGGTGCTGCAGGTCTTATGCACTGCTCTTGTGCTTGAGAGCATTTTGGATGGAAAACAGAAATAAAAGCAAACCAACAAGCAGCTGGGCAGGAATAGGAGCTGGACACTTACCCACAGAGATGCAGCTTTCCAAAGTGAATGACCTCTCTTCTCCAGCCCTGGGTGGTGCCTGCGTAGTAAGTGCTACTTGTGTGATGCTCAGTGGAGCACAGGGAGCTGAGGTGGCTGCTGCTGCTGTAGCACAAGGGGAGCAGCAGGTGCCAGGTTGCCCCCAGGTCTCGTGAGAACTCCAGTTTCACTGGGTCAGCAGAGGAGCTATCAGTGGTGCAGCCGATATTGATCTGGGGGCCAAGACACGAAATGCAGAAGATGACATAGGGCAGGCTGTGGGGCTCTTAGTCTTAATCAGCCTCCCCCGTTTGGTACAGTATTTATTTAGCCCAGGAAAATGGTGATTTGGGAACTCATTTAACAACTGGGATGATGCATTCAAGACATGCACATGAACATGAACTCTTGCATACTGCCCTACCTGTCCACGGGCATATTGCCCTCAGGTATATCACAAAATGAACGTAATATGAGATTCCCAACTAGTTCTATTAAGAGAAAACAGTGAAATTAACTAGACAAAATCCAAAAGGAGAGCTGCTAACATTGCTGGAGCAAATGCACCAGCTCTTGCAGTCCTCTGGCAGCTACTAAAGTAATCACAGCACCAAAACAATGTACATTTTTAAACTCAGAAATACTAAAACAAAATGTGCAAACATTAACTTTTTGTTAAATTGCTGAGCTGCACTATGGTTGCCTTTTATGTCACACTTCCAAAAAACCCACTCCTTGTGCCACATATTGTCTGCTGTATCATTTCAAGATGTTCTTCAGTTTTCCTACTCACTATACAGCACTAAAAGAGTTTTATAGCTGGACTGGATTTAGATTCAATGTCATACCAAAACATAGTTTGGCAGGGTCAAATTCCTCAGGGTGTTCATACAAGATTCCCAGTGTAAAGAACAATAGAAAAGGTAGAAATCTTACATAACAACAGTTCTACTACTGGGAAAAAAAAACCCAAAATGATGTTTTGTACAGAATCTGAGACCTCTTCACATATGCATTCAGTGCAAATCAGTCTTTCACACTGATATAAAGATGTTCATTTAGTTTCAAATTGCTTATACAAAAGAGGAATTAGCTCCCTTACAGGATGACCCTGTTATGTAAAATAAGATGTAACATGCTTACCATACAATAAATAAAAGCCATTGCTGATGAAATACAAAATCTGTACAAAAATTATGAAACATTTAGGGGTTTTACATGTCTTTGTAGTGGAAAATCAGTGTGTTCCTAACATGCTTCTCTGTAATGAAAATCTATGTATTTCTAAAACCCAGTAATACTTAGAAGTGTGCATGAATGTTTTAGATGTATCCTACATCGTATTTCCTTCGTCACTCTTCAGCACACATGAATCTCATCAACCTGCAGTTGACTAGAAGGACTGTCTACTCATCTGGAAGCTTAGGGAGATGCTTGAACCAATGAGAGTTTTGACTCTTGAGGCATAGAGAGAAACTCTACTGCATTATGCATAACTTCTTCATTTATACTAATGTCCTCAAAAATGTGAGCTGAAAACAATGTTATTACCACATATGGAAGTAAGCATGTAGATTTTATGAGGTTAATGCTCTGAAGACTCACAAATATCTTAAAGTGACCTCAAGCATTTTTGTTCTACAGGCTGTAATCTATATTTTAAAACAAAAAGTGGTTTGCACGCAATAATTCATGAATTAGATGCATGACAAACTGAAGTGTGCAAGAGTACACAGTTAAAACGAGTCTTCTTGGAAAACCCTTAGTATCGTTCTAGTAGTTGTTCATAAACTGGTATCATTTGCTGTTTAATGTTAAAGCATTCTATGTCTTTGTTGAAATCAGCCTTGTAATTGCAGCATGGCAATATACATGAAAGAATCTTTTACAATTTCTTAATGACAATATAATGACCTCTCTAAATTAATACATACTAGGTGAAATGGTTAATCCTATCAGAAGCCGCCCTAGCCAATGCACAGTTTGGATTTAGACTATGAACCAGAAGACTATGCATTGTCATTGGGGTACCTGTTTCCACTAACTATATATGAAGCACAAAATATATGCTCCTTATTCATAAGCTTTAGATAACTCCCTAAGATGGCATGAATTCAGGTCATCATAGCCAAAGAATAGCTTCCTCTAGAGTGTCTATGAAAGGATGGGCAGAAGATAAAGGAAAACAGAACTTTGGCTCTGAGAAAGTGCAGTCAATCCAGCAGGTAGGAAAAATGAATTTCTAGTGTCACAGATGAAGTCCATAGCTCTCCACTGGGTCAGGTTGTGGAAATGCTGCATACTTAAAATAACAGGCATGGACAAAGTAGTAGTTTAGGCAAGAAAGTAGAAGACTTTGAAGGAGAAATTTCCCTTATCTCTGTGTTAAAAAGCGTCATGATACATCCACATGAGAGAAAGTAACATTAACGTAATTAAGGCAAAATTACACAGGCTTCTTTACTTGGCAATCATAACAGCTGGGCAAGTACACCAAAGAGAAAACACGAAAAAACACAACTCTCTAAGCAAAAGGCAAAATAACTGTCTGAGAACAAGTACCTCAAATTGGATTATAGTGTTTTCATTTACACTGAGGTCCCTTGTTGTGATGGAGTGTTCCCCAACTTCATTTGAAACAAAAACCATGGCCGAATCTTCTTCCCTGTAAGAAAAAGACAGGAATACTTTAGATTCAGTTTATTACATTGTCACTTCTTTCTCATTTATTGCTGAGAGTTGCTTACGGAGCTCCTTTAGATGAATACGGGCAATAAAGCCCAATATTTCCGCCAGGATAGAAAAACCAGTTGTCCTCTTTGGGACCGAAGTCAAATGTATCCAAAAGGATCATGGGATTCTTTAGGTTATTTCCATCAATAATGAAGTCATCAATAATCCAGATTTCTTCTTTTTTGCCTACAAAGAAAAAGGGAACATTACTATTAAGACCTACTACTACTACCATTAGAAAGCAGAACAGTAACCAGGATATATGGATTACAAGGAGAAAAGGGTGCTAAAAGCATGGCTTCAGTATTTTTATTTTCCATGAAAATGGACATGGAAGATGGAAAATATTCGTTTTCCATTAAAATAATTCCTATACTGCTCTGCAGCCTGACCCTACAGAATTAGCTTTTATGCCTCTAAAATTTTTAGAAGTCACATCAATTGGAAGAGTGAAAAACCTGTGTTGAGTGATTATCTTGTGTTTAAAGCACATTTACTTTTGAAACTCTAGCACCAACGTCTTCTTTCATTAAGAATCATCTAAAAGAGCATTTGCTGTACAGCCCAAGGTGTCTGAAAGGATGATTTCATCCTATACATTTTTCCTTGCACTTAGCAGTTTGTGTTTGCTGGCAAGAGCTCTTTGAGAGAGAAGGAAATTCTGAGTGACCTTCTCTCCAATGGATTATGAATTCAAATACGTTGGAAAACTGGTGCTTTCAAACTGGAGAAGAAGGATTAGATTGCCAGATCTTTTGTGTAACTGTGGTTTTTCATCTGTCTAAAAGCCTTTGTGTTCATCAGAGAAAGTCAAAAGGTTTCTTTTAAGCAAAATTCTTACGTAAGGATAGCATCCACAAGAACAGTTTAGTCAAGTGTTTTAGGCAGAACCCATTAGAAGGATGAATTAGAATTAGATTCTTAGGACCAGATTTGAATTTGTTAGAGGTGTTCTAGGAATACATGACTGCTGTATCATTGTGTATAAATGATCGCTGGGATTCTTTAGAGCCCTTAACAGTCAGCTCCTGCTAAGAGAGGTGCTGAGAGTAACTGAGAGCACAGGAGAGCTTTCTTCAGCTTAATCAGGAGGAATGAGCTATGTTCCTCTTGTGGTTTTCTACAGTTCTTTACAATTTAATCAAAAGATTAACTGCTTACTACATACTCTTTCTAAATAGGTTTTTAATGCCTAGTTAATTCTGAGCAAGGTAGGCCCAGTTCCAGTTTACACTTGGGACACTTTTGTATAATTGGAGCATTCTGATGGGGCCTCAGTGTAAATGAGAATCAGGTCCATTAAAAATAATGAGAAGAACCTGACTGAAGTTAAGAATCAGTGCTGCTTGATCTCCCAGGCCCTCCAGGACCAAAGCTGGTGGTAGCCTTCTGCATACAGTCAAGGGGTATTAGGTTAAGGTATGCTCACTTTAAAGCATACAGCAACAGGAGTTATAAGAACAGTAAACATAATCCTGTGATAATTTTAGTTGAAGGAATTAAAATCTAAGAAAATATGAATTAAAGGTTTCTATTACTGTTGAGTTCAAAAATCTAGCCTCTTACAGCTGCTAAGCTGTGCAAGTGTGGACCTGAAGTCCCACGGCTGTCTCTTCCTTACCGTTGTTGTAAGGTTGCCAGAGCCTGAACCTCGTTGCATTGCTTTGGGCTGCATAGGGCAGAGGAACGTTAATAAACAGGACATCTGTGGTCTGTGTGAAGTAAAACTCATCTATCAGGTGCCAAATGATGCCACCGTTGACAGAATATTGCAGCAGGATGGAATGAGACCTCTCGGGGGTGCCTGGAGCAGAAAGGACATACATTTACGTTCATTATAATACAGATTTAAAAATTACTGTCTCAAAAGCACTTCTTCAAGTGTAAGTACAATTAGGTTACTCTGACATCTATTAGAGTATGGACTTCCTTTAAGAACAACTTAAGCTGTTGAGATATTATATGTTTATTGTACATCGTGTATTGTACATACATATCCTCCTGTGCTTCCCCTTGTTTGTCTGCAAAATGATAATGAATTAGGGGCTAAATTTACATTGCTGTTCATGATATGTATGGTCACAGTTAATTGCTTAGATGAGAACCTGTCTCTGTGCAATAATTTTTTGAATTAGAACAAATCAGCTCCTTCTATCACAGACATTTTTCAGTAATTCAATATTTATTTGCTTGTTTTTCTCAAGTACCAGACATTTTCATCACCATCTGGAGCACCCACAGATAAAGACACAGTGCTGTCCTCACAAATTTGTAATCTATGGCTCTGACTGCAGACACCAATATGAGCCTATTCATGCCCAGAAATCCTATAATTGACGGAAAGCACTGAGGATCTTAAGTAGCATGTTTTAACGATAACAACAAAGAGGTAATATTCTGTGCTTTAAGCTGGGCCTAAAAATCAGAGGTGGAACTGAAAGTATGATTTTCATTTTCTGACTGCTAGTTCCTTCTTTTTTTTACTTCAAGCCTTAAAGAGTCAATAAAGGCTCTTTACAGCTCAAGCTACGAACAGATGCTGATTAGAGCCCAGTACTCGCACTTGACGCTGGTTATGCTGTATAAGCTTAGTCCCCAGTGCATGTCTGGCCTGTGTCTGACTTGCTCACCAGGAACATCTGTCTGAGTGACAGTATCTCTGAGCTGAGCTCTCACTCAGACAAATTTACACTCCCCATTCCCTTCATAGTGTGGCCCAGTGATGGCACATCCCCAAAAACTCAGCCTGAGGGCAGCAAAAGCACTAAGGGACAGTTTCCTCACCCTTCCGTTACTGCGCGTTACTGTGCAAATTTCTCCCATGTTCTGTTCTTAAATTAACTAAATTTGCTGAAGCCAGCATGCCTGATGTGCATGCTCCTGCTCCACTCTGCTCCAGTGCAGTGTCTCTCTTCAACCAGCATGTGTGGAACACAGCAGAGAGGAGACTTTTGCAGTCAGGAGCTGATTTCAGTGTATCTATGGCAATTAACAGTAAACAACACATTGGTCTTAATGCTTACAGATGAGAGATGTGCCCAACTATATTAATTTGCATTCAATATTAGGGAGCTTGTTTGAAATAAGTCCTGGATCCAGGCCTAGGGTTAGTCTTTAATGAGAAAACATTTCTCATGGAGTTACACTGCTTTACCTCTTGTGGGCCAAGTGTCAAAATCCAGCCTTGAGCCTTTGGCTATTCCTGCCTTTCAGAATGATACTTTTTAATCATCGTATTTTCTGAATATTTTGGCATGGATTATGTGTAGAAATGTTTCCAAGGCATAGTTTAATTTTTTGAAAAAAGAAGCCTTCACAAAGATGTTACTTTTAAACATGAACTATTGGACATATTATTATTTTGGGGAATGTTATGGTTTTCAGTGTTATTGTTTTCTCTTTTTTCCATAAAGTACTTAACAATGGTAACAGCCAAATATATATGATTAAATGTCAAATAAAGGGAATCAAACTTAATTCAGGAAGAGCTACATTTTTACTTGCGATACAAAGATTTTGCTAAGAAGGAAGAGGTGGTTCAAAACTATTTTTTTGCTGTTCTTTGGCAAATGGTGAGTTAGTTAGGGTCCAGTCCCGTAGTGCTGAGCTTGCTGCAAAAGCTATGGACATCTTTCACCTTCCACCAAAGGGAGAGGAGTTTTTGTATGTTGAGACTTCAAACTAGAAGCACCAGTTCTACAAGTAATGCAGGGAAACACTTCTGAAATCACATGGGAATAACTCAAACCCTCATCCAGGTTAGTGCTTCTTCACTGTGTCACACCTGACTTGGATAAAATTATTTTGCAAAGCCAGAATGGCAAGGGCTTAAGGCAGGGTAAGACTGAATCACTGGTTTGAAAATACTTGTACTAGGGAAACTGTCTTGTTAAACCATGTAAAGTTGGCTTGCAAAGTCTGACTATTCTTAATATAGAATTGAATAGAATTATGGAGTTTTAATCATCTCCTTTAATCACAACACAAAGAGTTGTGGTCCATGGCTCAATGTCCAGCTGGAGACCAGTAACAAGTGGTGTCCCTCAGGGATTGGTGTTGGGACCAGTCTTGTTCAACATCTTTGTCGGTGACATGAACAGTGGGATTGAGTGCGCCCTCAGCAAGTTTGCCGATGACACCAAGCTGTGTGGTTCGGTTGATACGCTGGAGGGAAGGAATGCCATCCAGAGGGACCTTGACACACTTGTGAGGTGGGCTGATGCCAACCTGATGAAGTTTAACCATGCCAAGTGCAAGGTCCTACACCTGGGTGGGAGCAATCCCAGGCACAGCTACAGGTTGGGCAGAGAAGAGATTCAGAGCAGCCCTGCGCAGAAGGACTTTGGGGTGTTGGTTGATGAGAAAATGAACATGAGCCAGCAGTGTGCACTCGCAGCCCAGAAAGCCAACCATATCCTGGGCTGCGTCAAAAGGAGTGTGACCAGCAGGTCAAGGGAGGTGATCCTGTCCCTCTACTCTGCTCTTGTGAGACCTCACTTGGAGTACTGTGTGCAGTTCTGGTGTCCTCAACATAAAAAGGAGATGGAACTGTTAGAACAAGTTCAGAGGAGGGCCACGAAGATGATCAGGGGACTGGAGCACCTCCTGTGTGGAGACAGGCTGAGAAAGTTGGGTCTGTTCAGCCTGGGGAAGAGAAGGCTGTGTGGAGACCTCCTAGCAGCCTTCCAGTACCTGAAGGGGGCCTATAGGGATGCTGGGGAGGGACTCTTCATGAGGAACTGTAGTGATAGGACAAGGGGTAATGGGTTCAAACTCAAACAGGGGAAGTTTAGATTGGATATGAGAAAGAAATTCTTTACTGTAAGGGTGGTGAGGCACTGGAATGGGTTGCCCAGGGAATTTGTGAATGCTCCATTGCTGGCGGTGTTCAAGGCCAGGTTGGATGGAGCCTTGGGTGGCATGGTTTAGTGGGAGGTGTCACTGCCCATAGCAGGGGGGGTGGAACTAGATGATCTTAAGGTGCTTTCCAACCATAACTATTCTATGATTCTATGATTCTATCTCTAAAATATCTAAGGAAGTCATAGCCCACGTTGTCCCTAGTCTGTCTTTTATTTGCAATGTACCTATAGAATCCCTTCCTGTTATCTTTACCATCCCTAGCCAAGTTTAATTCTAAGTGGGCCTTAGCTTTCCTAACCTGATCCCTAGCTTCCCAGACAGCATCCCTGTATTCTTCCCAGGCCACCTGTCCTTGCTTCCACCTTTTATAAGCCTCTTTTTTTCTTTGAATTTTCCTCAGGAGCTCCTTATCCATCCAAGGAGGTCTCCTGGCCCTCCTGTAGCACTTTTTCTAGTTGGGACACAGCACTCCTGAGCTTGCAGCAGATGATCCTTGAATACCAACCAAGAGTCTTGGGCCCCCCTGCCCTCTAGGGCTATATCCCATGGAACCTTACTGAGCAGGTTCCTGAAGAGGCCAAATTCTGCTCTCTTGAAGTCCAGGGCAGTGAGCTTGCTGCACGCTCTTCTCACTGTCCTGAGGATCTCAAATTCGACCATCTCACGATCGCTGCAATCAAGGCTGCCCTGGAGCGTCACATTTCCAACCAGCCCTTCCCTGTTGGTGAGGACAAGGTCAAGCATGGCACCTCTCCTTGTCGGCTCCTCTATTACTTGCAGAAGAAAGTTGTCTTCTTCACCTTTTAATGCAGTGGTCTGAAGCTTGGAAATGAAAACCTCTGTAGTTCCTTATCAGTCTCTGATTTACTTAAGGCACTTTTATGGCTTAACCTGATATATTAATTTTTTTTCCAACATGGTGCAAAAACTCTAAAAAAACTTGTGCTATTTTATTTCTCTCTGCTCTAACACTGTGCTAGCTGTGCTGTTTTTGTCACCACCACAGTTTACTTTTTCCTTAGGAACTGCATAGATGATCATGTAGGCTGGTAGCAAGGTAGGGATGAAGCAGAATTTCAAACAAGTTCCCATGTTATCTGTCATAAACTGATATTCAACACTGACGTTGAAAATGTAAATCCGTATTCTTTTCTGAATAAAGCATTGGAAGTGATAGGAAATCAGCAATGATCTTACCTTTGGCAATAAATTTAAATGAAAACTGGATGTACATGGTATTAGTGCAATCGAGATCTCTCGAAACAAGCATTCTCAGTCCTTCCTGCAAATACAGAAAATATAGAGTGAACCTCAGTTCCCATTATTGAAGATGCTCTGCATCTTCCTATTGTCTGGATGTTGTCTGTAACCGACTGCTGGTGGCAGTGAGAGAGGGAGAAATTTCTCCTAAGCAGAAAATTGGGACAGTGACAGCCTTGGCAATGTGAGCCATAGTAATGGAAAGAGCCAGATATGGGTGTGTGTCACCACCAGAGGCACAGGTACACTATAAGGTACAGACACAGGTACAGCTCATTCAGTTCATGCTCTAAACCACTGGGATGTGATCTGATCTGCAAGCACTGACTTACTCAAACATTGAGTCCAAGCTAGTACACTCCTTTTTTTAGCAAATTGTGTGGTAGCCAAGCACCCTCCTTTCCAGGCAGGAAGACTCCCCCCTAAGACCTCTTTTCTGTCCCTTGAAAAATATTTTGCACAAATATCCTGTTATGGTGCAGCCTCTTGACTTAGAGCAATAAAGAAAGGGAGCAGACAGGAAACCTCATAGTGACCATTAAGGCCCTGTCCACCTCTACAGATGAGCTCAACGTTGAGTGGATCCTGGGGCCAGAGTCAATCCCTGTTTTGCAGAGATCTGGCAAACCACCTCTCAGAGCTTGCCTCTTCCTCAGGCACATTCCCACAGGGAACAACCTGCAGGAACAACCGATCCAGGTTTTAGACAAGTTGCATCCTGTGACTTGTGATTTAAATGATGATTTAAAAGAGGTTGAACTAGAGTCAATCTTTTGCAAAGAAATATTTCTAAAGAATTAATTTCTACACTAAACTTTATTAAACCTTTCTTTTTGGGAGCACCTGAATTCACAGTGCCAAAGGAAGAGTCATGTGTGAGCTTAAAATTTGTGTTCTTATGTGAACAAAAGTCTTTCTATGATGTGTTTTGTTGAAGAACTGAGTAGATCAGAAAATGTTACATTTCCTGGCCTTTTTTAACCTGTAATTAACAAAAAATCCTTAAAGACCTAGAAAACTTCAAAATGATAGAATTAAGTAAAACACTGGCTTATTACTAATTATGTAAACTTTGATTGCATAGACTACAGAATAGTTTGTATTATTCGAGATACTCAAAAGCCAATCAGGGGACTTCAAGACACAAACCCAATCAACTGTGATGTGTACTGTATTTCCAAATCACTCACTTGGCCTCAGGAATCTCAGCTGCAGAGTTTCATTCTTTTCCTTTGGTGGTTAAGGAGAAATTTATGCCATAAATAAAAGCAATGGCCAACAAGCCCATTTGTTCATAAAAAAACAACTGTGACAAACGTGGTGCATATTTAGGGCAGGAAAGGACAAAAGAAATTAAAATGTCAAATTGAAGCCTAAAGACTCTGACATAAACATATGGGGGGAAACAACAAAAAAATTACTTTCTGGTTTTAACTCTACCGGGTTTTATTCATGTTTTCAATGTAAGCAATCTCTGACCCCTTTAAAAATGAGAGCTGTTCCAGACTTGATGGTGTCACCATTCAGGTTTCCCCTCTCAGCACCGTAGACCTCAGGCCAAAGGTCTGGATGCAAGTTACCATTGAAATCATCCTTCAGGACAGACGGCAGAGGAATGACAGGGACACAGTACGGACCACCAAAGCCTCTGTCACACCTAGCAACAAATCGGGAGGAAAAGGTGTTATCCATCTGGCCTAGATATAACAACATCCTTTCTATGAAGCAGGTTAAGGAGGTTGCTACTTACACACAACGACCTGCATCACAGATGCCATGGCCTGAGCACATCCAGGGACACCCTTTAGCCAGGACCACATTATCAATAGCCCAAGAATCAACACCAGAAGCATAGTTGTACTGAATCCATCTGAATCGTGTTCTGGGAGAGCTGGAAAAAGAGTGAATGTATTTCAGGCTTCAAAATGTTATGCGCCGCATAGCACTAAATAATAAAGAAAATCTCACAGACTTTAGGATAAGAAAAGCACATTAATAAGCATGGCTCCCTGTATTTAGAAAAGATTCATATTCTAGTTTCAACTGGAAGTTTCAATTTCTTTAGGTAAGAATGCAGTATACTCTAAAGGAATGTGCCCAAAGTGAAAATTGAGGAAGAACATTGCTGCGACTCTTGCTGGTCATAGAGTGCTTTAGGAATTACAGAACTATTGAGAACAATGGGAAGCAATATCACTGTCTATTATTTCTAAACTAGGGCATGGTTTTATTCAGAGAGATGGATTCCGACATATCTGCCACATCTATCTACAACCATGTGATATCCCTAGGAGGCAGGCAGAACTCTCTTCCTGGTCAAAAACATGGAAGTGGCACATCCAGTAACATGCATTTTGACCTGCTGAATGCCATGACTACCACACCTAAATATTGGATGACAACTTACACTCAGTGACAGAAAATATGTTTATATGAAAGCAAGGGTCAGGGCATTAATTCTTGCATCTTCCTGGGTAAATGTTAGAAAAGCTTGGTTTAGCATTCCCATTCTTGCTGTCACAGATTATAGGTAAGACTTCAGAATTCTCTTATCCAAAGTTGTTCCTTCCTTAAGTTCCTGCAGTTCAGATTATATCTGATGAAATATTTTGAAGTTAAATTTAAAATTCCAATGGCGTGACAGCACACATTTAACAATTTAAAAGACATGAAGAAAATTCCCAAGCTGGGAGTTGTTTGCTCAGATTAGATCAGCAAAATTTTTATCATGCCAAACAGCCAGAAGAGCAGTGCTCACCTGATTGAGGGTGGGAGGTAGACTGTTATTCTCTTCCAGTTTTGGAATCTTTCTGAAGTGTAGATGGAGCTCTCGGTGTAGTGCTGACAGCCAATGGTTGGAGGGACACATTCCTCTGTCACCAGGTGCCAGTCTCTCCCATTGTTTAAAGAATACTGCAGGTGAATATTATGGGAATTGCTGTATGGCTTGCTGCAACCCATGCTCAGCTCAAACTGTAAGAATGTGGAGGCTGATACATGGAAGTCCCAAGTCTCAGCATAACGAGGTTTTCCTAAGTAAAGAGAGAAAACAATGAAAAGAATATACCTTATGCATGTTTTCAGTACTGTCCCTCAGATACAGTATGTGGATATTCCATATGGTATATGGAAAATACAGATATGGTATCTGTATTTTCACCTTTTTTTCAGCCTTCTCTTCCCTGCGGATTTCTTTACACCTGGATTTATCTGTACCTCCCATTCTGTAAAAACTTGACTCACAAATGATTTATAAACCAGACTCACACAAATCTAGCAATGTTTGGTGCCACATACCAATGTTTTCGCTGAACATCAGAGCTGTATCCATAGACAGGCAGTCGATGTCTACTTGACCTCCTTGTATTCTGTACCAGCTTGCTTGTAAATCCACAGTTCCATCAAATTTATCCTGGAAACCAGTCTGAGAGCTGTCATTCATCCCTATAAGGACATCATCCAAAGCCCACTGGGCTGAATGCTTCCCTACAAAAAGCAGAACAGGCAGGTTAGTGGAGTCCCTGTAAGTTATTTTTTATTCCCATATGCTGTGTTCATGCAGTGAGCCATGCTCAGTCACATAGATTCAGCACTGTTAAACAAGACTAAAACATTGCTCAGGAGGAATCTGAACTCTAGGGTATCTTTCTATTTTGGATAAATACAGGTATTTCCCTCTTCCTTTCTCAAACTTCAGTGCCTTCATCATCATCATATGCTCTCCCTGTGTTTGAATAGACACTCTCATGACCCCTAGATTGAGGATTTTCATTTTATGGGTCACAACCTTCCTGACATTCCCCACAGCCAAGGTGGAAAGCCTCTGTCTAGTTCCCAAAGTACCTTTTGTATGGAAAAGGATAGTACATAAAAGAAAATGCACAAGGCTCTTAATATAAATGATATTCATAGAAGTGCTCTTCTCCTTCCTGGAAACTCTCTTCTCTTGCTGTCCAGCCTACAGGCACCTCAGTTCACCATCATCTCCAGCCCTTTTCTCCCTTCATTTCAATTCACCTTTGTAGCGGCATGCTGAAAATGCCGTTGTATTGTACAATCACTGCCCTCACAGGAGCAGAAGAAAGTCTTGACAACAATTTGTGAGCTTACATCAATGTGCCTGGACTTCTGTCTTGCTACTATGAGGAACATGGGCTGATGGGGCCACACTGCACTGAGTTATGGCAGACAGAGGACAGTCCATGAAGGACCTAATATCTGTAACAAGGAGTGGTTGTCACCTATGAGCGCTGGTATGGATGCAGGTATTTCAACCTCCAGTCATAAACTTTCTCTCTTACTGGGAGCCGAAGGACTGCCATTAGGTGGTCTTTGAGTGACTGCTTTCAGCAAGGACAGATGTCAACAAGGTGCCCCCAGAGCAGGCGGCCACAGGCAGGACATGGTTAGAGAGCAACAGGTCTGACAGCATCACACTGCTCACCAGTGCAAATGATTGTGATGGAATGACGGTCTGTGGTGCACCCATTGCTACCGAGCATTTTTCCCAAATGAATTGGATTCTTAACTAAATCACATCCTTCTTACCTTTCCTACTCTCCTGGTTAGAGAGGATAATTAACTCCAGCACATACATTGTAAGAAAATGTATGAATAAAAAACAACCATCAAAGTGACAAATTATGTCCAAGAAAGTGCGTATCATAATTAGGTGAATATAAGCTGTACACTTTTCTCTCCAGGGAATTGCTGTTAAAAAGTACTTTGCTGTATTTCTGAATATCACCTTATAAATGGCAAGACTTTTAATCAGGACACTTTTAATAGCAGTAATGTGCTCCCACAAAAGATGGAAGTTCTCACGGTGGCTGTAGGTATCAGTTAGCACCAGGGCTTTACTTTCAGCTGAAGATGTGGGAAGTGGCTGAGTGGGGTTTGGAGGTGCAGCAGAAGGCAGGGGAGGAGGGTGCTGGTACGCCAGAAATGGCAGGGGTTGCAGGGGTCCTGGAGTATGGAGATATTAAAATAGTGAGATGGGAGCCACCAGGTAGGCAGATTCAAGGCCAAGTTATGCTTCCTCTTCCAAAACAGAGAAAAAATGAGATAAAATGGGTACGCCATTTTGCATCTCAGGTCATTCTATATTTGGCTAAACCTTCTAATCTTATTTAGGCTTATGTGTGTAATATAATTTTCCTTTCCCTCTGTTATCTCTCAGCATCTTTGGTTTAAACTTAGGTCTTAAACAATTTTACTCTTAAGCCCACTGTTCTTCTTTGTGCTATAAAAAAAAAATCACATCTGCAGCGTGAGGAAAGAGTGAATATGCTCCTACAGCACTCAGCCATTCATCAGACTCAGGTTTCTGCAGAACATGTCCATACTGAGAAACATTGACATGCGGGTTGTGTAAAGCTGCTTAATAAATTTTTAGGATGGCACTGCTTACCGTGTTGTGGCTGCCACCAGCGGAAAGAGGTGGCAGGGGTTTTGGCCTCCCGAGGTAAGTCTATTGAAATGACCTGGGGTTCCAGGTATGACATGAAGTCCAGCTCTCGCAGCAAATGCCAGGTGATGCCATTGTCATTTGTGTATTGAACAACAAGCCCTATATTTTAAAGTTAAGAAAGGAAGTTAACCTGATTGTACAGAGCAAATTGGGGCAACTCTTCAGCTTGTACGCAGGAGCTGCCAATCTCCATCCAGTGCCTGTGACTTCCGGCATCCTGTGGTCCAGAAGCATTTTGTGGATGAAGTCCTACTGCAAAGATGACACGGGCTTACCAGGTATCACACATTATCTTGCTTGTTTTCACCAAACTCAAAGGATCAAACCCTTTACAACCTTAGCGAAACTAATGATCGTACCACAAAACTGATAGGAATAATATATCTTTCTTCACATAGTCAGTATTTATTTCATGTTGGGTTTCCTTGCAGTTTATGTGGGACGATAGGTTGTAATTCTGATAGCTGGGCTTCCAATATGGGTAGTTCACAATGCTCATGCAATGCATGCAAGCTCTCAGTATCCTTAAAATTTTATTATCACAATATTTGGATAGTTTAAGATAGCCTCTGTATATAACATACAGCATGGCAAATACTAGGAGGCAACAGAACTGTGAAGTCATTTATGTGCTCATCACAGGGGGTACAAGAAAGAGCACTGATGTATATTTCTTCACTGAAAGCTCTTTTATACTAGAGTATGTTCAAAGATCATGGATCTTCTTGTGTCTTACAGTGGTGTGCAAATGAGAGAAAGATCAAACCCTCAGTGTAATCTGTGCTGAAAGATGACAGTTGTGAGTCAGTATCAAATATCATACATCAGGAAACAGTCCACTGATGTTAAATGCTTTATACTGAGAGGAAAGTTCAGTTTTCTAATCTACCAGATGTCAGTGGTCTGTCTTCAGGAACTAGACCACTTCATATGGGGAATCTGCTCCCAGAACTCTGCTGATCTTTCCCAAGCACAGATATCAGCTCCCTGCCCCCGTAATTAAGTGTGTGGGTAAAATAAGAGAGGAGGCAGCTGGGAGAGATTAATTTCTTTAGACTACATGTATTTTCAGCTGCAGCTTTATAATTTTGCATTTCAGGCAAACCATGCATGAGCTCGGGTTGGAAAACAATCTTTTATTAGGCACACTGGTGTAGCCGAGAAGCTGAGCCAGTTTTCAAGCACACAACTCCTCTTCAGGTCAGCCATGGAGTTTGCCCGCTTTATCCTGAAATTGAATTTTATTTCTTTTATTTCAGACCTGAAGAAAGTCCTGTGCCCTTGTAGATTTACCTGTTTTCCAACACTATCAACTAGTCTAATAAAAGATATTACACTTCATTTTATAAATATTGTCTTTCTTAAACCATCACAGTTATTCCTACAGATAGAACACCATTAGGTTTGGGAGAAATAAGTGTAAATACAAATGTGGAACAAAAGTAAATAGTTTTTTCAACATTTATAAAAACTGAAGTGGTAATCAATGTTAAAAATAAAACAATCTTTTTGATTTTGTAAAGGCAGTAAAGGCAAAAACACTGTAAAGACCCAAAACACAAAAAGTTATTTATTGTAAGGAAATGAGGCTTTACCTTCATTTCTGGCTCTTGGTCTGTTGCAGGAGTTACCAACAGCCTTGCTTCCAATTTGTACATAAAACTGAACTAGCCTGTTAAAGAACAAAAACCAAAAAAACAGAGTAGAAGTGAGGTGTAATTATCTTCTGATAGCACAAAATCAGTCAGGATAACTCTGCTCCCTTAACTAATGTGGCATTTTCAGTTAGGTCATTATTCCAGGCTTATTGATCAAGTAATGTACCCAGTGAAATCAAGCATGGTTATAATAAACAGTGGAGGACTCAAGACAGAAGAAGGCGATGTGGCTTACTGAACCTGTGCTGGACTGAGTAGAATTTGGCAGCTCCTTCTTTCACACAAAGACGCAAAATCTCCAAAGCAGGCAAATCTGCTCCTTACATCAGATCTTACCTTAAACTCCTGTAACTAGAAACTGGTTTAAGCTTTAAAATACAGTATTAGTTTCAATTAAATTATTGTATCTTCACTAAATCACCAATTCCTTTTTGGTCCTTAAATTCTTGATGTAAACAGTTTTCAGTGAAAAGCATTCATGGGACATTTTTATGAAGTAGACCCTTTGATTTTGAACCTATATGTTTTGATTTAATTGAATAGTCCCTTGTTCTCATGTCATAAGACAGGGAAAAACCTTGTTCCTGATCTGCCTTTTTTCAGCCTTCCTTGTTGTCAGTGTTTTCACCATCCCTACATTCTCTTATTAATTTCTACTGTAAATCATGGCAACCTTTTCATCTGTCTCTGCATGAAAGTTTTTCCATGTCCTCGATTTTTCACATAACCATTTACTGCAACTTTTCTAAAGCCACAACATCCATTTGAAAGAGTATCACTGTCTTTACTGTCAGAACTTTGGATTAACCTGGGACATCCCTATTTATCTATATTTGAATGAATAATTATCCCATCCTTGTGCTCCAAAATATTGCTTGTGTTTCCCCCCCCCCCAGTCTGCAGTGTTTCCCTGGTATCCTTGCTGAACTGACAATTTTAATTGTGACTCTGCAGTCGTAGAGCAGTTCACATTTCCTCTTAGATGTGCTCTATAATAGAACTAATTTCAATTAATGTCCTGCTGCTCACTCAACAAATTTCCTTGCAAGCCTCCCACATTCGTCTGAGTCTTATCTGTTCATAACAAATGTAAAGAGCACTGAGATGACTAAGAATGGCATCGCCCCTCACCTATGCCTTCTTCACAGGTTCTCTGAATTGAGCACCCAAAGCAGCACCTGAACAAAGAAGGGAACTGGGACTCATCCCCACAATGAGCTTTCACATGCTGAAAGTTGGTGATGCCATTCTACCTCTTGCTTCCTAGACAGTTTTTGACTTAGGATGATACCTGCCTGTTGTGTTATAACTACTGAAGTACTCACTGAAGTGATGTTTTTGGGAAGTAACTGTTTGTCCCTTGTGCTGAGGGTGTCCTCATGGATCACATAGTGAGATGGGGTTATTGCCAAACAGGGGTTTTGGGCGAAAAAAATAACACAAATCTAAAGGAAATTAGACTTCATTAATTCTACTGCTTGTAGATAACTTCTTTATTTTAAATACAAATTTTATGTCTCTTTGTGAAGAAACAAGGCTTAATTTGTCAATTAAATTATTCCCCACAAAGATGACTCCTGTCGCTTTAGGGGATTTGGTCCTAATTTGTAGTGACATCAGTAAAATCATGAACAAGCCACAGGACTACAGCCAAAGCCAGTATGATGCAGCTAGGACTCCCAATTTCCCTCACCCACTGCTGCATACACAATGTCATGATCCTTTTCTGATTCTAAACCCAACCACACTCCAGTTCTGTATTAAAATCAGTATCTCCTATCTGAGAGGTTTTGTATATCCACAGGAACTAGGACAAGCTAGAATATACTCATCAGTGTCATTCATTATATAACCCCATAGATAGCTCAAGAATAGACACGGTACTATACTATTTAGCCAGCCACATCCCGTTGTTTGCTGCAGCTCTGTCGTCTGAGACAGTATTCAGGCAATAAACCACTAGAAGGTGATCTCAGAGGTGAAAAGATTTACAGTCCTATGATGATATTTTCTTTTATGCTTGCCAAATGTAAAGATCAGTGAAAAGCAAAAACAAAAGACAAACCCCCCTCTTTCTGCAGAAGTGGGGATTGGCCCATCTGATCTGTAAGCATTTGACCTAGAGCAGCTCTCTGGGATGGTTGCACAGTCATTAGCAACTGAGTCTGACGCAGATGGGAGCCAAGTCAGCTAACAAGCCAGATGTCACTGTTTGGAAAAATAATACATTCCATAGTTTTTATCTAGCTGCCAGGTAGGCACCGTGTGCAAATGCTGTCATTGAACAGATAGTGGGAGAGTGTCATCAGGGACAGGCCATCATAATGGGAGTAAGTAGCTCATCAGTAACCAAAATGTATTCAGGTATTGTATTGCTAGTCAGGAGGATGAAAATACTGCTGGTGAAATTGTGCCTTTGGTGTATAGGGCCATGCAAAGGGAAAGGGATGGAGAGACTCCAGGAGGTTTCTGAAGTGTAGAGCAAAAAATGGTCTGGGTGAAATGAATTTTGACACTTACAGCTCTCTTAGTGCTACGGAACGTTTTCATTTTTTCAGTCTGTGAAAAAGGTGTAGTCAATCATATAAAAGAATAAGGAGACAATAGGACAAAGCTAAGATTACGATAGAGTTTAATGTATATGCTAAATACCAATTGCTTGTTTATGATCATCGGTTTCAGGGAACATGCTTTAGTTTAAAATGCTCTTAGCATGACACCTGAGTTTGGTGATGCCCTGTTGGGCTGTTTCCCTGGGCAGTGCCATGTGCCTCAGTCTGGCACATCTCAACCCCCTTGGAGCAGAGCAAACTGGGAGCTCCAAGCCCCCATGTACCCTTCTCCTCTGGGAAGAGAAGAGTGAAGGGGAAAAAGGTCTTTGTACTTCTTACAATAAAGAACAACAATCTTTACATTCCTTACATAAAATTCACACTTTACACTTGAAAAGGTGTAACTGAAGCACGATGATATGGAATATGCATAGGTAGATCTGCAGGAATTCAGGGTGAAAATAAAACTTCAATGTCTTGCAGTATTTTTCAATCTTTTAATTTTCCATGCTTGATTTAATGAAATGAGATATTAAAAGGTCTGGGAAAACCCTATTAACCTGAAGAATAAGAAGCTTAAAAATTTACTGTAGGAGTTAGAGCCTTCCTATTCACAACCCTCAATCCACATATCTAACGGTGTGTCTTTCAAGGCATTTTTTCCTGCTGTTTATTCAAGTCACCAAAACCGCCAACCAAAAAACTCACACAAAAATAAAAGATAACTGTGTAGGGGCTAAGATGACCCCTAATAAGATAACTGAATTCTATGCAAGGCATTACTGAATGCAGAAAGTAATACCAAAATGGGAAAACGTGCTTCCCTCTTATCTCCCCTTTCAAGTGACATTAATTTTAGCTTCAATAACAAGAAAAAAAAATCTAGGCTGAGGAATTATTTTCTTTTTTAGGGCATGGGCCCTTCAGTTAACCCCTCACTCTCACAGGCTTTGGCTTTGTTTCTAGTAAAAAAATCCCAAACAGTTGATGTTACAGACGGTGCCAAACATTAAAGTGCTTGTTGTAAGCAAGGTGTCTGAAGCTGAATGTTTAAGTTTCACATGGACAACCCAGATTGCTTACAAAAACTTAAAAAAATACATGCTTCCAGAAGACAAAGCACTGCCCTTTGCTAGCCCCTATTTTAGGATGAGTTGCACTGCCTTTATGAAGCAGCTATTCTGTCCTCTGAACTTAAAAGCAGCCTGGGGTAATTGCTGTAGCCTAAGGAGTCTATGTTCTGGTCAGACAATATGAAGTGGATAAAACCCATGAGCACACACGTGGCTGAAGAAACCAAACAATTAATGTTAGTTCCATTTGTATTTGAAATGACCAGTGTGTTTGTTCTGTCCAGCAAATAGCCCAGGGATGTGGCTTCAAACTTTAATTGCTCAAAGAAGTTGAACTGCTCACTGTGATGCTTATAAAAGAAATTTAGTGACTATTTATTTCAACAAAATGATCAGCGGCATCAGGAGAGCAGCTCACATGATGAACACATGCTCAGAGGAGGAATCTTAGTTGCTCTTACCATGGGTCTCTCTGGTCATGTACCTTCTTGGAGCAGTTTTGAGACACCAGAAGGACCATATTCTTGTGCAAAACAGAAGTTGTGATTGAATAAAAAAGTCAAGAAAGAGCATTGCTCAGTATTTTAAAACTTCTTCTGACTTTCAAAATGGTTCAAGCTCTACAAAAAGGGGAAGCTATAAATATAAATGTCTGCCATTGAAAGTGGTTTCAAAGTAATCTTGAATCTAAAGAAAATCCTTTTCTTTTGTAAAAAAGATTTCTCCAGGAAAGAAGGAATAACTCAGAAATAGTGTTTGAAAATAAACTTATTGATGATGATGTTACTTTCAATATTATGTTTCACAGGATTAATAACATGAGATTTAAAATGACAGCGGAACAGAAGAGGCCTTCCAGTGCAAACATGTACTTGTCCAAAGTGTATTTGTCAAACAATTAATTAAACTAATTATTAAGTAATTTACATAATTATATAAATAATTCATGTATTAGTCAGACACGCAGGGGACAGAGGAAAGGCAGCTGGTGCTGTGCTGCTCAGTGCTGGGCAGCAAAGGATGTCCCCAAACCTGCAGCATCCATGCTGCCCTAAGGAGCCCCACTTGTCTCAGCTGGAGGGCGGTAACAATAACTTGTGGCCGATCTTTGCTGACTGATCCCACAAATTAAATAATGCAGCAAATCAGGCCATTACTTTCTCTTCGAGCAGTATTTTTCAGGAGAAATACCTCTTATTAAGCTAACTGACATAATTACAGGACGGGCAAGGTTTCAGGTGCGTGATCCCTCATGAGACCGGACAAAACAGCAGCAAACTCCAGGCTAAACAGTGGTTAGGATTAAGAGCCCTTTGTTTATCCTAATTACATTAATCAGTTCGACAATTTGAGAGAAAAAGGATAATTACTACCAGCGGAGCAGGATTCAGCAGTAGCAGGGAGAGAGGTGAGGGCTTGTTAGCCTCTTGGCTACACAGAAACAATTCACATTCTGGTTATTTACACTTCTGACAAGTGGACTAATTCACAACATCTGGCATGTAAATGACAGCTCATTGCTCTGCCATTGCCATGCCTGCAATTCAGTGCAGTCAGGGGAAAGGGAGTTTCTCTGATTGTATATGTGCAGAGACTTAGGTTTTGTGCAGTCTCAAGACCACATCTTCTGCGCATTCATTTAGGATAGAATGCAAACCATATTCTCAGAAGGATAAAGAGTTCATAGCTTTTTAATGTTGCTATTCTACTCTTTCTAACTTAAGTATTCTCTCTCAAGAAAAGGAAAAAGTACACCAGAATGAGCAAAAAAGTAATTTCTCTGCCTTTAAGATTTCTTGTACAGCTTGTCATTACCCATTTCCCATTAATCATTTCCCACCTTCTCACATCTACACTTGTAAATGAGGAGAGGAGACAACATGAATACACAGACAATTGTGAGAAGCAGCACTGAGGATTAACCTGGTATTTGTGGTGTCCAGGGGAACAGTCCTTGCCTCTCTTTTGCCAGGTCCATTGAAGTAGAGAGATTTTCCGTCGCTGAGCACACCACAGCCTGTCGCAACCTGACCTCCTGTTATCTTGTACCAGAGAGGGCTTAGCTTCCTCTCAAACCTGTCGAACATCTCACTGTGATTAGGCACATTAGACACACAGGTTCCATGCGATGCTTCAAGAAAAAAAGATAATATGGGAGATGCTTTGGTGAAACTGCTGAACAGAGTAAGGGTCAGATACAGAACATTGCAAGCGGTTCTGTTGCATTCACATGTGAGAAAGTACTGTGCTTTTCTAAGAAAATGCCCTGATGACAGGGTTGTACCTTTTTAAAACCTGCTTTACAGATTTCCTTAGGCAGAATAAGCCCTCCTCCTCTAAACTCTAAGATGGCTTATTTCACCAGGTGAAAACACTTTATGTTGATAAGGCACTGTATGTAAAAAAACATATTATCTATTTATTTCATTTTAAACAAATTCAACAAAAGATGTTAGCTTAGCCCTGTGTTGGTATAGAGGGTTGAAAAGAGTGCAGTGTGCAACTGGTTATGTAAATCACTGGGTTTTTTCATTGGGTTTGGGTTTTTTTTTTTCATATTACAGCATAAAAGCCCCTGAAACCACAAGTGAGCAGAATTTTCCACAGAAGGCCCCGTCAGAACATATGTTCCCTCCTGGTCCCATGCCATCTGATGGCCAGGGGACTCAAAACCAGCAGCAATTCTTTTGAAGATGATCCAAAGGCTTTTAAGCAGACTTTTTAGTTTACAATGTTTGTTTTCTCTTTTATTGCTAGTCCCTTCCCATTCACACAGATGGCGATATTCAGTGATTACGGTTGCCAGAAACATCACCGGTGTCCGCCGCCTTCAACTGCTCTGTTTTGCCTGTGCTGACTTCTATTTAACAAAATGACAAGATTCTTGCTGGCAGCCCATGAAATCGATGTCACCAGATATTTTTCCAGGATATTGGAGATGAAAACCAAGAAGCTAAATTTACAGCTTTAACTCAGCCAGTGCTTCTAATCCCACCTAAAAGGGTTGTCTTACCTGTGTAGCCAAGGTCACAGAAGCAGACCCCTGAGACGCAGTCCCCGTGACCATTGCAGTAGTTGGGGCAAGGCTCAGAAATGTAAACACCGTCTAAGCCAAATGGAGGCACACTCTTGTAGGAGCTGCTTTCCTGGATCCAGCGGAATCGAGTCTTACTATAGAGAAACAACAGTGCAGGGCACAGTATCACTATTCCCAGCTTCAATATCTCCTGATCCTTGTTTAAAAGAAGCTTTTCTTAAATTAGCCATTTCCAAATAAGATGCAAATAGATGCCTGGAAAACATTTCTGACACCCTACATTTTGTGCAAAATCACTTAAGGATAATTTTCCCAGAGTTTTTGGATGCATTTTTGACTTCCTCTTTTTCTCTGGCCTGTATTCATGGGTGTGATTCAAAAAACAGATACATGGTTTTATCAAAAGGAGTGAATGATTAGATATGACTCAGAAGATGCCTTTCACAAGTTGGTTCAACCTGAACTGCTAATTATGCATTGACATCCCAGAACTCCATTTCTTACAGTACTTATGGAAGGAACTCAGTAATGGCAGTGATAGAGTTTATTATGGGATTGCATAATTTAGAGTAAAAAACTTGTGAGAATGAAGATCCTAGGCCCACTGTAGGAGAGAATTTGGTTCGAGACCACCTTAGGAACCTGAACATACACTAGTCCATGGGACCTGATGAAATCCATCTGTGGGTCTTGAAGGAGCTGGCAAATGAAGTTGCTAAGCCATTGTCCATCATATTTGAAAAATCATGGCAGTCAGGTGAAGTTCTCGACGACTGGAAAAAGGGAAATATAACCCCCATTTTCAAGAATGGGAAAATGGATGACCTGGGGAATTACAGACAAGTCAGCCTCACCTCTGTGCCTGGCAAAATCTTGGAGCAGATTCTCCTGGAAGGCATGCTAAGGCATATGAAAAACAACAAGGTGGCTGGTGACAGCCAGCATGGCTTCACTAAGGGGAAATCCTGCCTGACCGATTTGGTGGCCTTCTATGATGGGGCTACGGAACTGATGGACAGGGGTAGAGCAGCTGATGTCATCTACCTGGACTTGTGCAAAGCTTTTGACACTGTCCCACATAACATCCTTGTCTTTAAATTGGAGAGACATCAATTCGATAGTTGGACCACTTGGTGGATAAAGAACTGGCTGGATGGATGCACGCAAAGAGTTGTGCTCAATGGCTCAATGTCCAGGTGGAGACCAGTAACAAGTGGTGTCCCTCAGGGATCGGTGTTGGGACCGGTCTTGTTCAACATCTTTGTCGGTGACATGGACAGTGGGATTGAGTGCGCCCTCAGCAAGTTTGCTGATGGTACCAAGCTGTGTGGTTCAGTTGATACACTGGAGGGAAGGAATGCCATCCAGAGGGACCTTGACACACTTGTGAGGTGGGCTGATGCCAACCTGATGAAGTTTAACCATGCCAAGTGCAAGGTCCTCCACCTGGGTGGGAGCAATCCCAGGCACAGCTACAGGTTGGGCAGAGAAGAGATTCAGAGCAGCCCTGCGCAGAAGGACTTGGGGCTGTTGGTCAATGAGAAAATGAACATGAGCTGGCAGTGTGCGCTCGCAACCCAGAAAGCCAACCGTACCCTGGGCTGCATCAAAAGGAGCATGACCAGCTGGTCGAGGGAGGTGATCCTGCCCCTCTATTCTCCTCTTGTGAGACCTCACTTGGAGTATTGTGTGCAGTTCTGGTATCCTCAACATCAAAAGGACATGAAACTGTTAGAACAAGTCCAGAGGAGGGCCCCAAGGATGATCAGTGGCCTGGAGCACCTCCTGTGTGGAGACAGGCTGAGAAAGTTGGGGCTGTTCAGCCTGGAAAAGAGAAGGCTGCGTGGAGACCTCATAGCAGCCTTCCAGTATCTGAAGGGGGCCTATAGGAATGCTGGGGAGGGACTCTTCATGAGGGACTGTAGTGATAGGACAAGGGGTAATGGGTTCAAACTTCAACAGGGGAAGTTTAGACTGGATATAATGAAGAAGTTCTTACTGTGAGGGTGGTGAGGCACTGGAATGGGTTGCCCAGGGAAGTTGTGAATGCTCCGTCGTTGGCGGTGTTCAAGGCTGGATTGGACATAGCCTTGGGTGTCATGGTTTAGTGGGGGGTGTCCCTGCTGATGGCAGGGGGTTGGAACTAGATGATCTTAAGGTCCTTTCCAACCCGAACTATTCTATGATTCTATGATAATTTGGATACAGGAAAAATCATCCACTTTCTAAAAATAATGTCAAATAATGTCCAAATCTGTGGACAGAAATACTAAGTTTTTATTCTTGGATGACAACATGAAATTCCTGGAAACAATGCTCTAATCCTTAACTTGTATAACTGAAAGTGCTCCAGAGACTTCAGTGAGCCTACACTAAGTTACTCTGCTGACCCAGTGCATAGGAAATTGGTTGAAGAAAAAAACTTTTGGTTATTATTTTTCAGTCCTTAACATTTAGTGGCATCATTTTATAGGCACTCCAGAGAGCGAAACAGATTAAATATCTCACTGCCAAACCAATGGATTAACTATGAAGCTCCTTGCTACCCTGTCTAAAATATGAGAAATCTATTGCTTTTTTTACTAGTATGCACTGCGATATGGTAGGTCGGTGATCAATTGTGTTAGTGCTATGTACCAACTGATGAAATGGAATGCTCTCCAGACAACCTGTGAACCATGATTTCCAAAGTGACCTGCGATAAATTCAGCTTTCAATACTCTGAGACCCTCATCATACTCACAACGTTTCCATTTTTAATGTATTAGCACGAGCTTCTTATTCCTGATCACATTACTGAACATAATGCCAAACAGATTGCTGCTATTGATTCTGCTCTGCTTGTTTTGGGTAAATCAAATCAGCTGGTGTCAGATCTGTGCAATTTGGCACCTGCTTTTATTGGCTAATTACTGAAGAAAAGACAAACTTGTTATGGTACACGCTGCTATTTCAAGTCCTTGCGGCAAAGGCACCAGTTCCCCTGCTACACAATATGCCACACACTCAAAATCTGTGCTGGGGCTTGAGGAGGAGGAGCCCGCAGCAGGAGGATGGGGCTGAAACCCAGAGGCAGCACTAGAGCAGCTGTCTGCAGGAAGAGTGACAGGAGGCAGTGGGGCATGGCTGGGGCCTTGGGGGAATGCCTGCTGGCTGGGCTGGCAGTGCTTCATGCAGGCAGAAAATCAGAGCAGGGAGTTTTATTGACAGGGCAAGACAGCGAGCGAGGGGGCAAGAAACTTCAACCAAATCCAAGTAAGTCTGATTAAAGCTTCCTGATTTCAAGGCTTATTTCTGTCTTCCACTGTCTGATGTCTTCTCGCCTGTATTAACTTGATGATGAGGTCAAGCACACCTATCATTCCTCTCTCCTTTGACTTCATCTGTCCTGGCTGCCTTCAGTGACACATTACATTATCCAGCAGCTCATAGGGTTTGTTTGCCCAGTGGTAACTGTAAAATTAATCCTGTTCGAATGGATTATTTGATTCAAATGACTTATCATGCTCTCTTGCTGATGCCTCTGACCTAACTGATACACCTGAAGACCGACAGCACTATGATGAAGATACTGATGTCAAATTAAAATGTTCTGGGTTCCTTGTTACTTGGCAATTTGCTTTTATAGACCATTCTGACACCTTTAAAATGGAGAGCTTCTCCCTGTTTTGGACAGTGCAATATATTTTTCCCAGATCTGACCATTTTTAATGCCACTTTTCTCCACATCTTGCAATTTGCAACTTTTTCCTAATGCTGCATCAAATGAGAAGCAGCTAATTCACACGTACCACTGGCATCCCTGGTTTACAATACCTGGCTGCAAGCGACCTGGGGATAATAATAGTAATTCTTGTCCAGTCCTCAAAGTCTCCCGTGTGATACACAGTTGGCTCGCTCAGCTCCCTGGAGCTTCCCTCACATCCTTTCATGCCTGGTGATGCAGGGTAACAGCCTTCCTTCACAAGGGACCAGAAGAGCCCAGCATCATGTGAGTACTGAAGCAGAACAGGAGCAGAGCTGCTGTACTGGTTGGTGCAACCAATGTTGAGCTGCAAAGAAGCAGAGTATCCAATATGAGCTGAAGAAACCTGAGCTGTTACTAGTATTTACTGCAAACCAATAAAAGACAGTTTGGATATTTGTTTGGGAGGCTTAGTGGTCTGAACACTTGCTTTGAACCCTGCTGGAGGTGACTGATGGTTGGAGTCTGTTTCCTACATGTGCATGACATTTCTCGGTAAAAATTTCTACTATCCCTTCATTAAGATTGCTGGGTTCAGCACACCAAAATGTGCAAAGAACTTTTCAAAGGTCCCGGTGCATAGCAGACCAAACCCAGAAAACAGCACAGGCACCTATGTGCCCAGGAGAAGTGGGAAAAGCTGTATCCTCTGAGATCCATCGCATCCGCAGGCTACCCAATGTGCCCAGGGGATCAGCCTGACTCCCAGGTGCCTCCTGCCCTGGGCTGTGAGCCCTGACTGCAGCCTCATCATTGGCCTCATAGGAATAATGTCTGGGAGCTGGTGCCGCAGTCTGGCCCCCCAGAATAGAGCAAAAATGGGATGAAGTTGAAAAATGCATATTCGAATGTGAAATGAGAACGTAACCAAGACAAAAATCAACTGCTGATTTGAACTTTTCAGTTTCATTTTTCAAGCTATCAGAAAAATATTAGTTTTCATCATTTTATTGCAGAAATCCTACTTGAGCTGTAGAATGCAGCAATGTAGAATGTAAACCAAAATTATTCATGTAAAATGAAATAATTTTGACAAATTACTGTCTTTCAGTTTATCAATGCAAAATTATTCCAGGCAGCTATTTAAAATGGAAATTTCACAAACTCAGGAAAGCATTTAACCATATGTTTAAAATTAAAGCATGCAAATAGGACTGACACATTTGCATGCAGGCCAGTTTAAAAGCTTTCCATAAAAGACAGGAGTATAAATTCAGGTCTTAAATAACAGACTTTATAAAGAACTCACTGTTCTCTGATCCATGTTGTTTATGTTTTGTACATTTATGTTACATTGCCAAGTGTTTCAGTGATGGAAGGCGTAAAAAATATTTTTAAGTACTGCTTTTTTGGACTAAATGATTTTTGAAATGCTGTTGATCATCAAACCTACAGAATGGAGGCTGAGTCACTGAAGTCAAGTGGTGAAGAGGCAAACAGCATCTTTTCAAGGCTAAATGGTATTAATATATAGAAATATTTTTGAGTTTCAGACACTTTAAAGTACAAAAGTACAAGCAATACCCAGAAACTGGTACTGCAATCCCTGTTTGTATAGCATCTCATTAGCATAACTTTTAGATGAAATGAGATTATTTTACAAATCCCATTATTTCTAACAAACTTTCCTATTTATAGAAGTGTGGGAATTATATTTGAAAAGCTGCCTGTAAACATCTGATCTCTTTAATAATTCCACTTGTAAATTATTCAGCGTCTGTATCCACCAACTATGTAAGGACCATGTATTTGTGGTGAGCTCATTAAAATTGCATTGCAACCAACCTCCAGAATTCACCAATGGGATTTCATTATAAACTCAATAAAATTTTGATTAGGGTTCAGAAACAAGAGCTTGTCAAAGCAAATACACTTTCTTTGGAGCCCATATTCTGATGTTCTGAAATTTTTTGCATGCCCTTTAAAGAAGAGTGCTAATTGGAGCCTATATTCATTGACACAATAAAAGTAAATTATATGAAAAAGCCACACTGGAGCACAGAGCAGCGTGTAAGTCCTTAAATAGTTTAAAGTACAAAAAATGCACGCAAATCACATTGGAGCTTTTGTAGTCACGGAGCCCCAGATGGGATAAATCCTTTCTCCCTGGACAGTGCAGTAGCATTTCCTAGTACTGACTTGAATATAATGACAATCACGTCAGCCCACTTCTGAAATGTGCTGAAGAGCAACAAGCTTTACAACTTCTCCAGAAGGCTAAAAAATATCTCTCCTGCTCTAAGGTGTCGACTGTCCTTCTAGAAAACATCATATTTTATGCTGTATCAATTCATAGTTTTCTTCTTCACATCTTTTTACACAGTGGTATAATTTATCACCTTGGTTTGAACTGTGGCCCCAGTGACATCTTGTAAGCACTGACTAGGAGAAGTTTTACAGATATTATGCAGGGATTTATGTTTAAGGAATACCTTGAACTGCAGGACATATCCAGGCTTCAGCGTTAAATCTCGAGTCACTGCAAACCGATCTCCATCTGATTTACCAAAGAGCATGGCGGAGGGGGTGGCAGAGCAGAAACTTTCATTTTTGGCCATCCCTTCATTGGCCAACATTAGCCATACGCTCAGCTGGTTCATAGGGTAATCAAATGCTGGCTTTTCATAAAAGTTCTGTTAGAAATGAAGAGGAAAGCAACAAGTATGATCACCTTGCAGTGTGACAACAGAAAATTTCCCAAAATAACCAACTTCCAAATTTTGCAATACGTATTTTCTGTCATTTTCTAAGAATTGTACTTTCCAAAATTTTTCTTGACTTTTTGAAGAGATACGTACTTATAATCCTCTGTCACAAACATTAGGAGCCTGACGGTTTTGTGATAAAACCCAAGTTATTCCCATACAGAGAGACACAGCTGCAAACACTGCAGGTGTTTCTTTAAATACACCCAACATTTTCAAAGAAAATTGTGTTCTTACATATCTAATATATTATTCATCTACTGTATCAAATGTCTATTAACAGAGAGGATGGTTCCTGCTTCATGTGGATGCTCACAACCTGCTTTTGCTAATTACCTGTGGTAAAGTGGGATTAACAACAGGAATGATATGCTTCTGCTTCTCTGACAAAATGATGATGTCATCGATGGCCCACTGGTCATACCCTTCCCCTGAAAACACGGGCTGCCACCAGCGAAACCTGGTGCAAGGTGTCTTGGCTGCAGCTGGCAGCTCCAGATAGACAAACCTGAGGAAGAGAAATTCAGCAGAACTTTAGGGAACGCAGTTTGTAGAGAAATGGGAGAAATACCACTGAACAGGGGAAAGAAACAGGAAAGCCAGGGTCTGTCTCACATGTAAAAGTCCTCAGAAATCTTCTACATATCTGGATACTTATTTATACACAGCATATCAAGAAGCCTTCTTTGTTCTTCTTGTCTATGGAGAATGTAAACTCTTTAAGACAATAGCTATTTTTCACTCTTTATTGCAGTATTGCCTAGCACAATAAGGAGCTGATTTGAACTCTTCAGCTTTGAATTAAACTGTTCAGCTGATCTATGTTCAGCAAATCTTAACATTCTTCTGGTGCCAGCAAGTAATAGTGAAATATACTGGCAAAATTCATTTCTCATTCTCTTCTGCTGGTTGGTCCTATTTGTGGATAAAAGCATCCTTATATTACAATGAAATAGATTATGTAGCAGTTGCCTGTGGTGGATAAAAATATTTCAGCCTTTCTATATGGGTCTTCATGAAAGGACTTCAGGTCTTCTCAGATAGTTTGCCTTACATTCAACTTCGGAAACACCTTACAAAAGTGATGTTAAATGAAAGTGGAAGTTTCAAACCTAATCACTTATGTTAAAAATACAAAAATTAGTTACTCGTTAAGTCCTATTTCAGTCTCAACTAAGCCATATCATATATTCCTTTCAGTACTCTTTCTTTATACCATGTTTTTAATTGTTATTTTCTACCATGGACCCTGATTCACTTTCTGGTTAGGCAGAGAGAAGTGGAGGAATTGTTCAGGGTTACAAAGAAACTTTTTCCCAGAAGATTCCAAGTTTATGTGTTGGAAAATAAGATCTGGACCACAGCTGAAACAGCAGAAAAATGAATATGCATAGCTGTATTCTGTAAGGACCATCACTCTTAGTTACTCAGAGGGGCAAATGTTTTGTCTAAAAATAACATATTGGATAGTCCAGAGATTAAAGTTTCAGTATGTAGCTTCTTTGTTGCATGTGTCCTGTAAGTTTGACAAAGTAGAGACTAAATGACGCGCCCAGTGGATGAAGAGAAGGCAGTGGATGAACTTATTCGGGGTTTTAGTAAAGCTTTTGATACCGTACCTCACAGCATCCTTATGGACAGGTTGTCCAGCTGTGGGATAAGAGAATTCATGGTGAGCTGGATAAAGAACTGGCTCAATAGCAGAGCTCAAAGGGTTGTAGTGAATGGGGCTACATTGGGCTGGCAATTGGTCCCAGGTGGTGCTTCCCAGAGTTCAATTTTAGGGCCAATCCTGTTCAGTATACTTAGCAACTATCTGGATACAGAAGTTGAATGCATCATTAGCAAGTTTGCTGATGATATCAAACGTGGAGGTGCTGTTGACTCTCTTGAGGGACAAGAAGCCTTGCAAACAGATCTAGATTGGAGCATTGGGCTGTGATTAATGAGATGCAATTTAAGAAGTCAAAATATTGGATTCTGTACCTAGGATGGAGTAATGCCAGGCACAAGTATAAACTGAAAGAAGAGTGGCTGCAGGACAGCCCTGCAGAAATGGATCTGGGAGAGATAGTCGACAGCAGGCTTTACAGAAATCAGCAGAGTGCCCTGGCAGCCAAGAGGACAAAAAGCATCCTGGGGTGCATGACACACAGCAGAAACAGCTGGTAAAAAGAGGTGAGTATCTCAGTGTATTCAGCATTGGTGCGGCCTCACTTTGGGTACTGTGGGTAGTTTTGGGCCCCGCAATTTAAGGAGGATGTGAAGATACTTTTTCACTTCCAAAGGAGGACAACAAAGCTGGAGGAAGGGCGGGAAGGCATGTCCTATGAGGAGTGGCTGAGCACTTCAGGCTTGTCTAGTTCAGAGAAAAAGAGGCTGAGGGGTGACCTCATTGCTGTCCACAGCTTCATGAGGAGGGGAAGTGGCGAGGGAGGTGTTGGTCTCTTCTCCCTAGGATCCAGTGAGAGAATGTATGGGAATGGCTCAAAGCTGCACCAGAGGAAGTTTAGACTAGACATTGGGAAGCATTTCTTTACTGATATGGTGGTCAAACATTGAAACAGGCTTCCGCAGAGGGGTGATAATTCCCCAAGCCTGTCAGTGACATGTGGACAATGCCCTTAACAATATGCTTTAACTCGTGGTCATCCTGCTGGACTAGATGATCATTGTAGGTCCCTTCCAACCATTCCAACTAATGATTTCTATTCTATTCTGTTCTGTTCTGCTCAGTTTGGTTCTGTTCAGTTTAGTTCTGTTCTGTTCTGGTCTAATCTAGTCTGTTCTACAAAAGTTCACTGCTTTTATACTTCCATGTGCTGAGATCACGTTAGAAAAGGACAGTTTTCTGATTTATAGAAGTCCTCCTGAAAACATTGTTCATTGCAATGCAAAATGACAAGATGGGAAGATACAATTATTTACATATTGAAAGACATGAAGTACAGGTAATAGAAATCATGTTAATACATGCAGACAAATGCATTCTTACAGCAAATTTGAAATGCTGAACATGATTTCTTCTTGTCCTTAAATATTTTTTTACAGGAGTTTTTGTTGTATGTGACATTAATACATGTTTGTTAGATCTGAAACCAGAGTCAGAAATGGCAGAGTTCTACACTTCCTCTGGGCAAGTTTTGCATTTGCTTGCTAATATTTTGCAGATATTAGCATTTTAGTCATGTTTCACATAGGAGAAGAGTGATTGGAGATTTTATATTGTACTTCAGATTTTGTAAGGCCCACTTTCATTAGACTTTTCCTTTCTAGTGCAGGAGTTTACTGTGGCAGCCTGAGAAAGTTTACATATAATGATGGCTTTTAAACATTATAACTTGAAATAATTATTCAGATTTTCATAAATTGAGAAATAGGGTGGGTTTTTTTTAAGAGCTGATGCAGTATGGATTTAATTTAGACCAAAATTATACCTGGGTTTGCTGAAGTCAGAGAAATACATTTCTGCTAGTAGCTGCCAGTTGATTCCGCCGTTATTGCTGTACTGCAGCAGCACACCTTCTTCTCTGCTGTCTGGTTTATTGCATGAAGAACTGTCTCCTCCTATCTGGATGTAAAACTGGACAAAATCCACCCAGGTTGTATCCAAATCCCAGCTTACCAACTGTCTTTTTCCAGCCTACAGAACAAAGAACAGAGGGGCAATAATAGTATTAAATAGGACACCTTCACTGAGGATAGACATATTTAAAGTCCAACTCAGATTAATATTGCATATAAAATAGCATAGCACAGAAGACATTGAATTTTGTATTAATATGACATTATTTTTGTCTTTCAGACAATGATTCTGCTTGGCTATCCTTTATGTCTTAATCACCCTGGTGTGATCCCACAGGAATTATTATTAGATTTCAACAAACGATGTGACTTCTTAACACAATTTCTACACAACTATTTCATCTATTCTGGAAGCTGAATGCTTGTGTTTTCAAAACTTGGTTAGTTTACACCCAACAACTTAAACCTGTGAAGAATCCTTTGAACCTCAAGAAGCTCATTTAGGATACAGTCATAATATTTTGGCCTTGAATTATACCCACTGTTTTTGTTTATTTGGTGGTTTATCCTCAGCTGAGCGAAGCTGTCCTGGATAGTGCTGTCGGAGTGAGATGGGTTCAGACCTGGGTGCAGCCCCAAGCTTCCCAGTGCAGCTCCACGTGGCTAATACTGGGCAAGGTGGCAATGACAATCTCTTGGTTGTTTGCTTTCACAGCTTCATTTGGAGACCCATGGGAATTTGAAATCATCATCACCAAATCAAACTGGGAATAGATAATAAAGATGCAAACACCCTTGCTGCCCCATGGACAGGTACTCAATGTACTGACCTGCAGTGGATAAAACTCTGTCTGTAAAACTATCCCAGGTGGGCTTTCCTATCTACAACCCACAGCAGCTCTGCCTGGCAAAGGGTTAATCACAGACAGACAAGCAACATAAAACCTCAGAGGAATTGCAGGGGCTAATTGAAAGAGGTCTCTACTGCAAACACACGTACAATTGATTAAAATGAGTTGTAAAACAAAAGTAAGAGAGTCGGCAGAACAAAGCCAACATTAATTCTGGAAGCAGTAATTGATTATGGCGGTAAACATTAGACATTCAAATAAAAAGTGGCTATTTGAGCAAATGAAAAGAAAAATGGAGCCGGTGAATGTGAGCTCCCAAAACAATCCAGAACTATTGGGCAACTATAAAAATATTCTTTTATTATCTACCAGCACAGCCACTGGGCACTTTGAAAAGGATCTGAAAAGAAATTAAATAAATCACCTTCTGTTGATGGCACACAGACTGCTACTACTCAAGAAATGAATGATAACCTATCCCTTGGAGATCAATAGAAAGGGGCCAGGAATACCTAAATGAGTTTTTCACTCCTCCTTAACAGAAATCAGAAGAAAGATCATAGCAGGTTAATACTAATTTAGCAAACTACTTTGGAGAAACTTGGCATAAGGAACTGAGCCAGAAGGAAAAACATCTAACAGAGAAGACAATTACATAAAAAAATCCAATTATCACAATTAGCTAGTTGTACTGATTGGTCTATTATGAAATTTTCAGTGCAGAGCTGCATTTCCAGGGGAGCTGGATGTGAGACTATATAGGAGCGCTGAAAATTATTTCATGGGTTAGATTTTTGTAATGAGGTAAACAACACGCAATTACACAGCGTTGCATATTGGGTTATTCTTCTGGGACTGATCTGGCTCTCATGACAGCAGTGGTGGTTTGATCAAACCTTTAAAAGAGAAGCACATAGCTGCATTTAAACTCTTCCTTTCAATTAAGAACAAAACCAAATCCAGTACTAGATCTAAGGAGCAACAATAAAAAATAAATCTGTGATTACAACCTATAATCCTACGTCTGGTCAGAAAGATTTATTTTTATTTTAGCTATAATTGATATTAATTAGCAGAATTCCCCATATCTCTTTCGTACTCTATTATTTTTGTCTGCAAAGCATCCAAGTTATACAAAAGAGTAACCTCCTACAGGCTAAGCACTTCCCAAAAGTCATTTTTTCACTAGTTTTCATCCTGTGACCTCAAATTAAGCTGCTTGTCCCCTGGAAAGAGAAACAAGCATCTCCATCCCTCACCCAGAACAGTATAGAGTAAACAAATGGGAGCTGCTGGATGCTGAGAAAGCACTGAGTCTTACAACAGAAAATGCACAATTAAGACAGTATGAATGTACACACCTCCCAGCACACTGGTGATTTACTTCCTTCCATTACAGCTGGTATTTCTTGAATACATAATGCACTAGTCCTTCCCTATCTCTTTTGGTTGATTTGTTCTTTACCTGCAGAGCACAGCTGTGCTGTTTAATGCACTTCTCATACTACATGAAACTTTCTGCTCCCTTCCTTTTTTTTGCCATACAAGCACATTGTACTCCATTCAAGTCTCCAGTACGTGCCTTTCCCAATCTCCTATCCCTCATTTAGTACCTTGTTGAAGTAGAGCGAGGAGCCAGATGAGATGACCCCACAGCCTTCCTCAGGCTTGACAACCTCTCCCCCAATAATTTCCTGCCACTCTGTCTTCAGGCTTTCTGGGTTCTCAAAATCAGACATGATGGTCGAAGGAAGGGGATTTTCAGGCTGACATTCAGTACCCCGAAACCCTGAGTCACACCTGTAAGGAAGTGTAAACGTAAGAAGCTTTTAAAGACTTCGACACTGACAATTACTCAAGGATCCTGGAAATGATCTAGAGTAGCTGGATAAAAAAGCTATCTCTTATTTCTAAAAAACCCTGTGGTATACAGAAGGTTTGACATTGGCAGGCAGCAGTCTGTGCCTTTGGTGTTGCACCCATGCTGACAGCGGCTGCCTAGCAATGCTGAACTGGTCCCTAGTGTCCTTCTGACCCAGCAAAACAGCTCCAGCACTGAGCTGGTCCCTGGCTGTGCAAAGTGCCTGAGGGGCCAGCAGGACACGTGTAGCACTGAAGCCCTATGTCACTGACAGCTCTTCCAAGGCCTGGATCTGGCAAGGTTATGGGTTCTTGGACAGAGAGGTGTGTGGAGCAATCAGCTGTTAAAGTTGCATGAATGGTCTAACTCCCTATAGTGCTTTTATTTGTGAATGTTGCAACTAAAAGTAGGAACAACAGCCCTCTCTCCCTTCTCTTCTGCCCTGCCAAAACTAGCCAAACCCAAAGGATGCAAAACAGTAGGATACCTGAATTATCAGAAGACCATTGTTAAGAGGAACTGGCAAAGGTTTCATACCTGCAAACACCGTGGTCGCACCAGCCGTGTCCGCTGCACATGTTGGGACACTGCTGTCCAATGTAGATGTTGTCTAAGGCCCATTCATCTTGGGCTGTGTAGTAGCACTGACTCCAGCGGAAACGTGTGGCGCTGGACCTTAAAACCAATAACAATGCTTTAATTTGTGATTCTGTACAGAGCTGTAGGAAAAAAAAGATAAAATGCAGCTATAAAAAATAAAGTTGATATCACAATCACAGCCCAGCCTGCAAAGACTGGCACAACCAAAGAAGATTTTAGTAAATGAACTACATGATACCACTGGCTGCACAGAGCGATATAATGGACTTTCCAGTCATTAATGGCATTTCTGAGGAAGGCTGCAGAGGTGTTACAGGGACTTTGTACTTTATTTCATGGTAAATCTTCAATGAACATTACTAGACTTTTACTGAGTGTCACCTGTGAGGGTCACTGGTTGCAAAACTAGAAAGATGGGTCTAGGACATGACTGTGATTTTTATATCTTTGGTCACAGTTAACAGGCTATAAGTTACGTATAAAGGTTTCATCTGATACTATTAAAGCTCTTGAGTGTGTTTTCCCCCTTTGTATACTGCTATTTCCATTCAGCAACAGTTGACTGGTTTTGGTTGGTAATAGAAATTTCTTTTTGTTGGGATGATTCCAAACTAGATTTTGCTCACATACCACTGATGGCATTGCGATCACAAGTTTTTGACAAAGGTCCTGTTTCATAGCACCTATTTTTATTCCACATTGCAAAGAGCTTAAAGAGCTTGCTCGTAGCCAACTACTCAAACAGAATCTGTAACACCCCAGGTTTGTTGTGGGGAATCAGTGGATTAAATTACTTGCCTATATATAGCTAAATTCTGGGTATGTGCAATATTCTTCAAATGGAAAACTTCACTGGGGTTTCTCCTTTCTAGTTAAATAGTTCTTCAACAGCTTTGGCTTTCGTTACTGTAGTGGAGTAAGGTAACATTATTGACCCTGCATGCTGTAAAATAATTTGCAATATCATGTAGATATTGCAAATATCTTGATGTTGGCCCTCTTGATGCTGCTTAATGTTGGTCCTCTAGGAGGCTGTCCAATGTGACAATGACATGTTCTATGCCAAGTGATTGCTGCTAGCCAAACCCAGCCTGACATCCACCACCCTCGAAAACCAAGGCTGGAGAAGAAACTGCATCAATAGAAGAGTAATTTTTGTTGTCACGGAGCCTTTCCAAGCTGCCCTGCCAACCTGTGCTCATCCAACAGGTTACAAGTGTTGTTAGTGGCAACTCCCATTTGGCGGGCACAGGGACCCTCCAGTCCACGCTCATGCCAGAATGAGATTAAGAAAAATATATCGCATATGAAGTGAAGCAAAGGTGTGAGATCATTCGCTGCGACAAAGCGAAAGGGGCTGTCTTGGCTGCATGATGGGTCTGGGAAATAAAGGTGTGATGGGGGCAATGTGGGTGCTGAGGCTGGGTCACAGAGCTGTGGAGGGGATGGACAGGGGAAGCAGGGCTGACTGTGGACAATTTAAAATCAGACTTTAAACAAGGACAGGCCTGTGCCTGGCCAAGAGCTGGTCAGGCAGGCTAAGAATGAGAAACAGCAGGTTCCTACAAGAAGTAGGAGCTTCTTCCCTAGCTTGTTTCTCAGCCATATGGCTACATTATGACGGCACAGATATAATGCTGGTACCCCAATTTAAGAGAAAAAGCTCTTTGCCCCAGCCCCCCAAAATTTATGTAGAATAAGAACTATTAAAATGAATATTGTAAACGTGGCTGAATCACCTTTCTCACATGAAAGGAACTGAAAAATTGAGTAGAGGCCCATGCAGCTAGAATGGGCAGGACGGCAGAGCACTTAGCCAAGCAGTCACACACTAGAAGCATGCAAAGATCAGTTTAGCATGTGCTTGGAGAAATTTTTAAAATACCAATTTTGAATTCCCTTAAAAAACACGTTAAGCTGCCCAAGGGCTTGCTTTTTAATTGAAATCACCCTTTTCGTCTGTTTTAAGTATCTGCTTGATATTGCAAATAATTTAAGCATTCTTACAGCATGCAGAACTAATACGCAGGGCAAGATCTGCTGCTAAATACTCCCTCAGGATATAATGTATTGATGGGTTACATTACAAGAGCTATGAATTATCCATTAAAAGTGCACAATGCCAGTAATCTGCACATGAAGGACTTCTTAAGCTTGCATAGGAACAATGGACAGTCAATACTCATCACCATTATTTACTGTTTATTTCTGGAGTGCTTTGAAGCCAGCACATCACCTCAGTGGTGGCATTTATGCTTGCTACAGCGCATCAATGGCACCACAGAGAGCCCTGACAGAGACTGTGTGCTCTGAAAGAGCAGTAGTGGCTGGTGTCAGCTCTCACATGCTGAAGAAAATAACAATACTATACCATAGAAAGGTATTAAAGCAGGTGAACCTCCTCCTGCATGACCTCCCAGCACAAGAAAACTGGTGGGGAATTACAGTGATACAGGGGAAATTTCACCATCCTGTAGAAGACTCGCAGTGTCCCAACAAGTGGTGGTGCCCCCTGAACAGTTCCTGGTGCTACTAACTCCAGCATCAATAGCATTTCTCAGCCACTCGCTGGCTGCTGCTGCTGGGTGTGAATGTCCTTGTAGGGTGGCTGTGTGGCTGAACCGCGGCTGGTTTTGGGGCACCAGGCTCACACCTACCCTACAAAACAGTAGGGAGAGCCCACCTATGGTTGTAATAAAGTACACCTCTGTGTCCAGGGGAGTGCCACACTGGAAACCCTACCAAGATGACCCCTGTGCAGCACCACTGTGGAGCTGCTCCCAGTTCAGCTCCGCTCATTAGTTAGAAGCTTCCCAGATGAATGCAGTGGTGGCAGGAGATTTGTTTCCCTCATTTAAGGGGAGTGGAGGCAGGGATGAGTTGCATTGCTGCCTGGAGATGAACATGTGGCTGAAATAGAGGTGTGTACATCAGCTGGGCAGCTGGGGATGGTCTTCAGGGAGCCATATCCTACAGGGCTGTGGTTATTTTTAACTGCAGACAAAGAGAGCTCTTCCCCAGGGACAGCTTCCCTGCTATGGGAAATCCCATGGCCTCCAAGCTACAGAGGGGCAAAGAGATGCCCTCACCTTCCCACCCAGCCAGGTGGTGATGGGGTCATCACATGGCTGTGGGCAGCAAAAGGTCTCGTGGATTCAAATTCCCCTCTGGGCAAGGGATGACACATGTTAGGCTGAATTCACAATTGCTAAAGCAAAACTGCTGAAAAGCTGGTCCTGCTCACTGTTTTTGAAAGCTTTCCAAAGCCGCTTTGCACCTCAAGGTAACAACAGCTTAAGAGGATCATGCTGTTAAAAATGGTAATCGACAATTTTAAAAAGCCATGTTAATTAAGAAAAGAGAATAAGGAGCTGAGTGTCAGCTGCATTCCCAGTGATAAAATACTGTTTTTCTGGACAGTCACCATTTGGACACCGCACCATATTGAGGAGTCACGAAAGCATTTTATTACAAGCAAAATAAACCTCCCCAGTTCCTCTCTCTCTTTTTTTTAATGCTACTGGAAGGCAATCTGGCTTTCTGATGACATTATATCTAAGTCAGGTTGTTGTCAAATAAAAGTCACTGCTGTTGTGTGACATTTTACATAAGCACAAGGAAATCATATCCCAGAAGTGTTGCGAGCGAAATGATGTTCTTTCTGCTGTGAAATTTTTCAGATATGTGGGTCAAAATAAAATCATTGTCTTCTCTCTTGATATTAAGAAACCTCACGATGTGATGCAAATTTGTAGCTGATAAAATTGCATTTGCTACCTTCTGAGTTACCATAATTACATTTACCCAATTATCCTGAAACTCTCATTCAGTCATTAGGTGCTGATTTGTTTATGAAGTCAGCAACTGACAGCTGCTTGTATCTCATTAAGCCCTGTTCATATGTAAATGCCTCCCATAAAACTGAGATTAATTTTCATCAGTGTTAGAAATGTTCAGTTCAAGTACAATACAATTTCAGTGAGCAGGTGCATACATTCGAGTTCTTCAGTACAAGTCTCACTGTTGCAGCAGATTTCCTAACATCCGAAATCTTGGATAACACAGGGACCTTGTAAACTCACACTTGCCAGATGCAGAACATCTACAGATGTGCAGAAATACCATCACACCCAGAAAGTTTCACAAGAGAAATAGGTGCTGTTATGAACAATTTTCTGGTTGCATGAGCACAGCACCACAGCCTGATGCTGTGCACTGAAGGTGTAAACCATCAACAAAGAGCTGTACATACAGGGATGAAAACTCGAGCAATCACAGCAGGGCTGTGCAGGTGTGTGAGGGCATGTTGAGACTACCACAGGCCAGAGCAAGGCTAATGAGATCTCAAGCCCCTGACCTGAGTCCTTGTTTAGGTGGTTTGTTTCCCTGAGCAGTAAGCAGAGGGCAGGCTATGGGGCTGAGCCAGAAGGAAAGTCCCCAGAGCCACCTTCCTCTCACCCCTGCTTTGGGAAGGCAGAAGACCTGGTTCTCCCCATTGCACTGTTCTTCCTGGTCATTACTAAGTTTTTTCCCATGCGTGGTTGCTGCAGAGGAGTGCAGGAGGGGAAAGGAGAGGAGAAGGCTCTCCCTGTAGAGAGCCATATGGAGCATATTCCCTACCAGCCCCCTGGGATGATGCCCTCTGTGTGGCCAGACTAGCAGAGGAGATCTGCACATTTAATGTTCACCAGTAACCCCCCAAGTTTGTAAAGGCAGGAACTTGCCCTCTGTTAGTAAACATGTCTTAAAAATACAAAAAAAAATCCCCTCCCAATCTCAACCCAAAGCATGACTGAGCTTTCAGTCTGCTCCTTGCCAGTGGAAAGGATGGAAAATAGAGGGAAAACATCTGAGATGCATCTGGTGTGCTGGGCTGCTTTGGTGGGTAACGTAGCCATCCTTCCTCTTTACCCCATTATGCCATACGACAACACAGTCATCCTGAAGATGTGTTTGATGACGGACAAAGTAATGTTCAGTGGTAATTTGTACCTTAATTACAAACAACTCTGCTAACGAACAGGAATCCCTTCAGATATAAGACAGAGTGTGAAATATTTATGATTTGTGCGCAGTACAAAACAGGAAGCCAGCTATTATTTCATCATAGTTTCGCCCTGCAGTCTCCTAAATTAAAATGGAATTATTTGCTTCTGTCACCTCATACCCTGTGGAGAATTATTAGCTCCTAAAGAAAAAAAGCCCACAGTGTTTGCATTATCAACTCTACAGTATATAATTGTAACAACTTTGAGTACAGTGTATATCCTAGAAATCAATTTAAAACCAACAATCTACTTTACAATATAACATGCAAAACTGTAGGCACTTTTTAAACTCCTAAATGCCTATGTGAGCTACAGATTTTACAGCTGGTGGCACATAATGGCGTATAAAATTTACTACATTATAATCTAATTATGAAGCAGTTTTTCATAGACTTACTTGTTCCATTTGGTATTATCTGACCTGATACACTTTAAGGAGTCAATATTTGCCCCTGATGGTTTGCCTGACAATGGGAAATTCTGAATACTGGCAGTAAAAATGGCCAGTGTTTTGAAAGAAGGTATTATCATGGGTTGGTTGATAGGAATATGTTGCATCGAGGCAGTGGAGAGTGTAGAAAAATTATGAAGGACAGTGAAATACAATGATAACTTAATCTCTGCAAGCTCTCATGCAATTGCTGTGATGGATTCAGGTCAAATATAAGCAAAGTGTAGCTCTAATTGGAATAATTTAAGGAATTCAGGAAGCCCTGAAGATTACTGAAGATTTATGTCAACTTCTTACTTGTGTGTTAGAATAACACTCTAAAAACAAATAATGTAAGATATCATATAGTTAAATATATAAAAATGATAGGGCAGGCAAAACAAGTTTGGTTTACAATAAGATGAATAATGTTGTGCTTTCTGATTATTTCTTTTTTTTGCAGAAGAGAATGTTATTTTTGAAGACATGCTATAAAAAGAAATAAAAGGTAAAAATTCCCAGAAATGAATCACTAGGTATTGTTTACACAAGGCTTTGGTCTGAAGATGTAAACAATAAGGAATGCGCAAAATAAAGCCTTCCTTTAGTGGGGCACTTACAGACAAGTGCCACTATTTTTGAAAAGGTCTGAACTTTATTAGGAGAGTCACAGCATGTATTGAAAACAATCCTGAACAATAGTTTCTGGTGACTTCACCAACATTTCACTCTCTAATTATGTAAGGAATGTATTTTATGTTATATACTTGCAACCGGGTCAGCCCTGGTACCCTGGCACCCAACCCACCAGCTGAAGTACGATTTACAGAGCACTTGACCTTTGTCATAATAATTTAAAAGGAGAGGATTTATCTGCATCTCCCCCTAAAACAATTAAAAAGATGAACAAAATGCTCACCAAGTCTTCTGTGGTAAAACGACGGTGATTCTCCGCCACTGAGTAAATTCGCTGGAGTGGTAAATACTTGCTGATGTAAACTCCTGACAGCTCGGCATACTGGGAAGACATTCCTTGAAGTAAAGCATTTCAAAACCAGATTTAATATTGAGGAAGTATTGGGAACAGAAGCAAGGGTTAAACACTCATAGAAGGAGGAGTGTGCCAGGGTCTAGATGTTGGAGTGAAAGACACAGAAGCAGAATAATCCTGACATGATGCAGAGAAATGTCTCAGAAAAATAACAGTAATACAATTCAGGATAAGTCATATAACACATTTAAAGAATCCAGCATTAGTAACTAGGGGTGTGCTGTTTTCCTCCATGAGGATGTCTACCTCATTTATTTCACTATTCTCACCCCAGCATCTAGGGATGACTACGAAGTAAGTCTACAAGTCCAGTATGGAATAAGTCTATGAAAGTGCTCTCCAGACTACTGTACCAGCCATTTTAGAGACCTACTTGCAATCTTTTGCCTGTGCCGCTGGCTTCCCCCACTCCCTCCACCTCCAGCGGGAAGCAGAGTAGGAACACAGCTGCACAAGAGCAGACAACTATGGTCTGATGAATGTGCCTCCAGAGGCCCTTACCATGCTCTGCAGCTGTATTACCTTTGACACCTATAGCAAGTGGTGTAAATTCCCCCTTGCTGCTTCTATGATTCTTTCTGCATTTAATGCAGATTCCTAGAGAGGTCTGTTTCCCCAATTTTCTTTTTTCTCATCAAAAAATCTGATCATTATTACATTTTTTATATAAAATATAATTAAGTCCGTTATCCCAACAGCCTCTTACTGTTTTCTAGACCTGCTCTTCCCATCTTACTCCATTTTTCTGCAATATTCTATACATCTATTTATACATTGCCAGAACAGCACCCAAAATTCTTATGCTATGGTTTTGAGGAAGTATTAATAAAGTGTTATTACCAACCTGTGTGTTCTTCTTCTAGCTACCCATTCAGAGAATCCCTTCTGCCACTACTGCCACAGCTCAGTTCCTCCTGACCCTCTCCACCTCTCTGAGAGATATTACACTATTTTTCATAGATATATATTGCTCAAATATCTTAGAGTATTAAATGAGGAGCTGATAGCTTATTCTGTTGGTTTTTGTCTGGTTGTGGTGATTTTTAATAGATTTTCTGAAGGCTTATTATACTTTCCAGCAATTTTCAAACACTTCTCATTGATTCATCTCCCCTAAGAGATCTTACAAAACAGGATCTGATCAGTGCTCATGAAGCAAACAAAACTTTCACACAAAACTTTCAAACACTTTAATTAATTAGTGTTTTGTGTATTTGCCAGATTATGTCCTTGAAATATACTACAAATAGCCATCTCTATTAGTCTTTTATCACAGCAACATGGGCGGTGTGAGAAAAACAGTTTGGCTGCAAGTTCTTCTCTCTGAACTCAGCTCCAATGAGAAAGGAAATGAACACTGATATTTGAAGGCTACTGATCTTGATGGCAAGGAGAAACCCCATACACCCACCACTAGGAACTATTCTTGAGTGTGATGATGATGCCTGCTAGGTATAAAAGACACAAACACCACTTAAGACACAGTATTTATAGGTTTCCTCAGAATTCTCTTTAAGGTAAGAAAGCATTACTTGGATGTAGAAAGTTTTAAAATTAAGTTTTTTGCCATTTCTCTACCCTACCCATCAGAAGTAAATGTGGCAAAACACAGCATGCAAAACGTAACATGATAATGCTTTCATTGCTCATAGAAGATGTGGGACTGGATGTTCAAATCCCTCTGTGAGCCTTGAAAGCAGGCAGTGAAAAGGCGGCAGGACAAGTTCCCTGACATGCCCTGAACCTGCTTAGGGGCAGCCAAAAAACCTTGCTTAGTTCACCCTGAGGCCAGGGAAAGTCCAGTTTGTCATATTAGAGGGAAAAAAAAAAAAGTGCAAATTATGGCCAAATGCACTATTCACATTTGTGCTCAGGCAAGGCTGAACCACACAGGGAAAAAGCAGCCAGCACTGCTATTTGCACTTCTAGCAGAGACTGGGAAACAGACAGTCATTACAGACTTGGACTGTGTTTGAACCAGGGGTGGGAGATGAAACGGTCTACATTAAATCCCCCAAAGGAATGCGCTTTCCATTTATGAAATGGCTGCGCACAAGGGCAGAAAGAATTTCTATCCATTTAAATGCCAGGGAACAGTAGATGCATTTCACTTTGAAAAACAAAGCAATAGCACAACAAAGATCTCGGCCATTACTCTGTAGCTCTGTCTAACCGTGGCCCAGTTATTTTCTCGACCTTGGTTCATTCCTGTCACAATTTTGTGTTTCAGGCTCTCAGACACCTTTCTTCCAAATATCATGAATAACAGTTTAAATATTTATATTAGTAATTTTGATGATTCCAACTGAGAATTTCTTTACAGAAAGCGGAATGAGGAAAACATTCTTCCTTTGTTTAATGCCACAAGTATACTTCAGATGCAATTTGTCTAAACAGTTTGCAGAAGACAAAGGTCTTCGCTGCCAGCCTCACCTCCTGAACAAGATGCCACGTGAGGCCATGGTTGGTGGAGTAGTCCAGTTTCACCTGGTTGTCCATATGAGGAGTAAATGCCTGATCGCAGCCCATCACCAAGTTGAACTGTATCATATACGAAGCTCCAATCTGCATAGACTGGGTCTCCACATAGCGCATACTAGAAGCTAACTTTGAATCTCCTGTAAAACTGAAATGTGTAAGGAAAGAATCAGAATCCATCCCAAAACTAAATCAGAACGCAAAATTCTGAATGATTCTGTGTTAAATACAGCAATGCTTCTTTCTTTGTTCTGTGTGGATTGGCACATGGTATGAGATCATGCACAAAAGCCTCCTTCTGTAGGAACTTCTGCACATTACCAGGAAGACCCTGTTGTACCCCAGAGTGTGAAATACTGAATTATTCTGTTAGTTCTTACTACATGCTCTTTGTATCAAGGATCAACTTATGATCAAGCAAAGGATAACATACAGAAAAAACAACATAAAGAAAGTCCATTCCCCAGGAGTGTGCATTGCCTAAGGTCATGTCATAGGAACAGCTGCAATTTCATTCAAACAGTGGACAGTAAAGATACACTGCATTTAGTTTAAAATATTCCTATTACATAGACTTTTCATTCCATTGATTTTCGAGTGATTCTATATGCAACTTGTTCACTGACTTTTGACTGTGTTTCAGAATTAATATCACCTATTCTCAGCTTCTTTTCTGCAGGATGTGCTGATATAAGAGTTACATTATCCAGTGGATTGGAGAAGATAATTTTGCCAGTAGTAATGTTTGTAACACACCAAGCCTCATACATGATACAAGGTACCCAGCTATCCCATATGTGGTAACGTAGTTTGAAATTACAAGGTTATTTTAATTTAAGTGGAGGTTTTTCTTCTATGCAACATTCAAAAGTTGAAAACATACAAACAAAACCAAAAACATTTGAAAGAGAGGTATAAGGAGGAAACAATAACAACTTAGATGTTGAATCCTGTGCACTAGCTTTTAAAACAGAAGGTTTTTAAGAAAGTTCATGTAGAATGAGAATTGCCTCCTTCTCCTTTATTTGAGATGTTTAGTTCGTGTCTTCCAAAGTAATGTAGTCCTTTCAACTTCAACATTTTCTAGGACTATTCTTAATTTGAATAGTTTAGGATTGAGATTGCATATTTTTAAAGAAAATCACTGCAAATCATGCAAAGATAAAAAGCTACACGCAGTACACTGCTGATGAAGAGAATGATGATCACGTAAGTTACATCTTAAATGAGATGTAACTTAAATCATCATCTTAAATAAGAAATCCTAATCTTTCAATACCATACAATAAAACATATGAACTTCTATCCCCATAAAGTTCAAGGTCATGAAGTCAGTGCAAGGACTAGGAATACAGTGTTACTTAACATTCTTTTAAATTAATTTACTGATCCACGCTGTTTTCTATAGTGTCCTTTCCAGACAGAGCAATTAAGGCCTAAATGTTAACATTCTACCTTAAAGCTTTAGGGGAAATTACTGAAAGCTGGTACTAGTTTTGTCACTATTGAATTGCTGTTACTTGACACAAGTTAAGATCTAGCCTTCTTTTTACCCTCTGATCTTGCTGTCTGTGACTTCATTTCCTAAAGGATGATCCAACTCATGACACTACATCAAACTACCCAGTCTATGCTGATCAGCACCATGATCTGATGGTGGATGGACATTCTCTTCACTTCTGGGGCACTGTCATGGACAACTGGACCAGAAAGCAGTAAGTTACCTTGAAAAACTGTATCTCTGCTGTTTGCTCTTTCAGTCACTGTTGTCAGCCTTTTTCTTCTCAATGGCAAGGATAATTTGAAGTTGACTAGAGGATATAATGTGGACTCATTGGCAGTCCAGGTGGCAACCTATGGTTTGTGGCTTTGTTGTTAGAACTGACTGCATCTCAGAATGATTGGTTTGGATGATGCCTGAATTTATTTTTCTTCCAAACTTTATCTAGAAGTTTTCAAAATGACAAACCCTGCAAATTTAAACATTAAAGCTGACTTGGTCTCACACAGTTTCAATTTCTACAATGCAGCTTGAAATTTCATGGCTGATGTGGGAAATCAACGTTTTACAGAAGCCCTCTTGGGAAATCTGTGCCAGTACAACCAGGCTCTTCAAGTATCAGCTGTGTGCAGTAACATCAGCTGAAAGTTATACGTAGCAATGCTTTGGAAAATGATTTGGCATTGCACATGGGCACAACACATCACAGTTACCTAAAGCTCATCTGAAAAGAATAAAGGAGTTGAAACCAAACAGTCTGATGAAGCATCTGCCTAGAAGCTGTCTTCTCCAAAGTGATGGAAGACAAGTGAAGGACAGATACTCAGCATAGGTGCAAAGAATTAAATGTTTCATTTTATCTTTGTCTCCAAGGAAAATCCCTCTATTTAATGTTACTGGTGTAAAACCAGAAAAAAAATCTTAAAATGCAGTATTTTTTTACTGGTGGCCTTCAGGTCATGATTAAAACACTTCTAAGTTTACTATTCATTTTCATTTAGTAACTTAGCCAGTGGATATCGTACACAATACTCTAAGTGAGAATTGTTGTAAAATTAAAACAGCTCTATGGAAAGGATAGTAAAGAAATGTGAAAAAGGAAGCTAGCAATCAGGTGAAGATAATTTGTGATGCTCTGTAAGAAGCTTTTTTAAGAGGAGGAAATCACATTATGGGTTCACAAAGTCCTTTATCATCCACAAATTACCTCCAGCTGAACAAAGGTAGCATTAAAGGTGGGGGCTCCACGTTACTTGCTGCTACTTTGCTCTCCAGCGTGTGTGGTTAGGTGTATGCTCTTCTCCCGGAATACTAAATGTTTTCTTTGTTCTGGAAGTCACGTAGCTGGAGTAAGTTTCTGGATTTTGTAAAAGGGGAGTAATGTCCCTGGCGTAACAATAATTAATTAAAAAAAAAAAATCAGAAATGAAAATGCAGAGGCTACATTTTTTTATAAATATGTAGCTGTTTGTTTCTAGCACGCATATAATTAGACCTGTGGAGTCTCAGGAACACAATACCCATAGGTGCCCTCAGAACAATCGCTCTCCCTCCAAGCACTGCCAACTAATTGGTACTTCTGGGAATGATATCACAGCCAATGTCAGCCAGTCTGCACTGCTCCAAACTGCTCAGGGATTCCCAAAATTACCATGTTTTCAAGGCCAGTACTTTCAGGAATACTGAAAAGCCACATGGATGCTGGTTTTGTACAGCTGCATTAACTGAAAATATTGACATGATGGCCAAATGCTCATGCCAGTCCCAGCTTTGCTTCCATCATAGGCAGGAAATGTTTATGCCTTTTAACATTACATGATACATACTTTGCTAAATAATTCCTAAATGTATTATTATCTTTTAATTGAGTCAATTACCTGAAAGAAACTTTCTGCATGTTACAGAGTGATCATCTAAAAGAAAATACATTTTTATAAAGGTAAACTATCAAGCTGATTTAGGGCAACTGTGTTACATTGCTCCATAAAGATAGTTTGTTATGAGCCAGATTTACAGCTTCTCCCAGGCTGCTCCAGAAACAGCGAGACACTCTATTGTCCATTACATTGACTTAAATAATAATGTCATAATCTGACTGAAGATATTTTATTTATATAATGCTATTTTATTTGTGTCCAGATGAATATAAAAAAAATCAACAGAAAGAAACAAGAAAAAGTAAGAAAAAATTATAGCATCCCTATAGATTCTTAAATACATTTCAGCAAGTGGCTGTAAATTGTAACACTCAAGAGACATTTGGGTCAAAACCCTGCTTCTGTATGTGCATTTTGGAGAAGTGATGAATTAATGTATATTTAATTTTAAAAATGGTCTGGAGCCTTTTCTCTATACTCAATGCACTTGCATATATATATATATACATACTTATATATATAAAGTCTAAGAACCAATTTGAAACCAAATGATGACAGCTACAAATAAAGTGCCTGCTGTAGGTAGAGACCATTATAAAATACTCAAAAATCACCTTTGCTTGAAACATATATATATCAACAAACCCCTTCTTTCTAAATGAAACCAGGTATCAAAAAGAGCAACCTCCCTCTTCAACAAAAATAAAAATCCTCCTCCTCAGTTTTCCCTCATTTCAAAGGTAAATATTTCAGATTTACAGACTTTGAGGCAGAAACGGAGGCCTAATAGGCAATTAGAAGGCATTTCAGTGAAAATGGGCCTAGGGATGACACCTTGTAAAATGATTTATAGCTATTTCCAATAGTTCTACTAATGAAAAAGAGGTTGTGAGACTTTTCTCAAGAGGATGGTGTCAGCGCTACTGCAAACTCTGCTCATGGAAAGTCATGAGTTAGAAAATGAGAACCAAATGGACTCACAGCTGGGAAAAGCCAACCATAATTAATTTAACTAGCAGTCGTTTGTACAGACCTTGTGTAAGTTTAAAAATTTCCCTTGGGAGAAACAAGGTCAGTGAAGGACAGAGTTCATGTCTTCCAGTGGTAATGAAAAATACTGATATATAAACAGTAACAAAATGCTCCATCCCTGGCAGTGTTCAAGGCCAGGTTAGACAGAGCCTTGGACAGCATGATCTAGGGTGAGGTGTCCCTGCTCATGGCAGTGGGGTTGGAACTAGATGATCTTAAGGCACTTTCCAACCCAAACCATTCTACCATTCTGTGAAATACTGCAAAGGCTTTGATTCTTTATTCAGTGCATGGGAAGTTCAATATTCCCACTATGACTGAGGACTAAATATCCTAGCCAATATATGTGATGGAGAATTCAGCTGTAGTTTGTTATTTTGATTGTGATTTAGAGTAATAGGAGGAAAACAGGGAAACTTCTGCTATCTTAAATAACCACCCTCCCCATGACAAACTGGTCTTAAAAGAACAGAGTGAAAACAATGTCATTATGGGGCTTTCATTCCAAGTCTTTGATGAAGAAGATGCAAACAGTTTTAGCTCTAACATGTTCTTTAATTTTAATGAGCAGCAAGTACCTTCCTTGTCCTTATTAAAGTGGTTAATGGTGCTTCTACTGCCTCATTATCACCGCTAGAACATGTTTGGTGTTGTTCCTTCCGCTAAGCAAACTCCTTTTAGTTTGACAGATGATCAGAAAGTCAAATCAGGTTGCTCAGAGATTCTTTTTAATAAAATTCCAACAGTGCTTCTCAGAGTGTCCATGGGGACGCTAAAATTATTTGTATTTTCTTGAGGATTTCTATAATTACTGTGACTGTACTTTCTCCATATAAATATATCTGTGCCAATTAAAGCCATAGTGGGTTTATATGTTGATCAGACTAGCATGAAACTGTTATTTGGTTTTAATCAAAACATAGAGATTAAATCAAGCTTCCCTTGCATAAATTCCAAATGTCACACTTATGTATTCCAGAATTTAAGTTTTGTGAGGCACGTTAATGTTTTACTGAAGAAGCTTATTTTTACACAATCCTGACAGAATTGTCTTTTTCTTTGTTATTCACTTCTTCTTCTTTTCTTGCTTTTTTTTGCTTTGGGGCAGGTGATATTTCCTTGCCTTTGTTTCTAAATACACAGCACATTTTAGGCATAATTGCACTATGTCATAATGCTGATCACAGTGAAAATGACTAAATGGATATAATACCAGACAAAATAACTACAAATTACTAATGTTCTACCAACATTCTGCTACCTTTCCTTTCTGGATTGCAATCTAATGGCCATGTAAACAGATCTGAGCATGACTTACAAAATAATAAGAGTCTGACTTAACAGAATGTGTCATAACCTGCATACCCATATTAACCTGACAGGATTTTAACTGAAGATTACGAAAGTTCTCTAAACTGTTTCTAGTAGGATATTTAATTATTTTGTGGGTAAAGAATGGTGCATTCAAGGTTCCCATCAAACATAAATCTCTGTGCAATGGGGTGTATAAACTTACTGATAATTACAATTAGATTAACAACTGTATTTTTGTCCATAATGTGAGGATGAGACACAATTACTCTGAATAGCTGCCAGAAAGACTCATTTGCAGAAATCACTTGGTTCTTAGCAAGATGAATAGATTAAGAAAACAGTAGAATGCAAATGAACACGTGTTTCTCACCAAAGAGTCCAGTCGTGTCCGCAGTAAGGCTGGACATTTCCCAGGTAGAATCCCAGAGACTGTGTGACTTCAACTAGATTGGTGAAGTCCAGACTGATGCTATTGAAAAGCACAGAGGTCATGATGATTTCATCAATAGCCCACACATCTTCACCTTGGGAAGAGTGATATGGTTGCCACCATCTGAACTGAATGCCAATCTGTCTGGCATCTTCAGGAAGCTCCACTGAAATTATTCTGGAAAACAAAACAAAGTTATTATTTTAAGTTTGTCCGTTAGTAATAATCCCATGGGGATGTATTTTATGGCTATTTTTTCTAATTGACCTGAAAAATCAAGGGTGAAATTCATCCCACAAATACCTTAGCTTCTATCAGTGACAGGGGAATCATTAGTTCTCTCCGTAGTCAGTGTATTGAAAGATAGCTGTGTGCAAAAGGCACAAAAAGAGTTTCCACCACATCCATAAATTTTGCTGCTACTGTGGAGCTCTCTGTAAATTTGAAGGTGCTCTTCCTTCCCAGGAGAAACCTGAATGCCCTCTATTTGAAGCTCAGGGGATTAGACTGGCAAAGGGATGTTCAGCTGACAGGGACCGTCTCCCAGGCCAGCTCCATGTCCCCAGACTCAGCGGATTTTATCCTGATCTGAAGACATGCATCTTCTTAACATCTGTCCTTATTTCTGCACAGTACTGATGCCATGCCTGTGTTTCTGTTGTCCTAAAAGAACCCACCCCTGCAAAGCGCCACATTCAAGTGGAAAAGATTCATCTTGTCAGTGTAATTGTGTGCAGTCTTTTTTTATTCTGTAGTTGCATAGAAATGCAACTGGAGGTGAGTCCAGGTGCTTCTCCTGATATGCAGGGTCACCTGATTTGTCATGGCAGCTATGTCAACAGACCTATAATTGACAAACTGCAAAGAAAATTAAGAGTAATATCTAATTTCCAGGAGCAATTATTGCACACAGCAGCAGGGAGCATGCATTAATTGCCACAGCAACGACACCTTCTTGAAGGCTCCATAAATCACCAGGGCCATGGTGCCCCATATAAGGCATGTAAGCGGTGAAACAGACTGGCAACAGAGATGTTTGTCTCCATTGGTGTACAATTACTTGCCGGCAAAAGAATTTTTAGGCAAGCTCATCATATAGCTGACATTTTTCTTTCTCTCTTAGAGGAAATGTGAATAAAATGACAAATCAGGTAAAGTGGAAACATTTTATACGTTAGCACCAAGGTTTTTCCTGATTTCAGGCTTTCTAAGCTGCCTGTTGTAATGTTTTGTTCTGTACGTACAAAGCAGTCTTGTGCCTACGGTGCTCTTAGTGCAAAACCAGTCTGAAAAATGACTTGCGAAACTGTCCTTTTAAAAAGTACGCTTATAATAGTGTTGTTTAATGTCACATTGATTTTAAAGAAGATGACGTTAGTCCATTAGCAATCAAAAAATTGAACGGCTTGGCTAAACAGACGGGAAGTGCCCAAAACCTCCTGGCTGGCATTTCTAAGAGTTGCTTTCTGCCAGTTGTAGGTTGGAGAGAGCAGTGTCGAGGGACAGCCAGAGGTAATTGCTGCTGTGTCCTTGCAGCAAGGGATCAGCAGTGCACACACTTTATGTAAGGCAGATAAATTTCTTTTACCACTCAAATAAATACGCTTGAACCACTTCATACCCTTCTAAGAGACAAACCAAGCCCTATTCTCTCTAGCATGTTAATAAACTACACAGACTTTCTTTTTACCAAGGGCTCCCTAATAAATAGCAACTCTATGGCTTTTTCAGTCATTTTTTAAAGGCACAAATGACACTAAATTGCTACTGATGCTAAAAGGAATTGATGGATTTTGTCTTTGATGGTTCAGTAGGGTGAACCTGAGGAAAGCCTGGCTAGGAGGAGCACTGTAGCTAGTGTACACCGTGAAGCACTTGGCACTTGTGTGAGCTAATGCTCTGTTATAATCCTGGGCATATTTCTCTGCTGGTGGCTGTCTCTGATGTCTGCATCTTTCCTTTCACTATCAACTTTCATAAGCTCACCCACATGGACACTAATTCTCACTGACAGTAATTTGCAGAAAATCCTTAATCATGACATACACCACTGACACGCCTATCGGATGTTAAAATATTTAACACATGTTAAGGTACATTTCTCATCCCAGGGGATTAGGCAAACACAATTTAAAAATGTTGGTGTAAACCAGTGTATATGGCACACATGTTAGTATGCAGAACCCGACTACATCTCCAGTTATAACAGCTTCTCCTGTCTGGCTTTGATTTGTTGGAGATAGATGGAGAGGGAGGGGGATTCTTGCTAATGACTTTCCTGCTGCAGAGAAGAAAAGTGTTCCTACTAACATTACCAGCTACCATTAGATTTCTTAAAAACCAGCTGGGAGACCTTTGCTCTGATCTCATTCTTTCAAGCTATGCGCATACCTAATATTGAAAAGCCACTGCTGTTCCGCTCAGAAGAAAAATGCGGCTGTCAAATGTTAGCAGATTAAATGCACCTTTTCAGCAGAACATTAAATGTGTAATTATTTTTTGTATGACTGAAGATTAATTAGATTTCTGGATACAGATTGATTGCCAAACTTTGTGGCAGTCCATCTATGTTACCAAAAATGCTGATATTTTCAGACAACATCATATGAAAAGGTGAAGCTTTCTTTCTTCATGTTTTTCATCATAATTATCGCCAGCATTATCTTCAGGTTTGTGTGTCTGTCATTTTTCTATCTACCTCATGGCAAAACCTTTCTAACCTGCACATGTTGTGCCAAGTCAGAACAACACAAACAGTGCTTCATACTTAATCTCAAAAAGAAAAAGAAGTCTCTGGCATCAATATAATTTACCACATTTATATCTTAAACTTCATTAAAAGCAGTCACTAAAATGTGTATTTTCCTTTTTGTTATAAAAATTTCATAGTGCTATATATTAAAAACCTTTAGGGAAATATAATTCCTGCAGCTGTAATCTTGAAACCAAGAATTAGAAACAGGGCCATATAAAATATATATGTGACTATAATAAAGAACTGGAAAGGAAATTTTGAAGAAAGCTTATGAGTGTGCAAGTTCATAGGATCATTCCTTTGGAAACATTTAAAACTTCAGAAATTAAAGTCTACATGCAATATACTTCTACCAAATATGGTCATTCTTCTCAGATTTTTGAGTATTTCTTATAGCTCCTGGGAAATATATTTAATATTACATGGGGTTTTTTCCATTAGAAAAGATTTCTTCATTAAATTTTCTTCGTTTTTCTTCATTAAGGATATTCTTGATCACATTTTGTATATTGTAATTTCGTATTGAGTTATTAATAACATGGGGAAATGTAATAGTTATTTTTTTAAATGTGCTGATCTGAGCTCAATAAATATAAATAATGAAAGTTACATGTCATTGAAGTGACTTGCAAGCTATATAGGATAACCTCCAGGGCTGACTCAGGCATTATCCTGGAGCAGGGTGGAGGGGCAGAGAAGAGGATGCAAGGCAATACCCAGTGCAAAACAGCCCTAGGTCAGGAACTGACCTGCTGGGCTAGGACCCGCAATACCACTGTTGGCTCTGCCTGTCATGTGCCCCTTTGCAGAGCATCTCCTTTCGCTGAGATTTATTGGCTCTGCTGCAGCACCCTGTGAAAGGTGGATGCTTCCAGGTTTGAGTGGGTTTACACAGAACCAGCCCAGATTGTTCTGGGCTTGTGGTGCAGGTATGCTCATGGGGACTCCCAATTTCATATGGCTTTAGTAAAATTGGTGGATGGTCATACAAATGTTACAGTAAAGAATACCTTCTTCTCTAAATAAGTCAGATACATTCCTGTCTAATCAAACATAGGTGCTGCTGGGTAAGATGAGCTCTTGATTCAGCTTCCTTGTGATTTGTACAATTCCCAGACACAGTCATCAGCAGGTCCTCCAGGGCACTGAGTCCAACCTGCAGGCACAAAGTCATGTAATCCCTTTCCTAACGGGAGCAGGCTCAATTCCCCTGCTGTCCTGGAGAGATCCTCACGGTCAGATTTTGTCTCTGCTGTCCTGCATTGCCTGCAAACTCCTAATCCCTGAGGATGATGTAGTGAAGGCATCTATGGCTTCAAAGCTACAAATAATTTATGCTAATTTTTCTTTACAAGTGCCTGCTTCCACAGGAAGAGACATATCCCTATTTCCCACAAGTACATTTCTAACCCTCATCCTGCACTGCCTCAGCTTGTTCTATTACATCACTTGTGACTCGAATGCTGTTAAATCCATCATTTCATTTTTACAGAAGCAAGCAAAAATGGGAAATGCCCAAAACAGCTGTGAATTTTTAAGAAAAAGTGGTAACACTCAGTGTTCCTTAAAACTTCCATACTCATTTCCGCACCATGTGGGCAGATGTACTTACCGTCCACATTGTAGTGACTACCACTACCAGCACCAACTGCATGTAGATAACACTCCTCACCATATTTATGCATATACCTTGGCTCGTGGTAGTTGAGGTAAGAATAGTGTTCCAGGAGTTTCCAAGTAATCCCGTTGTCATAGGAGTAGTGCAGCAGCACTCCTTCCCCAGGCTGGTCGGGCGCTTTGCAGGTACTCAGCACTGACTTGCTGCCCAGGCGTAGTGTGAACTGCAGGAACCTGGGTTAAAATTACACATATATTTATAGGATACCATTTGCATAGTGTTTTGGTTTGTTGTTTCCCTAACCAAATTGTTTTCAGATCTTCTCAATCTAGACAAATTTTGATAAATATTAGTTATGGGGTTTTGTATGTGCAGTTTGTTTTTACTGTCAAGTAATGCAGTGTGGCACATATAGTTAAAAAATGCCAATCATTACAGCATTTAATTATTTATTAGGCACTGAAGGGGAGGGAGAGATAGTGAATGGATCTAATCAGCTGCCACAAGCTGTCAAATAAACACAACCTTATAAATAATTAATTAGCACTTGGCTTTGACACTCAGGTTTGATATTAACATTTCATATTTTCCATCTGAGCTGTACAATAACTTCCCTCCAGTCTGTTTTGGGCTCTGTTGTTTACAGAGCAGGAGGACAAAAGGCAAGGCTATGAAATCACCACTGAAACACAGAACTAGGAGTGTTTAAAAAACTTTTCTTCCTGCTAATACAGTTGGCTCAATAGTGCACAAGGTCGTAGCTGGAAGAGGAGGGGTTCCCCAATTTCTTTGCCTCACAGCACTGCTCTTTCCCTCTCACCTGGACTGGGAGCTGTCAAGGAAGGAGGTGATGAGCTGGCGCCTCCCATCCTTGTTGAAGACCAGGGCCTTGCCACTGGCCAGGACCCCACAGCCAAAGCTGACCTCAGCCCCTCGGATGGAGTAAAAGCTATGGTAGGAGGAGAGGCGGGAGCTGGCGAAGCTCTCTGAGATGAACACAGGGAAGGTCTGTGATGCCATCTCACATGCTGGCCCTGAAAAGCCAGGGTCACACCTGAGGGTGAGGAAGATTGAACAGTGGAGTTAATGACCCATCTTCTCCTGTGCTTAACCAACCCATTGGCAATCAATACAGTGGCTGCAGTTGCCCATGAACTGAAGATGCCTAAAACATCCCTCTCAAATAAAAGGACCAAGAGCCTCTTTAGACTGTAATTAGGTATTGCATAGGCAATGACTTTCTTTTAGATAGTACTTACTTTTCCAATCTAAAAAGAAATCCTAGTTATGAACACCCCACCAATCTGCACATAACACACAATACAGAAATATTTGTATTCAGTTTTGGAACAAGAATATTCCTGACATAATTTACAGCTATTCATATGTAAAATGATTAATTTGCTTTTATCTGTAGCATGTCAGGTGTGATTACAAGGAATTGAGTAACAGAACAGAATTCCCCTTGTGTCACGCTCTTATTAATACCTAAAAATAGTTGCACCCATTCTTCGAATGTGCTTACTAGCTTTGAGTAAGTAACTCTACTTTTTAGGCTGGAACCCTTTTAACAAGCCAGACTTTCAGAAAATAGTGGAGTGTTGACCTTCTATCCTTGAGGTCTGTTAGGTTATAGAACACTAGAACTACGAAAATTGTGGTTCTTTCCCATAATTTAATATAAAAGTCATATAGTGCCAAATCACCTCTAAAACCAGTATAAAGCATGGATCACTGACATTTCAGTGCACATTTTAAGGTGAATTGAATGTTAGACTCCCTCCTGAAAGAAAATTATGTAAAGAATATTAATTATACTACTGTTTAAAAAGATTGATCTTCAGCTCTCCAATGAACTTTATGCATTCTGGGGGCTAGCCTAATTTTTCATTTAGTCATCTGAAAAAACAAGGAATGAAATGAAAATCACTTCAACTTTCAGATCATCAAGTGAATAATGTGACAGAAATTAAATACAAGTACTGAATTATAACTCTTACTTGCAGCCATTTCTAGTACACTGTCCTCGCCCAGAGCAGAATTTGAGGCAAGATGGACCAATATAAACTGCAGAGAAAAGATATCAGTTAAATGAAGGGTTATGTTACGTGATAATCAGAATATAATGAATACAAGAAAGTATACAGATTTAATCATATAGATATCACATTTATCTTAATCACACTAGCTGGAAGAGGTCTACAAAAGGAAAAAATGCATTTGACTGTGTCAAGCATAGCCAGGGATAATTTATTATTTAATGGGTAATATCTATCTGTGGCATGAGACACTAGTGATGTTTCAATCAGTGTACCTGATTTTTCTAAGACTGTGCATGAGATCAGATGATTTGCTATGCATTGACCATTTTCTTGCCTTTCCTTTTCTTCATCTCATTTCAGAGATCTAAGCCAACTTCTCTGCACTTCCTGGAATTAGAACTGTCCCTGATATGCTTTAAGTAACAATTAAATAACATACACTTTCACTGATTCTTTCAGATGGAATAAAAGTCTAAATTGTATGTGCTCAAAAATACTCAACTTGTTTTACTCTTTTTCTTCATCTTCCTCCAATGACTCCTAACCAACTGTGTTGATATTTTGTGAAAAATATCAAGGACAGGAAGATAAGCAAATCTCAGTGTAATCTACATGTGCTTGCACTGCTGTAAAGAATCATTAATCTTGGTATAGACCGAATGCATTAATCTGGGTGTAGCCCAAAGTGATAACTTGCTGGCAATGTTTTGTCAATACAACATAATAAACAGGCCTCAATCATGAATAGTGTCATCTTTTCTGTTAAATAATGCTGATTACTTGGAGTTATCCACTTGCTCTGTGACTTTTGGAATGTCATCCAAATAACCACCAATTTCAAGTCATTTTTAATGAGCAGTACTTATTCCCTCTCCTTGTTTTACGATGCTGCCCATCATAGCAGTGTGTCAATACTCCCTGGCAGATGTACACTAAATTCCTGTTAGCTACCCCTGTAACTAAGTCTCCATCAGATTTCATGCGATTTCTAGATTTTCTCACTTCTTAGGGTGCAAAAATTCTGTTCTGTTTGATTTATTTGTGTCTTTTGAGGTCTTTTTGAGGGGGTGGTAAAAGTAGAAGGGTTAAAGATGTAATGATGTCATTCAAAATGAAAAAAGCTTTATGGAAATTGGCAGGTTTCCAGTGTTTCTGAAAGATGGCCAGCTTCCAGATTTCATTTAAAACTTAATTCACATAAGAAACAGTTGTGAAGCTAAAAGTCAGAGTGCTGAATCCTTGAAAATTTTCTTCTTTTCAAGAATATGAGTAGTTTGCCAATATTTGAAAGTCTCCCTATAATACAGTGTAAAGCTTCAGTTTCACTAGTTTCTAATAAAAGAGGCCTGCAAAACTTCAGAAACAGGATCATCTTTGACACTCGATTACCATATCACGGTTCTACACCTCAAACAAATTTCAGAGCAGGCACTTTTTAGACAGACAGTTGGCAAAAATCCTGCCGCATGCAGGATTCTTTGATGGAATTCTATTTTGTTCTATAAGCAAAGATAGTGCAGATATAGGAATTGGCCATTGGTTTTCAAAATCCTGTTTTGTTTTATTGTAAAGAATTTAGATTCTTGGGTTGATTTCATCTTGTTCTTGTTTCTGTGAACATCTATGAGCGCCTCCAACAAGTGTCTCCAACATGTCTCCAACACAGGTTTGCATTTTGTTAGGTAGCAAATCGTCTTTGCAGATATTTACAGACATCTTATGTTTATATGCATTAGTTTTCCCTTCATTTTACTTTCTTTTCATTGTGTATCATCATTTCTAAAGACAAGCGTTAATACTCTATCCAGAACGTTAAGATGATGCTACTGCTCATTAATATGATTAAGAGAATAGTTTTCGTAAATTTTTGAGACATTACCTTATCAGCTTCAAAGATTTTCTTTTCAAAACTAAGTATTAATCTATTTTAAGAACTTTGCAAAATGAAACTATTTACCATTCCCAGTCTCCATATTTGGGAATCACTACAGAATTTCATGGGCTATTGTATACTACGGTAAATGTTTACATTACATACTTCACACATTTAGCAAAACAAATTCTGGATGTAGTTTACTTCGTCCCAAATCATTTAAGACTAATGAGCAAGCTAAAAAATTTGCATCTTCTCATAGAATCATAGAATTATAGAATAGTTAGGGTTGGAAAGGACCTCTAGTTCCAACCCCCTGCCACGGGCAGGGACACCTCCCACTAAACCATGCTACCCAAGGCTCTGTCTAACCTGGCCTTGAACACCACTAGGGATGGAGCATTCACAACTTCCCTGGGCAACCCATTCCAGGGCCTCACCGCCCTTACAGTAAAGAACTTCATTATATCTAATCCAAACTTCCCCTGTAAGTTAGCATTTTCTATCATGTTTCGTTCTGTATTTCATACAATGCGTCTATTCTGTGCTGTGTTCCTAAGTAGTTTTTTTTTGTGATGTGAAAGTATTTACTTTTAAGACTGGCCCCGGTTATCCTCTGCACTTGGCACTACATCCCTTTTCCTAAAAGAACAGTTCCCTGAAGCAGATGGTACTTTCCCCTGGAGTGCCTGTAAACAATGTAAAAGTTATGCCAGTGTTTTTGTAGCAGCATTGATTTATAGAGGCCTTCTATGTCCAGAAGGAAAAATATGCCCCAGATGCTGTAACTGTTGCTTTGTCTGGTGCATCACATATCCTTAATAAAGTAGTGTAATACCTACTTATATAATTAGGAGTAAGAAGTCAGAGGAAATGTTATATTAAGCCCTTGCCACCAACATATTTTCCTGGAAAGCATTCAATTAAAAGAAAATTAAAAAAGAGTAATCTACTGAGCTATTGTGTTTTCAAATGGCAGAATTCCCCTCTAGCTTCAAAACATGCCTGTTACCAAGTGTAGATAAGAAGAAAAGGAATTTAACAAAATGAAAATCCTTTGATTTGTGATTGTGGAAAAACGCATTTCCTTGGAGCAGCATATAATAATGTATTTTTCTGATGTTTCATGATCATGGATAAGAATACTAACTGTTATCAATTGCCCACATATTTCCAAGGATTGGTCCTGTTTGTCTCCATCGAATCCTGGTGTCACTTGTTAATGCAGCATTAGGAAGGGGAATAGTTATACGGTTCCACCTGAAATGCATGTAACAAAAACGTTAGCATTTTACACTGATAGTCATAAAGCAACTGTATGTTTTGCAGATGTGTTTACTTATCCTGAAAGCTTTGTTAGAATTTCTAATTCTAAAATCTGCTCAAAAGAAGCAATGAAGTTACTGAAGCTTGAGGAAATACAAATGAAAAAGAAACACGGCTGATGATATTTTCATACAATATATGAATGATAATTATTATAAACCCCAGCCATTCGTTTCCCCATATGAGTGCATGAAGTCAGCAAAGACCTTAACTTGCTACACTATAGTGACTTCTCTGTCACAATGGATATCTCCTAAATTGCATCCTGAATTAAACCTTTCAGTATGACTGAGCTCTATTAGGTGGGAAACCCTGGGGGTGAGATGAGGATTTGGCCTGCTGTGGCCTGGGCCATCATTCCCTGGGCCATCATCCACAGGGACTACACTTGCTACACACACCAGGGGTAAGGGTTCCTATGAAAGTGGTAGAGAAATGGGACATAACCAGGTCATAGCAATGCTTCTTTCTTCTCATAGTTATACCTGCTGCCCTGAAGTGTCTGTGGAAGTTGGGATGCAGAAGTATACAGTCATGTGACTCATGCTACACAACAAGATGTCACACTTCATTTTATGGTCAGAACAGTACTGAAGAGACTTAAAAGAGAAGGGTTGATACAAGTTTGTGACACTAACAACAGCCTCCATCTGCAGAAGTAGAAAGAATGTGCTTCACTAACTCAATATTAGTATTCCAAGTGAGTGAACATGTCTGAGGATATAAATATGGCTTTGACTGATGGCTCCTCTGACTGAGAAGAAAACTTCTGTGGCTTTGTCAAGGTATAACTTTGCTGGCAATTACCGGCATGCTGCCCACAGTTGTTGGGTTTGGTTTGTTGGGTTTTTCTGTAATTTGTCTTTAGCATCAGAAAAAAATATTACACCACAGAAGCAGCCCCATATATTTCAAATTTCATTAGTGGGCAGCCAGGGAGACCAAAACACTCCTTCCTTGCTGTCCTCAGCTAGTAAAAAATGAAAGATGACATCAGGTTGTGTGCTTCGCTGCTTTCTCCTGTCACCTATAATTCACTTCTCTAATCTCAGCTTTGTAGAGAGCACTCTCACCCGCTGTAATTTTCAGAGGCATAGACAGTGCTGTGGGGGAGGTGAGGTCCAGCACATATCTCAGGCAAACACTCGGTGTGGAGCAGGGACCAAGAGCGACCATGGTTGGTTGAAAACTCCAAGCTGACGCTGATAACACAATGAAGGAAGGAAAGAAGAAAGTCACCATGAGCCTCAGATATCTGGCATAGTTATAAATGTAGAAGTACCAACACTGAGAAAACACCAAATCTGCTATTCCTAATAACTGATGCTGAGATGTGAAATAATTTGAAGTAGATTTTGCATCAAAAAAATCCTGAAAATGCAAACATGAAACAAATCTGAGTGTTTAAAGACATTGACGATTGTCTGAATACCTGGTCCATGTTTGGCCACCATCTAGCTAGTATTTTTATGCTGCTGCTGTTAAACAAGCTGATGTTAGTCTTGTATTTCAGCTAGCAATGGTTTCAAAAATAATGAGGAGAACACTTGAATTAATCAGAGCTAGGAGAAGGATGTGAGCACAGGACACTTATAACTGCCAGCTGCTAACCATTACTTCTTCAGAAGGTGGTAAAAGACCACTGGTTATTCATGCATTGGCCGGCTCTTCCCTTTCACTGCTGACAGATATTAACTTCATTGGACGACTCAGTCATCTGCCTCCTCCACCCATCCTGCCTAAATGGAGATCAGAAAGGGACGATGGAACAGTGAAAATGGCCAGCCCCCAGTGAGGACTGCAGTGGAGGAGGTACCTGGAGAAAAACAGAGCCCCCATAGCAGACACAGCCCCCTGGGAGCCGTAGAAGCCTCTGTGTTGCCCAGCCATAGTGGTCTTTGGAGGCTTCCTCCAGCCACACAGAGGCTGCAGTGCTCAGTGGTGGTGTCCTGTGAATTCTGCGACGTAACTATATGTGAAAACTCCAGATTTGTTTGAAAAAAGGCTGCTGCTCTCTGGTTTCATAGACTAGTAGTAAACCAAACCATCCTTGTGCAGGTAGTGACATTACAGAACTCAGAACTCAATGAGACAATCCACTGAGTCTATGACAACAAGTTATTAACCAAATTTTCCCAAAAATTCATTGACAAGCTCAATTTTCAAAAAGGTTTTGCTGGATATTTTTCCTTCCCTGTTTCACAGCAAATTTAAAATACCCCATTGTTTATAATCTAGGAGTGTAAGGAAATCCTTAGATGTCTCACATTCTGAAGACCTTGAAAAAGAAATCTAGAAAGTGCTTGATTTATTACAGATTTAGTATTTTACTGAAATGCTCCTGTGATTTCCTCCATATAATTAGCCTGCAATATTCTGTTTTATTTTAAGTAATGCCAGTGAAACATTATAAAAGTAATAATTCATCACCTTAATATTAAATTATTGAATGATAACTTTATATTTTCATTATAATTTGCTGACAATATTACTTTATTTAAATGTTCCATCACTGTGATATTGTAAGTATGTATTAAAACAGTTTACGGAGGTTTTGACTAATTTATTTCCAGTTCAACTGTACTGATACCTTGGAGGGTCATATTTACTGCATATATTCAGTGTGAGCCTCCCACATCTGAAGTAATGAAAGCATTATGAATAATGCTGTAGACCAGGAGATGGGAAATGCTGCTGTATTTCGGATATACAAATAGAGATAATGGGGACCTAGTGCTTCTTTTGTTATGAAGAAGCTCTCTCCTGCTTCAGAAATAGCCTACACAAAGGAAGAATATTAATCTTTCAAAATATATAATAATTCTCATCAGATAACAGACTGAGACATAGACTTTATATAACATGTTTACAGTCCAGGAGTGTTTACAGGCAAAGTTTTCACTTTCCATGTAGAAAAATGTTGCTGCCTTCCCTTCCTATCAAATGCAAGTACAATGCCTTGATTTTTGCTGCCCACTGAAGTCTGCTGCCCTGCATGGCAGCGAGGACTGTCAGTGCTAATGCAGCTCTTTCCAGTTGGAAGTTGATGCCCTGGAACATAGATGTGAAGGCATTTACAGTCTCTTACTTTAAACTCTTGACTCTGGAAGAATATAAAGTAACTTAATCATCATGAAATATCAGGATACACAGTCTCACGTGTTCGTAAAAAAGGACAGTGGACAGTTTGGTTTTGTGTCCGTTTTTGAAGAGGGATGTTAAGAAACTGGAGAGGTAGAGCAGAGGATGATGAAGATGTTGATGGCCTCAAGCACTGAGCTAGGAGGGGCTGAGGATCTGGCTTGCTCATTGTGGTGAGGAGGGGTGAGCTGTGGCAACCTGTGATGGTGCAGAGGGCACTCACAAGGGAGGCAGAGCCAAACCGTTCTCAGTACTGGCAGGCACAGCAGAAAGGGCAATGGCCATAAAGAGATGGCTTTAGAGTTTTTACTGGATGTTAGGAAACACTTCTTCATTTTAGCAGGTCACCCAATACCCATTCGTAGAGATTTTCGAGTCACAGATAGGCAAAGCCAAAGCTGAACTGACTTATGGTGGTAATAATCCCAGCTGCAAACGCAGGTTTCACTAGCTGATTCCAACCAACATGTCTATGATTCTACAAAATATGGAGCCTTCTTCCTTAACTCCATGGAAAAAATTTAATGTCCTAATGAAGTGAAGCCAGCAAAAGAGTTCTGTGAAGTCCTCATACTGATGGTTATTAAGATGGAGAACATTTACCACCGGTCTTACAAGAATTAGATATGCTTGTGGCATCAATAGCCTCTGAGGGATCAGCAAGCAAGTTTCTGCCACTGCCTTTAATACTTTCCCGCTTACACAGTCTTAAGAGGTAAATCTCATATCCATTAGAAACTGAAGTAAAAGTAATTCTGAAATCATGAGCATATTTCAGAATAACAGACTAAGTAAAGCAAGGTTTGACCTGGAAAGCTATTTAATAGACTCCTTATTGCAGATGAGAGATATAAATCTGGGCCTGTGGAGATCAGGAGAAACATTAACTTTTGTACAGCTTATAGTTTTCATTATTAATTGGCTCCTTCTTTCTGAGAAAAAAAAATCCAAATACTCCAAACACTCATATAGATGTTATAAACCAAAATGGAATAGAAAACTGATAATCAAAGGAGAGATCTTGCCAGTTGTACCTGTTACCAGGTTGGTAAGTTCCACAACCCAAATTGATGGAAAACTGGATCATGTGAGTCACCGTGGAAGGGAGCACTGGAAGGATGTGGAAGTAATCCACAGCCCAGACATTCCTGTTGTGACCTTGGTGACTCTTCTGCTTCAGGCAAAACTTGGTTGCAGGAGTCTGCAGCTCCGGACTAATGACAACAGAAACCAAAGATGGAACCTTTAAAAGAAATTAAATTGGTCTTAAATAAAAAAATACTAGTAAAAAAGGTCACAAGTTACTATTCAAAATAGAAAAGCAGTTTCAAACGTCATGAACAAAACATATGATTTTCTTTCTGCTTTATTTCTGTTAACTTTGTTAGCCACTTTTTTCCACAGAAGATCCCAAATAAAAACATTTTGATTATGTGCATAGCTATTAAGACTCTGGATAGCAATGCTGCTTATCATCTTGGTGGGATCAGATTGTTTGGACGTAATGACACTGCAGAAAAGGCTGTACCTTCTCTGTTCTGAAAAACACTGGTTTATTTTGTCAGTGTGCTGTTAGTAATGGAATATGATATTTGTCCTGGAGCCTTTCAGCTCACAGAAGAAAATGCAGGATAAGGACATGCCTAGTCTGAATACGTGAGAATGGAGCAGCAGCATGAGTTCACAGGCATATGTAAAGAGGATGTGATATTGCTGAAAAAAATGAATGCACTGCTTTACGAAGCTTAGCCTTTGTCTTAAAGTAACACAATTAGAACTTCATTATGTCAGAAGAGGAGGTCAGCTTTAAAACTCCTTGTTTAAAAAAAACCTTCACAATGAATTCAGTGTAATTCCAGATCCTATCTCTCCCCAAGTTCCCCAATTAATTTTTTATGACTTTACAATTACAGTTTCCTTAGTATTAAGAAGTTCTACCCTGACTTTCACACAGACGCAAGCAAGGAGGGAAGCCATGCACAATGAAACAATGCAAGTGACTCAACCAAAATCAGGCCAAACCTTACTGTAAACATTTGCTGTCTGAATGCAGTGAAAATGCACACAGGCCTCTCTTGAAAACAACTGCATGTTTACCACCAACTTTCCCAAACACTGTATAAGCATACTGCAGTTCAATCTCTAACATGAATACTTATGTATACCTATTACATATAAATTTTTGCTGTCTTTTTTACAGCAGCAGAATAAGGACACCTCAGGGCTGGGTTACTCAGGGCAGACACGGCCTAAGTGTTTTCTTGCCATAGACAGGAAGGATTCTGACAGAAAGCTTGAGATCCTTATTGTCCTGCCTGAGGGTACTGGGATGTGGTGGAAGGAGGTGCATTAACGGCAGAGGAGACGCTGCCTGTGCACGCTACCAACAACTACTTCCTGTGGCTGAGTTCATGCCTGCATCACTGCAGACCCTCTAAAAGGACATAAAACTGTATTTAAAATTGAAAGAAAAAGCGTAAAATGTCAAATTTCCTGCACTAAGCATGGGAAAGATATCCAGGCATTTCCGAGTCACTCTCCTTCCAGCCATTGATCCCACCATGGCTGACCTTCTCAAGACATAGCTCCTGAGTACCAAACAGTGGCTAGGAAGGAGCCTGAATGGAGGCAGAAGTAATTGTCTGTGAGGAGATATTATCACTAAAGTTTTCAGCTGACAGCTGAAGATTTGTGCCTGTTGCCACTTGCCTGTTACTCCAGCACTAGCCAAAACCATAGTCCTGCTAAAGGATGGAATAATCAGCACTAGCTACAGAGCCCATGGTGCAAAGGCACACTATCACTCAAAGATCTGCACGTGATTTATGTGCTTGGGCAGGTCATGTTTGACTGCTCCTGTGGAATTCAACATACAGCATTGTTGTGATGACTTGAAAATAGATTGATCTTTCTGTCCCATCCACCTACTTCGTTTAAGATGATTTACCTTGTAAGCAGCATAGGTCAGGGTATCAAGAGGTATGTGTTCCCTCCTGCCTTCAATCTTGGCATAAAGTATGACATCATTTTCATGGGATTCTCCAGAATCACAAGTTCCCCCTGTACAACACACATTTGAGGGATAAAAACTTAATTGAAGCCCTTATTAATAGAAAGTGGAATCATATTTAGCAGCCATAATTATGAAAATAATTACAAACAGATGCTATTTAACTTAGGATATGAAATAAAAGAACACCAGCCCCAAGGACACAGTGTATAAGAACTATTTGATCAGATACATCATGCCAGAGATCAAGGATGTTGTCAATAATGAAAACCTCAAGTAGCTCTTAATCAGCTTTTCAAAACAATTTTAATAGATGTCGTGCCCAAAGCCATCCTTCTATCTATATGCTTTACATCCCATTTACATAGAAATGCTCTGCTTTTTGTGTTCTCATCAGTAAACTGTTATTCAGTACTCACATTCCATGCAGCCAGAGACATTTTATATGAGGATTTCTTGTATACTTCTCAGCTGCCAGACTATCAGCTGAGAACTTATTCTTAGCAGGAAATCGGGGAGACTGCTGCAAACCTTGTGGCGCTGCTGGTTCTGCTGCCTACATTTGTATCCTTAAAGGGATGGATGGGGTCTGTTACATCACACAAAAGGTGTGATATGGCTGCCACGCCCAAATGGGGCATCATTTGAATTAACTTTGTATCAGGAGAACCCAAAACACTTCTTCACCTCTGAAAGAGCAACTTTTTTGGCAAATATGAGCATTAAGTTCTGCATCGCAGTTATGAGAGGGACATTATCACGCTAGTTTGGTGTTCTGTATCCGTATTTGAAATAGGAAACATCATTTGCCTGTATTAAGAGTACTGCAGGTATTCAAAAGAAACTACGGAATACAGGATGAGAAAGCTTCTTGGAGAAGTCTGTAAAGTAGAAAGGTTCCACTTACGAAACAATGAAATACTTTCTGGTTTGGTTTTTTTTTTATTATAGATGGCCAGTTCTCGGTCCAGAGAACCAGGTAAGATGTGCATCTTTGATGTGGATTATACTGTAATAAGGAACATCCATGTGCCCATTCAAATGCTCTGCTTGCCTGAATGTTTAAACCATTATTTATTTAATTTACACATATGTACAGAATACATTTTTCAAGTGAAATCCCACTATTCTCTGCGCCTGCCTGTGCTGACAACTTCTCCCCTAAGTTCAGAAGGTTGAGCAAATTTCTTTCCTGTTTCTCTTGCAGGTGTTATAATGCTTGGAAGAACTGGGAAAAAGCATCCTCTCTTTCCTGTGCTTCATCGGTAATTCACGTAACAGAGATGTGCTACAATTTAGAAAAACATGAGATCTTTCACTCATTAAATAAAGTATGTTTTTTCTTGTTGATTCAAAAGGTTGCTTGTGGAGGTCACAAGTTTAGTCTCTGCTTCCGCCTTTATTATCCTATTATTCTCTACTTTAAAGCAAAAATCCTTACCTCCTTTAAACAAGGTGTTGAGAGAATAACCTCATGCAATTTCCTTTTTGTGCTAAATAAAAGTTCTGGAAAAACACTGTGAGGAACTGAATGACACCACCATGTTCACAGTGATTTCAATCTGTTGCAACACTGAACTAGCGCAGTTGCACTGACATCAGTGAGGGAGGGGAAGTAACAAGCCAGGTTTGCTCTTGGTTGCTTTCTTAGCCCTGGTAAATGACAGAGGTTGCATTTCATCCCAACAGAGAAGGTCTACAGATGATGCTAACACCACATCAGTGCTTTTCACAAGGGATACCACAGGTAGGCCACACATCCTCCAAGATGGTAGCACACTACAGCACACTGTGAATCTCACCCTGGACCAGTAAGTTAGCAGAGGAAAATGTTTATGAATATAGTAAGAGTTCTTGAGCAGAAACTATGCTATGGGTTCAGTCAGGTAAAGCTGTCCCACTTCTGTGCTACTCCTATCTCATCCCTGAGTACAACTCTGCTTACTCAGATGGATTTACACCAGGGTCTACATGGATGTGGCTGCAGGAGGATACAACGGGTATCTATAAATCTTCTATGGTGTGGTAAGGATAACAAAATTAAGACTTATCTTTTCTAATGATAGATGAAGAGGAATTGTGTGAAATTAGAAGATACAAGAAAAGAAGACCCTTCTTCACATGAAGAATTGTTAAACTTTGGAGCTGTGGGCACAACAGGCAGGTTCAGTTGATTAAGCACTCGTACCAAGGATCATTTTAGACACTGTGGAGGGGCCTGCCTCCTCTACCTCCTACTCCAGTAGGCTGTGACTCTCCCCCAGGTCCTGGGTTACACCTGCCAGCCTTATGCTGCTGTCTCAGATGCACCTGGGCAACTCAAGTTGCAACTTGTTCCTGTGTAATGAATTCTGCCCGAGGATTGAACAAGGATGAACCCACACATATGTGTGAACCAGGTGATTAAAGCTTCCTTTACATCCATGGAGATCCAACCCATGCAGTCAGTGGAATCCAGGGAGCTACTCAGCTGGTAAGCTGAATGTTCTTTTCCAGCAATGGTACTGACCAAATCTCCTCTAACCATAAAGGAAGTTCAGACATTGATCTTACATGGACACACCTTCTATATTAAACTCTTTTAACTTGGAGCTAAATGTTTATATCAGCCCAAAATATGTCTGGATAAATCCATGGAAGAAAAGCCCCCAAAGGGCTATTACACTCAGAGTCCCCTGTCTGGTTCAGAAAAGTTTTCATCTGCAAGTCAGTGTCATCTGGGAGAATTTTTCTGGGAGGCCTATTTATGTGCCACATTCGTATGTATCTGTAGGCGTCCAGAAGCATGGTCTCATCTGACCCACAGTGGTCAGTCTTACATCCCCATGGGCATCACAAATCAGAGCTATCCTCTTCTGAGGAATATTTAATATAGTTCTATGAAATTAAAATCTCACATGCTTCACATGTTGTATTGCACGAGGAATATATACTCACCCATACTGAAATAAAATCTTAAGTTCCCATAACCTGTAGTGTCCATGTATGGGGTGCATATTTTTCTTTCTCCATCTCTGAGAAATACCATAGCTGAGCCAGATTCCAGTGTCCCACATTCAGTACCAATGATGGCTCCAAATATATCCCACCTGGGGAGGTCAACAATGGGCAGAGAATGTGCATGAGCATGTTACAGATGAACTCACACAAACCATTTTCTAAGGGTTCATTTGTACATACAAAGTAGCTGCTTCTATCCTTACAGTGGACAAAAAATATTGCAGTGTTTCAAATATGATTCCTATGACATTGCTTACATATTCATTACTAGCTTTTAAGCTCAGTTAACTCAAATAAAGCAAAGTTAATGCAAATATCTTAAATAAATTGGCAGGAAAGCATTAATTACTAAAAAAATGAGGCTTTTAGTGAATGCTATTACCAAATATTTAACGTTGCATTGTTCTATTGCCTTCATTATTTTTCTGCCATAAAAACGTTTAAAATATAATTGAATTCTTTTTCACTTTGCATAATATAAGATTTATAGATCAATGAAACTTGAAAAGGCACATGTCCACTATATCTGCTATACAATCATTAAATATGTAGCTGATAGCTAAAAATGATCTCTTTTCATCTTTTTGAGCATTTAGGGTAACAGTTTTCAACTAACACATGAACAGAGTATGAAAAAAGGCTGCTGTGCTTCTAATAGGTGATGATACAATCTTTCTTAGGTTTTCTGTACAACATTTTATCTTATTTTTATTCAGTGATAATTAAAACAGCTGTAGCAGAATTTTTCAATTGAATATTTTATTGAAAATATGTTTTCATCATGAAAGCATTGGTTTCTTCAAAACCTGATAAATATAAAACATTTTGAAGGATTAGAAGCTGCTGAAAACTTGTACATTATTTTGGTCTGATATGATATTATTCATGTCAAAGCCTTAATTTATTCATAATGAGGTATTTTTAAAATTATAAGGCTGATAAAATAGTGAAATTATTTAGAATCACTAAATCCTGATAACCCAATTATTTAACTAGCCAACATGATTCAGGATGAATGAGAACACGTTGAAGTTCAGAAACCTTTCTGGGAAGGCAGAGCCTTTTTCTGTCCCCTTCCAGCAGAAACAATTTCTAGCAGCTATGTGCCATATGACGATTTCAAAACCTGTCATTTCAAGAACTTAACAGTCTATTTATCAGTTTGACCATTCTGACTATTTCAAAATGTATTTCTAGGATTCTATGATCTTAGAAGCTGCCAGTTTCCCCACTGACCTAAGCTGCTACAGATCAGCAATGTGCCTGTTTGGAAATCCTGCTTTAAAACTGTCAGTCATTTATACAAGAATTAGCAAGCTTAACATCATTGAAAAGCTTTATGATATAAATATTTTAATGGAAGCACAGTTTAACCTAACCCTAATTCTATCATGCAGACACTTTAAAGCTAATGTGCAGTATAATCAAAATACAATTTTGAAAATGGGTCTCTTGGGCTGAAGGTAAGCGCAGAATTAAACAGTTGTGCCTACTTTATCTTACATGACAAAATCGCACAATGCACCATTGGTCTTTTGTATGCTCTATTTAGCTCAATTAAAACACTCTCTGTAGTGACCCACAAAACAACTTGGGGTCATGAATGATGCAGATCCTGGATGTTTCCAGGGATCCTCTCCTTTTAGACAGCATTAGAAGTGAAATGCAGAAAGTTCTACAATGCGAAAAAAAAAAGGCACTTAAATGGAAATACATCAACACACTTTAAGGACAAATGGAGAAGGAACCTGAGTGATGGCATGACAGAGATATCGACATTCTGGATTTAACATTACATTTGAATTAATTTCAAATTAGTCCCTCACATGACTCTTGAAATTCTTCATTACGAAACAGGTGATAAAATGAGGTATGGATCTAAACCAGATCAACTGGACACAAGTCAAAAGCAGCAATGTATTTGCTAGAGGCAGAGGCAGCTTGATGTGGGGATCTGTCCATTTTTAGTACCAGGCCCTAATGTATGCAATTAAAAGAGAATGTCAGGGGGGAAGACACATGGTACTAACAACAGCAACCCCTGTCCATGTAGACTACAATTCAGGTGGGACATGCAAACAATACCAATCAACTGCTTATTAAAAACAATGATAACTTCTCTGCCTTCACTCTTGAGCTGTTTCAGATGTCTCACCTCCCAGACCATTTGGTGCAGAGTCAGACAGTGGTGACCACCACATGTGAGGTTCTGTTTGCTATCACTTATGAGTGATGCTTTTGCTTTTGCACGAATAATGTATCAGACCAAAAGAGTTAACAGGCTCCTGATGATGTTTCAAAGGGGAGTCTGAAAACTTCCTGCAAGCTCTGCCTCAGGAATAAAGTATTTTTGTGACTATTTGAATAGAGTAAAACAATATTTCAGATACCACTTAAGTAGCTTTCAAAAATATTTCTCTAAGAAGGGATTAAGGAAACTCATACACTTGCAGTTGTGTACAAGATGCAAAACAAAGCCCCACAGAAATGTTACAAAGAGGGACAGAGGTGGTGGCAATTTTATACGATGGGGATGTAGTCCATAACAGCACCTGAGTTCAGTGTGCATTCAGGTTTGCATGCAATTTAAACCTCCATTCTTACAGCAGCAATTGAGAGAAGTGAAAAGAAAAAAATAAACAAAAATGAAAGGATAAAGTTATGAGACCCTGGGCTGGCCACTTAGTGCCTTGGAAAATGAAGTTACCCCCTGCAAGCACAGGCTGCCACACCACCAACATTGTACATGCTGTGGGGAAGATTAGGACCTGGTTCCTGGGATTGCATGCATGATGACAGAGCAAAATGCACCTGCTGGCTGCGCCCTGCCCCGCTCCTAGCAAGGAATAGTCACACCTGCGGCTGGAGCCAGGCACTGTGTGATGGAGAAAATGCAGAATTCCTAAATAGGAAGAAACTGTGCATTTGTTAACCAGGGTTGCAACTGGCCCAGCTTAGCTTAACTAACACCTGCTTCATCAGAGACAGGATCTACAAGATAAGGCACATGTCCCCAGGTAGCACTTCCATCCTGCTTTTTCATAATGGAAAAGAGACTCAGAGAACACCTCAAATGTATCCCCACATGGTCACCTAACACACAGCACAGACATACTCATTTTCTTCCCTTTGTCTGAAGCAGCACCTGCTGTGCCGCGGGTTGATTATTTGAACTGGCACAGAGTTCACAGTGAATATTTTTTCTGTAAGCCCCAGATAAACCACATGTCCACAGGACACATTAGCATGTATTTCTTAAAAAGTGTTCTTTACCTTCAGCACAGCATAGGCAGCATTTGAATCAGCTGCTAATGATCTGAAGTGTTTTGTAGGTTAAAATCAACGTTCAGTAGAGACCCATAAATTGACAGTGTATGTGTCTCATTGCTGTGGGGTTACAGCAACAAATGAAATGTTTCTTCAGAATGACTACCTAATTCACAAGCATGACTCTTCTCATTAAAAACTTCGGTGATAGGATGGTCTGGAGACAGACTGCTCCTACGGGACTTTCTGGACTTGTTCCTTCCTAAAATCCACAATCACCTGTTATTAACTGTACTGTTTATCATAGCCACAATCTTCCCTGACTACATAACAAAGACAAAACGCAATTTGCTGCTTATCCAGTTTCCTCCTCCCTGGAGTGATGCTGCATGCCTGATTAGGGCCCTGTGCGTGTGTGGGGCACTCACCCTTTAGGCTGGCTCTCGAACTCTTCTGCCCACTGCTCCTGGGCATCCTCTGTGGAGAGGTCCACATCCCGGGTTGTGGCAAAATTGAGCTCGCTGCCCTCTGTCCCGTGGAAGTAGATGGCGTTTCCATCTGACTGGCAGCTATGCTGTGGACAAAAGGAGCAGACGGGAGGTGATGTTACATCAGGTTTGTAAGGTATCCTGCTCATGTATGATCAGAGCTCAGAGCAACCCATATGTTATCTAATGACTCACTGACATCTGAAGCAAAACAGAAATAAAAATCAAAAATGGGAAGTCATCTTTTATCTTTCCTGGCCAGCCCTCAGCAATGACTGTGTCCTAATCTTGTATCTGCTTCCCAACAAATGTACTAACAAATTGTGTGTGCAGAAAGAAGACATGGACCATACCTTGGGTGTTTGTTTCTATTTTAAAGTATTGCCTCTATAGCCGGTACATAAACAACTGCCTGGAAAAATAACTTCAGTAGTATATCAAATATTGCTATGGGTATTTTATCAGCATAAGAGTTTCATGCTGTGAAACTTCAGATCTCTGGGCCTGATTTTTCAGCAGAAGAGGTGTTTGTTTGTAAATTTACTATGCATTGCCATAGAGTAAACTTTGTATCTGAAGTGTATGAGTGAAAAGGTTACATTTGCCATATTTAATTGGAATAGCATAAAAAAGAGCTCTATAGGCGACTAATTCTTGTGATACAGCAATCTCAAGGGTCCTGGGGCTGCCCTGGAACCCAGTGCTTCTTCTTCTCCTATTGTATTTCTGTATATACCACTTTAGCAGCATCAAATGAAGCCATGCATTTGCCTTAGCATGCCCTGAATACCATGAGTTTCCAAGAGTATTAACCTGGAAGAACTTGGCATTTTATTGACTTGTTCATATTACAACAAACACTGATAAAAGTAATAATTAGCTCAAACACTTTTTTTTTGGGGGGGGGGGATGGAATCTTGGTTGCATTAAAAGTGAAAGCTGAAATAAGAAAGTATTAATTAGGATAATTCTGTATTTTTACCACAGTTCAACATCTGAAAAAGAGATACAATAATGCTAAATTGCATTGACCTTTTCAGCATCGCCTATGTAGTGCTCTTGTCCCTGGACCTCTTCTAACGTGCTGAGGGAAAGTATGACAATCACTTCAGTGTTTAAAAAGGTCATGGTAGTGCCACATAAGTGAATAATTAAATTTTTAACAAAGAGAAAGATGTGGCAGGAAATGAAAACTGTCCAGTCCATCTTTGCCTATGGTATTTTATGAGCAAAGTAAGAAATAACACATTTTGTCAGATTCTGCAACTCTTCTTTCATTTATCAGTGCAAAAAAGAGACATAATTAAAACTTTTGTTGGTGATTATCGAGTATGGTTGCCAATAACTTAGCAATTAATTTCTATTTAGGAATGTAATTTGTGACTACACTTCTAGAGGTGCCTACACATTAGAAAAAAATCTGAGTACTTAAAGTCTGATTTTTGTATAGAGACTTTCTAGTCTGTAGTTGAATGACAACAGCTCCATGTTTATTAACACTGACTAACTATCACTTAAAGAAATAAGCACATCATAAAAATGTAAAGACTGTTCCAACTGCTAAAATAAGCAAATTGCTGTTAAAGTGTTTTTCTTCCAAAGAAAGGTCAAAGCAATAGAAAGATTCTGAAGTGTTGATAATTTATCACACAATTAAAGAGATTTTGTCACAAGCCTCCTTGCTCTGTTAATGCACCGTATACATACTGCACCCTATATGCAGCTGGTGCCACTGAAAAGGCAGAACAATTTACACATAAAATATTTAATAACTAGCAGAAATTAATGAAACTGTTTTAAGTTTTATTTCTCTTTGACAAAACACTGTACTATTTGGCTACTTCTAATTGGCTGAGAAATGGCTTTTGTTCACCAATTTTATCCTTCATGCTCACAGGTATTGCTAACAGCAGAATTTTAAGCATAATCTGTTTATAGTGCTTCTTGCTTTTCAGAAGTTTCTTAATTTGCTGAAGAGAAATATAGTATCCTTTATCTGTCAATCAATATGCCACAAAACTGTTATCTGCAGGCAGCCAAGTAAATACAATAAAAATAAATATTCAGGCTAAAACCTAATTCAAATTTATACATAACCCTTCATCTCTTAGGAAACAAATAGATGAATCCGTCCTATTGAGCTAGTTATTACAATTGCATACAAGCTTTGGAAAATCCATCATAAGCCTTATTTATTTCTCAGGTGCTAAGTTATATATACATGATAGTGGAGTATGTAATTAGTAATCTCTTGCCTAATGAAAGCCACCTATTAAACACAAAACAGATACCACCCCATTAACATTTAATGTTTGCATGTCCTTCTGCTGTCTAACAGAAGTAGTACATCTGATGGAGTTTCTATTTAGGTTGTCAAGATAAATAAATGGGCAGTTTGGCAAACAGGTGCATAAGTAATTATTTGTACAGTGGCGTATGATCAACCCTTTATGAAAGCTCAAAAATATAATTTATTTCATTGGTTATATAAAATTATCTTTATCCTTTCATACACAGCTACACAGTATCTATGAATATGCATTTTATGCATATTTTCTGTGTTAATGAACCACACAATGTATGGCTCAAATCACCCTATGCTCATGTTAGCTTTGAATTTCACATGGAACAGCTGCGTAGAAGAGAAGTTCAAACCGGGGTTTAAATCCTTCTGTTGTTCTACATACCTATGAAACCAGTAGTAGAATCTCATTATCTTTGAAGAGAGAAAGAAAGATGTTCAAAACACAGGTATGACTCTTAAAGGAGTTCTGAGGGAAAGCACCATTTTCTGGTACATTCTGCCATTTGAGACCCTGGACCCATGCCCATAGGATAAGCTAATGAGGATGAGCTTCATTTGCATGAATTGTGCTACCCCAACAAGGGCCAGGACTCCTCTGCTTATGAGCTCATTCACTCCCACCTGCCACATTTCCTGCACCTGTATAACGATCACCCTCTATTCACACTTAGCTACCATGTTTTCCTTCTCATTTTCCAAGCAGTCGCTTTCTGTCACTCCTTTACTGCCTTTTCTTTTTCATCTGATGGGCTGCTGAGGGGTGAATAACCTTAAAGAGCATTCAGCCAAATTTTCCAGGAGCAAAAGGAGCTCCACAGGAGACGGTCCTTCACCAGCATCACACCCAACTACCTTGTCAGTCTTGTTCAATATCCAGGAGGCTGCTGACTGTGCTGGATTATTCTGTGGTTTTGTAATAGGGCTTGAACAGATTAGAGACTGAATTGAAACCATCAGACACATTTTCTCTTGGGTTCCACCCAGGATTAGAATCCAAGGCTTTTAGAAACAAAGAACTAAAATACAATTTACATACTGTGTTGCCTCTTTCCCAAATTAAAGGCTTTACACTTGCAGTGGTAGTTTGTATGCTTCCAGTATTTAAAGACTGAATTTTACAGGTTCCTTATTGTCATGGGTTCAGCAGCAGCAGTCATTTTTCTCCTCCTTGGTAGATGGTGCAGCGCTGTGTTTTCGATTTTGGGCCTGGGAACAGCGCTGATAACACCAGTGTTTTGGTTACTGCTTAGTGATGTTTTGGTCTGGCCAAGGACTTTCTGAGTTTCATGCTCTGCCAGGGAGGAGGGGAGCCGGGAGGAAGCAGAGACAGGACACCTGACCCAAACTGACCAAAGAGGTTATTCCATACCACAGCACGTCATGCCCAAGATGGAGGACGGAGAGGAGAGACCCAGAAGGGTGGGGGGTGCACTGCGTGGTCGGGCTTGGTATTAGGTGGTGAGAATTGTATTCTTTCCTTGTAATTTCTCTTGTCATTATTATTATTGGTGGTAGCAGTAGTGATTTGTGTTATACTTTAGTTACTAAACTGTTCTTATCTCAACCTGTGGGAGTTGCATTCTTTTCAATTCTCCTTCCCATCCCTCCGGGAGTGGGGGGCAAGAAAGAGGGGGGAGTGAGTGAGCAAAACTGCGTGAGTTATAGAGGCTTAAACCACGACAGTTCTTTTTGGCGCCCAACGTGGGGCACAAAGGGTTGAGATAACGACAGGATTAATAGCCACTCGTCACAATGCTGATTTATTGGCTCTTAAAGTTGCTGCTTTTGGTTCTCTTGCGTTCATGGTTTCAGCCTGTTGTACCTTACTTACAGCCGGTATTTGTTATCTTAGCATGTTTCAGATATGGTTTTGGGTTAAGGTTCTTGTTTCATTGTACTTTATTGGAATGGCTTGTGATACGGGCGGGCTCCAGAAGCCGTGGGGGGCGAATGTGTACCTGGCAGTTCGGCTGCTCTTCACCGTCCTGGCGAGGCTGTGGAGAGCCGAGGGGGGGCTGCCTCGGGAGCCGCCGGCTGCCGAAACGGCCCGGGGGAGCGGACCCGGGGAGCAGGAGCCGAGCCCCCCCACCGAGCCCAGCCCGACGGCTGCCGAGCAGAGGAAGGAGGTAGCAAAAGGGGTGAGCCCCCCGACTGAGCCCAGCCCGGCGGCTGCCGAGCCGCGGGAGGGGGAGGCTACCGAGCGGCAGGAGGAGACGGCAGAGAAGCCGGGCCCCGAGGCTGAACAGAGTCCCGTAGCCGAGCCCAGCCTCGTGGCGGCCGAGAGCATTCCCCGGCAGCTGCCCGCGGAGCCGCAGGAGAACGCAGGAGACCCCGCAGCACTTCCCAGCAAGGCAGAGAAGGAAGCTCTGGACTCAGACAAAGAGCAGCCGGTGGTGAGAGAGCCTGCAAGCGCAGCAGCTACACCAGCCCCAGTGACAAGTACAGCAGCCTCATTTGAGAGTTCTGAAGGGTTTGAATGGCCTTTGGGTACCCTTGAGACCTGCCTGCTGATTGTGATGGGGATCAGCATGTTGACATCCATACACAGTGTGTTTCACCCACAACCATTTTGTGTGGTCCCAAGAGTTAAGCAGAGTGGGGTTTGGGCCTTGTCTGGGGTTAGTCTGCAATGCAGGATGACCCAGAGATTTTCCCTGCAGCTGGACAGTCATGAGTGGCAGGGTGTGTGGGACAGTATGGGCGAGTATCTAGTCCACTGGGCCCCTCCAGTGCTTTGGAAGCATCACAGATGGAAGGCAGCTGTATGGAGTCCCCAGCAACAAGCTGCAGAAACTGCTGGAGGGGTGGATGAATTATTTTGAGCCTGGTGAGCCCATGACACCTCAGGCCATCAGGGCAGAGATACAACATACAGATGGACTTATGATCGAGGGGTGGACTTAGCAATGGACACTGCGGCCCAGGTTATTGACGAGTGTGAACACTGCACACAGCCTCTGCTGCTCTGAAAGGCTGTTACAAAAGATGGAGCTTGACATCATGGACTGGATGGACTCAGCAGCTTTGTAGGGATTGGTTTATGCACTAAGGGATGATCTCTCTCCCTTTCTCTGTGTATGTGGATGTATACATATACATGTGATGGTATATTGACAATGTGGAATCTGAGCATAACGTGAATGGTATGGAATAAGGGGTGGATAATGTCATGGGTTCAGCAGCAGCAGTCATTTTTCTCCTCCTTGGTAGATGGTGCAGCGCTGTGTTTTCGATTTTGGGCCTGGGAACAGCGCTGATAACACCAGTGTTTCGGTTACTGCTTAGTGATGTTTTGGTCTGGCCAAGGACTTTCTGAGTTTCATGCTCTGCCAGGGAGGAGGGGAGCCGGGAGGAAGCAGAGACAGGACACCTGACCCAAACTGACCAAAGAGGTTATTCCATACCACAGCACGTCATGCCCAAGATGGAGGACAGAGAGGAGAGACCCAGAAGGGTGGGGGGTGCACTGCGTGGTCGGGCTTGGTATTAGGTGGTGAGAATTGTATTCTTTCCTTGTAATTTCTCTTGTCATTATTATTATTGGTGGTAGCAGTAGTGGTTTGTGTTATACTTTAGTTACTAAACTGTTCTTATCTCAACCTGTGGGAGTTGCATTCTTTTCAATTCTCCTTCCCATCCCTCCGGGAGTGGGGGGCAAGAAAGAGGGGGGAGTGAGTGAGCAAAACTGTGTGAGTTATAGAGGCTTAAACCACGACACTTATTTTTTCTTTGTCATTCTAAAGTGATAAAAAATGTGGGATGAATATTTCCTGTGTTTTGAAATTAAACAGAATAAGTTCTCCCTAAATTGGAGATACTGCATCTCTCTCTCTATAGATGTAGAGTTCTCTTTTACAAAATCCAGATTAAATGTGTTCTCTGCTTCATTTTTATTTACACTTAAATGATTAATGAGATCAGAACAAGTTAGTTTGCTGTGCAAATTTTGTAACTAAAAAGGCCAAATGACATCAACCTGTAGGATATTTCTCCTTGTTACCGTGAAAGTATCAGCTGTAGGTCCAGAACTAAAGCAGAGTTTAATTTTATTTAAAGTGTATTAAAAGCATATGGAACTTTCAATGTGTCTTTGCACAAACTGCAACACTGAAAAGTTAACCAATTTGTAAGGAAAAATGAATTTAGAGAATAGACCATAGAATCATAGAACGGTTTGGGCTGGAAGGGAGCTTAAAGATCATCCAGTTCCAAGCCCCCTGCCATGGGCAGGGACACCTTCCACTAGACGAGGCTGTCCCCATTCAACAGGGCTTTGAACATTTCCAGCGATGGGGCAGCTGCAGCTTCTCTGTGCCAGTGCCTGACCACCTTCATGGTAGAATCATAAAATCATAGAATGGTTTGGGTTGGAAAGGGCCTTGAGAACATCTAGTTCCAACCCCCTGCCATGGGCAGGGACACCTATCACTAAACCATGTCACCCAAGCCTCCGTCCAACCTGCCCTTGAGTACCGCCAGCGATGGAGCATTCACAACTTCCTGGACAACCCATTCCAGTACCCTCACAGTAAAGAAGTTCTCCCTTACATCCAATCTAAACTGCCCCTGTTTAAGTTTTAATCCGTTAACCCTTGTCCCATCACTACAGTCCCTGATGAAGAGTCCCTCCCCAGCATCCCTATAGGCCCCCTTCAGGTACTGGAAGGCTGCTAGGAGGTCTCCACACAGCCTTCTCTTCCCCAGGCTGAACAGCCCCAACTTTCTCATCCTATATTCATGCAGGAGGTGCTCCAGTCTCCTGATCATCCTCGTGGCCCTCCTCTGAACTTGCTCCAACAGTTCCATGTCCTTTTTATGTTGAGGACACCAGAACTGCACACAATACTCCAAGTGAGGTCTCACAAGAGCAGAGTAGAGGGGCAGGATCACCTCCCTCAAACAGCTAGTCACGCTGCTCTTGATGCAGCCCAGGATATAGTTGGCTTTCTGGGCTGTGAGTGCTCACTGCTGGCTCATGTTCCTTTTTTCATTGACCAACACCCCCAAGTCCTTCTCTGCAGGGCTGCTCTGAATCTCTTCTCTGCCCAACCTGGAGCTGTGCCTGGGATTGCTGCCACCCAGCTGTAGGACCTTGCACTTGGCATGGTTAAACTTCATCAGGTTGGCATCAGCCCACCTCACAAGCGTGTCAAAGTCCCTCTGGATGGCATTCCTTCCCTCCAACGTATCAACCGAACCACACAGCTTGGTGTCATCAGCAAACTTGCTGAGGATGCACTCAATCCCACTGTCCATGTCACCTACAAAGATGTTGAACAAGACTGGTCCCAACACCAATCCCTGAGGGACACCACTCGTTACTTGTCTCCAGTTGGACATTGAGCCATTGAGCACAACTCTTTGCATGTGGCCATCCAGCCAGTTCTTTATCCACCGAGTGATCCACCTATCAAATTGATGTCTCTCCAATTTAGAGACAAGGATGTCATGTGGGACAGTGTCGAATGCTCTGCACAAGTCCAGGTAGATGACGATAACTGCTCTACCCCTGTCCATCAGTTCCGTAGCTCCATCATAGAAGGCCACCAAATTAGTCAGGCAGGATTTCCCTTTAGTGAAGCCATGCTGGCCGTCGCCAAGCTCCTTGCTGTTTTTCATGTGCCTCAGCATGCCTTCCAGGAGAATCTGCTCCAAGATTTCGCCAGGCACAGAGGTGAGACTAACTGGTCTGTAATTCCCCGGGTCATCAATTTTCCCCTTCTTGAAAATGGGGGTTATATTCCTTTTTCCAGTCATTGGGAACTTCACCTGACTGCCATGATTTTCCAAATATGATGGAAGTAAAGAATTTCTTCCTAATATCTAATCTAAATCTCCCCTTTTCCAGTTTAAAGTCATTCTCCCTTGTCTTATCACTACTTGCCCTTGCAAAAAGTCCCTCTCTAGATTTCCTGTAGGCCCATTTAGGTACTGGAAGGCTGTTATCAGGTCTCCCTGGAGCCTTCTCTTCTCCAGACTGAACAATCCCAACTCTCTCAGCCTGTCTCCATAGGAGAGGTGCTCCAGTGGTTTGGTCATTTTTGTGTCGCTCCTCTGGACTTGCTCCAACAGGTCCACATCCCTCTTGTGCTGGGGGCCCCAGAGCTGGATACAGTACTGCAGGTGGGGTCTCATGAGAGCCAAGCAGAGAGGGAGAATCACCTCTGTCAACCTGCTGGCCTTGTTGCTCTTGATGCAGCCCAGCATAAGGCTGGCTTTCTGGGCTGCAAGTGCACCCTGCTGGAGCAAGGATGTTATGTGGTACAGTGTCAAATGCCTTGCATAAGTCCAGGTAAATTACATCAGTTGCTCTTTCCTCATCCATCAACACTGTAACCCCATCGTAAAAGGCTACAAAATTTGTCAGGCATGATTTGCCCTTAGTAAAGCCATGTTGGCTGTCACCTCCTTATTTTCCATTTTGGACAGTTTCCAGGAGGATCTGCTCCATGATCTTGCTGGGCACTGAGGTGTGACTGATTGTCCTGTAGTTCCCTGGGTTTTCCTTTTTTTCCCTTTTTGAAAATGGGGGTCATGTTTCCCCTTTTCCAGTCACTGGGAACTTCACCAGACTGTCATGACTTCTCAAATATGATGGATAGTGGCATGGCCACTTCATCTGCCAGTTCCCTCATGACCCTCTGACAAATCTGGTAGCCTTAATTAAACAAAGTTTTCTCCCAAATCACCTACATAATAGAACATAGGACACTTGCAGGCACTTGAACGGAGCTACTTTATAACAGTAGCTATTTCTCATTGTTTGCAACTGAAGTGGGACTATGAGCCTGCCATAAGTAAACTGTTGTATTCCTAAATAAACAACCCCTGCTGGCTGCCAAACGGAAAGAAGCCAAGTTTTGTTCAGGGACTGTGGTCATCCCAAGGGAAAAAAAAATGTTTAATTTAATCTGGCACTACCAATACCATTATTCACTAGCACTTGTTAAGCTATTGCTTTGCATGAATAGGGCAAAATTAAAATTGGCTGGATGCATTCCCATATCTCAAAATGCTTGGATTTACTTTCAGTCTAATCTTCACTTTGAATTTACTGTGTTTCCAAAGTCTTTCTACTGGATAGTTATGGTATCACTGCTTTTTCCGTTTTTTCAAGGCTTTGGACAACACCTGTATGGCTTTTTCCCACCTGTTTCAACCATCTCATAGAATCATAGAATAGTTAGGGTTGGAAAGGACCTTAAGATCATCTAGTTCCACCCCCCCCTGCCATGGGCAGGGACACCTCACACTAAATCATGTCACCCAAGGCTCTGTCCAACCTGGCTTTGAACACCTCCAGGAATCATAAACATCTCCCATACCACCGTTTTGTGGCTCACTTTTCCTTGACTGCCAATGCTTGCCACTCAGTCTGCTGGTGAGATGATCAAATTTGCATGCCCCATTCTGCCACCATGCTTGGAAAATTCCCAGCAAGATGATATCCTTCAGACCCTTCCTTAGTACTTTCCATAACAAGCCTTGTAATTGACTGCACTGAAGAATGCACTGCTTTCCAGGTTAATCACTCTCTCCTCTTGCAATATTTCCTCTGACTCTCAACATCTCCCCAACCCCAGCTTACCTCCTGTTTTATAAACAGATGGCACTTTCCTGGAACACAGGCTATCTTTTTGGTTTGTGCCTGTAGAGGAAGCAGTGGTACATTCCTGGCTCAGGGCTCTTTAATGCTACAGTGATACCATTGCTCAAAAAAAAAAAAAATACATTTTCACACTAAAATTGCTGTTATCTATGAACATATTTCTAGTCTATGAATACAGTTCTTATCCAAGTTGTCTATGACAGCCAGCAAATATTAATTCAGGTGAGCTTTCTGTTGTATATTATGATGGCATTAGCTAATAATTTGAAGGTACTGACTATGGAGAAAGTAGTGCATGGTTTCAGAATCAAACTTTCATCAAGAGTCTGTCAGCCTCTTTATCCTATTCTAGACTCTACATTTTACATTTCTACCTACAGCTTTCACCTTTTTTTAGTAGGTGTTTTTAGGAAAGCCTCTTAATTGTCTAAGATGCAGAAGTGTTTCAATTAGGACTGCTCAAAACCATTGGTTAGCAAAAGCAGAGAAATCCGATTTGGCGAAGCAGGTAATTTACAACTGGACTTATTTATGCTTTCACAAGGAAATTCTGACCAACTTTCATAGCATCTAAATGGCTTCAGGGCCTCAAGTAGTATTGCAATCCTACAACATGTAGCATGCCTGAACAATCTCCATATTCTTAAAGACTTGTATGACAGCACCCCATAAGGAGACATCTGCTACCCCCAGCATGACCTTTTGGCTGGGAGGGACCTCTGGCGGTCTCTTGTTCACTCTGCCACGTGAAGTAGCACAAGCATCAACATGGTCAGCCTATGCCACAGTTGAAGCTAAGGACACAGCCCCGAATATTTTTAGAGGCTCAAGAGACAAAGATCAGGAATGTAAACAGAAGCACTGAAGTTCATCCAAACCAGATTCTGTCCGAGTTGTTTAAGTTGAATTTGTGAATCAATAAATACCTCTGGGCCTTGCAGTATGGGATTTCATTACTCGAGAGCAGAACAGAGGGCAACTAAATGATACAACTGTGCCATTTGGAGAAGCATCAACAGGAAAACATTAGTGTGAAATTCCTCAATGTAACAGATTTTTGGCTGAGGCGATGCATAACATCCTCCCAAGGTTTGTCCCCACACTCCCGTGAAAATGTTGCTCACCACTGTGTTTTTAAAGTATCCACAGTCATCTTTACCATCATTTAATTAGTTTTTTATCAGAGACAAACACTGATGCTTCTCTTCGTATTATCTCTCCTGGGCCTAATGGCCCCGATGATTCTTTCAGACAGCTGTAGCCTCACAATTTATTTTTTGGCGACATTTCTGGCATTGGAATGAATGTGTTGGGCATTTGGGCAGTGCCAGCTTGCAAAGGGCTGACAGCAGATGGAAAGAAATCTGCCCAGTATGCCTTCACCTCTACACGAGCAGAGGGCCATCAATTTCCCCCATTAAGGAGTTGTCACGCAGCCCACCCAGCTGGAGGAGCATCTCTGGTAGCCAGGCTGGCTGGCTTATGCTATTCAAATACAAAACACACTTTAAAAGGAAACGAAAATATCGTTTGTCGGCAAATTGAAAATGCATGGCTTTGACTGCAGCCAATTTTTTAATGACTGTAATATTTTAGGTGATTATTGTTGCCACTTCAAATTGCTCCTTAGAGAGGAGAGGGATTTTTTAATTAAAATCTAGGCAATGCAAACAGATGAGATATGAGAAGCAGAGGAACAAGAAAAAAAAGATGAAGAAAATTAATTAAAGCAGCATTGTCAATGGAGCCATAAATTAGACATTGTGTCTTTCTGAGAATGAGTCACGCAGGTTTTAACAACTTTTAGATTTTGACATGATAGCAGGTACAAGAATAGATTCAGTCTTGATAAAATCATCTCTGTAGGCAATGTCTCAGCCAGCAAAGGTACAATGGCAGAATTTAGAAAAGATTATGAATTCTAAATTCTGCAGACTTGGCTTTTAACACTTCTGGCCTGAAGTCCCTTCTTTAACCAAAGGAAAACCAGCAATGTCACTAAAATACTTTCCCATGAGATAAACAGGGCTTCAATCTTTCCCACTTGCTACATTTTTACATCATTTAATGTAGGTTATAGAATGAAAACCCTGGCTGAGCATGCAGGCCAGGAGCACGGAGGGTTATAGTACACCTTCTTATTTGAAAACAATGGGATGAAACTTGTCATGTGATATAGTAACAAATAGGCTATGAAGTGTGTTTTCACTCAGCATTTTCCATTAAGGACTGTTATTCAAAGGCACTGCACAAAACACTTTGCTTGTTTATGAGTGATTAGTATGATTCGCATGATTCGCATGGTTCTTAATTTTCTAGGACATTTCATGATGTTTGTACAACACCAGTCATTCTAGTGATGACCAATTTCCTTAATGAGTCATTTAACCAGCATTGACTGAACTATTCCTCTGTGTTATTGGGAACCACTGATGTTTCCAGCACTCTGCAGTGATCATGATTAAACCTCATCTGTTCTTCTGAAAGTAATGATGTGTATTCACACCATTGTAAAATTAAAGTGAGAAAGAGTCAACCAGAATGGTTTCTACTCTTTGGCATCTAATGGGTAAATTAATCTTGTTTTTATTAATATCCATCTCATGGTTACCTGCAAAGACAAAATTCTTTCCTCCTAGGAGGCAGGAAAGACCCCTGGTGCTTTGACGCCAGCTCAGAGCTAATACTGGCTCCCTGCCACCTCTCCCCATAATTTCTAAGCCATGGGTAACTGGCATGGAGAAAGGTGCAGGTTCCGCATTGCTGCCCAACAGCAATTCTTCACTGCCTGAACAACTCACAGCACCACAGCCAACCACCTATCAGTTCCAATGAACCCCTTGGTATTGTATCTAAGTATATTATTTTAATTAAAAATATGATTATTAACAAAAAAGAAATCAAGAGTGATTCTATGGATGTGCTACATCCAGCACTATGGATATACAGATGCCTCCTCATAGGCACAGCTCAGAGTGCCCACACTCTCACTAAAGGAAACCAGTCGACAGGTTTTGTGCACCCTGCTTCACTTTCTTCACCTCTCCTCCTATCTCACACTCCTCCTTCTACCCACAGAGAAGCAGGAATGGCTCTCAGTTAAGATGCAGCAGGAAGCCTGCTTGCCTCTTCCCAGGAAGATGGGGTAGATAAGAGCTCCTGCAAGGCAAAGCAGCTGGCTAGGAGGCTGGGTTTGGCCCACAGACCAAATACTGCCTTGCTATATCTTATTCCAAAAACAAAAGCTTTGTCAGAAGCATCTATATCTGTGCAATTTTGTTCAAGATAAGGTCATAGCAATTTCAATCTGCCATTTTCACACTGGCATACATAGACCATCACCTTTCCTTCTGCAAACAAATATATTTGATCTGATTCAGACAATGGGTTCCTCAACCCTCTTTTAAATAAGAATTTAAACCCAAAACATTAAAAATTCTTGTTCATTTCAGCACAAACAATTAAACCCGACAAAGATATATATGGAATATTAGGATGTTTGTTTTGAAAGAAGACTATCCAATGCCATTCCTATTAATTAACTGAGTATTCAGAGATTTGGAAATCTGCTCTGGAACCAGGCAGGGTGAAACAGCTTAATCAGCCTTTCCTTTTGCCAAACTCCTAGGCCTGTGTTCATGTCTTCTCTGCTCAGTGACACACAACAACACAGGTTCAGGAAGGACTCACAGACATCGGATGTGCATAGCCCTGCTCTGCTGAGGCTGTGTGAAAGGTCACAGAGTTTTACAGACATGTATTCAGCATATTTTTCCAAATGTGAGTGTTCAGTTCCCTCATTCTCTTCTTTATAGCTTTCTCTTCTGCTAAGATGGCATGCATTTCTGGGAAATTAAAATGACCTGAATGGTGATGACCTGTTACTTAAGGGACTTACTGTATCATGATATTGGGATTGGGACATTTTCAGAATTTATTGTCCATATCCACAGCAGTGAACAACATCTATGAGGCACCATTCTCTGGTCCTACACCCTACTTGCTCAGTGAGGCTGACCCAGACCTTCCCTCCTTGCCTCATCTCATGCTATGCCAGGCTGCATGCTTGCAGCTCAGCAGCGCAGGCAACCCCTGGTGTAATCCTCAAGTCTGGTAGACCAAACAAACCAAGCTGACTGGCTGGACTGCAACCTTCAGCCACCAAGTGAAGAGCTGCTGCAACTACTGGGAGACAGGAATTCTGAAACTTGATTCTTCCCAAAGGTGAGAAGTGTCACTGGGTTAACACATCATGACCAAAGAGATCGCTGTTCTAGTGCCTATACTGTTAGTGATTTTTGCTGCATTTTCCCAGATGTGGAAAAATTCCAAAGACAGGTGGTTTGGTCTCAATGATATTTTCATGTAAGCAAAGCACTGCAAAGACATGAACTATAAGACTGCTGAGGTTGTCGCCCTGTTCAACCTCAGTTTCTGAGCTTGCACATCCAATTTTGGACCAGGGCGATCAGAGAAAACATAAAAACCTGACAAATGTTGAACCTCAGAGCAGAACAGTTTCTGGTCAAATATACAAGATATATGAAGTGTTCACTGAAAGATGAGATCACTTTTCTGTTCTGTAGAAGTAGAGATAGAAGCATTACTGGAGGAAGATTTCATCTTTTCTCTCAATTAGCTATGAAGTCTTGAGGTTCACATAGCTGTAACAGCTCTCAGAGCCTGGCACTGCCTCATGCATTTCAGCAATCTCAACCACCAGTGCAACATCCTAACCATGCTCAGTTGCAAGCCCATGCACATGCTCTGTGCTGTCACTGGAAATATTGAAATGCAGTCAAGATTTTATCCCGTTCAACACCCTTCCACACAGTCCAACACAGATAAATACGTTCCAGCGGATCCAATTAATCTCCTAAGGGTTGCTTGGCCTTGCTAACAGTGTCCTTCTTGCCTTTTGCTGTATTCTTTGGAACTGACACACAAATTCAGTGCCTTATTTCTCAGCTTGTTTCCTATCTCAGTAGCCAGTTCTAGCTGCGTCTGCAACCAGCCATGTGCTCTCAAATGAGTAGCAACTGCTCCTGAGTGCAGCAAGAAATGTAATGAAATTCCTGGTCCAAGCTCAAGCAGACTGGGAGAGGGAGAAAAACCTCTTCCCAAGCTGGGCACAGGCAAGTTCCTGCAAGTGCTTTTTGAGAACACACTGTCCAAATCCATCAAACTGGAGAGAACACATTGATGCATGATTACCATTAGTGCTTGCTCTGTCCACTCCAGTGACTGAATCCATCACAGAACCTAACCCCAGACCAGACAGTAGTTTTCATGTCAGTACTTCATTTCAGATGCCTTTTTAATTTACTAATCTAAGTAGCTATTAAACTGAGCTATTTTAACAGTAAAACTCCAGGATTTTTAACATTTGCTATTTCTTTCAGTAGATTTCAAGCGCTGCTAATGCAAACTTTCTACAGAAAAAAACACTTTCTTTTCAACTTGATAAGCATCCAACATGAGCATGACCAGGTATAACATGCAATTCTAAAAGCCACCTCCTGAGCAACTACTGGTGGAAAGAGCTTGTGAACCACACCTATGTAAGCAGCATCAACATTTATTCTAAAATACCAACAAACCATATCTTGATGCCTATCTTTACCAACAGAGTAATTAAAGGGTATTTAATGGTTTGGGATGGCTGAAGGGATGGGTGGGGTGGGCAGTTCTAACATGGTGAGATTAGGCCAGGGACCATTCTATGGCCTTGACAGCAAATGACACAGCAGGCTTTGCATCCATCTGGTCAAACTCTCTCCCCCCAGAAGAGTGGAGCCATCCTTGCTGCCTACTGGAAACAGGTCCTGGCCCATCCATGAGGGCATGTCCCTTGAAGACAATGCCTGGGAGATTGCACAACCCAAAGCCAAGAAAGAGGGTGTTGTAACAGCTAAGGTGTGCAAGATCATGGGCTCATGTTTGTACCCTTGACTGATTCATTCACTATCCTGGATGTGTCACAGAGCCTCCATGGAGAAGGTTCCATCACCTGAGCAATGCTCTCTGGGGTAGTCCAGAAGTAAACACTTAGGGGAAAAGTTTCTACTCCTTTTTCTGCCGGAAATAAGAATGTATTTTTTCCCCTTCCTTCGACTGCCAGCTGGATGAGCTATCTCTGACTAGCACTGTCCTTCCACCTGAGAAATATGCAATATCAATCATTCTAGGTGATGAAAGGTGGTGAGGAAGAAAGGAGGAATACAGAGAATAACTGCAGTAAATTGAAGACATTTAGAAAGACAATTTTTCTTGTTTATTTTTTCTTAATATTTCATTCCTTTGGGCCAATGAAAACAGTTATCATAGGCTGAGAAAGTTGGGGCTGTTCAGCCTGGAGAAGAGAAGGCTGCATGGAGACCTCATAGCAGCCTTCCGGTATCTCAAGGGGGCCTATAGGGATGCTGGGGAGGGACTCTTCATGAGGAACTGTAGTGAGAGGACAAGGGTAATGGGTTCAAACTTAAATGGGGGAAGTTTAGATTGGATGTGAGGAAGAAGTTCTTTACTGTAAGGGTGGTGAGGCACTGGAATGGGTTGCCCACGGAAGCTGTGAATGCTCCATCACTGGCAGTGTTCAAGGCCAGGTTGGACAGAGGCTTGGGTGGCATGGTTTAGTGGGAGGTGTCCCTGCCGATGGCAGGGGGGTTGGAACTAGATGATCTTAAGGTCCTTTCCAACCCTAACTGTTCTATAATTCTATGATTCTATGGTATAATTTAGGAAAAGAATTGACCCACAGTTTTATATATACTAATCAAAACTGAGTTAGACAACAAATAACATCCCAAAATGTGACTGTTCATTGGCAATGTCAAGGAAATTCATAAGTAAAAACACTAAAGGAAGCCAGTGAGAAATTGCCAAAAACTTAAAGAAAGATTTTTAATGCCAATTTAACTAAAATACTCATTGATAGAGGACAGGAGAATATGACTTCAAACTTGCATGGCATACACAGGCATGGCACAAACAGGATGGCATAGAAAAGGTCTCATCAGCTTGAAATAGAGTTTGGCATAGCCATAAACTGAGTATGGGATCTTATTTAAAAAGCACATAGGTGAGAGTTATAAAATCTCACACAATATAGCAATGAAATTTGCTCATCCCTTAATAAAAATGTTAGTAAGCATTTAAAATTGCTAGGCTGAACAAACATCAGGGCAATTCAGCAACTTTTAGGAATCTGGGGAGAAAAAGGACTTGTATGAAAAAGAGAACTGGTATAGTTCCATTTAAAATTACATTAGCACAATTTATAAAGATTCTTACCTTTCTACTTTCTACAAAATAGTGTTTGTGATGAACTGAGATCAGAGCTATGCTGATTTTTTTAAAGAAATTATTAAAAAATCTTCTAAAGTTTTATGTAACATTTCAAATCTGAAAAGCAAAAAAAAAATTGTAAAAAAAATAAAATTGTTCTTGGTGTTAAAATGCTAAGAGAGGGTCTATGCTGAATCTGATGTAAATCTTGGCCCAATTTATAATTTTACTTTTGACATAACATGAAATTCACATTGCAAAATCTGTTCAAATGATATTTGGCAAGATTGTTGCTGAAAATCTGAGGAAAAATTGAACAAAAACCTTAAAAAATTAAATGTGAGCATAGAAGTGCTCTGGTGACAGTTACATACACTAAAAATGCTTGAAATAACTACAGGGTCCTATAAAGAACAAAAGCCCTGCATCACACATAGCTTTAATCCACTGCAGATACACTGCAATCTTACATATTGCCTTAACCTGGTGTAAGTGGCTACACATAGCCATATGTCAGCTAGGAACAGGCATTTGCATATTCCACTTGTTCCTAAAAGAGAAGATGACCTTGGAGGAATGGCAGGTTGGTGAATCCTCACTTGTGTCTCATAGAAGGTTTGAGTTTGAACAGGATTCCTGTCTAGAAGCATTAAGTGATTTCTGAGTTTATGTCCCTTGTTTTTCGTGTAACCCTAGTTATGTACAACACAGACTGTCTGAGTTTAGCTAAACAAGGCCCCCAAAACCAACAACAAAAAAAGAGGTTTACTTGCTAAAGTTTAGATGTTGTTTGCACATGTTTCAGAAGGAGAAGCAGTGTTTAGGCTTGGCCAGCTGAAAAGAAGTAGCTGTGCCTATGGCACATTAACTCTTTGCTCTGCTTTTATACCTTCATATCTGTGCACTGGATTTTAAAATCCAGTGATAAGACTGAAAACAGAATGAATGTGAACTCGTCACAGAAAATCACTTAATTAAGAATACAGGTCATTATTTGAGTCTGAAATCTCATTTAAAACTTTTTCATTGTAGTTTAAAAGGTCTTACTGAAATAGGAAAAGTCAATATGTGGGTACTATGAGTAGATTAGTGGGAATATTTATTTCTTAAGAGATTAACCTGAGGCTATTCATATGAGGCTCTGTGGGAAAAGCTGAGGCCATAACCAACCTCAGTATTCGACATCTGTTTCCTGTGCAATTGCCAAAACCATTACCAGCATCGTAAATGAACTCTGACATCAAACCTGCCTTTTTTGTGAATGAAAAATAGGACTAAAACAGAAAGTCCTCTGCTGCTCAACTTCTGGCTCCTTGGAAACACAGAAAACAAGAATCCAACTGATTTTCAAATGATGAACAACTCTGTATTTGAAGGAACTTTGTGCACAGAGATCTTGTAGGGGTCCTTAGAGGTTTTTTTCCTAAGGTAGTATGGTCTTGCTGGATCTCACATATCAAAACAGGATCTTACTGAAAAGAAACCCTTAAGGAACAGCCACTACCCGAATGCATGCTGCAAAGGAGATGTGATATTCAGAGTCAGAAGAAGCGGGGAAGCATTTTGTTTTGTGACGGTTTGTGATGAAGTGAGTAGCAGCAGCCAAACAACACCAAGACAAACAGGCAGGTTTCAAAATATCGAACAGAGTGACTTGAATTTGTTTCAAAAATATTGCACTGTTTTGCTGAAAGGAAGCTGTTTCCCATTTTCTGTTACATGATCTTTGACATGACAGTATAAACTGTCATTTGGTTTGGTCATGGCAGAGAAGTTGCATTGTTCTAGAAAGCCCCAATGGGACAGAGAAAAGGTAAAAACAAAGTAAAAAAAGGAGCACAATTCTAGAAGCAGATGGAGTGGCCTAAACACCCTTGTGTGTTATGTGCTTGGTTAGATGTCACTGTCTTCTACATACAAAAGTTGTAACAATATTAAGACACAGAAAATCGGACTAACCTTAACTGTGGCCCCAGGGAAGAAAAGCCAGTTGCCAGTATCCACAGGATCAAGATTATCTTCTAACACAACTTTTCTGTGAGCAGCATTTATGATCAGAATGTTGTCCAATGACCAACAGGCTTCATACACATCACCAGCGTGAACATAATCCTGTTTCCACTGAAAATGGACGTTCTCCCCTTTAGCATCTTCAGGAAGGTACAAGATGTGGATGATTGTGCTGACATTGGAAGGGGCACTGAAAAACAATGGTATGGAATTAGACCAAATTTAAGCCATAGCCAGGAACCCTTTCCCTCATTTAACACATTTACTATGCGTGACACAGTTGTGCTGATGTCCCTTGTATGCTGCTAAGTCTTTTATGAAGATCAAAAAATACCTGCCCTGAGGCAGAGTCCCACTGTGCCTGGCAGTGCACTTACAGCCCAAACAGCCTTGCTTCAAAGAAAGTGCAAGCTAAGCCAATAAGTAACGATGCAGATGTTCGGAGAGCAGGAAGAAAGAGCAGGGAGACATTCCTACTGGTCACAGCTCTTAGGTGACTGATAATGTCAGGTATTTTGCAATTACGGCCAAAAGGAAACGTGAAGAAAGCAAGAACAGGTCACCCAAAACATGATTTTTGCATGAGCCTCAGTCCCTCATAGATCTGCATGGAGTAGGACGGCTGGAGAGAAAAGCTGGGAAATTTCTCTGTCAAACATGTCCTTCCAATCCCATTGTCAGGATAATCCTGTGGATGAGGGAGGGCCAGGTTTCCTTTCTTTCCATGTTCTGCTTCAAGAACAATACAGAAGAAACAGAGTGTTTGTCCTCTTGCTGCTGAAAATGGAAAATGTGGGCAGACCTGAAGTATTAGTCTTAGGCAACGATCATAGCCTTGAGCTCCACTTCCTAGAGCTGTCCTCAGAGCTGTGAAAGGGCTGAGGTTCACCTTGATCTCTGGGAAAATGTCTTTAGGTTGCTAGTAGCAATGAAAAGACAGGTCTGTGTGCAAGGAAGGGACGTTGATACTTCTTTTTGCTTTATTAATCACTCAGCAAGGGAATTAACTACATTCAAACCCCAGGCTGCAAGGAGTTACAAAACTGGGGTTTTACAAGATGTCAGCTACTCAACCTTGCCTCTGCCTTGGTAGCAATGCTTTGGTGGGTGAATATTTTGCCAGAGACAATCCAGAGATTTTAGGAAAAAAAGGCACCCCTATCTTGCTTACATAGCAGAAAACAGGGGAACTTCTCTTTTGTAAAGCAAAACATTGGAGTGTAGTGAAACGTTGAAAAGCCACTATATTTGTTCCACATTCACACCCAGAATCTGCCCCCACGAATCACCCTGCACTAGCTATAAATTATGTCTGTCACCCTCCACTGCAAAGCTGTTCATAGACATTGTCCTAGCTGCTCCCTCAGCTCACACACAGCACCTGCTTTCCCCAAGAGAACCTTCAGCTCCCTTCTGGGAGTCCAGAGATGAAATCCCACCAACACAGCACACACCAACACTTCAGCACAACACCTTCGCTTCACAGATGCCTTCCTGTCCCATCTCTCCCCAGTTCTCCCACCGTTCCCTGAAGCTGCATGTAGTGCAGTGAAAGCTGCTGAAGCACATTCACATAAACACTGTGATTCATACAGACGACAGGAGAAATGAGCACCCTTTCATAATTCATCTTCTCCACTTTGCACGACATTGCTCTATTGACCTATTTTCTACTGCTGGCTCTAGGAGCCAGAGTTAAAGCAACACAGATAGAACTGTATAGGCATTAACTTTAAAAAAATTGGGTTTCAAGGGCTTGTGTTGGCACCTACGCAACTCTTGAGTTTCCTGGCTTGCAGAGCTATGAGGGCAACTGAACTGATATTATGGACTAGCTGTGTAATTTTGCATCAAGGTCAGAAAAGTAAAAGGCATTGTGTCGTTAGTCCAAGGCAACTCCCGTGGCTAAGTAAAGCTACTCTTGCTTTATATTTTTCTGAGATAAGAATTAGCACCATTTGTTTTACCAAAATTTGTTGATAATTTATGTCTTTGTCAATGAAATTGCAATACCACTCCCATAAGGAGAAGAAGGATGCGATACTGAAATCCACAGCTTTGCAGCTGGAGTTTTGCTTACTCATCAGAAATTAAGTAGCCTTTTGCTCTGCAAATTGTCTCAGTGGACTGAAAATAAGTTCAAAAAAATCACCTGTGTGGTACAGACACTAAGGTAATGCAGAAAGGTGGAATGAGATGCTCTGAGGACATTACATAAAAATGGCACTTTTTTCTTCCCCAGTTGTACTTGTAAAACTATGTATATATGCCAAAGCAAAAAATACCTTTCCTAATAGTATTTAATAAAATGTTGCTTCTGCTCTCTTAGAAAAATCCATCTCCAATACTGAACCTCTCTTTAGAGGTGTGCATAGTGCAATAAGATTTTAAAATTTCCACTCATAATCCTTTGCAGTTTCATGTAAAGCAGTTTGTTTAAAAACCAGGCATAATTCACCATAATCTTGTTATTGTAAGTATTAGGATCCAAGTGTTCATGCCAAACTATAACCAAACTTTATTGAGTGTTTTTTGCTATCAAAGTAGAAAATTTTAACACTGTAAATTATGGCTCTTGCTGGCATTAAAAGTGGTGCTAAACTGCAAAAACCATCAAAGTTTTGTTTTTTCAGGGACCACAACCTGCTGGCTATTGGAGCTGCACTTTCACTCTGAAGTAATTCTCTTTCTTACCTTCCACAATAATCAATGGATGACATTTTGGTTCACCAAACCGAGTGGCAATTCTGCAGTTAGCTTTAGTGTCCAAAATTTCATCCCTCATCTTTTGACATGTGTGAACAAGTGAAAGCTGAAAAGTTAACAATTGAGTTTTAAAAGAACTAGGTTTAAACACCACCTGCTCAGCCAGAAAGCATGAAAATGATTAAAAGGCTGTAACAAACCTAATTTTCTCCAGCTGAGTCCAATCTGCAGAACTGTTCCTACTGTAGGACACAGTGATGTTGGGATCTGAGTAACTAAAGCGACATGAGCCTGATCCTGGGAAAAGCAATAAAATGAGAAGTGTTACGACACAGTGAAGCAATAAATGATCCTCCAATAACGACAGTTGCTACTTTGCCTTTGTCACATCATCACTTCTCCTGCTTTTAAAGCACTTTGATTGATGACAAAATTTCCTGAAATCTGTTGCTGAAGGTAAACACAAAATAATGCATGCTTTATGAGTCACAAATAAAGTAGAAATGATAAATCACAGCAGTGCTATGTAATCTCTGCAAATTTCCCAGGGGAAGCCAAGTAAATTACTTAACACCCGCCACTGCAAGAAAATCCACCATATAATGTTTAAACAAAACCTTCTTATTAGAGAATAATCCACACATACAGAAAACAGTAAAAGACTGTTTTTCATATCACTATATAGAAAAATAAATCTTGAACTAAAAATACAGTAAATTATCAGAAAAATGCATACAGAATTACTTGAGCCAAGAGCAAACGTGCTTTAGGAATTTAAAAGAATAAAGATGTCACAAAATTATTTCTTTTTAAGAATGCCTGAAGAGAATTAAATTAAGAAATCATCCAGTATACTCACTGGAGCCTATAATTAATAATAAACATTTGATGCTGATCTGGGAATCTCAGAACACTTTACAAAACTGAACTAATTAAGCCTTATGGCACCCCTGCAAGGTAGGGTAATATATTTACTTTTGATTTATAAAAGGGTGCCTTCTGGGTGTTGTCACAAAAGATGAACTTAACAATTAATATAGGGGACAGTCAAAATAACAAAAACCGGCACTGAAAAATTCAATGTAGAAAACACGATAAACAACCTGAGTGGTAATTAAATACACTAAAAATACTGTTTTTTCATCAGACACCAGGTAATTTATCCATCTCAGAAAATTCAACACCCAGTGAAATAGACAAATCCTAACCTGTGTTCCCACAGTCAAATTTCTACTTCATAATCATGTTGAAATATGAGATTCAAAGCAACAGACATCAGCTACCTTCCATAGTTAAGAGAAGCAGCTCTCAATTAAACAGTACCTCTGGTGGCATCAGGACACTACTGAGTGAGTACCATTGCTTTTTCACAGTAGGAGTATGTATTAGGTGTGCTACAAGTAGTATGTTTACATGTACTTCAGATATGTTTTGTCACACTAAAAGTTGTGTGTATGCATATTTTTATGTATATATAAATGTATACATTTGCCCAGATGTGGAAGCTGCTGATGACAAAATACTATCATTTTCCAACTCAGGGTACTTGTTTTTGTACTTAAATAAATGGCCTGATTAAAAAGGTGTTAACCACTTGTACAAGAGAACAGCTTACACATTTTAATGGGAACATATGCCATTAAGCACACTGCTTGCAGCCCCAGCTCCCCTGAGGCAGTTCATGTTCACAGCTCTCAGCTCTACAGAGCTGCTTTTCTACTCTGAGATACAGGTCACATGACTCTGCAGGGGAAATAATACCCCAAAACATGGGATGAAATCCCATTGTTATGTTTTTTCCTGATACATCAACTAGCATCCTGGAAATGACCCACAAAGTTGCTTTCTTGTATCTTGAACAGATACTTCAGAGCCACTACAGCTGTGTGTGGTATGTTCAGCTGGTCTGACACGTATTCTTGCTGTAACGAGGCACAGAATAATTAATACTGCAAAGGCAGCAGGACTTTGAATTACCAGCCATGTACCCAAAATGAGTACAAAGCAACTGTCTGGTTATATTTTACTGACAAGGCATTTTATTTCTATCATATTTAAACCAAAAGATGTCAGGAAAAGCCTTTGCGTTTCATATTTGCCCATCTGCTGAGATGGTCTACTTTACCGAGTGACATCTGCTGTCGGTTCCTACTTCTGTGGCAATTCAGAGTTCCAACTTTAATCACACTCATTCATTTTATTTCAGAGAATTCAGTTAAAAAATCAGGGAATTTCAGCCAGTTTAACTGTTTTTGCTGGCCAGAGGCTATGAGGCAAAACAGCAACATACTGAGTTTGCTGTTCAACAGAAATTAGAGGAATAAACAGTAAAAATAACCAGCAATACAGACATCACAACATGCGCCATTTCAGTGAGTGTTACAATCAACTTTCGGTATAGCTCTCTTCAACAAAGCCAAGTCCAAATATGCTGCTAAAACGGGAGAGAAGGCCATATTTGCTGCACATACTGCAAGGGCGATATGAAACGAATGATCCCTGTCAATACAATCAATATGAAAAATCCTGTCTGTTAAACTCGAACAACTTCAAACTATGTAATGAAGATCACAGTCTTTGCTTAGAAGAAATGGGGCCACTGAAAAAGGGCTTTGCAAAGAAGTATTTTACTTGTGTTATTGAAAAGAGAGCAGTGGAGACAATGAAAACAGGGGAGACAAGTGCTGGGTTTTATTATTATTCTAATAATCAGGGTAGATTTTAATAAGATTAAAAGTAGTTTGGGAAAGTCCTCAAGGTCAATGTAAGCAGCTTTTACTGGCTGTGATGACAAATGTGGTTTAAAATGTGGTTTTATCAGTGTCACAACTCTCTTTCTGTATGTTCTTGACTCAAAATCACAAAAGAGCAAGATTATTTTTCATGTAAGTATCTAATTCTACAATGTAAAAAAAAAAAAAAAGAATAAGATCATACATTTGAAAAAATTATCAGCAAGGTTCAGGCATTATTCTTCGTCATTTGAACCATATATTTTAAATAGACAAGAAGCTCCTGGATTTGATGCTTAAACCTGTTACAAAACCATTATTCATCCTAGCTTATGTCAGGAATTTCTTCCTGAGAAAAGGGAGGAAAGTGAACATACAACTGCACTCCAGGACAGGGTTTAGTCTTGCAAGACACTGGTTCCAAATGTAATTGTCTATATTAATATTACTTTATACTATTCCTATTATTCCATATTGCTGTTGTTTCAGTAATCCTAAACTAGGATTATTTAAATTAGAAGTCTGCAATTTGGATGTTTGCCTCTACCTTGACTGGCAAAGCTATGCTCTGACTTTGCGAACAAATAGATAATCAGAATTCAAGTAGTAACCTAGCAGGAACTGAGGGAAAATCCAGCCAGGGAAGGGAGGTGTCCTTCACACTGCTTCCAGAGATGGCAATAAACAGTTTGTCAGCTTGGAGCAGAGCAGCAGGGGCAGGATGTCACGCTGTAAATCTTCACACCCTCCCATCCTCCAAAGAAAAACTTGCGCATAAAACCTTTTGAACGAGATTAGAACCAGCTTCTTTTATATCAGGAATACCCAGGTTTTGAATTAGCCATGAAAACAGGGAATAAACCATGCACAATGATTACCATAAAGAACTCTACAGTAGTAAGTTGCTGCATTAGAGAAAAATGTCATTTCTTTCTTAAGCCAAGTATGTCACAGCAAACTTGATGCCTCAATGAGGTGCTAGTTAGATTTGACTGAGTTGAGATTATACTTTCAATATTAAGGGTTTCCAGGTGTAATTATCTATTTGAGGAGGAGGGAAAACCAAACCAACCCCTAACCAAGAATAGCCAGATTTTTTCTTTACATATGTATAGGCAAGCTTCTCCTTGGGTTTCAGGAAAAAAGCATTTTTCTCTTTTGGAGTTATTTTTCTCCTTCTTATAGGCTTCTAGCTGAAGTCCACAGACTTCTAAAACTTGGAAAAAAGCTAAGGTAGAGACAATCTTATTGGATTTAATTTTAAAGGATACATTTGAGGCTCAGATAGCAATTTCGCCTGTTATCAAAAACAATGAGCAGCTTCTGTTATAAACCCCAGCTATTTTCATATACTGGATATTCTGAAACACTAATTTATTTGACTTGTGATTCATGTGCTTGGATTTTGCCCCAAGCCAATTTTCAATAAAATAGAATTTGCTTAAAGTTGAATCCAGACACTGATGCTAATAGAGGAGGGATTTGATTGGCAAAGTATGGGAATGTTCAACAGCTCCTGACCGCTGCTTAATTCTACCTAACATAAACAGGAAACAATGAAAAAGGTAAACAGGAGTATGCTTCTTCATTGCATTTGCTGCTTGTTTCAGAGGATTGGTAATCCATATCCAGGACACGACTAGCACTGACCACCTGCAACATGTCTACCTGAGATTGTTATGACTTTTTTGCCTCTTTTCTCTGTAAGTCTTGTTAAGCCGACAATGGTTTCCTTCAATGCCATCCAAAGTACAAGTCAACATTTTACATACCTTATTTTTTAAAATAACATGTAGGTCCAAGTACTAAGAGCATAATAATTTAGGAGAGATGTTATGAAGGCACTTCATATCAGGTATTTGTATCCAGGTATTCAGTTATTAGTATCCAGGCAAACAATGGCAGGAAAAATTAATTCTCACTACGACTTTGCCTCCAACTGTGTCAGATTTACAGCAACCCAAGTCATAGGGCTGTTGGTGTCTAGGATTTCTTAACAACATTGATTAGAAGCTGGTGTTTTGCTGAGATAAAACTGGGTGCCATCTGCAAGGGAAGCAATATTTGGCTCTTTATAGACTATGACGTCCTCTGCCTCTTGACAACCTCTTGATAGTTCCTGCTAGTGCTTCCGTGGATAAGCAGAAATCTAATGCTGGCTTTAAGGAGAATGAGTCTCATGTGGGACTGTAAAAGAAAAATTCACACAAGGAATTTGTAGAAAGGTCTGAATTGTGTCTTAACTGTGTCCTGAAGAACAAAAGGAAGCTGAAAAGAATCCCCTTTAGCTAATGCTAGAAGATTGTTTTTATTCATTTTGTTAATGTGATGAATAATGATTAGTGTTTGCTAAGAATTATGATTTGCTGGTATCGCTTGAATTAAGCCAAACTGGATAGTAAAAATTACTAATGGTTAAATTTGGCTGGCTTGCAAATAGTTTTCTCGAAATTAATGAACTATACAGTTTGGTACAATGAATGCTCTGTGGATCCTAATTTATTTTAGGTGTATGTTTATACTGGCTTCCAATCAAGAACCAGATGATTTTAACGATGTCAAAAGACTGAATCTTTTGTGCTGGTGTACCAGAAGCACTGGTACAAGAATGTGCAACTCACTGTTCATCCCATTCTGCCTCTGAAAACTTCCTCAAGAGGCAGTTGCAAAAGCATTTTAATTTTTCTTTGAAGCCACAATTTTGAATTTAGTTACAAGTGTGATTTATAATTATGACACATTTTAGATCTTTAGACTATTTTTTAGAAGAGTTTTAGAACAGGTTCAGAGTACAAATACGTATTTTAAGTTTAAAAAATTTAAAATTAAAAACTTTAAGAACTGTATTCTACTTTATAACTGTAGTCTACCTTTACATGGAAGAATTAAATATCTTTATTGCTGGATGCTTTTTTCTTCCCTTGTGAGAAGAGCATTTTGACTATCTACACCCCTGTATGTGTTCTGATAAACAATCTGAAATAAATACCTGACACTAGGAAATGAAAATGTCAACAGTGTTTGCCTTTGGAAAAAATCAGACTTACTCTAGCAGTAATGATAATCATGGCTTTTGAAACTCAAAGCCTCAACTATTTATTTTCCTCAGGTTTCGGAGAGCAGCTAACTTCACTTCAACTGGCAGCTTTAAGCTGTTACTCCACTTGGAAATGCTGGGTGGTTACATCTACATAAAAATAAGGGGTTGGCAAGCTAAAAGCCTCTACTGTAAAACTGTAACAGATGAGAAGAATAATTAGTAAATACATTTGATAAAAATTAATCATAAAGGTTTCAGAAATGAAGTTCTAAAAATTAATCAGAAATCAAACCCCAACCGGCAGGGGCCCTGAGTGAGCTGTCCTCACCTGGAGTGGTCCTGGTGCATGGGAGGAGCACTGGAGCAGGTGACCTCCCATGGTGCCTTCCTAGTTACCTCCTTCCAGCGTTCCCAGTAACAGCAAATGTACTTCTTATGAATTAATGCAGGTGATTTCCTTTAGCTGAGAGGTAATGTCTGAGGAAATACTTATCTGGCTCAACTTCCTCTTAGTCTATTTATATTCAGAGATATGATGGGCTTCCTGTGCTCACACAAATCTGTCCTCTTCTAATGAACAAGATCAGATCACAACTCATATTGCTTTTTGTGTTGAGAACATTAAGGAGAGAAAACTAAGTCAGGAAGAAAGCTGTGTTTCACTTATGCCAGTTTCCAATTTATTCTGATATAAAGATGCTCAGCTATTTATAGCATCTTTTTCTGAGATACAGCCAGCAGGTATGTGCTTGGGTAATGTGTCTGCTGCCAAATAAATAATTGCATGATGCTTCTGAATTTAACCACGTTCTTAAGTGCACTAACATCAGATAAAGCCCCTTGCTGAAAGCAAAGTAAGCAAACTTGTTAAGACCTGGATGTAATAGATATCCAGGATTACAGCTACTGAAACAGTAATATCACTAATGCCCCAGAAATGCTCTCACAGTGGTTCTTGACTGTCTGATCAAGTAGTAAGCCCTGTGCTTGATATGCATTTTCTACTGGCATTCCTGTATTTTATGCTTCAACATTACTGCCATTAAATGCTTAATGTAAGATTATGTGGAGATCCTCCTAGAGAGAGGGGACCTTTCAGTGATGCTAGGCAAAATTTAAATTATACCATCTTAAAGTAGTTCAGTAGTACACTAATATGTATCTATTTGTTTAACTCCAGCCATTTAGCAACCTGGGTCAGCTTCAAAGGTCAATAATCAAGAAAATGAGCACCGTAAGGTGCTGATAAGGGATTAATATACTGCAGGAACATAAACGATGTTTTATCTAGATTCCTACAGGCAGTCCCTTCTAGAGAGGCAGTAGAAAACACACGTTAGTCCCAAGAACTGCTGTGTAAAAGGAGGCATCCTGAATATAAAGATTTGAAAGTCCTTTCCTTGCCTGGTTTAGCAAAATTCCCTGGCACCAAGAGAATCTGAGAAATATTTTTTCTCAAGCCAAGTCCTGAGATAGGTTGCCTCTTTTTTATGAAACCCTGTAAAACTGATTGCCTGCCTCTACATCTTTATGTGCACAGATAACAGTTAGTTTGACAAAAGCTTTTCTTTTCTTTAATTTTCTGTCTGGTTTTTCTATTTCTATCTGCTTTTGCTTTCACAGAAACCCCCTCTCTTGCTCACTGGAAAATACCCAGGGGCATTTTGCTGAGCTGGGGGCTTCTCTGTTCCCCCCCAGGAGCTACAGATGCTTTGTTGTTTGAGTTAATTCAAAAATTGACAGTTTTAATCATACAAAAGTGTTATCCTCATACAATGATATGAGCAGGATTAAGATGAAAGTCAGTCTATAATCTAGCATTTATTATTTGCAGCAATCAATTCCATAATGGCCCGTGTTCTACTGCAAGGCGATGGCTCGGCCACCTGCCCTGAATCCTGAGCCTCTCTTTATCATTTCTGCTTCTCTCTGTGTAGTAAATCCCAACAGTGGCAGAGAAGCCCTGGCACGGAAGTAATAAAGACAATATTTCATTGTGACCTTGGGCTAGCCAAAGCAACACAAATCATTTCACCCCAAGGCCATTAAAATGTCTTTCAAATATGGCATTAACTTTAAACCCTGGTTTCAATCTAAGTATTGATTGGCAGCCTTTCTTGTATAACTCAGCAAAATCAATAAACACCACCTAACATTTCCACATGCTATGTGAAGTGTGTTAGACAATGTTATTTACCTATCTTATTCTTTCACATTAAATGTAGTTTATAACCTAGGCATCTACACAAAGGGCTTCTTCATCAGGAATGTGAAACTAGTAGGTTTCATATCAGGCGATAGGAAATGGCAGTTTGAATGGTGAATCAAAAATCTTGATGTTGTTTTAGCAGGGGGGAAATAGGAAATGAAGCAAGCACAAGAAATGCAGAATGGTGAATGACACCAATTTCAGCGCTGATTTCTAGAAAATTCTCAAACTTTTTCCAAATGTATAGGAAACATTAGGACAAAACAACCTGGGGGTTCAGATATTCAGTGCTCTGTTCTCGTTGCTTAGAAGGGACTGTATCTGAATACAGCATCAAGATTGATTTAATAATCTTCGTTTCTTATGGACATTAGTGCTTTAAATTGCCCACTGTAAAAACTGGTTTTAGGCATTATTTAAGTTCAGTTCAGACAGGGTTCTAACACAATTTTAATAGCCAGTCTCCTGGCAGTTAAATCCTTTAGAACCTCATGCTACCCCAGAAGTGCTCCACGTTCGCTTGATGTGAAATAGTCTATCTGTTCTGTGGCCTCTGGAAGTAGCCAGCCTCTTCCCTGCAGGTACCGCTATCAACATGGCTATATGGATGTGCCATGCCTGCACAGCAAACCTGGTGCTTTTTGGTAGGCACTGGAGCAGGAGAAATTTGGGTGACTGAAAGAAATCATCCATGCAGGTGACTAAAGCAAAGGAGGTAGATCAACAAGCCCAAAACATTTGAGACCATGGTTCCTTCCACATTTTTTTTGGTGTTCAGCTAACAAGATAGTGAGGGATTAAAAAGATAAAATACTTTTCCATACTGAATTCAGAAGGGGCTTATTTTTCAATCTGGCATTTCTCAAGAGACATGAGAGTGAGTTTTCACAGCAATTCTGAAGGAAATTGCTCATCTCTGTCCAGTTCTGCTGAGGGCAAGCCCAGTACTACCTAATAAACTGGCTCTTACAGCATTTGTCAGTCATCTGATAGAGTCTGCTAGTTGTAAAACTGACTAAACAAAACTGGAAATTAAGAGAAGATGATCAGTAGTGGTTCCTCTCAGCCAAAGCTGAAGCCTATTTAACAAAACATGTTTGGATATGTGAATTTCTATTGAGTGGTCTGAATCCAAGCAGAGGATAAATAGACGACATAAAAGCAGTACTGTCAATATAAACAGCTGTCATCAGAACTGAATTAAAACGTGATAAAAATATAAATGATAAGTGTCTTCAGACTGCAACATGGGGCCAAATGCAGTCATCATTGTTCATGCAGCTGAGCCAAAGTGGATTTGGGATGTTTCTGGCGGGAAGAAGGAATTGCCATCCTGTGCAGATGCTCTGCAGAGCCCTCCAGATGATGCTCTAGGGCATAGTCTGAGGAGACTCCTATTTCATCCACAGAAATACAAGGAGGTCACTGAATTAATTGCACTATTTATGTAATCAGGTAATTTTTTGTAAGATTATTTTTGTTCACTGTGGCCTTCTATTGGCTGAGGTTAATAGGGAATTAAATGTGTTTTCTGAAGCATAGAAGCTTGGCAGGTAAGGACTGCCAATTCTGATTATTATTAAAAATAATAGCAATAAATAATAGTAACATGTAGTTTGACCAAGCATCAGGGAAAAAAACATGTATTTCCAGCATCTAACACAATCAATTACATTTTATAATTTCATTCTGCAAGACTCACACTGGTAACCAAGGCAAATAGAAAAATGAAGAAAAAAAATCAGCCTGAAAAAATATTGCTTTTATTTTCATTTTGAATAAAGGAGATGTACACTATCTGTGCTTTGTCTTCAGCAAACACCACTAAGACCCTTAGCCATGGAGTTGCTGAGTAAAACAGCTCTCGTGTAGCTCCTAGCAACCTCAGTAGCTCAGGAAGAATAATAGAGGCTGCTGGTTAATGATCCCCTTACTTGATGTCCTAGGGTAAGGTAGAACATGATTTGAAAAACATTTTGGAGCCATTATGACAAAGATCTGCATCCAAATCAATGACCCTTACAAATATCCTAATCAAAAGTAATCAATAACATATTTTAAATAGTTTCCTCTGTTGCACTTGCTAAGGACTGTGAAATCAGCCAGCATTAAATATAGACTGTAAATAAACCAAGCCACATGGACGTTCTTGGTAAGTGCATTGCACATGCTCCTCAGCTCTTAAAAAATATGACAGTAGAAATATAAAATCAGCACAGGTAATACAATTACTCTTCAGATAAGTACAGCTGATAGTCCAATGGATTTAAAAAGCTCAAGAAATCTGAAGAGAAGAAAGGGGTGATTTCTCAACCAGAAAATAAAGTATAGAAAGTGCGTTGATCAAGATTGTTTTGTTACTGCTTTTAGTGATTATACGATCAGATTGTCAATGAAATGCTTATGCATGTAAAATCAGAAAACTTAGCATTTTATTACCTTTTATGGAGGATAGAGAATAGGGACAAAAGGGATGCCACTGAAAGATCACCTTAGTAATTTCTCTGCACCCTGAATTAGTGGGGTTTTGTCCTTATCAAAAAGTCCTGAATAGCTGAATACCGATAATAAACTTCCTTCAGTAATATTTTAACCATATTAAAAACAATAGAAACATTTATCCTTGCTATAGGGTTCCATTAGAAATATATTAAGGAAGATTGATGAGCTGCAGGTAGGTATTGCTAGTGATTGTAATAAATTAGTTTCATTCATATGGAACCTTGCAGGTTTTATCCTTGTCAGATACAGTAATCAGCAATAAACTTAGTCATCTGATGAATGTTTAGCCAAAATGAGTTGGAACAATAGAAGGTGTAATAGGAACAGACAGCAGAGAAGTGACTTCCCTCTGCGGGTCCTGAAGGAGCTGGCAAATGAAGTTGCTAAGCCATTGCCCATCATATTGAAAAATCATGGCAGTCAGGTGAAGTTCCCGACAACTGGAAAAAGGGAAATATAACCCCCATTTTCAAGAAGGGCAAAATGGATGAGCCGGGGAACTACAGACCAGTCAGCCTCACCTCTGTGCCTGGCAAAATCTTGGAGGAGATTCTCCTGGAAGGCATGCTAAGGCACATGAAAAACAACAAGGTGCTTGGTGACAGCCAACATGGCTTCACTAAGGGGAAATCCTGCCTGATCAATTTGGTGGCCTTCTCTGACGGGCTTGCGGAACTGATGGACAGGGGTAGAGCAGTTGATGTCATCAACCTGGACTAGTGCAAAGCGTTCAACACTGTCCTGCACAACATCTTTGTCTCTAAACTGAAGAGACATCAATTTGATGATGGGCCACCTAATGGATAAAGAACTGGCTGGATGGCTACATGCAGAGAGTTGCGATCAACAGCCCAATGTCCAAATGGAGAACTGGTAACAAATGCAGTCCCTCAGGGGTTGGTGTTGGGACCAATCTTGTTCAACATCTTTGTCAGTGACATGGACAGTGGGATTGAGTGCGCCCTCAGCAAGTTTGCCGATGACACCAAGCTGTGTGGTTCGGTTGATACGTTGGAGGGAAGGAATGCCATCCAGAGGGACCTTGACACACTTGTGAGGTGGGCTGATGCCAACCTAATGAAGTTTAACCATGCCAAGTGCAAGGTCCTACAGCTGGGTGGGAGCAATCCCAGGCACAGCTCCAGGTTGGGCAGAGAAGAGATTCAGAGCAGTCCTGCAGAGAAGGACTTGGGGGTGTTGGTGATGAGACAATGAATATGAGTCGGCAGTGTGTGCTCGCAGCCCAGAAAGCCAACCATGTCCTGGGCTGCATCAAAAGGAGCGTGACCAGCAGGTCGAGGGAGGTGATCCTGCCCCTCTACTCTGCTCTCGTGGGACCTCATTTGGAGTACTGTGTGCAGTTCTGGTGTCCTCAACATCAAAAGGACATGGAACTGTTGGAACAAGTCCAGAGGAGGGCCATGAGGATGATCAGGGGACTGGAGCACCTCCCATATGAAGATAGGCTGAGAAAGTTGGGGCTGTTCAGCCTGGAGAAGAGAAGGCTGCATGGAGACCTCATAGCAACCTTCCAGTACCTGAAGGGGGCCTATAGGGATGCTGGGGAGGGACTCTTCATTAGGGACTGTAGTGATAGGACAAGGGGTAATGGGTTCAAACTTCAACAGGGGAAGTTCGGATTGGGTATAAGGAAGAAGTTCTTTACTGTAAGGGTGGTGAGGCACTGGAATGGGCTGCCCAGGGAAGTTGTGAATGTTCCATCCCTGGCGGTGTTCAAGGCCAGGTTGGATCGAGCCTTGGGTGGCATGGTTTAGTGTGAGGTGTCCCTGCGAATGGCAGGGGGGTTGGAACTAGATGATCTTAAGGTCCTTTCCAACCCTAACTATTCTATGATTCTATGATTCTATGATTTTAGTAGTATGAGTCACCTTCCATTACAGTAACCTACCCAAATGACAGATCATGTTCATCCCTGGGGAAGTCCAGGGATGTAGCTAAAGGGAAAAGCCTGAGATTTGGCATGTGAAATAGAGAATATTTCAGATAATGAATCAGACTAACATTATGTGGCAGCTGAGTCTAGAAACTTTTGTGCAATATCCTTCAATCCCAAGATGTTGAATTAGATGTTTTGGCTTGAGAGAGCCCAAAGTGATTGCTTTAAATACCTCAATTAACAATCCCACTGAACATCAAGAAAACTGCCAGACTTCGTCTTTCACATGTTGCTGTTTGGTCTCGGGAAAATGTAGTCATGGATGATTAACACATCTGAAGTAAATGAAATTTTCTGCACATTTGAGCAGAGTGCATGAATGTAAACATCACCCCGGCCCCAGACCAAAAGGCAATGCCACCAGTTACAAGTGAATGCTTTGTGGCATAGAAGTTGCTCTCATCTGGAAAGGATACTGCATATTAACCTTCTGTGTGCTGAATAAGCCTTACTAATTACCTTTTCATCCTAATTAAGCCTTCATCATAAGTGCACCTTTTAAACTCCATTACCCTTTAAAGGGCAAGACTACACAGAATATCAGCTACTGAAAAATTCACTAGGGTGCTACCCTTCCTGACTGCAGTTTAAAAGTATCTGGGATTTATGGTGAAATCAGCACTATTTTTTTTGCTTCATTTCCCAGTCCTCATCTGCTTATATACCTGCAAATACGAAATTCCATCTGATAGTTAGTGGTGAGAGAAACCAAAGGGTATGCTCTTTAATGTGGGCAAAGCTATGTGATGAATTCAATATAAAGATACCCCCAAGAGATTACAGCTTAAGCTATACTGTGTTTGACAGAAAGTGTTAAACATTGTAAAAAATAATAAAAAAAAGGCAATTCCCTTGGATGAATCCCCAGATAGGGTTATGATTAAATCAGACATTTGGGAATAAGCTGAAAACAGGATTCTAAAGCCAAGTACAGCTGAGCTCAGCAGCAGTCCTGCAGCTCATGCCGGTTTTTATCATTTACAAACCCAATCTGCACTGTATTTCAAGCTCAACACCGGCACACGGGAAAATGTGATACATTTTGAACTTCAGGATGAAATCTGATTTACTCAGACATGCATCTAGCCCTTTTCTGCTCCATCATACCAGTGATTGTAATGGTTCCTACTGATACAGGTTAAGGTATTACCATATATTTCTGACAATCCTGTCATGTAGGGTATTTCCTACTCAGACTGTTCTTATCCTTTTTTCATTTTACTTTCTCCAGTTGGAAGGAACTAAGATTATGAGTGAAATATTAAGTCTCCTTTTGAAACTTCTGGGAGCCGGCATGCTTCTGCAGTTCACCTTCAGCAGATACCAGCCACTGAGCTCTGACAGCAGACATTTACCTATGAACCCATTCAGCTTACACTGCTGTTAACCACTCTGGTTCACTGTAAGAATAATCCTTAGAAGATTCTTGTGAATTTTCCTGAATAGCAAAATTCCTCCATCACCATAAACTTGCAGGGTGGTAAAAGTCAGCTATCCTCATGTACAGTCAAGGCTGGGAAGGCTTCTGTAAGCAAGTTACACATCCTAGCAGATCAAGTGAGCTGCTCCCCTTTCACTGGCTGAATGATACTGCAGACAAGTTCCAGGATGGTTTTCATTGGTGGTGCCCAATATTTAGCAATAATTCAGTTTAGAAATGGAAACATTTTCTTGGCTTTTTAAAAAAAGCAATTCAAAATCAAAGGATAGATACCAAGACTTAGAACTATTAATGTTGCAGTTAGTTGCAGGGTGACAGGTAATGATGACCTCAAATAGTCAAATGAACAACTACAGGTAAAAACAATTTTTAATGATGTATTCTGAGCCTTCTAGGATTTTGATTTCCAATACATTAAAAAACCCAGGCTGCTTGCTAAGCTACCTGATAGCTCTTATTTCCAGCTGAGATTTCCAGAGTTTAATCACACTTCTGCTGAGGTACTTTTGGAGAATTACTTTTATAAAAATAGGAATATGATTTTGAAACACATATCATCGTGAGTCCACAGAGGAAGCAGGTTACATTTCCTGCTTGCTTTTTATTGAACCATTTATATCATAAGAACATTTTTCCTTCATATTTTGAACACTGAATTATGAGTTAACAAATTGTGTTCCCAATTTATTTGCCCTCAGCCCAAGACAAAACTCCTGCCATAATTCTGCCACAACTACACAGTGAAAATATGCAGTAACTTTCAGCAGGCATTCTAAACAATTCAGCACGCAACCATGCCGTTGATAATATGACCTAAATAGCATTTAGGTTTGGTCTATCCTACCTCCTCTGTTTGCACGTGTTAAAAACAGCACTACCCAGCCATACCATGGGATATATCAAGGGTTTTAAATATTAAAAAAGGTTCATTTTGTAGAAACAGAGATCACACTTCAGAGAAAGAGCAAGAGATTATAATGTTATCCATCAGATTGGTTGTAAAGTAAGTGAAAAAAACCTCAAACTGAACATGACTATGCCTCCCATTATCAGAGTATCCACTAGAATTTCTCCTTTGCAAAACTTAGATTAGGGGCTCTTGATTAGAAGATGAATAAATGTGCTGCAATTAAAAGATTTTTTTAATCCCTCATGTCAAGTGGAGCATTGACCAGAAAGGTAAACCTGAAATTGAGGGCCATTTTTCTTTGCAGAAATGACATTTTACACTTTCTCAGGTGAAAGAGTAAACTAAACTTACCAAGGGAAAATTGAAGGACGGATGCAGTAGTTGTGTTAAGGCCAGTGGTGGTCTACAGAAAGAAAAGCAAACAAGCAGAGAGTTTGTGTTAGATCAGCAAAACAATACATTCATCACTTGTTTTTCCTTGAAAGCATGGAAACTCTCTGGATGCCTACATCTCCAGTGCATAAAACTATTAATCTCCAACCCTTTCAGGTTGAGTGATCATCGACATTTCTGTTATGTCATTTTGATTATAGATATCTCATCATATGTCAAAGCTGGATTTTCGTCCATCGTATTAATTTCTACAATGCAAGCACATTTATGTGAAACACTGGTGCTTGACCAGTGTTTAAAACATTGCAAAAATGAACCCTGGGGTTTATGGTCAGCTTAGTGTAAATCTATATACACAGAATGGTTTTCACTTCTCCTAGCACAGAACAAAAACCAAAAATTATCATAAATAAACAATAAAAAATAAAATTTAGTAAACCTAAAATAATAAAACGAAATATCAAAATGGAAAACAGAATCTAAGTCTTTAACAATAAAGTGAAGAAAACCTTAGTTATACTGCATAAACTATACAATGAAATTTTGTAGTAGCATCTACACATTGTTGACATCCAACCAAGACCCAGAAAAAGGTAGAAAACACCTAGTGGCTCACTCTGTGTTCAGCACACTTCCCTCCCTCAAGGCATTTCTTTCTTCCTTCTTTTAATGCCCCCATATTTCCGTAGTTCAAACTAGGGCAGTTTTCCTAAAAATATTATAAGATGAAAAGCACTAGAGTGTTGCGAAGACACTTATTTATTTTCAATTAATTATGAAAGTTGGACTTCATGATACTGCTACATAACTAGCAAGGCAGAAACACTGCCTAAAATACGCTGTCTGATCTAGTTATTCTCACACTAAATCCAAACCACAGCACTGTACCGGCTAGTAGGAAGAAAACTCTATCCCAGCCAAAACCAGAACATCATTATAAGCAGATTTTAGAGGTTACACTGAAGAAGAAAAGCATACAAGTTGAAAGACAATGGTAACATTAGATCAAAAAAGAAAAGGAAAAAAGACATGGCCTGGCCAGTCAGTTACACAGTCATGAAAGAAGTCATCTAATTGAAAGAAGAGGTACAGCAAACAGCTTAAATAATTTCATCTGATGCTGCTGTCAGTGATGTTTGTATCATAGATTTCAAGACCTTAGAGTTGTCCTCCATGTCAGACCCTAAGAACCAATAAAACATCCCATGAAAGCTGTGACAGACTCTTCCATTGGATGTGCTCCTTGTGATCTGCATCCATGTCATATCATGGATATGCCATACGGAAGTCAAATTTCTGAGTTAGGTCCTGGGGCTAGCAGGCTCTGGATACCAGAGCTCAGCTGGGAATCTGCATGAAGGCAGCTCCAAGAGGAGCACCCAGGGGACTGGAATGATCCTCCTTCTTTGCTTGTATGAGTGATGTAGAGGAAACTGAATAGTAGATAAGAACAAAAAAAGTGTTAATCTACAAAATATAAAGAAACATTTGAGCTCATGGACACTAAGCTGTCATTTTTGAAAAAAGCCAGCAGCCATGTAAAGATTACACTCAGTGACTTGGAAGATGCTACATTCTTTCAAGCACACATTAACTATTGCAGTATTCCAAAAGCAAGTTTATCAGCATTTTGTAATGATGAACAGTACAATTTCTGCATAATTTCCTTTGAGTCGCATGGTGAAAGCAGAAGTTTTTCCATTATTAGGTATTCCTGCACTCTTTAATTATCTACTATACAGATAAACATGAAAACTGCTGGTAAATCTCTTTCATGTCTGAAGTCCTTTATTACCCTGTGCATTGCTGCATGATACTGAACAAAATCCAGTCCTAAAAGCAGATGCTTTCTGACTGTTATTTGGGACTTCATTGACACAGAACAAATGTTAGCTCTCAGTCACCTGTATTGGCTTTTCTGTCTTTGGAGGCTTTGAAAAGAATTTTCCATATGTTTGCAAATGTATATTCAGAATATATGTTCAAATGTATATGATTAATAAATTCTAGGTGATAGTTCCCTCCATTCCCTTCCACGTACTAATATCAACTTTTGAGTAGCTACATGTTGAATCAGCGCAAATAGTTTTTTTCTATTAAACAAACAGTCTTTTTCCTTGTGAGTCAGTTTTAACCTAGATTCATTTGCTAGTGTGGTTTGCCATGCAGCCCACCAAAACTCATACAAATACCATCTCTCCCCCAGCATGTGGACACCTGCGGTGATGCAGAGAGCAAATAGCACTTCCTTTGCCAGTGTGCACCTAGCTGAGGTATTCATGAAATTATTACTTTGAAAATAATGGAGACCTGCATGAATTGGCATGAGGTTTTGGTGTGGTTTTTTTCTTTTCTACATACATATTACATACAGAAAGGATCTTCTTTTAAAAATATTAAAGAATGGGAAGATTAGCGGATAACAAGACCTCTTGTGGTTTAGGAGGCAGCATGTAAACTTATCACAACTATTAATGCTCTTCTGAGACCTCATTTGGAGTATTGTGTGCAGTTCTGGTGTCCTCAACATCAAAAGGACATGGAACTGTTGGAACAAGTCCAGGGGAGGGCCACGAGGATGATCAGGGGACTGGAGCACCTCCCATATGAAGATAGGCTGAGAAAGTTGGGGCTGTTCAGCCTGGAGAAGAGAAGGCTGCATGGAGACCTCATAGCAACCTTCCAGTATCTGAAGGGGGGCTATAAGGATGCTGGGGAGGGACTCTTCATTAGGGACTGTAGTGAGAGGACAAGGGGTAACGGGTTCGAACTTCAACAGGGGAAGTTTAGATTGGATATAAGGAAGAAGTTCTTTACTGTAATGGTGGTGAGGCACTGGAATGGGTTGCCCAGGGAAGCTGTGAATGTTCCGTTCCTGGTGGTTTAAGGCCAGGTTGGACAGAGCCTTGGGTGACATGGTTTAGTGTGAGGTGTCCCTGCCCATGGCAGGGGGGTTGGAACTAGATGATCTTAAGGTTCTTTCCAACCATAACTATTCTATGATTCTATGATTCTAAGGCTCGGTGAACTAGACAGATTCAGTGAGACAGATAACAAAGGCTTCACAATCATTTCAAACAGCAGCTTCTAGAACTACCTGTACATAATATTTATTTAAAATAAAGTTTTCCTTTCTTTGGAATATTCCTAACAGGTAATATTATTCTTTAAGCAAAGAATCTGTATTTATGTAACTCCTTTAAGAATATCCTCACCCTGCCATTTAAGTCCATTCTGTCAAGATTGACTTAGTATTAGGTATCACACTTATGCCAACTAATAAAGTGCTTTCTGACTTGAGTTATGAGTACCTATTATATTAGCTTACATTCAATTAATTATGTTGTGCAACTTCTAATTTGAAAACAAAACCCCCTCTCAGTGTTCAGTGGCTCATATCACCAAGAAATTAAATGTATCAGTTATCACAGAAGAGGAATTCATATATACTTAAAAGAGACTACTTTGTGAATCACTTCAGTAATGCTTTAGAAAAAAAAACATTAGACTCACTAAAAACTTTTTGCAAAGTTCTGCAAAGGACTACTAAGTTCAGACACTGCAGAGAGGCTGGCAGGGAGCCTTTAGTAGCTATTTTCCTTTCCTTGCAACATCTCTGAAGCTATACATCTTTCTGGGATTTTGCCTGTGTTAAATTCTCACCAACAGATATAGACAGTTGGTATTAAAAAGCCTCTTCCTGCAGTAACAGGCAGCTGCTGAAAGTCAGGAGAAGAGAGGGAGGTCAAGGAAGTAAACTGGTGGCTGTCACAGCTGTTGATATAATACATTTTGCAAATTCAACGCTTCTTGACTAAGTATTTTAAAGCAGTAATGTAGCACTAAGAGCCATGAATGGGAACAGCAATTTCAAGAGCCATTTCAGACAGAGACAGAATAGGATTCAACTAGTGAAAGTGATAGACTAAAAATGCATAATGATTGGATACATGAAACCGGTTTTAAAATTTGTGACAGGAAGAGGCACGTTGTGAAATTGCTGAAATATGATTACATATCAGAAATAAAATGGTTCTAAGAAAATAGGATTTAAATCTATGTCCATACTCAAAAATGAAACTAGGTCCATGCTGTACTCATCCAAAATGTTGAGCCACTAGCACATTCTTTCAGAAGGACTGGATTTTTCTGCAATACTGCCATAATATTTATTCATTATTAGGCTGCTGTTTATAGGCATGACGATTTTTTTAGCTGATTGTTTAATCTCACCATTTTGACATCATAATATTTTTTTCCAAGTTCCTGATGCCATGGTGGTGCTATTTCACCACATGGTAATACAACAAATACAATCCCACACTGGATTTTGAAGCCAATTCGTGATTGCTAAGAATAGTCTAAATTAGATATCAGTAGGGAGAAGACAGCCAATTAATGGCATTTCAAAACCCTCAGAACTGGGGCCCTGGGTTTGCTAAATGCCATAAGTAGGTTGTTTTTCAAGGAGTGCTACCTATGCTTAATACTACAACTAGAAATGAGTTTCAAAATTGGGAAAAATATCTTAGTGGTATTACTTAATTTTTGCATAGGACATAAAACAATATATCTCTTCTCAAGGCAGTTAGTGAAGCATACATAGTACATTCAAATAGGATTCAAAGTAGAAAAGAGGGAATTTAGCATCCCTGTCAGGATTCCTCGGCAGAGAGGACTGTGAGGGAAATTCCCTTGTATCAGTAAAACCTCTAAATCAGTTTTATATATGTTTATGACTTTCAGACGCTACACCAACAATATCTGCACTGCATTTGTGAAATTCTGGTCTCAATTAAGGATGTAAAATTAACCCTGTGAAAAGAATTGTCAGTGTCTGAAATGAAGATGGCTGGAGACAACCACTTCTGGTTTACGGCCCTCTTCCATGTACACTCTTCAAATAGCTCTAATCAGCCTCTCCCTCCACTCAGAAGACTGTTAAAAAACATAAAAATTAATTTTAAATTACACAAGTTTTGAGCTGGCCTTTTAATTTTTCAGTTCTTTCCAAAACTCCCATTTTATTGTACATTGTTGCTTTTAGCTGCCCATGCATGTGGGCATTGGTTCTACATCTTTCAACTAATTTTCCACACTCACATGATTCCAAGATAACACAAATTGCACCATGCTGTTTCTTACAGCAATTTTATAACCAAACCCCAAAGAGATGAATTCTGTTCCCTTCATCATGACTCAATTTGTTAGATACACTTTCTTGAGATTGGTTGGTCCTTGCTCCAGGCTGCACTAAGTCTAGAGGATACATTGTTCACAATTCATGTTTTACAACCAAACTAACGTTTATCAACAATGACAACAAAAAACAGGGCACAGCTAATAAAATGAGAGAAGAAAAATGAACCTTGTCTCTATTTCATTGTAGGAAATAAAAAGAGAATGATGCTGGTTTGACAACACATTTCTATTCCCTTGCCTTTTCAGTTTTTTAACGGTACCTCAAATAACTTGGAGTTACACTGGATCAAAAGACTTTTCTTTGCAAACTACTGCAATAATCTTTGGTTAGCATCTATAGCTTAAAACACTGGGATGTTCCTCAGGTGCTCTTCTATGGCTCTATCACCTTGTTTAAAAGCCTCTCTGCTGAACACCAAACTTTCAGAGCACACCTACATCTCCACAGCTGACACAGTCTCAATTCATAGCCTGCAGTTCCAGCCCTGGCAGATGAGCCAGCCTTCACTTACCAGTTCTCTGGGACCATATGGCTCGCAGAAGGTGACAGCGTTGCCGTGCATTATCACACCGCACTGCTCTCCGACCTCGCAGTTGCTGCATTCATACCTGCAGGAAGAATACACCATGTTCAAAATGGAAATCAGAAACAGTACTTTTGAGACTGCATCATGCTTGTAAACTGCAACATAAGGCATCTTGGCACATGGACAATTGGTCTGTTTTGTTACAATGGTGTTGAATGGTTGATATATTAGAGCCACCTCTTGAGAAAGCCCCTTGTGCATGAGTAATTGCTCTCTGCACACATCATCCCTCCAAAAAAGGGGAGAGAATCCCTGCTTGTCCACTGCAAAAACATCACATCCTGGGAAACCAAGCTGAAATCTTACATGTATAATTTACCCTGACATTACTCTTCTTCCAAAACGCTTACTGCACATTTGATACACCTCATGTAAACCCACCACTGCAGAGCTGCCATACAGGAAGCTCAGGAGAAGGGGTTAGGATCAGCCTCTGTCCTGTCTGCAGGGTTATTTACCCAAAGAGTGTGCAAGACTGCACACCCTATGCAAAATGGGCACCAAGAGGCTCCTCTAGCCCAGCTGCTGTAACACAGGTCTTACTGCTGCTTTCTACTGGTATTTGTCATATCCCATATTCAGAGAACTGCCACTCTGTTCACCTTTTAGGGGAAAAAGTATGAAGAAAATCTCAGAGAGGCTGGTAAGTGCTGCTAAGACCATTAACTTTGTGGGCAGCCTGGCTGTGGAGCAGAGGGAAAGGGTACCAGCTTCAAAGATCAGGATTATCAGCTCTTGGCATGAGCAGCAGGTTTTAAAAGAACTATGGAGATGCTCCCAGCCCCTGATGGGACTGCAACGGGCTGAACAACACTGCCAATGTGTACAGTGTGTACATTCCCATGTACACAGTCCATATGTAATTTAACAGTGTGTGAAGGTTTGGTTTTCTATTGTCTTTTCACTCTGGCTAATTTCTGGATAGCAGATCTTACAGGAAATCAGATGGAAAGGAAGAAATCCCAAGGATATAGGGACTTGCTGTCAACATATATGATAGAGTTTTCAGTGATCACAATGGATTATAGATAGTTGATACATACTGTCAATGTATAGTTGATTCCTGTGAAAATTTCCTTGGTTTTTTTTTCCACCCCTTTTCCTAATTCATGTTTCTTGTTTGTCTTTTCATTAAGAAGTGTTGTATTAAACCTCTGCAAGTCTTTCTGTAAACCGCTTCGAGCAGGATTTTTCTATTCCTGAGTAGTGAAAATCATCACTCCACCATGGAAGAGGCTGGTAGTGTTGTCAGCTACCCCATGAGGCTGGGACAGCTTTTCCCTGCAGGGGCTCCGCATCCAAAAGGCATGAGGAAGGGAGAATGGGCCACTGCAAACCTAAGTAGTGGTTAGAAATAATGTTTAAATTAATTTTTGAAATATGAGTTTGACTAAATGAAGCTTCCTCCTGGTCTGCTCCCACAGCATACAAGCTCCTCAGCACTGTCCTGGCTTCTCAGGGCAGCCAAGTGTGAGTAACTTTTGGCAGAATGGGTTAACTCTGGGCATTGTACAATACCATGCAGGTCTGTGAGTGCTGAGCTCTGCTGAGTGGTAGATGGTAAGTTTTCAGATGCACAGATGTGATGAATAATTGATTGCACTTGTTATTCTGTGTCTCTTCAGTTGGTCCTGGGTGAATCCTTGGACTTTCTTACACCAAATTCCATTACTGAAGTCAAAGATGAATGCCTTATTCCCACTTTCCAAATCTCTCCCTTATTCTGGGGTTTTATTAAAGGCTTGTTTTAGCTCCACTTCCTGAAATGAAGTCAGGTGTAAAAAATCCTTCATTTTTTTCCTCTATATGCACGTCAATAAAGTCATACAGCAGTTCACACTAACAGCATTTAGGACTTTGAATTTAAGCAACAAAATTAAATCCTTTAACAAAGTAATGTAGTGCCTACTGACTTCAAGGAGTAAATATTTACTTACAGAAGCCACATCTGGCCTATAATTTTATTTCTCAATATAAGCCAAGAAAAGAGTGTTGAGTGAATGAAATTGTTCTTTAAGAGAAAGTACAGAAACGGAGTTCACAGAGGATGTCTTTTGCTGCTATCTAAATTTCACTTAATCCCTTAACTCTGATAACTGAAGAACAGAGGGACAGGAACTAGAAAAATACCTGCAATTCTGTAGGATTCTAGCTATTTATGAGAACTATTTTCATTATCTGCCCCTATATTTTTGAATTTTATAGTAAAGCATCTGCCTGAAGTCCTGATATGTGCAGGGAAAGACAGATATGGTAGGAAAACTTTGCCTATAAATACAACGTAGGTACCATACCATCGCTTGTGAAATGTCAGGCTAGGTAATACAAGGGGTATTTTAATATTTCTACTCTTACATTTCAATGAATGCAAAGTAATTCAGCTGTTCACCTATTTACTTCTGTAATGTGGACTATGAAATACTGTCTGAAAATCCAGAGACACTGTCCTTCTAATGTATCATCACTTATCTTTACTAGGATGACTCCTCTCATAAGAAATTGGATGTCTGCTGGCAATCCTGATTCAAACCTTTGTGGTCTCTTTGAAATGCATTACGTCTGACAATAAATTGCTCATTACCTTGACAGGAATTCATGAAGAGCAAGATAATTGATCTGCTGTTCCTCAGATCATCGTCATAGCATTACGTGGTTTGAAATTATCTAATTTGCTCTTCTCCTGGTGTAGACAGGAAGTTTAATTTCTTTTTCATTTATACAAACAGGAGACAGTATTAATCACCTTGGCTAGGTGCAGCTTTTCATATTATCCTTCTCACCTGCCTGGTCTAAAATCTTAGCACGTTGAAATCACTGCAGCTTTCTCTTCACAGCTGGTACTCACTGCCACCGCTGATGTGTGTCATATCCATCTAGATGTCTTCTCTGCAGACATGCCATGTCTCTCATCTCTGGCTTAGAGAGTCCCATCTCTCTCTGCTATTGTTCCTCACTTTGCTGAAGGGGAAACATCTGCTGTTTCCTCATCCCTATTTGTCATCTTGTTTCCCTCTACAGTACCTGAGCTTGTGGACATTATATTGACTGATGCCTTTTGTGATGCCTGGACTATAAAGGAGATAAACATCTCAAGCTGCCAAGAGATTTTTAAACATAAATCTTTCTGAAGTTTAATCCCACAGCTTTAGTGCAATTTGGAAACCGCTTTAGAACTTCTCTCCTGCCACAAGTTTTCCTCCACCTCTTTGCCACTGGAAATATCACTGTACCTCTCCATTTCTCCTATACCACGAAGAAGTGATGGAACCTGTTTCTTATTGATTGATTTTAAATGCTCAGCTTTTCTTTTCTTCTTCTGTCAGTGACTGCTGTTTGGAGTACTAATAGGCTTTGAGATGAAACATGGCACTGAGCTGGGAAGGGGAGTTTAGCCAGCAACAAGCTTCTGCATGGTCTTTCTTTTTTAAATGTACTGAATCCCAGGGCTGTCTGCAGCACCACTATTTAAACTGTTTCCTACAGAAACATACATTAATGCCATCAGCTTTTTACTAATTTATGTTTCTTCTCCCCACGTTTGTCTCAACATTAGACCATTTATCACAGATTTAAACTTTTTTTTTTCCAAGATTTGTTCTTGTTTGGCCTGTTTCTTACATAGCACTTTTTGTATATTTTCCTCTGCAATTTCATGAGATTACATGAAGGCAAGATGGTCACAGAAACAGGTGCTCAATGACCTAGACAGTCTTCCAGATATCACCTGTATTGAACCTCTTCTCATCCAGCCGTTCGCCAGCCTTCACCTGGCAAGTAGTACACGGTACAGATTCCCTTTCCCTACAGAGGAAATAAATTTCTTCCATGGTTCCTGAGCTTTCTGAACTAACACACTCCTGCCAGTTTTCAGCAAGTCTCATGGATCACCAATCACCAATACTATTAGACTTTTCATTGAAAAATGCACTAAACATTGTTGTGTAATTGGTTCCACAAGTCAGCTGTGAACTGCTCAGCATGGCTGCTGGAGCTACATTTAGCATGGAGTAGGAGTCACCTACCTTAACTTCCACAGCTAACACATGTTAGACATAAAACACATTTAACATGAATGTGTAAAGCATGTTTGTTTCACAAGCCAAAGAGATCTTTGTAAAGTTAGTGGCAAATGATACCCAAGAAATGGGGAAATCTTTGCTTAAGTAAGCAGGCTTGTGCCTACAGGCTGGGGACAATGGAAACAATCGTATTCTGACATGATTGCATGCTGGAAGAAAAGAATATAAAAATTAGTGGGACACGTCACACAAGAAAATTCTCATGATGGTTGAGTCCCAAGAAAATAAGAGGTGAGACATGCTCCCATTCCTGCATTCCCAGCACAGAAATCCTCCCAGCTTCCTTTTCCTTGTACCCGCTCTCCTGCTGCTTCCTCTTCTCATTGTCCTTTCTCACTTCAGCAGTTTCTCGTGTTTTCTTTCAATCACTAAACTATAATTTAGGTCAGGAATCTATTCCCAGATACTGTGACTTTTCTGTTTACAAAGAGCCCATCCAAACCTTCCCTTTCTCTTTCCCTTGCAGCTCCAGAAACCCTTGAAGCCTCTCCTTCTCTTCTCTGGAGCCTCCAAAGAAACAGATGGTTGCTGGGTAGGATGTATCTTTTAATGCATTTGAAAGAGCAGAAATCCATCAAAAACAGGCAGTCACTCTCGAAATCATACAGTGCCCTTGTGCAAAATATTTATTTGATGCGAGGCCTCTCCCAGTGATGGAGTGACACACTGGCTCTGCTGGGACTCATAAAATTAGACACACAGAGAAGCTATAAAATGCTTTGTTTGTGCATTTGGACTGTACGTCCTTGCACATGCCAGAATGGGGATCAGGAGGAGTGGGACAATATTAATCACATGCAAGCCAGTGTTATGTAGGATTTGTGAAGAAAAGATCATAGGAAAATACAAACACTTCTCTTTTCATCTTTACACAAATAATAGCTTAAGAAACTATTAGAGTGGCTTAGTGTAACTGGCCCCTGGTGACACGGCGCTGCTGGAGTATTCGTGCACACAAGGCAGTTGCTACCACACACTCTAAGCACAGCAGACCAGGGACTGAGCAGGGATAGAAATACTGCTCTAGTAGTTACCGCAATTGTTTGTGGTAAAGATGGGATTTTAGCAGCTGCCAGGGGAAAAAAATGCAATTTAAGGGTGGATGGCATAAACTGTTAATAATCACTGATTTAACTCCCACTAGACAATCAAATGAGATGAGCTTTCTGCCACTAAGCGAGTCTTCATTGGAGGCAGAGCTACTGTAGAAATCCTTTGTGCAGAAAAGCTCATGACACCTCATTAGAGTTTTCTTTTATTTATGCTCCACTTCTATTTAGCATTGCTACAGATGTTGGATTTCAGGTCTTACTGTGGAAAAATCGGTCTCGGGATTCTGGTGAGCTCTGGCACTCTCTCTCCCAGCACACACCTCTCTGTACTCACCCACCAACTAAGGTGGGTCAAGGTTATTCCAGGGCGACCGAATCCAAATCCTGGGGACAAAAGGAGCAGAAGACTGGGGTCCCTTTTAGTCTGAAATTTCTCTGTTGAGATTTCTATAAAGCAAGGATGAATTTAAAGATAAGAGAGTAAAGGATAAATACATTATAGAGGCTCCCAACAGACAGGCCCTCTGAGTTATGAGACATCTGGAGGGAAATAATGCCTTCTCTAATTTCTCTCCACTCAAGTCCATTTAACACACTGCTGCTGAAGCTATCTACCTTGGCAGCTATTCTGTAATCCATTAAGAGTCCTTGATCTATTCATTCCCATAAAGAAAGAGGGGGGTTTTATATTATAGTATTGAAGGTCCTTACTGTATCTGTCCAGAAAACCATTTAAAAAGATAATAGAAAAGAAACAAAAGGAGGAAAAATAAGCAGGCACATATTAAAAGGTATTACAGTAAGTATGTGCAAAAGAAAAATATTCATAAAATTTCATAAACCACCAAGTTTTTACGTAAGATGGTGAAATTGTAAAAGATCTGCAGAGATGGAAATCTGTGACAGGTCTTAATGAAAAGCAAAACGAAGTCAGATTTCACAGAACATAGGTATTTCTAAGAAATGCTAAAATGTCCATCAAGAATTTAATTGAACAAGATAAACTAGCCCAGTAAAATATTTCTGTGCCTTGGATGAATTAAATCAATAAAATTAGTTACATTTATGAAATAGGATTGGAAGGAATAGAAAACTCAGTAACAAACTCATATGAAAAAAAGCCTCCAACCTTCAAAACATCATTTTAAGACAAATAGATGCATTTATCTCAGTACAGTATGACCAGTAAGTATATTCACTATACAGTTTTGTATCAATTTTACATCAGTTTTGTACTGCAAGAGACCTATAACTTCTCCTTTTTTGACATACATACATACATCATATGAAATGGTACTGTATCGCTGTAATTATTGCGGTGGCAAAATCACTAATATTTAAGATTAAGAGGTCTGACTAAGAGTGATCTTTGCTAAAAGAACATTCTGTTTGACTGAAAGCAAACAGTCTGTGATGATTTCCAGCTTCCCACTTATGAGCTAGTACAACACCGGGTGTGCCACTCCCATAGGCTCCACCAACAGCTACTTTTCCATATTGTCCTGTTATTTACTGTTCAAGCCCTTAGAACTGTGGCAGTGATTTAAGGATTCCATCTCTCCAAGGAATTGATACTTGTGTCCTGGGTTCAGCAGTAGCAGTCATTTTTCTCCTTCTTAGTAGCTGGTGCAGTGCTGTGGGTTTGACTTTCAGCCTGGGAACAGCGTTGATAACACCGATGTTTTTAGCTACTGCTCACTAATGTTTAGTCTGACCAAGGACTTTCTGAGTCTCATGCTCTGCCAGGGAGGAGGGGAAGCCTGGAGGAAGCAGAGACAGGACACCTGACCCAAACTGACCAAAGAGGTATTCCATACCACAGCACATCATGCCCAGTACATAAACTGGGGGCAGTTATCCAGAAGGGTTAGATCGCTGCTCAGGTCAGGCTGGGTATCGGTCTGCAGGTGGTGAGCGATTGTATTCTTTTCCCTTGTTATTTCCCTCATAATTATTATTATTGGTGGCAGCAGCAGTGGTTTGTGGTATACCTCAGTTACTGGACTGTTCTTATCTCAACCCATGGGAGTTACATTCTTTTGATTCTCATCCACATCCCTCGGGGAGCAGGGGGAGGAAGGGGGAGGGGCGAGTGAATGGTTGTATGGTTTCTGGATTGCTGGCTGGGCTTAAACCACGACAGCTTGCTTTTATTGACACTGAACTGATTGTTTTCCCTCATCTCTTTCCTTGTTTTCTGATACAGTGTATGGGTTGGGTCTCTGCAATCACTTGGCAGAGAATAGGGAAGCAGAGGGGAAATGCAGTCAGAGTGTTCTCTCACTATGATCATAGTTAACACAGTTTCTGCTTGATCTGTCCTGAATTGTGCTTGCCTTGTTATGCATGGGTAACCCCAAGATCCTTCAACAGCCCCTACTGATTAAACACTGATAACAACTTGTGCTTGCTGTTTCCAATGTGATAATATTAATTACATTACTCAGGAATACCACTGACTGAAAAAAAACCCAGAAATTGGGAGTTACTGTATAGAGCTCTATAGAGCTGGGAAGGGTTTACCTTCCTATACAATACAAAAGATTTTAAAAAATTTGCATTCCACAAAGGTAACAAAAAAAAAAAAAAAAATCAACTGTCAATGTTTTCAGCAGCTGAATTTTAGATAGAAGCATTTCATTTAGGCTATTCTTTTTCTTTTGGATACTTGAGAAACATTTGATCTCAGTTTATAAGGAGTTTCTGCTGTAGTTACCTTCACCAGAAATGTGCATGAACATGAATTAAAAAAGCAAAAAAGAGAAATAATTGAAAAAACAAAGTTTAATTACTGAAATTCATCACCTTCTCCATCAAAAGCTATGATTTTTAGAAATCAGAATCTTCATACAAAATATTTACTGAGCTCAGCTCTACTCTTCTATTTTTGGATTAATTCAAAATTTGAAGTCAATGAGAGTTTGTCACTCACTTCAATGGGTTTAAAATTTCTCAGTCACTCATTAATCAATTAATTAATAAACTAATATATTTAGGTCCCAATGGAGCAAAACCACACATAAACTTACACTAACGTAAGCTGTGGTATCCAGGAATTAACATAATACAAGTACTTCCATGTAATAACTAAAATGTCTTAATTTACTCAAATGCATCTAAAGGAAAGCAGAAGTCTGAAACTCACCACATGGTAGGATTCAGTTCTTGCTGATGGTAAGAGTCAAAGTCATCTCGTAGAATAATGCTGTCACTGTGCATTTCAGCTACAAAGAAAAGAAAGCATTATTAAAAAAAAAAATCCAGTGTAATCATAGAATCATAGAATCACAGAATTGTTAGGGTTGGAAAGGACCTTGAGATCATTTAGATCCAACCCCCCTGCCACCATCCAGTGTTTATAAGTGTTGTCTTACTTAGAGCTTTAGTAATGCATTTTAAAAAGAGGAAATAATTTTTTAAGCTATGCTAGTAACAGAAGCAGGGTTTTTCAGTTACGGGGTTTTTTTCTTACTCTGGATCATAGTACCACATAAAATCAAGAAGTGTCCCAGTCTATCACCGAAGTGTGATGGTAATGAAATGATGCTGCCATCATCTTGAGACTGACAGATGTGTTTATCTGGGTATAGTATGACCAATAGATACATTCACTATGCACAATAGAATCACATCTCTTATTCTATTCTTTATAGTGACACAGGATAGAAACATCAGATCCTAAGTGTTTTAAGAACTTTTGCTCTAAATTGTTGGTTCTTCTGAATGTTCAGAAAAACATCCCTCCAAATCTAGATTTTGGAAACACTGGCACAAGGCAAGATGAGATGTCCTAGTGAGTGTACTGCATTTCTAATAGTCAGGGGATTCATTCTGATAAATCATAAGCAAAAATCCATAAGCTCACTGGAATTTCTCTGCTGCCATAAATGGAGCTGGCAGTAAAGGTTAGCTTGTTTAAGGAATATAAACTGAGTTATAGAATCATATAAGTATAGAATAATTTGGATTGGAAGGGACCTTCAAAGGTCATTTAGTCTAACCACCTGCAATGAGCAGGAACATCTTCAACTAGATTAGGTTGCTCAGAACCACATCCAGCCTGGCCTTGAATGCCTCGGTCTGCAAAATCTGGACTCCAATTTTCTTCCTAGATTGACTGTATCATTTGCATATGATGACTAAAAAAAAAAAACCAAAAACCCCAAATGCCAAAACTCTGGCACTTGTATTTGTATTAAACAGACCCTTCTCTACCAATACTTCCATTAAATGAAAAAAGTAACTGTCACCTGCTATTAAGACTGAGCAATGATGCCAGAATCTGTCCTGGACTAATCAAATTGAAATACAGGGCTGGTGAGTGTAGGGCTGGAGCTCTGCTGCATGCTCTGTGTCCTGCTTGGAGAGCAGGAGAAGCAGTGCCCTGCTCTGGGGTGCACCTCAGAGTACACTGGGACAAAACCTTCCTCCCAGATTCCCAGCATTGGTGTGACTGTGTTGTCCTACACTGGGGATTACAAGCCACAGAATCATAGAACAGGTTGGGTTGGAAGGGACCTTAAGATCATCCAGTTCCAACCCCCTGCCATGGGCAGGGACAGCTTCCACTAGACCATCTTGTCAGTGCCCCATCCAAACTGACCTTGAACACTGCCAGGGATGGGGCAGCCACAGCTTCTTTGGCCAACCTGTGCCAGTGCCTCACCACCCTCACAGGGAAGAACTTCTGCCTAGTATCTAATCTCAAGTCTCCGCTCTGTCAGTTGAAAGCCATTCCTCCACTTGTCCTGTCACTACAGGCTCTTGCAAAAAAGTCCCCCTTCAGACTTCCTGTAGGCCCCTTTAGGTACTGGGAGCTGTTCTAAGGTCTCCCCAGAGCCCTCTCTTCTCCAGGCTGAAAAATCCCAACTCTCACACTCTGTCTTCTATTAAGAGGTGTTCCAGCCCTCTAGACCTCATGCAAACAGATGCTCTAATACACAGAGAGGAAGAAAAGCTCTGCAGTGTGATGTACTTGCACAGCAAGGGCTCAAAGGCAATAAATCAACAGCAATAAGAATAACAATGAAAAAAGCAACTAATCAGAATTAGACACAAATCAATTCACTTTGTATGAGCTACATTTTTATTTGAATTCCCCAGAGCTGGTTTCATAGGACCTTACAGATTGTTTATTATAAGAAAGTTAGTTATTCTGAGTTTTAGTAATAAGAATGACAAACCACATACATACCTAGGTGAGGATGTAAGGGAGCTTCTGTTGGGGCTGTGGAGAACCAAGACACACAATGCATTAATATCTTCTATGATCAGGGCTTAATTGCAGCATAAAAAATTGATTTAGCACAAAAAAAATTGCACAGCACATGTTCTCTTATGTAAACTCTCCCAATAGTTTAATTATGAAAAATATGAAACACACCAAAAGTTATAAAAAAATGATAGGAAAGAAAAATAAATACTCTCTAATTAAAATAAATGCCAGTAATAAATGAAAGACAGAAATTGTTGTATGGCAACGTAAGAAAGATCACTTCAAGCCTAGGATTAAGAGATATTAGTAGAAATAATTTGGATTAATATCCAGTAATTCAGTGATTGACAAAGAGATCGGGAATTAGTCTGAACAAAAAGAAATAGTCTAGGGAAGGTAAATATGCCACACTTTGACCATTTATACTGCACTTGACAATATTTTACTATCTATATTGTTGGGAGAAAAAAATCCTAATATTATGAGAGAACAAGTAACAGATTGACCCTACAATCACTGAATCAAACACTTATTTTAAAGCACATTTTTAAATGCATTGGTGAATCAATTCCCCAGTATTTTTGTCTTAGAAGTATTAGAAGTCTTTGTCCTCTAGGAAACAGTAGAATATTGTAATGACACACTGCATGGGGAGCATGGGTTGAAATGACAAAACTTTATTAAGTAGCTTTCTTCTAACACTTTGCAACAGGGGGCTCGGTGTAATATGATATAAAGGTGAGGAAATCTAGAAGGTGGCTACGCAGTGTGCTAGATACTGCTTGTTAGCTACTACATTCATTGCTTTGCCCAATCTGAAATTCAAAGTTCTACTTCTTTCATGGAGGCAAAAAGGGTGCATATAGGTAGACTTCAGGGAAGCAGCTACCTCTTTTGCCTCTCAGCACCTCGCTCATGCAGCTATATTTCTAATTGCATTTTTTGGTAAATAGAACAATAAAAAAGACCTTTTTTGAAGTCAGGATTCTTTTGAAGATTCTGTGTTTCCTGTTGGGCACCGACCTAAACTGTATCACTACTCCTGATTTCTTCAGCATATTTGCAAAAAAAGTTACTGAAGTACTGCAATTTCTGTCGTAACATCTGACAAATTAAAAATAGATTCAAAATAAACACAAAAATGAATGCAGCAATCTGTGTAGAGCCCTCACACATAGCCATCTGAATGCAAAGTCCAACAAAAATCTCAAGAATTTTGTTTTTCTCTTCCTGCTTTCTCCTTAAACACTGGGTTTGCACGGAGGCATGATATTCTGTAACAAAACTGCAACATTTCATGGGGAAGTTGGTGATAAAGAAGACTGAGCAAGAACTAACCAAGGTATCTGCAGACCAGAAAAGGATGGCAAGCAGTCTGGATTTAGTTCAGACAGAAACCTTTGATTTAACTGACTTACAACTTGGAAGACCAACAGGTTTTACTCCAACTAGGCACCATATATATATATATATATATATATATATATATATATATATACACACACACACATATATACATAGACACATATAGACAACTCTGAAAACAACCACAGAACCACTGAAAGCTTTACTGCAGTGAAGAGCAAGGACATTCTTAAGAGTCTGATGCTGAATAGAAATCGCAGACATGCAGATGTGAAATCTTTTCTTCTTTATGTGGCCTACTTGCTGCATTTTTTTTATACAAGAAAATTATCCATAGAGGCATGTATAAATTTCTCTGGAAAAGTTCTGAATACTACTTGCACAAAAGAAATGCATTCTTTCCCAGACTGAGCAATGAAAGCTGTTCTGGATTTTGCCTGTAGGAAAAGAAGTACATTATGGCATAGGATTAGAGATATTCTTGATATTGTAAGAGGTTAAGCTTAAAATAAGACCTCTGTCTCTGATGCTCTCTATTACCCCTTTTCATAGTTCAGATCATCACAAATGGATGATCCATTGTGAACATAGGTGTGAATGAGGGCCACTCTGCTAGTGCTTATCTGTGAGGGGGATGGTCGTGTCAGGCCACATCATGGGCAGACTCACTACTTGGCCAAGCAGATTTCATTAGCTTTTGAGAATAACTTGACTGAAAGAGTCCTTCCTTCTAATAAGAGCAGTTTGGACCTCAGAAAAATGGAAGACTAGATTGTCATTTAACCCAGGTTGCTTGGCATCGCTCTTTGGAAGAGGCTTTCTGTCAAAGGTGGTCCAGCCCCAGACACACAGTCACTAAGGATACTTTCTGAAGTTATAATTCCAAATTTTAGCATTCAGCCAAAAGACACATGTACAGCACAAACTTGGAACGTTCACATTTGCAAACCCCTTTGACTTCAGCATTTTTAAAAATATAACTAGCTGTTTAAGTGATTAAAGAATAAAAAATTATGATGTGAGAATTTTTCCTAAAAACAGCTCTTCAATTATATGTACAATATGTCACAAAAACTCCTGCTTACCAAAGGACTGAAACGAAGGAAATTTTGCAGACACACACTAGTGCTACTGATCACTCATTTAAAATAAGTAAAGATGAAATTAAGCAAACACTTAATGTTGGACAGAAGGTTGTTCTTATAAACAAAGATTTTCTGTTGAGGAGGAGTTATGTTTCCCAGATCTTCAAAGGATCTGAGAAGCCCAGCCGGTTTTGCCTCAGGTATTCTTTCATCTGATTTGCAATTCAAATTCCAGAGGTGAATATGACAAAAGGCTGTGAAGGTACCAGTTCATGAGTGATAAATCTAGACTTCAATCTCGCTATGAATAATTCCTGTATTACATTTTTTATTTTATTGCAAAACAGCAGTGTACTGATCTTCAAGTGGTGCAGGTAAAGTCCTCAAAATAACAGAAATTCAAAACATCACACAAAACCAATTGTAGCAAATATTTTCAGACCTGCCTCTTTTATTAATTTATAGAATGACTTATTTTAAAACAATATGGATTGTAGAGCTGGCCATATAGCATGGCTGAAGTCAAATGGAATTTCCTTGCATAACATGACAAAGCTAAAAAACTGATATGGTGCAGAGTAGCTGTACAGTGCAAAGATACAAAATGTTCACAATTTAGAAGGAATTATTCAATACTTCAGACTGAGAGGGGAAGGAAAGGTCATCTTAGCTCATTTTTGAAACCATGATTCACTGTCTTAGCTGTTCCTTAGGCACACGGTTGGGTGGCTTTAAACTGAAAATCAATATTTGTGTGGCTCCAAAATGCATCTTAGCTTGAATGAGAATTGTGTACTTTTTTAAAAAGAAGTAAATTAATTTATTATTTGATTTCTAACTAGCGCCCTGAGTTTATACAGAGCTTTACAAGAGACAAATTGTGCTAAGCAAAGAATGTAAATGGGGCTCAACAGAGTTCACAAACCAAGAGTCATGAGCAAATACAATATGAGAAAATGTAAGGAAATGCATGATGCTTGCCTTGTAAGACAAGGCTATCCCTTTGGTAAGGAAAAGCACAGAAGAAAGTACACAATACAAACTGATTCAGAGAGAGAAAGGCAACAGTCAAACTGGAAGCGTGAGAATTCTGAGGAAAGTAATGGGGAATTCAAAAGTCAATGGGGTCATTGTGGGGCTCTGTGTCAATGGGATGAGGGAGAATGAAGGCATCTTTTGGAGTAAAAGGTTAAGATTTTCTGTGGATGAAGTAAGACTACTGAAAGGTTAAGCCAACAGAAAATTATGTCCTGTTTTGGTTAAACTGGAAGGGAGGGAAATAGGAGAGAAGTGGGAAGGGAATGTCATCTTCAAGATGAGGAGCTGGAATATAAAAAGGTAAAAAAGATTTGGTGATGGTTCTGATGTCAGCGGAAAAATAAGAACCAAACTCATTGAATGCCGTAATGGCTAACTGCTAAGCAAAACTAGCCTCCATTCAGATAAAAAGAGCTAGCATAATGCAAATTAAACACATGTTCCAGGAACATCAATTTGTACTACTGACACCCGTACTCCATAGATCTGTGGGTAAAGCATGTGTACAGGGTTAGATAGGGAATGCAGCATAAGAAAATACTCTTAAAACCCGCTAGAAAACAGTCTTTTGGTTTTTTTTCCTCGGAACCCTGAACTTTCTTTTTTAATGTAAAGCAAAAGTGAATTACAGGAACACAAATGCTTAAATGCTCCCAGACAAACACTCTGTTTAGAGTTCAAAAGCCAGCAGCCATTAGCTGCTGCTCATCAATACATAACAAACAAGATGTGGAGAGAGGTATATTCTATTCTGCAGATTATGAAAAAGTCTAATCTCCTTGTCATTAGCAGTCAGATGAAGATGAAAGAGAAAACTAACGCTTTTGTTTAGACTCCTGCAAATACTTTCTCTCTACTGGTAAACAAAGTTGCTATTGAATGATAGAGGCTGAACATTCCCCTAGAAGGAGTCAATGTGTTGCCTGAAGGCTGCATTATTCTCACTGACACGTAAGCCAAGGAACAATAAGTCAGCTCTACACTCCAGTCTCTGTTCTGTAAAATACTGCTCTGGTCAAGCCTGAGAGCTTGCAGTCTGTTTTGCTTTTTTTTTCAGTGCATTATTAAATTTTACAAGGTACAAAACACACCTAAAGGGGCTTCCACAAACATGCAGGCAAAGCTATCAAATAAAAGAGAGTGTCGGCCAGTTCTCAGGATTTACTTTCATATGGAGACATCTGTCAGACTGTTTAAGAGTGGTTTCTTAACAAAGGAATCCCAATCCTATAATTTGTGGCATTATGAAATTGTATGAAATTCTGGGAACCATGCTGAAAGGAGTGATTTTGCACTAGGAGGGAACAACATCCTTCATCTTTTCTACCTCTTAGGTTTTACCCTTCTGAGATTCTCCTCTAGTCAGTCAGAACTAAATTACACATTCACAAATCTCCCAGCATGGTCCTTATTCCAAAGAATGGTGCTACTGGTCCAGAGTTACATAGAATACTGGGGCAATGGTATCCTTGACCCTTTACCACCCTATTTGGTTCTGTAAAGGCACCCAGGGTTGCGTTACTTGAATGCACCCACACCTGCAACACGAGTTGTTCCTCCCAGCAGGATTGCTGTTTTCATACGGACATAAACTCTCTTCAGTTCCACAAAGTAATGCAGCCAGGCCTGATGTTTTGCGAACTCCATTTTAATTCTGCTGCTGCTTATTAATGTATGATTTTTGTTCTACTCAAGCCAGGAATAAATATGAATCAATCTGCACCATAATAAGTTTACCTTATTTTTTCATTTATTTTGCTATTAGATCAACAAGTTAAAGATATTATTAATTAAAGCCATTGTTAATTACAAGAATATCATCAGTCATTAATATCCTTATTTGCCCTTAGAAGTATATAATGCATCTATCTTTTCTATCATTGCTTATATGGTTTTAATTTTCTTGCCTATTTGTGCTGGATTAACCCTTTTTCTGATAATTTTCATGTCTCCTTTCTTCCTATCCAGTAAAATCCTTATAAACTTTAAAGCTTACATCAATTCTCAAAGATCTCTCTAGCTTCCTAAAATTTTCAATATGTATGATGAACACAGCTTTCCAAGCAATTATTTTAGTTTCTTTGGTGTCTTTCCCTATGCAACATTTCTTACATTATACATAAGGGCTGCTTGTTTGAAATTGCCATTCCTTAACACTACCCTTTATCATACTCTAATTCTCTTCAAAATAGGAGCTACACTTGTCTTTCACTGCACAAATGCCATTAACTGTATTAGGATTTACTAATGCACATCTGACATGGACAGGCATAGTGAACATAATTTCTGAGATTCCATGCTACTGTCATGTCATCATGTATATCCTCTGTAGTAGTTATTATGAAATCTGATATCATCACCAGTGAACATGCTTATTAAAAAGATGTCCTGTAATAAATCTAGGAAGTTGCTCTCTGGTTTTCTTTTCTTTACTCAATATGCCATATAATTTACTACAGCATTTCAGTAAGGTAATATTTAGGGCCAGAAACAGACCATAAAACCTCATTTATATCCATCTACCTTGCTGGTGTGCATATATCTTAATATAGTATTTGCATCTAAATCACTAATTCTTTCTGAAAGAATCTTTTGTTTACATTAAACTGTGATTGTCTTCATGGAATAAAAGAACTGAGGTTTGCTTCAAAAAGAAGCATATTGTATTTCGATTGGAAAATTAATCCTAATAGTATAAGAGTTTTAATACTGGTTAGGGGGATTAATGCAATGCTTGCTGTCTGCTGAAGAAGTAAGAACAAAAGGGCAGAGGAGAGCCTGGCGCTGGAATGGATGGGAGGAAGGGCAATGGGCAAGAGGATGGTTGACTATCTGAGTTGAGAAAGCTGTGGCTGAGCTAGGAAAGGTGGGGGAAAGAGTGTGGGAGAAGGACCAAGAAAACCTCTGAGAAGCTTGAACATCATTATTGCAGGGAAATCTGATGACTGATTACATGTCTGTCATACACTGTCAGCTGCTCTTAGAACAGTACCTCTGTGTGGTCCTTGACTGAGTCAAACCTGGTGTTTGCAGAGTTACCACAATGACATCACGCATTTTGGAGAAGATAAATCCAGAAAGTCTCTGAAGTGACTGTGTATGAAGCAAAGAGAATTGCTGGGAAAATCATGGAAAACATGAAAGCTGTGAGAATGCAGAAGACTATGACAAGGTGCAGAAGCTAGAGGCCCTTTCAGGCAAGTGGTGCAGGACGTGACTATCAGTGTCTGGGTGGGAGGAGGAAGCACAGGGACTGTCACAGCTGAGCAACCAGTGAAGGCCCAGGGATGACACATCAGCATTTTTTATTCTCTACACAAAAGTGATACACAAATCCTATTTCTCCTTGTTCACAGAGTCCCTGTGAACTTGGGGACAGGACACATAACATAACATTATTCTAACCAATATAAGTATTGCTAAAGTGTTGGTCTGAAGTTAGGTTATGCTCCAAAATTGGAAAAGCAGAGAAAGGTGAAAGAATTACAATTTCTGCTGTCGGTTCCCCTGCTAAAATCTGGTACAGCAAGTCTGAAGAAAAGATGGTCAAGCCTGCATGGATGGATTTCTACACACCAGTCTCTGCTTATCAAGGTATCTTCTTCTAGTAGGCAGAAATCTTGTTGCTTTTCCTAAATTCTTCTTGACTATGCTGCCAGTTCTGACACTGATAGCCATGTATTTTCTTTCCAGCTTGCTTGCATGCAGCTTTCATTGTGTTGGTCACTGCCAGCTCTCTGGCTCGCTGTCATTCTGCCATCAATGTGTCTTCAACTTCCTTCGATTTTTCTTACCTGTTCTGGCCACCACACACTGCCTTTGGCTGTGGTGCACTCACTATCCAGATCTGCTTTGGAGAATTTCATCTGCTTATGAGGCTTTTCATTATTTTATGCTGATAACTCTACATATTAATTTTTCCACTCTTGTCTTGTGTCCATCCAGCAACTAGCCTGTGTGAGACATCATCACCATCCTCCTTAGCACATCCCAAACAGTGATCCTGCCAACGCTTCTGTTCCCAAATCCCTTTATACCAGTCACCAGAACACTACTCTCCCACATTAAGGGGCAAAAATTCATTGCCTGTTCTTAACACCAAAGGCATTTTGGTAATTTCTCCAGATGTTTTTTCCTTCCACACAGTAAAAATACCAATACACACCTGGCCCAATCACTTTCCATCCAGATCATTACATTACACTTCTGATTTCCAGCACCTGTGTTACATTTTTCTAATTGATACAAATATAACTAACTTCTCAGCTTGTTAGCTAACATTCTCAGTCACCTCTCTGAATCCCTCTTCTTATTTCTTAAAATACTGAAAACTCAAATGTTGAAATTGAAAATCAAAATATCCTTCTCCATTACTATTCATACTTTATATGAATAACTCAATATATGCTTCTGGCATAATGGTCATTACAAAAGCCACTGTATAGATCATAGGAAAAAAATCCCTATGGCCCTACTTGCCCCCAAAATATATGGGTTTTTTTGTGATTTTCTCTTGTTTGCTAATATGGCAACATGTTTCTAATTTTGAAATATTTTTTTTAGACCAGTTGGCCCATGTTCTACTGTCTCTTTTTATATGGAAATATCACTGGAATTTTGTGGAAAAAAAATGGATCAGTGCAGAAATGCCTTTCTGTCCTGTACAAAAAATGATGGATACCTTCTCTACTTCCCACTACTTTAATGAAGCAGGTTCAAAGCAGTGTATTGTCTGTAGAAAACAGCTAACAACAGGACATTTATTTTTAGGTTATTTATGAAAAGGGTATCTATGAAAAGCTGTGCAAACAATTATATTTTTTAAGTTTGTGTAAGTCGAACACTTTGTTTAGCTATAAAAATGATCAAATGCTGTAGGTGACGGGAAAAAATTTGATGGCCTACTTTCACAAAATGGGAAGGCAGGTTGTTCACAAAGACAGGTTCACACAGAAGTGTGAGCTGGATGGTAAACAGAGCTTTTGCTCCAGGCATGTTGCATATTTTGCTTCTGGTTAATACAGTGAGAGTTCAAACTCAGCTTGTGGTTTTGACAAAAAAGCAAATGTTGGTTGGTACAAGCTGATTTCAGGTAAGTCTATAATGCAATAAGATTCACTTTAACTTTTGTATATTCCCTGGTGTTTAGCAGAGAGGACAGAGAGGTTTTCCAGGTAACTAATGGGAAGTATGAAGCCAGTGAATCAGTTTTAAGAATGTAAGATCCTGATACTATTTTCTGTGAAATAAATTTCATGATGAGTAACACTGACACGCAAGTACAATGCAAAACCACATTTGTCAGATATTTTTAATATGATGGTGGTTCTTACCTCCCTGTTCACACAGCTGTTGTGCTAAGGCATCCTTGAATATTACTTGGCCCCTATGAGTAGCTGTAGCCCTGTGAACATAAAAAAGACAACAATAAATAATGTAGTATTTATTTATAGATGCATATGCATATCTATACGCATGACTAAGCAAATCAGAAGTCCCAGTCTGCTTTCTTCTGTGTTTTTCTTTCTGCATCTTTTTAAATTCATAAAATAACTGGTAGGGATTTTTTCTGTATAGCAAAAAAAAAAGCTCCTAAAACCAAATGGCTAGGTTGGTAATGAAAAGCAGTGGTACAGGATTCACAGCAGTGAAGAACATCAGTAAAAGTAAGTGCATTGCAAAGCTAAGCACATCACTCTGCCGGGGAGAGCGTACTTGTTTCACTGCAGGACAGAAGAAATGTTTGCAGAGCTGCTGCCCTGTGAAATTAACAGTCACACAACCCTATAGGCAATAGCAATGGCAGTACTGTTATATGCTACTGATAGGAATGTAGAGCTTGAACGGATGTCCAGGAATCCTCTCTGGAAACAAAGGGAGAGACAAGTAAGCTCTGCCCCCCCAGGCCTCTGTCAAACATCACCAAAAAAAAAGAAACCCTACAACATTTCTTGGTATGCTGCACAGGGGTTTACTGCAAATTGAGTTGTTCTTTCTTTTCTTGCCCTCATTGTCCAGACAAGCTAAAGTGGATCTTTACACTGTCTGTTCTCTAACCATTAACCTTTTGAACAATATACTGTTTTCTTGGTCTCCTCTGGTCTCAATCTGTTTCTTTGTGAAAGTGATATGCCTAAAGCTGCACATAGTTTCCATACTTGAGGTCTCACCAGTTTTGTCTGAAGAATCATTATTTCTCATTAATGACCTGTAGCTAAAAGAACAGCTAATGTACCACGCAGAAAGATGTCATTTTGTTTTCTTATAATCAGCTAGAAATACAATGCAGTTTGATTTGTTTTTCTCTTACAGAGCTGTCATGCTAACAGTGATAGTCATTCTTTATTTCTAATTGCTCATTTCTTCCCTCTTTTCTAAGTGTAGTACTTCACAACTTCAGTTTTGTCCCAGAGATTTCAAAACCTTTCAGTATTTGCCAGTGTTGCCTTTGAAGTCTGATTTCTTGCAGCCAAAGTTCTTCCAGTATCTGCCTAGACTTGCACACACTTTTCATGTGTTCTTTATCCTTTCTTCAAATCAGAAATGAAAATAATTAACATTAATAGGCTCAAGATAGATCCATATGAACTCCTTGAAATAGCCACTCAGTTTAACAGTAAGACACTGAAAACTACTTTATGACTGTGGTTTTCCAGCCAGCTGCTTTAATGGATCATGCCTCACTTGCTTTGGAAAATGTCAAGAAGGACCACAACGGAATGGTCCAAAAGGAAAGTCAAAATACGTAATTCTTCTCTTGGCTATTAGTCCACTTACAAGGAAGAACAACGAAAGTAACACTTCTAGTATTAAACTTTTCATACATAGTGGATCCTCAATGTAAAACCCATCTGCAAATGGTCAGAGTACAAACAGGAGTAAATGAAAACTTCTCTGAGATCCACTTTGCTTCCTGCTCATTAGGAAAGCTCCACACCGATGTGTGTGTTGAGAAATGCAAACCTGCGGCTACCTGATGCTCCTAGGGCTTTTAGGGCACTCCCTCTGCTTGTGGAAGGAGAGCTGTGTTGCTTTTCCAACCTGCTTGGACTTTCAGAGGATAAATCTACGTAAAGCTAGAGCCTTGCCTCATCTGGTAGCTACAGTGTTTTGGCCACAGTCCTAGGATCACCTTACCAGTGTGAGGTGTTTGAAGTCCTTACCATGGGCACTGTAGCAACTATTTTACGATTTCCAATGCTTACAAAAAATACAGCAAAACACCATGCCATAGTTTTTCATCAGCATTTCTTCATTTACTCTCTGACAAGTGACCATACCGAGTACAGAGTAAGACAAAAACAAATACATCATCCCAGTGCATAAACGCATGAGAGATGAGTCTGTAAGTCTCATTTGGAAGTATATGTTAAATCTTTATTGTGACAAATATGCAAGAAACCATAACTGCTACATATGTTTCTGCAAATTTCCTCGTGAGGCACATGCAGATGCATGAGTCAGAGTGGGACCGAGCAATCTCCAAAGCCAAACTCGTGCCCAGGCTTCTTTAAAAGGATGAAATATGGTGATTTCCTCTAGCAGGTGAAAATGGCAAGGCATCTCACAGCCAACTTTGGGTCCAACACAGCACCAACAGACATGTTTTGCAAATGGGTTTCACTGCAGGAATTTCATGTTTTGAGCAAAAAGCTGGCTCACGGTGCTGCTGGGCACATACATGAAAAAGCCAAATTTAAGGAACAAAAGGTATTTTGTATATTTCTATCCCTTCCCCAGTCTGGCAGGGTGGAAGAGAGGGCTTTTCACAGACAATGACAAAGAAAACTTATATTGGCAGTGGACTGGGACTTCAGAGATGCTGGTTATGCAACAGCCCAGGATACAATTCAGGATGTGCGCAACAGCGATGGCAACCACAAAATTCCTTTATGAGGCAGACAGAAGCAAACTCTCAAAACACAGACCACATGCAGAGAGGAGCTTGATTAGATGTCTGAATGCAACAAATACCAAATAATACCAATAATACCAAACTGTGTACTGTTTACTGGATCCCTGCGTGCGTGTGAGAAAGAGGGGATGTGGGCAGAGAGCCATCAGCCAGTTGAATGATCTGCATCTTTGTGTGTCTATCATCCCTGGTTTGATAATGCAAAGTAGGAGCCAATTATTGCTGCTCCAAAGCAGGAACAATCCACACCCTGGGGACAACAGTGCCGTGCAGTGAGGGCACAGCTTCCTGCAGCATATGCTCATGTTAGCATTGGTTTTGCAATGGGCATATGTATGAGTTCTGCACCAGCCGGTGAATCTTTGGAGAGATATTAAGGGTATCACGACTGTCAGTTTACCAGTACTACCTGCTTGTTTTCCTATATATTTATGCTTTACTCATGGAGAAAATGACAACAATGCAGTGCAGTTATGCATGACCTAAGCTACTTTTAGAAAGAAGTGCAAAATGTACCTTTTCTATATTGAGCTTTCTTTGCTGGTGACGGTCCTACCTGACAGGTGAGATTCATGGAACCGGATCATGAATCTGTATTTTTCTCTTCTAAAAATAGGTAATTTATCCAAAACCATGCCCATCTGTATATTCACACTCAAGTCTAAAAACGACATAATATTTATTGTAATTATAATAAAAAAAAACACTTACAATGCCTGAAAAAGATTCTACTAAAGAGAGAAAACAATTGAACTCTTAATTATGGGGTTGTATTTACATATATATCCAGTAACTGATTTTTATGCTGTTTATCAAGTTTCTATACTGTCCTTAATGTAGTTAAATACTTCTTAGATGAAGGGTAGTTACTATTAATTGGTGTTACTCCAGACCAGTTTATAGTCTTACTCTGTAACTGTACGCTATTTATTTCCATCTAAAGGGCAAGTGACTCATCAGATCTAACTGGTCAGTCAGCCAAAGGGTAATCTACATGCTTTGCATGTCCTCAGAGGTATTTCTTCACTACAAATGAATCTTTCCAAAGGGATGAGAAATAAAAGGAAAATGGGAGGGAATGGGAACATCCTAACATGATGAGAACTTAGAAAGAAAAACAACTTAGAGGTAATAAGGCTCCTCTTAATATTAACTTCACACTTCCATTAGCCTAGATGCATTTCTCCGCTTGAGGCTATGGAAGAAAGAAAGAGGAAATTGTGGTTTTAGAAGAAGCAAGAGGAGATAAACTGCTGACAGAAGAAAGAGGTCTGAACACAGGAAGACTGTATCAGGTGTCAAGGCTTACTGTCAGTTCAAGGCATTACTAACCCCATGCTTCAATTACAGCAATTCTGCAAAGAATTTTCCCTCCTAAACTGCAACAATTCAAGCTGAAATTGGGTTCCAAAAAAGACTTTTATATTGTCTGCCACTGAAAAGCAAAAAAAGAAATATGACTTGCTGATTCTCTACTTGAACCACACATACTCCACGTCACCTATGAAATAGGACTTGAAGTGCCACCCTGCTCAAGTGCCAACAAGCTTAAAACCACTTTATTTGAGTACGATACTGCCAGCTCCTCTGAACATAGCCTAAGTAATATCAATTTGTCCCCTGTGTGATGACACAAATCATTCCAGGTGATCTGGGAGAAAGAAATCCAGTGACACTTGTGTACATTCATGAACCTGTAGATAGAGAGGCGCACTACCAGCCTCCTGTTGATTTGATGCAGCATGCTGAGCTGTGTCTCCAGGAGCAGAGTGCCTATCCCAGGCTTTCCCCTGCTCTGCCCTTACAGGGGTGCTTGGCATCTGCGCCTTTCCCTGGCACAGGAAGGCACTGTGACAAATACATTTAGGAGGGGTCTGGGAAAAAACAATCAGGGGTTCCTACAGTACAACACCTCATATCATGACATCCCAAAAAGGTTTTCAATAGGACCAAGGAAAACAAGGTTAAGCTTTTACCTGCAACCTGCACTAGCAGAACTTAACCCTATGCCTGCTGCTAGCAGCTGCACTATAACACACGGTTGGCTTTCTGGGTTGCAAGCACATCCTACCAGCTCACGTTCAGTTTCTCATCGACCAACACCCCCAAGTCCTTCTCTGCAGGGCTGCTCTGAATCTCTTCTCTGCCCAACCTGGAGCTGTGCCTGGGATTGCTCCTACCCAGCTGTAGGACCTTGCACTTGGCATGGTTAAACTTCATCAGGTTGGCATCAGCCCACCTCACAAGTGTGTCAAGGTCCCTCTGGATGGCATTCCTTCCCTCCAACGTATCAACTGAACCACACAGCTTGGTGTCATCGGCAAACTTGCTGAGGGTGCACTCAATCCCACTGTCCATGTCACCGACAAAGATGTTGAACAAGATTGGTCCCAACACCAACCCCTGAGGGACTGCATGTGTTACCAGTTCTCCATTTGGACATTGGGCTGTTGATCGCAACTCTCTGCATGTGGCCACCCAGCCAGCTCTTTATCCATTAGGTGGTCCATCATCAAATTGATGTCTTTTCAGTTTAGAGACAAAGATGTTGTGCGGGACAGTGTTGAACGCTTTGCACAAGTCCAGGTAGACAATGTCAGCTGCTTTACCCCTATCTATCAGGTCCGTAGCCCAGTCAGAGAAGGCCACCAAATTGGTCAGGCCTATCAACTGCCTTTACCTGAGAACACATTGCCATTAACAAAACATGTATCATAACATTGATATGACTGTCAGAAACTCTCACTGGATAAAACACACTGTGCAGAGATGGGCTATTTCTCCTTCCCACACACTACCTATGAACTATGAATAGCTAATTGTAACTCTTTCAGTGTTGCTGGACCCAACCTGCATCCAGCTAGTCTTGCAGAAATTTTATCTCATTCCATGTAGCCCATGCAAAACATGCATTTTTAAAACCTACAATTTCAACCACACTTGAGCATCTTTCAAAATGCGCAGTGGTCCGTGCACACTCCTGTGTATTGCCCTGATGTGTACATTTTTGCCAGTATATGTATGTGGTCTAGCACACAAAAGACACTTATAAGACATAAGGTGGGTTTTGCTGTTGCTCTTCGGCACTAAAAAAAAAAGTTATATGCTTGAGAGACAGTATGATAATTTGGGATAAATATTAGGGGAGGAATACTGCAGTTAAATGAAAGAGAATTAATGTACTGCATGGAATGGATTCAAGGCTACAGTACTTGAAGCAGAAGGGTGCACAGGCAGCTTCAGCCCCTAAATTTCACAATTTATAAGAACTTTCTTTTGTAGTCCTAAAGAACACTAAACTTTTATTCGGTTGCTAGGTGTGAGTACAAAAGAAGGATGCAACAGAACAGTATATATGTATTAGGAAAGAGTAAAAAAGTAAGAATTATCATTTTAAACTGTACATAAATATTTTCATCCTCCTTTCCCTTGTATCTCAGGGAATAAAATTATGGAGTTTTTTAATTCTATCTAGTTTTATGTGACTGGAATGATTAGAGCTTCTTGCGGACTGAAAGCAGATTAGGACAATACTTTCTTCTCGGCTACAGGAAATCCAACATTTTCATTAGTATTTTGCATTGTGTGATTATAAAAGAAAGCAAATTCTATTTTTTCTACTTTTCAAATAAAGGGTTATTGCAGTGGCATCTGCCAAGCAGTCAGCTCATATAAATAATAGAACAAGCATCTATTGTCTCTCTACTGACACACTGCCAACAAATACGTCCCTGTTTTCCACCTTTTTCAGTGTTTGGGAGAGAATGTCCTTGTCTCAGGTTTTGCAATATACTGTACTTTATTATCAAGTGAAACATTGATTGCATAGATTTTAGTTTTTTAATGCATTGCATATTTATAACTGTTTGAAATCTATATTTAACCCTGAGCTATTGAATATATTACATCTTTTTGGTACAAAAAGTACTGGCTTTCCCAAATTTTACTTACTTAGTCTTCTAAGGCTGATATTTAATCAAGATAGCATTCAATCACCTAAATTATCCTTCAAGAATGAAAAAACCCCTTTGTCTTTTCCTGCATCGCAAGACGAAATGTTACAGTTACTGTGGGTTTTATAGTACTTGACATCTCTAAAGGAACACAAAGGTAGTAAGTAAACGCACACACAGAACATAGTTGTTTCCTATATGCTTCCATGATGAGTGTTATCCTTTTCTTAACAACATGTACTAATGAAGTTTAACAGTGCTAATTTACAGGTGAGTTCAGCAGAGGCCACCAAGATGTTTGGGGCTGGAGCATCTGTGCTGTCAGGAAAGGCTGAGACACCAGGGCTCATTCAGCCTGAAGAAGAGATGACTGGGGGGACCTGACATCAGTCAGCTAAGGAAGGTCGTGCAGTTCCTCTCCACCGCTGCTGTATCCAACTGGATTAAAGCTCTGAGCAATCTGGTCTGCCTTACTTTGGGCTGGATGTTGGTCTAGAGACCTCCTGAGATCCCTTTCAGTTTGCATTATACTCCAGACCCATGATTCTAAGGTTTTGGATGTCAGGTAAAAGCAAAGAAATAAAAGCAAGGTTTGAATCTAATCTGATTAATCAAAACTTATTTTGAGAACTGCTTTTCATAACATGAAAGAATTAACCAGTCCATTATGTCCAGCGCTTTGTGTAAATACCTGTGATACTGATTCTCCCTGTCCATGAGTTTATGGTTGTATATCTCAGAATACCCACCAGAAGTGCCGAGGATTTTGCATGATTCCAGAAACTCAAGAATTTGCAGGTAGCTGATGCTCTGGGGTTTTCTGGTGTGATACATATTTTTTTACATGAAAAGTGATAAGAAATAACATATTCAGTTAATACAGTGAAAATTTTAAAGCATTAAAAATCTAAAAGCATAAGAGATCCTATGATGAAAATAATGTTGGTTTTAAGAGATTCCAAATAATGGAAAAAAAGAATGATTTTAAGGCTACCTTTTCAGTTCATTGCTCTCATGCCATCTGTATTGCTATCCATTTCCCAGTTAAAGTTTGAGCAGCCTGCTCTAACCTGCTTTAGCTGTTCCCAAAGGGTGTTGCTAACAGCTGTGGATGAGCTGGCTCATGTGAGAACCTGGAACCTCATTCCCTGTATTTGCTTTACAACCCACACAGAGAAATCCTCAAATAGCCAAATTAACCCAATTTCTTAAAAACCCCTCATTTCAATATTAATTACATTGATGCAACTCATGCATCCACAATATACAAAATCAGCTTACAACGGAAGGATAAAATCTGCCTCTTCAGTCTAAAGCTAGAAAATGTTCCATCAAAAATCAAAGTGCCCACAGGCTGCTCTCCAGAGCATCTGGGGCAGGCTTCCCTTCCCAAGGCTTTACCAAGCACTGAAGTATTACACTCCTTGTGTAATGTTTCTTTGCACTCTCCCCACGGTCCTAAAACTTTTTAGAGGAGGACTGAAAAAACTAATGTAATATGTTAACCTTTCACAGACTGATCAAAATCAAGCTAAGGAAGAACATATTACAGGTGGTATTGAAGACCTGTTATTCTCTCCTTATTCTCATTTACTTCCTGCTTGCTGGGAATACGGTGAACCTCTTGAAAAAATTGCAGGGTCACTAATCATACAAAGACAGTTATTTCTCCTGCATGGTTTTTAATTTTCAGCCAGATTTATGTGTTGGAAGAAAACATATATCCCTGAAGACCATACCAGCATACAAATAGAAACAGGCAGGTGAAATACTGCCTTAGGAGAATAATTAATTCCATCAGCCACTGAAAAAATGACAAACTTGTTAAGTATCACAGAACTCAAGCCAAAACAAGCAGGTGGAATGACATCAGGTACATGGCATAAACTGGAGAGACTATGATGAAGGGGCCTGGCATCAATAGCAGGAGCTGGATGCACTGGGAAAGGATAGGAGGCTATTCAGGGACCCTGGAGGCATTGCAAGCGAGTGTGAGACATGGTGTAAGGGCATCCGTGGGAGTATTGCAATGTGGGTGCTATGGGGACTTACTGCCCCAAAACTGGGCTTCATGGATCCTGCCATTCATGGCATACTTATGCACTTCTTCAACAAAGATGTTTCAGAGATGCCCATTTGAGTAATGTCTTAAGGTTTGGATTAAGACACACTCAGAGACCTGAATTATCTAAATCATTTCTAACCTCTCCCACCTCAAACAGAGAGATCAAATAAAAAGAGATTTAAAAGAGAATCATAGAACAGTTTGGGTTGGAAAGGACCTTAAAATCACCTAGTTCCAAGACCCCTGCCATGGGCAGGGACACCTCACCCCAGGCCATGTCGCCCAAGGCTCTGTCCAACCTGGCCTTGAACACTGCCAGGGATGGAGCATTTAGCACTTCCCTGGGCAACCTATTCCAGGGCCTTGCCAGCCTCACCACCCTTACAGTAAAGAGCCAATCTAAACTTCCCCTGTTTAAGTTTGAACCCATTACCCCTTGTCCTATCACTACAGTCCCTAATGAAGAGTCCCTCCCCAGCATCCCTATAGGCCCCCTTCAGGTACTGGAAGGCTGCACTGATGTCTCCACACAGCCTTCTCTTCTCCAGGCTGAACAGCCCCAACTTTCTCAGCTTGTCTTCATACAGGAGGCGCTCCAGCCCCATGATCATCCTCATGACCCTCCTCTGGACTTGTTCCAACAGTTCCATGTCCTTTTTATGTTGAGGACACCAGAACTGCACACAATACTCCAAGTGAGGTCTCACGAGAGCAGAGTAGAAGAAGGGCAGTAACAATCAGTTCTCAGTGTCTTTCCACATAGGTCCAGTTCTCCAGCCCTGCTTTCCAATCAAGCAACTTTCAGGAGCTGTTAAGGCTGAACAAAGCTCTTATGATCACCTTGCAGTATTAGCAATGGCCCAGCATCACTCAGTGCTGGCCTCCACTTCTGCTGTGGATGGGAGCTCTGTCCCTCTGAGTAGGCAGCTGTGGTCAGGACCCAACTTCCCCCTTGCTGCCAGCTCCAAAATGGGTGAACTCAGCTTCTTCTGAGCCAGGAGCAGAACTCTTTCTTCCTCCACCCAAGAAACCATGGACCCAGAGAGGACCATAAAAAAATTGAGGCTGGAAAGGACTTCAGGAGGTCTCCAGGCCAACCCCGTGCTCAAATCAGAGTCAGCTATACTAATCGAACACATATAGTCCTGCTTTGCTTTTTGCCAAACTGCCCAACAGCACATCCATGTTCACAGTTATGGTATTTGTGGATGTTTTTGCATAATAAAACACTACTAGAATTATCAAGACTATGTTAAATAAAAACTGCTGTTTGAACTTAAGCTTGAATTAGTCGCTCACTTGACCCAGGCATAAATTCTCTTAATTTACAACTCATTTGTACAGCAGCCTCCCATATAATATACTGTTCCAATAATAATGAGTTTGAACTCATGTTTCTTACTAGGAAACAATCCATGACCTATCTTACTCAGAAATACATAACCCTAAGCTACATTGCCATAATATCTTCTTTTGATACCGTATTGGTAATTTTTTAAGCCTATTACTGAAAAAGATATCAAACTCTAAAAACACTTCTCTTAAAGTATTAATGAAGAGATTTATAACCACAGCCTTTGAAAGAAACCAAAGTAACAGAGAATCTAAGCAAAAATGTAAATACTTCAGGATAGACGGATGTTCTTTGGTACCAATTCATTTTTCCTCTGAGTACAGAATTGTTTTCAGAAATCTTTGGCAGGATGAGCACACCACCAGAATGAATCTTTGTAGGAAAATATCCTGTTGATGTTCTGCACAGTCCCAAGACTGTATTCCCTGTCCCAGGTGAAGAAAAAAAAGGCAATTATTGGGTGAAATGCTACCAGACTTTGACTCTTCATTTTTTTGCTAATGACAGTTTCCAGTCAAAAGAAATACATTGGGAATTCAGTTCAGTAATGTTGTCTGGAAGGCGAACTTTTCAAATACACACAAATAATTACTGCTCTGTTACTTGAAATATTGCTTGGGAGCTCATATTCCCATGTCTGGAATCCCAAATACCAAGTATTCCAGATGAAGGCACTCATTGGAGACCTGCACATCTGGTGCTGTATACAACAGTGGTGGTGGAAATTAGCGAAATTCATCTGTAATTTGTATAGCTAAGAAGTTTATGGTTGATTAATAAAACAGCAAACGAGCTAATGCTTAATGACAAAAGAGGACTTCTCAAAACTGAGATTCTAAGGGGGTTGTCAGAGTGTCAGAGTTTTTAATTCTTTTTTTTAAGACTGCATCAAAGAAACAACAACAAAAAATGTGGGTTTGCTCTTGTGATTCTCTCCTCTTCAACTAAGAAACCACTGCATTTAGTACAAGCCTCTGTACCATTAAGGAAGAAACACTACTCAGGTTAAATTCAGGAGCAGCAGTGATATACCATCCCTAAGATAAATCTTCCCATACAGTCTAAGTAAAACTGACCAGACTTCCAAGGATTGCCATTATGGATGGATTCATAACAGATATTAGATTTGATGCAAAGTCACATGCAGGTATCACAAGTATTTCCCATTTTAAATGGCAATTGCCCATTTTGAATGGTCACCAAACATCTGTTGATCTCTGGAAAAAAACCCTACATCTGCACAGAGAATGGCTGAAATATTGAAAAACTACAATGAAAAAAAAATATTACAGAAGCTAGAAGGTACCGTGTCCCTATGTATGGAATAAATGTAGCTGTGAGTCAAAAGACTTGAAGCAAGACCCATCAGACAGATGGAAGGAATAGCAGCAAACTGTTAACTGGTAAAGGCATACAGATGACAGAGATTCAATTATCAATTCAGGGGAAAATAAGACATATCTGAGAACAACATCTAAAAACAATACTGTAAAAATAGCAGTACTAACTATGCAGTACCAGTTGTTTGGCACATGCTAAGGAAACAGGCAGACTTCATTCACTGGCAAAGATTAACTCTGCTATGTTATTCTAGTAGGAAGACAGCAAAAAACAATATACTGCAAACAACAAATAAAACATTTTAAAATACAGCCCATGATCTATGTCTTTTAGCTTCTGGGCGCATCCATTTCTGAGGATTCCTCAATCTAACAGCTCATAATAGGTTTGGATTCATAGAATCATAGAATGGTTGGGGTTGGAAAGGACCTTAAGGTCATGTAATTCCAAGTCCCTAAACCTTCTTGAATGACATTACTGCCCATCTTCTTTTTCTATTTTATTGACCTGAGGCCCATCCCTTGCATTTAAACTGAAAACCTCTGTTTATATATTAAAAATACTCAGTGGACACATGTTTGCCTGTACTGTCTAGTTTCAGAATTTCAAATGATGCATTTATTTCTATTCCTCAATATATATTGCAGCTAAACATTGTATGGCTGTATTATTGACTCTATATAAAATTATGTTAGTATTTTCCACACAGATATTTGCTCTTTTGAAGAATTTACCAATAAGAACGTTGTAAAGAATTTTGATCTGTCGTTTTCAGGAAGCATGATTGAAACTGCTCTACTTTTTCTGGAGTACTTTATAAGCTTCATTATGCACAACAAAATACCTTAAATTTTAGAAAGTATTTGTTTTTCAAATGTTAAAGTTTATTCTTTAGAGCACAAATATTGTTCCTGTTCAACTGTATTTTAAATGTACTACACCTATATTTCTTAATAATCTATTTTAAACATCATTCATGCTTCGAAAAAATGTTTATACAAACTAATATTTCTGAAACTTCTATCAAAATAAATAAGAAAATCCCATTTTAATTTTGGAAAATGCACTTTAAAAAAAGATCCTGTTCAAAGTCTTGCATTACTGAAGTCAGAAACTCACGGCTGCATTCCTGATGCCAGGTATGCTGAAGCCACACTGCTTTGTGATTTTACAATGAGTTTGTTGGGTACTGGTTTAATTTAATGCATTCTTCTTGCACCTCCATGCTGTGGGAGTGTGTCCTTCCTCACCTTAAGTAAGGAGTGGTGATTTCTAAGCCACAGGAAGCTCATCACTTGCAGCCACATTGGTGTAATCTTTCTCTTGGTCTCTCAACTCAACTCAAACTCCTCCTGGCTGAGGAAGAGTTTGATAAAACACATGCCCAGCCGGAGCTCCTTGCCAAGTGTGAGCTGCCCCAAATTTTTCTCCTTGTGATTATCTTATATATGAAAATCCTTCCCAGTGCTGCCTTCAGCACAGTACTCTATATTCAAACACTCAAGATAAATATATTGAAGACACTTAAGCTGCTGCCAGCTTTCAACGCAATGGACCTACAAGTTCAAAACTAATTGTTGCAGGGAGAAAGAGGGATGGACAGACAGCATTATCACTCCAGAGGCATATTTTAGGCTAAATTAAATTGAATTTCCCTGCATGTTTTCTCTTCCTGTTTTTAACTGGCAAGGCAGCTTTCACTGCTGGTGACAGAAAAATTTTGTATTACTTAGTGACTGTCTGAAAACTGGACATTTGCCTGGGAAATGGATTTGTACTATGTCACCATGCACAGCAGCCCCCGTTTTAAAACATAACCTTTCTAACGAAAGGACATACAACATAAGGAAGAAAAATTACCCTAGTCACTGTTATTTTAGAAGTACTAGAAGATTAAATGAGCTTACAGTTAGTTGCTTACAGTTAGTTATTGCACTGTTAACCTCTGATCCTAAAGGAGCTCTGTGGTCTTGAATACATTTATGTCATTAAGCAGGTACTCTTCACTGAGCCCCTTTATGCCCTGCCTAAGGATGCCACAACTAAGAAGACATCCATTTTCTTTTCAAAATCAAGTAGAGGGTGCCCCAAACTAGTCTGCTGCAGTTTGGGTGCTGGCTGCCAGCAGAGCTGGGAGGGATGGCCAGGGTGCTGTAAGGAAGACCTGGGAATCTGTAAGCTACAACTTCCTGTGAGACTAATGGATCATTCAGGATTCACACACCTTCCCAAAACCCATCAATCACATCCCCAACATCACCCAGCACAACAGTGGGAGAGGAAAGGCTGCTAGATGTCAAGCGCCCAACAGGCCATCATTGCAGGGGAGAGGAAGGGCCAATGTGGTGTTCAGGATAAAGCATTTTTGGAAGATTTTGAAGCAATACAATACTAATGGGAATTTCTAATTTTCACGTATAGATGCTTTTTATTCTAGAAGAGTGTCTAAGTCTTTGGATAAAATTCTTAATTTCAAAGCCAAGGTAAAAAGATAATATTAAGCCAAACATTTCCCTTTCGACATATTTTTAAGTGAACCTCCCCCCCCCAAAAAAAAAGAAGGGCAAAAAACCCCCAACCACCTCTTCCAGGTTTGTGTACAAAATTTTATCATATGTTTAAATTTATTTTTTCCCTCATTCTAACAGAAATGTTCTTCTAATCTTCATGAAAAAAGCAAATATTGTGCACTGAATAAAGCTAACAGTAGCCCTAGTCTTTTAGTCAGGACTGTAAAGAGAACAGAAATCCCATTTTTGGAGGCATGACAGGTCTCTGAAATGTGCTTCCTTTGCACCTCAGAAAGAAATCCAGACACTCTGAAATTTTCATCAAATGAAACAATAAAAGCACGATTATCTTAGAGCAGATAAAACAGCACCAGAGGGCCAGAGGGCACATGGGATGTGCCCTGCCTCCACCACTGCAGACCAAGGACACGCAGCTGTGACAGCAAGCTGTGGTGAGGGATATACGTGATACAACTCCTTTACACATTGATCCATGCTTATTCCAAATTTATATTCACAGGGCAGGGCATGAAAGCTGTGACATAAGAAGCCTGAAATCTGATTTCTCTCCCTGTGCAGCGATACACTATTTGTTTTGTAGTACTTCGTTTCCATTAAGAACAATGCCAACCTGATGAAGTTTAACCATGCCAAGTGCAAGGTCCTACACCTGGATTGGAACAATCCCAGGCACAGCTCCAGGTTGGGCAGAGAAGAGATTCAGAGCAGTCCTGCGCAGAAGGACTTCGGGGCTTTGGTCGATGAGAAAATGAACATGAGCCAGCAGTGTGCGCTCACAGCCCAGAAAGCCAACTGTATCCTGGGCTGCATCAAAAGCAGCGTGACCAGCAGGTCAAGGGAGGTGATCCTGCCCCTCTACTCTGCTCTTGTGAGACCTCACTTGAATATTGTGTGCAGTTCTGGTGTCCTCAACATCAAAAGGACATGGAACTGTTGGAACAAGTCCAGAGGAGGGCCACGAGGATGATCAGGGGACTGGAGCACCTCCCGTATGAAGATAGGCTGAGAAAGTTGGGGCTGTTCAGCCTGGAGAAGAGAAGGCTGCGTGGAGACCTCATAGCAGCCTTCCAGTATCTGAAGGGGGCCTATAGGGATGCTGGGGAGAGGCTCTTCATTGGGAACTGTAGTGATGGAACAAGGGGTAACGGGTTCAAACTTAAACAGGGGAAGTTTAGTTTGGATATGAGGAAGAAATTCTTTACTGTAAGGGTGGTGAGGCACTGGAATGGATTGCCCAGGGAAGTTGTGAATTCTCCATTGCTGGCAGTGTTCAAGGCCAGGTTGGACATAGCCTTGGGCGGCTTGGTTTAGTGTGAGGTGTCCCTGCTGATGGCAGGGGGGGTGGAACTAGATGATCTTAAGGTCCTTTCCAACCCTAACTATTCTATGATTCTATCATTCTATGAAAATACTGAACAAAACTTATTCCTTCATTTCAGAAAATATGAGGTTTTCTAGTTTTGCTATAGGTATAAACATTAGTATTCTCCTACCAATGTAACTCCTTTCAGTCATACATTTAAAATATGTGATGACTATTTTGGCAAGTCTGAGAAATGTTGAAGAGAACATGTCCCACTTCTTACAGCTAGGCAGTGAACAAACTTCTAGCAAATGACAGCTCTGGAGTCACCCATAGATCCTGCATAATTAGCACTTCTAATAATCGCTTCATCAGCATGAAGAGTTAAATGTTCTTGCTTCAGAATTACCATTATATGTGAATGGTGCTGTGAAGAGTTCATATACACTTGGAATAACAGTGAGGTAGAAGCATATTGTCAAGTCAGCGCTGATCATAAGTTTAGGCTTTTGTAAGATTAATTTTTTTTTTTACAAAAGCTAAATGGAACAGAAATATTTACATAAAATTAATAAAAAAATAAAAAGATACTAGATAAATATCCTTACAGGCTTTTCGATGCTCTGGATTTCAATGCACTTATTCAAGAGGAATTTGAAGAGGTAATTAAGGAAAGATTAAAATGAAGGTTTATTTATATTCTGCAGGGAGAGAAGTAAAAATAACAGTAATAAATACTAGAAAGTATTAGAATTTTAAAGTGTAATTTAAATAATCAACAATGCTACTTATTGCAAAGAATAGGCAAAACTTACCTTTAAATTTATAGATTCCCTAAAGAATAATTTTAAGTATATTCATGAAAATATATTCCTTTTTGGTTTGCAGTAAAAATAATGATACCATTTGCACCCAAATAAATAAAACCACAAATGTTATTCACTTGACAAACTGCACTGTATTGCTATATATTATTCCCACAGAGAACATAAGGGTATATAGAGAGGGTCTGAAATGCAATCAGAAGAGGTATTGTAAAGCATATTTTTGACACCTTCTAGCCCAGCCTACACCTAAATGAGAGATTGGTGCCTCTTATGAATTAAACATAATTCTTATGTTCTGGTACGCTTGTATCAAAAACCATGGTTCCAGAGCAATGTCACTGTGAATTCATTTAATGATATTGATGGCACGTCTAACATACAGAATACAAAGTAACAAGCAGTGCAGAGCATGGCTTTATAAATCACTCCTGTAGAGCATGAGGCAATAAATAACAAGCCATTGGTTTACTCTAAGTTATGCTAAAATACTTAAACTACTTATGCAGCAAATTATAAATACCTAACCATTTCTGGTAAAAACGTGAAACTTCTGACAAAGGAATTTTACCAAGTCACATTATATATATTTGACTTCAAATATAATTGGTTTTGAATTAGATCTTTCCTTAGAACAAGACGAAAATTGCAAAGAAAATATTGCAACTATGTTGCTGTCGATACTATTCACAGTCCAACAACACAGCGTGCCAAGACACTTCTAGTACCTGCATTTCTGAATTATTCATCTGCTTCTACAAGTTACTGACTTGACTGCTGCGCAAACAACTATTCCAACAACTATTAGTGCTGCTGCATGTCTTCAACTAAGCATGAAGACCCAGGTCCTGAGAGCTCACTCACTTTTTGTTAACAGCATCTTACCTTGTGAGAGTATCTCCTGTCAGCTGTGTACACCAATACTTACACTTAGTGAGGCTCACTAATGATGCAGTACTGTGCTGGTCAATGTGATTTAAAATAGCAGAATCTAGTCTAACAGAGAATAGGAAACATTTTCTATAAGAAAATTAGAATTAGAGGGCAAGATGTTATCAATTTACAACTCATCTGACATTAAAGATAGTTAAGAGTTGTTAAGGTTGAGAGTCTGTGTCTGGGAAACCAGCTAAATTGTTTCTTATGGCCTACTTTCTAGTACTTGGGGTATTTAATTTCAAGTGTTGGCTTTGCAACTACTCAGCATGAGTTATGTATCTTTTTATCTGAGTCTGAGAAATAGTAAAACCACCTCCAATTATACTTATTGGTTGTAAGGTTTTGAAACTTTTAAATATCCAATCTCATATATAGTAATGTAGGAACTGTAAAGCTGAATTAGGACCCTGTTGCGTAGGTCATAAGCAGTACCATGGATATAACAACCACAAAGTAAGAAGTTTGCTTCCCCAGAAACTGCAGCATGGTCCTCACGTATGACCTCAACAGGGGAGTCCCTCACATAAAGTTGTGCACAAACATCTCTCCTTCCTTGTTGGATCTGCTAATGACTACAGAGGCCACAATCAGAGAAAAGTAATTGTGCTTGAAAGAGCAAGATTTTAAGCCTACAAAACCTGGTTAACGGACCATGCCCCTGACCATGCTGGCTGAAGCTCAAATATTGTTCTTTCAGGATAGTTAGCCTGGCTAGTCAAGAAAAAGGAAAAATAGCAGCCAGACCATTTGTACACTATTGCACTTAGAGCGGCTGGTTTACTCCTTTATAAGTCTATTAACACAAAGGAAAATTTCTGTTGGCAAAAATCACAGGGAGAAAGCCAGTGGTTCAGGCTGAGTGCTGGAGATGGACACTGCCCCCATTTCATACATATTATGATAAAACCTTTTAATGATCACTTTCTGTCTTAGTTACCAAACAGACCTTAAAAAAAGGAAATAAAATTGCTTGAATTACTACAACAGGATATGCTTCAAGCCTTGGTTTGGGGGTCCCAAAACTGTTTTGGCTACTCTACCTCTGTTCCTTTTCCCAGTAAAGTAGTGATATCCAGCACTGTTACCTCTTAGTCTGACATTCTGAAAGTGAGGATTGCCACATGCTAGTAAAATGAAACAAAACAGGTCTGGAACAATAACAAAGTTGTCACTCAATGGTTCTTACTTTTCCCAATATTCTATTAGGCAGGGTGTTCACTTTCTGCACAGACTCTTCCCAGGCCTGGTTTAACCTACACCCTCACGAGCTTTGCTGCCTCACCACAAGTTCACTCCTTTTTATTTCCTGGATTGTTTTTCTGTTCCCACCCATTTCTGTATTTCCCAAAATAGTCCTAACAATTTGTGGGAAACACAATAAACAGCTCTAGCTCATCTGGAATTCTATCACCCATTTTAACTTTTACTTGGAAAAGAAACCACTTCCATCATTTTAACTACGTTTTTAGAATAAAAACGTAATTATAATCCATGAATATGAACGTCAGTGCTAAAATTTAGCTTCATTTATCTGTAACTGTATATCAGTTGGTGGGAAACCAAAGATTATGCTACTCGCTATAGGTCTTCCCCTTGTTGTTTATTTCAACAACCTCCAACAGCCCTTTCGATACTAACAGCTGCCTAGTTCTATTGCTCTTTAATTTGTTTCAGTGGTTGCGTGAGCAGATTGAGGTCAGTACAATGCCCTCAAAACTCCTGGTGGCAAACCACTGGTGTTACGTACATTAAATCTGAGATGGCCATAGCCCAGACTTCTCCACATAAAAAACCCTGAGTCTGACCCAGTTATCCAGCTTTGGCAGAGGTTATTCTATATAAAAGTGAACTGTTTTCCAAAGAAACATAGTAGCAGAAACTCATCTCATATATTGCAAGCATTAGATACAGACAAAGCATCAGCTCAGTCTGTAGAAACCAGGCCCAACTGCGAAATTCATCAAAATAAAGCTTTAAAATATAAATATAAATATAGACTCTTATGCTAACAATGACAGCCCAAGTCATTACTGGGTTTCTATCTACTATTTCAGCTATATGATCTTATTCTAACAAAACCCTGAAATTAAGCACTGCCAGCAGCAAAGGTTACACTTTTCATGTTTTGCCTTAGTAGACCAGCAATCACTCTGTAGCTGAAGACAGCTATTCTTAGTTTGATGCTATTTTGGTAACACTACTGCTGATTTAACTTTGCCCATGCAGCCTATCTGAATGCATAACTTCACACACGTGCAGCAGGCGGTCAGCTCTCTGAGGGTGCGTTCTCCGATGTGTGCTGCCCAGCCCCGGCTGGAAGTGCTCTTGGCCTTTGGCAAGTGCTTAGTGAGAGTAAACGTGAAGGAATGCACAGGCATGAAAGGTATTATTACATTGCTATTTGTTATGCTAATTTTGTTAAGGGCCTGTCAGAATTTCGTTATCAATCATATTTTCAAGGGGCTCATAAATCAGCCATGAAATGTATTCTGCACTCACACTTTCACACAGAGTAAGTCCTAATAACGTTATTATTTTGCCAATTCAAAACAAAAAGGAAACAAGGTTTATTAAAATTCTATTAATTTTTAAAATATTATCTGAAAGTGTACAGATATTGTTAAAGCACTGCTAAACAGAGCAATGCAAAGCTTCTAGTGCTGGCAAACACTAAGCTTTATTTACGCTATGATTTTGTTATTATCTGGAACTCTAAGGAAACTCGCCTAAGGAAATTCATGAAAACTTCATACATTTGGCTTAATGATGATGTTTTGGCTGAGGTTTGTACCATTCCATCTCCCTTTGCTACTGGATATTCCTTGCTCCTGAATCTAGCAGCTACCCACCAAAACCTCCATGCAGCTGGGAGCACTGAGACACGCGCCACAACCCCTGGAGGTCCAGGGCATGTGCAGCTCCACGGCTGGCTCCAAGGTAAAAGGATCATTGGTGGGAAGGGCTAACTACTCTGTTTCCTGGCTTTGGCACAAACTGATAGCTCCAGCTGGGAATTCACATTCCAAGTCACATTCTGTACTAGAAAAGCCCTGCTGTGAAAAATGGGATAAAACCCCAGTTTTGAAATCCAGCTTGACTGCATATGAGACAGAGTCATGAGTTGCCACTGCAAATAAACTACCTTTACTGACAAATGTAATGGTCATCCAATAGTCATCTATATCCTGTTATACAACACCTGTCAAACACAGAAATACTAGTTTCTGAGGTTTTTTAAGGTTTTATTTCTTCTCCTAGTCCACAGGGACTTGTAGCCAAAAGTTCTCCAGAGCTCTGAACATAGTAATGAACTGTAAATCTAGCCACTACTTAGATCCTGGGTGGGTTACAAACCAATCACGGAAACATCCTTACAAATATAAGTAAACATAACATATGCTAAATATTAGCAAATGTGAGATCTTTTTATTATTATTATTTTTATTTCATTCAGCTAACACACACTAATAATTTATGACCATAAAGCGTCCTTATGGGGTGCTTTGTTTTCGCGTCACAACAAAGCATTAAAAGATCAACCCTTAAAAGCTTAACAACAGAAAAGGCCAACTGCAATCTATATGAGCTGAAACTAATTACTTTTATGACAATCTACTTATCCACCACATCAGTCTGGCAATCTAATGCATGAACTCCCAGAGTCTTAGTGTCTACAGCTTGTGCCATATGGCACTGCAAAGTTAGATTTAAATTTGGCTTCAATCAATGGTCATCTCTGTAAAGGCACAAATAAATGTTCTAAAAGGTACATAAGCAATGCATTAATTGCCAGAAATTTAACATAAACAATTGGCACTTTTCTAAAGCACGAATTACTCACAAGACCCCTGGCAGTGCTCTGCCAGTATGGTGAAAGTTTTCACCACTGCCATGTACCTTGCTGCCATAGGAGTGCAACAAATGAGCCTCATAAGAAGGAGAAAAGGCTGACACGGATGTTCTGTGTGTTACTGTGGTGGGGAAGGATTAAACAGAAAAGGGGGTGGAGGGAGATGATATGCTAAAAAAATGCCCCACAAAGAGAAAAGATTTCAAGACCACATTTCAGATTCCTTAGTAAAAAGTATTGAAACCCTTGCATGGGTTAGAAAAAATGAAACACCCTCAACATACTTCAGAACAAAGACAGTGACATCACTGACTTCAGATCTATTTGCCCTCCCCACATAAGAATAAAGCTGATGCTCCTCATGTGCCAGCACAGATAACTGCTTGGTAGTGATAAACTAGTGATTCCCAGTCAAGAGACATCTCATATGGCTTTGCAAGGGAAGAGGGGGGATTGGGACATTCTTTCTTCCCTTCCCTTGTCAATCCAAGCTGCGTATCTCCTGGTGGAGGAGACAGGAGCCACCACAGTGTGGTTGTTGTCTCCTGCGGGCAGAGACCTCCCAGTGGTGACTGCTGCACCCAGGCTAAGCTAGCAGAAGAGGGACATGAGCTAAAGTCAACATCAGTTTATAGGGCAAAGAACAACTCAGAAGCAGAGCTGTCTTTTCTGTCCCTTTATTCACCTGACGCTGGGGCTCCTGTTTGCTCAGAGCAGCCAGAATAAAAAAATAAAAGTAAAAAAGTCCCCTAACAAGTTAAAGGCTCCACAGAGTAAGAAACCCATTTCTCAAAGCCACTTGGAGACACATCACCGTTCTCCAAAGCAGCGATGTTTTCATCATGTTAAGTAACAACAGAAGTCCAGCCTCTTCGACCTTGTGTGGAGGTCACTCCAAAACACCCTCCTTGAAACAAAAAAGACAACAATTTGCACACAGATAATTGGAATGATGACCTAATTGTCCATGCTATTTAAAACACGAAGCTCTGGCTAAGAACATTGGACACCCACAGAACAGTGCGAGCTCTAGGAGCAAAGAGACAGTAGCTCCAAAGCTGGGCAGCTCACCCAAAGGAAAGGTCAGCTCTCCCTGGCAAGCAGGAAAATACCCAAACAGATTTCATGGCTGCAGGCAAGGTAAAGTCACAGCTGAAATGTTTGCTCCTGCAGACATCATAGTTAAAACTGCATGTGACTTTCAGCACAACTCAAGTGCCGCAAGGGGATCTGGTAATAGGTATGGCTGGCAGCCAAGGAAGCCCAGCTCCAGATGCACCTTACTGGAAGTTTCTTAGGCATATGGGCTCAAGCACATGTAGTTTCCACAGCCTGATGAAGGCAGAGTGTCTCTCCCAAAATTCCAGAAGCAGGAGCCTGACTAGCCATGCTCCTGCACATCTACCCTTTAACAGCATCCTGAATCCAGCTCCAAGCAAAGCAGCCTCAGTAAACTTCAGTAAACCATGGATGCTAGTGACTCTTTGCTCCACCTTTTCAGTAGCAAACCAAAGGGCAAGCAGCAAGCCTGGAAACTGTAAGTACTGACTCAATTCCCACCTTGATCCAAGAATCTCCCTTCACAGAGCAGGGCTTTTCCCACCCACTTAGAAGCTAAAACTTTCCATTAAAACCTGCGCTGCATAGCTGCTTACAGTCAGAGGAAGTAAGCAGAAAATATCAATAAGGAAAAGCCTAGCAGATAGACAAGAGAATCTGAGTTTTAACCCTTAGTTCTTCTATGGGGCTGGAATCTGAGTTTTAACCCTTAGTTCTTCTATGGGGCTGGAGTCCATGTGCCTCTATGGACTTCAGAATGTCATGCCATGGCGTATGCAGCAGAGAGATAACTTCCAGCTCCTCCTAGCCCTGGATGGCTCCATGAAGAACCACCTTCAGTAAGTCAGCTTTCCCCATCCCCAGCTTATGTTGTGTGAGTTAATGAGCATGCCCACAGCTCACAGAAAACAGGTGCTACCACTTCAAACCCAAATTCAATCCCATGGATGCAGATCAGGCATCTCTGAGCCACAGCCGCCAGCACATTATGCGATGACCAGGTTTACAAGCTTAGGCTATGCAACAGCAGAGATGACGCTGGGGAGGGTGTTCCCCAGGCAGCTGAAATGGTGTTGAAACCATGAAGAAGAGACATGTATGACCCCTGCCTGACACACTCAGTTCCCCCAGGAGAGGAGCTCCTCCTGAGGCTGGAAGCTGCACGGGTATCTAAATTCTTCCATTTGCTAAGCTATGAATTCTCCATACTACCTTCACTCAGACAGAGAAGTACTGACTATGTAACATCCTTTTCAGACTTGGTTTTGTTTCAGTAAAGACAGTTACTGTAAAATTAGCAAATGGAAAAATCCCTAATATTAGTTGATGGTATTTATAGAGGATGAGCACTGCTTTCACTCTACTGTGTTAAGAGAATAAACCTTTCTAATAACTGTACAGGATCAAAAAAGGCAGTACTCCCAAATGCTAACAAATATTACCCTCTGATTTGAATGCACTTCAAATAGTTTGGGGTTTATTTAGGCTTTTTTTGTTTATTTTTTTTAAACTTCAGTATCTCCTGGAGATGTCATTTTCCCTTTTAATTTTGGCAATCTTACAAATTCTAGGGAACTTTCCCAGTATCTCACATGCTGTCACAGCATCTTCAAGCCAATTATGAAGCTCTTCCTTCATAATTTGTGTAAAGAAAAACTTTTAGCTCATCACTGCAACAGCTGCTAATGAAGATCTCTAAGCTTTCTTCTAATTGATAAAGAGAGAATGACAAACACTTTAAGTAGCCATTAAACTGTGCTAAATCAATGGTGATTTACACAGAATTTCTATAGGAGCATACAGCACAGCCACTTTAATATCAAGTGAGTTAATTGTGATCAATGATATGACAGCAGAAGGCAAATGAGTTCTTAATGACAAGAAACTTTGCATGTTACAGAAATAGAAGCTAACAAGAAACCTCTGCTGCATTTTTCACATTATATCATTAGGAACTACCATGTTGAGAAAAAATAAAAGGAAAATATGAGTATTTTAAAGACTCATAGATTAATAAATTTTGCAAAACAAAAAGGTTAGGAAAAAAGGATAAGTTCTTTTAACATTAATTTTCTTCTGCATTATTAGAAATTTAACAGGTGTTATATTAATTTAAAAGCTATCATTAGAGAATTCAGGGTTATTTTTTTAGCCACTGAGTACAAGACTAAAGACTTTGTCCTTGTCTCACTTTTTCAAGCCCTTTTGTTTAATTTGTAGATATTAATGTGCATCATAACACCTCTCATCCAGCAGTAAGAAATTCTCTGGGGAACACTTGCAGAAAATAGGACATTGAGTCTGTAATTAAAGTAATCTCTTTCCAGGCAGATGCTTCAGTTGGCTGTGTTATCACATATTACAAAAGGCATCTTGAGGCCTATAAAATGTGTGGCAAATGGCTTTGGAGATGAGAAACAGCAATTTTTCGTCTAATTTTGATCCATAGACATGTAAGTACTGTATTGCCACTTTTTGGTATGGAGCCAAATAACTATTGTGGTTGTTGAAATATGCTTGGCAGTAACCAAAATTAAAGAGTACTCCAGCTTTTATCCTCAGTCAGGAAAGCCTTTTTCTGACCATCTTTGCACTTAGCAAATAGCATGCCATCTCAAATACGCGAGTTAATGCCTACATCTGGATTTAGAAGAAAGGCTTTATGCAGCTTAACTCACCACACATATTCTGTCTCTACTTGCTTGTTAAAAACATCATTCAAATTATGGCCCTTTGCAAAACAGTCTGTGATACTGATTGGAAGCATTTTGACTGTTTATCTTTTGTATTAGGATGTTTAGGAAGTTGCTCTTTGAATGCGTAAGTAGGTTCTGAAAAGTAATTTGTTCATATTGGTTATAATCCTTTGCATAAACACTAATGCTGATAGGAGCTGGATGAGTTTATGGAGCATGTTTTCAGTTCCTGAGTGCAACTGATGTGTTGTATGTGGGCAAAATCTGATCTCAAACTAACTATTGAAGTACTACAAAAAAAAAAAAAAAAGATATTTACTTTCTTCCATTATTAATTTCTTCAAATTGTTATTTTAAACTCCTCCCTACTTGGGTGGGAAATCATTGAGATTGCTGGAGATCTGCTTATTCTGTAAGACTTTAAAATGGTTTTTTTCCACAGAAAACGTCTCAAGGAAATGTACATTACTACTTGGGCTAAAACGCTTTTGTTGAGCTAAGAGGGACATTTAGAAGGCTGGAAATGACAGTTGTATTTGTTACGTTTCTAATAAGATCTAAAAGATACAAGCCACTCAAGAGCGATAAGAAAAACTATGCCATGTTAGTAAAACTCTATTTCATAATGTTACAGTGGTATTTCATCTGTAAGATACGTGTTATGGGAACAGCCATTAATCAGCAACAAGAGCCAGAAAACGGCATGTGAATACTTTGATAATTCCAATTAGGGTAGTAGCTCCAAGCCTTCTCCTAGGTAACAGTTCTTCTTTATCACAACAGAATGGAACAGAATTCTCATTGAGAGTTGCTATGATGATGACCCCATCATTATGATGTCATTTCAGCATCCAGCATTATACTATCACTATGCCATCACCATCATCATCAGAGAAGATGCCATTCTGATACCTGTCTGAGACTTCTGCTCCCATGACTGAGCTGCTGCCCGCCAGGAACTGCTGAGAACCCAATGTGTGAAGGCTGACTAGACCAAAAGTCCTGTCTCTCCCCAAAGAGCTCACAGGCCCGCTGATATGACACTGTAGACACAGTCTGAGTAATCACACCCAGTAAGATGCAAGTAATGTAAAATTTTAATACAGCCATCCTAGCCTTTTATCAGGGCAATTAACGCAGATGTAATGACTTGGGAAATGGATGAATCATTAATTTTGAAGGTCAGTGCTGTGCATCTCTCTTTCAGACTATCTTTCTTACTTCCACACTGGACAGAAGTTTTCAGTGCAGTGTTGAACAGGCCAGCAAGAGACACCTGTTAAAATCTGATGGCTCTCGTCAGATGGACCCCATGTAGGCTACTGCCTGAAAGTCCACACTGTCCCTGGTAGAGGAAGGAGGGCACTCACCTGGGGGTGGCTATACGCATGTCATGATGCTGCTGCCACTTATCAAGGGGATTTTCAAAAAGGGTGTCTTCCAGGCCGTAAGAGAAAAAGAGGCAAACCAGATATGGTGCATTGGATTCACGAATGATTCTCTCACTGGGGAGTCATTCAGGAATTACTTCTGTTTTTCCAGAGGACAAATAGAGCAAGACAGTGGAGAAAAAGGGAAAGAGTTATTAAAAGATTCTGGTTTAAACCTCTCTAATGTTAAGAATGGGAATAAAAACAAAGCCAGGGAATTATTATTAACTATTTAATTTACCTCTCTATAGTTTCTCTTTTACCTGCCTATATAATGATTGTTGTTAGAAACCTCTGCAAGCTTTGGGGCAGTGTTGACCTCATGAGTCTTCGGCTTTGAAGGACAGGGCTCATGATCATATACAGACCACAATATGATCATACACAGGCCACTGCATACAAGCAATGTCTGTATTCTGAATGACATCAAAAGAACTGCCATTTATGAATACTGTAAAAAAAAATCAAAGGCAGATACTATCAAATGTTTTCCTAGCACAATTGCATTTTGATCACATTTGTATAATGTATACACTGAGGTTATAGAAGAGTTATTATAATTTATTATTTATTCTGTAATGTTTTGTATATAATACTATGATAATGTTTTATAATTTGTAATTATAAAGAGATTGAATTACATTTAATTCTATATCCACATATAAGAAGTATAATATTAATATTAATAATAGACTTAAGTTTCTCAAACTGAGAAGGGAAGAATATGCCCTATTATTAAGTTAAAACAATAATTAGACATTTTAGAGTTCACTCTGTCAGCTAGTTTGAGGTCATGGTCATTCCAAATTTTCCCAGCATGTGGGCAGCAAAAGCTGATCTAATGTTTACTATATCTTCAAGTATAAGATTTCCTTCTTTTTTGTTTTTAAACTTTTGCTCAAACTGGATGCAAGGAGACCATCGTAGCACAAAAAAGGGGGAGGGTTTTTGTTTTGTCCTTTTGGATTGTCACATTCACTGTATCCAAGTTTTCACATTTATACACATACACGAAGTCTTGCTGAACAGTACTTCATGTCTACATAATACTTTTATTATCATAGCTAGCAAAGATCACTCTAGAAAAGTTCATCCAAACAAGGCGATAAAAGTTAACTTCTGTGAGTATAGAGATGGAGCATTTTTATGTGTCCTCAGCTACGTACACAAACAAAGCAAAATTTCAAACAAGTAATTCTGAAGGCATGGATTTTAAAAAATACAAAAAGTGTTTTCTGTGCCTTTGATGACAGCATGGATACGCATGATTGCTCTGCTGGAACCAGGCCAGTGCTCAACGTCCTGCAGTACTGAGCTCTTCACCAAGTTATTTAGTGATAGTCCATTGCAAGAAGTCAAGTACTTCCCAAAGAAGTATGCAGACAATACACTTATCTCAAACTCATTCATGCACTAGACACTTGTTGTATTATTCACTTGAGAAATGGCATTGAAATGATCAGACTCTCTCAGTCTACCAGAGAGACATTCCAGAGCTACAAAGGCCTTCAATGCGGGCACAGTGTCTGGTTGTACAGGCTTGTCTGCAGTACTGAAATTTACCTTCCTGAAGCATCTCTTACAATTATCCTCTACCTTTGCCTGTACTCATATTTTTAGGCATTGTAAGTTTACCCATACAGAATGTTTATTGCTCACTTCATTTAATACAGCCATTTCCAAAAGAATCCATTTCATTAAGTGTGCTTCTTCTAGGTTGTCATTTTGAAAGGTTTATTACTGACCAATTATTAGTAGCCAACAGGTATTTCATTCAATTCCTCTGTTACACAGGAAAACCTAGTGGAAGCAAACTGTTGGAGTGTGTGTAATATCTTTATAGTCTAGTCATGCTTTTAAAATTAAACCATCTTTAGAAAAAGGGAAGAAAAAGCACCTCTTTGAATGGAACAAAGGTTTATGTTGCTGATGAAACAAAACATGTTCTGAAAAATAACCCTGAGGTTAAATTTCAAAGAAAGAGAAACAAAGTTCAAGAGAGAATTTTAAACACAACTACTGATAACACAACTACTGACAACTGAACTGTAGATTGAGAATTGATGATCTCAAGCACAAAAATAATGGGTACATTGCTCAGAAAAGGAAGACAGTAAAATCTAATCTTTGCTTCTAGAACTGCCAAATGAACATTTGCAAGAAGGGAAGTAATTCGTCCCGTGATTGTTTTATTATTTAGATAGTAACAGTAGAAAATGACTGAATTTCATTTTATTTCATGCAGGAGTCCTATATGGAACCATGCCAAAATCTTAACAGAGTAGCCAAAGGCTATATTGAGCTGCCTTCTGCTACCATACATTGCAAGTACATTATATATTATATTTGTATCATGCAAAGTAAAGCAACTATCCTAATATTGTATCATCTTGCATTTCTATTCTGGCGTTACACAGGGTTGGTGAAAGTAGCATTTTATGCTTTTTGCTCATCTTTTGAATTAAGTTCAACTAACTTATCAATTGAATTTTCATGTGCTTTTATTTTTAATGGATATTCATGTACCCATTCTTTCTGGCTTTGTTGGTTCTGCTTTTCTTGTGCCTACACAGCATGAGGAGCTTAAAATAGCAAATAGTCAGTTGTCTGCAAGGTTGGAGAAAATGTTAAAAACTGAACATTCCTCTCATTAAAGCAAGCTTTTAGTAGGAGTATCAGATGTCTAAGAGAATATGAGACAACAGGCTTTACCTCTGACGAAAAAAGAAAAAATACTACAAGATTTTATGAACTTCACAAAGTTGCCCTTTTTATTCATATCTTTCAGCATATTTTAACTGTTCAGCAGCCCACTCATTGCGAATTCTTGACATAGACAAATCCACTGAATGTTGAGGGTGGTGGAGATGAAAAATTAATGTGCATGATTTTGCACAAAGTGCTTAATATTTAGGCAGCTGAGTCTGTCTGGGTGGGATTCAGATGCAGATTTAATAAAGCTTAAAACAGGTGCCTTTATAAAGATCTACATGAGAGCTAGGTAGTTAGTGATCCATCTTGGTCAGTGAGACCTAGGGCTTGATGCACGTGCCTAAATATATCTATAATAATTTGGCACATCCTTAAGGAAACTAGTAGAGCTACAGAAACCCTCCAGACCTGCAGGTACCTCTCTCTAGATGTAGAACTGAGTATCAGACCCTAGATATCCATCAAACCAGATTGTACCCCTGGCAACTCTCAAGGAAGTTACAGGTTACACAGCTCACAGATAAATATCTACCTGGAGATATCTACATATACTATCTCCTGTTGAAAACAGCTAAAAATCCCTTAGAGGAGTGGAAAATCAGGTGCAGCCAACTTCCATCCTCCCTTGTGCTTTTCTTGCTTTGCGGTGAACCCTTTTGAATACTCACCATCACTACCATTGTAGCTCTGTGCTACAATCTTCTGCCAACAGAGCTTCTGAAAACACCCAGAATTCCTCACTGGTCATCTCCATTTGCTTTACCACCCCACAAAATAGACGAAGCTCAGACAAAACTCATAGACAAGTTAAATGTAATTCTGCACAGTCAGTTGAGTCTGTGCTGCTTGGGGTCATACTTAGAGGAGCCACAATGATTCCATGCACGGTGTTTGCATTTCACTGGAAAATTAACAAACACAGAAGATGAAGGAGGTAATCTGGGCACCACATCAAAATGGGACATGAAAGCAGAGCCAAGATCTGAATCAAATATTGGCTCGTGATTTTCAGAATGTTACACATAATGCTGATTGACAGTACAACAATGCCTCTGCCCAGGGAAGTGGAAAACCAAGCAAAGGAGTAATTTTTCTTCATAGTTCCACTAAACTGGCATGGCAAAAAGGAACAATTACTGATGATGATTTTTTTCTTCCACAAGGCAAAATCAGGCAAGTTACAAGCAATACGGAAAAATAAGATGACTGCAACACTGGGCTAATGTCAGAACTGCCCTGACTGTAAACAAGGCCTGTGTCTTATTTAGTGCCTTTACAACCCTTCTCTCCAAGAGATTCTGCACCAAGAAAATACCAGAAATATCCTGCTTTACCCTTATGTTGCAATAAAGAGTAGGAAGAGAATGTAGAATTTAACTGAAGCAGGGAGCTTCAGAGGACCCCAAAGTCAAGGCTGTGCATTATGACGTGCTTTTCAACTGACTGCAAACTGACTGCTATTCATAGCAATAACTAGGATGCAACAAACAAAAATATATTTCATCGTACAATTCTGTTTCATTATAAGAAATGAGGGATAGAAACTTATATGACTATATAATGAAGAGTTGAGTAATTGTTTCTAAATACAAGGGACCTTAGTTCTGATAATTGCTATTTTTAGTTTCCTTCCCAGTTTTAATATCTGTGTGTATTATCATTGCATATAAACAGAATTGTGTATTTGATCTTGAAGATAATCCCCTATATTTCTTTCAAATGAATGAAAAAAAACCCCAACTAACTGCCAAGCAAACACTAAACAGTGTTCTAAATGACAGTTTAGTTAAGTGGCTTACCACGGGAATGTGATTCCTTCAGACAATATAGCCTTTTCCCACCCTGGCTAGAGGACTAATATAGCAAACCATGTAATCTTCTTGGATGTTTATTCAAGATTTCCGTAATTATTGTCATAGGTCTTGTATAAATGCTTTAAATAGGTAACCAAGCCTCTCAATCACAGTCTTTATGTTCCGTAATGTTTGTACAACACGGTATTTCAAGTTCATACATTTACACTATTGCCAGTTCCTGAAACAGGCTTAAACACATGGGCATGAAAAGACCAGTTCTGGAACAGGGTACTTCAGATTTCCCAGAAAGGAGTTCTATCATTAGGTGATTATGGGAAAAGGCATACTCTTCGTGAAAAAGCACATCTCCTTTCTTGAAAGTTTCCTCCAAGTTCCTTTCAATAGTTCAGCTGTCTGCCTCAGCATTCACTCTCAAGCTTTTTCCAGGAGCTGAGCTGGGAACCCTTTGCTTCTGCTTCAGAAGTGATACGCCTGTGCCCTGCCTCAGCAACCACAGCTCATCTACTTCTGTCTTTATAGGAGAGGACACCATCACAACTATTCCCATTCCCTTTTAGCCATTTGCACCATAAGCTGTACTAATTATATGTCAAATAATATAGGGTTGTGCCTTTTAGTACTTTCAAAGACTTCTAAATGCACAGAATTTTAAAATCAGTTGTGATGGGTCACCTCTCTTACATGGGTCATTAGGCACTTCCTACAGACTAGGGCAGAGAGCATTACAGAAGTCCAGCCTGCTATTAATAGAGGTTATAGTGGATATATGTATAGACACGATCTATACAATAGGACACAATAAAGCTCCTATTCAATGGCTAGCAAAAATGTCTATATAAGAAAAATACTTATTTTCTAAAGTAAATTCAATAGAAGTGATTCTATTTTATCCAGTAGCTGGAACTTCTGCAATAAACCATTCTGATGGTCAAAACACAATATGCTTTTGCAATTTAGGTCAGCTTTATCACTTTTACAAACTAGTAGGTTAAGCCTTCTATAAAACAACAGGCTTAACAACCTAAGATGTAACCCAGTGTGCCACTATTATCCCCCCCGACAGGCAGAGCTTTAACTAGGTTAGCGTGAGCTTAGAGCACAAATTACAAACAGTGAAACCTAGGCTGAAGGATTATGAAGATAGTGTTTTACAAATTTGAAGACTATCAGAGAAATTACTTGTTAGTGTAAAAGAGGACCTACTATTTTTTGGTGCTAAAGAACAGTTACAGATCCTAGCAACTTGCTTAGGAGCCCCTGATACTCAATACCTGTATAAAAAAGTCCTACATTACTGCTAAGAAAACTGTTTTGCAATTAATAATTCATTTCAGCTTCTATTTTTCTCAGCTTATCTGGAGGTATCCATGGTGAACAAATACTAAAGGATTACACTGAGATGTATCATACGGATGCCACAGCTTTCTGTGTTTCTCCTAGAAGCGTATTTTATAAAATACTTCTAAATATTTATTTATTAGCCATAATAAGGTATTTTGTCAAAAGAAAGAAAGGGGAGAATATGCAACAGTTTGAACATGATTGGCGTAAAAAAAACCAGCCATTGCCTGACTTTGCTATCGGGGAGGACAGGCTGCCACCATCACCACCCAAATCTAGTTTCTTAGGGGGTTCAGTCTTTTTCAGGACTGAGCTCTAGAAAAGGACACCAAAAAACATGGATGAAGTGAAAAGGAATTTTGCCTGTGACATCTATACGGTTATGGCTTTCCTCTGTCATGCCTATCCTCCCAGCTGATGCCAGAACCATGTGCAGTTAAAAAGTAGCTGTGCGCTGGCCTCTGGGAGGTTTGCCTGGTGACCCTTGTCCAGTTTCTCCCAAGAAATGTCCAGGGAGAGGTATCAACACTGCAAAAAATCACACACCAAAGCTAGTGCTAATTAATAACCTTATTACCCATCCCCAGAGAGGTCAAAGACTAATGAGCTGAACTGAATCACAGATGTATTGGCAACAAACAACATAGGAAACTATTCCCTATATTGCACTGTTGTTAGAGTCTACAAATTCAGGTGACTTTTGTAAATATTCTTAATTTATATGAAACTAAACTTCAATTAAAATTAATTTACTTTATATTAAATTTAAACTAGACTGGTAGTTAGTCTCAAGTGTCAAAAAATCTTGTGTAAGTTACTTATTTGGAACAGAGGAGCAAACAGAGGTAAAGCCAAACTGTCTGGAAATCAGATAACTGGGAAAGGGAGTCAGAGTAACACCATACCAAAAAAAATAGCTTTATTTACTGCAACTTGTGATTTAGTAAGCAGGGGAAACAACAGCGGAGGCAAGAAAGTGTAGGCAGCTGAGTTAAAATTGAGGAGGAAGAGGTTTAGAGGTAAAACATATTCCTCCTCCTTTCATTTCCTTCAGCTGATGATCATGTTTACCCAAAAGTCCTTCAGCCCAGTGCGATCCTGGAGTAAACACTGACTTCAGAGAAGCTGAGCCTTCCCACTTTCGTCTGAATTTGATCTACAGGACACCAAACTGATGTAACTGCATCATTTTTGCGCATTCCTAGACAACTATCACCCACAGAGCATCCTTATTCCATGGGGCGATGCAGTCTGTAAAATCCCTGACACTGATGGACCCTGGGAGCTGCTGTGCTGCTGTATTCCCTAGTGCAAGATTAGATGTCTCGGCCCTGTCTATTTCATGGATATCAAGAGAAGACAGTTTTGGTGTCTGCACCCAGATTGCTGTTATATGTATGTGTACATCCATGCTATAAATTACAGTCAAGAATAAAATCATATCTCTGCTACATATGTTCTGCACACAGCAGAATGGCTAAGGACTTTACTAACATAGTGCAAACACCACCATTTCTGAAGAGGCGCATTATGACTTATGCAAACAGGGAATTACAGATTGGATTTCCAAAACTGTTGAGTGCTGACCTAACTCTGTTTCCACTGAAGTCAATGACAAACCTTCCATAAACTTGCCAAGATAGGAAAGCACTCACTGCCTGAGAAAATACGCCTTTAATTTCAATTAAATGGGAATTAGCAGTCGTAGTGATATTTGTATTTGTATAGACCTATTTGTCAGCAGTACAAAACTGTGGTCCTAATGCAAGCAGGTTAGACCATTTAATTAGCTCCAAAGTGATTATCTACTCATAGGCTTTCTGTGTATACGTACATGAAGTTGACACAGCCTGTCCCCGCAGGTGGAGCAATCCAAACAAAACTGAGGTTTGTAGTCGGGAGATGGCTCACGTGCGACGCAACCACACTGCACATGAACTGGTTTCCAAACTGGTGGTCAGACATAATTCCTACATGACAGACACAGGGGAGATAAACAGTAACACGTTTTAATGGCTCATTGCAAGGTGCTAACAGACCGAGAAATACATCTGCCATGTGTTTCATCATGGCGACACATCATGGAGTGAAACATCATGGAGTGAAAAAAAACCAAGAATATGCCACTGAGTAATTAGAATTAATGCCAGTGAAAACAATGGAGCTGGCCTCTGCTTGAGCCAAAGCTGACTTTGTATTTATTACAAGGCTCCATGTATTTATTACTGTTATTCTTCAAGAGCCCAATACCAGAGGAATTATTTGCATTTTCAAAGGAGGAGCTGCATTGCAGCTGCTGTAAATCTATGTTATTCTATTACCTGATTTACACCCATTTAAGATCTAAAAGACAATAAATCTTGAAGGAAAAAATGCTATGTTTTAATATTTAAAATCTTTTAGATTAAGGTGTATTCTTTTAGTGGACAGACATAGGTATTTGGAAAAAAAGCCAGTTGAGCTTTGGATCATGAACTCTTCTAATCTGAAATAAAAGCAGCAACCTTCAGCAGTTTTACCAGTATACATTCCTTTGATTTTTTGAATCAGCCTCTAGTACATGGATGAATGCAAATGTCATCTATTTATGCCTCCTTCAGGAATTCACTGCCGTTCATCATTAGACAAAAGAACTGTATTTTTAAACAAAACCCACAAATATCAGACAGCAATCTTCTCCCCCTCAGAGCCCTTCTGTGGTTTTCTACAAATAAATGCAAACTGCTGTTTGTTTAACACCCTTTAGCTAAAAGTAAGGCAATCTCGAGTGGATTACTACACCTTTAATCCTAGTACATTAAAGAGTAAATGTTGAAAATATTCTTCTGAACGCACTTGTTAGAAGGAAATGCCTTGTTCCAGGTTACTTCGTTATTGAACCTTCAGTTCAAAAATACTGATGGGGGCTGAAATACTGTTTATAGGATCAAGAGGAAAAGCAAATGGTAGTAGGTACCTCCATGTTCAACAAGGTCACTGTTAGCTATTAGCTGATTGCGTCTCAGAAAATTTACAGTGTCTGGTATTTCTTATATTTACTTGCTGTAATTCAAACAACAACATAGAAATAAAACCCATCTCTGCCTCTCAGGCTGCTCTACAACTATTTTTGATGGTAATTATGTAATGCAAAGCCGGAAATGTCTCTTAACCCCTGACAGATCCAGAGGTGGAAGGAGTTTGCAAGTGAGATTTCCACCAAGAAGGGGTACAAATCCTTCTTCATGCAAACATGCTGCTCCACCTGGTGCCTCTCCAGGGACTGCCATGCCAGCAGCATGTTGTTCCAGGGGACATCTCACAAGCAAACCATTCACTATGTTACAGATCAAAAGCAACCGCTGAAATCCCATTCCGGTACTGATGAGAAACACGGACTATAGCTCAGCATTATATGTTATTTATCCTGAGGACTGTTAAATTCAAAACCACCTTCCATTTTTGGGGGGAAGAAATGACGCCGCAGAGTGTAAGTAACCTATCCCAGGAACGTCAAGAGGCAGTGGATGATGGCAGTGATACTGTATCTTTTACAAATGACCACAGGCTTTTTCAGTTGGTTCCCCACTGAAGTGTATGTATGAGGTTTTCCATCATTTGCACAGTTACACCTTTCAGCTCAAATCCCCAAGCAATGCTAAAGCCCATTGGGTCAGGATGGTCACAAAGAAAGCTCACGCTCCCCCGGGGAGAGCTTCTTTTCCGGAGATCAGGAGAGGGAAATCCAAGGAGATGGTACTTTCCTGACTCTTGTTTGTTGCAAGGCACCAGATGCAGATGAGGTCTGGCTATCTCTTGCCATACTGTGCTGTCATTTTAAATACAATATTATTTACATTCCTTGGCTAATTGGGAGGGGTTGCATTAACACGCTCAAAGAAAGTCACTTGACTGGAGCCAAAGTCACTGCCCCAGTCTCACTGTTGCAGTCTATCCAGTAGTGCCCTGCTGAGACAGATGTGTCCAATAATATGTCCAGAGAGGTCACCTGTTGGGTAAGTGGTATTTCGGCAATTTGCTGAGAGTGAAAGGTGGCAAGTCTGATTCTTTCCCAAAGTTGTGAGTCTTGTCCCTCTCTCTTTGAAGTCTGTGCTTAAGCCAGTGACTTCAGTGATGTGGGCTGTGGTCTCTGGGAATGATGAGGAGCACCAGCTCTCATCTATCATCATCTCCGGCTGCACAGTGGGAAACAGAGTGAGCCACAGGCTTTACCAGGTTAATTAAATAACAGATGCTGTCAGGGGCAAAACAGGAACAACCTTTCAGTTTGAAGAAATCCCCCTTTCTCTAGAGCCAGCCAAATGTAAGAGAGGACAAAGACTGCCTTACCACATCCCCAGGCTGGGGAACAGGCACACCAGCTTGGGAAATGTGACCGCTTCCCTCCTTGGCAGCAACTTGCGAGTTAATGAATTCCCTAGGTTTCAGGCAGTAGACTGCAAAAATATGTCTTGTACATCAAACACATACAACATCTGTGGAGAATTTCTTTTTCCTTTGATTTACAATTTAAAAAAAGAACAATTTTGCAGTGACTAGAATAAATTCTAAACAACGAAAAAACCAACTCATTCTAATTTTTGCAGAAAAAAGTCAATGAATTGCACAGCAAATATTCAAAGTCCAGTGCTATAATTCTACCACCATTTTATCTTTACATTTTACTAAAAATTTATTTTGATAATTTTTACAGCTCTCCTCATCTGCTGGACCTTTACTGGGTTCATCAACATCATTTTGGAGTTCAGAACCTTCAGAACATTTCACATTAATTAAGTACTGACATTTCAGTGAGTGAGAGGGTGACATCAAAAAAAACCTTTTTGATGTTTAAACCCCAAGTTTGCTACTGAAAAGGTGAACAGAGAAATCACAAAAATGCCAAAAATGGAGCAATGTAATCAATACTAAGAACTCACTAAATTAACAATAAAGAATGTAATTTCCCTTCTTGCTTCCAGTCTTTTTGCAGTCCCCTGCTATAGAAAGCAACTCCTTCTTTCACCTCCATCCCCCCTCTACCCTGGCAAGCTGCTTCCCAAACTGAATGTTTACCCTATAACAAATCAAAGGATAAATATGAATCAGCATTCTGCTGCAAAAAAAAACAACATTAATACAAGACAAGCCTGATTATCTAGCAGCTCTCAGAACAAAACTGTACCCCACATGCACCTCAGATGGCTTCAAATACAGAGCATGCCTTCTTTAAGGTGCTTGGCTCAAGTCAACATTGTTCCACAAACGTTCCCTCTCATGTCTGTTGACCAGCGCAACCATGTATGTTCAAGGCTAGTGTTCACTAAAATAATAATCCTAAGGTAAATTTTGAAGATTTGTCTTTCTAAAACTCTATAAACACTTCTGCAAATAATCAGGTGTTTCCATGTGACTTACTGAATACTGAAATGTTCAAAGGTTTGTGACAGCTGCATATCTACAGCTCTAAAGCATGCTACATGCAAAGATGCCCTGAGCATCTCTCTGAACTCCTATTCTCTTGGCTTTTTACAGTGTGCAGTCAGCATACTGACATGTTTCAGACATCTGCACTTTCTAGATTCTCCATCCCTTAAAATTTCTGAGGCTTTTGTAGTCTCAGTATAATCATTTAAATCCCAGACACGCTTTTCACCTTCCAACAACACTGCTGGGAGAGACACTAGACATGGTCTGTCTCTCTTGAAATTTAACTCAGCAACTGCTTTTATTGTGCAAACCTTTTTAAATGTGCTTAGCCCTCTGCAGCACTATCTACCATCACCGAATCAAAGAACTTCTATGTGAAGAGATTTCAAGAGAGAGATTAAATACAAGAAATTCAGAAATCCAGGCACAGAGAAAAAATATTGCATGAAAAATATCTGGTAAAGTCAGATGACAAATACATAGCTTCAATCTTTACATGTTAATGATAATCAGAATCACTGCAGGGAAATATTCTGCCTCTTTTTTGAGGTGGCATACAGGAAGATGAGTGAGAGGTAAAGATGCTGGTTCAAGTGGTCCATAAATGGCTAAGCACAAGTGCAGTTCCAGAGCTCCTCACTACTATCACCTTGTTGTATAGCTTCTCCAAAAGGGAGAGCTATAGAAGATAGGAACTACTCTCCCAGCTGGGCCCCCAGAAGCCAAAAGATTATCTTTTCTAATGGTAGAGCTTGGAAAGCATCTAATGTGGCAGGCAAATATAATAAGATTCACATTGTTTTCTGCTTTCTAAGTCTGCAAAATGTAGACCTGTAATACTTCTGACTTGCAACATGACATATCCTCCTTATGTATCCTCCTTAGGAAACAGTTTCCTAAATCAGAACTTTATACAAAAAGCTTTGCCTGTCAAGGTCCTTGGTAAAGCATTCATTGGAGCTGTCTTAACCGACTTTGCAACATTGAATCAGATGTTAGGTAGTCTACCACTTCCTGTTTATTATATGAAATGAGTATAATATTAAGGGAGAGGATTAATGTTAAATACAGGTGTAAAATGAATGACCACATCTTTGCTTTGCTGCCTCTAAACTGATTATCTGCTATGTGCTTCCATTTTCAAAGTTATGCATGAGTAACAGCAAAATGCCAAACAAAATATTGATGAAATACCAAGAAAACAAAGCTGTAAGCAACCAAATCACTCTAGGATCTTTGGGAAAGTAATCATTCCTGATTTGTAGATATTACATTTAAGTAAGAAGCAGACGCCTTCAAGTTAGATTTTCCATTATGTAAAAATGAAGTACCTAGTCCTAGAAATAGTTTTTTCCTATAGGAAACAGCTGTTGACCTGTGTTTGCTACACAGGCTCTAGCATCTCAAAAGGTGATCCACAAACCCACAAGCTAAGCATGGTTTTGCTTAGTGTCACAAAGCAGTGAGTGATGTAATCTGGACTGTGCCAGAATGCACCTCCCATGCTGAATCCCATGCTAAACTGGCCAAAGCAGAACCTGCAGATTGCTTCTCCTATGCAGCACTAGGGATTTGTTCTGAGAGGGCAATCCTTTTTTTTTTCCCCAAAATGGAAAGATGCTGGTAGCTACAGCTTTTATAATGATCCATCATTTAAAGCACTCACTTTGGCAGAGAGTTTATGCCCATAGTCTCTCCTTCCCAGAAGCACATGATCTGTATGAAGTTGAAAATTAACTGTATACAGAGGTCCCCCCACTCTCCTGTTGCATATAAGACCGCACTATACAGATGCAAGAGTGCTGGGACAAGTGACACAGCTTGGTGGATAGTAACAAGGAGCTTAACTTTAAAGTAAATTCCCGTTGGACAAGTCTCCACGACCACTGCAGGAACAGGGCTCTCCTGCAAGTTAAGGGAAAGTCATGTGCCTCTCTACATCACTTGAGTGAGCAACAGAGGCTGCAGCACTGCTGGGCAGGTAGATGGCAAGACCTGAATTCACAGAAGCCGAAGTGCAGACCCTAAGGAAGTTTTTAGGCTAAAATCTATTCAATGCATGAATATAGACACCAAGTGCATTTTACAGCTGCTGCAGCTGCAGCTTTCAGAATACATTTTCAGAGCTAGGCACCCCTTTGTTCTAGGTCTCTTTGGATGTTTAAAGGACCTTTTTGATCCTGGCTGAACACCTCCCTGCTGAAGGAAAGTGGTGAATGAATTTCTTTCTTTGCTTTGTTTTTGTGTGCAGCGTTTGCTCTACCTGTTAAACTGCTTTTATCTCAACCCATTCTCTTCCCTACCCCACTGGAGGGCAGGTGAGCTGTTGGCTGTGTGGGGCTGAGTTGCCAGCTGGGGTTAAACCACTACAAAATGAAATATGTTTTCCCTGAATGCTATAGCGAGTGAAGCAACGCTTTATTTTAGTTACTGGAAGAATATTGAAACAACATCTTAAAATGTATTCAACCCTTTTCAGGACTCTGAAATTTAAGTTTTGAAATTCTTTAGAAAAGCAGTGATAGGAAGAAAATCAAATTTCTTTGTGTTAAAAAACAAACAAATAAACAAACAAAAAACCCCAAACAAATATGTTTAAGAAAAACATCAGTAGTCTGTGTTAAAAAGGACTGTTAGGAGTAAAGAAATATCTAGAGATGGTAACTATAATTTATAAAACATGAACACAAATGTATAGTTATGAGCTTATGCAGTTTCTACTCAGAATAGTCACCTGAAAGCAGCTGAACTACCCCTGCAAGTTCCTTTCAAACTGAGTAAAGGTGCAGAATCTGGCCCCAAGTGAACTGCTTCCACCTAGCTAAAATATGCTGTTGCTGATTGATTTTTGGGGGATGAATTCATTCGGCTTCACAGGAAAAACACATCTCTTTTGATAGAATGTAACAGACTGCTAAAACACTTGGCGGCCTTTGTGATCAATTAAGGGTCAGGACAGCTTGATAAATAATTAAATAGTATGAGGAAAGAAAAGACCAGTAACTGTCAGATACATTCTACCACCCAGCAATATATCACCTTTATCTTTCTTGAAGTCATGTGTTTGTTTCACTATTATTATTACTGCTTCATTATTAAATAATATATCATCTCAGCATATCCAGCGTTGGGGAATATAACACCCACAGGCTAATAAGAATAGTAGAAAAAGAACAGATAAGTGTATAACAACTTAATAAAGTCTCACTAAAAATCCATAACTCTTTTTGTGATCAGGAGATAAATAGAGCCTGAATACCACAGTCTGATTCCTGCGGGAAAACTGCTGTGCTGAAGTGACTCAAACCTGGGACAAGTATGGGGTTTGTAACCTTTTACTATGTATATAAAATTAAGTGTGTTTTCTTTGTAGTTCTGAAAACAACAAATCATTCCAAATTCACATTTGAATTACATTCACAATTTGGGATCCAGGTATTCAGCAGATCAGATTAGGGCATTTAGGTGATAAAAAGAGCAGTGGTTTATGTTCACATTTTTTTAACACTTAAGCAAGCACTTCACTAGTAACACTAGTTTGCAGGAAAAAAATGTTCAGATTTATGAAAATTTTCTCTGAAAGAAGATTTTTTTGCTTAATCTTTCTTATAATGTTCTACTTTTAAAGGATTGTTAATCAAAACTTTGGAGCGGCTTTTTGTTAGAAACCACTTAGGGGTATAATTTCATCTCAGGGATTTATGAGTCCCAGTCTCATTACACCTAACAGGAGCTACACATATGGAAATTGTGGTGCACGGGAAGGAGAATATCCCCTTTCATTTGCATAATTCCCCAAGACACTGAATGAGCCCCTTGTGTAATGTGCAACATAGCTGCATGAGTCAGGGGGATGGGAATGGTGAGACCCTGGCCTGCAGTGTGCTGGTGGTTCTAGGGTTGCCATTGTCAGGGTGGATGAGAGGACAATTTACAGCTGAAGTCTAAGTGCTCCATAGAGAGCAACATGATATTAAGTGCTCCAAGGCAAGTAGATTTAGTAACAGTAAACAGGGACCAGCAGTAATATAAATAGAAAATGCTAATAAGCCACTGTGTTGCTGAAATACAGAAGAAGAAAAAAATCTTTCAAAGGCTTGAGTCAAAATCTATTTTAAATATTTTCCTAACAGCCCCAGCATGTTTTATAATAGCAACTTTTCTGTTTTTCTTTATAGAAACCTATTAGGCCAATACCTTCATTCTGTACCAGATATTCATAGGTCTATTTTAGCAATGTATTCCAGTTTACTCTTACGCAGAAAAGCAGCTTTCCCTGGTTTACATCCATTTTTTTTTCCCCTGTTATTGCATTTGGTTGGTGCCTCATCCATATGAGCAACTCTTGTACAGCTTCCCAAAAATACCATATTGTTCTGAATCTTTACACTTTTTAAACCTTAATATGGGTCCCAGGAGCGAAACATCAGACACACCGCTTGATAGGTTTTGTACCAGTGACAAATGTGACAAAGGACCACCCTGTTATCATGCCAGACATCTGCTCTCACCACTCATTCTGAAGGCCAGCAGTAACCAAATCCTTCTCCTTACAGCAGTGACAATTCACCAAGGCAGCACTGGTGTCCCTGGAATTGCCCCAGACTTGTTTTGGTAGAGGTGAAAAGGTGAAGCTGCAAACCAGCAGTCTTAACTGACAAAACCATACCGACCTACTCACTTGGAGAAAGCCATGAACCAACCAAACCTCTCTGCTTACCAGCTCAAGTAACATCAAGTGAAGCATCGCTGCACAAGAACTAGAAAACAACTAGACAGCCCGATAAGAATGTAACTGCCCACACTCATCTATAACACGTATACATCCTGATTGCAGCTACATAGCATCCTTTCCAAGGCAATAGCTTCCAAAAAACTTCTTTAATGAGCTAATCTTCACCCCAGGCTGTGCTGGGCTGCATGGTTTGCATTCTGACAGCACCCTTCTCTGGCTATACTGGTGCTGGTGACACATCCTGGTATCCTGTTCGCTCTTCAATAGCCTAGTATGACTAATTGGGATAATGGCTTCATGGCTTTACCTACAAAACCCTAAATCTCTCTTTAATTTATTTTAAATGAACTTAATGTTTTCTGGCAGCAGTCTGCCTTGTAATGCACTTCCTCTATTTTGATCGTTCGCCCACAGGCATATTTTGCATTTGCCCATGTTGCTGTCACTGCCTCAGTCACTGAAGGACACACTCAGTGCCTGATATCTTCTTTGCACTTGCACCATCCCTAGTTACACTTTATATCTCTGTTATCAACATTATTGGTGAACTCTGATGTTCTAAAATTGCTAGTTTCCTCCAAACCAAATTAAGTCAGTCAAACCAATCAATAAGAATATAATGAAACCAGAGGGACTACCATGGAAATCTTTTTCCAGACAGAGTATTTATGATTTATACACATCTGTTTCTGTTTTGGAGTAATGTCATGTGAGTTATTCTGTTCTATTCCCCAATTCCTTATCTCAGATGATCTGAAAGTCAACTTAAAACCATGCCTTATGAACAGGTGTTACAGTGTGTCCCTTACCAGTGTCAGCTGCAAAATCTAAACAGAACTGGCAACAGGAGACAGTTTCTATCCAAAGCAGCAGTCCAGAGATGCTCCAGGTCTCCTGATCCCCTCCCCAAGGCTTGGTTTGCAGCAGCCTCAGCAATGCCCACATTCAGGTGAGCTGTGTAAGGCTGAAGTGACCTGTGGCATTGGTCAGTACCAGAGCATCTGGGAGATTTTGGGGGCACGGGTTCCTCATAAAAGCCTTTCCTATCTGCTCAGGAAAGATTGCATGCAGGAGCTACACATCTGCGAGGGAAAAGCAAGTCGTGTCAATAACACCAGTGATGCGCACAGGAGGAACAGGGGCGGAAGTTTTGATGTTCAGGTACTCATAGAGCTTGAGTTTGAAAACCGAAGTGTTTCCCTGCTACACGCTTCTCACACTATCTTTCATCACGAATAAAAAGTATCAGGTGCAATTTGCAGACTTCTGTGGTATTTTTGGCAAAAAATAAAAATTCCTTTTCTACAAATACCGCAACAGTTGCTGCAATTAATTTTTGTGCGACTTTAGCGACACAAATCTGGAACTTGATCACTGCAAAGTCTGCCAGTCGTTCCCTTTTCCTTGTGAAATGGACAATCGTTTACTTTGCCTCCTGTTCTATCTTAAATAATTCAATAGTCCCACTCTTGGCAACTTCATACTGCATCTCCCCCACTGATCAGCAATGGATTGTAATGTTGAGAGTGTTTCATTAAGCAGCTACTGAAGCAAAGAGCAGCATGCCCAGCAGTCTGAATTTCTGCCCACTAAAAGCAGAATGGTATCCATGAAAAAGAAAACTCCTCAGAAAACACGTTACAAGCTAATCAACATGAACAGCAGCAAAACTTTCAGGAAACAAAAGCTAAATACAAAACTTTACACACTAAAAAAAGCAAGAATAATCACAGCCAACAAGCCCAGAGGGAGAGCAAATTATTTTGCTCATTCATTTCCATATTACTACTTTTAACTCTAGCAAGAAAAAAAATCACTCATGAGAAAAAATCTGGTGCATTGCCCCCCAGCCATATGGTATATATTAAGACATACATACCAGAGACAGAAAATGGTAACACCGCACTTTTATTTCTATCTGACAACACATACTGTCAGCTGAGAGTCACAAGCAGAGAACAAAGTAATTTTTCATTTCTTTCCTTTGCCTGACACTTACTACTTCTAGACAAAACCTTACCAATCTCAGATATGCAAGAGCACTTCCAGATCAGATTCAAGAAAGGCAAATAAAAGTGAGCTACCAAGAACAGCAACCCCCTTGTAAACTATCAATGTAAACAGTAATTTTGGGGGAAAAGACTGGTGTTACTGAAGTCTCTGTCCTCAAAAGAGCACCTTATGACTAAATATTAAAGCCTAATCTTCTGTATCCCATTTCATGGGATCTTAAAATGTTGTCCTGGGAGTGCTGTAGTGAAGCTGCTGTTGGGTCAGCGCAGCAGCAGGGCTGAGCTGTATCCCCAGGACCAGTGCATGACACTCCACGGACCTGGGAGAGCTGCAGCCCTCTCTCTGGTTCCTATACTATGCATTTATGGGGATAAAAACTGAAATACAAAACAACATTCACATCTGAAACCTAATCAATGTTCATGTGATAGCAGCTAATGCTACAATGTGTGTGAAAACTAAGCCTGCTCAGAAATGGCGTGCCGGGGTGCTCCAGTATATGACCTCCAAGCTGACTCACAGTTTTGCTGGAAAGAAGAAACCTTTATCCAGATCTATAGCAATATGAGTACAAAACCCATCAAATGATGACCTGTAAGAGGTCTGAGTTGCATTTCAGAATCTGGGGCAGAAGTGGGAAAAAATATTTGGGCTCCAAGTTGTGACAAGCAGGGGGTGAGTGGGAGCAGAGTACCCTGGGTGCTCCTGCTGCTGTTCTTAGAACTAAATGATTGAATTTAATCTTCAAACTTGCTTAATTCAGTTCCTTGAATGAACACTCAGCTGAAAGCCTGCCTCTCTGAGCAAACTACCTCCATTATAACTGTAGTACAACAAATGTTCCAAGATTTTGCTGTAGTTTTAAAAAGGGTTTAAAGAATACAGTAAGTCAAGGTAACACCCAAGGGACTTACTCTAGGGAGCAGCAGTCCCATTAACATGTAAAAAGAAGGATAAAAATATGAAGATCAAAACGTGGCTTTGCTTTTTGACCTGCTAATCTGCCTTTAACAAGAAAAATATCTCAAAGAGCTGCATTCCTACAGTGAAGTTCTCCCCTTCATTATTGTTTTGCAATCTGATGAAATCAATAGGAAAGTGTGTGTCACAAAAGGAGAAATCTGATTTTCCATCTCTAGGACACAACTACATGTTTTCTTGATTAAGACAGATTAACCCTTCAGAAAATGAGCAGGTTTCCCAATTTGCATTCATCTCAGCTCTGCCATGTATGTTAATTGAGATTTTTTCCCACTAGGACTTCCAGATACTTTGCAGTTCTAACTTTGCTGTCTCACACTATAACATCAGCTCTTACAAATACCAGCTCTTCTTCACATGTTCATGTTCTCTATGCTGATACTGATGCTTTCCTTGGAAGGCATCTATTAATTTATGAATGGAGTTAGTGCTTCTGAATCTTGTTCCCCCATTGGCAGAAAAACTAGCATACAAGAGGATATTTCTGATAAACAATATACTTGCAGAATCCAAGTAGATTAGGGAGTCTCCAACTCATTACAAATACAGGACAAGTATGCCATACAGCTTGATCTGGAAAAAATGGGGGAGTCTAAAGCTGGCTAACAGCATTATTTAGTGCAATGTCCAAATCATCACTGGGGAAGGAGACTGTATTGAATAAACTGCTTCTTGGGTAGACTGAAGCCGACCTTCCACACAAGTTAATCCAAAAGGAGACAGAGCCATTCTGGAGTGAGGCTGAACAGAGCATCGTAGTGGCCTCCTGGGGAAGCCACTCTGCGCCTAAAAGTGAGCGAAGACATGGAGGAGTGGAGAATGCCCCTGTGTCCTGCTTCCCCTGAAAGTATTTGTGGTAGGACATTTGTAATCACTAATTGTGGCTGTAAGGAATGCTTATGATACTGCCTGGTCTTTATTTTGCAGTTTGACTCAAGGAATCACCATATTTCACTTTGAGATAATTTCCATAATCCATTTCCCATCTATTTTGCATGCAGGTTGCCCTGGCAATACGTCTATGTCTAAAACTCTAGGGCTGCTGATACTCTTCATATAGATGTATATGGATTTGGTTTTTTTAGTGACATGCAGGTTATTATTACTTACACAGCCTTATGCAGTGAAGTATGGAGTACAGATAGCTCTTTGGAAATTACATCTAGGCTTAAAATAGCCATATTTTGATAACCATAGAGAAATAATAAGAGAAAGACCAAACCCATGCAGTATTATCTTTCAGCTTTTGAATACTTCTTTTTTCCTTGTTCCTTCTTAAATGATACATTCAAGCGATCATTTTTAAATAGAAAATAAAGGAAATAAAGCATATTATCACATGCAAATACACAGACCTTTACACTGTGTGACCTAAGACCTGATCAGTTCAACCCACATCGACAACTTAAACCACTTGAATTAACTATCTTACTATTAATTTTGGCTATGCTGAAGTCACTTCTCTGAATAATTAGGCTCATGTGGGCATCTCCAAATTAGCTTTCAGTTGCTTAAGTCAGCTAGTGATAAGAATATATATAAAGTTCTAAAACTTTCATAAAAAATTAAGTAAACACTTGAGCCATTTGCCCCTGGTAACTCCCACGGGTATGGTCCAGACCACTTGAACCTATACGTCAGATGCTTAATGAGCCAGTCCTCACACTGTAAACATTATGCTCCTTTTATAAACAGCATGGAGAGATAGGCGCCTGTGATGGGCTCCAGAGAAGGTTGCCTATAACTTGTGCCCTATTCAGTCGCACAAAGATTTCAAGAATTGCTTGATAATAACAATTATGGAGCACATTATAAATACATAAACGTATCTAGAAATTAATATATGCAACAAAAAGATTGTGATTCGCTTTAGCTCACCGTACAATACAATTACTTCCAAGAAAATAATAGAAATAAACATTTTTCTTGCTAGCAGGCACCTTTATTTTTGCATTGCCCAAAGAAATTCCCAGTATTCACTGCAGAGGTGACATTCAGAGGTTTTAGATCTTTTTATAACTAATTTCACTCACTCTGTGCAAACGGCAGTTTTCAGAGACGTGTAACGTGGGAGGATTGTTTTATGAGAATCATACCATTAGGTTTATCTACCTTAGTAAATTTAATTTTCTTCTGGAGTAGGAAAAAAGTAAGAGTTACTCAACAATTGTTTTAAGAAGAACATTCAAAAATTAAAAAAAAAAGCTGAAGTGAAGAGAGGTTGTGATAAATCTCTGAGCAGTGGTGGATGAGGCAGGCTGGTTTTGGTGCTTCCTATGGGGTGCTTTGAAATTACAAAGGTAACAAAAGGTTATTCATAAAAGTGAATGAATGGCTATATATAAGGCTGAGCCTGAAATGCCTCAGACAACCTGGACAATAAAGTAATAATTAAATGACTACATCTTTACAAGTATAGTTGTATATATAACTATGTAATATATATATCAGTATAGGTCTTCTTAGAGGGAAAATTAATAAGCTAGTATCTTTATCCTGTTAGAATTGGATCTCTGCTAGAGTATGTAACAGTTTGATCAGAGCTTCCTTCTCAGAGCTCCTGTTGTGACATCAGAACAATTTTTCTGTGCATGAAATACATCTTACAATCCAGTATGTAACAGCAAATTTAATTTAGAGTTTCTGAGACTTCTGTCCAGATGAGATTTCCTGAAGGAAAGCCTTTCTTTGGTCTGGCGATCTAAGCAGGAATAGCAGTGCTTCTGCTTTGAGACTCGTTTTTTCCCACGGAGCTTTACTGAACTATGGTGTGGTTATGTAGTTCTTCCTTATAACTACTCAAAGAATGAACATCCCGCTCTTCACTCCTTCTTGAAGGACCAGCAACAGATTGTGTTACATCACATGAAAAAATGCAGCTATGCCACATGCTGCAGCACATTCCAGGAAGGTTAACTGTGAATTGAAGTCTGACTCACCCACAAACTTTCATGCATTTTGTACAAACCATTAGTTCTAACTTCCACAAATCCAACACCCGACACCTTGGATTAATTTTTCGCAAGGAAGAAGCAGATACTCTTTCCTTTGAACAGCTGCATCTCTCTTAGTTCCTTTGTTCTCATGCCTACTTCTTCTTCACTCTCATTGCTTCAGCAAACTTACTTCCTCTCAACCTCTTCACCATTCCATTATTCATACTCTCTTCCACTTCTTCCTACCTGCTTCCATGCTCTGTATACCTCAAATACCCCTATTCAAATTTGCTCTACAGCTCATCCTCTCAACTCATTTCTTCAAGTAGCTCTCAAATGACAACCCTCACTAGAGAACCACAGAACAGAGCTATCTTCATCTATCTTCTTGATAAGAAGTGGACCCAAGAAAATATCAAACAGCTAATCCAAAGCAAACCACCAGGATTCATGAAATCCAGTATATATTGGACAGAGGTTTCTCTGTCACTGATCTCAGAACACTGTGCTCACAAAATCCAAGAGCTCCTGTACATACTTGTCAAGTCCTCAAGCAACTTCTGGAACTAAAATGATACACAAAGAAGGAAAAATGTCCTTTCACTGCAATGTGCCATCATCAAAAGAGCACTCTTCCCTACATTGTGCAGCCATTTGAATGAAAATGAAGTCTGCAGACTTCCAGTTTGGTTCACAATTGTTGATTCACTTTGTTTCATTCCCATTATTTGAAGGGCCTTGATTTTTTCAGTGCCATCTCAACATAGCTGGCCTATGCTGCAATTAAACTTTGATCAAATTTTTAATGAGATCTCAGAGGAAAACAGTATTTGACTAACTTGTATTATTCTGCATGTATTAATCAAGTGAATTCTTCTTGAACTGCCTGAATTTCACATAATAACTGCTCTTCTCCATTGTTAATTAGCAGACCAGGAAAATGATGGAATCTGTTTTCATTGGAATAATACTTCTGCATCCAGAATATTCTGAAACTTTAAAATTCGTCAACTCTGATTCACTCAGTTTCAGGATTTTTAGCCATTACTGAGGCACGTAAAAATGCAGTATCCATATATTCAAAAATAGTCCCAAACAATAATAAACCATACACTTAGGGCACATTAAGAGCTTGAATTGCTAAGCCCAGATGTCCCTTATAAATCACCATTAAAGAGCACTTCCATAAACATTGCTGTTAGCATTTTAATCAGTAATTGGGAAGCAGATCAAAAATCACTAACTGCAACCCTTTCTGAATGATGTGAACGTTGGCGAACCAAATCCTGAGTCAGATTAGTCATATGGAATCTGGTAAATAGAGTCTGCCTTAAAACCAGCACAAAACAAAACAGAACCCCCACAAACATGCAGGGACAATGAAGCTTTCAATGGCAAGGACCTGGGGGAGGCAGAGACTTCCCCCAGAGCCTAGGTGCCCTTAAAGAACCATGTCACCACTCTGCAGACTGAAGAAGAAAGACCCATTACATCAGGAGAAACACTGGAGCCAAGGCAGCCCAATCTGCTCCCAATATAACAACTAGTGCAACTGTGAAGAGGTGATGGGTAATACTAGCAGGCAACTCTGAGATATGGAGGCACCCATTAGCCAACCAGCTGAAATGCAGGAACTCTGCCTGGGGGTGTACGAGAAGTCGAGTGAGGTCAGGATTAAAGGCAAGGCAGGGACAGGTGACATAATAATGGGGCTCACAGGAAGGTGCGCAGAAGTCACACTGACCAGAAAAGGGGAAACATAAACCCCCAGTTTTAAAAAGGGAAAAAAGGAAGACCCAGGGAACTACAGGACAGTCAGACACACCACAGTGCCTGGCAAGATCATTGAGCAGATCCTCCTGGAACTGTGCTGAAACATTGAATATAAGAAAGTGATCGGTGACAGCCAACACAGCCAGTGCAAACCTCGTGAAGTTCAACAAGGCCAAGTGCAAGGAGGTCACAGCAATCCCAAACACAAATACAGGCTGGGCAGAGACCGGACTGAGAGCAGCCCTGAAGAGAAGGACTTGGGGATGCTGGCTGATGATCAGCTCAACATGACACAGCAGTGTGCGCTCACAGCCCAGAAAGCCAACCTTATGCTGGGCTGCATGAAAAGATCAATGGCCAGCACATTGGGAGATTCTACCCCTCTACTCAGTTCTTGTGAGACCCACCTGCCCTACTATGTTCAGCTCTGGGGTCCCCAACATAAGAAGGATGAGGAGGATGGAGAGAGTACAGAGAAGGGACACAAAGCTGATCAGGGGGCTGGAGCACCTCTCCTATGAAGAAAGACTGAGGGAGTTGGGATTGTTCAGCCGGAAGAAAAAAAGACTGTGTGGAGACCTTAGAGCAGCCTTCCAGTACCTAAAAGGGGCCTACAAAAAAATCTGGAGAGTAGATTTAGATTAGCTATTGGGAAGAAGTTCTTTACTGTGAGGGTGGTGAGGCACTGGAATAGGTTGCCCAGAGAAGCTGCAGATACCCTATCCTTGCAAGTTATGAAGCTCAAAGCTCGAAAGACCAGATTGTATAGGGCTTTGAGCAACCTGGTCTAATGGAAGGCATTCCTACCCATGGCAGGGGCCTTGGAAATAGATTATATTTAAGGTCCCTTTCAATGCAAATCATTCTATGAGTCTATGAGTCTCTTCCAAACCATTCTATGATTCTACAAATTGAGGCTGCAAGAATACATATTGCTGGAGTTCACATTTTTGGAAGGAAGCTGAAAATTGCTACAATCTGGAGGAAAGCTGATCTGCCTTATACCTCCTTACATATAAAAAAATTCCTTGCACTAAAAAAAATAATGCTCAATATCTATAAGTTACAATTTATTCCTTGAAGTTGAGCAGTGATTTATTTCAGTAGGTAAGTCTCCTAACACAAAGACAATATCTCCTAATAAGGGACTTTCAGACAGTCCATAAAAGACACAGCAAGAACCAGCTCCTGGAAGCTCAAATGTGACACATTAAAATTAGAAATTAGGCACCTTTTTTAGATAGAGTATGATTAAACACCAGAAAAAAAAGTATACAAAGTAGATTCTTTGCCTCTTGTAGAAAGTGTATGGTCACACATTTTAGATAATAACAGGAATACTTTCAGCTATGAGCTAGAAATGACTGAGAAGGAGAAAGCTCAATACACATTACTGGATCACAGTCTGACAATGAGCTACTGATGTGAAAAAAGGCAAACACTGCCCTAGAATGTATCAGCTCAATTATTTGTAGTAACAATGGGGGGAGTATTAGTACGGTACTGGTAAAGCATTGCAAAGACACCAATTATTGTGTGCAATTATGAACGCTTGTGTTCAAAAAAGATTAACTTAGGCTGGAACAGCTGCAGAGAAGGACTACTAGGATGATGATAAGAATGTAAAATATGTCATAAAAGGAGACAGAAAAAGCTTGTCTTGTTTAGAGAGAGGATGACTACTATCACTAAATATCGCAGGGTTGTAAAGGAGCTGTTTAAGCCAAAGGACAATCATGGTATAAGAACAAAGGCTGGAAACTGGACTTGAATAAATTTACTGTAGTTTAGATCCTTTTTAATCACTAGACAAATGAAGCACTGAAACAGTTTTGCAATAGGAATTTGGGAGATAAATGGCTATAACCAGCTTTAAAACCCACAGACATTCAAGCTACACCATCATGGTTATGGCTCCTACAGCACTGGGGAACAGAGCCAAACTGAAAGGTCCCCTCCTGGGGACAGCTCACCAACACCGCAGGAGTCAAATGTCAAAATGGGCCAATCATCCCCACACTGCAGGGACTGCTGAAACAAGCATTAAGCTTGTATGGTGATCGAGCTCTGAAGTTAATACCTTACTAACTCCCCTTTTCTGAAAGAAAAGATAATTATATCTTCTTAGAGGCAGCATAGTTTGCAGGGTCCCTGCAAAATATTTTTTTCAGAAATCTGCACTAACCATTCATTTATTTTTTTTTTCAAAACAAAGCCGAAATTACACTGAAAATGCCATAGTCAAATGGATTCATACCAAGGTTCATACACAAACAGATAGCATTTAGATCAGTCTGCCAAAAATAATAATTACCTGGATATCAAGCAAATATTCACCATTTCTCTTGTACTTCACATAAGAAGCACTGCTTCAACCACAAAAAGACAGGTTCGCATTTACTAACAGTAGTTCAACTTGATGCTGTCTGACTTGATTAAATAAATGCTGCTGTAAGTACCTTTCTTGTTGCATATGAAATGGTGAAGCAGTGCTTTACTTTAATAGCAGTCTAGCTGTAGTAAGATTATGTATCTTCCTCCCCAACCCCCCCGTTTTTTAAAAAGGTCGCTTCATTACATTGGCTTTCTGAAACATTTCAGATTTATTATTTGTGCTCAGGGCACAAAAAATACAAAATCTGCTTATGAAGACTCTAAGCTATTTTCCTTTGATTAGAATAATTTTTAAACTACTCACAGCTACCGGTTTAAACCACTTATACCTACCAGGTTCTATTTCCTTAAATGCCATGGCTGCTCCAATTAGATTGATGGTTTCTTACTTACTTATTCTGAAAACTGCAGAACTAAGAAAAAAATACCTCAAGAAACAAACTGCAAAGAAAATGGATGAGGATTTAATGTTAAAGTGCAAGTTTCTCTGTGTTTAGTATCACTAAATTTTTGTGAAACAAGGCATTTTGTTCATGTGGCATGTGGAACTCGCAAAACTACACCTACAGTTATTTCCCCTGGCAATACCCACTTCACTCTATCCCGTTTTTATCAGTTCCAGTGTTCATGGTTTTTCATTGGTGCTACTTGCCTTCAAGATGGTTTGTGACAAATAAAGTAGAGGGAATACTGCATATTTTCATTTAATAGTAAAATGAGATCTTTTTTTTTTTCATTGAAAAAGACAATGAAAATAAAGACTGAGGAGGATCTTTTGTTATTTGTGTTAGACTGATTCATGAAAGTGAGCACAACATGAAAGAGTCTTTAACAAGTTTTCATATACGCGTGGGATTTTTTAAATAACTGGCATTGTTTTTAGAAGCAATTTATATTTCATTTCATTACTTTATAAAGAAATATCTAGGATAAGCACAGAAGGCTTAAATAAAGCATACCACAAGATTATAACAGATAGGACTCAACAACCTGGACCCTCTTGTAATTGGTCAGCAGACGCTTCTGTTGGAAATTGCAAATTAATTCAGTTCAAAATTAAATGCTTTCCTAGTCATTCACTAGAGACTGGAATTCAGCCTTTAAATACACATGGGAAACCATCAAATGCGAGTCAATAAAACAAGACATAAAAAGCCACTTGTTCTGGCGAGACTCTTCTACACCAGCTTTTGAGAAAGCACTTCAGAGGGTTTGCAATAGCACAAATTCCACAGCCAGCATAAAATCAGATTGTGTTAACAGTAACCTTTCCTCCTTTTTCTTACCCTGTGCCAGCAAAGTGACATTAAATAGAATTTCACTTAAATAAGTTCACTAATTAAAGAACTGCTGCTTCCTGCAATTTTTAAGCTATGCTTAAAGGAAACTGTAGTTCCTCTTCAGCTATTCCCAAGGCTGAACTATGAAGTGCTTTGTTACCAGAAAATACCCTTCGTTATAGAATCATAGAGTAGTTAGGGTTGGAAAGGACCTTAAGATCATCTAGTTCCAACCCCCCTGCCATCAGCAGGGACACCTCACACTAAACCATGCCACCCAAGGCTATGTCCAACCAGGCCTTGAACACTGCCAGGGATGGAGCATTCACAACTTCCCTGGGCAACCCATTCCAGTGCCTCACCACCATTACAGTAAAGAATTTCTTCCTCATATCCAAACTAAACTTCCCCTGTTCAAGTTTGAACCCGTTACCCCTTGTCCTCTCACTACAGTCCCTAATGAACAGTCCCTCCCCAGGATCCCTATAGGCCCCCTTCAGATACTGGAAGGCTGCTATGAGGTCTCCACACAGCCTTCTCTTCTCCAGGCTGAACAGCCCCAACTTTCTCAGCCTGTCTTCATACAGGAGGTGCTCCAATCCCCTGATCATCCTCATGACCCTCCTCTGGACTTTTCCCAACAGTTTCATGTCCTTTTGATGCTGAGGACACCAGAACTGCACACAATACTCCAAGTGAGGTCTCACAGGAGCAGAGTAGAGGGGCAGGATCACCTCCCTCGACCTGCTGGTCACGCTGCTCTTGATGCAGCCCATGATTGGCTTTCTGGGCTGTGAGCACACACTGTCAGCTCATGTTAATTTTCTCATCGACCAACAGCCCCAAGTCCTTCTCTGCAGGGCTGCTCTGAATCTCCTCTCTGCCCAACCTGTAGCTGTGTCTGGGATTGCTCCCACCCAGCTGTAGGACCTTGCACTTGGCATGGTTAAACTTCATCAGGTTGGCATCAGCCCACCTCACAAGCGTGTCAAGGTCCCCCTGGATGACATTCCTTCCCTCCAACGTATCAACCGAACCACACAGCTTGGTGTCATTGGCAAACTTGCTGAGGGTGCACTCAATCCCACTGTCCATGTCACCGACAAAGATGTTGAACAAGACGGGTCCCAACACCGATCCCTGAGGGACACCACTCATTACTGGTCTCCAGCTGGACATTGAGCCATTGAGCACAACTCTTTGCATGTGGCCATCCAGCCAGTTCTTTATCCACTGAGTGGTCCACTTATCAAATTGATGTCTCTCCAACTAAGAGACAAGGATGCCATGTGAGACAGTGTCAAACTCTTTGCACAAGTCCAGGTAGATAACATCAACTGCTCTACCCCGTCCATCAGTTCCGTAGCCCCATATACTTCATTACTAGACAATACCATGAGTCTCTAAAGGAGAAAAGGATGGGACGCGGCTCCAGACGGAGACAATGTAGATAAGCCTGCAGGTGAGTGACAGGTCTTGTTTCCTCAAAGATGTTGAAGGTCTGATGAGTCCAGAGCATAGAACACATGTCCACCTTCGGACACTAATTCCTAACACGTCACCAGCTCTATCAACTACACAATTACGTCTAATGACATCCAAGGTGATTGAGGCATCCAGAAGACACAAGACCTGATGAGGTTCCCTGCTATTCTCTGGCAGGTGCTGGAGGCTGGGTGATGGCATAGGGAAGCTTGACTTGTTGAATATTCCACAAAATTGCCCACCCACCAAGTCTAACAATTAATAATATGGCTGATGCCATATTGCAATAGTGTATATCATTGCAGCACTTGCATTCCTCATACTTTATATGATCTGTCGATTCTTGTTTTTCTGTCAAATAGAGAAGAAAATTGATCCATAACTTTTTGCTACTCACCTTGGTTTCTTCTACGTAGAAATCAGTATTTTTGGAGACAAGTCATCTGACTAGTTCAGATGGCTACTGCAGGGTAAGACATCTTATGCCCCCAGAGTGCTGGTCTCCCTCCCCAGAGCAGGAAGGAAGCCCAGGGGGACCAGCTCAGCTGTTCACCATGGTCTCCTGCCATAACTGAATATGACACGTCTTTCAAAGTCCCTCCTGATGAACAGTAGCTAATGTCAGAAAATTACATCTTCAGAAGTACTTCGCATTTCAGTGTCAGTTCTTGAAAAACAGGGCACCTGAAGGCACGTCTGTTTGTGAATGCCTCAGCCAGACAGCCAAGTTCTCCAGATTATATGTGGCAAAAATGAAATACCTAATGAAAGGATCCTCAGAACTAGGCTCAGGATCTCGGGTTAAAGCACAGAACAAAACCCTAAATGCTCCTGGTTTTAAAAATTTGAAAAATTCAGTAGCTAAATCTCTCAGAAATATTTTTTAGGACACAAAATGTTCTTGAATTTTACGAATCCTCCTCAGTGTATTTCAGTGGAGAAGAAATAAAAATTAATTTTTTCAATGCTAAGCAATACTTCAGATTACTGATCTGACAGATTCTTCAGAGCAAATCTGAATTCTGTATTCATTCTGAATCTTTAGCAAAATTTCTATTAGAATTTAGCATACACCTCTTTGATAGTTTCAGAGAAAACTGCAGCTAAAGCATATCCCAGTTTATTTTGTTTGAACTCTTGACAGATTATGACTGAAGATATTTTTAAAGAGTTCATTACGTCTTTGCCCTCCTTAAGCAAAGGTTATCACAAAGCTGTCTGAGTGAATTATAAGTACTGGGTGGTCACTAGTGCCTGTGATATTACTTATTACATGTTCAGTGATAAATTTAAGTAGGTAGTTAACAAGAAGAAATCTCTACCAAGACCTTTTCCATGGAATCTAAAAATAGCGAAGTTTAATTTACAGAGAGAAAATAATGAGCTCAGTATATATGTGCTGAGCAAGCAGATGCAATACTTCAACAAATCCACTATTCACATCAAAAGTAAAAATTAAAACTTAATCTTTCCAAAAATTAAGACTTGTAGGATAAAGCAGCTCTCAAAGATTTTTTTTGAATCTAGACTTCATTAATGCTCTTATTCTTCATCTTAACAGCTAATGCTGTCAGCATTTATTGATTCATCCTTCTAATAATTACATCATCCTTCCAGCATGTCAGAGAACATCAAGGTGACTGTGATGCCATATGACTGGAGTATGACTCCACTGTCACAAAATATTTCTGTCAGTTGTTTATCCAGAAACAGACATTTAGCAAATCTCAGTGTTAGAGGAGCAAATTACTGACTTTATTAATAATCTGCTATGTAAAATGTTTCATCACTTTCTATAATGCTGCCAAAATAGCATTGTCAAGTAGTTATTTAAATAGTTTTATTTAAATAAATTAGAACTCATTGAGGGCACTGTAACCAACATCACGTCTTCCCAAAACACCACAAGGTCTTTCAACATTCAGCTAATTAATATGATGCTATCTAAAAAAAAAACCAAAATCAACAAACCAACATTCTCAAACAGCTGCAAAGCATCTTTGCTTTCCTGCAATGAGGTTGGATATTGTACTTGCATATCTCTCGGATTTCTCCTGAAGGTTAGTTGCCCCTCAAGAATTCAACCACCTCAAGCTAAGGCTTATGAAAAGACAATTGCTTTGGTTATAAACTGCACCAATCATAACAATTGCTGTATTTTTCCTAAGGGTAGAAATGAGGGAAGAATTACAATATATTCATTTGATAAATGCAAAAAAATCCTGGTTTAAGGCTTTTTAGTATCTTGAAGCTACAGTTTTGAAGTAAAAGGCGTGTTTTCCTTCTTTTCAGAAACAGAAGTCAAGTGTTCATATGACAGCAGGTCACCAAAAATAATTAAACTCAAGTAGTAGATAAACCAATAAAATATTTTGTTAAAGAAATTAAAATCCATAATTCTTTCTGATTCTCTTTCAAGAACTTCATAAAATAAAGTACAAAGTCATGCCTGGACTGACATGATCACCCTGGAATATTGGATTTCATTCAGCAATAAAATCCAGCAGAGCAGAAATGAGGAACAACCCTACCCCAAGGAGCAAGGACTTCATGTGAAGGACTGCAATTTTTCCTGGGGATTTTGTAGCAAGGATAGCTGGACTGAAATCACTTTAGGACCAACTTGGGCTGTTGTGAGGTGATGCTCACATATGAACAAGTGCCTTCTAGTAACATCACAATTTTCACTCTAACGTCAATTTTTCTAACCTCAGCAATGTCCTGTAATCAGTAAATGCCTATTTTTGCATGGCACAAACTGTGAGCATGATCCTGTGCCCATGCAAACACAGAATCCTTTCTTCTTTCCACCTACCAACACTGCTGGTATTACCTGAGCAGGAGCAGCACAGAAGATCTCTGCCCTTCCCTCTGTGCACCAGGAAAGTAGGGAGCCAGCCTTTCTCCCACCACACCACACAACAGCACAGCCTTGGTAGCCTTCTGCTCTAGTTCACGTATTTTAGCATCTGATGAGATGCAATCATACCAATCATTCCCTACAAACAGCAATGCACTTCCATTGGTTTATTCTTGAAAATTGGAATATTTTTTTTGGCAGACCCAGAGCAGATTTTTCTTGTGAACCATCTCTGAAAACATGCAAGTGATTATCAGTCACAACACTGACAACAGACAAGCAAACAGTGAAATCAACTGGCAGGACAGGTGATGATCGGGATCTTAACAGAGGGTTCTTGAGCTCCATTTTCCTGTAAGGCTGATTTTTCACTACATATAATCAACTCCACTTTGAAATACAACAAATTGGCAGATACGGGGGAAGCAGTCTGATCCCAACATTTGTTTGTCATAATACACCAGAAATTAGTTTACAAACTTGTCTTCCAAATTACAATAATAATGGTTTCCCAATATCATTTCACATTTGCAAGAGGCTTCAATACATCCTAATTGATGAAGTCCAAGAGCCCAGTAATTTCAGCTTGAATATGTGCTTACATCCTGATAAACACAAAACTCAGGGAAAACAATGAGCCTGGCACAATGGGAAAGTTGGGCAGAAGGGGTTCTGAGTGACTGTCACAGCATAACACATGACGATAAGGCATCACAGAAACAGGCTTGGGACAAGAAGCAACACAGGCAGGCACATTGGCAGTATGAAGTTCATGCAGCCATAGGAACATTTGCTTAATACTGCTAAATTAAAACTGAACACAGTATTCAAGGTGCAGCCTCACTAGTGCCAAATACAGGGGATGATTACTGCCCTAGTGATAGTCCACACGATAATAGCTGGCCACACTATTGCTGATACAGGCCAGGATGCTCCTGGCCTTCTGGCAGCTGTCGACCAATACTCAGGGATCCTTTTCCACCATGGAGCATTTTTATTTTCTCCAAAAAGGAAAAATTTGGAGTATGCTGGTTAACAGCATTCAAAATGCAGCAGTTAAACAATGTACTTAAAGTTAGGATGAAAAAAGAAGAGTGAGGAACAAATACTTATGTCTATATATATACAGGGTTGTGCGTATCTATCTATATAAACATTGGAACTAGATGACCTTAAGGTCCTTTCCAAGCCTAGCTATTCTATGATTATTTTCAGTTGCTAAAAAGGACCTATGACTTGCACACTTCAAAAGACATTGCTAATTGCTTTCAATAAGTACTAGTATAGATAAAAATCACCAATCTGTCACAATTATTATTTTAATCTCTTAATATATTTTTAACGAAATCCATACTTTATTGGTATCAGGATCTTCTCAGAGGTAGGAGGCAGCAAAAAAAGCTGATTTGATCACAAACTTTCACTTTGTTCTTTTTTTTTTTACTACATACACATTTTTAAAAATTAAAATGCAATTTAAAAAAATCACATTAATATTCAATGATGCTCTAACTTTTCCCCATACCATTTTCTGGGCACCCAGGAAAAAAAACTCAAATGTATGTAAGACCTGCGACAACATCACTACTGAATAAATGTACTTGCTAAATTGTACCAGAATCGTCTCTGACATTTTGATTAGCACTTTGGTTTTGGTGATTTAAAACTATCTCTAAAGGCATTTTCTTGTTTAGAAACTCCAGGGGCTCCTTTACAAGCACTGCTGCACCGGAAAATACCCTCTGTGTCTCCAATGCAGTGATCACCTCTCATCTCCTCTGTAAAGCTGCTTATAGCATGAAACACCCATCTGCATCCACTATTGCTAACAAATGCAGGCAATGTTACCTGTGCCACACTTCAAAAGAGATTCAGTCAGCTTTTCGACATTGACCGTGCAGACACTAGCAGGAGCTATAGGTATATTCGAAAGGTTAAAAGCTTGAATTATTTTACTGTCATGCTCCTAATGCTCCAAAGGCATTTGAAATAACTTATGAAGCAGACACCATTACTCACTTTTACGAATGCTACATTACAGAGTATCTCAGGGCTTCTCAGCAGATTAGGCACAACTAGATTTTGATGTCCAAGAGCTGCTGCTGTCATGGCAAGGGGTAAACCCTGATAACAGTACTTGCAGAAATGGATGAAAGTGTTCAGTGTGATGGGACTTGGTCAAAGTAGACTCAAACTAGGCCAGTTTAAGCATTTTCTGTGTAGGCTCTCTCTCTGGCCGTCGTGTTCTTTCAACTTTGGGGCATTGCTGTCTGTCTTACCCAGTAACATGTTGGGAATTTTCCTCCTCAGCAGTTAAAATACTTGCAGACACAGTTCCTTGTTGGGTAAGCATGGCCAGTCACTGCCTATGCCTTGATAATGAGTATATGTTGTGTTAAAAAAGCTGAAACCCTTTCCATAAGGCACATATGATAGTAAACCGCTTGTAGGAATGGTCAGCTTTTGGTTATTTAAAGACATTTAAGTAGTAATTAAACATTGTGACACACAAACTTTGAAAGTTTTATTACCATTATGGTTTCATTACAAACCATTTGCAGGGGGGAAGTATCTTAAAACTAAACTCACATGTAAACTTTCTTGACCAATGTCAGTTTGGCACCAACTCACTATTTAATTGACTGTTAACAAATTCTCCAAGATATGACTGCTACACAGATATTTTATCTTCCTGTTAATTGGTAATTATGCATTGGCAGGAAAAACAGTTTTTCTTTCCAATTACTCCAGAACTAAGTGATTATTTAAACTTTGCTAATTAGCAGCAGAGGGCTGGTACATCTTCTGGGCAAATTGTATTTGATAATCCCTATTAAAATATACATGGCAGTAGTTGACTTGTAACAAACAACACAGAAAAAAAGTGGCAGTTCAAAGGGTATTAGATACAGCACAAGGCAAATGGGGACCTATTAAAATTTCCCCAACTGTTCTAATGAGAATGCCAAGGGTCATTTCTTCCTAGTTTACCATCTGTTTGGTTTCTGGCAAATATCTCCGGTGTGAAGGGAGCATTCTGGAGCCCATTTGGCTTGTCATAAAGTAAACCAGGGATCTACAGCAATTTCAGTAAGTTACAAAACTGTACTTCAAGAGCAGTAGCATGTACAGAGCTGAAAACTTTTTTCTTTTAAAAGCTGGCATTTACTGATTATTCCTTACTTTTTAAAGCTGTGAACAAGCATGGAGAGGCAAAGACTGAGCAGGGAGGATCAGCTTTATAGACTCACCTAACAAGAAAAAGACCACAATTGGCCTTTTTCCATCTCACAATGTTAGTGGGGGATATTTTCCTTTATCTGTCAAAATCTGAAAGCAAAACACTGCCCCAAAACCATCAATGTTTGAGCATAAACTGATGCCAAAACCAAGCCTCTGAAGGCTCAGAACCACACACCCCATCCAGGAGCAGTAGGATCCTCGGATGCCTACAAGGCTCAGCCTGGACCAATGCACCAGCAGAGTGGGAGCACAGCCAGAGCATTTTCTGTGGTACTGTCTTGGAATCGACACTTCAGCCACCCTCTTTGCCCTTCCTCTTCTTGAGATGAAACCATCAGCATCACCAGTAACATCCACCTACAAACTCTGCCCCAAGACTGCTCATGACATGTGAGCCAAAGGGGAATATGGGACCAGGAAACTACTTTTATCCTTCTCCCCAGTTTCCAAATCATACAGAGCCACATCAAAATGATCTTCACCTATAAATTGAAAGCTGGTTTTGGTTTTGGTCTGCTCTGCAAACATGTTTGTAACCAATATACCAAGTAGAGTATTATGTAAAGGCTGCCTTAATCCAGTCAAAAGACAATAGAATAATTTAAAAATAAATTATTTCTGGTGATTGATCTTCATAGGATTTCTTCTAGGAAATGTATTATTCACCATATTTTAAAGAATATTTGTAACTCTTCATTTTTTTAAAAAAGAATTCCACAAACTCAATGAATTACTTACAGTAGCCGTGATCAACTTCATGGTATAGAAACAAAGCATTGCAAAAAAGGAAAGACTGCATGATGATCTTTCATAGTTTATATTTTGCTTTCTAGCAGATTTTAGTGCCTGATCAGGCACTAAAAAGTTTCCAGGTAACAACAATCTCACAGCCTCTTAAAGTAGCCCACAGGACTAAACAAAAGCTAAAATTCAGCAGCAGTTTATGACACTGCAGGTGAAAGGATACATCTGTTTTAAAAGATAGGAAATTACACACTGTGTAAACCCACAGAAAAAATAACCCAAGAATTTTCTGTTAGCCAATTAGGCCTGTGGCTACACTTTCCAATGTAATGAGAGCTTTGAACCCACTGCCTCTACCACAATAGGGCCTATGGACTTTCCAAAGTGTCACTTCAATTTAGGTTGAAAGGTTAATACATATCCAAATGTTACCAAATTAATTTATTCCACATTTATTAAAAGTTAACACCAGTGTAGTCATTATGATTTTGTATGAAATCGGGTTTTTTGGGGGCTTACCTCTGAAGGTTACTGTAGCTTGTAAGAAGCTAATTACACGAAATTAAAAATTTAGTGAATTTGTCATGTGTGAATGATTTAAAAATATAAATGGAAAACGGAAAGCTTTGGGAAGAACCCGAATGTGCTGAGATGCAGTGTGACTGGCAGGTCAAAGGCAAGCTTTGATGTGCACAGCCCAGCACACCTGCCTGCTCAACCACCCTGTCAGCCAGGACTATCCCATGTAATGAGACAGATTCAGGTCTTCAGCACACGGCGCTCCTTATCACTGCTGAGGGATTACACTGTAATCTCCTTTAATTGTAGAAATGATACTATGTTCCTTGCTTTCCAGTGCACATGGCTTTGGAGGAGCTGAGCTGTATTTTCGCAGTTATCCCATGTTACAGACCCCTACCACCCACCAGACCCATCTAACTTAATCTCATTTGCAAGTAATAATTTCCATCAAACCCACCACCACATTTATAGATTTCTAACATGTTTTTTAGTACTCCTGTCTCCTACTGTCCAATTATATATCTGGAATAAATGAAGCAGAGAGAGCCCTAAGCTGCTGTATGGCTACGAGGGATGGAGAGATCCCTCAGGAGCCCAAAACACGTCTCCAGGGAGAGATAGGGTGTGAATGACACTGAGGGGTTAAATGTGGCTTGAGAAAGAGGGACATGAAGAGCAGTATTGCTGTAAAGCCTTCAGCAGGCAACACTAAAGGACATGGAAATGGTCCTAGGCCCACATCGCACTGATAACGAGAGGAGTGTAAAAATTATATTGGAGACATTCAATTTAGGGTATCTGTTCTATCAAGTCATCCAATGAAAAAAGACACACTATTCTTAAAAGCTAAATTTAAGGATCATTTCTTTACTAAAGGACACTCAGAGTGTGGTTAGTGAAGTTTCAAGTACATATTTACGTTTTATCCCAGTTCTAGCTTCAATATTATAGTCTTAGTTTTACCTTAATCTGAACCTGGACAATGGTTCAGCTTGGGAAAAATCATTAATATTTACGACCACTATTAACTTTTATCCCCAAAAGCTCACACATCTCTCCCTAAAAGGGTTGTTAGAAGGGATCCCAAATGAAAAATTCAGCAAGATTCACGTCAGTGTAATCCCACAGAGAAAACCAGGAACCATTTCTTTGGCTATGTAATACATACTGAAAAAGAAAGAAAACATAACTCTAAGAATTAACGCTATCAGCGCTAACATTTTTTATCTTTTTTTTTTCAAAGCTTCTTGACATGGTTTAACTATGATAATTGACAATGTTTGTGTCTCCATCGAGTGACTTCCTAAATTAAGTAATTAAAAGATAATTGTAGCCACAATACAGTAACAAAAGACAGATATATGTATACTGGGAAAACTTTATATTGTCAGGGCAGACTGGAAGATTATTATAATCTAGCATGACCTCCTGTGTAACACAGACAAGAGCATTTCAATGGTAATACAGCAGGGAGAAAAATATTCTTCCCTGCTCTGTAAGCAACCACTATCAACCCAATTTCAGGATATTGCTGCTATCTTCAGGTTACAAAGGCCCGGCTTTGCTCCCCTCCCCCATCTAATCTACGAAAACCCACATAAATCTTTGAATTGAGCTCTCCGAACCTGACATAGTCCTCGACATTTTTAAAAAAGAATTTCCAGCAAGTTCAATCTGACCTGAACACTACGGTCACTTGCTGGAAACGAGGAGCACATTCTTTGCTAAAAATGATGACACAATAGATGGATCCAGGGTTTCTGGAGACAGCACTTTATGTTTCCTTCAGAAAATGAAACAAAGCCTTTCCCACCTACTATTCTATTAAACAATATCTTAAATACCATGGCGACTACTCTCTTCTTCTACTGCAGACAGTAGATTTTAAAATACTTTCAATTTTTTAAACTACCAAATTGTTTTAAAAAGTATATCATTCACATGCTAAATGCTTTTTGGAAGAGGGCAGACTTATCTCACTGCAAAATTAAGAAAGGGAAAGTTTATGCAGTTCTCAGTCCTAAGAGCCACCAGTACATAATGAACTGAACATTTGTTTATAATTAATTTTAAATGGCATTGCCATTTTTCCTTCACTGTTTACTTTTACTGTGACTGCAAAGACAGTGCGCCGTAAAACAGTATCGGCTCTTTTGAAGCATTCATATTATTTCTCTTTTCAATACATATGCAAGAGTAGAAGCTGGCAAAGAAAAGCAGCAAGCTGAAAGTTTATTTAAAATGTTCCATAACTAACAACTGTAACACAGCTGACCCTACAGTTTGCCTGCAGAAGGATCAGGGATGGCCTAACCTTTTTAACCTGACATGGATGGAGGCATGCACAAGACTGAGCAGCACACCTCCCCTGGGCATGACATTTGAGGATTTGTACTGACGAGCAAAATGAGGCAGCTCCACATGTGACTGCTGTTTCATTTCTTTGTGCTTTTGTAATTTCCCAGCATGTAGGCTTGGGTCTTCTTTTGGTCCACAGGACACACATGTCACTAGTTTAGCTGTTGGCTATCTTACCAGTGACTTAATGGCCAAAGTGACACATCCAAAGCTAGAGAATTACCTCTGGTAAGTTAAAAAAGGCCATGTCTTTTTGCTGTCACATATCACATGTTACTTTAACTTTGGTCTCAGTGAGACACCCACTGCAGCAGCCCTGTTCTACAGATGAAAGTACAAACTTAAGAAAATAATACAAATGGCTATTTAGGTTTTCAAAATTTTCCTTGATTTCCATTCTTAAATATTTGGATGTGATTAAGCATGACCTGTAGACCTTGCCAGTGAGTTTGTAGCATAGTGCCATGATCTCCCCAATGACATGCTACAAACACCTGTTTTATGGCAAGATAACATCTTGCCAGTCAATTGACCATCCCTAGAATTTCACATTAATAAGTGCTTTCTCTCTTGCTTACTCCATCAGATCCTGTTCATTTTCCAAAGAGTATGGAGGAAAAGGAGAAACAGCAGTACTGCTTCTTCCAGAAAAATATGGAACTTTCAGTGCATTTTGCATAAGACAGGAAATATCTGTGGCAACTGTGCTCTTCCCAACATTTGAGGTTGATCGGTGGTGCTATTCAGAGGCTTTCTTTCATTTTCAAGCTGGTGTATGCCTGCTTTACGACACTCGCATGCCCAGGCCACTCATGTTTCATATGCATTATAACAGATATAATTAACATGAAAGATTATTATGAAGAAAGTACTGAAGACAATTAACAGACAAATTAATGCTTAAACATGCTACTGCTACATGTAAGTGCAGCACCGTTGATATTCCATAAAACTGGTTCCTATTTTTGCACCTTGACCCCAGGCTGCTATTTAGGGTTCACTAAGTTCCTCCAATTAGAGGAATGCAATTCTTACAATTATTTGCAAAGATATAAAAAATAATACCAAATAATAAACTGAAGAAGGCATAGCTGTAAATTACTTGCACAGATTTAGGAGAGATTATTCAAAAGTGCTTGTCCTTAGCACAGTTGACCTGGCTGCTGCTGCTGAATGCTACAGCATAACTTGCAGTATAGAATAATTCTTCAAAACCTTTCCTACCCCAATTCCAGTTTTCATACATGGAAAATAATTGGTTACACAAAAAACCTTGACCAGTATTCTGGTTTTAAGGAAGACACTATTGTTAAGTGAATGGAAAAAGTAGGTTGACATAAGCTCAAAAGATCACTTTTTCAGCCCCAGAACAGTTACAGGCTTTGGGCTAAACGCTTTAGTTTATGTAAAATGTCACACCATTTAGAAATGGCTATTTTAAACAGTTTAGCTGCTGAGGCTTTACTCTCCTCTTATAATTCAGTGTACTAATACCAGGGCTGGTCAAAGACAAAGAAAGCGGAGGAAGAAATAAAAGCTGTTGAAAAGCCATCATTTCTGTATCTCATTGACTCCCACTGACTTCTTGTTGATTACTCAGTCGAAATTAACCTGTTTCAGCAAGTAAGTTCCTATTGATGTCCTCTGTACAACCAAGTATTCATTACCCTGGTTTGCTTAATGTAAATTACATTGAACTTACCAAATCCAAAAGCACTGGAGCCACCAACACTCTGGGAAGCCTGAACACTGGTAGAGGTGTAGAGCCCAGTTACCAGTAAGCCATCAAAGAAGGTACTTGTCGAAATAGTCACTGAAAGAGAGAAATAAAATATGAGTAATTATTTGTAACTAGCTCTTACAAGTACTTATAAGTACACGTAAGTACGTACATTCTGTGAATAGACTCTTGCCCTCGAATGAGATTCCATCATTCAGTCCAGTGAATTCATCTGAATTCCCCCAATACTTATGACACTTCAGTGACTTTTACTTGACAGGGATTGCTGATAAACTCTGATGTCTCCCCTAAATCACATTCCACCTCCCCATATTGCTCTCTCTTGTTGGGAACACCACGGGAACATCACAGTGACTGGCCAGGAAACTGAAGCAAAGTACAGTGGGGTGACTACTAGTCCATTCACTGATGATATACATTCAGCAGTGAAACAGTTGATTGTGGCTGTTTTTTAAATTCGAACAGTCATTTAGTGTTTCCCCTAGGGTACATGTTGGCTTAAACTTACCTTGAAATATCTAAAGTACATAGAAAAATTGACAGCGGCTTAATTTGTTCTGAGCAGAGGAGCAGTATTTACCACATTTAATTTAATATTCAACTTTTTTATGTTTACAAATCTTCCTTTCTTTGATTATTCAATAGTATACTGAATGATTCCTGAATCCAACATTTCTGCTCCCACGCTTCCCTAAATGCAGATGCAGGTTCAGAGCCATATGATCAGTTTTTAAGAGGCCACTTCTGATATATATGTTAAAAGAACAGAAAAAGCGAGTAGATTTTTAAAAATAGAGGAAGTATTATAGAGAGAAAAAGAAAAACCAAATAAGCAAACAAAGAATTTTTCCTGAATTTGATGATGAAGTGGCGAATAATTCAGAACCTTTTCTTCCCTTTATGCTTTTAAACCAGCAAAGAGGCAAAACATATGTTGAAAAAATATGCCTGTGTGTTATTTCTGAAGACTTGGCAAAACAGTCAGTGAAAAGCATTGATAGAAGGGCACCGGGCCAGTACTTTGCTGCCATTTTGTTTCCCTGTGGGGAAGCATCTTATTCTTTACTGAATAGGATATAATGCAAAATCCTACTGTGAGCAGGTGACCAGTTTCTCTGTGGGAAAGAAGTGATATTTTACAATGCCTGTGTTTGATTTTGGACATATTTGTGTGATTGTCAACCCCCATTTTACATAAGTATGTAATAGGTCAATTCTTATTGTTGAAAGAATTTCCAACACAGTATGGCTCCCTCATTAAACCTCTGGGAAACTGCACAACGCCTCTAGCACATTTGTTAAAAACAGAGTATTAGGCTGCTATTATACACATGTCAAATGTTTCAGAATAATTTCATAGTTCTTCAAAAGGAAAAAAATTAATCATGACATTCTCAGTGATTTTTCTCTCTACCCACTGGTGACACACATCAAATTCCCATAAAATGAAAGAAAACACACACCATGCCAAGTTAATGACCAAGAACAGGAAAACTATGCTAATGTACAGGTCAGCAACAGGACCATGATTTTGTGTAGGGATCAGCGCTCGTCACCGAGGGCTTTCAGCTTGCCCTTCCAAGAACAACAAGAAGACTCCTCTGAGATCCTCTCCTCCTGGCTTTGTTTCTACCTTTACACTGTCTCATGACATATGTTGATGCCAAATATCTGGCACATCAGGAGGAAGGAATAATGCCAAGACCCACCTGAACCTTGGAAAATATCTGGAAGGTCACAGAGCACTCAGGCCTGGGCAGGCAAGGGGGACTCTGGCACAGCCCCACTGCCCCATGGTGCCCCATGTGCAACATAGCAGTGAGTATCGCCTACAGGTCCAATCAGTCTTTACTCCATCCTCCACAATACACTTGCTTAGGAGAACTATTTGGGTGAACGAAGGAGAGAGAAGTCCTTCCTATCACAGGGGACTGCCTCAGTGGGCAGGGGAATGCCACCTCAAAAAGAGCAACACCCCATGCCAGCCCTCCTGGATGCAGCATGGGGGCAAGCAGAGAGCCCTGTCTTGACTTGTCTCACACGTCGCAGCAGGGATGGTGAGACCTCACTTGGAGTATTGTGTGCAGTTCTGGTGTCCTCAACATAAAAAGGACATGGAACTGTTGGAACAAGTCCAAAAGAGGGCCACGCGGATGATCAGGGGACTGGAGCACCTCCCGTATAAAGATAGGCTGAGAAAGTTGGGGCTGTTCAGCCTGGAGAAGAGAAGGCTGTGTGGAGACCTCAGAGCAGCCTTCCAGTATCTGAAGGGGGGGCTATAGGGATGCTGGGGAGGGACTCTTCATTAGGGACTGTAGTGATAGAACAAGGGGTAACGGGTTCAAACTTCAACAGGGGAAGTTTAGATTGGATATGAGGAAGAAATTCTTTACTGTAATGGTGGTGAGGCACTGGAATGGGTTGCCTAGGGAAGTTGTGAATGCTCCATCACTGGCGGTGTTCAAGGCCAGGTTGGACAGAGGCTTGGGTGGCATGGTTTAGTAGTAGGTGTCCCTGCTGATGGCAGGGGGGTTGGAACTAGATGATCTTAAGGTCCTTTCCAACCCTAACTATTCTACGATTCTATCATTCTATGGGAAGGAAGCTTGCAAGAGTGCATGCAAGTCTGCGAGAGCAAGTAGCCCGTGGTGCAGACACGGGTAGGAAACCCTCAGTTGCTCTGAAATAGCCTAGCGAGAAGTTCTGAGAACATCTTCCCAGAAAAAAGCAGTAGGGCTGCACTGAGAACAGCTACTGATCAGGCAACAGCACACTGCAAATATTAGAGGCAAAGCTGATAACAGCTACTTTAAAAGTTACCCAACATTTCCTTCTATTTTCAGTTCTTGAGATCTCTGCCAATTTTTACCCTTGTGGGGTTTTTTGGGTCTTTTTTTTTTTTTTTTTTTTCTTCATGGTGTCTGCCTCAGAGCACGTGAATTATTTAAAGGACAAGGATTTACAGTCAAAACAGTTCATTCATTTCTGAGATGAAGTTAGAGGAAAAAGTTGTGCTGCCCTGGCTGAAAAATTCCAGTGTCCTTTCCTTTCAGCAGCTCTTCTAATCTGAAGTGTGAAAGCTGTCCTCCATTAGGACAAATCATATCTTTTTATATATATATATACATATATACACACACACAGAAACAAACATCCCACAACCACAAACCAGTTCACATGTGCTCGACAGAGGCATTTTCATTCTTAGCATCTAAATATTTCTGGAGATTCTGTCCTCATTTGGCACCGCGAGAGCACTCGCTGACTAATAGGGCTCTCTGAAAAATGTCCCATGAAATACGCTTCCGTCCAGCTATATTGCTTTGTGGGAGAAGAAGTGCTCTGGGGAGATATCATTTCCTATCATGTTTTGATCTGGGAAGTTTTCTCAGTGTTTTAAAGCAAAAAAGTCATGTCTGCTGGCTGGAAAGAAAGGTGAACAAGAAGGGATCTTTATCAGAAGTCTAAGCCTTCTGATGAGAAAACATCAATTCAGCAGAATCTCACTTCTCCAAAAGCTGAAAAACGTGCAAACTGTCACAAAAATGAAGTTGCTCCTAAAGTTTGACAAAAAACCATTGTGAATAACTTCAACTTAGGAGATACAAAAGCAGACCTGAGTACAAGAGGACAGTGACCATACCAGGATAGAGAAAGCGACGACACTGCAAAAAGTACAGGGAATAGGGAAAAAAGAAACTTTTTGGAGAAGAAACAGGCAGTGATGGAGAAGAGAGGGCTATGGCTGGGCAAAATAGCAGAGAGAAGATGATAAAAAAACCTGGAAACCCTAGAGATATTCAGTATAAGGCACTCACACAGTGACCAGAAGGACCATGGCGCAAAACCACCTGCAAAAGCCAATAGTGAAGCGTAGGTCAGCTTCACAATGCTGGTCAATCTACTATGTCAACCTGCTATGCAGTTTTTACTCTACCTTCTGAATCAAGTGAACAGCATTTGCATGATGGGTATGAAACCTTCCTGCCCATGAATCACATGGACAGGAACACATTGGTTAGGTAGATAACTTCAGTTTATATTGTAAAAGCCAAGGAAATGGGTCGATGAAAGAGGGTCATATCAGGGCTGGGAAATACCATAGAAGTAGCCTCCAGTGCTGCTTTGCCCTACCATTCTTTCCGTGCAATGGTTGTGGTCACAAAAAAACTGTATTTCTGAGAATCATGAGGCCCTCAGTTCAGTTTTCCATGCTCAGCACATACACGCTGCTGTGCTTGCCTACATCTGCTACAGAGACCAGCTAACTGAGTACATGGGCTGGTCTCATCTTGCCAACGCCACACATCTCTGGGGAGCTTGGAGGTGTTATTTCCTTGGGAATGGAGGGGATGAGGCAGCCTCTCTCAGGACATACCTTGCACTTCCCACAACAGGTTTCTGCAAGAGCCCTGGAGTTGGTGCCTCCTGTGGGATGAGGAACAGCGGTGCCTCCAGCAACGCTGGGAGCTGACATGTCTTGAGGAGGAAGCAGGTCAGGAAGATAGATACTGGCAAAGATGCTACTGAAATTATACTATAGGTGGAGGCAGCAGCATGACAGGAAAGACAAAGGGGATTTTAAACTATAGTTATATTCTGATATTGCTAAGAAACTCATGCTGTTCTTATGAACATAATTTTCACTGTTTCCAGTGTTATATGCTACAAATACTATATAGTATTGTAGAAGTCTTTCATCTGTGTAATTAATTGCATAAAAATTGCCTTACATTCTCTTGATGGACGGACAGTCTCTTGATTGTCTCTGAAAAGACAGCTGCATTTTGACTGACACAAAAAAATACTCAAAGTACAGTCAATGCATCTAAACTGCAAAGCCAGAGAAACTGCCAGGTGGAGGAAGGGGATCATCTCAGGAGATAACTGCCACTGACAGAGGAGAGATTCAGAGCAGCCCTGTGGAGAAGGACTTGGGGGTGTTGGTCGATGAGAAAATAAACATGAGCCAGCAGTGTGCGCTCGCAGCCCAGAAAGCCAACTGTATCCTGGGCTGCATCAAAAGGAGCATGACCAGCTGGTCGAGGGAGGTGATCCTGCCCCTCTACTCTGCTCTCGTGAGACCTCACTTGGAGTATTGTGTGCAGTTCTGGTGTTCTCAACATGAAAAGGACATGGAACTGTTGGAACAAGTCCAGAGGAGGGCCCCGAGGATGATCAGGGGACTGGAGCACCTCCCGTGTGGAGACAGGCTGAGAAAGTTGGGGCTGTTCAGCCTGGGGAAGAGAAGGCTGTGTGGAGACCTCAGAGCAGCCTTCCAGTATCTGAAGGGGGCCTATAGGGATGCTGGGGAGGGACTCTTCATTAGGGACTGTAGTGAGAGGACAAGGGGTAACGGGTTAACACTTAAACGGGGGAAGTTTAGATTGGATATAAGGAGGAAGTTCTTTACTGTAATGGTGGTGAGGCACTGGAATGGGTTGCCTAGGGAAGTTGTGAAGGCTCCATCCCTGGCGGTGTTCAAGGCCAGGTTGGACAGAGGCTTGGGTGGCATGATTTAGTGGTAGGTGTCCCTGCTGATGGCAGGGGGGTTGGAACTTGATCTTAAGGTCCTTTCCAACCCAAACTATTCTATGATTCTATCATTCTATGACAGGTCTTACCAAATCTAGCTGCTCTTTAGCATCAGCTAAATGTCGCTAAGAGGACTGATAGATACACAGAAATTCCACAGAATTTGAAGCTGCTATTTATGACAGTCAAAGAGTTAAAAAACTTTAAGGCAAGGAAAACTACAAGATGTAGACATATAGATAAAACACAGTGTGAGTGGAGATTTAACAGAGCTCAGGAAAGATTTAATAAAGACAAAAATCATTGAAGCCCTGTCTACTGTTTATGTGAGTAAAGACACTCAGCTGCAGTGTGAATCTGCACTTTTGTATACCATGAAGAAAACAGAAAGGAATTTTGATATGCGACATGGGATCACCACAGACTTCGTAAAATGAGACTTCCTTGCATCAAAGCACGGACATTTTTTGAGTTCTTCTCAAGGTCAGAGCCAGTTCCTAGTAATACTGTAATATTGAATCATTGTGCACCTGAGGTATGGGTGGAAACCTTCCTCTTAAGAAATAGATTACTTACACTGAAGCAGTTGGTTTTGGTTATTTTTCCTTGACACCTCAAAAAATATATCAGCCTCAAAGTAACACAAGTCAGGTGCACAATGGCACTGTCCAGAGAGGCCTCTGTCCCTTCACAGTTCTGCGGCTTTGAAAGGAGACTGCAAAAAGAAATGCAGACTAACATAAAACACAGCAAAGAGTGAAAACATCCCACTACATTCAGTGCCAAGCAGAGCTTTACACTCCCTAAAACAGCTAGTAGTAGGAATGTTCCATGGCTATCTGCATCTCAGCGTCACTTGGCCAACATGACCTGATCAAAACCCCACGCTGGGTTGCTCCTGTTTCAGATTTTCCCTCTCTGGCTTTGTTCACAACAACTTTAAAAGTAGAAATGAGGTGGAGCCCCCCAAGCGGATTTCTGGACTCATTACCTGTAGTCCCAGCAAGCTGGAAAGGGTTTGTGCAAAAGGTGAGTTAACACAGGGAAGACGTTCTTTGTCCTTTTCCAAGTTGGTCCCCTCTTTTAGGCAGTGGTGCCTTTATGCTACCATCATGCAATGCCAACCACAAGTGGTGCAAGTGTAAACCCATCCTGGCATGTAGTGCTGTCTTAAAGGGCTCAGATAATATTAAACCCAAACCCTTAAAATACCACACAACCCCTGAAATGTCAACTACAGATTAAATTGCTAGTAATAAGAGAATAACCTCTGATGTCTTATTTAAAGGTACGCTGTTCAGACACCACAGTGATAGGAAACCTATAAATACTCAGGTAGAGTTTTAGAGGTATGCATTCAAAATAGCATGCTGATCTATGTAAATCAATGGTGGAGTATGCATTGTTGCAAAAATCCAGCAACTGTTTAGAATTAATTGCACTCAGAACCTTACTAGCAAAAAAGGAGGAATTAAAAAAATCCCAAACCAACAAACCACCAAGTGACACATTTGTTGACATCAAACTGATTGTTACTGCTCATGGAAATATTCTGCTGTCAAAAGAAACCAAAATCCAGGAATTTCAAATATGAATGCCAGGCAGATACCCAAGAACAGTGTGAATCACAGGTCTACTACACCTGTCATCCTAAATCCAAAACACAGAACTATACCAACTACTAGGGAGAAAACTAACTCCATCTCACATGAAATCAGGACAACGTCTCCTCCAGCAAAATCAAAGGCAGGAAACCTATGGGATTCTTATTCATATTGGTATTGATTTTCCCCAGGTATGTAGGGAAAAACAAAACAGAAGGACATTTCAGCATGGTTAACTAAACAGACATGGGTGAGGGACAGCACTCTTAGAACTGACAGCATTTTCACTTAAGTTATGGTTTTCTAAAGCCCACGCTAAACTCACAACAGCACACCAGTGAATGTTTCTCGAAGGTGGGCAGACGGTGCCTTGAATAACACCATCTCTAACCTGTGATGCCTTCACCAATAACTTCAGTTACCAATAGCTCTTGAGAAGAGGGTAGTAAAAATGCCCAAGTTTTGAACCTTGATCCCTAAACAGCTTAAAATCAGATCTGGTAGGGCTTTGTGTTATAGTGCTAGTTTCAGTGGTTCTGCCCCATGCTCCATCAAATCTCTTTGTCTCCACAGCTTTTCAATTCCTTTCCTAAATCGGTAATAAGCAGAGAACTGAAAATAGATTGCAGATGTGTGGCAAGATGTCAGTAACATGATATACAGACATCATTTGTCATTGATGCAGAGTAGCCTATCAGCCCAGTGAAAGAACTATTTGCAGAGACACTACTTATAACATCTTTTTGAAAGCTCATAACAAGACAGTGACAGTTACATCAGCTGCAATATAAGCAGCGTTTATTCTTATATTCCTAAACTACAAAGGATTGGTCACAATTTATAAGGTAAGACTGCTTCTCACTAGAAGCGAGAAGTCCAATGGCTAGGCCTGTGAACAGGCTCTGATACCTCGTACACAATTCCAATATTGGACCCAAAAGCCTCATTTCTTATGCATCAAAATCCCTAACTTAAATATGTTTCTGACCATATCCAAAGCTACCAGAAACTTGGCCATGTTGAGCAACGAGGTGCTTTGTTCCAGCTGGCATCACCAAACACATTAGCACAGCCCAAAGAACTGACAGAAAAGGGGTAAGGCTGGCTGCTGGCATAGCAGCCTGCTTCCTAACTAGTAGATGAGTAATGAAGGCTCTCACCTAGGTAAGAGGACTCAAACCTGAATCTCCCAAGGAAATATCCTTAAATATTTAAACCCCAGTATGTGTGTGGCCCAGCAGGCATTGCATTGTGTATGGGAAAAGTGAATATCAGCTGGCACAGAGAAAGGGTTGTTCTCTATTCCCATGGCTGGGACAGCCTTCTTGGAAGGAGGAGATGGAGGTTTCAGTCAGTGGCACAGTGAATATGTGTTATGGCTATATAAAGTTCCTGACAACGTCATATCTATTTATGTCACCCTATTTAGCCTGTAAATCTCACCCTAACATTGATGTCTAAAATGGGCCAGATGAATCACACTCAAGAAATGCTTGATTCTCCACACTGACTCGAAGGGAGCCTAGACTGTAAAACTCAGCTGTAGTTGTCAACAATGGAGATGGCCAAACTCAGATGAATCTCACTAAGAAACACTCACAATAACTTAATTATCCAACTTGTATTTAGGTGACCAACTATCACCCACATCAGAGGGAGCTGAACAGGAATTAAGCTGCCTAGCACCCAGTGCTCACTGAGCTTATTAAAGACAGTGACTATCTTTATCTTCTTTCTTGTGCTATGACAAATACATTATACATGCTTAGCAACTTAACAAGCACCGTTGTGGTACCAAGCTCCAAAGGATATCAGCAAGTGTCTGTTACTCCATTTGACAACTTCACAGGGCAATGAACAGCATTAATGAAGTTTAAGCAGTAAAAATTATACTATGGATATGAAACAAAACCTGTTTAACAAAAATGTAAGTCAGGTGTGTCTCTAAAAGTGCTGTCTAACAAGAAGCCACCAACAGTCAAAATTCAACCACTGAATTCTATTGCATACTAGAGCGAAAAAAAGAATGATCATCTAAATGCTGTTTCATATAATGATTGAGGATTACAATTTATAGTGCTAGTTTAAGAAGCACAAACCAAATCATAGAATCATAGAATAGTTAGGGTTGGAAAGGACCTTAAGATCATCTAGTTCCAACCCCCTGCCAGGGGCAGGGTCACCTCCCACTAAACCATGCCACCCAAGGCTATGTCCAATCCAGCCTTGAACACTGCCAGCAATGGAGCATTCACAACTTCCCTGGGCAACCCATTCTACTGCCTCACCACCCTTACAGTAAAGAATTTCTTCCTCATATAAAATGCATTTCTGGGAAACAAAATATTATTATGACAGTCAGTAGCATAACATAACAGCCAGAAACATACATTTTAATGGTATGTACACAATGGTTAGACTTAAATAATTGTGAAACATTTTGCCAGTCATAATGTATTGTTTCTCTTATCTAAAGTCCCAGGAGCATATGAGAAGGGATGATGGTCATTCCTAAACCTCACCAGCTACAAAGGGTATGAAGCAAGGCTCATCACTGGTTGATGTTGGAACCATTTTGTGTCCTTATTCAGCAACCACCAATCTCCTTATTAACTTTCAAATTCAAATTTAGTCCTGCTTCTATGAAACGCACCAACATAAGGTTTTTCTTAAAAACAGATTAAACATTATTGTGATTACCTTTTTATTACTCCAAGCTTGAGAATATTGACCTTCGTTTTGAAGCCTAACCTTATTTTTCATGCCTTTCAAGTTTATGTGAGGCTGTCTTTTTGATACTCGTACATGAAAATTTCATATTGTTGGCTGTGCTCTCAATAAATTATTTAGAAGGTCTGAATATTACCGCAGTGTTCAGATTTTCAGAAGAGTTTGGTAAATCCCTTTATTCTACTGTCCTCAAAAGACAAACAGCTACTCTATACAAAACTAACAATAGCATTAAAAAATGAAACGAAGGCTGGCTTGGAAGAGAGCAAGTATAATTATCTACTGGGAATTTATTATAATTCAGTAATATCTAAACATTAGCAAGAACTTTTGTGTTAATTTTAGCTAAGGAAGCATGCCAACTAAAACCGGGCTGTTGAACATGTTTACCTCAGGCTAAAAGAATACAAATCCTCATATAGACACATGAATTATGATAAGCAAATATTGTGAAGTGCATGAGTTCCAGTGATACCAAAGAATAAGGAAGAATCTGGCTGTTCCCGCTTGGGTGGGGGTACTGGGAAAAACTGTCTGGATGGCCAGGCCCAAGGAGCAATGGTCAAGTAAAATTCAGTTGGTGGTCAGTCACAAGTGGTGTTCCCAGGGCTCAGCACTGGGGCCAGTTCTGTTTAATATCTTTATCAATAATCTGGACAAAGGGATTGAGTGCACCCTCAGTATATTCGCAGATGACACCAAGTTGGGAGGGAGTGTTGATCTGCTTTGAGTGCAGGAAGGCTCTGCAGAGCGATCTGGACAGGCTGGATCAATGGGCTGAGGCCAGTTGCATAAGGTTCAACAATGCAGTCCTGCACTTGGGTCACAACAATCCTATGCAATGCTACAGGCTTGGGGAAGAGTGGTTGGAAAGCTGCTCAGTGGCAAATGACCTGGGGACCAGCTTGTGCCTGGGCAGCCAAGAAGGCCAAATCCCTTCCAGCCTCACTTTCCTGACACCATCCAGATGCAGTTGTTTTTGAAGTACAAGAAACAGGGCATGCAGAGAATGAGCCCCACATTCCCTCTGCATACCCTCCCATCTCCCACAGTACACTGGCCTGTGACATATAATAGTCATCAATGAACTATTAAAGCATCTATTTAAATAATTGGATTTGTACTTTTACAGCTTCAGGTGGCAAGAAGCAACATAATTCTATTCTATAATGTGTGAAAATTTTTTCACTTTACTTTTTAAGCCCTCTTTTCTCCAAAATCTTGCATTTTCAGAAACAGCAAATCATGTTTGCTTTACCAACAGCATTCAATATCTATAGGCATCTTTCATATCTCTCTCAACCACCTCTTTTACCAATTTGAGGAAACTTACTTTAGCTTCCCATTACATGTAAAGATTTTGCCTCTCTCCAATCATGTAGTTTTACTATGATTTTTTCAAACAGAAGCAACCAGATCTGCCCACAACACTGAAACCTGGGCATATCATTTAATGCACACCCAGCGGCAAAACAATGCTGCTGTTTTACTCTTTACTCCTTTCCGCCTAATTCCCTTCATTTTAACAGTATCACAGTGTTAAACGTTACTACCTTAAGCAGCATGCTATATGATGCTGTTACCTTGCTGTTAAGCCCCCACAATCACTTCGACCACTCTTAACTTCAGGCATTGAGCCTTGACAATGACTTCTTCCCCATCAGACTCAGTCCTCCCTCCTCCTTGTGTGGTACAAGTCAGGTGAAAGCTGGCACAGCTCTTACAATTTAGATGATGAACAAAAGTGAGTAATAAAGTTTCTAACTCCACTTATCTTTAATATATTTGTGCTTATCTTCCTTAAACCAGAGCTTAACAGGGTTGCTTAATGGACCGCAGTAATAAAAGACCTTAAATAACCTGGTACTTTGCAGTCTAAATAGGTTGGGCATCCAATATAGCAGCTGTGCATTGGACGTGCCGTTGGTTTTTTTTTAGTGTCAGACTGGGAATTCATCTGCTTGGATGTGAACAGAACATTTTCCTCCTCACCCAAACTGCTCATCTCAGAGTCCTTTCTATACAACAGATCCACCCCACAGAGTCAGCAGTGTCTGTGTCATGGCCTGCCCAGCCCAAAAGTAGATACCAAATCAGGTTCTGGGAGGGGTTGCTATAGCCCCTGAGGAGCAAGGGAGTGAAAATGCATGAAAGTCCTGGTTAGAAGAGCAAAAGTAAAGAAAAAGAGTATGGAAAAATAAAGACTGAAATGCACCAGGTGTTGCTGAGAACCACAAGCAGAAGTGGACCAAAATACACAATGCTGATTATTATAGGAACAGGACATGAGAGTTTAAAAATGTGATTTAATTTTGCATGTATGATTCACGCAACAAAATACTTCTGCTTAAACACAGTCCCTCGTTTAGTTGGTGCCGAATGCTGTTTAAAAAAAAAGCCAGACAACCCCCATCTATAAACTGGCACAAAAGTACAAAATAGCCTAGAGATTGATTGCCATTCTAAGCTAGACAGGATGGAGTAAATGAGGATTCATATGGGAAAAATACAGTAGGGTTTATGCTAAAAATAAAGCAGTATTTATACTGAATTCTGGCATACGAATGATGACTGGACTGCAATAAATGGCATAATAGTATTGTAAGGTCTTATCAAGGAAAAATTCTTATTTCCAAAGGTTTAAGTCCGAAAAACATGCACAAGAATCTGAGAAAAATAAGAAGAAATATTTACTAGATCATTGGCATTTAAAACATACCTGATGCAAATTGAGTCAAAGAATTAGAATAATTCAATTCAATAATTCATAAGATTTCAAAGAATAAGAAACAAAATTCCTAAACTAAGAGCAATATTAAAGCTCAGTGGCATCTGTTTGTCTTATCTTTATGGATAGGTGGCTAAATGGGTGAGAGATGGTCACCATAATACATATAATGTATGGTTATAATTTACATTGTAATTCTTTACGTTATGTTTTGTAAAGGCTAAGCACACCAAGTAACTGATGGCTTCCTCACTAAGGGTATGACTGCAGGTATATCATTTTATGGTGAGTGATTTGTTCTTTGTTTTAGGTTTTTATAATGCTCAACTACTGAGCAAGAAAAAACAAGGACTGAACAGCCCGACTGTGGCAGGCTGTGATTAGGAAACAGTTGGCATGGCTCTGGGGGAAAAATCCACAAAGTGCCCTCTTTATGTTTCGCTTGGGCAAAGGGCTGGAACTGAAGATGAAAAAGCTCCCTTCCAGACTCCTGTTTCTAGACACTTCCTAGCAGATGCTTTGCTACCTTTAAACACTCACAAACATCTGAGCCCAATGCTCTGATAAAGCAACCAGCCAAGCCATGCACAAACAGAAAAAAAATGACTGCAGCACGATGACTTTTGCTGGATGAACTTGTGCTTGTCGTTTAGTTGCTTGTTAAATACTTTACACACACAGCTGAGTCCCAAATGGTCACTTTCTGTTCTTAAAAAAAAAAAAAAAAAATAAGGAACAGGATGGTTCTTGTCCCTGGTGCGCACAACTATCCCAGATAATACCAATACAAATTCCTCTAGCCCATAACAGACTTTTAACAAATCAGTTCATGTCCTTTTTCCATGCTGAAATTCTTTCTGCTCCATGCATCCCAGTGAAAGAGATAAGTATTCACAGCCATGTCCCTGCTATGACTCATATCTTGTTAGAACAGAAACACGCACTTGGCTCTCTAGACAAAAAATCCCACAGCCGCCTGCCTCTGTTTCCTGCAAGCCTACGGCCCCCTGGGTTGTGCACTGTTGTGTCACAGAGGTCTTCATATCCCCCAGGACACAATTACTATGAAGTTCCTCTGGAATAAATGATGTTCTGCATATTATTATAGGAGGGTGGCAAGCGATAAATGTTAAATATGTTAACCCTAATGTTTCAATGTAGCCTTGACAGCTTTTGTGCAAGTAATCAGCAGAGCAACTTTATGTCACCGCAATAGTGCTCGGAGCAGATACAACTTAGGCAGACAGAAGAGTCAGTTGGGAGGAATGGAGCTAAGGCATACCTCATACTTTAGGGCTTTGCTGTTGGGAGCATGAAACCCGTGTTCTTTGGCAGTAAAGAGTTTGAAGAGGACTGCAGCAAACATGGCAAATGGGTAGGATATCACACGGCATGTTCAGTCACTATGTTGTCAAATGCTTATTCGAGATTAAAAATTTCCATTCTTTCATGTCAATTTGAAAAGCCTCAAAAAAGCATGGTTACACCATGGAAAAGTGAGCTACTTGGCAAACTAAGATGTGCAACTACCAAAGCCACTCTCAAGAGAAGAGGAGGTTAATAACAGGAAGAACTAACTTAATTGCCACAACAACCTGTACTGGTATCCTCAACAAGAAGCCAAGCTAGCCAAGAGCCATGATAACCAGCAGATCTATGCCAAAAAAAACCAGAAAACCCAGAGAGAGGTTTTTATCTTCCCAGCTTTTCTTCTTCACTTTGCCTGTGAAAATTTCAACAGTAAAACCAAGAAAGTACATCCGTACATCTTCCACACATTAGCTGAGGTAAAAGTATATTCTCCCACCCAAAATCTTAAGAAACTTGGACTTTGCTAACTAAGACTCTTCCAGAAATATTAGCAATAATTAGAGCAGTGCCAATATTATTTGAACATTTGTTATCTCAAATATGAAAATTTAGAATAACAAAGGGATTTTAGAAGAATGAAATGTTTAAAAATTCATAAATGATAAAATATTCTTACTATGTCTTTTTTCTCAATGAAAATTAAATACTTTGATCTTCCCAAGCATCATTTCAGCTTAGAATTATGTACTGAAGTTCATGTTGTTGAACTGAAACAAAAAAGTGTATTTTTGATTTACAACAACATTTAAATGTCCTTCCCAAACACTTTGTGCGGCATGCTCCCTTTACCCAGGGCAGGCACTTTCCTATGCTTTATGCTTCACATTTTACAGCCTAGTCCACACATTCAGCCTACTGACAGAATAAAGGCAGTAAGATCCTAACCACAGACTTTGTGCTACTACATAACAAAACAAGAAATTGCTCCAGATGCAATCTCCCTCCAAGATCCTTGGAAAAACGTCATCTTATGTGATTTCCACTGGCTTTAAACTTACACTTTCTCATCCAAAGACAACTTCCTAGGGCTTAAACCATGCCTCTCATCCTTGTAATGAAGTGGAGAGTGTACAACATCCTCTCCTTCACATTCTCATAGCTCTCCAAGGGCAACAAGAAATACATGCTACAGAGACAGATGATATCTATCTACCTCAGAAAGTGAGATAGCAAATAAATCAAGATATTTAACTCAAGCAAATGCTCTTGGAACTGGTATTCATGGATGCACATTTGGGCATTAACTTGTAGCATTATTGTGTTCATTCTCTTCTCTGTTAAACTTCAAGGGTTTTTTTTGCAGCAGCCAGAATTATGTGCGGTGCTGTAGGGAAAAACTCTTCAAAAGGGAAAAACACTGCATCAAAGCAAGATTTCTACCTTGGACCTCAGCAAATTGCTTTGCTAGCCTATTATTATACTCAAGGCATTCTCAGGCAGCTGGGCCTCATTACAGGCAATGGAGCTTTAGCCATTAACTTCGGAGAGATCAGGATAAAGCACTGAATGCAATGAAGATAATTTAAAGCATGTTAAGCAAGAAAATGAAATGGTATAGAGCATTGCTAATGCCATATGCTAAATATGCTTCCTGTTGAGTGCTAGAAGACCATATATGCCCTGGGAGAGATGCTCCTACAGGGTTTTTGTTTTCTGCCAGCCTGATGGGGCACTGCCCTGATGCAGGCCTTGCCATGCTACAGCAGAATGAACAGCTAAAAGATGAGGTCCATCCCTTCTTCCTTGTTGTACCAGTCCCAAATAAAAGAAACATTTCCAGGCAAAGCATCATTGCAGAAAGTAGTTTTTGGGGGAAGAAAAACATGTAGTCAAGTGTTTGCCTATATAGGATTTGCAGATTTGTTTGTTGTGAGTTTTAACAGCACTGATACAGAAAACCAGAACATAAATGATACGGGCTTTCGGAGGACAGACCAGACTTAGAGCTATGTTTCTAATATATCTACAGCCTTCTGTACACCACAGGTAAACATGAGGTTATTTGATCTGCTGCACTACAAAGGAGAGGTCTTGGGAGAGGCACATATAGATGGACAATGCAGAGTGCTGCCAATACAGGATAAAGCGCTCAGAAGTGGTCTTTGCAGGCCAGGAAGGACAAGGATGTCCAAACCCAGTACCAGTGAGGGGGAGTGTCTTATCTGCATACCCCTGCTGAGTCCTGCTGTGGTTTGTCCTACTAGAGAACAAACCAGCAAGACAGACACTTCAACAGAAACAATTCACAGCTTTATAAAGGTAAATCCAACCCAACTTACACTACTTCCAGCCCTACCAGCTGTCAGTGTTGTCCATAGGGTGCATTTCCCAGGTCTCTGAATGTGGTAAAGCTGGTTTGTTTTGGATCTCATATGAATTTTGTGGAACACTGGAGGGGAGCTTTCCTAACCTACCAAAACCCATAGGCAGAACCAAACTTAAAAAAGCACCTTTTTAGGGAGTTAATCATTTTAGAAGTCTTAAAAAAGAAACTCTTTCTCCACTATCTCACCATTACAGCATCCTTTTTTTAACTCATTTGGGGTTCAGCAGCCACAAGCCAACATGCCTGCCAGGTCTATCCCACCTCATCCAGAGATACTCTGCTCTATAAGCAGAGTAAGTTTAAGTGCTCTGTAGACAGATAGCAACAGCATCATGCTTGCAGGCCCTTGTCCTCATGGGGGACTTTCAACCACCCTGATATCTGTTGGAGGAATGATACGGCACAGGACAAGCAATCCAGGAAGTTCCTCAATTGTGTGGGAGACAGCTTCCTTCTGCAAGTAATAGAGGAGCCGACAAGGAGAGGTGCCATGTTTGACCTTGTCCTCACCAACAGGGAAGGGCTGGTTGGAAATGTGACCCTCCAGGGCAGCCTTGATTGCAGCGATCATGAGATGATCAAGTTTGAGATCCATAGGACAGTGAGGAGAGCGTGCAGCAAGCTCCCTGCCCTGGACTTCAAGAGAGCAGACTTCGGCCTCTTCAGGAACCTGCTCAATAAGGTTCCATGGGATATAGCCCTAGAGGGCAGGGGGGCCCAAGACTGTTGGCTGATATTCAAGTATCACCTGTTGCAAGCTCAGAAGTAATACATCCTTACTAGGAGAAAGTGCTGCAGGAGGGCCAGGAGACCTCCTTGGATGGATAAGGAGCTGCTGAGGAAAATTTGAAGGAAAAAAGAGGCTTATAAAAGGTGGAAGAAAGGACAGGCGGCCTGGGAAGAATACAGGGATGTTGTCCGGGAAGCTAGGGACCAGGTTAGGAAAGCTAAGGCCCACTTAGAATTAAACTTGGCTAGGGATGTTAAGGATAACAGGAAGGGATTCTATAGGTACATTGCAAATAAAAGGCAGATTAGGGACAATGTGGGCCCTCTCCAGAAGCTATCAGGAGGACTGGCTACCCTGGATTTGGAGAAGGCTGAGGTTCTTAATGACTTCTTTGCCTCAGTCTTCACTTGCAAATGCTCTGACCACACCACCCAAGTCTTGCAAGGCAGACGCAGGGACAGTGAGAATGAAGACCCTGGGCCCACTGTAGGAGAGGATCTGGTTTGAGACCATCTTAGGAACCTGAACATACACTAGTCCATGGGACCTGATGAAATCCATCCGCGGGTCCTGAAGGAGCTGGCAAATGAAGTTGCTAAGCCACTGTCCATCATATTTGAAAAATCATGGCAGTCAGGTGAAGTTCCTGACGACTGGAAAAAGGGAAATATAACCCCCATTTTCAAGAAGGGCAAAATGGATGAGCCAGGGAATTACAGACCAGTCAGCCTCACCTCTGTGCCTGGCAAAATCTTGGAGCAGATTCTCCTGGAAGGCATGCTGAGGCACATGAAAAACAACAAGGTGCTTGGTGACAGCCAACATGGCTTCACTAAGGGGAAATCCTGCCTGACCAATCTGGTGGCCTTCTATGATGGGGCTACGGAACTGATGGACAGGGGTAGAGCAGTTATCGTCATCTACCTGGACTTGTGCAGAGCATTCGACACTGTCCCACATGACATCCTTGTCTCTAAATTGGAGAGACATCAATTTGATAGGTGGATCACTCGGTGGATAAAGAACTGGCTGGATGGCCACATGCAAAGAGTTGTGCTCAATGGCTCAATGTCCAGCTGGAGACCAGTAACGAGCGGCGTCCCTCAGGGATCGGTGTTGGGACCGGTCTTGTTCAACATCTTTGTCGGTGACATGGACAGTGGGATTAGGTGCATCCTCAGCAAGTTTGCTGATGACACCAAGCTGTGTGGTTCGGGTGATATGTTGGAAGGAAGGAATGCCATCCAGGGGGACCTTGACACGCTTGTGAGGTGGGCTGATGCCAACCTGATGAAATTTAACCATGACAAGTGCAAGGTCCTCCACCTGGGTGGGAGCAATCCCAGACACCGCTACAGGTTGGGCAGAGAAGAGATTCAGAGCAGCCCTGCGGAGAAGGACTTGGGGCTGTTGGTCGATGAGAAAATGAACATGAGCTGGCAGTGTGCACTTGCAGCCCAGAAAGCCAACCATATCCTGGGCTGCATCAAAAGGAGCGTGACCAGCAGGTCGAGGGAGGTGATCCTGCCCCTCTACTCTGCTCTCGTGAGACCTCACTTGGAGTATTGTGTGCAGTTCTGGTGTCCTCATCATAAAAAGGATATGGAACTGTTGGAACAAGTCCAGAGGAGCAGAATTTCTAAGGAAATGCTTAGGTGTTGCAAAGACAAAATTTCAGCTTCCAGCTCACTGAGTTTGTGCGCATTTTAGTTGAACTGTATTTTTGTGAAAGGTACACTTAAAAAGAACAGCTGCTCCCAGTTAGACTTTAGGTGATTAATTCTGAAGTAGGTTTTATTAAAGAATGAACAATAACAGTGGAAGGTCCAGACATTAATATTAACCTGTAATAAAAGGAATTATGTTTAAACCATTCCTAGAAATAAAAGATGAGTACCTGGTCCTACAGTGCTGAAAGAAGCCCCAAGATTAAATTATATCCAATCAGGCAAAATACAGATATTAAACATTTATGAGCAGCTCTGATATTCTGAATTAATCAGTTCTGCACATTTAAAAGTTTTAATATTTAATGCTGCTACCTCAACAGTGCTGCAGAAATATTAAACTTCTGTACCGTCCTTTAAAAGAAATATCAAGAAATTTTACCACACACAACATCTAAATTGAGGCTGTTGGTTTTGTGCTGATCTGCATTGTGTGGAGAACCATGATTATAAGGTATTGAACTCCAACTGAAATTCTCGACGTTTTCACCACAGATGAAACAGGAATAAGGACAGTAATACTGAAAATAACAATAAAGCCAGGGGTAAGTACATCTACAATCTGATTAAGTCTCCTAGGCATGATGGATTACTCAGGAAGGCTTACTAATAACATACTTTCATGAAATCTCTCAGATGAGTGTAAATGGCATGCTAAAGGCATTTTAGATATTGTAGCGTATTAGTGTTACTGTGTTAGTATAGTAAATCTTCTCCAAAACACCAGCTGTGGTAAGCAAAAATATATAGAGATATTTATCTGTCCACAAATTTCCTCACTGCAAAAGCCAAACACTCTGAATTTTATCTTCACTGCTGCTAATAATGGTAATTTTAAATACAATATATAGGAACTGTTATAGTAATTTATGATTAGTTTTGAAATACAGTGTTAAAAAACATATTTAAGTTGAAAATGAAGGCATGAAAACCTTCTTCAGAAGAGACTGAGTCAAGTATGACACCAATTCCATTATTAGAATGCTTGCTTTGATTGCAAATGTATTTCTGAAATTCTCTGCTTTATTCCTCCTGAATAAAGTAAAAATTCTTTGGAAAATTCCAGATAAAACACTACAAAAATCCTCTACTAAAGAACTGTTGCGGTTTGGTGTAAATTTTAAGAGGACAACAAACAGTGGAAAGCCTACACTATAAACACATGCTCATTTTCAAATCGCTTACAGTGACAGTTTGGAGTTAAGATTCTGCAACATCTGACCTCCCTCCCATCTCTTTGCCCCTTGTCAGTCAGCATAAATTCCATATATAGCTATCATTTTGCATGGTCTTGACTGTGTTTTCATTGTGGGCCACAAAACTGACATTACCATACTATAAATCTAAAAACCACAGATAAGTTCAAAGAGAACCATAGCTATCAGGGATTCCCTATCATTGTAAGCTATAGCACATAAAAATCAGCATATGTAGGTTATTAGCCAAGACGCATTAGCTAAGCCTGTCCCCCCCCATACCAGCTATTCTTAAGACCAAAAAACTCAAGAAAAGCTCCAAAACCAACCCAAAATTTCCAAAAATCAGGAAGAGTTCTCAAACTTTTATTCTCCATTGATTTCTGAAGAAATACAAACATCATCCTTTAATGTCATTCCCTTCTAGTAACCAAATCTGCCACAGAAGCTCACACTTAGTAGATGAAAGAGAGAAGCTCCACTTCAGTCCTTGCACCGCTCTGAGCTCCTGCTAACCCATACTCACAGCCAGAGACCTCAAACAACCAAAGCTCCCATGCACAAAAGCCCCTGCCCCAGAGATTATTACCCTTTGCTGATTTCACAACATTGCTGGTAAGTGAACTAAAAAAAAAAAGTCCCCTAATGAGATGCTTGTAAGCAGCAGCCAGGGTCCTTTACAGAACCAGTTAAAACAGAAGCAGATCCTTCATTCCCAATGGTGAACATCATTGTCCAAGTGCATACACACACAAGTGGAACAGTATTGCTGCCAAATGCTTTGTGAAGGGTTGTGTTTCTATGAAAAACAGAGAGGAAATTATAGGGAAGTTAAGAGAAAAGGCATGAAAGAAAATGCAAGGACACAATCTGAATAACTGTGACGAGCCCAATTCTTGTGCGAACCTGATTTCTTTTTCTCCTACAAGTGTTTTGTTCATATAATCCTCAAAATACGTAAAGATCTAAAAGGAGGTAATCTTGGTAGTAGCAGATCAATGGAGAGGTGTTACTACCACTGCATCAAAAAGGAGCAAGTAATAGAAAATTCACAACAGTCACAGTGGGATACATGACAAAGTGACCCTTGATCAAGAGCTCAGAAAGAGTTTAAAAGCAAACCAAAATGATGAACCAAAACTGTCACAAAAGAATTTCTAGAAACTTCTGGGTTGGTTGGTTTGTTTGTTTCCACAAAAGTCAGGGGGTGCCTTGCAGATAGATGGGATTCTTCCTGAAACAGCCACAGCAGACTGGGGAAAGCCCATTTTTGGTCCAGAATGGTGAATTAATTAACTAATTATCAGCCTGACCTGATTGCAAAGACTAAGCTTTTCCCCAAAACAGGAGGGTAGGAAAATTTGGACTAACTTGGAAGATGCTAAAAAAGAAAAACTCTAACAAAGACCTGAAGAGATGAGCAATCACTCTGAGAAACAGATGAATTACAAACCACAAGGGCACCAGCACCTGGATGTTGAGTTCACTTAACCACAAGATTTCTCTAACAGCAAACATTCACCACATTTTAGTTCTCTGACTGCAGACATAGCTGCCCCAGAAGGGAAAGCTCTGGGTATCTCACATAAGTGACAGAATACTCTTTAGAGGGAAGCCCGTGAGCTCAGACAGTTTGGATCAATTCAAACTCATGTATAATGGATGAGAAGACAAACAATATTTCCATAACCTCCAGAAGTGGTTGTGTTAGGAAACATATAAACCTCAATATAAATTTCATTGCGTTTCATAGATACATCTTCCTCTGGACAATAATATTCACATCCACATGTGCTACAATACCCACATGCAAATTCTGGAGAAGGCCACCAGTCTGAGTTGGTCAGACACAGTCCAACAGTAGGAAAAGAGGAAAAGAAAACAGCAGTTCTACATTTCAGAGGGCCTGAAGAGACCTCTGTTCCTGGCATATTAGAACATAAATATGGAGTCAAAAATCAAATTATAGCAGAACAACACTTGTATCTATACAGGTGAACTTGAGCTTACAGACCAACATCAGAGAAAGGATTTTTTCAGGTACATAATATGGACTGCAAATGAAAGAATAGTGGATACTGGCTTGGGTGTCACCATTGTTTCAATAGACATAGGAAAACAGCTGGAAAGTGAACCCCTTAATGGCTGTGCATGTTGCTGACAATGCGGGGCAGATAGCTCATGCCCTTGAAATGTTGGAAAATAGGATTTAATTGGAACTGATAGGAATTTGAGGAGAAGATTCTGACAGTTCAGAAAGCACACGATCTAATACCTTGTTCAGACTTAAGGATGGCAACAAAAAAAAATCCCACCAAACCTTTACAAGACAAATGTATTAAAAATTAAGTACATTAAGATGCAGCTCCTCGAGATCCCTAGGCAATTTGCCCTTGTGAGCAGTGGTCTCATACCTCCCCAGGCAGAAACAAAAGCAACAAGAAAGGGCAAAAAGTGGCTAAACCCTTCTCAGAGGCTCAGTATCTCAGGGGAATTTTAGCTGCTAAAATTTCAGTTCATTAGAGACAGCAGTCCATCCATTTGCAAACTGTTACTGAAAAGCTACTGATAATAAAGTTGGGAACTGTGGCTGTAGAGGTAAAAGAAGACATAGGAAATACTAGAGTGAGAAAGCTGCAAGGACAAAGGAAGGTCTCAAACTCTCTCATGCACTTGTCCCATCCCAGTGGGTTTACATTATGGAAAGAGCAACAGAGTTCTTTGTGAGCATCAGGATTCACTTTCCTAACCAACAATCATAATAAAGGAATTGTATTGCAACAAATCACACCACACTAATAAGCTGTAGAGAAGTATAAGTATGGAGAATCAGCTTTCTGCGAAGCACAGGGAGCTAAATGGAGATACTTGAAAGGCTTCTTACCTGTTGGCATGGGCAGATACCCTGGATATTACAACAGGTTTAGCATGCTTTCCCCAAATTGACCTGAAGAATGGTAAAGAGCCAACGAAAGTAGATCCAAATGGTAAGGAAAGCATAGATTTCACAAGTCCACAAATCATCACTAATTTGCATGACGAATGTTGCTTTACACCTCTGCAAAGGGTGACATACGCAGCCTTTCTTGGCCAATTGCTGTATCTAGGGCATATCCTAAAGCAGGGATGGGCAGAACTTAAATTAAGGGAGCACGGGAAGTGACTGATGTGCACATATGTAAGTCAAATATGGAAATAAATATTACATATATAGCACAACAAAGACATACCTATGCCATTCTAGTGATTGATACATAACTAAGCATCTTACTTGCAAACCAAATTCCTTCAAACTTATCACAAGTCTAACCATAAAAGGGAAGAAACCTGCAGGTCCCAACAGGTAGGTCAATGAGTTACACACATAAAGAACTGAGTTGAAAACTGCACAAGTTTAAAATGCTGATTTTTCAAATCAACTAGTAATTATAAAATAGCCATATATAAGTCTGCCAAAAATCTGTGCACCATTTTAATGAAAGCAAAACTTTCATAGAATCATAGAATAGTTAGGGCTGGAAAGGACCTTAAGATCATCTAGTTCCAACCCCCCTGCCAGGAGCAGGGACTTTAAAAAGTATTGATCAAAATGGTAAGGTGGTTGGAAATTCATAAGCAAAGCCAAAGAGGCATTTGAAATGAAACTGCCTTCTAGCTACAGCTACAGTACCGTGTAGATCCCTCTGTGCTTGGGGGGGGGTGTGTGTGTGTGTGTGTGAAGGAAATAATACCAGTAGTGTAATTGTAAAGCACATTGGAAAGGCAGGTGCTGCAATTCATTGTTATGCTAAAAAACTCCTAACAATCTTCTACTGCAATTGCAGCTGTCTTACTTTTACAAACGTAGAATAATTATCCATCTGATTAGCAAATGTAACCACCTGCAGTTAACTGATTCACCAGTTTAGCTACTTCCAAGGATGAAATATCTTCAAAAACCAGGCAATTTAATGCTAAAACTAAAATACACTTTACAAGTTTCATACTGCAATAATATTTCAAATGGCTGTGGAATTATTTGCACTCTGGTAGAAGTGCTCAGAAAATGGTTTTCCAAAATGTGTCCTAAAAATAGCCTCAATAAATTTTACAATACCAGGTAGCTCAATCAGTATTCTATGAAGGACAACTATTATAACCACATTTTTATTACTAAATATATCCATCACACTAAAGGCACCCAAGGCACCTCAGAGAACACATTTAAATATATACAGCCATTATGTATGGCCAAGTTCTCATCCTGGACGCTTCCAACCCCCTCAATGATGGTGGTCTTACTTCTTATATGAAAAAGCTGTTCCTCTTCAGTATTCGTCACCTGGGCCTGTAAAACCCTACTCAGCCATTTGTCCAGAGCATTTGACAGCTGAGTATAAAATATTATTAGTTTTTTCATTAATTTAAGTCATAATGGTAAAGGACACGGAGGGTAGATTTTCTATCTGAGTTATCAAATTTTCATGGCAATTTCGACAGAGTGACCTTGCTCTTCCACTTAATCTTACCCAAGCAACTAAATATTTACCAATATAAGCAAATTACCTCAGTGTCCTCCTGTGAGATGTACAAGTAAAACCAAAAAAGTTACAATTTGGGACACAAATTTTCATTAAGATCTTTAAAGTCTCTATGTATTAGTTGGCTTCAAAGTAATTTGCAGATCACACATTTTTCTTCCTCTTTCCTTGTCCCACCTTAGATTTCTGTATGTCTCATCAGAACATATTCACATTTGAAATCTGCTATTTTATTTACTTACTCTCGTAGCTTCTCTTTAAAGCTGAACATGATCTTTTCCCACTCCTATTCTGCTTCCTCTCTTTTAAGAGAAGACAGTCAAGCAAGGAGCATTTCGTACTGGATACATCTTATTTCCATACAGAAAAAAGCATAACAGCACCAACCACAAATGTGTTTCCCCAACACTACTCTCAGTAACTGTCGATCCTACTAGCTGACTTCAATTACATGCAACAAAAAGGTAAATCTGAAAACTACTGTGCATCTGTAAATCCACTGAAACATCAGTGATGTGAGGAAGGTGTGAGATCCCCTTCACTCCCCAAGCAGGAAAAGGCAGTCACAGCCATTTTAGTAGACACCAGAGAACCTACATGCTACAACACATTATGCGTCCTCCAGCTGCCCCATTCCAAGCTTGCTCCTCATCACAGGAGGACTAATCCCCACGCAATACACAAAGCTGCAGGGCAGCAAGCTCCTAAGTTCCCCTCTGTGAACTCCTGGGAGAAGGGAGCTGTTTGTGGGATTGTTTCCAGTTCTTTGTTCTGTTGGTAAAGGACAGCCCTTTGCTTTAATCTTGACATAACCCCATAAGAACTCACCATCCTACGCACTTATGACTATCATACATGAAACTATCCCTTGAAACACGGTCTATTTTCTATCCTTTAAAAGTAATAATAATACTGTGATTACATTTTGTTAGTCGTGAATAAAAATCTGTTCTAATTTCTGGGGAAAAATGAAAAAATTATGCTGTGCCTTGCAAACAATTTCCCCTCCCAAAAATAGGATAAAAGATCAAATTACAAAGGTACTATTTGTAATAAAAAAACCTGCTTCATCATCATGAAGACTGGGATAGGAGTAAAAGAGAGGGAAGGTGTAAGAACATACCCTGACTTCTCTGGACAAGAGGTTTTATTCTGATGGAAAAGTAAGTCATCTTTTCATCCCATTGTAGGACAGCAGAATTCAAGGGAATTCTATCAGAAATTCATACAGTATTAGTCTGCTTTTTTCCTCCCACGGATGGGAGGAAGAACTGCAAGTAGCTGGGGAGCTTTCTGAGAAAACTCCAATAAAAGCTTTTTTCCTGTAAACAGAAGGTTCCTGCCCAAAACCCCTTGGTGATTCCCAAATTTACAACTCCTGCTGTCAGACATTGCTTGTACATCACCCACCAGCAGCATGCCAGGATCCCCTAGAAGTCCTCTGTATGAATTAAATTCCTTTTCCCCAACCCACAATTCAGGGAAGAAGAGGAAGCCCTCGACATAAGAGCATAAGTCTTGTGCCCCTTTTATTGGGTGCGGGAGTTTTGTGCACCGTGAGATTCTTTGCTGTTTCCTTGGTCACTAAGTTCTGGGTCACGTAAAATCCATATAAAACCTCCATCCTATTAGGTAGATTTGGAAGTCCTTGCAGATTGCAATGCAATTGGAAGAAAAGCAGGGAGACCTACATGAAGAGATGAATTTATTATTAATATATTTTAATTACTCTTTATATCCAGGTTCTGCTGCAGAAGATAAATTCCTGGGTGCAAGAGTGAGCAATGTAGCATGTCTTGCTATGCCAGGCTTCTTTTGGTGTCCATGGGGTTTGACTTAATTTCTTCAATCTTAAATAGTGGTGTAGTGCCCACTGTGTTCATTACATATTTGAAACAAAGTCTCTGCAGACTTAAAACTGTTGTAGTTATCTGCCACCTGACTTTGTAATGTTTCTAAGGCACCTGAATTTAAACATATTCCGCCTTTTTCTGCGCTATTATAAAATAGACTCCACGGGCTTGTAATAATATGGTTATGAAATGGCTGAGCCATTGGAAAATCTTATTGAGGAGAATGGAGAATTACTGTCTTTACAGAAGGCACTATATCTTATGGAAGCTGGGTTCATGGTGCACTCAATAATCAATGTCAGACCAAAATACAATGGCAACTGAAAGCGCTTTCGTACAAGAAGTGCAAAGCTCTGTTAAAAACACCTTCACAGTGCACGCCATATGCAAAGGCAGGAGAAATTAGGGACTACATTTCGTAAACTGCTTGCTAACTTCAGGCCCCTACATTTTTGAGCCCCCATCTAGAAATATATAAAACTTGAAATTTGCAAAGTCTTTGAGCACCAGGATTCCCCTTAACTTCATTTGCGCTTATGTGTGTTGGAAACTTCCAAATGCTTCATCAGCATGTGCATTGGGCATTTGAGGTCTGAGGCAATGCACATTACCTTGCGCTTAAAGACTGGTGTCTTGGAAACTGACAGCAGTCCCTGCAGGAAAGAGAAAGAAGCTGAATAACAGCATTATGCAAGGTTACAGCACAAATGGATAACTACATATGTAAGTGCTCAGCATTATGCAAGCACTAAGTGAAGGAGCTCTCTGTCTCCAACCCAACCACCTTCATGTTTGGGCTGAGGGGTGGAGGGCAGCTAACTTGAGCCTTTCTGCTCATGGCTAGTCTCTGTCATCTTTGCCATTTTATTTACTTTCTCTAACATGTTTGGGTTTTTTTTAACAATTGAAATATGCCTTTGAAGTTTAATGGGCAATAAATATCATAATGTACATATTAATTTCTGCAATAGTGGATACATTTAATGCAAGAATTTATCAATGTAAATTTGCCATTCAGAATGTAATTAGAAATGTAAAGAAATGTACATTTATGCCTTAAACATTAAATCATTCATGTATGATAGAAAAATATATAGGTAATCATCCAGTAATGATTCATAGCAAAACTCTGTTAAGAAAAGTAAAGTCTGGAATTTTTCAGGATCAGGTTCTGTGGATTTCTATTGACATGTAAACCTTATTGATTCCAGCTGTTGCAGCAAAATCCACAGGCTTACTTGTGTAACCATTGTTACAAAATCAAGATGGAAACCTGGTAAGAAACTGAAATTTTGCACAGAATTAAGTTTCGAAAAGGGAATTTGGGATATTTTTTCTACTTGGGCATTTTGGAGGTTATTTAAAAGAAAGCAAGGAGCATACAAGTAGATACTCTAAGTGTCTGAAATTCTTGGCACTTTTTCCAACTTGTCCTCTCGTTGAACCAACAAAATTCGCTTTTCCTACTTTCTTTTCCAAGTGAACACCTCCCTTGCCTCCCAAGAAGAGGGAGCCCAGAGGACCCCTGAGCCCCTTGAGCCCAGCTGCACAACAGGTTGGCACATGAGCAGGTACGGCAGATGAGCACTGCTTGGCATCATGCAAGCCTCCAGCAGCAGCTAGAACAGACATAAAGGTGTATTAAAGAGCTATTTGCTGACTGCTCAGCCTGTTCGGTATGAAACACATTCTGAAGATGTTTTTAAGCACTTCTACAAAATTGTAATTTGAAATGTATCTTGTCTTTGCATTCATTGAGAATAAGTTGATGTGTCAGTTGGAGGCTGGCATCAACCATTTTTGGATGATTGGTTTCAAATCCTCTAATCAGCTTACCGTCCAAATAATTGAGCTGTGTGTTGGGGAAGGCCCTTTGAGGAGCAAGTGAAGATATTCCCCCTCCAGCCTGGAGTAAAATTAGAGCTGTCATTTCCAGCCCCCTACACTGCCTGCACCTTCCTGCAACAGCCAGCCAGAAGATGCTTCATTTGCCCAAGAATATCCTGATTCCAAACGCCCTTCTGCGTGTGTAGCTAACAGAATTGCAGGGTCCCTTTATTTTTCCAAGAAATATTGACTTAGAATACACGTAGATTAGAAGGTAAAATTTAGATGTATGTTTTTCTTCTATTTTATCAATAATTATAACCTTCAGTACTCTTGTCATCCACTCTAGGAAGCAATAGGAGACATGCTGTGATCCTCATAGAGGAAGCCTAACTCAGAAGTGATATAAATAGCAAGGAAAACATATACATTAGTATGGGCTACAGTAACGGATGGAGTGAAAGATTTTCTGCTTGCACAGGCTGCCCATTATGGGTTTCAAAATAAAGGTAGCATCCTGTTAGGTGATTTCATCCCATGCTGTCTTTGCTTAAAGGGAACAGATTATTGTTTGTCAATAGGGACAACAGAGCTGCCAGCTTCAGCGCTCTCTTTCTGGCCATCCCACCTGGTGCAAAGCCCCCTCGGGGGGGTGAAGCACCAGTTTGTGCCAGAAAAAAAGGCACTGACAAAGTTTGCCCATTCCCCCTGGGCTCACACCTCCTCTGTCTATACCATCCAGGACACCTGTCCCCTCTATCCCCCTTTCACTGCTCTCCCTTGTTTCCAACACCTAAAGGAGAAATGGGTTGGGAGCTCTATTTCCTCTCACAAAACAGCATGTCCTGTTTTTTATATCCTCCCTTTATTATCTTCTTTTATTATCTTCCCTTATTTCCTAGTTCTCTGTAATTACATACTGGGACATCAAATGGTGAAGCAGGGACTGATTTTGAAGGCTTTTATAATTAGCTTTTCTATTGTGTCCTCTAATACCTCCTCTGGCTTTAGACTTCCTTTTTCTGTTCACAACCTCCTGAACATATGGTGGTAAATATGCAGCATGCTGTGAGCTTCACCTGGAGTCTACTGACAATATATCTGCAATATAAATAACAGACTTCGTGTCAGTCAATTAATCACACACCAGTGGTTGGCAGAGGGCAGGCAGATTGCAGGAAGGGAAACTGGAAAGCAGTGTCTTGATCAGTGTTGGACTTCAAGGATTAAGTTTTACCTAAGCCAGTGTGGTTCTGTGGTTTTGCCTAAGAATACTCTGTAACAATTGCATTAGACATGGCTTGATATCATAATGACTGGATTCAAAGCCAAACTGTCCAATCATCAGGACCACTTTGACAACATTTCACCCATTGGAGTCATGATCCCATTTCCACCATCACAGAATATGACCCAAATGCAAATTTTATACAAAATCAATCCCAGGATGATGATCAAAATTTTCACATGGCCATTCCATCAAAAGTGTTTCTTTTTGGTAAAACTAATTCAAACTAATTACTTCTTGTTTTTGCAAAAATGCATATGAGCAAGCCAAAGTCCTTTGTTTACTGGTTTCACCTTATTTAATTCGAGGGATTCATAAGCATATCACCAATTATGGAGACAAACAAAACATTTTATGTTAAAAAAAAAGGAGACTCTACTTCAACAGAGCTTTTCTAATTTGAAGATCACCAAGGATTTTCTGTACTACATTAAAATCCTTGTCATTCCCATGGAGGACAAAAGCAAATATAGACATAAATCACCTAATATGTAAAAGCATTTGGGTGAAGCACAGCACAAAAGTTATTACCTAATAGGAAGACTTTTCCTAACGACAATAAAAATCCCATTGAAGGCAAAGAAATAACCCATTTACGGCTGAGATTCTCCTATTTCTCACTGCACCTGGACTCAGACTCATATCCAATGGGGACAGTACCCAGGAAGGGCTTTACCACAAGTCTTTCCTTCAGGCAAAGGGATGAACAAGGGCTCTCAGCCACCTTCTACTCATCTTACAGCACTGCAGTTCAGGCCTAGAGGTCTCCGGAGGGTTCCTATTTCTTCTGAGACTTCATTCCCATGGGGATCACTATGCCATGTCTTCGCAGCCACAGAGGGTGCCTTTTACGCAAAACTCCTCTTTAATCAGGAGTTGGAGAAAAACTTCAGGGGCTAGATTAGTCTTTGGCTTTTGGCCATTGACTTCTTATGATCACCAGAAGAACTGGTTATATGTCCAGGACAACAAATTATTTCCCAGATATGACTAGAAACCTAAAACCTACTGCTGCTCTTAAAGGCTTTGTGGCACAGGTGGGAGCAGAGGCAGCCCGGTGCTGGGACACCCCCCTGTCCCTAGGGACCTTCACTGTCCCACAACCATGACCAAACTCTGCTCTGCCAGGACAGGGCTATATGGCTCTGCAGCTCTCAGGCCATCCTGAACATGAACCAACCCCAGCACAGCCAGGCCCTGATGGCTGAGGGCCAGAGGAGATACTGCAGCAGTCTGTATATTCAGTGGGGAAATAAAAACAGTTCTTAGTGGGGATCAGAGCCTCATTGCTACCCCAGTGTCTGTAGTGTATAGCAGAGCCCTACCAAGGTGTTTCTGTGCCTGGGGCATATGTAGGGCCCCTCTCTCCATGGCTCGCCCTGGGGCTAATACACAACTGAGCTCACCCAACTGTCTTCAGTTCCAGTGAAGGCATTACTCTGGGTCTTCCCTCTGCTGGCAACTGATTTCCATGAAACTTTCCAGTATCTATTATCTTTGAGACCTACATGTTATGTTTGATGGAAGTTAACAAGCACATTCAAAAGGGGGGAGGACAGATGGCATACTGAGAATGCCATAGAAAGGAGCCTGCTCACGTATATTTGCTTCAGGGACAAACACATTTATTTTCAAGCATGCATAAAAGGCAATCACAGCAATGTGAAGAACATTTATTTAGCCTACTAGTCTATGACATCTTGCTATGCCAATTAAAATAGCACCAAAGCAACAGAAGCAATAAATACATACAGGGACATTTTAATGTCATGGACACTACCACACAACGGTCCTAACAGCATGAGTAAAGGGAAGTTCATGTGTCTAAAGGATGGCAGCTCTTGTAGATATGTGAGAGTTCTTTTATTTCAGTATTTTAGAGAACATGGATTTTAAGAGTTTAAATGGATAGTGTAAAAAGCACATACAGATCCAGGAAGGGCCAGGTTGTACACTGAGCTTCCAGCCTCCAAGGAGGGACAGATGAGGCCGTGTCTCCAGCCTGTCTTCCGGGACAGGAGGGGCTGGGCAGCCCTTCCCCGTGGTACCAGACAGCTCGATAGGGAAGTGGGGCAGAAAATTCTGAGCAACTCAGCTGAGGCCAGAAACAACCTCCCCAAGCACTATCAGCACCAGGCAGGCAATGTGCTACCTGCAGCCAGGATCAGGGGGGTTGGCATCTCTCGGCATGGTGTTCTGAGAAACTAATGGGTGGAAAAGCCAGCACTCAACATACTTGGGTGTCCATATCTCCTTGACTTGCCCTCTGAAGTGCAAGCATTTAATTTTGATCTGCACATCACATCTGGTGCCTATGTGGTACCTTGCATCACTGGCACAGCCTCAGGCTCCCACAGAGCCAACCTGCATCCAGCCCATGGGGTGAGCAGGGCTGTGAATTAAATTCAGCTGCAGCTCTGCCTTGGGAAAGACCAGCCATTTCAAACTACAGCCCCCACTGGATTCTATTAAGGGTCTTTTTCCTCTGGACAGGACTTGACAAGGGAGCAATGCCTGGGTTGGAAGCAAAGCCCTGAGGAAGTTTTTATAGTATTTCTAAGTTAACTTATAATAGTAGAGTTTTACTCTTAAAAGATAAAGTAACTAAGATGGTGTTATGTTAAGGTGTGGAATCTCTAATTTGAGAGGTGGATAAAAGGAAATCAAGCAGTATTGTCTGTCAGGAAGATAACTGTAAAAGGATCAAGCCTTCCCCTATCCTCACTATAAATCTTTCACTGAGAAGAGCTACTAGGCTATAAAGAACAAGAATTTCAAAAACCTAGAAATGAAAAAGGAGACACGTTAAACACTACCTAACAAGCTTCATGACGTGAGCACAAAAGTCTTAAATTCAATGTCAGAAATTCAATACCTTCAAAAGATTCAGCTACTATATATGTCCTTAGAGGACTATGTCCTTAGAGACAGTACTGTGTAAGTTAAGTGCAGTATTAAAAGACACTGAAATTTTTAATGTGTTAAATGTTTTCAATTCATAGATCCGATTCAAGAAATATCACAGAGGTATCATCAACCATTTTTTCCCTTCTATATTTTCAATAGTTATTCCACAGTTTCTGCAATTAAAAGACGGCCCAAACATTTTTAGAAATGGATGAGCCAAAAAACTGCCCTTGCGGACATGATTGCATGCAACCATTATGCCTACTCCAATAAACACACCCAAAATATGCCAAGATTAATACCTGCATGCATTTAAATTGCCACTTTGAAAGAGATTAGATTTAAGGTGTCCCATTATTCTCAGAGGCTGCATGCAGTGATTATTCCTTACAGGTATTTCCATGGGAAAAATACCTTGCTCAAAAGCACTGAATGTTGTGATACTGCCATATATAAAATCCTCTCCTTTTAGTTTCACATTTAGGACACATAAGCCTTTATTTTCTGTTTAAACGTACTAATCTTCTTAACGCTATAATCAAGCCTCTAATATATAATATTATCAGTTTATATTTAGAAAGAGTAACCATCACGTTAGTGGTGATGGACATATCTCTCCATTCATCTGACTGAATTACCCTGGATAAATCCCTTTCCCCAGTTCATTTCTGCAGAGACAGCAAGCGGCTTTATTTTATTTAAAAGCAAACCATGCAGTTGCAAGATATTTATAGTTAATATGTAAAAATCCTGCTTTAAGTCCAAGAAATGGCTCTTTCTTCCTCCATCTCTCACAGGGAAATGTTCCAGTTTGTAGCTTTTTAAGTAACACAGGATTTTGCAGGTTACAAATTCAACAAAAGGTATTCTTACAGTGAACAAGTAACAAAAACTTGTATGTTTGCATCCTTCCACAGTTTTGTGTTCTTGGACAGTAAAAATGAGCCTGAGCCTTTGGCTACATTTAAGTGAATTTATATTTCAGCTTATCACAGGACTCCTTTTTTTGCTTTAAGCAGAACTGGAAGTTCTCCCAGTAATTCCTAATTCCTGCCCAATATATTACCACCACATAAAAGGTGCTCCCACCAATACAAAACCTAAGCTAGGTCTAAGCCACACAAATGTGGGCTTCCTGGGAGAAATTAAAGGGGGATTTTCAAGACACCAGACAGCTGGGCTGTCTTTTAGCATGTGATAGAAATTACTGCCATGACACAAGCAGTAAGCATAACAAATAGCTGCTAAATACCCAGGATCCTGAAATATATGTTAAGATCTCTGCCACCTCAGTCACATATATTTCCTTGCAGCATCTCTTCTCATTCTGGAGAGCACATTAAATGATTAGCCAACCAAAATACATAACTATTTATCCCACGTAGGAATCTGACTGCCTGCAAAAGAAAAGCTCAAAAAGGAACTAAACAGCCAGCTATGTAACAAAGGATATCATGAAATATGCCCCTAAGTGCATAAATAAAAGAAAATTATTATTATACTTTCATTGCACCTAAACATTTCCAAATTGTTCAAGATGAATAGAGGAAATGTTTTTTGTTATTATCACTTATTCCTGGTTTGCTCCAACGATAAATACCTATACAGGGTACCAGCAAGTAAAACTCAGAACCAAAAAGTCCATCAAATTCTGGTCTAGCTAATTATGAAGGCATCAATCTCCCTTTATACCAGATCACAGTGTTCTTGACATAAAAAAAGCACAAAGAAAGAAGATGATTCCCCTCTAATTCAAACTCATTACAACCACCCTGCATGCTAAACATAATAAACACATGTTAAATTCAGCAGAAGAGATGAGAGCTGAACTGGCACGCAGCAGGAACATAATCCAGATCATTTGAGCAGGGCATTTTTTTCCTACCAATACATCTGCCTAGCAGTTTTGGGTAAAGTTACTAGGTGGAAACTGTCTATCTATCTGGGTTCTCTGAGTGATGAGCCCAGCTCTTTGAAAAAGGAGAGAAAAGAATAATCTGCTAAACTGAAAACCTGGCTGCTCCCTCATGTGCGGCCATCTCTTCTACCTCACCTTTCTGCACCCAGGCTTGCCCTGATGCAGCACTGTGCCAAGAGGGATGGAAACTGCCATCCAGATGTTCAACTCAAGGAATAGATCAGTAAAATTTTCAAGAAGAGAGCAGAGTTAAAGCTTGTCCTACTGCCCAAAGCTCTTGTCTCATCACTGTTACCACATCACATATCAAGGAGCTGTGGACTTTGCTGGCACTGATCCTCTTTCAAAGGGACCACTGTCCTCTTCCACCCTGGAGTGTTAAAAGTTGGAGCACTCCAAGGCAGAACTTGCAATATTTGCTTGTCAACAAGTTGGCCGGTCTAAAGATTTGAGGTACTGTCCTTGCTAGTGTCTGTATGAGCTCTGCACCTCACAAAAGATCTACATGCTGCAGGGAAAATACATCAATTAGGAAAAAGAAGGTTCCCTGTTTCTGGCTATTTGCATGTATATAATACTTGGTAACTGCAACAAGCGCAGGCTTTGCAGATCTGGAATGCAAGGTTAATAGTTACTGTACAAGTCAGTAGTGTTTCTTAGCAGTTAATGATGTGCAATCAGAAGAAATATTGTACTGCAATTAATCTTGCAATGTGTTTTCTTGAACAAAAAATGTTGCAAATAGCAGAAGAATTTGCTCTCTACCATAATCTCACTAATTGAGAAAAAGGTGCTTGAGGGGACTTGCACACTGGGGTTTTGGGCAAGGTCCCAGAGGAAGAGCAGCCAGTGTGTAATACACCACCACCGCTGCTCAAAGGCAGTTTAGAATTTGCAAAACAATTTGTACTAAGAAAACAGCCAGATGCCATCGCATTGGCTTTCCCTTGGTGATGAATGGCATGAAAGCTCCCTAACATCTGCTACCACTTGATGAAACAAAACTTACATCTCTTTGAGTGAAAAGGTCCACAAACACTCACTGAAGTAATGCAGGCTGCCTGAAGCTGGGGAGACACCAGTGCTGCCAACCCTGGCCAAACCCGCACCTTTTCATTTCTGCTGGAGCAGGCAAAATGATGAACATAGGGAAACATTTCCCTAAACAAAATAAACCAGCATCTCTCAAAGCCATTTCCATGTCTGCTCTGAGCAGTTCATTTCTATTTGAGGTGGACAGCCCTATAAATATTATTTCTTGAAGAAAAGGTAATTTTAGAGACACAAAGGCCTACTTGTCTAGTTAAATGAATTCCAAATCTATAGATGCACAGCAACAGGTTTCAAGTTTGAAGACAGAAATATCCTTTAACTGTAGGCATCCAGAAGGAGCTAATGGACAGAGCTCCTCTAAGCCTTTTTTACTGAACACTGAATTAGGGAAAAGATTTCTGCTGCAAAAGAAAACTGAACAATGACTACATGCAAAAGAAAATGCAGTCAACATATACAGCCACACAGTAACTGCAGGTATCATTATAGAAAACATGAGTTTGTTACCTTGGAAATGTCAGCATTGCTACCAGCTGCACTCCAGCACCTTAGAGAGTGAATGATTATCCTGTAATTTATTTTGGAAACAAACGTGAGGAGAGTGGTGAGGGTTACTTGTCTGAATCAGAACTGCTCAGTGGCCGGAAATTAAATGGTCAACTCGTCAGAAGTAGAACTGTTCGATTTTTGGTTCAGTGACCAAAATGAAAAGAAAAAGAAAGAAAAAGAGATCAACTTGGGTTAACATAAAAGAAGAAGTACTGAGGGCTTTAGCACAAAAAAATAAATTAAAATATCAGTTAGGTCAATATGAAAATCTTCAATGAACCCAAAAAATTCAACAAAGAATTTCATTCAAGCAGGAAAGTCTCATTTACATTTCTGATTATGCAGCAAACTTTCTTTTTTTCACAGTCAGTTTCACAATTAAGATACTTTTCCACAACAAAAATTAAAACCACGTTTTGAAAACATCAGTAATACATTTCAAATGCTTCACTTCTCCCAGTTTTGATTAAAACATTTACCAAGTCCTACACAAAGACATTATCAGTTTTTGTCCTTTGCAAAATCAGATTTTGAATTAATTCCCTGCAGACACGGCTGAAGCAATTCTGAAGTCTTGTGCCTCATACAGAAATACTGGCAACTCGAAAACCTATCCAAGGTTGTGTCAGTCATCAGCAAACCAACTATAATAATTAGAAAGCATAAAAATATTTGCCAGAGGTTTTTGATCTTCGTACTAAGCAGCACGAGATTCTGAAGGCTACAGTCTTTTGGGCCAGAGGCAGAAGAACTGCGCTAAAAAAAATGTTTAATGCTGGAGTTTAGCCAGAAATCCTTTCTTACAAACATACTAGGAACGTTTTTACACAGCGCTCTATAGTACTGACTCCTTGATTTTGACACCTTGCACCCCACACACTGCAAGGCTGGGCAGCGCTTTGTGAAACCAGGAGCTTTGCCTTGGCCAGTTGTGCTGTTTTGTTCCTTTCTGCAGTTCTTGGTATTGATAATCATTTCATCCAGTGTCTAGATGAATGTGTCTAATTCTGGAAGGAGGGTTGTTTTTTTCTAGCAGCGCATTTCCCCTGTGAGATAGGAACGCTGAAAGGGTATTGTGGCCTGGAAACCACAGCTTGTTTAGTCAGAAAGATAAATATTATCTATATTTCTTGTTCTTTCCTATCTATTGTATTGTCCTGGAGAACAGTGGGAAAACTGGAAGGCAAACGGCAGAGATCTTGCCAAGCCCCGTGACGTGATGAATGACTTCTCACATCCCAGGGCCTGACACGAAGAGAGGCCACAGAGGGTTGTGCTGCTGTTTTCAGATGTTAAAAAGGGCAATAACCTACTCATTGCTTTCAATTCTAGCACAGGATGAGCTCCCCCATGCAGAACCTGCATGAGCAGACCTGTCTCTGCCACGAAGTATTTCTCTGCAAGAGCATGGGGAATATAAACAGGAAAGGTGTTTTTTCGTGTCCTTTCTTGTTCACCTATGATCATTCTACCAGACGTGTTGAATGCTGTGACCACAGAGCACCTCTCAGTCACAGAGAAACAGTAATTCCCAGATTTATCCAAGTCTTCTGGCCAGCGAATGTTGTGTGCTCTCTCTTTTCCCTTTTCTTTCCTTCCTGTCTTCCATGATGTGCACAGCAGATCATCAACTTTCACAGTCTCCCTATACATTCCCAGGGAGCATCCTACATATTCTACTCATGCACAACCAAACAAAAATCCCTTCAAACTCAAGCATGAGCAGGCCAAGGACTACCTGCAGATGTGATGAGGCAAGATGAGGAGGGGAAAACAGCATTTGTTCCCAGATGTGGACAAAAGGGAGCCTGCTTCATGGATTTCCCTGTATGAACAGTGCTTTTTTTCTTTACCAACTTTTGATCATCCAACTGCAGGAGTGAAATGGTGATGTTCCTTACGTTGCGTGTTTTTTACTAGCTGGACCACTCTGTGTACATCCACACGATGGCCAAATACTGGAAGGGGACAAAGGATGAGGTGCCTCTCCAAAGGAGAGGAGCTGGGAGTGTCTTCTCCAGCTGCATGAGGACAGAGTAATGCCACTCATGGCAGCAAGGAATGTTGAGCCAGACAGTAGGAGACATAGCCACAGCCAGAGCTGCGGTTGGAGACAGGCCCTCTTCTTGTCTTTCAGCTCTGTCAGGTCATACCCATTTATTTGGAAAACCATTCTTCAAGCAGACACAGGGAGGAATAAATAACTCAGGCTAATCTGAGGCTTATTTTGTTAAGCGTGGTGCAAGAGCTCTTAGCATTCCGTATCCGTCTGGTTTTCAACTCGATGTCCTCGCCTCCTGTGCACAGCCCTGCCTCCTGTGCGAAACAGAAGCAGGGCCCCAGACGTGTATATGTGAGTAGATGCCATTCAGGGAAACTAACACAGAGCTTCACCCAATCTCTGATGATTAATCTGCTCATCCTGCTGAAGAAGAGCAAGGGCACTGCCAGGTTCTCCTATGCTGTATCTTGCAAAACCAAAGAGAAAACAGTGACCACCCAGGATGTCTGCATGCCCTAAGTCTTCTGCCTCAGGAGGAAACACAGCTTCACAATTATTTCCAACTCCTAGAGAACCCCTACATCCAGAAGGCTGGGCTTATTAATAAGACTTCTCATCCACCAAACCTAGATCAAATTTTACTCTGGGCATCGCAATTAAATACTCTGAATTGCCTCCCTGAGTAGCTGCACAGATAGGAGGAGGGTACACGGCTGGATGCACACAGGGCCACCATCCATCTGACATCTTCCCCTGCTGGTACCCAGCCTTTCAGCAAGGAGATGGAGACAGGCTGTCCCCACGTGGGCACACCACATCCCGCTCAGTGAGTGGGGCAAGACACCCCATGCAGGGGGTCTGTGGGGAGCACCGTCCATCCTGCTGCAGAGCTGAATACACCCTGGGGTGTGTGTCATACCAGGACATGGAAAACTGGGGCAGCACTTGGACGCTGTGCTGAAGCACTTGTGCAATTTGGAGGGAAACGCAGAACTTCAGGAAGATCAATGTGGAAGTCTGAAAGTAGGATTGTGGGGTTTTTTAACTTAGGGTAATGCAGGGTAAATCCTGCACCTGACAGATGGATTTGTTGTCTGCTCTCACTCAGGGCTTTTGCAGGTTGGACTTTAACAGACACTGGAAAAGAGCCACTGATTTCACCCCTCAAAGAGATGCTTGTGAAACTCTCACAACCAGTATCAGTATCAAAGAGCCTGGAGGAACAGCCTCCTCTGGTTTGTTCCCAGGATGGAAAAATACAGCAAAAGGGACCTTGCAAAAACTGCAGAAAACAGCCTCTGCTTTGCAATAAAAGCCTTAGGGAAAGAGTCCGAACTCCTCACCTGCTCCCCGACAACTTTCCAGGCCACTTGTGTCCAGTCCCAAAGACATGTCCTGCTTTCTAGACTGAAATGTTAATGTAAAGGACATTGTCTACAACAGGTCATGAGGAAACACTACAAGGCAGCAGTGAGGCAGTTGCTGCCTTGATGCTTCACTGCTTCACTGATGCCCTGATTTCATGGGAAGACCAAGGACCCCACTGGTGTGGAGGGAGAGAAGCCTTGTGCTGATTGCTTCCAGCATGCAAAAACCCCATACATTAACCAATTTCCACAAACAGAGAGCCTTGCTGACAGCAGTAGGACAAGGGTGAATAGGCAACAGCTACATCAAAGAGTGTCACCTGGAGTGACACAGGTGGTGCAGCAGTTGGTGAGATGAAGAACAACTGCACAGGTGCCTCTGCTTGAAGCTAAATTGAACCCAACTGCCCAGGAAATTATGTGATGCTGGAAGGCATCAGCTGCTCCAGACAGTTGGCAGTAGATGATGGCAGGGAGCCTGTGGCCCGGTGCCTGACCTCTAGCCCCAGCTGGTCCTCTCCAGCTGCATGAGGACAGAGTAATGCCTGATCCGGCACTGTGGAATAAATGGGCATAAATCCTAATGCTCCTCACAAACCGTGGTTCTCCCTCTCTGAGCAGGATGTACACCCCTCTGACATTGCCTCTCTGACAAATGCTTAGTGAGAGATACATTAAACCAAAAGTAAAACCACCTCCATGACCCTGCTCTTCCCTTCAGGAAAAGAGTTAAAAATGTGTTGCCTGTGGAAGGTATCTGAGCACTGGGAGGCCCCTGGGAGAAGGTCCCACAGGCATGGAGCACGGGGATTTCTGCCCCCATGACACCACTGTCCACTGGAACAGCCCAGCCTGTGCTGCTTGAACTGAGTGACACACACTATGACTTTCGTTTTCCAAGACTGACCTGAGGTGAGGGAGTATGGACGAAGAACTCCTGCCTAACAAGAAGACATCATTTGTCAAACTGAGGAAGGTCTTTTCCACAAGCAATCTGTTCCTGGGCTTTGACAGATGTTAAAATCTGCACCATCAGAGTTTGTCCTATGTTTACCCCAGAGGCTAGTCATAACTGGGGGGAAATAAAAGTGGGAATTACACAAATATTCCAGACAGACGTTTGCGCTCTGTGCACCTTTCATGCCTGATGAAAAGGCAGGAAATGTTAACACAAAGAAAGGAAGCATGTTAAAAAGACTGAATCTTTCATTCAGAGACTACTGAAATTCTCATAACAAGGGTTGGTATGAAAGGTTGCTTATTCTCAGACGTAAGACAGTGCTGTTTCCTTCCCTCTTCATGCAGCAAACACTCATGACAAATCTAAACCACAGCTGTAGGGCATGAGACACACAAAGCAAATAAAGGTTGCATCCAAATCCATCTCAGCTGTATCACCACGGCTATTATCAGGTTGGAGATCACACTTCAACCAGTCACTATGCAAAGACTGTAGTATTATACCATAATAAAATGTTACAGTATTTCAGAAGCAGTGGCCTTTAAAAATCCAGATTAAGGCAACAATAAAGAAAATGAGAAATGCTACTGGCCTGACAGCCTCGCCCTGTTCTACCTAATGAGCCAACATGGGTTTGGTGGAATAATCAATGTGGGAAACACTGGAGAAATGTACTACAGTAACCCACTTATTTACTGGTGATCTTAGAATTATAGCATTCCTATCTTGGTTTATACATATTTATATCTAATTACAACTATTTATAAGATAAACATCTTTTTTAAATTTCTACTTAAGAGCAATTACTATGGACCAATTTTCTTAATGAATTCCACAGATAAATTATACATAGGAAGAAATACCTCCTTTGAACTCAGAAAGCAGAAAATATGCGCAACATCCCCAGTGAAACAGCGTTTCTACACCCTTTTACTGTTCATGGGCTTCTTTTCTTCCTTGACTTCAACGCTGTGCTATGGGAAGGGTTTGTGCACACACACCAGCCCCAACATCAAGCTCTGGGCCTCAGATGGCGAACTCAGTGAGGCAGAGATCATTTTTTTCATGTATACAGACAAGCCCTATGCAGACCAATAATACCAACAATACCATTTCTGTCCTACAGTCAGATGCCACCTGACAAATGTGGGTCACGCCAGCATGCCGTGCTGACTTTGATTTCTGTTATTTGGGGCAATCAAGTCTCCTTTGCAGGGGGGAGCAGCCCCCTGATGGGCAGAGAAAGGATTTAACCAGAGATTACATCTCCTCAGCAAATTTGCAAGAAAGGCTCATTTAGGCCTTTGTAGACCTTCCACCTCCTTTCATCAATGCCTGACCACATCTCTGGCAGAGCCATCTGCTGACCGCTTATTCGGTGCACCAATTACAGTGATGACAGCTGAATCCATTAAAACTTAACATCTTCCCTAGTGAAACATGGTTTGTAAGAGGCTCTTGGATGTGACCTGGCCTACTTTTTCCTTTTAAGGTTGGCATCCTTCATCAGTTTCTGGTCAAGAGATCTTAGAAGCACAACTTTTTCACATTTGCCAAGACACACCACATGAACTCTGAAGCCTGTTGAAAGCTTCAGAAATACGGACAATCCATTGGCCAACATCAAGAATTAGAGACCCACATTCGCTCAGAAATGCACTAAGGCTGAGATCGGAAGAATTCAAACAGATCATCTAAAGAACAGCCCACAGAACTCAGAAGTCTGCCTTGCTCTTGAAAAGTTCAGTTTATGCAAGAAAATCCTAAACCCAGCAGAGCAGAGTCAGGGTGCACGCTGAGAGCCTTGGTGGATGAGGATGTTTTTAGTAAATGCTGACCTCAGATGTAACTATTATATGCTACAAAACCCTTTAGCAGCTGCAAGATACTGCTAGGGACCTGAGAGGAAAGAAGGGACTTGAAGTCTTCCCTCATTCTTAACAACTCCCTCTCCATGGCTACCACGCCAGCCTCTTCTTTTTAATTCAAGTGTCCCTTAAGAGTTATAGAATAATCCCTGGAGCTAATGGGACTCCCATGAGCAAAAACTTCTACACACCTCTTCAATTTAAAACAGAAAATGATGGAAGTATCCATTCTTCCAAAGATCAGAGGAGGGTGCAAATGGATGAGATGAAACATGTTGAGGGAATACCCTGCAAAAGATTCAGGATGACATCCTGCTTCTCGGGCTGATACTGGAAAACATCGAGAGAAATTTGTTCTTTTATCAATATATCATCACTAACATCACTTACTGTGCAATCTTCACTTCTACTGGCTCACATAAAGCTTTCTGCGCTTTGGCATAACTCGCAGAGAAAGTATCCATAACTCGGTTTCTGCACTTCAGTTGTTATCTTGTTTACATCTCAAGCAGCATTGCTACTTACTCTCCACTTATTTTCTCTTCCTTCCCTTTGAACCCCAACACCTCTTTATTTTTTAACAATCTGAACAATATTATGAAATACCAGATCAAATGGGTACCAGAAATGTAAGTAACCCTAAGGAAAACAGATACAAAATCACAATCTGTATTTTCTTATATACAGTGGTTAATTAAAAAGGTGGAATTGGCCAGACTTTAAACAACTTTTTATCTGTGCTGAAAGAGTGCATAACCACCACTTAAAATAGTTGAAAACTATTTTTTACAACCTACCAAAGCAGTGGTTCCAGACAATATACAGTATGTCTAAGAATAGTAACAGTCATTGATGGAAACCGATAACATTTGGGGACTGAAGGTTACTCTGTTCTGGAAAAAAAAAAAAAAAAGGAACAATGGAGAGTGAAATAGAAACTCAAGTCTCATTAAAGAAAACTATTTTAAGGGTAGAATGATGAGGTTTGACATCAATCACGGGAAAACAGTTCAAAGTTGTTCTTAAAAGATCTAAATTTGAAACCTTGGGAAAAAGGCACTGTTCACAGTGACAGAAAAAAGAATCTAAGGGGTAACAAAAAATACAGTGTAAAGGTGATCCACGTGTGCTTTTAAAACACTACAAATCAGACTGCTCATTTGTAGGTTTCTGGGATTAAAGGCAGTGAAGACTTGCATTAAAAATTTCAATTTATACTGTTGTTGGATTTTTCTCCTGAAGAAATTATATTCTGCTCTGTAGATTACAGTGAAAAGCCCGGGAGAAAACCAAACCAGCATCACTGCTATCTAGCCCCATACAAGCAAGCCAAGTGGGTCCTGATGCAGCTCTCCAAGCACGCGACCACCGCTTGGCTGGAAGGAAGCTGAGCAGGTGCCTATATCAAACCAGTGCACACTTTGTCGGTTTGCATTTGAGCAAGCACTGAAGTGCTTTGCCAGCTCAAGGACTTAATTAAATTTAAAATAAGCTAATTCAAGGAATAAAAGTCTGCCAAAGGTAATAAAATTGTTTACCGATTCATGAAGTCGATCCTGTATATAAAAGAGCATATTTATATGCAGTGTAGGTCTGCTGCTGTTCAATCAGTGAATGCATTTTTAAATATTTACTGATTGCAGGAATAGGGCCAATTCTGGAGTATTTTAAGGGCTAGGGGAGAAGTGTTAAATCCCCAAGTAGCTAACTTTACTATGCAAAATAGGGAATATTAATGCCTTTATTTTACTTATGAAATTCAGCGAAATAAAGTGCTGGATCCAGTGCGTCAGAAAAGCCACTTGCAGAAGCTTCTATGCTTGCCAGGTTGCCAGGCAAGTGTCTTTGGCACCAGACACCATCCCGCTCCTGGGGTGCGGGCCAGCGCAGAGGACAGTTGGGCAAACAGACAAGACCCAGTGCCACAGCTCCACTGGCTGCCCAGTGGCTCAACTCCCACCCTGAGAGCTCGAAGAAACGTCTGAACATATTAACAGAAAGTTGTTGGCTGATATTCTAATGAGAATGTTTCCTCATCCAGCCCTTGGCATATGGTTTCATCCAATTCACTCCTCCTTCACTTCAATGCTCTTGGGTGCTGCTGTCACCTGCCCCTGTTGAATGAAGGAGCAGCAAGTGTAAAAAGGGGCCTCACCGGAACTTGTGAAGAGTCAGAGCAGTGTATTTTAATAGGCTCTCTGAGAAGGTGAATTTGCTTTGTATGTGTGTAAATCTCCCTTTGTCTTGTGCTTCTGCACCTGAAAACTCCACCTCTGTGTCCCCACAACACTGCCTTTGAAGTCTGATTTTTAAATGATAAATGGTCGGCCAGCGCAGACTGGCATTTTTCAGTAGCATTAAACTGCACTATATAAAAGCCGAGATTGCTTCCAATTATTTCTTCAGATTGTATACTTGGGGGGAGGGAGGGGTTTCTTTTGCTATATTTAACATTGATAATTGTTATATTTAAAAATATTCAAATAAGGTATTTCAAAATATCTAACTGATTAAGTTGCTTAGTTGGAGGATATGTCTGCTGCGCTGTGCATAGCAAGTAGGCAGTGCTTCTTGCCTTGTTTTGGCACAGGTGAGCGTTTAATCAATGCACAAAACGGAAAGAAATTACCATTGCAAGTTAGAAGTAAGATGCGAGGCTGGCTCACACCAGGGTGTATGTACACCTTGTGCTGTGCAACTGAATTAGTTTTCAAGTTCAGTTCGTGGACTTTCTTCGTGATTATCTTTTAAATGCACCCAGTTTATTTATTCTTTCTTGACACGATGGCTGTAGGAAGGCCCTGAGACCCCCGGGGCAGATGCTGGTCCCCGGCGGGGCCGAGGGCAGAGCAGTGCATGGAGAAGCGCAGCGGGCAGGGGGACTAACGGAGCCAGCGGGAGCAGCAGCGGCCGGAGGCCCCGCAGCGCCAGGCGCATCTCGGCGGGGCTACCCGCGGGCAGAGGCGCAGCGCGGCTCCGCAGGGCGCAGCAAGTAGCGCAGGGCCGGGTGAGCTGCGCGCAGTGGGGTGCAGGGCAGCCGCGGCTCCGCCAAACTGCCCTGTAGCTCGTCGGAGCAGGCGAGTGAATGAACCCACGAGGCGCAGAGATATATTCAAACCAGCCGCGTTTTGCTCTGTCAGGTGCAAAACTGCGGAGGAAAAGCCACCCTCGGGTACCTGGAAGGTCTGGCACTCAGCTGGGGCGCTTCTCTGCATGCTGAGATATTAAAATTCAGGCCCCCTTTTAAAAGAGCAAGAGGCGGAAGAACATCCCCAAGAAACACACACATACACCGCTTCTCACCCTGCAGGCAGCCCTGCCCTGAGCCCTGCTTTATCTAAACCCTGCCCGCAACCTGTCCCGCAGCCCTGCCTGCAGCGATCCCATGCCCACCACAAACACCTCTCCCCAGACCAGCAACGGCGCTTAAACAAGAGGTGTCCGCTGGAAAACACGGCAGCAGCTGTGGGGATTCTGCTATTTATGTGGCTGAACCATATTTTTAAATCCCCAGCATTTTAAATCGTGCAAGATGGAAATTCCAGCCTCCTTTTTCCCTCAGTAGGTGAAATGCAATTTAACTGATCTGAGAGGGTATTATGGGCTGGAAGATATGGGGGGGAAGAGGGGGGTCTAAGGAAAAACATTCATCTGAAGTCAGGAATTTCCACGTGGTTTCTTAAAAAGAAGACCCATATTTTTAAACCAAAAGTTTCCTATGAATTTGGTAAAACTATACAGGTGAAGGTTATGCAGAGACAAAAGTTCAGGATCCCTTAGATCGTGTGAAAATTAATACTGGGTGTGTTCGGGTTTTGTGTCTTTATAGAACAAAAATCAGTCAGAATCTTCACATAATGATTCAACGATTTACCCAAAACTTAAATTCTCAGCTAGAATATATCAAAGTCAAAGTTAAACTCCATCTTTAGCCAGGGACCACCACACAGCATCTGCTTCTGAGCAAGGTGTTTTAAACAAATATTTGCTGATATTTTTTTTACTTTGTACCGCCTACAGCAGAATTAGCTGTTACGACGTAGCATGGCAAAACCTCAGGCAGACACAAAGAGAGAAGGATTAGTGACAATACCTTTAAGCGGTCTTCCACGGTTATGAATTAAAAGATGTTTCACACATTGAAGTTTTCTATGCAGAGAAACGGCGGTGAGGCCGTTGAACTCTGCAGCTCCTGGATTACAGGGGCACTTCGCAGGCTAGAGCAGTTCTGCACAACAGCACACCCCGCCTGCCAGGCCGCGGGCTGTGCCCCTCGCCCCAGAAATACAACACCCAAGTAAAGACCCTACAGGCGTGAACAACTTCCCCCCTTCCGTTCCATTTTCCTCAGCCTGGGCGCTTACAAAAAGCAGGTTTATTTATCAATTCTGGGCACGACCTTCCATTCCCAAAGCCACCTGTGAGTGCCTGACCCGCCGCTCCCGCCTGCGGCTCCTGCAAGGGCAGCAACAGGCGGCTCTCTGAGGACCCTCCCGGTGCCCCGCCAGCGGCACCGCACCGCCACTGGGCAAAGGAGGATGCGATCGGCGAAGGCAGGGTCCGAAAGCCAAGCAAGTGGGAAAGGGACAGACCTCCAGCAACTTGGGAGGTTCTGGATCCGGCACTGATCCCGCTAAGGAGAGGGGACTCGGAATTTCCCCTGGCTCCGGGCTGCGCCTCGCAGGAGCGGCGCCGGGGCGGAGCGGGGCTGCGACGGCGGCGGCAACGCGCCCAGGGCAGGTGAGGACGGTCCAGCACGGCGGGGGAGCGCCGAGAAGCCCCTCTCCGGGACTGCCCTGTGCACATGGCATACAGCTGCGCCATCCCCTTCCAGGGAGCCCGCACCCCCCTTTCACCCTCCCCTGCGCGGTTGCGAGGCAGCGGGGCCGCTCCGCGGCGCGGGACCCCCTGGGGCCGCCCTCCCGCAGGGGTCCGCGCAGCGCCGAGCACTGCGGGCGCTGGCACCTACCGTGGTACTCCTGTCCGGGCACGTAGGCGGCGGGGCTGCCCGCGATGTGCAGGGCTATGAGCACCTCGCCCTGCTCGCCGTCGCCCTCCAGCTCGCCGTGGTGGGTGCAGAGGAAGAAGAAGGGAGAGAAGCGAGCTCGGGGGGCGGCCGCCCGGCCCGCCGCCAGCAGGGCACCCAGGGCGGCCAGCAGGCAGGGCCAGCCCCAAGGGACGCCCCGCCGCCGCTCCATGCTGCTGCCGCCGGCGCCGCTGGGGCATCCAGGGCACGGCGGGGCCGCCGCGCCGCTCCGCTCCGCTCCGCACGGGACGGGGCGGGACGGGATGGGACGGGGCGGGCGCTGCCCCCCGCTGCGGCCCGCGGGAGTTAGTGGGGAGGCGGGCGCGGAGAGCGGAGCGCGGCGCGGGCAGGGGCGGCCCCTCCGCGCCCGCCGAAGGCTTCACCGTCCCCGCCTGCCGCTGTCGGGGTGCGGGGCACGGAACTGGGAGTGCGAGAGCTGGGAATAATTTATTTTCCCCGGTGTCGGGGTGGGAGGGAGGGGAAAGTCCCTCCCCTCCTCCTCCTCCGCCTCCTCCTCCGCCGCTACCGCCGCCGCCCGCTCCTCCTGCTCCTCGCTGCGCTTCGATGTGCGGTGCTGCCGCTGCGGAAACGAGGGCTGCGAGCTGGGCTCTGCTGCCCGCCCTTTGTCTGCCTCTGGGTCCCTGTCTCTGCCTTGCCCCTGCCCTGCCCCTGCGTCCCCGCCCCAGGTTCTGCCGCTGTCTCCGCTACTGTGTCCCAGCCCCTGCCCCTGTTCCGGCCCCTGTCCCTGCTCCTGGCTCCCGCCCCGACACCTGGATCCCTACCCCGGCTCCTTCCTTGCTCCCATGTCCCTGTCCCTCCACCTCAACCCTTATCTCTCTGCTTCTATCCCTCTATCCATCCTTTTGCCCCATTCCTCTGTCCCTCTGCTCCAGGACCCGTCCTTATAGCCTATCTGTTCTTGTCCCTCTGTCCCAGCCTTTGCGCACCTGCCCCAGCCCTTGTCCTTTTGCACTTACCCCTCTGGCCCAGCCCCTGTCCCTGCCCCAGCCCCAGCTCTGCCTCTGTTCTACCTGCACCAACTGCTTTGAAAAGTGAGATTTTTTTACTTCAACCTTCTCCATTACCATCTTTAAAACGACATATGGGCACAGACACCTGCGGGGGTGGGCTCTGCAGCTCTGGGAGGTCAGTGTGGGAGTTCCTGGGGAGGGCAGGTGTCTGGGAGAGGGCTTCAGCCCCCCTCCAGTGTGTGCCCATGCCCTGCATCCCAAGAAGAGGAGCAAACCCAGCGGCGACCACAAGGGGAATGAGCAGCTGAACACAAAACACTGGCAAGTAGAATAATTCATAAAAACATACATTTTTTAACAAAGCAGGGTGGCAGAAGGACCACGGCATCAGGAGCAAATCTACCAGGGTTTAAAACATCCACCACGCTGCTGCTGGATCCCAGCTAATGGCCCGAGACAGCCAGGGTGAGCTGTAGTGACATGGTGGAATCAGAAAGGAGAGCCTACCTGCCAGCATGTTTGAAGTGCAAAACTAGCACAGTCTAGGGGCTCCCTCCTGGATTGGTTTCAGTGCCAGAGGGAAAGGTTCCCTCCACTGAGTTGCGAGCCACATGGATGGCACCACGCAGCTGCCCTATGTCCGTGCAGGCTGCTTTGCTGGCCCACCTCCCACCCAGCTGATGGAGAGCCCGCACGGTGGCCCGAGGGACATCCTCGCCGTCTGCCCCGCCTGCCTTTTCTGCTGTCTCTGCACAGAACCGAGATCACCGCCACCCACAAAACTTTGCCGCAGTTTCCTGTCTTACAGGGTTGCTCCCTCCTAGGGCTGGATTGAGGCCATGTCCCTCACTGGCTTGGATGGAGGAATGCACTGCGACGTGATCCTGCTCTAAAGATGAAAGGTGTGTGGTAAAGGTGACAGGGCAGGTCCTACTGTCACTCTGGATGGTAGGAGTCCCTGGCCACTGCTGTGGAAACTGAGCTCTGCAGCGGCTGACGAGGAGTCAGCCTGGCTCCGAGGCTTCCTTTTTAGCTAGGTTATTAATTTTTCAGCTTTGGGTATTTGTTTGGTTTGTGGTTTTTGTTAACATCTGTCCCTCTTCCATAACTTTCAATGCTTGTAAAAGTGACGGACTAATAATATCATTTCCTCATGCCAAACTCTCATGCAGGCAAAAGCTGTGTGGAATCACTGGCAAAAATGCTGCCAACAGGATGTGTTCACCCTCATGGACTCCTGTTTCCCTCCAACAAGAGCTCACCAGTAAGGCCAGGCTATGCCAAAGAGGCTGGGAAAACACTCTAGCTCATGTACCCTCTGCCCAGCATCCATGCAAAGTTAGCCACTCACTTTGGGGGGCTGCCAGACTTTACCCAACTCTTCTATTCTATAAAAGAGAAGGTGGCAGGAGAAGAGGGTGATGGGCTCCCACTGCTGCAGGAGGGGGGGATGCTGCCTGCTTCTGCCAGGTGTTGCCATACCAGTTGCTAGCAATGCCTTTTCATTTCTTTTTCTCCAAGAGATAGTTCCCTAAATAAGCTTGGGAGTGTGGAGGTTGCACTGGGATTTGAATAGGGCCTGTGCTGATGAATTTTATGCAATTTTCTTTGTTTCCAGCTGTTTAGTATCCAGAGCAGCCAGGACTGTTAGTGCAGCCAGCCCCCTCTTTTTCTTTACAAGCTGCGTATGTCACTTACCAATGAGGGGACGTTCAGTCAAGGAAGGTGAGAAAGGTAATGACTACATTTGGAAGCCTTGTGCCTCTCCTTAGTCACCTCTTTCCTCCATTTCTTCATCATGTCTCTCTCTCTATTCCCCCCACTCTTCCTCCTTTGTTTCTTACACTTTCACAGGACCTCTAACCTCTTCTTTGTAGGGCAAGATGGAGAAGTCCCACTATCATGGCCTGACATCTCATCCAAGCTCTGTTGATTGGGAATTGAGCAGAGATGCCGGACCTCTGATATTCAAAGACACAGGTCTCAAAGGGACCACCTGGGACCTTGAACCCCATTTCCTGCACCCACTAGAAATAGACATTTGGTCCAGACAAGATACCTTCCTTCTTGGACCTCACCCATCTACACCAAAAAGTGCTTTTGAAAACTCTTCTGCACATTTCAGACTCATCTTTGCATAGAAGAGTGATGATAATGGTGCTCATCAGCAAAACAGGGGGACCCAGGGTATTGCAAAACCCACAAACCCCACAGTTCTGAATGTCCTTACCACAGCAGGAAAACATTTGCTGAGTACATTTGCAGGGAACCAAGGCTATGACCAAGCTCCACGCATCAGAGGGAAGAAAGATGCTTCCAGACCCTGACAGCCTTTACCTAGAGGAAAATTTCTTCCTGGTGCCAGCTCCAGCACAATCTTCCTCATGCAAGCACAATTTACCCATAACTCACCCCAGACCTCACCTGGTGTGACAGACTTTGTTATGACCAGGAGCACCAACATGACCCACTCATCTCCTGCCCCTGCCCCTGAGCAGCCTCCAGCATGGCTGGGTGAGGGGATAGCCTCCTGCCACGCTGTCCCCATGGCTTGCAGAAGGCTGGCACGTACTGGTCCCCAGGTAGGTGTTTGCGCTGGCTTCATAACCCCTCACTTCTCTGGGTAACAGAAATACCTGGGTTTTGAAGATGAGGGGTTTATGCAGTGCCTTTGGCCAGAATTTCTCATTCATCCGTCTCCTATTGACAGCAAGGCTAAGGCATTATTATTAATAACAATAAAACAGCTTTTTTAAGAGAAGTGACTAAGACCAACCTGTCTGTATCAAAATAAAAGCTTGTAAAAACCATAATAATCTCTATCTTCACACTCCTCTGATCCAAGGTCCTTCACGTAACTTGCAACCATTCCTTGTTAAAGACAGAAAGCACCTGATGCTGCAGGATGGAGGTTACCACAGACTTTCACCCCTTGTGCAGTATATTTTTCAAACAGAAAATAACAGGGAGTAAATTGAGATGAGAAAAGACTGAAGTCTGCAATGCAGGATGCAATAGGTGGAATGTAAATAATTACTTAGGAAGTACAGGCCCCTTCCAAGCATGGGGGTGGGGGGGAAATCACAGCACAGATGGACGTGGCTGCAGTCCATATCAATTTATGGAAGTGATTATTCAGGCATTTGAGCTGCTCACTTCATTCAGGGAGAGAGCTCCCACCCCAAAAGCAGAATTGAAAAGCACATTATCAGGCAAGTAGCTGCTTTATTAATGGGTCCACAACAGATCATTTTGCAAGGGTCAAGGCAGGCTGGGGAGCTACTAACACCAAACAGTAAGGAGCTTTGCCCAAGTTCCTTGGGTGTGGGTAAAGGCTTTCACGGAAGAATTTGTCTCTTGTCACTGTCACTGTGTGGAGATCCTGATGGAGAGCCTTGTCCCCAGCTTTCAACAGTTCTCTATGACAAAAATTATGGAATCTGCCTAGACTTTCTACATAATTAGCTACAAATAAGAGAACTATGGAACACCGGGTTGCAAGTGCCATTTATTCATTGTGCTACAGCATGTAATATCTAAAAACAGGATAGGAAGTTGAAGAACTTTTGACTTTCTTATGCTAATAAAGACTATCAAGTGGATTTTCCAAAGTGAACTCTTTCCACCAAGAGTGTTTATTTTCTACTCATCCATGAATGCTTGAGTGTTTTCTCTTATGTGTTTCCTCTTGACCATCAGACAGACATGGAAAGCAGACCTGTTCTTTTTGCTGCTTCGAAGGTTTTGCTGAAGAAAGACATACCAGTGGCTAGAAAAGAATGATGTGAGTGTTGTGAAGAAGAAACAACCTTTGTAGCTGATAAAAGGAATGAATTGCCCATGATCCTTTCACCCTAGAAGAAACATTTGCATGTCACTAGTGGCAGTGGTACACCTGGGCCCAGCAGGCACTGTAGCTCAGGCATGTTCTTGTCATCCTGAGACATAAGGGCTGAGTTTAACTGTGCAGCAGCTGGTCTTCTGGAGATGGGGAATGTGAAGTCTTCAGCAAATACTCACACTGAAACTGCAGCACACAGCCAGACTGAGCTACTTAGGGCAGTGTGTTATCCCACCCCACCCCAACCCATCTCATCCCATCCCATCCCATCCCATCCCATCCCATCCCATCCCATCCCATCCCATCCCATCTGTTCCTACCTGTACCAGCTGTAGACTACAAAAAATACAAATTGTTGAGATGGACATCTGCCCACCTCAACAGGTTGGCCATCAATACCATCGATGCACTTCAATTGCAGGCTGGAAAGCCCTTCCTCAGTCTTCCCAAGGTGTATGGGGTCTCTTCATAATCCTTGTCAGGGAAATAAATGAGGAGGATGGGTCTGAACATGCTAAAGTGAGATGAACCCCATGTGTCTTGATGCTATCAGTGAAGTTGAATGAAGTTTGTCTTCAGCAAAGTTGAAGCATGTGCCCTGTGAATGCTGGACAGAGAATTCAGAAGTAATTAGTAGCTAATTGATCTTGCCTCTTCTTCCAACACAAAGTCTTCTGTTCATGATGCCTCATTGTTTCCTTCTCCAATTTATGCAGGGACCTACCAGAGATGCCTGGCACTCCAGAGCTGCCTTTGCCATGCCAAATAACCCTTTTGGATGAATCCCTTTTTTGTGCAGAGGACTTATCATGGTCGGGTAATAGTGCCATCTGGCCTTGCCAGCTACATGAACTTTGCTCTTAAGTAGAGCCCAAGTCTTTTCTAAACAAAAGCCTAAATGTGAAATTATAGGCAACTTCCATGCCTATGTTATTACGAGATTTTAATTTCTCTAGGGTAGGAACAATAGCAGCTGTTTGGCAGCTCCATTTTCCAGTGGGCTGCTACAATATGCGTCGTCTGCGAACTGATATCTCATGATTTAATCTGAAAATAGTATTTAACTGTATGTATTTTTCTCTCCCTGATATTGCATTTTGTTCAAATGGGTTTAAACTTGTAGTTCTGTATTGCTTATTAACTTTAATGAGGTATGAATATAAAAGAGAATATTAAAAGGCTTTTCTTTTTCAGAAAGGCATTTCTTTACAAACACTGTTGGTGCTATCAAACAGGTGAGCCTAAACCCTGAAATTTACTATTGATCTTGTAGCTATTAAAAACTAATAGAAGATTAAAAACCCTCCAAACCAAGAAATAAATATTGACAACTTTCTATTGTCTGGCTTAATGACAGAATTTAAGGGTGAATACTTTCAAAGGGTGGAAAGTCTTTCTGGTTCAATATCTTATATATTTTATACTTATGAAATTGCTTTAAAGATTTAAATCTACAGCAAATAACTATGCTCATGCTTAGAAAAGAAGGTAGTGGGTTATTCTGAATATCTATTATGCGTAAAAGTAAAAATTGCCAAAGACCAACACACAACAGACATTATAGTTCTTGCTTTGCATGTTCCTAATTTGGATGATCCTTCTTTTAATGAACGATTTTGGATGCAACACAGGCATAAGCGTATAATTTTTTCTGTTTCCGATTCACTGTGCTGCTGTGCCCTATTAGCACCGTGTGAGGAGCGTACCTAAGTGTATTTAAAGGAGATTCCACTTGACTCTGGTTATTTACAATTCTAATGTTCGATCTTGTTTTGCAAATCTGATTTTCAAAGTACTTTAAATTAACATCTCTTATATAAAGAGGCATCTCCTGCAACAAGTATTCATGTCCATGACTATTGTTTCCCATTATACATTTGCTGCTCTGGATTTCCATGAAGAAATGCTGTGTATTTACTCCTGTCACATCTGCATACTGAAGTTTCCAAGGCTTTCATTAACTTGCAAATATTTATCGTGGGTAGTCTTTATCTGAAGAATTTTTTAAATGTCAGTGGCCACAAAAGAAACTCTTAGTCCATTTTACTGCCTAATTTATCTCACTATTCTAACTTGAATAACCCCAAGGACACAGGGTACACAGGGACAACAGGCCAGGAGAGTTTCAGCAGTTTACTTTGTGAAGAGAAGTGGGATGTAAATCCTGAGGAAGTCTATAAAAGATATTTCTTCTGCTTTAATGATCACTAAGCTTTCAGAGACCCAGAAAAGGTATTCCTTCTCTTTAACAATCGCTAAACTTGCAAAGAGCTGGAAATACATTTTACTGTGGGTTTGGGAGGTTTTCTCTTATCCTCTCTGCATTTAAAACATATCTAAAGTATACAATTTGTGTGACTGAGTGTCAGTGGACCTGTGTGTGTGGGGATCCAAGATTCAACACTTTTATCTGAGGCACACAACTGCAGCTGCAAGCTGCTGTGAGGATACATGTTGCTTGCCTACTGTCTACCGCAAAGAATTTCTAGCTGAGGGTACAAATATGATGTAAGGAAAAACTGAATGATTGTTGCATCAAAGCTATTTAAAATACCCACATATTTATGCAAACCCTGAGGATAAAATAGGAGCCTCACTGATGGGCTGGGGCTTGCAGGAGGAGGGACCGGGCTGCAGCATCCGTCCCACCACCCTCTGACCCAGCGTGAGACATGCACTGGGGTGTCAAAGCTCGTAACTTATGTGAGAGCCGGTCACCAAGGCCACTGAATTCTCAGGTTTGTTTTTCAGCCCATCGATGTAGGAGTTAATGTGTTGACCACCCTCAGTGACTGAGTCACTGTATTTATGGAGTAAACCAGATTTCTCTTGTTTTTTAATTTTTGCCCTTATTTTCTTTCTTTTTTTTTTTTTTTAATTTTTTGTTGTAATATTTTACTTTTTCTTTTTTTTCCCGCCCCCCTGGGTTTTGGGTTTTTTTTCGGGGGGGTGGGTTTTGGTTTGGTTTTTTTGTGGTTAAAGAGCATCTTTTGAAGTGGGAGTGGGAGGCTAGCTCTGGCTGCTCACACGAGTGGGCTCTCCATGGCAGCCCAGCAGCAGAGGCTGGCTGGGCACCAAGAGAGAGGGGTGCAGGGGGTGAAGGTAAGGGTGTTTTGTACAGCCCTGAGGGATGTTCAGAGAGTGCAAAAGGACCACAGGTATGTGCCCTCATGGGGCCTGGTGGTCTGCAAGCGTCTTTGCATGTGCAAGGGGCAGTCAAACATCACCAGCAACAAGCCCAGCCCATAGAAGTGCACACCAGGCAAAAAGCCACATCTGTCACACCTTCAGGGACACCGACAGGTGCACGTAGGCCCAAGCCTGAAGGTAACAACACGTGGGTTAATGATACAAGTGATGTGGAAAGGCTGACGCCTGACAAAAATATGGGAACAGAAAACAACCTAGTGGTAACTTTCTTCTTGTTCCCAGCATGCTTCGTTTATTGAAATTATCTCATCAGAGCCTTGCATTCCCAGAGCTGCACAGTCACACTGCTTTTATTTCATTTTGATAGCTTGTGAATTGTAAAATCAGTCATTTTTCAGAGCAAGTCCTGTCCAAGAAATACATCAAGACCGTAAAACACGGGGCCAGGGTACAGTGACCACGTGAATGTAATAAGGAAGTTAAGAATGGTACCTCCACCTCAGTTTTGACCCACAAAATGACTTTTTCAACCAAAATAAGACTGCTTTTTAAATCAGACTCAGAGGTTAATTAAAAAAAAAAATCTTAATTTGTATTAGCATCAAAGCATCAGGATAAGCCAGAATATCATAGAATAAGCAGGTATTTTTCATTATTCCAAAGCCTCCACCAGAAGTCTAAAATTCATCACCTATGAGTCAAATATTCCTCCCAGCTCCCTTTAAGAAGGTCACTGGGAAATTTCTCAGAGTGGCTGTCAGTGGGAGTCTCTTGTATAATGCAAAGTGTAAATGAGACCACAGCATTTTTATCCTCAAGAGGAATCATGGTTATTCTGCTAAGGAGCAATCTGGTCCCTGCAAGAAAACTGTCAGGCTCCCACCTCTGCCCCTGGCTTCTTTTGGGGAAATCTGTCCCTCCATGTCTCAATGTCATCAGTTTTAACACGAGACTGTATGAACTGCCTCAGGATGGGCAGCAGGCTCCCGGTGTGACTGTACTCAAATACTGATTGCAGAGCTACCACAATCCCTTTACACTAATGATATTAAGTGGTCTTAGTAAAATAAGAAGTCTGCTTCACCAGCTTCTAAGAAGAAAGTTGCTCCTGACATGATCCCAATGCCTAGAAGGATGGATCATAGGGCTCCACCAGGGACTCTGCTCCAGATCAAGGATTTCTGGCAAGTTACAACTTTGTTTTGTAAGGTCTTAAAGATCTCCAGTGTCAGAAACTCTATTGCTCTCTCTTCAAGATGATGTAAGGGCCCTTTTTTTAACCTTTGACACATCAAATATTTTAATTTTCATTAAAGTTTTTTTTCCTTCCCCGTGTTGGACTTTGCCTGACCAGTATTAGATACCAGAGCTGAGTCACAGCAGAGGTATCTCTCCATGAAGGCACCTCAGCTATGCAGAAGCCCCCTCTTACCCACTCCTCAATAAGCTGAGCAGATCAGTCTCTTCAAGCTCCATTGAGGTCCCTGCTCAGTGCTCCCCTCGAGAATCACTCCCCAGAGAGCAGCATATCCAGCAAGCGCAGGTCCTCCTGTTTCTTGCTCCAATTTCTTGTTTGACATGATGCACAACAGTGTGAAAAGACTCCACACTCATAAAACTGAACAGGCTCTTGGAGAGCTACCATGGAGGGGAGGAGATGAACCTGTGAAATTGGTGCCTTAAAAAATGCCCCAGCTCCACACAGGGGACCTTGATATCTCCAATGCAGCCCCATTGCTCAGGTTCATGTACCCATGTAGGAACTTCTGCCAGTCAATGTCTGGCCCTGGACTGCTTTTTCCATTGCAGTTCCTTATACAACAAAAACACATGTCAAGCTTGAGTGCCTGTGCATCCCTGCAGCACCTGGTCCGTTGTCAAGGGAGTAACTGCCAAAGTGATGCCTACAAACATCTATACCCACTGCTTTTCACCAAAAGACATGGCAGAAGACACATTTGGCTGGTGCACCTCAGTGTATACACAAAAGTGGCAAGGGACAGCCCCTCTACTCTGCTCCTTTGCAGAGCCACGATGCTGCTGCTCTGAGAGGTCTCCCATTGCCCTTTGAGGGTCAGCCGGGCCATGGGTGGGGGGAGCAGAGAAGTTACTCTCGACTTTGGTTTGTGCGTTTAACGTCAGTGCTTTAGCAAATTCTCATGGATTTGGACTTTATTCTCTCCAAAATCCTTTCTGGAAGTGCATGTGCCGTAAGAGCATATGCCACTGCTGCTGTTCCTAAGGAGGGGACAGGTGATATCTCCAAAATGACCTGGGGAGACTGGAGTTTGCAGCTTAGCAACTTAAATATTCTCCATCTCCCACTCCCAGGCAGGGCTGGGATCACAGTGTGATCTCTGCTGCTTCATGGTCACAGCACGGCTTTATCAGCTGTTGTAGGGGGCTTGGGGCACTGTTCCTGGCAACACTATCTGGCTACTTTCTTGGTCTTCCCGTTGCTCCTCCTTCCAATAAGATAAGAGGAAAGGAGTTATCTTCATTAGCTGCACAAACAGACTTAATTCCTCACTGCAGAGCTGGAAATCCTGGGTTTCCAGGCATGGGTGCTGCTCCCACACTGCTGCAGGTGCTGCTGCATGGTCAGCCTGGCACAAGGACTGCCAATGGGCTCCACTCTGTGACCAGCTCTGCCCATCAACCTCACCATCCTCACTGAACAGCCATCCACAGCACTCAGGGCTGGATGAGAGATCAAAGGCCACCCACCCTGGTGACTCACAGCAGGCTTTTTTTTGAAGGAGAAGGTACTGCAGGGGTACCACCAATGCTGCAACCAAGTGTGAGATCACCACAGCTCTGGCTTCAGGAAGAGGTGGAAATGCTTCTCAGCCTGTAGCTGCCATTGCCCCACTGCAGCTGCACACGTGCTGCTCTCCTGCAGCTGAGCACCCATGGCTCACCTCCCAGCTACCCAGGAGCAGGCAGGGGAGTATTTACTCAGTGGGGCTGGAGTGGCTGCGTCCTCCCACCAGCAGCCTGGCTCAAAGCTAAAGGATGTTTGTCAAATCTTCCAGGACAATTGGAATGGAAGAAGATATAGAAATGCAAAGCATGGTAGCATTTTTTATTTTCTTTGGTTTTGTTTTCTTTCCCCTTCTGCAAATGGCCTTGAAAACTAACAAAAAGAGACAAATGCCAAAAAGTAAACTACCAACTGTTGTCTCCTGAAGATAAATCAGAACGTTGTTCCAAGCAGCAGAATGCTGCTGTCATTTCTCTTGGAAGTGAAGAGAGCATCACCCAGGACTGGGGAGGAGGCCGGAGGACAGAGAAGGAGAAATGAGCAGTTCAGACTAATCTCAAGGTGGTGTTTTTAAGTGTGGTTGGCAAAATAACCCATGACGTCTCACATTAGAAAAGTCATTGCTGCAGGACGTTGAGGCTTCATTGACACTTATGACATTCAGCGGGTTACAATAGTTTGTTGTGGATTATTATGACTCCCACTCCCAAGGAAAGATCTTCTGGGCATGAGGCATGGGGACCCTGCCCCATGGCACCCTATTGTCTATTATATTTTCTTTCCCCCACACAAAAAATGCAGACTTTCAAGTCTACAATTCCTGACACATGCAGCAAAGACTGAACCACAGGAGCTGCAGTTTGCTCCTTGTGCTTCTCACACTATTTTCACCCAGCTTTTGCAATTTAAATTCTTTTGAGTATAATAGCGGCTTTTAAGCAAGATGCCTCTGTTTGATTTAGTGTTAGTTTGTGTTTACTGAAGCCCTGCCCCATCACTAATGAAATTAACATCAGGCTCAGAAAGATTTAACCTTTCATGTGGATAATAGCGAGGTTACAATATCCAGTTTCCCCCTCTTTCAGAGATTATTGGCCAACAAAATACAATCTTGGGGCAAGAAGCACAAAGAGCGCCTGGGGTCTTTGGCATAGCAGCTTGAGCAAGTCCTGCAGGAGCAGCTCCAGTGGCCCCTGCCCTGTCCTGCCCTATCCCCATGCTGCTGCCAACATCCCTCTGCGCTCCAAACCAGCTGATTCAGCACCTACATCTTTGCTGCTCCACCCTTGTGCCTCAGCTGGAGCTGACTTGGGCAGATATTTGCTGTTGCTGACACCATTAGAGCAGCAGTAACCTCTGGCAGATATTTTCTGTTGCTGACACCATCAGAGCAGCAGTAACCTCTGGCAGGCAGGTGGGAGACAGCTCCATCTTCAACCACTGTTGCTGTTTGCTTCACTGCCCATTAGCCAAAGCCCTGAGGAGCTGAAGCTCCATTTGCAGCCAGAGCAAGCTGTGGAAAGTCAGCAATTCACCTTTCTCATATTCTTTGGGGATAAAACAATGAAAGCAACAACAGATTTAAGACAGCAATGTGTTAAGGGAGTTGGATTTTGGAAATCACATATCCAACAACTCACTAGCCAGGACCAAGAACCATTGATGGCATCTTTCCTCATGACAGTCAGCTGAGTTGAAGTTCCTTAATGGCTGCTTCCCAGCACTTTATTGTTCACATTTTCATGTGCTTCACCCACTGAGAGGATGTTATCCTGCTGCCTTCACACTGCTGGGTATAGGATGCTCCCAGGTGGCAGAGGAATGCTGAATCTCATTCTTGCCCTCTGTTACAGTGACACATATAACAAAACCATTGATGAATTGTATTCTTCCTGCATGTAGGATCAAAGTAAAAGTATGTTTTCATAACTCCAGGTGCTTATGGAAAGTAATAAATAACAGCAATACTGTGCTGTGTATAGGCTCTACCCAGGGACAAAGCATTTCACAAACGCAGGTAAGAAACATTTTTCATATTTCATACAAAGGGGAGCTCACAACCCAGAGAACAGGTAATATTTTTCCTTCTATGTGCTCAATGTATTGGAACAAAAGCTATTTTAATAGTATTACATCTGGAAGAGGTCGGCACCGTGCACCCCTGTGTTCAGCTCCAAAGCTGTTTGCTGCTGCAGGTAATGACTGCTCTGAGCAAAATTCCTGCCCTCAGGACTACTACTGAAGGCAGATCAATGCCCTTTTATACTGGTACAACCATGTCCTAGTAAAATTGCCAGCTGAGTAAGTCATCCAGCCTTTGTAAGCCCCTATATAGGTGGAAATGTTGGGACTCCACAGCCTGAACAGGACCAGGCTTGGTGAGCCATGACTTGAGGCAGCACACTGCCTTTGCCTTCTCACTTCACACTGGCCTAAGAGTCTGCTTGTGAAGCAAGGTGATGGGGAACAAAAGCCCCCAAAGATGTGTGTGCAGCCTCCAGAGCTCGAGCAGGTTGGCTCAGGGTGTGCTCAAATTCCACCACGTGCAGGGTGACTTGGTGACCCAGTGACCAGTGCGGGAAGCTGGAAGCTGTGGGAGAAACTGGAGGGGATGACTTTGTTCTTTGTTTGAAATAGTGTTTTTCCCACTCGGATTAAACTGCACTGCAGCTCATTAACCATTCAGGTGTTGTCCACATCTTTAGAGAAGGAAACGGGAGATGACAGACTATTTAACAAGTTCATTTTGAGCACAAAATGTGTTTAAGGCAGGAAAAAATAATACTTCATGCAAAACTTGGGTCGGTGTAATTGCAGGTCTGACTGCTTCAAAGATGAAAAGCCTTTTTCTTAATTCAAGGCAAATGTAGCAGAAATAATGTTTAGAAAAGAGGCTCAGTTAGGTACACACCAGGGAGTGCAATTTTAATATCCTGAGTACAAGATTTTTTAAGTCTTTGTCTGACCCCATATTAACACACTTGGTTACATTTCATCTGCCGCTGTCATCTTTGTCAGTTTCTTCCCCCCCCTGTAATTTGTTTGCCCATGTTTGCTCATGTTGACCTTTAGGGCTAATGCTCTTGGCCTGGCTTGTGCCTCCTCAGCGGCCCAGCACTGACCCTGTGAATGCTGCAGGATGAGCTCAACTTAATCCTTCATGGGCAAAACCACTCATGATTCCTTCAGCGTCTGCCAAAGTGGGCGCATCTTTGGCACCAGGAAGACATACCCTGTGGTCCAGCCTCTGGACACCTGCCCTTACAAGCATGCAATGAGACCAGGAGTTCATTAATGAAGGAATCAGGTGATTGCCAACAAGCTCTGAAGTTCAGGGCAGATCCACACCCGATGCTCCAGCTGTGCCTTGCTGCGGAGCCAGAGAGCTCCCAGGTCTGGGATCTATCCTGGTCCCATCCCAGACATGCTCCAGGGTAAAGCAACACTGTGGGCCACCACCAGGCTGGGCAAGTTTCTGCAGGACCCAGAAGCCCCCTGTGAGCTGCTCTCACCACCTCTGGCTCTTAGACCTGACCTTCTATTTGAATATGGAACCTAGCACCCTCGTGAGTCACAAGCACTTTCCTCTGCGCTCTGAAGGCTGGGTGGCAGGCGTCATCATTCTAATACAGAAATCTTTGCTCAAAAAGCAATGTATCCAAAAGGTCATATGAGGGGGTAATAACTGGAAGGGACATGGATTGATGCTACCAAGCATGCTGTGCTGCTGAATTCCTTCAGCTTGTGCTTTTCCCATCAAGGCTTTCAGGCCTGGGACTCCATGGTACCTGGCTACCTGTGGAGCAGGTTGAGAACTCTGCTGATCTTGTCTGAATCTTGCCCTACATCCATAAGGGACAGCCATCAGGATGGGTGGGCTCTGGGAGGGGAGCAGGCGAAAAGGCACAGCTCAGCCAGGAGTTCAGAAAACCTCAACCACCCATTACCCTCCCATCTTTGCTCGGCAGACCTAAACCACCACCATTTAGTGTGGTCATACCAAGAACTGCTTCCCAGGCTTGGTCTCGGCAGCCTGCTTGGCTCCTTCATCCTCTACACCCATCGACATCCTCGGCTGTGATTGCTCTTCTGCCATGCTCCACAGAGGGACCCTGAGCACCCCATAAACTCTAGCAGAAACTTCTGGAAGTTCAAAACCTGCTGATTATCTGTAACATTCCTTGTTGGAGGCACTGGAATTCATGCTGTTTACCAAGTCTCACGTACCTCCTGATTCAATGTTTTGTAAATTTAGCAATCTCCAGCTTCAGCTGATGTGTGGATGCAGACTCTCTCGGATGCTATTTATTCCACAAGTGAGAAATGACTTGATAATTTATGGATTGTAAACCCAAAGTTGTACAGGTTTTTACCTCAGGGAGAGAATAAATACATGTCTCATTTCAACACATTTTAGACAATGTGCTTCTTTTTAATGGCTTCCTTTGATTTTACTCTGAAATATGTAGACACTTCCTTCTAGGATTCTCATATGGAAGCTTCATACTGTTCTGTCAGGTTGCATATTTTCCCCCTGAATTGAAAAGATCTGGCTTATCTGAATTACAAAGATGTTAACGTTGTGTTGTCACTGCGAACAAGGAGTTTAGGCAAAGATTTTATTTTGATTAAGACATGGAAGAGTTGGAGAATAATTACTGCATTGGCAATGGGGAACTTATGGATGTTTAAAATGAATCAGAACGTATTTACTCATTTATAGCAGTTGAAACTAGAATATGCTTTTATCTGCAAGTAAGAGAACATGCACATACAGCTGTGAAGTGTAGTGGAGGCTATGTGCATGGTATTCCTAACCTGAGAGTAGAATATAACTATAATGGATACACATTGGTGTATTGGGTGAAGAATTTTTAGGCAATGGCATTTGACATTACAGTTCAAGGATGAAAAAGATTTATTGATCCGTGAGTTAAATAGTGACCCTGGTTTCACCTCTTGTTAGTGCTCTGTAAGTTGCATTTAAACAATGCCCTGTGACGAATCCTTAGGCTCACATGAACATAAATCCTTCCCTTGATAGATCACAGAGGAGCAAAAACCTGAAGGAGATGCTCAGCTCCGCCACCTGTTTAATTTAGAGGCTATTTCATTAGATTAGGGTCAGCTTTGTAGGATTTGTCCATCTTCACTTTCCTGATAACATCATCTGTTTGGATCTATAACCACCTCCCAGGCCAATATTTGTAAACAGTGACTGAAGTCATGAGTCAACACCATCTCAACATAAAGGATGTCAAAATGGACAGGAAGGTTTACTGTGTCACTGGGCCTAGCTTTGCATCACCAGGGTAATTATTAAACCCGGGGTAAACAGAACTTTGATCCCATGTGTATTTTTAAATGATTGGCAATGGCTGATTTTACAAAAATACCATTTATAAAGCCATTCTCCATAGGAAATCATTGTGTCAACATGTAAGGTGTCCAGTGCAAGGCTTAGCAAAGTCAACATAGAAAAGGTGCTTGTGTGGGGTGCTGTGCAAGAAGCTGTGAGTCCTCCTCTGATTCCCAGCCAAGAGAGTGAAACATCTCCCAAAAGAGAAGGTAATTCACTCAACATCAGTGCAATGACTAATGAGAAGAGGTGACCATGGCCAAGGAAAAAGTGAATGTGTAGAAGGATAAAATGTGCATTGTAAGAATGCAGCAGAACTCTCTCTCTTTAAAAATACTGTTTCCATCTCTCCCTTAGGTCAAGTGAAGACTGTGTGAGCATCTTCCCTTTGTGACCTTCTCCAAGGTCAGCTTCATATTGGCCAGACACTGTCCTTTGCCACATCCCTTCCTGCATGAGAAAGGTGCTGAAGTGCCCAGTGAAAGAGGTGGGCACCTACTGGATGGGCACTAGCACTTCGGCACTGATCCCCAAATCGTCCATGTCCAGAGTTAGGTGCTGGAGGTCTGTGTTCGTACATGTGCGAAGGTAGAGAAATTTGGGGAAACTAAGCAAAGTTAAGGAAGAGAGGAAATACAGGAGAAGTGAATCTGGGTGAATCTGAGTGAACCTCTGACTGCAGATGGGGGTCAAAAGCACCCAGCATCAGAGGTGTGGATAGGCTGATGGGAAGTGCAAAGGTGCACCAGCCCATCTGTCATAAAGAAAGCTCATGCTTACAGTGTAATAACTTATCACCAAGGAAACAGTTGATGGACACTTTGGTAACCATCTTATTTACCAGGGCAAGTCTGTTCTTATGAAGTACTTTTACCTGTTCCTTGGACTACTGGCAGTTAAGAAAGAGTCCCACAGCTGGTCAGGAAATGCTGCAAGGGTGATGTACAGCTGTATATCAGCAGTGTCAGCAGTTCCTTTAAGTTGCTAATGAAGGACAAAAGCGAGCGGGTTGCATAAATCTAAGCTATGGATGGGCAGGGTAGTCAGCAGCAGCAGTAACATTTTCCCTCTCAGCCTGCTTGGCTGTACAAAGCTTGGAGCCCGGGAAGGCAAATGGCTAGTATGAGCACAGCTGCAAGCCCAGCACATGAAGCCTAAAGAGGGATAAACCGATTCATTTTTCACAGTTCTACTTAATTAAAAAAATTCTTCCTATGATTTCTTTATGGAAATAATTTCCAATAATGTGCTGGAATGAAATTATGTTTCCCCCACTAATAATATTTTGCGGAAGTATGTAATTATACAGCTCCTCTATTTGATTTGTAAGAGGCACTGCACAGTGGCGTGTCTTATGACTATGTAAATTTAAAGTCCTAAATATTTCATACTAGCTGTAAAATAACATAGCATAATCAAAAAGCCTGCCATAGCTGGAAAGGATGGGCTAGGTGTGAAGATGATGAAAACTCATCTGTTTGCTTGGCACTGTCAGTCGGATGTTACTTCTCTACCTTTCTGGAGATCTCGCAAGTAATTTATGGCAGATTTTGCTGCTATTCTCTGCTACCCATCTCCATAGGTGCAGTCATTAATGTATCCACAAACCACCCTCCTCTTTAGTGCCTGCAGAGTCTCTCAGAGGAGAGTGCCATGGCACAGGACTCCCCGGGAGACAGCCCCATGATCTGGAAGGGGATCTCCCGAATCAATACTGAAGTACAATTGGTGGCTTGAAATAATAAGCCAGTCACTGTGAGGTAAATGTCCTCCTACTTTCAGTGGTAAAAAAAGTCTGCAAATGGGCAGATATCTGCAGGGAAAATCTACAAAGCAATATCAGGTGAAACCTCAGCATGCCGGCTAGGCTGCTTCCTAATAGCTTCTCTGTATCACCTCTAGCAAATGGATATCTACAATGGTGTCGTTTATTGTTGATGACTGATAATAGGATTACTGCTCCCACATCTGAGAAGCACGGCATCCCAAATAGCATCGTTTCATGCTGAAGTGAAGATGTTATTATCATGTCCTGACTTTGCATACTGCTCAACCAGTTATCTGTGCAGGACTCAGTGTAGAGCTCCGAGACATTACAGGGTATTATCATGCTATATGAAATACAGGCTGCTGCAGTTATAAATCAAGAGGACACCTTGTATGCTGACTAGTTCTCCTTGGAAAAGCATCTCTAATCAGAGGCTCTGTTCTCTGAAAGATTAGAGTGTGATTTTAAAAGAATAAATGCTGTCAATGAATTTCAAGCTTATAAAAAGGGCAGGTTTAATAACTCTGATGTTGTCTGTTTAGCAAAGCCATATATACAGCTACGGCATAAGCTTGACCACAACTCCTTAAGATCCCCCACGCCTGAATACAGAGTCCCTCCTTTGCAAAGCAAAGAGTGTAGTTGATTTCATATAGTATTTCCTAAACAGCATTTCCATCTATAGACACTGTCTAGAAGAGTGCAAGCTGTGCTGCTGGCCAAACACAAGGAACATCTCTCTACGTGGGAACGGTAGAGGCTGCATATATTCATGGTGTGGTCTGGGGGCAGCTGAGCTGATCCTAATGGCCTGTGGTTACTAAAGCAGTCCCTTCCCTGTCCCTCCCCACCCACCGCAGAGACAAAAAGCTCTCCAGTTTTTTCGCTGAGTTAGTTTTTGGCTCACACAGGGTGAGACCAGCTCCAGAACTGGCACAGAGCAAATGGTGGAAGTGCATAGGACAGGGAAGAGAGGATCAGACACATTGGCAAGGGGAGGTAACTCACCAAGCCTTGTCAGACTAAACCCTTCTGTGGCGGGGAATGGTGGAGGCTTGGAGATGCTCAGCTGGGCTTTGCTCTCCAGCCTTGCACAGCCTGTGAGGATCAGGACTGCCGAGTCTCTGGGTCCCCCAGAGAGCTGGTATTGCTGTGGGCACTGCATATGTGTTAGCACAGCATCCACCTGGGCCCTTCTTTTTTGTGTTCCTTCACCAGAAGGAGTGAAAACTGTGTTTCTTGGGCACAAGAGGTTGGCTTAGCCTTGATGGAGAAACTAGAACTGGAAGAGAAGCAGCACCTTCAAAAACCATACAACTGTGAAAGTTGCAGTAACTGCAACTGAGAACCAAAGGCAAATAGCAGACAGCTTTGCTCAGCTCTGCCACAGACAGTCCAAGCTTTCCAGTTTGCCCCAGTTTGAGCCTTCAGCTGGAGCCATCTCTGCTGGGCTGCCGATTATGAACATTTGTGCAAATACATTGTCTCCTATTGCTGACAGGCTGTAGTATTCACAGGGCAACTGAATCAGGGCAGGCAAAGGAGATTGGGGTCAAACATTAAGATATATTTATACAAACTAATTCCTCACCGAGCTGGGAGGTCAATTCCATTTCCAGGGATTAAGGTACAGAGGTGGGCTCTCCTATCATTAGCCTGATATATCTAGAGCCTCAAACTCACCAGTGTCAGACAAAGTCTTTAGATCTTCCCCTCAAATGCTGTTAATCCTCAGAATTTTAAACACTTGTAATGAGAAAATCAAAGCTAAAATTCCAGCAACGAGCTAATTCTCCGGATGGCCAAATACGCTTAGTGTAGGGCTGAAGCAGCAGATCTTTCTCCAGACTTTTCACCTGTGCTGTTCCTTCACTTCTTCACACAGAAATGTGTTAAATCAATTGAAGATATCAACTTCTGCACATGCCCAGGCTTTCTATTTCACCTGTGGGTTTGAAAATAGACCTGAGAGGGAAAATGGCAGGTTGTAAGTTTGCAGCAGACTTAAAAACTCATGTCTGCCTCTCCTTGGGTCTCCCAGTGAGGAAAGGGACAGGGAATTACCGGATGTGCTGAGGAAGGTTATGTTAAGGGCCTTGTAAGTTAAAACCCAAGCAGACTGTGAGAAAAAGCAACCCTCAGACTGATGCAGTGTATCGTTTAGGATTCACTTCATACACACAGGGGGGAGGAAAAAAGTTCTGCAGCATCTGAAACATAAGGATGGCACTTCATCATCCTTTGGAAAACTACAGAGAGCTCCAAGTGTGTACATAAAAGTAATCATTTAATAACAAAGTTCTGTTAGATACAAGTTCAGGCTTTAAAATGCCCACTGACTATAAAGCCTTGTAATATTTCAGTAAGTTATTGCCTCTGAGAGGTGTTGCCACTTCATTATACATTTTCTGATTGTTCAAAAGACTACGATGCTAAAGATGTGCTTTCTTCTGCCTGAAATAATGCCTGAGACTCGAGTGAGGGAGTGAATGTATGGTGTATGCTGCTCATGAATAAAAGATGTTTGCAGCTAAGCAATCTAGAGTGTTCCTCTCTTAGGGGATTAATGCTATTCATCAGAAAAAAATTTAAAGAATCATTTTTACAGACTTTTTTCCTTTAATAAGAGGAGGAATCCAATTGTTTGAGTAATGGTGAGGATGCTTTAGCAGAGGGAGTGCAGGGAGGCAAGTGGGGAGAACATTGAGCCCCACCGTGGTCATAGCAGACATCTCAGCACTGTCCTTTGCCCCAGGCAGAGGCAAGCTCCCATGGCAGAACACCACCAGCACCCTGCATCTTGCTGGCAGACACAGGCTCTGCACAGGCACTGGGAAGCACCCTGCGGCAGAAGCTGTGCTGAAAATGCGACCTCAAAGGAAAATGCTCGTGGTGCTGCTCTGACACTTCAGAGGAGGTATGAGCATGGCCAAACACAGCAGCACTTCAGCTTTCCCGCTCTCACCTGGGGTGCACAACAGTCACTTGAGCTCATCTGTCCAAAGGGTGACCCTTTGAACTAAAGGAGCAGACCTCTCAAGCACACCTCCAGGGATGGCCCCAAGCCCTGGGAACATGCTCCAGTCACCGCAGGGCTGCCAGGTACGGCTGCTGAAGATGTAAAATGCCTGGGCACTGACTCCCCAGCAAACAGCCAGCTGGTGCCACCAGAACCATCTTACAGGACTTAGCGGGGAAGGGTTGGTGCAGGATCAGAAGTAGCACAAGTGTGAAACTGCTCTGATGAAGTGTAACTGCAAGACTGGCACCCACGCCGTGCTTCTGCACATGCATCCGAAATACCGGTGACAGTCGAGGCACCGAGAGAAGGGGAATGTGCTGCATCGGCTGACACAGGCAGCTCCTGGCAGCACAGCCACTGCATCTGCCTGTCTGCAGCTAAAGTCATACCAGAGATGCCAAAACCTCTGCCCATGTCACCCACCTTGGGCACAGAGCTCCTGGAGGAAGACTGAAGGTTGGGATGCTGCTGGTACTCCCATGTTCAGCTGAGGGGGAAGATACAATCACTGCTGTCCAGGTCTCTTTTCTTTTGGTAGCACAGAAGCTCACATTCATGTGCTCTGGCCAGGGCTATGACCAAACCCATAAGCGATGGATGTCCCTCTGCTCATCCTAAACCTCAGTGGCACAACCAAGTACAACGACTTGAAGTATTTATCCTTTTGTGGAGAGCCTCTGTATGTAACCCATCAGGAGCTGCTCTGTACATGGCAAGAAGAAAGGGAAGACTGCTGTGTGCCCAGGACCATTTTATCCTCTGGATATCACCTCGTCATCTTATGGTCCTTATAACACAATTGTTTCTTTTCAGCTCTTAAAAATATTTCTTGTTTTTCTTTTAACCTGGAAGTAAATGATCAAATTGGTTTTATGAAGAGACACAAAGAACCACAGCCCTGAAGATGGGAGAAAGAATGAAAAATACTCCTGTTTCTCTAGTGCTGTAGTTCTGTCTGCAGCCTTAGCAAGTGGCAGATCGCAATCATGGTTAAGCATCTATTTATTTTACTGCAGGAAAAGCGTCAACACGTGTGCTGTATTTTCTGGCTTCTAAACAGCAGAGTAAATGTACATAAAATTGAGAGGTGATGTATAATATATGAAAAGAAGACATTTTGATCCATGCAGTGAAATGAAACGTATGCAAATCGTTAGCAGTTTATACAGAATAAAGTTTTACTATACACAATTTTATGTGCTCGCATGGAGAATCTGTAATCCCGCTAAGGAACATTCAGTCTACCTATAATGAATGAGGGTCTTTAGAATGAGAAACCTTTTAAGGTTCGAGCCACTTAACATCTACAATATGGAGATTAAAATAACATTGGAATACACATAGTAGCCAAATGAAATCATCACATTTGTGCTTAAGGAATGAAGTATTCAGCAAACTCTTCATTTTCCCCGGAAACACTTTGCTTTAAATTCCATATTTTCTTTTGCTACATTTTTCACTTAAAAGCCTGCATGAGCTTTTGTGCTGTTGCCAGGCTTATTTTTTGTTTATGTACAGGTTCTTGCCATGGAGATATGTTCCTGACATGAAGGCATCCAGTATAGGAAATGACATGCAATGCCTTATTCTTCTAGTTTAATTAATGCCCTGACAACTTGGCAATAAGGCTACAGCGAAGAAAAGGCCTCTGCAGGGAACTGCAGGTTTTGAGCAATAAGAAAGCTGTCAAAATCTTACTATATATCTATAGTAACATACCGAACATCCAAAGATTTCTGGAAGGCATCTGAGAAAAGAATTCAACAGGAAAAAGGTTAGCATAAAAATTATGTTCCTTAACCTACTAAAAATAAAAGAATGGAAAGACTTTCTCAGCCACTGGAGCTGGAACTGGGGAAGCAGCCTATGCTGGCTGACTTGTTTCATGCAAAAAGGAACTCCAGTTTTTAATGAGAGAGGCTTGTTTGACACAAACAGCAAAAAGGATTAGCCCAATCCCTGTTGAGACTGTTCTCTTCTGTGCTTTAAACAGCGGAATGAAGAGTAGATCCGTTCCACACAGGGATCCATGTAATCATTCTGGTTCACTGTGACCAAACCTGTAAGCCCAGGTCTTTGGCTCCACAGACTTCTCATCCTTCTTAGCTGAAAGCACAACAGCAGCATCTTGGCTGAAGGGCAGGAAAAGGTGTCTTCTCTTTCTCCTCTGACTGGTTCAATATTTTGGGAAGCACAAAAGATGGCATCCCCAAAGGAGGCTGCAACAGCTCTAAAGGCAGTCTACACTCACAGACCTTGGATCACCAGAAACCTGTGGTGATCCATGTCTTACTGACAGTATCATTTGATATTCATGATCTGGCTGTGCTCTATCACCATCCTCACTTTTCCAGGAAAGGAAATTGAGAAGGAAACAGCAGACCAAACTCAGTACCACCTGACTTCCTCCAGTATCTCCACATCTTTTCAGCTGTGAACATGCAAAGATAGCACTGTCTTTTCTGATGGATGAGCTATTCTTCAGCTACCGATGGAAAACAGCTGCCAATACTCACACACTTAATTGCCTTCTGCACCAAAAATTCATGCAGTTGAGCCATCCTAGGAAAACATAAACCAGACACATCTTTATGTACCTTTCTGAAATCAGGACTTTTGCCTGCTATATTGTGAAGGCTTCCAAGTCATGGGAAAGCTGATAGCTGTCACAGGCCACTCACTACAGAGAAGTTTGAATTTCCAGTCTAATCTGCTGCTTCCCTGCCTTTCATTTTAATGAAGAGATTAATTTGTTTCCACAAATACATCCCAAACGAATCAGAGGAAGCAGCTTCAGTCTCTTCAGGGGTCTGATTTCCAAAGAAGAAGGTGCACAGGAGAAAGCAAAAGGCTATCACCAAAAGTATTTATAGCTGTATTTATATATAGTACAGCAGAGATACACAGGTAACAGACAGTTTAGAATACTTGCTATTCAGAGTTACTGCTGGCACGAGTGCCAGTGACTATAATAAAGATTATTTGGGTTTTTTTCACGACAATAACTCTAGCTACCCAGAATGTTGCCAAAGATTAACAGTTTCTCCTTGTTTTTGCTACACTGGGTATGTCTGCAATACTAGTTTCCATTTTGAGGGTAAAGGAATTTTAGCAAAATCTGATCAATTGTATCATGGAAAACTAAGCCAAATGTGTTTTCTCTTGTGATGTTGACATAAAAAATGCAATCATATCAACGAAAAGTTCTGTCACTTCTGTGCTTTGGAGGAAGGATTTAAGATTATATCAGCAGGAGCGAAAGGAGAAATGGAACCAAGTTGAGGGCTGGGTTAAGTACACAGTCAGTCTAATTAAAACCAGAACCCCAAACCAGTCTGCCTTCATTCTAAATGTGGATGGTGATTTACAGAGGTATTGGTGAGGACAAAGCTTTGCAGAAAGTAACCGTGACTATTTGCACAAACATCATATTTACTTTTTCTAGAATCAACTAAAAAAAAACCCTCACTCTTGAAATCAATGAGACTTTGTTTAAAGGCTTCTAAGCCACTAGAAAACAACATGCTCAGGATACATAAACATGTCTCTTTAATGACAGCTCCAGATACATTCTATCTTGCTTGAAGAGCAGCACTGAAGAAGCTATTAAAGGTTCCTGCACATGCCCCAAGCCGAGGCTGTCAAGTGAAAGAGCCCATGCTGATAGGAGAGGAAGCTCTTCTCCCCAGCAGCCAGGAGCCACAGGTTTATTTACATTGGCAGAGAAGCGGTGTGCTTGTCTTTAGTTGTTCTTCTCATTTTTGATGAAATTCCCCAATCTCATCACAACGCTGCACTCAGAAGTTTGAGCAGGACTCCCAGCTATTTGTTGTTTCTAATGATTTGCAGCCTTAAGGAATAATCAAAACTGACATAGAAAATGTAACTGTGAGAAAATTGATGGGTACTCAGCCTTGCAGTTGGAATTCAGGAACTGCTGTAATTGCATGCGAGTGGCATCATTTGCCCCCCTTGTAGATATTTCACTTATTCATATCACATCTTTCGTTTTCAGGGTTGTTGCTGAAGATCCTGCAGCCTGTGAGGTGAAACAACCACTGTCTGCTGCTGAAGTGAGCCAGCAGAGCTGGCGGTCGAGAGCACTGTCATGGACAGCACAGGGCACTTGCTTCCCTGCAGTAATTACCGGCGCAGGTGGGAGCTGCTGCTGCACTGTGATGGGGTAGGAAGAAAGAAAGGAGCTGGGATTGTAGCGATGGAGGTGAGGAGGGAGAGGGAGAAACAGCAACATAGAAAATACTGGAAAAACTGTTTAACAACAGAGAAACAAGGGAAACAGGAAGAATATAATCAGGGCTGTTGCCACCAGAGTGGTAAAAACTTTCCATCACTGTTTCTTGGGTACTTTCTTCTGTACAAAATCCTCTGCTGAATTTTGTAGAAGCATGTTCCTTCATCTGGCAAGATTGTCTTAATGAGAGGTTATGAACCTTACTCTTCGTTATTCTCTCCAGCTATTCTCTGATTCCCAGGATTTAGGAGTTACCTGTGTGAAAGTCCTCATTACCTATGTGAAGACAGAAGCGCTCAGCTGCTGAACTACCAATCCACAGGCTTCAGAAAAGCCTGCTAGTGAGGATCTATTTCCCAGCCCTACCAGTCCTATTTTATTCCTCTGAACTCAAATATCTGAATAAAGTACATGAAATAACAAGCAGCACATATTTCCCTGAGCAAGAATCAAATGCAGAAAGGGAAGTATTTGCATATTAGAAATCCTCTTCTGTAGAAAATCTGTATGTGCCAAGAAAACAGAACATATGTGCTGAATGAATTTAGGCAGAACTGCACCTTTGCTGTGCTGCTTATGAAAAATCACATCCATTACACTGAGTCTGTCACTGATATTGGCTTTTCCTCAGCATTTCATCAAAATGAAACAAATATGAAAAACAAACACCAAGAACAAGACAACTTGGTGGTATTCAAGACCAGGTTGGACAGAGCCTTGGGTGACACGGTTTAGTGTGAGGTGTCCCTGCCCATGGCAGGGGGGGTGGAACTAGATGATCTTAAGGTTCTTTCTAACCCTAACTATTGTATGATTCTATGATTCTAAGATTCTAACTGGCTATACAGCATTTGTGGTGCAACATATTTAACCAGGATCTGGAAAAGAAACTTGCTGAGGCTGAAGAAGTACCCAGCAGATCCCCCTGTGAATATCCAAACAAGTGCTGTCAGGACAACAGACTGTGTGGCAACAGGTTACTTGAACTTACACCTGCAACAAGGAGAGGACAAGCAGCCTAAGCAGCCTTCCTGCTCTGCTAGCTTCTGAGAGATCCCTTCTGAGATGTAACCCGCAGGAGATGGCTGTGCTTGTAGAGCAGCTGTCTGCAAAAGACATAACAAAATACACAGAGTTGTAGTGGGAGTAGGGGCGCAAGAAAAAGAAGGGAATACAGAAGTCTTGTAGAGGTCTGTAGATACTTCAAGCATCAAAGGCATTAGAAGAGCAAGTTCATCCCTACTTCATCTCAAAGCAATATCCAGCCCCTTTCCATACTGAGTCACACAGCTGGACCCAAACAATTGGCAGTGAACCTGTTTTGGATCCTTGGTGGTGGTAACTCCCTTGGATGAGCTGTATGACAAATCCTTTTCAGCAGCTGCAGTGGCAATGATTGGTAACCAAATGAAGTACCTGTCCAAATCCAGTGCTTGAACCTAATGAAAGGAAGAATTAAGAGATGTTCTCACTCAAAGATCACCTTGATTACAGTCATTCACTCACTCAAACAGCATGGAAAGACCTCTGGTCACAGCCTGCTTGACAGTCTTGGTCTTACTTGAATACTATGCTTTGTGATATGAGAAGCCTAGATACTTGGTTATTCAAATATATGGCTGATGTATTGCTAATGACCAATAACAAGAAGTATGATGTTTTTCAACTTTCTGTTCTAGCACAGACACTGCCACTGAGCTGTTGCCTTTTAAAGACAACCCCAAGTACAGTTTTCAGGCAATCATCATCATAAGGTTGTATTTCTGCAGTTTCAGCTCTGCTGGCACACACAAATGATTTCTGCATTGTTTTCAGATTTATTTTTTAATGATTTTAATAAACACACACAAAAATAAACGATCAAAAAGTAAAACTGAACTTACTCCATGTTTACCTTTATCTGAGTGCTGTACAGTTTATAGGAATCTGCCTGTTCAGATTGGAAGATATGGCACATGGAAGCCGAGATAAAACCCCACAGTTTTTGCTATTAATCTCCCATTCAATACTCTAGTGGAGCAATTCCAGTGCCTACAAACACATAAAAACTTGGCACTGTGTATGATTAGACTTGCTAATCAAGTTGTATCTTTATCCCAATGCATAATTTACTAGCAATGATAAGGTTCTTCTGTAAGTTATGCCATTCTATCACAGAAAATTGGAGAAGTTACTGTCACCTTAGGCAGGATTTACTCCTGGATGGAGTAAATCTTCTGTTTCAAAACACACAGCACGCTGACCTCCAGGCAACCCTCAAGAACCCTCTGTTTCTCACTCTTCCCAGCCACTTCGGCCAACACAAGTACGGAGGGAATATCTAATCCTGGGATACTCAACTATGTACTTTTTGCTCACAGGACACAGACATGTAGTATCTCCTACATTCCTGTTTGGAATCCTGTCCTTCACACTATTCTGGTGTGGCTTGCTGTTCCAGTTACAAGGGGAGTAGATAACGCCTGAATAGTCTGGTCAAAACTACTTGGTGGATACTGGAAAAATTTAACCAACGTTAAAGACGGATGTATTCTCACATATGTAAATCATGGTGTACTGATGTACAAGAACTTATAAAGTGCTCAAATAACCAATATACTTCTTTAATTCACACAAAACCAAACACAGAAGCTAGGGGAGTTGTTATGGCAGAAGCAGAAGGTACTGGGAGAACCAAATTAAGATAAACCACTGTCACAAAAGAACAAATCTCCTGCTGTATTACGTGTGGGTGCACCCTTGCAAGACCTTTTAAAAGAGAAAATCTCTGTGTTGTATGTATAGAGATGCAGCTGTTGATGAAGTCAGAGCTATTCAAGGACAGTGATTTCTTTGCAACTGATGATAGCTGCATTTCTTTCTCAGTTACTTCCTTCTGTAGGAAGAAGCCCCAGCTCCTGTTGATGTTTGGAACAGGCACTGGAGACAGGCACCAGAAGTTGGTGATTTTTACAGTATTATAATGCTTTGTGACTTAAGAATTATGAAGTTCTCCTGTATTTTTTAAATGCACACAGCTGCACTGAAGCACTGAGGGATTTGTGATGAGTCCAACAACTGTCTTGCTCTGCATCATTCACAGTTCTTAAAACCACCTGTAGCCCAGGGAGGCTAAAGCAGGCCACACGTTATCCATGAAAATGGGGTCTCAGAATAGAGAATTGCTCAGCTACCTCGTAAGAAACTCAGCAGTAATTTATAAACTCATTGACATGGATATATAGAAATATTTCCAGCTTGTCAGAATAAATCCTACTATTCATCATCAGCATAGTTATAGCCCACATCAATCATCTGCACTTTCGGTCCCCTTGTTCATTCTCATACTCTGCTGATTCAGCTTTAAATTTTATATCACTGATAGGAGTCTTTCAAAAAGGTCACAAAAGTGCATTCAATGTAAGGACAGTGGTTCTGTCTAATGAATCCTTAGCCACTACTCCTTCTCCAGCTAACCTTATTTCAGTCAAATTTATTACATTCCACAAAAATTTGTATTCTCATCCTTTAGATTTACACTGAAAATGGTAATCAGTATAGAAGAAATCACATTGAAAACAGTATCAGCAGCATCAAGTTTTCTCAGTGCTTATTTTTCAAGGCCCTTATTTTGTGTCTTTGTGCTCCAAATTTGAGGTTGGGCAGTTTTGAAGGTCTGGTCCGCTATGTGGGAGTGATGGGGTTACTGAAGAGGTGGGACAACCAAGGGAGCACATCTTACACAACGCAAAAACGATGTTTTTCCAGCTGCAGCCTAAACCAGAACTTACATGACTATTTTGCTCCTCATTCAAACACTGCCAAACATACACCAAACATCATTTCTGAAATACAGCATGTTTAGTCCATTCCATCTATACAGCCTGTTTAGCAGCTATCGGCAATTAAGTCTTGAACTAGTTCTGGTTTTGATTTCTTTCTAGACAAGATATGGCAAAAGTGAAAAGAAAATCCATTTACTCATATTTATGAGCTCATTCCTAAAAACCAACTGAATTTTAACAATAAAACAAGGAATAAAGTGTATTTCATTAAGTAATGTTATAAGTAACTATGTGGTTTATGCATCTATGCTGCTGAAAAACTAAGATTCTGGAATTAATTTAACCCTATGATACTGAGCTTGGGCCAATTTGCTATTATACTAGAGCAAAAGACCATTATGCTTGGTTCTTCTTTTTCTGTTTGAAACCTTTGAATTTGCATCTCACCTCTTCTCAACCCTCAAAATCAGCAGCATCACAAATATTCCTGAAACAGCCATGTACTAAGCCAACTGGTAAAAATACTTCTAATATTACTCCCATATGAAATCAGATATGAACGTTGCCTGAAAATGTCTCTAATATGACCAAAATTATTGTGTATTGGCAGCAGCGGAACTATAGATAGGCAGTGGCTTCTGTGAGAAGCTGCTAGAAGTTTCCCCTCTGTCTGACAGCCAATGCCAACTGGCTCCAAGATGGACCCCACTGCTGGCCAAAGCTGAGACCATCAGTGACATTGGTAGTGCCCCTTGGACATGTTTAAGAAGGGGAAAAGCCGCTCAGCCACAGTAGTTGCAGCCAGAGAGAGCAGTGAGAATAAGCGAGAAAAACAGCCCTGCAGACCCCCAGGTCAGTGCAGGAAGTGCTCCAGGCACCAGAGCAGGGGTTCCCCTGCAGCCTGTGGTGCAGCCCATGGTGAGGCACCTGTGCCCCTGCAGCCCAGGGAGGTCCATGTGGTGCAGATTCCACCTGCAGCCCAGGGAGGACCCCACACCAGAGCCAAGGGATACCCAAAGAAGGCTGTGACCCTGTATGAAGCCTGCACTGGAGCAGGATCCTGGCAGGAGGTGTGGCCGCATGGAGATTGGAAAAAGGCTGGAGCAGGTTTGTTGCAGGACTTGTCATCCCGCAGGGGACTCATGCTGGAGCAGCCTGTTCCTGAAGGACTGCACCCATGGAAGGGACCCATGCTGGAACAGGGGAAGACTGTGAGGAGTCCTCCCTCAGAGGAGGAAGGAGCGGCAGAGAAAACGAGTGATGAACTGACCACAACCCCAGTTCTCTGTCCCCATGCACCACTGTTGGGGAGGAGGTAGTGAATTCGGGGGCAAAGTTGAGCCTGGGAAGGAGGGAGGGGTGGGGTAAGGGTGTCTGTAAAATTTATGTTTTATTTCTCATTATATTACTCTGATTTGAGTAATTTTTTTCCAAGTCAAGTCTGTTTTGCCCGTGACAGTAACTGGTGAGTGATCTCTTCCTGCCCTTGTCTCGACCCATGAGCCTTTTGTTGTGTTTTCTCTCTCCTGTCCAGCTGAGGGGAGCAATAGATCAGCTTTCCTGAGCACCTGGCCTCCAGTCAGCATCAACCCACCACAGCATCCATATATTCATGTAGAACTACCTGAAAAGCCGCTTTCAGTGCACTCCCTGTATCCTCTTGATGTGTGTATCTGGAAATATTTCTGAGTATTTGTTGTACTTTCATGTAGGTTGAATGAAATGCGATATTTTCACAACTTGCTGTTGGTAGCAAAGCCTCCCCAAGAAGAGCTTCTTACTTCTGCTTGGTAGGTGCTCTAAAGTCTTCATGTATCCTATGTGGGAGATTCACAAGCTCTGCCTGACTTTGCTGAAAGCTGTAAACAAGGTTGGCTGCAGTTGTTCCAATTCTGTGACCCAAGAGTTGTAACACTTAATAAATTACTATCAGTTCCCTCATGTTTTGTATGCCAAATCCTAATCCTGATCAGGTATCACAAAAACCTGTGATGTATTGCTGTGGCTTTACAAGGACGAGTTTACATCTGAACACAAACCTTCCTTCTTCAATGTTCAGCCCTAGGAGATTTGTAAGAGCCGAGCTCAGCTCAGCACTACATCCAAAAGGGGAAGAAGCTGTAAAGCTTAAGCCCAGAGTTCACTTTATGTACCTTTTGATTAGTAAATCCAAACCCTGGTAGTAATCACTCTGAAACAGGTTATGTATTTGCATCCCAGCACTTCAGAAAGGGCAACAAACGTTGCCACCTCATGGACAGGTGGGGGGTTTGATTCAGCTCAGCAGGAGGAAGGAAAACTGATCCCGGAGATGACTCACTGCTGCCCTTTCCCACTCTCTGGAGGGGGAAGCGACAGCTTGGCCAGAGAGATGCTTGTGTCACATATTCACCTGGAATTTGTTCATTTGGGTCTGAATCCAGAGGCCTGGCTACACACCCACAATTGGGGATGAGGGTGCGGGGACAGAAAAAGCTACATGTATTCAGGGTATTTGACCATCTCTGATATCAGAGCAATGGTGGGAAGGAATGATTTTTCAAAGGAAGAAACCATAATGGTCAACACAGAACATAGCAAGGTCTTGTATAGTCAAAGACCAGCATTCAGGAGTGAAACATCTGAGTAACAGGCTGTGGGACCTGGAGTTTTCAAGAGCGGGACAGAAATCTTCAGATTCACCAAGACAATAATCCCAACATGAGAATTTTAATACCCCATAAAGGAAGCGGTAGCTGGGAATCCTCTACATGGAAACTGGAGACAAATATAACTGTAGTCTATTCCATCGTGTATTTCCAAAGCTGAAGTTTTGTGTTATCACATTGATTATTCACTGTTCTGTCTCTTTTGGGGAACTGCTGCAGGAATACTTAGTCACCTGTTGAACTTTTCCCTTTCTGATGGAAAGGCAGCTGTGCCATCCTCCTCTGCAGGGCAGATACTTTACAAAAGTCATTACACAGTGTGTATCAAAGTACGTTCATCCCAAACAGCATTGTAATTATCCCTTAATATTAACTGGATAAGCGCAAAAGGACTATAAAATGTTTAAACAAAACCAAAACCTTTCAAGTTTCACTTGGAACAGAATTCTAAGAATCAATGGTTTTTTTTTTTAAATAAAGCTTTGTAAAAATAGATTCACATTCAGCATTTATGACTGGTCTAAAAAAGATATTATTGCGATTAATTGGGAGTTTCCACTGTTGTGATCTCCATATAACAGTGTAACAGTCTGCTGACATATTACTGAAGAGAAAGAAGGATTTACACCAGCTTGATTTGAAATACGTTCTTATGTTTATTATATTTTGCTACTCCACTCCCCTAAAATGGTGGCCTCAGGAAAAGCTGCTTTGGCAGGCAAATACAAATATTCCTGTGGAGAGGAAGTGAAAAGACTGGGCATACAAACAAGGGCTGCTGCCATGTTCAAAGCACTGGGGAGAGTTCATAGAGCAAAATGCAGTCCTAAATAAATGGGTTTCAGGCAATTTCAGTGTTAAGATAACATCATTAAGAGTAGAACAGATTGTGCTCAAACCCTGCTGTTTATAATTAACACATTGCTTCCAAATACTCCAGGGTCCCTGGTAAATAGTCCTCTGCTCAGATCCACCCAGACCAATCAGAGTATTTTCATGAGGTTCCATGCTGGGCCAGCACCTGTTTGGACAAATCCAAAAGAGCCAAAACACTCTTCTTTCTGGCCAGCTAAGTAGAGAGATGAACACAGCTTGCCTTAGTCATCGTCACAGTGTCCATATGGCTGTGAAGCTTGTTTTCACAAGAAATCGTACAAGTACTTTATTACGTCGAAGTTCACGGTCCTATAAACAAAAACACAGTATATGAGAGCAATCATCTTAACAGCGCTAAGACTAACCTGTGTGGAGACAGCACACGTGGGACATTCTGAACAATCGATGTCAAGCAATATCCCCAAAAGAAATGCAATCAAGGATTTAACTTTAAGTGTTATTTACAGTACCTTTCTTCTGATTATTTTAACCCTAAGATACAGAAAGAGAAATAAAGCAGCTTTCTAGTAAAAACTGGAAGAGTCTTATTTCAATCATTACGTAGTAAAAATATATCAAAGTTAACAGGATTATATTTTCATATGATAAACACAATACCCTACTTGGCGATGCAAAGCAGCAGTCTTTAATGCTATTGAATGCTTTGTTCATCTTCCAAACCACCTGTTCTAGCATGTACTACATATCTCCTTCATCTGTACTCATTTGCAGTCTACGTTCTTTCAGTTGACCCATGTTCATAGCTAAATCTGAAAAATCCAAGAATGCCACTCAATGGGATAGAAGATTCTAATGTATACTTTAGTACTTCAATGGCAGCCAGAATGAAACAGCAGTAGAATAAAACATGTAATTATTTTTTTGTCTCTAAACTCATTCTGCTCTACAATCTAATGCTCAGACTTCGGGGTTTACTGTTTGAATAAGTAACGCAAATTGCTGCATATAATGACAAGTATAAAATTAAAAGGTTTTTTTAAAAAAGTATTCAATGATGCAAAAATAACCACTCACAATGCAAAGTGAGCTTAACCGGCTGAATGCCTTATTTGCTAGACTACAGTCATTTAATAGTCTCTTTTCACACATCCTCTTGTAACCCACTTTTCAGAAAGTTTCTATAAAACATCACATTGGGTAAGGAAAAAGTTCAGAAATCCCCACAATATAACAAGAAACACTGTGTTTAACTCCACTTCACAATCTAGTGATGAAATTAAAGACATTAACTTCCACTGTTAGACTGACATGACATTGGGTCACTCAAGAAAAGTGCTTTCAGTTACACGGCTTTCCACAGAAACAAAACCACACACACTAAGAAATGCTGACCTTATCAACTATGAAACATAGCCATCCTGTCATAACAACTGGGTTCATTAGAGACTATATGAAAAGATCTATTACCTTCCACAAACACCGAGAGATCCCTACTTCAGCTACAGAAGACTTACTAACTTGGGTCTGAAATTCTTAAACCAGAAATTAAAAATTTCTAACAAAGAAATGTCTAACTTTACCTTCAGCTAATTTATCAAATGGTAAAAAAAGCTATGTGGTAAAAAGCATGCAAATACCTCTGTGAAAACTTAATATATGCAACAGAATAGAGACAGACATGAGGTTCTGTAGTACGAAAGACAGACTGTGCATGGCCAGCAATTATCACACTAAAAGCCATCAGAAAGAGACAGAAGTTTTTTACTCTTTTCTAAAACCAGGTGGCATTATAAAAGAAACGGTAATAATGCAAATTTCACTTTTTCTTAGGAAATACAGAAAATAAAATGTCAATGTGAAAACAGCTTGAATGGGGGTGGGGAGGGGAGAGAGAGAGCATCATTTTCTGTCCTGCTCTTTGCACTCCTCAGCCTTTCATTAGGAAATAATGCTACAGTAGCAAGACTGAGGTATCTGAAGATTTTAGTGAATCTGAAGATTTGCGAGGCTTAAACGACAACACTAACAAACTTATTTTAGTATTATTACAGTAATAGAGAAAAAAAGAATCAAGGAGATTGGCCGCTTATTTGATGTGTCCTTTGGTTGAAATGGCAAACTAGCTCCTGCTCTTCAATAAATATAACCTCTCCCATGAGTGGTTAAAAACTACAGGCAGCTGCAAGACTATAGCACATCTAGAAAATGAAATTTCTTGAAGCACAGATCACGCCTTCACCCTGTTGCTAGCCCCATCAAGACAAGGGGTAAGTGCATTTATCATGGCTTTGTGAAACCTTGAGTCTTTATGGATTGTCCTCCTTAAAGATTTAACAATGACTATGGGCTGGAAAAGATACTTAATAAAAGAAGTGTGACAAAGAAACAAAGCAAGAAAAAGAAAAAAAGAGAGGGCAACAGGAGGGAGGTAGAACAGGCCAATTGCAAAATCTGTCAAGTCATTTAAATGGCCCTATTTGGACAGCATAGAAACACTTTCAAACTACTTGGAGGTTGGAGGGGGTGGACAGAAAGGCTTTCTGCCTCAAAACATGTAGGAAAAGTCTGTCAGGAGATACATATATATATATATATATACACACATATATGTGTATATGTAGATGTATATGTATATATGTACCCATACATCTGACCTAAAGGAAAGCAAGCCAAAGCACTATACTGTGCACTGAGGTTTCAAGTGATAGCATCTCCAAAAACTACTCTCTCTGGTAAGCATGAGCTGCATAGCACAGATTTTGCTCTTGTTTTCTGGCAGTCTCTACTTTCCAGCAACTTTAATGGAGTCAGTGAAATTTCTATGGATGTCAAAGCTGTAAGGAAAGGGACAACATTTCATTTATCTTAATTCAAGGACCTTCATAGTCAGTACAGATTTTATGAACTGGTCTCTGTATTCACTGTTCGAGTCCCAGAAGACAAGAACTTGGGGACGTTTGTATACACAATGATTCATGCTGCTGAGCAGATGGTCTGCTGTACTTGGTACCAGTGAGCTTTTCCAGGACATCATTCACTAGTGACTTTATTGCTGGGCATAGCAAATAGACATAGTGAAGTTGTGGAGGTCCTGGCAGCATGGTTGAGCCAGGCCTGAACCAGATGAAGTTTCATTTTATGGCTTGACCAACTGCAAATTGAGATTAGTGTGTCTGTGGAGACTACTGACAAGGCTTTGGATATTTAATAGCTCAGGAGAGCAACACGTGCACTGACGTTATGGGATACAGTCTACACCACAGGTTCCTCTGAAGGCCCACATTACAGAGAAGAACTGGCCTTGAGAACATTTCTTCTCCTTTTCGCCACATGTCATTTCTGGGCTCTGTTCTGGCTATTGACTCTTTATCCAAGACCTGCTAATAATCTGGCTGCAGCAACAGGTGTGATGTAATGCTGTTGGCATTTCATGAAAATGAGACATAGGCTTGACTGTTGCCTATGTATTGCATGCATTTCTGTCTGTCATTTATCATCTGTCCTAATGGACCTGGAACTGTTCTCAGAGTCCAAAACTGAAGACTCTGAATGAACAGAGCTGTTGAGGTACTTACATTCATTTACTGAATCAGTTTGTATCAACTACAGATCACACAAGATTGACTATGTGGAAGAATTCTTACAACCTGTGTAGTTTTTATATTGTATGTACAACACACTGTTAAGAACTAAATATCATTTCAGATTCAAATACCATAATGTGCCTTTTGGTAATGAAATGGACTGACAATTTAGAGCAGTATTTTCACATGAAGTCCCTGACCTTTATTATGCACGAAGACAATATGTTACTGTTACACATACTGCTGCTGTAACATAAATCTTTTCCAAACCAAGATTGGACTAACCTCAAGTTCAACACTTCCCATAAATAAGACAACTTACTCTTACTTAGAAAACAGACATAGATTTCTATTCTGGTCTGCAGAGACCTATAGACTGAGCAAATACTGGTTCTGAAGTCTCTTTCAAGTCAGCACATACAACAGTAAATAATAATAGGCTCACCGGGCAACAGCTCTGATGAAGTCCAGAGATACAGTACATTTGTACCGTGGTCCATCAAGCTGGTCATTATGGCCAACTGTGGATAAGAGCTGGAGAGTCACAAGAGAGGTGATCTAGGAACAAGAAACATCAGTAATGTTAGTAATTTCTGCTAGCATGAATAGCAGTGACTATTGTCTTTCCATTTGGCATCATTCCTGTATTTCACTGGAAAGTCACCCATACTTGCTCGCTGATTTTCACATAGTTCTGCACCCAGGAACATTTTCATTGTTACATGTTCTGCACAGGCAGTGCACACAGGCTAAATCCTTCATCCTTTGTATCAACCCTGGAGTTCTAATCAGAGAGAGAAAGGCACTGTGGGGAACAGGAAAAATAGGCATGAGCTGAACATCTTCCAAATCTCTGCCTGACAATCAGAAGAGACTTTGATTCTCTTTCCCTTATACCCAAAGAGCTCCTCTTGAACTTTTAGACTCAAAGTTGGATATTCCTGTGCCAGCTCACACTGCATTTTGAACAGATGCATGGTATCACTCTAGTCCAGATAAAAGAGAATGTGAAGGTTGGAAAGGCTGGAAGATTGTGGGCTTAAAGAGCAGGGCCTGGAAGGAGAGAAATTTACCTACAAACACACATACAGAGTCTTGACTATTTTACCAAAAAAGCCATGTACCAGCATATTTCTCACTATCTTCATTCTTCCAAATGACGACCGTGGTATCACTAAAATGCAGTTCTGGGATGTCACCACTGAGTGCAGGCAGTCTGCTCTGCCTTGGTTAGGAAAAAACACTGCGGCGATTCTACCATCTCCCTACATCATCCCAGCTCCCAAGGGGAAAGAGAGGTAAAAAGCAGGAAACAAGAAAAAAATTCCCTGGCTTTTGCTATAGATGCCTCTGACAATTCAAGGCAACAGGGTTACATTCTATGAAGAACTTGTATCTGATCACACACAGCTCTACTTTTCAAAAAACCCCAACCAACCCTGACCTACCCCTGTGAGATGATAACAGCATAGTAAGGAATTTCTGAAGAATAAGTGTTTCAGGAAAGAGCATGTGTCGTGGTTCAAGCCCAGCTGGTAACTCAGAACCACGCAGCCGTTCCCTCACTCCCCCCGGCCCTTTCTGCCCCTGCTTCCAGAGGGATGGGGAGGAGAATCAGAAGAATGTAACTCCCACGGGTTGAGATAAGAACAGTCCAGTAACTAAGGTATAACACAGACCACTGCTGCAACCACCAATAATAATAATGATAAGGGAAATAACAATGGGAGAGAATACAACCGCTCACCATCCGCCAACTGATACCCAGCCCGACCGAGCAGTGATCTAACCCTTCTGTGTAACTGCCACCAGTTTATATAGTGGGCATGACATGCTGTGGTATGAAAGACCTCTTTGGTTAGTTTGGGTCAGGTGCCCTGTCTCTGCTTCCTCCCGGCTTCTCCTCCTCCCTGGCAGAGCATGAGACTCAGAAAGTCCTTGGTTAGAGTAAACATTACTGAGCAGTAACTAAAAACAATGGTGTTATCAGTGTTGTTCCCAGGCTGAAAGTCAAAAACACAGCACTGCACCAGCTACTCGGAAGGAGAAAAATGACTACTACTGCTGAACCCAGGACAGCATGTCAGTTCAAATCTTCAAGGAAGCACACTGCTATAAAAAGCAGCTGCAAGTTCTTACCACTATCAATAAAAAAGCCCCCTGAGTAATAACCCCACTCTTTTGCTGAAAGTGAACATCGTCACTATTTGCAACAGTGCTTGCAGGAGGTAGGAATAATAAAGTTTTTCCTTAAGTGCACATAATATATAGAAATTATACCTACCTGTGGAGAATAGAAAAAAAATAGTCACAAAGAATGAGGCAATTTTGTAACAGCCTGTGCTTAACTTTCTTTTATATGGCATTAGGCAAAAATAGTTTGGATGTCATCATTCTGCAAAGCTTTTAGTTTGGTTAAGGAATGCTGGCCTACCTGTCTTCACAAATTCCATTTACTTAATTCAAGTCTATAAATTACATTATACAGTAGCACATGATTTACAGCATTTAAGAAAACTGAATTCAGTATACAGTAATGGCTCAAAATCCAGTTCATGAATCACTTCAAACATGTCACTGAATTGGGATCAGCCTCAAAGTTGTCAGGTGATTACTTTCTTAAAATACTCATGAATTTGAGAGCACATTTTTCTACATTCTTCATTCAACAAAGTCGTTACCCAGTCAGTGAAGAAGCAGCCTGGAATACTCTGCTGTAACAATTGCTATTTTACACCCTAGTGCACCATTACTGTGAATCACTTCTGCAGTACATACTTGAGGCTGGCCCCATGTTCAGAAACCACGAATGATGGAATGGCAGGAGGCTCCTAAAAGCTCCTGATAAGCACAACAAAAGCCTAGGTAGTCTGGAGTTGGACCCATCTCAGTTTGATGTGGGATGTAAAAGTGACCTTGCTGCTGCATTGCAAATGCTCCAGCAATACTTTAACAATGAACTGTAACCATTTTTTTCTCCAACTAGCACCAAATACTACGTGTATAATACAAGATCGGCAATGTAAAACTCCTTACTGAAGGCTGGCTCAATAAATCTGAAACAGCATCAAGTTTCATTAAAGTTTTTGGCTCAAGACATTAACTCTAAAGACTCAATATACAATATTACAAGACAAATGAAGCTATTGATTATCAGAGTAACACAAACTTATTTCGCAAACTGCAACTCTGATTCTTTCTTTCACAAAACCTCTATTTATTTAGCTTAATAAAAATGTCATCACAGGAAAGTAAGCGCTGAACCAGTTAGTCCTGATCCTGAGATTGCTTAAAAAGACTGATGTAGAGAAAACTGCCGTTTTCAACTCATGGATGCAGTAAGCAATTTTCTTTCCAAGGATGCTAAGTAGAGACAAAGAGAAAGAACGTGTATCTACGGGGAGCAAACAGGGACCAACTCCCTTACAGACAGCCAAATGTTAGAAACTAGAATACCTAATTTGTGAGTCTTTGGGACAGAATTCAAAGCTTAGTTAGAGATGCCTACCCTGGACATTGAGAAAGATGGAGAACTCCAAAGGACAAACCCAGAAGCCTGCATGCTGAGAGGACAGCAGCCTGGAGCTCTGTTTGCTTTTTCAACAGGTTCTGAGAGACTCAAACCAGCAAGGGAGTTCTGTAACCCAAAGAAATGACTTGTTCATTTTTTTCTGCTTTATACAATATAGCAGGATTCTCCTGCTGATGAGCCAACTACAGAATTGGGCAACATGCATTTTTTTGCAATAAATTGCTTTGTTAGAAGAAAGGGTTCAATTGTGGTTGATGTGGAATTATCAAATTTCTCAAATACTTTGTGCTGAACCTATTTGTCTAGACCTGATTAATGAAAATAAGATGACTGTCTTCACCAAATCATAGAATCACAGAATCACAGAATAGTTAGGGTTGGAAAGGACCTTAAGATCATCTAGTTCCAACCCCCCTGCCATGGGCAGGGACACCTCACACTAAACCATTCCACCCAAGGCTCTGTCCAACCTGGCCTTGAACACTGCCAGCGATGGAGCATTCACAACTTCCCTGGGTAACCCATTCCAGTGCCTCACCACCCTTACAGTAAAGAATTTCTTCCTCATATCCAATCTAAACTTCCCTGTTTAATTTTTAACTCGTTGCCCCTTGTCCTATCACTACATTCCCTAATGAAGAGTCCCTCCCCAGCATCCCTATAGCCCCCCTTCAGATACTGGAAGGCTGCTCTGAGGTCTCCACGCAGCCTTCTCTTCTTCAGGTTGAACAGCCCCACCTTTCTCAGCCGAAGTCTTCTAGGACACCAAAGGCTCAACTCCCTCTGACACAAGGCATCCCTGCACTGAATATCTAGCATGTAACTGGGATGGGGGTAATGGAAGAAGTAAGAAAAAACTATCTATGAAGTTAAATCGTTAGCAGATTTAATTTTCATTCCAACTGCTTCTTGTGCTAAGCTATTTTGCATAAAATTCATAGAATCACAGAATGATCTGAGTTGGAAGGGACCTTAAAGCTCATTCAGTTCCAACCCCCCCTGCCATGGGCAGGGACACCTTCCACTACACCAGGCTGCTCCAGGCCCTGTCCAACCTGGCCTGGAACACTGCCAGGGATGGGGCAGGCACAGCTTCTCCTGGCAACCTGTGCCCATGCCTCATAGTGAAGAATTTTTTCTTAACACCCAATCTAAATTCATTGCATTTATATAAACAGTTTCCATGCCTACTTGGGGCATTCACCTGGTAAAGCAGGACACAGTAGAATGAACTGGGTTTAAGACACTGTATTTGTAGCAAAATTAAAAAAATCACCAATTCCATGATTTTAACTCTTTGATTTTAACGTGATTTTGTTCTTTCAACTCTTAAGGTCCAAGTGCTACTTCAAAATGCTACTACTTCAAAAGTTCAACTTTGGAGACAATTTGTTCCTAAATGAAGATACATCAGAAGTTTGAAACACAGCTCGGAAAATTACAATTAGGATGTCAAACTAATTGCACTTTTTAGAAAAAAAAAAAAAAACCAACCCAACCCAACCTACCAAAAAAAACCCCAACAACTTTTCAAAGCCCTTTTTTTCAATACCGTGGGTACAGTGGCTCCATTTCATTATCATGAAAGCTTGGGAAAAAAACATCTGGCAAAAACAGACCAGAAACAAGCCAGAAAAAAATTTGTGGGTGACATAAGAAAGAATATTTAGTGGGAATCTTTTGAACAAAAGATTACAGCTGGAAGAAATATTCTAAAGCTATTCATAAAATTAAAGTTAGATCTGATAATGATTTAATAATAGCAAAAATTTAAAAAGTACGTAGAATTTTTTACAGAAAAAACAAGAAAATCTTAAGAAAAATTAATGATCTGAAAGCAGTGAAGGTGTTGTCACTGCTATGATCAAAAACAAGCCATTACTGAACTTTTTTGAAATGTACTTGTGTGAGAAACCTGCTGCTGAAAGCTTGGATGCAAGGTGAGAATAATCATAAAAGCACAGCAGAGAGTTGCTGCTAGGAGATAATGACCTCTCAGACTCCTTCTGGAGATACGCTGGTCAAATATGGACACTGTAACCTATGGAAAAAACAGCAACCCACTAGCCATCCTTAAAGGCTGCTTTTTTCCTCTCAGCCTGGACTAACAGATGGGCCTTGCATCATTCCCTGAGCAGACACAAAGACCGGCTTTGTCAGCACACGGCTGTATGGAAGCAAGAAGGATTCCAGAAGTGAGGGCTGTCTGCTGAGAAAGGCCAGGCTCTTCCCAAGGACACCACGAGAAGCCAGAAAATGTCCATGGAGGTGCAAAACGAGCAGAATTAGGACCCGAGATACAGGGAAACAGATGGTTAGTTTGGGTAAGCAACGACTATCACAAGAGAGAGTCTGGACAAACTGTGTGGCACATCCCAAATCCACAGGATGAAACTGAACAGAAAAAATTATGCTGACTGTCAGGGGAAGGGAACAAAAAGGGGGAAAAAAAGCGCTGCTTCCTCAGAGATATGACTGAAATCTCACCAAGTGGTAAATTTTAAACCAGACTAGAAAAATATTAATGAAAGATGCTAGCAGGACCAATTTAAAATTGGCAGACATACTAGGTGATTCGCAAGGTATTCTTCATCTCCACAGTCTATAATCTTCAATTATCTTACCCAAGATGCAATGTTAATTATAACTCTTCAGTTTGCCTTACTTTCGCCCACAGCTTTTTGATCTTGAACCTCAAACCTACCAAGAAATGGAGAACTCCTTATTCTGTACCATCAGACAAAGGGTATCATGTTCTTTCAGTCATATTAAAATGTATATGCACCCCAATGCTTTGCACCACCATCATCACTTGGCTCTCACAGCAAACATGCAACTTGCTGCATTTCTTTGAAACCCACCGCTGCCAAGAGTTACATTCACACACATGCTAAAACCACTGCTATGCGACAAGACAGTTTGAAAAGCAGATGTCATTTGAAAACCACATTTCAGTCAAAATGACTGCTGCGATAGTCTCCTGGAGTTAAATTCAATGACCCTAGTGCAAATTATGTGAGCGTAAAAAAAAAACCTGCTCAAAATTATTTCAATCAAAATTATAGCTGGAGTACGCTCAGTGTGTCAGGCTTGTTAAAAAAGCTCATACAGAAAGGTAACAATAGAACATTACAATTTAATATTTAAGCCATCAATTCACCAGAGTTGGTTTTATAAAAATTATTAAAAATAAATCAACACTTTTCTGAACACTCAGATTTTAACAATCAGGTTTTCATTTTGAGTTAGGTTTTGTGAGAGACTTTTAATACATGAGAAAATTGCAACAGAAGGGACACCTCTCCAAATTGCTTATGTCCTTAAAGGGCGCAGTTAAAGCATTCATTACTACATGCTCCAGCTAGGTATTTTACCTTTTTTCTGAGCTTAATTTAATCCAACTCTTTTTAAACTCTCTTAGGAATGCAATCAAAATTTTACTGACGTTAACAGAGCCACCAACACCACCAGACAGGGGTACCCAGCCACAGCCTTGGTGCTGCTCCACAGACGCAACTCAATGCCCCTCACTTCGGCAACAAATACACTTGTGGGCCTATAGGATGCTACAGTGCACGGCAGACACAGTGATGCAGTCTACTTTGTAAGCCTTTTTCTTCTATGAATGCTTGCATTTGGTGTCTTTCATTGTCCCATTAGTTTTCTTTTGCATTTCTCTCACATAAATATTCCTTCATTATTTTGTGTTGACTCTCCAGGACCTTGTGTGTTTGTTCTTTAACTGTAGTAGTATATGCCACACTTTGTTTAATTAGTACAGGCCAGGGAGTGTGTGGGAAAGGAAAAAAACTGACTATTTCTGCTACCTTTAGAAAAAGCAAAGTAGCTTAAGCTAACAGACTTTCTTTTGCTTTTATACCCATTTAAGCATTTAAAAATGTTTGTTCTATCATGATGTGAGGGATGTCTTGCTGTTACTAGGAAGCATTCTTGACAGCCTGGCAGGGAAGGAGATTTGTATCACATTTTCCCCTAAGAATTCTCATGCAACATGCCTGCTTTTGGTCTTCAGTCTAATAAAGAATTTACTGGATTGAGATCAGTCCGTGTCACGGAAGTCACCGTGTCATGCCATGAATGCACTAAATTTTATGGTAAAAGCAAGTTTTTTTCCCTCCAACACAATAACTCCCATAGGAGACTTGTCCAGAATCTTACTGATACACAGATAGCAAAACTTGCTTCAGTCTCCCAAGTAATTTTATTCAAGACCTGTTTATTTGAATACACTAATTTATTTTTAATTATTAATATTTTTGTATTTGTTACTCTGCGTCTGTGTCTGTCTCCTCTGACTTCACTTCATTCAAGGCATATCCATGTGATTTAAAGATTTAAACACGTGACCCTTTTGGCTTTTTCAAAGCTTCATCATGTTGATGACTCAGTCAGTTATCAAGACAGACAACTTCCTTCGCTTTCTAAAAGATCATCCTTCTGTTTTAAGAAATGTTTATTTACTCTCATGTATATGACCTTGAATTTCATGCTGTTAAACCCACTCAATTGGCATCGTACTCACTACTTTCAAAATATTTCTTGCCTATCTTCATAGCAGAAAAGTTTACTAAGCCCAAAGCATATAACATTGAATTTTACACTACAAAATTCTTTTGGTTTCTACCGCAGAGGTTAGCAGTCATTCTCATATGATATTTTCCCCACTGTATAATCAGTGCTCATCACTTCTGTCTTATTCCACTCAGTCTTAATTTTTTGTGTTCCATTTATACTAAATAATATTTGACATAAAGTGCTGCCAATTGCCTATTTCCTAGATTTGTTTAAGGGGTAAATGTGCATCTTCTGCTTTTTCCTTTTTCCTTTTTCCCCTCCTCCCTTTCTGCACCATCCCACTCTCTCTTGTCTTTCAGACCACAGAGCACCTTCCTGCTTATGAAAAACTGCCTTATTTCTAGTACATTCTCCTGCAATTGGCTTCCCTGTGACTCTTCAATCTCAAGTGAAGCCAATGTATTTTCTTCGTTCAGGAAGACACTTTCTCACCTTGCTCTAGAATTTATAGTCTAACATTGGAATCCACTCTCTTCAATTAGTGGTTTCTCTTCTGGGGGTTTTTTGTTCAGTGACTCTGACTAGCTGTAAATCTCGACTCATCAGTGCCACATCCTTTCATCTCTCCTCTGTACTTTCTCATTACCTTCACTCCTTACATCTTCTCTTCCCAAAACCACTATTTTCAAAAAAACACCACAGTTGTTTTTTAAAATGGGGACATTGAAATCACATCCAGGAAATTAGAAAGGTAATTTTAAAAAGCAAATAAGAAACCCAGAAGGAGGTATTTCTTTATCCAAATTTGTGATTAAACTGTGACACACTTTGCCACTGAAAACTCAGTGTGGTGGTAAAGGGTTTTATGGAGTTAAGAAAGCAACTGGACACATTCATGGAAGGAAATACAATCGCAGGCTGCTAAATGCAATGAACTTAATGAACTTAAATGCAATGAACTGAAGCAAGCATTTAAGTCACAGGTAATAAGCAGCTGTAACATATACCAAACTAAACTCATTTTCTGCTTGCCAGTCTTATATCTTTCCTGCATGACTGATACTAATCAGAAGTAATCAGACAGTTTTACTGCCTTATAAGAAGTAAAAGAGTGGGTAAGACCACTTTCGGTCTGATTTAATGTGGTTGTTACAACGCATTCACTTCTACATCCTACCACTTTGTTCCCCTTTACCCTTCTCTTGGGTTTCTGCAAGGGCTTTATCACTATTCTCTCCATGCTCTGCAGTCTTAAACAAAAGTGGGGAGGGAGGAAGAAAAGATGATGAAAATCCAGCTTCCCCCACCGTCTTCTGGAAAACTTCTTGATTTCTCAAAAGCATTTGCACTGATTAGCCCTGCCCACTCACTGTTACAGTAACATCGTTTCTTAAAAGCAGGTCAGTAATTTATTCCTTTTGGAACTGTTATTAAAGGAATCTTACAAAGTATTAATGAATTTGTTTTCTCTTTATTTTTATTCAATATAGAAATGAGAAAAAAACCTCCATTTTTCTCTTAGTACATTTACTTTAGCATTGATCAAGTCGCCTATGGAGGAAAAAAAGGAAATAAAAGGCATTTCACAACTATCTTTGCCTCACTCTCCTCCTCAATTAAAGAAAAAAAAACGAAGTACAGAAACCTCTGCAGAGAGATGCATGGAAAAATCAGTATTTCTGAGTCAGTTCCCTCACTTTGAGGATCAAAAGTATTCCATAATGCTCTGAAAGGCATGACAGAAATTTGCTTAACATGGTATTTTTCCTGAGAGGATCAAATTATTTTCTGTACCTGAGGATGTATTTGGAAATCTCTTTAGAAATTTGTGAAGACCCCTGGAATTGATCACAGGGGAGTTTATTTTGATCCTCCAAAACATGCAAGAACAAGGCTTGAATGCACTTGCAATCTGTTGGAGGTGCGTGCATCTAATTTATTCCACAACAACCTGGGAAAGGCACTCTTAAGTAGGAGGACAACAGATAGGAGTTATAGATATATAATTCAAAAGTACTTGCCTTCATACTTCAAAATCAGAGCAACCAAAGATGGGAACAGATGGTCAAAGAGACACTTGGGGAATGATGCTTACAGTTAATTTGATTACTTAAGTCAGGTAGCTTCAGGAAGTGGACTGCAGACAAAAGCTGGCTATTTTTCAAGGCACAGGCAACAGCTAGCCAACAGAAGTGTCCTTCTGGCACTCCCTGATTCATTTCTGCATCAGAGGTCTCAGGTTCCAAGCGATGTTTAGAAGATGAGGAAAGGACACAAAGATTTTTTTTTCCAAAAGCAAACCTTTGTGTAACTGACCAAGTATATAACTGCAAATCCCCAAATCCAGGAAATGTCCACCTGGGTTTTTTTTGTCCTTCATTTGTAACACTTCTGTTCCACAACAACAACATTTCTAGGCATTGCAAGACAAATTCTATCGCAAACAGAAAAGTAACCTCTAAAATACTACTAAGCATCTGTTTTACTGATAGGACTTGATATATTTGCAGAAGGCCCTATAATTTTTAATGCTATCTGAGTAAAATACAGAACTGCATACACAGCTGCTAGCCTTCTACTGCCATATGCAGTTTTGTTTGCAAATATAACTTTTGTGTTCAAAAATAATAAAAGAAATTACAATTTCTAACCTGTCCTGAGGACTAAAATCAGTACTTCGTATATGCCATGAGCAGAAATCCTGAAATTACAGGAGATTTCTCTTAATCAGATGTTTGGAAGTATCTTCTAAGACTAAACTACCTTGCTTTCTCCAAGAAGGAAAAAGATTTTCAACATGTCTTAACTGCAGTCTATTTTGGGGTGACTATGATAATTAAGTGCTAAAAGAATATTGATGCAAATACTGTATAAAGAAATAAGATATTAAGAACTTTAAAGTAAAACAACAACTCCAGGGAATATCAGACCCAAATACTTCTGAAATATAATAGATATAAATATAATATAGACAAACAGTAAAATACACTGTAGTCTGAAGTTGGAGTCTGCTCTGAAAAATGACAGCTGAAGATAGAAAATAAATGTATCTTTGAGATAACTAAACCAAACCTTTACAGACTCTGCACAGTACCACACTGCATCTCAGCTACTCACAAGAAGCACCGCAGAAGACTGCAATCATCACCACATTCACTGTGACTACATATACCTCTACACATTTTAGTTATTCCATAACAGGAATAAATAGTAACAAAGATAATAATAGAAACAACTTGTATCAATCACTAAAGTACAGACGTACATCATAGTGGTTCAAACCAAAGATCTCTCCTGGCCCAATACGGTGTCTCTCAAAGAACCAGCAAAGGATGCTTAGGAAGGAGTATAATCATGGAATCATAGAATAGTTAGGGTTGGAAAGGACCTTAAGATAATAAAACTGTGAGCAAGAGAAATTTCCCAACATACACAACTGGTTCCTGGTAATCTTCATTTTAGGGACTTCAAAAATTAGGAATAAAATTATACATACATATGGATCTGACCTGTTGAAATACGACATTTCATGTTGTTCTTATACTGTCAAACTACAAGGAACTAAAAAGATTGCTGAAGTGTCGATTAGGTGCACTAAGATCACAAATCACATGAGAAATTCATTATAAGGCTGCACATAAACACCAAGAACTTAGAAACAACAATACTGCCTAGCTCTCAACAAGAGCTGCATATATGGCATTGAGACACACTAGGTTTTATGTCATCAAAGAGGGGCTATATGTGAAAATAAATCAGATTTTTAAGACAGTAATTAGAATTTGATTTCATACGTGATGTTGAGATATATATGAAAATAAATCATACACGACTATATATATGAAAATAAAGAAAATATATATGAAATAAATATATGAACATAAATCACATTTTTAAGACAGTAATTAGAATTTGATTTCATACGTGATGTTGGATCCTTGACAAAACAGGGGTTACAATAGCAGCTGAGAGGAATGGTTACACTTCTGTGCAAAATCTGCCCTAACAAAATAAGGACATTTATGTTTAACATATTCCTGTATCTTTTTCCACAGGTAACCTTAAGCAGGTACAGACAAAACACCCAGGATGAACGCACGTTCCAGTTCCAGTTTGACAGACTGTCACCATGCAGCACAAGGGAAAAGAGAACTCTGCAGAGCCACTCTTCTCAGAAGTGGGAAACGGGCAGATCTGGAAACTCCCCTCCCCAAACATGCCAAGAAACCAAACATTTACCCTCAAGAAGAATATTGTGTTCTGAATCAGTAAATCTATGACATTTTGGTCCTGCCAGGAGCAATAGAAAGACCAGGACAATGACTGTCACTCAGGCAGTCAAATCAAACCCTCTAGTTGCTTGAAAACCAGTGAAACAAACCCTATCATAACAGCACAAAGCTGATGGTTGTAACCTAGAGTAAGAAATTTCTGTTTTATTTTAAAAAAATTTATACTTTTAGGTACGCTACAATAGCAACTATAAATTTATAACATCCATTTTTGCTAGTCCTTCTACAGGAAGTCAAGCTTTCAGTCATCCAGGAATTGATAAGTCATGAAATATTGGACATTCAGATTCAATGACCCATTAAATACATTAGATCAATTTCAAAAGATATTTATAAATATCTTTATAAATCTGGCATAGATGATCCTGCAAAGAGGTCATAAATACTAGTTTTCTACCTTCTACTCAGTTATTCTTGGTTTCATTAGGCAAAGAGCATGTAACATCATCTGTCAGCATGAAACATCATTTGTCACAACTAATTGGAAAGGAAAAAACTTAGTATTCTTCAAACATAACAATTTTTCATGCAGTTCCCATCACCCTTTAACACAACTGTGAAATTTTGCTGGTTATACCATGAACCACTTAGCTTTTCTAACCTTGAAAAAGAACCGTTTCTGACACTTAAAGGTTTGGCAAACATGCATGTTGGCTAAAAAAGTTGTCAGCCAACCAAGGCAACCAATGAACTGCGGAAGCAGCATGCTGGCACGCTCACCAGCAATGCAGGTCAATGAATTTAACTGCACTGTATCTGAAGGCAAATGACATGTGGGAAGGAAATAAGTCAGGTTGGAAGGAGAGAAAAGTTCTTTATAAAATATTATTGTACTTCAAGAAATCCACAAGGGTTGTTTTGCTCTTTGGAGCAGTGACTATGTATGCATTCTATTTAAATACCTGCAAAAGGGGAAGCATTGCTTAATAACAGTATGCAGCCAACTAGTACTTCTTCACAGCATTCAAAGATAATACTGTTTAGATGGACAAAACCGTCCGCAGACACAACCCCTTCCTAGATTCCCCAAAACATCTTGCTATATACTTTGAGTTAAAATTTGTGTAGGTAGTAAATACAGACTATATCGCTCCTGCATCATCACAAATTATTTGTGGAGCAACAGAGTCTAAAACACTAATGTGCTACACAAGGCAGTTTCTACGTAATTCAGAGATGGATTGAAAGCATAGAAGAACCTACACAAAGGTGCCTTATTTTAGTTTAAGTGGAACACAACAAATGATTTCTCAGGTCTCCATTTTTGCAGTTGATGTTTCAGACAGCAACAGTATTTTTTGAACAACCCTTGTGTCAAGACTTTTCTGTAATATTTAGTAACTAGAAATCTGATGTTTTAATATTAAAATTAAATCACCTTAAAAAGGCTTAAACCCCAAAACCCCCGAAGTACAATATTGATCACCATACTCTCCGAAATCCATACAAGAGATCAATGGAAAGGTGAAAAAAACCAGGAAAGAATCAAGCAGCCAATTAAACCATTTGATCTCATGGATGAAGGATAGTCACCCTCCTACTAATAGGGCTATTGTCTACTGAAGTGAGAAAACAAAGGAGAAAAACAAAACTGAAGAAACAGGAGGAATCAGTGATGATTTGGCAAAGACACCAATAGGGCTCGATGAAAAACCACGTCATTCCTATCATCAGTCCTACATCCTGAACGCTTTTCCACCTTCTTGAAGGCCTTTCGTATAAGCTTTACATAATGGGTAAGCAGCTCCCATGGCTATCTTCTGGAATCTTTTCAGTAAGCAGAAATGTAAGTATTGCTCAAACCTATTTAAAAATGTCCACAGCAGAACCTGCACTGAAGTCAATAAATGTTTAAAAAATGGCATCAAAGAACTGACCAAGAAGTGTTATCATCTGCTATTCCTCAGTAAGAGAAGCTCAAGCAGCAGAGACCAAAATGTCATCTAGGCTATGCTCTGCTTGAAAACACTATGGGGGTCTTTCCCTCTCTCACACTGAAGACCCAGACTTGCTTTTCAACAGGTTCTCAACACAGCTTGCCCAAGACAGCACATTAGAAACAGAACACAGGCAAGGTGATGACTTCCAGGAGCTAGCTATTGGAACAGTGCATCCACACTATTCCTCTGGAGGTGCCTGGCAGCCTGCACTCTCTTCATGGCTGTATTCAATTTTATCTCTAGAACTAACAGTGTGGGAAGTAGCAGTGGAGATATCCTCCAACTTCACCAGTGTTCAAAACTGAACTCCCAAAGCTACGTCTGTCCTTGCACATCTTGTCCTGAAGAAGCACTACACAGCGTTAGTACTTGACTTTTATCTGGAAAGTGTACCAACACCTCAGCAACTCAAGAATAATTTTAAGACCCCAACCTCATTTCTATGACACAATTTTGCACTAAAGGAAAAACAAAAGAGAGAAAAGAACAGAACAAAGGTTCATACAAAGACTTTTCTGTCTCTGAAACTGTTCTCAATTTATTTTATAACAGAGAAATTTTGCAATATGAATGCTACCATGGTAACAACTCACTTTATTGAACAAGAGAGAAAATAATTATCCCAAACCTGCATATCATGCAAGCACATGCAGTAAATTTAGTACTGCCCTTTTTCCCCTTGCCATTTTTCTTCTTGCAAAGAGAAATAGATTTTGAATTTATACCTTATAGCAAGCCAGGCATCATTTTGCTTGTCCCTCCCACTTCTTTGTATATTTTACACTTCTCAAGTGCATGATGTGAAGGACCCGGTTACTTACTAAAAGAAAAAGGGATTAATGAATCAGAAATGCTCTTCCCCCCCTGAGTTAAGTACAGAAGACTCCTATGTAAATGCTTCATGCATTTAAAAAAAATGAAGCCCTAAGGCAAGCACAGCCCATGCTTAGTATTCACTCAGTATACTTCAGCAGGAACCCTTACATTTATAGTAAACCAAAAGTTATTCATCTGTAATCATAAATTAAACCTGTTTTACTGTTCCATCCAAATATTCTTTGTGAGAATATGTTTGTGAACATATTGTTATATTTTATATACAAGAGACCATAATATTTCCAGAAGAACTGCACGGATTTAGCCATACAAATCCAATTAATTTCAATAGAAGTTGTATGGCTAAATCCCTGTGCTTGGCTTTGACATTTTGGAAGCAGTGGGGGAGGTTTTTCATGTCCTGAATATGTATTTTACAAAACTCAGTTTTCTCAAAGAGGAATAAAATAGCAGGTAGATGCTTACGGATTCAACAAACATTTATGTGACTCTGTCTAGAAAATCACATTCCTTGCACAGCAGGCAATGATTTCCACAAAACTCTGTCTCACAAAAAGTAACAGTATTATCCTGCAGTCTATGAGATAAAACTAATCACATGTACACATTAGCTGGATAAACTATTCTTATTCTACCTCCAGTTTTGATCTTTTTTACCTCATTTGCAGTGGATCTGCCTGTCTGATAGAAAATGTTAAGGAATGAATTCCATCTTTTGCTCGCAGTTAGAGGATAGCCTGAATGATGTGTTTGGGATATATAAAATTCATGTTTTTAAAAGGTCACTTTAAAGAAGTGACTCGGAAGTGCTGTTTAAAAAGATGATCTCATTTGCCATAGACCTTCTTCACTTGCCTTTTTTAATTTATTTACAATCCTAAACAACTTGAAGAGTAGAAACAAAACTACCCTCACCCAACTTCAGCAACAAAGAATGCAGCTAATCTTGGCTATTTCTTGGGAGATTTCTTCAATTACTAGGAACAATTTACATGTATACACATTCACACATACATACAATACAAGCTGTGCAAAATCTTAATTACACAAGCTGTATTCATGGAGCTGGAACACTCCAAACTATCCAAATACAACTTATCTTGATACAAAATCCTTTTAGAAATATGGAAAGTAATAGTATGCCCTTTATAAATACAACACTAACACATATACTACTAAATATGAAGCTCTTACAGAAAATGAAAATATAATTCCAGCAGTTGAACTGGTAAAACTTACAATTATATATAAAAAAGGGCAATTTTTAGCTGCCTTCTCTCTTTCTCCAAGCTCTCAACAACCAGTACCAGGATTTCACTTCATAATATATCAACTAGCTGCTTTCCATCTTAACATACATAAAAACAAACCCACTAGAGATGCATGTTTCCCATACAGCAGTTGAACAGTTAAATCCCAAGAGTGTTGTAACTGTAGAAGAGATATAAATAATGTCTCATTATACAATAATTCACAGTTTGCATCCAACAATACTTTTTGTATGGACACAAAAAATTCCTCCAGTTCAAGCATAATTCACACAGAGGCAGTGAAAACTTTCTTGTTTTAAAGAAGAGAAAGTTAGTAATCTGTTGGGAATTAGCTGGGCATATATTTAAGAAGCAACTAAACAGTAAGGATAAATTCACTCAACAAAAGCCATCATGCTGCAGTTTATTTGCCCTGTGTATGCATGGTTTGTCTGGTTGCTCTCGGGAAGGCTTAGCCCACATGCTAGTTGATGAGTTTTATTTAAAGCTTCTTATATTTCAAATTAATCATGACCATTCAAATACTGTATCCTCAAAATAAGGAACAATAACCACACTTTTGGCCTGAACTGGATGATAAAGCAGTTACTTCATAAAAAACTAATGACATTTTAGTTGTAATTTTAGAAGGGTTTTTAGAATGTAATTTTAGCTACATTTTAGAAGTAAAAACATTGCTATATAATTAAAAGGCAACATTTTTCAGCAGTGGTATGTTTTGAAAGCCTTATAATCTGACTTAAAGCAAGTTTATAGAAGCATTAGCATGTTACAAAAAAATACACATCATCAATTGGGTTCAATATCCAAAATAGCAGCTTCTCTGGCCAGAAGCTCTCCACAATGTCGTCTGTGAAACACAATAATTTACACAAAAGCTGTAAATTCTGGGGTAGAGAACTTAAGTATACTAAAAATGCTTAACGTGACTAAACATAAGTGATAAAATGCTTAAGATATAAATAGACTTAAATACGAAATTGTTTTGTGAAGATGACTTTTATCTATAAACCTTTCCCAATGCAAAATCTCAACCACCCCTTACAACCTCAGCTACTTCTATCCCCCTCACAACTGAGAATCACTGAAAGGCTGAGGTCGGCAGGGACCTCTGGAGGTGTCCCGGTCCAACCCCCCTGGCTCAAGCAGGCCCACCTCGATCACACTGCCCAGGACCATGTCCAGTTGGCTCCCAGGTATCTTCAAGGATGGAGACTTTACAACTGCCCTGGGCAACCTGTGCTAATGCTCGGTCACCCTCACAGTGAAAAGGTGTTTCCTGATGATCAGACAGCACCTCCTGTGTTTCAGCGTCTGCCCAGGGCCTCTGGTCCTATTCCTGGGGACCACTGAGAAGAGCCTGTCTCTGACCTCACTGCATCCTCCCTTCAGGTATCTATATCCACTGATGAGATCCCCTCTCCCCTGAGCATTCTCCTCCTTGGGCTGAACAATCCCAGCTTTCTCAGCCTTTCCTCTTAGGAGAGAAGCTCCAGTCCACCATTTTTGCAGCCCTTCAGTGGACACTCTCCAGTATGTACATGTCTCTCTTGCATTGGGAAGCCCAGAACTGGACACACTACTCCAGCTGTGGTACTCACCAGTGATGAGTAGAGCAGCAACTCCTTCCATTTGCTCATTACATCCCTTTACACTCCACACACCTTCTGCTCCTCTTGCTCTCTCCTAACTCCTCAGCAGAAGATGCTTCACACCCTGTGCCTGGTTCTTGGTTAGGTCTTTGCTATATGGCCAGCACCACGTTGAACAAAAAACCCCAAACTGTGCATGCGCTAAAGTGTCTCCTGAACAGAGGTTATGAATATGGAAAATCTACATTAGATTTATAAGACTGAATATCTTTGAAACTTGTGCCTGTCAATTCCAACCACAAGATAAACTAAAACAAGGTGTGAAGGATATAAACAGGGTGAAAGAACTCACAGATACGCAACTGAGTCTGTTTCCTTAGAAAACAAAGGTAAAAAACACTCAAGAAATGAAGAAACACTTTGAAAAGCAGATACTGCGAATATAAGGTATGTGCTGAAGATCATCACATTCAAACATATTAAGTACTTGGGCAGGGCAACCTTATCCGTTATCCACAACTACTTATGCTCCAGACAAAACAATGTTTGGATGTAGAGGAATGTACAGCAACTCAGTAACTAAACAAAACACTGACATGTTTATCCTTAACTTCAAGTTTGTTTTGTGGCTGGTCTTGGTGGTGGTGCTGTTGGTTTTTTATGTTTGTTTCTTCTGTTTTTATGACATAACCCAAATCCCTCTTTAAAAGAAAGATGATCTAGAAAACAGAAACAAGCATGAAATTCCCATGCAGCCTCCTCTCACCAAACCTTCCCGGCTGTCCTTAACAGTAGTAGCTTTTTGGAGAAATCAAAGATGAGATACAGCCAGTAGCTATCAATGCCTGCAGGATTGTCTGCTTCACAAATAAGCTGTTAGTTTCTGATTCAGAAATGTAATTTCCATTCAGTCAGCTAATGAAATGATACCTCACTGTGAGATTTTTTCAGGAGATAGTCATCATTGTTATCGCGGTGCAGGACTTAGCTTTTAGTTTCTAAATGCTTTTCTTCAAGTGACAAGACTCTCACTCATCTGAGCACACACAAAAAATGTGTCTCCCTGCTTTTAGGCTGGCTCATCACCAGCCAGGGCCTGAGTTACAGTTCCCAGCAGCAGAATGCAGCCTATTCAAAACAGCATGATTAATTTAACTAAAAAGAAAACCACAAGCAGAGAGAAATGGATTAAAAAGCAACAAAACCCTACATACATATGGTCTTATATGAGACTTGCCTTGTTAACATTCCACTTTTTTCAGCCACATGGTGAAGCACTTGCTGGTACTGCCTGAGTGCAACTGCTGCCCCTGACACTATAACCTGAATCCTTCCCCCTCTCCACCACAACCCAAGGCTGAATTCAGGTATTGTTCCTCCCATTACAAAGGAACTGAAAGAAAGCCACTGCCAGGTTCCCAGAAAGCTGGGGAAAGGCTTCACTACATTTAACCCTTAGGGCTCTCTGGAACCAGCCAAGCAACATCCTCTGGCACTAGAGACCCACACAGCACCAGAAATTCCCATGTTCTTGGTAACTGCTAAAGGCTGTATTTGAGAATACTACAGATGATGCAGGCACAGAACATGGAAATGGTGCTATGAAATAGGAGAGTTAGTTTTCTCTGGTGCAATCAGGTGTTACAATTCTCCTGTGAAGATCTAATGACAGGACTAGAGATGTGATATGGTATGAACAACTACTCACTTTCTCGGTTGTGGGGTGTTTTTTGTTCAGGTTTTTTTTTGTTTGTTCCCCCCTCCCCCCCAACATATAAATATATTCAACTTTCCAAATTTGTTCCCTAGGCTCTCTGCAAGAAGAGAATCCAGTAATGTAACTGACAGAAAGGCAGCTGTGCCCAAAAATACACTTTTACCATTTTAATTATATGACCATTATCCACAATAAATATACACTGCTACATTCCTTGTGCTCAGAATGTGAAGTAAAGACAACAGTATATATGTTACGTTTATGGATATCCAGCTTACCACAGCTGCAGCTTGGTATTTAGATCTGACAAAGAAAAAGCTGAGACAATGAAAAAAGAGTATCTCAAGTACTGATGAAAGACTGGCAGATCTTATTAACCAAGAGGTTAGATTTATATTTGGAAGAAAAGAACTGGTAACTTAACACTGGGTCATCCAACTACCTGACAAAACCAAAAATTCCAGTGACACAAATGAAATAATCACTAATGTCAGCTACTCAGTAAAGATACAGTTCAGACATCAGGATTTATCACAGCTGCATTTTCATTCAAAGCATTAAGTCTGTCACCTTAAATTCAGCAAAGAATTAAAGAAGTTCAGAAAAAGATGGCCTTTCAACAACAATTAAATGGCTTTCTAGATGAATCCTCAAATGTTTGCTTGCCTTCTACAGTTTAAGACTAAGTGCAATATTCTTTCAAATGTAATTCCTAAGTATTGTCACTTAATATCACATCCTCTTTCCTTGAACTTTTGCTGTTAATCCCTACACTGACCTAAGCGTCCTGGCCTATCAATCAGTTTTAAAGTTGATCAGGTCAATGCCTGTGTCATTTCACATAAAGTTCTCAACTACGATTACATACTAAACAATCAAATATACAATAAAAATGTTTAAAAGTATTACAAAATAACTAAAACAAATACTTGCTCATCTTTTCACAAGTTGGAAAGTGTAATCTTCCAAATGTCTCCCTTTATGAGCAGTGAGCAACATGAAGATGCCTGTACTGTGTCAGTGACTTCAACTACAAACCCCACAGAGGATGAAGTACATTGGCAAACTTTATGCCCCATGTTTCCAATTCCTGCCTCCTCCTATTTAAAACATATTATGATTTAACATCAAAATGAGCAGCTTCTCTCTTACTACCTAAGCAGATTCAGTTAAAAGTATTACGAAGATGACAGTGATTGACAGTTAAATGATGACACACTTGACACACATCACATCTGCCAATACTTACTTTTTTCCCCCATTCACCCAGGTTTATTTTTTTTTAGCTCGGAAGAATATGGTATTTATTAGTGCAACACTTCCTAACTCAACATGCAAGAAGAGTCATTTAACCGGCTTTTTAACACTTGGTTGTAAAATAAGAGTTGATTGTTTTGAAATAAATGTACCCCCTGCGTTTCAGTACTTTTATTCATATAAATATGACCTTCAGCAAGCCGACCATCTGACGCAGTAGATACTTCATATGGATAGCACTTTTATAGGTAGCACTGATAAAAGTATTGTTCTGCTTATGAGGCAGAGGATGTTAAATCATTAAATATTCAGTTTTAATTAAGATTACTGTATCAAAGGCAAGGCTTAATGCAGAATTGAAGTAAGGATCAAGGTTAATGCCTATTCTAAAGCAAATTTACATAAATTATGTTTTACTAGTGCACCACCAGTCTTATTTTGTTAATTTATATTTGAAATTAAAGAGATGGAATATATCTTTAACATCATTTTCACTCTCCTCCTTCCAAGGCAAAATTCTTTCCTCCAGTTTATGTCTGAATGCTTTGTCCACTACCATTTCGAACAGCTCCAGCAGTGGGGTGGTCCACCAAAACTTCAGGGGAGACTATTACATACTTTTAACATTTCTAGTAAAAAGGGTGTTTTTATGGTTTGAAGCTAAGATGTCCCTAATCTTATTTTATTACTCCTACTTAGACCTCTTTGGACTCCTCTAAATGAATCCTTTCTTGGCACTTGAAGCCTATAAGACTTTCAGATTTTTTTTTCATCCCCTGGTAGCTATTTAGTCAAATTAGCGTAGGGATCATCTCTCTTCATTTGAACATCACCAAGCACACAGATAGCTATAAGTAATAATTACATCTGTTCATTTCCTTTAATCTTTCTTCACAAGTCATTCCCTTCTAGCCTTTAATTTTTGCCACTCTTCATGCTTACATCTTCTTTTAAGTGCTATTACTTTCCAATTATTTGCCTTTCTCCAAACAGCTTTATTTCAGGTTATTTCCACTTATACATGCTAACTTGAATTTACCACTTCATCCTGAATTTTCACTGATGGGGGGGGGGGGTTGTGGGTTTGGGTTTTTGTTTGTTTGTTTGTTTTCTTTAACAAAACATCGGGCTCAAATCTCACATCTATTCATGTCAAAGAACTACATGAATTAAAACAAAAATTACCCACACTAAAAAGCAGCATTTTAGCTTACTGAAAATATGATAAGCGTAGGTGCCTAATTAATTCAAACTGCCTACATTACTTATTTTTATGTTTTGCTCTGTTTTTCCAGGTTTTAGGCACTATCAACTTTGTGCAGCCTGAAACACCTTTGGTTTTCAGAGTACACACAATCAGCCTTCTTTCTTTGTATCTGTCTTTTTTAGTATCTGCAGAAACACTTTCACTAACAAGAGAATTAAATCAAGACTTCAAGCACTATTTTTATCTCCTATTGTATTGATGATTTCTATCATGATTACCCCTTTTCATTCTGGCCACTTCAACACATCGAGCTATCCCAGTGCCTGAGCACTATGGGAAGTTACAAAAGCCTCACCGGAATCAGACCAAGATGGCTTCGCTCTCATAGGATGGCAGTCTGGCTCACTGAAGTGAATTCCAGACAATGGGCAGAATTAACATTTGGGCTATTTTTCGGTATGGGAGATGAGAATAAGATACTGGTTTGAGTAGGTGTTAATCAAATCATAGAAGTGATAAAAGTAGATTTCTTTCCTGCTAAGGAGATACTGCCATACTAACTCTCTGCCTGTACCTCATTACTTCTCCCCGTCATTAAGAAGTGGCCTGGTTCTGGTCACGGCTGCATAGAGAACACACTAAATTAAGTAGTAAATAGCATTCCATAGGCTAGTATTGTGAAATGTCTACCACAAGGTTAAAACCAGTGAGGTCTCAATGCTTTTTGCTTTGTCTAGGAGGGAAAGAAAAAGGCAGCCCAGCCTACCATGCAATACCTCCAGTCAGCCAGTCACCATGTGTTCCCAGTTAGTTATCCTTCCCCCTTCATTACTTCTACTGGTAGTCCTTGCATTTAAGGATACAAATTCATAATTTGAACAAAAAGCTTAGCTATGTCAAAAGCTCAGCTATGTCAAAAGCTCCTTTGTAAGAGCTAAGTATCCAGGATGACATGAAATGGCAAGTCTCTGTCCTTATTAACTAACAGGCAGACAGCTAAAAGCAAAAGATACATTTTTCAGGACACAATCAAAAAGCAACACAGAAGGGTTTATGCCATTGATGGCCCTGCTATACCTGTTCAGTGAATCAGAAGAAATTACTTCAGTTTCCCCATCTTCTAGGCTGGCAGTCTAGCATCTTTCACAAGCACTACAGTCACACAAATTATTAAAAAGCTTTTCTCTGCACCATCAGTGTCATACATCCATTAGAGGCCACTCCAGGCTGCAAAATATTTGTTGCAAAAAGTCTTCCTAGGCCATATGCTAGTGATAAATAAAAAAGGCTGAAAAAGATCATTTTGTAACAACAATCCTCAGTTTTCTTCTCATGTCTGTGTGGTAATCTCGTAAGTCAATCTGTTTACTCTCTGTATCAACTATAGCAATTTTTTTTGTGTTTGATTTGTTCATCTGTTGATGTGCTTCTTCATATTTTTTGTCTAGATATCTAGAACATGGAAGACCTCCTTGGTCATTTTATGTAGGTCACAGATGGTCTACAACATACCCAGCAGTCTTCAATTATTAAATTAGATCACCTTGGCTCATCATCATCTCTATCTATAACTTTTAATAAATACTCCAGCTACCACCCCTCCTGGGTTTTTTTTTAAACTCACTAGTAACCAGTGTCTGAATTCTGAACCTTTCAGAAGCTACACGTGTTCTGTCTGTATATTCTACTCCTCTTACTGGAATGTTCTAATGCATTCACAAAAGTATGGTGAATTTCCCACTTTTCATTTGTATTATATTTCAAGAAGCACATATGGAAGGTGAGCGGAAAGGAAAAAATGTATGTAAAAACATGCACACGGAAAGTTACCTTTCAACATTTAATGTGAATTACTATGGAGACCTAGAACCACGTGCTGTTAAAAATACCAACACACATAAATTTACAGTAATATTCAGAAATAAATATTATTTAGAAGACAAAACACTAATTTGAGTATTAAAATACAGAAATTTTGCTACTGGGATTTTTCTTTTTTCATTTTTTATTTTTACAACCTCATATAGATTTTAAAAGTTTCCCCATCACATGTTAATGCAACACACTTACAGATCAGCATCTGCTCATCTGAACTAGATCTGTCTTCAAATATTACAATTTTCATTTCAGTTAAGCTATGCCCAAAACCCACTCTGAATAAGCTAAGTCATATTTTGAAATTTTACCTCTAAAATGCTTCCTGAAATTTAAATAACAGAGTGGCCTTTTACTTTTTTGTAATTCTTCTATGAATTCCACTTGCAGAGGTTCACCCTGCCTTTTCATATTTCAAACAAAAAGGTGGAAGATCCAACCTTTCTCGACATACTTAGCTTTCTCACATGGAAAAAAGATCACTCTCAGAGTGTTTCCCACAAGACACTGAGCTGTTCTGCAGATGCTGTTATTGAAATACGGTTCAAAGATATATGGTTCACGTTGCAATTTCGAGGATGTAAAATGACAGATCATTACCACAGAATTCTGTAAAATAAGTTTCTACCAGGAAAACCTTGTCATTGAAAAGACAGGGCTTCAGCAGTTGCTCTCAGGAATAAGTAAAGAGCAATCCATCAAAACAAAAGATGGGAAGGCCAACCCCAGCTTGCCAGCCATGCAATGCAACCCTGGGCATGCTCTTCCCAGGTATACAGTGCAGCATAACTGGCCAACTTAATCCACAGGAGTAATGAGTGGGAAGGTGTATAAATCAATCGTTTCTGTTATTCTGCAAACATTTTGACAAGGAATATGACATCCAAGAAGGGATATTTGATGGTGCATTTTTCTGTTTTTTTTTACAAGCAACTCAGTATAATTACTGAGAAAACACCTTTTGGTCAGTGTGAAGAATAACTACTGAGAAAACACTTTTCAGTCCTTCAGGACAGAATACTTAAGATAAATGCATCGTAAATTTGAGGTATTCTTGACTCCCTGTCTAGTTGATGGAGCAAAAATCAGTACATCAGGACATGCTACACTGTAACCTAATTTCGATTTTTAAGCTTTTCATAAACAGAGTGGCTTTACATGCTCATGTCTACATCAGGGTGCATGGGATGTTCTCTGCATGTCTATTTCTCTCCATTAACTAGAAATGCACACTAAGTGACTAGCTCAGATATACTTCCACTCTGCAGACACTTACACACAGCTAGAATCAATCTCATCCAAAATAATCACATCATTTTTTCTGCCATTCACCCTCCTTTACCACATGTGAGAAATTAAACTGTAACATGGTAAGGACAGAGACCTTGTGCAGCTCCTAATGCACCTTCAGATATTCAGCACTGTCTATTCTAAAAACATATTTTTCTGAATCACGCTTTTCCAAGTCTGAGCTGCTGTAGGATTTGTTTCAGCCTGTTTTGACACGCTTCCTATTTTAAATAAGCAATATTTCCAACACTTACTAAGAACATAAACTTTGCATAAGTGAGATTTGCTCATACCCTGCTAACAATTTTCCACACTGCTCCCTCCCCCCATTATTTTCCAGTTTTCATTTCCATAGATGGGGAAGAGAGATTAAACCAATTCTTAACTACTCCTCATGTATCAGGAGGCACTCTGTTGTCAACAAGCTTCGTATTTTGAAATCCTCTCTTTCAAATTAACTGTAATGCAGCTGCTTCTTTTGTCCAAGATACTGCGGCAAGCCCCACTATCGCTATCAAACGAACACAGAAGGCAGCAGAGGGTCTTTGGGGGAGGAGGGATGTCAAGTAGAAAGTCAGTAGTTAGAACTGACTGCAGCTGGCAGGGCAGAAACAGTACAACTACTCACTGAAGAGATCCAACATATTCTTTAACGTACCGTTTTGCTACCTTGTGCTTTAACATTGTACATGTACTTAGCCTCGGTACTTCCCAGCCTCATCAAAAACTGGAAGAGGTCCTTGGTACAGTTACAATGCCACAGATTTATTTCCATGTGATACAGCAGAATCATCTGTATTGAAGTGACAAGTGGGGTGCAACTACCTAGAAAGAATACAACCTAGATAGGGAGATGTAAGAGTAGATTAGGCAGGGAGTGGACATGGACCATATCAGAACAAGTACAAGCAGCGTATCAGTAAAGAGAACATAAAACTATAGCCAACTCTTTAACCAGCCTTCACGCTGTTACTGAAGCTGCAATTACATTCATTACTATATGTGCAGAGAAGAAAGAGACATATTTAATAAGTGAAGCCTTGCAAAATTAAGATCTTGACAGGATATCTGTGCCCTTACAACTCTGCTGATGTAAGGAGCAAGTAAAGCTATTTAAGCTAAACGACAATCTCAGCAAAAAGTAAAGCAGGTAAAATTGGCCTTGAGTAGTCTTAAACCTGTAACTAAACATTAGTTCTAGCCAAGAAGGAAGTGAAGAAATAGGGATGCTCGATGTAACTATTTGACTACACGGGCTAGTTCGAGGTTTAGAATTGTGTGTTACTGAACCAGGTTCTGTACAAGTACTCAATAAAGAAACGGTTCATTCCCCCAAACAGGTTGTGATCCAAATTTTCAGAAACCAGCCAAATGATTTTTAAGGAAGAGACAGATAAAATTTATGAAGTGTTAATAACATCACCTGGAGGCCCAACAGGTTCCTTCTAGTCTTACATCTTCCAAACCATATCATCTTAAACTAAGAGACTTGCAAGAGAACTAATGAACGCTTCCCTAATTCTCTGATTTGTCTTACCTTAGTATTGCATCCTAACTTATTTCTATGAATATCTGGTGATTCTGGAATAGATTATGTGCATACACTAAATGGTTAAAGCAAAATGATTAAAAAACTTATCATACACAGGCCAGTTTTAGATATATGTGTTATCAAGAGAGGTTCTGCAGTATTTGCTTAATTAATCTTCGCTGTCTTAACAGATGAACCAGATGTACTATTATGTTCTTTGTTCTTCCCTAAAGAGGGGATGAGCCGATTATTTATCTCCAAACAATAGGAGTTCATGTACTACAGTGAAGAATTTTTTTTAATCTGGGAGGCAATCACTAACAAGCTTCAGCTGCAACTGCTTGATGTAAACACAGTGTGAATTTGTTCCTGGAGTATTGAACGATGCTCCTTCCACTAAGTGCCTGAAACCAATTTCTAAATAATTATGTAAAGAAAGGGATGGAAAGGACAGAGTTTGGAAAGAGGGAAGAAATTCTGTTTCATCTTACATGTATTCATATATACTTCCATTATACACTAACACGTTTTCATAGATAAGTTAAAATTTGAAGCTTCAAATACTGTTTACAAATAATGCACCAAGAGAACAGAAGTTGAAGAAACTGTTGGTTGATGCAACACATTCCTTTTGTTATATAGCATGCAACCTAAGACATGTGAAGGGCTCAAAGGAATATATAACATTAAGATCACAGGGACACCAGAATTGTTTATGAAAGTTACATTCAGGGAGTATATAAAAGTCTTCATCACTTCTGTAGCAAACTTGCATACTTACCTCAAAAGCTGTATTTTTTATTTGATTGTGTCTGAAAAGTACAAATTTAGTGTATATCAATATTAGAAAGCCTTCTCATAGAGCTACTTACTGGTTTATTTGAGTCTGCAAATTCTTAGGGAGATGCTAATGAAATACAAACTAAGATGAAATAGCAAGAAAGTTTTTAAATGAGTTGTTTTTTTCTGGATAAAAGGCAGAACAAATTTAGAAATTCCCTTTATCCTCCTGATAAACTCAATTTCATCTGAAGCCTTCTCTCCCTCCCTCCCTCTCAATAGCCTTTCCTTTGTCATGACCAAAATTTCTCCCAATAAAAGTGGTTTTCAGTAATTCACAACAATTTTTCTTCTTAAACGCAGTAAGTTTCTAAGACAGATTAAGTGCAAAGCTGGGCACTATCACCAGAAGCTCTTCGCAGAAATAAGGTAAGTGTACTACTTTAAATTACGGAAAAGAAAGAATTCAAATAGAATAGAATTTGATTAAGAAAGCCTCCCAAGAGATTCTAAAGCTGTATTAAACATATACCCCCACAAAATGAAAACAAGATCATACTAGGTCAAACAACATAACATAGCTCAAACATAACTAGTTTTTCTAAAAGATGTTCTTTTATCTTCAACTAAAACTAGAAGGAATCAAGCCTATTAGTTTCTTCACAATTTTAATTAGAAAGTACTACTTGAACTAAGAATACTTTAATTTTTATTCACAGCCATGCTGAGAATTATAAAAACCATACAGTTAGCTATTTGGTTAAAAGTAAGCAATGTTTGCTCCTTTCCTTTTGCTGAACAGCAGGCTCTCTCAAGCTGCCATAGTCAGTGCTAAAGTGCTAACTATGTCACCATGCTGTGCATCACATTAAGTTCCTATTTCAGCTCATGAATTTCTGCCAGATTAGTCCAGTGACCAGTAACAGAAAATGAGAAAATACAGAGTTATTTATTACCTCTTATCACCATCTTCCCAAACCTACTGAAAATCAAGAGTACTGATCAATAGATTACTATACTTTCTAATCAATAGACAGAGCCAGCACAATTAAGCATGTCTGATGCATAATTCACCTAGAAAGAATTAGGCATTAGGATTAAATACAACAGTAATAATATAGGCTTATAAAAAACGCAGCGACAAGTTTGTGACTGCAAAGAAAGCCGCTCTAACATTTCAAACCCATCTTTTAAGTACTGGGCAACCACGAAGTAACAGGACAAAAAGGTGCATTATAACCCCATTTGGACAGTAAACCTGCAGGGGATATACAAATCATATATGAATGTTGTATATAACATAAGACTACAAAATATTCTGTGGTGGCAAGATGTGTCTATGAATCTTCACCTGTACTGGAAGAGAAGGGGAAGCTTATTAGAACTAGTAAAGAGAATGAGATAACTCCAGAGTCTAAGGGTTATATTCAATCATTCTTATCATAGGGAGGCTATGAAGCAAGAGTTTGCTGATGGACTAGACAGAGAGGTATATCACAAATCTTACTAGTTTTCATGAAAAAAAAATTATAAAAGAAAAAGGATAAAAGAAGTTTTTAAGACCTTTTCCATCTATTTCCATTTTTTTTTGTAAAAATAAATGCTTCCCCCTGCAAGAAATCATCATATGACCACTATGGGGATGACAACTCTCACGGCCAGACTGGATTAAGCTGTGTAATTTTACGTACTTTCTTCTGAAGCAAGACGAGGGCAGTGAAATGCAAACAATCATTTGCACATTAAATCAACAGGGCAGAAGCAGAGGCTGATGACATTTTCTCTTGTAATTTAAATCTAGAACTCAAGAAATCATAAAGACAGGGAAATCTCAGAATCACAGAATGGCTGAGGGTGGAAAGGACCACTAGAGGTCATCTAGTCCCACGTCCTTGCTCAAGCAGGGTCATCCAGAGCACATTACTCAGGATTGTGTCCAGACAGCTTCTGAGTATCTCCAGGGAAGGAGACTCCACAGCCTCTCTGGACAACTTAGTCTAATGCTCAGTCACCCTCACAGTAAACAAGTTCATTCTCATGTTCAGGTGGAACTTCCTGTGTCTTAGTTTATGCCCATTGCCTCGTCCTATTGCCTAGTACCACTGAAAAGAAGGGAGGATGTCAAGAGGATGGGACCAGACTCAGTGCTTCCATACACTGATCAGATCCCCACGGAGCCTTCTCTTGTCTAGGCTGAGCAGGCCTCACTCCCTCAGCTTTTCCTTATATGAGAGATGCTCATACAGTGTTTGGTCATATCCCAGAAACAAAATTTAAGAAAAAAATTACATACACCTGCAACTCCAAGAGACACCAACTTTAACAATAATCTCACTTCTGCATGTTTGCTACTTTAATATTCAGTAATTCAACATTTTAACAACATAAAAAATAATTGTTCAAATATATCTGTTATATATATAACATTTCTGTATATGACTATTCAAACCTCTACCTAATCTTGAGGTACTGCTGCTCAGTATTGCCTAATGGGTGTGTAAAGCAAAATAAGACACTCTCCAAATTCAGATGCATGATAAACTGTAATTAAGTCTTGAATCACTTGCAATGTTATCCATGAGATTAAAAACTTTTCTGGTAGACATTCAACCAGAAAACAAGAAATCTCACCACAATATAAACTTCAATCATGAAGTTTTGAATGTTAAGTTCCTCTACGAACAAGACAGAAGTACATTCTACCAAGGAGTCATCCCATACACGTACGTAGCAAATGCGTGCTATGAACTTATCTCAGGTAAAATTTTAGCACTGACTCTACCTGGATAACCCAGAAGAAAGACAAGGACAACACTTTGGAACTTTCACAGTAAAAGGGAAGCAAAGGAAAGTGGCTTCAGAGAAGAAAAAGCAGAACCACCAGGAACTTTCATTTTTTCAGCATTTTGCTTGTTTTCAAAAAGATGAATGACCCACCCTGAAAAAAATCTACTTATGACACAACCAGTACACGAGCATGTTCTGTATTTTTCACACACTCTAAATTAAAAATGGCTCCCACACATCTTCGTTCTGCCTCTTAGGGAATAGCACAGCACAACACACATTTTCAACCAGATCTTTTCCCTAGAAACTCTCCAGTGAAAGGTGAGCAGGTAGGTGAGTATTCTGGTTGTCTTAAATACTCTAGTCAAGTCAGACGTAAAATGCTCTTATGAGCAGTCCCCACGAAAGCAAGAAAAGCTGGAAAACAATACAGGAACAGCTGATCTGGCAAAAATCAATAATTCTCATTCTGCCAAGAGTTGTCAAGTGCAGAATGCAAAACTTACTATTTCCAAACATGAACACAAACTGAGCTTCTAGAAGCAATTACAGTGTTTTACATTTGGAAAAAAAACCCTCTTGACAGCATTCCTCCTTATCAAAGTTCCTACATCAAGAGGATCTAATATAATGTGTTAACAGAGTACTATTAGTACTACAATTGTGGTGTGGGTATCTGGTGTCCAGAAAGGCTATGTAATAATAAAAGCAAACCCTTCATCAAATAAGTAAATAACGAAACCAGACATTTTTTCAATCTCGCAATCAGAATTTTACCATAGTTGGCAAGTTACAAAAAGGATAGTTTAAGTACTAAATTCTCATCTGAAAAAAATTAGATATAAAGCATATTTCTAACACAACAAGGACAAAGAAATCCTGCAAGTAAATTGCCATATACTGTTCCAGTTTACACACATAACACTATTTTTTTCTTCATCTATCCACGTTAGGCAGAGAAGAAAGCAGGACAAAAAGAAAAGAAACCTCTCAGAGTTTTACGCTCCATGAAAAGGCATTTCTTTTTTTTTTTTCCTCTTTAATTGAAGGAAATTACATTCCTCTGGCTCCCTCCAGCTGGAGACATGCTATGTACATTAGTGGGTTTGTGTATTTCTAACAGACCCACTGTACATCAATACCAGCACTTAACACACTACTCTAAATCTCATACCTGCAGACTTATTCTAACTTCCGATAAAAAGCTCTTGCTCTGTGGTCAACAATTTGCCATGCTTTTCATTGCTTTTCCAGACTGAAAAATTTTAAGTTGGTTAACCTTCATTCCATGTTCTTACACATTTATATTAGTTTCAGGAATTTATGGTATTCTTAGGAAACTCAGATTCTTTTCTTAGATCCAGTCTCAAACAGATAAGAAATCTCTAATAAATGAAATTTAGACTGAGGTGCAAAATACCCAATATGTCACCTTATACACACAGAGATAAATGGCCTTCTTAGAAATCTGTTTCCAAATGCACTATAGTCAGAAGTAAATTCTAACTATACAACTACCTAAAAATATTAGTGGAATATAATGAGCATCAGTAAACCCAAACCTGGTGCAAAATATAAACCAAACTTTTCTAAGGTGACCTTACAGTCTCATGCACTAGAGTGAAAATGCAAACAGAACTGAACTTACTGATCAATTTAGCTGCCTATTTGGTAATTTTCAGCTATTAGTATATTCTGAGAAGTTATCACACCTCTTTGCATAGATGTCTTTCCAAACATTCAGGGATGCATTAACAGGTATAAAATCTGCAGAAGTATGCAAGGCAAAAGGTCTAATTCAATTTTTACATAATAAACATTACAGCTCAAAACTACAAGTAGATCTAGTCAATTCTCTTTATGAAAAGTGTATTTCACAAGAAAGCTGAAGCAAGATAAAATGTCTAGAAAATGAAAAATGGTTCTGATTACTGAAGTGATTTGAAGAAGCAACTGAAAATCATTTTAGTAGAGGAAAAAGTATTGGTTAATTTTGGCTTGTACACCATAACATAAGCTATAATTATGACAATGAAAATATCTACTTGCTTACGGGTTGCGATATTAATTTAGCTGCCCTTGTAGCCTTTAATGTAAAATGAGCTGATTTAAATCATTGCTGATTCTGGCACAATGTTTGGTGCATAAATTCACCCATGTCCTACATTAAGGCATATTTTTATGAAGAGAATAATGTTATATTTCTGTCTGAATGTGGGAAACATAAAATGAAGCTCTCCTCTTACACATACCAAAACTGAGTAGACTTTCAGAACCTCTGCAAAATGCACTTGTGGTAGGCATTATAAAGTTTCTTTGTACCCCTCTGTTTTGTAATAATTGCAACTTGGACACAATGCACACTTCATATTCTGCACAGTAAGTCCACAAAGACACATAAATCATACTCCTGGTTGTTCCCTAAGCCTGAAAATGCATCGACTGCTGTACCTCAGTAAGGAAACCCTATGATTTATCTGCTGTTGTAGGATGCATACTGCACACCCCAATGCTGCACTGTTTTTAACATCGCATGAAAGTATATCTGAAGTTTTCCACCATTAAAAATATATTATCTTTAAAAATACTTCAGCCACACACTTGACCTAGCCAAACATCCAACCAAAACATCAACTGTGTGAGTTCTGTCCCAGGCACAGAACATGACTACCCAGTGATGGTGGCAATATCATCTTCAATCTGTTAAATTATTAAATACATCTGAAGAAAGAGCATTTAAAGATCTTGTCCTCTGAAACGGCTGCAGAAATCATTAGTGCTTTAAGCACCGTTACCTCTTGCTTTAAATAACCAAGCAAATAATTTCAAACAACCAAATTTAGTGACATGTTACACTAATACAACGTATTAAAAACCAGTATCACAACAAATTAGAACTCCTAAGAAAACCAGTGAATATTCTGGAGGAAAAGGAGTACTGAAAACTTATCAAGTAAATATAGACCTATATTCACATATATACTTACAACGGTAGCCTAAAATAACAATAAAAATCTTACTTTAGCTTTCTCTCAATCAATCCTCACTAAATGCATTAAAATTTAATGCAAAAAATGGCACAAAACTGAGAGAAATTTCAGCTTTTATGGGGGTAACTGAAACAATTTTCATTTGCAGAAGTGGAAACTTGCATACTTGTTTTTTTCCCTGGTAGCACTCCCTGGTACTGGTTAGTGAGAAAAAACAAAATGAATGAGCCCCATTCTTTCTCATGTAACCCAATTACAGCAAGAAGTTCCAGCAGGAAAAGCTTAGTCTCTTATCAATTGCAAAGACCACACTTCTGAAAGGAACCCATTAACTTTTTGTTTGAAAAAAGTATGAGAACATTTTAAGGACTAATTAACATCAAAAGGCAAAAGTTAGATTAAGATTCAAATTTCAGGTTGAAATTCTATTCAGTAAAAATGAAAGATTTTCAATAAACCCTAGCATTAAACAGAAAATTGAAATTTTGCTGCTTATTAGCATAAAAGTTTCATTTTTGAAAAGCTAATAACCAAAATTTTCATGTGAATAGAAATTATGCACAAGAAACAAGAAGCAATAAGAAATATCAGCAACACGACAGAGCTTGAAGCAGCTGCTAGTCCTTCTTGAATCTTGACTCACATTGTTGATCAACTTTAAAGCTAAGACATGCTATTTTCTGACAGTACATGGGAAGAATTAATAAGTATTTGGTTCATGTACAGCCCTTCAGTTTACAAATTAAAAAGAACTAAAAATTAATGTTGAATCAGTTAATAGGCCCAATATTTTATTTAAAACATTTTAAACTTCTGTACAATTCAAGAATGATTTCCATGATGTACACACAAACAAGAAAATAAAAGCTTATAGTATCTAGCAGTATTGATACTGCTAAGGCTAATCCAGCTCCTAAATATTTATCTGAAAAATATATTTACAGAACAACTAATGGCAAAAATCAGTGGAATGTAAGTTGGTTTAAACTATGACATTTGATTTTATGCCTAGATAGAACTACTTCCAAAAACCTATTTTAAATTCTGCTGCATTTTGTTAGTTTACATTAGATTTTGAATGCAAAAATTGCTTTCAGAATTAAAAATATTACAAATTCATTTATAAATCTTGGTTTTGTAAAAACAAATTTAATTTCAACTTCTTTGCCCTAACCTGGTTAAGGCTTAATACAACCTGTTTCTTTTTTTGTAGCTTAATCATTATATATTCAGAAAAAAAAAGAATTCCAGTTATTCTTTGATACCACTGCCATCTAGTGCACACTCTAAATCAGAATGAAGCATTTATATGATTTTTTTCATTCTGCAATTTAGTCTAAGAGGGAATTACACTACAGTGTATACTATATAGTATAAACTATGTCTTCAGTACTTCTTAACTGTGCCTTGGAATAATGACGTGTTCTCTCAGCTGGATGCATGTAAAATACGCAGACATACTAATTTAGAAATACACTGTCAAACTGTTACATAATGCATTCATGTCTTTTCAAGTCATATTATGAGACGAATGAGGCAGGGAGAGACTTAAAACAAGTAGCACCTACATGGTGGATTCACCAGTAGATTTGGAGAAGTGGTGAAACCAATCTGAATGTTACTTGGACTGTATCTATCTTACTTTTTTCTCAATTTTAATAACAGTGTTATACAACTCCATTTCTTACTGAACTAAACCTAGATCATTGTTGATAATCTAACATCATTAAATAACACAACTGCCTTTTGCCTCAGTATTCTGAGTTTCAGCTTCAACATTTTGCGTCTTAAATCAAAAATGTACCATGTAGTCGAAAACACAAAGCCAGCATCCTGCGAGGCTGACCGATACCTTGATTGACAGATTTGATTGACAGACTACACAGTAAAGTAATTCAAAGAATCAACACAACATTCATAAAAAAAACAGGCTACATCTGACACTAGTCAGAAAAAAAGTTAATAGATACAGCTGGCCATATTTATGTGCTTTTATGAACACCAAGATCCTTGCATTCTTTGAACCTCAAAATTGCTGTAAGTAGCTACAAGGTTGCAGCAATCACTCAAAGTCTAGTGGGAAACTGTCTGCTTCAACAACATTTGGCATCCTTTCATACGATACTTGCCCATCGGAAACTTCACGTAGCTTTATAGAATCATAGAATAGTTAGGGTTAGAAAGGACCTCAAGATCACCTAGTTCCAACCCCCCGCCATGGGCAGGGACACCTCACACTAAACCATGCCACCCAAGCCTCTGTCCAACCTGGCCTTGAACACTGTCAGAGATGGAGCATTCACAACTTCCCTGGGCAACCCATTCCAGTGCCTCACCACCTTCACAGTAAAGAATTTCTTCCTCATATCCAACCTAAACTTCCCCTGTTTAAGTTTGAACCCATTACCCCTTGTCCTATCACTAGAGTCCCTCATGAAGAGTCCCTCCCCAGCATCCCTATAGGCCCCCTTCAGATACTGCAAGGCTGCTCTGAGGTCTCCACGCAGCCTTCTCTTCTCCAGGCTGAACGGCCCCAACTTTCTCAGCCTATCTTCATACTTAGAAATACTGTGAGAGTTAGGGTTGAAATAGAGTGAGTTAGGGCTCCTTCTGAATACACAGTGAATTCCTGAGGCGCTGTGAAATCACAGAAGAAAGGCAAGAAACAAGTACAGGATGCATAAATGTGTCTAAACTTTATTTTTCAGCCACTTCCTGAACACCTATGAAGCTATTCCACTGACATCTCAATGAAGGCACACTCTAAGCTGAAAAACCACTTATCTAATTACAAAAAAGTAAATGCTTGTATTAGAGTTTCCAAGTTGAAGTCTAATAACATCTCATGCCTCAGACCATATAATAACCTTTAACTAAAGGAGCTTGAGAGAAATCATTACGTGAAGGTTTAAGTTGCCTACTGCGTCTGTAAAGCACGTGGGTCCCCTCCACTATTAGTGAAGATATGCACCTACCGATGGTTAAAGCACTACAGTTCCCTAGCTTCTCTGCTGGCTGATTTTACAATATGTATATTTACTGTTTATTCTACAAATTTGGAAGATTAATTTTGCCAAATATTTGTGTGAACAATGAACAGGAATGATGAAAGCAGTAACAAACTGTTTAGGTATCTTGAGCATATATGTCCTAGAACTTCGTAGTAAAGCAGACATCAGATGCAAATAACCTTTTGTTAAATTTGAGGCCTAGCAAGGAAAAGTAGAAAATATTTCTAAAGGCAAAAGTTAAGCACAACTGGAAAGCCCAAAAGAAATCGAGATCTTCTAAGGTAAATATGAAAAACCTAGGAATCAAGTCGACAACAGAAAACTATCTTTACTTACACAGAACAGGTATTTAAACTTGACAAACCCAGAGCTCTAGAGAAAACAAGATTTACTCAATTCCATTCAACTCCACGGTTATGCTGCCATCTAGCGAAATTGGACACTGACTCTCTTCTGCAAGAGTTGGTCCAAATGAAAACACTATCCCTAAAATACATGTATGACAACACTTTTCACCTGCAAATACCTTATTCCTCTCTCTGCTCCTTCTTCACCACTGTATTTCTGTAACATGTGTTACAAGGTAACTAATTAGTGATAGGACAGTGCACATTTACACACTTAATTGAAATACAAACAGGCTAACAGACTTCAGTGAGAATCCCCAGAACTAATAAACACAGATCACAGCCCAGGATCTGGAAAAGTTAACTATTAGGTTTCTTCTTGAATTCATAGCAAGTATTACAGACAAATATTACTCTAAGCTTTCACCTTTAAATTGCTGCTGTGGTTATTCACTACATTTAATTCAAATTAGATGGAATGAGAACAGACATAAAAAACAAGGTAAAACCCTTTCAAAAATCCCAGACAGTAAAAAAAGAAATTAAGAAAATAAGTACACACTCACCTGGGAAAATATATTTGCAGTTGGAGCAACTCTGTTGTCCACAATACTATATAATATTGCTAACAATCTGTCCAGGGGAAATGGCTTTGGCCCAAGGAGGTGATTGCTGGTCTACAACAGAAACAAGATATTTTCAGTCCAATAGATCTTTCCTGGAGTGCCACTAGATGCTGTTCACATCCTTTTGGTCTCTGGGGAGGCACTGTAATTCACAAAAGTCATACAGCCTACTTACATGAGTAAATGTATAAATATAATGTATAAATGTTTAAATATAATGAGATAAAGATATAGGACTCTATTTAACATGGCAAGAGTTCAAACTACACAATACATAGGAACATTTTTGAGCTATACAGAGGATCTGATGCCAGATTTCCTGTCACTAGATTTATAGATTTACTTGTCCTATTAAATTACCTTGCCCAATCTAAAGATTAAAGAGGAAAGAATATATTTTATAGCACTCCCAAGAAGCATATAGTTTTATTCTGCTTATCAACAGGAAGACCAGTTAGGTTTCTTAGCAGCACACTGAATTTCTAGCTAGTGAAAAAATGTAAAGGTTTAGATTTATCCTATGGTCTACAGTCAGTCCATAATCACCTACAAAGATCTCTGCAGAACAAAACAAGTTTTTACAGATCTATATAACCATCAAACAACTTTTAAGTATATTTTTGCTTGCTTACTGAAGATAAATATTTTACTAGCATTTGCATTTTGAAAAAGCATAACAGGGAACACTCTGCTAAAGTATCAATGTACCCATTTTGCTTGAATCATTTTTGCCAAAACCTTTTCTCTTCCTTTCACAAAGGTGCAGAGTCATAACAAGAGTTCCTCATCTTAAATGCCATAGTAAATTACTCTAATAAACAGCCTTCTGTCTAGAACATCAGTGTAACAACTTGGCAATGGGCACCAATGGTAATACAGGAAATTAAATACAGGAAATTAAATACAGGAAGAAAAATTTTTTAGCCCTCAGAACAGTTAAAGACTACAACTTACTGCCCAAGGCAGACTGTGGAGTCTCCATGCTTGCAGGTGATCAAAACTGAAGCAGGCATGGCCATGAGCAACACACACTAGGTGTCCCTGCTTGAGCAGGAGCATTGGCCTAGACCAGAGGTCCTTGCCCACCTCAGCTCTGCTGTGAATTTCACTTTCTAAGCCCAATTTAAATAAACAAATAAATCAATCAACCATCTCTGTGGGAATACGAAGTATTAACTGCTTTCTTTTTCCCCCAACAAAATTGCTGAGGTGTTTTTTTTTTTTGTATTTTTGCTGATTTTAACTTTTTAGCTTTCATTTTCTCTTTCTCTTTCTTTATACCATAATGAAAATGTTACCATTTTGATATCCAAAACCGAAGAAAACATTTTTCATCGGAAAAAATAGAAATGAGAACACTTCAACTTACTGTTTTACACAGGAAATGCCTTTGTTACTATATTCCTAGTTTCTTAGCATACACTCAGTCATAGAACAATTCTGGCTGGAAGGGTCCTTAGGAGTTCTCTAGTCAACCCCCTCCTGCTTAGAGGAGGAGGTCAGGCAAGGCTGCTCAGGACTTTACCAGTCCAGTCTCGGAAGCCTCCAGGGGCTGCAACTGCCCCAGCTCTTTGGGAAAACCACACTACTGCCTGGATGTCCTCATAAGGAAAAAGTTTCACTTATATCCAGTAAAAACACTGTGTTTCAGCTTACACTCACTGCTTCTCACTCTCTCACCATCCATCATTGTATCATATAGTCCTGATAATCTCCATACTTGTACAAGACAAGCTGCTTTTAGTCCTCCCTTCTCCAGCTTGAACAACTGCACTTCTCTTGGGTTCTCCTTGCAGGGCAAGTACTCCAGCCTCTGACTGCTTTGACAGTTCTCTGCTGAACTTGTTCTGGTTTATTAATGTGTGTCTTGTACTGTAGGGAGGTAAAAGTGGACAGAGTATTCAAGATGCAGCCCAAAGAGTGCTGAGTGTGAGGGCCCACAGTGCTTCTGCCTCCCACAAGTTCAGCTGGCTAAAATAGAGTTCAGCTGGCTGAGCCCAAGGTCAGCTCCTTTGCTGCAAGAGCTGCTGTATAAAGACCTGCCTGCCAAGTACAGGCAAACATGTTAACAGAACACAGCATATTTACCCAAATTTGCATTCACAGAGCTATTTTGTCCCTTATCCTTCTTTTGCACCATACAACATCATCTTCACACCTCAGCTGACACTGATGGACATTTTAGGCACTACAGGTTGTATGAAGTTAACACTGAATTTGATTTGAGTTTCACAGAAATACAAGTTCCTGATTTTTCAATGTTAAGTATTTTTTAAATAAACAATTTTACAATAAGGAGAAGTGCAGTTTACAAGGCAGAACTGGGTAGTATTACAACTGAGACAGCATAGTTAGGACTGCAGAGATTTATTTACAAACCAGACTGTCAAAAGCTCAGGTAAGGGAAATACTTGTTTCCTTTTAAGTTTGCATTTCATTCTCCCTACTTTGACATCCAGCTTCCCTTTTTTGTAGTACACATTGATTTATTCTTACTAGCAGAGAAGCCAAGTTTTAGGAGGAATCATAGAACAGTTAGGGCTGGAAAGGACCTTAAGATCATCTAGTTCCACCCCCCCCCTCCCATGGGCAGGGATGCCTCTCACTAGACCATGTTGCCCGAAGCTCCGTTCAGCCTGTCATTGAACACTGGCAGGGATGGAGCATTTACCACTTCTTTGGGTAACCTGTGCCAGTGTTTCACCACCCTTACAGGAAACAACTTCTTCCCTGTATCTAACCTGAATTTCCCCTGTTTAATTTTAAACCCATCACCCCCTGTCCTGTTGCTACAGTCCCTGGTGAAGAATTTTCAAATACAGTTTATTTCAAAATGCTTCTGGGAAAGAACAACTCTCAAATACACCACCAGCACCTCTGTGTCATCACATTAAAACACAACCACACATTTCTTCAGCAAAACAAAAAGTTATTTCCAATACATGTTTTAGCTTTTCAAATCCAGGAGGTGTTCCCAAAGCTACCTCTTAGCTAACAAAGAAAGCAGTGTGAAAAAATAACGTAAATGTAGTCAAAACTTTAGCACAGCACCCTAAGTCAGAATGCAAGTATGGTGTAAGTTATGAACCGGCAGTGTGTGCTCGCAGCCCAGAAAGCCAACTGTATCCTGGGCTGCGTCAAAAGGAGCGTGACCAGCAAGTTGAAGGAGGTGACCCTGCCCCTCTACTCTGCTCTCGTGAGACTTCACTTGGAGTACTGTGTACAGTCCTGGTGTCCCCAACACAAAAAGGACATGGAAAATAGTCCCTGAAGACAATTCCGTGGGCTATGGATTGCAAGAGTGCAATGTATTTCCTTCACATCTTTTGCTGTCCCCAGTCAGCCACCGTGTCAGTGCCAGGATGTAATGCCGGTGGTAAGCTAGCACTGCTTGGAGCCAGCACCAGTTCTCTTCCACTAGAACTAAGCAGTAGAATCAGAAACTGAGGATCTGATCCGTAATTTCTCATTAAGTTTGCTAAAGATAGGCAAAGATGAATGTTTAACAGTCTAATCTGTGTGGGTCGCATGATATGCTGGAGGGAAGGAATGCCATCCAGAGGGACCTTGACACACTTGTGAGGTGGGCTGATGCCAACCTGATGAAGTTTAACCATGACAAGTGCAAGGTCCTACACCTGGGTGGGAGCAATCCAAGGCACAGCTACAGGTTGGGCAGAGAAGAGATTCAGAGCAGCCCTGCGGAGAACAACTTGGGGGTGTTGGTTGATGAGAAAATTAACATGAGCCAGCTTCAGTGTGCACTCGCAGCCCAGAAAGCCAACCGTATCCTGGGCTGCATCAAAAGAAGAGTGACCAGCAGGTCAAGGGAAGTGATCCTGCCCCTCTACTCTGCCCTCGTGAGATCTCACTTGGAGTATTGTGTGCAGTTCTGGTGTCCTCAACATAAAAAGGACATGGAACTGTTGGAACAAGTCCAGAGGAGGGCCACGAGGATGATCAGGGGACTGGAGCACCTCCCGTATGAAGATAGGATGAGGAAGTTGGCGCTGTTCAGCCTGGAAAAGAGAAGGCTGTGTGGAGACCTCAGAGCAGCCTTCCAGCATCTGAAGGGGGGGCTATAGGGATGCTGGGGAGGGACTGTTCATTAGGGACTGTAGTGAGAGGACAAGGGGTAACGGGTTCAAACTTAAACAGGGGAAGTTTAGGTTGGATATGAGGAAGAAGTTCTTTACTGTGAGGATGGTGAGGCACTGGAATGGGTTGCCCAGGGAAGCTGTGAGTGCTCCATCGCTGGCGGTGTTCAAGGCCAGGTTGGACAGGGCCTTGGGTGACATGGTTTAGTGTGAGGTGTCCCTGCTGATGGCAGGGGGGTTGGAACTAGATGATCTTAAGGTCCATTCCAATCCTAACTATTCTATGATTCTATGAACTGTATAATCCCCTGCCCTTCTGCCTCCAAACACATCAGCTCTGTGAATATTTTTTATTTTCAACAGAAAAAGTCAACAAACATACAGTAATTAAAAAGCGTGCACTCCAAGCAGCTAGCAAGCACAATCAGTATGCATTCAGTAATCATAGAATCACAGAATAGTTTGGGTTGAAAAGGACCTTAAGATCATCTAGTTCCAACCTGCCTGCCATGGGCAGGGATGCCTCACCCTAGACCATGGCTCCCAAGACTTTTGTTTAGTATACAGTCACTTCACAAGTTTCTTGCTCTTAGTATTATCAGTTCTTGCTTGAATATAGTTTTGAACTTTCAAATTATTTGAGAGAAATACTTTCATTCAGAGTTCATTCTAAGAGTGTGTAACTTGTAGAAGAAGCACTTTTGGTTTATTTCTTTGACAGAAATAAATTCCTGGAAGAATAGGAATGGTTTGGAAATACCTCCAAACAGCACATAGTAAAGAATAAGATTGTTACAAATCTGCAAGGAACTAAGGCAGAAAGCATTTTCAAACCTTCCTGGCTGTTATACAAATGAAGCATCTTCAGTTGTATGCTAGGAATCCTGACACAAAACAAATCCTGGAATGAAGCTGAAGCAAGTATTGTAGACAAATTCTCTTCCGATAAAAAAACAGCACATTTGATCTCCTGACAGACTGACACCTGAAAAAGCATACTCCTGCACAAGTGGCTTCACCACAAAGGTCTCTCACTTGTCACTAAACTGGGAAAACATTGTTCCATGGCAACCATGCAGAGAAACCCAACATATGCTGCTGTTGTCAGCACCAAGGCAACCAACAGAATGATAAAGTCAATTTTTTCCCCTCATTCACAAGATTTACTTTTTCTAATTAAAAAAAAAAAAAAAAAAAAACAAACCATGGCCTCTGGACTGGACAGAGTTAAGAATCAAGAAAGAGATTTTTAGCCTGGCTTTACCTAAACTTTTAGGGAACGATTTATTTAATCTAATGTTCGCTTCCTGCCAAGCAGGTGTGTACAGCCAAACTAGCTTCCTAGCTACCACTGCAGCCAGTAGAAATCTAATCAATGCAGTTTATGGTGCAATTCATCTGAAGGAATATAGAACCTACTTGAGTATGAGACTAATCACACCCTTCACTCCAATGACTGCATTGACTTGCCCTGCTCTGTCTATAAAAAGACACCAGCTTAGATGCAGGCACCCACTTGGGAGTCAGGTGAGTCTGATCTGTAAATCAGTCTTCAAACAAGCTCTCTGAGGGAAAGTATTGATACAAGCTGTCACATCAACTGAAGCAAATGAGACTTTATTCATAACACTACATATGTAAACTTTTATCCCTATATTTCAGTTTCCACTCACAGTACCTACATAGACAGTTTTATATCTGGGCAACTGTATCTCAGTGCAAATATTTATAAAGATTACAGTATAGGAAAGGAATGTAGGTCTGGAAGATCCTCTTAGGACCTACAGCCTACCATGCCTCAAAAACTTCCAAAACCATGCTGTACTCTGACCTACAAGCAGTTTCAGTTTCTGGCATCAATACTTAATAGCAGAAGGGTCCTAATCTGTAAACTATAAAGAGACACATTAGCAGAGAACCAGCGCTCTGTAAATAGAAGCAAAGGTGCTCTTAAAATGCCACAATGTACCCATCCTATTCATTAATCCCTAGAGCACACTCCAGTTTCTTTAATGCAGTCGGAGGTTAATGTAACACTGCCAACTCTAGAGATATTTTCTACTAGCTATACTTGATGTACTAGAATTAGCAAATTCTAATTCACTTCAAATTAAGACTAATATTGAATGCAACAAAGAGGTGCAAGAATCAGATTGTTTGCAGTCTTCGAAGTCTTTTCTGATTATGCAGTTACTTGTTACAGCTGGACAACCAACTGTATAAGACATGGTTAGACATGTATGCAAACATGTCTAACAATGCTTTCAGAACATCATTCAATGCTTAGGTTGCAAGGTAAATATAAAGTCTACAAAATCAGAATTAATCTAATTAAAGTAAAAAAAGTCACTGAAATCCTACTCATCTTTTTGACCATTAATTTTGCTTACATTTGTTTGCATTTGAGTTACCCTCATTTACCAAATTCTTTCATTAGTATCTCCTGTTCTGTTTTTGTACTTAGTAGCATTTAGTTTGCTTCAGGAAGAATAATAAAATAGAACTCAGTTTGTTGTTAATGAAAGCACTTCTGAACACTAATTAGTGAAATCAGGCCATTTAACATAACCAATGACAAAGAAGTTCAAGCTCTACAGTACAATTAAGCTGATAATGACCTTGGTATTTCTTCATCAAATATTTCTTTTCCCATTTATTGTACATCCCTAGCTGTTCCCATGTCCCTGGTTATTCCCATATCATCTTCTAAGATGGAAATCTATTGCCAAGAAGGAATAAAACAAAACACTTTTTCCACAGAGAATGCAAGGGAAGAAGAACATTTTAGTTTTAATTATTCCTTCTCTTGAAAATTATTTATCTACTAATTAAGACATTAAGGTATTTCAAAAGTATAGCATTCCTAAAACTAATTAAATGCTCTGGAAGTTCTCAGGAGTTCATGTGCCAGGAACAAAACACACATGATGTCCGTGTGTACAGGATACATGAATTTAGAGACTTCCGAATTCTTACATTTACGTAAGGATCTACCTAGTGGTGCAACACACTGCACTGTTGGAGTAAAACTATGCTCACTTACACTTTCACATGCAAAAACCGTGCCCATACAGAAATGAGAAAACTTGGAAAGAAGTCTTTGGATTGCCAAGGACTCTGTCCTCCTGCAGAGGCAGCAGAAAATTAGGAAAAAGACTACAGGCAGAATCAGAAGCAAAGAATTATTAGGCTAAGTATCATTGTTAGAATTTTTCTCATATTATTTACACTGCCTGTAGCATGGAGAAGAGGAGGATATAATGATTGTTTCAGCAGGGATTTAGTGCTGTCTGAACTGCTCTTACTCTACAGATTTGTTTAAAGTTAAGTCAACAAGTTACAAATGTTAAAATTTGATTTACCCATCTATATTACAGTTATAAATACACATTTAGGTAGCAGCCTTGACTGCAGCGATCATGAGATGGTCGAATTCGAGATCCTCAGGACAGTGAGAAGAGTGTGCAGCAAGTACAATGCCCTGGACTTCAAGAGAGCAGATTTTGGCCTCTTCAGGAACCTGCTCAATAAGGTTCCATGGGATATAGCCCTAGAGGGCAGGGGGGCCCAAGACTCTTGGTTGATATTCAAGGATCACCTGCTGCAAGCTCAGGAGCGATACATCCCTACTAGAAGGAAGTGCTGCAGAAGGGCCAGGAAACATCCTTGGATGGATAAGGAGCTGCTGAGGAAAATTTGAAGGAAAAAAGAGGCGTATAAAAGGTGGAAGAAAGGACAAGCGGCCTGGGAAGAATACAGGGATGTTGTCCGGGAAGCTAGGGACCAGGTTAGGAAAGCTAAGGCCCACTTAGAATTAAACTTGGCTAGGGATGTTAAGGATAACAGGAAGGGATTCTATAGGTACATAAAAGACAGACTCGGTACAATGCGGGTCCTCTCCAGAAGCTATCGGGAGGACTGGCTACCCTGGATTTGGAGAAGGCTGAGGTTCTTAATGACTTCTTTGCCTCAGTCTTCACTGGCAAATGCTCTGACCTCACTACCCAAGTCTTGGAAGGCAGACGCAGGGACAGTGAGAATAAAGACCCTCGGCCCACTGTAGGAGAGGATCTGGTTCGAGACCATCTTAGGAACCTGAACGTATACAAATCCATAGGACCTGATGAAATCCATCCGCGGGTCCTGAAGGAGCTGGCAAATGAAGTTGCTAAGCCACTGTCCATCATATTTGAAAAATCATGGCAGTCAGGTGAAGTTCCCAACAACTGGAAAAAGGAAAATATAACCCCCATTTTCAAGAAGGGCAAAATGGATGAGCCGGGGAACTACAGACCAGTCAGCCTCAGCTCTGTGCCTGGCAAAATCTTGGAGCAGATTCTCCTGGAAGGCATGCTGAGGCATATGAAAAACAACAAGGTGCTTGGTGACAGCCAGCATGGCTTCACTAAGGGGAAATCCTGCCTGACCAATCTGGTGGCCTTCCATGATGGGGCTACGAAACTGATGGACAAGGGTAGAGCAGTTGATGTCATCTACCTGGACTTGTGCAAAGTGTTTGACACTGTCACACATGACATCCTTGTCTCTAAGTTGGAGAGACATCAATTTGATAGGTGGACCACTTGGTGGATAAAGAACTGGCTGGATGGCCACACACAGAGTTGTGCTCAATGGCTCAACATCCAACTGGAGACCAGTAACGAGCGGCGTCCCTCAGGGATCGGTGTTGGGACTGGTTTTGTTCAACATCTTTGTTGGTGACACGGACAGTGGGATTGAGTGCGCCCTCAGCAAGTTTGCTGATGACACCAAGCTGTGTGGTTCAGTTGATACGTTGGAGGGAAGGAATGCCATCCAGAGAGACCTTGACATGCTTGTGAGGTGGGCTGATGCCAACCTGATGAAGTTTAACCATGCCAAGTGCAAGGTCCTACACCTGGGTGGGAGCAATCCCAGGTACAGCTACAGGTTGGGGAGAGAAGAGATTCAGAGCAGCCCTGCGGAGAAGGACTTGGGGGTGTTGGTCGATGAGAAAATGAACGTGAGCCGGCTTCAGTGTGCACTCGCAGCCCAGAAAGCCAACTGTATCCTGGGCTGCATCAAAAGATGCATGACCAGCAGGTCGAGGGAGGTGATCCTGCCCCTCTACTCTGCTCTTGGGAGACCTCACTTGGAGCATTGTGTGCAGTTCTGGTGTCCTCAACATAAAAAGGACATGGAACTGTTGGAACAAGTCCAGAGGAGGGCCACGAGGATGATCAGGGGACTGGAGCACCTCCCGTATGAAGATAGGATGAGAAAGTTGGGGCTGTTCAGCCTGGAGAAGAGAAGGCTGCGTGGAGACCTCATAGCCACTTTCCAATATCTGAAGGGGGCCTATAAGGATGCTGGGGAGGGACTGTTCATTAGGGACTGTAGTGAGAGGACAAGGGGTAACGGGTTCAAACTTAAGCAGGGGAAGTTTAGATTGGATATGAGGAAGAAATTCTTTACTGTAAGGGTGGTGAGCCACTGGAATGGGTTGCCCAGGGAAGTTGTGAATGCTCCATGTCTGACAGTTTTCAAGGCCAGGTTGGACAGAGGCTTGGGTGGCATGGTTTAGTGGGAGGTGTCCCTGCCCCTGGCAGGGGGGTTGGAACTAGATGATCTTAAGGTCCTTTCTAACCCTAACTATTCTATGATTCTATTTGCTTTTCCTAGCATATGAAGCCTCTGACAGTAAAAACTGGCATAACTCTACTGAAATCAATGACATTTGGCTATTTATAACCATGGAAAGGTTAGTTAATAATCTGATGGAATCCTAAGCAACGAACAGGAGTGCAACGTTTCCAAGCCTCAAACCACAAACTTTAGCTCTTATACCTCACTGCATCACCGGGAATTAGTGATTTGACTTTCAAAACTACTAACCACCTATTATTCTAACATCTTTCAGAGAACTTCTGATATCTGGGTCTTCCATGTATGATGTCCTTTAACTAGCTTTATTAAGCACATTTGTTACACAAAAAAGCCATGACTTTAGGAGAAGAATTTATGCTACAGTTAAATTTCAAAACAATAAAAATAAAACAGAAATTAGCATCACACAAAATCAGTACACCATAATAATTGTTATTTATGCAACTTTGTCTCTTCTACAATATACAATGAGGCAAAACAAGATGCAAAACCAGCAGCAGAGCAGGAAGAAAATATTTGTTGCCAAGCTCAGCTAAGATAAAATACATACCTTTTCATGTTTCTTCATAAAGTTGGTCTTTCTAATTTTCCCATGGTGCTGTAAATAACAGAAAAAAAGCAAACTCATATGCAAATTATTTTATGCTCATTCTATAGGAAAAATAGAAACAAGACAGTCAACAAAAAATATATATACTCTACATATGGTAGCACAATAGTCTGGGTCTGCTTTTTTGACCTCCAGTATTTGTGCCTGATGTTACTAGCAATTCATCTTACTAGAAGCCCTAAAATCATGCCTGCTTTACTTCTTGCAAAGCCAAAAAACAATACACTAGTATTATGTGGTGATATGCATAAGATGTTTTTTTCTGATCTAATGAGGGACTGATGAGAAGAGACAGTAAAAATGTGGTTTTAATTCAACTTCATGCCACCATCTTCCTCCTATCAATCATCTAATGAAAAAGACAGAGATTTAATTTCTTTCTCATTCCAGAGAAGTTTTAATGTTGGCCACTTCATTTTCAAAACACACATGCATACAATCCGTCTGAATTTTCACCTTTTATCTGCCCCATTTTAGAATTTGGATGGTATGCAAGTTGGCAGAATGACGAAAGGGAATTAATACAATACAAATATAGTTCAAGGTGCAGAAGCTAAACGACAGAAGAATGGAGCATCATTTAAAAAGGCACAGCTTTAAAACCATCTGAAGAAAGGAAGGACTATGCAAAGAAAATAAAGTGTTCTTGGATCAAGTTCTGAATTTTGGATCTTAACTGAAAATGTGGGACCAAGACAAGGACAGAAATATAGTAAATGACTTAACAGGTTACAGATCAATGAGCAAAAATTGAGACACATGAAGGATGACATGCATAAATGATATGAAATTAGTGGAGCAGTTTAATATTCTTAAACATAGTCAAGTGCTACTTCTCAAAGCATACCTTATAAGCATGCTCAATGAATCAGGGGAAAAATATCTCAAAATAAGGAATTCTTTTTCATTATAATGTTTCAAATCTTGTACTTAGTATTCGTAGACCTCAATACTCAGCCATGTCAAGATGATCTCAGTAACTGTGGCTGTTCTTGACTGACTTCTGAAGATCTTAATATTAGTCAGGGCTTTAAGTTTCCTTTACATACTTTGCCTGACTAAAAAAAAAGAATTAGCTCGTTCAATTAATACCTATCATATTAGAGATAGGTATCAGAGACAGCAAAGTAACCTTTTTATCATGCCTTTGAAAAGAAGACTAGGTGATAACAGAGCCTTTTTGGAGGAGGAAGTGATCAAGCCTGAGGTTAAACAGTGATAGATCACAACTGCATTCATACATTTTGAAGGTTATGCTGGAATCTCGATACAGCATATTTATCAAGTGTTTCAAAGCAAGTGAGCAGGTGCCCTATTTCTGTGCAAGCACAAAGAAACATTAAATTCAGAGCTACTTTTCAGTTAGTTTTTAATCCTGTTTTCTATTAAAATGATAAAAATAAGACTTCATATAGTTTGCTATTTTTTGTTTGTTTTAAAGATTACCTTTTAAAACCAGCTTTGCATTTTTCTCTCAATCTACTGAAAAGCTCTTGAATTTTCATATAACTAATAGCAGCAATTATGACCTCATTGCTTTATTAGGCTGTTAGCATTCCAGGCTGCCACAAACTGTAACTTTACCTTTAGCTGTAGTATAGCCTAGCACCAATACCAGTAGTGCATATTAGCAGCTTAATGGCCATCTTTTTGTTTGCATCTAGCAGTCCTTAGTTAAATCATTCCAGAAGATACTTTTCTGTAACCTACTCTGAATCTCATTATAAACCTGAGAAAATCATATTCTATTTTAACAGTGTGCATGACTCAAAACCTTGAACCCATCAAGAGTGTCGGTTTTGTTGGGCTTTGAGATGCAGCTATTTCTGAAATTCACCTTAGCACCTAAGTGCTAACTGCTATCAGATGGAGCAAGAATGGTAACTTCTCCTGTTTATCCAAGTCTTGGGAAAAATACTTAATATCACTGATTAAAGCACGGGCCATGAAGGCATTTCAAAAACTTTAGAAGCTCATGCTTATTGCACATGAGTTTGGCAGGGTTCATGTGCAAGAACAGAACCATCAGAGATACTAAAAAAGGAGAAAAGAAAAAAAAAAATAATTGAAAAGGTTGCTCAGTGCACACAAACAAGAAAGATGAGGCACTTTTTTGATAACATGCTTCACTGACTTGACTCTTGTGAGCTTTCCTATTTAAATTCCAAGACTGATACAAAAATATCTGAGCAAAATCACTTCTTCAGCAAATAATTCTCTTTCAAAGAAATTGCTTTGGCCAAGGTAAGAGAACAAAGGTTGCCCATAAAGAAAACTTGTAAAACTGCGCTTACTACAAGTAATCCTCTACTCTTCTCAGCTTTCAATGTAAGATCATACCAGAAACATGAAACCCATATTTAAACTAAAAACATACTAGTATATTATTACTAAAACTGCAATAACTTCTCAAAACATATGTCTATGTGGTTTTTTTTCTTCAAGAGGGAAGAAACAATAATATTTTTACAAATTTGTCTTGTTCACATTTTCTTCACATTTTCACACCAATTTATCATGAATACCGTACGTTTATACACACATGCATATATTAATACATACTGTAATAATGTAGAAAACCTTAAAGTTAGTAAAATGCATAGAAAACTGCCCAATCACTTTTCTGGTATCTGTCTTCTGGCCCACATTTTCTCAAATTAAGACCTCAAAAACAACACAATGAGGTACACTTGAGGAACATGAAGATTCTGGGTAAGAAAGAGGCAGGCTACAAACTGTGGCACCACAGCATTTGTTTGCAGCATGACCACAACAAAGCCCAAAAGAAAACAAAAAAAAAAAAATCAATCTGCACATGTCAAGAACTTACAGAAAATGGAGTTTAGACAATGATTTGGTAATAAGGATTAATGCATTCATCCTAAAACATGCATTACTGTCAGTTCAACACAACACATGCCAGGTAACGGAACCACATCTTCTGGAAAAGCAACTGTGTCTATTTCTCTGTTTCAGAAATTAAAATTGTATAAAGCAGTTAACATTGCACTATGTCATTTTACCTCATTAAAGGCTAATGCAGTTGTGGTTTGTATCTTAATCCTGTGGCTTATACCTAAGGACACTGCAGGCACTCCTCTAAAATCTTTACAAACTGTTGCTAGACCAACTTACAAAAGCAAAGCAGATACTTACGCTGCAACAGTGTTACATATGTTTTGACACAACAAAGAAGATTGGTTTATTAGACATTAATAATGACTACATCATTACCAATCACAATATGTGATATACAGGAAAGCTTCTGATCACAACAAATGAATCACACATAGAAATATTGCTTAAAATGAAGAGTTTTAAAATAGGAAATTCAGTATGCAGGAATCCATTAAGCAACACAAAGAAAAAATCTCATTACCTTAAGAAAGAACCTCTTATCTGTCCTAACAGGATTGTAGGAAGCAAGGTAAGCAGCTATTAGAAGAAATTTGGAGTAATAAGGAAGTTCCACATGTGTATGTGCAGAGAGTCCTACAAAATAAACAAACACTTTATGAGTCACCAAACACTCTGAACATCACAAATGGCAAATTGAACTTGTCTGCATTCTTCTTATTTTCTTTCTGTCCTGCTCTACTGCTGTAACTAAATGAGTACGGCTGCTTTCTCAATCCCATTATCACAGATACAAAATCTGTGAAGGGCCAAGGAATGGCCCGATGCTACTCTCTACAACTACCTGAAAGGCGGATGGAGTGAGAAAGTGGCTGGTCTCTGCTCACAAGTAACAAGCAATGGGACAAAAGGAAATGGCTTCAAGATGTGCCATGGGAGGTTTAGATTGTCTATTAGGAATAATTTCTTCACCGAAAGAGTAGTCAGGTATTGAAACAGGCTGCCCAGGGAAATGGTGGAGTTACCATCCCTGAACTGCCCAAAAGCCATGGAGATGAGGCCCTTAGCGACATGGTTTAATGATGGTCTTGGCAGTGCTGGAGTAACCACTGGACTTGATAATCTTAAAGGTCTTTTCCAAATATACGAAATAGTCTGATGACTGAAACTATCTTTAGACAACATTAAAATAAATGCCTATTTTACCTACTATCTAAAGAATAAATTATTCGTCAAGATAAATGATACGGAAAAAGTGTTTCCAAACTATGAACTGGTCAAAAGAGCAGGAGCAACTGACACCACCAGGAAAATGTAAATGAAGTTCTGATATATACGCGGAGATTCAACTTTGAAGCCTATCTGAAGTATAAACCTCAACAAAGCCATACTCCTCTGCTGAAACAACAGAAGGAATTCTTGTGATTCTGACATTTCCAAGACACTGGGACACAGGACAGGTGTTTTGTTTAGGAATGTGCTAATCCTGTGTAAAGTAACACACCAGGTACAGTATTCCCTTCTACCCATTCAGACAATTCTGCCAGCTGGTAACATAGAGATTTGACCATCAGGGGTCAGCCCATTCCTCCTCCATTCCTACATAAGAAATACTTAAAGAAATCTGCTTTTCCCACAAAGAACTTTCAGAAAGATTAAAGTCAGGATATATGCTAGGGGAAAAAACAGTAACAGTCCTTTGCAGAACACCTTCTCAATAAACATGATTACCCTGAACTGTAGCTGAATGTTAACAGGTAGCCTCATCTATGCAATTCCCTTCACATGTTTCCAGGTAACAATAACCAAGTCAAAATGCAAAGTACACATTCCATATTACAAGCCTCTACAGAGTTACCGTATCTCTTACCTTTCAGCTGCCCAAGTTCTTCATCATCACGCTGTAAGTGCTCCCACTGTGAGCTAAAAGACAGATAAGGCACATATATAAAGATGAAGAACTTGTTCATCTTTTAGAGACAACTTTCTGCTTGGTATATAGTATTTCAATTTCATGATACTGGCTAGGATACAGTTAGTAAGAGCATAATTAAAAATAACATGTCATACTACCTTGCACTTCAGTTTCAATTATGTGCAGACCATGCATATTTGAAAAACTGCAGCAAGTAATGGTACATTAAGGTATAAATTTGAATATTAAGGTATAAATTTGAGTACAAGCTAATTGTAAAATACCATTTTCTTTCCTTCCAATTACCACCAGTGAGCAAGTATCAGTAGTGTTCTAAGTTTCAAGAAAAATGCAGAATTGGGTAAAAAGCAAAAAACACTGATAAGTTTGACTTTTTTTCTATCTGCTTAATAACCATTTAAGCTAGTGAGAACAATACTATAATTACTTTGTAATGTAATTTTGAAGTCTATGTAACACACAAAGCAATATTCACTCTTCACTGAAAAACTTCCAAGACATCAACATGGAACATTCTGTCAGTGAAAAATGCCTGCAAGCAGTTTGCTGTGTTCCTAAACCAATAGCAAAAATATTCACTTCAGAATATTCCCTAAGGAATGACATTGTCATGAATGTCATGATTTTAGATCATTTTTATATATCACAAAGTCTGTTAAAGCACCAGTGTTTTTTGGTTTGGGTTTTTAAAGATCTGGTCTAGTGGAAGGTATCCTTGGTCTGGCAGGGGGGTTGGAACTAAATGATCTTTAAGGTCCTTTCCAACCCAAACCATTCTGTGATTATATAATACTATCTTTATGAACAAGGTTTATCAGCCATAAACCGTAAAACTTCTGAAAACAGTTTAATGAGAGCTGATGTAATATTCAAATTACAATGAACAAGCAAAGTTTTTACCCAATGTCTATTTTACAGGTAGAAAAAGCAAGGTTCCTTTTCATCTTAGTTCAGGTAGTACATCAGCCAATAGCAAAGTTCTAGTGCTGTCACTTAAAACTTGAAGAGAAGCCCAGATTAATTACAGTTCTGTGGCCAGAAAACTGATATGGTCATTTTAATTCCTCAAGCATTTACTGGTACACAGAGGCAAACCCTAGAACAATTACACAGAAACTGGAATTTATCATTAAAAACCCATTAAAGCTCAAATTTATAATCAAAGAAAACTGTAAAAAGGAAAATCTATTTATTTGGAAACAATTCATAAGTTATTTTATAACATAATCTTGTATTACAACCTAATTAGAGTAGGCAATTACACAATATAAAAAGTCAGGAAGATCCTGAGTAGACTATGCATTGAAGATCAATATCAAGTACAAATACATACTTGAGTCAAATAGAATAATGCCTCATTGTACAGTGAAGTTTGGCTCATATGAAGTAAAATCAATTCTCTTTTTGAACAAACGATCGCTTTTCCAAAACACTTAGCAAGGACTGATACTACACACACAGGTTCAGTTACCAGAATACTTTATGGCCTTAATGACATTCAAAGGAAAAAAAATCATTATGTAACAAGATAAAGAAATCAAACACTACTGAATTATCTCTCTTCACATAGTATAACATCAGAATCACTCATCTTAAAGATGGAAAAGACATTACATTTGATCCAATTATTAACATTAAAAATGAACGCCACCATCTTTTTACTAGCAGTCTGGCAACTCAAGAAATAAACAAGAAATCTAAAACCGTATCAAGAGGAACTCAGCCCATGAGCAGGACACCAGATTCTAATGCTGTCAGAAATGGTAAGGAAAAATTTGCTCTTGGACAGACAAAAATAAGGGGTCAGAAAGCACAGAAAACCTATGAATTAAGCTCTATTAAACAAAGCTAAGGAACACAAATGTTCAAAATCCCACAGTAAGTTTGAGGCTTGCACACATCCTTGGTACATAGTGAGGATCTGTCAAGTCAACTTTACGTGGGTTTTATGCTGTTCTATCAAAAAAGAAACACTAGCCATGAAACATCATGGAGAACGTAAATATTTAGAGAAGAAGCTTGTTAAAAGCAGCAACATCAACAAAACAAACAAGCCCTTGCCCCCAAATTACCTGGATATTTCTCGGAGATAAACAGTCTGCATTGCCTTCTTCAAATGAGGTTCAATATTTTTCCAGAGTTTGCGAGAGTCACGTTCATTTGCTGCACCAAACCAGAATCAACTCTGTTAAACATTTAACTCACACAACACTAAAACTCTTATCCCTGGCACCTGAACAGTCACAGGCATGACAGAAGTCATCTAACACCCTGACTGTGAAATGCTGCATTAAAATGATGCACCATCATCATCCATTTGCAAGCACATGTTACCAGGCAAGGCTGTTTCTCTGTGGTTGAGATACTCTGGGACAGTCTGGCAGAACATCTGCCCTCGTTTTCTCCTCTTAGCCTTGGCAGAGGAGTGACTTATCCTATGCAGAAGTCCTGGTGGTTGAGTGAAGACAAAGATCTACAGTGGAGAAGCAAGCTTTCACAGTATTTTCATAAAACACCACCAAAAAACATCATCTAGTGCTTCTGCTGCAGATGCTGACTACTGGTTGTGACTGAAATAAGCAACGCTGCTGTGACCAGAAATGGTCACAAGACAACAAGGATCAAAGCAAAGTCGTCCACAAAACCCACAGGAGGTCACCTGTACTCTCATACACCTGCTCAAATTAAAGACAGAAGCTTACCTTCTCCTCTGGCCACTGGTTCACAGTATTTAGAAAAATTGAGTGCTGCCTACAAAGAGTAAGTAGAACAACATATTAAAAAGGTCCTATACAGTCAATATAGCTACAGAATATAACATGCAGCATAATTCATTACTTTGCAAAACCAAGGGATTATTTTTCAGTCAATAATTATGCCGCTTGCTTCTAAACATTACACTGCTGAATGTCACAATTCTGTAGGTTAAAATACAAACAGAAGTAATCTCTCACAGCTTACTTGGGTTTGACCCCATCAAAATCTGTTTACTGTACTCAGGGGTTGCATTTCTTGGTCGTTTCTTTTTAATAACACCGTAATTAAATATTATAAATTCAAAAGAAATGTTTTCATGAACTTGCTTTTTCATTTTCAGATTAAACTTTCCCTTCCAGGAGCAGTTCAGCATGTTCAAAAGTAGGCCACACAAAAAGCAGCAGAAGTTACTTTCAAAAAGACAAAACAAATACCCCAAACAACAAAAATTGTGCTAACACATTCCACATTCAAAGGAACTCCTTTTGCCTAAGGTAAGATTGAGAGATCTTCGACCATGTTGTCATCTAGACTTTTCTCTATATTTATTAAATCAGTACCACACAGAATTTTGTAAAGAACAATCCTCACGTTTCATTCTCCTTTTGTTCTGCACCTTATTAAATCTCTGTGCCAGTATGCAGAACGCAGTAACTTCCAGATGTAAATCTAATATAATTCCAGAATGTGTTATTAATAATATATTAATAATACGCATTATTAATAATCATGCATAATAACATACACATTTAGAGTGTGTCTTAGACACTGTGGAGCTGTTCAGAAGCCTATGGACAGTTGCATGTGCCTCCTCTACCGAAGAGACTTATTAACCACGAACAGAATTTAGTGCCCAATTAGGTGAGTATTTTCATAACATTGGTATTTCACACACACACACACACACACATACACACACACACACAGAGAGTGCATTTAAGGCTAATCAAATTACTCTGACAAGCAGAGCCACTTACGACTAGAAGAACTGTGACCCTAGTTTCCATTTGAATAGCCATCAGATTTCAGCATTCTCATGTAAATAAAAAAACTATATAGTCAACAGGTAAGTTCAGCTTCTCAGTGGAAATGCAGGCAGGACATTCAGATCATCTCACTAGCATGGATTTGTTTACTAATGATAACCACTGATCACTTCAAAACTTTCCTTGTACACAGTATAGAATCAGAATAGTTAGGGTTGGAAAGGACCTTAAGATCATCTAGTTCCAACCCTCCTGTCATGGGCAGGGACACCTTCCACTAAACGATGCCACCCAAGGCTCTGTCCAACCTGGCCTTGAACACTGCCAGTGATGGAGCATTCACAACTTCCCTGGACAACCCATTCCAGGGCCTCACCACCCTTACAGTAAAGAATTTCTTCCTCATATCCAATAGTTATTTAAGTAATAATCTGGTGAGCTATTAACTGTTACTGCTATTCAGCTTTTCCTATGCAGAAGTCACCATCAAGTAATTTTTATTTTTCTTCTGTTTGTTTGCTATTGCATTATTCAACAGATATATGATCAAAACTCCTTTTCCCAAATAGCTTCGATGTATTTTTGTTCCCTCAGGCATGACTATATTGCAGGAACTTTGACTTACCTATTTGATTCTTAATTCCAAAAGATAGACAAGAAAAACATTTATGTCAATCCTCACTTTTCTAGGCCTTCAAACCAAATTAATATGCTATGTTTCTGTAAAGCTGTGCAACAGATCTGTCTTGTAGCAGCTTGGTTACCTTCAAATCCTTTGTAGGATACAAGCCAAGTGAAAACTTTACCCTCCTAGATAACACAGGAAAATGTGTCAAATTTTAAGTTAAATTTCCCAAGAAGTTGAAGTATAAAGAATGCTGAGTGGCAAGTTACATTTAATAAACAAGGAAAACAACAGAACTGAAGGTTGGACATGCTGAGACAATGTAATTGGAAGATATTCCTTCAGACGTTGAAAGCAACTGCCTGGCTTTCCACTGCATAGTCCACAAAATGAATACAACATAAGGCTATTTAGGGATTACAGAAGTCCATGCAAGCAAGAAGGCAGCAGTAAGAGCAAAGTCACACAACCACATGTAGAAAGAACTTGAAGAGAAAAGAAGCAGCGAGGCCTATCATTGCTTGAAAGAGAAAAATCATAGCTATTACTTCCTCTGACTGAATTGCAAACAAACAAAATCATTAACCTACTCTGAAATGTAGTTGTCTGTCAAAACTGCAGTTTTAGCAATTGCTTCTGCTGTACTTATCAGTAGGAATAAAAGGTTTCATCACATTTGCCTCCTTATCCCAACAAATGAAAATAAGCAGCCCAGTTTTCTCAGTAACTCTCTGATACTGAGAAACAGCTTGGGCTCAAAAACCCCAAAGGAAGTCCTAGGCTGGGTAAACCCCATGCAGAATAGTACCTCATACATTAGTGCATTTTTTGTTGCCTCTGCCCTGAAAACTACATAGCAATGGAAACCCTTTACAGCCACCAAAACAATGGCAACCTTTGTTATGGAATTTTAGGGAAGCTGCATTTTGAACTATCACACTCTTAAGAGGATAAATTTAGACTAGATATAAGGCAGAAATTTTTGACGATGAGGGTGGGGAAACACTCAAACAGGTTGTCCAGAGAAGCTGCAGCTGCCCCATCCCTGGAAACATTCAAGGTCACACTGCACAAGGCTCCGAGCAACCTGATCTAGTTGAAGATGGGTAGGCTAGACTAGATGACATTTAACCGTCCCTTCCAACCCAAACCATTCTATGAATTTTCTCTTTGTCCATATTCAACAACAAATCTAGACTTTCAGAGATGTTTTGGCAAAATACGTCCTAAAACAAAAGAACAATCCTAAAGGAACTCATCTCACCAGATGCTGAAGTTCCTTAAGGTCCCTACAGACCATATAGAAGACACCAAGCAGAATATTGATATATGCAGAATAGAAGTCAGCAGAATATTCTGGGGGATGATTCTGAGACAAGATCTTCTGCAGATGTCCTGTTTAAACAAAGATAAGTTTTGCTTATTTAAAGCTAACTTAATAAACTGACCACATCTTACAAGTTAAGTGGGAAAACAAACAATAATCATCACTAAAAAAACCCAAACCCACCAAAACCTACATTGATTAAAAGAACCAGCAAATATAATGGAACCAGAATTTCACTTGGAGATGTTTTGGCAAATGGAAAAAGAGAAGTCTTTTAGAGATTGTGTGAATACAGACTTTTACATTCCAACACCTATACTCCTGATTCTGTAAAGGCATACTGATAGACACACAAAAAAAAAAAAAGCATTTAGATGCTGTCTGACAAAAGTATTACTCAATCCCCAAAAGCAGATTAAAGAATTAGCTTACCTATGCTGTAATCAGGAAAATACAAGGTGAATGGCTCAAAGCACCCGGTATTTGGACGAAACAGTTCCCACACTATTTCACTGAGCAGGATAACTGTCACATTTCTATCAGTCTACACGGAGGGGGTGGGGGAAGTGAAGGGAATAGAGGGAGTGACAGACAGGCAGAGAAAGAAAAAGTAACACTGCATGTTACAATATCAATGAGAAAAATTATTGCTGTGACATTTCTGTTCCACAAAAATCACCACATGTACAGTTTAATACAAATTACTGGGACAGTAATAAAGCTTCAGCTGGCCTTATCAAGAAGCTCATACATTTGCAGATTTTCATTATTACATGAGACTTCCTTGGATCCCTTGCCATTCCACTGACATGTAAGATTGGTGGGGAGTTAAGATACAATACAATACTATACAATACCAAGTATTGTACTAGTACTATTGGCTGGTACAATACAATACCAAGCAATTCCATCCCTTACTTCCAAAATTAAAACAGCATTTTACTTCGGTAATTAAACCCCATCTTTCAGAACAAAGGGGAGAATTTAAAAAGCAAAAGAAAGCTCACTGCTTTCTGAAGCCAGCTAAATAGTGCTTTATTTTAAAGGTAAGTTGGTCTTCCAAAAACAATAACAAACACTTCAAAACAAAAACATAGTATTAACTGTGCATTTTACCAAATGTTTTACTAGTTACTAACAACTGCTGTACGTAGCAACATATTATTTTTAACCTAGTTTTTACTGACAAAATGCTTGTCTTGAGTTTGATGTTTTGGTTAACAGCTAACAAAACATTTCATATTAAAAAAATATATTTCCTTAGTTTGGTCACCCTTCCATATATCAGCTTTTGTCTACGAAGCTGGCTGTGAGGATGATGCATCATTCTTTTTGCAAGGTTTCTGCAATCATACTAAAAAATCTACATAACAAAAGATGCTTTTAAATATGGTTCTTCCAGAAGCGCACTTTAAAACTATGAAGGCATCTCAAGAAAATAAAAGGAAGTGACCTGACTGAATTGACAATGCTTAATATGAGCTGTGAATGACTTGAAGGAAAAGTTTAAATGTTATTTCCCTCCCCTGAAATACAGGGAGAATCTTCTTTTGTTTACTCTTCCCACTTCCTGCCAAAGTGGCACCCACCCATATTCTTTGCTGTTTCTTCTTTCTCTGTTTTTATGGGGTTTTTTTAATTATTATTGTTTTAATGAGAGTATTTTTCTGTAGTTTTCTTTCGACTCTGTTCCTCTCCCAGATTTCCTAGTATTTTAGCTGAGGAAAGTACTGGGGTATTTTCAGTTCAGTTCCTGATAGACTTTCCGGTATGAAAAATCTAAGGACTTCTCACCTTAATACTCACAGAAATCAAGCATCCTATGACCCATTCTTTTCCAATCATCCCCCAGTCCCACAAAATCTTTCAACACTAATGAAGTTTCTCGTCTCTCTTCACCCAAAGAAAGGAAGTGATGCAGGAGATCCTCCTACAATATTCCTTTGCAACACCAGCTGCATTAACAGTTTTACAAAGCCTCAGTCCAGAATCCAGAATTTATGCAAATGGAATCTCAGCATTCAGCAAAGCTGACAAACTTATTTGGATGTTACTTTTGAATTTGAGGATGTTTCTCTAGTACATGTAAGTCTTAGCCTATGCTTTTTTGGGTCCTGAACAGCAATCATAAGCCTAAGTTTTCCTGCTTTCTCTGTCTGACAGGTTCTTTCTGCTTCAGGGGCAGCAAAATCCAGAATACGGGCAAAACAGACAAAAAGAGCCAGAAGATGCACCAGCTGCCAGGATTAAGATCACAGCTGTGAATCAGTCCCCATTCAGTACATAGGGAAATCAATGTCACCAGAAGATTAAAGAGTACCACGCAAAAGTCTTGAGATAACAAGTATAATTTCAGCTATTTAGATGTTCAGACATTTCAAAGTACCACCATCTTCTGGCTTTGTCTTCAGTTTCTTTTCAGAGAATGCACCATTTTTCCTTATTCCAAGGCATAAGCTTTGATACTTCAGAAGTGAAAGAGGGAAAGATACAGTAGTTTACTCCAGTCAGAAACATACTGTGGCGCAGTTTCAGCGGAAGTGTAAAAAACTCTGCCAACATAAAGGACATTCACAGCTGCTGAACTGTGCAGCTCCAGCCACAGTTAAACAGCTGGCGGCCTACTGACCTTTCCCAAGCCAGCCACCACACAGTGCTCTGAAGCATAATATGGGAGAGACTTGAGGAAAACAAACGTTTTCTGAGTTGCAAATTCACGCTTCCTATTCTGAATTCAGCACTCAATGAACTCTATGCTGAATATACTCACTCAGTGTTGTTTGGGCTCTTTTGACTAGGCAGCTGACTCAGAAGCAGACTTTGGATTTCCACACAAACATCTGACAAACCCTAAAAGGGGGTTTGTTTATTTATTTGTACCAAGCTAACAGGAGCTATACCGAAGCATCTCTTTACAGATTATAGTCTGCCTGAGATATTTTTCTGCAGTTATTAGAAAAATATAAACGAAGAGTAGAAAAATTTCAAATTCTTCTTAAAACCAATATTCTAGAAAAGACAGCTGTGCATCTGATACCAGCCCCAAAGGAATCTGTAACAGATCAGGTATCATAAAACAAGATACTGTGAAACAGAATTTAAATAAAAAACAAACAAAAAAAACCCCTAAGAGTATAAAAAAACCCTGCCAATGTTTGAATTCTGGTTCAGTTTCTAGCTTTGACTGCTGACAGTTGACTATTTGGGGGGGGAGGTAGGGTCGGGATTAATTTTGCAACTTTTTTCATCTAAAGAATCACTTATCTTGATCTGTGAGCCTGTATGGACATACTACGTATTCAGTTACTTTCAATATGCAGGACACACATTTTTTTCCAGATACTTACCAACTCTTGAAGCCTAAGAAATGCTGGCAGGATGTTTGCTTCCATTTCCCTCAGCTGTTCTGCTCTATCCAGTACCTTTTAACAAAGCAATGATCCTATTACATAGAGAATGTCAAATTCCATTCTCATGTGCATTTAAAATTAACTCATTTCATTAATGGCTTTTAGACAGCAGAAACCACCCCTTAAACAAGCAACATCACAGAGATTATTGCTTCGGGTGTGCTTCCAGGAAGCCCAAGCAGCTCTGCCATCTAAAAAAAGATACAACCCCCAGGCAAGCAACATTCTCATGCCTTATGGCAATTAAAAATTGCAATGCAATTACACAAGTCAAGAATATCACTGACAAAACCATATAATCATTAACAACCACTGAAACCTTCAATTTTTGTTCCAAATTCTTCTTATATTTCAACATCACGTGCAGTATGGTAGCACTAGATCATGAGCAGGACACCTATCTTTTTCCACTACTAAATTATTTTTCAGAAAGAAATAAGAGCTGATATTTTCACAAAGTTAGCTATCATCTGGAATGCACACAACTGAATCTTGAGAGAAGCTTTTCTTGCCATCATTTGCAGCCTAGAAATTTACAGGATATATTATATTATACGCAATCCTCACAGAAACAGATATGTAACAGATATATAGCATATGTAAAGCTTAAAAAAGAAACACTATATCTAAACAACCAACATTTTGGAGCATAGAAGAAAAGAACAGGAGCATGAAAACATGCATGCTTATCCTCTGGGGGATAAAGAAAAAAAATTCTATTCCCAGTACACTTAAAATCTTGACAGGAATAAAAAAAAGAGAGAATAGAAACACATTTCTTCTGGTATTTTATTTACCATTCACAATATAAATCTAAATTCTTAAGTTCATTATTTCTTTTGAATTACTGATATTGAATGACAAACTATAGGTGCCTGGAAAATTATATCTGTCTATCCTTTTACATTATTTCCTCCCTACACCAAGTCCTTAAGGCATCTATCATATCTGTTGCCCACAGTAAGAAAAAGAATTTATGTAAACCACCAAGAAACATTTTATGCAAATGATATTTCAAAATCACACCATGCAGGAAAAAGCCCTGACAGAGAAGTATCTCTGCTATAATAGCTCACACTTCTTGGGAATTTGTTTAAAACTACAATACAATGTATCACTCTATACTGACATCTGCATTTGGTTTATACAATAAACAGTTCCAGGAATGAAGACTGCTTTATGTTCTGACCAAACAGAGGCTACATGTTTTTACTAATAAAACACTGCTTATTGGATCCAGTGACATGCAGCTACTAAACACAAAGCTTTAAGGTCTTTAAGGTCTTGAATTAAGTAGATCTTACTTTTTAGGTAAGCAGGAAACAAAGTGGAGTTTCTATCTGCAAAAGATAAAATATCCTGCGACCCTGACTTGTGGAATATGTCAAGTGGTTCACAGAAACCACCAAACCACAGGCCTGTAATTCTGTGCCTTACTCTTTAGTTTTAATACAGATGTGGCAGCCTTCAGCTTTATAAAAAAAACTATACATTTCAGAACTGTCTGCTGATCTATATTAAAACCAGCAGCTTGTTACATCTGTAAAGTACTAAATACTTTAAACAGATGAATGACTACAAGTTATATCTGCTCCGATTTGTCAGGTAGTTAAAATGACCAAAATGCACTTCTCATAAGTAATCACAAGCATTCAGCACCCATGCTTGGGGTAAGAGAAACATTTGGAATGCTTTGCTTGAAAGTAAACATTTATCTTAATTTGCTCTGAGTTAACTGGGCTGAAATAATACATTATTTATTACTGAAATAAAATAGAATAAATTAGCTTTGCCAGTTTACATTACCAGCATGCTGGTCTTCCATCAGTCCCAATTTAAACCATTCTACAATAAATCCAGATGACACAGGTTAATATACATGAATTGATTTCCCCTGTTCCTGTCTGTTCCTTTGCAGAACTGAACTGAGATACTAATTTAATACTTCATTCTCCTGATTCAGCAACTATTTACATGATACAATTGAACCTCTCTAGGTATTTAACGCTTTTCTTTCTACAAGCATTGTTCAAGAACTTTTTGTTTTCTGAGTGATACTAATTTTGGTGTAACACATTAAGCATTCTTTACTGATGTAGAATAGTTTTTTAATCCAAATATTAATCTGAAAGTAAAATTTTACTATACAGAATGTTTCATGCAATTTCTAAAAAGAGATTTTAGTGCTAAGTTTTGTTTTTATGGAATTGCTGAAGGATGCCAATACCACTTTTGTGACAGTAAATTAAAATGAATTATCTATGTATAACTTCTTACCTATTGTAAGTACTGAAGCCTTTTTTCTTGATTCAATTTTTAAGTATGTCAAATTTACTAACTCATGAGCTGTAGGAAACTCTGAGCTAGTACTGTTTCCACTAAGCATAATATGAAGTTACTTAACTAAGTGGTTAATTATTTTAAATTGAAATAGAACTTATTTGACTATAACCTGTGAAACAGAATGAAGAATGTTCAGTGAGTATTTTTCAGTATGTTGAATGGTCAGCAATTATGAACATCTCTGAAAAAAAAATCAAAGCAGTATGCCCCTTGATTGCTGTGTGTCGTGGTTTAAGCCTCTATAACTCACGCAGTTTTGCTCACTCACTCCCCTCTCTTTCTTCCCCCTGCTCCCAGAGGGATGGGAAGGAGAATCGAAAAGAATGCAACTCCCAAAGGTTGAGATAAGAACAGTTTAGTAACTAAAGTATAACACAAATCATTACTGCTACCACCAATAATAATAATGAGAAATATAAGGAAAGAATACAATTCTCACCACCTAAAACCAAGCCCGACCATGCAGTGCACCCCGACCCTTTCGGGTCTCTGCTCTCTGCTTTCCATCCTGGGCATGATGTGCTGTGGTATGGAATAACCTCTTTGGTCAGTTTGGGTCAGGTGTCCTGTCTCTGCTTCCTCCCGGCTTCCCCTCCTCCCTGGCACAGCATGAAACTCAGAAAGTCCTTGGTCAGACCAAAACATCACTAAGCAGTAATCGAAACACTGGTGTTATCAGCGCTGTTCCCAGGCCCAAAACTAAAAACACAGCACTGCACCAGCTACCAAGAAGGAGAAAAATAACTGCTGCTGCTGAACCCATGACACTGTGAGAAACATGCAGAGTGATTACCCGGGGTCATTAAGCTTTTAATCTTGAAAAACTTCCATGTGTTCTTAAATAATCAATTTTGCCTCTTTTAAAACAAACTTAATTCCGACTGCTGGCCTGAAAGATAAGTCCATGTCTTTTGCAGGTTTACAATGTATATACAGTTACACATCGCTAATATGACGGCATTCGGGTTCTTTTTAAGATAATCAATTACATTCAACCAAGTGAGAGCTAGTACAATAAAAAAGGTTTGAGGAATCTGTGTCCTTTCTCAGACCTCTTGTATGCCTGAAATTTGTTCCTATATTCATCTCTCAGCACAATAAATGCTATTACAGATGCCTGCAAATTTTGATGCCTTTAGGCATCTATGATTATAACGGGGAAAAAAACCAAAACAAAACCAAAAATCACAAACCCTAGTGTTCTATCACTACACTGATTTAATCATTCCTGTGATCTAAATTCCTATTACTTTTCCTGCAGTCTGCCTGTTTATTCAACTTGAGTATATCATCAAATGTCTCATCACAGACTTTTTTTCCATCTTAATTTTAAAACTACAGTTCTTGTCTCTGAGGGCCACAAGCTTAAGATTTAAGATCTCAACTGCACTTTTACAGAGGAAATTATGCATTTTAGTTCCTTAATATAGCTTCTAACTTGAATCTGTTCTAGCCAACCAATTCTTGTCATTTGCATGCTCTGTAATTCACTTCTGCCTTGCTTCCCACCTTTGCTTTCTCATTTCTGAGGCTATCTTCCCAAGGAAAGAGATATGCATGACTTACTATTATTAGACAAATACAGGCTCTCCATTTTTAAAGATTCTGTGGCACTATTACATACCCAATTTAAATATGCAGTATAACTTATGTTCATTGAGTTATGCTATGCTGGCTTTGTGTAGAAAAAGTTTTAAAACCAGGAAAAATACAGAACCTCATCTAAAGCCAGTAAAGCAACAGAAATAATCTACCACTATCAACAGATTCTGAATGAGATCTACACAGAAATATTGTGAAAACTGCTCTATGTTGCACATACTTCATATACAAATGATCCATAACAATTATTCACACCCTTTTAACAGGAATGAAACTGGAACATTAAAATTGTATTACTTACAATGTATAATGTTTGATCTTGAAGCTCTTGAGTTGCAACAGCTTGTTTGAACAGACGAACAAAGTCATTGAAAGTATCACAATGCACTTGAGAAGTCTTTTCCATCTCAGGAGAACAACTCTGCAACTGCATGAGAATTTCTTCTAAGAGAAGTCGTGAAGTAAAGCATTCCACACAGTTCACAAACACATGAGGAAGCTGAAAAGAAGAAAAAATGAGACAACTTACAAAACAATTTAGCTTTTTCAGTGTAAATACTCCAGAATAATATTCTCTTCCAGATGAGACAATGCAAGAAACCACACCCTGTCAATAGAGTATAGAACGTAAACCAAACAACCTTGCCAAACAAGCATGATTACTTATGTATCTAATAAAACATTAGGTATCAGAAAGTGAAGAGAGATCTGATGAATCCTCATACGAAACACAGTTTACCTTCTAATTACATTTAAAACCTGAATCACAGTGTATCTTCTATGTGTAAAAACTGTGAGCAATTTTGGAAAGAAAACATAACAGTTAAATAACATTTAGTTTAAAGGGAAGTTAGACAACTATAACACATTACGGTACTGTAAAATAGTCCATTAAAAATTACAGTGTCTAGATAACATGAACTTCTCAAACCTATAAGACAATAACCTAGGAACACACTCCCCAAAATATACTTGTAAGTACCAATTTAGTCATATTGAAAAGGCCATTTGTCCATAAATAGAAGACACAACAGACTACGTATAAGTACCAGTATTCAAACCTGCGTTAAGACAAAAATTTTCTAGCAACTCTGCTTTTTAAGAAATAAGATTACTTGCACAGCTCTATACTCTCTGGTAAGGCATATGCTCTTCTTTCACACTGAACACTAAAACCTCTGGAAAACATTAGTCATTGGGATACATATGCATTACATATGGGAAAGTGTGGGTATATGTTGGCAATCCAGCTGAGCAGCATGTAATAAAAAGCCTTCTTATGATTTTGAACACTATAAAAAGAGAGGGGCTACACCCCCAAAAACACCTATTCAAAGTGCTGCACCGCCACAGAAGGAGAAAAGCTGCGTGCCTGAGATGTGATTCACAACACCACATTATGTAGGAGACACTTATACTTGGCAACAGCCACTTCTGCAGAAACAGTTGCCGCTTAAATCCTATTCACTTCCAGCGCCTAGACGTATGTTTGGATATGTTGCAAGTGAGCAGCACAGTATTAGCAGCATTGCACAAAAGGTTACTGCATGAAAGAGGATCATGAGTACTGTCTTCCAGCTTTCTCCCTTTGCAGAATTTTTAATGAAGGGCATGCTTGCATGATACCCAGTCCAGCCCGTAGGCATTAATAGGTTTAGATGGCAACTTTTATGATGACACCTTTCACCCTCAGGGGTGAAAAAGGATGTTTTGGGAAAAAATAGGACAACGAAAAGTGGCAAGAACCTAGTGCTTAAAAGTCTTCTGCCAACACTGACTAAAAACTAAAATGGACTTCAGGCAGCAATCTATCATTCTTCAAAAGAATTATGCAAGAAACATGCATTCAGCCACAATGACCCACTACTTCTACATAGTTGAGATTCTCACATGACATTTAAAATAACATGGTTTTAAAATAAAAAAAGGGGAGATTCAGGCTGGACATGAGGAAGCAATTTTTTACCATGAGGGTGGTAAAGTACTGGAACAGGTTGCCAGACAGGTGGTGAATGCACCATCCCAGGAGACATCCAAGGCGAGGCTGGATGTAGTTCTGGGCAACCTGATCTAGCTGCGGAAGTCCCAGCTCACTGCAGGAGCATTGGAGTAGATGACCTTTAAAGAGCCCTTCCAACTCAAACTATTCTATAATTCTATGATTCTCTGCCTGCAGCCCCTGCAACTGAAATAAATCCGTACATGACAAAGTTCCTACTTCAGGTTAGCAACACAGAGCAACTACAGTATTAATCATCACGGATAATTCATCCCCCAGTGAACAGCATTACAGCAGTTTTCTTCCTTAACAGTTGAGGGGAAAAGAGTGTGTAGTCCCAGCTTTCCAGGAATGTAAGGCTCTGGAATCAAAACTGAACAATGAATTCTCAGTAGTTTGCACTTCACATATTCCAACGTCATTTGTCTGACCAGTCCTGATTGACCTACTTCTTTCTTGCTCTTATACTGTTTTCTAAGAGCAGAAATCCAAAGGAAATTCATGTTAGAAGGCGAAGCTGAAACAGAATACACAGCCCTAACATTTCTGGAAGTGAAGCTCATACAGGAGGAAACAGCAACAGTACTGTCATGGGAGAATAAGATCCATCCCACCAGCAAAACACTTGGCAATGCCAAGCTTAGTAAGGATAAACACACCTGGAGAATTGATTTTATTACATTAGAAACTGTGAATGGTGTACTGATTATTATGTTTTTTAACTTATAACACATATCAAGCTATGTTTGGAGGAGCTAGAATAAATTAAAGTACACAAAATTTGTATTTCCAAATAGATTCTGAAAACATAATACTGAAAAGGGCTATCACTACACTTTTCCCATTTAGAGCTGATTTATTAAGCAAAAGAATAATTGCTTATTGTTCAGGAATTACATCAATTGTTCCTACACAATATTACTCCAATGTTTTAGAACTCCTGCATTGTTTCTTTTCCAAAGTTTCAGATTTGCCTGCTTCTATAACAGGGCTGATTCGATCTAACCAGAGCTACTGCAATGAATACAACATTCACCTCAAGTCTGCAAAAACAACTACCAGTATCAGAAAGAATGGCATTTGCCTGGTACTCAGCCACTGATTTTCACCATTTCATAGAACCACAGAATGGTTTGGGTTGGAAGTGACCTTAAAGATCACCTAGTTCCAACACACCCTCCACTAGACCAGGTCGCTCAAAGCCCCATCCAACTTGCTCTGGAACACTTCCACGGATGGGGCAGCCACAACTTCTCTGGGCAACCTGTTCCAGTTTCCCACCGCACCCATAGCAAAAAAATTCTTCCTAATAACTAACCTAAATCTCCCCTCTTTCTATTTAAAGCCATTCACCCTTGTCCTATCCCTAACTGCCCTTGTAAAAGTGCCTCTCAGTATTTCTTGTAGGACCTCTATAGGTACTGGAAGACTGCTGTAAGATCTCCCTGGAGCCTCCTCTTCTCTGGGCTGAACAACCCCAACTCTCTCAGCCTGTCTCCATAGAAGAGGTGCCTGAGCCCTCTGATCATCTTCCTGGCCCTCCTCTGGAATCACTTTTTTTTTTATCCAGCAAACAGGTACAGCTTGTATATTCACTTTGAATGCTTTTAACAACTTTACTAAGTTTAAGTTCTTAGGCTGACATTAGTGAAAACTCTTCTCACTGTTTTTCATAAACTCTCTCACTCTTTTGATATACCAGTAAAATTAGTTTAAAGGAGAATTAGAAGAACTTTGAAAAAAAAAAAGTAAGTGACTCTCAGATTGAACTGGAATCATCATAAGAGTTAGTTATTTGTCTCTGGAGCTGTTTAAGGTTAAGTCAAGGGAATGAGCAGAACAAAATTTAGTTCCTTTTTTTCTTTTTTAAACTTCCATAGAAAAGTTATTATGATTTATACTACATTTCATATTGTCATGGGTTCAGCAGCAGCATGCACAACTTCACTTTATCCTAATTGCACTAGTGACAGAAGCAACGCATTCATCACACAGTAAACTGAGGAGAATAAAGGCAGAAATGGCTGAGGAAACCCCATTTCAAGAAAGAAGCAGCTAGTCTGAAGGACCATCTGCTATAAATAAATTCTAAGTTCATGTTGCGGCTTAAGTCTCGCAGCCACGCAGTGCACCCCCACCCTTCCGGGTCTCTCCTCCCCTTTTTACGTCCTGGGCATGACATGCTGTGGCATGGAATACCTCTTTGGCTAGTGTGGGTCAGGTGTCCTGTCTCTGCTTCCTCCCGGCTTCCCCTCCTCCCTGGCAGAGCATGAGACTCAGAAAGTCCTTGGTCAAACCAAAACATTACCAAGCAGTAACTGAAAACACAGGTGTTATCAGTGCTGCTCCCAGGCCGAAAGTCAAAAACACAGCGCTGCACCAGCCACCAAGAAGGAGAAAAATGAATGCCACTGCTGAACTCATGACAGTTCAATAACCATTGTGAACATTCTTACCTGTAAGGTGCTTAGAAGAGTTTGCATAACGTAAGTCTTTCCACTAGATGTATGTCCATAGATAAAGATCGATGGAAAACTAAAATGGTGACGCTAGGGAAAAAAAAAAACAAACCAGTTTTTGTGGTTTCAATTTTTTGCATGCAATTTTTTCAAGATTTATCAATGATGTTTCCTTTCAAAAGAAAAGTTATCTCTTAAATTGAGACATTATATATAAAATATACCAATTATTATAGAATCAACATGATCAAGTTTTGTGTTTCACTTTCACTGATATGCTGGAAGGGTAAGTCCCAAGCATCGACTATCACATAAAGCTACCAGTGAAAGTGCTACAACAGGAGGATACGTTTTCCATGGGAAAACAAAACAAACACACAGAGAAAAAAAATCACATACCAAGACAGAAAAGCACTGGGCTCTTAATTCAAATTAGTTAGCCGAGTGAAACAAAATCTCGGCATGCACAAATTGCACGCTTTACACTGTCCTAACTTCTGAAAATCTACAAACTGCTTTTCTTTCCATTAGCACTAAACAGAAAAGAGAAAACAGTTTGGTGGAGGAGATGGTGCAGGAGCTCACTCTTCTCTCACAAGGCAATATTTGATATAGTACATCTATCTATTTAATGGCACTGATGCTGTATATTTCATGGATTTTTTTTTAAGATGTGAGGAAAACAATTAACTTGAGTTTTTATTTCATTCTGAACAGGTATTTTTTGTGTTTTTCTCATTTCTAAGAATCTTGTACATGGACTTAAAAGAATTAATACAAAAAAAAAGACCTTTTATGAAGAATAATAATATTCAATTAATTCAAGATAAAAGCACTCTTGTGCAAGATATGCAGATATTCTTAACCTCCATATTTAACAAGAATTTTAGTATCTATTTTTTAAGAAGACTTGTTGCCACTGTGTTTAAAATACATAAACTTAAATGCTCTAATTTGTGTAAATATTATTACCTATAATTAAAGGCAGAACTAGAAGCAAATATTAATTTCCATTTTATTAACTGAAAGTCAACTGCTTGCAAGTTTGCAGATGAAAATCTCTATTACCTTTTAGCACAACTTTGACAGGCAGTAACAGGAACATTTAACTAGCCAGTGATTTCCAAATCTTACGGCCAGCAACATAACTAATTAGAATCAGACCAATTTCATGTACTTAGAATTCAGGTATGCAGATAACTGGATTAATAGGTGAAAACCAAACACAATTTCTACACTGCCACTGAAAAAGAAAAAAAGAATAACCCAGAACATTAGACCAGAGAAGGAGACAGAGTCCTTCCTGGTCCTATCTGGCAAAGATGGAACAAAGGCTTGGAGAAGTCAGGCTTCAGATACAGGAGACACAAGTAGCTGTAAGTCTGTTTGGGTCCTTCCAGCTGCAAAACAGCTTTCAACCTTCAAATTCACTAAAATCTATCTGCCAACAAAAAGACAACCAAAGTATTTTCATAATGACATCACAAAAATGCTCTTAATTTTCTACTCTCTCTTCTGAGACAGCAGAATGTGTTTGTTCTGTTCAAATCTACAAAAAGGACTACCTCTCCAAATACTGACAGCAACAGGGACACTTGGGATTCTCGACAAGGCACCAGACTTTCCAACCGAAGCAGTGTAGCTGCTGGGTATGCTGGATGCTCAAGGTTAGGCATTTTGATGTTCCTGTAGTCAGTCACCTGAACACGCATGTCCCATCTGAGGTGCAGAGACAAGAAATAAAGTGATCTGTAAAATAAAACATTTTAATTATCATTTGCTGTCACACACATAAAGGAGGAAAATGAAGAGGAACTGACATAATATCTAAACAGACAGTCTAGCACAGGATAATGGTATAATTATTATAGACTTCATCAAAATTGAACTTTACTATGTAAGGCATTATAGAGACATTTTCATACCTGACAGACTTCAAAAAAATCAAATAAAAAGGGAAAGGCATCCAGGGTATGAGCAAATCAATATAACGAAGAACTGTCATAGCTTAGTTAACTGGAAAAATACATTATTCAGTTCTGGCTTTATCTACATTTAAAAGTAGCAGGAGAATAAACTGAGGAAAGTAGATTAGTCACAGATCATCACCTCCCTGGACAACAAAAAAACTAGGATTTACAAGTGACACAGAAGATGTAGAGCATAAGGAAAGATGAGGATGACAAAATAGTAGCTCTTCAGATGATAACAGGAATGCTTACTCCAGCTTAAAAGCAGCAGAGGCAGATGAAAAAAATACAGCTGACGGTAAAGACCGGAAATACCCCTTAAAAATAGCAGGAGCCCAAACAAGATAAAGCTGTAATACTAATTATAGTCTAGCTTTTAGATAAGGACTATTCAAGAAAGACTAGTTTGGCTTTTGATTGCCCAAACACTGGGAAAGCTGGATTTTAGTGACAGAGCATGGAAAAACACCTCAAAGATACTACTTCATCTGCAGCTCTAAAACTGCTGGAAAGATGGTACACTTCTCTGTAGTGATACGGACAACATGCAAGGAGAGAACTGAAGTGCCATCAAGAGCTGGATTCTGACTTCGCCAAATGTAACATTACTTGACAGCCAAAAATTTAAGTTTGGAAATTTAGGTAGGTGCAATAAAGATATCTCATCAGCTGACAGGCACATCTGTATGTTATAAAAACAAATATAACAAAGCACTCCAAACACATTTAAATGTAAGTATTTGCAGCCAAATAAGTTATGCTGGGCATAAGTACAATGACACATCAGAAAAGATTAGGTTAGCAGAAGGAGATCAGAAATAGTATGGGAAATGGAAAACAAACTGTCCTGAGGAAAAAAAGCATTATTTGGTTGCACGGACAAGGGAGACAGCGGGTGACAAGGAGGTTCACAAATACAAATATATTTATGGAAATACTTTGTAACAGTATTTGTTCCAGGACCAATCTCTACTAAGCATTTTCATGAATAAATTTAGAGAAAGCTGTTTTTTTCCTTTTATATTTTCAGTGTCTTCTGAAGTAAAAAACTGGGATTGAGAATGATCAATAGAAAAACAAGTGGAATTAATGGTGGAAAAAAGCATAACCCCGATAACAGAAGTAATGCCAATATAATGAAATTCAGTACTTCAAATTACACATATTTGTAAGTAATCGCATTACACTTAACAAGAACTACAGTTAGATATCAAGAAACTGTAAGACTGAAACAACTTGAAAGTTGGAACTAGATGATCTTAAGGTCCTTTCCAACCCTAACGATTCTATGATTCTATGAAGTAAGTATAAGAAATCAAAGTAATGCAGCAGTTGGAAAAAAAAATACATAATCATATGTATTAAGGCAAATTACTTCCCATACAGACAACCATACAAATAGCATTGGCCCATTTTATCAGACCAGCAAGATCAGCTTGGAACAGGTCTGCCCTCCAGCACATCAACTTATACTAAACGTACTTAGGTCACTGGATGAAAACCTACATCTCTACTAAATTTATGTAGGTCTTTTAATCTTCAACCAGTTCCCATCCTAAAGTTCACAAGAAAAAGGATACTTAGAGCAACACACTCACAAAACAATTAGTTTAAATTAAATGGCAAAGCTGACACAAGGATTAGCATCATCAGGATGTTCCTGACCAGGGAAAGTTGTACCGCGTCTGCGTGTGACTCCGGCCAGAAGAGGAGGGACAAAAAAGTACTTTGCAGGTGCGTCTTAAGTCACGATACCGAAAGCACAAGTTAGATCTCAAGGCTGGATTTATTGATTTAGGAGCACTTCTCAGTTCATCAGTCCTACCACACCCACACTTGGCATGTCTTTCTACACTTTAGCACGGGAGTTAACAGAACTGAAGAGACTCGCATGCTTCTGCTTCCCCTTCGGCCCAACAAGCACCCGCGCCCCCAGGACACGGCCCGGGCACAGGGGTGCCCTGGCCGAGGGGGAACGACGACCCCGCCCCACGAAACCCGGGTTAACAGCTGGGTTCAGCCGGGCGCCTGTGGGGCCGAGGGCGGGCTCGGCTCAGGCAGCAGCCCTGATGCCAGCAGACCGAGCGGCAGGCGGCCGGGACCCCGGCACGGCCCTGCACCGATTCCCAGCGGAACGCAGCAAGAGCAGGTCAGCCCCGCCACATCACTCTCTTCCCCCCTTGCCCGCCTAAGTGCCAGGCAGCGCCAAACCCACCCCATCCCATCCCACCCAGCTCCGCTCCCCCCGGGGGCTCACCCCGACTCCCCGCTCCCGCCGCTGCCTTCGGTACATGCGCACAGCACCCGCAGCGCCGCCAGTCCCCGTCAGTGCGCAGGTGCGCAGCCTGCACGCACGCGCCGTAGCGGCGTGGCGCCCCCCGCCCCTGGCGCGCATCTGGAGGCGCGGGAACGGGCGGAGGTGGCGTGAGGGGAGGTTGGTGGGCGGTCCGTGGAGGCGATGGGCTCGTCCTGGGGAGGAGGCGGTGTCTGAGCCTGCAGGGAGAGCCCGTTGTGGCGCGTGTCCCTGGGTGTGGGTGGCTTGGAGGCGTGCTAGAAGCTGCTTGGCAGCAGTGAGGAGGGTGTGAAGAAGCTGGTGCACCTGGGTCAGATATCGGTGCTGGTGTCGAGGGAGCAGGCCTAGGTCTGGGGCTTAGAGTCAGAAGGAAGTCGCGGGTGTGTATGTGGTTGTGGTAATGGTTAGTTTAACTCGAGTCACATCCTTTACGGGCACACAGACAAGTGTGGGGGCTCTCTTGTAGCTGCATGTGTAGTTGAGGGTCAGCTCTAAGGTGCACCCTGTGAGGGGGCAGCAGAGCCAGCCACATGAGGGGTCTGGAGGCATCATGTATCTTCTGTTCGCACCTGGAAAGTGGATGTTACAAATAGAGAAGAGACAAAGAAAATAGTCTTGGAAGTTGTGCACATAACTTGGATTTGTTAATACAGAACAGAGCTCAAGGGCTGTGGAGATGCTGCTGCAGTCAAGCTTTGCAGAGAGCATTCTAAAAATGCACATTGAGTTCAAATTACAGTTGAAGTGATTCTGTGCATAAACATTGCATATTGTATTAGAGGTGAAGAATGGGGTTGATTGAAGAATAAGGTTGTAAATGAGTAATCTCAAGGATGTTAGGCTTTGTTAGCAACTGTAGAGAAAAGGAAATACTAACATAAGCTTTGCCAGAACCACCTGGTGGTTACTGATATGACTGATATGACAATGATCCTAAACCAAAGTGATGAAGAAATAACCACCAGGGGTCTGAAAGCCCGCTATTACGTTTTTTGTGTGCATACAGGAGGCATTCTCTAGAAGTATGATGTAACATATATAATCTAATGAATATGTATGTTTAAGGACGATATAATCACATCCTGGTTGATGCTTGGGGGCGACATGCTTGGAGGAGTGATCCCCCATGTCTCCCAGCACCGCAATAAAGAATACCTGCTTGTCAACTTAAAACTTTGTTGGCGAGTTCCTGGAGTTTTCTCTGAATCAAAGGGATGAATATGACAATTGCATAGTGGGTTATTAAAGCTAAAGTGATTCTCTCCCTCCATAGTCTGAGCTGGCAGAAATAAGTAAGTAAAGTGTGTGTTGATTCGGAGAAAACTCCAGGAACAAACTTGCCAACAAGATCCCCCGGGAGACACGGGGGATCGCTCCTCCTAACATGTGTCCCCGTATTGTTACACAAGCCATCCTTATATAGCCGCTGGGCATACATACATATTCATGAGGCTATGTATGGATTACATCATTTTCCAGAAAGTTTCCCGCATGCGTACAAAAATGAGGTGGTGGTTTCTGAGGGTCGTTACTTCTTCCAACAGTCTTCATCACTTATGGCGGCCTTACAAGCACGCTCAGTAGATGCTTATACCAGCTTAATTGGTTTGTTAACACCATAGACATAACAATCATCCTGTCCTTTTACTTATCAGTTAGTTTAACTGCAGCCCATCCTGGACCCCTGCCATTCCAGATACTCCTTGTCATTACATCCTGTTCTTCTAGCCTGTTTTTCTTACACTCATTTTGTACTAAGGTCATAAAGGCCTAAAACTACAGTGGTTTATCTCATACAAGAATTCTCAGTATGTTCTCTAGCTGTACTCTATTTTTTTTCTGTGAATCATGCACCTCAGTAATTTTCCATTGCTACTGTTACAAAGCCATCAAACTTAGCATTACTTAAAATTGATTCTAAAGGTTTATATATTTCGTTTTGTGATTTTCTCAGTGAATCAAGCATGATTTCTTTTTAATAGTCAGGTTTTTGTGTATATATATGTCTGCATGCAGAATCATCGTAGCTTGTCCTGAACAGAATTTCAGATCTATAGATACGTATTATGAATTAATGGACCAAAACGTCCTGATTAGAATTGGGAAAAGAGAAGCAGAAAAGCATACAACTGATTTCCAGTCATATGTACCAATTTCTGTACAGTCTTTTTTTTGAAATAGCCTGTTATTTATCACAGTTTTGCCAAAGCAATAATAATATGAAATTGTTTTTAATGTTACTGGATTTGCATATATTTGGCCATAAGTATCACTAATTCAGTTCACTATGCTTGTTAAAAGATCTTAATTTCAAATAATAGATGTGTTTTAAAGCACCGTATCAAGGAATATGCTTCCCAACAGAGGGAAATGCTTTTTATTAGCTCTTGAAACCATGGATCTGTTGGTGTGGGTTCCTCTGTATACCAATAGGCCATGTTTCAGAAAAAAACAAATATAACTGAAAGAAGTCTCAGAAAGTCCACATTTGTATAGTGTTACATAGAAGCTGAAATACTTTGGAAGCAGTTCTTGGTGATGTTCAGAATTTGCATCGTCTATGGAATACTGCTGAGCAGTTCTGAAATTTGGCTTTGAACTGAGAAAAAAAAATCCTAAAATGAGCGATCAGTCTTTAAACAAGTAGTCTTCACCTTAGTGATTCTGTAGGAGCCTTGATGGCTCAGGCTGCAGTCCCTCCCAGGGTCACTTTAACACAACATGAATCCATTAGCACCTCAGAGAGGAAAGTCTTACTCTTCCTGGTCCACCTCCACTTCCACTCATTTTCTGGTCTTAGGATATGGGTGTTTATAAAGAGAGCTAGTTCAGGGAACCATTCCAGCTGAAATGAAACCAAACCAAAAAACAGCTACTTCAGTAATTGCAGCCTTGCTTCCAAAGCCCACTTATTAACTGGGTAGAACCACCCTTACTGTCTCATTTAGCTTCTAGTCTGGAATTCAAACAAAATACCCAGAATAATTCTGTTCATTAATCCAGAGTGGCACCATTATTATCATGAGATAAAAACCAAAAAAATAAGTCTGTATAGCTTTAATAATTTAAAATTATTAAGAAACCTGTGTTTATTGAAAAGGTGGGATATAGTGGTATGTTTTTGCAGGACTGATCTGAAGTAAAGTAGTACAGGATCCTGGACTCTTAAACCTGCAGATGAAAAGCTACTCCAGAAGACTGCTGAACAGTTCTGTCCTGTTTCTCAGGCCTGTGAATGTCTAATTATTCCTACAGGAAGTCTCTACTTTCCAGTAAAACTCCTTAAATTTAGTAAGTGTAATTTTTTATTTTTATTCAAGAGGTCAAAACCCTTAAGTAGCAGTTGTTAGAGACAGGATTCATGTCTGAGTAGCTGGTTATGTATAGCATAATAATTTTGTTTCAGTTTACATCAGTTTTCATTGATGTTATATACATTTCTGCACTGCTTGAAATGATTTCTTAATTTATACTAAACTGTCACATCTTTTTATCTTATTCTGACTGAGTTGCTTACTTATCAAATATATTCAAAATCAGAAAGCAAACAGTAAACTGAGGTTTGGAACACGCATTTAACAGAGCAGGAGAGTCCTTTCACATTGTGTTTGTGGTCACATATATTAATACTTTTTTGTTTGTCAAACTCATTTTCAATACAAGTAGTTATTAATTTTCATGTAAGTTTTCTTATCCACAGTTCCAGTTTAGCAACAATCTTTTAAGTTTAGAATATACACTTATTTAATTCAAATCACTCAGCTTCCTCATTCCTTAAACTTATAAACATGTGCTACAGGGTTAGATTCTCTAATTTTTTACGTATTTCTATATACTCATATATACATATATCTGTCTAAAGAACACGTATAGTCTATGTTGATCCTGTATATATGTAGAACTATAGAAAGAGAATTATGTATATTGAATATGTGCAGTATTTCATTTTTTATTTCTCTGTCTTTCCAAGACACACTTCACCAGAGATGCCATTGTGCAAGATGCTGTTGAGACTGCATCTGAATTATCACGTAACAGACTCTTCCTATTCAAAAAAAGTCAATTCAAGCTGGCAGAGGTGCAGAAAAGGGCTCTGCCAAAAAGCAAGAAGATAAGAAATTATTGCTCTGGAAAGATATTCTCTTGAAAGTGTCACTGAGGTGGTTTAAGAAATTATTACAACCATGTTTGCTGCCTTCTTTGATGATACAGCTCTTTCAGCCGAGTCAGTGGAAAGGATAGCGACATCATCTACCTCTACACAAGTCATCCACTTAACCTAAATTCCCAGGTAAAAACTATTTAAAGTCAGGGTGATTTTCCTTCAAAATGGATGAAAAGATCTCAAGTGTTTCATTGTGCAGATTGTGGTAAAGGAACTAAGCTTAAATAATGAAAGAGGAAAGATACCTGCAATAACTTCTAAAATGGTTTCAGCTTTATCTGCTGGTGGCTGTTCTGACCTATCCTAAATAAGGGTAGGATTTCAGCCTTGTTGAAGAGTAGAAACCAAAGGGGTGAAGAGCAGCTTAAACTAAAGGATAATGTTGTAACTAAATATTTTAAGTACAATATGGCAATAAGAAGGAACACAAACTTCAGTAAAATACACTAATAAAAGCAAACTCCTTAATGTTTATTCAGATGAGAAGCTGCCATTCCAAATTGGTATCATTATGCAATGTGTTATTTAAAAAGCACATTATTAAGAACATTTGAAGGGCAAAATTATGTTGGACCAGATAGCTTTGGTCTGTCTGAAGTACACCTACTCTGCTTGCAGACCTTTTTGGGGAAAGTAGCTCTATGCACCAGCTGTAGAAATGTGATCAAGTACATGACAAAGCAGTCTGAACACATTTTAAATGCCCAGCAGAAGCCTAAAAAATTATTACTTAATGTCAGTTGAAGTCACACAGAGGTAGATATATCTTTGTGCAAGCTCACATTGCACTTGTGACTGCAAGAAGCTATTAGATGCCTTCAAGGTATCAGCTCACCTCCTCATTTTCCCAAAACGAGGAAGATCAGGGGTAGTTAGGCTTCGTAACAAAAGATTTGGACCAAAGGACTCTGAGTTACATCAGGAGAAATAGACCCTGAAGACAATTCTATGGGCTATGGGTTGCAAGAGTGCAGTGTATTTCCTTCACATCTTTTGCTGTCCCCAGTCAGCCACCGTGTCAGTGCCAGGATGTAATGCCGGTGGTAAGCTAGCATTGCTTAGAGCCAACACCAGTTCTCTTCCACTAGAACTAAGCAGTAGGATCAGAAACTGAGGATCTGATCCATAATTTCTCATTAAGTTTGCTAAAGATAGGCAAAGATGAATGTTTAACAATCTAATCTGTGTGGTTCGCTTGATACGCTGGAGGGAAGGAATGCCATCCAGAGGGACCTTGACACGCTTGTGAGGTGGGCTGATGCCAACCTGATGAAGTTTAACCATGACAAGCGCAAGGTCCTACACCTGGGTGGGAGCAATCCAAGGCACAGCTACAGGTTGGGCAGAGAAGAGATTCAGAGCAGCCCTGCGGAGAACAACTTGGGGGTGTTGGTCGATGAGAAAATTAACAGGAGCCGGCTTCAGTGTGCACTCGCAGCCCAGAAAGCCAACCGTATCCTGGGCTGCATCAAGAGAAGAGTGACCAGCAGGTCAAGGGAGGTGATCCTGCCCCTCTACTCTGCTCTCGTGAGGCCTCACTTGGAGTACTGTGTGCAGTTCTGGCGTCCTCAACATAAAAAGGTCCTGAAACTGTTGGAACAAGTCCAGAGGAGGGCCCCGAGGATGATCAGGGGACTGGAGCACCTCCTATATGAAGATAGGCTGAGAAAGTTGGGGCTGTTCAGCCTGGAGAAGAGAAGGCTGCGTGGAGACCTCATAGCAGCCTTCCAGTATCTGAAGGGGGCCTATAGGGATGCTGGGGAGGAACTCTTCATTAGGGACTGTAGTGATAGGACAAGGGGTAATGGGTTAAAACTTCAACAGGGGAAGTTTAGATTGGATATAAGGAAGAAGTTCTTTACTGTAAGGGTGGTGAGGCCCTGGAATGGGTTGCCCAGGGAAGTTGTGAATGCTCCGTCGCTGGTGGTGGTCAAGGCCAGGTTGGACAGAGGCTTGGGTGACATGGTTTAGTGTGAGGTGTCCCTGTGAATGGCAGGGGGGTTGGAACTAGATGATCTTAAGGTCCTTTCCAACCCTAACTATTCTATGATTTTATGATTCTAATCGTTAGTGATTATAATCACCAACAGTGGATTTTCAAGGAATTAATAGTTAGGAAGCTCTTATTTATAACTCATTAATATGAAAAACAGTAATTCTGTGGATTAAATACTCCCATAGTATCTAATGCAGAAGATTTTGCAGACATATATGTTGAACCATCTAGAGTTTGAGATACCCAAATGAGATTTGATAAAAATATCACCATAGCCAAATACTGCTGAATTTCAGCTGGTTGTTCAGACAAATTTGTGGCATAGTATCATAACAGATGGGACACTGGTACTTCTAAAAACTATGTTTTACTTCAAAACTAGAAAATGTTTTACTTCAAAAAGGAATTGCCACTCTCTCACTCATAAGATGTGACATGGAAAAAGATGTGGCTATTCAGTGTGCTGAGAGCAAGGTAAAGCACCTCAGTTAACAAGAAATAAACCAAAAGTAAACACACAGATCCAGGTTGGGAAAGTCACTGATGGTTAATATTACTATATACGCATTTCTGATATTCAAAATCCATAATCCCATTTTTTCATGGGTCATATGAACCAAAACCGTGGCATCTGGTCATTACTGCTCCAATCCAGACACAGGTAGCTGTGCTGGGGTGAGGGCTCCACAGCCACATCGACTGGATTGTGGGATTTTAACCACAGTTACAACAGTTAAAACACAGTACCGCCATGGGCAGTTTACACAGACACTTCATTAGAGATCCCTTAACGCCTTCATTAATTCCATCATTTAAGTCTATGTTAACTGCATTTCCTCAACTGTAGACTTATACAGGAGCTTTCTCGATTCCAGTGTAAATTGAAGTAAACCTGTAGTTGTTTTAACCTATGTTTAACTCCCCATAGGGCCAAGAAGTAACTCACACTGCATTTATCCTTGTCCATATTCTGAGGTACCCTAAACCCCTAAACAGAGTCTGCTGACAGCCCTGGCTTACAGCTTTACTTTTGTTTACAAAGTCTTTTACGCTGAGACATGACATCCTAAAAACTTTAAAGTGTTTTTTTTCTCCCATGATATCATCTGTGATGCAGAATTCACATGCCCAGGGAGCATAATCTGTTGGGAAAGTTTTCCTTTCCTTAAATTGGACGTATAACTGCAGAAGCATTCATTGTGAGCCAGTTTTCTTCCATCTGGGCTTGGTATTATTTTAAAAGAGGTTGAGTCGGTTGCTGTTTCATAGTCACAGCGATATCATTCCTGTGGGGTTTTCTTTGCTAGCTTCCAGTAAATTATAAGAGATAGACCGCAATGCATTTTTATCAATGTGGAATTGAAAATGAATTTAATCTTTAAATAGAAAATCAACTAAATATTGAGGCTGCAGAACAAAGCAGCAACTGAGTCATCACGTTTGTAGTCTAAACTTTAATATCACAATTTTAATCTATAAAAGTGAAAAAGCAGCTAAATTTCTCCCTGGGCAGGTAGACTGCTTACTGAAACTAATAAGAAATCCTATCTGCTTCTCAGCTTGAACTTTTCCTTCAGCTTATTTTCCATGGCCATGCAGCTGTCTCAGTCTTATGCCAACCTCTCAGCAAAATAAATTTGGCATTTAAATAAGTGCAGAGGAGAAAAATTCCATGCTAACAATTTTTAATAATCCTACTAAATGATTGATTAGTGCTAATGACAGTAAGCAGAAAATTGATTTGCTGTTTGCACTGAGCTGAAATAAAAAGTAAAATAAAAGCAACTAAGACCAACAGTGATACTGTATTAATCTCTCATTTCTATATTCATAAAAAGTGTCTGCTAAGTGATAAGCAAAGGAATGCAAGATAGTTTCAGGTAGTAGATCTTTCATTGCATTTATCACCAGTGTGTTGGGGTTTCTTTCAACTACAATAAGTAATACATGATTTGGAGAAAAAAATCTGTACAAACCTCAGTAGATACAGATTTTTTCCCTTACAGTACCTTTTGGGTAGCAATAAATGACCAGATAGGACTGACCTCTTTCTTCTTCATGTCTTTCAGCTACTTTATCAGTATTTATAACAACCATAGTTTTTCTCGAAACATTCTAGCACTAACCCTACACAACTTATACTCAGCTTTTTTATCTACAGGAAAATCTGTGCTGCCTTTGAGAATTTCTGCACTTGCAAATGTTTTTTCTTCTCTTTACTTACTAGTATGGTCTCACAGTCAGGTAGACCCTCTGCTTGTAACATGCAAACAGTATTTTTGCAGTATTTAAAAATCAATTCTGTAACTACATGCAGTATTTCGCTGATATCATATATTGAGCATCATGCTCCACCTTCAGGCTTCTTTTTGGTATTCCTCATCTATAGGTCCAGCAGCTGTTGGCCTGTTAATTTTTAGCTTTGTAAGAGAAGTTCACAATCAACAGGCTGTTTTTGATGACTCTCATCCACCATCCCCTGGATCTTTGTATAATATTATTTCATTCCAAGGTATGATCACATACTTCATAGTTATAACCTATAGATTCTGTTCCTATGTGTATGAGAGAGGTTGCAGTCCAAAAGACTGTAAACAGATAGGCTGGAGACAGATCAGGTTATTCAGCAGAATAAGTCATAATCATAGTGTAGCAGAAGCCTAATTATGGTCTTTTTTCTTTTTCTTTCCTTGGTATATATTGTAACAAAAGGCAGTATGTTAAGGAAGGAATTGGAAAGACATAGTTCTGCTGGTATTTAAAATGTATAAAAACCTTTTTAAGTGTATATGGCATTGACTAGAAGGACAGTGTTGGTTGAGACCAGGAGCAGATCAGAGACACAGGCAACATTTCCTGTTAAAGAGTGAGATGCGTGTGTGATGATGGGCTACATATGCAAAAGTCCTGTGCTGAATAGAGATACCATTTCAGAATAAAGGGATCCATGATGGTGCTTGGGTTACAAGTGACCAGGGGGATGGAAACGTTGCCCACTCAAGGTCAAGAGAGGATGTGGTGGTCTTCGCAGTCCGGAGGTAATGGTTGGACTTCATAATCTTAAAGGTCTTTTCTAACCTTGCTGATTCCATGGTTCTATGCAGTTTAAGAACTCTGGTTTAGACCTTTTTAGCTCTGCAGTCTTAGACCCTTTTAGTCTCCAAGGACTGATGTGAGAGAGAAAGGCTGTGATTTTTACTTTTGTACAAAAGAGGACTGACTGGAAGTGAGAGAGAGAGAGTTAGCATTGCTGAGCTGGAGTCGAGGTAGGAGCCAAATTTGTATTCGATAGAGAAGATGAGAAGATTTAAAAGAAAAAATATCTTTTCTGATACTCTATTAAGAAGAATTCTCTCAACTATGAGTAAAAATAGTTTTCATTTGAGGACATTTCAACTGATAATTTCAAACTTCCAGCATATACTAACTTTCTTCTCTGTGAAACTAGTGGCGCTGTCAAACCTTGCCTTTGTGTCAATATATACTCTGCTGATACCTCAGTTTTATTTGCTTACATGTCTCAAGACGCTGCATGTGTTGAATACTGTTTCCTTCTGAAAAGATCAAAGGCAAAATGGTGTAACAGCCACATCAATTATTTATGAATCAAGTCATGATATTAATGTGCCTTGATCAAAATACAACTATGGCTCAAAAGGAACTGCAGACCTCTACCCCAGCCCAGCGTAATCCAGAAACTGATCTGTCAAAGTTGTTCATTTTTAACTTGTCATTGTTACTGAGACTGCCATGGAAAATAAAACCCAGCTGCATCAGCAATTCTTGAATCCAGGCATGGAATAAATGCCCACTGCTGCAGAACTTATGCATGTACCATTGAGTTGCCACACGTTCACAAAATCCCAGAAGTCTTATGTACTTCACACATTTGTTTGGTACGGTTTTTTGTTACTTCAAGGGGAAACAATTAATCACAGATATCTTTGCTGCTTTTCCCTTTGCCATCCTCCTGCAAAAGATGCATAGCAGTGGCAGACATCCTATGGTCTGCTACGCCTACTATGTATATTCTATTGTGCAAATTACTGCCTGAATTAGGAGTACCACAGTGTTCCAGAGTGGAACAGCATGTTCTCAGACCAGAGGTACTCTGGGGAGTAGCAGACACAAATATTTGGAGGCAGAAAGTGGGAGGTTGCAGAGTGTGAGTGCTGGGTGAAGAGCAATGAAACACGACAGTGAAAGAGAGTCCTGGAGATGTGAGCATCAAATTAGAAATAAGAATGTGCAGGAGTTGCTGTGATAGGTGTATCATATATATCCTTGACTCCTAGTAAAACAGATTGTAACACTCTTTAACAAAAATAACTCCCAGAAACAGGGATGATGGTTCTAGAGCAAAGGAATAGCAAGCCATGCAGCAAAGTTCTGTTACCTGATGAAGCATGCTGGTTTTCTTCTGGAGTTCAGGTTGAAATGAAACTCGTAAGAATGGACTAAATCTTGGCAACATTTCCATGACAAGTATGAACAAAAGGTGTGATATCCCATGTGTTTCTATAATTGAAAATACAGCTCTTCTTGGTGACAGCTCAGATAGTGGCAGTGAAATAGCCTTGACCTAGAAAATACTAAATCTGGAATAATCAAGCAAGAGGTGCAAGTGTGATTCAGACAGATTTAACAAGAGATATCTCAGTCATTTTCACAGAAGAAAGCTGTAATGTTATCATTTTTCTGACAGGGGATAACAGGAGAGCAAGTGCTATCTGTTGCTTTAATGCGTGCAGTGGCACACGTGGCCAGTGGCTTGATGTGTCCCCAACAACGAATTGTCCTAGGTTCTTAGCTATGCCCAGTGCCTGTGTCTTCAAACTTGGTGAGTGCTGCTGTGTCTGAGTATCAGCAAGGATTAAACTCTCACTTCAAAGTGTTTGTTGTACACTTTCTAGGCTTCCTAAAGCAGATTTCCATCCTGTTACACCTTCAGGCCAACAGGACATGAAATAAATCACATCTGTTTTGCCAGACTGGGCTTGGTTTTTTTTCCGAATTTAAATCACAATACATATCAATTCAGTTTATGAATAAGTCCAGCTCATCCATCTAAGGAGTAAACTAAAAAGCTGTAACTTAATAAAATATAACTTCATATTTTTGATTAATTATTTCAAAGTTGGAGAGCTTTCTTCAAACACTTAGTGAGTTACGTGGGCAGTTGTATATGACTAATATATACTGCACACGGTAGCATTTATAAGAATAGATTTACAAGTCTAATGATAACCAAATCATATAAGATTGCTTTTTCTAGCCTCCAGTGAGATTTGGTCACATGGTGTATTATATGATTTTGGTTGTATTAGACTTTACCAGATTCCTTTTCCTGCATCTCATTACACTTACTTATACAGCACCTTTGATTTCAAGCACTGGATTTTCACAACAGCAACAAAGCAAAATATGGAAAAAGCCTTGGATTTTCATAACTACTTCCTTTAGGAGTTGTGTGAATTAGCAACAAATAAATTACAAGAAGTATATATTTTTATAGGTAAATTATCTCAATTAATGAAGTTTTAAAAGTTTCTGTCATGCAATTCATTTTCAGGTTTGCTCACTCCTTTCTGTTTATAGTCCTTCAAAATCTTTTTCCATCATGGCTAGTGCTGTGGCAATACAGTCACGGTGATAACACTACCCGAGAATGTGGTCTGTCTGCACAGGAGTGAGGTTAAATCCTGATCTTGTTATATAAAGTTTGTAATATTTTTACAAAAATACAGCTCAGAAGAATGCTGTGGCAATTTACTAATTGTGTTATGTCAATGATGTCACTGTATTGCATTGATTGAAGGGAGGCAAAACTCAATTGTGCGGAATTGCTGTTTGCTTTGGTATCACCAAATCATCAGCACTGAAGTCTGGCATTTTCCTATGACATCCTAGGAAAACTGAATTCTCAGAAATGACTTAATACTCACCAGCTCCCTTAAATGCTTCATGCTGGGCATCCTGAATTGTGAGCATCTCAAATCATCTCCTATCACTAGACCATATGTGCAAAATGTGAAGTATGATTTGATCTTTTGTGGACTTTCTGACTTTAGCCCAACACAAAAATATCTTAAAGGAATGGCTGTCACATTTTGCCTGCCAGTAGAGCCACTTCTCTGCTTCTTACGCTTTAAAGAGCGCTGCCTTATCTATTACTTGAATTACAGAACTGCATGCTGAGGCATTCCACTAAGCAACAGATAACTGGGAAGCACCAAGGTGCAGATGCCTCTCTTAATATACCGATCAGTCCATTTCTGACTGGCCTTTTTCTTTGAAAGCTGATTTTAGAACAAAGATTTATCATTGAGAAGTCTGTGTTAAATACGAAGAGTATGCAGACTGTAAATAAACAGATTTAATAAGCCTGCACAGATTAGTGATTGCAGCAACATAATGCTCTCTGGCTTCATCATGTGCAATGCAGCAAATATATTAAAAGGAGCTGGTGAGTCCAGAAACAGCTTCTTTTTGCTGTTCCTGCCTGAGGACAGGATGGTGGTAGGAAGTTTCTACTTGTGTTGCAGTGTCATGGGGAGCTGGACTGGTACTGCAGTGGTGAAGATGAATCTGCTTAGACCCCTGGCACTGTGGGCTACTGCACCAGGGAGCGTGAGCCTTCTGCCATCCTTCACAGTCACTGCACTGCATGAACAGCAGTGGCTTAAAACAACACACTTGACTCCATTACAGTAAGAGATAAATCAAGACACAAGAAAACTTGGTACAGATTGCAGGGATGAACCCACACTTGCATGCAAAGTTGTTGATGGAAGATGAACACATGCTGTAAGAAGGCTTCCTTAGAACATCTGGCAGGATTATGAATAGCTGAGTATTCCCAGAAGATAGGAGAAGGTTAAAAAGAAAAAGAGAATCTGCTTTGTGCCTCTTGCTACTAGCCAAAATATACATTAGTATGGATCAGAAGGTAGGAGTGAAACTTAGCCAGTGGCTGGTGCAGGTGGAGTCTATTTCTTAGTAGTAGTTCTATTCTGAAACTCCACAAGTGTTGAGGAGACCATGGGGGGCAAGAAGAAGTAATTAGGAAATCTGTGTGTTTAGAGTAAATGCGGGAGATCATGGACAAGGCACACAGATTGATATAATCAGGTGTTGACAATTTATTGTAACAAAAGCGTCGCCTTTTATAGAAAGTTTCAAGATACTAGAACATTCGGTGATAACTGATTGGTTAAAGTCCCTTAGTTAAGCGTTAGTAACAGCTTGATGATTGGTTAACTATAACAGTATACGTTCCAAGGTCACGGTTATCAGTTCCTCCTTATACATCCTGTTTTCGTAGCTTTCTGTGCCAACTTCCTCAAACCTCTGCATGTACGCGTCCTTAATAACCTTCAGACAAGGCCTCAGAGCCTTTGGTTCACTACTTCACTAATGTCAAGTAACTGTCTGGATTGCTCACGTGGCCGTTCTTAGCCAAATAACTCTCCACAAGTAAAGCTAACTCCCCTGCTACTGTGCTTTTCCCCTACTTCTGTGCTTTGCAGGGCTTGGCTGTGCCTATAAGCTGCTGAAAATGTGTCATTGGAGAATGGAAATGAGGTTACTCAAAACACATTTAAACATAACATCCTCATGCAGAACTCCCAGCTACGCTTCATTTCAGGGCCCACAGATACACCTTACACATAGGCACCAGGAAACACCAGTCACAGAACAGGAAAATAACATTTCCTTATGTGTGCAACCTGTTTTCCCATTCTCCAGTAGTGGAGACTGTTGGTTTGACCTTTGTGCCTTTCTTAGTAACCTCAGAGGCTTAAAAGTGTTTTGGAAACTAGCACATACTATTTCCTTAAGAACCATTCTGAATTTCCGGGCTGTGTGGGATAGTGACTCCATCCAATCTAACTGCTAACAAAAGGAACCTCTATCTATGGTTCCAGCTCAGAAAAAGTGAAGGAATTTTTCTCAGAGTGTTCTCCTACATAAAGATTAATTTTGTCACATAACTAAGCTTTCAGTCAAGAAAGCACTTTTGCTTTCTAGTGCATCTCTGAAACAAAATTCTGATGTATGGCTTTGGTATTAAATTTGTTTGGGTGCTTCCACTATTACCCTGAAGCTACATTTCACCTCCAAAATATTATATTGAAGCAGACAGATATTTGCAAGTCAGTTTTTAAAACTATAACACTTCACTTCGGTTGCACTTGTGCAGGGAGAGGAAAGATCCTCTCCAAAGTTTTTATTGTATCACATTTCAGGCAGGTTCTCAGTGGCCCACTTAGCAAATCTTTGGCTTGCACTGTGGTCTCCGTTAACAAATCCAGGCAGGTCAGGAGGCCACATTCCACACCATTTAGTGATGACCAAAGCCCTAAGCACACTCAGCTCTGAAGCATTTAGTTCAGCTGGCTCATCCAAAGTGAGCTCGAGCTAAATGGATGGAAGAAAACTGATTCAGCCCAGATTGCCCAAGGCTCTGGGATGCCCCACATCGTCTCTTTCTTCAAACTGCAGCTACATTGACTTTCAGTGGCCCTGTTCTGCTGACTGAAGCTCTGGCTGCTTTGAATGCTGCTCAGCCTCTTTCTTCTTTCATAAAAGCTCTTTCTTGTTCCTTTCTCCTTCTAGGGTTTCATCCTAGGAAAATTGGCTGCAAACTAGCAAACGAGCAAACATATGTTTAATTTTAAGTAAATGGTATTACACTGAAACAAACTAAATGTATTCACATAATGTAAAGCATAAGTTTAAATGCCACCAGGATGCCTAAATCTTTGCAGAACTGAGTAACCTGCGCTGGAACAAACCGCTACTAGAAGAAAATGATCAGCCTGTACTGATGTACAATCACCCGGTATTTGAAGCACAGTGATTTCAAATCATTGTCAACCCCACTGTGTAACTTATGTTTGTTTGATTTAATTACTGCATGTGAGAGCCTCAGGGAAAAACATCTGATTTTATAATGTACTGTATCAGTTGCTAAACCTTGCATGAAGGAAGCCAGCATGAAGTATGTGCAGAATGAGAAAGACTAATGTGCACACTTCTACCATATCACTTAGGCTGTAACTAGCAGCAGCCATTCCTGCAAAGGTAAGGGCTGTGAAAGAAGTTCGTACAGCTCCTTACTGAAAGCAAAAATAGGAGCCTCAAATTTGGATTCCAGCCTGTCTTCCTTACAAATGCAGGTCTTCATTAGAATTGAAATGGGAGTGAAGGGGACAGCCTGTTCTGGGGCAGGCAGACAAACAGGGGCTACTGTGCAGTGTCTTTCCAGATCACTGAATTCACCAGAGCTTGCATTACTGTGTCCATTAAGTGTTAAAACTTCCTTTAAAAATAATTAACTATCTATCTTCTTTGGATTTTGTAGTATGTGCTCTGTAAGAGACTAAAAGCATTGATTAGCATCAGTGCCATCTCCTCTGCTTCCATTCAGACAACAGCCTGCATTGGATTCCCCATCTTCTGTGTGGAGAATGCTCAGGATTCCTGCCTTCTACCTGTTTTGGCTCCTTTTACATTGGCTCAGAAGAAGGGACAATTTCACAGGATATTAGTTTAGTATCGACATAAGAAGGATCTTTGAAAATTGTGTGATTTATATCATTCAGAACAGTGCACTGCGTGCCCAGATCCTTCGCTTTTCTCTGGGTTCGCTTTTCTCTGGGTTTACTCATCTTTCCACATAGACTTGGACTGGGCACTGTCCAGGCAGCATAGTTAACAAAGCATTAGTTTGATGACAAAATAGTTGTGGTTTTGTCCATTGCCTTTGGAATTTCTCTCCTACACAGGCATTTCTTTAGTTTCAGGTTTTGTTGTCCATAGTATGTCCAGCACATTCATTCCAGTCTCTGAAGAAACACACAAAGCACTGAGTGTCAGACACTATTAAAGGAACTGAAATGAGTAAGGTAAAAGAGAATCCCAACCATTCTAATTTAATTACATGTGATGTTTCTTTCAGCAGCTGGTATGCCTGTCTCCTAGACTATGAGAACATACTTCTCACCAGGCATGGGAGAGGGAAAACATATCTTCGAGCATGCCTGGAAGCTAAAATTTTCAAGTCTACCTTAAGAATGGGCAGCTATTAAAATAATATAAAGAGATGCTAGCATCCCTTAAAATCTGTGGACACCAAGTACAATACTTTACTAATCCCCTGGTCTCTTTGCTAAGAGCAAGCTATTCTAATACACTGCATGGCCTTACATGAAAATGGGTCATGGCAATGGGATGCCGTAGCCTAGCTGCAACAGATTCCTAATATCAAGTGTATTGTCTAACTAATCCTTACTACAGCTTTATTATTTCTTGCTTTGTGTCTTCGATAAGGCAGAAATGACCAGGTGAGCTCCAGCAGAGGCAGGAACTGAGTATGGGTGTTCCAGCTCACAGACCATCCTTCCCCACATCAGCAGCAGAGGAGTTAACCGGGCCGTATATGAGATGCATACTGGCCCGCAGGATCAAAACAAAACTAATGACAAGTGACAACCTACTCTCCTGCAGCTCCAGCTGCAGAATCCCTATGGTAACTTAGCCAAAATGAAACTGTCTTCACCCACGTGTCTCTGCAATTGTGGGAAGCTCTCTCTGAGTGCCCAAAAAAGCAAGTGAACCTGACAGCAGATACGCTTTCTTGTCACCACAGGGATAAGGTATATATTTTCAGCAAATTTTACAGGAACCATCTATCCAGAGCCTCTCTGTAACAAAAACTGTGATCACTTTCTGTCTATTCCTAGCAAAAAAAAACTTAACAAAAAAACCCTGCAATGCTCAGCAGCATATAATTCATCCACCTCTACAAAAGCCACAAATCAGTAATAACCTGGTCTTTTGAATATGTTGTTAGCACCACAGAGCAAAGAGCACAGAGCACATAAACAGAGACATAAACAGGTGAGGATAATGAGGACATTTTAATGGTCATTGTTAGTCCTTAATCCAACCTCCATACTTCAATTTACAATAGTCCATGCTACAAGTTAGATTTTAAAAAGTGTAGGAAATCTGAAGAAACCTTCAGAAAACATCAAACAACCCTTAAGCAATTCAAGTTCCCCACTACTAGCAGGGAAGATATCAGAATGCTTTCTGCCTGTAAGCTTTTTATACTTTTTCTTAGTTCTATATTGCCTTTCACTAAAGTTGTCTGAGCACAAGGAATGAACATTTACTTGGCTCTGCCTTCCCTATTCTTTTAACTCCTGATATGTCTGCTCCTGTATCTCACTTTTATTTTAATCTCTTTTCAGCCAAACACAAAAGCCCTAATAAAGTTTCTCCAAATTTAATTTTGGAAATCAAAGGATTTTCCAGATTTCTTGTATCAGTGCCAGCTGCTGCCAAACACAGTGCAGCTTAGCAGGAGCTCCAGCTAAAAATACTCACAGTTTATGGAAGTCAAACCAACTTTTCTATGTGTTTACAATGAGCACAGGAAGTTCATCCTTTGTCAGGATTTTTTGTAACTTGTCGATTGGGACTTCATTGAGGATGTGTGATGGTTTTGGCTGGGATAGAGTTAATTTTCTTCTTAGTAGCAAGTGTGGGGCTGTGTTTTGGATTTGTGCTGGAAACAGTGCTGATGATAACACAGGTGTTTTAGCTAATGCTGAGCAGTGCTTACACAGAGCCAAGGCCTTTTCTGCTCCTCACACCACCCTACCAGCAAGCAGGCTGGGGGTGCACAATGAGCTGGGAGGGGACACAGCTGGGACAGCTGACCCCAACTGACCCCAACTGACGCCAGGAATATCTCACACCGTATGGAGTCATGCTCAGCATATAAAGCTGGGGAAGAAGAAGGAAGGGGGATATTCAGAGTGATGGCGTTTGTCTTCCCAATTAACCATTACACATGGTGGAGCCCCGCTGTCCTGGAGACGGCTGAACACCTGCCTGCCCATGGGAAATGGTGAATGAATTCCTGGTTTTGCTTTGCTTGCATGCAGCTCTTGCTTTACCTGTTAAAATGCCTTTATCTCAACCCATGAGCTTTCTCACTTTTACCCTTCTGATTCTTTGCATCCCACTGGGTGGCAGGGGCGGGGATGAGCGAGTGACTGTGTGGTGCTTAGTTGCTAGCTGGGGTTAAACCATGACAGTATAGTATTGTTGCTTTCCTTCAGGAAGGACGTGTTTTCAGGTGGACTGGCCACTGCCAAAGCACTAGATCAGCTTGAAGGCTGGTGATCCGTAATCTCTGAAAGGTCAGTAGTGTCCTATATGTAAGAGAGGTTTACTAAAGCTTGGTGTTAAGAAAGAGTTTTGAGAACAAGATGTGATAGGAAGGCCAATGAATTTTGGGTATTCTGTGAATGCCCCAGGCATTTTGTGTCATGTATTGTCCGTCACTATGCAGGTTAGTTTCTCAGCTGCACACAGATAGCACTGGTCACAAGTAAGGGAGCTGCGATCCAGATGAAAGGTGGGTGGTGCAACAGCATGATGTGAGATGGGAGAGTGCAGTTAGGTCTTGCACATTTCTGTGGGCCATATTTCTGACACATTAAGGATGCATCAAACCCACCGAGTACATGCAGCCTGCATGACCAGATGCACAGTAGCCCTTGTCCCTAGCCCTGTACAAGAGTAGTCCATTAGACATTACTGATGGAGGAGGCTTTTGATCACTGCTGTTGCACATTTAATAATTTAAAGCTGTAACACATATTGCAGCTACAAGGAAATATTCATCATTTACTGCCTAACCATGAAGAATTTTGAGCATTTCTAAAGGACTTGGTCATTCTCTTCCACTTATTTTTTGTATTAGTGTGTTTGGAGATTTTTTTTGTCAGGGAAGTAACTGCAGTCCTACCTGCAGGTGAACTGTCTATATGTGAGTCAAAACCTTTGCTTTTATAAGCATGTTTATGCAGATATTTTGTCTTCATCTTCAGAAGAATACAGAATAAAATAATACTCAAATCATAAGTAACCCTTATTTTTAGTGTAAGCTTCAAGTGTGCTTCAGTTACACAATCTTTCTTTTTGCATTTTAAGTTAGGACAAAAGGCAGTTGAAGTGCCTCTGAACGAGGGTATTGATTTGAGAAAAAGCTGACCTTGTTTTATTGTAATCTGCAGAGAGCAATAACAGTATGCAAAATGCCTCATGATTCACCAGCCGCAACTGTATGGAATGGCAGGTTGACTGGTAAAATCTTCAAGAGATACATGAAGGCTTTAACAAAGTTCATCCTTGGGGCTTTGGAGATATAGAGCCAGCAGGCTGGGGCTTGGGGTACAGCAGTCCGATTCCTTTGTGCACCTCATACAGTAGCATTTTAACCTACAGTTGCTCATCAAGAAACTCTGGAATTAGATGTTTTGAGTCTCACTGTAATTTTCTGCTGAAGGACATGCAAGAAACTCAGTACTTCCCCTATTTTATTTAACTTTACTGAACTTTCAATCAGAATATCATCACACCCATGTTTGCATGGCTCTTAATGGGTCCGATTCGTACAGAGCTCACACTGGTTCACACTTGCAGAATGCAGCCAGCAGCCAGAAATGGAAAAACATCCTTGAATTACTGATGTAAAAGAAGTAGGACTTTTTGGACCTTTTTTTTCTGTCTTTGGTAGTAGGCCAAAATATGAAATACACAAGTTTCTCTTTAACCCAAGCTGTAATATTCAGAAGTAACAGTTGCTCTTTCCTCTGAAGAAGAAAAAAATGCATTTCAGTCTTTTTTCAGTGCAAAGACCTGCTACTGCATACATCTACTTTTTTCTGAGAGTGCTAAAAAGTTGAGACTCCACTGTCTGAGGCTTGAAAAGTTGAGTTCGATAGACTTTGATGTAAAGTGTTCAAGAAAAGGATTGTTTAAATAGGAGTCATGTCTGTGATGATTTAAGAATATAAGCAAGGTGCAGCTCTGAGGGGATGGTAATATCTTATGAGACCAGCAGAAAGTTGGGTCAAAATGGTGAGTTTTCATCTTAGTTGACGGGCTTTCGTGCCTAAAAGGTCTTCTCTCTTTCCATCTGCACAAGACTGTCAAATGGAGAGGTAACCTCTCCACACAAGCCTTGTCTCTATCAGTAAAGAATATCATGCCTCTTTTTTCTTTCCTCTCCTGCTCTGATGTGGAATTGCTATAATTTGTAAACTGATTTTCTTCTCAAAACTATTTCCACTGTCAGAATCTGATTGTCTTGGATAGCTTTAAATAGTAGCGCTTTTCTCCATACTCAGGTTGCCTCACTGTAGATATTTACTACTTAAAGGATAGTGTACCTCAGTATTAAAGCAAACTGTCTTTCTCCTACAACCAACACAGTAAAAAATAGGTATTTTTAATGACTTTTTTCAGCATGACTAAAGTCCTCATGGAAGAGGCAGTGTGTTTTATCAGCTGGAGCATGGATCCCATGTCAGGAAATCAGGCTCTGTTCCTTGACTACCATGCAGTGGTTTTGCCACGTGTGTAAGGCTGTGCTGATCTATGGCCAAGCAGACGCTGCAGAGCTGCAGTTAAGATCAGGCTCCTTCCTCACACACACACGCACATCCTGCTAAGAGAGAGTTGTACCTTCTCTGGTTCAGTGCCGTAGTAGCACGGTGCAGGGCTGACTCTGGGCTCAAAGCAGAAGTTGGCATCTGCATGCACAAGAGCACACCAAAAGGTGCCTGTGCCTCCAGATCTACTCTCACTTACCTTCATGGTCATTTTAGGTTTTAGGGGGATAGGAAAAGAAATTTTTGCATCCAGTGTTTTATTATACCATCTCTTGCAGTTAAACTGTGATCTTCTTTGGGGGTGATCCTATGAAAATTATTAATTAATACGCCACATTACTTAATATTAAAAAAGCACTGTTGTCAGAGCTGTAGGGTACAAGTAGTCCAGGAAGTTCATTAGAATTCTTCACCAGATAAATCTGGAAATGTAGTGGTACATGCTAGCTGATGAAAAGATGTGCAGGTACCTTTCTCAGGGAAATGACTTCTCTTCCCTTGTGGGTTGTTGTGATTACTGAGAAACTGCATAGTCTGAGATGCTGATGCCTGTCTCTTCTGAATGATTAGAAACCTTTCCTGCCAGAAAATATTTAGAGTATAGTTTCTCTTCCATTGCTTTCAGTTCCCAAAGCAATTACATCAGAAAGAAGTGGACCAGTGTGATTTTCTTTTAAACTGGTGCAGTTTTATTACTAGAAACCTCCTATTAATGCATATTCTGGATGTGTGGGTGCCTATTCTGCCACGATAGTATTTGCCCAATAATATTGAAAACTGTCTCTACATGAGAGGATAGTATTGCTGTACCTCCTAAGTCAGTATGGTTAACATCATGTGAATTCTAGCTTTGGCAAGACCTAAGAAATAGATACAAATTCAGTTTAGAGGGCACCCCAGCTTCCCATTGCTCTCTGCTCTTGGTTCTGATTTCTGTTCCTGACAAAGGGCTGTTACTGTTCCAAGGGCAACAATTCTGGATTGTCTCCAGCCCTTATATTCAAAGGTTATGGAATATGTGTCCATAAAGGCAGAAATACTTTCTCTTTTGGTTATAGTGGTGGTTGGATTAGGTAGCAGTGTCTGTTTGTAATAGTGTCATCTGAGTTTATTTGGCAAATCATCTCCAAGGCATACATGATCACACAGTACAGTGCAATTCCCCCTAAACGTAAAGGGGAACACTAAATTAGGAGCTAAGTCATTGTATCTAATAAAAGCATAAATATGCAACTAAAAGTCGAATGAAAACAGTTTGAAGTCTTTTTAATTCCTCAGGGAAGAAAGCAAGAGACAGTAAAGAAACAGCAGAGAACAGAAGGAGGATATCTGGCAAGTAGGTCAAGCTACTTAGAGAAAGATATTTAAAAAAAAAGTAGCCCAAATGAATTTAAAAGATTTGAGGAATGCAAAGGGGGAAGAGAGAAAATCCAGAGTATGGAGACCTAGTCTCACCTCCTCTAGAACTGACCCATAGGAGTTCACTGGCGTTGGACTGTGTCTTGCAGAAACCTCTCTTAGAGGACAGCATCCAGCCCCTGTCCATGGTCTGTGATTCACAGGGAAATGAGTTCACTTCTCTGGTAACACAGATTAGGAGAGGGATTCTGGAAAGAACAGGCTGAGATTGACAACTGGGCTGGAGAGGCTGAGGGGTTTCGTGAGAGGGATGCAGGGATGGCTGGGGAGGGTCCCTGCCCTGCTCAGCTGCGCCACCTCTGCAGCTTGGGGCTGGATTTTCATTTCCATTGGGTTCAGGACTCCAACCCCAAATTTCTAGTTTCTAGCAGGCAGCTGGAAAAAAACTAAACTAAACAGTGCCACTACCAGTTGGGTTTTAATGCATGCGAGGGTATAAGAGACTTTCCTGTCGCAGGCAGATAATTTTCTGTCCCAGGCTATTGACATAATTCTGCACCTTTTTCCTTCTAATCTTACTTTCTGTTATACAAGCAATACACATTCAGACATAGAATACTGGTTTCTGTTCTGGCTAGGACATAGAACCAAATAACTTTTAAATATAATAAATAACCTTCCATGATCAATCTATTTCAGACAACTGCAGCTAAGAAGTCAGTAACTATCTCTCTAGCAGTGGGAGATAGTAATTTGTTAGGCATTAAGAATCATCTTAAGATAACTTCGAAACTTAAAAAACTGTAGAGCAGTTTTTCAGTCAGTATGTGACATTCAGCTCTCTCTTTCTCTCCATACATCAATGTCTTTTCCCTTGTCTCTTTCCTCTTTCAGACCAGGCCTCTGAAAAGATGACTCCTTTGCCTCAGTCTTCACTGGCAATTGCTCTGTCCTCACTACCCAAGTCTTGGAAGGCAGACGCAGGGACAGTGAGAATAAAGACCTTGGGTCCACTGTAGGAGAAGATCTGGTTTGAGACCATCTTAGGAACCTGAACATACACAAGTCCATGGGACCTGATGAAATCCATCCACGGGTCCTGAAGGAGCTGGCAAATAAAGTTGCTAAGCCACTGTCCATCATATTTGAAAAATCATGGCAGTCAGGTGAAGTTCCCAACAACTGGAAAAAGGAAAATATAACCCCCATTTTCAAGAAGGGCAAAATGGATGAGCCGGGGAACTACGGACCAGTCAGCCTCAGCTCTGTGCCTGGAAAAACCTTGGAGCAGATTCTCCTGGAAGGCATGCTGAGGCACATGAAAAACAACAAGGTGGTTGGTGACAGCCAGCATGGCTTCACTAAGGGGAAATCCTGCCTGACCAATCTGGTGGCCTTCTATGATGGGGCTATGGAACTGATGGACAGGGGTAGAGCAGTTGATGTCATCTACCTAGACTTGTGCAAAGAGTTTGACACTGTCCCGCATGACATCCTTGTCTCTATGTTGGAGAGACATCAATTTGATAGGTGGACCACTCGGTGGATAAAGAACTGTCTGGATGGCCACCCGCAAAGAGTTGTGGTCAATGGCTCAATGTCCAGCTGGAGACTGGTAACGAGTGGTGTCCCTCAGGGATCGGTGTTGGGACCGGTCTTGTTCAACATCTTTGTTGGTGACACGGACAGTGGGGTTGAGTGCGCCCTCAGCAAGTTTGCCGATGACACCAAGTTGTGTGGTTCAGTTGATACGTTGGAGGGAAGGAATGCCATCCAGAGGGACCTTGACACGCTTGTGAGGTGGGCTGATGCCAACCTGATGAAGTTTAACCATGCCAAGTGCAAGGTCCTCCACCTGGGTGGGAGCAATCCCAGGCACAGCTACAGGTTGGGCAGAGAAGAGATTCAGAGCAGCCCTGCAGAGAAGGACTTGGGGGTGTTGGTCGATGAAAAAAGGAACATGAGCCGGCAGTGAGCACTCGCAGCCCAGAAAGCCAACAGTATCCTGGGCTGCATCAAGAGCAGCGTGACTAGCTGGTTGAGGGGGGTGATCCTGCCCCTCTACTCTGCTCTCGTGAGACCTCACTTGGAGTACTGTTTGCAGTTCTGGTGTCCTCAACATCAAAAGGACATGGAACTGTTGGAACAAGTCCAGAGGAGGGCCCCGAGGATGATCAGGGGACTGGAGCACCTCCCGTATGAAGATAGGCTGAGAAAGTTGGGGCTGTTCAGCCTGGAGAAGAGAAGGCTGTGTGGAGACCTCATAGCAGCCTTCCAGTATCTGAAGGGGGAGCTATAGGGATGCTGGGGAGGGACTGTTCATGAGGGACTGTAGTGATAGGCCAAGGGGTAACAGGTTCAAACTTAAACAGGGGAAGTTTAGATTGGATATGAGGAGGAAGTTCTTTACTGTAACGGTGGTGAGGCACTGGAATGGATTGCCCAGGGAAGTTGTGAATGCTCCATTGCTGGCGGTGTTCAAGGCCAGGTTGGACAGAGGCTTGGGTGGCATGGTTTAGTGGGAGGTGTCCCTGTCCATGGCAGGGGAGTTGGAACTAGATGATCTTGAGGTCCTTTCTAACCCTAAGTATTCTGTGATTCTAAGATTAGTTGTGTGTCTATAGTAGTCTGAGGATTTGCGTAACTCAAACATAGCATTCTGAGTATTAAATAGTTTGTTCATCGCCAAGACACTGTGTCTGTGTATTAAGACACAGTCCTAGTGTATCCTCAATGACTGTCAAGCTTTTTTGCTGTTTCTCCGGTAACAACAGTTCAGGTTTTCAGGCCTCATTTCAGGCCAGCATTAGCCCCATGTTGCTTAGTAATACCTGCAAATAGGCAAAATGACTCTGATACTTCCCCCACAAAGAGAAGTTAGTAATTTTAAAAAAAGTAATCTAATTTAGGAAGAAAAGGCTCAGCTGCCATTCAATCAGGTATGTGCTGGAGGCAAAGGAGGATCATTTCCCTTCAGTGCAGATGTCACTTGCCATTTACATCAATATTTGCAGGTATTTTGGTAGGGTGTGGGGAGGGGAACGGAGGTCTCTAATAGAAGGGTATTTCATGCATGGTAAAGTCTGAAGGACTGCTCTGAGCACGTCATTCCGAGCTTCCCATAGGCTCTCGGCCTCCACTGCACTTGGCTGAATATATTCAATTTGGGTTGATTTCAGTAGCTAAATGTCACAGCCTTGTAAACATTGGGTACCAGTAGCACAAATGAAGGAGCTATGACAAAACCAGGCAACACACTGCAGAAGCTGAATTAATTGCTGATAGAAGTGGGGAAGACAGCAGGGTAATTTTGACCTTTCCCTTTTAAAATTGTCTTTCAGAGTTACCTGTTGATAACTTCTGCTATCATTAAAGTGGTAAAAGAATAACAAAACAAAACAAAAGCTGAGGAAAGGCAGAAAGTTAGAGCAAGCTGAGACATAGAATCGTAGAATCATAGAATAGTTTGGGTTGGAAAGGACCTTAAGATCATCTAGTTCCAACCCCCCTGCCATTCACAGGGACACCTCCCACTAAACCATGCCACCCAAGGCTATGTCCAACCTGGCCTTGAACACCACTAGCGATGGAGCATTCACAACTTCCCTGGGCAGCCCATTCCAGTGGCTCACCACCCTTACTGTAAAGAATTTCTTCCTCATATCCAGTCCTCAGGTTGAGTGTGTTTTTTCCCGTGATTCTATGATTTTTGGATAGTGATGGATGAGTACCCCTATAGTACTTCAGCTGTTGCAATTTTAGATGCTGGGTCAGTACTGAACATAAGAAATGGATGTGACATGCAGGGAGCATCAGTACATCACACAGATGGGAGAAGGGACCATGATTTTCCCTGCCTCTCCCCAGGTATCTAGTTTGTAGGTGCCCTGGCTGCGCTTCCAAGAGGCCAGAGGCACTTTTCCAGGCTCTTTTCTAGTTCCAGGCTCATGGCCCCAGGCTGGGAGACCTTTCTCTGTCAGTATTTCTTCAGCAGGCAATTTCTTCTGTTTTGTAATTTTACCTTTTTAACCAGTCTGCCTTGTTAGATGCTCACATCAAGGTTGGGTTTTTGTCTTTTTCTCCATTGCATTCGTCTGCTGGGTCTGAGTCTCTGTCTGTTTGGCTTATGGCTTCCCCCTTTTCCTTATCATCCTGTTTGACAAGGTCCTGAATGAGATAAACTTACTGAAATAAACATGATTGACACATATCCTTATCAACCAGTGGGACTGACTCCCATCACTGCCCCCCATATCAGTTGTTGATTAGATTTGGATCTCTGTGCCCTCTTGCTTGTGGCTTCCTCCTTTTCCTATAATCCCCTTTTGCATGAGAAAGGTCCTTGACCAGGCACCCTTCAAGGAGCAGATGCTTTCTCCTTCGTTATACCCTTACAGTAATGATAATTAGGACCTGGCTGAGCAATGAGGAACATGTTACCAGACAGCGAAGGGAACACGCCCACTGTAACACCCAGCATATTCTGTACTAGTAACAGGATTTGGAACTTGACACAGATCTTCACCAGAAGCCAGCAGAGAGACTTTAAAATGGGAACATTATGTTGAAACAACTGAGTGCCCAAAAGACTGTGAGCTGCTGTATCCTGTATCAGCTGCATTCAGGAGATAACACAGTTGGTAACTCCTGCAAACAAAGGATTGCAATAATCTAGCCCTGAGAAGTCAAACCAACTCAAAATCCTGCCCTCTTAGGAAGCAACGCAGCCTGCTGATATTTCACAGGCAGCACAAAGATGGCCTAGTAGTACAATGCACACATATCTGTTGATCAGTCTGACAACAATAAGAAAGCTTAACTCTGGGAGATGGATTTAAAAGTGCAAGGTGAGGTGATTCCAGGATAGCAGTCGCATTCAGCAAATGTCTCCTACAGGAGCCTTATTCAACAGAGGTGTCTGCGTACAAGGACTGACTTTCTTCTCTTGCATCTCCTCACAACTTGGCCTAGTACAGTTGCTGGTGTCTCCCTTGCCCTGTCCAGAGTTTGTGTCTCTGCTGTTTGTTTCTTTCCTGATTTTGTTCTTTTTTTAACAGAAAGCTCAAACACGCTATACTCTGGGACCCCTGTCATGCAAGATATCCATTATGATTGAAAGTAAATCTAAACCGAAACTGGTAAGGCATCTGCAGCTGTAATCATGAAACAAACCAGATTTAACTCACAGTACTGAATAATGCCAGTATAGCAAACAAAATGAAGATTCACACTCACCACTGTTTTCCCACATTTACCTGTCAGCAGTTATAATAGTGAACATGGAGTTGGACAGGGCACAGTGAAGGAGCGGTTAAAACACCCTCACTGCATGAAAAACTGGAGCTCCAGATCTGTCCCCACCTCCCACAAGCGCCTGTGTCCATCCCCATTGTGAGCAACACGGAATGGCTTCTGTCCACACTCCCTTCTTGAGAAAATCCTGCTTCTGTGGTGTACGGCAGTGTTAATTCAGTCTATAGAAACAGCAGAAAGCCTGAACCGCTGCAGATAACAGAACAATGTACAGCAAGGGTAAAAAGGCACCTGCTGCCTCTGCGCTAATCAACATTGCAAATCTATCCCATGCCTCCAATTAATTTCCAGCTGAAAAACCAATTTTTCAAGCACTTGATACAAACCACACACAGAAATCAGGCATAGCTTTGATTGATGATATTTTTTCTGATCAAAATGGTTGTTTAAGACAGTTTCAAATTTGACAAAATAAACTCACTTCAGTAAACTCCAATTTTTTTGTTGACAAAACTGAAGAGCATTCCCTCGGCAATTCCTGTGCCAAGTACCACAGAGATCCCACCTGACCTTGTGCTTAAATATCATCCCATTACAGTCAGACCTAGGGAATGCCTCCACTGCAGTCACCAAGGTGATTATATGGCACAGAAACGTTAGTGTTAACTGAACAAGCAGGAATATAGGGGATTGTGCAGTTGACGGGTCACTTATTAATAAAGCACAGTCAGGTAGGTATAGTGTAGCGTAGCTGTGCAGTTCTGCTTCTCCTTCCTTCTTCCCTCAACTCAATCAAATCAAGCTTGATCCAGTCTTGGAGCTAGCTCTGTCAGTCCCATGGCAGCTGCAGAGGGCTCAGAGAGCTCATTTAGGCTCATCACTAGGAAACACTTGAGGCAAAGAGCTCCTCATTCTTCAGTCATCGCCAGGAGAGAGCAGGCACAGAACTATTCATCTGGAATTGCCCTGAAAACGTTGTGTCCATTCCCCGAGAAAAGCCGTAATCTCAGCAAACCACAAGGCAGCGCAAAGCACATGCAGCTGGCATGTTCAGTCTGTTATCAGCTGGCTCTACATGTGGTGCTCATGTGCTCAGAGCTCTTGCAGGTGGTTCTCTCAAGGAACCAGCCTGCAACCTTAAGTCATCATTCAAGGTCTCCTGCGTACATCTGCTGGGCACTTAGTTTGGCTTTTTTAGTGCTCTGTTTATACTTGAGCTCTCCTGCCTTCCCGCTGATCACCTGGCAAGAGGGGAACACAAGCATGAGAATGGGATGCTGCTGCTTCCACCCTGATCCTCCTTATGAGGCCAGGGGGAACTTAGGAGTCCCTTTGGAACAAGGCATTAGAGGAGAGAGAACTCTCCTCCCTTAGCTGCTGAAGGACACCTAACTGACCGTCGTTAAGTGCCAGTCACCTTCCCCAGCTGAGGAGCTGTCTGCAACCCAATACAGCAGTCACACACAGCGTTCACACTTTGATAAGGGCATACACCCCTCTGCCACACCCTTCAGAGACAATCCAAAGTAATTGCAAAGCTGTCTGCCATGAAAGCAGGTGATAAGTTGTGAAAGGCCTTTGTGGGTTTGGGAGGCTGTCTGTGGTGTTACAGGAGGAATTCATGTAGTTTCTCCAAGATGAATAATCTCAAAACAGATTTGCTTAGCACTAATGAGAAAGTACTGGTATTCAATTGCATGTGGTTTCCATGCATGCCAAAAAGACATGCACTCTCATCAATCTGCTTTAACTGTGAGCCATCTTTCTTTCACTTTTAATATTCTCAAGCCCAGGGAGTGCCAAGGGAATACAGGACAGGCTGACTACAGAGGAGTTATTTCCTCAGAAATCGTGTTCATCTGTCTGTCAGGAAGTCTTGAAACAACTGCAATAAACCCTGAATTTTTAATATGGTTCACAAGTTCAGAGACACAAAAATCAGTGCTTGGACAGCTGGGATTGCTGTAGTTACCCGCAATGTCAGGGTATACATGTTTCTGTAAGAGGAAATCAAATGGGAAACTGCATTGGAAAAAGAGTGAGCAAATATGGTCAGAAGGCAAAGAATAACTGCTGGAGAGCAGGGGAAGGTGGGTCAATAGAAATGGATATGAAAGGGTCAGGAGGGAAAGCTCTCTGCCTGATTTCTTATTGTTCTACATTATATCCGAATATATGGGACTATATTTGCCAACACCATACATGTAAAGTAAGACCCCCCAAATAGTGCAATGTAGGCTGCTGTGTTAACTCTCAAAAATCCAGGCAGCCCAAATCCTCACGGAATTCTTGGTTATAAACACAGAAAATAAGACATGACTCCAGGGGAGCTATAGATTGCTTTGGATGGCCTTGCTGCCTGTAGAACGCTGTCTGGGAACCGATGGCATGGGCTGAATGCTTCCCTCAGTCTCAGGAGAAAAACATATGAGGTATATGAGAAGGAATGGCTGCTGCACCACGTGTGTGTTTCTCAGCTGCAGTTTTGGCCCCTCTGAAGCTGGAGTGTCAAACCCCACACTTAATGTTAACATGGCAAAACATAACACAAGAAAACAAGGTGGAAATTACCTTAAGGCAAGCAGGTATGTGCATGGGCATTGACACCTGTGCACGCTAAGAGATGCAGCTGGGTCAGAAACGACTTCAGGAGCTGCTGTAGGCTGGAGACTGTAGAGTGAAGCGTGAAATGGAAGCACAAAGGTCAGCTGGAGCTGAGGAAACAGCAGAAAGAGGATAGTAAAAGTCTATGATGAAAACTGGGAAATCTCAGTGGGATTTGTATGTGTCCGCAGATGGCCAGTTTTCTATGGTCCCACTAGAGCCAATGGTGGATTAGTCAGTGTAGTCAGTGGCAATTAATGTAGGGAGGTAATAAATCAGATAAGAAGTAAGCTCCTACTTCAGGATGTGATGAATCATGATACTGCCTTTATTGACTTGGTTAGTATTGACTCAAAGGACTCTAGGATCATTTGCTGAGGTGTAGATGCCTACAGTTTGGACAACTACATGAATTCAGCTGAGTAGCCCTAGAGCAAAGAACAAGGAAGTCAGTGACAGCAGCGAATTCTGGCCATTACATATAGCAGCATTCCAGGAAATAAACATGATTTCCTGGATCAGTGAAAGTCAAGTACACTCCTTCAGGTTTCCAGGAAATGTTTTCTGGGTCTTTTTGCAGGCAACAGCATCAGTCAGAGTTAGTGGTGAAGAGATCTTTTGAGAGAGTCTCTTCATGAGCAGCTGACAGTTTCAATTTCCAACTCAATACACTTGCTTATGTAGACAGTGGTATGGGTAGGCAGGGTTTTCTGATGCTCTTGGAGGCCCCTTATGGGGTTAAGTATGTTGAGTTGGTCTTGAGAAGTTCTGCCTACCAGCAGGAGCTCAAGGCTAACTGGTGGTGTGTTCTGGACTGGCCAGCACAGACTGTTTTTCTGCGTTGAGGCATCACTTGGCTGTTCTGCCTGGGTATGGTAACCTCTCTTCTTAGCTAATTCCATAATTATACAATTTTGAACACTTAATATTGACCAAAAGTCTGGTCTTACAGCTTCAGGGATCTCTTGAACATGCACCACTGATGACTGCACTATAAGGTTTCTTAGAAACAAAGGTTGTGTTACAGTGGAGCAGCTTGGATATGGGAATAGAGAGAGATGCAAGACCATCAGACCCTCTAAGAGATCTTTGAAGTGCAGAAGGGAAAACAGCTTCAGGTATTCGCATACTGGTAACATACATGCTCAAGATCTGAGCTTAGGCCCCTTTTTTCCTCACATCAGAGTATTGCTGCTATTGATGCTGGCTTTCTTCAGCCCTGAGCTGGAAATGGAGCTAACAGTTCAGTGTTTTAAGGATGATCATGGAGCTTGGACTTTCATCAGGTAGTAAGTCACAGCTGACACTGTGACAATATCTGGTTAACCACTGACCCAAATACACACTAACGAAGGGATGCCATCCAGAGGGACTTTGGCACACTTGTAAGGTGGGCTGATGCTAACCTGATGAAGTTTAACCATGCCAAGTGCAAGGTCCTACACCTGGGTCGGAGCAATCCCAGGCACAGCTCCAGGTTGGGCAGAGAAGGGATTCAGAGCAGCCCTGCGGAGAAGGACTTGGGGGTGTTGGTTGATGAGAAAATGAACATGAGCCGGCAGTGTGCACTTGCAGCCCAGAAAGCCAACCGTATCTTGGGCTGCATTAAAAGGAGCGTGACCAGCAGGTCGAGGGAGGTGATCCTGCCCCTCTACTCTGCTCTCGTGAGACCTCACTTGGAGTACTGTGTGCAGTTCTGGTGTCCTCAACATCAAAAGGACATGGAACTGTTGGAACAAGTCCAGAGGAGGGCCACGAGGATGATCAGGGGACTGGAGCACCTCCCGTATGAAGATAGGCTGAGGAAGTTGAGGCTGTTCAGCCTGGAGAAGAGAAGGCTGCGTGGAGACCTCATAGCAGCCTTCCAGTATCTGGAGGGGGCCTATAGGGATGCTGGGGAGGGACTCTTCATTAGGGACTGTAGTGATAGGACAAGGGGTAACAGGTTCAAACTTAAACAGGGGAAGTTTAGACTGGATATGAGGAGGAAGTTCTTTACTGTAAGGGTGGTGAGACCCTGGAATGGGCTGCCCAGGGAAGTTGTGAATGCTCCATCGCTGGCGGTGTTCAAGGCCAGGTTGGACAGAGGCTTGGGTGGCATGGTTTAGTGGGAGGTGTCCCTGTGAATGGCAGGGGTGTTGGAACTAGATGATCTTAAGGTCCTTTCCAACCCTAACTATTCTATGATTCTGTGGTGATCAGAGGAACTCAGACAGCCCACCCCATGGGAATGAGCCACTCTTAAGCCCATCACAGATGAATGATTAAGCAATTGCCCCTGCTGCAGAAGCCACAGAAGAATGTCACTCCACAGGGCTATTTAAACCAAGGGGGACTGTTGCAAAAAGGTCTCACTATGGGACATTGGAGTGCACTAGATCTGATGGTCCTTAACAAACACCAACAACACAAATGCATCTCCTCAAGAGCCTTCACTGTGGAGAGGTTGTTCTCGCAGGGCACAGTTGAATCTTTGGCTGCCAGAGATTAATTAGGGATTGTCTAGGTCAGCTTGAAGCTGATGTGGAAGAGTTTGGTGAGGAAAAACTACATAAAAACCTACATCTTTACATAGAAGAGATGGAAAGCCTTTGTAGGTGTCCAGAAAAGGTAGGAGAGCTTGTTTTCTGTGTGTGCATATAGACTTGACCCTGTATTTAGACTTTTCTATTTTGGAGATATGGGACTTCGATGTAATGTAGCAAATGTGGGTCACATGAAGAGCGAAAAAGGCGAAAAAAGGAAGTACTGCGCACTAACCATGGGGTGGAAGGCTGCGGGGAGGTCTGTCTAGCAGTTTCTCTGGATGGGACGTGCACTATTATGTATGCCATGCACATAGAAAGCTGTCAGAGGAAGGTCTCTCCACTGCGTACAGACACTGTGCCAACATCCACGCCCCGCACAGCTCATTCATCTGCACACGAATCAATGCTTCCACTTTGCCTACAGATAGCTCACATCCATCACGGCAGTGACAGTACCTGTGGCATCAATAGCCCATGAAAAAAACAAAGGCAACTAGATAGTGCACAAAATAAAACATAAATTATGAGAAACACAGAATGAATTGGTTGGGGCTAATATAGAGATGGCTTAAGTGCTACTCTGTTTTTTGATTCCTTTCATATACAGAAAGAAATAAAAATGTATTATCCACCTATAGAAATACACTATGCATATAGTAAATTGTTATATAAAACTTGCTGCATGGTGCAGATAGATAGGGCACAACTCCAGAAGAATGACAGATGGGGACTTATTTATTACATTCTAAGAACAACAAAACAGTTCTTGCAATTCTTTTTGCGTGCCATGGATTTTAGTGGGAGCTGGAGCCAGTTTAGCTCAATAATTGCCAACCCTCTCAAAAGCATTCACTGTGGATCTCAAGAGAGCTCTCCTTTGTGCCTCAGATGCCCACTTGCTGTAAGAGGAGCTGGCACTGAGAGATGCCCATGGCAGGGGGGTTGGAACTGGATGATCCTAAGGTCCCTTCAAACCCAAACCACATTATGATCCTATGATTCTGTTAAGGAAGTTGTTTGGTATTCACAGCCAGGAGGATGGCTTGAGCGTAGCTTGTGGATATCTTGAGGCCAGCCTTCATATGCAGTGCTGACTCACCAAGGAGTTCCAGGTGGTTAATTGCCTGGAATGAATGCCAGGCACCTGAAAACTGGTAGGCTGCTGATAAGAAGGTAGATTTCTGGTGAAAAAAGGGGTTTGACACCAAAGTGAAAGATGTGGCAAGTGTGTGTAGTGACGGGAATTTCTGCAGGAGCAAAAGGTCAGTTTAGCTTTCTGAATCATTTCAGGAGAGTGGGAAAAGCCTGTTCCTAAACATGGAGTATGTATGGCCACATAATAATTAAAAGAAGAAAATCTCATGGCTTTCAAGACATATTTCTTGATTTTGGAGGTTTGCCTAGTGATTTCAGGTCATGAATCTGAGTTGCAACTGTTTCATTCGTCACTCTGAAGTAGAGCTCAGGATGCACTGAGCTGCCATGCAATAGGCAGATGTCCTCCATGATTGCAGGGGTCAGTGAAACCATCAGCCCAAGAACAACTTTCACTGCACCATAGTGTACTTTTGTTTATCTGTCTACAAGGTGGACTTACAAAACCACCCCTCTACAACAAAATCAGTGTAAATGCAAAGAAACAAACAGAATGGAGTAGAAGAAAATGGTTTGACACTCAAAATGAAACCAGCTTTAACTGATTGCCAATGAATACAATTATGGCAACACTGTACAGAAGGGTCTGTCTTTTTAGTTTCAGTGGTCTTTTTTTATTTAATAGGCTGAGAAACACTACTGTAAAACATGAATGTCCATCGGTGTTACTTAATGCTTGGGTTTGGCTTCCACTCGCTATGAAGATGTCCAGCACATGCATATCAAAGAAGTTTGCTGTGTTGGTTGCATGAACAGAGCTCATAGTGGAGCATGTGCAGAGCACTAACTAAGCAAAACACTTACCAGATATGGGAAACTCCATCATTGTTGTTACTCACTTCTCTGCATCTGCTGGTCTGGAGTCCCAAGGGGTCAGAATGTCACTGCTGTCACCATGAGTAAGAATAAAGTGTCCTTGAGCTGCTTGAGAGGAGATACTGGGAGGCAGTGGGAGGTTTCTCACAGCCAGCATCGGGGGATTGAAAGCAGACTTAACTGCAATCCACTGAGGTGGAGCTTTGACCAAGTATTGTTATTTCATTAACTGGCTTTGTAAAACTCCTTTAAAGTTCCTTCTTTGTTTAAAATCAGTATTCAGATGGGCCTCGGGTTTCCAGATGGAGGCTTGGATTGGAATCACTTCTATTCATTTGAGAAAGAACCATGAAATGATGATGCCCATATGATGACATAGCCCTTTTTAATGCCAAATGCAGCTGGCAAAATTATTTTGTTTCTAAAAATGCCACGGTTTTATCCCTTGCCAAACATTTGCAGTATTTTGCTGTGACTTGTGTGATACCTTTCTTTTTCTAACTAAGGCTATTAAAAATGAAACCAAAAGAGTGAGCAGCAAAATCCAACAGTCACCAAATCGCACGGGTAGGTCAGGCATTTTTAGAAGGTTCTTGGCCTTTTAAAAGGGGACATGCTGAAAGTTTAAGAAAAAAGACTACAGCTGACATCAGTGATTCTTCTTGGTCGAAGCAAGAAGCATCCAAATTGGCAAAACCAACAGTTTTTAGTTTTTCCCTTGCAGACCACTGGTAACAGGTACTGAGTCTGCTTCTTTCCCTCGAAGTCTCCACACACGTGTCAAGCTGTTTTACAAATACAGACTTGAAAGCAGGAAACAGAAAGGCTGCCATTAGCTGTTAGTGCTTTTGAAACTGTGGGCAGTCAAATGCCCCAGTGCCGGGGCCAGTGATGTGCGTGCCGATTGCGTCGCTGCAAGTGCCAGCAGCGCCCTCGTGTGCATGGGATGGGTGCGCCCTCCTGGGGTAGGTGACTTCAGATCTGCCTGAACAAGCAGCGGTACTCCGAGCCTAGCTCTGAGACATAACCTTGGCCACGCAGAGCTGCCTTGTCAGGAAGTCCAGCAGCGGCAGTCACGCTGACCTGGGCCCAGCTTATGAAAATGAAAGATAAGAAAGCCCTCTTTTAGCACCGTTCATATTCCCAATACAGCGTCACAAATGGTGACATCTACCTTCTGTATCTGCAATGTAATGACATGCCACAGGGGAGCTTGGCAGGCCCTTGGTTTCAGAGCATCTGAATTTGCTTGCGAGTTAGCTGAGTCCAGACTTCAGGTGTCCAGTGATGGAAGAGTCTCAGTCTCGCCGGAACATCTTCTGCATTACCTGGGCTGTTTCGCTAACTCACAGGCCTGAAACTATGGAGTAACCCTATTGCAGTCACAGCTTGCTGTCTCATAGAGCCTTTAGCATTCCTTTCAGCGTAAAATTTCTTCTAATTTTATACTTGGTTTCACAACTGTATGTATTTACCACAGTGTTATTGGCAACCTGTTCTGATGGATTTCATATTTATGATCCAGAACAAATATCACAAGCATATGTGATAATTTAGAAGGACATGTGGTAAGCTGTGGACTCATCTTCCGTCTCCTCCCCACCATTCCTGAAACCTCATTCCAGTTGAAGCATCACGTGCACTTCCTTGCAGATTCCACCTTTGCTCTTTTCCACTCTCTCTGCTTACTTTTGCCCAGGTGCAAGCACCTTTTGTTTGTGATCTCTGCCCATTCTGGCTCGATCACTCTGTTAATGTCACTCTGGAGAAAGTCCTTTCCCAGATCTGTGTGGGCTTCTTACCACTCAGTGAGGCAGTTCTGAGAAGATGTCAATGCCTCTGCTGTCTGCCTGTTTGATCCAAAATTCCCCCTGAACACAGATAGTGTCCATGTCTTTCTACAGCTGCCTGATACGCTCCGTCTGGATGTAAATGGATCAGTCCGTGAATACTCAAAGGAAATCTGCACATTGTCTTCCAACTTTTAAAATCCAATTTTATTACTAATATTACAGTAATGTAGTTAATAACTTTTTCAGTATCTGCTCCCAGCACCATGATTATCTCATACACTGCAGTGGCTCTTCTCAACATGAATACACGGGATGAATTTGCACTTTAAAAAGGACATAACCGTCTTCGCTGTGTTTCCAGACCTCCTCTTAATGGATAATGAAGGGAGATGGGAGCAGGGGAAAAATAATAAAGGAGAAGTAAGACAGTGAGGAATTAAAACCAGGAGTCATTTGCTCGTTTGGAAAAGAGTTGAACTCAGGGGTGGAAGGAAGAATTAGCAGAGAAACAGAGGTCAGGAAGAGAAAGAGAGAACAGTAAAAGTGGGTAAAGAGAGCGTTTAGTGGAACAAAAGATAAATTAGAGACCCTGATACATCTTACCTCTGGAGGAAGAAAGATATGCCCCAGAGAGTGGGAGCGCATTGAAGCTTGCAGGAAGTCTGACACAAAAAAGCAAAGCAGGGGGACAGAGTTGTGGGTGAAAAAAGCAATCCAGAAACGCAGGGTACCATTTGTGTAACTGATGTAGTTCCTATTAAAGGAGACATATAGGTTTTCTGTAGCCTAAGCATTTTTAGAAACACTATGTAAGAAAGGTAAAACCTACAGAAGAGAAGCACAAGAAGTTTTGGACCATTTATCTTTAGTAAAACATCCTTCAGCTCATAGTTTACAGGAAGCTTTTTCATCCACCTTGTGAATAGGGATGTTGAATATTTTGGATGCCATTCTTGACCTGGAATCTGTGCATGTTGCTACTGAATGCCAGGGCTTGTGTCAGATGTCCCCATGTCCTGCCTGCTCTGTGCTCCTCTGCTGACCGCCACGCCAGGGGCTGCGGGTCACGCTGCCCCTCCACCCAGAAACATAAGTTAGCACCTGACTATAATGGTGAGGAAAAACATTTTAGGACACATCTGGGTTGTTTAATGCCAGGAACCAGTTAGTGAAATGAGCAGGTGTGCAGACAGCTTGCCTAACCCAATTGTACTGCTGATGTCCGCAGAGGTAATCCATCTGGAGTGCCGTCCTCCCTGGATAATGGCTGTAGCGGCTCGGCTCACTGAGACAAACATTTACAGGGAATCCCCAGGGATGGTGACTGCATCTTTGAATTCCTGCCAGCTTTCACTCACATAAGGTAGAACACATATGTCTCCTTATCTCAAAAGAAAATCTGATTTTGAAATTGCCATGGCACATGATGCTGTAGCAAATGTGCATGTTGTGTACAAAGCGCTGCATGCTTGCAGAATACACAGGAGGGTCCAGAGAAGCTGAACGCAACACCAGAGCTCCCCATTTTGCAGTGGGTACTGACCCAATAAGGTATTGGCAGCTCAGAGGAAGCTCCTTGCCGCAGTTATATCTGCAGTGTATAGTACAAAAGCCTTCCATCTGCAGCTCAAAGATAGCTTACAGTCACTTGTTTCAGTACTGGAGTAGGTTTTTGGTTGGGCTGCTTGCAGTCTTCTCTAAAGCAAAAGAAGGAATGGAATTGCCAAAGGTGAACAAAATACTTCAGCTAAGGGGGAATGGAAAAACTTCACTGTGCAGTTAAGCTCAGTGATTGCTACCAAAGATTTATGGCACTGGGAGGTCTTCTGCTGTGGGAGCACGTGCTATTGGCTGATAGAGAGATTGCAGCTGGAACAGGAGCTTTGTCTGCAGAAGCATGTTAACACTTAGTAGATTATACTGCAGTTTGCCTGTGTGCCCTGTCTCTGCTGTACCAAGGGATAAGAGACCAGTTCACCTGCCTTTACCTGTTATGCCAAGCACAGAAGAACACCAAAAGCACCAACACAAGAGCATCTGTTAAAACACACTCTCCAAGCAAGCCACTATATGAGTGAGTTCAAGTTACCACCTTATCCTAACTAAATTATCTTGCACCTGCAGGACAACAGGGGAAGTCTTCTTACGTCTTTTCAGCTTCCTGATGCTGACAGATCTTATTCTGGGTGTGAACACTTCACTGTGGGACTTTTCTCAGGCTGGTAAAAGGGCATTTCCACCAGCTAACAGGCCCTCCTGGCACTATGTAGTGCTCCAGACAGAAGTGCGCCATTTTTCATCATTTATACAGTAATACGGTTGGTTTCCTATTACTCTGAAGTCCATACTGACAATTCTAGTGTCATACTCAGATCTGCTTTTGTCCCTGCAGAAATTTTGGTCTTCTTTTAAAGTGACTGCTCCATATGGTGAAGGTTTAATTCTCCATTTCATTAACATTAGTATGGTACGAAGTTGCTGTGGTAGACAAGAAAGTTTAGTCTGTGCCTTAATGTCATCTCCTTCCACCTGAACAGATTACTTACTATAGTGCTACTGTCACCTCCACTTCTCATTACCACTTGCTGACACTAACCAATTTGAAATCTTCTTCAGACAGCTCTGCTCCCTCTCCCACAGTGAGCACAGTGGGAGCTGGGATGGGTTCATTCCTTGAGTGCAGAGCCCAGAAAGGAATGGTGCATTTGGGAAGAGAAACCCCCAAATTTCTCTTCTTGTCACACACCCTTGTCTCATCCATCACCTTTCTAAGTCACGTCTTCCCACATCTGAAGAAAAGCCTACCCTTCTGGAGTCACTCACACCTGGAAAATGGACCTGGAGGATCATTACCCTCCTACTTGCTGCAATTCCCCATAAATCTGCTGCCTAATAAACCATCTCTGCTGGTTCCGGTAGCGCATCTGCATGTGCTTTGACCTTCTGCCTGGACGATTGCAAACCCTATCACTCCCTTAGAAGACCTCTCTTGGCTTCCTATGAGCTATGAAATGCACCCAAATCATCTCAAAGTCCCTTAATGGGGCCGGTGGGTGGTATCTGCGTATATTGCTACAGTTACTGCCGCTGACTCCGATGTTGTTGTGGCTCTCCTTAGGCCTCAGACCAGCCTGAGTCATAACCACGGACCTTCTTTCCCATTACAGGGGTCACTGCTGCTGTCACACCAGCTATAACACAGTGGTTTTGCAGGCTGTTATACACCTCCCTTATTAACACAGCATCTCTTTCAAAATTAGAGCTCCAAAGGGCTCCAGTCTATTTTGCTTACAGCCTTGCAGGCTGTGCCCTATGCCTTGCCTTACACCTACCAAAGTGCTCCCTAGTTTATGTCCCCATATCTACTCTGATTTTATACTGCTGCATTTTACAGCGCTTTTCCTTGCTCCAATTATTGTGCTTCCTAAGGTTTTGTATGCACTATGCCTTATAAAAATAAATTGAACCTCTGCTCTCTTTACTGTTTCCTAGCCACAGGGAAAAGTAATTCATTTCTTTGAGGAAAGGGGTGTGGAGAAGGCAGCAGCACTAGGTCAAAACTGCTCAAACCTAAAACAGATTACACTTCGCTGAAGGCAGAGACATCAAAATGTTTCTTCCACCACCTTTCCAGGCCCACGGAGATTAAAGTTAGAAACAGAATCGGTTTGTATATATTTCCCTTCAGCTCATGTCACTTCATCGAAGACAGCAATTTTCAAAAATGGCTCAGTAATACATCAGAAATAAAACTTTGGGGAAACCAATGAATCTTCCCTTATTTTTCAAAGATGTTTTTAACTGGATCGAATCCCACAGATACACATGCTCTTTCTCTGCATGGATATTTGTTACTTCTTCACCTGCCTCACATGCCTTTTAATAAACCGATCAAAGTGTCAGTTAGATTCATCTCATCTCCAGTAAGAAGTAATTTTGCATCCTGCACTTAAAACCTAGTTTTGAAATGTCCCAAAGCAATTAATCCTCAATGAATCCCAACGGACAGTTTGGTATTGTTAAATCAGTGCCTAAGGGTACTGCTCTTTCCTTTTCTCAGGAACCAGAACAACAGCGATAGCACACACAGCGCCTCTAACCCCTCTGCTCTGCTTGTCTAAGCAAGAGGAACTCTGCATTTAGTGTTGATCTCAAGATGTGCAAAAAAGCACTTCAAAGAGCAGTTATGTAAGAGTGCAGGAGAGTATGAAGATAGTTAATAGCCAAAGCTACAAAACTTTTTACTCTGAATATTACAGCATTTTATTTCTTGAAAAATAAATTATTTATGCCATCTTTCCACATCGGTTCCTCATAATGTAATCTTTCTAGGAGGCATTACATCAGTGTTGCTCTCCTCTCTCACAGCATGGATTATGTGCAACTTCATTTGCAGTTTCTATTAATTACAGAAGATGGCAGTACTGAAAGTAATTATGATGCACGGCTGATTGGAAGGTTACTTCATCTTTTATTCCCTCACAGTGTGGCTTTAGAGGGGCTGCAGCACATCAAAGACAAACCAGGCTTTGAGGCAGAAAAAATATGAGCTCTGGGACAAAGAGAAATTTCAGTAACTTCAGGCACATTGAAAGGTTTGGGTGGTATTCAGTAGGAATAGGAATGATTCTTTGTGTTATTTAATTATGCTACTTATTATTAGAAATACTATTTCTATTCATTCTATATTTCCTTCAGCTTTCTTCGGTAAAACATTTTGGGAGTGCTGCAGAGTTTTGGAAATTGCAAAGGGAAGATTGATCTGTCAGCACTGGGGACTTTGTTCAATGTGGAAAAGGTAGGCGGGGTTCATCCCACCATACCCGAAAGGTGTGGGTTCATCTGTGTGGATTTGAGGATATGGTACTCAGGTGGTGGAGTCCTCTCTTTCTTCCTCCACCTCATTCCCTTTTCTTGGCAGGGCATCAAGTACTTCAGATGGAGAAGTGGAGGAGATGACCTCGGGTGTCTGAGGGTCAAGATCCCAGTAAGGATCCTGGGCTTCACTGTTTGTCTGCACCTTTTGTCAGTCCCCTCTGGTTGGTGCCCAGGTGGCTGCCGTAGGCTGCAGAAGAACACACTGTGGCTGTGCTGATGGCTGCTCACTGCTGGGAACTACAGCTGGTTTTAAGGAGCCTTCCTAACCTGGAGCACGACTGAGGCTGTGATACAAATTCTTCAGAAGGTTACAGCCTTCAACATTATCAAATGCATTTTCCTTTTAATTATTAGCTTTCCTAAATCCACAGGAAGTACAGGAGATGGTTTATTACTAGAGGGTATTTTTTCCTATTTAATCCTCTGTGTAAAGGTAAACAAATAATTGACTTCTGGGGATCATAAGACCATTCCTGCAAGTAGCTGGAAAAATTCTATCTGCATTTCTGTTCAGAACCTTTAAAATGCAAATTGTGCTGCAAGTGCACAAAGCTTCAGTAATGAGACTGATGCAAAACACTGAAAACCTGAATGTGAAAACCTGAAACACCAAAATCAGAGTTTAGACTCCTTTAATGTCCAAGGAATAAATCACAGAATTAGAACCGCTTACATGATTTCATTACTATTTGTGTCTGGACTTCATTATTTATTTTCTTCAATGCAGAGATCCCATTCCGAGAGATAAAGACAAAAATGGAGTTTTACTACTCATTTCCATGAGAGTTAATAGCCCAGTGACTTCAAAAGGAACAGCACATTGCTCACCAAGTCTGAATCTGGTTCACATAATGGAAAATGAAATATGCTTATGCAAAACAAAATCACATAAAAGTCTTAAAGGATGAAATCTCACAGCCATGGAAACCCCAACAGAAGCAAAAACAAAACAGGAGAAATTCCAACTCTGCTGCCACAAGATTTCACCTTTTTTTTTGTAAGAAGTGTGTGTAAAGTGATTTATTTCTTTATGCAGGTTGTTTCTTTACCTAAACCTCCCCCGCTCTCAGCGATAAGCCGGCTGCAAATAACACAATTGAGGGTGTGCAGATAATAGTAAAAATGCTGCAGGAAGGGAAAGGATTTTCCTCTGAAAAGACCTCAAGTTCTCCATTTAATTTTTTATAATAATGCTTTTTATTGAATTATTTTCTGTAACTTCAAAGCTAATTCCAAGAGGAATTGAGATGGCAAAAACTACTTGAAGAACAAAGTGGGGAAGCCTACTTTGCATTAATCTGCAAATTGAGACAGACAAGAGAAGAAACAACCTTGAAGATCCACTTATGTGCATGCATTATAGACGCACACGTAGCCCTCACTTTGGCTCTGTGCTCCCTCCACTCCAAAACAAATATTTTGAGTAATACGTACAAAGAAGAGAGGAAAGAGGGGAAACTTCATTGAAATACTGCTGGGGTGAGGATGCCCACCATCGTTGGGCAGATTCTCTTTCTTCCTGAGTCGGTGTCTTTGTGCCACGTAGGGGATTCAAAACTGACTTAAAGTCAGTTTAATTAAATGCTATGCCTGTCAATCTGTCTCCTCTTGAATAAATTACATCATGATGTTTTTAATCAAGGCAAAGTCAGAGCAGATTAGCCTGCAGGATCAGAAACCTGGCTGTGCCCTGTTCATCATTGCCTGGCTCTTGTCTCAACATGGAATATTTGCTGAGTGGCATCGCAAAGCACCCAACCATCATAACAGGATTCGAGCTTTGCAAAATGAGGACAAGGTCATGATCAGTGCAGAAACTTCCCCTTTTCATCATCCCTTGCTCACAGCTGCCTTCGGTTGCAGTCCTCTTTCTTGTCTACTTCTGCCAGGCATGAATTCATGCTCCAGGATGCTATGGGTCATTTGGAAGCTGCAAAGGGCCTGCTTTATTAAGCACATCCTCCTTCCTAAATTTCCACTGATGCAGCATTATTGTATCCTTCCAGCATACAAGACACTTTCTTTTAGTACATCTACTGAGCACCAGACACGTGAGAGGTACACCCTATACACTGTTCTAGCTGTCTGATTCTCTTACTGATATTGTTCAAACCAGGACCAGTGCTCGACCAGACCCTACCAAGCACTGCTTCTAGTTCTGGTGACCTTGGTCCCAAAGCTTCAGTGGCTGCGGGTCTCATACAGCCCTTGTACTCCTGACCGTGCTTGCAGTTGCCATATTCAACCCTAGCTAGGGTCTAGACTGGGACCTTGACAGTTGAATGATCTATCAAATGTCACTCATTAATCCATCCAGTCTCCAGCTGCACGGAGAAGGCAGGAGATCTGAAGCTCCAGAATGCCAATTAAAAAAGGCAAATACAAAAGGTACTTGTGCTGTGGAAGTACCTGGGGAGGTGCTTGTATGTGTGCTTTGAGTGCTGATGCGGTGTAAATGAATTACCTGCGGTCCTATTTCAACCAGTGGTAAAGTAAGAACAAACTGTAAGAAAGAAGTATTGTTTCCTTATTAAAAAGTAGGTCACAGATGTTACTCTGTGGCTTGGGAAAATGTCACCAGCTGTGAACTTGTTGTGTCATTTAGCCACTCCTAGCCATATTCAGTAAAGATGGTGACAGTAATGGCAATATAACATATGAATGACTTCCTTTATTATAGGCAGAAATAAATGCCTATGTGTATGTGGGAGCGTTCAAAGATTTAACAGAGAAATTAGGTAGCTTTCTCTTTCCCTAGTAAGAGACCCAGCATGAAAAATAATTAGCAATTACATTCTTTTAGTGCCTTTTATTTAGTTATCTCAGAGCACTTTGCAAAGCAGAGTCAGCAGCCAAAAACATTGAGCTGCTTCATGCTCAGTATTGCAAGGTCAATCAGACTGGGCAAACCAGGAACAGAGTCCCAGTAACTCTGAACCATAGGATCAGCAGCAAACCTGCAGAGTTCAGATTCATCTGGGTAAGTAGTGCAGCATCAGTTAACAAAATCATTAACTATCAGGTGGACTTTTGCATGTACTGAGAAGAGAAAAAGGCCAATCCTCATTATTTTTTTTCATAAACTATTTTTTATTTACAAGACAAGATAATTCTACTTTGTTTGGATATGACGATGTTACAATATAGGTACCAACAAGCCTCTCCTACAACTCATTCTGTACACTGCCCTTTAATAATAATGTGTTCCTTATTCCATAGTAGTAGGGGACTCTACTCTAAAAGGAACAGAGGCACCCATCTGTCAGTCTGACCCGGGCTCAAGGGAGGTGTGTTGCCTACCAGGGGCATGAATCAAGGATGTTGCAGAGAGGCTGCCTGCACTAATCAGTCCCACTGACTATTATCCACTTCTATTGATCCCTGTGGGTGCCACTGATATAGAAAACAGTAGCCTGGAGAACATAAAGAAGGACTACAGAGCTCTGGGAGAGGTGGTTAGGGGCTCTGGAGAGCAGATTGTCTTTTCGTCAATTCTCCAGGGTACAGGGCAGGACCTTAAAAAGGCTGGGAGGATTGGCCAGGTTAATAAATGGTTAGAAGGGTGGTGCTATAGTCAGGGGTTTGGGTACCTTGAACATGGGACTCAATTTAGTAGGCCAGGTCTACGGGGCTGGTGGAGCTGGTCTGACAAAGAAAGGGAAGAGTGGATTTGGGAGGAGGCTTGCCAGACTGGTCGAGGGTGCTTTAAACTAGATGTGTTGGGGGAGAGGAGCATCATTTCATCCCAACACACCCAGTCACTTGCCAGCACCTATAGTAAACATTCGGAGCGATGTAGAGATATTCCAGCTGCTCCAGCCAATGAGCCGGCTTCAACTGGAGCTCGGCTCAGATGTCTCTATACAAATGCCTGTAGCATGGGGAACAAACAAGAGGAATTAGAGATGTGTGCATGTCTATGGGGATATGATCTAATAAGCATCACAGAAACATGGTGGGATGGCTCCTATGACTGGTGCGTTGGAATGGAAGGTTACAGGCTCTTTAGGAAAGACAGGCTCAGTAGGCAGGGAGGGGGAGTTGCTATTTATGTTAGGGATAGGCTGGAGAGTATGGAACTCTGTCTGGGGACAGGTGAGCAGTTGACAGAGAGTTTGTGGGTCAGGGTTAAAGGGAGAACAGCAATGGGAGACATCATTGTGGGGATCTGTTACAAACCACCTGACCAATAGGACTCTGTGGATGAAGCGCTCTACAGACAGATAGGAACAGCCTCACGCTCGCAGGCCCTTGTTCTCATGGGGGACTTCAACCACCCTGATATCTGTTGGAGGGATGTTACAGCCCGGCACAAGAAATCCAGGAAGTTCCTCGATTGTGTGGAAGACAGCTTTCTTCTGCAAGTAATAGAGGAGCCAACAAGGAGAGGTGCCATGCTTGACCTTGTCCTCACCAACAGGGAAGGGCTGGATGGAAATGTGATGCTCCAGGGCAGCCTTGGTTGTAGCGATCATGAGATGGTCGAATTCGAGATCCTCAGGACAGTGAGAAGAGTGTGCAGCAAGCTCACTGCCCTGGACTTCAAGAGAGCAGACTTTGGCCTCTTCAGGAACCTGCTCAGTAAGGTTCCATGGGATATAGCCCTAGAGGGCAGGGGGGCCCAAGACTGTTGGTTGATATTCAAGGATCACCTGCTGCAAGCTCAGGAGCAATACATCCCTACTAGAAGGAAGTGCAGCCGGAGAGCCAGGAGACCTCCTTGGATGGATAAGGAGCTGCTGAGGAAAATTTGAAGGAAAAAAGAGGCGTATAAAAGGTGGAAACAAGGATAGGCAGCTTGGGAAGAATACAGGGATGTTGTCCGGGAAGCTAGGGACCAGGTTAGGAAAGCTGAGGCCCATTTAGAATTAAACTTGGCTAGGGATGGTGAAGATAACTGGAAGGGATTCTATAGGTACATCGCAAATAAAAGACAGAGTCGGTACAATGTTGGCCCTCTCCAGAAGCTATCAGGAAAACCGTCTACCCTGGATTTGGAGAAGGCTGAGGTTCTTAAAGACTTCTTTGCCTCAGTCTTCACCGGAAAATGCTCTGACCTCACTACCCAAGTCTTGGAAGGCAGACGCAGGGACAGTGAGAATAAAGACCCTCGGCCCACTGTAGGAGAGGGTCTGGTTCAAGACCATCTAAGGAACCTGAAGGTATACAAGCCCATGGGACCTGATGAAATCCATCCGCGGGTCCTGAAGGAGCTGGCAAATAAAGTTGCTAAGCCACTGTCCATCATATTTGAAAATGGCAGTCAGGCGAAGTTCCCAACAACTGGAAAAAGGAAAATATAACCCCCATTTTCAAGAAGGGCAAAATGGATGAGCCGGGGAACTACAGACCAGCCAGCCTCAGCTCTGTGCCTGGCAAAATCTTGGAGGAGATTCTCCTGGAAGGCATGCTAAGGAGCATGAAAAACAACAAGGTGCTTGGTGACAGCCAGCATGGCTTCACTAAGGGGAAATCCTGCCTGACCAATCTGGTGGCCTTCTATGATGGGGCTACGGAACTAATGGACAGGGGTAGAGCAGTTGATGTCATCTACCTGGACTTGTGCACAGCGTTTGACACTGTCCCGCATGACATCCTTGTCTCTATGTTGGAGAGACATCAATTTGATAGTTGGACCTCTTGGTGGATAAAGAACTGGCTGGATGGCTGCACACAGGGTTGTGGTCAATGGCTCAATGTCCAGCTGGAGACCGGTAACGAGTGGTGTCCCTCAGGGATCGGTGTTGGGACTGGTTTTGTTCAACATCTTTGTCGGTGACATGGACAGTGGGATTGAGTGCGCCCTCAGCAAGTTTGCTGATGACACCAAGCTGTGTGGTTCAGTTGACACACTGGAGGGAAGGAATGCCATCCAGAGGGACCTTGACATGCTTGTGAGGTGGGCTGATGCCAACCTGATAAAGTTTAACCATGCCAAGTGCAAGGTCCTCCACCTGGGTGGGAGCAATCCCAGGCACAGCCACAGGTTGGGCAGAGAAGAGATTCAGAGCAGCCCTGCAGAGAAGGACTTGGGGGTGTTGGTCAATGAGAAAATAAACATGAGCCAGCAGTGTGCGCTTGCAGCCCAGAAAGCCAACTGTATCCTGGGCTGCATCAAGAGCAGCGTGACCAGCAGGTCGAGGGAGGTGATCCTGCCCCTCTACTCTGCTCTTGTGAGACATCACTTGGAGTACTGTGTGCAGTTCTGGTGTCTTCAACATCAAAAGGACATGGAACTGTTGGAACAAGTCCAGAGGAGGGCCACGAGGATGATCAGGGGACTGGAGCACCTCCCGTATGAAGATAGGCTGAGAAAGTTGGGGCTGTTCAGCCTGGAGAAGAGAAGGCTGTGTGGAGACATCATAGCAGCCTTCCAGTATCTGAAGGGGCCTATAGGGGTGCTGGGGAAGGACTCTTCATTAGGGACTGTAGTGATAGGACAAGGGGTAACGGGTTCAAACTTAAACAGGGGAAGTTTAGATTGGATATGAGGAGGAAGTTCTTTACTGTAAGGGTGGTGAGGCACTGGAATGGGCTGCCCAGGGAAGTTGTGAATGCTCCATCGCTGGCGGTGTTCAAGGCTGGGTTGGACAGAGGCTTGGGTGGCATGGTTTAGTGTGAGGTGTCTCTGCGAATGGCAGGGGGGTTGGAACTAGATGATCTTAAGGTCCTTTCCAACCGTAGCTATGCTATGATTCTATGATTCCATCCTTACTGAAAAACAGTCTTGACCCCATACTGGTTTAAAAACAGTATCTACATTGCCCTTATTGATCTCGTTCTTAACTTTAAAAAACTTCCAGTATGTCCCCTTGAATAGTCTAAACAAAAGAAACACAGCTCTTTTAACTTTTCTATATAGTCTGTTTTGCAGAGCTTGTGCAACTGTTGTTGACCTAGCCTGTTCCTGCTCCGAGGTAATAATAACCTATTATTAGTGCAGGGACTGATGGAGTGCTCAGTGTTTGAAATAGTGCTTAACAAGTGTCTTATACAGGAAAAAGCATTGCCTTTTTGTAGTTTTGTATTGATACAATATTAGGTGTATTTTTCTTTGTGAGGCCTTAGTTGGCATGAAAATTCCATTTACTGTTTTTATACAAGCTCCCAGTCTTACTTGATTGTTCCATTTAGCTCCTATTTCTTGGGCTGTTTCCTCAATCTTGGACTAATTATTTTACAGAATTCCTCTACCATCTGCTGGTCTAATCAACTTAATGATCCATGTCCTCTGGAAGCAAATTGTATTATTCCTCATTATTTTCTCTGCTTCTGACGTTACCATTATTAGCTCTGTAGACTGAGAATTTGGCTCCAGTTCTTGGCTACTTAATGAGGACAGTGACAACACACCTTTAGGTAGTTGTTAGATAAGGTTACCTCCAGAGGTGTTAATATCATCTCCTAGCACAGCTCAAAGTAGCCTAAAAACTACATGAAATAGGAGTGGGTACCATTGATCCCCAGAGCTACAATTGCTTAAATCAATGGATTCAACAAAATCATGGCTATTGGTGTTTCATAACCATGCTCTAAATGGTGCCAAAGGGGCAGAATAACACAAAGGCCCACTTAGTGTCTATATGCTACCAAATATTTCTTCTACCAAGACTGACTTATGGCAATTTTATATTATCTGCAAGGTATAAAGCAGTTGAAGTGTTGTCAGGATCAAGGCCTTGTTTTTGAATACTTGTTTTGATTGTTTTGATGTAAAATTGTTGAGTGCATGAATCAGGGCCCTTAAAATGGACTCAGAACTACTCCAGCTGTAATACCAGTGAAGCTGTAAATAATTGTTCAGGATCAGAATGTGACCTTTTTCTGTTTTGAAAGTGTACAATTCTACATTCAACAGAAATTAGATGGAGTTTCATCAACAACTGGTTTTTAAGCTCAGATCTAGGATCTAACACAGCTACTCATCCTCACTCCTGCTTCTGCAGGCGCAGTTCCAGCGAGCATATTGACCATCAGACTCTTGACTGAATTAGCAAACCTATTGAATATGAAAAGTACTTTGTCTTACAAGCTGAACACTTCACTGCTCAGGTACAGAAATCACTGAATGTATTCATAATATGTCTTCAGAATAAAAGTCTACAGGAATAAAGTTTCAGGGAGGGGAAGGGGGGTGTTAATCACTGGAATGAGTTTCTTTAGAAAGTTACCTGAATTTCCATGCATCTTGGAAAAGAGATACCTACTTTGATTTCTTCTGCAGCAAAAAACATTAAGGAGCCTATATATTCCTACCGATAGCTTCCAAAATACCTTAGGATATCAGAAACATGGGAGCAAATGCTAGCTGAGACCCCTGGGAGACTCTACTGAGATGGGAGGTGAAACTGCATTCTCTAGGCAACATTAAATAGCCCTCAACACCTGGGTCTGGGCAACTGAAATGAGCCCTGAGTATAGCTTCAGTGTGTGTACCAAAGCCTTCTCTAGCATTACATGTTGATATTCTGCAGATGCTGTCTATCTGCGGTGGTAAATCCCCTAAAAATGGTAAACAGTGCCTAAAAAGGGCAAAGCAGTGGGGAGAAAGTGTTCTAAATGGCAAACTCTACAGTCAGGTGTCATTTTTGCAAAAGGCCAGTGAAGCTTCACATCCTGCCAGCCTATCCAGGGTATTGCACAATTAATACTTTTTTATCAGCTGTGATTTATAAGATCTTTTAAATGAATAAAAAGATGTCCATTGCACATCCAACTGCCTGGGGAGGGTAAAGCACAGATAAGAAATCAGTGCTGCATAGAGTCTCTGCAGAGAGAGCACATCCTGGTCCCAGATGAGCCTGACAACGTTTGCATTCTCACAGAGAAGAAGATCTAATCAAAGCTGTGACACGGTTAAGTTCCCCTAAATTAGAAGATAAGGAGGAAGGGGAACTGAAGTCCCCAGGAAATTATTTGATACTTCATTTGCACTCAAGAGGCAACCCAACAACTGTCACTGTCACACAGGGGGGACAGAAATGCAAGAGAGATGCTGATTCTTCATGATAACACTGAAGGAGCACAGCAGAGCTGATTTGTTTCCTCGGTTTCTGTGCCCCAGAGAAATCTCACAATGACAAGTGCACTTGAAGTTGCTTTTGTTATTCATTGTTTCCCTTCCAGAACTTGGTTTGTAATCAGGAATTTAACCTCCGCTTTTCCAGGTAGCTTGTTCCATAAGGAAACTTGCTGAGCTTCTGGAGCTGAGGTGAATCTGGCAAATCTGTAACACGTGCTTTGCTTCAGAGGCAATGAATTGATGGAGAGCACAGCTTGCAGGCATCTGCTGAAGGGGAGCACATAAGGAGATTCAGAGAATGGGATGTGTTGCTTGCCACTTGGAAAGCTTGGGTTCAGGGCCTTGCAGTAGTGTGTCCACAACAAGGAGAGAACTGCCACAGGCAGGGCATTACCAGAGAGGAATATGAGGGAAAATCATGGCACCATGAAAATTATTTAATAGAACTAAATATAACAATATTGTTTCAAATATTCTACCCCATATAAATGTGCATTAAAAATTAAAATGTGTTGGAGGGTGGGTGCATGCTTTGAGCAGGAGTATGTGAACCCCAAGCCGTTACAAAACAGGGTGGGAGTTACCTGACCTGCATAGTTCAGGGCAGAAGATCTCCTTAAATGAACTGCATTTGAGAGAACATCAGTCTAGAAATATCTGCTTTTAAGAGCCTGTATGTAGCTGGAATTTTTCTGGCTTCAGTTTCTAACCAGTGAATCATCATCTGCATTTGTCTAATGGTTATAGAAGGCTTCTATTACCAAATTTCTTTGTGAATATATGTGTGGATTCAGCGAGTCTTCTGGTAGCCTCATCTTTGCTAATCAGACAGATGTACGATGTGGGGTTGTTCAGGTTAAAGCATGTCTTTTCCTTTCACTGCTGTTCCAATCTGTATGTGAACCATTTGTAATTAATATCCTTCACTAACTGGAGTACCAGTGCAACACATACCAGTTGCATGACTGACAGATACCCTCACTTGATTTTCTTTTGCATGTGCCTCCCAAAATCATACCTATAAAGAAGTTTTCCATCATTCTTGTGATATAGATTTGTTATAACTTAAATTTGCAAGATGAAATTTTGTGTACTACTAAATTAAATAACTTAGAAATGAAGCAGTATTGTGTAAATAGTATTAATATTTCTTTAAAAGCCAAGATGCAATTGTAAATTTATTTCTTTTTTCAGAAGTGTGTTAAAGGTTGGTCCAACTCCCACAAGAAATTGTTATCTTTACTTAATGCTTTGTCTCTCTCAAGAACTACATTACTGTAATGTACAATCCCCTGAGTGCTTTCTGAGTGGAACCTTCAAAGACCATGGTCTGCAAAATTGATCTCTGGAAGTGATCCTAGGAAAATGGCTTTATAGAGTTACTGTTTCTTTTGTTGGCATAATGCAGTTAATGCTGCTAATCCTACAAATCTAACGTAGTCACATTACTCCTCATCTTTCATATTTTATTTCTTTCAAGGTTTTTATTCAGTTTTACCTTGGGATGTTATTTTGCATATGTAAAAAAAGGAAGGACGGTTATGAAATTTTATGGCATCTATGGGAGTGAGATGGCACTCATTTAACTGTTGTCTCTGGTGTTAAGGCATATGACAAGGACAGGTAAGGAGTTAGATACTCAGATGGTTCAGAGCTATTGTGATTGAAACTACTCAAAAAAATTAGTCCCATTCAAAATGGGAAATTCAAACACTAACCCTTGGGTGTAGATTTGCTATTCAGAAAGATTAAATGTTTAGAAACTCATCCAGCTTGTAAAAATGCCTCTCTTGGACACTTTCAGTAGTATTTAATAGACTTGTAATTATTATACTAAACAACTATCAGCCTGTTCTGTGATATGTTATCATGCTGAGGTCGTGAAAAGCAGACAGAAGGACTGAATGCACAAGTCATTTAGCAAGGAGAGGCAGTTCTGCTAGTGGTAGTGATGGCAGCTCTTCTTCACATATCGTGGAGGGATAACAACTCCTAGTGAGGCGCCAACTACCCCATGCTCATCTCACAGATAACCTGCACCCTCACAGACAATTAGTGCTTGCAGGAGATCAAGGCAGGAATGGACACAGCCACTCACTGAGAACCAGAGCTGCACCAACTTCCATACATGAGGGCTCTGGAAAAACAGGGAAAATTCACCCAGTGATGCATATTTAAGAAGGCTTCAGAGAATTAATTGATCTCCTGCCTGGGAGCTGCTCCTTGCTTTTGTGTCAATGGGTCTTTTAAAACTTAGAGCTGAGCTTGATCAAACATTTCAAAGTTCAGTGGGGTCACTGTGAACGTGCTGGAATTGTACCTGAGTGGCACTGATAACCTAGTGTAATGTCCACGGTCCTTCTGGCATTGTTCTTCCTTCCAATCAGAAATAAATGCATCACTTACTTAGAAAGAAAAAATGGCTTTTACAGTCTATACTTGCTATAGACTTGAATTATTTTGGTCACTTGTCCAAGTATGTCTTTGAACAGTTGCAGCAGGTATTCTCTTCTTTTGGACTCTTACAAAGGAGTTTTCAGGGGTTTACCTTGCTTTGGTATATTAGTTATGTATTTTTATCTTTTTATATTCTATATTTATGTATTTTATATTAGCTATGTGAATTAGTTTTAAAAAATAAACTAAAAAACCTGCAACAATTTTGTGTCAGCAGTCACACTGCACAAAACGCAAGTAAGGAGCAACTAGAGGAGGTTCAGTAACCTTCTCATGCAAGTTGAAATATTTATACATCATACTATTCACGGAATTAGGACATACTTCACACTGAGAAAAAGAGTTTCTATCCACTGAATTCCCGTAGGAAGCATTTAAACCTCTGCTTGAAGGCCAAATGATATCATACACCGTCTGTGTAAAAGGGCAAGGAAGACGCAGTTGACTAAAAGGCTTTAAGGCAATCTCTCTGCAGGCAGATTTCTATGTGGTATTCCCTGCTCCACTCCTCTGGGAAATAGCAAAAATAGCGGGAGATAACTTTTCGCTCAGCTAAATTTTTTGGGGATTCAGGGATTCACCCGTGCAGAAAGCCAGCTCAGCAGATCTGCAGGCACCTAAACACAACCTCTGTGGCCAGCATCAAACCTGGTAAACAGTTTCTTTCTTCAGTCCCTTTTCTGTCCTTTGTACCTATGTGCTGGTCCTGGAGCTGACAGCACATGAGCTGCTGAATCCTGGAGCCACCTGAGCTCTGCAAGCATCAGCCAAACACATGTGGGCTTTCAGGTAAGGCAAATGGCCCATGTTTGATGTGGCAGCAGCTGTGTCTTAGGTATAAGCAGGATGTTCAGCATGGTGAAGACTGGGAACCACCAGTGGAGGTTTAGGATTCCTGCTTTCTCCCGAAAGGTAAATGCTAGATAAATCATAGCCTGATGAGGTAGGACTGTGGTGTGCTGATAACCCCCAGAGCATGGACAGTTTCTGAGGTGTCTGCAGAAAGTGACAGAAAATAGCAAGTCAACTGTTGGTCTATGAAAACCTGCTGTACCAGCTCTCTATCTTCCCTGGGAAGTGTTTATGGGTCTGAAAGCTGGAAAAGGCCAGGGCTCTGTGTATAGCCTGGCTTGCAGCATGGTCACTGGTTCTGCTGCAGCACTACGGAGAAAACCATCTCAGGAGTGTGCTTCTTTCAGCCTGCACAAGCAGCAACCAGTGAGGACTCCCCAGCATGTGGCAATTCAAGAGCAGCAGGAGAAATGTGTGAGAGCGAGAAGGGAATCAGACAGTTCTCCATGTGGCAAGGCAAATGTGACATGTAACTACTGAGCAGTTAGGCATATCTTACTCCTCCTGTGAACCTAAGGGATAGCTCAGGTTATGCTCATTACAAGAAGCCTGCAGTCCTCCACCAGCTTGCCAACTGCTCTTTCCAGGGATGGTGCGTATCACTTAAGCCTGCCACAGAGGCAGCACAGGATGTGACACTGTAATGCAGGGTGGGAACTCACCAATGTTCCTGCAGAGACCAACTGTGCCTGAGACAAGGACACCCACTCGTCAGGAAACTATTCTTCTGAGCATCCAGATGTCTGGGAGGAAGTTTGGTAGCAGGAAAAGGAGCAGAGCAGAAACTGCAGCCATGGGAAAGACTTAAAATGCCCTAGAATAAAGAAAAGCAAATGTGCAGACATGGACACCGACCTAAAATAAACCCTGAAAAAACAAAACCTAGAAGAGCAGGCTCTGGCTCCCCTGCAATGCACACCACTGAATACAGAAGAGGGACCAGAAGCTGCAGTGAAGCTGTCAGCTGGGTCAGGTTTGCCAAACAGAAGGGACAAGGTGTTACCAGCGCAACAAAACATCCATAGCTGCTGCTGAGAGTGGCTGCATCTTTGCAGCAGGTCTGAGTGTCTGCCTGCAGCAATGGCCATCTCCAGAGGGAAAACTGCTGCTGCCAGGGCAGCTCATCCGCCCCAAAGTCAGGAACAGGGCTGAGAGCCTGGCAGCCCTCAGCACTGCTGCCTTTTGAACCAACTCAGAGATGCCAGGATGTATTAGATAAACATCTTCATCCAATTTAAGCAAAATAATTTATTCATAAATGTCTCATGAGAAAGGAAGCACACCTTATTCAATATTTTATGTAGCTGATATGGTTAGCAAAGGATTTGTAACTCGCAGGTTCGTAAACAACCTTTTTTAAACTAATGCAGAAGTGGGAAAATGGTGGCATTCAAGCTCCTGCAGAGAATGTTGGAATCCCAAACGCTGTCATGTTTTAACAACAATGTAGTATGATTACAGTTTTGCAGAATTCAAACTTAAACAGGGTAAGTGCAGATTAGATACAGGGAAGAAGTTCTTTACTGTGAGGGTGGTGAGGTACTGGAATAGGTTGCCCAAAGAAGTGGCAATTGCTCCATCCCTGGTAGTGTTAAAGGCCAGGTTGGACAGAGCCTTGGGCAACATGATTTAGTGTGTGGTGTCCCTGCCCACGGCAGCAGGGTTGGAACTGGATGATCTTAAGGTTCTTTCCAACCCTGACTATTCCATGATTCTATAATGTACAGTAGAAGAATGAAAACTCAGGAGCTATTTTCTCTAGAAATGCAGTTATGTGAAATGTGTTAAAAGGTTACACTGATTTCAATCACAGTTGAAAGAAAAACTTCTAAAAATTCAAGGCTGAGATGATAATCCTTACAATTTTCTTTGCTATTGATATATTTAGATGTTTATTTTACATGTTTACTGGTTTTCTTCATTTTGTGCAAATGAGGCAGTTCAATAAGGTCCTATCAGCATTTATGAACTGAATTATTCTGTGATTCAGTTTTCACTTTTGTTACCCCTGGGCAAAAATATCAATCCCATCACCAATGTTGGCCTTGGTGGTGGAGTAAACTGGATGCAGAATTCAACCCAAAGCATAGATAGAGAACGTTATAAGGTCAAGAGAATATCGCATTGCTGAACTTTACAGTTCCTTACTCCTTGTCCTGCATCCAGCATCCCTGGAGCAGATTGAAGGAGATGGAAATCCAAGTGAGCTCTGTACAAAAGAGGCTGTCCACAAATAATTGGAAGTGATTTGTAGTGAGATCTTTAATTCCAAGTCTGTCTGCTTTATAGAAGAGTTGGGATTTAATTATAGTTGTTGCAAAGCTTTCCTGACATTCTTGAGATTACTGAGCATATACATAAAGCAGCAAATTCTGCAAATCACTAACATTAGTTTTTCCTTATAAATCCTAGGAAAATTGAGATGATGCTCAAAACTGATGTGGCATTTTTTAATCGTACTAAATGGATGGCCAGCAAAATGTGGGTCAGTCAATGTTACAGTAATTCCTAGCAAAAGAATGGGAAATAGGGATTTGTCAGAGTAGTGTGTCAGAGTGAGAACTTCATACAGCATTTAACCTCCTATTGTGTGACATTTTGATTTAAAAATTAATGCTATCAATACTGCAAGTACTAAGTGGATTAAAAAGTAAATGTATGTTTTATGGGGTATTTCTTAAAGAGAATACATAATGGAAGAAGGTATCTCTGAAGAGTTCTGCAGTGATGAGTGCTTGGCCCAGTACTGCTCTTTTTTTGCAGGGGGAAGGAGGAGAAAGTGTTGGAAATAAAGTCAGAACTGGCTAATAAAGTTTGCAAAATTCATACACTAGCAGAGTAGTAAATCATGATAAGAACTTACACAACATGATTCTGGACTGCTGTATAAACTGAACTTATATTGCAGGGGGGAAAAGCCAACAGAGCAAACAAACGCTGCTGCAGCCAGTGACAGGATTCTCGCTGTCTTTGACAGAGACAGTATTTTACATGACTTGTTTTAATAGAGTAAGACAAAGGTTAATTTATCTGTGAGCAGAGATTGCAGTTCTGCCTCTGAAGACTGGGACATTACATTAAGATAAACAGGACTGAAAATATTCATAGATCACAACAGATCAACCAGCTGAACAAAAGCACTGGCGATAAGACTGCTGCTGCAGGGCTGCACTGGGAAGTAGGAACATTTTAGCCCCACTGAGGCGGAGTCCTTGGTCTGAGCAGGTTCAGGAGCACCCACCATGTTACTAAAGGGCTGAGTGGTCCTCAGCCAGATGCTGCACTTTTTCTGTCATTCATTCTGTATTTCCTAGTTAATGATGCTTGGCCCAACCTGAACTTTTCTTCTACCTCAAAAGTCAAACAATTATTGATAAATTGGCAAAGGTTCAGAAATGAGACAGGCGAGTAATCCAAAATCTGGGAAGGGTGTATTACAGTGATTAAGCATTTCTGGCAGCTTGGCTTTTTCGGAGTAGCAAGTAACTAGATCAAGGTCTTTATGTGGGAAAAAGATAACACCTGATACATTACGGTTCTGTCCTCTATTAGACAAAGTTAAAACAAAACCTAATACCTGGAAACTGAATTTAGACAAATAATTGCCATTATATGATCTCCTAAATCTTGTTTGGGGTCTTGTCACAGGCTGTCCCTAGACACTTTTCTGCAGATGTGAATCTGCAAAACAGACCTATTATTCCAGTGTAGCAATTTGACTTCAAGACCCACGTTTAGTTTCTGACAAGTTACTGTTCTCAGCTCTGAGGCCCCCCAGGCAATGCACAGCAAGGAACACTACAAAGGAAACAGCCACACTGTATTTCACTTAGAATTGTTTCCTTTATGAGCTGCAACATTTGAAACAGCAGAGCCTGAAGGCAGCCTCCCTCTGCCAGGTCTCCCCAGCCCAGGCACACCAGGTCCTTACATCTCCTTGGCCATTTCCCATGGATATGGCAGGGACAGAGGTGCTGCAAGCAAGAACCGGCTCTGACCTCTGCCCACCTCAGGCTCCTACAGAGAGTTATTCTGCATGAATCTGAGCTAAAAACCTCCACAGAATATCAGGGAAGAGCTGCATGATGCTGATGGCACTTGATCACTTTGTCCCATCTCCTCCATCCCTGGTGGCAAGGTCCAAGCCAGCACTGTCAGACAAGGGCTCCAGCCCATGGTGACTTCTACAGGGCTTTCATAAGACCAGAAGGGATTTGTAGTTTGACAAGAGAGCTCCCAAATTCTGAGATGTTTTCCTAAACACATACCCTAAAGACCAGCCACCAGTTTTTGTGGCGGAGGCAGGGTGTTCTGGGGGAATTGTTACAACCTGTGTTTTGCAAACAACGGGTCTATTATATTAATTTCTCAAAAAGGCACATTATGAATCAAAAATCAATTCACATGTTGAGAAGTTAATTTTGAGTAATGGTACCAGGGGAAAAAAAAAACAACAAACCAGAAGTGCTCTGTTTCAATATTTTCAACATAAAATGGTCTTGGTTCTGTTTTCTAACAGTACTTCATTCTAAAATTGATCTATGTTTAGTGTTAGTAAAGGGTAAAAATATGTGAAAAGTGAGTAATTTATCTGAACGGATATTAGTTTTCCCTAATTTATTTTCAGTTTGGCCACCAAACAGAAAAATCAATTATTCTCACAACTCTCTTCACTATAAATAAGTGCCTCTCTTCCAACGCACTGCTCTCCAGTTTCCTCCTCTTCATGGAGACTTTCTCTATTACCAGAAATAGTAACTTGTGGTTTTCCCTAGATAATATCTTCTGACACTCTCACTCATACAAATTCCCTGTGATTTTTTTTACTGCTAGTGGTGATTATAACTAGTTAGCTTATGCTGTAAGTTTCATTAACATGATCTCTATTGCCTCCTTCAGATAATGAAGCTATTAATTAAAATTGTATCTAACAAGGATCCACTGGGTATGTGACTAACTATTGTTCCAATGTGGTTAGATGTTGGGTCTGATTATTTTCCTTCGCTTTCAAAAGGTTTTCAGTACACATTGTATTGAGCCAATCCAAGTCACTCAGAATATTTTGGACGAGATGTTACAAAACACAGGATCATGTTCTTCAGCAAAATCAGGATGTTATCACATTTTCCTCCTATTGCCATTTGACCGGCAAGAAGTATGTTGGATAAACCATATACTGTATAAACTCCTACTGTTTACTGCTCGTTGGCTTCATTAGCCTCTTCATGCTAGCGGCTGTCTGCAGCTACTTCCCGCATCACTGTATGCACACTTATTTTATGCAAAGAGTGTGTAACATTGCCAATTTCCCACTGTGAAAATCTTGATACTTTTTTCAGAGCTATTAAAGTGTTGGTTCCACTCAACAGCTGTTTACCTTGGTACCACCATCAAGATGAAAAATGAGTCTGGGGCCAAAGATCATTTTGGCAGTGATGAAGTAAACATTTATTCAAATGACAGCCTGAGGCAAAAAACAAGGAGACATTCCAGAGGTCTGTTAGCATCAGGAGAAAGACCAAAAAACTACAGAAAGTGTTGGTTTACTTCTCAGAGAAAAGTGAAAATATATAGCAGATTATATGAGGGCTGTAATTTGGTGGGGGATGTTTCTGTTTCATCACTGGTATTAAATTTGATCATATGGTTAACACCATTGGCATCATTATAAAAAGGTAAAACTACAGGTGAGATAGGAGTAGGAATATGAATAGGAATAGGAACAGGAACAGGAATAGGTTAAAGACTACCTAGATGCATTCACTGATCCTGAAAATTACAGAGGGAATTGTAAATCTTACAGGCAAGAGGGTGAGGCAATATCATGGTGTGCATACGAGCTAAGTTTTAGAATATTAGAAAGACTATAAATAGACAAATACAGTGTCTTTTGTTTAGAAAAGGATGAGGGAGGTGTCTGAACATAAGAGAATAGAACTGAAGGAGTACAGATTGGTCTGCAAAGCTGTAACTCTTAGAATAATATAGAAATAAACAATGTTTTTTATGAATACATAGAAGATAAAAGAGGGATGAGTAATGCCTAACATGGACTTATCGAGGAACAATCTTGTCAAATTTAATTTATTCTGTTTTATTACAGGATAACTTGCCGTGTAAATAAAGACAAAGTTATAAGTGTCCTATATCTTGACTCTTCTAAGGCCTTTAATGCCCTCTTACGTAATATTTTCAGAGCCAGATGAGGAAAGGTTGTTTAGGTGAAGCTCCTGGAAGGTGAATGCATAGGTAGGTGGCAAGAAACACTTTTAAAGAGTAGCTACTCCTAGCTCACTGATAAAACAAACGTGTGTATCTATCTTTAGCAGCTCCACAAGAGTCCGCCTTATGTTTGGTGTTAGCCACAGCTATTATTAATGGCTTGAACAATGAAATAGGTTATATGCTTATTAAATCGTCAGATTCTATTAACCTAAGTGAGCTGCAAGCACTCTGGAGACTTACATAGTTAAGTACTTAAGCTGTGTCCAGGTTAGTATAACTTGCTTGTCATCAGGGCTAATTAATCACATTAGCATCTTGCTAATGTGACTACACTGCTTGTGGTATCTGCGATATCTCTGAATGGCACTGCATTATGCCACAGAGATATTCTGAAAGAGAGAAATTCCATACTTTTTCCATTTAATCTCCTTCTCCAGACCTGCTATAGGTCAATATGGTGATTTACTAGCAGGTCACTTAGGTACATTTAAACATTTTACCATAAATCCTCCTGGAAATACAGCAGACTTAGTTGTACCGTGTTGTATAATGCCAGGGTGAATGCTCACTTTGTACTAGAATATCGTCTTGTGCAGCATCAAAATCTCTCTCTGCAGATCCCAAGCTTCCTCTCCTCTATCCAAGTATTGATCACGCCCTGCATGTTCAAAAGACCTGCATAGTCCCTAATGCCTACACTAGAAGTGTGGTAATTTTCCTGCTTTTCCTGAAAATATATTAGATTGCAGGAGGACTATGAATCTAGCAGATCAATTCCAGAGGAGTTAATATCACCTACTTTTGCCTCCCCATTGAATAGCTCTAAAATTAGAAACAAGCAGAAGCATTACACAGCATCCTAATTGGCTTGTCACTAGGGTAAAGTAACCAGCCAGATTCTGACTTACAGGAAATCAGAAGGTCCTTCTCTTGCTGCATCCTCAATGGTCTGTTGTTTTACCTTTCAGGAAGAAATATCTGGAAATAAATGTAACATATATTTAATTGAATTAGAATGTTAATCTATTTAGAGCTTCATTTTTTAACCAGTGTGAGGTATGTTCAGTCATTCTCCACTGTGAAAAAAATTAACTGAAAACATCATAAGTCACATCCTGACTGTAGTAATATTACCTTGTTAAGGGCAATGAAGGGACTCGAGCACTGGCAGGTACAATTTTGAAAGCCTCATCAATGTTATGATTATCAGCATAGAGTCCTTATTCAAATAATTGATGTTCATGGTAGTAAAGTTGCAGCCACCTGCACGATGCCTGGGGCTCTGGAGAGAAAAACCTAAAATGCATCTTACTGGCAGAAGAGTTTATGTACTTAAACTAGGCTGGTCTAGAGAAATATATGTAGATCCTTCGCCATGTGAATTCCAGTCTAGGAGACATATCTTAACTAAACTTCTTATATGAAAAATATGTCTAGACACCAGCCTTAACTGTACAGCTATCTTTGACAATGTACAGTATATAGCCTGCAGCACACTATTTCACAGTTCCTTTTGTATTGAATCTACTGACCCTCTGGCAAACAGCTGCCACATGCCACAGCAATAGAGGCGAAATCTCCATCATTTCAGGAGGAGTCTCTGATGGTGTTTCTGAATGGCACAACACAGCAAGCCACCTGAAAGCTCTGTCTGGGCTAATTAGCAGCACTGACAAGCAGGCTATGCTACCGAGGCAGAGTGCTGCACAGTGTGCTGTTGGGAGCAAGATCACTTGCTCAGAGAAGCCCTAGATGCTGCCATGCAGAAGGCTCTTGTCATTGTAAGATAGCTTAGCAGGCCCCAAGAGGCAGCATTTCTTGGTGGGCTGGGACTGGAAAGTTTAGGTCCCAAGCTCCCAAGAGGCCCATTAAATGCTTTAGTTTATCCAGTGTGTTTCAGAGTTGTTCTGTAACTCCTCCAAGTTGGAGAGGCTGAGGGAAGAAAGCTGAAGGAGGTCTTAGCCAAGTTGTACGTCAGAGTGCACAGAGACTTCTTCACCATGGATCTTAATAACTATGTTCACACTTTCCCTGTACTTACTTCATCAGGTTCGTCTGTGCTCCCACCTGCTTTACCCTTCAACTGCCACTGTTCATCCCACTTCTTCAAAGGAAAACCTATCCCGGATTATGAGGTCCAATCTTCTGCTGTCACTAGGACCCCTGCTACTTAATCTCTTTCCCATGCTTTTTTTTCTTTTAAAGACTGGTAGGATCTTTACTTCCTTTCAGTCTTTGCTTCCACATACATCCCAGGTACTTCTCACCTGCCTCACATCTTTTCCCCTTCACTGCAGCCCTGGCTCCTTGCCTGACCACCAGTCTCCCACTATCCCCCTCTCTGTTTACTGAAGTAGACTTCTGTCACTTGTAGCCAAGTGCCTTGGTTCAGGGTATATTTTGGGTACATTTTGGAATATGTGACTTTTAGCTGATGATTGCAGGAGGATATCGACTCCTGCAGCCTGCTTGTGATGCAGCTCCAGCAGGGACATGCTGTGCTTCCTGGCTCTGCCCTGCTTTATGGGTGCCCTGCAAAACTCCTCTTCTGCTGTCACCAGTAAGAGCAGGACTAAATTCAAGAGAAGTGGGGCAAATATTCTAAATTACTCACATTTTAAGGTAAGCCTAAATCAGACCATTTCTGGCTGAAACACTGAGAGCAGCAGCAGTTTTTCTGACACTGATAACAGTAATTCTAGCCATCCTTTTGCTATGCCTCTTCCACAGTTGTAAACACTACAGAAATAGAGAGAAATGCCATTTCCCACTCCCTGGAAAGGAACATTTCACCAGTGCAGCTGGGCCCCAGGGGGCAAGAAAGCCAAAATGTGCAGAAACTATCATAAAAAAGACATCATGTAAAAGTTAATGCTTTTTGATAGACAGCAAGAGCTCATCAGTGGTGAGGCAGTCGGTTGCCATGGTGACAGGGCTGCACACCAGGGCTGCCCGGGCTCCCTGCGCTCCCACCAAAAGGTCTTGAACGGGGAATCACTCCCTTGCTCAGCAATCACTCCCCTGCTCCAGGAGAGCACACCCGCTGCTGCTTGCAGCCAGCTCCTGAGACAAGGGAAAAATTGATTTGGACTGACACGTGTTTAAGATGCTACCTACCAGTGCTGGCACTCGGTGAAGCTGTAATGAAGCCCAAGACATGCTTAGGTTACCTTTGTCATCAGTGAATTGGCACAAAATATCCTACTTGGCCTTTAGCATTGTCCCAGCTTCAGCTCATACTGAGTGCAGGAAAGGGGGGAGTGGAGAATTTCACCTTCTTCAGCTTTTGCTCTGGATGCCCGTGTGCCCTTGGACACCTCAAGACTACTATGATTTTGCCTTCCTCCTCTTCCAGCCTAAGAACTGAGGTCTGTCCAAATTAGTGGATTTTGTTCTTTGGACATATAGAATCATAAAATCATAGAATAGTTTGTGTTGGAAAGGACCTTAAGATCATCTAGTTCCAACCCCCCTGCCATTCGCAGAGACACCTCACACTAAACCATGCCACCCAAGGCTATGTCCAACCCAGCCTTGAACACCGCCAGTGATGGAGCATTCACAACTACCCTGGGCGGCCCATTCCACTGCCTCACCACCCTCACAGTAAAGAATTTCTTCCTCATATTCAGTCTGAACTTCTCCTGTTGAAGTTTGAACCCATTACCCCTTGTCCTATCACTACAGTCCCTAATGAAGAGTCCCTCCCCAGCATCCTTGTAGGCTGCCTTCAGATACTGGAAGGCTGCACTGATGTCTCCACACAGCCTTCTCTTCTCCAGGCTGAACAGGCCCAACTTTCTCAGCCTATCGTCATACGGGAGGTGCTCCAGTACCCTGATCACCCTCATGGCCCTCCTCTGGACTTGTTCCAACAGTTCCATGTCCTTTTGATGTTGAGGACACCAGAACTGCACACAATACTCCAAGTGAGGTCTCACGGGAGCAGAGTAGAGGGGCAGGATCACCTCCCTTGACCTGCTGGTCATGCTCCTTTTGATGCAGCCCAGGATACAGTTGGCTTTCTGGGCTGCAAGCGCACACTACCGGCTCATGTTCATTTTCTCATTGACCAACACCCCCAAGTCCTTCTCCGCAGGGCTGCTCTGAATCTCTTCTCTGCCCAACCTGTGGCTGTGCCTGGGATTGCTCCGACCCAGGTGTAGGACCTTGCACTTGTCATGGTTAAATTTCATCAGGTTGGCATCAGCCCACCTCACAAGCTTGTCAAGGTCCCTCTGGATGGCATTCCTTCCCTCCAACGTATGACTGAACCACACAGCTTGGTGTCATCGGCGAACTTGCTGAGGGCGTACTCAATCCCACTGTCCATGTCACCGACAAAGATGTTGAACAAGACCGGTCCCAACACCGATCCCTGAGGGACACCACTCGTTACCGGTCTCCAGCTGGACATTGAGCCATTGAGCACAACCCTGTGTGTGGCCATCCAGCCAGTTCTTTATCCACCGAGTGGTCCACCTATCAAATTGATATCCCTCCAACTTAGAGACAAGGATGTCGTGTGAGACAGTGTCAAAAGCTTTGTACAAGTCCAGGCAGATGACATCAACTGCTCTACCCCTGTCCATCAGTTCTGTAGCCCGAGGAACTTCCTGGATTGCTTGTGCCAGGCCGTACCATCTCTCCAACAGATATCAGGGTGGTTGAAGTCCCCCATGAGAACAAGGGCCTGCGAGCATGAGGCTGTTCCTATCTGTCTGTAGAGCGCTTCATCCACAGAGTCCTCTTGGTCAGGCGGTCTGTAACAGACCCCCACAATAATGTCTCCCATCGCTGTTCTCCCTTTAACCCTGACCCACAAACTCTCTGTCAACTGCTCACCTGTCCCCAGACAGAGTTCCATACTCTCCAGCCTATCCCTAACATAAATAGCAACTCCCCCTCCCCGCCTACCGGGCCTGTCTTTCCTAAAGAGCCTGTAACCTTCCATTCCAACACACCAGTCATAGGAGCCATCCCACCATGTTTCTGTGATGCCTATGTTATCATACCCCCGTAGACATGCACACATCTCTAATTCCTCTTGTTTGTTCCCCATGCTACAGGCATTTGTATAGAGACATCTGAGCCGAGCTCCAGTTGAAGCCGGCTCATTGGCTGGAGCAGCTGGAATATCTCTATATCGCTCCGAATGTTTACTATAGGTGCTGGCAAGTGACTGGGTGTGTTGGGATGAAATGATGCTCCTCTCCCCCAACACATCTAGTTTAAAGCACCCTCGACCAGTCTGGCAAGCCTCCTCCCAAATCCACTCTTCCCTTTCTTTGTCAGACCAGCTCCACCAGCCCCCAGTAGACCTGGCCTACTAAACTGAGTCCCATGTTCAAGGTACCCAAACCCCTGACTATGGCACCACTCTTCTAACCATTTATTAACCTGGCCAATCCTCCTAGCCTTTTTAAGGTCTTCCCCTGTATCCTGGAGAATTGATGAAAAGACAATCTGCTCTCCAGAGCCCTTGACCACCTCTCCCAGAGCTCTGTAGTCCTTCTTTATGTTCTCCAGGCTACTGCTATCTATATCAGTAGCACCTACAGGGATCAATAGAAGTGGATAATAGTCAGTGGGACTGATTAGTGCAGGCAGCCTCTCTGCAACATCCCTGATCCAAGCCCCTGGTAGGCAACACACATCCCTTGAGCCCGGGTCTGGCCGACAGATGGATTCCTCTGTTCCTTTCAAAGTAGAGTCCCCTACTATTACAACCCACTGCTTTTTCCTGGCAGCGCCAGTAGTGATCTTCTTTACCAGTGAATCAGCCGGTTGTTCCTGGTGGGAGTGTGGTTCTTCATCAGCCCCCTGCAGGACAGCAAAGTGGTTCTGGGCAGGAACAACAGATTTAGGAGGAAGCCCCTTGCTTTTAATTGTCCTCTTCCTCCTTTTTTTGTTGTTTTTTTCTGTTACTGTTTCCCAGCTTCCTGGGTTAGCGGCCTTCTTTCCTGCATGAGTGACAGGGGACGCTTGAGGCCCCTGCACAGTCTGGTCCTGGAGCAAGCAGTGCTGCTTCCTCTCAGCTTCCCTGACACCTTTCAGCCTAGTAACAGTGTCCTGCAGCTCAGCCACCTGCTGCAGGAGGACCTCCACCAGGGCGCATGGCATGCAGCTCTGCCCATTGTGCACCCTTCCCTCCGGAGAGCAGTGCAGGCGCTCTCTACACCCCGAGCTTTGCATTGTATCCTCCCCTCTCATCGGCTCTGTCTGGGTGCCTACGCTGGCCACCACTGGGGCAGTCAGAGCAGAGCTCCCAGACCGGGCTCTGGTCATACAGCGAGTGTTCACCATCCTGCTCACCTGCCCATGCGAACTGCTGCATAAACTGACTCGAGCCTGCCCTGTTCACCATGCTCCTGATCGCTTGCGCTCCCTCCATATCAGATGTATTAAATGGTTATAATAGTTGTAGGTAGCTATGTAAGTGGACTCAGAGTGAAATTGCTAGTTGTTGGCAGGCATTGGGTGAATGTGATAGCCAGTAAGTGATACCCCAGAAACCCAGAGGAAAGTCCCAGAGAGCCCATGTAGTTGCTCTTCCATGCAGCTACAGACATGAAGATCCACCTGGTAGCCAGACCCCTCGGGGAAGCTGGGAAAAAAAGCCCCTGCGGTAGAGCTGAATTTTATGAGGGCTGGATGACGAAACTGCTCAGAGGGTGGGCAGGATGCAGCTGTGTTCCTGAAAGGGGCATCTCCCCCAGGTTTCCCTGTGCCTGTGACATGGTGCATGAGAACATGTGTCAGCATGTTCTCATGTATTCTGTTTTTAACCAGTTCCCTCAACTGTCACCCTAATAGGGTCCAGCCCCACCAAAACTGATCATTCATTGCCACACACCTTTATTGCTATTTATTCATTAGTACATAACTTCCTACTAACCCATTCCCTCCTCGCAGGCATCCTTCTCTTTTGGGTAATTCCTTTCTTTCTAGCTCTTCTCCAACCATGCACTTACTCCTTCTCCCCACTCTTTCTCTTAATTTCTCACCACTTGAATGCCCAGATGTGCATTTCTTGCCAGACATTGCCCATGGTCCAGCAAATGCATTCATCTGTTGTTCTAACCCACCATATCCAAGGGTTTCCCCAGTACAACACACCGTCCTTCCCTGTAGAGCTCCAAACAAAATGTTTGAGAAGGTCTCCACCACTGCAAATAATTGACTAGTTCCAAAGAGAAATGCTGTGATTAGAAACATTAACCAAACAATAAGCTTTTATTTTGTGCTTTGCGTGATAATCTATATATAACAAATGAGCACATTTCTTGTCAGATAAAATGATCAATAATATGTTCTAAGCCAATTTGGGGCACAATGTATACTTTTAAATATTTTATAAAATCTCTTTAAACTTGCTTATTTCAGCTACACACACACGCAAATGTTTTTAAAAACAGTATTATGGATGTAAAATCCAGCATGGAAGAGGATAGGCCAAACAAAGAGCTGTCTCCCACTTGTTTTACATCCCTTTTGTTCTGTGTTGCATGCTCACATGCTAATTGGTAAACAGGATCCTGTCTTATCAGGCACCTGAGACAGCATCTGCTGTCCAGAAAGATCAGGATGATGAGAATCCTATTTCACCTGTTGAAGAAGCCTTTGGCGAAAATCCTGCTGTAAGACTTGGATTTTTTTAGATGAGACTAGACTGCAGCCACAGGGCTGTGCCCCAGTTAATGCCCAGGGAGAAAAATAGTAGAGGTACAACAGGGTTGTTGGAGAGAAAGGATAATCTCTTGAGGATTAAGATGATGAAAGCTGTCCTGAAGAGCTGGACACTATCCCCCTTTGTGCCACAGAATTCTTCTGTGGTGCCAGGCAAGATGCTTAAAACTTTTCATAGATGAGCGGCAACTCAGTACAGCTCCTTCTGAGGCTTCATCTGCAGAACTGCTGCAACCAAAATCCATGGGAGTTCTGCTTTGAAGAATGAGGTCCCAGCTGCCTTTTAAGTGTTCTGGCCAGAATATACCCATCTTCTATCTCATAGAGACATGGTATTTTCTAATACTATAAAGCACACATGTAATTGTGATAAGAACCATAAAAACACCTCATAGAATCATAGAATAGTTAGGGTTGGAAAGGACCTTAAGATCATCTAGTTCCAACTCCCCTGCTGAGCCTGTCTTTGGGTATTCTGAAGAAATCTCTGAAACCAAAGAGTGAGACTAGAGGATTCAAAGCTTGAGAGGTATGCAACTGGAGTGATTCATGTGCACCCAAAACAGGCATCTACTACCACTTTCCATTTCCACTGCACTAAACTGAAGGACTAGTGGGCATCCCTTAGAAAGATCTGTGCCCCTTTGGCATCAGAGGGCAGAAAGGACATCCTAGGACAATCACACCAGCCACTGCCTGGGCACAGGCAACTGTGTCTTCTTTCCCACACACTTTAACTCAGCTTGTCAGAAAAATCCTAGTTTCTTCCTCTACTTCTGGCCATTCCCTTTCTTGCTCCCACATTTCCCTACCCCAGACTTGACTCTCTTTTCCTGGCTTCTCCTCCATTCTCACTAGTTCATCCTCCTCAGCTCCCTTGGCCCATTTCTGCAGAGCACATCTCTCCTGGCTCCTTCCTAGGTCTGTATATTTTCTTCCTATCATACCAATTCCAGGTTTCATCTTCTTTGTGTGCACATTCACAGGCTCATCATCCCTAAACTGGCCACTTGGCCCAAACCCCTTCCCCACTACCTCCCTTCTTCTCTCAGAACTCCTTGCCAAAGGAGTTGGCACTTCACTCCAACATCCATCTCTATATTGTTTGTCCTGGGCAACTTCAGGCCTCCTCCTGCCTTCTAGGTTTGGCTTGTATTGTCTTCACCTCCACACTCAAGGGTCCCTTAGAGGACAAGGAAGACAAGCAGCAGCCCTGGGGACCAGGTAGCCTCCACCAGGAGAAAACAGAATGGAGCATGGAAGGGAAAGGCCATCACTCCTCCCACTGCTAGAAGCTGGAACAAGTTCAGTTGCTCTCTGAAGGCAGCGTATGAGCAGTCTCGTCACGTGCAGCAACTGCAGTAGGAGCACGGTGAGGCAGCGGAGCATACACAGGCACCTCTGTCAGCGATGGACAAAGCACACTCGGTGGGTGCCGGATCTCCAGGAATTGTAGCTGTAGTTTGCATGCTTGGACCTACCTCCCTAAGAAAGTGAGGCAAGTGTGAATACTGGGGGCACACACTGCCAGCGCTGCCTGTGCCCGAGCAAACACATGCCATGTGTGCCACCCTACTGCCCTCCAAGAGGGGAGTGCTCCAGCATGCAGGGCAGTAACAGCATCACTGCACCGAGGCGGCTCCCTTGGGCTCCCACCCTTTAGCAGCTGCTTTCAAAGCCCTGACTCTGTTCCAGACATGAGTATGGGGTCCCAAAACCTGTTAGGCGCTGCCCCTTCCTAACCCCTCTGCGGTGCACTGGGTGAGGGCTGGCATGCTCGCTGCTTTGGGCTGTGCCTGGTTTTTGGCAGAAATCAAATGTGGTGAGAAATAGATGGAATTTTATTTTCGATAGTGATTTCCACAGGAATCTCCCTCCTCGCAGCCCCCGACAAGCGCTAATAGTCAATGGAGTGCAGCCCTCTGCCGGCACCGAGCAGAGCCTGCTGCGGCCGAGGCGGCTGCTCGCCCTCCAGACCCTCCTTCTGCTCCATTCCGGGCGAGGACAGCCCTGAGAGCACTGTGTGTATGTGCCACCGATTACCGCTGTTAACGCAGTCTCAGCGCATAGGTCGGGGACTGCAAATCCAAGTGTCACTGGCATAGGAATGATTATTACCAGATGCTAATTGCTCATTAATATATGCTAATCACTGCTGCATGCCAAAACGCTCAACGCGCCGAGTGCCAGGCCAAAGTCACTGGGCTGGAGCGGAGCTGCTGTTCTCCACCAGTGCCACCTCACCCACCCTAAACAAGAGCTTTACGGTGGTCTTCTCCACGGCCGCCATCCCCCCTCCTGAGGTGAGGAGCAGCCCCTGATGATTGCTGCTCCCCAGGCTCAGGACTTTGCCCCCGCGCGGTTTGCTTCAGCAGAGACAGGGGTCTCCAAGGCCCGGGGCAGGAGGCGCTGCTCAGGGGGGGCAGCAGTGGCAGCCCCCGGCTGAGGACAGGTCGATGCTTTGTGAGGGAACAGAAAACCGCACACACGGGTTTTAAACTTCAGAATGCGCTGCCTGAACACTGCCTCCCAGGACACGCAGCATGCGCGGCGCCGGGACCAGCTCCACCGCCCAGCCGCTGCCCGGGCAGGGAGCCCGCCGGCCGAGGGGCTGAGGGGAGGCCACGGCTGCAGCGCCCCCGCCGCCACGGGCTCGCCTTTCCCGCCCTTCCCGCCCCTCGCCGCTGCCTCTCGTCAGGGACGGCGCCTCAGCCGTGCCCCCCTCACCCCTGCGTTGTTGAGCGGGGCGGCCCCGCCGCTGCCGCTGTGGCTCCCGGAGCCCGGCGCGGAGCCCCGGGCGGCGGCGGGAGGGCGGGCTGCGGGGCGGGCGGTGCGCGGCGGCCGGCAGCGCTGCGCCCCGATAGGCGGCGGCGGGCCGTGCTGGTGCTGCCGCTGCCGGTGCTGCTGCTGGCGCGGAGCCGCTGAAGCCCGGCGGAGGGGCTCGCTGGCTCTCGCACGCAGCGGCGGAGCGCGTCGCGTCGAGCGGAGCCAGCGGGGAGAAGGAGGAGGAGAAGGAGGAGGAGAGGAGGAGGAGGAGGAGGAAGGGGAGGGGGGATCTTCTCGGCGAGGATGCCCGGAGCGGCTGCAGGGACGGCGGCGACAGGAGCAGGCTCGTCAGGAGCGGCAGCAGCGGGGATGCTCCCAGCTCAGGAGGCGGCCAAGATCTACCACACCAACTACGTGCGGAACTCGCGGGCCATCGGCGTGCTCTGGGCCATCTTCACCATCTGCTTTGCCATCGTCAACGTGGTGTGCTTCATCCAGCCCTACTGGATCGGGGACGGCGTGGATACCCCGCAGGCGGGCTACTTCGGGCTCTTCCACTACTGCATCGGCAACGGCTTCAGCAGGGAACTCACCTGCCGGGGCAGCTTCACGGACTTCTCCAGCCTGCCCTCCGGAGCCTTCAAAGCCGCTTCCTTCTTCATCGGGCTCTCGATGATGCTCATCATTGCCTGCATCGTCTGCTTCATCCTCTTCTTCTTCTGCAACACAGCCACCGTCTATAAGATCTGTGCCTGGATGCAGCTGACCTCGGGTGAGTGGGGGCAGCGGCTCCGTAAGGGGGGCTCCGTGCCGCTCTGCCCTGCCCGGCTCTGCCCAGTCTTGGCCCCACGGGGGTACAGGCGGCGCTGGGGAAACTTGCGGCCGCCCTCGCCGGCAGGGGACAGGGGGAGCGGCGGGGCGGGGGGCGCGTTCAGGGGTGCCCCGCCGGCGCGGTGGTGTTCGGAGGGAGCGGGGAGCATCAGCGGCTTTGAGGAGTGGTGCCGGTCCCCGCCCCCCCACCCGCGGGGGTATCGGGCGTGGGCCAGGGTCAGGCTCAGCCCTCAGCCACCGAGGAGCCGGGTATCCGGAGAAATTGTCCGGTTTCGGCCTGCGAACCGACCCGTGAGCATCAAAAGGCCCTGGGGAGGGCTGGCGGGCAGCGGTAGCCCCACGTTGTCCTCCAGCGCTTGGGCTGGAGCTTAAAGGTGAGGAGAAAATGGCAGTGGGGGCCGTGGGGACGCTTCGAGCAGGTGATGGTGGGCGAAAGCAACTGCCAGCCTGTTGAAGGTTAGTGCTGAGCCCACGTTTCCACCTGGTCAAGGCAGAGCCCACTTCGGTTCAATGGGAGGGCATGAAGAGGTATTTTGCTGGCCAACTGGAAGGGCAGGTGAGGTCATTGGATGTTACATGCATGAGTTTTGGTTGGGGTCCGTTCCCTCAGTTCACAGGGATTTTTTTCGTCTGTGCATTAGGAGTTTAAGGAAAACAAAATTCATTTCAGTTGCTGGTTTTGACTCAGAAGGTTTCCTGATTTCATTTGACTTTCCCCATCACATCCAGTGTCTCCCTGGGGGAAGCTCATGATAAGGAAGAGGGAGAACACCAGGACATCCCTTTCTGCATTTCCAACACAGCTTTCCCTCTGAGTTAGTACAGAACTGATGATTTGTGTGCAGCTGGGAGGCAGAGGAGGAGAAAAGAACGGTCTGTAGACTTGAGATAGTAATAAAATCAACTGTAGCGTAATAGCAAAGATTAATTCTTCAATAATTTGGAAAAAAAAAAAAAGAAGTAAAATCAGATCATACCTTCTACTTGTCCTCATGATAAAACCCTGAAATTGAGAAGTTTTGGCTTTGCAAGAGCAAGCTGTTTGGGAAACAGAGCAAAATGTCTCCTAAATGGTCTCACAAACACTTTTTCAGTCCCCTTAATTGACCTACGCTCATTTCAGTTTCTGAACAATAATTCTTCTGAGTTGTTTGCTGAGCAGCTTCTGTGTTCTTCAGTTTGCCACCTAGTCCATGAGGCTTAGTGGAAATTTCTGGTTTGTACGAAACAGCTTTAACTGCTTTTCTCTGCGATGCTGTTCTTAAGTGTGTTACATATATTTTCATGCTGTTTCTGTCACTTAAGTTTCTGTATGGTTTCTTTCTTTATCACTTGGGGGTTGATCTGAAGTCACCTGAGGTTGGTAAATTTTTCCCCGACTCCAGCAATACTCGCTTTGGGTTCTTCATCTCTGCATTGGGAATCCTCTTTGGTGCTGGTGGCTACTTTGCCTGCTGAGTAACATGAATTCTGATATGGTCTTATTTGTTGTACACCATCATGTCACTTGGCTCCAGGCAGGGTAAAGTCTTCCATGTTTTCACCACTGATGTCTTCTCTGCTCCATTAAGGAATTCTGCTTTCAGCTGTCTCCTCTCCTTATGGCTCTGCTGGTTAAAAGTGGCATGAGTTATTTACTGGTTTGGTGCATCCTCAGCCCGATTTGTTCATGTCCAGTATACAGTGGAACAACACAATTTCCAAATCCCTTGCACCTTCCAACATCAGAGATAATGGTGTTTTATTTATATGGTTCCACTGCTTCATGCCAACAGAAGTAACTGCAAGGTAGATAAAAATGAACCAAATTCCTTTACTGCACTTCTACACAGGTGAAGAATAATGTTTAGAAACCACGGTGTGCAGCTTATCTACAGGAGCCCAGCTGGCCTATACCATGTTGCACAAGTGCAGGCGTGACACTGAAGATATGTTTTCAGGCAGAATAACACAGAATTTTTGTCATCTCCAAAGCTGGTAGATGCACTGTAGATATTAAAAGTCAACAAAAGAAGTTTTACATCAGCAATGGAATCACTTTTCAGACTGCTTACCTCCAAAATTAAAATATTAGGGGAATATATGTATAGCCAAGTGGTTATTGGCCATCTTTTCTGGTTTGTACATGAAAGCCCTGCAAGAACTGGAACAACAATGGGCATTGGAAGAGCCTGACTTTGTTGTTTGCTGAATGTCGTACCTTCATTCAGCATTTACCTGACTCTTCATCTCTCTACTAGCCAGAAAAAAAAAAGTTTCCTCAAAGGAACTAAAAGCTATCAGAAAATCCACATTGGTTTGGGTTGCATCCTTTGAAGAAGAAAGCAAACGTGGTGGGACAGAAGTAAAACTTAGAATAGAATGTGAAGGACGAGAGTTATATCGAGTTCTGACACCTTTTCTATGATATATATGACCTACATCCGTTATTATTTTACTGTTCTGAATGTATTAAGTAATAAGCTTAAGATGCTTATCTCACAGATAACAATATCGTAATGTCATCTGCATATGCATATAGATCTGTGTTCAGTTCTCTAAACCTGAAGTGGTAAAATAAACAAGTATGTGAGTATAGCTTTAATTTTGCTTATTATTAGTAATTTTTGCATTCAATTAGATCATATAAGAATACTTCAGATTGTTGTGATTTAAATCTCCTTACAAGCAAGTTTTTGCTGTGGGATCGTGCTTGGTTTAGGATTACAAACAAAAGCTGAGGAACTAATTTCTTTTCAAAAAGGCTTTGATCACATTCTGTCCTGCATGAGTCATTATAAATTGTCAGCATGATACAGCTCTTGTTTTGAAGAGGTGTTTTTTAAATAAGGAAGTGATAAACAATATCTCGGACGCATGCATTTTCAATCCTTGTTGCTGTCTAATCATGTCTATGACATGATTAAGCAGGAAAATCCTAGGAAAAAAAGCTATTTCCTTTGTGTATGTGAGGCCAGCATATATTAGACTCCCTTATGATTTTGCCATGGCTTAGGCTGCTTTTCTTGGTCCTTGTGCATTATGCTGTAAGGGTACACTTGATATCTTGAGAAGCAGTGTTGGCAGTCTTGCTCTCCATCCCTTAGCCTCCCCTTCTGCAATTCAAAATGATTTGTATGAACACTTACCTGATCTGAGCAGCTGCATGAACAGAAACATTTGGTGAAAGCATTAGAAATGAGGTATTATTGCTCTTTACTGCCCTACATCTAGTTTGAAGAAACCTCACAAATAAAGATATTTCTTGAGATTTATTCCTTTTATAAGTTAAATAAATTAAAGTTTTCAGTTCTGTCATTGTGATTTTTTTCATTTTCAGACATCTGTCGTTACTTATTCCCTTTACTAGGACATTGCAAGTTACAGGAAAGAGAAAAGCAAAGAAAGCAAACGAAAGGCACAAGTAGGATGAAACCCATGTACTTGTTTTTCAGGAGATGCCTGAGTCCATGCCCACAATAAGAGGACAGTTGAAAAAACACCAACATAAAACCTTGTACTTTGTCAAACCAGAGGCCCATCTAGCGCTGTGATGTTGAGCAGTAATCTGTAACATGCGCCCATGAAGTATCAGAGCAGTAAAAGGACATTTTGCCCTCAGTACTGTCTGTCCTCCAGTGCTTCTGTTCAGGGACTTCTAAGATAACTCCTGGCATTTAAAAGCTCTCTCTGGAATTTCTCTTTTATTACTTTGGTCACTTTTTGAACCCGTGTAAACTTTTAGGGGTTACAGTGCCCCAGAGCAAGGAGTTCCACAGCTTAATACGTGTTGTGTGAAGATTCAGTAGGGATCTTTATGTTTTAAACCTGCCCATTTCATTTGATTCCCCTCACCTCATGTGTTAGGAGAGACTGTAAACAGGGGACTCCCAGACACCTTCCCTGTGCTGATCCTAATTACACGTTTGCTGTATCCCCTCAGCTATACACTTTTGAGACCTGATGAATCTCCGGCTTCTTAGTTGTTCCTTAGTCGTTAGGTTTTACCATAAATGTGATTATCCCTGCTGCCCTGCCTACAGCTGTGTCCACTCTACTGTATCCTTTCAGTGAGACCAGAACTACATGCAGTATTCAAGACAGACAAACTAGCCATTTATACAGTGCCATAATAATGCTCTCTTATTCTTTGTCACTTTCCAAGTAACTTCTGATACTCACTTTTTCACTGTTAGTAAACAGTAGACTAATGTTTTCACAAAACTACCTATTACAACACTAAGATCTCAGTCCTGAAGTAGTAATAGTCACCTTGGAGCACATCATTTTGTTAGGTTTTTTCCCCTCAAAGAAATGACTTCATATTTGTTTTATCTGCACTGACTTTAACTTGCCTTTTTATTGCGTAGTCACTCGGTATTGTAAAGTCTTTCATCATAGTCAGCCCTTATCTTGGCTACCCTGAATGAATATCAGCAGCAAAGTTTGTCACTTCACCATTTATCCTGTTTTCCAGCTCATTTATAAATAAGTGAGCAGCTCCCAGGTTCCAGCACAGATCCCTGCAGGACTCCACCATTGACCTCTCTCAACTTGAAAAATTGACAGTATTCTCTTACCATCTGTTTCTAATTATTTATCCTTGCAAGGACATTTATTTTTATCCTCTGGGAGTGTAGTTTTTTTAAGACTTACGAATGACAGATTCATCAAATGTCTTTTGGAAAGCCAGCAAGACTTTGTTAATGAAAATTCCCATGGTATGCATTACTTTTTACTTCTTTGGAGTTTTGTGGAAAATGACTTAAATATATGTGTTTTTCCAACCTTACTCACTTCCTTTAATCACACAAATATGCCATGTTTGTGTATGTGCTGGCATACTCTGTTGGTGCCTTTCATAGTTCTTACCAATTTATGTGGTACAGGTACCAGTCTTTCTGTGATTCCCCAGGTTTTCCCTGGACCTGTTTTTAAAACTGGTTTTATATTACTCAGTTGCTAGTTCTTTGGAGCCAAAGCAGCCATAAGAGAGAGGTTATTAGATGCCACAGTTAAAAGTTCATTTGAAACAGGGAACTGTTTCAGAATGAAAAGGTGAAATTCTTCATGGCAGCTGTGTGCTGTGTTGTTTGCCTTTATACTTGAAATCAGTCTGCAGGACCAGGTGACTTTTATATAAGAGTCTTAAAAGGCTTGACCTTGATGCTCTCAGAGCCTTTGTTGCTGCTGTTTGTCAGATCTTGCTACAGGGGTGAATTCCAGAAGGCTAGAAAAAAAAGAAGTCTTGTGCCAGTGTTTGAGTAGGGTGTGTACTGGAGTCAGGCAAGGATCTTGTTTGTAGCCTTAGTATCCTTAGCAGTTGGCTGGGAGAGTAATATACATTTATGACTGCTGAACTTTGCAGGTGGCACAGAAATTATTTGTTTAATAAATCATAGTAAGCATAGCTAATTCCATAGACTGATTTGGATATCATAATAATCTGGGCTTGCTTCAACAACCTGTATTTTTTAATACACCCAATGCAGTATAAGATTTCTGGGGATCAAAGTATAGGAGGTGTCCTACTGATGGGAGACTTACGGAAAGTACATGTTATGGAAAACAGTTATTTAGAAGAGAAATTAGAAGCTGTGGTAAATGAGCATCCAATGTGAGCTCTCACTGCAGTGCTGCATTTAAGCCAAATGTGGTTCCTAAATATCTATGTGCAAAATGGGACTGTCGTTGCCCACAGTGGTTCCCATTCTGTCCAGGTCAAACATCTGTCAAGACTCCCTTTCAAGTATTAAGTAGAAAGGATTTCAGGTCTGATTTAAATAAATAAAAGAAGAACTAAAATGATGAATTTTCTTGCTATTCAAAAGAAGATTAAAAATTGACAGATGATGGCGTATGAGGACCTACAGGGGGAGATTTCAAGTCAAGCAGTGCACCTTAACTTGACAAATGCTGTGTTTGGAAGCTGAAGTTACACAAATTTGCATTAGCCATGAGGTATATACATTTGTAACCTGTTAAGTTACATTTGTTAATTATCTTTACAGTGGTTTCTTCTTCACTTAAAGTCTTTACATCAGATTGAGTGCCTCTTTTTAAGAGGCATGGCCTAACTCCCCAGAAGCAAAGGACCTTAACCCACACTGCTGCCAGCTTTTACTCCCACCATGTACCCTGGCTGTAAAGTGAGAGGCACACGGGAGGCCAAAGGGGGAGGAAGGGAAGTCCAGGAACATAGAGCAGGTTTTTGAACTGGGTTTCAGCATTGAGGCTGACGTTAATAAGAGCGTTAACACCCCCACCCCATAGCGGGGTGATGTGACTGAGGTCTGTGAGCAGTGGTGGGTATCAGATCCCAGGGAGAAAATCCTGAAAACTCAGGGTTACTGGAGGCTCTGACCATGATAAAAGGCACACTGCCTTGACGTCTTTGTGAAATGGGGTGCTGGAGCTGTGCAGGCAGGCAGGGGGCAGGGAAAGAGCCGAGTGTTCTGCTTGTCAGTGTACCGACTGCCTCATCCAGCCTGTAAGGACTCTCCTAATTCAGGAGGGCCTGGTGTAGGTCCTGCTTTTTCCCAGAGGAGAAATCATGCTGCCAGTATGATTTTCTCTGTTCAGATCCAGAAGAAAGTTTCCCATAGGGCTTAATAGAGATCTCCAGGGCCTCCCTCATTTGTGAGCGGGGAGTACCCCATGGTAGCCTCTGCTCTGCTGCTGTCACGCTGGCTGCGATGAGTACTGCTGTACTGGTTTGGGAAGTGCTTGTGTCCTAATGGGAGTTGGAAGGGTAGCTGGGAAGGTTGGAAAGGTGAAGAACTGAAGGCGTTATCGGGAAGTTGTGTGTGAAAAATGTGATGGGGCTGTGCAGCCTTTTCAGTGTCATTACATTGTTTGAAGTAAACATTTTTGTGTATTTCATGCTTTGGCTATAAAAATGAAAGTAAAAGGTATATCCTGTGAACAGTGGAAATGAGGAAAGAATGCTGTGCCCCAGACTCCTCCCTCCAGGTCATTACTTTCCCTAAGTACCCTGTGGCCACAATACAAAAGTCCTGTCCTCCATCCTATCATCCCTTGCATTCAGTAGCTAAAGTGTCTGACTCCTCACAGGCTTTTCATCTGGGTAGTTGACAAGGACACACTATGTATTATAGCTGGCAGAAAGCTATTTGTGTGTTGATTTGATGTCCTCAAGTTGCCACTTAGATTTGTTAAAGGATAAACTATCACTGTCTTTCCACTGGTGGGAATTTGGGATCCTTTCTGCTCTGCCCAGGCACCAGCTTTTTCACAAAACTTGCAGGAGTTTAGTATCTTGAAGCCTTGTGGTATCAGTCAAATGTGGTTGAGATTGGTCATCAGGCTCAAACTGACACAGCAACATCAGTCTTGATCCCCAAGGGAACCTGGCTAAAATGTATCATGTAAGAAGCGTATATTATTTATTTGTATTAGTGATTCTGATAGGAAAACTTATTTTAGAAGGATAAAGGTGGTTTGGGAATGGAGAAGAGATATTTTATTTTGGTTTAGAGTGTAATAAAAATTTCACCATCTTATAACTCTCTCAATTGCCTTTTATGGTCCTCCTGGGGGCTGTGGTCCACTGTTTGAAAAACACTAAGATACTGGAATAGTTAGATACAAAAGGAAATGCATGAAGTTATCCAGGGAATTTGAGGATGAATTCCATTTCATTGGAAATAAATGTATGGGAGGGAAAAAAGGAGGGGAGAAAGAAATTGGAGGAGAATGTAAATGAGGAGAGTACCACCTACTGAAATGTGAGGAGCTGAGAACTTGATTGCTGTTGGGAAAGAGAAATGGGAGTGGGGTTTGGAAAGCAGCTGGTGTTGGTGCAGCTCTACTTTCTTGCACCTGAAGGGGCTTCACATAGGGCATGGCTGCTGCTGGGTTCTTTCCTAAATTCCTTCTAAAAGTTTGATAAAGAAAATTCCTATATGGGAAAATGAAGCCAGTAAGAGGAGAAACATGTGGATATTACCAGCAGTAGAAGTCACAGAATAAAAGAAGGCTACATTTCAAACATTAAGGTTATTTTACCTTTTGAGAAGTGAACCTTTTTAGCACTGTGGTATAAACAGCATTAGCTTTGATCTTGCAAACACAAAGACAGCAAACATATCAGAACAGAAAATCTGTGGTGTGATCAGACAGTGTGGACTCAATATTTGAAAACTAACAAGATCTAACTGTGCGGAATGGCAGGGTCACAGTAGCGAGGCATCACAAAGGAAAAAGTAAAAACATTTCTGCTCAGAAATGGTGAAATGAAAACAAGAAATGAACAAGCCTGAGAAGTCTGCAGAATTTGATAACATTGGTCGCTATCAGCAGTGTTAAAAATGCAGTGGCAGCATGACAGAATGAATAGCTGGAATATGCATTGCTGTGTGGAACAGCGTGCAAATCCCAATTACTGAGAGAGAATTACAGCTAGAATTCTTAAGAAGGGAAATATAATTGACTTCAGGATCTGTCTATTCCAAGAAAGATATTATCCGTCTTCACGTTGGCATTCAGAGGTGCAGAAGACTTGAAACAAGCTGGCCTTGGAATGAGAAGGTCATATGTACCAGGGGAAAAGGTTCCTTTATTTTCTTCTTGAGAAGACAGATGCAAATTTATGAATTTCATTGATTTTAAAAGGTGGCTGATGGCCTCTGTGGAGAGCCTCTTTGACACAAGCACATCATGTGCTATTTCGGAGAATATTATTCAATCAAGTAATTGAGACTGCATCAGAAGAAGAGAGCTGCTGAATAAATGGTTTGAAATAAATTATTACAAACAGTTGATGAGTTGTCACACATTCCACTTATTTGTCTGGTTATCTTTCAGATAGGAAAAATTAATAGAGAAGAAAGCTAGACATGCTCTACTTGCAAGGTCAAAGACAAATATTCTGAGTTGAGAGATTTAGAAAATGCTAGTTGTGAAACCTTGACAGGTGCTTTTGTTTACTGCTGAAAGTCAAAAGTCATGCACCTTGCTTGTAGAAGTTCATTGAATAAGGTGAGTGATCTCATGTGGTTAACATAGCCAGAATGTGGCTGGTACTGCCATGCTAGACTGTACCTCTGCAACCTCCACCCTACAGTACTTTATTTGTCATTATGAACTTTATGTGCAGCTGAAGGGTGAGTAAAATAGGACAAGGTCTCTTAAGATCAGGGAAGATTTTAGCAGGAAGGAGAGGAGGGCTGGCTATAAGCAGTGTATTTTCCTCCTGTCTGACCTACTGCCTCTTCCTCTGCAATAGCAGGCTTCTGGAGTGGGTGCGGGAAAGCAAATGCTCCTCTGCAATTTGTAACATATAGTCTCTTGATGTGGGCAAGAGGAGTCTTGGAGAGGGTTGTTTTACAATAGCCCAGATCATAGAATTGTTTGGGTTGGAAAGGACCTTAAGATCATCTAGTTCCAACCCCCTGCCATGGGCAGGGACACCTCACATTCGGCCATGTCGCCCAAGGCTCTGTAAACCTGGCCTTGAGCACCGCCAGGGATGGAGCATTCACAACTTCGCTGGGCAACCCATTCCAGTGCCTCACCACTCTTACAGTAAAAAATTTCGTCCTTATATCTAATCTAAACTTCCCCTGTTAAAGTTTGAACCCATTGCCCCTTGTCCTATCATCACAGTCCCTAATGAAGAGTCCATCCCCAGCATCCCTATAGGCCCCTTCAGATACTGGGAGGCTGCTATGAGGTCTCCACGCAGCCTTCTCTTCTCCAGGCTGAACAGCCCCAACTTTCTCATCCTATATACGGGAGGTGCTCCAGCCCACTGATCATCCTCGTGGTGTCCTCTGGACTTGCTCATGACGTTCTTATGTTAAGGGCACCAGAACTGCACATAGGACTCCAAGTGGGGTCTCATGAGAGCAGAGGAGCAGGATTACAGATGACAGCATGTAAGCCTGAAACACCTACAAAGGTGATCTTGTGCTTCTTGCAGATTAACAATCTTCAAAGTTAGGCTCAGACATTTCTGTTTCAAGTTATCTCCTCAACTTGCCAGGGCCCAACAGAGGGACGCGGAGTCTGTGCCTGTACCTGCAAATTAAGCATGTCCAAAACCACCCTCTGGTGCAGTCATCTGGCACACTGGCCAGTGTCCATACTATTACATTTTTTTTACCATTTAAAACTGGGTCACTGGACTCATACTGCCTATTGGGAAACATTCCTGGCATGTCCTAACTTGCAAACTGTGCCCTGGCGATATTTTGGAAGATGGTTATTTTGGAACAGACTAAAACCACTCCTGTGACACATGCTGTGGGACAGTTCTAACGATTTAATAGTGTTGAGTTTCAGTACATGGGAATACTCCCTGGCACTGCTTCATTTTAGCTATTTACATAACCAACATGTAACAAAGTCTCAAAATGAGGTGCTCCAGAATTATCTGTGCAGGAAAGTTAAGGTGATGTGGGATTTAGTCCTTTAATTTAAACAAATCTATAACTGGAAGTGCCATAGTATTCATTTCTGATTTTCTTTGTTTAAAATAATAATAAAAAATCTGGATGAAAAATTTGCATGAAGCATAATTAGCTTTGAAACTAGACTTAACAATGACCTTGAAAAAGAAAGATGTTTGCAACCTTTGGCAAGAGGAAGAAGTGATCAAAAACATAGGACGAGCTACAAAAAGTGTTTTTCACATACAGACTGTGGGAGAATGTTACCCATGAGCCTAAGAATCATAAATGAATCTTCTCTCTGATGCAGACTGTGTGTTTCAAAATCAGGTTTCCCCCGGCATCTTCAGCTTGGCTAAGACATCTTTGAACACTATAAAACTGTTATGCATTGAGTCTTTACTTGAGAGATGTTCAGTGTAACTCCACAAAGAGTTAAATTCAAAGTGTTAAGATTAATTCCATGAGAGAAGTCTTAGACTTTCCATGAAATGAAGTTATTCATCCTTGTAGCTTTATGTTCCGCTAAAGAAAGTTAATTATTACTTAGTTGCTGTGTCTTAGTATTTAGCCTTCCTATTACTGGTGAAGTTATATTAGAACATCAGTAAAATAAAAAGCTTGAAATTGCAATTCATGGTCATTATACTAGGAAAATGGAGTCTAAAATAGTCCAAACTTGCTGATGGCTCACCAGCCACAATTGCTTGCATTTAGTTCATGTCAGGCATTTGTATTTGATCAGATTCATTATTTAGTGTGGCATCATCACCTGGCTCACTTCCAAGCCGCAATCACTTCCAAGCCGCCACTTCACTGATGTCAGCCTTGAGGAGTGAGGTGATGGTGGTATGGACTCACTGGTGCAGCGGAAGGCCACGCAGCTGAAGATGGGTCACAAGGAGTGAAGTGAGGACCTTGGTGTATCTGTTCACCAAAGAATGTCAACGGGATACCAGTGTAATGTGGCTGTGAAGAGGGTATACATGATCCTTGCATGTATTTCGTTAAGTATTTCCAGCTGATTTAGGGCAATGTTAGCATCATTAGGTGATGCACTGTGATATTTCTTGTGGGATTCTGGACACCAATGTCCAGTTCTGCCTGAGACAGCAATAGCTGCTGAAAGGAAAACCAGTGAGTGGTGGCATTTCTTGCAAGGAGAAAACCAGGGAAGCCCTAGTTAGTCTAATGCAGAAAAAGGAAGGTTGATAAAATGTCCATGATTGCTGTCTAAAAACTCATGGAAGGGATGAAAAACAAGAGGAAGGGAAAAAACCCATTTAAACCAGTGATTTTCACTTTGATTTGATTTGATTTTCATTTGGAGAACGTGTTGTTTTCCTAAGATGATGGTACATGTTCTGCAGCATTGTAGCAAATTAAAGCCTGTTAGGCCTGCTCAGAAGTAGTAGTCTCAGAAGTAGTTTATGAACCCATGGATCCTAGAGTGAAAACTAAGAATTTTAAACTTGTGGCTGACAGTGAGACAAGAACAAATGGATATTATCTACATAGAAATCACTTCAGCGTGGAAATTTAAAGAAGGTTTCTAACTATTGGAGCAGCAAGGTTCTGCAGCAGCTTTCTAAAGGGAGGAGATTTTGTAAAGTACTGAGCTGTACACTGGAAACAGATGCATGTCTGACAGATATTACAGAATGTTTGTAACAGCATGACTTGTTCCCCTCTTTCCCATTTCTCAGAACTAATTCATCTGAGTGAATGCTCTTTTCTATTTTACTCCTATTTGTTCCTTTTTTTTAAAACAGTATCAATCCTATCTCAGTGCCTTCTAGGATTAGAAACAGACAGTGACTAAGACCTGTAGATCTGTCAAGTGGGGCTCCACTCCTGCCTGGCATTCTGACCAAACAAGCAAGCGTTTTCCTTAAATTCCCAGCAAAACTGTAAAACAGTGTCAACAACACCTGCTGCAGGAATGCGCTTTACAGTTTGTAGTCAACATTTTCATGTAACTTGGATATTTAATTTCCTTTAAGAAAATTTAATGTATGTCAACAAACTATGGATGCTTAAAAGTTAAAGTAGTTGAAAAATGCATCTTTAAAATACTGAAAAGTACCAGGTTTTAGGGAAAATAATTTACAAATTATCAGTTTTATAACTAACCTGAGATCTAGTTTTGCTGAGGATCTTTTCTTGAGAAGTCGTCCCTTGTTACCTTTTCATACACCTATTTATTTTATGATGTCATGCTGCTACGTAAACAATCTTCCTAAGTAGCTAAGAAACATGTAAAATCTCTTCATCTTTTTGAAGATGATCATGTTGACATGCCACTGGATGCATCATTGTTTGTGTGAATAGGTTTGTGTTGAATGCATTGGATGTCATAGAAAGAACAGGCTTATCAAGTGGTCCTTGCTCATGCAGGACAGAAAGTGGAGCAACGCTGAGTTCCCTGCTCGGTCCTTGCTGCCTTCTTTCCTGCCTCCTGTGGCAGCTTGAGAGGGAGAGGAGGGAGCACTTTGTCAACGGGATAAACAAGTGTTCAGTGCATCAAACAACTGTATATAAGGCACACCCTGAGCTTCAAATGAAACACTTTTGATCTTGTACATTGCATGCAGTGTGCATACTTAAAAACATCTGTTTGGGATTTTATACCCTTAGGGACAGATCTGCAGATACAAGTATCTGGGTTTAAATTTAGCCTTACTGACTTCAGTGCATGTCTCTGTGAACCAAAGATGGTATATTTAATAGCTAAGTGTTCAACATATAGCACAACATTTCGTTTAGTTTTAGTTGTTTGGTATGTTGGAGGAATTGTGCCGAGGCAGAAGTGAGGTTGACTGGGAAATTTTGACTGCATTTTTGTCTCTTCCCAAGAGGTGTAATTTTTCTTATTCCCTGGGGTTGCTTCTTCCCAAATCACATCTGAACCAAATGCAAAACACGCTTCTACAGACAGCTCCGTTTTACTTTACATTGCAGCAGGTGCTGTGTAAGCATACATACAACAGCAGGGATGTGCCAGAGAACATGCCATGAAATACCTGACTACGCAGCTGGCTTAGCTGGTCAGACTGCAGTAGGGTGGTATCACCATTGGTCTTGGCAACTTAACATGGCTCTGACAAGGCCAGTCAAGTGTTCTACAGTGAATCCAGGAGTGTTCAGGGTCTTAGGATATGATGTCAGTCTGTGGAGGCTGACCCATCAAGCAGTTGCCTACATCTAGCTGTCCATGGTTAAAATGCTTCAAGGATCCCGTCTGACATCTAACTGCTTTTCCAGAAGCACACAGATCTTCTACAGGTTCTCTGTCATCTACACATGGATATCTCATGAGCAGTAAAACAGCACTCAGTGGCATTAGGCGCCAACATGCTGACAAGTGAATCAAACCCTTGCTTCTACTCTTTAACTTGCCCGTAGAACTCATTCATTCAGGTTTCTCAGTCTGGAGCTGAATCCTGCCCACTGTGGTTATGAATCCAGCCTGATCTCAGGCACCTAACTAGCCCTGGATATGAGCTGTTCTGGAAAGAGACATGCATGGGTGGCATGGCTGTTTTGTCATCTGAAGAAGTCTTCAGAGATGCTGGAGTTGACTGAGTGCCTGTACAGCCAGCTAAAACTGCCTGCCTTGGCCAGTGGTCTGCCGCAGACCATTGATGGAGCTGACTCTAAGGGTGTTTTAGTTTTGGTGAGTGCCTTTTGAAGTTAATCTTCTGGTTGTCCCAGCTTACTATAATTTGATTCACATTGTGGAACAGTCTTGGGTTATGCAAACTGTTTCTTTTTAAATAAATTGAACCAAATGTCCTTCAGGATTACACCTGAGGTACTTGGACCACAAATGTGTGTGCCCTCCACTGGACCAGACTATGGCTGGTCCCGAATGAAACCTCATATGTTGTGGATATTAGGTCCTAAGTGCTGTTTCACTTTTTAGATCCATTTTGTTGCAATACACAACTTGCTAATGTAGATACAGGCTTTTACATATTGTATTTTATTAAATTAGGCTTGCCTGTCTCTTGGATTTATAAAGTTGAGTTTAGGGATGATTAAACAAGTATTCTGTTCTAAGCTAGCATTATACTGTCAATCATAGTTCCTTCTTAATGTGTTTTTGCAGGGATTAAAATAAAGCTGCAGTGTCATAAATGCAGGTATCAGAAATACGATAAAGGAATTTGAATTACCTGATGCTGAAGGAGATTAGTGGATACTGTATGAAGAGCTGCAAAATAGGTTTTGACAATTGCTAAACAAAGCAGTTGATATTTATTGCTTCCATTTAACATAGTACTACTAAAAGTCAGGTTCTAATCATGTAAGTGAATACCTCATCTCTCCTGAGCTTCAGACATGCCCATCAAAGAGGAATAAATGCAGGTAGTAATGCGTACCTAACATCAGTCTAAAATGAAATTGCATTTATATTTTTTATAGAAGTTCTGCAGTGCCTCAGTTTTTGATGCTGACATTGTGATATGTCATTAATTTGTATGTGGATTTAGCCAGTTGAGAATAGGAGCAAGGAAAGTAGTTGTAAATGAATGTTTTCTTTTGTTCTGTAAATTAATATGTTTAAATTGTGATTTCTCAAGCTGTTTTGGAGTACAGTATGGTATTATTGTGCTGATCTAGAATTTGTTTGTGTCACTGAAAAATTACCTGTTTGTTTCAACAGAATCCATCAGCTGGGCAAAGGGTTAAGCACATTCTTTGATGGGTTGGAAACATGTTTTAAATGCTTGGATTAATTGAAATCCAGAAAAAGTACTCAGACACCTGAGTTTACGGGTGTCAATCAAATATTTCCTGTATATTCTTTTCCATTATTTATACAAATATGTGCATTATAATAAATAATGAGGCAGCAGATCCATACCCAAAAACTAAAGGGTTAAATTCTAAGTACCATTCAGCAATCCTGACTTGGTACTGAGCAATCTTACTCTTGCAAATAATCCTATTGTGTCTATGCCATTCAGTATAGAGGTGCTATTAATTCTTCTATTATACCCAGTTAAGTCTTTTCATTGCTTCCTGGTCATTTCGTACATAACATGGTTAGCATGGAGACATATTAGGGTGCAGTAAGGTGGGAGTTAATACATACATTACACTACTGCAGAGCTTAGTGAAAGTTAGCATGAGTGAAAGGATTTCATTACTTATAGCTAGTATACCAAATTGTCATGTGTTGTAAAATGTATAAGCACATATTGTATAAAAAGGTCTACAGCAAGAATTGCCCTAGCAGCAGATTAGGGAGGGAGCCATAAGATTAAGTATAATATCATTCTTTAGAAAGTGCAGTGTAATGTAAGTGTGGGGTTAGTGCAGTGTGAGTCAGTCCCCTGAAGAGTTAATAGTAGGATCCAGTTGCTGTCTGGTGGTGTAATCGAAGAGCATAGGAACGAAAGCAAAGTGTTTGTGCAATTAAGATCATGAAGATGAACTGCTACTTAAGCAACTAGACAGGTGACTGTCAGTAATGCACTTACATTTCTTCTCCACCTAAATAATTTAAGCTTCCAAACTTCACAGTTATCCAAAACAATGTGAAACCTTACATTCAGGTTGCTGTCTTCTGTCCCTCCTTCCTTCCCTTTCCTTTGCATTTTGTGTTCCTCCAGCATTATGTCCCTACTGAGTGCAAGCCCCATGGAGCAGGGTCTGTATTTGATGTTTGAACAGAGCCCAGCACAAGCTGAATCCTGATTGTGGCCTCCAGCCTTGACTGCTGTACAAATTGCAGTGAAAATAATAATTACTGTTTGGATTTTGAGTGGTGTGAGTAGCATGAGCTTGATTAGCTACCCAGTTTGCCAGACTAGTAACTATGTACTGAACAGAGCCTGCTGTGCGACCTTAGGTAAGTCATTTCACCAGTCGTGGTTTAAGCCTCTATAACTCACGCAGTCGCTCTCTCACTCACTCCCCCCTCTTTCTTCCCCCCGCTCCCAGGTGGATGGGAAGGAGAATCGAAAGAATGAAACTCCCACAGGTTGTGATAAGAACAGTTTAGTAATTAAAGTATAACACAAATCACTGCTGCTACCACCAATAATAATAATGACAAGAGAAATACAAGGGAAAAGAATACAATCGCTCACCACCAGATACCAAGCCCGGCCACGTAGTGCACCCCCACCCTTCCAGGTCTCTGCTCTCTGTTTTACATCCTGGGCATGACGTGCTGTGGCATGGAATACCTCTTTGGCTAGTTTGGGTCAGGTGTCCTGCCTCTGCTTCCTTCCGGCTTCCCCTCCTCCCTGGCAGAGCATGAAACTCAGAAAGTCCTTGGTCAGACCAAAACATAACCAAGCAGTAACTGAAAACACTGGTGTTATCAGCGCAGTTCCCAGGCCCAAAATCAAAACCACAGCGCTGCACCAGCTACCAAGAAGGAGAAAAATGACTGCTACTGCTGAACCTAGGATATCACCTTTCAGAGTTTTCCTGGCTGTAAAATGATAGTGAGATAATTCCCTAAAAGATGCTCTGCATGGGCTTTTCCTGCTGCAGAGAAGTGATTGCATGTGGATTCTGGGTCTGCTTTGTGCAACATAGCCCCTGACCCTTAGAAAAACAGAGATCCCTGCACAATCTTAGTAGTAGTCAGTGAAAACAAGAAAAAGTGTTAATTTCCTAGAATAGGAAAAAGCAAAATTAAACATATTTGTGGATGTACAGCACTGTGCGCAACCATCTGTAGGACGATAAATAGTAGCATACATATATAAACATACTGGGTTGTCATTCCAAACAACATATTCTCTGTGTTTATCTCTGCATTAATGAGGTACTCAGCTCGGTTTTGACATCTGTCACTTTGCAGTCATGGCAGTGCAGTTCTGAACTTGAGAACAAAATTCATGGGGTTTCTTTTAGCCTTTCATTCCATGCCCTGCAAGTACATGTGATGCAACACATTTGGCCAAACCAGTTTTTCCCCTTGGATGACAAGACCAAAATGACTGCATAACATAAGCAGATGACATAGCTTGAAATGCATCAATTCAGGAACCCAAACAAGTACTGACGCCCTGATCATCATGGTCAGGCTTGAGAGGACTGCTTTCAGAGGGGGAGGAATGACTGACAGATAAGCAAGACTTAGCTAATCCTATTTATTTGGTCACTCACTTCAGCATTCAGCAGGGTGCTATGCTTCCTTTTTGACTTGCATTTTCTTTCAGGGAAGAACTGCAGCATATCCAGATATATAGCTCATGGCTGATTTACTCACAGTGCACAGTGCCAGCAAGTGCCACCACGGTGATGCTGTTTTGAACTTACATGAGTGGCAGATTGTTCAGACCACTGGTTCTCAGCATCCCCAGCACACTGGCATGCAGAATAGTTTTCTGTTGGTAATAATTGCTGCAGGGAACAGAAGTACAGTTGATACCCAAGGAGTTACCAGAGATATTCAAACCACATCCTGGAACCATGCAGATGAGTGCATTAGCTTTAAGTTCCCACAGGACTTAGCATTGCACTTTTTCCTTCTTCCTGTACATGTTCTGGTTGTTCAGTTATGACTGCTTTGAGTAGATCGCCGGTGGCAGGCGGGAAAGACAGCATGATAGAGAAGGGGATCTGCTTTAGGGGTGACTTAGAAAAACAGCAGACAACACTGATTTTCTGCAACTGGCTGGAGAGGGGCAACCTCACCTTGATCAGAAGGACCAAATCTTGGAGACTTTCAGTGCTTTTCACTATAAATCAGAATTTAGTTTAGTTCTCAATGAAGAACTTTTTCCTTCTTCACTATTGGCTCCATTTACTCAAGTATTTTTCTTAGAAATATATTTGCCCTTTTTGAAAACAGTCTGTGCCACTGAGCCCATTCTTGCATAAGCCATGCTTGTGAAGAAATGCAGGTAGCACAGAGTTACAGGAATGGGTAATTAAGCACCTTTGTGCAGTCATGGTTGATGGCTGCCTAAGTGGGTTCCACTGTAATATTTTAAAAGCAAATGGGTAGTCAGTTGTGGTGCATTGCTGCGAGCTGGATTCCTGGTGTATGAAGAATAGAGAAAAACCTGCAAATTGTCTCCTGGAAATTCTCAAAGGCTGTTCTTGCTGTGTGTGCTCCGGTTGTCACTTTACTTGTGCTTCTGACAGAAAAACTGGTAGGAGCCTCGAAGTAGAGGGATAATAGTGAAACCCCAGGTAAATAATCCTTTCTATTGTACTCCAAGTATATCTGTTTGTTCTCTAATGCTAACACCCCATCTGTAAATAATCCTTTCTATTGTACTCCAAGTATATCTGTTTGTTCTCTAATGCTAACACCCCATCTGGGAAGACTTTCCTTCCAGAAAGCACGAAAGCAATAAGAAGATATTAGTTTTCACCCAAGGGTAGCAATCTGGCAATGATCTGGCTATGGTTCCTGAGCTGTGAGTTTTAGTCTACCTGCAGAGATGGTGGATAGACAACTTCAGTCTCAAACACTTAGAGAAGTCTGACATGAGGCACCATTCCAGGAAAGCAGTGTCATGAAAGATAATTTCATTCTCAAGGAGGCTTTGGGTGGTACTTACCTTGTGCACTGAGAACCTTTGATAGGTTAATTCTTGAGCCACATTTTGTTGAAACCACTGCTCCAAAGCCAGAGAATGTTTCTGGCTGGAGGAAAAAGAAATTCCATACTGTTGGCAGCAAATTTTATGACATATTGGGTGATGTCATTAAGGGAGCTGTTAGCAATCTGTCATTCAAGGACCAGCTTTGGTTAGTCCAATGTAAGGCAGGTGATTTAATTCCATGTCTGCTTGGATTTCTCCTATATAATCAGTGGAGACCCAGGAGAATTAGGAGGCACAGCATGATACTCGCCTGATTACTTTGCTGTCATTTCCAATTTATGGTCTAAAATGCATGAGAATAAAGTGTTCATGCCCATAGAAACTCATGAGGGCTTGTTACAGGGTGCTCCCCCAGTTCATTTAGCTATGGTGACTGCACAGGGTAAGCAGTCATGCACAAGGAGTAACTGGGATGACTTTAGCATCTAGCTCAGGTTATGCAAACACAGTTGCTGAAAGATGGCAGGGGTGAGAGAACTCTGCAGGAGTGTCCATGAAGAGGTACATTAGGAAGTTCTTCCTGGTGGAGGGCTGGCGGCACATTAACCCAGCTTGTGCTCATCCCCTGAAGTTTACAGGACTGTTGTAGCTCTCTGTAAGCCTTAATTTCATCTTCGGGTGACTGATCTTGTCATGATGTGGGGAAGTGAAGGTATGGATGTGCTATAGGGACAACAGCTCACTAGAAATGAAAGCAGGGCGTGTTCTTACACTGCCTCTCTGAAAGCACTTCACCTCTTTCATGCAATATTCTGTTTCTGTTGGTTACTTGTGTTTTAAGTCAGAGAACAGAACAGCAGAAAATTGTCCCAAACTGTGGTTTGACATGCTGCATAGCACATCCAGCCTCCTCCTGCTTTTACGCAGAAAGCTGATTTCAGAGCGCTGCCGTCAGGTACCACGCTGGTCCTTCTCCCCATCCCTGCAGGGTGCAGAGCACTATGCTGTGATGCTGGTGTGGAGATACAGGCAGATAGTTCCAGTTTGTTGCCAAAGGATGTGGAAAGCAGAAGTACCAGTTGCTTCAGGAAAGGATTAGACAATTAAGAGAGAAGAGATCCAGTGATGGCTATTGAATTTACTGGTCTGCATGTTTGGCACTGATTCACCCTCTAGGGAACAGACTGGTGGGAATAAGGAAGGTGTGATAAGGGAAGAACACTTCATATTCATCTTTTTTCTAAGTGTCTGATACTGTCTGATATTGGGAATGTCACTCCAGGTTAGATGAACCTTTAGTGCCACCAAATGTATTTGTTGTTGCCTATTAATTGCTCCTTTGCAGGTAGGTTTAACACAGATTATTTGCTCTTTCTGTGAGCCATGGCATATTCCAGCATGAAGTGCTAGTCAGAGGATCGCCTGACCATTAGCATCCTGGTTTGAATCTTGAAAGTGTTTCAGGAGTCTTTTTCTCTTCATAAAATAAATTCACAGATCTGCAGACTTTAAGGCCAAACAGGTCCATTAGTCAGCTTTACCTGGATAAGACACACCACAGAGTTCTACCAAGCTCTTGCTGTACAGAGCCCAAGTATGCTAATATTTGTTCCTTTACTCTGCTAGAAACTGTAATGAGATGCAGTGAGTGTTTGCTGCCAGAGTCAGGATCATTTTTTTCCCTTCCCAGGAGATGGCTACTGAGTTTATCTTCTCCAGATACCCTATGATTTAAAAAATACAGTTGTGGCTGATTTAGTAAATGGTTTGTGCATAATGTCTGTGAATGAAAAAGTATCCTAAGGTAGGAGCAGTATCTAACAGTATGTAGTTAGCATTTATATAGTGGCTTTCAACCAACTATTTCAGAATATTTTGTACAGAAGGATTGGCATGATCATCACTTTCCGAGTTTTTTCAGTCTCAGCAACTGAGGACAAAACACTTTGCTGTCTGCCCATTCTTGTGTTGTACATCAGTAACAGAGCCCAGAATAGAATCTGGCCACTTCTTCGGCTCTGTTGTCGTCTGGGTCTAATCAAACTTGTACAATTCAAACACAGCCTTTTATAGGGCCAGTGGTTCTGCAAGTGATTGAGCTTGAAAGGACTGGAGGACCATAGCTTCAGTGACTGAACTGCCATGGCAGATAAGCACTTTTGAAATGCAGCTGAGTCAGCTAACCATGAGTCATCATGAGTCAAGACCCTCTCGAATCAAAAGTCTGCATAAAAACCCCAATATCACAAAAGCCAACTATATTTTGTAAGGACTGATTGCCATTTAGAATCATACCCTTTCAGAGTCACGTTTCTAGAGTTTGGTCTACAACTCCGAAGGTTCACATGACATTCTTGTGTACTCAGAGTTCTCCAATGACAGTCTCTTTGATAAATCACAAAATATCTGAGATATTTGGTAAAATACTGAGTTGAGCAATACTGGAGGCAAAATAACAGAGACTAGAAACTGCAGGCTGAGCATCAGTGGCAAACAATTCTGAAGGTACTTTTCTAGGAAGGAAGAATGGTTTTTAACCTAAGTAGGAAAACTGGTTAGTGAGACAAAAATGTGGAAATCTAGGTAAGATGGTAGGGCTGGATGATGATCCTATTTGAAAAAAAGTTTTATGTGGAGGACAGAAAAATGGCAGAAAGGGTAAATGTGTCTATGGTAGAATTTATGACAGTTAAGTGCTAGCATGGAGGGGTGTGTTAGAAAGTGGAAGAACCCCTGCCCAAGAGAGATAAAATGGGCTATGCAGTGATTGTAAAAGCAAAGTTTAGTACAAAAAAATCAACTTCTGTGGGTTTTTAAAATCTTAATTGTGTAATTTCTAGTAAGCTTCAAGGCTTACATCCTTATAATGAAATTCCTCTAAGCAGGAATTTAAAGAAAAAAAAGAAAAGGTAGAATGAGATTTTGAGTTTCCAAAAATAGTTTGCAGAGAGTAGAGGTTTTTTTTTCTCCTCCTGATTGCAAAAGAAAGCACTCTGCAGTGTTTTATTGAAGAACAAGAGTTATTGAGTAAAAGAATAATTGATAAGTGATTTTTCTCCCTTTCTATTCTCTAAGCTGGATTGTGTTGTGCTGTGTAGATGAAATATTCACGATGGCACTGACCCCTTTCTTGTGCAATTTGTCCAATGTTTACTTATAGATGTTCAGAAGTAGTGGAGCAGAAAATCCCTTGCTACAGCCAGCATTTGCTGGGGATTACTCTTCACACTGGTATATGTTGAAGGAGATTCACTGGATGAAGTGATGAAACGGCTGTATGACTTCCAGACTAGAAATCTTTTGTGAGTGTGATCCAGGATCTGGCCAAACACCCTGACCAAGGATGGGAAGCTGTGTTCTATTTTTATGAAAGTGGTGAAGATACAGAAGATGTTGAATGGTGAATGGTTCTTTTAAGCATGCACATTTGAGCTTCTGATTAATGACAGAAGTGAAGACAGTGCTGCCTCTTTGCTTTTCAATTCCTATGAAGGATACATTCGGGGTTGACTGGGGTTCCCCATTTCTTGAAGTAATGCTGAGTATTTGCTGGTGCATTGCATTTGACAGTGCTGATTTTGCTGCATTGCCATTGTGAGGGGCATTCCTAAGCATAGGGCAGTTAATTGAACTTTCAAAATAAGTCCATGTAGAAATACATGTGTCTTGCAGAGTGACCAAGGGATTTGTGTTCTCTCTTTTGATAAATGTCCAATTTTGCTATAACTCAGCCTTGGGAGCTCGTTAGAGTAGTAGCTTCTCCTGGTTTCTGAGAAGCACGTGCTTGTTTTTGTGTACTCACAGTCATACTTCAAGGGAAACTGCAACCAGAACACTTAATTACTTACTAACTTCTCCTGCCTTCATAGCCTGTCTCTATTACTGTATTGTCACCTTTTGCTCATTACAGACAGCTGACAATGGCGGACAGAATAGCAGGAGCAACCTGCAGCATGAGTGAGCCCCTTGCCTGCTCTGTTCTGTGCGGGATGTGCTGCAATGGCCAGCTCGCTCCAGCACTGGTGGTCTGGGAGCTGGAAACGACCCAGCATTACCCCTTCCAGCCTAAGCAGCTGTGTCAGAAAGGCAGTGAGGACACCATCTCATATCCTGCTTCCTCCCTGAACTTCTGTTGTGTTCCCTCATGCCATTTTTATTCCTCTGTACAAGCCTTCCCAAAAAGTCTTGTCTGTCTTTTGACTGTTCTGCCAATTGGTCAAAAGGATTTGTGGCAAACACCTGAGGGGGATGAATTAGCACTAGTTACAGGAACTTACTGCCTGTCAGGATAAAGAATGTTTCCTGAGGGGAAGGGTACCCTTTTGGGGATAGTGGAGGTCAGGGAAGCTTTCAGTCATAGGCTTGCATCTGCTCCGCACTCCTCCTGGGACTGTAGGCAAGTAATGTTCTGAATTTCACTTCTTACAGTCAGCCAATGAGCAGAAGGTGTTAGCTCTGGCAAACTCTCCATTATGCCAGGTAGTGGGGAGGTTGTTGAGATAACCTGGATGAAGCAAAAATACAGATGGTATCAAACATGCAAATAGGGCAGGAGGAACATGCGCGTGGATGAAATGCAGGCCTGTGATGTTGTTGGTTGCATGGTGGAGCAGTCCCTAGGTAATCTCAGGGTAAGTACATAGAGCATGGTGCTGTGTGAATGCAGCTGTACTGTTCCCTTTGTAGGATACCCATGGCATGCAGAAGGCATCCAGTTGGTATCTGAGACCTGTTGTGCTGAGCTCTGTCCAGAAGGAGGTACAGAGAGACCACTGTGTCCCCAGAAGTTCCATGTTCAGGTCAGGCAAAGCAGGAAGCAAGCAGTGGCAGAGGCAGTGGAGATGACTTAAGCACAGTGCCTCAGAGAGCCAGGAGCACAGTCTCCATCTCCTGACCTGTGTTCCTGCCCTAGCCACTAAGCACCATTGGATGAAAGCGATCCTGGGAGGGCTCTTTGGGCTCATGTCCATGGACTGAGCTGAGGTGTTTGTAAAGAATGTTGTATCAAACTTTGCTGAGAGGTATTAGTGGTAATAACATATCATCTTGCTCCGCAGTCCTCATTTCTAATTGCTTGGTCTCTTACTTTATATAACTATAGCACAGCTTGTCTCTGTGTCTACTCCATCTCTGCTCCACTGTACTCACGCCTGCTAAAAGTTCTTATACTGAATAGCTGCCATAAATGTACAATATCAGCTTTCCTAGCCTGATTAGCTCATAATTTTTTTCAAAAGGTCTCAGTGCCTTTACAGAGCAATGACTAAAAAATATATTTTTGTGAAAAGGATCCCTTTTTTAGTTAGGAAGCAATTCTAAAAATGATTGAAAAATCTTTTATGGTATTTATTCTACTCATCTGACCTAAAAATAACAAAAGCAGTTTGAGTAGGAACGAAAAATCGCTTGCATGTGGAGTTTCAGCTCTAAGTGGAAGGCAACCTACTCTCAGAGCAAACAGTGAGGTGAAAGATTTCCTAGTTTAGAATCACAATTTTGATACTTTGCAGAAGTACTTGTTGTGGCTTTGAGCACATCAAACAGTTTCTCCTTTAATAACCTGTGCAAATTACTACCTAGGTCTGCTGTAGAAATGTGATAGTTAACTTTTCTAAAAGCGCTTAGTAAACCATGGCATGACACTTTATAGTTGAGATGTGTTTGGCTATAACCCATAGCTTCATTTCATGTAAATCACACTATGCTGGTTTGGTTTTCTTGGGAATTATTGTTGGAGAGCAACAGGTTAATATGTAACCTTCTAAAAGACTGTTTGGGCCTCAGGAAGAAAAAGGTTTCTCACCCCTCTTTTGCTTTGTGATCTGGGAGTCTTGAAGCACTTTGTAAACATCCATGAGCTGAGCTTCTTAACCCTGGACAGAGAAGGGCAGCTGTGCTCCTACTTAATGAGGAAGAAACTGAGATTCAGAGAAACTTACACCAAGAGTTTAGACTCAAGAGGTAAGTCTGAAGATGCCGGTTTTCTGAGACTGGGTCAGGGTTGCCTGGGAAGATCCTACATGACCAGGTTGATAGCCTGTAGCTCTAGTCTCTTAATAACCAGATTACCCCATGCTATGACTGCCAAACATTCCTCTAAATGGGGCTTCACGCAGAGTTATAACTGCTTGTACCTGGGAAGGTCGACGCTGAATTAGCTAGAACACAGCCAGTGACTCTGACATGAAAGTATGGCCTAGATTAAGCAAAAATTCAGTGCTGTGTTTTCAGTGAGGTATTATTTAGTATTGAATGGTCTTTCCATCATTTTCTTTCCATGACTTATAAATGGAGATGAATCAAGATTTGTCTAAGGTCACAGTGCTGTGGTGCAGCTGATCTTACAGTAAAACTATGTAATGAAAAGCCCGTTACTGTGAAATCTCTCAACGGCAGTTCTCTCATGTGCAGGCAGGGAGGTGGGAGGACCCCTGTGTAGTGAATCTGATGCAGGGGGGCTAAAAAAACAGCACAGTGTCTATCTGCAATGCCAGAAGGACCTTACCTTAGCTCAGTGTAAGAGCCTGGAGAACAGTTCAAGACTGTAGAAAAAAGTTTTTATGCTGCCAAGACATTGGGCACTGCTCTTCCAGCTGGTCTGTGTGATAAAAATCTAGTCCAGAGAGTGAAGTGCCTTTTCTTTCATCCGGAAATTCCATCTTCATTGATTTTTACAAGCAACAATAACAAAGGGGACAGCTTTGAACACCTACTCTGGTCTTCTGGTTTATGTGGCCCACAGGACTTCTGTGAATTAATTCAGGTTTGAATTAAAGAAAGAAAACAGACCTGGGACCCTGGATTCTCCAGCCAGTGCATCAGTTTCCTAACAAACACATATTTCAAAACTTAGTTGTACTAGTTCTACTGCAGTTAATACCTCTTTTCCAGTTCCTTTCTAGTTTGGATCTGGATTGGAAAATACCATTGAATGTGTGGTTTCTCCATTACTACCAAACGCTTTGCATAAGCCGGAAGGTGTAAGGAAGGACTTGTTGCGGAAACACTGGAGGATTGAGCAGGGAAGGATGAATCTAGTTTGCTTTGCTTCATGTAGCTGAGAAGGTATGAGGAAACAAAGACACCCTGCACAACATCCTGGGAGCAAAGGACTCTGAGAATACGGAAGCCAGGCATGCTTACGGTGAGGTGAGCTGGAACTGGAGGTGAAGAAGGAAGCTACATAAGTAGCTTGTCGGCTTAAGATTAGTCAACAGATGAAATGTGCTAAGCAGAAGATGCTCCGTGGTACAGCAACTGCTGGGCTTCAGAAAACCCAAAGCTTGTGGACCTCAGAACCTACCTGCAGCTTCTGCCCTCTGCTTTGTAGGAGGCATGAGCCAGCAGCAGCTGGACTGTCTGCAGTGTCAGAGGTCTGTTTCCCATTTCTGCTCTTTCTCATCCCTTCTTCTCAGGGGAACATGATTCAGCAGCCCTTCAGGGGCAGGCTGCACTCAAGCCTGAAGCATGAGGTCAACGTGCTTGGCTTGCCTTGGCTGCTGAAAGCAGTACGTTTCTCTTGACAAGAAGCAGCAGGGATCAGGCTGCATAAAAGTCAGTGTAATCTGGTCACTTTGTGAGATAACTGTCTAGGGTAAGCATCTCAACACTGGATTGTTGTTTGCAGTATGAACATACTTTAATTGCTGTTTGTGGGATAGCTTTTTCCACTGATGTGCGCTTCCCAGCAGAAAAGGGGAATGCAAACCAAAGTTTTCCTAGATGGAAGGGTGCTGGGAGCTCCTGTCTTGCAATATCAGTCATAATCAGCTTTTTTCCTCTTACAGTTCAACATATCCTGAACATGCAGCCTTTCTCTGCTCCCTGTTCAGCTGCCAGGATTTTCCAGCCATCACCCTGATACCAAACTACTCTCTCATACTGCCCATCATATCTAATTCACCCTGCTTTCCGTGATGATGATCCGTGTCCTCATTCCTCTCTCTGCCATGGTCAGTGAGCTACCTGGCTATCAGGTCTGTCCAGCTGAGATGCCAGAGAAGTCCAACATCAATCACTTGTATTTTATAAGAATACTTTCACTGTTCAGTGAGTGAGAGTTTTTCTGCAGATAGCAGCATTTAAAAGTGTTGCATCAAATGCTGGCTCCTAAGAAAGACCTGATTTCCAAAATAAAAATTGATTGTTTTTCTTGACTCCATTTCCAATATATTAATTTCCTGAAGATCCCGAAAGTGATGAAAGGTCATGCAAAAAAAGGCCACAAAATACTTACATTAGGACATGCATATTATTTTCTTCCTGCTAAATTTTAGAAGCCTGTTTAGAGAAAAAGAAGACTTTATTTAAAACTCCAAGGAGGCTCATGGCTACCCAGCTTCACTGCAGTAGGTAACGGAGCACTTGCAAATGGCACTGACAGTTTAAGGCAGATTACTGGGAGTTAGCAGTGTTGTGACAGAGCATGTCTAACCTCTCAACTGAGTATGCTCTCCAGTCTCCAGCCCTGCTAATTACTGTGTAGCACAACTAAATAAATAATGCATGCTGCATTTCTCCGAACCTACAAATAGGTGAGTGTTACACAGTCATACAGACCTTCCCATTAGTGGTGCTCTGTAGTGTCCTATCTACTTGAGCAGGCAATTTGCTAAGGCATCAGTCCTGCTGTTTGGTGAGAGGCTCAGTAAGAGGTGATGCTTTTCAGCTTTTCTGCATTTCCTGGATGCTTGCTAGTAATGGTGCGTCTCACATCCCTAATCCATAATGATACAGCTGGGAACATGTTGATTTACATGAATCACTCGCTTCCTGGCTTTGACTACTATCAGTTCACATTGTAAAAGCTTTGCAATTGCTTTATCCAATGATGAGCAGCAATAAGGAGGCATTTCCAGTGTTCCGTTTATAGGATTTAGTGACAAGATTAGTTCAGAAGTAATGTATGCAAAGGCATTTCCAAATCCATCAGAGGAAACATCTTGGGAAAAATTGGTTTTCTCAGCTAACCTCAGGTGTAATTCCAAGGTAATCCATATCGCTGATGGTAAATTTTAACAAGAGTTTTCACTGCAAAATGCTGATCTGCAAAAGCAATGCCACATGTAGCACTCTGCCAGTTCCAGCAAAACTGAAAGTAATGGGAAAGGCATCTCCTGCCTAAGGCGGAAATTACAGAGGGGAATACTCAGGATAATAGCCCATTATCTGAGATGCCAAAAGCCCGCTATCAAGTCTTTCCGATGAATCAGAAAGCCTAGATACCTAAATCTGCAAAAGTCCTCCCTGCCTGGGGGAATGCCCTTCCGGGCACTCTGTTGACTGTCCCAGGATCTCTCCCATTTATGGGAAACTTCAGAAAGATTTTGGTTATATCACCATGAGGAGTAGGCATCGCTTTGGTTTTGCAGAGAAGCCATTCCTTCTCCAGGGTAACAGCACACAGACAAGACCACCCTGCAGTGCCAAAAGCCAGTGTAAACTGTTGGTTTCCTCTTGGCCTGCAAAAGAGTCACTCGTGTTAACACAAAGGGGTATCTAAGATGTCATTTGCTGCTGGATGTCTGAGGCCAGGGTAATGAGGCAGGTTCCTGGGCAGACCTCTGTCCCTGGCTGTGCTCCCTCTGGCTGTGCCCTGCGTCTGCATTGCAAGCAGGGAGCAATCCTGCCTGTCACTCAATAGGAAGTTGGGAAAGAAGGAGACATTTTCTTGCATGCACTTTCCTGATGTGCATCTTGACAGATCCAGGTTTTAAAGCTATTGTTGTGTTTGCCCCTTATGGAGGGAATAAATAGGCCAAATAAATAAATGGAAAAGGCCAAAAGCTTTTTGTCAATGGGTGCTCCTTAACTGTGTTTGGATCCTTTTCCCTCCTGCCTTCTAACTTACAGGAAACCCTTTAGTACCAGTTTTCATTAATAGTCCTGTGGACATGAGTCCTGAAGTTCTTAACGCAGTTCATGAATTCAGCTGACTAGCAAACAACCTGTTGGGCTGCACCCTGCAAACCTGTTGAGGTTTAACATAAGGCAGTGTTATAAAACCCAACCTTCTGATTCATTTCTTCTGTTTCAGTAATGCCCACAGCATGCTAGGTGTTGTATGGGCAGTACCTACTCCAGATGGTTTACTTTCTTAACCCAGCAGGCAACAGTTAAGGGAGAGGGATAGAATGTATTTTCAAGGGTCTCTTTTAAAAATATTTGAATGGTTTCTTTACTTCATGATTGTTGCTTGACTGTTTCTTGTATACGTCAATGTAGAAATGAGTCTGAGGAGGTGGGAGAAGTAAAAGAGAGGTGGTTGTACCCTTGCAGAACAGGCAGATAATCTGCTGTGTAGCCAAAGGATGGGGCCCTAATCACAAACATTATGCACTGGATTATTTTTAGCTTTCCATAAAAACATGTGGCAGCAGATCTCTTAGCCATTTGTATCGATCTAAAAAGGGCTAGGCAAAATAGCAATAGCCATGTTGCAGAAATGAATCACAGAAGTTTGCTTTTTCAATTTGCTTTGCTGTGGCTGATCCAGACCCAAGCATCTGTCTGTGGGCCTCCGTATGCAGGGTGGGATTTTGCAAGTTAGGCAAGTGTATAAAGTCTGTCCTCAGGGATGCCTGGGCAAACTGGTGATTTCCTTTTTGTCCATCTTATTCAATGTTTATCAAGGGAAATAGTGCCTGTAGTGAAAAGCGATAAGATCCAACTTCATCAGTTGGATTCTTCTTCTCTACCAGTGGGTAAGGAAACCTAAAACCAGCCATTCTGGTGAACACAACCATTGTAACTCCTTGCTTTGCGAGGAAAGCATCGCATTGAAGAGAAAACCACACCAGTTGCAAAATTGCTAATACTTAACCGGTCTCAGCCTTCCAGTGTCCTACATACACTCTTGGCCGCAGCCCATTGCAAAACTTTTACTGTTGGGTTAAAATCTGTGACCAGTTTTGGATCTGGCTGACTTGGAGGCTATCTCTGCCGTTAGCCCGCACTGCGTCTGCTGCAGTGGGTTGTTGAGAGCACACAGATGAAGGGATCTTGTCCCTGCTTTGTTCATGAGCTGCTGCTGACTTGATGAGGAGCATTGCCTCCCCCAGCCTCTAGTGCTCTTTTCTTTCTTCTCCAGACTGTGGGTCCATTTGCTCTTGAGGCTAAGCAACATGTAAATCTATGAGACCAAAGTCTGAACAGGGACTTCTGAATGTCACATATGCCACCATCAAAAGCTCAAATGTGCCAAATAATGTATGTGTTTCTGTTGTAAATGCTACAACTTTGCGCTTCCCTGCTTGTAACTGTTCTTTTCTCCTTTTAATTATTTGTATCTTTTTATATCAAAACAATTTGAATCTATTTCTGTGGCAAGATGGTGTAGGGTAATGATAGGCATTTATGAGTTTCTTTGTTGAGCTGCAGAAAGTGTTTTAAAAGCCTTGTAGCTTTATTTTTCTCTTGGAATGTCATGCTACTTACTAACTAACATCTTCATCAAGGCTCGCTTATGAAAGGACAATGCAACTTCCTGTGCTCATTGACAATCTTTGGAGCTTATTTCACTCCCTGCTTTTTTCCGGAGACTATATTTGAAGTAGGTAAGATCTCTGAAACCATGGTGAGATATGAGAAGCTCCAGCTAAATTAGATGGCTGAAATAACAGTGATTGCTTGTAACTTGATTTCTCTTTTTCTCTGTTTGCAGGCAGATGGGAGAAAAAGTCTGCACTGCAGTTATTTACATGATTGCCTACTTTATCCCTTGACCTGAGAACCTGAGTAGTGGTAGGTAGCATAAGCTCTAGTCAGGCACTGAGAGGCCAAAGTGAACAAGAGTTCTCTTTGTTTAACCCTTCTGTACTGCTTTTGCTGAATACGGCTAATTTCTGTCATTTCCATGCAGTGGCATTTTAAAGTCGAATGGTGATTAAAGGGGACATTTTAATCTATCCAGCATTCTTTGTGTGAAAGATCTGTATTTAATAGTTGATTTTATTAACAATTCAGATGTGACTGATGAGTTTTCTGTGTATTGTGTCAGTCTTTGTGGCAAATAAACATTTTTGCAAACACTGAAGAGCTCAGAAGGTGCATGTGGTGTATGTTTATTACTTATCTGAATTCATCCTTTCTCCACCTGTAAATGGTGGAGGATGGGAGTCTTAGAATTGAAAAAAAAAGTATTTAGCGAGGTAAGTTTGAGATGGCAGCAACATTCTGGATTTAAAAAAAAAAGATACGCAGAAAAAATCAAGGAAGAAAACTTGGAGCAGACTTTGGGAACAAGGAAGCTGGAAGAGAATTGGGCAGGAGATCTCTATTTTCCAGAAATCTAAGACAGGTGATGAAGTTGCTTTTATAAACAAGTGTGTTTGATTTCATGCCTAATGCATATACAGAGCTAGGAATTATGGAAGCAGGCTGAGTCACATCAGCCATAGCATTGCTGAGCTGCTGTTCAAAGATGCTGATGACTACAGAGATTGAACCACTGAAAGAAGGAGCCTGCAAGTCAGGAGGGAGCCCACCTGAGGACAGCCAAAGGGGAAGAAGTGCACACTGATAAACATGCCTTTGGGGGTATCCCAGGTTGACTCTAATGCATACCACATCTGCATGTCAGAGTAAAGGAGATGAGCTTTTCAGCTACAGGCAAGTAGACCAGTGGTAGTTATCTTGCCCAGAAAGGTTTTTCTGTAAAAAACAGGATTTGTTTTTCTAACCACAGCTGAGAAGCTAAAAGGCAGGTTGATTGCTGCTTTTTTTTTGCCACAGAGCTAGTGATTTGTTGACTGCCTTAAAATAAGTTAGGTAATAAAAGAAGCCACAGGTTTAATTACTTGCTGCTTTTGAGGTATATGATGGGATCTAATGTTGGAAGCCACAGGTTTAATTACTTGATGCTTTTGAGGTATTTGATGGGATCTAATGTTGGAAAGGAAAAGACCATTCTTGTACTTCATCACAACCCATAAAATTGCAACCATAATTTCTGCTGCTGGAGCCAAATAACTTTCTGCTGCTGGAGTGAGATAATTATGTACAATTCATGACTTACTTAGGTAATTTTATATAAAAGCTATATAAACGGACATGCTTGGACAAGAAAAAGAACTGATGGGTCTTTTGGATAATGACTCCCTTTACTTTAAATCTAAACATGATTCTGAAAGTCCTGGAGCAAGTAAGTGTTAGACACATGGGATGGATACATATTTATATAGATCGTAATCTTTGTCAGTTCAGGTAAAGGTAAGTATCTTTGATGTCATATCCAGGTACTGTGTAACTATTTTTGGGTAACTTGTGGGAATGTGGAGGATTTTTGTTAGGTCCAGTTTTCTGAAAGCACACAAAAGACCTTCAGAATTTACCATCTCTGGATGGACAAGCACTCCTTTGCTTGAGTAAAATATTTGGAAGCAGAAATTATGTCTCTTCCTGTTAAAGCCCATGTTCTTTTGCTCATCAGAGTTGTCCATGAAGACATCAAGCAGTTTACCACATTGCTGATTACATTTATACAGTTGTCAAACACAATTTATTTCTAAAGATTTTGAAACACCATGCAAACTGAATGCTCTCTTGCTGACACTGTGAATCTTAAACCTGGAACAGCAGAATCCATACAATGAGTGAAGTGAGGATAGCCAGGGTCAGCCACCCACCAGCAACCACCAGTCATGTCCATGGTCAGGAGGCAGCTCAGAGCTCAGGCAGAGAAGAAGTCCATCAGTGAGGGTCAGCATGGCTTATGGCCAGGTGCTCCCATCCCTAGAGTATAGCCCAGCAAAGGCCAAGAGGAGAGGTCTGAGCCCAAACACAGCTGAGCTGCCTCAGCTTCTTGTCACAGCCACAGCTGAGTTGTTTTTGCAGTGGTCATGCCCTGGATCACATCACCACACTGTGCCAGAGCAGGCCATAGACAGAGCAGCTAAACCCCTGGGAGGAGAGAGGCATCCAGAGCCTGTTGGGGCATGCATGGCAAGGTGGTGCCAGTGTGCATGTCCCTGGTCCTGAATCAAACACAACCACAGCTTGCATCTAGGCTTCTCAGATAACTCTCCTGGCAGATGCCCTCAAGTCTTCGAGCTTCCAGGGTTGCTTTCCTCTCTCCAGACTTGTACCAGTGCATTCCCTTCACCCCCATTGCAACAAAGCAGTAGCTCTTCACCTGCTGTCCCTGGAGGCTGCCACTCCAGAGACATTCATGGGTGCTCACCATCCCCAGAGGAGACTCCTGTCAGCCACATCACTTGGATTGCTGTCTAAAATAAAAGGACAGTCAATATTTGTCATTGCTGCTGTTTTCCATTGAGAAGACTTGTGTAACCTTCAAACTCTTGCTGGTGTTTTTTGCAAAACTGTAATCATTTCCAGAGTGCTCTGTGTGCTGGTCGTTATTCACATCAAATCACTGTTCAGAGAGGTTTTAGTCGCTTCTCCTCTGGAGCACATTTGCTGAAATTCATCTGAGCTGATGCCTATCTCAAGGTACATGCTGGTCAGAAAGATTAAACTGCTCAGTTTGTGGGTACATATTTCACAGTGGATTTGATCCTGATTGTGGATACAGTTTCCATCCTTTAAGTAAAAAGATCTAGCTATCTGAGTAGGCAGAAACTAGAAGCGCTAACCCAGAAATTATATCCTCAGAAAATAACCTTGACTGAAGATGTGGCTGAAAATGTACCTTTAGGGAGCTGGGAAATTCAGTTGATGAGGACTTCTTTAAAGACCAGATATGCAGAACAGGCATTTTATTCATTTTGTTCCAGAGCATTACAGTGGTAAAAGGTGAGGTGTCTCAAAAAATGAACAGAGCAGCTCAGGGTTCATTGAAGAGCCAAGTGAATAACTGTGCATGATTCCTTCCCACTGCTTTTCTAAAATGCTCTTTATTAATTTGAATGGAATCCAGGAACAAGACCTGTTGATGGGTTCTGAACATGGACATGCCAGGGGAAGGACTGGATCCTTGCATTTTTGTGGTTCAATGTTTTATATTTCTTTTCCCCAACAGGTGATCATAAGATATTTTGTTTAAGAATTCAATTTTTAAATATAAATAAAGCTAAATTGCCTTGACTTCTGACAAGTCTTGGGTTCACAAGGGGAAGATGCAGTGAGATTCGAATGTTGTAAAAACAACAGAACAAAAATTGTATGTACAGAATTGAGCTGGTCATTTTCTCCAGTCTGTTTTGGGATGCCTCACTGCTTCTCCATCTGAGCTCTCCCTTTTTTATTTCCTCATCACACCCATCCCTGTCCAGAACAGTGCCCTTCTGCTCATTCAAGTCCCTGCGTACACCCTTGCAGATCAGCTCATCTGAGTTAGTCCTAACCAATCTCTGCACTCTGTCTGAAAGGCACAAGAGAATTTTGCCACTTTCTGCAAAGCTCAGTCCAGATGTCATAATCAAGGCTCTTCCTTTAGTTGCTGTCACTGTCCACTGGGCCTGGAAGGGTTATATCATGAACAGTTGCTGAAGAGAGAGCAGAGAAATAGTTCAAAACTCAGGAGGTAGAATTAATGTGCTGACAGGTTTTGTCTGCCAGATGATTTCTTGCAGTGAGCCCAAACAGCCCAAATCACCAAAACCTCTGTAAGTACTTTAATTCCCTGCTTATTTCCCTACCAGCTTCTAGAGAAGTGAAAGATTCCTTTTCTGGGTCTGACTGTGTGGCCAGCAATATCTTGGTTGTCACACAGACTATGGTGCTTAACTCTAAAAACAACCTAGCTAATACAGCTGTCAGTGGTCATAGAGACAAAGCACTGATTTCAGCTTAGAGCCCTTGTCCTTTGCAAAACCTTCTTGCACCCATCATCTGAGTGTCTGTCATTTGGTTTATGTTATCAGAGGCTGTCCTGTCATGAAATTCCCTGTAGAAATCCCCAACTCTTCAGTGGTTTTAAAATTATATCATTCATAGTGTTGTGAGAAGGGGAAGGTGTTGCACTTGTGTTTTTTCTATTTTCGTATGCAGTCCTGAAATTGGAGCTCCTGTACATAGGAAGCGTGTAACTGCTCTGACATCCATTCTTCCAGTCCCACTTCATCACCAGTGGATACATCAGCAACATTTCCCTTTCTGCAGATCACAGGATGAGAGAAGACAGCAATTTTTTTCCTACCTATGCTTGTTCCTTTGGGAAATCAGGTTTTGGTTTCCTACCTAGGGCAGTGTTTGCAATCTATCACTTCAACGAGGCTATCTTGACATGACTTTGCGTTCTTGTGCCTGTGTGAGGCTGCACAGAGTGGTACAGTTTTTCCAACTATGTAGCAAATTACTCCTCAGGTTTGGAGAATCTGTTGGAGGTGTTATTGGGGTAGATGCTCAGTCGTGATCAGAAGCTGCCTCCTCTACAGGCCAAGCTGCAAACAGCCTATTACTGTCAACACTGTTGGGCATTTGTTGCAGGTTGTACAATGATTTTTGTCCATGGAATTACTCTTTTGCTGTAATCAGTTGCCATCCACTTCAACTCAGCATGTACTTGTGCCATTATTTTTCCATATTATTGCTAGCTGCCAAACTAAGCCATGACAGGGACAATCACAGGAGTCTTTGTAACACTGAAAGTGGCCAGTTTGGCTGGAAGAGTGGGCTAACAAGAACCTTATGAAGTTCAACAGGACAGTGTAAGGTCTTGCATGTGGGTAAAATAAATCCAGTTGTGCAGCACAGGCTGGGATCTACTTGGCTTGGGAGCAGCTCTGTGGAAAGGGAACTGGGGGTCCTGGCCGACAACAAAATCGATGTGAATGGTGTGTTGCTGCAGCAAAGAAAGCCAACGATAAGTATTATGGGGGGGGGGGGGGGGGGGGGTTCCCTTGAATGAAGAATTATTTGCTGACATCCAGTTGTGTATAGTTTGTTTCATCTTACCCACATCTCTCCTCTGTTTTTTCTCTTTTTTTCTTACAATACAAAATAACAACTATCTAGCAAATTCTCATATATCTCAATTTTGGTGCCCTATCTTCCTCCATTTAACCACCTGATTCCTGAACAGAATGGGAACTTTGGCCAAAACCAAGTCTCTTTTCTTACGCTTATTTTTCTAGCTATTTTTCCACATTGCAGGCGTTAGCTAAATGAGTTCCTATAATTTTTCTACTAGAGCCCAATTCCCTCTAGCTTAGAAAGGCACTTTTAGCTTCTTTTTTCATCTACTAAATATAGTGAATCTTTCTTTACTTTCATACATATTAAACTCAGAGCTGTGCTTACAGGGCTTGTGGCAGTTGGTTTTTCTCACTAGTGCTGCCTTCCTGATACAGAATGCTATTACAAGGAAATATTGAATGTCCTCTTGGAGGCCTCCATTTCCTGGTACTCACTAGCAAGTCCAAGCACAGCTGGTAAAGTACATGCTGATTCACTGGCACTTCATCCTGTCCATTCTCAATGGTACTGGGCAAGTTTTCTGCATCCTTCAGCCTCCTTAGTTCTCCCTAAACAGTTCTGCTTTAGAACACTTTCTCCCATACTTTAAACTGTCTGGCTGGACCCTGTTCATAGCACATGCGAAAGCTAGCTCCATGACTCACAAAACTAGCTCCATAACAGGATCGCAATCTGTATCATACAGCCACTTCCTAAAGCTTCCAGTACCTAAAGGTGGCCTATAGGAAAGCTGGAGAGGGGCTTTTTACGAGGACAGGACAAGGGCAAATGGCTTTAAACTGAAAGAGGGGAGATGTAGATAGCAAGAAATTCTTTACACTGAGAGTGGTGAGGCACTGGAACAAGTTGCCTAGAGCTGCTGTGGCTGCCCCATCCCTCGCAGTGTTCAAGGTCAGGTTGGACAGAGCCTTGAACAACCTGCTCTAGTGGAAGGTGTCGCTGCCCATGGTAGGGGGGTAGAACTGGATGATTTACAATGTCCCTTTCAACCCAAACCGTTCTATGATTCTAAGTGGGTGAATAGATTAATTTTAAAAGGCAGAGAAAAAGTCAGTTGTACATCAGGTCATAAATGAGAAGGTTTGAATATAAATAAGATGGCACAGTAAATGACAAGGGGTAAGAAGAGGAAGGTTTTTGCCAACAAAAGTAACAAGTTTTATTCTCTTAGTCTGGAGACTTGAGGGACTGAAAGAACAAAAATGTAAATGGAGTTTAGACCACTGGCGGTGTTCAAGGCTGGATTGGACATAGCCTTGGGCAGCATGGTTTAGTGAGAGGTGTCCCTGCCCCTGGCAGGGGGGTTGGAACTAGATGATCTTAAGGTCCTTTCCAACCCTAACTATTCTATGATTCTATGATTTAGTGATGGGTACACCATGCATTTTGCTCAGCCTGATGTAAAACCAGAGGTACAGAACTGAAATTAGAAAAACGGCATTAACTCAAAGCTGACAAAAGCGAAAGACAGGCTCTGTGCAAACAGTCTGGATTCATTATGGCAGCTGAAGTGTTCATACTAGACAAGGATACTTGTGGTGGCAGTGGAAGCAGTTCAGAACAGGCTGTTTTAGCCAAGGAGGAGATATTTTATCTAAACATTGTCATACATTTTCTGTCTTACAGTAATGGCTGTAAACATTCCAGTAGTGAGTCAGTAAGTGACTGCCATGGCCAAGTTCATTAATACAGAGATCTGGAACATCTGTTTGCACATGCAAATTAGCACCCTTCACATTGGTCCTGCTGAGCTCCATAGAAATGTTTGTCTAAATCAGAGGCTGGAAAAAGCACTTCCCCCCACCCCACATATAATTCACCTTGTAGGATGTTGTAGTTAAAAAATACTATTTGAAATTCTTTGCCATCTTTTTTCTTTCAGTTGTAATTCATGTGGAAAGTGGTGGTGGAAGGGAAATGGTATCAGGCTTGACATGGTAGTGTCAAAGAGCCATAAGGTCATTTAATATTTTCAATGCTATTTTCCCCCATAATGTGGCAAATACTGTATCCACGGATATTCAAGAACATTGTGCTTACAGCCAAAACTAAAAGCCTAAAGAACTAAAGATGTAACCTAATGGAGCTTGTTGGCATTTCTAGTGGACCTTTCATTGTTGCAACTTTCTCAGAAGCAGAATGGTTTCTGATCAAAGCAAGGAGAAATAAAAAAAGGAGAAGTAAGAAAATAACCCTACATTTTGCTTTCTTTCATCAAGTAGATCAGTAAAATGCTTGGTTGAATGAATTTGCACTCCCTTTCCTTTACCTTCCAAAAATTACAGAAAATAAGGCAAATTTTATTTTGATGGTACTTATTTTTCCTTAATCTACAGGAGCCAGAAATATTTACAAACCATCCAGATCCATCCTGGACGACAGGCTGCATGTTGTTTGAATTGGTGGTAGGCTTATTCCAGGATACCTGTTATGTTTCTAGAGCACAAACATCTATGAGGGGAGTAATAGAATTATAGGATCATAGGATCATAGAATCATAGAATAATTAGGGTTGGAAAGGACCTTAAGATAATATTATTTCATTGTATTATATGCATTTGATGACTTCTTTGCAAGTCACAAGTGAAGAAAAAGGTAGGAAATACAGGATTTGTAATGGTGCTATGCTTCTGAAGGTAGAATTCCTCAAGAGAAGGGTCCAAAGTAGTAACTGAAAGAAAATATGTCATGTGATAGCTTTGACAATGTAGGAAGGACTAAAAATCAGGTTGAAGTAATTATTTGCCTTTTGAAAGACACATAAAGATAAAAGATTTGTCACAAGGATACAAGAATCAAAAGCAGTTCAAGTGACAAACTAAAGGAGAAACTTACTATATACTGTCTGAAGAGTGCAGTACATAGAGCCCGCTGAACCACATTTTGTGAGGAGAATATCATAGAATCATGGAATAGTTAGGGTTGGAAAGCACCTTAAGATCGTCTAGTTCCAGCACCCCTGCCATTCACAGGGACACCTCACACTAAACCATGCCGCTCAAGGCTCTGTCCAACCTGGCCCTGGACACCGCCAGCGATGGAGCATTCACAACTTCCCTGGGCAACCCATCTCAGTGCCTCACCACCCTTACAGTAAAGAACTTCTTCCTTGTATCCAATCTAAACTTCCCCTGTTTAAGTTTGAACCCGTTACCCCTTGTCCTATCAGTACAGTCCCTAATGAAGAGTCCCTCCTCAGCGTCCTTATAGGCCCCCTTCAGATACTGTATCAAAGCTGAGCGATCCCAAGTACAGCTGCAGGTTGGGCAGAGAAGAGATTCAGAGCAGCCCTGCGCAGAAGGACTTGGGGGTGTTGGTCGATGAAAAAATGAACATGAGCTGGCAAGTGTGCGCTTGCAGCCCAGAAAGCCAACCATGTCCTGGGCTGCATCAAGAGCAGCGTGACCAGCAGGTCGAGGGAGGTGATCCTGCCCCTCTACTCTGCTCTCGTGAGACCACACTTGGAGTATTGTGTGCAGTTCTGGTGTCCTCAACATAAAAAGGACATGGAACTGTTGGAACAAGTCCAGAGGAGGGCCACAAGGATGATCAGGGGACTGGAGCACCTCCTGTATGAAGATAGGCTGAGAAAGTTGGGGTTGTTCAGCCTGGAGAAGAGAAGGCTGCATGGAGACCTCCTAGCAGCCTTCCAGTATCTGGAGGGGGCCTATAGGGATGCTGGGGAGGGACTCTTCATTAGGGACTGTAGTGAGAGGACAAGGGGTAACGGGTTCAAACTTAAACAGGGGAAGTTTAGATTGGATATAAGGAAGAAATTCTTTACTGTAAGGGTGGTGAGGCACTGGAATGGGTTGCCCAAGGAAGTTGTGAATGCTCCATCCCTGGCAGTGTTCAAGGCCAGGTTGGACAGAGGCTTGGGTGACACGGTTTAGTGTGAGGTGCCCCTGTGAATGGCAGGGGTGTTGGAACTAGATGATCTTAAGGTGCTTTCCAACCCTAACTATTCTATGATTCTATGATTCTACTGAGCTTATCTAGTGAGAAGGAAAAATCATGATGAAGTAATGTATTAAATAATAGCTGAAAGGAATGTGATAAGGCATTCTAGAGCTATTTAAATCTGCCTTTAAGGGTTCCTCACAAGTGTGTATGTATCATGAAACAGAAAATCTATGGGAGGATTTAAAAAGTAAAAGTTTGGAGTTCTGTCAACCGCAAGAAAGTTCCAATTGCTTTAGAGAAATCAGTAGCTTAAACTGAGACTGAAAGGGTTGTAAATAGTTTAAAATTTGGGGAAAACCCAGGATTTTTTCTTCTATGCAAAAACAGTTTGTAAAATTACCGACCTAATTGTGTCAGATCCTTGTTAATGTTCTCATAAAGGTACTCCCCTGGAAACATGCGCTGACTTACTATGAGTGTCTCACAGGAAAATAATGCCACAGATCAGAATGCTTTTTTATTACCAGTGCCACAAAAATAATTAAAAAGAGATTTGCACTGTATGCTGGAGAGAATGGCCACTGGCCTTCTGACCACAGAGAGGCCACTTGGGTCTTAAGACATCTCCAAGGTTGACATCTGTACCTGAAGTTTCCTTTATAGCCAAGTAAGAGAGAGAAATTGCTTGGTCCTATTTTCAGATGAGACAAATATGTACTGAAGCGCCTCAGAAGTGTCTGGTTTTTTTCCATTGCTTCTTTTGTTACCTTAAAAAAGTCTAGACAGCAACACAGACATACCTGTGCACCACATGGAAGCCTACATTTGAGCAGGCAAATCCCTCTCCAAATGCTTCAGACTTCAAACGTACTTATTTCTTGGAGCCACTTCTCAGATAATATATAATACATACTGACCTGCAACCTTATAACCAGATCAGAAAGCACAGGTCAGCCTTCACTGTATACTTTAGGTGCAGTGAGGGATTTTGACTTAGTCGAGAGACTGATTTTAAACTTTAAATCTCTCTGTCTGGCCCCTGCTGTAACAGTAGCTGAATGTTTTATACTCAGTCTGAGATCTAATTTTCTAGCAAAGGGATATTTTAAAGGGAAAAAGAATAAAGGTGATCTTCTAAAATCTTTTGTTTGCCTAGTTAATAGAACAACTATTGGGGGGGGGGGAAAGACAGAGAACTTGTGTGTCTGCTATATCATCTGAAACTGAAATGTAACATAAAATGACCTTAGACTTAGCTGACATTTTACTTCATTTTACCTAAATTCTATCTTCTGTATCATCTTCTTTCTGGGACAATTTTAGTTTTAGCTAAATATTGAGCTATAAAGTCGGTATTTCTTAGAGATGTTGTTACTTATTCTGATAAAGGAGAAAGTCAAAGTTCAAAATTTTCATCCCATACTACATAAGCTACTACAAAAATGATTATTTTAAGTATGTCATTTAACAGACTATTTACTGAATAGACTCCTTTTCTGAAGTGATCACAGGAGGGAAACCTACTATCTAGAATAAAATATGTATATATTGGCTAGGTAGATAACACACTGTCTGTCTGAATTATCTGCCTCATATCTTAGGGCTTTCCATGGGGTTTTGACACCAGTAAGATTTCTACCCGGAAAGTAGAAAAGGAGCTTGTGAGAAGGAGCCTGCAAACTGAATTTAGGATGAATATCTTCTATTTTAAGAGTCATGGTTTCTGAAATAAAGGAAGAAGAATGACTGTTTCCAGGAAAATCATTGTCCCTTGGAAAGCATTTAACCAGCATTCTGCTAAAGCAGATAATCATTTAAGGAGAAAGAAAATACACCACATGGGTTAGGAAAAAGTAGGCAGCTTTTTGGATAGTGGTGGTAAAACATCTTCAACCTCCCCACTCTGGCACCTCAGATCTTATACAACATCCTTTTGAGTCCCTGACTTTACACTGTAATTGGCTCATAGAGGCTGTGTTGCAAAAGGACTGGGTAGGTCCCAGAATGGTCGGTGTAATTTACATGCCACAGCTTTTGCTTGAAGTAAATGACTGTATAAATTATGGCATTTGGAGTTATCTCCAGTTGAAGGAGATAATACTGTCATTGAGCTCATTATATTTGCTGTGTTGCTTTAGTATAGGCATATGATGCAACAATGTGCTTAGACTTTGCTTTCGAGTAGGTAGGAGCCAAAGCAAAGTGTTTCCTATGTTAAACAAAATGGATGCGCTTATACTGAGAGGCCTGAGGTACTCAATCACAGCGGCCGCTGGAGGGGCTGTGGTGCCCTCAGTAAAAGAGTAAATCAAGACACCTAACTGTGTGTGAGATTTCCAGTTCTGCTATGCTCTTATGGCCTTCCTGTGGATGATTTTGGTTAAAATCTGGAATAAGTAGAGTTTATTTGTAATTGGGCTTACAATTTTTTCCTGAAAAATTAAGAGGATCAGCCTCACACACTTACTTCATTGAGTGTGCCTCTGGTGAAAACTGGAGCTGCTCAGTCTGGAGAAGACTGTGTGGAGGCCTCATAGCAGCCTTCCAGTATCTGAAGGAGCCTACAAGGATGCTGGAGACGGCCTCTTCATCAGGAACTGTAGCAATAGGACGCTACAGTAGTGATGGGCTCAAGCTTGAACAAGAGAAATTGAGGTTACATATTGTGGCTTAACAGCTGAACCCAGGACAGTATATAAGGAAGAAATTCTTCTGTGAGAATCGTGAGGCACTGGCACAGATTGCCCAAAGAAGCTGTGGCTGCCCCATCCCTGGCAGCATTCAAGGCCAGGCTGGACAGAGCCTTGAGCAACCTGCTCTAGTGGAAGGTGTCCCTGCCCATGGCAGGGGGTTGGAACTGAATGATCTTAAGGTCCTTTCCAACCCAGGCCATGCTATGATTCTATAATTCTCTGGTGATGTTTTCCTGCATTGGCATCAGTCATTCTATAGAGCGAATGGAACCACTGGCTGTGTGGTGTCATCTGCTCATACTACAGTGGAGTTTCACATGCCATTCTGGTTTATTCTCAGATTAGTCCTTCCAGGCTTATGAATGTGTTGCTTATAGCCACTGCAGCTGATGAAGCACTTTGTTAAGACATCAACTTAGTTACTGTCAGCTATGATGTACGAAGAATTCAAACTCTTTCTACAATTGTGCAGCTTGTTCTCCTGATTAACACAGTACAACATTTAGGCCTGAATTTTGCTTAATAAAGCTTGCTATGTATGTCTGTGGATCATCTCTCTCTAGATTTTCTGGAGGAAGAGATGCAAACTCTTGCTTCCATTCTTTAAAGACTGACATTTGAAAGGGATTGAGCTACATCCATCCCTGTTGACCTCTGCAGGAATGGAGGGTGCTGGGCTTCCCCCCAGCATCTTGGGGGCAGAGCTGAACTCACCGGCTCTCATTCACCCACTGGCCTCAAGCAGACAGAGCGAGTGTGCAGACTTCAAAGGCAACACTGCCAACAGCAAGTTTAGGTGAGATTAATTACCCTTTTTGTAAGGAACCCAAATCTCTTCAGCTAGATGCAGGACTGTTGCTGAATATATTCGACTGTTGCTGGATGTTTAATGTATTGTGCCATTTAATGACTGCCATTATTTGTGTTAAAATTGTGCCAAGAAGCTCAAATTTGGCATCTAAGCCCGTCTTAGTTTTGGCATTTCCTGTCTATGGGATGCTTGACTTGGCAAGCCTAAACCTCTTATTTATACCTTGGGATAATTAGCATTGTAGCCCATAAAGGAATACACAAGTATAAAGGATTAAACAGAAAGTTTTATCTTTAATTAAAACAACAATTTAACAAATATTCGTCCATAGCTTTGCTTGCATTAATAATGCTGGTGGGCAAGGTTATTGGAGCATAATAGCAACATATGCATTGAAATTGCTAAATAAAAATAAATTAGTCGCTTTCAGTTCTAATGAAATAATTACCATTTGTTGAAGGAAAAAAAGACAAAAATCAATTTGGAAGAAAAATGCTTATGGAAAAATGAAAGAAAAAAAAAAATCTTTAGAAAAATGCTCTTTCCAGTGTCTCTGAGAAGTGAACCAGAAACAAAGTAAAAAGCCATTTAATGTTCAGAAATTCAATGTGATGAAAGTGAAAATCTTTAGAAGTAATTAAAATGAATAAAACTGTCTTGCATCGCAAACTGTAGAAACAAAACCTTAATTACAATAGAAGTCAAGCTTGGTAAGAGAAGGGCATCAGTAGCTGTGTCACAAATAAATCGTTACCAGGCTGTGGTCTTACTGTCACTCCACAGATCAAATTCTTAGGGTTTTTAACTGGGAAATTTGTTTGCATGGGGACTGCACAATTCAATTGGATGTCTTTAGAGTTTGCCATTCGTGCAAAGTAAAGAACATCTAGAAGCCTGGATGTAAAATAAAACTCAGGGGCATAAATGAAAATATATCAAAGATACCTTAATAGAAATTTATCTTCACCCCTGCAGTGACCATTTTGGTAAATTTTGGTATGCTGAAGTCAGGGGTGGTCTTGAAAAACTTGGCTGAAAATTGTGGCAGTTTGTTTTTTTTTTTTTATAGAACATATTGGTCAAAAATATTTCATGGCAAACGTAATGCATACAGCTCAGGAAGTTTGCTCTAAAGAAAACCTATTCAATTGAGAAGCATCAAAGTGTTCAGCAAGACCTTGAATGAGTTATTAAACAGTAAATAACCTGGGAATGAAGGTAGAAAAATAGATATGAAAGGAAAGGCAGTGGATGCGATGAGCCTTCTGCAGAAGCTGTTTTTTCTCTCAGACTGTAATTTAGATGTGAATTTATTCTGAACTGCACATATTATTTATATCTTTTCTCGCCACCTTTTTACCTCACGCTTTTGGGTTTGAAGTGACTTTAATGAGAGCAAGGAACAAGACTTAGCATAAAATAAAGATGTCATCCTAAGAGGTAGACCAGGGTTTGGCCCCTGTGAGTATCAAGTCCTGAAATAATAAGGACTTGATTGTCTGTTGGAATTGCCCTTAAATTATTGTCTTGGAATACTCCAAGTTTAAATGGAAAGAGTCATTTTCCCCAAGTAAGCTATTTCTCTTTAGCCATTAATTGGAGGAAGAATACTGTGAGCCATCTGTTATTCTGCTCAATTTCTGCAGGTTATGTAGCAAATTTGAGAGATTTTTTTTCCCAGTTCACTGATTTCTCTAGCGATTCAATGTTTTGGGGTAATTATTTCAGCTGCTAAAGAGCATTTAAAATGCAGGTTTGCTATAAATATATATCTGCACATAAAGCATAGGGCAATGAGAGAGTATTAAAAAAGCATATGAAATTGCTAAAATAAAGACAGTATTAAAAAGGTATATGGAAAGCATTTCATCCCTGGGTTCTCAATATAAATCAGGCCAAGCCCTGTAATAACTTAAAGCTCTAAGACCGGCATTTATCATCATATTCATAGAATCATAGAATAGTTTGGGTTGGAAAGGACCTCAAGATCATCCAGTTCCAACCCCCCTGCCATGGACAGGGACACCTCACACTAAACCTTGCCACCCAAGCCTCTGTCCAACCCAGCCTTGAGCACTGCCAGCGATGGAGCATTCACAGCTTCCTTGGGCAACCCATTCCAGTACCTCACCACCCTTGCAGTAAAGAACTTCCTCCTTATATCCAATCTAAACTTCTCCTGTTTAAGTTTGAACCTGTTACCCTTTGTCCTCTCACTACAGTCCCTAATGAAGAGTCCCTCCCCAGCATCCCTATAGGCCCCCTCCAGATACTGGAAGGCTGCTAGGAGGTCTCCATGCAGCCTTCTCTTCTCCAGGCTGAACAGCCCCAACTTTCTCATCCTATCTTCATACAGGAGGTGCTCCAGTCCCCTGATAATCCTTGTGGCCCTCCTCTGGACTTGTTCCAACAGTTCCATGTCCTTTTCATGTTGAGGACACCAGAACTGCCCACAATACTCCAAGTGAGGTCTCACGAGAGCAGAGTAGAGGGGCAGGATCACCTCCCTCGACCTGCTGGTCACGCTGCTCTTGATGCAGCCCAGGACATGGTTGGCTTTCTGGGCTGCAAGTGCACACTGCCGGCTGATGTTCATTTTCTCATTGACCAACACCCCCAAGTCCTTCTGCAGGGCTGCTCTGAATCTCTTCTCTGCCCAACCTGTAGCTGTACCTGGGATTGCTCCCACCCAGGTGTAGGACCTTGCACTTGGCATGGTTAAACTTCATCAGGTTGGCATCAGCCCACCTCACAAGCGTGTCAAGGTCCCTCTGGATGGCATTCCTTCCCTCCAACGCTATCAACCGAACCACACAGCTTGGTGTCATTGGCAAACTTGCTGAGTGTGCGCTCAATCCCACTGTCCATGTCACTGACAAAGATATTCAGCCTTACTTAGTTGAACAGTCTATTTTCAAACATCTTGGGAGCAGGGGTCAAAATTAAGGTCCCTTGTCTACAGCATTCTTTCCATCTTAGCTTTCTCTCTTTGTGAATCTTGCAGCATTTGTTCTTGGTAACCCATTTTCATCATGACTTTGCAGCCTTTTGGACATTAGAATTCTGAATCATTGGTCTACAGCTGTTGTCTTAAAACTTCAGGAGTGGGTGAAATGTTATTTGAATAGGCTTTTTAACTGGAAATAAAAAAACTGCCCGGAGAAGGAGAATAGGAAAAGGTTGTTTTTTTTTTTTTTTGGGGGGGGGGTGTCCAAGGGAAATTTGCCTTGCTACTGCATTTTTGCCTGAAAAGTAGAAACTTGTTGAATGACAGGTTTTCAGGCTCCAGGAACACACTAGAATCAGCTAATCTAAATCCCTATAGAACATGGGCCACATGTTTTCTCAAATGAGCTTAGGTTGAAATAGGACATACCTTTTAGAGAAAAATCCTATGAAGTTTCTAGAGATATGACATTTATCAAAGAACTGGACAGATGATTCAGTGGTAAATCACCCTCCCTATATCCTACCTATAGTAAGCATGCACCAGATATCTGAATGGATGCTGCTAATTCAGTTTCCCATTCTTGGGTCTGTTTGCCCGATTGAGGAACCCTCCAAATCCATTTTGTGTTTGACATGGTGCATCTTGGACTACGAGAAGACACATTTTGTTCTTAAATATCTTGAGCACCTTGAACCTTTTCATATGAACCATGTTTTCCAACTCTTTCATCATTCAGCTCTTTTCTGAGCTCTGACTACTCAACATCTGTATTGAACTGTGGGCATCAAAGCTGGATATGGTGTTTCAGTACTGAGAACTAAGGTAAACCTGTTTTACCCCATTTGGCATTTGCACATACAAGGATCACATTCATTCTTTTAGCAGAACACAAGCTCAAATGCCTGTTCAGCTGAAAACCCCTCAGTACCCCCCACCTCTTCTCAGATTTGTTTTTCCCCCCTCTGTCAACAGCGTGGTCTCCATCTGGCTCTCTTGGAGTTGATGTTGCCTGGTTGTGCTGGTTCCCAAAGGAGTCCAGTCCCCTCTGTACTGCTGACGCTGTCTCATCACCATTCAACCACTCCTCCCATCCTTTTCTACCTGCCAACTTTATTAGTAATGATTTTGTGATTTTCTTGCAGATCAATGATAAAATGTAAAGAATAGGGCTAAGAACTAATGGCTTTAGGATCCCACTGGAAATGCATGTTCAAGAACAATTCCCTAATGAATGATCAATTACTCAGACTTTAATCATTTTAATGTATGTCATGTTGATTTTTTATATCATTCAGGTTAATCAAAACAGCATGTAATAAGCACCATCTAAAGTAGCTTTTAGAAGTCTATTATACCTTCATGGTTACTTTTAGCAACTTGAAACCCCATAAAAATATCAATTTAGTTTGGCAAAATTTGCTTGCTATAAGCCCGTGTTGATTGGCAGTAATTACATTAGCCACCGTATTAATCAAGTTCCACTCAACCATTTCATTATTTTCTCTGGGATCACTGTCAGGCTCACAAGGCTTTCATTACCTGAGTTGCCTGTGTACTCCCTACTGAAAATACTGGTACAACAGATGTTTTCTTCTGGTTGTCTGAAAGTTGATGTCCTCATGTATGAAGAACAGTATAAATGGCACAAGGAACTCTTAAAATTGTAGGTGGCATGCGGAGCAGAGTACTTAAAACACTGAAAAAAACCCGAGAAGGGGAGTATATAGCTTTGTTGCTTCCAGGTCATTAGCAATCAGGGCACATTACAGGCAGGCAGAAAGATAGCATGTGGCTTATATGGAAAACAATTTTCTGATTGCAGAGGATTTTAACATTACCTCATTCATTTGGGAATATGAGAGACTTGATAAGTGGGGAAATGTTACATGAAAGTAGTATTCATAAGTTATTACTTTCTGAGCATGTCTCTGCTTATCTCTGGGCCTGTCAGTCACCATTTTTTTCCCACTCAGTCATCAAAAATATAGACAAATCAGAAATTTGCTGAAGATTTCTGCCAGAATAACTGTGCTGGAAGCCCTTGCTTATACATTCAGTTTTGCAAATATCAAAGTCTTGCTCCAAATTAAAGCTCTTTTTGCTCTCTAAAGGAAGAAAAAATTCAGCTTTAGTTACATTTATTCAGAGTCAATAGATACAGGTTTTTAAACCAAATATCCTCAAGGCTTTCTTACTGCTCTCCTGGCTGCAGTGTCCTCATCCAGTGAACATCATTGACAGGATCCCATCAGGATTGCAAACGGCTTCAGAGCTCGGTATCCCACACTTGGCCTGTGTTAGTGCTGGTTTTCTCTGGCAGGTGTACTGGGCAGCCGGCAGGTCCCAGACCAGCGCAGCATGGCAGTTTGCTTTGTCTGATACAAATGTTAGCTCAAAGCTAGGAGCTGTCCTCCTTTGCTGGAGACTGCAATCCTGGAGGGAAAACAGGCAAACAAGGGTCGGACTCTGGGGGACGTGTGCTGATCTTCTTGCAGACCCACAGAAATGAGGTTAAAAAGTTCGAAGTTCTGCTGTTCTTCACCCCAAGTTGAGTAACCATTTACTGACGACCTTCTCCATGGAAGAGCTTGTGCTGGGACTGTCCTCGCCTGGCTGCCCAGTGCCCAGGCAGGGGCAGGGTTGCAGCCACCTTCAACCTGCAGACACAGCACAGAGGGGAAGCTGGAGCAAAGTCAAAGTCGGAAGTTGGGTTTTTTTTTTGGAGTCCTTAGTGAGATGTGTCCATCTGTGAGCTGGAGCCTGAACCCACACAGTGGGAAAGCAAACCCCATGCTGCTGATGGGGAGGAGGCTCAGAAGCAAACCCCTGTGAGGGCATCTTCTCTCCTTTTGCTATCTCCCTCTCTCTGTCATGTTCTGCTTTGCAGATAGAGGGGTTCATCTTCGTCCTGATTCATGTCCAAAGGAAACAGAATATCAGTAGCACAGGTTCTTGATTCCATTTCAAAGATTCCTGTAATGCTGCTGCCCCAACACTGCCAGAGGATATCTGCACAGTGGGACTGCATGACCTGATGCTTCACTGGGGGTGCTAAGCAGTCAGAAAATAGGTGGTGGAAAGGAAATTGATTTTCTGGGGCTGCCCCACCTTTTACGATATCAACTGCTGCAGTTAATGCAGTGTTTTCTTAATACCTGAACTCTTATGCTGTTTTAGGATGTTTGAGCCGGAGGAAAGTGCTGCTGAGGAGGTGGCTGCCCTCACGTTGGATATTTGCCTGTTGTTTTCCTTAGCTGATAGCAGGATTTTTTGCAACACTCTGCCAGGCCATGTTGAACTTAGGGATTGATTGTGCCGCCATTTGCGACGGTTGCACCGAGGTCTGCAGGTCTCACAGCAGAAAAAAAAGCCTACTAAGTCAAAGTGTGGGAGCAGAAAACTAGTGTCAATTAATGGCTTGATTATAATCTATGTTCTAAGTTGCCTCAGTGCTCTGGCACTTACAGATATGAAAATATTCATTATTTCATCCATGCCAGCAGATGAGATACTGAGCTTTAAAAAACAAACAAGGAGTGGTATTTTTTACCTTCAGGATACTAAAACCTTAGTTTTATAATATCCTTACTAAGGAGACATTATTTAAAACTTCAGTGCTTGGTCTTGATGTAAGCAGACAGCTGTGCTCCCTTTGAACATCACCCTGCCCTGTGTTAACTGTTGGGTGAACAAAAAGTTGGCCAAAGGCATAAGGGAAAAAGCCCTCCCAGAATCATATACTGAAAGTCTTTGCATCAGGACAAGGTGTCATCTTTGTGGTGGGGGATATTATAGCTGCCTCCTGGCCTGCATCACTGCCATTCACTTGCAGCAACTATGACTTAACCATGTCATTGAAGAGTCCTTCTTGTTTAGGAACAGGTTTTATCAAGAGGATGGTGATTTGCAATGCAAGATCATTGTGTTTTTCTTGTACTGAATGTGGGCATATGTTTATTTTTAGATACTTTTATTTTAAAATATTCATTCTTGTATAAAACCTGGGTTTAATCCCTAATTATTTCTTAGGTTTTCTTATATCATGGCAATTATTTTTATCTCACAAATAAAATGTATTCAGGGACAGACGTTTGCGCAGATGGTGTATCTTAATGGGCTTTGTACCAGCCTGCTATTAGATACTCTTTCCCATAATAGTTAACTTCCGTTTTTGAAATTCAGAGGTAACAGCATTTTACCGTGGCTGGTCTCATACAGTGACAGTGGGATCCTGTAAAGTTTGTTATTATACTCCTGCTCTTTCAATTGGATTTATTGGTTGTGTCACTTGGGGGTTTAGGTTACATACTAGACATTTCTTTGTGTATAGCACAAAATGTGCTAATTTTTGTATTCATAGAGTAGAACGTGCTGAGAACGTGACAGGTTCTGTGTAGCTATATCTGAACACCGCATTTTTCTTTGTATTTCAAGTGAAGTCAGTACTCATGCAAAATGCTATGTTAGGATCCCAATCCAACAGCTTTTGGAATCTGCTATTTGCGGGGGTATTTCTAGCACTATTCCCTGTATCCCCTGTTCTCCTCTGGCTCACAGACTGCTACAGCTGGAGCAGCCAGTCCTGCACATCCAGAGTATGCCCAGGGCTAAAGGAAGAAGGGAATGATGCTGCTGTGTTCCTGTTCTGATTCCCTGTTGGGTGTCAAGCAAGTATTTCTTCCACTCCATAAATATTTAAAAGCAGAGGGAAACTCCTTATCTTTGAAATTATTTGTCAAGCTATCAAAATTTATAGAGCTTATGGAAGATTTTTTTACAGAAACTGTCTTCTGCATAATTCACCCATCTAATTTACCAGATCTGTCTTGCCAGATCTTTCTGCTGACTCAGGCTGTAGTGATCATGTAATCCTATGAAATGTTTACAAAAACCGCAGTTTCAGTTTGTTGCAGAGGAATGTACAGTGTATATTATGTTTGATACAGGGATTGATAGCTGTTCTAATGAAAGGAAATAAAATGTTGAGTGATTTGTCTTAATTGCCTATGAAAATGGCTTATTTGACTTAAACAAATTCTCCCTGGAAACTCATCCAGTCCATTTTACTCAGTGCTGATTGCAAATGACTCCAATGAGGTTACCTGTGTAAATGACAGGACATGAAGGACTTGGCCCTAGATACCAGGAAGACCCACCATAATTCAATAGCTGGGTTATTTCCATCTGACCTTTTGATTTTATTTCTGGTACTCCAGAGCTAGCACCTGTATGCTCATGTTTCGTGCTGATGGGTGCACAAGGGATTTCTTCTTCAGCAGCATTTGCTGTGTTTGGGCCCATGATGGAGAGCAGAATCCACCTAGCAGTGAGTGGGGTCTGAGAGGAGCCTCCAGGTCTGCAAGGCCAGGCTGTGACTTCTTGTATTCATGCATATAAGTGCTTTCACAAATGAAGTCAGAACAATGACTCTGGTGTCCTCACATTCACTGGTGTGGAAATGGGGCTTGTAGCATTCTCCAAGCAATTCTTGTTTAAGACCCCGCACTTTTTTACTGACATATCTAATAATGTACATTGTGAGGTCAAATAATAGATGATAAATTCTTTGTAAACCAGCGAAATACTTCCTTGCAGGCTAGATCATGAAAAGCTGCCTTTGATTTTATTAGGAAGGGGAGTAGAGTTTAAAACCCCAAACTGACATCTTTCTGATGATGTTGTACCTGATTTTGGTGTCTAGGAGAATGTTACAAAAGGAAGCAGGGTGTAGTTAAGTCTATCAGGACCGTAAATTGACACGCCTTAAATAAGGAAGAAGGGTATAGTTTGGAAAATATATTTGATTTCTAAGGCTTCTTCAGAAAATACCACAAATGCAGTGAGAAGATGAACCCCAGCCTATTACCATAGTGTGGTGTAGCACTACACTGGGTTTTTGTTCATTCTGTTAATTACTTTGGGAAAACAGGCTTTCACAGACTGGGATCAGTTTGGCAAGCATTTGCAGTGCAGACTTTTCTCTTTCTCCCCAGCACCACTGCAGAGCAGGCAGACACCCTTGCAATCCTGATGCCACTAACCTGGTCAGGGCTGCACCCCCAATACCACGAGGGACTGGTGGTGCAAGCTGAAGCAAATAGCAGGGGCTATTCTCTCTAGCATTTGTCAGTGCACAGATGGGATGTGCTACATGATGGCTGATGGAGCAAATACTGTGACCTGTACTTCCAGTGGATCATAAATACAAGAAATGATGGCAACGTTCGTTGCTGCTTCAGCCCGTGCAGAACAGCACTGCTCATGCATCTTCAGTCTGTCACTGGGATGATGACCCTGATTGCTGCTGATGCATATGAATAGGGGGCTCAAAGGGATCCCAGTTGTGGATCCTTCTGCTGAGACATGGAGCGGGCTGCGCAGGGGGGGCTGGGGTGCCATCCTCACCCACAGCCTGGTTTGTCAGCGAGTCCCACAGCATATGCTCCCAGGGCATGCTGGCAGGCTGGGAGGAGGCACCTAGCTTGACTTCAAGGGGTGATAAAGCCAATTGCGGCTATGATTCTGTATTCTTTCTCCCATGTGATAGCTGGCAGTTGTATAATCCCATCACCAGTTCTAGTGAGTTGCTGTTTTGTCTTTTTTTCCTTTGTTGCTTTTCTCTGTTTTCTCTCTTTCCTTGGATATACCTTCCAGTATGCCCAGGGAGTGGATGTGTGGGGCAGAGGCACTCAAGTGGGGACGCAGGCACTGTGGAGCTTGCTCCATGCTAGATGATCAGCAAACCTGCTGTTTTCACCTGCATTTCAGGGGTTCACTCAGGTGCAGTTTACCATTTCAACCTTCCACGCTGCAGAGCAGGAACCTTGAGCATGTTCAATAGGGTACCTCTAGGTCTATCGTGGGACTATGTTACCTAAACACAGATGTTCTACTTGTCCAACACACAAGGCCAAGCAATTAGTATCATACACATGGTTTTCAACACCCCAGCTGCAAGTCACTGGAGCACATTTACAATCATCCTCGCCAATCTTCCATTATTTCATGCACTTTGATGCTGCTCTTGGCATCAGCCTCGTTGCACTTATGTTAATGTGTAAAAACAATGAAAGACTAAAGTTTGCTCTATTAACATTGTTTTATGGGAAAGGGCATAGATGTTGCAGTCCTGGAAAACACTGCATAGGCAATTAGGGCTTTTTTCAACCTCTAGTTCACCTTCTTCCTTCTTTGTGTTTAAGTCTTGCTGCCGATAAATCTAATTGAATAGAAACCTGTGATGGAAATTAAGCATTCAAAACACATGCTGGTCACAGCAAAATAACTATTATCCTTAATGGGAATTGTGTGTTGATACTGAGTGAGGGATTCACCGCTTTGCTTTTAATTCCGTGTCATGGAGAATTACTGAATGAATAGGAGTGTGTATATCAGGTCTTGTTTTCATCCCCCTAATGTACAGAAGATCAAATTCTAATTAAGGAGAAATAATTATCAGTTCATCCTCTTGCAGTTTTCCTTCCTGTGTTGCCCTGAAATGGTTCAGAAGATGTAGAGAAGGAGTCAAAGATTAGCAGTGGTTCATAGCTAAATTCTGACTTTTAATCCTGCAGCAGGTCTGTCTCATTCACTGGTGAGGTCATAAAACAGTAAATATGATGGCTCCATAATTAGCCTGGTTTGTAAACAAGTACTGCTCTTTAACTGTTAGTGCAAAATGCTCTTCAGCAGCATTCGTCAAATAAACACTTACTTGGGCACACCATTTGAAAAATGTGGATTATTTGTCTTGCAGACTGAGATTTCTCATCAAACCACAGCATGGAGCTAACTTGCTGCTGTCCGGCTAGCCTGTGCCTACAAACCACAGCTGGTGGTGAGGGCAAAATGGGGTGCTGGAGGGACATCAGGACATTGGAGGGAGCACCTACAAGTACCACATCCATGCTAGGACACACCGTTTAAGCAGCGCATTGCTCCTGTCTATCTCAGGGCTAACCTCACCCTAACCCTAACCCTAACCCTAACCCTGACCCTGACCCTGACCCTGACCCTAACCCTAACCCTAACCCTGTCAGTACTCAAGTCCTTCCATCTTCCAGTCCTCTTGCTTCTTGTTAGCGTATGCCAAACTCAGCCTACAGCAAAGCCAAGATGTGTGGGTGCCTCTCCCTACTTCAGGCACCTACTTGCCTGTCAGGGGTCATGGTAGCACCCATGGCATATCATTCTGCTCTCATTTACTTCTGCACGACAGCACTGACATGAGGTGCCTGTACCACTGGGAGTGCTGGAAGTAACGGTGAGTTACAGCAACTGCTCTGTCTCACAGCTTTAGGATCGTGTCATAGCAGAGGCTACAATGCATGAAGCATCTCTTCACTTGTAGTCATCATACTGGAAGACTACAAATTATTCTGAAAAACAGCTTTTAAAAAACGGATCCTCACTAACAATCAAATATATCAGTTTTAATGAATGTTTGTAAGTGAGCTGGAAAGGATCTGGATGGAGATGTGTGCAACACAAGCACCTTTAAAGCAGCACTGTGATGGATGTGGATGCCCCCACATACGGTCAGGATGACCAGACTTTTTTCAGCTTGGAGTACTGCAGTGACAATTCTTCTGCCAAAGGCAAGTCATTTTTGTTTTAAGAGAAAGGACTGGGTCAGTCTACCTGGAAGAAGACAGATGTCAGACCCAGGGGATTTTTCTTAGAAACCTCCAAGAGATGCAGAAGGGGAATAAGCTCACATTGCCCCTTTAAATATTGTAGATGGTGTGGTTCATGGAAGAGTGGGTTCAGCTTAATTCTCAGGTTGCAGAGGGAGTTTGCGAGGTGCAGGATTATGAAAGGAAGTTTGCTTTTGTACTTTGTGAAATAAGCATATTTAAAATGGAAAATAAAACTTGAAATGCCGCAGACCATGAAATGAAAATTCCAAATATGTCAGGACAGAATTAGGCTTTGGATGCTGTGCAGTCTGGGGATCGTACTGCAATCCTACATCCCACAGCCACATGCACTTCTGGGTTTCTCCAGATAGCAAAGATGTTTTTGGCTTGTGCTGCTGATCTAGTGTCCAAGCCAAAGAAACCTATGAGTGTATCACCATGAAAGCAGGGGAGCATTACAATGCTTTCGATCTGTCATTATTTACGAAACACTGGGAAGACTAGAAATATGGTGATGGTGGGCACAGCAAAGCAGGGTCTGGAGTCAGCAGGTTGATGTGGGGCTGTCTGGTGTGCTGCTCCCATGGAGAGGTGAGCAGTGAGGGTCCCAGCAGGATTTCAGTCCTCACAATGCTGGCAGTTGTCTCCAGCTGTGGGTACAGCATGTTTTTTGTGTTCATTTGCTAGCTGGGGTGAAGAGAGCATCTTACATCCATGCATTTCAGCTGCCTTTAACTCTCTAATGTTGGAATGAGAGCATCTGTAAGGTCTTAATATAAAAAGACTGTTGTCTGAAGGTCTTTCTCTTCTTGCAGTATCCCTTCAGCCTTGGTTATCTTATCTTGTGCACTGTAATTAAAAGAGCCATCTGGAAAAATTAGAAAGAGGTGGGACCGAAACCTCTACTGAAGCACACTGAAGGCAAGAGCATTTAGTCATGCAAAGGCCAGCGCTTGATGTCACAGAGCAGGGTATGCATTTACCACTATACTAAGAATTATTGCTAAAATATTTTTAAAGCCTCATTTCTATAATATCAAAGTGCCTCAAAATCCTTATTCGTCTTCATTCCCAGTTAGTGAAGAACAAAACAGAATAGGTTCTGTGTAGACCTAGTTGGAAAGACAGTAGACTAGAAGACTGCCATAAACTAAAGGTAGATTGCTGAAGGTATTTAAGCACATCATTTTCTTTGGCCTAAGAGATCTCTCTACATTCATAATGATGATTGGACTGTAGCAGGGAGCTGAATCCGGGTGTACTAAGTCCTCAGTTAACCCCTAGATTATCAGGCTGCCAAAGCAAGGCAGTTCAAAAATCCAAAGATAATGGATGTCTGTGTGATCCTTTTCCTAGTCTGATACAGTGAATTTAGAAAATACAGGGTTTGGGTGCAGCCTTTGGTTTCATAATGTTGTGATCAGCATATTTAGTACTTCTGATCTGTGCTGGTAACACAAGAATAGTATTTCAGAGATGTGGAGCAGCAGGCAAAGTTTTGGTTTTCAAGCTATGTTTTATTCTTAATCAAATCAAGGACAAATAGGCCATCAAAATTCCTGCCCTGCATCATCGGAGCAGAGAAACTGGAATGAATGATGTGCTGGTGATGAATAGGTCTATTACCTTGTAAATTGTAGTGTGTAGTACCTCTCATAACAACACAAGATGCTGATGCATTTTTTTGGTTTCATGATTTAATGCCTATTACATTATTTTAGTTCTCATTCTGGAGGCAATATGGACAGGAAGACATGAATCTGGTACATACTGAAGTTAAAGTTGAAAAGTTTGTTTCACATAACTGTGTGAAAAAGAGCCATGCTTTAGATTAGTAATAATAATAACAGTCTATAACTTACACATTTCTGCTACCAGGTTGGGAAAATTTCAAATAAAGCTACCTGTCTCTGTCACTGTGGGATATTGCCTAGTTATAGATAGTGACGAATTTTCAGGGCTGTGAAGTTAGCATACAAGTTGATGATCTGAGCTAAAGTTTTGTCATCCCTACGATGTTTGGATGCTCTCTGTTCTGGGAAACCGTTGATGCAAATAATTCCGAAGAGGAATGCTAAATAATCCTTTCTATAGATAAATTAGTAGCATTTTGGTCTACTTAAGTCACTTGGTTATGAGGCAGAACTAGCTAATTTGTTGCAATTGGTGTAGAGAAGAAATTGCTAGATTAGGTAAAATGGCTAAACTTGAATTTCTTTCATCAGATAGCTCCTTCAGGGGGAAAAAATACCCAAACACAACAACAAAACAAACCCCAAACCAAACAAAAGCCAAGTGCAAAACAACTTCTTTGTATGGAATCATAATCATGGAATTTTTCTAGGTCCAAGTGGCATCTGGAAGAAGTCACATGGGAAAAGTCCTACCGGACATCCGGGCTTTCTGCTTGAGCTCACAGTGGAGCTCAGGCACCAAAAGATGCTCTGAAGGGGCCTCCAGCCCTGCAGTTGCTGGTGATCATCCCATGCAACTTCTTCCATATCTGTATCGCCTTCTGTCTCAGAAGTAGTTAGCTTGGTGGCGTCAATGCTCAGCTCATACGTTGATTAGAAGTGCTCAGTATAATATCTTAGCAACATGCCTGTACGTGTTTGTTTTCATAGCGCTCTCTAGCTTTATCAGCTCTTTTTTGTCCCTGATAATAAATATGCAAGTTCTTACCCCATTACTGTATTTATACTGAATAATCATAATCTACTCTTCTCTGCTGCTTGCTATTCCAACAAACTCTTTTCCTTCAGTCTCTAGTAAGTCAAACATTTAATCTTCCATAGCATCATAAATGCCACATCTGTGTTCTTGTTCCATTTTGAGATCATCTTTCTTAAACATGTCAGAATGCTGTATTTTCATACAAAATATTGTGGGGCAGGTCACACTACTTCTTTGTGCAAGGTTGTTAGTGCTTCCCTGTCTCTGTGGAAATGCTTCTGATATGTTCTAGGATCTTTTTTGTCATTTCTGCTTCGTGTTGTTGGATTGCAGTTGTTCTGTGATCAGCCAGTGCTTCTGGATATCTGGAAGTGCCTGTCCAGCCATTGAGGTGTCCGTTGTCTACCATTTCCAGATGATGAGCACTCTGCTTACACCAGAAATGCTCATTATTAGTCCCTAGCCGTATGGCCTCGCACTTTGCACAATTGATTTCCATCCATTTCTATTAGTGGAGACCTCAAGGTCATCTGCTTAGTACTGTGTGAAATCCCAGTCTCTTCTGAATTGGCAGAACTCCTCCTAACTAGGCATCATCAGCAAATTATTACCACCGTCTTGCTTTTGGTTATAGACTTTAATGACATTGATCCCCAGAATGAATCTTTGAAGAAATCCCCTGGTAACCCAGAGGTTTTGTCTCAGGTTTCATTGCAAAGCACAACTGGCATGTGCTGGAATTTATCTGCACGTTTTCAGATTCCCCTGTCTGGTTTGTGGTAGTGTCTGATAACGACTGGCTGCCTCTCCTCATCTCCCCTCTCCACCATGCTGGCAATCTGCAGAGATCTGGGAGGAAGGAATGGGATGCTACATCCCAAACCGGCCACCCCCAGCCAGGGTTTTCAGGCACTTCCTTCCCTGTTCTGTTTTCCCTTGCAGACAATTATTTCTTAACATAAATACTTACATTCTGTGGTGACTTTTAATTCACTGTAAATATGAAGATTGACTTAAAGTCAACACATTTTGCCATAAATAGAGTGCCTTTCACGACAAGTACATAATTAACTTTTCCTAATTAATCGTTGGCTGCTTGCCAAATTAACTCAGTCACAAAATGTATTATTATTTAGGATGATACCAAGCAAATTACTGGTGTGTCAACTAATTGAAAATGTTCAGATGTCACAACTGCAGCAGCCTGTGGTTTCCATTCAGGGGTAGATTAGAATGGTGCTGCACTCATTAAAACAGCTTCATCTGTGGTTTTCATATGAGCACCTTTTATGATCCAGGATTGATGCCATCCTCAGAAGTTATGATCTATGTCTCTAACTGGGTAAAGCTTAATCCTGAAGAAACTGGTTTCAATTAAGTTAGCTTAAGGGTGAGTTTAGCCTTCTGCTTACGTACGTAGAGTGCTTCCAGTATGACATGATAAGCCACTTGCTTTTTTGCAATGACGAGTGTTATTGCCAGGCAGTGAATGATTGACTTTTAGCTGCTAAAAAATACAAATTAAATTGGTAATCTTAATTTCATTACTTGAAAATAATAGTGTGATTAGGCTTGGGGCTTTCTTTTCCTGGTCCACTCCCAGCCCCGGCATTCCTGGCCCATGCCAATGTTCCAGCAGTGAAGTGAGGGCACTGGCAAGACATCTGAGTGAATCGTCTTTAGTAATCGAGTGACCTTCAGCTACTGAAGAAATCCCACCCTGCTGTGTTTTCTGTCCATCTCATCGCAACAAGGCTGGTGCCTGGTGTGCTGCAGTGTCTCTCTCCAGCAAGGCTCAGTGCTGTCTCACGCGCTGCTCAGGCAGGGTGATATGATCTTGGCTTGTTTCTCCCTCACCCTTGGATGCAGGGGCTGCTGGCAGCTTGCTGCCTCCCCCCAAACTGCTTTTGGTGCAGTACAGGCGAAAGATTACACCTGGAGAAAACCTTTTAATGCTGAAGACCTTTCTGTGAGGTTTGCATCAATCACAGTCCTTTAGTTTTCCCATCATGCTGGAACATTTAAAAACTGATGAAAGAGTATTAATGTCGGTTAAGCACTGTTGGTGTTGATGGGGCAGTTACAGTGATCATTTTTTGTACTTTGGCATATGTTAAATTAGAGGGCAGCAGGGAAGAAAGTGTATGCAGCAGTTATGGACCTATATGTTCTTCCATTTCCCTCCTTTGCACTCCACCAGCCAGGGGTGTGTTGACATGGCCACAGGAGCATCCATCACATGAGACACCTTTCCTTCTATTTCAGGTTCTGAGTGCTGGCGTCTCTTTGCATGGGCTTGCTACACCCAGGCTGAGCATTCTCACAGCTGTATCTTGGCTAGGCTGGAGAGAAGACAAGTCTCTGGGCCATAAAACGAATACGTGTCCCCTGTCCACCAGCTCAGCCCTCACCTGCCTGGGAACTGGAGGAAGGCAGACATTAGATAGCCGTTAAGCCCAGCAGGCAACAAGCATTGAAGTTCATAGATACAACATGTATTATTTGCCAATAACTGTCATTTCAGTGAACGCCAGCTCTTAGGAGCTTTGCTGTGTAGCTAGGAAGTTAGTAATGACAGGAGGTAGCAGAAATACACTGTAAGACCTTACAAAACAGGTAAAATCCAGGTTGAAGGGAGGGATCTGAATAGAGGTATGCTGAGTTTAACGGCACTTACAAACCCACACCTTTAATTGCCACTTACAGTAAAAGGGTGATACAATCTGAGCAAAGTCTGGCACCACAAGGTATCTAGAGGAATTAGGAATTGTTTAGAAGCAAGAGCCTAAGCCTTGTTACTGACAGGGGAGCTGCACCCTGCAGTGCAGATGTCTCTGCAGGCATCAGCTGCCTTGGGAGGAGGGGACCTGGCACGCGCTGGGGCTTTTCCTTGACGAAGAGGTGTTTTCATGTGACATATTGTCTAATTTTATATAGTAGCTGTAATACCACATAGGTTGGTTGAGCTGATCTAAAGCTAAATAAACGGACTAAACCACTGAGACCATTATTTAGCTGCAGTCATCCCTGCATGCAGCACCTACCTGCCGGAGTTGCAGTGTTGAACCTGGAGGCTTTGCGCTGCTCTCTGAGTAGATCTAATAATTTAAAGTCTCATCACTTTAGGGGAAGCAAAGAACATCCCAGAGGGCTGGATTCAGGTCCCTGATGCTTCTGGGTGGCTTCATAATCACCCACTTTCTGGGCTCTGGTTTTCACCCCAGAGCAAACCCATTGATTTCCACTATCAAAAACCAGTGTCTACCCAAGGTGTGTGCCTACACAGGTGAGCGGAGCCTGTGCTGACAGAGCGCAGTGCTCCCCTCCCCTTGCATGTGCGTGCACAGCAGGTTGTGCACCTCCAGGAAGGCAGGAGGTCTGGCTGTTAGGGCTGGCAAAATAGGTGACTTTGGTTGTTCTACTAGAGATGCCTTTCTGCAAAGCGGAGATCAGATGAATTGTATCCTCAAAGTGTATTTCTTTCTCTTGACTGTATGGAGTCCTAGAGTGATTTATACAATTTAGTGGTGGACTTGGCAGTGTTGGGTTAATGGTTGGACTTGATGATCTTAAAGGTCTAACCTAAACAATTCTATGATTCTGTGCTTGAGTATGGAATTAGGTAAGGTGAAAATACCCTGTTTGTTGTCGTTGTGATATGATAGAAATATCGTATCTGCCTTACATCTGTCTTTTGAAGTATACTTTATAAACTTTTTGATCAAAGTCCATCTCTTAGGGCCCTTTGTACAGCACCTTGCATTGTGGATCTCTGAGCTTACTGGATCTTCACCTATTTTATCAGCTCTCTATGAAGACTAGTATTATTGTAGTATGATTAGTAGAAGTGATACATTGCACATTTGCATTATTTTAATGACCACGTCAGTCTTTAGTCATAAAGAATCATAGAAACATGGAATGGTTTGAGTTGGAAAGGACCTTAAAGCTCATCCAGTTCCAACCAGGCAGGAACACCTTCCAATAGACCAGATTGCTCCAAGCCCCATCCAACCTGGCCTTGAACACTGCCAGGAATGGGGCAGCCACAGCTTTTCCGGGCAAACTGTGCCAGGGCCTCACTTTGGAAGAATTATAATGAAGAATTTTTTCCTAATTTCCAATCTAAATCCGTTGGGTTTAAAATGTTTAGCAGATGTTTTTCAAGGCCATGTGCTGTAGTGGTCCCTTTTTATTTAGCCACTATAGTATACATTAAATGTCAAAGTGCTCTGGACTGAACAAAACAATGTGTCAACATTGTGCAGCAGCTGAATGCTAGATGCATTTTAGATGCCCGCAAGGGAAGAGAGATCATTGGGAATTCTTCCTGACTTGCAACCAAATAGCTGATCTGAAATGCCAAACGCAAACTACATTTCATTTAAAAATGCTGATGGTAGGTCTTGATTGAACACTTTGAACCTGATCAGAATCTAATTTGGTTTTGTATTACAAAAGACACTTAAAATAGCACCTCTAGGAGATCAATAACAGGTTTTAATGCATACTAATAAAAAAGGTCCTAATTCAAAACACAGCCTTAAATTTCACAAAAGCAACATAGTTTTTGCTAACCAAATATCTTTGTTGAACAAGCAATGAAATGGAGTACTGTTTTCAGACAAACATCTCAGAATTGTACTAACTAATGCCACAGAAGGAAACCACACTAATTTATTTTCCACAGTTGTGAGTGCAATTAAATGGTATATTTTAGGGGAAAGCACTTCCTCATGGGGGAATCCTGACTTTTTCTTGATGGTTGGTGTTGCTGCTTGGTGCGTGCTGCAGTAAAATGTTTCCCTTTATTACAATAAAACCTGTCATCATTTGTAGAATTAAGAAAATATGGAAGAAATGATGTCCATACATGATTGCTCATACTAGCAAGTAGAGTATTGACTGGCAGAATGATTTTGCTCAAAGGATTTGCCATGGCTGTATAAACTCCATATTCAGCTAATTGAAGATGAAGACAACCCTTCGTGTCTGTCTTCCATCATACCCCAGCCAATGCTTCCTTGGCAGACTGGAGCCCTAGGAGTGCTGCTGCAATAATAACTGTGTGTCAATTTAGTAATAATATGTTCATTCGAAATTCTGTATAGATAGGACACAATTTGGGTTTTTAGGATTTGTTCTCATTTTCTCCATTGCTCTCTTAATTACATTACTGGATTTGGTGAGCAAAACCTCAGCATTTCTCCCAGCTTTCAGCAGCCAGTGCAAAACTCTAGGAATTGATCTCGGCAGTGTTGTGTAGCACTGCAGGCGACTCACTGTGTGGGAGGTGGAGGAGGATTTTATTGATCCCATAGTTCTGTCCTCCCATTTCTTCTCCATTGCAGTCATCCACATGTGCAGAGCCATGCTCCTCTCTTTGGTGTAGCACCAGCCTCTCAAAGATGCTCATGACCCCCCTACATTTTACTGACCCACACCTATTCCTTGGGACTTGTATTCTGACTCAATTTTGTGGCTGGTTGAGGTTTTCGGGTGGTTTTATGCGCATAGAGTCACAGTCATTCAAAGTGTCCAAGATGATTTTTGCTGGGCTTGCAGGAAGAAATATACCTGTTTGGTTTATCAAAAAAAAAAAAAAAAAAAAAAAATCAGACATACCTTTATCAAAGCAAAAAAAAAAAAAATACCTTGAATGCCAGAGATTATATTCATCATATGTCAAGGAGGAGGCAGACTGCGTGAATATAAATCAGTACTTATACATTGAAGCCCCTGCTTCTGTAGCGTAGGCTTTTTCATTCTGGAGAAAGCTATAGTGATTAGCAAGGCAAAATTATTTCTGCAGATATGTAATTGAACCTCACAGTACAGTCGTGTTTCCATGTAACTGAACCTCACAGAACAGTCGTGTTTCCATGGACCGGGTCTGTGGTGGGTGGAGGGCTTGTGTCTGAGCTCCACCAGGCAACTGGGGAGAGACAGGCTGGAGGTTGCTGCTACGAAAGAGGAGATGGGGTATGGCCTTGTGTTTAAAATGCCCAACCTTTTGCCTTCAGGAGTAACAAAATGCCCTACCTAATGTTGTACCAAGAAAGCAAGCGTCAGTGTTGTCCTAACAGGGTCCTTCTGGGAGTGCTCTCCTTCCCGAGCTTGGCAACACCCCTTCCCTCTGCAGCTGGCACTAGAGGAAGGGATGGTAGCACCATTCTCAGACGCAAGTTTGCTGCTCTGCTCTTGGCTAGCTTTTGCATGGCATCACTATTAGCTGGCCTGGACTTTGCTGGGAGAGATGGCCCTGCTACCATCAGAAATGGTCTCTGCAGGTGACGGCACCACAATGAGCACACAAAGTCCGCCAGGCAGGGAAGCTGCTGGAAAAGAGAAAGAAATGGCCACTGGAGAAGATATTCCTCAGGTCCAGCTTGGTCTCACTTCTCTCCACCCTTCCATGACCAATCTGCCAGGCTAAAGTTACAGTTACCAAGGCTGAGCACAGGCTGGTTTGGCAACCCTGTCTCTGACCGCAGGCTGGAGGACCCACCAAATCCATCCCCACTCTGGGGACGAGGTTGGCTGCAGGCTGGAATCACCACATGCAGCACATCCAGCAGTAAAATATATCAGGGGTGTCTGTGGTTTGGTTGGCTTGTAGATTCACAGACATTTTATATCATAAAACGTCACCTATTTTGTAACTCAAATGTGGGCTGCCTTTGTAATAAAGCTGCTGTGGGGTTCTTTCTTTATACAGGTACTTTTTGTCACTTTGTACACTTTTTAAGGTATTAAAAACACGAACCAGAACAAGGTCAGAAAACGTACTAAAGATGTGAGGCTTGCATATCCAGTACAATGGCCCGGACTTTGCTTGAGATTACAGGCTCCACAAATGGTTATGAATCTGATAAGGAGGTGTCACTGATGGAGACTGGTAACACTAATGTTACGGCCAAATATGCATCAATTTCACAATTGTGGATTTCTCAACAGTATTTAATATTATTTACCCCCTGATTTTTTTGTTGCTGTTGCTCAGGAATGCAGTGTTGGTTTTGCTTTCATAGTTCATGTGAATGAGGATTTCTCACTTGAACTTTTTTCCTCTTGCTGTTATTTGCTGTACTGGAAACTCTGTTCTTTGAGAAAAGAAGATTTTGGTTATTGTTCATTCTGTAATCGCAAGGTTACTAATACAAAAAGAAATGTAGATACAGTCCAGAAGTTTTTATTAACATTTTATTTTATGATGACTTAGATCTAGAAAGGTTGTATCAAGTTTAACCTACATTAGCATTTGTATTGAGCACTGACTATTCCCTAATGACTTTAGAATTATAGTTTACTGCCATGAATATCTAATCTTGCTTACTAGCTTTTAAATTAGCAGAATAAATGCTGCTAAAAATTAAAAAAACCCCAACCAATTCAAGTTATGTACATGGTGGAGGTTGCAAAACTATACTTTGTGATTAAATCTGCCATAGCATTTGAAGTTGATGTAGGACTCAAACGACATACTTAGTCTTCATAAAGAACTATGTGTGGAACATAAATAATTGTAAATACAGTTCAGCCAGATATAAATCAGTGAGAGCAGAGGGGAGCCCTAAATTATATCTCATTGCTTTGTACTGCTTTCTATGTACAGAAAGAAGCACCAAATCTTAGCTTTTATTATTGCAGGCATTTATGTTGTCTTAATACTCTGATAGCATCATAGAATCATAGAACAGTTAGGGTTGGAAAGGAACTTAAGATCATCCAGCTCCAACCCCCCTGCCACACTAAACCATGTCACCCAAGCCTCTGTCCAATCCAGCCTTGAACACCGCCAGCGATGGAGCATTCACAACTTCCCTGGGCAGCCCATTCCAGTGCCTCACCACCCTTACAGTAAAGAATTTCTTCCTCATATCCAATCTAAACTTCCCCTGTTTAAATTTGGACCCATTACCCCTTGTCCCATCACTACAGATCCTCATGAAGAGTCCCTGCCAGCATCCTTATAGGCCCCCTTCAGATATTGGAAGGCTGCTATGAGGTCTCCATGCAGCCTTCTCTTCTCCAGGCTGAACAGCCCCAACTTTCTCAGCCTATCTTCATACGGGAGGTGCTCCAGTCCCCTGATCATCCTCGTGGCCCTCCTCTGGACTTGTTCCAACAGTTCCATGTCCTTTTGATGTTGAGGACACCAGAACTGCACACAATACTCCAAGTGTGGTCTCACGAGAGCAGAGTAGAGGGGCAGGATCACCTCCTTTGACCTGCTGGTCATGCTCCTTTTGATACGGCCTAGTATACAGTTGGTTTCTGGGCTGCGAGCGCACACTGCAGCCGGCTCATGTTCATTTTCTCATCAGACAAGGTTGTCTGTGTCCATCTGCAGCTTATGATCCTGAATTTTCCCAGGAGAGCATAGGTGTGTTGTTAGAGGTGCATGTTTCACTCTGCTAGCAGTGTATCCTCAGGATGAAGGTTACCAGTTTGCTACATCTAAGCTACAGAGCAGATTGCTTGAAATCCTACCAGCTTGTTCAACTCAAAATCTTGCTAGATGCAAAAGGAAGCCACGTTAGATATTAACCTTAGAATTTAGTCTACTTAAAGGCTTAAGAGCCCGATTAGTTATTGTTACTCCAGTTATAATGATCACAATGAACACAAGTTCATATTGTTAAAATTACATATACACAAAACTTTGTAATGCCCATCCATTTCTTTTGTGTTACATTCCTCCTTCCATTATTCTATGATTCTGTGATCATTCTCCTGGTTCCCTCTGTTGATGGTTTTAGTCTTGGCACATGGAGCATCCTCAGCATCCTGAGCTGCCTGCATGATGTTGATGATTTCCTCCTAGAATCCTCCTGGGATTGATTTTGTCTTTGCTAACATGTACTGCAACTTGCTGTTTCTTCACTGGCTTGCAAGTCAACATTAGAGCAAATTTTACTGTCTTTTAAATGGGATATTTGATGTTTGTTCTTCTCATTACTCTGAAAACTGGTTTTACTCACGTCCTAGCTTGCAGTCCTTTGATGACCAGTAATGCTCCACTGGTGAAGTGGTTGTTGCCTGGGGGGCCACTGATGTCGTTGCTGTTAGGAATTTGTGATCATTTAGAGTGAATTTTAACAACATTATTACCTTCAAGTGAGTTTTAATGAGGGGCTGCTAAGAAAACTGATGTAACTGCTTCATTAGGCTGAGAGGGAGACGTCCTAAATCCTGGAACATTCTGAAATTTTAATTGCAGGTAATTCTTCTCTCAGTGCTTATCAGGTGAATTGTACATATTATATAATGTGAAACGCTGCTCTAATCATAGCAGTGATTATTATGCAAAGCCTTTTTCCAAGGGAGGTCTTGAAATGCCCTAAGGGCACAGCAGGGAATTCAGGATGTATTTTCACACTTTTATTCCATTTTATTCCCCCACATTTCACACCACCCCATGACAGTCATTTGTTAATGAGGAACAGGGACTTTCCTTGTTGTCATTTGTTCTTGAAATTGTACCTTACCTCTGAGATGTACACTGAAGGAATAACTAACCATTCAGATGTTGCTTTGCCTTCAAGCAACCTTTGTAGATCAGATACAAAAAGAAGGTGACTCTGAAATGCAACGACCTTCTTGGTGCTGCAATCTCAAATCAACGTACACTAGAAAAAACAATTAGGAACCCTTTTTCAGTATCATAAAGCTGCAGTATTCAGTTTGCTTCTTTTTTTTTTTTTCCAGTGGAAACACTGGAAATTATGATACAATGATGCTCACATAGAAAAAGCAAGCATAAGAAATTTAAGGGTGGTAACACCACTGCCTTCTATGACTAAGCTAGCCTCCAGGTTTCACATAAATTGGGTTATTCCACAGCATCGTCACTCTAAGTAGGCTATTGACCTATACCAGAAGTGGAAGCCTCCATCACGTCAGTGTGCAGTGAAACCCAGCACTGGTCACTGTGGCCAGGCTGTGACTCAGGACAATGCAGGTTCTGCTTCCAGCTGCCTCCTGGGACCCAGGAGGACCTCAGTCTTTCCCATCCACTTGCTGTTGCGTGTATTTAATTTTTCTGAGTACAGCAATTCCCAAATTTGTACTTATTCTGAATTCTTCCATGTGAAATGACTGTACATTTGTACCATTAGAAGACAATTTATTTACTTGCCCAGTGCTGTTACTGGCATAGCAATGGAGTTGATTCTCTGTCCAGTTGTTTATAGGAGTGGATAGTTAAGTACACAGGGAATGGACATCAACCAGTAAGTCAATGTATTTCCTGGGGCACATAGTTGTTCAAAATCCAAAATGTGTGACTGAATACTGGGGATTTTTAAAAAGCTTATCTCTACTTGTAAGCTTGCTTTTCTCTTCTGTTTCATTGCTCAGTTGTTGAAACAATAGTATTCAATCCTAAAATCTTTCTTCAAATCACAGCTGTTGTGGCTTTTGATTAGCGATGTCTTTGCCTGAAGGTGATAAGTAAATGTTCATCTAAGCATGCAATGGATTACAGATTAGTGTTTGAGAGTAGTGTAGGTATCCAGTCTGCCTGGAGGTCCAGGCAGCCTGTGGGGTGATCAGGCTCACATTTCTCACCTCCCAGGAAAGCTTCCCACCTCCTTCACTGTGGTTCTGGTGATAAAAAGCCTAAGCCTCTGGGGAAAGGTGAGAACTCAGGTCTCTTGCTACTGCAAGAGCAGAGAGACAGATTCCATTTTATTCACTCTCTCTGCTCCCCATTAGTCTTCAGTTACTTCTTGCCAAGTACCAGCATTTCCCATGAGCTAGAGCACCTCCTGCCTGCTGAGTATGTGATTGCCATCATCCACACACGTATTCCGGATCCTCCGTGGCCTGGACTAGTGCTGTCATTCCATGCCATTTCAGGATGAGGAAGGACTCAGAGATGTCCCTGGCCCTACCAACATCAGCCACATTCATCAGGATAACTCTGCTGTATAGAGATCTCTCCAGGCAGGATGGATCAGGTGCATCCAGAGAGTTGTTTGCACCCATTTTCTCCCAGGGCTGGCGTGGGGTGGCCTGGCTGAGGGTCTTGATCGGGCTTAGGTCCAAAGGAGACACTAAATGTGTAAATGTGCCTGAAGAGCACTCACTGGAGGAAACAACTCCAGGCGCAAGCACCTCTCAGGGTTTGGCCTGATATTGAGTTTTGCATCCATAGGCTGAGGAGCAGAATTTAACTATAGCCACCAAATCCTTTTGTCGACATGGGCCCAACCCATAACAGGGCTTGAGCTTCCAGCTTTCACTATAACCCCTGATGTCCAACTAACCGCTGTGAGAATGGCAGGCTGCCCAGGCTGGCATTAGGAACCTGAATGCTGTTGTGGTTCGCTGCCCCAGGGAGTTAGCTTCCTACTGATAAAACAGCTGCAGTTGTTCCCAGACATGCACTATCCCTGCCTGATATCTGGAGCATGAGGGTGGACCATGTTCCATCCATCTTCCCCATTCTAGATGGGATAAAAACCTGCTTCAACATTTAAAGCCTAAATAAGCAAGTTTGTCAACAAGACCATGGGCACTTCCCTCTTCCTTTGTCATTGTGGAAAATAAGTCTTTTAGATTCCTCAACTCATACTTTGTATTCTTTTTTAAGATATCAGGATTCTCCTGTTGTTTTTAATGTGAACATTTATTTTTGTGCTGTTTCTTTTAGCCATGCATGCAGGGATGCTGCGGGATGGTAACCATAGCAACTGCAGAACATGGAAGATGTAATTTCACCCCAAAAAATGCATATTACTGGGTTTGTGTTTGCTGGAAAAGAATCGCCTCATTCGCTGAACAATAAGAGGAAGTGAAAAGAACTTATTTAGTTCATAGTGATTAAAGGAGAATCTCAGTTTGCAGACAGTGGGAGAAATATTCATTAGGTGCTCTTCTGATATGTCCAAGAAGCCCGTATGGACAGATAAGACCAAACAGAAATCTAAGTTACTTCCATTCAGTGTGTAATAGCAATGAAATAATCTACTCCGAGGCTTTCTTATCCACTCTTATTTGTCGTCTTTGCGAACATTGCCAGGTGACCTCAGGGGTCTGGTGCAGGGGGCTTCGTTGATATGATGGAAAAGCTGTGGTCTGTGCCACAAGCAATGGGTAACAACTTGCCCCTTACTCCAAAGCAGCGTGGGGCTCAGCCCCCCATCTTCGGTGTCCAGCTTTGAGTGTTCACTTACAGCAGGGCAACAGGGGTCTGCCAGGGCTTGCTCCCAGGTGATGGACCTCAGCATCTCAGGAAATAATCCCTGAGCACTGAGGCCCCAGGAAGGGGAAGTTAGGGAGTTAGAGCTGGAGTTTGTTTCATGAGATTTGAGACTGCTTGGGAGGACACAAGTATAAAATAATACTGGAAAAGCCAAGAAGTGGTTCTGCTGTAATGACATCTCCAGCCTGATAAAACTGGCCTCATGTGTGAAAGGTGAGATATGATGTTTTATGCACAACCAAAACATTTTACGTACTTGACAGAGGTCCCCATTTGACCCAGGGTGTTGTATGTATGATACTGCTGCAGAATCCTCAGTGCAAATAGTCTAGTGCTTTCTTTCCCACCCTCTTTCTCTGTATAGACAGTCCTATTTCTCCTGTGCACGAATGTCCTAGAAAGAGGCAGTAGGGGCCCTAGGACTGCAGTGGTTTCCATTTCTAGCTACAAAATGGACTTGTGTATTTTAAGGAACAAAACCAAAATTGTGACAGTGTGTACCAATGTGAGTTGTTATCATCTGCCTTCCCCTTGATAGCACTTAGACAGATAGCTGCATTTATTGTTGAATAGAATCACTTATTACAAAAGCACTTCAGTACTAAATAGTTCTAGGGATTTATTTTATGTGCATTTGAAAAATTAATGCCTTGATGAATCACACACCAATAAATAGTTTCTTTTCCTAGAAATACCTTTATTCAGAGGACTGCTAAGCCCGACCCTGAGGAACTTAAGAAATTACTACACTGCTTAAAGTAATAAGATTATAATACCGAATTTGTAATAACTTTAAAAATAAATTACCCTTTGATTTGAACCAATATTCACTTTTCCTTCCTCTCAGAGGGAAATAAACTTTAAAATGAGAGAAGCTGAGTTTTACAGAATAATGAGACACCATGAGTCAGATACTAATGAAAAACAATAGTGGCAAGAACTGTAATAAGAAAGGAAGAAACGAAGCAACTTAGTACTCCTTAGCTGGTCTAGCACTGAAATTGGATTTATTTATTTATAGTTTTAGGAACCTGCTCCTATTATGACTTTCTGCAGACTTCATGTTAGTATTAGTATTTTCATCATGTAGAAAGACTTGTTTCTCTCTATTATCCAAAAAAAACCATTACCTGGGGACAAACAAACATTTTTCATAGAATAATAGAATGATTTAGGTTGGAAAGTACCGTAAAGATTATTCAGTTCCAACCCTCTGCAATGGGAAGGGGCACCTTCCACTAGAGCAGGTTGCTCAAAGCCCCATCCAACCTGGCCTTAAACACAGCCAAAGATAGGGATTTTTGCAACAGCGGAGAAGTGCAAGCAGAGCAACAGATGTGTAACACCAAACACCTTTCATGGCCGCACTCTTCACTACCACATGGATAAGCAAGGGAACCTACAGCTCCCCAGTGAATGTTTCAGGGTTTTGCATGTTGTGTTTCTTCCCTCCATGGACCTCCGATGCTTGGTATTTCCCCAGATTTTGCTCACAGGCCTGAAAACAATGAGCTAATTCCCCGCTATCCAGCAGGGAGAGTGGCAGGATACTGCAACAGCTGCTACAAATTCAATAATAACAACAATGATATGAATGGTTACTCACTTGATAAAACAATTGCAATGAAACTGCTAAAATTAGGGGTTTTGCCTTAAAGAAAAATACCCAAAGACTTCCAGTGTGCAGAAGAGTGAACAATGCAACAAAAATGTTTAAGAAATATAGCAATAGTTGATGAATAAACTGATTACAAGAAACACAGAAATGAAGCACAGAAATTACAAGAAACACAGATGAATAAACTGATTACAAGAAACTGTATTTGTTAAAATACAGTTCACTGAATCACTCACCATCACAATTAGCAAACAATGTCCGTGTGAAAAATGTGTTGTCAGTTACATGTTTTCTAAGTGAAGACAATAAAGGAGATTGGCTCTTGTATAAGAAAAGAGGATTAATTGGTACTTTTAACTGAATTGAAGAATATACTTTGTTCTCTGGAAGAATCTGATTTCTTACCTCAAGCTTCAGAGCCGTTTCTTTTCAAAAGGTTGTGAAAATATTTTTTCCAGCACTCAAAGGATGTTTTTCCATGTCCCTTCCTCAGAGAAAAAAACCAACACATCTAAAGTTCAGGTGCTTAGAAAAATACTGCCTGAGGTCTGAAACCAAATACAAGAAATCTCCTGCTGAAAGCATTCATTCTCCCTACTAAACAGAGGCAGTGACAGGAGTATTTATTTAAAAGGGAAGGTGCCCCAGCCTTTCTGCAGCACAGCTTGGAAGGAAGCACTGGTAACACCAGCTTCAGTAGCTGTGGAAAGACAGACTTGTCAGTTAGAGAGATTCCTGTGTAAGGAGTAACATCACAGGAGTAACTTCATAGGCATCCGCTGTATGTGGATAGGCAGGAGCATAGCAGGTTGGATGTCAGATCAACTGCTGGGTTATTTCCTCTTCTTTCTCAGAGCCTGTCAGTGAACAAGCAGGACCTACCCTAGCTTTGAAATCTCTGAGACAACTACTAAGTAATCTACTAATCCAGTTGATAGAGGCATTCATTTCAGTGGCGTTTGTCTCTTCCTAGATGGCCTTGACCCAATGTGACCAAAGTGGGAGCTGGCTGCTGTTTTGTGTTTGTGTTGATTACCATGATTGCCTACCATGCACTCTTACTGAGAATGAGCCAAAGTGTGGATGGGCAAACATGTTCTTAACATGTAATTTCTTGCAGTAATTGGAAATAGCCCAAAAGCTCCTTGATTTTGAGAGTTCTCTGCGCTTGCCCTCCCTGCTGGTTTAAGACTTAATGTTCAGTTTATTTTGGTTTGCAGTGTATCATTTGTGCTGACATGGTTTGACTTGGTTTCGACATTGTGCTGTTGTCTTCCCAGCCTTGCACTGCTGGCTGTATGAGTGTCTGATGATACTCAGTGGCATGCAAATAAATAGACAATTACAGTTGGTACAAACACCCATTGTATTTCACAATGTGCAGGCTTCATAGCTGATTTCCAAACCTAAACATGTGTAAGACATTTCATTAAGCTGTTTCCCGAAAATAGCCATTACTGTCAATCTAGGCTACCCCATAGAAAGTATCCTTTTTAAATGTCTTTATCCTGTAGTTAGCGCTTGATCAGCTCAAAGATCTGAGAAGGGTCCTGCTTTCCTGCTGCAGTGCTGCACTGCTGCTTCACCATCTCTTTTTCATTTGGGTGCTTACTCACAGGCCTAGCTCCCACTCCAAGAGATGGAAAGCTCCAACAACTTTCCATGTTATGTTTCATTTACATTTACAAACTTACAATATTTTGATGTGTTTCAACCCATTTATACTGTGAGAATAATCCCAGGTATTCTTCTTTGTATGTCCCAATTGCGTATTAAAAGATAAGAAATGGAGTTTTTTCAGGGTTTAAATATCCAGTCCAACATGCCAACAGGCTTTTGTGTTTGATTACCAGTCTGAAGATGTGATTCTGCATGCTAAGTATTAGTTGGCCTGGATCTGTTGTACAGGATCTAGTTCTCTGCCTCCATGCAGTGTTGCCTTCATACTTAATGAAGACTCTCTAGACAAAGTCCAAACCTAAGCCAAACCTGGCTGTTCGCAGAGGAAACTTTCTTCTACATGTTGGTTTTAGTTTCTCCAAAAATCTCCAGCAGCAGCAGCTTGATTGGTCTGAAGAACACCTCCATTCAAAGAGAAGCACCTTTGCAGTCTCGATACATTTAAGTGAATGCAATGGATTTAAATGAAAGTAACTGTGAAGCCACAGTATAATAGCGTTAAAATGAAGTATAGTTGTGTACAAGCACACCATGTTCTTGTACATAGACATTTGTGTTTCTTTCCTGTTGATGTAAGTTGTGAGCAGGAGAGGTAGGATTCACCCCAACTAGCTATTTGTGTGTTCATCACTGCAGGTTGCCCGAGGATGCTGTGTAGAGCAATCACGTCTTGAAATAAGAAATAACATGATATAATGGTGCTATTTTCCAGTAGATCCCAGGATTTTTCCTTTTCAAAATGTGTAGAGGAGAGTCTGACTTTTCTCCATGGAAGGTCAAGTTGTTTTAGAGAGCTCTGCCAGAAAGTTGTAGTGTTAGGGGATGAGATTCAGGAAGCAAACTGTATGAAATTTCCGTGCTATCCACCAGAACTAAATAGTACAGCCCATCTTTGCACTAGTTTTATCCCTGGGCTTAGTGGCATTCAGCCAAACCTAATAAAAATCGATGGATCAAATTATCCACATTAAAAAGTTGTGCATGCTCAGAGAGCTAGAAATAGAGTAGTTAAAAAAGACAGCCAACCGAAATGTGGGGTCAATTGATTGAAAAGCTTTATAAACATTCAAGTTTCACTTCCCTGAGTGAGAAAGCTCATATACAGGTCCTCTGGCCTGTAAATCCTGCCTCATGCCCTGTTCTGCCTCTCCTCATCTCTACTACAAGTATCTTTTCATCTGCTATAAGTAGGATCCTGGCCCCTCATCGTGGTTTAACCTCAGCCAGCAACTCAGCTCCACACAGCCTCTCATTCCACCTCCTGTGGTGGGATGGGGGAGAGAACCAGAAGAGTAGAAGTGAGAAAACTCATGGGTTGAGGTAAATGCTGTTTAACAGGTAAAGCAAAAGCTGCACAAGCAAAGCAAAATCAGGAATTCATTCACCACTTCCCATGGGCAGGCAGGTGTTCAGCCATCTCCAGGACAGCAGGGCTCCATCATGTGCAATGGTTAATCGGGAAGACAAACACCATCACTACAAATGTTCCCAATTTCTCCTTCTAGCCCCATGCTAGCTAATATGAAGAAAATTAACTATCCCCCAGCCAAAACCAGCACACCCTTGAAGCTCAGCTTAGTGAAAACTTTCCTCCCTAGCTATCCTCCAGTGCTGTCTGCCTGAGTGCAGGAGCTGATCTGCTGATCTGGTGGTCAGCTTGAAGCAGCAATGAGGCAGCTGACTGAGGTAAATGGCACTGATTCACTATCAATAGTCTATCACTCAGTAAGCTGAGATGGAAAATGTACAGAGATCAGACCGAGATTTAGCATGAAGGCAAAATTCACCTTGAGGAAGCAATGAAAGAAAACTGAAGAAGACTGAGTTCAGCTGGTTGAGTAAAACAGTCAGCTCAGAGAAAAACAGTCACAAGGGAAAATAAACCTGGCAGGGGCTACTGGAGAAATTATGGAATTGAGGTTTTGAATGCAAAGATGACAGTGGGAAATAAAAAGACAGAACCACTGCCAGGTAGTCAGAAACACAAAGGAAAGATGGAAAAAGAAACAGAAAAAGCACAGAAGAAAACTGTAGCCTAGTTGAAAGCCTAAGCTGCACCTAATTAGTGTCCTAAACTGCTTCACACATAAAATAATTGATGGGAACCAGAGTACCATATTTTTACATAGCGATTTGCATCTGTTTGAGTAAACTGATTTAAACAAACCTCTAAACTCCAAACAAGATTGTCTGAATAGTTTGAACATGGAAGAGTCCTAAGAGACAAGAAATCAACAGATTAAGTTGTTCCTTAAAACTTCCTTCTAGTTCTGAATGTGATTCTGAATCCCCTGCAGTGGGACTGACAGCTCATCGTGTGAAAGCAATCTTTCAATAAACTAGTTAATATTTGGATTTTGAAGCAATATGTTAAAGTCTCCACTAACCTTCATCTTAAATTCCCATCTGTGCAATAGGATAGCAGAAAACAGGAAAACTCTTCAGCAGAAGTCTCCAAGGCTTGGATTCAAACACATCATCTCCATGCTCCTGCTGCCTGTTCTCTCCCCTGCTAGATTTTCCAACCCCTAACAGAAAATTTAAATGGTAGTAATTGTCCCTAGGTCAGCCATTAACCACATCAAAGAAATGCAGTTTAGTACTAAATAGGTGTTGGTTATAGAAAGGTCACCTTGAATATTGAAATCCCAAGCACAGTGGCAGTAGCTCCTCTTTGTTTTGCAAATATTCCCCAAGGCCTTTTTAAGTAAAGGAGCTAAAAGGTCTTCTGCAAACATCAGGTCTTCTTTAATTTCTTCCTTCATTTTCCCTCCTTTTATAACCACCATCTATTTTTACTTTCCTAAGTATGTGCTTAACCTAGGGGTTTGAACTCTTTATAATGGGCTTGCAAGGTTAAATTTAGCAATTGCAAGCCCTGCAGCCCCAGTAAGGTCAGTTTGGCTATGTGAATGTACATTTGTGTTTGTTTATGCTGAAAAGGTTACCTTTGGAAGAGGAAAACCCCTGTTTGGCTGCCCAGCAGCTCATTGATTCATTGAGAAATACTAAAGGTCATTTAATTTGTCGTTATGTGGTTGCAAATTTGTTCCTACTTCCTGGAGGATCTTGGAAGATGCAGGCTAATATCCCCACTTCCTTCCCCCCGGAGTAGTGCTGGCTTTATGGAAGTGTATTTTTTTTTTGCAAAGAAGAATGGCTGTGTAATATTGCTGTTCATGCTCAGAAATCCAGAATGGCCTCCAGAATTGAGTGGATTTGCGTTGCCTAAAACTAGGGACAGTATCCAAGTCTTAAAATACCTTTGAGCGCACTTGTAGTCAGAACCAATATCAAAAGTGCAGGATGAATTTGCAGCCACTGTTGGTAGCTCAGTTTTAAATATTGTAATCTAGAAAAGTGCCCATAATGGTTGGGGTATTTCGATTAGTATTCAGATTGGATGCACTTTCTTACTTGATCATAAAGTCACAAATCAAAGCTTACGCATGGTTGCCTTTTGGGATATTGATCCATGTCCATGCAGGCAGCCTGGCAAAGCTTCTGTTAAATTAATGCAGCTCTCAAGAGTGACTGAGCAGAGGATTAATGGAGAAGACTGTTAATCAAATTAAGTGTTTCATAAAATTCTGTAATACATTTTATGCACAAAGGAAACTTTGGTAAGAACTCGTTATTACAACAGAAATTATTTATTCTATTATATTTCATAATACCAAATGGAAATTTTTTCCCTTCTTCAATGAAATCTGGTGTTCAAACATTGGAAAAAAGTCTGTATGTGTAATGATTTGCAGCAGGAAAAGCGGATATGCAATATGGAGAAGAAGGTAAAATGGAGGTTTATCTCTTTTTTAGTTACTTGTATGTCATAGGGAGAAATTTATAGGTGTGTGGCATTATAGATGTTATAAAGCTGTGTTTGACCTGCAGGATGAAACCAGACTATGGCACAGTGGTGTTGCACAGCTGCTCTGCAAAGGCTTGAGTCCACGTGGTAGCATCCAGGTCCCCAAATTGTACAGGTCGTACTGGGTGATGACAGCTAGTCTGGTAAACCATGCTAGCCACATTGGAGGGAGTCAGTTCCACACTGGCAATAACTGCAGGAGAGTTTGTGGATTAGCAGCTATCCATTGACCACGTGGACGTGTAGCCCAGCCCTAGTAATGGTCAGAGTGGTTCTTCTGGTGGTGAATCATTGGGGTGACCTTGTGGACCTTGAAGGCGATGTGAACCCTGGGCTGTGTTAGTAAGAGTGGAGGGACCTGATTAACACTCTCTATTCAGTGTTCATGAGGCCTCATTTTTCAGGCTGTGTCCAAGTGACCCTGCCCTGTTGACTGAGGGGTGACCAGCTAGGGATCAGGTCAGGAAAGCTAAGGCCCAGTTAGAACCAATTCTGGCAAGGGATGTGAAAGATAACAGGAAGGGCTTCTATAGGTATGTAGCAAACAAAAGACAGACTGAGGATAGTGTGGGCCCTCTCCGGAAGCTGTTGGGAGAACTGGCTACCCTGCATTTGGAGAAGGGTGAGGTTCTCAATGACTTCTTTGCCTCAGTCTTAACTGGCAAGTGCTCTGACCATGCTGCTCATGTCTTGGAAGACAAATGCAGGGACTGGGAGAATGAAGTCTCCCTAAGGAGACTTCTCGTTCCACTGTAGGAAAGGATAAGTTTAAAGATCATCCTGAATGTGCATAAGTCCATGGGACCTGATGAAATCCATGTGTTGCCAAGGGGTTTGGCACCATCTCTCATTGACTGCAGAGTCACAGTTGCCCCTGAGATATCAGTCTTCAAAGTTGCCCTCTGGTAGTATAACACCCTAACATGTTCTTCAGAGCATTCTAGATCAGCTGGATCCCAATGGGATTGTCTGGTTCTGCTTCTCAACTCTTGTATAATGTTAATGGACTGTTGCTGATAATTATGCCTAGGTTAGCAAAGCTAATAATGCTCATCTGGTCTGGTGGGTGGATTAATGAAGTAATGCCTGTAAAGAAATGCAAAAATGAAAATACTATTCAAGTTCTAAATAGTAATGTTTATGTTACCAAAATCCTAGGAGGGGTATAATGTTGCAGTGTGTCTGTGTGGGCTGAAGGGATGACTCAGATATATCATTACTTCTTACTTCCCTGGTTGTTCTGGATGCTCATGCACACTTGGGTAAACTTTTCATGTCTGGCTTCATATGTCACTTAGGTTCGTTTATTATTTTTCTTTCATCAGTCCTAATAGGCAATGTTTGCTTTAAGCTGTTTTGATCACTCATATTCCCAGAGTGTGCAAAAATACATTGAACTTTGATAAGAAAATTCAGATCCACGTAATCAGTATCCTCTTTGCATATAGGAAACTACTTATTAATTTTAAAGGTGGCCGTTTGATACATGAAGAGCTCATAATGTACATGAAGTTTAAGCAATTTAACAATTACATATATCTGGGTCTGTGGTTGACAAGCCTGACTTATTTGGGCTGATAAATTACAGGCTGCATTAAGTACTTGGAATGATTTAAGACTATTCTGGAGAAATGCAGCTGAGGGACATTAGAGTGGGTCTCTTTAGTTTTAAAGTGCATATTTTAAGAGCTTAAACTGCTACCATAAACACTGTTTTAAACTTTAACCATACAAGTAAGTCCATTTTCAAGTACAGTCATTTATTTGTCTAGCAATAAACAATAATTTATGCTACTCAGTGTTGTTTTTCATTGTCTTCCCATCTCTTTTGCAGTGACATAATGCTGTTTACTTCCTTTTGCAAAGAAGACAACATCATTATCATTTCGTGTTATTATCTGAGATAGAAATATTTCCTGTGTTTAAGAAAATAATAATTTGAAGGTTGGAGAGAGCCCTGGGATGTAATTTGTTTTTCAAGTCTCTGTCTCTGGCAGAAGTCTGGGAGATTGTCCCCTTTCTACGGGTTCACATTGGTTATGTGGAGAGCCAGAGGACAGATCCTCCAATTACTGCAGCACCTCTGGAGAGATCAGATGAAATCTCAGCTCTTGGGGCAGATCTTCTCCCAGTCCCACAGAAGTAGCATCCAGTGGACAGTGTATGTCTGGTTGTGGGTTCTGGGCACTATTTTAATGTTTGAGTGCTAGCATGGGATTTTTTTCTTCAATACATAAACCACCTGATAAATTGTGTCTCAGAATCATAGAAACATAGAATGGTTAGGGCTCAGCTTCTTGAATGTATGCAGTATTTCTTAAGGTCAAGTTACACCACTCTTTAATAAAATGCAATCAATAACCATTGCAAAAAGCCCGTAGGGTAGCGTATCATTTATCTTGAAACCTTCTGCTCTGAATAAGAATTCTAACTTCACTTTTCAGTATAAATCGTGATCTCTCCTAGCTTGTGCCAGGGATACCATAAAATATGTCTTATATTAATCAAAGTCCTAGCATCCTGGCATCCAAACTATGAATTATTGCTGTAGGACAGATGCTCAAGAAAGAGTACTGCATCTTATCCTCGCCTTACTGAAAAGCGTAACATTTGCAGTGTGATGGCAGAGAGGGCAGGAGACTTGGTAGAAATGCTAATTAAACCCTCTCTCTTTAGAGATTATAATAGATTGATTTGATAAATACACTTTAACACTTACTTATCTCTTTATTACATGCTCATAAACTACCCATGACCCTTTCTAATGCTTTATGAATAAATGAATGGATTAAGTAAATACTTCCTGTGTACCTTCCAAATAGACTCATGAAACTCTTGAAGTTCAACAAAAAGATTTACGGACTTTGCTGCATAATGCAGTACTTGATGTTATTGTTTAAAATTTGCAACACTTAAATAGATGTTCAAAGGAGTTTGGGGGCAAAATCAGAGTTGTAATTTTTGGAGCTAAAGCCTCCTCAGCCTTTGGAAAAGACTCTCCAGGATTTTCTCTGAGTGACTGGCCTCACCAATTAAGTTTCCGCTTTTAACTTCATTTGCAGGGAATTATCTTATTTAACTTGTGTAGGGCGCAGCTATGTTAAGCATTTGCATAGGTTCAGAAAAGATCAGAAGAACCCAATAATGTGTCTCTGCGTAAATATTTTTATGAACTCTGAGCGGACTGCATTAAAGATTAGGTAGGAAGTATTTGGTCAGTTCATTTGTGTATTTATAAAGTTCTTTTATGTGTTTGGAATGCATTACAGAGGGATAATACAGTGTCAGGAAAAAGCCAATATCAATTCATCTAGAACAAATCATGTAAAAGTAAGTAGCCCTAAGACAGAGGCAGGAGACTTTGTGGACAGAGGGAAAGCAAGGAACATCACATAAGGTTTTCAGTGCTGTCTCACATGGGCATCTCAAAGCAAGCTGAAGACAGAAATCACCTCCTGGGGAAACTGTGGTAGGGCAGGTAGCACTGGCTTTGATAGCCATACTCACAGAGTAAAGATCATGGGTTAATTTCCAACAAGGAGCTACACAGGGCTGTCCTGACCCTAAAACTTCTCGATGTTTACATTGATGATATGAATGGGGGACTAAGGAGCATGCTTATAAAATCTACATGTTACAAAGGATCTGGAGAACAGGTTTAGGATTCAAAATTATCTTCCACATTCAGACTAAACTCAGAAATACATAACATGCAATTTGGCAAGCTTCTGTTACTTTTTTCCCAGCCTCCCTCTCCCATCAGCCACAGTCTGCATGGCACATTGTTTACCCTCCAGGAACTGGTGCCTCTTCCAGGTCCTCTTTCTAATTCAGTTCTTCCTGGTAGGGGCCTGTCTCCTCACAAAACAGCCTGGTTTGGCTCTGGACCCATCACTTGGATTTCTTTATCCAGACAGTGTGGCAAAGGGTGAGCTTGACTCTCTGCAGGAGACTGACCAGAACATGCTGAGCCCAAATGTTCAGCAGTCTGAACAAAACCCAGTCCAGCCACAGCTTCCCTTCCTGTACCTCTGATGAATTCCGTGTATGTCATGTTGTACATTTCTCTCATGTGCTTTCAAACCAACTAACTTTTTTCTCCACATGCAATGCATACAATCTCTTACCAGTAGCCGCACTATCTGTTTGGCTTGTCCAGTTAGTCTTCATGTATGAACATTCTGTGTGTGCATGACCCTCCATGCAGTGATATATGTGTCTGTGTAAACCTCTGCCAGTCTTTTCATAAGCTACACACATCCTTCTTGTCAGTACATGATCCAGTTGCACAACTACAGTAACGGGCCTGCATGTTTTTCAAGCTCCGTAGCATTGCTGTGTGGAGCAGCAGCACCTCTTACAAAGCACTGAGCACAGGTAGGATTCTGCTTAACTGTGAATTTGTTACACAAAGAGCCCAAAGTGCAGCAGCAGAATTCTCTAGGTGGCGGAAAATGATGTAAGTGATGCAGTGGATCTCGAGGAGAGCACAAGTCAGCACTATCATTATTCTCTAAAAAGAAAGCAACCACCACAGCAGGATGCAGAGCCAAGGTATATATAAGTCATTAAATAAATAATGAAAGAAACGTGCTGCTGAGAACTAGGGAAAACTTAGCTTGAGTAATCAGTCAAGATTTGGGCACCTCACTTGCAGAAATAGGTGGATTACACCAAAAGAAGCAAAGGCAAGGAGACTAATCAGAGGTTTAGAAAATGTGGTGTAAGAGCGAGGCTTGAGACAAAACTGGTTGTTTAGTCCAGAGAAGAGATGATGGAAGCTACGTGTCACTTCACACCAGAAACCTCCTGCTCCCTTTTCTTCTGCCTCTCCTGGGAACGAGACTGTATATGTAAGCTGGATAAGAAGCTATTTGCTTACATGGAAAGGCATGGAGAATTAGGTTCTATTTTGAAATACTAAAGCTCTTCAAGAATTTGCTGAGGAGAATTGTGGAATCTCTATCACCGGATCCTGAAAACAAGTCAAATATATCTGTGTGCATTAGCATGTTAAAAGCATGTTTCAAATCTCATAGTTTTCAAGTTGACTTTATTATTTTTCATGGGACTTACTCATGTTTTTGAAATGTCTGGAGTCACCAGGCTGGTAATCTGGTACTTCATATACGCAAACAGTCCATGGTTCAACTGAAAATTAGAGGCAGTATCACTGAATAAGAACTTGTGACTTGTGTGATTTGGGTCTTTGCAGAGTTAGACCCTTCTTTGCAAATTTGTGAGAACTGTTATCCATGGACCCCAAAGCAACTTACAAATGTCCTGTGTTCAGCAGTAGCAGTCATTTTTCTCCTTCTTAGTAGCTGGTGCAGTGCTGTGTGTTTGACTTTCAGCCTGGGAACAGCGCTGATAGCACTGATGTTTTTAGTTGCTGCTCAGTAATGTTTACTCTGACCAAGGACTTTCTGAGTCTCATTCTCTGCCAGGGAGGAGGGGAAGCTGGGAGGAAGCAGAGACAGGACACCTGACCCAAACTGACCAAAGAGGTATTCCATACCACAGAACATCATGCCCACTATATAAACTGATGGCAGTTACCCAGAAGGGCTAGATCTCTGCTTGGGTCGGGCTGGATATCGGTCGGCAGGTGGTGAGCGGTTGTATTCTCTTCCCTTGTTATTTCCCTTATCATCATTATTATTGGTGGTAGCAGCAGTGGCCTGTGTTATACCTTAGTTACTGGACTGTTCTTATCTCAACCCATGGGAGTTGCATTCTTTCGATTCTCCTCCCCATCCCTCTGGGAGCGCGGGGAAAAAAAAAGAGGGGGGAGTGAGCAAGCAGCTGTGTCGTTCTGGGTTGCTGCCTGGGCTTAAACCACAACAGTTCTTTTTGGCACCCAAGTGTGGGGCCTGAAGTGTTGAGATAATGACAGATCTGACTGGAGTGTGTCTAATCGTATCTGTGATATGCATTCATTGTTTCAGATTAATAATCACTCATCACAATGCTGATTTATTGGCTCTCAAAGTTGTTGCTCTTGATCTCACAGTTTCAGCATGTCGTACCTTACTTACAGCTGGTATTTGCTGTGTTAGTGTTTATCTGCTGGGGGCCTGACCTAAGGTTCTTGTTTTACTGTACTTTATGGTAATGACTTGTAATACAATATACTTGTTGATCATGAAACTGGTCGCTTTTGTTCCCAGCGTGGTCAACACCTCTATACTTTGGAAGGTATATAATGGAAGTGTTTAGCAATTACACATCTTTTTTTCCCTCCTCAGGTGGTCAGCCTATGAAGGAGATGTTCCTTTATGTTCCCACACCCACCTCCCCCCCCCACCAGACTATTTGCAGCATCATTTGAGAGTCCTGAAGGTTTTGAATGACCTTTGGGTGACCTGCCTGCTGATTGCGATGGGGATCACCATGTTGGTGCACATACAGAGTGTGTTTTACCCATGATCATTTCATATGGTCTCAGAAGTTAAGCAGAGTCAAGTTTGGGCCTTGTCTAGGGTTAAATGATGATATCGGAGGACCAAGAGGTTTTCCCTGAGGCTGGACAGTCATGAGTGGCATGGTGTGTGGGACAGTATGGGCAAGTATCAAGGCCAGTGGGCCCCTCCAGTGCAATGTTATTGTGTAATTAGTGCAGCCCACTTATTCCATGTAGCATCGATTGCATAATGTGTAGAGGAGGGTATTTAATGTTAGAAATCATCTTGGCTCAGGCCATAACTGAGTTCAAGCAGCTTTGTGGAGCTGGCTGCCTTTCAGTGGAGAAAAATAATCCCTTTGGAAAGCAATTGAGCTGAGTGTTTGTAGTATTTGGAGTGCTAAAAAAATGTAGGGCAAATATTCTTAGATTCACACTGGCAACCATCTAAACCAATTCACTGATTCAATGAACTCTGGGTAACCATGTCAGGGCTTAGTCCCTGTGGTGGGTTGATGCTGGCTGGAGGCCAGGTACCCACCAAAGCTGCTCGATCGCTGCCTTTCTCAGCTGGACAGGGGAGAGAAAATGCAACAAAAGGCTCAAGGGTCAAGATAAGGGCAGGGAAAGATCACTCATCAGTTATCATCAGGCAGACTTGACTTGGGGAATACTCAACTTAGAGAAAAAGATTAGTTTATTACCAATCAAATCAGAGTAGGATGATGAAAAATAAAACCCAATCTTAAAAGCACCTTCCCTCAACCCCTCTCTTCTTCCTGGGCTTAACTTACTCCCAAATTCTCTACCTCATCCCACCCAGCAGCAGAGGGGGATAGAGAATGAGGGTTCTTTATGTGGCCAGTTCATCACACATTTCTGCTACTCCTTCCTCCACGGGAGAACTCCTCACACTCTTCCCCTGCTCCAGTGTGGGGTCTCTCTCCACAGGAGACAGTCCTTCGTGAGCTTTTCCAGCATGGGTCCTTCCCATGGGCTGCAGTTCCTCATGAAGTGTTCTAGCATGGGTCCATTCCATGGGTGCAGCTCTTCAGGAGCAGACTGCTCCAGCATGGGTCCCCTGTGGGATCACAAGTCCTACAGCAAACCTGCTCCAGCTTGGGTTCCTTTCTCCACTTCTGCAAATCTGACCAAAGGGGACTCTGTTGTCTCCTTCAGATCATTGGCAAAGATGTTAAACAGGTTGTGTTCCAGGATAGTCCCCTGTGTTACCCTACTTGTCATTGATGTCCAGAGTGCAACTGATTAACTGCTACCACCTGAGCCCCACCACCCAATCAGTTAGTTTCCTATACGGTTATCCATCCATATTGTATCTACTTGGATACAAGGACATTGTGGGAGATGGTGTTGAAAGCTTTGCTGAAGTCAAGCTAGACTGCATCCCTTGCTCTCCCTTTGTCCACAAGCCCAGTTATTTTAATATAGATGGCCATCAGGCTGGTTAGATATGATTTACCCAGGTGAACATCCTATGCTACCTTTTTTAAGATCTCTTTAGCTATTGTGAATGTTCACTGCCTCCCCTGGCATTTCTTCTGGCGTTGAGTTAGTGTGGACTATGATTCCTGGTATGCAGAAGTCAGAGAGGTTTTTCTGACCACCTCAAATGCATGTTTGTGCTTCAAGATCTGAAGAAAATCTTCATGAAACAGACCTGTTAGACCTGTTGTGGTTCTCCCACTATAAACTCTTAGGGGTTCAGAGTTAAGCACACCATGAACCTGATGTACCTTTGCCTTTGTTCTTCAAAAAGCAACTTCCTTACTGGGTTTAACCTTCTGGTATCTTTGTCAAATATTCCCTCAACTGTATTATAAGTGAAAGAACATTCTGTGCTGCACTGAAATAGCAAATTTTATTTGTTTGTCATTTAGCAGCAAGGAAACACTGCAGAGAGTAATCCTACCAGGGATTACAAAGTATTTTGACAGGTAGTAAGTGCTCAGATTCAGCCAAAGCCTGCTTCTTTGCAGGCTTCTCAGTAATCCTGGTTTAGACCAGCAGAGTAATTAAGATGTTGCAGAAAAAGAGTCCTCAAAAGGAAAGATATAGATGACTTTGTAAAGTTCAAGAGCACCTGGACTGTGAGAAGTAGAAGAAATTGCAAAGAGCAGTGCCAGTTTTGAAGAAACACCATTTGAGGGAGAGATTTCAAATGATTTGTTCGGAAAGAATTCAGAAATCCTAAATTTTCTATTACAGCAACTAATCCTCCTTCACCCCAGCACAAAAATTCCAGGTGTTATATATGATAGCTATTAAAAAAGAAATTACAGTTTGCTCTCTACAAAGTGCATGTTGTATAAAGGCTGGATGGAGAAGCAGGTACCAAATCCAAAATCCTTCTGAGAAAGTTAGTTTGCATTTATTTAGAAATTTGTTGAAGGAAAACACACATTTGAAGCTCCTTATCCCCAAGCTGTGGTTATGGTGTTCAGCCATTCTTGACACGTTTTGTAGCAGTTACTGCAAGTGAAAAGATTTGATGCTAGATTCAGCAATAGATTGTTTAGAGTGTAATTACCAGTCTTACAAAAATTTAAACAGGGTTGTTGCTTGTGAAGCTGGAATTCTGTCTAGCATCTGGACACACTATCCTCATTCCTCTTTTTCCTGCCCCTTTTCTATTCTTCAAAGAACCAGTGTAGCACGTCGTGATTGCTGTTGGGAATAAAACTGATGAAAATCGGTAAAATATTTCCAGAAATGTCTTTCACTTCAAATTTAAAAGAACCCAACAATGAAATTTCCCAAATGGAAAAAAAGATATAATTCTGAAAAGCTACCAATGCCTTCCACTGGCTTTAATCTGTGGAAGGATCTTTTCTCACTTTTTTCGTTAGTGCCCATTGATAGTGTTTGATAACACAACGTCTATCATCACTGATGGTGTATAACACACAGAAAAGCAGCCATCTGCTTAGTTCTGGGGTTTGCTTTCCTATGATCAATCATATTATTTTTCCAGAGGGCATGTGAAGTGGAATGCTCATGCTGTGATTAGTTCAGCCCAAACCCATGGATCTATCCTTACTCCTAGTGAACACAAGTCTGATGCAGGTTCAGTAAATGATCTGTGGTTCTGAGGGACAGTCACTCTTAAAAAGATGGTGGTATGCCTTGCCAGACTATTGGGTGGTCACTGCATGGCCCAAAACCTCATATGAAGGCACTAAAGATTGTAAATGTTATTTATTTAAGAGTAGGCATCGCAATAAAAAGGCATAAAATAGGAATAATAGCTAGGAGTTGAAATGACAAGTAGGTAGGCATAGTTGATGAATCAATGAACCTGAAAGAAGGGGATCCAAAACAGAAACTAGGAAATACTTTATTACATTGTAAGTAGAGAGAATTGACATTCCTGTGCAATTAAAAATTGTTGAAATGAAGAGTTTAGTAGGATCCAAAACCAGATTGTATGTTTATATGGATGAAACTTGGAACAGTAGGGCTTTACAAGTTAAGGCTAAGAGCAGACTGTTGGGAAACTCTAAATCCTCAAGTTCCAGGACTTGCTTTCAGGCCAGCCAGAAAGTGTCCTAAGAGAAAGATCACCTCATGACCATTTAACATCAGGTCGTCCTGTAGATCATCCTTAAACATCTGTTATGTGGCATTATTGGCAACAAGATTTAGACGAAGTGGGCAATAGTAGGCAATGGTGTGATGCAATCTGGAAATTCTCATGAGGGAAAGGAGGTCCAGAAAGTATTTGCTCTTATGCCCATGATTTCGTTTTCAGTTTCAGATTCCCCACGTGACTCAGTTTAGCTGACCAAAGTAATAGGCAAAAAAACCCCAGCAACCCAACAAACCCTCAGTAGAGATAAGCCAGAGATTTTAATCAGTCTAACTTTATTCTTTAAATATATTTTGAAGCAGTATAGCCATACCAACTTTACAAGCCAAACTGCATACACAAATAGCAGAAGGAAACTGTAATGGAAATTATGGTCTGCAGACAAGTTCAGAACTAAGGAAGAGGCAGAGCAAGCATTTATTGGGAAAACTATTTTGATCTGTGCATTATAATATTTTGCATCTTTGTCAAATGTAGTGTGGAATATTTGGAGTGCTGGTTTCAGGGATTGCCTCAGTGCTTGCCAGTCATCAGAGCAGTTTTAGGTTTATAGTCTGAATAACCATGTACCTACTATTTTCTAGATGGGGTGTGTTCAGGCAAAGCTTGCTTTTTTACCTGACCTACTCTTTACCTTTGCCTTTGCCTCTTACCTGAGCTAAAGTAAGAGATCAGGACATAATAGAGTTTATAAATATCCGTTCCCCCCATTTCCTTAATACATTCTTTTAGCTTAGTCTGGAGTTCTCTATGATATTCAAGTCCCACTTGTACAGCTAATACATTTTTCAGATCACCGGAGTCTCTCCCATACACATGCGATCTGCTCAGGCTGGTTCCTTCTCCTCTCCCTTTGTCCTCTGTGTCCCCTGCACTTTCTCTGTCTGACAGAAGCTTCTTTTCTCTCGCTTTGTGCTTGTCTTAAAGTAATAAGCTTTGCTGCATGTCGATCCACAGTCACGTAAGACCTGGAGGCAGCTTAGGGATTTTAGGCAGAATGTCAGTACCTAGTAGGTCCAAGAATTTGAGTCTCCTTGTCTTGTCTTGTATTTTTGTATGGTTCTGTCTGTTGACACCTGAATGTTAAATATAGAGGTTCCCTGGAGCCAGGAACATGTCCAGAATGGCTCCAACCTTGGCAGCATTGGGCAGTTTGGTGCCCATCTCATGTACAAAATGGGAGAATCGAAACATCTATGTGACTAAAGTGACTGAAGGGTTGTATCACACCTTCATGCATACATCTGCTGCTACAATTTCCCACAGGTCCTGTTTGTCTTGGCTGGTTTTCTCCTGCAATAGGAGATAATGTTGCCATTCTTGATTCCAAACCTCCAAATGCTCAAGAGTTTGACAGAATTTCCCCTGTAGCTGATTTAGTCCTAGATTTCTTATCTTCAGGAGGACGGGAGCCAATCACCATCAGCATTGAAGCCATGCTGCTTTGCAACAGTGAAAGCAGAATGGATATGATCCAAGGGAACTCCATTGCGGCCCAAAGGAGGGGATTCCTGCAGTGCTGTGCACAGGCCTCTGCCAGGAGGCAGCACCTGGGTGAAGCGCAGGTTTCTGATGTGCTCTACCAGCCAGGTTGTATCACTAGCCAAGAGCCACTCATGGTTGTTCCTTTCGAAGACATGTTGAAAGCTTCCACCTCCCTGCTGCTCAGCACAAAGAGCATGGAGGGCAAGGCTTCTAGACCTCTGAAATAGCATCAGCACTGACCTATGGGCAGGCCTAACACTTTATTTTAAAACGTATCTTTATTTTAAGCTTTTAATTTGGTATTTTTGGCACAGTGAAGGTGCATTCTCTACGGGATGGGCATTCTTTACCATAACAGAAAATTCAGTCTCTCACCTTTCGCACATGAGCGTGATTCATCCTTGAAATTGTCTAGATTGGTTGCCAAAACTCAGAGGCTTGCCACTCATTAATTACTCTTGCAACATGAAAAAGCACACATTAGAGTAATGCACATCACCACTCTTTTAATCTTAGAAGGAACTTTTCCAATACAGCAAGAAGGAACTGCAATGAAGGATTTGGACCAGATTCAGAAAAGGAGACATCTACCAGTGAAGTGCTGCAGTGCCTACCTTTTAAAGTGGCTGATCCCGTCATGTGGATCTAAAACCCAGTCATGTATCTCCAGTTCCCCTGCAATTCTTTGCAAAAGACAGGACACACAAGGAGATACATGCTTAACACTGTACAGACTCAAAACATACTTCATTTGTCCCAAGGAGCAACCTCTCTCTGTGGAAACTGTCTTTGCTCTAAAGAGGAAAGGATGAAGGGAGCATGAAGTGCAACAGAGAACAATTTATCTGTAAGAAGTAAGGGGTTGAAATCAGGAAAGATGATGTTACTTTGCCTCTAGTTCAGTGCCATGTTTATGGAGAAACCAATTTGTCATCCATTTTATCAGATACTGACATCAACTTTCCATGTAATGTCATTGTCCTATGCCACTTTCTTTGTGGGGACTTTGTTATATTAAGTGTCTATACAAAGAATCACCCTGAATTCAGATCCAATTTAACAAGCAAAGACAACTCCATGCAAGAAGATGAAGGAATTACCCTGGCAGGCATATTCTGTGCTCACAGAGCAGTGGATCATAGCTGGTACCTACTCCCTCTGGTTTTTTTAGAAACCTTTTTGATTTTATGCAGTTTTCCACAGGTCTAAATCAATCCAGTATTTATCCCATTGAAACCAGTCTGAAATGTGTATTTCTTCAAAGTGAATAGAAACCTAAGTTCCTGTGGGACTGGGAGGAGTCAGGAAGAAAATAAAAGGGTGAAAATAGAACACAGTGGCAAATGGAAAATGTTAAGAAAATAAGGAGAACTGGGTAAATTGAAGAAGGACCTTACAAAGGCAAAGGTACAAAGTAAATTTTGGAGGCACACTTAAGTCTCACATCACTGAGTTACGATGAGACTCAGATGAAACTTTCCTCCTGATTTCCATCCTGCTGAGCACCTGTAATGAAATGATATTCAGGCTTCAGGGTCCATTTCGTCCTTGCAGAGGGTTTCTGACTGTCTCCTGTGGCTACTCCATTGACCATAGCAGTACTGCCTGGAATCAGCCTGGGCTGCTTTTCCAGGAGAAATATCAAAACCTTGTAACTTTGTGGGTAACTTTTCTATGTAGGCAGAGCATCCCGACAGCTGAAGCAAAAACTGAGAGACATGTAGCCTTTTATCTGCAGTGATGACTATGGCACCGCACTAAAGCAGTGTTTAAGCTGTCGGGCTGGGTCATATCCACTGCACAAACCTGCTGGTCACTTGCTGCCACTGGCAGGCAAAAAATCAAGGTTTGACATTAGAGGCAAGAGTTGGGGAAGGGTGAAGTGGCAGGGAGCATGGGAAAGAGAAACAGGCAAGGTGGACCTCCTCAAATAACGTTGTTGGAGTAAGCGGTTGATGTTAAGGGCCAGGGGAAGGAAGCTCAGGCCTTACAATTATTTTTGAATCTTGTTTCTTAATGTTTGTCTGGTATTTCTGCTACCTGAAGAACTTTTCTGATTCTCTGTGTATGTGTTTGCTGTGGGAGCGTGACAAAAAGATGGTGAAAATGGTAGCCCAGTGGGGTCAGAAATGTTCCAGGGCAAATCTAACACTTGAACAACCCAGCTGCAATAAATTGACGTGTGCAGGGTGGAAATGGAAGAAAAACATTGTCTTTTTCAAGGCTTTTAGTGAGCTTCTTTTTTCCATCTGTTCACTCATTCCTGTGACTTACGCTCATAATTCAAGATATTTTCCCTTCCCAGAACCCCATTTTGTCACTTTTCCTTGGGTTTCATTTTACTCTATACTTTATTCTGTATTTTACTGCAGTGAGAGTTTACTTCTGACCACAGACTTTAGTGCCGAAGCATTTTTCCAAGAATAAAGCACTTTACAGGGCTGTTCCAAGGCTCAAATAATGTTCAGCTTTCTGATAACATTGAGCTCACTTATTGCTACTGAGTTAGTACAGAAAAAAAGGGTGGTATATTCTGAGAAGTAAAAAAATGAAGTTTAAAAATCTGTTAAAAAAAAAAAGAGTATTAGAGATATTGCCAACTCATAAATTCTGTACCAACAAAAAGTGGACTTGAAAGCATACATAATTTCTCTGTAATACAGATGGATATGGCATACTTTGCAAGAGTTTAGCTCCCGGTTGACTTTAGAAGTGTAAAGATCAGTTGTATAACTTCAGAGATGCATTTAAGCCCGAAGGATGACAACTATATTACAGTGTCTTAAATCACACGAAGAGCTCTAGGCTGGCCTGGGCGTCCTAAGTGCTCAGACTGAAATTAAAGCTGCAGAGAGAAGCATCAGAATCCTCCTGCACTCTCCAGAGGTCTGTTTTGCTTTTGTGCTGCCATCCAGCCCAGGCAGGGGACTCTCAGTGGTGGGAGCAGCAAAAAGAGCCCCATGGACCTGCTTCAACAGCAAAATCCACTTTGTACCTAGCAAGATAATAATAGCAAGGGTGAACATGTCTCTTGCTGTCCTGAGCTTTTGAAAGGTGGTTTTAAGGCCTCTGAGCTTTCTGCAGAGAATTAATCACACTGTACTTCTGCATAGGGCAAAAGTCAGCAACAGGAAGGCTTATACTTAATGTAGGTTCACTCACAGCCTGCAGAGAGCTCAGCACTGTAATATGCCTAATAAGATGCTCCCAGTGATCAGTAATTTCTACCCTGGTAAAACGCTATGTTTCTGCCACAGCCAGTTATTATTTATTGGCTTTGCTTTTGTTCAGAGGAGACCTAATCCTGCAGAAGGACTGGGTACTGCACAAGCATAGAGCATAAGGCAGATAGGTATAATACAAGGTAAGTCAGAGGATGAATATATTCAGAGGAGTACAAAAAGCAGTGAGATAATATAGTTCATCAAAAGCCTTACTGCTCTCAAGTTAGATTTTTTTAAGACATCCTGATAAAGGAAAGATTTGCCTTGCCTGGCCTGGGCTGAACTGCATGGAGTTGTCTAAATCACCTGCTCCCTGTAATCCATGAAGAGAAATAGGGCAAAGAATAGTAATTGTCTCTCTCTGGCCAGTGTCTGAGCTGCTTAGGACCTGTCTTGGCCAGGACAAGTCCTTCCCAAAGACTCTGGGATTAGAGACAGCATTCACCGAGTTTAATTCTCAGCTGAAGTTAAAAGGTGATCTCATACCCGTGGGGGCTGCTGGTATCAACACCCCCCAAAATGTGTTGACTGTCATGCTCTGTAGTCCTGTTCAGGCCTGTTGGTCTGCAGTACCCTCTTGGAGCTGCCCAGAGAAAATTCCACAGCCATCCTGCCTTCACACCTTCTGGCTGAAGCAAATCTCCTCCCCGAAGGACCTCATGGTCTGCACTTCTGTGTTCTGGATAATAGGCTGATGACGTGCTCCGGATCCACTCCCTAACCATGTTCACTAACCTTAGTTGTGAATTATGGTCATGGGGGTTTGTCTGTCACCCTTCCTATCTATGGGGCATTTTGGTATCAGTCTTGGGTGCAGAAATCACAGGACAAATTCAGTTCCCCTGAAATTCCCCTTTTTGTGGGATTCCCAGATACATGGTAGTAAACGCCCAACCAGTGCAGCAGAAACTACTCCAACTCATTTTTTAATGAAATACGCAGTGAAGGCACCCTTGCAAAGAGGAGAGGAGGGGGTAATTAGCTCAGAGCTGAAAGTGAAGACAGATTGCAGCATTATTCTTCTGAACACAGGCACTCTATGCAGAGAAAATTATGGTTCTTGGCTTTTATCCCTCAAAGACGTTTGAAAAGCCACAAGCTTCTTTCGTTATCACTTCTGCAGCTTTGTGTCAGGGAGTGTAATTGCGAGTCCCCACAGATTGCCTAGCAGCATTTGCTGGCACCAGGGAGCAGACTTGGGCTTCCCTCCCTGTGCAAAGAGATAACGTGGTCCTGGGTGCAACAGCCACACACCACAATGGGATCCACCAGCCGTCCCCAACTGTCTAAGGTCTAACGCAGCAAGAAACCAAATGTCACTGGACTCTCTTCGGCTGTCCAGGTTCCTGCCCCAGTGCTTGCTGAAGCAGGGGATGTTGAGCTTTCTGGAGGGATCCATACAGCTTTGTGTATATGCAGCTGAATAAGAAACCTGTTCCTTGGCCATCAGGAAACAGCGGGTAAAACAATTTCTTGACCTCTCCTGAGCTGGTGTGAGGCTTTCCTCCACCCTGCACCACTCCCTGGTGGTGCTTTTCCCTAGAAACAGGGCAAGTTGCTTTTAAAAGCCTTCAAATGCACTTGGGCTGCTCTAGAATATTAGTGGAAGCTGTTTAGGAGATCAGAGCAGAAGAAAATTCAGATTACAGTCAGAATTCTGAATAGATAATACTCAGAGTATAAAGAATTATTTAAGCTCCATCACAATGCCTTTCCTGATGAAGATCCTATGCATGTTATATAGTGTTGACAGTGTTCTCTTCTCTGCAGAAATATGCTGCTATTATTTTTTTTACATTAAAAGATAGATTCTACCCTTATTGCACTGGGAACAGAGCTGTTCTCTGCTATGCCGAAGAGGCAGCCAAAGCATGGGGGACATCAGGAGTAGGGAGGCATTGCCCTTCAACAGCTTCCACTGCTTTCTGAGGACAGCTTGTATGGAAAAGGAGAAGATATAATAAGCAAGAGGGAAACCCATTAGTGAGCCAGCCAGGCACTGTCACTAGCCCATGGCTGGAGAAGTTGAGCAGGGTACTGCTTGTGTCATGCAATCTCTGCCTGCTTTCCAGCCACTCGGCTAAGCTCTCCAGGCACAGCCTGGGCATGGTTCAGGGGATGGCATATCCCAGAGCATCCCTGCCTGCTCTGTCTTGCTGGTGCTGATTGCTTCAGCACAGCTTTTGTGCCTTTGTAGTTCGGAGAGGAAACTGTGTGTGGGTCAGCCAGGCTGCACTCCCCCTCCAGCCACATCAAGCATCCCTGAAGATGTGTTCAGTGCCTCTGCACTGGGCTTGAGTGTGAACAGATAGCAGAAGAGGTACAGATGGGACAGAGGTGTCCTTAGCCCTGGCAGTATCCCGAGGTAGATTTTCAGGGCTGTAGAAAGCAATTTTGCAGTGAGGCTTCTCTTGCAATGAAAAGTGTTTTTTCTGTGTTACCAGCTGTAACTGAGATGCTGATGGTCCCCTGTGAGTGAATGAGTCTGTAGCAGTAACCCCGCAGCATGGGGGATGAGATTGCTGCGGGAGCAGTTTCCCACCAAGGCCAGCTATGCTGTTTATCTGCACTCACAACCCATGAGGTCCGGTGAATGGCTCTGACACAAAATTGCTGCATATCCAGGCCATTTCCTGGGGTTTCTAGCTCTGATTAGTTCTTGTGAGGCTGTGACGTTAGTTTTTTTCTTTTCTGCTCAGTAGCATTTCATTCTGGCATCTCAAATTTGAAAATATGAATATAAGAAAAGCCATCCTACGAAGAAAAGGGGTCCAGGTCACCCCATCCTCTGTGGTGGCAAAAGGACTTGGGAGAGCACACTAGCCTGGCCTCTTTCTTCACTCCGTCTTGCACTTCTCCAGCATTCCCTGCCTACTCCCCTTCCCCATCCACTAATGGTCCTGCCGAATCGCTTTGAAAACTTGCTAGTGCTGCCACAGCCTCCTCTGCACAACCTCTACTTCTCAATGCCTGTATTCAGTGTCTTCTCTGGCTGTGGTGGGCTTTGCTAAACACAGCAGCTCTGCTTTCATGTTCCCAAGTGCCATACCATCACCCTGGGCTCAAGAACTTATCCCAGTACCTTCCATCCTTTTCTTCCTCGGTCCTTCCCCGCACAGATTGTCCTGAACTTTAGCACCTACCTCATTTCTGCATTGGTCCTCATGGCAACTGAGAATGCCCTCAGTGGGAGACCTCTCCAATGACTTCCCAGTTTGGCCCCATTTTCAGAAGATGATGTGATAAATTCCTTTAGCTAACATTGTGCTTAGATATCTAAGACACCTGAAACTGCTACTTTTGTCAGCCTCTTTATTTTCACAAGTTTGATCTGGCAGCAAGAACATTCAGTGACAACTACCACCACCCAGACAAGTATAGGAAGTTTTAGGTAGATTGCAAACCCAGCTATTTTCCCATTGAGTGAACTTCAGAATGGGCATATATTAAAATTCTGTTCCTCTTGCAGAAACACTGGGATACCAAAGATTACACAACATTTTACACAAGCTGCTCATGTTACGTAGCTGATCCAAATCTGATCCAAGGTATCCAGTTGATCTTTGTCAAACTTCATTAGCCAAGAAAACTTTCATGAGCAATCTGAAATCATTTGTGGAGCAGTTCACCTGTGCAAAGTTTGGAGTAAAAATGAAAGGAGATAAATTCTATAAATTAATCACGAAGCGTTTTAAATTATTAAAATGTTCTGTTCTTTCAATTAACTTCTTAATACTATTTAAAAGCTGCAGAACATGTAAATTAGGAATACAATTAAAGTAAGGCATAACTTTTCTATTTATGCATTCATTTATACTTGATATTGAAGCTTAAGATATTTTCTAGGGTTTTGAATGATTTTTCAATGCTATAAATATTTTATTGTGTTAGTAATAAATGCTTATTTATATACTGGGACTTCACCTGTGTCTTTAAATGCTGTTATAAAGATACAACTACTAGAAATATGAATTTTGTGCTTTCCTTTATTGTCACAAGACTCAGCATGCTGTTGTGCTTTTCTTAGTACTGAGTACTGATTTCCATCCTGGCAAAGACTTTGTTAAGGAAAATGAATTTGGTGACAGTGCACTAAAAAGCTGACAAAAGGCCAGCAAAATGGAATACATTTAACTTAGTAAAGCTACAGATTTTTAGATGATGCCATTATCCTCTGAGGTCCAAAGTTATGGAATCAGGGAATTGTACCTTTGCTCTCCGGCATGTGTGAAGGGACAACAGTTATTAAATACAGCCATTTGATTAAGAAATATCAATACCTTACATTTAACCACAGCAGAAGATAACAAGATCACAGAATCATTAGGGTTGGAAGGGACCTCTGGAGATCATCCAGTCCAACCCCGCTGCCAAGGCAGGGCCGCCTAGAGCAGGTTACACAGGATCGCATCCAGGTGGATTTTGAATGTCTCCAGAGAGGGAGACTCCTCAGCCCCCCTGGGCAGCCCATTCCAGTGCTCTCCACCCTCAACGTCAAGAAGTTCTTCCTTGTGCTGAGGTGAAACTTCTTGTGTTTTAGTTTATGGGCACTGCTCCTCATCCTGTTGCTGGGTTTGGCACCATCCTACTGGCACCCGCCTTTGAGATATTTATCTGTATTAATGAGATCCCCTCACAGTCTTCTCAAGACAAAACAGGTCCAACTCCCACAATCTCTCCTCATAAAAGAGATGCTTCCGACCCCCGATCATCCTTGTGGCCCTCCACTGGACCATCTCCAGTAGCTCGTTGTCTGTCTTGTACTGAGGAGCCCAGAACTGGACACAGTACTCCAGAAGTGGCCTCACCATGGTCAATAGATAGGGAGGATCACCTTCTTGGACCTGCTGGCCACACTCCCAATGCACCCCAGGATACTATTGGCCCTCCTGTCCTCAAGGCCACACTGCACGCTCATAGTCAACTTATCTATCATTAGTCCCAGGTCCTTCTCAGCTGAACTGCTTTCTAACAGGTCAGCCCCCAGCCTGTGCTGGTACTTGGGGTTGTTCCTCCCCAGGTGCAGTACCCTACACTTGCCCTTGTTGAACCTCACTAGGTTTTCTCCACCCAATTCTCCAGCCTATCAAGGTCCTGCTGTATGGCAGCACAGCCTTCAGGTGTATCAGCCACTGCCCCCAGCTTTGCATCATCAGCAAACTTGCTGAGGGTACACTGTAGCCCTTCATCCAGGTCATCCAGGATCCAGTATTGATGCAGAACAGGAAGATGCAGAACAAAACCAAAGGCAAACCTTTTCTTAAGTTTCTGGAAAACAGTATACTGCTCTCAAGTAGGAAACTGACCGATTTTGTGAAGCGTGATATCATTCAAAGCGGCAAAAATATGAAGAGGTTAGTGTGACAGGGTATGACATCCACATGTCTACCATCATGTCTTCTCCATTGCCTTCACTCGCTCTTTTTATACTGGCCAGGTTATGTTTGGAACAAACTTTCTCCATGATCATTGTGTTTGTTTGATTTTCCTTGTATTTTTGCTGGTTTGTGTGTATACCTAATGTTCAGAAAAAAGCAGGTTAAACTTAATAGCTTTCTTTACTACTGTATAGATTAAGAGCTTTCAGGGATTGTTGGAGCAGTTTGTGGCCCATGATAGTCTGCCTTTGTAGTTAAGATGAAAAAGCTTACAGGCATTCAAGTGGAACAGAGACAATCAGCCACCCTGGCGGAGGTAAATGGAACCACTTATGTTTTGCATTAGGTGATGCCTAAATCCAGGCATTCCTTAATGCACCCAAATCCTTACCTGAGGGAACTTGCTGCATATATTTCCACTGTAACTCTGTATGAGTTAGGTCAGGGATAAAAATATTTTGGAGTCTAGTCAGTCCCAGTGACTCCCTTGGTAAGGTCTCTCTTATGAAGATGGCTTGAAGCTCTTGTTTTCTCAGTGCCTAATACTGAAGGTATTTGTACCCATACCTTGCTTTAATGGAATGTGGTAGTGAAGTGCAACAAATGCCTCCTTGCTTCTTACAGTACAAAAGCTTTCAAAAACAACAGCATGAAAATAGATTTCGACAAGCAGTACATTCGAAGTATTTCATATTTGTAAATAATCCCACAAATTTGAAAGTGTTGGTCATGGATGAAGATGTTTGGCTAATTTAAGACCTGTGCTTGTTTCACAGCACAGTGCAGTTGCTGCATAAGCACTTTATTACCAGCATTTTGCTCATTTTCCTGCTTCTGGCTCTTCCAGCAGTTGCATGCATCTCCTTTGTATCCAAAACCGCTTAAAAATTCTTACTTTAGGTGAGATTGCTTCCACTTTAAGGGAGATTAGGGGACATATTGTACCTCAGTAACCTGGTTAATTTTTCTCTCCCATCTGGACAAAAATTTTTGAAAGGGATCAGTTTAGCATTAAGTATGTGTTGGCTTGGATTTTGGTGTAGTCTGCAAAGTGATCACAAAATACATTTTAAAATATAATACATATATTACCATTGTCCAGTCCTTCCCCTACATGTATTCAACACTTAACATTAAAACCAGGTCTCACTCATTCATATTCCATTACAAAAAGCTGTCTGTTGTGAATTCCACATTCAAATGTTTAAAATCTGCATAAAACCAGTATTGCAATGCCCATAACTCATGGTATAACATTTAAAAAATAGTAATACTCAAAGATGTTTTAAGGGGAGACTTAATTGCCAGCCAGCTGATGAAAAGGCTGTGAAGAGACTTTTATAAGCTGCCTTTTCTAACTCACACCTCATGGGTACTGCTGGGAAACTGATGCATGGTTAATTTATGTGATGTGCATTGAGGTGGCACCATCAGTAGTAAGGGCTTTAGAAAAGCAGAAAGTAATTACAGGTGAATTGCAAAGTCTCTGTTATGATCTGCTGGAAAGGAGAGAAATAAAGAGGTGAATACAGGAGAGGGGGCATAGCTGAGAGGGGAATAGCTGCAGGGTGGGCTCTGCGATGTTGTTGTGGGTCCCACCAGCCCTGTGATGGCAGCCTTCCTTCTCAGTCCTCCTGCCACCACGCTACAGCCCACTCATAATACAAACCCTTATGAAATGTGTTTTGGAACCAGCATTTTGCTGTTTAATTTTGAACTTCTTGCATTTTCATCTGTGTTCAACGGAAATCATTGTTGCAGTGCAATTTGAGTGCCACTGCAGCTGAAGCTTGCTGAAAGAAGTATATATGCATATAGGCACTTGAATTGGCAAAAAAAAAGGAGACTGATTGGCACTGGAAATGAGCACTTGTTGTTTCCACTCCTTAATATATTTATTGATATCTCAGATCTTACAAATATCATCCAGAGTTTTTCAGGAGAACTCAAGAGCATCATATTTCTGTACAAGCTCTATATCCAGTAGGAATGCCACATAGCTGACAGTGTGTACATTTTAAAAAATTAGGAATTTCAAACAACATTGAAGTTTAATTAAGATAATGATGTTCTATTTGTGCAAATTTGCTGTAGATATTTTTGTCTGTAAATATCTGACACACTGCTATTTCCAAGACTTGATAGATACAGGAATATATTGCAGAATAACAGAAATGCAGGCCTGGAAAAAGACTCATTTTCCTGCTTGTTACCATTTCACTACATTGACAAAGAAAATAAATGAGCTAGACCATATTAATTGAAAGTATATTTTATCAAACAAAGCAGGATTATTTATCCAAAAATTTGTCTCTGAAGTGTTTTGTCCATTATCTACTGTTTTGCTGTTTAAACTGATTGAGTCAGGAAATAGAAATACCACCCTGTATCTTAGAAAGTGAGGTACACGCAGTAAATGAAGTATGATTAGGCATTTTAATACACTGCTTTATGGAACTGACGTGTCAACACATTTAAATGAATATTGAACATAGTTTGAAACAGTCAGACTCTTTTTTTTGGAATAGGGCATAACAAACGCACGCTGTCCTCTCCTCAGCTAAGAACAAAACCAGGCTGGCCAGTAAGAAATCCTGACTTACTTCCGTAGATCTATTTCTCTGCATTGATCTAAGAACAGGGCTCATTAGCGGATGTTTAATTGGCTTGTAGAGATAGCAACCACAGGAGCAGTTTCAACATACATGAATGGTAACTAAGGGTGGAGTTGAAGCTGTTCTTGTGGCCAAGTAGCAAGTGCACAGAAAGCCCTGGGTCCCTGTTATTATGGAATAATTGTCAACATAAATGTGAGAAGCAGATTTTGTCCTGACCTAATCCAGAGACAGCCCAATTAAGAAAAACAATACATTAAAAAATCATTCATTTGGGATACCAGACTGCAAAATCATGAAGCACAGACTAGGAAGGTCTTTCGGAAGTCATCATCCTTTCAGATGTGATCACCTTTTCCCTTTGTTGCATCCTCCAATCAGTGGATCTGTCCTAGTAACTAAAATGAGCCACGGACCATTCGTGTGGCCAGCTAGCTGGGCATGACTTGCAAACATATAGCTTATCTGCCAGACCATATCCAACAGCCTACCTGAACTGGTGTTGGCTTGCTCAGCCTTGAACCATTCCTAGGCATTGTATGGGAGAAAAAACCATATGATCATGCCAAAACTATGCCAGGAATTGAAGTTACAGTGAAAAATGATGACAGTGACAGGCCAGTGCATGTGCCTGTGCCCTAGAATTTTACTTTGTGTTGATGTAACCTGAAGTATTGTTTCCTTGCCTTATATTAATTAGATATTTCAGTTTGAAAGGTCATAGGCAATTATTGCAATTAGTAGCCAGACACTTCATATGAAATAAATACAACAGTACTCTCCAGCTTGCTGTCCATAATAGCTGACATACCAAAGAGTGTATTTGCAGCTGCAAGATCTACAGCCTTAAAAACTAAACTTATATTCTGAAGGTTCCCCTAGAGTAAAAAAACCCCATTGCCTATGTAACCAGCTGCATGCCGAGACAGATCTACAACCATGCAACAGCCTGCTCCATGCCATGCAACAGCCTGCTCCATGCCACCCGGCTGGAAGACAGAGGGATGGCAAGGGGATGGGAGCATGGCAAGGGAGCACCTTCCAGCCCTGGCAGAAATCCTTCCATGCATACATAGTTAGGGGGATTTTGCTGAGGGCTGACTAGATGCTTCTACTCTTGCGATGGCCGCTGCCACTGCCTGGCACCAGCTCACCCTGTTTGTAAGCCTCCTAATTAGCATGTCGCAGTAAAGAATAGGGTTTTTTTTTCTCCTCTACAATAGTAATTGGGATGAATTTGCACTTCCTTGTGGAACAGCCGTCCCTTCAACTCATACTTTCTGCAGCAGCTCTGCCTCAGTGGGTTAGCAGTTTGTCTTTGGAGCTGATGTGCTCTGGCATGGGTTAGAAGGATGGTTTCTACACATGCTGCCTCCATTAACGCCTGTTCCTTGAGGCACTTCTGTTTCCGCTGCCCTTCAATATATGCCATGCAAGGAAGCATGTAGTCTTAATTCCCTACTCTAATCTGTAATTTGAGCTGTTATTAATATTTATGAAATTTTAATGAATATTGCTTTCTGCTACCCTTGAATTAATGCACCCAGAAAAGAGCTGGTTGCCAGTACGGCAGTCAGACATACCTATGGAGGAGAAGTGGTAAATCTCTGCTAGAGAATTTTTATCTGCAATTCCTTACACTAGGTCAGTAATGCAATACATTGCTGCTCAGTAATGCTATGTGCCATCTTTTACACCATCACCATCCTCCAGCACTTTTATTTAAACACACAACTCAACAGCTGTATGTGATGCTAGTCACTGAAACTGCATTAACATGCCTCTTTGGTCTCCAAGAAGTTTTGAGGTTAGGTGAAGTCTTTACATGTTGACTATTTTGGCAGGCTATATTGTTCTACAATTTATCAGTTGATAACTTTTGCTGCCTCACAGTCATTGTGTTTTCCCAAGTGAAGAACCTTTGGCTGAGCTCTGGAAATATATGCGTTTCACAGAAATGGAAAGTTATTAAATCAGTACTGCAGGGGAATGCAGAGGAATGATCTGTTTGTAATTCTGGGAAAAACAATTTAGAACACTGTTTTTAAAGCTTAACAAAATTACTTAAAATCTTTCACAAAAACAACAAACCTTTTTCATCTGGTCTCCAAGGATTTCGTTTATCTTTCAGATCTAGCTGCTGCAAAATACAGATAATGCAGAAATTCCATGAGGCGTTAAATCTCCATCTACCAGTGGCTTGTAGAATTAATCAAATTACCTTTTAAAGTTAATGCAGTTGGTGAGAAGAGTTTAATGATATTCAAAACCTTCATGGTAATAATTACAGATGAAGAGGGTCAGTCAGTTGAGAATTAATGCAAAAAGTGCACAGAATGATAATCCGAATTAATGTATCAGACCATGCAGAAGGCATTGGGAAAGAGAGCCATGAAAATAAAATTCATTTGCTTCTACTCAGAAGAGGGAAATAAACTTGCATGTGTGAGAATAAACTTAGCTTGAGCTATTCTAGAGAGGAGACGGCGGGTTAAGAAAGTTGAAGGAAGAGAAAAAAGAGAAGATGAACAAGGATTAATCTGGATTATCCCAAAAAATTTGAAGCTGTCTTTCTGTCGTGACTCAAAGACAGAAGCTTTTCCACAAATTTCTCCCACCCTGAGGCTCTTCACCTTTTTGATTTTCTCTATTTTGCATGTGCATGCTTTTCCACCATTTTAGAAATGATCAAATACTCAGTGAGGGCAGGGTTCTAACTGTCTTTTCCCACACAGTTCATAGTTCTTTTGGTAGCAAAGAAATGGGACAATCTTGAAAGGACTTTCTTAAAAATTAGTACAATATACCCCAAATGAAGTTGAATCTGGGTAAGCTCAGAAATGGGCAGAAGAGCAGTCTGTGTTCCAACAAAATTGAGGCTGAGCATCCGTGTGACTGAAGACCATCACCTCTGAGCATCTCCTCCTTCTGGTGACTGGCATCAAAACCCACAGTCACAGAGGCTGTCATAGTTCATGGGTGCTTGATTTGAGATACCATGCAGTGACATTGCTGTCAGAGGAAGGCTACTGACTGCGTTCTGAAAAACAGGCCTTTTACAACTTGACTGCCCCAAATATCTTCAGAAATTCTAGCCAGTTTTTGAAAATCTTTGCCATCTTGATCATTCATTTAACACTTACTGGTTTTGTCACATGTATGTGACTCAAATACGTCTGTGTTTGTTCTGCTCGTCTGAGAGATGTTGCCAGTTGCTGTCTTTTCCATACTATTAAATCAGCTCAGGCATTGTATTATAAATGCTCCTAAAAACTGAGGCAGTGTTGCTTTTATGGTTAACTGCATATTGAACTTTTTGGGTGCTGTTCTCACATTTCAAGCTTCACTGCATATCAGCCGTTCAGATCCTTATTTTGCAAGTATGAAGGAACTATTAAGAGTGCCCACTGAGCCCCCTGCTGAGAGTGTCTTTATACGGCAATGCAATTATGCAATTGGACTGTAAGGGTACAAATGTTGTTTCTGCATAATTATATGCCACACTCTTCAGATCAGCAGTGCTCAGCTTTCAGTAGCCAGACACTTGCATAAACATTGGGGATTTCTAGACACTCAAGTTGATCTTGGATGGTCTTTCATCACAATGAGGAACATAGAATAGAATCATAGAATCATAGAATAGTTAGGGTTGGAAAGGACCTTAAGATCATCTAGTTCCAACCCCCCTGCCATCAGCAGGGACACCTCACACTAAACCATGCCACCCAAGGCTATGTCCAACCCGGCCTTGAACACCGCCAGCAATGGAGCATTCACAGCTTTCCTGGGCATTCTACTGCCTCACCACCCTTACAGTAAAGAATTTCTTTCTCATATCCAATCTAAACTTCCCCTGTTTAAGTTTGAACCCTTTAACCGTTGTAGAATCATTTACGTTGGAAAAGACCTTTAAGGTTATTGAGTCCAACTGTTAACCCAGCACTGCCAATCCTACCACTAAACCATGTCCCTAAGCACCACATCTACACATCTTTTAAATAGCTCTGGGTGTGGTGGCTCAATCACTTCCCTGGGCAGCCCCATCCAATGCTTGACAACCCTTATGGTAAAGAAATTTTTCCTAATATCCATTCTTGAGGCTGTTTCCTCTTGTCCTATTACTTAATACTTGGGAGAAGAAACTGACACCCACCTTGCTACAGCTTCCTTTAAGGTAGTTGTAGAGAGCAATAAGGTCACCCATCAGCCTCCTTATCTCCAAACTAAACAACCCCAGTTCTCTCAGCTGCTGTTCATAAGACTTGTGCTGTAAACCCTGCTCCTGCTTCATTGTCCTTCTTCGGACAATCTCCAGCACCTCAATGTCTGTCTTGTAGTGAGGGGCCCAAAACTGAGCACAGTATTCAAGGGGCAGTACTAAGCTAGTATAGGGGGGCAATCCCTTCCCTAGACCTGTTGGCCGCACTATTGCTGATACAGGCCAGGATGCTCTTGGCCTTCTTGGCCCCCTGGGCACAAGCTGGCTCATGTTCAGCTGGCTGATGGCCAGCATCCCTGTGTCCTTTTCCACTGGGCAGCTCTCCAGCAAATCACAAACCCAAATCAACTTGTGATGATATGCTATCGTTGCAGCTTGGGTTCATTGCTGGAAGCTGCCTTATTGTCCATGTTCCTCCCTAGGGAGCCACTTTTCTTCTTCTTCTGCTGTTGTCCTCCAAGTGTATTCCAAAGAGAAAGCTCAGCATCTTCTTTCATCTCCTCCATGAATCTCATGGTGTGGCTGTGCCTTCCCTGAGGCTGTTCTGGCTTCTTTATGAATCAACCAAAGGACAAATTGAACACATGATACTCTGGCTTTGTGCTGAAGTAGTCCCAAGTAGTGACATAAGGACATACATTGCTGCAAAATCAGAGGTTGAATGTGGTTCAACTTCCTTCCATGGAGCTGACCTTGCAATAATACCTGACATATTGTCCCATGGAGAGTTATAACTTTCAATCAAAGCACTTTAAAATACTGCGACCCCTGTTTTTCTGTTGCATTATAAAGAAATCTGGCACTTCCCTTGCTTTGCTGCAAATATTTTTGTTTGCATGTTTGCCATTTGAGGATTGGGGATAATTGGTTTGGCTGTGCTTGAGCTCACAGTCCGGCTAACGAGAAAAAGTCAAATTCCTGTGGTGTAAGCGGGTTTTTCTATGAACTGCTGAGAAGCAGAAGTGATGTAATTATAAAATGTTAGTGGTCTTGACATTTGCAAAAGGAAAGAGTGTGCAAATACTGTTGAAACTCCGGTGATTAGAGTGCATTCAACATAGTTAGACAGTTCTTTTATAAGTAAGGGAGAGAGTCGCTGTGCATCCCAGGTGTGTTACAGGGTGGCAGATGCTGGTCCTGGCAGTCCAGGCAGGTCTGTGCAGGCAGTACACCCTTGTGCTCACAAGTCCCTGGGGTTACCCAGCTAATTCTCCCTGAGAGCTGGGACTGGAAAAGGACAGTTAACATCTGTCTTGAGAAAATCCTTCCAACTCCAGCCTTAAAAGAGTTTAATGGTTATAAACTCTAGCATGGTAGAAAGTCAATGCCACAGCTGGAAGCCTGTGCTCAGCAGAACATTACAGGGTTATTAAATTTCAGTTGTGCTGGTAGGGCCCAGAGGGGAGTTTGTCCATCCAGACATGGAGCAGGTACACTTGGGTTTATTACTTTCTCAGTTTCATTTCTGACTTGTGCATGGCCATGACAGCGTGTACACTTTGTATAACATGGTGCAAGTTCTTTTAACACTCACCAGTGCACGCCAGCAAAACCCGTAAGCTTTACACCTTCCTATTTTTCATTTTCTGTGGGTGTTTGATCCCAGCCCTGCACTTCCCCAGTACCAACTGCAGTACATGGGCAGCTGCTTCTGCTGCCTTTCTTTTTGCTGAACCCAGGAAGTCAGTTTTCATGGCATATCAAACATGTTTGTTCTGGCATCAATCACAGACTCATAGAATCATTTGGGTTGGACAGGACCTTTAATGGCCATCTGGCCCAACCCTCTGGCAATGAGCAGGGACACCTTCACAAGATGAGGCTGCTTAAAGCCCTGTCCAACCTGACACTGAATGTTTTTAGGGATGGGAGATCTATCACCTCTCTGGGCAACCTGTGCCAGTATCATAAAAGAACTTCTTCTTTATATCTAGTCTGAATCTACCCTCTTTCAGTTTAAAACCTTATCACTACAGGCTCTACAAAAAAGTCTGTCCTTCTCTTTAAGTATTGAAAGGCTGCAATAAGGTCTCTCCAGAGTCTTCTCTTTTTCAGGCTGACTAACCCAAATTGTCTTTGCCTTTCCTCATAGGAGAAGTGTTCCAACCCCACTGATCATCTTCATGGCTCTCCTCTGGACTCGCTCAAGCAGTTCTATGTCCTTCTTATGTTGCGGGCCACAGATCTGGATACAGTTCTGCAAGTGGGGTCTCACAAGAGCCGAGTAGAGGGAGAGAATCACCTCCCTTTACCTGCTGCCCACAGTCTTTTTGGTGCAGCCCAGGGTTTCTGGGCTGTGAGTGCACATGGACAGTTTATGTCCAGAGTTTCATTCACCAGTGCCCCCAAGTCTTTCTCTACAGGTCTTCTCTCAGTCTCTTCATCCCCCAGCTTTGTACAGTTGCTGGGTACCTCAGCCTTCCCCTCCTTTGTTACCAGTTGCCATGTTCATCACGGGGTATGCTTTCTTTGACCTTCTTTCTGGCTGACATACCCATAGAAGCCCTTCTTATTATCTTTGCATCCCTTGCCAAGTTCAGCACCAGCTGCTCCTTGGCCTTCCTGACCCCATCTCTGCCCAACTGGGCAGTGTCCCAGGGAAGAAGTATCCCTCTTCCCAGGATACCTGTCCCTGCTTGTAATGCCTGTGCATTTCGTTGCCATTTCCATTTCCTAGCCTGTAGTAAACACCAACCACAAGGCTCCCTTTGTTGCCTCAAGTCTCTAATTCTTACCCATAAGCTTTCAACCTGCTCATGACTATTCTCCAGAGACAATCTCTCCGCAGCCTATCCATTTCTAGATGCAGAGGGCAGCACCTCCATCCCTTCTTCCTTGCTTGTCCCTTTTTTATTAAAAAATATAAATCTTAATAGAAAACATAAGCTTTCCCATGCTTCTTGGTTTCTCATGCCACCTGAATTGAAATCCAAACCCAAAGTATTCATATCTAGTGTTAGTGTTTAAGATTTAAGCTTCAAGGAATCTTAAATAAAATACTTGATCTATGGAAAATAATACTAAAACCCACTTACTCATGCACAATATTAACTGAAAAATAGCTTTTAATAGGAAAAATAAAGTCATTTTTACTTGGTAGTTAACAAATAAATTGTCCAAGCCTGGTGAAGAAATGATCTGTGGGTATGAGTGATAATTAATTTATACCAGTTCAAAAAATTCCTCCCGAGATGTCAGCTGGTGTGCTGCATTACAGCATGAAATATTTAAACCCTATGGTTTCAAGAACAATCCTAGAAAGTCACAAAAAGGGTAAGAGGGCTGCTCACTGGGCAGTGCTGTGTTTCACTTCATGTCCAAGTTTGCGCATGGGGAGGAAGACTGTGCTTCTGTGCTGAAGGTGTAGCTGGACTCCCGAGCCACGCCTGCCAGACCAGCTTGGAGACCTGGGCATGGGGAATGCTTGATGGTGGCCAGGGGCACAAATATTTCTGCATTGATCCAAGCTCTGGTGAGGTGCTGGATCTTCCACTGCTGCCCTTGTGTCACCAGGGATGTCTTTGGGGCAGTACGTGATTGTGGTGGGCTTTCAGGTGCTATTCCCAAGGAGCCCAGTAGAGCTGCAGGCAGATTTTTTGGGATGCAGATTGGACAGCCTGTAGTGAAACGCAGTGGAGGGTTGAGCATCTGAACGTCTCAGGTTCTGCAGCTGTAAAACAAGGAAAGTATGTCCCTCACATGGGGAGTTTAAGCAGTATAAAGCTGTAACCTATTGTAGAAAATCCTTTAATAGACAGTACTATAGAAGTGTGCAAAGTATGACTTTTTGTGTGATAATATGCTTGAGCTGTGCCTTTCTTGACATGAATGCAGGGTGAGTTTGTAGTAGGGAAGTCCTTTGTATTTATACCTTCGTGTTGCCATTCCACGCCCCAGCTAGCACCTGCTCCAAGCCTCAGCAGGCAGCTTGCAGTCTTCAGGCTTCAGAAATAGCTTGTGTTAAGAAATTTCATTCTTATTCCAAACAAGCATCACCTCTTTCATCCTTCGTGCAGATCCAGGGCCACTCTTAGGGCAACTACAACAGCTCTGTACTTGCGAAATCTCAACCTTAGCTACACTGGCTGCTACCTGTTCACTTAAGCACTGTTTTGCCTAAGCTGTGCAGGTGAAACTAAAAGCCTCATGTGCTTTGTCTCTAGAATCATAGAATAGTTAGGGTTGGAAAGGACCTTAAGATCATCTAGTTCCAACCCCCTGCCATGGGCAGGGACACCTCACACTAAACCATGTCACCCAAGGCTATGTCCAACCCAGCCTTGAACACTGCCAGGGATGGAGCATTCACAGCTTCCCTGGGCAACCCATTCCAGTGCCTCACCACCCTTACAGTAAAGAACTTCTTCCTTGTATCCAGTCTAAACTTCCCCCGCTTAAATTTTAACCCATTACCCCTTGTCCTCTCACTACAGTTCCTCATGAACCGTCCCTCCCCAGCATCCTTATAGGCCCCCTTCAGATACTGGAAGGCTGCTAGGAGGTCTCCACACAGTCTTCTCTTCTCCAGGCTGAACAGCCCCAACTTCCTCAGCCTATCTTCATACAGGAGGGGCTCCAGTCCCCTGATCATGCTCATGGCCCTCCTCTGGACTTGCTCCAACAGCTCCATGTCCTTCTTATGTTGAGAACAAAAATGAGGTAATGTATGTTACCTCATACAGTGCTTCTCAACATGTGCATTCCCCAATCTCTGTAACTGTACATGAAAATACCAGTTTGGTTTTTTTTTTTAAAAGCAGTAGTCTTGCTGTATTAGGCTAAAAAAATGTTGCTCTTTGCAAACTTGCAGCTCCTGGACTGCAAATCCCAAGAGAAGCTGGGGTTTTACAGGTGATGGTGCTCCAAAGCTTCCTCTGTCCCTAGGGGAGGAGGTCATGGCACTCCACCATGGTTGTGCCAACAGATCATGAGCATGCATGATCTGTGCTGGGTGTGAAGCTGCAATGAGAGGGCTCTCTGAGCCATGCCCTTGCCTAAAATCAGGGAACAGAGTCTCTGAAGTCACCATTGTTTCTAGTTAATTGCTTGCTAAAAAAAAGGCAAGTTAGATATTAGAGCCTTTTCAATGTCCCAAAAGACCTGGTGTTTTCCTTGTAACTAGTGAGCCTATTACATGGTTGGGCTATTGCATTTCCTAAGGGTGTGGGGTAGGGTTTAATTAGTTAGCTGTACCAACTGAGAATGTACAATACTCTGGATGTGACACTTGGTACTAATGGTTTCAGAAAATGGTTATATTAATAGGAAAACTTTAAAATCCACTCAAGAGTGTGAGCTCAAATTTATGTATTTTTTTGCTTAAACCAAGAATAATTTCGCTTTTTGTTGGGCATGCAACAAAAATGAGCAGAATAGAAATGTCTGCTTGCATAATACCGAGCTTTTATCCTCATCTCTGCATATTGAAATTAGGGATTAATTAATTCTCTGTAGTCTGGTTTTTAATTTATTTTTGTGATCAATTTATTGCTCTGGAGACAGATGCCTTTTTAGAGCAGAGAACCGGCAGGGTTTAGCAATGGCTGTGTGGATTTCCCCAAAACACGCTGCCAGTCAATTTTAGCTCTAGTATTTTTGATTAACAGGTTGTTTAGCATTTGTGCTGTCTTGATCTTTGCCTCTTCACTGAGATTGTCAACACTGCTGCAGGAAAACATCACTTACAGCAGTTTGTTGTCAGGGGACCATTGTACTGGCAGTAAATCATATCTTAAATGCAATTCGCCTGAATGTAAATTCTCAAATCCTTGGTATGTTTGCAAAAACAAGGTTTAACAGAGTAAATAAAAAAAGCCCATTAATTTCAGTTCTTGAAAAGAAACAATTGGAATTTGCCTTTGTCTGGGAGAAGAGCTCTGTGTTCAGGTTGGAGGTGTCCACAGAAAAAGAGGAATATGGTGGAAATGCTTCAATCTCTCTCTGAACCCCTTCTTATTGACTGGAAGCTAAAGTGCCACCCTCCTGGCATCTGAAATAGCAATGGCTGCACTATGGTGAGGTTAAGTGGTAAGGGCAAAGATAAAATAATGAGTTTAATCAAGGTAAGCACAGTTCCCTGCCAGGGATGAGCACCCAGACCTCAGTACTGTTGAGGTGCTCATTTTTCATGTCCCTCTGTGCTTCATTTTCACATGTGCACCCTGTACCACAGGTAACCAGCATGCCTTTGAAGGGACTCTTCCTTTAGGACTAACAAGAAGGAGCTGGCTGTGGGGAAGCAGAAAAAAAGCAGGGGAGATATTGAATAGAAAGAGTGCTCACAGTAAACCATCCCTTGTGAGACTACACTTATAACCCCTTTTTTTCTATGAAACTGTAGAGAATCAGTTTTCTCTGCAGATCACTTGTGGTTTGTATGCATGAAAATGCAATATTTCTGCTGCAGTGAAGAGCTTTCCCACATAGTTTTACAAATTGCCTTGTTGTATTTATGCCCTTTTTATTGTTTTATTCTCTTAGAAAGAGAAATAAGGTGACTATAACTCCTTAGAAGCTGTCCACAGATCACAACCCACAATCCACAGAATTATATCCCTTTGGGTCCTTCATGAATCTCAGTAACTTTGGACACACAAAGCAGTAGATCTTACAAATGTGTGAGTTATTTCTTGTTCTGTTTTCACCAAAGATTCATTTTTAGGAACGGAGACCATTTTTTAGAGGAAAAACCCTAGAACTGAAGTACTTTCCTTAAAAAAAAAAGAAAACCCTGATGGGACAAACAACTCCCCGTTCCATGTGTGTCTGGTAACATGGATTACAGAACTCTTGTGACCCAGGAGACCAACAGGAGTAATTGTTGCACCCATCTGCTCCTCTGCAGAGGAATGTGCTTACGTATGCTTACATATGGTGTGGAAAGCATTCGTCCACAAAGGCCCCCTCATGGGCACGTTTTCTGTGGCTTGCCAACTCCCAGAGGCAGGCATCTACCTTTTGGAACGGAATCCGCATTTTGCAGAAAATATATAAATAATATTCAAGCCCTGAAAACATCACCTGCTTTTTTTATATGTACTTAAATCCATGTTTTATCTGCAGTTATTGAGATATATTGTTTTATCCAGAAATCCTAACATCCCAGAACCATGCAATGAATTGCATGAATACAGCTGTTATTTGACTGGACTGACTAATTGCTCATAAGCTACCTGACAACCCTCCCTCCCTGCTGAATTCAGGGAAAGACATTATTTAGTATAACTAACCCTTCCTTTTTCACAAAAATGGATCAAATAAACTCATACTGCCTCTGTTCAAACACCCCATTCTCTCTTTGATGTGGAGGAGGTTGAGTTGTTCTTTGCTGTTAAATGAGGTATTGATTTCCTATTTCTGCTGGCTGACATCCTGTCACGTGAAAGACTTTAAGCAATAGATCATGTGTCAGCTGCAGTTATTTCACATATCAGATTATTATTAACATCGTCATCATTTTTATTAGTTTGCATTTCTGCTTGGGCTGCTTGAGAATATTAGTGTGTCTTTTCCCATGCTCCTTACCGTAGTTCCTTTTCAACGTAGGAGACCCCACAACATTAACTGCCAGGGAATAAATTTGTGCCACCTTATGCTAAAATACAGGTACTAAAGTGAGGGATTAAAGAGAAAACTTCCCTTCCCCCAAAATCTACCACTGTCCTACCGTTTCTGCATCATCCTGAGGAAGCTGCTCCATCTTTGCTTGCCTGTTTTTTGCTGTACCAGGGAAGAAATGAGCTTCTCTCCTTCATATCTGTGATCACAGAACTTCTTCTGGCAGGGTAAGAGCATCAGCCTGTCCTGTGTGGGACGTGAGTTGGATTCCCCACTCCTGTCAGCAGCTGGAGCCCACTTTCCCATTGCCCATCTTTGCTGCCCAGGGGCCAGCTGAAGCCCCAGACCTCAATTCACCACAAACTCATTTTACTGGAGTAACCATACCAACATGTCTGTATATGCTGCAAAGAGCAGTAATTAGCAAAAGGACATTTGCCCCTTTATTCTGACCTTATTCCCACTAGTTTTTTACACTAGAGGGCCTCACTAAGACACTTCTCTGTTACAAAAATATGGTTGAGAGCTGGATCAAATCTTCATTTCTGGAGAGAGACATTCTGCTGCCTGTGTTATCAATCCACTCCCCTCATTTTGGATGGGATCCACTGGGACTCCAGGCTGCCCAGAATTAGTAATTTGTCATATTTCGTTTTCTGAGACTTTTCTGTAATGATGCATTTCTGTTGTGGCTAACATGTTTCTGTTAATTTTCAGGTCCATTATTGGCAAAAGGCGCAGCTGGAACCTCTAAAAGGAGCAGCACACAAAAATTCATTTCTACAGCTGCATCCTTTTTCAGCTGTGGTGTCCCTTTGCTCATAATTAATGGCAAGTTATTCTTTCAGAAAAAAGTTAATAGGTTGGTTCTGAGCACTTCAGAAGATACGGATATTCAGTGAAATTTATTCTCCTTGTTATGAATATAGTTCTTTTTCATGGACAGATATGTAATCTTTAGTTTGGTCAAGAAAACAGTGGTTTATGTTAGAGAAATAATTTAGGAAATATATTTCTATATAAGAGTATCTTATGAAAACTTGCATTTCTGTTTTAAACATTTTTGTGGCTTCCATTCAAAATAAATTAGCTGCATAATGAATACATTTTATGACATCTACTAATGAGCTTTATAAATCTTCTTCCTATAGATTCATAGATGTTTGTCTTCTAATTAATAGCAATTCTACCTTCTCAGGCTTCCAAGTGAGCAAAGCATAGTTGTCTGAAATACATAGAAATACTGTACAACATTTGACCTTCAGGTCTTGAGAGACACAGTTATCCAAAACATAAAGCTTTGCACTAGAACCCAGGGGAAGTCTTATGCCACAAAAGCAAATCCTTTCATTTCACTGTCTGCTGTTGGTCAACTAATGATGAAATATTTTAGTTTCAGGCCGTTCAAAATTTCCATTTAGTGACAGAGAATGTAAAGACTTTAAATTCTTTGACTTAGGAAGAAAATAGGAGCTAGCAAGAACCTAAGAAACTTTAATCGTGTATATGAATGATTTAAATTTACTTTATAGGTGAAACTGTACATTATGTACTCACTCGTCCTACATTTTCATGGCTTGTTTTCAAGTTCCCACAGTGGACTTCTATTTCAATGCAGCAATGAAAAAACTCTGTATCTGTAATTTGATGTAATTGGGCTACAACTGGGAGCTCATGGACAGATAAAATACATTTTGCAGCTTTTTAAAATTCGTGAGGAAGGGAAAATACCTGTTCTTTTTACATAAATTCCTCTATGACTAACAGTTGTGATTATGATACTCGTAACTGGGGGAAACACAGCTTTATACAGGAATTACTCCTACTGAGATGAATGGCTCAACATAAGGAATAAATCCCACCAGTCTGAAAAACGGATAATTGGACATTTTAGCTTTCCCACTTTCATTTGATCTTCAAAATCAGATCCTCTTGGTTTTTCCCTCTGACTTTGCAATGGACCTCCTAATTTCCCTGAAATTCTTCCTTTCTCTCCACAAACTGTTTATTTGTGGACATGAAACCTTTAATTCCTGGTCTTTCAGGAGGCATCAAGACTCAGCTAGTGATCAACAACAAAATCATTGAATATTGATATGAAGTAGTTAAAAATGTTGACTTTCTGAGGTCAGTAGAATTTTGTCTTCATTGCTATTTTAGGATTTGTCCCCATAGTAGTTACATGCTTTCACAGGAAAGGAATGTCCTCTCAGATAAATCCAAACCCAAGTAATGCAATCCAAGCGAGTCATGTAGGTTGTACATTTCTTTGTAAAGTAAGGTCTAAACCTTAACTGTTGATTCAGTCAAAACTCCCCATAACCTGGGTAAATCTGTATTGTTTTTAAACTGTATGATTAGCAACTTTTTTGGGTTATCATTCAAGATCATAGCCTAGTTTAGCAAAACTCTTAAGCACACCTTTAATAACACGCTCATAGGTGCTGATAACTTAAGGCTAAAGCGCTCTGTGCAGTGCAGAGCTACTAAAGATTTCACTGGTATTAATACTTCATAGATGAAACTCCTGTTTGAGCCAGTATGGGAAGAAAAGCCAGCTGGGTTACTTTAGTCTTCAGTACACCATCAGGAGGAATGTGCAGTGCTGTCATTACCACTTTATCCTGTGCATTTGAAGTTACCGTTTGGGTCTGTAGATTCAGGCAGAAAATAAACACTCACATGGAGATTATTAACCCCACAAAGAGAATGACTTGAAAACTTAATTTGCAAACAAACAATTTTGCAGGCATCTGTTCTAACAAAGCCTAGTTTCCTACTGATTTATGTGTCTGGTTTGATTTGCTTTGTGACTGAATTATAGTGAGATTTGCTGTTTTCCCTGTGTATATGTACAATCTACTTCTGCAGAGTAATTCAAGATCAACCTATAGGCAACCATTGACTGCACATTTCAGCCAAGACTCACAAGTGGTGGAGGCAAGTTCACGGGTATCATCTGAACCATGGTGTCTCCTCTGTGTAAGCCTGCAGCTTTCTATGGAGTCTTAATTCTCTTTGCAACCTTCACTCTTTTTGTCCAGTATGGTTTAAACTAGCCAATGGATTGGGAAATTATTGGCATCAGAGGGAAGATGAGGGCCCTTGTAATTGCGCTTTTCAGTGCTGTCCAGAGTGATGTGAGAATAACCACACGACTGTTAGTAACAGACTCCTTCTGGTCTCCAGAAGGAGTATTTCTCAGGACTGCTGGAAGAGAGAAATATATAAATGTAAGATGCTCAGGATCACTCAAGATGTGGAAAACCATGGCATGTACTACCAAGCCTCTGAGGGCAGAGCTGTGTAGCTCCAGCTGAAGCAAATCACACTTCCTCCCCCAGAGGTTGCTGCCGCTGACGTAGATGATGATGCTCTGTGGCTGGTGGAAACCCATCTGGCTTTTCTAAGTGATATGCAGCCAGACCCTTTGGAGACTGTACATCTACCAACTTTTTTGGCACAGAGGAGGTGAGTGACAGGAGGAAGCGCTTTACTCAAGCTTGCTCTTCCTTCATACCTCTAAATGTTTTCTACCTCTATCACCCTTTTCCAGGCTGAGGACTTTGAAGGTGTCTCTCCCTCCTGTGAATCTCCTGATGTCTTGTACAATTAGCACCTCAGCTCACCTGCTAGACTTGTCCTCAGTCCTGCCTTCATTCCTCCATATCAGGGAAAATGAGGCTGCAGCTGATAAATTTTGTCTTAAGATTAATCACCCCTGCTGCATGGTGGAGTTTCCTTTCCTAGCCTGAGCCCAGCTGCCTTAACAGTCCCACAGCTCCTGATTGAGGAGGTACAACTTTATTAATCTGAAGCTTTCTCTCCCCTAATGGAGTCAAGGTCTTTCTTCCTCTGGATCACATGGGAGGCCCAATGTAATATTCCTTTCAATTTAAATAATTTATCTAGAGATTTTAAGACACTGTTTAAGAGACTACTCAGTGTAAGCTTTGGATTTTCTTCAAGCAGTAAGCTTGTGGTAAACCAAGCAGCAGTTTAGATTCTCTCTCCTGGACATCCATCACTTCACAGGTTTCACTGTCAGAATGGGTTTCAGAATGATGTCTGCCATTACTTCAGTGTGGTCCCTGACACTGAATCATGTGGTGTATGCAGGATTGTAACTAAATTGTGTTGCTTTTTAAGGTTCTGTGTATGACTGCGCTTCACCAGTCTTGCTGCAAAGAGGCAAAAATCTTTTCCAGTTCAGAGTACAAGGATTTTGTTTATTGTCATGCCAGTTTTAATGACTCTTACTGAACATACATCAGAATTAAACTACTTCATTGTAAACGTTTCTTCTAACTGAGGAAGCTGTGGAGGAATGTCAGGGCTACTCAATATCTGTTTTCATCATTTACAACCCATAACACATACCTGGGTTTTCCACCTTTGGAAAAAAGTATCGGAAACTTTCATCTTTCTTGGTTGCTGCTAATAGCTGGAGGAAAAGCAACAGAAATCTTGTCTCAAAGCTAGCTACATCTAATAACTATGGCTTGCTACCTTAGCTCAAAGTGGAGCCTTTTACTATTTTAGTGATATTGTTGGGCTAATTTCAGTTAGGTACTCCCATAGGAAGTCCCTGGTACACCCCGACTGATGGAAATCTGTTTCCTATGCAAAGAGGGTTGTAAGAATTGCAAATTTCTTGATCTGTGTTTATGGAATTTCAATAGTTTCTGGAAGATTTCAGAGGTCTTCGCTCCCTGGCTGGCACTCCTGCAAATCCTGTAAAAGCTGCAAGAGCAGAGACCTTCTGGTCCAGGTAGCATACAGAGCTTATAAATTTTATAGCAGCAGGAAGAACTGCTGGAGGCAAAAGTCTGTCTAGTACTCCAGCTTTACAAATGCCACTGCTGTCATTAACTCATTGGGTATTCTTGATCCTAGCCAAAATAAGATCAAAGAGGGATACCTTCTGATACTTCGGTATGAATACATTTTACTCTTTTCTTGGTTTCTCAGCCCTGAACCGTAAAATAAGCTTCAGCTACGCTGGAAAAAAAGGGCTGTCTTTCAGATTCTCTACAAAAAGAGATTTCTTGTGAAATCAAAATAGCCCATGAAGAAAATGGAACTTTTTGTAAGAAAATTCTTGTATACTATATATGACTATCGATGTTTTCATAAAGCTGCAATGTGGTATGTTCCTATTTTAAGAAAAGACATAAATTAACAATACCAGATATTCCCCAAATTGCCAGACTTCTGCAATGCATTTCTTTCCTGGTAGCTCTGAGGTTCTTCTACAACATCCTTTTTCTTCAGGTACATTGATGCCATTGTCCCAGTTGTAAACGGGTGTCGTGGTTTAAGCCTCTCAGCCACGCAGTTTGCTCACTCACTCCCCCCTCTTTCTTCCCCCAGCTCCCGGAGGGATGGGAAGGAGAATCGAAAAGAATGCAACTCCCACAGGTTGAGATAAGAACAGTTTAGTAACTAAGGTATGACACAAACCACTGCTGCTACCATCAATAATAATAATGGCAAGGGAAACAACAAAGAAAGAGAATGCAACTGCTCACCACCCGATACCCAGCCCTACCCAGCAGCAAACCCCCCTCTTCTGGGTCCCTGCCCTCCGTTTTTACATCCTGGGCATGATGTGCTGTGGTATGGAATAGCTCTTTGGTCAGTTTGGGTCAGGTGTCCTGTCTCTGCTTCCTCCAGGCTTCCCCTCCTCCCTGGCAGAGCATGAGGCTCAGAAAGTCCTCGATCAGACCAAAACATTCTAAACAGTAACTGAAAACATTGGTGTTACCAGCGCTGTTCCCAGGCCGAAAGTCAAAAACGCAGCGTTGCACCAGCTACTAAGAAGGAGAAAAATGACTGCTACTGCTGGACCCATGACAATGGGGCACCCTGGGACACACCTGATCTTGATCCAACCTGCCATGGGTGTTGATGGCAGGTTAGCTGCAGGAGCACAAAGAATAGTGCAGGCTTGATAATTCTGAGCAAGTTTTGCTCAAATTTGAATTGAATGTTCATGTCAACCAGTAAAGCTACCGTGGGTATGCCTACAGCAGGGCAGATGGACCCCAGCACACAGCTGCAGGGGTGAAGTTCAGTTTGATATGCGTAAATACATGCACAGCAGGCATATGTGTCTTGAGCAAATCAGAGCATCAGAACTGTGGCAGGGAAACGACTGAGGTATAGACTTGCTGTTTAATTTTACATACATTAATTTCTCAAGCAATAATCAACATTCGCATTCAACAGAATCCATTCAATTGGAGGTTACGAGTATTTTGTGGAGTTGAAATCATTACATTAGTACTGCTTAGGAAGCAGAATACTATACCATATAATTTTTCAATTTAAAAGGAAGTTCTGCACTCTGCACTGGTCCAAAAATTTTTTTGGCTTCAATAAGGCTGTTTGTTAGGAGGAGGAAGCAAACAGGTTTGAGGCAAACCAGTTGTAACAGCAATTATGATTTTTGGTGAGATGGATCCCAAGACATAGGAAAAAATGTTCCTGGAGATAGATTGGCTTTTGTTATGTACAGTGCCCTCATCTTCATCTTTCGCATCTCACTTCACATTCTGCTGATACTTTACCTCTCTGGACCATGGGACCTCCTTATTAGTCACACACTGTGTTCACTTACCCTCATGGTTACATTTCCATGCCCTCTTGTACCTGTCCATTTTCAAGTTTTTAAGTATAATTTCAGGTCTTTGTTACTGGCATGTAGCTGCTGGAACTCCTAAAAAATGCTGGTATTCTGGAAATTTCAGTTAGAGATTCATAACCAGTTCTTAGGTGCACGCTAGTCTAATGCCGACATACACTGTTGAAAATGAATCACTTCTTGCGTTAACAGTCCCAGAACAAAGATATGTTTCAGTCTTTGGTCTGCCTATATCCAAGCATTGTGTTTGTTGTAGCAGATGATTTTGCTTCCCCGCTGGAACCAGGGAAAGCCAGAAGGATGGCTCTTGCTTCACTCCCATATATGAATAGCCATTCTGGAGACCTCATAAGAGCATTTTGTGCTCCCCCTTTACTTAGCTCATCCTTCCTGGAAACTGCTCCTTTCCTGTGTCCGTCCAGCATGATGGATGTCAAGTGCAACTGTGCCTTGGACTTGTGCATCAGGTGGGAAATTATGTGATTCTGTCATCTGCCACTCTTCACTCATCAGGGGCTCTGGGAACATCACCACTACCAGGGAGAGTGGCTGGGAACCCTCACACCGTGTGTATTTCACACCATGACCTGGTACCTTCAGTCAAGAGACATACAGCTGCAGCTGGCCAGTGCAGATCTGGTGCAGGAGAAAGTAGCTGAGGGGAAATGGTTTCTTGAATCACACTTTCTTGAGCTTTTCTGGCATAGCTAATGTAAGTGATGGGAGACAAAACTGCTTGGAAGGCTGAGAGATGCGAGTTACTTGAAATATTTCTGAAGCAACAAATACTGCCCCTTTGAAAGCAGGAGCACGGGGACAAATTTATCAGGGAAGTTAAAGGATAAAATAAGAGCTGGTTTCCAGGCTGAGCTTCACAAAGCATGTGGGGAATGACCCACTGCAGCGTACCGGAATAGGGGAATTCAATGAAGAGCAAAGCCCGAAGCCTTTTCTAGGTTCTTCGGGGCCACACGATTGAAAGAAACAGGGGGGATATCCCGTTGTCCCTATCAGACGTGTGAGAATCAAATAATGAAATATGTCCTTTAAGATGTGCCATGAGGTGCTGTAGAATTACATCTTAAGGACCTGCAGCTGCCCTAGAAGCCTCTGGTCACGTTATTTGCGAGCAGGGAGTTTCAGAGTGATTCTCCAGGGTGCTTGTCTCTCCTGCTAGGCACTGCAAGGGGAGCACAGGATAACAAACCTGTGCTGCAGGCTTAGTGTCTGCCTCTAGTCCAGTAGCTGGATAAAGGTTTTCCCACCAGTTATACGGGTGCACAAGTGCAGCATCCTGCAGGTAACCATCCGGAGTCAGTGCTTCTCCTTGGATAAATTTTATCTGCTGCTCTCTGCTATGAGCTGGAGCCATATCAGTGCCAGCCCCATACGGGCAATGAATCAAGTAAAATAAATAATGAAAATACACGTGTGTCACATCCTCCATGTGCTTCCACAGGCAATGCTATTGGGTGCCACTGGGGCATCTGCCAGCAAGAGAGAAACATGAGGGTTTCTGGCAGATATTTTGTGGGTGATATCACATGCTCAGTTGTATTAGGGATGCATTACAGAAAGCTGCACTTTCTGTATACAATAAATATACAGAAAATGAGTCTGCAAGCCTATTAGACAAGCAGTCTGTTCTGGCTCCTGCATGACTCTGGTATAAGCAACTGAAAACACTGCTTTTTGGCTGCTGGCTCTAATAGGTGGCACATAGGTGAGGCTGGAGGTCTTTGAGAAACTGCCCTGGCAGGGGCTGTATCTTTCTGCTAGGATATGGCTCCATAGTTCTGTTTGGGGAAAAAATACGTATTTGATATTGTACAAAAATTGCAAGCAAGGTTTCTGATTACAGGAAGATCAGGCAGCATATGAACGTCATACCATATGGTCTCCTTCAGATCAAAGTATATAACCTGTTCCTCATCCCCACAAAGTTGGGATCAAATAGATCAAGCCTTCACTTGAAACCTCTGACAGGTTCCCTAATGGCATCACCAACAGACAGAATTCAGTAAAAAAGGTTCTTCATTAAACTGAAAAGCAGATGTGAACCCTTCCAGGGGAAAGGCACTTGATAACTGAGGAAGAAGGCTAAAAATACCAAGAGTCCCTTGCTGTTCAGGGGGCAGAGGTGGTGGTCCCCTGCTGAGCACCAGGTCACAGCTCTCCACAACCCCAACATGGTTGGGACCCCAGACCTGACCTTCCTTTAGCCACATGAAAGCAGGCTCCTTGTGCTTTTGATCCATCTCCAAACATGGCCAGATCCCGCTGGGGTTCTTCTCAAATCCACCTTGCTATGAGGTTGCAAAAGTAGCCTTACTCAGTTTTACTCCCCAGAGACCTTCAGTCTTTTTCAAGGCTCTTTGCTATGACCAGGGGGTTTCTGGGTCAGCTTTATCACATAATCCTAGTACTGGAGGCACATTTATATCCATAAGACAACTTATATCAGTTTCCCAAATGAAGTTTTAGTGACAAAGGACTTTTTTTTGGTATAACTATTTCTGACCTTATTTTCTTAATTGTGGGAATAATTTCCTTTCACACTACCAGTTGGGTCATAGCAGTAATCATTTGAGCCCACGTGAGTTAAATAGACTTTCCATTGAACCTCATGAAGTTCAACAAAGCAAAGTGCAAGTTCTTAACGCCTGGCTCAGAGCAATCCCAGGCATAGCTACAGGTTGGGCAGAGAAGAGATTCAGAGCAGCAATGCAGAGAAGGACTTGGGGGTTTTGGCTGATGAAAAAATGAACATGAGCCAGTAGTGTGCGCTTGCAGCCCAGAAAGCCAACCGTATCCTGGGCTGCATCAAAAGGAGTGTGACCAGCAGGTCGAGGGAGGTGATCCTGCCCCTCTGCTCTGCTCTTGTGAGACCTTACTTAGAGTATTATGTGCAGTTCTGGTGTCCTCAGCATAAAAAGGACATGGAACGGTTGGAACATGTCCAACAGCTTCCACTCTCAGCACTTCCAGGCATACCCAGAGGTGCAGAAGTTGGAAAGCTGAAAACTTGCAGTTTGGTTAAAGGCTGAAGGTCCATGGGTCACTGTGGGGTGTTGAGGGGTTGCCATGTCACTGAAGTCCTAAGGATAAAGACTCTAAGATACCTCTTAGAAGATTTAACTCATTTCTCCAGACCCGTATAACTGTTTAGCGGCTGCACGCCCCATCAATATACTTGCAACATTACTGGTGCTCTTACAGCGTGTTGTAAAAGAGATGGGAACCTTCTCCGTTCCCAAGTAGTGTTTTCAGACTGCTCCAATGATTGTGTAAAAGTAGGAATTTACATAATTTCTCCATCTGACAGGGAAGTGGTACCTGGAGGATCATTTTGCAGGCATAGTTTTTAGACAGGAAACTAAAAATACTTACTTTTTAAAGTAAGGGGGTAACATTCACCTAGATGCAGGTACCCCCAAAATTCAGGCTTGTTTTCAAAATCACAGATATTCTTCAAAATTCATATTCACTCCAAATGAAGCCGTACCTCCAGCTTAATACATTTTTTGTGGTGAGCTCAACCATCCATCTCAGAAGTTGAATACTCTAATTCAGAGCATTCAAGATTTACTAATGTAGCTCTCAAATTGTAATGCAGATAACAGTGCCTCTCTGTGAAAGCATTCAATTTAGAGATAAAATAGAAAAGGACTCTATTCTGCATTTCAGTATTGATATAATTTAAATGCCGCAACAGTGCAATTCATTCTTGCTTGGCTTTGGCTAACTGCCAGCACAAAAATGGTGTCTGGGAGAGGGAGAAAAAGAGAAGGCGTTATAGAAAAATATAGTGGGAAAAGGGTGATTTTTATGGGAACTCTACCTATACTATTGTTTTTGTTGCACCACTTCAGTAAAACTCTGCTCATAAATTGTTCACGGGCAGGTTTGACCCATAAAATGCATAATTTTTCAAGGTCTGCCAACTATTTTCCTATTATTTTTAATAGGAAATAATAATCATTGCATTTGCAAACAAACAGGAGAATTGAGAATTGAAGAGCAAGACTCTCAGAGATTTCCTATGTTCGAAAAGAGCTACCTTCAATAGACAGCTTTAATGTTCTGATCTGGAGTGGTACTGAGGGGGCTCTCACCTACACGTGCTGCAGGGCGGGGAGTATGGATGAACCAGCTGTTTGAATGGGAGAAGCTGGCGTGGCTTGCACTGAGAATTCCTTGGCGTCATTGTTTTAGAATAGTTTGTTCAGATTGGAGTTAGTGCAAATAAATTCTTTTTAAGTAACTAAATATGGTGACTCATGAAAGAAGAGACATACACTTGCACTTTAGCAAACCTGGAAACAGTCTCATAAATATTAAAGACTGGTACACATCATGAAGAGTCCTTTTCAGCAAGCGTGGCCATTTCCATAGGGTACCTATGTCTCAAGTCTTTTTGAATGAAAATTGGTGATCATGTTTCATTTAAAATAAAAGGTGGATTAAAAGTTTCTGTAAGGGCTCATTTCCAGTATAACTCACCCATTCTCAAGACAATACTGTGGTCCAGAACACATGTTCAGGTCATCCAGAAGGCGTTTCTGTCAAAACAATGAAACAGCTGTCAGTCTTCACCATCTGTTTTCTTACAGTAATTCTTCTTTTCATTTGAATTTCCATCTTACAAGTCTTTTGGGTGGTCCAGAGACAAATTGGTTCCTGCAGTCTGCAAATGCTATGTGGTTCACTTAGAGGAAGCCCCAGGAGTGATCATTTGAAGTTAGCAAATTTTTAGAACACAGAATTAAATTGCAAAATATTTTGTTATGGTGAAGTTTGCAGCAGTAAGGAGTGATGTTCATTTTTTATTAGGAAAATAAAGTGACACAATAGAAGAGTGGAGCTAAGAGCGTGGACTTGCTCTGATTGTGTCCCTAATGGAGTCTGGCTACTGTCTCTGTGTCCAGCAGTAGGGTTACTCTCGACGAAACACTGATTTCTATTTGGAAACGCAGGAAGCGTCATATGAAATCAGGCTAGCTGTCAGCCTGGTCCGTCAGATATCCCCGAGCGCATGTGCCCACAGTCAAGTGGAGCACAGCAGAGGGTTGGTGTGGGGAGAGAGGGTGGTAGAGCAGTTCTTGGTGAGAACCAGGGAGTTCTGCACTGCACTGCTGTCATGGTTTAAGCCCAGCTGGTAACTCAGAACCACACAACTGCTCACTCAGTCTCCCACTTCCCCCCAGGAGTTGAGATAAGAACAGTCCAATAACTGAAGTATAATATAGAAATAATACTAATGATGATGATGATGATGATGGTGATGATTGAAGTAGCAAGGGGAGAGAATATACAACTAAAATGGGAAAGTAAAAAAAAAACACCAAAAACACATGTGATGCACAATACGATTGCTCACCACCCACCAACCGATACCCAGCCCGACCCAAGCAGCACTGTTGAAGGCAAAGGTGAGCATTTTGTTTACCTTGGGATCTTATGAGTTAAGAATTCTCTGTCCTTTTCCATGTGCATCCCAACATTTTGACTGTTTCTGAAAGCAACAGTTCATACTGAGCACAGACATGGGTTTTTTTCCCTTGTGGCTGCATTACATTTTCAAAGTAGTAATGCAGAGGAGTCATTCAGACCATTTCCCTCTCATTTGTCTGTGTCCTAGCTGTCACATCACCTCATCAGGACTCCCATGAGGACTTCCTCCTGGTTTATTCTAGTTTTTATTAATCTAAAGATTACTTCTTCTCCTATTTGTCTATTCTCCAGTTCTCTCAGGCCATATATAAATATAATTAGCACCACTGGTTTCAGTCTGGGACTTCAGCATGCTCAAGTGTAACCTTACTTCATACAGAGAAGCAACTCTTTATTGATGCATCTGTTCCTACAGTGTTTGCAGGCCCTGCCACTGCTTATCTTTCACACCATGATTTATTTATCTTCTAGAAGAGAGCTCTTCAAGTGGCTTTTGAAAGTGCTGCTGAACCATGTCAGCTGTGTCTGTTTCCATCTTCTATTTCATAGGGTGGTGAAAAATGAAACGACCCCTCTGAGTGCCTCTATCTGAGCAGCAGTTTAAGGAGTACAAGAATCACAGTCGTGTCCAAACCATTTGCCTTTTGTTCCTCTTACCCAAGGAAAGGACAGCTGAAAAATCTTCCCTGCTTCATCATTTGACTTGCCTTTCTTGCTGACTGATTCTCACTTCTACAGCCTTGTCTCTTTCTTTGAAGAAAAAGTACTGGGCAGAATGGAGACCGTCTGCTCTCCCAGAAGATGAAGGAAGGACAGTTACAGAGTGGTGGCATCTGTCTTGCTACATGGAGAGCCCGGTTTGCCCCAGAGAGACAAGGATGAGCCAGTACACCTTGCTGTAAGGCACTCGGGTGTTCTCTCTTCCCTTACACAGAGCACAGGAACTGGAGCTGCTGGGCCATTACCTGATCGCTTCCACTGAGCAAAAGCAAAAGCACCTAAGAAAGCAAAGACCTCAGTACCAACACAGGATATTGTTGCTTCGTGAAATTCTTGAACAAAGATTATAGAGACTGTGTTCAGCATCTTTGAAATACAGCATCTTTGATCAGCTGCATGCACAAAGATGGGCTGAAGTAAAAGACAGGGAGAGAATGCACAGTTCCTTTTAATTAAAATGATCGATTACTACAGTGTGTAATAGTCCAAAACTGATTAATGTTCTTAATGAATTACTTAATCTATTTGTGGGGTTCTTTTTCAGTACCTTGTGGGTATACTATCAATATCTTCAATGTCTTTAGCAAAAAGCAAATTATTTTTCCTCTCTTTTATAGGATGGTTTATCCAGATAGCTATATTCAGAATTACAGATGTTGGAAATCTAATGTTGCTTATTCACAGGCAGGAGACTTAACTAATTATAATCTGAACCATATGACCTTCTAATAACCTTCCCCAGAAACACAAGATGCAGAGCGAGACAGTAGTAATTAGAGAAGTCAAAAATGCCAAATTCTGAGTGGCAATTTACCCACTGATTAGTTAATGCTGGTCAGTGCCTTGCCCTTTAGGAGGACAAGGTATAAATTCCATTTGATGACTGACCTTACTATCCTCCTGCATGATGGGCTGGGGCTCCTTAACAAAGCCAGGTCCGGACAGAGCATCCTCTGCCCCCCATGGTGTTGCCCAGGAGCTGGTGGTCCTGCGTTCCCCCCCAGGACTCAGCAGCCCTTCTCAGTGGGGTGATGGTGAGGGACCACGGTCTTTTCAGGAGTTGCTGCTCTCAGCTGAATCAGGAAGAGGTGGCATGTCCGCACCTGGAGTTTTGCAGAGGTGATGGCAAATTGGTCTCCTGATTGATATTGTTTCTGCTCGATTAGGAAAGCATGAGGACAGCATGTCTTTACTGCAGTCTCTGGTCCCATCGAGCATCCTGTGCACAGTGGCAGCACTGTGCTCTCCTCTCCATCTCTCTGGGATTTCTGTTTCTTCTCATTAATGGAAGTCGCTGGAAGAAAAGAACTCTTAAATCTAAGTTTGGAACAAGATCTTTAAATCACTCTGCAGCTTAACACCTGGTTAAACACCACCTAACAACTTGGCAATAGTTAAATTCCCCTTCGTTACGTAGATTTGATGCCAGTGCCACTCACCATAAGCTGCAGTCATCACCAGTCATCATTGCTCCCTTTAAAAGATCCCAGGAGATATCTCACCAAAAGGACTGTCTTGGGTCAGTCATTTCAGGGAGGACAGAGGAGCCTACAGTTTTTTCATTTATCACTCATCCTTCCTTCATAAAGCCTAAACATCTCCTCCTGTGTGGTGCAAAAGCCCATATGCTTCCTGCTGGCCTTCTCTCTCGTTTCTTTTTTAATATGTCTCTGTGCTTGCCGGAGCCTTTCACAATACAGACATGTTATCTGCATACCCAATTGTGACTCTGGGACTTGGTTGTGAAAAGAACTACTCATTCTTCCCAGCACAGGGTGGTTTGTTGCTTTCCCATGCCAGCCGACCGAGCAGCAGGATCTGCAACTGTCAGAGCTGCCCATCAGTTTGTGTGTCTCATTTAACCTGTGGTACTGAATCCAGCTCTGAAATCATCAGTGCAGGATAGCATATGGACCTACTGGAGCCATAGAAGGGCCACAGAATGATGAGAGGGCTGGAACACATCTCCTGTCAGGAAGGGTTGAGAAAGTTGGGGTTGTTCAGCCTAGAAAAGAGAAAACTCCAGGGAGACTTTATAGCAGCCTTCAAGTACCTAAAGGGAGCTAATAAGAAAGATGGGGACAGACTTTTTAGTAGGGCCTGTTCTAACAGGACATGGGGTAATGGCTTTAAACTCGAAGAGAATAGATTCATAGAATAGAATAGTTTGGGTTGGAAGGGACCTTCAAAAGTCATATAGTCCAAATTCCCTGCAATGAGCAAGGACTGACCTGCTCTTCTGACAACTTCAGGTGCCTGCTTTGGTCACCGGTCCTTTGAAGAAACATTTGAAACACAGAGATATTCCTCCAGTGGTGGCCAGCCTCTTTATACAAGTTCATTTTTTCCACATCTGTAGATGTGCACTTGTGAAGGGAGTCTGTATTAAAGCTTGCTGCAAGTAAAAGACACAGATATTTTTAAATTAACACTGATTTCTAACTTGTTCTGCCTTTGTGATACCACTTTATTACTATATTTTATATATATATACATATATTTTAAGTTACAATAAGACTTTTCTCCAAATAAGTGAGAACTGAAAATGCTGTTTGGCTTTTTGCTTTTTAAATACAGCTGGATCTTTTTTCCCTTGCTTGTCTCGATTCCAGTACAAGAAACCCAAGGAGCAATAAGGAAATAAGGATGGTAAAACACCAGTACAGGCTGGCCAGAGAGGTGGTAGATGGCCCATACCTGGAAACATTCAATGTCAGGTTGGACAGGGCTCTGTACAACCTGATCTAGTTAAAGATGTTCCTGCTTACTGCCAAAGAGTTGGACTAGGTGATCTTTAAAGGTCTCTTCCAAACCATTCTATGATTCTGTGATTCTGAGATTGCTTTGTGCCTCTGACACAGCGGCTGCAGGCAGGTATTTGGTGTTTTGCTGGCTGACGAAGGAACTGGACCAAATCCATCCATCCAGAAGCCTTCAGCATTAGACACGTCTTTTGCTTTAAATTCATCCCATAAAGGTAGTACCGCTGCCTAAAAGGGTAGTGCTCATGGTCTGATGAGTGCTCATGTCCGAAACTAGCACATCCCAGCTGTGGTTCCTTGTGCTGTGAGGCAGTTAAGGAATATCATATGGTGAAGAAGCAGGCTGCTCTCTTTTTTTTTGCCCCTAACTTCTCCACGTTCATCAAGTTTGAAAGCCTTGGGCAAGATTAATTAAAATCAATGGAGCAAAGCAAATTAAGCACTTTAAAGTACTCTTTGGGGGCTATCAAACCCAGAATAATTAAAAATAGATATTCAAATGTCTGGGGCTTGTTACGAGCCTATTTTATCATTCAGCCCCTTGATCCTCTCTCCTCCAGCCTTATTTCTTTATCTGTTTTTTGCAGGGTTCAGCTGATGCTCTTTCCTCAGCATTTCACACCAGCATATCTGTGTGCAATCTCAGGACTCCACTCCCACGCACCTAAAATAAAAATCACACTCCAAACACACAGCCTAATCCATCGACTCTTACTCACACTAGTAAGCCTTGCAGTGATATAAATAGTGCTGTTCAGGTTAATGGGATGGTGTGTGAAAAGAAAGAGTAGACTTTCAAATTAAAGTACCAATCATGGGATGAAAAACTGCATTTGTTCTGACTAGAAGAAGCACAATTTTGTATTGTGTGTATATGATTATCAGGAAAAGTCCTATCACTTGCAGGTATCTCTGAATGACTTAAGCTGTCTCTCCAGTTGTCTCCCAGATTGACACCCGGACTAGGCTCAGCATCCTCCATACCTGAAGATTTGTAAGGGTGGATATTCACTCTATGAAATCTCAGGTCTGTTTGGTTTTGGTTTTTAATTCAGTCTGTGCTTCCATGGCAACTGAGTGGTCCCATATGACCCTTTCAGGTAGGAAAATCTGCTGATTGATACATGACTGCTTCTGTTTGGGGTCTTAGTGACTTTTAAAGTGATTCCAGCCACAGCATCTATCACTTGTCAATGGACTTATTCAGTGCTTCCTAGTACAATTCCAGATGTTATGGGAGAACTATGAAGGTAACCACTGAAATCTCTAGCAAAGTAGGCATTGTCTACTTAGACTGTATTCAACCTGATTACACAAGGTGAGCAGTGGAATTCAGAATTTCACTGCTTATTTATCAGGCCTGAAATTGAATTTATCACTTGAAGGAATAGGGTTCTGGTGGTAAATCCTCCAGATAACACTGCATCTTTGGCTCTGTGGGGTAGGAGACAGACTCTGAGTCCCCAGGGTCCTGGCTGCTTGTCTGTACTGGGCTATGTATATTCTTAGTCAACCAGGCTTCTCTCAGTGCTAAAGCAGTGGTACTGCATGACGAGTAGGAAACTCTTACAGTTACCTGCAGCCTAAACTATGCTCTAGTTATTTTTGTGGTATCAGAAAACAGATCAACACATATTTCAAGCTGCCACACAGACATGTTACTTCAGATCTTTAGGGGTTTTTTTCCTCTCTTAAATCATTTTCTGAGTTCTCTCCATTTGGCTGGGTGATTGGTGCTGTGCTTGTGCTAGCCAGATGAAAGCTTGCTTTCAGAAGGCCTTTGCTTCCTGAATATGAGAGATATTGCTGCTCACAACAGAGCTACTGGTCCCCTGGCTCCTGCAATAATCTTGCAGCCTCTGAATACAGTTTTTATTTTGGAATCTAGATGGATGCTGGTTTGCTCTAGACAATGTGGAGGCATCATAAAAGCTGTGTGATATGAGCCACTGCACAGATAGGCTTTGCTATGGAGATGGTGCAGCGCTGACCCAGGACTTGGTTATGAGGATACTATAGTTTTGATCCTTACTGAATTTCTCTTTTTCAAATGCAGACATCTTAAAGTGTGAGGTGCAATTGTGTACATGAAGCTTGAACAGAAAGTAAACTGAGGGCTAATGTGTGGCTGGGGTAAATGAATACATACACTAAATTCTGCTAGAGACACGCCAGTCTAAAACTTCAGCTCAATAATCTACAATTAATAGTTTCTGGATTAATGCATTTCATCATGAAGCCTGACGGAAGGCTAGCAAAGGTACTAGTGCTCCCAGTAGGTTTTTTTTTTTAGCAGTTCTGATAGGTTGTTGGATTTTGTAGGTGTATTTGACAGGCAAGAGAAAAGAAAGAAAGAAGTTACTAATTCAGCTTAAAAAAACCTTTTCAATGTCAGATTGTACAGCTGTTACTTTACATTTAGGACATTTTGATAGAAAAATTAACAAGTCGGTAAAAAAAAAAGTGGATGCTTTCAAGGTTTTATTTGTTGAGAATCTAGAGAGCATTGAATCTGAGTCTTCAGAGACCTTTTCCTCTAAGGACACCTGCAAGTTATTTCAAAGAACACTGCAGGAATATCCCTGTTAGCTGTCTACACGGGAGAGAAAAAGACTTTTTGCCTCTCCTTGCTACTTTTAAAACACAAGAAGCTAAAAATAAGCAATTTGCCTAGATGTATCTCTGCATTAGGGACTAACAAATCCTTCTTATTTATAAAGAGCCTTTTCAAGATTTGGGTCTTCTATGGGTGTGTTATCCCTCAAAACCTCAGCTGGATAGGGAAGGCCATACTGAGAATTTGCCTTTCCGAGGAAAATTTAAACTTACTCCAGTTTATAAAAATTTGTCAAATATTACAGAAAAAGTCTTTCTGATCAATTTGTATTTCAACTAAATAATGTGGACCCTGGGTCAGGCCTTAGAGAGGCAGAAACTGCTGGGAGGGGTCCCTCTCCCCATCCTGGAAGTGGCACATCACTGGGGAAGAGCCTGCTTTGTTCAGCAAGACAAGGCTGAAATGATGCACAAACAGTATTTGCTATTTTCCTTAATCTCACTTTCCTGGTTGTCAAGTTGCTGCTGGTGTTGTTGCCTCTGTGTGTGTCTGTCACAGGAGAGCACTGCTAGCTATGGACGATGCTCTCAAAACTGCTGTCAGAGCAGGACTCCCATCCTTCCCTGCACTACCGGCTTTAAAAGTGGCTGCCAAGAACATGTTAAACATATTTTCATGATTCAGTTGCAGTTGAGGGCTGCAGAGAGGAGGGAAAATGGCTTGTAGTGGTATTCCTGTGCGCAGCCAAGCTCCTGTGCCTGTTAGCAGGGGACTCTGCTGTGAGCATCATCCCCCCGTGCTGGTCAGGCAAGAATATCAAACATGATGGTCTGTGACAAAGGTGTTTTCACCCATAGCAAATCTGATCCATTTTGAAACTGTGCAGCCCTTGCCACAATACTGCCCTTTGAATACTTCACCCTAGATACAGAATTCTTCCTCTCCACCAAAATAAAAACAATGTCGAAGTTACGTTGAACTGCTGCTGTTCAAAGCCAGTATCTTGTAATAATCATATTAATTCTCCCCCCATCCACGCTTATAAGAAAACCTGTCCATGCCACTGTTTGGTTTCCCTGGTTACGGTGACTTTCTGTTATGCAGGTGCACATTTCTGATGTTAACATGGTGATGTTAACATTGCTTTTGTGCTGTGGTAAAAGTTAGAGGGGATGGGTGAGCTTTTGTCTCAGTAAAAACAATATTCTCATTAACTTGCATAAAAATAGTAGCATTTATACTATGTGCATATGTTTATATTTTTAAACAGTTAGAGGATGTGCGGTTTATCCCCAGCCAGCAACTCAGCCCCACACAGCCACTTGCTTACTCGGGGGAGAGAATTGGAAGAGTAAAAGTGAGAAAACTCATGGGTTGAGGTAAAGGCAGTTTAACAGGTAAAGCAAGAGCTGCACAAGCAAAGCAGAACCAGGAATTCATTCAGCACTTCCCATGGTCAGGCAGGTGATCAGCCATCTCCAGGACAGCAGGGCTCCATCACACATAACAGTTACTTGGGAGGACAAGCACCATCACTCCCAGTGTCCCCCCTTCCTTCCTCCTCCCCACCTTTACATGCTGAGCATGACTCCATATGGTGTGGGATATCCCTGGGGTCAGTTGGGATCAGCTGTCCCCGCTGTGTCACCTCCCAGCTCCTTGTGCACCCCCAGCCTGCTCACTGATGGGGTGATGTGAGGGGCAGAAAAGGCCTTGGCTCTGTGTAAGCACTGCTCAGCATTAGCTAAAACATCCCTGTGTTATCAGCACTGTTTCCAGCACAAATCCAGACCACAGCCTCATACTAGCTACTGTGAAGAAAATTAACTCTACCCTGGTCAAAAGCAGCACAGAGGAGTACTTCTTAATTGGCAGAGGAGTGTTTGGCTACCAAAGATACCGTTTTTGTATAAAATTTTATGAATATTTGATTTACACCTTTGTAGTCTTAAGTAAAGCAACTGCATACTCTGAATACATAGGAAAATGTTACTTCTGGTGTTCGTAAGGAACAATCTGTATTGCTGCTGCAGCAACAAATGAAAGGTGGCAGCTTTGTTACCTGTAGTACTGCAGGTTGGGATGGCTTGGGAACATTTTCAGAATCCCCTTTGCTGGCCAGATGAAAGTAATGAATTAAGCACTTTCTCGATTTTATACTTCCACCCTACCACCTCTTCCAGTGCTGGTGTGGATGCAATGATTTCTCTTGCCCAGAAGCTGCATTTAGACCGTTCCATTTTAGAAGGTCACAGCTGAAATTATTGCAAATCTCATTCCTTCCTCCCTCTCAGAAGGTATACTTAACATCCATTGCCTTTCATTCCACTTGGACTGTGATGGTTGTTTATATGGGGAGTTTTTGCAACATCTACTCCAGCACTGGCGGAGAATGGTTCAGGTAGGCATCCTTAAATGTTGGCATGTGGTTCTTTCCATCATACTTCCATGGTCGCATTGCTTTGGCCAGCAACTGTTTTCGTACTTAGAGCTTGTTTGTGAATTTTCTAATTTTACAGATACTCCTGATCTGTAAAAGGGAAAACTTATTTTAAGTTTTACCTTATTGTGTTACATAATCCTACAAAAGACAGGAATTAATGTCTTCAGTTTTGTCAAGTACTGTATGCTGCTCTGACACCAACATTACCTAACATGTTCTGTCCTGGCATATGTCTATTATAGAAGCACAGAAACTGCCATTTTAGATCAAAATGTAATTTCCTCCTGTCCAGTATCCTGTCACTGACAGCTGGGTGCAGAAAAAGTATAAATCAAAATGAATAGTCCTTCCAAGAATGCGCTGTGGTTTGGGATTTCTTTTCTTACCTAGAGGAGTGAAAAGCGAACTTTCCAGATTTGGAAACACTTGGTTTTCCAAAATCCAGGCCTGTCATGGGGTTATTAACCAATGATTGTTTATTTTTAGGCTTAAATAAAAATTTTCTCTCTAGAAATAGTAAGGAAGTTTTCCTATGTGATGGATCAGGAGCTGATAATCTTTAACTTTTTTAATATATAGCCCCTCTCTCCTAAGCAAAAAGGCTAATTTCTCAGAGGATACCGCAGTGAAAAGTCAGCTGCCTGCCCTAGCAGTTACAGCGAAGCCCCCGGTTTGAAGGCAGTCAGAGGATATGGATGTGTTGTGCAAGCCCTTCCATCTTATAGACACCTAAGATAACTCCTCTGTACAACACACCACAGTGCTACCCAAAGGCAGTGGCTGACTTTCTCAGTTGTGGCCACGTTAGTCCAGTGCTATGCCCAGGCTCAGCATCTCTGCTCCTCAGCAGAGCAAATATCCCTGGAATAAGTGCACACTGACAATATGTGTTGCTCCTCATCTCAGAGCTTGCTACATCAGCACTATCAGAGGAAACTCTGCCCCTGCTTGTACTGCGCATTATCAATCTACCTCTGCATACCTTGGAAGAAGTGTGCTTCCTGACAAGTAAGCATCCCTGACCAGGCCATCTCTAATTGAGGGTCACTGTTTTCCTCCCCAGTGAAGTTTTGCACGGTGGAATTGGGTAACCCATGTATGCCCAGCCATGCTGAGTTGACTTTCCTTCAGACATTCATCAGTTTCTGTGAGGTCTCTGTGGCTGCATGTGTTTGTGTTAAGTGCAATAGTGTTAAGACGAAGCCACAGCTGGAGAGCTGGAGGCAATGAGAAGAACAAGGAGACAGCAGCAGCAGCAAAAGTCTCTGGAAGCATTCCCATGTCAGTAGCTCATAGTCTTCAAGAGGCATCTGGTGAGTTGTATGCACCTATTTGGCAGGATGAGAGCCTTACTGGAAAAAACAACCTTGAAAGTAAGGGAACAAAATGTTACATCAAATAAATTATTATTATATAGTTTTTGTCTTAACACTTACACAGCCTTCTGTGCATTGAAGATGCTGTCTAAATATTTAAAATTCAGTCACGAGTCAATTTGGATGAAATTCATTTTACCTAATTGTAGCTGTCTAGGTTGCTGTCCTCCAGCAATTACTGGTGGGAGAGAGAAAGGTACTTGGAGGATGATTCATTCAGATGACCTCTGATTGGGGTTTCCCTACAAGTGCTCAGGTAGGCTGTCACATTCAGCTTATCAACATCATCCAACCCTGTGAGAAACACATGAAAATCAGTTAGATATGCCACACAAAGCAAGGGATAGACACAGCTTTCAGTTTAGCTTTGTGTGATATTTAACAAAAATACCCTATGGACTCTTCTGTATAATGAGATTTTTAGCCTGGTTTCCCCTTGAAATAAGGCGTATGTGATCAAGCTGTCTTCCTATTTGTCACATCCTTCTCAGGGATTCTATTGTCATTGGGTGTACTTCAGTCAGATCTAACAAAAGAGACCCAAATGTCACATCTTCCTGGGAGGCCTCACACTGACTAGTTTGACAAAAGAGTTTCAAATTAGTATATTCACTGGATGAAAAATGGTGATGAGAGCTCGGTGGTTATCAGTTTGACCTTGTGGTTGGCTGGTGACTGCCTTTGTACTGACAAGTCAATAAACACTCATGGAGCCGAGAACCCATTACAGCATCTGCTTTTTTGACCTGTTCAGCAGTTAAGAGGTAAAGGAGTAAGGAGATCTCCTTATGCTTGGGGAATTTGAAGAGAAGGAGTAAGAAACTTGGAGATACTGAGGTATTGTTTCTGAGGGCTAATGACGTAGGACACTGTCATGGGTTCAGCAGCAGCAGTCATTTTTCTCCTTCTTGGTAGCTGGTGTAGCGCTGTGTTTTTGATTTTGGGCCTGGGAACAGTGCTGATAACACCAGTGTTTTGGTTACTGCTTAGTGATGTTTTGGTCTGGCCAAGGACTTTCTGAGTTTCATGCTCTGCCAGGGAGGAGGGGAGACAGGAGGAAGCAGAGACAGGACACCTGACCCAAACTGACCAAAGAGGTTATTCCATACCACAGCACGTCATGTCCAGGATGGAGGACGGAGAGGAGAGACCCAGAAGGGTGGGGGGTGCACTGCGTGGTCGGGCTTGGTTTTAGGTGGTGAGAAATTGTATTCTTTCCTTGTATTTGCCTTGTCATTATTATTATTGGTGGTAGCAGTAGTGATTTGTGTTATACTTTAGTTACTAAACTGTTCTTATCTCAACCTGTGGGAGTTGCATTCTTTTCGATTCTCCTTCCCATCCCTCCGGGAGCGGGGGGAAGAAAGAGGGGGGAGTGAGAGAGCGAAACTGTGTGGCTGACTGGACTTAAACTACGACAGACACAAAGGCATAAAAAGATTGCATGGTTCTGCTGCTCCCCAAAAAAACCTTTTAGCCTGTTTTTTAATGTCACTGGATTAAATACTAACCAACATTTCATTTCAGAGCACTTACTTTAGAACTGACATACATAATGATGAACCCACACAGCTGTTTGTACAATATTGTCAAATCACCCTCTCATGTATGTGTGCACATTGTTCATGTTGAATTCTCTGAATTCGGCATCCTTCCAGAACATGATTATTTAAAGCACTGTCCGTTATCAATTTCTCAGTATAACATGAGAGTTAATATTTTGCGTGTTTGAAATGGTTGAATGTCACCAGGATTTATAGAGTCTATTTTAATTATCTTGTGCAGTTATCATTTCAATTCTGTAACTATAGAAATGAAAAGAATGAGACAGGATGGAAAAATAAATGACAGAATTACCTGCACAGAAATGATAATACATGGGTTAAATACAGGCCAAGAGAGCAGAACAGTGGAAAGTGCTAAATGGGGACCCAGCTTCCAGAAAGATTAATAATAAGGGCTATTATTGTGCTGTTCAGTTTGAATTGGAATTCCCTGTTGACGTAAAAATTGAGCCATGGTATTGCCAGGATATTCCCATCATGGTTTCGCTTGTCTTTGGCTGTTCTTGAGGAGTACCCTCTTGTTGGCATGATATTTTTTAATGTTTTTTTCTTTCCTCCCATATACCTTCTCCTACCTATGAATTCTGAATTTCTTTTACCCGTCTTCTCTCCATCCCTCCTTTGGAGCTGCCTTTGTAAAGACAGCCTCTCATTCCTCCTCCTTCCCACTGTACCCAGTCCAGTCTCTTTTCCATCAGCCCACTCATTCTTTGCACTCTCAAAAGCCAAAGGGTTTGTCAGCAGTTCAGCTTTTGCCTTCCTCATTCAGTGCCCTCCAGAGCATCTATTTCTGTCACCTTCTCTATGTAAAGTGAGACAAATTAAAGCAAATAAATGTGGTAATATCTTTATGCCCCACTGAACTATCCCATCATCTTCTTGCTGCTACTGTTATCTTTATTAGCTTTCCCCTCTACCATCTCTCTGCCTTGTCTTGGATAGTAAACCACATGCAGTACTAGGCAGCAAACTCTTCGAATCACCAGAAGTATCTTTCAATTTCAATGCTCTATGACAAATAATGTGAGAGTGTATTCCACACTGCTAACTACTACATATTTCACAAGCTCTGAATTTGATGAATCGACACCAAGGAAACCCACTATTTTTCTATTCCCCACACAGTGTGTTTAGATTTTACTGTTTAACCAAGTGACGCTTAGCTCATTTGAACTGACTTATGTACTACTCTTAATCGTCAATTCCCACAGTCTAATCAACAGCTTAATAACACACTCATCAAGCTTGATCCTAGCAGCATGCTGCACACTGAGGCAGCGATCTTGAATTCAAGGACAAAGCTCATTCTGGATCTACTCTTGCTGGGACAGAGACTGATCTTCTGTTTCCTCAGCAACCAGGAGGAAAGCTGATCATGCAGTGCAGTAGATGAGTAAATTTGCTTCTGTTTTTGATTTTATTGTAGTCAAAGAGCAAATTTGTCATAGGTTTGTATTTTCTGTACAAAAGAAATAGTACCTGGAGGTAGTTAAATGAATGCTAGAGGAAGCTGCTGTAGCTTGGTAGGCTTTATGGGTTGTAGAATGGGCAAAAGCCTGTCTGAAAAGTGCTAATGCACATAAATGTAATGGTGACTTCAGAAGCTGAGTTCAGTTATTCCCATTAGAGATCACAAATTGGTAACATATACCACCCCCCTGAAAACACATTATATAGCTGTTTCTTTCCATTACAGCATTAACTGAAACACCCATATGAAAATATTTCAAATTCTTTGTAAGGAACACACAGCTTTTTAATTTGTTCACCCTTCTCATGGTCTGACATTGTAAGACTAGATGTCTGGAAGAACAAATTCACCAGATGAATATACCAATGACACCAGGATGTACTTTTGTGTTAAGCTGTAATGCCGTCATTATGCTGTAATGACAGCAGTGCCAGTAATATCCCACTAAGCATTATTAGTTAAGGAACACTAAATCCATAAATCTACAGGTTAAATTTACCATATCAGTAAATATACATCACACATATATCACAGGCAGAGATGTGTGCAGGTGCTAAAGGCAAAACAATGCCTAGAGTAACCTGCATTTAGTAGTTCAAAATCTCTGTGTGTTCTAGTTGTTAAATTAGAAGTGTTGACTGAATTCTATCTTTAATTTTCTAGTTCTGAATTACAGTCAAAGTCATAATGTTGTAATTAATAACTACCAAGAGTTTGACAAACACTTTGACACAATTTGTTGCTGAGATAAATATTTTCTTCCAACATGAAAAATAAAAACATCACTCATAATCTGAACGAATTGTGTATGGATAATGTATATTTTAATGGGAAAGCAGCACTGATATAATGAATAATTAGGTTTAAAGAAATGGTTTTCCAAACTACTCTCAGTAGGGGATGCCTGCTTGGACTGGCATTTATGTTTTTTATTGTTTAGATCCTGCTCCTAGGGGTTACCTTTACATTGCTCTCTGACAGAAATCACTTTCGAGTCATAACATTCCATTCAAAGAAAACAAATTTTTATCAGAGGAAATTTTTACTTTTTCAGAATGTAAACTCAAAAAGCATTAGGAAATTAGGTTATGGTCTCCCCATCTGGTGTGACTTCCCTCCCTTGCTGTTTCAGTGCATTGTGCTTTATTGTTTAAATTTGCTTCAAGGTTTGCGTGGGATGTGACTGGGATACCATGAGTGGTTTCGTACTAATTAAAGAGAAAACATAGTTATGAATTACTTTAGGGCATGGGAGGCAGCTCAAAAGAAGGAAAATCTAAAGTTTACAGAATTTTTCACTCCAATTTTGACTATATTTCTGTATTTGGAAGTATCAGAGAAAATACATTTGCATTTTAAATGGTTGGACACAAAATACCCAGAAGCAAATAGTCATTTGGGGGCCATATTGAGCATTTTAACAAGGCTGAAGGATAAGAGAATAAATCTCACACTAATATACATCCTACTTAACTCCATCAGGGACAAAAAAATTGCAAAACCACAGGGCCAGTGCCTGCAGAAATGTTTTCTTTTTCAGGCACAGTGTAACAAAATGGTGCTTCTGTATTAGAAATATTGGCTTAACCAAATCAAATATTAAAATCTGTTTAAATTGATACTGCTTCCCATGAGCCCAGCATGCAAACCTGTCTAACACAGTTAGATGAGTATAAGCACGTAGCTTAGTACACGGTAGATGATCACGGAGCTTGTGATGGAAAGTGGCATGTTACCCAAATCCCTCTGAGGTATCTACCTGTAGCTGAAGATGGCTTTGACCAGATAGATAGAAAAAAACAATTTTTGAGTAAAAGTATCTGAAATCATCCTTGGCTGAATAAGATGAACTGCCATCCTCTATCTCTAAAGCTATCTGTCTTGTAATTCCTTCCAGCCAGATCATTCTTCTGTGGCCCAGATTCTATTAACATTATATTCAATTTATTGCACATTCATTATTCTATTTAAAATATGAGACTAACTCCAGGGTGACTGCATTGTGTCAGTGATCGGAATTCTGTGATCAGAATTTCTCTATGGTTGGTGTATAAATGGAAACTCACGTACTTTGGAAATAGATATGCTGAGGGAACTGAAAACTCTTAAGGATATAAAGACAGTTGTCTTTAAGATGACTTAAGTAAGCTTTACATTTAATCCTCTTTTTAAAAATAGACATGCTGAATAATTATTCATCCAGAAATAGTAAACCATTCAAAAAGACAATGCTATAAGGTAAAAACTACAAATGAAATCAGGCCAATATCCCTTCTAATATGATTATAGTTACACATTAGAATATTCATGATCTACCAAGAGCATAAGAGCATCCAGACCCTGGCTCATCTATACTCAGTTTCTGTAACAGAGCAGAGATAACATTTAACACTGCTATAGCCAAAGTATTTATTTTCTTTTACTATTTTGAATGTCTACCTTTGCTGCCTGGCTTATTATTTCTATAGCAAAGGAAAAGAAATCTCTAAACCATGAGGTGGAAGCAGAAATGAGTCATGAAAAAACCTCTTAGGGTGATGAATAAATTTCTAATTAAAGACAGGGCTGTTGGTAGTGCATGAGTACTCTGGCCTTCCCTGCCTACAGTTAGCACTTTGTGGCTTTCTTTATGGCACTTGATGTCGTTTGGCTTTACACAGAACAAATATCATGTTAGATAGACCAGAAAAAAGACTTTAGAAATGCTACATCAAAAAAAAATCATAACGCACCATGGAAGAAAACTCAGGTGTCTTCCAATTCACTGGCATATGTATAGTGCTTCAAAAAATCTAATTAAAATCACTTCTGACTTGCTCCAGATAATATGCAGGAATTTATTCCAGTTTATCATCTTTTTCTTGACCAAAATTTAACTCTGTTGCAGGCAAAGTCAGAGCTGTATTATCCCTTATTTGCTCAAATGGCAGTATTAATAAAACCAGGGGAGATGCACAGGGCAGGATTCAGCTTGCAAATTAATACTTCTATTTTGATGTCTATATGTGGAGTCCTACATGTGCACTCATTGTCCAGTAACTCCCAGTAGACTTACTGGAGATGTAGTCAATGCAGTCAGTGGAACCTGGAGAGCTATTCAGCTCACCTAGAAGCAGGCACGTACAATTGATGAGTGAGTTACCACCTAGACTCCACTGTATTGACCACATCTCCATGGACTATAGGTGGAGTGTACACAGTTCAATTTAGCTGTCTTCATCTCTGTGTACAGTGCTGACGTGAGTGCTGGTTGTTCTTACTCATGTCAGAATGAATTACTGAATAGAGCTAAAAAATCCTGAATTATATCGATGTTATTTGTTAACCTTATGAGCAAGAACCTTTTGCGTAGCTACAGAGTTTGGCTGCTTAACCAGACCTGTGTGGAGTGTTTGAAACACCCAAAGCTGATAGGATTAAAATCACCAGCTGCAATTTTGTACATTTCCATACCTAATTTCCCATGAGTTTAAACAGCAAAAGGACCATAGTGATCACCCACTTTGAGTCTCTGCTGAATGTGTCAGTAGATTAAGGCCAAATATTTAAAGGCATCTTTCTGCCTAGTCACTCACTTTAATGCTAGTAGATACGGATCCACTGCAGGTCATGGACTAAGGAGGACTCACTCAGCTGTACGCTGTGTACCTTCCAACATAGGCTATGGCTATAGCCAGCCATCCACCTATGGAACAACTGCATCTCAAAAGTTTTTGATGTCTTTGCACGGGTTAGGGGAAGGCACGAGGGTGGGGATGGATACACTCACGTTAGAGCCTTTGAAGCTCCAGTGTCCAAGACAGGGATTGTATTTCTGCAGCTTGAACCTGGATGCTGAAAAACCAAAAATGTCCTACATGTCCCCATGAATAGCTGTTCATTTTGGGTATTTTTGAGTGAAGGGACCTAAAAAACATGCGTCTCATAACAATTTGCATATGAAGTTGATGAAACAAACTCTCTATTTCTTCACAATGCGTGCAGAAGAACTGACACTGATGCCATTTAATCAATTTTGCATTTGACTTCAGCAGAAGCAAGCATGGTCCCACAGTGAATGCATGCCCTGGGGAAATTACACCCAGGTGCTTTTCAATGAAATGTTTATCCAATTTAGAATAAATTCCTTATTTCTTTATTTTGACAAGCAGTGCTCTCAGTACTTCAGGCTGGCTTATACATGTTGCCTTTCCCTACAATGCATTTACATAGAAAAAGCTAAGCTCAGCTGCAGCCTTGGATGTTAAAAGAGGTGTTTATACGTGGCTTTACTTAGTAAATTCCTTCCCAGACAAATGTACTGAAGTACTAAAGTGCCACACTGTGAAGCACAGTCTGAGTAGTTAACATTACTTAGGGTGCACAGGGGAAATAACGTTTTGACGATATTCATGCTTGCAGCTTTTTTAGGCCTTGTGCATATGTATTTACAAACATTAGACATCTTGCATGTGTTTAATGCAAGATACCTAATGTATGGTATCAGCCATAATATAAATCTTTCCTGAGCAAATTATACAATATTATCTTCATAGTAAGTAGAATTACTGATACCTCTGGAAGTGTTGCCTGGAGTTTGAAGCTGTTACAAGCATTATGATCTTAGACACTATTATTAACCTATCAGGGTATTTAAATATGTCAAATTAGAAGTCTGACAGCAGAAGTCTGGTTAACATCGCAGAAAGGAAAAAGGCATGTGTTCAAACATTTCTCTTTACATAAAAGCTCTAGAAACAGTGTTCTGGATGGGGCCTGAAATTAGTCTGCTCAGGTTTAGTGTGTTTTAAAAGAACAATGAGTCAATTTCATGTGTTTGAAAGTGAAGCACTGCTAATGCTGTTTGTGATTCCTCACCTGCAAACCAGCGCTGTGTGTGCTGGCACCAGCACGCTCACACCTGCAGGTCACCGTGGCCGTGCAACAAGGGTCTGCCCACCTTGGGAAAAAGCTGTGCCTCCAGGGCAGGTTTTCCCAGGGCAGGGCTGACGTGCAGTCTCTAGATGATGTGTTTGAGATGGATCCAGAAAGTTTCCTACCACACATGTCAGGGTTTGGGGTGCAAAAACACAGTGCCCTGAAGTTTTCCCTTTCTGCACAAGGGTGAGATTTAGGAGCAAGATGTAGTGCACAGAGTGGACCCTACAGGGCGACTGCTGGGTCGCACTGTCTGGAGAAGGAGCAATGCTAACAGTGTCAGAAGTGCTGCTGATGTGAACATCTGCATTGAACATCTAGTTCACAGGTCCCTCTTGCTGTGGGGGACCAGGCTGTGCACAGGGGTCTGGTGCATTGGCCTCAGTGTGGGCACCAGCAAAAGGCTGAAGTGGTGGATTTGTTTTAATTTACTTTTAGTTCTTTTATTTGCATGCCACCCTTCAGGTGTACTTCCAAATCTTCTCTTTCAGAAAATGCCGAACCCTTTCACATTGAGGTAACTATTTAAAAACATTGTGAGATTCACAGTGAAATCATGAGATTATCTGACATACTGATACATCGTGTGCTTGAAACGAAGGCTGCTATCATTCTCTGAAGTGCTATCATACAACATTCCCACACGCTGGGGGCGGTCAGCCAGAGGAGACGTTTGAAGACACTGTGATGTTTCTCCAGCAGAGGCAAACACACAGTTGCTCTTATGTTCTAAAATAAACATTTTGCTTATTAATGTTTCTCTCAGAATTTATGACCGCTGCATCAGAAGAGATAAAATGCAGCAATCATGGACTAAAATATTGCATCTCCTATAACAAAGGGTAGGATAGCAAATTTACTAATTGTTCTTTTCTGTGTATCTTGGTAGATGCAAATACTGAACAGCATCTGAGTTTGCAATCCCTTACTGTGACTGCCCATAAAAGCAAACAGAGGCCTGGGCTCTTAACCAAGTTCACGTATTTCCTTCGCATTGGGCCTGCAGCTGAAATATGTGAATGCTGGAGCTTGGGAAAAAAGACAGCTTTAAATCCTGACAATTTGACTTTGAATTCAAGCATAACAAGGCAGAACAAAAAAAAACAACCCAGATTTGAGGAGCAAGTAAAAGGCATTAAAACTACTAATGCTTCTGGAAAAGGCATCAGAAGGAGGAAACCTGCCAGAAATCCAGGAAGATGATCAAAGTATAAATTCTCTGAGAAGTCTCTGATAAAAGTGTCAGGAAAGACAGAGATATTCTAGGAAAAGAATTTAAAAGACACCTTCTGTACACGCAGTTATTTTGGAGGAGTTTGGGGAGGTTCCCACCCTGGAAATCTGCCTTCTGGGAGAAGTATTTGACATTTCAACCACACTGTCTAACCTCTTCTTTTAAATTGGTACTCCTCATGGGAAATCGCTGGAGAAATCTCAGCCATAGAGACGGGGACAGTCATCTTCAGCTGTCTGGGACAGCAGCCAGGTGAATGCTCATCTACCAGTCTTGCGATTAAATGGATGGTTATTCACGGCCAGGACAGTTTTGGTATCAATGTGCCCGTACAGGGAGAGGACATGAGAGGATCCTGACTTGTTGAGTTTGAATCACAGTGGTTTAGCTGGGTGACATCCATGAGACACAATTAATAGAGTCGTCCGCAGGCATTCACTCATGCTGGAGGCTGCATAGGTTTCTCCACCTTCACAGATAAGATGCAGGTACCCAAAATATTTCATAGTGGCACACATCTCTGAGAGAGAGGTTTTTCCATTTCCCCAATTCAGACAAATACATTGGAAAATTATGAATCTTGGATAAAATCTCTCTGTCGTGTTGTAGACAATCTAAAACCTATCCAATGTGTGCTGTGTGGTTGACAGACAGAAAAAATATCATGAGCAACAGATGGTAGGTGACGTGATAACTGTCTGAGCAGTGATAGCCTTAATAAATTAGTTCTTTAATCAACATTAAGAAGACACCAGAGGTGTGAGAGAAGGTGAAGAAGAAACCTGTAATCTATAAAGCAAATATAAGAGGATGAAAGACATGCTGATGGTTAAGATGCAGGAGAGTACAGAAACCTTGAGAAAAAATACTGTGTATTACTGTACGTCTTGTAATGAAAACAAAGTAGTCAGAGCTTGCACCAGCAAACATGCACAGAACAAGAAAAAGCGGGCTATGTGACAGAATTACAAGCCATTGTCTGAATAGTGACCAGGAAGGGTCAGTGAGTTAAGCAAAGGTGGTAAGTCTTCTTTAGGTCATTTGATAAGATTGAATGGTGTTGCCGTTCAAACACATCTGGAGGTCACCAAGTTTCTGCTGGGGCTGTGAGCAAAGGAAACGTTAAGTGAAAGCAGAGGCCGAGGGATACTGAAATGAAACTTTTGGCCCAAGCCATGCCAGCACTAGGAACTGTTAAGAGGACCATTTCCAGCCTTGTCCTTCCCCTAGGAGCTGTGTACATTCTGCTGCCCTTGCCATGTTGCATTTTTTAAGTAGAAAGATGTCCCAGCAAAACTCCCACTGCTCCATCAGCGCCCTGCGTAACCAGTTCTACTGATTAGCTTAAATCTCTGCAGTTGCATCACATGAACTCTCTTCTCATATATGGGACATATGAGTTTTTTTATGCAGCTCCTGAAACTGCTACAGCATCTGCTTGTACAGCACTGGGAAGGGGTACATGCAGAAGGTGCAGAGCATGGACATTGCCAGCTTGCTGCGGGTGTTTGGAGCAGAGCACATGCTAATGAACGAAGCCTTGGCAAGTGGGTCCAGGCCAGGGGCCACATCAGGAAGACTCAGGAGGGGCTCCAGAGAATTTCTGTGTGGAAAGTGCCATTTCTTTCTTGACCCGTGCACTGGCAAACTTGGCAAGAAAAAATCAATTGCCGATAAACCTCAAAATTACATCTTTTCTGCCTCTATTTGCAAGGGATTCTCAATACAAACAGGGCACTTATGTACAGTTATTTTCAGAAATACTTTTGGGTTGTGTTTGGTCGGTAGAGTTCACGATGATCAGCCTGAATGTTTGAAATGTTTCCACTGACCTACTGCACACTATTGGCAAAAAGGTTCTGGCAAAATGTTTCAGTCAGTACTGCCAAAACTGAGTGTACTTTGACACTGGTATGAGGGAAGTCATTAGCTGACTGACAAAGGATGTAGGGGTAGCAAATCTATACTGAGAGAAGCTAAAATGCAAGTAAGTGAGGCCATTAGTGAGTTTTTATGCACAAGACTGTGAGTATGACTTTGCCAGAAAGATCTACTTACTGCTGGATCAGGTTGGTTAGACTCAGTAGAAATGATTACATTTCTTAGGTTTAGTTCTGACTGGCCACAGGATATTATTACAGAAATAATGGTTTGCTTAAGCAGAAAAAGACTAATTTTTTATTATTATTATTATTACTGGTAAAATAAGGATAATTATTTGCCTTGCTTATCATAGCCCTGCTAGGCAGATGCAATATACCCCAAGCTGGTACTGAGACACCTCAGGAATCCCAGCATCACACAAGGGAAAGCTCTGAAGAACCAGTTCTTAATTGTGGCTTTTAACTAACTCATGCATCCATTTTCAGGAGTACATAAGTCAACACATGACAGCATAATTCTTGGATACACGTATTACTTCCCCCAAATTTATATCAGCACTTTACTATCCTGTTCCCATGGTTGCATTATTAAGTACTAAATAAAGTAGCACTTTCTTGCTAACCAAAAGTAATCCTAGTAATGAACCCAAAATAAAATACTTTGTTGTTACTGTCTGGTTTCATCACTGGGCAAGGTCAGTATCACTGACTCAAGGTCAGTGAGGTAGCTCTAATGAGTATACCAACAGCTGAGGTTGCTTTCAGCTGGCACTATTAGATGTCCATTTCTCTGGTCTTGGGTTGCTGCAAAGCTGCAGAGTCCCATCTGCACAGGGTCAAATAACTTGATGCCGTAGATTTCTAGAATTGTAGTATGTCATTAGTTATCATTCAAACTGGGACATGTCAAAAGGAAACTCTCATGTTCGTGAATGCATTTGGGAACCACCATTGATGTTACATAGCTGCAAACACAGAGTGATCTGGAGAGGTTCATTTTTAAAAAGGCAGCATTGCAAATAAGAACATTTCTTCAGAGCAGCATGGTTGTAGTGCAGAGTAGCAGCACCAGTTGTGCTCCAAGGAGCCCAAGATGCTCTTTGCATCTGTGGCTTGGTCTGCCTTTCAGACTTGACTAAGAAATAAGTTCACTGTTGTCAGAGCAGTTGCATGGCTGAATGCTAAATGTGATTCTCCTTAGGCTGAAAACATATTGAGCTGGTCATGTTTCAATAGTTGTGAATCACATATTTGCGTCACTAAGACTGTGCAGTGTACCTTTATGTTGTACTCATGAACCAAGATGGGAAACATTATTGTCATAGTATAAAGTCTAAGAGGAAGGACTGTCTGATTTTGAGGGCCTCAACAGCAAAGTAGCTGAAGTGCTGAGCAACTTAGTGCCTCACCAGCAGCCCTCTCCGAACACTTTGAGTTCATTTATGCTATTCCTGAATAAACCATACTTGCCTGGGAATTGTAAGTGAATTGTTAGCACATCTGTAGAAACCTGAAGGACTTATTCAGAGACCTTGAGATGACAAGCGCCAGCTTTGAAGTATAAGCATTATACAATATTTTAAACCATGCAGAATTAAAAGTGCGAAGTGTTGGCTGCTATTCCTGCATGAATTATAGGTTGTCTCTGCAATCTTTATTTTCTCTTGGACTTAATGAGAGGCGAATTGTGACATGGTATTTTATCTTCAGTCCAAAGTAGACAGAGTCCATGCAGAACGACTGCTGCTGTACAGGTTTCAGGGAAGTTTAATTTTACAGTTTCTGTTTTTGACGTCTCAGGAGTTGCATAGCATTTTGAAGCACTTTCCTGTGGTTTTCTGGAGTTCCTGTGTTTCCCCTGGCCCAAGCACTCCAGCCTCTCCTTTCCTTCAGAGTCTGAACTTGGACGTTTGGAGAGAATTACAGAACCTGTTTTCTATATGCCCATGTCTTCATCATAGTTAGGGTGTTTGTCAGCAGATTGAAGAAGGTGCCTCCCCAAACTACAGTTTTCCAAAGAAACTGTCATGAACTCTGAAATAAATTGGATTTACTTCCAATACACTTTTTTGCAATAGGTCAGAAGCTCTTAGTCCCTTCACTTTGTAGTACCACTTTCCAATGCAAATAGTCCTGTGAGACTGAGAAATGAATTCACAGGTGTCACTGGTAAAAGAGGTAGGAATAATGCATTAAAAATTACTGACTTACTATAGCCAGTGGTGGCTCTGATGGGCTAAGGTCTTGAAGTTTATGTTTCCTCTAGACATTTATTTATAAAAGTCAATGACAAGATACTGGATTGTTCACAAGGCAGACATATTTTCTGTACATTTATTCAAACGTTCAAATATCCCTTGAGCTGTATTTCAGCTGCTTGCAATGTAGTGGTAGAAACACTTGCTGCCTGATGTATTCAGGAACATTTTCAGTTGCTCATGAAATTTATTCTCTTTTTTGCTGGTGCCCACCAAAAGAGATAAACTAAACTGATTGCTTCAGAAAACAATTCTATTATACATGATTTCAGCCATTATTTATTTATAGAGTAGCAGAAAAGGAGTTTTGGCTCCAGGGCCTATGAACATTTTTGAAAGAAGACACAGTTATTGCAATCCCAGTCAACCTCCTCTTTCCTTTGGCTCCATCTCTGGATCCGTTTAGAGCTAGAGTCCTCTTACTCCCTTTGGAAACGCCACATCTCCTGGTTCACCCTTCTTAGTAAACTGGTGGGCAGCAGGCACTTCTGGGGTTTCAGAGGTCATTTAGCAAACCCACAGGCTTCATACCCAGCTTTGCAGGTACCCAGCTCTTCTGGCAGCCCATGTATCATTGTTTTTTGTGGGAGTGTCAGATTTTCCCTTTGTTTTGCATTGCAGCCTTGCCTTACATTATTCCAGTCTTTTTAGTGTCTGAACAGACATCTTAATTTCTAAGGCAGAAATCACCAGCAGTGTTGTATTAATAGGCATATACCAGAAATTTTAAATGGAGGGAGACCCACTTTCTCTGACTTCTGGGTATAAGTGCTGAAAATCAGCACCAGAGTGGCTGTTTGCTGTGTTGCAAGTACTAAGGATTACTTTACCCCAGAGGCATTGCAGCACTAAAACAGTAAACATGCTGGATTGAAAAAAATGTTCAGAAACACACTGCAACTTGACATCATAAACCTAGATGGGATTTGAAATTGCATGTGCATGCACACAAGGATCTGCTGACAACTATACTGATAAAATTTGCTATAGAGTGCAAATCTTGAGGTTAACCAGCAAGACTAAGAAAACATAAGGCACAGAAATGTACTTCTGTAGAAGGGAAAAGAAATTAACCTTTCTAGTTAGGCATGGGTGGGAGAATCAGGATTACCAAAGTACCAAGGCAGGGACTGTTGCAGTTATACTGAACAAAATAGGACACATTATTGATCAGACAGACTTGATAGCAAATGGAAGATGAGATGTGCTTGCCAGTATAGATCTATTATAATAAAATATTCACAAAATGAATGAAGATTTCTTTCACATTTTTTCAAAGATTTTAAATTTTCTCAACTCTGGCTCATCAGAAGCAATGAGTTTAGGAGGCTCAGCAACATCATAGGTTTGGCCCTAACTAAAAGGGTAGTCTTCCCTTTAACAGGAAAAATGCAAAAAAGAGAAAAACATCACCTGTGTTACTGGTCTCACTCCCCAGGGCTCCCTCCCACCATCCAAAGCTTGGATGCTCAGTAGAGAGACATGGCTGCCCTGATACCTCTGCTGCTGTTAGCTTCAATGAGACATCAGCTCCTGAAAGGCAGTAAAGTCTCACTGCCAGATGTCAACTTTAATGAAGAAGCAATGCAGCCGAGAGGTCTCGGGCCTATTGTCCATTTCTCTTTTCTTCCAAGCAAAGCTGTTAGGGGATCAGGAAGAGCTATAGCAGAGATGAGTGAAGAATAGCGCATGACAAGCTGTGCAGGCATAAAGACGTATGCGTATGCCTCAGGGGCATTGAAAAGAACTATACAAAAGCCAATGCCTTTATCATCCCCTCAGAACTTGTCTTGCCTCTGTGCCAGTCCATTTGCAATATTGGCTAGCACTGCTTTGGAAATCAGATTTACATTATTGTAATGACTTTAGTTGAACCTTAGCATTTCCAGCTTAACAACAAGGCTCCCTCCTCCTGCTTCCACCTCTCACTTTCCAGAGGAGACTGCCCCATATTGCCGCTTCCCTGCTTCCTGTCTCCTCCAGGTATTGAGGTCCCTCCCTCTGCAGGCCTTTAGCCTTCCATTACCCACTTCCGCTTGCCTGCAGCATAAAGGTGTTCCAAAACCTGTCTCACTTTTTTCCTACCCCACAAATACTCTGAGGTGCAACCATGGATCCCCTTATTCAGAGGAGGTGGGGAGCAGGGTGCAGGCTGGCTTTGGGAAGGCTGCTGGTTTCAAAAAGGAGAATGAAAACAGTCTGGAGCTGGATCTTCCCATACAGAGCTAGCTGGAATTCCCCAGCAGAGTACATTGAGAGACACCCAGCCATGAATCCTGAACAGATTTTTATACTTGGAGAATGAGCCAATGTCTCAGAGAGGGTGAGTACTGTTCCCACTTGTCAAGGAAAGCATGGGATTTAGTCAACTGCAGGTAATGTCAAGCAAAACATTAATGCTTTACAAAAGACAAGAGGGATAAGAGACTTCCCCTTTCTCCCACAATGCACTCAATTGCTTCTTTTTTCCTTACTCATAACAGAATGTTTCTTTGTCCATCACATCATCTTTCTACTTGACTTCAGTCACTTCCTCTGAAACTTGAATTTCTCCAGCAAATACGTGGGGAATACAAAGCTCTAAATGAGGGCAAAGGGAATGTGACTGTGATGCCCACAAACAGGGGCTCAAATGTGTATAAACTGTAGATCTTAAGTCACTTCTCATTTCCTTATCATGATGCATTATATTCTGGGAATCATAACTGTGCTTCGGCAGAGAACAAAGCAGTGACCATGAACCTGGATCTCAGCTTTCAACAGAGAAATCTCACCAGTGGCTCTGTATCTTATCCACTGCCAAGCAACTTCTTGTATCTCTCCATCAGCTTCTGTAGGAGAGGTTTCTCCAGCTGGCCAGTGACCAAGAGCAGGAGCAAGCACCTGCCAAGCAGCTGTTTGTATTGCAGGTGTTCACTGCCCCAGCGTGCTGAGTCAGTGTTCTGCACCAGCAGTGCAGGCAGGGTGCAGGGATGCAGGGGAGCCTCAGTATATTTAACAGAACTTCCCCCTGCCCTCTCCTTTTATTTAATTTCCTCTTGGAAGTGCTTTTGTCGTTCTGTTCCTTTCATGGCATGAGAGCCAGTGAAGAGGAGGTCAGGTAACAATCGGTTGAATTCTTGGTGGCAATTTTGAAATCACTCACTTGGTTGTTGGCCACTGACCCGCATTATTTCATGTGCTGGATGTGTGAGTTACCCCATTTTCCAATGATTTCCAATCATGACTGACAAATACCCTTAAATGGTCATGTAAATGAAACTGTGAACACAACCAGGATGTCATACCAGATACTTCTCTAAAGCAATAGTCTGGGGAGGCTGCATTACCAATATGCTGTTGCTGTGTGTTGCTCAGTGTGCTCCATGGCATGTACCACGTGAGACACAGACAAAGCCCTGCAGTTGAGAGTTGTAGTAGTGTGCGTAGAATTCAGTAACAGGGTAGGGAAGCCTTGCTGGTTGTGAACTCAATGGTTATGCAATGTAAGCTGATTTGGTTTCACAAAGTGCAACCATAGGATGAGAAACAGCAAGAGGCTTTGCTGACTGCAGTACGAGGCAGGGTTTATCCAGGCAGAGATTTGCTAAATTTATGGTCAAAGGAAAATAAATCTGATGGTTTTTGGCAAAATGGCCATGGTGCTCAAGCCTAGAGTTTGCCTTCAGTGCTGCTCCTGCCTAGGGCTTAAATGCGTGCTGTTTGCATTATCCTTGCGTCCAGCTCTATAGCTACGGCAAAGTTCATGTGCTGAGGAAAGTGACGGTCCTGGGGTTTGGATGTCTGGAGATACACATTGTAAGACCTTTAAGTTCTTGCAGTAATCGTAAAGGCCCAAAGTAGCTGAATTTAGCCTCACAGAGAAACACGTCCTAATAATTTTTTAATACACTGATCAAACTCCTCTTTAATAACTATTTAACAGCATCAACTTGGACAACTTAAAACTTTTTGGCCTGGCTACAGCTACTGAGTTTGTGCCAGAGCCTCTCTCCCAACAGTTCAAAACTGCCTTCTACTTTACAGCTTACATATATTCCTGGATGGTTTATATCTGTTTGTTCAAGTGCCAAGACTGCCTTTCCAGTTAATAGCTCTAACCCTCTCTGGGATCCATTCTCTCATGTTTTACAGAGTAGTCATAAAAATCTTCAGTGCACCAACACCATCAGGTATGCAGATGTGTTTTCTAGGCATGACTATATGCTTTTTACAGGATTTCACTTTCTTTTTTTCAAATGAGTACTTACTGGCTGCAACATTGTTAGTTTTTAGGAGCAAAAGACTGAAACAGTTGTATTTATTGTGCACTCTACCACAGACTTAGTTGTAGGAATTCCCTTTTTGTATGAATCTTTTGCTTCTGCTTCTTGCTTCCACCTCAGAAGCTGCAGAACCTTGCCATGTTGATCCCGAAAGTGGTGGCTGGCGCACTCCCAGACTTCCCCACTCACCATCACATTTAGATTTGCTTGCAATTGTAATAGCTTCAGAAATAAGCTGGAGGCATGCACTTCCCCAGTACAAACCAGGCTGTTACAGTTGGCTGATGTTTGGCAGGGAAATCAGGACAGCTTGGATGAGGACTGGCAAAAAAAGAAAATCATTTTATGCCTCTCCTTTTTCTTTGCCATCACATTTTCAAACATTTAATAGAGCAAGGAAAAGGCAAATTTCTACAAAGACCACAGTGAGAGAACCCAATAGTGAGCTTCTTGCTTGCCTTATACCCTATTTAATCTCATAGATTTTCTTCTTGGTTTGGTTTAGACAATGCTATTTTTGATCTTAGCCTTCTGTAATTTCATCCAGTTCCTAATTCTTTGGCTGTTGCTCCCCTTAGATATCTTTCTTTATTAAGCTCAAATATGTCGTATCTTTTCCTCCTCGCAAAAACACAGACTTGGAAAAGACCTACTAAATCATCAAATCTAGTCCCTTTATCATGGGCATTAACATCATCACGCAGTAACTCTCCTGAAGTACCGTATTACATTTTTAAATTATCTTAACCTGATTAACTAGTTGTTCCAAATATCACTCCTCTAAAGATGAGAAAACACCAGCAGAGGATGGCTCTAGTGCATACCTTATGCTGAGAAAACTTTCCCTGGTACTGCCAATGCTCATGTTTACCTTTTTCATTGGTGATTCACGGTCCTCCAAGGGCTGTTCAACATATTCATATGTTTTCTCTTCTTTACCATTTGTCCCAATAGTCTTCTGCATTGATACTGCCCTCCCATCAGTGGATTTTACTACCAAACCTCTACTCATGCCAGAGCTTCTAATGAAAACACTAAATGATTGACACCCAGGCTGATCCTTCAGTGCCCATTGTATTCTCACAACAGCTCAAGACTTGACCTTCCAGCAAAAATGTCAGCTCCCCATGAGCAAGTGCCATAAGGATCTTAAATGCTCGTGCTAATCTCTGTATTCTCCAGGTTAATAAATGCTTTTGTATGACACACTTTCAAATGCTTTCTGAAAAATGTGTTACTTAGCTTCCTTTTACAAACTTACGGCTTCCTAACTGTCAGAACCATGCTAACATCATCCCACTTTGTATTTCTTTCCTTCAGTAATTCAGAAGAACTGGAGTCAAACTGATGAGTGAGTGTTTGCTCCAATTACTTGTCAATTCTTAATTTTGGTTGGGGTTTTTTTCCTAAATATTAGGTAGCATCTATGCTGTTCACCATAATCTCAACAATAAATCTGTTTTTAAAACCTTCCTACCAGCTTTGCAGTTCAATGTGTTAGTTATTTCAGTATTTGGCGTTGGAGGGTCCATTCCTCCAGCTTGAGCACATTATGATCATTTTAGGCTTGCTATGGGCTTGGAGGCACAAGTTCCCATTTCTGAATGCTCATTCCCAGCTGTCAGGTCATTGTCCTCCTGCTCTCTATTATCCTCCTTACAGAAAAATGAAGCAAAGAATTAGGTCCTAGCCCTGGACTCACTCCATATCTGCTTTTCTTCTTCTTACTTTATTAACCTAACTGAGGATTATTTGACTTTTTATTTCAATTTGTCTTGAAAGATTTATCACAGCTTGACTTTTGGCAAACTACCTTTTAGACCTGCATTATCAAACCTCCAACATGTATCTTTCTTTGCTAACAAGTCCCTTTTCTTATAATTTTTAAGGTCTTTGCTAAAACATTCATTCCTTTTTTCAAGGCTTTTTTTGGAGGATAGGTAACAAAGGTGGAAGGAAAATGAATTTGCTGCTCTTTCAGACAGAGCTGAAAGTACCCTGGAACTTTACTCATCTTGTCAGGAAAACTTACACCTTTGTCTGAAAGAAATTCAAGGTATTCCCCACAATTAAGTATGAACCACTTCAGTCCAGATAACTTGTTAGGTATCTGGACTGAATTTAGGTTTTTTTAGCTTATCAAAGTTTATCCCTCTGAAATATGCATTTTTTAAACCCAGTTTTGGGATCATTTTTATTCATGTACTCATTTTATTTAAATTGAGTTGACTCATGGTCACTGAAGGTAAGATTATTTTCAGCTCCTCCTCCTCTTTCTAAAAACCATGTTTAAAATAGCCTCGCTACTTGGATCAGTAACTTGTGATGAAACGTCAACTGTATAAATCTCAATTGATGTTTAGCCTGTGCCATTCATAATCACACCTCTTCCGCAGTCTGTTTGCTGCAGCCTATGCTGTATTTATATTGAGTTTATTCATTGATTAAATCTAGTACATTTCAGTATGCTACAATTTGATATGGTTTGGCTAAAGACCAGGTTCTACAAAGAGAAGTTAACATTAAATTAGAAAGCTGTAACACGCCTCTGTGACAGCATTCAAAATAAACACTTTCAATAGTAAGTTTTGTTAACAAGTAAAGCCGAGCCAAAATTGCATTAGATGGCTGGGATCTGACAAACACCAAAGATGCGATATAAGCAAGTAGTTCCTTCATTACTTACACAGTTCTTTTTCAGGAGACTCTAACATATAAGAAGAGTAGCTTTTGGCTATCCCCACATTGTCAGACAACCTGACTTCATGACAGTTTCCTCCCATATTGTGACCTTCTGAGCACATGCATTTGCAAGCATTCCTATCCTTTGTCATTCCTATGGTCTCTGGGTATGAACCTTCAACTGACACCCAGAGCTCATAACGCACATTCTGTGATAGAAAGACATGCTATAAAAACTCTGGTGGGCTGTAATATGGTTTTCATGTTATTTTAGACACTTTAAACAGAAAGATCAGAAGAAAAAATTGTTAGATCCCAGGGCCAGTGGACACCACAGGAGGTTACACAGTGTAATTTGACACATACCTTCCTGTGGGCTTCTAGCTCTGTGACCTCCCGTACCTGCTTTATTGTAAGGAAGTATTTTTATCTCTTGTCGTGTATAATTTCAGTTTACTCATTTTTCATCAGTTAGTCATCTACCTCTCTACAGCTGTTAGCAATTTGTTGTCATGACATATCTCGGGATTTTTTGCCCACATGGTGATTTGGCCTGCATTCATTAATAGTCTCCATTTTCCATACTTCTTCTGGACAAAGCACGATAATTATGTGAGTATATATATATATAATGGCTATATATATTGCATATAGCCATGGTTGGAACACAAGAAGTTGTGGAGTCATTGGGATGTGCCTAGTGAGTCACCTGACACACACGCATAAAAATCTATAATACTGTTATGTTGTCTTTATGCACAAGCTAAGATAGTTCTTGTACTAACTAAATTGTTCATAGAACTGCATTAATCTCAAAGTTTAATTATCATGGGTGATGATCGAAACTCAGAAGTTAAATGCTCCCATGATGGTAAAACCCCTCACAGAATTTCTGTCTCTATCATGTCAAGGAAATCTCCATCCATACAGTAGTCCGACACTTGAGGTCTTAAACAGGCCCTCTTAGGGCAGTAAAATTTTTCTTACAGTTCTTCCCCCAAAATGATCTTAACTAAAGTACATTGCACTATCTATCTTTGCTATTTTGTTCTACATATTTATAGCTTAATGCGTTCCTCACATAGAACATTACTTCACTTTTACAGTTGTTGCCATCTTTCTGAACAAATGCTCTTTGTGCTTTTCTTTGGGAATGGCTGCTGGTCAACCATATTTATATTAACCAGCTTCACAACTCTGCCAGGGTATGGAGAGTCTTCTCTCTCTGACTGTGGCATCTACCTCACTACTACTTCCCACAGTATCATTTTCTTTCTCTTTGCTGTCCAGTCACTAAGTATTTGGTCTTCTTTTTCCCTTTTCTTAAAATCAGCATGGGGAATACACTTATCTATTGATATGTATATATTTATCTCCTTATCAGATTTGGCATCAGAAAGGCCCTAATAAGTCCAGTGGCCATAATTCTGTCAAGTCTTTTATATTATCATGGGAATGCAGAGGGAGGTTCTTCTCCATATTTTCCCCCTTAGCATTGTCTATAAATGTTCTTAATCCTTTGGAAAGGTTCAGGGTTGTCTACATTACCAAGTAAGACAATGCAAAATAAAAGAATAAGTAGATTAAAGCAGTTACTGCTGAAGTGTCACCTCTCACACCCTCATTATATGGGGCTCTAGGGCTTTACTTGAGATAAGAACTAGTCTTGTTTCCTGCACCAAATGCCTCCATCATACATGTTGTTTGAAGCTTTCTAAAGAAGATGAGCCCACAAATGTTTGCATCTTCGTTTGGTGGGGGGGAGCATCTTTGGACCTCTCTAGGAAGGTCTGCTTTTGTCCATCTCACTTAAATTAAAGTGGCACATCAGTGTCCTGAAGTAATTCTACAGGGCACCTCCCTTGTCCCACATTGGAGCCCAGGGCACAGAAGTCCAAATAATGCTTTTATCATTCCAGATCTCCAAGAATACTGCCCTTGAATCTTGAATTTCATGTCATTTTTCTCACTGGCTATCTCACACCTAACAGCAATCATGTGGTTAGCAACCCTGTATGAGCACCACCAAGATATCCTGCTGCCAGAGGAACTTTCAGTCTGCTTATGGCACAAATTAACAGGTTGTGTCATCTCCTTGGGGAGCCAGTTAGCACCTCTCTGAAGAACCTCTCCAAAGCTGGAGACTGGATCTGGCAGTCTTCAAACAAAGCAGCAAAGAAGTCTCGTATGACATTTGCCTCTTTATATTGCACAAGAACCATTTCAGGTGTTAATGAAGCTCTGCATGGTTCAAGAGCCTTCTCCTAGACACAGGTTTTGTGTTAATAAAGCCCACACATTGAGTCAGAATCTAACAGTCCCTACCCAGCACTGAAGAACTTTTCGAAAGGAATGTCTATGCTCCTCCAAAAATAATCTGGTTTACCTGCACCAGAGCTGTTTCAGTGAATGGAATCAGTAAATGAGGAGAATCAGGGCACTTGCTTCAAAATTGCACATTTGTCCTGAGCCAGAACATAAATGTAAACATAGAGAATTTTTATCCTGCTCATTAGTACAGTTCATATCACTCAAATCAATCTCAGCTACATCAATGTGTGCAGCCTCTGTGTTCACTCAGGACTGCATGTGACCATGTGTCTTCAGCCACCTTCTCTCATCCTTTCTTTCCCAGGTGCAGGCTCCCGAAAAACCGTAATCCTAGTGAATGTCTCTTGCCAGAGTCCTCGACTTTCATTTCACTCTGCCCTAGAAGTTCACTCCACCAACACAGCTGGCAAAAAACTCTATTCAGTTTGTTGGAGTTTAATGAATCACTAGTTTTGTAAATGCCATTTACAAAAAAAGCAAAAAAACAAAGAATCTCTCAGGTTTTGGAACCATGGAGGCTTGGAGACTCTTGCATGTGTGGGTATGGAAAGAAAATAGCTGATCAGTGTAATTCCCATTCCATTTTTTTTTTTGACTATCAGGAAGCTTGCCACTGCCATGCGCTACTGTTGTCAGGAAAAGAATGAAGATGAGAGGGAAGTCTTGCCAGTGGGAATTTCTCAGCACTGGTTTCCTATATAACAATCAGCCTTTTTATAAATAGAACCTCATTCCATGCAATGATACAGCATTAATCTGTCACCACATTTGGCACTACCATAGGATCATGAACTACGTGCGTACCAATTGCCATTTGAGCTCATCCACCCAGCACAAGCTGTGATAATATTAGCTTGGTCAGAGTCACAAGTCTGTCAGTGCCAGCAACAATTCAGTGTCTGTTTCCAATCTCTGAAAGTCTCATATCTGCATCCTTTCATCCCAGTAAGTAAAATCCTGGACTCCTTCTCTTAGTATGAATAATTTGTCTTGTCACTCAGAGCCCTAAAGGAAAACCATGTGACAGTTTCTGTTAGCTGTTTATATGAGAAAAAAGGTTTTAAGAAGAGAAGTAAATGTATATCAGGCATTTTTAACTACTATTTATTAATTATTTTTTAAAAGCTTGAAAAGCTTCACCAGACTACGTTATGTAGCAGAAACAATTTGTTAGCCCACATCTTGTAAGAATCATGGAATTGTTTAGGGTGGAAAAGGCCTTTAAGACTACTGAGTCCCACCATTAGCCCAGCACTGCCAAGTACACCATTAAAGCATGTCCTTGAGTGCCACATTTACACATCTTTTAAATACCTCCAGGGATGGCGACTCAACCACTTCCCTGGGCAGCCTGTGCCAGTGCTTGACAACACTTTTGATGAAGAAATTTTCCTAATATCCAATCTAAACCTCCCCTGGCACAACTTGAAGCCATTTCCTCCCATGCTGTCACTTGTTACTTGGGAAAAGAGATCAACCCTTACCTCACTACAACCTCCTGTCGGGTAGCTGCAGAGTGGTAAGCTGTAGAGAGGTTCCCTTGAACCTCGTTTTCTCTAGGCTGAAAAATACAGTTCCATCATAAGCCTTGTTCTCTAGACCTTTCACCAGCTTTGTTGCCCTTCTCTGGACTCCAGAACCTCAACATCTCTCTTGTAGTGAGCGGCCCAGAACTGAACACGGTATTCAAGATGCGGCTTCACCAGTGCTGCGCACAGGGGAGCAATCACTTCCCTGTCCCTGCTGGCTATGCCATTTCTGATACAGGCCAGGATGCTCTTATACTTCTTGGCTGCCTGGGCACAAGCTGGCTCATGTTCAGCTGCCATCAGTCAACACCCCCAGGTCCTTTTCCACCAAGCAGCTTTCCAGCCACTCTTCCCCAAGCCTGTATCACTGAAAGGGGTTGTTGTGACCCAAGTGCAGGACCTGGCACTTTGTCTTGTTGAATCTCATACAATTGGCTGTGGCCCATTGAGCCAGCCTGTCCAGATCCCTCTGCAGAGCCTTCCTACCCTCAAGCAGATCAACATTTGGTGTCATCTGCAAACTTACTGAGAGTGCACTTGGTCCCCTTGTCCCGATCATTGATAAGGAGACTAAACAGAACTGGCCCAAATACTGAGCCCTGGGGAACAGCACTTGTGACCAGCCACCAACTGGATTTAACTCCATTCACCACCACCACTCTTTGCGCTTGGCCATCCAGCCAGCTTTTACTCAGCAAAGAGTACGCCTGTTCAATACATGAGCAGCCAGTTTCTCCAGGAGAATGCTGTAGGAAACCATGTCAAAGACTTTGCTAAAGTCTAGCTAGACAACATCCACAGCCTTTCTTTCATCCATTAAGCAGGCCACCCTGTCACAGAAGAAAAGGAAGGACTGGAGGAAGCCAGTCATTACTTGATCATCACTACAAAGGCACTATTCCTGCTAGGAGCTTTCTCAAGCAACCAAAGGGAAAATGATGTGAATATGATTCTTGTAAGTTTTATGGTCACCCAGATAGAGGCAAATAGAGAATGGTGTCAGTGACACTAATCAGTCTTCTATCAATTTACCCCTGCTGCTTCTCGTGAAAGGTCTTGATTAGCTACAGAGGTCCTAGGCTGGGCTGTCTGCAGGCTCAGAAAGATGATGCTAATCCGATGTATACAGCTCATACACAGAAAACTGTCTTCAGCCAGTATAGATTTAACTTTTTCCTTACTTTAACCAAAATATATGTAGGAACTGATAATTTAATTCTTTTTAAAAAGAAAAAAAATCTATTCATTCAATAGGCATCTTTCCAAATGCAAAGTTTCTGAATTTATTAGAACTGGATAGTAGTAAAACAGTAGTAGCTTTTGTAGCATTTCCATTTCAGTCACATTAGAGACAGTGGAAGTTTAGACAAGGATGTGGGACCCATGTGTGTATTGTAAAATCATCTTTTAGCAGTTTCACTGAAATTGCATAAAATGGTTTCCATTTTTCAAATTTGTATAAAGCTGAAAGTAATTTCCTTGTGGAGAAAAATCTTCTAATCCTCTTTAGAAGGATTAAAGTGTAAAAAATTCTAGCAATACAAAGTAGATCTGTAGGTGGATTTTCTACCTGTCTTTTCAGCCCTGTAGCTGATAAATGAATCATTACCTGTTTCATATTGTTGAACAAGTCTGTATTCTTAAAGGTATTCAGTGCGAAATAATTTGCTCAGCAAGTGAAAACTCAAGGTTGACTAATCGTATTTATGTTAACTTGTACAGGTAAGGTATGATTCCTGCATCTGTTGACCAAGTAGTCATCTAGTAGAAAGCACCTAAACTTTATGCAAAGGGGTATAGTCCAGCCACCATTTACCTGTGTGTCTAATTACCAAGAGAAGGCCAACTGCAACCAACAGAATTACTCCAGAAGGTTAAGCAAGTATATCAGAGCGTGCAGGAACAGAATTCAGGAAAGATGAGTTAATTGGAAATTTGAGGAACACAGTTGGGAAGCTGTGCACTGAGTTCCTGAGATAAGGGCCCCTATTTTTAATTACCTAGGTGGAAAAGAGCAAAGTTAAATTATTTTTAGGAAATACTAAGAACATATGTATGATGTGATATGCAATAAAAAACATGGAGATGTCAGTATTTGCTAATTATTCTTGCACAATTAGCAGAAAAACCCACATCTATTGATCATTAACTGAGCATTAAGCTTCCTTTCATTTTGAGGATGATTGATAAATATAAACTGGCTTTGGTGGTTGCTGTTACATCATAAATGAAACTTTTGTCAACAGTTACCTGGGTAAATGCGGACATTTTTACAAATACCAGAAGTAAGCAGATTTGCTGCATCACTCCAGCGGAATCCCTCGTAAATGCGAAGGCAGTGCTTATGTGTTGTCTGCGAGAAATAATCTTTCTGGAAGTGTATGTGACCAGCTCAGGATAGTAAATTATTGTACAGTTTGTCTCTAAGGTCTTTGGAAGATTTTATGAAATTGTTTAAGTTCAAGCAGGCAAAAGGCAGCTTACAATTTGTCCTACCTCCATGTTCTGAGTAAATCAGTCCTTATCTAATTGTCCTTGTTTCTAAGCCTAATTGTCCTTGAAAGTACTATAAGCTGTTGTATTTTCACACAAATCAACTCCTCAGGAGAATTTGTCAAATGCCTTAGGTGCGGCTTTTATTGTACGTCAAATGCTTTCTGCAGACATGCTTTCAAGGCTTTGTTAACAGCAGCTGTATAGTTGTCAAAAGGAAACAGCCATTCCTGAGCTCCGTTTTCACATCTCTCCCAGTATGTCATTATATTCTTTCAGTGCAGGTGTATTTTTATTTTGTGGGCATTAGAAGTGTATAAAAATGACAGCGCTTATGCTTGTCCAGAAAAGACAAGAACTTGCTGCATTTCCCACAGTGGTGGCAGCCGTTGGTTGCGCAAACTACTTGGTGCATAAACTGTGGTTTCCAAACAGAGGTTTGGCTCAAAAACTGATTGAAAGGATGAAAGCCACAGAATATATTCTTTTAAATTAGCAGATTTACCTGCAATTTAGAACACAGTGCACCAATATATTATTAAGACTTATAAAAGATGGTTTAGGATCCATTGTATCTCATAAGCCATACTAAGAAAGAAGGGCTAATGATGAAAATGTGCTTGCTTCCAAGTTAGGAAAGGCAGTACAGACAATTACTCAAAGCATATGGATTTTCTGATTCTCCCAAATGCAATAAAAAACTGATTTTACTTAATTTTTATATCCTATCCTCCCCTGCTGAAGATGTCCCTGTGCCATTGCCCTGGCTGGTGCTGCGCTCATGTTGTTTGCTTCAGTGAATCCAACAAATCCATCAGTATGACCAAGGGCTGCAGTCAGTCATATCTGTGCGCGATTCCCATTGCTCTGGTAGGAAATGTGCTGTGAGTACCCAACTGCTCTGTCACCTGTTACCAACATGCTGCCTTCCTGCCAAAAATTAATTCAGGTTGGACAGGACCTCTGGAGACCACCAGGTCCCTCACCCCACTCACAACAGGGTCTATCTGCATGGTGTTTCCCAGGGAAAGGCATTGTCCAGAAGGATCTGGCAGGGTACAAGTCATGCCTTCAGCTGTGCCCAGGGACAGTTCCTGTAGGGAGTGAGAAGCCAGGTCTGATGCAGAGGTACATTTGGTCCAGTCCTATGAGGCTGGTATACTGGCACGTTTCCTCAGCCCATGGGTTTTCTCACACAGTGACTCAGTGGGGTGGGACCATGTTAGTGAAGATTCAGTGTATGGGTCTGCCTTTTTGTGTGTGTTTTCGTAATGGCGTGTCACCACCTCAGGACACATCATATCCTCCCATCCTGGTGCTACATCCCTGTCATGCTACCCTCCACCACAACACATACGCTCCAGTAGGAAAAGGGGCAAACAACATCCAAGGAGGCTGCTCATCAGTGACCACAGGACGTGTCTGAACTGCAGGTCATGTGCCAGACCAAGGCTATTGCCTTGGTCTCATAAGATGCTGGGGCAGTGGTTACGACTTTGAAGTCTCTTGCCCAAGAGCACACATGTCCTACCCAAGGTGTGGGTGGCTGGGCACAGCCCTCACCCTGGCACCATCTAGGCAGGAGACATCACATCAGCTGCTGGTCAGTGGGCACCATTGGCTCCGGTGACTCAGGTGGCTTCAAGTGATGGAGCACATACAGATTTGTCACACTGTTTTGCCTGCTCCACAAGAGCCGTGTTGGGCTGTGGCAGTACCTGCTATCCCACAGCAGGGCAGTTTCACTGGGAATTAAGTGTCAAAGCAGATTTCTGCTACTTAAAAATGAAGTCAGCCTTTAGCAGTCACACAGGCTGAAGGATGAGCACTTGAACACCTACCCTTTGTCCCTGTCACAGTATGGCTGCCCCTACCCACAGCAGCTGGTGGTCGGTGTCGACTGTTTTTCCATGTGGGAAGAGGCTTTTCATTCCTCTTGGTGTTAAAAGGATTAGCACTGTTTCATGTTTGAGATGTCATGTGGTGATTCCTCAGGTAAACCGGATCAGAAGTTGACAGCAATGTTGACAGCTTATTTTTCCTTGCAGAACAATGTCATTACCTGTGTTTTCGAGGAGTACGAACCTTATGCATGAAACATATTTCAGTTAAAGTGGTACTGCCAACTAGCAAAAAAATCTCTTTGCTATTACCTATGCTTGTTACAAGTACTTAGATTACCAGAAATAATAGGTGGGGTTTTCCTCTATTTTCCTCTGGTTAGCTTGCCTGGCGTTTGACAGTAATCCAGTGTTTCCTTTGAATATCCAGGTTATTAATAATTTTTCCCTTTTCTCTTGTGTGAGCCTTTCTTATAACAAATTAGTAAATCAGCATCACAAGGAAAGTGAGATAGTTCTGGAACAAAAACTGTCCATGATTCAGGATGTAACTTTATTTTTTTAAGCACATTTGATGTTGTATCTTAGGGTTTTTTATATTAAATGCTCAATCATAGCTTTTCATTCCGTGACTTGTTTTTAAGTAACCTGTCTTTGAAGCTCAGGATGAAAAAGTGTGTTGCTTTACTGATAACTATGTAGGTTCTTATCAAAACGGAAGTTTGGTCTCATTATCCCATTGTTCTCCTTTTCTTTTTTCTCCAAGCTGCCTGTCTCGTCCTGGGTTGTATGATTTTTCCTGATGGCTGGGATTCAGATGAGGTAAAACGGATGTGTGGTGAAAAGACAGACAAGTACACGCTGGGGGCTTGTTCAGTCCGCTGGGCATATATCCTGGCAATTATTGGAATCTTGGATGCCCTGATCCTCTCATTTCTGGCATTTGTGCTTGGCAACAGACAAGACAGCTTGCTAGCAGAGGAGCTCAAGTTGGAAAACAAAGGTAGGACTGCTTTAGAAACACTATTATTGCGTGGCCTTGAGGGCAATTGCTGAAAAACAATTATTGGTTTCAATTTATTTTATACTTAAAAGTTGGTATGATGGCTTGCTTCATAAGTTGCTGGGTAAGAAGAAATTACAGGGGCAGAGGAAGTCTGTATTTTCAGCCTCCAAATTATACGAGCTCGAAATTGCCATTAATTGCTGCACTATGCATGATTTATCCTTAGTTTTTGGAGGTGTAGATAGGATGGTTTTGTGTTACCCAGTTGTACATTATTTCATTAGCATCTAAATTTCTGTAAAAATCTGTTTCTGTACCCCATGCAAGATTTGTTCATTTGGTTCCTTTAGGAGTTTTCACTGTGACATGGCTGTAACATGGCCTATGTGTTAGCACAGTACACAGTAAAGGAGGTATTGATTTGCAAGACTGGCAATGAGATGTGTAATGGGACCACCTATGCAGCAAGGCACCAGTGGCCTAAGATCAGAGCCAGGAACAAAGAAGAATACTAGTTCTTGTTTGATTGTTTTGCTTTGAGCTGATTAATCAGCTCATGGGAATCTCAGATGCTCTAGTAACTGAATATTCATGCAGTGGGTTGGGGATAAAACACATTTCTGGATTAAGAACATGAAACTTGCTCAGGCCAGTAGTTTTATCCCACAGTTGTGAGTGGAGAAGTGCTGTTTGGTGAGTATGTGCAAACCTGGCTGATTTCTGCAGCCCCTTCCCCTTGTGCTCCCCCAGCATCCACAGGTGTGTAACTGATGTGATGGACATCACAGAGGGCATGTCCCTGCCTTGTCTTTTCAGTGGGCCTATTGTCCTTGCATGTGTCTAATCCCTTCTGAGCCTGCTGAGACTGTTGGCTTCTACAGCACCATGTGGCAGCAAGTTCCTGAAGCTTGCTACTGGCTGCTAAAGAAGTACTTTCTTTTATCTGTTTCAAATTGATCCCCTGCTAGTTTCATCGAATGTCCCCTAGTGAAGGATTCTGCATTCAGCTCATCCACCACCTTTGTAATTTTGTAAGTTGCCTCTAATAATAGCAAGGATATTAAGAGCCCTTCACCACTGGATTGGAAGTCAAAAGCTGTTTGGCAGCCTGGGTTGTACAAAAATAGCTCAGTCCTGCTCTAGGAGAACCATTACCCATGTATCCGAAAGCCACCACACAGTGGCTCCAGGTTGCTGATTACAGACAGCGCACTCAGCCCAAAGATAAATGGACTTGAAGACTGGACTTCACATACAACTCCAGACCTGGTTAGAGCCTGCTAATGTTGAGGGTTAAGGAAAGTCCATGTTGCCTGCAATTGCACGTGTACTTCTGTTCTGCAGGTAAACTGAGGGCATAGGTTTCAAGGATTGTCGCTGTGGCCATCTTCTATAAAGAAAATATTCATCTGCATTTGAAAATTAAAATACTTATCAAAAGGGCATTCACAGCTATGCCACAAGTGCTTTTGGCCTCAGCACAGTGTCTGATTTGTCTCTACTATACACAGCTCAGGAGCCCTACAACTGCTTGCATCAAAGAATCTCATCTGTTTTGGCATCTTACAAGCAAAAAAGCAGCTTCTGGAGACTCATCACCTCTCACATTGCTGGCACAAGCTCCTGCCAGAACATTTGGTCCTCAGTATGTTGGACAAAATCATTCAGCAGCTTATTTTCCTTGGATTAAACATAGACATGTACCACACCACTAGCTTCAAAGCAAACCAAAACTCAACAAAAACTTTGCCCTTCAGATAAGCCTATTGTTCAGCACTTTTTAAACTGTCCTTCAAATGAAAACCAAAAAGGCAGCTTTTCTTCTAAAAAGAACATCCTTTTCCCCTCACATCACAAAAAGCTTCTTATAAGCAGCAACAGGGCAGGTCTAAATCCCTCTGGATCCCCCCCAGCATTTCCCCACCTGCATATTTTGCTGCCACCACCACTGCCCTGGAAGACATAGCACCAGCATGAGTGCACACCAGCACCCCCATGAGTGGTGGGGACATGGCAGATACCAGTGCGAGCAGAGCACCAGCTCTCCACTTTGCTGGAGTCCTTCCTCTGGCCTTTTGGATGCCAGGAAAGCCTGCCTGCTTCCTAGTGAGTAAATATCCTACTGAGACAACAAGGCACTAGTACTTAATTCCCTCCAATGGTCTCTGATCTCTGTACAAGGTGGGCTGCAGTTTGCCATTCCCGACACTGTCCTGATGGAGCAGGTTGATAGATCTGATGATTCCTGCAGACCATGGAAAGGTTTCTGCCAAAAATGCTGCAGTCTGAAACAGGCACTGGGACGTGTAGGTAGATCTCATTCATTTTTGCAGCTAGAAGTCATTTAACAGTGTTTAGGAGGAAGATTTGGGGTTTGTATAGCCAGGACTGTGAGGCAGGTTTTGTAATCCTGCTTGTCACTGGCTGCACGCTTAGATGATCAGTTTGAGGCAGTGGTCTGTGTTAGAGCAAGTGTTGATTACTTACACCATAATAATGACGAACCTGGTAGAACATTAGGACGAGCACTTGTCTTGAAGTTTGCACCAAGCAACCTCCTGTCTGTACCCCTGGCATGCACTGCAGATGCATGAGGGCTTTGACACCCCATAAATGACATTCGCTTGTCCCCTTTCAGGTTAAGAGATGCTGGAGAACTACTCATCAGCATTAATCCACATGCAGAGTATTCATGTGTCTCTTGGAAATGGTCAGGATGTGAAAATACTGAAATATGCAAATATCACTAGCGTGCCTCCCATATAGACAAGAAGTTAAGACTAAGGATATGAGCAATGCCTTATAAGCAATAGCCTCAGCCTCCCAAGCTACTCTTACAAAATGAAGTCAAAGCCCTCATAAAAAGTAGGCCTGAATGCTAAACATTCCTCCACTACACCCCATCCCTCTTTCCTCCTCCTCATCTACATGAGATCTGTCTCTGGGCTTGTGCTGGCTCCTGCTTCTAGATCAGCAGGTATGGATGAGGAGCATGCCTTTCTCAAGGAGGAGTCCCTGTGCTGCTGCTGTCATCCAAGGGGCAAAAAATGTGGCTGAATGGTCAGGGCTGTTGTCGTGGTTTAAGCCTCTCAGCCACGCAGTTTGCTCACTCATTCCCCCCTCTTTCTTCCCCCCAGCTCCTGGGGGGATGCGGAGGAGAATCGAAAGAATGCAACTCCCACAGGTTGAGATAAGAACAGTCCAGTAACTGAGGTATAACACAAACCACTGCTGCTACCACCAATAATAATAATGACAAGGGAAATACAAGGAAAGAGAATACAACTGCTCACCACCCGATACCAAGCCCTACCCAGCAGCAAATCCCCTCTTCCTGGTCCCTGCCCCTCCTCGTTTTACATCCTGGGCATGACGTGCTGTGGCGTGGAATACCTCTTTGGTCAGTTTGGGTCAGGTGTCCTGTCTCTGCTTCCTCCTGGCTTCCCTTCCTCCCTGGCAGAACATGAGACTCAGAAAGTCCTTGGTCAGACCAAAACATTACCAAGCAGTAACTGAAAACAGTGGTGTTATCAGCGCTGTTCCCAGGCCCAAAATCAAAAACACAATGCTGCACCAGCTACCAAGAAGGAGAAAAATGACTGCTGCTGCTGGATCCATGACAGCTGTCCATTGGGCTTGACCCCATTGACTCCTTCTTTTTGCTGGTGGTGATGTCACAGAATCATAGAATCATAGAATTGTTTGAGTTGGAAAGGAACTTAAGATCATCTACTTCCAACCATCTGCCGTGGGCAGGGACACCTCACATTAAACCATGTCACCCAAGGCTCTGTCCAACCTGGCCTTGAACACTGCCAGAGATGGGACACCACTTCTTTGGGCAACCCATTCCGGTGTCTCACCACCCTCACAGTAAAGAACTTCTTCCTTATATCTAACCTGAACTTCCCTTGTTTTATTTTGAACCCTATCCTCTGGTTATAGGCCTGGACATCTCGTAATGTGTGATAAACAAGGTGTTCCCTTATGGGACAGTCCTGGCTCCATCAAGCGGAAAGCACCTTGGGGGCAATCAACACTATACTCAAGAAAAACCTCAGCTTGCCCTGTCAGCTTTTCCTCTGCTTCTGGGTCTTTGCCCCCATGCATGTAGGTATCGTTATGTGCTAGCTCAGCGGAGATGAAGAGACAATAAAGTAGCAGAGTCACAACAGTATTCATGTATGTGGAAAACCCTTTTAGAACAAGAAATGATTAGGCAGTGACCAGACAGCTGGGCAGCTGCTTTCTTAATTAGGTAATTGTTCTGTCTGGAGGCTTCCTTGCAGATGAGCTCCCACAGACTCAATGAGAGTGCAGTGGCTGTGCAAGTTCCTGACACCACAGTGCTTCTGAGCATTGGTGGCAAGGAAACAGTTAAAAGTATATGAAACACAACAGGATGGCAAAAAGGTGAGAAGATGTCAGAAAAAGGGCAAGCAGTACTGCTCTGTAGATTTACCATGCTGAATTGTCCACCTGCTCTGTGCTTTTGATGGCTACAGTTCTGTATATTTACATAGGTTAATCAAAGCTCATGAGTAAGGAATTTGACTGTTAAAATTATTCATGGCAAAAGACAGCCCAATTTTTGCTGTAAAAAACAGTTTCTTTTTCACTACATGACAAAAATAGTGCTTACTCATTTCTTATTTGTGTAGGTTTGAGAGCAAACTTCTATGCAGGTTTCATGTCCAAGAAATGTAACCCAGGCTTCGCAGACTTTCTTAAGGTTATAGGCTATTTATTTAATGCAGTTTCCTAATCATGCAAATTTTACACAACAATCTGTACCTTTTTTAATTAAAAAAATGCCTTTTGGAGAAGAAAAAGGTTTTTCTAAAAAGACTTTCCCTTTATGCGTATGCCATTTGAAAAAGGATGGAACAGTATTACATAGTTTTATTTAGTTTATGAGAACTAATGGTAATGACTTAAAGGCCTGTATGTTATTAAAATAATGACATACAGGGTGATGACAAAAATAATCTGAATAGTCTGAATTCATCTTAGTTTTAAGCTTCATCAACAGCATTTTGAGAGAGCCATCAACATCAGCCATAAATCTTGATGTGCTGTCATAATTAACATTTTGAACTATAATGTCTTAATGACATAAAATTAAAGTTCTGGCCAAAGGGTGAAGAGACCAAAAGAGAATTTTCCAACAGAAATTGAGAGTGCAAGGTTATTAATTTTATGGTAGAAAGTGGTAATATGGTGTGCATTATGAGTGATAAATACAAAAGCATTCAAAAGAAACTATCCTGTTAAGTAATATCAGTCAGAGCAGGTGGATGATGCACTTTGTGGACAGCTGTGGCTTTTCTGAGGAATAGAATAGCTTCACAAGGTGTTTAACATTTGACTCATCTTTGGGCCCATATGGTCACAGATAAGCAAGTTGCACTGAAGATTTCCCAGAGTTAAAAGCCTGGAGCTGAAATAGATGGAAGGAGCCAGGAACCAGACTTGAAGGTTTCATCTACCTTTTCAACAGATTTGAAGGATTCATCTACCTTGCAGTGATTGCAACTCTCACGGACTCAACAGCCACACTGCAGAAAGCTTGTCACAGAGCTCAGTGCAGGATGCCCAAGCCGGGACTTGACAGCTGGTTGACACTTACACCTTCATTATTTTCCATATCAGCACTGTCAGGGCCTGATCCAGGCTGTTGAAGGCTGGCTCCATAGATCAGCCTGAGCTGCAGTCACTGTGGAATAGACACACTTAAAGATAGAAGCTAAAGGGAAGTTGTTTCTTGGTGACAAAGCATTTTTTCTGTAAAAGAAATAAAATAGCACCTTTGACTGGAGAATCGTCTTCTGTAAACAGGAATAGTCTACCCCCATGATTGCTCGAAAACCATCTGCAAAAGCCTTCCTATCTGAAGCCATGTGACAGGAGGCCAGCAGCACACTGTCAAGGGCCTACATGACAGAGTGTGCATCAGCTGTCATTCTTCAAAAGGAAAATAGCTCAGGTCACAACGCATGTGCAAACTGCTGCAAAATTGCAAAGCCCAGCTTATCAGCATGTAGTTCTCCTGGCGCATGCACACAAACATTCAGGATAACTTATTCAAAATTAAGTGAATAAACATGAATATTGATGCCCGGTTTAAGTTTCCACATATAGCTACAATGCATACAAGAATTATCAACAGCCCAGGTAGTAATAAAGTCAGAACACCTTGTATACCCCTGTGTATTCTCTATCTGATATATTGCATATTCTCTATCTGATCAAATTATATAGTTCCTTTTTTTCTAATGTCCTGTATCCCCTGGCTCCTCGTGATAAACAAGCAGTTAGTACATGCACCTTTTCATTTCAGTTAGCCTAGACTCTTAAAGAATAAAAATACTGTCAAAAAGAAAATGCAGGATTTCTCTTGCTCTTTTCCCTTTTGTAGACTGGCATTTCTCTTCATGTCTGCTAGTCTCCTTCATCTCCATCCTTTCTTTCTAAAGCATTCAGGAGTCACCCACTTCAGCCTGTTGCCACTTCAGTGTGTCGCTCCATGTTCAAAACACTTAAGGTGACTTTGAACTCAGAACCAACTTGAGCACTTGAATTTCCATTTGAGAAGGGGAATATTGAAGAAACTCACTGGGGAGTGATCAGTGACGGACTGCTATAGCCAGCCCAACCACATGCACTTACCAGGCAGCAGCTGGCCAGCGGAATCTGGAACTGCATCAAAAGGTTTATGCTCTTGCCTCAGAGGAGAAGTATTTAGGTACTCTGCTTTTCAAAGGCAAAATCAGGCTCTTCTTTGAAGCCCAGAGCGAGGGTTCCAGGTTGGAAATTCCTGGCCCTCATTTCTAGCTTCAAAACATGGTTCTCTGCCATGTCAGCCAAGGACAAACTTTTGTCAGAGCTGTGAAGAGCTCACATGTTATCTCAGCTTCAACTGACAAGTGGCTCATCTGTCATTGCATCATTGCCATTTGCTCCAATTGTTAATTTATTTGTTTGATTAAAACTTATTTTTATTCAGGTGTCACCTCCACAATGAGCTGGAAGGAGCTCTGAGTACAAGAGCAGTAGGCAAATAGTACAAGACATATTTCATCTAGAAACCTGCAACTAGAAGCCAAACTAACAGGCTTTTTTATAGATTTTTTTCCCCAAAAAATTTCCTTCTTTAGCTAAAGGCAACCATTTGCCTGTGATTTCATCTATGTAAATAATATTTTTAAAAAGAAAATGTAAAGATAAAACATGGGCTATTTGACATCGGGGGAACTGACTCTCCAGACTAAAGGTTCTCATAGCACTGCCTATCGGATCTATTCCCAAGGTCTGATTTTCATCCAAGTACTGTATGAACAGTCACTGGATCCAAATGCAGGACTTTCCCTTGCAGCGTCTTAGTGTCTTGTCATGCATTCTCTCCCAGTGTATGTTGAATTCTGTAGCACAAAGCAGAACAGCTCCAGACAGAAGATTTTTGGTCTCTCCCCTCCATAGTAGTTAACAGTATGTTGCGTAGGACGCATTAGAGACCAGAGCTGGAAGCCTGAGAACCTCCAACTTCAGCAGGGAACATCCTCAAACCAAGATAGGTGGCAGATCAAAGTACATTGGAGGTTTTAGTAGAAGCTGAAGGAAAGAAACTGGGAATTGAGACCAGAAGGCAAGGTTCTTTGATACAGACATAGAAGACACTTCCAGGTCTTCCTTTTGAAAATGCCTGCTTTTGTGTTTACAAGCATGCAAGAAGCACATGTATATGCATGCATGTGAGAAGCTACTTAGATTTTTCTACTGCTATTGAGTGGCAGTGAGGCAAAAGTCCTGCACTGGTGTTCAGAATAGCTGAGTTTGATTCCTGTTTCTCTTACTGAGTTTGGATCTATGATTTAATTTCTCTATTTCTGTTTCTTTTATATGGGGAGGAATGAGACTGACTTTGTTGATAAGGCATGTTGTGGTTCAGCAATGAAAGGTGAATTAGAAAGGTAAATGGTGGTGGAATTTTTATTGAAGTATGTATTCCAAGACTAAAACCTGATAAAAGAACTTTATCAGGGAACTACTTTACTAACGTGCTAAGTGGTGATACTCTTAAGGGGAGGCAAATAAGGCATCATAACTGAAAGTCAAAAGCTGATTAAAATACCTCATTAAAGGTCAATCTTGCAGTAGTGCTGATTGATGCATCAGCTGATCCAACAGCTCCTTTCCAGCTCTACTTTCTATAATGAGAAAGTAAAATTAGTCCTAAACATATGCATTAATTACTTAACTGAAGAAGTTGGAGATCATGAATAAAGAGTCCGAGTTCCCCACTGATTAATTAAGGAAAAACACAGTGAACTGTTTTCTGTCTTGTAGAAAGATGGATTCCACTCTCTGTGAGACTCTGGAAGGAGTCTTATACAATAGTTCAGATAAAGAAATCATCATTCTATTTAATGAGGTCATGATATGAGGGACCAAGTATGGGGACTTCAAGGCTTGGAAGCAAAACGCTAGGCAGTCTCAAAAAATGCTTCTTGAACAGTATAGGGAACTCAGGGCATTGTGTGGGCTCTATGCTCAGAGGAAAAATTCTGTAGGGCAGCAAGCCACAGAGGGGTTGAGGATTAGACAGTGCTGTTACAAGCTAAAACAAATCTCTGGAATGGTCAAGACAAATCCATACAAAGTCTGGACTTATCTGGAGACCTGTGTTGTAAACTTATTGAGGAAGCATATGACCTGTGACAAGCAAGACCATATTTACTGAGCCGGAAGGCAACACATCTGACTGTGCCATCACTAGTAGTTTCGTTAGAAATGGTGTTTTGAAGTTTTGACCAAAAAAAAATCAGAAATATTTCACCATACATGGATACATAAAAGCAAAGTAGTTTGCACATATTTCACTCCAGGTAGAGCTATTCACACAGAAAGATTATCCTACCCTACAGTCCATACCTTTTTCCCTACTGATAGGAGCCATGTTTGTAGGAGGAACTGCAAAGAAGAGGAGAGCTCATGAATCAGCCACTCTTGCATGAATGTTTTTGGACAAGATGTTCATGCAGACTAAATAATGAAGGCAAGTTTGTGCCAAGAATCTGGACTGTGACTGGGAACAGCTGATCTAGAGGACATTTCTGCTGCTCAGCCCAGCCTGCCACTTCAAGAGAGCTGTTCATGCTGTCCATATGTTCATACCATCCCTAATGTCTTGTCCTCTCACATAGAGGAAGCCTGTAAAACTGCGCTGTAATTATTCCTTCTGGAAGCAAGTTCCAGTAATTTTCTTTGAAATCTTTCTCACAATTTAAAAAGCCATTAGTTTCATTGCCTCATTTCCACTGTGAATTTGTTGTGTCTCTTCTTCAGCACCTTCATAAAGTCAGGATCATTTTCTATCTGCAAACAAAATACGTGAAAAAACATACAGGTAGCCTCTTCCTTTCTGGGCACAGTGTCAGTAGAAACAAAGGATGCTGTCAGCAGCTTTAGAGTAAAGGAGCTATCAAAAAATCAAAATGAAAGCAAGGCAAACAAACAGCCCTGTTTCACAAAATCGTATTCAATGAGACATTTCACACCTAACAAGATATTGGAGATATCTGACTCTTCCTGGTTTCTGTTACAGGTAATATCCAAGACCACATACTACAGTAACGAGTAAAAGCTGACCTGTTTGATGTTGTCAGTGTACATTCTCTCTATTAAGCCAGTCATTATGACATGGCTTTATTCAACAACCTTGAAACTGTTCATATTATTCCTGACTTGGTCTGCAACTTTGTGTGGAGTCCCTCATCTTCTCCTGAATGACAAGCTTGGCGGACTTCAGTTTGTTATTACCAAAGAGCTCTCCCTGGGTGCCTGGAAAGCATGACCTTGGGACAGGCCCAGACAAGGGTACTTGTGTATTTTAGTTCCTTGGCCGAGCAAACCAGCCCGAGTTTGCTGCAACTGAAAGTTAGGGTTCTGCTCTTGATGCCAAGATCTTTGTCTGTTGACATTGGTATGTCTGTAAAGTTTTACTTGATACAAAACAGAAAACAGCAGAAGAGAAAACAGAGACATGATATTCATGGGTAATATTGCACTAAAGATTGCTATAGGCGTGTCCTAACTTAATTTGCTAAAAAGATACACGACAGATAGCAATTGAGATTATAATCCAAAGATATTTTACCAAGGTTTTGCCTATCTCTGTGTCTGGACTATTTTTTTTTTTCTTAATTCATGTTTTTAACTGAAATACATTATTTTGTTCATAGCACGTGGCCCGTGTTATTATGTTTAATCTCTCAGGCATTTGGCATGCCCTCACTACAGCTGTCAGAAATATTTTTATGCACCTACTTCAAGAGCATTTAGCATGAAATGTACTCAACAGACATGGTGAAACTGAAAGTAGAGGATTAGTTGCAATCTTGTTTGACTAAATGCATTTACAACACCGCAGCACATTTGATTTTACAAACCACCTTCACCTTAGTTTTGTAAATCTAAAACTTTTCAGGATCACAGTGAGCTGGCATGAGGGTGTCATTGCATGAAGTTATTCATCTCTTTCATCTCAAAGCACTTGCACCCTTCTAGGTGGCAGCGTTTGACGCAAGACAGACCATTGCTCTATTTCTCTTTGTTATTTCCCTCAGTTCCTGCCTTCTGATGTTCCAAACTAATTCTCTTTTAGTCACTAAGTGCATTGTTCCTGTCTAGTGTGTGCACGCTGAAACCACGACTCACTGCTCTTTGTATAACCCCATGTCTGATAGAGGCTGAAAGGACCAGCATGCTCATTTAAACTGTTCTCCCATATCACACAGGCTGTAGGATGGCCTGAGTCCCCCTCAGTTTATCAGCACTGTGTAACTGTGGAATCAGATCTGGATGCTGTTCCAGGAGTAATTCTGACTCTGCCATACCCAGCAGAGTTACAATTCCTCTACTGCTCAGTGGTTTCTCTTCTGCAGCCAGGATGCTCAGCAGCCCATCTGTCCACCAGCACTGCTCCACAGGCTCTCTGTCAGTGTGTGGCTGCTTCTCTTGCTCCTTGACATATCATTTTGCATCAGACCATGCTTATAGAATGAGCTATTTGGCAACACAACTGAAGACTTCTTTGGTACCTCTTCGCCAGAGCACTTTAGAGAGAAAGAAAATGGATATTTGCCACTGGCTCCCAGCAATCTGGGAGAAAATCTGGGTGTTGTATGTCTATCTCCTTCTTCCTCACTAGAAGGAGATGAAAAGATGTGAAGAAGAAGAGGAGACCAGAAGCCTTCTTTCTTTTCTACATGTGCGCTAAACTCAGAACCAAAAGCACCTGAACATAAGCCCTGTTCTCTGCACTAACAGTGTCAGGGCAGTTTGTGCCTACCTATGACTTTGTTTTCTTTCCTTTCCTTCCCACTTTTCCTAGGGTCTCATAACCCCTCACTGCACTTGAACAGCTTAGTCAATAAAGGCAGATCTTTACTGGATGAATACTCCCCACTGTCTGGTACAGCTGAAGACCCTGGTTGCCTACTGTAGGGTCAAATAGGTGAACAACCATCATGAAATACTGATTAAATCCACCAGCATTGCTACCAGCAGTGAGGTGTAAAGGTAGATAATTTCTTGCTTCCTGAAAACAGAGGTAATAGTTTAGCTGTACTTTTTACCCTTCTAACATAATAATATTTGTGAAAGATAAATGCACATTGGATGAGAATTGAGAAAAACAGCAGTGTTATGTAAGTGGCTGCTAAAATGGATGCATCTAGAATCTCTGCAGAGTACAATAGTTCAGTTATTTAGCGGTTACTTCCAACAAAACACATCCAGAAAACAAATTAGGTTGGCGTAGCTAAAATGGACTCATTTTATACAAAATGTTTACTACTATTCTTTTTATATTTAAGCAGCTTATTGAACCAGAATCCTCAGATCTTTTCCACTGGGCATGTTGGACTTATTATGCCATAGGGTTTTTATTCATCCTGTGAAATCAGTAAGAATTTTAGAGGGAGGGAGTAAAGTAAAGCCATTAGAGCAGCTCATACACTTTTTAAATGGTCATGAATTTTAGTTATCTTTGTGCACAGAGTTTCAAACAACATTTTTCAGGTGGTTTAATGTTTGATGTATATCAAATAGATTCACATTTCCTTTTAAAATCTGTCATTCTGACAATAACAACTGGCTGACCCCTTGCAAATAAAACTCTGATAAAGCAGTAGTGATCAGACCACATACATCTTACAAAGACAAATATTGGTCTACTAGAGGAAGTGGAAGTGTACTAAAAATTATTCAGTGTGTTTCAAATGTTAAGGAGAAGAAAACATTGTCAGAGAGTTGATTGGAGATTCAGTACAGAAGCCATGCTGGCAAAGTATGAAAGTGCCGTACTTAGGAGAACAGCCACAAAAACACAGTACTTGTATCCTTAACGGAAATGCTGGATTTAGCAACATGGAAAGAAATAAAGCCAAATGGTTAAGGAGCAACTTTACTTCGGAGAATAAAAATATGTATTAGCTTTAAGGCTTCATTTCTGTGCCCTTTCAGAACTAGCCTGCAGCATCTAATTGTTGAATATAAAATGATAGCTGAAAACCTCTGAGAATTCACCGTCATGTGGCCTTAGTACTTCCAAGCAAAGGCAGTAGCTGTGTAAAGAGCAAAACTGCCCTCCGTTGTTCTGCCTCAGTTTTATATATATATTCCCTGCTTCTCTGCAGAACTTAATTCTTAACCCTTATGGGCAAAATGACATGTTATTAAGTACAACGAATCTTCTCATATAACCATAAACCCAACTATTTTCCTGAAGAAGACTGACAAGTTTATCTTAAATATCTTAAATAAATCCCTAAAAGAGCTCTGTGAAATGATTAGAAGTTGTATGTTTACAATAATGCCAGAAGATCAGCAGGTTTATACACTAATCAATCATTTATACACTAGTGAGCAGCTAGAATAAGAGGCTGTATCTGCTCATCTATCAAGCAGTTCTCACAAAGGTTAGAGGTAGTAAAGTTGTACTCAGACACAGATATAGGTATTAAAATGCTCTGAAAATGATAAGTACTGAAGGTTATGGCATTAACTGATATGATTTCATATTTCAGAATGATTTCTACATAAGATCCTGGCCACAAACAATTTGCCAAGATGTCATCTTCTTCGCTAAGTCCAGATGAGGCCCATCCATTGTTTTTCAGTGCAGTTAATGTCCTTGCAGACAGATACAGAGTATGGGCTCCCCCACCATCAGTCTCAAAAAACTTCTGTGGATAGGGTAATATTGACTTTTGCCCCTTGCGCTGTGCAAAACGTTCTTGAAAGGACAACATGGGAACCTCTGGAGAAGCTGGAGCTGGGTTCAAAGAAGAGATGCAAAGGCCACTGCTTGGGTCTCTGGCTCTGACAGACTGTCCACCTTGGAGGGGACCAATTCTTCCTGTTTCTAGACAGAGACTAGATCTGACTTAGTGAAGAAATATGAAGAAAAGTGCAGGAAGGGTAATCCATGGTGCTGTGAGGTCCAGCAGGAAAACAGAATGAACAACAGTCTGGGTCTTGTTGTTCACCTGCGAAGTTTAGTAGCAGCTTCATATTCTTTCCCTTTCCACCCAAATCCTTCCTTTATGCCTATGGATGTGAGTACACATGCTTTCAACCGTGCCATCCTCTCCGCTTTTGTGCTTGTCACTTCACAGAGTGCCTTCTTTAGCGTGCTCTTACAAGCCTTGAAACATAGATGTTTGTACATGTATGGGTTTCAGGAAGATGCAGGACCATCCAGAGGACTGGGAGCACAGGACACTTAACACAGCAGGGAAATGGGGTAAGCACTGCAAGAAATCCTGGTGATCTGTGCTGTTGGCTCCCACTATGGCTCACTATAGGCTACTTACATTCCTTTTTTAGTATTCTGGAGCTACACCTAAAGCCTGTCAGGTTAGTTCAGCACCATCTATCCCTGCTAAACCTGCATTACATTTTGTCCCAGTATTCTTCAGAATATTCTCTAAAGCTAAAGCTCTGCATAGCACTGAAATTGCAGTTATCATCTTATGTTTGTCTAGACCTATAGTTGTCTTCTGACATAAATTAAGTACCTCATCTAAAAAGTTGTAGAGAGAAAGTAGAATCTCTTTCAAACTAAGCATTTAGAATAAATACTATCAAACATTTTGGTTTTCTGTCAGTTTTCTTGGGTTGTGCTAGGTTCACCTCGGCTGTCCTTTCCCCTTGCTTTTTCCTGCCTTTCTTCCCCTTCTTTTCATAAAGCATGTATTTGTATCTCATTTGCTTAGCAAATCTCTTTATTTCACTTTCATTTCAAACCTTCAGCTTTCATAATCCCAGGAGTAGGTGCTCTCTTAATTTATGTTTTCCTAATTGTGGAAAACAGATTATTTCATCATTTAAGCTGATGAAAAACAGAAGTTAAATGGATTTTATTCTGTTTGGTTTGGGTTTGTTTTTTTTTTTTTTTTGTAGTTTGTTTGCTTGTATGTTTTTTTAATGTATGTCTAATGTTACTTTTGAAACTTTAAAAATAAAAGAATTATAAATGGCATTGTCATTCTTCACCTGCTTGGGAAGCGAAGGTGAATGTTATCATATAATAAGTATACATGGGCTGTTATAACTATCACACAGATGAAAGCCCACTGCATTGACCAATTCAATTTTTTTTAACAGAAAAAGAATGCAGCAATTCGTCATTTGTCCAGTCTAGTTAATGTTTTGTGCCTGTTTTCTAAGAGTGAAATTTGTGAACTGGCTATCTTTGACAGTTTGAGGTGCTTGGTACTTTTCATTTTTAGATCATTGACTCAAGTATAGCACATATTTGATGAAAATTGACCAAAAATTGAACCTGGAGGATGACGGATGGCTGAAGCATGTAAAAAAAAAGGTTGGTTTCTGCTCAGCTGAGAGTAGACGAACGCCAATAACAAAAAAAAAAAACCAACAACCATATATCTTAACCCTGTACTAACAAACATTCCAACTAGCAAGACTCAGAAAGGAATGGAGAACATCTGGATGCCTTCACCACTGGACTCCTAACTTTGGCTATTTGCTACCTATTTCCAGAATTGGAGTTTACCTAGATAAGCCTCTCAGATCTCTGAACATCGTGTGGTCAGTATCAAATATCATGCACCAAAAAAATGAGTTTTTTCCTAAAGAACAATAACTGCTGACTGTCCTGAAAGCACTGTCCTTGCAGCTGGGCACATACTGGAGATGGGTATGTTGTGAATATGTTAGGAGAGAGCTGATGCATTTTGTCAGGGCTATGCGGTAGAGCCAAAGGTCAACTTTCGATGGCCTTGGAAAGTACATCAGTCTCTCGGCATTCCCACTCCACCTTGCCACTTGAATCCCAGTGAATTAATAAAGTGAATTAAACTAGTATTTGGCACTTCTTTCTCTAAGGTTCCAAGAAACTTAGTCTCCAATGATTACAATTTTGCTTTGTCTGCTATTTTCTAGTGACAGATTAGCTCCCAATTCCCAATGAACATAATGAAGTATTTAAGATAAAAATAGTCCTCCTTCTGTGCTCCACTCTCCCATTTAGATAATCTGATTTTTACTTGCATTCTCATTTAAAGAAAGAATTTGTGCCTTAAGGCAATAAAAGGCTGGCTTTCCCGTCCTTCCGGGACTGCATTAATATTGTTGCCTTTAAAAGACAATAGCAGGCAAACCAGCTTTGGCACTGCAGTGACACATCATACATTTGCATGCTGCACTAACATTTGGATAACACAAGTAAAGGAACTGTAGTTCCCTATTTATATTTGCAACATATCCAATTTCTGGAGTCCAGAGCTGGTAGTAAGGATGACATTTCTGATTTTTGTTTTCCTGTCCTCAGACAAATAGCAGGACTTCCTCAATGACAATCAATATATTCAGAAATTTTACTTTAGTTTCAAGAACATCACCATGATTTTTTGTGGCATGGTGCGTACAAATCTCCAACCAACACAAACCCAATTATGGAGCCTTTTTGACAAACTGCAGTTTCAAGAAATAAAGCCTTTTAGTGGATGGTTGTTGAATTTAGTTTCCGCTAGTACATCTCATTTTGAGGTCTGAAAGCACAAATTTCTTATTTTCCCATCAAAATACTTTCTCTATGAGGTTACATTGCTTACCTCCCTCCTTCCCTAATAACTTTTAAACCCATTTTCCAATTTCAACAAACTTTAACAAAGGCTAGCATTGTAAAAATATCAAAATCCCTGAAGTGTTCTGAAGATTAATGTCTGGGTAAGATAAGAGAGCATTAGTGGTCCCACTAAGGGAAAGCCAGGAGATTCATTGCTTAACAGCACTTGTCTGACCAAGTAAGCACAAAGCTCATTTCAGGTACTTTGCACTACTTGCCTTTTCTTGGTCATTTGTCATGCTGAATAAAGTCAGGTAGGGTATATGGGAAATATAGCAAGTATTTCTGTATGTGTGTGTATATGTATATGTAAAAAAAAATGTAGGGAAAGTGGAATGAAGCCAAGAGTCCCGTAGGAGAGATGCTGTGAGAGACATTTAGAACATGTGGGAAGCATGGGAGTTTGGAAAGGTCCAGGGTGTGAAGGGAGCTGGAAGTACTAGTAAAGGATCTGAGGACGTGAGAAAGATGGGTATCATAGACAGAAGGTGCATGAGTTTAAGGGAAAACCAGGTATTGCTATGGAGAAATCATGAGGCTGTGCAAAAGAGCTGGGTCATTATACTCCGGCCAGGTAGGAGAAGGAGGACATATGCAGTTCATTGAAAGCCAGGCTTCACTGACTCCTTGTACTACTCATACAACACTAGGCTTGTTTAAAACTGACCAATAAAAAGTTTATTCAAGTATCTAAATAACTCACAAAGTATTTAACGAAATATTTCAGTTTAAAGAAAATGAGACAATAGAAAGTATTGGAACCCTCATTTCTCAAAGGAAACTGTAAAAATTCTGTTTCAGTTCAGCCCTAAACTATTTTTTCCACTGTTTGCTTCAGCTGAAAAATGGGTTATTTACCTAACAGTTACACTTAAAAATGTTTGCAACACAGCCATGGCCAGTACCTTTCACTCAGCTTTGCTGTGGGGGCAGCTCACAAAACATGCCAGGAAACCAGCGCCGCCTATTAAGATCTCAGGATAAGATCTCAGGCTGCGCTTTGGAGAATTTGTTCCCTTGTTCAGCCAAAGATAAACAAGGTAGAACCAACCTGCCTCCACCGATGATAATCTTCCTAGGAGATACAATCACTGCAGCAGCTGCTGTAAGAAACTGTTTTGAAGGTCGGTGCATACAAAATAATCAATTCTTATCTACAAATTATAGTTCGAATGTGCCAAATGCTACCAGGGATTATAATACCACGAGATGAAGTCTACAATACCGATTGAAGAGATACTATTTACTGCAGCTGACAAACCGCATGGACCATAGGCCATGTCTGGGAAATTTCTTCTAGCTTCTTCTAGATATTAACTATTCCTAATGAGCAGTGGGGAAGCAGTGCCCACAGTATAAGTGGCTCGTAGATAAGCCAAAAGCTATATTCACAAAAACTGTCAGTCAACACTTTGCAGCAATTTCCTTTAAAGAGAAAAAGAGAAGAGCTAGAGAATTCAGCATTTTGAAGATGCAGCATTTCTCTTGTTATGGCTGAGGAAAATGTGGAATAAAAGCACATACTGCAACATTGCACCAGGCTGGGCTGTGTTCTGATCCATCCAGGCTTCAGTCAGCTTTTATGCTGAACCCACACCAAGCAGCTCCAACAGTGTGGGGCATCCAGGATAAACCTCAATCACTTGACTCCTCCTGCAGCCACAACAAACTCCTTCAATCCTCACAGTGGTGTGAGCAAGTCTGAATCAAGTCTGTAATCTTTGCTATAACAGAAAAGTGCAGAACAATTTTCTTCTCCTGAAACAAAAACCTTCTTATCCTCTGTCCAGCTGACTAAACCTAGAGATCAACCTCAAGTCGGATTATAACTCCCGGTTCAAAGCACCAAAAAGAAAAAAAAGATGGGCAGAATGCAAGCTTGTTGGTACCCAAGGGAAAAATCTTCTTAATTCAATTGCTCCACATGCTGAGACAGTTTTAGGAGACTATTAGGTACAGCTAAACTTAGCCTGCGGCAGCATATTCTTCCATGCCCATGCCTCCCTCAGCTTGGGAGGGAAGGAGATAGCAGCAGTGCTGTGGTGATGTGGTGGGGTTTGGAGATGCTGGCCCTTGAGGGACACGGTTTACTCCAAGCCTGGAAGCAGCTGCAGCAGCATGGCTCTGTACCAGCACGGGGCCCAGAGGCAATGTGTGTCAGCACAGCACTGAGCTGACACAGCGTATTGAGTTCAGGACTCAGCTAATATCCACACAGCACCTTGTGCCAAGTGAATGTGCTTTGAGCTGCTGGTTTAGTCCCTGCATTTCAATTTCTGTGTGTTGTTTCCCTCCTCTGGATGTCGCTGAGATGCTCTTTCCATCTGGAAAGGAGCATTTCAGGTGTTTTTGTGGTTGGCTGTGTATATATCATGTAACAGAGCACAAGCGCGCAGATTCCGTAAGCTCACAGCAGCCCACAAAACATGGGGCAGAGTCTTCATGTCTTCACAGTCTGGTAGCTGTGTGATTGGATTACTAGCTAAGCTAAGAAACCCTGTTGATGTACAGGTTTTATAGGCTTGAGCAGAGAATTAATGAGCACCTGTTGTGGCTGCACACCCCCTTTCAGGTACAGGCAGCTGAGCTGTATAATTCTGTGTAATGAACAAACACCAAGTGTCCCCCAGCATCACTGCCCACTCTCCATATCAAGAGCTTATCTATCTCTCTGCAATCAAAAGAGATACAGCTAGGTGCCAGAAAGGGATAAGTAATTCAGTATTGGAATAACTATGGTTGGCTAGGTTCGAAATGAACACTGTATTTTTGCTCAAAAGCACACAGAAAGCAGAACAGGAGGAGGCTGGAATCAGTCCTCACCTTGAGGTAGAGCAGAAGAGTGGGCAGTCAAAAGACTTTCCAGTTCCGTATGACTTTGGACAAAGCATGTAACTCTCTGTTCCTCAGTTTCCCCATGTGTCCCGCAGAGGCTTTGTCACTATTTGCTTGCCTCCAGCATCTTCTGTAAGGCTTTTTCAATTAACGTTTCTGAAATGGTTGGAGTTCCTCATGAGGAAGATACGGCAAAAGTGCATATTGCTGTAAAACCACAATTTGCTAAAAATAACTCTCATAAAACTGAGGAAGTTAAAAGGAGATGATTTTATGTTCCAGTAGCATAAGGGAGAGCCAAATAGGGAATGGCACAAATCTAATCCTGCCCAGAGGAACAAGGACAGGCAGCTTTACCAGCATCGTGGCTCTATGTCCCAAACCAACCCATGTTTCCCTGGCAAACACAAGGACTGAGGAGAGTCTGTGTGCAGCGAGCAGGGCAGGATATGATGTGGGTGTTGGGGGGGACAAAGTGACACCTGCTCCTTGTGGTGCTGAACAGGTTGGCAGGCAGCTGATGTGCTCCCAGATGCCAGGCAGGATCCAGGCAGGGCTGAGAGCTGCTCTCATTAATGCCATGCTGTCATTAATGCTGTGCTCTCATTAACGCCATGTCAGGCTCCTCTCTGCTCAGGTCGGTTCAGGGCTTTTGCTTTTTCACTTATGCAAGTAGCAACCCCCAAATGCGTACTGTGCACACAGTAAAAACTCATCGATCAGCAGGTTCAGCAGGACCTGTGTACATTGAGTGATTGCCATGAGAAATTACAGCTGCTGTAGCAACTGTTCTGGCTGAGCTGCTGGAGACTGGCAATAAGAAGCATTCACCAAGATACAAATAAAAGTCATAGAGCTGCTTTGATATCTCAGTCTTTGTTTGCTATGAGCATTCATATCAGTGATGACCTAACTCATAGCAAATTCCAAGAAAGACAAACTCCAACCAGAAAAGTTGCACGTCGTGCAGAAGTTTTCTCTTCAACTCGTTAATTAGAAATCTTTGATTTTTTTTCTCCTCTCCCCAAAAGCATCAGATATTTGATCAGGAAGAAGAAAAAACACCGCATGAAGTTAGGAACCATCCTCCCAGAACAAATAAGAACAATGAGCAGAAGATGGAGCAGCTCAGAACAGCACAAGCGGAACAAGCAGGTTGAGCTGCAAATAGCAAATACGTGGAAATCAAACCCCATTACCACAGAATTCACCAACAGAAAACACAGAGCTAAATTCACTGAACAAAGCATTTGCTTGGACAAGTTTTCTTCATCTACCAGTTAATTATGGAGTGGATTCCATGATGTTTTGCAGCAGATAATTGGTCCAAGTCAGTTTGTCAGGCAGAGAAATTAGTGGGTTTCTCCACAAGCAGCCGTTTCTGCCACCAGATCAGTTAGGGATGGAGTTGCAATGCGCTGTTGTGCACCGACGTCTACCATCTCCCCACTACTACCCAGACAGCTTTAGCCAGGAGATAGATAATCCAGCTCTGTCTTCAGCAGATAGGTCTTTCTATCATTATAGGACTGGCATGATAAAGCAGGTGAACTGACAATTTTAAATCATATTCTAAACAAAATGCTGCCCTGTCCATCCGGATGTGCCTGCAGAGTGTATTGGGCTTGTGTGGCAATGTTTTGGTAGTGAGGAGGCTACAAGGATGGCTTCTGTGAGAAGCTGCTTAGTAGCTTTCCCCACGTCTCATAGATCCAATGCCAGATGGCTCCAAGATGGACCCACTGTAGGCCAAGGCTGAGCTCATCAGCAATGGTGGTAGAGCCTTGGGGATGGGAAGGGTCACTACAGCCAGAGACAGGAGTGAGAATATGTGAGAGAAACAGCCCTGCAGACCCCCAGGTCGGTGCAGAAGGAGGGCAGGAGGTGCTCCAGGCACCAGAGCAGGGAGTCCCCTGCAGCCTGTGGTGCAGGCCATGGTGAGGCAGCTGTGCCCGTGCAGCCCAGGGAGGTCCATGGTGGTGCAGATTCCACCTGCAGCCCAGGGAGGACCACACTCTGGGGCAGTGGGATGCCTGAAGGAATCTGACCCCGGGGACGCTTGCACTGGAGCAGGCTCCTGGCAGGAGCTGTGGCCTGTGGAGAGAGGAACCAGGCTAGAACAGGTTTGCTGCAGGACTTGTGATCCCGCAGGGGAGCCACACTGGAGCAGCCTGTTCCTGAAGGACTGCACCCTGTGGGAGGACCCACGTTGGAGCAGTTCATAGAGAGCTGTCTCCTGTGGAAGGGGCCCCATGGTGGAGCTGGGAAAGAGTGTGAGGAGTCCTCCCCTGAGGAGGAAGGAGGAACAGAAACATGTGATGAACTGACCACAGCCCTTATTCTCCATCCCCCTGTGCTGGTGGTGTGGAGGAGGTAGAGAATTTGGGAGCAAAGTTAAGGAAGTTAAGGAAGAAGGGAGGGGTTGGGGGAAGGTGTTTTCAAGATTTGGTTTTTATTTCTCATTATCCTACTCTGATTTGATCGGTGATAAATTAATTTCCCCAAGTCAAGTCTGTTTTGCCCATGACAATAACTGGTGAATGATCTCTCTCCCTGACCTTATCTTGACCCAAGAGCCTTTTGTTGCATTTCCTCTCCCCCGTCCAGCTGAGGAGGATTGTGATAGAGCAGCTTTGGTGGGCACCTGGCTTCCAGCCAGGATCAACCTGCCACAGAGACCCAGGCACCCTCATGCGCCATAGGAAGATGGGCACACATCTTCTGCTAATGGAGTTTCCTCTGAATGTATATACCTGGATTTCCTTGCAGGTTGTCTGCATAGCAAATGTTTTAGTTGCACTGGAAAACTCAAAGAGCCTGAAAAACATTAAAATAAATTTCATTCTGTCTACATCTTCTTAAATAACAGAGACCTATGAAATGGTTAGAACTAATCATTTTCAGTGTGTGGCAGTGGGGCTTTTCATCTGAACCACTATTATTTTCAATTTGGGAAGAGGAGAAGCAGCTTTTTCCTAACACAGTAGCTACACAAAAGTAAGATTTTGATTCTAGAAAGTGAACTAAAATAAAGATATTAGATTGAAATTCTATTTACCTTTTGTATACACACTTTTAGTCTGCATTAGAATGTATAGTCTCCATTAGCAGTGAATGTGTTTTGGCACAGTAGGGTGCTTTAGATGATCTCCTGGATGCTCATACTAACGATGTGCAGTGTATAAGAGCTGATCCAACAGCTCATCACCTACCTCATGATGGAGGTCCGGTTGCCTTCCCCACCTCAAACCTCTGCCTCTGTGTGCAAGCTCCATCCTCCTGCCTCATGGCTGCTAGGCTGCATGTGGCTCACAGGGCAGAAAGGGTGAATACATTTCTGTTTGTTAGTGGTCAGATCAGATCACAGAAATCCCCTGCAAACTCCAGCAGTAGCCAGACTGTTATTGCGCAACACATGTCCTGCATGTTCAGGAGGGAGAGGAAGGAGGGTGAGCCAAACCTTCTCTTGGTGGCAACAAGCTGTTAGGTTGACTTGGCTTCTTGCTGACATTGAAAGTATCTCAGACTCTTTGGAAAGACTGGCACATCTTGCAGTGATCAGTGCATGCAAAGGAGGTGTTAGCCAGCTGTGCTGTTCCATCTCAGACACCCTTAGGAGGGGTTTTCCACTCAGGTAGCTGTGCAGAAGCCCTCCAGCATTGGCACCTGCTTGCATTGAGTGCTGTATTCACTGTAGTTAACTGCAATGCCCATGTGTGACTGAAACTGGGTCATGCTTCTGCAAAACCTAAATAAGGCATTATTAACAGGTCCATCAGCTGTTGAGGATGTGATACATTTTGCAAACTGCTCATTAATTCCGTACTAAACCAGTGACAGGTAGGGTATTGTTTCTGCAGCTGGGGGTGAAGGATGTCTCATACACAAACCTGCAACATTTGACTGGTTTGGGGATTTAGCCCCCTTTCCTTAAAATGGGTAAAATGTAGATGAACATTGGAGACATTCGTGTGAACTCCTTAGTAATTACTAACTATTAATCCCTTCGTACTTTAATTCTGTGAATTATAAAACACTTTTCAGTGTCATGAAACAGATTGTCTGATCCCCATGGGAGCTGATGAAACTTAACAGCAACAAACTCTTTCTTTTTGAGACATGTTGCCCTGTCTTAGAAAAGTACATGAGCCTGAGCCTTACACCCCTGAAACCAAGCCTGACTTTACTAGAGCAGGGGCAGGGGGAGCAGAATAATGCACTGATTTCCCATGTGCACAAGGAGCCTTAAATCCTTTCACAGCATGGATCAGCCTCACAAGGCGTGTGAGCCTACCCTGCTTTTACTGACCTCAGGGTGAGCTGGATCAGGACAGCGTCCAGTTTCACTGTAAGAAAAATAGGGTTAGACCATGTCATAAAAACACTGTTAGCCTTTGCAGTGACAGCATCCATGCAGGAATTATAATCACCTCTTCAGCTAAATTCCCTCGTACATTTCCTCAACATCTGGCTTTAGACATGCCCACCTGAGCACAACCATTTCATGGTAGCACCCTACAATTTAATGGAGTTGATTTCCAGAAATATTTGGTGTCTCCCTGGCCACGTTACAATAGCATGTATTCCTGTACTTAAACTTCCATGATTGCGCAAGGAAAACCGGAATATGTGTAAGGAAATATTTACAGACACTCTGGGACTCACAATTTTGGTTTTGGACATACATGCATGATTTTTTTTCCTCTGGGTTTAAGAAATATAACTGTATATAACAGCACTACAATATTATTACACATTGTAATTACACAGCCTAATCACATCTATGATTATATGTCTTTACACTAATTACACAATTAAATATTAGAGAAATGTTGTGAATGTATTTGAATCAATTAAAATGTTTTCAAATCCACTGAGGCAAATGATTAACAGAAAACTATCAAGGGGCAGCAGGCAAATCTGCCAAATATGTGGTATGATGTCCCATTGGGTCCTATGAGAAACCCCTTGGTGCTGATTTACTCTCAGATGAACAGGAGGGAGTGTGGAACATCACAAGTAAATGTTTAAAAGAACCGTTTTGTGCTCCATGTACCTGGAGCAGAATACTGTAACACCTTCTATCACGGTTGCTCTGTAGCAAAAGATTTATAGCCAAGATCTGGTGCCAGTGTCTTGAGAACATCGAAAAGACGTGTTGTTAATGGTGTGTCAAGTTGCTGATTCACTTGATTGAATCCAGCCCTGTATGTCATGGGCTGGAACTGAAGAGGATGTTTGTGAACGTGCAGAGCAGAAATATCATAGAGTAGGATTATAGCATCTGAACAAAAAGCAGCCAGTCTGTGGGATTTGGTGCCACCAGGGAAGATGGGAAAGATAGAGACAAGGCTGGGCTAGGTGCCGGTGGCAGCTCCTCTGCAGTCAAGTTTGCCAGGGAAAGATGCTGGAGACCATCACTCAGGCAGCAAAGCATGAGCACAGGTACAGGTGGACATCCACTCTGTCATGGGGTGTCTGGGTGTCCCTATGGTAAGGAGCATGGCTACTGCCTTGCCCTCTTGAGTGGGGTCTGCAGAAGACACAAGGATGTCCCTTCTGCTGTTAACAAGAGGCAAGGGAGCTGAGTATCGCATTGAAAATCCCATTTTCCAGAGTACTTCTGGCAGCCTTGTGGTGGGAAATTGCAGAGAAATCTGTTTCTACCAGGCATGCTTCTACTATTTGGTAACAGACTTAATTTTTCAAGGCTGTCAATGTAATATTTTCTGTAAGCACAAAACTCACCTGAGAACATTCTAAGCCCTGGGACATTTCCGGTGTGAAAGAGAATGTGACCAGCTCATTTATCCCAAACGCTGCCAAGAAACAGCCCCATTATTATCACTAGCATAGACAATACATAGCAAACAATAATTTATCTGGTTTGTCTTTATCTTGCTTTATTTCTGTCTAAGCACTAAGGGATATTAATGCACTAACAGGATTTGTGTGTAGATTAACAGCAGATCAGTTGCCTAATTGATGGAGTATTAGGCACAGCCTCCCAGCCCTGCCAGCAGTGAATGAGTAGGCATTTTTCTGGTTTGAGCCTACTTTGGGGAATCCCACTCCCAGACTTTATGTTTCCTCTTTATACGTGAAAGCAAGAACATTATTTAGGCTTTGATAAGCAATGTCTTCTACCTGCAGCATAACCATTAGAAGCTCAGCAGATGTGTTACATGAGATATATAACCCTTTCAAGCTCCTTTTTATCCTGAAGGTACAATAAAACCTTCACACAAGATAAAGATAGTCTAACTTCCCTGGTTTTGTTCAGCTTCATGTAAATCTGTTCTGTTTGCAGTTCATTTTACGGTTTCATTCTCCATTCATTACATATCGTTATTTTAAAACATCTGTTTCTGTGTCTCCCTGTATGTATCTCCCGCTCCATTCTGGGCTTTACTTCTACTTTCCAGCACAGCAGGGCTGTTCTCTTCAAGAATCTGTTTCCCTTTCCTCTTCATTTCTCACCACTCAATCACATTTTAATAAACTTCAGAACACTCCTGCATTTTTCTCACAGTGACTAACATACATCCCCCATCAGTTCAGGCAAGGTTCAGACAGCAGTACCCAACATGGTATAGATATGGAGCCCATATGCTATTTTCAGGCACATCACACCACATCACACCAGCAATCTGATTATAGCTTTATTCCTCTTGTCGAACACTTCACACACCCCATGGGTTCACCATGCTTCTCTCCCTGTTTGACCTGAGCAGAGAAGCAAGCAAACGAGAACTAGCTTCAGGCTAGCTTGTGCAGGCAAAAGGCTAAATGTGTGCATGAATAAATGCATCTGGATGCTGGATAATAATAGAATCATAGCATAGCTAGGGTTGGAAAGGACCTTAAGTTCCAACCCCCCTGCCATGGGCAGGGACACCTCCCACTAAACCATGTCACTCAAGGCTATGTCCAACCTGGCCTTGAACACTGCCAGGGATGGAACATTCACAACTTCCCTGGGCAACCCATTCCAGTGCCTCACCACCCTTACAGTAAAGAATTTCTTCCTCATATCCAATCTAAACTTTCCCTGTTTAAGTTTGAACCCATTACCCTTTGTCCTATCATTACAGTCCCTAATGAAGAGTCTCTCCCCAGCATCCCTATAGGCCCCCTCCAGATACTGGAAGGCTGCTATGAGGTCTCCACACAGCCTTCTCTTCTCCAGGCTGAACAGCCCCAACTTTCTCAGCCTGTCTTCATACGGGAGGTGCTCCAGTCCCCTGATCATCCTTGTGGCCCTCCTCTGGACTTGTTCCAACAGTTCCATGTCCTTTTTATGTTGAGGACGCCAGAACTGCCCACAATACTGCAAGTGAGGTCTCACAAAAGCAGAGTAAAGGGGCAATACTGGTGAATAGTTGTGTCTGCCACTGCTGAAAGTCTCACAAGGTAGCAGGTAAGCCACAGCTATCTTCCTTTATCCTTGATTACAAGCTGCAATCATATTACCAGATAGCTGCCACATAGATGTATCTTCATTTGGGTTTGCCTTGCAAGGGTATGTCTCCTCTGCTATAACATGGCCAGTAACAACACAGCCACTAGCACAGTTCAGGTGGTATTCAAATACAGAAAATCCATCTACCTGTATATAGATGTTTACACGTGTGAGTTACCTAATATCTCATGTCAAGGGAGATATAGTCAGCACTTGTCAACGGAGAGCAGAGTGCAGAGTGATCTCCTCCTTCATGGGATGCACATCTGGTGCCCATGTTCAAGTGCCTACTGCCATTTGACATTCCTGAGTGGATACAACAGATCCACAGTGGTCTGGGGATGAACTACCATCTGGAAATACCTATTTTCATCCAGTAGCTTTCAAAGGGGCCTGAACTGCTGGGTTTTATTAGATTCCTGTTTTTTAAACAGTTAATGAACACTACAACCTTCCTCCTAGTGTAAATGAAACTGAAACACAAGAGCACATCATCGAGTTCATCTGTCAGAGAGGGGCAAACACATCTTCCACATCTAGTTTGGGCTCCCTGGCTACAACTTTATTAATAAACTGTACACAAACAGGGGCTGAAACACTGTCCCGGTCATCCAGGATGTTAGCGTCCTGTTGGTGCATTCCCTGGACCAGTTTTGACTCACTTTAGATAGTAATGTATGGAACAAGGTTTGGGAGATAACATGGCCCAGAGCTACTAGGTGCTGGGGAGAAGGTCATGTTGGGTGGAGAGGACTGGAGGGAGGCAGGGCTGGTGAAGTGGGGGTGGATGCCTGTTGTGCTGTACCACTTGCCCTCAGGACTAGAGACAGGGATGTGGTCTGGTTTTATTTACTGGTGCAGATGTAACCGTGGGCCCCAGCATGAAGACCTGCTCTGGCAGGTTGTGTGAATGCTGCACATGCTGCAGTAGTCTCTGCTACTGAGGCTTTTCCTGTCATCTCTGCTCATTACCCATTCCAGCACCCTCTGGAAAATCTCCCTCTGCGTCCACTACCTTACCACAGTAATTGCACCCTGCATGTGGTCAAAATTCATCCCTCCTGCTGGAATTTACCTTTGTTTACTTAAATAACAGCACAACATAAACCTTAATCTGAAAATCCTCTTGACCTTGGCAGTTTTCAGAGTCTTTTCCTCTGCGGGGCTCCCAATGAGACGAAGGAAATAGTTAGCTTTTCGGTCAAGGGCAGTAGGCATTAAAACCTGTAAATTAGTGAGTGTGTTTAGCAGGTTGGCCTGGATTTAGAAAAACAAATGTGGCAAGTAGTTGGAAATAAAGCCAAAGAGCAAGATGTTGTGCTTCCATCTACCTCACCGAAAGACAGACATGTCATAAACACAATGACATGTAGAAACCAATTTAAATTAGGCATCAAATATATCTGATAATACATTGCTACAAAGAAAATTGGATAAAAAAAGATTTCAAATGGCAGTTCTTCAAATGAGAAATGAAGCACTTTGGGGATTCCTGTTTGCTGTGGGTTTTTTCTCAGTGGCAGGAGAGGGAGCAGAGGAGCTTGTAACACCTTGCATCCACAACCAAGGTCTCGATCCTGCATCCTTCATGCAAACTAACTTCCTAGAGCCAATTTTTTCAGTTAACAGAGCAGGACCTTTCCTTAAATATCTGCCCTCTGCTGAGTCATCAGTGCTGGAGGATGAGGTCCTCTCTTGGCTTGGAAGCAGCAATAGGATTAACACCCACTCTTTGGCTGCTCTCAGCCCCTCCTGCCGCCTGTTCATCCGTCAGTGTCAGTTCTGCTTTTCCCCCCAAATCAGATTAATCTGTCATTCTGGAAGTGGTAGCTCAAACTATTTTCATACAGTATTGCTGCAAAGAAAAAATGTCTTAAGAACTTCTTTCCCCACTGACTTCTTGTACTCCTTTGTCCTGCATGAGTGGCAGTGACTACACCGGACTGAGACCAGACCAGATCCATCTGTGTGGTTACACCAATTTCATTAAAAAACAGACTCTTGCCCTCTTTAGTTCCTAAGCACCCCAATACAATTTCTTCAATGATTAGATTGTGCTACTTACACAAACTGAACAGGTAAGCCTCCCATAACTTTACAAGGCAAACTTCATCCCTGGCATCACATCAATCAAATTTGAGAGAAATTGACCCCATGATATAATTGACCTACTGGCTAAAGCACTTTAATACAGTCCTAATTGATTTAAGCTGTGTCAGTAGGCAAATAGTGTGAAAAATTCTGGCACCTGAATAACTTGTGGATAAATGTTGTACATCTCAGTTGCACAGCCAAATTTGGAAAATAAGCTCCTCAAACCATGTCTGGCACTTGGTTTGGTTTCAACAGGTTACCTCAAACACGGTTCCCAGCTACTCCACTGCATGTGATGTGTTTTCTAAGCATGCGACCCTTACAGAAAGCTCCAAATGATTGCAGGTTCCCGAGGAAATCTGGTACTTGAGCAAGCGATCATTAAATCGCACAGCAGACATCAGTGAGGCTGGCTGACATAGGAGGCAGCCCACCACTGACCTTTCTGCTTTTCATGGCTTAAAAAGTGTGTTGTATGCACAGAGCATAGGTACCATCGCTACTAAACATGGTTAAAAATGCAGAAGAAATGAAAATATTATGTAGAGACCTTTTCTGCCCCTTGGGACTCCTGCCAAGTGTGATATAAGCATTGTTTTCCCCAAATGCACCTTTTTCCAGAAGAAATGAAAGAAAAACTTCCATTTTTATTTCCAAATAAACATAAAACCAAGGGGATGATGCTGTGTGTGAGCGCAGTAAAATAAAATCCAGCTTTACTTTCTATTAGAAAAACAATTTATGGCTTAAGAAAGAGAGTATTTCAAAGCTGCAACTGATTTGAATAGTATTAATTTAAATAAGGTTAGAAATTCATTCCATGCGGATAGAAAGATTATTTGTGATGGTGAAAAATAAAGACTGCTTACAAATAATGATGGCTTTATTGATACTAATGATTTTTCTTTCTTAGACAAAAATATTTACATTTAAATTTAGTTCACAATATTTGTCTTGTTTTTAATCCATTCACATACAAAAGCTAACAGCAGTCTAGATACCTCAAGGCTATCTTTATGTGTGTATTTATTATTAATGTATGTAATAGCTTTTATTTTCTTCTAATCTGTTGGCATTCAGGAGAAAATGCACTGAAACAAAAAATCTCCCCTGTTTGCAGGCAGAAAACAACAAGATTTTCTTGACATGAATTGGGGAAAGAGAAAACTTCTGTAAATAAATTTTTAATAACCAAAGGACCAACGCTTACTTTGATCCCCTGTCATTGCTCAGACTGAAGTGAAGCAGAACTAGCCCCAAGTGTTCATAAGCCTTTGCATTCCAGGAAAGAAAAAAAATACAACACTTCGCGCTTTCTCCAACCCCAAGCTAAAAAAAAGCAGAAAAACATTTTGCTCATCAAGGACAAATTGGGTAGATCCCAATCCACAGCAGTAAACCTGCAGCATTTGGGATCTAGGGATACGCAGACACTGATGGCCTGTCCACAGAGGCTGCTTCCCCATTAATCTGAGCATCCAGGATCTCAGCCTTGCTCCTCAGAGGCAGAGCATGTCCATCTCCCCCTCCAAAACAAGAAAAAAGATATTAATATGCTTATAAGAGTAAGGAATTTTCTACTAAAGAAAAAAAATGGAACAAGGCATTATTTAATATGAGAAACACTTGAAAAAAAAGCAAATGCTTTGCATTGATTAGTCACAGAAATCTTCCTGCTAGTGTAAGTTGTCCTGGCAAATACACATGGAGGAGAAGGGAAGTTACGGAGGGCCTGGCTGTGGGAAGTGACACTTCCATGACTGCCATCTCTGGATCTCGCAGCTTCACCAAGCTCCACCCAGCCATGCACAGGACCATGCAGGGAGGGGGCTGCGTTGAAACATGTTTGAGCTCCCTAGGGTACAGTCCTGTCACCTCGGTTCAGAAGAAGGTGCCATATTGAAGGGGAGGCTGGGGCATGGGGTTTGTGACCTGGGCCAGTAGGACCTTGGTTTCTCTGTGCCTTTCTGCTTAACTGCACTAATGTGGATGAAATACACATTCCCTGAAGTCTTACAGACCCCTGTTCTCCCTGGAAAGCCCCTTTCCCTTCCCTCTTGCTCTCACCAGGTGAGCGAGTGAGCTCTGCATTTCATCTCACAAAAAGGGGTCAGTAACACTGCAGGGGAGAAGAGAAGCCACTGACCCATGGGGAAGCCCTGGGGAGGTGATGGGGCAGGGGGCGCAGGGAAGTAATGGGCTGATGCTCCTGGGACCTGCCAGTAACATAGACAACAGGGAGAGCAAAAACCAAGTCAAGCTACAGTTTGCTGCCAGACAGTAAGAGAAACACAGGGTCTCTCTTTGAAGAAGGTGTTTTGTTCTTGCTTTGGTGTGTGCAAATAAAGGGTGAGTCCCAGCACAACCTGATGTGGTGAAAGATGTCTCTCCTCATGGCAGTGGGGTTGGACTAGATGATCTTTGAAGGTACATTCCAACCAAAACCTTTATAACTCTAGGTTTCACAAGTCCTTTGCTGATGATGGGTAGGGCAACAAAGGAATGTGGCGTTACAGTCTCATCCCACTTGTGCCACCAGGCTCCATGTCATGACAGTAGGGTTGGGGAGTGAGCCACTGGCACTGGTGACCCTGAGCAGACCTTGGTGCCCGCTGGCCATCACTGCTCCAAGGGCAGATGCTGCAATGTGACCAGTCATGGGCTTGCACAGATCTGGCATAACCAGAGCTGCAAGAGCGCCTCCTGCTTCTGCCGTGATTGAAACCCTCTCACTGCTGTGTAAATGGACTCACAGTGTTGCAGGGAGCAGGAATCACCCACAGCAGTAACTTCATTGCAGCTCTGCTGCCCCAGCTGTTCGCAAATCTAGATTTTATGAAGCCTGATCACTTCAGTGAATGACGTCTTGACCCTCGTGTCCATCCATCACACAGAGCAATGTGTATGCCAACAGGAATATCCAGTTGGACAGTCAATGATTTAATAAGCTTTTCTTCCTACACAGAGTTTATTGATTTTCTCAAAAGACTGTGTTTGCAGAGTAGGTGTTCTGCAGCTCTTGTGTCCTTTCTTCATGTATCCTTTGTTTTATTTCCCTCTGTATGATTTCCATCATCCCTTATTGCCACAGATATGATTCCTGCCATCCCTGTGCCTTGAAGCATCTCATTTTCTTTCACTTTGTATCTTGATTAATGTCTTCGTAAGTTTTGCTCTTCTCTACTGCGGAGTGGTTGCACTAGAAGGCTGTTTTCTGTGGAAAACACTGGGGTTTAGATTTTTAGATTTTGTTTAACTGTTGTTAAATCAGCTGATTTAAATGTTCTCCTCTACCAGCCAGAATGCTGTGCATTGAATTGCTTGCAAATGTACACTTTGGGTCTAATTTGCCCCTCACTTCTGATTGTTTAATTAGGACAATTATAGAAAAGTCAATGGATTATACCACGGCCAAACTGGTAGAGGCTCGCAATGGAGCCTGCAATCAAGCCTTTCAATTTTCTGTCAAATAACTAATTCTCCACCCTTTTGAAAACACATAACTGACTCATTAGTTCTACCATTCGTTACCCCTCTCTGCCTCCTTAAAAAGAAAATAATAGTCAGAAAATGCTTCTGTGCTTAACCACACACTAGTGAGTAATATTGCTCAAGGAAGAGCTTTTTCCCTTGGAATTCTTGCATTGCCAGGGGCAGCTACAGCAGCTGCTTTCACTGGAAAGTCATGGGAAGAAAATATGCAAGGAGTCCTGGAGGAGGGAATTTGGTTTAGGAAGAGAGCAAGATCTTAATTTTCTTATTATCTCATCATGAGACCAGGTAATTGCCTGCTGAGCATCCATGGGTGATCTTCAGCTTGTCAGTGGAGATTACTGTTTGGCAGCCATTCATGAGCTGGAGGAAAGATACTCTCTCCAAATCATCCTTAAGGGTCCTAGACATGCAGTTGGGATAACACAAGGCGTTGCAAATTCAGTGGCAGCCCACATGCCTTTCTTCTCCAAGGGCTGCTCACCATTGCTGGCACTGTTCAGTTTTTTGTTTTTCTATAGTAACTGCATGGAGATTTTGATAATTTCTTTAAACACTGAATAAAAGACTCTCAATCCTGGAAATGTCTAGAAGCATCATGATAGGGTGGTAGCATTCCCTCCTTATTTCCAGCCTAGCTCTCCTCTCGCAAAAGAAATGTATTTTGTCAAAGATAAACTAATGAAATCCTGAAACATTATTCCATGATGCAGTAATGTTCCTGTTGCAAAGCCAATTGTGAGAGTTAACTTTTGACAGGATTTTGACATGACACTGACAACTTAAAGGAATAAAAAATAGCTACAGTCAGCTCCAAGGAAGGTGGGGATTATTGTTTTGCCACAGGCGGCATCATACCTTATTTTGAGCCTTTTAGCCCTGTTGAGTTCAATCCTGCCTGAATTGACTGAAAATATTGTCATTATCTTGGAAACCATTTGCTAGATGCAAAGGCACAGAGACAGCACAGTGTGGCTAGTCTGGGCTGCAGGACTGACTCACGTACAGTGCATCTCCACAGCTAAGATAAGCATTTGAAGGACGCAGTTGCTCCACTGGGGAAAGAGTAATTTTTGTATCTCTGTGGAAGATGAGGAGATGAAGACAGGAGGATACATATTTCAGTTAAGAAAAAGAATTGCATTTCAGACAGATGAAGACAGGAGGATACATATTTCAGTTAAGAAAAAGAACTGCATTTCAGACAGTTCTCTCAGAATGAAGAGAAAGGTTGTTCTCCTCCATAACCTCCATAACAAGGAAGGCAATGCCCTCTGGAGTCATGCCAGCCAAGCTCAGTGTCCCAGGCCACCTGCCCTGCCAGGGATGATAGGTATGAGCTGGGGTGGTCACCCCTGCAATGGCTTGTCATCCCCTCTGCTCATTATGTAGTTTCAGTGAGGTTGGACAAGCAAGGGGTTCACTGTGCTTCAAAGTATTTTGGAAACCCAAACAACCACGCTTTTAGGAGTGAATCCCAGCACTGGTTCCTGGTATGACTGTCTTGCTGGAAGGAGAAAGAATAAAAACAAAGGCCTCTTCTCCCTGCACAGACCCCAGCTGACGTGTACACCGCTGTGTGCCTCCTGACAGCTCATACAGGATCCCAGAATTGAAGCTGGAAGAGACAATTAGATTTCATCACAGCTCTTAAAATCTCACCCAGTTGTGCCTATATTGGGATGGACTGAAACACAGCACCTGTACAAGAAAATTCTCTCTTTCAGAAAAGCATCATGACATCTTCAAGTACAGCAGACTCCTTCCCTTCCTTAAGTACTTGTTTCCAACCCTCGCTATTAATGTATTTTAACTTGTTTCCTCTTCAGATACATCTGGTTCCAGCTTTCAAACATTCATCCTTTTCCACCAGGTTAAAGAGCTGTTTTCTCCCTGTGAAGATAGTTTTTTCACTGTAATCAAGACCTTTCTATCTTCTTTTTGATAAGCTAGACAGATAGTGCCTTTAAAATCTCTCTCTCCATTAGGTGCCTTCTCTAGTCCTTGGCTCACTTTTGCTATCGTTCTCTGCATCTTCCCCAGGTTTTCAGTATCCTCAGTGATACAAAGATACCAAAACTGCAGATAATACTTTCCTGGCAGCCTTGGCTCCTGCTCAGTCTCAGCATTCCCTGTTTTATCCATCTTGGTCTGCTTAACTTTCTCAGCTATTAGAGAACTTGAGGTTTTATAGAATCATAGAATAGTTAGGGTTGGAAAGGACCTTAAGATCATCTAGTTCCACCCCCCCTGCCAGGGGCAGGGACACCTCCCACTAAACCATGCCACCCAAAGCTCTGTCCAATCCAGCCTTGAACACCTCCAGCGATGGAGCATTCACAACTTCCCTGGGCAACCCATTCCAGTGCCTCACCACCCTTACAGTAAAGAACTTCTTCCTCATATCCAATCTAAACTTCCCCTGTTTAAGTTTGAACCCGTTTCCCCTTGTCCTCTCACTACAGTCCCTAATAATAAAGAATCCCTCCTACAACTAGTGATGTCTGCCCATCTGCCCTAGACTGGCTCGCAAGGGTCATTGCAAGTTTAACAGCATCTAAAAGGTGGCTGAAAAAGCTGAAGTTAATCATCATTACTTTAGCCAAACTGACTCACTTCTAAGACTTTGGTATGTCAGGAAGTTCCCTACATGATATAAGCATCTAGGAATAAGAATTATCAAATCAGTTTTCTAGGATTACTGAGAAGTGGAACAATTTTTCCACAGAAATGAAATACATACAAAGAAAAGGGGAATAACATTCAGGTTTCTCAAAGCCAACAAAATGGCAGGTAAATAACAAGATAATCAATATTCCACACAGCTAACACTTCTTCTTTTTTTCTCTTTTTATTTTGAGCTAGCTGTTGTTTTATTGTTAGTAATGCAAGAGGGGACTTCTTGGTAGTCAGACATGAAGAAACAGCGTAATAGCAATAGGAACACCTGAAACTACTGAAGTTTTCCCTTCATTCAGTCAGAACCAAAAATGAATCATCACAAGAGTGCGGGAAAAAGGATTTCTTCTGCATTATCTGCATTCCAGAATTCTCTCCGACATTGCTCAGAAAATTTTAAAAGTGGCAATTCCAGTGAGTTTTACAACTGGAAACGATTGTGAACAGCACAACTGAACTCCAACACTTTGAAAGGAGTTTTCCTTATTAAGTAGTGGTTATGTATGTAGTAAATAAGGACATTTATTGCTTCCTGGTTTTATTTTGTGAGTCATAGTTGATCTTGAGCAGTTAGTTAAGGAGTCTGATGCTTAGTTGACACTCACAAGCTTTTATCAGCTCCAAATCCACCAGGGGATATCACAGCATCATGGTCTGCTGTAGTAAGTTTAGCCAGACTTGCAATTTTACCACAAGCAATCCTTGCAGATTCCACTAAAATGTACCTTGACTCAGCTTCATCTTCTTGTTTGGCTTCTAAATCCTTTAGAGGAAAAATAGCACTCATCTAGAGCAGCCATTATTCCTTCTTTTGTGAAGTTAAACTCTGTATTTGGCTGTACTTAAGAACAGTGGATCCAGCTGATGAAGCAGGTCTCATATAGCTGCTTTCTCTTCATCATTTAAACATACCATCTATTCTTGTGCAAGCTACAGATTTTATCAGCCATGATCTAATTTAGCATCTGCAATGCTGATGAACAGTTTTAGGTCTAGGAACAATCTGTATACATCCTTACTGAGAACACCCAAGTTTAACAGTGGTGGCTCATCGTCAGATGGTGCTCAGGGAAAGCAGTTCTTCATTTTTGTTTCCTATGTACTTTATTAAGGCCTATATAGTACTAATGTTATATCCTGCCATACCAAGTCACACACCTCAGCAAGTCTTTTATATTGCATAAATCCACATTTTTTATAAGATAACTTGAAAGCTGGGCCAGTAGCAAAACATTTGTCTGTGGGCTTTGTTAGCACTGTGTTAGTTCAGCGCCTGGAGGCAATCTCCAGCCACAATAGCAGAGAGCACTGCATGTGTCTATTTACCCTGGTGCCTTACCTACCTTGTTAGCAGCATAATTAAAGAGCCAGTTCAAGAGAGTAACTTCTCCACATCAGTTCACTGAAAAAGTTATGACAGTGTTAAAGAGAAATAAATGTAATTTGTTAATAAGCATTTTTCTGGGCAAACACAAGCATTTACTCAATGGTGATTCCCTTACCCACATGGAGGGAGGACCTACCTGCAGGAGATTTTTATTTAGGTGTGAAAGGGAGAGTGTCCCCTCATACCCAAAATCTTAGACAGCACCCTACAAATCTTAGGATGGGCAAAGGAGGTAGTGTTGGCTGGGAATGAGAACCGCAGACAGGGACCAAGGCTTCATCCCCCCCGGCCCTGCAGAGGTCTCTGTGTGAGCTGCGAGATGTCCCAGCAGACTTTTAATTACAGTAGCCACCTGAGAAGATTTAATACAGTAGAAGAGAGGATGAACAATAACTCCCTTCCTGAAATAGAAGGGTAGGAAACAGCAGGGGTCTGTAGAAACGCTCTTGAGTAGACATTCTCTACCAGCCAGGAAGAGCTGAGCATTTCCTCTGCATTTTGTGTAGAGCTTAGCAGGCTTGCATTTCAAATGTATCCTGGCCTTTAAGTTTCCAGCATAGACGATCCTTCTGTGTTGTATTGGCTTTTCTGGACCCCAAGCTCAGGAAACCATCTTTCTCCCTATACTGCAAGCTCCATACCCATTACATCCTGTTTTGTGAATGCTTGAGGAGAGTTAGAACTCTGAAAGGTGGGTGCTACAGCATCATGGCATGACCTTATGACCACTCTGTGAATCTAACCTGTAGGGCATGAACAGCCCCAGAGCACGAACCAGCACAACAATGGTGGGATAGGTCTACACTGACATTTAGTTGTCAAGGTCTTTATGATTGATTTTCACAATCAAAACTCAGAAAAACTCCATCCAAATACCATTTATTTAGTATTTGGGTACTGCTGTTCCATCCAGAGGAAAGCTGGTGAATTTTGTCTGCTCTCAGACTCAGGAACTCCTTAGGCAATGATACAGGTTGTCAAAAACTGCTGAACTGCTATGCTGAAACTTTAAAGGAAAAAAATGCAACCAAAGGCAGAAAGAAGTCACAGAAGAATCCAGCCCAAATTATTAATACTGGGGGTATTTGTTAGCAACTGCAAACAGGAGTGCGCAAAACACTCAGCAAAGATCACAGCAGGCATGACACTCAGTACGGCAGCCTCCCCGCTGCAGCCGCACCGAGGCTGCCATCGGGCTGTGCCACAGGGGCTCCTCCAGCACCCCACTGCTTCCTGCACTTGCTGGCTTCAAGCCCTCACTTCTTGATGATAAAGCAAATTTTAAGATTCTCTTTGTTTAAAGCAGTTGTTAAGGTTGCAGTGGTAAACTGGCTTTCTTCAAAGAAATAGGTGAAGTCTAGACCTAAGGCATTGCCACTGAGCTGGATGCAAGTTTTCTTTGGGTTCCTTTGAAATCTGCCTCTTTCATTGCAGAATTTCAGACTGATAGTTCTTCCTTCTTCAGCCATTCCTGCTGGGATAAGGACTTTTCTCCCTTCACATGCGTCAGCGATGTGGCTGCTGTGGGGCTGCAAGGAAGAAAGTGGTGCAGGAGGCTGGTAGGGACTAACCTTTTTAAAAGGAGTTTTGGCAAACCTAGTTTGAACTGTCTTGAATGTCCAACAACATTAATTCCTGTGCTGAGAAGCTTAATGCACCCAATATCATCAGTTACTTTCAATGAAGTTGGTCCCAGCATCCAGCAGGAGAGAATGACAAGGCACAGGTCTTCCATCCTATGAGAGCATCCACCCAGCCCTGGGGTGGCCCCTGGCCTGTGTGTGTTGAAGCACAATCCCACAACCCCACAGACAGTATTTCTTCTGGGTCGCTGTGGCTCTGTGCTGTCCTGACTGGTTACGTGCCCAGCAGTGCTGCGGTGACCTTTGCTGCCCTGCTCTACGGAAGCTGATCCACTTTTTTATAAATACCTCAAAGTTCCCTGCATGGGGGAACTGAAACTAGGGCTTCCTCCCTCTCATGAGAGGAGTAAGAGCTGCTGCTTTGAGTCAGCCCCTTCGGTCTGCAACCACTGGCTGTTAAAAGAATGATATTTTCCTTCTGCACACAGGAGGTGCTTGGGTTATAGTTTCTCTGAATGCGTTATGTCATAATTTTGCCTTTGAAATGCATGCCTTTCAGAAGCCACTCTAAATTCTGATTATGTCTCTGTCTCTCCTGAGGAGATGAGAGAAAGCACTAGCTATGTCCAAATTATGGAGTTAGCTACCAAGGTGCCATACACATGCCAAGCGGGATGAATAGTGGGAAGAGGAGCACAGCAGAAGTTTGCAGCCATTGCTGTGTATTTTACTCCTGGTTGTTGTGGTTTAAGCCCAGCTGGTAACTCAGTACCACACAGCCGTTTGCTCACTCCCCCCCTTCCTCCCCCCGCTCCAGGAGGGATGGGGAGGAAAATCAGAAGAATGTAACTCGCACGGGTTGAGATAAGAACAGTCCAGTAACTGAGGTATACCACAAACCACTGCTGCTACCACCAATAATAATAATGATCAGGGAAATAACAAGGGAAGAGAATACAACCGCTCACCACCTGCCGACCGATACCCAGCCCGACCAAGCAGTGATCTAACCCTCGCGGGTAACTGCCCCCAGGTTATATAGTGGGCATGACGTGCTGTGGCATGGAATACCTCTTTGGCTAGTTTGGGTCAAGTGCCCTGTCTCTGCTTCTTGCCGGCTTCCCTTCCTCCCCGGCAGAGCATGAGACTCAGAAAGTTCTTGGTCAGAGTAAATATTACTGAGCAGCAACTGAAAACATCAGTGTTATCAGTGCTGTTCCCAGGCTGAAAGTCAAAACCACAGTGCTGCACCAGCTACTAAGAAGGAGAAAAATGACTTCTACTGCTGAACCCAGGACACTGGTACTGTTAGGAAATTAAATTGCTGCTTGCAGGGGCAGCGGGGAAGCCCCTGAGAAAATGCAGACACAAGGAGGGAGCAGGAGTAGCTGTGACACATGAGGTGGCTGGCAGCTCGTGACATTCAGCACTCGTTCCTGTCCATGCCAGGATGGGATTTCAGGGGATGCTGACCATTGCAGAGTTGAATTTGGGTCACCACTTCTCTTTGAGCACTTTTAGTGATTGCCCACCATGTTTGCTAATAATTGCTCAATATGGGGGAATTTGCAGGCTGCAAGTAGAGAAGGTGCTTGGCTGTGACTAGGGAGATGGCCCACATGGTTTCTGGGTCCCTGGCCCTGTGCAGCAATATGACAGTGCTGAATAGTGCTGGCAGTTCACAGCTCCTGATGAAGAGAACAGAAAAGCTGGTGGCCTCCAAAACACAAAGTGCTGGAAGGATGTTCAAAGAACCTGCTTTTGGATAGAGCAGGGGAGGCACTCACCCTGTGCAGAAGAACCCTCCATTGGCCATGCTAGCCAGAGGAAGACCACAACAGTAATATCAGCTGGAAGACATTTGTTCTCATGGGGTGGAAACTCTCTTGAAGTTAATTACAATGGCCCTAGTATTATGGCTACAAGTGACATTTATCCAGTTTTCATCTAAATGAGTTTATTCTGGTCCTGCTCAACTGTGATTCCCATTTTGTACTAGTTTGAGATCCAAATCGGACTCTTTATCTAGTGTGCTCCATACTGATGGTTAGAAGAATAGCCTGGGTTTGCAAGCGAACGTTGCACTGAGACACTTTCCTTGTATAATAATTTTGCTTTGAAAACTGATTACTCACGATTTCTATCAGATCTGAACTGCAGATATCTGGGGGAGTGTAGCACTGGGATATTTTAGATTGAAATCTCTCTGCTGTCTGTTCTACTGCATCTCTCTTCCAAAGTAGACTTTATTTTATAAATTACTTTATAGATTTGTAAAGCATGACATAGGAACATTATATACCCTTTAAGTGCTTTAAAATTAATTTCTTCTTGAATGCATCTATGTATGAATGAATTTGACATAAGCCTTTCAATTTTATGCTTCACTACAGAAAGTGTACGAAGTACAAACTGCAAATCAACCACCACTTACTGAAATGACTACTCAGCTGTGAAAAGAGTCTGCCTGATATTTAAAGGAGATTTAGATACAAAAATAATGTGTAGAAGAGAGCTGGCATACAGCCTTGTGACTTTCTAACCTAAAATGGTGAGATGAGTGAAATAGCATCTATGTAATTCTTCAGGCTAGCACTGGAGAGATCACAGCAAGGCAGTTGAGATAATGATATTGTCTTGACCACCATGTTGGTGGAGCTAAAGGATTCACCAGCAGCCCTTCTGTGTGTCCAGATATAGCTCACAGGCATGGGCTGTCATGGAAAGTGCTGGTTTCAGTGTGCATGACTGATTGATGTTTGGAGGTATTGAGCAGCATTTAGCAGCAACATTTTTAGTTCTTTTGTTAATTAAAACATAGTAATTCTATGTGAATTTGGGTCACTTCAGCAATAGCTTTATTGGATAAATAGTTTGGGTCTTGGTCGTAGTTTCTCTTTTCCCTCCCAGGTTACTCGTGATGGCGCAGGACCTGTGGCTCTAGACCTCCATTCCCTGTGAGAGAGGAGCCATCACTGCCCTCTTTCAGGGCAGCCGCTGCTCATCCGTTACACTGCCAGGAATTTTTGGGGAAGGTGTCTGAAGTCTTTTAATATGATTTAATTTGGTGTAAATGGCTTCAGTGGCTATTGCCACCAAACCAGAACCAGTGGTGCTGTGTCTCAGCTAAAGGCTGTACCAGGCTGCCATGTCACACAAACATATGGTCTTCTCCTCTCAACTGCTGAGCATTTGTACAGGTGCAATGAAAAGTAAAATAGGACTGATGGAGAAAATCTTATTTCAGGTGACCTCTGGCTGGAGCTAGGGAACAGCACTAGTAAAAGAAGGGATTTGGCTCATATCCCTGCGTGTAGCGGAGTGTGGTTTTGACCTCAGTGAACATCTTTTCCTTTGAGTACCAGGTCAGGGAAGGAAAGCTGCCCCATATGACTCTTGTGCTTTGTGATGCCTGGCTTTTTATCCTCTGATTTTATACCATGTACATCAAATTGTGGGGTTTGCTGATATGAAATTAAATTTTTTAGGATTGCAGAATGTTGACAGATTATTTTTTTACTTGTTCTGCTGCTGAACCAAATAAAAATCAATGATTGTTACAGCTGCCGTGGTGAGAACCCTCTGCTCACACTGCTGTGGGTGATGGTGCGAGTCTAGGGAGACCCAAAACAAAAGCAGCAATTTAAAAGGGAAAGAAACTAAAAGGGACCTCACCCAAGTGCCGTAGAGATAAATATTGAGATTCCCGCTGACTTAGTGATTCAGCAAAGAGATATTTGTCCTGAATGTCACAGGTAAGTTTACTATCTAAGTATAAGACATACAACTTAGAAGCAAACCCAAACCTTTTGATGGGTAAAGTAACTTCAAGAACAGATCTTTTAAAAATCATGCATTGACAATAATAACATGAAAGGATGACAACTGAAGATGTGATTAAACAGATAAAGTGCAAAGCTCGTTGCTTCTCTAGGAAGACAATGGAAATAAGTTTCAGTCAGAAAAAGATGTAAGAAGTACATTTTTTCGTTTCAATAGGATGTTCAATGTGGTGATCTTATAATAACAGGCACAATATGGTGCTTTTATTCCATAGTTTAAGGATGTTTAATAGCTTAGCCAATGGAGGTTCCAGCACCACTGTGTTGTGTGACTTAGATACCATCCCTGACATATTTTCCACACAGAAGAGCTACTTAAATGGAAGTAGTATTATGACTAATACCTGACTCCTACTAAAAACCCAGCAATGCTTTTTATACAGGCAATTAATAATATTACTACTGGTTATCCTAGTATACAACTAACATCACCACTACTATTAATAGCTGCTGGCATCAAAAATGTTGTTGGGGTTTTGGACGTTTCTGTTCTCCAAGGTCAATAAAGAAACCTTTTCTCCAAATGTTTTTATTAAAAATATGACAGAACTATTAAGATGTGGTACACTTCTCAGCTCAGCCTTGCTATTAGCCTTCTCTCAGGGTGCGCCAGGATCCAGGCAGGTGCACTAGGCAGTCCTCTGATGCAGAAATCAAGTCAGTGCTCTCCTTGCTTCTCTTGCCCATCTCTTTTCCAACCAGAATGTGTGAAGGATAAAAATGTCTTCTCCTCCTCCCTGCAGACTACACAATGAAGGTAGGTCTGGCTCTAGAGTGCAGGTCTCTATCCAGCAAAGCTTTTAAGCATGTGATTAATCCATCCCCATTTAGAAAGGTGCAGATGCAGCTACATTTTGCCAAGTGAGGCCTGGGAGCATACACCAGGTAAGGCACTTTAGTAAGTGCTTCAGTGAGCAAGGATGGGCAGCTGATAGGGGAACAGGGCAACAGTGAACAGGAGAGAGGGAGGGCAGCTCCAGTGGCATCAGGGCAGTGGGAGCAAGGAGGGCTGAGAGTCAGACCATGAGTAAGAAAAGCCCACTTCTATTTCAGTGCCTTTATTGGCTCCGGTGTCACCTTTTCTAAGTCACTTCATTGCGCCATTAGAGTTAATAACAGTGACCTTCTTGACAATATCCTTCTGAGATTTACACACACAAAGAGCGCATTGTGAAAGCCAAGTGTTAATGATGACATCTTTGGTGAAATTACCTGGCTTCAGTGGTAATTTCCATTATGTCTCTAGAAGTTGCTTAAAGTCCTTGATTCTGACCTTGGGGACAGAGCTGGGATCTCACGAGTGTCTTCAACTGCTTCACACATTCACAGTCAGGATCTGCCCCATCAGCTCAGGGACATAAAGGAGACACAAAGGCAAAATGCTCAGTCCATGGGCTCAGACTAACTCTCCAAACATCATGGGCAGACTTAAGGGAAGGCAAGAGACAGTAAAGCATAGCCCCTGTGCCAGCAGCAAACTGTGCGTGTCAAAATCATGTGCATGTCAAATTCATGGGATCCAGCACCACTGTCCACAGGTAAAATGTCAGCTTTCAGGCAGGGTATTTTGAAGACTGAAAACAACTGTGTGGATGGGAAGGAGGGTGAGATTTCTGATGCTGGGAATAAAAATGAACGAATTAATAAAAGACCAGACAAGCTGAAGAGGACAGACTCTTTCAAGAGGCACTCAACATTGCAGGGGCCAAGCCCCAGCTCAGCAGAAGAGAGCAGGGCACAAATCCAGATGTTCATGTTGTCCCAAATCACGCTCTCAGAGTATTCCTTGATACCCAGGCAGCCTGTCACTGAGATTGCTGCTTACCTTTGGTACATGAGCTGTTAATTCACCTGTATGCTTGAAGCACCTGACAAAAATATCTCTGATGATCTCAATTTAGAAGCCCTTCTTCTACAAAATGCTTCAAAGGCAAGTTTCTTTTTAGTAGTTGTACATACCCAAAAAGTGCTAAAGACTGTATTGTTCAAGACAAATGTATGAATTGCTGTCATCTAAAATAAGCATCTAGTGCAGTTTGATGTACAGCAGAAACTTTCTGGATGTTACAAAAATAGCCCCCTTATTAATCTGACAGGTCTAGCCCCTACAAAGGTGTACAAAGCCTTAGCACTAGCAAATGCCTTCTGGTAATGCCTTGCTGAGTCACTACATCACCAGCTCCTGACAGAAAGCCTTTATCTAAATGTATAATATACACTTCACTAATTGCTCTGATGTGTAAAATAGGGCATGTGAGGATGATACAGGTTAGAGGGGCTGGTCTGTAATGTTTAATTATAAGCTACAAAATCTCATCATCATATTGTTTCCATCAGTAATCTCACAAGGCTTCTTACATCTCACTGCAGGATGTGTATGGCTGTAACTCATCAAGCGCTTTCCTTTTCCCTCAGGAATAGGAGAATTTCATCTTAAGAAACAAATTAAGCAAATACTTTCTATACTAAATATGCTTAACCTAAAGCTTTCTCCCTATTATTTCATAAATGCTTTGAGATTATAGAGGCTTAACTAGCTTAGTAAAGACGAATTGTATGTGATCCAGGGAATTCAGCCACTGCATTAGTTACTCTTCCTTTCTGTTACGTTAGGCTTTTTGTAAATAGTCTGCATGTTTAGTCAATGGAGACTAACTGAGAAGACAGGGCATGCTTTACTGTTGTATTCAAATCTGTTCATTGTCATAAGCAAGAAGCCATCAATATTTCTAGATGAAAATTACTACTTGCTATACACATAATGGAGAATTTTACTGTAACCAATAAAAAAGCTGAAAGAATATTTCGTTACTGGAAACAAACAGCAATATGCAGATTTACAGCTGTGCAACCAAGTGCATAATTCACCCATGTATAAAATACTTTGGAAGAAAGGGGTTATAACAAATATTATTACTTTTTCCTAAGTCTTAAATTCAAGGGTCCAGAAAGACAAGAATCTCTTTAAGCTACCTCTACACATCTAAATAAAACCAGTCAAGTCCTCACATTTATTCCGCTGTAAATATGTACTTTCTTCATTGACTTTAATAGATTTTTCCTAAATTCACAGTGATAATAAAACAGTTACCACTGCTCCAAACAGCTGTTTTATAAGCCAAATAATATGGTGGAGTAAATGCCACTTATGTCCAGATCTATCAACTTTGCTCATACAATCACACTGATTCAAACAGGATCAATCAAGTCAGCAGCATTCTCTCAGGCGATGTCTGCATTAGCAGCAGGAGCAGTGCCGTGGGGTGAAATACCTTGTCCTGGGGACCTGATGTCTGTGCCACCAGTCCGGTGGAGGCTTGGCCCTACAGGTGTCCATTGCCAGCTGGAACAAGCACAGTAAATGAGAAAATCACCTCAGAAACATTCTCCTGATCCCACTGAAACATGGATATGGGCACAGTCCCAGATGACCCCAGGTCTGCCAGTATCTCATGCACATTGTCAGAGTCTACTGAAGAAAAGAGGCTGGGAATTGATCTTCCTAATTCACTGCAAACTTCTGTCATGCCCATTACAGATCTTGTTCAGGAAACAGCCACCAGCTATATACATTTAACCTGCTTAGAAGGTATATAACAGGTTGTATATTTTGGGGTATAGACAGATGCAGAAAGTAAGACCCAGTGAAAGGTACGTACCTTGATGAAAGATGCCAAGAAAGAACTCAAGGAAGGACGAGAGTTTTACCTCTGACCCAAAGAAAACATTGTTTATTATCCAATTAAGGGCCAGAAGTTATTCCTACTGTGGCTACATGGTACTTACGTACATATGGAGGGGAAGCAGTCCTTGACCTAACAAAAATGGTGGCAGGAAAGTCTCCTGTGGAGAGGAGATGTTGCCTAGGACAACCAGCCTGTGCAGACTGGCCAGGAAACTTGAGCAGTGAGGTTGGCTATACTTACGTATGTTTTACATTAACTGGGTGATAACTAACGCTTCATCTCCGTGGGGATGGTAAGCCTAAACCAAGGTTGTTGGGATTGGCAATAAGTGCTCAAGCTCCCTTAGGTCTTCTCCACAGCATCCCAGGGGTAGCACTGCACATCCCATGTCCCTTGGTGGCGGCACAGCTGATGTGTCCCATGTGGCAGGATAGGCAGGGACATCCTCTGGTGATCCTGGGGAAAGCTCATGTGTCTGGGGAAAGGCAGAGCATGGGGAACATAGGAGCCTTTGTCAGTGCTTGAATAGGGTCTGGGTTTTCCTTGGATATCTCCCAAGTATATCCAATTGGTGTAATGCTGCTGAATTGTAATGGCTGTTGCCTAATCTGCATGAAACAGCATCAGTTTCATTTAACCAGGATGTGCAGGCAGGAGGCAGAGGGGCAAGCACGATTACATTGCTACAAATTCTGATTGCTCTTACAATGCTGAAGGATCAAAATAAAACAGGACTTGTTTAATAAGCTATTTCACCTCATTTTTTCCAGCATTATAAATGAGACAGCTACTCAACCAGTGTGCATATCCCTCAGCACCTCTGTCCCATGTTTCATTGCTAAAATAATGGTAGAAGAGAAGTCAATGGAGGCATTGAGGTACCAGCATACAGTCACAACTTCCAAGAAAGACCGGAATCCAGCAAATTATTTAAACACATATATGGGTATACACACACAAACATACAGAGACTTTTCTTTTCTTACTGTCTACTGTGAATCTTCAGAAAAGTTAATATATTGATCATTTTCACCAAGGATGTGCCAATCAGTGCATTTAGATACTTCCAGCTACTGTGTCTAATTTCTCTGCTGTATTTTACAGTTCATCTGAATTAGACCCAGCTAGAAAACGCAATTCTGGTGTTATTATGGCTATTTGTGATTTCTATGTCAAATCTACTTTAAAGTTCTTCAATTCTTTTCAAAACACGCTTCAAGCAATAGCGGAGCCACTGGGCTATGTTCTTAGTTAAGAAATGATTGCTTTAAGATAGTGTCTCAAATGCTATCTGTTTTGACATCTCCTTTGAGGCTCCTTTCGAACAGCAGAAGTTTAGTGCAATTGATTACTCTGCCACTGCCTCAGGAAAGACTCTTGTTTCTTCCATGCTTGTTACAGATTTTTAGCTGTTCAGTAGTATAATATAAAGATGTGCAAGTACACATTTTTCTTGATACAAATCCTTCACTTATAGGTACTTTTAGTATCTGTCCTGATCAGACACAAAGGGTTTATACGCTTATGCAAAGTACAGTGAATTCACACTCCTTTCAGATCCAAAGTATCTCTAGGTTCCCTTGGGCTTTCTCAGGGCATCATGGGCACAAGATCTCACCGGAGCAGGCTTCTGTGGGTGCATAATTAGACACAGAGTGCATGGCTGCCCTTAAGATCTAAGCCATTAGGAGAGTTTGTGCATATAAGGATGGTACCTGTGATTTCAGAACTATAATCAAAAGTGATGAGCAATCAATCAAGATGATCAACAAGATTTAGATGTATTATTTTTTATTACTGCAATTTTTCATCTAGAAGAAAGACTTCTGTAGATCTGTACATACTTCATAACTGATGTATCTTTATCTTGAACCTAATTTATTGTTCTGATTTGTAGTTGATTATTTTTAATTTTCCATCTTTATTCCAATATTTTGGAAGTAGCTGGATTAGCACAGTGTTTAAAATTGCCCACTGATCAGAAGATATTACTGGGAGTTTTCATTCTGTCATGACAGGAAAAAAATGCAGTAAGACACAAAAATTCTTTGGGTTTTTAATTGTTCTGTCACCATTTATCCTGTTAATCCTAGTTTTTTCATCTGCCTCCTTAGTAACCCATTAAATCACTTACCTGACTTTCAGAAAGCTCCCTGTCTGGATAAGCTGAGACAGAAGCCTGAACCGTTCACACTCTCCACGTTACAGCCAGTAATGAGATTGTTTACAAAGTATGCTACAATGTGCAAGATCTCATTTGATTATACCTTAACTATTCTGTTTTTCCCTCCCTACCTCACAGATGATGGAAATGCTTAAAACAAGTTAAGGTAGTATGACACAGACTAATGTAAGTGTGAGCATGGCATCCAGGGGACAAGCTGTAAAATGTTTGCGTGCTTCTGCCAAATACATTGCATGGCTTTCTGCTGTTGTTTTGTGTTTCCGACATTAGGCAGCATGTCCAGCAACATGTAAGCGTCTTGTTTGATATTTATATTCCCAGCTTTGGGTTTGTATAGTCTTAATAATGCGCCTTCTTCAATAGCTTGTGGCAGCTGCTAGTGGCAAATCTGCAAGCTGTGTGTATTACTCTTAAGTAATGTCCGGAAGTACCTACAAGGATCAGGGCCCCATTGGATGTGGCTGTTTAGAAATCCACTGTAGAAATGTTGAAGTGTGCAGTTCAGATGGGTCAGAAACAGGACTGACACTTCTGTGCTTGCAAGTGGACAGCAGCAGCTTCCAGTTTGCCTTTTCTAGAAGGCAAGCTTAGTACTAGTGCAGCTGGCTGCTGTGTACAGCTCTGCTACCCACATCTGCTTTTGTAATGTGAATGCTTCATGGAGACTCTGTTGTGAAACTCTTAATTCATGTGACTGATGACACACTGGAATTAAAAATGTTATGTTTTCACAGTACTCTGCTAAAAAAAATACTACTGTGGGCAAAACCAATGTTCTCCTGTGTTTATATGCTTGTTCAATCTTAGTGTATGTATTACTTATGAAGGTGAGACCAGCCACAGCATCTTGAAGCATACTTGCCAGCACAGGTCTTCTGGTGCTGCCTGGTATTGAGAGGCATAACTTAGTTATTCCCTGCCTGTGTTTCAGTTCACCATATGCCACTCTTGTTGGAAGTGCACTGTAGTTTTTTGTCATGAGGATGGTCAAATATTGACAAGGTTGCCCAGTGATGTAGTGTCATCTCCATCCTTGGTGACACTTAGAACTTCGCTGCACATGACCCTGAGCAACCTGCTCTGGTTGGACCTTATTTGAGCAGGGAATTGGAATACATGACCTTCAGAAATCTCTTCCTACTTAACAGCTGTCAAGGATTCTACAATTTCATGACTGCACAGGTGGGGAGTAGAATGAAGCCACCAGAATAACTTCCCCTACCCTGTAAACTATCATTCAGTGGCAATTAGTGTTCTGGTCACTGCTTCACTTTTATGAATAATAAAATAGAGATTACCAAATGCTGGTTACTACTCTCAGTAGACCCAGTTCACCCACATGCAACTGAGCTGCAAAAATAGGTATTTGTTGTAAATTCTTACCATGCAGTGAAAATATCCCTTCACTCCATTACACCCGCTATGTGTTGTGTGAGAGCAAGATGACTTCTGAAACATATCTACTTCTGAATTACTGGAGCTATGCCAGCTGACACTGACAGCTGTCTATGTGATGTTTTTATAGCTCTTCTCAAGTTTCCCATGTAAGATCCCCACTTCTGTTCCAAAGACATTAATGATTAGGCTGTCAGAGCTGAGAAAATCCACCTGGGGAGCAAGGTCACCTTCACTGTTCTCAGTTACAAAGGAAAACACTGGGATATGGAGGATGTGGAAGTCCTAATTAACGTCTATGGCAAACTCAAAGCAAGGGAAAAATAGAGTTGGGAAAATAAGTGTCTACAGAAGTAAGATTGTTTTTTTGAAGCCATTGCAGAAGAAGCCTGGATGCTGTATTTTCAAACATGGTTAGTGCTGGGGATGGGTTGCAGAAAAGAAAGCAAGTTAGTAACAGGGTTATGATTTCCCTGCCTCCTTCTCCTTGGTGAGTTCCCGCCAGCAGTCAGAGCCTCTAACACTTCACTGAGGCCCTAAGGCAGAAGCACTGCAGATCTCTGTTCCCACCATGCTCCTTCTCCAGCGCAGCCTCTTCGCTCCCTGAGAAATGTGCTTCCTTGGGAAGCTGGAGCCATGACACACACACAGAGCCCTACAACCTCCCACCTCCCCCCCTTGCTGGCAGGACACTCACCTTTCCCCATCCTGTGCTGCAAAACAAAATGACAGCAACGTCTACCCACAGTTGTGTGTGGTAAATGGATGTTCCACACCGTTTTTATAGGACCCAACTCACAGATCTGATAGCACCACTTGAGGCTCCTGAATTTGCCTTTGAGTCTTGCTGCTCTGTGCCACTGTGACAAGAAACAGTCCATCCTCCCAAAGCAACCGATAAAGCATTTTTGCTCACATTCTCTTCCCCTAAACTGCTAATAGTCCAGAGTTCAGATTCCCTGAATTTGAGTAATTCCCCTGGTTGCCACCTCCCTCCTCTCAATTCTTTAACCCCTCTAGAGGATTGGTGCAACCAGCCATCTCTCAGACACCCATATCTGGCAGAGAACTGCTGAGCGATGCAATGTTTCAGCCTATTCATCTGTATGATCTGGGTGTTTCACACTGATCTCCTTAATGAGGTTTCTGTGGGTTCTGTGTCAGCCAGTGCCACTGGAAGAAACCCAGTTTCACTACTGATTTCCCTTGCATGGCAGGGATGTCTCCAACTCAGTTCTCTTATTTTACAAGTGTGAGGGAGCAGTCCATAAATGATAGTGAGCATTTTCGGTTTTCGGTGCCCACATGCGGCTGGTAGCACCTGCAACCATGTTTTAAATTCTAGGAAGAAATATGCAACCAAGATGTGATGAACAAAAATCCCACAGCCTTTCCAGCAGTGGGGAGAGTGAAGCCTAAGGTTATCGTGAGCTTCGAGTGTTGGAGAGCCTTAGGGACAAATTACTCAAACATATCAGAAGTGGTACCGTTGCAATTAGCCTACCTTAGGACAAGGAGTGGTCTGCATGACCTCCTGAAGTTCTCTCCCGCTGTGTTTTTGTGTGATTCTATTATTTTAAATGATGCTAACAGCCTCAGCCACAAAATTTAATCACTGTTCTAAACTGCACGCACATACAAGCATCTGTGACCGGGACACAAATTCTCTGGTAAGAGAGGATGGAACTGAACGCTGTTGAATGTCATATTCTTGCACACATACACCCAAGGGTGTAACTCCGCTGTACACTGCTTGTGCCTGTTAGTGTATTACACACTCGGGCAACTCCAGCAGTGTCCACAGAGCCATCACGGTCCACTGGACCATGCTCTCATGTGTTCCTCTGCAAACTCTGTTGTCTTGGCTGGTTTCCTTCTTGGAGTCTCAGTGCATCCTGCATTACTAAATCCTGTACCACAGTTACCTTCTCCAGTTATGTTCTGAGCAAATTACAGGAATAGCTTTTCTACTGACTTACAGCACAGTTTTATCTTCCATATGAGGGTTAAATCCTCAGAAAATTATTCACAGACTGCCATCATTGATCAACATGGTGTCCTACAATTTCATTCAACCCTCAGCCACACACATCTCTCTCCAGTAATCACTGTGCAGCTCTCTTGCCTGCTATTCAGTTTCCTCTGTTCCTGTGTTTAGATACTTCCTGCACCACAGAGTTAGGCATGCCCTCATCTCAACATTCAATGTGTCATGCCCTAATCCCTGACAGTGCTTTGCTGCTAGATACTTATGCTGGTCTCTGTCATCTCCACAAGATCTTCTATCCCAGTATTTCTATTTGTTGTACTCACTCAAGCTGCTGTTGCAATGCCACCTTTGGGGCACTGGGATCCATCCACAGCAAAAAAGGTAACACATCATCTTCCTCTGCTTCCATCTGCTGTTGTCAGCTGTGTGCTGATCCCCTCCAGCATTTTGAGCTCAAAGTCTTATTATTCAAGGAGTAAACAAGAGTACATGTATTTATCGCTGGAACAGTGCATAGGCGCAGCTTTCCTCTTGCTGATGCTCATATTCTCACAACGCAAAAGAACGGTGCTTTTTACCTTTAAGCAAAAGCATACTCTACTCATTTGTTTTCAAAAGTGTGGTTATGACTCAAATGGTGCATTCCAAGGCAGTGTCCATAGCCCATCCAGCATATTGATATGGTTTCAAGGGATGTGAAAGAGCTTTACACAAGCGGGGACATGAGAGACGCTGGACCAATGCACGTTGCTTCCTGGAAGTGCAGATGGAGCCTTAACAAATTCAGCAGGATGATCCATGGACTAAGAGGTGTGCTGCCATCTAAGTGCTTTGATGGCTGAGGGCCACAGTCTAACTTGCTCCTGAAAGCCCATGGGACAGCTGGGAAAGCAAAGTCTGCCCTTCGGAATACTAATGTCTCCCTCACCCAAAGACTACCCAACTTCCCAACATGTGAAAATTGTAGGCTCTTTATCAAAGACATTGGAAAGCTCAGCTGACCTCCAGCTTTTCTTTCTTCACAGTTATAATCCCTCATTAGGGCTGGAGAAATCCCTGCATTGTGAGTACACAAAATGCCAACCTTTTGCTGTGGCAAACAGCCACCAGGCAGACCATGAAGATCTGAAGCAGGACAAAGATCTTGGGGTTGATCATAGGCAGAGCCTGGTTGCTCTCCCAGGCTCACCATGGAAGACAGCTTGGCTGGGCTGGTGTCTGAACCCCAAAGCTTGCCTTACCACAGGAACTTGTGTCAGGTAGATGCTGTCAGTCCCATGGGAGCCACAGTGCTTGGGAATCAGGGCTGAACCACTCATCAAACATAGCCAAAGGATCAGAAGTTATCCATGTTCTTAAGGGTTAAATTTGCTGTATATCCTTTATAGTGGCAGCAAGCGATAGCCCTTCTCTGCATTCCGACTACTCAAAGGATTAACAGGCAGAAACCTAAACAGATCAGTAGCATTTTACAACCTGGCAATGTATTAACCTGGCAAGTTATTATACAGGAGTTGAGCTAGAATTGGCTGATGCTATTGCACCCGCTGCTTAACCTGTCTTCCTGATGAATGGCTATTTTGGTTTTTTTCAGCTGTTCAACATCTCACCTTTAAGAGCATTTTCTCATTTCTTAAGATATATATTGCTTTTATAGCCCTATTGACAATCATGCTAACACTGTAAGACCTCAAGCGCTCATCTTAACAGCAGAAAATGATCCTCTGACATACTAGAGACAAAAAAATACTCTATACTAGAGACAAAAAAATACTCTATACTGGTGCCCCTGGAACCAGTTCTTTTCCTGTTCCACGTTTCTGTTCAGTATCAACACGTGTGCTGGAAACTGTACCTCCTGCTGTAGAGAACCATCTTCAGCAGACTTGGGGCGGTGTAAAGGATAATCCACGGGTTATTCCCACCTCTAACCTCAGCAACGCTATTACAAAAATTGCAAAATGCAGGAACCTTTCCCTGCTGACAGTGAGATCTGTCGTCAATTTTGGTCCTCACTGGGGGGGGGAAGGGAGATTAAAGGCAAGGAGAGCATGTACCGCGGTAGCTCCCTTTGTCAACCAGCAAGAAAGGGCGGCAGGTTTTTTTCACTTTGGTATCAGCTCGGGGCGGTCGGAGCACCCCCGTCTGGATGCCGAAGAAATGCAGGAAGAAAGCAATTTCATCGAAATGAAGACAGACAGCTATCTTCAGCCTGTTATATGTTAAGAGGAGGGCAGTCATTCTCCAGAATGCCTGAAGGCAGCTCTGAAGGCAGAGCTCGTATATTCTCAGAGGTGCTTGAGCTCAGATCAGCTTTGAGGTGGAGAAAATACTGCTACCATCCAGTTCGTGCCAGAGGAGATCTCATGAAGAAAAATCAAAGGACACTAGGGAGAAATCTTAGATAAAAGCATATCAAAACTTTGTTAAATTTGTTTGCACCGCTGTTGTAAAGCAGACTTACCAGAGACAACATGATCTACAAATAGCCTATGTTAATAAATCAGGACACAACTTACTGGAAGGATAAGTAATGATTTCATCTAAGTCATTACATCTCCCTATCAATAACATACCTCTGCAGAGAGCATGCTCATCTCTGGCTGAATATCACACAATCCTTGTAGGACAGACTTTAGATGCCTGACTTAAGGACATGACAAACCCAGCCACCCAAAAATCAGGTCAGGTGGTACATACATATGTACAATCAATGGCACATGCAGTATTCAGCACATAATCCCTCTGGTGTGTAAAATTTGCTTCTGCTTAGATACGTGAGAAGGGAATACTTAAGACAGCAGAGAAGGGGGGCGTTTCTCCTGGATACAGGCATGTTCATGGGCACTGTGACCTCCAAGTTTGGCACATACTTATGGGATCAGTGTGCAATACAGATTGGACCAAATGAGCATGCATCACAGTGTATGGACCTGCACATGTGCACCTCCAACCTGATAAACTTTAGGGCAAATATCCAAAATTCTCAAATGCTGCTCAGACAACGTATCTGAACAGAGCAAGAGTATGTGGACATGGGGGTGGTGGTGGGGGGAGCTGCACAAGGTTAAAAATCAGGATGTTGGGTAGCTTTTCAGACAACTTTTCCTTCTCCCTGTATCCGTCATTTCTGTCCTTCGTTTTGCCAGAGGCTATTTTATTCTCTTCTTCCCGTACTTGTTCCAATGCAGCTGCTGTCCATGATCTTCCTAAATCCTCCTCCTTTGCAATGTCGGCTTCTGGAAACTTCCTTCATTCTCTCGCAGTCTCCATCTTTGTCTGGTTTTTAACATAACCTCCCTCCCTCTTCTGCAAGCAGGTCTCTGGGACAGTAATGCTAGATGGTTTCATTTAATGACACAGCTATAGCTAAAACTGACCCCCTTATCTTACCTTATCACATGCCTACCCTGACTGTAGTTGGGAAACCTATTAGCTTCTGCATCCAGGCAGCACACACCCTCAGTGCTATTTTCAACATTATCATCATCTTCCCTCTTCTCCCCAGACTGATGCCATCATTTAATCCTGCTGACATTCCCTCAAGAGTGTCCTACAGAAATACCTGTTATTATTTGTTCCCACAGTAAGGCCCTGATAGCTTCATCCTCAGTCTCTGTAACCTTCTCTGTTCTGGCCCTCTTGTCTTCCCTCAAAATGCCACAGCTAAAATTAATTCCTTGCTTCAGTTCCTTAGCAAACCACACTAAGTCCTTTCACTGCTTCACCTTTATCCTCTCTGTCAAGTTCATGGTCCAGCCTTTAAAAAGTTTCCCTAAAACTACCCCTAAGGCTTTTCCTCCTTTCCTCCAAACTGCCCATTTCACTTTCCTCTTCATGGTGCCTCTTTCTCCCATCTCAACACAATGCAGAAAACCTCCTCCCATAGTGCCACCAAAGCGAATTTCGAACCTTACCAATCTTCAACTTTTCCATAGGTTTGAGACATTTTCAGGAAATCAGGCTTCTCTGTGCTATTTTTCAGTCAGCCTTTGGTCTCCTGTCTACTACTTCCTCTGTTTTTGAGGTATTGCCTTTGATGAAACACATGCAATAATTCTCTTGCTCTGTAGTCCTCTGAGAAGGCAAAGTATGTGCAGGGCAGACAGAGGACAAATCTACGCTGTGCTCCTGCCCAAGTTGGCCTTGCTTGGATTTACCTCAAAGTAAACCAGAGTCAGTCTTCATTTGTTATTTGTTCTTGTAGTAGGGGACCTACAGCTCATCCTGAGTTGAAAGTATCCTTTTTTTTTGGGGGGGAAACACTGCTGCTGCAGGTTTCCTGCCTTCATTCTAAATTATCAGGAATGGAGAGTATTTAAATATCTGTAATAGACCTGGTGTTACATTAAAAGTTCATTGAGGAAAAGATCCCTCTGGAAAGTGGAAAGGAATTTATGAATGAGGTTTGGAGGGGAAAGTGCCTCACGATGTCTGTGTCCAGAATTATTTTTTTCCCCATGGGTTAAAAAGTAAAGTGACAATGTGACCACAAGATACTTCCTGATTAGACTGTCAAGCGGAGTGTAGCATACTACCCACCATCCAAAGGACGTTCTTTTATCTCTAACTTGTATGTGGTGTGTGAGCTGGATGTGAGGCTTAGAAATATTTACTGTAACCCATGCAATTTCCCAGCAGCTTATTTCAGCTTTCTGATTTACAAAACATTAATTGCCTGACAGCAGAGGCCTCTGAAGTAGTTTGCAATTGATACATGTGTCTTCAGATTCCTTAAAGACAACGTTCATGATAGATTAGATAAGATCAGAGATACCACAGAGATTTCTAAATAACAAGAATAAGTTGTGATTAAATAGATTAGAGTGGCAAATAGACTTCTCAATTGCATATCAAAGCTAATAAACAAAAAAAGAGTACAGCTATCTTATACTGATGATTTAAGAAAGCTTGAACAAGAGTAATTCATTCAGCTTTGTGACCCAGAGTATTTGTAGGTGGCTGGTGATTTTGGGCACCCTGCGCTAGATTTAGAGGGTTAAGTTTTTAGACCCTGGATATTCAGACTTTTTTCATAAATGATGAAGATGCTACCAAAAAAATAAATGCAAAATTAGAGGGTTTGAAAGGGCTGATTCCATTTGTCAGCCATGATGGATGTTATAGCCTGCAGCAAAGATTGTCAAGTCATTTGTAATAGGTTTTCAATAATGTTGCAAAATACTTAACTGCATTGCTTGTGTATTTTATGTCTAGTTAATTATAGCTTATATAAAATATTATGATGCTCCATTCACATGCTTAGAATTTAATTAATTTGTAGTTTACATGCTCCTAATAATGAATGGGTCTTCATGATCTTGGTCTGGAGACTTGTAAAAGGCACAGCTTTTTACCAGCTTTAAAGGCAACTCTGTCACTGACAGTGATAAAGTTTACTGAGTCCTACAAAAACTTCCTCCTTCACATAACCTTTGATGAGCATTTGCTGTACAAAGGGCAACAGACAGTATTTACAGACTACCCACATGAACAAAAGCACAGGTTGCGCTCAGACTCCCTTGAAAAGCCTGTGAACTAGGTAGTAACTTACTGGTGCTGGTCTGAGGATTTATATTAATGCAGTAGATAGCCAATGTCATTTCCCTGGTAGAAAATACAAAAAAACCCCACCTAAGTTGGCTGAATATGCTTCATCTTAGGGTATGACAGTCTCTATCCTACCTGTTTTGGATAGCAGCTGGTTTTCTAATTCAGAGCATCCTGAAGACTTATTCCAGCCTCTTTTCAGGAACAGTAAACTCAGTCATTCAAATACGTTTTTAAATGTTGTCTGAGATAAACAAATTGGAAAACACGTGAATACTTTGCTCAGAGGGATAAAAAGCCAGGGAGCATGTATACCTTTGGCAGGGGTTGCTGAACATTGTGCTACTATAGACTAACATGGCCAGGTTTCTTGCTAAGGATAGCAGCTGTCTGGAAGAACCCAAGTAGGTAACTTGGCCATTTATCCAGCGCATCAGAAATCCCAGTGTTCTTATTTTTCTTCACCATCAGTGATACTACGAGAAGGTGCAGCAAACTTTTTCCATGATCCGCAGAAGGTCTCCTCTCTGATTTAGCATGGGGACACACGAGATCACTGTTGGGATTGAGGAACCAGCCTTTTTCTCCTTTTATATCTGAAGCCACACACACAGCTTGAAAAATTAATGACTAGCTGGGTGAATGTTGTCTGCTGAGGAGTTTGGTCAATGCACTGTGTCACTTCTTTCTCATGCAATAGAGACCTCTGTTTTACTAACATGCACAACACACATTTACTTGCCAGAGTTACAAAATACATAAGCTGATAAAACAACCAGTTTCCACCAAGGCTAAAAAATAAATTGTAGCTTTCTATGAGTGCCACAGCTCCATCGGAAAACAGGAGGCTTCGCACGAGGGAAGCACAACACATAACCACTTAATAAAAACAGCCCCAGCCCACCAGGGAACCAGCAGAATTTACAGGCGCTGTGCTGGGAATGGCAATCCAGCCCCTGCGGTCAGCACAGCACCGTTAGCAAACACTCAGGGTAGTTAATATTTTGAGGTTGTTTTAGCTTTATTTGTGTACGTTGATAGGTGGCATTTCCAAGACAGTACATGCCCCTGCTGAGCTGGACTGTTACTGGTTGTGCACACACAGCTGAACTTTGAAAAATCCTTACATGACAGAGAAATAAAGAAGCAAAGTTCCCAGAGTCATTTATGCAGGGAAGGTTATTCCGTGAGGTTTTTTGTCAGCCTTCCAGTCCCATTCAACTAAAGGCAAATGCCTTGTGCTATTACTAAAAGTGATCTGGAAACCATCCTCTGCCTTGGCCGGGGATCGGTTCAGTGCCCTTTGCCCAAGTCTATTTTCTTGTTTGCTTCTAATGTGGGTGGGAGTTTTCTCCTGGGTGATGTTTCCAGCAGGTACCACCTGGTGTGGGGTTTTGTTCTTCAGTGGCTGTCTGGCCCTTAGCCATAGGGATGCCCATAGGGTCTCTTCTCTGACAGCGCTCCAGCAAGGAAAACTAAAATCCTGCCAGGCAATAGGCACTGTCCCTGCTCCCAGGCACCCTGCAGATGGCTGTGAGTGAGATTCTAGACAGAGCTAGGCCTGCAAAGGGATAAATTCAAACATTGATGTGATGTGGGAGTTGGACAACGGGTTTCATCAAAGTCACAGCTGGAACTACTGGCGACTCAGGTGGAGGTGCCAACAGTGGCTGTAAGACCAACAGCGGTCTTGAATAACATCTGTGAATAAGTGTCTGAGACTCCTGCAGACAGTTTAAGGTAGGGAAATTCCTGATGGCCATATATGGAAACAACCTGGGCAATTGGAGCCCTCCTGCGAAAGCTACCAAGAGCAAACTCTCCTCCCCAGCATCATGCTTGTCCAGCTCTTTACCATGGGAGCACAGGGAAAGCCCTAAGAGGCTTAAAGTTGTTGTTACCCAGAATGAGACAAATGGAGGGAAAATATACTAAACAATTGTTTCACCAGCTGAGATGACTGTTTTGGTTTCTTAGCAACTGTGGGGAAAGAAGCTGCTTGAGATCTGAGCTCTGGTCAAATCCAGCAGGCATCCCTCCACCCTCTTGTCTGCTAATCAGCACAGGGAAACAACGCGGCTGGTGAGAAGCCCTCCCTGCACAAGGCATGATGGTAAACAAGCCCACTCCTCTCCACTGAGGGATGAATGGATGAGCTGCCCATCAGTTTTCACATGTGGTTCCTCCAGATGTGGAAAGGTGGCTTAGGATTAGATTGCTTTTCATTTTCATGAGCATGGAAAAGAGGAGGAAATCTTGCACTAAGAGCTGCAATCTGTGATGTTCCCAAGTTGAACCCAAAACAGGAACCCAAGTTGAACCCAAAGCAGAGGAGAAGTTGAGCTGCGGCTTTTCTGTGCCTTGGTGGCAGGGCTGGGCTGGAGAGGAGCAGGAGGACACTCCTGCTGCACTGGCCATCAGCCACTCAAACTCTGCACACTAAAAATGAGCCTGATGGCTTGGTGCAGCCGGAGCCCTGCATTCTCCCGTGCCAGGCACTCGCCTCCTCTCCTAGCAATGCAGGTGACTCAGTTACAGCATCCTTCAAAGGTTGCTGCTCTGTGATCACTGCTTTTGAGCGCATGAAAAGCTCTTTATGGCTGTTTTCTCAGTGATCAGCAGTATCTCTCAAGTCCCTGGAGCAAATCACATAGAGAAAGGGCTGATTTTTGCCAAACAGTTTCAGATCTCGGTGAATGTCTGTGCTGGAGGAGGTTTCAGCCCTGGTGCAGGGTTTGTGCATGTCTCTGTACTGGAGCGCCCATTTCATTGTTTTGGTTTGTCAGGGACAGTGTTTAAATTGTTTAAATTCATGTCTGACATACTGGTTGTACTCATTGCTAATAGCTTATTTCCATCCATATTAACACTATCTCATTCATTCAGATGTAAGTACAAGGATGCTGACCTGTAGTTAATCCTACGTATCCCTGACTTTTAATTTAATGACTATTAAATATTAATGGGAGCAGAGAGTAGAAGTCAGATCACCTTTTCAACAGCTTAGTGCCACCTGTCACCAGGCTACAATGTCATCCTTGATCTTGCTGTTTTATTCCCTTTCTGCCAGTCTCACTAACAGGACAAAGAAAGCTGCATTTTAGAGAAGACTTTGCAGTCAAGCAGCTATTGCAAGGGTTATTGCTGAGCCAGGATCTCCCATCTCCTGGGCAGATGTTCAAAGCACCATGCTGTTGGATAAAAGGGGTTTATTTTTTGTCCAGATCCTGGGAGAGTGCCCTACACCCCAGACCAAAGGCCGCACTAGAGAAGAGGGGAATGCACACAAACGCAGACACTCCTAAACACCCCACTCCACTGATGTTGTGCAGAAAATAATTCACTATTCAAGGAGGGATGTGGAGGGTGTCTGGTGGTTACAGCACTCCCCACAGCATGGGAGTGCTGGTCATGGATTTACCAAGGTCTACCTGTGCAAAGTTCATTAAATATACCACAGTCTAGTGCAGAGGGTAGACCCAGAAGTTCTGGTGCAAACCTTCATTACTGCAATGCCATGTGTCTTCCTGTGTTCCTGTCCTGGTGGTGGGAAAACTCTCCTGGCTGGTCTGGGGTGCAAAAGTAATTCCTCCCTTCCAGAGGAGAGAGCTGGACATCACCCTTTCAGCTCCTGATGAGTATTACAGTGTCTTGACTCTCACAAGGAAGCACCATTGCTCCTTCTGTTCATGCACCAAAGAAAGCCATATCCCCCACATGATCCTCCACAGAACGCAGCGGGGGACAGTAGCGGTGGTGGTGCAGGGATCTCTTTTTCTACATCTTCCTATGCCTTTTATTTTCATGGTCTTTTCTTTCGCATGAGGCAGTTGTGACTGCATCCTTACGCCAGCCATACCCAACTGCTGGAGGTATTTGTCTATGCTTAAATCTATGTATCTTTGGCTGATAATATTTTTCTGATTATAAAGCTAACGAGATAAAGCAGAACTCAATCAAAGCAGCTTGGCTTGAAGTGCATTAATACTTAATACTACCTTTTACTATTGTAATTATGACTTATTTACTTTTTAAATTGCTATCTATCTGGTTTACTTAGCTCTATGAGAGACATTTCTCAAGAGTATCTTTCTGACTATAGTGTTTTACTTTTGCAGAAAAATGCAGGCATTTAGTGAGATGGAAATTACTTCCTTATTATTTAAAATTAATTCAGCCTGTCAAAATGAGCTCATTGCCATGCACAGTGCTTCCTTTTTAATTCAGTCTCAGCCTTTCTAGCGATTGAAATTCTCTGCTGAGATGATGTACACAGTAGGCTTTTTATACATATTAAACACTACGTATTAGGAGGATTAAGGCCGCATATACTTTTTAGAATAAGGCACACAATTATGAAACAAGTCTTGCAGCAGGGATAAAGGAATGCCAGTTTTCCGTCAGTCTTATAAACTGCTTTGCTAGCCAAGAATGAAGCTGCAAGGATGCCTGATGGGAATAGAAGGGGCTCTGTTTCCTGCTCCTGGAGGACTCCAAATTTTGCTAAATCAGGACAAAAGCAAAGAAAATATTTACATATAAATAATTGGTATGCCCATGCTCCCTCCTTTCCTCAGAATGAAAAAGAAGAGAATAGAAAGCAGAAGAGGACAGAGGAGATTGAAACTTGTGGTGGATATAGGAAGAGAAAACCTTAATAATGGGAGAAAAGCGCCTGTCAGCTGCAGAGTGAGCAAAGAAAACGAAGGGGGAAGAGGAGGAAGGAGAGGTTTCTGTCAGCAGCACCCTGACATTTAGTTGGGTCCATAGGAGCCTCTCCAGGATTGAGAATCAAGTAAGAGAGAGGGGAGAGAAGAAAAGGCAGCTTTAAAAGGTCTTCCTGTTTCCCACTCCATCCTCTGAGCCACATGGCTCCCACTGCATTCCTTCCTCATAGCAGCTGAACAACTTACACCAGAGGTTCAGTCCTCTGGAGTCATCTCAGTGTGAGAGGAAACACCCCAGTGATTCACCTGCTCTTGGCTGGTGTCTTGGTCACACTCTCTGAAAAGAGGGCAGCAGGAAAAGAAGAGCTGGGAATGTGGGGAGCACTCAAGGAAAACGCTTGCTTGGGAGGGCACGTGCAAATATTGACATTCCCATAAGAACATGGTGACCATGGGAATTATTTTTCTATTCAGTGACTGAAACAAAGTAGTTGCTAAAAATTTTCAATCCATTTGGGCATAACATAGACAAGACATTCAGTATCATTCCTATCTTCAAGAGGGAGGGTATGGGGAGCAATAGACATGGCAGTGTGACCTCAGTCCCTGGGGAGTTGATGGAGCAAATAATCTTGGAAACCATTTCCAAACACAAAGGATAAGAAGGTGACTGGAAGCAGTCAGCATGGATTTACAAATCATGACAAACCTGAAAACCTTGTATGGTGACATGACTGCCTCAGTGGTCAAGGGGGAAGCAGTGGACATTGTTTACCTTGACTTTAGTAGAGCTTTTGGCTGTGTTTGCCATAACAGCTTCACAGACAAGCTGATGAAGTGTGAGCTAGCTAAGTAGACGGTGATGTGGATTAAAAAGTGCCTGAGATTCCAGGCTTAGAGGTCTGTGATCAGTGTCGTGAACTCCAGCTGGATGATAGGGCAGATAAACAACTGGAGGAAGTGGCTGATGCACCAGAGGTTTGTGCTGCTATCCAGAGGTACATCTGCAGGCTAGAGAAATGGGTAGACAGGAACCTTGCGAAGTTCAAAACAGGGAAACTCCAAGTAATGCACCTGGGGAGGAACCCCATACACCAGTATTTGCTAGGGGCCACCAGATGGAAAGCAGCTTGGTAGGAAAGGATCTTGGGTCCTAGTGGACCTCAAGCTGACCATGAACCAGCAATGCCTTTTGGGGCAGAGCAGGTCCACAGAATCCTCTGCTCAGCACTGATGAGGCTGCATGTGGAGTGCTGTGTCTTGTGCTGGGCTCCTCAGTGCAAGAGATGTGGCAATACTGGATGAAGTCCAATGAAAGGCCACTAAAATGATGAAGGGACTGCAGCATCTCTCCTATGAGGAAAGGCTGAGAGAGCTGGGATTGCTCAACCTGGAATAGATAAGGCTCAAGGGGAACCTTATTGATGTGTATTAAGTATCTGATGAGAGGCAGTAAAGAAGACAGACTAGACTCTTCTTGGTGATGCCCAAGGACAGCAAAAGATGAAACTTTTGCTGTCAGACCAGGCACAAACTGAAGTGCAGGAAACTCCATCGAAACATCAGAAAAACCCCGTTTTTTTATGGTGTGCATGGTCAAGCACTGGAGCAGGCTGCCCAGAGAGGTGGTGGAGGCTCCATCCTTGGAGATACTGAAAACCTGACAGAATGCAGCCCTGAGCAGCGTGCTTAGCTGACCCTCCTCCAAGCAGTGGGGTAGGACTAGGTACCCCAGAGGTCCCTGCCCACCTCTGCAGTTTCCTGAGTCTATGGCGCTGAGACAAGAAAACAGCAGAGGACCGGCAGGTGGAAAATATGAATGTTGGTTTAGGGGGTTGCAGTAAAAGGTCAGTAAGACACAATGGTGCAAACAGGTGCCCCCATGATCTCCACTGCAGCTGCAGAAGTGTTGCAGCTTACCCCATATACAGCTGCATCACAGCAGGAGGGGAGCACCTCCCACTAATGCTGCCTTAGTTGGTCAGTAAGAGCTGATGCAAGTAAAACTCTGTAAAATAAACCTAGTGGAAGGAGCAGCCAGCTTCATGCCCAACCCTTGGGACCACCCATCCCAAAACCAGCTCCCTTGCCAGTGGGCACCAATGTTAACACACTCCTCGTCCCTGAAATTTAAAACCTCAATAACTGCAGGTGCGCTTTAACTCGTATTGCTTTAGTGGATGCTTCTGGTGAAACAGCCACCTAGGAACTGCTGAAGTGACAAAGCTATATAGATAAGAGGACATGAGAAGAAATCAGATTTCTTTCCTCCCATGTTCGGAGCCCTCTTTGTCCCACCAGCAGCACACCCGAGGTGGGAAGCACACCTGGGCTCTTGCCTTCCTCTATGGCTTTTGTTTGAGATGTCGGCTATTACCTAAGGATCCTGACACCAAACTATTTGGGGACAGAAAGGTGTTGGCTTTTGCAAATTTAACACGAATTGCTGTGAATCATCAGGAACGTTTTATAGATAAAGTTCCTGAAGTTAAACAGACCGCGTTTTAATTTCATGCCTTTCATCTGTGCATTGCAAAACAATATAGAAAAACACCCCAAATTTTTCAGATAATCTAGTAGGTTTTAATCTTTTTTTTTTTTTTTTTAAGTAAAGTCTGGTAGCTTAGAAAGAGTTTAATGAGGGATCCTAAAGTTATTATTTTTTCATTTTGAACATTTAATAACGGTCTCTGGCATGTTGCAATTTTACATTGTTTCGAATTATATTAGAAGTAGCGTTCATTAATTTTCTTAGTAATGCCACTTCCTTTGCCGTCGCCAGTATTGCTGCGAGCGAGCCGGCTACTCTAGGTACAGCAGTCCCCTCTAGTGGGTAAAATCAGGCCGGCCCAATTTTACAGGACCTGCTGCATCCTGCCCGTTAGCACTGGCTGGAAATAAAAGCTTTGCTTTTCTCCCGGATGCCCTAAAGATTCTGAGTCGATTTTATCTTTTTATTATTATTATGTATTTATGGTACGTTATTTTTGTTCTGAATTATCACAGGAAGGAGAAAGGGGCGCATGAGGCTCAGGTTCAGTTCCTACGTGTGAACCTTCTCTAAGAGCAGGTATTCCCCTCCACACCCTAGAAATCCTCCTGCTACAAGAGCCATCAAAACTCGCAATTTCTTCTTGAAACGCTTTATTTCCACAAATCATTCTGGAAGCTAAAATTGTTGGTTATAATCAAAAGTTGACCCAGTGATTCCTGAAGGATAGGTTGGTCAGAGATCGCCGCCCAGCTCCTGGCTCAGCAGCTCACCTAAACCCACTTCAAAACCTTTATACACTGGCATTTTCTGATTGAGAATGATGCTTTTTTGTAGTATTCCACTCTTCCGTGAGCAAGAAGCAGTGATGTTTAGGTTTTAGGAAGCCATTATGGTCAATAGAATAAAGAATACCCCATCCCCAAAAACCATGGCTGCCCATTTGTTACAATTCTGTTTTGCAGCAGATATAAGGGAGAACTGTTTCTAATGCCTCCCATCTCTTTCTCACTTTTCTCTTTCATAGCTGTGGTAATGTTTTTAATTAAGTTAAAAGAGGATGTTGCACCAAGCTCCTCAACAGCTTCCTGAATTTTGTGATCTGTCCCATCAATCGACTGAGATCAGAACACTGTCTCCGCTGGTACCACGTGCACTGAGTGCAAGCCACAGACATTTGCATGAACCCATTTATCTCTTAAAAATATTTCTTTTTGACTGAAGCATAAATTGCCTTTACCCTAATGCACTAGGTAATGAATTGCATTTGAAATAACGTTTATTTTTAGCAAACAAATGCTAATGGCAGCTTGCTGCTAAAAATAGACAGTATACTTGGCACAGAAATAAGGGCTAGGGAATCTTTCCTCCCCTGAGCAGTTGAAATGCCCTTTGTGTAAGTCATCTGGGGAGAAAGCGTGATGTCTCTGTGGAATTTAGTCCCTCCAACTGGGGAAATTGGGAACAGCAAAGCACCACTTGTCACCTGAAGCCTGGCTTACAAATAGCCTCTGCACTCCAGTGTCCCCAGGGGGCTGTCATACCTCCTGCAGGGCAAGGGTGTAGGATGGAGACAGCACCTTCTTCCTTTCCTCTCTCCCTGCTGGACATCAGTGGGTAGAATATGGGGGCTTTATGTGCCTCCAGCCTGCCTGGCTGCAGGAGCAGGAGCATTTTGGCAGGGGGAGCATGTTGGGGCCCCCGATGTTGCTGGCTCCCATTCCTCCCCTCTCAGCAGCCGCTGTGCTGGCCAGCAGGCTTTATCCTAGACAGGCTTTTCCTAATGCCTAAGTGAAATTTCCCTGGCTGCACTATAAGCCCATTACTTGTCACATCACCACTGAGAATGATTTATCCCTTCCTTTTTGCAGCAGCTTTTTTCATAGTTAAGAGTGTTATGTCCGGTAAGTCTCCTTTCCTCTAGACAGAACAGCTCAACTGCCCATGTTTTCTCTTACCTTAAGATTTCCAAGGCTTCTCATCTCTCTTGTTGCTGTGCTCTTGTCTTTACCCAGTAGGTCCACTTCTCTCTTAATAGTCTAGTGCCAAAAAACAACCATGCAGCTGAGGCCTTGCTGAGTAGCCTGGTAGATAAATTTTCCTGCTTGCACATCCCTGTAGGGCTCTTGTCTTTGGCCCCATGGACTCATGTGGTCACTTGATACCTAACATATATTGTACAACACCTTCTTCCCACGCACACATTGCTACTGGATCATCACTACATCACTACACTAGAAAAGGCTCCTTTGAGGAGAGATGATGTTAACCTTCCTGCGGGAAGTTTTCAGTCACAGACACGGAAGTGTTTTAGAAGTGAAGACGTGACACAAGCCTGCTTGTACAGTCTCAGGTCAGGTCTGGCAGCTGCCACCATTTCACTGCAGTAGTACCATGCGGATTTATGTCCCCTAAATTTGTACAAGACACAAGCCCTGCTAAACGGAGATTACAAATCTAATTTTGAACATTATTTTCCAGCATTTTGCTTGTACGGTGGGTTCAAGAAGGGCAGCATCTCCTGCTTGCTGCCAAAAGATCTAACACACTGAGCTCTAGCCAAAAAATGCTGCCTTCATTTGGCAAAAAGGACCCAATTTTCATGGAGGATGACACAAGAAAGCCTAGTTTGAGCTGCTGCTGTTTGAATATTAGCTAAAAATGCTGAAAATTATAAGCTTAACCAGGGAAATACCAAAACCCTGAAAAAAACCTAGTAAATATGATTTATTTATCAAGAAAATGTGCTAATCCTGGAGAAAAAAACACAAAAAAATCCCGATGGGAATTCCTTGATAGACCCACAGTGTTTCTCATTATCATCTTATGAGTTGAGTTGGTTCTAGAGTCAAAAAAAGCCTAGAAAGGTCCAAAAGAGTTTCCAAGAGATGCAGATTGTAAGAGAAAACTTGGCTGGGAGTCTAGATAAAAAGTACTAGTTTAAGAAAAGTAAAACTGATTCCTTGTTTAATGGCTTTAGAATTGCCTGGAACCAAACCCATCACTTCATAATTCTTAACTGCAACCTAAACTGGGCTTTTAACAATCAGAAGTCAGGAATCCCAATTAAAGAAGATTTACCCACAGTGGCATGCGTTTCATTAGCAGGTGACATGAAGAATCAATATTTTATGACCTGCCACACATTTGAGTCATCTGTCATGTGTTATCCTTAGATGTCGGAGTCATTTGACAGCTCTAAAGCAGGAGGAAGCAGAACAGAAAAGAAGTTTTTTGCTGGTGTCACTTTCAGATAAATTTAACAGGCAATAGTCTACAACAAGCAATTAAAACACATTGGTTCCTTATTGCAGAACAAATTCTATTCCGTGGGGCCTGGGGGAAATGCATCTTATAAAATTTGCTATTTTTATATAAGACAGCACAAACTATACTTTCCGTGCATGAAAAAAAGGGAAGAAAAAAAGGCAGAAATGCTGCCTCTTAGCAATGTGCAGATGAATACTTATTTTGGCGCCTTACATAATAGGGAAGCAGAAAGATCCACCTGCAAAGCTTCAGTACTTGTCTTCTGCTGGGGTCCAGTTACTGAGTCCTCAGCTACCACAGTTAGGGGAACCACAGGCCTATATAGGAACCTAGCTATGTGGAAGATACCGTATGTTTGCTGTCCAAATAAAAAGCACAGCAAAGGAAGGAGATCAGATTATACAAAATGGAGGAAAAGCTGAGATGCCTGTGCAGTTACCTGCAGTTTTAGAAATGTCATGATTGCTCATGCTGGTTTTATTGCAAGTCCCAGCTCTGAATCAGATGTTGCACTTGAATCTCAGCTTTCAAAAAAAAACGTATTTGTTCCTCATAATTGCAAAGAAAAACCCTGGCTCAGGAAATGTGAGGTAAATAAGGCAGAAATCAGACTTTTCAGAAGCTCGTGTTTGTGTGCCTCTCTGGTTTGCAATGGTTTGTGGCTCATTAAGGTTCTCTGGAAAACAAGGACTTCATTTCACGGGCAGTGTTGACAGGATGGGTCTTCTCTCTCTTCTGGTGTGCAATAAAAAAGGAGATGTTTTCTTTGGTCTAAAATTGCCAGTTTTCAAAGTAACCAAGGCATTTTTTATCAGAGCATTTTCTTTCGTTTTCCACATCCCCCTAGAATAATTCCTTTGACGTGATAAAAACAAGAAGCACCCAAGAAAACTTCGACCTCAACAAATTGGTATTTTGCGCTGGAAATCCCTTCAATATAAAGTTCCTATGGGCAATACCAGGAAAGCCTGGGAAAGTCAAGAAATGTGAATAACAGCTTTTTTTCCTGTCTTCAAGCAACTGATAATCTGAGATTTTGGTAGCAATGGGGTTTGGGAAGCACCTTGGTGAAGAAAGAGGATGGACACATGGTACTGCAGGGGCTGTAGGAATCACCAGAAAGCTCATCTCCAGGGTTCAGTGACCCATCCCTTAGAGAACACCACGAAACAACCACATTTACCTCACCACAACCATGGCCGATGCTTTCCATGGTGTTACCCACATGGAGCAAGCCACTGCACCACCGCAGATGCTCAGCCCATGGCACTGGGCGCGCAGCATTGCTCAGAGGCAGCCCAAGATGGGTGCTAGGCCACCTCTCCCTGGTCTGCGCAACAGAGGTTCAATGGCCTTGTCAAGCACATCAGGATTTAAAAAAGCAGGTTTTTCTCTTTCCTTGAGTTTCTGTCATGTTTAAATTTGCTCGGCTCACCCCAGCTGCAGAGACTTTGCCAGCAGCAATCCCCTGCCCTGCGGTCTCAGAAACCCAGGCAGCCTTTGCTCTTCCCTGAGGCTGGGGCAATCTGAGAGGATGTGACTGTTAGAAAAGGGCTCCAAATTAGGAGATTTTTCAGTGTCTGAGGCAATGAAATATTTAATCCCTGCTCTCCCTTGGATATGCATCATCACAGATTTACTTATCAGCTGCTCACTGACAGCAGCAGCTGACAAGTACAATGACAACTGACATACATTAACCCAGCCGCACAACACAAGCTATCACTCCAGAGCAGAAATCCATCATTATTATTTAAGCACCGAGGACGTGTCTCAGTTGGTGGCGGATACCATAGGCAGGCAATCCCTGCACTGAAAAGTCAACATTGCTGGGGTCTGTCAGAGGCGAGGGGCTCTCATCTGAGCCCTGGTAGCCCCAGCACAGACACCAGCAGCTCCAGTCCCAGGGCAGCCCAGTGCTGAGGGTATACCCAGGATTCCCTTTGCTCCCGCTGCTGACCTAGCCATACCTTGATGGAGGAAAATAAGAAGGAAGGATGGACAAAAATAACTTGTTTAAGGGGTAGAAGGGTTGAAGCCTTTCTTAGAGCTTTGCTAGAGCTACCCAGCAGGATAGCGCATTACACCCTGTACTCAAGGCTGTAGGTAAAGTGGGGGTTATTGCACAGCTCCTCAGGGAATGCTGCTGCAGATGTAACTGTGCAGACCAGACTTGTTATCCTTTTGTCTAAGCTTCCCCCTTTTTAACAGATGCGCTCCATTTCTGAGCAAATCTATATCAGTGTCTTCTTTATCTAATGGCTTGCACTGAACTACTGCTGTTTCTGAGGGAGCTGTGACTGAGCTTTGAGGAATCCTGGTGAAATGGGGGTTTGGTTTGAGACAGTGGGGTGGGGTTTTCCCCCTCCCTGTTAGTGTTTTCCACCAGGTCAGTTGCTTTTTGAGACCACCCTGCTGTCTCTTGTTGTTACAATGGCATCTTTACCTAGATAGGTGGCATTAACTAATGGAAATTGTCCATGTGTGTGTGTGAATCAGGTGTAGGGAAGAAGGGAGAAAGAATCCACCAAGGCTTCTAAGCTCTGGAGCGGATCTTAGGCTGTATGAGGTTTGATCCTTCTGGACGACAGAATAAGGGAATGCAGCACCACACGGATGCCACATCCAAGTGTCAGAAGGCTCTGCTGGAGAGTGAGACCTTGTAGAAAGAGCTGCCCTTCAGACCACTGATGGTCAAGAAACACCACAGGTTACAAGTGAGGTTCATATGGTTAGGGCTTCTGTATTCATGCCTTCATATAGACAGGCCTCAAGGATAGGGCCAGAGAACACTGTGTAGTGAGATGTAGTGAGGTGCTCACAGGCTGATTACCTGAAGTTATTTATTTAGTGTTTATTGTGAGGACATCCCATACCAGAGCCATCACCAGGAGGGACAGTGTGTGGGAACCGTAGCAGCATGAAGAAATAGGACAGTGGGGAGTGTAGGAAACAGCTTTGAGGTGGCACTAGGGAGATGAAGCGATGCTGGGTGCAGAGGGTGGCATAAGCGGAGCACCTCTGTTTGCCAGGCCCCTGCAGGAAGTGGGAAGAGGTGGGAGGCAAGAGCTTCCTTCCGATGATCAGCTCCCACAGATGGGCGGAAGGCAGTGCTAGGAGTGATGCTCTGTTCGTTGCCATCACCATTTCATATGCACAGCCGTTGCTGAGGCTCATGGCTTAAACTGCAGGGCTTGCTGGATATGCCAGGTTGTCACCTTCCTGTTCGGATGCAGAGGAGAAGGAGCACAACCAGGATGCTGTATCAGTCCTGTCATTCAGGACTACTGCAAACCAGTCTGCCTTCCTGCATGCTTTTCAGCTGGCAATTCCCTAACACAGCCCTCCCTTCTCTGTGAAGGGATTTTTTTTCTCTGCACTGTTAATCACAGTCTGCCTCCTGTACTGAAAGCTCTTCAGGGAAGGAATCTTGTCTTTTTCTTTTGCAAGAGTGCACTTAGCACTCCAACAGCAACTCAGAGAAATGTTTAAGGGAATAATATAAACTAATAGCAATAATAAATCTTTATATATTGTCCAAAGCCTGAAGAATTGGTTTTGCAGCAGCCCCGCAGGACAACTAGAAAGGGAAGATGACTGAAGCAATGCCTTCATGAGCATCCAGCATGCTCCTTGCTGCACATCAGACAGGTTTCCATGGCCCATGGTGGTCACCAAAAACCTTGCCCTCTCCTTAGACCCAGGGTTTGCCATCTCCCAAATCCAGCCTTTGCTCGAGCTGAATATCACCTAACCCCATAGTTATCTTTTCAGTAGTTTGACATGTTATCCCATAGCTTTTGCAGTTATTGTGGGCCTTAGGCACAGCCCCAGATATTTCCTGTTTGCCTAGAGAGTATATAGCCAGTTAATCAGTATTCAGTTTTGAAACCTCAGACTAAAGCTTCTTCAGATCATTATCCTTCTGTTTCCAGTAAACAAGTAACTTGGCACCTGAATCCTTTTCAGAGGCACAAGTGGGATCAATGTTCACAGCAGGTTTTGATTGAAACCCATCATTACAGCAGCCAACCACTCCAGGAGGAATTTGTACTCCAGGTGAAGGACCCAAAGCCTTGCCTTGGTGAGCCCCTGCCCAGATGTGCTCTGGACAAAGCCCCCCAGCCACAGGACCGTCCCCCTCCACAGCGAGCCCCAGCAGAACCCCCTCCCAGCCCAACCCTACCCACTCATCACATTCTCTTTTCCAGCCAGCACAAATCCCTACCAAGAGAAAGTTTGGAAAACTTTTGGAAACCCCTGGATGTGCCTTTGCACAGCAGGGAAGCAGGTGGGATTTGTGCCATGCTCCCAGTTCACACAGCTCCGGCAGTGGCCAAAAAGCAGAGGAATTCACTTCACACAATGAAAAGAAAGTTTAGAAGTTTTTATTATTCTGCAGCATGTAAGGTTCACCAGCACTGATGGGTTTTCACTGTGTTTTCTGGGGTGCTTAAACTGAACTTCTTCTGTATGTCCTAATTATTATGTTATAATTTAAAATCAGCAAATTATTTCAGGAAATGTCATTCACAGATACATCATTATAACATGCCAGAATGGCCAGACACCTGTCACAGCCCTCCTCCTTTCTGCCAGGAGGAAAAAACGCATTACATGAATTGGGAAGTCATTCTGAGAAATCCAGTCTGTTGAAAAAAAAGAGCAGAACTCCATTTGTGTCACACCACTAAAATAAGTCCCATCGTAGCAGCTTCCTTATGCAGAGATTCTGGCTGGCGCCTTCAAGAGTCTGCTTTAGTATCTTGGCTTTCTCCCAGGGCTGAACTCCTACTCTGTCTCTGCTGCACAGACAAGCAGGCTCAAACCAACGTGAAGCCTGAGCACCACACTCAAATGGGTGACTGCCTCTTCCCAGGCTCAGGCTTGCTCACAGCTTTCCACAGGCAACGCTGGCCCTGGTACTGCCTTCTGCCCTCCCTGATGGCCGAGACAGGACAAGTACAGCTTTGTACCAGTGTCAACAAGATTTGTTTTCCCTGACCAAATGTGTGCCAGCGTCAACTTCTGACATTGCCCAGCACAAGAGAACTCCCGGAAGATGGAAAGCTAATGGAGCTAGATATAAACTGATATTTACAAGATAAAAACCCCTTAAGAGTACACAATGACAATCCAAACATTTTCCGGCCAAGCTGCCCAGGACCTTATTGAGGTACCTCCAGTGCCATGGCTGGATCCTCAGAGGGGCTCTCGGTAAACAAGTACATATCGAAGTTCATCACACTATTAAATAAAGACAATGCAGAGCTTTCTGCAGCTGCATCTGATCACATGGCTTGACGGCTGACGAAACAAAGAAAAACACCTCTGAATCCTCTGGGTTCCAGGAGAGAAACTGAAAAACAACTCCAGCAAATGTGCAGAATATAAATAAAGTAAAATATTTTCTCATTAAGCAGTTAAAGAACAGGAAGAGTTTGGGAACCACTGTTCAGGGACTCCTGTTTAGTGACAGCAATTTATTCGGCCATCTGGGCAAAGAAAGACTGCAGCAAACCACACGGAGGAAATAAAAATAGATGAACAACAAGTAACTGATTTTGCTTGACTCAAGCCTACAACTCTGCAGAGCAGGAAGCTATTTCATGTGAAAGACATTATTGATGAAGGCATTTCAGCCTCTCTCCAGTCCTTCCAACAACATACTAGATCTCTCATGCCAGCAAACCTGTCTGGAGACGTGACTCCCATCCCAAACTTGCCAGAAATATCACCAAGTACAAAAGACAAATTGATGAGCCTTCTGGAAAGGGACCAGCAGAGGAAGGAGCGTCTCTGTGGTGCCCCACAGTAAAAGAAAACTCTTTAGGAGAAAAAATAGGAGGCTTTTTGCTGTGTTTGTTCATTATGATAAAAATCTTCCTTTCCTTGGCAGGCACAGAGCTAATATTGAGATGGAGGAAAACGCTGCCCACTGTTCAGCAGGATCTGATCACTGCATCTCAGTGTTTCGGTACCCACCTTGAGCGGACACACAACCTCATCCCCTGTTTGGTTGTGTGTGATGACAGCAGAGGGGAGGTGGTGCCTGCTCAGGAAGCACAGCACTGCAGTGCCAAGCTGTCCAGCTGAGGGACCCAAAAGCTGTTGGTAGCGAGGCATGGGTAGCAGAGCCATCATCCAAGGGAGCCCTATTTCCATCAGCTCAAACTGGTGCCAGCAGATGATGGGGATGACAGTTATGACTTGCTCCATCTTTGGATAGGTCTCTCTTCCCTCTGCCTGTTGCTCTCCTCCTGTTTTTCTCACTGACACATATGTGGTATTCTTGGAGCTGCATTACAACCAGAGGAAAAAGCCACCTGAGTCAGGGATTAGGAAGGGTGGCAGGGGAACTTGAAGCCTGCCCTTATTCAGGATTTTGGAGCCTGTCACAACCACTGGGTTATATTTAGGTGTAGTTGAAGGAGGATCATTGGCAAATGAGAAAACTGCTTTCTTTAATTTGCTCTAACCCTGGTTCTCAGGATCGGCAGTCAAAATTCACCTGCTCCCCCAGGCATGGTCTCACTGACCAGAGCAGCTAAACTGATTGGCATACGTACCTTGGCTCACCCCTTTCCACAAGGCTGCCCTGCTCCTTGCATTCCTACATCAGGCCAGTCAGCCCTTAAGCTGTCTAGTTTGTTTTACAGAGCCCTCCAGGGCTGGGGTTGAAATCTTAGACCCACCTTCTACAAAGCCATTTCCTCCCCCATGAAGGCAGTCGTGGTGCTCAACTGCACACCCCAACAGCACTAAAAATACCCATCCTCAAGCTGTGCTCAGATGAGATCTTTGACAGCCTGTTACAAACAACTAATCCAAAACTGCCTAATAATTTGATATTTCAGGCTGAAGATTACCTCCTGTGCGTGGGAAGTCGTTTTTCTCTTCATGTCTCCATGCATGCTGTTAATCACTGTGTTCAGGATAATTATAACTCCAGGATTCCCACACCTCACTTAGTCCATCTCAGACTTTGGCCTCCAGTCTCACCCAGGTTTATGGTCCCACAGGAGCCAATGGCTCTCATCCACCCTGGGTTCTGAGACTAAATGAGTCACCCCATGAGGGCTCTGTACCTCTTCAGGCACTACCCAGAGCTGCAGAACCGATGCCTGACTCTCAGAGAGCTGACATTATGTGAGATACAACTCTAAACCCTATTCCTTCTCTCTCCTCCCAAAAACTCTCCTCACCTTTCTCAACGTTTCTATCTGGAAGAGAACATGCACTTGAAGACGTCAAGACCACAAATGGGTATTTCAGACTGAAAGACTGTCCTGATACACCCTGGGCTCCACTCTTCATTTCCAGGCACATCTTTCTGTTGATAACTCAGCACAGGCTGGTCAGACTTAGTTGCTCAATCCTTTCTTTTTCTTTAATCACATTGTCTTGATGGCCACAATTTTCTCTGAAGTCTTTTACTTACTGTCGTAACAGCTTCAAAAACCATTCTATCTGGAGAAGTAAGATACAAAACCCCAGAACATAATGATTCCCTACCATGTCACTACTCTCCCATAGCGCACTGCCTACAGCCAAACAGCCTCTGAACCAACAGCCATGTCCTCATGTCATGTGTCAGTCTGCACATACAGCAACAGCAAAAGGGGAAAAAAGAAATGTAAAAGTAAATTACATTTTAAAACTACAAGGATTGGCCAGAGCCCGGCAGGGAAGTGCAGGACTTGGCCAGCAGGGTGGTCACTGGCAGCATTAAGTGTGCATTCTTGTGAATGACAGTATATGAGTTGCTGATGGCAAAGGTCTGTCCAGCTGTATGGCATACACAGATACCAGCAATCTGGCGGGATTGATCTGGCTGGATCCTTCAGTGTTTTTCTGTTTCTTCTTGGAAAAGCATGTCTAATAAAACATCATGCTGTCTGGTCAGTGGTTAACTCTGACTCTCATTGCCCTCATGGCCCTGCAAGCATCCCCTCAGATGCTAGAAATGCCCTTTTGCTGCCATGATGTGAGCCTGGTGCCTGCAAAACAGCCCAGGCCACCTTCTGACAGACATTGAGAAAATTCTTGGATGCTCTTACAACCCTTTCCTACAGCCCTGGGAACACTTCCTACAGCCTGTGCCCAGTAGTTCAGCTGCTGTCACTGACAGGGTGCACAGAATACCACCCAGCAGATGGAGGGAGTCCCACCATTACACTCAGACCTGGCTTCACAGGGCTTAAAAACCTTGTCAATTTTTATGTGATTCAAGTCTATTTTATTGCAAGGAAGTGCTGCAGCAGAAGAGCCAGCTCATACCCTTCTGCTGAGATGAGCTTCTCCTTTAGTGCCATGCACACAAAACCATCACACAGTTTCAATACCAAAGTTTTGTCGAAGTTGTAGTCAGTCCTCAAGGTTTCCTGTGTACTGTCTTTAACCCCTACCCTCTCAGGTGGTCTTCAGTAGCTGTAATGCCAGATCCTGCCTGATGGATTGCCAGGAGGAGGAGGAGGAAATGCACTGGGGCAGCTGTGGTGTGGACAGGTCATTTATCACGTTTCGTTGAGAAGATGCTGAGCAGTGAAACACTGAAATAGGGCTGCTAGCAAAACAGTTGGGGAATTTGTGTCCGTTCTTCCTTCCATCTCCATAGGGCAGCCTTGTTCCCTCCTCACCGGGTCTAAACTGCAGTCCAGGGGCAGGCACCAGAAAGCGTAACTCCTTCACCTCCTGGCCACACAGCTATTTCCAGGACAATTTGTGGACAGCATCCCCAAAACATTTGCTAGAGTTTCAGCTTGGATCACCAGGACTCTTACGAGCTTGGAGAGGACTCAAGTTGGTGTCTGGCTGCTTACTGATAGCACAGTATTTGCTCATGGTGGCTCTCTGAGCAATGTGTAAGCAGCACCCCCCCATGAGGCCAGGGCAAAGGATGCTCAGTGCATCAAGAGGGAAGAGGCACCCAGAGTAGGTAGGCAAAAACTTAAAAGACGAACAGGAATACACATTATTCCTCTCTCATCACATGGAAAACAAAATCATTCTCTTGGGCCACTCAGATGGGTTTTGTTATGTGTTTTAAATGGAATATCTTCAAAGAGATGTGACTATCCAACACTGGCTGCCCCATGCAGCTAGGCATTTGTCTGCTTTTCATGCCTTTTATTACACACATCTGGATATCGTCCAGGCCCTGAATGCATGTTGCTATTTGAATTTTGGGGTGCAGTAACTACGAGTGGAGTTTTAACAGACTTAGCATTGCACCAACCCTGATGTAAACAACAAAACCACCTGCCTGTGGTTACAAGGAGCTGAGCCAGATCATAGGCAGAAAGGCAAGAACTCCAAGTACCTCATTAAAACTGAACATATCCAAATCTTTTTGGCCTACTGCCTGGGCAGCAGTGTTATCCAAGGTGCCTCAGCATGTCTTCTTTCAATTGCAGACCTTTCACAGCAATGTTTCTCTCCTTCATCTCCTGTACACCAAACACAGCGACAGCACTCAAGAGAGATAATGTTGCACTCTAGGCTAGAGGAATACTGTGGAGGTGCTGGGAAGAAATCTCTGGTCCTTCATTAGCCCAGGGGCCTCTGCCAGCTGATGTGGTTTTGGAATAGCACCAATGTTGGTGTGACCATGAATGCCAGTTGCTCTTTAGCTCAGTAATTGTGTGTGTTTGGAGACAGAAATGAAAGATTAAGTGTTGGAAAGGTGCTATTTTCCAAATGCCACTCAAATAAGTGGCAAAGTACATAAATATGGCTGGTGACAATTAATGGTGTGAAGTGTTAAGAATGTTGGAGAAAATACATATTCAGACCTAGAAGGTCTGCCTTTCTATGTATGATTACTATCTACCTGACTGCCTTTATAGTAACAGCATGGAAGGGACTATCTCAAATTCAGTACGTGCTTTATACCTTGGCAGGGAGCAGCCTGGACATTTCCCCGTTATTCATCTTCAAAACAAAGAAATATAATTGGCATCTCTCTGAAATTGTACATAATCGCTAAAATGCTGCAGATCACTCCAGGTTGACTCTTCCCTAGCTCTGCATTCGACAGAAGTGACTGCCTGAGTTGAATGGGTCAAATATGAATAATAACAGTGTTGTCAGGATTTGAGCCTAACAGGCAGCCTGTCAGGACTTTAAATGGAGGATTTAACAGCAGAGCACCCAGGTAGTTTGGGTAATACGGCTTTCATGAAGACTGCTTTCATTAACTGATTTCTAGGCAACAGCACTAGAAAAGGGCTGTAAGTAGCTCTAAGAAAGGGAACTTCAAGGAGTCAAAAGCCTATGATGTGATACAAAGCACACTGAGGGGTGCTGGATGTGAATTACTTATTTCTGCCTTATCAACTAGGCACCTTTGGCATTTATTAAATTTGCTTTCCATCTGTATAACACTTCTGCACAAAATTTGTCAAAAGAACTAATAAAGGTTTCAGTATGTTACAACTGAGACACTGAGCACTGCTGGAAATCCAATAAGCGCTGTTAAGGATTTGAATAACACAGGTACATGAAACTGTGATTAAAAATAATTGAAAGAAATGGTTTATGCAGTTCTATTAAATTTAGATTGTTCCTAGGAGTACCAGGGCATATGCTCCTCATCATGGAACTTTGGCTTTCCCTGGATTTCAGTTTTCCCAACACTGGATTGGTTTAAGAGGTTCGCAAAACCCCGTATCTCACTTAGCAAATTAACAGATTGGACCCTAAAGCACCTTTTCTTCCTTTTCTTTTACCTAGTAGTGCTACTTACCTATATTAATAATTACCATACTAATTAGTAACCATATTAGTAAAATACACCAAAATTCCTGTTCAGACCATTTTTAATAGATTTTATTTATCACAAATGTGTGCATTTCTCATCCATTGTTTATCCTTGATTTTTGCTACATGTTTTAAAGAGAGAAAGGAAGATCATGGCACTTTCAATAGCAAGTTTTCTTTTACAATTGGAAACTACCCATCCCCATTACATACTTGCGTCATAAGAATGGTTTTGCCACAGTGAGCACTATATTTCATATTCATTTTCTGGCAAAAGCAAAACTGATCCATTTGTCGTCCACAGGGCCCTTCTTAGCTCAAGTTATGTGTTATGCCTCTTGAAAGGCTTGTTTGTTACTTTCTAGTCTCAGCAACATCAATTAAAATTTTCTTTGTGAACTATATCTGGACTACACATATATGTTGGGTAGTTTGGGCTATATTTTCCTCCAAAACAAACTTTGTTTGAAAAAAAAGTCAATTTGTTGGAAGCTGATGGGGAAGCAGGCATCAGGGTCTGCAGCTGAACGGTTAGCCACTGCCTGGCTCACCGGTTCATGGTACCACAACCAGAGCTCTCAGGTCTGGATACCCTGCTCTGGGGTGTCATGCACACTGGTGCCTGTGGGTGACCTGGCAGCAGGGCAAGCTGATCAGGAGAGTCAAGGTGTGTGAGGAATTGGTGGGAACGGGAAAAAAATTGGCTGCTCCAAGCAATGATGTAAGGGGAAGGGGGGGAGATACAGTTCTCTCAGTCTTCTTATAGTAACATTTTTAAGAGTTTCTAGCTCCAGAACTCTTAGTTCACTGTCATTTCACAATGAAATTCTTTTTCTTTTGTTTTCACAAAAGTTGTGGTTTCCTCTGAATTCTGCATTCCAGCAGTATCCTGCAGAGGCCACTGCGTTACGATGACGGGAGTGAGGTGGTGATGAAGGTGGCTGTCCTCTCCCCCAGGCTTATGGGACCTGTGACCAGTGACCCTTTCACAGGAGGCAATGGGGAGGCTGCCTGCCAGATAAACTTCATAGTTTAGTCTGAGTGATGCAGGAGAGATTAGCTAATGATGAACTTGCAGAGCTCCGTTGGTGCAAGAAGAACCTTCTGTTCAATGCCAAATGCTGGCATTGGATTTTATATTTACATGTATGTGGGTACTTGCAAATAGACTTTCTCATTAAGACCCTGTTCCCAAGAGCTGTCTCCAGTGCCAACTTATGGGCAGTAACCTCCAGTGAGGAGTGAGGAGGGAGAAGCCTTCATCACCCTGTTTCCAGGGCCACTGCAGCCCCTGTCTGCTCTCCTGCATATACAGCTCTGTTTACAGTGTATGGAAACTGGATGGGAATTAGTTTTTAAGGGAGAGTTTGGGTTGAAAATACCTCTGTCCTCATTGAGGTCTGCTCCTTCAGAATTCAACACAAGGTATTATTTTGCCTTGTTTATGAATGGGGATTGTGTGCTCAGGGGAGTGAAGGAAGTTACTGATACAGAACAGAAATGTCAATATTTTAACTCATGATATTCATCTAGCAAATGTCATTCTTGCCCCGTACACATTGCATATTTATTTTCAAATTGTTCAAACTTTGGATTAAACAATCTCATTATTTTGACTCCCCGTTGATCAGCTGATAAAAACTGGGGTTTTAAGAATTCCAATTTACAAACCCTTGTCATATCTGAAGATTACACTTGCCATGTTTCATGATAAATGGAAATGCAAATAATTTAGTCTATTAAAATATTGATCAGAGGCTTGCCCTGAGCCAAGCACAGCGTGAACATCTTTATGTTTGCTGGCAGTAAACCGGCTTCTCTCTTCTCTCTGTTTTGCACAGTCCTACTAAGCCAATCCTCACTAGAATGAGCACAAAACAAAACGAATAACAGCTTTTGTACATCAACATTAAAATCGGAAGAAGCTTGGGAAAGGGCCTCCGACAGAGAAGAACACTGATGAGTGCAAAAATGCCTGATGGGTGAGCGCCACCTTCTAAATATAGATCAGCCAGACGTGGAAGTGATTTTCGGAAGAGAAATGCAATCATGGATTACACACCAGCTCATTAGAAACTGTTGATGAACACAGCATCCAGAAGACATGCATGAAAAGTCACATTTGGGGAATAAATTAAAAGGGGTGTAGTTGTTGCTAGATAAACATATGTAATATATATGCATTGAAGAGGTTTGTAAATGTCATTTTTTTATTCAGACAGAAAGCAAAAAGCTTTAAAACCTTTCACAGTAGAGAGGCAGTTAACTCCAGACTATTCCTATCCCAGTAGCCAAGAAGCAGATAGGACATCTCTCTTAAATTAGCATTTATAAATAAACTTTCTGAATGTTTCCATCACATAGAGGAAAAAGCATAACTTCTACTGCTGCATTGCTGCACTTCATCTACTTCACTGTATAATAAGTTGACTAAAACTGTAAAGCTTCTCAATTTTTACTGTGTATGTGTTCCAATTAATCTATGTCTGTAACAAACTTAAGACTGAAAAATTCTTTCCAACCTATATTCTAGTTCTGTGAAGCATAAATACTGTAGGGTATGTCTGAATAACATGATACTATAATTTCCCAAGACACATAGAATTGTTTGTATTTGAAGTGACAAAATAAAAGCACTTGATTACTTTTTCTAACAGGAGAAAGTAATTTACCCCTTAAATGTAACATACAGTTGCTCACTGCAAGGGCATTTCTATTCTTTTCCTTGTCCTGCCGTATAACCACTGAGTGATATTCTATGGCCCATGCTAATTCCAATTAGGCAAGGTGATCCAATGATCCCTTTTGGCCTTAAGCTCAATACATGAATTAAAAGATTGCAAGCAAATACACGTTGCAAATAGCTGTGTGAGGGCTGGGTGTGCAGAGCCCTGGGACACTGGTGGGGTGATGCTTCCCTACGCATCGGGCTCTGTGGGTCACTCCCCAAAGGGCACCATCATTGCCAGAAGCCACTGAGCAGTTAAATAAGGGAGGCACAGGGTACCAAGAAAGACCCCACAGGGAAAGGCCTGGATGCCAAGTGTCAGGCACAGAGCAGTGGAGGGAAGCATGAACCCCCTCTTATCTGCTCTTCTCTGAAAGGTCCCAGCATGGCACATCTCCTCCTAGCTCAGGACCAGGCAGGAACACGCTGCTCCCTGCATTTTTCCCGTCCTCTTCTGCATATCAAAGCTGAATACAGCCCAAAATGAACACTCCATTGCTAAAAATCTTTAGACTGTTTAAGCCTGTTGCTTCATTCTTTGCATGTTGGGGGAAACGGCTAAAATAATAATTCATTGCTAATGTTGATCCCAAATAACACAATACACTGATCCCAAATAACACAATACACTGAAGGCATGAGTAAAAAACCTGGGTTTTAACTACTGGCTGCACAACAGATTATTCCAGAATTTAGTGTATGAATCTCAGAAAAATTATTTTATTTTTGAATGAGAAATTTATCTTTAAGCAAACTTGAGGCAATAAACACAGGGAATTAGAGAACTCTTCTATCTGACTATCAAGGTACCCATGTGGCGCGCCTTGTCTTAGAGACTGAACGCTGATGTGGATGTCTGCCAAGTAAATTTATGTGTGAACCTGGCAGCATTATTGGGGTTTTTAAGTTGTTTTAACCCAAATCTGCTCTTGTAACAGCATATAGGAGACTCTTCTCCTGACGCCTGCAGGACCAGCCTTATCGCTGATCAAAATCCCCCCCCCCCAAATCAATCAACAACCATAAACATATTGCCAGTACCTGCTGCTGACCTGAAGGGGATGTAGGTTAAAATGAATTAGTTTACACCTAAGGCTGCATAAACTCATTAAGGTCCCACTTCTGGCAAGTTTTTAAATCTGTGATTAGACCATCCAATGCCAGCTGGAAAACGCACATCCTTAAGGGCCGGATGCATTCAGGAGTCCCTGTTAAACGGCGTCTCAGTAAAGCCCATCCTCATTCAACTGCTCTTGTTGGCTCACATCCACACTCTCACCTCCAAAGCCTGTGAAAGGGTTTACTATTTGGACGTGCTATTGTACCACTGTCTTCATTTGCTCCTTAGATTTACCTCTATCCCACGTTATTGCAGTCATGGCACTTTTGCTGTGACAGAAATCACTGAAACAGGGTTTCTCTGTGTTATGTTACTTTGCTATGGACTACTAAGTTTTGCATCATGGTGACTGTTTAATGTAAAATCCCTTTCTAAATATACACAAACGTTGCAAAAAAGGTGTCATCACAAGACCTCGCAACCCTGCCAGGGCAGCGTGGTGAATATGTACCATTTGTACACAGTCAGGAGAGACACACCAGGATGTCCATCACTAATTGTTGACTCAGTATGAATAGTACGTTTTATCTTTTTAAGTGTTCCTGCTTTCCCATCCCAACCCATTGTAACTTGTCAATTGTAATTTTTTTTTAAGTCAACGAACTGTAAAGGAAACTGTTGAAATACCTGATTTTCTGTAAAAAGTAATAACAATAATTTTTGTTACTTTAAAGTATGCTTGGTATCTAATAAAGTTCAACAACGAATTTTGTAGCATACTAAAATAAAGCGTGATAGTGCTTTTCTCCAGCTCACCTGTGGTTAACGGCTGCTGTTGTTGGGATTACTATCCTCCCCCCAAACACAAGCCTGGCCGCCTCCTGCACACCTGCACCTACACAGATCCCTAAGATATGTAAAGTCCAAGTAAAATCTGATCCCTTATTGAGTGCAGAGATTTCTATGAGTGGATCATATTCAGAGTATAAGAATCTTGGTAATGCCTGACTACGCTTTTATGGACCACAATATAAAGTTCCTGATTACTTTGGTATAAAACTTAGTTTATAGCAAAAGAAAGAAGAGTGTAAATTATTTATGAGTCAGTTACAGTTAAATTGAGAACTGCCAGGTTTGTAGGATGGTGAAGTCCTGTTCATTTTTACAGGCACCACATCTCAGTTATTCCTAAATAGATTGGAAATCTCAAACAAGTGATCAAACAAGTGATTTGGAGGACACAGTAAAGTTCAGAAAGTGATTCTTCCTGATTTCACTACATGAAGTTACACTGGAGCCATCAGGGGCTGTCACAGACCTACATCATCCCAGAGCTTGCACCAAAAGGTAAGTACTTTCTTGTCAAACTGGATTTGCCTCCATGATGCTGGCACAGGAGTATCTGCATCTGGAGATGATCTAGAAATGATTGTGACTGGGGTCTAATTATTCCCAAACTCGCACACTCTGCCATCTATCAACTGGAGTAACAGATCAGCTTCCCCCACACCATCCGGCTTCCCCTGTTCTGCATAGGAAGATGTAATGCTGGGGCCCAGCAGCTTTCTGCCCATTTTCACTGTGCTACTCTGAAGTCCTTCAAACATTTACAAGTTCCAATAGTTTCAGATGATTCTCTGAGGATTTGAAATGGAGTGAGAAGTAGAAAAAAATAAGCTAAAAAAATCAAACCAAAACAGATTTGTCCTGACTGGTTTATACATTGAAAAGCCAGACATAAGCTGGGAAGCTTCTGAGGCAGTGCCAGAAAGCAACATAGATCCTTTTTCCAATGTGCTAAAGTCTAGAGGTTTACACATTTCTCCTTTCCAAGGAGCTCTGCACAGAAGGGAACAGCTTTGCCTGCTGCTGGAGTAGCTGGTGGTACCTGCACACGAGTCATACTTGCAGCCATTCCACCTTGATCTGTGATTTACATAAGTATTTCAAGAAGAGACTTTCAAGGAAGGCCCAACATTCTGCAGAAAGTAGAATATGCACTTTAAAAATTCATGCTCTTCCCTTTATATCAAGCATTAGTCCCATGCTGCTGAATACACAAAGCCAAGGCTTGCTGTGATCAGATACTACCTTGACACTTTCTATTATCCATCTGTCTCTCTTAGATTTTTGCTTAGTGTCACTTTATACTGCATTCTGAAATGCCTCTTGCATTTTAAAAAGTAAACTGATATATCCTCCCCTTCTTCCCGATAGTCCCGGAACACCACTGAGGGCACTTACATAGCTTTTCCACTTCACAAAGTCACACTGTCTGTGCAAGAGACACATTTATGGGGAATAAAGTATAAGCAGCCGCATTGCACTCATCAACTCCCACGAGGAGCTGTGGCCTGTAATTGCCTATGAGACACTAAAAAGCTCCTTCCTTTTTGGAGCAGTTCCAAAAGTTGCTGCAAAACACTTCCCAAGACCACTGGTGTGAGACCAGCCTCCAAGTTTGAGCATCAGCTGAGGGAAAGCAGCCTGAAAGGAAAGATGCTCCATAAAGCTATGAACTGGGGCTTTGAATTTACTGCCACAGACTGGTTTTAAATTAGCATAGCAACATGGATAATTACTCCTCATTTTGTCAAGCGCAAGTTAGCTTTATATTAGCCTAATATAGTTGTAAGGATAATTAATAAGTAAAATTATTTATGTATTAAAAATGGTTAATGATAGTTATTAATCTATTACCTTGCTATTTCTTGGGGGCGGGGAATGAAATAAAGATTGTCAAATTCCTATGGGCTAGGCTGGTGTCTCTTTGGTATGATTACCACATATTCAAAAAATACTCCCACAGTTCAACAGCAGAAGATGCTCTAGAATTTCAGTTACATTACCTTCTACACAGACTCAGGATCTCCCCATCGGGTCTCAGCACAGAAAGGTGGGAGTTTTGCTCTGCCATAGGCACCGCATTACTTTGATGATTCTCAAACATGGCCTCCTCACAACATATCAGGTGAAGTACCAGGATGTCAGCAAAATGTCAGGCTTACGGGTATGCAATTAGCACCTCAATTCTCCTTCATCTGACTTTATTCCAACACAGTGCAGAATTAGTAATGGGCTAGGTGGGAGACATTTAAGTTTGAAAAAGAAAACTAGCTCTCCTCCCTGTTTGCTCCGGGTTTTTTTCCATTAATAGAAGGAAATTAGTGGGAGTGTCGCTGGGACATTCTGAAGCTCAATTAATTGCCTGCTCTATTTGTTGAGTTTCTCAAAAGGCAATTGAAAATAATGTAAAACATTATGCTCCTCAGGCAATGAGCTGAGGTGGCTGGCGGTATCAAAATGAGCGAGTTTTCTGGAAGAGCTTTTAGCATATAAGCAGCTATCTGTGCCATCAATAAAGGAGCTGGCTTAGCCAGTGTAGCTGAATTCCTTCAGAAGGATGAGGAATAACATCATTAAGAAATTCTGAAAGAGCTTCCAATTTAATACATGTAGTTACTGGGTTTTAATTATTATTTTATCTGCCGTAATGTAATACGAAAGTCCTCATTTACAGGTTTTAATTAATTCTGCATTAAATAATGTGAAAATTTGTCAGACACACATCCCTCGGGGATGCTGAAAGCAACGGAGCTGCTTTCTTAGAGCAGCTCCTAGCAGCAATGGTTATTGAGCATATCTGTGCTGCCATCTAATGGCCAGCCTCTTTGGGGTTATTACTTGGGAGTGATTTACAGGCGGTTTGCATTTGTGGTCCCAGAAACCAAGGTAACAAAACCAATGCACAGGTAACCTCCTGTGCCTCCCACAGACCAGGCAGAAATCAAGAGGTGAAGCCGTCAGTGGCACTGGTCAGCTATCATGTTTGAGAACTTCTACACTTTAATTCGAATTTCTGAAGACTGAAGAGAACAAATTCATCTCTCTAAATGTGGATGAGTACTTTGCCACACATGTTAAAAGTGTTTACTAGAGCGATACAGCCCAGGGACAGGTTTCTACATTCCGCAGGTAGGACAGAAACTAGTCCTCTATTTACCATCTAAAGGAACAAGTAGGCGATGTTGACATCCCCTCTTGGCGTACGACTTCAGTTCAGGCTTTCAGTGCTGCTATAGACGTCTTCTCTCTGAGTTCATTGTAATCTCATGACTTTATTAGAAAAAATTTAGCAGACTTCTACCTTTTCCAGCTTGTGGATCCCAAAAAATTTTACAGATCCCTTTCTAGATTTCATACACATATGACCCTACAGACTACCAGGACTTGTTTTCAACAAGTGATCTTTTGTATATCACCTAAAAGCCATCTGTGAATCCTCAGACTGAAAATCATTGTTCCAGAAACATGCCTTTTGGGACTCAGTGCATTCCTACACCTCCTTTCCCAAGAGTTGTTAATTTCTATTGTTCTCTTCCTTATCCCTCTTTGCTTTCAGTTTATCCCTACTCAGATGTTCTGTCCAATCTAATGAATCCCTTACCCAGAAAACACAATGCTTAAAGCTGGTATGGGGGAAAGGGATGGTCTACATTGATCATGGAGCTTAACGTGAAGTGACTGCTAGGAAGACTCACCTGGAACAGCCGGAGAATGCTTTCATGATGGCTAGCTAAGAAGAAACAGATAATCTGACCATCATACCTGAAAATCTAAATCATTTGGCCACGGGACCCCACTCCTCAAGGATGACTTAGCAGGGTGAAGACCACCTCTGAGAAACAGGTAGGACACCAAAGCTCACAGGTTGTGCCTACTCACAGGGCAATGTGAATTACAGACAGACATGGCAGGAATCAGAACCTGGAGAGTCAAATGGGAGCCCTGAAGAAGGAAGTTCCCTATTGCCATGCTAAACCTTCCTTCCTAAATCCCATAGCCTTTCAGACCACTGTCAGCTCCAGTGTAAGATGGGCAGACAGACCTGTTAGCAAGGCTCTCAGTGGTGTTTGGGAGCATGAAATGGAGTGATGGAAGAGCAGAAGCAGCAGGCATCAGAAAAAAAGGAAAAGTTAGGTAGCTTAAGTCAAACCCCTGTACCAGAACATAACCATACCCAGCCAGCACTCCTCCAAATTGCTCTTGTTGAAAACAAAGGTTAATGAGGCTACTGAAATTGTAACTCTGAGATGATAGTAAATGTAGCATTGATGAATTATGGTCATGCAATAGCAGATTGATGAGCATCTTCGAAGGTGACAAGAACATGGAAAATCGATGGTCCCTAAATGAACAGGACATCAGATTTGGGCCACCCTAGATAGCATTTGCTCTGAGTATACTAAAATCTGATTAGATTATGGATTACCAGGATGAAGGCCGGGAGCAGCGAAAGCCCCTAATCCCAGAGGAATGAAGCAAGGACTCTAGAAGTCATTAATACATTAACTGTGAGCAAAAGTGTGCTGTGATGGTGCAGTAAGAACACCAGGCTGTGTCAAGCATCCCTGTAGCAAAAAGCCCTTCCTCCCTAGTGAGGGTGTGCAGCCTCTTACAATCCCAAAGTGATGTCACCAGGCCGCTACTACTCCATGGTAACTCCAAGGGGATGTCTGGACAACAGGAACTGGAGGCAAAGCCATCTTGCTCAGGCACCATCTGAGGAAGGACGTGGCTGGGGATGTGGCAAAGCCCAGAGAATTGACCTGGAGAAAGTCCAAAACCAACACTGGGGTTTGCCAGGGTTTCTAGGAGAGAAGCTCCAAAAAACATAAGGAGAGTATCACCATAGACATGTGTCCCACGCATTTCATACCAAGGCACCTGAGAGTTTTCTCAGAGGCCTTAGACAACAGGCCTCCAAAATGAGTTTATAAAATAAAATTACATCACATGTATTTGTATTTAAGCCAACTCCATAACTCTGCCTGCTGCTTTTGCAGGACGGGAGTCACTGCTTCGTGTTGGGCTCTGAGGAACTACCACGACAGTCAATATTGACAGTCAGTCATCACTGGACTGTGCTTCTGTTGCAACACATCTCCAGCTGTCACCTTACCAAATAAAATACATGCTCATATTACTTCTCCTTGTGGCTGCCTCTCTACCTTTTCAGGCTTCTCCAAAGTAGAAAAGCAAAATGCTAATGATACCTGCACTCGACACCCAAAAAAACTCAGCACATTCTACTGCCTCTCAGTGGCATGGTTATTTTGGTTTTTACAGGAATTACGGAGGAATGAAGAGGCTGGACTAAGCTTTTACAGACTGGAAAATGCAGGGGGAAATCTGAAAACCTGGGTTCCATGTGTGAGAGGCCTGGAGTCACAGCATCACAGGAAAATCATGTTGGAGGGGCCCTGGGAGTCCTCTAAGTCCTACCTCCTTCTCCTTGGGTCAGGGCTTTATCCAGTCTGGTCTTATAAACATCAAGGGTGAAGAGTAGATGATGCTTCTGGGAAACCTGCTCTGATGTTTAATTATCCTCATAAATGAGTCAATAATTAAGTAAATATCAACCAGGAGACATGGATACATGATATCAGAGCAGCTGCTATGTGTGTGGCTCTGCTCTCAAGGGAAACCATTCTAATCTTCTCAAAGTACATTTTTAACTCTTAGGCGTGCGTACAGAGGTTAAATTTCAATAACTTTACAGTGCTAATTTGTCATTGTTACTGAATTACATTCTTCCTGTAGTTGGAATGGACATATGCTCCATCGCTGGCCGTGTTCAAGGCTGGACTGGACATAGCCTTGGGTGACATGGTTTAGTGGGAGGTGTCCCTGCCCCTGGAAGGGGGGTTGGAACTAAATGATCTTGAGGTCCTTTCCAACCCTAACTATTCTATGATTCTATATTCCCCCTAGGCTTGTCCATTCTGCCTGTAAACGCTACAACCGGAAAGTTTTGTTACTGCATTGAGAAGTAGAAAATGTACATAGACCAAAAGATAAATGGTTGTTCTGTGGCCCTCACACTTGTAGCTGTGCTTTCTGCAGAGTTCCCCATCCAGAAAAAGTCAGGTTGAATCAACACACGGCTTCCAGTCCCATGCCTGCAGCTCAGGCAGTAAACAACTCTCAACATGCAGTGTCTCTGCTTCATGTTGTGTAAGAATACCAGGTTCTGTGGAAACTGCTCTGTTTTGCAGGGATAAGTTCAGAGATTTGCAACAGGCTATCATTAAAAACTGAAACACGTTGTTATGGGAAGCTGCTGCTGAAATCCAGAATGATATGAAAGACGGCAAGCATGAGTTCCTTGCGCTTCAATGCAACTTGGTGGATGCAGGAGCACAGATGCCGGCTTGGTAGTGTAGATCAGTGTAACAGCCAGTGATTATCTGTTTCCAGATCATGAATTCTGTTTGCCTAGGACCATTTATCTGCTGGTGGAGGAAACCTTTCCAGATACAGGAAAGTACTCAAAATCTGGAGACTACTGCGTGCGTGTTACACCATCACAGACCCTGTTGCTTCTGGGACTTCAGTAATCCCTCAAAGGTAATAAGTCTTCTCTCCTGTTTCTCTGATTTTCTTGTTCCACTCTTTCTTCTACTTTTCTTAGCAAGAATATTGCTATTTTTATTGAGAGTTTCTGATAACTGATGTTGTTCCGAAAGCCCAAATAATTTATCCTGGACTTCTCAATAAGAAAAATGTATTATGTTGTTTTGTTGCTTTTGTTGTTTTTGTCGTTTAAAAAGTGACTGCTGAGCACTCACAGTCATGATGAAAAGCAGGAGAATGTACACATCGCATATTCTAAGGGTTTCTAAGCCAGAAGGCAAACAAAAAGAACTCAAAGATCAACTGTACTTGCACCTCATTATTTTTAAGCCCATCTCATGTGATTTTTCTAGTCTGATCTACTGTATTTTAATGCCAAGTACTGCAATAACCAGCTAAAGAGAGCACTCTTCTTGGGATGTGGAAAAGAACACGGCAGCCAGATGTCGTTCCAGGCCCAAGAATGAAGTAGCATGCAGCAGAGAGAACAATCTCCTGGCCTGAGCTGCCTGACCCAGCCCCTGCCGGGCACTGAGCCAGGAAACAACAGCCTGAAGCAGTTCTCATAGAATCACAGAATAGTTAGGGTTGGAAAGGACCTTAAGATCATCTAATTCCAGCCCCCCTGCCAGGGGCAGGGACACCTCCCACTAAACCATGCCACCCAAGGCTATGTCCAACCCGACCTTGAACACCGCCAGCGATGGAGCATCCACAACTTCCCTGGGCAGCCCATTCCAGTGCCTCACCACCCTTACAGTAAAGAATTTCTTCCTCATATCCGATCTAAACTTCCCCTGTTTAAGTTTGAACCCGTTACCCCTTGTCCTATCACTACAGTCCCTAATGAAGAGTCCCTCCCCAGCATCCTTGTAGGCTCCCTTCAGATACTGGAAGGCTGCTATGAGGTCTCCATGCAGCCTTCTCTTCTCCAGGCTGAACAGCCCCAACTTTCTCAGCCGATGTTCATGCGGGAGGTGCTCCAGTCCCCTGATCTTCCTCGTGGCCCTCCTCTGGACTTGTTCCAACAGTTCCATGTCCTTGTTATGTTGAGGACACCAGAACTGCACACAATACTCCTTTTCTTGGGACGGGTCAGTAATTTTAACTAGGAGAAGATGAGCAGATGCATTACTTAAACCAAGTGCAATTTCTGTCTCCACATTTGCCCAGCCATGTGGTCTTGGTAATCCTGGTTCTTTCTTGTGTTCGCAAGGATTAGTCCACCCTGTAGCCAGGCCAGCCCCATCAAGACTACCAGTTGTCCCAATATCCTAGTTACGACCTCTTTACCAGACAGAAGCAGAGAAATTTGTCCATTGGTCTCAGGTCTTCAGCAGCTTCATCAAAGCATGAGCTGCAGACATAGTTTTGCCTGGGCTGCCCAATGTACTAAAATCTCAGATAAATCACTGCCAGTGCAGTGTCATGGTTGGCTTATGTCAATCTAAGCAGGTGCTACTAACAAGAGGAGCAGTCTTACCATCCTCTGCTCCCATCACCCCTCCTGCATCAGTAATAGTCCCTGTGTATCTGCAGTCAGCTGCACCTCTCAGCTGGTTCAACCCACTCTATGGCCACATGATTATTGGTGCCAAAATGCATTAGGGAGCACCAACATGGGGACTGAAAAAGAAGCCCACAGTAGATTGACATATTTTGTTCAAGAAACCTACACCTTGACTGTGTGTGCAGAGTAAATCTGGTGAATCCTGATCCCTTGATGACACTTACTGTGCAGAGTCTGAACAACCCACCCAGCACTTGCACAGGAGGTCCAAAGCACCCCATGAGTATCAGATCATCCAGTTCCAACCCCCTGCCATGGGCAGGGACACCTTCCACCAGATCAGGCTGCTCCAAGCCTCATCCAACCTGGCGTTGAACACTGCCAGGGATGGGGCAGCCGCAGCTTCTCTGGGCACCTCGTGCCAGAGCCTTGGCACCCTCACAGGAAGAATTTCTTCCTAATATCTAATCTAAATCTGCCCTCATTCAGTTTCAGGCCTTTTACCTTTAGGTACTGGAAGGCTGGTCTAAGTTCTCCTTGGAGCCTTCTTTTCTCCAGCCTGAACAATCCCAAATCTCTCAGCCTGTCTCCTTAGGAGCGGTGCTCCAGCCCTCTGATCATCTTTGTAGCCCTTCTCTGGACTCACTCCAACAGATCCAAGTCCCTCTTCTGTTGGGGGCCCGAGAGCTGAACACAGTACTGCAGGTAGGGTGTCACAAGAGCAGAGCAGAGGCAGAGAATTACGTCCCTCTACCTGCTGGTCACGCTCCTTTTGATGCAGCCCAGGACATGGTTGGGTTTCTGGGCTGCAAGCGCACACTGGCGGCTCATGTTGTTGGGTTATCTATGGGAAGGGCAGTTCCACTTAGGAACCACCATGTGCATCCATACTTCTGCCTGCAGCTTCCCAAATTCCCTACCTTTACCTGATTCTATACTCAGGATTGCCCTGACAGCAATGCGTTGTTGCATAAGGTGAGTCAGAAGCAGAAGAGTTAGCTGTAAATGCTACCCATGAAAAGGAAGAGAGACTACAGCAGTTTTTAATCTGACAACAAAGCCTTCCATACACTTGGAAGTTGAAGCTATTCAGATAGAGAAATATGACAGAAATGTGGAAGTAGGAGGGTCATCCGTTGTTAGCACATGGCAAGCTGCCTCCATTTCAACTTTTGAATCCAGATCTTCAGCAAAGCAATGTTTGGCCCTGATTGAGGCATTTCTGAGTACAATGGTATGTGTACGGAGATTGTGTATACCACACCTAAAACCCAGACAGCCCTCACAGACAGGCTTCAGCAAATCTGCCTGCTACTGTTGAAGTCTTGCCGTTAGCTCTTCCCTCCACCTCACTGCCAGGGGTTGCTGAGCCCATCATGGGGCTCACAGAAAGGAGTTTGCCATTTACATGTAAGTAGTCAGGTGGTTGTCAGAAATTGGCAATTAGGATGAGTATACACGCAGGACCTGGCCTGGGGCTCATCTCATGACTCCTCTGAGAGCATTAGCGACAGCAGAGGAGTTAGGTAGGAGGGCGAGAGTCACAGAGTTAGGAGGGAAGAGAGGAGCCGCAGCTTGGGAAACTGGAGGAAGGGAGCTAATTGGAGTTAATTTACTAGTGCCCTCCAAAGGGCTCACAAAGCTTTCAGCCAACATGAGATACATTATGTGAATGTGGGATAATTAACATTATAGGACTGAAAAAAAAATATTTCTAAGTTTAATTAGGTTTAAATGAAAATAAATCCGGGTTTAGCTGAATCTTCCTGAGCAAAGAAACAGTTGCAGATTCAAGGTCGATGTTGTTTGCCATGGAAAGTTATTTATGTGTAAATGCTAGTGAAATTACTTAAATGCTAAGGAGTTGGGAGAAGCAAACAAACAGGCTGAGTGTGAAGCACATGCACTATGCTAAGCACCATCTTTCCCTCAGTGCATTCTGTATTCCCTCAGTTTCCACTTGACCTATGCTTGAACTCCAGGTTCACAAGAAATACAGGGGTGAGTGCCAGCAAAAGGATATTTTCTCCTTGTTTTCCTGTGTTGTACAGGAGCAGGAGCAGTGAGAACAATGAAAAGCCAAGCTGCACCCTTTTGCTCCGCACAACTTCCTGAAAGTTCTCCAAAGCAAGATAAACCAGGCTACAGCAAAACAAGAGCTCACTGTTAGAATGGCATCTGTTAGTGGTGCTGTGGAATCTGGAAACAGCCACATCTTCACCCCACCTGCTTCTTTAGGATAAATACCCAGGTGTATAATCAGGTGTAAAGGGGAAATTTGGGATGAATACTCTCATAGCTTTCACTAGTCTCATCAGGGAAGCAACAGGAGTCCTGTTTTCAACTAAGGAAGGACAAAAAGCACTAAAACCTGCACAGGACTGCACAGGATTTGGAGGAAAGGCCTTGAGGGCTGCAGGCAGAGGTCTGGCTAGGGAGCAGCAGAACCAGCCGCTCTTTGCGACTGCCCTGGAGCAGCAGCCGACCTTCACCCAGAGCAGCACATGTGTGAGCGCGCTGCCAGCCCTGCCAGACAGACCGACCCGCGCGGATTAACCAGTTTTAACTGGGTATTTGCAGTAAGCCGCAGGAACTCTCCTGCAGGGGATTAGCGAGCGCCTGCCCTGACCTGACAGCAGGTCTGAGGGCATCCCTGGCATCACCGCCACGGCGAACAGCTGAGGAGGGGTCACATCTTCATCGGGCACCATCCGAGAGCACAGGAGACAGGGCTGCACTCCATGGGGAGCGGTGCCAGCCCAAGGTTTCCATTTCCAGCCCCACTGTCAGTGCTGTGCAGGTCGCTGTTCCCTGCCTGCCCACAGAATGAACAAAAGCAGGAGCTGTGTCATGGGATGGGAGGAAGCGGCACGCTCTGTAGAGGCAGCAAGGATGACCCACCAACAGAGGCTCAGAGGGAGCTGCCACATCCCAGAGCTGATGCCTGCCCACAGCCCGAGGAGTGCCCGAATCTGTTTTCACTTTAAATCAGTTTTACAGTCTGGACTGGACTAGGATTTATGTGTATTTCATGTGGCCTACACCACCCCCTGTGCCTCACAGGAGATGACAGTCGCTGCCATGAATGGTTTACAGTCTCAGAGGGACTGCAGATGCCCAAAGACCTGCTTGCTTCTTCCTTTCAGTGACTTTTTCCCACGACTGGCCAGATCACTTGGTGTCTTCCATGTCCCTTCCCTGCCCTGGGGCAACAACAGCTTCTATGTACATGCTGAACCGGCTTCACACGCTTTCTCTGCAGTCTGGAGCAACTTTACACATCTGAGCTGCGGAAAGGTACAGGAAACATCCAGCTGGCTTCTGCCACCACCCAGGAGACGAGGGGTGGCCATCTGTGAAGCCAACCAAGACTACCTGGGGTCACAACACCCAGAAGGAAGCCTGGAGGACAGGGGAACCTACTGACCTCCAAGTCTTGCAACATCTCTGCTGAGGACACCTTGTTTTCTCAGGTTTCTTGCTCATGTCCTGCTGTTCCTGGTCTGTACAATTCCACACACTGAAAGTTGGGGTTTTTTTCCAGGTGAATCTAAAGGAATTAGGAACACAGCTCCCAAGAGCATCACTTCCCCAGACCAGTACTGTATCTGCAGACTGATGACCACTCTGCACGCAGCCTGCTGATACGTTGCTCCTCTGTAGCTGCCGTAGGGCAGGGTTACAGTAATGCACACCAGAAAAGAACAGCATTGAAGAAAAGGTTTCTAACAGAGGAATGTGGCACACAAAATAATGTTTGGAATCATCCAAGGAAGACAGACAGGATGGGGGCAGGTAGAGCATGTACAGCATATTCCTTATTACCGTCTTGTGACGTTCAGCAATTTACAAAGGTACCAAACCAGTGCTGGATTCAGACTGACTCACCAGGAACTGACATGTTACAAACCATAAGGTAAAAACCCAAACACAGCAGCCTCATCTTCTGGATAAAAGCAGTGAGAGTGGTTTCTTTATATCTAATCCACAGATAAGGGAGGAGATAAATGGTCTGGGACAGCAGAGCTGGAAACTATAAGGAGAAATATAATCCAAAGTACTACATATTTTTAACCTGTTCAGCCCTGCCCCCTCATAAAGCAGGCATTTCAGCACAAGGCACTTGTGTTAACCGAATGCCTTCTTAAATGCAAACAAAGAAAGCCACACTAAACTCTCTCAAGGCTCCAACTAAGCTTTGCAGCTGGTATAAGTGAAATGTCGCTCAGGCCACAGGAATTGCTCTGTTCCTCCCTCTCCTGCCACCGCCATCTCTGAACTTGACCCTACATTTCCATACTCCTACGAGGAGCGCAGCGCAGCGTACAGCTCCCTGCTGCAATCCCTCCTTCCTCCTGGCTCAGTCTGCCTTTGCCACGCTGCAGCTGGAGCCCTGGCCCTTCCCGTGGGACCCCGGCGTGCTGGGCGGGCTGGAGGGAAAAAGAGACAGGGAGTGCCTGGCCCGGGCGGGAAGCGAGGCCCGAGATCCCGTCATTTCCTCTGTGGTTACTTCAGGATTTTTCAGTAGAGTCTTTACAGGATGGGTTGGGCTGCTTTATCAGAGCCAGATTTTGGCAGAGCAGTTTCCAGTGAGGTCCTTTTTGCCCTGCAGACCCTGCCTCTCCAAACCCAGCGCAGCCTTGCCCAAACAATGGGCAGAGTTAATCCCTCTGTGGGAGGCAGGATGGACTGACAACCCTTCCTGCAGGAGGACAGGCTTTTGCTTTCATCCACTTATGCCTTGACTGGTGACAGGCCGTCCTGATGGCTAAAGCATAAACGTCCAGGTCACTTAATTGACAAAGCCAGATTATTCCTTCATAAGCAGTAAGAACATGCACGCACTTGAAACTTTCCATCCAGACCTTAGCTTTCCCAATCTCTTTCTTTCCAGACTCACATTTTAAGCAGAACAACAGCTTGCAAAGTGAGCAGGAAACAACAGCTCCTTCCTACTGCACAGCCCTGGCCACTCGTGTGGGAGCTTGCCTTCTCTGGGGCTGGGCTCGGGTATTGGCCAGCACTGACCAGCATCCCTGTGTGAATCATAGAATTATAGATTGGTTTAGGTTGGAAGGGACCTTTAAAGGTCATCTAGTCCAACCTACTGTCACTCTCCTGTTGCCATTAAAGTAAAAGCCTGGGAGAGAGATTATCCCAGCTGAATCCCAGTAAATGGCAGCAGAGCAGCTGCTCTGTGACAGATGAGATAGATGATGCTTTTTGTTCAATCGTTTCTAAATCCCCTGCATTTCCCATAGCTGTTCAGATATCTGGACATTTTAGGTGGCACACAACAGCACAGAGTAGATATAATGATCTCAGTTTGGATATTTTTAGATAAAATCTTTTGGGGAAGAACCCCGGCTTTTAAGGATGACATTACTGTTAGCTTATTATTTTCACTTGAAAGCTCCAGACATCAAATAACCTGAATTCAGCCTATCTGATTGATGGTGCCTTCTACACATTTGGGAAACAAACCTGAAGATGGCATTCAGAAAAACAGTTAATTCAGCTAGATATATGTATTGTGCTGATGAACAAAGATAATATCTTGATGTGCAGAGTTGAATGAGATGGAGAGGTTTTCAAGTGGGTTAGGTTTCATGGCATCCAAGCAGATGTGCAGAAGTAGAGGGTCTACCCCATATGGAGAATAGCCATGAGCAGGTTGAAAGCTTATGGGTAAGAATTAGAGTCCGAGGCAACAAAGGGAATCATGTGGTTGTTGTTTACTACAGGTCACCCAATCAAGGGGAGCCTGTTGATGAAGCCTCTTACTCCAGCTACAGGAGGCATCACGCTCGGAGGCTCTTCCTGCTGGTGGATTTCAACCACCCTGACATCCGCTGGAAAAGTGGCCTGCCAAGCTGTAGGAGATGCCTGGAGTGCACTGAGGATAACATCTTAGGCCAGTCCTCGCAGGAGGGATGCACTACTGGAGCTGTTGGTCATCAACGCAACTGAGCTGATCAGTGATCTCAAGGTTGGAGGCAGCCCAGGCTGCAGCGATCATGCACTGGCGAATTCTCAGTCCTGAGAGAGATGGGTCAGGTGAACAGTAAAGTCAGGACCCTGAATTTTGCAGCTGTTCAAGGAATTAGTCAATAGGACCCTGGGAAGCTGCCCTCAGGAACAGGTGAGCAGATCAGAGCTGGGACATCTTCAAGGCACTTTCCATGGAGCACAAGAGTTCTCAAACCCCAGGTATAAGACATCAGGAAAGCAAGGCAAGAGGCCAGCATGGCGGAGTTGAGACCTGCTGGTCAAACTGAAGGGCAAGAAGGAAATGCACAGGCAGTGCAAGCAGGGACAAGTATCCTGGGAATAGTATAGGGATGGCGCCTGGTTGTGCAGAGATGGAGTCAGGAAGGCCAAGGCACAGCTGAAGCTGAGCTTGGCAAGGGATGCAAAGATACAAAGGGCTTCTACAGGTATGCCAGCCAGAAAAGGAAGGTCAAAGAAAGCATACCCCTGAGAGGAACACAACTGGCAAACTGGTAACAACAAATGAGGAGAAGGCTGAGGTACTCAACAACTATTTTGGCTCAGCCTTCACTGGCAACTGTACCCTAGACTGCATCAAAAGGAGTGTGACCAGTGGGTCAAAGGAGGTGATTCTGCCCTTCTGCTCTGCTCATGTGAGACCCCACCTGCAGTCTTGCATCTGCCTCTGGGGGCCCCAACATGAGAAGGACGTGGGTGTATTACAGTGAGTCCAAAGGAGGGCCAGGAAGATGATCAGAGGGCTGGAGCACCTCTGCTATAGAGACAGGGTGAGAGAGCTGGGGTTGTTCAGCCTGAAGAGAAGGCTCCAGGGAGACCTTGGAGCCACTTTTCAGTACCTAAAGGGGGCTTGTAAGAAAGATGGGAACAAACTTTTTAGTAGGGCCTGCAGTGACAGAACAAGGGGTAATGGTTTTAAACTGAAGGAGAGGAGATTCTGCCTGGATACAAGGAAGACATTTTTTACCATGACGGTGGTGAAACACTGGAACAGGTTGCCAGAGAGGTGTTAGATCCCTCATCCCTGGAAGTGTTCAAGGTCAGGTTGGATGCGGCTTTGAGCAACCTGATCTAGTTGCAGATGTCTCTGCTTATTGCAGAGGTGTTGGGCTAGATGACCTTTAAAAGGTCCCTGCCAACCCAAACTATTGTATAATTCTATGAGACAGAATGTTAGGGCAAGGTGTTATGCTAAAGGCTGACCCCATCAGAGAGCATTTGTTTGAAGAGAAATATAATAATAAAGCAATCCGAAGAGTTCCAACTATTTTCAAACAGGAAAAAAAAAAAATAAACCTATGGAGAGGATAACTCAAACTGCAGAGGATTAGAGGGTTAGTAAGCGTGAGGGAGTGAGTATGGAAGGATGATGTAGAGTAGCAGGACTATGGCACAGAGTGAGCTTTTAACCTCTATACTAACTTTACTGTGCACATGCATCAGAGGTCCCTCTACCTGCTGCTTTCATGCAAGGTACGTAAAACTATGTGTCCTGGATGAAGAGAGTGGAGTTGAGCCACATCCCCTTCCCCATGGCCTAGCTCTTGGAGTCTCATTGCTATGCTCTACTGCCTCACTGGATGCTCCTTACTTTGGCTCTTACAAAGCCCGCATGGGAGAGCAGTGTTGAGCACTTTGATATTTTCTGGGCTTTCCCCTGCCCAAGGGTGTCCTGTTTGTGAGGATGCCAGAGCTCCTTCTGTTCTGCCCATAACTCACCATCTGAAGGGTCTGGCTTTCTGCCTGGGCAGCTGCAAAGAATCAGCCCAGCTGAGGCTCAGCCACGCAGGGAAGGAGTGCAGAAAAGACTTTCTTTTTGCCATTCATTTCCCTGGAGCTTCAAAAACCTCTGGAATTGAAGCCCTAAGTGTAAGTGTTGAAATTGCCTGTAGAGTCAGTGCTGCCTGTGGCAATCTTGGTTTCACTGGTGCAGATTTGCATCACTTCAAAAGTGTCCTGAGAGTCCCTAGTTTTAATTTGTTCCTTGCATCCCATCCTTGGAATGTCTTTGGTGGTTCATATTAACATTTCCCCAAGACCTAAACCGTCTTTTTTTCTCTTTTTTCCTTTACAAAAGGCTGTAGGGAATAACCAGTTTTTCCCTATGTCAAGCAGAACAGTATTTTTTGTATAAGCTTTTCCTTTATACATTATTTTCTGGCTGTTCTGGTACTCACAGATCTGAAGTATTTGTTTAGACTAAAGCATTTTAGAATGTACATTTCGCTTTCATCCTCATTGGTCTGTGTCTTCCACGATGCTTGCAGGAGTTGTAACAATTCAGCACTGGCCTCCAAAAAATCTAAAGTATCCAAACTTTCAGGAGTTCCAGAAAAAAGACAAATTATAAATTATTCCCTGGTTAAGGGAGCTGCTTCCTAAAGAACTTCTATAGCATTGGTCTTAAATCATACCTGAAAAGAGCCTCAAAATGTATCCCAAGCCACCATTTTCCCCATGAAGGGTTAGCACTCCACTCCAGATATGTTAACCTCTTAGTCAGTTCCAGCAAAGATAATTACTTGCTGATGACCAAGTCAGAAAGTATTTCTCCCTGAATAAAGCAGTGGGTTATTTATTTCTTGCCCTCTTACTGATTATTTTTAGTAGCTCTCATGTTTCGTTTTCAGAGGTGACAGGAATTGGTTCGAGGCGGACTGAAGTATTCCCACGTACAAAGGGGTTCAATTTTGTGCCTGGCAGAAAGCCATGTAAACTGGAAAAGGAAACCTACATGCAAGCAGAGGAACGCAACCTTTGCTACTTCTTCCACTGTCTTCTTCAGTATTGATCAACATGGATATTTCCACCTGCCTGCCAGGGCTGATGCACAAATCTGCCCCACGGTCTGTCCCCATGCCTATGCTTGGCATTAACCCAGGGCACTCTTATCCCCCTCCTGGGGTCTTCCCAGGCCAGGGCTAATACCAACACAAACCTGGCTCTGAAGATCATCACCGTTATTAATACCATAGAAGAAAAGTTCCAGACAGTGGAGAAGATGGGGAGAAGTGCATGTCCTTGTACAGCCACAGGGAAAATCTTTGTGCTGTTCCCACTTCTATTTGCCATCCTTCTGGTGACTGCATCCACCCAGGCACACCTACAGGTTGGGTAGAGAAGGGATTCAGAGCAGCCCTGCAGAGAAGGACTTGGGGGTGTTGGTCAATGAGAAAATGAACATGAGCCGGTAGTGTGCCCTCGCAGCCCAGAAAGCCAACTATCTCCTGGGCTGCATCAAAAGGAGTGTGACCAGCAGGTCGAGGGGGGTGATCCTGCCCCTCTACTCTGATCTCGTGAGACTTCGCTTGGAGTATTGTGTGCACTTCTGGTATCCTCAACATAATAAGGACATGGAACTGTTGGAACAAGTCCAGAGGAGGGCCATGAGGATGATCAGGGGACTGGAGCACCTCCCGTATGAAGACAGGATGAGAAAGTTGGGGCTGTTCAGCCTGGAGAGGAGAAGGCTGCGTGGAGACCTCATAGCATCCTTCCAGTATCTGAAGAGGGCCTATAGGAATGCTGGGGAGGGACTCTTCATTAGGGACTGTAGTGAGAGGACAAGGGGTAACAGGTTCAAACTTAAACGGGGGAAGTTTAGACTGGATATAATGAAGAAGTTCTTACTGTAAGGGTGGTGAGGCACTGGAATGGGTTGCCCAGGGAAGTTGTGAATGCTCCATCCCTAGTAGTGTTCAAGGCCAGGTTGGACAGAGCCTTGGGTGGCATGGTTTAGTGTGGGAGGTGTCCCTGCTGATGGCAGGGGGGTTGGAACTAGATGATCTTAAGGTCCTTTCCAACCATAACTATTCTATGATTCTATGATTCTATCCTAACACAAATAATCTACAACCAGAAAACATAAGCCCCGCTCCTGTAGTCTGCTGGTTTACAGGAAATAAATAATGGCACAATTACTCACTAATAAGTCATGCTAATTGCTTTCAATTGCTTTCACTGAAGCTGCAGGTTTCCTTATCAAACCTGCCAAGCTGAAATAACTTAGTCTATAAACCAGTAAATAATGAGCTTTGAGAACTCTGTCTTGCATCTCCTGGTGCCCCTTCTGCCCGCAGCAGGGAATGGTTGAGCAGGAGCACACCTGATTTCTGCCAAGAACTTGTTTTCTCTTTGTGCCTCCTCAATGCCTGCTTTACATCAATTCAACACTTACAAAAACCTAAGCGTGTAAAAAATGCTTGGTGGAGAGCAGGGGCTGGAGGCAGCGGGGATGCCCTGCAGCCAGGCAGGGCTCCTGGCATAGCAGGGACAGGGGCTGCCATGATGAGAGGACAGGAACCATCCCCACAGCCCCATTTCTCAGGGTAGTGTTTTTTTGTAACATCTTTGTATATTTATTCTTCTTTGCAGGAAGGTGCCAAGGGCTGGCACTTGGGCGAGAGCTCCCGTCTGAAGGAACCACCACTCTCTGATGTGCTGTGTCGGGTCCTGCAAGGAACTGCAGTGAGATGCTCCCCTTCCTGAGAAACATCTGCCTTCTCCCTTCTGTGGTTTAATTAAAGCATTTTAGCAATTTCTGCTCAGCAGCTTCACACCATAGGAGCTCCATCAGCTCCAAGATCTTGCCTTAGGTGCGCAGCCACTTCAGGTGTTTGCCTGGGCATCAAGGCCCACCCCTCATTCCTTTTTACCAGCTCAAACACGCTTTAACCCACAAAAGCTCCTTAATGAAGTTACACATTCTTAGCAAACCCAGCTCTTTCAAGGGTATGCTGGTACCTTATCTTTCCAACCATCTTGTGTTTTAATAGGGCCCCAGTGCCTGCCTCCAAGTGTGTTTGTTTACACAAGGGATTCTGGTCCTCAGCAGACTCAGTCCTGCCTCAAAACAGCCACTGCAAAGGTACAGCTGAGGGAGGTATATGGGGTTTTGCCCCTGGCAAACAGTTCATGTGCTTACACAGGCCGTGCAGCGACAGGAACCATGATCTTTCCCGTCCTGCCAGCCTATGCACGTCAGTGCTGATGAGTTTATCAATACAGAGCAAAAACTGAAGTGTAGCAGCTCCAATGCCTGCCAGTAACACAGAAATATGCCTAACAAGTGCCTTTCATCAGTCACTGACATTGCTTACAGCTTGTCCCCATCAGCAAATCTCAGCGTTGAGGTCCTGCTCCTTTTGGAAAGGCTTTCCTTCCCTCCCAGGAGCTGGTCTGCAGCAACCACGTATGACACGGTAACACTGATGTGTTTGGGTATTGATATGATTCCTGCATTGGTCGTTCTGCTTCCTCACACCTCCTCCTTTGATTCCACACTATGCCGAAGCACCTGGGACTTGGAGAAGTGTCTGGGGGCAGGAGACACTCGGCCCCTGTGCAAAATCAGAGCATCCATGGAGCCCAAGGAGACCTGAACGCCCTGGAGCAGGAGGAAAACCAAGGCAGCTGCGATGCCTGTCCCTCCAAGGCTTCACCCACATGCCACAGTTCCATGTATACAAATTAAAATTAACTTATTAAAGTAAATTAAACTTCTCTGGCAGAGAACGCCCCACACCCTTATTTCTGAAGTCTCAGCTTCCAAAGCAGTGTGGCTTCACCCAGGCTGCCCACTGGCGAGGGGGCCTAGCAAATGCTAATTCCCAAATCTTACCCCATTTGGGAGACCATCTTTGACTGAGGCCAAAACCAGGCTAGGAACCACTGTGCTGATACAGATGGCTTAGCCCCACTACACAAGAAATCTCCCTGATGCTGTTTTGTTTGACACTGGACATTTGTCCACCCAAATTTACCTCCCTCCTATGAAGCCTACAGAGAAGAGTTTTGACCCTGAATTCAGTGGCAGGTGACCCTGTTGGTTCACTGTTCTTATCACAGAGAAAACATTACATTTTGGTACATTATTTGTGGATTTCTCAGCTCAACACAGGTGTTAAAAAATCCAATTTAACCAATCAGCGAGACCAAACTTGCCTTCCCATAAGATATTTCTTTATATACGAAACAGCTGACCTGGCTTTCTCCATGTCTGGGACAAAGAGGCTGGCAGCTGACCTCTAAAGTAGGTTATTAACTTACCCCTTATTTTGTTTCTCCAGAACCAGTCCCTGGGAACACACAGCTGCCGCAGAGAATGGTCCATGGTGCCCTGAGTTCCCTCTGAGCTCTGCTCCATCCTGTGGGTAGCCCCCCCCCATCAGACTTTGCTTTCAGATGAGGGAGTATTAACCCCACAGAAAGCAGTTCCCCATTAGGAAAGGCTGGGTTTAACTGAGGCATGATTAATCCTTTGACCTAAGTTGTGTTAGTCAGTGGGTCTTCTAGCAAAATCTCTGAAACTATCTATTTCTATTTTACTTCAGATGGCAGCACATACGTTCAAAGCACCGAATGATGGGAAACTGAAATAGTTAAGCTTAACAATGGGATCAGTTATTAAATATATTGATAGGTATTTAATCAGTTATCATACATTTTTAAAAAGTGCTTCAAAAGCCTCAAATTAAAAAATAGTCAAAGAACGTAAGGAGGACTGAGTCTTCACTGTCTTGTGCACAGCATACTTTTAATACTAAAAGATGCTGCCATACCAGTATTCAACATTCTTTCTGTATATTAGTGATTACAGCGGTATAAAGAAGAAGGGAATTAAGGTCACTGAAACAGCACAAGTTCTCCCCTGTCTCAACACAGCTTTTCACCCTGTGTGCTAATTGTGCTTTGCATAGGACCGAGACACCTTGCTGAAGAACTTCTGAGGGAATTCATTTTAATAAAGAAATGTAAGTTTTAATGAGGATGCTAAGAAGTTTGTTAAATGCTGTGGGCAGGCAAACTGATGGCATGAAATCTGAGAACATATCTATATAAACCAAATACCCCCTGGTATTACAGATTTCCTACTGTCATTTACAATAGTGTTCTGGTCTGGTTATGACATGCTGTCAGTAGAGGAGTAGTTTGACATGTGTTAGCCTGGGGTCCAATAGTCCTTTTGTGCCACTCAGCGTCCTATGAAATAGAGATCTTTTTTTTTTATTTCCTTCCAGAACTCTAAATTCAGCCCCCCATTTTCCTCCTGCAGCCCCAAGTAACCCCCATAGTCCCTATAACTTGGCTTGCTAGGACTAGTGGAGTTCAAATAACAGGTTTCTTTCCCTGTTAGCTGTTGGGTTCCTGTTTCTTCCTAGCTGCTTGCCCCAGGGAGGGCCTCTTCCTTATCCCTGCCAGGAACAGGAACCCTTGTGAAGCGCAGAGATTGCCCTGTTTTGTCTTGCACATCCACAACCCAAGACCCAAGTTTCAGGACACTTTGGAAAGAAGCAGCTTTGGCCTGCATTTCTAAAAGTGGTCTAGTACTTTAGGAGTTATTTTTGTGCCTAAATTTTTTGAAGGAACTGGGTGCTTACATGACTTTTAGGACCTATGGCCCTCATCCGACACAAAAGAGCAGCTGTTCTGGCATTTTAGGTTACCCAACGTGCATAAGGAGACTTAATAAAGAGCAATGGTATCTTGTGCTTCATCTTAAAGAGCATAGTAATGTATTTATATGAAAATTAATTAGCATTGCAGAATCATAGAAGCATAGAATGGTTTGGGTTTGAAAGGACCTTAAGATCACCCAGTTCCAACCCTCTGCCATGGCCATGGGCACCTCCCACTAGACCATGTTGGCAAAGACTGTTCACCCTGTCTTTGAACACTGCCAGGGATGGGGTATTCACAACTTCTTTGGGCAACCCATTCCAGTGCCTCACCACCCTTACAGTAAAGAACTTCCTCCTCATATCCAATCTAAACTTCCCCTGTTTAAGTTTGAACTCATTCCTCTTTGTCCTATCACTACAGTCCCTAATGAAGAGTCCCTCCCCAGCATCCTTGTAGGCTCCCTTCAGATACTGGAAGGCTGCTATGAGGTCTCCATGCAGCCTTCTCTTCTCCAGGCTGAACAGCCCCAGTTGGTTACATTTGAGATAAATACATGGAATTACATATTAAAGCACAATATTATACAGAAATCTTTATCTAAACAGAATACAGAGAATGGCCACCAGAGCTGTGCCTTGACTTAGAGAAAATGGATGCTTTGACCTGAATGGTACTTGGCCAAAGCGTCTCCCTTTTGGCCAGTATGCTTGGCTTGCTTCCATGGGGAGCCAGGAGAGAGGGAGAGCGGACATTCAGTGCGTATGCATTTACTGTTGGTAGTAAAAAGCTAGGACTGGAATATGGAAAGTGCTCAGGAGCTCCAGCATATATCTTGGTATGACAGGAGAATAAGGGAAAAAAACAGTAAAATATCACAAACGGCAGGTTTGGAAGAGCAGAGGAGGATGACACCTTTAGCTAACCTACAAAATCCTTGTCAATAGGTATTGTTGAGATTCAGGATCCAAAACATCATTGGGTAGTTAAGCAGATAATGAGAATGTTTGACATTTTTTAGACAGGATAGAGAAACTGCTAGAGATATAAACCACAGTGATTCAGAGACCAGTCCCTCATTAAAAGCTCAGAGGCAGAATTCAAGATTATTTCATATTTTTCCTCTGAGAAGCTTCTTAAACCTTCTTCTGAGATAGCTGGTACTGGCTGCTCTAAAAACAGGATGCTGCAATGCCATGCGTTGGGTTGGATTTTAATCTCCATTTGAAATTTCAAGAAGTCCTGTAACTTGATTGAACAAATCCTGACCTAATATATGGTAAACAATATTCTAGATAGCAAGGCAGGAAGAACAGCCTGGTTTCTGTCAGTAAGAGTGGAGGATTACAGCATCAGGAGATACCATTCTGCTAGATATGCCAGAGACAGACATTTTGTCACTTTCTCTGCACAAAACCCATTTAAATGTAATCCATCTTGGAATGAAAAAAGGTCCATTTGCTCTGCCAGAGCAGGGGCAAACAGGACTCATTAACTGATTGATTTAATTAAGCATCAGAGCTTCAAATAGGTGCTTTTCTGTGTTTGGGAATCAGATTCAAGGTCATTTGGCGGCTGGCAGTGCCACATACAGAAGAGAAAGAGCTCAGTCCAACGACAGAGACGGCAGTATCTTTCTCTTGGCAGTAGGCTAATCAGGAAAATGTTGATACAAGGTGATGACACACTGCCCTCCTGAATATGCAGATGAGTCTACATCATACTTGGATATGGAAAATGGAATGCTGCTACCAGAACCACCTGACCCCGCCATTTTAGAAGTTAAGGTGAATTGAGGTCATGTAGCCATGGAGAAAAAGGCCAGGACAAAATGCATTGACAATAAAATATGTCTAATATATTGTGGGCAATTTCAGCTGAGTCACTCAGACAATAATGGAGTAAATCCCAGCATTGTGAAGAGCAATCCCACCTACATATTTTGGAACTATTCCAGTTTGCTTAGCACTTTCCACAAGGCATTTAAGCAGGAATGCCCTTTTACCATTTTGCTACATGAATCTTCTGCGTGAGGAGTTTCTGTCAGTTCCTGGAGCATAAATTTTCAGTCTCAAATGTTACATTTATTCTATAGTTTGTTTCCCTGGGGTTTCCATGCAAGATTTCATAATTACAGTGGTAATACTGTAAAAACCTGTAAGTCTTGGGAGAAATTCAAGTATTCACAACTTGCTGCATGGATTTGTACTATTCTGTGGTGTACAAACTTATTTCCTCTAGCCCCTATTTCCACTGGCCAGAGGGTAAAACACTAGTGTTAATTTAAACCTTTAGCTTTACTGCTAACTTGCACCATTTGAGAAGGTCTATCTCTGTGTGTTTCTAGCTAATGAGTCCTGACATAATTTAGATCCTTACTGTACGTCTGACCTTATTAAACAGCATGTCTTGTTTACATTCTGTTGGAGAACAGTTGTCATGTAAAGCCTTTATAACTCAATTGCCTGTTAGATGAGATTCATTTGCTCTTCATCTTGGAAGCAGAACCCCCACATAAATTAGATATACCTGGATCCTAATGAAATTGTAACAAATGTTGGCATGCAGTTTCTCTCAATTTCTTTTTAATGATAAATGTCATAGAAAAATAAGCTTTCAAGTAATTGCTTTTACTCACAGTTGACTTGTTAGAGTAAGAGAAAAAGCCCCACTTTTCTTTTTCAGATTTTTTTCAGTAAATTGTTAGAAATCTAGATTTGTGTTACAAAACTTGAGGTAGTTTAATCTCGCTCTGTTTTACAGTAGTCAAAATGGCTTCTGTCTCATCTCATGTCCAGTATGAGAAGGGAAAGTTAGAGCTGTTTAGTAGACTAGATTTACAACTTTATTGAATTTAAACAGTTCTCAAAGTCCCCTGATTGAATGCAGTGCTGTAACAGTGTTAATCCAACAGGAGGGATGACATAGTACATCCAATGAGCAGCTTTTGTGGAGCTCAGACAATAAATCATTACCTACATCTAAAATTGCCCTAAGCCTCCTCAGTTGCTCTGAAGCAGAGAGACACTAAATTTTATGATATTGTATTTCCCAGGAATCCAAGCCCCTTGGCCTTGGTAGCACTGAATGCAGGTATGGCCCAACACACTTCACAACTAGGTACTCGTCCTTTGGTCTTGCCTGCGGACCCTGCAGCTTTAAGCAACTGGAGCAAACACTGTGACAGAGGTCATCCTCATTCAGTTTCATGAGTCATGGCTTGATGAAGCTGGACCTGAAGATGAAGCAGAGCTTTCCCAGCATACCTACAGGGTTAGATCAAGGACCTTGTTCAGCACACCGGGCAATCGCTCCGTTTTCCACAGTACTGATGGGTAAAATCAAACACCTGCATGTAACCACTTGTGGGGTCGTGCTGTAAATTAGATCAGTGTTGAGCTTCTCTGGCCTTAAAGAACCCCACCCTACCCCCAAAACATTCAAGTCTTCAGTGCTGTTTGTAGGGAATTGCATTCATCCAGACACAAATATGGAGCCCCATGGCATGGAAATGGACAAGGAGAGACAAGAACAAGAAAGAAGTCTGTAAGCTGGTATTGTCACCAAAGTCCCCCCATCCACATTGCTGGATGATTTCCACACTCCCAGATAGTTCCCTGAAGCACCCAAGGCATGAGACACTCTTCGATCCACCCCTCCACAATCAGCATGGACATCTTGTACTCATACTTTCCCTGCACCCAAAGCTCTGGGGCTGGAGCATCTAAAACATTCCAATGTGGGAATGCTTCTACAGCAAGTTCAGCTTTCCTTCTGCTCCATCTGATGATGTATTACATTGAAAGGGTTTGGAAAAGATTTTCCTTCTAACCATATGGAACAGCCCAGGGTGAGGGAAGGGCGGAGAAAATGTAAGAAACAAACAGAACTTTTTCTCATAGGATTTCTTACTTTCATCCTACTTAAAAGTCTCCCTTATAAATTCTTGCATCCAAACAGTGCCAGGGTATTTCAAAAAGACAAGCTGAAATTTTTCCTTCTGCAATTGCAATTGAAAATCTTTTTTTGAATATACTTAATCAATGCACACTGATATCTCACCAGATGTGTAAATCATGCTCCCCAAGGTATCATTGGATGGGGCAATGTGTCAGAGCCAGGAAGGAGGAATGTCACACAACTAGCTAATCACACTGTGTCTGTGCCTCAGTCTGAAGCTGTTGACAAGTTCAGAGTATTACTGCAAGAGAGCCAGTCCTGAGAAATAAAGCAGCATCCTAAGAATACATGGGATCAGACCTATTTTGCTGTACCAGCATAGGCGTTTGAATGGATCCAGCAGAAGAGTTCAAAGGTTTGCTAGATTGGAGAGGTCCGTCAGGTGAACATGCCTAAATCACTTCCATTCCTGCAGTTAACCCCCATCCTGGGGGAAAAGGTTAATATACCACCTGGCTTCCTTGGACTTAACTAATCCCAAAAGACCTCCTTCACCTGAGTTGCTGAGGGGCTAACAAATTAAGACATAAACTGACACATCTGGCTGCACAGTGGGATGTTTTAATGACTCTGCCTCTCCACCCTCTCCTACACAGAAGAGTGTTCACAATGCCAGCACAGGAACCCACAAACTCCATGTGGCACATACTGGCTTTATCTTGTTCAGGAGATTGAAAAGCTGACAGCAAATAAAGCAGATACCGCACTCAACCATTTCCTGTTGCACATGGAAAGGCGGCTTCCAGGTGCTGATTCCTACATAATGCTTGCCACCTGGGCTCCTGACAGCAGGTACCTGTTGGGATGGGCCTTTTTTTTCCCCAAGTCCACTGTCATATGCAATCAGAGGACTTCTAGGAACACTAGCCATTTCAAACCAGGCTTGAAACTGGTTTGTGCTGCCAGAATAGGGCAAAACTTGTTTACAGGAGTTAAGAATTTGGTTCCACTATCTACATAGATTACCCTTAAATAAAGAAAGAAGCTGAGAGATAATGTCTACAGACAGTAGACCTTAGTATCAGTGCTACTGATAAGGTTGATGTTTTGGAAAGAAAAAACCAGCTTATAAAGCTATTCTGTCAGAAATACGCATGTCTTCTCTTCCCAGAAGGGTGACTCTCAATACAAACCTGTACGGTTCAGGAGATTCAGATACTTAGGATCTCACTTGTGATGGTGGCTCAAGTTCCAGATAAGTTTGTGGGAATTACCAGGCTGTGAGTTCTGCTACACTCTGCTTCCTTTTCCTAACGATTCCCCCCATCTTACAATTACAGGTCAGTTTGCTGCCAGACCCAGCTTGTGCTCTTTCTGAAAACTTTTATTTCTAACAAATCACCACTGAATAGCAACTGCTGCCTCCTTTGATATGACTCATGTGTTTCCCTCCTGATGAGATAGGATAATTACAAACTTGTGCAATGCTCAGGACCGGGAGAACAACTAACCTTTATTTACTTCATAGATCCTGACAATTACTGGTGTAGTTACACTGGAAACTTCATCAGAGGTCTTAATTAGGCTTTGCTTATAGCTGAGCACAATCTGCCCACAGCTGTGCTGCCCCAGGCTCTGCGCGCTGATGAGTTTTCATAAGCAAATTAATTCCTGAGCAAGAAACCTCCAGGTGAAGGTGCTTCCAGGAAAGCAGCGCTGGGGACATTCTTCTCCACTGCAGAGTTGAGTCATTTGCCCCAACATGTCAGCAGAGGATCTGTCTGCCTGGAGACTCCCTCTCACCGATGAGATATAAGGATAATTCTCCACCTTCTTGGGTTATGGAATTTCTCTGTTGCTCTGTGTGGTTCTCCATGTTTCTAATGCCCCTCTGTCGTAGCCAGGTTCTTTCTGTTCAAAGTTCCTAGATCTACCAGAACAAGGCACTGTGTCGATCTGCTGTGCACAGCAACTTGAGCTAAGGCGCTTCCATTTCTTGTTCTAGAGTAAGGTACTGCTGCTCTTGCCCAGGATGATGATCTGTAGTAGCAGCTCTTTCACTGGTACAAGAAACTCCTCTAGCATGGTGGAAGCTGTTGTGAAAGGTGAGCCTTCTCTGCTATGAGCAAGTATAAAAATACAATCCACAGGCAGAGCAGGCAAGTAACAGTAGAGGTAGGGGCCTGATGTAATAAGGAAAACTTTTCAGAACAGGTAAGTGGGCAAACTGATTCATAACAGAAGCAAAAATCTCACTTTGGCAGCCTCCCCCACTGAGCTATCTATATACCAGCAATCGGTTTTCCCAAAGGCCTAATCCTGAAATATCCAAATGCTTGTGAGCTTCAGAGCTGTCCCCCAAATCTTTGCAGAACTCATGTTCTTTTTCTATGTCTTACTCCAGGTACTAAGCCAGAAAAACTTATAAATGGAAAAGGCTGGAAAAATGAAGCAATACCATTTAATGCCCCATCCCTGGCAGTATTCAAGGGCAGGCTGAATGGGGCAGTAAGCAACCTGGTCTATCCAGTGAAAGGTGTCCCTGCCAACGGCAGGGGGGTTAGAACTGGATGAGCTTTAAGGTCCCTTCCAAACCATTATATGATTCTATGATTAATGGGTGTAATAATCAAATCAGGTCTATTCTGCATATTCCTTGTGTTGTGACTGTAGACTGCATAACTAACCTCCTGTACAGCTGTGTATGAATGGACATTATTCTACAACCAGTCATGCAACCATATCAAAACCCATGTCATGGGAATCACAAGACATCACTCTCATCTTTGTGATCAATCACAGGCTGATGAAGCAGAAGACAGTGAGGTCAACAGCTACCCTTCATTCAGGCTAAATAGAAGGGCAATTTAGCTCCTTCACAGAAGAAGATGGCTGGGCACAGCAGAAGTCACTGCCCAGGTACATCAGGTGGGGCATGGATTTGCAACGGTAGCAGAAGCCTGGATATAGCTGGTTGGGCTACATGAGCCTGTATGAAACAGAATCAGCAGCCCAGCAGAGAGTGAGCTCTAATTTCCACCAGGAAGGAAGGGAGAGGCTCTTTGAAATACCAGCTTAGCTAGAAACTGAAGACTGGGCACGGTCACTGAGAAAAGTACTCATTTATGTGTGCTCCTGCAGTGTTTAGAGATACAGTGCTGCACTAAAATGTGAATTCATCGACGGGTTTATTTTTCTCCTACAAGAACCCAGCTAACTGTTCAGGCCAGGAGGGTCACTGTGTGACCGCAACATACATACTGCAAATGCTAGTAGAGAAAAACAGATCTTCCCTGATGTGTTTATTACTAGACCTCAAAATGATAGCACAAACCCTTCTCCAGATACTAAATGGCCTGTAAAATCAAGACTAGATATTTTCCTAAAATGCAGACTGCAGTTGAAAGGGAAATTACTGACTTAATGAGAAAGTTAGTGGAGAAGGTTCTACAGGGTGAATTATTTGGGAAGCGAGAATAACATCATACTCGTACCTCCCGATCATAACATTTATGATCAAAGTAGGCATCTTGTTAAGACAAATATTTTGTCTACTCCATTAGTTTTTCTTAGCTAATATATGCATAAAAGTCAGTTGATCTACACTGTGCCTAAGGGGCTGTTTTGCAAAGAACATGAATGGGAGGATATGCATCCTCTCCCAAGCACAGCATGGGGTAGTAGTGCTAAAAAGCCAAGGAATTAACTTCGCTGGATACAGTTATTTGGAGTATGTGCCTAATTTGGAAATTCAGTAAATAATGATTAAATCATTAAACGATAGCTCACACTTCATACAAAATTCTTAACACAGGTTTTATACTTTCCCTTTATCCCCTATCCATTATCTTGCTTGGGGATGACTTTGTTGGGGTAATTGCCTTGGAGTGCCATACTCTCATTATCTCACCAGTATTGCACCCATATTGAGATCAGGACATAGCTTCATGATCATGACTTGAACCAGAAGTGACATTGGAGAGGGTGCACACACCTATTCCATCCATCCCCAGCCACACACACTTACTTGTGGAATTCTGTCTGCAGTGGTGTTTATATGACCGTGGATGTGCCTGTAAAATAACACAACCCTGCAAATAAAAGTATCCTTTTCAACCAAAACAGAGTAAGAGCCATGTGAGCACTAGAGTCAGTGCAATGGAGAAGGTCATGTATGTCAGTATGGTGGGAAATGATGCACAGTAAATGTAGAGACATTAGATACTGCAGATTGTACACTTAAAAAGCAATACCCAGGAGAGGAAACAAGGCACAGAGATCAGCTTCCCATAGACTTTGTGGCAGCCACATTAACTACAGAATATACCAAAGACATTCTTTTGCACAGCTGGGTTACTTCTAACATTTCATATAATCAATTAACATTCCCTGCATCAAGAAAAACTCAGTAAGGTATTTTGTTTCACCTTTTATTTTCTGTAAGCACTAGAAAATAAATGATCAGTTTGCAGTGTTAAAAGCCAGGTTTCGTTTTCTCTGCCATGAATGCACATGAGATTACTTGCATGGTAGAGACAGACTGTCTTACTCATTACAGCTCTGCTCCTACACCACTTGGAGTTAGTCCTGGAGTTCTGTACACGTATGGCTTTTGTAGACTGCCTACTTAAGCTCTAGGAGCTCCAATTTGTTTCTTACTCTTTAATGCATAGTCCAACTTGCCAGGGTAGTTCCACAGGAGCAAGCCAAATTCCATCTTGGGTATTACTTCATTCTAGTGTAAAAATTCTTAGAGGCACCAGAGGGCACCATTACAGATAATTTCCTAAGTTTCATGTAACCAATACTTTAATAAAGTAGATTTTGGGAAAAGAGCCTATTAATAGTCATGGGAGTCTTTACGGGAATTGTGGCATTCACAGGACATAGGAGCATTTTTGTCTGCCTTTTCCTTAGGCTCAGCACACTACCACACATACTCTGTATCGCAGCAAATACTACAAAGATAGATTCCATTGAAAATAGTTTAACTTAATTATAAGCAGATCCAAATCAGAGAATTAGCAACTGAGCAATTAAAAACGTGCTTTTCATCTTCAGCCATCTCTTCCTCTCCCCACCCCCCAGTTTATATCTTCTCTTAGTTGTATTTATTGTGATGAATCGAAGAGATTACGACAAACAAAATCACAAATCTCACGACACCATACTCCATTTGATTGTAGAGATTTTATTTCCAGTAAATGCTCATCTTTTTCTTCTCAAATGTGGCTTTACCTCACAACGTGTTGCATTAGCAAAGAAAAATAATTTACCTTCCTTTACCCAAAGGGATTATGACGAGTCTCGCGTCAGTAGCATACAGCCTCCCAGCTCTCCTTGCAGCAAGTGGTCTATTTTGCTAATTCCCACACCTCTTCGTAAACTGTTGCCACCAGATCTGCAGCTATGTTAAGAATAAAGCAGTTCCTTCCCAAGCACATGTTTTCAAGGACTTATATATTTTTATTACAGTATCAGACTTTGCATTATGACATCCCTTCCACTGCTTATTGATAGGTTCATTTGAACTCTATGCATGCTTATCTGGAAAAATAAGCTTGCAAGCAAGAACAGAATGTGGCAATAGACAGGCCTCAGAGATGCCCCCAGACATGGCTAAGAAAGTATTTTATATGGATTTAAACAATGCATTTTTTTGAAGGACAGGAGTTAACTGCTGCAATGCTAAGGAGGGATGTACAGGCTAGTAACCACAAGCCAGCAGCTCTGCAGGGAGTATCTATGTACACACTCTTACTTGCCCTTCCCTCCATCTTGTAAATGAAAGATAATGTTACTTTTTAATTATGTCATACTTACTATTGTGTATTTTAGGGAAAAGCATATACACACACTTACTGTGAAACAGCAGATAAACAGTATGTGAAGAATCAACTTGGATTCAACCTTTTACAAAGTACGTGTTGCCCTTGTACCTCAGTAATGTCAGTTCTTGCACATGCTCAGCGCACACAGACCTAACAGGCCTATGCTAATATGTGCATTTCTTTGTTTTATCAAAACATCACAATATAACTGCCAGTCTTCTGGAAAGTGTTACTGCATTATTAATTGAGCAGTAATTCAGATACTTAGTAAAACTAAGAGGATAATTCACTCCCAAGTTGCTGGATTTGTTTATTCCCACCTCCTCTTCCCCTTCCCCTCCCCCCCTCCCCCCCCATTTTGCTTTCTTTCGTTGGATAATTTAGGATATCTGCAAATGATCTTTTACCAGCAGCTGCATCAGTCCTGGCACACTGTCAGGTTTTCAAGCACTAAGGTTAAGCTGTGCAGCCACAAGGAGCCTTTTGTTGATATATTAAAGTAGTTCAGTTTAACGAAAGAACAACCACCACCACACGCTTTGCTCAAATTATTAACAACAACATTCTGTGCTCAGGAATGGCTGATTTTGCTAAGGAGATCTCTCTCTGAATTAATTTACATTAGCTATTTCAGCTATGCAAACCACACGAGAAGTTGTGCACCTTTTGAAGAGCTTCAACCGCTACTTTGCTGAAGACCCAGCTACCCAGAAAAACTAACTTACTTGCACCATCTGTGCCTGGAGCCTTTCCCATCCTGTTCATGAAAGGAAGAAGGAAGCAGAAAGATTTCACTGGGAGAGGTACTTTCCTCATCCCCCTTTAGTACTCTCTACTTCCCCAAACACCCATTTGGATTATTTTTCACCTGGCATCAGATAAAGTCATGAGACAGTCCCTCATATAGAGCAAAGCAGCCAACCACTCATGATAGATGGGCTCCTAGGCAAACTGAAAACTTCCAAGGGTTGGATCTGCTCTGCTGTACAGCCAACCCCCTGAAACTGCTCCTGCTGAAGTGTGGGAAGTTTTCAGCCCATACCCTGCAAAAATTCAACCTGTGAGCTAAAAGAAATTTCTGGTCTTTATAGGGTCAAATTCAAGTACGCTGTCAGGCACAGGCACATAACTCTTAGTAACTTCAAAGTATGTACAAACCCCTCATTTGATCCGTTTTGTTGCACCCACTGTTGCCAAGTGATAACTCCTATTAAAATTACATAGCAACCTTAATTCTCTGCATTTCCACAGCATTTTGTTTGTTTGGAAATATTTCGCTGACATTATTTGCCCTTTACAGACACATCACACTGTGGCATTCTTGTGACATTCTGCAGAGAATGTAGAGAAGTATTAAAAAAATGCAGTCACATTGCCAAAGTCACACACCATTATCAGCAGAGCTGCAATTCTGGACAAAACAACTCCTACTTCTACTACTGAGCAAGCAGTAGAGCCTGTAAGGAATATAAACAAGACAAACATGATACACTTTGGAAGAGCCCAGACTTTTTTTTGTAAATAGAAACCTGCATCAAGCACTATCAGACTCCTTGGAAGAGCTCAGCAGCCACAGGGATGTTGATGGTTTGGTTGGTAAGTAAGTATATTCTAAGTTTCCACAAAGCTTTCAACCATGTTCCTCACCAAGACTTTTAAAGAAACCAAGCAGCCATGTCTTAAGAAGGAAGGTCCTTCCAGCCTAAGTAATTGTTAAAAGATGAGAAACAGGAGACAAGATGGCCAGCGCTCACAGCAGACCCAGTTCACCAGTGCAGCTCTCTTGGAGATCTGATATGGAGCGGTTTGGTTCAGTGTACCTAGAAAAGGAGGTGAACAAGAACACAACAGTTTACTGATGATATGAACTATTGAGGATGGTGAGAACAAGGGGCCACAGACTGCAGAAAGAATCAGTCAGCGGGCAATTAAATGGCAGACAGAATTCCATATAGATAAACGTAAAACCATGCACAGGCAGAAAAGCAATTCTAACTTCATATATACATGCTCATACATGTGGTCAGAGATGACCATTAGCACTCAGACGTGAGATACTGGGATGATGACACAAGTCCCCATATGGTTTCAGCTCAGTGCTCAACAGAGATCATAAGAATGCTGTGAACGCCAAGTTTAATATTAGCTTAGTGTAAGACAGGTCAGAAAAATAAATCTGATAAGGTTTGCTAAACACACAAACCCCATGTTCAGCTCAGGATGTGAAAATGGTTGGAGGCTGGGAGAACAATAAAACAAGACGCATTTATACCTGCTTTGTCCTTAGGCTTTTATCAAGGCATCCACGTAGAGTGTCTGCTGGAGACACAGGTTCAGTATCAGCTACACGGACCTCAGTCAGGCCCAGCACAACCATTCTTTTAAATTCTAGTTATTACTCTATGAAATTATCATAGTCTTCAGGAGCTTTCAGGATAAGAGGTACACTGGCAGAAACTGCTGTTTTTTTTAGAAATGCAATCACATAATGAGCAGGTAGCCTGGTCTAAAAGTGGTCTAGGTCAATAAGCCTAAAATAAGCAACACCTTTAATCCCTGAAGAGCCAGGAACATTGAAAAATGCCAGCAAGGGGAAGAGCTCACTGCATGTTATGCTTAGTTCTGTTTGCATCTTAGAGGTATCAATAAGCTTGGGACTTCACGAGGCCAGAAAAAAACATGGTATTTGTGTCCTTTGAATTACTTTGAGTCCCAGATATAAAAACCAGTGAAAATTATTTATTTAGGCAGCAAGCTATTCTGTTAACTTTGTAAATTCATTTGACTCGTATTCTGAAGTTTGCAGTTTTACTTATAGTCTGGAATCTGGACAAATGAGGTATTTTCAGGTATCTGCAGTGAGCAATCTGGAAAAGTATTTATTAACTAGACTTAATAAAACTAAATATCGAGTTTAGCTTCCAGGGAGGCACAGCACATTTTCCTGATATTATGCAGCACAAAGAGGTGAATGATTGTAAACACACAGCATAGTATAAACAACTAACCAACCAAAAAAATCCCTAAACTTGCATAATATTATTAACAGTCAGAGAAGTTTGAAATTCAGCTTAAAATCTGGCCCATCACATATATTTAATACACAGCAAACACTGGTACTTCTGAGTGAGCCTGAAGATTTTTTCTTTGTCTTTTGGAATATGTCACTTTTTTTCTGTTCAAAGCTTCACTTTGAACAGTCACATCGTACAGCTGCGGTGAAGTTTGTGGTCCCATCAAGTTACTCCCGCACATCAAAACTGGACTAGATCATGGGGTAGGTGCCCAAGCAAACACCAGACTCCCCACAAACTAAACCCGAGGCTGAAGCTCCACTCAGCCTCAGCTCCTGCGAAGCTGGTGGCCTTGTGATGCTCCCAGAGAAACAGCACAAGAGGGCGCTTCATGCCTCAAATATCTTAAGTCTGACTTTCATATCCTGTCTTTTCGGCACTAGCATGTTTTGTTTCCAATGTCAGTCACATCAAAAAATGACTGCAGTGAAGGGGATGGGAGAGAGCACAACAAAGCCCTGAGCAACACTGCAGCTGCAGTTTGCCACCCTACGGAGAGCATAGTTCATCAACTATCGAACGAAGACTGGATTTGCTGTTAACAATTCCATGTTTCTAAATAAGAGCCTGTATTAATTGGGAGGGGAAGGGGAGGAAGACTGGCACATACAAGTTTTAAATAGTAGGAAGCAACAGAAACATCTCCAGAAAGCAGGAAGACAAAAGCAAAAAAGGTTAAATAATTTCATGTTGAATTTAGTCTGGCAACCACCCAAACTGTGGACTTTGGCACATTGCTTGTTGGTTATAACAGAAGCCACTTCCTCTGTAGCAACAGGCATATCAGCGCTATTGTGTGCTTCCTGGGGATGGGCTTGGGGTGTTTCAGTCCTCCGGGTGGGAGCTGGAAGCTGCATAATGTTGCTTGTGTGGAGCTGAGCGATTGAAAAACACAAAGCCGCAAACCCCACCGGCCGACCTGTGGGGAATTCTCCCATGCATATCTCCTTAGGAAATGAATCGGGGTATTTTTCTCCCTGCCCTGGCTCTGGGCACTCTGACAGCTCCATTCAGCAGAGAGGACGTAGGCTCAGCCCAGGGCTCCGCTACAGCCGCAAATGACTCATGCTGGAGGAGCCCCTTTCAGGCAGATTTAAGGGGACCAAGTCTACCAGAAGTTTTCCCAAGTTCATTTAACATGCTGATGTCTATCACTTTAAAGCTTAATTGCTGCTTGCACAGCAGAGCCTGGCCTTCTGCGCACCACCCAACTTGAGGCAGGAAGAGCAACAGGCCCAGGCTGCTCTCCTGAGGTACCAGGGCTGCCTGGTCCCTCCCGGCAGTCATGTTCCTCCCCCTCCTTGCAGCAAGACTCCCAAGGAGAAACCACACCGTCTCTGCTGCCTTCTTGGGACACTGAGGAGAACCAGGGAACAAACCCTGCTGCCCTCCTGGTCCATTAAAGACGCCATGGGACTTTTTCAGTGCTTTCCTCCCATCAGCGGTGCTGCTTACCCACAAAAGGAGCATGTTTGAAACAGCCATGCCCATTTTTTGTTGCTTTGTTTGCTTTCAGGATAAGGAGCTTCCCTACCCTCTTCCCTTCTGCAGCTTTGCAGGAGGCTATGGAGGACCATACAGAGTGATACAGGCTCCAGCGGCTCACCCACAAGTGAAGACAGTCCTGTGAGTAGCTTCCTACAAGAGATGGTGAGAAGATGCTTCTCCCACTGCCTCTTCCTCCTGCTCTGCTCCCCACTTCCATATAGGAGAGGTTCGTTAACAGGGACCCTCAATCTGAGACTCCGATGTCAGAGCAGAAGCAAAGTCCTCTTGCAGAAGAGCAAGAAAACCTTTCTTGCAGAGGTTGGGGCAAAGCTCCCCCACAGTGGTGCATGAGAATGACATCATTATGCTAATATATGAGACAGGAAGTGCAACCAAGCATGAAAACCACTGAAAGCGAAGATCTGTGAAGTGCTGCCAAGAACACTAACGACAGCACTAAACACAAAATGAGAAAAGGTTTGGTTCAGCTAACTTCTTCCAGTTTTAGTCATCTCTAGTGCCACTCCCAACAGTAGGTAGTAAAAACAGGTCCTCAGGTTGACACTGCTCAGGGCCTTTAAACTTCACAAGGTAGATATGAAGATCTTCCCCCTCCCCTCAAGGTGATGGTGACCTTCCAGTCCAAAAACTCAGCACTTTGACACCAATCTGATGATCCCAAAATACCTCCCCCCCCCCCTTTTTTTTAATGCAAGTTATACTAGTTCACTACCTATTACCTTAGTTAGCCATTCTGGCATTTGCCTCTACTCTGTGGCTTCTTTTATTTTCCAGAAAATTGCACTGAGGTCTTCAGTCTCCTTCAGCATGGCTCACCTGTCTAACAGCAGCTGCCCAGGTCTGAGCCTAGACTTCATGGTCACCCAAAAGTCACGTTTCACCTCATATTAATGTAAACATACAAAGAGAGTCATATGAACTGCAATTTAACCCCAAGACTTCTCTCCATCAATCCTGGACATTTCTAGAAAGATCCCAGAAACTCAAAGCCAGTCACATTTGCATCCACTACCTGTCTTTGCATCAAGCAGCTGACAGAGCAGGAGAGGGGCAGCACTCAGCTGCGGGGAAGCAATGCCTTTTAACAACCACAGCTTTCCAGAACATTACAGAAGTGTACATTACTTACAAATATGACTTCACAAAAACCATAAAGCCAACCTGATCACTGACTGCTGCTGCTACAATGGCAGGTTCCTCCCTCCTGTCTCCCTTACACTGGCACTCATTTAACTCCACAAGAAGCTGTTCACAGAGCTACATTGGCATCAATTGACCACTCCAAGAAAAGCAAGGTTTTCTTCTGCTGATCCAGCTCACTGGAAGTTTACCTGCCTGCCAGTGCATGCAGCACAGTGCAAGCAGCCCTCCTGCCATGGGAGGGCTGGGAAGGGGGAAGGAAGCTCACACAGGCTAGGGTATGCAACCTGCTCAGCTCAATCACTGACCAGGGCACCATGCTACTGAACAGGTTGAAGTGAATTGGTTAAGAGCACTGTGTGAACATCTGTTTGGAGTTTACAATTCTGTTACTCAGAAGTTACACTGATCTCAGCATGCCCTGGCTTGCAGGATTCAATTTTAATACCACAGGAATAATGATCAGGCAGCTGACAGCAACCAGGGGTGATGCTTCAGCACTGTGCAGCATTTGAGTGGTCCTTTGCTGAGCACACCTCTGATTTGCCCAAGTATCTAAAAGCTGTTTCCCACAGAAATCATGTTCATTTCAGTCATTACTAATTGCAAGATTTTTGGAGCTGAGGTCATGGAGATATATATATATATGGCTCTGCTGCTTTGATTTACAACACAGAATCTGTACAGCATAATACAAAATACTGCAGCTCTAGCAACTCCCCTCAAAAACTTGTTTATGAGCTGCCATTTTCTATGACATAAATGACCCCACACAGAAGTTATTAAATGAAACACAAGCAGGTGTTGCTGTTATTTGCAAGACATTTTCAGTTCCCTGATGCTCTATCTATATAATCTACCCAATGTTTGGAAAAGACAGTAATTAAATATGTCATTACTTCCCCTCATAATTCAGCATCAGATCCTATAAACCTGGAGGTTTTAAAAATGTAATTAATCGCCTTAAACTTTGGAAAATTTAATAATCCTGTTTAACTCATGCAGTTTAAATATAACGAAAATATCACCGTTATGTAGCAAATACGATAGATTAATTCAGCCTCAGTTTTTAAGTGGGTTTCTGTACAAAATACACCCAGACATCACTGACCTTCCAAAAAATGCCAACCTTAAATAGGATTAAGCAGTCTTCACATAACCAGTACTCTGATCAAGAGACTGCCATCAAATTAAGGGAGCCTGCCTTCTGTCAGTTATAGACCCCTATGCACCAGGGCAGAGAATCACTCTCTAGAAGTGAAAGCTGCATACAGCTGTGACAATGACATTACTCCTGAGTGCAGTCACTTGTGGTATGAGCTACAGGCCCCAAATTTACCTCCCTTAATTTTGTAAATGTGCTCCCCATTGTATATGCTTTGAAAAGAAACCAACCAACAAGAGAAAAGAGAATAGTGACTGCCGATTTAGAACGCATAGCAAACAATTCTCTGCTTCAGCTACGACAGGGGGTACGTGAATGAATGAATTCGTTGCTTTTGACAGCGCCAGGAACTGGGTTGGCTTCCCTGTTCCCAGGGCTGTTCTACTTCTTTGTACCAGGTGCAGAAACAAAAGGGAGTTTCTGGCCTATGTTCCTTCAGATAACTGAAAATTCTCCGTGCTGTTATTTGTTCAAAGCTTCACACCAAGACCAATTATGAGAAGTTTCTGTTAACAGTCACCTCTGAAGAAAGGTAATGGCAGTAAGCGTAAGGCTGTGCCGTCTCAAAGGCGGCAGCGGGCAGTCTTCCATCTCATAGGAACCTCTATCACACTCCTAACTAATGCCCAGTAGCATATCAATGATGTGACTGACACCAGCCACTCTGGAACACAGTTACAAGAACTTATTAATCCCTGTTGTTTTAAGGAGAATATTTACAACTGTAGCTTTTCCCATGGACGAAACCCTCCATGCTGTGGTGCAAAACTGCACCTCTAAATTCAAGACAAGGCCACCACCATCTGCAGCTTTGCTACCAGCATTATGGGACCACTACTGACTGAACCATTACCCTGGTGACGAGCATTCACTGCAAAGGCAAGACAAAAGCCATCTGAGATGATTTTTTTTTTTTTTAATATTAAAGAAAGCAAGAGAAATAGTGAAAGGAACCTGAGTCTGAAGGTTTTGTGCCATGATATCCCACACAGCATAATACTGCTGAGCAGCAATGACAGCCTGAATTCCCAAGGCCAGGACCGGACACGGGGAGCAGGTCTGGAAAGGCTGATAATGTAATTTAGTCTCAATAAAGAACTTGAAAGTACTTGAATTGCAGACTAAACCTGTCCCAGGTTTTGTACTTTTCACAGAACAGGCTGGATGGGACCACACAATCATAGTAATAGACTATTATCCACCAATGTAACAGTGTTCTCGCACAAACATGAAAGCTGTTAGCTTTAGGCAGATACTTACCCTTGAACACAATGAAAGCACTAGGCCACTTCAGCAATGCTGTAAGTTAATGATGGATACAGCTGTACATTCACTGCAGATATCTGGCACCTATAGCCACATCATGGGACTGCTCATTTATTGCTACATGCAGACACTGAAGAGACACAGAAAGGATTATATTCCCTTCATTTGTAATTGGGTGTGTCCTTCCAAAACACTACAACGGGGACTCTATTGTGTCAGCCAGCCGACAAGGAGGCTATGCCTGAAACACAGGCATGGCTATGTGCTCTCATACCCTTGGGGACCCCAAGGGAAGCCATCCCTGGCTGGGGAACAAGGCTGTAGCACCAGGCCAAAGCACACAGGAGCACTGCATGAAAAAGCAAATCTCATCCTGAGGGAACTTCTGCTTACTTGAATGCCTCCCCTATAATCCCACTTTATGGCCATGTGTTTTGGGAATGCTGCACAGTCAGGAGACTGACAAAGATGAAAAGGAGGCGATTCCTTTCAGAGAACTGCAGAAAAACAGTATACAGCCTCAAACACTCTCATGGCAGTGTTCTGCTTAGCTATGTCTGCATTACCGTAATAATTACTTTGGTCTTAAATAGTTATTGAACTCTAGCAAGAAATGCATGATGTTGCAAATAAAGTCCAAGATGATGATGTGGGTGAAACAGATTAAGAAGAGAAAGGCAGAATGAACAAAGTGTACCATTTCTGGCTTGATAGCTCCTTCTTTATGGATAGCTCCATTACCTTGCAGATGAAATAGCACATCACTCAGATATGGGTAGAGACTCAGAAACACTAGCCACACTATCTCTTTGGTGGGGCATTAGATCCAAATATCCCGTCCTCTCTTCTCCCAGTCAAAACTGAACAAAGGTGAAGCAATGTCAAGGACAATTCACCATGCCTGAAGTAAACCACACACCCTTTAACTTCCCACCTCCCCTCCCCCCCAAAGACAGTAAATACTGGCATGGCTGCATAGAAACAATTTTCAGGTTTCAAGGACATCAATTATCAGTAGATTCACATAACCAATAAAATGCTCTGAGCTATTTTTACCAACATAAAATCTTTGTTCTCTAGCCAGAGAGACGAATGTTTTAATATCCCCCCCCCCCCCCCCCCCCCCCCCGTTTCAGTAACAGCCGAGACCTCAGTACCTGGCAGGACCAAGCACTTGTTAAGCTGCTGTGGTTCCTTTGCATTTGTATTTTCCATATAGTCCTTTGAAAAAAAAAGGCAGGCAGAAAATACAGTGACTTATAATCCTGAAGAACAATGGACATTTCTGTGAGCTGATTTCTACACAGGATGTGGGGTGGGCCTTCTTGAGCTTGTGTAGCATGTCTGGAAGTCCAAAAACCACACTCTGAAAACACTTTTCCTTCAACAGTCACACACACACACACACACACACAGAGTCTAGCATTAGTTTACATGGCTGTCATCATCATTAAGTAAAATCTTCATTAAAAAAAAGATGGGAAAAAAATCTTATCTCAAATGAGGTACATGGACCTTATCTAAATAAAAACATAAGCCTTTTTTATTCCAACAAGAACTGTATTTAGGGATGGAAGCTTCACTTAAAATGAAGTAAGGAGTTGCATGTCTGGTAGTGCTTTAGTTGCTAGCCCATGTCCTGGATGAAAACTCACAAGGCACCCGGAAATATTTTCATGGAATGTGTTGGCAAGGACTTAGTGAAACACATTCAGATCATTCCATGAAGTAAGCTTTTCTAGATGCTCTAAGACACTAGATTTAACAAATTCAGGCAGCCCTTTGAAGTCACTTATTTCAGACATTACACTAAGACCAATTCTTTCTCCTTCCTCCAAGCAGCACCAGAAGACAATCCATCACAAGAAACTGGTTGGTGTACAAGGACTGGACCAAGTACAGCAAAGGTTAAAACATGGCAGAGAAATGGCTTCCTCCAAGTGCTCTCTGGCACTGCAGGGTAAAATACCCAGCACCCCTGAAGTAGAATCTGGAAAAAAAAAAAAGTATACAGGAGTAACACAATTTCACACTATCCCACATTCAGAAAACTTAAGCAAGCCTTTTTGTATTTATTTCAAAAGCATTCCCATTTACCTTATAGATTGCTTGAAAAAAAGGAAGAACTTCCACAGTAGAAATATTTAAAATAACAAATGGCTGTGCTATATTGGAGAGATGGCTTAATAAGGGCACTAAGATCTTTAGATTGGGGCTTGAACTTCGGTCTCAGAGGAACATGCTTCCCAGTAAACAGCACACTAGTATTTCTGAGCATTGGAAATCATGTCATTGCATGACAGAAGTGCAAGACTGAAGTGATCACCAAGAAAAGGAACAAGTGTTGGTTCTGTTCTTCCTGTTAAAGACTTAGTTTGAGTTATCCACCTGAAAATTTGACTACTCCCCTTTCCTGTTTGACTCTTGAACCTGAAAGACATGGCTTATCAAGAACAAATACTGAAGAAGTTCATATGAATTCTCTTGAAGTTTGTGTTCATACTAAACCCACAAGTCTTGTATTTGACACTGAAATTCAGTCCTGCAACAAACTACTAGGAAAACTTATAGAAAGCAAACAGCTACATGAAGCAGGCATGTATTTGAAAATGCCCAATTTACTACTTCAACTTCCAGGCTTACATTTTTTTTAATTCCCAGAGAAACTAGACAGTAATTTGAAGCTTCATCTATTTCCAGTGCTCACAGTTTGCAGAGATAATCTTTTTGAAGCTACAGCTTTTTCTTCCACAATATGGACAGTGGGACTGAGTGCACCCTCAACAAGTCTGCTCATGACACCAAGCTGTGTGGTATGGTTGACACGCTGAAGGGAAGGGGTATCATCCAGAGGGACCTGAACATGCCTAATTAGTGGGCCAGTGTGAAACCTCATGAAGCTCAACAAGGCCAAGTGCAAGGGGATCAGGGCAACCCCAAACACAAATACAGGCTGGGTGCAGACTGGACTGAGAGCAGCCCTGCAAGAAGGACTTGGGGGTACTGGTTGATGAGAAGCTCAACATGACCCAGCAGTGTGTGTCACAACCCAAAAAGCCAACCTTATGCTGGGCTACATCAAAAGGAGTGTGACCAACAGGTAGAGGGAGGTGATCCTGCCCCTCTACTCTGCTCTTGTTGAGACCCTACCTGCAGTACTGTGTCCAGCTCCAGGGCCCCCAACTCAAAAGAGACAAGGAGCTGCTGGAGCAGGTACAGAGGAGGCCTTAAATATGACCAGAGGCCTGGAGCACCTCTGCTATGGAGACAGGCTGGGAAAGATGGGGCTGTTCACAGCTTGGAGAAGGCTCCAGGGAGACCTCAGAACAGCCCTTCAGTACCTGAAGAGGCCTACAGGAAATCTGGAGAGGGACTTTTTACAAAAGCATATAGGGACAGGATAAAGGGTAATGGCCTCAAGATGAAAGAGGGAAGACTTAAGTTAGATACAAGAAGTTCCTACTTTGAGGGTGGTAAGGCAGTAGAACAAGTTTCCCAAGGGGCTGTGGCTGCCCTATCCCCGGCAGTGTTCAGGGCCAGGCTGGAAGCTTAGAGCAATCTGGTCTAGTGGAAGGTAACCCTGCCTCTGGCAGGGGGCACAGGTCTAGAATATCTTTAAGCTTCCTTCAAGCTCAAACTATTCTATAAGTAGGGGTTTTTTTTTGTTTGTTTTCTGTGGGAAATCAGAAAGAATGGATGTTAAGATTGAGCAATTGGGTATAAAAACCCACCCTGAGTACTCCAGCATGCTGGAATTTTTGTACACTGTCAGGTTTGAAATGGCTAGAAACCACCAAGAAATCTTTCCCCACTTTCATGTTGAGATTAACACATGATATTCGTTCAGGCAAATTATTAAGGGGTAAGTCCTCAGCAACATTAGACACAGTAGTTCCTACCACACCCTACCATATTTTGACCATTACCACACAATTTGAGTCAGAAATTATTACATACTGTGCAGAGCTCTTTGGCTTCTGTCTTCATCCCAGCAAGTTCCTGCCTGAGCACACGCACTACGCAAAACCAGCTCCTGCAGCTACTGAGGGGAGAGCTGCAAGGAAATCCCAAACCCCAGCAGGAAGCAAGGTGTCTGTGATTCAACACATTGTAACTTTTCCTCTGAGATGGCACTAACCAGCTTAAGAAGCACAGCAATAACATGCATCCTTACCCTGTTTGCAATACAGATCCTAGGACTACTTACATTTTACGTGACTGAGCCTGTCTCCCTCTTAAAATTACACCAAGTGTTCCTTCAGCGTACTTTCAAGTAGGGTAGTTTAAGGGAGAAAAGAAGACTTGTTAAATGTTGCAAAACAATTGCATTTTGCCTCCACCAGCTGCGCAAGAGCAGCAGAAGAAAAAAAGCCAATAAAACCCACACCAACTTTTCCAGCTGGATTTACTAGTTTTTGATCCTTCTAGTTAAAAGAAGGAAAGCCACCATTAATGTAATATGCATATACCATAGTCTATCACTGTAGTAAAAATGAAGCAGTGTTATCTCAGTGAAGGCTTACAGCAGTTACCCCAGCATACTGAGAGAAGACTGCACGTTACAGTGACTGGACAGGAGGAAGGTACAAGCCATTTTCTGGGCAAAATAACAATGAAAATACCCAAAGCATTTTGTTAACATCACAAGCCACGAAACAGAATTAAATTCCATTCGGCTCCCATCTGGTTTTAATTTGCTAGAGAAGACTGAAGCCTGCATTCAAAAAATAGAGTCATAAACATTAGTCTCTGCCAGCACTACTAGTAACTCATGAGGCGCTGGAGTTACCATGGAAAGGCAAGCGGGAGGGTGGGAAAGAAAGGTCTACAGAGGTACGATTTGCTCTGTCATTAAGCTCATTCTTTTAATTGCATTGCTTTAGTCCATGAAATGAAAGTGAAAAATGTCTGACGCTTACAAGACACACTCACAGAAAATCCAGTTCTACTCATCTGTTAGGCTTTGTAACGTCATGAAATCAAGCAGCAGAAAGTTGAGGAATTGTCAGAACAGACTGCCTGGGCCACTGGACCCTCCTTTTTCAAAAAACTTGTCATTATAGGTTGTACATTGTTGCCTGATTTATTTCTTGTCACATTATCAGTAAAAGATGCCTACTTCATTTCCTGCAGGAATAGTTTTGTTCAATTGTGACAAACTAAAAAGACTTCAGCTAAAAGCGTCTCATGGTAATACTGAACAACACGCCTTTAATGAGAGCTTGCTCCCTATTTCTGCCTTACACTTCCTATGTAACAGAACTCAAGCCAAATTTTTCATGGATACCAGCTACTAGTTTCCAGTTACCTATGCCCCTAAAATAAGGCACCGATATGCTTTGAAAATCCATGTATACAGTTTAAACAGAAATGAAAAAAGACAAGTAAGAAGTGTTTCTGCAACAATACAGGCCTGGAGGACTCTGTTTCACATCATAACATAGCTCCTCCTCCACTCTGATGAATCCTAGATCCACACTATGCCCCAGCTCAAAAAATAATTCAGGCATGGGAGAAAGCAATCTCCATATTCAGCAGATCAATCCCCTGTTCACAGCATGCTCTCACAAATGACATACACAGCTGAGGTGATGGAACACTACGCTCTGGTGTCAGAACAAGAACTCAGGAGTGCTGAAGAGCAACTAGAGAGAGCACCTCAAGCCACTATCACCTCTGATACCCACAACAGACCTGGACATACCACTTCCTAGTTAGGGATCATTAAGAAGTCGCCAACATTCCAACACGGAGTTCAACTCCTTCAGTCACCATCAACATGGCCCTATTGCTAAGTACTTTTTTCTGTTTTGGGTTACTACTCAACTATTTACTCTTTCTTCCAGCTGGCCACACCACCTCCATGACTCTTTCAGCGCCTAGGCCAAGCAGTTTTTGTCAATCCTATGCTTCCAAATCCAGCAGACTTCTGCACTGACTTCCTGACAGCAGGCATCATTAGCTAACAGCCATTAAGTTTCAGCAGGTCCTCATGTAAGGCCTTTTTTTCCTTCACTGTTGCTAAAGACAGTTCTCTTCACCATAGGTCCTTCTCTTACCCTTAGATTATCTCACAATTTTCTGCTTGATATCCAATTGTCTTATCAATTCCCACCCTCACTCTCAGTACTGCCTTCATTCCTTAGGTCCTTAATTTCATCTTAATGCACCCCCTTAAGCCCTGTTACATATATTAATCTACCACTTGCTTCCTGTTATTATTGATCTTTCAACAACAAAAGGTTTAACCAAGTGGTTTCTTCTTCCTTTCTGCTCAGGTATTAGTGTAATTAGAAACAATAAGGAGCAATACATGCTCATACACTCAGAGCAGTCGAGAGCAACCATTATATGAAGAATTTACTAGAGTCTTAACAGAGCTAGCTCATGTTATTCTCAGCCTCTAAGAGGCACATGTGAACAGGCTACATTATACCTGCCTAAATCACAGGTTTCACACGTCTGAGGTACGTATAATCAGACCAGCATCAGGAATTGTGAAAGGCTCCTTTTGAAACCATAAGCTTCTTAAACCACACCCACCAAAACCCAACCCACTACTTACAAACTTTTCCCATGAAAGGATCAGAACCTGGACAGGCTTTTTGGTGGTTCTCAAACAAGCAACAAGAGGCTTCATTCTAAAGCATAAACCCAAGAACTGGAGCATGATTCTCCTGCACCCCCAATTCTACCACCTACAACTCTACCACTGGCACTTTGGGAAACTAAAAACATGAAGAACAACAGATGGTGCTACCAGCCTGTTTACATTGGACCTTCCAATACTCGCAAAGTACTTGTGTGCAGTTAGCAGACTCTACTGTTTGCAGGCAACATAGTCTGAGTTAAGCCCCTGTCCTTAATGTGATTCACTGCTTCAGTCTATGTTTCTAGACCGTTTAACAACAAATGGTTCCTTTTTGTCTTTTGGTAGGGGTACTTCTACTAACATCAGACTACCCAAGTGTTCACACAGTTGTTAGTTTATTAAATATTTCATACTGAATTACTGCAAGGAATCAGAATTCCTCAGATGGAACTGCAAAGCAGACTGCATAAACAAGCCTGAGAATAACCAATTAAAACTTTTAACTAGTAGCAAAATTCTGGATATTCATCTGCAAATTAAAAATATACTTGAGAGCAAATGGAATTGCTTAACTTTCTCACTAGTCAAGTGACCACACTGCTATGTCTTTAACAACCACTGTGATTCAGACATCAGGAGATTAAGGTTTTACTGTCTGTGCCTAAGTAGCAACGCAAGAGGTTGCAAGTCTTTCTGTAAGCAGATGCTCTGTCTTTCCACAGTTCAAGATTCTTCAAACTGTATTCTCCATCAGTTCATACACACCAAGGTTTCCCAGGCATACAATACCAGCATAAAATTTCTGCTTCAGCAGGAAGAACCACAGTAATCAGCTGAGATCTGGTCACTTTTCTAAAATCCTAACTTTAAATGAAACAAATCCCCAGACCAAGCTGCAAACAAGTGTCCCACGACCATCATTCCCAAGTAAAGTGGAAAATAGAAGACTGGAGGGAAAGTTCTCCACACTAGTGACATTCCTGTGTAGCTGCTAGAGGAGCATGCTAGGACAAGCCTGCTGTTTCTATCTTTGCTTTACAAATGGGGACACTTCTGCATGCCAAAGCTAGCATTTATCTGCTTCTTGCAGAGTGATTCTAGGCCTGTTCTGCACACACCTCGCAGTGCCAATAAGCTTTATACTTCTAGTGGATTGCTGCAGACCAATTCTGTCAGGAAGAAGCATTATTTATACTAAGGGTAGGTGTACTGCAAATATAGCGAGACTCACTCAATAGCCCCAGACGCTTTTCCTCACAAATTTAACACCTGTGTACAACTGCCAATAAACTCACGCAACAACAAAAAAAAAAAAAAAAAACAAACAACAAAAAAACCCACAAAACAAAACTGTTCTCTGAAACATTTTTTACAGTACCTGTAACCAGGCTCCTATGCATTTCTTATATTCCTCCCCTAGCAGAAAATCTAAGGCACAGCTATGGATTTCTTTACACCTTGATGGTTCAAGGTAGCAATTTAGTTGAGGGGTTTTGTTGGTTGGTTTGGTGCCTGTTGTTTGTTTTATAGGGTTTTGGGGGCAATTTTATTTATTTTTTTTTGTTAAGTGGAAGCAGTTCGGCATAGCTCATAGCAGGTACTGTTGCCAAGTTATCATATTCCTTTGCTTTATAGTGTGGATATGTACCAAAACCTGTAAGTAGGAGTAATTTGTCATTATGGATAAGAGAAGTAGCAGCTGATGTGAAGACATTAATGGTTATTAACTAAATATATTCATGTTATAATGACTAAGAGGCACTGAAGTATTCTGTTTGCCTGATTTCTCATTAGTCATGTCTGTGCACAGCATCAAAGTTCCCATGACAGCAACTGAAGGAGGAGTAATTCTAGTTATGAGCTTTAATCGCATGTACTTTGGGGACTATCCATATAAAAGTAACAAGCAAGCTGCATTTTCGTTTCACTTGAGAGATTTGATGACCTTGTGTTTTTTCAAGAGATAGAATACTGTCAAACTAGTGTATTGTAACTGCAGTGGCTGTACTACCCCTTCCACAAAGTGGGTCAAGAAATGTACTGACACTGTCAACTGGATCTGACAAACCAGCTTAGGATTGCTCCTTTTCTTCCCCTCATCTAAGGGACCCAAGGTTCTGGGTGGACGAGAAGACAAGAAACAAGCATGCTTCCTGCTCCCCAACCCTTTTAAAAATAACTGAGGCAGTACTGCTACAACATTGAAGCCATACAAGCACTCAGTATAAGCCTGAAATATTTACACTCTGGGCAAACAGTCACAGAACTCTTGGGCTTTACCAGTCTTTTTATCATTATCCAAACAGATCAGGAGATTGTGGTAAGAAAGTTTACTTCTCTGAGGGTAGACACGAGGCTGTTGCCAGCTAAGTTCTTAAACTATAGCTTTTTTTTCCTGCCAGTATCTCAGAAGTCAGCTAAGCAGCAACTAAAAGCTACAAGACTATTCTGACTTGTGAACTCAAGCACTAGCTTTGCCCCTTTAAGTACCTCTTTCTCTGTCATGAAAAATTAGCAGGTTTAGCAGAGTTTCTCATTCACATTAGAAAACAAACACCTCCGTATTTGAGTAGAATGTTTTGGAGAAAACTTAAAGGTAATACAAACAGCATGAGTAAACAGCTACAAGAATCACATTTACAGAAGTTAGAAAAAAATTACAGCCAGCAGATTTTCAGTATCTGAAATGAGACTGCACTAAATCACAGTCTTTCTACATCCATCTATAAACACGGATGCTAAAATTCTAGTAACTGAGTTGCAAAAACTAAGAGTCTGACTACGCAATGCAGTCAGTGCATTTGCAAGACTAGAGGCACGCTTACAGGCTTTATCATTCCAGTTCTCCTGCACTTAAGAAGGCTACTGATTTGGGGGTTAGACATTCTTTTTCAGACAGCTACAAACGGAGATTGGGCACACATCTAATTTCAGAACAGGATTCAAAGTAAAAGGCAGACCTAATTAAAGATAAGCACCTTTATTTTCTATGCTGCTCATTCTTGAGCCATCTTCCTCATTCTTCAGACAGTTTCTATGGCTTCCTTATGTACTTCACACTCCCCATTTATTGCAGAGAAAACCTGCAAGCTAATTTTACAGAAGTCTGGTAGGCAGGTGGAAGGCTCTTTGAGATAACCTCCAGCCCAGGTAATTTTCTTTTGATGTTTAGAAATAACACAGGGTGTCACTCAGATACAGCAAAATTATCTGAAGTTTTGAAAGTAACAGTCCTTAAGTCTCAGAATAAAAAAAGCTTAAATAGGTCTTATGTGCTATATTTTTGGCTTAATACATACTACCAATGGACTGTCATGTACCATATAGTACGCCCAGTCACACCCATTTAGAAAGCTGGGGAAGGAGACAATCATGGAATGAGTTTCTAATCCCACAGAAAGATGGTTCCCAGTCACCCTTCTCCACACTGACTCCAAAGCTACTCAAATTTCACAGATGGGCAGGAAACAAAAGTATAGCACATGGCCAGAAATCTGTAATGGTTCAGACGTGAGTTCCCAACAGGAAGGAAGTTGTAGTTAAATACAGGTCCAATCTGTGTTTCCCTCCACAAGCTCCATAAGATGAATGGACAGAAAGCCAGGCTTTCCGGTTCCACAACAGCGAGCAAATGCGATGTAGGATGCAGCACAACTGCTTGAAATATGGATGTTATTCACATGCAGAAGACAGCCCCCAAACTGGTTGTTCAGAATTCTGCAACTGCATACAATGCCTCCATTTTCATCATTTCTATGACCTATTCTAAACATAGCTCTGAGCTACTTAAAGTTGTAAGCTATTTGAGAACTTCAGGTTAGCCCTGCCTGTTTTCCAACATAATATGTTTCCAACATAACATATTTCCTGAAACAGCCAGGTTTCAGTCAGGTTTCCTTCTTATAGTCCACCCTTAAGCTGCAGTTAGGCTCACAAGTTCTAATGATGATGTACTGAATTAAGCCTTTTTCTGCCTTTCTTTTTTGAACACCCAGTTCAGTTTTTTTGCTCTTTGATGGTCTTACTGTAGTGAGCACTAATAATGCAGAAGGGTAAAGAGTACTAACTCCAAAACAATACACATTCTTGCATCATGTAAAAAACAACAAACCCACCACCTGTTTTACAGTCACTTCAGACAACCTTTAAAGGCTTTGCATTTGGAATACAGAATGGCTTCTGAACAGCAGTGAAACAAATATCTTAAGACTGCAACATGCTATTTCTAGGAAGATGCAACAGATCTTTTACACTTGTTAATATGTACACCCTATTCTAAACAGGATGCAGAGTTTACTTGTACTGAGTGCAATCAGTACATAATTGTTGCTCAACACTATTCAAGCAAAAAGAAGCACCCAGAGCAAGACACTTCCTGTTACATACATAGGATGTCTACAGAAAGAGGGATACAAGCTTAATGCAGCATCTACAGACATGCACAAGTGTCTTCCAGCAGGTCAACTCTATCTAGAAGAAGCATATGTAGGCAGCTAAATCTCTGCTTACTTGTGATACGCTATTTACAAAATACATTGAAAGGATGTGAGGCTTAGTCATAAGAGAAATCTGAAACATAAGCCTGTAGTTTGGATCAGGTTAGGTAAGGCACAGCCATTAAGCTGAACAGAAGAGACCCAAGTATGAATATCCTTGCTAGGTTACAGAAGAATATGAGTTGAGGGGGGTTGCTTTGTTCCCAATGAGGAAACAGTTCTAGAACATGTGTTGTTGTATCACTGCATTATCAAAATGGAAGGGCATGTTTAAGGAAACAGACAATAAAATGGGGAAGGTATCATACACTTCAAACAGATTACCTTGTTTTGCTAACTGTAGGATAAGGCTACAACAGGTCCAATGATAAGCTTCCCTCCTTCATATAAGCACTAATACTTGGTCTACAAGACAAAATTCAGATGCTGCTCTTTCCCTTCCTACCTGTTAAGTACTCCTATTTACTTAAACAGGAACAGGAATATTAAGTAGTCATAACCCTGAAACAGAAGACAAGACAAACCAACTCCGCAAACAGCTGTACTGCCAAGGCCAGTAATATCTGTAGCATACAATCTGCTAGAAAGTGTAGAAGAGCAGCTTGCCTGCTCTAGAAAAACAAAAAGCGAGAAAACCAAACCAACCAAACATCACCCCCCTAAAAGCCCCACCAAACCAAAGACCTTGTACTGCCAACTCTCAGGAGTGGTGCAGGCTTTGCTTTGAAATAATGAGTCCCTCCTAACAACTAGGCCTACACAAGCAACTGTGATGTTTGAGGAGTCTTTTGAAAGAGCTGTAAGACACATAGAGATCAGAATGTTGATTTTGCAATGTATAATACATCTTAAAGCAGCATGATTTTTTCCTCTTGATAACTCCTAGCCCAGTTTGAAACATCCCTGCCTGCCAGTTTTAAAAGACAAACAAAATCAAGTCTAAATGCTTCATTGGTATTCTTTATTTTTGCCCCAAACTACATTATATATTCTCCAAAGTGGTCCTTCAATTTCGGAATTCCCTCCCTACCACAGCAAGAGTATGTTAACACCCACATTTCTATTCCTGGCCTAGTCTGAAGTAGATGATTTTGGATACAGGGAAGAAAAACCTTAAAATACTAGCCCTACTTGCATAGCCAAGGCATTTACAGAACCCAGTTGCACTTCAAATTTCCATTAACATAGAAAATGGTGTAAAGGAGGCATACAGTAGCATCACACAGAGTAAAGGTCACTGCAAATCAGTAGCACACTATTAAGTAAAGCCACTATGTTTCCTGGGGAAATGGTTGGACTTGGTGTTCTTAAAGGTCTTTTCCAATCTAGTTGATTCTATGTTTAAGAATCACCAGCAGGGATACTATTTAAAATGTTCTAGCTCATCTCTTGTTGTAGTCCATCAAGTACAGCAAAACAGGTGCTTTGACACCAGCCATCAGGATTCCCATTAAAAATTTGGCTAGTTTCTCATGCACGAAAGACTTATGTCTTTATGTATAGCCGAAGACTCTATAGCCCACTGCCACTATTTCCTAGTTTGCATGACTTCCCCTCCTCAATAGAAGCCAGTGCAGATTCAACCTTACTATCTCTGAAGAGAGATAGTAATTCAAGTACACAAATTGCTGTTAGCTGAGCCCAGACACTGTGGCTCCTGCATGAAGTATAGCTTTTCCTATACTTGTGCAGCGACAGGAGACAGAAGTGTTTCTCAGAAACAAGTATAAAAATAGAAGCTGACAACTGCCCAGCATTCCTTTATAAGCTTCTGAGCTTGCTCCAGCGTATGAATGCTGGGGTAATGGAGAGCAGCTTTGAAGATGAATCCGAAGTGTAGCACCACTCTGATAAAAGCAATAGTTTTGTTTTGTAAAGAGTAGTCTTCTACACCAGGATAGTTGTGACAATGTCATTAAGTAACATTCTCTTATAAAGTTTATTTAATTAGAAGGCACATAGTTCTTCTAGATGGAATCTGACATAGCTTCCCCTGTCTCAGCAGGTAAGAGTATATCAAACAATCTATCATCAGCCTGACAACCTTGAGCCACACACTGCTGCCCAAAATGAAACAGCACAATCACTCCACAGTTTAACACTTACCAGAGAATGAAGCTGGTAAGAGACCTCTTAGGCTAGAGACTAAATTACCATCTCAATCTCATCACCAGCTATTCTCACTTAAAATCTCTTCAAAGGACTGCTTTAACTGCACTAATAAAGCAGCACAGCTCTTCACCTCCAGGTTTGGTTAAAACAAACAAAAAAACCCCAAAAAACCAAAAACAAACCCAACAACAACAAAACAACAGAAAACCCAACATATAACCAAACAAAAAAACACCAAAAAACCCACCCCAAACAGAAACACAAAACAACAAAACCACAAAAAGAATACCCAAACAAAACACATAAAACCCAAACTTCACTTAAATTCTTAAATTCACTTAAATTTCTTTAAATCTTAAAACACTTAAATACGGAAAAGCAGGAACATGGGAGGCAAGAGGTAGTTAAGCACAAGAATTTGATGCTAATGCTTGTTTTCCAGATAGTTCTTCAGCATAATTCTTCTTGTGTCCTCCCTACTAGTTCTGACACACACCAGATCTGCCACGCAAGGTAGCTTTAGACATGTATTTGGTTAGTATACAGCACTTGCACTAACACAGATCAAACAGCTATCAAATATGATAACAACTGGGCAGAAAGGCACATACTAATTTCTGAAGAACAGATACCAAGAACTGAACTTCACTAATACAAAGCTTCATTAGTTGCTAACCTACTAAAGTTCACAGGAAACAAAAGCATTCCTATAGGCAGTGGAACTCAATGTCAGAAAGCTACCCATTTGAGTGTGCCATTCTGCTGCCAGACAGCTGTACTTCTCCAACTGAATTCTAATAGGCCACACAGAGTAGAACTACAGCAGTTTTCAAAAGCTAAACCTTTGAAGAGACATGGAATACTGCTGTACACAAGCTGTACTTCTGAGTAAGAAGTACTGAATGCCTGCGCAACATTAACAAGCTAGCAGACAGTGCTTCCACACTTGACCACAGGAGCACAGTAAATTTGTCTGCTGAGTCTGTGGCTGTTCCCTACCCCTAGTAAAAAGCTCCCTCCAGAAAAATCACAGTAAGAAATTTCAGCAGAGATAAGGAACCTTTATTGTCCAATACTTAATAACCACACAAATACAGCAGCTAAGTTGTGCTTGGTTTCCAAGCAGCACAAACACTTGCTTCCTCCAGCAGTTCTGGGACACTGGAGCCCACAGTTCAGTAACTTTCTGACTCTGGTACAGCCCAACTCTCAGAAAGTGGCATGATTTTCCCCCATTTTCCTCTTACAGATCCTCAAAACCCACTATTGAGCTTACACTGCCTGCATCTTAACACTGACTGAGGAGCCATTCAACTGCTAGCTATTTACATCATCTTCATCAAAGAACTGTTATTGACAGGGCTTTGGAGCTAGCAGTACGTTATGACCAGGTCACAGCACTACCTCACTTATAAAATAACTACAAAGAGCTTAATACTGCTCCACAAAGCAACCAGAAGTTTGTCAGAAACACTCCGCTTCAAATAACAAGGTCATGCTAGGAGAACAGACCACTGCCCTACTTCAATACCCAAAGGTCGTACCAGTGAGCAGGACTAGGTGCAAATTCCCACTAATCCTGGGATTAGCAGGCCACACAACAGCTTTAAACTTGCTCCTTTAAGTGAGGAACTCAACTGTTAAGGATTTTAGAACCAGCCAATAACTTGTTTTCCTTACAGAGAAAAACCCTTACTAGCATCAGCTTTTTCAGAAAAGCCATCATAACACAAAACCTGAAGGAAATTCCTGCCCTGTCTTGCTCCTGTTCAGGCTTTGAACACAGTCTTGTCACATCCATGTGGATAAACTGAGCAGCCTGCAGTCACTGGACCTGCTCTTTTACATGAAGATAATGCATACTTGTTTGACTAGAGACCACTGCAACACACAGGTATCACTTGTGGCGCCTTTTTGCTTTTATGATAAGCTCAGACCTTGTCCAGCAAGAGTAACACTTCACCGTATACCCAATCTATTAGATGATCAGCAACTTCTGGAAGAAGCAAGACTATTCCAAGTTTTATCCTGTTCCAACAAAATAAGCTCCAGAAGTCCAAAATCCTGTAAACACTATACTAGGCTACAGTTGAAAGGAAATAGCATTCCACTTTTGTAGGCTATAATTTCAGTGAATCCAAAATGATACTACCACCTACAACTGTGGGTCAAACTAGCAGTACCTTACTTTTAAAATTTAAACTTTTGTTTTTTTAAGTATGTTTGCACTCCTTAAGCAGTGGTTCTGGTGGCATTAGCCATGTGCCTTTAAGCGTGGCCTCTCAAAATTCCTTCAGAACTGCATCTCCACTGATAAAAAAACCCCACACCTGATTTCACTAACAGTTAAAACCTGCACACCTCCACTATCCCCACAGCTGCTTCTCCCTATTCCTATTTCAAGTGGGAGTGTTTGTGAAGCCACACAATGAATATTCACATTAGAAACCCATCCACTACAATTAGGCTTATACTGTATCTATTCTTCTACTTCCTACGTGATCACCATCAAAAAAGGGTGGTGCAGAAGCAAGAATGAACAGCTGGGAAACGGCGCAGGATCATCTTTCAGTATTAGCACCACTTCAACTGTTTCAACTATGGCATTAATGCATACTCAGATCTATTGCACTGCTAGTATCTCTCTCCTTTCTCCCCTAAATACCCTTGAACTTCTGTCAGTCTCTTTGTAAGGCAAAAGGTAAACAATAGTGTTTAAATAACAGGTCTCAGCAAATGCACAGACCATGTACAAGCACAGACAATCAAGGCAAGTCAGAACCACAAGTCTGAGTGCTGGAGAACATCCAGCCAATTGAAACACCCTTATTAAAAAGGAAACAATTTTAGTTCAGTAGAAATTGTTTTTCCTCTCTCTCTTCCTACCAGACTACCATAAAGGCAAGCTGCATGTCTGTTTCTACGCCATTTCTTTCTCTTATGGCTCCTTTTCTTCCCCTCACCTTCCAGATTAAGAGAGTCTGCATCAGACTGCCCTTTAGGAAAATCCCCCTGCCCATCTCAAAGTAGTACACACATTTGTTTTTTCACTTTTCTCCTGCAGTTGAAGTAATTCAGAATGCGTCAGACATTGTTTTGAGACTGCACTGCAACACCACTGGAGCTACTGCTTCTTTGAAGATAACTAATACTGCTTCCCTGAGAATAGCTAATAAAACAACCTTGAAACAAGAAAATGTTATGAGCTCATTAAAGCTTGCCTTCATTTCTATAGCTTCATAAAATCACAGACACTTTGAGTACTGCTGCTATAAGCTACCAGTTACGGAGAACTTTTAAAGTAGTTTAATAGCAGATTCTGCTTGAAAATCAAGAAGTAATGTGAGCCACCTAAAACAATGCTTTAAGAATTAAAGCTCTAGCTGCCATAATTAAGCTTTTGATTTCCAGGAACTCTATATAAACTACTCTGTAACATAAGCATTGAAACTGCTCCCTTACAGTGAGGTAGGCAACTACTTCCTAGTTCATAATTATGGAATGCATGCTAAATGCAAGTAATAATAAAACAAAAATGTATTTTTTCTTTATGTTCAGTTCAAATTAATGTTCTTGCTTTAACACATATGCAAGGAATTATTCACAATGCCAGGTCCCAAACAAACGCGTTCTGTATCAGAAGAATCACTGTACACTGAAAGCCTCTCTGGAAGCTTCCATCACAAAGGGAGTATTTACCTTGGGTCACACTATGCCTACACAAGAAGAATCACTAACCCAGTCACTTAAATGTTTGGTCAACAAACCAGCTGCCTCCTCACACCATTTCCAGTGAGCCTAAGAAAAAAAAAAAAACAACAAACCAAACACCAAAACAAACCAGCAACCTTCACAAGCTGTAGAACTCGAGAATCATGCTCTTTGTAATAGCCTGTACTGAACAATATTGGTTGGTGCAATGCTCAGCTGACAGCCACCACCTGACACTCAAAAAAACCCAAACCAAAACGGAGGTGGGGGGTGGTGGTGGTGGTGTGGTTGTTCTAGCCAGCAGAGCTTAGATTCTAAAAGCTCAGCACAAATGGGACACCAAACTTAAGAGGTCCACACTGTGTCATTCGTAATTACTGTCCACTCCATTTCTTTCCTGCTATCCTTTATATAACCTACAAAGGAGAAATGTAGCGCTATAAGACATTTAAAATATTGTTGTTGCCCCCGCCCCTCCAACACACAGCTGCCCCACAGGCTCTATCTGCAGCCAGTATGGACTACTTACAGCAGCTCCAAGTCCCCAGTCAGTTCTTATGTAACCAGGCTCCGCCTCACCACATTACTTATGTAACACATACTAAGGAGCATCTATTATACAGGAACCTTCTATGTTAGTCATACTCAGTTGCTTTCATTCCAGCAGTTCTCACACAACACATTCACCAAATAGCCAAGCTTTGTCCCCCACCCAGTTACTAATGTAGAGGAGGAAAAACAAAAAAAAAAAAAAAGGAAAAAAGGAAAAAAAAGGGGGGGAAGTAAAAAAAGGGGAAAAAAAACCCTAAACCAACACCCAACCCAAAACACATCTATCTGAGGACTAAGAACAGAAAGAGTGCTGTGAAGCATTTCTAAATAGAATAAACTATCACTTCTGAAGCATCAGCAATTTTAACTGTTAACTTGCTCACTGGGTTAGATGCAGTTTAAATCTACACCCTGTCAAACATGAACAAAATATGGGAAGCAGCACCAAACTGCTGTGAAAACAAAAGAACCCCACCCAAACAGTAACATTACGACCTGCAGTCCTTAAAGAAAAAAAGCTTTAGGATTGGAAAACATACATTTTTCATTTCCCACCCCCTGCCAGAGTACTGAAATAAAGACCCAGAAAATTTATTTGTCAAGCTTCCAAGCCTACCCAGACCTGTGTGACAAGCTCATTTTCCTATAAACTTCATGAAGTAAGACATGGGGCACCTTCACAATATTCACACACCATAGTTTTCATCTATACTAAGTATATACTTAAAACTGTTACAGATGCAGGCCATCTGCGGCCTAACCTTGCAACACACACACACCACATTACCCCACAGAAAAGCTTCTCAACTCCTACAACAGACTCCAACATCACACAAATACAAGAATATCTATCTATTATTCCTCCATAACGAAGCTCTGTTCAAATAGAATATAGTCATTAAGAGCTCGCAGATTTCCCCTCAGGCCCCCACCCTGTACCCCCGGCAAAGCAACACCGGAAACACGACGACCTTCATCACAAGAACAACTCCGCACTGCCTGTACGTTTTCCTCAGCTGTTTTAATGAGGTCATTTAAACATCTCTTCAAACGACTCTTTCGGCAAGTTACTCAGTAAGAAGGCGGCTAGGATTCCGGGGAACCTAACTTACAGATAAAGTGCTCTGGTTCACAAAGCGAGCGACGGCATTAGCGTTAGCGCACCCGGCCGCCCCAGTCGCGCACCGCCTGCTCCCGCACTCGGGCGGAGCGAGGAGGTGCGGAGAGGGAACTCTCCCTTGCAGTGGGTAAAGCCTTACGCAGAAGGGGCGGAATGGAAAGCTTCACCCGAGAGCAGCTACACCCTGGAGATGGGTGGAGAGTAAAGAGAGAAGCGAGAACTTTCCTCAGCGGCAGCTACACCCTCGCGCATAAGGTTAATGGGGGAAGGGAGACGGGAACCACCGCGGCGGGGAGGCCAGCGCGGACTCTCCCGGGCCGCGGCCGCCGCCTCAGCCAGCTTGGTCCGCAGCCAAACCCCACAGGAATGCAACGCGGTCACATGACCTTCAGCGGACGTGCAACTCCCTTCCCTCTCCAGGGAGACCCTGCGCCATCTTGTACTGACGCAGTTACAAAAGCAGGCGCCAGCTGCTCCTCGCTCGCTCTTCCCCCGCTCCTCTCCTCACAGCCCCGCCACTGTTCGGGAAGGAGAAGCCAAGGCCCAGTCCCGCTTTCCCGTGCGCCGGCTCGCCGGGGGTCCCCCGCCCGCGCAGTCCTCCCTCGCGCTGGGATCATGGCGCCCGTTTTCTCCCTTTGCACCAGCCTCCCCCGGCAGCTCCCCGACCCTGCCCAGCTGCGGCTGCCCCTGCTGCAGGATGATGTCAGCGCCAGCCAATCGGGGCGCGCCGGGCTAGCCCGGCCGGCCTGGCTATTGGCTCCCGCGCAGCTCCCTCCCCGCTCCCGCCTCGCCCCCGCCGCGGTTCGCTGCGGAGCCGCAGCCAAGGCACGAGCGGGGGGAGGGGAAGAGGAGGAGAAGGAGGTTAAAAAAAAGAACCCTACACAAAAAAACCGACAACCAAACCCACCAAGACGCCAGCCGCCATTTCGCGCAACAACAGGCAGAACCCGAGCGAGCAGCCCCAGCCAAAGCGCCCTAAGGAGAGAGAGAAAGAAACAAAGAGACACACGCACAGAAGAGTTAGACAGGAAAAAATACCCATAGACTCCGCCATGATCACAAGACGTTTAATCGCCCCCCCTCCTCCCTCAGACTCAATGCCCCGTTACAGCCGCCTCCTCTGCGTCCAACCAGCTAGCAGATCCCTTCACCTCGGCTCCCTCCTGCCGCAGCAGCAGCTGTTTAGAGCCCCAAACTCTCTCTGCCCAAGGTGTGGGGGGACGCTAGGCTATGGCGCTGCTAACTGCTTCTCCAGTCACCCGATTGTGGCGGCTCCATCGAAGCACAGTAAGAGCTGCCAGCCCAGCTTTTATCTGGTGCCCCGAGTTTGCGCACTGAAGAAGGCTCACTCAGCCCCTGGTGGGCGTCGAACGAAACCCCAGCCGCCGCCTCCCCTCCCCTCAGCCAGCCATATCGCTGAAGGGGCTGGAGCCAGGCAGCGCGGCGTGCGGGCAGAACGGGAGCTGGTGGAAAGAGCAGCTCAGTACAACCGGCGGAGGCTGCGTCTGCCCTGAAACGCTGAGCGAGCTTCTCGCCTCGCCAGCTCCCGCTGGTCCGGATGAAAGCAGACCATACCTGCTCCCCGAGTGCCGTTCCCTGAGGGGAAACGGGGCTTGTTCACTGCTCCTCTCGTTCCTTGCAGAAACGGAAACACCTTCAGCTAGTGCTGTCCCACTCACTTTAAGAAAAGCAGCTCTCACTTGCCTTATATGCAAGCCTTAAGCACTTCGGGGAAAATTCTCAGCCTAAAGTGTCTGACAGGAGAAATTCAGTCAAAACCTCAGTCAAAGCTCCCGCTCTATCCCCTTTGTCGCCCCCCTCTTCTCCGCCCCTCAAGCAAGTTCCTCTGCCTGTGTGAGATCCGGCGGGTCTGCCTGGCTTTTCGCGTACTTTGTTACTCCTCAGGCTGAGACTCATGAAGGATTGGTACGCTGAGAGCAACGACGGTCGTGAGGAGGAAGCCGGAGGTGGGGAGGGGGAGCAGCCGAGGAGGGAGCGCTGGCGTTTGTGCCTCAGAGCGCGCAGCTCTGAGTCAGACGTTCTCCCGCCCTCGTTCGGTCCCACGACAGCCTGGGACAGAGCTCGCACCCCTCCCCCGCCGTCTGCGCCTCCGGGGCTGCAGATCGCCCCCGGCACCGGCAGCAGCCCCAGCCGCCCCTCCTCTCCTACCCTACTTCCCTTCTCACAGCCCCCCTGCCCAGGCCCTGCCGCAGTCTGATGTCTCGGCCGCGCCCAGACTGTTCGGGCCGCCCAGCGTAACATGCAAAGCGCGGTTGCAAAATGGACACTGAGTGCTCGGCGGGCACAGGCTGCGCTCCGAGCCCATAAGCAAAATGGCGGCGATTTGGCTTCGCGTTGGTAACCCTGCCCCTGCCAGGCGGGGCCGGTGAGCCCCGTGCAGGGGGAGGGAGGGGAGAGCGGACGCCATTTTCCCAGAGAGAGGCAGTGACATAGAAGGGAGCGTAGGAGACTGAAAGGAGGGAGACACGGGAGCAGCGGCGGCAGCGGGGTTTGTACACAGGTCCCAAGGCAAACGCGCTTCCGAGCTAGTCCCCGTAGGGTTCTACGCACTGAGCTAGGTTCGGGGGGAGGGGGGGGGTCTCCTCTTTCCTTTCTTTTCCTTTTCTTTCTTTTACTAGAGCCTGCTGAGGGTTCAGTCCTGCCTAGGATAGGGACATCCGCAGTGGGGCTGTTGCATTGTTTTGGTTGGGATAGAGAAGGGGCTCAGCTGAGGGGTCCTGCTGCCTGGCCTGTGACCATTACAGGTGAGTCTTCGGTTATTACCAGCATATTCTGTTGTGGGTGCTTGGGAGGGGGGTGGCAGAAAGGGGGTGAAATGCGACGGGAACGTATCATTAATGTCGGTGCGAGTATAACTCCTTCCCACCCTGAAATATGTCTAAATTCTGCTTAAGTTGCCTTGAATTTGCTTTTTCTTTTGTGGGGTTTGGTTAAAAAATGGCAGGCTGTCGCTATATCTTGTGAATATGGCGGGTTACTGTAACTGGAGGAGCTGAGGAGAATTTTTTGGCAGTTACGCCAGATTTTATGCATTATGATTGGAAAAGGAGCCAGAAGAGGCTATTATGTGACAACATACGCTTCCTTAAACTGGTGGTTCTTAGACTGGGTTTGTGTGTTATTGGGACTGCGTATTGAGTTCTGCTGAAGCTTATGGGAAACCTTTTTCTCCATCCTGTATTTTTTTGCTTTGTGGTACTAAAATGGCTCATTATAGGCCTAATCTTTCTGCCTTCCACACCCCCGCCTCCTTTCCTCCCTCCCTGCTAATATCTCCTCTCGTGGTGTAACCTGGACGAACGGAAAGCAGTCTTCAAGAGTTTTCTGTGCCAATTTAAAAGGGGATCACTCTCTCCACCCCCTTTCTTGAGGGTGTAAGTAGTTATATTGGTGCATCCCTTCCTCTCTTCAGTTTCTGCAGCCAGCGTTCGCGTTCTTCGGGTGGCTCATTTCAGTCTCTTTCTTAAAGAGATAAATATTGGTGGGGTAGACACTATTGCTGCAGACATAGGGCAGGGGGAAACAAACGGTTCACTGTGTAGTACTAAATAGGGTAGAGAAACATAATATAACCTGATTATAAAGGTCCTGTATTCCCCCATGCTCAGCCATTAGGGAATGTGCGGTGGCTAAAAGCCCTGAGGTCCCTAAAATGGTACAGACTACGTGTCGTTAAAAGCAGAAGTTTAGTACTGTATCTAGATGTAGGAATGTTTTAGCCTGTTTATTTACAGTACCTTAAAGGAATAATAACGGAAGGTTTTTGTTATTCAAGGCTCAGATCAGAGAAAAGAGATATCCATGGCTGAGCTTCTAATGCATGATTAATTGGTTATCATCGCTATACTTTTAAAGTTACTTTACAAAAAATATGGAGCAATATTTTTAATTTCCCTCTTTTGTCCTTTAGAGATTCTAAAAATGGCGGCCTCAGGCTGATGTTGTGGTAATCTAATCAGCTCGGGTCCTCCACACCCCATGCAGTGCGTTTGTCTGCAGTATATTAAGGGTCTTATTATGTTTAAATGAAAAGACTGTTCCCTTCAAATAATGTACAAAATGTCTCTTGACTTTACTGCGATTTAAAAATGCTGTGTTCCAGCTGATTAATTTTATTGGTTATGCGTGTGAAAGGCAAGTGAACGAGACCACTCTTGTCGGGGAAAAGGGGGGGTGGAAAGAGGCAACAGACTGAAGCGGCTTCTTTGAGGGGTGTGTATAGGTTGCTGTAAGGTAGTATGTATGTCGGTTTAACAATTTGGAAAAGCTCCTGTGTTTGTGATGGATACCATACATCTCTCCATCCTATTAACGACATAAAAGCATAATATTTATCAAAATAACTACTGGATTAAGATCACTATAACAGTCAGCTAAATTCTTTGTGGAATCACATTTGTGAACGTCATTCACTTTCCAGGAAATACCTTTACGGCCCATCAGGGTAGTAATCCTATGTATTGATAGTTCAAGAATACTAAAAGAACTTTATATTTACAGGAATAATCCGTGCGAGATGATAATCTGTTACTTTATTAAGATGCGGAATTTTTTCTGCCACCACGTAATCTTGGTATTACGTTTATTTCCCCTTCCATTTATTTTGTATATTGCTATATAAATCACATATGTGGCAATATACGTACAAATACTGAGGAAAAGTGCAGTTCCTAACCTCTAATTTTTTTTCCTAAATGAAATATGAACCTTTTAGTATCACCACTATAAATATGTTTGAGTGGGGGGAGGGGAGGTCACAAGGATTTATTATTTGGTAGTTGGTGTAGTGTACTATAGAGGCTACAAACTGGATGTTCTAAGCAGCAACAACAACAAAAATTCTACTTTTTTTTTTTGGTGTGTGTCTTTTTTAAATCTTGTCCTCGGTTTAATAAGGTGCAAATTCCTATTCTAGTATAGCTTTGGAACCTTCTGGATTTAAACAGTTGAAAGTGAGGAGTTGAAATAGCAAAGCTGCCTTCAATCTCTAAAGAATTTTAATTTAGATATCATTTGAAAGCACTGATGTGTGGTTTGAGATATACCTGGAGTTGAACAGTAAGATAGTAAGACTTTGAGAGTGTTGTTAATGCATGCCTTTTGTGTGTTTTGAGGCCAAAGGCTGAGCAATTTCAACCACCAAGTGATGCATTAGTAGTCTAGTAATGCATGCTCCCATCGTACCTCCCTTGTTTTTATAGATTTTATGTTTTTAATAAACGATGTTTTACTCTGTTTATTAAAAAGTACTTTAATAGCATTCTAAACAGCATATGTGTGGGCCTTTCTGGAAACCTTTTGCCTGTTTCTTTCCTCTCCCTAGGTTTAAAGTTCCCATTCTTGTGAATAACTCTTTTTAAACATGATTTAGAGGGCTACACAGCTCTGCAGTCCAACTTCATGGCCTCAGTCATGTTCTCAGTCAGACATCTAACTCAAGATCAAGATTAAAATAAGTTTGTACAGTTTACAGAAAGTGTTCGTGAGGTGGGGAGGGGGGAGATGGTGAAATAAACCCAAAGATTGAAATGCTTGTACACAAGTTTTACTGCTTAGCTTACAGATCACAAATTTATGCACTGAGAACTTCTTGGCAATTTTGAGATCTTCCAGGGTTTTCCTGTATGAGTTTTAGTGAGTCAGTTTGCCTTTGTGACTCAGTTTCTCCATTTGTAAAAACAGATCTATGGTTGTTTTAAGGAGACAATGTTACAAAGGAAATTTACTTTTTTTTTTTTTTGAAAAACCAAACTCCATTGATGTTGATATGTCAAACTATATTCATAAAAAATAAAATAACCTCCACCCAAAAAAATAATACAAACTTCTTGAAAGAGGAAGGACAGACATTTCTGACTTACAAACATGGTGTTACTAATGCAGTAATACAGGCTGCAGTTCTGAAACCACTTATGTATCTTCAAGCTTTTCATATCTGAAGGAAAAATCTGCTTAACTGTCACTTCGCCTTTTGGGTGAGCTTTTTTTGCAATCTGGGAAATGGAGGGGAAATAATACTGTCTTTTTAGACTATATCTAGGGAATGTTTTTCTTAGCTTTACAACGCAGATTACTTTTAGGAGTTTCATCGCCTCACATCTTTGGTACAGTTTCAGCACACACAACTGTTAATATTTTATTGGAGAGCAATAGAAGTACAGAAATTGGTGTCACACTGAAAGGTGTAATGTCTCTAGTCCTGATCTCACATTTAAGGGCAGTCTAATTTTGTGTGCTTGCTAATACTCATTTTAGGAAGGATCATTTATGGGTCTTAGTTAAGGAGTGGTATATGTAATTGTAGAATTGTGGCATTGTTCTAAACAAATAATAGTGAAGGTTTAATGAAAGTATTTTGTTGGTTTTGTATAACATTCTGACAAAATTGCATGGCAGAGGGTAGATTAGTGAAGATACAGAATAAAACTCAATTCAGACTTCTGGGGAAAGCTAAAGAAGTCCATGTATGTTATTGGCCTTGTGGCTTCCATACAAACGAGCATTTGTGAATCTCTCAAAAACAAATTTTGTTGGACAGTGGTTTTGGAACAGGTACAGTGTTTAAATGTTTCCACTGTACAAATAGTATTTTTGATTTATTGCTGCAAATGAAACTTAAGGCATCTTTGGGGAGGAAAAAAAAAATTCCAGCATATGTAAAATGTGGATTAACAGACGAAAAAAAACCACAACCAAAACCAAACCCCAAGTTTTCATTTTTTCCAAATTCTGTATCAGTTAAAATACTAATTGTAGTGGGTTTTTGAATGGTGCAACATGAATATTTGTTAGCTACACCGGTTTTCACATTTTCTTCCTAACCAAAGAATCACACCCTCAAAAGTTAATCTAATCTTTGAGGAGCCAAAATTCTGCTCATGACCTTCCTACTACAAAAAACCTGCTATAGTTGTTTTCAGAGACAAAACTATTGCTACCTTTAAGGCATAACAAACAAGTTATATAAAAGAAACCTTTTCAAGGTTTTATGTACTTGTTAGGAGATACTGAAGTTATTTTTATTTCCTCTTACAAATCTTGTGGTATTAATGAGACAGACAAGATTTGAAGCTCTGCTGGTTGATAGAAAAGTTTAACAATTAAGGTTATCAGTAAGCCTTTGAAGAAAATTCTGTTTTGCAGAGTATTTTCTAATGTGTCTGACTTAAGTGTTGTTTTTATTTTTAAAATGAAAATATTTGGCAAGGACTATGGTAAATCACGGTGCCCGCTCAAATTATGTGTTTCAGCAGTACAGATGAAGTATATATTGAAGTAGCACACAAATTGTATCCTGTGCTTGTAATATGCACATGTTAGTTTTACATATTTTATTGGAAGAGTCCTACGACTCCTTCTGTGTGATAGTTCATACGCTGCTTAAATGGAGACATACTATTGTAAAACTTAGATGAGCTTTGCAAGGGACCGGTTTTGCAAATCAGGTTAAGTATGGAAATGACAAAATAATGTTGATCCTGGTTTAGAATTTAGTTTTAAGTAAACATTTTCAGTAGGTGTAGGTATTAAAACATCATAGTGCAGGCTCAGGTTTATAGAAGCTTTTTATTTGATTCTCGTGTTGTGTTTCGTGTTGTGTTTTATGCCGTCATAGTCTGGGTAATCATTCACTTTTATATCTTTATCTCAGAAAGAAATTGCCATCAAGTTCAAAGACAGGGTGATAAGACTAGATTTTAATGATACTGTTGTACTTTATATTGCAACTTAAGAAGAAGGATCTGGAATCTGTTGTCCATTGTTGGTTATTTCATCAGTCATAGAAAGTAATGAAATTGGTATCCTGTATTTACAAAGTGAGAATTTTAAATGTGTGCAAAATGGTAGGTTTGTATCTTTTACCCTGAAGAGCTCTGAATATTTAATTTGGTTTGGTGTTCATTACTCTTAACTCTTCTAACTTGACTAGGTCTAAAAATACTTTTTTTCTTTAGCAGTAGGTGATGCTTTTAACTTGACTTGTGTGGACAAAATGAGCTAGCTCCTAATTAGTATGGTTATAATGGGGCTGTCTTAAAAACTATCACAAGACAGATAACATTCCAAGTCTAGACAGTTAATCCTGTCTTAACTGTTGGTTTAAAGAAACTTTTCAAATGAAGAATGTTATTTTAGTATGTTCTGCTTAAACTGAAGGTGAAGACCTGAGAATTACAGCAACTTATTTATAGCTTTTCCGAGGAAGGTATTGAGAGATTACACTTCTTGTTTGGTTTCTAAACCAGTTTCTAGAACTAAGAAAGAGATGTGGATACTTAATATATATAACTGATAAACAATACAGTAGTTATTTTACTGGTTATAATGTTCTTCCCTGAGATGCTTTCGCAAGTAATATAGCTATTTTTTTTGCTTCGGGTAGAAAGGTAGCTACACTTCATGGGAATCTTATTATTTAATATCATTATGTAGCATTTTTATGAATTACTGTAGAGTTGGTGTTGCTTATTATGTTCGTTCTCCTGTCTCCTACTTTCCAGTCACATCTTCTGTACTGGAAGACAAATAAAAGACAAACTGCATCTTTTTTTCTTCTGCATGGCATTAATGTTGAAAGTTCTAAGCTGTGTTCTGTGCTTCCATTGCTGGGCAGAATTTCTTCGTTGTGTTTATTCTAAAATGATGTATTTCATGTCTTTGTTATTAGAATTAAAAATACGTACTGAGATCCCCCTTGAAAACTCAAAGGTATAAATTTACAAATGCATAGAATCTTAATTTCTTAGCGTGAATCAGTGGTGCTATATAATGGCAATTGGAAAGGATTTTTTTTTGTTGTTGTTGAAAGTAGGAAGGATCTTCTGACCTTAAACTTCTGTATTTTTTTTGGCTGTCCTTGAACATGACATAGTCCCTTCCATCTGTTCCCTCACCCCTTCTAGCCCTCTTCCTCCCAAAATCTTAGTAAAGAGCATTGGAATATTGCCAAGTTGTTACCAAGAAATATAGTTCAGGCTGAACTGTGGTTAAAATTACATCAGAGTTCTTCCAACTGCTAGAAAGAATTAAATTTCTGTTTGAAAAAGTGCAACATTCCACTTTGCTTGTGTTTAGATTCCTAGGCATAACTAACAATTAGGTGAATGTCTACAAACTGCTTCCACAAGTAAAAGTAGAAGTGCTGGTGTGCTATTCATGTAGGTCAAATGCCTCTGATAAAACATGGAAACTAGTTTTTGGAATCTAAGTGAAAACATATCAGAACAAAAAATTGCTTACCTGAAATGTCAGACTTCAAATAAGCCAAAAGAATTTACTTCTTTTGTTGCAGGTAGCTAATAATTACAGTAGACTCCAAAGTCTTAATTAAGCAGCATAAAAAAATAAATGTATTAATTTATTTGATTGCGTGAAGCCAGCAAAATATTTGGATTGTCGAAGGCAATTCCAATATGTATTTGTAGCCACATTTCCCCCCAAAAAAGCCTTGTTCTTGGGGGGCATATTGGGCCTTAGAATTTAGACTTCTAAGTAACTGAATCACCATGAGGCATGCTGTTACATTTAATAAAAGAAGAAATAGCCTTTATGGAGTATTCTTACAGAATATGGACTGTATGTACTTGAGAGAAACACTTTATATTTTGAAATGTTTGTAAAAATAACTTTTGGTAACAAGAGTAAATAATATTTTCTTGGAGAATAATTGGTAAGTCACATACAGGCATTTTGTGTAAGTTTAATCAGCAGTTCTTTACCACTTTGTGGTTGATGGAGCCAAATGTTTGCAGTAAAACAGCTGATACAAAGACTGACTTGAAGTCCAGGTGTTTCTAATGAGAAACTACTTTATTTGTTTTCTTAACCTTTGAGTTTATATTTAAAGGAGTTTTGTATCTCAGAGTGATGCGGTGTAATACACTAAAGTTAGGTAGCTAGCAAATACCTGTCCAAGCAATAAGCAGTATTGCATTGAAGAAGTATTCTTTTCTCTTACTCTTCATGTGTTTTACTTGTCTTGTATTTTGTAATTCATTTACTCTCCTGCTCAAATAATAACTTCTGAATGGCTAGGCCCTTTTGTGTGTGGTTTATTTTAAGAAGTATGGCAGGTGCTTGCAAAATTAGAGACATCAAGTCATTGGCAGTTAATTTTTGATTTTTGGGAATTAATTTCTGTAAATATAAAAACCCGCAAATCTGTAACATGTTATTTTTCTGTATAATCCTGCTTACCGCTTCTCTGATCTGTCTATTAACTAATTCTTGTTCTTTCTGTCACTGCATTTACCTTTATTTCTGTTCTACCACTCATTCTTTTTCTCTTCCTAGTCTCATATTTTGTCTAACTTCCACTGAGAGAAGAAAAGGAGGAGTGAAGAGAGAGAAGAGGTAAGGGGAAGTCATCCATGTTTTAATGGACTGGCATAAATATCCGAGGAAGAGAAAGCACTTTCCATTACTACTTCAGGAATACACAAGAGCAGTACTCTTGAGGCAGATAGTAAAGGGAAGATAGCCTATGGCCAGTGGAAACTAGCTCTTCTGTGTGGCAGAAACTTTATTGCTGAGTGATTCTAGGTTTATACTTAAAAGGACAGCTTGATTTCCACTCAGTTGGTGTAATGCATGTAATGATATGTATACTGAAGAATTGATACTTACGTGATAGAAGCTTGAGGGGTTTTATGCATGAATCTTTGGTGCCATGGAGGAGGCAGGGTTTCTTTCATCTTTGTTCTAGAACCCAAGCTCAAGACCAATTCATGAAGTTTTCCTGTTGTTCCAGACCTGACTGAGGTCTTTGTGAATGTGAAGTCCTGTATTTATTGTATCAGGATGTTCGTAAGTTTGCTAATGAACTCCTTTTTACTTCACCATACTTGTTCTTACTCTATATTGGCTCTGGATTAAAAAAAAAAAGTAGGAGGAGAAGCCTTACACTGTAGTATTTTGGCTATAATAGCTGTGTTTCTTAAGTTAGTCTAATGAGCACTAGGTCTCTGTCAGTACAACCAGTAACTTACAAAAGAGAAAAAAAAAAACACCACAACCAAAATTTGATAGAAATAGGAAATTGGTACCCTTGAGATCTCTGAAGCTTAATGAAAATCCAGAAGTAGATGAAAAAAGGCTCTGTGCAGTCTTCTGGGAGAAGCATGGAGGAGCAGCATGATTTTAGGCATCTGTTGTGTAACTCCAATCCAGCCATAGCAGGTATTTTATTGTTTTTTTTTTTTAAATTGGCTGAAGGGGCCTGTGAGGAGGAGGTGAGATGGACCTGACTACTGACAATGTTGGTCAGTGTAAGGCATAGGTTGTTGAGGGGCTTGTGGCAGAGGCTATGACCAGGTAATACTGTGATGAGGAAGATGCTGCTATGAGAGGGATATAGGGAGCATTAGGTCAGTGGGCACATTAGAACACAAACTACAAATACAAAAGAAACCAGATTTTTTTAGAACAAGTTGTATCTCCTGTGTGATTAATAGGAGTTGGTCCTAATGTGTATATTGTATTTTAATGTGCCTACTGTCTTATTTTTACCTACTATTCTTTCTTTTCTTGGCGCAAATTTGAAGTAGACTGCTAATTTATCTGCTAGGTTACCATAGAGAGCAGCAAACAGTAGCAAAGGTTTGAATTTGAACTTACAGCTGTTTCTAAGCCTGCATACTTCATACTGCCACTGCAGTGGTGTAACATTTGGAAGTTGGAGATCCCTCCTAATCTCCTGCCAAAATCTGTACTATGGTGGAACATATTGAGGGAAGCAGAGAAAGAACTTCCTTGTGGGTAAGATAAGTCAGTTATTTGTGTATTATGCTTCTAGGTCTGATTAAAGAAAGATGTGTTATCTCCTTAGAAGCAGGCAGCAATAAATAAATATTCAGATTACTTTGATAGATGTGTTTATACTACATATATATGCACTGCATATATTTTTTCCAGATTTGTGTGTTAATACATATGTATATATATATATATGCATACAGTGCACAGAACAGTTCACCATTTGAAGGATATCTAGAGTATAGCATTAAAATGTCAGTTTCTGTCACTAGTTTTCCAAATAACCTAACTATTGTATGGAGAAGACGGGAGTGCTCAGAGCAGTAGTAGAAAGCAGAAATTTAGCAAAATACACAATTGTTTTTAGTAAAATCTTCTTACTCTTCTCCTCTCTTTTGTCCCTGTAAACTCCTTTGCTCCATTAGGAAAAAATAAAAAAAATTGTTGGCAAGGAAGCCAAGTGGGAAAGCTCAGTTTGTGGCTCTGTGACAGTTCAGGACAGGAGTTTTCACACTGGATTTGTGGACTACAACGCACTATATTGATAGGTGCATTTCTACTTGGGTTTCTCCTGTATAGATTGTGCTAGGGCATAGGTGTATCGACTTTTCTTAGGTCCCTTCTTGTGTATTTTGTTGTGGGAAGGGTGGTTCCCATAACTTCATTTTAGAATTGTTGGCCTGTAAATCTGAAGGAAGGCATGACAGGAATTGCTTCTGCTAATGGTTTGCAAAATGTGTGTACACATATGATGTAATTGGGGGAGGCAAGAGGAGAATGTTTAGGTTGTGTGCTCAAAAAAAGGCAACTTAGGCATAGAAGATGTTTCTAAGTGTTTGTCCTTTATATTCTGTTTCTCCCTTCTTCCAGTGTATGTAGTAGGCTTGATTTGGTATCTCGATTTTTAAGGTACATAAATGCATTCTTGTATACTGTATTGAGTATCAGTTCTTCAGATACGTTCTTACCCACCTTCCTTTACAAAACAAGCATTTTTAAGGGGAAGGAAGGCAGCAGCACCCCTTGTAGACCATACTTCCTGATGTGGTAAGAAAATCAAACAAAATATTACCTTTTGGTCATCTGTCTTATTACCTGAGGTGACTTGTATGAACCACTGATGTCAAGATCAGCAGTAGTCAGCAGAGGTCTGAAAGCGGTAGTATGAGCTTGGAAGTCTTTCTGTCTTGACTTCCAGTATTGACATGGGAAACTGTAGTTAGTTCCTGAGTGATCGTGTATGACACTCTGGATCCAACCTGGACCCACAGTAGCATAAATTTTCTACTGGGAGCAAATGGAAGTTGGAGTTTTGGTTTGGGCTAAGTGCTGTTTGAGTACTGGTAGGTTATTTTTACATTCAAATTGACTTGAAGCTACAACCAGATTAGCATCATGTGCTGGTTGAACCAAAATGTCTTGCTTGACTCAAGACTGTCATGTGACTAGTTTGTGTATTTTGCGTCTGAATCGTTTTTATCTATAAATCTGATAAGTTCTGTACCCTTCCTCTTCTTCCTCTGTCCATGCACAAGTGGAAAATGGACTGTACAAATCACTTTATTTCAGCAGTTTCATGTGCTTGTTCCATTAAGCTTCAAGTTAATTCCTTTCGATTTGTGCACATCCCTTAAAAATGAATCTTCATGTGTATACTGTGTGTATTCTGACACTTAGATACTGCTCCAGGAAATGGTTACTTTCTTTTTCCCCCTGTATTTAAGGATATGAGGCAGTGGGGTTACTGGTACTCTTAGTTTAGCAGATTTAGCAAAAAGGGGACCTTTTCTGTACTTGTTCTCAGGTGTTTAAACATGGGGTGAATTGCTTGTTTCTCTTAGTTGGGAAACACAAGCTGTAACTTTTCAGATGTTCAGGGGTGATAATTATTCTCAGTTACTCAGTTTACTAAATATGGGTAAATCATCACTTTCACCTTTTCCATGTTTGTATTTTGTGTGTAGACCTTGAAGATGCAGAGTAGGCATACTGTAGTGATGGTAATCTTCTAATCTTTCTGCAGTGACATTAGTTAAGGATGTTGGTAAAGTCTCATGCATCAATGTAAAATCTAAAAGTCATTTGTCTTGTAATTGTCAGCAGGTGGTGACTGAGAGGCAGTTGCTAGAAGAAATTTTTGAAGAACTTTAGGTGTATATTGAAGTCTAAAAACAGGAACAAAAAACTCAATATTTTTGTAATGCCTAGTGATGTGAGAAACTTGAACTGATTTAATGATCAACTTACCAAAATTAGTGTAGTGCTTTGAGTATGGGAAAAATTTTTTTATTTGAGCTAAAAAAGAATTTAATTGTAAATTTTATTTCACTGATGTCCCTTTATAAATTAGAAAACAATGTTGTGTTGCACCTTGTTTTGAGTTCTGTTCCTGACTTTCATAGTGGATTTTTTCCCTAACTGCTAAATGCTTTTTTGTCTTCAGTATCTAGCACATGATAATAGAATGTAGAAATTGATTTATGGGGAAGGAAAGACAAAGAACAATGACAATGTCTGTGTAAAAGCTGTCAGATGTACTAAGAAGAATAGTAAAACCAGATTTCTCTCCCCCTCCTCCCCCTTGTTTTCTTGTAATGTTAGGGGTAAATCTGAATTTAAAAAAAGCCCTAAGCAAACAAAATACCCCATCTTATTGTAATAAGCATATGATATTATCTTGATACATTAATTTTTGCGTAGGTTTTTTATCATTAAGGCAAAAATGTTGTTACTGGTGCTGCCATAACATCTTATCTTTGATTGTTATGAAGCTTTGCCTCCCCAGATGAAAGCTTTAGTATTCTTGCACCTACTGAGTAGATTCTCTAGCCTGCTTAGTCCTATTTTCTCTTCCCTCTCCCTTAAAAAAGGTTAAATATCTTGCAGAGGTGAACTACCAGTATAGCATACAACCATGTGAGTTGTACTGTTCCAGTACTGTTTGGTTTCTTCTGGCTTGAAAAATATGCTTCATGATTAATAAAAATAAAGGTAAGTCAGAGTTTTCTGATCAGATTTATATTGATACTTTCTATTTGAATGTAAGTACTGGGGACTCAGTTTCTGAATCTATAAAAGAAAATGCAAGTAGTTAAATGTTTTAAAAAATTAGTTTTCCTAACCTTCTTAGGAAAAATCTCCAAAACCAAGCAAAAACCCCATTAAGAAAAACAACAAAAACCAAAAGATACAAAAAGAAAGTGACATGGAAAATGCCATGGAAGAATTTGTCTCGGCTCTTGACACTTACGGGATGATTGATAGCTAGGATTATGAAACCTTGTTGAAGTCATCTGGACAGTCTGGCTAGACTTCCAAGTTCTTATTTTTCAAGTGTGCTTTCTGTCTAGGTGATCCGTCATCTGGTCATTTCCTGAAACTGTTCTATGTATCTTTTGATGGTACTACTACAAGAAGCAAGTGGAAGGAGGGGAAAAAAGACATGCTGATAAAGTAGGCCTGGAGTGCCTTTCTGCCAACATCTGGTTATAGCAGTTTTGAATGTTTGGACTCTGTAGCATTAGGTTCAAAAATAGAGATGTAATTTCAGGAGTTTACCCATTTACTTTCTGATTCAAGAGCTGAGCCCTTTTTATTTTATTTTATTTTTCCCTCCATGTACTGGGGCAAAGGTGAAGTTTTTAGTTCTGCTGTCACACAATTGGTCTTAAAAGGGCATGGCAGAAAGGAAGCATGTGGTCTTTGTTAGACCACAGAATAATGTTGTGTAAGTGGAATACCTCAGGGATAATATGTAAGTTATTTTCTCTTGTTTAATGCATTAATGATGTTCTTTGTACAAAGCCATACATCAATAATCTGGAATGTATTGTGCTCTTACACTTCCGTTAGAGCACAATTCATTTAAAAAAGTTGTTCTAGTATCATAAACAAAGAGGATAATGAGAAGTATGGTGAGTCTTCAAATGTTTTAGACTAGATATGGCTATTAAGTCAGAAAGCTCCTGTGTATTGTATAGAGACAGCAGGAACTGCCATAGAAAATGTAAACCAGTGTGATTGAATGTTAAAGTGTGATAGGTTCCTTGCAGGAGGTTGATCTTGCAGAAGATAAAAGCTTTAACCAGGTTGAACAAAAGTGGTTTGGTGTGTGTTTTTGGTTTTGTTCTCTCCTCCCTCCACCCCTGATAAAAATTGTATTATTAGGGCAAGATAACCCTTTTAACTGCCATTAAATAAAAGCAAAATTTCTTCAAATAAGGAATGTGTTTTCATACAATAAAGCTGTGCTGGTAAGATGATAATGAAGAAAATTTGATGAATCTAAGAAATTGCCAAAATTCTGTCAAAGCTTACAGTGTATTGTCAGTAAAAGAGTAGAGTGGGCCCTAACAAAATTAGGAGGCCTCTACTGTTGAGATTGAGGTATGGTAGATTGCCTAAAAAAGTGCTGATCATTGGACCAGCAGTTTTTATATAGTGTCTTTGAACCATATGACCCTAAAATTAACTGGATGAACCGCTGTGGTCTTTCTAATTTTCAAATTAGTGCACTGCTTGAAGAAAGACTTTATTAAACAGTGAGGTGTGTATAATCTGCTAGGATTGCAGGCAGACTTCTCTAGCACCCTTCACACCTCCTGGCCAATTATTTAGATGAAATGCACCTATGAAAACAGTTTCTTAAAGGCCATGGGTGACAGATTGTCAGGGTTGTGAAAGAATAATGATTTGAAGTAGATAGGTACTTGCAGAAACTGGAAAGTGCCATATTATGATAGCAGGTAGTATTTTTATGACTCATCTAAATACCAAGCTTCAAAGGATAAGCAATCACTTTTAAGATGGGTAAGGAAGAAAGATCTCCAGGGGTTACATTATTTTCTGTTCTGAACTTTCCAATTTTTGTAATATAGTCCAGTAAAAGTGCTGGGAATATTTTAGCGTGTCATGACAAGATTTTCTTCATCTCAAATCTGACATCACTGGCGAATTCATGGTTGGATGGCCTGTAAGGTCACAGTTCTGTTAATAAGTGGGCATCGTGGAATGAATTTATTCTGTGTCTTGCCTGTTGCCATTGTGGGAGTTTGTTGAGGATTGCTACTAATGAATAATGAACTGTGTTTGTTTGAGTTAATTTGTCTGTGTAGGTATTGTGAGCTGGAGACTGCCCTCTTTCCTCTTAACTCTAGGTAGAGGAAGAGCATTGGAGGGTTTTGCACTTCTGTGAGTGTGGTGAAGATCTGAAAACTTAAGGTGGTAAATAATAGTGAGGTAGTATTTCAATTATATTCTGCTTCCTTTTAGATGAAACAACTTCTCTTTAACACTGTTTGGCAAAATAAATTTTAATTCAAGTTTCTGGTTTTATTCCGTATAGATTAGTCTCAGAATTTTTGAGTGAATTCTGACTGAGGCTTAATGCCGTATTTCAGTTGCTTGCAGGAGGCAAGAAGTTTATCTTGGCTCTGTCCCCCCTCCCCCCTCCCCCCTTTTTTTTTCCTTCTGTACAAGAGTGGTGATGCATTTGCTTGGTCAGAGATGATGGCATTATTTGTACCATGCATTAGCTATTAGTTTTTTATCTATACACAGCTCTAAACACAAACACAGTGCTCTTCTTTTCCTCCACATTACTTAAAAGATCCAAACAAATTTCACTTGATTGTCAGATTTCGTAACCGCATCTTTCTGTGTTGACAGTGAAGGTCACTTGAATATACTGAGTAGCCTTACTTGTTTATGTAGGTTTCCAGATGTTGTAGCCGATGAGGCAGCTGTCTAAGGCAGATTCTTCACTTCCATCAGCCTCCCAGGCATTTTTGCCTACATTAATTTCCAGTTGTTACTCCACCTAGTCAGAAGTGTTTGAAGAACATTCAATTAGGAAAAACTATGGCACCACCAAAATCAGTTTTAAGTGCGAGAAACATCTTTAGTGAGGATCATGATCCCAGCAGTGGTGTCCATGATGTCTTTCAGACCTACTTGGAAACACACAAAAACTGGTTTTCAGAATTATATAATAGCAAGCATAAAATCTGTTACGATGATGATTTGTTAGCGGAGGTGCAGGTGGCAGTGGAACAACCTGTGATAGCCAATTTGTGCGGACTAAGTTGATGGTTTCCTTCCAATTATTGGGTAGGAATTAATATAAATTTTTTACTTTTTTAGGAGAGTAAGATGGTAAGTTCATGTTTTCTGTAAGCTGTAGATGAGGCTGTTCAAGGGTCTATTCTGAGTAAACTGTGGTGCCAGAATTGAGTGGTCACTTAAACTGTAAACAGGTGCTTGTGATTTATGCCTCCTAGTAATAATATTCTATACCTGCTTTTGACTTAACAGGTTTTTCTTCCTGCATATTCTTGAAAACTGTATGATTTCCCCTTAACTTATGCATAGCTAGAGACACAATTTGACATTTGTGGTATTTGGTAGGAAAATGCTCAGTGTTTAAATGAGGAAAGTGGGATAACCCAATAGCCTGATTGCTTTCCAGTTGATTGTATTTGGTGACTTGTGTAATTGGACCAAGACAGAACTTCTGCTGTCTAGGGGGAGAATGAGGTTTAGGCACTTCAGAGCGTGCCAAGATGTTTGATGTTAATTGTCAAACTTCAGCAGTGAGATAAAGTTTGAGAAGTTAGATGAAGACTTGCTGCCAGCTCATACCTTAGGGATGCCTTGTAGATGCCACTGCGTCATCCTGAAGATACTGTCTTTATCAATAAAAGACACAAGTTGAGATTTAAGTCCACGATGTTTGTCTGATTTCCTTTTAGTGCCCCATTTTTCACTGCAGGCTCGTTAGGTGTTTTTTTTCTTGGCAATCTAATGTTTGGCAAGTATGAGTGTGTTAAAATATGTTCATCTCAAAACTGCTGGGCTTTTGGAGACTTCAGCTAAGATACTACGCTTTGTCAGATGGGAGAAGTGTATTTATTAGGCACTGTATGTGCTTCCTTGCAAAGTGGTCTGTGTTCCTGAAATTCTGACGTTCTGGGAGGAGTTTGCACTTGGGCATTATGCAGCTACTGAAGACTGGGGATATTTTGCTTCAATTGCCTAGTAACATGGATTAGCCTATAAAGGTGCATTAGTTTACTGATCTTTGAATAGGGACAGCTGAGGTGCTATGTATATCTCTCTTGGGCTTGGTTGGGTGTTCTGTCCTACTCAGTGAGAGAGGGACAAGGGGTAACTGGCATACAGGTAGGATTGTTGTGTTCACTTTTGACAGTCAAGTGAATTGCAGCTTTGCTCTACAGTCAAAAGCTGCTACTGATGCTTTTTAGTTTACTACTTTAAAAAAAAAAAATCGCTTCTAGCAGTAGCACCCAGTGGGTATAATACCTTCTGATGGTGATCTGTTAAAATGGGATGGAAGTTGTTTTCTATTACTGTTGTAAATCATTAGAATGATTTTGGGTTTTAAAAAATAATAGAAGTTATGACATTGTTTCTTTTGAAATCCTCAGTATTAGGGACATAGAAACAACAAAACAAAAAAAACAAACCAAACAAACCCACAAATCTTTCTAAGTGCAAAACAAAAGTGGACAATGCTAAGAAATACTTGAAAAATTCTGTAACCAGGTTTCCATTGAAAGGTACAGCAACTAGGCTCTATCAGTGCAGAGCAGTAAGCAAATGTGCTTTGCATTCAGTCAGTCTGCCATCAAGTGAGTCTTTGTCACCTCAGTGAATGTGATGATTTTATTTTCTTTCATTCGCTAATTTAAATGATTATTTTTGTCAGTTTGTAATACTATGTTCAGTCTTTCAGGTCATCACACTCTTAAAATAAGTTTTTGAATAAGTTAAATAAAATAAGTTAATTAATAAAATAAGTTGAATTTAACTTTTGAAGAAGATAGAATGTTTTCTTTTCCTTCTGCTTGTGTAAAATAGAACTGGTGAGGTCATTGTGACAGATAAAAGTGATTATTTTGTTAAAAAACATGTGATGTAAAATTTCCTGGTTTTAAAGTGAACTGACTCAATCTTCTGCTTTCTTCGTTGTTTTTATTTTAACAGGGTTTGTGGATGCACTTAGATGTTTGCAATGAGCACTGTGGCTGGCATGCCCCAGTGTTTTGGATACCAATGCATAGGACTCCATAGTAATCGAATTTATCAGAAACGAACGTCATGAGCATAGTGATCCCGTTGGGGGTTGACACATCAGATACTTCTTACTTGGAAATGGCTGCAGGCTCAGAGTAAGTATGTGAACATAAGTTGTAAGTTTCCTTAACATTTTTTTCTTTTGCTGTCCCTGCCGTACTTTTTCCATGCAGTTGAAAGAGAGGCCTTAGGAGTCTCCTTAGTTTTATTGAATCTTTGACTACTTAAGAATAAAGTGGCAGTTATTAATTTAACTCAGTTTGTTCCTCTTCAGGGGGAGCAAAGAAGAGAAGAGAAGCTAAAGTGTTCTACAGATGCGTATTTTCCTTGCTTATCAGACCAAGAAATAAAGATGCTACCTCACTTGCTTTTCATACTTAAAATACTTTGTTTAGCTGAATTGTCTAATACCATTGTTTTCCCAAAATTTTTATGTTGAAAAGCTATTAGAAATTTACATCATTTAAGTTAGTGACTGGTTATTAAGGATTACAAAGAGCTAATGTAATCCTGAATTCAAGGAACCTTCTTTACATGAAATAAGCATAGGGAATTTCTGGGATTAGGGGGCTTTGAGGGGGAGTTGTGGGGTTTTGTTTGTTGTTGCAGGGAGTTGTTAGTGTTTTTGGGGGTGTGGTTTTTTGTGTTGTCTTTTTCTCTATAGTATTGTCTGAATCTCTAGAGTATGGATAGGCTAGAGCTTAGGTATTGTTGATCTTTGGAGATTCTTCCTGTCAAACACCTTTGTGTGTGTTACTGCCTTATCTGTGGAATGTTACGAGAAGTAGCATTTTGGATGACTTGACTCTTGAAGAGGTAAAAGACCGAGGTGGTGTTATACTTTCACCACTGTACATAGGTACGTTACCTTATTGAGCCCTGTACATTTCAGAATAGTATATGGGGTTTTTTTGTTTGTTTGTTTTCTGTTGTTTGTTTTTTTTTCTTATTTTTTCTGTTGCTTTTGTATTAGTAGAATATATGACAGGTGAGTGAATAGGCGTCAAAAGATACTATAGTTTAAAGATAAAGAGAATTTGTGTTATCCACGGTTTATCTTCTGTACTTCTTTGCATATGCATACAGAAAAGCACACCACTTTGTTTCTTATGTCTATCAAAATGCTAAATTGATCATATATTAAATTGATATTTGGTATGTTTGGGTTGGGTTTTTTTTTTTGTTTTTTAACCATGTGAGATGCTGGTACTCCGTGCCTTCCTCTGGGCCTTTGTTTAGTAATGTTAAAGATTCTGCTTATCTTGGGTTACCACAGAAATGCATTTGCTTGTTCAGATGCTGAAACAATGGATTAGACTTCCTTTGCATACATGCTTGCAATCTTTCAGAGATCGGAAATAAACTTCCTAAAATGTTCCTTCATTTCACAGGTGCAATAAATAACTGAAATTTAAATACCTTACTCTCTTTGCTTGAGAGTGTGCTAAGTTATACTACTCAGTTTAAGAAGCTAATAGCTTTCCTTCAAAACTGAATGAAACATAATGCACTGCAAGCAGAACTGTTGAGCAGCTTTTTAAAAGGATGTTTCTCTCATTTATCTGAAGAAAACCAAGAATATGCAGTTTAAAGCTTTTTGTCACATTAAACTTCTAAAGCTGTTTTGTTGATCTCTTGCATCACGAACAGTAGTTTCTTTGGTGCAGGAAGTTTTTTAACTTGAGGGACCCATTCACAGCTCTCTTCATTATCTTTTTCTGTGGTTTTCTTTTTATGTTTGGAGAAGGTTATGATTCCCGAGGTTGCTGACATTCCTTACACACAGCACGCTATGCTGAAATTAAAATAAATATAGTTGTTAGTATAAACAAGATAGAGTTCTCAGTGTGTTATTTGCTTGATATTGCAGCATGGCAACCCAGTTAGGAACTACTTTTTTTTCAGATGTTCAGTGACTGTTAACAATTAGATTAATTCTTGTCATCTCTGCAATACTTACGCTGAAAAAAAGTGTAGTTGTGTGTAGTTGTGTGAATCAGATTACACTGATTTAAAAACCGTGTCACTGTCTGAAGTGTGACACAAGGGTGTCTCCCTAACCTACCATCTTACACGGTTATAAACCTTTTCTGTCACCATGGATGTGATTTACGTGTTTTTTTTACATTTTTCTGCCAGAGAGTAGCAAGTTGGATATGCATTGTATTGATAGTGGTTGTAAATTGGCTTTGGGTAAGTTCTGGGGTTTTCTGAAGAGGGAGGAGTTGGAATTTCTTCACTGTGACTGACAGTCTGATACTTCCTCACCAGTTGCTGAAGCATGAGCAAATGCAGGAATGGGGGAGTGGCAAACCTGATTATGTAGGAGGAGGAGCCTAGGAAAATAGTTTAGGGTAGTCTCTTAGTGCCTACAGATTTTTTCTTATGCTTCACTCTAAGGTATAAGCCCATTAAGAAGGTGGATAGTTTATGTGATTATGTAGTTTCACATATTAATTTAATTATCATAGCAAATAGCTGTGTGGAGAATTAACTCATTAAATGGTTTGAACACCTTAAAAATAATAGAATAGTTAGGGTTGGAAAGAACCTTAAGATCACTGAATTGGTGAAATGTTCTGTCTATTAACTTGTACCTAAGTGAGCTCTCCAGTGGTGCATTTGTCTTTGTAGTGCCGTAATAGAACATGTACATAGTTTGCCTTTATTTGTGAAAGGCTTACTAAAGATGAATGTATGTGACTTCTTACTGTTAAAGACACTGTAGTAGTGTGCAGAGCCAGTTGTTTGGGAAGGTTTGAAATGTACTTCCTGACTTAAAAGAGCATTAGTCTAGTTTAGAGCATGAGTATAGGCTACACATAGTGAAATGCCATTTATCATACTGCTCTACTGCTGCAGTCTTCAATAAATGAAAACCTGTCATCCCTTGACTGTTGCTGAAACAAGGATTTACTTTATTAATATATATTTTAGGACAGTGGGAAGCTTGCCACTTCCTACAGATGGTATCAGGCCAGCCTGTACTTGCACGGCCTGCTACAAAATGCTTAAGGTAGCAGAACCCTGTCTGGCAGAGAAGATGGTGCTCAGTCTTTGTTGTCTAGGTAGCGAAGCCCATCAGAAATAGGCAATACTGTTTTTCAGAAAAAATACATTACATTCCTTTATCTGAGCTGATCTTCAGCCAAATACTGCTCACATGTGCTGGTGCAAAGGGAAAGCAAACCTTGACAATTAGACCTGTGAAACTGGCATGTGTCAGATTGATCCTGCTGGAGCAAGAGGTTTCATCTGGAATTTTGACACTTACAGAAAGTACTGTTACCTGAAAGCTGGGATATACACCTGCCTTAGAAGATTTTAGCTTTATTGAGATTTTTCTTTCCAATTTGAATATCTACATTTGTATGCAAGTGGTTGATGGCCCCAAATTCTGAAGGATTGACTGTATTTTGGGTGCTATCAAAACCTGCCTTACTTTTATTATTACATGGTCAGAAGCAAAACAGTATTTAAAAGGTATGGGTGGGGAGACAGGACTTTTTAAAGAAGAATGACTAGCGCCTAGAATGGTTGATAGTTGATCTTCTAATATTAAACTATGCGTGTGTAGAAACTGAGTTTTTTGTGAACTGTCTGATCTGGTGTTGCTTATTTAATTTCTCGCTAATGCCATCTGCTGGCAACATGTAAAATATCTTCAGTTTGCATCATGCTTAGGAATATGAACAGTAGGAAATGACCCAGAACATGAGTTATTTCACTTGCAGACTGAAAATTACTTGAGCAGGGGTTAAAAATATGGGTAGCTGTGCTTTTTTAAATTCGTCTGAGACAATGCTATGTTCCTGTTCTCAAGTTACGGGAATGTCTTAAATCATTGCAGCCCAAGAGCATGGGGAAGGCTTTTCTTGTGATGCTTCTTATTTAGTTACTTCTGAATATTTTGCACCATTTTGAATTCCCACAACACTTAAAAATACATGAATTTTAGCAAAATGCCATGGTCAGTTTGTCATGGTAATATCTGTTAATTTTAGCGCATAATATTAGGATTTTAGTTTAAACTTCAAATATATTGTAATGCAAACATTAATTTTGATGAAAACTAAAAATACCATCAATACGTCCCTTAGTTAGACACTAAAGGTGCTGCTGTTTAAGTTGAAAAACGTGATATACTCCAAAGATTACCAGGCTTAGTACCTCAGTGTTACAGAACTGGCTTATGTTCAGAAATAAAAGCAAGGAGAGGCTCCTGGTGTTCATTCAGATCTGAACGCTTATGCATTCTCTTCCTGAAAACTAGCTTTTTGGGATGCCCATAAAAATGCCAATGGTAAGATTAGGGTGGGTGTCTCTAATACAGTAGTTAATACCTTGCTGCTTGAGCCCTGCTATTTGAGTAAAAAGAATATTTTAAATTGATTTTAAATTGAATCACGTTTTGCACTTGAATCGTCTGTACAAGTAAATATTTTACCAAGAGGTACTCCTTCCCAAAGCTTTGCAGTTCTGTGATGCCTGTTTAGGAAGGCCTTGTCCTCTGGGCAAACAATAGTATTGAGGCTGTGTTTGTTGTTTAAGATGAAGGTCATGTGCATGGTGGGTAGAAGAGGTGTAACAAGGAATTTGGTGAAGGGCATGTTAAAGTGTTGGCAGACCTGCCTGCCAAAGTCAGAAGGTTGTCTACTTCTATGGAGAAATGATACTCATTCTGTGCTGCTTATGGGGTGAATATCGCTTTTCTCCTGACTACAAAGGAAGCCTACAGTGATTAATTTTTAGCTTCAGTGAATGCTCCACCACCTCCTTCCCATATCTGTCTCCTCCACACTGTTCTCCGCCCCAATCTAGCGTTTGAGTGGATAAATGGGACAATAACAGATATATTCCAAGCTCTGGTGAGCATCTGTTATAATTTAAAGAGGTATCAGTGGCCCCTCATGATAAGCATTTGAAAAACCTTTCCTGAAAGCTGTTTTACCTCTAATTTTGTGTTTAAGTTAAAACTGCTAGTACAAATACTTAATTTTGTTTGTGTCTCACCTAATTTTCTCCCACCCTCATACTGGCTTTGCTTGCTCAGGTAAAGCAGTGCTTTTTCCTTTTTTAACCCTATACTCTGAATCTAGTTAATGAGTATTAAAATAGTTGGAGATTAATGCATTTGTTTTCCATATTTTGTTTTTGGAAGCTTAATGCTTCTGCTTCCCACAACTGTTATGCCTCTAAATATTAAACTTGGTTCTCTTAAGTGGTTTATAAATTGCCAGAGTAGGAATAAATGGTTTTAGGGAGTAGAGTATATAGTCTTGCCTCCTATTTTGAAAGATTTAGAATACCTTTATAATTTTTGTAGTCAGTCAGAGCTCTCTTTTAGGACATTTCCATTCTGGTATCTTTCACTGAATGCTCCTATGTTGAAATAGCTGGTATTTAGGTCATGGTAATACTTAATTTTAATGAAGGAAACTCTCCTGTATTAATTGTGGCATTGCTGAAGGATGGATAGTACCTGAATTCCTCACTTCCTGCTCTGAAAGCTGAGTATTTTTCATATACTGATGCAAACAGGACCTCTGTTGAGCATTGAATGCATAGGGGGTAAGAGTAACTGTGCTATGTTTGTCCTATTCAATAAATGTTGGAGAGTAGCAGTAGAGAAATACAGTGTTCAAGACTCTCTTGAACTGGAGAAAGATAAGTTAATTTCTGCCCTGGCTGTGGTGGATGAGTGGGTAGTGACTTGTTCATGGGCATTTTGGTTGGCCAGATCAACAGAAGGATTAACCGGATGGTATTAATGGTGTATGACTGCTGCACAAATGCATTATGTCAGTAAATAGGTAAAGGCACAACTTTTCCAGCTTCCATCTGGTGGTTTGGTTGTTCTGTTGTTTGGGTGTTTTTTTGGTTTTTGGGTTGGTGGTTTTTTTTTTGTGTGTGTGGGTTTTTTGTTGTTTGTTTTTTTTTTTTTTTTTTTTTTTGTTTTGTTTTTTAAGTCATGGGTTTCAACCTGGCGAAGTCTGAACTGCTTCTAGAAGATAATTCCAACAAACTGAATAAAATAATTTTCAAGTTGAGTGGTGTAAGAGAGTAAATGAGGATTTTTCTGGGTTGGTAACAAAGGGCAAGTGTTTTCGGAGTTGGGTTTTATCTCATGCTAGTCTGAAGTTGTATTTCTGATATCAGTACTTAACATGATTTGTGCACTCACATGTTTGCTCACTGAAAAAATTGAGCCTGAGGGCTCTTAGACATTAATGGGTTAGAAAAAAGATGGGATTTTTGTTAATTTTTACTGTAGAAACTAAAAAGAAATAATAGTTAAAACACTACTGGGTGATGACTTTAATTTGATCATGTAGTGAACTCACATGGGGAAGCGGGCCTGTTAGTAGTAAGGTGCTTTCAAGCAGACATGAAAAATACTGTGTATTGTTTTCAGAAAGCTAATGATTCATTATATTAATAGAAAAAAATGTTATCAACAAATCTAAGTTGCTGGTGTCTTTTTAAATCAAATTAGTATCGCCTCATGGCATAACAAAAAAGCCTCTATTTAATATCTTGCTCTCTAAGAAAAAATGCTTTGTTTTTTTCTTTAAACTTAAGAATCAGGGGTACCAACTTGATGTAAAAACTCAGTTCAGGGAATTAGAATGTTTCTGATGGGAAGTAGACTTCACACATAATGAAACTAAAATTAGAAAGTGAACAAGGCTTGATCTGTGATGCGAGTCAAAAGCCACTTCAGTTTTCAATATTGATATTTTGTCCTGCCTTTCAAGGAAAAAAACACACCAAAACAAAAAACAGCCCAACCAAAACCTCCCAAAACTAACCAACCAGAAAAAAACCCACAAAACAAACAAACAAACCCAACCAACTAAAACCCAGGCAAACCCAGAATATTTAGGTAACTGAGTTCGTTTGAAGCTTGTCCTGATGTGATTAAATCATATGGTGCAGCGAAAAAGCTACAAGTTACTGACTGAAAGTGCCTCCGTCATGAGAGTGTCTATGTAAATGCTTGCATGCACATATGAATGTAACTGCTGAGGAAAGGTAATGAAAGTATAATTTCTTGTGTTCAGAAAGATCTATTTTAGTATGCCTTCTGTTTTTGTCTTTCATGTTGCAGTTTAGTGCATATAAACCATAGTTTGCCTATTAAAGAAGGTGCTGCTTTTCACCACCAAACCCTGTCTCATAATTTCTTGCCTTCTTTTTTTCCTCTGTTTCAAGATAAATCGGGAAGCTGCCTTTTTACATTGGTTTGCCCTACTTGTAATTTGTATTTGCAGAAACCGCACCCTCCTGCCTTGTCTACCGGTCTGTATGGATGCTTGTGGGGGTGCAGTAATGCTGCCACTAGATGTCATTGCAGAACTGAATAGTATTGGTGGCAGTGCAGGCCTGTGAGAGTTTGCAGTTCTGCATTTCAGCTTCTATCTTTTGACATAATTAAGCTGAAGTCCTTTCTGCAGCTTCTGTTACAACTCTCCAGGCGTGCGCATACATCCCGATGACTCCCTGATGAAGTGTGTAACATGCTTTTCTGTCCCAGATTTGCAGGTTATGTCATGTGATTTAGCATGCACTTTTTTGAGAGAAAAATTTTGTCGCTCTGAAGAGGCATAAATTCTCTGCTGCTCTGGAAGCTTAATTTTAAATTAAATAAGAGTGTTTGGTTTTCCCTCTCCTACCACCCTTTAATTTTTTGGAGTGAGGGCGCTGTTGGAGGTCTGTCCATCCATCCCATCCCCCTTTGTATACTCCTTTAAACAGAATCAGCAGGCAGTTAATCAGAAGTTGTGCAACAAGTATCTTTAATCTATTAATATAAATGATATGTTAATTGCATTTATTTTTTTCTTCTGTCTTTTGCTTTGCAGACCAGAATCTGTAGAAGCTAGCCCTGTGGTAGTTGAAAAATCGAACAGTTATCCGCACCAGTTGTATACCAGCAGCTCGCATTCACACAGTTACATTGGTTTGCCCTATGCAGTAAGTTTCATGCTAAGTAGTCTGTAAAAAATAGATTATGTAAAATGTGCTGTTCTTAACTGAAAAAAAAACGATTCACGTTGACTTTTTTATATCTTACTGGGAGTTGGGTAGGTTGACTAAAGATGGTTGATTAGAAATGGAATACAGAACAGGATGCACTTACATGTAAAGCATAGTTGAGAAGGTAAAAACAAACATGAGCAGTGGCAGAAACAAAATTTTAAACTTAACTGAAAAATAAGTCTCTGAAGTCTTTTACAGAGTGGATTCTTACTTTGGCTTAAATATCCTTCAGTGTATAAACATTTTAACAGCTGTAACTTTTATTTTTCCACAAAAATCTAGGACCACAACTATGGTGCTCGGCCGCCTCCAACGCCTCCGGCTTCTCCTCCTCCATCAGTGCTTATAAGCAAGAATGAAGTAGGCATATTTACCGCTCCCAACTTTGATGAAACCTCCAGTGCTACTACCATCAGTACGTCAGAGGATGGAAGCTATGGAACTGATATTACCAGATGCATTTGTGGCTTTACACATGATGATGGATATATGATCTGTTGTGACAAATGCAGGTAACAGATATTAAAATAATTAAAAAAGTTGAAAACCTAACTAATTTGTCTGTGCCTTTTCTTGTGCATTGTTGCTTAATAAAGGTGTTCTCCCCCCCCCAAAAAAAAAAACAAAAACAAAAAAAAACCCAACAAAATCTCTCTTTGTTTTGTTCAAGTTGTTAATACAATGAAATGAAGACCTAGGGAGTAGTTCCTAATCTGCATGTACTGAGCAGTAAAGCATCTTGGTAAATTATGTATATGTGAATCAAGTAACTAGCAGAATGCAAAATAAGCTGAAAGAAAATTCCGAAATACTGGTTTCTCTGTGCGCGATCTTTGTAATAGGAATTCTTTATTTTCATAAAACTGTGTCCTTTGAATTTTTGTAGCTGTGAAAAGACTAACCTGGATTCTTCCTGGAGAAGCTGAACTTTAAACATTCAATTTCTATGTTTGTGCTTAAGCATCTACTTGGTCATAGTAAATAAGTAGGTGCTATTAACTACTTGGACTCTGAAAAATGATCTTAGAAAATTTTAGAGCTGATGTTTTTGATAGGAGAAGACAAACCTGCTGTTTCTGCACTCACTCAGTATTAGCCTGTATTTTTTTATTCAGTATGCTTAATTAGTGCTACTGAATTTATTAGATCATTATGTATTTCTAAAATGATTGTTACCTAATTAAAACAATAATTTGAGTTCCATTTTTCTGTCTGCTTTCATAAGGAACTTGTTACTGATTTTTTTGATGGTCCTTGATTCTGATAGCCTTTTGCTTATTCTGAAATGTATTAAGGTGTTCTTTCAGCAGTGGATCTGTAGGTAGTCACCAGTTACATAGAGTTTGCTTCTTTTGAAGAAGAGATTCTCCATGAGGAGTTGGAGAGAGGTGTGATAAATTCACAAGTAGCAAGATAACAATGATTTTTGTGTCCCAGTTCTTCATAGCAGTGTAGGGATGAGCATGAAGTCTGTCTGTCCTAGGTTAACCTGAAGTCTAGCAAGCAGCCTCTCTTCCCTGTCTGTGGGAAGCAGTTAAAGCTCTTCCTGTGCTACACAACAGTGCTACCAGTCATGTGGAATGTGTGTATAAAAACATGTATTCATATTTTCCATTAAAATATATAAATAAATAAAAATATTGCATATATATAACAAAAATATTTAAAGTCTATATTTATAAAAGCAAATGGAATCCTTTTATTTAAAAACAACTCTTGTTACAGCATAGAGCATAAGTCTTGTTGCTGAGGGTGTTTGTCTCTATCTTGTTCTCCATTGTGATAATTTACCGTTTTTTATTTCCAGTGTTAGAGAAAGATTTCCAAGAGGGAAAGTGAGTCTAAAGAAGCAGAGAGACACCGGGAGACAGCCACAAGATTGGAATTACAGTGATCAGTGGAATAGAAAATCAGCTAGCAGAGTGGTGGCGAATACAGTGGTTGAGATGTAGTTTTAGGCAGTATTCAATCTGAGTAAAGATCATGATAAAAGAATGGCTTGCGCTCTGCCTGTTTGTCTGCGTGCATGTGTATGTTATGCACACAATTTTAAAAATTGTGCTTAAAATAAAGGTGATTTTTGTTCTTTTTTTAAGTGTCTGGCAGCACATTGACTGCATGGGGATTGACAGGCAGCATATTCCTGACATTTATCTGTGTGAACGTTGTCAACCAAGGTGAGTAGTTTGGTTGATTTTGAGCTCTTAACTGACCAGATTGAGTAAGGACTATGAAAAAAGGAGGTACTGGAGCAACCAGCAAATAAAACACAGACCATGTAGCATAATCCTAACTATTCTAGTTAAAGGGGCTACATTTCTGATGTAGTTGATCTTACCAGTCTCCATTCTCTTGTTCCCAGCAGCTTATTGTTTCACCTCCCTAGGCAGCAGGGATAAACCCTTGAAAAGCTTATCGAAACAGATAATTCCTGGATCTTATCTTAGGCTGACTAATACATAGATAACCCATTCCATATTTCATTTCATGGCTGTCATATGTTAAGAACCTGTATTTCGTCGTGTCTTTGATTTTACGACCCCATTCCAATATGCTGCAGTGCTCACTTGGAGGATTTCTTGTTCTGGAATGTTTTTTTTGTATGCCCCCCTCTCAAATGTCATATGACATAACAAGGAGGGCATTTTGTGTGGTAGAAGGTAGTCGTCATAGTTGTCCTGTGATGTAAAGTATAAAATATAAAGTATAAAATGTTATCTGTTAATTTATGTTGTAGATTATTAATTAAACAATGAATACAAGACGTGTTCAGAACATTTTAATTACCAATAAATGGTTCTTTTATTTCTATGAAATAGTTTGGACCTTATATTGTGCCAATTGTTTTGAAGACTCTGCAGGAAAATAGTGCAATACTTAGCTGTAATCTAGGGGCTAACTGCCACTCCTTTTTGTGAGCTGTTGAGTTTCATTTTGCTTTCAAGTGATTTGGATACTTGCACGTGCTTTGCATTAAAGTGGAATGGAACAGTGCACAACTTAGTTTTTCTAAGTATCTAAACATTCAGCTAGTTTGCTGTTTATTCTGCAGTAGTTAGTGGAAACACTAGCTATAGAAAGGTCTGTTTTAATACTTAGATATATTGATGTATAAGTGTGAAGAATAAAACTCAATTTTTAATTTCAGGAGTTTAGATAAAGAAAGGGCAGTGCTGTTGCAACGAAGGAAAAGAGAAAATATGTCAGGTGAGTAAAGCTTTAAAGTTTTTGTGTAGTAAAAGTTATAAGTATGTATCAACTGTACAGACTTCAAAGTGTATATACATTGTTCCTTCAATTTTGACAGCCTTCTGCATATAAAGTTTGGTGAAACTTTTACTTGACTGTATCGTTACTGAGATAACATTTAATCAGAGTTGTTGCAGTTCATGTGTTTTATTAAAGGTTGTTGCCACTACCTTTTTTTCTTATCATTGTGGAATAATTCAATCTGTTTGGACGCTGTTAAAGTTTCACGGTAATGAAATGTGACTTTTATAATAACCAGGCTACTTTAAGTAAGCTACTGAAGATAAGATGGAAAATGTTCAGGCTTCTTCTGCGATAAGAGAGGGTTAGAAAATCTGTTTTCTTTACGGAAAATTTCTTTTTCACATCTGTCATTCTTTTCCTTCAGGGTATAGACTACACTGTCCTCTTAAAACTGTTCCATTGCAGGTGATATTCCTGGCTCTGAGAATTACATAACTGAGATTCAAAGCAATATAGCGCAATTTTGAGAGGGGATCCAGTTCTCATTGCTTTGTTGTAGATTTGTGTCGTGTGTATTGGTATGTTTTTGAGTTTGACAATGAGAAAAATTGCTAAACTCGGGCAGTACAGTTAGATGATGTTTTGAGGGGTTTTTGGCCTTTGATAACAAGGTGAGGTGTGTAGTGCATGTCTGTATTTTGTTCATTACTTTGACGTCTGTATTTTATGAATTGAGCTCTCCTACCATTTATAAAATTTCAGAACTCAGCCAGCTTGTCAGGAGTTCTGTCCAGCCATCACCAAAATGGTGTGGATTTCTTGATTGACAGGTGATACTTTGAAGCTCTGTTAGAAAAGTCATAATTGAGGAGCTAGTCATTCTCCTAAACTTAACATGTATTACTTTCAAATCATATCTCTGTGGTTTCTAATACATAACTTGAATGTATGCTTGCATCTCTGGTTAATTATAATTTAGCCAATACATTTGCTTGGCTGTACGCACTTTTTTATGTTGACTGATATTACATAGTTCAGTCAGAATTACAGTAATTCTGGGTATGAACCGTCTACCAGGAGACGTTAGTAAAATTGGCCAATTTTGATAGATGATTCAAGTAGGAAAAGTGAAAATAGCATTATTTTGAATGTATCCAATTTTTTAAGTATTCAGTAGAAAAAGAATGTTACTAGTAACTTAGTAGTAAGTTACAAGTGTTTGATTAAAGGTTTTGATTGCATTATTTGGATGCTCTTAGAGAATGTATGTATTTATATAGGGCTTTTTTTTCTGTAGACTTACGTAAAATAGGGTTTATCATTTAGATACGCAAATACAATTTTTATTGTAAAATTGTCTAAAGAGCTGCTGCTTTAGCCATCTTGTATCAAAAGCTAAACAGGCGGGAGCAAGTAGCAGATCAGTTGGTTTACCTTTAGAAAGGAGCTTTTAAGTGAACATTTCACATGATAGGAAATTGGGTAAGAGTCTTAAACTTTTATGCTTAACCACATCACCTTTTTTTCCTGGCAGCAATTTATAATCTATTGTTCTGGGGCCTGTGGTTGTATGTGGTGGTGCTCGTCTTCTTGTTCAGGTATAAAAGTGCAATTCTGATGCAGCTTACTGTGCACTGAATTACTTGCTGAGGTTCAGTGGAATGAGCACATTTGTGAAGCCCCTTACTCAGTTATAGCCTGAATAGTTTGGGTTTGCTTTTTGTTACTGTTGTTGTGGGATTGTTATTTGGGTGTTTTTTTGGCTTTTGGTTTGTTGTCTGCTTTAGGGTTTTTTTGCTTGTTTGAGGTTTTTTTTTAAGATACAGTATCTAAATGCATAGCTTGTTCAAGGATGTTGCGTCAAGCTGTCTGGTCTTGAAATCAGTGCTGATGAAACCGCTTCTTATGGTGAAATGAGTCTGGGCCCATAACTTCTTGTGAAATTTAGAGACTTGGTATCTTGCCTTCCAAGATGCAAAATCTTCCATTAGTGTGCTTTACCAGGGCTCTTCAAAGTGAAAGCAGGTTATGTAGGTTGGGAAGGGAAGGAGTGTCTCAAAACAACTCTATATAATTATATGTTTGCTTGAGGTAATTAGTCTTCCCAGTAAGTTAAGGCACAGTGTAATAGACAACATTGAAATGTTGCTTCCTTAAAGAAGGCAGTATTTTGTGGGGTCTTGGGGATAGAGGTATTTGGCTGTGACAGTGATCGTGTAGACACTAGTGTATGGACTATAAACATTAACAATTTCAAGAGGGCTTTGGGCTTTCATTTTTCAGTCTTTGGTGATTCTGCTGTTCATTCTTCTTCAATTAGCCATTTCTTCTTTCTCTGTGTGTGTTTTGATGCTAGTTCTAGCAGAGATGTAAGCATTCAGAAAACATCATCCGTTCCTAATATATTAAGTATAATTATGTGCCTAATAAATTGTTCAAAACAACAACCAAGATGGTAAAATTGGATTGCTTATTATGTGCAGAAGAGTCCTGGTAAGGAATGTTGTGAGCAAGAAAAATCCAGAGTAACCAGTAGCTGGAGTTCTTTATTTAGTAAAGAAGGTTTCAAGAATTAGAACTGTTGAGTGCATTGATTAAGGCAACATCTTTCTGAGCTAAGAAGGAATGTGCTCTCACTTTAAGTATTTGTAAAGCCCCCTTCTGTTCAGTTTCAAAAAAAGTCTTGTTTAGTGTGAAATACATTTACTGGGGGGAAATATTTAGGAAAGCTGCTAAAATGTGAGAAGTCTGTACTGTGCACACGTGAACACCAGTCTCCTATCTTGTGCATGATCTCTCTTCAAAGCCTCCCCATACTTCACAGCCTTTCATCTTGACAGAACTAGGGTAATCCTGTTTCAGGTCAGGAAATGTATTCGTCTGACATAAATGCTGATGTATGCTGAATTTAAGGCTTTGGCTTTTAGGTCTGCGGGTACACAGCACAAATTAAAAACATGTCAGTGTGTTTATGCTCTTGTTTTAACAAATAAAATAGACTTCCATTTTCTCTTCCCTGAGCAGCAGGATATTACTGTTAGGGGATTTTGAGTAGAGAAGGCTTTGGGCTAAATCTACATATTTATCCTGAAAAAGGCACTTGACGCTGCAAATTGCAGCTGAAAATGTTGATTACAACTTAACACATGAGTGGTTAATGGGGCTTCACAAGAAATGCTGGGCTGTCATTAATTTTAATCCCCTCTAGAATACAGTCATCTGAGAGAATCCTACAGCCATATTGCAAGTAAAAGCTATATAGAAGTGAATGAATTAACAAACAGATGCTTTTCCATTTTTGTTCTGATTCTAATTTTGCTTATGCTGGAATATGATAATATAACTTCATTCAAAGAATGGAATTAATGTGGTACCTTTCTCACCTGGTATTACAAACATCTGTTAATTACCAGCTTCTCATTGGCCATTCATTTTCTTGCTGTTGCAACTGTTGGTGGATTTTACATGTGAGTGCTTGAAGTGTTTGTCAGTACCCAGTTTTGTTTTTCGAAAGCAGGTGTAGAGGAGCAAGTGAATGTTCTTTCCACAGTATGATTCTTTACAGGATATTCTTTGTTTTAAAGATGGGGATACCAGTGCAACAGAGAGTGGTGATGAGGTTCCTGTGGAACTGTATACTGCTTTTCAGCATACACCAACTACAATTACTTTAACTGCTACAAGAGTTACAAAAGTCAATGATAAGAAAAGGAAAAAAAGTGGAGAGAAAGAACAGAACATAGCAAAATGTAAAAAAGTAAGTGAATGTGGTTTCTATTTTTATAAGTCTAAATGTTATAAATTAGATCTGTGACAGCTTTTACCAAGAGAGACTGGTTTTAAAGATCAGGCTATTATTACTAATAATATTTAACAATGTGGGTTTAGCTTGAAATGTAATACTCTTCAGTAAGTGGTAAATCTTCGTGCCTCCCCTGCCCTTAATTCAAGTTAATATGTACAAGCCATGGAAGTTGATTTTTGTAACTGAGGCAGAATTCAAAGGAGGAATTGCATTTAGTGGATCCCTTGATATAGTTGGAGGCGAGGCAGAACAAGCTTTGAATAGCCAAAGAAGAATTTTGTGTCTGAAAGTCTTCTCAGTTGTGGCTGTTTGCAGTTCAGGAACATTTGCTGTCAATTTTCCTAGTGTGACTTCATGTCCTTTTATTTGAGTTGAAACTGTGTGGAAGCGTGCTGTCAGAAAGTTAGCCCCTAAACTCCTTTGGTAAACAGGGTAGTGACCTTATACTGTTTAGGTACAGGTGTAAACAATACGTGAAGACAAATGTATTACATGTGAAGAAGTAGAATGCATTTGCTTTCTGCAGTTCGCTTTCAGTGGCTTGGATGAGAGTTTTGACCTTTAAAACTTGAAGTCAGAATTAGTTACTGAGATTTCTTTGGAAATGTTGAGTAAAATGTTTCCTTTGGATGGAATGGTTCTGAATTATAAATTCACTACCATGTATTCTTCTGTTAACTCCCAGCATTGTGTGAGATAATATAAAGGAGATTCTGTTGTAGAATGGCAGACTTCTTTCAAAAGTTAACATAATAGGAAATGTGTGACACCTGCTTCCTCCTCTCCTCTTTCCACAGGTAGTGTAGTAAAGGATGTGGGCAATATACAGGTGTACCTGATAAATATGGGCTGTTCCATATGTAACATTTCAGTTACTTCACCAAATTTTAGAGAGTCATGTTGTAATATGGGAGAAAGGTAGGGGTACCTGGACCACAGCTCTGACATCCAGTATGCCCTTAGCTTGGAATGCCAAATTGGTTTTTAAAATAGCCTTTGTGAGATGTAACCTGTTGCCTTCTTGAGATTTCAGCGTAGTTTTTTTCTGTTGTTGTAATTTTGCCTTTTTTTTTTTTTTGAGTGGCCCATGTTGAAAAGCTGTTAACTCATTAATGGATTTTTGAAATTCTGAAGGTATTTTGAGTTTCCTTCAGAGAATATAAGTATCTAACTTTGTTTCAGGCATTTCGAGAAGGATCCAGGAAATCTTCACGAGTAAAGGTAATGTGATTTTTGTTTGGTTTTGTTTTGGGTAAACATCTTAATTGTGCATTACTTAAATATTATGAAGCATCAAGAGCACAATTGGGGCTGTACATTAACTGCTAAAATACTCTTGATAACTAGTGTACTACCTACAGTAAATTTAAATTAAGGTATGAGCACTACATCTTTGTTCTGCAAAGTTAATTTAAATAGTATAGTGTAAATTTTGGTTTTCAAGAGCCAGAGGAGGGATTAGGGTTGTGCAAGGGAGTAAAGTTGAGTGCCCACCTCGCTTGAATGTGGTAGCTCCAACTTCTCATAGCTCTAAGCAGCAAAAGAATGAAATAGCTATATTGCATTTGAAAGCCAAACTAGTGGTTCTGCTGTCATACTTCCTTGTATTCATCTGATGGGGCTCTACTCGCTAGTGCTGGCATAGTTTAAGGATTTGTGTTGGGATATCTGCTCTCTAAGATTTAAATGTTGTAGCAGTCTTTAAATTTCCTGCAAGAAAAAAATATGTATAGTGTGAAAACAAAATGTTTCCTGTAGTTTGTTCAGCCTTGGGATATATAAAAATACGTGGAACACAATTTACACTTCCTATGTGTAAGATGTGACATGAATAGTGAAGGCAGCGTTGGGGAAGAGAGTCTGTTTTATGTGTTTTGAATATGGTGTTTATAAGATTCCATTGTGGATTTTCATGGTTTTCTTAGCATCACACCTTTTTGAATGCTGCTTGTGTGTTTGGTTATCTTGAGGCACAAAATAAATGTGAACAGGTAAATTGTATTGCTGAACCACTTGCTGTTCCATTGATATTTAATAGCGTCTGTGCTCAGGTGAATAGAAAAGGACACACTGGTTGGCTGCAGCCTGTGTGCTGCTTGTGAGGTCTCGAGGTACAATGGCACTTTTTTTAAAAGTGAAACAGGATCTGAAGCACCACAGAAGAAAATTGTTTAGGATGGAGCACATAAAGGGGGAAGAATGATCTGTGCAAAGCCTGTAACGTTAAAGTCACATCCTTAATGTAGTAGGTGTAGGATTAGGAGAGTTTAGTAAGATGTGAAGCGGAAAAATTATACAGTATGATCTGTGAGGTTGAAAGGGGAAAATCATATCTATTATAGGATGGAAGTGGGAGTTCTCTATATTTGCATAGTTCACAAAAGTTGAGTAGGCAGGGTGATCTGACCCTCCAGCTGCTGCACTCAAGAGATTCATGATGCAGTGCAGTTGTGGGAGGAAGCAATGTCACTCTCCATTCTTAGCCCAGTAAAACCTAGAATCTGTATTGAAGGGGGGATGTGTTCCTGAACTTCTGTGATATTTATGGAATGATAAAATTCTGGACAAATGTAATGCTACTGTATTCAACTCCGTGCTTTTAAGTAATGAAGAATTACCAGTGGCATACCTTTGCCCTTTGTTTTGTGTTTTGTTTAATATCTTTTTCTTACCTTGTAATATCTGGTCACTTTAATTTTTAGGGCTCAGCTCCAGAGATTGATCCTACTGACAGTTCGAACTTTGGATGGGAAACAAAAATCAAGGCATGGATGGATCGTTATGAAGAAGCAAATAGTAACCAATACAGTGAGGGTGTGCAGAGGGAGGCACAAAAAATAGCTCTGCGATTAGGGAATGGAAATGACAAAAAAGAAGTCAGCACCACCAATCTGATGTTCAAACCTCCAGTAGAGGTAATGAGCTGTGCCATGTGGTGTTACTGCATGCTGGTTTGTGCTATGACAGATAGTCATTTAGATACCTTAGAAAAAAGGGGAAGAGGGGGATAATTTTTTCATTTTCTGTATCCTGTCTCATCATATCTAAGCAGCAGAGTTTTAACAGCTTTTCAGGATTTGTAATTGATTTTCATACATCCTGTGTCACCCCGGTTATGTTTACACTTGCATATCAGTTCTCATAAAAACAGCAGAGGTGTTAATCTGAGCCTGAACGTTAGATTGTCCTTAGACTGTCTTTTGTGGTGGACATAATGCAGTAAACGTTCGTTTTTTGTCTGCTCTGTGAGGAGTGCCAGGAGTGGTTGGAGTGTATGGAAGCACTGAAGTTGGAATATATATATTTAATTTTTTTTTTCTTTTCTGGTATGTGTAGCAACATGTTAATTGTCCACATTTTTTTAAAGTGTGGTAGGTGTTCTGGATGTTCAGGTCCTCAGAATAGAATTTCATTTATTAGTGCTGATGGTAGGTGATATTCTGATACCAATTCCTTTTCTTGTGATCTTGTAAGTTCTAGTTTATGAAGAAGTTGTGCAGTGTCTTTTCTGTCTTTAACATAAGTTATTTATCAGCTTAAAATCAAAGCCATATAAGTTATTTATCAGCTTAAAATCAAAGCCTTTGCAGAGGGGGGAGTGAGTGAGCAAAACTGCGTGAGTTATAGAGGCTTAAACCACGACACAGGCATTAGCATTTTGTAGCAAAAATCTCGAGGAGTAGTTGCAGTAGCAGATTAATGGAAGCATCTTTGCTTCTTTTCCTCAAAGACCATCATGGCATATGGGACACCCTCCTTAGAGGAATATCCCTGCTTACAGAGCCTTTTGCCTACATAGAGGCTACTTCCTTTTTGATTGGCGATGACAGTTATGAGAGGTGTGAGTTCACTAATTGTCAGGGTATGTATTGGTTTTTAATTAAAAGCCATCCTTCCATCTAAAGATCTGAAAATAAATTTGGAAACTCTCAGGATTCTTTTTTTCTAATTATTTTATTTTTCCTGTTCTGTTTTTCCTTGAATGAATCATGAATGTCCTTTTATGTCTGCATGTTTTGTTTTCCTTTGAAGGAATTGAAGCCTTTTGAAAGTGTTATGCAAAACAGGGCAGCAGTTCATCCTAGTAGTGATGAGAGTTAAGTACACTAAGGGATCCAGTGAGAACATACTGTGGCAACATGAACATTGGTGTTCAGCCATGTACTGGGGAACACAGCCTAAAGTATTCTTTGAATATAAATTCATAACTGGTTGCATTGGTAGAGGAACAGGACAGTTTGATCAGTTCAGTCTGGAGGTTTAATTAAAAAAGGAGGGTTTTTTACTTCATATAGAACTGTGTACTAGTGGTGAAAGTATAATCTGCTGTTCATAATGGGGAAAGTGTAGAAAATGATACTTCATGAATTAACTTATGTCTTTATAGAGCTATGTGCAAAAAAACAAGAAAATTTTAAAAGCTGCCAAAGACTTGCCTCCTGAAGCACTTATTATTGAATACAGAGGGAAGTTCATGCTGAGAGAACAGTTTGAAGCTAATGGATATTTCTTTAAAAGGTTTGTTTATTCCAAATGTTTTATAAGGTAACTAATAAAACGCTGTTTTGCCAAATTCTTGCCTTAAGTACAAGTGGGTTTTAGTTATCAGTAGTGTCTTGCATTTTACCGTTGTCTGATAAAAAATAATTGCAGCTGGAATCTGGTCTCCCCCTTGTCTTCTGGATATCCTTACAGATCTGTTCAGGAGTTAGTTTCTTTCTTCTTTGTTCTTCCCTGGTTACAGGATTCCTGCATTCTTGGTTGGGTAGTTGTGCACCTTAAACCAGAGATTGGCAGGTTCTACCATCCTAAAATAATTCAGAAGGTAATGGCAAAGACATTCTCTTTTGTGAGAGAAAGAGTTTTTAAGTTCGTGTCCTGGGTTCAGCTGTAGCAGTTATTTTTCTCCTTCATTGCAGCTGGTGCAGTGCTGTGTTTCAGCTTTAGTCTGAGAACAATGCTAATAACACACCAGTGTTTTAGTTGTTGCTAAGTAATGCTTACTCTGATCAAGGACTTTTCAGTCCCTCATCCTCTGCTGGCGAGGAGGGGCATGAGAAGCTGGGAGGAAGCAGAGACAAGAGACCTGACCCAGAGTAGCCAAAGGGGTATTCCATACCGCAGCACATCATGCCCTGTATATAAACTGGGGGGAGTCACCCAGAAGGGTGTGCTTAAACTATGACAGTCCATCAGGCTGAGACAGAGTTGGACACAGGTCAGCTTGGAGCCATTTTACTGCCAAAGTTTTCCAGCTGGTCAAGTTACTGAGCAGTTGGTGACTGCTTCCTTCTTCCTGTGGTTTATTTTCAGTGCTGCCATTAACTGCATAGACACATCTACATGGGAAACTGAGGAGGCCTGCTGGAGGAGATAAAATACAGAGCTTTTGCTTAGTGAAGTTGAAAGGGATCCCTTTCACATGTAATAGCAGATCTTAAAGCATGTCTTGGCAAAGTATTTAGATGCTCTTTTTCTTCAGGAGAGTTGGGTGCTAGTGATACTGTGGGTGTTATGTAGGAATGTGGAGGTGTTATTTTATTCTATTTTTTTAAATGGTTCTGTGAGGCATCTAAATTTCTAGCCCAGTTTCATTTTAGGACCTGCTGCAAGAAAAGTGTAAGAAAGATGAAGAATCTTATCCTGATGTCTTCCACATAAAGGGCCTGCCCTGTTCCTGTTCCTCCCTTTGGATCCTATGCAGAAGAATTACATTCAGGGCTGTAACTCAAATTTATGGTGTTCTGAGAATACATTTGGAGAATGTACTGATAAGAATCATGAAGCTTAAATTTATACATGCTATTCTCAGATGTATGATATCAGCCATCATGTTACAAAGCTAACTAATCTGAAGACTAAGTGATACTTAACATCTTGAAAAATTACAAAACTCTGCTTTTCTTATGTCTTTTTTAGGCCATACCCATTTGTTTTGTTTTATTCCAAATTCCATGGGCTGGAAATGTGTGTTGATGCAAGGACTTTTGGAAATGAAGCTCGATTCATCAGACGTTCATGTACACCAAACGCAGAGGTGAGCATATACAAAAGTTAAATTAGGGTTTTTTAATACTTAAAAGTCCTCTTTTCCTTGAGTTTCCCAACTGATAATCAAACTGATAATCCATATGATTTTTATACATGTACTTTTAAAAAGAAAAACCATAATGTAATGATGTTCTCTTGAATATAGGTGAGGCATGTAATTGAAGATGGAACAATTCATCTTTATATTTACTCCATCCATAACATTCCAAAGGGAACAGAGATTACTATAGCATTTGATTTTGATTATGGAAATTGGTAAGTATTTGAACATGCTGTTCTGAAATATATCTAATGCTTACTAAGTTATGTTGTGATCCAGAGTGGCTTTGTTTTATGTAAGTTCTTGCATGCTTTAATAACACAAGGCTCCTTAAGCACTTATTTTTACAAAGAACTGTGTGTGTGTGGCCAGGGTTTCTTCTCTACTTTTATTATTGCATATCTGCTAATTTCAGCAGTGTTGCAGTTACTTACAAATGATATGGAAAAGATGCAAACTTAAGTGAATATGAATAAAGATGTGCTATGAAAATGTATTTTATATAGGTGTCCCATAGTGTGGGGAGAGCAGAGAGTTGAGAATGTAGGGCTATTTGGTAATGCCCTATTTATTTCAGAGTACCTCTGTAGTACAATGTCTGTGGAATTTAGTTACAAATCATGTTAGTTTAATGTGTGATTAAGAGTGCAGCAATACACTGAGTGCTTCGTGCCTTTGCCTTAGATTCTGTAACCTGTTACACGTTTTCCTGAATATAATTGCTGCTCTTATGAATTGGGGAAAGCTCTAACTGAATTAAACTGGTACCATTATCTGTGAGCATTGTTTTGAAATGGTAAAAGAAATAATTGCTTGACATATATAGGAACTGTTATTCAAACAGCTCTTTGAAACCTGATGGAAAATAAGGCCTTTGAATGACAGAGTTTAGTAGTGGCTAGTAGGAAATGATATAGGGTATAGGTACATTACGCAAGAGCGCCTAGACTAATACTAACCTTGGAAGCTGAAGTGTTGAAGAGCCTGTTTCTGTATGTGCACTTGATTGGGTCCAGAATCAGTCCAACTGCTTGATGTTTTGCTGCACCAAGGTAATACATTTTCCTGTGGTCTGCTCTTAAGTCAGCTTGGGTGCAGTGCTGTGCAGACATGTCTCTACTACTTCTGCAACTGAATAGTTATGTCTATAGAGTATTACCTCTGTTAATCAGCTCTGACATAGACTAGTTCACTGTACCTTGCACTGTTCAGTATTGTAGACATACCTCTCATAAAGACAACCTGAGAAATTGCCTGGTTGATAGGGCACTTTAGGTTTTGTTATTTATGGTTCTAGAAGTACGTAATAGTTGTGTGTAGTACCTGCAGCTGACAGCCTGTGTAAGTTGAATATGTTAGAATAGTTCCTGTGTATCCAGGTGGAACTTAAAATTGTTCAAAGTGCCTATTAAGTTCTCAGTCTGTAAATTATGTCTACTGTCTTTGTTTAAACCCAGAACTGTCTGCCTTACATATGCCTGTTAATTGCTTTAATACTTCCACCTGGTATATATTCAGGCTTTTAAATGTCTTCCATCTTTTAAGCTAATGCTAACCTTGAATTTTAAAGAATTCCATGTGGCAAACAGCTACAAATCCTGTTAACCAACAGATGAGATTTTTGAATTACAGCAATATTGTTTATGTTGGTGAAAACTTGAGTCAAGTGCTCTTAATATGGTTGGTTTGTATCATAGCAGATGTTCAATGTGAAATGTATCACCAACCTGCATGATTTAGTATTGAAAATCTCATTGCTGTGTAGCCTAATTGAAATATGCCTTCTTGTATTTAATTGCTTTTAGTAAATACAAAGTGGATTGTGCTTGCCTCAAAGAAAATCCTGAATGCCCAGTTCTCAGACGTTCTGAGCCGACAGAAAACATCAATACTGGATATGAAACCAGAAGGAAAAAAGGAAAGAAGGAGAAAGATGTTTCAAGAGAAAAGGAGACTCAGAATCAAAACATCACATTGGACTGTGAAGGAGCAGCCACCAAAATAAAAATTGCAGATAATAAACAAAGGAAGCTCTCTCCCCTCAGGCTGTCCATTTCTAATAACCAGGTATTGACAGAAAGATGATCAGAAAGAAAAGCTTATAAATACAGAAACTCTCCTTTTGTAGTTACTAAAGGAATTCTAACAGGTCACTGAAAAGGGGTATGAAGACTTGTCAAAAATAGTCACAATGGCTGAGGTGTTTAGAATTTTTTATACTATTTATACTATAAAGATACATTGGTTCCTATACCAGTTTTAACCATACATTCTTCCTCTGAATTTCTTCATGGATCTCTAATGTGAAAGCCTCATGTCATGCTTTCTGGAGCCCCCAGTCCATCCTGAAGTGTCATCTGTTTAGCTGCATGTGTTACTTGGGAGCATAGAATTTTAAACATAGAAATTGGTAGTCCTGCTCCTAATAGCAAATAAAACTTCAACCCAGAATATTAAGTGTTGACTGCAGATCCGTGTTTAATAGAGCTCTGCAGCTCTACTAAACATTGTTCAGGGAGTTGGGATGAGGAAGGTGTGCTTTGAAGCTAAAAAATGGATAATATATGGATAGTATGGTGAAGCTACCTGGTGATACTGCATGATAGGCGATTTTAAAATAGTCTTAGGTATGTCAGTATGAAAGAACTAGTGGGAGAGATCCATGTGATTAATCTTTCAGAGCAGCTATTAAAGATAAACATTTAACATGAGCAGATGGTTATTTCGGTAACTGTTGAGCTTTTCTTTGTTTTGAGAGTGATGATTTTTTTTCCTGTATAATGTGTTTTTTATGATGATTTAGGGGCAGAGAAAAAGGAGTTGTTCTGTGAGGGAGCCATTTCCTAGTTCTTTTAATATCACTCAAGAGTGAAGGAAATAAGGTAAAATCAAGCATATTGACCCCCAGTGTTCATAAGATGATCAAATTGTTCTGGGGGTTTAGTAGCTAAATAGTTTAAACACACTTGGATGTCCAGAAGGCATGGCATGTGACTGTTACAAATGATGATCTCCAGGGGGGCTGTTATTTAAACTTTCTTATCTTAAGTAATCTTGGGGGGGGGTGTGGTGTGTGCTATAACAAGTGATAACTGGTATTTGGAACCTTAGCTTTCAATGTAATGTATAGTGCTTACGTAGAACAGACATAGGAGAACTCATTGTATTTCGAAACTCAAACAGTAGGAATTGTGAGAAGACTAAAGCTGTTAAAACATACCTAAACATAGAAGCCAGTCAGTTAATACTTCTTTTTTTTTTTTTTGTCTTCTGGGGTGAGATGTATAATGCTAAGGAAAGCATATGGGGAAATGTAAATGTACTTTTAAGACAAATATTAATCCCTCCCCAAACTTTCTCTAGTCCTTTATGTAAAAGTGAAATTGCATATAGGACAGGTGAATGCTGCGCTCTTTTCAAAGGCACTCATTTAATGGTTTGGGGTGGTTCGGGTTTGGTTTGGTGTGGTTTTTTTTCTTTTTCACAACAGAACCATTCTTAGTTAGCTGACTCTTGTGTTTCCTTATGGTGTGACACAGCATTAGATTCTGTACTGAGAGTTTAAATGGAAAATGTGACTTTAATAGAATACACTTTCAAACTGAGAAGGACTTTGATCTAATTGTTAACATCTTCTTTGACATTCCTTCTGTTTCACTAAAATTAATGCCTTTTTTTAATGGATGTGTAATGTAAAGCTCTTAGTTCTTTGACTGGTTAGAAAGTGGCTGGGTTAGTGGCTAGTGATAGTGCCCAAAAGTTTTTATTGGTTTGGAGGTTTAATTCTGGGGTATTTTTTGTGGTTGGTGGGGTGGGGAGTGGGGATGGAAACTCAAAATTTCAGTAAGAGTGGTACATTAAAGATTGTGTGAACTCAGAATGGAATAGATCTAGGCAGGTGATCATATTTATAGCTTTGTACGAAGATACAGGTGAATATTTGGGTTCTTTTTACATTTTTGTCTTGACTTATTGGCTTAGTTAATTTTGATCTGAGGATTCTTAGTTCTCTGTAGCTTTTAGTTTTCCCTGGCTTGCAAGAGTAGTAGAGCTTCTATAAAGCAGTCATTTCCATCTTTCAGGAGCCAGATTTTATTGATGATATAGAAGAAAAAACTCCCATTAGCAATGAAGTAGAAATGGAATCAGAGGAACAGATTGCAGAAAGGAAAAGGAAGATGGTAAGTTGGGAAGCAAGTAGTTGCCTAAAGCTGTCACTAAGGCTTAGTGACACCTGCTCTTCCCATGCTAATTGCTGCCTTTTTGTAGGCTTGTAGAATCTGAGCATATCTGAAGTCAGATCCTTACATGAACTTCAGCTTAAAATGAAAGGCTTGCTGTTTGAGAGCACTTCATCTGGCTTGATCATTGCTTTCTGACAAAAAGCTGCTTTTATCTTCACATGCATAACTTCTTATCGCCTTAAAAAAAGACATTGTAGAAATATCTAGAATTTATTTTCTTCATTCTTCATTACTACTTGTTATTTGTAATGTCCGTTTTTATAGATGGCATTGGAAGTCAGGACTTTTTGTGAGGTTGGTAGAACAGTGTTATGAAAACTGGCATTTTAAAATGCCCTTGTTTTGTTAGGCATTCAAAATGTGAGCCACTTGAAATTACCAGTTCAGTCAAAATCTTGGCCAAGTTGTGTAATGAAATACTAATATTTGGAACTTTCATTTTATTGTTTGTTAAAATTGGTACCAAGCTGTCTGCATCTGCCCAGACCTTAGAAAACAAGGGGGATGGGGTGGGATGGGGTGTACATTCCTTTTGGTCAGTATTTTGTACAATTCTGTCAGCAGAAATTATGAGATTTGTGTTTGAGACATAAGAAAGCAAAATCTGTTCATTAGAATACATGTTTTACTTACAAAATCCAAAGAATGACAACATGAGCTCTGATACTAACATACAGCAGTGTCCTGTCACGCTTTTGAGGAATGATTCTACCAAACACTGTTGAATGTACTGGGTTTTGTGGCTATTTTTTTTTGGGGGGGGGGGGAGGAGGTGGGAGGGAGTTGTTGGCACTTTGTATTCTTAAAAAAGTAAAACACTCTGGGAAATCTAGTTACAGCACAGTTGCTGTAGTAGTTAAAGATGTAATTATTTCTCCAGCTCCATTATGAGGATTGCCTATAATTGCAAGTTTATTTGTATTTTACCAAGCAAACACAGGCAGGTTCAATGCCAAAACATACCTTGGTTCCTCATTTGCTCATACAGGCAATATATTTGCAGGTATTTTTTCTTTGGTATAAACACATTGTGGATATCAATGCACTGTTGGAACTACAGACATTTATAAAGAAACTTCCAAAAGTTTGTAATAGAAGCCCTCAGTTCTGCCACCTCTGTATCGTCTTAAGCACATCTCTGTGCAGGTGAAGGGATCTGCTTCTGTACAGCACTCGGAACATGAATTATGGGTAGACAGAAAATTCAGTTCTTCTACGTGACCTAATGTTATCTTATTTTGAATAGTGATTCCTGGATGTTGATTGTATGTTTTGATGTAGTTTGCAGCACTTGGAAAATTAGGTCGGAAGCTAATGGGGCTTACTGTTGGTTGTTTCATACATGTATTTTATATCTTTCTGGTCCTTAGCATTTTATTGTTTATAAATACTATACATGCAAGTAAGTGGCTCAGAGGTGTGTGTTCTTTTTTTTATGCTCATAGGCCAGTGATTTATTAGTAAATCACTGTTTTAGCAAGTTCTTAAATCCAGAGCAGGACTCCTCTTGTTTGTCAGGGTAGGCGTGAATGCAAACCGTTCTTCAGAAGTCTGTAATAATTACAGTCATTGTCATTGTAACATCTCCCTTTCCTCTGAGCTTCTGCTGAAGTTGGTCTTCATGTCAACACACACTGAACATGTTCTGAAGTACTTAAATAGCATTTACATACTTGAAAGATTGACTGAAAATTATTATTAAATCCTCAGACAAGAGAAGAACGGAAGATGGAAGCTATCCTGCAAGCTTTTGCCAGACTAGAAAAGAGAGAAAAAAGAAGAGAACAGGCTTTGGAAAGGATCAGCACAGCAAAAACTGAGGTTAAATCAGAATGCAAGGAAGCACAGATTCTCAATGATGCTGAATTTATTCAGGTAGTTATCTAGAACTTTATTTTAAAGCTAGCTTTAAAATAGGGATATTTTATCAGTGGATGTCAAGCTGCACTTTAAGATGTATGAAATACTTAGGTTTATTTCCTCTGAACTCAAGTATATTTGACCAAATTTTATGTAGTTCTTTGACATTATATTAGCTTTTGATTTTTTTTTTTTTACCCCCCCCAACACGTACAGAATTTATATATGAGGAATTTCAGTTACATTAGTTAATGCAGGTGAGCACACACCCCAGCTGCATAATTCAGTCTCTCTTTGAAGTTCAGAATAGGAGCTATGTACTGACATAGCTGGCTTTGGGCACAGAAGATTGCTTTCCTTAGACCCCTCTATAACCAGTGGAGAACAATTTGCTTTTTCAGTGGGTTACTCAGCAACAGATTATAATTCTTTCTTGTCTTTTAAGGGAAAATAATTACTAAGTCATAGTTTGTTTTGAGTTCTGGCAGATGATACTTAATGTTTCATAAACAGTTTCTTACTCTCTTGTCACTGGATACTAGTATGTTTCTTACTTTGCAAATACTCTACAGATTCTCAGTTCAGGTTGTTTCTGTCAGCATGCTGTTAAGTACCTTTTGTGAAAATGCTGACCACTTTGTAAACTATAAATTACAAAAAGGATATTAGACTGAAAGACATCATGATGTAAGCAGCTGATTTCTAGCTTATGTGTGAATGTGTGTGATATGGCAGTTCTTGCACAAATCTATGCTGATCTGAGCAGTGACGGGTGTGTGGGAATACTCTGCCAGTGATAGAGCAGGTGCTTGGGAGGAAAATGCCGGAGATCCTGTAGTTTGCCTTAAAGAAGGATAGAAATACTGTCCGAAGTATTTTAGTTCTAACAGCAGCAGCAAAATAGAGGCTTTTTGGACCTGTAAAGGAAGGGAGAACTGTCATTTTATTTTAAGATAGATATGTAGCTTTACATGTGCATGGGATCTGTTTAATAGACTTTTCTTTTGTACCAGGAACCAGCAAAAGAAGAAACTGCCACCAAGCCTACCCCAGCCAAAGTTAATAGATCTAAACAGAGAAAAAGCTTCTCTCGGAGTAGAACTCATATTGGACAACAACGCAGACGACACAGAACTGTCAGTATGTGTTCAGATATCCAGCCATCTTCTCCTGATGTGGAAGTAACTTCACAACACAATGAAACTGAGAATGCTGCACTGGTAGCTGAGCCTGAAGCAGAAACTGTTGTTACTGAAATGGTTACTGAAACGGAAGCTCCAGCACTTAATAAATGCCCTACTAAGTATCCTAAAACAAAGAAGGTATGTCTCTTCAGGGCTGGGGGAGAAGAGGATGGACTTTAACAGCTTTAAAAAAATCACAGGTTGCTGCATCACTATGCAGCTGTGTATAGGTTTTTGAAACAAAATGTTGACTGATTTATTTAAAAATCGCCATTACATAGTCACTGGCTGGTAATAAATGAAGAGATTTTAAAAGGTGCGCATAACATGCATTGGTAAAGTTAGTTTGGATTTTAAGAGACTTCCAAAATATGTCTTGCAGAACAATTTTGGAACAAATATTTTCTAAGAGAAGTGCTTTCTAAATTAGGTGAAATAATTTACGTAACCAAAACATAATTCAAGCTGATATTTTAAAAGAAAATAGAAGTTGCCTTTCCTTCCTTTGTTCATCATATCCTTTCAAAGGGGTTTTAATGGTAGCAAACAGAATATTTCAAAGGAAATCATTACCTTGTAATACTTCTGAGATGGCTGTTCTGAAGTGAATGCATTTAAATGCTCAAAAATTACGTGCGTGTTTGGAGGGAAGATTCTTTAGTCTCATTAGTGCTTTGTGATGAGGAGTTTTCTTAGTTCTATTAACATCGCACTATTTCTCTTCAGCTTAGATGTTTGGGCTCAAGTTTAAAATTTGTCTTGGAATTCTGCGACTGAATTCACATCATAAGTACAGTTGATCTGGGCACTTGTATAGTATGTTCAGTGAGAATTAAATACAAAAGAACTAAATGTTAGTCTACAAAGGAGAAAAACAAAACAAAAAAACCCAACCATACCAAATAGAACCCAAAAAGTAAAACCCCCAAAACTTCCATATATAGAGCAAATCTATACTGATCCTTTCTGCTGCCCCCATTATTGCAGTAAAACTGTCCTCATTCTTGCCCTGTGTATTCTTAAATTTGCAAACTGGCAACTTAGCAGTTTTCTGGTTTTTGTGTAGCAATTGAATAATTAGACAAAAAAAAAACTAAAAGCCACTGATAAAACCACTCATAAAACACTTAATTTTCTTTCTCTCTTTTTAGCACTTGGTCAGTGAATGGTTAAGTGAAAAGAGTGATAAAACGGGGAAGCCTACAGACAGTCTATCAGAAAGGCCTCTGCGCATAACTACAGACCCTGAAGTTCTGGCTACTCAGCTGAATTCTTTACCAGGTCTCACTTACAGCCCACATGTATATTCAACTCCAAAGCACTATATTCGTTTTACTTCACCATTCCTTTCAGAAAAGAGGAGAAAAAAAGAACCTGTGGAAAACATTACTGGCTCTTGTAAGAAGGTAATGCTTCCCTTCATTATGGTTCCCCATCACAGATTGATTAAAGATGAGTCTTCTTTTGTTAGCATGATTTCAGGCAGAACAAAGCTGGTTAACAAAGCAGTTCTGTCATGTGGAACATGGTTTGAAGTGGTTATCATTAAACTGTTAAGGCACTGATTTGAACTTGTTTTATTACAGCGTTGGTTGAAGCAGGCTTTGGAAGAAGAAAATTCAACAGTGATTGATAGATTTAACTCACCATCACAAGAGAGATCTAGAAGTCCAGCCATCAATGGTGAAAATAAAAGTCCTTTATTACTGAATGACAGCTGTTCCTTAACAGGTGAAGCTTTCCTAAAATACAGTACATAAGAGCTTTGTCAGAGTTAGGTAAATGTGGAAGAGCATGTTTTTAGTAACATTAATGAAAACTCCAGGGATATTTGTACTCTTTCCTTATACTTTCTTTGAAAGAAATGCTTAGTTGCATGGTGGTTGGGATGTTTTTTCCCCTTTAATGCATAGTTGTTACTAGATGAGTAACCACCATATCTCATAATGTGTACAGTCAATAAAAGGCTAATGTTTTTGGCTGAGTATAAGGGGTTAGATTATAAATTCATTTTCTATGCTGTTCTATGTATTCAGAATTCCTTTTAAATTCAGGGCATTATGTCGCACATAGTGGAAAAGCTGTCTAAGCTTGTAGGCATAATACAAAATAGGAATGTGCTAAAAACTAAACATGCTTCCGTAAGGATACGGAGTGTATCAGATATTTTCTGTGTGCAGTCCTGAGCTTGGAATTTCTGCTTTTTAGCTGAACAGTCTTAAAAATGCATTGAAGTTGACTTTCCTTTTCTGGAAACATAGACAGTTCTTTCCATTATCATTTCATAGAAATTCCAGTTAGTGATAAATGTGGGCTGTGAAGAGTTTTGTTTTCAGGTGGCCTGTAGGTGGTTAAGAGTTCATCTTTCAGGAAGCCTGCCCTTAAGAGGTTTTTATAATCTTACCAATTTTTTACTGTGGAATTCGTAATGTTTATGAGTACATAAACAACTGTGATTACTGTATCTAGATCATCTGTTTTCTGATTCTAACACTCAGATCTAACCACACCACTAAAAAAACGAAGACTGTATCAGTTGCTGGAGTCTGCATTCTCAGAAACTTCCACACCTACTCCTTCTCCATATGCCACACCGACTCATGCTGACATCACTGCCTCCGAGCCATCATTGTTTGCTACTCCTCCCAGGGTAAAAACAGAAGATGAAGCTTGTAGAAATGGTTACAAACCCATCTATTCACCAGTTACTCCTGTAACTCCATGTATACATGGAAATACCATGCACTTTGAGGTGAGAGTTACAGTGAATTTCACTGTGTTCAGAGAATGCATTTAGACATTCTTGTGTAAATCAGTATTTGTACTCCTGCTAAAAGGGGGTGTTTTATATTTCCCCAAGCTAAAAAAGAAATTGACTTACAATTTCTTCTTACTTTTTTAGAATATTTCCTCACCTGACAGTTCCCCAGAAGTAAAAAGGCGAGCTTACAGTCAAGAGGTAAGGGTATTTGCCTTAAAACTGCAAGTGGTATCTTGATTTCACCTGAATGGCTGAACTGTTCTTAGTAAATGGTTTTCACCAGCCACTGCAAGTTTCCTGGAATGTAAAGGATCATTTCCCTATAGAGTTTATTTGCTTATAACTTTGTATTTCCACTTTACCTATTTTCATTTTCTATTTTAAACTGTTTTTTCTCTCCTCTTTTTCTGTATCACTTAAAAACCCCATTAGCTGTCTTGGAAAGGATTAACTACTGCCATTTATGGATATGAACAGAAACCCAACATTGGTACTTTTCAGGCTGTAGATTTAGATCTAAATTAACATTTCTCCTTGTTACCAACATCTCTTAATTGTTATTTTAGAGCCTAATTATGCTCAGTGTGAGAAAGCAGAGCACAAAGGTAATATATGGCTGTAGGTGGATTAGTTTAGGAGCAGCAAGCACTGTGGCATGTGCCCAGGTACTCCCAGCCTGGAAGATGGATGTGTCTTGCTGCAGGGCTGAGACAGGTGGACAGGCCACTGGTGTGGTTGTGAAACATGAGAGCTTCCACAGGGACCTCTGTTCCCGCACAGGAAGCGTTCCACAGCAACACGGAGCTCCAATTCCTTTTGATAACTGCGCAGTTTGCATAAAGGTGTTAAACTGTAAACTTAATGGTACCTAAAAGGAATGGGTAAAAATAAGTAATAGCAAAAAGATTTAGTGGGTTATACTAATGGAGACTTTCATTTCTGGTGAGTCATGTAAATGAATGATCTAAGTACTCTTCCTTGGTACTTAAACACAAGTAAGGATATTTTATTTTTTAGGTGAAAAAATACACAAAATTTTTCATACTGTCACAGTTGTTGACCGAATTGAATGTTGACTGAATTTAACAATTGTGTAAACTATTGTAATTTAATATTTTGATGTTTATCTGATTCAGAAGAAGGGTTTTACTTTGAACTTTCATTTTGTAATACAAGCAATTTTAAAAGGATTCATGACAAACCGTACTGGTTTAGAAAAGCTGCTTCCAGCCATAGATCTGTGCTGGGGTTTTCATGGTTAAGTTTTAAGAAGTACAGAAGACATTTCTGTAATTTAAGATTTATATTTTTTCCCTTCTACAGTATACTGGGTTTTATATTGTTTCAGAAGAGCTCCCCCCCTATTCTTCTTGAAATACATATTTTGATGCAGAGGATCCTATTTATGCTGAATTGAAGCAAGTGCTTTGTAACTTCCTGGTCAGGGACTTGCTCCTCTTGAAGCTTCTCGCCTTCCTCTGCCTATGACATAAATAAAACCTGGCATTTAAAGTTTATTTTGGCTTGGGTTAATGTGCATTTTATTAAAATGTTTTTACCTAATAGATGGCAATTGTAGAAGTAAGTGGCTGTAGAATTGTTTAGATAAGTTCATGGTACTGGAAGGCCTTTAATCTCACTTAAAGGCACAACTGAATGTCAGAATAATTGCAGTTTTCTTCAGGTGTGGAAAACCAGTTGACATGCTTTTTCTTCACTCAGGGCTATGATAGAGCGTCAATTCTAGCGCTGAATTCTTTCCGAAACTCCAACCTGACAGAAGTGGGCCTGCAAGAAATCAAGACTATTGGATATTCCAGTCCAAGGAATAGAACTGATGTCACACGGCAGTGCACTGGAGAAATGGAATCTGTGTCAGACCTCCAGCTGGGACTCGAAGTAATTGAGCAAAGTGCACTGCATAAAAACCTGGAAGCTCCCCCACATGATAGGACTGATTCAAGCAGCCAACTAGAAACTGCTCATTGTGGGCGGGGCACAATTTATTCTTCCTGGGTAAAAAGTCCCGACAGGACAGGTGTAAATTTCTCAATGAATTCTAATTTGAGGGACTTGACCCCTTCACATCAGTTGGAGGTAGGAGGTGGATTCAGAATAAGTGAGTCAAAGTGCCTGATTCAAGACGATGCTAGAGGCATGTTCATGGAAGCATCTGTTTTTTGTACTTCAGAAGATGGAATTGCATCTGGCTTTGGAAGGACTGTCAATAGCGACAGCTTGATGGATGGAAATTGCACACCCCAGAATCCTCCACAGAAGAAAAAGGTTATAATTTTAAGAATCATTTGTTCTCTCACATAGTCTGCTAATGATATTTCTATAACAGGAAGAACCATAATATAGTAAAATCCAGCTGATGGCTGATCTTTAGGTACTACAATGTAGTAGACATTATTCAGGGGAAAAAATGAAGAGCAAAAAGTAAAGCTGCATGCACCCACTAGGAAATGTATTTTTTCCAAGTAATAGGTACAAATTCACTTTTATTTCGTAAGTGTTACATGAATTGCTGAATAAAGAATTACTTTTCAGGTTTGAAAGGGTTGCGTATGACACTAAATACATACTACCATCATAGAGTCATAACAAGCTGAAATTTCTGTAAGTTCATATGCTTCTTTGAAAGTTAAACTAATTTCTTTTCAAATCCCAGCAGCACTCAGTGCTTCAGTAACCCTCTGCCCCCTTTTTCTTGCTTACAAGGATTCTTTCAGGGTGTGACTGCTGAGGGCTTACACTACAGTAATCCCCCAAGCACAGAATGGTGTGGCTGCCCCCTGACACTCACCCAGGGTTCCTGTCTAAAGGCTCAGTTTGAAGAAATAACCAGGAAAGATCTGTCTGTGCCCCTGAAAGAATGGGGTTTAGGCTTTCCAAGGACAAGCGAAAAAAAACCACCTTTCACACTGTAAAAAGGGGGTGAGGCATCTTGGCTAAGGAGAAGGTAGAGTTCAGTATTTTTGTAGGAGAATAATAGAAGCCTTTTCCTAGGATCAAGTAAGACACGAATGTCCTTATGCACTTGTTAAACGTTTTTTCTATATTTCAACATTTCTGTGGGCATTTGCTCCTCTGTTTTTCTCTCACCATTGTACAGGTTCACCCATTTCAATACGGTCTTGTACATAGTGCCCACACGACAGATTTCATCCATTCTTAATACTTAAGTTGTCTTTAAGCAGCATCCTTCAAGGGATCCCAAGTACGGGGTGTGGAAATCATACAAAATGTTTGAAAGAAAGATCAGGTCTTCCTTTTTCTATGAAAAAACAAGTGTTTTTAACTGTTCTTACCCTGACATATAGATGAGTCTCTAATAGACAGATGTGTTTGAAAGCAAACAAAAAGCCAGGACTGCAAACAAAGCAGGGTGCTGTGGTCGTTTTCCCTGTAGAAACAGATGTCTGCTCTTCCTGAGGACTACGCCAGTTAAACATGAACTTCTTTTCATTGTTGCACTTCAATTTGTTGTTCTTGGATGGTTCAGAGTAGGATGTTGATAACCAGGAGGGATTTGAAGGCATTAAATGTCATTTCTACCAAACTAGCATCGTACTGAATAAAGTACAACACTACGTGCAGCTTTCTGCATCAAATCCTGTAGGTGCATAGTAGAAACATTGGAAAGTTTATTTTTCTCACTGACAGTAATTTACTCTTAAAACTGGTTTTTATTCTGTGGAAGGTTCTCTGTACTGATTTTTATATATACATACATACAAACAAGCCACTTTTCTTTCATGTGTCAGTTGTTTTTCATCAGAAATTTTACTTGGAGTTTAGCATATGTTCTTCATAAGTCTCTTTTAAAGTGCAGTAAAGACAGAAATTCAAAATAAGAAAAGAATGAAAGCTTAAGGGTTCTATATGTTAAGAAAAATGTATGCAGGGGTGAGAGAATCCTTTGCATGTAGTAGAATGAAGCAGAAGTGTAGCAGGTTTTTCATATGAGGGAGTCAGACTGAGAGCAGGATGTGACATCTCTTAAAATCAGCTTTATTGTGTCAGCATACTCTTAGTAATGCTGCAGTTCCAGGAAAAACTTACAAGAAAAAAGTCCCTTGTAGCTTCAACCAATGGTACAACTTCAGCACCAAAGTCCTGGCTGACCTGCATCATCTTCTGCCACTTCCCTGAGGCAGAATGCACACTTCTTTTCTTGCCGGAAGTGTTTATCTTTTTTTACGTTGTCCTTAAAGCCATTAGTAGCTCAGTGCTCTGTAAATGCACTGCAGATGCGGTGAAATATCTTCAACAATCTGTTTACTTTGGAACCAAGTAAATGGTGTATCTTACTGAAATAATACATTTAATCAAAACCATGAGAAAGGAAACAAGTGAGCTTCCCTTCTAATATTGTTTTGTTCTCTCCTTAGGTATCCTTACTAGAATACCGTAAGAGACAACGAGAAGCTAGGAAAAGTGGCTCAAAGACAGAGAACTTCCCCCTGGTTACTGTATCTCCTCATGCTGCTGCTGGAGGAAATACAAGCAGTAACAATGGTGCTAATGAGGGGTATAACAACAGTGGTGAAAATGGGGAGCAGACTGATAGCACTGCAAACCTGCCAATACCACTGCCAACTACTGCTTATAACGCAGCTCCAGAAGACACTGGCAACAACAGTACGATTAAGGAATCATCTTCCAGTGAGAAAAATGAACCAGAAGTTCAGTGGTAAGCCACAGCACTATAGCGCTGAAGTGCTGAAGAGCTGTTTACTTAATTCTAAGTCATTTCTATTCCAAACTTAGTTCTCATTGATACAGGTACAGATACAGATTACTGTTTGGAAGCCCCTTCCACATTAGTAAAGAGTTGTCTTCTCTCTTTATTTAATCAGAAATAGACAAGATATGTCATATAGATTAGAAGATAGGACACATTACCCATAACGTGCTGGTTAACTTACTTTACTTTCATTATGCTTTGCTTTTTTATTTCCTAAAAGTAAAATAGAAATTGGTTTGAGCAAGGCAAGTTGCCTAGTTCTGTAGACTGTAAAGTTGCATAGACAAAGTACAGGTGTCAGCCTGTACTGGGATGGGATGGGTGTTTAGATGTGCTCCTTCTGCCATTGCCAGGGGTTGGGCTGTGTGCTTGCTACAATGTGTGGAGAGAGTGTGGCAGTAGGATGGGAAGGATGCTGTGCTGCCTGTGAAGAGACTGGAGTTGGATTTTCAGCATGGCCTTGGCTCTGCACACGTTACTGTATCTCCGCTGCTTTTTCTGTGGGCTGAAGAGAAGGTTTTTCATCTGAAATCTCAAAACCTTTCCAAAAGTACTGTAGGGAGGATGGGTGGAGCAGGAGAATAATCTCTATTGATTAGCAAAAGCCTCTGGAAGGCTTTAGGAGCCTGGTTTTTGGTGATCTGGTTGGAATGTGTTTGTGGTGTTTACTGTTACTGAAGTGCAAGGTGTAGGGCTGCATGCAGTCTGCCTAACAGTTGCTTCTGCTCAGGTAAAGAGTGCTGGTGATATTGCATCATTATTTATCATTATTAAATGGTTCCCCTGTGTGCAGACCATATGCTCTGTTGGATGCCATGCCAGATACTCCAACCACCAAAAATCCTGGGCAGAGATAGTGTGTGAAGGAGGATGAGATGAAATGACTTCAGTCTGTACAAGTGTTGCACAACATTCTCCACTGCGTTTTTGGTAGCTTTAAGGTAGAAGGTCAACTGTGGTGGCGCTGTCTCCAAAATGTTACTAGCACAAAATAAACCCTGCAGATGTTCTTCTGGCCTGACAGTGTTGGGGTGAACATGAGCTGAGAAGTTGAACGTCCTTCTGCTCAGATGCTCCAGCTATTCCAGACTAGAAGGATGTTGTAGAGCCAATTGAAGGGAGAACGTAAGTGCAGTCTTCAGAGCTTCACTGAAAAGGGACTGTAAGTTCCCCATGCAGAAACTAGGGTACTATACTGTAAGCAAAGAATGTGGAAACAGGCTCAATGGGGAAGAATTTATTAGTAAGTTTTTGCAGTAATCCTGCAGACAACAGCACCGGCATTTGTTTTAGTACAACAGCTATTGGAGAGTAATGCTGTATGTTCTTGCCTGAAAGAAAAACTTAGTTTTGTAGAGTGCCGTTGTTCATGTTCTTTTTAATCATGGCGTGACTATCAGACATAATTGATTATAAGAAAGAAGATGTGACTGTCACTTCATGCCCACTGTCTGGCAAGTTAAGTGTAGAAGCTTAAACAGAGACACATTTGAGGTTGTGCAGTATTTACAAGGATGGAGCCACTATTAAAGAGCAAATTATTAAAGAAAAATAATAACATTTTCAGTGTAGGAAGACAAGAGTTTTCTAAAAACTGGGACTATGAAGCAGTACCTGCAACCTTTTATTTTTTGAATTATTATTATTGTAGGTTTTGACTTTTCAGCTGCTTAGAAAAAGATACCCACCACCACCACCCCCAGGTCTACAGCTGCTGTTTCCTTATTAAGGGGAATTGTCAGTTCTGGGAATTGCCAGTTTTTGTAATGTAACAGGGTTGCAGGAAATCCGTTATATTTGTAGTGGGAGAAGACAGTTATGAAATACTTAACAAATCACACTGTTTATGTACAACCAGTTGCTTGGCTCTTAAACACTGTACATTTCTTGTGGCCCAGTATTTGCATATACATTGTCCTAAATTTGGTCTGTGGGAGCACAGCCTCTTAAATTTAAGCTGTGCTTCTCTCTTTCAGGACTGCATCAACCTCTGTGGAACAAGTGAGAGAACGAAGTTACCAGAGAGCTTTGCTTCTCAGTGACCACAGGAAAGACAAGGACAGCGGTGAGTAGATGAATGATGCTGAAGGCAGATAAATCTAACCAGTTCCCCTGTGGTAGTCCATACTCATTCTGATGTTATGTTTGGGTCTGCTTCATCTGTAGGGGGAGAATCACCTTGTAGCCCATGCTCACCATCTCATGTTCAGTCTCTACCTTCATCTCATTCAAATCTCATTTCCTAGTTGCAGCTTAAGGTCCCTTCTTTCACTGAATTTATGGAAGGTCAGTAAGCAGATGACCTTGTGTGACACTTGCCATATTGAATGGTCTCTTACGATGACTTTAGTAGCTCTTTTAAAGTCAGATATAAAGTGCTTAGCGATCTTTGCAGGAGAGTTGATTTTCCCACATTCATATTTCTTTCTGCTTTATGTCTGTAGAACCTGATCCTGAAAATCCAGAGCCTCCTTCTGAATGTCCGTCCCCAGATACTTCACAGAGGACTTGCAAGAGTCCGTCAAAAGCAAGCAAGGTAATGCACGGGGTGTAAGGTACATGCACTGTGTAACGTGCAGGTGAAGATGTACATATCTCTGATTTACCTTAAAAAAAAAATTAATCATGTTTTACTACTTAGAGGAACAAGTACATATGTAACCCTGCTGTGCAGTAATTTAACACAGGTAAACCTCTGTAGCAATGTTGGTGGTACATGCTAGCTAGCTGATTTATGTCCAGTTCTTTCAGTAGCTACACTTACATAGGTTCTTCATTCTGGAAACACAGCAGAGATTATGTCCGTGGATTCAGTGTCCCCACTGAGGAACTGGCAGTCAGTCAGCACTGACAGCCCTAATACCGCTATGTACTTGGTACCTTTACAGGAGCTCGCTCTTGCCATGGCAGTTCATCACTCAGATGCAGAAGTTGTTGGGTAGCTGCTGTGCAGCCTGTGCAGTATTAACTGAAGTAATTCAGGTTGTTATGTTTAGTCTCTTTGCTTGCAGCATGCCAATTTTAGGATGTTCTGTCACTCTAAAAGTGGCTTTAGTCTTGTAAATGGTCTTACCTGGAATTACTTCTTTTAGACTCAGCAGTCTTAAACTTTAAAAAAATAACAGCTTCTTGCTTTGCCCAGATGGGTTGAACTTCTGTTCCTGCTTTAAAATCCACTTGCTAGTCCTTTGACTTGGATGAATGATTGATGCAGACTTGCTAAATGTAGTGTCTTGCTGAGTTTAAGGTTTCTGTTGTCACTGTTTTTCTCATACCAAGCATATATCTCTTTTTCACCATCAGGGGGAGAGAACAGTATTTTGAGCACAGAGAGCTGAGTATTTTGAGTGCTCTGCACTGACTGATGTTCTTTCTATTCCAGCCCTCATCACCGAGTCCTGTAGTTTCAACACAGTCACTTGGGAAAACACCCACAAAGCCGGATTCGCACTGGGAACCTGCAGCTAATGCCCCCGAGGCTGAATGTGCCAATCACCCCAAATCTGAGGGGCAGCAAAAACAGCCGACAAACAATGTCCAGGCACTTTCAAAACCCCATCCATCTCAACCACATCCACGCAGTTCTGCTGAGCAACTCTCCCATTCACAGAAGTTGCCTTCCGCACCTTTGAAGCTGCACTGCCCGCCTTCACCCCACGTAGAGAATCCCCCCAAGCCCTCGACCCCACACGCGCCTGGGCAGCATGGTTACCTGTCACCAAAGCCCCACTCACAGCAGCTGGGATCTCCATACAGACCTCACCACCCGCAGTCACCTCAGGTGGGAACGCCACAGAGGGAAACGCACCGCAACTTCTACCCGGCAGCCCCAACCCTTCAGCCCAGCAGCCAGCAGCAGGCCAGCGGCCCCCCCCTCTTCACTCAGACAACTTCAGGACAATCTTCAGCTTCTTACAGCCAGTTTAACCAACAAAGTTTAAACAGCAGTGCTCCCCCTCCACCGCCCCCACCACCTCCTTCTTCTACATACTATCAAAGCCAGCAGCCCTCTGGAAACTTCCAGAGCTACAGTCAGCTGAAGGGCAGCCTACCCCAGCAGACTGTCTTCTCATCTGGACCAAACCAAGCACTTCCTGGCACTGCGGGTCAGCAGACGGTGCCAGGACACCATGTAACTGCAGGGCACTTCCTGCCCTCTCAGAACCCCAGTATTCATCACCAGGCATCAGCTGCTTCTGCTCCACCTCCTCCTCCACCTCCCCCTGCTCCAGGACCTCACCTTGTACAGCAGCAAAGTACTCATCAGCAGCACTCTGTAGCACACGTCGTGGGTCCAGTGCACGCCATGGCCGTAGCTCCTGGATCGCACATCCATTCTCAGGCTGCTGGTCACCATTTGCCACCACCACCTCCACCCCCAGGTCCTCTCCCCCACCACCAACCTCCCCACCCCCCAGCTGGACACCAAGGTTTGCAAGCACAGCACCAGCATGTTGCAAACTCTGCACCACCACCCCCACCGCCGCCCCCCTCCAGCGTTATGGGCTCGGGGCATCACCCACCGTCAGCAGCACAAGGGTTACACCACCCGTCCCACCAAGGACCCCCGCATTTCCCTTCCACCGCTCACACAGGCGTGTCCTCTTATTCCTCTCCAGCCCCGCATCACACGACGTTAGGACCTGGACCTCAACATCAGCCTGCTGGAACAGGACCGCACTGCCCACTCCCTGGGCAGGGTCCCCACATCCAACCTCAAGGACCAAACAGTATTGCCACGGCCACTGCCTCGGGGTTCTGCACGCACCCCGGGGCCGTGCCACTCCCCCACGTGCAGGGGCAGCAGCAGGCCTCGCCGCTGCCCGGCCAGCTCCCCATCCACAGAGCACAGGTGCCACCCACCTTCCAGAACAACTACCATGGGTCAGGGTGGCACTGACGAACCAGCTTCCCCAGCCTAAACATTTTTACGATGTTGTGTAAGATAAACTGTGTATATTTCCTCTGTACCAGCGAAGGTACTTTTTAAAGCTTGTACATGAGACTTTGTATAAAAGCGAACACCAGTGCTCCTCCTGCGTTGTATTCTTTCCATTTTTTGCTTTTTACAATTCCGGAAGACGTGCTGTTATAAGCCAGTATTAGGTATTTCTTTTGGTTTTGTAAGTGGACATTCCAGCTGTTTTTTCAGGCAGTAGGTTTGATGCTGCGTAATCTTTAAAAGTTTTATTGTTGCAGTTAAATTCATTTAGTGAACGTTTTCTGTATTACTTTTATACATATGTAATTAAATAAGTACACAGGCTCAGTGATGGCACTAACAACCTTTTTTTCCCCCCCCTCCCCATTTTCTTCCGTCAGCAGTTCTCTGTGTGCATAGCGCTAGGCAACAAGGCAATACCGATTTTTCTAGTTTTGGTGTGGACATGGCTTTTTGTTTCATCAGTTATTTGCAGAAATTGTAATTTAATGTATAGACTGTTTCTAATGTCCCTGACGAGTGCTGTAAATACTGTATTTCTTTGGCTTGTAAAATGGCTTAAAGCTGCTTTCATTTGATATAGTATTGTATATAATAAGTCTCTTTTTTGGAAAGAAAAAAAAAAGTGTGATCTTTGTGAAAGTAGTACAGTATATGATCTTTAATTTTTTTTAATATACTGTCACATTGCAGCACTGGTTGGGCATTTTAATTCATGTTAATAAATCACAATTATGTCAGTTTTAACTGCTTGTCCTGCAAGGGTGCTGGGTCTGCAGGGAAGGGCCACCCCTGCTCTGCAGCAGGCTCTTCCCCTGCCCTGGTTCCAGCTGTGGGTTTAACCCTGTGCCAGACAGATGTGGAACCAGCCACAGCAGGGGGGTGTCCTGAGCTGAGGAGACAACACTCTATGCAGGGTCCTGTCCTAGTTACCAACAGGCTTCTCTGGGGGTGGTGGCGTGTCACACAGAGTACTGCTGCACCAGCACCCCTGTGCTGCATACATGGTGTGGTGTTAGTCTGACCTTGGCCACCCTACCTGCATGCTATAGCACAGCCCTGGTCTCTGCCTGTGGCGGATCCTCAGGCCCTGCTGCTTGGCAGCTCATGAGGAGCCCAGTGAGCAGTGCTGGGGGTAGGGCATGTTTACTGGTGCTGCACAGCAGCAACTCAGCTGCTGCTGTTGCACTTACTAATGCAGAGTTACTGTCATTGGGGTGTGACAGTGTCCTTGTGTCTTGGAAGTGGCTGCCGTCAGTCCTGTTCACCTACCCTGGCCTGCACTGGATGGCTCCACCTTGGAACCAGAGCATGGCAGTGGTGTGCAGGAAAACCTGAAATGGGGCAGGAGCCATGCCTGCTCACTAAAAATGGGGACAGACACATCATTTGAACAGCTAGGAAAAAATCGGGCTGCTTTAAACTCTAACTGGCCTCAGCATAGTTCAGTAATTAATTAGAACAGTACACAGCAAACACTGCCCTGAGCATCTACTAACCACACAAAACACCCTGGATGGATAGAGCCCACTCAGATCTGCACTAACATGAAGCAGAGCAACATTAGGCCAGCAGCAGCAGCATCCAGCCCACCCACACCACTGCTCAGACACACTTGTGACAAAATCTGAATCACAGCCCAACAGTCACACCTGATTGTCCTTCCCCCCTTCCCTCCCTCCATGACAGTGGTCAGTACATCATCTCAGAGAGCGTGAGGTACATACACACTGTACACAGTGAGGTCTCAGCGCACCAGAAGGAGTAGATGCGCTGGGCACAACAGCACTGGTGCTACCGCAGGCCCCCTGAGCATTGCTGCATCACCTTGGCCATGCGATGGGCAGCAGTACGATGCCAGCACTGTAGTTAGTTACTCACCTCACTGGGCTTGCACTGGACCTGCTGCACCATTCAAGCTTCTACATGTTCAAGAACCAGCTTCTCATTAGGCAGCTACCAGGGGCTGGGCTGGGTGTGGAGCTCAACAGCACTTTTACCTCTAGCTCTGGAGTCCGTTGTGGCATCCACCATCCTCACCAGTGTCACTCATCCTTGTGGCTGTTCCTGTGGAGGGCGAACCCCAATTGCAGGCAGGGCCTCAGCACATGCATGGGTTTCTCCTCAACCAGTGCAGCTTCTTTCTGGAGCCATGGCTGCCCCGGCCTACCAGGCATGGGTAATCCTTCACTTGTTTATCATGGTTACACACCTTGTATGAAACCCTCTCAGCTGGGTTACGTTTCACCTGGCAACTGCTCACACAGCCCCCCCCCCTTGCTGCATCACCCCTTGGATGCTCTGATGTGCACTGGGTGACGTGTAAGTTACCACAAAGAGCTGCTTTTCACTTTGGCCAGGGTTCCCCAGCCCCTGCCCACCCCCTGTCACGGACCTCGGGCAAAGGCACAGTTGGAGTCATGGCAAAGGGCAAAGAGTCCAATGACCAGCACACGGGCTGAAAAAACAAAACACTTTAATTAGACAACTGCAAGCACCTCAAACAACAGGTTATTGTTACAGCATGGGGCGATCTTCTCACAATCTAGTTATTGCAAAGGCATGTGAATAAGTTTCATATGGACAAAGTCAAGAGAAAAGTGGCACCGTAGTTACATGAAGGTCAGGAGTCACCTTACATTCATCCCACCGACTTCTAGCAAGAGGCCCAGCTACACCTCCTCCTCCCTGTACATTCCAAAACCTGTATTGCCTGTGAACTTCAGCCTATGCAGCCTTTTCGTGTCCTACAAAGCACGTAATTGTTGCGTGCAACTTACAACAGGTCCTCGTTGTACATCTGCTCATGGCAGAGAACAAAGCTAGTGCAATTTGGTTTAGAAACATGTAAAGCTGTGAAGAGAATAAGCATGATCTCGCTTCTTGGACTACTTTGCCCACTGCACTGTAAATACTGGCAGCTCTGTCCTTCCTCACCTGATACCAAGCACACACTTTTATTATAAAAGATCAGTAATTTTACACAGAGTGGTTCTCATGCTCTACTTTTAATTATTGGTTGGTTTTTTGTTTCCTTAAGGTATAGTACAACTTACAGTGCTTATAAAAAGGCAACACCATATGGTACCATGTCTTCACTATCACATTGGAAGGGAAATCGCTAGTTTCCTTTTCTTAAAAGCACTTAAAATAGGCAAAAGTTCTAAAAGGGAGTGCTAAATGACAATGCATACTGTATTAGAAAGAAGTCCAGCCTTCCTTTAAAGTGCCGTTTGGGGAATGGAATCCTGTAAACCAGAGCCACTTGGTTGGAAATCCAATGAACGGGAACTGCTACAGAATAGAAAGTTTGCACAATTCCTTAAAGCAGTTTGAAGTCCACTACATGCAATTGGTTTGCTAGAAAGCTCTCTAAAACTTAAGTCGCTTTACTCTGAAATTGAGTCCCCAGTCCCATATTTAAATGGAAATAAACATTTACAGGGTGCATTTACATACACTATAATACAAGGATGACATCCCTTTGCCAGCAGATAAAATTGTACAATTCCTCGCCATGACTCGGTTCTGACTTGATAAATTTCTTACACTTGTAAATTATAGAATATGCATCGGCTAAAATATTTTTTTTCTTGTTTTTTTTCATAAATAGTTACAAAACTTGCCAAAACACAGGGGGGGAGTTTCCTTTGTTCCAAAATCTGACATCTGAATGCCACACAACACAAGAAACAATGCTTAAAGACACGGTAAGTGTTTTCTGAAGAAAGTGGGTGAGTAAACTACTAGCTGAAGACAGAAAGACCACCCTTCCCCAAGAACACAGTGCACAAAAGCAAAATGTCAAACAGTACCTCAAGCAAAATAAAGGTCTGAGGATTGAAGCCAGCTCACGTGTGATCCTGCTAAAGAACGGGTGACAGTCACCGCTTAGGTCCAATGCATTGGGAAGTGGTTGCTGGCTTTTATTGTACAGCTGGGAGACTCTGCTAAGAATTCAGCCACGGATGCCGAAGGCATTCTCCAGCCGAAGCGCGCTTCTCTGGGACCATTTCTAGCATGGGGATCAGGAAATCTGTAAACTGTGCAGCATCTTCATGAGGCCAACCGTACTTCTCCACAAGCACATCAAAGAGGCTCCAAGGTTTCAGCTTGGTAATGTGTCGGAGCTCTCCTGCAAACAGAAACGTTACTGCGTTAGACAAATCCCTCCTTATCCCTGTGAGCGACTCATCCCTGTGCCATTTTTCTCTCACTCCGCATTCACAGCGCCTTGGCCAGGCTGAGACTCGTTTGGGAAAGGTGGTACGCTGCCAGCTTGCTTGAGGTCCTCAAAGGAGCAGAGCACGTCCAACATCAAAACCGACGGCAAACGCTGTGACACCCAGTACACATCACTTCTGGGGTTTCACACTGTCTCTCCCATGCACAAATGCATTCATTCACTCACGCCTCTCTGCTCGCATGCACCACGGGCAAAGAACACCAAAGGCTTTTCCTTCCTACCCAGCCAACAGACCCCAACGTTACACAAACTGCCCCCATCCCAACAAGGAGGACTCCGCACCACAGGCTGCTGCCTTGCTGCGTGGCAGTGGCTGACAAGGCACCACAGCAGTGCTGCACTCCCAGCCATGCCCAGCCCCGAGTCTGGCACTTGGAGACTGCTCCATGTCCCAGGCAAACCCCCCAGGAGGCCTGGTCTGAATCCTTCCCAAGGAGGAAGCACCTGCTGCTCCCTACGGCTCCTCCGACCCACAGCCAGCAGCAGCTGCGGGGTTTGAGCTCCATCAAAGAGGGGGCACTGGGCCAATCTGGCAAGCACGGTGGGGACCAGAACAATGAGGGAGGCGAGAGCCCTTCTGCCATTCAAACCAGCAGTATTATCCAGGTCTATCCACAGGACATCTGGCGCAACAGGGAAGAAAGACTCTTCTGGCTGATGGTCCCCACATGAGGATCCACAGAGACCCCTGTGGTTATTCTGTGATGGCCCCTGAGCTGCAAGGAGGGTGACAGGTTCTCACCCCATTCTGGAAGCTGAACGTGACTCTTCCATAGCTTCACAGGCCCACTACGCCAGCGGGATGCGGCACACAGGCCATACTATTTTAAGTGGTTTGGCAACTTGCTGGTTGTCCCTGGCTCTCAGGGGATATAAATAATCATAAAATGCCATCAGACATCAGACATCAGCTCTCAGGTCTGTTTCTGTACACCCCTGTGGCTACAGAAGTTCAGGGCAGGGGAAAACCATGCCCTCAGACTGTCCCAAGCAACTGAGCATCCAAACGCAACAGATGGAAACCACCCCAGGCCCAGGAGGACACAATTCTGCTGCCTCAGGCCACAGCAGAAGGTTCTAGGCCAGGTGCCAGAGCAGCTCTCCAGATGCCATCATACAGACCCCAACCCAGCAGCTGTGCAAATGGCCCATCACTTGCAAGAGGAAGACAAGAGACCTGCTGGCACCAGAGTCCAGAGGTGCTGCCCGCAGCTGGGACCATCCTCCTTCCACTGCGCAGGCAGGAGGGGTGCTGAGACAGGAGCAGTGAAAGCAGCGGGTGCATCCTGCCGGGTTATGTGCACCAGCACGTCCCACCAGTACCCACCAGTCAAACCAAACCAGGCTCTGGTTTGAGCCCCCAGTCCTATGGCATGAATGAAGGGAAAGGACAGCACATCCTGGAGAAGTGCGTTCATTTCCAGGCTCACTCTCAGCCCCTCACAAACCTTCGTGGAGCTCTGAAATTCAACTGCTGAAAACCTGACCCGTCTGAAGGTTTCCAGGTGCGCCCTGTGCACTAACAAGAACAAGCAGAAACCAGCTCACAAACATGCAGAAACTCGAGCATCACAGAAAGTGATAGAGAAGAGCGACTCAGTTGCCAGCAGGGGTTAAACCATGACACTTGTTATCGACTGCAAGCAAAAAATGGCTCAAACCAAGTGAATGCAGCTGCGTCCAGAGCTTCCCCAGCTGGCGGCATTCATTGCAAGGGCTGTCATAATCATTTACCAAGCCAGACTGGCTCTGGGAGAGTGTCTGTGTTTCCATGCAGCACTGCCTTTGCTTTTGTACTCAAATTACATCGTTTTAGGCACCTTCCCTCCCTCGGGTTGTATAAAGTGAGACTGCAAGATGAGGCTCCTGGTGTCGCCGTTAAGGCCAGTTCATACTGTCTGAATACTCCTTATTTTGTGCATGCTGAACTCGAAGTACTCAAACTAAACCCAAGCTAATACCAGCACACCCCGGGCAGTACGATGTTCTGTTATGTTTTCCTGCTGAGGAACAAACCATTTTCGCACTATGGGCTGGAGTTTTCCTCAAGAAATTCCATAAGGGTTGCAGAAGTGTTTAGGAAGATAGGATGCAGTAAAAATTACCTTTACGAGGGACAAGAATTAAACTAGTGCTTCAGCTTTCAATAAGTATCATGACGATGACCATGGAATCAAAGCAGGGTGAGTAAAAGGCAATTTACACAACTGAGGTGGATGAGAAACTCAGTTTATTTTAACGTGGTGGGTTCATCTCATTTCCACCCTGAAGTGCTGGAGAGCAGCACAGGAAACGGAGGTGTCTGGCGACACGAGTTCTCATCTGGTTCATGAGGTTTCACAGAATCACACATGGTTTGGGTTGGAAGGGACCTTAAGATCACCCAGTTCCAGCCCCTCCTGCCACGGGCAGGGACACCTCCCACTACACCAGGCTGCTCAAAGCCCTGAGGACAGCAAGGCAGTGCTGATACTTAAGGGAGGAATGGAAAGCACAATCCCATCAGTCTGACACCATCAGCAATCAGGGCATCCATGTGAATTGTCAAAGAAACGCTTAAACTGTAACAGCAAGGGAGGACTCCCCGACAAAAGCTCTTCATTTATTTTTGATATTGAAGCACACAGGAAATATCCAGTGAGGACAATGGAGCTGTCAGAACTGTAAACCCCTGCGGCAGAGGGGAGGCAGCAAAGGACCTCCTGGAAAACAGAATGTTGTCAGAAGGAAATTGCTGAGGAAGTTTCTGAGGGACCTGTGGGGGTGAAGGTGTTATTTAAAGCTCTCTGCGCTGACCAGAACACAAAAAACAGAGCTCATCTATGAAATCTGTCAAAGACAAATTTAAGATGTGTCACCAGGGAAGAGAAGGATGGGCTATTAACAGGGAGAAGGGGATGACTCAAAGGATTGGGAAGCAGCAGTGGGAGATAATCTGCTACTATGTACTTGGAGGACATGCTCCTGAGAACTAATGCAAGAACTGCTGGCAAGGCCCCAGGGTACAATGGATGGAAGCGAGGGAGGTGGGGCAGAGCCCTCCCCTTCCCTTCCAGCAGCGCTTTTCCTCATCACAACTTCCAACAGGCAAAGCCAGTGCCCGGCCGGCATGTCCCGCAGGTCAGGGAGCAGGGCTGCCAAGTATCAGAAGAGAAGTAAGAGACCACCATCTACAAAAACCAAACCTGCACTTCCAGTTTGTGTGCTGGGTGAACCAGGCTTTCTGAAGGGCTTACATCCCACCCCGGGCCACAGCAGATGGTGCCTCTGAGGAACGTCACCATGGATCAGGGCCCAGAGGACAACGGTGACACTTTGCAGTGGACAACGTTCATGGAAGCACATGAAATTCCCCATGGGAATTTTACAAACTTCCCTTTTCTGTGTGCCACAAACACTGTGGATATTGTGTAACTGCTGGGTCAAGTTCTGTGGCATCATCAGAAAATGCCATCTGGCATGAAGCGAAAATGAGGAACACAAGATGTATATGCTTTTAGAGGGTTCAGGCTGGGGGGTCTCTCTGATTCAGTACCTGCCTCTGACAGAGGCACAGGAAGGGCAGGGAGCATGGGCACCCAGGAGCAAACCAGGAGCGTCTGGCAGGCCCTGCTAGGCTGCTGAAGGGTGCTTCCTGCCTGGCCCTTCTACTGCTTTATACATTTATGGACCTTTCAGCCTTGTTTGTTCATGTCACAGAATCCCAGAGTGGTTTGGCTGGGAAGGGACCTTAAAGCTCATCCAGTTCCAAACCCCTGCCATGGGCAGGGACACCTTCCACTAGACCAGGTTGCTTCAAGCCCCATCCAACCTGGCCTTGAACACTGCCAGGGATGTGGCAGCCACAGCTTCTCCAGGTAATCTGTGCCTGTGCCTCACCACACTCACAGGGAAGAAAATCTCAGTTAACATGGGACTGGTTTGAGCCTGCTGATCCAGCCTCTCTATAATGCCCAGGCTCTGACTGCCTGCTGCGCAGGTAAACCCCTGTTTTAAAGCACCTGTTTTAAGTTCATGTTCCACTGTGTATCCCGCAGCTCTCACATGGTGGGTGACAGCAAACAGCAGCTGTTTTCAGCTTATCCACTGACTTGTAAATCTTCATTATCCCTCCAGCAACCTTCTCCCCTTCACACCAAAGAGCCCCAAGCATTTCAGACTCCCCCAAATGGCAGTTGCTCTATCTCCTTGATCATCACTGCTGCCCTTCTTCACATTCTGTTTAACACCATGACACCCTCCTTAAGGCAATGCAGGCATGCAGATGTCCCTGCTGTGCCTGAAATACCCCCACAGGACAGGTGGCTCCATGCAAGGCAGGATGAAGCACTGGTTGTCTCCTGCCTCCTGACCCCAACCTTTTACAGCTCAGCCCCCCACATGCCCGATGGAGCTGGTCTGCACTGGCCCTACCAACAAGCTGTGTGCTCAGGTACATGGAGCAACAGGAAAGAGGGAAGCCCCAGCACTGCTCAGCAGGAAAGCATCCTTGCCAGCGACCCCAGATGTTCCACATCACATGACGGAATGGCTCCTGACATCCCTGTCTGTCCTTACAACACAGTGCTGTCTCATACACTGAGGGGACAAAAGACACTCGAAGCACCCACACATTGCCTCACATGTCAAAAATCTGTCTTTAGGAGCAGCCTGAGCAAAGATGAAGTACAAAGAGACAAAAGAACTGTCAGGCCCAGTGTGTTTGCTCAGATTGGTCGCTCCCTTGTAGCGATTCAAGGGGTTTCATTTTAGAAGGGCTGCACTTGTGTATGACACCAAACACAGCTAAGTGCTTGCCTATGGCTGTGGCACGCGGGCATTACAGTAATTCAGTGTTTGGAGTGAGACAGCACAGTGCACACTGAGCAGCTTTCTCCATCACTGTCACAGTCATCTTCTCTGCATGCTCTCTCTTCAGGGAGGTTATGAGAGTGCAAGGACTGACTGCATGCAGCTGTGTCTATTGCCCAGGTATTCCATTCCCACCTTGATGTTTCTTATCAGTAGCATCTGCTGGGCCATGACATATGATCAAAACTAGCTGACAGACCATTTTCCATCACATTACAAGCTATGCATCACTTGCTTCCTTACACTTACACAAATACTGGACAACAGATTCACACAGACATTTGTTAACAGCCACACTTTGAGTACATCCCAAACGGATTTTAAATGAAATATTGAAACGAATACTGCAAATCGTGGTTTTTTCAGAAAGCCAAGTTTACACCAAAATTCTTCTTTAGTAACAGCTCTCCGTTTAAATGGATATATTTCTTCATTACCCATAAATGAACATATTCTCCTTTTGGATAGTTTTATGCTTTAAATTAGTGGTGCATAAATACCGTTACCTTTTTTGGTGAAAAACTCCTTGGAATATTTCCCCAACATAGCGTATTTTCGAGGGATTTTTCCCAGCAGTTCAATGATCAATGCTATGTGGTCTGCATTGGAGAACATTGCCAGCAAAACAGAAACATACAACAGTTTAATCAGTACATTGCATGCACACACTAACACTGGCCCGGCACAGACAGAAATAGATCGATCCTGGTAAAAAAAGACACGTGCGGACTGCTCAGGGGCTAATTTGGAAAGATGCTTTCAGCAAAACTTCCTTCTCAAAGCAACATCTGAGGATGAGCTGCTTCAGCCAAGTTTTGCTGCGCGATTTCAAATGGAGCAATGGTCATTTTTCAGGGTTTAGCTAAAAAATAAGTAATAATTTTGTCAGATTCCTCCGTATTTTGTTTTCCAAAAGCAGGTTTTGTGGTGTGATTTCAGGAAATGCTCCTCACTGGACACACTACAACCAGCAACAGCAATTCCACTTCTGTCTGCGTCACGGCACCTTTCAAAAAGAAGAGGTACTACCTCTGCGATTGAAGAATTCCCGAGAATATTTTCCAGATAGAGCAAAGTGCCTTGGGATATTGCCTAGCAGCTCTATGATGTGTGCTATGTGGTCTATGAGGGAGAGAAAAAAAGGATACGGGAGTGGAAGGGGCAGGGAAAGGACGGGATAAAAAAGAAGAGGAAAGAAACCGGAATTAGTAAAAAATCAGAAATAGTTTAAAATCAACAATGTTTGCAGCAAATCCATGCAGAGGTTTCCAGGATCAGCAGAGCTCTGGCATCATTAGTAGCTTTTAGGAACAATGAATGATGCCCACATTACCACTGCAAAGAGCATTTACAAGCAAACAAGCATGGAAATGGACAGGTATACAAATGGAAGCAGGAGTTAATTCTGATTTAAAATAAAAAATTAGTAATTGCCTAATTCAAATAAAAATACACAATGTAAACATTATTCCAGTGTCACTCTGACAAAGAGAAGATACTATAAAGTTCAGATTTGTTGTTTCTTTTCTAAACTAAGATGTTATTCTCAACCAGGTTTCCACACATATGCAGTCTTACAAGAAAGGCAGTTTAATTCCTTCAGGCAGTTGTTAAGTGGCTGAATATCTGCAGAAGGGAGGTTTTGCCCACCCATTGCTAGTGATGGAACTTAAAACTAAAAAGAAAAAGATCTTATTTATATTCTGAAAGCAATACGTATGAACAGTTCACTCAGAATCACAGAATGGTTTGGGTTGGAAAGGACCATAAGATCATCCAGTTCCAACCCCCCTGCCATGGGCAGGGACACCTCACACACTTGACAATGTTGCCCAAGGCTTTGTTGAAGCTGGCCTTGAACAATACAAAACTTAACCCCACTGTAAGCTCACTGAAAATTGAAGAAGAGTGTGAATATATATATATATATCTATATATATATCTCCATATAGTATCTCAAGAGATTCATACCTTCATCCCTGGAATAGTCTTCACCAGAGTGTGGTTCAAACAAATAATCTCCAGTTGCTAGCTCAAACGCCTATAACATAACAGACATATTTATGGGTATTTGAAATAAAGTTTTTAACCTTAAATTGTCAGCAGAACACCCCAACTATCTCAGAACCAAGAGGAATTAACATTCAAAGCTCAAGGCCTACATCTGGATCAGACACTGAGGAGAGGCCACTTACCTGGGGACCATCATTCCTGCAGAGCAACGACAGCATGAACCCAGGCTCTGGAGCAAGTCCTACAGGGATATGAGGCTGGAGATTTGGAAACAGGCAGCACACCCAAACCCCCAGCATTTCTGCCCACTCAACCAGCATGAAGGAAGGAGATGGACCAGGAGTGTGGACCTGTGGTCCCTCCCCAGACCCCTGGGCTCCATCAGCTGACCAGGAGTATTCCAAAGAGTCCTGGTGGTTGGAAGCAGCAAACAGCATCTGGCTGCAGAGGATGATGATTCTGAGCACATCGGCTGCACGGGGGTGTGGAGGAGGCATCGGTGTAAGCCAGCATTAAACACACCTTTACATACTGATGTGCTGTCTGTTGATTCTGTTAAATATGTGTAAGTCAATGAAGCTGAGAGAGAGGTGCTTCTAAATAAATAATAAAGAGCTACACTTGTATCTGAAGGTTAATTATCTGTCAGATTGCATGCTAGGGACTGAAATAAAGTCTGAATCACAAATAAAATCCACTTATAACTATAATTAATCACTTGTACTTAGCAAACAGAGTAAGCTTCCTTGATGACTCTAAATCTAGAAGAGTTTTTAAAAGGTATTTTTATTGAATCCCAAGTCATCAAATTAAATACTGCCATCCTGGGGTAAAACACTGAGGCTAACACTGATGAAGGAATCCAGATTAGACATCAGGATGACTGATCCCTTCAGGCCATTCACAATGCTTCGACAGGATGCTAACCCCATGTTAGGAGAGGACAAAACTGGATTTCTTTTGATGGGTGTAATGCCTATTAAAAGCCTTAAAGTACTGAAATAACTGTAAGAGCCCATACTGGTGCACTAACATGGAATCATCCAGCTTAATTTGTTAAACTATTCTCTTTCCGCTCTAGATCACCAATTACCCCAAGCAGCCACAGGAATCTAATTCTTTCCAGGTGGTTTAAACACCAAACTGTTTTCCATCTCCAAGACCAGGGAAAACATCTGATCCAGAAAATCATTCCAAAAATCAGGCAGAACTTCCTGGCACAGTCCTAGGATGGGATTTCACACCATGAAGACATTTACTACAAAATATTCGTCTCCTGAAATTCTGTTCCAACTCCTAATCTGGAGTTGTTAAATCACCTGCAAATTTAGCCTATTTATGGGCACTTGGCTCTCTCAAGCTGTGAGTTGCAGTGTCATCCAAGAGAGCTATAGCCAAAACAATTCATTCCAATCACACACAGCAGCCAAGAAAGCAAGAATGCCCCTTGTTGACATTGAATGGGGCTTTTAATTAAAATCACTAAGAAACAGTCATTCACTTTTTATTATTCTACTCAAAGCTCCAGAGAGTTCTCATTTTACACTTAAGAGAAAAACTTCAAGGACTTCATAAACCATCAGGTATTTAAACCGAAGAGATTTTTAAAGTAGCCAGAAGAGACCACTGGTGGAAATCTCTAAACACAACATGGAGAATACTGTTATTCTCCTGAGATGAGACTGAGAAGCCCCAGGTGCTCTCACACCAATGTATTCACTGGAAGAGCCAGACCAACACATGCTGCTGAGACTGATTTCTGAGGACATTACAAAACTCACTGCTATTTAACCAGATTCCTGGAGAACAATGGAAGTGCAGTTGAATTTAGCCACAAAGGTAGACTCCAATAGAATACAGCTTCTGTCCTAAAAAATGAAGTATTAATAGCTCCATATGTCTGCGTGGGACTAAGCAGACTCAATTGGAAAAACTAAAAACTGTTCAGTGAGAAGCACAAGAAGCAAGCATACCACTGTGATACACTGAATTTTACATCAGCTTGTATATAACAAGAGCTGCAAGCTCTCAAAGATTTGGGATATTTATACCACCCTTTTGCTGACAAGAAACTAAAGCTTTTCAAAATTATGATGCTGCTCCTTTTGTCCTTTTTGTATCACCCTGAATCCATGCCCAGCATGGACTGGAGCGGCAGGGTCTCAGACATCTGATTTCCTGACTCTCCTTAAAAGACTCTGCACTGAGAATGAAGAAACCCTGGACTGCTGCGCACAGGGACAGCCTAGAGACAGTGTTGTCTTTTGGGTGCTGCAATATGTATCTGTTTTAATACTTTTTAGCATCCACACATGGTGACTTCTCGCAGGTTCATTTGTAGCAACCACATAAAAGGTTCCTAGATAGCTGTAGAATGGACTAGCTACATAGTGCAAGATAAACGACATTAATTTGGCCTTATTTAAAAAAGAATAAACCCCTGACCTAGGTTTTTACCATAAGGTAAAAGACTCAGTGTTAAAAATGCACTAATAAGCACATAAATAGCCATAAACTCACTGCATCAGAGTTGTTCTGCTCTTTAAGCTGACGCCCAAAGGTGTGGTGCACCAGAAAGCACGTGCAGTCCTGTTACTGAGTCAGTGCCATCATGAGCAGCTCTGTGCTGCTGGTACTCACAACTACAGTTTTGATGATGCACTGCTGCTTTGGACTTCTGAGCACTTGTATTTATGGACACTTTGCACTCAACTGCAGATGCATAAAACACCTAGTCTCCAATTGCTACACTGACACTGATAAAATCAGAAGGTAGAGACCCTGAGAGACACCAAGTTGAACACAGGTCAGGGGTGCACTCTTGTGGTAATGCAGCATGTATGTAAGTGTGTCACCAGCCCTCAATGGAAAGTGACTTCCCCTCTCCTCAGTACTCACATCTAGACCTGCAGACTGTGGTGACCAGCTTGGGGCCATCAGTATGAGAGAGACCCTGCCAAAGTGGTGAAAGACGAAGGAGGACCTCTAAGATGTTAGGGGCTGAGCAGGAGGAGAGGCTGGGTGGGCTGTGGTCAGGTTGGAGAAGGGGAGGAGCAGGGGGGATTCAGCTGCTGCACTCCACTGCCTGAAAGGAAGTAACAGAGAAGATCAAGATATGCTCTCCTCAATGAAAGGACAATGGAGAACAGACACAAGCAGCAAGATGGGAAATTCCAACCAGATAAGAAAATTTTTTAGTGAGATTGGCTGGGCACTGGGACATGCTGTGGAAATGCCATCCTGTCAGCTATGTACAGCCTCAACTGGTTGGGGCTCTTAACAACCTCATCTAACTGACTTCAACCCTGGTTCAAGCAGAAGGCAGACTACTAGAGCTCTCTCTCCACCTAAATTTGGCTGTTATCTCTATGATGGTACAAGTACAGATGAACCATATTTACTTTCTCTTTGAAAGTATTAATTTATAAAAGCTAGTTTCTTGACAGAAATCTGACTTTGAAATACCATGATCTTTTTTTACTTAATGCTGACATTTACCTCAACAGAAGTCAGCATTTCAATTATTATATGGAGATAACAAATGAGATACAGCACACTCAACATATGGCACAAAAGCCCAAGGCAATCATCCATCCTACTGACTGTGCTGGCAATCGCTACTTAGCATTTTCCTAAGGTTACTGCAGAAAAAGAGTCTAGACTGCTCTTCTCCATCTGCAGATGGGGAACCTTTCATATAAACGGTCACATTTCTGCTTTTGTAGGCTCTGGAGAGGCTATGATTCCTTTTCTGCCACGTGACTGTATAAGAACCTACCACAGTACTGAACTGTTGGCATCACTGTTGTGTATTATAGATCCATGTCTAATCACACAATTGGAAATAGCTACATTTTCACTGTGTGACAGCTGCGTACTCAATCTGGTGATTGAACATGGATGCATGCCTAGGGAAAGCTGTCTGGGAGAGGATGGAAGAACAATTCACTTGGACTGCATCAGCCTCCCCGAATTTCTCTTATGAAGCCCCAGCTGAAAAAGGACAACAAGCTATAGGCCAGAATGATTATTTTGACAGATGAGATCCGGCTCCTGGCCAGAGCTTCTCTGCTCCCACTGAAATGAAGAGCTGTGAATAAGAAGATTGTAACTGCTTTAAAAACAGGCTTAGTTTTAAGAACGCTTTTCCACAGGTAAATGGGACCATGAAAGAAGAGCAAAAAAGCTTTCCGAGATACACACACCAGCTGACAGTTTGTTCTCACATGGTCATCTGCCCCTGAAGAGCCAAGGAATGGAAAGAATATAAAAGGCATGTTGCATGGTTAGTGCTTGGTAAGAAGGGCCAGATACCCAAAACAGAGACATGCATGGGATGTTTGAAAAGGAAACAGATTTCTATCATTTCCTGTACTCTGATCTCAGAATCATGCACATACTGAGTGGCTGCTTCAGAGAGTCAGTTTCTTTGGAAAAACCACAGAACCACAGAATGGTTTGGGTTGGAAAGGACCTTAAAGCTCATCCAATTCCAACCCCTCTGCCATGGGCAGGGACACTTTCCGCTAGACCAGGTTGCTCCAAGCCCATCCAACCTGGCCTTAAATACTGCCAGGGATGGAGCAGCCACAGCTTCTGTGGGAAACCTGTTCCTGTGCCTCACCACGCTCGTCATTTTCTTTTTAATGTCTCGGGTTGTCCACCCACCACCTTCAAGAAGGGTGTACAGTGATTAATAACAGCATTTTGTACTGAATCTGCCTACTGAAAAATATGTGCATGGGGACTTGAAGTTTTTCTCTCCTCTCAAGCAGATTTCTGATTTCCCATTTTTCCTCAAAATACTGCTTCTGTGCACACTGAGGCTTGTCATCACACCTTTGGTATGTGCTACTCGCACATATGAACATGATGATACTCATGATCCCATAGAAACATGATAATTTTTTCCCTACTTACCACACAGGAAGAGTTAAGGACTGTTGCTTCTCCACCTCACATGAGAGGACATCATGGTAACAAGTAAACTGGGGCCTGAACTACAAACACGCGGATGTAGGTTTAATTCTAACATCATAAATTACTATATTCTGCTCATTTTCCATTCTGTCCCTCCAAGTGCTCTCGTATAAATAGAAATGCTCATAATAAAACACAGCCCTGTAGGCTTGCTTGCCTTGTAGTAGCATCTCTCTCATTTTGTCTGCCTGCTCCCTTCCCCATTCACCCCCATAGTATTTTCTTTCAGAATCTCTATTCTCTTTGGGTAGATAAAACACGAGGTATTATTTTCTCCTCCTTCCTGCTCAGCTACACCTATGATCTATTTGCTAGTTCATATTATAAAAAGAATCAAAACTCACCACAAAAAACACTTCAGACAAGTGGTAACAAACTAATCTTGCTGATGTCATGGCTTGTGACATAGTTATCCCCTGCAGCTCAAACAAGACTGTACATAGTGAACAACAAAAGTCAGATGATTAGACTCATCATTTCAGGGGCTTTTCCTGTCTCCACTCCAAAGAGCATAAACAAGGAAAAGCAGTGGAATCATGGTGCTCGCAGTCATTTCCAGGAGCAATACAAAGGGATGCCCTCTGCCAGTACTAACTCCTTTATCTTGCCAGGATTTTTTGGCAGCAGCAGTTAAGTACTGTGTTCCATGGGTCTGAGATTTAGGAAATGCTAAATCATGCAGTGCCTGTTCAGTTTCTGCTCCACAGAAAGTAGCCCTCTCAATACCGCCAATGTGGAAAATCAGCCTGATAAAATTAAACGATCAAGGGGGGTTTCAATCCTACCAAAGGCACTGCTGGCTCCAAATATGTTCCTTTTTTTGGATGAAAACAAGAGATGCACGTCCCTGTTGGCAGAATTAAAATAGAGTTTCATACACCAAGGGAATGTAGAATTTTCTAGAATTTCATAAATGTAGAGAGAGATTCCCAGTATCTAGTTTTCCATGGGAACAGCTGAGTATCCCACCTAAATAGGCCACATTGTTAAGAAAAAAAGAAAGGGTACTGTGCAATTTCCTCAGCTAAACTTAAGATATGTCCAGCAAAACACAGCACAATTACTGAGGCATAGAGTCACCAAAGGCTGGGAAAAAAAATGCAATTTACACCACACTGCATTCTTTGCTGAGCACAGAACAAGTGAACTCAGTCCTCCATCGCAGTCAGGGAAAGTCCACGGGCATCTAACTCCTTCCATTAGCCCCACAGCACATCACGCATGCACTGATTATCAGCCTCCACAGATAAGCAGCATCCTCTTCTTTCCCCTGCCTTTTTTTTTTTTCTTAAAGACTCTCAGACTCTGGTCACCTGAGCAGAGGACCAGTACTGGCCTGAGGATGCTCACTCTCATTCTCTGAATCTGATACAAAAAGGTCTGAACCAAGCCATGCCAAATCACCTAAAATGAGAAGGTTCATCTCATAGGCTGTTGGCTTACAGTGCTACTTATTCACCAAAAGAAAGAACTGTTAGGTTATTAGCACTGAGTTATTTCTCTCTCTTTTGCTATTTGGCTGGAGTCCTTACATGTCTCTCTTTATGTACACTTCCAGTACAAGCAATCCTAATCAGAATCTCTGGCTACTCCCATACTAAAGACAATACAAGTAGAACAGAGTATTCTTTCCAAGATGCATCAAAACCATGCAGTTGATGGCTAGATGAAGCCAACTCCTGTCAGTAGAACCCAGGTGAGCAGAGCACTCCATGTAGACACAACATACCATGTCCTAAAACCCAGATTCATGAGGGGGCTATTCTGGAAGTTGCTGTGCGCATATCAATACAGATGCTTTGCATGCTCAAGGCACCATTATCAGAGGCTTTTGTTTAAAAACATCATCATCACCATCTCCATCTTTATTACTCAAGATGCAGTAAAACTGATAAGCGAACGGTATGATGAAAAAAGAGTCTGCTGCTGCTGTGAGAAAACATAACCTCTGTGCTTGATTTAACACAAGCCATAAACATTGGCCATAAACACAAGCCAATACAAGAATCACAGAATTATAGAGTCACCTTAGCTGGAAAAGACCTTCAAGATCATCAAGTCCAACCCAGTAGCTCTGCTACTCTCGCAGTCAGCCAATGCTATTCCCAGTGAGCAAGATTATTACACCAGCAAGCAAAAGGCAGTGGAAAACCTAAGCTCAGAGATCCATTAAGCACAAGACCAAGTTAAGATCCCAAGTGACTCCTGGTCCCAAGCATTCCAAGTAGTCCATCATAAAAGCCAGAAGACAAGGAAAGACTGATGTGGTTTACATGTACACATAAACCTCTCTCACAGAAACCCTATGGAACCTAAATTATTTCAAAGAATGGCCTGTTTTTTATTGAATTTTTTTTAATGGAGACATGATCTAGAATCTGACATGGTAGTGGATATATAGCACATGTTGAATCTCTTAAATTTTGCAAGCTAAGCAGTCTTCATGTGTGCTCTTTACTACTAAGCAGTGTTCTGGACTACTTCTGAGCAAGCCCTTTTAGAAGAGTTTGGCAGCCACGCTGTGAAACAAACACTGCCCACTGAGCTGGAGAACCTGACCATCACTCCGAAGCATCACATCTGTCAGCAAGAGCTACGCAGATGGAGAAGTAAGGAGCACACCTGGATCAGCCTCTCAGAATACCGGTCAGAAATCTCAGATTTTAAAGTTGTGGATACACAGAGCACTACAAGATGTATTTGCACACAATTCCATTCAAGTGAGGTCAAAATATTTTGAACCCTCTTTCAGTGCAGGTGCAAAGAATTAGCTCAGTGACTTAGTTGCGAGCAAAGGTTTTCAAAGCGTAACATCTCATCTTCACTTTGATACTACCTTATTACACTTTGCATTCACATTAATTCACATCATTTGCATTAGCTGCAGTCTGTGCATTATCATTCAGTAGAGAAACTGAGACAAGAAAGCTCACCTAAGGTCAAAATCATGATAAGAATGAAAGTCAGGATATGTAACTGTGTGACACAACTCCCACTGCAAAGCCACATGGCCCCTTGCTTACCTGTTCACAAAGGTAGTATTTGACAGGTGGATCTGAGCAGAGCCATTACTTACCTATCCTGAACACAACCTCAACCTTAGATCATTTAGTAACACAGAGCTACTAAATTACAGACTTTTCTTTTTTCTCCCCCCCCCCCCCCCCCCCCCTTTTTTTTTTAATTAAAAAGGAGGAAATGATAAATGCCACATGCAATCAATCAGCTGGTAGGACACCACCTCATGTGTGCTTTGTATTGCCACACTGAGCAAAGTACGGAAGGATGTAAACTCTCCAAGAACAGTCACGGCAGTTCTGCTGGACCACTCATTTCGCATACTACTGCTTCCAAAAAATGTCCTTAATGACTATGGACTTACTGTACAAACAAAGCAACATGACAAAGAAGTCCCTGCTCTCCCTTGAGAGACTTGGACAACATGGTCAACGGTAATCTGACCTCTGCTTTGGCTGAAAATAAACCATCCCTTCAGCTCCTGCTCCAGCAGACAATCCTTTGAAAACACATCTAACAGTAAATGTTAGGGGATAAAGTGGATTAAATATGAAACAAGAGCAAGATAACCTAGAAGGGCATTTTCTGAACCACGTTCGGGTACAACAAGGAATCCAAACTTGAGAAAGCAAGTGGGACTACAATGGCATTAAATCACTTCGGTACTTCACAGTTCTTGGCTGCTTAAGGGATTGGAGAGAATAAAATTGTAATTTCCAAAGACAGCCTTAAGTTAGTTTGGAGTTTGAAATTCCACATCAGGAGTGCTGTACTGGCTGTTAATCTTTGTTACAAGTCTTCTGCAGAAAGAACTCTTAATGTCTTCAAGTCAATCCCTACCTTAGAGCTGTTTTCCATCTGATACAGGATTAGCAGTAAAAGTGCACTGACCCATTTTCTCAAGCACACTAGAATGAAAGCAAATCCTGAAGGGTTTGAAATGATGAGTTTTGGGGATGAGCTTGAGAAACTGATCTCTGTTTTTTTTAACACAACTATTACAATGATGAAAACTGAATAAACTATTTTATGTCAGTGTTGTAAAGATTATAAAATTTCTACAGCATTTTCTATGAGCAAAAGACCAAAGTCTGTGGCAGAAAATAGGTTTCCAGTGTTTCTACCTCAAATGCTTTACTCCTGTTAAAGCTTACATAATAAAGACATAATTTTCTCATTAAAATATTTCAATTTCATAAATACCAGTGAATCAGAATTGATACCCCCAGTGGCAGAGATAGATGCTCATGGGGTTTAAAGGACTCTCATGAGGAATGCTTATATAACATGGAAAAAGAACTGAAGTGTAAGGGGCTGGATGACCCCAAGTATTGCAAGAATACTATATTCCCTAGGTCTGATATTGCTATTAGGTGCCCCACTTTCTTTAAACACAAACCTAGATAGACTTCAGCCTTTCAAATGTGGCTTTAGCTACATGACTGCATGTAAAATTAGCATAGGGTAGGTACAACCTTAAAGAAAGATGAATCTAACATATTAAATACCATAAAAAAGTATCAAGTTCAACTGAGCTTTATGAAATACCAGGCAAAAGGAACATAATGCCTCTAATAATAATTTTGCAGGTAGTTAAGAAAAGAATCATTCAAAAAATTAAGGATCAAAACTGAAATATTTTCTATGCTTTGTTTTCAATGTAATGGAAAAATTCTACATTTTGCCCCAAATTAAAGTGTAAATTTGGAAATGGATGTTCTTTTCTACGTTTTAAAGCAAAAGCTAGTATTAAACTCCAGAGAAAACATATCTGCAATTTTACTTATGGGTTAGTTACTTTCAGCACATGGCTTGCTGAGCTTATAATATCTGTAGGATTTTATGTTCTTTTCAATCCTCCTCCTCTCCCTCTGAGCTTTGCAATTCTTCTCATCACCCACGCCTGCAAACTGTGTCTAGTATTTGAGTCCTCTCCTCCTCCTCATACACTTACTCTTTGCAGACATGTATTTGTAAAACACAAAGATTTGAATAAGTTTTCACCTTTAAAATAGACAAAGATACTTCTAAATGTATTTTCAAAACTAATGAGAAGATGCATGTAGCTTATTTGTCCTCAAAGAGGTATTACAGAGTAACTGTTTCAGAAAGTTGAATAATGAAGTTTTTACTTTTTCTATTCTTAAAAGGTTTCAAAAAATGTATCATTTCAGTTTAACTGTGTTAAAACTAATTCTACAGAATGCTACCACATATTTTACTAATAAGCTAAATCCTTCTCTTTGAAGTTTAGAACCTAAAGCTGTGATTTGCAAGCCTAATCTGATGAATGTTTTCACTGCACTTGGCAAGTTTGAAGTATTTCGCTGTTTTGCTACTTTATGCAAGAAAAGGAATGGAAACACAGCAAACAGTTGTATAGATTCTAAGATAGGAAGGAAACATGCAGTTGTACTATTTCAGTTAGACTTTGTAATTTAAAATATACATGTATTTCCCTATAAACTTGCACGGTTTTGACTGCAAGTTTCAAACGCATCAAATGAAAACGAAAATTGCTTAAGAATACTTGAGAAATTGAAATAGAAGGGGAAAAATCATCAGTAGCTATCTGATAGAATTATTTATGATAATGTATTTGTGTCAAAACCATCCACATCAGGTTTCTCAGGTTTATTCTTATAAAATACACATTGCATTGTTCTTACCATACATGCTGTACTCCAGATGTCAGCGGGTGTACTGTAACCTGCTCCTATTAAAACCTCTATGGATCTATATTGTCTTGTCTGGATGTCTTCTGTGAAGTGTTTATGCTAAAAAAGAAAGAATCACATTAATGGGGAAAAAAAACACAATAAAAAGGCCTGTTCTAAACAATGAAGGCTAAAGAGCAAAAATGATGCAGTGATACTTACCACCCAGCAGGCATTCCCCAGGTCAGCAATTTTAACTCTAATTTTATCTGCATTTCTTGGGTCCAGTGGATTCACCAGTAAGTCAGCAGCACGAGTTTTTGCTAACACAAGCAAAATGCAGAAGAGTTAGTATTTTAAGCACACTATTCATTACCTCTAAGCAGTTTTGCCTTGACACTTTATCCAGTTTTGTAATTCATGGAAGACATCAAAATCATTTGCTGAATGTTACAAGATATTAAAGCAACATAAACAGAATTTCTTATCTTGATTTCTAAATATCCTTACACATTCCAAGTGCAAATTTTTTGCATTAACTGCCAAATGACTATAATTAGAATATCCAGAAGAGCTCTAAGCAAAAAGAGTCCATATGTTTCCAAGAACAGATTAGGACAGAAAATGTTAAACTCAGACTCCAAGAAGTCCACATGAAGAGCTGTTCTCAGAACAATTTGGTAGAGAAAATAAAATCCTGCACTTCCATTTCTGGCTCAGGTAAATAAACTACAGCTGGATTTTTTCTTGTTTAAAAAGTCTATCCCAAGAAGTCACCAAAACGTGGCTTACTTGAGAGCCTGGAGGACTGTCACCCATTTCACAGATAACTCAGTGTTGAATCAAAATTCTCTGAAGGTCCTAATTTGTGTTGAGTATGATCCAACTAGAAAGGCAGAACTTTAATCTCATTAATCCTGCCATCGTTAGAGGCTCTTGGGACATTGATGATCCTAACACAGGACAGTGGAGAACCGCTGCTTTTCTATTTTATTTGACATACCACTTGCCAGCTCCTAAATTGAATTGGGAAGAAAGCAGATTGACTTGAATGTGGATGACAGAAGCACGTATCACAAATCACATAGCAGGAGAGGACTGATCTCAGTTTACTTGTCCCAAAGCTACAAAGACCAAATTGGAAACTGCTGGTAAGATAAGAGGTACTAGATCCAAAAGGCACCTGGGACTTCAATGGGGATATAGTAATCTGTGAAACTACCATAAGCATAGGAAGAGGAAAGTACAGCAGACATGGGACAAAGAAAAAATATAGCATGTCTAATGATGAGTCACGAATGACTGAAATCAGGAGAGGATCTTCAACTGCTGGGACAGCAAAGGTGAATGAGCCATCAGGGCACTGGCCAACCTGAAAAGAAAATGGCAGGATCCACCAAAGGAAAGAAGGAAAGAAAAGACAGGACTGAACAGCTGAAGACAGAAGTGGCAGTGACCTCAACAAGAGTTTCTAAAAAAGCCGCAACAGAGCTCAAGACTCAAGTTCAAAAGAAACCCCATCACTATAGGGCATAAAAGCAACACACACTGAAAGAATAAAACTGCAGTTCAGTACTTAAAAGATGGTTAGTCTGAAGTATTAAGTAATCTTAGTATTAAAATCTTCCCTTATAAGCATGCTGCTTAATAGAGTCTATTTTTTTTTAAACACAATCACATGCATTATTCAAGAAATACCAGGACCTTTCTCAATTCACCAGCCCTGGCAAAAATAAAAAAGTGCTAGATAAATCCTTCCCACACATCTTTCTGAAGGTGAAGGACTGCAGTAAATAAAGTGGAATGAAGGAGTGGGGAACTCATCAGTAAGACATCTGAATACATTAGAAAACAGCTTTCTTCAACCTTTTTCTAGCAGACGGACCTGACAAGGTAACAGGCAAATGCCTACACTTCTGTGTTTTTCTCAGGAGCTCATTAAGTTTATGTCCCTTATTTTCTGAGAGATGAATGTGAGACCTTGGATTCTATATCTGACAAACATGGATCATTCACAACTGAAAGTGAAGTCAAGAGGAACACACTTTTTAGTAAGTACTCTCAAAAAAAGCATCCAAAGGAGCTCAACCTGAGCACAAAATCAGTAAGCATTTCTGGTTTTCACTTCTGTGTGTCCTAGTTCTGTAAAACTGAGAAATATCACCTCCTCTTCCCACAGTCTCAGCATGATAGTATACTTAGTAAACATTTAAACACTGGAATGAGGAAGAGAGTCATGAGGAAATTAATATATCTATTTTAAGGGCATTTGGTCACACAGTGAAAACTTGAAAAAGGTAAGAACTTAAGAGCTGCTCATCCACTGAACACAAATTGGTCTGTGCACTGAATGAGGCAAGTATCTCCAAAAAATAAGAGATCATGTTACTTTATAATGTATAGCAATGCCTAGACAGAGAGGAACAAATAAAGTCCACTTCTATACTAGAATAGGGCACTAAAGTTATAGGAAAAAAGTAGCAGCATTTAAAAATGTTGAATAGGCTGCAACTTTTATCTTTCTTCTTTTGAAATACTCTGGTTTATTACTGTTTAACCCAACATTATTATTGATGCCATTAATATTAACAACATTTAGCTTTTCCTCTTTCTGCAGAAGAAGTAAATTCAGCTATGGCTATATTTAATCTTTCTTCTTTGCACAAAAGGTCTGTAAGATGCTGCTGATGAGATAACATCAAGGAGGAATTAAGTAGGTTTGTTTCTCCAGCTATGGAGATACATTGCTCCCATGATGACAAATCCAGCTTTACTCCCTGGAGGCATGACGATTTTACACACCAGGCCCGGAAAACAGCAGTAGAGGCTTTCTGCCTATAAATACTGCCGGCAGCACACAGGAAGAGGCTACCAGGCATCTAGGAACCTCTTGTATATCATTTCAGGGACTACTGGGTGTAAGGAGATGGACTGGAAGACTTACTTGCCTGGATCTTGACATTTTCCAGAAACACAGCTCTGCTCAGTTGTATTTTATTTCACGTTTCTTGCCTACCTGCAGATTACCTTACCTGTCAGACTCTGTAATAGCTGTGTGAATTGCTCTTCTAAAGTCTTAAACCAAGAAATACACTGACTGTACTTTTCAATACATCTCTATTTTTATTTAGTAACTTCATCTGAGGACAATGTTGATAGCAGGCTTAGTGATCTTCTCCCTAAGCTATCTCATTTTCTTCTGTCTGCTTACAGATCTAGTCTCTCAGTATTGATTAAAGTTGAAATCCATATATTCATCATTTAGCCACTGGCACTACAAATAAAATCTATGTGTAATATCTTGCAGCTATTTAATTCAATGGCAAAAGTTTTGGACTGCAGCAATTCTGGTGGCCAGAATTTAAGTGTCCAAAACCATGATGAATATGGAAAAGCCATAATGAGTTGAGGGTTAGCAACATGCCTTGCAGAGACAAAGACTTGATGAGTTTAATAAAAGATTAAGAGGGGAACTGTTAGAAACAGAAAAGAACCACCAATGAATGAAAACACAGCACATTACAGAATTCTTTCATGTGACTGAGGAAAGACGTAACAAGTATTTATAGCTAGAAGCTGCAGCCAGGCAAATCCAAACTTGCAATGATTCTTCTGAAACAATTCTGAGTACTGACCAGTGGAACGCACTTCAACCACACCATGTTGTTTAATTATTTCATTTGTCCAAATCGAGAGCAGGTGTCTTTTTGGAAAATATGTTTTAAGCCAAACACAAAGGTTACTGGACTTAATAGGTGGTGTATTACTGGCTTGTTACAAAAGGAAGTCAGGTTACATGATCTCATGGTCACCTTCTAGAAGAATGCCTACCTGCAACCATGAACTTCCTTTCCTCTTTCCTGTGCAGGCTGACCTGTCAATGTGAATATTTAATCTACAATAACTTATCTCACACCCGTAAAAACAAGTTCTAGAACATAAAAAAAGTAAAACAAAAATCACAGTTCGGTTTTCCTCTTTTAAGACAGATTTGTCTGAATTTAATGAGAATGCTTCTGCATTGTCTTCCAAGTGCATCTGTCAAACTCCCATTTTTGAACGCAAGAAAAATCATCCAATTTACTTAAAGTAAGCTTAGCTAAGCTACTGCCTGTAATAAGACTGCTACATTTATTTCTTAACCTAACCACTTTCTTTTTATTTCACTTATTTGCCTTTTTTTTAATGTAATACACACCCATGTTACTAGACACAAGTCTTACATCAACTCAAAGTGGGTTTCCCTCCCTCTATTTCTAAAAGCCATACAAAATTAATGCACTTGCTTTTCTTCAAACCTGGTCCTAGGAGGTCAAAATTCACCAGAATGCTTTGGGACTAAACTAACTGAAAATCCCCCTCTAAATTTCTAGATATCTGCTCTGCCTAAAGTCTTCTAAGATGAAATACTAAATGTAAAATACTAATAATTGAGAATTGTATGATTCAATGAGCAAAATGTTCAGTATAGATAAAACCAACAAGATGATAGCCAGCTGTCATGGGTTCAGCAGCAGCAGTCATTTTTCTCCTTCTTGGTAGCTGGTGCAGCACTGTGTTTTTGATTTTGGGCCTGGGAACAGCGCTGATAACACCAGTGTTTTGGTTACTGCTGAGTGATGTTTTGGTCTGGCCAAGGACTTTCTGAGTTTCATGCTCTGCCAGGGAGGAGGGAAGCCGGGAGGAAGCAGAGATAGGACACCTGACCCAAACTGACCAAAGAGGTTATTCCATACCACAGCACGTCATGCCCAAGATGGAGGACGGAGAGGAGAGACCCAGAAGGGTGGGGGGTGCACTGCGTGGTCGGGCTTGGTTTTAGGTGGTGAGAAATTGTATTCTTTCCTTGTATTTGCCTTGTCATTATTATTATTGGTGGTAGCAGTAGTGATTTGTGTTATACTTTAGTTACTAAACTGTTCTTATCTCAACCAGTGGGAGTTGCATTCTTTTCTATTCTCCTTCCCATCCCTCCGGGAGTGGGGGGCAAGAAAGAGGGGGGAGTGATTGAGAGAGAGTCTGCGTGAGTTAGGCTTAAACCACACCAGCAATGAAAAAAGGGTTCTCAGCAGTGGGCTGCAGCTCTAACCCAACCCTGGTGATGGTAAATCTGACCCTGTATCCTACCTCCTCCTTAGGTTTGGAAGCACCTGAGGAAGAGAGCACATGGGGGCAGTTTGCACAGATTTTTCTGACTCAGACACTGGCACACTGGAATCACCTTTTCCAGTGCGCACTTTTCAGACCCAAGCACAAAAGCAGGCCAAGGCTTAGGAGGGTCAGCGCCAACCCAGAAACTAAAAGCATTTAAAACACTTAACCTGTAGATAGATAAATGTTAACATCACCGAGAAGTGCTAGACCTGGTGTTCCAAGCCCCAGAAACAAGGTGTGATAGAGGTTTTGTCTGCTGTTATCGAAAGGTCCCCTCGTGTTACTGAAAGCAAATGATACTGAAGTTTCACCAAAAAACTCCAAAACAAAAGTGAAGTCTGCATATATGAGTCACTGAACGCAGATAAAACATATACATAAGGTTTAGTCCCACTACTCGTTCTACATAAGACACCACCTATGGCCGCAACAGACTTCAAGGATGCTGTATGCCACTACGAGGGATACTCACTTTTTGGCAAATCCCCAGTGCTTGAAGCTGAAACTGTTCTGCTCCTGTCATGAGATGGGCTGCTCTCCTCTCTTTCGGTTACAGTTGATCCTTCAGAAACAGCAGAACCACAAGCTACAGACTCTAGCGCCCCAGAGAACACTGAAGCTGAAAATTCAGAGAACTGTGACTCAGGAATTTTATGACGTCCATTTGGCAATTCACCATTAAACTGTTCATAGGAGCTGCTATAAGAGTAATCGCTTTTTGCATTTGGCTCATCAAGATTATATTCCTCTGCATTTGGACATTCTTCCTCTTCCTCATCTTCATCTTCAATCTGTTGTTCCAACAGGAATGGGCCGTTCACAATATGGCCATTTGTTTTGGGGGATTCTATCCACTTAGGGTCTGTAGGGTCAGTGTTGACAAGTTCCTGCTCAACGTCGTCATCTTTCTCAGTGTTTTCTTTCTCTGTGTCTTCTTTTTCATCCTGATCATCTGCTTCACCTGAAAAATTTCAGCGAGCAACACATCAGATCATACGTCAATAATAAGACATTTTGAAATTAGGCATTCATAATTTTTAACTCTTCAGTAACTACCTGACTTCTGACATCACACAAGGAAACTCTACGTATCAATGAAATATGCAAAGACCTTGAAGTCTAAACTGAAGGCAAAAGAACTAACTAGTAAGTCTGTTGGAAAAAATAAACAATGGGGAGTGGTTCAGGAGGGAACAACTCAGAAGATGAGAATGTTATCACAGAATCACAGAATCGTTAGGGTTGGAAGGGACCTCTGAAGATCATCCAGACCAATGCCCCTGCCAAGGCAGGGCCACCTAGAGCAGGTTACACAGGATCGCATCCAGGTGAATGTTGAATGTCTTCAGAGAAGGGGACTCCACAATCCCCCTGTGCAGCCTGCTCCCGTGCTCTGCCACCCTCAACGTCAAGAAGTTTTTCCTCATGCTGAGGTGAAACTTCTTGTGTTTTAGTTTACGGGCACTGCTCCTCATCCTGTCACTGGGCACCACTGAAAAGAGTCTGACACCATCCTCCTGGCACCAGGGAGAAAAGATGCATGAGGTCTTGAAAGCAAGCTTTACAAATCTGTAACTCAGTCTGTGTCAAACAGGGAGTCATAACAGAAGCAGGAAAATTCACAGTAAGAGCAGAACAAAACTAAACCAAACCAAAAGATAAGTCTCAGCAGTTACACTTTTACTGAAGGAGCAAGATTTGATGAGAAAACCTGGGAAGCCAGAATGGAGCTGGACCATAACAATTACACTCCAAATCACTGGGACTAAACAAGAATTTTAATAAGGCATCTTAACAATTTTATTGAAGAAGCTGCAGTTATTACTACCTGACAGATCATCACAACAAACACTGTAACAAGGGGAAAGCAACAAGGACTCTTTAACTACACTAAAGTTAAAAAATACAAATTAATGCTGGTTTTCTTCTATCTCATAAAGAAACTCTGTTATGCCACCTAATGTGGCATGACAACTGGCTGTTCTACTGAATTGCCTGCGTGCTCTTCTGTGGGATTTGACAGCAGGATTGCTATTGATGTTTTTCTTCACCTCTACAGTAGGTTTGACTCCTGCTTTTTAGACTTTCTAGTTACGATTTTACCTACAGGAGAAAATGAAACAATGATTTAGGACAGTTCAGATATTTTGTTCAGTGCACCAGATGCAATGCTGCACTTACTATGAAACAGTAAATTCAGGGTAAATAAAAGCAGGTAATACTAACCATCATCATTTCCAGGTTCTTCATCTACTACTTCTTCTATATCAGCTGTTTTTAGTTTCACCTCTGGGTGGTACTCATCTTCTTGTTCATTTGATGGTACAGATGAGGTTACATTTGCTTCTATTTTTTTTCTTTCAGCTTCTCGCTCTAGTTCTTCTATTTCCTGCAGGCGTTTCTCTAACAGCTCCGCTTGCCTCTTCTGTTTTTTCTTTAGTTTTTTCTTTTTGTTTTTGGATATTTTTCCAATCTGAAATATTAAAAGAAAGCAAACTAAGAAAAAACCTAAACGATTATTCTCAAGGCACTCACAGCAAATTCACTTGCAGTATGATTACTTTTAATTATTTTTAATTATTTTCTTATATTAGCATAAGCAGTTAATATAGTACATATCTTTAATATTAATAATGGCAATTAATAATAAGTAAATCTACTGTTTTTCCCATTTTACTTCAAATAAAAAATGACGTAGGACTACATGAGACAAAAAAGCTACTGAAACGTTACACAGTTTTACACTGTTTTGTGTGGCTGTTTATTAGATACAAGAGCAAAATACATCTAGAATACCATAGCGAATTTCCTATGATCCTATTATCTCAACTAGGCACAGTAATATTCAACTTCAATCTAGATTAACTGTTGATGCTGAATGTGGAAGATAGTCTGGTATCATACCGAATTATTTACATATAAATTTCATACATGATTTCTCTCTGTACAATGAAGGAAATGACCAGGAAAAGTATGCTGAGAAAAATGACACAAGAAAACTAAAGAGATTGAAAATGGTAAAGGATTTTAAACAAATCTTGTGTTGTTCAGCTATTTTCCTGTGAAAGGAAAGCATTTTTATTATTCACTTCTGGCCCAAAACATGTGAATCACAAACAACAGATGGCCATTATGAAAAGTTTCACATTTTATATAACATAAGGATTGAAAAACTCAGGTACAATAACAAGCAAAAGAAAAACTAACATATCTGACCTAGGACTGAAACACTTTCTCATATTTTAACTGAATTCTGACTTCTATTTTTACTAATCCATAGATGAGATCTATCCAGTTTTCATTCATTGTTTAGGTATCACCACAAGAAATCCTAATATAATAAAAAAGTACAAGGAACAAAGGAAAATACTGTTTTCTCAAAGGTTTATCTGTAAATCCTGTTATCTTCAAAAGCAGCTACAGGACAGCTAGAACAAGACAGTTAATTTGACAATCCTATTATTTTTCACCCATGTTGTATACCCATATACATTCTGTACATACAGAAAACAGGTCTAACCTTAGATATTTCAGTGGTTATTTGCTGTATGTATATGGCAAAAAGATCTTCCAAGTCTCATAAACCCCCTTCTCCTGTAAGGCATTTTTTTATTAAGGCTTTGAAGTCCTTAAGCTATCTGCAATGCACGGTATTTAGTGTGTGCACCCATTTTTGTCAGGATCTGAACAGAATGGATTATTCCTCAAGAGATGAAATGGCAATGCTTAACTGTCTCTGACATAGCTTTAGAATTGCAAGTCTATCAGAGTTTCCATCAGAGAAATACTGTATGTAAACCTGGCAATGCCAAAGACATTAAAGAAAAGTATTCTTTGAAAGACAAAAGCTTTAGTCAAAGGACGCTTGCAAAAAGGGTAGAGACTACCAACAGTCTAATAGCAACTAAACACAGAAAATAAAGTTAATTTGAATTATGTAACAATACTTACAGGCTTTTGTTGTGGAGCTGTACTCACTAAAAAGAAAAAAAAAAGATTGTTTTTACAAAACCAACTCTAAAAAGGCAGAAAGTGTAGAAATTGTGTAAAAATAGTCTTAAATAAACATATGGCAGTGATTTATTTTTTTAAGTCATATTTTTTCTCTTTACAAGTACCTGCTGCCTGAAACCATTTGATGTCTCCGTTGGAGTATCTGGAATTGGAAGGAGTTAGCATCAGTTTCACTGTTATGGTTGGTGAAGAGTTAATTAAAGTTAGAAAGGAAGGTGTGAATCAGTGAGAAGTGGACACAAAACATTAAATGACTGCAGAGTTCTCACATATTAACTGTATGCAGTCAGCTGACTAAGCAGGTATAGGCAGATTTTAGATAGTTCAGGGAAGAGCAACAAAGACGACTACTGTACTGCACTCAGCAGAAAAGTCAAATATTCACATTTCCTTCACTCTGAAACAAGACAGTTTGATTGCCAGGACTGGAGGAATGAAGCAGTGCCTCAGGCAGAAAACACACCACCACAGAAAAATATCTCCAGCATGGACTTCTTCCCAAGCATCTCAGAAGGATTCAATCACTGACTAGGTCTGATGAGATTACAGTACTAACTGTAAAAATGCACGGAACAGCAATACAAGTCGCACAACATCCCCTTCCCCTCCCCCTCAAATAATCAAGCCCAATAGAAATAACCAAATGTGGGAGACAAGAGGCAAAGTGGAAGTGAGAAAGAGGAACTGAACGGGGGAGGAGAACAGCTCATGAACTTCTTCAGACACGAAAGCATACGGTAATTAACAAATGTAAAATAAAAAGTGGAGACAGTTGAGACTTTGGAGCTCTCCTATGGCTTCAGCTTCTGCTGCTAAGTTCAGGGGAAAAAACTGCTTGTATGCCTCCTGAGAGGGCAAGGCATTCAAAAAACATTCTTAAACTTGAGTACCAGCACTGATCTAAAAAGGGAAATTATGCAGAACCTATTCTTGAAATGCTGTAAAGAAAACACATGTTCAGCTCCTGTGTGGAAGGCCACAGATTCAATTACAATTTGCTAAGAACAAAGTGTGATAAGAACTCCATCAATATATTCCTTAAAATAATACTTATTTTAATGTCAAGAAGCACTATATAGGCTGCATGAACAAAATCAAGTTACTTCCCACACAAATAACATAGTCTTTAACTATGTGATTACACATTATGTAAAATTCAATACAATATATTCATGATTTATAAGATTTTGCATCTTAACATATAGAATATTGTGAAATATTTATGGATTTTGACTACAGTATTTGTTATAGCAGGTATTTTTATTGTACCTCTAATATCTTAATCTGTGATATATTTTCTGACAATATTACAACGGTATTTAAATGTTATTATTTCTCTACTGCCTGTAACTGATGGGCTTGATTGGTAAATAAAAAGCAACCATGGTACTGAAGATCACTAGAAAAGCCACCCTTCCTCCTTGTTTGTCTTCACTGATTGCTGAGAACTTCTTTACCTTGGTTTCTCCTAGCTAAACATAATATACAATTCTTTTCTATACTCCTGGTAAGTCCAACATAAAATGTTTCACATACAGTGCTAGGGAGCAGGGCTTATCAGGAATTCAGTTAGATACAATAAATTCTATTTTCAAGGGTGAAAAAACTATGTGCTCTTAAGAGTTTTCACTGGGGTTTAATAAGTTATACCTGATGAAAAGGCAGATTATTTCACAAGGATGCTGATGAACTCGTAATAGAACCAGACACATAATTTAGATAAGATTACTGTCAGTATTAAAAATCTAAGGCTCCAGTGTGGCTAAACCCCAGCCATTAACGCTTGTGGGGTGGGAGGAGAGTTAAATTTATATCAATAAATCTTTTTCTGCATCTGGAGACCCTGTAAACCTGAATGTGCAAAACTGGGAAGAAAGCATTTCCCTCAGTCAAATGCTCTGTACAGTTTCCAGAGCATAAGTATTAACCAGACATGCATTTTTCATGTGCAATTATTTAAAATGTTAATTTTGATTAAACATAATATCATTAGCATTAATATATTGATGGAACTTTACTACACTGCATTTCAATATACTATCATACCTGCTGAGCCAGAGGGGGGAGGAGCACCAGCTTTCTGCCACTCGGTAGCTTCAGCAGCCATTCTACGAACATAGGCATCATCCACGCACATCAAAATGTTTTCTGGCTTTATATCCGTATGAATGATCTTGCACTTGCTGTGTAGATAATCTAGACCTTGAAGTACCTAATTACAAAAGGATGTTTTAAAAATTTATTTTAATTACCCAAACCAAGCTAAATGCATTTGTTATTAGTACAGAGATGTCCAGCCAATTGCCTGCAGTCCATTTGTGGCCCAGATAATTTATTTAGCTCATAAAAACAGTTTCTGACTTCAGACTTTCATGAGTAAGATACTCACTGGCTAAACTGCCTTGATAACAGCAACCTGCTATCAGACTTCCATTTCCAAGTGCTCCTTAGCTGATCTGCACATGTGTAAAAAATACTTGCTGCATCTTTCTTTGAAAAGGGAATCTGGCTAGTCCTCACTGGTTTAAAACATAGTTATTTGGAAAAGAAAACCCTCCAAGTACTACATGCTTGTAGTAAACTAAAGTCTAGTTTGTGAATAAGCATCTTATAATTGATTATAAAAATAAAAGCAAAGAGAGAACTGTGTTGTTGGGATGAAATGCTATCTATAGTTTTCCTCAGAATGCCAACAGTAATTCAGCTTCTAATGTGACCGACACATCACGATTTGTCTACCTGTATTTGTCGTGTTTATTTTTTCACTAGTCTTTCATACTCTCTGCAGGCTAAAACCTGCTGGCTCATATCAAACCTTCATATCAAAGTCTTCAAAATGCATTCTGGGACAAAAAAGAAAACATGATTTTTACACAATGAAAAAAAATAATTTTTCAATTCTAACTGGAACAGAAATACAGTTGTTTGTGTGATTTTACACATTTTTTAGGTAAAGCCTAGGTATGATAAACTGCAGAAGTCAACTGCTACAGTTATTCAGTACAGAATAATGTAACAGCATAAACCAGGCTACTATGATAACCTACATAACTATTGTAGCAAAACATCAGCAACAAAGAAAAAAAGCAGAAACCTAGCTGAACCCATTTAAAAGACTTCTTTCAATGTTATACAGCAAGAAACAGACCTCCAGACTCATGAGCTCCAGCTACAAGAACATCCTGCCAGTCTCTGTATTTTGTAAATAAACTAGCAAGCTTCTCGCTCTCAGGATCCTTTAAGACATAGCTAACTAGGGTCAACTTTAAAAGCAAACCTGTTGATTCAAAATACCAGTAACAAAATACAAAGATATTAGTCTACCACCCAGTTCTAAGCTTGTTCCAGAACTGGTATCCATCCATCCAGCATGCAAGGTAGCTCAAAAGAAGAGCAGACGCAACATGAATATATTCACACTCAGGCTAACGTATCCTAGAAACAACTCAAGTGCATGGCTCTGCTTTCTCCAGTTCTGGAGCTAGAGTAGAACAGCCACTGTTTTGAAAAGCTTTCTTCATATGCCTAGATGAAAACTCTATGCTCATTTAAGCAGGACTTAGTGCTAGTGGCAATGGTACACCGAAAACCTGCTCCGTTCTTGATAATCTGGATTTTTTTCTTGTAGACCCAAAATTTGCTTAACCACTTGCCAAAGCAACTGAAGGAATACACAGTATGTCTTAAAATCAGAAATGTTAAAGAAAGATTGGTTTATTATGGGAAGTTAGTTAGCAGTTTAGTGACTTCAAAATTTACAAGAGGCATTAAGAGCAATAGCAACATAAAGATGGATTATAATAGTCGCTTTCCTCCCCCACTACACTACAGACTGTTTTACAAATTACCACTGAATGTCTATAATTCTGAGGCCAAGAAAAATAAAAGATTCCAGAGTATACTGAAAGCCATAAACATTCACAAGATAAATAAATATCTGTTCCACTCTGACCTGCGAAAGTGGCATTTATATGAAAACAGACTTGATATCTCCCACTTCAAAAAGACAGCCTTCACCCCTTTTAGTAAGTGTCACAGGGACACCTTTGTCTTTAATTTGGTTGACGAATCCTCTTTTGGGAGACAAAAAAATTTTTTTTTTTTAGAAAACCAAAACTGTAAATCAGAAGGTTGTACTTTTTCCCTTGTAAGGTCACAAGGTCAGTTTCACATAAGGAAATTCATAATTGGCAGGTTTTAATTAATATTCACTTTTTATCTCTTCATTCAAGGAGCCACATCATACTGACCCATTAAGATTTACTATATTGCAAATCCAAGCAAAAGTGAAAACCTTCATTGATAAATACATGATACTCATTTCAGCATCAGTTTTAGAACATGACCCTCTCAAAAGAGACCGATGCTATACATTTTACAAACCAAAGTAAGGAATTAAATAAATGGACCCTTCCAATCATCTCCACTGCAAACAAGGAAATGCAGCAACTAGCCCTATTTTCAGTTCTGCAAGGTCTTCTCTTGCACAACAATTCATATAACTCTACCCCAGAGGAAAAAAAGCCTGGTTGAAACCAAAATGAAATTTTTCATTAAGAAACTCAACTCTCAACTGCATTTTAAAACAAACCTAATTTTGCCCCAAAGCTCAAAAGTACTCAAAAAGTGGAAAAAAAAATAATCTTCCAAATCATAGCATAAAAAAATTACTTTTCAATTGTAGCATGGAATTATAGTACATTCTGAAACAAAATGGCTTGCTGCACAGTAACACCAGGCATTAATTGTTTCATATTCAAGTTTCACAAGTAAGTTTTTAGAACATGCATACCATAGGTTTTGTCTCAGTAGAATAAGTATCTGTATTCTCTTTAATGAGATGAACAACCTCGAGTCTTATCAGTTAATGCCATTCTCATTAGTCCAGAACAGTGACTCACAAACTCCAATCTCACAAAAATAAAACCTTTTTAATCTTTCAGGACTAACACATTCCTCTTTTTTCAAATATCAAGTGTCTGAATTATCTGCAATTTTTACCACTGCTTACATTCAAGGAGTAACTTAGGTTGGAAAACTAGGTGATTTAAACCTTCCCTTCCCTAAGTCATACCGGCTTCAAAGTTGTAACTAACTTCAAAATCAGACCAGTCTGCTCTAGAGTTTTTATCCAGTTCATTTCTAAGATGTAGACTACGTAACACTGTAGACAACCTGTTCCAGCGTCTTACCACCCTACAAAGAATTTTCTCACTACAAAGAATTTCATCCTAATACATAACCAGAACTTCACTTGTAGTAAGTCACATACACTGCTTCTTGTCCTATCTCCATGTACCAACAAGAGAAGTTTGGCTCCATTTTCTCTATCTGTCCTGAAGAGATCACAAGTTTCCCCCTTTATTAGCCTTTTCTTCTTAAAACTGAACAAATCAGTCCATGTTGTATGTACTTGTATCTACCACTTGAGTCAAGTTCCACAGTCACGACAATCACAGAAATCAATGAGAGCCTCCCCCTTATCGGGGGTCCTACAGGCTCCTGTCCTTGCTGACCCACTTCTCACTGGGTTGTGGTCACCATCCCTGAAGATTCCACCTGAAAGTCCTCCTCTGCTACATCACAGGCGCCTGTTGGCAAAGACGCCATGAAGCTGGGTTCAGAAGTTTTCCTTCCAAAAAGGGGTTGTGGCTTGGCTTATAGGCAGTGTAACTGAGGTAAGAGTAAACTACTGCTAAACCTGATCTATCAAGAAATTACACAGTAATTTCTCATGTTTTGGCCAAACAAAGGTGCAACCAGCGCAAAAACATTCCAGAGAAAGACAACATTCACCAAAAACAGTGGATATTTATATGCACACATGATACAAATATACACATTCCCTTTCCTTCACAGGCAGCTCAGTTCAGCTGGAGCACTATGGTTACTACAACTCCTGATTTCTAGTATCTGAGCCACCTAGTTGTACAGGTGTTAATGGACCCAAAATTTCAACTGCAGAGTAACAACCTCCTCAAATTTGTTCTTTAGCTAATTCTGATGAAAGAGATAACAGGTTGATATTCACCAGCTGACATACAGTAATAATTACAAAGAAAGTTTAACAGATCGCTTACTAATTTATAGGTAAAGTTGATGAAAGGCAATACTAGTTACTGAAGTGCCAGAATACTTCATTCCTCATTTGTAGGTATTAACTGCTGATGGATTAATACAGAATCAGAGATATACATATGACTTTTCCTTGCTGAGATACTATTTCTCCTTAAGATCACCTCTCAGGAACTTGATTTTCACAGTAGAGCAAAAGAATGCATTTTGAAAGAACATGTCCCAGTGAAATGTTCTTAACTGTTTCATCTTGTTAACCCTCTGACCACAAAAACTTAAATACAGAGAGATGACAATTTTTCAAATATAATTTTTGTCTGCTTTATAATATTATCTCCCTCCATTCTGGAATTTTATATTCCAGAAGATCTTATTAAGAACCATGATGTGTCAACCAAAACTGCAATTGAACACGAATATCCTTACGTCTATGAAAAAGACTTATTGCTTCAACTTTTTATTTTCTAAAGCAGCTCAGGAAACTCTTCTCAGTGGGAAACCCTGATTTAAAAAAAAAAACAAACAGAAAAGCCTGCAGCATGCAGAAATGAAGGCTGTCCAAAAAGATGCTCCTGCAAACCTCCCCAGGACTACCAATAAAATTATCTTAGATATTCATCAGCAAGAGTTCAGTTGAAATATCACCATTCTAACCTTCAAACTGTTAACAGTGGTAGAAAAACCTAATTAAAACATTAGCAAATCTTACCTGTCGAATTATACTTTTTACACAACGGATGGGAAGGCCTTGATAATTGGATTTGATTATCCATTTCAGGAGATGATGTCCAAGTACTTCGAAGACCATACAGACATCTGGGATTTAATTAAGGTTAATTTCCAAATAAACTTGTTGAGGAGATCAACACAAACGTCTGTTTGTGTACTGGCTAAAGTCATCACCACCCTGTTAGAGGGAAAACACCTCCGCCTAAAATGAGCAGAACACAGTACATGTTTTGGTATAATATTTCAATTGTAAGTGTCATATATAAGAACAGCGCTCAAATGCAAAACAAATGAAACATTTCAATTATACAAATCTTGTCAAGTATTTCCATATATTAACAGCAACATTAGGGTGAACAATGAAATAGGTAATTCTAGAAAACAAATAATTATTTTTGTTTTCTTTGAAACAGAAGTACTGATTCGGCCTATAATGTCTAGCTTCTAATAAACTTTCAATGATATGAATAGACTTTTAACAACAAAAGTCTGCAGCAACAGTGTTTTAGAAAACGAACCATACTAGAAATCTTTCTGATTAGGCTCAATTAAGAATCACTTGACAATAAAGCCTCAAGTAGTAAGAGAATGGATCTCTTACCACCTACAGTGTTAACTGCTGAGAATAATGTCAATCACCAAAAAAATCAGGAACAAAGAAAATGCAGAACTCCGAAGCAACATGCAAAAAACACAATGCCAAAAAGTTTAATTTGACCAAGCATCTACTATTGGCCCCCAACAGCGGTCAACAGAAGATGGTCAGGGAAAAGTTATCAGGGAAAAACAAAATGTAGGAGCCTCCACTGATCTGTGGTTCAAGGGCTTCCTAAGATAGAGATTCTACACTTAATATACCTCGGTAGGTTATCTTTCCATTAAGAAAGTATTCAGATATTCAAGCTAATTTTAAGTTTCATCAGCCATAACATTCCCCCAAGACATTAATGATTTGACCAAGTTAATCCTCAGACATGAGCTGCAAATGACCTTGACATCCCTGGAAATCAGAAAGAATGTTAAAATCTTAACTACATGAACCTGCAACCTTGCAAAGAATAATGTAAAACAAATAACAGAAAATTAATTGACAGATACTGCAGGAAAATCTCAATGGATTAAATTAGACTGTATCTCAAAAGGCCATTCATAAAGAACTACACACTGTTAGCGGAGAAATCTTACCTAGCTTCTAATCAAGTTAGTAAGTTTTACTAACTAGAGACTTGGCAATGATCTTAAGAGTCACTGTCTTAACTGCTGTCAAAATGAGATTTACCTTGTTTATCAGTTTATCATTTACATTCTTCTCAAGTACCTACCTCTATGCATAAAGCTAACTTAAGTTTTGAAATCTATATCCCTTATGCTGGAGTTAGATCAAAGTTAAAAGGTCTCGGGACTGGTCAAAGCACACTGTGAAGGATGGTAACATTTTGATTGCTGCTACCTTTCATCTCCCTTCATGTTCCTTAATTCCTGTATTAAAGGAGACAGCGAATAGCCATTTCCCAATCGTATCAATCAAGTCTACTCAGGATATTATAAAACTGTGTTCCATGCAGAAAAGGAAACAGTCTTGGTTACTCTACCACACAAGCACCCAATGAACAGAAGTCACTAGCAGAGCACACAGCCATCAAAAAGGATGAGCAGAGCACAAGAGCCCTGCATGGCTTATTAACCTAGCCCACACAGTGAAGTCGCAATGCTACAGCAACACAACAGATTTCAGAAAGGCAAGGCACTGAAGCATTCAGAGATGAAATTTAGGACACCCGCCCACAGCCCTTCAGACCACTGCTGCTGCAAACTGTCCAATGCACATTCCTGTCATTCCTTGCACGTAGGGAAGTGCTAAGCCTTGCCAGTAACCAGAAGAGAAAGGGGTGCAGGGAAGTGAATAGCTGAAAGGGGAAAAGAGGGCACCAAGTAGGAAGATGCAAGGAGAAAAGGCAGAGGCAGGCAAAGAGAGGAGGGCCACAAGAAAGAGACGTGATGTCTATCTGAAGAAAAGATGGCAATGTTTTGCTGGAAACACTCAGACAAACTCAAGGTAGTGCTCAGCACTGGGCAAAAGACACAAGAGGCTCAGTGTTTGGAGTAGGTACTCAAAAATGTTGTCTGCTTTACTATCCTGACCTGAAAAACATTACCTGTCAACCAGACTGCCCACTACAAAGCGTTTGGGAAAAGCTGTGCATTAATTGTTGGGAAACCAGCCACACATGCCCCAGGATCTTCCTGCAGCACCAACATCCTGACAGATGAGTACGTCCAAAAAGTCCTCCCGCAAAAATAAACCTGAAGCCCACCAGGCAGACATGCCTCTTCTGAAACACTGTGAAGCAGATTGGGAAATGTCTGAAACGGGGAAACTGAGCAGAGCAGCAAAGGTGAGAGCAAACATAACATGAATCAGCTGACAGACTTAAGTACTTAAAACTGTTCTTTCTTGACTTAAAGCTTACCAGTAAGTATCTATCTATCTATAAACACACATTACAGAAGCACTCAGAGATTAGATGAGAGTTAGACACTAGTTAAATGAAATAAGGTTCTGGTACCAACATAAAACACTTCTGGGATGTATCTCAGCAGCTTCTGGACTGGCAGCATTTATGCTTTATGTCATGTAATTAATGCTGTATATTCTTTGGAGGTAATTTTATTGTAATCATTATAATGTCTGACTGTGTCAGGAATGTTTCCTTCCTTATCTTTTTACTTGTCTCTCCAAATACTTGTTTCATTATGTGATTATCTGAATATTTTATTTAAAAAATGCTACACTCAAATAAACATTTATTAAGGCTCTAATAAATTTCCAGCGCAGACAAACATAATAACCTACACTTATTGAAAACACCAAAGTGCCCAAGTTTGCGAATTCTGTTATTTCCTGAAAAAAAAATAAAAAAAATCATGATTGCAATCTTTTTAAAATGTTCAAGTAGTTAAAGAAATTATTAGCCTAGCGTAGCACAAGACACATTGTTAAAATCCCTTTGTATATAAACATTTCTTACAGCTCCTACGAGAAACATGACACAGTGCAAGCCAGTGACTCTGCACGTTCCAGCTCTGTGCTACTCAGCTCTAGACAAGTTTCTCTGTCTGGAAGCTCCACGCCATTTTGTGGTATTAGCCATCCACAGGATTCACCCACCTCTCTTCTGTCTTGCTTTAAATTTTAAATGTATTCCATAACCAACGATCTAGCCCCTATGAAGCGTATGTTGTTTTAATTTACAGTCAAGGAACAGATATTTAGTGATTTTCCCAAAGGAAGCTGGAAACAGCAGAGCATGGAAGAACTCTCAAATTCCTGTATTTCTCTCAACCTATTTAACTCAGTAACACTAACGTAGCACTAATAGGGTATTTTTAAAGTGGAAACAAATCGCAGCAAAACATTAAAATCAGTTACCTGCTCCCTCCCAAAAGAACTTGCACCAAAGATTATTTTCCTAGAAGATAAAAAGGAGTTGATCAAATCAGCAGTGCAACCAACCGCCGCTCAAACTGGCAATGCAACTCAGGATGCACAAGCTGTTTACAAGAAAACTTAAAGCATAAGATACTTGACCCCATATGTTCATTGCTGGTTAGGACTTTGACAGACTTCCAGCTGTAATTTCAATTTGAGTGCAGTGTCAACACATCCTGTCTACTGTACCTTTCTGAAAAATGTACTTCTCAGTAAGGCAGGAACATCTGCCTTCCACATAAAACAACTTGTGTACTGTCAGGTTCTCAACATGAAAGTAAAACTGCAATAAAATAAATCAACATCAGCTGTCCAGATGGTAACACAAAGCTATCTGAACCCTTATTTTTCACTAGTACGTTGTCTTTTTTGGCTATGCCAACTTAAGTGCCATATTTCAAAAGATAAAGTTTGGATATGCTTTCAAAATATTATCACCAACAAAATTTACTCTTCATACTTAAAAATGGCTCTCACCTTTAATACAGACACATACATAATTATGAATCTTAGTAACAGTTTAAGAATGTTATTGGGAAACTGCTCTGTTAAACAGATTAAGAGTTATTTCTATGTATTGTTATTTCTATGAATGCATTTTCTTGTTCCCTATTTCATATTAGAAAACAGCAAGTAAAAATTTCTGATTTCTAAAAATAACTGATTATCCCTCAATTGCACAGCTGACAGCTAAAGACCTTAAGTGCTTTGGTTGCATTATTTCTTTGTAAACAGTTATACAAAATAGATACATCTATAAAATACTTCTTAATAAGCATCTCGGCTCAGCTCATACATTAAAACCTGTTTTTCTGTAGCACAACAGCTACAAGAAACCCTCACCAGGGCTCTTTGCTTCACTGTGTTAAGCAGTCTGCTTTATCACAAGCCATTTATATACAGATTGACATGACTACTGGCAACTGTATGGTTTATTTTAATATGATAATAAAACCCAGGCAATAAGCAGACTACACTAACTTCACCTACATTTAAGCACATTTCTACCACAGCAGCTGACCACTGAAGCAACCAGGAAACAAATCAAAATGGGACAAAAGGAAAGCAGTTAAGATGCCATTCTGTAACTGAGGATACTTGTCCCCACACTCTCATAATTTATGTCAAGAGACAGATGGACCAGACGAAAACTGCTCTCATGCTTTTCCCTTAAAGGATGCTTTCTAGTGGGCATACGTATTTACTGACAGTAACTTCTTAGAGGATGAGAGTAGACGAAGAGCACCTTAACCTGATCTGCTGAAGACTGAAGGTCCATCACCAAAATCAACTCTGTGTTAAGCTCTTTAGAGCAGGAACTGATTCATTTTCTGGTAGCACGAAACCATGAACAATGAGGTCTGTTATTAGGGCTCCAAGATACAAGTATACACATAAATACCAGCTGTAACAGAAAATGAAAGCACAGTAATATAATAAGCTGCTAAAATATCTAATATAATTAGGAATGATAACTCACTTTAGCTCAACTCTGAAAGCAAATGCATTCATAGACCCAAAATTTTCCCTGAGAACAATATTCCATCACATTTTACTGTATCTCTTCTTTCCCAACACTCCCTCCCCTCCTTTTTTTTAAGAAAGCATTTGAAGATAAAGCTTTAAAATCTTTGCCAAAAAAGAGGTTAACACCTGGACAAAAGAGGCTCATACAAACAAGTGAAGAATCTCCATGCCCCTACATTTCCCACAAGAAAACACAAACCAGCTTCTTCACGACACTGACACTTTTCTTTCTCTTTACCAGCCTTAGGCAAAACGCATTTCCTATAAGCCCCAGTTATTACAAACCTTTTCAGTAAAACTCCAATTTTTACATGAACTATCTCTAGTTCTAGCAGAACATGACAGGATTCACGAGAATTTTCTATTTTGCAATGTGTTTAGAAAAGCTAAGCTACTTTCACTCCAGCGACTGCATTACACACTGGACTACTCTTTGCATCTAGGTTAATGCATATTTAAAGTAATACTAACTAGAAAAAAAGGCAAACTAAAAGCTTACTTATGTCAGCAGATCAGTTTTAATGAAGATGCCATGTTTTCAAAAGGATACGAATTCCATTCATTCCAGAAATTTTGAAGTCATCAATCAGCTGCACAACCATATCCTTGTTGGGATCATTAGGGTCACTTTCACGAACCTAAACCAAGAATGGAAACACTGACATTTTAGGGTAAAAATCACTTTAAAATACTAGTTAGTTAGCTTTCCACATGAAGTCAAACACTATTTTGGAGCTTCAGAAATCACAGTAACACATAAAATAAAGCAGATATGTAGGAAAAACTATGTAAAAAGAGTTTAAAAACAATATTCTGCTCCATTTTTAGGGTTTTTTTTCTGTTATTATTGATATTGAGCAATGTATTGCATGAGTGATACTTACACATTTGAGCAATTTTATTTCATCCAAGGCTGTCTCTGTATAATGTTGGGCACTTTTGACAACTTTCATTGCAACAAACCTTTTTCCCCTTGAAAAGAACAAAAATATTTTCAACACATGCTTTGAACTAAAATAGACATACTTCAAAGCTTGGGAAATTTTGAATAAAGTATTTCTTAACCTAATATATTCTGACAGAAAACACTGACGTTACAACTAAAACCAGCTTCTATCAATACTCTGTTAACAGTCTGACATATTGAATATTCTGTTTCCTTGATGCTAATGCCTTTAAAAGAGGAATTTGTTTACATATTTTATCATTCAGTCAGGGTTTATTTTTTCATTTAAAACAATTAAAAACAGTAGCTCACTCTTGCATTTTCAAGACAACATGCAAATTCAATAAGCAAAGCTAATTTGTCAAAGAAAACAGATACATAGTTATTTCTGAGAGCTTTTGTAAGCTAAACCCTTAACCAAGTGCAAAATAAGACTGCAGACATCTTTCTGCATAAAAAGATAGCAAACATTCACAAAACTTTATCATGCATGTAAAACAAAAGATACTCCAAACAAAATACTGTATATTAAGGAAAAAGTAAATGGAAATAAATAGTTTTCTTACTGCATATCCCAGCATAGCCAGACTGTAGAGAAGTGTCCCCATCCTAACTTTCTAATAACATGGTACCGGCCATTGAAAAGATCACCAATTTTCACTGGATGATAGCCTCCTTTCATGAAAAAATGAGAAGAAAAAGAATATTCAGAAAACAAACAATAGTTCCCAGGTTTTCAAGTAACTCTTGTAGTATAAATATTTCTCTTCAAATTGCCTTGTACTATAAATAGGGTATCTAAAGAGTATTTTACTCCAGTGTTAAAAATTCTGCCTTACTTGGCCTGGAGGGAAAAAACTCACGTCCTGTAACTAGTGTAGAGTTTATTCACCCTTCTCTCTTATGGCTTTTATTTATGGTAAAATTACCATCTGTTCTCTATTTCCCCAGGCTTATCTTCCACTTCACAGAGAGTACAGGAAAGATCTACATTATTTCTTTTATCATATTTGAAGCTTCTCCAGTCAACATACTTTGGATGAATCTCAACAGAGATTGTTTTAATTCCCATTTGCTTTCTACTAATAAAGGCAGCAATAAAATACTTCCTGAGAAAATGTTAAGAACAATGCAGACTTTACTGATGCTCTTCTGCTTGGCTCCCGACCCATAGCAGCAATGCATTTTTCTCATGTCTGAGGTTTTTACAGTGAGGAAGAAGAGAGAGTAGGCAGCTACGGGCTTTGTCTGAACTGCTGTCTGCTTGTACTGAAGTCTGCAGTCCTGACTTACACCACGACACAGGTCCTCAAAGCCTCATTTGGCAGAAAGGCCAATGGGACACAGCAGGCTGGAGCTCTGGTTTCCAGGCAGTGTGAGAAGGTGCAATGATGCTTTCTGTTTCCTTTGTATTTTAAGAGGCATTCTTTCTCCCAGTCAAATACAGGCAAGTCAGTGACCACACAAGATTATTATTCAGACCTTAACACACTAACAACCACAATTTTGCCTAAATTGCAAACAAATCTCAAGCTGCACCATGCAATCCTCCAGGACATTGCCAGCAGCAGACTCAGAGCAGCTGTCAAGAAATCACTTCTTTGACTCTTTCTGGTCCTTCACAATGTCTCACGCCCAACTATCCTCTGGCAGGATCCTCAGTTATTGACTATTCCACTTAAAATCAGGAAAACCCCAGACTCCTTTCTCCAAGTTCCTAGATTTGTTTTGAAACTCCCTGAAAATCTTGTTAGAACTGGCGCCGAGTTAAGACAACAATGTGAACTTATAACTTCCTTGGATTTAAAACAGGGGCTCTGCTTTTATCTCCTTTTTATCTGTGGGACAGCAACATTAAATCTGGATATATTTATATCCTTTATTTGATAGTAACATCTTTTGCCTTAACAGAAGAGTTTATTTGTAAACTTTTCTCAAAGGCTTCTAGAGCAGATAAATAAATTTAACACAATTGTACAATAGAATTATAAAGATCACATATTCAACAGAATGACAAAGCTTAAGTAATATACTGCTTTCAACGCTGGCATGTATAAACTGAAACTCAAACACACAGAGCTTCAACATTTGTATGTTAAGGTGTGACTTCAAGCTTAGCAGACACTCACTGGTTTGATCACATCCTCAAATATAAGCTGACCCATCTGACACACTGCAACTGCCCAGGCTCCTGCACATAATACCCCTGGCAGAGACTCAAACAGCTCAGGCCAGAGCAGCAAGGGAGCAGCACTCACAAGTATTCCTCTCAACAGGGGTCAGTCTGAACCAAGCGACAGCAACAAATAATTCCAGATGGGTAGCATAAGGCTCAGCTACACACAGCACTGGCTTCACACACCTCCCTGCCCACCTGCCTCCAGGTTTATACCACCACAGAAGGCAGAACATGTTCACCAGGCACAGAAATGAGTCTGATGTGCACAGGTAGCATGGACAGACACAGGGTGCAGCCTCAGCTCACCCAACCTAGCATAAGGAGCTGAAGTTCCATCTTTACCATGAGTATTTTGCACAAGAACAACCTTTACACCTTTAACCCATGGGAGTCATACACTAGCACACACAGTATTTCATTTCACAAATCATTAGGTACACAGACACCACCATTTTCAGCTTAAAAAGAGCAAAGCAAAAAGAAGGCTCTAGTTCAGGAGCAGGATATGGCATTACAGGAGGACCAACACAAACAGACCTAGGTTAGGGCCAAATCTCAGGACTCCCCTCCATCACCAGAAAGGAAATGTTCATGCAAAGCTGTCAGGACAGCCCACCTAGGAATCTAAAAAGATACCTTCATTTCCACTGCTGAATTGTGTCAACCTAAGTAAGAATGCATAACATTGGAAAGCAAGGAGTTCCCACTTGGCAAAGAAAGAAAACAAGTCACTTGTGGAACACCCAACCAGATTTACACTTCAGGAAAGCACGGGGGACACGGACTTACGGAGAATAAGTGTTGACTATAATGATGCCCACTTCATTTGCAACAAGAAACTGTATCAGCTACATAATAAGCCTACATCTATTGCAGCTTCATTATTAGAGAAATTTTGCTGAATGCACACACACAAATCCATACTGATAGAAACATTAAAAACAAAATTAAATTTTAATTGTCTATTTAACTGCCTTTGCAGAAACAGTTGATGAAAATATTTTAAAAACTGGATAAATAGAATCATATTTCAAAACAGCTTTTAAATGGCTTAAACCAACAACAACAAAATTATATTCTTTGGTAAATTATTTCCATAAAGCTCTATTCAAGAGAATGAAGTGATGGATATAAGTGGAAGGTTAAAGAACATACATCAATTCTATTACTTAAAGGTTTGCATTTGTGAAATGAATCAAGTCGGGTGACTTGAGAGCTAGAACTATGTGAAACAGTTCCACATCATTCATTATAGCAGTATCATTTGTTCCAATTTGATTTTTGTCCTGCAGGTATCATTGCATGAAAACAGTGAGTATGAAATGTTATTCTCTCTATCTCCTTTGCAAAACAGGTATGATTAAAAAACCTGAGGTGTATTTAACACCCAGTTTTAACACCTCTCTATGGCTTGCAAACAGATTTTAAAATTCAACAATACAAATGTTTCTGAAATGTTTTATAATTTTCCTAAACATCTAGTTTTACTCAATCATTCCTTAGCAGTTATATGGCTTCAGAAGTACAGAAGAACACTCATAGTTCATGCAGCCTTCTGCACTGTCAGAAGGGTGCAAGTGGGCCTTCAAGTACATAAAACAATGTCCAGAAATAAATTTTTGCACTGAACAAGATGTTTTAACATGTTAACAGCATAACACTCAATGATGAAGAATTTAAATACAGGTAGACATATGCCTCTAAAAATAGCTGAGGTAAACAAGTGCCTTATAAGGCTGCCTCTCTGCAGATAGCTTTTGGCCTAATTGTGCTTCAAAGGGTCAAAAATCAGAAACTTGGGATAGTTTCTTCCCATCAGAGACAGGACAGAGAACACCCTACAGGGGAAATCCAAGATACCAAAGTCAAGTTAATAAACTGGGGGTTGATAAAGTTACTTTAGTAAAATCTACGTACTGCAAGAATAACAATACTATATATGTGCAAGCCATGTTATTTTGGTCCCTATAGCACTGCCATAACTAATTATAGCAACACACTAGCATATGTACAGATACCAACAGCAGCAGCATAATCTCTGAGTATATACATGGGCACAAGATACTTTCTAAGCCACAACAGGTGCCAGTTCTGGCAATAATCAATCACCATTCCTGTGCATATTACTCCCTGATTATTTACATCAGCAACATACTCATTTACAGGTTGTGAACAACCAGGTAACAGCACTTTTAATTTAAATACATTTTAAAAACTGGTGTCATCCTACAAGAAATGCAATTATTTAAATTCTACACAATATAGGAAGTATTTCTAAATAGTCATAACAAGAAAATATTTATGCAAAATTAATGGGTTGAGAACAATACTGGTATTTGAAAATATACAATGTATAAGTGGCATTGCTGATAACGTAACAAAAAATCCTTGTTGTGCTATTCACTGCAGCACACACACAAAAAGTGTCTCTCACTGCTAGCTAGTGCAACGTGCACTCAAGAAAGAGGGTCAGGAAAATGAGATCATTATTCCTAAATGTTTGCTGAATGTATTGGTAATTGTAGCTGGCTAGTTCTATGCTTGTATACGGAATTATTCCCTTTGTGAACTGGATGAATGGGAGACATCTCCAGGGGCAAGGATGATGATCAGAGAAGCAAAGAATCCCAATTACATCCATGACACAACTGGCTTTTAGAAAAATCTCCAAGTGTTTCAAAGCTTTTCAGAAAAGAAGAAAAACTACCTTCACTGCCTAAGTACCCCTCAACAAATCACATAGTTGGACTTCTGGTATTTCCATTCCTTAAACAAAGATTTGACCAGCATTTAATGTAAATTTAACAACACCCACAGAAATCATTTCACAGATTTAAACAGGCCCTGCAGGAAGCCCCCAGGGAACAGGGTTAGTCTGTGCTTTACACCCACGGCTGTTAGTTGTCTCTTTCACATCGGATGCTAATTCAAATTAATCCAATTTCCTGATTAAAAATACTATCATGACTATTTGCTAACCACCATGTAACGTGGTGAAGACGCGAGCCCAGCACATAGGTGTTTTATACTTAAAATGTGAAAAAGAAAATTAGTAACAAAAATGCCCAAGCACTGGGAAGTACAGTTAACAGGTAAAACGTTGGATTAATTAAAAAATTAATTATATACCCCCTCATCAAAATTGCCTTCCTAGGAAATTTCAGCCTGGGGTTGAGAACAGATGAAGTATTTCTGTGCCTAACTCAAAAATCTGGGAGACTGCCATTTTGGAGATAGTATGAGGAAGACAAGAGGCACTCCAGTAATAAATTATAATTTCCAAATACTTATCTCCCACTCTCTAAATACAGATAAGGCTACCCAAACCACAGAAAACATATTGAATAAAATCTATCTCAAATTAACGGAAGTACTGTATCTAAAAGCCATCCCTGGGATTCTTTACCAAGTAACTTACTCATTCTCCATACTGAATATAAAAAAACAAAACAGGAAGTCTGTATGGCCCCAGATCATCCCAATCTGACCATTCGAGCCAAGATTCTTACGGGACCTTTCCCTCAGCTCAACTCCAACAGGCTAAAAAGAAGAAAACATACTGACCAGTCTTACTGGAAATTACAGTCAGAGAACAGGTGAACTGGAACAACAAATGCGCTGTTCTCAAAGAAACAAATAATGGTTATGACATCAAAATGAACTAAAGCTTGAGCCATCTTTAATACACTTTCATCAGTTCAATGCTTCAAAAGCAGAATCCAGAAGAACCTTTAAGCACACAGAAGTACCCTTTAATTTTTCAGGAAACGTGCAAGTATTCTTAGTGCAAATGTAGTTCATTTTAAAAGCACAGAGATCTCTCTATTGACCTGCTCTAGTCACAGAGATTCTAGTCAAGCAGGTAGCATAAGCAGGCTGTAAACTCAGACTATTTTGTTGTTTGTTTTGTGATGTAGCTTCTCCAGATGATGACATTGTGCAAGAGATACTGGAACACAGACAACAATGGATAGTTTGAAATTAAATGCAACCCTTACTTTAGGGAAGAAGTGAGGGCCTTGAAACACTTAATCAAGGAAATACAGATGTTTACAAGTAAACAGATGTTTAAACCACAGATCCTTAATCACTGATGGAATATGCTACAAATACCAAAAGAGTTATCTTAAGGAACAAACATGTTGTGACAGAAGCACTTTTTTCTTTAATTAAAAAAATACATGCTTTAGCAATATGTTTTTCTCTTCCCTGCTGCAGACTTCAACATTTAGTTGGAGTTTACTGCATTGTTTTCATGACTGGTATCTGTAAGCTACTTAAGTATTTCAAATACCACATATTAATAAAAGTTCTTACACCAAATTGGAACAGTCACTTGAATGAAACAGTTGATTGTTTTATATAAGTACAGTATGTTCTACTCCTATGGGAACAGACTTGCAACTTCAGCAGAGACATGAAAACAAATTTAGGTACTGACCCTCCTGTACTGCAATTACGTATTTTTATACATTTAATGATACTTAAAAAAATATAAGCAACTACAAAAACTAAAGAAATCAAAAGCTAAAACAAAGATGTAGAGAGCCTCAGACTATGCTGAGGACTGGGAAAGACAACGTGAAAAAGCAGCATGTAGCATCTTGGACTGGTGCAGGTGAGAGAAGGGGAAAGAAGATACAGACGAAAAAATAAATGTAGTTGATGTTAAAGGCTTCAAGAGATTTTAGAACCATTTGAAATGTGGAGGGTTGCTTGTTTTGGTTTGGGTGTTTCTCTTACAATTAACATCAATCCAGAAAAGTTTCTTCTCTATTCTTATAGGCAGAACATCAAGAAGAAAACAGGAATGCAACATTTGTAACCCTACTGTAAAATGTATGAATAAGCTATGGCTAAGTGAAAAAGTGAAGCTGAAGACAGCTGTGCCTCTGGACCTGAAACAAGCAGTTGTTTATAATTCTCATATCAATAAGTTCTGTAGTTGAAGATCAGGTCTTTAAAAGCCATCCAAGAACTAGAGTTAAGATCTGCATGACAGTGCCTGCCCTTGTGAACACTGCTGAGTGCACACACCTTTACAGTAATCTGCAGGATCTTCTTGCTCCTCATCGTCAGAGCCCAAGATCTCCTCCTCTGGCTCTGGTGGGGTGGGCTCCGGCAGGGGCGGCGGAGGGGGTGGTGGTGGAGGTGGCGGTGCAGAGGGAGCTTTCTGCTGAGGCTCTGGCCTGGAAACAAAGAGAGAACAACTGAGTAAAGAGCTTCCCCCCAGGGTAACACAGCCCTTTTCGGGGGTGAGAAAATGCCTGGGGAGATACCGGTCAAGCGTGTCTCACTTAGGCTCCCGCTGTCATCTTTCATATGACCTGTGGGATCTTAGGGAGGCATAGACAGAGATGTACCTGGCCAGACCAGGAGCAGGTTTCTGTGAATTTGGACTTAATCACTGGAACAGCTGATATCAAGTATTATAAAATTTTAAATATTATATTCAAAAGCATATAATATTAAAAAGAGGCATGTAATATCACATATAAAGCATAAAATCAGACAAGCTTTTAGAATTCCCAAAGAGCAAATGAGATGTTAGACCTGTCTTCTTGAGCATGATTGAGAAGAAGTATTTTTCAGAGAATACCAAGTTATTCAAAAGCTCCTGCCTGCCAGCTGAAGGAAGATCTCATTAATATACAGCAAGAAACAATCTTCTAGGGACACTGACACAAACCAGATGACTTAATGCACTTCTCATTTTAGCTGCTGCTGAGACTATGAAAAGCTGTATCAGTATACAAAATAATACAAAAACAGCTATTAGGAAGTAAGAAAGAAAAAATAATCTTCCTAGGCAGCTTATAATGCATTCCCAGAACCCGCAAAGCTTGCTTTAATATGCACTAACTGAAAAAACAGAACACCACCACAGAAACCCAACACTGTGTTTTTATCTTGTGTCTCTAGTTTAGAAAGAAAACCAAAAAATGAAATATGTTTTATATCCTGTGGTGCAAAAAGGCCGTACTTGATATTTCTAAACACTTTCAAACTACTCACATTTTGAAATTCTGAATATTTTCAATACCCATACAAATGAAATCCAGGGTTGATGCACATCTGTTTGTCAAATAATTAAGAAAGCCTTCTCCAAACAGGTTGATGCTGTTCGTTTTTTGTATTTATCCTTCACACAAATAAATAATATATTCTTGCCAAATTATATACTTGCAAAATACATTTGCAAAGTAACTCAAAAACACTTCTGCCATCAAAAGCTGTTATAATTTGCATTTGTATCTACTTCAAAGCTAAGCTGTCTGAAAAACACCATATTAAAAGTATTCTGTCATTCACGCAATAAAAAACCAGAAATCTGTCATTTGCTAATTTTTCAGCTCCTAAAATTTAGATTCAAGTGCTTTCCTGATCATGAGTAAAAACTGTATTTATGTTGATCCCACTCCTGTAGTCCTCCTCCTCACAATTCCCCACACCACCCCTTCTTCTCACACAATGCAATTGTTCAAGTAAAACAGAGCAAAAGGAGTCAAAGAGTACACAGTTGGTCAGAAATGAATTCCACTGGCAGCACGCACCGCCTGCACAGCAGCTGCTGTTATGCCTCTGCTTTAAAGGACATCACTGGAAGTTGCATGCATGTCAAATTTATCTGCCTGCCACCCCTTTCAGATAACAACATTCTTGCATTCATTGACTAAAGAGTCACATTGAAAAAGGAATATCTGGAAATAATTTATTAATGGTTTAAGTTATGATGAGGAATCTACCCAAACAAATTCATTTACGTAATTTCTAACCACAAAGTCTCAGGCATAATAGAAGAGAAAGAAGGTATCCATTAGCAGGATAAACAATAAATATGTTTGCATGCGCTCCCTCCTGTATAAATTATGCTTTTTTTTTTTGCCTTTATCTTTCCTCTCGTTCCAGATAGATGTCTCATAGATGTCCCAATGTACAATAGCTTGCACACTGTGAGGAAAGCAAACAGACATAGTAAATGGAAGGTACAGCACATCCTCTGACCAGTTCATCTTACTACACATTAGATTAATGGCCCTACAATAGCCTGGTTTCACTGTGTCAGCAAGCTGATGGTCCCCATTCACGGTCTGATATTGACAAAGCTTTAACCAAACAAATCATGGTACAAGGATCTACACTGCAAACCCTGAAATCTCATCGGCTGGGCAGAAGACTATTTTGGATACGCAGATGAAGAACTATGAAGACTTAAAAATTAGTAATGCCAATGAACAGAGAAAATAAAGCACAGAAAACTAGCTCGCACTTCATCAATGTATCAGAAAGCAGATACATTGATGTGCCAGGCAATACAGGGACATCCACCAGGGCTTAAGACTCTTTCTTTTGGACAGTACCATGATTTCACTTTGTTCTGACAACAGGTTTCCGTGTTATTATTTTGGTCACATAAGGTGGCAAACATACAGAAAAAATAGCGCAGGTTAGGGCAACTCAGTACACAGGTTCCAGGCTGAAAATCCACCGAAGCTGTGTCGATTTTTCCTCTTGAGATAACAACTTGCTGTGTTTCTTCACATGATAAAGACAATACTTTAAAGAGAATTGGAAGCATTCCTGGCACTGAGATTCACATATTTTTGTCACTCGTTTGGAAATAAACATCAAGGAATACCAAGAATCTTCCTCCAAGAGAGGAAGTGTACAACCCAAGATTAAAGAAAAGCCAGTATTTGCATTTATTCCTAGGGAAAGAGATTAAGAAACTAGAGCTGCTTCTGAGTCTTTCTCAAGTTACTATATTTTATTTTGTTTTTAACAAGCTTTTTCTTTTTTTCCTGTCTCCAATCCTAGCTGCATTTGGTATTCAGGAGTATTTCCTTTGTGGACATCAGGAAGGAAGGAAAGATATTTCCCTTATTTCCTTCTGGAGTTAGTCATGATTTTATGTGTGAGTAACAAAAAACTGATTTAAACTGAGGAAGATCTTTGAATTGCCCTTTTAGCTTTGCTTGCACTTTCTGAAGTAATGAAATATTAGTACATGGAGAAGAGTGAAGGAAAAAAATGCTGCTGAGTTACATCAGCCAGACTGCTAATTCTGCATTGTTGGCTTATTTTGTTGGCTCGGTGTTTTTTTTGGTTCTGTTTCAGATTCTTAGGATTGTTCTTGGATTTCTTTCACTATAACACTTCTGGGGTATAGGGAAAGATCAAATCTTCAACACTTGACTTGGCCGCTTAACTTCTGCCTACAAGCTGAGTAACTCATCCCGGCATCACCGACGCTTGCTCTTCTGCCAAAACACGGTTTCACAGCGTAAGGTAGCACATCAGTTGATGAGAGAACTCCAGTTTTGCTATTTCTTAGTAGCCTTTTTATTGAATTGGTAAGATAAGCTATGATGAATGTTTCAACAATATATCCTTTTGTCATGAATGGCATGAACATGCACTTTATTCAGCTTAATTTTTCCAGCCTAGAGTTTGTTAAAAAGTGAATTCTTTTTCCTTCAAAGTGGACTTTACAACATCTCCGGCATTAAGAAACCTGTGAGTAATAAATACATATGCTAACTTCCATTTCCTTTTCAGAAACATAATTGTTTAAAAACTACCATAACAAGTTATTCAACAGCTGTATTATTCCAACTTATTACTCTTATTTCCTGAAACGTCATAAGCAATGATACACATTAGATAACACATAAATGCAGAGACAAATACTAAATCTGTTTTTCTTTTCCCTGAAGTAATCATTTGGTGCTCTGTGGTGTACCACTATGAGGTTATTCATCACCATCCAAGCATAAACACTTAATTAATAGAAGATGACACACCATTTCTAGACTCCCTGTCAGTCCGTACGCAGAGAACTGACCATCTCCACAGGCTACAATGACAAACCGTCTAATTGTATTGAAAGAAGTGTTACAAACAACTAGCAACCACTAGCCAGGATGTTTTATCCTTTAATTACTCTCTCTTACAAAAACAAATTTAGAGTCCAATCAAAATACAATGAAATCTTATTTTTAGCTTGATCTTAGTAAAAGACAAAAGGAAAGCTGAAGCATTTCTCCTCTAGATTGAACTTGAGGCAAAATACCTAAAACACTGCATGAAGTCTTTACAGAAAATCAATTGCCCACTTTTAAGAAATGCAAAATTACTGACAACTTAATTTTAACTGTTCTGCATCATGGACATGTTGCTCCATGGGGAGCATGGAGCATGTTCCACTGAGGAACAGCCAACACTGAAAACAATCTCTGTAACATTAAAAATGCTGGGACAATTATAGCATAAGAAATTCAGGAAGAAGCATTCAGGTTTTTTGTTGCTGATGTTGCGGGGTTCTTTGCCATTCTTCTGTTCAGGCAATTGCTCCTGGCCAGAGGGAATGTAGACGCACTTTGAGTCTGCCCTCATGCAGTCACTTCATCTTCAGACATTCCTTCCCCTTCCTCAATTAATAAATTAATAAATTAATGACTTCTGTTACTAAAAACCAAAACAGATTTCAGGCCTCTTTATCCAAAAACCTCACAGACAAAAACCATGGGTTTACTGTTGTTATAAAGTAATGGATAATAAGGTATTGCAGGCAAGACTGCTATCCAAACAAGATTACTCAAGAAATCCTCATGTTGTTCTCCATAGGGAACCGGCATACAGCAGGAGGAGTACTCCTCTATGAACATGGTACTGCAAGCATGGTAAACTATTGATTTTATTAACTTAAAGACTGAGGCAAACAGAACTTTACCTTGAATGTAGCTAAAACCTGTACCTGATTCTCCTTTAGGAAAACATTGTCTCAGAAGGAAAACAGACTGAGTCAAATGGAAAAAAAAAATCATAAGAAGGCAGAAATTGATGGGGTTAAGCTAAGAACTACCTCAATCTGAGGGGAAACAAAAACTTTCCTTAAGATTTTCAGAGTAACACATCCAGAGAAATTTTTGTTGCTAATAGAAGATGTAATTACAAGGAAGTTAAATAACTCCTTCATGTATTTAATAAAATCAAATTTAGAACAAACTATATTTTAACAACATTACGAACCTCCTGACATGTCCATAGAGGCTCTTTGGGGAACTGCAGATTGAAGAGGGGAAAAAAAGGAGGCAGGGGAGGGTAAACATCAGACGAAATGTGCTGTAAACCTCGTAAGAGATGTGAGCTGTACTAAATCCCCAAGTGGAAGTGGGTCCATCTGGAAGGAGACCCAGCTCTGCCTCCCCCCAACTCCAGAAAGCAAAATCTTCCATGTTCCCAGGCAAGGCTCTCAGGTGATGCAGAGTTTAAAGTCTGAAATCTCTACACACAGGTTTCTTCCGGCTGTTACTAATTGCTTAAGGACTCCATTATTTGACTCTCTTTCTTGTTTGTTTAAATGGTGTCTGCTCTACCTTCAACTCTTGCCTGCTCTTCCTCCCAAACGTCAATTTAGCTTAGACAGGTGCCTTCTAACAGTGAGTTCTCTGAACTGGAAGCAGCCTTAAAGGCTTGCTAAACAAATACACGCAAGCAACAAAAACACAAGAAACATCAAAACAACCCCAAAATTCTTGCTCAAGGAACAAAATTAGGTTGCATATGTCAAGTAAAATTTTACACTGCTTATAAATCTGAATAATTTAATTTTTATAGTTATGCTAATTTTTTATAATAATGTAATTATTTTTAATTATGCCAGAGGTCATCTCATTGTTTTCAGAAACAAAGTCTATAAATCCAGAAGGAAACAGAGCACAAGGAGACATGTTTTTAATAAACTCCAATAAACTGTTAATGTGAACTCCCAGAGACAGCTTTGTTTTACATGAAAAGCACTATTTGAGCTTTTATACTGGTGCAAAACTGTACTGCAATTTCTACTTCCTGAAAAATCCATGCATAAGAAGGGAGACTGCTGGCGTGTCACATGCATGAAGCAGTGTCTACATCTGGTCATTATTTCACAAAATTATCATTCCTCCTGGGACTGTTAACATTCCTTCGAAAGATACCATCATGCCATCAAACATCAACAGAAGCTCCAGTGAAAGCCCTCTTGGAATACAGCAGGCTGAGACACGGTAGCTTCTGTAACCTCAAACAAACAGCAGGACAGAGAATGAATTTTTCATTCCCATCCTGCTTACTAGCCTTTTGGAGGCAACCCTGGGCGTCAGCATATACCCAAAGTCAAAGTAAATTGCCACAGAACTCTGCCTTCTTCCGTTCAAAACAACAGGTACTATAAATAAATACCATCTGAGGCAGCTAGCACTGCAGTTTGAGCATGACACCACCAGCCCAGCAGCAGAGTGATGATGCACATTTCCACTCATCACAGGGCTGCTCCTTTACCTCAGTGCTGAATCTAGCGATGACACAGCCATGACTGATTACGAATCCATGAACTGGGCTCTGTTACTCTGCAGCCACATCAGAGCCAAGGTTAGCAGGACCAGCACATTGCCAACGGCAGAGGTGAGGAAAACCAGTAGCAGCCTACAGCTATAATCAAATCACACGTAACACGGAGCAGCAAGGTCTGCCAGGTTTGTAGATATTACAGGAGATAGAAAGCTCTTTTGGCTTTCTTTGACACAAAATTACACCAAGTTCCCAGAAATAATTGATTTCAAGCTCTGAAAAGCAGTCCCAAATGAAATTTTATTCTCATATACATACAATTCTGTTAGAATGCTCTTAAGACAGTGAGCCAGAAGCCAACTCTATCCAGGACGCCTCAATCTTAACTGAACTTGCAAACGTATTTGTTTTCTTCTTCAAACTGTTTTTCTTGCAGGGTTCTACTTCCCAGACCAATCAGCTATTACAGACTTTCAGAGGGAGAAAAGGTCAACAGGTAAAAAGGAGAAAATAGACCTAGCTGGTAACACAGGAAGAAAATACCTAGAGGTACACTTAGCAGCTTGCACTTCACCCATACTTCGAGTCACTGGAAAAGTGTTGTAAAGGGTGAGAAAGTTATAAAAAAAAATAAAATAAAAAAGGTAAAAATTCCTAAAAGCCAAAGAGGAGAAACACAACTGTCATAACTGTGGAATATGTAGTGCACAGTGGAGAACACAGAGTTCCTTGTATATGCATCCTAACGTCAAAATGAAGCCTCCACCTCAAGTCAGTCAGGTAAGGAATATTGCTCCAGTGCAACGATAAAGACCTAATTAAAAACCAAGCCAGTCTCATAAACCACATACGAAGTTTCATCTTCTCCAACTGCAACAAGAGTCCTTTCTCACACTACATGGCTCCCTCCTCCATTTCCCTGCATGCGCGCCCCTACTTGTGACCTATCAGAAGACCTGACAGGAATCACTGGCACAGGGTAACAGCACTAGCCAAGATCTCTGCTTTGAATTCTTTGCCCTCTCACTATGGGTGAGCTCTGTGATGGATTAGTTTTAATGGAATGACTCAGAGGTGTATAAATGGAAATAAATTTCTGACTTTCTTTTTGGTATGTTACGTTGTAGTATTTAATTTCTGACTTTCTCTTTGGCATGTTAAATTATAGTGTTTCTAGTCTTTCTATTAATAAGATATAATCAGAAAACATGCTGTTGTTGCTTCAGTACCTTCCAGTTGCCACTAGCAACAAATCTGCAAGTTTTGAAGGGGAGGGAGAAGAAACACCCTCTGCTCTCCAACAGCCTTATCTGCCCTTGGAAAAGTTAGCAGATTTAACTTAATTTAGCATCAAAACCCCTTAAGTCAACAATCCTTCGAAGTCAAAGATGAACTCAAAAATGAATTCATAACTGAATTATGAAACGTGGGTTACAGTCTTTGTTTACCAGTATAAGCCAACAACTTCCTCAGAGCTAATATAAACATACACACACTACAAGTAAGTATATATCCAATTTATGTGTGCCAGAAACCATACGAAGACAACCGTGATAACCTTAAGCAAAATGAGCAGAAGTAGATCAACAAATGCAGTGGTTCTCACCCCTTCCTACCTATTTAACAGCTGAGTAAAAAAGATTTCATAGGAGCATTGAAATTGTAACCCTTCAGTTAACAGCAAATGCAGTCAGCAGCAGAGTACCTCTTGCTTCCCCCCCCCCCCCCCCCCCCAGAAAAGCACCCTGGTAAAATGCAATCCTGACTTCACATGATCATTTACATGCAAAAATGCATTTTTCATCTCCACACAAGACCCATTCATCCTGTTAGTGCAAATGCCTCACGCTCTGGATTATGTCTGGGAACTCAATTCTACAGGCAACAGGAAGCAGCCAAGCCTTTTGGAAGGAACAAACACTGAGGCACACAACTAGTGGGAGGGTAAAGGAGTCTGAAGGAAGAAGGTTGCATGACTAAGAAATTAGAGGAGCCTTTCTGCCTGCAGCAAATACAAAGCACCACTGCAGCGATAAATTCTGAATAATATCTTCTGAACACCACCACTGGAACTCTATCGATACCAAGCTTCATCCCATTCACCTTGCTTTGGAGAAGCTGGAATGAGCTTTTTACATGAGCTCTTTAGATTAACAATCGTAACTCCTCTTCACTAACAGACTTTGTTACAAAATGAAAGACTGACCTCAAGTTCTTCTAACACCCCTACCCCAACTTCCAATGCCAGTAACATCTCCTCCATGTAACTTCACCAGAACTTTTACAAACCTCTGCACAATCCCTACTAGCATTTTATGAAAGTACCTGTGTTTGCACTACAGTACCAGTAAATACTAAAAACAAGCTAAGCAAGAGCAACTTAAAACTTTTTAGCTTAAATATTAAACATAAGCTGCAAATATGCCTAACATTCAAAAACATTTGCCGGTGTTCAAGTGTAACTGAAATTCTTCCATTTGGGGTGTATGTGGCCATAAGTATAACATACGAAATGCCTACTTTGAGTTTCTCTATATATACTGCTCATTTACCTTAATTCAAGCATCCATTTTCATAACAGAAATACATAAAAGCAGCAATGAGATTGCAAAGGCCAGCAGTAGTCAAAAGTGAGAAAGCGGCAACATTACAGACAAGTGTTTTTCACAAAAACTCATTCACCCAAATGCAGATAAATAGTGCGCAGCAGGTTGTATATGTGCTGCATTTTAACATACGGCCTCAAATACTTTGAGAGTTGCACCTGTACCTGGAGGCAACCAAAATTATAGCATCCATTCTTCTAGATCTAGTATTACTATAAGCAAGCACTTCATTCTGAAACCGGAACACTCACCATGGTTAAGCTAGGACCAAGAAATATGCTGCCACTAAGCACAAACACGGCATGTTTGCTGGTCTGCTTAGATCTGCACCCTGGCTGCATCTGGGAGACAGTTTTCGGAGCAGCAAGCTCCTAGAGGTGAAAAGAAAAGGAATCAAGAACATGGTCACTCTTTAGCTCTGAATGACAGTCCAGAAGAGAATGGCTTTTCATGTGCAGCATGAGGACTTTCGCACTGACTCAGTGAGGCCACCTTCATCTCCTTCTCAGATAACAGACCATGCATTTCATGACCCTTTACTTGATCTTTTTGCCTTCTTGTCTTCCCAGAGGCGGTGGCAATTATTACTGTTAAACACAGAAACACTTTTTATTTGTATAATTGTTTCATAAATTCATGTAGAAGAAAACAGTAACTTAAGTTCCTGTGAACCTTACTTTCCATACTTTAAAAGGCAGAATTAACAGATGATCTGATTCCTCCACATGCCATGTTGCCTATTCAACATTCCCAGGGAAACGCCTCTCAATCCTTTATTCTCATCAGCCATTTGTCTTATGTGTTGGAGAGCCCATTTTGGAGCTCTGTTTTTGAAGCCTGTGAGTTACCTTTTACTGGAGTGGATCTTCACCAAGCACCAGCCATTTCAGGAGAGTTACGGAAGTCACTTCAGCATTTGAGAGGCCTGTACAGCTGGTTCAACTGGCTTAGATGAGGCAGTTCTGGACACCAAATACTGTGACAGCTCCTGATGAGGTTTTCAGAATCTCATTTGTGTCAGCAAGCCTGAGAGTAAGGGTTATCAGACCATCTGACTCATCCCAGCCTTGGTGTGCTTTAACTTGCAGCATGGATGCTGGATGACTCACTTACTGGAATATTCCTATTTCTAACAGCAGGAGAGAGCCTCATCCATAGCGGAAAAGCACTCAAGGAATCCCACATGTCATGGTATCCCAGATGAACATTCTCCCTTGTCGAGAGGATGCAACTGTAAATATGCACCTACCTCACAGAGTGAGATATTTCCATATCTTTTGCTTTACTAGAATACAGAATGCTGGGACTGAAGCTTCCCCTACCAGGTCAGTAAATTGTACACCTCAGGAAAAGAAGCTCATCTTGTTAAGGTAAATTCTGAACCCAGTTTACAACAGGAAGCGGACAGCAACTAGTACCACCAGGAGGCTATAGTCTCCTATTCACCTCTTTTTTACCATGAGTAACCCCATCTCAGGGTTTTCTGGGGACAGACAATGATGTCTGCACCTGACCACTACATAGAGCCATTTGCAAAGCTGAAAAACTTTCCAATTTCACAAGTCAAACGTCCAGGATAATTCTGACAGTAAGACCAGAAACACTGTGGTGCTGAGTCCTAATGATAGTAAAGGATGGCGACATCATGACTTCCAACCCATGATATACTACAACCAGAAGCTGAGGTCAAAGGAACATTTTAAGTTTACTGCTGCTGAAAATGGAAACATTAAGGTGTTATGGTGGTGGCAAAGCTTCTGATCTGACTGGTGCTAAAACTAAGACATGCTACATATGTTTGTAGTGTATTGCCTTGACTTTTGCTAAGCTGAGTCAGTGCCAAAGCTACAGTCTACTCTGGCACTGGCTCAGTTACCTGAAAAGCCTCAGAGAAGTCTTCAAGAAGCTATGTAGGCTTTCTGCAGTCTTAAGTAGAAAAGAGATGAAAGGAACTCAAGAGATGAACCAGTGTTTCAAGAGATGAAGCTGAGAGGAACTGAAAGTGTACCAGACTCATCTCACCTTATATACCTATAGTTACTGCAGAGGCCAAGTTGTTTTCCTACTCCTGAATAAAGATGTGCATATGCAGTCAGTACCACTGTGCATATGAGCTATCACTCAGAGCTTTGGTTTGGCAAATATCTGAAAAGGTAGCAGTTGAAATACATGCTGACTGTAGGATGGAATGGAGATATTCCACGGTGAAATGAGACATCTTTAAATCATCAGCATGACAAGGCAGCCAAGCCTTGGACAGCTGTAAAATGCCTTCAAGCTTAATCCTGATTGTGTGGGTGCCAGACACAGGGAAGAGGCTAATATTCCTCTGTGAACATTTTATCTACTTGGATTTCTGTAAGAGTTCCAGTTGGGATAAATCAGTTCCCTTTAGACATTTGATGAATTCCTGCTAGGCAACACCAGATACAGACTGTCTAGTGCTAGGGTTACAAAGATGATGATTCACTGAGATGAACAGAACCCTTCACACTTCTGAAGAATACTGCTTCCAGTTAGGTTTATCTCCTTGGAAGGTTCTGACTTCTCAGAACATCCCACTTCACTGAGGTGGAGCAAGTACTTTGCAGTGTAGGAGGCACATAGAAATGCAAACAGATGAGCGAAGCTTCGCCCTCGTCCCATCAAAGATCAAAGAGAAACTTGCAACCTTGAGAAATCCCTTCTCTTAAAACACTCCTGGCACCCAAGAGAAAATCTAGCATTTCTAGAAAGCTTCCCAATGCCTCTGAATCATGCCTTCCTCCCTCCTAACTTTTTCATTACTAACAACAGTAAATAACTACCTGAAGTTCTCACCCATGTCGACTCTCTAGAAACATAACTTAAAATATGAAGAACAGCCTTTTTTTTTATCTTAACCCTTCACTTTCTTCACCTCATCACACATCACCTCATGTCCCAGTCTATCCCTATCAGCAATCTTCACAAGTACATGGAAGACCGTTTGTAAAACAATGTCCATAATTCTTCCAATTTCATGTGAATTCGCCTTAGGTATCTATCAGCCACAACTATTTCTTGAACACACAAAGATAGTACCTAACACACAAATGGCAAGCAAAAATATAGAGAGCAGCAATTGCACAGAACTACTGGACACTCTTCAGCAAATATGAGGCATGAAAGTCTTGACTTCCTCACCATTCTCAGAGGGGGAAAAATAACACAGAGCTCTCCTTGTCCCTGTGATCATGCAAAAAAGTAGAAAAAGGTACACTAAGTACCACTGAAAGATAACAGAGGGTTGAAAGAACAAACAAGTGAGGATTATCTTTTAAAAACGCAGAGAAAACAAAGAAAACCAGAAGGATTGGATTGCTATATTAAAAAAAAAAAAAACCCACCAAGATTTTTATGGAAGTCCTCAAAGACCCTTGTGAAAATGATTTTAAAATAGTTCAGAAGGTAAAAGTGAGACTGGAAAGTCCAGGAGAGTTAGCCAAAACTCAGTCTATTTCGTCCCTATTTTGCCCCAGTACAAAACTTCCTTTGTCCTCAGGATAGGAGACTCCTTGCTATTTCCATGTAAACACAGCAGTAATAATTGTGTACGTATTTAACAGTGCTGTTCTGTAATGTTAGATAAAAATAAAAACTAATTTTCTATTGCAAACAGCAGTTTTCAATTTCCTTTGTTATACAGATCCACTTTTTCAACACATTTATAAAAAACTGTTAAATGGTTTTGTGCCTTGAAATGCATTTCCTACCTAAAAATGTAGGTCTGCATCTCTTCCCTTGCATAAAAATACCAACCACACCACAGCATCAGCCTTTCTCCCAGTGCCACCACGTTGCCATGGAAACTGGCCCCGATTTCTACTGCCAATATAGGCTCCATGTAAGCAGGAAAAGAGCTTAAGTAATATTTATATAATATGCAAGAGAGCTCATATATACAGTGTTTATGATTTCATTGGAAGCCCTCAGACCAGCTGAAGTGACTTAAAGCTCAGACTGTTTCTATCAGACGTTCAAAGTGTATTTATATTATGAGCCTCAAAATCAGTGTAGGAAATACATACATATGTGGAATTCACGGTATTCTTTTCTCCCTCTTGTTTTCAATCAAAAAGACAGACAAGCTCCACACTTTGTAAGTAAATAAAACCATGTGTTCTTGAATTGTACTGTGAAAAAAAAAACAATTTAAGTTATTCCTTTTAAGAGCAACACAAGCCCTTTGCCTTATTCTCAAAAACCCATGATAAAAGACTATAAAGGCTTTTTTTGTAACAGATGTCAAAGCTAAGGAAAGCCAACCTAACCTTCAGTATTCCCCTTCTTTTAATAGGATGGAATGTCTGTCTTCTCTTCCTCCCCAATCCCTTCAAACATATTTTATGTAAAAATATTGCCCTGCAGTTCTGGTGGGGATTTTTGGGGGGGATGGTTCTGAAGACAAGCTGGGTATGCCCTTGCAGTCACCCCCCTGCAGCTCCCACAAGGCCACCTAGAGCCGGCTGCCCAGGATCACATCCAGACAGCTTATTTTGCGTATCTCCAAGGATAGACTCCACCACCTCTCTGGGCAGCCAACCTGTGCCAATGCTCAGCTTTCAACACCACGCATGAGATCAGGAGACACACTGAAACTTCTGAACGGCAAACAACCCACTAGTTGATGTCCAAGAAAATATCCCCGATGCCAAAGCAACTTTATTAGACAGCTTATTGTAAAATGACAAAACACACAATAACTTTCAAGTCTATTTAAAGAGACTCTTACACAGAGAAGACAGAAAAATGAAGTCTTATTTCCCTCACCTCAGACCTTCTCAAAACACTTTTTGAAAGGCAACAAGTTCTGAAAAAGAACTCCTGGTCTTAAGTATTTGGGGGGTTTTGTCTGAAAGAATTTCTGAACACAAGTATGACAGTGAGAGATGGAGCCAGAAACACACACACACTCTTTACAAGTAGAGAGCCTGGGAAAGACTCTCTAAATCAGGTTCAAATCCCTGATCTGGACAATCTGAACTGTAGTTTTTATTACAAATATCTGTAGTCCTTTTCTATGAAGTAAACCAATACCCAAAGTCTATTATCAGAGTTAAGTCTTGCCCTCTTTCTCACCTCAACCTTCCTTCTGAATAGACTGTTTTGTTACAAACATTAACTAGAATGGAAAAAAAATATTTGTATTGAGACATAAATCCCATGGAAAACGAGCAGACCCAAGAACCTGAGTGCAATAGGTTCTTTCAGGACAAATTAAAGATCCACACAGGACAGTATCCTATATTTAGAAAAAGAGCCCTGGGCAGATGTCCAAGTAAAAGCGTAGAGCAAGCAAAACACATGGGGATCCTTCCTCCCCTAAGCAGTCCTCTGGTCTCCTACAGAGAGCAGCTCAGAAGCCACCAGGTGGGATTCTGATGCATTTAGTATCTCCCTTCTGATGTTTATTCCATAAATCTACCCAGTTCCCCTCTGAATACATGGAAGCTTCCAACATCCACAAATAATGCATGAAATTCTAGCGCATAATGACACCTTTTCCGAAGGATCATGTTCTTGTGTTTGTTCTGCATCTGCCATCTCATAGCTCCAACCAACATCCTCTGATTCTTGTACTGAAAGTGCCTGCGAACACTCATTCTCCAGTCGCCCTCTCCCTGGCACACAACTTAAGAGACATCCACTGTATCCCCCTCTGCCATCTGTTTTTCAGCCTTGAAGAGTCCTACTCAATTTTGTCTTCCCTCACAGGAAAGCTGCTCCACAATTCCAGATCCTCCCCTTCACTCTTCCCCAAACACCGTCATGCTGTACCCTTGGTATGCAATATTCCATAGCCGATGCATGACGGGTTTGTATTGGGCATAATGGCATCTGGACTACTGTGTTGTCTCTTTCTTTGTTCCTAATCCTGCATTTGTCTTTTTTAATCACTACTGAACACAAAGCTGATGCTTTTATGAAATCTCTATTTCAATGGTAGTTCCGTAAATAATGATTATTACCTCAGAATCCATTATTTTATACAAAAGTTATGATTATTTTTCAATGCATATCACTTCAACATTTATCTAAGGTGAATCTCATTTGCTGTTTTGACATCCAAAATGCTGGTATGAATCAGTTAACTAGGCTTGATGTAGGTTTGTGACCAAGAGCCACCAAGACAAAAAGGAAAAGAAATGCATATGCTTTCACCTGATCATATAACCAAAATGAGCTTCTTTGTATCTTCTGGAAAACAAAAAGCTAGTTTCTGATTTCAGGTTTTTTCTTGGTTTTAACATCCCAAGTCTATGACTAGTGCATATAACTGTGACTCCCCAGAACTGAACTGCCTAATTATTTTCTAATGAGAGTGTGATTATGGTATGAGTTACTGCATCTTTGAATAGAAGTAGATTAATCAGTGGCTCTAAAAGGAAATGGTATTTCCTTTTAAAATATCATTTTACATAAAAATAATTATGTATCTCATGAAATTTAAGTAAATGAGATTTTAGAATTGTAGAGACCCAAAATTAAAAATATTTACTGAAGTCATACACAAGGACTCTTGCTCTGCTTTAGTTAACATCAGATAGCCCTATAAAACATACCTTGCAAAGTGAGGCAGAAAAGACGTGTTCTTTAAGACAATTCTATCTTTGGCAGAAAGATACTACCCAGGTGTCACCTCTCTTGAAAAGAATATACACAATTTATCAATACAACTTGTGATTGTATTGATATGATTTGTATGATATTGATTCATTGTATGATTTGTATTACTTCAAAATAGTAATCATGTCCATAGAAATTCAAGTTTAAATAATAAATGTCATTGACAGGAAGGAATTATCAACATGAAAATACCAGGTGCTACAGACTAAACTAAAAGGTAATGGTGCTGATCAGTACAATTCTGCAGCCATATGCCAGGAAGATAAAACATACCTATCTAATTTAGAGAGGTGAGAAGACTATTAGAAACCTAGTTGACTTCAACTCCCTCTACAAGAGCAGTAGCAAAGGGGCAACTCACACATTAGGTAAATAGCAAAACTAGGTATTTAATTTCAGACGAATAAGTGCTATAGTAGTTACTGAAACACCTGAATAAAATAACGTTAATTTTTATCAGTAGGGAAGAAGATTACAAGTAAGAGATGGGGCTACTTAAATTTCAGTGATAACTAAATGTTCATGCTCCCAGAACACAAATAAAATGAACTGAACATGTTACAAAATTAAGTTCTGATCAGAAAAACAACACTTCTTTGTGAACAGATGCAATAAAAATATCGTAGTGACAACAAGCAAAGGTAAATTGAGAATCATTTTAAAATCAATTGTACAGGTTTCATTGTTACCTTATTGCAACAGCCTGAAATCAGCTCAGCCAGCGCAGGCCAGACAGGTCCGAGCTTAAAGCAGATTTTGGCTGAGCTGTCTAGACAATATAGTAGTTGCTTTGGGCAATTTATAAATCAGTAGAAATCTTCTATGTGTTTGTAGCAGGAAAATATATTTAAATATTTATTAAATTTTAGAGTACAGTATGTTTCATTTCATTATTATGATTGCATAGGAGACCTGGTCTTCCTAATGTTATCTATTACTTCACAACTGATAAAAACATACTCAGATAAAGACCCTACAAAATAGTAGCAGGCTGCAACTTGATCCAGTAACATAAAAGAATCCTTTTCTCTTCAGCTCTTTCTTTACAGCCAAGTTGCTATTCTCCAAGATGCCTGTTATTTACCCACGTCTATCATTAAATAAAAAGTTTCCTTATGAATCATTAAAATCCGTAAAATGAATAACGCAACAATTCTAGTTTGAAAGGAGCTGCTCATTTGAGCAAATTAGAACTCCAGTACTGAGTGATCTGTGTTCAGATAGTCTGACATTCAGTAGGATCCTTGACTGTACCTTCCACAACAGGTGCATCTTCCACTGCATGTGGACAATGCACATATTTATCAGCAGTATAAGGAATTTTAAGATTAACTGAGCAAAAGACTAAGATCACAGCAATAAATACAGCAACATGACAAAATGAACAGGAATTGATCCTTAAGTGAAAACCACTTTTTAAATGTAAAATATTAGTTTGCACTTAAATTCAATGGTAAACCTCAGGCACTTTGCCTTTGCTTTAAAGTTATTTTTCTTACTGTCAGGTCCCACTAGAAATAGTGCCACACTACCTGATACGCTAGCATACACTCAATCATATGTAGTGAAATGGTTTCCAAACATGCTCTCCAATGACTAGAAGCAAAATTACTATCATAAAGCGGGGTTTAAGCTCTGTGGGTTTGGTTGGTTGGGTTTGTGTTTGGCATTTTGTTTCGATCTGCAGAGTTAAAATACCTATCTATGCTAGGAAAAAGACAGCTGAGTGAAAACTTTCCTGTTCATCTTCGTGGCTTTGCTCACTGACAACTCCAGCCTCCAAGCTGACATCTCAGCCAGAGCAGAAACAGTCATTGGATATAAGCAGGAAGATACATTCATTTATTTTCTGTATATTTTCTGACTCTGCTAAGAAAACTATTTAGATCAATTAAAGGAAAACACAGACATCAGAAATGTGACTTAGTTCATGTTTTCTTGTCAGATTTTGAATTGGAACTGAGAACTGCAGTTACCACAGCCTCCACCCAATTTTGGTTCAAGAGTGGAGATGACAGCAAAAGGAGTAAACAATATATACAAAGATTTTGCCTCAGCCGAGAGGCAAAAACCCTTACATCATTTTGCCTGTTCAGCCTCCGCCCATCGCTTTTTTGCTATTTAATTCAGGCATATATCTATGACAAGTGTTTAATTCTTAGTGATGTGATACACCATCCCTGTGAAAGTAAACCACAATCTCCCTAACACAGGAATTGTCAAGAATAGGTAAAAATTAAGCACTCCCTCCCCTTTCGCAAGGTAAAGTTACATAAGTTACATAAACATTTGGTTTGCTGAACAGTGCGATATGCAAAATAATTCTTACAGAATCAAACCACCCATGTCACAGTTACTCACAAGTTCAGGCAGTGAAACATCAGAAGTGAGGCTGCAACGGGTGGGCTGTGACTAGGACCACAGGAGAGCAAACAGTGCTACTGTCACCAGAGGCAGGGGTTGTTCTTTGGCATCCTCTGCAGTACTATGGGTTCTCTGCTATTTAACAGCTGGAAAACAGACTGACTGGTCCCTAAGACAACAACTTCCCCTTGTAGCGTTCTTTCTCTTACTTTTCTTTTGCTCAGATTAATGCTGGTACCTATGTCACCTTACCAGATCATCATGCATCAGAGCATGCAAATCAAAAAGAAATCAAAGTAGTACCTTGCACATATGAGGTTCAAAGTTCTTCAACTGAAAAGTTAGTAAACTCTAAACAGAGATTAAATGTTTCAGGGAACATTTCCCAAGCTTTTCCAATATTTGCTGCATTTAACAATTATTTCTTATTTCCCTTCCATGGGCCATGGAAGAGTAAGTTGCAGAACATGGCTCTTAGAAGCACCAACAACGTGGAAAGGAAGGGTCAGGATACAGTGTCGCTCCGAGTAATGTAATGAAACAAAACCGTCAGAATACACGAACATGCAAGCAATGGAGCATGCACATGACATCAACACAGATACTTCAAAAGAGACATCATTTCGGTTTTGGGGGTTTTTCATTTTCAAAAACCAGATTTGATACAGCAGCCACAATACAATCTGAGGGCTCAAGAAAGAGTTTTAGTATAGTTCTGCCTCATATGATGAAAGCAGAAGATGATCATACTCATTTGGCAGCAACATGAGCATCCTTAAATTTTGCAACAGAATTTTATTCAGGTCGAGGGAATGCTCAGGAATGAGAAAGCACATGAGCAAAACTGCTGTTTTAAAGAAATAAGGCCGTAATTTGAATTGCAATTAACATACAATGCAAAACATATGCAGACAGACTCCACACTGAAATCAAATAATAGTATTATTTGTGTCTTACAAAACAAATCTAGAATTTTAGGGTCACAAGAATGCTGGGGAAGAGAGCTTTAAGAATCATAGTGTGAAACACTATTTCAGATGTCCTCAAAGAAATATGTAAAAATACCTGAAAACAGGCCTAAGGTAAATGGAAAGCTTTGATTTCCTTCAGCTTACTTGTTATTTGCATATACATATCTAGCTTAGGAAGGAGCTTCATTTAAATTTAAACTTAAATTTAAACCAAGCCAAGTGCAAGGTCCCACACCTGGGTCGGAGCAATCCCAGGCACAGCTACAGGTTGGGCAGAGAAGAGATTCAGAGCAGCCCTGCAGAGAAGGACTTGGAGGTGTTGGTCCATGAGAAAATGAACATGAGCCAGCAGTGTGCACTCGCAACCCAGAAACCAACCGTATCCTGGGCTGCATCAAAAGGAGCATGACCAGCAGGTCAAGGGAGGTGATCCTGCCCCTCTACTCTGCTCTCAGGAGACCTCACTCAGAGTACTGTGTGCAGTTCTGGTGTCCTCAACATAAAAAGGACATGGAACTGCTGGAACAAGTCCAGAGGAGGGACACGAGGATGGATGATCAGGGGACTGGAGCACCTCCCGTATGAAGATAGGCTGAGAAAGTTGAGGTTATTCAGCCTGGAGAAGAGAAGGCTGCGTGGAGATCTCATAGCAGCCTTCCAGTATCTGAAGGGGCCTATAAGGATGCTGGGGATGGACTATTCATTGGGGACTGTAGTGATAGGACAAGGGGTAACGGGTTCAAACTTGAACACGGGAAGTTTAGATTGGACATGAGGAAGAAGTTCTTTACTGTAAGGGTGGTGAGGCACTGGAATGGTTTGCCCAGAGATGTTGTGAATCCCGGGCAGTGTTCGAGGCCAGGTTGGACAGAGCCTTGGGTGACATGCCTTATGGGGAGGTGTCCCTGGCCTCACTCAATCCCTAGGGGGGCTGGAACTAGATGATCTTAAGGTCCTTTTCAACCCTAACTATACTATGATTCTAAATGCACTGGTCAGGCTGCATATTTGTACAGAATGGCTCTTTTGGAAAAACTGGAAATGCTGGAAAACTTACCTTATTCGTTGCACTGCGTTAATTCCCACGCTCTGCTTACTGTAGTTCTATTAATTCTTTGAGGGTTTTTATTATTATTATTCTTTAGAGAAAATCACAACTGGGATGCATGCACTTTTAGTGCTATATCAGACTACAGCCCAGAGTGAGTTCAAACCACAGCGTTCCCCTGCTCACAAGTGCAATTGCAAACTGAGTTACCTGAAAGGTGGGCGCAGACTGTGCTGCCTCCATTACCAGTAGTAGAGAAGCCAGGACAGGAGCCAGGGAAGAGGTAATGTCTGCAAAGTCATACTTCTTTTGTAACGTAGAAGGGAATACTGCTGTAGCAACGTATGTGAAATGAGTTTCTAGATTATTTTTTTCCCTTCAGCTTGTGACAGTTCTGCAAAGATAAATAACTAAGCATATGATTCCACGCCTAAAAAAGGTTTATGGATGTAAACTTAGCGAAATCCCTGTAATGTCTGCAATGCTCTGACATTCTGCTTCATTGTGGATTTAGTTTTGATGTTTATTTTGTTGTTTGGGTTTTTTATCTGGAATTACTCTGCTCTTTGAAAGACACTGGAAGAAATTCACTCACTTTCAAGAAGAATCAATTCTGAAAATTAACAGACTGCCTGAATTGTTAAAACCCCACAGACGGACCAAGCAACCTTTCTATGAAGCACATGGGTACTAGAAACACAGTAGCTTTATTTAGCCTATGGCTGAAAATAAAACAACGGCTCTTCTGTCTGCTTCCTTCTGCTACCTGGGATCAAATAAAGATTAAGAACTATGCCCAAATGACCCACATAAATTTGCTTAATTTAAAATGTCACATTATTTTTACTGCATTTTTCTTTACTGCACACTTGCATGAGTTTAAGTAATACTAATAATTCCATCTTTTACAAGCCAAAAATAACTGTAATGGCAATAAAAGGGACACTTAATATTTGTGTCATTAAGTGCATTGCTGCGTAAGTGACTATAAAGACTGGACAAACTCCTCTGCAAGCAGTTAAATGCTGAAGGTCAAAAGAGAGCATGTGGCTATGAACAAAGTGTTTTTCCATATTTTCCCTCTAAATCAAAATACTGAAAATAGATCTGGAATGTAGGCCTTTGGAGGAATATTAAAAAAATAAAATAAAATTCTAAATAACAACTAACTTTAAAAAAAAAAATAATCTTTTCTTAAAAATGCACTCCCTCAGATCCCATTTTTACAGTTCAGTAACCAGCCCAAACCAAAGGAGGCCATGCTTTGCAGAACTAGTCTCCCAAAATAAGCATGCAAAAAGGACAGTAAAATTTAAAATCCACTGCTGCAAGAGTGTATGAATAGAACAGCAAGTGACAGTTTTGTCAAACCAGCAGAACGAGCCCTCAGTCCTTCGAGGACAGGGACTGTAGTTAAAACATGTTTGAATACAGGGACTAACCCACATTGAAAGCTTATAGATGTGGGCACACTCTTCTGCCAACTTAACTTCAAAGGCCATGGCAGGCCATGCTTCAAAAAGACTCAAATCTAAACTGTAACACAAAACAGCACTCAACCTTATATCTCCTTTACTTTTTTCACCTAATCTAAAATCCTTCGGAAACACTGCAAATAATTAGCTAGTTAACAAAGGACAATTGTCCTGAATGGTACAATGAAAAAACATTTTATGTAAACTTTAAATGGATAGTCAAACCTCAAAACCAAAACAAAGTCACCCAGCATTTGTTATGGGACTCAGCCTTCACTGGCAAGCACAACATGGTGGTGTTAAAGTTGTAAAGGCCTAAAGATGTAAGGAAGTAAGGCTAACCAAGAACTGCAACAATCTTTTAATAAACCATCCTTGATATCAGGATTGAAAAGCAGACTAGGATTCAGACTTTTTCATCAAAACTGACAGTAATCTGGTTCTCGTTAGAGCTGAGGAGAAAGCTCTGAGCCCAAGGACGTGTTTTCTAACTTAACTCAATCTCATGAAAGCATACGGTATTTGGTAATATGATTTGCACAGCAAAGTTACATCAGAAAATCACTCTCCTGATAACCCTGCACCCACCCAGCTGATGGACTGAGCACTCAGATGTAGTTCTAGCAATGGTCCTTCTGTACACAACCAACACTGAAATCTCCAGATAAAAGCTCACAGATTTCACTACACAGAATAGTTAGGGTTGGAAAGGACCTTAAGATCATCTAGTTCCCACCCCCCTGCCATCAGCAGGGACACCTCCCACACTAAACCATGCCACCCAAGGCTCTGCCCAACCTGGCCTTGAACACTACTAGGGATGGAGCATTCATAGCTTCCCTGGGCAACCCATTCCAGTGCCTCACCACCCTTACAGTAAAGAACTTCTTTGTTATATCCAATCTAAACTTCCCCTGTTTAAGTTTGAACCCGTTACCCCTTGTCCTATCACTACAGTCCCCAGTGAATAGTCCATCCCCAGCATCCTTATAGGCCCCCTTCAGATACTGGAAGGATGCTATGAGGTCTCCATGCAGCCTTCTCTTCTCCAGGCTGAACAGTCCCAACTTTCTCAGCCTGTCTTCATACGGGAGGTGCTCCAGTCCTCTGATCATCCATCCTCGTGTCCCTCCTCTGGACTTGTTCCAGCAGTTCCATGTCCTTTTTATGTTGAGGACACCAGAACTGCACACAGTATTCCAAGTGAGGTCTCACGAGAGCAGAGTAGAGGGGCAGGATCACCTCCCTTGGCCTGCTGGTCACGCTCCTTTTGATGCAGCCCAGGGTACAGTTGGTTTCCGGGTTGTGAGTGCACAGTGAAGCCAGCTCATGTTCATTTTCTCATGGACAAACACCCCCAAGTCCTTCTCTGCAGGGCTGCTCTGAAAACTTCCATCTCCGTTTCTCCATCAGGTGCCCTTCAACACTTCCTCGGTGACAACTGACCCAGAAAGATGTTCACTACTGGAAGACCACTTCTGCAGGCTAGCTGCCATGCTTGTCACTGCCCTCAGGCTCAGCTCCATTCTCTGCTCACCAGTATATCCACCAGCTTTCCACAGGATAGAATCGCCACATTCCTCTTCAGCACTGGGTCCCAGGAATTTTGGAAGAGCACTGTATGTGTGAAGGGGCCTGAGTAGGCACACAGTGGTGAGTACAGCCAGTTCTAGGCACAGCTATCCCTGGGTACGATGGTACAGCCTACCTGGGCTACAAGCTGAAAGCACAGTAAAGGGTGCTCACCTTACTGCACTCTGAAGTCCCCTTAAGTCCTGTCATTGTACCTCTACCTGTGCAAAGGGGTACCCCATACTAAATGGTTTGTAAGGTCAAACCATTACAGATACTGGCAGCCTTGTCAGCACAACGAGAGAGCTTCAGCAGATGGTGCCCTTGAACGTAAAAAGCTGAGGGCTTTTGAAGCTTGTATTATGGATTCTTTCTCTTCTTAAATTAAGAAATGAGAGAAACTACTGTAGCAAAGAAAATGACTCAAATGTAATGTGAAGGCATCCAATTTAGACTCTCATTTTTCACTTCGATAAAAAAAATGTTCTCATGAGAAACAGGATCATTGCATTTTCTGGATGTGGATGAGTTACTGAATGCCTGTACACTAATATCCAACAAAGCCTGGAGCTGAAGTAACTTGCCAATATATCGTACTCTCTCCAAAATCAAAAGAGTTGTTGTTGAAGTAGAGCATCAGTTGCAAGGCCTGACAGTCAATGGGCTGACTTGGGAGAGGAAGCTCTTTGTAACAACCCACTAGAATAGTCCATGTAAAAACCGAGCTAAAAATACCCTTGAATTTTATGAGAAAAAGAGTCTAATGAAACACAATGAATTAAAACATTTTTATGAGGATTTTCTTTTCCTCCCTTCTGGCAAAAGGAAGAAACTGCAGTCCAGAGTTACACAGCTTAATACAGCACCCTAAATCCAAAGTTACACCACCTGCCTTCAAAACTGCAAACTGGTCTGGCCGAGAACAATCTTGCTCTTGAGCACTGCTCATGAGCTGCCATTCACATAAATGAAAAAGGCCAAGAAGTGGGTGTAATATTCAAGCAGCATGTGCTGCACGTACATAGCAATGAAAGGGAACTCTAATTCTTAGCAGACTACAAGAACTATTCACATCTATAAAAATCCAGACTTGGGAAAAATGGAAGCGACATGCAATGCAAATATTTGCTTAATATTTATTTCTAGTTTCTAATTACAATTGATTTTTGCAGTTTTCCTATACTTTGACTTCCCTTTCCAACAGAGAAGGAAAAAAAGGAAGCACATAATTTATGCGTCTATTAAGTGTGGAGAAAGAGTGCAAAAGGCACAGCTGGCACCCACACAATTTGCAAAGTCAGAGACATGCCAAATAGCAAAGCGTTGCATGGTGGTTTCTACACAACCTCACAGAGGCCTTTCTTTTAGTTAGCTATGCTACATCTCATTTATGCATCTTTTAAACCCAGATTCCCAAACAAGCCTGGGTTCAAGAAAGCACTAATAAAGTCAAAACTTGATAATTTTCTGAGATCCTGGTTTTGCCTTTACAGACCCTAAAACCGGCTGTGTCACTACTATATTTTTTTAAGAAAGAAGGTATCAAGAGTATTAAAAACATGTGAAGAAGATTTCAAGGATCTTTTATTTCCCAAACTTCACAGCAATCAATTCTTCTTTAAAGAAACTTTTTGAGGAGTTCCAAAAGAGACAAGAAAGTGGAATAAACCAGCATTTTCCATGGAAAATATGAGGTTGTCAGTGATCTGAACAGTGTCAAAATTTCATGACTAACCTTATAAACTGTCTTCTCAATTGCTACAAAAAAGGGAGAGGTGAAGCTTATTTTTATACAAGGGTGATTTTCAGCAGTTTATTGCTGAAGCTCTGGATAAACACATTATCACTGCACATGGCTCATAGCTTTCAGTAAATGAATTAATGTGGGGGTGCAACCAAAATTTTATGATAGTTCTATGGCAAACATCAGAGTTAACTTGTGGGACTATTCAAATTGCTGGGAGAGAGATGAAAACTAAGCTGGGAAATCATCACAGAGATCTGAAGCAAGATGTAGGATTACATCCTTTAGTACATTTGAAAACCTGTACATTTTCATTGTTGAATTCAAATATTTTTCTTGCTCATCCTTTCTCTCAACATTAAAGTACCATCCATGTTAGAAGATTCTGTAGGTGGCTAAAAGAATTATGTGATTATGACTTTAGAGACGCTCTGGATGATTAACCTAAGAATGAAGATGAGATATGAGGTTTTATTCTGTTTTGTCCCCTCCACCCCAGTTGATAAGGATTCAACAGCTCTGCCACTTAATTAAAACAGGGAGAACTACTAATGCACATGACTCATGCAACAAAATCTCCAGCAAAACAGAGAAGATACCAGACTAGAAATTCTATTTAAAAGGTACAAAAAAGCTGGATGAGACTATCAAAAACATTTTGGAGAGTAGGAGGGAAACCGTTCAGAACACCTTCATAACTTCTGTATATATTGAAAAATTAGGTACAAGTTTATTTCTTCCTTATTCTGTACATGTACAAATTAATAACATTTAGGGAGAAAAGTTCTGGCCTCTTGCTTAGCGCCTGAAATGACTTCACCTTCCTATTCACTGTTTCAACATGGTCATCACAATAAAGGACTACTGCAGAATTATTTTCTACAAAAGCAACAGGGCGTTTGCAATTTTCACTATATACTACTGATCACTTCCTTATCTACAGACCTGAAATTTTATTCAGCGATCTACATTGGCCAAGCTCTTTAAAAACTACCCATGACATTGCAACACTCAGAACTGGTATGCGTGATTTAACCAGAGTTCTGCACAGCTGTTATTCTACCTGTAAAGAAACAATAATCAACAGCTGCATATTTTCATCTTCAAAAGAAGTATTTTTCTTCCCTGAAGAGTTTAAAAACTATCACTGCCAAGTGTGGGTCATTAACACTCAGTAAGGGAAAGTCCAGATTTACATGAGCCATTTTCACGTTATAACTCAATCTTCTCAAGCGTAACACTTATTTTGACAATCAATACCTGTAGCTACTTTTGAGTTTTGCCAGCAGAAGAACGGCCACACTGAGTCACATCAAAATTCTACCTAATACATTATCCTATTTCTGACAGTATCTCAAAGTGGATATCTTGGGAAGAGTACAGGAATGATCAAACACGTGACAACAGCCCAACACTGACCCAGACTGCAACAATCTGCCATAGCGACTTCCTAGGCTGCAAATGGGATCTTTGTATTTAACAGTCTTCAGCAAAGTCTTTTTCTATGAACTTAGTCACCTCTTGAATTGATGAAAATTTAACATTAACATCCTGTGGCAAGGACTTCCACACACTTAACTGCCAACATTTGAAGAATAATTTCCTTTTGTGTGTTCAGAAACTGCCTGCAAACTTCCTGATAATACAGGAAGAAACAGTAAATTCTTATTTACTCTTTTCATGTCACTCACAGTTTTATAAATTCCATGTCACTTCTCTCAATCATTTATTATATTCTTTCTGAGATGGTTAGCAGGCACCGAGTGCCATAGTTAAGGCACAAGACACTGCTTATTTATCCACTGAGCACAATTCCTTTCTTGATAGTCCCTAACATCCTATTTACAGTCCTGTTACAGCAGTAAGCTGTGACTTCTGTGGATCCTGTACTTCTCCAATATCAATAATAACTGGACTAGATTCCATCACTAGTTGTAAAGGCTTTTTCTCCATGAGCTATGTTTTACATTTATTACACTTTTATGTATATTATCTCCCTCTTGTAGAATTTCTTCTGAATTTTTTCAGCAATCCCTCCATTTTACTATCCAGACCAAACGAGCACAAATCAGTACTAACATTACAACAGCAGGTCACACTCCCTACTCCATTTTTTTTTCACCTGTCTCTAGCTATACACTCCTCTGCTAAAATCAGGAAAATCATCGCCAAAGTAAATCAAACTGGTTAATGTTTCTGTCTCACAAGTTCAAAGCAGCACACAGAAGAGTTATGAGCAATACAGCTGTTGCAAGACAGGGCATGGAACAAACAACAGCAGAAGAACACGCACACTGGAGAGGAATAAGTCACCACCTTCCCTTCCTTATTTTTTTCAGTGGCAGGGACCTAATCTTCCCACTTCCTCCCATCCTGGGGCTGAGAGTGGATCTGCAGTTCAGTCACGTGCACAGAACCAACCTGATAGCCCACTCCCGCCGTGAGTCAGTCTTGCTCCTTTTGCTCATAGTCATGATCATGCAGGCCTGCCCTCTCCTTCCCACCAGCTCTAGCGCTCCTTTATTCACTTCGTTTGGAGGTTGTTCTAGCAAGCCAAAGCGTAACAAGCAAGCTGCAAATGAGTGCAAATGCGGGGATAAGGTGATGAGGACAAGATTGTGTGGAAGATGGATCAAGTTATTTCAATGGTAATGAGTTCTTGGATTTGCTGTTATTCAGTATATCTCCTGAGTGATACTTGTTAGAATTATCAACTTGTAAACTGTCAGAGTAAAGCTTCACAATTAACTTAGGTTGATCCAAGTTGATGCTTTCAGTGAGAGGGGCTGTCCTGCCTTCTGCTTATTTCCAGGCATTTCTTCTGCCTGCATTCGTGCTTCTGCTGCTATGTTACACAGCTCCCTAACCCATATGAAAACCTCCTCCCATGTTCTGAGGCAATTTTCAGGCTGATCAAACCTTGATCCAACTGACTGCATCAAAAGCACCAGTGCCAGCAGTAGAGAAGAACAGAAACAGTAAGAGCTGGGGATAAGGTAAGACTTTAAATGTGGTCTTAAGCCACCAGCAGAACCGTGCTCTTGAAGTACATTTTCAGTATGAAGTATCTTCTCTATGAATTTTTACACAGAATCTTAAAAACTCTGCAGTAACACACAAATGGCTTAAAGGATAAATACACGTGGTTCATTATGGACTTCTCATGAAGAACAAAACCTTGAGGTTACAATAAGCCTGGGTGACTGACCACATCATTTCTCCTATAATGATAATGATACTGAAACAATTACACTCACAAATCTTCTTATCCTCTCAATCTGTACAGTACAAATGTCATTGTATAGAAAAACCATTAGCATACTATGTGGGTTTCAGCATCACCTTAACTAAGCCTTACTGATCTGATTAATATTACATTCTGTATTATAGTCTAATAAAGAAGAAACAAAACATTTTTAACAGATATTGACTTTAATAATGCAGCCAATCTATAAACAAGTGAAAATTTTATAAAGATGGGAATTATCTCTATTTTGAGCCGAGCTAATTTTGCCAGAGGTAGAAAGCTCTTACGTTTTACTGTATTAACAGGATTCCTTTGCCAGGTGTTGTCTGTGTTCTCAGAATGAAATTGAATCGTGCAATATTTTTAGTCACTGATATTTGAACTATGATTTCGCAGGTCCCTCCTGTTGTAGCAGACAGCAAATGGCATCACCCTTCCTAAGTCACCTTGTCAAAGGCTCAGTGAATTGCAAATATTCTTTCCTATCTCCAAACAGGACTATCAACAAGGCAGCCCTTCTGCAGTTACTAAGCCTTAAATCAAACACCATTTCTTTCCAGCATGATCTAGCTATGTTCTGTTGTAACTTTAAAGCCTCAGCATCTTTTCTACAAAGAAAACATAACAGGTTTTGGGCACAGTGAACTTTAAACAGTTGTTATGGTCTATAATGAGTGCTTTCATGTTTCAAATGAGTCTTTGATGGCATTTAGAATCTCTAGCTCCTGGCTGATATAACCAGATCACAGAAATGGGCAAAGACACACACAAGATAATTTTCTAGGGCTTGGTTCTGGTCCATTCCTCCCCCCCCCCCCCCCCCCCAGTTCACAAATCTTTTCTTTCAACATTACTGTTGAACTAGGATCAGTATTCAGGAGAATTTTCTGCTCCAAGACTTCTAAAAAACCTACAGTATTGATTACAAATGGGAATACCTTTTCTAATTCTACAAATAACCATGCCATTCATGATATACTGTGTTATACTGTGAATACATCATTACTTGACACGAATTATAACAGGATTGCCAATGCCTTGCCTTAGCAATAGCTTCACTTTCAGACGTACAGAGGCAATCCACCACAGAAGGTGTGCTGTACATGCAACCTTCATGGGTGAAAATGCTACACTAGTAACCCATCTATAGCTAAACTAAACTACTAATTGAAACCTCACTTTGTCCCCCTTTACTTTCAAGAATTAAGTCCCTGCTTTGGCAGATTGTAATTATTGTTCCCCAATATGCCATACGTCCCTGGACAGTGAAGGTGGTGTTGCACCTCACACAATTTCCTTTCAATATCAATGCCTGAATTATCAAAACTTTGTCAAACAGAACCAGAATGCTTAAAAGCCTATCCAGTGCCACTGCTATTAGGAAGAGCTCCCGAGACAAGAAATTACATGCCTTCTACCACACAGATTAATTGCTGATGTTGGTCTATGAAATTGAAGAAAGATGCCGGATTAATTAATGCTGAAGAGAGACTGTAAAAACAGAACCCGTCAAAATGCAAGGACAGCCAGCTATCCTGGCCACTTCTGGAGAGAGGCGATAAAATGTCATGTTCATGATGTTCTTAACGGACACCCAGAATCCAGAAAAAAGGAAAACATAAAACACCAACACAAAAGTCTCAACTTTCATCCCTGAAAATGGAAGGAATTGGGTGATGAGGCTCTACAAGAGCAAATGAGCCTGTGCTTTGTAAGTAAGCTTCATCCATGTGGGCCTTCAAGTAGTGGCTTTGTAATTTCTGAGTGGGAACCATATATCCAAGAATACTTGGTTATTTTTCTTATTATTGTTTCATTTTAATGTACATTAAACCCAAAATATCAAAGCAGTAAGTTAGTCTGAAAATCCCACTAATTGTTAGGGTGAAAGAAATGTATACCTACATAGCACGTAGACATTAGAAGAATTACTACATAACTCGGTTATGTTGAACCGAGTGCAGAGGGGAGAAAAGACTGGCCTAAGGGGAAAAGCTGTAGCAGGACCACTCATCTCAGTTGCAAAACTTTTAGGCTGAGGTCAGCCCTTCTCACAGAATCATACACAAGAGGTACTTATCCCTTGTATTTTGGTAAGCATAAGGAATCTGTGTAAGCTTGTCATGCCTTAGATACTAAAATCCTGTTCCAAAATTTGCCAACTGGAAATCTAGGAAATATCCACCTAGAAGACAGATGGGACAGTGTAAGACATCACTAGCTCTCCAGATACTTGTTTCTGTGCCAGAAATCAGCTTTCCTGTAGAAAAGTAAACAGAAAAGGGGACTAATAGTATACCCAGAATTAATCCATCTTTAACCCAGGTACTATCAGAGGCTGATTCCCTAACAAGCCTGCACAGACCTGAGCACAGCAGCAGCACTGCCATATTAACCAAGCAGTCCTCACGCTCACCTGCTGAGCTCCTCATGGGTGTGCAGACACACACACAGAGCACCTCACAAAATCTTGACAACATGTGATACTTCCCATTGTAACATCAAAAATGCCAAGAAAGCACAAGGTACATGACAATGTAAAATCAAAGTATGTTAAAACCAGTAAAGAATCATCACAACCATGCCTCAGTTTCTTCACTGACCCACTACCTCAGACATGACATGGAGAAAAAAAAATGGCACTGGGTCCAAGAATGAACAAATTGGCATCCAAGTTAAAGCAGTACAAACACAAAAGCATTTGAGAATCACACACAGGCCTTTTGCTCTGACTGTTGTAGGTTGGCATCATTTCAGACACATCACAATCAGATCCTGAGGGAGAGTAACGGCTCCTGGTGCTCTGCCTAAAACCCCAAGGGCAATTCAAATACAGTTATTGGTGAGTCCTGGGGGGAGACAGATCAAGCGTTCCTCAGGCAAGGATGTTATAATCCTCAACCTAGGAAAAAGCTAGAAACAGGAGTACAAGATGGAGACAAGCACAGTCAGTGTGGGTGTGAATTAATACAGCTCGCTGAAATCAAGAGTTATACCAGCCTCAGTCAGTAACTGTTTCCTTTAGCTAATGCTTCAGTGTTTGCCAACTGCACATATGACAACAGTGTGAATGAGGATAAAAAAGTCAACAAAGCAATGCTAAGGTACTAAGGCTGACTTACAGTGCAATAGAAGCCCAGGTGACCTTTTAAATTCAGCATCTTTCATTAAAAAAAGGCAAGAAATACTCAACTAAGTCAAACACATAAACAGATTTTTTAAAGATGCATTGCATTTTCATGCATATATATTTATGCTTTACAGGAAACCATTAAACATCATTTCTCAAAAATTTCTCAAAATCAAAAACTGGGGGGGAGGGTGTGGGGGGATGTGTGTGTGTGTGTGTGTGTGAGAAAAATCCTTGTCTTCAGAGTGTATAGACATCATGCCTTTCCACCAGCATCTTTGTTTGGAAGAAACACATATACATATCCTTCACACTAAGAATTGTTGTCTTTAAGAAAAATCAAAACATTTGACAGAAAACTTTTAAACGGATAAATCACAACAGTATATTCAAAGAGATATGAGCATCTCCTGTGAGTAGAACAGTTCCCTTTTGTGCTTATACCATTAACAAACCTAAGTACATCAGAACACCACCATCATCCTAATTATGTTTATGGATTCCAGTTGAAGATGAGCTTGGACTGTTCTGAAGTACGCAGATACAACAGTGTGCAATGGACTAAAACTGTTCTGCTTTTTTAAAAACCAAGATAAAAAAAGAACCCTAAACAATATACACTATGAATTAAACAAAACACTGCATGTTCAAAAGATTACAGAAAAATTAAGCTAGTCTGGAATAGTAACGGACAATATCTAGACATATTTGCTAAACTTGACTAGCATGAAGCCCATAAAACTAAGAAAAAAAAGATACTGACAAAGGATATATTTATTACAATAATAGAGATATTACTGTCTCCTCCTACATGTCATAACATTTGTTGCCCCTTAACATAAAAAGTGCATTTCCTGATTTCTATTAACTGCCTCTTCTCCCAAGATTTGCATTTTGCAGTCAAATCAACATACAAAATAAAAGCTGACTTACAGACTCTCAAGTTTTCACCTTCCCATCCAGCTGGTGATTCCCAACAAAGCACCTCCACTGACACTTTGTCGACATCCCCCAGACCTCTACACAACAGCAACTTCAATCCCCCAATCTGGCACAAGGAAGCCAGTCTGCATTCCATTGAAGTTCTAGCAATTTCTATTAGATGCAATGAAGTAACACTATAATGAAAGCAGACTTTTGCATTACTGTGAAATTTTACAATTGAAAGCTAGCAGCAGTAATAAACCTGGAAAAAAAATAGAAACTTTAAGACTTTCAATCTTCACTTACATTTTAAGTTACAAAAATTTGATTTCCAACTCCAGAAGATTTTATTAAAAAAGGACTAAATTACTTGGGGGGGAGAGGGAGAGGGAGAGATATCAGTACCTTCCCTTCTCTAATCAGTTAAATCACTCACCATGATCTATTCACATTTGGCTTTATAAAACAACTTAGCACAAAGGAAAGAAAAAAACCCAGAACAGAATCTTAAGTTCATCATCTCAAAACTATTTATAAACAATATAAAATTTCTTACAGTCAAAAGAAGAAATACCTTTCAGAATCCCCACAGCAGTCTGTGACTGAACTCTGCAGACTGAATACAAAAATCCTGTCAATATCGTTTTCTAAGAATTCTGCATAATCCCACTTCCAAAAAAATAAAAAAATACCACTTTTACTTAGCAAGTTTTATTTCCTTTCTTGAGTGCCTCCTAATTCTTCAGTATGTAGGTCATGCAGCAGGCTACCAGCACTACTTGAGAAGGTATAACAGGAGCTGCTGTACCGTAGCCTCTGATCCTCCTATCCAACCAAGGAAATAAACAGATCAACACAGGGCCACAAAATACATGCAGGTGGGGCTAGAAAGGAAGGAGACAGCATTTTGGTTGATAGCACTGAATGTCCGCAGTACACACAACATAAACCACTGAAGTTTACATTTGTATAAAAATGGCTATAGCCCCCTCGTTATAATGTGCCTATCCCAATAAAAAATGCAGTGCAGTGTTTTACAAGTAAATCCTTGTACTGCAGAATCCATGCTGACAATTAACTGCATTACACCCAGAATTAGTTTTTCACCATCTCTACATTAGAAGTTCTCATTTCATTTGAAAGTAGAGCACTTTAAATATTAATTCCATATCCTCCTTTCTTTTCATAAAAAGTTTCATTGCCAAACTCCCATCAGTGAGCTACTCAATGAGCTGGGTGTTCCATTTCGGCTGTAGTTTGGAGCATCTGCAGCTTGCATTCTATTTCTTAGAATGGGCTGGTTCCAACTTCGAAGACTCAAGTCACAGGCAAAAATAACTTCATAGATGTTTAACTATGAAGAAATTGTTACAGTCTGCCCAGTTGTTACCTCACAGCAGCTTCCACTGAAATCAAAATGATGGGTTTGTTACTAGTGAATAAAGGTGAGACTGCCCCCAAAAAGGAAGTTTCTGTATTACCTGGCGCATGACAAGTACATTACTCACGTGTGCTAAAGGAGTTACCATAGCATTAATATAATTCAGTAAAAAGCTTTCTCCATCACAATTAAGGCTATGAAGTTATTATACATAAATAAATAAGCACACACACACACACATACCCAAATCTTATTTTGGAATCCAGTGAATGTTTACTAGGTAAAAGCATCAAATGCTTACTAGGAAAAGCATCAAAAATCAAGGTGCAGGAACAGTACAGTATATGCTTCTGAAATAGCCAGGACAGATGATTAACAACAATTAAATACCCCCCTTATCGATTAGTTTTGATCATCTGTCTACAGATCTGAGACCCAGTACCTTTCCTAGATGCAAACCAGCTAAACACCAAATACCAAAGTGAATTCTAGGAACAGCTAGAGGAAAAAGAATTAGTGCTGTAAAGCTTGCAAAGCCCCAGTTACAGTAAGAAGGGGAAATGAAAGCCACAGACACAGAACTGGACCAGACAGATGTTGTTTAGACAGGCTTTTTTGGGGTTTTTACAGGGTTTGACTTCATGGTTAATAAAGAAGAATAAATAGAACAGTAACAAACAAAAGCTACGTAACTTGCATGTGAATTTACCCAACTACTGAAAAAGGTGCTTTCAACAGAAAAAGATGACCAACTACAAAAGCAACTAGTCTTAGGATTACAGTTTAAGTATAGAAGTCAGAAAAACAAACTCCTGATGTAAGAAGGATTAAAAAAAAAAAAAATGTTTTTCTTACATCTAAATGGAGTTACCTGTATTTCAGTTAGTGCCTTCTGCCCCTCTTCTGGTGCTGGCCATCACTGAGAAGTCAGTCTTCTTTACACCAACCCATCACGTATTTATTTATGTACACTGCTAAGATCCCCAGGAACCTTCTCCAGGCTGAACAATCCCAACTCTCCCAACCTCTCCTTGTATGACAGGGGCTCCAAGCCCTTCACCATTAAGTTTTGTGGCCCTGAAGTGGACCCACTCTGGTATGTCCCTGTAGAACTCTCTCTTACTGGGGAGCCCAATGCTGGACACAACACTGTAGCGTGCCTCACCAGGCCTGAACAGGGGGGAAGGATCGCCTCCCTTGACTTGCTGGGCAACGCTTTGCCCCACGTTTTACTGGCTCATGTTCAACGTGCTGCCTACCAGGTCCTTTCCTGCAAAGCTCCTTTCCAGCTGGCTGGCCCCAGGCTGCGCTGGTGCATGGGGTTACTCCTGCCCAGGTGCAAGGACTTGACATTTCCACGTGTTGAACTTCAGGAGGTTTGAAGTTTTCTCCAGTCTGTTGAGGTCCCTCTGAATAGTAGCCACAACCCTCTGGTGCATGAACCACTCCTGCTGGTTTTGCATCATGTGCAAACTTGCTGAGGGAGCACTGTGTCCTGTCAGCCAGGTCTTTAACAAAGATATTAAACAGTACCAGCTCCAGTCAATGATGACTTCAAGAGTACACCACTACTGACTGACCCCAGCCCTTTAAGCCAAACAGTTCAGCCAGATTTCAAACTGCTTCGCTGTCTACTTACCTAGCCTAGGCTTCCTCAGTTTGATAATTAAGTGCCAAAATCTTGCTGAAGTCAAGATAAACAACAGACACTACTACTGTTTAATCAACGTTAAATACATCTTAAGCCTCTAACATTTTTGTCCTTCACTATAAACTTCTACCACTTTTTGCTACATCTCAACAAATCATATTCTTTCTTGTGAACACTAATTATTACAAGCTGATAACTGAATTATTATAAAAACTTCAAACATATATATACACGCAGTAGTAAGTGAAGTTCCACCATATTTGCATATCTCTAACTTTCACTTCACATCATCTTATCTCTTACAATGCATCAGTACTTTAATTTTCCAATAGCCACCACAAAATCAAAGGCAAGGGATAACAAAGCAAACAGATGACAGAGGATTGTGAGCAGATGTTACATGAACACCTGAACACAGAGACAAGAATGAGGACTGACCAGGAAGGCGGGGGGTGGGGGGGAGGTAATAAGGGGTGAAGGGAAGGAGGGTAAAGGGAAAGCTCTGGGATAAAGTTCCTGTTGTACTTGCATATAAAACTCCACTGCAATTCAATCTCAGATTACTTTCTGCAGGAACCAGCACACATATGAATTACTAGTTGTAGAAAAAAAAAAAATATATGTTTTAGAAGCAGCTCAGAGAGCCAGGAAGCTGTGAGTCTCAGAAGCTTTCAGGAGTTAAGGAAGATACCATGTACATGAGCTCCAGCTGACTCATACAAGCCTAGACCAACGGAGCACGGCAATGAAGCATCATGCGATAACCTAGTCAGGCTTCCTAGAGAAGAAAGGCAGTAACTTAGAAGGGGGGGGGGGGGGAACCCAAACATACAGGACAAAATAAATCTAAACACTCTTGTCCTAGAGAAGTCCAGTGAAAACCTGGCAGAAGCCCAGGAAGACTGATCCTAAAGCAGCTCACACCTGTCCATGAGAAATTCCTGACCAGAGCTATTTGCAGTAAAGGGCAGGAGTCTTCAGATGCCACATGATGTGATGTGGGAACAAACTGCGAAGTCCAGAGAAGGAATAAAGGTATTCTAGCATGCATAAAGACTTCTTTTGAAAGTTGTATTTTAGGTACGGCATTGTCATCCTTAAAAAAAAAATCCTGTCTGTGATCAAGTTGCTCTCTAAAGAATTCTGTACTTGGCTTCAATCAAGAGTGATGCTCGGGCTGAAAACCCTCCTTTTAGTCTAAGTAAAAAAAAAAAGGAACATTGGGTCTTACACAACAGCTGTAAAAAATAAATAAATAAATGGGAAAGAAAAACACTGTCCGAAACACATATCAAATTCAGTCAAACTGTGAAGTGTGCGAAGAGTCAAGAATTTTATAAAGAACAATCACAAAATTAAAGGAGTTGGGGGAAGCTGTTGTAGTCAGACGTGCCTCCGTGTTTTACGCAGAAAAAAAAACCCAGCAAAAATGCTGCGTGATCTCAGGAGAGATAATTGAGGGGGGGAGGAGGGTATGGGTGTTGGTTTTGGAGTTTTAGGGGGTTTTTTTAGTACAGTACTTGCCAGACAGGCAGACTTGAAAACATCAGCAAAATAGCTGCTTGTTGCACTTGGTTTCTACTTTGCTCAAGCAAACAGAGCTCTGTTTACGTGTTTTGTAAATAAACAGAACTGTACATACACACACACAAAAAAGATCTCACAACCCTCAAATCACATAATCTATTTCTCTTCCTGAGAGAAGCAACTTGGCAAAGCTCAAGTATTAGCTAGCTCTGGGGCTCTTATCTTAGAAATAATACATGCCTGGTTTTCTGAATACAGATGTCAGACAGCCAAATATTGGCTATTATACACATTGTGGGTCTGTGGGTTTTGCCTGCTTAAGCTACCATGGAAAGGAACTGAGCAATATCTTGATGCTTGCAGGTCAAATTAATGACTAGCCTCCTTGTCCACCATTACCTCCCTTCTAAACAAGGCTGTATGATTGCTTTTTGCCTATTTTAAATCTGACCAAGAAATACTTTTCCATTGCTATTACCAGACAGCTCTTTTCGGGACCAGAACACATAGAAGCAGGATGTCTGGTCGTTTTACGTTCCAGAACTCCTTACTATTATTATGCATTCCTGCACTATCTACCTCAAATGGGTTCTGCAACAAGCACAGAGGACAAGTTCAGCAAAGCAGCACTACTTGCTTGCAGTCATTGCTGAGCTTTGCCTCCATTACATGTATGATCCTAACACCTCCAGCAGGTCTACAACAAAAGCAGAGTATACATTTAACACATTGTAAGGAGATACCTCACTTTTCCTTTCCAGGATACAGGCCTATGAACTGAATAGGAGTTCAGTAGTAGACAAAACTGCAATGCTAGATTTCCATAAGACTGTGAAGTAGCAGCAAAGGAATTGTGCATTTTGTATCCTCAGCTGATGTCAGTCTTTTGGTTGCCCATGTCAGACCTAGATCCAGTTTTGGCACAGTCTACGTGGCCCCTGGGAGACCCAGTGTCAGGTTATCTGATTAAAGGCTAACCATAAGAGAGACAGACCCAGCAAGGATCAGTGGAAAGTAGGTAGAGAAACCTGATGAGTGAAAATGGAGCACCTGAATCAGCTATTCCCAAGACCATCAATTAGACCACACTCCTCCAGCATGAAACCCACCAAGATGAGTAGAGGAGGAAACTCTCGCCCCAGAAATACCTTGAAAACTAAAGTTTACTGCCTTAAGGAGTACAGGACTTATTATAGAATGTAGGAAGGAAGAACATTTGGGATTATGTAAAATTTATCATGGGACTGTGAAAATACGCAAGACACTAGGAAATGTTTAAGGAAAAGCACCAGAGGTGGAGAGACAGGGATAAAGGTGGATGAAGAAGAAACAAGTATCAGAAAACAGCAGGAAAAAGGGACAAATGTGACAGGCTCAGGGCAAATGGGGAGCTGGTCACCGCACTTATCTGCCTGAGCCCTGGCTCTTGACCATGACAGTCTATCCTATATTGTCATTAAACCCTATTTCCGTCATCTTTGTGGATGCACTTTCTATTCTGACTGTGTGTATGAACCCAAGCCAACTTCAAGCCAGACTGGCCAGCAAGTAGGTAAGAGTTGTTTAAGTATCAGCAACTGGAGTGAGAACACAGACCTCAGGGGTTCAAGGGTCTAGGTGCCAACAACAGGGGAAGAAAAACAACAGGTCAAAGCTTTAGCAACTACCTAGACCATTTAGAACTAGGGGGACCCATATAGCATGTAAGTGAGCTGCTGTGAAAATTCCACTAGAGAACATCCATCCTGAGAAGCTGGAAAGGAGGAAATGGACTGGGCCTTCTGTGCAGTTCTTGAGTGTTCTGTAGGTGCCACTAAAAGCACTAGTATGAGTCTCTGTGGATCCATGTGGCCAGCTGCTGTATGGGAGCCTGTTTACATGCACGCGCCCTTATTGGGAATAAGTCTCACTGCTGGCTGGCTCTGGGGACACAGAACCGCATCAGCTTTGTGCTTACCTATTTAACTGCGACAGGAGATATGCCTCTGGGACCCAAGGCCTCCACATTTGGCTACCTCTAACAACTGGCATGGCTAAAAGGGCACAGACCTCTAGCAAGTTTCTTAGGAAAGCTATCAGTAACACTTTGAAGGTGAAGTGTGTAAACCTGCCTTAGATTGGAGTTTGGGGTACTCTGTACCTGCCTAAGCTGTCCTGGTATCTACCAGAACACACTCCACACAGTTTTGCTGAGATATCTGGTAAAACCACTGAGTATTTAAATGATAGTAAAAAAAAAAAAAAAATATATTAGCACTCTCAGGCACCATTCTACTTCAGCTGGATGTCTTCTGGTGCTTTTAATAGCCCTTGAAACTCCTATGTGCTAAACACGGTACAAAGGAATCTTAACTGGATCTTTCCTATCCACTTCCTTTTCAAGACAGAGATCAACTGTATACCATCAAAACAGAAGAGTAACACAAATAAGGCAAAAATACAGATGAAACAAAGTAGATATTTAATATGTTCCTGCAATTTAATATACAAGTTTCCCTTGGGGAAACTTGTAAACAGACTTCCATCAAGAGCAACAGTACCTTTGACTACTAGTGATCTGCAAAAGAATTCCTGCACTCTCTGGCAGCACACTATAGCCAGAGTCCCCAGAGAAGAGGGCCTGTGCTAATTCATCATCTCAGTAATGCACCCGCAGATATCAAGAGCACCTCTAAGAAAGGGAAGACTTTTTCCTTGATCACCAGTAATTCCAAAGTTCTGCATTCTTTCACTTCTGTTGTGAAACTAAGTGTTCTGAAGAAGGCTCTATCTTTTTTCATTTGGCTTTCTAGACTAATACTCTGAAACATTAATTACCTGGGAAGAAGCCAAGTGAGACTTCAAACCAAGTATATAAAGACTGTTTGTACTCTTATTCATACTGTATTAGAAATGAAACATTTTAACAAACAAAAACATATTTCTGAATCACTGTGGTTGATCATCTTTTCCGTATCTCTTAGGGAGGTCTTGGTCCAAAGCTGTATTACAGTCTTCTTGGAAGCAGACACTTCTCATAGCTATGACACCAAGCAGCACTGGGAATTCCTGATTCTTCTCACATATGCAACAGGAGCTGTCAGAAAGGCTTTACACTGTCACACTGGGGATGACAAAGCACCACGCTGAGGAAACCACCACATGTGGTCTCCCTATGGGTAAGGTAATCCTTTTATAGAGGGAGCAGAGCTAATTCCAAACATCTTCCATTCCAGTTCATAGCATGGAATAAACAGAGGTTGATACATCTGTTTGGTATGTGGGCATGGCAGGAACTGAATGCTTTTGTGGGCAGTGGCCACAGCAGCTCTAGATGACAGACAATAAGAAAATGCAGGTCCTGATGCTGGATACAGAATAACAAAACAGCTGTCCACTGACACCAACAGGAATTTCAGACACCTTTTCCACCTCCACAGAAAAATCACTGCTGGATATTATAATACAGTAGTTACAAAAGAAAATAACATGGTCTCTTTATAGTAGGATTAATAACAAAACCAATTTTACTAGTTCTGCCAGAACTACTAATATTTAAGCTCTGACAACACAAGCACACAGCTCAAGAAGAGTTTCTGCACTAAGGCAGCCTTCTTGGCCCCCAGAAAAGATATTCATTGCCTTATTCCCATGCACATTAGCACCAAGCAACAGAAGTGAGGACAAGTCCTTGCCTTCTTAGGAAGGCAGTGAACATCCCAGTAGATCTGGGACATAGGAATTTGCTTCATGAAAACAAAGCACTGAATTCTTAAAATGTTTCGTGTTACTCCAATGACATTTTTCAATATGAGAAGTAGCTTTAAGAAATTATTCTCCCTTACACAGAATTACACTGCTCCAGGTTTTGAGCAAAATTCTTCACAATTAACCAACACAACATTAAAATACATGTTTCACAACCTTTCAAGAGAAGAAAATACTATCTTTTATTAAATGAGGGTATCACCAATTTACAGTTGTTTGCTGTTTTAGCAGACAAGAAGATAAATCTCACCCTACTCCATTCTTGTGAGAACACCTGCAGTACTGCAACCAGGACGCAGACCTGCTTGAGCAAGTCCAGAGGAGGCCACAAAGATGATCAGAGGGCTAGAGCACCTCTCCTATGGAGACTGGCTGAGAGAGCTGGGGTTGTTCAGCCTGGAGAAGAGAAGGCTCCAGGAGACATTCTGAGAGATGCTAGAACAGCCTTCCAGTACCTAAACGGGTGTACAAGAAATCTGGAGAGGGACTTTTTACAAGGGCATCTAGTGACAGGACAAAGGGGAATGGCTTTAAACTGAAAGAGGGGAGATTTAGATTAGATATTAAGAAGAAATTCTTTACTGTGAGAGTGGTGAGGCACTGGTACTGGTTGCCCAGAGAAGCTGTGGCTGTCCCATCCCTGGCAGTGTTCAAGGCCAGGTTGGATGGGGCTTTGAGCAACCTGCTCTAGTGGAAGGTGTCCCTGCCCATGGAAGGGGGTTGGAACCCCATGAGCTTTAAGGGCCCTTCCAACCCAAACCATTCTGTGATTCTGTGATAAAGTTACACTTAGCACACATTTATCAGTACAGAGAGGGTACATCTTTAAAGCAGAATGGCCAAAACGTCATATAAACAGAACATCTACATAGGATGTGGTTGTTTGTAGTATATGTAACAGGCAGAGCATGGAGTTGCACACATTTGTTTTGCAATTGGAGCTTTAAAGAATAAAAAGAAAGAAAAAGTGTGAAGCAAAAGAAAGGGAAACAGCAAATCACTATCCGTCTAGCCACAAAGAGTAGCATGAGTTTGGTAGGCATACCAGATGAGATGACTTTCACATTTGTTTTTAAGGTAACAGTGACTGTCTAGATTTTTCCAGGGAGTTTACCCAAGCCTTAAGGGGAGTCTTGATGAAAACAGAGAAGCACCTGGGGCAGATACTGACTCAGGAGTGTAAAATTCTGGAAATCACAACTAGTTAAAGACCTTCTGGTTTCAGTATCTTTTGAACAAAACAGGTATTTTCCAATCCAATGGAAAGACCAATCCTCTTAACTGTACGGCAGGATTCACAGCCGCTCACGAGCTGAGGGATGCCACAGTCTCCTGATAATATGCTTGTAATACACAAAATATGCAACAAACCGGAATGCCTTACTTGGCACACATTTGCATAACATGTTGCTTAGCATCTCTTCGTAACTACATCAACTGCATATCAATGAAAATACATCCAGCATATCACAGTAAATTTACTGAATTTTATCAAGTGCTAAATACTTTATTCGTCATTTGTAAGTATATAATGAGAAGGTGCAGAAAACTACTAACTCAGCCTGTATCACAACACTGTGACATAGAAAAACAGTCATCTGGCATGGGTTCATACTGTTTCATAAAATCTATCAGGTAACGTTCCCCCACCATCTGTCAGGGGGTTTGGTGTGGACATGGAACTGTTGGAACAAGTCCAGAGGAGAGCCACGAGGATGATCAGGAGACTGGAGCACCTCCCATATGAACATCGGCTGAGAAAGTTGGGACTGTTCAGCCTGGAGAAGAGAAGGCTGCGTGGAGACCTCATAGCAGCCTTCCAGTATCTGAAGGGGGCCTATAGAGATGCTGGGGAGGGACTCTTCATTAGGGACTGTAGTGACAGGACAAGGGGTAATGGGTTCAAACTTAAACAGGGGAAGTTTAGATTGGATATGAGGAAGAAGTTCTTTACTGTAAGGGTGGTGAGGCACTGGAATGGGTTGCCAAGGGAAGTTGTGAATGCTCCATCCCTGGCGATGTTCAAGGTCAGGTTGGACATAGCCTTGGGTGACATGGTTTAGTGTAAGGTGTCCCTGCCCATGGCGGGGGGGGGGGGCGGGGGGGAAAACTAGATGATCTTAAGGTCCTTTCCAACCCTAACTATTCTATGATTCTATGACATTTTAGTGAAGTCAGGATTAAGACAGTGATTAGGCAAAAAGTTTCAAGTCATGAAACAGATTGAATTTGTGATACAAAAGGCTTTGCTAGAAATGACCCATTGCTTTTTCACTATTTTACCATGAAGTAGAACTGAAATACATGTTTACCTCAGACAAAGTATATCACAGAAGTTATACTTTTCAAGTATTTTACATGCATATTTTTTTAGCCATTAACGTTTTAATCATCACTCGATTGCTTCAATTAGTTTCCCGTGAACAGTTCTCATATAGGAAGATCTCACACAAACCCCCAGCATCTTAAATCTCTCCCTTTCCCAAATTTCTGTAATTCCAACAGTAAGTGCCAAACCTCACTTTTTGTGTTGTCAGAAGGTATGTCAGAAACCTCCTTGTAATAACTGTCTCACAAATAACTACATGATAGAAGGCTCACAAAAAAGGAAGAAAACAAAAACACATCTAAACAATACCAAGTCATGAACAGAAGATCACTGACTAGTAGAGATACTAATGATATATTGCACTTGTAATGAAATACCAAAGACATTGGTTTTCTTGCATATAGCAGAAATACCAGACACAGAAATAAAGTCCATCACTGAAAAATAAAATACACTTCAAATTCTAAATCTTTTCAAAGCCTAATGATGAGCTGATATAAGCACTACCAACTCTAAAACGACTGCTATGTCCCCTAAAAATATCACCTCAAGTGAAAAAGCTGCTCTGCAAGTGGCTGCTTCCACAGACTATTTCCTTCCCCCCCCCCCCCCCCCCCCCCAGACTAGCACAATGGCACATTGCAGCATTCCTTCTCTCTACATCCCTTTCATACTTCACTTAAAAGCCTTGCACTCCAAAACAATGAGCCTGTGAAACCTTTCATATTAAAAATATATAAAATATAGGGTTCTGTTTGGTCCAATTTTAGTAATCTAAAATTAAGAATCTAGTCTAAGAGAGCTATAGAGGCACACTGTCACCGAGCAGAGTCTGGAAAGTGCCTCCCTGGACAAATAACTTAGGGCCCACATTAAGATAGGATTATTTCCTTCCTACTTCCAAGATAAAATACATTGAACAGCAGTATTAGTGTGCAAGTCTGAAATAAAGGGGAAAAAATATACACTTTTCATTGTTATTGGTATCTTATTTTAAATAAAACTGAAAAAATAAAGTTCTCTGACTACTAAAAATATATTTGGACTGCCCCAAAATGGAAGTGAGGTAATATTTCTTTAACACTTAAAAAAAAATAAAGCAGGAAGACAGCTAAAGAAAAGATGGTATTTCAAAATTTGCTTAGCAGTTAGTGGAACTGATGAAATAGTTGCATTATTTTGACAGTATTTATTGTTTCAGTGTTAGTTACATAAAAAACAATAGAATTATTTTATAATGCCCTATTATCTAATAATTATTCCAACACATGATATACAGCAATGTCAACTCAAACTAAACGTTGTGAACTGAAGGTTCTTCTACTTTTAACCATGTGATTTATTTCTGTTCTTCATTACGAGTGACACTTCTGCCTCAGGAGAAGTGATACATCCACAATAAAATTAAATAAACCCCTCCCTTTCCTAAACCCAAAAGAATCCTTCAGCATCATAAACTTGTTCCACATTGCCTCACACATCAATTAACATTATGTCTCTTAGAAAAGGCAGGAGACAGGCTCCAGCTTTTTTCTTCCTCCTCATTATTTTAGATTTCTTTCTCCTTTAATTTATCCCTGACTGCATTCTTGGCATGACCTGATGAAGAAACCACGTAAAAGCACTAATACATTAATTTGCTCTGCAAAGATAAATCTCAAAGAGAGAGAAGTATACATAGCCCAAGGCTAAAAAAAAAAAAAAATAAAACCCAAACAACAAAAAAGCAAACACACAAAACCAACAGTAGTCCTTAAACCTTGCACCACCCCACCCCAAATATTTCTATATATTGAATGACAAACTTTACTGACCTACTGTCATTTGAAAGTATCCTCCCTTTGCTACTATTTATGAAATCCCTCAAAATGATGAAAATCGAATTATACACACTCTGGTTATCTACTTTAAGACTGCTCAGGAGTGGCTGCTATTAATTTCCTTTTAAAAAACAGTGAAGCAGAAATTCACTGTAAAGCAGCCTGGATATGCAGCCTTTGCAGCAAGACATAAAAAGGCAGGTCAAATATTTCAGACTTCTCAGCCTGGCTAACAACCTTTACCACTAAATATCCTGTGGTTGAAATGCATTGCTAAGATGACATAAATTTACAATCCAAAAATCAGAGCTAAAAAAATACCAAGTTCTCTGTACTAAAGTTTTATGACAAAGAAAAATACCATATATACATTAGAACCGCAGTCTAAAGAGTAGAAAGTGGTCTTGGTGGAAGAACTGAATTTTCTCAAAATAGAAACCACAAAGCCCTAAAAAAGGCAAAATAAGAAAATCTGTACAGCTCAAAGCATTTACTGTACTGTTCATGAGAACAGTGTGTTAACTCATACAACAGAAATGAAAGTATTTTTGCTTTCTGGGGGGGTTCCGAAAAGACCATCCTCCTCCATCTGGCTGCTAGTACTTGCTTTCTAATGATATTTGCAAGGCTGGGGAAAATAACCTCAGACAGCCTCCACTGAAACATAAGGAACAAGGGGGAACATGGTAGTTAAATTACTGCTTAGTAGATAAAGAAACCAGGTAGGTGCCACACTGTAAGCATGCTGTAGGAAAACACTTCCACACTATACTTAAAGCTTAGACATCCAAATAAATCAATTCAGTGTAACAAGCTCCAGGTTACCTGATCCACTGCAGCATTCATGTGCATACAGGCAACCGCAGTTACCAGAGCTACCTTATCAACAAGCAGCAAGGACTTTGCCACAGGCTGTTAACACGTACACCAGCAACATTAACTACTCAGAAATCTAGGACCTACAGATGCTGCCTGATAGTATCTGCTTAATGAAACATCCCATAACACACGAAACACAGCTGTCTTAGCCCCTTCATCTGCAACTACCATTTTTCTAGGGCGCAGGTAAGTGGAAAGGAAGGATGTCACTATGAGTTAATGCCTCTAGTTTGTAATTATTTACTTTTCAAGGCTGAAATGTCTCTAACATCTCAGAGGATCCTCAACAAAAGGGTTCACCTCACTTTCTTCCTAATGTCTCCTAAAAGCCTCTTAAAATCAAACCAACCAACTATGCTAAGAGAATGCTGCAAGATTTCTAACATCCTGATCTTCCAGCCAAGCCATCCATTATATTCCGGCTTCCTTCTCAGTTTTTTTTCCCCTAGGATAGGATAACATGTTGAACTTGCCAAGTGAGCAAGAAAACCTACAACTGTTAAACTGTCATGTAAAAACAAAAGCCAACCAAAGAAAGAGGCAAGTAATGAGCTTCTCTATTCCCATTTCATGTTTCTGTGAATGCACAGAGCACCTCTTCTCCCTCCCTTCCTGCTATGCAAGCACTGTCTAGCAGTCTCTACTAGTGTGGAAAACCAGAAATAAGCCATGGACTCTTTCAGATCTTCCACCTGACATTTCCACTTAGCGAATTCAAGTTTCTCAAAAAGTCCAATCATCAGAAACAAGCGTAAAAACTAGTCATAAAATATGCAAGCACGAATTCCCTTTCTGTGTTTGTCAAACACATGCATAATTTCATGTTTGTGTGGTATGAACACACACTGCAATTTTGCTATAGAGCAGAGACTGAGGACAGTTTTAGCAGTTCCGACTCTCAATACCACATTGTTTATTTTTTCTTAAAAAACTTTTATATGGTAATTTTAAAAGGGCCTTGAAAGGAACTGGCAGCTAATAGGAGAGACAGCACTGTTTCATAACAGCTTGCAAAAAAATTCCATCTATTTTTAGATAGTTGAAAAGAATGTGGTTATTAAAAAAAATAAATCTCAGATTAAACATAAAGTTGTTTTCCTTTACAACTAACCACGTAAATCATGCAGCTGATGTGTCAAACCAATCTCCAGATGAACAGTACCATGTATTTACATCCTCAGTAGAAATCTATGTGCATATATAAATTAACATTCACATTTTAATCTTTATTACAAGATAAAGCATCATGCTGTTATAAAAATATTACTTTTTAATGAATGGCATTTAAATGGATCTCAGACAAATGCATCATTTTCTAACTATGTGTTATAATCCTTTACAGGGACCTAATTGTCTCGGACTACCATTAGTTCAACTACGAGCATATTTTGCCCGAAACCAGGCTGATCCAGTTTTCAGGTGCTGTGTAACATCCATATTTATAAAATAAATATCTACATTACATACCAAATTCCCCCACAGCAATGCCAACAAAAGCTTTTCCAAAAAATCAAGTTAACACCTGTTTCCTTTACTATTTTCACCCCATCATCCTCCTCCATTATCATCACCATTTTATTAGTCTTGTATTTAAAAATTTCAGGCATCAGGGTGGGATAGAGGTAAACAAATAAACCTTAACGTTTTCTTTCATGATTCTTCATTTGGGATAAATAAATAAATAAAGTATCTCTCAAAGCTCTTCTTATATTTCTCCATTTTGGTAAGGTGACTTAACAACCCATTCCCCCCCACCATCTTCTGTATCTCTCTATGCTGGTATTTTGTTATACTACATCTGGTGAAAGGCAATGCAGTTTGCTTCTGCGTATCTTACACAAATATACTTATAAATCTAATTAGGCTGCTCAATTTGTTTTTTAAAACCATGCCACACAGCACTTGTTCATTCTGAAAGATGCCTTTTAGCCTGCTTCCTTAAGACAGCTTTCAGTGCATTACCATGTCCTTCTATACTGAGCCATTCATTAAAATATACTTCAGATAATAATTTAATCTAAACATACAGTTTGACTGCTTAAATATGGGGGGGTTTGCCAGTGTTCAACGTTAACATGGCAATAGAACACTCAGATGGTCTTCTGCATACAGCCAAAAGGATTAGTGTAAGTTATCTGGGAGAAAATAAAAAAATCTGTTGCTTCGGATTTAAGCAATTCTGAAAATACAAATCTCTCAGAATTCAGCCGCAAGCAAAGCAGGAGCGAGCAGGGCTGGATCACTGAAAATCGACAAAATAATCAGCAGATGATTTTATGTCAGAAAACTTAAATGTGCATTTAGTACCCCAGAATATTTCTTCAAAACGAAACAGCTACTTGAAATTGTAACCATCTGACTGACAGATAAAATAATTGCTTTAAAAACACTTCTGAGTCATTTTGTCCTTACCTGCAGGCATGAACCATTACTGCATGCAGCGACTGCTCCATTTCCTAGCACAGACTTGAACAAGGCTCACATCTATCTTACAGAATGTGACTAATTGGAGGATTTGCGATTGCTGAGCTACTTTGCAAAGGACACTCCCTTTCCACATAACAGGACAAGAAACGCTTCACCAAGTTCTATCGCTTACGCATCTAAATTGAAAGGAACCCTTTGCAACCGTGGAACGGCTTCCTGCAACACAAGAATGCGAGGTCTTTAAAGGCGAATTTAGAGATGCTGTTTGCACGGCAGTGGGAAGGAGCAGGGTCTGCAGCACCAGCACACGCACACAAGCCTGCAGTAGCATGATGTGCATGCTACAGCCCGGCAGGCTTCATTAAAAATAACATAATAAAACAAATCTCTGCAAAAAACGTACAAAGCTTTACCAAAACGAGAGGTTCGATGGTTGCGGTACAATAACCGGCATGCAAAACGTACAGAACGCCAGCAAACGTGAGAGGGAAGGAGCAAAGCCCTGCGCGCTGCTCGGCAGTGCTACACCATGAACCGCTCATGCAGGAGATGCAGCTGTACCTTTCTGAAGAGGACGACTTCTCAGAGTTAACTGACATCAGCAGCTCAATCTTCTCCTTGATTTCTGGAAAAATCAGAAAATATTCACAACCGAGACCGCCTGCCCTCGCTTTCCACAGCCTTCTCGCCCAGGCGACTCCGCTTCCCTACGCCCTTTTGTCCGGGAGGAGGCCGCAGGACCCGGCGCCTGTGCGAGCCCGGCCCAGCCGCGCTGAGGGGACGAGGCGAGAGGCGCCGCGCAGGACCGCGCACATGACTGCGCACGGCGGCGGGCGGAACCATTCCGCGGGAGGGGAGGGGGGGGAGCGCCTCGCCTCAGCGGCGGCCGACACGGCTCCCGGGCGAGTCCTACCGCAGCCGCTGCCAGCGGGCGCGCGGAGGGGAGTTCCTGAGGGGGGAAATCCCGAAACAAAAGGTTTATGGCACGGAGGAGCTTCCCGGTTCCTTATCTAAGCTGTATCGGGCACCCTCGAATAGCTTCAGATCGAGAGCCCTGAAAAATATGGCTCTTTGAATCATTTTTGTCACAAAGAATCAACTACTAAATCACTACTTTCATACATGGGTTGGAAATCAGACGTGCAAACACTACGCATACCTGGGGTTTATATTTCAGTGCCCTGCCTCTTAATTTCCTCCTAATGTACTTTGAACAGTTGTATTTAATTTTCCCTCATGTATTTAGTATTCATTAACTGCTACCCTCGTGCTGGTAACGAACAGGCACCAGGCCAACCTGGGCCCACACCGCAGTGCTGCCGTGACCAGCACCAACACCCAGCCATTGCCACGGGCACATGTGCCCTAGTCCTGCCTGCCACTTGTACCACAGGACACTGCCAAAGCGGAACAGAATTCACCAGGAGTTCTGGAATCAGGAGGTCTGCGACCCGTAAAACTCCAAAGAACAATGTCACAGATGTTAGCATCATCTTAAGATCCTATCCGCGCCACAGGCCGTAGGGCCACCTATGAAAATAGTGGTATGGCTTGTGCAACCCGGACTATATTCACTTGTTTACAACCAAGGTAAACTTCAACTATTTGGGATTAACCATTCTTCAATAGGAGAGCTTCAACATCTTTCTTCCCTTACACATACTTCAGATACAAAACCTCAGAAATTTCTGAAAACAGAAGAGAAACTAGATTTTTCTTCTTTAACCAAAGCTAAAAAAATATTACTACTTAAATATTTGAGTTTATCACTCTCATGCTCTGGTGGAAGAGCTCCAAGTTAGCAATGATCATCACCTGATTAAGCACGGTGATGACCAAGCATGCCACTTGTTCTTCCCAAAACATGCTGACCAGAGATACCTCCACACACAATCTCAGTTCTCACACCCAGAGTAGGTGCCTCTCAAAGCTTCCAAGACAACTCTTTTGAAAGTCCAGTATGCCCACAGCTGGCTCCACTGTGTGACTGGAAGGATCATGCAGAATTCCCATTACCATTGCCCATCCCATGCAGCAGGTGCTCTTCCAGTCACAGATGCCAGGAGACTTCTCTGCCCACCCAGACCAATCCCTACACAAGCACAAGTTCTGCTGCCACAGGAATGTCCAGGCTGGCAGCCGGGGAATCTCCCAGGCTCTGGACAGCTCCAGAGACGCACCATGCTGGAGAATAAGCTTGACGATCTAGTCTCTTGCACCTCACTACTGAAAGGCCACATATGTTCTCATATAGGCCATGTGCATCTTCCCTACTGTGCCTCAGTTCTCCAGCTATCAAGAGGTGATTACATCAACTAACCTCCCCAGGGTACTGGGTTTTTTTCAGTTAAAAAACAAGCCAACAACTAGATAAAACACCAGTGAGCACCCCCAAACAACAAATCAGACAGTTCTGTACTCAGTGCAGTCTCAAAAATGACTATTAAGTAGGACTTCGAACTGCGCAGTGGCTAAGAACTGAAAATACTGAATATTCATCCCATCAGTGAAAGACCCGCTCACATTACAGTAAAAAAAAAAAAAATCTGATGTCATTAAGAACTATGCAGAACTGCATAAAGGCTCCACAAAGGGCTTTAATAGCTCTTCATTTTCAACTATACAATCACACAGTTATTTTCATACAGATTTTTAGTGCAACATATAACTGGTGTTGATCACACAAATCACACAGTGCGCTGGATATATAGTTACTTATTTAAACATCTACTGCAGGACTGAACCAGGTATTCAGAACAATGCAAAAATGTTTCTGTGAAAGAGACTGCCTTTAAGAAAACTCAGAAATAAACTACTTTGACAAGTGTCTGAATATAGACTACTTCATGTTACAGAGGTTAAAAGAAAGTATAGGTACCTTTTTTTCTTAAGAACCATCACACCTGCATTGGGTCATGCTCTGATGCAATATGGTTCAACAAGAACAAGATGCTTTGTTGCACACTGTGATAACACATTGGAGTTGTCAACACTAGAAGCTACACCATAGATATGTCTGTGGGATGGAGGAGACTAAGGGTTCAGACAGCTTTGTGGAGAAAACTTAGCCTTTCAGTACTCTGATTGTTTTCCTCTTCTGTATGGACGAATGTTAAAAGGCAGCTCTCTCAGTTGCTTATCCTCACTTTTGGACAGAGACAAAATGGACAATTTGGAGGCGCAAGCTAAAGTTCATTTCCTCTACCACAGCCCCTTGACACTGACAGACTAAATCTGTTCCTCAGCCTCTTAATGCAACAATTTTTTAATTCCATCTGAAGATATTTACCCTGTTAAAATTTAACGTAGAATATATAAACTAACAATGTGAGATTTCATGGCAAAATGATATCCACAGAGCTTGGAATAAAGTTATCAACTGATCCATTCCAGAAGAAAGCCTCTAGATAGGCTTTTCAATGGATGCCTAGAGATTATTACACTTATACTTTATTGCTAACAACCCACTACAAGATGTTAAAAACAAAACTGAAGACATAAGCTACTTCAGTTCAAACTTGGAATGCCTGCATGCTCTAAGGAGATGCACAAGGACATTTCTCTCTGATGGTATTCCAACACATAATTGAGTTCTATTTTTTTCAAGTAAAACTGAGTGGCATCAAAGATTTATTTAATAAAGCAATAAGAACTTAAATGAAATGAGACATCACTGAAAAAAAAAATTCTAACATCATTTAATGAGTGTTCCATTCCACAGGTTGATAAAAACCTTCATTACAAGGTTTTGAGGTTTTTCTTTCTTTCTTTCTTTCCCCTCTGCTTCTCTTCTGTGAATTTGAAATATTTTCTCACTTGGGATTTACCTATCTTTTGTCTCTGCTGAGATTTTTGCAAGTGGACCCATTTGATTCCTTTCCAAAAGCAAATCTGTACACATCCATACTGTACCCCTAGGTGAGGCAAATACCACCATTATCACCTCTGATACAAAACCCATTCCGGAAATAATTTCACCAAAACATGACAGATGAGTTTTAAACTAAGTGCCTTTTAGGCCAGGAGATAAAAAAGGCTGCAGAAACATCAATGTTATAGAATCATAGAATAGTTAGGGTTGGAAAGGACCTTAAGATCATCTAGTTCCAACCCCCCTGCCAGGGGCAGGGACACCTCCTACTAAACCATGCCACCCAAGGCTATGTCCAATCCAGCCTTGAACACCGCCAGTGATGCAGCATTCACAACTTCGCTGGGTAACCCATTCCAGTGCCTCACCACCCTTACAGTAAAGGATTTCAGTTTGATTATTTATAAATTACATGTCCAGAAATCTGGGTTCTTTTACACAATTTATAAGAACATACAAATTGCATGCCAAGTCCAAATAAAAAAAGAGAAAACCCTTCAAACTCTGGTTATCCTATCAGCCACTCACAGCCTTTGCAGCCCAGAGAATGCAAATCACAGTAATAGTTGTTAACTTCCAAGTAGAATAAAAAATTCTAGTGCTGTGGCATGGGGATAAATGCTGAGCTATTCAGGACTTGTTATGAATTCAATGGACACCACCTTTAATGGCTTTTATGAGTTACTGAATGACTGTATTGATCAGCACACAGACATACAGTGAACCTCTGCTTAGTGAGCCATCACTTAAGTTCTCACTGAAGAGTTTTGGCCTGCCCTAATTTCAGAGGCAACAAAAAGATGGCACTGTCAGTAGAACCACATCCAGAGGAATAGATCATAACACTCTGGCTGAAAAAAAAAAAATGAATGGAAATCAGTGCCCGCAGTCTCAAAGCAGCAGCTAATACAATGAACTTCCTAGGTACAAAATTACAATAAACTCAGGTATGGGCAGCAGTGTCATTGTCACCAACTTCTCAGTTGTTTCATACGCTTTTGAGTGATTTTACCTTGTGTACAGATCAAGTGGCAGACAACTGGCGCTCGTCCAAGGCCTGAGCAAAGCAGACACACTAAGTCTCTAAAGCTGTACTATTCAAGCTGCAATTGAATGAAAACAAAAAACAAGCTCAGAAAGACTCTGCACTGCCCGAAATGGCTTCATAATCATCACATTTTCATTTTTTTTAAGCCAAAGCAAAGCAGAAATTAACCATTTACAGGGATCTGTGCTCAGCCTTTTTGTTGTATTTTTTTTTCAGGTCAGTTGTTTGCCCCCTCTGAGATGTTCAGGTGCAGTTGTGGGTTAGATCAGAGAACAAGGTATCAGATCCCTTCGTGTTTTAACTTGTATCTCCTTTTTGAGGGATGTCATTTGCTCTGCCAAAAAAAGAGGAGACCAGAGGCTTAGAAAAATGAAGAGCCCTACAAAGAGATACTGGAAGGTTCTAAATTCAAAGGGGATTTGTAGGAGAACATGCCAAAGGCTCCAAGAAGCCTAAAGCTTCCACAACAAATCTAGAACAAACTGCCTCAAGTAAGGATATGGGGGAAAAACTCTCAAGACAACCCAAAGAAGAGAAGCTATTTTCTTTCAGTGATGTAAAAGAACAAGGCAAAAAATATGATATGGAAATTGGGAACCTCTAAGGAAAAAACACACAATCTGGAAAAAAAAAAAAAAAAAGAACAGGAAGCAGGTCTAGCCTGGAGTTCGGTTTGGTTTTACCAATAAAAGAAAACCCTAAGAGTTCTCTGCAACAAAGGAAAAAAAACAAACCCCAAAACTTAGCTGCTGCTTAAGCACAGATGGAAAAGTGCAGACAAGGTAAACAATGTATACAACACTGCACAAATTGTTCCTTATGACATACCGGTAGGTCAACTGACAGAAGTCTTTGCTTCACTACAAACTTAATTACATCTATCACAAACAGGTTTACAACACATTCATCAGTCAAGATTAAAATATCTTACTGAAAGTGCAAGTATTAAAAGTTTATCCAGGGCAGAGAACCACTGTTGCAGAACTCAACTTCATACAGCTTGCTTTTTTTTCTCCCTTATTTATTTCCTTTAGAGAGAAGGGGAGAGAAGAAGCAGCAGCTGAACATACTGCTTTCAATTTGTTGGGATGTAAACACACCAAATTCCTGACACACCAAATTCCATACATCCGTTTTAAAATAAACATTATACTAAACAGATGCAAGAAAAATATACTCAGTTTTTAATCAGTACATAAACTAATCCACATTTTCTTAATCTATGCTGGTCATAAACTAGCAGGTTCAGTGCTTTTCTTTCATTTTCTGTAGAGCGAATATGTTAGGACACCAGACCAAGTCTTCCCATACACACATGCTTTTTTTTTTCTTCTCTTAAGAAACCATAGGTTGCATCTGGTCTTCTCCTGGCAACCTCAGGCACACAGAAACACCGATTTTACACATTTCAGTTATACTTAAAACACTACTGGATTCATCTAGTCGGATACTTTTAAAGAACGTTCCTACAAGGATGATGGAGAGAGACTGTCAGGGACTGTAGCGCAGGACAAGGGCAAATGGGTTTCAACTTAAACAGGGGAAGTTTAGATTGGATATAAGGAAGAGTTCTTTACTGTAAGGGTGGTGAGGCACTGGAATGGATTGCCAAGGGAAGTTGTGAATGCTCCATCGCTGACGGTGTTCAAGACCGGGTTGGACAGGGCCTTGAGTGACATGGTTCAGTGTGAGGTGTCCCTGCCCACGGCAGGGGGGTTGGAACTAGATGATCTTAAAGTCCTTTCCAACCCTAACTATTCTATAATTCTATGAATATATTTATAGTGACATCACTGCTATCCTTCCAAAGTGAGTTTTTCATACCTGACCTGGGGTTACAAAATACTCTGAGGAAAATCTGTTTTCTTCCAAAATGGCTGCACCCTCTGTTAGTACTGAAGAGATAAGTCTACCCTGGCTTTTAAAGACAGACATCTTTCACCCAGGTGGCACTGCTTGCTGTTTAGTGCTGTTCTTATTAATACAAATGGAAGCAAAAGCCAATCTGAAGGTCAGCATATACCTTTAATGGTAGCTGTTCCTTGTTTTGCAGAGGAAACTGGAAGACCATTCATTGAGAAAACTTACCGAACAATGTTTTTTTATTCAAGAAAAAGGACAACACTAGTACTATCATTTAAAACTTCATTTCACCATAAGGAGGACATGGGAAAGCATGGAATACAGAAAGGAACGAAACACTGTAGGAAGGAAACACACACTGCAGGAGACCTCAGGATGGAAACCTGAAGCTTGAGAACATCCACCATGCTGTCAGGTTTGTTTCTGCTTCTCTGAAAGGAAAAAAAAAAGGCATACAAAATACACAGATTAATTTGCCTTTCACTTGTTTAAGTATTTAGTTTCCAAATATATAAATATACAGCCTAAGTCACATACTAAATACCTCTGAAGAATTTTTAACACAGTCAAATTCTTGAGCTTCTTGTTTATGTTTATCTATATAAATCTTTGAAGGAAGTTTATAGATAAACTTGAGGAAGCACTAGGTATTAAAGAAAAAAAGCATTAAGATATGCCACAAGTACTCTAAAAATGGCCCATTATAAACCCAGGGAAACAGAATTACAGCTAAAGTTAAAAGAAATTCAAACACATAGGTTAAGTCACCCACATAACTTACACTAAGCCATGTTGACATAAGCTGGCATTTGATCTTTTGCCAGGCTGTACTACTCATTAACAAAGTGCTGACTGAAACAAAAAGATGACATTAAGAGGAATTCTTCATTCTGGTAGCTCTCCTGGGTCTGCAGCATTTGCTGTACCAGGTGCATACCCAGCACCAAGTTGTTGCTTTTCCCTCCCTGCTCCCCTCTCAGGCCAATAACCAGCTCTGCCTAAAGTTTGTTTGGAATTCTGCATCTGGACAAAAAGCCATTCTTAAAAGAAAAGAAATAAAATAGAAAATTTATACTTATTTTTACTTAACTCCTTCTCAGGATAAATACCAGTAAAACACAAAGAAAACATTATTAACCCCAAATATGATTGCACTTTTTATTCTCTAATTATTTATGTATTTAGATGTATATATACATGTATTAACATTATTCATATCATATTGTAGATATGATTTATGTTATGGTAACTTTATTATTTACATGTATTTAACCTTCATGAGAAGGTTTTGCTTGGAAGGGACAGGGACAGAGTTGAGAACATTTCTTGCAAGTTGCTACAAAACAGAAATGTTATTCCTATAAATTTATCCATTCCAGGGGAAAAAAAAAAACACCCTCAAAATATTCAGGAAGTTTGTTCAAATGCATCCTCCTGTCCTTTAAAATCAGCTGCCAATTGCTTCCTATTACTAGCCACAAAACAGCTTCACATAGGAACAGTTGTACATCAGGCTGCTAAACACAGTAGTTTAAGAAGTTATTAGCGATAGTTAAAACAATAAACCATGAGGTGTTTTCCCTAAACCTTGTGTAGAGCAAGCCAAATGATTTACTAGGTGTGCATGGTCAGCTTTTCTACCAAAGCTGAAAGAAATTCAATCTCTGGCATAATAATGGTTTCGTAAGTTTTTCACACCCAACTACATACAGTATCTTTATTGTCTTACTGTACTGAATGCGTAATTTCTGATTTCTAGTTTGAAATATTTCTAATGTATTCCTTTTATAATCTAGTGTACAATTGTTACTGTGTTAAGATTCTTTGATAATAGCATTTTCTTTCAGGTCTGCAATTTGCCTAAATGCCTTAAGTGCTCTTCAAATTTTCAAATACTATTATTTTTCTACTCAGTTGTTATATGCTTTTTCTTCAAAATTTATGGAAAAAAATAAATTGCTCTGATGTTGCAAAATGACAAATTAAATTCCAGTCTTTAGGAAAAAAAAAAAAAACCAGGTTTCTATTCATCCAGACTGAGTCAAGCATATATTACTTTCTGAAGTCTAAAGCAATGACTCATAAAATCTTGCACACATTCTGATTCCTGCCTCTCCTAGGAGATGAAGCTACATGATCTACCCAGAAGGTTTAAACTGGGTCACAATTATTGAAGACATGTTATAACCTTAAACTCCAGGCTAGAATTTCTCCTTACTTTTTATTATCATTCACTGTTCCAAAAAGCTTTCTGGTTTTACTTTTTGTTTCAATTTTTACAGTTAGAAATCCTTATAGTAGAAGCATTTTTAAATTGAGATATTTTGACAGGATATTGACAGAATGTTTTTCAGTAAGTTCTGTCAAAGTTTTTATATTGTGATCATCACCACAGCATCTACATAACTGGCTTTTCCAAATACTCTTTCAAGGTTTTCAACATTCCTTATCCTGCAGATCATCAGGCTCTCGTACTCCTTGAATTCTCAGCTGTAAAGATGACATTTGCAGCTGTGTTCCTCTAGAACAAGAGACAGGACTTGTTTCACCTTTCCTGGCCTTGTAAGAGCACAAACTGTTCTAAGAAAAATCTCCATCAAAAAAGTATCTGTCATCCTGAGCACAAAGCAAGCCAAAAACCTCTCCACTTCAGCTCTGAGTTGTGTCCCACTGGGACATGGGCCCATGTGGTGATCATCTATCCAAAGCATAACTCTTCAGGAACACAGTTGTCCCTGTCAAACTTCAGTTAAGATGTTCCTGATTGTTTACAAGGAAAGCGACAAGGCAGGGGAAACAAAAACAACAAAACCCCAAACAAACAAAAAGCACCATGAAACAAAAATAGTTTTTTTACCAGAAGAAAGAATGAGAGCATGTGTAGAAGACAGCAGGAAGGGCATCATCAGCTACCTTTAAAACTGCCAAACCCAAGACACCGATGTCAGCTTACTATGCCACACTTGCCAAATAACACCCAATATCCATCTGGCTTTACCTATAGTTCCTTCATTTGGACACTGTACAACTTCTGCGTAAATCAGCCTATCCACTGTGCAGTCTAGGTTCTGGGAATCACTGGCAGCACTGAATGAAATATTAAGGCTTGGTCTCACAGCAACCTTCCCAATATTACAATAAACCTTGAAATTCTGTATCCAACAAGTTAGCCATCCTTCAGCATGCGCTTTGCAGCTTGTTTCTTATTGAAAAAACAACTGAAGGGCCAATACAAACTCTTGAGGGACAATGAAGTCCTCTGTTAGAGCCTGTCAGACTGACATCAATTACTGCAAGGAATTGGCTTTGGATCGTGGCTCCTGCACATACCACTTTGGTTATCTCTGAGGTGAAGCAAGCAAAAGAAAATTAACATGGAACACCACCATTTTCCAGTCATCTGAAACACACGTGTGCTACCTGTAATCATACCTGCTTCACGCATAGGTATTTATTATGATGCCTTCCTGCTTCGATAACCATTGCCAAGGAAAGCAAAAAAACCCCAATACAGTCTACAGAAGGAAATCGTTAGGGGCTGTAGTGATAGGACAAGGGGAAATGGGTTCACACTTAAACAGGGGAAGTTTAGATTGGATATGGGGCTATGGAACTGATGGACAGGGGTAGAGCAGTTGATGTCATCTACCTGGACTTGTGCAAAGCGTTTGACACTGTCCCACACAGCATCCTTGTCTCCAAGATGGAGAAACATCAATTTGATAGGTGGACCACTCAGTGGATAAAGAACTGGCTGGATGGTCGCACGCAAAGAGTTGTGCTCAATGGCTCCATGTCCAGCTGGAGACCAGTAACGAGTGGTGTCCCTCAGGGATCGGTGTTGGGACCGGTCCTGTTCAACATCTTTGTCGGTGATGTGGACAGTGGGATTGAGCGCGCCCTCAGCAAGTTTGCCGATGACACCAAGCTGTGTGGTTCGGTTGATACGTTGGAGGGAAGGAATGCCATCCAGAAGGACCTTGACATGCTTGTGAGGTGGGCTGATGCCAACCTGATGAAGTTTAACCATGCCAAATACAAGGTCCTCCACCTGGGTGGGAGCAATCCCAAGCACAGCTCCAGGCTGGGCAGAGAAGAGATACAGAGCAGCCCTGAGGAGAAGGACTTGGGGGTGCTGGTCAATGAAAAAATGAACATGAGCCGCCAATGTGCGCTCGCAGCCCAGAAAGCCAACCGTATCCTGGGCTGCATCAAGAGAAGCATGAGCAGCAGGCCGAGGGAGGTGATCCTGCTCCTCTCCTCTGCTCTCAGGAGACCTCACTTGGAGTATTGTATACAGTTCTGGTGTCCTCAACATAAAAAGGACATGGAACTGTTGGAACAAGTCCAGAGGAGAGCCACGAGGATGATCAGGGGACTGGAGCACCTCCCGTATGAACATCGGCTGAGAAAGTTGGGGCTGTTCAGCCTGGAGAAGAGAAGGCTGTGTGGAGACCTCCTAGCAGCCTTCCAGTATCCGAAGGGGGCCTATAGGGATGCTGGGGAGGGACTCTTCATTAGGGACTGTAGTGAGAGGACAAGGGGTAATGGGTTCAGACTTAAACAGGGGAAGTTTAGATTGGATATGAGGAAGAAATTCTTTACTGTAAGGGCGGTGAGGCACTGGAATGGGTTGCTCAAGGAAGCTGTGAATGCTCCATTGCTGGCGGTGTTCAAGGCCGGGTTGGACATAGCCTTGGGTGACATGGTTTAGTGTGAGGTGTCCCTGCCCCTGGCAGGGGGGTTGGAACTAGATCATCTTAAGGTCCTTTCCAACCCTAATTATTCTATGATTCTATCACCTATTGAAGAACTAATAGCAACAATAAAGCTGTTAACAATCGTACCTGAGAAGTATGGTTCTCTGTGATACAGCATCTTTCTAATTTTTTAGCTAATAGATCTGCCTATTCTTACATCACATCTTGAACAAATTTAAGCTTTCAGAAACAGTATTTTTAGTCAAGCTATTATACAGAAAAATTATATTTGAAAATTATTATTGGAGATAAAATTGTACTGATGACAAATTTTAAACATGCAAGCAGTGCCCACGAAAGGAGGAACCTTCTAATTATATTTCAAGTGTGTTTCTCATGTATACCATTTTCACTCTTTAGTTGCCAGTGCCCTGGATTTACACTGCCACATTAAAATCCACTGGGGATTTTTCTATTGGGCTTCTCCCTAGCTAAGAGTGGACAAAGCAGTAGCATAGAAAAGTCTTTACTGAAACGGATACAAACTCCAAACACCCTAACACTGATAACCTGGCACTCAGACAAAATCTTATAGGATGTTCTTCTATTTACATTTTCTTTTTTGCAAGGAACAGAAATACCTTTAAATCTTCATGTGCCTGTCTTTATCAAGTAATTACAGCATAAGATGTACATATATTGAACACGTAGGGAAAAACATACTATGCTCACAAAAATGGAAAAAAATATGAGGTGTTTCCACTTAAGGGAGAGCTGTGAAAGCTCATTCTGAAGGACTTCCATGAGGAGTACTTTTAATTTTATAGATAAAACATACAACACACACATGCAGATACATGTAAAAAATATCCCCTTGCTTTGCTTTTGCTCTTGCTCTGTTCTTCAAAGAAACGCCATGTTGATTTTTTTAAAGCAACATTATTCTTATGCAACAACAACAACAATTGACTGGAAAATGATCTGGAGAAATATCTGAAAACTTTTACTGGGAGATTTAAGAAAAAGAAATTTTAAAGATTCTTATCAGAAAACATTCTGGCTGCTAGAAACAAAATATTTCCATAGGAAAGAAGAGAGTTAAAAGTAACCACAATAATGGAGATGTTTATATAAAGCAGAGGTCTGTCCAGACATGAGAGGTGATCTTGCAATCGGTAAAGTTATATACATCGCTGCTGCCTTTCCCCTCCCTCCTCCATTAGTGTGTCATCTAAGTGATATCACAATCAGCTATTGCTGATGAAAAATTCAGTGTGCTTTGGTGGTTTGGAAGCTCACCTCTTGAGCATTAAGACTTTCAAGATTTCTTTTAGCCCTTCCTATTTTCTTTTCACACTCTCTCCCCTTCTCCATCTGACTTCCCCATTGCTTATTCAGCAACGACATGAGAACCCGGGTATTTCCTTGCCTAAAAGCTGGCTACAAACAGCTTCTCCTAAAGTGAAGCCACAGTGATGTAGGCGGTGAATCATCGCCATCCACCCTGCAAATGTGCGGTGACATCATTCAGTAGCTCGTCATGGCCCTTCCTTTCCTCTCATCTTCTCCTACACGGTATGAAGCGGATTTCTTTGAGCGACACCGCTAAAAGTGTAGATGTTCGTCACTCAGCCTTCTCCTCCCCTGCAACGCTACCAGGTCTGAGCCCTGGTGGCTGGCATCTAATGAGTCAGCAAATGATGTCACTTAAACATGTCCATACCCGGCCAATTTCTTCTTCAAACCACCAAGTTAGAACTCCGGTACATTCAGTCTTTCCCTGCATATGTGAGCAAAGCAAAACACTTTGACTTCACTGCTGGCAAGACGCATCTATAAATTTAGGTTTCAACAACATCGTCCTAATTTTGGCAGCTGTTATTGCAACACTTAAACAATGCACAATGTTGAACAAATTGCCAACAGTCATGTCTTTCAGAAAAATAAATCCTACAGGAACTAAAAGAAACTTTGTTTAAAAATAGACTAACACAAATAGTCAATGATATCAAAAGGAAAAGGAAAATGGGAAGAACCAAACAAAACAGGCTGGCACGTAATACTCCATCTGCTACTTTAAGTTTCGCTGAGGGCTCAGAGAAAGGGTCCATCCTTTGATAATTTCCCTTTATATAAACACAGTGGAAAACAGAAAACTATGTTAAATAAAAATAAAAACCTCATGAAAGAGCAGTCAAATTATCTGGATTCTCTTCATATTCAGTATCCTATTCACCATTCCCTAAAGTATCTATGTTTACAGTCATAGAAGATACATGCTTGAAAACCGGATCAGTCAAGTTTCAACAGGACTGGCCAAGCCTAGCCCAAACAAAGCCTCCTGGTGATCATTCTGGCTCGCTTACTGTGAAGGAAACACACTTCAATGATTATATGTATTTTAAATGCCACTGCTACTTCACCCTACTTACAGGAAACCTAGAATATAAATAAATTTATAGAATCTTTATCTGCTCCTGGTATTTAACACCCATCATGAGACACTTTTATATATGCATAAAGAGGAAGGATAACATGAAGTAATAAGCAACAGAAAAGGAGCCAGCCTTACAAGTCGATTCTAAACAATGTCATTTTGTTAAGTCGTAAGAATCACCAATTTACCTCCAAATGTTAATTAAGAACTACATGAAGGAAAAGACATGAGAGAGCAGAGACTGATGGGAGACACAGGGAGCAAAATAGAATTAGCAGAAACCCCTGAGAGCACAGAAAAATCAAGCAGGAAAAAAAAATGCAAAAAATTCTGGGAGAAGGAAAAGGGAATAACAGTCAGAGGGAGAAAGGTGTTGCCAAGGCAAAAACAGACAAATGAAGACAGTAGACAAAGAAGGATGAGAAAGCTCAGGAGAGTGTAGGAAGAACAGCAAACTAAAAAAAGACGAGGACTAAATCTTGCAAGGGAAAACACTGAATGTAGCAAATGTGCTCAACTTAAGTGAGCCGATGTGTGGCTGTTTAGGGGAAGGAAGGCAAGAGCACTTTGAATATTTTAAAGAAGATCAACTTGTGCTCTTCTATGCACTATCTACACAATACACCAGAATACATACTGGAAAACAGCACATCCTTCCTTTCTCCCGCAAAAAGGGACATGACAGTAAGCAGGTTACTACTGCCCCTCACCCTGCACTGCTCCTTCTACTCCAAGAAGCAGCCAAGCAATGACAGGAGCAGCCGAGGAAGTGGCAGGTCCATGACCTGAACCCAGCACCTGACATTTAAAATCACGTTTTGGAGGTTCCTATATAGTGGAAAATGTGAGATACCAAGTACAATTTGTACCTATTTTAAGAGAGTCCACAACATACTTTGAGAACTCGTAGCATCCGCTTTTTTACATTAGGAGTTCAGCTTTTGCCCATGAATAGAACACCAAACTTATGAGTAAGACAGTAGAAGGACATCATGGACACAAAAAGTAAAACGTACATTTGAAAACAGGATCTTTTTCAGAGTTTTATTTTGCTGTTATTTTTTCATGCTCATTTTACTAGAAGACATGGAAGAGGAGCTTGCTTTGTTTCTTTTTTTTTTTTTAATATGCAACACCCCCAAATGCTGTGTTAAAACTGGAAAAGCTCCCAATCGATGTGAGTCATCAAACCACTCCTCCAGCAGGAATAAAGTGACAGCAAGATTTAACACTGCCCTGGTTTATTTTCACTTCAAAATATGAACAGGAAAAGTGACTGAAAGTGATAAAATATCCAGGCTTGCCTTATCCTCAAAGGATAATTATTAGAATTATTTTGTTTCTTTGTTGATCTGCTTGAGAAAGTACACAGGTGACTAGATAAAGAAAAAGCCAGATCCAGAAGGAGTATCTAAGAAAGCGTAAATTAAGTTATTTTACCTTACACTTGGCTATGTCCAAGCATCCTCTTAAAAATCTAGCTGGAACAGTTTCAAAAGCTGTCAAACCAGCATCCGTAGTGTACAAATCCTTAGAGTACTATGGAGACATTGAGGATATCAGCATTACTTTTAAAGAGGGAAGTTGCCTTCCTGTGGTAACTTGTTCTGCAGGAACTGACTGAAGAGGCACAATGATAATTTTCAACCACTAACTTTTAGACTGCTTAAATGAATTCTACTGGTTTGTGCCCACCTCTGAGTTACCACGGGCTCCTTCTGCTGTAAATGAGGAAGTGGGAAGTTCAGGATAGGGTTCATCTAACCCCAAACAAGATGAATCCCCCCAAGTGCCAGTGTCTCTCCAGGGACAAAGAAGAAGTCTGGCTAACCAGATCAGACACAGATGCCTCCACTGTAGACATCCACATGATGGGATGGATTCAGGTAGCTGTATTAGTGCAGATAATCTTCACATATTTAGTTACCAATTCCTGTTGTGATTTAACACGGGATTGAAATATCATTTAATGTCACCCTTCTTTGTGTATTAATTACACTGACTCACTTCCCTTCCATAAGGGATACGCAGGGAAGCAAAGCTACAGCTTGTTTCTTTATTTTACAGTAGAGTCACTCAGATGTTCACAAATTTAAGATGCTCAAAATGTTTTTTAAATTGCTATTATTCACTTCCATCCACATATGATAGAGGTTTGAAACAGGTACTAATATAGCTACATTAGCACATAAATTCCCATATACAGAGGCAAGCCATCAATCACATTAACACTTATTATTCTTTGAAAAAGAAAATAACATGGATATGATGAAGTCTGAAGGCAGGAAAGGCACAACGAATCAGGGAGAGTACCAGTGGAGATAAAGCGAAGCACTTAGAACATTTTCTTTAAGAACTGAAAGAAGAGAGCATGGGCATGTTGGCCAAAAAAAAAAATTGTTTAAAAAAACTAGACAGGGAACAAAGTCAAACAGGAATTCCTGCTGGATTTCATTCATTCTCATTCTTATCTTCATAGTTGTCTAAAGTAACACAGATGCGAAATAATTGAAGTCTCATGGCAAGATAAACAATGAAATACAGAACAGTACAGGGAACTTTTAGTGATGTAACTCTACTCAGGCTGATAAAGTTACATGGGATTAAGTCTAAACAGACATATTTGTGGATTTAAAGATACATACAGGACTATAAGAACGTTTCAGCCCTGTATGGCTCCAAATCTCCATACACATAAAACTTCTGGTCATCAAACCAAACTCTTAAAACCTACACTGAGGGCCACTGCAGAATCAGTATTTTTATTTCCTGCCCCAGAGAATTTAATATTTCAGTGGGAATAAACATACTGTTATAGTCATCAGTACAACAGAGCTATCAATGGAGCCACTTTGTTGTCCCCAGAATGCAAGTGCTCCAGAGCAGGTATGGTCAGGGTCTGTATTCTGCAGCCAGGGCCAGGCTCTGAAAGACTCTGGATGTTGCCACATCCAGCCATTACTGAGTCTTTTCAACTCAGTTGTGCATTTTATATTCTTCTTTTAAACTTTGAAGCAAAACCATATTGCGAGTTAATGTATGAACTTGTGAATTAATGTCAGAAGACAAGGTTTTAGACACACAGCAGGCTTGAGACACAATCTTCAAATTGCTACTCACTGGAAGGGCTTTACTATCTTACAGTGGGGCACATTTTAGCAAAAACAATCGAAAAGTGACTGAATGGAACAGTTAGACAATAAAAGACTTAGTCCTGGAGCCATCCATTGAACTAAGGTCTTAACAAGTCTAGTAGGAGGTGGCTGAATGGTGGAATAAAAATCAGTGTTCCACAATCCAAGCAACAATCAAAAGACAAAAAAGGCCAATGAATAAAGATAGCACCTTCTGCTGTGTAGCAAAGCCTATCTCCCAAAGGGCTGACACATAGTGTCTTTCAGTTCCGACTTACCACTTTTATTTTAAATATTGATACTGAAATAAACTATGCAGATGGCTTATAGATAATATAGAGTTATAACTGAAGCCAAAAGTGTGATCATTAAAGTGAAAATATTATCTAAACTGTAGCTATCTTTTATTATTAAACTATGTCACAAAGTATGAATTTACTCTGCCAATTAACCTTGTGTCAGAACACCTATGTAACTTCAAAGAAGCTAACCCGGCTGTCTAGTGATGGCACCACGGAGGCTAGGCTCATGGCCTACATACTGCCATGCATAGTTTGGTACCAAAGCAAACCCAGGCATCTCTACAGTACACTCCTGACAACAGCATAGGCATGCTAAAGTGTTCAAGCAAGTACAGTTGTGTGAGATACTTTTAATCAGATTTTAAAAATATATACATAAAACACAACCACCCTGCACTGCTTTCTGTGCATTTCTGGCACAGCACCACAAAAAAGTCAACAAAATAAGATTTCTTTTCTCTCTACTTCACTTTTTTTTTTTTTCTTTTTTTTTTTCTTTTAACCTCTCCTCCGAGATGGGGGTATCAGTGTTCTGCAAAACAGCCTGAAATAGCAGAGGGATCACACAGGAGTGGGATTCTTAGTCATTACACAGCTACAAATACCACAAGTACCCAACTGTTAGGTATTAGCCCTGAAAGTCTCAGAGTACAGCAACTGAGGCAGAGCCTAATTTTGCCTCTGTAAAGAAGGTTTCCTTTACTGATTACTTTGTTTGAAAGCCACAGCAGCACTGGCATGTTTTTCACTGTTCTCAAGGTCTCTGCTCAAGCCAGAGCTTCTAGCCTAAACTGGTTTTTCAATACTGCTCGTCACGCAAAGCTCTCACTTTCGTCAGTATAAAGAGGACCTTCCTCCTCCCTCTTGTCCTTGGAACACCCACCGCAATCAAGTATTACAGATTGCTGCTATGTTCACAAATTTTGTTTTTAAAGGTTTGAAAGTTTACAGCTAAGACCTGGCCCTCCTTGCCAGTTAAAGGGGTTTTGGCAAGGCTAAACTGCACTTAGGCCATGCAAGGACAGATAAAACCCTGCACATCATTAGCAGCTAACATGCCAAAAGCAAACCTGTGATCTGCATGTATTAGTCACTATTAGCCAGAATCACAGTTTAAGCCCTCTGGCAGGCCTTTACTTGTTTTCCCTCACTCAATACTGAGGATCTGTTCTTAAATCATGTCAATGATGTCTTTTTTTTTCCTAGTCCTTAAACTATTTTGTGTACCACACAGGCTATCCATATGATCTAAGCTGCATGTTCACCTCTTGAGATCCACTCAGAGAGACCGTGCTCAGAGAAAACACATTTTAGACCACTAATCTCTTTTATGTTGTGTGGAAATATTTAGTAAGATAATTGTAAAAGGATGTTTTCTTTCCTCAAAGACAGCCAGATTAGGTAGCGACAGCAGGATAACATTAGAGACACACTTTTGCCAAAATCTGAACACTGGAAATAAAGCTCAACCCTTTAGCAAAGTCTGGAGAAAAAATCAAATACAAATTTAAAACAAAGCAATTTTATTTTTTTTCTGATGGCAACTTTATCAGGCTGGGTTCAATTTCTCATGTAACTTTGTTATCCTATGGCATTGCTGTTACTGGCTCAAAAACCAGGGACCTCCTACTGAATTTGAGAAGAATATGTGAATAGCTATGTAGTAACTAGGAAAACAAACATGGTGAATAGTTGTGTTTTCCATTTTTAAACACAAAGCTGCATACCCCACAGCTACCTGAAACGACTGTTACTGATTAAATATTCACTTCAATCCATCATACCTTCTCAGTCAGTTCAGTGTCTCCCAGGTTTAGAGATCTCACAGGGGGTTTCATCACAGGTTTCCAATGCTGAGACAAGAACCATTTCAGCCTTGCTATACACACAGAGCTAGACCAGCTCTCCAAAAGAAGAGGACACGTTTATCACCGACCTAAGTTCTACTCTGTTAGAGTCATTTTGACAAAGTACACGCTAACCCTTAATGAAAACTTTCAGTAGGCAGTGGAGTGGAAAAAGGTTAAAATCAGTATTTTATTGCAGTCCATGTTTAACACTAAATCCCTCCAGTAATCCCTGCTACTTAACAGTTTGCTTTACTGCTTTAAAAAAATCATTACTCATCTTTTCATTTGGTATTCCTCAAGGCAGACTGATTATAATACTGCCTTCTCTCTCTTTGTAAGCAAAATGCTGTAAAGGACACTTGGCACTGATGATGCTGTTGAATCACTGCTTTTCTCTCATCTCCGCTATACTGCACGCAGTTCCTCAAAAACTAGAATCTGTCATAGAACCATAGAATACGAGGTTGGAAGGGACCTCAAGGATCATCTGGTCCAGCCTTTTAACTATGATCATGCCCAATAAGTATCGGGATACATTTGTTTTATTGACACAGAAGTTCACTCAAATGACAAACGTATTGTTTTTTTCCAGTGACTGTGGAAAGTGGAGATCCCCAGTGACAAGTCTCCCTTCTGAGGACTGTTACACTGCCTTCCAAGTAAAATCATGTAGGTTTTTTCCTTTGCACACTGTAGGCATTTTTTGTACCTTTACAAGCAAATACTCAGGTAAGTGTGCTCTAAATGCATATCCTTGTTAGGGTATTAAAGCTGGTTTAAGATTCACTTTCATACTAAGTCCTTATTTTTATCTCCTTCAGCATTGTAGCTATGGAGCATTTGTGTCAGACCTCAAAGCCTCCCAAGACTCCAGTTTTCCATATTCTAGCTCCAACACTGCCATCAAAGAGTTCACAGCAAATGCTGAGGCTCCTATTTACACCAGGAGGAACACCTTACATAATAATGTATTCTTATACCGCATTTACATTACATTAGCCTCAGTTAAGGTTAGATCACACTGTTCCATATAAAAACACAAAGACAAGACTGCTTCTTGAAATGAAGAGTCTACAGGAATACAAGGAGTATACTGTGGGGGGAAGAAAAGAAAGCCATAGAGAGATAAAAGCATTCATAAATGCATCTACACAAGCAACGTTTATAAACTACAGTAATGCAATTGCTAACTATCGTCCTCTCATCTCCTTATGGATATGATTGTAGAAATGGCTAAGGAGGTTGAAGAAGAGGAGTGTAGCTGCTACAAATGCTGGTGATGAAGGGTATTTATAGGAAAAGGAACACCATGGGAGGAAGAATGGAGCATTTACAAGACATAAGGAATGAGTGGGCAAGGCTTACAACATTGACAGATATGAAGAGACAGACAATGCAATAAGATTTGCACATGAGGGAGGAATACGGAGGGCAAGTATAGATGATAAAAAATGAGCTGGATCAGCTTAACAGTGAATACTGATGAAAGAATTTTAAAAGGCTACTTTGGCCAAAATAAGCAATAGGATACATTCCACATGCTTCTTGCAAGGATTCAGATGATCCTGCAGTAATCAAGTTGGTGGATAAGATACATATTTTTGCGTAAATTGCTTCTACCCACTTGAGAAGCTGCCTTTTAGCATGTAAATAACATTTTATTGCTCCCAGCCTCAATTAAGATGTTCTTCTGCATTTTGTATCTTAAGTAATAGCACAACATCAAGCGCTGGCCTTTATTTTTCGGAGAATTCATGATTCCATACTAGTTTTACATAAAATGAACTGATAGTCTAACACAATTTTCATCTGCAAGATGGTCCCTTTAGCAGCACAGTGTTCTTTAACATATGGGATTAATATTATGCAAAACACAGAATTTTGAAGGAGAATGTTGTAATGGCTCAGAAAGAGGAATATGAAAGCATTATGAATTAAATGATTATGTCTTCTTGAACCATATACTTTAAAATACCTTCCTCTTTGTTGTTACATAACATCATTAGGATGACAACAACTAGAAAACTTCAGTAAATGTACATTTCTTTTAAGTCTCAAGTGAATTCTGTATTAGAGAATGATATGCCTGAATGGTAGGTTACTAGAGATCTTTCAGCAATATCATTTAACCTTTAAAACACTGAGGCATACACTTAACACTGTATCTGCTTTTTGCCTCTAAGCATCCCGCAATAGGGAGAGGCTGCTACAGTATGCTGATACTTGTGTGTCTCGATTCACACATTCGTTTAATGAAAAAAGTAACCTCACAGTGTCACTGACTGCTAGTATTTATCAATGTCACACAACTAACCAACTTCTCTTTCTAGAGCTGACCCCAAACCACAAAAGATACTAAATTACTCAGCTAGCTCTCCAAAAGATGGTTACAGGTCTCTTCTCTCAGTTCTTTAATGACACTAAAGGAATCAAAGTAGCCTTTGCCCACTGAAGCTTCCACTCTTAATCTATTCTCAACATCCAAGGTTACAATAAACTCCTCTACCTAAGAGGGCTCTAAGAACCACTTCAAGGACAAAGTTAGCATGCAGAATTGCTAACTGCATGCGGCTTGCCAATTCATGCGAGAGAAAGGTTAAACAACAGCTTAATGTATACATGTATAAAAATCAAAGGGCATACACCTAATGATTGCTTATAAATAAATTCTAGCTAATTAACAAAGATCAAAACCTTTTTTGTCTATCAATTGCTTCTCATTCTTGAGCAGAAAGACCTATTTTAAATTAATTCAAGTTATGTTAATTGAGTATAATGCTCTTGTAGCATTATCACTGTCATAAGCACTACCCGCTCACTGAGAAGAGTCTCTGAAGACTTCAAATTGTAATAGTCATCACACACAGATGAGATGGCTCCAACTCTCCTTATCACCAGGGACAATACAGTTCAAGCTCCTTGCTTTTCTAGCAAGTTAAGACAATTGATTAAAACAAATTCCATGAAATTAAACCTAGAAGCAAGAAAAACCACACAGAATGAAATTACTCAAACTGCTGAGTTTTAAGCAAGGCTATCAGATATCCAAGGTTAGGGATATCTGTGATATTCATTTCAAAAAGCTTATGTCAATTCTGCTGGCTTTATGTTCACACATAGTCTGCACTCAAACCTGAATCTCAATGTCTTGCCTCTTTGGTGAGCTCATTAACTGAACATTGCATTCAATCTATATCCCATTCAAAATAAAGAAAGTAACTAGAAAGGCAGAAGTGTAACTTCTGAAACCTAATGAGACAGGGCTTCACAGGATAAGGCTTTAATAGCTGTAGATCACTAATCAAAACCTGTAAGGCCACACTTAAAAGCATTCATTTTCAAAGCAATACCTATTGCAATTACTAAAAATAAGTGGACTTTTGTACATTTAATTATTGCAATCAAAGAACACAAAAATGTAAAAGCACTATAACTCTTTCTGAAGAAAGATATCACAAGTAGCAATCCCCAGCCCTGGTTTTGCGCTTGAGGTATTTTTCCGTATGAGAAAGATTCATCTCAAAATTCAGAGCTGCTGCTACTGATGAGGGAGTTCATGAGCCAGCCTGAGTCAGGCATGTCCAACAGGGCCTCCAGAGCCCTCAGCTCGAAATTACTTTCTAGGAGGAGGCAAATGAAAGAATATAAAACCTACTAAGAGGATAATTTAAGAGAATGCAAAGTATTTTTCTCTGTCGGAGAGCTGGCAGACGGTGAGCTATTACAGCATTCAGTATTATTTACTGAAAACAATTACAGAGCTTACCATGATCTACAAGATAAGTCACTGCATCAGCTTTAAACTGCAAAATAAAACACATGCACAGGAAGAAAAAATAAACAAAACAAAAAAAGAGATCACCCACAAAGCTAAAACAGAACATACATACATTACACAGTACAGTAGCTTAATACATCTCTTAAATGGCAACATGCTTATTTTCTCCTTGTTTTTTAAGATGACAATTCAGACTTTAGCAAAGCAAGGAACCATTCACGATTGAAGCAGAAAGAAAGGTCCCTGGACAAGACATTGAGTCTTGAACTTTCCCTGGCTAGATCGCTGCAACTGTGCTTAGGAATTGCCTAGTCGATACCAGTCTACAGATGCTGTCCAGTAGCATCATGGCGTGAACAACTTGCAATTCAGCCACAAATGGGATGAAGAGTTTCAATGAGTACACAAGACTCAGCATTGCTAGCTGCTGATTCAGGTCATACCATAACTGTTTGCCAAAGGAATTTCAGACATGTGTAACACCATGCAATCCTTACACAACTCAGACTTCTTATACTAGTGGCCTATGTTGTGAAAGCTGAAATCAGTGCCAACAGGAAAAATCAGATAAAAACCTGGAATTAATGAGGCTCAAAACAACTTTTTTTCTCTTGGAAGGCAGACTAAAAACCAAATACTCCTCCAAATTTAAATATCCTGAGAACATTCATAGGAATTTATCATTTCCCTTTACTTAAAGGCTATTAGCTAGCTAATTACTTTCTTACCAAAGCACTGGAAAAAGTATTAGGGGTCCAGGTTTATAACTATATAGTTAAGATAAAGATTCTGCTGCACAGAAGAACTAACATCTCCAGTCATCTCTAACAGAAGTATCAATAGAAGGCAAAAGGAGCAAATACTTTCTAAAACACATATAGTATTAGACAGATAAGAGATTCATCAGTCCACAAATGACAATTCTACTTTTGGAAATTCTGCAGCACACGTATGTCACTTGAAGGGATAAAACAAAATACATGTCCTGTTTAAAACATCACAAGCATTAAACCCACTCTCTTAATTTTTATCTGCTTTAGATCTGACAAGTAATTCCTGCTCTGACTGTATAAACATTCTGAGTGCCTAAAACAGTATTAAACTTTCATTTGGTAATTTAATAACTGTAAATGAGATGCACATAAAGAAGGAAATTATCTGGGGAGTCCCACTAGCTCATGTCTGACATGAGAATGACCAGTCTCCCTTGTCTACCTAAACAATGCTTTTCTAAGTGACCTCTGACATGTCACACACTGAAAGTAGGAGCCTAAAGCTTTCACGAATCTGAGGTTAAATTATTAAAGGTCATGTAGGAATTTACCTAGCACAACTTACTACAAAACCCCAATGGTCTGTTCAATTTAGAATATTGATGTGCTACAAGTAACAAAAAATGAGCAACATGAAATGTACAAAACAAAGTTAAATGTAGGTCTTATGCAAAATAAAAGTGTGATTTACTGATGTATTGAAAACAGTAATTCAAGAACACTTGACTCAAACATACGCATTGCTACAAGTACCTAAAAATCAGCACAACAACACTGAGGTTATAGATCTAATCATATTCATCTCCTTATAATGGATTTATTAAATTACCAAAGATCTTGATTTCAGTTCATCATCAGTAGCATCACAATCAAATAATGAAGCAAATTCAGAAGTAGGCTCATGCTGGAATAATCTACCGTGACTTAATATTTTAATTATGCATGTTTCAGCCCCCTGTAAGTGACTGTGAGGCTTTTCCTTTACAAGTCAGATTTTCTACCCCCACCCCCTCATTGCCTAAGTAGCTAAGTATTCCTAGTTGCTTTGGGTTTATATCTCCACGGAAGTCTTCACATAATACGAATAAATGCCCTAATGCCTGGTTTAAAACTTCATTCCCCAAATCTGACCCAGAAAAATTTAATATGCTAATTTCTATGATTACATTTTTTAAATAATTCCCAAGCAGCCTCCTCAGTGATCTAATTTATTTAAAGTAAAATTAGCTTCCTCTCCCCGTTCTGCTGGCATTAAAATTAAGCTGTGTCCCCTTGTACTTTTTGGTGGTTTAATTTGATATAGGAAGACCAGTGCTTTGACTGCTCTTCTCCCACAATCGAATATGAGCTTTTCAAGCACTTCGGCCCAATTCACACTTTTCACCTCAGTACAAGTGCAAAATGTCACGTTTAAGGCAATGACATCATCCTAATGATATTCAAAAATTTAAACAACAGTATTAGCTTCACTCACACTAATCATTTCTCTATACATTGTTACATAGTACTGCACAAGCTAAAGAACAGCATAAAATTGACACCTATGGGTCTCTCTTTTAAATTATACCCCCAGCGGACCATAATGTACATATTAGTGCCTGAAATACCACATCTATAAAGCCACACTCCTGATCACTGCAGTTAAGATACTCAGGTAGACTCATAGGATAGAAATGAGTAATACTTTAAAAACTAAAATAGTAAGTTTTAGTTGTAAAAACAGTGATGAGAGCCTCCAAAAGCTTTGCTTTCTACACACATTCCACCACAGCTAGAGTCCCAAATGTATTCACATATCCCTGTCAGAGGGAAGTTCCAAGTTTGCAGAACACAAAGCACATTTTCCAAAGCAGCACATCTCAAGTGCAGCATAATAATAATATTCATTGCAGCCCAACCCCCTCCTAAACACAAGGGAAATCCACAGCACAGTTGGGTCAAAGCTGAACTGCAGCCAGACAGCAAACTCTAGGTCAAAAAAAACCACTGTTGGGGTTCTGCAACAAACACATGCACTGTTATTCATCAAAATCAGCTCTTTTCCAGGGTTTTGTAGAAGTTAACTTCAAATTCTCCATTAAAAACTGCGTATCAGTATAGGTGTATTACTAAAAAATGCTTCTGTTTATGGATAGCAAATGCAAAGGCAAACCAAATGGCATCATCTCAAGTCTCACAAGTCAGCCCTAATTTTAGCAAGTCTTGGAGTCTAATGAAGCCAGCACCTAAAGTCCCTTCATACTGAAAACTGAAGGAAAAAAGCCTGAGAATTTCTCCAAACAGTATTAACTGAAGTCACATAAGGTAAGCATAAAACAACTCTCAAAGTCAAAAACCGGGCACAACTGCCTTCGCACTTAGAGGAACATGAAAACCATAAAAATCTCATGTCCCAAGAAAATTCGGTCAAATTCTCAAGCTATATATTATGCAACAGAGTCCACACTTCCTCTCTGAAATGTAAAAATCAAACACTAGGACTATAGAGAGCACTGTAACAGGGGAACTTACTCTTGCTACAAAACATGATTCCACAGTTTTCCTCATTCCTTCAGAAATACAAGGAAGTACAATGCGCTAGGCATAAAGTGCACTCTCAGCAGGAAAAGGGATGACAAGGTCATCCAGGAGTGCTTTTTTCTTAATGACAATTCTGGTTAGTATTTATGCTGATTGGGGGGGGGGGGGGGGGGGGGGGGGGAAGGAAATATTAGTCCCACACTCCCTGCCCAGCCTGCAATTCCCACACATCTTCATGAAGGTTTGTCTTTGAGACCCATAACTCTTCCTGACTCAGTTTACAGACTAGCCTAAAGAAGACAGTTGCTTGCAAAGCTTGTTAGGTGCCTGAAGATCTCGGAGCTCTCTTGACTTCTCTGGAATACTACCTGTACTCAGTAGCTAGAAAAAATATGTATTTTAGTGCTCACTACTATTTTCAGCCTATGCCTGATTCATATTCACATCAAGGGATTGATTAACATGTAAAGCTCACCTTAGCCCCTCAACATGTTAACGTGGAGATCAGTTTCATTAGCAGATACCATTTAAAGCAAATTAGTATAGAATTTTAAGCATGCCACAGTATGAAGAAATGATACCTCTTCTGCTTTCCAGACTGTTTTAGACAAAACCAGAAGCCGGTGTGTACTCAGCTCTTAAATCCACGAAAACAACATATTACTATGCTAAAGGATAAGAAGAAAAGTTTTGTACAAAGAAAACCTCACTGTAGAAGAGGACAGCACTCACAAGAAATCTGAACAAGACAGCAGTTGGGATCCTTCACCCATCTCAGAGCAGGATATTACTTAAATTCTCATTCTTCAAGTAAGAAAAAGCATGCTGGGTATGATATGACAGTTACAAGGACAACTGCATTTTCAATACACTCCCCACGATCTTTGTAACAAAACGCTAAATATTTTCTTCTGTGACGCATTTAAAATAGCACATTTTTAACTGATTTTAGTGACCATGCAGTAAAAGCAGAAATGGGAAAAACATCAACCCAAGCGTGCAGCTGAGTTGTAATATTAACTGATGGGCAGTGCCTCGCTTGCTTCCACAAGACTCCCAAACCTTTGTGGAAAGACTGAACAGATAAGAAATTATAATCTCAAAAACATACTAGGGCACACTAAAAGCAGCAGCTTATTTGGTTGCTTGGGGTTTTTTGTTGGTGGAACTGACGCCCCTTTCACTATTTGTCGTTATGTTCAAATTATTCACAGCACACAGATAACTGGCTGTTCTGCCAGCTCAAATTTCAATTTTAACCCTGTAGACATTGCCTGTCATTTATACAGCTCTACGTATTTCAAACTTCATTCATGTTTGACAGAGTAGTCACCTCTTATTGCAGTAGAAATGAAGTCGAATTCCACACGTACCCCTGCAAAGAAATACTTGAACACAAATTGAAAGGAATTTTAATTTAATGGGAACACCTAGATTTTGTAGCATAATTATCTTTCAGATCAACATTTTGGGCCTAGGATTTACTTGGATAATTTCCCTATTAAAATCTGAGACAACAGAAACACAGCAGAGAACTACGATACAATGGAAACACTATTTTTCTTTGTATTCAGTATTTACTAAATGAGTCATATAATTCCCTGCAGCCAAAATGCACTGCATTTGCTCTTCTTTTTCAAATAAAAAACAAGTAAAATAGCTCTACTACACACAAAGGAATGTTTTTGTATTGCAGCTACCAAAAATAGATCAGGGCTTTGCTCATCCCATTTCTCAAAAGCACGCAGTACTGAAGAAGAATGAAAATCCACACAGGCAGCAGATGGGTTCAGGAGAGTTTGCAACTAAGACCACTGTCGTTGCTCAAAATTTCTCAGACCACCACCACCACTTACTATGAATTTTGTGTTCCTTGTAGTTCTGAAAAGTCACTGCAAATCATTTTTCCCTGCCTGCAGGTAACACTTAAGTAGCCACTGGAACACAGATGACCAACAAATACCTTTTATTTACCACAGTCTACAAACAGATACATACTGGTAGTGCCTCCTGAGTACAAACAATAAGGTAAAAGCAGCAGCAATAAACAAATCTACTGCTTCTTTTCTGTGAGGGTGGTGAGGCACTGGAACAAGTTCCCCAGAGAAGCTGTGGCTGCCCCATCCCTGGCAGTGCTCAAGGCCAGGCTGCCCAGGGGCTTTGAGCATCATGGTCAAGTGGAAAGTATCCCTGTCTGTGGCAGGGGGTTGGAACTCGATGAGCTTTAAAGTCCCTTTCAACCTGAACCATTCTATAATTTTAAGCACTTCTGGTGATTCTAGAGAAACAATGGACCAATTAGCTTGGACACTAAGTGCTCAACCTCTACTGCTGTAGAGGATCTTCTCCATAAAGTCTTCTCTCCTTTCCATCTCCCTTATCACAGAAGCAGTCTGCAATCCCTGCCCCAAAGTGAAGCCCTGCTGCTAGACACAAAACCAGGTACTCTTCTGCTGGGTCACTGGGAGACAAATTCTGGCACTATGCACTTGGTTTATCTTCAAGAAGCAGAAAAAGTAACAAAATTGTTATTTGCATGGGGGAAAAAAAAGTCAATAAGCTTTAAACTGGAAAGCAATGGGGGGAGGGGGAAAATCACTTTAAATGGAAGGAGTGAACAGAACTGACATTTGCAGCATGTGAGGCATACAAAAGAAAAAACCAAGACATCCCACAAAACCTCCCACTTTCTATGTGCCTTGGACAAAAAAGCAGAGCTACCTACAGAGCAACAATCCTGAGAGGATACTTGCTGAGGCAGGTAGTTCAAGTTGTCCATGTGTTGGTTTGCTGTTGAGGGGTGGCTTTAAACTATTCAAGAATTCTTGTTTCCAAAGAAGACAAAGAAATGCTCTCACAGACATGAATGTGATCAGGGACCTGCTTAGCGATTAATCCAGCTGAAGTCAGTAACAGAAGACCCACTTTTACAGGAACAGCGGTATTCAGGACTCATTCTTAATGGGATCCCTCACAAAAAAAGAAAGACTCTAATGAAGGACCATCCAACCATCAGAGAAAAAAGTCAGAAGGAGCAAAGCACAACGGGCACTGAATCACAAAGAATGTTCAGTTTGTGCCACCTCTGTCTTGGTCCCTATAGAACCAGGAGCTGCCTGAAGAGGCGAAAGAGCAACAGCAAGGTGGAAATTACAGTAAAGTGTTAGAAAAGTGTTAAAGCAGAAACATTTTCAAAGGCTCAGACACAGCAAGCCTGTGGTAACATGGACATCACAGAAAGCAAGGCATTCAGAGTACGTATGCCAAGAGGGCACAGACACCCACTGTGCAAAGCATATGCCACACCTGGGAAAAGAAGCTTTTCAGCAGAAATGACACAGCATTATTTTTGGCTACAATACACCCATAAGAAAATAAAAAAAAGATAGCTAAGAGAATTAGAGGTGTCTTTTTATAACATAAGAAGAAACACCAAGCAAAATACTTCACCTACAGGAACATGCATCAGTGGATACCAGTAAGAGGAAAAACACAGCAACAAAGTCAGCACTGGACTGTGGGTCAGAGTCTAAAACCCATTAATCTTTTCCCAACTCATTTTGCTTCATGTTCCCTTCCTAAGTGAATTTTATTGTTTACATTCCCTGCTTAGTTATCCCAGATACAGTATTGATGTGGCTTTATTGCTCCTTATGTCTAAGATAACCCATACCTGTGAGGCATTTTCTACACATCCTCTGAGGGTACAGCACATAAACTATGAATTATTCAACTTAATAAAATCGTAGGCAGGCTCAACAGACATAGGTTTTACCACAGAATAATGTTTTGGAAATATTTCCCTGTTGTTTGTGTTTAAGCATCTACTGTAATACGCAAGATTAATCTGTCCACACTTACAGAGGTTACTTAACTGTCCAGTTACAGTGACAATACCAAGAACAATCTAATTATTTATCTTTGAAAAGATATGGAGAAGACATGAAGATATGGAGAAGTGACTGAAAGTAAATCAAACCTGTAAAAACCAACCAAACAAAAAATACCTCCCACCCCAAAATTTCAGGTATGATTCCTATTTGCCTAGACCTCACATACCAAGACATAGCAACCTACTCCTCAACAAGCAGTTCAGTCTGATCTATCATAGTCAGCTGCATACAAAGACCATTAAATTAAGCATTTACAACTGCTTCAAAAATAGGACTTCAAGGGAATGCCTCTGCTGTATCACTCACACCAGAAACACTTTCGGAGAAAGTGCATGACGTAAGGACTGAGAAGCAAAGCCACTGCTTTACATAGCAGACAAGAACAGAAAAAGGCAAAATACAAATCACCCCAAGATAAATTACCTCCTCTAGCCACTGCCTGATAAAGTGATTATAAAACCTGACTATAAAATAAAGACCAAGGGTTAAAGCAAGAGAAAGCTCTACCTCCCCCAAAATACCCAAGAACCACAGCAGGGTTAGTGACTCACCCATTAGTAACAGCACAAAGCACTGGGGATAAACTCCAAAGAACTACAGCTCTCAGAAGGAGGGATAGACTATCACTCCAATTAAATCTAATGAAATAACAGTATACTACGTAGATGTTTCAAAAACACGTGGAGTGATATAGGCAGGATGGAGCAGACAGACAGGAGCTCCAGTAAAACCACACTCAAGTAGAAAGGCCACTGTTACTGCATGCCAGCAATTTCATTTTACATATTTCCAAAGTAATAGCTCAAATTGGACTGTGATATAAACTTAAGCAGGAAAAACTTAGGCAGAAACATTAGCAACAGTATCTTCACTAAAAGCACTGAAGAAAAAGTACACACCTATCTAAACAAAAGGACAAGATACCTCCAATAAGTCCTGTGAAATAAGGACATGGTTTCTAAAGCTGTGCAGGAAGCAGACTGCTTTCACCAGCTATTAAATGACAAGTCTCTTCCATCTTCTGTCCCACGTATAAACCCAGCCTGCATGCTGCACAGTGGCACCTACACCAAAGAAGATATAATCAGCACATCATAGAATCATAGAATAGTTTGGGTTGGAAAGGACCTTAAGATCATCTAGTTCCAACCCCCCTGCCATGGGCAGGGACACCTCCCACTAAACTATGCCACCAAGGCTATGTCCACCATTAATTGTAACAGACACATTTGGTATTTCAGACGACCATCCACAGCCGTAAGTAAACTCACAGTGATTTTACCTTAACTAGTTTAAATCTGTCATATTAACACCAGTGAAGATTTGTTTCTCAAGTAGCACTGATCCAACCCCAATTAACTCGTTCTCATCAGCAAGCTAAAGCAAGTTCCATCAGGTACTATGATAATAATTTACCTATTCAAATACGTAATACATACTGCAAACATGAAAGTGAAGACATTTCCTTTGCACCCAAGCAAATACACCTCACTTTCCTCAGTTACCAACCATCCACACCAAGTGCTTTTGCAGAGCACCTCCTCTCTAGATAAAGACAATTCTACATACAAGTAAGCTTAATGACTTCACTGTAATCCAAGCTACAGTTCAGTGTCCTGTTTCAGATGACAACTTTAATTGAACCTCTCGGATTTTTTTAATTGATATTGCCACCTAGTGGTTTGTTTCATCAATCTTAAATAATCATAAGAGCCAGCACGAGAACATCAACAGCTACAAGTTTGAAAAAACCAATCCGAGATTTTTCTCACCAATACAGAAAAATGTAATGCTTCTCTTCACCCAAAGCAAAGGAAATGGCCAAAGACTACTCACAGAATTAAGCCTAAAATAGCACATTCTATTTAAAATAAAATTATTTCTAGGGGCAGAACAAAACAGTATCATCAAATAATTTGGTTTACACTATGTAACAACCCAATATTGAATAATTCTCAAAAAACATCATTTCAGGGAAGAAGCACCACTGCTAAAATCTATTTTTAAAGCTTATTTCTTTCACTTTCTTGAATACAAAATAAAGAGGAACATACTTCCCATCTATCTGGCCTTTGCTTAACTGTACATTTGCTGTTATATGTTTAATGGCAAGATGATCTAAGTAACCTTAATACAGGAAATAAAATGCAGAACAATGTAAAATAAATAAATAAATTAAATAAATAAAATGTAGCCCACAAACATGATGTTGCATCACTTGTAATGGGCCACAGGCTTCGTGTTAAGCTTGTGACACAAACCTTGAGACTTACTAGCTCTGTCTGAACGTGTCTTGGCCTGCCTGGAGATTTGTTTTAGCACTGAACAGCAATAGTCTAGAGATCAAATGACTATTACCTACTTTGTTTTAGCTATCATTTAGCTTTGTACAGTTGTGTGGTGTAGCACTTATTGTTACACATCTGTCTGGAACTAACACGGCAATAATAATTATTCAGAGTGAAGTGAACTATCTAATATGCTGCAATAAAAAGCAGTATAAGGGGATAAAGATATGGAACAACTGTGGACGACTAGAAAGTCACAGGATAAGACAGAGGTTGGGGGTTATAAACACCTCACCATCGAGATAAGAACAGTTCAATAACTAAAGTATAACATAAAACTACTACTAATAGTGATAAGGGAAACAACAAGGGAAGAGAATATAAAACTAAAAGGGGAAAGGAAAAAAACCAATAAACACAAGTGATGCACAATACAATTGCAACCGATACCCATCCCGACCTGAGCACTGATCTGGGCTTTCCGCATCAATCCCCCCAGTTTATACACTGGGCATGATGTGCTGTGGTATGGAATACCTCTTTGGCTACTCTGGGTTCAGGTGTCCTGTCTCTGCTTCCTCCTGGCTTCTTGTGCCCTCAGTCCCTCGTGCTCTGCCAGCGAGAAGTCCTTGATCAGGGTAAGCATTACTTAGCAATGACTAAAACATTGTTGTGTTATCAGCACCGTTCTCAGACTAAAGCTGAAATGCAGCACTGCACCAGCTACTAGGAAGGAGAAAAATAACTGGTACAGCTGAAACCAGGACAGCCAATAACATCAACCTCATAGACTTCCCAGTAGGGGGTCAGAAGGCTGATGACTGGCCATATCCCTCCCTCCCAAATGAAACCATCCACCTTGGAAGGGTGGGCATAGCACAGAGAAAGAGCAGCTACTACCAAGTTTGTTCATTTATCATTTTGATCATACACAATTTGAAACAAATACTAGGAGCACTAACTCAACTATCAATAATTCTGTGGTTGGACCATTAAGACTTGCACCAGACTAACTGCAAATTCTTGATTCTGCAAAGAGTGATCATTCCTTTTGCTTCTAACAAAATTTTGAGTAACAAATTCAAGCAACCTATCTGAAACTGGATGCAACAAAGTGATTATAAAAGGCTAAGATTTGGAAGGAGAGTGGGTACAGATGGATCCACTAGTAGCTATTGAGCCTGAGGTCCAATCTGCATTAGTACAATACCTCAGCAGCTGCAGGGTGAGGATCCTGCTGCAAACATGAGAGATAAGCAGTGAAGAACTTCAGGCTGAGAAAGCATACAGCTCCCATAGTCACTGGATTCCCTTCCTCCCAGCCTCCAGAAAGAAAATAGCAAGAATTAATTTATTATCCTCTAAATAAGACCAACAATGTGTTACTAGGAAGGGAAACAGCAAACAACTTTATTTATTTATACATACATACAGAAACATGGTCTCTTTACTTTACTAAGTACCAGTTTCCAATCTTCTCAGACTTATTCAAGCATTTTGAGTGTTTGCTAACACCAACTGGAGCGCATACACATTTGTTCCCCCGCCAGTGAAAAACTACACTACTTTCCCTTTTCTGTTAAAGTGATGTTCCCCTTACCCAGCCTCTGCCCTGTCTTCTGTTTCCTTCCTTCAAATACTCCCCACCATATTCAAGCATATTCGCTTAGATAAGGAAATGTCATTATACACTCACACACTTTTCATTGCAATATTCTAGGTATATTTATCAACAGCAAATCTGGGTTTTGCTGCTTTCCATTGCTGCTCATAAAAGCAGAAATGACATTCTATTCTGAGAAATGGGGTGAAGATGCTTTTAATTCTTGATAAAGTTGTAATTCCACATTATCTGGTAATTCAGTTTGAAGGAAAGTATACCATTATAGAAGAGACACAAGGCAGCTTGGTTGTTTTTATTTCACTTGCTTATAACATTGTCATGCATTGACGAGAATACCATAAGAAGCAAACCTATGAAGAATGGCAATATTATTAGGCAAAGAAGTGAGAGGGGAACAATTTTTCTATTTCATTGTTTTCAGCCTCTCCTGAAACACTGAGATTACACCCTTCATTCCTGCTATTAGACTATTACCTTTGACGAGTGTTACAAGACTTTATGTAATGAGCTTAAATGGCATTTAAAGACTCACAAGTTAAGTTTCTTACATAACGGCAATATTTTTATCTACATGCACATACATATTCGTTATTTGTTAGCTATATCAATCTGAAGTATGGTACATATGAAGTACCTATGAAGTACAGCATACACATTTTCTCAAAAATAAAATATTGGCAGAGTTGACATGGAATCAACTGTGGAGGGGAAAAAACTCATTAAGGATACAAACATGGAAAAATAATAAAGTATTTTTCTTATCACTGCAATGTTACCTTCCAACAGCTCCTGTATTACCAATGTCAAATTCATGGTGTCAAACCTGAAATTTTGCTGTGGAAGAAAATCTGAGAGAAGGCTCTCAAAAACAGACTCTGAGCATTAGCTATCAACTCACCTTCCTGCTGGAGATTGCTGCAAAGCTAAATCGTTGTTAAATCAAACATGCCAGTGCCTGGTGCGCCACAGTTCAGAGTTTAACATACTAATTTAAACCATGTGTAGTTTCAGTTCAACTTAATACCTTCAGGCTGTGAACTGTAATTAGGGCAGAGCTGGCACACATTCAGTTCCATTGCCTATTGCCCTTAAAACCATTCTGAATAAACTAACAGGACAAGCAAGTTCTCCACATTTTCTCCATCACGTCCTAATGGAAGAACTCTGAAAGGTCCCATTTTTTCTGGATTGGCTTTTTTTAAGTATTTGCTAACTCTTGCACTATTAGCATTATTTTTATCATAATTAATGACATTCTTGTTTGGATTTAAGAGAGACACTGTCAACATAAATAATGCTGCCACCTGATAAAAAACTGAGTCACACTCTTCTGCTTCAAAGTACGTCCTCCAGAAAGATAAAGTGAGGTTTCCTTCCCCACTTCCTGAAGATACCATGAAGTGATTTTTAGCTACCTGTGAACCTCACAAATAAACTGGGAAGGTAATTTTTTGCTGCCACATAACTCTTCAGTGTTACAACAAACATGAAAAGGCTTTCTTTTACCTTTTTCATAGTTTCATTTTGAAGGTGACTTTACTGCTTGACATAATTATCTAAAATGGTGACTGAATGTTTTAAAGTGGGAAAAGAGATAGCAGAGCATTGCAAATACATTGGTCTACTTACACTTCATCTCAAGTTTTTGTAATGCTACAATTAGGACAAGATATAGCACCCTGTGAGACAGAAGCTAACAAGAGTCATTTTGGAAACACAAAATTAGATCAAAATGAGCACTTTAAAAGAATAACATCTTTATTCCCAATGCAAATCTTCTCGTTACACAAAACTGATTTTTCTGACTTTAGAAATAAACATTAGAGAATACAGTTCTCAATAATCAGAACAGCAGAAATAGTTTTATTTTCTACACCATGTTTCCTACAGAATATGCAGAAAGTTTGAGAGCTTTGTTGCAACATTTTTAGGTAAACTAATGAATTCTGAATACCTGTTTTGTACAACTGGTGAAAACCAGGTTTTGTCTGCTGAATAAATAGTTTCAGTCTAGTTTCTAGATGCTGGATTTACCAAACAGCTTGGATCAGCAGTGAGAATGCAATACTTTTAAGTAATTAATCCATACTAAAGACCAAAGCAGTTATCTAGCAGGTATCTGGTGATCTAAAGCATAGTGGCAGCCTCAGCCTAATTCTTTATAGCTCTATCTCACATTTACAGTCAACTTGAGATTCACACATTGTTTTTTCACATCCAGCCTCTCAAGACCCTTGACTGGCTTGTGTGCCCAGATTATGTCTGCACACAACAGCAATAAGAGCTCATCACAGAGCTGCCTGTTCCCAGGACTGCCTGTCCCTGATTAAGGAGTGACTCTATAAAACACACAGTGCTGGAAGCAACCACCAGAACTGCTGTGCATCACCTCCACACTGCTGACACAACCCAAGACTTACAAGTTGCTATAGAGCAAACATTTCTGGGAGAAAAAAATATGAAAATCTCTAATTGACATTAAAAACAGAGAAGCAATGTTCTAACAGCATTTGAATAAAATCCGATTAAATGTCTAGGACCAGTACCATAGTCTTGGACACCAACATGAGCTGGAAAACCGAGTTACTAATATATTGTTGTATATAAAGCATGTATACTGACATATACAAAGCAGGTCACCCCAAGCAACAGACTAGCTTAAAGGAAAAAAAAAAAAAAAGGGGGGGGGGAGAAGAAAAAAAAAAAACAAAGAAAAAAACCCCAGTGTTTTTTTTCTTTTCAGATGCTATTATCTGTAAAGAGGATTCCTGTTCTTTTGAGCTAGAACTCATAATAGTACCATGAAGCTCCTGGTCTTTCCCAAGTTCCCCTGACCCTGCTAAAATGTTAAAATATTCACCTGGGAACAGATTCTGGCAACGGGGACCTGTCATACTGTGCCTTGACACACAAGAAAAGGGAACTTGAAAGGAAGTTTAAGGCTTTGATCTCCCCAGGGCTCCATCTTTCATAAAAATGCTGAATTGTGACTGCTATGTTAAAAACCAAAACCATTTAATCACCCAAACAGCCTCACTCTGACCAAATTACCAGGTGTCTGTTCTGTAACTCAGAGTTACTAGGCTCCAGTCAACCAGGATGCTGATACCTGTGCCCTAGTGAAACTTGATAACAACGCTTCCCTTTTAATCACTTGTCATCCAACTCCATCAGTTTGTTGGTCTTGATTATTCCACAGAAGAGATATAAAGTGACTGGCCATCCCTTACACACCAAAGCCTATCATGACCTATAATCCCATGACTGACACTTGCACATGGCAGGTTGAAATAATAAGCTTGAAATTCCTCAAGCATCTAACTCTTATTTCACAGGTGACTGAATTATTGAGCTACTACAGAAGCACGCAACTGAAACTTTAAAACAAAGTTAGCTGTTCACAACAACAGAGGAAATAACCTAAGTTCTTAGACTGACAACTTTAAATCCCAGGCTCATTTTGGCATCAAATTCAGACCTGCAGATGGCATCAGCATCTACCAGAAAAACAGCATTTCAGGCACACCCATTCCTTCAGCATTCTGCTCTCCTTGTCGTGTTTCCCCATCCCTCCGCCATTACCTCATTGTGCTTGGGTTTATGAAAGCTCCTCTGAAACACACGCCTCTACTGATTCACTTAGATTTAGCAGCTAACTCCAGTTTCAGAGCTCCATCCTGAGGGAGGTACAGGAGTGCCACAAGCTGGATCACCCAAGCCCTGTCTGGATCAAGACTCACAAATACTGTCAGGCTTACGCATACTATCAGATGTTGCAAGTGACCTACTGAGGCGGCCTTAAAAATCTAACAGCTGCCACAGTAATTTAAATCAAATACATACCTACATCAGTATTACTGCACTCAGTTCCAGAAACATGTTTAGAGGTGACTATACAAGTGGATCACTCAATATTAGGGCAAACTTACATGACAGAGCTTCAGCAAACACTGGCTTGAAAAGCCACATTGCAGTAGTTTACTTAAGGACTACCAGTGGTTCTAGTGTCCAGTCATACTTGTTAAGCCCATCCATAATTTGGCCTCTACAACATATTGCAAAGCCACATTCTGCTCTTTGTAATGCATAAAAAGAAGTGTCTTGGTTTTTTACATTGAAGTCATTGTTTGGATACCACTATTTTGTAATGAAAAAATGGCAAGTTAATCATGATTCCCTTTCTATACCAGCAATGATTCTTCAGGCATGCCAAAATGCTCCTTAACTACCTTTACATATCTAAAAAGTACTAGTCATAAGTGAAGCTGTCCAATATCCTCAGTCACCTTTACTCCCTCCTTCTTTGAGTATCTTCTAGTTCTACATCATCTTTTCTGAGATGTTAAAATGCGAACCATGTAAGATGAGCACAAATACATTAAAATTTATATAGAAGCACAGTTTGTTTTAAAACATTTTATAATTAGCTTTCTAACATTAAAATAGCCATTTACAAAATCTGGTTTAAGCAATGTTGTCTTGCTAGGTACCTTACTTAACTACAGCCTTAGCTGCACTTGACTGGCATTCTTTTAATGACTTCCCACTTGGATTTTAATATCTTATGCCTTATTATTTTCTAGAATTTGGTGTTATACTGTTTTGTTTCCACAGGATACATAAACTCAAGCTGCCCAACTGATCCTCACCAAAGGTGATCAGCGATCACTGGGTACTCAGACTCTGGCAGGTATAAGAAGTAAAAACAGTTGCCTTAGCACACTTCTGGAGTCCCACACAGCACAACAGCGCAGGTCCAGCTCACTTAACTGCCCACAGCTCAGCAGGGCAAATCACAGCCGAAGCCCAACCTTCCAAAGGCCCTGGAAAGAAATTCAGGGTCATTTCTTTGCTAAGCACTCTGGAAGAGGAAGGAGTCATCCTGCTCCACCAACTGTACCTTCTAAGAGACAGCTTAATCATGTATTTTTTCCCCTTGCAGCAACTTTTCAGGCAACCAGTTGCAGAAACAGCACTTCATCACACCCCACTTCAGGCTCCATGCAATTACCTAAGAACCTCTTCTATAATGATCTTATACAAACGTATGTGTCTCACTCTATGAAAAAGGAATAATGACACATACAGGTGAGCAACAGCAGGAGGGCAGTGAGTGGGACACAAGCACAACTATAAAACAGAGAAATTACTGGAGTGAGAGGGAAAACTAGAAGAGATCAATGCAAAGGAAAAAAGAGATGTCACAAGAGAATTTTCTTTGGAACCATGAATACAAGAGCACTATAATTTTAGTACAGCTTGAATATTGGTAAAAAGTTGTTTCTAATATCAGAATTTAAGATACAGATATTGTGCCTAGGCAGCTCTGACCTTTATTGCTGCAACAAGAACAACAGAGATATTCATTTTTTTCCTCAGGGATAGGAAAATGTAATTGACCTCTATGGAATTCTCCTATTTTAGAAAACTGCAAACTAAGCATTGACAATAGCTCAAGGCAACTGAAGCCCTTGATTCTTTTAATCTCCTACATTCAAAGTATTGATTTTCAATCGACTAACTTCACTTGAGGAAAAAAACAGTAAGGCATTAATACTGTCTAGAAGCATTATCTCACCAGAGTCTATTCAGTGGTTTGCCTTTAACAAACAAGTTCAAGATAAGATTACTTTAGCATTAACACGCAAAGCAAGATTTCTTCAGCAAAACACTCAGACACAAACACTCTCCCTAGCAGAACATTACTTCATTATGCAGGACCTTGATATAAAAGTCAAGGTCTGCCAGCTGTTTTGCTGGACAAAACCAGAATATGTGGTATTTAGATACATGTACTGTTTAAATCATAGGATTTCCAAATGCATAGGCTAAATTAATAACAGTACACATGTAACAAATAAAAAGTTACTGCCTTTACAGAGGTTCACTTTGAAACTTAGACCATGTTTTTCAGCCAAAAAGCTTGTTCATAATGCCTTCTGTTAAATATAAAAAGTTATGTCTATGGTTATCTTAGGCTCAGATACAGACTGCTGCAATCTGCTCTGTAATGTGCTTCATTACACTTATCTTCCCAGATATTTCTCCACATACCTTCTGTGCATTGGCAGAAAACCATTCCAACACAATAGGTCCCAAAAGCAGAGCTCATCCTAAAAGCTGTATTACCTGGGTAGAAAGGGACGTATAGAAGGAAGACTACTGCCAAAGCTCTGCCAACTTTAAGTAGAACCATCCCTCTTACAATGCACTGTAACTGTTAACTCACTAGGAAAAACAGAAAGCAAGAGTTATCAGTTCACATATATGAAGGCTGAGACCAACAGTATTTTAAAGACAAGAATATTGGGAATTGTATAAAGAGATAGACAATTTATGTCCATTTAAATACTAATACAAGCTTTTTAAAATCTTTTATTTAGAAACAGCCTAGCAAAATGGGGCCCATTCCAAATTCCCCATAAGCAATTAGTATATAATTAGTTATTGATTATTAAAATACAGGCCAAATTACCAAGTTAAGAGCTCCGCAACAACTGTTACAACAGGAGTAATCAGTAAGAAAAGGGAAGTATTATGAATACAACCACATATAGTTGTGTTTTAATTTTTAACAGTCCTATCCCTTTCCTCTATAGAGAACTGAGGTCACTTGATTTGCTTTCATTAGACATTGGTTAACTTTGGGTACTATCCTTGCAAATCTTTCCTAGTTCTCCTCTTCAAAAGCTTAAAAACTAAGCACTAGCTTCTCTGACATTCTTCACTAAACGCTGCCAAGAACAAAATAAAAGGGGAAAAGGGGGGGGGGGAAATCCCTCCATCAAAAAACCCACCAACAACCTTACAAGCATCGCAACCGAGGAACAGCTCCAAGATCACCTCAGACTGTCACAGATCATGGTCATTCTCATACACGAAGCCCCAAGAGCATACCTGTAGCCTTCGACTGGTGAACAAAATCCAATCAGCAAATACCCAAGGGCACAGCAACTACCTGATAGTATCTATTTCTAAGAAAAACAACTTAGTTGTCACAATATAAAATTATTATTTTGTCTAAGCGTAACAAACACACTTGAAGCACTGAAACACTTCTCTAGTATTCTGTACACTAACTTTTTGGCCTTCCTTATCCATACCTAGACCCAGGCTTCCTTCAAACAAGGATTAAAATACCTAACTTTTTTATACACACATATTTATACACAATTATGTATATAGGTGTTTGTGTGCATAGTAGTAAATCTAGTAGCATTTTCACATGAGAAAACAGGAAGAGGAAGCTAGATAAGGCTTACTACCAAAAGCTCATTGTCTTATGCAATCACAGCCAGAGACCAAATGAAAATGGTTTTCCGTATAGATTTACTGGTTTATTACAGACACTAAGAAGACAAAGAGACCAGCAATCAGTGAAACCACTCAAAGTACAGGTAAGCCTACAAGAAGCACATGCAGTTTCCATAACTGCCTTACATTTCACTCGTTCATGCAGTAATTGTTCACCTTTGCCACTAGCTTTCTTGGTGAAAAGATGACAATCCTTAAAGATCACAATCTCAAAAAACATGAACAGGATTTAAAACAAAAATAAGACTTCAAATACAAAATCCTTGTCTTTTAGGAGTAAATCAATAAATGTCTTGTGCCCATTTCTCAACAGGATCAGCAGCTCTCCTCTAAATGAATAAATTGAGAGAGACTTTAATATAATACAAAGTTCTGATTGAATGCTTTTATTGTCCCACATTTCAAATTCTTATTGGAACATCTAATTATCATTATTATTATTGGTGGCAGCAGCAGTGGTTTGTGTTACACCTTAGTTACTGAACTGTTCTTATCTCAACCCGTGGGAGTTACATTCTTTCGATTCTCCTCCCCATCCCTCTGGGAGCACGGAGGAGGAAGAGGGGGGAAGTGAGCAAGCGGCTGCTTGGCTGAGTTGGGGAGTGGGCTTAAACCATGACACTTAGCTAGACACATTCACTTCTGCCACTCTTACTACTCCAGCAAATGTCTGGGACTCACCACAAACTCTGAGGAGATTCATGCTGCAAGGCAGCAACCAAAAAAAGTGAGTATTTAGCATAGTCACAACAAGAACAGGCTTCTCTCCAGGTTTGACTTCTGCCCTATGTCTGGATAATCTATGGCCATCAGAAGGGACTGCATGCATGCCTTCCAATCTTTTTTTCCACACACACTAAGCCACTTAAATAATCACAAAGGTATTTAGGACACCATCAAGAAGCCAAGTAATAAAGGAATTCTTTCCTTCATGTTAATGTGTGGGAATCCAGTGAAGTTATCCAAAACAAAAATTAATTTGATTTGGTCCAGTCTTTATCAAACCAAGTTATAGTTGTTGTACAACCTGGCATTTTTATTCATTCAGTTACAGAATGTCAAATTGCAGTTAAAAAAAAAGTTGATAGCTTCTAGAGTCTGTCATCATCTTGCGAATGAAGGGAAGACACAGATGCTTTTATTTTGAAATCCCATCCACAAAATTTATTACCATCCCACTTCGTAATTACAGTAAATAAGAGTTAAAAAAATAAAAATGCACTGCAGAACAAGTGGCCTGATCTTCATGAATTATTACACCCCAACAGCTCGTCTCACTATGATCTCAAACACGAAATGTAGTCATTTTCCCTCCCTCACAAAGACACTCCTGCTTAACATAACCCTGACAAACCGGTTTATCTTCCTTAATAAAATGACCGTTATACTAAAACCAATGTTATTTCATCAAATAAAATTATTACAAATGAAATTCAGGTCCCAGGATGGCATCTCTATTCATTGTCTGACATAACCCAGAAGCCTGGTGCAGGCTAGGACGCATGTGGCTGCAGACCAGCCCTGCTGACAGGGACCTGGGCATCCTGTGGACAACAAAGCTGAACATGAGTCAGCACTACACCACAGCAATGAAGGCAAAGCCAACCCTGGCTACCCCCACAGGGACCTTACTAACAGAGGTTGAGATGTAATCATCCCACTCTAGTCAGCACTTCTCAGGTCATACATGGAGTACCGTGTCCAGTTCTGGTCCCCACAACTGAAAAAATACATCGACAAACTGGAGAAGGTCCAAATGGGGGCCATGAAGATGATCAAAGGGCTGGAGAACCCTCTGAGGAAAGACAGAAGGAGTTAAGCTTCTTCTCCCTGGGGAAGAAGAGGCTCGGGGGGGAGATCATAGTGTTCCAATCCAATACTAAAAAGGTGGCTACAAAGAGGATTAGTCTCTCTTTTCACAAGGAGCCACAAAGAAAGGACAAGGGGCAACAGGTATAAGTTGTACTGGAAGGTTTCATCTTGATATAATAAAGAATTTCACAGTGAGAGCAATCAATCCCAGGAGATTTTCGAGATGTGGCTGGACAAGGTGCTAGACAATCTCATCCAGGTTCCCCTTTCCCACAAAAGATTGGGCCAGATGATCTTTCAAGGTCACTTCCAACTTCTGATCTACAAAAACAGCATGAACTTTGGCAAATTTGTATGATCACATAATTCTTTGATAACAGATGCTCTGACACCTACATTACAGTAACTACTTTCATTATACAAATCTGCAAGTAGAGCTCTACAGAATATCAGAAATTCTGGAGCCATTCCCAATTCTGAAATTAAGTTTAATAGAGCTGCAGGATGTTTTCTTACTACATGACACAGAGCTCAGAACAGAAAGGTGAACACGCTTTGTAATAAACATCCTACTTTATACTGAAATTTACTCTAGATTCAATTACATTCCACAGTCTTAGATATGTGTTTTATTTTCACATTACAAAAGTGAATATTGACTGACTTAGACATTCAAGATCAAACATGTCACAACACCTTCTTTACATTCCTGTAATCTTGATATATGCAATTATTTACTATTTTACAAAATACCTAGCTAAAATCAGCTCTGAAGTACAGGTAGATTAATGAAATACTAAAATTTGACAGAAACTGGAATTTAAAGCTCCAATTAAAGTATTCTTAGCAAGAAGACAAAAGGCTATTAAGAAAGAAGGCAAGAGCAGCAATTCACATCAACATCACATTTTGAGTAAATACTCCTAACAACACTGAGTGGAATTCCCAAGCCAATTCACCCTAAGATATACAGTCACTCTAGGATATCCACATGCTGTGGCGTCACACCAACAGTGGTCAAAAAGTCCACTCCACACATTTCATTATATGTGCACTTGCACCCTCATGCTCTCATCCTTGGAAAAAAAGCTAATGAAAAAATTTGGGGAGGATTTGCTAAACTTCCACAAGCAAAAAATAAATGACGCTAATGAAAGCTCGACTTTCATATAGTGCACTGTAACACTGCACTATTCTCCTCAAAGACTTACTGAAAGACGCTGAAAAACGCTGTGGGAGAGAAACACCAACAAAAGCAAGCAGTGAATTCTTTTCAGACATTTAAGATTCCATAGTAATGTCATATATCCAAAATCTTCATAACTGTACAATATCTATGGGTTCAATAAGTTAGTCATCTGGAAGTGCACAGTATGGAAATCTGGCTCTTCCCATATTATCTACCAGATATGCTTTTTCACCCCTATAAAGCAATACCACATGGCCTCTCACCTGTAGTAAAGTACTGCTTAAAGATAAAAGGAAAAACCCTACTCCACAAGAAAACAGAATTTTGAAAAGTTGAACTTGATATCTGGATTTATATTTTTGTACTTCAGTGTTCAACACAATCTTCTCTCCATACATCCACATATCATCACCTGGATTTTTTTTACATACAAAACCTCTGTCAAATCAGATCTTCATTTAAGGAGAAATAATTCACAGAAGACCCAAATTAACCATTTTGATTAATCTTTTGTCCAACTCAAAAAATACAGGTACACAGCGCATGCAAATCCATCTATTATAAGATAACAGCACTTGATTTGGGTTAACTGTTAAGTGAGATGTTATTCTTTTTCAGAAGCCTGGATGGTTGCATTCAAAGTAAGGTTATACCAAGTAGATTTTATTATTTCATGCAATTTTAGATGTCCTCTTGATTCAAGACAAAGTGCTTTCTCTTCAGAACACAAGCCACTTAACTGCTGCTTTCTTATTTTTCCACCCTATTATATGGATTCACCTCCACCACTTCTCATCATTGATTTAAGAGGTCAACACTGAGCAGTTACAGGACCAGCTCTCAGCCTTCTACAGCAATTAAGGTCATAAGGGACAAAATGCTATTCAGTGTTGAAGAGCACTGTAATCTTTTCTTCTAGTTGTGTCATCATCTTAATACTCTTCAAACAAAAGCCTTCAAGTAAGCTACAGTGCAATAAAACTCTCCTACCCAATTCCAGAAGAGGAATCCTGCAGTTCCTTTAAAGCACATTGTTACCAGCAACAATGGAACTTGCTCCATAAAGCTATGACCCAGCAGAGGACAGTCTTCCTAAGAACCACAGTTTTAAAAACAAAAACCAGCTTTGGATTCAAAACTAACTTAAAATTTTCACATAGTGAACAAATTCACTACAGGGAACTCACAGGACAGAATGTCCACCCCTCAAACAGACATCTTCATTTGCAGCTACTGTGCATTTGATGTGCATCAGAGAAACTGCATGCCTCTAACACACTAGTATATCCTGAAGCAGTTGAATTTAAAGCAAGGCTAGGAACAGGACAAAATAGATACTTTTGCTGAGATTGTCTTCTGAAATAATGTCTGATGCTGCCTTTACTTTGGAGCCTAAACTATTTAGCCACATACAAGGAGACTTAAAAAACTTGAAAAGGGTCTCTCTGTCATAAAGAAGCATAAAACAGATTAGGAGGTCTCCATAACGCTGGTTTGAAGAGAAAAGAAAACACACGTTGCAGAAAAGAAATGGCTCTGTTGTCTACCACAGCAAAACCACTGTTTCCCAAGGCAATTGAACAAATTGGGCCATTGCATCTGGAAATGCCGACTCAGTACGGCAAATGTCCAGCTACTGACTGCGCACCCTGACTTAACAGTAGCCAGTTTCTTCAGCAAACACAAAGAGAGTACCACTTCTGCGCTTGCTAAATGTCTGTGAAAGCAAATTTTTGACAAACTCTTTCAGCAAGACATGCCAAGGCAGCCCTACTAAGAAGTGGTTTAAACACTATCATCTAAGTAGAACAGAAGTTTATTAATAACCTTGTGGTTAAGTCTTAACTGAAAGTGGCAAAAACAGTTCTGAAGCTAGAGTTACACTAAAATTTAACCTATTTCTGCTTTCAAAGTGGTAAAACAAATCCATGTAATGTTATAAACTGACTTTCCAGAAGAGTTACGGAAACAGGGGTCCCATGTTTCCAACCAGACCACATATCTTGTGCATAAAAGCTTGTTTCCATCAGAATACCTCCAAATTCATGTAACTGAAACCATAACACAGCTTTCATATAACACTGAAGGAAATAACAGTAGCAGAACAGGATGTGAACAAAAGTTAGTTGTCAAAGCCTGACAACCACTACACCAGCATTTCATCTCACATTATTTTTACCCATCTCAAAGAGAAAAAAAAAGCACCCACTCATTATAACTAAAAAAACACCAACAAAAAAAAACCAATAAAATACCAACAAACAAATCAAACCTTGAGGATCAGGGATGTGTTAGCATTTCTTTCTATAAAAATCAGAAAGAAGACAATTTTCCCCTTGAATCATTTGCCATTGCACACAGTAACATCTTTACCCCATCACATATATATATCCATCTATCTATCCATCATAAACCACTTGCCAGTTCTACAGACTGGCCAACTAGGAGGAAAGGGGGATGAGGAACATCAGAATGCATGTTTCCCTGTCAGAACAAAGCAGGTAGATACAATCACCAAAGAACAAAAGCAAAGACAAGAGCCTGTTGGTGACTTAATGAGTCACCAATAAAGTCTCACTGAACAAAATACAGTCAGAGTTAGGGAGGGAAGCACTTAACACTACTACGAGATAAAAAGAAAAATAGGGAGGAGTCCAAAGTCACATTAGGCTATGAAAGAGCAGTTAAAGTGAGAACACTATAGAGATGGGAGAACGTTCCTACATGGTTCAGGGGAAACAGGTGCTATGAGAAAGATGAAATGGCAAGAACATGAAAAGTTAGCAGAAAAGGCAGGGAGGGAGGGGGGGAACAGACCACGAGCTCTGTCCGTTTCTGCAAGACCAAGAGAGATTTAAACAACAACCAAAAGCAAACGCTGTTATCGGCACTGCCGGCAGCTAGACACATCTGGGCACAGGGAATAAACTGCCGGCACCGAGCAGCCGGCAGCGAGCAGGATAGGTGTGTCAGGCAGAACGAGAACAGGACTGACAACAGATGGGACAATGCCGCCAGAAAGAAAGCTCGTAACAGAAAGCACAAGGAGGGAAAGAAGACCACGAAGATCGGAGAACTAGAGGGTGACTCAAAAGGGACTTGAGGGCTGTGAAGCCCGAGTCAGTGCGGATCCTCGATAAACAGGGGCTTCTCGAGACCGGCGCGACAGGAGAGGCCCCGCCGAAGGAGCCTGAGCCCGGGGCCAGCGCTGGGAACGGTCCCCGGTGGGACGCGGCGACACCCCCCGTGGCGGGCCCGGCCCCGGCGCGGCGCGGGCAGGGCGGGTGTTCTGCTCTGGTCTTCCCTGCCTGTCCCGGCGGGCGCAGGGGAGCTCTGCGTGAAACCGAAGTACCGGGGCCGGGCCGCGGGACCTCCCGGGCGGCCGTTACATGGGGCGGGAGGGAAGGGCAGGCAGCGGCCTGGGGTCCCCGTACTCACTTTTTGTGGGACGGCGGGTGCTTGTCCCTCCTGCCGGCCGCCGCGGACTGCTTGGGCCGCCGCCTGCGGGCCTGCAGCGCCAGCACTGCCGGGGAGAAGAGAACAGACCGGAGCCGGCGTGAGCGGTGACGGCGACCACGCAGCCCCCCGCTGCTCCCGCCCCGCCGCCCGGGCACAACGCGGTACCTTTGCGCGAGTTCATCGCCCCGCGCCGTACGCTGCTCGGCGAGCGCCGTTCCCCGGCTGACCCTGACCCGGGCCCGCTCCCGCTGCCGCCGCCACCACCCGCGCCCGCGCGCCGGGCACCGGCCGGCAGCACCGGCACCCCCGCCCCGCCGCACTGCGCAGGCGCGCACCGGCCGGCGGGGCAGCGGCCGGAAAGGCGGGGGCGGGGCGGCGGCAGGTGGCGGCGCGCGGCGGGTGGGGACGCACCTGAGGTACCGCCCGGGCCGCCCCTTCGGCTGCCGGCGCAGGGGACGCGGGGCGGGCGGAGTCCCACCGCCGCCTCCGGCGCTCCGCAGCGGCTGCCGCCGGCCGGGCCGTCGAACCGGCTCGAGTTAGTTTGGACAAGTCCTGGGTCGTAGTGGGGGTAGCTAAAGCGAGCGCCCTGCGGCTGCGCCGTGCTGGGGGCTGCCCGCCTGCCTGGCAGCAGCTGGGGCGGGATCGGCTTTAGCCTGTCGGGAGACCCGTCTGGGGTTAGATGCCAGAACCAATTAACTTCATGACACAAATACAGGGAAATCAGATTTCCTTAATGATGATTCTAAGTTACTTGATTGTCATGATGGACAACTCTTGGCAGCTGTCTTTTTCCTGCCAACGAAGTCTTGTTGCCCATGATAAAGGACACTATTCAGATTTGGCCTAGTGGTGGCCTTTTGGAAACTGTCACTCCTTAGGTGTGCTGTGCACAGCACGGCTCAATTTTTGACAGCATTATGACTGAAATTTTGTGTTGTCTATAACAACACCCGGTGCAGAAGATGATCTGGGTCACATCAAACACTCCAGTATGAGTGTGAGGCTTATCTTCACATAGGACTGGAATTAAAAGGCATAGTAACTGAAAAATAACAGGGGACAGTCATTAAACTTTGAGGCAGAACTGCCTCCCTGCACGGCAAGACGAAGAATCTATAAGAATGAAGATCTAAAAGCAGCTGTAGTCAAGGTATTATGAGAGTGAAGGGAACTAGCAGTAATTGCTGGGTTTAAATAATTGGATTATTGAGATCTCAATTAGACAGAAAATGGAATCCCTAGTTACGGATAGCTTAGGAGTGGGAGAGGAACATAAACATAAAGCTAGAGAACACAAAATGGAGGTACCACAATGCATAATACTTTGTTGTGTGACTAGAGAGCCTAATGTACAGAAAACAATTGGACCATAAAGTTCCTAAACTACAGCTCTCAGGAGGCACTGAGAGCTGTATTTCTGAATCAAAACATTTTGTGTCCCATTCTCCATCATAAAAGAGCACAGTAAAAAAAACCACATTTGCAGTATAAACTGTTGGGGTAAGGTGCAGTGTTGGTATGTTACTTGTCTCCCTTGTTGTGGTTAGTCTTTTAGTGATAACTCAGTGTTATAGGTCAGGGAACAGAACACTCTATTGAAATTTTGAAGCCTTTCTGCTAAGAAAGTTTAGGTGCCTGAAAACTAATAATAGTTGAATATTTAAAAAATTATATATTTACGCTTTGGTTTTAGGCTAATTTTAACTTCCTTGGTTAAGCTGTGCTCCTGCATGGATACTTGTGCTTGGACAAAGAACAGTAGAGACAAGCAGCTGATGATGGAGAAAATTTTTCTTTGTCAGGGCAGTGCTGGGTTAAAGTCACCTTGTAGCTACGGCTGTAAAGCAGAAACCATATCAGGGTCCAATCATCTTTTCAGCTACTCACGTGCAATTCTATTAACTTCAACAGGAGGTCTATATGTAGAACTGATTGGACACTTGGGTCTTAAGATTAATACAGTGAGCTTTGCTTACATCAACAGGATTATAAATTCACCAGATCTGGAGTCAGGAAGGAATTTCCCTCACTAGCATAATGTCAGCAACATAATCACGGCAAGGGAACAATCTGCTAGTGCACAGAGAAGGAATTATGTTGGGACCAGGTGGGTGTATCTACACAGTCACTTTCTTTCAATTCTAATGGACATATATTTAGGGACTGTAATCTTCCTGGGTTTTCTTCCCCACCCCCATCCCAAGGAGCCACTCAGAGGACAGTCATGCAGAAGGGCAAAAAATCACTGACACTGTCTATGTTAGAGGATTACTATGTGCAGTTAACTAACTGGTGAGTAAACTAAGGTCAGTAGAAGTATTTCAGAAAACAATAACAAAAAAACCACCTTAATTTTCAGACTGTTTTGAGTGCAGCTGTCTTCCTGAAGAGACACTTATAAACAGTAAGTGAAAAAATTACAGAAATAAGAAGGCTGTTAGGAATGGATCTACCCTGGATTACGTTTGAATCCACTCAGGGAAATTCTCCATCTTTGTATGCCTGATTGTATGTAACTTCACTTTTTTCAAAAATAAATGATAAGTCAAGAGAGAAGACTAAATAGCAAAAGAAGGCATTTGTAAAATCAGTGTACAACATAAAGCACAGTGGACTGGGTCAGAATGTATCTGCTTCTGGCTGTCTCTCTTTGAACATAATATTGGAACAGGTGTCTGTTTTATTACAAGGATTACCGCAGAGCTCACTCACTCTGAGGAAGGGCACTATAAGATTTAGGTGATATGACCTACACAGAAAGGAAGAACAACAGCAGAACTGGGTGATCTTAGGTGCAAACGACAGGGGAGGAGAAGGAGAAAATAGTAAATTATGGAATGATATTTTTACCTGTTTATAATATAGTTTGGACCAGTTACCTGACCCCCACATATGTTAGGTTTGTTTTCTTTTCACCTAGCTTTGAAATATCCCACACAAGAGGACGTTAGCTTTTCAGATGTGAATGGAATACATTTGTACAGAATAAAAAGTTACCTAGCAGCTATCCTGTAAACATGATATTGTCATCCTTCTGAGACTAATTCCAAATTCTTGCTTCAGTAGAGGGATGTTGGAAGCTTCTGCCCCAGTTTCTGGAGCAGTTCCTTTCAGCATTGCTTTTCCCACTGTGTGGTGGCATGCTCTCTGAACTGTACTTTCTCAGAAATCAGGATATGAGCCAACTTCATGCTGCTCTTGCACAGAATGGAACAAACGAGAAATAACACATAAGGCAGAGGAAGGAAAAAAAATAAACAAAACCAATGGGTGGTGGAAAAAGGAAAAAGAACAATGTAGTGAAAGGAAATTCCCAATTAAAGGCAAGTTCTCATTAATATGCAAGTCCAGCCTTCTCATCTTCTCGCCTTTCATGGTTGTCTCTTGTTCCTTCAGTTCCCACCCCTGTTCCACATTTCTTTAAGTATGATACATTTGTGTAGGCACACAAACAATGTGTCTGTCCTTCTCTTGATCACTTAAAGAATTTTCTGGCTACCAATGTGGGTTTTTTTCCTCCCTCTAGTACGTAAACAAAGCAAAGAGGACAATTCTCAGCTTGGTTTTGAGCAACACAGACAACAAACTTACAAATAGGAAGTATTGAGCAACAGTAACTAATAAGCTGGGTTTGCTTTTAACATCAGGACTGTTGGCTCATCGCTGCTTGAGTACAATCAGTCAACATTAACAGGAGCAATGCACACGTTAAAGAAAAAAAATGGGCTTGTTTCCTCAGTAGTGTAATGAGAAAAAAAATAGCAGGAAACACGAGATTTCCAGGATAAAACAGTTCAGAAATTCCTGAATTTAGGTTCCTGGATCATTCACTGTTTCAGTTGTGCTCCTCCTAAATCAAATTACATGACTCACCTGACTCATTTTCTTCATCTATAAAATGGCACAGTGTATGCCAGCTGCAGAGGGTTAACATCAGTAGAGAATTCTTGTTTATCAAGTTAATTGGGATTACTAATAAAAGAAAGATATAAAGGACAAAGCAGGCCAGTTTAACACTAATTCAACATGAAATTAAAGACTTACCTATGCCCAGAAATAGCTGCATCAACCCAGATATGTATTGTACATTATCTAAAATAGGGCATGAACTGGCATGACTTAACTCAGATCTGAAATAGGATTAAAACACTGTGCAATATTTTTATGATAAGATTTCCTCTGGTGTTGAAGTACCCAGATTTCCAGACTGACTTGTGCTAGCTATCCCAATTACTTCTAGCAGGCTCCCAAACACTCAGGTAAAATTCCTCCAGTTTCCTAGGTCTTTGTCTTAAATTTTTGAAATTTCTCCTCTTTCCCAGCTCTTTATTCAGCTTTCACTTCTCATCTCAACCTCCATCCTCTCCCTGTTCCAATCTATTGCTCCTTTTTTCCCCTGTATTTAAATTGGATGGTTTCTTCCTTCATGCTGATTAAAGGTCAGCAAGGGAAAAGAAGATCCCTGAAAGATTAGTGGCTGCTCTCAGTTTCCTGATCAAACACAACACAAGCAATTACAGGGAAAGTTCTTCAGCAGTGATAACACAACATAAGCAATTACAGGGAAACTTTTCAGCAGTGACACAGTGTGGTTTGGACTCATGCCTACTATTCCTCATGCCTACTACATTCTCTCTGAATGGCAGCTCTGCAGTCTGGTCATGTGTGTGAGAGATTTATGTTAAGTGATTGTGGAATATTTTGAGACTTAAGTATTAAATTCTCACGTGTCTTTATCCAACATGTGCAAAATGCTGTTTTATAGTGTCAAAATTTGGCCAAGCTTGAGAAGATTTTCAAAGAGATTGCAAAGGCACATCTTTGGTATTAAAGCCTCTTTCTATGAAGTCTTAGCTTCCTACTCCAAGGTAGTGATTGCTAACCAGTGATATGAGAATCCATTATAAATCACATGCAGGGCTTATCCAGTTTCCTTTTCTCTTGGCTTGGACTACACAAATAATAGTCATAATGAAAATGAGACCAACTGTAAAATCAAGCTTAATCTAAGAGGAAGAAATTGACTTATTTTCTCTTGAAGCATAAAGCTTCTTTCTTCTCCACAACCTCCCCTGTACTTTCACTTGATAGAAGATCTTTTCACAGCCTTCAGAAAAATCAGACACCAGCTGACTAGTAGGATGATGCTATCTTATGTCAGTAGTGCCCCAGATGTCCTTTCTTCACACATCCTTCAGTGTGACATTGCTACAACACCCTCACCAACACCTTTCTGAGAAATTAACAGCCATTACCCTGTAGCATCTCAGTGTTGCTTTACAAAACTTTCAGATCAGGATGCTTTCTGAAAAAAACTTCTGTTAGGGAAATGGGCAGTAAAGAAGCACTGGCCAAAATGGCTTGTTTGGGTACAGTTCAAGAACTTCATCCTGACAGCAGAGTGTATCCGGGCCTACAGGAAGCAAGCATTTGGTAAAGGATGGCTCAGCTACACAGGCAACATGTATTAGCAGCTACACTTACCAATACACTACTGTTTACCATTAAGGCACAGAGCAGTGCCACTTTTGCTTAGTCTTGACTAGATACTGGGTACAAGAAACTACTGTGCAAGAGGGGCATTTCCAAGAAGTGTGTCAGGATTCTTTTAATATGATCAAAACAACATTCTTTAGAAAGTATGAATGAATTCATTACTCAACATGGACTATTTCACCTCATATGATTAAAATCATACAAAGTTAACATTAATTGGATGTTACAAAGTGAAATGTCAGCCAGCTTCAATAATCTTAAGCATTACCAGCCTGGTTTGTAACATGTGAACTCGCCATTCCATTTCATTCTGTCTGGATATGTCTATACCATATCTATGCCATGTAAACTAGCAAACTTAATTTTTTAAAAGGAGGAAATGTTACAGGTAATTGTTAAAAAGCAGAACTGGCTTGGCTTGTTAGCCAACCAGCGTTTCCTTCTAGTCTTCACAAAGGACATTCATAAATTAACCTTGTTACTTTAAAAGAATGGAATAAAGACTGATTATCCACCTCTAGGCATGTGAAATTCCCTGTGCTCCTATAAGAAGACGTGTAACAGCACATATGAGTGAAAATATAATAAAGTCAGCTATGTTCATTCAAAGCACAGAGAATCCATTGCAGTTTGGCCTTGTGCATTGTTTCTTAGAAATTAATTCAGTGGGCTTGATATTTTGGATTTGATTTCATCATGTTTTACACCCACTCTGCCTTTCATTATAGTAACACAAACGACTGTGGTAGGAAATATTCACATGCTTGCGCCTTCAGAGCTGAAAAAAATTACAATAAACATTTAGAACATAAATATTGTTACCAAAGAGTGTGTCTTTATTGCAGCATTTCTCAAGCTGGGCCTTTAATATTAGTGCACTGTAAAAATGCGTTCACACAATATGTCCATCTATTTACAGTAACTTCTAAGTGTCAGGATTTTTACCACTTTCCAGAGTATTCAGTACTTTACTAGCTGGGCTGCCCTGATACAGAGAGGGATTAAGCACAAAACTAAAGGATTATGGCTATTTCAGTTCCAATGCAGGGCAATGATTTCTTCTTTGTCTAGATGCATGATTTCATTTTCTTTTGAAAATAAAGGCTTTTATGCCATTCAAAAACTAGTTAGGCATAGAAGTCCATTTTGTAAAATCTCCTCCTCTCTCTTAATTTATGCATTATTCTTAAAGTAAGAACATAATTGAAGAAAACAGCACAAAAAGCAGGATGGAAAGAACCAATTGCAAAATGGTAATAGACTGCAGATCTAATTAGTTGATTGTAGGATAGATCCAAATCTATTTGTTTACCAATATGCTCAGCACTATTTGCATTCTATAGAACAATACACTGTGCCATTTCCTTTGCCATGAAAGCAAGAAATTATACTGTGAACTCAACACACTGCTAAATCCAGCGCATACACTCACAGCATACCTCTTATCACTGACAATTCAGGAGAAGAGAGTGTTGCTTCCTTTGTTGCTTCCTTTGAATTGTAGTTGAAATCATGTGGAAACATGAAGTTTTTATGGTTTTGTCCACATACCAACTGATCTAATACTGCTCTGGTTATAGCATCTTTGTCTGCCCTGTCCAAACTTTGACTAAGGCTCCCTGACTCTTTCTTTCCTCAAAATAATACATAGTTCAAGGTGAAGAATTATGTTATAAACTGAAGTACCATATGAAATAGTAGTGGGAATCTCCCTACAAGTAAGTGAAATATACAAAAATCTTATTGGCAGTGAAATTAATAATAGTCTGGATTCTAATGGAAATCTGCATCACAGGCAACTATTCTCCTTTTCTCTAGGGCCACCCTGGTCCTCAGGGAAAAGAAGACCATCTGTCCAGGTGGCCTTCCATTTTGGGAGTTCATGGTTGACTTTAAAATATACAATTGCTTAGACAGCTGAAGAACCCGATGATGTGAAATATGTATCCCCTGTAGATCACCTGCAACCTGGTAAAGATCTGGGAGCTGCACCTTACTGGATAGGAGGGGAAACAGCAACTCAAGAAAAAAGATTGATTTTGTACCTTATGTATTCTAAATTTCCAGTTGTTCTCTAAATTATTGGTAACTACTTTTTCCAGCACCTTTTTCAGTGGGACTCAAGATGCACATTAGGCCCATGCACAAGACTATGTGTAGCAGGATCCTTGAATCTCTGCTGGTTTGATTTTGGTTTTTGTTTTGTTAATCTTTGCTGGATCAGGGTCCTTTTCACCAAAAATGTATCTGATTTTGCCCACAGAGAGTATAAAAGGAAAAAAGTATCACCCCTGTCACACTACTATCATACTAAGCCTTAAATTGATATTTTATGTGCTTACTGTGCTATAGAACAGATACAGGAAGTTCTCTCTCTCCAGCAATTTCACTGATCATTGTGATTTTCTCCTATTTCAATCATTAAGACTCATTAAGCAGGAACAGGAAATACATACAACTAAACATTAAAAGGGCACTGAATTAGGATGCCAAGGCTAGCTAAAAATAAATCTGATTCTTATCTTTTTGGCTGGAAAGCATACTGTGAACTAAGAGTGACAAGAGACCAAACACTGCAAGCACAAACTTATTTCTTCACTTAATGGAAGTGGGACTTACCAGGGACACTCCCTAGAACCCTGCTTTAATGCCGGTATCTATATAGCAGTCACAGAATTCAGAAGATACAATGACAGGCACTTGGTTCTCGCTAAGCATATTACCCCAGCTTTGAATAAGTTTAATAGTTACCAGTTAAACCATGGCTAAATTGTTAATTGCATAGGTAAATTTTCACCAGTTGGAATTTATACTGGAACATATGTGCACATACCTATTGGAATAAGGGGCCCAAGGGGGACAAGCAGATGGGATGATGCAACTCCTGTCTTTGACCAAAGGAAGAGTCATACTATGCCATCTGCTGTCCCCACACTAATACCTGCATAGACTGTACTGTGGTGATGCTGTAATTCTATCCGTCCTGGTAGCTCTGTCATCAGTTCTGTTTCTATGTGAGTACATCCATGGTCTTTGTCCATTTGGTTGATTTTGAGGTCTGCTCTATATCTAGGTTACCACTTCACTACCTCTGCTGCAGGAATTCCCTATGGTATAGCCCTTTTTGCTCCCATCTAAAATCTGAGACAAGCTGTTCTGCCTCAAAAGCTGCCCAGTGTGAATGGGCCAGTAGGTGCATTTTAATTTTTCTAGCATTGAATTATTCCCTGCTTGATCCCTCCTCAAACTTACAAAGAGTAATTGTAAGAGTGTGCCATCCAGAATTATCTTCTTTGTTGTGCCCACCCCAGAGGATCATTAGAACATTGTGTTTACAGCATTCTGGAGTGCAGCTGCCCCAGAGAACCTCTCTGCACTGCTTGGATGAACTAGCTCTACAGGAATGGAGAAAGTCAGGTAAAAACAGGGACTTTAGCTGCTGTACAGTCCCTCACACTCAGGAGGTAAATGGAAAATGAACAGGTAGAAAGACTGAAATAAAGCTGTATTGAATTGTGCAGGCCAGAATAATATCAGAGTGAACATGCTGTAATTCATGTTCACACTACAAAATAGGTGCGATGGATACCAAGGAGCAAAACATGCCTTTATTTTATCCCCTTAGCTTTGCAGGTAAGACTAGACTCAGAGGACTTCAAGAATATTTCCCAGTATGACAGTGTTTTTCCTCTCCTGTCCTATTTTTGGGCGTCAGTGGCCCTGTGTAACTCTTAACTTTTCCTCTCTCTGCGAAGCAATGGTTCAGCTTTTCATCTCAGCCTAGTAATTTTACTTTTTTATTGTCAGGATCACAGGATCAAATATGTCTTCCTGCAATTCTTTTAAGATACAGGTGCAACTTGCATAAGCAGGTCTGTCTTAGCTTTAAATGGGCCAGCCTGGGTACTACAGCAGCCTGTTATTGATGGCTGTGATTACCCTGCACTAAATTACTGAATTAATGAATTAGTAACCTAGAAAATCAGCAGGATACACTGCTGGATAAATGCAAGTTACCTAGTTAAAGTTAGCTTAAATTTGTTAGTACAACTGTAGTTACACAGGATCTGCAGAGCTGAGAACTATTTCTGTGATCTTAGACCCTAAATTACAGTCTGTTACGTAGCAACACATCACCGTCTCATTGGCCAGTAGGTCATTGAGTCCATAGGAAATTCAGAACACAGAATCCCCAGCTATTTCCCAGCCTTCCATGAAATTAAATCCAGCCAACCTTCTCCCCCACCGGGGTTTGAATAAGGATTGGGCATGAGGCCAGAAAGCAGCTGTACTGTGCTGTTCTAACCTCCAGTCTGCAGGAACCAGGGTTAAGGTACATCATGCAGCACAACACTCCTGCAGTTTAGACTAGACTTCAGAAAGTTTAGACTGATTTAGATTTAATCACCGCTTAATCATACCTCTCCAGCAGACAGTAAAGAGCGCAGACATAATTAACGGCCACGTATGGCTTCTGTGGGATGTTGCAGTGCTACAGTGAGCCACCACGTTTCTGTAAAGGTTGTTTACTTTGCACGGCTCTCCTGATTTTCAAATGGGATTTCATACTGCACTGGACAGAGCTTTTCACACTTTCTCAGTTTGTAAAGGGCAGTTCCAGACCCTAATGTAGGGAGGAGTGTAGAGCCAAATAGCTGCTGATTAATGCTTTCTGGTTTGTGCCTGATGAATTTTATAGGTGACAGTGAATAAAAGGCTAATTTGTCTCCTAAAGCATATATTGGTACAAATGTGATCACTTTTTTGCACTACCTATTTTGGTTAATGGAGTGTTGCTTCAACACATCGTGTTTTTGGTGTGTTCTGACTGTATCAGTAATGTCTTTGTGTGGCCCGAGTTTACTATTCATTACAAATGGGTGAACAACAGTAAGCACTTCAACAAACATATTTCTTTAGATGTCAATGTGAAAGCCTGAGTAACCTAAAGGAGTGCAATCACACTTGCCAAATGTAAAAAAGAAACACTTTCCTAAAATGAAGAATGACTTATAAATCAAATAAGCCTGTAGAGTTAGGTTGAACTGCAACTAAGTTATAGTTTATGGAACCATGAATACACAAAAGAATGAAGACAGCACTGGTGCCTCATACCAACTACAGGCTTTTCTGCTTTCTTCTCTTTCCCATTCCTCCTTCTTTCATGCATAGTGCAACACACCACGGGCATCCAAAGGGAAAGGGCTGCAGGGCTCCCTGAATTGTTCCTGTTAACTCTCTTCATGTTTGACTGCTCACTCCCATGCATAGAGATTAGAGGGACTTGAAGAGATGTAAATGTTTTACTAAGAAGCTGTAGCAGCAGCAGAGCAAGAAGTAGGTGTTCATTGCTCCACGCAGCGGCCTGAACATGCAGAGCTACTGTCCCTGTGAGTTTGGCCCTTCCCTTTAGCTCCTACATGTAAGAAAGTATTTTGAAATTCGGGTGTCTGTGCACACTTATACCCAAATTTGAAAGGATAATGCCATTTCCTTAGTTACCTTCCCCCCGTAATCTCCATTCTTGCAAGCTGCTTTTCTGTTCCTTCCTCTTTTCCTGCATTAATTCAGAATTCTGGACTGAACTTTGGACATAATGTTACGTGCTGCACATTTCTATTTGCCTTCTGTGACAGCACATGCATGCTGAAGGAAATGCCTAGGCTCTCCAACCTGGAGCCTCAGACCACAAGGACAACGCGGTCCTTTTTATTTGTGTATGGGGTAGAAACAGACACCCTCCCCACAGCCTTCTACAGAATAAGGCCATCGATCACACCTGTATCGTGTCAGAATTTTTACCCTGACCCACACCCACAGGTAGCAGGCAAAGACTGATAACAACAGAAAAAAATTCACAATATCTTATTTTGTTAATTTAGATATTAAGAAAGGTGTCTTACTCTAGGAGAACGCAATATGACTGGCAGTGAAACAGTTACAAGAGAGCAGAAAACAAAGGACTGAGTTTATTAGTCAAGGCTGTCTTTCTTAGCAATTCATCAAAAACATGTCTATTTTGGAAGCCCCAGAATGATAAAAGGGTGTCTTTTCAGTGTTGGAATAGGAGAGTGTGCTTTCAAGGATACAGTGGCGCTTTTCAGCAGACAAGTGTGCAGTGGAAATGTCTCTCAATGGGAGGCTCATTTCTGAGCACACCTTGCTTTACCACTTCAGGTACCTATTGACTATTATTGGTTGACTAAAATTCTTGTTGCATAAAAAATCTGTAAATATCACCTCTTTAACATAAATAAAAATCAGGGGAAACCCCAGATAAATTGCTTAAGCAACCACTTTTTGAATGGTGTCTGCTGAACCAGACTCCTCCCTCACCACGAGGCATGCGGAAAAGGCATGAGAAAAGAAAACTGTCTGGACTTCAGCATTGAGGACTTGCTTGTCTGGCTTACCCCAGCTGAAACTGAGACTGACCAACAGGACTTCAGCCAAAACCACTTCACCTCTCCTTCTCTCCCCCCGTTTTCTCTATTCCATTCCAACACACAGTTCCCACAGAAACAGAGTAGCATAAATAGTACAGGCTTCGGGGGCCTTTCTGCAGAAGTAAATGCTTTTTTAAAAGGAGAGTCTGCATATAGTGTTGGCTAATTATTATCTCATTTTGGTGAAAAGCTTTATTAGATTTTAAGCTCTATTAGAGGTTATCTGGCTACTGAAAATCATATTTAGAATTCATCTCTCAACATCTTAAACCTTGTGAAGTAACTTAATGGATTGCCTGTCTGGCAACAGAAATACGAAACTAATATTCTATTTCATCACTGCTTTAGGGCTTTTTCAGATTTCTTTTCCCCCTACAACTCATCAGTAACATTGGGAAGTGTCTGTCATGAATGAGACAGACATGGTTTAGGGTCACTCAAAGAATCACCCTCAAAGGTATTAACAAGAGTAGTTTTAATGTGAATTTATAAAAATGCAACCTAACAAAGTCCGAGAGCAAAGTTCACTCTATTAGTTACTACATGGATGAAACATACAAGAAAATCAAGTTAGAATCAATTTAGAATCATTTACACAGAGACTGAAGATGAAAAAGGGTAAGATAGAACCCTCACATCGAGTCAGAGTGAACCCCCTCGCTTTCTAAATCCTTGATGGGGGCCAGGTCTGCTCTTAGTCTCAGACTTGGACTATGTGTAGAATGTACTATAGTTATCATATTGATCAGCACTAGTAAAAGAAGTGAGAGTCTCCACCCTGTGGGTTGAACTTGTTGATATGGAACTGAATCTGGTTCATGCTGGCAATGATTACTCTTGCAAGAAGGGTAAGTGATCCTCCAGTAGTTAACTCCATCTCCAGTGGGGGTGTGCTGGTATCATTCCTGGAAAGAGAAAATAACAGAAGCCCCTGGGGGATTTTTCCAGACAGGTTACCCCTTAGTGGCTCAAATTGTTTAACTGCCCAGACTAAAGACAAAATTCCATTTTCCCACTCAGAATATCTCTGCTCTGTCTCTTTAAATGCAGTCAAGCTGAATAATAAAGGTCTCTTTGGTCCATCAGGGCCTGTTTAAAACAGGTTACAGTAAGTGCCATGTTCAGCAGAACCTCCTTTGGCTATAATAGGGCTGTGAGGGTGTTCTGAGCCCAATGTTTTTAATTCCTGTATTAAGGTTTTGACTGCCTCTTCATGTTCTGGGTACTATTTCCATGGTTTTGCCTTTCATAAAAGTGAATACAGCGGGTGAGCAATGACAGAAAATCCAGGTACATGCTTCCTCTGGTACCCTAAAGTTCCTATTAACTGTTGTAATGCTTTCCTAGATTGAGACATTTGAAGCTGTTTACTTAGGGTATCAGTGGGATTACTGCACTACCTGCAAACCATCAAGTACCTGAAAATTTTACTTTCTGCTTTGCCCCTGACATTTTTCAGATGTGATCTCAACTTGATGTTTTATGGAGTGCTTACTACGCTGCTGTTGCTGCTTCCCCCACCTTTTCAGGGGAATGTCCCCTGATTAGAATATCATCTTTATATTGGTACAGTTTCACATGTTGAGGAAGTGAAACTGTAAATGTTCAGCCAGTGCAGCATGAGCAATTGTGGGTGAATGTTTATATCCCTGTGGGGCTCTGTTAAAGGTCTACTGTTTACCATCCCAAGTCACCCCAAATTTCTTTTGTCCTCCTCTTGTAAAGGGACTGGGTTCTGGAGATGATTTGTGGTTTCTCCAAATCAGCTATGACTCCAGAAATTCCCTTTAGTGCTGCAGCAGAAATAGGGTATGTGGTACATTAGTAATCTTTGAATCAGGGAGTGCAGGTGCTGTGCAGAGTACACACACCATAGCCTCCTGATTTCTATCAGGGTTAGGGTCAGCATTTGAACCAAAGGACCACATGCTGCCATCCAGCAGGCGCCAGGTTTGGCCATTGAAAACACTGAAACCCAAACTATTTTCACTGTGATCTGTAAACGAACAGCAAGTAGAGGCCTGGGAGTCATGAATTAACTGTGGTTTGGCAGGTAACACTCGCTCCGTTCGCTCCAGTGATTTTAACTGTTTGCCATCCAGGTAGTACACTCAGCTTCTTGGCATCCTGATGTGTTAATATTGAGATCTGTGTTCCTGTATCTGTTAGGAATTTTACCAGTTGTTGTTGAGGGCCAGCTGGAACAGAATGTATTCTGCTTTAATGATGCATCTAGCCACATATTCAGAGGAATCTGAGGGAAGCAAAGAATCATCTTCCCCCAGTTTACTATCACCAAGGTCACCCCGTATGTTCCCATCCCATTCTTCAGGGGATACAATTAATTTCCTAATGTGTACAATGTCAGGGGGATGAGGAGCTGGCTCAGCAGCAAACTGAGAGTCCTTCAGAAACTCCTGCTGCCTGGCCAAGGTGGGAAGCAAAAGCAGGAACAATCAGTCATCCCCCAACAGCCTTGGAACATTCCTTACCTACTTCGTAGCCCTAGTAGAATGGTGCCATTGTTATCAAAACTTTTGGCAGTTCTAGTAAATACGTACTCAGGTGGCCAAAGTGGAAATTTACTAATGACTAAAGCAAATCATCTCGTGACCTCATGAACAGTTGTCCTAAGTGAGGCCCTTTGAGCTCACCCAGATCACAGTAGGCTGTGACCAGCATCTCTCTCTGACTGGGACACTCACAAACTCAAGTTTGTGAAGTTTGGAGGGCCACTGACAAAAGCTGATGACAGGGCCTGGGCCAAAGACTCTCCAGTCCTCAAAGTTCAACCCTCACCCACTGACAAATGCTGAGACATTTGAAGTGACTATTTCACTGAATTCAAGGGGAATTTTTAACAGGTATAACTTTACATCTATCTACCTGTCTTTGCGTCTGGGTTCATGTGTATCTAAATTGATTTAGATACCCTATAGCAAGTATAGTTGAATTGGTACTTTTAGAACACCATATCAAGATCACCTTTTTCTGGTATTCTGGGCACTGATTCTTTAGGCAATCCTAATTGATTATACATATACTCCTTTCGATATAATCCAACACACAAGTTTGAGACCAAGAGTGGACCTAGTTGCATCTAGGCTCCATCAGGGGTTTAGGAAGCAAGGGGGGTCCACTGTGAACCTCATGACTCAACAGGAGGGGCTCCCTTATTCTTTTGTGTCTTTGATCTCTGTGTAAATCCTTCTAAATCAACTCTAATTTAGAATCATTGAATAGTCTGGGTCGAAAGGAACCTTCAAAGGTCATCTAGTCCAAACTCCCTGCAATGGGCAGGGACATCTTCAACTACATCAACTTGCTCAGAAGCACATCCAGTCTGGCCTTGAATTTCTTCAGCCATAGGTAAGGCGGGCAGGCATATACAATATACAAAGCACACTCTGCTACCATGCTGCCAGGTATATACCCTGCACAAGCTGCCAAGATAGCTTATTTTCTCCCTCCACCTTTGCAGCCTTTCACTCTTCCTGCTGCATGAGAGGCAGCAGCAGCAGCTTTGCTGCCAGAGATGGTCCCACCCAGCACCACCCAGCATCCTCACTCTTCCACGCCCTTATGAGAGCTGCAGGAGCAGCAGGCCTGTTGCCAGCTCACACTTCAGGCTCTGCATCCTCGCCCAGCTGCTTTCTCCTCCCATGCCCATGGCACGAATACACAGGTCTGCCCTTGGAGGTGAAAGACCTTCTGAGATAACTGTGGCTGGGGGCAGAAATACGTAATTATTCACCCAGTTCAGGCTCCTGTTTCTTGTAACGCTCAGTCTTTACTGTCTGCAGAAATTGAATGCTGCCACTCAAAGATCCTTCATCTGTGGGCGACAACATCCTGTTTTGTCTACACTGCTGCAAAGCTTTACAATGTCCCTGAGCAAAACAAAGGGACAAAAAGAATATATATTTCACAGTTCTCTCCCAATCCTATGGTTAAGGTTTTACTTAATCTCCTACAGTCACATATATTCTTAATTTAAAATTTCCCTGCATAGCACAGTACCTGACAATTCGCTTACAGCAACCTTCATATCATTCATTTTCTAGAGAGGAACAAACTTAGTCAGAAATACCCCTGGTCCTCTCTGACTAAAATTCTCACTGCCTGTCGGTAAGATGTTTTTCCACCTTTCTCCTATTGCAGATTAATTGACACAAGGATTTGGAGAAATGAAATTGAAATACAAGCAGCTTTTAATTTAAAAAAAAAAAAGAATAGGGGAAGGGAAAAGAGGAAGAATCAGCTTAAAGGTGATGGCCTATTAAAGCTCTATAAAAGGGTGTTTTGTGAAAGCCATTTTTTGTCATTATTGTGGAAATCTGTATTATACTTTTTGGATTGTCTTCAACATTCTTCAAAGACGTTTCTCACTGACATACTTACCTTGTGCATTAAGTTCTCCAACTCCAAAAAAAACCCTTTTTTCCCATAATATTGTACTTTCAGATTTTGCATGTTAATGAATTATCACCTCCACTTTTTGGTTCATACAAAGCTTCAAAATAAGCATTAGAAATGCAAACAACCTACATATGAAAAATACATCAGGCTTTTAATAGTTCTTTCATATTAATTCTCTGTGGTGCTTTTAGCGACAGGTAAAAATCAGACCGGTTAAGAGCAGCTGGTGCAAAGAGGTGTAAAATTACAACTTATCTGCCTGATTGTCAGTGCCCCTGGGAGGCATAAAACTGAAGAAGTGTGAGTGCAGTTATTGCTGCTCTATTTTATGAGTTTTTTTTCTACTGAGTGGGAACAATTCAACTTCGTACCTTTGGGTTTTCAAGGATCATCTTTGGAGGAGACTGACTCAACATGCTTCTCACCTGTGTTCTCTTCCTAGCCAGAATTATGCTCTCATCTGCCAATATGTGCTATCCTGATTTCTCCTCCTGGGGATCCTGAGAGCAGGAAGACGTTATAAACTTATGACAGGCAATAACTGTTGTCGGTCATAATTTTTCTCACAAAACAAACTTCCTTTAGGTTGCATTAAATAAGGTTTCTACGGGAATGTGCTGATACTCACATTTTAATTGAGATCAAACAAATATTTTAATGATAAAGATACCACCTGAACATTTATAATAGAGTATTTTAAATTGTTAAATCAACCAAATGAAAAAATCAAGCTAAAGTTACAGCTGTATAATTATTCTTATTCTATTTTACACTATACTTCTGCAGATAAAAGGAGCACTTGACAAAGTGGTGAGAAGAAAAGTGGTGAAAGAAAGTGGTGATGACTGCGTGCCCTTTGCCAGACCACACCTGGAAACCATGTCAGGGCTAGACCATAACAGATGGTGACTGAGCAAAGCCATCTTTTAAATACTGATGGTGTCTATGTGCCAGAATGTCTCAGTTTTATCTCAGAAGCAGAACTAGAGATTCCCTCCTTCCAGCCCCTGAGCCGTAGGAAGGATGGCCTCAAGGATTTTGCCTGTAGAATCTTAGACATAGTTCTCTAATATGCCAGAGATTGCTCACAGGTATTGAGAAAGGAGTAATAAACTTTGTTGAATATATTAGAAAACTTGAGAAATACATAATAATGATCTTAATAGCTATTTACCTTGTGGTAGCACCTGCAGGTCCTTCATAATTCTGGTTCTTCACTGTACAAGGCACTTCATACACTCCAAATTTTATCAGAGCTGATGGTAGTAGATGAAGATAAACACAGCCAACAGGGAGAACTAATAGTAGGGTAATTATACCAAGCAAAAATTGTAACCTATTAGCTATTTAATTACTGACAAGGATTTTGTAAACAGGGAGGCACTTAACGTAAGAATCTGGAGGAGGAAAAATAAGTATTTTAGGGAACTTGTGTACAAGATAGAAGGAGCAAAAAGTTACATGAGAAAGAAAGTTGGATCGATGCATGGTAGAATTCTTGCTGAAGGATCCCCCCAGCCAGATAATGCATCTGCTTGGGAGAGGTGGAGGAACTGACTTTCAACATCTACATGCCACAGCTATAGTGACTGGTCAGATGACAGCAGTGATCAAAAGCTCTTTTCATATTGCTCCTACCACTGAGGCAGCCTACCACAGGGTGTTGGACAGTAGCAGTCCTAGCTCGGGATTCCTTGGTATGCTGCAGTCTTCACAAGTACCATACTCTGACTTGTCAATTGCTAATGTCGGTTGCTGGTTGCAGTCCACTGTTGACCTGTTCACAGGAGCATATGTAACCCATTCCTGATACCCCCACTGGTTTCCAGTAGGTTAAATTCCAAGTGTGGAAGGTGGACAAGGGGTGAACTAAAGATCTGTGATAAAGACAAAGCTTTGATCCCCTAGAACATAATAACATAAATCTCTCTGGATCCATCTCCGCTTAGAACTTAGGATAGCCACAAATCTTTGTTCCTGCCTTCCTAACAGCAACATGCATTTCCATGTGGTCTTTTATAAGCCGGCCTTAGAGCAACACACACGTACCTGGGACTTTTTAAATCCAAACCAAAGCACTCCCCTCTTGCAGTGAAATAAGAAAGTAAATACAAGGAATAAGAGAAATGCCCTCATATACACACAGCAGTTATTTCATCACGTATGAGTGTTCTGAGTAGAATACAACTAGAGAATGGGAAGCATGAGAAACTAAAGTGGTGTTATAGGCCTGGCAAAGAGGAGGTCTGAGGTTGGACAGGGCTCAGATACAACACAACGTGTCTTTAAAGTAAAGCCAAACCATATGTGTTGTAGTTAATGAAAAGATGGGTCTGTGCACCACTGCTTAAAATGGAAAGAAGGGTAGAGGGTGACATTCCGAGGTCAGAAAGATTCACAGCATCCACCCAGCCTAAGTTTACTTAGTTTTAAAATGGTAGCACGATTTGCATAGCTGTGGTGTAGGTTTTGAAGTGGTTCTTGAACACATCAATGTCCTGGGACTAGTGTTCAAACAGCGCACCCTGTTTCCATCGCTCAGAGAGCTCAGGAAGGCCCGCGTCTCGTGTACGTGACTCCTGCTTCGGCTCCGGCGGCCGCTGGAAAACCAAACTTTCCCTGCAGAGTTGCTGCTCTTCTGTAGATTCTCGCCTGCTCCCTCTCGATGCTTAAAGCCGCTTTCCTCTGGCACAGGCGCGCTCACCGGGCCGGCAGCGGCGGAACCGCGCGCAAGAGCTGCCCTCCACAGGTACCACCTCCGGCCCCCCGGCTCTCCCGCACCCGCCTCACCCCTGGCAGGGGCCGGGGCCGCCCCCCCCCCCCGCGCTCTCCGGAGCAGCTCTGTTACATCCGCCCCGCTATGGGCACTGAGCCCCGGGGGTCACTCCCCGCCTTACCCCCGCTCCGGAGGTGCGGCCGAGCCCCGTTTCGCAAAGCGGCGGCTCTTCGTGACCGGCCGGGGTGCGGAGGCGCTGCCGCCGGCAAATGGCTGCTGCGGGCGGGCGGGAGCGCTCCCCGCCGGCCGGGCTGGGCCGGGCCGTGCTGCAGCAGCAACAGCAACAGCAACGGGGCTGGCCAGGGGCGGGCGCAGACGGGAGGCCGCCTCCGTACACGCGGAGCCAGGGCGGGCCCGCGGCGCTCGCTCGGGCCGCCGCCTCGTTCCCCGCGGCGCTGGCGCCCGGCCCGTCCTCCCGTGAAGGCGTGCGGGTAAGTGGCGTCCCCCTCCCCGGGCCCTGCCGGCCGCGGCGCGCCCTCCCCCGGCAGCTGCGGCGGCCCGGCGCTGCGCGGCTGGCGGCGGGGCGGGAGCCGCGGCCTCCGCAGCGGGGCCGGCTCCAGATTTCCTGCTGCGGGGCCGAGCGCGGGGTTAGGGGGGCAGCGGCGGAGGAGGGGGCTCCGCCTCAGGACAACTTTCCCCCCGCCGGCGCCGGGCTCTCCCGGCCCGCTCTGGGGCTCCCGCAGCGGGCGGGCGGCAGCCGCGTGGTGCAGGGACGCCCAGCGGCAGCCCTTTCGTGCTGCACAGCCCCTCGCTTGCTCCCGCCCTGCCTCGGCAGCGCCGGGGTTGGCAGCGGCAGAGCCGGGCCGCTGGAGCTGCCGCCGCTGCTCCCGCCCGGCCCGCTCCCTGCGCGCATGGCCGCGGCTGCCCTCCCGGCTAGGAGCCGCTCCTTGCGCCCATGGCCGCGGCTGCCCTCCCGGCTAGGAGCCGCTCCTTGCGCCCGCAGGAACGGGTTCCTTTCGGGCGCTGCGGAACCGTCGTGCCCTCCCGTCGGTTGCTTTTCAATCCGATCTGCCTCGTCTCGTGAGAAGCCAGCTCCGTCCCCAGCGCTGGCGTGCTCCTACGCCTTTATTTGCCCTTTTAAATACGAAGTGCCCCGTAGCTCCAACCTGCCCGTGTGTCTGCTAGACAGGTACCGCACCGAAAGTAATAGCTCAGCGTTTCTTGCTGGGGAGAAACCCTTTCTTTATAGTAGCAAATCCCGTTTCTACTAAAACATGGTCTGTGTTGAAAGTGCTGTGGAGCTGCTGCTTATGCAGATTCTGGGTTTTATGGAAACACCTGTTTGCTAGGAGGACTGAAGCAATGGAGCAGCAATCACTACCCTCTCGCTAGCAGTCTGGTCAAGTGAGAAGGTGTGCGCCTTACTCAGCCCAATTTGCTCCTTCGAGTAATTACCCTGCCGAAAGTTTCCCGGGTGATGGCCCCCATTTGGCACAGGGTGGTGCTTTGGTGTAAGTCATCCCTCTGCTGTGAGAATATGCCGTATCTGACAACTTCGGAGTATTTGTGGCCAATGTTGAATTCTTTTACCAGTTTGTGTCATTCAGGAACTAGGTATCACAGTTTTATGTCAGAAAAGTACGTCTCTCGTTACCTCCTTTGCAGGTGTCTTGTAGGACTTTGCTGTGCTGAGGGGTGTTTTGGTCGCCATGTGAAGGCATTCACAAGCCATCTAGAAGCCTTTTCCACATAAGTGCTTTGTAACCCGAGCTCCATAAATTTGGGTACGTAGGAGAATCTGGAAATGGTGGTGAACTGCTTCTCTTGGCTTTGTTTTTGTTTTTTTGTTGGGTTCTTCTTTTCTTTTTAAAGAAAGATTTTATGTATTTTCATTTTTATTTGTGAACAAACTGAAATCGTGCTTTCTGCCTGAGAGTGCATTGATTTTCTAATTTTGGGCAGAGCTGTCCTGATTACAATTAAATTGGGAATTTAACTTATTGCCAGTTCACATAAATTTCTGATTACTGATTTGGCAAGTGAGATACAAAGCAGACCACCAGTATAACACTTGGGGAAAACTCCTTTCCCAAGAAGAAACCCCTTCCCAGGCTCAACTTCTCTGCAGGCACCTCTCCTCCTCTGGTTTCCTCATCTCCCATCCCCTGGTTGTCTTCCGGGTTACACTCTGACCCATTGGTGAGGCAGCAGGAGTGCAGGAGGTTGGGGTTGATCCATGGAGGGTTGCTCCTTCTCTCTCATTTCTTCTGTTTCCATGTGGGCCCCTCTATGGTGTCCCTGTCCCAGTGTAGGCACCTGACAGGCTGCCGACCTTTCAGGAGCATCCCTGTGGAGATCCTTCTTCCAAGAGTGCAGCCCCATCAGTTTCTCTCTTCCCCATGCCTCCTCCCATGTCTTTTTTAACGCACTTGACATGCCTCCTCCTTTGCTTCCCGTTGCACTTTCTGCTGCCAGCTGCCTCTCCCTGTCTTAAACAAGCTGGAGCAGAGGCACAGTGGGCTCATATGATGAGTTGGAGTTCTGGCAGGCGGCGAGTTTGGTCCATTGTGGACCCAGCTGGAACTGGCCATGACCAGCACAGGGCAGTTGATGGGCTCCTCCCATGCAGCCCCCAAAACCTGCACTTCATCCCCACTACATGAGTGTGCCAGTTGGGTGGTGTGGGAGAAAGGTCCTGTAGTTGCCTAATTATAGGAACTCCAGTCTCCTTTCCTAAACACAGAAATAAAACCAGACTTCTCTGCTGAAGCTTGCTAAATAGCAATGTTGTGTTATGTCGCTGGGTTGGTTACACTTTTACAGTTGTGTTTGTTATTAATTTGTCTGTCTGAGTAGTTGTGTCTGTTCCCATACAGCTGTTGCTACCTGGTTTCAGAGGTGGCCAGTTTCTGTAACGATCACATTCATATATTTGTAGTCTCTTTCTCTTTTTTAGCCTAAAACTTTCTCAAATAATGAGTTTTCCTCTGTTTTTCAGATCTGAAGGTGCTAGCTCTGCTGACACAAAGGTGGCAGCTCACACTACCAGGGAACAATCAGAGCTCTGCTCTACCAGCGTGAGTAGTCATGTTCTTCTTGGAGATCATATATCTTCCTTGTTGTTCCGTTATTTCCAGTCATTCAATGATTTTGGTATCTCATTTCTTTATCTGTTGGTCTGAATTGCTGCCACCTTGAGTTCTGTGTGGGACTGTGGGTGTTAGAAGAGATGAACATAGAAAAGGAAGAGATGAGATTTCAGGTTTGGGGGAATCGAGCCATCCTCTCTTGATCCTTAGAAGATGGAATCTTGATAGAAAAAGGAATAATCAAGAGTAGTCATTTAATAGAAGGCTTGGGAACAAGAAGTGTCTTAGGCACTAAATTGCTAATGACAGCAGAGCCTGTGTGCGTGGATACGGCTGAGGTAGTAATTGATGGTGGTGGTATATGGTCAGTGTAATATTGAATCCTGCTCTTCTGTAGGGTGCATGCTGCCTAGGGTGGGTATTAAGTTCCTTTAACATCTCCCTTCTCTCCTCCTGAGTGCATATTGTTTCTAGCTGTACAAAATCTTGATGTTTACTTTAAAATGCAGAAAGTTCTGTGATTTTCCTGAACTCTTGCAGGGGGCAAAGTCCTAGGAGTGAAGAGACTATGTATGGATATTGCTTTTAAGCAGAGAAGAAAAAAGCCATTCTTCTTGCTCCTCAGGACTTTCTATCCTACACTGTGCCTTAAACATGGAAACTGTAGAAATGAGTAGTGTATCCCTGAAACGTCCTCACTCTGAGGATGGTGTGGCTAATGCAGATGAAGTTAAAAGACAGAAGATCTCAGAGAAGTCTAAGACAGAGAATGACTCTGGGCAAAGCACTGAGACTGTAACAGAACAACCTGACAAATCTCTGCTTGAGGACACGAAAAATGAAATAATCTCCAATGAGGAAAGTGAAGGGCAGGAAGATGAGGAACTGGAGGACAGTGATGAAGATGGAGATCCCGAGAGCTTTGCAGACATGATGAAGCATGGACTGACAGAAAGTGATGTTGGCATAACTAAATTTGTTAGCTCTCATAAAGGGTTTTCTGGAATCTTGAAAGAGAGGTAATTCTTTGTCTTTTTAGTATGTTAATACCTTGTATTAAGCAGCTATTGTTCTCTGTTTTCCTTTCTGAGTCACAAGATGCAGCTGGGTTATGTGCAGTCACGTGAGAGGTTCATCACTTTCTTTTCCTGGTGCTGAGACTGAGAGAAAGGTTTAATTTGGGATTTTACTTTGGTTTTATTAAATAACATCTTTGAATAAAACAAAATGCAAATTCAAAAACTCACTGAAGTGAGAATCACTGTTCCCCTGACTTAGAAGAGCAGTTAAGGATGCTTTGTTTGCACAAATGGAAGTCCTCGTTTTTAAATACTAGCTTCATATTTAGATCATTTTACATAATAAAGTGATGTGTGCTTATTTAGTATATATTTAATCTTTCTATGCAGCGTTAAGCCGCTGGCATAATCCTTCACTGGGGAGCATAGTCTGTGCTGAACTTCCTTCTGGGAAATCTGCCAGTTTTGAGCTGAGGTGGCCAAAGGTAGCCATGTGTTAAAACCATTTTTTGGGCTTACAGTTTTTCTTTGATCCTAGTTTATAACACGCGTCGTTAATTTAGTCCTGTCGGTTTTACGGTACCAGTCACTAGCATGTCTAAACAGCAACAGATAATAGGAGAGAAGACCTGAAACACTCCTCAGGAAGGAATTCTACCAATACAAGACATTGCACAGAGATACGGCAAATGGTGGCTTGTGGGAGATACAGTCGAAACACTCCCATGGTGAAGTTTTATTCATCTTTCAACGTCCACAGGCCAAGAATTTTTTCTTCCTTTTTTCTTTCTCCTTTACAAGCAAGTGCTCGTTAGAAATCCTGTAGCAGTTCCGACCGAGGTTGTGCTCTATTAGATGTTATTATTGGACATAGCGACTTGATTGAAAATTTCCCCAATGCTTTGTTGCTAGCATAGAATAACTGTTAAATTGAAAGATGTTCTCTATAACTGAATGTACGTAACAGAGCTGTATTTGTCTTGCTTTCCTTAAGAGTTGCTAATGTACTTTATTCTGCAGGTTATTTGAAGTGATGGAGTTAATGCATTTGTGTTCACATTGTAGCAATGCAGTAGAGTCTTAATTGTCATTAATGGCTGGGATTGAGGATATATGTTACAGATCTCTGCAAGCTAGTAAGAAAATGACTCGGAATAACTACAGCAGGTTTTTGGTTATCTGCAAAGAAGTCTGCTGTGTTTAAATAGGCCAGACTTCCTTCTGTGTTCTTGTGATAGCCTTCTGAGGGATGGGAATAGGTACAGCTTTCTCATGGTTCAAGTTTCTTTTATATGAATTGAATTGTGTGAATTCAGAATTGAGTGAATTCTGCTGGCAAACAGCTTCTTGGGAAATGACTTTGTGTGATGTGGGGTTTTTATTTCATTTTATTACGAATTTAATACTTATTTCTTCCTGTCAGATACTCAGACTTCGTTGTCCATGAAATAGGCAAAGATGGACGTGTGAGCCATTTAGATGACTTTACTGTTCCAGTGGATGATGAGGTAAATTTTTGAGGTTAATATTTGGTAAAGCAAAACCATTAAAAGGTTGGCAGTTGTTCCGTGAGGCTTATTGGATGTTTCTTTTTTCCCCCTCCCAATATGTATTAGGACCCATCAGAAGAAGCATTTACAGTTTTGTCAGATGAAGACAAGCAGCGTTTAGAGGAGCTCCAGCTTTTTAAGAATAAGGAAACTAGTGTTGCCATAGAGGTAAAATTAATAAATGATATGAAATTGGGAGGAAGGACAAAGGATGGGAGGGGGAGTGAGTGGAAGATACGTACTTCCTAGTGCATGTAAGGTATCAGAGCAGTTTGGACATGATGCAGCAGGTAATACCGAGATATTTCCAGTTTAGGGTTTAATTATGTAAAGCTTTACAGATAGTACTCAAATTCATGCGTATGAGTTGTCATTTTGATTTCAGTGGAACTGTACACATGAACTCAAATACACATCTTATTTCCTGTGGTGTAAAAATTTCCTTGCAGTATTTTAGTTTTCTCTCTAGTACTGTTTTATAGAGTAATTACGCAAGAAGGATTAAATAAAACATCCACCCTGATGAAAGACTAAAGACTATTTTCAAGGTCAGTGTTTAATGATCTAATAGAAAAGAAGATAAATACACTCTTCAGTAGCAAGAAAAATAAGAAGTTACAAATTGAAATTAAAACTTGGTATTTTCAAACATCCAAATCTTCTACATACTTGCAGAATAATTGTTGAGTTAAATTTGGGACACAGATTGCTAGGATTAAATTTGGTAATCTCAAATAAGCGTTCACGCATTATATAATCATATCTAGCCTTTTCTGTTCCCCTTTAATGCTCATAGAAAAACTCCATTTTGCCAGGGATTTCATTAGATGGGAGAAATTTATTAAGCAGAGAAGAGGGGAATAAATCTTGAGAGTTTTCTTTTGTGAATGTCGAGACAGGGATTTCTAGCAGAGTTACTTATTATTTTTCAAACTAATTTTAACAAGCAGGCCAGACTTTTAAAAGTATTCCTAGTCACCACTTTGGTGTGATTTGGTGAGTTTTCTTTAAGCATGCAAAACTCAACTCTGAGAGAATACCTCCCGTTTTTCATTACTTTATTTGGTTTCTGCATGTGTGTGTGTTAACACAGGTAGTTGAAGACACCAAAGAAAAAAGAACAGTTATCCATCAGGCTGTGAAGTCCTTGTTTCCTGGACTGGAGACTAAAACAGAAGATCGAGATGGAAAAAAATACATTATTGCTTATCACGCTGCTGGGAAAAAAGCACTGGCAAGTGAGTTTGAATGTCACAGTAGTTGGGTAAAGTAAATGCTAAAATTATGCCCAAAATAAGAATCATTAGTAAGTACTTCCTTCATATGGAGCGTACCTCCTAATGTAGTCTGGCTTTGCCTTTTCCTCTTTGCAACTGATGCAGTGCATCTGTAATGACTAGGAACACAAGGAGGGTCTCAAATTAAAATTTCTACTTGTTTTTCTTTCCAAATCATTCATCAAATACAATCGTGTTAGAAGTGAGAGGGGCTTTGCTGTTTCCATGGGAATAGGCAGAGCAGGGGCTTCGTAGGGTTTTGTTTGAATTTAGCTTTCGTGAACTTACCTGGATGTGTAAGAGTGAATTGTGGAAGCAAGAGGTTGTAATTGAAATGGGTGCAGTACACTGATGGACAGTATAATCTTGACTGTCTTGAAAATCCGTGACAAAATTCTTAATGACATGCATAGAGGAAAGCACCTACTTTTGTCTCAGGTTTATAGGTTTATATAAACATAATTACCATGATCTTTAGGGCTGCTTCTGCTTCCAAGGTTACTTATATTTGCAGAAAATTGTTTTTATTCATTATAAATTGCAGTTACTGTTGGAACAATCAAAGTAATGAAGGATTTTCAAAATTAAATGTTATCCACCTTTATCTTATGAAATACTGTTTCAGTTACTGGGGATAAACTCGTGTTTTACATCTTTTAATGTTACTGCAAATCTGTTGCTGCTGTAAGTTGAGAGGATTGTTTGCATGTAGAATATTGCAAATTTAACTAAAGATACTAAAGCTTGGTTTGGTTTAAAGTGATAGCATTCCTGTCATATCAACCTACCACAAATGACAGTATGTAAACCAAGCCCTTTCGTTTTAAAGATGGAGGAGATGGAGAAAGGATAAGGAGATAAATTAAAATTGGAAAAAACACCATCTCCACATTCAATTTAGTTATTTTTTTAGAGGCTTATTCTAGACAACTATGGAAATGTTGTACTTTTGTTGGTAAAAGTATAATGTGTTTATGTATCTTGTTTAACCGTGTTTAGAAAACTCGTATGTTTGCATGCTTTATGCATGGAGTATGTAACTTACCAGCACAAAATCCTCCTCAGCCAGTTTTGTTCTCTGTTGATCTGTAACGGTTTTACCTCCACCTTTTCCTTCTGCTCCTTCTCTTCTTTAATCATGGTTACAGTCAAGTGGTTGTTACTAAGCTGACCAGTCTGATCTAAGAGATGCTGTGTAAAAGAATTTAATTATTTGAAATGTGCTGAAAAGAGTTTAGTGATGTGTCTCTAGGATTAAAACATTATCTGGAGCACCATCTTGTGATGCAGAGAAGCATCATCTCTTTAAACTTGGATTCTTAAGTTGTGATGCTACAAATACCTGTGCATGGAGATGTGGGCAGTTTCAGTGAGTGTGTGTAAATGCTTGTGAATGCAGTTTTAAGAGTGCAAGGTTTTTTAGTCAGGATTAGATTTATCCTTTGTGTTTGTAGAGCCACTAACATGTCTTAGTCCTGAGTGGGTTCCCCAGGCAAGAAGCATTTCAGAAGTGTAGAGTATTCAAATATTAGCTGAGATACCTGATTATTTTTGTTGCTAATGTAAAAGATTACCAAACATACTTCCCTAAAATTTAAAATTAGAAGCTACTTTGTGTATGTAGTGAGTTTACACCCAAAATTCTTAAACTACTGTCTCACTAAATTGTCAGTAAGCTGCTGTTCCATCATTGTCCACAAATGAAGTTTGTTGCATCTCCGATTGAAGCTTTCCATATGTTCACTGTTTGCCTCTGCACGATTCCATTGCATAACTGTCTAAATTGCTGTCATCCACCACCTAACTGTTGGATGCTCCCTAAAGCATAAACAAACCCATAACCATAAACCTGCATGTTCACCTCTAAAACCCCTTCGACAGTCTAAAAATTAAATGCTGCTCTTTTGTGCTCTTTATGCTATGCATTGGGACAGAGGTCAGAGCCGCAACAGGTAAGAGATGTTGACATTTCATGCTAACAAAATGAAATGCCAACCATGCCCACCTCCTAAATAGCAACAAGACTGGCCAAACCAGTTACAATTAGTTCTTTAAAAAAACCCAAACCCCTCCACTTAAGTAATACTTAAAATTCCCTGAAACAGCCAAGAATTGGGCTTGTGCTGCATCTTTTTTCTAGTGCAGTATAGGCAGTAGTCACTTGTTGCAGAGAAAGTCCATCAGTAGCAAGTGATGTGAATAATCAGTTTTGACAATATTGTTCGACATCTATGGTATATTTCCCCTTTATTTCATTAAGCCAAGCCTTTGCCCTTCAGCCTTGTATTTCAGACACCACTGTATGTATTTATACAACTTTAAAAGTATATATGATACCTCCTGATATTAAAACAGAGCTTCCAGCCTTTGAGTTGCAGCAAAAGGTTGGGAAAAAGGGCTTGGAAATATTTTACTGTCAAAAATGTAACATGACTCTGCAACATAGCAATAAGGACTGCAATCTGTCCCTCTGGTCCACCTACCCAGTTCAGTACTTTGAAGCATTGGGTGAGGAATGGTTAACTATCGGGACTGGAGCTGCAGCATGGCTGGCAGTGTGGTGGATGGGCACATAGCTGTGGTGTCCAGAGCGTGAAGAGCCCTTTGGTACAAGGAGTATCTACAGAGGCCTTTGAGTCTAGCCCAGGTTAGGGCTCACTGAAGGGTGTTAAAATGACCATGTGCAAGATAGATTAGTTAAATCTGAAGAACAATTCCAACTGGAGAAGACTTTCCTTGTGAATCATGCTCTGTCTTCCTCTCTTCGAATTACCAAGTTCTTGGTGGAGGATGTTGCTCTTCAAGCTGAATACAGTGTTTCATTGACTGTGTTTAAGAGCAGTGGTGGCTCAGAAGGGAGACCATCAGGAGCATGAGGTCTCTTGACAGGCTTTGGGCCATGCTGCTCAGTTTAGGTCCTAGGAAACTCCACAGGGGGTGGCTTTGCTTAGAAACTGACGGTACAAGGCAAGTGTTGCAATAATTTTTAAGTGATTAAAAATTATGCACATAGTATTTTATACTGTAGCATCCACAATGTTTTTGCAGAAGTGTGTGTATGGATGGCAGCTTCTCAGAAAAGGCAAGAGGAATTACCTTTTACCCAAAAGTTTCCTGCAAGTTAAGCGTTCACTGTCTGTCTGGGGTATCCGGGTTTATTAAACTAACGGAACGAAAAGAGCAAAATTTCCCAAGAGCTTCCTTCCTGCACTGGGGTTTGTCACTAGAATACGACTGGCTTTTTAAGTTAGGTTTTGCTGTTGTGAAAGAGCCTAAGCCCTTTTTGTACAACACCAGGAATGTCTGCTTGGTGGCTACCAAGAGATAAGGGACTTCTCATTTAAAACAAAACAAATCCTTAGTTTTGTTCCTATAAAACAAAGAATTGATAAACAAAGTCACCTCAAAAGTGGTTGCTAAACCTGTGTAGAATCAGTCCCCCTTCCCAGTAATGCCATCAACAGTGGATGATTGTAAAAGAAAAGTTGTATCTCTGGAGGCTTTTATGCACAAGAAAAGCTTGTCAGATACATTCACAGTTTTCTTCCCTCTCCAGGAAATGCCAAACGATTGTGCAGAATTGCACATCAGTTGTTAGTCTGCAGGAGTTGAAGTTATCTCATCCCCTGCCCGTCTCTAAACATAGCACAGTATCTGGCATGAATTATTTGTTAATATTTCTATTGTGCCAGATTTTTCTATCCCGTAGGACTTAGAAATAAAGTAATTTTTTTGTGAGTATACTTTCTTTAGGCTTTTGTAGAGATACAACCCATGCTTTTGCCTGACACAGAAAAAATCCTACAGAAATGAAGATTTGTGTTAAACTATAAGAAATAACTGTAGTCTTCCCACAAACAGGGCTCCAGTGGTCCTCATCTATTACTTGTAGAAGGCGCTAGACGGAATGTGGAGTGGCTTTCACTGATAAAAGTCAGTGTAATGGTAATGTTTGGGGAAAGCATTATCAGGCAATATGGCAGTTAAATGAGTAGGGTATATCTGTAGATAATTTCATGACAAAAGAACTGTCATAATTTCAATGAAGATTTTCTAGGTGACAGAATTGATTAAAGAGAAGTTTACAGCCCTGTGGAAGGGGAGAAGGTCTTTTTGCAGCTTTCACTGTCAGCAGTTAACTTGGTTCTGTTTCAAAGCCAATGGAAATAGCAGAAATTGACTCTTGCGTGGTTTTTTAAATGTAGCTGCAATGGCAAATACATTGATTAAATAAAAAAATGTCACTTTACAAATTTGAACCTTTTGTTTTTAAAGATCCAAGAAAACACTCTTGGCCAAAATCTAGGGGAAGCTACTGCCACTTTGTCCTATACAAGGAGAACAAGGATACCATGGATGCCATCAATGTTCTATCCAAATTTTTAAGGTAAGGCTGTTGTTTCTGCCAGCCTGGGTAACATGCAGCATTCCTTCTGTATATGTTTCATCCTGCTGTAAATGTTGTGCTTCAGGATTACGGAAGAGCGGCACAGTGCTGGCTGTTGCCTAGTTTGTACCCAGTGTTTTTAAAGAAGTTGTTTGATAATATTAAATTCGACACTTGTGCATTGTGGAAAGAGGTGAGAATGGAACAAAATAATCCCCCAAATTTAAAGGACTGTCCTCTACTGCTTCAGTGGGAAAAGGTCCACAGCTGAAGATCTAAGGACGGCTTGGCAGCTCAAAGCCTTGATGTGCGTATCCTGAATTCAAAGCTATTTTTTTCCCCAGTGTGTGAATATATGCAAGTATGTTATGAACCTGTCAGATATTGTTGTGATAATATGCTGATCAGTTCCTAAGCAGTTACACTTCGTAAACTGTTGTTCCATGTATTAATTTCTCCATGGCAACACAATCTTAGTTCTTTTCATCCCATCAAGCACAGCAACAAGATTTGCCAAAGGCGTGACAAGAACACAGTGAATTGCAGAGGAAGGGTTATTTTAGAATTGGGTCAATTCGGTGATGTACTCACAGAGAAACTTTCCCACTTCTCCCCTCCTTTTCCCTTCCCCCTTCCTGCCCAAAAATAAACATTTGTAATCTAGACTCAACCACTATACTACTAGTATTTGTATATTAGAACAGAATGGCAGGAGCATAGTTGGGTAGAAACATATACGTAATGGCAATCTTGCTACCCCCTGGTGCCCATACCTGGAATAACTGGGAATATTCCTGTGTAACACAGGCTGTAAACTGTGAAGTGGAAAGGCAAGGAAATTTTGCTCTCAAGGAAAGAAGTGCATCATATTTTAAATACCTTTTCATATTCTCACGTAACATGCATGCGTGGTATTCACACAGACCTGTTATTGAAGTTTAAGGAAGAAATGGACATAGATGGGGTTTTTCTAGTGAAATTAATGGTAGCTCTGCATTTGGGTAATGAGTGAATGTATACAAAGAAGTACTTCAGAGCTCATGTTCTGAAAGCACAGTTGTGGTAAAAGTGAATCTGTCTATGTGTAATGAAATCAGAGAAGTTTCCCTGTGTTTTATCTACTCAGAGATGAGATGTGAAGATGTCACACACATCAAATTGCAGGCTAGTTCTGGGGAATATATGGATAATTTCTATTTTAATATAGAAGATTAATAATTCTAGGTAATGACACTAAAAATTATGTTTGATCTCTATTTTAATATACATAATATCTGTTACTGTTGCTTTTAAGAGTGAAGCCAAACATATTTTCCTACATGGGAACCAAGGATAAAAGGGCTATAACAGTTCAAGAGATCGCTGTTCTCAGGTAAGTCAAAGCATGCTGCGGTATTTGCATTTTTACCGTGAGAGCCTGAGTATCTCAGTAAACACCTTGAAGAGTCAGGCTGCAGTCTGAGTCTGGGTAATACATAGCAGATTCAGGTCTCAATGTTGTAAAGCTCATGTATTAATGAAGATGCTCTAATCCTTTTTACTCCATGGTGGTTGCTAGTAATTTCAGTCATTGGTGCTCTGAGTCATAGGCTGGACACATGTACTTGGCTGAAGCGGTGGGTGAAACTGCATACATGCTCTTATGCTGCACGGCTCCCATGCAACAGCAGAAAACCAGAATGACATGGTGAAAACTATGTCCCATTTACTTCCTGACTTTTGTTTCCCTCTTCCTTCAGCTGGAGTCCTATTTTCTTTCTCACTGAACTCTGAACAACTAACCGCTGCCTTAGCTCATCTGTGAGTAGGCAGAAGGGGCAAAATATGATGAGGAATTTTTCCTGCCTTAGCCTACTATCATAAGTCTCCTATTAAGAGAGAAAAAAGTTTATTTTGTCGTTTTCCAAGATAATTATATTGTTTCTGGGAACTTGAAATGAGTGTTACATCCATAACTGAGAATGATGGGTGCCTCACAGTCATATATTACAATGTCTGTTTAGCTGGAATATTCTGCCTGGACTACTATTTACAACTCCTTGAAAATCACACTCCTCAAGTGAGGAATTCCAAGGAATGACAGAAATCTGATCAAATCCCTGTTCAAAGGAGGGCATTCAGTACTTAATTATTCATATTTTTCCTCCAAGTGGTTTGCAAGTGCATATGTTTGCACATATAAAAGGAATTACTCATCTGTGAGTTTTGAGAAGCCCCAGATTCTTGTTGCTGCAAGGCAAGTTTGCTAAGTGATGACAAGTAACCAGACTTGTGGTGTAGCCATCTCAGGTGCTGTTCTGTTTGCTTTTAACATGATCACATTTAATGTTGTGTCCCAGAGCTTCAGCGTGTTGACTCGGGAGGAGTGTACTGGTTTGTGGTGTCTGTTCACTAGTGCCACTGTACCCAACTCTCTTGCGCAGCCATGGAGAAGGATGGTGCGGGAGAGGAGACCTTACCATTTGCCAGCCCCATATGCTGGCCATGCTAGTTGCTAAACTTGTTGATAAACTTTAGCGGAAGTGTCAAAGAGCAGCTCTGATGCAAAGAACAGGGAATGCTTCCAAAAGTACCAGCAACAAAAATAGCAGATACCAGTGACGGATTGGATCTCATCTGCACTAAGTTTGCACAGAGGCTAACTACTTAACTTTGTGTTTATGACTGTGCTAACTAGAGTGTATTCATGGTGTAGTTACTCAAATAAAGCAGAGTTCAGCTTATGGGGTACCATATACATCAATATTGCAACATAGGGCTTTTTGCTGTAACATAGACCGGGAAAGACAGTACTAACATTGTCTGTCATGGTACACATGTTCTCTTGTATGAGTCGCCTTAAGAATTATCTGTTCTTTTCTGTTAGATATTTCATTAAAATACTTCGAAAAGGCAACACTAGAAAAGTGAGAGAGCTGGACTTACTGCGCTTTCTCTTGGAATGCCAGCATTTCTGTATTCATTTAACTGTCTGCTTTGCTAAGCATGTGTTGGTCACTGTTGTCTGTTTCATTTTTAGAATCACTGCACAAAGACTTGCTCATTTGAATAAATGTTTGATGAACTTCAAATTAGGAAACTTCAGTTACAAGAATCATCCACTGAAATTAGGAGAACTGCAAGGGAACCATTTCACTGTTGTTCTCAGGTAATATGTTAGTATAGACAGCTTTGGTAGGTTTTATTTTTTTCCCCTTTAAATAGTTAAAAGATATCAGTGCATCTTGTGTTTAAAAAAAGAAGAAAAGTCCTATTGGCAGGAGTCTGAAGACTTTGATACATGCTTTGTAATGCTGATGTTGAGCTTTATGGGAATTATGGGGATCACAAAATAGTGTAAGCCCTTAATTATCTGTCTTTAACTTTTTTTAATGCTAGAAACATAACAGGAACTGATGACCAGATAGAGCAAGCAATGCACTCTCTCAGGGAAATTGGATTCATTAATTACTATGGAATGCAAAGATTTGGAACCACAGCTGTTCCTACATACCAGATTGGCAGGTATGTGTTGTTTTCATTCCTCCCCACCACCCTTTCCGTTCATTTTAGATTTTATTTTCATCCCTGTGTAACTTCTAATGTATTTTGGGGAACATATCTTGAGCATCTTGGATATGCCAGTTTTAAGTTTAGATTCAAGACAGAACTTGCTTCAGCAGGTGTCTTGCATAATACCACTACTTGTAATACTGCATAAATCTAACCACTGATACTTCTTTTTCCGAGTAAGTTGGCCTTATCTCCTTAAAATATATGTAGTTCTTAATACACTTTCCTGTTTGAATCTTAGAGCTATTCTACAGAACAACTGGAATGAAGTAATGGATTTGATACTCAAACCAAGACCAGGAGGTAAGGACTAAAAACTTACACATCAGGTGTTTCTGCTTCTCCTCCTCCAAGAATTGTATGTTCAGGAAAAACACACTTAGATTTTGAGTCTTTCACTGGAAAAAGATGTTAGTGAGGACAGCTCTGCATGTGCTAAACTTCAGCCAGTTTAGCAGTGGAGAAGCAATCTTCTGACTCCGCCTTTCTTCCTTTTCCTTGTTGTGCAGTTTCCTGCTGTGGGGGTTAAAAGGGATCTGAATACAGAGTCTGGTCAGACTCCACATGAAGCCTTCCAACCTCAACTGTTCTGTGATTCTGTTAATATGTGTAATTACCATGACTGAAACTTCCAGTTTTCAGCTGTTTTAACTAGAGGTTCAGGTGGGTGGTTTTTTGCTGTGTAGTTAAAATATTTTCATGTCCTTGTTCTAGCTGAAAAGGGATACTTAGTGAAATGCAGAGAAGAATGGGCAAAGACTAAAGATCCAGCCGCAGCCCTCAAGAAACTACCTGTAAAAAGGTGCGTGGAAGGACAGCTTCTACGTGGACTCTTAAAGTATGGAATGAAGAACATAATCTCTGCATTTGGCATAGTGAGTGTAAAAGTGCGGTGGGGTATTTGCTTGAATAAACATTCTTTTGATGGTCCATGATGAATTTGGAATAGACTCATAGATGCCTGATGGGTAGAGGGTTAAGTTTAAAATCTTTATGTTTATCCTTGCTTTTTTGCTTGAGGTATTGCCGCATGGTAACTGACAACATCTGTAATTAATGCGTGCATAATGAGCTTTCCAGTTTATACAACAATCTCTCCTGTATGTTGGAAGCAATACAATTAGACTTAGCATATAACCGTGTATAACACAGATCTGAGAATTGTGCAAAAGTTCAGTATCATAGTTGCTTTAAAGGTATAAATTAAACTGATAAGTATGCTAATGACTGAGCTTGGCATAGACGTGGTGGGTTCACTGTCATTTTCAAGGGCTGTAATCAAAATCAAGTCTTTGGAGAAAATACCTCATCATCAGCAAACTACTGGGCACATTAGGAGCCGAGGGATAATTTCTTGTTTATGAAGAAGGTAATTAGAATAACACTGTGCTTTCACATCTGCAAAATCTACTTCAGATTTCGGGAGGTTGAATAGGAATCCAGTGCTTTATAATAGCTTAATAGCCCCATGTGTTTGATGAGCTGCTGAATAAAAAAAAAGGGATTAAAAAGCTTTATTTATTTAAGCACAGGAGGGTTTTGTGTAGATTTCAAATGTGTAAAAGCATTATTTCTTCACATACCCATTTTCCAAATAATGAACACAAGTCACATCTGTATAGCAAGAAATTGTGTAAGTCTTGTTGCTGAAAAAGGTAACATTTCAAATATGCCTTTTTTTGTTCTGATTGAAAGAAAAACCTAAAAATACGTATTTACATTTCTAATGTTTCACGTTTATATTTTCTTTACCTCTAGATACCAAGAAATAATCGCTTAATGTATATTCATAGCTACCAGAGTTATGTGTGGAATAATATGGTGAGCAAGAGAATAGAAGAATATGGGCTTAGAGCTGTACCAGGAGATCTCACACTTAAAGGAGGTAATATCAGACAAATAAAAACCCAGTGACGCTGTGTAGTTCAAATTCCTAGGAATATAAGGTGTTCCTAGGAATACCTGTTCAGGTGGCACTGCTTACATATTTTCTTTCCCCCTCACCCATTTTGCTCCAGTGATTCCTGAATCCACTAAGTGGGTTTCATCAAATTTTGCAAGGAATCTGGAGTTAGGTAGTAAATTCTGTGAGCTGTTGGTTTGCTTGTGTTTCCAAATAGTTGGATAGGGAAGAGAGACTATGAAGGACTGATTGCTCCCAAGAATGGACTCAGACGTAGTTGAGCTATGGAGAACTACGGAAGAATGCTACAGATGCTTTAACCACAGAAAGTTTTGTTTGCATTAGTATCTTGTAAAGCGGAGGCTCCACTATTTAAAACTTTCCTCACTTGTATTTGCTCTGGTATTCCCTGGGGTGAGAATATCCACAGTATTTCTCCTTTGTGTATGCCTGATGCCTGGTAAGGGGACTGTTCATTTATCAGTCCTTACTCCATTCAGCTTTAAAAGTCACTGGAAACCAGGCTGTGATTGTTGGTAACTGTGACAGCCTTGAAGACTGTTACTTCTTTTCTTGGAAGTGTTGTCTGTTAAGTGGAGATAAAACACAGTAGTTACCCCTCTCAAAGGGGGCTTCTTTCAGTCACATGGTTCATTTTAAATTTAGCCAGTGCCACCTGTCACAGGCATCTGTACCGGTAACTTCATTTTTCTGTCCTGACTGTAGCCACAGCTGTTCATATCGAAGAAGGAGACGTTGATAACTACACTATCCACGATGTAGTGATGCCATTGCCTGGATTTGATGTCGTTTATCCAAAGCACAAAAGTAAGCCTGACTCTTAACTTACCTGCTTACTCAGAAAATATAAGTCCGCTTTAATATTTAACTTAAAAGGAAGGTCAGATCTATGCAACCTTGGTCACCATTAAAATACCACACTATTTCAGATCTCTGATCTACTGCCACCCTCTCCCACTGTGATATTAAGTTTGCGTACTTGTTTCATGTAACATAAATCTGTTTCATATTTCTTTTTAGCAAGTAGCTTTTCCAAAGAATGCATTTTTTTACAGAGGGAAAATGATTTATTTCAGCACAAGGGGAACAGAACAGTGAAATGTTACTTACAAAGTGCATGCATTTCAGTTTTAAGTTAGAAAACAAACTAAACTTCTAGAATTTGTAATCCAAGGAAATGCCTGAAGTTAGGAAAAAGAAGCAGATCTGTTTAATTAAATATTAGCCAGTGTGAACGTTAAAAAAAATAATAATTTAAAAAGAGCATCTCTTTCATCTCCTGTATATAGAGTGTATTGTGTCTAAATTGTTTTTGATGAATAGGTTGAGTGAGCTGTAATTAATCTGCACGGAACATGATGTTATTTTTAAGGGATATTGTTGCAGAACCATTTTGGTTGGAAATGACCTCAGAGTGCCCTCTGGTCCAGTCTTCAGGTCAAAGTAAGATCAGTGCTTGTATTCAGGCCAGCTTGCTCGGGGCTTTGTCTGAAACTTTCAGGAGCACACAGTCTCTAAGTTCCTCTAGGTCTTCTCTTCTTTAAGCTAAAGACAACCAGTCTCTCAGACTCTCCTCACAGGGCATGGGCTAAATTCCTGGCCTTTGGGGTCCTCCTCCATTGGACTCATTCCAGTTTATTGGCATCTACTTTGTAATGGACACACCATTCTAAGTGCAGTCTCATGAGTGCCCAGAAAAGGGCAGTAGTTGCTTTTCTTGGTGTAGTTACTGGCAAAGCTCCTGTTGCTATTGGCTTGCGTTGCTCCAGGGCACTCTGACAAGGAGTCTCAGGTGACAGTCAGCAGAGCAGGCCCCTTGCCTGTACCATTGCAAAGAGTTAATTGCTGTCAGGTACAGGACTTTGTCCTTGCTGAACTTGCTGAGGTCTCCCAGAATGGCAGCCTGCCCTTGAGTGATTGACTGCCACCACCCCAGACTGAGGTGAATTCGAGCTCGTCTTCCATGTGTGCTGATAGAAGTATTTAACAGGATACATCCCAAATCCTTGAGGAACTCTGCTTGCAATGAGCTTCTGGGTAGTGCCTAAACCAGTAGTGACTATCCTTTGAGACAATGGGCCAGACAATTCTTTACTTGTCTAGCAGTCCACCCACTGTAATGTTCTAACCTTGGATACAAGGATGCTGTCATCCTTGTATCCAGTTCCTGTGGGAGCATGTTGACAGTCTTGCTAAAGGCAAAGGAGGCAAAAGTTACGGCTCTCACCTCATCTACAGCTGTAATAGTTTCATTATAGAAGGCAGTAAGATTGGTGGGTTGTTTTGTTTTTCTTTTCCTTTCCCCACTTCAGTAAAACCATGCTCGCTTTTGTTCTCATTGTGTGCCCAGAAACATGTTCTAAGAGGATTAGCTCCATTATTTTTCCGAGGGACTAAAGTGAGTCTGACAAGTACGCAATTCCCTAGATCAGCCTTCTTGCCCTTTCTGAAGATGGGTGCAACACTTGGTTTCCTGCAGTCACCTGGGACCTCCCCAGATCTCCATGATCTTTCAGAGATGACAGAGAAAAGCTTTACCGTGACACAAGCCAGCCCACTCAGCTTGTATGATCTACTGCTGCTAGTCCCCCTGTTTTCTGAACCTTGCCTCCTGGAACACAGGCCTGGAAGACCTTGCTGGTCAAGACTGAGGCAAAGGAGGCACTGAGAACATCAGCCTTAGGTCTGTCACCAGACCAGCTGCCCTGATGAGCCGCAGGCCAACTCTTCCCGTTTCTTATTTCGTTCCTGATACGCAGTTTAACTCCTGTTGCTCTTGATGTCGCTGATTTCAACTCCAGCTGATCTTTGATTTTCCTAACGTCATCCCTACGTGTCTGGACAATGTGTATTTCTTCTTTGTAGCTGGCCCTAGGTTTCACCTACTGTATGTGTCCTTACATAGGAGCTTGATCATGAGTCCCCTGCTTAGCCAAACCAATCTACCGATATGTAGGCTTATTTTCCTCAATATTGGGTTGAACTGCTCTTGGACGTGGTTGTCCTTAAATGACCGGTCAAGTCCCTGGAGATTCTGCGAGTCCCAGAGCCACAATCCCATTTATCACCCATTTCTGAAACACTTGGTAGATAAAGGTGAGTTGGTGAGGAGGTATGGCTCTGAACAACACTGAGTTAAAAGCTGGGAAAGAAGAGCTGCAGTTTTTTACATTCAATACATTTATACTGGGATTTGCCTACAGGAAGCCTAATGCTTTCCTGTTTAAAATTCCCAACTGCATGAAGTAATGCTAGTGATTGCACTGCAAATCAAAGGCACCAGACAGCATTTTAGCTGCAGTATTCCTGCATTTCCATTGCCTTCCCTGTCTTCCCCAGGTGTGCATGCACACATCCTTACTGAAGGATACCAGACTGTACTAGAGTCACTCCTCGTGTTGGCAGTGTAGTTAAAGATCCCTGCTGACTATTCTGGGGCTCTCTCAATTCATTTCACTCTGCTGTTTTTTCAGAGATAGAGCAATGGGCAGTCTGGCCCGTATTGTTTTTGATCTGTATGCCTGAGATCAGTCATGTGAAGATAATTGGAAAGCATGTGGGATGTCAATGAAACGTCAATAAAATACTTTGTAAATTTTGTTTTCAGCTGAAATTCTGATTTGAAGGAGTCTTTCTTGGTTACTGCCTCTACTAATCAGGGTGTAGAAGCAAACAAGATTTGCAATAACTAATTTTTTGTCCCATTTATGCTAAAAACTTCTACATATAATGAAGGAATGATCCATGAAAACGGGCTGTTTTGGTCGGTGGCACTAAGCTCTCTCCTATTAAATATTTTCCTTTCTTGCAGTTGGTGAGGCCTACAAGGAAATGCTCGTAGCTGACAATCTTGATATCAACAACATGAGGCATAAGATCAGAGATTATTCCCTTTCTGGAGCATACAGAAAGATTATCATCCGACCTCAGAATGTCAACTGGTGAGTAGGAGGATAAAGGAAATTACACTTGAATTTGACAACATAGACCTAAATGATTCTATATGTGGGATGACATAAGTGCAAGAACCATTAGGCTGACCTACAGGATGTCTGTAGACTGAAGCATTGGTAGGGAGGAGAAAGCACGTATAAGGGAATACGTCCTTTTCCCTTACGGTTTTTAGGCAGGTGAAGTTGAGCCATAGCCTTATTTCTTCCTTGGTCCTCTGGTTCTATGGTGCTTGAGTGTCAAGACATCTATTTAGTTATTACACTCCTTTCATAGGCTTGCCTGAACACTTCATAGATTATTATTTATGTTGAAACTATGACATAATATTCAAAACGTGGGTTTTTTTGTAGCCTTTCTATGAGAAAGTTGGTGTCCAATTCATAGAATCATAGAACAGTTAGGGTTGGAAAGGACCTTAAGATCATCTAGTTCCAACCCCCCTGCCATGGGCAGGGACACCTCCCACTAAACCATGTCACCCAAGGCTCTGCCCAACCTGGCCTTGAACACCGCCAGCAATGGAGCATTCACAACTTCCCTGGGCAACCCATTCCAGTGCCTCACCACCCTTACAGTAAAGAATTTCTTCCTCATATCCAATCTAAACTTCCCCTGTTTAAGTTTGAACCCATTACCCCTCGTCCTCTCGCTACAGTTCCTCATGAAGAGTCCCTCCCCAGCATCCCTAATTCCCTGCCTGTTAATTAAACTTACTAAATTATTATTGTAGAAATCCAACCTAGTTGTTATACAGCAATCAAATAAATACATTTTAAACAGGTGACAGTAGAAATGTGCAGAAAGATGATCACCGATGCACAGGGAGACAAAACCTAGAAATGTTTACACTTTGTTTTAATCCTGACAGCCCCGGAGGGAAAGCAGACGGGTTATGCAAAGAAACTTCTCACTAATTCATTAATTTCTTTTATAATCCTCATGAGAGGCAAGGCTTCTACAGAAAGCTTTATTGCAGTTAAACAATTTTAAACAGTTATTGCAGCATAAATGCTGCCTTGCCTTACCTTACTAGAAAATCAATTCCATTTCAGTTGTAACTAACTACCAGGTTGGAATAGCAATAAAAATATTGTTATAGTAATTATTAATTTTATATAAAGTAATATAATAATTAGTATTTACAAAATCTTATTTCTATTATAAAGGGAGGTTGTGGCCTATGATGACCCCAGAATCCCATTATTTACTACGGATTTGGATAAGCTGGAAGGAAAACCATTACCAGTTCTCCCTACAGGTAAGCTGATTTCTCTGCTGATGCTTGCAAAATAGAAGTTTGATCTGGCTGTTGCTTTGAACTGTTACATGTTGAAAGCTCTTTTAAGGAAGAGCTTTCATTTAACTAGACTGGTAAGCAATGGTATTAAAGATACCCAAAGTTGGTTGTCTAAATAAGGACCCTTATTTCTCCAGAGTGCAAGCAATTCTTCCAGTGGTCTACACTGTGACATTTTCTGATGGGCAACTGTAAAATTGAGTAAATGCTTAGCAGGAAATGTTTGCAAAATGCATGAAGGTGGAATCAAGTTACAAATTGTCTGTATGCTAGCGCATGCATTATTTGTGCTGAACACAAGAAACTACATCGGATACTCAACAGAATTCAGTGGAAGTTTTATATATATACAACCCTGGTCACAAGGTCTTTTGACACTGCTCCTCAGAAAAAGTGTGGAGAGGCCAAGAGTTCAGTCAGGAAAGAACAAAGGTCTATTTTCCTTTTAAAAGACAAGAATCCCCAAAACTCTACTTCCTGCTGAGAGAGAATGTTAAACAGAAGTTGTTAAATAAGTTGTTTAATGGAACTCCACTGTGGATTGTAAATTGGAGTGTGGTGGTTGTTGTTTTGCTTTATGGGTTGGGGGGGGTTGGTTGTGGGAAATTTCAGTCATTAGATGGCATCCAGGATAATCATTGCTTATTTATGCCCTAAACTTTCTCCTGCTTTGTGTCTCCTTTTCCCCCTTATGATAGACGGTAAGTTCAGGGCACTGAAGATGGAGTTCTCTCTTCCCCCATCCACTTACGCTACCATGGCGATCCGGGAAGTCCTGAAAATGGACACAAGCATAAAGAACCAGACACAACTGAATACCACCTGGTTACGCTGAGCGAACTGCAGAGATCACTGGGATTTTAACGTACGGAAAAGTGTTTTCCTATTAACGCGCCCTGCGCAACTCTTTAAAGATTGGTAGTAAGAGATTTGTATTTTTTTAAGTTTTTATTAGTGCTAGCATTTCACTTCAGTAGTAATTTGCAAGATGGTGGCTGTAATATAATATAGATCTTAGTGAATGGTGCTTTTAATGAGTAAGTTGCTTGAGCTGTAATATGGGTGCATCTTTTAAGAAATGGGCTCTTAATGGTTCCAGACCTGGAAGAATGTTTAGCTTGCCTTTTTTTTTTGGCAAACACTGAATGTTTTCAATGAGTTCAGCAAACTTTAGTGTCTCTTCACATCCGTTAACTGACAGCTTAGGGAGGTAAGGTACAACAAAATTAACGTCTCAATGAACGTTTGTATCACGGGAGGTTTTCCTGGCAGCATTTGCACTGGTGTAGTAGAGGATTCTTAGCAAGGCTTTGTATGTGCTGTAAAGATGTACAGCTGTTTTAACTAGCCCTTTTCCTTCAGAAAATACTTGTGTTTTCCAGCTTTTATTTTACCTGACCAGAGAACAGGTACTTAAATAAATGAAGACAAAAGTCTTAATTGTCTGCCTGTAACTCATTTCTTTACACCTGCTGCTGGCGGGGACTGGGCTGGGCTTCTGTCAGGAGAAAGCCCTATACGTTACACAACTGTTCTGAAACAAGGCACTGCGTTTTCCGCCTCTCCCTAAACCAAGCAGCACCCGCGTTGCCGAAGCCCTGCCCGCAGCATCCGGTCTCCGCCGCTCCGCCGCGCGTGCGCACTGCGGGCAGGGCGCGGCCGTCACCGCCGGGGCGCGGGGATTGGAGGGGAGAGGAGGGAGCGTCAGCGCGTGCGCCCCGAGTCCCGCCCGGCGGCGGGGCCGCGCTCAGGGCAGGGGGCTGCTGACGCGGCGGGGGCGGGCCCCGCGCACAGGCCCGCGCTGTCCGCCGGGGCCGGAGCCCAGGGCAGGGGCAAGAGCGCCGGCTGAGCCGCCGGCGGCTGGCGGGGAAGGGGCTGCTCGGTGGCGCCTCCCGGGCTGTGCGCGGCGCGGGCCGCCCCGGGCCCGCTGTGCCTCTCGGGGCTCCTGGGGAAGGACGGGCCCCTGGCGAAGGTGGGTGTGGGGCTGAGGGCTTGGGCGGGAGGTGGCTGGAGAACGCGCCGTGTCCTGTCCCTCTCTCCTGTACCTTCACCCTTCCCTCCAGTGAGGAGAGCGCCGTACGGTCAGCGATCTTCTGCGGTGTTGTTTTCATTGCTGCAAGCAGCGTAGCGCTTTTTACTGCTCTGTTTTCTTTATTCACTTCTAACTCGGTCTCCCGGGCTGTTCTTCCTGGTGCTCTATTGCTTCTCCAGCTTTGCCTCATCAGCTGTACTGTTTTCTCACACTTCACTGTTTGTTTAATAGGAGTTTTTGCTTAATTAAAGCTTGTAGCAGATAAAGTGCAAGTGTCTAAATTTAATTTTTAAATACTGTTTTGGAAGTTGAGAACTGAACGAGCCAAGCGCTCATAGTTCAGTGTTTGTTTCACTGTACGTGATCTCAATTTCTCAATACATGTACTCTCAGTTTCAGGTCTCTTTTTCTCTGGATGCTGCCAAAGCTGTGGGTCAGCGTGTGCCTCTCTTGTTACTTATAAGAAAACCCACACAGTATATTTCAGTGATGCTTTTGCTTCACAAATCATTGTAAAACTTGAGTGGATACTTTGCTAGTAATGCATCAGTGATCAGCTGGTATCTCTGGAACATCCTAAACTATGAAGAGGTAAAGAAGAATGTTGTCATCTTCCCTTGTATTTTGCAAAAATACCTTTTTCCAATATTTTTCATAAAGTTCTCTATATTGCATATGTATAAACTATATATATATTGTACCGTTTTTAATAAAATGCACGCTTTAGGGGTAGGAATAAATTAACGAGCATGTTTCTCTTCAGTAGTTAATGTACGATAAATCACCAGTTGGATGTGTAAGCAAGATTTTATCATACCTCAGCTAAGACCTAGGCCAGCAAAGTGTCCAGGATATTTCTTGACTGGCTTATTTAAGTTTCAGTTTACATTGAAGTGTCCAGCTCTTCATGGAGTTCATGTCCTCAGGAGGTGAATAGCTGTTTGTGTTGTCTTAGTGGTGATCAATTAGAAATTGTATGATCAGTGTTTCAGAGAATGAAGACATGGCAACCGTTGCTGTTGGAAAGAAAGAAGCCACTAGAGATCTAGATCACTGTGATATCCCATACTATGTTTCTGAATTTGTGGAAAGAGAAGTTGGAAATGACTATGATTCTCTGAGGAAGCTAGACAACCTTATTGATAAGCTATCTGAGAATAAAAAGCAGTTAGAAGAACAGGTAAGCATCATTCTTCCCTCCCTGCATGCCCTTCTGTATATGGTGTATGACTGATTAAATAATTTAACTACATTAAAGCATCATATTAATATCTGAAATGGTACTGCTATACATAGTGCAGTGTTTCTGTGTCAGACACAACGCTTCTCTGTGAATGTAGGTCCTTACAGTTTCATCAGAAGTCCCTAAGAGAATTCAGAATGCCTTGAAGAATGCAGAAGATTCTAAAAAATCTCTGAGTCGGCTTCTAGAGGAAGAAACGCTTCTATCTGAGTCAATCAATAGCCACTTAGAGAAAGCTCAGCCCTGGATGGAAGAGCTCCATGTACTGATTAGTCAAGTGGAAGAGATTGAACGACACTTGGCCTATCTTAAATGGATTTCACGAATAGAAGAGCTGAGGTGAAGTTTTTGAGTACTGCTTGTATGTTCTGAGGCTAGCTTGTCCGTCATTAAAATGTTTTAGATTTGAGAAAGCTTTGTCGTAATTTTTCAACATATAAATGATTATTTTCTGTTACCTTTAATGAATTTTTGGCCTTGATTTTCTTGTATTTTATAGTGATAGCATTCAGCAATATCTGATGACCAACAACGTTCCAGAGGCAGCCAGTACTCTCGCATTCATGGCAGAACTGGATATTAAACTTCAGGAGTCATCTTGTTCTCACCTGCTTGCTTTTATGAGATCCACTGTTAAATTCTGGCATAAAATTCTGAAGGACAAGCTGTCGAGGTAGGAGATGCGCTGTCACTCCCTTGTCTTTGCCTTGTGCTGTAAGTCTGTGTTAAAGGGCTTATCTTGTGTTGCAGTGACTTTGAAGAGGTCCTAACCCAGCTTTCCTGGCCATTTGTGGGGGCACCACAGTCTCAGGCATTTGGTCTTCCTGCCCCAGCCAGCGCTCCTGATGTGTACAACAACCTGGAGATGCTGTTTTGTCAGCTTCTGAAATTGCAAACCTCGTATCCTTTTAAGCAGCTGTGGTGTATTTTGGCAAGGATAATAAATGTTGAGATACGCACGTTCTCAAGGAGGATTATTTAAGTTTGTTCTCCCTAAAAACAAAAGATAATTTTGTTACTTTGTTATTAATGTTAGAATGTCTTTTGTTTGTTTGTTTAGAAAGTGATAGGTGCCAAAGTTGTCCTGTCTGGCAGTAGCAACATTGTACCTCCAAGTCATCAAATGTAGTGATCTCCTGGTAGCCGACAGTTCAAGTTCGGTGAGGATCAGGCCTTACATGCTTCAGTAAGGTTATTCATGTTAATGGAAAAAAAAAAAAAGGTGGTGTATGTTTTATTTTACACAATTAATGCTTTTCTTAGCCTGATCTGAAAACGACTTGATTACTTTGATATGTCCCATCCCAGAAGGAAAAGAGGGAAAGCTAAAGATGCATGTCTCGGAAGGAGACTGCAAAAAGGGGAGACTAGAGAAGGGTTTTCTTTGTGCAGCAGCAGGAGTCTGCCTTTGGGGTTAATCAGAAGGCACTGCTGCTCCTTCAGTGCCATTATTTTATGAATTAAGTAAAGCATGGCCAAAGCTCAGCTGAGCAGTTTTTCCTGGAGTGATTGTGACTTTTCTTTTTTTATCCTGGAGTGGGAAGATACAAGGCCATTCTGCACAACCCTGAGCTGATAACAGTTTTGATCTCACAGACTGGGTCCCTTAAACCAGTTAGTTACATGAAAATGGGAAATCATGTATTGCATTTATTAGTCTTGTGAGTCTTTTATTCTTCTTTAACAAGTGTGAATAAACATGTCTGTTGGACAGCCTCTGTGTTTGATGCTGATAGTGGTGGGTTTCTGTGTTTATTTTGAGCATCCCTCATATTTGAGGAATTGTGCTGATTGGCTGAAGGCAGTATTATGCAATGAGGTAGAACTAAGAAATGTTCATTTTTATAAACCGATTTTATCAAAATGATGATGTTGGGTGAATTAAAACATTTTAATTCATCCTTGACTGTCAAACTTAGAGATGAACTGTTGACCAAACCTAAACAGCTGCCAGAAAAGTACTCTTTACCCCCGTCACCACCAGTAATCCTTCCAATACAGATCATGCTGAATCCTCTTCAGAAAAGATTCAAGTATCATTTCACTGGAAATAAACAAACCAATGTGTTAAACAAGGTATGGGAGAAAGCAGTTTGACTGTTTTTTAAATTGCTTATTTAAGCAACAGCTAGGTTGCTGCATTTACACTGTGTAGCTTTAACACTTTCCTTCCTGAAATAAAGGTTCTTCAAAACTGTGCAGTTCTTGTGCCTGCGTAAGTGTGGACAGATTCCATGATAGCATATAGCGACCTTTCAGAGGCACAAGCATTTTCTCTGGGCCAGGTGATATTTCCCCCTTGCTCAGATCCTTTAGAAAGTGTTATGACACCCTTAGACTGACTCCTAGCACTTTAGAAGTTCTGAATCATTTCTTCTGTCTCCTTGCAAACCATTTTGCACACAAAGGCTGTAAAAAGCTGGGGCTCTGATTCTTGGCACTGTGTTTTAGCTGCCTTCATGTAACTGAATATGATGGATTCTACTGTTGGTATATAAAATGTGATTAGTCTAAAAGCGCTGATATATAATTAGTTTCCTGGATTACATTTATTTTAATTAACATACAAGAGATGTCCACTTTACCAGTTGGAAATTTACTCACTTTTTGTATGAACTGTCGTCAAAGACTGAGGATTTTAATCTGAGAGCTATCACTGGAACAGGTTTCAATGCATTAATGCTGCAGTAATACATCAGGAGCAGAGTTCAAGACCTGTTCAGTTGTACTGACTGTACAAGACTATACAACTTGTGTTAACAGCCTTTGGTAAATGTAAATATATTTGCAATCTTGATAGTTGCTACTACAATCCTGTTTCAAATAATGTTACGTATATTAGCGCGGAAGAGGTTTTTTTAGACATGACCAAAATTATTTCATAATCAAATGGGAAAACGATTTTCAAAAAATGAAATTTGTGAAGAACATCAGGTGAACAGCCATTGTTCTAAAGACTTTGTGCAGAAAAGTTTACAGATGATCGAGGGTCAGATCAGGTCATCAAAAACTGCAGACTGAATCTTGAGGTGTGGAAACTGAAAAAGCTTAAAGGCATTAAAATGCGAAATGAGAAGTTGATAGATTCCCTGCTTCCAGGGGGAAGGTGGGGTTGAGGTTATATACAATGGCAGTAAGAACAGAGCTACTGGGAAGACTTCTCTCAGGAGCGCATCCTTCTCACTGTACCAAGAAATAAAGACAACAGAAGCACAGGAGGCAATATATGAAGCAGAAAAGAGGACCTTAGGAGTAAGAAAGCAGTAGAGAAGAGGGAGATAGATAAAGAAATGGGAGCTTTTGCTTGAGAAGAAACAGAATAATTGGTTCATTTAAAGCAATTCAAACCCAGACATGTGTCTCTGATGCAACTTTTATGGCAAATCAAAGCTAAGTAAAACACAGTGAAAGACTTGCGTGATCTGAGATCGAGAGAAGGCAGGGGAAAAGACTAGGATTTTTATAAGTTTGTCTTATATATTAGTATAACTTGAATAAATGTTTGGATGCATTTAATAATTCATTTTCTGGTTTTTTTTTTTTTAATTAGCCTGAGTGGTATTTAACACAAGTGCTCATGTGGATTGGAAATCATGCAAAGTTCCTTGATGACAAAATCCAGCCAATTCTGGACAAGGCAGGATCTTCAGTGAACGCTGGGGTGAGCACTTCTATAGGTTCTATATGTATGACTGTGTAGGTCAGCTTTTGACAGATGCTTGTGTGAGCCCACTTCACTGCTTTCACTGAGTATGTGGCGAGGCTTCACTCAGTCCAGTAGGAGTTTATGTACGTGTTTGCACATGTCAGTACTTCCTATCTCTGACATTTTATTCACTTGTTTATTTCAAAAGCTTGAATTCTCTCGTGCTCTGGTAATGCTGATTTTGGAGAAGCTGGCTGCTGATATTCCGTGCCTGTTGTATGATGATACGCTCTTTTGTCACCTTGTGGATGAGGTACTTCTGTTTGAGAGAGAGCTATACAGCGTTCATGGTTATCTCAGCAGCTTGCCCAGCTGCATGCATATTCTGTCAGAAGAATCCTGCTTCCAAAGGTGGCTAACAGTGGAAAAAAAATGTAAGATTTGCAGTGGATTTTGTTGGCTTTTACATTGCCCGATCAGAAAATACATGTTTACTTATACAAACAGCCTTCTCAAATAGGATAGATAAGTCATTTGGACAGAGCTGCTACATAAGATGTGTATTTTTGTACTCTGTGATAGTGTCCTAAAAATAACAAGATTTGATGAGAAAAGTCAGAATTTTAGTTCTTTATCTTTTGGCTTTTGAGCATTAAAACTGTACACTTGGGTCATATGTCTAGATTTACTGTCATGAGCATGGATCCTCCAATTTTATTTGAAGAAGAAAACAGATACTATTATGTATAAATCATGGCTATTGTAAGAACAAGTAGTGATAGGACTGGGGAAATGGCTTTAAACTAACAGAGGGGAGATTTAGGTTTGATATTAGGAAGAAACTCTTCACAATGATGATGGTGAGGCCCTGGCACAGGTTGCCCAGAGAAGCTGTGGCTGCCCCATCCCTGGGCAGTGTTCAAGGCCAGGTTGGGCAGGGCTTGGAGCAACCTGATCTAGTGGAAGGTGTCCTTGCCCGTCTCAGGGGGGGTTGGAAATGGATAATCCATAAGGTTCCTTCCAACCCAAACCATTCTATGATTTTTGATTAAAAATTGGTTAGATTCTAATAGTGCTTTTCTAGCTGTGGGGCTCTTGCCCCTGAGCTGTATGGAATCCAGTAGGCTTAGTTTTAGACAAACATTGTATTTATGTGAGATTGGACTTTAAATTGAAATAGGGAAAGGGTATATTATGTTTTGAGAAATTAAGAGGAAATACATTGGAAAGGAGCAAACCAGCTATTAAAAAAAACCCAGACAACCCCCTCCAGTCAACTGTGATGTAGCTGTTAACAGCATTGCAAATACAGATACATTGAAGCTGGTTTGTAGAAAGCCGGTCATCAGTGGCTTTTACAACCCAAAAATGTAGAATTCAACTTACTGGAGATAATATAAATGTATATGTATTTTGGGGGGGGGGGGGGGTGTTAGATTTTTTCTTTTTGATTGTTGTTGTTGTTTGTTTAATGTTTTTCTTTAAAGACTTGATCAATTGACAAGTTTTGTGTGCGTCTCAGTTGCTCTTCAGAAAATGGACTCCATGCTCTCATCAGAGGCTGCGTGGGTCTCACAGTACAAAGACATCACCGATGTAGATGAAATGAAAGTCCCAGACTGTGCCGAAACTTTTATGACTCTGCTGTTAGTTATAACAGGTAATTACTAATCTGTGAGTATTGCTCTTCATTGTAATGAACGGTAAAAACCCTTCAGCTGACAGACCTCACAGGTATCTGCTGTGAACAGCAGTCACCAAATAATGTTGCAAAGTTGTGATGTTTGTAACTTGCTAAAAGCTTTCCTGTTCATTCTGTAGTTTGGCCAATCACTCACGTGTGAACGGTCTTCAGCTTTTGACATGTTTACTAAATAAATATAAAACATACTGTTAAATTATCAGCGTCTTAAAACTTGTTTATACTTGAGAGAATATAATTTGTTACATTGCAGTAATAAAAAATCCTGCTGTTCCTTTTGAATCTGTGACAATTTAGAGGCTAGTAAGTAACATCTGCTTCCTCGGAACAGAACATAAGAGCAAGGAAGTTTCTTTCTGAATGTTTCTTTTTGAAGAGCTTTTATTCAGTGTTGGAAAACTTTAAAACGCTTTATTAATGTCTTTCCAGACAGGTATAAGAACCTACCAACAGCTTCCAGGAAACTGCAGTTCCTGGGCTTACAGAAGGAGTTAGTTGATGATTTCAGGATACGATTAACTCAAGTGATGAAGGAAGAGACTAGAGCTTCCTTAGGATTCCGATACTGTGCGATCCTTAATGCTGTTAATTATATAGCAACAGTGTTGGCAGACTGGGCTGACAATGTCGTAAGTAATTGTTTTACTTGGAAAAATTAAAAAATGGACTTTGGATGTTTGTTTCATAACAAATCTTTTATTTTCAGCACTGTTTCTCCAAGTGTGTTCAGAGGAATTAATTACTGCAAAAATAGAATGCGATGTAAATTCAGATTTAATAAAAGGTGTACAAATAAAGACAGATTATTGTTGGAGATCTGAGATGCATTAATTACAGACTTTCTAGGGAATTGCAAAGAGAGCCTGGGGAACGGAATAATCTGAACAGACAAGAGAAGTAATCTCCTTTGCATGCTTCGTATTGCGAAAAAATAGTAAGTTGACTTTGGAGATCTCTGACCAGTATTAAAAGCATTGATGCTGAAGTGTGTGCAGTAGCCTATGCAAGATGCGTGAACCATTCCTGTGGCAGGTTAGCTTAAATGGATCCAGTGTGGGGATCTGCCTTGCAACACGTTTCAGGTGCTGCTCAAAAAGGCCACTCGCTGATAACTGGTTATTTTGCTACAAGAAATCTGGCAAGGGCCTTCTTTTTACAAGGGCCTGAAGTGACAGGACAAGGGGGAATAGCTTTAAGCTGACAGAGTGGAGATTGAGATTAGATGTTAGGAAGAAATTCTTCACTGTGAGGCTGGTGAGGCACTGGCACAGGTTGTCCAGAGAGGCTGTGGCTGCCCCATCCCTGGCAGTGTTCAAGGCCAGGTTGGATGGGGCTTGGAGCAACCTGCTCTAGTGGAAGGTGTCCCTGCCCATGGCAGGGGGTTAGAACTGGATGAGCTTTAAGGTCCTTTCCAACCCAAACTGCTCTGGGATTCTATGATAATAGCCTGGTGGCAGCATGGCCATACTGTTGCATTTCAGCTTTTTGATGGTTATGGGTACAAAAGGTCAAAAACTCCTGTTACACGTGATGTGTGTAAAAATAGGTATTGTGCAGCGCAAGATGGCAGCTTCCAAATTCTTTTTGTCTTCACAGGCAACTTTAGCTCTAGCAGTGGATAATCTTGACTTGGCAGGACAGCAGCGTTCGTGTTGTACAACTGCGTCTACCTAAGTGTCTTGATCTGCTTAAAAGCAAACCCAAGAAGTTACCAACCCACAGTGTTGTTACCACTACGTCACATGAAATTCTGATTCCTTGCTGTTGTCAGCCCAGCAAATTTACGATTTAATGAATGATTATTTCTAAAACAAATTACAGTTAAAGCTTCTAGTTTACTTTTGCAGACAGTGAAAAGGACAAAATCGGTTGGTTTTCTTTTAAAAGCATTCTACTGTCAATCTTAAAGTATCTTTTTAGTATTTCTTTAGCTCTATTCCCATTAGCTATTGGCTGTTGTACCTGAAACTCGTATCAGTTCCACTAGGACAAACCACTAGGATTAAACCACCGTATTTTGTTTTTCGCTAAATCAGGGCCAAGGGGAAAGATAAGAAAGTGTTTTTAAAATCTTTAGAATTTTAAGTTTATAAACGTGTCAGAGAGTCTTTTCTAGAGCTGTGTCTATTAAAAGACCAATGGAAAGTTCCAATGGTAGGGTTATTTTCTGAGGTATTCAGACCTGGCTTTGTTTCTCCAGTTCTTCTTGCAGCTCCAGCAGGCCGAGCTGGAGGTTCATGTGGAAAGCAGTGCTGTGAGTAAGCTCCAGCTAGGGCAGCTGGCTTCGATGGAGAGCTCTGTCTTTGATGAGATGATTAACCTCCTGGAACGCCTGAAGCACGACATGCTGACTCGCCAGGTCGAGCATGTCTTCAGAGAGGTCAAAGATGCTGCGAAGCTGTACAAAAAAGAGAGGTGGTTCCATCTGTTTACTCTCTTCCCATATTAGAGTATTATTTCCTGTTAAAAATAGCGAGGTAAATAAAGGCTAACAGGCGCACTTATTTTCCTGAGTAGGAATGGCACAGGGTAGCAAGTTTGGCAAAGTTTCTCTTTAACACTTACTTTATTTTAATGTTGTGTTTTCGAAAGTAGTTCCACAGTTAGTAGGTGCCTTAGCTTAAATACCCTGGGAAGCATTCTGGATCCCTCTAGTTTGGACAAGCATTACTTTCTTTGTAGTAGTACTAAAGAGTTAATACAAAGAGGCCTGTAATAACTGTTCTGTCTCCCAGACTCGCAGGGCTTCTTGAATATTTGCTCTGGAGTAGGATTTCTGAGGTACTTCATAAAAGGCATACAAATCCTCCATGATTTTCTAGATTAGATGGGGTTTCTGTGAATGGCATGTTCAGAGATTGATAACTCCAGCATGAGTTTAATATTAAATGAAATTTAAACATAGCAGTAGACTGTGATTACTGTTAGATTTGAAATGGGAAAGGAGAAATCTCTGAACCATTGTAAGTAGGAAAGATTTTTCTAAAGGATAATTTTACCTTCAGCTGTTGTAATATGAATAATTTCATTGTAATGACTCGAGTGTGATGATTCTTCCAGGTGGTTGTCTTTGCCATCTCAAGCAGAGCAAGCAGTGATGTCCCTGTCGAGCACAGCTTGCCCAATGTTGCTGACCCTGCGAGACCGCTTACTACAACTGGAACAGCAGCTCTGCCACTCGCTGTTCAAGGTTTTCTGGCAAATGCTTGCAGAGAAAGTGGATATATACATCTATCAGGAAGTAGGTATCAGCAAAATGTGAGCTCTGCAGTGCAGGTGGGTGTCAGTGGCTGGTTTAAACAGTGGATGCACCTTTTTCTGTTCGCAGATAATTATGGCAAATCATTTCAATGAAGGAGGAGCAGCCCAGCTCCAGTTTGACATGAGTAGGAATCTGTTCCCTTTATTTTCACACTACTGCAAGAGGCCAGAAAACTACTTCAAGCAGTAAGTAGGCAAACTTCTGATGCATTGGTATTTCAAAAGTGCATGTGCAGATGAATACACATTCTATGTATCACCATGAGTTTTTCAGTTAGATTTGATCCACACTTAAAATGTGTGGATCATTTGGGCTTCCAGTGTTTACAACCAGGAAAGTTTTGATTCTGCGCCATGTACTCAGGCAGCAGCGGGCTGTGGCATGTGGTATTCTGTGCAGTCAGGATGTCTAGATAAATTAACATATGGAAGGAATATAAATATCACAGACTTCTGAAACTGGGGCCCAAGAAGCTACTGGAAGATGTAATTACAACACTAAACTTTATTGGTAGAAGAAAGACTACTTTAAACTACGGTCCTGCTCGGAATTGCGTAGCAGTCTAGTTGATTTCATTGATGAGAAGCTGCTGCCTTCTTTGGGGATAGTCATTTTTAAATAGGACTCAGTCTTTTAGAGAGTCCAATGCTAAACTTCTGGGCTAATTGGGGCAGAAATCTTACTGTTTTCAAATCGGTATGGCGCATGGCATTCAGTCTTTTTTTAACACTTGGAAGACAAAGATTCCATATTGGCATTTTTAATTGGAACATTGACGTAGCATCTTCAGGTTTAAGTCTTTCTCGAGCACATCACCTTCATAAAGGTACTTGGTACATATTATTCCCAGCATAAGAGGAAACAGATGCTCAAAGGAACCATAAAAAGTAATGCACAATGGGTACATGGCTCTGTCACATTTAGATTAGAAACAATGTGACAAAGACAGGGGATCTGTTTGCTCCCTGATGGTATTAATTAGGGAAAATGTTCAGATTCCAGTAACTGTCTGTTAAACTGTGCTCTTAAAATACACTAAGAAGGTGCTAATTATCTTAGGGGAAAATGCAGATAGGGAAAGGTAGACAGGTTAAGAGGTAAATTCTATTCTCTATTTGCAATGCTGGTGGAAGAAAGAGTCAAAAGCCATGCAGAGAACTAGGAGGCAAAACACTGATGCTTAGGAAATACACGTACATAAGGGTAAAGGCTTAGACAGTGTGAACAAGTACACTGTTCGCCTTGACCTAAGCCGTACTTTTCAGTTCAATACTTTTGAGCCTTTTCAGAAGTCCATGGGGATGTTTTTGTTAACCACTGTGTGCACAGAATAAAGTGTATTTCATGGGTGCTTCCTGTATTAATCCATATAACTTTTTTCTCTAGCATAAAAGAAGCCTGCATTATCCTGAACCTGAACGTTGGTTCTGCCTTGCTTCTGAAGGATGTACTGCAGTCAGCTGCAGACAATGAGACATTCAAGCCAAACCAGCCCTCTGCAACAGCAGCACTAAATGAACTTGGAGTTTACAAATTAGCACAACAAGATGTTGAGATACTTCTCAACTTGAGAGCTAGTTGGCCCAATACAGGAAAATAAAGACTTCTTCAGCAATGGTTAATAGCTTGGTCTACATTGCTTATTTCAAACAAAAGCAAAACAAGTATGTTGTAATATGCTTCTTGTTTTTAAAATGCTGTATGCTGAGTGACTGGTTTCATCTCATGCCTTGTTGTATTCAGCTTTAAAAACACTTCAGAATGGGATTGCCTTGGTTTCCAACTGCACAGATCTTTTCTACAGCCACTTTGCCAGTGCATTTAGAAGCTAAAACTGGCTTCATCTTGAAGGAGTATGTCTGCCCTGCCAAAGTGTGTGCTGTAAATACACCTGTGTATGAATGATGTGGGCAACTCTTCCCTGTGAACTGATCCACCTTCACTTGAACAGAGATGTTTTATGTCTCTACAGCCCAGGTGATGGGTGTTCTGCATTAGAATGTGTATAAACTTGAACAGAGAAGGTAGGAACGAAGTACTGTGTCAACGGGTTGTCTTTATTCATCCTAATTAGTTTTTTTACAAGTTTCTCCCTAAAAATTACCTAAATATGGTGGTGTATTAAGAAAAGCAGTTCTCAAACGCCACCCCTCCACTAGGTTGTAATCATAAACAAGTTCTTGCCATTGGTCCTTTTCAGGTGGTTGCTCTGACGGGGCAGGGTGAGAAAAAGAGGGTACTGCTTAAATCAGCTCTCCACTGCTGCCAAACCAGGAAAGGATTGAGCACGATGCCTTTTTTAATGCACGTAGCAGACTGAAGCTAATGCACAGCCCAGCTCTCCAGCATCCTTTTCTTCCTAAGACAGAAAAAAAGTGAACGGTAGTCACATAACGCTGAGGATTATTAGTTTGATTCCATTCGGAGATTGCAACAGTTACCAAGAACTCGCTCCTAGAACCATGCCTTGACATGAGAAATCATTGTAACTCCGAGCTTGTTTCACCTACAGCTGTGGTACCACCTCTGCAATGTTGCTTTGCTGTTTCACATTTCTAAATCAGGACGTGACCCCCCTGGGTCACCTGATGGCGTCTGTCTGACCTGAGGGGCAGGTGAGGGGCAGGTCTGCGATGAGGAAACTGCAGAGCAGGGTTTGGGGCACAGCAGCCCCAGTGAGGTTGGTCACTGCCTGACCCCTTTAACCCTTGCAACACAAGTCCTTTAATGACACAGTTTTATGAAAATGAATCTCAGTAAATCATCCCCTGGGGATATCCCCCGCCCAGAGTGGTGTTACACTTACACTTCCTGCGTGAATACATCCAGTGTGATAATCGCATCGTCTTCGATGTGTAGATCCTCAGTGGTCAGTCCCAAAGTTTTAAGAGCTGGTTAAGGAAAGAGAATTTCCTAAATTAATCTCAAAGACTTGCCCAACAGCTTGAAGTGACCAAGGTATAATAAAGGGTAAACAGGTAACTTAGACATACATAATGGTTGCACGTACACAGGTACATGTAACGTAAACCCGTGCACAGCTCTGAAACTGTGTTAGCGATTCAGCGCAGGCACACAGAGTCACTCGGTACGTGTGGCCGCTGCAGCGGGACGCACCTTCCCTGTACTGCGCTGCCGTTATGTGGCCTTGTCCCACCACATCCAGCAAGCCGAACATGGCGACCACGTTGTCCTGGTCCATGAGGCTCGGGTACTCGCCCTCGGCTCGCCGCCCGGCCTTCACCTTTTCCAGCGCCTGCACCAGGAACTCGCGCGGCCTGTCTGCAAAGAACCACACCGCGCACGGGGCCCTCAGCCGGCGCCTGCGGGCCTCCAGCCCGCTCCCTGCGCCCGCATCCCCCCCGAGGGCGCTGCAGCCGCCCTCCCCGCGGCGCCCACCGGGCCGGTGGTACAGCACGAGCGCGCCGAGGCGGTGCAGCAGCGCGGGGATCCGGTGCCGCTGCAGGTAGTCGCGGCCCCGCTGCTCGCCCGCCGCCATGCCGCGTTGCTGGGACGCCGCGGCCGTTAGCCCGCCCCGCCGCGGGCTGCCTGAGGTGAGGTGAGGCGAGGCGAGGGGAGGGCGGGCGCCGGAGCTGCGCAGCCCCGCTCCGGAGGGTGGGAAGTGGGAAGCAGAAACTTAACTCGTGCAGATGTCAGCACCAGGACAGCAAAGCACCGCTGCCGTACCGCGCAGGGAAGGGGAATCGCACGCTGTTGGTTTTAACGTCTATGCGGGTCCCTCGCCTTCAGCCACATTTCCCCCCGCGGGCGGTGGTGCACGCTACAGCCTCCGCTCCCACCCACCCGCCGGCCGCTGCCGGGGCTCCCTCGCTAAGGGGCGCTTGGTTAATCCCAGCACAGGCGGGAGGGCAGCGGAATGCTCAGCTGCCGCCTGGTGACTGTGGGTGCTCAGTGGAGTCATAGCACCATAGAATCGTGGAACGGTTTGGGCTGGAAGGGGCCTCGAAGCTCATCCACGGGCAGGGGCAGCTTCCCCCAGAGCGGGTTGCTCCAAGCTCCGTCATGAGCGCTGGTACGGTAACACAAAACCACTCGCTAGCAACTAAGTAAAGGTTACACTTAACAGTCGTTATTGAGACCTGCAGCACCGCCTGATGAAGGGACACCAAAGAACCTTTTGCGGTGCTACCCCGTGTGAGCAGGAGGAAGACAATTGTGTCCCACCAAGAAAATAAATGGAGCAACTCTACAAAGACATCACCATCTGCCACCGAATAAAAATAGACAACGATAAATGAGCACATAGTAAAGGAAAGCGGCATTCCTGTGAAAAGCCTCTCACTACATGCATTGAGCTATTTGCCAAAACTAAAATACCACAAGACATTAACAGAAGTCACCTTTTCGGATTCCTTAGAGAAAGTGTGGGAGAAAGGCAGCATCCAACACTGCAGAGGCTGCGCAGCCATGCTCTGCTATGCCCTGTAGTGTTCTAAACTGATTAACTGCTTCCAGCCTTAATTAGTGCTGGAGGAACTGCAGGTTCGCAACTTACCTTGCTTGACAGCTACCTGGCAGCGATGGCAACCTGCTTGTCCCAAGGGATGCAATTCATAGTTACTGCACCCATCCCTGCGCTTCCCTTTTCTATGCCTTTCAATAGGATTTGCAAAGGTTTCTGTCCTAAAGAGTGACGGAGAAAGTGCAGATTGAAGTGTGGAGAAGAACCTAAAGCTTGAGCTGGGCAGAGAGGAGGTACAGGGACATGGTAAATACTTTGAAGAAATTGGGAACCTAAGGGTGGGAAGAGAGACAGGAAAAGGAAGGAGCAAGTGAAAGACTGGAGAGAAAGGTAGGGAGGCAGTGTTTGGGACAGGGAAAACAGCACCTGGCAAAGGAAGTTTCTCCTTTAGTGGTCAACAAAGATAACCAGTATGAAATGCGTATATTGAAGGCTGGAATTCTATGAATAAATGCAGGAATTGCAGATTGAGGTGTGCTTCTCTGAGGGATGGTTCAAAAGAATCACTAAGAGTAAACCTCAATTTAATTTACAACTAGGAAGAGTATTTAAAAAAAAATCTGTTTCACTAAGAAAGCCCAATTTATTTCCTTGAAAAATGTTCTGGTAATGAACCATGTATTTATTATCTGCATCTGGCTCCGTCCTTCTACAGTCACCCATCTTGTAGCTGAAGACAGCACTCAGACCCCTTTCCCCTCCTTAACGTTCTTAAGCATATCCTTCTATATCAGCTCCTGATCGTGTTGGTATCACTCCCTAGCCTCACTCCAGTGTGCTGCATCTTGTACTGTGGGTGCCCAAACTGGCCTCAGTTGTGCAGGTGCAGGCTCACAAGGGATAGGAGCAGCGGTGACAGTGAGTTCCTCTGACTGCTGCCCACGTCCTCACTGCTGTGCGAGGCTGTGGTGTCAGCACAGTGAGGGACCCCTTTCTGACTCATGTTCAACTCACCCCCTATTCCTGCAGTCACTTGGTGACACGGGGCTGTGCCTCCTGCCCACGTGTAGGACACTGCATTAGCCTCTGATGAGCACAGTGAGGTTCCTGTCAGCCCCATTTTCCAGCCTGTTGAGCTCCCTGAAGGACAGCCCTGCTGTATCAATCACCTCCCTACCCCCTATTTGTTGTTATCCATGAGTTAGCAATCCATCCCAGCATCCAGGATGGCAGTGAAACCCTTCAGTGTCATCTGGCCCAGTATTAACCCCTGAGGCATGTTACTGGTAACAACCAACCACCTGGACTTCAAAGAGCTCACCTCAGCCCGCCAGGCCCTGCTGTGGAGCTGATTTTCCACCCACCTCACAGTCCATGCCGTGGATCCATATCTCTCCAATTTACTGTAAGAATACAAAAGCAGATGGTGCCAAAGCCTTGCTAAGGTCTGCTGCAAAGCAAACACCACTCACTGCTCTCTGATCAGTACCTGGAGCCAGTCATTTCATCACAGGCAGCCAGCAGGCTGGTCAGACATAGCTTCCTCTTGGTAAATTCACGTTGTTTGGACATGGCTTCTAGGAGAGTTTGTTCCATAATGTGCCTGGGATCGAGGTTGGGTTGAGCAGCCTGTAGCTCCCTGGGTCTGTCTGAAAATGAGCATTGCCTTTGCCTTTTCCCAGTCCTTAGAAACCCGGTTCCCTCTTATCTTTCAAGGGCGATTGCAGCCTTGCAGTGATAGCAGCCTGCAGCCTTGAATCAAGCCCAGCTTTCCCCACAGATTGGTGTGGATCCAGGGTAAGTAGTCCTTAGCTCAGGCTCCTTCTTATGCGGGTAGCACCTCAGTCCCTAGCCTCTGCCCAAGGATCTGAGCATAGACCTTTCCTGTTAAAGCCTGAAGCAAAGGCAGCACCGAGTGGTACCTCAGTTGTTTCCATGTCCTTTGTCACACTTGGCACACATTTTACTTAGCTTTCCTTCCACATCAGGGTACAGAGTGTCCTTCATATCCCTCACTAATTCCAGCTCCAGCTGAGCTTTGACTTTCCGAGTCCTGCTACAGCATGCCTAGGCAGCATTTCTGTACTCCTCCAGTGCAGCCCACCCCTGCTTCCACTGTCTGTGTACTTGCCTCTTGTCAGTCAGGAGTTCTCCATTCAGCCATGCTGACCTTCTCCCATGTCTGCTCAACTTCCTGCATGTCGGAATGGACTGTTCTTGTGCTTCAGATGGCTCCCTTGGGCCCTTTAGGGCAGTCTTCTGTGGGATTCTGCCAACAAAATGTCTTCAAGAGACAAAGTTTGCTCCCCTGAATCCCAGGGTCACGATTCAACTTCCTCACTTCCTTCAGAGCCTTCAGCTTTGCTTTCTCTCAGTCCCTGCTGCCAAGGCTGCCACCAGTGTCAGTGTTCCCAGCCAGCCCTTCCTCACATGTGAGCAGCATGTCCAGCAGCGCCCCACTCAGCTCGTGCAGCACTTCTGTCAAGAAGCTGTCCTTGGTGTACTACAGAGGTAGCCTGGATCACTTGTGCCTCCGCTGTGGCACCAGCCCAGCCCACAAGAACAAGAGCCTGCAGTGGTACGGCTAAGATGTGAGTGGCTTTTTCTTTTTACTTCAGTCAACCGCAAAATAAAGACTAAACCTGCCACCAAAAATCATACATGGGAAAAATGAAATATCGGGAAGTAGAAAAGTCCTTCCAGTCACCGTTTCCGAGTGAGAGGTTACAAAAATGCTGGTTTAGCATCAGGAGATGTTCTTACAGAACCAGCCACTTCCCAGTTGACCTAAAACCCAAGGAATTTTTATCCTAGAACCATGGTGGGACTCTTGCTGAAGGCAAAGGAATAAGAAGTTGCTTTGCAGGAGCCTTAATTCTTCGAGATACGCAGCAATTTTGTTTAAATGTTGCTCTGAGCCTATAGCTGTTAAGATCACAGATACTGTTATTCTAGCAGCGTCTGTAGAGCGAGTTCACACCACACAGGGTGGTGGTGATCGGAGATCCATCTCCATCGCCTTAGTTTCTCTGATCACCCCCAGTCGAAAGAGAGACACTGTGAATAGAAAGGCTGGGCATGCAGTTAGAAAGCAAAAGTAAGTGTGGGTTATGTGTCTCCAAAGGCTCATGTTACTGATCAGTAGCCTCAGTCTTTTCCTGGTTTTGACCATAGCTCCACATGTCTTTTTTAATGGTAGCACTTCAGTCAGTGTTGTGTAAAAGCAGTTACCAGAAAGAGGTCTTGGAGCACTTCCTGACGCTTGCGATCAGTGCAGACATGCACTTGGTTTGGTCTGGGTTAAGGAGCAGAAATGGAGCATTCAAATGTTTTTCTTCAGAAGCATCCACGCTCAGGGTGAAGCAGCGGGTCTTGGAAATCTCTGCAAAATAACATGAGTGAAAACCAGCTTTCTGCACCTTTTTGGTGTCTCCTCGGTAATGAAGCAGCAAGCCCAGTGTGCTGGTATTACTGTTCAGGCTTTGTGGTCCGAACACAACTCCTAAAGAGGATTAACAGGGAAGGAGTAACTCAAGGCAAGTTTAAAAAAAAACCCCATAAACCCCCCTCCCCTCCAAACCAACCAAAAAGCCCCAAAACACAAAAAAACCCCTCCCCCCCAACTGATTGTATGGTCAAAAATAAAGAAAAAGGAAAGCAAATAGTTGCAATTCAAGAGTGGAGCGGATCAGAAGGGGAAGTTTCTTGCATAGGCTACGCAGAGTACCTTCATAACTAAGGCAACAGGCCTCTATATTGTGTATCCGTGGTGGGAAGGGCTAGAAGGTTGGGCATGAGTGATCCTTTTCCAGTGACCTGTCTGCTTACCCATGACACAGCTCTCCAAACCAGCACTAAGACTGCCACTGGAAAGGGATGATGGTGTCTTTTCTGCAGTGATGGTTACTTACCCTGTCACCACTTCCTCCTCTGCCTCAGCAGGGCTCAGGCTGGAGATCAGCTGACAGACACGGGACTTGCAGGGTTTCGCTCACGAGTTCATCGTGGCCATTCACTGTATTTACACCAATGGGCCTTTACACCTGTAGCATTCTGTAAATACCCTTTGTTCATGCTAGACAAGTGCTCTGAAAAACTGGTCCTTTGCGGTGTCACATAAACCACGTTACTAACTGCTCCAAGTTCATCAAACCCAGATTCAATTTCATCTTTCAGGCTTGGGAAGTCTGCAAAGGGACAGCTGAGTGTTGTGCATCATCTCAAATCCCTACTGGTGCCTCACCCACAAATCAAGTTCTCCTGCATCCTGACTGTTATTTCTGGCAAGCTCCTCTCTAAACAGCAGAAGCTTCCCTCAGGCTTCCCTTCTCCCTTTTGTGGGGAGAGCAGATGACAGACCAGATCTCAGTATCTCTGCAGGTCAGCCATAACCAACCAAAACCTACACACAGAAGAATCCAGCCCTTGTCACTTGTGGTGCATTACAAATGAGAACGAGAGTATCCATACCATCTACCATGGATTCTCCAATCAACAGCCAAACAGGGACCTGCTGCTGAATTGTAACAGCTTTGTCTTTCTTCTACATCAGAAAGTATGTCTTAAAAGAGGTCTGTACTTGCTATGAGTAGTGGCTCCCAAGAGGTACTAAAGGAGCAAACCAGCATAAAAATTTGCATGAAATAAACATTCTTGTGTTCTGAAATCTGAATGCGTTGCATGAATCTCCTCCAAATATTTCTGGAATCAGTATTTGGCATTTCTTCCAGTTGTGAATCCTGACAGATCTGGAAGAGTAAAACAGATACTGGGCGCACACAGCAATGACTTTCTGCTAAAATGAACAGTTCTGTGGTAAAACCAGAAGCACAAAACCTAGAGCGTGACGAATAAAAAGTTACAGTGTGTTCTGCTTCCCTCTGAAACGGGTGGCATTTAGGGCATGTTGGATAATACAAGCAAAAGAGTAAAGAGCACTGCTACAAGCAAAATACTTGTATAACCAAAAAAGGGTGGGGGAAACCAACTCCAAATAGAGAACAGCTTGTGAATCATCCTAACAAACCTGCAAGTGCTCAAGAATTACTCGGATTCCTATTTGGAAAACAATTTCAGTGGTCTTCGGCCTTTGCTGGCCATGGGCAAGCAACTCGTAACTCACAGCTGCATTATTCCATTGTCTTAGCTGTTGCTTTAATTTCTGTCAGCTGCTAGAAACAGCAAAGCAGCTTACAAACAGAATGTCACTCTTCATGGGACCTCTCTATCAGATGTAACTTCAGTATCTGCTGTCGCTCCAGGATGTTGAGGTTTTCTGTACTGGAAAAGATAAGCTCAGTATTAACAAAAGAGAAAAGTTTTCAAACTATAGGCAGCACAGACCAAGGCACAGATTGGACAGTAAAGAGGAAGTTCAGGATTAGCTTTTGTGACAGGCATCAGAACATGCAAGGCATCACACAAAAAGCTCTACCCAGAAGGTAAAGTTTCCTCCTCTGAAGACCGTTCCCTGCACTGCAGGCCCAGCTTTCCACCTCCCCTGCCAGTTCTCAGTGTATGCATACAAAAATGCAGCTTGCAGTCCAAATGTCTTGATTTTAAAACAGATCATACCTTAATTGTGAGCATCCTCCCTGCAGGAACATGAACTCTGTATCTTCCCCAGATTTGCAGGAGAGGTTTGCTGCGAGAGAAAGAACTGCAGTCCTCTCTGCAGAGCTGACAAGCCAATGGACAATTTGAGTCTCATTGATCTGTAATTGGAACAGGCTTTACACACAACAGGAATCTTAACGCCTAGATAAAAGTTGCACTTTCAGTATCAACAATGATAAAAAGCCTGCTTTTACATCTGTAGTGCCCACAGAAGTGAGAATTCCTAACTCTAGCGGCTGCAGCCAAGTTCATTTACACTGATAAGAATGAGAAAATGCATTCAGCTAAGCAAAGGAATTGAAAAATGATTTATCAGTGCAAAGCCCTCTGCAGCTGATCACCACCCATGTCCTGGCGTGTAAATACAGACATATTGGAGGCAGGAATGCCAGAAAAAATCCAGAGCAATTCAGCCCTTTACAGAGCTGGGCAGATCTTTGTGCTACCAGTCAAGTTCTCAGTGCTGGCTATCGGCACAGTGTATTATTTCAGCGTATGATACATACCATTGTCACTCTGCACAGATGAATAATGACAAACACGTCTGTTTCTTACAAACATATAAATTATTTTATTTACAAAGCCATGTTACAAAAAAAAAAAAAAAAAAAAAAAACCTCAAAAAAAAGAAAGCAAAAACCAAAAAATACAATCGCTCACTAGAGAATATCTCCAGGCCCGGTGCTGAACCATGGCAGTATCAATCAGATACGTTTGTTCTGGTTTTCCTCTTTTAAACTGTAAGCCATAGAATTTACTATTTACACCTACTTTAGACATTTATTCTGCTTACAATTATCACAAGCATGGAATGAATTCTATTTGATACTGCTAATACATAAAGGTGCAGGACAAAGAATGAAAATACTTAGTGTTACAAAATATGGATTGTAGAAAAGAAATTGGCTGTACAAGTTATGGCATTTTCTTTAATCTTAGAATGATTGGACATGCTTTCTTCAAAAGTCTTCTGGAAAAGGTTCTAAAATCTGTAGTAGGAAAGCACAATATAGCAGGTGCAAATTCATTTCTGTGCAACAACAGTTATTTAATATATCCCATGACTGACCAGCTATGCAAAACCCACAGAGTTTTGTTAAAGTGCCATGGGTCAACAGCATAACAAAATATAAGGTGTAAATAGAAAAATTTCTTTTTTTCTTCTTTTTTTTAAAACAATAGTTCACTGAGAATCAGCAATAATAGAATATGCTGTATAAACTATTCTCTACAAAGGTCGATCAGCACTATGTACAATTGTTACATCGATACAAAAGAAGGCATACAAGTTATCCAAGTCGCTTTTTATGGCTGACGGGCCTATGCATTGCGAATGTGTAACAACCAAAGCTTCTGAGCCTCTATTGCTGGAAACAAATCACACGATTTTCAGGCAAATGGGGAAGAAAAAGAACTACCGAGTGAATGCTACGCTAAGAATGCATTATAGGCTGGTCCAGTTTGTCTTCGGATTCTTTTCCCAATGTTTACTTCCATTTCACTTTTCAGGCGGAAATTTTTGATCCATAGAATTAAATGACTCTCTGATGATGAAAGAACACGGTGGGGTTTTACTTCACACTTAACTCTCCTGAAATGCTGTCAGGTGTAAGCCAGTTGAAAAAACAGTTAAGCAGCATTCAAAGGACAGGCTCCATTTTCCAGCTTTCCAACTAAAAGATGCATGGATAGAGCTAAAGCTTCCTAAAAACTACAAAATCGCTCCTTCAGTCATTGATTAGCATTATGTCTCAGAAGCAACCGCTGAATCTCACAACCACTGTTTTCCCTCAATGACTAGCAATAGCAGTTCATTGATTACAGAGGATGACTTTGTGACTGAGATTTTTAAACTCCTGCAGTTTTATAACTCAAAATAAATTAAAGGAAAGAAAGAAAATAATCCACACAGCACTGCTCCGACAACTGAACGAGACAAAAAATTGTGCAAAAATAACCAAGATATGTACACATTTTTTTTCCGTCTGAAGAAATGTACAATAAAAACATAATTCAAAGAACATCTCAAAAATATAAACATTGCTTAAACTTCCCTAAGTTTCATACTGTTTCTGAAACTATGGCGGTCAGTTAGCTCTGAAGTATAGCAAAACATAAATTATTACAAAATTAACACTATAAAAATTTATTTTAAGAATATTTCTAAACTTTTTTCAAAGGGTCCGACCTTGTTTATAATTGCTTCAACTTTTTTAGCCTTAAAATTTGCCTTAAGCCTTCTTTTTTTAAAAAAGAAAGTAGTAATAATCTCCCTGTTTGCAGTCTCTCGCCTTCCCCCCCCCAAGATGTAAATAAACCAGCATATAAGTGCACTTTTAACACTGTAGAAAGAAAAGTTAACTGCTCTGTTCTGTTGTTCCAGTATTGGCTTCCTGATTAAAAACATCTATATTGTATTAAAAAAATTATTCAGTAATCCTATAAGAAACACTGTCAGTGCAATTCTATTAATGCGAGCCAATCTGCTCAACTCCTGCCCTTGCAAACCCAAACTGTTCACTGAAGTTATCAAGCGCCATAACCTTGAGGGTCTACAAATCCGCCGGGATACGGGGATGTTACACGTTGAGCCCCTGATATCATTAACTACAGTTTGGTGCAAAAATCCGCTCTGCATTGATTGAAGTGGAGGTTCCTTAAGAGCCTGATCCTGGAAGAGGCTGAACACTTAGAATTGCCATTGAAATTATTAAATGCTGTAGGTACAGAGCACCAGTCAGGATTAGTCCCTAAAGTTGCAGTGCCCCAGCTGTTTGCAAGTTACTAAGAAATGCACTCCATTTTTATCCATAGGACAAGCTTAAATACAGAATTACTGTAATTTTTATTTCATGAAAACATTTGGAGATCCCTTAAATTAATTCAAATCATTATCTGGATTTCTTTTGTTTTTTGGAATGTCCGTTGTGTTCTGGTAAGGAAACAAAGGGAGCATTGCAACACTAACAGCTTTAAAAGGCATGAAACATAACCAAGCAGAACGCACAGATCAGTGGCAAATACAAGTAAAAACCTAAACAAATCACTATTACAGTTGTCTGTAAATTTCATTCTCTTTAAAACCACAAATTCATAAAAGGTTAAATCCATCTGCAGGACATAGAAAAGAAAACCCTGTGGCGTAGGGCTGCTGTGAGCTAGAGATTATAGGCTGGTTCCTTTTCCTTGTCATGGAAGAGTCCTTATTCTACCAGTCCGGTTTGACGTCTTCTAGAAGAGAAACCAGAGCCAGGTTCAAAATCACAGAATGTCTTCCAGCACAGAAAACTTAATAACATCTGACACAACTCAGAGCAGGAATTCATTTCAAGTCTCTGAACTGAATTCCCTCCCTGTTTACTGATTACATTTAAGGAAAGGAACTGCTTTGAATAAACAACGTATTTCCTTTTGGGACTGTCTGCTTTTAGTAAGCTTTGGTGAATCTCATGTTCATTAACTTGGTGTATCACTACAAATAAAGAGGAGCAATTAAACAGACAACTCAGAAGAATCTTTTCCTCTACACAGCATGTTTCCATGCAAAGGAATCCCCATACAGCATACACCTTGTCACCTCCCTTAATACAATGATCTAGTTACTCAGTATTTAAAAAACACCACATACTGAGGTCTTGAAGTGTTAACACATTCAGGCACTATGAAGACAAAAACACTCGATTAGTTACAAACCTAGAACAAGGATAAAAACTGGAGAAAACTAGCTCGTGAAAATTTGCATTAACAGGCACAAATAATTTGACCATAAAACTACTATTCCCTTGATGTTTGTTAAAAACCAAGTAGTTTTTGTAGGAAAAAGTAATATCTTTTTTACTTAAAGCAACAACAGTTGGAAAACCAGCCACACTTTTCTGTATACAAGCCCCTGTTCACGTTTCAAACAGATGCAGCAACATTCAAATTAAACATGAATTGAGAACAATTTGCCTGAGTTTAACCTGCCCGAGTTTAACATGATGGGAGAGAGCAGCCAGGCCCTCAACAGCTATCCTCACACTCCACCAGCCCCCACAGGAGTGCCTCAGAGTACAGCAGGCTTCCACAGATGCAGCAAATGACAGAAAGAAACCACTAGTGTGAAACCAGAACTGCCACAGGCACCTTCACCTCACAGCTTGGTAATGAGAAACACCCAGTTACGGGTGGCAGGTGACTCAGAGCACTGCTGCGTTGGAAGGTTCAGAGCACTTAGGTTGGAAGGTGAGCAGGAAGCTGCCTTTCCCAGTAGGACTGCATGCAGGTGACCACGTCTGAAGGAGGCTGGGTTGACAGCCTTCTGCAACTTCCCCAAACCTCACTCTCACCCAGTCACTCAATCCCATGTGGAATTAAGAACCCCTCTCTCGTCTCTTAAGGGACAACAGTCTCCCTTGTTACTCCTCGTATGCACCAGCAGACAACCCCAACAGGCTGCCTGACCAGGCAGAACAGCGGAGGCAGGCCAGTAACTGCTCTATAAGCACATTTAGCTTGAGAGCTGCAACTCTACTTCAACTGCATTGTTAAAAGTCTGTTGTTCTGATTTTTATTCATGAAAACTTGCTTGATTTTCCAACTCTGAACCTCAGCATATAGCAGAGATTGTCTCTGCCTACACACCTCGCTTCACTTGGACTCCCTGATTATCACGGTTATAACACTAACATTAAAAACAAGAGAGCTCTTGTTCCTCCAGTAATGTATTTACTGACACAGCATTTACTTGCAGATCCTCTTATTGTTACCTAATTAGCAACACCTTTTATAAAGAAATATTATAGCACGCTTTTAGACTGAAGTTTTGAGTCTATTCAGTTGCTAGATTGGAGATGAAAGCTGTCAACAAAGGAGCTTAGGTTTGTTTTGACAGTGACAAGCATTTATTAGATAGGCAATCATTATTCATGGTTCCAAATACTAAAATCCTGTGTTACACTTAAAAAAAAGTTTAATAGCACTTAATACATCTTAACGTTTTTTGTATTTGTATTCTGAGCTCCATATTCAGCTACCGCACTGACAGAAACACCACCTGAACAATAAGGAGCTTGTGGGGCTTCAACAAAGCGAACACTTCTATTTCTGATAAAGTTGCAGAAACAGGCAGCTGAAGAGCTCAGCAATAGCCTCTGTTTACAAAAGGCTGCCACAAAATGAATGTGTTGTACTGTTAGGTTTTCCCCACGGGATGCAGGCAACTGATCCCAACAAGCTCTGCTCCTCCTCTAGCATATATTTTACACTTACACTGGAGCAGGAGGTTAAAGCAAAAGCAGCTTTGCACTTCAGAACAGCTTTATCCCATGGTTGTTACTGGCAGGTGGATGACAGTGTCTCACACAGGAAAATGTCAGTCCCTAGAAGTATGAAGAAACTTGCCACTCTTTTCCCTTCACAGCAGTTCTATACACTGCTTTGCATTCAGCACCAAAAGAAAACAATAACTGTACTGTTTGGCAGTTCATCTTAAGATGTGACTGATTCAAAGTATTTTTAATGGAGGTTACAGTTGTGGGTTACTACAACCATTACTATTCTTTTGTTGCATCTACGTAGCAGAAACTAAGGAGTACATTTGGAGTAACTAGTGCTGTATAATTTAGCCAGAATACAGAACAGAATTCTAAAATACTGACTGGTCCTATAAAAAACCCCTCTGGAATTGCTGTTTACTTGTGGCTACATCCTGCTGAGGTGTGAAACCTTTTCATACCAAGGATCTTGAGAAAAAATTCTTGATAAACTAAACTGGGAGAGTCAAACAGTAGGAGCCATATTAGAAAACTAAACTCCTCTATCAGTCCTGCAGCCAGATGAGGGCTGGATCAGAGGTCCAGTGCCTGCCCTCACAAAAAGCTGCGTCACAGAGTTTCTTACCTTTACCCGACTAGCAGCCTGTGTGGTAAACAGCTATGGTGGGAGTGCTAAGGATTTCTCACAGTCAGAGAACAACTCAGATTATGCTTAGCATAGTTATGCTTTCACATTAGTTTCTCTGAATAGCCAAGTGCTCTGTCTTCTCTGTCCTGTTCCGTCCTCCCTCCTGCTTTCACTCGTGGCCTATTTTTAAATGCTGCCCCTCCTGTGCCAGTGTGCCCTCTCGCTCAGAGGGGAGGCTGGACAGAAAACCCACGTCCGCCTAAGCTGGATCTTGCGCAGACAGTGCTGCTGCTGCTCAGTTTGTATCGCACCAAAGCAACAGCCAGCGAGCAGCACATAGGCCAGCCTGAGGCGTATTACAGGTACAAAACAAGCAGGAAAGTTGTTATTCATAAATCTCGGAGGAGAAAATAGCTGCAAAAAAAATTACGTGAGAGGAGAAATCTGATGTCAGTTCACCAGAAGACAGCTTCTATAAGGAACTGCATTCGTAAAGAAATGGTATTTTAAGGTTTTACAGTATAAAGTATTTCAAAACTGCTTACAGACACTTTTTTATAGAGCAACTTACTTGTCTGTTGTGTACAGGGTTTGATGTACTCGAAGGACTGGATTGTGACAAAGCTACACTGCTATTTTTTCCAATCTGAAAGACATTAATTGAGCAGTATTGAGAGGCATATTTGTCAGTTGAATGCAGATGCTGGAAATGGCTTTCTCTTTCCTGTGTAAAGTGGCACTAATTGCTCCGCATTTGGAACATAGGTATTTTGCTATGGCAAAAGATACACTTCAGATAGAATCATAATTATCTCTCAGAGCCTGTATACTTTAAATAAACTCTCAAAAGGCACATAAATACTATTACAGGTCAGAAAACAACGTAAGAAACAGTTACCTAGGGAATATAGACTGCAAAGCCACACCTCTCTACACTGAAATACTAGTTTGTCTAGTTCCTGGAGTCACTTAGTGCAGCTGGTCTGCCACTGCCAGAGCGCTCACCCTCACAGACTCCTCCCCAGAGACCTTCCCTGCTCCTGGGGAGTTTAAAGCAAGAGGCCAAGCACCACAGCATGCCCTAAGGTATTCCATTTTCTTCCTTATAGAGTCTTCATGTATTATTATTGCTCAATAATACAAATATTAACCAGAAGAATCAAACTCCAGGGGTTTAAATTTGCAATTATATGAATTTACTGCATCAGAGAATTTCTTTGGGAATGAATGCAAACTGACAGTACGCATACATACATTTTAAAAGTACTTAGTTAAAACGTTGCAGTATTCAATCTGCATATTTCAATGCTTGGGACATTACGGCACTCTGGAAGACCAGTCTGCCTGAGGTTTTTCTACAACGACCCATACACATAGTGTAGGTATTTCTGTGCTGATACAAAAGGGGAGCCAGCTGTTAAGACAGAGGAGTAGTTCCTCAGGGGTTACAAGGCTGATAGAAATGAACCATGGACACCTGCCTGCAAAGGGCAGATGACTGGAGTTTGAACACTTATTCACAAGGTCAGTGGACTTCAAGCAACATCAATTTTAGCTATTTGGTAGAGGGGTAGCAAGGGCCTGCCTTCTGAACAGTGAGAAACGCAGTTCCAAGTTTCTTATTGAATAGACTGGACTGTGGCACTGCTTGGCAGAGTGTTCACCAACATCAGTTTTCTCCTTCCCTTCTGCAACATCATTTGTTATTTTGCCATCTCACACACATAAGGAAGGAGGCCTTTGTCTCCCTCTCCATATCAGCCCTTTCTCACACTGTAACTTTAAAACCGTTCTCTCTTCACGTGCTATCCAGAAGTGTTTAAAGTTTTTATTTACAGACAGTTCTAAGGCAGCTCCTGAGGTGCACAAAGAGTAAAAGTCTAGGCCTCTGCCTGTCCTGGTCCCTTTAGCTTGCTGTTTTGCATGCCACAGCTGTTCTCTAGGTAGTAATGTGCTTTTTCTCAGTATACAAATACTGACCAAAGATACACAACCTTGTAAAATCTTTCCTAGCCACTCAGAACATCACGATGCTGCAAACCTTTCTTCTCTACATCTACCTTTACAACATCCATAAAACCCTTCTGTAATAAAATCCACAACCACCACTAGGAAATTGACTCGCTGAGATCCTAGAATCGTGAGAGGGAACGTTTGACGTCTCATGCAGTGCTGTTCGTGCAGTGCTGTTACAACTAACAGCTTGGCTGTGGACACGGGACAAAGCAGGGAGCAGCACAGCTTGTAGCACTGAGGTTGGGCTTGGAGCAGCTTCATTCAGGGGGCAGTGCTCCAGACAGGAGGGTGATTCAGGCAGACTGAACAGTTAAAGCACTCCATGAAGAGAAGAATGACTCCCAGTCGTGTTGGGTCTTTGATGATGGCAACATCACTGCAAAAGGACTAGGGTGAGGCCAAGGCTCAAATCCTTTTCCTTTTTCCCTCTTTTAAAAATAAAGTATGCCTCAAAACCCAACTGTTAACACTTTCAGTTATTATCTATCTAGGCCAGACTTGAACTGAATTAGATAAAACCCCAAACTGAGCCTACCACCAGTGACTTGATCTTCTTCCGGTGTTCTTAGTCTCTTAATTTAATTTGCCCTATTACATCAGGGAATGGGAGCAAGATTTTAAGTAATGCTGACTTTTTGGTGTAATTTTTACTGGGATTGCATTTCTAGAACACTGCAAGTCAAAACAGCACACCTTAAAAGTGATTTCAAGTATTGTATTCTCCAGAGCTTTAATATTCACTTGTAGAGTATGGAATATTATTTGACCCATATGCTTAAGTGGGTACAAATTTCATTTATTTAGAGCACAAATAAACAGTAGGAAATGTCTGTTTTGTATCACATACAATTCTGTATCCTTGTCAGAGACAATGAGCTGCCAGCCAGACACCTGAAACACAAACTCCACTTTATCTCGTATTTTTGATTACTAATGTAGCTCCAAAGACCAGCAGCGCAAGAGGAAAGTGTGACCAACTTTCACATATATATACGCACATATATGCATGTATGTGTATATATATGTGCATGCACCTGTACGTGTATAGTAAAACTTGGTTAAAAATCTGCATTTCATTACACATTACATATATTTAAGCTTTTACTTAAAGAAAAAAATATTAGTGTGAATTACATCTTTACGAATACTCAGAAAAGATGTGTGACCGATCCTCTGAGGTTTATTTACTTCTATTACTGTGCAACCTGCTGAAAGACATCAAAAACGAACAGGAATGTCCCACAGGAACAGACTGAATCACCAGGGGAGCCAGAATTGGAACTCAGAACCTCCTGCGTGTATCTGTAAGCCTTTGTCAGACGGCTCTAGTTACAGATGCAGTCTGTGTACTGTGAAAAGACGATACAATCCATTTCCTACTACCCATGTTTGTACCAAAGTAATCATTTGTACTTACTTTTTCTTCCCACTTGAGATCGTGTATCTCAGGGCAATTTAATCTTTTTGGGCCCACACGTATTTCAAAAATCAGGTGTGTGACAGAATGGAAAGCTTACAGCATCCTCCACTGACTGCAGTGACTTAGAGATCAGTTCTCTTTGCAGGACACATTTAAAGGGCTTAAAACAGAAAGACAATGCCACTATCCATTTTAAAAGCCAAACAAGTCATCTCAGTTGCACCTCTGCTGGAAGTTGGAAAGAGAAAATACACTTGCTAAGCCATTCTCTGAGACCTTCATACTATCTGCTGTACCAGCTTTACAATTCATTTATTCCCCTCTGCCACTCCCATTTCCGTCTGCTATTACCTATGGATTCCTTTGCTCAAGATCCTACCCTCTCCATTTCCAAATTCCATTTTATATGCAACATCCTTAGGAAATGAGAGTTTCACAAACAAACAAACAGTCTTCCTAAGCTCCCTTCTCTGGATTTTCTAAGGTGTTCTATTTTCTATGGTTTTGTCTTCCAGATGCCTAGGCCAAGCTGTGTTTTCTGTGCAATGCACAGCACTGGACACAGAAGCAGAACAAACAGTAGATCATTATAAGGATCATATTGGCAGTTCTTCCACCACGTTCTACTTCACATTTACTTTTGTCCTTATACAGCAACACCGAAAGAGCAGTCAAAGCTCTACTGCTAGTGACAGTGAAGTAAGAATGTGTAACCTTATCTGCTGCATTGACTTCAATATCCTAAACACAGGCACACTACAAAAGATAACCAGATGTTAAAGGTCATCTTGGTTAAGATCTTAATTTCTTCATGTTTCCTGTTTCAAACAGGAAACAGCACCTGAGGTCAGGCACCTCAGACCCTCTCCAGGGGAAAGGTAGATGTAAGCCTTATACGTCAGGGCAAAGAGGAGACTTGTGTAACAAGTTTGGGAAAAAGAAACAAACAGAAATGCTGACTCTTATCTTCCTGTTTTAATGACACCATTTATTTCAGAGATGAGAATTAAGGTAAAAAAATTAATCTCTAAAAATTCTTTATCCATTCTGGACATTCCATTTCACTTTCAGAAATACAAACGGCTACTTTATTAATTGAATAAAAAAACTCATTAAAATATTTATGAAAGTAGAGATATATATATATTTTAAAACTCTAAAAACATCTTTCTCTGATTGGTACAAAACAAATACAAATATGTTCCTGTATTAACCTAGAAAGTAAGTTGTGTGATGGAAACCAATCTGAAGCAAACACGGTATTTTCAGAGTGCATGAAATATTTCAAATCAGACATGACCTGCATAAAAATAACTGGAAGAGTCCCTTACCTGCCGAGAGATGGAGCTGCTTGTAGGATCTGGCACCGCAGAAATAAGGTTGGCAGTGCTCTTTCTATGAACACTATTCATACCAGGCAATTTAGTGATTTTACAGGCTTTGCTACTAGAACTAGAGTTTTTACGTTTTTTTCCTTCTGATTTGTCAAAAGAAAGGGGTAGAGAAGACACTGCGTTATGTGCTCCCAGGGAGTGGTCCCCTGAGTGATGCACAAGAGAAGATACAGACAGATTAGAAGAGTCAATACTGCTTACTACCATGCTCATATGTTTCACTGAGTCTGTTGAACTACTTGATAATGAAGTCCGTCCTGAGGGCTCCGATTTGGCACTGAGTGGGCTTGTTCCATTATTTGTATTGTGCACAGACATACTGTTATAGGAAGATGTAGCCTGATAGGAGTTCAAAGTCGAACTGGGGTTCAGGACACAGTTCTTTTTGTGGGACCCTGAAAATGAAGATGAGGAAGATGTCTGCAAAGATAACGACGATGAAGACGACGATGATGACGACTGCGGCTTTTTCTTTTTGTTACTTGAAGACTCATCACCCCGAGATGACAGGTCTTTCACTTTTGAGGATTTGCTGGTTTTTGTTTTGGATGGCTTGTGGGATGGAGAAGGGATGACTGCTGGCACTGGTGACACAGCTGATGGCGCCTTGAAAGTTGAGTCCATGATACTTAGGCTTGCAGCCATGTGAGGAAAAGCTGTAGTGTGTGACATAATGGAATTTGTATCCGATGTTGTCACAAAGGCTGCGTTTGATAGCATGGCTGATGTCATTATGTAAGAAGAAGAAGTGATTCTCGAACTGATAGGTGTTGAAGGAATATACACCGCATTGGGGGTGCTGAAAGGCTGTAAGACTGACGCTGGAAAAGGAGTAGAGACATGTGCTGCTGGAGAAGGCATGGGACTATCTGCCGCAGGAGGAATTTTCCTAAATAAAGAAGAGGGATGGGGAGAGGAAAAGAGAAAAAAGAAAACATTTACATACATAAAAAATTCCATCTGAACAATGCAGACAGGAAACAACTTCTGAGAAGGACCAACTTGTTGAAAAAGGCAAACCTACATCCTTCCAATTTTGATGCCTATTCTCCCGTTCACATGTATTTTCATATTCACCATTCAAAATCAGCTCTGCATTCTACAGCTTAAAAATGCTTTTGCTTGTGATTTTTCCTCCCTCTTTTTTAACCTGCAATTCTATTATGAAGTTTCCTTGGGATTTAATACAAACAACAAATGCCAAACCACAAGTGTTTGAATATTGTAAAGATTCGGAAAAGCTGGATTGTGAAGTACATTTTCCTAAAAGTTAATTTTGAAATGGGGCACATTGAATCTGTGAAGGCAGCAGAGACCTAACAGAGGCTGATTAGATAAAGAACTATGCAGCGTAATTTTCTCTATACAATTGTGTCATGGCACATAAGTCCTAAACTGTGTAACTCGGTTAAGCCAGAACTGAGCTCCACTTCAGCACAAGTGCCCCATGTAGCAATGACGTGCATAGCTTTGCAATTTAATCACTTTATTATGAATTTAATTTCCTTTTTTCCCCTCCTGCTTTACCAAACAAATAATGCAAATAAAATGCCTGATAGTGGGCTCTATAGAGACCCTAGGCACTCTGTTTCACTCATTGTGTATGTTTTGTTTGAAAGTTCAAGTTATGGAACTGTTCCTATATCAACCTAAACTCACAGGTTAGATTTGATGAGGGTAGTGAATGAGCCAGTTCTGGGGGGTTGTGAAGTACTTAATCACTGTGCTTAAAGAGGAAAGCTCATCCCTTTCCAAAGGCAGTGGTATTCCCAACAGCTCATGTGGTTGGATGGGATTAGCTAGGTAAGCTACTGATTAATTTCACTGATATTGAAAAATCGACAAATTATTAAACAAAACTTGATAAGATTTGTAACTAGTCGAGTACCATTCTGGGAATAAAATCTAATAATAATTCCTGTGAAATTACTAGAATGTGTTCAAATTCCTTTCTGCTCAGCCATCATCATCTATTATTTTATCTAGTTCAGTTTTAACAAAGAACCAGACTTCCATAATGTGTCTTGGAAAATTATGTGAGCTTTTCTCATTATTAGAATACAATTTAATTCACAGCTTAATCCTCTTTCTCTTTGTTAAGAAGCTGTACATCACCATAACTCTGCCCTTGTTATCCTCACTACTGACACCTTGTTAGTTTTTAAAGGCTTACTCTTGCCCTCGAAGTATGACAAAAGAGCAGCACTGGGTGTGCTGTTTTATCATAAATCAAATCCTAATTACAAGTGTTCTCTCCTGGTATTCCTCCTTTGGAGACTGTCAGACAGAACACTGTTTATGGCACAATTACATAAGGGATTACATACAGTTCATATGCCAGAAATGAGGAAGTCCTACTGCCTGCAACTTACTATGTGAACAGAGCTGTTTCTCAGATCCATTCCTCAGTTCATTTTTAAGGAAGGGCCTGATAATTCTTACCCACCTTTGTAAAGTACTTTGAGAACTAGGGATAAAAAGTACTTTGTAAATGTTATTATCACTCTCAAAACATGGCCTGGTATCAGTGTACCTGTAGCTCCAACTACAGAGCTGCACAGGCAGCAGTTATAAAACAACTTTACCCATACTCCTGTTTGGGGAAGACAGGAAAAAAATCAGTCTAGAGGAGGGTTGAGGACAACAGAAGAATGTAATAGGGATTAAGCACTGTGAGCTTCCTGTGTTACACAGACAAGTAAGTACAGATGGAATTCATTAAAATATTAGAGATTGCATAAACAGCTAGAATTTGGGAAAACATTTACAATTGGATTTAGTGGGAGCAGGATGAGGCCTGTTTATTTCTTGTATCGTGTAACTACTACAGAGGTTATTTGTGGTTTTCATGATAGTAGTGGTACTAGTGACACATTTTGTTTGTCCTAACAAACAAAGCCAATAGACAACAAGTTTTAACCTTCTTATTTAAGAAAACTAAGTAGTTTTATTTGTGGAAGGCGACAGACGCTAGTTAACAGCCAAATTTACAAAGTAGAAGAGCGGAACCCCCTTGCAGATCGAGCATGATCTGTCCCTAAATAGACATGACACTGGCCCTTTTATGGCAAAGCCACCCATTTCCAAACTATGTCTCCCAGCACAGTAGCACTGTTAGCATCAAGTTACCAGGTTAGTCAGACGAGCCGAGCTTTAGTGTTCAAAAAATATATTTAAATAAAAATCAAACCTGGTTTATCTAATGGCTGCCATCCAATGAATATAACACAGTCCTGATAATAAACAGTGACTTTAAACACTGCACTTCAGTGTCATTACATTGGAAGTATGCATATGCTGTAGCAGAATACCCCAAAAAAAAAGAACCAATCCTACCTGCAGATGGCATGAGCTTTTCAAATAGATATTTTTTTAAAGAATTAGCATGGGTTTTATTAGTGCAGTCTATTTTCATGTACCTGTGCAGCCAAAGCCTATAGTGGTTAGAACCTGCACACATGATATAGAGGGCCTTCAACAGTGAGTAATCAGAGCTTTAAGACCTCATGGCCAGCAAGGGCACTATGGACTAAAAAACTATCCCATTCCATTTTACGCACAGGCAAGTGCGTACTGAGCTCCTGATCTTACAACACACGAGTCTTACAGAGCAAAGTCTGAGTGGGTGATAAGAGCGCATGATACAGGTAGAGAAGTCTAGGCAAAATCTAACCTGTGTGTTAGAAAACTGTGTGATATCAAAACAAATCTCCAAACACAGAAAACACTGAGTTTTAATGCTTTAATGTTAACTACTGAACTATTCCTCCCCAGATTCAGAGGGACTAAAAAAAAAAAAGTGCTAAATCTGATGTAAATTTACATCAGAATAGGAGATTGTTCAGTTGTGCGTGTGTATTCCTTAAGAGAGAAGAGAAAATTTGTACTTGTTTTACTGCTATGCCCTACTACAGAGCTAACTTTACAAATGCTTCCCATGGAGTGTTTAATTTAGAAGTTTTACAGAATTAGAAATGTTAAACTCCCGACCAAGTGTAAAACCCCCACTTACTTCCACATCTGTGAGTTCAAGTGTTTTTCTACCATGGAGTTTAGTGCGAATCGAAAATGGTCCCATCTTCTGTCAAAGACATAGTACCCTCTTCCCATTAAGCGACTGCCGTATGAACAAAACTGAAAGAAAAGATATTTCAAGATTGCTTAAAACATATATATCTACATTATAAAATAATCATTTATAGATTAAGGAACACCTTTTTAATTTGTATCATGCATATAAAACACCTTTAAAAAAGGTGGTTTTCACTACCTACAGCATAAATAATTTTTAATGATACATGAATATGTGCACAATGTTTCAGCTCAGGGTCAAGTATACTTCGTATTTCACTAACAAGTCTGTTTACTATCAGGCACTGACGTGCAGCAGGAAAAGAATATAAATGCTGAGGTAATGTTAAGAATCAGCTCTGCCTACTAATACTCTTTACTGCCTCTGAAAGACAGTTTCACCACTCTTTACACATCAAACCTGGTAATTGCGTAACAGGAATAAAAATGTAACTGAAGAGGAAAAAGGTGCAACAAGAGTGTCTTTAGTATCTACTTAATAAATAAACAAACCAGTGACAGGTTAGTAAATGTATAACTATGCATAGCACCTGTGCTACACAACAGAACAGTGGGTACCCTCTTCACAGTGTATGGAAATCATCTAGAGGAGTAGTAAATATTTTGAGAGTTCTGCAGAGCTCAGGCACATCTGCTCTGCTTCCTCTGGGGAACTTCCTGAAAAGCCCTACTACACTACATGGAAATGGGATTATCAGGAATCTACCCTTCTTCAGTTCAGTCCTACTGATCTCACACAGAGAACTGCCACAAAACGTGACTATGGGAGAGAAACCCATTATAAATCATCCTTCGAAAATAAGACAACACTCCACCATGCAGGGACCAAGTCCCCAGATTCTGGCTGAGAGCAGGAGCTGCTGATGCAGTACTACATCATCTGTTTACAGTATCTTCAGCTCAGTGGACAGTGAGTAGTGACTCCCTGTTTATCTTACATCTGTTTCATGACAAGGTTAAACAGGTTAATTAAAACCACCACCTAAGCTGATAAACTAGTCTCACCTCCCAGTGTCACAGATCAGCTACCACTAAGAGGCAGGTTAAGAAGCTACTGCCTTTTCCCCATCAATTACTACCACCTAGCTGGGAGATGGACTTTATAAGGAAAACAGTGCACTTCAATATGACAAGCAGCAAGTTAGCAGAAGCTTGTGCTGAAGGCGATTTATACCGTCTTTTCTGCCTTTCTGTTGATGTGGACTAAAACCAGCTGCACTACCAGTCACTGCTTCAGCTGGGAGGTACTGAGATCTCAAAGTACAGATGAGTCAGTGGGATATGCCTTGAAACAGAACAAAGATCCTAAGCCAGAATGGCCATTGACAGCCAGGCCTCACTGGTGATGCCTGTACAAGACTGTTCGTTCATTTGTGTGGACACACATGCTGTGAAGCTTTAGTTTTTAATTCACAGAGAAGCAGTCAGCAAAACCAAAGCAGAATACAAGAGTACCAAGGAAGCAGGAGGTTCCAGCATATCACTGTATGATACGGCCTATAATAACAATTCTTTTCTGTGTAAGAACCAAATACAGAATTTCATCTGACAGTCATTTTATGTTCAGCTCACACTTTTTACTGGTGTCTGACAGTAACAAGTTCTCCTTTGCTCTAGGGAATACAGACAATGCTACAGTTATCACAGTGTTTGTTTTATTCTGCATATCATATGGAAAACACGTAAGGGAACTCATCATTAATTTCATTCCTTGGCTCAGTTTTGATGAGAACCAACTGCTTAGAAGTTCAAGAGTTCTCCCATTCCTTCTTGGTTTGTACAGTGTAAACAAGTTCACACTGCAGAGATAATGCCACAAGGCAGCTCTTACTACTTACCATTAAATTTCTCACCAACATGGGAGAGACAAAAACAGCTGCCAGAGAAGCACATACCCGAGCCACCACCAAAGCAGACAGGCTATGCTGTACTCTAGACTTTCCATTTTTAGATGGATGAAGCAATGGCTTCTAAGTCCACACACACTCACATAAATGATACTTAATAACTGATTCAAACCAGATGACAAAAATCAGTAAAGCACTGTAACAGCCCTTTGTTGCCTTATGATTTTCAGAGCTGCAACCAATTGCAAGGTACAGTTTCGTAAGAACTATGACTACAAAGAGATTATCTGTTCATGTCATAGTGAAAACAGTGCAACTTTCCTCACTTGAGCAGAACTGCACATGAGTTTCAATCTACTGAGAGGAAAATCTAAAACTAGAACTTGTGATTTTCGGTTGCTCATCTTGTTCTACAACCTCTCTGTCACATGCACTATCCAGTCTTTTCCTCCTACCTTATCCCATCCATACCGTTTTCTGTTAAATGTATTTGATTTCTTTAGAACACAGTTTTCAGAGTGTAAGGCCCTCATTCCTTACATTTTTACTAAATTACTTCTTTTCCTCCCCTCTCCAACTACATAAGAATTACAGCAAGGCATGCCAGAGACAGACACATACCCCAAGAGGTCTGGGATGGTGTCCAGAAAAATGACAGTCTAATTTCTCAGATTCTTCAGCTCCATCCGCTTCTCCTTCGTCACTGGACAATCTGCTTGTTAAATCTCCTCCCATGGAAGGCAGTGGCAGTTCTGGTACATACCCACTGTGGTTTGAAGAACTGTTGCTGTTTATGCTATTTGCAGATGACGGTCTAGAAGGAGAATATACATTTAAGCCATCAGTGCTCAAAGGCTCTGCAAACCTGCCTGCCAGAGTCAAGCATCAAAGTGAATTACACCAGAAATGATCACATAAAGTAGGACAGTAAAAGATACAGAATAGCTGACACTTGGTCTTATCAGAAATGTATCACGGGTTATCACCCAGTTAATGTTAGCAGAAGCACCTCTGTATTGCCTGAAATTTTAAATTTGCCTCTTACAACATGTAGGTTTTCTTTATCTTTGTCTAAAATCCATTAGAACAAAGTAGGAATGCCTTCACATCACAGGGCATGAGGATGCCTTCCCTTTCAAAAGTAGCTTGGAAACAAATTAGAAGCAGTGGTGGAAAAGCATTCTCAGTTACAGTTTGTACAACCAAGTATGAATCTGGACCTCTTAGGTTGGAGGAGATGTCTATGTTGAGCAAAATCTGATCTTCAATCTCATGAATTAATGCTACCAGGACACAGCAGTCACTAAGACTGTGGACAGGTGCCCTCTTCTGAACTGAGCAGGGATTGCTAACCAATGCTCATCAGCTAGAAATAACTGCTGCAGTTGCTGTTACATAGCATACATTGGGTGAGTGCTCCTCAGCCTTTGGGAAAAATCGTGAAGATCAAGCCAAGTCACCACCAGGAAAACAGCAAGCTCTGCCTCAGCAGAGCAGGGAGCATTTACACCAGCTCTTCCCACAGCAGAGCTGCAGCCTTGCTGGCTCCCAGCAGAGAGGCAAGCAAGGCTTTCCTCTGGCACAGGGTTTGCAAAACCAGACAGGACAGAACAGGGGCACTGCAGCAGAAATGGAAGTGTAGATTGCACAAACATAAGGAGGATTTTAGCTGTCATACATTATCTACTATCTTTGCAATGTCTTCAGCTGACTCTCATTCAATTTGCATTCCACTTTTGCTTCCTTCACTGTAACACCTCCTAAAACCACCTGCCTGTCCCTCCATGCTCCTCTCTATGTAAGCACTGTGTAGAGTCACTCCTCCAAGAATTATGCAGATTTCTCACCAATTTATCTGTGGGTATTCTTTTGTTGTCCTTTCACTCAGACCCTGTAAGACCCACCTCTGCCACGGTACAAATAAAATGTCATTACTGCTTAATGAACGCACAGAAAACATTGGAAATGCTGTCTTTAGAAGACTTGAGATAGCAAATACAACAAATAACTCTTTGGAATAGAGACTATCTTAGTACAAAAGACCCCAAATGGGCAACCAATCCTGACCAAGGCTTCTGCAAGAAAAGAAATGTGAAGCAAGATAAATATGAACAAAACCAACTGGTTTATTACCTCTATTTGCTCCAGCCAAAGCTAGCACCAAAAAAAACCCCAAACAAAACATAAGAGAAGTTTACCAGAGGATAATTAGAATTCCAATTAGATCCAATACCTCACACTAGCTTTCCTAAAGGAATGTCTTTGCATTGTCTTTCTGAAGATTCTTTTTCCCCTAAGAAAAATTGCCAAAATGAGGAAAGACATGCTACAGAGAGTTTCAAATCAATACCTTTAAGAACTAGCTGCTTACATTGAGATTTACACTAAATTATCCCCTTTTTTACAAGACATTCCACCAATGTAACTGGTGAAGTATTTGCAGAGAAATATCCTACATAAACGTGCAGAATTTCCCCACTGACACCTACCCTGATTCATGCAAACAGACTATAATTCCCAAGAGTGCCAGAATGACTTGAATGTGACCTTTCCTAATTATTACTGACCATTTTAGCCAAAAAATGCATTCAGTCTGAGATTCTGAGTCAAGAGTGGACATCACTCCTTACCTTATTCCCAATCAGATCACAGGCTACCATGGACAGATTTAGGTTTATATAAGCATAGTCTATCTTCTACTGCTAGCAGAAAATCTTACATGTTTTATCATGCAATAGTCTAAAGAAGTGATGAATGCTTATAAAATGAGCTGTACCAAAGACTAAGACATTTCTTACAGCACCTTCAGAATGCAACATTCCACACTAGAGAATTGCTTACCTTGGAAGTACAGAATTTGGTGGTCTAGATTTTGCAGGAGATGTTACTTTAGATTCTTGCCCAGAGTTCACTGAAGATCCTGACAGAGAGTCTTGTGCTGGTGTGGGCTGGCTCTGATAGCTTTCCCTTGCAGATGGTGGATGCTCTTTGTCTTTTGCAACTTCTTTTTCCCTGGATCGAGCTTTGTGTTCAGCTAGAAGGATGTCAAACTGTTTTTTACGGCCTGGAACTGCTCGTCGATGATTAAGTGAATGAGTCTAAAAATAGGGTGGTTAAAAAGCATTTGTGTGTGCATGACATTGTTTATGAGTCCTCTATACTTCCGATACACCACAACTCTAAAAGATAAAATCTACTTCAAACAACTTTAGCCACAGTTATGGAAATAAAGCTATTATTCTACATTATCTTTGAGAATTTATGAAGTCATTCTTAAGAAATGCCAACACCAAGGCTAAAATTACTTCTTGCAAGTGTTTTCATATAACTGAGTCTTATTGAGTTACCTTTTCCAAGACAGAAAATGTAATTCCAATAATTTTAAAGCATTAAGAAGTAACATCATTGTAGCTTTTAACTTACAATGAAAAATTGACCTCATTGGATTGAAGAAACACATTTTAAAGTGAATTTAATTGATCACCTCTACTGACAGGCAGCACAGGCACATACAAATATTCATCATAATATGTCTTACACTGCTGCTACTTTTTGACATCAGACTTATTACTATCACAAGGGCAGCCTCCAAGTAATTTATAATACAAAAGTCTCGTTATATTTTTTTACTAAAAACTGACTATAACATTGTTGCACACATGAACCAAAAAAGGAGCATTTAAAATTAGTACTTGTGCTTCTACATGACACTTTAATGCTTTTTGCATAACCAAATGACAAGAAAAAAGATCTTTTTAGAAATATCAGTGGAATAATGCAGATGCTCTGATTCAAAGAAACAGAATTACTCAAAAGAATTACCTGAAGACAGCGTCTGAATACCATACCCATTGTCTGTAAGACAGGAGCAGGTATGACCTCTCAAACTACTGTGGCAGGATTTAAACTATAACAAAGCATCTGATATTTTATCTTCTAAGAAAAATACCTTGCAGGTGAGCGATCTTGTGCAAGGTTTCTTTGTTTCAGGATCCAGTACTCCACAGTGTTTATTTGGGTCAAATTCTCTTTCTGTTTGATGGGGGGTGAGTAGAAAAAGGAGAAGAAAAAAAATTAGATCACAGAGATTTTAACCAGAGTAGCTATAATTTTTGCTGGATAAACTTAATTCAACCAGGCTCAACCTGGACCTTTCATCTCCACCCCAGCACCCCACAGCTGTGCCATGTCCATCACTCTTACAGTTGCGTATGTTATATTCTTATATGTTTCAAACTATTTGGCGCAGGATTTCAGTCACAGACTTGTCAGAAATAAGTGGGCTTACAAGGCTGTACTCTGAAGAGTGGCCCAAACATAGGAGCAAGCCAAACATCCGCGAGTTCAATTGCCCTCTGATACTGGCTGCCTCTGAGACCACGAAATACTGTGTGCGCAAATCCAGCTTCTCAGTTTGGCTGAGACACAGAGGCTAAATATCACAAGTGCTTTCACCAACATTTCTTTGACACAGTCAGAACTCAGAAAAACAACCCGTGGTGTCTCAAAAGTAAATACAAGATTACTAACGGCATTTTGAAAACAAAACTTATCTGAATTTGTCCCCCAAGTCTGTGTAAATATAACAAGTATGTTAGTTCTTATTTCGCTAAGTGGAGGGAGGGATGGAGCTTCGAGTGTGCAGAGGTTATGAAAAAAAAAAAAAAAAAAAGGCATTTACATCAGCTCTACTCATGATTAACATTAAAAATTCACTTATATTTAACAGGCTGTATTTCCATTTTTTATTTTCATTGAAATTTTAGTATTTCTATACCACAGCATCACCTCTTTTAGGTCACGTTAATATAATTTTAGTGTTTGCACTGTAGAGCTGTAACAAAACTATGGACTTACACGTTGCAGTTTATGCCACCAAAAGAAAAAATAAATCGGCCATTATATTTATATGCCTTGACATGGTATGTTTTAACTGGCAGCCTGGTTTGCTTTTGTTTGATACTGGAATACCAACTATTTGCCAAAGGCTATTTTAACTATACAGCGGTGTTACGTTTAGATACAGTAAATATCCTGTATCAAATACAACCTTTAATTTGAGGATCTAAAAATTCTTTATAAACAAACAAATCAGAGCTAAGAGGAAGAGGCAATTCACAGCTATGCTGCAATGTTATGACAGCATCACAGCAAGCAGAACAGCTGGAAGAAGACACATGAGGCCAAGCAGTCTACGTTGGACAACAACTGTCATCCAGGTGCCTAGCAGTTTTATGTATTCTGCTATGTGGACTCCAAACCAATAAAGCAAACATGAAATGGTTCTGTCATCAAGTTATTAGCAGAGACCTACCAAAAAGTGAGCTTGGAAAAAACAGTTGGTACTGTTTTTTTGATGAAGGGACTGAAATCTGTCACAAGTAGTTGCAGTTTCTGTGGCCTTTATGACACAACAGAAACAGAGAAGTAGCTGTGTATGACTAAACGCAATAAATATTATTTTCCACTTAATGAAACCACGTTTATGAACCAACAGAGTTAATTACTCCTGGTTTTTGAGTGTTCAGTGTTCCTTCCTATCACAGTTTCCTGAATCACCCACCTGATAACCTTCAGCGCAAACGAAAAAACACCAAATAAACCACATAGGTTATAAACATGCCTTCAAATGAAAAATCCTGAGGGTAACTGTAAGGCTGTGGAATGTGTTCTGAAAGTCACCAAGCGTGGACTGTTTTGGACTCACAGGGAAATGTACTTCAAAAATCAAAAGTGCTCCTTCGGGAGCATCCATCCAGATTGCTACTTGTCAGTATGACTGTCCTACCCAAGCGAGACTTGCAGGACTTATTACAAGCAAAGCCACTTGTCAGGAAAACATTCCGAGGCAAAAACAACATAGGCAGCTACAGTCAGGAAAAGTGGAAGCATCTGCCATCTACCAAACAACACAATCACACACCTTCCTTGAGGAACAGAAAATACTGAACTAACAGGGAACCACTTGTCCTGTCTGAAGTGTGTGTGGCTGCTCCAGAGAAATCATGAACAGCTGCAGACAAGTCTGGTTCGGGCAACACAGGAAGATTTTCACCTTCTTACCAATAACAAAATGCAGCTTCTGACTACCATTGTATTAGGAATGTGTAGTGCAAGAACCCCAAGACTCCTGTGCACAGCACAGCACACCAAACACTATGTTTGATGGACAAAGTAGGGCATTCTTTATCACCTCACTGAAAGAAAAGGAAGGGCCCAAACTGAATTGCCTCAAACTCCTGTTTGCAATACAACAGGTATTCTTGGGGTAAACTGGGCATCTGCATTCTTTAACTTCACCTCAAAGAGAACAAGGACTAACGAAGACTTAGGGGGAAAAGAATTATTTTTATATATATATAAACCCCATGTATTTTTACAGTTTGCTACTAGGGAACACTGATCCACTTATGCTGGGCAGCTACAGACCGTCTTTTGTGGTTCCACAAGCTGTTTCCTCTCACTACAACAGTGCTCCTGAAAAGAAGGACAGGTCCATTTATCACCCAACCAACCACCAGCTTTCAGCAAACAAAAAAACCCCCCAAACTTCAGCCACAGTCAGGGAAATAGTGTGAGTGAGAGAGGAGGATGCTAAAAAGGAAAGAAAACAGATGTAAATCAGCCAGACCTATTAAAAGGCTACAAAAATTAACAGCTGGACTGCAGGATGCTGAGAGAAACTTAAATCCTCTAGGCATTGCCTCCTTCTTTTAATGAGAATTGAATGAAATTTATGGGATATTTAAAATAACCATCTCAATTGACCTTCCAAGATCTTTTACTCAGCCTTTGCAAAGTCCTGTATAATAATGGAGAAGAATCCATCATAGTGACACACAATCTACAGGCAATTCATCTACAGTGCTTTCAGGACTTCTGTTTGCATCATCGCTAAATTATTCTGTTGCTGCATCAATACATGAGGCAGTAGAAGCCTGAATAGATTCCAAATCTGATCGTGACAGAGGAGCTGTAAAAAAAGGTATCAATTCTGTGGATTTGTTAGCCATATAAAAGTTAACTATCGGAGTCTCAGTGCTGTGCAGAAATCTCCACCAGTGAAACACTTCCCAGCCTAGGAGACACTGCACATGACTGCTTAGAAACAGGACAGTGATGGAGTCACCTCCATGGGAAAAGCAAGCAAGCTTGAAGGAAGGCCCTACAGAAATTATTCTCCTCTATGAGCACATTTCAGCAAGCACTTGTACAAAAAAGGCATGAATATCATCTACAGCCTTACAGCAGTATGTGGTGACATGGGGAAAACAAGTATCTCAAATAGCATCAGTTTCTATTGCCCAAGTAGGAATTCAGAATTATTAGCTAAACTAAACATCTAAACCATTAGAGGGAATAATAGGTTAAGAGAAAGCAATATATTAAATTAACTATAGAGAGGTTTTATTAGAGTAACAGATTGGATCTTAGCAAGTGAAATGTAAGGTTTAAAAGTCTTATCAGCTACTTTCTCATAGTATTTTTTTGTTTTGTGGAAGGCTATAAATGAACAACTGTTTTCTTGTATGGCACTGTTAAGGAGTTAAGAAAGCAATCGGTTACTGAATCCTTTAAGGCAATGGCCTTGTTCCACACCCCACACAGCCCTAGCAAACACCTCACACTGCTCTGGAATCAAGCCAAGGCAGCAGTACCATAGGCTGGCTGCCAAATCTGAGAGATGAAAAAAATAAACCTGATATTCAGTCAAAAAACCAGGGCACACTCATTAACTGGAAATGAAAGCATTTATCTTGTACACCTTACACTTGGTGCGTAACTACTACACATTTTGGAATCCTGTGAACTAACTTGCTGCCAAGCTGACGAGCTGATGTGGATCATGCTGCCATTAGCAAAATTAGCCTTTCAGTGCACACAAGTTCCTGCCCAAATCACAAAGTACTGCCAGTTGATGAATAGACCCTGCACAGCTTCTGAAGCCGTAAACTTGAGTCAGTTACTTTTGCTTAAGACAAACACACACACACACACACACACACACACACACACACGGTCCCTCAAAACACTTTGTTTCCTTTCATTCCCCACAAAATATGTTTTCAGCTTTGGGGGAAAATTCTCTATTCGCTGCCCAACAGCTGGCACAGGTCACCTCTGGGGAACACCATGGAACATAATTCTTTCTCCCAGTGGATGGCATCAGCCTTTCTAACAGAGCCTCTGCCCCCCCCTCGATGGGGCATTCTGTGTTTCAGTGGCTGGTTTGCATGGGGACCTACATCCTCAGTACTGCCCTGCCTAAGGCCATCTGGGGCATTTCCACATTTAATCTCTCAACCCTACCATCCTATTTTGCTGAGAAAACTCAAGATCCTCACACTACAAATGTCTTTACTCATGTGGGAACTGCAGGGGGAGGAGGGTGAAAGGGAGTTATGACTTTTAAGACTTCCCCAGCATTTCCCATATCTTCTTAGAATTTTCTAGTATTTAAAACCAAGAAAGAAGATTCTTTAAAGAATCATGACTTGGTGGATAATTTCAAAACCTGAACTGTTCAACTTGATCCTGACTATGCTGACGTCACCCAGCCAAGGCACATCTTCTATTGTATACAGATCCAGATCACATAATGGCTTCTGCCTTTCTGTTTTACTAAATTTACTTCCTTAAACACTTCTATTTGGTCTGTTGGTCAGTTAAGAAACACATGAAACACTCTAATTTCAAGCTTAACATAACGTGTATTTTGAAAATGTTTTACACATGCTAAGAGTGTGGAAGCTTTCTTCTTCACATAATGCAAATTGGCATCTTACAGTAAAAAAAAAAAATCAAACCAAAACCAGGCTACTGCATTTTACAGCTATAGAAATCTGAGCTGTTGAAATAGTAATGAAGAAAGATTGACAACCTCAAAAGACAAAGTACAACATCACTCACCTGAAAGTCTTTTGTAAGGCTTGTTACTGCTTTTAGTGCCATTTTGGTGTTTCTTGTCTATTGATGGAGCTACAATTCCTTTGCCGTTCAGAATCTTTTCTGGTGATGGTGGCACTGACTTGGATGTCAAACCAGATTTAACCAGAGTTGGAGCAGGTATGGTGGATGAAGACGCTGAGGAAGAGGTGATGGTGGTAGTGGTTGCAGAATTCATTTTAACGTTGGCACCATCCGCCTTCACTAGGTTAGGAATTTTCTCTAGACTGACTACTGGAACAGGAACGCTGCAAAACCAAAGAAAATTCTTCAGGTTGTATTTTCCGTACCAAAGATTTACAGTTACTTTATCCCCTTTCACAGATACAAAACATTTTGATGCAAAGGACACAGTATCTTAAGACCAGACTAAGATGAAATACCTACTACCATTATTGACTATTTGTCCAATCAAATGCTTCTAAAGCCAGGCATCTGGCTTTGAAGAGAATTATGAACATGAACTGTGGTTTATTTATTTTTTTTAAGACCCAATCCTCTACGATTCAAACAAAATAAGTCCTTTAAACTAAGCAAAACATACCCTCTTACATATATGGTCTCATGCCTTTAACACAAACACAGATATGTGTGTGCTGCACTAAACTCACCAGGATGTGAGCAACATGTGCTTGCAGGCCAGAAAACCAACCATATCCTGAGCTGCATCAAAGGAGTGTGACCAGCAGGTTGAGGGAGGTGATTCTGCCCCTCTACTCTGGTGAGACCCCCCTGCAGTCCTGCATCCAGTTCTGAGGCCCCCAACACAGGAGGGATGTGGACCTGTTGGAGTGAGTCCAGAGGAGGCCATGAAGATGATCAGAGGGCTGGAGCATCTCCTATGGAGACAGGCTGAGAGAGCTGGGGTTGTTCAGCCTGGGGATGAGCAGGCTCCAGGGAGACCTTAGAGCCTCTTCCAGTATCTAAAGGGGCCTACAGGAAAGCTGGATAGGGACTTTTTACAAGGCAGAATCTGAAAGAGGGAAGATTTAGATTAGATGTTAGGAAGAAATTCCTTACTGTGAGGGTGGTGAGACACTGGTGCAGATTTACTGGAGAGGTTGTGGATGCCCCATCCCCGGCAGTGTTCAAGGCCAGGTTGGATGGGGCTTTGAGCAACCTGGTCTAGTGGAAGGTGTCCCTGCCTGTGGCAGAGCGGAACTGTATGATCTTTAAGGTCTCTTCCAACCCAAACCATTCTGTGATAATGAAGTTGTTTGTTAACAGTATTAATATTTTTAAACAAATACAAAAATGATTTATTTGCTCAGATGTGTCTGAATGACACACAAGTTCTGAAAATGAGGAGAGAAGAGATTTTAAGCACAGAAATCTCAACAGTAGTCCCTTTAAAAGTATTAAAATCCTTGATGAATTGAGAATTACTATATTTTTAATAAAATCTTATGAACTTTAAACAAAATTTCCCAATATAATTATTCACATGGTTGGTCTTTTTCAGAGTAAAGTTTAAAAAATTAACTTTTCCTAACCTGATTACCACCACAGCATATTTGTGACACTAACAAATGTTAACCTCCTCCATTTGGCAGCAAAAGATTGAGACAAGTGATTTTCAATTCCAACATTATTTTAACACTTCCAGCTCCTACCTCCATGTGGAAATATCCATCAATGACAGCTGATTTTTACCTACCCAATAACTCCAAAAGAGGATGTCTTGTGACTACGAATTAGTATATAATGTATAAATTATACACCCCTCCTTACTGAAATGAACCCAGAGAAAAAATATTAGTTAACCCCCCCTAAATTCTCAGTCTTTAAGCCCAGATTTCATTGGAGGCTGCAAACAAAAAATGTCTCTCTTACTCAGCTCTTCCCATACACGGCCTGAAGAGCTGCTTTGGCCAAACAGTTGACTATCTGCCTTGTAAGCTAATTCACACACAGATCATGCAAAAATGACAGTTTTCAGACTATCATTCCACACTGAGCAAACAAAAGAAACGCAATTTTTCCTAAATACAAATGCAATGGTGATGGTTAAGAGGTAAAACACATTCCTCATCCAGAAGCATGAGAGTCTCCTTAACAGTATTCCAATCTTTTTCTTTCTTAATTGCAGAGAACTAAGCTAACATCTGTAATTTTAATCCCCATCATAAAGGTGACAGCAGAGGAAGCTGTCCCACGCAGAAGAAGTTCTTTAAACTTGGGTATGCTCTAATCTTAGTATTGTCTTAAAGGTTTAACTTCATATACATGCTTAAAGGTAAAATGAAGCCTATTCACAGAGTGAGAAATTACTCCTTAGCAAACTATACTCAAAGAGCAATCTGCTTCTTGCACATCACTGCAGTCATTCTGCATGGTGGTGCAGAGCTTCTGCAAGTGTTCAAAACCCCAGAGCCATCTGTTAAGACACACAACCATTCTTATACACAGATATACGTTGAGGTGTGCTTCAGGATGCAGTTTGGGTAAGCAGAGCTCCTTGCCAGAGACCACACTGTTGACAGTGTCCCAAGACAGGCAACACCTGCCTGGCTGCACATCACCTTATTTACTATATTTTCAAAAGAATATTTGAACAAAGGGCCTATTTAGATTTATTAAGGACACCTGCTGAAAAGGACAATTAGAGAAACAACATGCAACAAACGAAAACCAAGGAAAGGATCATGATAGTTAAGTAAAAATGAGAAAAATGGGAGTTGGCCAAAGATAGGTGAGAAAAATCTGCACTCAGTTAAAAGAAGTTCACTTTTTTTTTTCTTTAACGAGAGAAATTCTAATAAGAGCAGTATCTACCTAAAGGACAGAAAAATAGTCATCGGCAGTGCAAAAATGACAGAAAGATTTGGGGTTGCCTCTATACTAAGAGGGAAGCTTGATAATGCTCTCCAGTCAGATCAAGATGGTTTTTGATTCCCTCAGTAAGTGTAAAGTGCCAGCTGAAAAATCATGATTTATTTTTTTAACGTAAGCAAATCCGGATAATGTGGCCATGAGTTCCGAAATAGTCGGAGAGATAGTGGATCTCAGCATATTAATATCTCATTGAACCTTGAAATACCTGGCAACTGAGAGAAGATAGCGGAGTGCTGCTGTTGCATCCACACGGAAAACCCAGCAAGTAACGGAAGAAGTAATGGAAAAACTAAGCTGATAAAGGATTAGGTCACATGGTTTTGCTGAAAATTGGATCTTGGGAAAGAAACCTGGTTTCTCTTTTTGATGAGGTTACCAGCTGAGCTGACAAAGGTAACTGTAAAAATGTTTCCACTTTCAAAAGGCATTCTAAAACCCAAATAAGAACAATTTAAAAGCAATTGGTAAAACAACATAAAATAAACCCCTAGTTTTTCAGAGCATTATGATTCAATAACAGTGCTTGCTAGAGGAATGTTTTAGACAACATTACCAAGTCTGACACCAAGGAAAACTTCATGGGTCGTTAAGAAAAAAATGTAAGATTTGCTGATGGAATCAGGATTGAGGGAAACCAGATAATTCTAGTCTATTCCATTCCATTCCTATCCTCTCCTTCAGTAGAACCTGTGAAAAACTCCCCAAACAGTTTGAGTGAACTTTCCTCTTGAGTATCTTATGGCAAGTTTTTTTAGTTCCAAGCCATTGCCTGTCACTGTTGTTCCCAAGCAAGAAAAATAACTGCAGTATGTCACAACACTCCTCATGCCCGGAGCTCCTTATTACTCCTGTTTTTCTTTCTTTAGGCTTTTATCAATAAGTTTTCCTTGCTGCTATGTAATTTTGCTGGGGTTTTGGTTTGGTCATTCATAACTGTATTTGTTCTGAAATCTCAGCCATTCATTCAATTATTTTCAAATTTGGTTAGAAAAGAAATTCACAGACATTTAAAAACATAAACCATTGCTCTATTCTATGTTGCTGCGATTGCCTCTATAGTGTCACAAAATATTTGTGATTTAGTGTCAGAATATATGGCCCAAGATACCTCTGCTGAATTTTGTTTCCAACTCCACGCTGCATTAGGAATATCCTTAAATCTTAACTAGCTTCACTTTCTCAACCACAGTATGAATAATGGTATTTCCTAACGCAAAGAAATAAAAACTAAGAGATGATTAAAAAAATCCTTTGAAAAGTAATATCATAAATTCTAATGATAACCTATAGGTTTACCTTTGTGATCCTATTTCTGTTCTCAGAAAGAGTGTCAGTTTTCTACATGTTGATGAAAACCACCGTACTTCCCTCTCATTTTCTGACCTTCTGACAGGCAATGACTAATCCCCATGGAGGGAGGTCGAAGAGACTTGCTTCAGCCTTACCCCAGTTTCACACTGAGGAGGGGTGGAAACGAACACCCCGTAGCACCACAGCACCAAAAACCTTCATGGCAGCACTCAGAAGCTGTGCTGGCACTCAGCAAGTGAAGCAGCATCCTTTGGGCAGGTCAGCAGCAAGGGAGAGAGTTGCTGGCTAACAGGAATGCCTTTTAGAAAGCATATACAAGCTATCCTCATTAATTATGATTGCTTGTTCATTATTACTGTTATTACTATCAGTCATCTTATCCTTTGCCCTTTTCTGTCTATTTTCTACCCTTGTCGATCTCAACTGCAAGCTTCAGAAAACAAGGGTTTACATTTATCTTGTGCAGAGTGCAGTGGTGCTCCAGCACGGCTCCAGTCTCCAAGCACTGCTGTATTAATAGCAACAATCTTAGAGAGATACAAGGGGAAAAAAAATCAGAGCTGACAGATATTCCTGGATGATGTATTCACAATAATCCTTCATATTCCAGCTATAAGAAGGGAAGTATTAAACAGGCAGCTACAAAAATGAAACTGTTTCAGATCTTTTTCATGCAATCATTCTGATCCTGCTTTTTAAAGCATTAGCCAAGGAGCAACCTGAACCTCTACAGCACATCTTGGAACAACACAGGATGTGAAGAAGAGAAAGAGCTACTCGGTCAGTGTTTAAGATGACTCAACCAAGGCTACAATGAATTAAACAACAGAGGAGTTGGGTCCACACGCAGGCAGACATGACAGCAAACAGATCTGCTGGGCTGTGCTGTTGCAGAAGACATTGCTGAAACCCTGCTATTAATTGTCACAGCTAAAATTTACAAGCGATGCTGTATGAAAGAATTAGGCAAGTGCAACAATGGTTATTCCAGGTATGGAAAGCAATCATTACCAGTGATAAGCTAATCTGATAACTGTCTGGAAGAATCCCTATCAAGTAAATATTTGTGGTATGAGACTAAAACGTAACAGACAAAAACACTGAATAACTGGAAGCTTCTGAAGATGATAAAACACAACACACTTGGATACACGATGCATCCTATTTGCATTTTTGAGACAAATGTATTTCTGCCAATTGAGTATTTCCTTCTAGAAGACAAGTGGGTGAAAATCTATGCAGAAAGCTGAATGGAAGATATAATCATAAAAAAGAATTAATTTTATGAATAATCTCTCCTTTAAGAAAATCAGACCTGCTGAATATTCTCTAGAATCCTAGATAAAAATGATAATCTCCTAATGGAATAGGAACACGCACCTTCTGCAACAGCTGTCAGCACTCTATAACCTGTGATGATTATCAGACTGATTTTATTCTCTAACAAGTCATGCAATCTAAGCCACTTAACACTTATTTTTGAAAGACAATCTCACTGATCTCTACTTCACACTGTTTGTGATTTGTTGTGTGATGAATACAATATCTTTAACTACTGTATGCCTCATTTTCCACCAGGGGTAAACAAAACCACAGCATTATCTCCCAGCAGAGCTGCAAGAATTGGGTAATTCACAGGTACAACTACTGACATATTTATTGCTAAAATATTAGCAGAGCAGTACCTTTTTATATGGCTAAATCTACCTTGATAATCATCAGCAAATGTTTGGGAAGTTCCCAATACAGGGGAAAAAAAGGGAAAAGGGATTGGAGGAAATGCCCAGTTATCTTGTTCCCTTCCAGCTTTTACCGACTGACAGAATGCCATCTGTTGCCAGAACGGAAGACATTGTTTATAGATTCAGTTAATATGCTGAAATATGGATCTCTAAATTGCTGTCTGCAACACTACGATGAGAAACAGGTTTATAGTCAATAGTGTTAATAATCTAAAGTCCTTTCTGATTTTTCTTTAATAAGACTAAAAAAAAATCCTCTCTTGCACAAAATCCTCTTCAACATTCGGAAGGTCACTATTCAGTCAATAGTGGGTTTTTTTTATAGTAAATGAGGCAGACCTTAATTGGAATAGCCTCTGTCTCATGTGTATGTATGTGTGTGTGTAATCCAATCATCCAGATTTTATATTTTCAGAATTATATACCAAAATTGTCTGCAATGCTCATCATGTTTTTAGAGATGGTGGGTTCAGATTTGTAGGAAGATTAGACTTTGATCAAGTTTGTTCCACTGCAAGATAAATTCTACAGGTAGGCAGAAGCTGCTCTCTTTGAAATCCCACCAACCAGTGAATGTTTCAGGGAGAAAACTGGAGCTATTACGTTAACATAATTTAACTTTATGCTTTGTCTCACAAAAGAATGGTTTACCTTAGATTTACTGCTTTAAGACAGTTGTGTCTAGAAATCCTACCTAAACCCATGGCCTTCTCATGCTAGATACAGCATAGAAGAAGGAAGGATCTTTACACAGTAAGCAGATAAGACTTAAGAAAAAGGAAGCATTACTATTTCAACTTTACAGACACAGAATTGAGGCTGAGGAGACTAAGGTATAACAGTAGCCCGTGCAGAACCAGGAACTGAACCCTGATCTCGAGTCACCAACCTAATGACCTAATCACAAAGCATCTTTTCTGTAGATAAGCAATGACAATCTGTTTCTTAAGGGATAAAACAGTGACCCAGTTCTGCTTTCCTCTGCATTTGTGCAAGTCTGTTGCTACCATCACAGTCAGGGGAGGACGGGCCTGGCAGTCTCAAAGCCTGTATATGTATATATATATATATATATATCACAGAACATGATGTAAGACACCCCCAAAATAGTGGGTTTTTTTGCAGCCAGAATTTTCCTCTGTCTTCTTATATGGCATCAAACATTATATGAATATCAAATGAACTCCAACAGCAGTTGCTGTTGAAGATAAATGACTATCACCAGTAAGTTTTCCTGAATATCAGTTAAGGCAATATTAAGAACTCTACAGAAATTATCTTACTCATTAAAAGCATCACTTTTAAGGGCAGATACTGTGACAGAAGATGGACCTTAAAGATAGCAAATGGAGGTTTCTGAAAAGCAAAACATTTGATGGAACATCCAGTCCTTTTTTCTTCTTCCCATATATATGTATATGCGTGCGTAAACATATATATATATATTTTATTTTTTTTTAAATTTGAAAACATCCAAGTTTCCTCTCTTAGGAAATGCAGAGGCTTAAACTGCAAACTTAGATAAGATGAGAACACAGATTTTTTTTTGATGAATATGAAATAGAGATACTTATTTTCTGAACACCAACACCATTGGTAGCTATTATTTCGGTACTTACCATGGTTTATCCCGTGATACTTTTGAAGGAAACACTGTGTGCTGTTTGCTACTGGAGGTAAGTAGATTGTCTTTGGGCGTTTTGAATGGCTTTGAGTTGCTGCTGACAGGGTTATGGCCGCTGATACAGGATTTCGGTTTCATCTGTACTAGGGATGTCCTGGAATTGCAGGCTGGAGAAGCTGGAGAAGGGGAAGGTTTACACATTGAACCGTGTCTTCGTTCTGTAATGGAAAAATAATAAACCTTACAGCATTTCATAGGCTAAAAGAAAAAAAGAGTCGGGGAAGAGGCTATCGTTCCTCTCTATGCTAGCTACAATGATTTCATCACTCCCAAGAACACCAGTTCATCACTGTTGTGAATGTAATCAAGCTAAATGATAATTAAACATAACCAACTCCAAGCAGTGCTCTGAAAAATGCAAAAAATAGTAAAATTAATGCTAATAACCTATCAAGAAATCTCAAACCATTTCTTAAGCAATAAGCAACCACCAGCATTTGTATGAGGTGCACTAGGTGTCCCAGCTCCTTCATGTAAAGAGGAGAGTATGCAACAATTGCTCAGATGACTTGATGAAACACTGTGACAGACATGAGGTTGCTTCTATAATGGTTTATGAAGAATTCACATGACCCAGTTACTGGACAGTTTACTTTATGGCTATTTTGTTTCGAGTTTAATGGGAAGCTGTAAGTAAGGAAGACAACTGAAAGCCTGAGAAGTAGTGAGAAGTTTACTGATGCCAGCCATTGCAGAGGCAGGCTCTGCTTGGACGTGATCTCCAACCACCAATCCAGGGTTTTTATCACACAGAGCAAATGGCACGTGCAGAAAAGCAGGAAGTTTACGTATCAGTTGCATCTAGAGGTCAGGCACTTGTGCAAGCACTGCTTCACGCTCACACCAGAGACTTCTAAGCACCGCACAAAGCAAGGCCTTGCTGACCCTGCAATAGCAGAACAGGCTTCAGGACAGACCGGCTTCAGTCCAACTGTTTGCGTTTGGTTATGATTATTTAAAAGCTAAATGTCCTGTCCCTGAGACTGCTAAATAAAAAGATTGCTTTAAGAAAGTATTTGGCCATTCTTTACAAATTGTGTCCTTCTCCAGGGGATAAGTGCCTGGCCAGCACAGGCTGGATCACACTGTGCTGCAAGCAAGGGGCTTGGTGCTGTGAACTTCAGCACAGCTACAGGGTATTGCAGGAGACAGGGCTTGTTTTCTGCTGAGAGGTGCTATAAACCCCTAGCAGTCCCATCCCCCCATTCTCAGGAACACGGTTTCCCCATCCCCTTCACCCTGCAGCGAGCCAGCCCCAGTGCTCCCCAGCCAGAGCGGCAGCCATGCTGTGGGATGAGGAATTTTCCAGTCAGCAGGACCGTGCTCAGCAGCAGCTGACCCCGGGCTGCTGGCGCCCTGGCACCAAGAGGTTCTGCAACGGGATCAGCCAGGTACCCCCGCTGCCGACACGGCCATCAAACAGGCAAGTACACTGTAACTACGGACCCAGAACTTCGGACAAGCTGGAGGTTCTCCTTCAACACACACCAATTTTTCCTCGTTTAAAGCTTTCAGCACTTAACCTGAAGAGACCAAGTGGGTGCTACTCTGAGCTTGCACAGCATCCCCCTGTCAGCGAAGAGCAGGTTAAGGAAGCAACAGCAACCTGCTGCTGCCCGGGAAGGTTTTGTATTTACATCATGAGCCCTGCGCTCCCCGGTTTGATATTTCAAGGATAACTAAGAAAAATTTTCCCACAGAGAATCAAAACATGAAAATTTGTCTGGCATCCTCACAAGTAAAAACTTGCCAGTGGCAGAAGGATTCATCCATGATTAATTTGCAATAGGCAAATACCTCAAGAACAAAGAGACATGCTTAAAAAAAGACACTAAAGAATATTCCAAACTGTTTCTATCTCCAATGACTAAATAAAAGCACTTTGTATTAGAGACCAAGCACTTCCGTATCTCCATATTCACAAATTTAATTACAAATGCTGAAATTCCCTCCAGATTCTCCTGCAACTGAAGAACAAAAGTCTTAATTTTTTTTTTTAAATACAAAAAGTATTTCCCCTCACCCCCAATGCCAGCTGTCAGTTGCCAGTTTTCATCCCACCACTCACCCCTTCCACGTGCAGCCTCTGCCTTTAAAAGTCCTTTGCAGGAAGCAGTTAATTCATATTCATTTCACCTCACGTTGGTGGCAACAACCATGTAAGCTGTGCATCTGCCTCTGAAATGCAGAGCTTTACTCACAGGATATTTCATTAAATAATAGTTATTGTTTCGAGATTCACCAACCTTCTCAACAACTATTTAATTTTAATTAGCTTGATAAAAGTTTGCAACTTTCCCATTAATTGAGGACTGATGAAAAGGAACTGCTATATAACTAATAAACCCGAGCTGTATAAAAAGTGAAACCTGGGAAAGAACACAATTTCCATGTACAAATTATACAAACTCAGGATTAATTACTTCAATCTTCACCATGGCTACTGATATTCTCAAGACCGACTGCCTTCTAGTAAATTGTGTCTTTTATATCATCTCTATGGATACATTTGGAAGTGAAATACACTACTCTGTTATTAAAATTAATCTTCCGGAAAGACGGACATGCAAGATACTGACCATCTAAAATTATACGTTAAAGCCATCTCAGTATCACATGCCATAGCAAGTTATTTTTTAACAGCCTCTTTACACTGGGTTTTCAGTCAAGCTAAACATTTGGTGCTTTTCTCTGGACAGCTTTCTCCATTTATTAATTCCCAAGAGCCAACCAGTACATTAAACTTTGGATTTTTTTACTGTAACATAGAAAATGGTGGAAGAGACACTGTTGTGATGCGGCAAGACAATAAAGTCTATCTTACTATTTTAAATAAAGGTTTACTTAAAAGATTGGGAAGGAAAAGATTACAAGAATACTTATTTTATCTGAGTGTGTCAGATTGGTGGTCACTCTTGTGATTAAACCAACTGCTACATTTGGCGTTTCCTTTTACCTCCACAAACTCCCGTCTTCCCCCAAAACATGACTAAAGAAAGCCTTCTATGTTTCAGACAGGCTCTGATATACATTAGAGAATTATCAGCGTTACACAGCTTCCCTTGACGTATCCTAGAAGCAAAATGGAAATTATGACCACTGTAAAGTCATACAGGGGAAAGGACGTAAATAGCCAGTGCCACACATCAGTACTCTCAGATGCTGCTCTGACGGGTAAAATCTGCATGTCTACTCTCGTAAATGAATGTCACTTTAGTGTCAGCAAGAGAATATGGCAGCAACACCTTTCAAGTAGGGCCACAGTGAAGAAATGGAGGAGTAACTCCCTCCAAGGGTGCAGAAAACCACTGTTTAGGCTGGGCAAGCACAGCCTCAGGAGACTGGACTTGCCAAAGGCGTGAAACCTCATGGACAAATCTTGATGGTGAGGTCATAAGTAATAGCAAAATATTGATTTATTCCTTCTCAAGAACTATTAGGTTGACTAATAGTTCCTTCCTCCTTCCTTACTTTGTATGTGGTAATGAATCAGTATTAGGCACTGGTTATAAGTTTCAAAGAAAAATAGTGGGAATATATGACAAAGCGAGAAGGTTGTCAGCTGTGAAAATCCACTGCTTAAACCAGGACAGTGGTGCTCCTCTTTTAAACTGAGTTTCCTGGTCACAAAAATTTCTACTAGTTTGTCTATTAATATTTTACTTATATATAAGGAATTACATACAATCTAGGTATCTGCTATTACACAGCCTATGTAATAAATTAATATGTAAATAAAAGATATTTGCACTCAAATAGTTGTGATAAAATTAGATATTCACATGCTAACACATTCAAGAGACAACCAGCCATCTGTGCAAAAATTTCTAGGCTCATTTGCAGGTTCATGTACAGACAGATGAGATCTAGCAGAGCAGGTGAACTTGCACACAGCTGTGGATGTGGCTGTCCCTGTCTGCATATAGAAGTGGCACCAACACTGGGCATAAATGAACCTAAAGCAGAATGAAAATTCTTGCCCCTAAAAAAAATGAAGAAACCCTGCAAGGCAACTATAAAAGCAGTTATCACTCATAAGGTACTAATCTAAATCCTACAAGCATTTCTGCAGAAGCCTGCAATGCTGTGAATGTGCTCAAGTTCAAAAGACAAAAGAACTTTTCCAGTTCATTTAAATACTTGCAAATGGATGTTTACACTCCACAGAAACAACAACACATATTCTGGTTTGCCTCTAAATACCAGTTGCTGTCAAATCCAAGAGCAGAGAACACAATCAAAGTTACAATCCTTTCTACCACATTAATCCTCCTGCAACCCCTCAGCTGTCTCAGCACAGCCACTGCAGCAAGTGACAAGCAACATGTGACTTGTGCTGTCAAACAGTTTATGTATTAATGACTTTAATCTGGGAGGAAAGTTTAACATGCTCACTGAATTAACTGCACTTTCTAAAGAATCAATTTCAGATCAATATCTGTTATTTTTTCTAGTTAGTGGCAGGAGTGTGAAAGTCCAATGCTACATATCGTCCAAATATGCCTTGCAAACCCTGCATCAGCAGCATTGCAAGCGATCTTAGAACTATTCCAGGAGATTCTCCATGTCCTATGGAAACATGGACATAGTCCAACTTTCTCAGCCAAATCTGAATTGTTTGTAGATGTGAAGCCCTTATGTTGTTGGAGACTTAACAGTCCCTGAATCTCTGGAGCTTCTCTCGCATGCCCTTGTACTCCATTTCTAATCCTCCTTCCTGCATCTTACACCGTGCAACCCCCTACCTTTCCCCAAAAACCTCTGCTGCAGCTGCCAAAGTCCTCTAGGTCTGCCTTTGAATCTGTAATTCCACTGGATCCTCTCTGACGGGTCACCAGGGAATACTAGCAGCTGTTTTGCAGGAAACGCCACATCTCCTTCTAATCACAGGCAAAAATGCAAAGCAATAGAGAGGCAAGATGAGCTTCAGAGCCACAAACACAGCATGTGGGAAAAAGAGGCAAAACCACATTCTGAGTAGAAAGTCTCTGCGAGTTTTTGTCTCCACTCTCACACAAGATCAAGCACTCACCCAGCTCACAGCAAACCTTATTCACAACAGCTAATATGTTGCCATTAAAATACGCCAACCATACATTTCCAGATGGACTGCAATAGTTTTGTACCCAAGATGATTCTTATATGATCCTGAAATTGCAGATACCTCTAACCTGGATTACAAACAAAAACCATTTCTTAGTACATCTCATCTACATCCATTCTTACCCAACATGTGCTACACAAAATTGATCAAGTGAACAGTTTTTGCCCATAGTCAGTGTCTTCTCCACCAGCGAGACACAGAAGATTGCAAAGGGAAGAAGTCATGATACAGCTTGAGCATAGAGAAAGATAAGCCTTCGGTCTTTCAGTATTTTCTTGCAGGTAGTTGAAACAAAAGAAAAAAAATCCCTCTAACAATGTCAGAAGAGAGACACGAGAACTCTGTCAGCACCAGTCATTTTGAAACATTACTCTCGTTTAGCATGATCTGACTTCCTGTACACAAGAGGGCCTACAGCAAAAATCAATTTTCGGTTGACCCATGAATAACTCAGAGGCCCAATGCCATGTATTATAGCTTGGAATTACACTTGGTAAAAACAAATGCAATATAATGCTAAAACCCAGAAAGGTAAGAAAGTTATTTACTGTTAGTAAACATTTACAGAATAATAAAACTCCTTTTAAGCTTGTATTCATCACAACCCTGGAGTTCATAGCCCTTTTACTTAAAATAGCATAAAGTAACTGATCCGACTGCCCTTAACACAATATGCATAATGTCTGTTATTCCTCATTTACAATATTTAAGCAGATGGTAATGAAATTAAGTATCTGATCCACATGATGATTCTGTTTCAGTAACATATCCCAGTCTAGTCGATGAAGATGTTACCTACGGTAACTCCATATACCACCTATGCACAAACTTCAGTTTTTCTATTTTCAGTATATCCTGAGGTGTTTTGTTGCACAGCCCTTCAGTAGGCAAAGTTGAGCAATGCATACTTACAATTTCAGTAAACAGCAAGTGAAACCTGCCACCTCGGAGTGATCCCAGTTCAGTTTGCAAATGTACTTGGCATTAATTCTAAGAAAACCAAAACAGCAAAAAAACCACACATGCCCAAAAAGCGACAGCCAGTGACCAGAAAACTGAACAACTAGGCTGCTTGCAGAAATGTGTCATCCTGCAGTAACTGGCAGCTCGTTCATAACAATAGTACATAAACACCTTGTAAGCACTTTCATTTTGCAGCCACAGTCTGAAAAAAAACCCTAACAAACCATGGTACGTGAGGTTAAGCAAAAATAAACTTGGATTTGATGCAAGCAAACTACAGCGAGAGCGAAGGTTAACTTTACCAGCTTTTCTGACAAAACACTACTCCAAGTCCAGCTGAAAAAGTTGGGAAATAATATCTGCAAACCGTTCCACCCTTCTTGCGCTGCGCACTGGAAAGGAAACAGCACAGTCGGTTTCATTTTGATACTTCTTGTAAACTGACAAAGGAAATAAACTGCCAGCTCAAACCCCCGGACTGATCTGCAGCATAAAACACAGCTCGACAATCGCAAGCTTCATTCCAGGTCAAATGACATAATTGGGAAATTATCAAGTGCTAAAATAACCACTGTTCTGCTGGTGTTTGTTTACAATAAACACAAGCTTCGCTTTCTGACACAAACCCACTAAAGCGATTCTCCATTTCACAAAGTCTACAAGTGAGTAGGATCAGCAAAATTATGTAAAACATCCTGCTAGAAGAAGAAATGTAAACTGAGCCACTTACAGAGAGGAGCAGGCTGCCAACTTAATCTGATTCTACGACGACTGTAAACATGTACTTTTGGAACGTGAAACGATTCACATTGCCACAAATGCCGTCAGAGAGAGGCAGCAGCGTGATTAGGTATTCTGCACACGGTAAAAAATCAGGCAGATGACCTGCTGCAGCAAATACCAGATCAGCGCTCGCACACACCAACTGTTTTGACTACAGGCACTTGCTAAGCACCAAGTTTCAGGTCCTACCAGTTGGACACCAGAACTGATCCTGTGCCAAGAACAACAAGCACTGAAAAGGGCTGCAGGGTTTTTTACTTTCCTTTTTTGCTTAAATAATTGTTGATACAACTTGAGTAACTGCAGACATGAACCAAAGCACAAAATTAAAAGCAGCAAAACCCCACAAGTGTATATTTAGAGTAAGATGCTGCATTTTTTCTTTCTGGATTCAGGGAAAAGGAGGAGGGTGTTTGTGTTTCACACAGTAGGATGAACCTGCTGTTTTCCTGAAAAATCTTTTATTTATGGGATAACTTGGCATTTGCCAGGGTAATTATAAGAGACAGGATGAATAATCCCTAGAATATCACTAAACTACACTTAAATGGCCAAACCTCTTAAAAATGGCCAAATTCCACAAGAAGCCTCACACTCAGCATTTCCCAGAATATTTCCATTCCTCCTCAGTAGAAAGCATTATGAGAAAAAAAAAAAAAAAAAAAAGAAATAAGGTTCAAACAGAACTCCGGCACAGCAAAAAAACCCCGCTTCAAATAGTGCAAGTAATTACACTAATGTAAAATGAAACTGCTGGGTACTTGTCTGCTTCTTTTACAAGGATTTTGAGATCTAAAGATGAAGCTTCAAGGTATCCCTGATGTATCAGAGCAACAGGAAAATGGTGGAAGAATGAATACCTTGCTCTGGTGACAGTATCAGTCTTCACATCACTGAGCTAGAAGACTTGGATTTAACACTGGTATCAAGGCCTGTTTCTTCAGCTATAAAATGGAGATATTAATGACTTAGAGTATTAACTTGATTTAAAAAAGAGTTGGAGATTTAAGAAGAAATTCATCACTTCCTGTAATGACACAATTCCAGACATGTAATCAGCAATTGCCACCTGACGCACTGCTACTGCAGAAAAGCCTGACAATTTTCAGCTCTAAGTCATATGTATTTCCCAGCTCAGCAATGCCAAAAATCCCCGGGCAAAAAAGAAGTAACAGAGCAAGTGGATCTCAGGTACGCACTTACAAGGACAGCCCCCACAGGCCTTCTGCACCAGTCCCTTGGCACTGGTCTTACCACTTGCCGACCAGTGGTAATGGTAGTTCCAGAACTTTGCTGGCAGAGCAAGAAATGCATTTTCAGCCCAAACTCAGAGCAGGTACATCCGGTGAAATGATAAAATACTTTTAGCTATCAAACAACAGTACTTGCCACAAATCACGATTCTGTGGGTGATTCTATGTGTGAAGAGAAACCTTTTACTTGGCTGCTTGTTGGAAGAAAAAAGTAACTTTACATTTGACACTAAAATATAACAAGATGAACGCCACTTTAAATACAAATTTAAATGCAACTCACCTATTCATTCCTCCAAACACCAACCTTATATAATTTTACTCCAGACACACTATTTTAAATGGAAGTAAATTTACTACTGTCATCCTCTTATGCTTTGTATTGTGTCACAGACCTGTTTCCTCAGGCCCCAGGCAGGTCTTTCATATTCAAGGTCATCTGATGACATGTATTTTAATTTACTCACTTATCAGTAAAATATTTCACTGTAATTCTAGTTGCATCTTTAATGATACTTACAAAACAATAACAAAAAAAGTAATTTATGTGCATTTGTTGTTTTAGGAACCCACTGGATGTTTCCCTTCATCTATCATAAAACTATTACAGAAAACTGATACTTCTTCAGTGCTTTACTTAATCCAAACAGATATAATGGCATTTCTTTGTACAGATAAGAAAAGATAAGCCATGGAAGAGTGAGGTGGGACTACTGAGGGGTTTGGCAAAAACAATGCTGTACTACGACACTGAGAAAACAGGCTACCTTTTTTAGGAGACTTATGTTCCTGATCTGGTTTTGTGCACAATAGCATGTCAGATTTTATTCAATATCAAGATAACACATCACCAGCTCATTTTATTATTCCTTAGAAGAAACTTGTACAAACCCAGTAACTTTACTGATATTAGCCCAGAATAGCAGCTTTGCAGGACTTGAATATAATCTATTGTTCAAACCTTCTGGCTTTTTCGGCTCTAACTATTATTTGGGATCCAAAACCAGCATCTGGTGAAACAATGTATTCCTTAACAAGCTTTTTTCTAATTGGAAAAATAATGAAGTTTTTTTTTGTAAAAATCCATGGGTTTGATCCCTGAATTTGTTCTACGTCTGCTACCACGCGCTTCCCTGCTCCTAAGCACCGTGTTTCATCCCATATCCATATCCATTGCACCACCACAAAGGAGATGGGATTAGCTCCGTCTATAGGTACATGTGTGACAACTGTCAGCACAAGCATGCTACTGCCACATGAGATACTGCTCTCTGGCGCACACTAACTAAGGTGTTCTCTTCACAGTTGCTATTTTTCACAAAATTGCTGAAATTTCATATTTTGGAACCAACTCTGCAAAGAATTAACAATTCTTTGGCAAAAGTGGTATAATCACATAAGCCTTATTTTATCACCATTATTAATACTACTATCATTATTACAATAACTATCATCTTTTAGGAAACTCATGGTTTATATATGACCTTTTTTACTTGCTTTTCTGTGTTTGCCACTCCTCATGGATATTCCCAGGCAACAAATTAATCCCCTTGGAATACTCTGACATCTTTTGATCTGGCCAACTAAGGACACTGTTTCATTTTGAAAATTGAATGAGCTTGTAGTTACATTTTAGTTTGCTTTATCAAACCCTGTTGCAAAAGCAGCACACCTGTCAGTGCAGACTATTTCCTCATTCCAGATGTTATAGATAAATCAGCACACACATCTTTCAGGCACACTATTTGTCATAGGTAATAAGAAAATCTACTCGTTAGAATGCTGCAAAATGCCCCTAACACACAGCCTCCAAAGTGAATGTGCAAAATAATTTTTGAAAAGGTCACTTGCTCATGTTTCCTTCACTACACACAACAGCCTTTACAAACAAGAAACCAAATTCTCAACCTTGTACAGAACAAAACTGAACAGACAACACCGAATGACACACCCAAATACAAAAGTGGGTTTGCAGGGCACTTCTTATCTGTTCCTCTCCCTTAAAAATCTATTGAAATCTATATTTATATGCAACTTAAGATCTAAAAAGTCACTTTCTACTTTAGCTTGCTTCATTTATGACTTCTAACAGTGCAAATTAAAGAAACTCAGACCGACCTGTGCACAAATGAAATATATGCAAATCAGTCTCTGAGAGTCCAAGTGACAACTGCTTCACGTTCTGCCTCTGAATGTGCCTCTTAACCATTCTTTACTGCAATGAACTTCATGTATTACAAATTACTTGGTTTGGATAAACCATTTACCTGTTCATAATACAAACAGCTTTCCCACCATTGTCCTGAGAGTGTGTTGTAAATCTACAATTTTAAATGTCTGTTCTACCTATATAGAAGATTTCTTTCAAATGGGCCTTTATTAATTTTTTTTTCAATGCACTATATAATCAATAACAAATCAAGGCTTCCAAAATTCGTTGAAGCATGGCCAGTGTTTCAGATGGTTTGTGAAGGTATTTTCCAAGGACACATAGCAATTAGACGGCGGATCTGATTTTAAGGGATTCCAAGTTTACTTACCCACTCATGTTGCCTCTGTCATGTATGAATGGGGCAGGAATGGCACAGGGGAAAGAAACAGATGATTTCCATTACAACTACCTAGCAAGGTGCATGAGTGGCATGATGTGGCACAGCTGCGCAATTCAGCTTTCCCTCCTACCGCTTCCGATGCCTTGAACCAGCTGTCAGGCAGTGCAGGTGGTTCCAACTTTCCACGCATCCTCTCAGAAGCACACACATGCTGTGTTTTAGAAAAACTTTTAAGGAAAAACATAAGCACGTAGACACTCACCAGCTGAAGACTCGGGATATTTTTCCTATGAGGTGTTCTAATTACGTTCTATAATTACTTACATAAGCTCATTGGAGGAAAAAAAAATCACTTCTCATTAAAACAAGGCATAGCTCAACTCAGAACAATTCTTGCGAGCTTTAACATGGACAGTAAGCAAACAAACCAAGATCATTAGAAGTCCAACTTGCAAGCAAGTCCATACAAAGGAATCAGTTTTACCTGAAGACATTTAACTGTGAGCTCCCTCCTTTAACAGGAGGTCTCTGAGAACAAACATGAAATAAACATCTTTCCAAGGTATGTTTGACATTTATCAGCCGGTTTTGATTTAAACCACCTGAGTCACTTGGAGCACAGGTAAAATATTAGGATGATTACTTCCTACCAGGCTTAGCTGGCATTTTATAGTGCTAGAACCTGGCTTCATCCATGTTCCGTGTAACATGTCACACTTCAGGTGAGAAGAATGAAAAGCACATCTGTTCATCAAGAGATGAGAGTAGCCTTGGGTCAGCCAAGAAATGATTACAGGGGGAATAAGCTTAGAAGCTGACAGGAAGAAGAGAAAACAATTTTAAGACAAGGATTTCAAAGTGGGTTATTTATAGAGTCAACACTCAATTATCCATGGTCAGATTATCTGTACCAGAGATGCAGAAACAAATCAGCTCCAGCTGGTCTCATTAGCCTAGGTGGAGCTCAGTGCAAATGTTCCTATACTTCTAGGGACAGCGTGGGTCCAGAAAACATGCAACAACTTTTTTTCAGCATAAGATTGAGTCCTTTTTTTATGTAAAGTGAAGCTTGTCTCCATATGGCACTTCCAGAAGCAAGAGCATTGGGGAAAATGGCAAAGACTCCAGGTAAAGCCACCACCTTGCAGCATTACCCCCGTGCTCTGGGTAACTAAGAGTTTTACAAACTGAAGGGCAGTGTCAAGGCTGAGCTGGCTGCGTGCACTCCTGCCATGCTGTGTCAGGGCTGTGCCCTCTGCCTGGGAGCTGGGCACAAACAAGCACAGGATACTTGTGACAAAGCAGGAGCCAGGCATCAACCAGCATGGCAAACACTGCTAAACCTAAATACAGCGAGGATGGCCTCCATACAGAGCTGTGAAATCACTTGAGATTACGATTAACAGTTAAGTCATTTAAACCAGATATTCTAAATAAGGGAAAATTTAAAACTCTAGTGTTTTCCTAACTCTAAGAAAAACATAGCAACAGACAATACCAATCCAGCTTGAAGCTGTTTTCCTGGCCACAATGCCAAAAGCGTAACTGACAATGAAATAAAAAGGTAGATAGGGAAGGAAACGGAAAAAATCTAACATTATATTTCCTACCTGCCAGTTGCTTCCTCTGAATCAGACTATCTGTGCTCATGCTGAAGGGCTGAAACCTTTCTCCATCTGTCAGAAGACAGCGAACTCCAGAAGACGCTTTCTGTTGTTTAGACTCTTCTGGGAGTCGTCCCTCCTTATCAAATTGATGCTGTTCTAAGTTGAAAGAAATTCTAGTGTTTAGAGGTGACAAGAGATACTTCTAAATTGGAGGAGTCTGAGATTCAGTTTATTTTTTTCCAGCAATTGGAGTCACTTGACCAAAGAGGCAGGGAAAGGACAACAAGCAGGATACTGGCATGAAAAGTCTCAGCTATAATCAGCTGACTCCAGCTTGATTACAGAGGAGGCACTAAACTCTGGATTTGGCAAATGGATCACAGAGCAAGTTTTTTTCTGAAGCTTTTTGCTGAGTCTGCCAATTGGTAGCTAGACAGTACAGCAGATTCAACCAGCAATGGCTAACAAGCGAACCAAAACCAACCATGCCTGAGCTATCACCCCTGGGATTTGCCTACTGTATCTAAACACTGAGAGAAAAAAGTTTGTTTACACTGAAGAGCACAATGTGTAGCACAGAACTGCTCAAGCAGTTTCAGATGATAGCAAGAAACACAGGGTCACAGTGTGTAGGATGGGGTAGAGGAAGAGATCCCCTATCCCCACTAGAACATCATTGTAATCCTTGAGGAAATCTGCAGGTCCTAAGTCTACAACCTATTACCCCTCCTTTCCTTCTCTCTAGTCCTGAAAGCATCGAATTTCCAGGTTGTTTAAGGTCTGAAAAACACGTAATTTGAGAAAAACAATAGTTTAAAACCAGAATTCACCATGCTATGTATTACTTATCAGACCATTCTGGCAGTTTTAGTTATTATTTCTCCTTGTATTTCAGATCCCTAAATACCTATTGCCTAAAAGGTGGCAGCAGTGGAAATTGCAGAAGGTTTATTAGAGAAGTTTTATTGTCTTTCTTTGTTGTTTTACCTTAGGACATGAAGTTTATTCTCAGTAGTAGGAACTAGCACATTTTGGAAAGTGTAACATTCAGCAAACAAAAATGGAAAACATATCCTCTGCTGTACAGTATTTGTAGGTCTCATGTACAGTATTTATCTTGGATTACATACTAATGAGGACAGCAGCACAAGCACTGGAAGGAAAAGGGCTGTATCAAAAGGAGCGTGACCAGCAGGTCGAGGGAGGTGATCGTGCCCCTCTACTCTGCTCCCAGGAGACCTCACTTGGAGTATTGTGTGCAGTTCTGGTGTCCTCAACATAAAAAGGACATGGAACTGTTGGAACAAGTCCAGAGGAGGGCCACGAGGATGATCAGAGGACTGGAGCACCTCCCGTATGAAGATAGGCTGAGAGAGTTGGGGCTGTTCAGCCTGGAGAAGAGAAGGCTGCGTGGAGACCTCATAGCAGCCTTCCAGTATCTGAAGGGGGCCTATAGGGATGCTGGGGAGGGACTCTTCATGAGGAACTGTAGGGAGAGGACAAGGGGTAACGGGTTCAAACATAAACAGGGGAAGTTTAGATTGGATATGAGGAAGAAATTCTTTACTGTAAGGGTGGTGAGGCACTGGAATGGGTTGCCCAGGGAAGTTGTGAATGCTCCATCGCTGGCGGTGTTCAAGGCTGGATTGGACATAGCCTTGGGTGACATGGTTTAGTGGGAGGTGTCCCTGCCCCTGGCAGGGGCGTTGGAACTAGATGATCTTAAGGTCCTTTCCAACCCTAACTATTCTATGATTCTATGACTTTATTTACTGTAAACAACTGGGAGCAGAGACTGTTAAACGTTCAAAAATTTGCATCAACAGAAGGTTTAAAAGTTTTCACCTCTTATTTGCTGTAACAAGATTAGGCCAACACTCCCCTCCTTTTCCCCTAAGCCCCATCAAACTACGAAAGACCATAAATACAAAACCACTGCACTAGCTCACTGCCCTGCTGAAACTCTCAATTGCTGTAAGTTTTAAGGAAAGATACCCACGATATTTCCCCTTCCTGGGGGCTACTGCACAGCAAATTTCAGCCTGTAACTTCCAGGTAGATTGGCTGCCTATCTGTCAAGCACATACACGCAAACCACACTTACATAAACTTTCCGCTCCATTACTGCTCCCCCCACCCCAAGATATCGGTTCTAGCCAGGAACTTGATTACCAACAGACTGTGAAACACTTCAGAGGTAGCACTTACAAAAGGACAGTGAAATTTTATGGCGTGAAGGCTCCAAAGCAAAGTGTGGTAGCACTGGGCCTTGTGTGTACGGCTGCAGTCATACTGTGGATCAGAGATGCAATTTCTATTTCGGCTCCTCCTCCCTTTCAAAACATTCCTGGCTCATCTCTGGCTTCAAGCTGGTATTAATCCATGTCTGAATGAGGGTGTAGGAACAGGGACAGGGCAGACTGTGTAACAACCTTGAGTCTTTCAGCAACTGCTTCCTGGAAGAGGCTGCTCTTGTCCTGCAAGCACAGTGTGTATTGCTGTTCCCAAAGTAGCCTCGTAGACTCAGTGTATTCAAACAGGCTTGCTGAACTTGCTTTCACAAGCAATCTTGATTCACCCTGTATCAGAGATATCTCTCTTTTTTAGTGTTTTTATGCCAATTTACCAGTCACAAATCTTATACTCCCCTTTTTCTGCTTAACTGTAAAATTATTAAATGCTGTAGTGATACGGACTAATTTTTTATGACTTCTGTCTTCCTTTTCATAATTACTTGTCAAAATCTGTTACGTAGTGAGTTTAGAACAAATTATTCTATGCTGGTTTTGTACTTTAAGCAAATATAAATGTTGGTGAGATACCTCAGCACATTTCTAGCTTTACAGAAATGAGCTCATTTAACAGCCACAGTATTTCACAGACTTAGACAGATACAGCCTCTATCAGATAATAATGGTTTCAGGTAAACAAGTAGCTTTTCTCCCACCCCTGAAAACTCTAATGCAGTTTTCTAGTGTCACATAGATATCATAATTATAACCATTAAAAAAAATAAAGTAACGGACATACAGGACTTTAAATTTTTCTCCTTCTAAGTGCATTAGTACAAATAGAATGAGGCTGTAATCCATGCACACAGCAAGTAATTCAGCTGTAATTCATACTACAGCACAGCAGAGGTAAAGCGGTAATGCCGACATTAAACCTGATACTATAAAGCTTTCAGGTAATCCCTCTCTTTCCAAGAACTGCACAGTGAGAGAAATCAGATATATTTAAAGCATAATTCAGTATCATGAAAGTACTTACTTCCTTTAAATTTAAACTTGCACATCTAGAACTGCATCAAAGCTTCCAAAAGCAAACACTCAGCAACTGACTTGTTCTTTATTTAAAAAGCTCTATGGAATATGTATAAAAGAGTCCTTAAAAAAGTTGACAGCTGCTAATTCAAGAGTCAGCAGTTTCCCATTACAGTGGCACGTTCTATTTAAATCACTTTGGTACCAATGTCACATTATTAATTGAATTAAAAAAGAAACACCTCTATGAATTACATACTTCTAAGACATCACCTATTACCAGCGTAATCACGCAGTTTGCACTACCACATTGTCACATGTGAAAGACGTGGCAGAGCAAAACACAGAACATATAAATACATGGTATGTGTAAGGGAGAAATCACAGTAACTTTATGTTTCTGGCTAAGTTTCTAGTTACCTGCCCCTGTTTTAATTTGACCTTTCTGAGGCAGCTGCAAGTGGAGCTTAGTGTCTGCTCACAAGTTAAAAATCTCTGCAGTAATTTGTGCAGATAAAAATAAAAATCACAGACTATATTAGATTCCAAGACTGAGCCATTCCAACACGAGCAATGGTATCTGCACAACAGCATGCTGATATAGTTGGGAAAAAAACATATTCATACTGCAGATAAGGAAGGGTCAAAGTTCTGGTTGTGCTTGAAGTTTCAGTATTGGATCTTCCTGTTCCGAGTCCAAAATACACTTAATTAAATCTATTTTGTCCTTCCATGTTAAAGTAATTCACACACACCCCCCCCCCCCATCATGTATCTGCTTCTGATTTGCTCACTTATATTCTTATAAACCATTAGGCCAGTTTTAAAAGGTCTCCAGACCACAGGAGGCATTGCCACGCTTAGCCACACAGTCCAGAGCTGCACTCAGCCTTCCTGCAGAAAGCTCAGCCCAGGAGGAACCTCCCGGCATGGGGCAGCAGTTGCAAAGGTACCCTTGTACCCTTTAATGTCTCGATGAGTTTGTAAACTGTAAGTTGCTGACAGCTCTTGGATAAGTGTTATTTTTCCAGCAGCAGTCAGCTAGCTGAGGGATCCTTTAACACACAGACCTGACATTACACAGGTATCTAAAACTGCGGATGCTTCTCTCCAGCAACAGCTGTGTGCTACAATGTCGTGTGGCTCCTACAGCAGGCTTATCATGCTGCTTGTCCTCACAGGCAACAAACCAACCTGGGGTCTTCAGCGACCCGGACTCACATTCAGGCCCCAGTGCAAAACCCAATCAGCAGCAGCTGTCCCCGTGTGCTGACAAGTTCACCCATGGGCACTCCGGAGCCCACCCCTGGCAGAGGCTGCTGGCTGGCTAGTGGGGTCAGTGGCACTGAGGCTGCTGGGAGAGGAGGATTGGTATGGGAGCTGCTGTCTGGGCACATCAGCAGTGCCGAGCAGTGCTCTGTAAACAGCAGACACATCTACTGACGCATGCTCCCAGGGGCACTCATCTGTCTTTTTTCTAGCCTCCCTATTCAATGCAATGAGCAGGAAAAGCCCAAACAGTAAAAAGCTCAGGGTTGGCACTGTAAATGCAGAAATTTTGATTGTGAAAACCCTGTTTCATTAATCACTTGATTCTTCTCCTGAGAAGTTGTCAGATTTCTAATGCAGTTTAGAAAGGCTTACAGAAAGCAAGTCCTTCAAGGAGATAAGGAGACAGCAGTACCACAGCTTCACCCACCTCCAGTAATGTTACATGCCCTGTCCTTCTCTTTCAGACTCTAGCACTTACTGAGCTACATAGAATACACAGTAACTAGTAATCAAAAATTAAGCTTCTGAGGATTAATAGTCTTTGATTTTTATACAGCGGTGTCCAAGGGGACCCAGAATTAAGATCCTGTTACAGTCAGCTGCTGGAGAAACACGTAAGTTCTTTATCACCTATTTTTCATCTTACAAGTACTCCATACTCACAAGTACAGATATCAGAGCTATGGTGTCACCGCCCAAAATAAAAAGCTACATCAACAAGTGGAGCTTTGCTGTGGCATAGCTCTGTGTGTTAAAGCATCTCTGAGCCAAACCCTCAGCTAGCTGACTGCTGCTAGAAACAGCAGCTTCCCCATTATCCAGAAATACTTCCTTTGGCATCACTCTCAATATTTGGAATGGGAGTATTTTTAAAGCTTACCCAATGCCATTACAAGTAATTTGTTTCAACCATATTTAAGGTGGCAGCCCCGTAACTCTCCCCACATACATGCAACTCCTCTTGCAGCCTAGCTGTGGCTTGTCCACTAAAACCAGCCGAACCACCAAGTTGCAGCAGATCAGCATGGGACCCTAGTTTAAATGCAAATTTATTCTCACAGCTGTGCCCAACATGAAACACACTGACAAATGCAAGCTCACATTATAAGATACTTACAAACGTTTTAGGATCAAATGCTACATATTTGCACACATGCACGGAGTGATGTTCCCCAGGAAATAAAGATGGAAGATGTTCTCTGGAGTGCTGCCTTCCCCCACTGCGCACCCTTCCCGGCTCTGCAGGGATCCCAGTAGGGAACGAGTGGGAATGGCCCAAATTTATTCAAGCTTGTTTCTTAATCACAGAATCCTCTGCCTGAGGCCTTGGAAGAAGACAGAATGTGGCTGGCAGTGTGGAAACAGAGAACAAGCAATCTTGGAGATAAGTTATGGTAAGGAAGCTCTTCAGCAGGCACTGTGCGTTCCTTCCAGACCAGCTTCAACAGGACAGAAGAACTGGATTCAAGACATCCTGACCCAAAATGGAGCCCAGAAACTTAGCCAACAGATCTTTGAAGGTGCCTAACTCTGTTGGTTTGTAGGGTTTCTCTAGTTTAATTTGAACATGAGGCTAGAAGTAAAAATAAAACAGATTGTACGTCTGGGACATGCACCTACCTAAGCAAAATAATCCTGAATGCTTCTGGGATTTGTATGTAGGAAGGCAGTCCCTGCAGGTATACATGCCTCACAGAAGAGACAATCACTGAAAACAAGGAATAATGAAACAAAATAAAATATGGAAGGAGAAATACGCAGAAGAGAAGAGAAACAAGTAAATGGTATAGAAATACTAGGCAGGTAGTATCAAAATGTAAATAAATAATAAGAATGAAGTTTAAAAATTACTGGAAAAAAAATTCCAGCAAAAATATAGGCTTATAAAAGCTTCAGCAAAGCTGAGGAATTGAGGGCTGAAAGAAACTACAGTTTGTGTGGCATAGCCCCACCATTTTATGGCTAGGATGTTACACACTGCTAATACCCATTTGTATGTCTCAGGTTTGTGCTTGCGGAGCAGCTGTCAAAGCATGCTGTAACACATAATCCGGGGATCCACAGGACTGCAAGGCTGCTGCAAAGTGAGTGGTGATTGCTACCTCACATGAGCATGTGACAAAAGCTGTATCACAGGTTTTGAATGGCCAGTAAGTCATTGTGTGGTTCTAAATGTTTAAATTATAACACAGGTCGGGCTAAGGAAGGGTTAACTTCCACACAGACATGCACCAGAATAAGGGGGTAAAAGGAAAGAATGCATGGTAACCCTACAAAAGTCTAGCAGAATTAAATTTAAAATAATGCTTTTGATATCTGAAAATAAAACCCATCTTCTGAAAAGCCAGGCTAACGTTAGGTCTTGTTTAAGACACAGTCAGGATGTTGACAGTTTTCTGTATCTTAGTATTAGGCATCTTAAGTGATCCATCAATAGATTGCCTGAACCAAACGTTTCAGGAAGTGATAACCAATGCTTTCATTTTCAGTCTAAAAAGGGGAATTTATCAACAACATCAAGACACTTATTTAAATATAAAAGGGCTCCTACAGTTGAGATGAAGACCAGAAACATTAACCTCATAAAATAACTTCTTTTAAATAGTCTTCCTTGTACAACATGGCACTAACAGAGACAGTTTGTGCTGATGTTCTGCACTCAGAGGACATATTGCACAGTAAATAATTATTTTCTAACTCTGGAATCCTAATACAGAAGTTTCAGCTACAGAATCCACAACATATAAAAGGCTGAGGACAAAACAAGCCAACAGTTACAACTACAAATCATCATAGGGAATACATGGGAAGGGAAAGGAATTCATTTTTTTTAAAGTATCACCATCTTTGCACGTCTCCCAGGTTTCAATTAAGGGACTAAAGAAATAAGGAGCCACTAGGAGTGATTCCTCTGTAACTTGCTCCTTTTCAGCCTATAAATGTGCCTCTGGTAATAGCAGTACTACATAAAAAACATTAAGGAGACTCCTATTTACCAGTGTCTGGATATAGACATTAACTTGCCTGATGTCAGCACGAAGTTAGGATATCAAGAGCATTCTTAATACTATCTTGAAAACAAACCATGTAATCTCTGTAGTTAGTTTTGGACTGATGGAGCTGGGTTTGTCCCCATTGAAAAAAAAACCCAAAAGCGGTGTGTCCGGCTTCACTTTACAGTAACTTTTTTGTGCTGTGTGTCAGAAGAATATTCCCATAGAATTTTCAATAGGAGGCCCCAGATTTAAATATTAAGTGCTTTCCTGATGGACACTGGCACTACCAGACAGTTTGCACATTCAAGCTACTTGAGCCTGGGAACATTTCTTAGTACCCAGTACACAGAGACTGCCTAGTCTGGAATGTGTTCTGGGACTAACACTTCGAAATGCAGAAGCAAGAGTAATCTGCTGGGAGTATCCATGCTTCTTGCTACAGCTAAGCGGGCCTAAAATAGTGCCAAAATTAATTTTGTTTCCTCGTACTGCTAGGTAGGTCAACATGCAGGGTTGTTTTTTTTTTCCCACCTAGAAACAAGGCTACAGCTTCAGCAATTCAGCACCAGCAACAACAGAACAGTCTTCAGGCAAAAAAACTTAACCCATCAGAGAAACCAAACTCCAGCATATATATTTGAGTGACAGCCGTATGAAGTGTTTCAGGTTTTTCTGTAATTGTATATTAATCTCACTCTGAGCCCCAAATCGGATTTTTTGCGTTTCAGTGCCATGGATATTTCAGCACCAAAAGACAGAAAAGGGATGTTAGAGAAGTGCAAGTCAGAGCTCTTGGGAAAGCCAACACTGTACTGATTTTGCAGGCAGAGATGATTTCAGAAATACCTCTAGAACTCTAGGTGAGTGTTTCTACAGATGGCTGGTAAAAACTACCAACAGGTATCTTATCTAAACCATATTTAGCAGAAAAGAGGAGTGGTCACCCAGATTTCTATGAACTCCAAATATCCTAACTCAACTCCAACAGAGCAAGCATCTGATCCATTTTCAGAAACACACTCTAAGAAGCTGGGTTTGTGGCCTATAAAACACTTCCACTACTCTTAAAGCATTATAGACCTTTATAAACAAATCAAACAATTGTTGTTGTACTAACAAGTGGTGCTTGACAGGCACTCAGTTATGCTTACGATGTCCTACAGATCAGACTGATGCCTCAGCACTCTCAGACTTTCACAGCAGCTCCTCCAGAAAAAAGCCACGGCATTCTGGCTTCTCGCTCAACCTCTTGGAAATGGAAAGTGATGAACACAGGTTTAACTGAGGAGTGCTTTAGTGCTGCACAGTTCTCTCCTAAATCTGTAAATTAGACTGTTATTCCTGGGAAATCCTAGACGGCCTGGGATACATCCCTACCCCCAAGATACTCCTGCTTGCCCAATCCATGTATCTGAGATTTGTCCCTATTTCAGGCATGGGGACAACTACTCCGATCCCTTTCACTTAATTGCAGTCAGCTCTTGAATGAGGTTTGCCCCATCCTTTCATATGGAGATGTATGACAAACACGGTGCTCTCTCATTCTTCATCAGGTCAAGGTAGTGTTGCTCATTTAGATGTCAACATGCATACAAGTGACATTTTAAAACCAGTTTCAAATACTGCAACAGCATAAGAAAAGACAACCTGTCATATGCTTTCTTAGGGAAAAAAAAAGTCATCTTTCCAGAAAGTGCTTATTTAATGTCTGGCACAGGATTTCTCTTGGTCATCATCCTTCGGGGTTCCTTAGAGGTAAGTTTTTTTTATTAAAATATTGAAGCAACAAACAATGAAATTTTGTTTCCATTTTGAGTTGAGCAGTTTTCTTGCTGTAAAACTTCTGAACTATCTAGGTCAGTTGAAGTAGCAAGCAATGAACACACTGTCATTCCAAAATGTAGCTAGAATTAATATTGTACAATCACATAAACCCCAGTCCTTGTTCTCAATTGATTATAAATGATGATGTCAAACGCTTGGGCACCAGTGCCATGAAGTTCAGCAGTACTGCTACAGGTGTAGCATCCTGCTTACCTGCTTCTAGGATAATGGATTAAACTAACCAACAAGGAATAACCCTTTCTTTCCCAACATTTAAACCTGCAATTGTTCAAGCAAGCTCATGGAGAGCTTCAATACTTCTCTCACACAACTTTTTCCACTGCTTTAGGGCTCTGAAGCTTTTGAATATCTTTAAAGAATATTTATATGTTAAATGATACATAAAGAGCTAATGAATGCAAAGTAAAACATGCAAAACCAGTGTTTCGATTTCAATGCTGTACATTGCAGTGGTTTCCTAAGTTTATTACTTTTGTCCTCATACTCATAAGCTCCTTAAAGTGTTGCATAGAAAAGGCATCAAATGTATCCTTTAACGACTTAGAGCAAACAAGAACAAATTTCTTGCTTGATGTGTGCAATGCCACCTATATCTTCACAAGCACAATATTACCTTTCTTAGCCGTGCAATTCCACAATCCCTTGTCCTAGTTACTATCTCTTACTGACTAAATTCAACTAATAATAAAGGGTTTATTTCAATTAGTCTCTTAATCTGGCATTAGAATCAGTGATTTAGATTTAAATTAAATTCACATGATTTCCACGTCCTGTGGGTATGCACGTTTTGACAGTACTGCAAGCATGTACTGTGAGTTACACAGAAGTTGATTGAAACCATCAAACCAGTATTTAATTGCTTGCTAACATGTACCTCAACACTGGCTTACAAAGAATAGTCCAGAGTGGGTTTATCTGAACATACAAAAGTACACTCAGGAAATACATTTTTAAGTCACCTGCATACACGAAAGGAATACAGGTTTTATTATTACATTTTTAATTCCTGAATCACACATTATGGCTTTTTTCCATTATTTGCCTTGCAATGTAACATCTGTGCAGTCTCATTAAATACATTTGCTCAGATCATGGGCAATAAAAGCAATTCATAAGTAAAATTCACAGAGTTTTTGCAGAAACTTGTATTCAACCTGTCTCTTCCCTCCTGAATTCAGTGCTGCAGAAGGCAACATTCTGGATATGCATTCCAGCAGCCCTCACCATTTTTTCCCTAATTTAATTCTCATTTTCTATAATTTACAACTTTAGTCCTATTCAGCCAGAATATGTGGAGTTTCAGAGTTGTCCTTCTACACTTTCTATGTCATTTGATAATATTCACAGGCTTACCCCACATATTAAAATTCAGTCTGTACCACATCCCCCTTCAGGGCTGTGAATTTCTGTTAGAGATAAGCATCCCTTTTGGGGGACGCCACCACCAATTCTTAGATATATCAACAGTCTGTAGATACCACCTACCAAAAAATACTCAAATCTGATCAGGCATAGCCCAGAAAAATACCACTTTAAGATTAATTCAAATAGTAAATATTTCATCTTCAAGGTCAGTGTCCTTTTCAAAAGATATGCTTTTAAGATTGCAGTTTAGATAAGACAGGCAGTGCTGATTTAATAATTAATTGCTGCTGCTGTTCCCTCTGTAAGTGCTACTCTGAACCACACATTCTCCCTGCTTTTATCTTGCACCACCTCTGGCTGTCACTTGCTGCCCTGATGGCTGAGCTTAGCACGCTAAACCATCTGAAAACTAACCAAAGAAAGGGGAAGAAGTGCGAAATCGCAAACAAATCGAAGTGAATAGCTTTCTCCTGTTATTTAATACAAACTTGAATAGTGTCACTACGGGGTGATATGAGCAGTAGCAGTAAAGGTAAGGAAGAGGATCCTAGGCCTGGGCAAGAAGGGCAAGATGGGAGGAGCTGACTCTACCCTCCCTGCAGCTGTGTGCAGATGCCCATTAAATGCCCAATGAGCAACAACCTGACACAGTGATAGCCAAAAGAGCTGTAAAAAGAGCACCAATATCACCAACAAAGAAAATATCCCAGAGAGACAATAATGTTTTAAAGCTACTGAAGGTTTTGCTGCTGTTGAAACAGGTTCTTGCTTACTTTACAAGGACTGCACTTGTCACACGACCTGGGGCTGCTCTCACAGCTGAGCCCCCAAACTGTGTTGTCTTCCTCCAATCTATCAACACTTAGCATCGAGGCTCAACGGTTTATTCCCACAAAACATCACTGACCACTGTACCATTTATAACAGTGTTATTTTGGGAAACAATGGCAAGTGTTGACAGTCTGGCATCAATCACCTGATACTTGTCCCACACTGGCTGGTCTTAGCTAACCTAGCTGCCTGCAGCTACAACCCTCATAGAGTAGAGAAGACAAGACAAATGTGGTGAGAATGAGGACCTCTCTCTTCATACAGCAGTATTTTGGGAAATATGATCAGGAGTCTATGAGGAACTGGACACAAAAGGAGAAAAACTCTTCATCCATTATTGCTGGATGTCACCAAGAAACAGCGTGCTTCATTTTCAAGTACAAAACACTAGTATAATTTAGAACTGCTGGGCCTACTGGATGCTACAGACAGACTTCATCAGTGACTTCTACATACTGAAGAATAGACAATTAGAGACTAATACAGAAGCACAGAGAATTTGTTACAATGCTTCTATATTCAGTGTACCATATTAGACGTGGGACTCAATGCTGCCATACCTTACTTATAAGACTCACACATTTCATCGCAAAAACTATTAATCCAGCCACTGAAAATTCTCTAGAACCTAAACTTTAAAATAGAAACATTTTGCATGTTTACTTTGCCCCGAAGTTTTTAAGTAAAAGATGAATTGGAAATACAACAGTTTATTTTCTCTCTTAATTAAATCCAATTTTTCAAGTTAAATAGAGAGTTTAAACCCTAAAATCTCGCCACATTGAAACAAACTGGTTTTGCTATATTAAACCAGTAAGTCAGCATGGAATAAATGCAACATAGGTTATCCATCAAAAGAAAAAACAGTATGAAGTAGAGCGATGAATTGCAATCAAAATTAAAAAAGCAAACTGCTACAATATAACTTTTCTGTAAATGCCTAATTAATAAAAACACAACCAAACATGACTGCAATTAACCTTTTACTCTAGATTAATATCGACCAAGATGAAACATATTTTAATGCAAGAGTGTGGGCTACATTTTAAAATAGTTTAGTCATTTTTGCCATTGGTACAATCTAATGTTTTTAGGAATGCAAGTTATTTTTATTTGGCAGCCAGATGCAGACATGTCTGGAACTACATTAAGTTCTGGAAAAACTGGGAAAATCACCATTCATATGCTTTCAAAAGCTTCCCAAGCACATGAATGGAAGCTGTGTTTGGATGGCAAAAGTCAAATAATTTTGAAACTAGATTAAAGGAAGGAAGTAGTGATTTATGTGCAATGTAACCTTCTATTCCACATAAACCTGCTTGTGCCTACTGACCAAGATTTGGTCCATGCTTACAAGCAGGTGCTAGTGCAATGATGCATTATGACGCAATCTTTAAGCAATGAACTATGAGCAACTGCTTTAAGGAACGTCCTTCCTGCACTCGGCACCAGGAAAGGCAATGCTGATTAATGGGGAGAGGCACTGCTCGGCCAGTGGAATCCCACAGCATGGAGGAAGCAGTGAACACCAGGGAACTCTCCTGGGGAAGGTAAAGCAAATACCCTTATATCATGGTGAAAATGTAAGGCAATAAAATAACTAACTTGCTCAGCCTTTCCTCTTGTAGCGTTTTTTTATATAATTAAAATAAGCAGCTAAATGTCAGTATAATGATATGAAAATTCTCTTTGCTTTCACTTCCGTAAACCTAACACTGAATGACTACCTCACCTATAGATGTCTATACTGTCTTCACCTGAAGGTAAGCCTATGTCTCCATGTCCGTATCACATAATACATGCAAAGCTCACATGATAACATCTTACTTTTTGTAATAATACTGATTTTCAAAATTTCATCATTCTTCCCTTTTACAGATAAACCAGCAGACAAAAGGTATTTTAAGCCACAGCACAGCTTCCTATACAATACACAGCATAGCTGTCACTTTTCAATTTAAAAAAGTTATTAATCACTACAGCTTCACCCAGCAACACGTCTTATGCATATCTCTAGATGATCTAATTACACTTCTGGGTTTTAGTTAAAAAAAAAGAGCAGAGTTTAGTTTTTGCAAACAGCTGTGCCTTATTTTTTAAACAATATAACCAGACAAAGTTTCAAAATCTCTAGAAGTATCTTTAGGTGATCTGAATCACTTAATTCAGCTTAATACAATCACAATTGAACTTAACACATCCCACGCCAGTCTCTAAGGGTGTAAGAAGTAGCATCAGCTAACATTACATTGACCACACTTTATCCTCTGATATTCCTGTTCAAGGAATGGCACCAGCTCAGTACTGTGGCCACTCAAACTTTATCAAATCTTACAAAACTTACATAGATGCTCTTGGCAGAAGCTTCGCAGACACAGAGCCCCAAACCCATTTCTCCCAAAGATGAACAGTACACAGCTTGCTAACCAAGGGGATCCCAAAGAACCCAGCTATACCTGCATAACATAACATGCTTATGCTGTATCTGTGTTTCTCCTTCAACTTGGAGGGTTGAATTATTAAAAACAAACCAACCTCCCCCAAACTAACCATTAAATGGAACCCTTTAAAAACAACTGGGACTGATCTGCGTGGTTCAGCTGAAGCTGAGCTTTAAAGCAAAGTATATCAGAAAAAAGAGAATGGCAAAACTTAACCAGTAAAACGAGCTTAGGTCAGTACTGATGCCGTCTCATCCAGTGTAAGCATCGTGTGTGAACTGCACTAAGAAAAAGAAACCTAGCTTAAAGTGGGGAAACCAAAAAAACCCAGAGCCAGGCAGGGTGAAACAGAGCCTTTAAAAGCCCGGCACAATTTGCAACACAAACACTGAGAAGTGAGCAGCTTCCTCTTTGAATGAAGCAAGGCTCTGACCCCTTCCTGTGTCACAACTGCCAATGCTTGCTTAATATGTTTTCTACTGGCAGTAAAACAAACACCAATTCTATCAGCTTCACAGACACATGTGTATCAAAAAAGACACCACATTGATATTACATCCAGTTTTAGAGGAGATAGAAGATGTATTTGAATGAGGGTCTTCAGATCTTTGTTGTCTGGACTGCCCTGCAAGGTTACCTGTGAGGAAATAGCTTATAATTAATACTTTATAAAACAAGTTTTTAAAGACGATGCTGTACTGCCACATAGGAACACAAAATGACTGCTCTAAAAATTTACAAGAAAAACACAAAAAGACCATTAAGAAAATGCTACCTTGGCATCTAATGTAACTCCAAATGTACGCTTTATAAAGCTGAGTTAGCTAAACCACGCTTTATGCATCCATTTCCTTCACAGACATAAAATGCCCAGGTCAGATCTTCAGTTAGCTGACTCTTACAAGTCACACACACAAGTTACAAATGATTATGTTAACTGAAATGAAGGCACCTATAATACTTTTCCAATAAGATTTTCTCATAAAAGAGATTGCAAAAAAATGAAAGCAGCAGTGGGCCCCTCAAAATACTGTTTGGGTAGATTTGAGTGGAATACAGTTTGTATCTGCCAAAGCTAAAGAGGGAAGTGTGGAAAGTAAAGGTGTAACATACTGCAGCAGCAGAGATGACAGTTTTATTAGATCATAAACACGTAAAAACATCACTTGTTTTACTTGCTTAGCAGTTGATGATATGCAACTCTGACTGCAGAGAGTCAGCTGGCATATTGCCATTAATCAGAACTTTCCAATAGATATTCTAATTTTCCTTAAACATCAAAATAAATAATTACAGTGTTCTTTTTTTTGGTTTGAAAGAACAAACTACCAAAAAAGAATAATAAAATCAATCCAACCTATGTTAAATGTTAAACTTAAAAAAAACCCCAAAACCAAGACACAAGGCAATTCTACTAAACTTACATTAAACTAAGATAGTTTAAAACCTGACAATCTTTCAGTTTTATTAAATGGAACTATGGAGTAAAAATCAGTGAATAAACTAATGGTTAAACCAAAACCTTGCATTAGGCTAGCTGGATTTTTTAGTGTCAGTGGTATATGTTTGTTTCTATAGCTCTCTTTTGAAACCATGATACTTGTATCAGTTATTTGAACTTTGTTTCATCTCAGTGATACTATCTAGCTAGAATTGTCACACCCAGACCTGTGAGTTCAAAACCAAACCCAAGTGGTCTGCCTGAACAGTTGCTTCTGGTACAAATGCTGGCAACAGCTTTGCAATTCCTTCATGTAACTGCATAGAGCCATTAGCAACTGGAAATAAAATGTTCTATCACAGTGCTAGAGTGTAACTTAAATCCCTCCCTGTGGATGAAAGCAGAGCAGAAGAGGCTGAAGCCAGCTTGGCCAGGTTTCACCGACACAGATCTCAGAAACAAGACAGAAAGGGACTGCACTTTTCCCTGCCTACATTTCCATTTTGACTTTTCATCACGTGAAGAGTGAACAGGCCACTCACAGGTTCAAGATGACTGGGCACCCCCAAATTAGGACAGAAGCAGTATTTCAGCTTTGTCCCCTCATCCCTCTCTACACCATTTGCTGCAAGCGCTAAGAGAGAAATGCGATGGGAAGGCAGGGAAGCACATGGATAAAGCTGGCACACAGTGTCACAGAATCACAGAATAGTTAGGGTTGAAAAGGACCTTAAAATCATCTAGTTCTAGTGTCAAAGAGGAACAACCTCAGAGTGCACACAGGCAGGAGATTCAGTTGACCCACACTCATGGTAAGATAAAATCTTTTACACTGTTTGTTTCCAAGAACTCCAAAATTGAGGAATGACTGAACAGGTACAGCACTGATCTCAAAACTAGTAATGGCTGTGAGATGTGGCAGTCCAGTATTCGTAGTTTTGTTTCATTAATTTATAAAAATAAACCAGGGTGAAAGTTGTAACCGTTAACATGGACTGGATATGACAAAATCCTGACCTGTATCTCTTCCTAGTTTCCCTTAAAAAAAGCCCCAACAAACCCTGCTAAGCATATCCCTCATTGCAGTACTGGTGTTAACTTTTCATTCTTGCCCCTTTTTGAATACAGACAGGCTAATTTTGATGTGATCTATTCTCTGCCTGCAGATAAGTCTTATGGAGCAGTAGGGATCTAGATTATGGAAGAGAAGAAACCCCAAAACATTCCAGTTCTTCCCAAGACTGACAAACAGACACTAGATGAAGTTTTCACAACTCCAAGGACTCCAAGCTAGGAAATGCAAACTTTGGCCTGGGGCTGTGTGCAACATCCTTGTGCACATCCTTCTTCTGCTCTTGGGGGAAAGGGCCATATATATAACTTTATATACATATATACACACACACATATATATGTATGTATGCCTGTATGTATGTATGTAGTTAGTTTCTTAGTTTGGGGTTTCCCCCTTTTACCTCTTTGCAAGAAAAAAACCCTGACCTCAATAGGGCGAATGTTACAGGGCATCTGGGGTTTTATCATGCCACGTGTTTGGGAATATTTAAATCAGTCCACATATAGCACAGCCGCCAGACCAACTGGACATGAGCTGCGCAGCAATGAAACAGACATATCGAAGGGAACACTCAGGCTTTGACAATCAACCCACTCCTGATAACTGCAGTCTGAGCATCCTGACTGTCCTCAAAATTCTTTATATTCAGGACACATCAGTAGGTCTTGCTGATCAAAACACAGGAGCTGGTATTATGGCTTTTCCCCCCACAATATCAATTTATGATTCTCTGACAATTCAGTGACTGGTTTTATTTCTCTTTATGACCAGCTATTTAGACTTGGTTCAGAAAGTGGATTTGTTTTTAAAATTCTGATAGAATACTAGATATTTCTTAATATTTTTTATTAAAAAGCCATTTTAACTCTCCAAACAAAAGAAAGGTGGTGAACCCCAGTCAGACAACTGTTTACCTGATTAAAGCACTTATCTTGCTGTAACCAGTGTGAACCCAGATCTTCTCTACAGAAGAGGGTTCTATGAGGACAAAATATTGTGAAGGGTTTTGAGGGGGTTTGCTCTCCCTTCCTCCCTCCTGATGAACTTATTTCAACCTTTTATAAATACATTTCCTGAAACACAGATTGGATCCCAACTGAGTTTCTTTCTGGTCAGTTAGGGATTAACTCTCTCTCTTACTCTGTTCAACAGCTATTTAATTATTTTATGCAAAATAAAAACATCAAAAGTAGAGAAGAAATTGGTGTGGACTTGAACTTGTGTCTTCCAGTAGCAGAAGAACCCAGTTGGTCCCTCAGCCTGCAGGTAATTCTGAGCCTCCCTCAACCCATGCAAGCATTGTTGTTCCTCCACTCCCGGGCAGATGAGATATCCAAAATCATTTCTTTATGGAAAGGAGAACGCAGTCCTCGCAAGCGATTACAAATACCCATGAACACCATGTAGCCTGCTTACGGTGCTCTTGATTCAACTCACCTCAGATTAGGGAAGAAAACAGTAAATAAGATGCCTCACATGGCATATTAACTGTCGTAATCTCCACATTAGTGACTAAAGGATCAGATACCATTGGGCAGACCTGGATTTTCATTTCTCCTGTTTTTTCTTCAGTCTCCTAAAAGAAATACATTACCTTTGGCCAAGTGCAACACTTCACCTCTACACACATGAAATTTATTTTGGTATGAAAATAAGAGAAAAATTAGTTATCCCCAGGCCATTTCTTTAATGTGAAAAACCTGTGTGAATTCTTCTTCAGCAAGACTGAAAAAAAAGCCCCACCATTTTTTCCAAATGCATCCACCCAAGAAGTGGCAATAAACCGCTCCCTAGTAGGTATTCTAGAATTAAGGCTACAATTACATTTGGGATGCAATGGATTAATCAGCCAATATATGTGTATATGTACAGAAACACACATACACACCTAGGCGCATCTGCATAAATAAAACATTTCTTCTCTTCCAGTCCTGACAAAGATGGCCTTCATGGTCCAGAAGCTCCAAAGGAATTGGAAGTCCCAACTCCAACTGAAGCAGCAGCAGGAGGCTGGAAAGTGGCTTGACAGGACCAGACCATCTGTATTCCTCCAAGAGCTCCCCAGAAGCCATGGATGTAGTTATTGAGCTAATAACAAGCAAGCAAACCCTTCACTAGACTACCTTGTACGTGAACACCAGAAGACAACATAGACATCTGGGGAGAGCAAAGAAATAGAGAGTAGCAAGCCTGCAATCTGTCCAAGTCAGAGGGGTAGCAGCTGTAAGAGGGAACCAAGTTAGCATACCTATGAGGTACTGGGGAGAAGTCAGTGCAGGTCTGTGAAAGAGTTATGAGTCACAAATATCCTGAAAGGCTTAAAGGGACACATGAACAAGGGATATCCAACAGACACAATATACTTAAATTTCCAAGTGAAACGAGGCCATGTTTTCATGTTTCTTAAAGGAAAGATAACTGCTGTGAGACAGGGAGGAGGGTCACAACCCCCACCCAAAGGCTAAGAAACTACTGTGGGGTAAGGAAAGACAGTAAAAATGGTCTTCAAAAAAAGAATTTCAGCAGTGACACAGAGCTAGAGCCTGCATTAGGGCCGGAATTATTCAACACATTCAGAAATTTGCAACATTTATAGAAATTCTTCACTATGACAGTGGTGAGACACTGGCACTGGTTGCCCAGAGAAGCTGTAACTGCCCCACCCTGGCAGTGCTCAAGGCCAGGTTAGATGGGGCTTAGAGCAACTTGGTATAGTGAAAGGTGTCCCTGCCTATGGCAGGAGGTTGAACTGGAAGAGCTTTAAGGTCCTTTCCAACCCAAACCATTCTGTGATTCTACAATTCTAAATGATAAAAAAAAGATGCTACTGAGAGAACAAAATCTTTGGTATATCATTACTCAGAGTACTAAAGATGAAAATTAACATACTGCAGAAAGACCTAACGTTACTGTACTGTGTAAAAAAATAGTAAATGAAATTCAATGTAGAGAAATGTAAAGTGACAGGCATGGAAGAAGAAAACAATCTTGACTTTATATACAAAGTGATGGTCTCTGAATTATTATTACACAGTAATGAGACACTGGTTTTGTAACAGTTCCATGAAATTATCATCTCAGTGATCTACAGTGGTCATAAAGGCAAATCAAATATTAGTCAAGGAAAACAGCACATCATACCCTCCTAACAAAAATAGTTTAGAAGAGTTGGGCAAGATACAAAAACACATAGCAAAGACATGGAGAACCTCTACCAGGGTGACAATTAGACAGATTTGGACTTGTCAAACTGGATGAGCGATGACAGAGGAGGGTGATGATGCACATTTATTATGAAGGTGGACAGGAAATGATTGTTCATTCCTGACTCAAAAACAAAAAAGAAGGCATTTCTTCATATAGTGTATAGCTTTGAGAAGTCTTTCCACAGGAATCCATAGCTCTCAAGTTTCCATTAAGTTCAGAAAAACACAGGATCAACAAAACTGTTTTGAAGCACAACGATAAACACTAGACTTCTCAAGCTTCAATTTTTTGCTGCACCAAGGCTATACTCATCTTACTAAACATGCAGTTCTGCACTGTGCCCTTCTCCACAGCCTTAACTGTCTGATCCTGACTACACCTTTCCTGCTCATGCAAATATGATGAGAAGCGTTACTGCTCATTCCAGCATTCCCAATAAATACATCTATCATTAAACAGTGACAAAAAGATTTCTTTCAACAGTAAACTAAACCTGTTGTCCTAGTCAAATTCAGAAGCATCATTTTTACTCATATCTTGCAATTTTCATCTAGCTGGAGTCACAGAATGAGAAACACTTGTCTTCAGACTCATCTGGACATGTACAATGCTACCGCAAGTTTGAGGAACTTCAAATACACATGAGGATGCACTGGTCTCCATAATTCATGCAATCCAACCACCATCAAACACACACTAAAGCTATCTGAAACACCTATAATCAACACAGACTTTGTCAGTATTGTTGGCCAACTACCGGTCCATGTTTCAGCTTGCACAGAAGCTTGCTTCAATATTTTGAGGTAAAGCGGCGCCAAAAGAGAGACTCCTCCCTGCCAATCCTCCTCCTAACAAACTGAATTAAAACACAAAAAACAATTTCTCAATCACCAATCTCAAACCTAAAAAAATTACTAAAAAAAAAAAATATAATATGTAAAATTCTCTAGTTCCACAAATGGTAAAAGTACAACATTGATGATGTACTTGTGAAAATAATACCTCATATGACATAGGGAATAAATTGAAAGCAGATGTATCAAATAATAATATATAAATGCTTGCCTTAAAACATTTCTCTTGCTTTTTCATGTAAGTATGGTATCAGTTGTACTCCAGTAGCTGCAGAACAGATGCTAGGCATGATAAAAGATTATTTCACAGAAACAAGAAGCCTGTCCAAAAAAAGGGAGGGGGGAACAAATCTGTTATTTCTCAGAACACTAGTCAAAGACAATGCTCCTGGTTAACAGCATCACGAGTCCCACAAACATAAAGAGCTCACGAGACAAGGTTCTTAAATTTTATTTAGGCATTTTAACACTAGATATGCTTTGGTGCAGGAAGCTAAATCAAGTACTTGAAATGGAATCAAAATATACATGTAGTGAGGTGAACTAGTTGCCCGTCATCATTTGCTTAACATTTTAACGAGTTCTTTCATTATATCTTGTAGAATATAATTTCATTAATCTATTTAGATGAATGCAAAAAAACTTATTTTGAAAACAGAAGCCTACAGTGTGTCTAACCTATCTGTAGCAATAAAATATATTTTAGAACAAGGCCTAATTCAATATTTTAGATTATAATGTGACAATTATTACATTAATATCACCAGTTAAATAGAATAGCAATAAGCTATTAAGATAATTATATGAATCACTACAGGACCGTGAAATGGGAAACGCACAAAGCTTCAGCTGTATTTGAAATGATGAGAATTTTAAGTACAGTATTTTATGCATGCAAATAAAATGTTTTGAATAGATTTGGCACTAGTCAGGTACCAAGAGGTTGTGTACTACTATTGAAAGGTACAGAACTCACTAGGTTTAAACATGTAGCTGTGACAAACATGCTTGCATACTAAAGAAAAAGAAAGATATTAAAATTAACAAGAAGAAATAATTTAAAAAATTAGAAGGTATACAAAATCTGGGATAAACATTCTTACTGAAAATTGTGGGGAAAGTAGCTCAAGTAGTTTTGCAAGCCTTGTACCAGTTAATTTATCACAGCTGATGTTTTCCTCTACTAAAGAACAAGAGGGTTTCTAAACACCAAATAAATGTTTCTTCATGAAAGGCATTTATTGTAACTGCTTCCAACCTGAAAAAGCCACAAAGCTCTTGAACTACAGCTCAGTATTTATTCCAACTGCTCTCCATTGCACCTCTGTGAGAAAGGACGTATGACTATCCTACCATCCTCTGGCATGTCTAGAGATTTCTGTCTTCCCTACTGCACCTCAAGTGGCCTGTAGATGTTAGAAAACATCATGTGAAAGCAGTACTTTGGACTATCAGAAACAGCATTTCTGGAAAGTAACAATCTGACATTCCAGTTTTCCTTCCATTTACCATTGTACATAACAAGGCCATTTAATCCTGGCAGCTGTGTGGGCCAGAGTGATAGTCTGGGGTCACCCAGCCTCCTCCTAGGCCTGTTCTCCAGCTTTGAAGGGAGCCCTGAATGCCCAATATGAGTTGCACCTCCAGCCCCACCTGCCACCTCACATGCAGATTCAGCAACCGCAACTCATGGCACAGGAGATGTTCAGCTGCCAGAAAAGACACTACCCAAAAATTGCAGCTGTTTCCTTCGGGAAAAGCCAATAGTCAATGGACAAGCATCAGTTTTATGAGCCATCTTATACTAAAAAATTTAGAACAAGAAGAGTGAGAAGCTCCTAAATTTGTAATATGCTTTACAAGAAATTGCGAAAAGACAACATAGTAGAAACAGCACCAATCAGAAAATTAAATAAACCCAAAATATTTAGCCAACTGCTAAAAGTCACAGTCAATGGGCAGGGCTACACACAGACAAGACTTGTACAGACTTGAAATGGAACTTATAATATTTGGCAGTGACTGACCCAAATGATAATTACCTTCTGCAACACATACAAAATGTAACACTGCATGTCACCCCTCAGTCCTCTGTCAAAAAACCCACCACACCTTCTTTGCCTGATCATGTGCAGGAAAACCAAGAGATAACAGAGAGAAGACACTTGCTCTTAACACGTATATACTTTTGCTTATGGTGGATAAATGATGACCTCTTATTTGGGCCTTTTGCAAATTCAGATTCCACTTTAAACTCCTTATTTTACAGTACATCACAGCTTGATATAAAGAAGGATTTGTTCTTGCTTATCTTTTATTCACCAAAACACTTCCCAACAGTGAATTCAAAAGCTCTTAATCCTGTTTTGAACTTTTATCTAGGAATAGGACCATGAAGTCTTTTTTAAAATTATTTCTAAAAACATTTATTCTCTGAGACAGAAGACATCCACCTTATTCAGACCAAGTAAGACACACACTATGCAAAACTTCTATTTTTTGAATTTGCCAGTTTTTTTACAGGTTATGATAGAAAATTTTTACTATGCCTCTCCCCTCTCTCCCATTCTCTCAACACTTATCCTTCCACCAGTGCAGCAGCTAGAAGAATGATGCATGAAACAGAGCCCTGTTAAATTATAGTACGTAGGAGATTAAACTTAAGCCTAATGCTACAGTCAACCTTCAACAGCTGAGTTCTATTAATGGACACCCCCTTAAAAGAAATCCTTATTGGTTACTATTTAAAGCTACATCTCTATTAAAATCTTGACTGAAAGAAATTGCAAATGATATGTATCTCCCATCAATGCCATGACAATACCACTCAGTTCAAGTATGCACTGCAGTGTTTACCACAATTTACATGAAGTAAAAAAAATTATACAAAAGAGTTCACTGACCAAATACCATCAATAAACACACCATGCTTTGCAAAAGAGATAAGCTAATTTATAGCAATAGGAATTACGTGTAAACTAGAACAATACATTTCCAGCGCACTGAAAATCCCAGTGTCATTATTACTTTTAATCTACTTCCTGTGTTAATTTAAGATCAGCATTGTAAAATTACAGCACAGTCAGGGCACTGCAAAGTTACAACTTAAGAGTTAAAAAAAAAAGCTTAGGGAAAAGACAATTAATCAATGTTTTACTTCCAGACTTTTCAATTTCTACACAGGTCTAGAAATAGGTAAGAGGAGGAAGGAGGGAGGTTACAGTGTTTAGTAATGACTGCATACATGCATAGCATTCTGTTCACTGCTGAATGTTTTCTTCTGCTTTCTTCACTGCTCCCCAGTGCACAGTCCTTTGAGATCCAACACTGCCAAAATATTCCTGATTTCATATTCAAAGAATCTTTTGAATGAAGAAATTTTCAATTACTGACACATCAACCTAGGGCAAATTTTTGAAGTGCAGAAGTTTTAACTTACCTATAAGGAAGTTGCCAGCTTCCTACTTAAACTACCCATTGACCTTGCAACTCTCTATACATCATATCTATTTCTACATCTGAACTTCTGTTTTAGGCGCTGTCACTGATGATGAATTAGTGACAACAAAGAAGGAAGCAGTGGGATGATAGTAGAAAATATAAAAAAAGCCAACCCTATAAAAATATTGTGCTACTTGTTTCTAAGCAAGAGGTCAAGAGGTCTGAACACAGCTCCACTTGTAATTCGCACACTAGACTAAGGAAAGAAAACACAACAAACTCCTTCCAGCCTCAAGCAGATCTCAGCAACCTGTAAGGTGAAGGCAAGTTACCTCTGCTGTCACTCTAAGCATCAGCTGCACATTTTTCTGTCCTTATCACAATCCATGCCTTGGATCTGGGTGTTAGCTGCTACATTCAAGTTTACTTTGATGCATCTCCAATGCAAAAAGCATGTGCTAGTCTTGTTAGCCTGGGTTATGGTGGTTAGGACGTTTTCCTCTCCTAGGAGGTGGAAGATGAGAGAGTAGTTTCTAGGTAGCAAGGCTACTAAATCCAAATCTCTTGCTTCCTGGATGAGTAATTACAGAGAAAGTAGGATTATTTTTTTTCTTTTTTTGAATGAACATGACCTTGTCAATGTATCTTCCACTGAGCTCTCTCCAGGGCACATATAGAAAAATCAAGCTCTTCGTAGTCCTGGATGAGCACAGTAGCCAATACCAAAGTGGCCAACACTCTCACACATGAGCGGCTAAGAAGGATTTGTATAAACTGCTTCATTTGAACCAAGCAGTAAAATGTCTGTTGGTTATCTTTTATGCACCTAAGTGCTTTTATTAATCTGGCCAGAATCTCTCAGCAGTTAGGATACAGAGCTGGTCTCTCTAAGGAGAAAACACACACAGATTTTACATTTCCATACCTAAACAGAGTCAAGAATTCCTGACAGTGTACAAACACAGCACTCTGAGGTAGAGGAAAAGAGTGCTCTTTTAGTTCTGCCTTTTAAGAGGTAATATTTGCCGTACCTGGATTGTCCATGCAGACGTGTACTATTTAAGTTCTATGAGAATGGTGCAAAAGATGGGTTGTGACCAGCTGGGCCTGGAGAACTTGCAACGACAGGGTCATGACAGACCACATAACTTGCATGTACCTTTGCAGGAACTACAGCTCAGATTTTCACTGCAGACAGGAGACAGACATTTATGCTACTGGCTCTACTTTGGTCTCCAGAATAAGATTTCAGATAGACTGTAAAGCCAAAGGAAATTTTTTGTCTGCTTTCAGCTACTAGGGGTTTCCAATTTAAAGTAATGGAAATGAAAGTTACAGACAAAACCAGTGTATCTGAGACAACTGCACAAGTAAAACAATAACAAATAAGGTAGACAGAAAACATTCAGTTCCTCCTTGTCTACCCCCATCAGAAGTAAAAGAAAACTGGTATTCTTGTCAGTGTAGCTGCTATTGTTTCCATATTTAACAAAAAGCAGGAGGGCCAACAGTACTTTTCATTATTTCAATTCTTTTATGCAGTGAAACTTAACCATGTGCCAACCAGAAAGTTATTCAATCAATAATGGTATCATATAACGTGTTTTGACAAGGCTGTGAAAAAAGAAAATCACAGTAGCAGGAGGAGAATCATTCAAAAAGTCGTTGTCCTTGAAGGGCACAAGAACACTCCTCCTGATGAAAGGTCAAATGCAATGGATAAAACATTCACAATTCCAAACCCCCAAACAGCTGTACGTAATAAAAGCTAATGCACAGAATAAATAAAAATAATATAAAACCTGAGAATAACCTATCAAATGTGACAGTGATACTCGTATCTATATCCTTATGCAAAAAAGGTGCCTGCTAGTAATGGTCCAGCTAGTGTTAAGAAAGCAAATCATTCTTATTCACACTGTAAGCTCAGCCTTCTTGTCTCTAATTGTGGTTCATTAAATTGTAACGCACAACTAGCACAATGTAAAATAGCTAGTCTGAGTAATTAAAAATATATAACCTCTCTAAGGAAAAAAATCATTATATGGAAGGGAAAACAATTTATTTATATTCTTCAGTGTTCCATTACTTTCCAATTTGTTTTTCTTTTAAATGATGCTTATACAGCCAAACAAAAGGATAAAAAGGAAATATGCCTTTCCGACTTTCATGCTAACATGAGGATGTCAACCTGAGGATTAATAACTTGGAAGTAATGAAAATCAAGGGTGGATTTTTTCTTCTTAAAGGAATGAGAATTTCTAGGTCTTGATTAGAAACCTGTTAGAATAACATTAGAGACAGGCAGGATAGATAGCAATGAGCCTATAGTAGAGAAATTAACAAAATAAGAGATCTTCATGGTCATTTCTCCTTGATGAAGCACAATTGTTCTACTCTGTATGCTAAGACTTCATCAAATGGGGATCTTAACTATTCAGTTCATTAAGATACCCTCCACAGTTTTGGCAACTGTTCCAGAATATGTTTGCAAACTTTCTCTGATGGTTATACTACAGTTATTGTTTAACTAAGCTGCATTATTAGTTTGGCTTAATTTACCTCTTCTCCCCAGCTTTACTTTTAACACTTTCCAGTCATTAATTTGTTTCCTCATATTAAAAGAAAAAGTCCAGACGTTTTGACAAGCTCTCTGCATGTACAACTGCTTGTTCTTCACTGGGCCAGAGCTACCTTTTAAAAGAGATTTTCCTTTCAACAAGACAGGACCAAAGTTAACAAGCCTATTGTTGTATGGAACACTTCAGAAAAATAACCAGAACTGTAGCTGATGCTCTTTTGTCTAGAAAAGGATAATGCGGTACGAGAAGATGAACCTTTACTCTCTCTGGGGCCAAAGGAAAATAGAAACGTCTCCTGGGAAATGGTACAGGTCCCACCTTAACAAGTAACAAACTGTCACAGAATTGAAGTCATACGACAGAGCTCAGCACAGGCCCTCAGCCTAAAAATCTTCTAGATAAGAGATATATTGGAGAAAGACCCCAAACAAACAGCAAGAACATTATGGTGCTTCAGAGATACTAAAATGCTATGTTTTTGGTGTCCCAAGAAGTGTTCTGTATCTTCTCTGAAGTAGGCATTTGAGAACAAAGTCTCAAAACTAAAATTCCCCAAGTGCGGGGTGCACTTAGAAATGCTACAAGCTGCACAACTAGACTGCCTTCTCATTTCAAACTACTTTACAGATAAATAAATACAACTACATATTCACACATTCAAAAAACATGTAAGATATTGTACCACTGCAACAAACTACTCAACGAACTGGCTTCAGAAGCAAACAACCCTATTGTTGATGACACGATGATATACTATTTTCTAAGTGCACAATAATACGGAATGACCTCAAAAAATTATTTGATTTATATGCTTTATCCAGCAGCCTATAACAGCAAGTCTCTCTTTCAGTTGGGCTTATGCCATATGTATGTGAATGGTTTAATCCTTACAAATGGGTATAAGTGTTTATTCCACAGATACAAGGACGTGAAACTGCTCTGAAAAACAATTCAGTGTTTCTCTGACTTTGAGGCTAGAACAGATCTACCACTTGTAACATTGAGCTTTATGCTGTGTTTATTACAAAGCCTCTCAAGTCCAGCAAATTAGCCTTCTAATAAGCCAGATCTCTTCTTTTTACCCGATTTCTATGGGTCTAAGGTTTTATGATGCATTGTCTCCCACGAAAAAGCCTGAACAACAACCAGATTTTTCTGATTTTCTGCTTGATATTCCAGGAATCAAAGTCTTAAAAGTTAAATAACAACATCTGCCTCCGTAATCTCCCCAACTTTCCAGAGCCATCAAGGATGGCTGCCACATGTCTGAAATTAGAGACAAATGAAACAGTGGGTCCTCTTTACGCTTTGGAGAAAGGCAAATGCCAGCAAAGGCTCAAGAGAAGTGTTACAAAAACATTTGCTAAACTAAGCATTCCAGTGCTGCTCCAAAGCCAAGATCTTCAAGTTACAATGCAGGGAACCTAGAAACATAAAAGCACGTGTTGGGCACAGACCTAAATCCTTACTGAGAGAAAATGGACTGGATCTTACCAGGGATATTAGTAACAAACCACACTTTGTGTGAAATTCTGGGATAGATCTCTACAAGTCGTTGTCAGCAGCAATAAAGACTCCCCATGATGCAGCCTTTCAGAGCCAAAAAACCAGTAGTGGTTTCTAATGCACTCTCATTCCATTGTCTTTGTTACAATTTTAAAGCTGTGATTCAAGACTTAATATAATGCATTTTAGAGTAAATATGATAGCCTAAAACATCTCCAAGTCTGGTGTTCAGCATCACTGAATTTACAGGTATACTGCTGCATGGCCTAACTAATTAAACAAAATCTGATCCATCAAATGGATTATGTCAAACAGGTGATAAAACTCTAAATAAACCCCAAAATTAAACCTTCCCTCTTCACAGAAAAGCCCAGTGCAGCCAGAAGCAATGTCTCAAACTAAGCCTTCTCCAGATCTTTCTCAGTGGGCAACTGATATCACAGCATAGAGATTATTTAGCCATAGGCAGCGTACAGTTGGTCTGTTTTCTAATGCAAGATTTTTATAATTCTCTCACCAGACAATGCAACTACAGATTAATTAATAAGATCCATGTGTATCTCTTCTTTACATCTTACTCATTCCTTACAAAAACAACTGTATGTTCGTAGAATGCACATCACTTATACAACATGTAATACTTTTAACATTAATTTTTGGAAAATAAATTATTAGTTTTTTACAATAATTCTTAAGACCCCCAAGAAACCTCTCTTTTAAAACTTCTTCTATGTGGTTTTAGCACATCACCATGGCTGTTTCAATCTTTAAACAAAAATATTATATCTATACATTTAAAGCCCTTCCACAGGCCTTTCAGCAATATTTCAGTACACCTCTCCTGAAACAAGTCTGACTAGATTAAGTACAGTCTTCAAGAGGTAACACTTTTGCTCACCTGTTTTCAGTATCCTCAATTTCTTTTAATACAGTCTACTTCTTTTTAAAAAGTCTTTATTGACCTTAGACTCTTAAATCAAGCAATTCAGAATGTAACACTCAACTGTTCAGTGTAACGCGATTGCTATAATGAAGTAAAAGGAACTGTAGAAATAATGGAGTGATGGAGAAAAGAGAAAAAGAAAAAAGGGCAGTGACTCTCAGGATCTTTGCAGTTTACAGACAACCCACTAACACTGATGGCAACTTGTTACTTCCAAAGAGCTCAAACAGTTCCTTCTAACACAGATTACTTCACTCTCATCTAGAAAAAACACCATTCTATATGCCTCCAATGTGAAAACAGGACCAACTTTCATACTGCTCTCCAAACCAGAAGATCATGTCCAGGAAACAGCACCACTACAGAGGGCTACACCAAGGTGTTATACAGGTTCTTCTGTTCTGTAGAGGCTCTTTTATTAATGCACCAGTTCAATATTTATGGTACCCACTGTACCTAGAGCATCCGCAGAGAAGCTTTTCAGCGACTGAAAGAATTGTAAGATGCTTGAGGCTGGGCGAGAAGAAACCAGCTATGACTACAGGCAAGAAATATATTTTGAGAAAAAAATAGCAGAACAGCTTGTTAAAAGTTAACACACCTGCCCCCACCCTAACTTTGTAAGTCCTTCTCCCACTATACTAATGCTTTTGTATCTTTTCTCATTCACCGGATATAAATCCTATATTCCTCTATTACCATGTTTTCACAATTATTTCAATCTGGGCCAAAGATAGTGGTGAGTCATACAACTGCCTCTCAACAGGACTGCAGTTGCTCCGTGTCAGCTGTTAGAAGCCTATCCATACAAACCCAAGGTAATATTTTGGTATTATCTCATTAAAAGTAAATAAACTTCTATATTTTCTGTTAATCCCACTTAGGTTTTCCTTTTACTGTGCTGCTTTGCTGTTCAGAAGACTGAAAGGGGCAAAGAATTTGTGAAGTTTATTTGCTGTATGTAGGCAAGGAAATCCTTGTTGGGTTTTTCTCCCCCTCCTCCCTCATGTATTTAACTGACTCCATCCTCAGAATTAGCTGCCTTTCATTATTATGCAATCACCTTCAAATTAATTTGATTAAACTGAATTTGATTAAACCTCATGAAAAGCTAGCCATTCCAGTCACATTTTGCAATCCTTAAAAAAAACAAGCAACCCAAAGCCAACCAACAACAAAACCATAACCAAAAAGCCACCACGGAAACAAGCCACTGGACAAATAACAAATAAACCACTGGATAAGTAATAAATAAACCAGACCTCAGGATGAAGTTTTTCAGGAATATCTGAAAGTAGTTTGTTAGTCAATAGCAAAAATTTCTAACTGAAGTAGGTTCTGCTTACAAATTATCAACATTAAAATTGTCATCCTGCTGCTGCTTATACTAATTGAGAAATCAGTATCAGCACATTTCTGCAGCTTCTCAAGCGAACGTTTTTCAAGCGAATCTGAAGAAATATGACTCAACATGCTACCTATGTAAAAAATTAAACCCTCTGCTAAAAATAAACCTTATATACAGCTATGCATAAATCTCATCAGAAAACAACCCATAATACCCAACTTCTATTTAATATAGATCATCATCACAGCCTGCTGCTCACTTTGCAGCTTTGATAAAAGACAAGCCAATGTTATGTCATAATAGTTTCAGCCTAGCTAGTATCTAGCTAACAGGATTTATTTGTTGTAATAGGTTAATTTAGTATAACAAGTTCAACTTGAAAAGCCCAGCTTCTAGAACAACTAATTTAACTTCCTCTACAGGAAATATGCTTATTTGAAGGCACCACTGGTATTTTCTGTGGAAAGAACACAAGATAACCACAAAAGTATATCTGCAATGCCTCTGTCATGATCATATGCAATGATTCTTAAGAGAGCCATAGCCAGTTTGGCACTGTAATTCAGGAAAGAAAACATTCACTTACCGCAGTGTGACTGGAAAACCTGTGGCTTGACTACCTGATTGCAGATATTGCACACTACAAGATAGAAATCATCATGAGCTGGATAATGGCCAAATAAGTGCATATCTGTGGGAAAGTTAAAAATATATACAAGAATTAGAAATTATGCTTTAAATATATCTTAAGAAAAAAAATATTGAAAATACTGTAGGGCCACTACTGCTATATTAATTTATACAAAGCAAATTTATACACTGCTCCATAAGAGCTGCTTACTATGTTCAAGAGACTTTTCTTTTTTTTTCCATCTTCTGGGTTTCAAGGTCCTATACTAAAAGCTGCAGTCTCACCCCTCAGTCAGAGCACAGGCAGCAACACGTTTGTCTTAACACTCACTGCCAAGAAGTGGAATAAGCATTTCTGTACTGGCAAATGTTGGAACAGCAAAATAAGATGCCTTTCAAAACCTCTGCCTAAAGTTCCTTTTAGAAAACATGGTGCATGGGTTATGCTCCATGTTAAAATATTCCAAGCAAGACTACAGATTGCTAGAGAAAGTAGCCAGCTTAAAAGCTAGTTATAGTAACCAAGGTCAAGGATCCTACAGCTTAAAATACAGTCAGGAATGTCATCCCTGCTTTGAACCAGATGTCATGACATGAAATTTCTGAGCCTGTGCGAATGTTCACCCTAGTCCAAATGTCCTGCTGTTTGTTTCCCCAACAAAAACTCTGGGAAGAGACAAAGTTGGTTAATGAGGTATTTCTCAGTGATGGCACAAGGACTTTCATGAAATCAAAAGATTGGTACAGTCAGATGATGACAAGCACTTGTCCTTCTCAGCTGAAACACATAACGCAATACATGCATCCTTAAGCCATTACGAACAGTGTAAAATGGGCTTAAATCACTACTGAAGGCCTCAGAGCTCTAACATTACAAGTGACATAACTTGTTTCACTTTGCTTTCCTATAGCTTAAGAACAAGCACACATACTCATCCAGCACAGCTCAGCCACAGTAGCTTTTATGCACTTTGGTATGACCCTGTCATCATGCCCAGTGTTGTTAACAAACACGTTGCTGCATTAGTAACCCCATCCGGAGTATCAGCTGCAGAGATCATGCTACCCCTCAGAACAGGGCAGTAATATCTTCATTTAAAGATCTTGTAAAATGGCATTCCAATGTTATTCAGCAGCATCTTAAATCTATTACAGAATATACAAATGCAGCCTCTGACTCGGACTGAAATATCAACCCAGTGCCTTTTAAACAGGAGGAAAAATAAGAAGACCCTCAGTGAAGACAAACATGCACAATAGCAGCTGCGATTGATAAACATCAACAACTAAATCCTACTTCTCCAATAAGTTGTATTTTTCTTTAAAAATAGTAATTTTTTTCAAAAAGTGACTTAAGCAGGTACTAATCTCATTAGTTCTTAACCAAAGCAAACACTTTGGCCATAGAAATATTTTGGTAAGTAATTCTGCCTTGGCCTGTACTGCTCTCTAAGTAACATCGCTGCTTACAATGGTAGTACTTGGCACAATGAAGCGCAAAGTGTCTTCAGTCCCTGAAAAACCCAGAGAGCAACAGAGCACCCCTCTCACAGTAATTCAGGCAGCATCACAAGTAGGTCCAAACAGGCTCACTCAAGCATTCTTGGGGACAAACCAGCACCACCAACCTGCAGCTATTTCATAGTCTGATATGAAATGAATTGTCCCTTTATCCCCTGAAAGCCAAAAGCCTCTATGTTACTGCTCGTACCAGGCTACGAAATCCAGCTGAAAGGTTAACCAGTCATGACCCCTTTGTAGTGTGAGTCTTGGACTAACCAAGCCTTTAAATGCATTACAGCCACATGAATGCAATCAACACATTCAACTTAAATTTAAAAGAAAGGCAGGGGTGAGGTGTAAACTCCTCTGGTAACGTCTTGCTGCAGTTAGCATTAGTACTGACGAAGCCAAAACTGCACAGTTAAGATTAAATTAAATCCTTCTTACTGGTAAAACAAACAAACAAACAAAACCCTAAGTAGGCACTACATCTGACCTGTTTATTTTATTTCTTGTTTTAATGTGGTAAGTCAGTGACCTTAAAAATCACATTGGCAATTCTTTGCCAAGGATATTCTTGATCAGAACCTACGGATTTCCGCTAACAGCACTGTAAACTCCACAGGAATGATTATTTCTTCCAGATATAGCTTGACAAAGTCTCAGCTCAAAAACGTGCATTTAATTACAGTTCTGAAGCATTAAAAAAATGGATAAATATCTCAACAACTTCAAACAACTTTTTTTTGCTGTTGTTTGACTGGTCTAGTGACAATCTATGCATGAAAACATACAGACTTTGCCCTTTACAAACATAAAAGTTACAACTTTTTTGCATTTTAAATCCTTTAAGTACATTTAACCTTCACAGATCAGTATACCAGCCTTTAAAATATGCCCAGCTCTGAGGCATATGAAGTCTGTCTGGCTCTGAGTTTTTATGAAGTCTAGCTGCAGGGAAGAACTTATGGAAAGATGTAAGGTATTAGTACTGGAGGAATATATCCAAGGACGTAGATGGAATAAGAAATCAGGTTTGCTCACAGGTTCACAAAATCGTGTACGCCTTCACAAGGCACTGTCAAGAGACAGAGCATGAAGGAAAAGTCCTGGTACTGACGAGCACACTGCACAACCCTGGCAAACAGCACTGCACAAACTGGTAAACAGCACCACTTCAACTTTTACAGTACTGAGGGAGCAGGAGTCCATATGCAAAGAAACTGCACAGAAACATATGAGAACGCACCAAAATGCTGCTATGAGAAACACAGCATCAAAACAACGCACAGATGCAGAGTGAGTGACATCCTGAAGCAGCGCTTTGGAAGTTTTTCATTTTGCAGATGCTTAGGTACAGCCAAGTGGAGGTGCAAGTGGCTACTGTAAGGTGAGCCTTATTTTATGAATTGAAGTTATTAGCTACCTGTCAAAAGTCCACTTAAATTAATCCAAGAATCTCAAGGACATGAGATCACAGGTTTCAAATCAGAAATAAGAATCACAGTACACACAAACTGCTATTATTGAATCAGAATGGCTAAAAAAATTCAACTGAACACTATCTTTCAGATGGGATTCCTTAAGAACCTCACTGTTGAGGAATGTGTAAAAGAGGAAAGTTCATCAAGAACAAGCAGGTTCAACTAATGCTATCAGTTCATCAACGTTAACAAGGTGACACAAATCAGTTTCACTATTAAGCTCACAATTTTTAAGTACACACTATATATATATAAATTACTTTTTAATTAAAGCTAGATTAAGCATTAATATTATCCCTCCAGAAATTCCAACTGGGGACACACTTTATTAGGTACAATGATATTACAAATGCAATCCAGATTAGAGAACTTACAATGAAGAAAGCAAGGAAAATTCAAAATGAAAAAGAAAGCAGAAAATATAAACAACTATATATATTTGTTTTCTTGCTTTTAATAAGAATAGTTCAATGCTACCATGTCCTACTCGAAGTGATGAGGACTGAAGGGGTATTGTGGACACTGGTATCTTTCTTAGATCAGATTACAGCCATTTGATACTCAACAACTTGTAAGTGCATCAAAAAAGACAACAGCCTCTCCAAACAAAAATTTATCTTCTAAAGGCACCAATCACAGCTCCCTGCCTGCTCAGCCAGATGCAATGGTGATAAGGTTTTCAGGAAAGGTTAATTTTGAAGAAGAAAATGTCTCTCTCCAAAGTTAGCTCAGGAAAGACTGCTTCACAGAAACAGACAAGACCACTGAAGAAGATGGCAGGTAATCAGTGAATAAGACGAACGACTATCAACTAGTACTGACATAATTATCAAAGTACAAAAAGTACTTGTGATACTAAATTAACCTAATACATAGTACAAAGGGAAGGATAGAAGACCAACTGCAAAGAGTATTTATTTTCTACCAAAACTTGGGTCTCCCTTTAAAGGGAAACAAGTGCCCAAGGTCTGCATGACTCACCCCAGACCAGCAGGGTGATCTCTACCAGAGCCTGTGACACGCTTGTTCCCTGTGTACGAATACAGATAGCTACAAGTCTGAGACAGAGTGATGTGTCTAGCCCTTCTGGTAAGTAAAACCTCTCCATAGCCCCATCACAGTTACCTCATTTTACTGGAAGATGCCTTCAGTAGATGCAAAGCAGACTCTTGATGGCAAGAAAGAACAGATAACTTATTTCCCAGTAGACACATGCTTTGCTGGAGTGCTCTTTGTACATACCACACTCCCTGGCAATACTGAATTGTTGTCCCCTCAAAATGGAATCTCTTGTACAGTGTGTCTGTTGATACTGTACACTGACAAAACCCTTGCTTGAAAATGAGCCATTTGACTAACAGGATATGAAAGTGTCCCATGTCATGTGAAAAATATGCAAGACAAGGGGAAATCAGAGACAGTGAATGCTGACTGTAGGAAATAAGACTTTCCTAGATTAAAATCTTAAACCAAACATTTCTGTGTGCATATACTTTGTTGTGGTGCTTGGAAAATAAATACTATTTCTGCTTATAGTTTTTGTATTACAAACATTTGCAAATACAAAGAAAATGTTGCTTCTGCAAACTGTGACACAAACAAAAATGCAGGTGTCAGACATGACTTTTTATCTTCTCCAAAAACACACAAAAAGGAATTATTTTTAGTAACAATCAAAGCCAGATGACTTATATGAAGTTCCTTCTCTATTATTATACAGTTCATAATCATTTACATCCAACTACATAATAAGACACAAGCTAGAAATAATCTAAAACATCCTTCTCCTTCAGAATTAAGGTTGTCAAACAGCAAGACCTCACAATACTGTGTGGGAAACTGAATTTTTAATGATGATCTTTTCCTGTAAGTTATATACACTTTAAACATTCTCTTATATTTATCTGTTGCTCCACTACATACACACATAAAGCCTGCTTTGAAAAGCATTAGTGATGTAAAGAGAGAAAAGGGGAGGTAGGAAGGGAAAGAGAAAGACTGTTCACGACACACTAGTTTAAAATTAACAAAGAAAAGCTAAAATAAGAAATGGCAAAAATGGCTATGGATAAAACCAGATCCATGTGGTTTCTCCAGCTCCTGGAGATACAGATTTCTAAACTCTGTGTCTAGAAATGTACTTAATATTATTTCCCTCTTGTTCCACAGAAGTGACAAATCCATCCATCATTCAAAAATGGAGGAATGCACAAAAAAACATTCAGTACATTAGATTACTGATACATTTGAGATTACTTAAAAACTAAGTAATTTGAATGGTGAATTGAAACTTGAAACTGAAACAATAAGAACACATCTTCAGGGTATTACTCAGACAGCAGTTAAATATGCCTGCATAGACAGGATAGTCTTATCTTAGAAATAAATGTCACACTCTTTCCACTTAACATCAGCTTTATTCTCCCCCAAGTATGGTTTTCCTTTAGCTTTCTTTTTTTACATAAATCCAATAAGTTGCTTCAGTAATTAGCTAGCCAGTATAAATTGCATTTTACCCCCCAAAATGCCAGTCACAGTTGAAATTAATCACAGAATAATTTAAGCTGAAAGAGATAGCTGAATGTCATTTACTCTAAGCCTCTGCTCAAATCATATCTCACTTCAGGGTCAAAATCACAAAGTAATGCTCAAGCTTATTTGCTTTCTGATGAAACAATGCAGGTCATGGCTTAAGTAACCATGACACTGAGGAAAAAGTAAAATTAAAATATTAAGGACAGGACTAACATAGAGCCAAACACAATTGCCCTAAGTCCTGACTTAAGTCCTTTGGGTGTTAATGCAAGGAACTGAAGATTCTTCATGCTAAGAAAAAAGTGATTAAAGAGAAGAAAACAGGAATACTGGACTTTTCAACAATAATAAATGAAACACAACAGTGATGAAGAAAAAAAATGCAGGGAAAGGACAGCAAATAGACTTCACAAGAGTCAATGTGGTAAAGAGTCAAGGGCATGACACCTTTAAACCAGAGCAGTAATTTCAAATGGTATGCTGCTTCCCAGGTTAGAGCAATCATGAGGATTTGCAATTGTGCTGGCAACCCTAAAGAATGTTGGGAATTTTTTATTAATTATAGTTTATCAAGGAAATACCACCTCCAATGACTTGGAAAGATTTTGTACTACACTGCTGTACCCAGGCATTTGGAAACTGCATTGAAGATGGAAGTGGTGCCTTCCATTCCCAAAGACCAATAACAAAAGCAAAACCAGAGGGTTCATAATCGGGAATTAGCTAACTAAACAAATACTGGGAATTAACAGTATCTGCACAACTTTTGTGACAACAATCTATTTTGGAAGGGATTATAAAGCAAGCTATACATCACTGACATTACTATTTTGCCTAAGATACTATATGTATACATATGTAAAAGAAAAAAGGAAAAAAAAAGAAAGAAAATGTGACAAAGCTTTTCTTCCACAGCTGTGAAGACTTTAACGAAATGCATGTAGGTTATTTGCCAACCCATTCTAAAAGAATTTGGCAACACAGGAGCAGAAGTGTCAGGGCTACCAGATTAATGTATCACAAGAATACTGGAAGAGAAAACCCAAACCTCACAACTCCAGGAAGTAGGTTGCATACGTACAACACCAAGAAATCTCAGCTTTTCACATCTTAAGATATCTAGAGGATAAGACAGTAGCTAATACAGGTTCTTCCTCCTTGAAAAACCTACTTCTTAAAACATGCTTATATAGAGGCACATGGCCCCTTACCTCCTGGAGTAGGCAGAAGATAGCTCATCTGCTTCTGGAGTCTTTACTTCACTCTCTGTACATGACTCAGATAAAGTACAGCCTCCAACACTGAATAATTGAAGTGCTCAGCCACTCTTGTGTGTTTGCAAAAGTATTTAATTTCTTCTGTAACAATCTTCGCTGTACAACACTCAAACATTGTTTTGCAATTTTCTGCCGCCCCACCAGAATTTAAACTAACCAAAGTTAGGCACTGGTATGGTCCTTTTTGACTTCAACCTTCATATTCCTGCCCCTCCCTTGTGCTTGTACCACGAATTAACTGATTACACAAGGAGACAAATTCAAGACAACTCTGACCCAACAGCAAAGTAGACAAGAGGAAGGACAAAACTAAACAGGAAAAGGTTTTCTGACAGTTTAATTCCATGAGCTTACCCACTGTAGAACCTGATGAACATTACAACTAGCATAACAGAGGAGAAGGAAATGCAGAGGCCAGAACTGGAGAGCAGGAGGACAATCAAGACCAAGACCAATGCTGTAAAAAAGCACTGTAAAAATAAGGCTACTTGTCTCCCAATTAAAGATAGCAAAAAGTAATAAAAATTAATGAATTTATTAATTTGCACTGTATAAAAACATCCAGAAATGCATAATGTCATTTTACATAATTCTTTATGTTTCCAAGAGTTCGGACTACTGAACTAATCTTTAAAACAGAGTTCCCACTTCACCATGTAACTTTTCAATTATTTTGTGCAATGTGACCAGACAGGTTAACTTTCACCTTTTCAGTTCCTGAACACACTGGCTTGCCTGCCTCTCCTTCAGTAAAAACCCCTCCTCATTCTGATGCAAAGGGTACGCACTAAGAAATCAGTGCACATTAAGAGAAGATCATATACCACTGAGGTCTGTTTGGATGATTGTGAGAGTTTTGGTTAACACTTTCTTTTTATTTTTTTTATAATCAGAGTCTAAACTACAGGGCAAATACAACCATTAAAGCTTCTATAATATATTAATAAACTATATTAAAGTTCAGTGAACATTTGCATTTGGCTGCTGCAGCCCAGGGCTGGAGCGACAGGGGATGGGCCTGGAAATGACCACATAGAGCAAAGACAATTCACTGCCTTGGCCATGCTCTGCATTGGCCTTTCTCTTGCAAGCCAGCTTAGAAGAAATTGGAGAGTGGAACAAAGCTGAAAGGTAAAGTAAAATCCAGTTTAGCTGCGTGACAGGTAATGAAACCCATGCTTGTAATTAAAATGGACATCATTCACTTACTCAATAATCTGTTTTAACTGGGTAAGCGCATGAACCTGGATTTTGAGTTGCCTCCTGTTCTACATATAACGATATATTCCAGAAATTAGAGCAGCTGCTTACAAAATCTACTATTATAAAATCACACAAAGTCAACACCTGGGAAAAAATCCTGTTATGTGGTAAAATAGATACCAGTTAAGGATATCAAAGTCCAAAAACAGAAACAAAAGGAAGAATACCCAAAACTTCCACACACCAGTTAAATAACTTACCTCAGAAATCAAGCTGAGCAAAATACAAGGAAGAAATAGGCTTTCAGGTTTTCAGGTGTTTCAAACCAATCTAGAACAGTCATCTTGATGTAGACAATATCTTCAATTAAACTAACAGGTAAACAGTCAGATCTGGCTTTTGGGCTTTAAGGAGATGTGTGCCCAAAGATGTACCTTTTTCCCCACCTGCTAGTTAGTCTAGTTGAAAGAATCACCTCTAGCTACAAATTTCACCTTGCTTATGTCTGGAAATCTTCAGGACAGCACCAGTATTATTAAATGACAGCAAATATTAAATTACTGAGGGCAAGGAAACACTAAAAGATACATTATTTAAAAAGATACAGATTATGCACTCACTATCCAGAAGCAGAAGTGACATCCAATTTGTAGAACATAGAGCATAACTGTCCTCAGGCCCCTGAGTAAGGAGAGCACTGCAAAGAAGTCCTGATCTGGAGACTTTCTTACCCTGCAAAACCAGTGGATTAGATGCTCTTAGATGCTCGCATACAACAATACCGAAGACGCTGGTAAGTGAGCATTGCTGCACACAGGTGTGCATAACAAAGAACAAAGAATGTGCAGGATTATCAGTCTCTGCATTAGATTGCTGATTCTCAACTTCCCACAGACAGGCAGTAAGGGGAGGTATGGCTGGAAAGCATCTTCATTTCCCTCATAATTCAAAGTGAATGTTATACACCTTGACTAGAGAGTCTCCATGAACCAACAGAACAATTCTTTCCTCCTTGAACGTGTATCAAGAGAAGTCTTGCTGTAAATGAGACTTGTCAGCACAAGTAGTATCCTTCATGGATGACAGGACTGAATTTCAGCTCAGATTGATGTATGGCTCTCCTGAATTAGATGTTTGACCTTTAGCAACAGTTACAAGGGTTGCACTGCATACATACTTTCCCAGACTTCTACAGCAGGCAGACTCTTACCAGCTTCTCTTTTGGGAGAGCACACCTTGACAGAGGAAGAGATGTCAAGTCTACAAGGTAACTACAATAACAGAAACACGGTGTTTCAGCTTTAGATTTTCTGCTATAAGACAGTTAAACTTTCTGATACCTAGACAAATAAACTATAGAGGCAAGGAAAAAAAATGAAAACATTGGTCCTGCAGAAGCACCAAGGTGAAAATCTGAAGATATCAAATATAGCAGTAATAATATATGGGGTTCAAATACACGGGGTCTTTTTAAATTTTTCCTCAGCATTTCATCTATTTCTAAGCTACTATACATATATAGAATCATCGAATAGTTAGGGTTGGAAAGGACTTTAAGATCATCTAGTTCCAACGCCCCTGCCATGGGCAGGGACACCTCACACTAAACCATGCCACCTAAGGCTATGTCCAATCCAGCCTTGAACACTGCCAGCGATGGAGCATTCACAACTTCCCTGGGCAACCCATTCCAGTGCCTCACCACCCTCACAGCAAAGAATTTCTTCTGCATATCCAATCTAAATTTCCCCTGTTTAGGTTTGAACTAATTACCCCTTATCCTATCACTGCAGTTCCTCATGAAGAGTCCCTCCCCAGCAGCCCTATAGGCCCCCTTCAGATACTGGAAGGCTGCTATGAGGTCTCCACGCAGCCTTCTCTTCTCCAGGCTAAACAGCCCCAACTTTCTCAGCCTGACTTCATACGGGAGGTGCTCCAGTCCCCTGATCATCCTCGTGGCCCTCCTCTGGACTTGTTCCAACAGTTCCATGTCCTTTGTATGTTGAGGACACAAGAACTGCACACAATACTCTAAGTGACGTCTCACGAGAGCAAAGTAGAGGGGCAGGATCACCTCCCTCGACCTGCTGGTCACGCTCCTTTTGATGCGGCCCAGGATACGGTTGGCTTTCTGGGCTGCAAGCGCACACTGCTGGCTCATGTTCATTTTTTCATCAACCAATATTTCTAAGTACTCAGGCTATACAGAGGGTACCTGGGACCCCTTCTCAGCTTTCACCTTTGGCATGACAACAGCTAATGACTGCTACAGGGCAGTTGCTTGGTATTGCTGTTCTTCATCAGTGGAGCCTCAGATATTTATGGGTTTCAGAAAAGCATACTGGACTTCCACAAGTCATTAGAGTCCTGGATATTAGTCTGCCTAGAGCCAAAGGTGAAAACACATTATCAGTAAAAATTAAGAGAATCTTTTGCTGTAAAGATGGGCTATTCAAATACTCCTGCCACAGACCTAACTTTTTGATAGTCTGCACCAAGAGCTTGCCTAAGAATGCCAAAGCACAAAGAGACTTTAATCTGTGATAAAGACCATTTTCGTTATACCTCTACAGCTGTACTGTCACCCATCCAAACATAGGTGATTTCCAAGACTGGCACCACCCTAGCCAATAAGGCAAATGGTGTTTGACAGAGTGGAAACAAGGCTTTTCAGGTCTTTCAATGCAAAACCTGCAGAATTTGAAGGAGACAGCTTTGCTTGACAGATGGGAAAACGTAACTACTTTATGGTAACAGAGAACAACTATTCTTTCAGGAAGCTGCCTATATGCAAGGTATTGTGGTTTATTACAGAGCCTGTATTAACACAGGTTATAGACTGGTACCAGCAAGACCTGGATCTGCCTAAGCCTTGCTCGCTTGGAAGAACACTACTAACACTTCCACTCTGCTGGGGAGTCTGCCACTTCTCTTCAAGCATCCAGGTTGTTACAAAGCTTCCCTGCCTTTGTTGTTACAAGGCTGATTTCTTTCTTTCTGAGTTTCTTGATCAGCACTTGGTTTGATCCCATTTGGTGTTAGACTTATATGAGCAGCAAAGCATAGTTCAGAGGATGGTGATCAGATCACATCAGTTAAAAGATAAAGGTTGAGAATATTTAGCTTCAGCTTAGTAGTAACATAAGATATCCACCAAGTACAATTTTCTTGCCATGACATGAAACTAGGGGAGAACTGCAACTGTTACCAACTCCTCCCTGACTTTGTATACAGAAGACTATAGCTTTCCAAGCCTGCCAGAACAACCTGACACTGTTAAAAAATACTCCATCTCACAGATGAGAGCAGCATGCACTACTACAGCAGGACCAGCAGCAACAACCAATCCAAGAACTGATCTACATACGTAAGGTATTTCCTGCTTACAGGACACTGATTCAGACTTTTTAAAAGAAATAAAAATGCAAGAATTTTTATTCTGGAGAAAATGTAGGTCTTTTTCTACTCAAATATTGCAAATATTGCAAATATCTTTTAATACTCAAATTCAATCAACAATTGCTAGCAGACTACTTCCGAGAACAAAATGAGCTCTTGTTAGAGTAGCTGAAGAATAGCCAGAGTGACCAGACAAATTTATTTACTTCTTAGCACATCATAAATGTTGCTTCTAATTGTGGCTGAAGAGGTGAGAAGGTAGCATAAACTACTGTCAATCTGTCTTCTGTCTCACAGCACAATAATCCCAAAGATTCACCATAACCAGTAAGTATTTACTATTGACATACTGATGTGCTATTACTTGATTTCAACCCAGCAGGGTTTCTATGTGGACTTAGCACAAAGATTTGAAGCTTTCTATTGAGCAAGTAAAAATAAATACCTGAAATCAAAACGAATTAATAACCCATCTGTACACTATACAACAGTGTATCTGTACTACAGATCATATTTACAGTGGGTCAGGGTGTTTTCCCCTTATTTTTCACTCTCTGCTAAAACCACAGCTTCAATGATCTTACGTTAAGCGATCTGAAAAATAAAGTTTGAAAGGAAAAAAAACTTCTCTGATCTTTATTGACTTTTTTCCCCCAAAGGAAACATTGAATACAGCTGTATTAGGAACTACTGAATGTGGAGAAAAAATTTAATTTGTAATATTTTATTTTAGTAATTCCATCACCTGGAGTGTTAGCAATGAAACACCACAAAGGTTGCGGGTTTCCTTCTTTCACTTCCTTGTCAATGCACACCAACAAAAAGATGTTATCTGTGTGGTAAAAGAGTCCTCAGGAGAAAAATTCCACGACTGAAAAAACCCTTCACTCCCATTTCTTCTGTGCAGACTTCCATGAAACAGACTTTAATCCTCCAACTGGCGCTTTCTTCATAAACACCCAGCAAGACACAACTGGCACTCACACGCTAGCCTGTGAAGCTGTATTATCTTCTGCAGAAGAGCAACTCTGGTTTAAGGCAATACAACTGGACTGAAGGAGAGCACTGGCTTAATTTCTGGCTCCCAAACAACATTCTTGCATGACCCTGATTAGATTTTTCTGTGCCTCAGTATCCCATCTCTAAAATCAGGATAATATGCTCTTTGTCTGCCCTGCCTGTTTAGATTGCAGCCTTTCAGTATTCTCTTACTATTTGTCCATACACTGTGGCCACAATGGGGCCCTTCATTTTGGCTGGGACCTCACTATGACTATAGAACAAGTAATGAATAAGATAATTTCCAGTATGTTTTAGAAGCTGTCTGTGACATTAGGGATGCTATTTATTACAGAAGTCTTAATACTGTTTAAAGGAGCATTTTCATATCCAAGGCGCATATATAATCACATCAAATCTTCTTCTTTGTTGACATTTCCAAATACAACTTTTGTTACACTTTCTTTACAGAAATCCTGCTTTATTGAGTAAGAACATTAGTTATTAAAGGTTAAAAAAAATCCTATAAAAAAGAAATTTTCACAGGTTTCTAGCCCAACTCTTTAATTAGAAGATTGATTGTTACTATAATAAAAGTTCAGTAACAAAAATAGCATCAGCAGTAAAATATTTGTCAAAGACTAATGAGTATATTCTTCTAATTTTTTTAGCAAGGAAAATGAGAAGTAAATGAGCAAAAAACATTGAAAAAAATAAAAATTCCTAATGTCACCTATGTCATCTTATCAAATGCAAAGTGTCGCATTGCTTGTCCATACACTGGAAGAGTGGATCCAAATGCTGTTCTCCTTTTCTCAGGTGTTATTATGGGTGCCTTTGTTGCTGTCAAAGCACCCATTACTGCTGAGGGAAGCCAGTATCTCTTTACACTTAGCTTGGCCATCAGATAACACACAGAAAACTCAAATCTAGTTCCTCCTCTCCCAAAGTGTTCTGTGCAGTTTTACGATCAAGTTACTATTTCTTTATGACAATTAAGGAAAAACCCTGCTGTTTCAGTAGACCTAGGAAAAAAGCTGTTAAGTCCAGTAAAAGTGCAAATTTGGTGTATATCATCTTTCACTACCAGGTCGCTACTTTAAAACAAGTCACTAATGATTGGTACTATTAAACATGGACAGTGGGATTGAGTGCACCCTCAGGAAGTTTGTCGATGACACCAAGCTGTGTGGTTCGGTTGATACACTGGAGGGAAGGAATGCCATCCAGAGGGACCTTGACATGCTTGGGAGGTGGGCTGATGCCAACCTGATGAAGTTTAACCATGCCAAGTGCAAGGGCCTACGCCTGGGTGGGAGCAATCCCAGGCACAGCTACAGGTTGGGCAGAGAAGAGATTCAGAGCAGTCCAGCAGAGAAGGACTTGGGGGTTTTGATTGATGAAAAAATGAACATGAGCCAGCAGTGTGCGCTTGCAGCCCAGAAAGCCAACCGTATCCTGGGCCGCATCAAAAGGACCGTGACCAGCAGGTCGAGGGAGGTGATCCTGCCCCTCTACTCTGCTCTCATGAGACCTCACTTAGAGTATTGTGTGCAGTTCTTGTGTCCTCAACATAAAAAGGACATGGAACTGTTGGAACAAGTCCAGAGGAGGGCCACGAGGATGATCAGGGGACTGGAGCACCTCCCGTATGAAGACAGGCTGAGAAAGTTGGGGCTGTTCAGCCTGGAGAAGAGAAGGCTGCGTGGAGACCTCATAGCAGCCTTCCAGTATCTGAAGGGGGCCTATAGGGCTGCTGGGGAGGGACTCTTCATGAGGAACTGTAGGGAGAGGACAAGGGGTAATGGGTTCAAACCTAAACAGGGGAAGTTTAGATTGGATATGAGGAAGAAATTCTTTACTGTAAGGGTGGTGAGGCACTGGAATGGATTGCCCAGGGAAGTTGTGAATGCTCCATTCCTGGCGATGTCCAAGGCTGGATTGGACATAGCCTTGGGTGGCATGGTTTAGTGTGAGGTGTCCCTGCCCATGGCAGGGGGGTTGGAACTAGATGTTCTTAAGGTCCTTTCCAACCCTAACTATTCTATGATTCTATAATACGTGGTGATTGCTGTATACCTAAATTTGTTAAGAATAAATTTGCCAAGAGACATAATTACAGCTAGATCCAGGACTTCACTGCTACAGGGTAACAGAAACGGAACTAACCTATAGCAAACTGCTTCATAAGATACTATGATGGAATTTGCTATTTACCTGCTCTATACCAAATTTGAGTTCCTCGGTCTGTCAGCTCTTCAAAAACATAGCTAAAAACCCCACAAACATAACTAAATATCTAAATACTTTGCATCTCAAAGCAATCAGAAGCACCCTCTGAAACTAATTAGTCATGACATTTACAACACATATGCACTTTAAAAGTGAAACTATCTGCAGCATTCAAAAGCTGAACAAATTAAAGAGGCACTTTCTACACAGTGTCGTGTATCAATTTCTATTTTTTTTCTCCAGTAATTGCCTAACTTTTTCCAATCCCCAAGTCCATTGCTAAAGGTACTTTTGTTTTGTTGCTTCACTTCTCTCTTCAATAAAAGTCAAGGACAAGAACATATTTTAATTTAAGAACCCTCTTCTCACACAAGATGGAAGGTGTCTGCTCGCTCTTAATCAAGAGCTGGGTATTAAATGAAAAAGTATTGTCTAAAAGGATACAAATAATTCTTATGCCAGTTCTCTCTGTGCTTTTTCTGTATTGCCTCCTACACCTGTAACAGCACTTCTCTTCAGGAATATTGCCTTTCACGTTAACTTGTCTCTCCTACAAGTTACTTTCAGACAGACTTTCAATAAGAATATCTTTTTCCTCCACACAATTCCAAATGAAATGGATTTCATTCTCTTTCTTGTTGGCGTGCAGACTGAGGTACTGCCTTAAGTGCACAACTGCACTTTGTTTTTTTCAGTTGGAGGACTTTATGCCAAAGAAAAATATATGACAAAAAGTTGATTAGTGGATAACAGGATATGGAAATATGAATGAAAAACTTTTTAACCAAAGTCCAGACATGCAAAACGTCTACCCTTGGGCCACTGAGACAAAACAGTTAAAACAGGCATTAATATTTCCTGCAGATTGAAGAGCAGTCTTTAGTTCCACTATCATACAGCTCCAGAAAATAGCTCTCTTGTTTTACGAATTCTGCTCCCAAGGGAATAATTATCCTTGCAAGTACAATCACTCAAATACTTTTACTGTCTGAAAAAGCATACATACATCATCTGCTCTTACACTGAGATTTATACAGTACACTTACAGGCACACCACAAACATTTTCCAGAATAGGAATGTGCTCCTAGTGGATAAACACATAAAGTTCAGACAAACTAACCTGGCAATGCAGCACTTTGTAGTGGTATAGCAGTCTCTTCCCTATTCCAGGAGATAAAAGCATAGTTTATCCAGACTAACCAAGTCCATGCCAAGAGGATACTGCACACCTCAGGGAGTGTTCTTATCTCAAAGAGGCACTACCCTTAGAGAAGAACAAGGTCACAAAGGGCTCTCGTGGTCAGTACAAGCCTGTATGCCACTAATGTGTTCATCAAATCTTCAATGTGAACATCCTAAAGCACACGTGCATGCCACATTCAAGGTATTCCCCTCCTTTCTGCTCCCCCCTTCTTCCACGGGTGCTATTAACAAAGTTACAGTTAGTCACAGGTACAGGATCAACCACAATTTAAAGCCTCAAAATAAAGCTCTGCAGTTAAAGTAATCACCCTATAAAGGAGCAAACTCTGCTACTAAGACATGCTCATGAGTTTCACTGCCATTAGATGAGAGAAAAATGAACATTTTGTTATTGTTGCTACATCAGGCAAAAGAGGCTTCAAGAAACTTGAGGAGCTTTTACCAACTAAAGAATGAGCAAAAGAAACTGTAAGTATTTCCCCTCTGAAATGGTATTTCAGGGTTCTGAAAGTTCTGAAGACTTGCAAAAAAGTTACAGAGTGAGTCTAAAGAAACCTGCCCATCTAGTAGAAGATGAATGAACAGCAGAAGAATGAAATGAAAAAGCAGTGGAAGATACATGTTACTTGTATCTGTCAGGAAAAAAGAAGTTCTACACTTGTCATGCTGCACAGTACCATTCATAATACAAATCATCAGTTTAATATTGTCACTCAAAGGCATACACACTAATATAATAAAAGTTATTAATGGAGCTCTTTCCATTTAATGAAAGAAAGCAGCAGTTTATTAGTTCAATCATGTTATTGTTCTGTTTCAATTTCTGCCACACTAAACACTGCACAAGTCAGATTCTGACCTGCACATATGTAATTCTCACTAACAAACAAAAAATTATGCAAGAATTTCATTTCCATATTCTCAAATAGACCTGAAAAAGCTTCAGTTGTCTTTGGAGCTGTTTTGTAAGTTTCCTGGACAGAAGAAAAAGGTGGCTTTTGGAGAGAGAACTACTCAAAATACAGGAAGATGACTGTTTTTCCTAATTTTTATCTTAAGTTCATTGCTTTATAATGATCTTTCCGGCTCACTCTTCTTTACTACATTACCTCAATTTCCACTACTTGGCTGCAGCACTGACTTGCTAGTACTTGATTAGTACTTCAGGTGGTAACTCAAATACCACAAGATAACATTTCTGGAGCTTGAGTATTTCTTTTTAAAGGAAGAGCTCTGCATGTAATTAAGAATCAGCAGGCAGGTTCAGATACTGAGATGTGCTACGCTGACCAAATAGGTAAGAATGTTTCAGAGCCATTTGACCACGGAGGTAGCAAGCCTGCTTCTCGATGCGGCCCCTTCAGTCCAGTTTCCTTGCACTGGGTACTCTGCAGTTTTACCGCTGTTGACACCTGAGATCAGGGTCTGAAGGGCTCAGCCATTTTTACTGGGGAACTAAGAACACATCAGGAACACGCACAAAGAAAAGAGCAACGAGATGAAAGCAAGCTCCCAAAAATGGGTCTGCTTCATGACAGTCTCAGGTTCTTGGCACAAATGTGCAAAAAGGTCAGCAACATTTGCCATTTACTGACAAGACCTGGTCCCAGAAGTGATGCTTTCACCAGCACCCAGCTTCCCATATTAATCTCATCCACCTAACAGCTCCCTGACATGAGCAGACCACTTAACACTTTTTAGGCTGCAGCCTGACGCCTGTCAACTTTGCTTAGCAGGAATCTCCCCTCCAGCATTATACTGTTCTGAGGATTTGGGTGTAGCAAAGCAGTTATTATGTTATTTCACCCAGTATTACAATGTTGTGCTAGCTCTGCAACAGTTAAAGATAAAAATCAACAAAACAGTTCTTTTTAAAGACTGGTTCCTCCTGTGTTCAGAATCATCATTCTTTTCAGCTTTTCTTTAAGTCTGCTGTGCCTCCTAGGACTCCATGATTTACCTAATTGTAGTGTCATTGGAACAAGAGATTTCCTAGATAGAGTCTAAGGTACAGCTTTTCAGAGACACTCAGTTTTCTGGCACATACCTGGCTTCTGCAATGATAGTGCCTTGAAAAGAGAAAAAGGAGATAAGAGAAGCAAAAATACACTGCCTTGTCTTTGCATTTAAGGTACACTCCGGCATGATAAAGCAACAAAAAAAATCATCAAGATTCATAGACGGAGACCACTTAAGAAACTTTTTCAACAACCCCATTAAACAAAAATATCCTCCACACTATTACAAAGAACAAACCTTCCTCCCACTTACTGTAACAGCACGAGTCCTTGGAGGGCTGTTACTAATTACCGCACAATCCAACAGACAGGACAGTGGACAAAGGAAGAGTCAAACCCTGCATTCCTTCATCGCCTACTGGGAAAACTTTAAGCCGAATTTCTTGAATTCTTAATGTCTTTTCCTGCACATCAGGAGCAGCTACGTACATTGTAACTCCTAATTAAACACTTCCAAATTTACTAGTGAAAAGCACCACACAAGATGCATAGCTATTATTCTGCATTATCTTCATATATGTTAACTCCTCATCTGCAAGTTTATGTGGTAATTACAATGGCATAAGTGGCACTAATTCCTATCACAATATTTCATTTGGAAAAAACCCCACTGGTATCAGTGCTTTTCCAAAAGACTGAGTTAAACAAAATTCAGCTTCTGAAAAAAACAAACCCAAGCCAGAAAATAGCCTAAAATATGGTACAGCAGCCATGAGAGTGAACATCTGTCCACTGAGACTTTTCTGCGTGTTCTCCAAGTGGAACTATATCAAGGATCAGAAGCAAACTCTGGAGATGTTTATGTGAGCTGAAGCTGCTTCAGTGTGAAATGCAGATATCTCGATGCAGGACTGCACTGTGTATGCTTTTGCAGTCCCAGACCTGTGGAATGTTCCTGCCTCAGGGATATTGGCTGCAGTTGGGTGAGATATTAATGTGGTGGATGGATTTAATGAAGGGTAAATGAATATAATGCCAAATAGAATCACTATTCTAACCAGAAGAGGCTGTGAAATTCTTTGTTAAGCAGGCTAAATATCCAAGTATAGAAAAAAAGCAATATGCACTAACACCCCACTCAGCACAGCATAAAGAGTGACGATATACATCTGTTAAGTGCATATTTGGAGTATCACCCAAGTGACATGCACCTTCCTTGTGAATGTCCTGTTTGATAGACAAGAGTTTTGTTGAACTCTGAACAGCATTAGTGCTTGCTAATGTAAACTCCTTGTTAATGAAGCATCTGTAAATGAGCTATCCAACTAGTCTGCAATTAAATACAGTCCCGTTTCTGAGATTATCACAATTAGTTTTTCCAACAACTTTTCAACAGAAAGGATATTCTGCAGTTACCAGAGCAGAAGTTTTGAACAGTCAAAAATTTTTTTCAAGAATTCACAATAAAATGCTTCTTCCTAAGGGAAACTCTTCGGCCCAGAATACAATTCCTTCCAGGGTGTTAAAATATAAAGCATCTTCAAAGCTTCTGTCATAGGCATAGGATTCCTAAACCACTTTGATACCTTAAAGTGCATTTGTTCCTTTGAGTTGCCAAGTTCAAGCAGAGTACATCATCTGATACCTAAACAGTCAAATGGCCTCAATTTAAAACTTGCCTTTCAATTGCAAGCATTAAAGAGTCAAGAATCTGTGTAGTTTATAAAACTGAACTCTTTGTTTTGATCAGAACAACATGTTTCTGCAATGTAAAGAGCCTCCAACAGCTGTAAAAAAAAGCACTATGGGGAAGCACATGTTCTGAGTAAGTTACTAGGATGCATAGTTACTGCATGACTATCAACACAATTAAGCAGTAAGTAAATAAATTTATTCACTGACTTAATCACTTTCTTTAATGCCCAATATATTACTTTATAACTTTACCACTCATTACCTGAATCTGCAATACTTGAAGGTTACTTGCAACATCACTTTTTAAGATTCTTGTAATATTATTACATTTTCTTAATGTAATTTTATGTTAGTGAAGAAAAAAAAAAAGATTTTTTTTTTTCTTCCTGGATATATAATCCTAAACTCTTTGCAAACAGAAACCAAAACTTGCTATCACAATTCTATTTCTTTATCACTTAAGTGGAAGCATTTTCTATTTCATGCACCAGCAGAACTGAATGTCTAACACCATCAAAGTCATCAGCTATTAAATTCAACAATATACCAACAATTTAAATAGAAAACACGGGCATAACTATGATCCAACCCTGGATTCAAAAATCTTAGTTTATCACTACACATACATAAAGTGGGAAGACTTAGTTTCATCTAAGAGTTATATTTTATGGCCAGGAGAGTGCTGCAACTATTTACCACTAACAGTCAGAAGCTGGACATTTGGCTATTCACAATTGATTTATTTTGGTTCAGCATCAACAGGGTAGCTACCAGGAATTAACAGATGACAACTCCCCATGTCAAAGAAAAGGGGAAATGGAAAAGAAAACAGGAAAGAAGAAAAAAAGAAGAAAGAATTAAGTGCCCAATCATGAAAAAAGAAATTGTAATACAATACAAATCACCAGTAATCATTCATGCCCAGTTAATTATCAAAACATGTCCCAATTCTAATTAAAATAACATATTTGTAGCTTGCTCACAGTCTCTGTTTACATTCTAAAATAATTTACAAGTGCTTTACAACTGCATGTTTCAATAATCTTAGAAGGACTTTCATTCCTCTGTGAAAACAGAGCATTACAAAATGTCAAACTGGTTGCAAAACCACCAATGAAGTTGTGAATAAAATAATTTCTGATAAAACTTCCCCAAAAAGCTACGCTATATAAAAATATAGGAGGAATATATATAAATATATTTTTTTACATATATATATATATATATAAAAAAATATAGAGGAACTAAAGCATTTCCTCCCAGGTAAACAGTTCTCCTTTGCAAAAAAAGATTCTAAAAATCATGTAAATAACATAGGACTATTTGTTCCAGTTCTGTCATCAACTGTTACTTCATCTTTTACCTAAATGACTGAATTACTGTCTCATGACACCTGAATACAAACATATAAGGATCTCCTTAAATGACATGTACTGATATGAGTGCATGGCTTTCAACTCAAAAGACTTCCAGATTTTACAGCCTCCAAACATAAATGAAAAAGAAAGGTTTGCATTTTCAAAATGGTCAATATTCTCAACTTTTAAGAAAGATTTTGGACATGTAAGGTGAGCAAGATCATTCATAATAGGAGCTATCCTGCTGTTAATGGAAACTTTGCCCTCTATTTTGCAGTGCAGAGTGCTGAACACACATACCAAAGGAACTGTAAGCATCGGCAGCCCAGACAAAACTCAGGACACTCAAACAAAAACTTAATAATTTACCACACTTCTTGATTCCTTTAAACAGATCCTGGCAATTTGCAAGCTCCCCTAGTATTCCCATTAGGCACATCTGAAACACTTAGATATAAAGCAAATTAGGCAAGAGGGCACACTACTAGCAAGGATACATCCCCCAAAACTTCAGAAGACACACTGCAAAATCCCCCCTGCTCCTCTTCCTTATCCTCCTTATCTAGGGGAATTTCCTGTCACCTCGAGCTCTCTGTGCCCTTTCACCTACCCAAGCACTCAACTAAAACCAAACCTACAGCAGAAAATGCCAGGAGCAACTCAAAACCAAGCAAAAGAAGGTATCACAACAGCAAGTTCCTCACTGCAAGATACCTCTGTGAATGAAGCATCTCCATAGGAACACTGTGAGTCAGTTTACTCTCATAAAAATGAGCTGATACCTGCTAAAGTGAAGAAAAGGCTCCTTCAAACTATGGAACATATATAGTGGCATCAAACTGCTACTCTGCCAGCTGTTTGGATCAAATTCTGAGGGGAGAAAACAAACAACAGTTCAAAGCTGTGTGATGTTTCAATACATAGGTTACTAAAGTGCAGTCCACAGATATTCCTGTGTAAATAATACACTCCAAGGCAAGGTTTGCCAGTGCTGTCTGGACAGAGACCTGGATTTTGATGAGTACCTAACATTTAACTGCAATTACAGCAAAATTTTAAACACAATGAAAAAAACCACCACAACAAAAAGCACAACTATTCTGATGACAAAAATCTCTTCCATAAGATAGCCCAGTAAGACTGGCACTTTGTGGAGAGATACAGAAGAGCAGTTCTCTTCTCAAACATAGGAAGAATTAAAACTTCCATTGCTGTTGGCAAGTTAAAGCTGTGGCTGGTCTCAGTCTCCAAGGTCCCACATAGGTACCTGGCCCTCCATAATTCTGCTCTTCATAAAAGTGTCAGTGGTTACTCAAAGTGAGGCAAAAGGGAATGTAGCCTCTGCACAGACACAACTAGCTACACTGTGTGATGACAAGATACATGTCTGCCGGGAATGTTGTTGAAAATGCGTCATGCGCTGCAATTACATGCAGCAATTTATTTTGTTTTTTATCCACCTCACCTCATACAATCTCCAAATGAAGATGCATTTAACCAAAGCACTCCAGCAACACAACTGGAGATTTATCTTACATCTTTGATCACTTGGCCTCTCTGTGTTTCTGTTTCTCCATCTGTGACACTTCACAGAAAGCTTGAGAGGCTTAATTTATCAAGCAGCCTGCCAAGTGCTTTAGACAAGTGTGTTACTAAAGCATTAAAACTGTGTTCATTGGTTCTGAAAGGGTAAACCGTTAGTCAAACTAAAATAAACCCAACAATATCCTTAAAAGAAGGCTACACTTTTAAAATGCAGAAGTATCACATTTTCCTCATTTTCCTTTACAGAAAAAGATCTCCAGACATTAGGTATTTCATTACAGTAGGACAGAGACTAGGTTCCTCTGAACCCTCTTTCCCTCCATTTACTGTTACACTCCTGAAGGAGGTGATAAGTGAGGAGAAGCAAACCAGCAACGCCAAATGAAAGTGGCACATGCCCGGCCAGATTCATGGTCCCCAGGCCACAGGGGAAGGCCTATGCACACCAAGGCCTGTCAGCAATCTTTAACTGACAGCAGATATCAGCTACAAGTTGCCTGATTAGGGCAGAAAACAGTCTGGATGCTCATACAGACAAGGGCAGACTGTCCTCAACACCTGCAAAAGACAACGTATTAGATACTGTCAGTGAACACTATTTGAGTACTACACTTCTTTCAAAGCAGTATCCATGTGGAAGTTTTGCATCTATACAAACCCAAAGTGCAGGCTTTTGCTCTTTTTTAGATGTTGCTTTTGCTGCAACATCACTGAAAGAACTCTCATGAAGCCATTCGTGGCAAGAGAAACAGTCCACCTAAAATACTGACAATGGACAAGGATCATCTAAAAATACTGGCTATATAATACAGACACAATTCAGACCAACTCCCAAACACTTGTTCCACTGAAGACTTCTTATAGCTAAAAGCAGTTGCTCTAAAAGAGACAGCAGAAACAAACTAAACCCAACTTTAATTTAGGCAAAAGACCCCCAAGCACACTGTATAAAAAGCAGAAAATCAGATGAAGGAAGAGAACTGATGCCTTGAAATAGGGTCACTTTGAATCACCACATACTTAAGAAAAATATGAAACCTGAATACAGATATGGATTAAATGATTCTGGGAAGGTTAAGTAGACCAATCATCTGCTTGATGTTAGCATGGTTGTTAGTATCCTGCAGAGTATATTACCTAACAGCACATCCTAGCCTTTGAGAAATTGTGGATAGAGGGTTCTACATAGTGAGAGGACCAGGACACGGCCACTTGGTCCAAACATTCAGTCCAACTCAGTGCACAAGTTACACACTAAGGGTGACTCTGAGTGTAAAACACTCAGCTAAGAAAGGATGGAACAAACAACTATCAAGCTGTGCCACCTTGTCACAGGCAGCAACAAGGAACCGAGGAAGATTCAGATTCGCTGAACCCTTAGAACCCCCTCATGATACTACTACAAAGTAGCACAGGACATGTGTGACCCTGTAGATTCCTGACAAGAAACAGCTTGAGCTCATACACACAGAATACACACTGACACACATTTAGAGCAAACCTCATCATCCAATTCACACTTGGTTTTAGCCTTTCCAACTAGAGGGGAAAAAAAACCCCAAAACGAACCAGAATACCCACCCCAAAACAAAAACGAACAAACAAATAAAAAACTTCCCGTATGTTCCACAGACCTGAAATTATTCAGTTTTTGTTGGGTGTGTAAGTCCCAAAATCTAACATTTCATTGAAATAATCCAATATTGCACATTTTCCTTTTTAGAACCTCAATTCATGCTACCTTCTTACAAGTTTTTGGAGGGAGCAATACTGGTAAGAGGATGAGGGAGGAGAATTTATAAACTTGAGATGTAGCACACTTGCTTTCCAATTATTTTTTAACTCGTGTAAACACAGGGTTACAGAGTTCTTACAACAGTTACAGGACCACAGACACTGGGAAAACCTGTGAAAGTGTGTCTTCACTGAAAATAGGTTAGGTTCTTCCTTTAACACTACATACACAACATTTCTCATCCAAGTTGAATGGTCCCTTAAATCAGCATTTATTTGACTTGCTGTAGACATAATCAAGAAAAAAGGTAACGCTTTCACTCAGACTGATGGTGATCTCACAACAAAGAGGTAAACTAAATGATGTCAAGTGCTAATGTCACAGATTCACGGAACAGTTACGGTTGGAAAGGACCTTAAGATCATCTAGTTCCAACCCCCCTGCCACATGGGCAGAGACATCTCACACTAAACCGTGTCACCCAAGGCTCTGTCCAACCCGGCCTTGAACACCACCAGCGATGGAGTATTCACAACTTCACTGGGCAACCCATTCCAGTGCCTTACTCCCTCACAGTAAAGAACATTTTCACTATATCTAACCTAAACCTCTCCTGTTTAAGTTTAAATCCGTTATCCCTTGTCCTATCACTACAGCCCCTAATGAAGAGTCCCTCCCCAGCATCCTATTCCTTTTGCAAAACCAGGACAAAAAGAGTTCCCACACAATTCATCAGAAATCACAGAGCCTCTTACCTTTCCACAAAGATTGACCTGTTACTTCCTTATAAGTCTATGGACAAGAAGGTAGCACCAGGAAAAACATGTTGACAAAGGTTGCTTTGCTTTGCAAACAAAGTAAAGCTGAAGGGGGCATTTGGCCCAGATGCCTGTTGCATGAACTTAGGAGCGAGAAGGCACGAACTATCTGCAATGCTTCTGAGAAGGCTAACAATTATATTGGTAAATTATTAAGTTATGCTTAGAATTAATGACTGGAGGGATATCTGTGGGTTTGATTACCAGGAAAATATAATGGGTGAATGGGAAGAGTTACTTCCTCTTTCATCTGCTACTAAAGGATGGTACAAGAATTTCTTACCCACCCTGCTTGCCTTTTGCTCTGATGACCTCATCTTTCACATGAATTTTTTTAACAAAAGCAGCATTTAAAACATATGAAATTTTAGGGAGGAGAGGAACTGAGAAGAAAAATTTTCCCTACGATCTGTAATGAATTTTTATGTTAAAACAGGCTACAGAATTTCATCACATTGTTCCAGCTTCAAACCCAAGCTTTCTGACTGGCTGAAGCACCGGGTGCTTCCTGGGAAAGCACCAGCGCATTATGCAAGGACTTTATGCAACAGAGTCTACTACATCCCTTGATAAGCTGTTCCTATTTAATTGTATCATTAGAAAACTGCACCTTATTTCTAGTCCGAACAGATCTAGCTTCAGCTTTCAGCCATGTGAATCCCTTTAATCTAGCTAACAAAGAACAATCTAACTGTCAGATACCTTCGCCCTGTCTAAGTACTTATAGACTTAGCAGGTAGCCTCTACCGTCTGTTGATAAACTAGATTGAGCTTCTTAAATCTTCCATTCTAAAGCTGATTATCCAGTCCTCAAATTAACGTAGATTTTTTTCTGAACTCCCTACAGTTTTTCCAACACTTGATGTGCACATCAGAACCAGGATACAGCATTTCAGTAAAAATGCACGAAAAGTAGCAGTATTCCCCCCTCTCTCCTACTCGCCCAATCACGCACTTTCAGCCTTCTTCAAGACTGCTTTGCAAAGGGAGTAATAATTTAATCAATCCTCTAAGGTAATTCTTCCATCCCTACTTATATTCTAGATAGAAGTTCTTCCTATCACAACACATTCAGAATGGACTATGACCAAATTTAGTTTGTTATAACAAAAATTTAAAACTAAATTTGTTATAACAAATTTCCGTTTGTTATAAAGAAAACCACATCTATCTTTAAAACCCTAACTGCACAATCTGTATGTACAATGGAGTGTATGAATTCAGTGCCTGTATTTTACAAGAGAAAAACTGCAGAGAAAAAGATTACGTTACAATCATGTAATAGTCACCCAGTTTAAAGCTACCTCTTTAAACTACTATTTCATTCAATAAACTCATCACTCAGCCTATTTTGCACTACCATGTTCTGATGCTCACCTGTATAGTCACCTCCTGAGTACTGGGTTGCAACAGCAGATTTGATTTTCACCAAAATCCTGTGGGCACAGCAGAAGACTGCTTCAGGGTAGAGGCAGTATTCTACCAGACAAAAGGCAGAGCTGCAGGCTAGTCATGGAGGATTTGCTAATGTTATAAATCTACCCATGTAGTGAAAATTAATTGCCAGTTATAATCTTCAGTTATTACTGTATCATCAGCTAGTTTCCCTTCCTATCTAGGATGAAAAAAATAAGCCAAGTAAAATCTTGAAGTATCTAGGATGAACATTTCCACAAACAGAAAACAGACTACCAAAAAAATTATCAAAATTGAGATTACAAAATCATATTCTACCATATCTGGTAAAGCATAGATGGCCTTCTGGCAGAGCAGGTGCACGAAAAACGATGACGATAGTGATGTTTGCACAGGAAAGGAGCAAACAATGTAGGTTTTGGAGCAGTAACATCAAATTCTACTTTTAAGTAATTTTAAAATGATAGAAAAGCAGCATACTAGTATTTGTGGTGACTCACTAAAACATGGCGAAGTACTGAGGCTTTTTGCTGTAATAAGAACTGGCCTATTCTTACAAGCTTGGTTTGGGTAACTGCTCTTTGACAGACAGATTAACCCCAGCAATGTATTTCAAAACATGGCAGTCTTTGATCGCTACATAATTTTAATGAGCAAAATCTGGTGCCAATAGGAGCATCAGCTTTTGGAAACTGGCAAACAGCACTAGTCAGTAAAGTCTGCCATGACCTCTGACAGAGAAAGGTGGATTCTCTTTGTAATCTGGAAATAAGGTATTGTTCCTTTCCTTTCTGAATCATGCAGTAACATATTTCAGTGAGGACTGGATTATACCCTATCAGTACACAGCTTTCAGAATGTTTTCATTTAATTCCACTGCAGGTAGGATTAGGCTTTCAGCAGCAGCCATATTTGTATTCAAAGATGCCTCTGCCCCCTTTCAGTAAGAAATTAATTTCTACGTATAGCTGGTAGAACACTTTGGGCCTTTTTCCAATGAAAGGTGATCTATAAATATTATCAATAGTCATCATGTGTATACTCAGGATTTCTACCCCTTTACCGCTCTAAATCCTTCCTCTGGATATACACACTGTCCTGATTACTACTCAAAGCAGCTTTAATACATGATTATGAACACAGGGAAAGTCTCTTGCACCACTTCAACGTATTAAAATGAGCAAGTTTTTAAAAGCACTTGTTCTGTGTACTGTTTTTATAGCACTCTATGCTTGCACACGGTACGTCAGAAATCTGCTAGGAAAAGCCCACATTCAAGGGATTCTCCGAAATAACTTAAAACTTCTGAGGAATCTGGACATAACAGACCCACTCTGAAGTTGAAAGTCCATAACAAGAGTCAAACCTGCTTAGAATGTTGCAAATTCATTTATCTTCTTATCCTGTAATATATAAACAGATGGGCATAAAATAATACAGAAGAGGAGTATGAAAGAATGACAAATGTTGTTGCACACACAACGTGTTAGTTTATCCTCACTTTTTGCCTGGTATTAAAACGAGGGCAACATTCAACAGAATGGATAAGGTTGAAGCCTAATAAAAAAAGCGAATGTCAAAAGTATTTGGAAAGCAGAGCGCATGTTTAGGGAACAGAGCTAAGGAAGATTAAGATTTAACTTGCAATATTTATGTTATTTTTGCAGTCTAGCAATTACAATTAACTTCACTTTCCAGCTCCGAGACAGTAAGATAATATTAACAAAACAGGGAGAGTTTATTTTCACAAATAAACTGCTCTCACTAGAAATTTGTTCCGTACACTACTTTGCTGTGCTCTGTGCTATCAGCTTTGATGCCTCCTTCCTCCACTAATTATTCTCTACCTCCTTTAAATTCCTCCTTTAAATAGCTGCCTGCATGAAATTTTTCAACATTCATAGACTGATTTTTGCCTTCACAACATACCATGATGGCTTTGTCTGAAGTGCATTGTAAGCTCTCTGAAATACAGACCATATCTTAGCAGCTTTTTACTGCGAGCACTTTAACGTATGTTAAATCATTTGACGAGGTATGTTGCACATCTCTAGAACTTTTCCAAATATATACTTAATAACATAACAGAACACACACCTTCACATTCAGGATAAATTCTTACTTTCCAGGAAAGCAATAAAGGTTTACGATAGCTTTGATTTGCCGAAGAGCTCAGAAAATAAACAGTCAGAATAGTGACAGGTATCTTGAAAAGCTGGAAACGATAATAAATGCCACAAAATAAAACATGTAGCATTCCCTCCCTCAGTGATGCAGTCAGGAATAGTATTTTCTGATTAACAAGTAACCCAAAAATCCATAAAGCTGCATTACCTCTTTCAAAATCTACATACCTACAAAACTTGGTGACATTCACACCCAGTGTGCTGCGAGATATGAGACTAGCTGCAGAAAACTTACACCAAGCACAGAATGTACAAAGACTCTATTAAAAGCACTATACACACAGCTCACCATAATTTCGAGAGCTGAAATATTTTTTCTCCTATTTCTCCTTATATCTTGCCATTGCCACACATTCAGTTTCCTAGTACACTTGCCCAAGGTTCTCCAAGTCTTCTAAAAAGCCAAAAATAAAACAAAAGCATGAATACAGATTAGAACAAAACTTCATGATACTGCACAAAAAAACCCCCAAGAGACCCTGAAAAGAAAAATCTTAAGCCTTTTTTTCCTGTCAGTGACTGTGAGACATTGTGTATAAAGTGCTGGGATGACTGAATGTTGATAATATACAAGGACACGCAGAAAGTTGCTTGAGAAAAGAAGGGATGGTAATGGATAAAACCTTCCATGTCAAAGGATCAGCTCAATCCTCTGTGAGCAAAAACCTCTTCCCCACAGTACTCTCCTCTTCCCATCCTTTTCCTTACACAGTTGTTTAGATCCACTAAAGACATGTGAAAACCTGAGATTAGCTTCTTAAACACTGAGAAGCCTGCATCACGAATGACAGCCATTTCACTTAACACCTCCAAAATCATTGTCCTGTCTTCTCTGGAAGAAAAACACAAAAACGCTGTATGATAACACATGCCTGCCTGTAGCATATAGACCACAACAAGCTTGCTTTGCCCTGCAAAACAAGCAAAAGCCATACAACCATGTGTACTGCAGTACTGTGCCCAAGCTCTGATGGTACACCCCGTGGCAATATGGCATTAGCTGGAACCCAGTCCGTGGTAATGGAATCCTCTGGCCTTGTCTCAGCTCTGGAAGCAGGAAGCACCAGTCAGTATCAGTACATGACAGATCATGTAGATACATGACCTACTTATGATGCACCGCAAGGAACAAAACTACCGAGCTAGAAACCAGCAAGCAAACCACTTTTATGTCCATCACATGATGTAATAGATATGACCAGTCACCCAAGCATAGAAGCATTCTGTTGCCACACATGATCTACACACTCTTCACTCTCCTTGGAGAAAAGGCAATATTCTCTGGATTTCTCCAAAATGCTGCTTTTCTTCAAGGCTTTGACCTTTCTCAGAGGCACACTGTGATTTAAGCATGGAGTTGTCAGAGAGCACAAAAAGCTAGCAGTCTTCTCTCTAGTCATCTCCAGAAGAACCTTCCATCTGAGAACCTGACTTAAAGGCTGACCTGGCATATAATTAATAGCAGCAACTCACTCTCTAGATACTGCTCATTATCCTCATCCCATTATTTCTGATACTCAGGACTCCACCGTTTTTCACATTGACACAGTACTTTTTTTTCCTTTTTGTTTCCACCGTTAATGGTTTTTGCATTTCCTTCCCACAGCTAGATCCAACTCCACCAATCCTAAACCCATGTTCATCTTAAATATCTATTTCCTTCACTTTATTTTTGCCTGTCCTAGAATTTGCAGTGGAAAAGGAAAACAGACTGGAAATGAGGTTACTGCACGTTTTCTCTCTCTCCCACTGCTTACTAAGCTGTGCCATTCCTACAGTTGAGCTGAACCCACACCTGCAATTTCAGCCTTTTTTCCTCCTACTTTTGACTCACTCCTCAAGCCTCTTCTGTTGTATCCATTTCTTTCTCTACATTAGAATGCAAATATTTATTCCAAGAGAAAGCCAGAAAACATAATAATCATTTCACATTCTTCCTTCCCACTCTCTTTCTCTTCCTTAGAGCTCTCTCTTCTTCCTCATACCACAGATACGAAACTGTCCTGCTCTCCACTTGCCTCACTCACATCACCCCATACCTCACATCACCCCATACCTCACATCTCCTTTCTCCTCATGCTCTGATGAAATAGCAGACAGCCAGTCTTTCCTATATTTGGAAATCTACTTCTTACCCCTTGCTTCTCTAACTCCACTACATCTCTTTCTATTCTTCTTTCATCTCTAAAATCATTATGAACTGTCTGATAACAAATTACACATTTAACTTGTTTCTAAGTTCATCGTGAATTCCCTTCAGCTGTCCCTTGCACTACACTGCAACTACTTCACTAAAATGTCTAAAAGCTTTTACTATTGCCTTATCTTTATTTGACTAAGTAAGTCAAATATTTCCATCACCTATAACCCTTGTGTGTTCCTCATAAAATTAAATGCATTTCTCCTTTTAAAGCATTCATTCTCCTCTTCTTATTTTGATAACTCTACCCTCTCCTGCTTTCCTTCCTCCCTGTACCAAACACTTCACAGGGTCCTGGGAGGTTCCTTCTTTCTCCTTTGTCTTCTAGTATCTCCATTAAGCTACATCTTTTGCACCTTCCCTTATGATTGGGAAACTCATCCACAAACTCTGCTCCTAAGGAGACAGGTCTCAAATACAGTAGATTAATGTCTAAACAAAAAAAATCTTAGTCTATCTTTCTGACATCTCTTGTCACTGAGTAGCTGTCAGATTCAGCTCAATACAGCTAGAACAGAACTTAGATCTCACCCTTCCCACCCTCTCTTCTCCACCCCCTCTCTTGATAACTGCGGACAGCATTATCATCCTGTGTATCATTCAGATATGAAATACTATGTCATCTTTGACAATGACTTCTCTCTTGATCCATTCATTCAGGCTACATCTATACCTAAATCATTCTCCTGTCTTGTATCCTTAAGACAAAGTCTTCTCTAAACATTCTCAGGGCTAAAGGGTTTCCTGGGTCTTCACCTCACATTAAATATTAAAATTTTCTTCTTTTTTGCCTTGACAAACGTTCTCCTGCTTGTTCATGCCATTGCACAAGTTCTTTATTCTATATCATCACACCAATCTACCATTATTCTCTCAGCAACCAACAATCCTCCATTCCAGCTTTAAACACTAAGAATGAGTTGTCTTTGCTTTCCAGGCTCTTCTGGCATACCTAGCATACTCTGTCCACATCCTACTTGCTATCACACCATTTGCTCACATTTCTAGTTGGCTCACAATGTCAGTATCCATTTACTAAGCTTTTAACAACCAATCTGTATTTTCATTCAGGCCAGCTTCCAGACTTGAGTAAGGATATCTTCCAAGCTCTTGCAAAACTACTTCACTGCCTTTTGAACACTACCTTAAAGCCTTCCTTGCCAGTTCTAAGAAAGCCACTTCGGTTTAGGCTAAAGTCTACCACCTATCATGTTGAGCAACTAAGTGCTTTTGTTTGTCAATATTAAAACTCCTGCTCTGCCATATGTTAAAAAGTTAGCTCTCTGCAGCACAACGATTTCACAACACACATGCACACACCCTTCCTGCACACAGTAGCATCTAGTCTCTGATGGCGCTGCTAGGCATTCAGATCATGCAAATAATAACACTGCCTCCCTAATCATGGCAGTAACAGACGAATTACTTATATTCATCCGGATCATTGTCCTCTGACTGTCTCCATTATCAGCCCCAAACAAACAAGGTTTTGGCTCTCTCAGTGGCTGTTGTGGTGGCACGGGTCCAACAAACTTTTCAGATTTAAATCATCAGAAGCATCCTGTCTCAATGAGACATGACTAAGAGCAGCTTAAAAAAATAACTGCATATGCCAACTACCACCTTATAATCTATTTTATCTGGACAATCTCAAGTAGACAGCCTAAAGGCCACCTGAGGACAGAATACCTGTCAGAGATTCAAAGATGAATGCACATGATGATTTACATTTCTGCAAGCCTCTGCTTCCATTCTGACCATATCAACTCAGAACAATGACAAGCTGAAGTCACCTTACTCTGCCACTGGAGAAATCCAATCCCATCCTGCTTTGTCTTGCTGGAGAAGACACTTTTGGTCCAACAAACCTGTCAACAACTATCACTTGTATGATGTTAGCAGTGTTCAATCCAAATATAACTTCAAATTCTCAGCCTCTACCTGCCCCCCCTATGTTTAGACCCTACAGCAGAAACAGGAAGGGAAAGAATGACTGGTCAGAAAATACCAAACACTCTATACTACAATAATAGCAAACAAAATTAAGAACACAGAATCAAACCTCATAGCTCATGCCCTTTGCCAGTCATTCTTATGCTTCGATGTTACTTCATCAGCCACCCTTCTGCCTCTTCTGCTGAACACCTGCTCCAAGGGAACGGAAAGGGAAGCAAAAGGAAGTCCAAAACCCCTGTGTACTGCACACCACACTGTCACAACACAACTGCTTCCGTTTTACAGATGATTCAAGAGGGGCCTGGGGATTAGCAAAACTGCACTAGATGTACACTGGTAACAGCAGTTGTGCAGAACCTACAGCTTTTGTCTTCAACTTCTCTACTACTGGCTGATGCTCTTACTGATACGGGAAAACTCTACTTCTTTTTTTTGCCAAACACTGCACGTTTTCTAAATACATGCACACAGAAACCAAAAAGCAGGAAGACCAAATAATTCTAAATTATAATTGCTGCCAAGAATACAGATAAATAGGAAGATGTGTTGGGCTTAAGGGCTGTATTATTAACATAACTTAGTAAAATACAAAAGGAAATTTGCTGAATAACAAACACTACATTTCCGAAGTAAGGAAGAATCTCTATTTCTACTGAGTACAAGACCAAAAGCAGTCAGAAAGCTTGCTTCTTGAGCACCATCAGTGGCTTTAAAGCACACCTTTTAATGAACCATACAATTCATGACAAAACCACTCCCTTAAATTACCAATATTCGACCATATAAAGGAACACAAACAGGAAAAAGAGAGAAATCATGTATGCAGTGGTCAGTTTTCCTCTGCCCCACCTCAGTCCTAAGTAACTGTGCTGTATTCCATCTCCAATTTGAGTCAGCTAAGAGAGCTGCACAGCACTACAATAAAAAATTGGATCGTTTTACCCACATAGCAACTATCTTTCTCATCCAGCAAGAGAATCATCTTGCTACAGAATTGCTAAGAGACCTCTGTCAAACACCCTGACTGCATCACAACAGCATTCACCACAGTTTTTTTGGCATACAAATTACCTAAAGACACCCGCTTCACCAGGCATTCTGCACCACTAACACCACTAACTCCTGAATCAGCTTTTTCAAGGACAAGCTGAAGAAGTTCCTAGTTATCGAAAATCTTTCTTGCTAGTTATTCCAAAACCACTCTTAGTAACATGTAGTCATGGCACTCAGGTAACTTTATGGTGGAGTTAACTCTTTAAGAAACACTCATATCTACATACTATTTTTACTGAAGGTGATCCTTTCTAGTAATACATGCAGGGTTATAAATCTAAACTTTCACTGGGACTACCAGAAACTTACAGGTTCTGCTTCCAGGACTCCTGTGATCCACAACTTAAATAAAATGTGATTTGAAACATGTTTTCTATAGGACTTTCCACTGAGTCCATCTCCTACACATCAGCCTTGGTCAAATGGCTAAAAATTTTGCCCCAAAAATAAAATAGAATCTGACAATGTCCTAATTTTTATTAACTAGAACAAAATTCAAGGAAATTACTCTGTTTCACAGTGAAAATGGTTCAACACTTGTGTGGTCTTTTTTGAAATGTGGAAACCTATATTTAGACTATAAACTATTAACCACGTATGGAGGGAGATCAACAAGAACACATACGTTTTCATATCTCAATCAAAATCAGATAAGTTATTTCACTTTCTGTGTTGACAATGGCATACACTCTAGTAAACATGTCATTTCCTTCTTTCTCAAGTCCAGTTATAAATTGCAAGAAGTAGAAGCAATGTCAGAGACAGATCCTTAGTGACAGTGCTGTCAGCTGACAGAAAATCACATGTCATTTCCCCACCAGTAATCAAACCAGCTACCTTAAACTAGAGGAGATCTAACCTCTTCAGAATAACTGTTGCACAAATACTAGGAGAAATGTTACCAAACTCCAGGAAGATATGAGCCATCTAACAAACCCAGAATCTTTAAAGAAATAATTTCTAGAACAACAGGTTTAGATACATATTTGAAACTACCAAAATCCTGATTTAAAACGCAGAATGTCTGATCAGAGAGCCTTACCATGACTCCACTCTTTTTATCCAGTGTGTGGGCTGATGAACTAAAGGACAGGTTTCAGAAAATAACTATGTAACTATGAGGATAAACTACAATTCTGACTAAATTTCTGGGCACTAACATACATAATGTTTCATTCTTCCTCTGTCACAATTCCTTGAGACACATTAAATGAGGTGACAGCCACAACCAGGAGGCACGCCACCCCCCTGCAGAAGCTGTCCATGGGAAAAAAAATAGAACTATGGGAGTCAGATATCATATACTGAACTGATCAGGTATTTGAACACCAGAATCCAATCCCACTGTCATTTCTCATCCTAAAGAAAAACCCAATGTGGACCTTTGCTCACTATTCTTATTCCCAGCATAAAGATAAGAATGGCAAGAAAAAGTTTCACTTGCTAACAATCACAGTTTTGTATGCTGCTAATTCTCAGTTCTTTCACTTACCAAGCTCCACCTGAATATTACATCTATTTAAGAACCAGTATCTCTGGAAGACTTTATTAGCTTACAGGGAAGAGGAAAAAAAAAACTATACACCATTCACCTCTCTCTTTTGCCCACTGAAAAACCAAAGTCAAAACCAACCCCAAATCACCAACCAACGTGGTCTACATTCAAAAACCTCACTTCTTTCTTCTGGCATATGTGCTCAAAACTTTATTGTAATTTTCTTTCCCTCTCAGTCTTTTCCAACATTCCCTACCACCACAAAAAGGTGGAGATGAAGGCAGCTAAATAAAAACAAGAATGTTTTATCCTCAAGTTTTTGGTTAGTATGTTTTTAAAGGAGACGAACAGCACCATCAGCAAACCACTAGTAAACAACAAAATAAATAAGAATTAAAAAAAAAAAGGATCAACTTCAGTTCCTATGCTTACATTAACCAGCTGGTTTTGCCTTCTCTTCTTTCACAATCCCCTCATAAATAAACTTCGTTCTCTTCCTCTGGCTTTTCAGAAGTAGAATGTTGTAAGCTACATCCTTTTTTTTTCCCTACTATAACCCAACCTCCTTAACTTCTTATTTTTCCACAAAAAATGATAAAATCAAGTTATTTTTCTGAAGAATAAAAAAAATAATTCTGAAAGCAAAACTAATCAGTATCCCTTTAATTTTGTTCTGACGTTGCCAATGGATTTATCAAAAAGCTTTCCATCAGATACTTATGTGGGAAGTCAAAATAGGAAAAATATATTGCAAACAACTATCCAGTTTGCTTGTGTAATCGTCAAGTAAAATGGTCAAGTTTGGGGCTGCACAATGATAGAAAATCTCTAATTTTAACACAATATCAGAAACACAGAACTGATTATCTAAGACAAAGCACACACACCATCAGATTGAAACCTCAATAATACAAACCCACTGAACTGAGAAACTGAAGTTGACTATGACACCAAGTACCCAGATATAGATCTAAATCCCATATGTTGTATTTAACCCTGCTGTAGTCCACGAAGATACACAGGACATCTTTTGCTCCTTTATAGCCGAGCCTACCTAGAAACACTCACAACACTTAATGCTTGCTCATTTACTAAAGTGAGTACTAATAGGCTCTGTACGGAAAACCAAAAAAATAAGAGTATCCTATTATTTTCTTGAATATTGTATAGAGCAAAACATATGCCTCCAAAATTAATCTAAACTCAGTTACAGGTTATGACTGATAATACAAGATCATTGTATCTCTCAGGCATACAATTACTGGGACTTTTTAAAGGACACAAATTGTCAAGTAAATATAGACTCCTTTTACTATGCCTGCTATCTAGAAGAAAATCTTCATTCTTCAGACACACCATTCAACTTTTAAAATTCAATCTAAATCCCAAATGCTGCTCCAATTCTGATAACCCCTCTTTTAGCTAAGCTGGTTGGTTGGTAGTGATTTGTCAGAAAAGTTACACAATGCTGTTTCTGTTTCCTGATTAGATAAGCAGATAAGTGTGTTGGCTTTTTTTTTTTTTCCTTAGCACAAACATTTCTGCATAAAAATCTTTCATTTTCTGCGAACACTTACAACTTCGTAATCCCCTCTCCACAAACCTACAAGCCAATAAAAGTCCACCATGGACATACTGCATTTGCTAAAGGATTCATAAACCAAGTATTAGCATGCAAAAAGCAATTCCATCTACAAAACTGAACAAATGTTCAGGAAATTTCTCTCCACTATGCTGCCTACATATACACTGCAGAATAAAGGAAAGCAGTGAGCAATATTTCTATGTCCTTACTTCTGCCCAAAGGAGGGGGCACAAGGCCTCGGTACATCCTTTGTATTATAGAAAGGATGAGCACTGCCAGACTGCAACCCCTTTGCCCAGGGATGTGCTAAGTATCAACCCCTTTGTCAGGCAGAGATTTGGCAGGGCTCCTCCCCACCACCACTTGCAATGCTGCCTCCCAGGCCCCCGCCTGGGTAAGACGGAGAAAGAGCAGCCCACCACTCAAAACACCTACAGTACACAATCAGAAAGGAGGCAGTGACAGGGGGGTGAAGCTAGCTTGAAGCATTTTTTGACATCCGACAATTTATTTTCCTACAGATCCGAACTGAAACACCCTGTCACACTCTGGAGACCATAGTTTTCCTTCCCTTTCCCCCACTATGTTCTCCACACACAGTTTCACTAGTCTAAAAAGGCTCCCTGCTTAACTGCTTACAAGGGAATGGCCACATGAATCTGGTCATATCAACTGAAGCTGACAAAATGCAGACAAATATTAGAAGAAGTCAAAGCAGTGAGATCAGATTTTACACTGTCGTTCTCAAACAGGATGGTAATTTTTGATATCTGAAGTCCTGTCCTTCCATCATCCCCCCCTTACACAAATAAAGTCTGATTTTTGTAAGACACCTCTTACAATCTCCTGGCACCACAAATGCCATATGAAGACCTACTCAAACAGATAAGAATACAAAGAAAAATTAATAGGGTTTGATATCAAGACCTATCATGACCACAACCCTTGTCTATGAACAAAGCAGACAAAAGAAGTCACTATGTCACACAACAGATGTGTGCAAGATCAGAACAAGTGCCCCAGCATTTCTGCAAGCACAAGAGCAATGTTCTCTGCAGACCAATCTAACCTTGGAAATTCTTCCCACCTTTACTAGTAAGGATAGTGAGGCTCCAGGAAGGTTTACAGCTGGCGTTCAGAGACACAGATGGGTGTGGTGAAAACACCTGTATTAACACACTGCTGAAGTGAATACAGTAGAAATATTTCAACACATACTAATTTCTTCAAACTTCGTGAAAGTTCTTTCTAAGTGATCCAAAACAAGTTACTACTTGGAAGCAATAAAATTCCTAAAGCTTTTTATTTTCTAAATATAACAGTTTTGTTCCTTTAAACTGTATAACAGTGCAAGTACTATGAAAACTAGTAAGTCCTTCACATCTCTCACTATCACAATGTCAGCAATGACATTATACTTTGGTTGGAAATAATTTTTCTGGATACCAAGTTTAAATAGAGCTCCTTTGATGGAAGTCTATAACCTCCCCAAAACCATACAATGACAGAGTAGAGCTGATAATCTACACCGAATCGTTCTAGGAAACAATTTGCATACTATGTATGACTAAGGAGTAGGGACGCCTTTCAATCTTTATGTCTCAAGTAAGCTTATAGTAACAATTTGTGTTCAAGGACTTCTAGGCAGAAAACATTTAATCTCAACAAATTAAGGTCCTTATGAAGGCCAAGCTCAAGTAGGGAGATTTCTGTTTGATTACTTTTGAATCAAATGTACGCTCAGCATTACTGACAGACATACAAACTGTTTAAGCCCGGAACTTTTAGCCATAATATATTACATGAAAATCCAATCTGCCTGTAACTTGCTTTTGGGTCAGCAAAATAGAGACGTTCAGGCATGTAAAAATCAAGACAGGAATACAACCAAACTTGGCATCTCTATAAAGGTTGTGAAAAGGGAGGCTTTATGGCATTTTAAATAATTTTATTTAATGTGTACTCCACACAATTTAATAGTTTATCACACAACTCTATATTATTAATTCAATCTTTTTTCAAGAGCTTGTTTAGAAAACATAAGTTCTCTTTAAGCTACCAAGACTCTCAAAATTGAACGCACGTGTAATGACAGCTATAGCATAACAAGAAACTTAGCATCATTTCAGAATATATGAGATGACATTACAGGTAATAGCGGGATTTCTCTCAGCATCAGTAAGTCACACTGAAGTTTTACTATGACGGGATCATTCATTACAAACTGACTTCACAAGAAGTATTTCTCGTGATAGAAAGGTTGTATATGTATACTGCTTTCTTAATGGAACAGAAAAAGAAAGCTACATGAAAACATGTCCCAAACCATTTCACCAGTTGCATGAGGTTTTACCTCAGCATGATGTTAACGGTGCATGTCACACAATGTGTAAATTTGATTTGCCCACGCTCCCCATTCAAGTCTCTCCTCTCTCAACTGACAGAACTGTGTCAGGCATGACATATTAGCAAATACCATTAGCCTGGAATTTGCCTGTTCACACTTACGGTACCAGAAAACCTTATGACCAGAAAACCAAATGACCAGTACTTGGTTTTGCGTAATAAGGCTTAGCCTAACATAAGATAATATTAGATGCTGGTTGCTCAGTTGACTGTAAGTCACTCAGCCGTGAGGATGAAAGAATAAAATGCAACTTGAGCTGAAGTGGATGAACCCAAAGATGGTAACTGTTTCTCTCCGCGAGTGAAAATGTTTTTCACTACTGTCACTAATAATATAACGTTTAAAGTTGATGCACAGGTTTATATGGTTATCTCCACAGAGAAGCAAGCAAAACACTGCACCAAGGGACAGGGTCCTCAAACAAAATCCAACATGGCCACTGAGGCGTAGTTGTCTTTTGACTTAAAATTGCCTTATCTTTTACCACATCTCTCAGTTGCACGCATACACCTGTTATACTTCAAAAGAAGTTGACATGGTGACAAGTCATCTGCGTGTATCTAACCCTGAAACATTCTTCATGGCAGAGACACCCATATGCTATTAAACTACCCTGTCAAGGCCAAACCACAGTCATCCACAGCCACCAAGAGACAGACAGGTAGAGAGGTGTGCCAGTACTATCCACTTACCTTCTTTATTAAGCCTCATAACCTCCCTGCTCTTTCCACCCTCCTTTCCAGTCTCTTCTAGATCTACACCTGCAGAAGAGAAGCAGAGTCAGGAAGCGCCGAGGGCCCAGAGGTGTGCATTTATTGTTTGGCGGGGGGGAGGAGGAGAGGTGAGGAGGTGAGCAGTGTTTCTATTTGCAACAGCAGAAGCACAATGGTCGGAGCATCTGCCAGGGAGCGGAACCGCCGGGCCCCCCCGCGGCAGCACCCTCCAGCCCCCACCCCCCGCAGCATCCTCCGGCCCCTCCGCGCATCCTCCCCCTCGCCCCCTTCCCCCACCGCGGCGCCGGCCCAGCGGCGGATCCCGCGCCGCGGGGCAGCGGCACGGCTCGGCTCTGCACGGCGTGCGCCAGCGCCTCCCGCACACATGGCACCGGGGGCTCGGCGCGTCAGCTGAGCGCCCGGGGGGGCGGCACCTCCCGTCGCGGGGCGCGGGCCCCGGGGAGTACGGGGGGTGGCCCGGCCGGGCCCCCGGCCCCGCCGCCGTGCGTGCGCTCCGGGGGAGGGGAGCGGCGTGCCGAGCCGCGGGCCGGTCCCTGCCCTTACTGTGCGGGGGGGCGGCGCCGTGCGCGTGCGGGGGGGCGGCCTCCCGCACCCAGGCGGCCCAGGGCTGGCCCAGGAACGCCTCGGGACTGGGCACGGGCCGCTCCAGGGCCGCCATGGCGCCGCGCCTGCTCCTGCCTCCTTGTTGCTTTTCCCGTTTCCTTCGGCGGCGGCGGCGGCGAGCGAGCGAGCGAGACACGGGATTCGAGAACGCCGCACGTCATCCTCGGGACGTTCCGCCGCCCACACGGGGGTAGTGTCAGCCCCTGCTCCCTATCAGATCGGGCTCCCCGCCGCACAGCGCGCATGCCCGCGTCCCCCGCGCCTGCGCGCAGCGCCCCGCGACGCCGCCGGCAGCCGGGCCTGCCGCCCTCCCCGAGGGGGGCGCCGCACCGGCGCCGCTTCCGCGCCCAGCGCTGCCCCTCCGCGCCCCCGCGCAGCGCCGCCGCCCGGCGCGGCTTGGCCCGGCCCGGCGCGTTCCGGCAGAGCGGGGCCGGCGGCCGAAGAGCCTCGCCGGGAGGGCAGCCGCTGGCGTTGCGCGCCCCGGGGTTGCGCGCCCCGGCGTTACGCGCCCCGTGTCTCGCAGCGCCCCGCAGTAAGTCCCTGGGTCGCGCTCTCGCTGGTTGCGGCACGACCCCCGCTGCCCAGCGCGGCCCCGGGTGGCGGTGTCGGGGCTCCCGGTCTCCCCGACTTCTTCCAGCTGCCCTCCTGTGGATCACCTATAACCACAGCCATTTTGTTGTCCAAATACTACCTGCTCTGCGTTTAAACACTGGCTTCGTCTGTTTGCAAATGGGCTTTTCGTTGTTTAGGTGTTTTAGGCTATGGTACGGCTGCTCTGAATTCGCAGGTCCCACTCCTCTCAAATAATACTGAGGTTTTCATCTCGCTGTGTGTAACACGCAGTATTTACATCCTTTTCATTTCATTTTAGGACTGTGTAGTTCTTGGTTAAATTTTTTCTCCATTTAGGTAGGAGTAGAAAATAACACTGCCATGAAAATTTTTGTCCTCGATATACCTGATTTGGGTAAGGAGTTACGGCATAAACCTATTGCCCTGCTCACGCCTATTAAGCCAAACATACCAAAGCCAAACCGCTGGTGAAGGACTTAGTTTCATTTAAGCAGCCTCACAGCATCTCTGGTACAGCTGTGCAGCCCCAGCAGAAGAACTAATGACTGAAGCTCATGGTTCTTGGATTGCAGGTGTGGGCTTTACACTGTCCCTTCCTTGTCCTCTTCCCAGCCACTCCATTAAGACCCTCTGTCACTATTCAGTTTTTGCTGGTTCATACCAGACAGCACTGAAGCAAAGCATGAAATCAATCTAGACTTGAGGAAATAGCATTTAAGACCTGCTCAGGGGCTGGAGTGGTGTCCAGAGGGACAAGCGCTGCTGAAGTCAGCACTGCTGAAGCAGCACTGTTGCCTGCAGAAAGGTACATGGCACTACAGTCTACCATGGATTTAAGTAAATTTCTTACTGTTTCATTAAGACTGGGCCCTTTACAGTGCTAAAATGGATAAATGTTTGGGGCAAAGGCCAAACAGCCTTTGCCTTAGATACACTGTCGACAGATGCAGTATTAAATGCAGATAGCATTCACACCGCCTCTTCTGAAAAGTAGGTAGAATACACAAATCTTATCCTTCAGGCCTAAAAGCTTAGATACTGAATGGCCTGTCCAGAGTGCTTCCAGTTGTGCGACATTAGCTACAAGAAACTAAGGAACACAATTAAAACAATCAAAGAAGCAGAAAGCTCACCAAGATATGCCTTCAAAGAGAACAAGTCAATCACAGCAGCCTTATTGGCGACCAATGTGAAGCAGCCGTAAGTTGTATGACCTTAGATATATTATACATGGAATTTCCAGAAGCAGGAAGGGTGGTCATGATATAATAGAAAGCCCTGGCAAGACCTGTTGTGAAATATTAAGTACAATTCTAGCCACCAGTTTAAATTAATCTTCCTACAAAAAAGTGTGGAAAGGATTGCCAGGATGGTCAGAGGACTTAAGTCTGTCACATGAGAAGAGCTTGGCTTAATCTAGTGAAATTTAGCTGGGATTGGGTATGAATGATGTTTTTAATTATAAGGAAACATAATAATCAATGAGGAAAAAGAAGAATAGACATAAACTGCTTATGTTGCGGTTGAAAACCCTGCTAACACATAAAACTTTTTGATGAGGAATAGCAAGATGGAGTTCCTTGGGAGGAATAATAAATGACATGATGCTAATAGTCAACCATGTTTGGCACTTGTGCTCAAATCCACCACAAGGTAGTTGAGCAAAAGTCTTGACAGCGGCCAAATAGTCATGTAATTAAAGAAGTTACACTGCACAGCTTACACCATAACAATTCTGTGATCACCCAAGACATGCATCTGGAGAACAGGTACAAAAGAAAGGCATGTGAGAACCCAGGAAAGCCCTGTCAGTGAAAACCGACGTAAGATTTCAGGGAAGTATGTATACATGGAACTAGCTTAAATAGTGCCACAGGATACACAAGCAGTAAAGCAATTCCTAATAATGCAACTGAGAAGAAAGGGGAGGGAGAAACTATTTAATACAAGCTGCCACATACCAAGCAAAAAAAAGTGAAGAAACTTTCCAACTTTAACACATGGCACTAATCTACATGCTGCTTACCATGACACACTGCAGAACTACAGTCTAGGCTCTAACAGAAACAGACCATATGAAGGAAAATTAGCATAAAATCAAAGATGCAAGATGTACCAATTCCTTCCTAAAAAGAAACAATCCGGTGATTTACAGTTTGAGAGAAAGGTTTCCAAGGCCCTCCCAAAGGAATTCCTCCTCCTTACCATATGTAATCATGAACAACATTATCATTAAACAAATGCTTCCATAATCACAGAATCATAGAATCATTTAGGTTGGAAAAGATCTTTAAGATTGAGTCCAACCATTAACCCAACACTGTCAAGTCCACCACTAAACCACATCCCTAAGTGCCGCATCTACACATGCACCCCACTTCCCAGTAATCAGCATCTTTTGTTTGAAAAGTGCATGTTCTGCTTTGATTGCATCTGTGCTACCTCTGTGATCTGCTCTAAGGAATGAACCCCACCCCTGAGTGAAATAGGAAGAGAGTCCATCTGACATTTTAGAAGTTATTCTCATGGTCAGTAATGTAAGTAGTTCTCTCTTGTGAGTGTGAACTCAGGCAGCAGCTTTATGGTAGTAGCAGCATTCAAATAGTTTCTTCTTCTCTTTTCCTGGCATCTGCTTTCACAGAATTTGTAGAAAGAATTCTACTTAAGACTTTTACTCCTCTTTCAATTTTGTTTTTATTAATCAATGGATGCAAAAGTTATGGGTGGAGAGGAAAAAAGGAAGGAAAAGGCACAAACATGATCACGGAAGACTTATTTCCATAGGAAATGAGTAAAAAATCTGCATGTGGAAGTATAGATTAAACATCCTCTGTTTCTTTTCCAGCTGCTCACCAATACTGAAATTGAATTCTTCTATGACCTTGAACAAGTCACTGTGCCATAGAAAAGTAATTAAGTTGGTCAGGAAAGGTACTTTCCCTCTCTGGTCCTTGTGGATCTTGTTTTATTTCAAATGTCAAGTAGAGGCTTCCTTTTATTATATGGTCTTTCAGAATTAAATATAGTGCAGCCTTCATCTTGGTTGCAGCTTCTAAATACTACAGTGATCCAATCATAAAATGGAATAAAAAAGTAAACTGTAGGCAAATTAAGGCCTTTAATTAATAAGCAGCAAAATACAGATGAAACTCTAATCTTTTAAATCTATATATTAATGGTCTCTTAATAAGATGATCTCCAAATGCAAACTTCCCGCTAAGTAACCAGGAGATAAAAAATCATATGTTCTTATATCTACTTATTAGAATTATAGTTAAAAGACTGGGGCTTTATAAAAAGCACAACTAAAGTTATGACATCCAAAGCTAGCTGCATATCAATATTTGACTTATGTGGAGATCACTCTGACATTTATATAATTGCTGGGATCTAAATGCAAAGAGATAAGAAAGCAAAACAACATTTCTTACATGTGGCTATCAGGAATTTCATATGTAGACAAATAAATGACATGATTCCATTTCAACTCCACTGTCACACACTGAGAAAATACCATGGGTTTGCTCAGGCATGTGTAGTCACAGCAACAGCTAGAATCTGTGACCCTCTGCTTTAAATCATATATACCTGGCAAATCATGCACCAGATGGCTTTAAACTGTCTGCAAAAGTATTGTGAAAAACAGCTGTATCAGGCTTCAGTATCATAATAAGATGATAAACATATGATATTCTTGTGACAAAGTCATTATAATTTAAGCAGTTTGTCAAGAAACACGTTAGTACTTCTCAGGATCCTATTTTGCAATGGATTTACCACAACAGTGGTTTTACCTTATATAGCAGAAATTATTATGAAGCAGACAGTTTTATGAACCCAGGTATCTGCTTTAGTGGGAATGGAACAGTGAATGAATCACAAGACTTTCTTAAAGACAGTCAGTAATGGCATTTGCATAAGAAAAGCACCAGCAAAGTAGCTGGGTGTCAGTCACAAAAGAACAGAAAGGTCAGTTCTCCTCCAGGATTTTGAGAAGTCTAAAACTAATTTATATGTTGACTTGTTTGCAAATTATTTTTATAGTGAATTTTTACACTTTTGCTCATTTTAACCTGTAGATTATCTAACTCTAGTCTCACTTCCCACAGTGAATAAATGAACTTTCTGTTTAACGCTACAGCTGTGTCTCAGGGGAAAAGATACCAGAGAAGTGCGTATTGAGAAGATGCAAAACCCACCAGATAGATAGTCCTGCCTTTCACTGGCGAAACTGATTCTGAAACTATTTGGTTTTTTAATAGTGTAGCATCCTAGTCTGCCCTGTGATAATTAGAGTAGGTTAATTTCATTAAGCAAAGCAGATACTTAAGAAGTTCTATAGGTTTCTGCAAAAAGATGCATACAGGATGGCCATTAAAACAACTTGGTACTTAGCAAGCCAAATGTAAAAGCCACTATGAGCCAGTCTTCCTAGAGTCTTTCTGGCCAGAAGTGCAGTCCCTGTAGTATTTCTGGTCTGTGTAATTTCAGAAGGTGTCTCAAACACCATGTGAGTGCCATCATATAAGACTTGAGCTAGAAAACTGTATAAAATAGGCACAGCAGAGAAATCTATTTTTAATGTCCTCTGAAATAACACAAGAAAAAAAAATCCAGATTAAGCTTTTGGTTCCATCTTAGCCAAGAAAGCCAGCACTTTAAAAAGAAACAGTCAGAAAAATGGAGAACTGAAAAAGAAATTCTGAGCGAGGTAGTCTTGTATCCCAGCAAAAACATGTTTCTCAAACAAGTGTTGCAGATTGATTCACACAAAACAATGCTTGAAACACTACAGCCGCACTAATCAGATGAAATCGGAAATCCAAAGGGAGGTATACTACACAGATATATGAATAGAACATGCAGAATAAGATAACTTACTACAGTGAACTCTGGAAAACTTACAGAAAAAATGCTACCAAAAAAAAGGCCATGCACTAGAGGCTAGTGAACATGAACACGAACTAGTCACAACAGTGACTACACGTTTCAAATCCAAGAGAATTATGCAAGCACTGTGAAAAAATAAATTGCACATCCTTTGGTTCCAGTGTCTAAAACAATGTTCTGAACAATTTTGCTGAAGTATTGGTTGCAGTCTAAATGCATTAACGTAGCACTGTACTTCAGCTAATTTATCCTGCTTTTAAGAGGCTAATTTCTCTTATCTACAGTATTACCATAGCTGGAGTGTTTCTGAGACCAAAGCTAGTAATGGTAACTATCAGTGTATCATAGGACTGCTTTGTACAGTGCAGATAGGCATTTTCAGTGGATGTGAGGACTTACCAATTGCTTGTGAGAAGCAAAGCAGTTTAGTTTTTTTCTGCAACAGTTTCAGGTTTCAGCCAGGAGTCTGAGAGTTCAGTTCAGATCCAGCTTCCTTTCTAATATTTTCTTTCTTTCAAGAATGTTCCCCATGTCCTGACCTCCACCAAACACCTGAACATCCAGTCTCTGTGCTATGGTACAACCTGTATGAAACTTGAATCTCAAACTCACTTCTTAAAGCACACTACCCAAGGTCTCTGATCTAACACTTCATCAGATGAACTTGATGCAAGAAACTGAGCATTAGGCCAGGTCAGGATGTAGATTCTTTTCAGTGTGGCTATTTGGGAAGACCTGAATGATGGGTCAAAGAATACTTGACAGGCTGAAAGTCAATTTACCTGTATTGACAGGTACTTTGGAAAGATCACAGTATGCACATCACAAGATCCATGTTTCTTCCTGCTTCTTAAAATTGTTAAGCATATCTAGCACTGGTGCAGTGAATCACTTGTATTTGACTTATTAAATATTTATCTGTTTTGTTTTATTTGAAACATTTTTTGTTAAATAGCAGCAACAATAACATTTTTGAAGACCATATCCAGAATCTAGAGGAAGGCTCTTAACCATCCGGTTGGGACAGAAAGCAAAAAAACCTGTAGTTCCCTGCAGTTTTGAAAGACTTGTTAAAGTTCTTTAGATTTTGAGATATAAAATCACTCATGGATGGAGTTACCTTGCCTCAGTATGAGTCTGCATTCAAACAGCATGCTGCTCTCCTAAGCTTTGCTCTCTCACAGTGCCCGTGTGAATAACAAAACCCACAAAACATGGGTCCCCAAACATCATGCATTTCTTGTGAGGTAGGCATAGAAATATTCTTTCATAAAATATTAAGTTTGCCCTACTGAATAATGTATATTATAACTTTCTATTCACCAGCCACGTTTGTCTGTGTTGGCAGCACACAACAGCAACTTACTGCATCTCCCTCACTGCATCGTAACCAATTTTCTGCTGTTCCTTCTCAAAGTAGATGCCATATTTCTCTTCTTTGTATCACTTTCTTCCAAATGTTTCCCTTTTCTGAGTTCTCTTTCCTCTTCTCTGTCACTTTTACTAGTACACTGCAGGGTGGGTTTTCATCTCCTGCCAGGTCACTTCACTGAAGCACCATCCTGGGGCCTGTTTTTTGCGTCCAGTCTCTCTCACTCACCACCCTCCCGTTGGGCCCAGCTACCTCGCCAGACACCACTATGTCTTTTAATGTTGCTTTTGCTTTTTATCCTTTCTTGCTTTTTATCTTGTCTCCCCCGTGGAGGATGGGGCTCTCCCATACACCTCTCCCAGTCCTGAGTCATCTGTCCACCTCCCACCAGTAAGCTGCCTCTCCTCACAAAGCTGTTTGGAGTTGCCCTCTTCTCCTCTCTAAATGCTTCCTCACCTGCATGGGGGGAACCCCTCTTTCCTTTTCTCCTCCTTTTGGCAGCCAGCTCTCCTCTGCCTTTCCCTGGGAAACCAGCAGTCCTTCCCAGCCTTGTCCTGGCCCTTACTGGAGGCTCCTTTCCTTCAGTGCACAGGCTGCCCTCGTCTCCTGCCATTTTCCACCAGTGCCGGTGAACTCTCTCCCAGCAGCCCCCTGATCCCCACTGTAAATGGGGGCTCATCCTGGCAGGGATACACAGCGTGTGAGAGTGGGCTGAGGGGAGGCACCCCAAGGGCTGCCAGAACAGTAAAATAAAGATTTCATCCTGGGTGGGCTGTCCCTCAGTGTTCGGGAGACACTCAAATTTACTTCAGCCTGGCTTTGAAAGACAAGAGGTTTGAGTGTGCCTCTGGTGGAGGTCATGTTTGGGCCCAGTCAATAGCAGAGAGGGCCCAGCCTGCTCGCATGGCTCCTCAAGCCTTTGCTGCTTCCAGAAGCTGACTCAAATCACACCTTGCTTGAAGTTCCGAAATGTTACGACAGTTGTTCTGGTATGTCCTATTTCCAGCTTGTTCAGGAAGCAGACATGTTGAAATCACAGAAGAAAGCAAGCCTGTTTGTCTTGTATTTCTGGCTGAGGCTGGAAGTGGAGTGCCAGAAATCAGTAGTGTCTCATCTATTGTACAGAGAAGTCTCTTGTAGCTCCTTGCACTGATGTGGTAAATTTGTGAGGAGCTTTGTCCTAGTACGATTCCCGCCTCAACCTGGAAGAGTCAATGATAGTATCTTTCTGATAAGCACTGCAAATTCTGACTCAGTCCAAATGGATCTCAAAGGCCTTAGCAGGAATAGTGAGTGACATGCCTGATGAGTAAAAGCACCCGAAGTGAAGAATATGTTTGATATTTAAGCATTGGCTTGCATACAGTGCGAGGTTGTGTCATAGATGTTTTGATACCATCATTGTCCAGAACGTCTCACAGGCTGCCCAATACTTCTGTCATCATCTTCACCAGACGTTTTACACAGGCAATACAGTTGCAGAGACCAGATGTGGATGAACCTCAGTTATGGTCTCACAGGTCTAATGATTTTTTGAATTAAATCCTCTTCATGGTATAAATATGTTGCCCTTTGATAGTCTATTTACTGGAGACCTATGGTTTGACGAATGTTCCTAAGGCACTATTTCTTTCAGGCAGGCAAAGAATTAGCACACAATACTAATGATACTTGGGTTAAATGGAAAAACTACTCAAGAAGAGAAAATAAAAGTTGGAACTTTTATAAAAATATCCCGTGTTGCCTATGAAGGGTGCGAGTTTCTGAAATGTGTGGGAGCTAAGATTGCAACTCTGCAGGTTCTGATTAACAAAATATGTATACATCTCTGTGGCCATCAAACATTTTATCTTGCTGATAACCTCCAGTGATGCAGCTCTGTGCATTGAATCAAGCCTTGTTTGTAGTTGCTCAACATGCGACATCTGATATATGCGAAAGCTACAAGACAGATGAAAAGTCGACAATACCCATGTACCCATTTAGGGAAAAAAAAAAACCAACAACAACTACAATTCATTGTAAAATTAACATTTTAATATTTTGTAGTTCAACTTCAAATGCCTGTTCAATGCAAGATTATAGCCAGAACTGGCTGTTGTTTTCCAAACCTTTCAATTGACAGATAAAAGAAAAGCTTTATGAGACAGCAGATATCTGTGGATTCCTCTGCCTGTGTTTAATTCTGGTAATAGCAATAATAGTAACAGGTCAATTAAAATATATTATCTGTGTAAGCATATTATGTCTGTCAGTTCTCTGTGGCAAGAGGTGTCTACTCTTCTCTTTAAAAGAACAGTGTGGAGCCTTCTGTGACCTCACGTGTCACCATAATTAGGACAATTGATACAACCCAGTCATCTCTCAGTAGCATAAGCAATGGTGGTTTTTTGAACAGTATGTTCATGTCACGGCAGAGTTGGGCACTTCTAAATATTTCTAAAGTTGTTCTTCAACGGCGGAGCTAAACTTATGCCATGCTGTTGCAAAAAATACAAATACGAAGTTAGAGTCCATCAGCTGACAAACCCCCCTCAGTCTGTCTTTGGCAATCTGAATTGTTATGTAGCCGACTGTTCTGTTCAGTTCTCACGCTACATTTGTGGTGTAAGAGTCTAAGAGCATGCTGTGTCAGCCTTGAGATTATTGGTCCTAGATTTTGCAGAATTTCCCATACACACTTTTAAAATAACAGCAGATAATTATGAGAGTTGGCAGATACCACAGGCATAACTGTTTTCAGCAGTTACAATAGATGTTCTAAAACATTTCCTTATTCAAACCTTTAGTTAGTTCAGGGCTGGTGAAATACAATCCTCCCTATTGTCTCTGGCCCTTGGTGTATCCTCTGGGTACAGTAACCAGCAGGACCTCCCTCTTTCTCAGTCTTTGCTTTTCACCTGCCTATGTCACCTTTTAGATCACAGCTCCAGGTAGTTTGCTGGGCTGCCTCTTGAATTTTCTGCCCTTACAGCTATCCAGCCTTTGCAAAGGCTTCAGAAGACTCTTACATCAAAATAACTATTCCATCAAAACTGAACTGTGTCTGGAAAAATAGTTGAACTTATCAGCATTTTATTTCAAAAAGGAACATGGATAAGAAGTTCCATCAGGATCAAAATGTCATACGTTAATGTTGGAGGAACAATGATGATGTCACTGTCATTTTACTTGCCTTTTCTCCTGTCCTCTCAAACTTGACCTGACCTGTGATTAAACAAGCAGAGATGTTGTCACTGTAACTTGCTTCTCATGCTAAAAGAGCACAAATAGGCTGACCTCAGCACACAACAGAAATGGCTGGAGTGGCAAAAGGTAAATAATAGTACATGTGATCTTCAGCGATTCATTTATGCCCATACCCTGCCTGCAACACAAGTTGCCACACATCAGTGAGATGGTAGAAGTTCTCTTTTGTTTTCTATGCATTAATTTTCCTACTCTGTTTACCTAAGCAGCAGAAGTCATCTTAACAGTTGTTAGTGAGATAAGATACAGAACGTAATACATCTTCTAGTCCCCCAGGAAAGGCTTTTGGTAATTTTGGAATGAATGTCTTATTCTCTCCAGCATACTCTGAATGTAAATTTGGAAAGAGGAATTTCTCCAAATAATTATAGATTAAATGCTGAATTCCAAATACATTTATTTTCTTTGCTTTTTTGTTGGTGTGCATTGCATACATGCTTTAAGAGATTTCTTTTTTGTGGTTGCTATGGTAAAAAGCAGTCCCCAGTCCTTTTACTTAAAACCATGAACTGCAATTAAATGTTTAATGTTGTAACATACAACAGCTCTAGTAACACCTTAACAGCTTTGAGCATGATACTCCATCATTTCAGCAGATGGTGATTTTTGGCATTCTGTGTTTTCAGTTTGTTCTTCTCCTTTATAATGCCTGCCATTATATCTTTTGACAAATGCTGCTGGACTAACTTAATTGCAATTTGAGTACACTGAAGCATTCCTCAGACCTTTCTGTATTTCTGTTAAAGATGACCAATACATGAAAAAAAACAAGTTTGTATGTGTATCGCTGGCAGCAATTATAAAAGCAGATTTTAAAGTACCTTAAAAATCTGCTGCTTCTCATCTGTAACCATAAAAATATAGTCTTGAAATATCCTTAGTGTACTACAGGAGTCCTACACCTCAGCAGAGAAGGAGACATAATTGATTTTCTCCTGAAGAAAGAACAACCCTGAACGTTTGTCAAGAGACTGAATTAAATAAGAGTTACCAAATTCAACTTGTTTTACCTAAGAGAGTTGTCCTTTATTATTATTTCTGTAGAGCTGGAGACTGAATTCTCTATGAATTTTGCTTATTGTTTTTTAGAGATTTGTGACTCATATAAATCCCTTTTAACATGGAGTTTCAATCGTATTTTGAAAAAAGTTGACTTTGTCCAGAAATTATCGAGAGCAAGATTGTCTGGTGAAACTGTTCTTCAGCTGCTTTCCCTTTCTCTCCCATATAATGTATTTGTATTCCATTAGTTTTTTTAAAAGTGGATTCTTTTGACTTAAAATTACGATTATTCTTCATTTTGCTCCTTGAAGAGATTTTATGTACTAAGCAGGCGGGACACTTCAGATGTAATTCTGTAGTACAGGAACAAGTAAATTTTTACTTTTTGGTATTTTCAGCAGCAGCATTAGCATTTCTGCTTCTTTAGGACAAGAAAGCAGCAGAGAAAAAGGAAAAGAACAGTTTTCCCATAATCATAAGAAGATAATTTTGCAGTTTCAACTTTTAAAATATTAATGTCTCATTCACAGCTATTTCCTGGCTGACTCCAGGTTTCTATGATTATTATTTATTCGGTGCTGATAGTGTGCTTGACATTGTGCAAATATAGAAAGAGATATTCATGGGGACTATCTGCCAGGATTTCCTAGTTGTTAGTGGCAGTGTTAGCCTCTTCGAGCAAAAGCTTGAGGCTGTCTTTAAAAAGGAGATGTTTATCCATCCTGCCAACATGTAGCTTCATGCATACAACCGTGGGAAACACTGCTCAAATGCACCCAGCAAGGCTTTGGAAGGATGGACCCAGTGGAGTTTAATTTAATTAGGGCAGCAGCAGCATGTGGTAGCTCTGACTGATCAGTCCTTTAAGGCCAGTCATGATATTTTCAAAAGCTGGGAATTTTCTAGGGAAACGTAAGTGGGAAGAATCAATCCTCATGATTTGATACGTAAAGAATCAAAGGACTCTTTGCCTGAATGCTACATGCTTTTAAAGTCCCATGTCTTCTGTGAAGTCCATGAAGTCTTTTGTAACTTATGTGTAGGGCCCACCAACAGCCACCGTGCTTAATTCACTTGGACAGTGAGTGATGTTGGTGTCCCTCAAGTTGTTGGTGCAATTGACTGACATCTGCCACTGGCTTTGTTCGAAACATCTTCCAAATGGTAGCAGTGAAGGTTTTTTCCAAGGACTAATTTCCTAGGTTTGTGGCATTTGACACGTACCCCTCCTTTCCCCCCAGAAATAAAAAATCATAGTCTAAATGAGAGGATTGTTTGTCTCTTTATTGGAAAAGAGATGCCATCTTTGGATTTCCTCTCCACTGGAGCCATTCTAATAAATAGTGTCTTTAGTGACTGTTTCTTGACATTTTACATGAAAGAGCAGACAGTTTGCTGTTTTCTGTCTTGTAAATGAAGAATGTTTTCCTCATGATCACTTAAAAAAATATAAAAACCTCCCAAATCCCACCAAAAAAAGAAAAAAAAAAAAAAAAAAAAAAAAAAAATCCCAAACCCTTAAAAAAACCAAACCCCAAAAAACCCAAACCAACAACGTGCAGTAAGGGAAAAGTCAGAATGCAGATATTTGTCCTTGTTTTCTCCCTGGCTATGATGAGCAGTTCATTATCTGGTCCTTTCAGACATCCCAGCAGAATGAATGGATGATGACAGTAAGCTTATCTCTTTGTCTGAGATGGTGATACCACCCATCCAAACAAACATTCAAAGGCCTTTGTTAGCACAAAACCAGTCATATATAGGTGTCAGTATCAGAAAACCCCATTTCCAGAAATGAACATATCTGCCACGTATTGTACAGAAGCAGCCAAACCAAAAATACTCGTAGAAAAATAAACTAACCTCTGAGGGATTTGAAAGCTGAAGTCAAATGTATTGAGCTCAGTTCAGAACTGTGAAGAAAGTTAAAAAGGAATATATCAAATCTAACTTATAAATTACAATTCCTGTATTAGTCATAGTTATTATATTCCAAATTTTGTTTGGAAAAGGAAAGGGAGTGCTCAGATTTCCTTGCCTCTCCACCTCCCAAAAAAAGACTTCTCTTTGCTTGCAAGTAATTTTCACACTGAGCAAAATGTCTGGTTTAAACTCAGAGGAAAAGTTTAATTAATTCTCATTTTACAAATCCTCCACAATATTTATTCAAACGATTGGCAAATTCCAGGAAGTTCACCCATCCCTGAAAAAAGAAGTTTTGTAAACAAATCTGGCAACAAATTTATTTTAACGGCAGCAACCTTGCTAATCTGTCAAGATGTAGTTTGTTTCTGACATTTGATTAAATTCTTTTTGCTTAAGAATGGAAAGTAATTTGCTACAAACAAGCCATTTAGCTGGGACATGTTGGCTGCCCCTCTGATACTTCACAGAACATTTAATTCAACAGAAAAAAGCTAATAGTAGGCTCAATTTCTGTATTCACAAAACAGCAACAACATCAGAAGTTTCAGGGTCTATAAAACCCATTTATGTTGTATCTTACAACCTGGAGCAGCATTACTACACATCCTCTGGACACAAATGAAGGGAGTGCTTTAGGTTGTGGTTCCACAGGAACTTTCTTGCCCAGACCCCCTATGTCCTGGCCATTTGCTCCTGGCTGTGTCATCCACTCAGTTCTTATCCAGTATCAATTCATGGATCCGCTTCTCTTTGTGGCAACACTAGCCATTGTGTGGGCATTTTAGCCAGGGGTACCCCAGGCTGAGGTGAAACAACTGAGTGGTCTGTACAGCTTAGGCTGGTTTTGTCAAGAAAAATGCTTGTGTCCAGAAAATGGTTTATGTAAGAAAATAGTCTCAGAGGTTTGCAAATATCAGTAAAACAAAATGGCTAAACCCCACTGTCTGCCTTTACTGTCAATTGAAACAAAAGATACATAGGTGCTGTTGTTAAACATCTGTGGACTTTACCTTTGTCAGCATTAAGACTGTCCATCCAAATGGGTTGCTGGGTGTGGGAATATTTTGGGGTGTCCACTTCTTGATACTGAAAGGGATTTGGCATGTCATTTCACTGCTGCCCCTTAGCACAGGAAAACAGTTTGTGAATTTATGTCATAGCCTCATAAAGCTGCATGTGTCCTGGGGTTAAGGCTCAACTGATGCAAATGTCAGTGGAGCCATGACAGTTTGTACCAGCAGGCAAAATGTCCATCCTTCATGCCACATCCCCTTCTCCTTCAAACCTAAAAGGCTGATCCAGATCCCAGTGAAGTCAGTGGGAGCTTTCACTCTGCTGGATCCAGCTGTAGGCAAGTATGCAGCCTCTTAAGTACAGCAATTAAGATACTGAGCTAATGTTAGTAATCCTTTCCTGCCTGCCTAGAACGCCCAAACTGTCAGAGGTAGCCTTCATCTCAGGCAAAAGCCTGAGGAAAACAGCTGGGTTTGTGTTGCATCTGAAAGGTCAGTCTGCGTCCCTATGGACTAAAAGGTATGAGGGAATTCCAGGATTTGCAGCCAGCTTCTTGGTATTTATTTCTGGAAGCTGTTAGCTTAGATTTTTTTAGCTAATCTTAATTATGGGGAACTGAGATGATAGGAGCGAGGATTTTAGAAAGTCACATTTCTAGATGCTTTAAACGTGTTTATAAATCTGCCATCCTTGCTTTTCAGGTTCCTTTTTAGATGGAATTTTAATTCAACTTTATTTATGGACACTCAGGATACTGTACATATTCTATTTCTTTTCTAATACCCAGAATAAGGACTTTGCTAAGTGAACCTCCCTTTAAAGCAGAGAAAATACCCCTAAAAAATCCTGGCAGAGTTTGACATCAGTAACTTTATACGCTACTATTTATTTTGAGACATTTTGTTAACTAAATAATCCTCATTTGAGGAAACTTGTGGTACTAATTTTTTGCAGCATATTGAAATCAGAGTAGAAAAGGAAGAATCCCCTGTAAGGATTTATATTTGAATATGTGAAGTAATGAATTTTAAAATATAAGGAAAAGAATTTAGCAGCCTCTTGCTTAATTGGGATTCATGCTATTTAAAATAAAATGGAGCAGTGGGTGTCTCAAATATTCTAACCCTTCTCAGGCTGAAAAATAATGTTCTTCTACATTATTGATTCAGATTCTGTCTGCGATTTAACCCTTTTCTTTACAGGGTTAAGGGGTAGAAATAGTGGGAAAGTCACAACCACAGGCAATAACATGGCAATTAACTCAGAGGTACTGGTGGGATATTGAAGTAATTTTAAGTCAACACATACAAACATTAGGTTTCTGGCTTGAAAATTTGGACATTGTTTGCAGCTGGAAGATTTGGTTGCTTAAGTGATTTTGATTTTCAAATTGCATTTGAATATCAACCACTGGTTTGAATCTGCTCCAGATGGGCAATGACTGAAAATTGTTATAATCTGGCACATATTTGGTAGCATAGATAAGTGAATTGATGGCCTCATTAAAAGTATCTCAAACATATGCACTGATTAAAAAACTCCTCATCTCCAGCTCAGCAGGGTCTTGGCTGAGGGGAACTCAACTGTCCTGAACCCCTAAGGGGTCTTTCTGGCATGACAACAGGAGGAAGTTCATAATGCTGTTGCACACAGAGGTGAATATAAAATGTGTTATGGTCAGGCGTGCTGGCCTATTAGCAAATGCAATATAGTATAGGCCAGTGCTTTTTTCCATTGTAGTCAGTGGGAACTCCTATGTGGGCATATGTGTCCCCTCATCTGAGTGAGAATCACACAACTGAGATCATGGATGTTAGAAGTCTGGAAGTGGTATTTATTTTTCCACCAGCAGGTCATCAAAATTATTAGCTACCTGGTTAACAAATAGTACAGCAAGATGGGCACTAGGGGTTGGAGGAATTTGAACATCAGGGCTAGCCCTCCCAAACCCCCTTTATTGTCACTGTGGAGAAACAGATATTTCAGAAGTACAGTGCTTCCCATCTTAAAAGTGATGGTTAAAGTTGGTAGCACTGGTTGTGCCTCTTTGTTTCCAAAAGAAGCCTGGGGCAATTATATATCCTTAAAGTCTATGGTTTAGTTATTTCAAAGTAGGTAAGGTAAATCCCATCCTCCACATCGTCCTATCATTCTGACTGCTACTTGCTAAAGCACTCTGTGAGTACTTTGGTACTTTTTTCACCTCTGAACGACTGTGAATGGGGTCTCTCCTCCAAAGCACTATGACTCAGTTCCCACAACACACTGTCATTTTTTCAAGGAGAAAATGTACCATTTTCGATAACAAGCTTGGCAAAGACACTGACTAAAATGATGTCCCTGGCACAGAATGTCCCCTTTTTTTTAGTATGCTTTGTAACCATTGCCTACATGAATTAAATGGCTCTTTTCTGTTTAGACAGCTGGATTTCTGTGTGGCACTAGATGGCAATATTCCCTCAGCTCCAGCAATGGCCAGGGGAGCCATACACAGCAAAGGGACATATTCTGACCTTGTTTCCTTGTTATCACCCATGTAGCTCTTACTGTAACAGCCAGGTTTTGTGTGACTGAGGTCAATCTGGGCTGCAGGGTTTTTTTCTCTCTGTGCATTCACCCGGCCTTTACAGCTTTACAGTTCTCTGTCAAAACATTTGTTGGACAGTTCGCTTACTGTATGGGGTCTTCTGTGTCAGTAAGAAAACTCTTGTGGTCTCAGGCTGTTCCCTGATGTTGATGTTCAAATCCACAGGCAAGAAGTATCTATATATGGAGTATTGCACTGGTTTCCTGCTGCCTTTTGCCTATTAATGTGGTTGGAGACTCATTCAAGTCATTACTCAGATAAAATGTTGTGTCATTTCTAAATGGCTTATTTTTTTTACTCATGCTTGCTCTCAGATAAAATAAGTGCAACCTAAACTCAGCAACTATAAAAAGGATTCTGTGTCTGCACCCAGATGAATATGGTCCTATCCCTGTGTCACATTTCTAAAGGCTTTCTCTAGGCACAGATCTTACAGGCAGCAAGGAACAGAGCCAGCAATGACTACTGTGTCTTTCTCCTTCGTGTTTCTGCCCTCATGTCCTCACATAGCTGAGTAAATCGTGGTACTACTGTGTCGGGTGTTGCTAAGCATGAGAGTGGAGCAGAAACAAAAATGATACATCAAATCCTCAGACAGTATCAAGCTGAGGGCTTGATGTATCATTTAATGTATCTGATCCGTGGTCATGGTGGGACTAAGACTGCACCCTGTGGTTACCATCAGTCAGCTGATGGGTAGTCATTTGATGGGGGCAGAAGCTTACAGGAGCACTGGAAGCGCAGAACCCTGAGCAGTCATCTTGCAGTTATTTAAGGTCCTGCATTAAAAAGTATTGTCCTCTTTCAGTCCAACAGCCAGACTGCAGCTTATACTATGAAAGAAACAGGGAAGAAAGAGGAATATCCCTCCTTACTCCCTTACACACATCTGCTAGATGCCACATACAGCTGCAGAAGAGGGCAGAAGCCACATTTTCTCCAGGGGAAGCCTGTACCTAGGAGGTATATGCAGTACTTCTCTTGTCCTCACTGGCTTTGCTTTGCCATGCCAATACCTGGAGGAGAATGCCCTCTCCCAGCTATGTTAGGCTATACACTGCTGAGGAGAAATGAGTCACTTCAGCACCCTTTGGGACTTGAGGCAAAGCTCACTGGAGCCCTGAAGCAATGAGACAGAAACCTCCGAGTGAAACTTCACTGCCCGACCCCTCACTCTGTGGCCAGCCATGCTCTTTTCTCTTAATTGCATAATCTTTTGTTTTATTTTGTTTTCCCAAAGCAAACGGAAAATGTTTTATTTGTGCTAAAATTCAAGGTTGCATTTGCAAAATATAGTCAAATCCCTTTTGCTGATAAAATAGGTAAGATACAGTATGTTTCATAACGCAAAGGTCTGTTTAAGTTATTCTTGCCGATACATTACAATACTTGACTAAGTGAAGTGCATCACACTATGTACATAGAAACCTTGGAGTTTCTGTACCCATATTTGCCCAGAGCATTCTTTCTTGTTGCATTTGCATCATTTACTACTTCACATCCTTGTTTATATATTTACCAATCAGCTCAGGTGGCTCAGCAACTACAATAACAGACAAACTTGTAATATGCCATATCACGAGGTACAAAGTATAGCCATATGGATTCAGGCCCTGATCCAATATCCAATAAACTCAGAAAAAGGTCTTCATTGGCCTTGACACCTTTTTTACTGAATCTTTACTTGCACTAAAGCATATGACAAGTGCAAGGTCCTACAGCTGGGTGTGAGCAATCCCAGGCACAGCTACAGGTTGGGCAGAGAAGAGATTCAGAGCAGCCCTGCGGAGAAGGACTTGGGGGTGTTGGTCAATGAGGAAATGAACATGAGCCAGCAGTGTGCACTTGCAGCCCAGAAAGTCAACCGTATCCCAGGCTGCATCAAAAGGAGCGTGACCAGCAGGTCGAAGGAGGTGATCATGCCCCTCTACTCTGCTCTTGTGAGACCTCACTGGAAGCATTGTGTACAGTTCTGGTGTCCTCAACATAAAAAAGACATGGAAGTGTTGGAACGAGTCCAGAGGAGGATGATGAGGGGACTGGAGCACCTCCTGTATGAAGATAGGCTGAGAAAGTTGGGTCTGTTCAGCCTGGAGAAGGCTGCATGAAGACCTCATAGCAGCCTTCCAGTATCTGAAGGGGGCCTACAGGGATGCTGGGGAGGGACTCTTCATGAGGAACTGTAGTGACAGGCCAAGGGGTAATGGGTTCAAACTTAAACAGGGGAAGTTTAGATTGGATATGAGGAAGAAATTCTTTACTGTAAGGGTGGTGAGGCACTGGAATGGGTTGCCCAGGGAAGTTGTGAATGCTCCATCCCTGGCGGTGTTCAAGGCCAGGTTGACAGAGCTTTGGGTGGCATGGTTTAGTGTGAGGTGTCCCTGCCCATGGCAGGGGGTTGGAACTAGATGATCTTAAGGTCCTTTCCAACCGTAACTATTCTATGATTTTGGAAGACAAATCACACAATAGAAATTCAAGCAGCATACATGACTGGTGTGAACAAGTGACATAATTTCTCACAGGTACTGAATGTTCTATACCACCACACATTTTTGGTCTTGTACCACACAACACAAAGTAGTTGCTTATAGCATCTACTTTTGCTCAGGTGAATGAATATTGAGGCTTGTGTTTCACTGGCTTCCATGTTGTGTTAATGCAGAAGAAAATGAAATATTTTTTAAGCAGCAGAAGAACTTCTCAAAGACAAAAACATTTGGCAACAATGTTTGTGTGTCCTAGGTTCAGCAGTAGCAGTCATTTTTCTCCTTCTTGGTAGCTGGTGCAGAGCTCTTTTTGATTTTCAGCCTGGGAGCAGCGCTGATAACACCAATGTTTTCAGTTGCTGCTTGGAAATGTTTTGGTCTGACCAAGGACTTTCTGAGTCTCATGCTCTGCCAGGGAGGAGGGGGAGCCGGGAGGTAGCAGAGACAGGACACCTGACCCAGACTGACCAAAGAGGTATTCCATACCACAGTACGTCATGCCCAGGATGTAAAACAGAGAGCAGAGACCCGGAAGGGTGGGGGTACACTGCGTGGTCAGGCTGGGTATAGGTGGTGAGAATTGTATTCTTTCCTTGTATTTGCCTTGTCATTATTATTATTGGTGGTAGCAGTAGTGATTTGTGTTATACCTTAGTTACTAAACTGTTCTTATCTCAACCTGTGGGAGTTGCTTTCTTTCAATTCTCCTTCTCATCCTTCTGGGAGCAGGGGGAAGAAAGAGAGGGGAGCGAGTGAGCAAAGCTGCGTGGCTGAGAGGCTTAAACCATGACAACTGTTTACAGTCATGATGTCTTACAGTCATCAGGATTGAGATTTATAATGGGACCAAGAACTTTGGCTCTTCTGGACTTCCTGTGTGGTCTTGGAGAAATCACTTGACCTCTTTGTATGGAAGATTGAAGTACATCTGGAGCCTTCTTGAACTTATGTCCTTGTAATCATCTGTCTGCCTCAATCCACATTTGTCAAGATGGAGTGGAGGGAATGGGAAGGATCAGAACAATCTCCTCAATCTTAATGCCTTACATACTCCCAGTCCTTCTAAAATAAGTGCTCAGATTCTTTGTGGGAAAAGACAGACTGCCAGGATTCCTTCTTTGCTGGCAAATGTTTTCATCCCTTGGGTGTGAACTGCTGGAGCAATGGGAGAACTTTTTTTCAGCACTGACAAGAACATTGTTTTGGGGCTTCTGTATGAACTTCCCCAGATTTTAAACTGTCCTTTTCTTAAACCTCAATCCCACCAAAAGTTCTTGGTGTAATGGAGTCACTTTGTATTGACAGACACCTCAATTATTAGGAGGTGACTGGTGAGTGTAGGTGTCCACAATTTAATGATAGAAAATAGATGGCCCAGGGAGCTGTCTGTGAATTTTTTTTTTGTGTAATTGCATGGGTTACTAACCTTGCTAAACTGGGATCACTTTGGGTGAGATTAAGGTAGCCTGGGTAGTACTCATGACTTTTAGTTTGCTCTTGTCACTCACAAATGGTACAGAGGAAGCTTTTAGCAGAGAAATGTAATGAAATGGTGCATAAGTTTTTGGTGTAGGATGCTAAGGTACTGTTTTAATATTTTAGGAAAGATTTCCAAAGCAGTGGATGGAGAAGCTGTAGCATTAAAAGAGAAAGGAGATTAAAATAAAACCTGACAGTCTAGGTAGTTTAATTAATGAAATAACAATAAGAAATAGTCTTGAACTGAGTTTGTATCGGGTGTGTGAAAATTCTCCTTATGCTGCTCAATTTTTGGTGAGTAATTACCGTAGTTAGAGCAAACTGTTTCCTTTCCTGTGAGTTGGCTAAGCAGAGGAGAGCCACCACTCTGGCTGAAATGGCCATTAATGGGAAAATTATGTCTTGAACCTCTGATGCGTTTGAAAAGTGAGAGAACATTTCTTTCCTGTTGACAGACTGGAAGTCAATTGAGAATTAAATGCATAGAAAAAGGATAAATGTCCTGAACCTGCACATTTTGTTATGCAAGTAGACTACTTCTCTGAGGCTGGCCTCTGGCAAAATACCTCACTTTCCTGAGGACAGGCAATTGGAAGCTTGCACATCAAGTTCTCTTCTGTCGCACCTGACACCCCTCTCTTCCCATGTTCTTTTTCTCTGCTTTCAGCCTAAGACCAGTGCAGTCCCTTGCAGTTTGATATATTGGTCTTTCCCTGGAACCAAGACTCTTTAATTCCCTGAAAGACGTAGTGTCTTCCTCACATTCTCTATCTTACCTGGTAATCCAGAAGACATTTATTCAGAAGTACATTTTTTTCTGCACTGCTCTGAAGTACCCAGATTTCAAATCATCTTGAAAGGCAAGAATGATTAAAACACCAGTTTGTTTCTTGATCTTTATAATTTATTTCAATTACATTTTCTTCCCTCTGTTTTGCCTGCGAACTCCCTGGTTGTATTCTCGCTTGTGCTGCCCTGACCTCTCTTCATCTTGCGACTTTATATTCCCAGGAATCTCATTCCTGACCTTCATGCAGTGGCAGATCTACTGTTGCCACCTCACCAGGGAACTCCTGCCTTGCTCGCCTTTTCCTACCTCATCTGTTCCTAACCAGCTCTATATTTGATGATATGCATGTATTTATTTCTATTTAATTCTCAGTCTGTTTGGGCTCTCTTTTAACTCTGGCTGCTTTTTCACTTTCTTCCTTACAAGCTGGCAGGATGAATCAGAGAATCATAGAAAACCATTCAACAGAGGAATGTAAGAAAAGAGGGATCTGAGGGAGGTACTGAGACATACTGGCAGTGACTGAAGGAAGAAGAAGGAGCCAGAGCCCCTCATACACACTGCGTCCCTCTGAGCCGCCCTCTGCACTCTCTTCCCTCACTGTGTTCTACACTTGGCTCTCCCCATGTTTTCCTGGACACCTCTACAATCTCTTCTCACAACATGCTTGAACCATGAGGCTTAACAGGGTATACCTGAAAGCCCTCGAGACATATTTAGAGAGAAAACAGGAAATAACTACTCTATGGGTATTCACCTAGCACCTGAAACAATTACCTGTTGCCCTTCCAGGTGAAGCTGGGGAAAGGCTGGCATTTCAAGCGCATGTGTATTCCATATGCTTTTGCCATCCATGTCTCCTATATTGCTTTATAGTGTCTCTATCACAAGATGTGCAGAGGAAAGCCTGATTTATGTATATGGACACTGAACTCTTGCTGAAAATATATCTGTATAGGTTCTCAGATGAAGAAAGAACAACAACAACAACAACAAAAAGTTGGAAAATGCATTTATAGGAGCCACCTCCCCCCGAATAAAATACCACCAAAACCAACCCCCCCAAAAAACCCCTCAGCCTAAGAAGTAATAGAAAGAAAATAAAGGATAAAACCTGTGATCTCTGAGTTCTGAAAAAGGCCTAGCTATTGTGAGCATAGCATGGAAGCAGTCCTATCACTCAAGCTAGATACTAAACAAATTTATGCATGTATCTGAAAGACTGGCTAATTTAAAACCTAGCCCAACTCCTTCTATAGCTCTTTCAAGATTAAAAGAAACAGCAGTATCTAGATCCCAACTAAAAGGAGGGAATAAAGCTAGCAGCAGTTTTACCGTGTTCTGGTTATTAGTAAAAGATCACAAGCTTATTGTACTAGCCTAGTTCATGCCTTTGCACAAAGACCTCATCTTAGTGAGACATTCAGTCAGATGAAAATCTTCATTGTAGGCAAGGAAATGCATAGGAAGGGGTGGGCAACGATCTGGTAGGTAAAGGGACAGACTAGACTTCTTGCAAATATACATACATTTACATTAGTATCTGTACCAGCATAACTGTGTCATTTGAGGGTGAGGTTTTCCATATGTTTGGGTTTTTTTTGACTAACAGAAAGTCTAGGCACACATTTCCTGGGGCAATGGAAGACCAGTTTCTTCAGTAGTACAGGTTTATGCAATGTGTGCTCCCAGATGATACAGTGTAAACACATTCACTTTGACGCCAGGCTTCATCTGGACCTGGCAAGGCCCTAGAATCACTTTAAAATAGATGCAGATCAACCATCAAATGACTGTGTCTTATGGTTCCCTAAACCAGTATCAGATATGTATGTATGGCCCTGTTCCAATCAGTAGGTTTTACTGATGCATCTTTTCCAGTTTCATTGTATCAGCAGAATCCTCCAGGGCACTTTTATACAACAGTCTAAGTTGAGCATGCAGCAAGCATAGGCAATGCCTGTCCCAGTGTTAAACTAGCTGTTCATGTTCTGCATGTTCAATGAACATGCTCATACTATATAAAACACAGGAGCATGGGGCAGAGCTTTCTGAACTAATGTCAGCTTTCCCTGGGACAGCCACAGTATCATGCAGAACCATAAAGAGATGCTAGCTTAGCTCACAAATTAGTATGGCTTCTCCAGAGCTGTGTTAAACCTGAATCTCAGAATTCTACCTCTTAGCAGAGCTCTTCAGTTTGTGTGGAAGTGCTCAAGGATCAACTAGAAGAATCCCCGATCATCTGATCTAATTAAGCCTGCTTTGAGCAGGGTGCTTGTCTAGATGACCTCCAGAGGTCCCTTGCAACCCAAGTTATCCTATGAGTCAATGCTGATGCACCCATACTGCAGCCAGGTCCAGTTTTAGTGTCACCTCTGTACTATGCTCCATGAAAAAATGCTAGGGCTGCCCTTAGATTTAAAACAAAAGAAGTTGCATGGGTGTATGGTGGTCTAGCTAGCTAAATGCCTGATCTAAGGGTGCCAGTGCACTTTGCATAGCAGTCCATGCTGTTCCGGAGACAGCTGCAGCAAAACTAACTTTATCACATACATAGGCTGCAATCTCCCCTCCAGGTATGCTGTGTGTTGTCTGAGTAATTCTCTGGTAGCCAGAGAAATGAGAAAACTTCAAGTTCTTGATTTAAGTAACAAAGCATGAGTATTTGATTCTGACATGTGAGAACAGCACCTCATTTGCCAGAGCGATGAAAGCAGCATGGTATTTTCAGATTTAGAATGTATTAGATTTTTTTCATAATGCTTCAGAAAATACGATTGCAGTGAAAGGACTATTAATGATTGTTTTGTAAAGTGTTGCCCAGGTCTGTGGATGGAGTGTCAGCAAGGAGCAGTTCTCTGACAAGCAAACAAGCTGAGGGTGTTTAGAAACTTCCTTAGAGACATGTGTCCTTTGTTTTGTTTTTTGCTCCACAGCATGACAAAAAGCAAGAATTTAGGTGGAGCTGATGTAAACTAGGGAAAACATACCATGATATTCCTTCAGTTTGCATCCTGGGAACGTGAAGAACAGGGTCATAAAGACAATGAAGATCATGCTCCTTCTCCTCATTTTGCTGGGAGTAGTATCTGGTAAGTACATGTTTTCATTATGCTGCTAAAATTAGAGCACTGTTGGCTGTTATTCTTTCCCTTGGGAGCTTTATAATGCATATTTAGGGATCAGACACAGACGGAAAAAATCAAGTAACAATTATTTCCTACTGAACTAGATTGAGCTCTGTGGTTACAGCAGTATAATAAAGAAGAGACTATGGCTCCTTGCTAAGACACTTTGCTGGATGAGGCACTTTGTGTGCAATAGCCGCTGCTCAGTGTGACAATGTTGGAGTAGGAAAGGAGGTCAGCTCTCCAGGAAACAATATCTAGTATTGATACTCCAGTATTCTCTTTAGAAATATTAATAACATTTCTCTTTGATTGCATAAACAAAACAACCAAATGGGACCAAACAGGAAAACACTTGTGGGAAATATTAGTAGGGTAATATCACTGTCTTTTCCCAGTGTAAAAACATGGGAGATTTTCCAATATGACTATGTGCACATTAGCAACTTAAAGCAGATCATCCAACTGCAGTCTGGGTGGCTCATGGAACACTTGGTTTGCTTGTAGTAAGCTAGCTGTTCGGGTAGTCACTCAAGGCTCAGTTCTCAAGGAACTGAAAGAGTTCTGCCAAGCCTCAGGAGCTTCTCAGCATTTAGTGGTTTTCCTGATGTCCCCAAAGCTATGACCAGGACACTGCATGTTAATCTCAGCTTTCCTTCTTCTAGCCTGCATGGTTGCGGGGAGAGAAAAACCTGAAGGTGTGACTCAAGTGCAATGTAAAGACTAACAGATCACAGACTTAAACATACATATACTTCCCAAAGCCAGTCTCATGCTTGCTTTCACTTGGTCTCAGCTTTCGTCCAAGTTTGGGGCTGGTAATTCTGATAAATAATGTATTAAATTGCTTCAGGCATGTTTTGTTCTCCGGAGTAAGAAGGTAAGCAAAGACTTGCAGTATGGAAGGGGGACTTTTGTAAAATCAAGTGAAAAAAAAAAGAAGCTATTTAGGTGCAGTACAGAAAATTTCAGTTAAAAATGCAGAGCAAGAAGAAAGAACTTGTGTTTTAGAAAGACAAATCCTGAAAAACAGCCAATGAAAACTTTAGAGATAATAGAAAATAGCAACTCTTCTCTTTCCACGTCTCTAAATGTTAAAAACAATATAATTTGTTTTATGAATGGTTTCTATTAATGAGCTGTGGCTTGCTGAGGGAACTGGATTTATCAGGTTCTATCCACAGGAGATTACTCAAAGTTCAGCTCCGTTTATGGGAATATATCCCCAGAAGCCGCTCTCAGCCCAGTCTCATTTGGATGGGCAATTTCTGTTTATGATGAAAAATCAGTCCTTCACTGGGTCCTGCTTCCACTGACAAAGATCAGTAACAGCTCAGCTGAACTCAGCCTTACTGGAGTATCAGCATGACCTGTTCAGATTAACTCTTACAGGCAGCTCCCACCTCACACTCTCCCACATCTCACCTGTACCTTACTCACCTGCAGAGAATCTCCAAGGCCTTTTGGTCAGGGTAATTCCATCCAGATGAGCCATCCAGGGACCTGCTGTATCTAAAGTGTGAGAGCATGGGAACCTCCATGCAGCTCCAGAGAAGAACCTCAGCTCTGCCTTTTACCAGTGAGGCCCTGTGTGAGGAAGTGGTCTTCCCGCAGGCAAACTCTCCCACCACACCCTGGTATGTTCGCACAGCCCGTGTTCCCTCCTTCTCCTCCCCGCAACGCAGGAGAACTGGAGGTGTCTGATGGATTCATGCTGCTCTAAGAAGTGCTCCAGGAAACCCTGCAAGTGCCTCCTGGGGTAGGATGCAGGAAGAAGGGAGACCATGTGACTTCATGCTCTGTCTTGTGGACTCATCTGCTGCGATTAGTTTTGATTCTCATGTAGTAAAGGCATGGGGATCCTAAGTCTTCTGTGATCCTATGGGGTGAAGTTATTTAAGAGACCAGTAACAGGAGCAATGTCTATCACACAAAGGCCATAAGTGGGCTATCCCTAAAATGCTCCCAAATTTTCCTAGGGATGTAGGAAAAAAAGATTTTTTGATAGTTTGGGGACAAGTCACTAAGACTTCTTCTAATGTCATTGGAACGCATCGGACCTGAACTGTCCTATTCCAGGTTAAAAAGCCTGCTTCCATTTGAGGAGTGGCCTTTTCGGCAGCTGATGGGGGCCACTCTTCCCCAGACGCAGGATCGGAAGAGAAGGGAGATGGTTCTGCCCCACACTGCAAAGGTGTTGCAAAGCAGCAGATTTCACCTGGGCATTATGTTCCCAAGCTCCAGGCTGAGCCGGAGCGTCCTGGTGGAAACATGGGGCAGCCCTAAGGGCCTTAGATCAGTTTCCATAGCAGCTTTTTACCTTGTAGCTGCCCAGCAAAAGCATACTTTGCTACAGTAACTGCTAGTGTAGGAACAGCCTGGCCAGGCCCTTGGGTGAACAGCCGCCTCCTCCCTCTTAGAGCGCAGCGTGTGGGAAGTTTGCCTGAACGCAGCCGCCTATCTTAGGAAGTGCTTTGTACAAGCCAGTGAAGCCCCACGAAGCAGCAGTCAGCCCTGCCACAGTCTCATGCTGAGGTACATTGTCAGTTTAGGTGCATGAGGTTACTAACATGTTGTTTCAGGACATGCCCTAAAAGCTGTCCTGATCTATGTTTTATAGACACTCAAAGCACCACAAGCCTTTGTTAAAATAACAAAACCCAGAAGCTCCGTGGCAGAGCAAGCAAAGATTTTTGTCTGGGGAGTCCAAAGGTCTGACTGAGAACCAGGAGCTCAGCTGTTGGATGCCACAGCAGCCTCTGCTGCGTCCAGGCAGTTTTGAACCACAGGATGCTTTTCTGGGCCTGCACCTCCTCCAAGGGCTGGATGTTGCTCTTCCTTGCTGTCATGGTTTAAGCCCAGCCTGTCACTCAGAACCATGCAGTCACTCTCTCGGTCCTCCCCCTTTCTCCCCCTGCTCCTGGAGGGACGGGGAGGAGAATCGAAAGAACGCAACTCCCACGGGTTGAGATAAGAACAGTCCAGTAACTGAGGTATAACACAAACCACTGCTGCTACCACCAATAACAATAGTGATAAGGGAAATAACAAGGGAAGAGAATACAACCGCTCACCACCCAATGACCAATATCCAGCCCAACCCAGCACTTACCTTCCGGGTAACTGCCCCCAGTTTATATGGTGGGCATGATGTGCTGTGGTATAGAATAACCTCTTTGGTCAGTTTGGGTCAGGTGTCCTGTCTCTGCTTCCTCCCACCTTCCCCTTCTCCCTGGCAGAGCATGAGACTCAGAAAATCCTTGGTCAGAGTAAACACTGCTGAGCAGCAACTGAAAACACTGGTGTTATCAGCGCTGTTCCCAGGCTGAAAGTCAAAACCACAGCACTGCACCAGCTACTAAGAAGGAGAAAAATGACTGCTACTGCTGAACCCAGGACACTTGCTCAGAGCAGTCTGTGTAATCACAAAAGATTGCTTCTTTGCCATCAGCGTCTGTGTGGTTCAAGGTGCTTTTTGAAGTGATCAGCGCACAGAGGCAGCAATTAGCACAGGGGGTGAAATGAAACAACAGAAACATGTTCAGTTTCTTTGCTTCTACATAAAGTCATATGTGAAGGCAAACAATGCAGTAAGAATACTACTTTAACAACAGCCACTCTGATGACAAGAGTACAGTACTGAATTAAAGAAAAGATTGATTCTTTTGCCATTAGCACTGTATTTACTACTGTGCGATGCCACCATTCAGAGAATCAAGCTATTTTTGTGCTCAGTAATGGCAGCTCTTGGCACAAGCTGTGTGCTCCTGCTAGCCCAAGGTTCCCAGAAGTAATTTTACATTCGTTTTCATCTTGCAGGAAGAAGAGCCCAGTTGCTTCAGGGCTTGCCTGCAATAAGCCCTGTCGAAGAAAATGCAGTGGCTGGTGTTACAGTTTATACCTTCAATGTAACTGTTTCTCCATTGTCTTCTAAAGATGTTGCCGTGCTTCCAACCATACTAAATTCAAATCCACTTGCAGGGGCTTTTGTTATTGAACCCAAAGGAAATCTCGAATACCAGGTGAGTTTTACGTTTAGCTTGAGCTATGTTCAGTCACGTAGGCTGATGTTTCCTGAATTACTGAGCACTAACAGTGCGCAGTGTCTCATTGCTTAATCAGAAAAGAGTTGCAAATGCAGACTGTGGTAGTATTTGGACATGTTGTAATAGATACGACAATTTAACAGCAGTAGTGATTATAACTTTTAATTGCATCTAGTAAAAAACATTTATCACAATAGTCCCATTTATTCTGTGCTAGGAAAAAAAAAGTGATATTTTTGGAAAATAAGAGGTGAAGAAGGTTATATACAACCCCATGTTTTGGGGATTTGTACGTAACTTTTCAACTTAATTTATATGAAGTCATTGTGAAGTTAAAGTGGCTTAGTTAAGCCACATGTGTCTTCTGTTTGGCCCCTCTCACCTAGAATTAAAATGAATTTGACTCACTTCCAAAACAAAGTAAGCTGAGTCAGATCAAAGTCATGTTTAATTCTGGACAAAAGCTGTGACACACAAGGTATTTATCTCAAGGTAAGAAGTTATCACACTTCCACACATCTGTGATCTATTTCTGTCTATGGTGTACTCTTGTCCAATGGCCAAAGCAAAGCAATTTCTATTACTTAACACTCTTTTTTATTGCTGGATAAATTAGTAAGTGTTAGCTCACATTTGTCACTGGCAATGACTGTTCATACGCACAATAACTTGTCATCCCATTGTAACTTGCTTGTATGTCTGAGACTGAACAGTGACACTGAAGACTGTCTTTAAAAGATACGCATAGGCACTGAGTAGAGTCTTAAAAAGTCAGTTTGAATACATTTTTCTGGGTGCTTCCCGGGAAGTTCAGGTTTCACAGAACTGATACCAGGGCATTTTTCTCATTCCCTTTGCTGATATTTCTGGGAATGAAAATGGAGAAAGTAAGCCCGTGAGCCCATGTGGTTGAGACTCATTGATTTGCCCTGTCTGTGGAGAGCTGCTGCTCTTCCCATGCTGCTACCTCCCAGGAAGAACAAACCTCTGCTGGCTCTTTAGCTGCTCCACAGCCAGATTCATGGAATGGTCAAAAAACCTTTCCAAAAGCCCTCTTTCACCTGTGAAGCATGGGATGCGGCTGCACAAACACCTGAACTGGATAAGTTGAGGGGATGTAACAGGCAGAAGGAGATGGATACATCCCTTAAGCTGTCTGCGCTGCCAGAGAATTCATAATGCGGGACTCCCTTCCTAGGTTGTATTTTGGCATTTTGAATTAAAGCTATGCCTTCTGCTGCAAAACATAGACCTTTTTTATACCTGCTTGCTCCTGTCCCATGCCATCTCTGCAGCACAAACACTTTATGTTGCTACTTGTTGAGTGGGACTGAGAAATTAATCTGTATAAAAGTAAACCCTGCAAATAGATAAAAGTCTCATCTTGATTTTTATCATGGCAGGATGATGAGAGATTCTTGCTCTAGCACAGTGCAGAGTGTGACACAAGAATGAAAATGAATGGCCAAGAAAGGTATAGGCTGGAGACTGCTTCTTCCAAAGTGCCAGCTGATACTAATTTCATACTACTACCCCATTACTAGCATGGCTTGTGAGACTTTGTATGTTTTGCTGAACTGTGGATGTTTACAGGGTTTCCTAACTTACTCAAAACAAAGAACAAAGAGGTTGGTCCAGTTTTTACCAGTCATGAGAAAATCATAAAGAAAGCTACACACAAATTCTGCAAAATTAGCAGTGAGTATTCTTAGTTCGTTCATTTGATAAGCATTGCTACTTCTATTTATGCTATGTTGTAGCAGAGCTGTACAATATTTTGCAAAAGAGATGTGATCCAAAATGATTAAATCTTTGCTAAGATATAGAAAAAGGCAGTTTTTCATGTATGAATTATGGAGTTTGCAGATTAGCTAAGTACCTGTTAGCACAGGCTCCTCTGTATTTATGAAGCTACATTTACTCATGTTGCAGCAAGCCAAAGCAGTATCACATTTCTTGATAAGTTTTGAGATTGCTGAGAAGCTCTGTTCCTGAGATCTAAGCCCCAGTCATTCCTCCTCACCTTACTTTTATTTGAAGAATCCCATGGGCATGAAAACATATTGCTGCCTGAAACTACTTTGATGCCATTAGCGATGCTCTCTCTGCACCCTGGGAGTGAAGTGGGGAGCAGTGAAATTCTCCCATGGAATGAGGGGTAGACAGTTACATGGTGACTCTAGACCCCTTTTCATGAAGTCTGCAGCTTTTTTTAGTGTCTACAGTGCTGCTTTTATCGGTGCTGTTCCTACCTGGGGGAGAGGTGAACTGTGGGTCACAGCCTACCCCAGTGGCAAGCTGTTCTCAAAAGCAACCTAGAAGAAGACCATCTAGGTTCACATCTTCACTTGCAAGGTCTCTATAAAGGAGGGTGGAAGATGTCTTTTTAGGCAGCCTGGCTGTACTTACAATACTAAGGAAAATATTTGGCCGTGAACTGGAGGGGTAATCTCCAGAGCATACAATTTCTGCTTAGAATTGGACAGTTTCTCATATTGAATTCATTACATCTGTTTACTGTATTTAAATCTTCAGTAATCATTCATATAACCTTCCTACTGGTGTTACAAGGTTTTGTAGAATGTTTTTTTCTGAGCTAGCATCACTTTAACGGGAAACTTACGTTTGCATAGTACAGGAGAGAGGAGAGCATCCAGGACACAGTTGCTTTCTCCTGCAGTATTGTAACAAAAACATCCACAAGGTTCCAGAAAGCAACTGTTTCACATATCAGAAGGCATAAAATTTTTGTTCTTCTATTCACTCTCCTCTAACTGTCTTAGTTAATTGGCTTTATTTTGGCTTCTGTGTTCTAATTGTGCTGATACCTCTTTTGTTTTTGTCCTCTGGCCAAAGCATCTCATCTAAAATCCAGGGTTTGTTTCATTGTTCTTCTGCATCCTCTTCAGGTTCCTCAATTCTGCAGTATGCTGGATACACTGACACGTTCCTTGTCTCACACACTTGTGAGCTGCAACTCTTATCTTCTCCAGTTCCACAGCACCCCAGTACTGTGTTCAAGCTTCACAGTTTTTTAGCTGCACAGCGAACTTAATATTCACCTTTTCCTTTCTTGTCCAAGACAACAAAGTTCTTGCTTCTTTATTACTTCAGCACAGAAGATTGAGGCATATAACTTTCAGCATCCTGCCATTGCTCTGGACACATCCTAAACCCAATAAGAATGCATTTAATGTTTTTCACGGAATGTCAGTCTCGTGCTTGTACATATTTTGTGTTAAGAGGCAATATGCAGAGCTGGAAGCCTTTAAAAAACAAAACCAAAACCGCAAAGCAAATGTTTGCCTTATCAATCTTGCAAAACTTAAGGCCTATGTTATATTTTTAACCAGTTCAACATTTTCACCAAACGGTTCTAGTCCCTCTCTCGTGCAGTGTGCTCATGCATGTCCCTCTTATATATGTCCCTCTCTCATGCAGCTCTTTTCTTCCTGTGGTTTCCTGCAAGTCTTCTCCCAGACAAAGCTTATACAAGGAAGGGGTTGGTACCTGCTAGCCTAGGTCTCCTGCCCCCACACTCCTTATTGCAAGTGAAAATTCTTCCCCCTTGTGCTTCTGACTCACAGAAGTAGTGAAGCTGCTTTTGTGTCCTGCAGGGCTTCCTCCCAGTCTTCAGTCTTGAAGCTTAAAGCACCTTGACTGCTCCTTGAGCTTGGTGTCGAAAGGTGAGGACTTGACACAGACAAGAACCTGCATGATGTAGTCCTGACCTTGAAGGCAAAGAGTTGCGTGTGAGGCAGGAGGCAACCCCTTCCAGTCTTTCTCCTCTTCAGACTGTCCCTCACACAAGAGGTCCTTGTAACTCCCTGAATTCACAACGTTTTGGTCTTTCCACTTTGTTTTTCTCACAGTTCTGCCAGGATAAGATCCATACCAGCAAGTAGAAGATGGCCTAAAATGCTCACTGCTTACTGATGGAAAGCGTCATTTCACCTGCATTCACTCACACAGACTGTAACTTACATCTCTTGCACCGTATGTTAATAGCTTTTTTTGTTTCTTCCAGGTTGTTACCACTGGAAACCCTGTCCTGGATTATGAAACCATGCCAAATAGATTTGATTTACAGATTTTCGTGGAAGATACAACTGGGAGAACTGACCTTAATGTACTGACTGTCCAAGTAACAGATAAAAATGAAAGTCCTGTATTTCAAGGAAATATGGCAATTCAAAGTAAGATAATGGTGGTATTTGAAAAGAACAATACTTGAAAAGATGATATTAGATTAAAAAACCTATAGCTGCATACAATGCCTGTAGCTAAAGTGGTCTAAGCATTTTTCTTTTGGAACACAAGGGAGGAAGAAGACACTTCTTTTCAGAGGCTTATTTTGCGCAAACATTTGGTACGCTTCATCTCTGGAAATGCCCTTTTAGTTTTCTTAAAGCTTTGACCAAAAATGGTTTAGCCATCTTGAAGTACCTGAAGAATTTAAAAAATATATATAAATTAATATGAATAAATACATATTTATTTTTTTACGGGACTACCTAATTAGAGGTATGAATGGGAACTTGATGTTTGGTGGGATATAACCATTGAGTATGGGTACATGTTTCAGTACTTAGTTGAAAACTGTACTGAATTGGAGAAGAAAGATAAATTTAAATAAGTGTACAATTGTGTACATCTGTATCTTGCATTTGCACCTGCACAGAGAAATTAAGTGGAAAATTGATTTGAAGAATGTGATCTCAGAGACCATGATCTATGGTGGTTCAACCGGCAAAAGGCAGAGTTCCATCTCCTGCATGAGGCAGATGGTGTTAATCAGGCTTACTTTTAGACCATGGGCAAAGGTGCAACGGGGAGGAGTGTTCAGTAGCCTTAGGAGTTAGTCTGGAGTGTCTGGACCCCAGCTGTCACAAGTACAGGGTTTGCATGCCATGCAGTACTTTATGCCATCAATAGAAAGGATGGGGAATAACTGCCTCACTCTCTGAGCAATCTTATCTTGTTCATTTGCTAATGAGAGGACCTGGAAAAATTGTACTAGGGGGTGACAGAGTATAGTGATGTATTTATTATGTGTTCACAGAAAGAGGGAACAGTTCAGGTAGTGAGTAAAAATATGCTGTTATTATTTCATGAGGTACCGAGAGCCTCTTTGAAGTCCTGATATTGTAACAGCGCTCTATGGAAGAGCATTCAATAATTTAATATTCATTTTTCTCAAAAATGTGAAAATACCAAACTGTGATCTGTTCACGGTAAGTACTTGGAGCTGGCTGCTGGCCCCACGTCTGGACCAACACAGCAGCAGTGTTGGGTATGCTGCAACCTGCAGCCCTTGGGGTGTTCAGCAGTGTAGAGCGGCTGCAGCCCTAACTTCTGCCTACTGCAGAGGGCAGGGCTTGTCAGCCCAATGAGTTCAGACCAGGCCCACTCAAATTCATCTTCACCTAATGCCTCCTAAGCACATTGACATTCCTGCTTCCATACAATACTTAGTTTGTAATGAAAACCATCTTCCCCTCTGGAAGAGGCTGTGTCATCTTCTCAATATAGCTGGTATCTTGCATATCATGGGTGCTGCTGAAATCTAATAATAATTAAATGTGACACTTAAGGGGATCGGCACAGCATGAAACACACTCTACGTGGGAGCTTGTTACAAATAAGTGCATCAGCTTAACTCTCAGCTAGAGCTGCCATAAATTGGTGAGCACAGATGTCTGATCTGTCTAACTGTGTGGCTTTAGTTAACAGTACCAGCTACAATTAGACACTAATTGCACGTTCGCTGGGTATGAAAAAGCATCTCCCTCTCATTAAACTTTATATTCATACTGTTGTCCTCTGGGAGCAACTCATTACCCTGCCCTGGGATTCCCATTGCTCTGATGAGAAGCAGCAGTCAGCAGGGGTCACAGTGGAAATTAATAGTCCAGAAACAGCAGGTCCAGCAGATACAAAAGGGCATAAAGCAAATGATGTGATCTAAAGATCTGTTGTTCTGTTAATCACCCAACCCAAGGAGAGATAAGCCTGTTGCCAGTGGCCCAGTGTGGGATAGTCCAGCTGTGAGAATTCCTGGTGTGGAAAGAAACACACCTCGCACTGAATTAGCATCCTTAATAAGGCAAAAAATTAAGTCAATGCAGACCATCCATAATTCATTTACTACACAGATGCAAAGGAAAAGCAGAAATGAAGAGGAAAGGCTCTGAGCTCTCCCAGTAAGGCACAGGGTGGACAGGGAGAGGATAAGGACCTGGAACAGGGTTCTCACCATCTGCATATAGTAAAGAAAGACACAGGTGCAGCCCAAATGCATCATTTTACTCCATACCCTGTGAGCAGCTCAAGATGGGCTGTATGAGAAGATCAGTCTCTCTCCTGAAGGTCCAATTTGTATTGCAACTTGCAGTGGTGATTGTCTGTTTATGGTTGTGTAGTCAGTTGGTTTCTTTTTCTTTTTTGGGTGATTGTGCTCTTTTGATGATTCTGGAGTTACACTTGTGAAGTGAGAAGATGCAGCAGGCAGTAATACATATGGACAACTTCAGCCTATCAGTATGCTTGCTGCTGCGTCATTTATTCTTACCCAATTAATACTGAGTGCACTTATATCCATGCAGCTCCAACAATCTATGTCTTGGAAGGAACACCTCCAGCACGCATTTACCAAGTTAAAGCAGCTGATCCTGAAAATGCTAAACTCAATGTAAGTTATATTAAATCAAAAAAACCCCCAAACCCAGAAATGATACAATCCATCGTATCTGAAATCCTAATTGCCAGCATCTTTCAAGAACTTCCTTCCTTATCAGGGAAACAGGAAAAGGTTTAGTCAAGAAAGATCAAGCATTTTCAATAATTAACTAAGACAACCCAGCCTTGATGTTTGGGCTGTATTTTGAATTCTCAGCCCTCCAAAACTGGGGGACATTGAAGGCAGGGATTGATAGAATTAACCAGGGATACAGTAGAAATTGTGTGTCTTTTAGAAAAATGGCTTGCAAAACATTTCTTGTAGATGGGAAGAACTAAAAGCAAGCAAAAATTTTAAACTGTATCACAGTGTAAATTCTTTTCAATAAGATAGTAAGGAAATCACTTCGAAGGCAAATGGATCTCAGCTTTTTTACAGTCCAAGAGCAAACTGTGACCTTCAGTTAAGAAAATGTGGTAGCTGATATGAAAAAACTCTTGGTATCAGCAAAAAATTCTGGCAAGTGATGCTTGTTTGCATACAGGGGAAAAGTAACTGCTCTTACCTAGGAACTGTGTTGTAGCTTTGCTTTATTGGCTTTGGCTTGATGAAAGACAACACTGTCAAGAACTGGACCTGGAGATGCTACTTCAATGTGTAGCATCATTCAAGGGAGCAATTAGCTTGAAGTCCACCCTCAGGTTTTGTCCAGTCAAACCAGCAAGCCCAAGCTGGTGAGGAGGGAAGCAGAGGCCTGGGTTTTAGCTCTGCTTTGTTTTGGAAAGCAATGGGAGTGAGTTCCACGCACCCTCTAACCCCTGATGAATCTCAGGCATAGTTAGAAGCTGCAAATACAGCAGTGCTGGGCAACAGGTGAAACAATAAACCAGAGACAGAATTTAGAAAGGTCAACTTGCAAAAAAAAACCCCTTAGAATACTGTGATCAGGCAGCTGGTTTTTAAAAAGCAATTTCCATTGTCTTTATCATTGCAGGAGGCAAGTTGTTTCACTCTGTGCCTCCTGGGTTTTCCCAAAAGGTAGCACTAGAACGGTTGCATGCCCCGGACAGTTCTGCTCGGTGGATTTTGCAGATTACTTGTACGGTGCATGACCCTCTGATGTTGCATACTTCAGACTTTATGGGTATTATTAGCACTTGCACTAGCAAAGGAAATGTCTTTGAGGACTGATTGGTGATGGCCTAGCATATAGAAAATAGTGAGGAGCACATAGTGGGTATGTGGTAGCTACCCTGGGGCTGCAGAGAGCAGGGTGCTGCCTTTCTCCATACTGTGAATAGTTTTGGGGTGCTCAGCTCCCTCCCACCCCTGTGCACTGGTGTGGTACCTGTTTGCTTGGTGCAATGCACAAAGCAGCTGCTGAGCAGCTTTGTTAACAGCAGGCTGTTGTGAACACCGCTCAGCCACACACCCTCATGCACTCTATGAAAGCCCACTCTCCCCTCCTTGTCCTCTCCCAACATCTGGATCTCCCAAACTTCATTGCCTCCCTCCACAGCTCCTAAGTCCTGCAAATCCAGCCTCACCCGTTCACTCCTTTGTGCATGTAGTCTAGCTGCCGCCGCAAGGCTGATTCTTGCCTAGGGCGCTGTTGCCCTGCTGGCTGGCCTCTATGTTAAATTCTCATTGCAGACCTGGAGTTCACAGCGGTAGAGAACAGTGTGGGCTTCAATGTACTTCAGTGTCTGTGATTCCCCACTGGCTGGCAAGCAAAGCACGTACGACCAAGTTGGAGCTGCTTCAACTCAGACAGTCAGGGGTCATGCTGGCATCTATACATCGGCATGTTCCATTAGGCAAATTCTGTACTATAACTTGGTCTGTCCTACAAGGCAAGGAATGAATGGAGGGGTGTTTAAACACACAAAGACTAATTGCTTGCTCTCTTCATTTCAGTATTCGCTGCTCCCTGCATCCGTGCCATTCTCAGTCTTTGAGAATGGAGCCATTTTTTCCAGGAAAAAATTTGATTATGAGAAAGATCCACATTGGTAAGAAAGTATTTTATTCACACGGTCTATTAACTTACAGTAGGCAGAGAAACATTTTCATCCATAGCCACTGAATGATTCTTGCTTTGTTTTCTTACTCAACAGTTACTTTTTAAATATAACGGTGGCAGATCCAGATGGACTCAACTCAACTAAAACAGTGAATATCAAGATAATTAACATCAATGATGAAAGTCCTTACTTTACCACGTGAGTGAAAAAGTTCTGTTGCACTCAAAATCTTGATTTTTTGCCAGCTTTACTGCTTTGGCATCAATGGGAGGGTGTAGCGAAAGGGCAAGTAAATACAACAACAAATTACTACTGAAAACAGTATTTTAATGTTGTTATGATTCCTGCTCTTTTACTGGAAAGCTTTGCTCTCATTTCCCTTTATTATTACATTTGTATTCTTGATAGCTTCAAGTTTTCTAGTCTCTGCCTTCATGCTAACAGCCAAACAAGCTTGTTGTACTTGTTAACATCTAGAGAGGTTAAAGCTACGCAAAGACCTCTGGACAAGTTTGGACAAGGCAATGAATTCTACTCTGTGTGAATATAATCATACAGAATTTACCCCTCATGCAGATGTGCATTTCACCATAATGATGTTTATTCATGCAGAAATGTCTAGACATAAAAAGGTCTCACTTTTGATCTGTCTTCCCCTTCTTCCCAGACTCACTTGCGAACAATCCCAGTGATCTTTGAAAGACTGTCCTTTCTTACTGTGTCATAAGCATGAAATTGCGTCGTAACACATGAGTCAGAAATAGCTTTTGAAGACTAATGGAGTTTTAGTTGGAATCAAGAAAATAGCTGAAAATTGAGGAAAATGGGAAAGAATATACCTGCGCCACCAGTAGGCTGTTTTGTGGTGGAAAACTCAATGAACAACTGTTTCTGAAGCAGGAGCTTGGCAATTACAGTTGATCTGATTCTATTGTTGATTTATCTTTGTCACTTGCATGAGATACTGATTGGATTCAACACATGACAAGGTCTCTGCTGAGAATATTTATGATGGCTGCTCGCCTGTCATCTATGCAGAGAAGAAGACAATGTAGCACCTGGGCCATGCCAAGAGGTTTCCAGCCACTTCTTTGGAGCAATCTTCTGGGTGTTTTGTGGAGCCAGAGCAATGCAGGGCCAAGGATCTGGACCTTACTGTGTAAAGAGGTGGAGAAGCTGAAGAAACAGAAGAATGAAATATTAGAAACAGACACAGATTTTTTGTTTTGTTGCTACTCATTTAATACTTGAACCTCATGTCTGCAATGATCAATAAGGTTAACAGCTCACTCTACGTTACTGTACTGCTACAAGCAGGAGGAATTTTCTTCTTAGTGCCAACGTTTGCACATTGTGTTCTTGACTGATTATTTCCTCCAAATGTTGCCTTTTCTGCATATTTATCCTTATGTCTGGAATGCTAAAGGAGCTCTTTTAAATATTTATCTACTTGTTCAAATTAGTGAAAGCTGCAGTGACTTGAGCATCCATAACAGCTAAGGTCTAAGACTCAGATCTCACATGGCACAAATAAGCCCTGGTATTTGTTTGAATCTTCTCCCTTTTAGACTGACATTACAGACCAAAAAGAGCAGCTCAGTTTGTAAAGAACTTTAGATTAAATTACACATCATGATCTATCCTCAGTATGCACATATATGGCCTCTTCCCTGTTAAAATGTGAGCTGCATGCTGGGGCTGCATACTTTCTGACACTGTAATAATTAGTGCTGGGATGGGAGCTGGGGAAACTTGACAAGTTAGCAGACTTTCTTTATTTTCTCCTGATCAAAGCTGTCAAGAACAGAGTTTCAAAGGGTATTTTTAATTGTTCCCATAGTATATGCAAGCACATCTGTTTCTGGTGTTCACAACACTGCACTGGCATTCAGCCTTTTGAAATTCTGGCTGTTAAAATCAATGGAAAACTTGTGGAGTCAGGAAAACAAAGGAGAAGACAAGAAAACAAACATATGCTTCCTTTGCAATTACACTGCAGCTTCTAAAAGGTCTGCTTGAACCATCCTGTAAAAAGCCACTGTCAGGTGGCAGACAGATGGACAACAGGACACAGCCCAGACGTAGCTGAGTAGGAAGAGGCCCCAACTCCTCCCCAGCTGTACTAGTACTTGGTGATACAGGGATGTGCTCAATAATGTCCCACTTCTTCCTGAGAGATCTGGTGGGGACAGAACAATGGCTCGTGCAGGGTGCAGGAGGACTGGTGGGGCTGTGAAGGTGGAGTTGTGGTGAGTTTGATGTTCAGAGAGAGGTCAGAGCTGTGGTGGCTGTGGGCATAGGGAGTTCCCTACTTTGAGCCAAAACCAGTCAGAGCTGTCCTTCCCATATTCCCTGGTGACCAGAGAGGCATTTTGTGGTGGCATTTTTGGTAGCAGTGACTCTGGAAGCAACAGGAGACCAAAGAAGAAATTCAATGCCAAGAGTGAGACAGAAACTTCATAAAAACTGACACTGCAGCCTTCACAAACTCCTTATTTACCTGTGGCTGTAACTAAGGGTTTTTTGCTCAGAAAACCCTATGTGGTCTCTCTCCCATATGCTTTCCTCTTTTCATATGAGCTGACAAAACAGTTGAAGATACTTTGTCTTCTTAACCATTTTTAAAATTGCAAGCGGAGACCGGGAGACCAGGGATCTTCTGATCTGTCTCTGCAATTCCCTGCTCTAATTGCTAGGTGCCCTGTGATGTTGGTTTTCAGAGGACGACCAAGAGCTCATGCTTTCCTATACAGGGAACTATAGGCTAGTCAATTAGCCAAGTGTTGGCATAGGATGTTCAAAGCGTGCAAAAAGGATTCCATCTTGAAACATACTCCTAAAGCTTTTCTGAACTCTTGAGCACCTTCAACTCCTTTGATTTCTAGAAGTAGGAGATGTTTGTGTGTCTCTGTGTGTTTCAGCAGTATAAATCACCCTTCATGAATTCCTTGCACAATTTTTGTGTGCTTGCCCACACCTGCTTTTGCATGTGGTTCAAGTACCATAATTGCATACCTGAGTACCCATGTGAACATGAAATGGCAACTATTACAAGCAATCCTGCATAATTATCTGCCAGACTTTATCTGGGCTATAAAACTCACTTAATTCATGGGAAATCTAGGAGCACTGGCATACCAAACAGCAGCAGTAAAGAATCATAGAATCATAGAATAGTTAGGGTTGGAAAGGACCTTAAGATCATCTAGTTCCAAATTGTTTTCTCTCTGTAAAATGAATCACACAGACAGATGTTTCTGCGAGTTTGAAGCATGTTCATCTGTTGGGCACCCTCAGTAACGCTCCTCTCTGCCTCCACCTACTGCAGGGGCACATTAGCTTTTTGGTAATATTGTTGTCCTCAAAAAGCCTTCAACATTCATTCCAAAAGATGATTTATTATATTCATGTTTCTATTTTTGTTTTCCTCTTACATAGTGAAGGAATTAAAGCAAGTGGATTTACCAGCTGGTGGGTCAGTAGGGAGATGAACTGCATGACTTAACAGCCCCTTCTGCCTTCAGCTTCCGTGATGCTGTCACAGTCAAACTGTTTTTACTGTGAATAGGCTGCAGGGGAAGGACACTTACTTGTATGGCCATGTTGTGCTTTATGACTATGTACCAGTTCAGCAATTGCTACCCATCCAGCTGGCAGAAACAGTGACTGGGATATTTACCCTGACATGCAAATAGCCATCTGAGCCTAGCGTGGCCATGGCTCTGCTGTTACAACTGACTGCTCATCTAGGTCTGTAATCAGCTGCCCTTGCAAACACAGATGGATGTTCTGATAAATTTTGTTTTATCTTGTAGAAAGCAAAGAATCTACAGGATTCCAGAGGGACAAAGCCCAGGCACTGTTGTTGCCAATGTAACAGCTAAAGATCCTGATGATGAAGGCTCTCCCAGCAGACTTTTCTACAGCATCCAGTCTTCTGAGAGATATTTCTCCATAGATCCATGTAAGACAAACAAAAATATGCCTTCTGACACCCAAAAAAAACCATGGCCACTTTGGAGAAAAAGGTTTTGCCTTAATTTTAAATTGACCTACTCTATTTTGTGGCTACCCCTAGAAATAAGAAGTGATCAGTATGTCACTAGGATCAAATTCTTTGGTCAGTTGGCCAAGACTCAGTAAGATATCTTGAAGAAAGTAGACCAAAGGTGACTTCTTGACAAATATTGACTTACAGAGAGTGATGGTCCCTTCAGTAGAAGTAAGATTAGCTGCTGCCTTTTTAATCTCTGAAAACTGGAGTGACCCTTCTGAGCTCTTGAAACAGCTGCACATAGACCATAATGTCCTCTCTCCTGCCTGAAATTTGCTCTAGTATTGACATGCACAGCAAATCTGCACTGTGGCTTCTTTGCTTGATTCTTGACCCTCCAGCCAAAAGAGTACTTTCTCTCATGCTTGTCCTATCTCCTTGTGTTCCCTGGGGTGCATACCCAGTGTCCTGAGGGTTTTGCTCCCAGGTTGGCATTCAGTGACTGCTTTGCTACTTGTCTGCTATTGCTTTAGAGCTGCTTATCATAGCTGTAAAAGGTGACACACAACGCAGTGCCTAAATGCTTTGGATTCCCTATGCCTTTTGACGATGTGTTGCCACACTACCAAAAGGCAGAAGATATATACACTGCTCCTTTACCTCCTTTGTGCTTTGGAAATAGTATTGTATTGTGCCATAAACACCTTCACTTTTTGAACAGAGGCTAACAGAAGTGAAAAAAAATATTTAGTGAATGGCTGACCAGAGAACTTGGTGCAAACTGTCGCAGCTAAGAGCAGGTCTGTTGACCTGTGGGTAGATTTAGAGGTGCTGAAGGATAACAGTAGAAAGAGAAGCAGTATTACTAGCTAGAAAGCAAGGACAGTACAGGCATTAACAGCTCATTGTCCTTGATGGTCTGTGAGTGCACTCAACACTGACTTGCACTACTTCTTTGAGAGAGTAAGGGGAATCTTTAGCTGCTTCCCAAGCCATCTGCTACGGCTACCTGTGGCATGTTTTTAGCAATGGCTATCTATCCATTAAAGTCTTATGCAGAACTTTCAGAGCCATTTTGTACTATTTAAAACAATAATTAAACCAGCCATGATTTGCACGGAATAGAAGATAATTTATTCTTCTACCTGTCTGCTGAGCTATCCTGTTCTTTTGCACATACACCATGAGTGTTTGTTACTTCCTCCCATGGTGAACATCTAACTTCTGGCTGCTTTCTGCCCAGCGACTGGAGTGCTGCAGGTAACTGGGAGAATTGACCGAGATGCCCTTCCACTGCAGCTCCATCCTAACGTCTCACTGATAGTGCGGGTGGAGGATAGTCCCAGCGGTGGTCACGCCAGCGAAATGGAAATCACAATCATTATTGACGATATCAATGACAACCCACCAGAATGCAATCCTTCTACCTTCAGGTATTGAGGCTCTTCATTGCCTTAGTGCTGCCTTGTTGCCCTGGACCAATGCGCAGCCTGGGGCACATCAGCTAGGGTTCCCATATCTACAGCTCAAATGGACATTCATTATTAGCCTTGAAAGGTTAGTGCTCACTCTAAGAGCCTAAGGGAACAAAACTTGATTTCCTGACATGTTCAAACTGAAAATTTGGACTAAAAGTATCTGTGTATAGCCAGATAATTTATTTTTATTTCAGTTACCTAAATCCTTAGGATATCAGACCCATGTATTAGAATAACTTTTTTGACCTATACATATCCAGGCTTCTCCTTTCTTTACCTTATGTTAAACTGTGGACAATCATTCACCAGGGAAAGCTTGCTAGTCAGTTCTGCAGTTTTATTTCAAACTTCCTGATCTTCTCTTCTAAATCACTCCCTGTGACCTGCATTATTTTTGTCTAATGCAATCTGTAAGGTCTTCAGAGCTCAGATCATGTCTTGATGTCCTCTGTGCAAGGTAACTTAGTCATGGACTTTGCTATCAATGCGAATGCCCTAAGACCTTTGTGATGATCAGGTAGTTTGTATTTGTAGATGAGGACATAACATTAACTCCGTTTTACAGATGAAGTGTGTCGTAGAATAATGGAAGTAAAAATTGTCCATCTGGAGTGTTTGATGAGCCTGGGCTCTGATCTTTCAGAGTACACCGCATTGTGTTGTGCAGTTCTTCAGGCGCACTTATGGTAGTCTGATGGTCCTGCAGATGAAAATCCAACATCTCAGGCCAAGTACTTATGCAATGAGGAATTCCCAGTTAATAGGTATCCATTTAAATTGCTTGCTCACTATCTAACAGAAATGTCTTACATTTAAATCACATACTTTTACATCCTGGCAGGAAGAGAATCCAATTCTTCAGAGTGCTGCTTAGTTACAACACCCATGACAATAACACAACAGTCTCTTGGTGATTTAGTAAGCTTAAATTTTGATCTGAGAGAGGCAAAGAACTTCAGGGAAAAAATGCAATCAAATCAAAGAACTAGCTTTATAAGGATTACACAAGGTAACAAAATCAGGGCTTAACGGTTTTCCAGTTGTTTCTTCATTTTCTTGTATTTAATTCTCTTGATTCAAAAAAAGTAAATCAACATCCACTGCCCCCACTTCCATGTGCATCACAGAGACCCTCACTATCAAGAGCAGGGCCAGAAATGCTAGTTTTGTGAAACAACAGAATGGTCCAGCTATTATTTAAGGAGAAAAGAATGAGCTTCTCATCAGAACATTATAACATACTGAAGAGATGAATGTTGTAAAGGTGCTCTAAAGTACTAGTTGTTAATGGAACTAATATTGAACATTAAGATCTTGTTTCAGCTTCTGAAGTTTAGCTGAGTTTCAAGTTTATGGTTTGGATCTGGCTAAATGTTTATGCTCTGCCCATTGTAAAGGGCTGTTGTCCACCACAGCATATGGATCAGATTCTGGGTTGTTTCTGCAATAGGATTTAATGTAGAAAATAAATAGAAGTCAACTCTTTGGCGTGTGATATACGAAGAGTTCAAGAGGAGAAATATAATTTGCTTTGATGGGAAATGTGTTTGTTTTTAACAGGAAAGAGGCAAATGAAAATACAGCTGCTGGGACATTCCTTCTTGAACTTAGAAATTACTGTAAAGATATTGATGCTGATCCATCAAACAATCAATTTGTTTTCACTGGATTATCTGGGTTTGGAAGCAATAACTTTGCTCTGGAGTCCACTGTGTCTGGGAGACTTGTGGTCAGTTGTTTTGTGGTTTTATGTTAGATTGACACACTTCAGAAGTCAGCTTATGAAATATTGTAAGTTCTTTGAATTCACTGTTTGTACAAGAAAAAGAGAATTCCTATAATTCATTTCACAGTAAGTATGATGTGGAGAATGACTATTTTGACTGGGTGTCATCTACGTACCCTTTGGTAGGATGCTTTTTAGGATGCTTTCTATGGATTCTACAGAATCTGGTGAACAGAGAACTGTTTTCTCCAGATTTAAATAAATGTGCTAGATATAATTGGGAAAAAAATATCCTTTTTTAGGGAGTGTGAAGCACCAACTTTGATATGGATAAACAGTGAAATGTGATGCAGTTTCTTACCCATTTATTCATGACTAACTGTGGAGGATCCTTCCTATTCAGCATGAAGAAACGAAATACTTGAGAAATCCCACATTCACTAACTACTTCCCAGCTTCGTTGGTCAGAATTGTAAAACCACTTTGAGTGGTGAATTTTCACAATAGTGTAGTGGGATTTGCACTTATGTGATTTTGCATGTCAAAGTATGGGTATCTTATGCTGATAGGTGCTGGCATATTTGCATTGGCCAGACGCCCTACCAGCTGCTGGCCATGTGCAATAGTGGTTGTTCTGTTGCTTTAAAAAGAACCGTGGACAACTACAGGAAAAGGGAAACATAACAGAAGATAGACATTCTGTCTGAAACACGAGAGTGCTACTGGAGCAGTAAAATGATTCTGTATGGCTTACTTTAGTATTAGATCTGAGGTATACATATCAGTGAGTACTGCCCTTAGCTGCTTCATCTGACAATGTAAAAAGCATTTTAATTGCTGCACAGGATATAATTGTTGTCAGCCCTTTGATCACTGTGTATGTGTAATGTAACAGGCTATCTGAAGTGTTCTGTTCCTCCAGGAATTTCCCTGCAGATGATCAACAGTGGATGGCTGTGCTTTAGTCCTGCTGCCCCAGAGTTTACAAGGCTTCTACTAAAAGACAGAGAGTTCAAGAGATTAGGATTTAAATCTGCGTGAGGCACCATTTAGTAACAGCTTGGTACCTGGATAAACACTTGTGGCTGAACCTGATACCTTTAACACATGTCTGCAGGCATGAGCTCAAGAAGTAACTATTACTATTTAGCAATAGCAAATTCTTGTTGAGCCAACAAAGGGCAGAGTAAATAGCCAGCTCATTACATGAGCTTTGTATTAACTAGGTAAAAGGCCAAAACCCTATGATCCAAATGATAAAGCTTCCTGCACTTAAGGAGAAGGAATTTTGTTGGCAGGAGGAAAGAGTTTTGTATTTCCAAGAGGCATCAGAGTGCGAACACGTAGAAAAAGCCTGAAATTCAATCCTGTAATTGATTAATAGCCTGTATTCCTCCTACAGAACAATTCTATATATCCAAGGGGGGGGAACCACACTTACAAAATGCTGAAAAAAGTAATTGCCATCATGTGTGTTGTGACTTTATGTAAGGAAGTATGACTACAGTTGTGTTTCTTTTTAATTTAGATGACTGAAAGTATTGATTTAGAAAACCCAGCTAATCTAGGAGTTGAAGTTTATTCATTGACTGTCAGGGTGCAAGATATTGCCTCTCCTAACTACTCAGGCAAGTATCCCTTTTACACTTCTTTTGATATTTTCCTGTGCTGTAACAGCATGGAGAGAGGAATAATACCATATGTATTTTGAATATATGCATGAGAAAATTTCACAGCCATACTTAACTATGATTTAATCTTCTGTTATATTTCCAGATATCATCCACATTTACATCAGGATAAAGCCAGTGAATGAATTTTTTCCAGTCTTCAGTAATTTGTCATACGTATTTAATGTTCCAGAAATCGCTAAAGGTACTGTAAGTAGGACCTACATGATAGAAATAATGATGTCATGTTGATAAGTACCTTTTTGCTTTAAAAGGATTCTCATGTATTTGAATGAGGAGAACGGCTCAAAGTTCCGGTTCAACCGGGGTCTCACCATACAACCACCTACTACCCTTAAATAGACAAAACTGGCAACAATTCCAGTTGTACAGATGGAAGCTGAGACACAGACAAATTCAGCAATGCACAAGAAATCTGTGACAGAGCCAGGAATTGAACTCAGATGTCTTGTGTTTTAGACCATCTTTCTGATCTTCCTAAATTAGCCTTTTGGAGGCACTGCAACAGAGCAAAGAAACAGCTATTGACTGACAAAGATGAGCAAGGACTCCCTTACCCTGAGTATGGTGCAGGACAGTCACCCCACTCTCCCTTCAGGCCCAGCTCACCTTGGATGCAGTGGGTGCCCTGAAGATGGGGTGGGGTGGGATGGGAGTGCTTGACTGGGGAGGCTGCACTCAGTCAGGCGCAGCCAGAGCAGTTCTTCATGCCCAGAGCCAGGGTCCTTCCCAGTCCTGCAACAGCCCAGGACCAACAGCCACAAATGTGGTTTTAAAACTGAATTTGCTGAACCTGTTCACATGCTTGGCTGCAATCTCAGCACCTTCCTGTCCCACGGAGAGTCCTACACCTCATGTGTTTGCCGAGAAGTGCCACAGCATCTTGACGCCTTGGTAATTCTTGTGTGTCACCAGCCAGCTCTGCGCTGTGCTGCTTGATGCACAGAGGAGCCAGCACAGGAATGGAATCTTCCCTAGCTTCAGCCTCTTCCTTATATAACCTGATCTGCCAGACACACGACTTCTGCCCCAGGACCTCACTTAGTCTCTTTATTGTATTTATTGCATTGACTGAGAAAAAATTGGGATGTACATTAGGTATATCCTGGATAAATCCTGATCCTCATTCTGAACTTTCTAAGGTCACAGAAAAATTGAAAGGGAAAGGGACCTATGCATATCTGCAGTCCAACTCGTGCTCACTGAGGCTAGTTCAAAGCTAGAGCAGGTTGCTCAGGGCCTCATCCAGTTGCGTTTTGAAAATTTCCAGAGATGGGGGCTCCACAGCCTCTCTGAGCCCCTGTTCCAGCTGAGCAACCTTCATTCCAGATAATTTTACCTTGTATCCAGCTGGAATTTTCTATGTTGTGGCTTGTGTCTTTTCTTTACTGTCCTTTCACTGTCCTCTTCAGAGAAGTGTGTATCTTTGTCTTCTGTGTTATTGCCCTTTAGGTAGCAGAGCGCAGCAACTAAATTCGCCTTTGCCTTCCCTTCTTCAGCCTGAACAAGCCCAATCCCACCACCCTCTCCTTCTGTGTCCTGTACTTAACCCTCCCCAGCCTTTTTTAGCTTCTCTGTTGTACCTGGGCCCCAGGTAACTTTATGGTTGCTAAGCAGAGTGGATTAGTCACTTCCCACCACGTGCTGGTAATACACTTGTTAATATAGCCCAGTATGCAGTCTCCATTCCCGAAGGGTGCTCTGGTGGCTCATGTATAACTTGTCCACCAAAGCCAGAGGTCCATTTCTGCAGAGCTGCTCCTGCTCAGTCATCCTCAGCCTGCTCAAATGCATGGGCTTGTTCTGGTGCAGGACCCCGTTTGTCTGTGCTGAGCTCCGTAAGTACTGTTGGTCTCTAGCTCCAGCCTGCTGGGCCCTTCTGAATGGCAGCTCTGTCCTCCAGCATGTCCAACACTGCCCCAGGCTGCTCTCACTAACACACCTACTCCCATGGCCACATCACCAAGGAGGTCATCCAGCTGCATCACTGCATCTGAGTGGTACATGGTGAAGCTGCCCATGAAACTCCAGGAGATTTAGCTGTCAGATAACCTAGTATCTGCTTGAATTAATCAAATTATTATGTCCAGGGCAAGCTTAAATCACAGGTGAAGGCAGCTGTGGCTATGGTCAGCAGACCTGTGGGCTCTATGGTGCTTCTGTGTCCATTTGCTAAGCCAGGAGGCAGGAGGTGGTGGAGAGGAAAAGGCATGCTTCAAGCAGCCCTGCCATCCTGTCCACAGCCTCCTCTCCCTTGCCATGGGCAAAGGAGCAGCCCCAGATTTCCAGCCCTCACCCTCAGCTCTGTTTTCTTCCGTCTCTGATCAGGATGATCCTGCCAAGGTCCACAGGTCTGCAAAAATCACTCCTGCCAGCCCCGTGGAGAAACCCTCATCAGCCACTGCTGAGTACAGCAAAGGTGCAGCTGGTGTGGTGAGACACAGCCTGGGAGGGAGCTGGAGAGACTGGGGAGGCTGGGGCAGGAGGGGCTGGATCCCAGGGGGAACTGCCTGGCAAAAGTTTCATGGCAACCCTGGATCCTGCAGCAGCCAAACTGCCAGGAAAATGAGGAAGGCTAAGGGGGGACAAGAAGGTACAGGATGGCCACTTGGCAGAGGACTCTGACCTTCAGGTGTTAATACCAAGTGTCTTGCATTGCTCAGCAGCTTGTTGTTCTTGCCCAACTTTTATTTCTATGGTACATGGATGGAGCTTGGCATTCTACACTGTTTCCCAGTGGGCAAGATAAGTAGAATTTTGTAGCATTTCCTATTCTCTGTGTGTCTCCTCATACCACTGACGTGTATCTTAGCAAGATAACACTTGAAACCCATCTGTGACATGGATATGTCTGTAAAGCTGTCTGTGTCAGCCACAGAACTTTGCTGGATGCTGAGGCTATCAAGAGAAAGAATATGTTTTTTTCAACTCAGACTGCCTTTTGTTTAGGGTTGAGTTGACATTAACAGGGTGCTCGCTATTGCTGTACCAAACAGGACCCAACAGTTTGCAATGAGACTGGAGATCACAGGGTCACGTGAAAAAAAAGTACTGCCAACCCTTGATTTACATCCTCCTTCTGTCTTCCTCTGTGCATGTAGACTATTCATCCTGTATATCCCCAGGCCATGTGGATCCATTTAGTGTTGAATCAATGTCTGCAGAGATGGGTGTGCACAGAGCCATCCCCGTTCTCACAGTTTGCAGCACTGTCATTTGTAGTTTTCTTCATAAATGCTCAACATGAAGATAATTCAAACTGCTTTCCAAACACCTCAGAAGGAATAGCAGCAACTGCTTTTAAAGGCAGACAAAGAGCCCTGTTCCTGCAATCAAGCTAGTGCTCAGGCTGCCACAAGCTGTTGGTGCAAGGGCTCAGGGCAGCCCTCATGAGCAGAGCACTTCTGTTGTGGTTCTCTGCAGACTCCTTACATTTTGGTATTTATTGGTAGCAGGCAAGCCCATACATGTGGGAGCCATAGCACAGCATGGTGATCTAGTATTTCTCACACCCCTGTGTGAGAAACAGGATGAAAACCTCTAAAACTTTACTTTTTGGGGGGTGAAAAACTCTAAAACAAATCTTAGGTTCATTTTCATCAGGTTTTAGTTGGAACAAGTACTCTGTACTTCCTTTTCCCTAAAATGTTACAGAAATATGCATTTTCTGTCTCTCAGCTGGGTCCACCATTGGAAGAGTGAGTGCCAGAGACAAGGACTGGCCACCCACTGTCATCACCTATTCCATTGTAGCTGGAGGAGGCACCAGGAATTACACAAATGTCTTCTGGATCAGCCCAACCAAAGGACATCTGAAGATTTTAGCTAGGTTAGACTATGAAACAGCTCAGAAACACATTCTCACAGTACAGGCCTCAGACCAAGAGAAGACTGCAACTGCATCTGTGAGTAAATCTGCTCCACTTCTCCCCTTTTATCTACATTTTTCTCTCTTCTTCATAGCAAGAACAGTGAGACATAGGGCAAAGCACTGTGCTCTGTAAATGACCAGTTCACCCCTGCACAGAGTCATGTATTAGAGAAAAAGAGCTGCCCACAACTCTTTTATTCAGAAGAAAGTATATAGCCAGTAGGTTGACAAAGGTATTTTGTAGTTCTTTCAAAGAATCCCTATGTCCCTCACATACAGACTCTGTTTTACTCCTTTTCACGTCTTCTTCCTCATGACTGCCTTACATTTGATTTCTGCCCATGTCTCGGGGCAGGGGGAGGGGGATATGGATATTAGGTCTGCTTTCTGTTCAAGCCAAGCACCACTCATAGGGATGCTAGGTGGGAGGTACTTAATCTCTTTATCACCTATAGTATTTTGAGGTGATGATTAAGGAAAATTCAGCAGCAGGAGCTTTCAACAATGGCAAGTTTACCTGTTGTCTGTTAAAGACCAATAGGCATTAGAGGAAACAGCTTTGAGAAGGGTAACTTTTTTCCTTCAGCCAGCTAATCCCAGCTGGTATGAAGCACTTCTGGAGCTACCCGAGGTGCTCCCAGCCATGCAGAAGGCCCTTACCAGCATTTCTTTCTCATTGGGAACAGTCTATAAGGAGTCTTCTTTCCTTCCATGGGAATCATGTTCGGAATTATTGTTAAATATGCTAAGAAGCCTAGCAAATGACTGTGAAGCAATTTCAGAGGCTTGATGGGAGGTTTGATGAAAATGTGGCACTACTATTATTTCTCATTTTAACTATGACACAGTTCAGGTGTTTCAAATAGTCAGACACATCAGCTCAAAACCCCCATGGTTTTGGAAGATGGTTCGAGTTGAGGAACCTGTTTCCAGAAGAGTGTTGATCCCAAGAACTGAACATCAAATGATCAGAGACATCTTCTGGTAGAAACTAGACTGGAAAAGAGGTTCACTGCTCTTCAACTGCTGTTGATAAAAAAAGCAAAATGGGCAAAGCCAAACAGTTACTGAAGTTAATAAAGCTGTGGCTCAGCACAGTGGATGTGGTTCAGCTTGCTATTGCTCTTTTCTTTCAGGTAACTGTCAATGTTTTGGAAGTAAATGATGAAGAACCAGTTTGTTTACCCAATTTCTATTCATTTCAAATCCCAGTCAGCTTAGCTGTTGGGACCAATATTAATGGCTTCAGGATTGAATGCCAAGATCGTGATTCTGAGCCCAGGTCTTTCCGTTACTTCATTAATGAAGGTACTGTGTCACAGTGTGCGATTTGGGAGCAGTGCAAAAAATTAGGGAATGCTGATGGTTCACTTTGATGTGTAAATGAAAATCTAGCACAGCTCATGTCCTGCTTCTCATGGTGAGCTAGTTGTGATCCACAAATTCTGCTCATCATTACTTTGCTGCTTACCCAAAGAGGTGCCTCTCCGCAAGTGCAGCAGTGGTACTTGCACACAGATCCATACAAAGGCTGTGCTTATATTAGTAAGTAAAGGTCTGACCACAGGTCCACTTTTGGCTGTACAGACGTGAGCTGTGCCATGCAGTTGGCCTCTGAGCCACAGAGCAGGCCATGGCCCATTTTGTGTTGTACAATAGACATGTCCTTCAAGGTCACTTCAACTCTGAAGATCCATAGGGCAACAAGAGCAAAACCGAAGCACATTTCATGCTTTTTCATGGTTCTGATCTCTTGTATGTGTGGTCTGTTTGGAGCTTAACAGCAGCTGGCCTACCTACAGCTGTTATACTGACAGAAAATGAAGTCTGGGGAGCCTGCATCACTGCCCCACAGTCAGACAAAGCCCTGGAGGCAATTACTGTCCCCAGGTCATTAGTTCTCTTCTAGGGACCTCTTCAAAGGCCTCTGCCTCTGGCTGGAGGGAAAAGCTATGGAGAGGGGCTGAAGGGGCCTCTGGAGACAGGCAGAATGAGCCCTGCAGCAGCATAAGGTCCTTGCCTCAGCTGCATGCAGCTGCTTCTGGGTGCTTTCCTGGCTGCAAGGACAGGCCATTCAGGTGACCTCTTGTGTGCCCTATGCCTCTGAAGTGTTTCCACAGCCTTCTCTCAGCTGCATCCCCACAAAGGGTCTCATTCTACATTTTAATGCTTTTATGACTGTATTGTTTCAAATCGTTTTATGTGGTATCAGGAAGATCTAGGAGCAATTCATGTCAATGACACTTCACCACACAGGTAGATAGTGATCCATAAGAAGTTGTCAGCAATACCAAATCTTTTTGCTTGTTCCACGCATTTACTTTAATGTGTGATTAAAGTAAAGTTTTTGTGCTTTGCTGTTGTTTTGTTGCAGGCAACGTGAACAATCATTTCACCTTTTCACCAAGCGCCGGCTCCAACACATCGTGGCTGATTCTTGCATCAGGGTTTGACTATGAAAGTGGACTTGATACAAACTGGGTTTACAGACTGCGTGTCTATATAACAGACGACAATCTATTATCTGCCAGGGACAAAACTGCACGCCTAGTTAAAACTGGAACGGTGACTTTAAGCCTCAGAGTTATCCCAAACCCAACTACCCTCATTACCACGACGGTAAGTTCACTGAAATTTATGTCTAGTTCTGCATTTATTTTATGTACTTATCTCCATAGAAGTGAACAAAAGAGGGCAGATGCATGCAAAAGGAGAGTAGAAGCCTACAGTGGGTCCAGTCCTAGGAAATGCTGAGCTCTGTGCTCTGATGTCGAAGCCAAAGGTGGTTGATGTACTTACTGTCATGAATGATTGGTCCCAGGTACAGAGTCATAACATATGGTTTGTATTTCAGTTTCTAAAACAAAAAGGGCAAGTAGCCAAAGGACTGGGCACACTGCCATTACCAGGCAACTGGAAAGTTAAAGACTTTGGCAGCATTATTAATAAGGAAAGAGCAGGGGTTAACCTTTGCCTGGAACTTTAAAATTACCTCATGCGTTTTGCACAACCTCTTTTTTTATTCATAGTTCCTCACTCCCCCAGCTGCCCTGCGCTTCTTTGTGCTTCTTCAACAGTGGAACACATTGATCTGCGGCTACCAAAACTGAAATAACAACAACAAGAAGAAATCCTCATCACTTGCAAAGGGCTTTTTTCCACCCCAGAGGTCATCATCATGTAAAACCTTGAGCTGCCTGTCAGGAGCTGAAGGAGTGGTGCACAGCCTCAGTGTGCTGTTGAGCTTTCAGCAGGTTTCAAGCAGCAAATCCAGAGGGATGGGATGGGTCTTTCCTGAGCTCCCTGACCATGTGGTGGTCCATAGCTGAGCTGGGGAGGCCTGCACAGCGTTCAGCAGCCAGGGTGGGATCTGTGGAGCAGTGGGCTTGTGTCCCAGCAATATTCTACCCCTCTGCATAGCCATCCCAGGCAAGCTCTGGCTCACCAGTTTAACTCTGGACGTGACTTCCATCAGGCTAGTGCAGCACATGAGGAGGGCTTGCTTTCATCCTGTCTGCAGAGGTAGCACAGACTAATGATACAGACCCTCTGTCCCCACCCTTGTGCCAGTCGCATTTCATCCCTTGCTGCACCAGCTCATCCACAGTCCATTCATTTTCTGCCTGCCTGCAGATGTTATAGCCCTTTTTTCTCTTGCACGTAGGAACGAAAACATGACTATTCTGGTGAAGGGGTGAAAGAGCTATTCACTGTAAAGTGGTCTGGATCTGCTAGGGACTACTGGTAACTAGCCAGAACCAGAGGATCCTGCTAACAGCACATGCAAGTCTGCACACTTTGCAATGAAAATGCTTAAATCCAAACTTGCAGACTGATTAATAACCCTGTTATTATCTAATGCTCTGCTGGGAAGGAATAAATGGTTTTCCCACAGCCTTCTCCTCCCCCTACTTGATGTGGAAATGAAAAGTTAAGCTGAATAACAAAACTTATTCTGTATTTCTTCCCTGTGCTTTACCACAACTACAAACAGTCTAGACCACATACCACAGCATTAAATCTGCCTCCCCAGAGATATCAGCCTTCAACTTCCAGCCTCTTTTCCAGAAGAGCACTTCCATTATAGCAACTTCTCCCAACACTACTCCTTTCATGTGTTCAGTACAGCAACTTGATAAATCAGATGCTGGAAGGCTGGTAGTGTAGAGAAGAAGCCCCATCACAAAAAGTCACTTGTGACTTCGGTCCCAGTGAGGATGGAGCGGTGGTGTGATCTAGAGATTGTCTGAGAGTTTCTCTAAGGGTTGGATGTACTTTTTCTCTAGGCTAAATAGGTTATTTAAACAGGAAAGAAATGGGTACCCTACTGCATTTCATACATAATGTGATTATGAGTATTTTACAGAAAACCAAATAAAACCTTCAGTAGACAATCAAAACTATTAGTACCACACTTAGGAATGACCCAAATAGACCAAATGAGTAATTTCTGATCCATGTGAGAACAGTTTTATGATGGGACTTTAATGAATGAGTTGCTAGCACTGTTATACACCAGCTCAGAGACGTGTCTTCTGGCACTTGGGAGATGTGGGAGATTGCAACTGCTCAGGAAGTGTGGTGTTCCCTTCTGGAACGAGTCACAGGGTAAAAAATAAAAAAAAGGGAGTTTTATTTCTTTTTATACAATAACCCAGTTCCTCGGGGTTCAACTCCTCTTACGGAGTGGGCTGAATGATCACTGCAGTGAAGATGACCTACTTCCAGTTTTGCCTTAGGTAACAACAAACCATTATCTTGGTAATGGCAGTGTTCCCTGAACTTGCACACCCTCCAATAGTGCACTCACAGCTTCTAAGGCAAACTGAGGCTTTTACACCCCACCATGGCATGCTTGTTTTAATATAAGGCATGGAAACGTGATCTGGAACCTCTTTGCATTGTGGGTGGGCTCCATTTCACCTGCCTTTGGCTGCCCCAGGAGCTCTGTGGTCCATCTCAGTCATCTGAGCTGCCTTGGCAGTCAGGAGGCAGGTACCTGGGATGAATCACTGTCTCCATCAGATGCTATCTCTCTGCCCATCATCTGCAGAGCCCTGGGGCAAGATTGGGCCAGGTGCTTCGGTGCATAAGTTCAACCAGATGAAAGGCGCTGTTGGTGTCAATTACCTTACAAATATGCAGCTTTGAGGAACTTTTCCTATCTTGTTTTAAAAGCCTGGCTTCACTCTTGTGACAAAAAGGGAAAACCTCTACTCTGGATCGGCATGGTACGTGCCGTTCGTCATCACCCTCGGCAGCTTGCTGCTTCTCGGACTGCTGGGCTACCTGGGCTTCCTGCTGGCAACCTGGATCCGTACCCACTGCCCTCCGGAAGGCAGAGCACATGGAAAACCTCTGTGAGTCCTCCCAGTGCCATGCTGGGGAAGCACCAGCAATGACAGAGAGAACTCAGGCCCTTCAGCCATGAGGAATAGTTCATAGCGGTGTGCCCTTTGTTGTAGTGAATGCTATTGCCAGCTACAGTGATATTTGGTATTAATGATATGAAATTAAGGAAAAATGTCCATGGCATTTTCTTCATGGATTTACTAATGTTAGCATTAGCTGAAGGTAATAGTGGAATTCACAATTGTAACCTCAAAGGGCAGCTGTGCTTGTGAGGCTCAGTCAGAATCTGGGTCTGACTGCGCTGACCAAAAATACAGAAGCTTTTGGTTTGTGTTCGGCTCCCATTCCAAGGGAGCTCCCATCTAGGTAGTTACTGGATGCATTTAGATCCCAGAGTCTTTTCCAAACCTTGGAGCTCATGCCAAATTCTTTGTTCTAGCAAAACCTCTGCAGATTTCCTGGAGTTTTACCCAAGCCTGTTGCAAGGCTCTGTCCCATTAAGTTTCACTGTATCTCTAAGTGCTTGTGCTTGCCAAAAGCCATGGAAGCACCCGGAACCAGATCTGGTTCAGTGTGGGAAGCAGCGGAGATCCCCGCTGTTGGCCTCCTCAGTGGGCTGCAGCCAGACTGCCTCTGAATTGGCTTTTTACTTCACAGAACAAAGATAAGCAGCTTTTTAAATGGACTAGAATTAGAAAAGAAGGATTTCTGTAAGTATTTTTAGGATTTGGAACTAAATTTATAAATTATAGTAAACAGGTAATATATAATTGTGATTATAATTTGAATGGTGTGTGAAAGGAAGTTAGCAATATGTGATAAAAATGACAAATGAATCTAGCAGCGAATAGCTGGCTATTGTTATTGTTTGTTAATAGGGCAAGTGATTCATCAGGAGCCAGGCTCTCCCATGAAAAAGCAATTTCTGCATTTTCAAAAACATTTATATCCTTTCAAATATTTTAAAACGTATTATCCAAGCACATCAGATCCAAAAAATTGACCTTCCTCCAGGGATGGAACAAGATGACAATGTTTGAAAATAGGTATTTCCAGATTACATAAATCCATCTTGTTTTTATCAATAAGACTTTAATTTTATCCCATCACTTCTTGGGGAGGTGTTGGAGCAATGCTCAGGGCTGTTTTCCTGTTTGAGAGCAGCATTAAATGATTCAGGCCTTCAGTGAAAGCAAAACCAAAAACTAAACCAATCAAGCAAATCCCAGAACTCAAGAAAGAACATTCATTTTGCCAAATGAAAGAGAACAAAGCACGGTATTTTTATGTAGGCAAAAGTATGGCATTTTCTAACTACACTCTTTTTCTCATTACAGGATAGATGCTCCAGGTAAGCACTTCTTTTCTGTATTTTCATACTTCACAACAAAACCTTGTTTACGATTCAATGTAGAATTTGTAAATCCATTTCTAGATAAATATAACCCAATACAAGAATACTGAGATTAAATACCACTGGCTGATTATGGGAGGTCTGACTAAGTGATTTCATGGTCTTCAAGCCTATTAACTATTAGGTAAAATCCAAATTCAGAGTCTCCAGGTATGCTGGCATGGATGCTAAAGAATTACTGTACTTTTCACATGCAATTCATATGATGTTAAAAAATAATCCCACCACTCTACAGCACCTTCAAGAGTCCTCTCCACTCTAATTCCCTGTTCTCTGATCCCTTCATTTGCTTCCTCGACACCATTCATTCATGTACCTGAAGGTTTATTTTAAAGTATTGGTGCTTTTAAAGGGATTTGTATAACTTAGCAGGGGCATAAGCTGCACATTAAAAAAACAGGGTTTTTTTTAAAGCAGTCTTGTTCCTTTTAGTCCCACTAGCTTTCTGTTAGCAAGCGTGGTTCATATGGGCTCAGTAAGACCCTGCTTTTATAACTCCCCTTCTCAGTCAGTATCTCCCAGCTTGACAAAAACACGACTAACAAAACCCAACAGAATTAGCTGTTCTCTTGGTTGCCCAATTTGAGGCATTTCAGCACTGGCTGGTTTCCAAAAAACTGGATATGTGGTGCTTTCTGGAAAACTGGTTCCCAAATGCTGGGCAGCAAAGGCCAGACAGAAAGCTTTCCCATCGGTACTCAGGTTGAGACCCATCTGCAGCTCTTCAGAGTATTGCCCAGTTGTAAAGCCTGTTGATGGCAAGGCATACAGTTGTCTGAAGAAAGGCCATAAATGCATTGGCAGGGAGCAAGCAAGAAGAGATGATAGCAACTAGTTGGGTATCATCCACAAATCTGTGCTGTCGAGATGCCCATGGCACTGCTGCTGTATTTGTTTGCATGTGGGATCAGTTAATAGTGTGGTAAATTCACATATAACCAAATTGTTCTTCAATCTGAATTTTACTTGACTGGATCTGCAGCATTCCCCTGTTTTGCCTCCAAGTGCATGTTTGAGTGCACAAGCTTTACAACTACCAACATTCATTGGAAAAAAATAATCCACACTTGTAGTTCAAATATCCCCAAAGGTGAATTTCTGTATCTGTTTGTATTATTTAGAAAGGGAAATTTGTTAAAGAAACCATTGTCATTTATTCATTACTGAAGGAATAAGACTTTTCAAGGCTGTACTTTTGATTAGTCATTGGCAACTGTGGTTTCTCACTCCAAAATACTATGAAGGAGTTCACTTTTCAAATAGTATGAGGGATCAGCCTTTAAGGAGAAACAAGGCTTACTTGAGATGTCTCAGAAGTTGAATACCAAGAATTTCCATTCTTGGTACCACGTACCAAGAGGAAATCTTGGCTTTAATGTCTCTAGTCACTGTCAGAGAAATTGTATTCTTTACAATATGTATTTTCCTTTCTGTAGAAAAGAAGAAACCTAAGAAAGATGTGGTTGTGGTAAGTACTGCCAGCCTCAAAACAAAACCTAGTTTTGTCCAGCCCCATCATGCAATCTGATTGTAGGACTCTTTCTATGAATGGTGTTTGTTTTCCAATGAGAACGTAAAAAAGATAGATAAAGAAAAAAGTATTGTCCCCAAATGCAAAACACTTCCGTGCCCCAGCTGGCCTCTATTTGGAAGCAACACTGGGTGTGAGGGGTGCTTATCTGTGCGGTACCCCCTTTGCTTTCAAGTGCTGAATTCACCGGCCACTGTGGCAGCCCTGTATGTGAGAGGCCAGAGAGGCTGTATCCAGAGCAGTGACAAGGAGAATCATTGCAGCCACAGAGGGAGGAGGACAAGTGCCCTGATGGCAATGTTGCACTGCTGTGTTACCACTGACCTGTACAGCTAACCATGACCTGTCTGAGTGCAACCAATAAGGTACATAAGTGTCCCCAAACTGTAAAGAGTTTGGTCTTCATAAGCTGTTTGCAGCAAAATGCCATAGTTAATTCCACTTAACAGATGTTTCTTTGCTCCTTGATCTCGGGGCTCCTTCCTTTTTCATAGCCATAACAGCATAAAGGCCACAAAGCACTTTCATTAGCGTACACTCCCTCCCCAAGCTCTTCAAAGAGGGGATTTCCAATCCCCCTCTGGGTGGAGGTGACCCTCTTGTGGTTACATGCTTGGAGGTATTTAGCATGTCAGACCTTACTAATTCTCCTTTGAACATCTAGTGGCAACACACTACACCACAAATGGCTTTTGTTGCCAGTTTTGATTAAGCCCAGCCTACAGGAGTGCAATATGAAGGTCATAGAAGTCCATCTCAATCCATTTAGTTTACCATTTCCAAGTCACTGCCCCTCCTTCTTACTTAACTAATTCACTGGATTCATTTCACTTTTGTCTCTCTTCACAGACAATGACAAAGCTGAACACTGTGTTTGATGGTCAAGCCAGAGACCCAGGTAATAAAAAGCAATTAACAGTGGATATGATTATTTGGCTGGAAACCAGATTAGTTGATTTAAATATGGTTCGACATTTGCTTTTCATATTTCAGGTTTGCTGTTTCCAAGGAGAATGGGAGCTATATTTCACAGAGAGTGAAAATCAAGACATTGCCCTACTAACATTTCTAATGGTAGAAATTCTTATGGCCCTTGAAAGCACACATTTGATGGCCAGATTATTCACTGTTCCTCTGCTAAACCTGGACGTATGGGACTGCTATAGGAAGGTGGGAGGGGAGGAGGAATTTGCTGCAAGCCTCCTACTCAGGTGCTGTCATGGCTACAGGGTTTCATCCTTCCCATGTTTGGGACTTGGCCAGCAGATTAATGTAGCTGCAGATGTACTGACTTTGCCTCTTAAACCTCTCCCTGGATGAGGGTGGTGGGGAGAGTTACTTGCTCCTGCTCAAACCTCCTCTCTTGCAGGAGCAGTCCATTACTGCTGTTTGCTGGGGAGGAAAACATCACTTGTTGGGGAGGAAAGGGAAGATAATTTGCTTTTAGGTACAGTTGTGGTGGCATCAGTTACTGAGTGTCACCAGGCTCCAGCTGTTAGCTGAGATATACTTAGCTATATACTCTTAGCTGAGTATATCTCATTAACCAGCTGGGAAAACTGAAATTAAAGTGAAAGCTAGGAAAACCAGGATGAGTCAGGAGCTTTGGTGCTTATCCCCTTTCCAAGTGATGGCCGCTGTGCTCTGCAGTGGCGTCATTACAGAAAAGTGGGTTTTTTCCTAGGGGTTGATCTGCCTTACCTCATCCCCCTGAACCACAGTCCCTGTGCCTGAGCCCTGCACCCTGGTTCTTGGCCTGGCATTAGGGTGTTGGATCCCTGGCATGGAGAAAGGGGGGCTGGTAAAAATTGAGACATTCAGTGAAAACAGGTCTTTAAGTAATAGAGCCAAAAATAGGTCTGAAACAATAGGTCTAAAAATTATCCAGAAGAAGGCAGGCTTGGATTCATCTGGCTGGATTTTCACACAAGTGCCTGTACCTTGTGTTTCTTATTAGCTGGCTTGGAGCTGTCAGATGCTGTGAGCTAATGGGAAACACCAGGCACGGGGACTTCAGTAGAATTTGGGCAAACAAACGGGACCCTACTGTGCAATTAAACCCATCCACAAAGCTGCTCAAGGCCAGTTTGGTCCATGTCCAAGCCCACCTGCTATTTATAAAGAGATCTGGAGGGATGGGCTCCAAAGTCCCTGCTTTTTGCCTGTGTAACTGCATTTGTAATATATTAAACATGGATGTTCTCTGGGCTGCTGCAAGAGCTGCATCCTGGTGTTTGTTCAGGGGAGCTGATGGCTCCCTTCCTCAACAAACCTGGCCTCAGCACCAGACTGAAGGATACCTGAGCCCATCTGAACTGCCCTCTAGAGCCATGGTGTTTGTGTAGTGCCTGACATGAACACTGAGCTATTACACAGCCTTGTGGTGTCAGCAGAGAAATGTGTGATGTGCGCTCCCCCCTTCCGGGCTCATCCCAAGCCCTACAGGATCAAGTGTCAGCGGTTTGGAAATGAGATTTAATAGTTCCCAGGATATCATCTGTGGAATATGATTAGGAGGGATGGTCAGGAACTGCTTCCTGATCTGGGCTGCTTTAACCTGCCCACCTTGTAAGCAGACAGAAAAATAACACGTAAAGAGATCCAGTTTCATCTTTAATTGCTCAAATTGCGTTAATGCGTCAGAAATCATTAATTCTGATACAAACTGTTAGCATGTAGTAACATGAAACCACTGTTTCTTTTCAGGCCTTAACGGTCTTTTGTTTGTCTCATATTAATAATGTTTAATCACAAAGAAGTGCCACTACAGCTCCTGATTGTCTGTTCAGCAAGAGACGGTGATTTAGACTGTGAGGCAATAGTGGACACACAGCAATTTTTCCACCTATCTCTAGGTACTAAATGAACTGAAGGATAAGATGCTTGTATTGTTCAGGTGCAAATTATCCATAAAATCTGAAGTGGGCTAAAAATCTTTCAAACAAGAAAATGTAGCCACCTGTGCTAAACAACCCGAATTTAACAATATTCTGTGTATATGAAGTACATACTTGTGCAAACAGAAAATAGACAGTATTCACTCTATTGATGACAATGTGCACATTGAGCCTGGAAGAAAGTATTTTGTGCAAATGGAGAAGCAATGTATACAGCCAAAACTCACTGGGGTTCCCAGATCTCCCCTAAGCAGCCACCACAATGCCGAGGTCCCCACTTCAGCTTGCAGGAATGAGGCTTTCCCTCTCAGGGCTACCTCCCCAGCTCAGCTAACATTCCAGGTGCTTCATGTTTCTCATTTCAGCCCCATCCTGAGGAGAACTGTCACGTCTTAATCTGCTGAAGCAGGAATGATTTTAATCACTTGTCTTTTCTTCCTTACAAGTTACTGGCAGAATGTATGAATTTAATACACAGTCGGGGGCCCGGAGGTGGAAGAAGAGCAATGAGCCCCTTCAGCTGGAGTTGGCCCCGCAGGTAACATCCAGTGCCATGGATGACAGTGGCCGAGAAACAGAAAGAGCAGAGGGACCAAGCAAAAAAGGGCCTTCAGAGAAGGGGAAAGAGCTGACTGCAGAGACAAAACCAGCTTCCAAGCTCACAGGAGGGCAATGAGAAACATGAGGTGAGGATGGGCTGAAATTACAAAAGCAGAAAGAGGATCTGAGGACAGGGGGTTATCTTTACCAGCCCCCCGAGGCAGGTACTGACCTCCTCTCCCAAAATGAACGCTGTGTTGCCAGTAAGCCAGCTTTAAAGCAGAGTGCATAAGACTCCGAGGTGCCTCACAAATGACCTCTGCTCTGAACAGCCAAAGAACCAGATGTGATTTTCTCTCTCTGTATCTCAGCTGCAAAACATAAGGTGCCCCTTGCTGCATAAACTGGACCCAAAGGCAGGATGAAGCCAGACTTGCCCTTGGCAGGTGCAGGTAAGAGTGAGAGACAAGGGAAGGACGTGAAAGAGGGAGAAGAGAAAACAAAAGAAGAGTCACGGACAGAAGCACTCACTGCCCCTGGGCTACAGCCACTGGTGGGCTCCTCCTGGAAGAGCTCTGCATCCCCAGGCAGACATGGCCACATCCTCTGACTGCCTTTGGGGAGAGCAGCCTACACACAGTCATTCTTTCTCAAGCAGTGAATGGGGGTCTCTTGTCCCTGCTGAGCAGCAGAAGGGGTGAAAAGCACAACAGAGTTGAAAAGCTTTCTGGTAAAAGCTAAAAACATTTCTTCTCCTTCAGTATTTTATTTCAGCCCTTCCTTGCCCTCCCATCTTGCTGTAGTAAAGACCATGGATTGAAAGCAGTTTTAGAGTGGAGAAAACTCAAAGCTTGTTATGGTATCTCAGGCTGTCATGTCAACGCTTTCAGCTTATTTATCTTTTGTAACACTAGCAGCATTCAATATCTTCACCTTTGGTATTTCCACTGGCGTGTTTAATGTTTAACAGAATGAAGTGGAACACACTCAAAAGAATAATGACAGTAAACACATGGGGTGAAATAATCTTTTCCAAGTGTGGGCATGTATAATGTAAGTGCTGCCTAAGAACCTGATATAAAACAAGCAAACTCTACAGGAATTCAGAAAATTATCTTAATCTGAAGAAAATGAATTATAAATAATGACTGAATACTCCACGTCTTGGCTTCCTTTCTTTCCTGATTACTAAAACGGTTTTGGCAGCAAGGTGGCAAAAGAAAATACTCAGTTGAAGTTGAGCAGGGACAGTCAGTGAATGTTTTATCCGATCTGTCACATATATTGAGTTTTGTGGTACAGCAGAGGCCCCGGGTGATTTCACCAAGGATCTTGCTCTTCGCAAAACCACCCGTCACAGTGCTGCTACTCTTTGCTATGCTCCAAAGGAGCAGTTTGGCTCAGGAACAACTTCTCTTACAAACACCAAACCCCTTCAGTCAAATGCCAATTCATTGTGCAATCAGAAACCCAGCTGTCATGAGCACCACAATGTTAGAGATAGGCAGGAGTGATTTATAATCTCTGAGCATGTTACTGGTTTACTGTGTCTGTGGCGGTTGTTATAGCGCTGTTTGACCCTCCAGCACCAGCAGGGCTAGCCCCACATTCAGAGCTCCAAACCACCATTGTTTGCATTCGTTTGCTGTAAACATGATATGTTCAATTTCTATGCAGGTGACACAGAGAAGTAACTGGCAGTACTGCTGTAACACTGATCCTTCTGTCACTTCAACACCAAGCTGTGCCTGGCACATACAAATGTTAAATCTTTGCTACCTGAAGAAGTTAACTGTGTTGTTTCATTATAGGAAGGCACAATGGGTTTTGTATTTATTTTTCTGAGCGTTTCTCTGGGGCAGCCACTCTGCTCCCTTGGTGCCTCTCATAGTACTTTTGTGATTAAGAGATTATTACTTTTCCTTACGGGGAGGCAGAGACAAGCAGTAGTTTCAGCCAGGAAACCTGGAAAGAGATGGATAAAGCCTCATCTTTCTTTACTACTGTTCTTGCTGCGGAACTGCACAAACTTCTTTCCTTCCTTCTCAGGAAAAAAAACCCAACCCAACAGCATGTAACACATCATCACAGCATGTTCTTAACATCCATGAGTGCAAGCGCATTGTCACGGCCAACACTGATGGTGCCACAGTCTCCCACAGCTGGCAACAGCTGGGTTAAAAGCAACTACCCTTGTAGTGATGTTCACATACTCTAACCTCTGAGCAACTTGCAGCACCATGAATCTAAGACCCAAGACTGCCTGGATGCCTCCATCCAGTTGAGGTGAGTGCAGCTGGTGTGCTCGGCCTTTCGCAGGGCAGGGTCAGCCAAGACAAACATCTTGCGAGTCGCACGCAACTTGCTGCATGGGGAAACAAGTGTGCTGACCGTAGTGCACAGCTACATCCTTCCTTACTCACACTATTACTTCAGTAATGATCTCCAGCTCCAACTAATTTTTCATCCTGATCTTCACTGTGAAACCTTATTCTGACCATGCATGAAACTGCATTCCTTGCTCAGGAGCTACAAAATCAAGCAATAACAAGACTTTATGCACAAGCAGCTAGCTTTTCCTCTCAGCTGCCCCTACTACTGTTGACTTTCCTCCCTGTGAATGAATTCAGGTCTCATTGAGCTGAAGCACAGCCATTCATTTCTTTAGCTTGTCTTTGGTAGAGCAAAAGCCGAGAAGACACAACTGATTATCTTTGATGTACACCTATTGCATGTTGTATGGAACAATACATGCAAAAATATTTTGAATATATGTAAAAGAAATGTATATTGTTTCGTAAAATACAGATGATAACAGGCTGTGCTACTGCTAGAAACCTCATCTAATTGCTAAACCAGCTTTTGTGCTTTTTTCACTGAGAAGTGTCTTTGAGAACACAGAATCAGTGTTGAGCACTGCCTCTGGATGGACCGAGAGCAAGGATTAAGGGCAGGCTCTAGACAATAAAAGCATTTAATTATTGGAACAATTAGCTAAGGCTGTGAGGCCTTTCCATCATTTGAAGACTTCAGAAGTCAAGAATGGCTGCTGTGTGCTGTAGAGGGACAGACTACATGATGGGAACAGCCTCTCTAGTTTCAACAGCCCTGTTAGTCTCTGTGCATATAGTTACAAGGTGTGAACTTTGGTGCCATTTGTTTTAGAGGGATGACATCAATAAGCTGAGCTAGAAGAGGAAGAAAGGCAGCTGGTGGGTCAAGCAGGGAGGCTGGGGGCAACGGGTCCTCACCTCCCACTGCCTGTTATACGTTATGCGTTAATTTTATCCAAAGCCTACAAAAGCCAGCGTGAGTTCTGCCGCAGCTTTTGATTGCTGTGTCCACCTATTACACATCTCTGAAGTGCTTAGAGACCTTTGGATTAACACTGCTCTGAAGTTTCAAGAGTGACTATTAGAGAGCACAGGTCACTTTACTGACTAGGCCTAGTTCCTCCATTATGATTATGTGTGATCATGTTACCAGAGGGTTTTGTGCTTTTCTCCAAAGTGAGTGCTTCTAACACCTAAATGCTCTGCTTTCATGTTGGTATTATAAATAGCATTTGCAATAAACATCAGAAGTCTCAGCTTCTGGCCATGTAACTTCATTTATATCAGGGAATGTAAAAGCGCCTATGCTGTGTTTGTTCATAGTCTCTGGGAGACCTACACAGGAGAATGGTTTCAGCTGCAGTGATAGAGAGTGTCTGCTTAGGATGCTGCAGCATCGTGACTGCTCACTAAGAACCGGAGATGGAGCTCAGGCCCCCTCAGAGAAGGGGGGCCAGACAAGGGGAATAATATTTCTACTCAGCAAAGAATGTAGCTGCTAGGTTGTTGTATGACATCCAGATTGCAACACCATAATGGAAATAACACTTTAACAGCAAGTAGCCACAACTGCATATTGCACATGCTCTGGTTGATAGGTTGACTGAGATCCCTGACCACAGCAGGCCCTTGGCAAGGCTCCAGCTGAAAGGCTGATCACAGGCTTGGTGCCCACTGGGCTCCATCCACACACACCTTGTCTGAGCAAGTCACTGCAAGCTCCTCGTGGAGTCACAGGGGAGAAAGAAACACTTTGGGGGTGACTTATTGCAGAGCAGACATCCATCTGGAACAGACCAGATGAACTGTGCCCTAGCAGCAGCTCTTTCTGGCTGTCTAGATCAGATAGCAGAGCCTGCACACCACACATGAAAAGTAGATCAGCTGGGCCTCATCCCAGGTTGTTCAGGTGAGTGCAGGTCCAAGGCACCAGTGTCCCAGGTAGCAGGGCACTGAGCATGGAGGTCAGCCTGGCTCTGTGGCTGCCTGCTGAGAGCCCAGGAGGAGATGCTTGGCTACTGCACTGAGGTCTGCAGGCTGCTTTCTGGGACCTGTTTTCAGGGTCAGTCTGCATCTGGAAGTATGTTATGAGATATGCTTCAAAGCAGCCAAGTAAAAAAGCATGGGCTTGACCAGGAGATTAAAGACGACAAGTACAAGCTTCAGCAAGTTTCTGTAGCAAGCTCCATAGTATTGATTAGCAGACACACTTGAAAACAGAGCCGATGAACAGATCTTACTCTGAATGTCATTCAAGGATGCTATCGCTCTGCAGTCCTCTGGTACCAAACTCCAGCTGCCATAGGCCAACAGACCCCCTGGGACTTGACTTTGAGGCAAGGTTCTTGCTTAAAATCCAGGGCTGGAAAAAAGCAGTTGTTGAGTGACATGGGCAAGGCAAGGCTCGGTTCAGCCATGCAGTTGTGTCTGATTGCCAGCTCATTCCCACAGTACTAGCTGGGGGCACACAGACAGCAGCAGCCGTGCCTGGATCAGACTCCCTGCGCCCAGCACAGCCTGCCCTCTCCCAGGCCACCCCGGCGCCCTGTGACAGCCCACTGCTTCCAGAGGGCGTGTGCACCTCCAGTGCATGTGAACCTCATGGAGGGTTAGGAGGCTTCTGAATCCATGCCCTTGGCAGAGCTCTGGGCATCCGACCACAGCCACGCAGGCCCCGGGGAAAGGAGAAGCATGAGCGTCCCCTGTGCTTGCCGGTTCCCAGCCGGCTCCAACCACCTACGTGGCTGGGGCAAGCTGCATGGCCTCCAGTCTCCTACGTGCCATTACTAAAAGCAACAGCAAGGAAGGGGTCTCTGCCGCTGGTCAGTGACGAGCGCACTGACGACTCCCCCCGTGGCCCCGGGGCGCTGCTGACAGGAGGGAGGCAGGAGATGCGCTGCGTTTTAGGCCGGGAGACTGAGGCACGGGTTCCTCTGCGCAACCACGGTCGCGGCGTGTCCGAGCGCCCCGGGCGGAGCCTCCCTCCCGCCAGCCCGCACAGCCGGTACCGGAGCCGCGGCGGCCCGGCACCCCCCAACCCTCCCGGGGCTCCTGGACCCAGGCAGCGGGGCCCGGCGCTGCAGCAGCTTTGCCGGGACAACACTGCCCCCCAGCGGCGCGGCCGGCGGGGGCGGGCAGCGGGCCCGGGCAGCGCCGCTCCGGAGGGTGAGGAGCTGCCCGCGCCCCCGGGGCAGTCCGGGGCAGCGGGAGGGGAGGGCCCGGTGGGTGCCCAGAGAGGTCACAGGCGGGAAGAACGAGCACGCGTGAGGGAATAGGGAAAAGCTCGCTCGTGAGGCACCGACGGAGCGCAGGCACAGCCAGGAGGAGGGGACCCCGGGGTGGGATTAGCTTTCTCACTAACCACGCTGGGTCGCGTCTGGAAAGATCAAGTGCCCTGTTTGCTGTTTCCTCTCTGCGTTTCCCTTCCCCACACTCAGCTGAAGCTGTTCCTTACTGTTTATGTGAGCCACAGGGTAGATACTTCTGTACTTCACCTTTTACATCCACTCAGGCTGGGTGCAGAGGGCAGACAGGGAGGGATGCTCCAATCTTTTCTCTGCACAGTCATGGACAGTCAAGCAATAAGGAACCATATTCAATCCATTTTCACACTGTATTTCATGAACACCTCTCCTGCAATATCCAGCCTGGCCACATCTTCCCACCTCATGCAAGCAGTATAACCACACTGACATCGGCAAAGGAGGCTGAGCTGTCCCCATGAACTGCCAGCACTGGGGTTAACTATCTAATGTACTTGCTCTGGAACAGCCTTACAGATGTGAGAGCATGCACCCTGGGGCAGAACATTTATGAGATCAGACACCCCCACAATTCCAGGGAAATAGAAGCAGTTCAGAAGTTCAGTGACAGCATTCAAAGAGATCAAAACAGACACCAACTTCTGTCAGTGACCTTCAGTCAGAAGGTATTTCCTACTCCCTACACCAAGAGACAACAGTATTTACTTGCTACCAAAGAGTAAAAGGCAAGGGTTAAAATGCAGATATGCTGCCCAGTTCTGACCATGCCTGAAGAACTTGGGCACCATGGTCTGTCAATCACTGCCCCAAAAGCCCCCTCAGGTGCCTGGCACTTCTGAGCCAGGCCAGAGAGACCAGAGTCTCAATAGCATCCAATGGAGACATATCAAGCTCAGTGATACATCAGTGTCAGCAAGGAATTTCCCCAGCTGCTTTACCTGATTCCAGGAAGTGTTTCAAGGATGTACCTATTCCAGTGGCTCTCATGTCCTCCAGAAAGAAGGGGGAAGTAAGCAGAGAATTGATGTTAGTCTCCCTGTCTCTCTCTGGGTGGGAAGTTTCCATGGGACAACTGATAGCTAACCTGTTTTAGTGTACCAGCCAGGACCAGCAAAGCTACGGGTTTTATACAGCACCTTATACCCTTCTGCCCCCTCTCCCCATCACCGTTGTGCTTGGCATGAGGGAGCCAGCTCAGGTGATCACTGAAGTAACAGACATTTCAGTCCAGTATTTCAGTGGTGTTCTGACAGGTAAGACAAGACACAGACAGATGCTCTTAGGGATTTCCACATGCACAGCAAGGGCTGAATCAACACAATGTTCTTACATGGTCCTGAAGAAAACCTGCCCCATCACTGAACCAGAAGGTGTTTTCCCCAAGTTAAAAGAGCACAAACTTACCCATTAGCAAAATAAAGCAGCAGCCACCCCCAGGGTGCCTCTAGCCAGGCTTGACTGTATTCACTCTGCTGTCTCTTCTTGTCAGGAAGATTCTTTGTCCTTTCAGCTTTGCTAGCTGTAGGTCATGACATCTGGTTGCAACTGAATGGTACCTCAAGGGATTAATCCTGAAGCGACTGATCCTCCATAGTCCTGCCCATTTTAGGGCACCAGCACTGATATATTGCAGGTAAAACTGTTGCTCCAGACTGAAGGCCTATTGCACTTGCTGTAGAACCATGCAAGTAACTGACCAGCACCTGGGAGAACAGGATTATGGTGTCTTGGAGAGGAAAGCAGAGATCTTCCAAGTTTCCAGCAGTCCTGCTCTATTTCCAGCAAGGTTGGAAGCTCTGAAGTGCCTAAGTTGGCCACGTGTAAACCCAGACAGTCAGTAAAGTTCAAAATTAGATTACTTCCTTAAGATCCTTCAGGGTTGCAGGACAAGATGGGAATGTCGGCCCTTCAGCTTTGCGAATGCTTTAGCAATGCATTTCTTCATTTCTTGGTCTAGCTTCATCCTCAAGACAGTCTTCATGGAGCTGCGTGCAAACCCCACAGCCTCCTGTGCCTGCCAGTCCTTTCTCATTACTTTTGATGCACAGTCTCTGTGGAAACTAAAGCTAAAAATAATCACCATCATCTCTTTACTGGCACATACTCTTTTCTTCTCTAACTGCTTGATCCACCTGCAGTTGTGATCTTCTGGGAAGAAACGTTACCAGTACCATGCCCATTTCTGCATGAGTCCTTTCCAGAGCTACTGTTGGTGCAGTACCTGGGGTCAGAGCTTGTGCGCTGTCATGAAATGCCTCGTATGCTACAGTCAGTACTGGGGACCTCTGATAACCCTGAGCTCAACTCTGAGCTCTTGCAGCTTGAAGCTGTATTTTTTTTGCTTTAAACCCGTTATTAGCATACTGTGTTCTTTTATCTCCTCTTCCTTCTGATCAGGGATCTTTTCAGTTACTGGCCAGCTCAGTAAAATGAACTGTTCAGTTGAACTGTGGGTTGTTTCAATGGTGTAAATGTGGCTTGTTCCAGTGTGCTAGAAGCACACCATGTCAGTAGAGAGCCCAAAGACAATGCTGACCCCTTTGAAAAGAGTGAAGACTCCTGAAACGCAACACTCCATGAAGCCCATGTGTAAGAATAGCTCCATTTCAGTCTGAAGGCATCACAGCCGCCTGTTGCTGTGATCAGGCCAGAATGTTGCATGGCACCAGCAAAAAGAAAAAAAAGAGGCTTTTTCATTCAATAGCCAGTAGTGTCTGTCCTTTATAGTTTGCCCAGTCTTTTGCTCCTTCAATTTGCTTCAGTTCCAATACTCCCTGCCACGGACAGGGGCACCTCACTCTAGACCATGTCACTCAAGGCTCTGTCCAAATGATACCAAGTGATCCAGCTGAAGGTCTGAGCAATATAAGAGAACCAATAGAAAACCCCATAGATCTTTCAGGCTACAGCCACCTCTCCATGGAAGAAAGGGGGTGTTATTTCAGCCCATAGGACCAGGGACAAGACAGAATAAATGTTCTCTAGTTATTGTAGAACTTCTGAAGGGAAACTTGAGAACTCACTTCCTGTATTACCATGACTGTTGTGGGAGCAGCTGAAATATTTTGTGCTGATAGAGCTCGAGTAAAAGCAGAAAAATAACTGCTTCAATCTGAAAACTGCTTTAAAAGAAGATAATAAGAAAATTGTAAAGGAATGTAGTCTAGTGGCTCAAAAGGGTAATAATGGAATACAGTGTTTTCTACTCAGGGAAAGGGAAAGAAAAGCCACAGAAGCACGAAGAGGCAGGTTCCTTCAGAAGGATTAACATGCACAGTGCAGCCATTCACCCTAGAGCAAAGGAGAGCTCCAAGGGAACCTGATCATATTAAATGTGAGGCTAAAATTAGATGCTCACAAAAGCAGATCAGGATGCAAAAATTAAAAATAGCTGCTGTATCTGCAGAAAGTGGTGGAGAATTAGATTTGAAGTTACCAGAGGAAGATGATTTAAGGGATGATATGTATAAATGGGAGAAGAAAAAGGAGCTGGGAATAGCAGCACGTAGAGCAAAGGACAGATTACTATCCCAAGGCAGGGGAGTGCAGCTAGTGAAATTATTGCTTCACCCAGGGGATTTGGGGCAGATAGCTGCTGCTCTTGGACCACAGAAAACAAGCACAGCAGTGTGATACTGTTAGAAAGTACTTCAAACTTTGAATTAAATTAAAATGAAACGGGTAAATTGATTAGAGCTCATGCTAACACCAGGTTTTACCCACATTGTGAGTAAAGGATCAGTATACAGCCTCCTTGATGACTACATTAAGTCGAATTGCTGCACAGACAGGTAAGAAGGAAATGCAGATAGCAGCACTAATATTCTTAGGGACTCTTCATGAGGAACTGTAGTGATAGGATGAGGGGTAACGGGTTCAAACTTAAACAGGGGAAGTTTAGATTGGATATAAGGAGCAAATTCTTTACTGTAAGGGTGGTGAGGCACTGGAATGGGTTGCCCAGGGAAGTTGTGAATGCTCCATTGCTGGCAGTGTTCAAGGCTGGATTGGACATAGCCTTGGGTAGCATGGTTTAGTGTGAGGTGTCCCTGCCTCTGGCAGGGGGGTTGGAACTAGATGATCTTAAGGTCCTTTCCAACCCTAACTATTCTATGATTCTACGATTCAACCTAAGAAAAGACAGAGTGTGTTTTATGAATAAATGAGGATTTGCTGAAATACTGGCAGGATGGGACAGCAAGCACAAGCCACCCATTGCTGATGGGGCACAAGTACCTGCAGCTCTCATGGCAGCAACAGCAATCGATTAGGTAGGAGATGAATTATGAGAACAGGCTGCTCAAATACACCCCCCTTATTTGCAACAATTGCTGATGCAGCAGAATGAGAGGAAACCTTCCTAGATACCTAGAAGAATACTTTGAAATCTTACTGAGTCTTACAGGCTTAGACCAGAAGGGAAAAGGGGGAAGAGCTCCAGCATCAGCCAAGCAAGATCCATAGTGAACCATTAACTGAAGACATGGATAGTGGAGAACAGGATCTGGCTGAAGCGTATTTTCATAAGGAAAGAATACAAGAAACACATGGTCAGGGGTTAGCACAGATTTCTCCAGTGCTTGCCCTCAAAAAAGGGCAAAACCTTTGACTGCATCCATATGGGCCCAAATTTAAAGGGTGTCACAACCCAGCTCTATGCTGCTGCCTTCCTGACTCAAGATGAATGAAATACCCAGACAAGGGAGTGCTGCCGAGCACAGGCAGGGTTTTGGACATTGCAACTGAAAAGTATGAGGAAAGCTCATGTATAAAAACATGAGTCAGAAATTTCAATTTATTTTTCCCTGATCTAAAGAGCAAGTGTCTGTAGGAGGGCAGTGTTATCAAGGGCACACCTGGATTCACTTGGCACACCAGAAGAAAAGGGATTTCCACATTTGAGTCAGGCTCTAAAATAAAACTGAGTACCTGTTGCTAGCATATGGCAGTTTCAAGGTTAAGATCAAGTCTGTATTTGCTACTGTTTAAGAGGGGGATACACTCCTTCCCTGTAGCATTCTTCTGAATAGTTTTACTATTCAAGTTAATATTTAAAAGTGACTAAGCAGCAAAACCTGGCCTCTGACAACTTTGCTTTAGGCTATACAGCAAATCTGCTAGGAAGTAGATGATCCAGGATAATGAAGAATGCCTGATGTGCAGTCATGACTTGCTTGAGTCAGGCATTTGTGGAAGCACCAGAGACTATCTTAAAACAGCTTCCAAAAGCGAGATACCCAACCAGCTTCACAGGAGTTTGCAGCACGGTGGGCAGCCAAGCCAGCATGGTGCAGCACAGCCAAGTTTCCCATTTTATGGGCTGCTCAGTTCTAGGAGACTGGATAAAATAAATAGGCTACAGCTACACTGTGTCCTCAAGCAGGTGATGAACCCACAATCTTACAGCTCTTCACATCAAGGCTAGCAACAGGAGGTGTGCAAGCAGAGGCAGAGCTCTGATGAATCCACTGCACATCAAGAAATACTGTTACGCTCTGGTACAATTAATGCTACTAATACTGCTGGCCTGTCAGCTGGCATTGCAGTGTCCTACCTCCAGCCTGTGTTTGAGATTGGTTTGGTCTCTGGGGTGATAGTGGCCATAGTGATACAGATCCCACAGTGACTCCATTCAGCACTGGCTGTTACTGGGTATTTGGCATTGTCAGATCGCTCATGGCTTGAGCTCATGTGGTTTTTCCTGCAGGCTGGGGGCAAAGCTCTCAACCACCACCACCACCACCACTGCACCAGCTCCCATGGCAGGGACTCTTCTTGGAGTTGGCACACACAGCACGTACATTCCATTGTCACAGGAGCCTGATCTGCAGATCACTAGTCACAGCTCCCTAAACCACAATGTAATCTGTTCCTTAAACATCTTATAATGCTGACAGTCTGTTCTCCACTGTGGAGTTCACTACTGCTATCCCACTCAGCTTCATTTTCCTCCACTACCACCATCCAGCCTTTCTTCCTGCCATGAGTTTCCGATCACAATCCCTCTCGCTAGCATCTCACCAGGTATCATACCTCATTTCACTTGCTAGAGATCCATAACTATAGCCTGCTACCAGAAGGATTGGATGAAAGGATTTTTTTGAGCTTGCTCTGCTGACAGCTGCAAAAGAGATTGCTGCCAGCTGAGGAAATCTTACCTGTAGAGACCTGGCAGATTTCCAGGCGCTTTGTTCCCTCAATACAGAGGGATCAAGCACGCTGCTTCTCCTGATAGCAACGGTGATTCTTGTGCAGTCAAGATAAAGCTGGTAAATCAAAGAGTCTTTTTTTTCCTTTCCACTCTCATGAGTAAATAAGACACTGAGTGTTTCGATACTGCCAGTATGAATATGATGTCAATTCAAAGGCAAAGGCTGTTCAGCCCTTTGTGGGTGTCCAAAGTAAATGAGAGCAGCTGCTTACTCCTGCTACATGATGCTGTCCGTTTCATCTCAGCTGCAGGACGCTACCAGACATCAAGGCCAACAGTACTCTGCATCAGTCTCTGCCCCTTGTGGAGGAAACAAGTCTAATCATAATGAGCCAGAAGTGGACGTGGGGTTATTTTTCCTTTTTAAAATCTTGCTTGCTGTGGACTATAGGTCACACTCGCCTCAGCCTGCAGAGCCAGGATGCTGTTGACATTTAGCTGTGTAGAACAGACATCTATGCAGCTTGACACAACCACCTATTTGTTGATCTGTATTTTACCAGGAATAGCCTTGCCTGCTGTACTTGCCCTTCCTGGCTTCTGAAGAAAAGCACTCTGGGGGTGGGACACACTTGTTTCACCTACAAAAAGTGTGAAGGAAAGTTTTGGCCCTATGGAAAACACAAACATCACTCTGAATGAACGTGAAATCCAGTTTTTGTTGAAACAATGCTAAACTTTTCAGTTCTGTTTCAGTTGCAGGCTAGACCTCAATCATCAATTAGGTATATATTGATCTAACCCATTCCTGCTCTCTTGTGTGCAAAAATACGCACAATTACCATTTTATAACTAAGCCATCCCAATCACTCTATTAGGTCTATTTGTGACAAAAGTAAGTTCAGTGCAGAACTGGAGCTTCAGTTGGTAAATAAGCACTTAATAAATAGACAGGGACATAGTTTTGTTAAAAATAAAGGTTAAGAAAAATACGTTTCAGCCACATCATGTGTAAACTTAAATCCAAAGAATTGTGAGGCTGAAAAACCTAATCTATGAGTAGCAGGGTTTTTTCTTAGGCAATATGAAAATTCACGGAAGCTTTAGATTTCAAGATGAAATACATGTTTTAAATAACCACGCACAATGATGCAAACAGGCAGCCTCTGGCTAAAAGACAAAAAAAAAAAAAAAAAAAAGGGAAAAAGGCAAACAATGGCTCATCAGGTGTTAGGGAGAATAAAAAGCCCCAAACAATGAAAACCCAAACGCTATAAAGGAGGGACCGCTGTAAAAAACTTGGTTCAACCTCTTGCTCAGAGCAGTGCTAGCTTTGACCAGGCAACAAATAACGATTTAATTCAGGTCTAGCTTTGAAATTTAAGATATAGTAATAGAATTACCCAAACATCTAAATATTGATCTTCATAACATCGAACAAGTAACCCTATCATAGCTCACCATGATGAAACAGCATAGAGCTTCTTATCTCAAGTGTCTATAACACTGTTAGGAAGAATTCAATAGAAAAGGTCCAATAGTTTCAACTTCTACCTCACCTCCCACTCTCTTCTCCATCCCTCTCCTCCCAGCTATTCATAGTGATATAGATATAACACTACAAAGCAAGTCATCTGTGACAACTGTCAGTTCAGGGCAGCATTAGGTAATAAATGAACTCACTTCAAGGAGGAATGAGGATTTGAGGTTCGAAGTCAGTAATTGGAACATGGAACTGATGCAAGCAAAGAGGTCAGAAAGAATACCACAGAGGTCATTGCTGGCAAGAGTTCTTGAGAGGCAGGAGAACAGCTAATGCAAGACAATCTCAACCTAACACATCCTTATAATCAACTGACTCTGTATTCTAAATATTCAATAGAAGCTTTGCATTCTATTTTAGTTAACACCAAAGCATTGTAATTGCTATATATGCAGCCTTTCCACAAAAGTTATGCTACGTTTATAGCTCAATTCAATTCTGCTAGGTCGGTAGCAGAGATGAAGGAAGAGATTACACTAATTTTTTTATCACTGATATTTCCAGTGAAGCTTCAAGACCCAGTTCAGACCACTGAAATGACTGAAGACTACCCAGCCATAATCAATATTCTGATGGTAAAGGAAGTGCAAAAGGCATGGGACTACTAGAAGAATGCACATGCCCTGGCCCACTTGCACATAACATCTACACAAACAAGGATGTGGAGAAAGCAGGGCCAATCACTGATTTGCTTAAAGCCCTTTGAGTGCAAAGCTAAAGACAAATCACCCTTCACTGTTAAAACCATTTGGCAGTTTCAGCAGCCCGTTAGCTCTTAGCCCAGTTTTGCTATCAAAAAGATTCCCCAAATAAACCCATAATAGAAGTACCTGGTTTCATATCTTGCTTGTGAAAACAAGAATGATATTGTTCTTCCTAAACTCTATGACCCAGTCTTCTGTTAAGAATTGCCTCCTGGTTTGCAGAAGTCCCAGGACAAAGGAAAGTTCCCAAGAAGTCCATATCATGATTTTGAGTGCCATACTTTTGATGCAAGAGTAGGAACAGAGTACACTGCTTTTCTCTTCCCCCAAGAAGCCTTTAAGGTACTTGAATAACCACTGAGTAAAAGGCAAGTTTGTCTTGTTGTGGCAGTAACACAAATAACAGAAGCTCATTGCTTTCAAATCCCTTATCTAGGAATGCAGAAGAAAGAACAACTGAACATTGCACTTCTTAGAGACTCAAAGAGTTTCAAACAAAATTTTAGATAGTTGTAAGTACTAAAAGCCCCCACTTCGGGCTGACAGAAAGAAGTGCTGGGCAGCACCAGGCAGCTTTATTCTGCAGGAATGACAGATTGTCCTGTCTACAACAAACACAAGGTATCTGTGTAAAAAGCCCTTCTGTAGCACAGATAACTCATTCAGATAGCAAGGTCACCAATAGCTAAAGCCACACCCCAGAAACTACAAAGCCAATATATTTACATCACTGTTACAGCAGTAAGGACACAAGGCATATTCTTTCAGCAAGTCATACTTATTTTCTGACAGTCTTTGGACTGTAAGTTTACTATCAGGCAATCAGTAGCTTGGGGACACAAGACAATTAGGATTTGCATTATATACACACACACTATGTCTATACGCATTACAAACAGTTTAAAATAATCAAGAAACTGAACAGCTCATTTAGTAGATTTGTCAAAACATACATTTTTTTCTGGGCAATTCACAGGGTCATATCATAATAAAGAAGTCCACATGAGAAGTACCCAGTATTTCTCCCAGCGAATAAGCTGAATAACATCACTGGCAACTTAGACATATTCAGATATCTCCAGTTACGTACTTTCACACACAAGCATTGCTCATGCACCTCAAAAGGAATTCAGAGCCCAGCCACTACCAGTTGGAGTATATTAGCTTTGATTTCTACAGTATCAGTAAGAGTCTAAGTTATCTATTGCACACATATATGCACTTTGTTAAATGATTTTGCAGTGAAACTCTAAGATTTCTTGTTCAGATTGTCCTGAGCCATTAAGTAGTAATGACATATTAAACACAGAATTAACATTCTTACAGATAGTTCCGTCAGATTTGATACAGTAATCTGAATGGAATATCTGCAAATCTACATGTGGTGGCTGCAACTCTGACAGAGCTACAAGTTCTACTCAGACAGCTTTTGTGATGTATCAGCAATAGGAAGAACCTGAACTGCATTTTCACATGCCCAGTTGCAATTATATTTCATTTTTCAGCTAAGGCTTGTTAGAACTAAAGAAGTTGCACTAATAACCCAGATGCAGATGCTTCTCACCCATCTCTCCTTCACGGCTTATTTATGAATCTGAAAGGGCCAGCATCCAGATAATCTCATTTTTTTTGCTCTTCAAAAACTGCAATAAAAGGCTGCACAACTTTGAAAGGTATAATATATTTCAAGTTAACACTTCAATTGGAGTATCTGAGACTTTATGTCTAGCCATAGTACAAAACAAGTCTTTACAAACTATCATTAGTTATTCTTGACATAGGTCCTAATGGCTCCATACTCTCGGCAGTATGATGTAAAGCTGGAAGCACTTCAAAGTATCACCTTGTTTTTATTCTCCTCTTTGAATCTGATATATTGCTGGACTTTGAGAAATTCTGTTTGGCTGGTTGCGCAGGTTGGTGTCCTTGTATACAAACCAAATATTTCCTCCCCATAAAATCATATTAATCAAGCCAAATACCTGTAGGTTAGAAAAAATGTGATAAGATTTTTAATAAAAACAAAACAAACCCCAACAAGACCCCAGAATATAGCTTCAAGACAAGAAAGAAACAACCGCTATCTTTGGCAGCCCTTTGACATTGACATTTCCTCATGCTTTAGAGTATTACAAGCTATTTTAGCAGACTCTTTAAGAAATCAGATATTTCTATTTACTTTATCCTTTGCATGGAATTAGATAAATTCTTTCTAGTCACTCATCACCTCCAGAGCACACAATTAATTATTACTGGGCCAATGAATAACAGCCGGAGTCTTGAAAAGCAGGATTCACTCGGAAGACCATACAATGAATCTCATTTACCCTACTGTGAAGACCTGTGAAGAGTTCTTTCTATGAACATGAGCTTTATATCATTATATTTCAAAGAACCTCTATTTAATATGTAAAAATGCTCAGTTGAGTAAAAACCTAGGTTCAGCGCCAAAAGATAGAACAGGAGGCATAGTGTTTCCTCTTTATTTATATCAGCCAAGCCACCACTTGTGTGGTGCAGTAACATATTTTAAGGTGCTTTTGGCTATAGAAAAAATTATACTCAGATACAGCATTTTCAGACACATTTAACAGCTCTAGAGGCAAATCCTACAAGTTATTTCCTCAAAGAAGTTAAGAGAAACAAGTTTCCATCCAAAGAAAAAAATTGGTCAGTGTTTTGCCAGCTTTAAAGAGCCTGAATGACTGATAACACATAGAGCAATTTTAACACAAAGCAACACATGCAATAATAGAACAGGGCTCTCAGGTGCCATTGGCTTTTTTCTAACACATTTATTGTACCCATACGGCAGAAGGCATACATACCACAGACATGTTCAGAGCTCCCATGCTGGTCACAGCAGCAAAATGACAAGTTGTTCCTGGTGCTTTGCAAGATTCAGTTCCTAGAATAATGCTGGCCTCTGTGAACATTTTGATGTCAGCAAGCACCTTTGCCCAAGCAGAAGTACTGACTAGCCACAAAAAGGCTGTTATGACAGGGATAACCAAGTCCTGAAAAAGAGAAGTACTCATTATTAAGTTAAAAAATATTCAGGAATATACATAAGAGACCAAGGCAGAGACAGCATCAATTAAATCACCAAAATAACTGCATCAGTGTGAATGATCAAACGTTTAGCTATTAACAGTGCTGTAATTACAACACGAGTTATATTCTGTACTGATAATCAGCTACAAAACTGTATGCCTCTGCATCTATCAAGCATAAGCAATTTTATCCTTTGTAAAAAAATAATCTCTAAAATCAGATGTGAAGCACTTATGCTAAAACAAAAAAAAAAAAAAAAATTGAGTCCACATGGGTAAAGTGACTAAAATTCACAAGATGACCGTTTGCCTCTGCTAGTAGCATCCACACAGCAGGTGCTCTGCACAGGGAAAATTCTCAGAGACTAAGAGAGGTTGCAGCTATGGAACAATTGTATATTTGAATACATGAAACAAAATAAAAGTTGTGGTGAAGACACTGTTCACTTGAGAAGGTGGAACTTCATTCTACTCTGCTTCAATAACCGCATAAGGTATGATACCACTAATGTTCAAGATCTTTGGATCCCCTTTTCTGCTTAACTGCTATAGTAACTGGTCTGAGATAATCTGTTCATGCCCCAACTAACTTTTGGAACTACTGAATATTCATAAGTTATTCAGGCATTCTTGTATTAGCAGTATTTCTGATCTCCTTGTAGTTTCACAGGCAAGCATTAAAATATTTTAGTGCTACTTACAGTTAGTGGAATCCTCCTGTTCTGGTTATACACATGCTTATATCCAATATGTACCACAAGAGCTGCAATGCAAGTAGAGGAATACCAACACTGCAAGCATAATGAAGAACTGTGCAGAAGAGGAGAAGTTGCCTTCAAGATAAAACGTCAGTCCAAGTACCACCACAGAAATTTGGGTCTGGTGCACTAAATACAATGGTATCCAGCCTGCAAAGATTATATCCTTCATGTAATTGCGTTTGCTATACAGTGGAAACTATGAAGAGATATGATTCACAGTAACAGTGCTTCAGCATTCTGGTTGTGCAAGTTCTCTCTAAAAGAAAATTTATGTTTGCATAATACATCAATTATACAGCACAAAGACTTGTCAAGATATCTGATGAATGCTCCCCATCCTACACTGGGATATGCAATGGCAACTTTTAGGGAAGGATCTAATCTTTAGAGTAATTGAAGAAGGAAACCCTGATGTGGAAGGAGAAATAACATTATTTTAGAGACTCGCAGATAAGAAGGGGAGCAGGACTTAAAAGGGACTGGGTTGCACTACAGCTTCAAGACCATACAAACACAAAGTTCAATAAACCTGTGTGACTAGCAGTGACCAGCACAGAACCATTTTGCATTTCCATTTTCCCCTCCAAGTGTTATTACGGTGCTTGGTTTTGTGCCAAAATCTATACTTCTGAATCTAATCTAATCTGGGACTCCAAAGCAGCTAGAAATTGATGAAGAAATAGGCGGTTAAAATTAATTGTATGGTTTTTCTTATTAGTTGATCTTCTTTTGCATTCATGCACCAGTAGAATAGAGCTTAATGCAGAGTGAAACAGCCTATTGCTATTTCTATCTACTTCTATAGGGCACTGACAAAAAGATGGGAAAGAAGTGAAAAATTGATAAGTAGCATATAAGTGGCAACTGAAGATCTAATACTCACCTGAAAGGATAAGCAAAGCAGCTGTAACTGTTTTGTTTACCATGCCTTGGCAGGAAACTAGAAGAATAGTTTCACCTTGGAAGCCTCCACATGTGGCAAAAGCAAAGACGGCAAAAATCTGTAGGAATTGATACAGAGACATTAGTGCACACCACTGGAGCACCAAGGAAATAAACTCAACGTTTAGCTGTTATTTCCCTTACCATTATTATTGGTGGCAGCAGCAGTGGTTTGTGTTATGCCTCAGTTACTGGACTGTTCTTCTCTCAACCCGTGGAAGTTACATTCTTTTGATTCTCCTCTCCATCCCTCTGGGAGCGGGGGGAGGAAGAGGTGGGAGAGTGAGTGAGTGGCTGCGTGGTTTTGTGTTGCCGGCTGGACTTAAACCACGACAGACCCTCAGCTAAGTCTTGTACAATCTTAAGATGTTCTTCCGCTACATCCCATAACACTCCCATATCCTATAGGCAGAGCCTCCTCAGTCTGTAAGATGATGCAGAGAATATTTCCATTGCCTGCTGTTGATAGGCGTCATGCTTGACCACCGAGGCTATTGAGAAAATCCCTTTATAAATACCATACTTCTTAGTGAACAAGTTCCCAAAGCTCACATATCTCGGTTTTCAAGGCCAGGTTGGACAGAGCCTTGGGTGACATGGTTTAGTGTGAGGTGTCCCTGCCCATGGCAGGGGGGTTGGAACTAGATGATCTTGAGGTCCTTTCCAACCCTAACTATTCTATGATTCTGTGATTCTATGAAATGGGTAATGAAATCAAGAAATGGGAAGAAAGTCTGGAAACCTGAAGTATGAAGAGATGTCAAGAGGTAATGCAAACAGTTTGGATTCTGGAAGCTCAACATGAGCAACACCACTAAGAAAAAAAGCACATTTAAGAGTTTCTTGTTTATTTTTCTTAACTCTACAGCAACCTTTCTTGAAGAGAAGAGGCAGCACAGTACCTCTTGTGGTTGGTAAGAGAAGTATTTTTAGGAGTCCCAGACATCCACAGCTGTAGATTAAAGCAGCCAGAAAGCACACACTCAGGATATTGCGCACCAGCATGATCAAGTAGCTCTTCTTTTCCCTTTGTTTACTAGCAATACCCTAAAACCCCAGCAATCAGAACACGCTTCACACAGCAACACAAGTTACTATGACAAACTTGTAATTAGCATACAGATTTTATTTATCTGGAGAACTGTTTTCTTTCCTCCCAGCCAGCATGCTTGGCTGAACAGCAGCCTCATGTTGAGCCTCCACCGCCAGCAACATGAGGCACACACCTGCTCAGACCTACTCAACTGAGACACAGGAGCAAAGCCAGGCCTGGGGAAAGGGGAGAACCAGCCCCATGAGAAGAGCAGGGCTTCCCCTTACACATCCCCAACCCCACTCACCTACTCGAGGACCTTAACGAAGCTCAGGGGCTCCAAGAGCATGCCAAAGACCAGCCTCGCACCAGCCATCCTGGGCCACACCGGAGCAGCCGGCAGAGTCTGGATCTGGGTCTGGAACCAGGACCACCACGCACAGCCCGGCCCCAGGCGGGCACGTCCCTGTAGGCCAGCCCCGGGCTCCACCATGGCACCCCCGTTACCTCACACGGGCCGGCCCCGCCGCGTTAGCCCGTGCTGAGCTCCTCAGCCCTAGGTGAAGGCTGGGGGAGGTAGGTCCCAGAGGGAGGGCTGCAGAGCTGAGCTGAGCCCAGCTCTGTGGCGTGCGTGCCGCTCCCATGGAATACATGGAATACAGCACAGGAGCTGTCACCGCAAGGGACAACTTTGGCCAGTTTGAGGACTTCCTTCCTTCCCTCCCTCCTTCCATCCATCCCTCTACCTCTGAAAGGCCGAAGGGGCAGTGACTGGCTGAAGCTAGAAGGTGCTGCAGTGGCAAAGTCCCTCGGTGCTCTGGTGCCAGGGCTGTGTCGTTGTGGCCCAGCCTTGCAGGACGGATGGCAGCTAGCAGGCAGAGGGCAGCACGCTTCGGAGGATCATCTGCCCACCTCGGCTGTGGGCTTAGTGGTTTTATTAGCAAGCAGGACAGAGGCTCTTGACAGTTCACATGCAATGGAAGCTCACTGAAATCTCATCAGCTACATTTGATATTTTTAAGCTTTAGATAATTCTGATGATTGTGCTGTGTTGCTGTTATGTTGACCTTCAGTGATACCAAAGCGCTAAAACCCATGCTGAAGATTTGATGTCTGTGAGAATGGCTGCCCTCCTTCCTCACTGCAGAGCACGCCGAGGTGGCTGCAGCAGTTTCCTGGCTCTGCTTCAAGATCTTCTAGAAACTTCATTCGGGATCACTGGGGGACTCCTGGGAACCCTCTAAGGAACATCAGGGTGTCCCTGGTGCACCAGAGGCCTTGGCTCAGAATTGGCTGCTCAGGAATGTGCAGCTCTCCCAGTCCTGGGGCTGTGGATGGTGCCTGGGGCCTCTCACTGGGCCTAGGAGATGCAGGCTCTTTACCTGTGTGTATAGGTGTGCACAGGTGAAAGGTGCGTATCACCAGGAGCTGTGGGAGGAGGTCAGCAGCCTACATAGCGCCAGAGGTGGTGAGAAAGGGATCAACTGGGTCTGCCCTGAGACCCTGCAGCTTGAGGAAGCTGAATCCACTGCATTCCTTCAGAAGGGACAGGCAGAGACTGTGCTCATCGGGTTAGTAAATGAAGACTCCCAGAATGAGGAAGGCTGTGGCTCCTGCATCCGGAGAATGGCTGCAACTACAAAACAGAGTCAGTACTCTGGTAACAGACAGGGGGCTGGGAGCTTTCTCCAAGGAAGCCTCCATGCCAGCTGAGCCTGAGCTACACAGGAGTAACAGGAGGAAGAGGTGACTGACAGTAGAGGGAAATTTTCTCCTGCATAGGGCCGAAGCGCTTACCTGCTGATCTGACCTGCTTCCTAGGGAGGTTTGTTGCTCACCAGGAACTTGGATCCAAGATGCTGTGGAAAGACAAGCTTCAAATTATTAATCATTGCTGCTCTTCCACATGGACACCCACAATACTGCCGGGGAGACCAGGGGCATTTCAAGCATGCTCTACATTGTTCTGGGGTGGTGGTCAACATCATGGGGGCCAAGGTAGTTCTCACTTCAATTTTCCTAATGAAGAAGAAGGATTTGAGGAGAGAAAAGATCCTGCAGGTCAACAATTGTTTGTGCAGCTGGTGTCAACAAGGGGGATTCAGCTTCTATGACCACGAAATTCCTTCTGAGGACTCAGGACTATTAAGATAAGATGGGATCCACCTGACCAAGTAAGGCAAAAGCATCATTTCCAACAGGCTGGCCAATCTGTTGAGGAGAGCTTTAAAGTAAGAGTGACTGAGTTGGCATCAGGGGAAGAGACGATGATCAACATTAAGTGAGGAAGTTGTGCACTGGATTGGTAAGCGAAGGGCATACGATAATCTAATTACAAGGAGAGACTATGGCTCCCTGCCCTCCCCCAAGTGTGGAACTAGATGAGCTTTCAGGTACCTTCCAGCCCAAACCATTCTGCTATTCTATGGTTCTGTGACGCATCATTAACTGATATTGCAAGGGGAGAACAGTAAGCTCTTATTTTGGTGCTGAAATTAATCCTTCTAAATGCAATGGAGTTGAGCAGTGTGAGCAGATTCAGGAACAAGACAACAGCAGAGCTGCGCAAGATTCCTAGGAACTCTTTCATATGGGTATCACAATGGTGGGAGAACTAAAATGGGCTCTAGTTTAGGCTGTGCAGGCCTTGTAGGACCAAAGTCCAGTGGGGGAGTCTGTTGAACTGACAGGTTTTTTCCTATGTTGCATGGTGGTGTTTCTAAAGCAGCTGGTGAGATGCCCTCTGATCTTGTAGGGGCCTGTCATAGAATTAAATGAGCCATGTCCATTCCAGGAAAATGTACCCTATGGGACACTATCTATGCTCCCTGCTCTCCACACATAAATCCCACAACCCCGTCACCATGACCCAGACATGCAGTGCTGAGGGTTCGAGCCACCTTGATTAGCTTAGCTGCCTGATAAGCCAGTGTCTTAAAGGAGTAAAACAGGAATATAAGCAAGAAACAGACCAAGATAAAAGATGAAATATCTATTTGCTCATCATGTCTACATCCTCCATGCCCAAGAAAAAGCTTTCCATATATGCCATAGCAGTGGTATACAAAGTCATAGAATCATAGAATAGTTAGGGTTGGAAAGGACCTTAAGAACATCTAGTTCCAACCCCCCTGCCAGGGACAGGGACATCTCACACTAAACCATGCCACCCAAAGCTCTGTCCAACCCGGCCTTGAACACCGCCAGCAATGGAGCATTCACAACTTCCCTGGGTAACCCATTCCAGGGCCTCACCACCCTTACAGTAAAGAACTTCTTCTTCATATCCAATCTAAACTTCCCCTGTTTCAGTTTGAACCCATTACCCCTTGGCCTGTCACTACAGTCCCTAATGAAGAATCCCTCCCCAGCATCCCTATAGGCACCCTTCAGATACTGGAAGGCTGCTATGAGGTCTCCACACAGCCTTCTCTTCTCCAGGCTGAACAGCCCCAATTTTCTCATCCTATCTTCATATGGGAGGTGCTCCAGTCCCCTGATCATCCTCATGGCCCTCCTCTGCACTTGTTCCAACAGTTCCATGTCCTTTTTATGTTGAGGACACCAGAACTGCACACAATACTCCAAGTGAGGTCTCACAAGAGCAGAGTAGAGGGGCAGGATCACCTCCCTCGACCTGCTGGTCACGCTCCTTTTGATGCAGCCCAGGACACTTGCAGGCTTTCTGGGCTGCGAGCACACACTGCCGGCTCATGTTCATTTTTTCATCAATCAAAACCCCCAAGTCCTTCTCTGCAGGACTGCTCTGTATCTCTTCTCTGCTCAACCTGGAGCTGTGCCTGGGATTGCTCCCACCCAGGTGGAGGACCTTGCACTTGGCATGGTTAAACTTCATCAGGTTGGCATCAGCCCACCTCACAAGCTTGTCAAGGTCCCTCTGGATGACATTCCTTCCCTCCAATGTATCAACTTAACCACACAGCTTGGTGTTATTGGCAAACTTGCTGAGGGCGCACTCAATCCCACTGTCCATGTCACCAACAAATATGTTGAACAAGACCGGTCTCAACACTGATCCCTGAGGGACACCACTCGTTACTGGTCTCCAGCTGGACATTGAGCCATTGACCACAACTCTTTGAGTGTGACCATCCAGCCAGTTCTTTATCCACCGAGTGGTCCACCTATCAAATTGATGTCTCTCCAACTTAGAGACAAGGATGTCGTGTGGGACAGTGTCAAACACTTTGCACAAGTCCAGGTAGATGACATCAAGAGCTCTACCCTGTCCATCAGTTCTGTAGCCCCATCATAGAAGGCCACCAGATTGGTCAGGCAGGATTTCCCCTTAGTGAAGCCATGCTGGCTGTCACCAAGCAGCTTGTTGTTTTTCATGTGCCTCAGCATGCCTTCCAGGAGAATCTCCTCCAAGATCTTGCCAGGCACAGACGTGAGGCTGACTGGTCTGTAGTTCCCCGGCTTATCCATTTTCCCCTTCTTGAAAATGGGGGTTATATTTCCATGGTTCAGTCTAGATGGATTCAGTGACTCCCTGCCCCTCATCCAATCTGTCTCAGTGATTTTTTCTCTGTGCTCCTTCTTCCCTGTCTTCTACTTAAATGCTATAAGTGATGGATCTCTGTAAAAATACATATAGGCATTTGGTTGATTCCTCTCCTTTCCTACTTGTCAGTTAGTTAAAAGCATTTCATTATTCAAAACATACTTCAAAAATGCACTCAGCCCTGATTGATATTTTTTCTCCTCCAAGTCTTTTCAGGTGTCATGCCTGGAATGGGTGTACTCTGAACTATATACAATGTTCTAGCTGTGGGCTCATTAATTCAAAATTGGAAAAGGCTCTTAATTTTTCACTCCATATAATTTACCTCTCCCCTGCAGTTAAAAGTCTTTTGGAACAGTTTTGCTAGTGGATTGCATTCCAAAATGATATCAAACACGTTAAACATAGATAGTACTTCTACAAGGCTAATTTTATAAGCTGAAACTAATTCTGAATCAAATCTCTGCAAGGAAGAATTGAAGCAGGTATACTGTGTAGTGTTTAAGAACACTGAAAAACCCTGCTACAGAAAAAGAGAGTTATTTTTCTTGGAAAATCAGTTCAGCTTATAGAGAAAGTGACAGAGGTATGAAAATTGTATGACAAACGGGACAAAGGAGATGTTAGTGATAATGAATATAAATTAGGAGGCAGCTTACTGCAGAAAAGCCAAAGGACCAAGGGATCAGTGTGTGATTTATGGCCTTGCGGACAACAGCAATGCCTTTTTGAAACATGGGAGGAAGAGAAGAGATTATACCAAAATGAACAGAGAGAAATGATGAAAATCAATTAAAAAAAAAAAAAAAAAGGCAGGAATAGCCAATATTATATTTGGGGTTTTGGAAAAAGCAGGAAATTATTAATATGCTAATTGTGTAATAAATCCTTTCCACTCCAGCAGGGCTCAGGGGAGTCTTGAGTCACATCTGCTAAAGCTTTTCTATCAGTTGTCAATACCCAGCAACCTCAGCTGGGACAGGGTTGATAAAGGAGCCCTCTTAATATGAAAAATGATTGCTTTGAAACACTGGTCAAGATCCAGATGTCTGTTGTTCAGGCAATATAGGCCTATCCATTTATTCCTAAGAAAAAAAGGTGAGGTGACTGATGCAGAACCTTTTTAATAGAGAATTAAATTAAAATAAGATATTTAATGTCAAGTGCATTGTCATTTGGGAGTTAGTTTTTGCTGCTTAGCCAATGCTTAAGAAGTGATGATCAAAAGAATAGGCTGATAATATTTGTAACTAACCTAATTCCAAGTTTTGCAAGGTATTTGACCTGGTACTTGATGATTCTGGAAGGATATGGAAACTGATGTAAACCACTGATTTAATTATAAATGAGGTAACTGATAACTCTCAAACTGAAAATCAATATTATTACTGAAAAAATAAAAATAACTTTTTAGCATACCAAGTCCTATTCCTTAGAAAATAAAGAGGAGGATGAACATGTGGGGTTTGTATAACTACTCTCATTATGTCTGAAGAGGCTGTGGGAGAGACCAAGTGGGATTCAGGCTGCCCAGGGAGACGTGTCTCCAGCAGAGACAACAAAGCATTTGTGCCCCTGTGTGAGGAGCTAGTGAGCTTCCTCTGGAGCATTGTGCAGCAGTCGTATTTCCCAATGCTTGTGGAAGATTTATTCAAACTACCTGGATGATTGAGTGTCATGGAGAGCTCCTTTTCTTATACTGAAAGAACTTGGGTGTTTAGCTTAGCAAAAGGAAGGTATTACTGCTAGCTTGGAGTACAAGAGGGAGTAGACATAAGGAAGGCAGAGATGTATACTAAAAAATGGTTTTACCACAGGGATCACTGCATATAATCAAAGAATATAATTTATGCTGAACATAAAGTGTAAGCATGAGATTCCGGAAATGTCTTCCAACAGGAGGCAAAGACTGGAAATTGTTTCAAGAGGGAGTTCAGGATCTTTGCTGTATTGTTGCTTGTGATAGCAGTGGAAAAAAACCTTGATGATTCATTATGTTCTTTTCCCATCCAAACCCTTACACAGTCCAAACAAGTATGAATTCAGGGAAGTCCTGAGCTCTGTGTTTATAGATAAAACAAGAGTGGATGATTAAGTTAATACTTATCTGGCAGGGGAGACACCGTTCCACGGGACTGTTCTGTCCACAGTACTGTCTGATCAGCAGGTGTGCTGTAACTCTGGAAACTCCAGGTGGGAAAGTGCTTTTCTTCACTCCATGTTAAGCAAATCTCACCTGCCAAATAGCTGTCCACAGGTAGTTTCTTGTGACATAACAAGCTGTAATTTTCTATCCAATTTGTTATGTCTGTTTTCTAGGGTCTTGGCATCATTTTATTTGCTTGCGCACTCTGCTCTTTCTTCTTTACACCTATTAGTATATTTATTATTCATTTCTCTTTTGGCTCTCTAATAACAATGATAAGTTACACTGCCCCTTTCCCCTGATTTCTGCGGCATCCCTATGCTTTTTCTCCAAGACTTTGGAAATCGCTGTTTTAACTTTGCTAAAAGTCCTTGAGACATATTTCACTGCATGTGCCATTCATCTATCATATCCAAGCAGGTTTTAAGTTCTGTGGTCAATACAAACTAGATTTTCTTAGGCACTGTATCCAAATTTTTATAATAAATCCTAGGCATTTTCCACTGCCTTCATTTCATTTACTCATAGCAGCTTAGTTACTTCTCAACTATGACGTTGCTTATTAGTACCCTTGCTGCCTTGAATTTTTATTTTCCACTGTTACACATGTAAAAATTCCCATTATTCTCCTTGACCCCTGTGGAAGTCACTGAAGGGCAGGCACTCATGTCCCCTGCACCCTTTATTTCTGTGTACATTTCCAAAGGGAAAAGGGAAGACAGCGCTTCCCAGAGAGGTGGTAGGCAGCTCCTCTGAAGGATGCTTCTGGGCCGAAGTTTCTTGTAGTTGCTCTTGCCTCCCAGGCAGTGTGATTTCCACAGGGGATCACGGTCTACAAACGAACCTTGTGGCTTCATTTTCATAGCTTATCACTTCTCAGGTGTTAACTAGGCAGCTGCGGGATATATATACACTGTGCTGCTACGTGCCTTGTTCTGTAAATACACTTTGGGAAGTCATCACTGCAGTCAGAGTTCTGGAACATAACACCTGTAAAAGACAGAGAATATGGTGTATGCACTTGGAATAAAAATTCTAAATTACGCTGTAGCTTTAGGAATCTTCGGCCAGAATTAATCTAGTAGCTTACTGGAAGGTTGTATCAGGGGGGGCTGGCTGACTGCAAAACTATGCAGACAGAATCCTGTTCTACCATCTAGTGGCATGTTGTGATAGTGCACGCTGTGGAAATTGCTCATTGTCGGGCTAAGTAGGTTATTATTTATTTAATAAATTATTATGAGTTTATGTTTGTCATCCATGAAACCCAATTTCTTGGATGAAATGCTGTGTATGCTGACTGAAAGTGGAAACTACGGAGGAAAGAGGTAGAGCATATTCTCTGCTGCAGCCAGACCACTTAACCTTGGTGTGGACTATCAATAGCATCCCTGACTATATATTAGTCTCACTAAAGCCTAGCATTTAGTACTACATTTGTTCCTTATAGCAAAGCACACCTCTGTACAACTATTATTAATGTATGTTTTCATGAATCTAGAAATCAGAAAGTCCCTTCCTTTTCCCCTCTCCATTTTCTGACAGCAATATCTGAGAACTAACTTAGTAAGTTCAGCTTTGACCATATCATGCTACTTTAATGCAGTATCTGTCCAGTGTGCTTCAACCTACCCCTGTGTTTTCTAGTACTTTGTGTGCTGCTTGGTTGGCACTGACAATTGAATAAACACACTCTATCCATGACTGCAGAGTTTTATACTGTCACATTTGAAATGATCAGGACAGAAAACCTCCATGAATAGGTTCTTTTATTTGTACCAAATGGATGCACAAATCTTGTGCTGGCTCAAAGCAAGAGGTGGTTTGGGATGACATCCCAGGAGTGTTCTGAACAGAAAGAGCAGGAGAATTTGGCTCCCAGCAGAATGTACAGGGCATGACAAAATCCCTTGGCAGCTCCCAGATGTACTGAATCTGGCTCCTGAACTGGACTCCAGATCAGCTTGGATCTAAACGCCAGTTGCAAAGGGCCTGTGGTAGCAGACTGACTGCCAGAGTTGAAGAAGCTTTAAAATGCGTCCGTTTATGTGATGGATGGATGGATGGATGGATAAAAAGCAGCACCCACTCTGCATGCTGAGCTACTGCTGCCTTACTGCTGTGCACCTAATGCTGCTATAAAAATTGTTTGCATTTCGAACCAGATCTCATTAGAATTTTATGTAAAATTAATTATACATCCAAGCTGAATGCATTATTTTTTTTCTTTATTTTTTCTTGAATGTTCCAGATTTCCCAACTATTGACAAAGGATGTGCTAATGGCATCATTATGAAGTTCTGTTGTTTACTGTTTTCTTCAACAAGTAGTAATTTTATTGACTTTGGCAGAGAGATTGGTGTTTTGCATGATTTCAATAGATTTTGTGACACAGAAGCACAATATAAACCAAGATGTTCCAGAATAAACAGGACTATTGCTACCAGATGGAAATAGTCCTGAAACATTATTGGACTTGAAAAAACAAAAACAATTAGGAAAAACATTTTAGGAGTCAGCTTAATCATCTTGAAAACAATATCTAAGTATAAAATACTATTTATTGAGAAAACAACGGATGGATATAAATAGTAATTATTTCATATATTGCTATTTAATTGTCTATGCACATACTTAGAATGTGCTAGTCTTTCGAAGACATGCCAACACACTTGAATTAGTGATCTAACTATGCAAAGTAATTTGAATCTGAAATGAGGTATTTCTGATTATAACACAAATCAAGGCAGCTAAAACTCAGAAAATATTCTGGCAGCAAACTTCAATATACATGAGCTTAGAGACAGTAGATGTTGGCTGACCTTAATGTGGAGCTGGTCAAATGATTTACTGTGATTTTCAGATGAATTCTAAATTTATCCTGGTAACAATGGCTTATGCAATCAGTGGATAATGAGCCCTGACACATGACATGACAGGTTTGTAACTCAAATCCGGGTCACGGACATCAAGCCGCAACATAAAAATTAATCTATTCAACAGTACAAATATTCCTCATTCTAAATGGTGAGAAAGGAAGTCTTGTCGTGGAATAACTGTACATAAATACAGATGGTCAGGCAGGTACTACTTGTCTGCCAAATGAGACACAATAGATGTTCTTAAAGAGTCTGTTAAGAATTTAGAAACAATGAAATGCACTGGGTAGATTATGTATTTTAGATCACAACTTGCAAAAATACATGGGGATTAGATACAATGAGAAGTGAAACTGAAACCGAGAGCATAATGAAATTAAAGTGGAGCTATGTAGTTAATTCAGTTATTACCTGACCAGATGAAATTTTCTAGAAAACAAAACACAAACCAAATAAGACTCAAGCGCCCCAGGTAAATAAAAAGTCTTTCTAATGCTATTTAATGTGAATGCTCCTCGGCGAAAGAAAATAGTTCATAAATCCTTTGTCCAAAAGTTCGTAGTCTTACAAATGCAAGGGTGAGTTCTCTTTTTGATGCAAACCAAGAGTTTGGCCAAGTCCAGCTTCACGTAGAAAAAGCAAACTGTACTCCTGGCACTGTAATTCAGTAGCTACATATTTAACTTCTTTCCTCCCAGACTGTTTCAGCGCTTGACATTTAGCAGAAACAAACCAAGCAGGCACACAGTGACCCCTGGCCTTTTCTTCCTTCGTCCAGAGTCAGGGAATAAACTTGGCTACTGCTGATACCTGCCAGTCATACCGCAGGCTGCAACAGGAGCATGGTTTTTGGCAGGAAATGGAGCAAACAAGGATACCAGTTGAGAAAGAAGATGTAATGTTGCCAAATATCCTAGGAAAACAATACCACAGAGAAACCAGAAGAAAAGGATCTCCTACACGCTACCTGACAAGTCCAGTCCTTCGAATATTCGGGTGGTAAAAAGGCTGTTCCTCACAGAAAGAATTTTTAAAATCAGGTTTAAGATTTGCTGTAAGAATTCTTCCAGATTAATTTTTAAAATGTCTTCTTATCTTTTCAGAGCCTTATCAGTGTGGTGAGTGGCAGTATAGATGCAATGTAAGATACAGTATAAAATACAGAAGAGAACCTTAGTTTCACAAGACGCTTCTGCTGCAGTAGTTTAGATACGGCCAGGGACCTTCCTGGACATGAGACTAGCTGACATGGTGTGATCTGATTCTCTGCTCACAAAGCCTCAGCCTCCAAATCGCAGTGGCTGTACGACATGGTGGGAATTGTCTCTGGATCATCCATCCTCCTGAACTGTGTCTGGGAATTATTTGGGAGCATGTCCATGTGCCCAGTTCTACCTTTAGAGCTTCACCAGTTTGCTGACCAGCAGTGCTCGAGGGCAGATGGCTTTTCTTGCCATTCTGTCCTATAGAAGCAGCATTTTTGTGGGAGGCCTAGAGCACCAGTAGGGAGGGAAGAAGCTGCCTGAGATTTCCTTCTTGTTCCCTTTTGCAGTGAGTCTCACAGCTGTCCCACCTCTCCAGGTGCTTAACTGCTTGTGTCAGTCCTTGTAAGCCTGATTTCTCCCTTCAGCCGTCACCTCCCTCTTTCATACCACCTTCATTTTCACAGGATCTCTCTCATGTTAATCCCAGGGGAATGGTTCCAGCCTCCTGTGATGGGAGGTAGAAGGCAGCAGGGGGCTGGCAAGAAGCCAGGCAGGCAGGGCAATAATAATGCTGCCCTGTCTGCTCCAAACCCATTTTATTGTGAGCATCCTGCTGTACAAGCCATTTCATGAGCTATTCATCATATTCACAAATTAGCCTTTTACTCAGAGAACATGCTGAAGAACAGAAAGCTTAGGAGGAGTCTGCGTTGCCTAATTCTGTGGTTGCTCTGGGGTCATTTATAATTACTGGTGCAACTGTCACTGCAATGTGTCCTTCAGCAACTACCTGCATGTCGGTAGGAGCACAGCCAGTAAGATGTGCATTACCTGTGTACAGTGCTTTAAAGCCTTCAGCTCTGCTGTGCTGTAAGAGACACCAATTGTGCTGTCGTCTCATGGCCATGGGCTGCTGTGTCTGTGTGTGTGTATGAAAGTGCAATTCAAAACCACCAAACCCAGGAGTTGGTTCTAGGAAGTAGTACAGCTCGTCTTTCAGTGCTGGAAATGCTGTCTTTTGACTAGCTTCCTGGGGTTTTTCCAGTAGTTGGTTTAATCAGTCTTGCTGGTAGTCTGTCAGCCCCAGGCAGCATTTTGGTAGTGCATGTTAGTGAAACATAAAGCTGTAACAAACCTCTTAGGGCCACAGGCGCCAACTGCAAGGCTGTCCCAGCTTGGCTGGTTCTGCAAAGGCATAAATCCACTGTTATTTCTTCCCTTCATCCTTTCTGCACTGAGCACACATCAAATTCTTGGCTATACATAGTGCCTGAAAATTCTACCTTCTCCATTCTCTTGTTAACATCCAAGTGAGAGGATTTGGGTTTTTTTGGAGCTCAAATGAGTATATATAGGCTTGGCAGATAACATGCATACATAATCTACATTAAGCTACAAATTTCAAGCACCTGATTAAAGTGTGTATTATTATAGGCGGAAATTAGGGCCTAAGTGTTTTGGCAAAAACCTTCTGCAAGATGAACCTTCATTTGATTTTTTCATTAACTTGATAGAAATCAAGAAAATGTCTCTGGAAGTCCTATCCTAAAAAATGGGTGCCATTGAGCATCTCCCATGGAAATAGGTAACTTCCATTGAAGAATTTAGCTTTGGAGTGAAAGTATGAAGGTAGTAATCAGCCCAACTGAGAGCAGTTTGATACAGAGGTGTGCATCACTCCACTCTCATCTGTATACATAACATGAGGTTCTCACCTGGACAGATACTACCAAAACTGGATATAAGCAAGAAATTTTTATGATGAGGGTGGTGAAACACTGGAACAGGTTGCCCAGTGTTCAAAGACAGGTTGGATGGGGCTTTGGGCAACCTGGTCTAGTGGAAGATGTCCCTGCCTGTGGCAGGGGGGTTGGACTATGTGATTTTTAAAGGTCCACCCCAACACAGACCGTTCTGTGATTCTATGAAAAACTGTAATCTCTCTAAGTTACATAGATTTACCCTTTCCCGCCAACTTTTCTCTGGATGAGACATTATGACAGCCATGGGATTCACTGAATTCCTCAAAAGATCTCCTTTTTTGCTACAATACAACTGATGAATGGATTTCCTCACCCAGTTCCATGTGTCACAAATCATTTGAGGCTGGGAGAAACACTTGCATAGTTTTAGGTATCTTTTCCCTGGTTTTGGACACTGCCAGAGTACAGACTATAGGCTCAGATGGGCTAGTATGGATATATGTGGGCAGTATAAATTTAGAATTCCCCACCCTGCTCTGGCGACACACCTCTTCATGTGCTCACAGTAGAATAACTCCTCAGTAGCTTCCTTTTTAGCCTCTTCTTGGCAAATTTCCATTGCCAAGTGAGAGGGTTTTGATGGCTTGGCACAAGATTCAAGGAGCGCTGGAGATGTCCCTGCTGAACTGTGATTGAATGTCAGCAAGCCATTAGCTGAGATTACTTATTCTGTGCTGACCACTTTACTTCCTCTTAAACTGCTCCATTAGAAAGAAATGTGTTCTTCTGATGGTGAGTGGACGCTGCTCGTGCAAGGCTGTCAGGGACACACAGCCCAGCAGCTCACAGTGCGGATCTATGGCAGCCCTCCTGGCTGGGAATGCAGTGGTGGGCTGTCACATGCCAGGCTCCAGCCTGGAGAGCTGCCTTTCCGGCTGAGACACGGCCATGTCCTTTCACACTCACAAGTCGCTGACATGCCTCTGTTCAAGAGCTCTGCATGCTTGGCAGGCAGCCTGCTTGTGATTTTCCAGTGGCACGTGTTCAGTGACTGCTGCCATTAGCTTTGGCAGATGCAAGGAAAACATTTTGTAACCCTGGAAAATTCCCAGTACTCACACTCTATCTAACTGGCTAACAGCAGCATCCTCCAATGGCATCTTTGGACTGAGAAGCATTAAGGAGTCGTAAGCAATAGGCAAAAGCCTTAGAAAAGAAGGAAGAAGGGCAGGGAGAGAAGAAGGAATAAGCAAGAAGCAAATTTTTCTCTCTTCAAGAATTGAATGCTATTTCTTTTTCCAAGTATTCAGAAGTTAATATTTGTTCCTCAAAACTATGCCACTGTTAAGCCATGCAGTTAGCTTAAAAATCAGGCTCTTGATACAGCTGAGATTCTTTTTCATCTGTCTTCTGATCCTGTACCTTTAGGAGGTGACATTTGCCAGCTTTTCTGTAGTCTCAATGAGTGGAAACCTACTTTTCACTGCCATGAAAGCTGAGATCCTCACGTAATCATACGACACCAGAAGACAGAGACAGAAGAAGTACATTGTGTCCCATAGGGCTAGCAATCAGAGTGCTGACAACACTGCAGAATTTCCCTGAAGAGCTCATCCTGCCGTGCTTAATGTCCGAGAGATAATGTACAAAGTCTCAGATGAGCTGAGGAGAAATCTAAAGGTCACATTCAGGCCTGTGCAATTACCAGCACAAGTCCTTAGATCGCATATCTCCCAAGTACGACCTCTCCATCCAGGCAATGCTGACATTCATGTTGACCTCAAGACCGGATTGAATTTCACTCAAGGTGTATTCAGAAGTGCCAACAGCCCTCCTGGTGACTGCAAAGTGAATGGAAGCAAAATCTCAGAGCCAGAAAAGGGTTTGGGGGTTGGGTCTTTTCATCTTTTTTCTTTCTGACAGATGGCTTATTCCCCACAAACCCCTCGTGTTGACCAGAAATTCTGTCTAATTCAGAAAGTATCATTTGGATGAAGGTAATGGTAGGATGTGTACAGGGAAGAAGGCGTGAAATATTTATATTAATATGTTACATATATATGCAAAATATACATGTCTAGAAGTAAGATTTCATTTTAATATGTTTTCAATTAAAAATGCTGTAGGGTTTTCTTCATTCTGAAACCCTGCTTTATTCTGAATTTTGCCTTATGTAATAATGAGAATAGATTCAAACCTGAGCAAACACAGAACATGTCACTTTGGATCCAACAATATCTTTCAGCTGTGTGTGAATAAAATGTGGTTTATTTCAACTGCCATATTAAGAAAAGCAGTCCTCGGCATGGGACTCGTCTCAGACATTCTAACAATGCAGAAGATTGTCCAGGAGCGTGTGGGGAGCCAGGGCTGGAACTGCCCCACACTGTTACTACCGTCACCAATGACTGTTGCTGCAAGAGCTGCTTTGGGCAGAGGAGATGACATCGCACATCCAGCTGGTGCAAGGGCACATTCGTTTGAGCCAGAGCTTGTGCAGAAGCTTGCGAGGGAGCAGGGGGTGCCTATGAATTTTGCAATTAACTGGCAGTGCGTTTTTTCCCTTTCTGTGTTACGGTAAAACATCCAAATGCCTTTGCTGATAGCCCTCTCATGGACATCAGCAGCACTGCACCCAGGCAGAACCTACTTTGGGGGTGCAAGTTAGCTCTTTTTGTCTTACTGTAATAATTATTACTAAGGGAAGGAAAAACAATAAGAGGCTTGTCAGTGTTTGGAGTTTCCCCCCATTATTTGCACAGACAGACAGAGAGTTTTGTTATCTCTAGGTTCTGGAGCAAGTTTGGACTGAAAGTTGTGCCAGGATTTAATTTCTTGTCCCCATGTAGGTTGACCTTACTGTGGCCTTTCAGTTCTTAAAAAGGGCCTATAATATAGTGGGGGAAGACTTTTCAGCCAGGCCTTGCAACAGGATGAGGGGTGATGGTTTGAAACTAAAAGATGGAGATTCAGGCTGGATGTGAGGAAGAAATTCTTTACAACAAAGGTGGTGAAATCCTGGTCCAGGTTGCCCAGAGAGGTGGTGGATGTGCCATCCCTGGGGACATTCAAGGCCAAGCTGTATGTGGTTCTGGGCAACCTGATCTAGTTGAAGATGTCCCTTCTTATTGCAGGAGGGGTTAGACTAGACGAGCTTTCAAGGTCCTTTCCAACCCAAACTGTTCTATGATCCTGTGATTCTGTGTCTGCTCTGGAGGAAGGGGCATATGCTACAGGAAGAGCCCTCAGCTGCTCCCAAAGTACATAAAACTCCTCCTTGGCAGCACATTTTAGGGAGGGCATTTGGCACAAGTACTGACTGCGCATTTTGTGGCACATTTTGCCTCCGTGATGTTTTCCCAGTGCCTTTCTGGTGGGAGGGGATGGGTCAGAGTACGCTGGCACAGGGTGGGATGACATGCATGGTTGTGGTTTAGCACAAAACCAAAATGCTGAGTGGTGGAACATGCTCAGACAGGAAGTCACTTACTTCCTTGTGCAGCTGCTATGACAGTGATGTTGATGTTGGATCTTCCCTAGCTGAAAAAAAAAGTAAGTTCAACAGAAACAAGGCCTGACTCCTGTATGGATGAGTTGTCAGCTCTGTCTGGAAGGCGGTTTTGTGCAGCTGCTGTGCACAGAGCATCAACTATGCAGGCTGCCAGAGGTGGATGGTTTTACATTTATCTTCCTTTATCTGCAAGATGCACAGCCCTGAGTAAGGAAAAATAGTGATTTAATTCTGTTTGGTTGAACCTCGTAAGAAGCAAGCAGGGATTTTCCAATAGCACTTGAGGCAGTTTCATTTCCATTGCCCTTGAGACAAAGATTTATAGTCCTGTCACTTGAGGGTAGCTGCTTGAGCTCTCATCTCCTGGGCTGCCTTTGGGAGAAAGAGTAATAGTCTTCAGTAACAAAAAAAAATCTTCCCTGGTCATTTCATGTGGAGAACTTGGGATTTCCTGGCACCAGAGTTGGCTCAGTTGTAATTTTCACTGCAGTTTTTGGGATTCCTCTGCGAAAGATGCTACACCCTCTGCTCAGCGCACAGGCAAACAGGATAAACCTCACTGTGACAGATAGATAGGTGTTTGTTTCTTTCTATCCTCACAACTTGATCTCCCTGTGTTGCTGAGAAAAGACAAAATGAGCTGTTGTTTCATCAACCCTTTCTGCAGCACTGGAGGCTGGTTTGACTTTTGAACAAAGTGGGAGCAGAGAGTATTTGTGAAGCTGTGTGGCAGCAGTTGACTGTAGAGGAAAATCAATGCTGCCCATCAAACCAGCTCAATAGCCTCATGTGCATACCCAGCTCTTTTGTTTCCAGGTGCAATGTTTTGCTCTAGTTTCCAGTTGTCTCAACCTGAGCAATATGGTTTACCTGCAAATATTTCAACTTGGTCAACATATTAGCGTGCTCAGTTAATTTACCTTCTTTAAAATGTGTGGAGAAGGAGACCTCCACCAAAGAGTTGGAGATTCCTTGTGAAGTGGCATACGAGAGACTGAGCACGGGGTACAAGAAGCAGTAACATGCATCTACTGCCTCGGTGGCATCTATGTCTACTTTAGGCATCTATGTCTACTTTACAGTGATTTACATGAGGCCCATGTCAGGTATAACCACCCCGGAGGTTTTCTGGCCCAGGAGACAAAACCTTGGTGCTGAGACGATACCTTTGTAGCTGCCACATGCCTTGAACTTGCACTCTCTGGGGTATGTTTGGCAGGTGCTTTGCAGTTCCCCACCTTGCTCATGGAAGCAAAGAATGAAGCATCAGCATCATCCCCACATCCTCCGGGGTTTTCTATTCTTGTTTAAAAAGTAGGTCTTTCATTGGAAAAAAATCCTATTTGTTCCGTGTTTGTCTACATGGTATCTCCTCCTTTCCTTGAATCCCTCCCATCCATACCTGCCCTCCTACGTTAGGTACATGCCACAGGGGCCTCATAGTTATTTAATGTATTCCCCCAGTTCAGTTACTGAAATAAACTTTATTACCATTTTTTTATAGAAAGCAAAACCGAGTTAAATAAAACACGATTTTCTTACTATTGCTATTTGAACTGGGGTTATAGCATGGGCTGGATGCAGGACTGTGCTAGACATCACAGGAGGCAGGCGATGCTCTGCAGATCTGAGGTCAAGCTCATCTCCCAGGCTGGGTGCTGTGGTGGCTACTGGACAGGAGCTGGGCTGAGCTTCCCACTAGCACAGTAAAGCCAGAGCCTGAAGGGATCATGTCAGCCTACATACCAGCAGTGGACAGAACAACCCCGAAACACATACAACACAAGTTGACATTGACTTGGCTTCAGTGGCATTATTTTGGGCTGCAAGATTACATTATTAAGGCTGCTCTGCTCCTCTGGGCTCTTGCCAGTGCACTGCAGGTGTCTGGGGGACCCACAGGCCCAAGCTGGGGTGCACTTTTTCTGGGTTTCACCACTCCCACCATTCCACTGGCTGCCTTAGAAGATTTGTGGTTCCTGGAAGGTGAGGATAAGTCTCCAACAGCCCAGACGAGTCCTGCCCCTGCAACTCCCAGCAACAGTGTCATCAGGAGCTGGGAGACAGAGAGTCACCGGGGGGAAGTCACTGCATCACCCCAGGTCTTGGAGGGAGGACACATCCCTCCTTGCTTGCTGTGGGGGATATTGGATCCCCAGCCACCCCTCAAGCACTGAGCATTGGCACCTGCCTGATCTGGCTGTTGGGGCACTGTGGTTTTGGATGCCTGAGCTCAGCTCTGGACATGGCTCTGAGTGTGGCTGTACCAAGGATTATGGAGACCACTTATGAACATCCACCACTGGTATTGCCCAGCAGGAGGGCTGGTGCAATTTGATGTGAGCTCAATGTACAGATAAACTAATGACAGGGAAAACGCCTACTAGAAGAAAATCAGGAGCTGCATGAAGCAGTGATTGATTAATTAGATGTTTATTAAAGGCATCCCTAGTTGACACTCTGGGTTCAGACTGGATTTACTCCAAAAGCTCCAAGGAGTTACATTTTTTATGGCAGTGAATTTTTTATGACCCTTGAATTCTCTCTTTCAGATGCAGAAAAGCTTTCAGCCTTCTGCCTCTCTCCATTATATTTATTAGACGTGTTTAAGCATAATGCTTTTGATTCGTGGTTATTGTTAATCACACATAACTCTGTGAACTTAGAAACCCTCACAGTGACACTTTATTCCTGGCTATTCAAGAAAATGTTAGACTAAATAGCAAGGAGGCAAAAAAAGAAAGCAATGGGTGAGTTCTTGGGGAGCAGGTATTAATTCCAGATGAAGGAGCCTCATGGCAGGAAGAACAGCTCGGAAATGATCAGCTGAGGCAGAATGGTTTTGTCTTTCTCAGTTTCAAAGAGATACATCTCTTGCTACAGGTGGGGACCTAAGTAAGGGCCAGTTTGCACTGATTATACACTGCCTGATACCAAAATGTTGTTTCAGCCCTAGGAGAATAAAAATCAACAGCAGCAGCTCTCAGGAGGACTTGCAGCAGGATGTATTATCAAGCAATGAGGAGGAAAGACAGGCCACTTAGTGTCTCCACTAACAACCATAAACCAACACATTAATTTGGTACTTAGGAATTTGAATGAGAAGGGCACAGCTGCACACAACCCGCCTGGTTGCAACCTCAGTGGATTATGAAATGTGCTGTGCAAATATAAGTCATTATTATTGTCTTTTTGGCCCTAAGCCACAATGAATGATATCTGCAATGAGCCATAGTTTCATGCCTTCAGTGTGTCATAGGGCTTAAGGCCAAAGGCAGTATCATTTCACCCCTCCTGGAAGTGTATTAGTACCTTGCCAGTGCAGGCTCTGGCAAAGTGATATTCTAGGATAGGGTCTTCTTTGGTTTTTTTGGCCTTAACAACTCCACTTCTTCCCAAATTAGAATGAATGCAATTGGTTTTGTGTGCTTTCTCTGGTATGGAAAGAAGGGGAAAAAAAAAGAAAGAAGGGAAAAAGAAAGTTTACTCACCTACTTTTAATTGTTTCCTTTTGGTTTCCCCCACCCACCAGTTATTCCCAATATATTTCCTGGACAAAAATACCTTTAACAGAGGGCAGGATCTTGACTGGACCGTTACCTTGCTTTAAACACACTTCACAGTGGTTCCAGCCCAGAATACATCCTTTTTAGGGTAAAAAGTAGCAGCAAAACTGCGATAAGCTTTCTAAGGTTAGCATTGGTTAGTAGGACCGACACGTGTCTTTAGCTTAATGTTTGCTTTTTTTACCATTAGATGTCTTGCAGTGCCTTTGGTGAAGAGGAAGAGAGACAGAAATGCTTCTTCACCTGTTGCTTTGAAGCTGTTCTATTCTGAAAACAAACCCATCAAATAGGGGCAGATCAGTAAAGTAAGTTCAAATGAGGCCAGGATGGGTGAGGCTTTGAGCAACCTGCTCTAGTAGAAGGTGTGCCTGTGCAGGAGGCTGGAACTGAATGAGCTTTAAGGTTCTTTCCAGCCCAGCTCATTCTGTGATTCATGATCCTATGAACATGACATCACCCCAGCCCTCCCTGTGCTGTGTGCAGGCTCAGGCAAACCATGTGGTGGCTGTGTACCAGCTCCCAGCTGCTGGGAGAAAACATGATGAGGCAGAAGGAGCTTCCTGGCTCCTAACCAACACAATTTTTGCATCAGTGCACTAGACACATTTATTGTGGGTGCAGCTCTTCAGAGGAGGTAATGGCTACATGCTGTCCAAATGCAGAGTTCATGCTTTGCATGACTTGTGGCAACAGCCACAGGTCAGGGGGTTATTCGAGCCCATTTTGGAAGAAATACCTGTAAAGACAGTGATGCCATTGCACAAGGTTGTCAGTTTAATCTAGAGCACAGCTATAAAGCCTCACCCTCTGATCCCAACTACTCTGCAGCTTCCCTGCAAGGGCTCGTTACCAGTCTCCTCCCGTATGGGGCGAATTTTCCACTCCCCAGAAATCCAGATTTCAAAGCTGCTGTGAATTGATGATCATGATGTGTTTTGGATCAGGTCAGTTGCAACGCTTTGGTTTTAAGCAATGCAAAAATGATTCGTTTTGGGTTTGCTTCTGTCTTTTTATAATAATTTATTTATTCATTCTATCTTTTTGACTCCAGCTGTAAATAAACTTTGCAGTTGAAGATTTATGCTGACAAACTCAGTATTTCAGCAGTTTCAGAACATTTGTAAACAGCTATGAAATGGGCAGATTCACTGAAACCAAGCCTTTTTGCAAACTGCCCTGGTTTTAGCAAACTGGCATTTTGAAAGGAAAAATATGCTCCACAGGAGAAATTCCAGTTCTCTTTGCCCAAATTATTGTATAAAGGCTTTCATAATGCTCAAAGGTCAGTTTGTTTTCTTGGAGAAAGCAAATTCGTATTTTCTTCCACTCTCCTCCTCTAACTTGAAAGGAAATAAACAGTCCTTTTTTGGGAGTAAAAGTGCCATTTTGTGCCTCCGTAAGCATTTTATACATTTAAAGCACCATAAGAAAATGCCATTAAGTAGCTTAAAATTTCTGCAGCTGGGCTGGTGAACCTGAAGCTGTGGAAATGCAGAAGTCCCAAGGCCGAGACATCTCGCGCTCACTGGCCTGCAGAGGTTGTCAGCTGTCAGGTTGGGCAGCTCTGGGGTCGGGCTGGTGGCTGTGCTTCAGTTCATGGCCGTGTTTCGCTAGATAGAGCCCAGTCAGAGCTTCCAATGTGCAAAAAATCCCAAAGCTTACCTCGAGCTTGTGGGTCTGCTCAGATGAAATCAAGCTCTCCTGTGCCCCTTTGGGTTTTCCAGAGCCAGAATTTCGTCTTGGTTGGAAACCCTGCTGCTCTGCCAAGGTCTTGTAGGTCAGCAGAGCTCACCCACCAGCATGTGAGCCAAGTCCAAGCATCCTGCTGTGACACATAGGCCTGTACGCAGGGGGACACTGAGCCGGGGGATGGTGGCACTGCTGGCATCCAGGTGGCAATTGCTGCAGGGGCTTTTGGGGATTGTTGATGTGGTGCAGGTTTGCTGGGGAAGGAGGATAAGCTCCTCATTATAAAGCCCTCTGCAATGGGAGATTATTTATCCAGTCAAAGAGAGGATGGGGAGTGGTTGATGCATGTCCCTATATAGCCACCTGGGCAGAAACAGTGACATTACAGAGGATTTGGGCTGGTGAGATGTGATGTCAGGAGGATGCTACTACCAAGAAATCACATCTACAGTGTGAAACATATTTGGAGGGGGAGCTGTTATCTACAGCCTAGTGCACCAGGCTGCAGTGGGCCAAGCTGGGTCCAGCAGCCAGGGCCATGTCACTTACAGGCAGCCCAAGTAACTTGTCCCCTCTGAGCTCTACAATCTCCTCTGAGGTTGTCTCTTTTTAATGACTGTTTAAAGTTCTGGCATAGATGAAGGAATCCACAGTTTTAGTACAGCATGGGTGGCATTAAGGGAATCCTGCAGGTAATTTTGCAGGCTTGATGTAAAGTTATAGCTGTGGGTTATCACTCAGGCAATTACTTACTGCACCCTTATGCACTTATGAATGAACAGCAGCATTCAGGGTCAGGTTCTTTTTGTACTTTGAGACAAGAGATGATGTAAGGCACATTGTGTGTAGTGCAGCAGGGCAAGCAGGAGAGGAGCAGGCAAGAGGGAGACGATCAAGCTGCCCCATTTTGAGGCTGCCAATGGCGCCCAGCTGCCAGATGTTTTTGTAGCAAGCACTGTGTTAATGCCGGGACTGGTGTAAGATATGCAGAATGTATGATCTGCTGTGAGATCCTTTGCACTAAAACCACCAGATCACCAAATTATATTTCTTGCTTTAAGCAAGATACTGTTTGCTTACGAATGGGGCACAGAAGGTGACATCCTGGCTTACAGACAGACTCTGTCTGCTTATGGAAGTGATCAGGTCAGTTTAATGAAGACTGTCTGGACTTTTCTTGGGTATATGCTTATTCTCTTGTGTCTTGGAGGAACAACTGTCATTGATGCCCTGGCTTGCTGATGCTCTGGGGAGGTAAACTGCTCAGAAAATGAGTACCGGGTACATAGGGTCCACTCAGCCCTTGCTGGAAGTTAACACTATGTGCTCCTTCCCACTCAGCATGTTCCTAGCAAAAAAGTCCCAAGTCACAAACAACTGAAAATAGAAAAATGATCTCATAGATCAGTTGCTAAAAATACAGAGAAGAGTCTCGTTACAAACGCTGTGGCCAGTGGTTTGTTATTCACCCGCCAGAGGAAGGCATCAGAGAACCCTGAATTCTTCCACTTTCAAAATCATTATTCCTTTCAGGTGCTGCCCTTTCCTATTGGCACTGAGCTGATATCGAGCCACATAGAGACTATCTTATTCAGAAGGGAGAGCCAAGGAATGAGGCAGGAGTACAGTGCATCTCCCAGGGGCTGCTGGCTCTGCCAACACCTGCCCATCACCCAGGAGTGCCCTGTCCTGAGCCTGCACCAAGAACAGAGAAAAACCCCACACCCTGAGAGGTGAGGTGTCTCCTCAGGGGAAAGAAACCCTGTGCAGACACAAGGTGGGTGCAGTAGTTTTGACCAGAAGCCTGATGCTGCCTGAAGACCTGATGCAGTATTGGCCTAAGGCTACTCACTCGCTTGTCAGACTTACCTGGGACAGGGAGTGAAGTCGCTCCAGGGCTGCAAGATCAGAGAGGTTCCTCTTGCAAAGCAGCATCTGGGCAGCCACTGCTGATGGAGAGGACTCTCTGCAGAGCCTAGGCTGGCCTGGCTGTGCTGCTTAGCTTCAGCTTGGCATCTCCAGGGCAGCATCTCTCAAAGTGTGCTCAGCCAGCTCTGGTTTAGTCCATTCCCTCCCACTTCCACTTGGACAGGTGTGATAGTGAAGGCAAAGTGTATTTTAGCGAGGTACAGCCAGGATTTGGGAAGCTGAAAAGTCACTAGTGAAGCTACACAGTCCTTGCCTGTGCTCACCATGCAGTGTCCGTCAGGATGCCCATAGCAGTGTTCATCCCTCTTTGATGCACACAGAGGGATCTGGCACCCTTGGAGCAGCCATTTTCCTACAGATTCCCTTGATACGTACGACTGCTCTGCTCCAGCTTGCAGCTAGGCTGATCCATCTTGAAACACAAATGCACCTCACGTGAACAGCTTGGCTTGGCAGGAAGCATTTGCATGCTAAATGATGATTGCCTGTCCCTGCTTACACCTAAACAAGCAGGAGCAATGTGGAAGAGGAAACTGCACTTCAAAAAAAATCCTATGTTTTTTCCCTGGGGTATGTTGGGCATGAGGGGAGTTTCCTCTTCAGCCTTGGTTGGTTTGCTGGCTGGTTACTCCCCACCGTCTTCTTGACATTACACTTCCCTGATCCAGACCCGGGTTGTATCTAACTCAGCAGTTTAAATTCCCTCCCGCCATCAGCCATGCATTCACTCAAAACTTTAACACTACAGTGGCCTCTCTAGTCCCAGATTTGGATACTGCTGCCCAGGGCTACTGTTCCCAGAGTTTGGGAGGGCAGTGTGGCAGCTCCACCAGGCAGTACAGAAGAAGGAAGGAGACCACGAGGCTGCTCCATGTTAGGACATGGAGCTCCAGGTGGAAACAGGTGGAAACCACACCAGGCAGAGCTCTCTGTTGCCCCACAGGGGGTCTCGCAGCCCCCAGGGAGCTGCATGTTTTGGCTGCAGTGGCTGTGTGTTTCTGTAGGACATGAGAACTCTTGGGTCCCAGAGAGGAAACAGGGCTGAAGGAACCCAGGCAGGCAAACAGGGCAGGCTCTGGGAGATGGGTTATGGTGCATTCTCTCTGTGGCACTATAGATAGTCCTAAAATTACATATTTACATCAGAGCTGCTCAAAAAATGCACAGTTCCTCTCCAGGAGAGGCCTGTTGAGCCACTGTGGGTTGTCAAGTCCTGGCTGAAGCAGTTCAGTCTTTGAGTCCCTTCACAGAATACCCACTCTCTGTACACTTACCTGGCTTCTGCAAGGGAAAGGCCAGGACTTTCTTCTTCAGACTTTCTGGAGGCCTGTTCTGTAGGAAAGCCCAGTGTCAGTCAGATGCAGCACACCAGCTTGCCTGCTGGGTGGTCCAGTTACTGACAGTGGCTATGCCCACAGCATCCCAACACCCCAGAGCTCTACATCTCCTTCAAACAAAGTTCCTAAGCTTGGATGATGGCATGGCTGGCTATGCTTGAAAGGCAAGCAAACCCCAGACTCATTCTTCCATGACCGTGTGTGCATTGTCTTCAGGACAGAACACCACCTGGGTGCTCTCATGTGTACAACCACCACTGGAGTAACAGTGGCTGGAGACGAGCTGCCCCCAGATATCACTGGCTTGCCACCAGATATCACCGGCTTTGCCTGGACCATGTGTATGTCAAGAAGTTGTGCTCTCCTTAAAAATGTTGCTTCTTTACCATCTTTTCCCACCTCATCAGCATTGCTCACTGTGTTGTAGTGACTTCTGACACACAAACATGGATGAACACTGCATTTATGCTCATTTCAGCAGCTTTTAAATGTTGCTGGAGCAGTGTGTTGGGGACATATGGTCAACTAGATTTAGGTTCACTGCAGTTATCTTCCACCTCATCACCAAAGTACATGGGGTTTCATTCCTAGAAATGAAGGCCCTGACCTGCCTCACTTCATCCTGCAGCCCAGGAGCCACCCTGCAGTCCTGTGTCCAGCAAGCCTGGTCCAACACAGACATTCGCCCAGGGATGGATGAGGTGCCAGGTCCAGGCTGTGCCAGGCAGGACGGTCCCCGGGGGGATGGTGCACATTTCTCCTCTGACTTTACCTGCCTAACACACAAATCCTGCTTCTCTGCGGCCGTGTTTCCTGCAGCCAAATATTCCCAGCACATTCCTTACCTAAAGGTATTTCCTTTCTTAATCAGGAATTGCAGTAGAAACCAGGATTTCGCAAGCAGCACTTCCTGCTCAAAGCTAAAGGGAGGAGATCCCAAGTGAAGGACATCGTCCTTAACCTTTCAGCTCAGAGCACTTCACTGGCTGGTAGGACCAAAGGGAACTGAGTAGGGCTGGTGGGATTGGATTGCAGGTCTGTTGAATAAAGAAAGCCATCATAATGCAATATTAATTCCTCCAAGGCATTAGTACAGCACTGTGTTTGGTTTTAAAAACTTTAGCAACATGTGACTGCCACGTAATTAACTACATGGATTAAAACCTGATTCTTTCATTAATCTCAAAATATGGATCATTGGGAGTCATCAAAGAGCACAACCACATTTAGCAGTGACGCCAAAGGGCTGGGGTCTGGGGTCAGTGTATTCATTGGTGAACACAGTGACATAAAATCTCTGCTGCTGAAGCCTGTGGAATACGTATAAAGAGGGACAAACGCAGGTTGCTGTTACGCAAACCTGATTTGCCTGGTCATGGTACCATGACACTCACTGGCAGGTAGCTAAATACAAACTTACACAACACCAGAGACAGACATGCAGACTGTCTTGGCAAGCGGTAATTCAGAGACAGATTTAGGAGTAATCATAGATGATCATTTCAGCATAAGCTGCCAGTCAGGTGGTAGCTGAAAAGGCTGCTTACACAACCTTTTCATGTATAAATGAAGCTATCATCAGGAAGAAGTACGGCAAGGATCCCGGTATGCAGAGACTGTGAAATATCATAGCCCATGAAAGATCACCATTATTAGAATGTCTTTAGTCTTTATGGATATTTCCTTTTCTGGATAGAATATATACACATCTGTCTATTTATGTATATATAATTTGCATCTTTGTGGGTGTAAAATGTACATATATACATGTGCATATACTTATATACATGTGATCCCTGTACAGTCAGTACATGTAAAATGCCAATTGCCAGTGCTCACTTCAAGCCCAGCAAATATGCCAGAGGCATCTCAGGAGATTCAATATACCAGGTTTATATACCTGCTTTTTTGGGACATGGGACATGTCCACAGAGCCTTGCATGAGGTTCTAAAACAAACGGCCCTTGACACAGAAGTATTCTGGAGTCTGGTTGAGTCCAGAGTCCCTTGTTGAATACAGGAACTGTTTCGGAGTCCAAGTATAAGTACTGTGCAAACTAAGTTCTCTCTGTCTCTAGCCCACACCAAATGTCTCGTGAAGTGGCTGGTGAAATTGTCTCTTTTATAATGCCCAGCTTTCCTGTTGGTGTATGTCCCTGAGAAGCCTCCCACGGGTTGGTCTGTCACTTGGTAATAGTACGTCTTTAATTCAAACCTCAAGAACTGCTTTGCCCTAATGGCTAAACATTTTTCTTATCCCAAGTACTCCACTGAGGCAGGTGACTGCTCGCACATGAATAAGACTGCAGAATCTTGTTAGCACTGTGCCATTCACCACCAAGAGCTGCAATGCAACATGGCAAAGGCAGCAAGAGAACAAGGACTGGTTTCACAAATTCCCTGAGTTGTCTGGAGTCAGATCTTCCAAATTTTCAAAATACATTTGGTTGTGTGGACAAAGGCACAGAAAGGCCACGGGGCCGGATGCTGAAGGTGAACAAGCTTAGCTTTGAAACTACAGTGGAAGGAGTAAATTTAAGCTCCTGGGGAAGACTCTGCATGAACTGTGCAAGAGAAAATCACTTCCTTTGAAGTCCTTTGAAGGAGTCAAAGGATAAGGGAGACCCTTTTAATATCACCTAATTTAATTTCAAAAAGGCATTCAACAAGGTTTCTAATCAAGTTTTGAAGGAAGCTAAGAAGTTTTGAGACATGAGGGGAAATCCTTACATGGATACAACATTGATCGAAGGATAGAAAACAGCAGGAAAATATTCAGCTTTCCAGAGAGTGTGAAACTACTTAGTGATCTGTGCTGCAACTAACACTGCTCAACATGCTCTTAAACAACCTAGAGAAGGATGGGTAAGTAGGTGACAGTTTGCTGGAGGTGCTCAGTTAGTCAGGGTAATGAAGATTGGAGGTGATTGTGAAGAATTGCAAAAAGAGCTTGTGAAACAGTGACTGCAAGTTAAAATGGGAGATGAGATTCAGCATAAACATAAACTGATGTGCACAGGAAAAATAATCCTAACCTCCTGTGATGTGTTATAATTCATCTACTACCACTTCAAATACAAAATCCTGCGGTTATAAAAAATAGTTTTGTAAAAATGTCAGTACAAAGCTCAATAGCACTAAACCCAAACACACAGAAACCCAGGCAGCTCAAACGTTAGGCAAGAACAGAGATTGTTACACAGAGCTCCATTCCATTGTAGGAAAATTACACACGGCTGCTCGGTGAGAGTGGTACTTCCCAAATTCAATGTGTTTTAAACGAGTAGTCAATAAAGTCAGCTGGAAAAGAACCAGAGGCAGCCAACACACACCTTGATACCCTGCAATAGGCTTTGCTGCAGTGCTACAACCACCACATCAGCGACAGCATTGACTTGGGAAAGAATTATTATTTAGTCATATCACAACCTGCAGTCACTCCCTTGTCTCATGCTGGGTTACAGCACACCACATGCTCAACAACCATATGGGTTCTTCTCTCAGAATGCCTTTGGGCAGGACCCCATGGTAACAGGGAAGAAACTAATTAAACTTTTTCCAGGTCTTGCCTAGCTCAGTATGGGCTGTGAAAGGTAGACCAGGGATTAAACACATACATACTTTCCCACAAGAAAACAGCTGTAGAACAGTTTCCACAGCTATAAGCACAGCTGGAGCTGAATTAGGCTCCAAAACCCACCAAAAATGATTTTTTATCTCTGGGGTTCAGAACAGTACCTGAGAAGGTGCCACCTCTCTGTCTTGATGGTACCATGTGTAAACTTCTTGGAACGCGGCTGAGACTGGCGAGTTAAGAAGCACCCGCAGAAACCAAACTGAAGTGTTTGAGTATTCTCCTATGTTTTATTACTATAAAGATCATAAGTGTACACTTCAGCATATGGCTTTTCTAAAGAAACCGATTTGTAAGACAATGAATTCTTACTTCTACCAGGTTCGCACATGTCTTAACATTTTCAGTCACAACTCAGGACATGAAAGGCAGCAAAGGGAGAGCTTTCTCCTCTGGTCTTAGTGTGTGAATCTATTTGCTTTTGTCTGCAGGTGTAAAGATTGCAAAACCTTGTACAGAGGTGAAATCTTCCTTTTTATCTTCTAGAGATTTATAGTTGCAATAAAAAAAACTAATGGTCTTCAAGCAACAGTGCTGGAGGTGAGGCTGCAAAAACCACAGTGTGTGGGAAGAACAGTAGCTTTAATGAAGTTTGCCCCTGGCATTTGGCTTAAAAAGTAGCTACAAGTCTTGAAAATGGGTTAAGGTTAGACTGGGGCACATTATTAGACCACGGCTTTGTTATCACGGTGACACCAACACTCTTTTGGTTGAGCAGCCTCAATGTTTTCACAGCAGATTATAGCATCGACTTGAATCTGCTCAGCTGAGACAGAAATCATGGGAGGCACCCTCACGAGAGTCAGATTAGTCATCGTGCTCTGACCTTTCTGTGACCTACAGGCATATCTCTACCTAATGCCATTTCACTCAGAGATTGTCCTCTTAAATTGCTGGGGTATGTCAGCCTTCTGACACATCCAACAACGCGATGCAATTCCTTATGCTTAAAATAGGGCAGCATCTTTTGGAATAAGGAAAACTTCCTTGAAAGGGAAGAGCACGCCAGCCTTGTTCTTTACAGTCAGAAAGCTGAGGAATGAGCATCCCAACGCAGCTTTTTTCTTCTCCCTTTTGTGGGAAAGAAAGTTTGAGACTGATGTTCTTCGCTTTACCTTAGAAGATATAAAGGTTTAGGGTCCCTTCACTTGGCCTGACATGTGTATTACTTTCATTAATATTTGGTGATACAAATACTCAGCCATTAGAAGTTTCCTCTTTTCCTTTTGCATAAAAGAGCTTTAAATAGCCACAGGAATAACCTAAACTAGTGACAAAGAAGTAAAAACCTCCAGCCCCCAGATCCTTTCATGCATCTACCCACTTGAATTTCTTTAGTACTGGAAGTATAGATAATTCTGAAGCCATTTTCAATAATTTATGATCTCCTGGCAACATACAATGTGTACATTGGAACAACTACTAACAATCAGATCCTCAGATGCCATAGACCAATATTAATCACTGAAGCATACATAAATGTAAACAGTTATATGTTCTAATAGGGTATGCTTGTGTAAGTAGAGATCTAGAAACAGCTTGAATTAAGTTGGACACAACTGAAATTTCTGGGAAAAAAAAAGGAGTTATACAACTCAAATCTTCTGAGTTTTTGGCTTTAAGGTAAAAAAACCCCTAAACTTGCTCTTCTACTCATTAGAGTTCTATAAGAGGGAATTAAAATCATTGCCAGAGGCATGATGGCTCCCAAGCCATCCTTAAAACACCTCTCTACTCAGGCCAGGAATAGGAGAGAGGCTGCAATTGGTTCCAGGAAACCTCACCATAAATTGAAAATTTTAGAAGTTCTATTCAGTAAACAGATGAAGATTAGTAAGAAAATGGTATGGACCAAAGTATGTTGCTCAAGCAGAATCCTGCTGACTTTGCTCCCTTTTCCTTTGAATTGCTCTGGATTATGTTGCAGCAGCAATCAGGGTACTCTTCAATAACGTACTGTGCCACAGGAAAATACTTTTTGGAAATGCTCTATTGCTCAGAGCTTTTCATACCTTATACTTCTTCATACCCTGAATTAAAACTGGAGTTTTAGGTAACTCTGAAGGGTGTTTTAAAATCATTAACAAGGCCAGCTGTGCTACTAGCAAAACCATCACTCAAATGCATCCATCCTCACAGCTCCTGTCTTGAGCAGCTCAGCACAGGTACTATGTTATTGATTAGCGTAGAATCAGAGGACATAGGAAGAGACACATTTATGAGTCCCCTGCCTTCTCCTGTGCAGTCCAAGGCCCAGAATTTCCTTGCAAGCTCCCTTGAGTGATGACCTGGGAGCTCACCCCCACACACTCACCATTGGTAACCACCTTGAACTTACACAAAGGCTGATTAGATGAGAAGAAGTTGGAGTAGCTGGAGGTTTTTACCAGCACAGAAAGGAGGAGGAAGAGGCCTGCCTGACACTTAGGCGGCACATGTTCTCTGTAAAGAGAACATAACAGAGCCTTTAAATTCAGGTGCTAAAAAAAGACCATTGTCAGAGATCCCTTTTTACGTTACAATATTACCAAAAGGGACCAGCAACAAGTGATGATAATATTCTTTATACTAGGTGCCTTATACACCCATACTAACAGCATCCGTGTTTGTAATGTACCCTCTGCAAGTTATGCAGGACTTAAAAGCGTAACTAATAACGAAAATCATGTCCTAACATGAGACATTCTCTCGGTTGAAGAGCTGACATCATTTTCTGAAAGATACTGAAATGAACAGAAGGCTGCAATGTCTTTGGTTAATTTACTTTTAAACAAGGATTTGTAGTAGCTTTAGAAGTAAAATTTGAATACTGAATCTTTATTTGAGAAAGGATTATATCAAATATAAATAGAGGATAATTTCTTATATCAAATTCAATTACAAGTGCTTCATTTTTGTACACAAACAGACGAGATGCACCCCCTCCCCCCAAAAAAGGGGGGTAAAAAAAGATGCCAGTTTCCCTTCTCTAGAACAGAGCTGACTGAAACTCAATCCCTTAACCACAAACTACATGCAAGCCAGCTGAGCAGCTCCCCTGCAGAGGGCTGTAATGACAGCACAGCTCTGGTCTGTGTTTGGCAACAAAGAGCACAGGAATGACATCCGATGCCCAACATCACAACTTTAAGACACAGTCAGATGGCTATTATTTTCACTGCCAGAACTAAACTTTATTACCATGTGTATTACATACTGGTGTTTGATGCCAAGTACATTAAAATTACTTTAACAGAGGATTTAAGTGAGGAATATTTATTCTTCACTAAACAGGTTAAGAAGGAATGTAAAAACCTGTAAGAAATAAAACCTGTTTTAAGCTTTGTTTTGATTTTGGCAAAACAAACAGTTAAGCAACCTCCTGTTCTCTCCTCAGACTTACAAAGTACCAAAGAAGCATCTTTTCATTATCATGCAGCTGAAGAAAAAAAAAGTCCTATAAAAAAGTCAATGTCTTATGCTAAACATGGTTACAAACAAAAGTATTAAACACAAAACTCACAGTTCCTATTTTTAAATACAAATATTGTATTATATTATGAAATGGGCATAATTAAAATATATCCATGACTATAAATCTAGTAATTTCAAGCAAACAAACATGCTGTTTGCTTTCACATGGAAGAATTAGGATATTGTATGGTTCAAGCACTGCAGTCATTTCTGTCAACTCCTTGATGCCCAGAATGTCAAAGGGCCAAACACAGATACACATGAATTCAGGTCTGAATAGCACCAGGTGGTTTTCTTTTTTTCCCCTTTTAAAGTTATTAACACTTAATAAAATAAGTGATGTGACAACTTCCTGAAAGTGACATGCACAAGTAGACAATTTGCTTAGTCTCCAACTAATAAGGTAAAAGTTTTAGACAATACTGAACAGTTACTCATATATTTCATGGTACACAAGAAACCAGTGCTTCAACAGTATATCCTCAGTTCTCAAGTACAAAAATATCAGTTATGGATAGTCAATAGTTATCAAAATCTTTATTGGTACAGAATGAAAGCAGCATTTACTTTATTGTTTTTTAAACCATACATCATAAAATTCCCTAGTACACATGGGGAGGAGTGAAGTAGGCTCTGTACTATTTACCTGCTACTGATCCTAGGTCCAGATTTAAAATCTTTCCTGGCCAAATACAAACAGTATCATTAATAGCAAAGGGAAGGCAGTTCCTCAGTGTGAAAGGTCAGCATTTAGAGACTTACTAAAGCACTATTTTTGAAACAATACATCACTTCAATGTATAATTACATACACTACAAGTGGAAAACAAGTTTTTATTAACAAGAACAATTGAGACTGGGCATAAACGTCTTAACCACAAACCCTGGAAACATTATGGGTGCTTTGATGTGGCCCTTTTTGGCAAGAGAGTAAGAACAATGAAGTATGGCTTTTCAATCTTCCTTTAAAAGCACGTTTTATAAAATTCTGTAGCTTAAATTATTTAGAGGACCCCTAAAATTTTTCAGTAACATCATTTACTAATTAGAAGCGTTAATTACATCACTAGATTAAGCCATTAGCTGATAGTTGATCACCAGCATAATGCAGGAGCCATTTGCTGTTGGGTTGTTTTTAAGGGAGGTACTTTTCTAGTGAGAGCCATCCTACAGTACTATCAAACATCTCAGAGGTTACTACATAGCTTCTCAAATAAAATCCTCATCAGTTTCATTTTCCAGCAGATACTCATATCAAGCAGATGCAGAGAGCAAATACAGTCGAGTGCAGACAGTTCCAAAGTATCTCAAACACATTATTTTACAGCTACTCTCTGCAAAATAAAAGCCCCTCCTCACCCCAATGAGACAGGGCAAGAAGGGGAAGCAGGTCTGCCATTCGTGTAGGAGTTTGGCTAGCATAAAGTTTTATTAAAGTTGTTAACAAAAATAGTTAAACATTTTTACAATTTAACATCCAGTCTGACAAAAGGCAAATCAATGAAAAAAATACAAAAAAGTAAAAAAGTGCACTACCCAGTCCAGTATTTTGCTTTAAAGTCATGTCACTTACAGCATATGAAAAATAAACCCAGAAGTGTAATTACTTTAAAATACACCGCTTCCATATTTCAGTATTTTACACATATATTCTATAGTGGAAGAGGAGATCTCTTAAAAACTTTACTCTTAAAATATTGAGGTGCATATGCCAAGTGGGATAGACTTGGCAAGTTAAGTTGCAGTAGAGAATCCTTTCAGATTTGGCATTTCATTTACATACCTTACTGTGCTAGCAAGGTCTGTAGTACCTAAACCTTCTAGTAAGAACAGCAATTTGCTTTAATGCAGATTTACTAATACAGACAACTACAAGAAATGGTGAGGTCAGCAATTCTATGGGATCTTAAGGAGATATGAGTCCTGATTTAGTTGTCAAATGGTACAATGTCACAACAAACTTTAAGGCCATGTTTTATTTGCTGATTAATGGACAAAAGGCAATGGATTTCCCTCCCCACCAAATATTTTCTTGAAAGTCTGTGCTCATAAAAATCATGAAAAGTTGGAAAGACTTAATTATTGAAACTTTAAATATATTTTACACAATCTTGTTTGTACAAAAATACAAGTTAAATATAAACATAAAGCAATCATGATAATTTTATGTAAATCCATTTTGTGATATTCTGTTATATATAAAAAAGTTTCTCAGCTCTGTCTCATTTGTGAAAAGATCAATACCAGATTGAATCACCACTGGCAAAGGGCCCAAAAAAGCACACTTTAGCATTAAATATGTTTTACAATGTAAGTACCATTTCCTGATTTCATCTTTTCTAAAGACTGGCAAAAGATAGGGCAGTATGTCCATAAACCAACAAATAATTTGGCTATGATGTCATAAAACACAAACACACAAATCTGCACAATAAACCCAGTAGCTATGCGGTACGTACTTGTTACACACACACATACACAGACATGGAATGAAACTTAGTGCGATGCCACTTCTAGTTCACTGCTCTTCAGCCTGGCATTTTGTCTTACTTCATCAAACGAATACGACTTTGTTACCTTTCCATTCTTAAATACTGTATGAAGGAGATCCTGCAAGAAACACCACTGGTTCAGCAAGAGTGATTTGGCAACAACAACATAGGTTATACAAACTCAAAAGTGAGCACCCAAACCCTTATGCCTGGTAAGACTAGAGCTTTACACTGTCAAGACACTAAATCTTTACAGCTTCCTCTGACACCTTTCACTAACGGTTAGGCAGAAAAAAAGCTGTAGGCCACTCTGTGCACAGACAGAAGCTTTGCGTTGAGTAGGCCCTAAAGTGAGCTGTCCACATCTGGCCAAACCCAAATATACATGCTAAATACACCTTACTAGCTTACAGGCATTAAGAAAGGTGACAGATAACCAACTAAATACAATTCAATTAAAGATCTCATTTAAAACTCTGCAATTTCCTCTAGAGCAACTATGAAAAAACAAAAATCAAAATCTTTCTTCAGTCTCCTCTGCACAAACGTTTTGCAGAACAGTGCATCCAGAAGTGTTTGCAAACAGCACACTGAAACAGCAACAAGCACAGCTTTGTACAGAAGCTGTGCTGTTGTGTGTTAGCACAGCAGCAACACTGAGCAGTTGCTGTGCCTGATGACCTATCGCAAAGACATGTGGCATTAGGGCAATGGGACCACACGAGTAGATTTCCCTGTAATTTCCCAGATAGGCCCAGAACCTGTACAACAAATAGACCTCTCTAATGTCCCAGGACAATTTCTTTTAATGAATTATTTCACCTGTCCAAAAATTAAGGAAGCTATATATATATTGCTTAATTTGAGAGCCAAAGACTTGTGATTTGTTTCACAGAGATTTCTCACCATTAGGTGCCTCCCTATATATATATAAATATGTGATGAATATTAATCACAAACATATACATGCATATTTGTATATATGACTTTGAAAAATACTTTTTCCTACATGTGTTTTCTAGAATACATTATCTACAATGTATTGTTTTCCTACATGTGTTTTCTAGAACACATTATCTACAACATATTGTTTTCTGTCTTGAAATTTCTCAGATCTCAGTTTTATGCTTACTGGTGCATAAAGTAATGCACCTATTAGTACTCCTCTGCCTAGCAGCACAGAAATGTGCTTCTGTATACCAGAAACCTAAAACTTCCAGCTTCTAAAGACTGAAGTGCAAGTTGATAACTTATTTTCAGTCCTCTCAATTCAGGGAGACTCAACATGCTCTAAAGTTAAGCATTCCATTGCTTGCATACTGAAAGCATAGGAGATATCAAACTCAAAGCCTGACATTGGCATAAGTTTGTGACCATTTTACTGAAATAGCACTTCATTTTGCAGTTGTAAAGAATTAACATGGAAACTGAATTCCTATTTTAAATTTAAATCTTTGAACACTGGGTAACTACTCCAGGTACAGAGCATTAACACCTGAAGGAACTGTTTAAAAATCTCAGTGGTTTAGTAGAAACAAATTTTAGTTATGGCTGTCCCCCTCCCACCTCCAACTCAGATCACTACTCAAACTGTGCAACATAGCCTATACAAACCTATTTATTAGCATATATTCTGTAACATTAGTTTGGGGAAAAAGCAACAATGTTCTCTGCTTTCTGGAGATACACAAAAGAGACAGATTTCTAATTGTAAAGCCTGAAGATTCAACTGGCATCCTAACTTTCTGCTGTTACTGAATCTAGCACCAGGGACATTTGAGGTATTAAGAAGGGAGTTAAACAAAGATAATGAAAAATAAATTCTGAAACTAAGTTTTTTAACTAGAACTTGCTTTTTCTCAGTCTACTTTTGCATGAGGAATGATGTAATGCACTTTGGAAATCCATACCTGTCCATACTCTTCAAGGTCTCCCTTGCCTTCTTCAAGTGTCACATAATCTCCAGCAGGTGTCCTATGCAATGATAGTCGTCCTTTCTTTGACCTTTTGTTCGGGTCGGCAACCGGATCCTTGAAGACATTTACCTAAAGTGCAAAGAGTATTTTATCTTAAAGGAAAGGGCTTTGTGGAGCTTGTGTACCAGTGCAGGTGGTGGAAGTGTAATGGGAAATGTGTCAAGGGTTTTCAAGTGGGGAGGCATCTATTGAAAACACAGTGGTAAAAGTTCTACTAAGACTTACCCCCAGACCGTTGGTCACCACATAACTACACTTAAAGGAACAGTTTAAGAGGTCTCTGGTTAGTTTCTGCAACAAAGCTCCACCAGATCCAAAGGCAATATTCTCAATACTCCATTTATTCTTCTTCATGCCCTCCACAATCTAATGAGAAAGAATATTATGACAGAGCATATTTTCAGGTGATGGCATTTTTCCATGAAAATATTACACTACTTAAACAAGATGCTTTTACAGACAATTAGACCAACTAACATTCAGTTTCCAGGACATGTACATAACAATTCTGTCAATACTTGGCACTGGGTTTGCATTTTTAATTGCGATTCCAGCATGGCATAACTGTAGAAAGCTTTTGTCCTAAAAACTATTTATCATGCCAGCATATATACTTCTCAAAATAGGGGTAGTACAGTAATGCAGTGCCCAGACAATCAGAACTCTAAAGAAAAAGAAAGACTATAAGGGAGTATTTCAGAGCCTTCCAATTACTCAGAATTATGGGAAGACTTCAAAGCATAGCATGTATCCTGAAACAAAGCAGTCATCTTACTCAGCAACCCCAGAAAGTTATTACCCACTTGAACAACAACTTCAACAGAGCAGTTCTCCCAAAAATCACGTTGACTAGAATTAATTAGCAATTTTGAAGATGGGAAATGGAAATACATAAAGCTGCTCAGAAAGTTTGCTTTGCCATATTCTCAGGCAGGTATATACAATGAACTTCACTGCTATCAGCAGTCAGTTAAAACTTACTATATTGTTTCCTCCTACCTTCATTCTGTTCAGACAAACATGACATCCTCTAGCCTGGAGTAATGGGTGCTAGTTGAGTCATGCTCATAAATGGCCAAGATTTGTTTCTCTGACCTTTTACCCTTATGACAGCCCAAAATGATGCTGATAGCCCCAACACAAGAGTGTTTGAACTCCTATCTCCTAACCATTTTACTAAAAAAAAAAAAAGTGTGTGAGAAAACTTCAGAGTGGCTGAAACAGCAAAAATCCCATTCATCCAGAAAAAAGGAAGGTGAGAAACAGAATGGAATGACATAATCAATGGGAACAGCAGTTTTAGAAATCAACATCAGAAATCTGGTAATCTTCATTCTGTGCAGTCTCAGCTTCCTGCATCAAACAAAAATGTCAGACTAACACTGAGCGGAGCGATTTCATGAGCTACTGATGTCAAACCACCTTTTTTAAGGGACAGCTAAGGCAAAACTAAAGTTTCATTCATAAGGGAAAAAAAGAAAAAGGCAATTCCAACTTCAAACAGCGGCAAACAGGTGACTAATGTAAATATAAGGGCATGCTATTGAGAACAGAAGAGTATTCTGCTTACCCGTTTAATCACATACAGACTGTCTCTTCACAGATACTCTCAGTCTGAACATCTGAGAGAGGCCAGCCAATGGGAGAGGTGGACTGCAGAGCTACCACCTTTTGAAGGTATGCTCTAAACACATCTCCACTAATTTTTGGCAGGGATTTTCCCAGTAGAGATCTCATCAGTGTGTTTCTATCATTCTAATGGTACCAGCTTACTCAGCCTCATCTAAGAGGCCAAGGAAAATTAGTCTTGGGCACTACCGCCATAAGTTCCACTTTGGAAGCCTTGTCTCGTGAACAAATACCCCACCTCAGCACATGAGGAACCTGTGAATTTTAGCAGTAGTCATGTCTTTTCAAAGGGCGACCATGCACAAAAGGAGTACGTATTTTCAGGTGATTAGGTTCTCCCAGAAGCAGTTGAAAGGGGTACTCAGGGAGAATAAAGGATTGCAACAAATTAAATTCTCCCTTAAGCTTCTCAGAACGAGCAGAGGATGACAAACGAAGGGTAAGAAAAGAGATTTTTGTATACCCTCTACTTCAGTATAAGGCCAATAGTACTGTAAAAAACCAGACTTGACTGGGCCTGGATATGGGCTCTGCTTATCTACATCATATTTTCAGAAGGCAAATGTAAATAAACCCCACCTGGACTCTGATCAAGTTCTGTCCAGCTGCTGACCTAGCCTGAAGCTATGTGAACTGCTGGCCAAGCCTGAGCAATGTACTCTGCTCCTTTCCTTATCCAGTTTCATAGATCAGGTCTGACACTGAACTCACTTCAACATGCCTGCATGATGTAGTACAAAAGCCTGGTATAGACAACATTCTACCAAGGCTTAGACTTCATGTTTACTGATACTTGTAGGTTAACAGATGCTAGTACAAGTACAGCATAGTTTGGCCACGGCTGCGTAACCTTCCTGCCTGGATGAGAAGAAACGTGAGCCTCTTTCAGCTACTGTTCCTGCTCTCATTTGCAGATGGTTTGTTCATCTTGTGCCATAGGCACAACTCCTCACCCTAGCTGAGGAACTGGCTTCCAGCTTTCCTCTCCCAAAGGGTTTCCTTACTCAGACTGACCTTTGGCTGGTGAGGGGTGGGGAAGGGAAATCGAGACAAAGTTGAAAGACAGCTGTGACTTTACCAGTGACTCACAGCAGAGGCCCAGGTAACAACTTCCTTAGGTATGGGGAGGAGATAGCAAACAGCAGTAGTAATAGGGAAGAAAAGGGGAAATCTGAAATAACTGAAGCCTCCACCAAAGGAAAACAATTCAGAAAAATTTCTCATCTCACACTTTCATACATATACAGGGAGAACAGTTCAGGTGTCAAGGTTCTGACCAGCTTCCTCTGACCATTATGAACATGATTAATGTATCTCCTGTGACTCCAGATTAGAGGATTTTCTTTGTATAAAAATTTAAAGACATCTGGAAATTGAATGTTCAAAGAAAATCCTTTGAAAGTGTAGTACGTTGTGGAGTTAGCAGATTGGACTGATTTTAAGAAGTGAAAATGCTACAAGAAAGTCAGAAAAGGTTCCTTACCTGTTCTACCAGCATCCCCTATTAAAACAAAGAATTTTAAAATCCAGTTTATACTGATATAGAGTTGTTTTCTATATTGTTGTTTCTAACTATCAAACTAGCGGACAGCTAGTTTGGATATAGTCAAATGAGACCAATCTGTCATTACTCATTCTAGTTTTTCCTGTTGTACCCATTACCTCTCATCTGTCCCATAACAATAAGTCATGCCTAGAAACTAAGACTGATAGGAAGTAATGAGAACAATCACTTGCATAGGCTATAAGAGGGGGGGAGGGAGGAGAAAAATGGGAAAACAAAACATTCATATAATTCATTCATGTAAACTCCTTTGTGAAAAGAATGAATTATACTTCAGGGTTGAGTTGGGTTTGGGTGGTTTGTTCATTTTATTTTTCAATGGCAAGCTATTACCCAGTCTTTCAGAAGTCAGCATCGTAACCTTGGGTTTGTCAACATGAGAGGATAAAGAGATGTATTAAATTTCAGCATGACTAACATTAGGCTGCAAGATCATGGGTCTTTTTGCTCCAACATAACTTGCTGCTGTCCAGTGAGAAGCGTCTCTTTCCTTTCTGCCTGCTTCTCCCAGCTCAAGACAACAGTTCATTTTCTCTCCTGTATTGTGCTGGTGAATGCTGGCTCATTCTGAGGACCAATTTAATTCACTGAACCACAGAACTGATCACTTCTGGCCTAGTTGGCTTGCTGCTACATGTGTGGGCTACATTAGTTTAATGACCAGTGAGTGGTTCAACGCCATGAGGTACACAGCAAGACGAGAGAGTCAGGAAGAGATGAGAAGGTGGCCACTAGGCAGGAGTGAGTTATATCTGCTCTTTATGACTTATGGAACTGGATCTTCAACTTCTTCTATGTATTGCAGGTAGACTTTTCCTCATAATCAGTTACAGTTTTATAAGGAAAATGTGTAAACAGGCAGATCATCTGAACAAAGATTTGTTCCTTCTGTCTCTCATCCTCTCCCATTAGCTGCTGGAATTATTTCCCTGCTCTACATAGAACTTGGAGAGCAATTCATTTTTATCTCTAACGTAAAGATTTTAAATCCTAGTTTTAATTTTTTATTAAAATTGATATTATATGAGCATCCTTGAATTTTGTCCAGTTACTTCCGTAAGTATATAACTTATGGAAAGCAACCTTTGAGTTCCTTACAAGAAAGGATTTATAGTCCGGTTGCTTTCCTGTCACAATTCATGAAAATCTCAATCACAACATACTTTGCCTAACACAGGCATTGGTCCTGTTAAGCAGCTGCTGAGAACACGCAGAAGTTTATTTAAAAGACTCTTCCCCTGATATTTAATGATAAGAGCTTCTTTCCAGCCATTAGCCTTTCATGCCTATACTTTGTTAAGCACATCAACACAGCTGTATATTCTCAACAGCTACATGGGGCAAAAAAATAAAGTTTGCTTTAAGACTATTAGAGGAGGAACAAAGTATAGTGCATGACTGCACTACAGCTGGCATATCAGTAACAGTCTCAATATTAACTGGTCTCTAAGGATCTGAGTGACAAACTTAATTTCCACCATTGAGGTTCACATTATGAGTCCATTTGAGAAGTGCAGATAGTTTCAGATTAACTAAAACCCAACCCTGATGTCTCTCTTGAGGAACAGCAAAAATTAACTTTGTTAGGAAGCCACTAAGGATGTGCCTATCTAGAAAGCTAAGACAAGTGTCAATAGAAATCAAGTAAAATTAATCTTAAATTTCTCCACCTTATTGTTGGTTTTGAACTCTAATTCAGCTGACAATGAACGATCACAGACAAACCTGAAAAAGATAAGTCCTCCTTTAATACACCCCTCATCTGTAGTTACTGCAGTTTGTACCTTTGTGACCACATTATATTATCTAGTATCTCCATCTAGTCAATAGTGGGGAATAGGTAGCTTCAAGCATTTAGTATCTACTAAATAACTAATTTTTGTTTTGATGAATTGCACTTTTGACTCAGACTACAGTCTAATCTTCAACAATGCACACTCCACTAGTTGCTGTATCAATGAACTGGCCTCCCTTGTTTTTAAGAGCAAGTCTCCTTCAAATCTACACCTTTGATACCTGAACACTTCAGATGGTATGTAACTAATGATCCAAATCAGTTAGTTACTACTATTCCTATGGCACAGCAATCATGCAGTGTGCCTTAGGTATCCATGAAAGGGCTAAACATTGCATGACTTTGACCTGAATTAGACTTGACAAGTAGGATGAAAGCAAACAAAAGGAGAGACAGTGGGAGGAGACTGTTACAACAGAGGGAATAAGGAAATGCCTTTTAGGTTTTTTTATGCATCTTAATAATTCCCTGTGGAGTTATAATGAATTTATTTTATGCATTAGGATATCCTGTCAGCGTCAAATGAAGGGCAGGGTGGGGTCAGCAGTTTCTGCTGCAACATCTGACTAGTCATAACCGAATCCAGGTTAAATATCAAGATTGCCAGTGTCACCCTGACACATGAACAGGATCTCCTACCTCTTGCAACGTGTTGATATCCACACCATCCCCCTGAATAACTCTGAGATACGGTGGCAGCAGCTTGTAGCCTTTTGAGTTCTCTGTAATGGGAAACTTCTTCCCCAAGATCTCCAAGACCTATTGAAAAGAGAAGAGAGAGTTCAAAATTAGAATATACACCTGCCATTCCAATAAAGAAACAACTTCCACATTTGAGTCATGCTCTCTCAAGAAAAGAAAAATACATAAGTATGCCCACATATCCAGCTCTAAATCTACCCACATAGACTCAGAAACAAAAACCATTAACAGCCATTGTGGTGGAAGCCATTAGATTAAAGCAGTCACAGACCATACAGCCTTTATGAACTTGTACTCAAAAGCTAATCAGAACCTGCCTGCCTTCTTTCTATCTTTGGTTGCTGTGAGTTTTTGCTATTAAAGATGTCAACTGAAGATTCTGCTCTTCTTTTGACCTCCCTTAAGATGGTGGATGAAGTTTTCAGTTTTCTGAGATTTTTGTTAGCCACTAATAATTAAAATGAAACACTTCAGTTGGGAGTTTTTCTTATCAGCTCTGATAAAGATTATTCAAAGTTCATGTGTGATGTCACTTGTCCCAAAAGAAAAGTGATAAAGCTGTATGTATCCGACTTGATACAGTATCAACATAACTAAAAGCTCCCCTACTTCCTTAATAAAGCAGGGCTGGCAACTACTCGAATTCAGATAGAGCAACAGCTTTTATTATAGAACTGCAACAATCGTTGTGCCCTCTAAAGAGCTATGAGGCAAGAATCATTTTTTAACTTGGACGTGCCACTGACTTAAATGTATGCCTTAAGAGAGAAGAGTGTTAAACTTGTCTTTGTAGCATAAGCCAGCAAATTACATTAATACACAACTAAACTTGGCGGTAAGAAGTTCTATTGGCCTGGAATTTACTAATGCTCAAGTTGTTTCCCATTTTATTTGTCATGAAGTGATGAAAAGTTTCTCCTTATAGAACCATGTCAGCAACATTAGACCTGGTAAAACTGGTAACTGTTGTAAAAGCTTCAAGAATGGGTTTGATGATAGGAAAGATTAAATTATTCAGACTGCCATTTTCATGTGTACATTGAAATGAAGCAAATGTTTACATTTTTCATAGGTCCAAATTATCCAGCATCAACTACATACTACACATATCAAGTTAGAGCATTATGTTCCCTATGTTTATTAGCCAGCCAGCACAAAACAAAAAATTACCCTTCCCAAGAGTGTATATCAATGACTTCAAGAAAGGACTGATTACCTTTAAAACAGTGTCAAGCGGATTCCCAGAATCTGGTCTAATAATAAGCGGTGCCTCTGGACTTCGGTCTTCAATTATATGCCTCAAGTCATCACCCCATATTTTTTCACAAGCATTGTAAATGTCATAGCTGTCACTAACCACAGATACAGGCACTGAAGAAAACTGTGTCACTATGTGTTCAAAAGCATCTTTTTCATGATCTTTCCCCCAAGCTGTTATGGTACTGTAAAGTCAATTGAAAAATCTCTATTAGACCAGCATTAATATGTAAACCCACACATTGTGTATTTCCTACCAGTAGCAGTTCAAGATAACACTAGGCAATACGATTACAAGACAGCATAAATTATGTGCTTATCAGCTCTGTGTTGCATAGACAGTAAATATACTATACACTAAGTAAACAGCACCCTGTTATCTTTGACAAGTCAGACAAACACTTGACACGTGAAACCTCTCACATGCAAATGTGATTTTTTTCTTTATTTATTTAGTATTTGTGAGTTATTCTTAAATCTGAAATTCAGGCAGTTGGGGAACTACAGATGCAAGAACAGAACATCCGCCCTGGCAACTTCAGACTACAAGGAGGGAAGCAGAGCACTAGCAGCGTGTGTTAGGAAAACCTTAGAAGAAAACACTATTTATTTTCTTTTTTAATACGCTCGCTCATACAAGCTTTCTTCTAGAGGAACCTCAGGGCATTACCCTTGGTACAAGGGTACAGGCAAGCACATAAAACAACGCTGCTAAGACAGGTAGTAAGTTACCGAATGCCAGCTGACTTGCAGTAGCTGTTCTGTATGGCACTGTCACAGATCAGATTGTACAGATCAACTGACTCTAGTAACTTGTGTGTGAACACCTACAAATGCTCTCATGCAAAAAACGTGTGCAGTAAGAGCTAGAGGGCATTGAAGTTTTACCATAAAATGCCACCATTAACTACTGTGTGGAGAAGCCCCAGAGCATAGTAGTGAAGAGACAAAGCAAAATGTGTTTCAAAGAGCCTGGGGCAGCCCAAGGAGCCACCCTGGTGGCATGCCAGAAGTAAGCACCACGCTCATAACACAACCTCACGTTGGAGGTTGTGTAACAGCAGATCAGCTCTGGAAAAATTCAAGCTTTTGCATGAGAGGCTTTTTATGTATTAACTTGGAAAGGGTGACTGCAGTCTGCCTTTGGCAATGTGAACTTTAACTAGGGCAGTTTAAGCTGTCCGCTCTCATACCACCACTTCAATATGCTGTGCAAAACATGCTTGCTCCCTTGGCTCCACTGGCTTGCTTTCATTACAAAGAATTTTATAGTTGCTTGGGCCATCATTTTTGGACTTGACTGTAGTATTAAACTAAGAGTTTCAGACAAAATTTATCACTTCTACTGATCAAGCAGGAGGTCTAGAACAGCACTACAGAAGGGTCCAGAAAGTTATGTGCTCCTTTAAAGATGCCTACTACCCTACAAGGGTTGCTCGTGTAAGCATTTCTATTACCTGTCTTGCAATCCTAAATGAAAATAGTCACTCTTTAAAAGCACTAGATTTTTACTTGATAGGAAAAACCCAGCAATCCTTTCCTTTATATTCTGCCCATTTCAGTCTGCAAACATGCAAGTAAAATTCAAGGATCTGTATTCACTTCTGAACTTCTACAGGATCTGGATACAAAAAAAAAAATCAGAGCTCTTAATCTCAAATGTCTCAATTCTTTACTATCAAAAACTCATTCACAACTCCTAGTGAGAGATCAAGGATTTACCATTCGCTAAATTAGTTATGCTAACAGGAATCTTTAGACCAACTGCCTCTTCTGGAGGGAGAATATTATGTGGGAGAATCCAGAATTGCAACTTATATGGTTTTGCATTTTATGATTTTATGTATAAAACAAAATTCAAAGTTCATAATGTGAATCCTCAATATCTACTTTAACCTGTAAGCCTTCAAGTCCATTCTAAAAAGAATCATCCAAATTCACTTAGACACTGATAATAAGATTATAGTTAAAAACATTTGAACACATTACAGTTAAGAACAATCATGCCACCGTTGTGCCCCTAGAACATACAGAGGCATCCGTTTTGAACTTCAGCCTCAACAGCTGGATCAGTCATGGCTAATAGTGTATGATATAAGTGAAACAGCTTCTGGATACAAAGATGGAGAAAGAATTACATTTTGTTAAGCTATATTAAAAAGACATTAACAGCCCTACCTGTGTTCAGCAGCTGGAACAGAATACCCTGGAACCGGATCTTTTGTACCGTAGTACTTTTTAATTAATGCAATTCCTGCTACAGTGTCTGTTCCTTTGAAGTTTACCAAATGAGCTGAAGCTCCTATCCCTGCAGTCTGAAAAAGACACAACTTTCAGCTGCCATGTCAAATATAGATGCCTAAATCCAGTCACCGCCTAGCAGTATCTGTAACAGCAAAACTGACTTGGTTCCTGTTTAACCAATAACCTCTTCATGCATTTACACAGTAAAGACACTTTCCATATAGAAGAAAGCTCTCCCAGTCCAGTGTAACAGTTTTGACACATACCTATCCCCTCATCCCAAATATCCCCTCTCCACAGTAAGTCCAAATACAGCACTCTATACATTTGCAGTTCCACTGCTCAACAAGGACACAACTGGTAACAGATACATGCTACAATCCTTTATAGTTAAGAACCATTAGACTCCTCAAATTATTAGACAAGTCATATTACCTCTTGTGAAGAAACTCCTCTGTAGCCAAAGTCATGCAGTTTATACTCCAGTCCATCTAAGCTGCCAGATGTCTCTAGCAAATATTTGGCCAAAATCTTTTTCTGCTCTCTAGAGTTTGTAGCAACTGTGATTGGATACCATGACTGCACAAGAATGGTCTACAACAAAACCCATCATATTATTAGGTGTAGGTTTGCTTAGGACTTGAAAAATCCCAACTTGGCATTTAATCATGCACAAAAGGGTCTAATTATTTTCATCACCCATGCCTCCACAGGTTTGCTTTATGACTAAAGTAATTAGCCTTTATAATACTTTTATAAGGCAGGTCAGTTATTGACCATCTCTGGAGTTATCACTCCCAAGCTACAGCCACACAATTCCCCCCATCCTCCTTTCCTTGTGGATAAAAGCACTGTAAGATTTTCCTTTAAATTTGTCACAATCTCTTGCCAGGAGGAGAGAAGGTCTCTGTAGGAGCCCTAAATAAAGAACCCAGGCTTATTTAAAGCAGAAAATGAAAGCTGCCAGAGATTTCCCCTTAAACCAATATGTGATTCAGCCTTTAAGTGCATTAATATTTACCTAGAAAAAATATGCAAACTTTCCAAAACTGACCTCAATCCAATTTGTGAGCCAGTAGCACTCTGGATCTGTGTTTTCTACTGTGAAAAGGACATTTCCTCTGGGAATTACAGAGCCCTCAGGAACAGCCTTTATTTCTATAGGAAGATGGCCATCATATTTCTGTGTAAGAAACAGTAATACTGTTAGACAACAGGAAAGATTAGGACTTACCTCTCACTTTCTACATAACTACATACATATAAAAGTCAGGCTACGAGTTTATTTATAAAGCCTTTTTCTTTTTAATTTCTTTCAGCCCTAAAAATAACTCCATTTGTTTGCATACCCGTCAGTCCAAATAAATAAATAAAAATCCATATTTATCAAAATTAGGAGGAAAATCCTGTAACTTAAAATTAGCCTACTTATCCAGCCAAATACTGGTTATCAGGTGTACTCCTTGTGCAAATTGAGTCAGGAAGGCCTAAATGTTCTATAAAAACATGTAACTTCTACCCACAGAACAAGAAATACTCGCTGCTCAGTTTTCTGCAGTGCTTCTACATCAAGTAAGATTGATAAAAAAAAAAAAAGAAAAAAAAAGGTTAGGTATTATCTAGGGTTTCAAAAGAAATCTCTCGTTTTGCTTAGTATAGAACATAGAATCATAGAATAGTTAGGGTGGGAAAGGACCTTAAGATCATCTAGTTCCAACCCCCCTGCGATGCGTGCTTTGTCAATTTATTAGAGCAGGATCCATTTAATATCTATTTTAAAGAATATTTTATCATCTCAATTATCCTCTAAACATGTCATTCTTTTGTCAAATTCAGTCTTTCTTCCCTGAAGGACTATACAGTGTGTGAAATATGCCTTTTGAAAAAGAATAAGCTGCAAACAGCAACCTCAAAAGGGTAGTTTAAACTTTCTGAAAGAGCTCTGCAAGCCAAACTGATAATACTTATTTTTGTACATTAATATTTGTTGACAGAAACTATTCTTTAAAGGCAATAAAAATTGCATTAATTCAGAGTAATTACACTGATTCATAAGTAGCATCTAAGCTTACTCTCCAGTGCCCCAAACACATCAGAAGTGTCTTCTACATTACAGTTTAAAAGTTTCTTTGAAAGTATAATATGCTGAAGCAAATTGTGTTTATATACCACACGGGGTTTAGTTGTCAGACTGGGAGATGTCTGTTTGGATTAACAAAGGACAATGAAGTCTTCAAAATGGCTCAAAATAATTTACTAGTGATTCAATGAAGACAAAGGTATAGTTAAATGAAAGAACGAAACACTTCAAAGTTGCTGTAGGTGTTGACTTTGTCCATGGAAAAAAAAACCAATATGGTCATTCCATAGCACTGTGTTATACCCCTTTCCAAAACTGTTAGGTAGAATCAACTTGTACAATTCAGGGCTTACATCTCAATCACTTGGATCAGTTCCTGCCAACTTCCAGCCTTCACACCACCCCCATCGCTCTCCAAGCAGTCCATTCCTCTCTTTCACCCCTTCACCCTATCAGTATTTACTCGTATAGTTACTCTCAGTACAAATTAACACATGTACATTTCAAATTCATTTTGGCACTTCACTCATACAGCCTCTGCTCCCTCCACTTCACCAACGCTACAGGTTAGGTAACAGAGCCAGAGAGCAAACTGTGCTTGGTACGTGAACTACGCAGGAATTCAGGAAGCAGAAGGAGGGTCTGTGTGTGCGTATAAGGGCATACAAAGACCCAAAGGATACATACACTTCCTGTTTGAGACTCACCAGCATGCAAGATCAAGAAGTAGAAGTCGTATTTATTTATACATATGCACAATTTTAACAAGAAAACCTGACAAAGGAAAAAGCAACCTATACAGGGGGCATTCAGGAAGGCTCCTTTTAACTAAATCAAAAGCTGATCAGAATTAGTTAAAACTCAGTGTGGACAGACATGCAGCATTAAAAGCTTATTAATTCAGTTTGGTCAAAGAGGGATCAAGATTACTTTAAATGCAGATGAGAGCAGTTCACAACATATAACACAGCCTGAAAGGGAATACAGATTGAATTCACATCTGTAGTTACTTGAAATGGATGCAAGTCCTCTACAAACCGCTCCATAGCTCCCTCTTAGAAAACCGTGGGCTTATTTACCTTGCTGCCATTTGCACCATTTAGCTGAAACCCACTTTTCTCTTGCACACTTTATGGTCCACCTTGGTTGCAAGATGACATCCAGATGTTATCAGACAGATGCCACCATAAAATAATTGCAGTCAGATCATCCAGGGAAAAAATACATGCAAAGAACTAAAAAAAAGTGTTTTCAAATGCCAAAAATATGCATGCACTAGAATCTACAATGAAATTTAGCATTTAATTAATCTGCAGAGATTAGAACAGCTCCAATGAATGCTATTAGCCTGAATCTGCTGCTTTTGCAGAGAAGAGATGTTTGCAATTACTTGAAGACTGACACCTTTTGAAACAAAAGGGGAAGAGGGTAATTGTGGAAAGACTTAATTTGAATGATTTTCATGTCAGGAGTGCTCAAGCGTTGTACTTCATAGTAAAGTTCAACCTAAGTATTTGAAAAATTTAGGAAGCAATTGAACAAAATATACATTTTCTGGAAGTATTTACACAGGCAAGAAGTTGTAATGCTTTCTGCATTAGAATAAAAACGCTTATGATTAGGCATAGAAAGTAATGCAAATGATGCAAGCAACCACTAAGCACCGCATTACATATGAAGACTTGGCAACAAGCCCTCTCTTATACTAGCTGGCTGATGGCAACCATAAATCCTTATTACCTACAAAGCCATATTTGGCATCTGAAAGGATGAAAATTACTTTTCTCCAAAAAATGACAATTACATGATTATTCTTTGACAGCTGCTTCTCCCTGTACACTAAACATAAAAAGCTAAATTTATCCAGTCTTTACTACCATTAAAATGAGAGACTGCTCTACAGTTGATTCACAAATCCTTCATAATGATCTCATACTATTTTCATGAATTTTTACCTCCAGAATATAGTTCCATCCTTTTTCATTGAAGACATCATCTTGAAAATGCTCCCTATATACTTCTTTGGCTTCCTTGATTTTCTCTTTGGTCACCACTTTACCTGTAGTTTTAGAAACAGATGAAACCTTAGAAACTTATGATATCCATCAATTTATAAACCAAGCAACAAGAAAAGGTTCAGACACAGAAAAGTCACTTTGCCTCCAACAAAGACATGAAGAACACATCAAATGCAGTTTACTATGTTAAAACCAAATTTTACTTTAATTTATTATATAGATCAGGATGCTCAAGAAACCAACAGGATAAAGTACACTCGTGGCTTGCAGGTGACTGGGTAACAATTTGAGGTTATTACTCTTTTATGATGGTTAAACACCTGTCACGAGTTTCAGCAGCAGTGTTTTTCCCAGAGGAATGTGATGACTGTGCAAGTTGGCACATGCAACAGGACATAGCCAGACTAACACAAAGGTTAAGCTATGCTGCTCCAGGGAGAATCCTCATGGGAGGCCTTACAACCAGTCTTTGGTGGTAACCACCTTGCAATAGGAACTGCCAGATTAACCTCATGATTTGAATGAGCATCACTACTGCTATAGGACCAATCATCCACCGCAAACACTGGAAAATAATCCTCAGAGAAACAAAACAAGATTATTGAGTATTTTGATTTGAATGGAATTCCAATCTTTGGTGGAATTGGCAGAGTTATTTATGGATTCTGGATCAAGACAATGATATTAAACTATATGACTAAAGTTTTCCTTCTGCAGCTTGGCAGAAGAGAACTTGTATTCAGGTCGGAACAGGTGATATTTGCACATTACACAAAAAAAGCAAGCAAAATCTTGAATGGCCCCAATGAATTTTCAGATGTTACTCTTAAAATTGTCACTATTGAAAACACTTTGACACGTACCTGCCGTATTCAATGATCTAAGCAGAGGGGCAATCAAAATTTAAGGGAAATTAAAACCATTATTAGTTTACACAGTAAGTAAACCTGCAAATACAGACGGAAATTTATGTTTAAAATACAAAACGTATTTTTCCTTGAATCTTTCTATCTCCATGTGATTCTATGCACAGTCTTGCTCTACTTCCATTCATTTCACCTCAGCCTACTGAAGGCGTGATGGATAGGAACACCTCTCCATTTTTAATAAACCACTGGCATAAAAAAACATAGTTAAGAGGTGTCTGAATTAAGAAGTCAATACCATTTTATGAGGGTGAAGATATAACTTTCACAATCATAAATAAGATCTTACACATGTGACTACCTACACTGTACCAAGATAATCTGGAATTGCTTCATCTATAAGACTCCAGGCTTGAGGAAAAATTCAGATATTTATTTACAGGTAAAGTTTTACTGGAATTTGACACAGTTACCTTTTAAGTATTTATTCAGAATGTACTGCAAACCATAAAAAACAGTTTCTTCATATTTCACTTTCCTTAACTTTGAATTTTCAGTCTTCTTCTCACGACATTCAAAGTAGGAATATACTTTGCTTGTATTAGGTGGATATTGCTTGTAGTGTGTAACCTATATTAAGAAAAACTTCATTAAGAGCTCAAAACATCACTACAAAGCACAAGAAAAATTACATTTGTACATTAAAATTTAGAGTAATGCCCAACTCTTCCGCACTATTATTATTTATCCATGCACATTGTACACAGTAAGTATTTAGGGGATTTCCCCTTTTTTAGCTGCCTTCAATTTTCAGTTCAAGGACTGACCTCCCTATCTCATTCTTTGCTTCTGTCAAACCTTTCCCCCTACAGCAACCTTCATGGTCAGCTCTTCCACTCCCCTGATAACTTGGCTTTGATTAACCGGAAAAGACCCTCGCTAGGATTTTAGAAACATCACTGAGCACTGATCCTTCCATTGTCTTTACTTATATGAGGTTTTTCAGACCAATCAAGTAAAACCCAATCTTGTCATTGCAAGTTTTCTGCTTTTACTTCAAGCAAAGCACTGCAACACAAGCATGTAATGGAGCACAAACCTATTCTGTTCCAATTCCGCTGCCATTCAGAAGCAGAATGCTTAAGAGTAGCACTGTTATACCCAAAGACAAACCCTGGCTCTTAGATTTAGTTCTAGTTATTAATAAACGTCTCACTCCACAAATTATAACATGTCCTTTCCTAGTTCTACACAAAGCTTCCAAAGTAGTAAATCATACTGCCAGCTCACAGTAAACTTTCTTCAGGATATCATCATGTTTAAAGTGAAAAAACACCAATAAAATTCAAAACGCATCCCCACCCAACCTCCCTTCACCCCCCTTACTGTGGAGCAGTCAAGAATACACTGCTTTACATGTCTTTCTAATAGGAATAGGAGCATACACACAACCCTCTTACAAAAATTATTATTACACAGACTCCCAGAAAAATAACATGTAACAAAACATTAGAAGGTTCATTCCCAGTAAGGCATAGGGAGAAGAAACTCCACATTTTGTTTGTGCTGCTGCCACTTAAGGAAGTCATAGCAAGTGTGAAAAAACTTGTTCTTTTTTGTGACTGAGACTGGACTTCCACTGGTGCTTCTTCATGATTTGAGTGTACCACCTGGGAACTCTGCTTATTTCCATTTTTCATCCTACTGGCATGCTACATCTTACATGATTTCAGAGTAAACACTCAACACAGAGCCCGCCAGCTTCAAGTGTACATAAGCAGACATCCCAGGGACAGTACCCCAAACCAGTACCCGAATTCCTTGTGACAAGCTCTACAGCAAACCAATGCAACGCTGCTGTTCCCACCTCAACAGTTCAAGAAAAACAAAGAAAACACATCTGTGTGTGACTGCCTATTCGGGTTTCTTTCAAAAAGTTTACTTATCCAACTTAAGTTTAATTATCCAACTTATGGACTTCGGGCACATTGCTGAAGCCAACACCTATATTACAATGAAAACTTGCATGATCTTAGACTATCATCTCTAAAAGAAAGTTTGACTTCTGCAGTTCAAAGACATTTCTCCAGTTAAATGCTCCTCTCTATCCAATGGGTACTGATCCAAATTAGCTTAAGGTGTACTTGTACTGTGCACACATCTAAGTTGGTGGCACCTTTTCCTATGGCATTTAAATACAGGTTTTTAAATACAGGTTCCCATTCAAGCTCTGCTTCGAAACGTGATCATAAAACACAGTGCTCTAGCTGCAAATCAGAACTGGAGGTCTGAAACCAGGCTGGAATGCTAACAGCCTGATTTTCCCTTTATGTAGTACACCTGAGGAAACAGGTCCTCCAGACTACCTTGCTGGCAGTTTCAACCTAAAAAAAACCCCACTCAAGTTCCTTAAACATTAAAATCACAGCTTTAGCTAATTCTTCTGACTTCAGATTAGATCTTAACCTGAAAATATATACTGGATAGTGTCCAGAAAATAGGTATTTCTAGGGATTTAAACATAAACAAAAATTTTGTATATGACAATGTCATGCACAAATAATAATGAAAAATAAAATGAAATGTTATTTTATCAATTAAATTGCTTCAAGCCCTTGAAAGAGAAAATGAACTAATTTTACAAGTTCTATGCATAAGATTCAATTATATTCTTCACACAATAGGATCTGTTTAAACAGTGAAAAATGCACATCCCTGGCAATTAAGATGTTTACATCTAAGCAGACTTCACATCTGTAATTTTAAACAACTTGTGCTTCTTTTTATATTGCACAATGCTGTTAGCTTTATCTATAAAGCTGAAATACTCTTTGGGTGTCTGCAAGGCTTCCCACAAACTACTCAGTATTTAAAGACATGATCAAAACTTGAAATACCACGCTTTTCAAGCACTGCGTGCTCCAGTCATGCTGTGTAGGTACGTGAGAAGTTAACCACAAGACCTACATCCCCTTTCACTTGCCTGGCCATCTGCTTTGCTTCCAAGCTCTCTACTAGCAGGAGCATCTGCCCATGAACATTAAGGCTGCTCTGACCATTAGCTGGCATTTTTGTACTACTAAGACATGGGGAAGTAATACCCATTCACCACAGCGATGCTCAGCAGGTTTGGCATGTAATGAAATTCCCAAAAGATCAAGCTCTAGGAAGTGGGAATAGTTCACAGGAGACACAAAGAATGCCACTGAAAGCAAACCAACCAATCAAACAAACAAAAAACCCCAAAACAACACAACACCACAAGGCACTTGGACAATGAAAACTATGCTCAAAAAAATGCCTAAGCTTTCCTCGCTGTCAGTTGAGGTTGCGCATCTTTCTGTATTCTAAAGAAAAGTGGAAAGAACAAACCACGGCAACACGCAATTTTGAAATGTATTTTATGTGACTTACAGGTCGAGACAGTATTGACAAATCTATGCTTTCAGGTAGGGGATGACAGAAAGAGGACTTGTGCAGACAGGCTCTTGATAAGTAGGAGTGACTATAAAGTCAATAGGAAAGCTGTCTCTCCAGAAAACAAACAGAAAAACCCAACCAAAGACCCATAAACAAAAGCCCCTACTGGGAGGAAGAGACCCTTACAAGAAAATGAAACCCCCAAAATATCTTCAAAGGCCTTTTGATATGTAGTTCAAAGGCTGTGGTTTAGGCTTTGTCTACAAAAAGTATGACAACCTTTGAACAACCACCTACAAGGTTATGTACTATGACTGAAACAGAGCACTTTTATTCCAGTTGTGATAGCTCCTTATTAAATTTAATGCAAATAAAGTTATATTCAGGAGAAGGAATACTTCCACAACAACTACATCTACTTCACTAAATCAAGTCAGCCATTTGAGAAAAAACCATAAAGCACAAACTGCATTTAGATCAGCCATCCAAAAAAAACCCACACCAAATATTGAGAGTTAAGCTATTAGAGAAGGAAATTAACAGGTTTCATCACAAAACAGGGATGGCCGAGATGAAAGCTACATTTTTATAGGCTAAGTAATAAGACCTTTGGCACAAAAGCCAATAATCTTATAGTCTACAGGCTTTGCTGGACAAGAGATTGCAATGCAATGACTTAAAGTTATTAAAATCTATAAAATTCAACAATTTGAAAACATGAGAAACAGTCTGACATGAGAAGTCAGGCATGGCCAAATTCTCTGTTGGGGTTTACTCCTAGTGCTCACCTAGGTCAGATGAGTGTGAGCATGAATCATCAAAAAGATGCTTCTAAGCCCTGTCTACAGTGAAGAAAACAAATGCCAAATATCTAACCAGTAGGACCTTGCCTGTACCATAACTGTAACAAGAGATAAGACGATACCAGTTCCACTAAGAGGGTATTCAAACATTCTGGAGTCATTTTGAGAAGTCTTTAGTGCAAAATGTGTACAGAACAACCCGGCTAACAAAACAATGGCACTGTACAGCTGCAAACATGAAGAATCAGAGGGATGGGTAGAAGATGAGCCAGAAGAAGCCTGGTCCTGGAAGCTAGTGGCAGGGGCATGTCAGGCCTGAGCATCCTCACTCCCATGAACAACTTCCCAAGTTAGATGATTCGACTGCAGTGGTGCTTCTGACATTTACACAGGGGAGACTTTGATGAAGCACCTCTGAATTGCCACCATATAATTATATGTTATTTGAAAACACTGTGGAAAGAGGCTGTGATCTGAATGGTTGCTTTACCAAAACCTTTACAAAGTTTAGCCAATGGAGCAGTTAAAAGCAAAGGTTGCAAATAACTGATACTGAAAACAACACTGTTTGCAACAATAGTTTAAGTGGTGGACAAAAGAGATGGTTCAGTGGTGGACTTGGCAGCCCTGAGGCAATGGTCGGACTTGATGATTGTGAAGGTCTTTTCCAGCCTCAATGATTCTACGATTCTATGAACTCCTACTTAGGAACAAAGGGAATGCTTTATCAGATATACCTCACTACACACACATAACTAACAGCAATTAGGTAGCACTGGCCCCCTTCAGGAAAAAAAAAACCCAATAGCCAACAAAACCCCACAACTGTGACTAGCAGTTACATTTAACAAGGATGCATTCGTAACTTTCAAAGCAATCACAAAGGGAATGCACATCACAAACAAAAGTGGAAATGAAAACCAAACAAAAAATCAGGGTAGTTAAAAATTATAAGCTTATTTGAACAAAAGAGGAAAATTCAGACGAATTGGTCTTCAGTAACTCAACAAAAAGAGCATCAACAGCAGCAGGTAAAGTGCAAGACACTTGAAGTGAGTTAAAAAAGAAAAGCAAAAAAACCCCAAACCTGAGAATCAGTACAGTCTTACCCATCCTCAGGGACTGTAGTGATAGGATGAAGAAGAATGGGTTCAAACTTAAACAGGTGAAGTTCAGGTTAGATATAAGGAAGAAGTTCTTTCCTGTAAGGGTGGTGAGGCACTGGAATGGGTTGCCCAGGGAAGTTGTGAATGCTCCATCCCTGTCAGTGTTCAAGGCCAGGTTGGACAGAGCCTTGGGAGATATGGTCCAGGGTGAGGTGCCCCTCCCCACGGCAAGGGGTTGGAACTAGATGATATTAAGGTCCTTTCTAATCCTAACTAATCTATGATTCTGTTTGATTATGAGAGTTTCAAACTACCACAGGAAAGTAGCCTTAGAGAGACTCCAGACCCCTTATTAAACATAAGTGAAGCAAACGCAGATTAAGATAATGTTTAAGAACTAAAGTGAGAATATTGGGAGGTACCTGTTCTCATGAGATGAGAGGGATAAGCTAATGTAGGTTATGACTGAAGGTTGATCTTGTACCACTTTTAATATCTCTGTATTCTAATTCATCCATCATCTCTAATGTGTATTGAAAAATAAGAGGAATAGAGGAGAGCAAATAAAAAGGTAAAAGAACAGTTAGTAATACGAAAACTACGGAGAGAGCACACAAGCAACTGAATTCCTATGGAAGCTGCACACTACTGACAGAGATGCTTTAAGTGACCACATCCACATTCATTTAAAAAAACAAGGTCAGGTGTGAGCACTAGAACAGAATGTATCCTAAATTGCTCTGAGAAAATACAAAAGGTAATGCTTTATAGTGGATTTTTTTTACTGCTAAAGATTTCTGTGTGTTCTTGCCAGGGTTTACCCCCAGCCAGCAGCTCAGCCCCACACAGTCCCTCACCCACTCTCCCTCAGTGGGATGGGGCAGACAATCAGAAGGGTAAAAGTGAGAAAACTCATGGGTTGAGGTAAAGGCAGTTTAACAGGTAAAGCAAGAGCTGCACAAGCAAAGCAGAACCAGGAATTCATTTAGCAGTTCCCATGGTCAGGCAGGTGTTCGGCTGTCTCCAGGACAGCAGGGCTCCATCACACACAACAGTTACTTGGGAGGACAAGCACCATCGCTCCCAGTGTCCCCCCCTTCCTTCCTCTTCCCCACCTTTACATGCTGAGCATGACTCCATATGGTGTGGGATATCCCTGGGGTCAGTTGGGATCAGCTGTCCCCGCTGTGTCCCCTCCCAGCTCCTTGTGCTCCCCCAGCCTGCTTGATGGTAGGGTGATGTGAGGGGCAGGAAAGGCCTTGGCTCTGTGTAAGCACTGCTCAGCATTAGCTAAAACATCCCTGTGTTCTCAGCACTGTTTCCAGCACAAATCCAGACCACAGCCTCATACTACCTACTGTGGAAAAAATTAACTCCAGCTCAGCCAACACCAGCACAGTTTTGCATCCAAGATCACCAAAAAAGTTGACAAAATGCCTTATGTTTACTGTTTACACATTAGTGAGTAGTCAGCTCTACTACTCTGCATACTGCTATAAGTTTTCTGTTCCTTCATGAAAAAAGTAAAACCTTTACTTTTTCAACAACAAAAGCTGCAATGATTCTGGAAGGAGTTACTTTCCATTAATTTAAAAATTGGCTGGAATCTGCACAGTTGCAGTGTTCCTTTAGAGCAACAATGACTCGGGGTTTGTAACAGGACCATGCGACTGCAAATCAAAATGTGGAAGATAGCATATCTAGATAGAGTAAAGACTGCTTCTTATGAGGAGCATCGAGCCAGATGCTTTTCCACTGACAGAACTACAGAAGGTAAGAGATCACTTTCACACCATCACCACCACAAGGTTTTAATTAAAAGATAATATATATATATGGGCTGCTGCAAAGAATAGTTTGCAGTCATTAAGTACTAGTCAAAACAAGTAAGTTAAGATTATGGATGCATCTCCCTTGCATACCTCTAGCCTTCTAAATAAAGAATATAGAGGCTGTCAGATCCTGGAATAACACGCTCATGAGAAGTGCTTCAGAAGTAAGTGCTCTCCTCCATCCATGCGGAGTAAAAGTCGTCATTCAAAGTGACAAATACTTAAAATTCAACATGCAAGGCATACAGAGTTAAAACATATCCTTTAGGTTTCCTTTAAGCATCCAGAAAGAACTGAATTCTGAAACAGATCTCATTTATAGTCTGGATAGCAAGTCAGCTCCTCCTATGGGGTAATTGCATGGCAGCTTATTACAGCTATCAGTTTAATTATGAAACATCCCAAGCAACAGTAATACATTTCATTGGTAAAAGCAAAATAAGCTATTACTGCTTTAGAGAACAAGGTTCAGTCCTCGTTTTGATAGCCTTTACCCACATGCAGTTCATGGTCCATCCAACCCAGGACTAGTATACACCAGTCACTGGTATCTTGCAACTGAACCACACAGCTCAGCTAAGCTGATCCTTTCAACAGTTTCAGACTTGCATATACCCTGCTTAAGCAGAAATACATAAATATGGGATAAACAGAACATTGGGAATCAAAAAGAAGGAAAATGGAGAGCTGGTGTGTCACCAACATCAGACTAATGAGGAACTGAAGGGCATGGACCCTTTTGCTTGGGAAGCACAATGAGGGAACAGAACCTTTGCTGTCACAGAGGAGCAAGACTGCAGGGACTTCTTGGTACAGACAGAAACTTAAAACATCATGCAGCATGAACAGTGAGCTTCAATGAGCCTGCTGAGACCCCCTCTTGCAGCAATAGAAAAACGAGGATTTTGACTTAAAGTAATTTTCGGTAATACTGAGTCACTGGCAGAAAACTTTGCTATCAAAGCATGATTGCTGTAGTGGACATTGACGCAACTAAGTTTCCCAGATAACATTACATTGATAAATCTCCTGATAGTCTTAGGATTCAAAGAATTAAAAAGACTGCTCTTATTTATCAGCAAGATGCACACACACTGTACCATATGCCCATTCTGAGGCTCTTGAGGGGATGGCATACAATACCCAGCAGACAAGAAGAATACTGTTGGGGGATTTGGAGACACTTAAGAATGTGCATCAAAGTACAGAAGAAGGAAAAAAAAAAACCCTAACTGAGGTAAAAACATTTTATCTTGTCATGGAAGTTGGAGATAAACTGCACCATTTGATGCCTGGCCTCAAAATCCTGGAGCACTTGTACAATTCAGTAAGTAACAGAAGCTCAGTAATGCAGCCAGCGTGTAACAAGTGTTTCTATATATAAGTATCAAGTATACTAGAAATTAGCATGATACTCAGTTGTTTTTCCAAGAACAGCTTTTAAGATTTTGAAACTGAGGATTTGATAATCTTCTATGACTTCAGAGGAAATGTCCTGTGACGCACACAGACAGGAAAATAGTTTAGAGGGAGGGAAGGCTGGATTAACTGTCTACAGACAAATCCCTGCCTACCAAATTACCTTGTTCCTGAATTTTTATGGGCACTGAACCATTAACCAATTTTCTCTGTGCCCCAAATTTCCAACTGTAGCAAAAGAAATGGGACGCTGGAGCTAATGATCAAACTAACGAATTGTGACAGATACGACCCCAAGGTATCAGAACTTTTTACCCACAGACAGCTGCCTAAGCAAGGAGCTAGGGTTGCACTGGTTAAGGCAGTCTGCACGCTTATATTCCCCTGCCCCGAGCTGTTTATTTCCACATGACTTTTGTCACCAACATTAGTTTGTATGGATTGGTGTCTACTGCCAATAGGATCATCAAGTAAGCTTCTGAACTGATACAGGGTTTTTCTCAGAGTCTGAAATGTTATTTGTAGACAGCACTGCACACAAGCAGATGCTACAATTGTGGATAGTGCAGAAGTATCTAAAGAAAAAAAATACACATACAAGATCAATTCCTACATTTAACTGCTAGTAAGAGTGTTCGGTAACTCCTGTGAAAAGCTTGATGTTGCAACTACCAGATATTTTAGCGCAATTGTTACTGAAAGTGCTCTCAGTAAGGGGGTTTCATTGATTAGGAAATGACAGTATCATCCAGGGAGAAGATAAGTGATGTTTGCTCGTGCTACCTAACAAGATAAAAGAAGCTACTTGTTTAAGCATTGTTCAAAGAAGCTGGAGTTCCTAAGATTTGGGGAAAAAAGCTTACAGGAAAAGAGACAATTTGAATAGTCCTGACAAAGCAAAGTAGATAATTCCAGCTGTTTTCGGTATAACACAAAATGCTCCTAGCTGCCACAGAAAACCACATCCAAATTCAGTTTTAAACTGCAAAAAATCCAACCCAACCTGAAGCCTTTACATGACCTCTTTAAGATTTCTACCACTCCTGCAGTGTTACTAAATCATCTTTCCTAGGAAAGAGCAAAGAAACCAGAAGCAAACTGGTCATCTGTAAGTCCAGTGCTCCTTACCATCACTAATCCTAGAGCAGACCCAGTGCATTTAGAAGTAGTATGCAAATTAGATTTAAACAGATACCATTTAAATGCAGGCCTACAGTATTTAATGTGATTAGTCTCAGACATGGAAGTGGATCTTCCATATTTGAGTAAGTTTGATACTGATCACTTAAGCCCTTAATGTAAGCAGTTTTGGGAGCCCTCAACAGCAGCATTACGATGCTCTGACTGAGCAGCTCTAAGATTTATCAGTGTCTTCCAACACACCTTCCCACTAACAGCAACAATAAATGCTACTAATTTCTTTACAAAAAGAGCACCTTTATGTAGCATCATATAATAATCATAATAATATGACAAAGGAGCTGGGAAAGGTACAACACCACAAGTCAGCAATGGGAGTACAAACTGAAGCTTGTACTTCAGTCATTAGCCAGCAACAAGACCTGGCTGTAACAGTGTGTTTGCTTTTTCAATTCTTCTATCTAGAAGTACCCTCCTCCCAGAAACCCACAGATTCATAGAATGGTTTGGGTTGGAATAAAATCTTAAGATCATCTAGTTCCACCCCCCTGCCATGGCCCAGGCACTGGACGAGGTTGCTCAAGCCCCTGTGCAACCTGGCATTGAACACTTCAGGGATAGAGAGCATGCACAACTTCCTTGGGCAGCCTGTTCCAGTGCCTCACCACTCTCACAGTAAAGAATTTCTTCCTTGTGTCTAACCTAAATCTCCCCTGTTTAAATTTGAACCCATCACTTCCTGTTCTATCACTACAGTCCCTGATGAAGAATCCCTCTCCAGCATCCGAGTGATCAAATATTTAAAGAGCTGTAACATAATAAATGCTTTATAATGATAATCAGGACTGTCACTCTAGCTTCGTTTAGGGCACCAACGACCTCTTTGACATGGCAATGAAGCTCCTGAAGAAAAAGTCTTCCAGCCTAGGAGACACAGGGCACATCTGTACAACCGGACTTCTGGAGTCACCCACTGGCTCTACCCAGTGTCTAGAAGCTGTTTACATACACTAACACAACGCTGCACAGGAGCAGGACTTGGGCCTGGCCATACTCGTGTTGTGAGGCACGTCAAGAGCTCCTGGGTCAGAAATCCCAGGATCGGAACAGGGACAGCGTGCCTGCAGTCGGCCTTTGCTATCAAACACCACTGTTTTCATATCACCCCATGGAAGGCAGGGAGGACTGTGAAGTGCAATTCTATACTCTGAACTAAAACCTTGCCTCGCAAGTGTGACACTGCAACGACCACAGACTAAGCAGAGGATGAGGAAATACACACTTTAAGTCAGCCGGCCGCTCCGAGCATTCTGCACCACAACCCGACACAGGACCGCAGGCAGCGGGCAGCCCCCACACCGTCCCACCCCCCGAGCGGGCAGAGCGGGAGAAACAAGACACGGAAGAGTAACAGCTCCGCTCGCCTGTAGCCTCCTACCGCGGCAACACGTGCGCCCACTCCCGGCCCCGGAGAGGGCGGGAGGGCACCGCGGCGGCCGCTAAGGGATGCTCGGCGGGGCGGGCACCCCGCCCCCCGCCATGGCCGTCCCTCGCGCCCTGCCCGCCCCGCCCGCTTTCACTTTCTTTTCTCGCCCGGCCGCCGCCAGCACCCCCCGGCAGCACGGCCCCGGGCACCGCGGCGGGGAAGGGGGATCGGCCGCACGCTCCGCCGCGCGGGGCTGTCGGGTCAGCCCCAAGCCAGGCCTCCGCGCCGCCCCGAGGCCGGGCACCCCCTCTCACACCTCGGGGGCTGCAGGGCTCCCAGCTCCGGCCAGGTGGGCAGAGGGAAGGAGCCGGTGGCGGCGGGGCCGGCCCGGCTCGGTGCCCTGCGTGTGGAGCGCCCGTCGCCGGGCCCGGCAGGTCCGGTGCAGCGGCACCGGGGCGCCCGCAAAGGTGACTCGGTCGTGCCCGCCCGCCCGCCGTGCCCACCTTGTAGGAGTCGGTGGCGAGAAGGATGTTGAACTCGGCCCCCGCCGCAGCGCACTCCATGTCGCCGAACCCCGCGGAGGCGCCGCCGCCCGCACGGACGCGACTGGGCTGCGCCGCTGCCCGCCGCCGCCAGGCGCTCGGCGCGGGGGGGACGGAGGAGAAAAGGGGACGCGGGCGGGAGGGGATTACCCCTGATTGGCGGCACGTCGCCGCCGCCGAGGGAGATGCCGTGAGGTCACTGCTCGGGCGGGGCGGGACTAGGGCGGCAGGCGAGCCCTGATTGGCCCCTGTCGGCCGGTGGGCGGCGGGGCGGGAGGCGGTGGCTGTGACGTAAGGAGGGCGGGGAGGAGCCCCCCGGCGCACGTTCCCTTCCATCGCACTCCGGGGCGGGGCCGGGGGGCCGTGCCCGCCGCTCTGACGTCACTGCGCGGCCGCGGCGCGCTCTCTCTCTATTGGCCGGCGGCGCGGCGGCGTGCTCGGCAGAGCGCGCGGGGGGGGCGCGGCTTGGCTCGGGGCGGTAAGCGGTGTGCGCATGCACAGGGGCTCCGGTGCCGGGGCTCTGCGGCAGCCGCCTCGGGGCCGCGGTTACGGGAAGCAGCGGGGGCTGGGTCTGGGGCTGAGTCTGACCGGGCGGACCCGCGTGTCGTGACCAGGGTCAGCGCCTCTGCCGGGAACGCGGTGCCCGTCAGGGGGGGCCGGCTCCCCGCCCGCCTTCTCGCGCCTGCCGAGTGCGGGAAGCCCGGGGCCCTGTGCCCACCGGGGGCGGGACGGTGCCCTCAGCTCCGCTGAGGGCGAGCAGCTGCTGAAGGCAGGGCTTGGTGAGAGGGGGCGGCTGCCCGTCCGGGGTGCAGCCTGGCCTCTTGTGCCCGGGGGGTGAAAGGGCCTCTCTGGGGTGAAGGAGCCCTAAGAATGAGGGGGGTTAGGGAGTGACACAGACGGCGCTGACAGAGTGCCTACCGCTGCGCTTGTGCCAGGAATGGACAGCTGCGGCAGCCATGGGGCTTGCAACAGCTGTGCTCGGGTCAGGGCCCTTGGGCCCGCGTGATGGCAGAGGAAGGAGATGAGCGCGTGAGCTTCGGGAAAGAGATGGGGTAAGAAGGTGGAGAACTTGCAAGAAGTTGCCCCATCCCTGTCAGTGTTCAAGGCCAGGTTGGACAGGGCTTTGAGCAGACTGCTCTAGTGGAGGGTGCCCCTGCCCATGGCAAAGGGGTTGGAACTGGATGAACTTTTAGGTCCCTTTCAACCCAAGCCATTCTGTTGTTTTGTGGAGGCAGAAGGCACGTGTGAGTGCTTGAAAAAGCTGCAGTTGTTGTATAGAGAACGACAACAGCTGCAGTCCCTGTCAGGTCTCCTGTTAACCAGGATACTGGTATTGCTATATGGTAAAGGACACCCAGGCCTTCTAGAGCATCATAATCTTCATCTCTACCTCCACCACGCTTGGTACCAGTTGCTTCAGTGAAAGAATATGATAAATTTGAATAGAAAAATACTTCCTTGCTGTGTTGATCAGAATATAACTGTGCCTTAGAAAAGCTTTATGCTATTACAACTGTATTTGGTCTTCTAATCTGTGTAAATACCTGAGAGTTTTGGATCATATTTAGCTATTTGAATTGTTCTGTGAAACTGCTTTTGGAGCAAGTAGCAACCGTGGTGTCTCGCACAATCATTGGCTTGTCCGTGCTTTTCTTGCTTTCTACTAATCAGATGTATGGCTAAATGACATTAAATACCAACAATACTACTGATCAGTAATGCATTATAAAGCTGCTTAATTATCTTTTTCTATAAAACCATTAGTGAATTTACACTTAGGTTGATATTTGATGATACAAACCTCCAAAACCAAGTAACTAATAACCATTTATTAAGATGATTTAGAAAAGATGGGGTTTCACCAGATTTTCATAAAAATATGAATATCTAAGAGAATTGCAAAGAATAAGATCAGGAATGGGATCCAGATATTTTGGACCTTATTCTTCGTCAGTCCTGGTGGTTACATAATTGCAGTGTGGGCCACATTCTTTTGGTTACCTTTTTGTGTCCTTGTTGACTTCAGCATGCTCTTGCTTTATGCACCAGGTCTTTTGTTTAGTTATGACTATTTAGTTACTGGTTGGAAAAGAAAAAAGGAAGGTAAACACTGACAGCTGCTGACAACAAGCAAGCTGTATGAAACCACTTTCGTAAGTTTTCTCAGGAGGGGAAGGGTTCCCATAGATAAGGAAAAAGTCACTGAAGCAGTTGGAAACATTAAGGGAATATATATATATTAGGAGATTCCTGTATGCTTCCCTCTGCCAGATTGTGCTATCTTGCAATAAAACTCAATAGCATCAAGGGTAATTGCTATTATTGCTATAACCCACCATGAAATTGCAACTAGCCATCTCCTTGTCTTAAATTTTCCACTTGGTTCAGTCCCATGGACACAAAGTTACCTCCTTGCTACCCCAACACAGGAAAAAAAAAAGGTTGAAGTTTTCATTTTCTTTCTTGGAGCTCTCGGTAGCTTTTCCTTTTCTTATCTCTTTGTCTTGTTTGTTGTTGCATAGCCAAAACAGTCTACTCTCTTCCATTAGGTAAACTGAAAGTGCTGTTTATTTGCCAGGCTAGAAAGCTGCTCTAAGGACATGGAACTGTTCGAACAAGTCCAGAGGAGAGCCACGAGGATGATCAGGGGACTGGAGCACCTCCCATATGAAGATAGGCTGAGACAGTTGGGGCTGTTCAGCCTGGAGAAGAGAAGGCTGCATGGAGACGTTGTAGCAGTCTTCCAGTATCTGAAGGGGGCCTATAGGGATGCTGGGGAGGGACTCTTCATGGGGGACTGTAGTGATAGGACAAGGGGTAACGGGTTCAAACTGAAACAGGGGAATTTTAGATTGGATATAAGGAAGAAATTCTTTACTGTGAGGGTGGTGAGGCACTGGAATGGGTTGCCCAGGGAAGCTGTGAATGCTCCATCGCTGGCGGCGTTCAAGGCCAGGTTGGACAGAGCCTTGGGTGGCATGGTTTAGTGGGAGATGTCCCTGCCCATGGCAGGGGGGTTGGAACTAGATGATCTTCCAACCCTAACTATTCTATGATTCTATGATTTTCTTTAAATACAGAACGTTTTTTCCTGAAGTTATCTGCACTTGCCTCCTCCTTGATTCCTTTTGTGGAGTGTCCCATCAAGGCGACAAGAAGATGATAGGATAATTTCAAATTATCTCTATATACAAATCTCCCTTGTTTTGCCCCCAGATTTTCTTCTGTGATGTTGTTTATGTGAGAATGTTCTCCCTTTGCCACATCCTTTATCTGTATTTTTCATGGTGAAATTTCTCTGCTGCAAAAGACAATTCTTAATTTTTGCTTGGAAAGTCTATTTTAATGTAAAGTAGATTAGTAAAAAAAAGATAAATGAATTTGATCAGATCAATCATTTATCTTAACTGTTGCAAGAAATTAGAAACGGCAGAGAAATGCTTCAAGGCTTTTTTTTCTTTTCAATTAAAAAGAAAGACATTTCTCGCTACTGAATTGTGCTGATTGATCTTCAGACCTTCAATAGAATAATTAATAATGAGTTGCTTAGACAGGTATTTTTTTTCATCATCTTCCTCCTCCTCCTGCTGGCTCTTTGTTGTATCTTACGATGTGCCAGAGCCAGAATAATGGTTTAATTTAGCTCATATGGACATATCTAAAGCTGTATCTGCATGAAATATTGTGAAGTTAGGACACTTCAGAGTCTTAGAAGAAAATGGTATTATGCTAAGCAGAACTATATTAAATCACAGGTTGCTGTTAAAGGGAGCATATAAGTTTTGAAAAAATGAAATACAACTCTTGCAGCAGTCAGTAGATAGTAGGAGTATAGTTACAACGGCAGAAGAGAAATAATCCTAGGAACCTCAATACTCAATTCCTGTGCTGCATTTGCCATTTATTACTATGAAACTGCCTTTGGGCTGTTCATCTGGCTTATTGAAATCAGTATTTGTCATGTATGTGAGGCTTAACTTCTCTCTTCATGTGGAATCACACCAAGAAATCATGTTCTTCAATTTAAATGCAAGTTCAGCTAAATTGTTTCTGATACCATTTAGCCTTCTGATAGTGTCAGAGTTCTTCAATAAGTGTCTTCTAACGTTTGGCATTTGGGAGGTTTTTAGAGCTACTCATTTAGATGTTTTTAACAAAGCTCTAACGGTAGCTTTAAGAAATTCATGTTAATCGAGGGACATGCTTTGTTCCCCAGGGCTTTCTGATAATAAATGATATTCTTTGTAGCAGAAGTGTCCAGTCAGCATTTTATGTATATAAAGCCTATAAAGTAGTCTGCTGCTGTATTTGGAGGAAAGCTATCCTGCAAATATGTCTTCAGGTTGATGTCTCAGGAAGTATACAGGGACAGCCAAATGAAGATGGATATTACATTATATCCCTTCTTTGATCACTGTTGCAAAACTTGGTATTTCTTTCGTCTAGCTGTGAAAGTCCCATCATAGTTGCACAGGAGATCTATGTGACTGAAATATCTGCACACACCATGGTTATTCACAGAGTATGAGTTTTTTGCCTTCTAAAGTGTTCCTAGTTGTTTTGGTCACTGATTCTGAGCCCGAACCAATCTCCTGCGCTCCCTTAATTTGTGTGATAATTCCGAGGCATATTGTCAGATTAAATATCAACATTACCTCCTAATATTGTCTTAATATTTTTCTGTTCAGATATGTTGGCACAAGAGCAGAATTTTAGCTGTGCTTCTTTGTGCCTTAGGTTTGGTGCAACTAGTACTTATAGTGGTGTTTAAGCTTATAATGATTGGCAACAAGTCCCTTGGTGCCTGACAGCCAGGCTGGTATTGCTGGAGTTTACCAGACATCTGTCACTTTCCACCTCAGTGCCTGCAATTCTTTGCTGTAGAGCCATGAGGAAAACAGGGTGGAGCCTGTAGATGTTTTTCAAGACTAAGTCTCCTAAATCTCCTTTCATCCTTCCTAAAGCATCCCATCCTACTTCATTCTTCAGCATCTCAGCAGTGTTTCCTCTGTGCTCTTGTAGCGTTCTGTCACCTTGGATACCTGGCTGGGGCTCCAGAGTTAATCAGTACATAATTGGTTAAGAATATCTAAGTAGATTTTAGTTGGCTTGAGAACTTAATTCTCATTGCTAGACAGTATCCACCAATAGTCCTGTTAAACAGTATCCCAATCACAGGGAATCATGGAGAGGTAGATCATTTTGAGTAGAAGTCAATAAAAAAATCCTGACACATCATTTTAAATCAGATTCAGTGAAAGAAGCAAGCCTAGTATTTCTGCCTTCTAGTTTATCCAAAGGCTTCTCTTTAAAAATTACGTGCTATGCAGACTGTATAAATAAATGACTAGAATATGTATGAAAAATAAGAGGAATTGCTTTATCTATGCTGTATGTAGGACAAGGTTAAATCCAGTGCAAGATTTGGTTTACAGGAGATGGCATTCTTCTGGTGAGTAGTCACATTAGATTATATGTAATTTGATATATAGAGCTTTTGTCTGTGCATATGTATATATTTATAAACCCCCCTAATATTCTGTTGAAATACTGCTGCTTGATGGTCTGTCTACTGAAGTTCCTTTTCAGTCCATGGCATCGCATCTCTTTTCTGAACTCCAGCTACCAAGAGGTGTTTGTGTCACTGCAGGACCTGGGTCAGCAAGATTCACACCTCAGCACAGCTGACCTTCAAATGTTTGTCAGACTTCGTGCTCCTGAGTATGAGTCACAGCAAGTCAGTTTTTCTTTAGACCTTCTTAAGAACCGTGTCTTGCCATTTGGTCTTATCTTTGGAAGTCAATGCATGTGTTTCTTCTGGGGGCTGGATTGCTAGCTTTCCAGGCATGCTATGAGACTTCTTGCCTTGCTTTTTGGAAGAGGTGAGTTTCAGATTATGATCATGGTTTTGTATCACAGCACGTGAATTTTTATTTCTTGATGTTCATTGCATAACCAGTACTGAGGTTTTTGTATTTTCTTCACAACAAGAGCAGTTCAGTTGCTTCATTGTTCAGAGTAACTTGAAGCTGAGATAACTTGAAATGCTGTCAAGCAGGTGGGAGAATGCCACAGGACACCCTGAGGCTTCCTGTGTTCCAGAGGTGCCTGACTGGTTCTGCATAGTCACTGTGGATCCAGCACAGTTTACCAGCGTTGGCTGAGTCCTGAGGCTCCCTCCTCAAATAGCCACTCAGGTGGATCTGCTCTGCTTTTTTTCCAGTGCTTAGGATTCCTTGTGACATGTATGGCAAGTAAATGTAGCACTTGGGCATTTAAGTGCAGCTCTGTGGCACCGGATTAGATTAAAAAAGACCTTCCTGATGAAGAGCTTGCTGAATCCAGCATGGCTCCATGAAGTTAGAGGTGCTGATGTTGCACTTGTGAGTTTTCCTGGGTTTGTACTGTGGTCCAGATATACAGTCTATGGAGCTGGCTTGGATCAGTAGAGCTTGTTCTTCATGTGCCAGATCATGTAAAAGTGGCTTAACTGCTTCCAGATCCGAATCAACACTGAAAGCTGTTTAACCTTGTTTGTGCAACGTGGCACCTGAGCCAATAAACTTTGTATTAATAACCGCTGGGCTATACAGAGTGTGTCCATGGCACAATTCACATACAACTGAAATAACCCTCTACAGCCAGTTAAGTGATGGTGATGGTGTGTGGGATGCAGTCCAAGAAGGGAGCTGACACGAATATTAGACTGGATCACCTGTGCTTTGCCCACACATCAAATTTTCCAAGCACCCAAACAGCTGGGTTTATTTTTCTTTTAAATCAAGTAAGCACAAAGTATTTTCTTTGCTTCTCAAATCAAATTTCCTCTACTTCATTACAGTGCCCTGAGGCTCAGCTTGGGCAAATAGAGTTCATCATAATGAATGAATCTGGCTTTTACAGAAAGAGGAATGGAATATTTCGATAAGTATGTTTCAGGATTCAGAAGTACTCCTAAATAGCTTCTTCAGCAGTGTTTGGCTAGTGGGGAACTTGCGATGTTATGACATGGTGTGAAGATTTTACTACCATTTGTCTAGAATAACATTTGTAATTTAAGCAGTTTTTACTGCTCCAGAGTAAAACAATAAATAGTGAGTCCTCTGGAGCTGTGACTGTTTCTAGCTCTGTGTTTGTTTATCACCTGACATGGTGAGGACTGATTCAAACCAGGGCTTCTGCACTAACACAGTAACAAGAGCAACCACAGTGTCTGTGGGGCACGACTGAGCTTTGTGTGGTGGAGAGATGAGAGCTGAACCTAGACTGATGGATTTTTGTTGTGTACTTCACAATATGCATTCAAATGCGAGAGAGAGATGTACAGCTGTGAGTCTAGGTAGAAATACAAGGTTGACAACAGCGGCTACACCACTGAGTTAGCAGAACATGCAAAGTTCAACCTCACTGCCACAGTTGTGTCTAAGGACCAAATGACAGTTGTCCAGTTTGGAAAGACAGAAGCTGACTTTCTAATGAACCAGCTCTCCTTGTTTATTCTAGCAAGCTGAAGGTTTGATTTTTCTTAATTTGATTTCTACATACCCAGGAACAAAAATAAACCTGGAACCCCCTAAAGACACTGATTGCCCAGAATTTCTGTTTTCACTGTGTAGATAACATGAAAGACTACAGATTTAGTGATTGCCCAGTTTCTGTATTATTTATGCTGGTTTTGCAGGAGAACACGTGAAGCCGAACAAGAGAACACGTTTGTGAAGAGCCGTAGAGGACAGGCATTCAGCATTTTGCTACAACCCATCAGTTAGAGGAGATGCAGTTTCACAGCTTGTGACATCAACCAGTCTCCTCACATGAACTTCAGCCTTGAACTGTCTTTTGTCTGCAGTTGTGTCAACACACTCAGACATTTTCTACTTAGGCTTGATCCCCTAACACGCACTGCTTCTCCAGTGCGCCCCCTGAGCTGCCAGTGACTTTAGTACACTCAGGATCCTGTACACTGTGTCTTTAAAGAGAGAAAAAAAAGGGAATAATTTATTTATGTCCTCTGCAAGAATTATGGAGGGCAGGCTGTACTGAACAGACAGTCTTCTGGCAAAAAAAATATTACAAGGTTACAAAATCTGTCGCACTACAGGTTTGTGCTTCGTTTTTCTCCTTGCACCGTTTCTAAAAGGGACCTGGGAGGTTTATCAGGCAAATACCTTGTTCCTGCTGCTCCTGAGGAGTGCCAATATTTAGATTATAAAGGGATCAGGACAGAGCCCCAAGGTTTGTCCATTTTCATAACAGTTCATCACAGATTATAGTTTGATTAGAAGACAAATTAAGACCCTTTCAGTTAGTCAGCAAGGGTGTTTGTAACCGTGGCTGGACCTGTGATACTGCGTAAAGATGCAGGGCTGTTCTGCTAAGTCATCCTAGCTGTAGGTGAGAAAACCAGGCATACAGATGCAGGATCATTTCTGCTCACTCAGTGCTGGTTCATGCAAACTACTGCTGGACTGTGCCACAGCTCTTGCTTCTCCCGTGCAGAGAAACCAGGGAAATCCTAATGGAAATTTATATTTAGGTCTGTATTTTGTTGCTTCTTATGGTAACAATAAAGGGAAAAGAGCTTAGAGTATCAGCTTAAGCCCATAACCAGCAAAAACTGTGTTAAGTGCTGTAATTTAGGATGTTAGCAATTGATTTGAGCCGGATTAAAATTGGCACTTTTGGTGAATAATTGCAGAAGTGATCATAGAATCACAGAATGGTTTGGGTTGGAAGAGACCTTAAAGATCATCTAATTCTAACCCATTGCCATGGGCAGGGACGCCTTCCACTAGAGCAGGTTGCTCCAAGCCCTGTCCAACCTGGCCTTGAACACTGCCAGGGATGGGGCAGCCACAGCTTCTCTGGGCAACCAGTGCCTGGGCCTCAGCACCCTCACAGGGAAGAAATTTTTTTCCTAATATCTAATGATGAAGCAGTGTGTGCGCACCCATTTGCAGAGCTGGTGATCTTTTTGGCGTCTCAAACAGAAATGATCTCTGAAGTGTTTTGTTTTTAAAACAACTGGTCTTACACAATGTTTGCACCATGCGCCGGGCTTCCCGAGATCTCTGTGGACCGATTCATGTGGAACACAGAGTCACTGGAGCAGCAGACACCCTCCTAGAGCTGTGCCTCACAATCCTTACAGCATAGATGAGACATAGGTTTCTTCTGCTGTCTGTCAGACCCAATCCATCTTCAATTCTCCCAGCAGTACATCACCCTCAGTAGGCTGGCATGCAGCCTTGGCTTGCCTGTAGCCAGGGGGTCAGGGTGAAGGGCACAGGCTGGGAGCATCTGCACAGCCCCTTTCTGCAGTGCTGCTGTTCAAAGGCATGGGCTGTTTCCTGCACTCACTCTCCACAGGGAGAAAGACTGCAGCTGCCTTTGCAAAGAGCTTAATCCCATTAGTGTGCACGAAGCATGGCTAGAACTGCTCTGTGGATGTAAGCAGAGGGATGACGACTGTGGATGCTGACAGGCTGAAGAGGGGTGGGCACCGAAGCTGTGGGCATGCACAGAGCAAACTGATAGGCAGTAAGAAGGTCTTTGGGCTAAATAAATAGGCTCCTACTATATTATACAGAGTTTTCTATGAATGATATATTTGTGGTTTTTTTTGTCTCTATTAAATTCTACTCACCTTTGTCTTAATTTTAATTTAGTGCTTTGCAATTAAACATGAAATAAAACTTGGAAGTCGGAGCCTACTGTGGCAGGAGAAGAGGAGGCAGGGATGAACTTCATGCATCAATTTCAATACATATCAGGCTGATGCGTAGATTAAAAAAGCACATTACCTCAAATTATGAGGTGCTACAAGAGTGGAAAGGCTGCCTGAGCCTAGTAGGAAGAGAGATGGCAGGCATACTATGTAACAGCTTGTGCTGCATCCGGAATCGATGTGGGATCCCAGTTTGAGCTATTTGATTTGGATTGCACCTACTTAACAGATACCTGTAGGTCTGGCTTTACTCTTTCACTTTGGTGACATTTGGAGAGTTTGTCAATCTGATAAGTTGCACTGAACTGAATTACAGCGTGGCCCCCTGCACACAGTCTGTGCTTGCCAGCTTCTCTTCTCCTCCTGGTTTGCCAAGCTCCCTGAATTCAGCTTGTGCTTGTCGTCTCACTTCTTCCTCAGTACTCTCAAGAAATGAACCAAATAATTAAAACATCCCCCTGAAATCCACACTTGTTTGTAGCTAGTCCTTCCTCTGGGATTAATGGCAAGGTGTCTTTTACATTTGCCTCTCGTAAATTTGATCCCAAGATCCCAAAGTTATCAGAAGCAGGAGTGAGATTTTAGATTGCCGTTTTTTAGAGGTATTTTTATGTCAAAACAACGCTGAGGTTGGGATGAAGCAATAATCACATCTCCAGCAGTATTACTTTTGAAATGTGAAAATGAGGTAATCTTTAGCAAAAAAGAAGAAAAAAACCCTGGCATTTAGCTTATCAGGTAGCAGCTAATAATCATTCCACAAATATTTTGGGAAGTTTGTGGTCCAATGAACCCAGTAAAGTGAATAATTGGCTTGTGACAATCCTTGGTAAAGCTTTCCATGGCCTCTATTCATTTCACTGTATTGAACCAGTCCTTTCCTTGCATTTTCATTTTCTCATTCATTTTGTCTTTCTATCTAAAGCACCCATTTTGCTGCTTCTGGCAGGAGTTTCTTTCTTCTTGCTGGGGAAGCAGAAGGTATCTGATGTATTTTTTCTCTGCAGATACATCTTTCTATGGTTTATATAATAGTGTTTTTCTCTTATATAAACTGGCCATAGAAGTGGAAATTAATCCATATTACTGTTAAGAGGATTTATTTCTGTGTGACTGTATATTTGTGTCTATGTATTATCCAGTCACTTAACTTATACTTCATAAAGATCTGCCATTTGATAATAACTCAATTCCAATTAGAAGATTCAAGAAGACTTTTAAGATTTAAATAAAAATTAACTCATAAATGTTGTGCAATATTTGTTAATCCCAAAGGTCTCTTTTACAGAGAGAATGGAAATGCAACACTGGAAATTTGAGGCAGGAGTGTCTGAGTGTGTACTTCAACAAACAATGTACTATTTGGTGCTGAAATACTAAAGATTCAACACTTTTCCTCTCAAAGGGAAATACTGGGGGGGTGTGAAATGAAAAGACTGAAAATCTAGAAGACTGAAAATGAACAGTCAGGTAGAAAACAGTGACAATGTAGAAGAAACAGTCAGTCATCCTTGGTTATGCAGACAGTGTTGGAGGAATCTTGCCCACCCCTCAGCTGGGGTTCTCATGAGTTTCACTAGATCAGGAAACCAGCAGAGGAGTTTTGTCCTAATTTATGTGTTGAATCGCACTGCGGTACAGCAATGTTCTGGCTGCTGGTTCTCCAGTTTATCATCTCTTCCAGCATAACAGCTTTCCAAGATGTGCCTGAGATTTAGTATGATGTGCAAGGTAGGGTTAGGTCAATGAGGATGGCTATGGAGTCTCATGAAGGTGATACGAGAGCTCCAGGTGCATTCAGGAGGTGGTATGGTTCCAGATCCAGACCTGAGAATTAGAGGGAATTCCTGGATGCAATGGTGTATGTGGAGTCTCTGAAAACGTGCTATTTTGAGCTCATGAGAAAGGAGATGTGTCAGGAAGGGCAAGAGATGAGCTGAAGTCTTGGCAAATACTGAGTCCACTTCTTTTCCCACCATTTCTGTTTGGATCTCAGTCTTTAACAACAGATAGAGCTATGCAGGTTGGAAGAGACCTTGGAAGAGTTCTAGTCTGACCTACTGCTCAAAGCAGGTCAACAAGGAATTCAGAACACATTGTTCAGTGCATTGTTCAGTGTGACACAAGATGTCACATCTTGTAAATTTCCAAGGACAGAAGTTCTCCAGTGTCTCTGGGCAGTTTGGTCCAATGCTTAATTATCCTCCTAGTGATACATACACACACGCACACACTCCCTGCTTCGTGTTCAGCTGGAACCTTCCATGTTTCAACCTCCTTGTGGGCACTGAAAGGTTGCTATTAGGTGCTCTTGAAACCCTTCTCCAGGCTGAATAAGCTCAACCTCACCTCATAGGACATTAGGACATGTGTGATCTGATCACATTAGAAGAGTCAAGTCTTCTCAAGAAATTCTTGCCTCGATACTTTCCTGAGGGGAAGACAGTTCTGCTTTTCTCCCCTCTCTAGGCACAACAGCATGGGAGACCTTGCTGGTGAAGACTGAGGCGAAGGAAGCATTGGGTACCTCAACCTTATCTATGACCACTGTCACTAAATCACCCACTCCATTCAGCATCGGGCCCACATTTATTTATTCTTTTAATGCTAATGTAGCAGTAGAAACTCTTTCTTGTCCCCAGTGGACTTTGCAAGTTTAAACTCTACCTGAGCCTTGGGTTTCCTGGCATCATCCCTCAGTGCCTGAGCAATGTTTTAATACTTCCCCTGTGTGCCTCTGTCTCTCTCATCCGTCCATCCATCCATCCATCCATCCATCCATCCATCTGCCCATCTGTCTCTTAATGTCTCAGTGATTCCAGTGATGTCAGTGTATCTGGATGCAGAACTCTAGCTGATCCCATTTCTCTGGCTGCCTGTGTTTGTGTATGAGCATTTGAGGTGGCCCCTTTACACCTATTTACTCTTTCCCAAGGGCTGTCTTGCTCCCATCACCTTGTCTCGCCTGCTTATCACCTAAACCTCCCTTGCTTAGCTGCAAGCTTGTGATGGTGTGTCTTGTTTCAAGTCCTCTTTACCAGTTGGTAAGTCTGCTGCCTATTCCTTCCCTGTAACATGAGGAGGGTTGTACTTTCCTGTCTTACCAGCAAATCATAATGATAAATACATGAAATAACTGGGAGCAGAACTGGTTGAAAAGAGAAATACCTGCCTTGTGGGAAACTTGTGTTTGCATTGAAAATTGTTTATGTTAGAAAAAAATGTAGAAATATCAATATTTGATGTGGAAAGATTTATTGATCAATATTTTAAGATAAATACAAATATTTTATTAAAAACAGTCTACAAAAATGTTGAAACTGAGGCAGGGAGCTCAGCTTCAAAACATCTGCCTCCGCTGCAGTGCACAGCTTAGGTGCTCTGCTTGGAGCTCAAGAAGGATGAAGGGAACTGGGAGAATGGAAGCCCTGGGAAGAGCGAATGAACCTGGCAGCTTTGGAACCAATGGCTGCAGGGTTTCTGAGCTCCTCACTGTCCATCAGAGCACTAAATTTATTAGGTTTGTCTGGGTCATCCATACCTTTGGGGTGTCCTGGAAGCCTGAGCTAGCCTAATAAAAGTGTCGGAAACAAGCAAGATAAGGTTTTATTTGAACTTCTCTTTTTAATAAGAAACTCTTTAAAGCCTATATGTATTCATGAGATGGGTTTGTTCTAGCTATTCAGTCTTCCCTACCTGTTAAATCAGAAAATTGCCCAACTGGTTGCTCACATAATGCAGCACTGTTGCTCAGGCAACGCAAGCCGTTGGGAACCCAGGAAATGGTGGTCTCCACTATCACAACCAGAGATTATGGAATGCCTTGAATGTTATGCCAACAGTGAAGGAAGGTGGCGAAAATGCATTATGTGAACCAGCTGTTCCCCTTTTACTGTGACAGGCAGTAGCCTCTTCATGAAGATATCTTACTTCATCAAGTAAGCCAGTTGAAAGATTGCAACTGCAGGTATCCCCCTGGAAGACCACTACAAGCAATGCAAATACCTCTGAGCAATTGCTGTAGTCACTATTTCCTCTGATTGTGAACAGGTGAAAGTAATTCAGAGCAGTTCTGGTTCAGGAAGTAAGCTCGTGATGGTGGGCCTGTATAAGCAACACATACCAAAATCCTTCTCCATCTAGATATATCTGTATTCCTTTTGAAGAAGATTTTAAAGTCTGTAAATTCATCATAAAAATCCAAGAACTTCCAGTACTCCTGTGAATAATTCTGAGAATACTACTGTGATTTATTAGTGTATAAAAGACTATGTCGTATTTTATCTTCTGTGAAATTTCTGTTCTTCAACTGGGTTATCTAGAAAATCATAGTGAATTCCTGCATAGATTTAATACTCTTGATTATAAGTGCCCAGGGAAAATGTGGACTTCGTATTTTCTGAGCAACACCTAGCACTTAACGTAGAAGCAGCATGATTGAAGTGCTTTAATCTTTTCTACAGCTCAGGTCTGTGTGGCTCTACCTGGCACTCAGTGGCAATTATACAAGGACAGATGCTCCAATTTTTAAGGACACTGCTGGAGCATAAACTGTTTTCGTTTCATACATAACAATTATGTACAACTTAGCTGTGTAAATAGGGAAGGCTAAGAAGAGTAGAGATAAAATACTTGGGCCTTGTTTCATTCTCTGTTACACTGACATGAAATAGGCATAAACATACTGAAGTCAGTAGTAGTTACTGCTTTGTAAAACAGGTGTAATGATTACAGAATTAGGCAAATTTAAGTTGAAATTTTCCCTCTTCTGGTTTAAGTAAAATGGATTATTAAGATGTGAACTTTGATTCAACCAAGGCAGAAGACCTAAGTAGCACAACACTTCAACATGTTCTTTTTTCTGATCCATGTCCAGTTTGGTTAAATCATAACAATTAAATACTTCAGAGATAAGTAAAACCTGTACCACTGACGAATTCCTTTTAAGAAACTGGATAAAACCAGGTTTTCAAATCATGAATAAAGCTACTGTATATCACATTAGTGTGACTGCATATCATATCAATATCAAGCCTGTCACATTTAATCTGATTAAGCTCACAAGGACTAAGTTTCTTAGTGCTAAAAACACCATCAGGAGCAGTTGTAGATTCTTATCTTCTATGGACTAGCCAGTGGACAAGATGAAAGGTATATTCTATTATGAAGTGGACTGCATTTTTACCTTGCAAGTATCAGTCACTGAGTATTTATGCCATTATCAGAGGGTCTTGTATTACAGAATGAAATGAAAATTGTCCACATCAGTGCAATGCCATGTTCAAATTCTTGGAAGGTTTGGTAATGATGTCAATGCAGTTGGATTTTGAAAACATACCTTTCTTTAATGGGATGTTGGTTACATACATTCCTTGGTAAATGGCTTTTTACATCCCTCACACAGATATTTTTATAGGTTATCTCTCTAAGAACTGAAATGGTACATTTTTCCATCTCCTGCTGTAGCCAGATTAGAAGTCCAAAGAGATTTGACATGAGAATTTGTACTCCGTGGGTTTCGTTGTTCTTGTTATCTTACAGAGCCTTACAGATTTTTTTTTAAAGTAAGAATATTCATCTAACATTCTGAATAAATTTTCCATCTCTTCAGCTTAATTGGAACAGAGGTCTCCGGGTTATTTTTCACATGTACTCAAACTCTGCTATGTGGGTTTGAAAAGTCAGTTCAGGGAGAATTTCCAAATATATGAGAAATTTTGATCAATAAGATGCTAATCAGAAAGAATATATTTTGTACTCCTGTATCAGTCTATCCTCCTAAGATCTTGGAGCCCTTTGAACACTGAAGGAGTGAAGACTATAAAGTGTGTCATGTAGGTAAGTTAATATTTTAATTCAATATATTGGGAAATGAAGGCATACAAATTTGTAACCACTTTTTAAACGTCCACTGGCTTTTTTTCTTTTCAGGAAGACTTCGTCCCAGCCTATGGGTTCAGAACAGCATTTAATTGTGTTTAGCCCTTAAATTTTCAATTCCATGTAGTCATTTGGAAGAGTTAGCGTTTTTTATGGTGCCTTTATGACTGTGTGTACCTCATTCTCTGATCCCTCCCCTTTGTTTGTGTTTCTCCATGACCTATACTCAAGAGCTCCTTCACAGAGCAGCTTGCTGCCAGGGCCCTTTGGCATGGCTAATGCATTTTGCTGTTCTTTGCTATTATTTCTTCTGTTTGGTGGTTCAGGGTTTTTGGTTGGTTGGTTGGTTTTCGTTTGGTTTTTTTTTCCTGTTCTTTTTGCTATCCTAATTCTTTTTTATTATCCAGTTCAAATCCAGGTGCTTGGTGACAGCCAGCATGGCTTCACTAAGGGGAAATCCTGCCTGACCAATCTGATGGCCTTCTATGAAGGGGCTACGGAACTGATGGACAGGGTTAGAGCAGTTGATGTCATCTACCTGGACTTGTGCAAAACGTTCAATACTGGCGCACGAGACATCCTCATCTCTAAGTTGGAGAGACATCAATTCAATAAGTGGACCACTTGGTGGATAAAGAACTGGCTGGATGGCCGCATGCAAAGAGTTCTGCTCAATGGCTCAATGTCCAGCTGGGGATCAGGAACGAGTCGTGTACCTCAGGGATCGGTGTTAGGGCCGATCTTGTTCAACATCTTTGTCGGTGACATAGACAGTGGGATTGAGTGCACCCTCAGCAAGTTTGCTGATGACACCAAGCTGTGTGGTTCAGTTGATACGTTGGAGGGAAGTAATGCCATCCAGAGGGACCTTGACACACTTGTGAGGTGGGCTGATGCCAACCTGATGAAGTTTAACCATGCCAAGTGCGAGGTCCTCCACCTGGGTGGGAGCAATCCCAGGCACAGCTCCAGGTTGGGCAGAGAAGAGATTCAGAGCAGCCCTGAGGAGAAGGACTTGGGGGTGTTGGTCAATGAGAAACTCAGCATGAGCCAGCGGTGTGAGCTTGCAGCCCAGAAAGCCAACCGTATCCTGGGCTGCATCAGAAGGAGCGACCAGCAGGTCGAAGGAGGTGATCCTGCCCCTCTGTTCTTGTGAGACCTCGCTTGGAGTATTGTGTGCAGTTCTGGTGTCCTCAGCATAAAAAAGGACATGGAACTGTTGGAAAAAGTCCAGAGGAGGGCCATGAGGATGATGAGGGGACTGGAGCACCTCCCGTATGAAAATAGGCTGAGAAAATTGGGGCTGTTCAGCCTGGAGAAGAGAAGGCTGCGTGGAGACCTCCTAGCAGCCTTCCAGTATCTGAAGGGGGCCTATAGGGATGCTGGGGAGGGACTCTTCATTAGGGACTGTAGTGAGAGGACAAGGGGTAATGGGTTCAAACTGAAACAGGGGAAGTTTAGATTGGATATAAGGAAGAAGTTCTTTACTGTAAGGGTGGTGAGGCCCTGGAATGGGTTGCCCAGGGAAGTTGTGAATGCTCCATCGCTGGCAGTGTTCAAGGCCGGATTGGACAGAGCCTTGGGTGGCATGGTTTAGTGTGAGGTGTCCCTACCTTTGGCAGGGGGGTTGGAACTAGATGATCTTAAGGTCTTTTCCAACCCTAACTATTCTATGATTCTATGAAATTTAGGGGTTTACTTTTTGCTTCTTCCTTCTCCTCAATGTTAGATGTCCCAGACTTCATCCTCCTACAGAAGGAAGACATTGGCCTGGAAACGACATTGTTCATGTAAAACTATGCTGGAAGAAGGGGGTCAGGTTCTACTTCCAGGACGGCTTCTTAGCAGTAGTGCTGGTGGGGGATGCTTATGAGCAGCATATTGGTTCAAGATTTAGGGCAGAAGCTCTACAGTCAAGGGCTTATAAAAAATGATCCCACTTAAGATGATCAAGATGAAAGCTTTGTCTAAGAGTTCATCATGGTGCCACATGTAGTTTGGCGTTCATATAAGGCATGTCACGGTAGAGGAAACTGGGACACTGGCTTGTCATTCCCATGCAAGGTCAAGAACAATGATCTAGAACAAATCCATCCAATGGAATCAGGAAACAGCTTCCTTTCTCTGTCACCCCCATTCTCAGTCTTTGTGCCATGGTTCTTGGCTACCCAGAAGGCTATCAGTGGTGACTGCTTTGCTTTGTACAGTTGCTTCAACCCAAAGAGAAGGGAGAAGTGGTCATGAGTGCAACAGACAGCAAGGAGGCATTTTCTTAAGCTGTCCCAGCCATTCTCAGTGCTGTAGGCAGCTTACAGATGATAGAGTATACTGGGTTTGTTAAACAGGATTTTCTTTTGTTTGGCATCAGTGGGAGAGGACTCCTGCACAGAAGCCATCATATCACATTAGTAACTCTGGTTAAGGCCATGCTGCAATAATTGTGTTGGTTGTGTACATTGTGATTGCAGTTCTATGACGAAGAATTGCTCTGAACAGCATCCACTTTCATTTCCTGGCACTGGCCTGGTGTCGTGTTGTTACTGTCAAACTGCTATTGCAGTTACATTTATTCTCCTTACATGGGAAAAATCAGTGCAGCACAGTTTTCCACGTGCCCCCTTTTTTCCTTTTCCAGGACTTCCTGAGCAACAGTGCATTTTCTTCATCTTCCACTAGCCTTGGAAAAAGTCCTTCTGTTGTCAGGCCACACTGGCATTCCCAAGAATCCAGCAGTCATCAGCAGAACCATTCCAGTGATATGCTAAGAGAAGGGGGGAAAGCTTGAAGAAAGAGGTACTTTCTGGTAAAACAAAGCAAGATAGAAATCTCTTAATTCTTCAATAAACAAGCCCCAGGATGGACAGACAATTGTAAGTCAGCATGAGACAAGGGTATGTTGAAGATAACTTCCACTAAAAAACATTAGAACTCACTCTCCCAGCCTCTACCTGAACACAGAATCCATGGTGTGTCTGCCACCAGGCCCACTGGGAAAGGGGCACAGAGGCAAACTCCAATAGCAGTGAGAACTCCATGAATTTTGTAGAATAGTTCAGGGTAGAAGGGACCTCAGGAGGTCTCAGAGTCATCTATGGGATTACTGTGTTGCTCAGGGCTTTATCCAGTTGGCTCTTGAAATCCTTAGAGGATGGAGGCTCCACAAGTTCTCTGGACAATCTGTTCCAATGCTTCATTGCTCTCATGGTGAACAAGTTTTTCGCAATATCCAGTCTGGTGCTAGCTCTCTTATTTCAATTTTTGCCTGTTATCTTTTGCTTCTACTATGGATCACTTAAAACTTTCGCTTTTCCAGCCTATAGAAGCCCAGCCTCTCCTCATGGGGCATGTGCAGCAGCCCCATGATCATCCTGAACCTCCGCTGAACTTATTCCAGTTGATGAACATCTTTTGTATTTGAAGGCCCCAAATTGGATGTATTTCAGACATAGCCTAAGGAATGCCAAGTGACATAATCACTTTGCTCATTCTGCTTGCAGTGCTTCTCTTAATATACCCCAGGAGGCTGTCAGCGTCTGCTGCCGGGGCACACTGTTGGCTTATGTTTAGCTTGCTGTCTGCCAAGACCTCCAGGTCTTGCTCAGCAGAGCTGCTGTCCACCAGCGCAAGCTGTATAGTTGCAGGGGGTTCCCCCGCATGACTTTGCATGTGCCCTTGTGGATTTCCAGAAGGTTTTTGCTGGTCAATTCCTTTAAGCTGCCTCTATCCCTCTGAATAGCTGCTATGCCCTTGAGCATACTGTCTGGTTCTCACTCCTTCCCTGTCAATTTGGTCTCATCTGCAAATTCTGTGATAGTGCGTCCTTCAGGTAACTGGTGAAGTTAATGAACAGGGAAAGGCCAATGACAGAACACTGCAGTATTCCACTTATTACTTGCCTCCAGGCAGAGTACCAACCATTAACCATTAAGCTGAACTATCCAATGACTTCTCTCTCTTAACCTCAAATCTAGGAGTTTTATCATAGAAGGCAATCAGATTGATTAGTTATGATTTTCCCTTTGTAAAAATCATGCTGACTTTTCCAAATCCCATCTTCTCTTCCGTGTGCCCGAGATGTGCTCCAAGAGGCCTTTCTCCATAACTTCTGAAGGGATTGTAGTGAGGCTGACCATGCCCTTTTTGAAGATGGATGGTAACATTTGCCTTTCTCCACCCTTTGGAGCCTTTCCCCACCCTTTCAGAATTACAGTGGCCTCATGATAACATGGGCCAGTTCTCTCAGCACTGTTGGGGGGAGCCTGTCAGGTCCCATGGACTTGATGGATTGAAATCAAGCAAATCATCCCTGGCTTGATAGCAAACAAATATTTCTCCTTGAACCTTGCTTTTCAGCCCAGATGCCCAAGAGACCTTGCAAATGAAGGCTGGAGGCAAAGAAGGCACTATATGTACCTCAGTTTTTTGTGTGTCCATTGTTACTAAATAGCCTACCCCATTCAGAAATGATTCCATATTTTCTTTATTCGTTCTTCTGCTACTAATATAGTGGTAGAAGCTCTTCTTATTACCCTTCACAGCTCTTGCAAATTTCAGCTCTACTTGAACTTGGCTTTCTTAACCCCATCTCTGTGTGCCTGAGCAATCTTTTGAAATTCCTTGTTGCCTATCCCTGCTCCAACCTCCTGTATGCTGTTTGATTGCACTGGGGCTCAGTCATGAGTTCCTTATTTACACTGTCCAATCTCCTGATAAATCTACTTGACATCCTGCTTATTGCACTTTGCTTGGAGGATGCTGTACTTAAGTCCTTGGCAGCATTCCTTGAGCTACTTTACACTTCAGAGCTGTTTTCCATGGGATTCTAACTGTCATTTGCCTGAAAAAGCCAAATTTGCTCTCTTAAAGGCCAGGGTCTATACTGTCCTACTTACCATCCTTACTTCCCTCAGGATCTTGAACCCTATATCCTGGTCACTACAGCCAAGGCTGCCACTGACAATCCATAACTAATTCTTCCTTCTTTGTAAATATCAGATCCAGTTGTATATCCTCCCTGTTTGCCCCATTCAGTTTCTGTGTAAAAAACTTATCCCTAGCATCCTCCAAAATTCTCCTGCATTGGTTGCATCTCACTGTGTGCCCTTCCAGCAGGTGTTGGAGAGGCTGAACCCCCACCAATGTATTGAGAAGTCTGTGATCAAGAGACCTCCATGTCAGAGGAAGGCTTCATCCACTTTCTCACCTTGATCAGGTGATCTGTAACAGTCACCACAATATGATCTTTATTGGACTGTCTTGTGATCCTGACCCACAGGCTGTTGCCCAGCATATCATTTATCCCATAAGAGAGCTCCATACATCCAAGCTGCCTTTTCACATAGAGGACAACTTGCTCGTCCTCTTCTCTCCTGTCATTCTTGAAGAGTTTCTATCCATCCCTCACATTACTGTTGTCCCACCACATTTCAGTTGTTTCAGTGATGTTGCAGTTCCGTGTGTAGCGCTCTGGGTCTTCAGGCTTGTTTTTCAGGCTGTGGACATGCATTTGAGATGGGTGTCCTTTTGCCCTATCTTACCATTCTTGACATCTATCTTGTTCCCATACGCTTGCATCATTTGCTTTTGCTTTCGCTTTCCACTACCAATCTGTGTTTCCTCACCTAACAGTGGATCATAACTTCCATTTCCCAATCTTTCTGGTTTAAAGCCCTTCTTACCATGATGGCCAGACTTTTGACAAAGATGCTCTTGCCTGACTTCATCAGGTGTATTCTGTCACTCCCCAGCAGTCTTCAAGCCTTAAATAACATCCTGCCAATAATGGTTGGTTAAAGTGTTCACAAATACTGGACCAGACCACTGCTTGGTGTGGATAGGTCACAGCATAGCATACAGCAGGTGAACGGTAAGCGTGGGAGGGGTTTTGTCTCTGTGCTCAAAGGCATCATCCACTTTCCCAGAGAGCTACCTGAATTAGCAAGAGGTGCTCAGTTCACTCACTAGGAGTTGCTTATACAGTCCCAACAGAGAGGGTGTTTACCATGGTGTCTTTCATACAGTGTGCGTCAACTGACTCTTTTCCTTTGCTTGTCTGTGCTTACTCAACTCTGTCTGTGATCCGAGGCATAGGCTGCTGCTGAGCTGAACGTGTTGAAAGAGCCTTGCCTCTCAGTGGCCTAATCCTCTTACAACACAGGCAACAAATGAACAGATCTCTGAGGTTGTTGCTCCACTGCTGCAAATGCAGACTTTGGCGCTGAGGGCACTGTAGGGAGCAGAGGTGAGCAATGCATTCATTGTATTGCATGTGTTTTCAGAACAGTGCTGGAATTGATACACGTGTTCTCTCCACAAGGGTCTCAGGTGGAGACACTGACTGCTGCCATGCTGGCATTACCAGGCCTTCTGCCCAGGACCTAGAGATAAATGGAGACTGGTGACCCTATCCAGTCAGGGACTGTGAATCAGAACTGGTCTGTTGACTCACCCCTGGTCTGCAGTGAGAACACCACTTCCACTAACAGTGTGCCTATTGACCCTGTTGGAACTGGGTAGCAGATCAACCACTCCTAGTGGTGTAGCACCAGCGTCCAAAGAGAAGGTACAGGATTGATAAATACTTTAAGACCATTCAAGAGCACGCTTTCTGAGCCTTTAGCCCCAGAGTTTCCTTTTTCTGTGAAGTAATCATCAGAGCCAATGAGTTCTCTGCCATTAGAAGAGCACTTTCTTCAGACTTATGCTCCAGAGACACCAGTGTCACTTTTTTGCCCTGGAGAAGTAACTTTTTCCATAGGGACACATTGTCACTTCTAGATCCTATGCCACTACAGACCTCTATAAGACCTGTGGGCAGCACATGCATGAGGCCTGTGATATGCGTTAGAGGTGCCCATGCTATTTGGCTGCAATGCTCAAGGAAGGGCTCTTGAGCCACTGTACAGGAGACGTGCCTGATCTAGATAGTATTCCAGACCAAAATAACAATCCAAATCTCCCACTAACTTCCAGTGAGGCACAGCAATTTGATAGCAGAAATTTGGACCCAGTAGTTCACCCCAGAATATGTAGTAAACACATACTACAGACATACCCAGAGAGGAACGCATGTTTAGCTGAACATTTGCTTTCCTTAGCACTGAGAGATCTGACATTCCCTGAAACCTACTTTGAACTAGATAACTCTGTAGTGGGGAAATTAGACAACAAGAAATATCTGAGCCAGATCTTTTGTACTTGTACTCATCAGGTACTAAGCAGAGAAGTATCTACATAAGGTTGGACATTCAGTCTCTTAAGATGATGCTTTATTGGAGATGGTGGAGATAAGGGCTCCACCTATACTAGTGTTGCTTTATAACAGGGCATGGCTTGTATGCTGCCATGAAGATACTTTGCTTCGTCTGTGAATGCAGAGGTTCAAATCCCTTGAAGCCATGGTGTGGCAGCCTCATCAGCAGCAGTCCACAGCTCACAGCTTCTTAACTGACTCCAGAAGAATGCAGTCTCAGCCTAATTAAATAGACAGCTGCAGCCTTTCACAGGTTGCAGTAAGGCATTGCCCTTTGCTGTTTCCAAGGCTTTCAGAAGGAATATAGAAACTCATGTGGGCTTTAGCGTAGCCCATATGCGTACACTGAAATTAAACAACCCTTCAGTTTCCAGGTTTTTACATATATGATTATGTGCAATGAAAATATGATCGGGACTTCAAAGGCAAAAGGAAGTTTAAAGAAAAAAATTCAAGGAGTACAGCGGGAACGAGGAAGACAGCCTGTATTAAAATCATGTCATTTTACCTATCAACATTTGCACAGGAATTCTGAATTGGATTTGTCTTTATGCAAGTCCCCCCAAAACACTTGGATTCATTCCAGGTATTCTTTATGTGCTGAAGTGTCTGTCAGCCAAGAACGTGTCATCAAACAGCACCTTCCTATGTCCTTGAGGAATCTCTATTCTCTTGGCCTTGGGAGGATATATCAGCAAAACTCAGCTGCTGAATGGCTGAATGCTCCTTTCATCTGGTGTCTGAAAAGAACAGTTATAGGTAGAGCATTTTTAAAGGAATTTGGGAAAACTGGCTGTCATCATTTGGCAGACTGTATCTCAATTTACCGTATCTGGCAGATGAAAGATACACATGGAGTGACAGTAAGTACCCTGGGGTAAACACCGATAATTTGTGAGCCCCTCTGAGAAACCATTGTGGTGTGATTGAAGTTTGCAATTGTCCAGAGTAGAGGTATCCATATATAAAATACATATTTTAAGCATATTTTAAAATATATATATATTCAAAATAAATATATACTTAGTCACGTATCTATTCCTGAAATAAATTGGACGTAAGAATTCAGTGGAGATACTATTGCCATGATGTGACAGGTTAACTCACTTGTGTGTGTTATTTCTGCCTGATGAGAGGGCAGAACGTGTACTCATGGTCACAGTTTCACAGTCTGCAACATCTAATGTGCCAGTGTACTGTACCTATGACTCAGACCCTCTTGCACACTACGTAACTCGGGTTTTCCGTGAAATGTTTGCCAATCTTTCGCCTTCTCATCGGTATTTGTTCTTGTAACCGGGTGTGTATCACTCAGACATCCTGTGTCTGTGATTAAGGGGATTTTTAGCCACCACAGCTGCTGACAGCAGAACTGACTGCCTTGGCAATTGTGTAATAGTACAATTTTACTTCCACTTTTGATTTACTCAAAGTGGGATTAGGGATCAGCATTAAAATCAAGTGCCTGGCCACTGCAAACAGCATTCCCTGAGAAGTTGCCATGGATTTTTGCACTTAAAAGCATATTATGAAAAGAATCTTTAGACTTCACAGTGCACTTGTTATGGACAGCTATTTCTGAGGGTATTTGAGGACTTTATAACTGCTACCAGAATTGACATTGTTCTTTATAAATGTAGATAAGTATAGCTAAAGCTGACAGAAATTATTTATGTCAATGAAGTGATTGAATTACAGCAATCATTGTACCTTCAGATATAGCAGCACTGGTGTGAATTAAAACTAAGTGTGAAAGCTCTAAGTCAGCAGAAGCAGAAGGATGGAGTCCACCATAATGCAGCAGCTCTGCACGCTGCCCCCACACACTTAAACTGCTCTTAATCCTTTCTCAAAATGGGCACAGCTGGAGCAGGCCTGTAACAGCTTTTACATGGTATGAGGAGACTGTTTTCCCAGCTCAGATTATAGCAACACAGAGGGATTGTTTGAGACGCTTTATGTAAGCCTCAGTGGTCCCAGATCTCTATTTAAAGTGTGCAGGGGGTGGTAGCTACTGCAGCCTGCCTGTGGGTAGGGCTTTGACTCCCATTTTGCAATCTCAGCAGACTCCACACACACACAGACACACAGAGACATACATGGGAATTACAGGACTGAAACTCATCCTAAAGTGGGAATGGTAATTGGCAAACATCAGGCTGTCAGGTTTCCTCTTTACAGTGCTTTATGAGAGATGGATAGACAGCTGCTTTTCAGACTACCTTCATTTGGCAGCATGAACAAAAAACTCAGCTCTGATAATCTTTGGGTCTAAGATGATTACTACAGTTTCTAATTGAAGTGGTCCATCTGTTGATAGGCAGATAGCTTCATGTTCACGCTTTTGGGGATACACTGAGCTGCTGAGCTGTGCATCTATCAGAGGGAGTGCTAGAAAGTTATTTTAATAGCCATTTCTCATGCAGCTCAGTGTTGCATAGACACCATAGACACTCAATGACAGAGTGCTTCTTTAAAATAAAAACTTTTTCCTTTTTTTTAATATTACCATAATGTATCTCTCACATGGGGAATCAGATCTCTCAGAATGGTTGTTCGCTGTCCTGTGCCAACTGGAGTCCCCACTGCAATGGTCACACAAGTTATCAGTTGCAAGCCATCCCGTTGTCCTGCATGACGTGCAGTGTGGTGGAAACCATTACACAAGGGGTGTCCGGAATCACAAAGTACAGCTCAGCAGAAGAGGTTACTTGCAGAGCAGCATTAAGCCATCACGTGCATCACTTCCACTTCCTACGTCACCCACACATTGCCATGGGAGTTTTGGTGGACTGGTACCTGCAGCAAAAATAAGGGAAGTTGAGTCTGGGAAAGAGGGAGGATGAAGTTTCATGTGAGTGTTAGTCTAGCTGTTTGTGTTCTTTTCTGTGGCAGCCAAATCAGTGATCGGAAACTTGTGTGGCCTGGCAATAAATTAGCTCAAAATTAATTTCCCAGCTCTGGACTTTCATGTCCATGACAGCTCCATACAAATCTGGTTTAAATAATTGTGTACAAAATACTGTCCTGCATGAATGTTTTTGCATCTGCAGGAGCAGTTTGTACTGGCTGCAAACATCCATGTACAACTTGATTCCTTCTGCAACTGCTGAAGGAGCAGAATGGCGTGAAAACCTCAGGGACACTCCACCCCAGATGTTAATCAACACACACACATTTAGACATATAAAGGTGATGAGCTACAGCAGGAGCTACATGGGAGAATATGTAGAACTGTCCAAAATTCCCATCTGGAGAGCTCCTGTGTATCAGTCTAACATGGAGGTGGCAAGACGTTCAGATCTGCTACCAAGGCAGTCTGCTGTCTCAAATCAGCTCTACTGTCTCATCTGTGCCGATGACAAGCTGCAATGTCCCTGGACCACCAGAGGATTAACGACTTTGAATGCACTTGGGTATGTAGAGAGGCACAGCCCTGATACCTTTGCTACAGTTGTAAGTATGGGACAAACTTGTGTTTCAGCTTGAGTTAGAAATAAAGTCTGTCAGCTCCTGACAATTTTCTTGGTTTTAGCATTGGAAAGTCTCCGTTCTTGGATTACTGATTAAAAGAATTTATTCAAATTGAACACACTTCAAATTGATTCATAAAACTTCCCTGGAAAAATTGTAGTATTGTCCAAAGCAATCAATCTGTGTTGCAGATAAGCTTTTATTTAGTGAAACTTATAATTTATCATTTTAAGGGAATCAGTGGCCCCTGCCACATTCATAGCAAAGGAACCTTATAATGAGTTGTAATTTTGTTTAAATTATAACAGCAACCATTACATTAACTTTAAGCTTTTGTTCATCCTGATATTTGCTACCCGTGGATGTCACTACTTGCATGTTGTCATGGACTGGAGGACAACAGGTAAATTCATCAAGTAGCCAAGGCTGGCAGAGAAAGCACAGGTGGCCCCACAAAACCTCTTGTGATAACGCTCTGCTGATTTCTTTTGCAAAGGTAAATGGGGGTTCCATTGTCTCTGTTTCTTCTACTCTCCGCGTCCCAGAGACACTTTGCCTTTCTGAAGTGCTGTTTTATTCCACCCCCAGTAACTGTCAAGGCCTGCCCCAGACCTGCCCCATGGGATGCTGAGCTGCTGAGGTTCTCTGAGCTCTGCTTGACCATAGTGTCCACAATGAGTAGTTTTAATACAGACTTTGAGAAGGGCAGTGGGCTTTTTAAGAATTGCTTCAGAGAAATGTTTCTATTACCCACACTACCTCATGCAGTCTCCCTTTCCCTCAATAAGGACAAAAAAGCTGCCCAAGGACCACATCTCCAAGACAGTGCCCACAGGCGGTTTAGCCTATATTTCACCAAGTCAAACAGCTCCCAAATGGGTGCAGAGGCCTAGACTGGATGATGACGTGGCAGAGGATAATTTGATGTAGAAAACAGAAGCAGCCGCTCCCAGCAACCCCAGCAGTGGAGCTGCACAGCCTCAGCAGTGCCTTGAAGAGTATCTTCTCCGCCAGTCCGGTCAGCAGTAATTGTTGTAATATGACATCTCGTCTCCTTGAGTTGGGGAGGAAAAAAGAAGAAACCATGTTGCTGAGAAATGGGATTTGAAATAAAAGAGAGAAGTATTTGATAGCAGCCCAAGGTCAGCGCACTCTGCATCTGGGGCTTTCACTTCGCGCTTAGGTTTCTGGGGATGAAGAACCCTAACTCCCTGTGTGTGTAAGTTAATAGTGCCCAGCTGAGTGTGGCTTCACTCCCAACTGAACAGCACTGAAATACCGATGAATAAATAATCATCTCCAGTTTAATAGCTGTCTGTGGGAATGGAGCGCAGCGCTGTTTAATTTTTGCCAGAAATAATCCCAAGTAAATCAGTACCAGCTGGTCTCAGCTCAGAGCTTTCCTGAGCAGCATAAAATAGCATAGATGCAAAAATCTCACAAAATAATAGCTACCCCCAGCTTGTCAGACTAACATCATATATCAGTCTTTCTTCACAGCAATGCCCCCAGGGTGGCACCCACTGTTACTCAGAAGTGACAAGGTCTGGATCTCAGGCCCGAAATATTCTCACCCACAGCTTTGGAGTTCCAGCAAAACAGAACAAGAATTTCATCATGCTACTAAATTATGTTCATCCTAGCTAACCTCTGGTGACGAATGGCTCCATCTGCATTTAATGCTGCCAGCCCCTTTGCATCTGCATGAAATATAGTTATAATATATCTTAAGGACCTGTCAGGGAAAGAGCTACAGCATTTTTATGCAGGATAACTCCCTGAGGAAGAAATGGAACCATCCCAATTCTCACTGCAGGAAAAAGCGTTTGAGGTGGTTGAGTATGAAACGGGTCCCAGAAGGGCCCTGGGACCCACAGCAAACAAAGAGACTTTGTTTCTGTCACACAGCCATCCTTGCTGAGGAGTGACAAGCTTCTGGAACCGAATCAGGATCTGGAACAATGAAATGGTGTGAAAGAAATCAATTTCTTATATTTCAATTATAACAGTACCCTCTCCCTTTCTCATGCTTACCAGTAAACAGGAGGCAGGGCCAACCCATGCTGCAGCAGCACAGAAGTGATGGTGGCAGTGTCGTGCTGAGGCATTGCATGTGGTCAGTGGACACGGGCAACATGGAACTCATCATGGACTGGCCTGCCCTGACAGGCAGCAGAGCCACAAAGGGCTTGCACAGCGCAGCCAGGCACCATGCTGCTTGATAGTATTGCCAGTGAGCAACATCATGTCATCTCTTGCAGCCCTGGGGAAGCACAGTTTGAAAAGCTCATAAAGGTTATGCCCAACTTTTCAGGTCCTTGAGTCTCAAAGATAGTAATAAGAACTGGTTTTATTTATCCCATCAAGTTAGTGAACACTTGCTACTTCTCCTTTACAACAACTTGCTGTTTCTCAGCACCCCATTGAGGTTCATGATCCACTTGCTCAGTAAGGTACTTCAAAAGCAAAATGGGTGACCTCTTTTTAATACATGTCCTTGCACAAGAGCAAGCTCCAAGACTTGTTACTTGACTCTCCAAGAGGTCCTCAAACTAATACAGGTCCTGCCATCAGCTGGGAATCAGAGAGGTGGGATCTGCTGTCCACCTTCCCCACATGCGCTTCTGGTTGCCTGAACTAAGCATCCATGGAGACCCTGGCCATGAGCAGTCTTTGCTACTTTGCCAGTCTCCTCCACCAAACCAAGCTGAAGTGGTGAAACTGCCGCAAGTTCCAGCTGGGAAGGGAGAGGGAATGTGGGGAGAAAGAGTGTTCCCTGCTTTGTAGCTCAGCTCAGACACAGTGGGCTGTGGTCAGAGAGGGAAAGACAAGCTTGTTATGGCAGAATAAATGTCATACAAAGAGTGATGCTCCTGCCTGTGGCCCAGTATTATTCTTTTCTGCACTGTCTACATGTATGCAGACAACTTTAAGGTGAGAATGAATACTTGCCTCCAGCTGATATATGGGGAAAATGGAGTTAATTAATCCCATTTCCTTGTCAGGGTTGCATTTCAAGCGCAGGATTGGGTTTAGCCGCACTGTTTCTGAGTGCCTCCTGTAACTCAAGAAATCCTCCCATGCCAAGCTCAACACATCAGCAGGAATCCAGCTGGCTTTCACTCCATGTCCTGAGAGATGCCTCTTTAAAGCCCACCCTCTCAGAGACACAATGAACTTTCCACTTAGCATTTTACTGTCTTGGCGACCTAAACCCTAAATTTAATCCTGGCATGTCTGCAATCAGGATCTGTTATGATCTGCCGGAGTCTGCCAGTCTGATCTGGGACTGTGTATGAGATGGGAAGAGGTGCAGAAATGGAGGTGGTAGAAGAAAGAGAAGCAACAGGAGTTTGACAGATGTTGTGAGCAAAGTCATTGCTTGGCATTATGGAGACGCATAATTCCCTTCCATGGCGTAGAAGGTCCTTGTCCCATAGTAGTAAAATCCTGAATGTGAAAACTAGAGATGCAGTAATCACTCACTGAGTTTTTGGGAGAGTATTTGAACTACCTTGACTCAATCCTGGAATAAAGTTGCTTGTAATCTTCAAAAAGTAATGTCGTACCATACCCACTGCGCTTTACTGCAGAGGCTGTTGTGTGTGTCTTACTTCTGAGTATTTGCAGACTACACTGAAGGCTTCGCTGACTCTGAGGCTGCATTTGTGCTAAGAAACAAAACCTGGAGGCCCCCTGGCATGGTTCCGCTTGTGTTCACCAGCCAAACTCTCATCACCGAAACAGATGGCTGCATCCAGACAGCCTGCAAGGACCCAAGATTGTGCCAGCCCTCAACTTGGCCAGACATGGTGGGGGCTGCCCAGACCTCTCCCGTGCCAAGGACCTTTCTGATGATTTGGTTGCTGATCATGAGCTGGTGCTCAGGCCTGGGTTCTGGCTCCATTTTGCTCTTTTCTGTAGTCCAAGGCCTCACATGTCATGTGGAGAAGCCTTCTCTGACTTGAGTGGTGGCGTCCCATCGAGCAGGCTGTTCCTATGCTCAGCATGTGGGCATCTGATGGCCCAGCTGGCTTAGGAGCATCATCGCTTCCATAAACCACAGCAGGGACAGTCGAGGGGCTGTTTCCTGGCATATATGTGTGCAGAGGAAGGATGTGCTGGAGCTGAGGGCTATTCTGATAAAAGAGGAATTGTCCTGAACAGGAACTGTTGGGTTTTTACAGGCGTTTAGGGAATCACAAGAGGACATGTGTGTAGAAGAGGGTATGATGATGGCAATCTCCCAGCTCAAGTGACTGCACAGCCAGGCTCCTTCCGCTGCGGACTGAACAGCTACAACAGGAGCAGCCACAGGCTCTGGCTGTGGGGGGGAAGACAAGAGATGAGAGGAGGAGTAAAGGAAAGCCTGTGTGAGGAACCAGGCTTATGCCAGGTGTTGAGGGTGTCTGTAAATGAGTCTGGAGCAGGACAGGATGAAACAGGGCCCATGTCAAGTTTCAGGAAAAGCAAAAGAGAAGGGAGAATAAAGATAATTACTAATTCATCCTCTTCCCCATCAAAGCTATACGATGCTTACTCCCATTATCTCTGAGCCAAGCCTTTCTTCTCCCCTCACCGTCCTCTCCCACTTCTTTCTCCTACTTTTTACTCTTCTTCCTTTTCTTCCTTCCCCCCTCCATTCCCTGTGCACTTGTTCTGCATGTGTTCAGTATCTACAGCATGCTCAGGGAGGGGATTCATTGGTGAGACTGGGGTCTGTGACCCTCACTAAACTCCTCCCAAGCCTTATTTCACTGTTGGACTAATTGTGGCCAGTGCATGTGCCAGCATGGTGGACATGACACCACAATGCTCTGAAAGAAGACACTCGATCATCCTTGCTGTGTTCCTTCAGCAGCTGCATCCACCCAGTCCTCACTCTTCCAGCTTCACAAAGAGACCCTATTGATTTTATGGGTGCACAGGCAGAAATTTGTCAGGAGGGGTTTGTCACCCCTTTTTGCAAACCCAGATTTCAAAAGCAGTGATAAACACCTTTTACAGTGTGCAGGACCTAGGATTAGCACCCCAACCGATAGACGCTCAGATGAGGGAAGTTTCGGGGCCAAGGGGGTGTGTGTGTGCTGAAAATGAGCATATTTGCCAAAATACGTCCAGGGTTTTTTTACTGCAGCAAGACTGTGAATTGACATAACTTCCCCTCTCAGCCCAGAGGCATCCCAAAGGCACACAAAGGGTTTGTGGCAGAAAGTGTTTCTGCTTGGCCATCTGGGCTCCTGTGCCTGAGAGGGGATTTGGCTAACCCTGAACATGATGCCATCTGCCAGATCCATCCACTTCTCCTTTGCTATCTGTGTAATACTCCTTTTATGTACCCACAGCAAATGGCAGACCACCTGTGTGTTTTATCTGTTAGAAAGAAACTCCCAACGTGGCGGGCTCTGAAATGCAGGGTTAGTTGTGGAAAGTTTTCTTCTGGACACAGTGGGTTATGTTTTCAATGTCCAAAGTTGAAGTTGTACAAAGACCCATGCTTGGATTTAATTCATGCTCAGGCCATGGATGGCTCAGGCAAGAATGCATGTGATTGATTGTATATTTATAAGCTCTATGTCTGCTTTACTGTAATGACAGTAGGATGCAATTGTGCAAGGTGCTGTACAAACAAGATGAGAGAAAGCCATTTTACATTGAAATACAGCTTGAAATGAGAGAACTGTTTGTGGCTGGAAGTACCAGTGGTCATTTCCACTCAGACCAAATGGTTTTGCCACCATTGCCTCTCTTTTGAGGGTATCTCTCTTTATATTGAGTGCCAGTCTCATCCCAGATTTTCCAGGCTTCAGGGGTAGATGAAGCTTGTTATTTGTCAAGCTGAAGGGAACATGAGCTGCCTTTCAGACAAAAGGCTATTCAAGGGAAATGATACCACCAATGCACTCTTTGCTGCAGAACTAGCAAACTCACATTGCTACTTGAAATTAAAAGAGCGAAGCATCACAAATCACCCGAATTCCTAGACATTGGAGAACCAGCCAAGTCCTGGATTCTCATGCATGTTTTGGTTAGAGCTGTGAGCAAGCAGACTTTCTTTTTTGAGCATTTCCTCTAGAGCTAGACAGAGTTTTTGTTTAGAACAGAATTATCAGTGTTTGATGACACATATCTTGCATTCATCACAGCTATTTACTGATTCACTTGCCGTGATTAATGGGATGGCAAATGATGAATGTTTAATGGAGGGCACTGCACAAATGGTCAAGGCAACTGCAAAATATTTAACATTTCAGAGCAAGCAATGTACTTGGGAACGTCCCTTCCCTTGCCCTTGTATTTCTTTTTCTCCCATCCCTTGTGGTATATACCATGGGAATCTCTGGCTGTGCCTTGTCCGTGGTTCTCCCAGCTCTGATTATGGCACAGTGATGGGCATGGATGCCAATAGGATAAATGCAAATTTGGGATTTTTTGAAGGGGAAGGAGGGACACTAGTGATAGCTCTGATTATAATTCAGTCTTCCTAGTTGCTGGTGCAATAGCATTTTATCTTATGTCTCTTTACATGGTACTAATTGTAGCTTTGCACACAGACTATTTGAATTTATTAAAATGGCTTTATGGGATAAGCGCCTTCAGCAAACTTCAGGCATGCAAGCAGAAAAACTCAGGATCACAATGAGGTTAATTTGTGGGTGCTTCAACAACCTTGAGAGACTCATAAGGAAGTTTATTGGTTCTAGCATTGTTTGGCAGCTGCTCATCCACCTACTCCTGTTATTCAGCTTTTCTCTTCTCGGTCCTTTCCTCCATACTACTCCCCTGTGCCCCTGCATGCCACTGTTTCCCAGAAGGAATGAGGCCAGACCGCTCCATGGGGAGGACTCTGCCTGCAAGGTAATGGCACCGCCAAGCAAAATCCAATGACTAGTTAGGATATTGTGCAGCCAAGGAGCTGAACTTCCCCTGCCTGTTGAGGAGATGTTATAATTCCCATTGACTTGCTGCTTACTTATTAAGCTGTATTTGAATCCCGTGACTTAGACCAGACAGTATATTTTCTAGAGACAGTTGACTTAGTGAGTAACAAGAAGGTTGGCAAGCTACCAAGGGAAGTTGAACAAAAAGGTGATTTTCATTCTCCAAAGGCTGCAGAGCTGACTGCTGATAAGGTGCCAAGCACTTCCTAACTCTCACAGATCTGGACTCCAAATTCATAAGACTCCTGAGGAATTTAGGAGTCTCTGTTAAGCCTGTTAAATCCCCCTGATGTTTCTGACAACAGCTTAGATTTTATCACTAGTAAAAGAAAACTCAAAGTTCCTCTGGATTTAGTCCATCTTATCTCAACAGCTGAAAAGAGCTTGGGTAAAAGAATAAAAAACAACTTTTACTTCTTTTTTCTTTTTTTCCCTTCCTATCAGTGTATTAAGCCATTCTCTTGGTGTCAGTCCAAAACAGACAAACACTCTGACATTTCAAATACTCTTGAGCATGAGATGGAGTGGTTCAGAGGGTTAATGCTGTGGGACTGTGGGCACTCCTGTCACTGAGTAGGGGCAGCAGCAGCAGCTGTGCATTGAGCTCCTCAGCCATTCTGTCTGTATTAGTGTGAGTGGTGCCACTGGCACTGATGACAACTCAGGTTAATTGAAGAGGGTACAGGCTATACTCTTTGACTGCCTGTGTCGTAGACCAGCAGCTGAGGATCAGAGCAGGCACCTACAAGAGATACCAGAGGAACGCAGAGTCACGGTGTCATGGGTTCAGCAGCAGCAGTCATTTTTCTCCTTCTTGGTAGCTGGTGCAGCGCTGTGTTTTTGATTTTGGGCCTGGGAACAGTGCTGATAGCACCACTGTTTTCAGTTACTGCTTGGTAATGTTTTGGTCTGACCAAGGACTTTCTGAGTCCCATGCTCTGCCAGGGAGGAGGGGAAGCTGGGAGGAAGCAGAGACAGGACACCTGACCCAAACTGACCAAAGAGGTATCCCATACCACAGCACGTCATGCCCAGGATATAAAGACAGAGAGCAGAGACCCAGAAGGGTGGGGGTGCACTGCTTGGCCAGGCTTGGTATTAGGTGGTGAGCGATTGTATTCTTTCCTTATATTTGCCTTGTCATTATTATCATTGGTGGTAGCAGTAGTGGTTTGTGTTATACTTTAGTTACTAAACTGTTCTTATCTCAACCTGTAGGAGTTGCATTCTTTTGATTCTCCTCCCCATCCACCTGGGAGTGGGGGGAAGAAAGAGAGGGGAATCGGGGGAAGAAAGAGAGGGGAGTGAGTGAGAGAACGGGCTGCGCGATTTACAGCTTAAACCACGACACATGGTATGGTTGATATTTGAAGGTACTCCATGAGATCATCTAGTCCAGCCTTGCTGATCAGAGCAGCATCACTTACAACAGGCTGCTCAAGGCTGAGTCCAGTGCACTTCTGAAAATCTCCAACAATGCTCTCTGGGCAACTTGCACCATTGTCTGAGCACATTCACAGCAAAAAAATGTTGGGTTTTTGTATATGTTCAAGTGTAATTTTGTGTATTTCAGTTTGTGCCCATTTCCTTCTGTCACTGGGCACCACAGAGGAGTATGTCTGTGTCTTTCTTACTCCTCCCATCAGGTATTTATTTATACACACTGATCATATCTCCTTGAGCCTTCTCTTCCTGGGCTGAACAGTCCCAGCAATCTCATTCTCTCCTCATGTGTCAGATCTTCCAGTCCCTTAGTCATTTTCATGGCCCTTTGCTGGACTCACTCCAGTGTGTCCATGCCTGTCTCGTACCGTGGAACCCAGAATGTGGTAAAGTGAAACTGAATGCACAGATTTACTGGCAGCACTATTAAAACAAATAAACCCCCTTCCTGTGAATCTTCTGTTCACTTCTGTCCCTCCTCTCTCCTCTTCCCAGATATCTGCCAAAGCATTAGCAGTTTTTCATGAGGAATATTTCCACCAGGAAATTAAACATTGGCTATTACAGTTCACCTGTTACAGGCTCATGCGGGTTAGTTTAACCACCACATAAAATGTGTCCTGCTCCTGCAGCAAAGAGAAAGGTGAGGAAGAAGCTTGTCTTAGGAAAACTCTCCCCAAGCTTATTGTGAATTCTTTTTGAAAATGGTGTTTACATTGCATTTAGAGCAGAATTTGATGAATATGAAACAAAGAAATAGCCATAACTGTTCAAGATGAAGCTCTTGAATGACTTTTCAAACAACATGCTGTGATGAGGTTGATTCATCCATATGGAAGCAGAATCTTGGGGACTAGGTGAGGGGTTTAAACTTAGAGTTTAGAAACATTTCCTGATATTCTCTTTCCTTTAGTTAGAAAGGGGAAAAAACTCACAGCCATAAAGGACAACAGAAAACTACACTAGTTTCTTTTGGGATTTTGCTTTATTTTTAGAAGCGTGACTGACCTCCAAATGTTTTAAGTAAAATGCTTGCATGAATATTTTAGGAGCACTGCTTTTTGCTACTGTCAATTCCAATTCTGCTTCAAGAACCATAGTCATGGGCATCTCATACTCTAAGGAGCAGAGCAGGATTTCAGCCCTAGTCTGAGGAGCTGAGCAAACAGGCTGGGTAACTTATTCTAGTATCGATTCAGTAAACAGCCTAGGTGTGTGCATAAAGGTTAGCATGTGCATGAATGACACGTGGCAAGGCTCTACTAGAATGCTTGCTGCATTCCAGTGTTTCCGGATCTGTTCTGTTTACATACGCATTATACACATTTGTTGTATATGCAATGCATTCACACACACGTATATAGCTATATATACAAACAGACACTTGCCTGTTGTGTTGCTTTTGTGTAATATGGCTATTTACTTTTGCTTTCTCTCGTTTTGGGAAAAGCAAACAATCTGAGAGGAGTTGATGTTGTTACAGGTTGGATAATTGGATCCAGCGGCTGATCAAAACACAGTTCTGCAAATATCCCAGGAATTCAACAATGAACCCTTTCAGAAAATGTTTCATTTTCAGCTGCTGTTGGTTTGAAGGTGGTATGATCAGGGTAAACATGTTTTTTGAATCCTGCCATTCTCTCAGGTGAAATCTGTTCCTAACTTATCTCATGTGAACAGTGCTCCTACCTATTGCAGTACCAGAAGTCGAAGTCATACAATGAAAAGCAGCTAAGATCCAATTTCAATGGTGGCTCAAGGACTCACTTGCATTAACCCAATTTCCCAATTTTGGAATGAAAGCCTCGCAAAACTCCTGGTTTTGCTTAATTTCATGTACCTAAGTAATCCCTCAAAGCCAAAAGATTTTCCCAGGCTTAAGATCAGCATATACACACGTGATCTGTTAGTTTAGGACCATACAAGGGCTGATAATCTGATTACGCATTCATATTTGATAGAAACATTCAGGAACAAGGACACCTTCTGCTCATGAAGTTCATTTATCCTGGCGGAGCAGCATGTCATATGATCTCTTCCCTGACCTTACCAAGCTCAGGGTAGCTCTGTGCTAAAGAAGTTCTGGCTTTCGACTCTGTTTCTTGAGGAGTTCTTGAAGCAGGTCCTGAATGTGCCTCCTGATCGCTTTGATTGCTTTGAGTGATTCAGGCTTTCTCAGAAGAGAAACATTTCAAAGTACTTTTAAATCAAGCTTTACCATTTTTCCATTCATGCACACTCAAATGGCTGAGTCCAAAGCCGTATAGCACAGGCATGCACATGTCTCTCATCATATTTTCAAATGAATGTCATTCATTTTAAAATGATAACACCTAAAAGTATGCATATGGAGAATAGGGAGAATAATTCATAAGTAATAATCATTACATAATGATTCGGTTCAGTGATACACTGTCGATTAACACATGTAGCAAAGTGCTTGGGTTTCCAATTAATAGAGCCCAGAAGAAGTATCTAAGAGCACTGCTCTTGACATCTGATCAGTGCCACGTTTTGAGTTCCTGGAGAAGCCTTAAAGGTTAGTGCTATATTTCATTCTTCCGAGCTCTGCATTCAAAAGCTCAGTTCCATGAAGCATCACCTGGTGCCAAGGAAAGGCAGTCACTATTTAAATCACATTCTGACATAAGCTGTGCAGAAGTCTCACTTGGCATCTTCTTCTCAGGCAAAATCAGTACCTTCAAGAACGGTTTAAATCAGATGGAGTACTGTTGCATACAGGTGCAAGAAGAGTAGAGAGGAGAGGGAGATAATGAGCCCTGGATTGTGACTTGGCCATGAAAAAGAGCAAATGGAAAGAAATCCAACTGGGAGGGCAGAAGTGGAGGTAAAAGGTCATTTTCTATCCCCAGTAACACAATCTGAGAAACAGAGAAACGAAACAAGAAATTGGGGAGTTTGAGGTAGGGGAAGAGGACTTGTAGGAGTGCCATGGGTGGAGGGATAACTTCCCTGCTTAAGCCACTTTTTGGGCATTAAGACACCATGTGAAACCCTGTTCTGGCCCCAGTGTGCGATGGCAGTACAGCACCAACCTGGCTGTAGAGGGAAGGATGATGGGGTAACTACTAGGGACAACTTTGTGTGTGATGTGCTCCTTCTCCAGAGCGTGAGCTGGCCTGGGGAGAAAGCCTTCAGGACAGCACCAACGTATAAACACCAACTCTTGTCTGCACCCTGCAAAGTGCTAAGGAGAAAAACTTGTGCTAAGCACCTGCTGCATATGTGGGGTGACTCCTGCCCCAGGCTGGGGGATACATGGGGGAAGCAGAATGGCAATACCTGTAACAGAAGGTTGAATCCCTGGCACAAGAACTGAAGAGACTCTTGTGAAAGGACAGTGGGAGAAAGTGTGTCTGAGGACTATTCCTGATAAAATACTTGGGGAGAGTGTTCACTATGAGCCAAAGCCTGATCTGCTGAGAACTGACGGGAAGCAAAGCTTGTCTGTGCTTCCGGCAAGCTGCATGCTGGCTGGAAACAATAGAATGTCCTACAGGCCATTCTCGTGATTCATTGGATGACATAGTCGTTGTCCCAAAACACTGTCCTTTGGGGATTAGAAGACAAAATATGTGTGTACAAAGACTAAAAATACCTCTGCATCCCTTGTGACTGCATGACAAAAGGACAGCTTCAGCAGATGTACCTACGCAGCAGGTCTGGGTCCTGCAGAGAAGACACTTACTTCTCTGGGCTTGCAGTGTTCATCATTACACAGTAAGAGACTGTTAAAAATAGCCCGTGCTACACGTCTTTTAAGACCGGTCAAGGAGGACTTACAAAACCATTTCAGGTACCTTTTTACATATGCAGCTGTGTATGTGTTGTTTTTCCTTGTTTATACAAGAAGTGATTGAAGACATAATTTGTAGCATGGTGTAAGATATAAAATAAATAATCAGATGTCCCCTAAATACCTGATTTTTAACTCTGCTTCTAAGGTGGGATCTGATGTTTACTGCAATGTGGAGACTGAGACAGTAGGGGTATTTTAGTTTGTCAAGTAAAGCTTTGCCAGCTTCATTGCTATCATCTAGTAAATAAAACAAGTCATGTTATTGAAGCAGTTTGTGTCTAATAGTGGGGTTGTTTTGGTTTTCTTTTTGTTGTTTTTTTTTTTTTTTTTTTTAAATATAGGATAAAGAGCTTCAGAATAATAACTTTTGGATTTCAGAAAACTACACTGCAAAAATAACTTTAGCACCTTGCTAAAAGTGTGATGAAATCCAAAACAAGAAATGGAATGAACACACGTCTTTACAAGGCTGTAATGGTCTGAGCTGGGAAAGGAGATGCTGCTGTATTTGAATATGTAGTCCTAATGAAAGAATAAAGAATCAAGAAGCCTGCAGAAGCAGGTATCATTTCTCGCTGGTCCAGACTCCTAACATCTGTGAATTTTGAAAGAAGAGTTTCAAGTAATAGTGATGACGTCCGGTTTATTGTTTGCATTCGTGAAACTTCTTGCCTGTAACTGCAAAGAATAATCAGATTGCACTCTTGGCTGCATGCTTTTAAATTAGCATTTCAAGTCAAAATAGAGAATTTTGTTAAACACAGTCACAGAATGGCAGATTTTTGGTTTTGCTCCTCATGGTAAAAATTCTTCAAAGCCTTCGTCTTCTCAAAAGAATAACTAAAAGGAAAAAAGTGGGGTTGGAGTGCTTGCAGAGACAGCTTTTGCAGAAGAGAAAGCTCCTATGTCTAATCTGCTTGTGCAAATCTAGCCCCAAGGTGAGCTTTCAGTCTCTGCCAGCCTCCGTATCTTATCACACCATAAATGGATCCACCCAGGCTAAATTGATGTGCATCACAGGAACAGGCTTTAACAGCTCACAGGGCTGCTGACAGCAATGAACTGGGCAGAATGAGAAGCTTCCATTCCTGAGCTATCAGCTGAGTGCCCTTTATCAGCTCTGGATTCACACCAGACTGAAGGTGCTAAGGAAAAGTGATAGGCATGTGAGGAGTGGCTGTACACCCATACTCACAGACTCTCACTCTCTCCATGTAGACACACAGACATATATTTATGTGTGCATATATATATGCTTATATAAATACATCATGTTGCTTCATAGTAACATTATTTACATGTTTTATATATATATGTAGTCTATAGTATATATATTTTATGATTACATCTCTCCTTATATGTATATGGGTGTCTGTCTATGTACACACACACACACCCAAAACCACAGCATGATTTTGAATTCCAGTGGCACTAGAGTTTCCAGGGACTCCTGAGAAGGACACAGTAATGCAGCCAGACTGTGCGTGCTGTGCAGAGCTGCGCATCATCTTCTTGAGAAATGCTTGTTTACAATCTACCAGGTAAACTGTTATGTACTAGGCTGCAAGTACCAACAGACACTGCTGGTGATTTGGCAAACCAAGGTTGAAGCAGGTGATCACAAAGCTTTGCCTTGAAGACACTCCTAACACATGCTAAGCTTCGAAGATTAGATCTTCACATCCATTTGCTCTCGATGCAATCAGATCAAAGCATGATACAAGCCACATTGACAAGAGATGAAGTCAAAGTGTGGGCGTATATTGGCTACTGGTAATGGGTACTGCACTGGCAGGCAGTGCGATGTGATGGAGCAACACATAGGTTTGCCAGCTAGCCCTAGGCGTTGTCACTGGCTGCTAGGTCTGGTCTCCTGTCCAACTTTGTCTCAGAGAATTGCAGCTGGTAAAGTTCCCCCTGAGGAAGTGGATGGATGGTGTCTTGGGTGACATGGTTTAGTGTGTGATGTCCCTGCCCATGGCAGGGGGGGTGGAACTGGTTGATCTTAAGGTCCTTTCCAATCAAACCATTCTATGATTTTATGATTCTATGATATGCCCCTCATGCCAGCTTAGGTCCCTGGAAAAGGAGGATCAGGACTGCAGGTTCCAGGCATCCCGTCATCATGGCTTCACAGTGCGGTAGGATGGCTATTCACACAGGTGGCTTCATGAGAGCTTATCAGTCATGATTCACTCTGCAATTCCACTAAATAGGCTTAGGGGTTACAGTAGGGTTCACAAAGATAGATAAGGAGAAGGATTCTATTATTTACATCTGATATGTCTTAAGTATGACATAAAAGCCTGTTCTGCTGCTCAGGCACATAGCACAGAAAGCAGTGGAGCAAGCAGCGGGGATACAGCAGGTACCACAAGCACTGGATCTCCCCAAAGGGAAGGAGGAGTGTACTGGGTGCTCTGCAGTCCTGTCTGTCACTTGCCATGATGTTGAACATTGTACAGCAGGGCATGAAAATATACAGAACTCAAACTTTGATTTGCAGATTTGCATCGGGCTAAGCTACGTTGTTACTTCTAACCATTAGGCCAGGAAGAACAGCAGACATCATTTGTCTGAGTCCTCAACAACTGAGTCCTCAACTGAGTCCTCTGAGTTCCCCCAAATTAGTCCTTGATCCAGATCCAGTACTACAGTTGAATTTGAGGATATCCTTCAGAGAAATATTGACTGAAAACTTCTCCAGGAATGAAACTCAATGGCAATCATCATTCTTATTAGTGAAAATAATTATATTGTATTTCCTGCTTCAACTTGTCTATCAACTGTAAATGCAGAAGGCTGCTGTATCTTTATCTGTAACATCAAAACCCTTTGGCAGGTTCTTACAGATCATTTAGAGAGAATGAGTCGATTTTGTGTCTCGTGTAAGAGGTAGTGCAGACATTCAGACAGTATTGGTCTGTGCTGAAATTTCTCTCCCTCTTGGAGAGTGAAGACCAGGACTGGACACCATATTCCAGGTGCACTCATGACAGATGTGGAGGCAACAAACCTTACTGAGCTCCTTCTCAGTGACAAGATGGGGACTGCATTTGAGAAGAGCAATATTGTCAATAAAGATTATTTTCTTCTGGATCTCTCCTGAAAAGGACAAAGATCCAGTGTCTAATTTGTCTTATCTTCTATCACAGTCAGAACACACGTTAAAATTAAGCAAGCTTCCTTACACAAGTCTAAGTGTATTGCTATAATTACCTCATGTTTATCAACAAAACTTCTCAAGTCAATTTAACCTTGCTTTTAAAATGAGCATGTAATGTCTTTCACCAATCTAGGTTACGCAACACTAATCTTATTACCTTCCTTTAGTTATTTATTAGTGGATTGCTGTACCAGTTCTTCCAATGTTGTTGGAAACTGACAGGTCAGTAATTAAGGGGCCGTGAAGCACCAAATGTCCAATGAACCGAGCTCAGACAAGGCGTTGCTGAGGCTTGAGAAGCAGCACAACTCACACCACGTGTGTCAAGCATAAGGTAATCAGACCAAGATCTTTTAAGGTCTGTCAGACTTGTCTGCTGCAGGGAGGCAGAACTATGAATGCCTCTGAGCAGGAAGGCACCATGGACTCATCCTTTCTCACCTGTGCTGCCCACAGCCCAGGACCCCATTCCAGCCCCCATCACCATGAAATGAAGCTTGGCCCTGTCCTGCAGACCCACAGACTAAAGATCCCATAGCCTGGGGCTGACAAAATCTCCCATTACATCTAGGGCAGAGGAGCACATGGGCTGATCAAAGCCCCACGTCTGCCCCACTCTGGGTCTGTGCATGACCCTGGCAAAGGAGGAGGGAAGCCAGGGCACAGCAAACTGCAGGGACAGGCCTCATCAAAGTCAATCACCACCCATTCTGCTGCCTTTCTTTCTCTCTGCACACATACATACATAAAAGACAATAAGTAAAACATATACAGAATCATAGAATCATAGAATAGTTAGGGTTGGATAGGACCCTAAGATCATCTAGTTCCAACCCCCCCTACCAGGGGCAGGGACACCTCCCACTAAACCATGCCACCCAAGGCTCTGTCCAATCCAGCCTTGAACACCGCCAGCGATGGAGCATTCACAACTTCCCTGGGCAACCCATTCCAGTGCCTCACCACCCTTACAGTAAAGAATTTCTTCCTCATATCCAGTCTAAACTTCCCCTGTTCAAGTTTGAACCCGTTACCCCTTGTCCTCTCACTACAGTTCCTCATGAAGAGTCCCTCCCCAGCATCCCTATAGGCCCCCTTCAGATACTGGAAGGCTGCTATGATGTCTCCACGCAGCCTTCTCTTCTCCAGGCTGAACAGACCCAACTTTCTCAGCCTGTCTTCATACGGGAGGTGCTCCAGTCCCCTGATCATCCTCGTGGCCCTCCTCTTCACTTGTTCCAACAGTTCCATGTCCTTTTTATGATGAGAACACCAGAACTGCACACAATACTCCAAGTGAGGTCTCATAAGAGCAGAGTAGAGGGGCAGGATCACCTCCCTCGACCTGCTGGTCACGCTCCTTTTGATGCAGCCCAGGACATGGTTGGCTTTCTGGGCTGCAAGCACACACTGCCGGCTTATGTTCATATATTCATATATATAGAAAAACACACCCACATACATCATACACACACACAACCCCCCCACGTGTTCTTTCTAAGAACAGTCTGAAAACCCTGTTTGCAGTTTTCTAGAGATCTCTGGAAATCATGAAGGAAGGGGATGGTGTAAAGCTGCGGTCAGAAAGCAGTTTACCTTTCCAATTACTCTGATAAACTGAGTGATGTTTGCTTAAGGAAAGGGTAAGGCCTATTTCCCGAAGAAACAGTTGCAGAAGGAGAGCAATGGGAGATGCCCCTCTTCATATTGATGTGATGCCGAGGGGAACGTTTCCTACCCTACTCCCTTTACTCTGTTTTTTAGCAGTTGCTGGCATTCAAATAATACTTCTATGATCTGTACTGGTGTGTGAAGGTACCTTGAGGTTCTCTTCTTTGGAGGGTTCATAATTGTAACTGGAGATGTGGCCAGGGCAGCTTCCATGTAGAGAGGGTGGATGCTATAAGCAGACATTCCTTAGGACAGAGTGCCCCAAAGGCTGCCCTGACTGAAAATCCTGTAGGCCAGAAGCAGAAATACACAGCCACAGCCCAGAGCGAAAGCAATCCAACTCTGCATAAGCTGCCAAAAAAAGCATCAGCCTGGGTTGTTCCAACAGCAGGCTGGCATGGGAGCCCACGCAGGCAGCGCTGCTGAGAGAGCCTCGGGAAAGGCATTCCTGGAAACAAAAACACCCACTCGTGGTTTTCCTGAACGATGACATCTCCTGAAGAAGCAGCCTCCCCTGGGACCCGGGGAGGAGGATGAGGTAACCAGCCAAACCCCTGCTCTGTGTAATGGCTGAGTGGGGTCCCACCGAGCCTGCACAGCACAGATACCACAGTAGTGCTGGGGCAGGGCACTGTGGTCCTCTCCTGAACAGTCTGTTCAATGGCAGAACGCAACCTCAGCAAGCTCTCACCAGCAGCTGAGCAAAGGGACATAATGCAGAGCCCAGTTCCAGTCCATAGCGCCCGGTCATGCGCTTGGTATTGATTCACTGGAGCAGGGAAACACTCATGAAGCAGGCACAGGCACTGCTGTGAGCCTATATGTGGGTTTAGGGGGTGAGCTGGAGGGTTGTCCCCAGTGAACACCACTCCTGGGCCTAGAGGAGAGTCGCTGATTTTGGTTGAACAATGAGGGTTGCATTTGCATTGGGAATGGGCTTTATGTTCCCTTTATGCAATGAAATGCTGTGATTTTTTTGGTTTCCAGTCTCTGATCACTTGTCCTGTCCATGTCTTTGTGCAATGCTGTGGGCACTTTCCTCCAGCATTCCTGACATTCCTCTGGCACATTTGACAGGCTGTGCAACCCCCAGGAAAGCCTGGCCCATTTTCCCACCTGGGTGCAGAGGGCAGGACAGGGATGTTGACCCACCTGCAACCACTGCACCGCTCAGAGCCACACAGATCAAACCGAGCTCTCCCTCACTGCAGTGAGGCCAGGAAAGCTTCTCCTTTCCCTGCACTGCCCCAGAACAATGGAATGAGGGGCATTTGGCAAAGACATTGTCACCCCAGTAATCCCTGTTATTTTGTCTGTATTAACAGGTGGCTTTGCTATATGTAACATTCAGGGTAAGAGCCAATTTCACAGCCCCTGATGTGTGTGGGAGTGACCCATGCTGCAAGCAGAAGCAAATGCTCATTGCTCCCCTGTTCCTCACCAGAGAGCTCTGCTGTCTCCCTCCTGCACTGCCTCCTTTGCCATAACCCAGAGACAACGGCTCAGGAGCAACTTCAGTCCAACTCCTGTATCCAGCATTTTGTGAAAGAAACTGTCTCCTTTGATCTGCTTATCTTTGATCTTCTAATATAACTTAAGATCTTGAATTAATGCCGTTGTCATCTGTGGCTCTGTCTGTCTGACAGTGAGCCTGAGATGCAGATACTCTTTTGTTCAGTGCTCTGTCGAGATGTTCTGATAAGCAGCATTTTTGCAACTGGTTAAATAGCAACCGTGTAAGGAGAGCAGGGTTGATGGGAAGGTGACAGCAGTCCCTGTTGCAAGGATTTGGCTAATTACAGAGTAGCAGCTCCTCTGCTGATGTGAATTGTCACAGCCCTGCTGGAAAGCACAAGCCATAAAAATTCAGATCAGCTGAAGACTCCTCACATCAGCCAAGAATTTGCTGCAGCTTTGTCTCTCTAATATAAATATTTATGTGGATGGGTCTGGCTCCATCTTGTGATTTCATAGTCTATGAAATACCCAGGGCTTCAGACCTCCTCCTCGCCTCTCTGCCTCATTATAGCCCTAACAGAAGGTATTATGAATAACAGGGCTGATTTCCGGACATTAGGATTTTTATGTAAGTCTTGATTCCATGACAGTCAGGTCATACTAAGATTGGCAGTAATTAACGTGCATGTGGGTTGCCTTTGTTATCCTTGCGGATATAGAATGCTCACATCCATTCTGAAGCACTAGAAGATCCAGAAAACAGCTAAGGTGATTATAAGTACACGTTTCTTTTCAAGTTGGAAACTTCCTTATTGTCTCTAACAATTCTTGCTTATTGTCTTTGACTGAGCACACAGTGGAGCACTAATGTTTTTAGGGCACTAGCTGCTTAAAGCCTAGCCATCATGGTGGGTATTTAGAGAAAGAACAGAAAGCAATGAACTGCTGGGGTGTTTTTCTGAGGTTTTCTGAAAGAGCGCTTGTGAGCATGGGTGATGTGCCGTGACACTGGGGAGGGAGAAGTGGCATCACAGACCGAGTCAGCCATAGGAGCTATGAGCTGAATCTCCACCTCCGTTCATATCTGTGGGTCCGAAACCCGCTGCTCAGCACCACGCTGAGGCACAAAAATATTGCTTTTAAAATCTCCCAGGGCCTACAGCTGCACCCTCAGGTGAGGCTGGAGCTGCTCCAGGCTGTCAGAGGGAGCTGCTCAGGGCCCATGTCCCAGACAAGATGCAGACATGGCTCCAGCCATGGAAGTTGACTTCCATCCAATACCCTCATAACGTAGCTAGCACACACCAACAGCATCAGGTGTCCCATTAAGTGCAGAAATGCTGAATACAAACCTCTTTTACCTAAGACAAACATGGTAAATTGAATTCCCTCCTGTGCCAGGGGAGGATTTGAAAGCACATCTTCCAGAAGCCAGAAAGCCTGTTAGCAGGTCAGGGATGTACCCTCACACTGAAGCTGTCTGATGGTGTAAAAACAGATATCAGACATCCTGGAGGTGTCAGAGGACCAAGGACACAAGCAGCTGGCACTCATCTGGAGGTCCTTGCACTCACCCAGGCAGAGGAGCCCCAATTTCTTCTCCTTAGTCCCCAGGTTGGTGCTGTTGTAGCCTGCCAAGTTGTGGGATAAAGAGCAGGAGCAAGCATAGGGACCAGGACTCAATCCCTTTCTCCCTCCTGGGCAGGCATTTGGACTGGGTCTGGCTGAGATGGAGTCTACTCCCTTCACAGCAGCACATGTGGTGCTGCATTAGGGATTTGTGGCTGAATCAGTGTTGCCAGCACACCAGTGTTTTAGCTCCTGCTGAGCAGTGCTTGCAGAGCATCAGGGCTTTCTCTTTTCCCCACTCTGCTTCCCCCAGCAAGTAGGGTGGCAGTGGGCAAGAGGCTGGGGAGGAACACAGCTGGGACATCTGGTCTGAACTGGCTAAAGGGATATTCCATACTCCATAATGTCCTGCCAGCAATAAAACTGAGTAGAGGAAGAAGAAGGGGAGGTTTGGAGCTTCTAATTTGTCTGTTGCTCAGACACTAGCTGGGCATCAGTCTGCTTGTGGGAGTGATTTCCTTTGCATCACCTGTGTTTTGTTTCCCCTTCCTCCTTCCCCCCTTATTAAACTGTCTTTGTCTCAGCCCACAAATGTTCTTGCTTTTGTTCATGTTCTCTCCCAATGTCTCTTAGGGAAGGGGGAATGAGGGAGCAGCTGTGTGGGTGCTTGGCTGCTGGGTGGGTCAGCCCAGCTCAGTGCTTCAAGCACCCAGCTGATAAGTGACATCCAGGTAATTTCATGGAGATGGGTGAACCATCACCCATTCCAGTCTGGATGTGGTTCTGAGCAACCTGATCTAGTTCAAGGTGTTCTTGCTCGTTGCAGGGGGGTATTGGACCAGATGACCTTTGAAGGTCCCTTCCAACCCAAACTGTTCTATGATTCTATGACCACCAGGAGAGCCAGGGTAAGAAGGATTTAGCCTCAGAAATGCCAGCTGGACTGATGGCCCAACAAATGTTGGCAAACCCTCCCTGGACAGGTAAAACACCTAGGCACTGAGATAGCAGCATAGACCTGCTGCTCTGCATGCAGGCAGAGCTTGCAGTTCAGGTATAGAGATACCTCTGGAATAGGTTTGAGTAGGAGTCGTTGACACAAGTACCTCAACTTCCCTTTGGAAGTGCACCTTAGCAGGGATCTTTTCGAGGTACATTCCAAGAGTCAGGCTGATAGGTCTGAAATTCCTACAGTTACCTTGTTTATGTGCTGACATTGTAGATTTGCACCTGAGAAGCCTATCAGGTAACACCATTCAGACCTCACAGGTAGATGTTTACTAGCAAAGTACCAATTATTCTCTGGATCACAGCTCTTGAATCACCCTCTCTGGTAAGAAATTGGAGGGGCTGTAAGAGTAAGTCACAAAAAGATACTAGTTCGCACATCTTTCTATGCTCAACTTGTTTCTCTATTCATTTTAGAAATCATAGGTGTGGTTAATCATAATTTCAACAGGTGATTGAGGAATTCTGAAAGGCTGACATAAAGAAATGGAGAGAGTCTGCATGCAATATTGGAAAGGCTAGGTAGAAATCTACAGAGAAAAAACTGACAGGGAACCATTTAGTTAAATACCTAGAAGAAATGCCAGCATATCCCTAAGAAGTTCTTGTGTTCAACCAAAAATGCAAAAGTTTTTATGTTCATACATGATTAATGCCATCAAATTTGCCTCACAATTCAGTTAAAAACTGCTCAATTGTATTTAGTAAACTCAAACTGCCATTGAAGGTGAAGGGAGGCACATGGGCCATCTTCCCCCCCAGCCCAGTTTTAAAAGAGTGAGTCTGGCTTGGGTCTGTGGAAGGTAAGTCTTTGAGCATCTGCCATGACAAGTCCTCTCTGGAGGTGCCAGCCCACAGCTGATGTGCCTGAGAACTGATGCTTAGGTCTTGCCTTGCAGCAGTGCAGCAGATGGCTAAGGCTTGCCTGGAGCACTGACCATTTTGTGTCCCATCCTGAGACCCTAGGCTCTCGTGTGCACTGGAGAGGGGTCTGTGAACACCTAAAACGGTGCAGGATTCTTTATCACACCTTCAAAGGGCAAATGCCTCACCTACAGGCAGCCAAATTCTTAGTTAGAGTTGGTCCTGAGGAGAGTGCTTTTTACCTGTCGCATGTCATTCATTCCTTTGCGTACAGGCTCACATTTCAAAGGGGAATGAACCAGACGGTGTTCAGAAGAAACATACTTTTAAGCTGGAATCTGTGGAATAATGACAAGTATTCTCAAGTGCAGAAAAGGACATCTCCAAAGAACAGATGAATTACGAGAAAGCAAATCAAGGTCCATAGAAATACGGTGTGTTACATTCAAAGGATCAAGGATGTGCATCTAAATTCCCTGCAAAATGAAAGCTTTCATAATGACAATGGCATGCATTAAATATAAGCCAACACAAAGTATTGAGAGAAAAACACTATACAACAGTTCAATTTACAGAAAAAAAGCATGAAGTCTCGATTTTTATTCTCTATTTCAATCTAATTCTAGAAAGAGAAAATATATTTTCCCATGAGAAAAAAAACCCACTTTAATGATTCCTTCTTTTCAAAAGCAAGTGGGAGAATGCGATGTGACAGGTATAAACGTGTGTAATGTCTAAGAATTCTAACTTAAAAGATTTCAAAGCAGTGACAACTCAAAACTTACGGTAGTAGAAAAATCACATTCCCAAGATGCTGGGAAATAATTGAATTCCTATTTAGATTTGAATTAAACTATGAAACCAGAGAAACTACTCGATCAAGAATATCAGCCCTTGCCAAGGACAACATCTTGTTTGTCTTATGTGAATATTATAATTCTACCTCCATGGGAGGGGAAAAGGAGATGGTCTGGTGTATAATATGCTAGTTTGAAATCTGGGTTCAATTCTCTGTGGCTGTCCCCTCTGCCCCCAGACAAGAAATTAAGTGCACAACCCAAAAGGTATTTTCATAGAATCATAGAATAGTTAGGGCTGGAAAGGACCTTAAGATCATCTAGTTCCAGCCCCCCTGTCAGGGGCAGGGACACCTCCCACTAAACACTGCCACCCAAGGCTATGTCCAATCCAGCCTTGAACACCGCCAGCAATGGAGCATTCACAACTTCCCTGGGTAACCCATTCCAGTGCCTAAGTCCCATGAGACTTCCAGTGAGATATAGGGAGGAGTCAGGCACTGGGCTCCCAAATACCCCCACCTGGGCACTGGGGTCCTTGTGCCTGAGTTTACTCTTTGTAAACAGGGATAATAGTGTTTTCCTTCTCAAAAGCACAATAGCAGGTGCTCAGATACGGTGACAATGGGAACTAAATTCCATACATACATGTTGAACATACTGTACATTCTATATGCATGTGTATGTATGGCCTGGGCATGAAAATGTGGGAGATCCAAGGTAGTGGTGGACCTAAGCGTTCTTTCAGAGGTTGCTGAAGTGCTTGTAACAGGTTAGTCAAAAGGCTCTGATAAATCCAAGCAAGTTGTTTAAGGGCTTGCCCCATCCTGTAGGGAAAATTTGTATTTTAATACCTGAGTGGGATTAGCATCTTCCAAGTTCAGGAAAAGTTTTGTGCTGCAGGCAGGGACCTATCTTCACTCCTTGGTGGCTTCCACCTTGGTTAAGCTGGTGGGAAAGCCAGTTGCATGCAAACCAAGTGTACTCTAGACAGCTGTGATTTAATTTGAAAGGATCCTGTTGCTGACACATGCCTTGCATCTGCAAGAGCCAAACCACCAGCCACTGGTTAGACAGCAACCTTAGTACATGCATCCTAAGGCGCTGGTGGCCTCAAGTGGTTCCAGCAATGTCTGCTCTGGAGGACAAGGACTGAAGCCATTGTGACTCTCACAAGATGGCTGGTGATAAACAACTGAGGATCCTCAGCACAATGGCTCCCAGAAGATAAGGTGTCAATGTTTTCTAGTCATTCAGACAAACCCAGTTAGGACTGGAGCAGATGCCAGGAGATCAGCTCATCCAACCTCCTGCCCAGCTGTCCTTATAGCACTTTTGAACAACAGCTACTGAACCTTCTTAAATAACCTCTAGCTTTTTATTTAATCTCTTCTAGGGATGAAGATGCTTCTGTAGGAAGCTTGGTATGGGGCAGACTATTTAAATTACTGCAGAGAGCAAGAGATCAGGAGCGTGGCTAATTCAAGCCCAGCACAAAGAGGAAATCAACCATTTGAGCCCCTGGGGATGTCCCATTTGCTGACCTACAGCCACGTATGACAGGTCAGAAGTTCAACAGTGCAAAGGTAAGGCTGGAACTAATCCATAATACAAAGTTTGGGAACAGGTCACACAGGGCACTGTTGAAACTAGGACCCAGCAGGACCGGGTCCTAGTCCTAACAGTCAGTGTTTGCCACCTTGAGCAGCTCACCTCTGCACTTCAGTCCCCACATCTGCAAAGCCAGGCGAACAGCGTATGCCTACCCCAATATGACCATTTGCCATCATACTGCAAAGAGCTAAATGTCATTTAGTGTCATTAATGCTGTCTAATTCTGTGTTATCTTCAATAAATATGGATGTGGCAAGGTGAGCTCACAGCCAAAAAGCTTTTTTATATGCTGAAGGCCCTGTGTAATGGAACCAGGTGAAACAGCAGTCTGCTTAACTCACTCTCACCCTTCAGTTTAAATACAGCTTTCCTTGCGCAGTGTGAAACTGTATCACAGCACTGATCACCAACCCTTCTGACAGCAAACACAGTCCCTGCCTTGTCTTGTTAATAAATGCTAGAACATAGAAACAGTTTCACATGGTTTAACCTCCTCCTCTTCCTCAGTCGCCAATAAAACTACCTGCTCAGTTTTACTGGTAAAACATTTCCTACTGCCTAGGTCACTGGCAGCCACAAAATGCTTTTCTCCCTGAATTAAAATTTCAATGTATTATGCAAGCAGCTCAGCAGTGGAGAAAGAGCTGGAAGCCTGCAAGAAACAAAAATAGAGCCCCACAGAGCATACACATGACTTCGCATTTTTTTCTTCAGGGTTATAAAAGAACTGGCCTGGCCAATCGGGCTAGCCAAGATTTAAATCCCCTAAATTAAGATATTAAATGACACAGGCATGACACAACTGTTTGTGTATAATAGCTTTTTACAAATCTGCAGAACATAGATGACTTTCCGAAGTGTTAACCCTGGCTATTTTTATTTGGTGGCTAAACTCTAACTCCATTGGAATGCCGTTCCACCGGAAGATCAGATGTTTTCTGGCAAATGCACATTTGGGAGGCTGTGGACCATTACATGTTTATGAGCCCAGATATTTTCCCTGACAGATGTGAGATCCCCCTCTGACGCATTTAAGCCTTTTGACAGTAGGCTCCCCATTTGTTGGTTACTTACCTATGTTGGTTACTTACCTATTTGTTGGTTACGTTAACTGCGGGATTTAATGGGCTGCAGGTTGAAAGCTGATGCTGTAAATATCAATCAGCTCTATTCTGCAGAAGGATTTCTTTGCATTTGTCATACTGCAAGAGCTCAGCCACTCCAGGCTGCAGGGAATGATACACTTGGGTGGGTCTGGCAGGCACCTTCCCAGGATTTCTTGTGTCAGGGATCTTCTGGGACGCAGGGCTGAGGGGTCAGAAGACCAGAGGAGTATGCAGTGGGGACAGCACTGGGAAGCCCCAGAACACCCCCTTTATGTTAAGTCTTTCTCCTTGCTGGGTCTATACTTGAGCAACATGACCACAGGTACAAGACCCTGGCCAGGATCATTCTGGCCACGACTGGCCACCTCTGCACCCCTCCTATCACATTGCCTCCGCAGCTGCCCTCTTTGCCTTCCTACTGTCCTGGGCACTCTTCCCTCAATCCGGTACAGGGGGACTCAGCCCCAGCCTGCATCTAGTCCTATCTTAACTCTGGCTGTACAAACAAGCTGCAGTTAGAGCATTGTCTGGGACCAAAAATGTGGTGTACTGTGCACCACCCCTCTGCTCCCACCCCCCAGCTATTGTACACTCTTGTCCTGTGCTGTAACTTTGAGCTAAGTACTAGGTTAGATATCTGGACAAGGACACGCCCTGCATACAAGGATGCTTTCCGACTGGATTTATGCTGAGGCTGCCAAGCAAGAGGCACAACATGAATGTCCACTGAGAGCTCATGGGCTTTGGACAAGGGTGCAGCATGGGAGCAACTTCAGGGGACACCTTCCTCACCTCTAGTCAAAAACACATATTACAGCTAAACAGCTGGAGAGGAGGCCGTATGCTTTTGGCTGCTCTTCTCTCTATGTCTACTTTCCCCCTGTTCCTGCAACTTTTTTTGCATGGTAAATTTCCTAGAGTCCTGAATTGCTCAACACAAGGATCTGGGGCTGCACAAAGGTATTTGTCTGCAGTGGGAGTTGTATCCCAAAAGAAATTGCATGTGAACCCACGTCCTACAGACCATAAGGCAGCTTAGGGAGCTCCTGACTGCAACATTTGGTTGTTACACAAATTCCAAGAAAGTGCTCCCTGAACTAGATACCTTTGGGATTAGCCGGGTGGTCCATTTGCCTACTAGAAATCCTTTTGTTGAAGCATGTGATATAAAGCCTGATTTTAGCATCAGAAGCTTTCAGTCTAAGCTGTACATGCAGCACTGCACAAGAGGATATACAAAAGAACGAAGCAGACTGCATTGTCTGGCACTGATGGGTCTTTTGCTGGTCCTTCAGAAAGTTTTAGCTCTGGTTTTGAAGTTTTTGCTCATGATCATCTCACAGGCTTTATTGACTATCTGTGATCTTTGGTCCTGTAAATATTAACGGCTGTCAATCTGTTTGATATGCCTGTTGCTGCTCAAGGGCCTGAGTACTACAAACCTAAACCTAAATAACGCAGCATGACTTTTGTTTGGCAGGAGCCAGCAAGCATGTTTCAGCTCCTCCGTGATATGAATCACAAGTGAAACCAGAAAACGTGCGCCTGGAGTTAGTTGTATAACAGCAGGGCTGTGTTACACAAGCACAAAATCCTCTGCTCAAGTCAAACAGGGGACTTGTAAGTCAGGGGATACCACATGCGACAACGGGATGTTCATCAGATCATTGTCAGACCTCGTTACTCATTGACTAATTAAAAAGAGGTGCCAAAGTGGCACTTTCCCCTTCCTCTCACCACAGGCTGTGTTTCAATAAAGCAGGGAGAGGTTTTCAGGGGTTCATTTTGCTGGGCTGATGTTTTGCTCAACTGTTTGCTGAGGGCAGGGGCTAGGAACGGGAAGCGGCAGCGGTCATCCACAGATCCTTGGGGAGCTCAGTTCCATGCCATTAAAGCACATCCAATGTGATCCTTCCCCACTGCTGCAAACTCTCCCTGGGGGCACTGTCAGGTCAGGTTTGTCTAGGTTTGTCTAACCCCTGCAAAAAGCTGCTCCTCCTGGTGCATCCCAGGGCAGCGCTCCCTGCAATTGGCCCTCAGTGGCATGCTTTAGTGGTGAACGTGGCAGTCCTGGAGTAATGGTTGGACTTGGATGATCTTAAAGGTCTTTTCCAACCTGGTTGATTCTATGATTATACGATTCTATGCAGGGATCTGGGACCCCATTTGGGGGACAGCCTGGACATGGATGCAACCCTCACCACCCCATTGCACACCGGGGCCAGGTCCATGGCCCAGGTTGAGCCATACCAGCAGCACAGTGGGCACTTTCAGGGCTGGAGGCAGAAGCAATGGGCACAGTGGTGGGAACACAGAAGTCTGCGGCCCAAGGGCTCATCTGACAGCTGTGAGGGAAAGACCTTTTTGCAGGAGGGGTTTCAAAGCAGTATTTGCTTTAGTGCCATGCTGCAGCACTTCCTTCCATGCTGTGCCACACATCATGGAGCAGAAGCCCACTCGATTAAACCTGCAGGATATGGAGACGCAGCTCCTTGCTGCTGGGGCCAGGTGTGCTGTCTGCTGGGTTTCTCTTGGGATGAAGTGCCTGCAGGCTTTCATCCATCCTTTGCCACCTTCTGTTGCTGTTTGATGCTCAGGGCTTATTTTTAAACAGAAACAGTCCAAATGAACACATCACAGTTAAGGTGACTCACAGCTCAAGAACACATTCCTCTAGGTTTTAAAAGGAAACTATAATCTGATTTTTGAAGTCTGAGAAGCCACACTGTAAGCTCCAGATGTGCCTTGTTATAACCCTCTGTGGAGGTTCAGGCAACTCTGTTTAAACATATCTTTTTCAGGGTGAGAAAAATAACATTAACCTGGCCAAACAGATGTGAAAGTGCTGAGCAAGGAGGGCCAAAGTGATTCTCCTTGCAGTAGAGCCATTGTGCAGCTCTGTGAGCTGAGGGACAAGTGCTTAGCAAGCACCAGCCCATCAAACACAGTGACCCAGGAGTGCTGCTTGCCAGCCACCACACACACCACAACATCATGGGTTGAGATCCCCATGCACCTCCATGCACCTCCTTACACATTCCTGCTTTTTCCCTGACTTGTGTTGAAGGGAGCAAGAAAACCCCTCCAGCATCCATTGTGTGCTCAGGCAGGTCACTGCCTTAGCCCCACCGTGTCTCCACCATGGGTCTGTTGTCACTGCTTAAGTATTTGTGGTTGCAGAAGGGCTCAGCCTGTACATACCCTGGTGCATCTGGAGCGCTGAGGAGCAGGAGAACTGTTCTTCTGGTCTGGTAAGATTTTCTACTCTCTTGGCAGAAGCCTGAGCAATGACAGTGGTGGGGTGAAGTGTCAGAGGATCAGGACCCTATGTTTATACAACAGGTAGTTGCAGAACTGAACACCTGCTGTATGCACAAGCACACATATGGTCACGCACATCAGTTAAGCTTAAATCTACATTGTTGTAAGAGAATCTGCTTAGTGATGTACAGGAGTTGGACAACACTGAATTGAGGTTCAGTTTTCACTTGCTAAGGGGCTTTCACAAGTGTCTTAAACCTCCCTTGGCAAGGCTTGCTGAAAGAGGTGCTGTGAGGATGGTGATCTCACAAGCAAGGGGCAATGGCTCAGCTGGCTGCCTGGTGTGTGAATGCGCATAACTGACACATAATGTCATGGCATGGAGCTGGTCTGCAGCACCAGAGAGCTGCCATAGGATCCACTCAGGAGCTTCTCATGGGCAGTGCTGCTGGCCAAGACAGCTTCTGTAAGAGACAAGAGCACAGTGATCCTTACCAGAGGAGCACTGTGCATAGAGGAGCTAGTGAGCCACAGAGCAGTTAACGTGTGTGTGCACTGTATCCCCATGCTGGGGTACCCCATGGCCAAAGGACAAGTTTCACCATCATGCTGTAACGCAGGAGCCTGTGGAGGCTTCTACTTGGCACCAGCAATCACACTGCCAGTGTGACCTTGCCTTTGTCTACAAGTGTGGCAAGGAGTTATGATGCACACATCCTTTCTGTTTGACAGTAGAAGTGATGAGCGGAGTTATCTTGTAACAGTCTTGTAACAGCTTCAATGACCCAACTGGGGTGGCTCTCTCTGTGGAGGGGTCTGCACATTTTGCTGTGGGCAGGGGCAGAGCTTGGGGTTCCTGACATCTAAAGTGATGTAAGATTATCTATGCTATTTTGTCTTTATAGTGTTAGCTCTAATAAAGAGCATTTTAAATGATACTTTACAGAGTCTGAGTGCCTTTCTTATGGGGACTGCCATGGACCAGCACCTCCTGGTACAGCACATCAGGCACTGGGTGCCAGGCTGGGAGGACACATGCTGCTCCCACAGATGGGGCATCCTGGAGTGATGGGGAGCAGCCAGGCTTTTCCATGGAAATCTAACCCAGGGGCAGTCCTAGAAAGGTAATTTTTCTGAGCTGGCAGCACTTTGGTAATAGCAGTGTCTGGCAGATGCCTGCCCACCATCCTCTGCAGACATGGGCAATGAAAGTGCCTTTTCACTATCCAATAACATGGATGAAAGTTCCAGTTCTTAAAAAATGAAAGCTATCACAAAGAGTAATCAATACAGGAAGCCCAGCATTTGGCAAGCCACGTTTTCCATAAGGTATTCATGATCCTGTACCTGGCTGCTCGTCAGGTTTATTTTTGAAACAATCTACGTGATGTTAAATCATTTCCCATACAGATGTTTTACTAATCTGTTCCACTGCCTGCATGATAGAAAGAGCAAACCTCAAAACTACGATTTTGCCCAAGGAAGCTGTGAATGCTCCATCCCTGGCAGTGTTCAAGGCCGGGTTGGACAGAGCCTTGGGTGGCACGGTTTAGTGTGAGGTGTCCCTGCCCATGGCAGGGGGGTTGGAACTAGATGATCTTAAGGTCCTTTCCAACCCTAACTATTCTATGATTCTATAAAGCTGATAAGTAATAAATGGGATCTTTAACTGTCACTGATGATTGCTCTCTGGAATCCAGGAAAGCACTCACCAGAGTGCCCTTGATTTGCAGCTCACAGAAGCCTTGCCTTCAAGGAACTTACACCAAAATCAGAACAGCAACTGTTATAATTACACTCCATGGCTGCTACCATTACAATCAACTTCAACTGCTGGAATGCAAGAAATAAATAAAATAAAATAAAATAGAATAAAATAAAATAACATGTAAAATTAAATTAAAATAAAATAAATAAAATAAAACAAAGGTATGAAAAACCCTTGAGAATTTTTTCAGCAAATCTAATCACTGCACTGAGATGGTATAAATGCATCAAAAAAGGCATTTTTGTTCTGTGGTTTAAGGAGGTTTGTTCCTCTAACTAGGGCATACTACTCATGGTACTGTTCATGTTTATAACAGGCTGTTGCACATCATCACAGGCGGAAAATAAGGCCCTCTAAAAGAATAACATTTCTAGTTGGAAAAGTGTTTTGTCTTCTGTCACTTCTTGTACATGCAATTACAGAACGATTACTGCAAAGCGTCTTTTTCTCCTTCACCTTATGTATTGGTACATTTGTCAGGACATAAAGGCTGTACCCATCTACTGTGCCTCTGCATAGTTGGTCAGTCTATTAGTTTTTCTGGTACCTGTCCAGCTCTTCCGTCTCATAATAAAGGAAACTAAAAATACAGGGAAGTGTAAACACCACATTTTGGCAGAGGAACTCAAGACCAAGCAGGGGATCTGGAACTATTTTGACTTCCTTTTCCTCTTTCCTGCTTCACTTCCTGGCACACTGCAATTAGAATCTCCTAAATTTTACAGTGAAATATCACATCACATGTACTAATACATTGCACAGGAACAGAGGAAGGGAAAAACATCTTAAGGCTTTCTCCAATATTCATGCCAGAAGAGTTGTTTCCTCCATCCCCAGTTATTTTATTACTAACTTCAGGAGAAGGCACACATATAGTGAAACAAAACTGTCCCGAGCTGCTAGGAAATTAGGCGGCTGCTGCTGCTGGCCTCATAGGCTGTGTTATGGGCTCACATGGTAGCATGTGGCATGTCATGCCCTAAAGTCTCCAGTTCCTCAGTTACCTGAAACATGCAAAGAGCATCACCTTAGCTGCCAGCTGGACTTCTGAGAGGTTAATTCATTATGGTTAATTTAAACAACTACGATAAAAGGTACATGAATACAGTTTTATTCAACAGATATTTATACTTTTTGATAGATGTTACTGTAAAGTAGGTCACAGATGAAAGAGAAGAGAGCTTTTATTGTAATGATAATGCTCTTTCAGAATATAGCACACTGCAGGTAAGATGTTTCTAGCAAGATTTCAAACACACATGCATCAGTTCAGCTTTTATTAAAATGCTATGGTTGAGGGAATTTCTTAGAGCAAAACTGTACAGCAGGTAGATGCATTGATTCTATATTAGCCAACGGTTGTAGCTAGAAAGACCTGAAGTTTTCTAACAGAATGGTGTGCATGGGAAATCACAGCTGTGTTGAAACCCAGCATGCCCAGGAAACAGGACGATTTCAGTGACATTTCATAGGAAAAAATGTAAACGCCCATTTGGGTAAGGCTGGAAGTTCTGTGCTGGCACCATCAGAACAGAACATTTTTATTTCATAGTCTAATAAAAATATTTCACATTGAAACTATTTCAACATTCAACATGCCAAATCTGAATGCATCCAAGTATCCCTTAACCATGATCTCATCATTCTTTAAATTATGGACCTTCCTGTGAAGAAGACCTGCACTGCGTTCCATGGGTGAGCTGCCTCTGGTTTGTATCACAAAGCTCAACACAGTGCTTGGCAAACCAAAGTTGACCCTTATAGCTGGGAACATGCCCTAAAAGCTTTGAGCTGAAAATGAACTTCTTCACTGAAACCTTAGCACTTCCTGAGGAGCCTTCTTTTCCCACAGTCCTAAGAAAGATTTGTACTGCACTGTCAAGGTGCAAACTCTGGATGAGCCTCTGCTTTGCAAAGTTTCACCAGATTCGCTGTTTTAGCTGAGAGTTTAGGGCAAGACAATTCCCTCAGTCAATAACTGAATTTTTTTTAAAGAAAATTTTTAAAAAGGAAAAAAAAAGTTGTTGAGGTTGTAGAAAAAACCATCCCTGGTGACAGAGTGCTGCAGGCTTGTCGTCATTGCTGGCATGGCCAAAGACCAAGCCTCTCCCTGTCTGTGCTTTACATAGCTAAGGTTGGATGAGGCCACCAGTTTCTGATGAAAGTTCTTCCCAGAAGCAGGGCCAGAACAATCCTTTTTCAGGAAGTCTGGGTGGAACAGTTGTGGTTTAATTTGTCAGGGAATCGGTGTCACAACAGCAGCAGAAAAAAACTCGGCTCTTACCTGCTGGAGTTTCAGAAGCCCAGTTGATGTAGCCAAGGCTCTGCAGAACAGGTCAGGTGTGGTATGGCCACAGCTCAGACCCAGGATCCTGGTCAGCCTTTTGTATCATCTTTCCTTATGATCCATGTGGGGTCTCTTCCTCTAGTCCACTTTGTGTTTCTTTAACTTCAGTTACTAGCACCCAGCCAGTAGCCTGTTTTGTTGTCAAAACCCAGCTGAAGGTGTCACTACTGGGAACTGTTTAAACTCATCGTTAGAGGACAAATGTAGGAAACTTGAAAACACCAGTCCCGGCAACCAACCTAAAGCCACAGTGCTACAAAACTGTGGGCACACAATCTCTGCCCCAAGCAAGAGGGACTATCCCCAGTTCTGGGAGAAGAGACTGCCAGCAGGGAGCAGGCAAGCTGCTGGAAAGCAAGGGGTGAGCTTTCTGCAAATAAACTCCAACCAGAACAAGGTGGAATGCTCCGCTCTCCTCGAGGAAGGGGAGCCCCTTTGGCATGCCTTATCCCTCTTGCTGGCTGTGGGCCAAGAGGGTGCAGACCTCCAGTCTGAAACCAGGCATGAGCAGGGGCTGTCATTGCCCAGTAAAGGCATACCTGGTGACCTCTAGGATGTTACGGAGATGAGAAAGATCTCTACGACAATTCTGTTAAACAGCAAAGGTCCCAGGAGTTTGGCTTCATACTAAAGTGGACAGTGGACATTTCTGATTTCTCAGACATCTGTGAGAGCAAAACCACTTCTACCTCAGTGTTCCTCATGTGGGTTTTTGCTCCAAGATCTGCTCTTACTACAAGAAAATCTCTGTGCATATGTGGCTATAGCGTGCAGCATCACCGTGTCAAAAGTAAATGCATTTAAGTGTAAACTCTCTTCTACTTTAGGCAATACAGACTTTGCCTTCTTCTTACTGTGTGGTCTGGGACACCAATCGGTGAATTAGTTGTCCTTGCATTTAGATGAATTTATATGCCAAGAAAATGCTCATTATCTGACAGGGTTGGAGGAGTAGCTATGTCCTTAGCTGGGGAAGCACTTGTTGGCAGGGCTGGAAATAAGACGAAGCACTCTACAGAAGGGAGGGAGAGGGCAACATGCCAGTGTGGACAACTATTACTGGAGACGAGCAGTTTGGGCTCCTTTAGCACCTTCTCTATTCACAATAGAGAAGGTGCTAAGGAATGTGGAGGTAAAAATTTATTTCTATTTTTATGCATGCTTTCTTATTGCTAACCTAAGCAGCACAGTATAGGTCTATCAGTCTGAGCAGCACAGTATAGGTCTATCACTGCTCCCACACAACACAGCTATTTGCTTTGAACTAACAAAAACATATAGAACCCCACATCCAATTGTTACAGCCTGAATCCTTAGACAAAAGGAGAAATTCAGCCAGATATTACTAAATTGCTTGGTTGGGGTTCATGTTTTTGCTCAGTTCTACAGATTCTTCTGAACTGCAGAGCCAAAAGCCAGCTACACAGGCCTACACACCACAGGAAAAAGAGAGCCACCAAGAGGAATGATTTGACAGCTAATGTTGAATTTACAACAGCAACCACTTCGGTTGAAAAGCCCCAAATGATATTTATGCTGAAAAAGCACATGTAGTCAAACCAGCAAGTCTTTCCTAAAACTTCTCAATTGTTGCTTCATTTATAAATCCACTCAAGACTTCAAGCAGCAGAAAGCATATGTCTTGATGGCCATTGATAGCTGTGTAGGACTCAGATGGAGACCGTCCAGCCAATACTACCCACAGACTGGCTGGGGCAGAAAGATGAAGGCAGCACACTCCAGGGCTAGTGATGGGCCTGTGTAATTCATAATCAAATTAGAGGTTGGCTTTTCCTTGCAGGCAATAGAGCAGGAACGTGTCCCTGCTTTTGCCTTTCACACAACCAGCCTACAGCCGTCATTACGATTGATGGGACTAGATGATCTTAAGGTCCTTTCCAACCCTAACTATTCTATGATTCTGTGATTCTATAGCAGTTGTACAAAAGATGCTCAGTGCAGAAGTACGGTGCCTAATCCCTATCCTTGCCTTTCAAAACGTTTCTCTGTCTCCCTCTTCCTAGACACCAGGACTTATTAGTAGGTGGAACATGTATCCTCCTGTTTACAGCCAGGGCTACTTATGCTTCTACATTTTTTTACAGGTATCCCTTATTTTTCATGTATTTCAGCACATTATTCTATCATTTGATTAACGAAATATTCTCTTCCAAATGACGATAGTCCTGCAAGCTGAATAGATGGGAGAAAACACAATTCTGGGCCATGACCAAGTGATTCAGAGGGGCAGGATTCGGAGGGTTGTTTCCAAGCTGGTGTATGCATTTCCCCCCATGCACTGCACTGGGGAAATTTAAGAGGCCTCTGTGGCATTACTTGCAAATACCGCTGGAGGAATGAATCCAAAGCATGTTGCAGAAGATGCTTTTAGATATTGAAACAAAGATGTATTTGTGACCCATCGCTAGAAATAAGTAGCCTTGATTAGTCAGCTGGGTTTGCATGGGGTCTCTGTTGGAGTTTGTTCAACTTGAGCATTAAAACAAACAAGCAAACAAACAACAACAAAAACCCACAAGAAAATGAAAAATAGTTCAGCACAAAACAGAGGTGACAGAGCTGGACAAGCGTTTCAACACTGTTCTCTGCAATAGTAGGTAGAGATCAATGGTGGTGGTTCAGTGACCTTTATAAAATGTATTTGGTCAGAGGTACATCCAAGCTGGCGAATATTAATGAAAAATAACATTCTGATTCAATTTGAAGTGAAAACACAGCAAGACGTAAATGCTGCAAAGGCTCAGGCATGGCCTGCCTATGGGGTTGAGGGCTACAGCCCCTGGTTTGCACCCCAAGAGGTCCTTGTCATGAACCATGGGCTGGGTCCTGCCTGTTAGCAGTGTCCCACAAAACCCACCTTTAAAAAATGGGTTTTTTTAAGGAAAAAAAAAAAGAAAAAAAGACAAACCCCCCACAACACCCCACATTTCTGGCATGTTAGAATATGGAGTTATTGAAACGAGCTGGCTCCTTCACAGCTCTGCCTGAGCTAGGCAATGGCCCATCCAGCCATGCCTGAATTGCTCTTCCTGCAGCTACTGTGCTTTGCTTCTGCTGCACCTCATATGCCACCTAGCGGCTTCCGAAGTGCGAAATTCCTTATTAGCCACAATATTCTGCCGGTTGTTCACTGCGCCTCATCCTTGCTATTGAAGAAGTAAGCTGAGGTGCAGCACACTGCAACACAGCCCCAGCACTGCTGCAAATCTTCTCCTTGACGGCCTGTCCCAAGAGCTGCCTCTCGTCAGCACTAGCAAGCTCTCACTCCTCATTGCATCCTCAGAGACCCCCACAAGGAATTTCCACCACCTTGGGCTTTGCTTATACCTCTCTCCTGTTTGCCCATCATGTTCAAAGCCTTCCTGGAGCCTGACCTGCTTTGACTGCCCACCTTAAGCCCTCTGCACCACTACCTTGACCAAATGTCTGGTGGAAAGGGGGCTGTACATTTTACCTTGAAGCATTCAGGACATCAGACAGTTGCCACAAAATCCACAGGTTAGTTAAAATCCAGGTTTTAAAAAATTAAACCAAAAGGGTCCAAAGCGGTCTTCCCCTTTCTCTCTTCCAAGAGTCAGGGAGGATTTTATTGTTCGGTTCAACAGCTACTTTTTGAGTGCCCTACAGCCATCCTCATTCAGAGGAAAGGTGTAATAGAATAGCCTAGTGGTTAGGTTGTTTCTCCAAGAAAGAGGAAGTTTTGGTCAAGAACTGTTTTGTCTCCAGAACAGTTAATTCTATTAGTCTTCCTCCCTTCTCAGTATGGTGACCTAACCACTGTGGTGATAAATACATTTGTGCCTTGGTCAGCCCCTAAGTGCTGCTGGCAAAGTGAGGCCACGTCTGCAGAAGAGGTCAGTGGAAACCCCTCGAGGACTGCCAGCACCATGGTTGCTCAGGATGAGCCCAGCTCCAGTCAGGATGCCTCGCCACGGGACACAGAGCACCTGTTTGCAGTTATGAAAGGAAGAACTTTGCCATCATTAAGTTGGGGCAATGGGTGTCCAACTCACTCCAAGCAAAGGAAGGATCTGGACTCAATACATATTATCTCCAGCACTTGTATTAGGCAGAGGCAGCAATAAAAAGAAGCCGCTTGCCCCAAACTTTCATTTCTTGTCTTTAATTTCAAATGCTTGAGAACGGAATAGTCCATGCTGAAAATGCCAGAAGTTTCCTTTTCCTGCAACAAACTCTTTGATGTTTATGGAAAACAAAACCAAACCCCCAAACCAATGCAACTCTTTCAACGTTTCTAAATGGTTGACCATTTTTTCCTTTTGGATCACTTGGAGAAATTACTCTGTGTTTGTGAATGGCCACTGCCATGCTTCAACACTGACAACAAGCAGATGTGCCTAAAATAATTTTTCCCTTTGCCAGTGTAACCAAGAAGAATACATGCAGCAACTGCCCAGTATGAGAGGGGGAAATTGCTCTTTTTTCTCCTCTTCTCCATCCACGCTTTCTCCTCTTTTTTGCTCTACATTACAATATGCTAAGGGCCCGATCTTGTATTCTGGGCCTTTAAATGAACTCCGGAACAACAAACTGAAAGTGAGGAAACGCCATGGAAAGATCCTTATGGTACAACCTTTCCTCCTTCCCTTGTTTTTTCTAAACTACATTTCTATCCAGCCACGCTTTGTGTTACTGTCTCCTCACAGTTGATTCAATTACTCAGCTCTGAAAGCCAAAAGTCCTTTGAGGCGCCTCAAGCCATTAGCTTCTTAAACCAGGGTCCCTGCCTCTGCTTTGTGCAGCAGTGTTTGTATGGTGCCGTGTGCCTTTGTGCCAGTATGTATAAGCAAGCATAAGCATTAGTTTGTCTTCTCATCATTTAAAATCAAAATGCTGAACCTTTCTGGCATTTCAGGGGCATTATACTTTAGAGTATCAGTCCCCCAGCAGGTGACCTCTTGCTTTCTCCTCTATTTTTCAAGATGATTATTTTATCCAAATAGTACCTCTCTATGTATTTGAACTGATGCTCGAACCCATTTTTGCTCTGGTCCTTATCTTACACCCTGTTTAAATTCAGGTGCTGACCTTAGCTGCTATGCATCACCAGACGCCTACGGCTGTGAGAAATGGTCTTGCCCTTCAGGAACTGGCTCCTCACTTTAATTAAGGCAACGCAGGTGAACTTACACCACGAACTGCTGCTCTGTAGCTCGGAGAATCAGCTGCACTCTGTAGAAGTCATGCAGTCCTACCTATCAGTTAACCCCCATCCACGAGGTCATGTCCGTGCAGGGAACCGCGTAGCAAACCCAGCTGGAGTCCCCGAGCAGGGCAAGAAACAGCAAAGCCCAGGAAGCAAGAGGGGAGGAAGCAAACCTGGTTTTAAGCGCGGCCTGCCGTAGGAGAGCCGAGGAAGTGAGATGCGTGTGAGCTCAGCAGCTAGAGGGCAGGCTCCTTTTTCCTTTAGAACTTGGAAAACGCTTCCTTGCAGCTGCCGTCGCTTCCAGAGTGTGCCGCCGAAGTGACTAAGCTGTAGGACAGTTAGGGCCAATTGGAGAAGTCTTCTGTGTACTAAATAGGGGCCGAGGGGAGCCCAACCCCCAAAACCAAAATCACAGCTACACAAAAGTGATGGCTGCTGTGAAAGGTTTGGCTTCTGCCAGCCAGGCCTATTTCTGACGCGGCAGAGGGGCAGGAATAGCATCCAAGTCAGCAATATTCCACAGATGTGGCCGCAGCTCATCACAAACACCTCACAAAGAGCACATAGCCTCCCAGGCCTCCATGACAGGAAAAAAGAATTGAAAGGGTTTACAATCAACACTCGTCAAATCACTCCAATAACTTCTGGTTTTCTTCTTTGTTCCTGTTCGGACAAGGACATGCAAAGCGAGCAAAGCAGCCTCTGTGGAGCTTGGCCACAAGTGAGTTACTCACTCCATAGTGCAAAATGTTCCATTATTTTCTATGGCCATGACGGTTGGGAGCTCAGTCCATGGCATTAAGCACAGCTGGAACAGCTGTCCAGATGCCTGCCTGGTGCTGCTGGGTGCGAGGCTGCTGGGCCAGGAGCCGCCATGCACCCACTCAGATGGGCAGGTTTATGCCTCTAAAGGCAAATTCTCTTTCTCTTTGCTGTTTCCTAAAAGAGCCATTGAAAAGCTGCCCGTCATGGTATTACTTTTTGCGGTGGAAACATCCCCATTGAAGTTTAAGGGGAGACTATTGCACTGCCTAGTATCACTGTTATTCATACAGTGAAGGACTAGGGCAAGTAACACTGCAAGTGGTGCCTGAAAATTAACGTAATTATGGAGGTTCTGCCAGTGCAGGAATTTGCCTTGTTGGAAACACCAGGCAGTGCCAGCTTAACCCTGCGTTGAACAGGGGAAGGATTGCAGGTTTTTTCCCCATCTTGCAGCAGTCCTTTTGCCTCCTGATCAAAATAACCTCAAGGGCACCCTTGATAGGCAGCAACATGGGGGAACCCACCAGAGAAGCAAGGCTTTGTCAGGACCCGGGCACTTTTATCAGCCAGGCAGTAGCCAGAAATCAAGAAGTCCCCAGAGACACAATTCCCTGGAAAACAAGGAGTCTTGCATGGGTGGCACACTGCTCCAGGCTGAGATGGGATAGCCAGGCTTATCATAAATACAGTCCTCTGTAGATACTGAGAAAAATTTTTCCTTTCATGGCACTTCCTCTTGCTTATCTGCAAATGCCAAAATCTCATGGCTCTAGCATGGACATCTGATGTGTGAGGTATTGCTCCACTCAATGGAGAAAGGCTTGAAAGAAATTTGGATAGTTAAGATGCCATTAGAGGTCTGCAGAGTCCGCATCCCTGGGAATGGAGATAGCCACGAGAAGTTCTCATCTTCTCATTGTTCCCCAGCCAAAAGGCAAAGGTTTCTGTGAAAAAGCACCAGCAGAAGGCAGGAGGAGACGCTTAAACACAGCTTTGTGTCAATGCAGGCAGTGGGGAGAAGGCAGGCGGAGGTGGAGCTGTGAGGAGACAGCGTGGTGGGAGGGCTGTCACTGCCTTCCTTTGCCCTGCCTTTCTCTGCGGGTTATGCTCACAGCCACGTTCCAAGTGACACAGTTATAGGAAACACAAAAACTTGACGGCAGGAGCCCCTGGTTTCTTGGCAGGCTGCTGCTGCTGGACCCATCCTGTGGCTCAGTCACTGCTGTGTTTGGATGACAGTTTATCTTCCTGGTAGCTTTTGCCTCTGGGTTGGTTGGTATGGCTCCAACTTGCTTTTGCCTTTTTTTTCTTTAGGGAGGTATAAAGCACTTTCTACACGTGTAAGGTCACATCTGATGAAGAACAAGCAAGCACCATTACACAGCACATCTATTTTTCTTCTTTAACGTAAGTGTAAAACCAAGCCATGAACAGAACAAGAACATATCCTCTTGAATTGTGCAGGTGAAAGAGGTGCAAAAGCAGCAGGATTAGAGGGCAAACCATCTGCCAGCCGTCATAACCAGGAACAAGGCCTGACCTCAGATTTAACACTGTTGTTATAAATAGCCCTGGTCCAAGCTCCCAAGTAGAAATACAGGGAAATTAAGCTAAGCGGCTAGTCATTGAACAAATTTTCTCTACTCCCAAGTACAAACCCAATGACAAACAGTATTTTCCTTAGAGGTGTGGGGGAAACCAGGCAGGGAGATAAAGGGTGCATTGGTGGGAGCAGCTCTGCTGCTTATCACAGGCCCCTGCCTCTGCTCCTGCCTGGGCTCTCCCAATGCGAACACCTCTGCTTGATGCTTGATATTTGCTCCAGGATGCTCACAGAGTTCAACTGCATGGAAGCCTGAGCTGCCTCCTGCTTAAGAGAGGAAACGCTGCAGCAGCTTCTTCCTCTTCACACATTTCCCAAAATCTCTCTTGCCTCAAGCTCCCTGCTCCTTCATTTGCAGCCTCTCTCTCTCACACAGGAAGCCCTTGCTGGCAAGGACACTGAGACCAGATTAGAGAGACAAGTCCACGGCTGAGGTTTCTGCTTATGCCTTCTTGTATTGGTTTCAGCTGTAACAGTTGATTTTCTTCCTAGTAGCTGGTGCAGTGCTGTGTTTTGGCTTCAGTTTGACAGCAATGTTGATAACACACCAGTGGTTTAGTTGTTGCTCAGTAGCACTTGCTCTGATTAAGGGCTTTTCAGTCTCTCATGCTCTGCCAGTGAGGAGGAGCACAAGAAGCCAGGAGGAAGCAGAGACAGGACACCTGACCCAAACTAGCCAAAGGGGTATTCCCTACCATGTCATGCCCAGTATATAAACTGGGGGGAGTACCAGCTGCAACCTACTGTAGGGCATGTCAGCATGAGAGCGCCACCACCTCTCCCCCCTCCTCACTTAGCCAGCCTCAGCTGAAGGAAATACCCTTCCTTTACTGCTTGCACCAGCAGGTTTGTATATAAAATACCTGCTCCTGACAGCAAAGGCCAGCTCTGGACTGATCCTCCCAGTTCATTACTGCAGACCAAGCTGCTGGAAACAACTTTTTGTTAGGATTAACCATGCCAGATTCAGACCTCATTAAAGTAGACCCAAAACCTCCCAGTGCCTCCTGATTTGGTGCTTCCCCAACTCCCCACTCCCATCCCCTCAGACAGCATCTCTCTAGAATATGAATAAAATAACAACATCAAGATACTCGTTGTTTGTAAACTTGTCATTGATTATAACAAAACAATCTGCTAGCCCAGATTCCCCAGTGGGATTATGTATACACAGAAGAGGCATGAGAAAGAGCTGACAGAGCAATTGTTTTTACAGTCATCTCCCAGATGGCTGAGATGCTGGATGGTTTAGTGATTCACTCCACAGAGTTCCTTACAGTAAAGAAGAGGGACTTATGTCTCACACAGAGATGCAGAGAAGGACCCAGTGGCATATGCAGGAGTAGACCCAGCCTGGTGGGACACTGCATGAAAGGAGCTATGCCTTTGTAGTCAGGTTCCTGGTAAAGAGAAGCTTCAGAGACAAAGAGCCAGCTGAGCCCAGATGAACCACAGCATGCTCAGGCTGTTTGTGGTTTGTTTAAATCACAGCCCCTTTTAATAAATCTCAGCTGTGCCCTTGCTGGCTGCAGATCTCCTGTGGCTGCAGCACACACACAGGTGCAGCACCCATTGATCCCATTGCTGAGAATACTGTGGACACGGCCAGGTCTTTGGCTGGGACAGCTGCTGTCAAGGCACTCGTTTCCACCCATCAGTCACAGCATACACAGACTTCCTGTGGTAGGGAGCATTGCTGGGTAGCGGGATCAATCACACCCCTGTCTCGCAGGTTGTTAAGGCAGGAAGGTTTCCATTAAATCAGCAAGGGTGTTAATTTATAGCATGTTTGCTACTTCTCTCCAAATACTCTTCCAGATGAGAGCTCACTCCCTCATGCTCATTGTACACTAAGGGCAAAGATAAACAAGCATTTTGTTTAACTGCAGTGGTTGATGCTGTCCTCCACCCCCCCGCACCCCTCCACTGTGGGCTCCTGGCCTCTACTTCAGGTTGAGCTGCTGCTCAGACTGCATCAGAAGGTTTTCCTAGCTGAAATAAATAAAACATATCTATGTATATATATTTTGGCCTAAGAGTGGCTATTTATGGGTATAACATTGTGAATGAGCATTGTAAATGCAAAGCCAAATTTTGCAAAAACTGCTGCTTGGACAAGCTCCAAGTGATTGTGCGTCAAGGGCTAATCATTAGTAGAGTCTGAGTCTGCTTCTCCACTCACAAACACTACAGATTTTGTTAGCTTTTTGATATCAAAAAGATCTTCTCAGAGTTGAACAACTAAAGGTTTGTTATTGGATTAAGGACAAGCTAACCAGCAATGGAATGGATAATAAATGTACAGATCATTACTTTATTTTGTAGGGAAATGCAATTACTTACATCACATACGTTGTAGGAAAGTTCTATTAATTACATCTTAGAGGTGAGGTCATTAGTTTCTAACAAAATATTTTAGAGTACAAACTGGAAACACAACAAGCCATGCTGCATTTTCATATTTGCCGCAAGAATTATGTGAAATATCCAATTAAAAAGAATGTTTAATCATAACTCATTGGCTTGTACCGCTTCAAGTTAGATAACTGTGGTTTGTTTATATCTTGTTCGCGTGGTGCCTCTTCATTATTACAAAACTTTAAAGTGAAGATAACACCACTCAGGTCTCAGAGATACCTGAGTGACTCTTGAACCACAAAGAGTCAAAGGACTGTGTAGCTGTACGATGCAACCAGGCACTCCTTTCCACTGCTTTGTATTTCGTAGAGCTGCTTACATGACATACAACAATATGGTTTCATTGTGCTTGTTCCACCCAAGTGAGAAGCAATAGAGAATTAAGTCCCCTTTTATCGAGAAAGACATGTTCGATCCACTGCTTTCTTCCAAGTTTGTTGCGCAAATGCAGATGTAGGTTACGGGTAATAAGCCTGCAATAGCAGCTGTTGCAAGCCCGTACTCAAAAGGAGATAAGTCAGCAAGAAACGAAAACAGAATATAGACTACATATAATAGTGATGTCTTTTTTGTACGACAGAGATTAACAAGTGACAAGCTCTCTAAGTCCATTAATAATGCTCTTAGAGATGAGACAAAAAAAGTGAATATGTTCTTACATTTGCAATAACCAGAAGGAATCACCAAAACAAGAACAGAAAAACACCAGGTATTCCTAATAAATTCTTATTTCATGTGCCAAATTTCTGCCGAAGAAGGATTTTTGATTAGTTAGCAAAAGTTTGAAAGCCTGAGATTACTACAGAAAAGCTGGCACAATAGTAACCAGTGATGATTGCTAGTGGAAATCATTACAACTTGTCTCTCTTTCTGTTGCAGAGCCATCTCACATGGGTCTGGATAAATCGGTCATTTTTATCTAGATCAGGGTATCTCATTTCCATTGACACCCCTCTCTCAGGAGTGGGAGTTTAACAGCAGGAGGCAAAACCACAGCCTCTTTCCCTCCCTGGGTGTAGAACCGGCTGGTGTATTCTCAAAAATCACTGTCTGTGGTGGAACAGGCTGCCCAAGGAAGTTGTGGCTGCCTCATCCATGGCAGTGTTCAAGGCAAGGTTGGACAGAGCCTTGAGTGACATGGTTTAGTGTGAGGTGTCTCTGCCCATACCAGGAGGGTTGAAACTGGATCATCTTTAAGGTCCCTTCCAACTCAAACCATCCTATGACTCTATGCTGTAACACCACAACTGGAGGGCTTCTTTGGTTTTGCTCTTTACACAGACATTAAGCTGACAATATGTCATAGAATCATAGAATCATAGAATAGTTAGGGCTGGAAGGGACCTGAAGATCATCTAGTTCCAACCCCCCTGCCAGGGGCAGGGACACCTCCCACTAAACCATGCCACCCAAGGCTCTGACCAACCCGGCCTTGAATACCGCCAGCAATGGAGCATTCACAACTTCCCTGGGCAACCCATTCCAGTGCCTCACCACCGTTACAGTAAAGAATTCTTCCTTATATCCAATCTAAACTTCCCCTGTCTAAGTTTGAACCTGTTATATCCTCTTGTAAAGAGTGAGAAACAGCAGCCATAACAGGAAAAGGAGTGTTGTGTCTTGAAAAAATAAACATTTGTGTCCTCTGCAGTGGAGAATAGGCAGCAGCAGGTTACTGTTAACAAGTCCACTGTGCTGATTCCTCTATAGCAGAGTGGAGAGCACATCTTGCTAGCACATAGCTGGGAAAAGCTCAGCCACTAAAGAGAACATCCCCGGATTACAACCGTTCCTGTTGTGCAGTGACTTCTGTTACACCAGGCAGAGATAAGAGAACCTGCAAGTGGAGAATTATGATGATAGTGCCTGGCTGCTCTATAGGGCATGGCTGCATTTGAACACAGTATGGGCAATGATGTTGGGCAACATAGTAAAAAACATGAGCAGGCTGCAGGTCTGCTCAGACCTGTGTCACTTACCTCAGGTGCTTGGAGAAGTGTTCAAGTCTGTGGTATGGACCAGTCTGAATGGAGGGAGGAAAAATCGCACTGTCCCCATAAGAAAAATCATTGGAAAAGGCCTTGAGATGTTCCCACACGGAAGAGAAGCAAAGATCTGGAGCCAGGAGCTGGAGTCAGCGGTTGGCACATACATTTTTTGGATTGCGCAGACATATTGGAAGTTTTATATGTTGTTCAAAAAGGATGTGGCAATTTCTGAATGTCATTGAATCCAACTCTGTTTTCCAAATTAACTCCCTGTCTCCCTAACCTTTTCATTAGAGACAGTCCCTTGCAAATCTTTGAAAGCAAGAAAAGGTAGAATGTACTACATTCTACTTTCCAGATGGGAAGCCTAACCAGCAGGTTAATCTTTAAATGACTTGAGCCTTTTTAGCATTGCTTTAAGTGGTGGAATTCCATGTTATTACTACTGCAAGGCTTGACCATGTCAGGAGTTCCACAGAGTTGGGATGTCTATGGGATGGAGACACTGAATGACTGAATTGTGCTGGTGGAAGAAAGTGGAGTTTTCAGACTGAAAATGCTCATTCCTTCTGGAACAACACAACTGGAAGACCACTAGCTTGTTATGAAGTCCCTTCCACCATAGACTGTGTTAAACCTGGTTGGGAATGGTAAGTATTGCAGCCCTATTCATTCCCATTAAGCAAAAGGGAACAATTAATGTACTTTATGGAATCAACTATCCAGAACAATAGGAGCCACAATCCAAAACTCAAGCACATGACACAAGTCTTCTGCGGGAGCTGAACTGTGCCAGCAAATGCATTGTTGGATGTTGCCCGTGTCCTGGGTTCAGCAGTAGCAGCCAGTTTTCTCCTTCTTAGGAGCTGGCACGGTGCTGTGTTTTTGACTTTCAGCCTGGGAACTGCGCTGATAGCACCGATGTTTCCAGTTGCTGCTCAGTAATGTTTACTCTGACCAAGGACTTTCTGAGTCTCATGCTCTGCCTGGGAGGAGGGGAAGCCGGGAGGAAGCAGACAGGACACCTGACCCAAACTAGCCAAAGAGGTATTCCATACCACAGCATGTCATGCCCACTATATAAACTGGGGCAGTTACCTGGAAGGGTTAGATCACTGCTTGGTCAGGCTGGGTATCAGTCGGCAGGTAGTGAGCGGCTGTTTTCTCTTCCCTTGTTATTTCCCTTACCATTATTATTATTGGTGGTAGCAGCAGTGGTTTGTGTTATACCTTAGTTACTGGACTGTTCCTATCTCAACCCATGGGAGTTACATTCTTTCGATTCTCCTCCCCATCCCTCCAGGAGCAGGGGGGAGGAAAGGGGAGGAGTGAGAGAGCAGCTGCGTGGTTCCGAGTTATTGCCTGGGCTTAAACCACAACAGCCTGATAGTATAAACTGCATGAAATGCTAGCTGGAACAGAGCTTGGAGCTGTAAGCAAAGTGTTTCCTCATGTTAAGCCAAGAAGGCAGTGCCTGTTCTTTGTAAATAAACATATAGGTTTTGACACAATCCTGACTCTAAAAAATTTACTGAAACAATTCAAACTTTGGCTGACAACTAGGATAAAAAAAGGATAATAAATCCTCTTTTTCCTATTAACAAAACCCACAACTTAATTTTATAAAGCCTTCAGAAACTAAAAATGACATCATGAGTCATTTTGAAAATTCCTTAATGTTACTTCTATTGCCTGGCAGGAGTGTCCCATCCTGTCCCTTCTTTCTCTCACAACAGCTTTGCAACAGGGACAGCCTCGCCCTGGACACCAGAGGTTTGGTACAACTCTGGTTGCCATGATTACAACCATTTGGTAAAGGAGAATGCTGGTAGCTTCAGAAAGCATGTAGAAAGAGTATGGCTTTTCTGGCTGGTGTAGGCTGCAGATGGCAAATGGGAAGGATGATGGGTCCAAGCAAAGAAATCTGTGAGATACCATGAGTCATCAGAGTGGGGAAAGCAAGAAAAGGGCAGAGGGGTTACCAGCAGAGGGAAGCCAGAGCTGAAAGCTGCAAGAAGAGGTGACCAGGGAGGTCACAAACTATAATGGTAATGGAATTCCTGGTAGCGAGTATGAGTGAAGAACTCAAGACGGACCTTATGAGATGGAGTGACCAGTCCATATAATGGCAAATTGAACAGCAAATGCATTTGGGTAGAAGCAGCTTCACATGTAAATTGTGGTTTCTGTGCTCACCGCTGTCACTCAGGAGGAAACCTAGGTAACGCTACTGTAGACACTTTCTTGAAAATATCAAGTCACTGCTCAGTAACAGTCAAAGAAAAAATAAATTAAAGTGACTACTAGGAAGGGAAAAGCCAATAAAGTGTCAAACATCACCAGGTCACTGTATAAATCCATCTTGTACCCACATCTTGAATAATCTGCGCAGTTCTAGGTCCTCAAGAGAAACAGAGGAGAGCTGAAAAAGGTTCAAAAAGTACAAGATCAGTAAAGGTGTGACACAACTTCTGTACAAGGATCAGTGCAGGACAGAGGGGCTTCTCAAGCTGGAAAAGAGATGGGGTACACAGAAATCTATGAAATCATTAGTAACACAAAGAGCGTGGATAGGGATCAAGTGCTGATTGTGTCTCCAGGACAATGAGAGACCAGCTAATGAAGCTGATAGGAGCCAAGTTCAAAGGAAACACAAGGAAGAAGTTTGTTATGCAGCAGGCAGTGGATCTGCCAAGAAGGTCCTTTCCAAAACATGCTGGGATTGCAAGGAGCTGACATGCTCTCCCAAGTATTTGGATGGGTCCATGCCACAGGCAAACCACAGCAGTTTTGGGAAATCCTCTGAGCTGAAAATAGCTGGAAGCTGTGGTAATATTAATGGAGAAATAATCAATATGTTAGTCTGTTCTTAATTCTTCTTAGGAGTCTGCTTACGGCCACTGCTGGAGGCAGAGCAGATGGATGGGTTACATGGTCTAAAGCAGCATGGCTGTTCTTACCTAGAGTCAAAAATAGATAAGATGGGACTCAGGTAAAGACTGGAATCCTGAAGGGAGCAAAGGTGGCAGCATGCAGCAAATCAGGAGGTAAGTGAGGGGTTTGGGTGAAACTGGCACAGTTAAACCACAGTCCAAAGGTGTAGATAAGGAAGCAGAAGAAAAAGCTGCTGTTTCAACTCCATCGATGCTCAGGCTGAGCCCAGACATGTCGTGCTGTAACCAGGAGCAAAGCTTCCACTGTCTTCAGCAGATCAAGCCCTAGAGACGTAAAGGCAAGCAGGGAAGTGGGGAGTTTCAGGGTCAAAGAATATCTCCAAGATATCAGGAGACACAGCACAGGTGAGTCCGTACAGGCAGAATTTGCAGTTAATATGTGTTTATTAACTATGTGCCAGAATGGTTTGAGTCCTGATCTAATCCAAGTAAATTTGGAATGTAAAGATATCCCTTTGCAGAGTCTGCATAATTCTAAATAATAACTACTCTGTAGGTATTGCCCCCAGCACAGTTATTTTTACAATCTTTTTTAATAGGCACTTTGAAATGAAGAGAGTTGCCGCTACTTCACTCCAAATGTGATATAATCCAATAATGAGAAACCAGAGTTGTGGCCCCAAGGCAAGTGCAATGCCCCCCAAAAGGCCAATAGTTTCAGTTTCCCTTAAGGGTATCTGGGTTTAAGAAATATGGCCTCTGAGTGTTTCTTTTAAATGGAAGGAACCACTATTGGTTAGCTACTCAAAGCACTGATTATTGCATCAATCAGCAAAATAAATACATTTCTTCCCAGAACTGAAGAATGTTTCACATTCCAGTGGACATTCCTAAATATCGTGATTCTCTCTCATACCAACAACAATCATTTCGGGTAATGACCTTGAAATGAGCCTTTCCTGTTCTGTGGTTGTGTTTTTCTGTAGGACTGATCTTTGTTTGGATTACAACTCCCACATGCAGTTTCTCAATGGCTGCTCACATTATGGTCAGTGTTTCGAGAGGAGACTCTTTTATTCTTTTAGCTGAAGTAGGCTGCTTTTCTCGGAGTGCTGAAAACAAAATCATTTTAAGAAGCTGATCTCATTAACTGGGTTAAGCTAGAAATGTGCCAAATTGCTCTGCAGACATGGCATAGCTGCTGACCTGAACCGAGACGGGAAATCGTTCCAGGCTGTGACGTGCCACGTCTGTTCATGTCAGCTGTGCACTGGGAAATGCACAAAGGAAGTGGCTTGCTGAAAAATATCCTTCAGCCTAGGGGTCGAAAAGATTCCTGTAAAATGTATTGCTTGGGAGGAAATCATCCTCTCGCGCCCAAGGAAGAGTAATGTAATTTCTCACACTATTTATTAGGATTTCTCAGTTTTCTTCCAGTGTAGCTAGGACAGCATTCACAGACGACACACAGCATTCCTACAAAAAGGTTTATGGACATCTGCCCCATTCAACCCACCTAGTTCTGTTATGCAGCCTGATGCCACTAGCCATCAGCAACTGAGGTTATTTCTTCTTTTCGCTATCAAGATAAACCAACCAACAACCCCCTCACAAAAAATCCCCAAAAAACACAAAACCAACCCAAACAAAAAAAAAAATCCCAAAAAAATCCCATTTTGCAGTAATTTTGCTCTGACACTGCAGTTTGACATCTCTCTGTTTACCTTTGTGTCATGTTTGGTTCCCTGTGTGCTGCTCAGATACAGGCTCTGCAAAGCTGGGCATCTCTGCTTGGACCACACATTGATGTGCACTATTCGAGGATGTGTTTTGCCAGCAGGAGGTTGCAATGGGTCTCACCCAGCTTTTCAGTGTCCATCCTCCTGTTTGTCTTCCCTATCACATTTGCTCCTCTTGAGTACATTCAGCGAGGAGGGGAAGCTGGCATGCAGAGACAGGTGTTTGGAAGAAGAGCAGACATGCCCCTGTGCAGAGCCTCATGATCGCTGAGGATGGTGCCTAACAGAGCTTTTGTAAGCAGTTAGGAAAGAGAAGCTTCAGAGCTCACTCAGGCTGTAGCCTGGTAAGCACTTCCCTTTGAAAGGAGCCTCTCCCATCTGCGCTTTCAGTCCATTTTGTGCTGTCTTCATGTCATGCCATCACAAGTCAGCATGCAGCTTCACCGTGAACTGGCCTGGGGAGCTGATCTGGATGAAAACCCACCCATCTGAAAGGGAAAAAAAAAGAAAAAAGGGGGAAAAATGCCATTTTCCAGCCAGCTCAGTTCTCTGATCTCATTTACCACACAGCAGCACTAACAGCTGTAACAGCACCAGGGAGGTAACCTCCTCCTGCAGCTGTGCTGGCTGCTGCCAGCCCTTCCTCAAGCAGAAACCCAAGCTTTGCCCCATGGACATGCTCCATAGCAGGAACTGGGTTTTCTCATTTCATTTCCACTACTCAGGCAAATCTAGCTTGTGTAGGCAGATGCATGCATGCCCAACATGTCATTTGAGGAGGTCTTGTTAGAAAGCTCACATGGGGGAGGCTCTGCCAGTGCTCTGTCTTTGTAAAGGCAAAGGCAGTAGGAGAAATGTTTTCCTGTGTTCTTCTTGCTTCACTTCTTGCTCTCATCCCACCTTGGGGAATTTAAGTAAATAGCTTTTATAGACAAAGCCTTTTGGTAGTTTCCCCCTTCTTTCCCCATTCCTGATAAGCAGTGGATGGAAGCAGCCTTCTTCCCTGCCTTAGACCTCCAGTCCCATAGAAATTGTTTGACACTAAATTACTTTCCTTTTAGCACAAATTACTGGGTGGAACCAAGAAGCTGGTAACATGTGACCCACTTGCCACACACTGCAGCACTGTCTGTTAATAGATGTGACCTTTGTGCCTAATACAGTGCTGGGAGGGTGCATTAAATCCCTCCCTCCAGCAGAGTTGTCATCCTCATCATCTCATCACCCATCCAAATGAGGAATGTGCAGTGTTAAAGACTGGCAATTCCTGCAAGACACACAGAATGCTGGACTGGGCCCAGAAATCAGCCAAACGATGAGGGATTGGTGCCAGGAGGTGACAGCAGAGGCCAGGCACATGCTGCAGCGTCCTCACAGCCTGGTCCTCACTCACTGTGTGTTCAGCCTCCACCTGGAGTGCGCATCCCATGGCTGCATGGTGAAGGACTAATGGCTGCAGTCACTCCATCCCAGCACTCTGAAAGAGTCTCTTCCCACCCTCTGCCCACAGATAAGGTCTGGGTTCAGACACAGACTGGATGGTTTTCTGTTTGTAAAGCACTTGTGGGGTGCAAAGGGCCTTGCACCACTGGTGAAGAAAAAACATCGTTGAAACCACTGTGCAGCTGGATCTGAGGCTGGGAGCATTACTTACCCATGTCTTCGTCCTGTGTGATTCTTTAACAGACTTTGTTGCTTGACACAGCAGGGTACAGGGAGCCCCTTCACCATTCATAGCCCTCAAACCACCAACCACCCACCAAACATAGTCACCTGTAACATCCCATAGTGACAGTACTCCCTCTTGGCCCTTGCCCAACATCCTTTCTTACCCTGCCACCTCTCATACCCTGCCACCTCTCAAACAATACTCTTCCTCCTCAATCCTTGCCCAAGCCCCAATACTTGCCATGTGCTTCCTCCCCCCATTCCCAGGGCTCCTCCCTGCCTATCCCCTCCACTCCCCAAGGAGCCACATCCTGTATCATCAAGACATGACACACCTTGAGATGCGGATGGAGGGGGCATCCCTCCAAACTCACCCCATGTCCATCCTTTGTGCATCCTCATGTTTATTTGCTGGGTGCAGCTGTGTGGCTGTGTCCCCATCCACTGTGCAACATTTCTGTTTCCAGTGGCTGTGGGCCAGCCCCAGGCCTACGATGCAGTCACAGAGCCCACTTTAAGAATGGGATCCCTATAGACAGAAGGAATATTTACAATCTCATAAATATGGAAAATCAGCAGACAATGGAAACCTTTATCTCATGTACCAAAGTGCAAGGTCAGTCAGCATTGCATCCCCACCAGGGAAATTTGCAGGAAATTACCAAGCTGTAAATGCCAGATCTGGAGCATATGCTGGGATCCGTATGTGCAATAGGCAGAGAATACACCAGCAAGAAGGAAACAGGGAGACAGAGCTGTACCCTTAGTCCTGAACTTCCAGGTAACTCTAACAAAACAAGCCTGGGGACAGAGGGGGAAATCCCCATGGGGCTGGTGTGCTGGTGAATGCTTCCTGCTGCAGCACGCAGGACCAGCACACGACCGGCCATGCTGAGCACAAGGGCAAAACAGGCCTTAGAATCATTTTGCCAAGAGCAATAAAGTTCAGTGGGGATGGACCCCACCATCCACAGCACAAGGAAATGAGTTGTTGTGTTTCTGTTTGCTTACCTGTCCCTCCTTCATTTCATTCACTTACAGTGAATTCGCTGCCTTTCATTGATGTATGGTTGGTTTACTGTGAATTTCCTCCTTCCTTGCTCACCTTTGCAGATATTGCCCCCTCGCAAGAACTGTCATTTAATTAAAGGAGGAAAGACCTAAGGAAAACTGTAAGTGGAAAGCATAAAAAACCTCAGCACTGCTGGTCGGAAAAGTTCGAGAATCAGTATCAAAATCTAAGAAGTAAAGATTTTGTCTGAAGTTCAACTTCAAACTTCTTTCCCACATGCATGAGAGGGGCAGTCTCCTGAAGGAACTGGCTTTTGCTCTGCAGCTACGGCATTCTGTGGTTTCCTCTGTGCATGCACTGCAGGCTCAGCTGGGTCCCCTGCCCTTCCCTCCTTAATCCTGACCCTGTGCCACCACTTCAGCTCTGCTAGCACAGCTTTAAAGCAAACCTGCTTAGATGGGTGATCTGGCCAAAAAATAACCTCCCTTTTTTTTGGAAACAAACCAAAAACCAAACAGAAAAAACCCAAATCCAAACCAGTGTTTTGCTGAATTACTTCCCCAGGAGTCTAATCCTTTCATCTGATTCACCACATACAGAGCACTAGCACAAAGACAAGACGCAGGAGCAGCCAAGAGTGATGAAGAGGTGGTGACAGTGGCCACGCTGCTGCTTTTCTCAGCATTTATGATGAATGTGAAGCCACAGGCTCACTCTTTCCCTTGCCAAACACCTGATAACGTGGCACATCCAGCCCTCTCCAAAGCCTGGTTACTCAAATTAATTTCTTTGTTCCCTTCCCCCTCCACACATACTGTCCTGTCCTCCGGCAATAAATTATGGACAAATATGACCTACATAAAAGCTCCTCCTTCATTTGCTCTGTGGCACTGCCTGAGATCCTACTCCCTCCCCTGCCCCCTGGGGAAAAGGGGCTCCCCTCACCTTGCCAGCCAGATATGGGGATGCTGGCTGAGACACTCCCCTGCTCCCACACATAGACTGAAAGAAGCAGTTGGGGGACTTAAGACACCCTGGCTTTGAAAGTCAGAAAGGCTGTGAGTTGCTTTCTGCCTCCTCCCTCTCCATCTGCCTCCAGTGTCCCACTTTGGACAGCATCCCTGAACTCATCCCCAGGGGATGGAAAACATGAGGCACAGGTAGGAGTTTTCCCCAAGGCAGGGCTGCCTCTGAAAGAGATATGGCACTGGCTTTGGGATGAGCACAGTAGGAGCTGGGCTGCATTAGAAACATGACTGAGAACTTCATAGAATCATAGAATAGTTAGGGTTGGAAAGGACCTTAAGATCATCTAGTTCCAACCCCCCTGCCATGGGCAGGGACACTTCCCACTAAACCATGCCACCCAAGGTTATGTCCAACCCAGCCTTGAACACCGCCAGCGATGGAGCATTCACAACTTCCCTGGGCAATCCATTCCAGTGCCTCACCACCCTTACAGTAAAGAACTTCTTCCTTGTATCCAGTCTAAACTTCCTCTGTTTCAGTTTGAACCTGTTACCCCTTGTCCTATCACCACAGTCCCTCATGAAGAGTCCCTCCCCAGCATCCTTATAGGCCCCCTTCAGATATTGGAAGGCTGCTATGAGGTCTCCACACAGCCTTCTCTTCTCCAGCCTGAACAGACCCAACTTTCTCAGCCTGTCTTCATACAGGAGGTGCTCCAGTCCCCTGATCATCCTCATGGCCCTCCTCTGGACTTGTTCCAACAGTTCCATGTCCTTTTTATGTTGAGGACACCAGAACTGCACACAATACTCCAAGTGAGGTCTCACAAGAGCAGAGCAGAGGGGCAGGATCAGCTCCCTCGACCTGCTGGTCATGCTCCTTTTGATGCAGCCCAGGATACGGTTGGCTTTCTGGGCTGCAAGCACACACTGCCAGCTCATGTTCATTTTTTCATCAACCAACACCTCCAAGTCCTTCTCCACAGTACTGCTCTGAATCTCTTCTCTGCCTAACCTGGAGCTGTGCCTGGGATTGCTCCCACCCAGGTGGAGGACTTTTCACTTTGCATGGTTAAACTTCATCAGGTTGGCATCGGCCCACCTCACAAGCTTGTCAAAGTCCCTCTGGATGGCATTCCTTCCCTCCAGCATATCAACCGAACCACACAGCTTGGTGTCATTGGCAAACTTGCTGAGGGCACACTCAATCCCACTGTCCATGTCACTGACAAAGATGTTGAATAGGACCAGTCCCAACACTGATCCCTGAGGGACACCACTCGTTACTGGTCTCCAGCTGGACATTGAGCCATTGACCACAACTCTTTGCATGCGGCCATTCATCCGCCTCTGAACTTCATCTACCTCTATTCCTAAAGAAAATCTCGATCTCTTGAGGGTTGTGGGAGCTGTGCGAATGCCTTCAGCAAGGGCTCACTTCAGCCATCTCTGCAAAATAAGCTTGTAACACCACTTTGGGTATATTGATACACACCACGGCTTTAGGCCATGAATCTACAAACTCTGTCTGGAAATGCAGTTTTTAGTCTAAAATAAAGACTTCAGCTTTTATTCTCCAAATAATACTGTGCATGGCTTCACGGTTTACAAGTAAATACTCCAGGGAATAGAAAGTCAGGTCCTGAACATTTTCCTGAACCACAAAACCACATGTGTCTCATGGAAAAAATGCCTTATGCTCTGGCACTGCAAAGACCTTGCTTTTCCTCCTCCCGCCATTGTGCACTTTCCAAGTGGTGCAGCACTGGGGGTGCGACGGGGTCCCTCCTACAGCAGCAGCTGAGCAAGGCTCTGGGCTCAGCGGGAGAAACCAGAGACTCCATGTCTTGGTTGCTACCTGAAAGGCTTAAATGAAAGACTATACAGCTCAGTCTAGCACAGGAGATGAACTAAAGGATGAACACAGTGCCACTACTGTTAACATTAAAGTGTTTCATCAGCTTCATCAGAGTGTAGTCTGAGGAATGGAGATGAAGCATCATGGAGTTCTCGTTCCAAAATAAACACTGCTAGGGCTCAAAACAAACTTAGGGGAAAAAAATGTAAGTATTGTCTGCCAGGAATAAATCTGGAAAACAAGCTATTAAAATATTTGCTGTTTGCAAAGGTCTTTGCCATCCATGAGCCTTCAGCATCATTTTTTGAGATTTTTAAGTACTAAAGAATCAACAAAATTTCTACTTGGAATAGTCTCTTTTTAGTATCTTCAACTGCCTACATGGGAGCATGGTAAAACTGGATGTTGTCCTTGGGGCCGAGCTCTTCCTTGTACCACCAGCAGTAATTCTCATTATTTGGACATGCTGTAATGTGCTTTGCGGCACACTCAAGGCCAGGGATTAGCTTGGGGGCAACAAGAGGATTCTCTTGAAATGTTACATGATTTTACTATGAAGAGTCTTAAGAGTGAGGTTGAAGAAGCAGACTATGCTGATGTTTTCATTTTATTATCAGATGTCCAAATAGCATTAATCAAGGAATAAATCTGTCAGAAATATCCTTGTTATGACGTGCAATTTGTTTCTGTAAGTCCGTTCTTGAAGCTTTTGTATCAGGTTTCTTAAATACACAGCAAAACATTTCAGAGTCTATTTTCAATGGTCTTCAAAAGGATAGACTGGAGTGTTCCATACTGCACAAGAATGCGTGACCAGCGGGAGCTATGTAAAAGCTCCTGAAGCAATGTTTCTGCAGGATGGATCCTCAGATCCCACCTTGGTTCAGGGCTATACCAGGCTCAGGGTTAGGGATCAACCCACACTGTATCCCTTCTGCACCCACTCTGCACTTTCACCCACTTCTAATGAAGGGTATAAGCCAACTCTGTTGCAACTGACATAGCATACTTCTCAGGACACATGTCCAGCCAATTGCTCAGAATACCTGTGGATGGCTGTGGTGTCAGAGGAGTGACGTTATCCAGATTAGATGCAACTGAGAGATAGGTATCTTCCAAATATCCATCCTGCAAGGAGAGACAAACAGGATCTCTGACGTGGGGCACTGGGGCAGGACACGGGAATAGTTGCACCCACCCTTCTCACAGCCTTCATGCCAGTCAAAAATCCAAGAGTAAATTGGTACAATGCTTTGCCCCTTATACCCCTTTATACTAACAGTAATCTAAAGATGTAAAGAAACAGTGTAATAGCTCTGATAACTGTGTAATTGGTCCTCCTGGAGGTAGGTGGCACAGGATGCACCGGGCTTGCACCGGGCTGCCCCAGGCATGACCTATGTATGAAGGATTCAGCAGTCTCCCTGTCTCCCAACTTCCCTGCCCATTGGGATGATGCCTGCAGCTTATTCAGCATATTTTGTCAATCTTGGAGGTAGGAAGTGCTGAGAGACAAACCCACAGGCACAGCTGGCATATGCAGCAGCCAACTGACGTTTTCATCTTGCCATTCATGTTAAGGAACCGCCCATAGGAGTGTACAGGGTGTCTCGCACTTGGCTTTCTGCTGTCTCTGCAAGAATGCTTTTGCCAGTTCTCCAGATTTTATCACAGTTTCACAGTATTTTCTCTTTCCCTTAAATCCAGTTCACAGAGTCAAGTGGGGAGTGTAAACTTCGTAATAAAGTTCCTTGTTGAAAGTTACAAAGGTATGCTCCCAGTTTAAACAACTCACAGTTTGAACAGTTTTAAAGGGTTAACAATATCTTGGAAGACATTTTCAGTGTTCAACAATTATGATAGAAAATTGTGGCTTTGAAGAGATTTTCAATTTGTTTGTAAATGTGACATCAAAAGCTACCTATGAGACCTCTTCAACAAACCACTCGGCTTCATCATTAATGAATTAATTAATTTATACACACATCTGAAAGTGTCAAGGAATTACAGGAGCACTTCCCTTTTCATCTGAAATGTTAAATTTGAGAATCTCCTGGCTGGGTTGAACCCTGAAGGCTCGGGAAACAGAACACAGTTCTGGTATCTTCAACATAAAAAAGACGTGGAAGTGTTGGAAAAAGTCCAGAGGAGGGCCACGAGGATGATCAGGGGACTGGAGCACCTCCTGTATGAAGATAGGATGAGAAAGTTGGGGCTGTTCAGGCTGGAGAAGAGAAGGCTGTGTGGAGACCTCATAGCAGCCTTCCAGTATCTGAAGGGGGCCTATAAGGATGCTGGGGAGGGACTCTTCATGAGGGACTGTGGTGATAGGACAGGGGGTAAGGGGTTCAAATTTAAACAGGGGAAGTTTAGACTGGATATGAGGAAGAAATTCTTTACTGTGAGGGTGGTGAGGCACTGGAATGGGTTGCCCAGGGAAGTTGTGAATGCTCCATCGCAGGCGGTGTTCAAGGCTGGATTGGACATAGCCGTGGGTGGCAGTGTTTAGTGTGAGATGTCCCTGCCCCTGGCAGGGGGGTTGGAACTAGATGATCTTAAGGTCCTTTCCAGCCCTGACTATTCTATGATTCTATGATTCTCACACTGTGATTTATCTCATTCTTTGGAAATCTGTGCCGTGTGTTTGGTATTAGATGTAATTTTGGAGCCAGATTGGCTCCAAGGGCTGATTTGGGTATCATAGAGAAGCAGGGAGTCTATTGCTGACCACTGTGTTATTTCATCAGAGAATTCAATAGTGTGCATGGAGGACATCCAGTTTACACATTTTCTTTCTTCTTCCTTTTTTCAAGTAGAACAGGATTTCTTCAAGACACAGATGTGGTGTTTCAATGTACACATGGTGTGAAAAGGCTTCAAACCCAGTCTGCCAGCAGCACATCTTGTGCTCAGCTCTGACTCCCTCCCTGTATGTCCAGGGTGGATCATTTAACCTCTGGGTCCCAGCACAGTCCTAGGGCTCCCTTTCCCAGGCAGAAAGCTGCTCAAATGGCTCAGGATCCTGTGCTGTTGCAGCCTCAGTCCTTTCAGATGCTTCCAATAAAAGGTCCAGGTGCTATCACTTTGTGATCATCACACCAGAGAGCCTCCCACATTTAAACAGTATCAGGAATATATTTCACACTCATTAGGCAATAACTAATGGTGCTTCCCTTATCAAAATCCACATTTCTCTTTTCAGAGCTAATTCCTTCCCACATTCCTTCCCTTCAGCTCTGATTTTCAAGCTCAGCCTTGTGTAGCAATGTGTGCTCCACCTTTCCGCATGTGCAGAAATACAAATTCCACAATTGCTCATGTAACAGCTCCATCACAAATCTGTGCAGATGAGATTGCCACCAACAGCCTCACAGCAAACACAGCTTACTGGAGATCCCCCAAGACAGCCAGCCCCCTCATGTCAAAGTACTGTGGAGAAGGAGCCTGACTCTGGTGATATTCAGCTGGAGCATGCTGCACACAGTAACTTGATTCAAATCCATGAATACACTAACTGTGTTTGTGTTATTTGGAAAGCTGGGAACAGCATTTCTATGTATGCTGGAGCTGGAAACAGGGACATACCCATCTCCATCAATGATTCTTTCTCTCTTGCACACACACTCTTTTATACAGCCCATCTCTCTTCTTCCTTGATTTTAGGAACTTGAGTATTCAGCCCTGTGGCTCTGGTCCCTGAAGAACTGTCTGGTTACTCTGAAGTTCAGGGGTATGTGAATTTGGGAAACTAGCTCAGATCCATATCTGTCTAGAAACACTCCTGATATGAACCTATAGTAGGATCCTCTGATCTCCCTTCTGGAATGAGTAATTCCTCTGCGGGCTGGTATTTCTTTTCCAGCTGTTATGCTCCAGTCATTGAGAAGTCCTCCAGAGACCACCTCATATGACATACAACTCCAGCAAACAGTGCAGGGTGAGCAGTCAAAATTTCCGCTTGGACCCACGCTCCCCATGTGTGCACAGCTACTTCTCAGGACAAGTCACACCTCGCACACAGCCAACAAGATCGCATCCATCTTCAACCAATGCGAGGGAGAAATTTGGATGTTGTTCCGTAAGGGCAAGGTTATGGCTTAACATATGTAACAGGGAAGTAGGGAGGGCAGATCAGAGACTGCTGGTTGCTGACCTTCTCCTTTGCTCCATGTTGTTGCTCCACCCGGTTGATAAGGATCATATGCTCTCAATTAAGCAATGTGCTTTTGGTTTTTTCAGTTCTAGGGGCAAAGTCTGGGACAACAGCACAGGAAACTGCTCAAGGGTTTAGGCAGAATTTGTGCCTGTATCTAACAGAGCAATCTAGCACTCGACAGCTCCAGGGCCATCCAGCTCTGAAGGCACTATAAACTTCACCAGCTACTTCCTGGACCATTTTCCTACCTGCGAGCACTGCTGAGCTCAGCAAAGAATGCCACAGCCTGCAGTTAAGGGGTGTCCATGCAGACACCAGGTGTCTGCAAGGTCAAACACTGAAGTAAGCCTAGCACAATGAATCCTGGGCTACTGGTATGAGTGCTGCGAGGAACTGTACGTGGTTAAGAGAGAGCACGTGTGCAGAAAGCACAAATGTGCTTCTTTTTGGTATTTCCAAACTCTGCAGTATTTAACTTCATAACAATGTGCTGGTGACACTGTTTCTAACCTATATTTATTTTCTTAAGCTTTAAAAGAAACAACACTCCCTGAAGTCCCATAAATATCACCATGCAGTTGATACCAGGCTGTGAAGGACAGCTCTTGCTGCCCACATGGGCCAAGCTCAATCCTTTACAGCCTGCCCGTGCCAGGCTTTTTCTCATTTGGTATCTCAGGGGCACAAATATTTTTACTTGTTTTTACCAAGCCATCACTTTAGACTTGGCTCCTTCTAGCTCTGTCCTCTCTTCAGTCCCTTCTACACCACCCACTGCTTTTCCCAGCTTTCTCCTCATCTAAGCAACTCTATGTGTCTAAAATAAATCTCCAAACATCAAGGGTTTTACCTAGACAAAATGTTTTAACATACACATTTGTGACTGTTCTGATTAAATCTTGTCCATCAGTGTAAGTTAAACAAAGTGATACTTACCCAACTGCTGCTGGGTTATGTTGGATTTGCTCCAATTAAACCCATACCATCATTTGCTCCTTTACCCTTTATTTGCAATGAAGCCAGCTGTGGCACTGGAAAGCTGTCATCTCCCAGCCTTGAACTCAGAGACTTCGTGTTTGACATCTGTCTACATTCACAAGCTACACCCAAATGTAATTTTCTCCACCCTCCACACCAGTTCAGCTTCTAAAAGGATCTAATAACACCCCAGTGTGCACAGTTATAAACCAAGTTCAAAATGCTTGGTATTGAGTCTACTTTATATGAGAAGGTATGAACCAAAGTCAGCGTGTTTCCTCATGAGCAAATTTTGCTGATGTAATGCAAACAATTTAGCAACTGAGTTTGTGGTTGCACTTCTGTGGAGCCGTGCTCATGCCGGAGGGGAAGAAACATCAGGCTTCAGGCAAGGATCAGCTACTGGTCAGATGCAAGCAAGCCCCAGCTGTGACTCTATGCTCTGGCCTAGCTGGCGGCTGCTCAGGTGCTTCACCCTCAAGTTCCTTCATGGGAAGGTGGCTTGTGTATATTGAGCCATGACTCAGCTGAAACCTCCTAAACCCATGGCAGTGAGGCAACACATCCCTGGGCAACTCAGGCAGGCTTCTGGTGGTTCTTCCAGCAGTTTCCAGGCCCCTCCATTTCACTTACACGTTACTTTTGTGTCCTGCTGCCAAAGAATACAGCAGAGCAAACTGATGTGCTTGGAGAAGTCTGGTCCTCCTCTGGGAGATGGAACACTTTCAGAGACCCAACTGCATTACCATCACATCCGGGCTTCTGTCTTGCTTCTGTTAGCTTTGGTGCTCCTCAGAGGTTAAAAGCAGGATGCCGTACACATGAAGAAAATCCATGGGCAGCCTCTGGGTGCATATTCCTGCTTCCTGTCAGAGCTGCTGCTTCTTAGGTTCACTGCCCACCTGCACATTAGCATTTCAGCTAGTTTTGGTTGTTCTTCCCTGTGAAATTTCATCACTTTGTTTAATTGCAAAAGTCAGCCACTATATTCAAGAGATGAATTACCCTATTGCCACAGGAAAGTTTGACATTTAGTAGCTTAGAAGATATTTATGACCGAAGCAGTTGTTATTCTAAAATACAACATTCATTTGTGGAAGTTCCCCATTGGAGGAAAAAACCAATGAATGACACATGGAAGGTACTAAAGCCTGACCAAATTGCATCTCAAGTGTTCTTTAAAGTGGTAAAATGTACACAAATGATGAAAAACAGTTCGGAAAGTTAACCAGTTTAGTCCCGGAGCAATGCAACCAGTTTAAGACAGATTTACAGTGTACTGAAGATCTGATTATGTAAACTATCATAAATAGATTCAGTATGTTAGAAGCAAACAGTAAATCTTCAGCTGTTTACTGGGAAAAAAATAAAAATGCAGTAGGGAACCATACATCAAAATGGAGATTGATTTCAGAAAGCCGAGTATAAATGAAACACGCTGACATAATGGGTAAGCAGAAAGAAAGAAAGCATAAAATTAACAGTCGTCAGCTCCTGCTTCAGGATTACAACTATAAACTAGAGAATGACATTAATTGTAACTCTAGTCCTTGAGATGAACTGCAAAAGTTTTAATAGATTTTGTCGAAACTTCCCCGGTGCCCGGTTCAAACTCTGTACTGCAATTATGCGTAGTCATTACAACTAATGGAGACAACCCTAAAAGATCCCATGCACAAGCTCCTGCCTTTTCTGTCCAGATGGGTCCCTGCAGGGCATGATTTCAGGGGCCAGACAGATTTGGGGGCCTCATGTGTCACTGGGCTCTCACCCAACACCTCAATGTTTCTCACACACAGCTTCAGCCAGCCATAACATTTTGTGAGTCTTATCACATTGTAAAGCATTCTTTTGATGCTATTGGAAAGTGTGCCATTATCAGCTAGAGCTGCAGCTCTTGGTGAAGTGTACTGGAGCTAGGAGCAGGGAGGAGGGCATCCCAAGCCCTGGGCACTAGCCAGAGCTGGGAGATTTTGTTATCATCAGGAGGAAGACTCCACTTTCTTTATATCTTATTCCATGGAACTGTGTCAAACAGTGAGGAAGACAAGAAAAAAGGTTTTATTTCAGAACATGAAGGTGGATAATAAAGATGAGAAGGCTGGGTTATGGAACATCTTGCTCTAGATGGCACTTTTAATGGCCAGGGAAGAAGCCTACATAAAATGTATTTATGAAATGGCACTCAAAAAATCCATTACAATTAACTAAGATGTAAGAGCAGTTATGCGCAACACCCATCTGCCGCTGCCTTGCTCAAACCCAGCACAGCCACCAACTGGTGTGCGACTGCGCATTTCAGAAGTGGGGGTCACTCAGTGTGAATCTGGTTGTTCTGCTCAGCATTTCAATGTCCACCACACTCAGGGTGGTCCATTCCAGAAATCACATCAGGAGAGGTTTTCTGGGTGTTCCTCAGTGAAGACACCTATTATTGGGGTTGGTCCATGGCTTCACAGCAGAGTTGTTGTGAACTCTGTAGGACTTCCATTCTTTCTTTATAATCTAACTATCTAGACTGCACTTTTAAAACTGTATTTGAAACATGTTAATACTTCTTTAAATCTATATTCATTGAAATTCATTATAATCCTGAAAGGGCTGATATGTGATTCAATAAAAAATCATTGTTAAAATGTTATTGATTTTTTTGGTGCTGCTAGGCCCTTCTTTTTCTCTCTCTTCTGTCTGAGGAGTGCTTAGCAAAAGTGCTTAACACTATAGTTGTACTTAAAGAGTAGCCAATGGCATTACAGTTAGTATTACATATGTTCTTTTTTACTGGATGCATAAATCAAATAAATAAGTTAAAAAGCCTCTAGAAAACCACTCAGAGGAGCATTTCAGCTCCTGAAAAGAGCATATCATGCTGCCTCTTTTGAAACTAGGTCTGTAAAACCATACGTTGGAAATCAGTAGTTATGGTGGGAAACCAGCTCAGCACGTGGGCTCCCAGACTGTCTGCAGTGCCAGCCTGCTGTGCCAAAGAGGAAAACACAGCAAAGCAAGAAGCCAAATCGGACTCCATTCAGTTAAACAGGACAGTTTCCAAAGGTCCTGCCACCACCCTGAGCTATCTCCTGCTACCACAGGGAACAGCAGCCCCTGTCATCTGAAGAATGGGTATCCCATATCCAGGCTTTTGTCTCCTTGGCATTCCTTTGATTTTCCCATAATAGGAACCACCTCAGTACTGGCACAGCTATATCAGTCCAGTTCCTCCAGAAAGCCTTTCCAAGGTGACCTGAAGCTGAAGGGTGTCCAGCTTATTCTGACACAAGTATAATTTTTGATTTTATATCACTTTAGAATAGAAGCTTGAGTTGATTTGGGGAGAAAGGGAGGGAAAGGCTGGTAGGGTATTTTATCTCTACTGAAATAAGTATTACAGGCATGAAGGAAACTTTTGTCCTGGATTTGTCAGGCAATACCTCCCCGTACCAATTAATCCAGTGGATCTGCCCAAGTACCATCTATGCAGCAAAAATGCAATGAAAGGAAGAACAGTAAGTCAGGTAGAGAGGGGTGGGAGACTACATCTGGATGGCAGGGCAGGCTATTTTGTCAGATCTCTAAATGCATGTGCACTTGTTTCTGACTCACCTGGACAGGATTCATCACCCATCACTGCAAGTTATCCACAGTTTAGCCATCAGTGGTGGAGCACATTGTGCAGACTGTCTCTGGAGTCATCAGGATAACAGGAACTTTTATAACGTGACTCACCTCATGCTAATGCTGGTATTTAACATAGTCAAGATGAATTGGGCCCTATTGCCCTCCACTGACTAAAAGGTAGCCTAGAGCAACCAGCTCTGACAGTGATGTCTGCACTATTGGCATCTGCAGTGAGGTGAGGTCCTGTACTGAGTCATTTAATATGACTTAAAGTGTGATCATGGGATTGATTGTCTCAGATTTTTCTATTCATACAGAGCAAAATTCGGACAGGGAAGGAACAAGAAGTAACTTGTGTGAAGGAGCTGGTGTGACATGGTACCCCAGAGATGAGCCACTCCGATAGCTGGAAGATGCGTGAATGGGTAACTCATGGTACTGTCAGCGCACAGACACATCCATTAGTTGCGGTGACAAAGTCACGAAACCTCTGTTTCTGCTGTAGGTGTACAATTATAGTAAGAGAAAATCTGAGTCAATGCTGTAATTCAGCCTCGTTCAGGTATGTGACACGTAAGGCGTTAATCAGTGGAAGGACTGGGAAATACTGTTCAGTGTAGATGGATCAGAAAATTCAGGTTTCTGGATGCTGCATATAGAGACTATGTGGTTTGAAAAGTGTGTTGGGCAGCGCGTTAGTGCTTGATCATCCACACTGTTTTTTTCAGGAAGACAAGCATGTCTGTTACTACATCCTTATCATTTTTAAGTGAATTCTTCCAGACAGTGTCTGGAGCTGCAGATTTTCTTCTTCTAAATAGATATCAAAATATCTCAGGGTATTTCAGTCCATGTTTATGACACCTGCACAACCTTTCCCAACCAGGTACCTTATAATCAGCGTACAAGTGGAATACATTTGTAATAGAGGAACTCTAATGTCTGTGTAAATCTAGTTCAGAATTAACCGGCTACTGAAAGATGCTTTAAGGAGGGTATTTAATTTTATTTCTTATTATGGTGTAATTAATGAAAAATGCAGGGGTTTTAGATACCTTACTTAAACATTTCTGTCTCATATGCTGTTGTGATTCGGGTAAAACCCTTTTGATGCTTGGAGTAACATCTGACATTCACTCGGTCAAGAAGGAGGAGAAGTTACATAGCCCTTTACTTGGAAGTAACACATTGGAAAAGGCTGCCACTAAAGTATGGACCTTGTGTCAGTGCCAGGCAGGAGTTGTGTCATCAAGCCACCACATTTCCTAGAACAGTGCTGTGATAAGGACCACCCCAGCACTGGAGTTGGCAACATCACCCATGTCCTTGGGAAATGCTGTAAAACACCAGTAAACAGGAGCAGGAAAAGCCACAGACACAGGCAGGGCTTGAACAAGGCATAGAAAATACAAGCTTGTCTCAGTATGACTTACTTTTGGCCAACCCCTGTGGGCTGCTATTGCACATATGAGTTTCTTCTCCCCAGCACAGTCCAACACTCAGTTTTTTAATCAGCCTTTTAATGACTTTGATCTGACCCATAACAGCTCTTCTTTTCCTTTCTCTTTATGTTTAAATCTTCTCCAGTCTTCTGCAACTTCACAAATCCTCCAAGATACCAGCAGCTCCTTGATGGAGCCTCAGGAGGGCTGAGATGCTCCATGCAAGTCCTTATAAGAACACAATGCAGAGATAGCCCAAGGTCTTTTTACAGACTTAGCCCAGATCCAGTTGGACTTATTCTGGACTCATGTTAGACGACCATTACAAGCGGGCTTGAAACAACCCATACCATTTTCCTCACATTGCACCTAAGCTGGTGATTCTTCTGGAGCTTGGCAAGGGTTATGATACAGGTACAGGTGTACGCTCACATCCAGACAGTCTTTCTGTGAGAAGGCTTCAGCTTTGTCCTAAATGGAAGTTATTGGACTATTTCCAGACCCAAACTGACCCTGGAATTTGCAACATTCTATTCATGTGGTGCTTGTGCTAATGAGCCATGTCATACTCTAGTTATCTCTGCATCTGTGACATAGATAATCTCCAAACTGGGTAATTCAACCACAGATGCCTGGGAGCTGGTTCACTTCTGTGATTGCTTCAGCGGTATGCCCAAGTACTCCAGGGTGATTTTCATTAGACCCAGCCAAGCTGAAATCATCTAATTGAAGGAATACTTCCTAATCTGTTCCTTCTAGTCTGAGCTCTTCCCCTTTCAACACTGTTGTTAGTTGCATTAAACATCAGATAGTAGTTAATCTTTTTAGTGAACATGGACACAGAAAAGAAGAAGATATTAAATTAACTTGAGTGATCATAGAATTCATGCTGGAATGTGACTCGCTTTCAAAGGGCTGGTTGCATTGCCAGATCAACCAGTCCTTATACAGGCAGAAGTAAGATATTATTTGCTGTGAAGATGCATCCTACCTACTGAGTGATTCTTCTTGAAAAGAGGAAGCCTAAGCACCACTTTGGCAAGGCAGCATGGGACTATTTGCACAAGCCGTCACTGAGGTCTGAGAAGGAAGGAGGGTGCAGAGAAAACAAGCAATGGACAGCTGTGAAATCCTGAGCTCTGCATTAACTCAGATAACGCTTTCACCCTTAGGTGGAGCAGAAAGCAAATAGCAGCAGGCGTTCAAAAGAGAAAACAGCTACAAACACAGTGCAAACTCAATACTTGGTACCTTCCTTGCCTCCCACTCTCTGTCTCCCATGTCTTATCTGCTGGTCTTCAGCACACTGAGTTGTGACAGCACAACCATCTGCAGGGCTGTGTTTTGAACTGGATTAGGGACCTAATCCGATTAAAAAAAAAATCCTGCCAAGAAATGTCAGCTCTGTGATGAGAATGAGCAATAGTGAGAATAATTGAAACCAGCACCACCACTGAACACGTTGTATTAAGAAACCACAGCTCCGGCTCCATGGCCAGCCTGGCCGGGCTGTTCGGCATTGTTCTGATTTACAAAAGGATATGCCGTTTAGTTTGTTTTGTTTTACATAACAGAACACTGATGTCCTCCAGTCGCAACAAATGCTGTGGCTGTCTTCTCCAGTGCTCATGTTTGTCACCTTTCGCCATGAAAATGAAATTTAAAGATGGGAAATGATGGATAAGAAATGGCTGAGAAGTGAAAGTGCATATCAGGGGTTGCAGAACGCATGAACAGTAACTAAGGTTCCAATTACAGCAAAACACAGCCTTACAAGCCCACCAAAGTCATAGGGAAAGCTATACTTAAAAATAAAATACAAAATAGTAGCTTCTCTTTGGCAAAACTGCCCATGGCAGCAATCCAGAGGAGGTGTGGGTCAGCCCATGGCATGAGGGCTGAGACTCCTGCTAGTAAGGCTTTCAGGGCAAAGTGCACATCTTACATGTTTTTGTACTTCCAACCAAGGGCATAAAAGGGTAGAGCTGCTCCCATTCTTTCTGACATTTTTTCTTCTTGTCCACAGCAGAGGTTGATATTTTCAGGCTGCATCAATACCACGATCTTTAACAGCACCGGGAGCATCCCTCAGCACTCTCCATCCTCTGCACCACAAAATCTTTAGCATGTCTTGTGGCACATTTTGACCTGTGCCAAGGGCCTCTCTCCTGCAGTTTCTTTGTAGGCTTTAGGAGCCCCATGGGCCAGCGACTGCTCTCAGCACCAGTTCCTATGTGGCCACCTTGCTTTGGAGAGTAAGACAGTTTAATGCGACAGATGCAGGCTGCTATTTGCAAACTGGCCTCAGTGCCAGGGAATGGCCCCAGGCACATCTAATTTGTTTGTATAGGCACAGCTTCAGTTTCTTTGTGCTGTGGTTCCTCTTTTGCTCTTGCTTTAAAACCTTTTTAGTACTAGTGTGCTTGTGAGCTGACTGGTATTTTAAACAGCAATTCATGGATTTAGCAGAATCCATTGCTTCTTTTTCTTAGAATGAGTCCACTGTAAATATTCAGATGTTCTGAGGCTTTACAGCCACCTCCTGTAGAGCCAGGACAACTGCTAGCAATGGGCATCCAAGCTGAGTGTTTGGGTTAGGCAAGAGGCAAATCCTCTGTTGGCAAATGCTCCTTCTTACCTTGCACTAAAATTCCAGAGGTTTCCCTGAGCTGGCCCTTTGTGAAAGAAACCAAACATTTCTTGGCAACCCCAAGCACAGTGGCAAGCCGTGATCTTAATTTGCTAATGCTGTTCTGGTTTAGGGAGTTGCCCTAATGAAACTGTCCTCTGAAGAGGAGAAGCAGGAGTCAGCCCCTAATGTCCTATTATTTCTTATAGGGCTTATGGGTTATGCCTGCATTTTGTCTGCAATTCCCCAACAGGACTGGTGTTCGGCACAGTCAAACCAGCTGTATGTTGGAAAGCCAGGCAAATACTAATGCCCAATTTAACATGCAGCTGATGTGCCTTTAAATAGCAGTGAGAGCTGAGCCAAACCATCCACTGCAGCAATGTCTGGACATATGTGCAGAGACCCCTCCTCCCCTGAGCCCTCCCAGCCTGGAGCCGTGAGCACACATGAGCTGTGCGGAGGTGCTTGGATTGGTGCGGCTGCCTGTCACTTCACAGTCACCCCACTGACGTCTCCTCCACGCTGTTGACTTGATCCCGTTTGTAGCCAATATGATTATAACATGGAGAATCAACAACTGTTAACAATTTAGGTTAAATGTAATTTAATGCCCTGAGATTACTGCGCTTAGATGAGATTTTGCTTCACGTGAACCATGCAGGGAACATGAAGAGCTTGCATACTTCTGCTAAAGTAATTCTGGACAAAGGAAAGATTGACACTGGCTTCCTCAGGCTCTATTAAATGCTTCAGTGACTTTGGCATGAGTTTCTAATCTGTCATTACTCCTGGAATTCCACACGCAAGAACGGGATCTGTTTGAGAGCAGAGGTTCAAAATCCATCCTTCTCTGGGGGAGGGTGTCCATATATCTTAAAGAAGGAGAGCTCAAAATCCCTGATCATCTCTAAGGGTTTACGTAGTCCCTTGAAGAGACTATGCCTAATATTTCACTTGCAGTGTTATTGTTTCCATTAACCGTGAAAGACAGTGTGAAATGCTGCTGTTATAAGATCTAAAAAGTAGTCCCACAAGTGTAGAGCCCATTGCAAAGTGCTCTTGTGCTACTGGAATGGCTTCCACGCAAGGCATGCAGATTGCTGTTGCCACGCTTTTGAATGACGCAAAAATGACTGGGGCTGCTCGACACAGCAGACACTCCCCCAGAGCATCCCCCCAGAGAGGTCCATCAGCATGTCTCCTACCTTTGGTGGCCACTTTCTAGGTGGACTGTGCTAGATTCTGGTCCAGAAGTCAGGGCCAGATCATGGACACACATTTTGATAGAGGTTTCCAGCTCTGTACATCAATCCAGAAGATTTCCTAACAAAGGATTACAGCTTTAAAGCTCATTTGCCTTCTCCCCAGATGCAGAATAGCCATTGCTTTTCCAGCCTTCCACTCTTCCGCTGCCTGACTAGGAATGATGATATTTGTAAATGAAATCGCCAGCTATTCTCTAATTCATAAGAAAGTCAACAAAAAATAACCTCAAGTCCAGCAACCTTAAGTGATTTGGTGACAGTGAGTCCTTTGTTAATCTTTAGTACTGAAAGGATATCTGACACACTGATGCATTTTGATGAAGCTATTTATGAGCTTGATTTTGATAGGCTGTATTAACCCCTACCTCTGTGCTCCTGAGCAGCTGCTTCAATGGCAGCATTTGGATTAACTGGCAGCAGATTGTTGGCATGTGGGGTCACAGCACATAACAATTGAAGGAGCTTCCATATTCTGTGTTATAGTGTCAAAAAGTCAATGCTTACTATGGTCTTACTGACTTGTGGAGCAGCCAAAGTAGACACATACTGTTTGCAAAGCACTTTGCTCCTGGGTGGCATGGAGTAACTGTTTTCCGGAAGCCTGTTGCAAGGCCACAGCTCTCCACTATGCTCTCCAAGAGGCTTTCAAGCCAGCTTTGACTTGTACTAGCTGGGATCAGTGTGGTAATTTTCTTGATGGTGTCCTGACAAGAATCTCAGTCCTTGCATGAAGCTTTTCAGCAAAGCATATAAATAACGACAAAAAGAGTTCCGGCTACAAGTAGGAAAGTCAAGAGCTATTTATACAAAGAAGAAAGACATCAATACCCTGTGACATGAGGCAAAGATGAGTTATGCAGAGTGTTTTCTAGCCTACCCAAGCTTTTTCAGTTGTTTTGTATTGTTTCCAAAATGTCTTCCAAATGTGTCCACAGAAACAGTTGCTCTCCAGCAGTACCACTAGTTTTCATAGCTCATATAGTTTAATACCTATTAAAGCTGCTCAGCTAGGTTGTAGAGGTTTAATGTCAGTAAAACTGGAGGTGAGCATTACACACTTGGTGATTTACAAATGTCCATCATTGTGATATCACCTGTTTTATTCAAAAAGGTATAAAATTGGGTGAGCTACGCTGCTTGAGCAGAGTCCGTGAGTTCACATTTTATATGTAAAACAGATCAGTACTTCTGATGTGAGTCTGTGGAAGCACAAAAATAAATAATGAACTTTGAACAAGAGTTTACCATGTGGGTCTCTGGAAGAACAAGAATAGCAGTATTTTATACATTTCAACTATTTCACATTTAAAGCAAGATTAATCTCTTCACTCTTAACTGCAGGATTTGTAGTACAGTGATGGATTTAATGATATGGTCAAGTAAGCTATTGAAATTATTCCTTTTCTAATTCGAAGTGGTCACCCAGTCAATGGCTCAGTCATGTAATGGGAAATATCATGGGATGATTGCCAGCTTCTTCCCCTTCAGATGAGTTTTCTGTCTGGAAGGACTTGGAATCCCTTTCAATCATGTGGACTAGACCTGGACACCCATCAGAAGCACACCCACTGATACCACTGAGAATACAGCAGGACTTTCCAAAGGAAGGAAAGGGCAGTGAATCACTGCAAACAAGGTGAAAAAAAAACCAAAGGGAAAGACTGGTTATGTTAATGTGGATCATGGACTACTTGTATTGTGCACTAAATAGACACCCAATGGAAACAAGACTGAACCTGGCAATGCAAATGAGATAAAAGATATGGATATTCACATGGATTACCTAAGGTGAACTGAAAGCTTCCAACAGCAAAATACAGAGCCATAAAGACTGTTGGAAAGAAAATTAAGTGCATATCCACTCAAAGCAAGTGATATGAAGAATGAAACCACATCAAGGAACAGGGTCTAAAATTCACCTCAAAGGAAAGGAGGAAATGCACCATGACAGAATTGCCTAAGAAAAATGTGATTGAAACAACTGGAGGTAAATAATGTTTCTGTCCAAAAAGGGGCTTTGTACAATTATTCTGAAGAGAAGCCACAGTGGCACTGAGTAGAGCTAGTTGTTTTCTTCCTAATTCATCATCCATTGACCCTATCCTCATGCTACATAATGAGGTGAACTAATACTAATGAACAAAAATATAATGACAACTGGCACTGTTACACTTCAGTGATTGTAAGAAAGCATCTACCAACAGATGCTGTGATAGCAAGACACTGAAAATTTACAGATTTCTTTGTAAAATGATTTAGATTTTCCAAAATATTTCTCAGTACACCTGTAATTAAAGGATTGCTTTGATGTCATTGCCAGCATAGTTGAGAAGGTACATCATCTCCCTGCAATGTCTTATATTTCTGTGCGACAAATGTCTGGCACGGAGACTGGAGTTCCAGGGGTGTTTTGCAGTCTTGGTTTGCTCTGGATATCTATTCATCAGCAGATGAGATACAACAAAAGACAGCTTAGTCAGAACAGCAAAACGATAAGGTCTTATAATCAACAGGTCAAGAAACAAATACTATGAAAATAAATACGACCTTACATGACACCACTGTAAGCATTGTTGTCACATTTATTTACCCAGGCAGTACATCTCACATCCCCTGTGACTCTGTGTGTACTGCTGGGTTCAGATGGGCAAGGGAAGGACTACTGGTGAGAATACACAGTCTGACATAAATAATGTCCTCACAAAATTGTGGATCAGGGAGAAGCAATAGGTTTACCAAGTACTGTTTAAACAACTTTCAGTTGGAGATCTGTATTAGATGTTCATAATGAAATTATGAGACAATGAACAGTGACAATGCAAGGTCACCAGAAGTAGAGATAAAGAAGGTAGAATATGTTGGCCACATCCTGACAATACTGAATATCAGACTTAGTGACCCAGGGGCCAGAGGAGAAGATGTTGACTTGATGACTTGAGGGATGACTTTGCATAATGTGAAGGACTGAAGAAGTGGCCTTGCAGGTTAGCAGATGGATCACATTAAAAGTATTGCTCCACAATAGGATTAGTTAGGGGCAAATAACCTCTGCCTTATGTCCCACATGTGAGGGGTGGATTCCTTTAGAGCGCCCTTTTATGCTGAAGTTTTCTTTGTATAGAAACCAGGCATATGGTCTCCCCACACTGTCAGGACAATGGCTATATTCATGCTGTCTACTGTAAGCAGCCTGGAGTTTCTTCCCATGACCAGTTTTCCCTACTTTACACATTACAAGCCTGTAAACCTGCCAAAGGTTGCTTCAGACATCTCACTTCCAGCATAACCATGTGTGGTGGGTTGACCTTGGCTGGACACCAGGTGCCCACCAAGCTGGTCTATTACTCCCCTCCTTAGCTGGACAGGGGGACAAAAAGTATGATGAAAGGTTTATAGGTGGAGATAAGGACAGAGAGATCACTCAGCAAATACAGAGCAAAGACACTGGGCTTGGGGAAATGAACTTAATTTATTACCAATCAATTCAGAGTAGGCTAATAAGAAATAAAAATAAATCTTAAAAGACCTTCCCCCCACCCCTCCCTTCTTCTCAGGCTCAACTTCACTCCCGATTTCTCTACCTCCTCTCACCCAAGTGGCACAGGGGGATGTGGAATGGGAATTGTAGTTAGATCATCACATGTTGTCTCTGCCACTCCTTCCTTCTTATACTCTTCCCCTTCCAGTCCTCCATGAATCTCTTCAACGTGAGTCTTTCCCTTGGGCAGCAGTTCTTCACAAACTGCTCCAGTGTGGGTCCATTTCATGGGATGCAGTCCTTCCGGAGCAGACTGTTCCAGCGTGGGTCCCCCATGGGGTCATAAGTCCTGCAGCAAATCTGCTCCAAAGCGGGCTCCTCTCTCTATGGGTCACAGGTCCTGCCAGGATCCTGCTCCAGCGCGGGTCACAGCCTCCTTTGGGCATCCCCCTGCGTTGGTGTGTGGTCCTCCATGGGCTGCAGGAGGAGATCTGCTCCCTAGTGGACCTTCATGGGCTTCAGGGTGGACAGCCTGCCTCACCATGTTCTTAGGGGAATCTGCTCCAGTGCCTGGAGTACCTCGTCCTCTTCTTCTTCACCACAGTTGTTTCTCTCAAATATTCTCACTCCTCTCTTCCAGCTGGTATTGTGCAGCAATTTCCCCCCCCCCCCTTAAATACCTTGTCCCAGAGGAGCTACTACCACCGCTGATGGGTTCAGTTTTGTCCAGCGGTGGGTCTATCTTGTAGCCGGCTGGCAGTGGCTCTATCAGACATGGGGGAAGCTTCTAGCAGCTTCTCACAAAAGCCACCAGTGCATGCCCCCACTGCCAAAACCTTGCCATGCAAACCCAATGCACCGTGCGCTTACTAGAAAAGATTTTCAGGTACAATTCATTAAACCAGGGTTTTGGTTTCTATTGAATGTGCCAAAAAATTCACAACACATCACCAGCTTTGATAGTTGATAGTGCCTTTTGTGATCACCCCTTACAGAAACAGGATTTATAATATTTGTTTCTTCCCAGTTATACGCAAATTTGGATTGCATTTAAAACAAGGGAGAGACTTAAGTATGGTTACCCTATGTAATGCAAATCATCCTTTTAGATGGGTTTTAGAAACATAAAACACTTATTCCTCAAACATATGAAGGAACTGAAGTCTCTTAGTAAAGTCCATTTCCAACAAGAAAGAGCTTTTTCTTAACTCATCAATTATTTGCATTGAACTATGTTAAAAGAGTGCTCATCATATAGGGATACAGTCATACAGCAGTAATAATTACACCTAGAGGTTTTGCAAGTTCCAACGTGGCTGTTTATGTGTCTGTTTTCAAAAATAAATACCTGCTAAAGGTGTGTGCATGCTGAGGTATTTGTCCCTTCATCTCTCAAGGCTTATTAATGTATGGTTTTCCATAGCTACATTGAAGATCATAGGCAGTTATTGGAGAGCACATCACTCAAATCTCTTTCACAACTCAATAAATACATATGTAAAGACAAAAGGAATTAAAAAGGAACAGATGGTGTTAGGAAGATAGAAGAAATTAATCTTCTCTCATTTTACCTTGAATCTGAAAGTCCATTCTTCACTGAAGGTTTTTAACAACCATGGAGAAAAAAGTATATTTCAGGCGAAGAACAAAGACAACATAATTGCTTAATACAGAGGCTGGGACTGGCCAATTTTTTTTAATCCCTCACATAAAACTTAGAATTTTTGGGGATATTTTTCTGTTTCTGACCACTTTTGACCCTGAGGGGGTTTATGGCCCCAACAGGGGAGAAAGCAAGAGCAGGCTGCATCCACCTCACCCTAGGTTTTGCTCTCGGTGGCTCACCCCAAAGGTGTCCTGTGAGGGTTTGGGGGCAATCTTTTTTGGAGGACAAAGGGCTTGTTTCAAGCCAGATGAGTTCCCTGAGCCACTTGATTGCCTGGCCACACAACTGTGTGTGCTGGCAGAAGGGAAGGATCAAAGGAGGAGAGGTAGCATATGTGTGGGAGCTGAGGGAATGGGACTTGATCTGCACCAGGATCTGAGCTGGCTTAACATGACCATGGAACAAGACTGTAACCTGGTGTTAAGGCATTGGAGTAATTGTAATTAAAGGCTTTTGTTTTCATTATAGATCTTGCTTGTCACTGAACTTGAACTTGAACTGAACAAGCATAGAGAAGCCATTATTTAGATGTCCAGTTCCATTCCGCTTCAGAGTTATATCTCAGATCTGGACCAAGGGTCAATGTGCCAAGCTTTGTTAGCCTGAGTTCAGTGCGTTCTTGCACTTCACCTTTCAGGTATCTATTTCTTTCACTAACAGCCCAGCTAGTCCAATGCAACATAGTGGCCTCCCCAAGAGGAAACACTGACATTTACATCTCCTCTCCAGCTTCCTGGCTCTCATCTGCACTTTGAGCCATGAAAACAGCCAAACTTCATCACAGCAGAACTTGACCAGAAGGAACATGCTAGTGCAGGAGGCTCTGACAGATGTGGCCCATTAGGTTACTACCTCCCTTTCATCCTTACCTCTGAGAACCCACTGGCACAGACTGTTTCTATATCACCAACTGGCCCTTTTTCGCGCATGGGAAGGAATTCAGCAATAGCTTTATATGCTTGTTTTTAGACTGTAGTCCCATCCACATTTACTTTTAGAGAATTCTGAATTCAATTTACATGTATAATGCACAGTTAATTACAGGTTAAATTAAGCACACAAAAATCAAGATTTGATGATCTGTTTTATCAAATCGGGCTGTGTGAGATTAACAGCTATTATAAAATAAATGAAATATGTAGATAACTCTTACCATTTCAGTGGCTCATTTACAGAGCCATTAATTCTCTGGGATGCAGCGAACATACCAATGGGGACCAAGTTGCTCATGCTATAAATACAGTTCCATCCTTTGTCTTCTTTTCCATCAGGCTGCTGCCCAAGCACACCAAACCCTGAAATTTCCTATGGTTTAATGACAATCTGATATTTTATACCTTAAGCTTTATGTCTTTTCTCTTTCTTACCTAAGTACAAGCTTTTAGAAACAGTCTTTCCTAGGAATAATGAATTTTGCTAGCAATATGCATCTTGCTATAATGTCAGGGTCTGTCTTTTCCATCCCTTAAGCAGAATAACAGCAAAATTAGAGGAGGGTGTTGCAATATCCCATCCTGTGTAAGACTTGAGAAGAACTTTGTGGTCAGCCCTTTTCCATGAAACCCTGTCAGGCTGCTGTTCAGAGCACTCCGGGGAGCAGGGTTCAGGTCTTACATGCAGAAATGGAGGTTATGTGTGAGTCTTCTACTGCCCGGACACCACTGCCCATCGAGTGTTGCATGACCTGTGGATATCTTTTCTCTGATAGGCTTCAGGATCCACCATCTAGCCAAAACTACTTGATGCATTTTTCTCAGATATAAGAGTAGTTTGGGATTAACTAAAACAACATTTGGAGACAAATTTGCTGTAAAAATAAAAACTAGCAATTTACCCAGCTGCAGCTGGAAATGTCTTATGTTCTGCATGCCACACTTAGTGAGGCATCTGCAGGGAAACAAGGATGTTTTCTAGGAATTAAGTTAATTATTGAGTAGCAGTTCTTACAGTGATCAAAAAGAAAGGTGTAAGCTATTTATTTATTTTAATACAATAGAGCTGTTCTCTGAGGTACTGATCAAGCTAAACAAAAAATCAAATTAATTTAGTATGGGCTTCAATAGTACACACAGGCTTCTACTGAGACTGAAGCGAATTATTCTCAAACAGAAGCAGTGCCCACCAAGAGAAATTACTTGATTAAAAACAACCTCCATGTTGCTTGATTCGGCATTCAGTATCTTTAACTCTGGACTAAGAAGGGAACATTCTCTGGGAATATAAAAACCAAGCTGTATTTGAGTGGCTCTTTACATGAAATAAGCATAGCTACAACAGTGAAGATAAAGAAAAGAAAGACAAAAGCAGGATTTAAGGAAAGGCTCTTATTTGCATTAATATTATTTATTTGCTTTGCGTCCATGCCTAACAGCACCCACCATGAAGCAATACCCTATTACGTGAGGCACTGCGCAATCACAAAACGAAGGGGCAGGGTGTGCTCCAAGTAGTTCACCATTTAAATATAGCACTGCAGACAACAGCAAGTATTGACTAATGAAGGAATACAAGGACAAGCAGTCCTGAACAATTTCTGCCCAATGTGGCTGCTACCAAAGGACAGCTTCCAGCTGGACTCATGGAGGTGCTTTTGGGGTGTTCTCCTCAGCAGTGAGAGCCATGAGCAGATACTCCAAAGTGTTTGCTGGAAGATGTGACAACAGGATGGTGGATGGTGGACATCTTCCAGGCCAGATGGAAGATAAGAAGCCCTTGAGGAAGGGCTTGTGGGTGAAGGAAAGGTTTCTGGAGCAGAGAAGAAGGGGGCAATAGAGAGGTGCTAGAAACATGGATGAGAGAGCTGGAAAATAATTTCCTTGCTTCTGGGTGATGATCGGAGGGCTCTCCCAGTTCAGACAGGACATAGAGCCCTTTCCTCAGATGAATAAACACATGTTTTCTTAGGAGAATCAAAAAATAAGCATGACACAATGCCTATTGCGAGTTGTGTCAATGGGACTCCTGCTTTGAATCCCTCAGCACACAGTGGAAAATTGAAATTGTCCAGCCCCCTGAGCCAGGCAGGGAGGAGCACACCAACCAGCCCAGGTCACCTGGAGGTAAAGCTAAGTGTCAAACCAAGGAGAGGTGATAAGCATCTACAGGAAGCAGAAATGAGTCAAAGCACCACTCCCCAGCACAACTTAGTTATTTTCTACCACTTTCAGCTCAGCACAAAGGCAGGATTCGCCCACAGTTTCACCAGGATTTTCTTTTCTTCAGACAGAACAATTTTTTTAACAGGACAAAACATGCAAGAATTAAACATCAGCACAATTAAGAACAACTGAAACAGAGTTCTCAAAACTGCTCCTGGAGCATATTACAATCTTTTGTAGTACTGACAAAAATGGGTTACCTCAAACATTTCCCCATCGTCCCAGGACAGTATTACTTATTGCAATTACCACTTGCCTTAGCAATTTGCTTCGTTTGGCTAAGTAGGTTCATTGGTTCCTACTTACAACAGTACCTTTGACAGCATCTGAGTGCCTCCTGCCCCCTAAAGCCCCCAGCCCAAAGCCAAGTCTCTCTTATCCTGTAGCAGGCAACATGAGGACGCAACTCAGGTATTAGTCAGGATGAATCACGCACCAGAAATGCTCCTCTCTCTCAGTTGACTGTGCATGGCGCTGAGTAGGCCTGCCACTTAAATCTGTGCTTAAATGTCTAATGTGAGATGAATATAGGCGTCTGTAAGCTTCTTTTTTACCCTTCCCCTTGTTTCTAAGCTTGTAGAGCACACTTTTGTTTAAATCCTGATTCAGAGATTTTGGCCCATAGGTGTGAGAGAAAGCTGCATGTCACTGGGAGCTCACAACCCATCACCCTTCTGAGAACATAAAGAAGAAGAAGGAACAAAAAACAATGATTCACCTGTCTGTGCTTAAATGTGTGAGGATAAAACCACCTACTTTGAATGTGTAACTGAAGAAAATTGCTGTTTATGAGGTGGTGGTGTGAGAAAAACTAACGATATGGAAGAGTTTGCCTTTTATGGAGAAGAAGAGGACAATAAAAACACTAAGGCCGTCAGAGAGCAGGAGAGGGAAGGGAGGGATGATACCAGCAGAAGAAATGCTGGCAAAAAAGTAAATAAATTAAGCAAGTAATGACATTGATATGGTACTGAATTAAAATCTAATCATGGGATCATTTAATCATATGTCAAGGACAAGAGAGGAAGTAGAGAGGGCATGAAGTAGAGAGGCCATCTTGCCCCACCTCTAAATCTGATTATGTCTATATCAGTCTTTATTGGTATTTTGCAATCTGTTTAAAAAATTCTGCAGGTCTCCCAGCCCATCTGTTCCAGAGCTTACTTATCCTTGACTTTGTCCGAGTGTCCTTCTGCATGGCTTGCTGCCCTACACTTGGCACACATAGAGTTAGTTTGGTCCCTTTCTCTGGGTAGCAACCTTTTATCAATAATCCAAAGAGCATTAACATCCTTACCCCCTCTCCCTCCTCCCCTTCAGCCCTATCTTCTCTAGATTAACCAAACCAAATTCTTTCTCTTCTTTCCAGGCCAGTTTTGGGGGAGTTCTTTTTGCCTTTAGGCAAAATGTTCCTCCCTGTCTTCCTCAGGGCACTGTGCAGCTGGAATTGTGTGGAAAATGCACAGAATTCCAGAGGTCTTGAAGGAATGAATAAAATAAAGAAAGAAATATTGACCTTATTTGTGACTCCTCGTCCTATATTTGAGTATGGCATCTGCCTTCTTTACAGCAACACCAAGTCTATGATTCATATTCACTTTAATCACCAGCTCCATCTCTGCAGAGCTGCTGCTTAGGCAGTTACCCAATTTGTATTTCTGTAGCCTATTACTACCCACATACCATGCTTTGCCCTTATTCTTACAGAGTTATTGGCCATTTATTTTAGGTTCCTGATGTAAATGGTCTAGCTTGAGGTGTCCCTGCCCATGGCAGGGGGGGTGGAACTAGATGATCTTAAGGTCTTTTCCAACCCAAACCATTCTATGATTCCATTATTCTGTAATTGGTCAGGAAAAATTTAATTCTAATCCTGCATTTCACAGGGTCTGTATTTCTGTCCTCCCCCAGCTTTGATCATCCGCAGCACCAGTGAGAGCGTTGTCTATTCCTGTGTCAGGACCATAAATGGATAAACTGCCTTCTACTTGGCCTGTGACTGGTCCATAGGTAATCTGTTTAATAAGGCCTTAAGTCACAGGCTCCAGTAACTACCCTTTGAGCCCAGTTTTCCAGCAGATTCTTTATGTATTTATTTTATATTTTCTCACCTTGCCCACAAGAGAGTTTTGTGGAGCAACACCTAAGCCTTGCTGAAGTCACTGTTAAGTCATTTCTCTGACACATGGGTGTTTCTCTAAGAATGCTGTACACACGTATATCCAGTCTATGGATGTGCCTTGTAAGAACTTGAGATTGGAAACTTTATCAGTATTAGCAGTATCTACTCGGGTACTCTAATCCAAGCCAAGATAAAGGATAGCATGCATTCATAAGCCCGCAGTCTGTTTCAGTCTGGGTTCATGGAGACGCTTACTAGACTGCTGTGAAGAAGAAAAGGAGACAAGACAGCAAATTTTTACATGGATCAACATGTCCTGGAGAAGATCAGCCACTTGTCAATTCTCTTCTTGGTGACCACAGACAGTGCCTCAGTTATTGTCGTGGTTTAAGCCTCTCTAACTCACGCAGTCTCTCTCTCACTCACTTCCCCCTCTTTCTTCACCCCGCTCCCGGAGGGATGGGAAGGAGAATCAAAACAATGCAACACCCACAGCTTGAGATAAGAACAGTTTAGTAACTAAAGTATAACACAAGACCACTACTGCTACCACCAATAATAATAATGACAAGGCAAATACAAGGAAAGTATACAATTGCTCACCCAGCCCGACCAAGCAGTGTACCCCCCACCCTTCCAGGTCTCTGCTCTCTGCTTTACATCCTGGACATGATGTCTATGGCATGGAATACCTCTTTGGTCAGTTTGGGTCAGGTGTCCTGTCTCTGCTTCCTCCCAGCTTCCCCTCCTCCTGGCAGAGCATGAAACTCAGAAAGTCCTTGGCCAGACCAAAACATCACTAAGCAGTAACCGAAACACTGGTGTTATCAGCACTGTTCCCAGGCCCAAAATCAAAAAACACAGTGCTGCACCAGCTACTATGAGGGAGAAAAATGACTGCTACTACTGAACCTATGACAGGTATTCAAAAGTGTAGGGTGTTTTTTTCTGGTTGCTTCAAGTGAGATGGATCTCAGCACACCCTTACCCAAGGAAAAGTCATTTTTCAATCCTCTGAAAGGACACAGGGCTCTGTGAAGGCCAGAAAGGAGGTTCAAGTTAACAGATATCGCTTTAGCCAAAGTAATGGGCAACCTTGCGTCCCTCAGTCCAGGCAGTTCACCTCAGATGAGCAGAATCAATTCCTATCAAGGTGAACCAGACCTATTCAAACTTCCAGGCAAAACTTGTCTCCTGACCTAAGTGAATCAAAAAATGGGTCTTCTGGCTATGAAATAAAGGTTACAGATTCTCTCCCCAGAGAAGATGGTCCCTTACTGACAGTATCTTTAAATCCTGGGATCAGAGCTGCTGATCACAATTACAGCTGCCTTTACCTTTCAGAGTATTGGGGTTGAACAGACAGATAAGTTTCCAAACTTCCATTAGAAAGTCCAGTTAATTTTCTGTAGAAGTCCAAGGAAACCCCAACAGAGAAAGAAGAATAAATCATGACAGGGAGAAATGTGAAGAAGACTCGCATGGCATGCCTATCAATTTGCCACTGCAGAAGAGCAGACCCTGTTATATGGAGGGATATATTCCTGAGAAATTGGCATAGTGCAGTATTATTTGAAGAGTCAAATAGCGCATGCCAGCAAGACACAGGCAGACCCATACTTGATGTGGATCCCAAGTGAGCTGTAGAGTACATCTGTCCCTGACAGCTCAGGGAAGACAAGTCCTGACTAGAATTACATTCAAATTTGCCCATATGAAGTCCAGGAACTAGACTGTCTTCAGCTTTCTGACTGTTATCCAAGAGATCTGAGGAGTGATGACCCTGTAGAGGGATACCACACTGATGAACCCAAGCAGCTGTTTTAGTTGACATTGGCAATGGAAATGGGGAACTTGCTCCCCATTAGGATCTATTTGCTTGCATTCCCCATGTTTTAATGTAGTAGGGCTCTACCTCTCCTAAAGCTTTTACTTGGTTCTTTGAGCCTATGTTTTTTTGCTCTGTGAGCATCTCTGAGAGCTGGAATACTGATGATGAGATTCGTTAGTGGCCATTTGGGGACAGGAAATCTGAAGTGGGGTTGCACTGTGCCAGCGTTAAAATCAAAGACCTCTTATCCAGTTACCATTTGGCTAATGGACAAGTCCTTGTATCATCCTTAAAGGCAGTGTCTTTGCTAATACTGATAAATAAAATTGGGACAGGACTTATTCTTCTGTCTTAAGGACAGATGATGTGGCATAGTTCACATCTGTTGGGGTAAACTCCTTCATTCCCACCCATACTTCCTATAGGTAACTGTTTCAGACTGAGCCTGGGGAATTGCTTGGGGACTGCCAATTGACACAAGTCAAAACTATGACAGGCAGTATGCCAGTAGTTAAGCAGCTGGGATGATTGCAGACAAGTGCTTAAGCCTGTACCCAGACCCTCTTTAGTTCATTATCATAGATGTCATCATTGGTGCTGACATTGACTAGACTGGAAATGCAAAGCCCAGGGCTCTGTTAAGACACAGAACATTTCCACGAGGAGGAATTTCCACACTTTCTTTTCCAGAGTTTTCTGCTACCTGCTGGTTTTGAATCCCAGAGTTAAACTCTTGACAGTGTTGGAGGTTTACCTATAGCAAACGGGTTGCATGTCTAAACTCTGCATGCCCATATAAGCCCCTGCTCTGGGTGAGGTCACCAAGTTTGGACTTCAAAGAGGACTTCAAAAACCAGACCATATACACCAGGGCTCAGGACAGACTGGAGGCTCAGCAGCTTCAGGAGTCCAAATATCAAAGATTAAATAAAAATGCCTCTCTTTTTTGAGGGGAGAAAAGTGCCGAGGGTGAGAATGAATGAAGGGGTATGTCAAGCCAACATCCATGTTGAAGATCTAAGAGTAGATCAAAGAAGGCTCCAGTCACAAAGAGAGCTCCATCTAGATGTGCAAGGGGATCTGAGGCAGCATGGGCAATGACCAAACTACATTATGCATGGTCGTGGCCTGACAGGGCAGAGGCAGGGCATGCACTTGCTTGATCATGGTTAGTCTAGAAAAGACTGTGGCCATGAAATGTGGTGCCCGTTCAGGTTGAATGGATCTGCGAACAACTGCTACAAGAAATGTGAAGTCACCCACTTTTTTCTTATCACCAAGGTCATTTGCTGTTTGCAGAACTGCATTAAATGACAGATACGTGCTGGCTATTCCTCATCTTTATTTTGTGTATGTTCTTATTTTCATCAGTATTTTTCTAAGAGCTGAAGCTTAGCAGATTGATTTATAATTCCCTGAGAGCTTCCTTCCCTGCCTTCCTGAATATAAAGACGTGTATCTTTTCCAGTCCTCTGATACACCACTAGCCTCCTTGAGTGTCCAAAGACAGTGACTACTGGGTCTGCAGTTGCTTCAGCTGGCTCATAGTCACTCTAGGATGAATTTCAAGCCCAGAGGATCTGAAAATACCTCCTTTTCTACGAATTCTGCAGCTTACTCTTTGCCTATTCAGGCAACACTGCAGCCATCCAAGTTAGCTGGGGTAGTGTTCAGATCCCAGCTGAAAGACTCAGTGAAGGCAAAAGGAAAATAATCCCATTAATCAAATATGATTGAACCCTTTGTTCCAATCTGTGCTCAATAAGAAAATCGTGTGCATTAACAAAATGAGGAGCAGTTTATAAAAGTCATAATAAAGGAAGGGTGAGGAAAGATGTGGTGTGGATGGAAGATACTAACCTTGCACGGTGACCAGGCTCCTCCAGTGTCGATAAAGTTTGTTAATGAACCCCTAACTGAAATACTAATAATTTCTTTGTACAGTCATGAGGAATTACTGAGCTATCAAGAAGCATATCAAAGCAAGTTGAGAGCAATATAAGATTTCAAAAGACACAGTTAGAGTGGTGGTGGTGACTGCTGTGTTTGACAAATCCAATCACACTGAGGAGAAAAACAACAGAAAAAATACTAAAGCAAGAGTCTATGCAGCAGGCAGCCCTGGACTTTAAAAGAGCACCTCATGCTGTATGAAATCAATTGCATATTTTATGGCAGTATGAATGTAGGGAACAGACATGATTGACCTGGATTCACAACAGGGCTGGATATCTGTTTGAAAAAATGTGCTGGACATGGACACGTTTGGAGGACCACCTGAGTATAAGTGATGACATCTTTCAGTTTCAGTTTCCCTCTTTTGGCCTCTCTGGTTTCTTCTACCCATCAGCTGCACAGCAGAGAGGGTTTCTTTCCCTTTGACTTGCCCAACCTTTGATTTTCTCTGCAGCTTCCCCTGAACAACACCCCTCTCCTCTACTGCCTTGACTCACTGGCACCTTTCTACTGCTGCCCCACTATATTTCTGACCAAACCTGAGTGGCTCTTCATCCCAGATTAATTTCTGAATCTAATGAGTGATTTAGGGCTCCCTGGGGAGGCAGTAGGTAACCGAGGGCTGCGGTCAATACAGACAGAAACACTGCTGTGCTGGGAGGTCAGTACCAGGGTCCTCACCCCGAAGGGCATTGCATGCCCTTCCTCAATCAAGTTATTTCAAACAGGCAGTACAAGCAGACTGCCTGCCAAGCACAAGCCTAGCAGAGAGGGATGTATGGAATTGCGTGCATGAGGTGGCTCCTAAACATCACCTGCCTTGGCGGTTACCCTGTGTTAAGCAGTAGCAGTCTTTTCTCCTTCTCGGTAGCTGGTGTAGCGCTGTGGTTTTGACTTTTGGCCTGGGAACAGCGCTGATAACACCAGTGTTTTCAGTTACTGCTTGGTAATGTTTTGGTTTGACCAAGGACTTTCTGAGTCTCATGCTCTGCCAGGGAGAAGGGGGAGCCAGGAGGAAGCAGAGACAGGACACCTGACCCACACTAACCAAAGACGTATTCCATACCATAGCGCATCATGCCCAGGATGAAAAAACAAGGGGCAGGGACCCAGAAAAGGGGGGGTTGCTGCTTGATCGGGCTTGGTATCGGGTGATGAGCGGTTGTATTCTCTTCCCTTGTTATTTCCCTTATCATTATTATTATTGGTGGTAGCAGCAGTGGTTTGTGTTATACCTTAGTTACTAAACTGTTCTTATCTCAACCTGTGGGAGTTACATTCTTTCGATTCTCCTCCTCATCCCTCCGGGAGCAAGGGGAAGAAAGAAGGGGGAGTGACGGAGCAAACTGCGCGGCTGACTGGACCTAAACCACGACAGAGGTGTCTCACATTAGTCCTCCTGGCTCCTTTTCTAATACTCCTTCTGATTAAAAAAGGATTCCAGAGAAGGGGGTCCCGCTCCTTTCAGTGGCTGGGGCAAGTGATTTGCCCAGGAAACATGGTGGCAGCCCCGGAGGGTTAAACCCATGTCCATCAGTGAGGTGCCTGTCACTGGAGTGGGCTGGACAAGCAGGAAAAGAGGCCGCCTCTGTCCCCCATGTAGGTGTAGCACTGCCATATAGAGAGGCAGGCTGAGAAATGGGATTTCAGGAATGTCAGCAGTAGTCAAGTTGGTGGGGACATGGAGAGAGAACAACAGGGCAGGCGCACACCCACCCCCCTCCCTGTATCAGTGGCTGGGGCTGCTGCCAACACACCACTGGTGCCTTTTCCCTATGCTTATTGAAAAGAAGCAAATGCAAGGACAACTGCATGTATTTTGCTTTCTTGCCAACATATTTGGTGTCTTTCGTTTAGGGTTAAACCTAACAGTTCAAATTACCAGTGTGCACCGGCTCCATATGCAAAGATGAAAATAAAACCTGTATTAAAACATGCAGCTACTACTGTGCAGCTCCATTTCCCCACCAAATAGAAAGTCTTTTCAGGGTGAGTTGGTCTCCAGAGCAGTGTTAGGTGGCCCACATTTGGAACCCCCACATACCTTGCACTGCTCACAGGTTCAGGCACAAGCTCACACGCAAAGGCAGTAGCATGTCCTCGGAGGACTACTAAAATGAGCAGCTCGAATGTGAAGGCAGCAGCTGGCCTGCAGGCTACCTGTTGGTCTTCATGATGTATCCAGAAAGCCTATATGTGGTGTCTTTGTAGCAGAAAAGTGATTATCTTTACAGTTGTTTCATATATGGAAATGCAAATGCAGAGGGTGAAAGCTTAGGTGATGTGTTCATGTCCACAGAGGAATTGCTGGAAAAGCCAAGAAGCAGCTCAGTGCTCCCCTGCACGCAGTACCACCTCTAGAAAATGTTCACAGCTGATGGTTACTGCTTCTGAGGGCAGGGCTTAGCTGAGCAGCTCTGCCCTGTATTGCCTTCAAGTTAGATTTGGATCAGCATGGTGTGCCAAAAGAAATTCCTGTCTTTGAAGTTGTTCTTTCAAAGGAACATGAAGCAGATCTGTTTTACATAAAGAAGTCTAGCTAAATCCAACCACTTGGGTGCCTGTCTGCTTATCTCTTTTCAACCATGATGGAAAGAAGTCCTCAAATGGTAGCTGCTGAGAGCCCAAGAGAAGACGGAAGGAGAAGACGAAAGGTAGATGCCCAGGACGGGACTTCCTACTACCCATGCTGACATTACTCCTGGTTATATTTGGCTTTGGCCAGCCTAGTGCTGCCTCCTCCCTCTGCCAGATCTGTACACAGTCACTGTGAGGATCTGCTCCTTTGCAGTTCAGGTGAGTAGCCATCCCCTGCGCCCCATCTCACCCTCTGGGGCTCCCCCTGGGACTGTTGATGTTTGGAAGGGAAGCATCTGCAGTGCATTAGCATCGCCACGCTCTGATTCAAAAGTAAATCAGAACAAGTCATCAAACCCCCACTGGTTTAAGAGAAGAGTGGTTGCTTCACCTTTCCAGTGCTGATGTGCAGGAAGACACCTGTGCTCTTAAACTGGGTTGGGGAGGCAAGCAGGAAGGAAGGAAGGAAAGAAGGAAGAGGAGATAGTTGCCTTTGCAGGCACCAGGTGTGGGCTGACTTTGGCTTACATTCATTTCAAGTTATTTTTAATTGTATGTGCATTCCTGGGCCAGGGGTGTTCATAAAACAGGATTTTAGTAAGTATAAAGAACAAACCCAAATGACTGCTGCTTTCATAACCCCCTGAGTGGTTGAGATTCATCAGAGCCCAGAGCCTTGTGCTGTGTCAACTCCATCCCAGCTGGTCCCATGCATTCTCAACCCTCCAAACCCACAACTGAAGTCATCAGTGATGCTCTTCTGCGAGTGCTATTTTCCCAGAGAGAGGGTGGTCCGGGTTTACAGCTCTGTGTTCATGCTTGTTATGCATACACTTTACATAGCGTTAACAGCCTGGATTTACCATGCAAATCAATGAGCAAAGGTTGAGCCAAGAGCTTTGCTTGGATCTAACACCACTTTGGGTTTGATGTGAGCCTACTTTTCCCATTGCTTTTAAGCTTATCAGAAAATCTCTGGGCTTTCTTCTGCTGCAATTCTTTTAAATGTTGGCAGCATTTTGGAGTTTCAGCTGTGCAAAAACCACCCCCCAAAATGGAGCTGCTGGGAGGAGGTCACACAGCGTATGGAGTGGGTAAAGGAAATTCTAAAGCAGTATATCCAAGGGCTAATTAAACGGGACCCTGACCATTAATAAGCTTGTTGTCAAAACAGCAGTAAATGTTATTTGTACTTTTATGAAGAAGTAATTCACATCACCTGTTTAAATTGTCTCATTATAAATGATTATTTATCACCTGTTTACATAGCAATATTTTTTCCTTAAGAAGACAGTCTGCCTTTGAGCAAACAGATAAAGATGCTTTGTTTGAATAATCGTAAATTACCCTTCCACCATCCTTCCTTCTCCTATTACAGAGATCCTAACTCTCTCTTCTTTGTTATGAATAGATGTTTGCTGGCTACTCTCAGTGCCACAGAAATCATAAAGACATAAAATGCACTGTAAATTACAAAGTCTTTCCCTCGGCCATGAATGGACAATAATCTATTTGGGGTAATATCTGCGTAAAGTGGCTTCCAGGAGATTTTTTCACCAATTCCTTATAATACTTACACACTGATTGCAGACGAATATTAAACAGATCTCACTTCAGCAGCAGGAGCACGCCGAGCTCTTAGCACCAGCTGAATCCTGCTGCAGGGCAGCGATCATGGTGGAAGAGGTGGCACTGAGCTCCACTGAACAGAGATGGTGCTGAGAGCCAGGGAGCTCAAGCCTTCATGCCACCAAATGGAACAACTGGCCAAGAGGTCGTATCTCCTCATCCTCAGCCCTGGGTCAGAGTTTGTGGATGGGATAAGGGGAAGCCTGTGGTGGAGTCGGCAAATGATGGGGAAGCTTCGGCACCAAGCACATGCACCTTGCCAGGGCCATACACATGATAAGGTGCTTGGCAGGTCTACATAAACCTGTTCAAAGCAACCCATGGAATACACCATGCTTGCAGAGCAACAGCTGTGTTGGGGAACATGGCTGGGGCTTGCAGGGATGCTGTGAGGTCCCTGGCACTGGCCAGAGGGACTCTTTGTCAAGTAAGGCTGCTGGTGCGCTCTTTGGAGACTGGGACCCAGCACCTCTTTGCCAGTGGAAGCAGTCAGCCACACAGAGCAGTGACTCCCCTCTCTCCCCGTGCATGTGCAGGGGGCTCTACAGCTTCAGAGCAGTGAGGAAGGCAGGGCATGGAACAAAATCTAAGATGTCCTTTAATTTCTTCTTTTCTGACCACAACATTTAGACAAATTATATATATAGCATCTATATTTGTTGCCCCAAAGTAGCATTGTAGAATCATAGAATAGTTAGGGTTGGAAAGCACCTTAAGATCATCTAGTTCCAACCCCCCTGCCAGGGGCAGGGACACCTCACACACTATACCATGTCACCCAAGGCTCTGTCTAACCTGGCCTTGAACACTGCCAGCAATGGAGCATTCACAACTTCCCTGGGCAACCCATTCCAGGGCCTCACCACCCTTACAGTAAAGAACTTCCTCCTTATATCCAATCTAAACTTCCCGTTTCAGTTTGAACCCGTTACCCCTTGTCCTATCACCACAGTCCCTAATGAAGAGTCCCTTCCCAGCATCCCTATAGGCCCCCTTCATATATTGGAAGGCTGCTATGAGGTCTCCACGCAACCTTCTCTTCTCCAGGCTGAACAGCCCCAACTTTCTCAGCCTATCTTCATACAGGAGGTGCTCCAGTCCCCTGATCATCCTCATGGCCCTCCTCTGGACTTGTTCCAACAGTTCCATGTCCTTTCTATTTTGAGGACACCAGAACTGCACACAATACTCCAAGTGAGGTCTCACGAGAGCAGAGTAGAGGGGCAGGATCACCTCCCTCGACCTGCTGGTCACGCTCCTTTTGATGCAGCCCAGGATACGGTTGGCTTTCTGGGCTGCAAGCACACACTGAAGCCAGCTCATGTTCATTTTCTCATCAACCAACACTCCCAACCTTCTCCGCAGGTCTGCTCTGAATCTCTTCTCTGCCCAACCTGGAGCTGTGCCTGTGATTGCTCCCACCCAGGTGGAGGACCTTGCACTTGGTGTGATTAAACTCCATCAGGTTGGCATAAGCCCACCTCACAAGCGTGTCAAGGTCCCTCTCGATGGCATTCCTTCCCTCCAGCTTATCAACCAAACCACACAGCTTGGTGTCATCAGCAAACTTGCTGAGGGCACACTCAATCCCACTGTCCATGTCACCAACAAAGATGTTGAACAGGACCGGTCCCAACACCTATCCCTGAGGGACACCACTCGTTCCTGGTCTCCAGCTGGACATTGAGCCATTGACCACAACTCTTTGCCTGCGGCCATCCAGCCAGTTCTTTGTCCACCGAGTGGTCCACCTATCAAATTGATGTCTCTCCAACTTAGAGACAAGGATGTTGTGTGGGACAGCGTCAAACGCTTTGCACAAGTCCAGGTAGATGACATCAACTGCTCTACCCCTGTCCATCAGTTCCATAGCCCCATCATGGAAGGCCACCAGATTCGTCAGGCAGGATTTCCCCTTAGTGAAGCCATGCTGGCTGTCACCAAGCACCTTGTTGTTTTTCATGTGCCTCAGCATGCCTTCCAGGAGAATCCACTCCAAGATTTTGCCAGGCACAGAGGTGAGGCTGACTGGTCTGTAGTTCCCCGGCTCATCCATTTTCCCCTTCTTGAAAATGGGGGTTATATTTCCCTTTTTCCAGTTGTTGGGAACTTCACCTGACTGCCATGATTTTTCAAATATGACGGACAGTGGCTTAGCAACTTCATTTGCCAGCTCCTTCAGGACCATGGGCTCAGCCAGACATAGAATCATAGAATCATTTAGGTTGGAAAAGACCTTTAAGATCATCAAGTCCAGCTGTTAACTTAGCATTGTTAAGTCCACTACTAAACCATGTGCCATGTCTACACGTCTTTTAAATACCTCCAGGGGTGGTGACTCCATTTCTCTGGGCAACCTGTTACAATGCTTAACAACCCTTACGGCAAGGACATTTTTCCTAATATCCAATCTAAGCCTCCTCTGGTACAACATAAAGCCATTTTCTTTTGTCCTGTTGCTTGTTACATGGGAGAAGACACTGACACCTCACGACAGCCTCCTTTGCAGGCACTTATAGAGACTGATAAGGTCTCCCCTGAGCCTCCTTTTCTCCAGGCTAAACAATCTCACTTTCCTTAACTTTCCTAATAAGACTTATTCTCTAAAACAAATGAACTTTGGGTCCTTGCTGATAAGAGTTTGTCAGAGGAAGACACCAAGCCTCACCAGCCAAGTGTGCACTTAGGCACTGTTTCATCTTCCCTGTACATTGCTAACTGTACTGCTCCAGCCACCACCCAGCATCCACTGGACTCAGTGTGAAAGCTGTGAAGGCCTCCTGTGCCTCTTTCATGGTGGCTGCTTGTCGTAGATCATCCCAAATAACTGTGCTGCCTTAAAAAAGACCAGCCCATCTCTGACAAATGTCACCTGTTTCCCTGGTGTTCAAACATTACACCAGGCTCAGGCCACATGATTTCTGTCCCAGCAGCTCTTCTGTGGAGCAGCTTTGGCTGCCAGCAGGGAGAGAGAGGCACCCCCAAGCACCACCCCACAGTGACCGCCTGTGAAGGATGGAGGAATCTGATTAACAGCCACGGGCTGAACTGCGCAGTCACTGGATGTGAACCTGCCTATCTCCCTCTGGAGAGGAGAATGGCACAGGAAGGTGACACACACCCATCTTTCTGCCTTGCACAATGTGTGGTGGGCGCCAGACTCACCAGGCCAGTGCTTATGGAGTCACCAGAGAGCGGTGGGGTCCAATTCCTTTTGGCAGGAGCAAAATGTAGCTCTTCGGCATGTGGTTTGTGCTCTCCCATGGGGCAAGCAAGGCTCTGGCTCCCGCAGTGGTAACAAGAGGAACAATTTGCTGATTTGTTCCTCTAGCGCTCTTTATGAAATCCTGAAATCAGACGCTTCTAATCGAATGCAGAGAATTTTGCTCCTGCTCTTGTTCCCCTACCACCAAAAGAAAAGGAAATGGGAAAGATAAGCTTTGGGACCACACTGCTTGTTCTTTAGGGATTTTTAACAATTTTGTCCACTGACATAAATCAGCTCTTCCTATAGGCTCTATGTGCCCCTGAGGGCTAGGCATCAGCACCCCCCATCACCTGGATAACGAGATCAAGTGTTTCATTTAATCAAATTGACAGAAATGGGCACATTCGGACACAAAGAGAGAAGGCTTTGTGTGCATATGCGTAACCAAACCTCTCTCCTCCTCCACCGTAGTGTAATCCATCGCTCCAGCTGTATTTCTGCAGCTCATGTCCCTACTCTCCCTGCCCTTCCTCTGAGCCTCTCACCATTTTTTCCCTGGGTTTCTTTCCTTCTCCCTGGGAGCCTTGGAGGCTTTCGCTGTCTGCCCAGCTCCACCTCCTTTTCTCCCTGCTGTTTGCTCTCCCTCCTCCCCCTCATCTCCAGGCTTCTCAAACCCTCAAGGCTTCTGCTTCCAGTATTTTGATTTCTTTTTCTTCCTCTTACCAGTTTCTGCCTCTCTGGGGCATTGATGCACCCCCTCCACCTCTTTCTTAAGAACAAGAGTTGCTTTTTCATTTTCCCTCTTTCTCCCTCGCCATCAACAGCCAGGTGTATTCTTTGCTCATTGAGATTTTCTTCCTGTTTTTTCTTTTGTCTTCTCCTTCAGGATTATCTTTGATGGAGGTGCGATGCTGCTTTCCTTTCATACCTGCTTATTTAGATCCTTTTCCCCAGTTGTAGCTATATCAGTCAACAACTGTGAGTGAGCAGCAAGACCCACATCTTTTCCTTGCTTTCTTCTCCTGCAAGGTCTCCTGATACCTCAAAACTGAATTCATATTTTTCCTCCTTTCCCCTTTCTCCATGGCTATTCAAACTCCAGTAAAATCTCTGCCATTGCAGCTCTTAACCTGGAGATTACTTATTTCTGGCTCCTCCACCACCCTCTCTCTGCTCGAACAAAGGCCATCCCATGATTGCAGTAATACTTTTGTAAATTCCTGGTAATTATCCTGTTTACTCATCCTTGCTGCTCAGGCAGTGTTTCCTTCCCATTCAGAATAATTATACATGTTCCTCCCCAAATACTCATCTCTCGTCTTTGACCACAACGCTTCCCACTCAAAATCCTGCCCTGGATTTGCCTTCCATATCATGATCATAGCTCTTGCCCTCATCTACAGAGCAGTCCCCATTACTCTGTATGCTACAGCCACTGTGCTCGCCAAAGTGCTCAGCTCTGGCACAGAGCTGTGCTCAGGGATCCAAGCATCCCTTTTCTGTATTACAGTACATCTGTAGACAGTCTAGCATAAACACAGGGAAAACTGTGTTTATATTTGCAGAAAGGAATGCGTAGTTAAATCTCTCTTTTACCGTACCACCTTCTCTTCCATATATAAATTCAGATAAATGGAGTTTATGGGTTCTCAATTAACATCAAGGTTGAATTTTTGCAGTTTTCCCTTCAGGAATTTTACTGAGAGATAAATCTTCAGGTATCAGAAAGGGAGTGTTAGTTTATATGTCACATCCTTTTATAAACATGGGTTTCACACTGCTTCCTCCAACAGGGCAGCAGACAATGCACAGGCTCTGTAACACCGGCAGCTTTAGAGAAGAGTGCTGCTGTTGTTGACCTTGGGTATCGGAGTCAAATGTGCTGCAGAAGAGGGAGCACATGGGCAGTGGTACCTGCATCACTTCAGGGAGGGCTCCTTCCCAAGTTGTGGAGATACTCCAGCCTCATTCTGTATCCTTGGAGACCATGGGTCAGGGTGCAAAGGAAGGGCTGGTTTTGCACAGACACAGCACCTGGAGCCATCAGGAAGAACAAGCTGGCACAGACCAGGGCAATGGCCCCCCGAGGACGTGGGGAAAAGCCGGGCACCAGACCTGCTTAGCTGCCATACAGTCTTGCAAAGAGAAGATAGGACAAATTGTGAATGAAATATAGAAATTAATCTCTAACCTGGAAATACCAAAGCAGAGAGACTTTTCCTTATCTTCCAATGATAGCAGACATACCCAGATATGATGACACTTCAACAAACCAGCTGCCACCTGAGAGCCTCAGAAATGCTAGTAGTAATTACAAAGATATTTGAACTATACCTTTGCAATTTATAGCTGCAGTGCTTTTGAAATGTGGAACTAGCAACAATAAATGAAGATATCCCTGCAGGGGAAAGGTCTCTTCATCAAGGGATGACTACTACATTCGATGTTTCAGATTCCTCTTTTTAAAATGCCCTGTTGGGAAATTTGACCAGATTGCTTCATAAAACCAAAATAGTTCATCCACTTCAGATAGAATTAATCTAAACACGTACTTGCGCATGAGAATAAAATCTAATTTGAAACAAATATATCTCTCTAAACTTTAGAGTAATTATAAAGAATGAAAATAGATGGTAATTAATTTTAATAGTTTAGCCTGCAAAATTGGTATCATTACATATTAAAATTTTAAAATATGCATTTTGAAAGCTTATGCATAAGTTTACAAAAAATACCCATTAACCTCTTGCCACCTACTGTCCCCTCTCCACTGCAGTTGCCTGAATACTCTCTGTGACTTGCTTGCACCTACTTAACCAAAGTGTTAGTGCTTTTATCTAGTCTCTGGAACAACAGAGCAGTGCTCCTCCAGGGACCTCTTACAAGACTGAGGTCTTGATACCTCTCATAATTCTCCATTTCACAGCCTCTCTTTATGCTATTTTACTACCACTTCAGCATTGAAAAGCAAGTCTGCTAACATCCTGTGTGAAGGAAATGCATTGCTGATTGACACATCAAAAAAGACGAGAGGAATGCAGGTACTTCAGGCAGCTTCTTGGGGTTTAAGTTACCTTTCATTGCTGGCATTAATTAAAAAATAAAATAAAAAAAGAATAGACGAAAATAATCAACAAATCAATCAAACCTAACCCAGAATGAGATGTAGACCCAATCTTAGATTTTGAGTAATTAAATTAGGAGGATGAACCCCACTTCTCTGCAATACATGTTGCATTTGAAAGGATCTGCCTCACAGCCGTAGTAAGCACCAGAGCCCACAAAACATCTCTGATGCCAACAGTCAACATACACCCTGGAGCTGGAAATCAAAAGCCACAGCCCTAATGAGCCAGAGGAAGTGAACACAAAGACAAAAGGCATCACCAGCATCCCAGACCCCTGCAATGCCAAACAATACTGCTTTTGTTACCAGTCACTGGCTCAACCCTGCTTCCACTGGATTCAGAGGCATTTTCACCACTGATTTCAGTAGGAGAAGAACAAGAGTTCTGTGCAGAGCAGAATCAAAATCATCCTCCCTCTTACCCTGGAACCATGGCTGTGTTGTGGTTAAGATAACAATTGGAAAATGAAGACGATGAAATCTTCATGAAAACATGCTCCAGTCGAGCTCTCCAGAAGCAGACAATTTTCTTAAGGCAGAGAAGCATAAAATATGCCATGCAAAAAACACCAACCCCCAGATCCTGAAAATCTTTGGCTTGATCTAACCATAAGACTTCAAAACAAATAAACATTAGAATTGTCTTATTTTTTAAGAGGTTGGAATCCACAAGCTCCACGGCTGTAAGGGTTATGCATGTACTTTCTCTCCTCCCTCTTTTAATGCAAATTTAGTCTCACATAATAACAGAACTCTTGGCACTACAATACGAAAAAGTATTCTGAGGTGCAAGATGCTATTATGAGACACAGCAACATGATGACCACCCACACAGACCTGCTTATTCCAGGTGCTCTGTGGCTCATGGGAAACACCAAACACCATGATTTTCTTGAGCAACTGGAGTTCCTCGTGAGACTGCAAGGAAAGTCTTCTCTCTCACCAGTCCCTCACCACATTTGGAAGTTTGTCAGTGTATCACAATCTGACTTCTAAGTATCTGTGTTGAAATAAAACGAAACAAAACAATATTTTTTACTAAAAGGAATATGAATTTCCCCTGGAATGAAATGCAGTCCCTGCTTCCAAGAATTGTACTCTTTTCCTGAAAGGGGAAAAGATCACTAGGGACTCGCTCCAAGGAGTCTTATCCTTTGCACATCCAATGAAAGGAGTCCAAAACTAAAAATACTTCATATTAGAGCCTAATTTGTGAGGGGTATTTGTTGCCAAGAATTCTCAGACTCTGTGCATCCACTTTCTTGTTCTTGGCACAAAGGGCACTTCCATTCTGTTGCTATTGTTTTTTGAGCAGTCTGAAACAAGACGTAAAGTAATACCAAGTCTATCTCTATGTTAATTCTCCCCAGCAATGCTGTTGCCATAGCAAGGTTACACATGGATTTCAATGGGCACACACAGATTGAAATTTATCGGCTTTTAAAGTCAGTTCAGCATGTTTGCACATCCTGTGTCTGTCTTCCAGATTCCTTGCAAACTTTGGGAATTTCACAATCTCATTTTCTGGATGTAAGAATGCTTCACTGATTCGATAAGAGAATAAGAGATTAATTCACTACTTGCTCTCTAAAGGAGAAGAGTGAAAACGGCAATGCATGGCATCTTGTCAAATGTGAAAAAAATCCAAAACTTGATCTTTATTTTACTCATCTGTGGTATTAATTTCTCAATAAAGTATGTTATTTTCAGAGCATAGATGCACCACGACTTGTAATTGAATGATATTTGATTAGGGAGGTGCTACCGTCGCCACATATCAAATCTGTCTTTACATATATATATATGTATATACACACATTCATATATATCTACTGCTATTCATTATCAGCTATTTGAGTCAAAACATTTCACACATAACAAGGGTTCTACAATGTGTTCTGTTTATGTGCTGATACGTGAAACATATACTGAAGCGTTTTTAGGCTATGAGTATATGAAAAATTGCTACCTTTTCAATTTCAAAAATGTTTAGCGTGGGCTTTTATCCAATTTTCGATGCTTTAAAATAAAAATATCAAAATAGTAAATGGAAGAAGATACATGGTTAGATTTAAGATAAAAATTAATCATCTTAAATCTTGACAAGCTCCTAAGATACTTTTAGGCAATGTGCACTATTAGTGTTTCAACTATAGCACAAGACTGCGAAAAGCTTCATGAACAAATATTCACTAAAAGGTATTGGGGTGTGTATGCTTTAGTTGGCAACACCAAGGAATTCATTCTTGCTCAGCCTCATGTCCTAGCTTTCCACTACACAGTGATTCATTTGCTCTGAAGTTAAGGAAATAGAAGAATTCTCCCACCAACAAACCCAAACATAAATTCTGAAGATAATATTTCTCTGGGACTTTGAGTCTGCAGAGAAAGAGCACTGGGGATTAAAGGTGAGCAGGAGAGCGATGACTCCCCCTTCTTCTTTGACAAGATTTATGGAGGATATAAACATGGACACACCATTAATTAAACAAGGTGAATTTTCACTCCCAGCTTTGTCATTTTTTCCTTTCTGATTGGAAACTCTTTCCTCATCTTGTTAAGGGGTTCCTGAAACACAGATCGCACAAGTGTCCGAGTGCCAAATACAACACTGTCTCAGAGGACTGTCATCAGTGGAGCCTGCCTTTCACCGCCTAGAGTGCTGGTAGATACTGCACTGTTGTGGTTTATTTTTTCTTTATTTTTTCTGTGGATTATTTCTTCTTTGTTCCAAGTTACTGCATCCAAAACTATATTCTTGAAGGGCCTACTTGGCTCTGTTATATCAGTAATGGCTTCCCAGTATGGCACTACACAGGCAAGGAGGGCAGTGACTAAGTATACCTTATCTCCTGTGCTGAGGAATTCAGCCTAGGACAGAGGGAGATGGTGCGCATCAGCAGGCGGCTGGGGTCAGACCACGGGGATGGACAAGGACTGGGAATAGAGTCAGAAGAGAACAACTGTGCTCTTTGATGTCACCAGTGCATAAATATATCACATCTCTATTTTGTTTAAGCTGGCTGAGATGTGTAGTCAAGTCTTTGGGTAATAAATTACAGGACAGTCGTAGCCATGAACTATTCCTCTCCATCTCCTTGCAATGCTCACAAGCCTCAGAGCTTGTGCAGTGACCACAGTGGCTTCCCCATGTTTAGAACAGACACAGAAGATGAGCACTCAGATGAGGTGAGCATCTCACACCTCCTTCCTGAGCCAGTGCCATCCATGGATGTCACACTGACATTTCTCTGCAGACAGAAGGCAATGCATCACACTGGGCACCATAATTCATCACAAGTGTGGAAAAGGCACTAAAGAAGCACAATGTAAGCATGCAGAAAGCTGGGTAACTACAGACTGACAACTAAGGAGGATGAAAGAGCAATGAATCATTCAGTGATACGTATTTTGAAGAACAGTCTATGGGAATGTGGTAACAGCCAGAAAATCTCCTGAACAAATACCAGTGCTGCCTTGGCTGGAAGGAGTCTGGCAACTGAAGAACTCAATAAACGTATGCACACGAGTGCCAAACCAAGAAAGAGGGCAGCCCCACACACTACATTTGCTTTTCTCTTTCCACACCTATGGAGATATGGCTCATCAAAACTGCAATTGCAGGGAATGAAATGGAAAATGCCAAAATTTGTATACATTACGGGACAGGGTTTTGGAAGTAAAGGAATATGTTGTTTGTGTTACATTCTGCACCCTGTCACCACTGCCCAGCTGCAGGACAGCAAGTGATTCCTGTGACCATGTTCTGAGAGGGACAGACAAGAGAAAATATATAACCCAATTACTCTTTCTAAAATCCCAGACAAAATAACAGCCCATAAAAATTCTGTGGGATAGGCAGAAAAGCTGTTTCTCTGAAGATGCTTAGTCACCGCAGCATAAACATGTTTGGCTTGGGTAATAAGCAAGGGATTGGATTTAAGGTAAAACCAAAGGGCACTGGAACTGGCAGTTTCAACAGAGAGAGGCTTTTGGCCACCATCGCAGAAAGATCGGGTGAGAAGACAGGGGTGCTGAGCACCAACCAATTAGTCCAACTTTAACCAAATTCTGAGGGAGCCATGTGGCAAGCAGAGCAATGCTCTAATTGGAGCCTCCAGCTAGGACAGAAAAAAGGATCCTGGGTGAGAGATATCAAGCCACTAAAGATGTCCCTGGCTGTTAAGGATATGTGGGTTTGGCACTTAGAGTTGCATTTGCTCAATCATTTTGTGTTCAGTCTTGAACCTCGATGCCACGACCTCAGCTGACACTGAAAGTGAGGTCAGCACAGTTGAAAAACATTTAAGTTTAGTCTGTGTTAGGAAGCAATGTGTCCTATTGTTGTGGTTTAAGCCAGGCCACCTATAAAGCCATGTATCCATGCTGTTGGGTGCCTCATGTCATATTGCCAAGACTGGGATGGGAGCAGGTTTGGCCAAGTTCAGAGGAAAAAACCCTTCAAGCATGTTAGAACCCTCTGGCTAGGGCCAGGCAGCTGAGGAACATGACAGTGGAGAAGGAGCTGGGCAAACCTCTGAGCACCTCACCAGCTGCCTCTGGTACTTCCCAGGATTTCTGTAGCAAGGCTTCATATGTTCTGAACAAGTGCAGGCTTGCTGACTTGCAGAGATCAAAACATTCACATGTGAGTATAAAAGTTTGACAACTAAACATGTCAGTATTACATATCCCAGTAACTAACTTTATAGGATGAAATAGGAATTACATCACTTCAATGTCTTAAGTCCTGCTTTAGCTATAAGGCTCTCCAGCAGTGCTCACAAACTCAGTGTATTCCAACAGCTACCTTTAAATCCTTTGAATTCTTAGAAACTATGCCTAAGCAACAAGGCTCTGGTTTCCTTGTAGCTGCAGACTATGGGAGGCAAGAACTGAAAAGTCCCTGAGAAGTCACTTATGAGTCACAAGATGCACTACACCCAGTACTTCATGGACGCAAGCCCTGTAGGTTATGACTCCTGAGGAAACATCTGCCTATTCTGCAAGAGGTAGAAGAGCAACCAAATAGAAAACCAGACAGATTGGAAAACCAAGAATTGCTGCTGTTTATTTCTGATGATTTTATTCTCAGACCATCTAGGTGTGTTGAATGGTTTATCACAGAATTCTACTCTTGGTGGTTTGTTCCGCTGCTCAGTGCTTTTCTCTTGAGAACATCTCTCTCATATCTGTCCCTAGAAAACAGTAAGCCATTTTTGTCTCAGAGCTGAAACAAATCTGGTGAGGGACAATGAGGATGTCTGAGGGGCTGGTTAACAGAGGGCAGGAGAGACAGGGCTCATGCCACATGGCTGGACAGGCTGTGTGGGCTGCTTGGCTCACAGGTACCAGAATGGGGAAAGATTGGGTTATGGCAGGGATCTGGAAAACCCTCTGTACCCAGGGCAGCTGAGCTGTTAAATCACTGGCCATGACTGTGGTCTGCAAAATCAGCAGAGGGTGGGACTGGCCTCTGCAGGAACATCAAGGACACTGGAGTTTCCTAAGCAAACTAGAAATGCTACTTTATCCACTCCTGCCCTCCGAAAGTACAAAATTTAGACTAGCAGAAAATGGTTGCCACAAGTAACAAGGTGTTTAACATGCCGGTGGTTTCAACAGTAGTGAGAGCTGGTGAGCACAGTTTTATGGGGAAGTGTATTCTGCCTGGGATGCAGCCGCAGCCCTGGTGTCAGTTCTGCGGGACTTGGAAAGGCCAAGGGAAAGCTCCTGCCTTCAGCCACATTGAGACAATTTGCATTTATCACTTCCTCTCCCATTTTGGGCTCCACCTCACCAGAAAGGAGAAGTGTGAAGGAGGGAAGAGAAGGCTGAAATAGCAAGGAGTAGGTGAGTGAAAGAATGGTGCTGTGGTCACAATTCAAACCCATTTTCAAAAAGCTTTGCCCAGGCATCTGTGCCAAAAGCAGCCATGTGCTCAGGAAGTATTTCAGTCCTCATAAACAAGGCAAGTCAGAGAGCACCGACAGGTTTCATGTCTTTACCCCTATCTCTTAGTAGTTTAACTTTAACTACTTTGCCTTGGCTTTGCACAGTTCTGTGATCTGCTGGGTCCCATAGTTAAGCAGGGTCTGTTAATACACCCTTCTACAATTTGAGAGTCCTTTTAGCTGAAGATGTGGGACTTCTTTTGCTTGAGCTAAACTTGTACAGCTATCCCTGTGTATTTACACACCCAGAAGGCATGCTCTGATACACAGACCTGACGGAAATAGTTATTTTCTGAATTATGAGCTCACCCTGTAGAAATCAGGAAGAGGCAAATTCAGGGGATAGACACAGACATACAGCACAGGAGCTGGTCCCCCACCACACATGTGTAGCTGGAAGATGGTCCATTGGTGCTCTTCCCCTTATTCTGGTGAGGAAGAGGGCCAAAAGACATGTTCATTGATATATCCTTGAATGGCTCTTCGGTGGAGTCCATGGCCCCAAAGTAGTGCGAGAAGAAGCACGCCCTTCTGAACATTTTCCTGATGCTGAACAGGCTGGGTGGTCAGCTTCCATTCAAAGACTGATTTGAGCCGTCCACACTGGAGATATGTCAGCCATGCCAACCCCAGGCATTTGGATCTTCAAGAGCAAGACCATAATCTTACCAATTTAATGAGGTACCATTCAGCAGTTAGCAGCCTACTCGTACTGCCACAGGGTTATGCTGCTGCTTTGGTACTCTTCCAGCCCCCTCAATAGATTGCATCGGCTTTTCAGGGCCTCTGATTGCACACCCCAAAGAAGTGGTAAATGCTCCATCCTTGGCAGTGTTCAAGGCCAGGCTGGACAGAGCCTTGGATGACATGGTCTAGGGTGAGGCATCCCTGCCCATGGCAGGGAGGTTGGAACTAGCTGATCTTTAAGGCCCTTTCCAACTCAAACCATTCTATGATTCTATGGTTTCTGGGATGCTGATGGCATGTATGTTACCTTTGCAGAAAAGAAGGAAAGAGAAAATGATACAGAAGAACAGCAAATACAGTGTTGCGGTTGGGGTTGAGGTTCTGGTTAAGTCTCCTCTTAAAGGACTCTAGCTCAAATACATCAAAACTGTTTTGCATACCAAATCAATGCACGGTAAGTGGGAGTAATCAGGAAGTTCACTTCAAAACAGTTCTATAGCTTTGAACCAAAACATTTATGCAGACACAGCCTTAGGCAGTTAATTCACACCTAAATGCTAGCGAACATCTGTGTTCTCTGCAAAGTTAGGGGAGCAAGGTTGATGCTTTTCAAGACCTACAGGAGGAGATGATACTATCATTTACATATCTGTGTCCGAGTTGGATGCTGTGGATCCTTCCGATGGGTACCAGAGCAGACAGTAAAAAATAAGTGTCTGGTTAAAGCATGAGCAGTTCATCAGATGAGTGGAGGAACAGCAGCTCTTCACTTAAAACACTCGCACTTAGCTAAGGTATTAGTAACCACATTCACATGCTGCTTTCCACCTAAGTAGGTCACTACTTACGCAACAGTCATTGCCTCTGAGCCCAGCTCTGCAATTTGCACCAGCACATACAGCGGGCACCAGCAAGTAAGAGGGTGCAACCATCTGTCAAACCTATAACACCCTCAATGATGTTCTCCTCTCCATGATCAGCCAGCCCTTTCTCTGGCTGTGCCTACACCGTTGATCAGTCCTGCATCTGATTTGAGCTCAAGCCCAGCACCATCTACCACCCATGCTGGTTTTGTGAATGCTGAACTCCAAACCTGCATGGGGTGGTGTAAGCTTAAATTTTTGCATTATACTATAACGTGGATCCAAGCTTTCCTTCATCTAGTCTAGACAGACTGACATCAGCTGAATTGAATTAATGTGGTCCACCAGAAGATACCCTGAAACTTGGGTCTTCCTAAGCACAGACCAGATGATTTATTTCTAAAGTGCAGCTACCAAGATGAAAAGAACATGGACAGATAATATAGTTGAACCTCTTTAACATGACTTCAAATCCATGATCCAGAGAGCAACCTAAAATCATGACTAGTACATTTGATGGGGCGTCTGTGCACAGGAAGCCTAGAGCCAGGAATGGATATGTTTCAGGCTTTGCAAACCTAAAGGCTTTACAGTGAATTCCCATAAGTATTCCCAGTTTTCATGGGAGTAGTAGAAGACTGCTTTGCTCTCAAAGGTCCTCTGCACCTCCCAACAGCTCCTAACACCTGGGGAATCCTACTATGACCTCATTGCAGTTGTTCAAAATCATGGTAGAGGTACGCCGATCATGGCTGCATACAGTGGTGCCTGTGTGCTCTCCCTTTCCTACAGCCTTGCTCTCCATCAATTTAAAAAAAACCCAAAAAAACCAAACACCCATTCTAAAACCCCATAACCATGCCAACAAAACCTCTAATATGGATGTTTTTATACATGCAGCAACTCCTTTCTGCTCATGTTACCTCCGTCCTGGGAAGCTGTTTAACTTTCATCTTCATGGGCAGGGTTTGCCAGTTGCAGTTCTAGCAGGAAACCTCTTTAAGTGGAAACAAGCTCTGATGTTATTGCTCCCATAGCAGCAAAAAGCTGCTTCTCTGCATGACTCTCTCATCTCCTAGGGTGCCTGCTGCCCAGACAGATTCCAGAGAGCTGTCTCCAGCCTGCTGCTCCTGTTCACAGGCAGGCCCTGGCTCCCTCCCAAGCCTTGTCTTCTCTGACCTACGACTGCCAACTCTGCGATTTTATTGCCAGGATCATGGTATTTGATGTTTTTTCTTACTGTCCCCATTCCTAGACTGAGAAAACTTATTTATCATTTAAAATTAAAATGAGATTCTGTTCTTCTCGGAGGCAAAGAAAACCTTGAAAAGCATGAAATCTAGTGACTCACAAAAGTTGCAGACGTGTATATATCATTTAAAAATCTTTTGACTTTTTTGAAGCCTATCTTGTGATGGGGGAAAGTGAGTGAAAGGATTTGCATGCCAATTAGCAACACTGCTGACATGAAATATTATTTCCTTGTCTAGTGCTCCTGCTATTATGTAGCATGCCAGTGAGGCAAGACAGAGAGCTGCAATTCTGAAATGGTGGTATTTTATACTCAGTGCCCAAGAGAAAATCCTGTGCAATATAGGAAGTCAACAGCATTTCAAACCCAGGTTCCAAGGGAAGGAGTGCCTTGAGAGAGAGGGGAGGTGCCAAGAATCAGCAGGGAAGACATGGTAATCCTAATATCCTATCATGCGTGCAAATTGTACCTAACCCAAGGACCCTCTTGTCCAGCCAGTGCCCAGCTGACCAGCTCACCTCTTCAATGATTCCCTTAGGTAGATACCTACCGAGCCTGGAAGAGGCACCACTAGTGCCTAGTGAAAAAGCATGGAGAAAACCACTCAAAGTAAGTGTGCTCCCAGTGCCCATTGACGCACTGTTCTGCATTTATAAACACTGAAGTTACCAAAATAATAACTAAAAAAGAAAGTCTAGGCAGCTCCCACCCCCATTATCTTCTCTACTTTTGCCAAAAAGGTGAAGTTTCCAAACATTTAGTTTAATGGAAGACTTTTTTCTGCAAAAATAGAAGATGTTTGATAAAAACATCAACAAAATAAATCATGCAACAACAACTGCTTTGTGCTTTCCTTTTCTTTTAAATAGGACATTTTTCACTACCTCAAACCTTTATTTTTCAAGATCATTTCAGGCAGTCCTCCAAAATCCTTGAGGTTCTGCTTCATTCAAATTTTTCCAAGTAGGATGTGATCACTGTGATTATGACTTTTTTTTCTTAATAGGAAGGGGATTCTTACATACTTTGGAAATATGGGAGAGGAAGCTGGATGTGAGGAAACAGACAATGACAAAAATGTTAAGCCAACTCATAAGAACACAAACATCAGGGGAATATTAAAGACACCTGGTCTGGTGAAAAGATGGATGAAACAGCTTCCATTAGGTACTGGACAGCAAGGTGAAATTTATGTGCAGACAGAACTAATTTATGCACAGTTCTTACAAAAATGATCATTATTTATTGCTAATAAATGAGTACATTTGATGGATCTAATCAGTATTCAAATAATGTATTTTAAGAGCAGCTAGGGTATATTCTCTGTAGCACAACCCACTGCACTCGGGATTTTTGTCAAATTACACGGAACTGCAGGAAAATGCTGGATTGTAAAACAAGGGCACTGAAGTAGATGGAACAATTTCCAAAAATAAGAATTGACAGGAATTTCCTCATCTACCTTTTAGCACTTGTCCAGAAGTGGTATAAGTACTGGGACATTTCTGTTCAGCAGCATTAATTTACGCATCCTGGGTGGATGAGAGGATAAAAAGCTCCAAATGACACTAAGGTCATTATGTACAAAGTTCAGAATATCAAAGATTGGTACCTTATTTTTTCATTGTAGATTTCAACCCAGGTTATTTCTGTCTCATTCTTGTTTCTGATTAAATTTCCTCTCTATTTCTTCACCATCTTTTTTAAGAAGAGTACTTAGGATGCCTTTAAAGGACCAATTTTTCAAGACATCATTCATCCATGCTCGCTTACGGAGGATGCTGTTGACCAGGTTAACCTCACTAAGTCTCTTCTGACCTGAATTATTCTATGTTACACACACACACAACTTCCTGAGCAATGGATGCATCTTTGAGAAGAAAAACAGCATAGGCAGCACTTGAAAGATTTAAACTTCGAGCTCTTTAAAAGGCCTAGGGATGAAAAGAAAAGCTATCTATTCTTTAGGATAAGCTAAAGTACGAACAACTGAAAATTTATATGAAGAAAATCACACCTGACATTTACAGCCACATCAAAGCCCACTTAGATTCAGCACAGCACTATTCCTGCGCCTTCACAGGAAGACATTTCTTCCCGGAAAAAGTACTTAAGTGGAAGGCATTTTGTGCTGTTTGACCCTTCCCACTGATGGCCACTCAACAGCAGCAGGAACAGCACTTCAGTCTTCCAGCTAAGACAAAAGATTGGTTTTAAGATTTTCTGTCCCCAGTTGCTTCCTCTATCAAACCATCACTGGAAGAGCAAAAGAAAAATTGGATACCCATTCCTCTGGAGGAGTGAAATCCCCCTCATCATCTCCCAGGACTGCAGGTACTAAGTGGAGATTATGCCACAACTTCTTATATTAGTAGATTCAACACAAGGCAGAAGCCCACAGAAATCTTCCTGGAAAGTGGTTTCTGGATGGGATAACTGGAAAGAACAACGTAGATTCCAGGAAGGATTGCTGTGGCCTTGGGACAGTTTTGCTGATCCTGTATAGCATGGAAATTTGGGGCATGTTTAAAATATATATGGGATACAATGGCATTTGACAACTTAAAACTAGAAAAATAGATCTCTTAATGACAAAGAGGTGTGGGTGCATTTCTGTGTGCACACACAAATACCAATTACAAGCTTCGATCAATTATTACATATATCACATATAAAATTTAGTCTTTGCTATACACATATATATTGCATAATTCAGAAATCCTTGATATTTGGAATCTTACACTGGAGTTTGGGTAGAGTGAAGGGTAAGTACAACTCAGCCTATGCCCTACCCCCTCTTTCTGCTCTGTTTCAAGAAAACTTGTATCACTGGTCCCAACCTGTGCCACTATCTCCCTGTAGTTGAGGAGGCACACATCCTTAGAAGGGGTTGCAATGTGTTGTGTCAACTTCCTACACAACCTGACACTGCAAAGTTCATTTAGAATTATATGCTCATTGTTCACCATTTATCTTATGGAGCCATTGGGACAAGTTCAGTTATAAATTATTTTTAACAATCCTGGAATATACAAAATGAAAAAAAAAAAACCAAACAAAACAAAAGACAACAAACTATAAAAACATAGCACCTCATTTTAGAATATAAGCATATGGATTCATGGGGAGATGGAAAGAAACTTCTCTTCCTTTTCAGAAAGTCTATGAAAAGGCATCATAGCTCATGCAGACTCCATCACAAAGAATCATCACACCAGGTTCTTCCAGTTTGGTTTCCTACCTCTCATCCAGGAAATACCATCTGTTTGGAAACAGCATCTGGCATTTTGAGTGAAGTCCACTGCTGCCCAAAGGTAAGGTTAGCATAACACTTAGTACAGGTACGTGCACTTGCGAATGCGTCTTCTCCATCTTTACAGGTCATCCTATAGCAAGTTGATTTGGCATGGGCAACATAAGCTGATATATAAGCTGCTCAGCTGCACAAGCAAAACAACAGGCCATTACAGATGGTTGAAGGCAAAGACAGTGAAGACTGAGGAGGTGGAAAGCAGCAGCCAGCTACACACAAGACACACACACACACACACAAAAATAACTGTCTTTCAGAGCAAGAATTTCACTTCCCGTCTACATTATGGTCACTCTATCTCGCTCCTCAAAACTAGCCTAGGAAAAGAGAGCAGGTACAGCTCATCTATGTTCCTGAGGTAGCAATGAGGAGAAAACCCCAGAATGATCAGAGCAATTCAAAGGATAGGGCTTTTCTGTTGGCAGTGTTTTAACTTCAACGCTGTTAGGTCTCATCTTCTACAACCTCAAATAAGGAGGTTGAAGGAGAACTGGAACGGAATCTTACAGGCCCATGGACAGTAGAGGGAACCACACACTTTCTGCTTGGCTGGGTATCTTGCACACCTATTTGAGTAAAAATGACCTGCCTGAATGAAGGCTTACTTTTCCCATCACTGATAATGTCAAGGCTTTCTTAGTAGTTTCCTGGGGAGTTTCACAGTAAATAAACAGATAATCGAGACTCATTATTCTTGATATTAACCTTGAGTTTTCAAGTCCTTTTACACAAGAAAATGGCAGCAATGAGAAGAACTAAAACATTTTTTTGGTAATTCTATAAAGATAATTAGGCAGTAATGTTGAGGAAATATGCTTTATTTTTACAATATGGAAAAACGCCTTTGCCTTGATTAACAATAAGAAGTGTTCCAAAATTCTCCTTCATTGGCCTAACATACTTATTGGATGCCTCATGATAGTTTGGTAGCAAATCATCACGAGCAGTACACATTTGGAGTCCCTGCCGAGCAAAGCCCGTACCACAGAACATTCTGGAGTGAGTCTGTCTCAGTCTTTCCTCAGTTAAGGCAGTTATGCTCACCAAAAATAAACAGCAGATGAAGAAGCAAGGTGCTCCCTAAAAAATGCAATATCCACTAATTTTCTCTTAGCTTAGTGAATATTACTGTACAGAGTGAAATGTTTCAAGCTGTTACAACAAGTCCTCAGGATTCAGAATTTCAAAGTTCCTTCTCCAAGAGGGGGAACTGGAATTTGGGTCTCTAAAAGTCCAGGATTTCTTACCTATTATCTCATTTGATATGAATCCTTCTGAAGCAATTTGATCTGTGAATCTAGCCCTTTGCATCCAGATCTCCAATATTTGTGGACACATGCAAAACCAGAGCATCACAAGTCAAACAAAACATTCTGTTTGACCCAAAATCAGTGTTTTCAACTCGTTCATACAAATCTGAATTATTTTGGTTCAGTCCACTGGGCCAAAAGGAAACAGAAGATGCTTTCAGTACTACTAGTTTCACATGGATACGAAACTTGGATTCAAACGTCGGCACTGATAGACTGTTTTAAATAGCATGAGGAGGCCAAGGCCCTGCCTTGTTGAAGTAAGCGTAAAATTACTTGGGATCAAAGCTGCAATCGATAAACTGGATTCACTCTGAGCTTTGCTTCAGATAGGCAAGGAAACGCAGATACACACAACATCCCCTATCCATTCAGAGCAAAATCCAAGTACCACAAGTCTTACCTTTGGCAAACATATACAACATGCTCCACATGAGGTTTGGGCATACAAAAAGTTTGGTGTTTACAGGCTACCAATGCATGGTTTCAAGGACCAGTTGTAAACTTTGGTCCTTTTAATGTGGAAACTTCTATGCAACGTTAGAGTACAGGAAAATTTTTTGCAAGGCACTGCTTTCGCCTCTTATGAGCTTCAGTCCCAAACAATGTATTAGTACAATGACTCAGAGGAAGGCACTGCCTCTTGAACATAAAACCTACACTAGGCAGCATGCTAGATACAATGGTCTAAACTTTGTAATGGCGTCTGGGGCCATCACACAACTCTTTTTGGCACTGCAGCATTTTGAAGTTCAATAACCTTTGAGTGACTGGATGAAAATTCAGATTTGGTAAAGGAAGTAGTACAACTTCCAGTACACAAAGCCATTGTATGATGTGAGCTCATAAGGGAAGGAATCAGCTACTGCAAGAGAAGCCCGGCAAGAGAGGTTACCACAAGATTCCTGTTTAATATGAAACCACCCCTGCTGACTGAACTAGACTAGGCATTGTACACTGGATTTATTCTGGGCCTGCATTTTGTCAGTCTCAGAAGGAGCCCCATATGACAGGATGCTGAAACCACTGAGTTAAATCAGGCAAATCACACTTCTCACACCACTCAGTGTGTGCGTAGGAACAACCACATGGAGTCAGACCAGAAGTCCATCTAACCCATTACACCTTCTCCAACAGCATATATATAGGTAGAGTACAACAACATTTTTAGCCCTTTATGTAGAATAAACCCTAAGGCTTCCATGCTTAAAACTATCTAACTCAATGCTGCAGCAATTTCATGCACCCCTTGCCAAACTTCCTCAGCTCTGGTCTACAGTTAGAAAGTTGAACAAAAGCCAGTAAGTATTAACCTGTCCAAATCTAAAACTGACTAGTTTTCTGATTATTTAGCTTCCTCAGATGAGCACAGAGGTTTGAGAGGAGAAAAGGGAGAAGAAAGCTGGACCACAGATAATCCTGTCCTGGAGTGCCACAAACTGCCATGAAAAAGATGATGAAATTAGCTCTCTTGGCCTCCCTGTTAGCTTTCACATGCCACCCTGTTCTCAGATCCGTTGCTGACCTATTTCAACATATTAATTTGCCAGAAAACCTGACTAAAGATTTCTCCTTCTTAACTGACTTCAGACTGAAATAGCTCAGTTAAGAACCTGTAATTGCAGCTTTCAGAGGTGTTTAGACTACAGTGAAACTTCAATCCAACTTGCTAACTGGCTATCAGTAAATCATACCATACCCCCAGTAAAGCTGCCACTTCAAAACCAAGAAGTCGAAGCACAACCAGGAGAAAAATAAGCAAACCGTATGCATACAGCCCACACCACAAGTCACTCAACAGAGTTAGTTACTTCACTGTATTTTGTACCCACAGAGAACATTTTGGGATAAGGTTCCAAACAAGGCAGCACAAATTTAATATGGTGTCTCCCACGTCATACCTCTGGCAGCCCTAACTCTGCCCTTGAAATCTGACCTAACCCATCCTGTGCCTGTTCATGAGTTAACTGAAGAATCTGCACAAGACAACTGCCTATATTTTACCATCTTTTCACACAGGTCTCTCAAAAGAATACTATAAAAATAACCTAACAGTAGGAGCACTGAAATCAACAAGACTCTTCAAGAATTAATAACAATACTCTTTAACATGTGGTTTTGAATGGAATGTGGAAGGTCAGAACTGAAATACTTTGAGCCTTGGCATTTGGTCACACTGCAGCTTATCTTACTGGGTTTTACATCAACACAATTTCACCTTCACATTTAAGCAGGTATTATAGCTAGCCAGAGAAACAGCATGATAATATGCACCCCTGAACTTCCATTTCTTAATTCATTTCTGAAATGTGACGTGGCACTACTGCAGCAACCAGCAGGCAGCCTGACGTTATGTAAACAGTTTCAAAAGCCTGATGGATATAAATTAAGTCATAGTTTGGAAGAATAAGAACTTTGCAGCTTTGCTAAGCAAGAACTAAAAACGATTAACAGGTTTTAGAGGAAGCTGCCTGCTCTAGGTTAGCACTACCAAGCTTTTACAAGCTGCCTCCACACAAACCATTTTATTGTCTCTGTCAACAGCAGGCAATAAGGAGTCAAGAGACATCAGAAATTTTAAGTCACTGAACCATTCTATAAGCAAGTTGTTAAGTCATTTGTTCTACCACAGAAGCTGGTTAGTCAGTCTTGTCTAGCAGGATACCAGGTACATAAACAGTCTATCACCTACTATTTCTTAAGGACAAGAAAATAAATCACTTTCTGCCTCACACATTTTTGCTCCTCATGCACCAACTGCAAGGCACAAGACCTAAAGAAAACCTTTAATAAATCAGTTTAAAGGGAGACTGCTTATCACGTAGAATGACAACAATAGTATTTTTCAGTCAAAATCATCAAGCTACATCATGAGTTTTGCATCAGTGTCTACTGTGAAACCCAGGAGAGGTTTATAAAAATACTTACATGCAACTAATTACGTTAAATATGATTATCCACCATTAATCATCTCACAGTCATGTGATAACATCCAGCACTATTTTGTGATGAAGAGATCAGGTATCAAATCTTGCTCTTTCTGCAGAGAGGCACTTAAGTGTGATATTTGTGTCATGCGAGCTACTGACTTCTGGCTATCAGCACCAACATTGCATCATAGTTCACCTTCAGACACCTATACCTCACTTTAATAAGTAGATACATTCTTCACAAACTCTTAAGTGCGCTTACATTAAGCGCCTAGATGGTGTACTTCACCGAGGAACCCATCCCTGTACAGTTTCATTGAACTGAAACGCCACTGTTCTTTGACTTTTATTAAGTTCACTTAGGTTAACCAGATGAGCTTCCCTAAAGTAAACAGGGTTATAAAATATCAGAATATTTCCATCCTTAGGTGCTCAATAGAAACAAATACTTGGTTCAACTAGAAAACTTTAAAAATTACTTTAGATACAAAAGTGTAACAATTATACTGCGCGATACGATTCGATATATCACTAAGCCCATGAAATTAAAGGTTTTTGCACCATCAAGAATAGCCACAAGTCCTGAATCTCCATTCTTTATGCATCCTTGACCAGAGTAAACCAAAAGTTGGGAATGCTTGGGATTCAAAATACCCTGAGCACATACTAGTGCAACACCACAAAGCATACATAATCCATCGGAAAAGGGAGAATGGGAAGGGTGGGGGAAAATTAGCAAGAATCAGATGGTGCTTTATTATACAAGCATGAAAGTAAGTTCCTTTGGAAAATAACTTCTTGGGTGGACTTCTGGACCAGTGAGGTAGCCCAATGGGAGAGAAAAAAAGTGGAAGTGGAACTTCGTCCCCACGCATGATACCTGCCGGAGGGTCCCTCTCATCTCCCCGCGCCCCGGCGGGGACGGGCTGAAGCCCAGGCCGGGGCCCCGGCTGCGCGGCCCGGCAAGCCGCCCCCCGTGCGGCTGGGGGTCCGGCCCCTGCCAGAGCGGGCCATAAAGTGCAGCAGCGGAACACGATCCAGACAAAAGCAATGTAAACAGGTGACTGATATCAGTCTCTTTATCCGCACCGCGGGGAAGGTGAGGAGCCGGTCAACACCACCCCCACCCCCCCAACGCCAACCCACCCGCGGCCTCAGGACGGCGCCATGGGGAAGCGGCGCACCCGCACCACGGGAGACAGGTCCACGCCGAGGATCCGCTGGGCTCGGCGCTGCGCCGCCGCCAGGCTCCGGCGGCTCCAAACGCTGCCCCGCACCCGGATGGACGGGAAGGTGGTGAGACTCGGGGTGGCCGCCTTCCAGATCTCCTCCAGCGACTTGCCGCAGAAGGGGCCCCAAGCGGCGCCCTCCGCCGGGCTGTCCCGTTGGCTGTCCGCCTCCTCGGCCGGCGGGCACAACGCCAACGCCGCCTCCTCCCCTTGACCGCAGGGGTCGGCGACCACGGGTGCCCTCGCATGCCGCTGCCTCTCCCGTACCCTCCTGCGGCGCCGCCGCCGCCGCCGCTTGGCGCTGCCACCGGCCGTCGCGGCCCGTCGCTTGGCGTCCGCGGCCGGGAGGCGCCGCTTGCCGACGCGGCGGCGGGGTCGCTCCGCCGAGGGCGGCGGCGGGTCGGGGACGACGGCTCGGCAGGAGGCGTATCCGTAGACGTCCTTGCTGCGGAGGATGACCGGGGAGAACTCGTGCTTGAGGCTGCAGAGGAAGTTCCACAGCTCCGAGTCGGAGCTCATGAACTCCGTTGACTTGGGCATGAAGAGCTTGAGGGCGTCGCCCAACGCCTTGGTGCCGGCGAAGGAGACCTGCGAACGCGAGTACACAACTTTCTCCGCCCCCCCTTCAAGCCCCCACGCAGCGGGCGCCGCTCCGCTGTCGGCTGTCTCCGCCGACACCGCCGGGTCTCCCGCAGCCTCCGAGGCGCTCCCCGCCTCTTGGTTCATCTTCCCGGCTGCTCTCTCCAGCGCCGCCTGCTTCCTACTGCGGGTCATGGAGGCAGAAGGACGGAGCGAGAGGGGAGAGCGGAGCAGGGATGAGGAAGCGGCCGCAGCCCGGCAGCCGCCGAGCGCCCGGCGTCTCACCGCACCCGGGCGCCCTCCCGTCCGGTAGGGAGCGACGATCGATACCCGGCCGCCCGGCACAAAATGGCGCTTTAAAGTCCCAGGCGGGACTGCGCACCGGCCCGCCCTCCCTCCGCGCCCGGCGGTTGGCCCGTTTGAAACGCGTCAGGTGGGCCAAGCGCCGCCCTCCGCGAGGCGGCCATTGGGAGCGTGGCGGGCGCCCCGTGGCGCGGGTGGCGGGGGCCGCCGGGGCGCCCTGCCGAGACCCGGTTCCTGAGGGGGGTACGGCTGGTGGCCGTCAGCCCCTGTGCCGTGTCCCAGTTGGGTGCCTTAAGGAACACGGCCGGTTCCAGCAGGCCTGGCACAACCGCTGCGCCGCATGCGGGTGTCGCGCCTTGTTGCGAGGGTGAGGTTCTTCACGGGGTGGTGGGCAAAGATGGATTCGGCCCTGAAATGGGATTGGGTAAGGATTGTTTTGGAGGCTTCGATGGGCAGGGTCCTGTGCAGGAAGAGCGATGAGTGAAATGTTAAAAAGCAGTAAACAGACATGAAATGGGGAAGGCCGCCATACACTGTTAAAGGCATCCATTGTGTTGCAGAGGAGTTTTTAAAATGAACCTGCAGGTTGGTCATTCAACAGCATCATAAGTCACAGAGTCACAGACCAGTTGAGGTTGGAAGGACCTTGTTGAGGTCGTCTGCTCCAAAGCCCGTGCTCAAAGCAGGGCCACCTAGAGCAGGTTGGCCCAGACTCTGTCTCGATGACTCTTGATTGTCTCCAGGGATGGAGACTCCTCTCTCTGGTGACCAGTGATATGACATGAGAAAATAGAACGAAGCTTCATCAGGTGAAGTTCAGACTGGACGTCAGGAAAAACTTCAGTGAGGGGGTGGTTGGTTCCCCAGAGAACTTGTCATGGCACCAACCCTGTCGGAGTTCAGGGAGCATCTCAGTGATGCTCCTTGTCATATGGTTTAGCTTTAGGACATCCTGAGAGGAGCAGGGAGTTGGGTTCGATGGTCCTTTTGGGCCCCTTCCAACTCAAGATATTCTACGATTCTGTAATTCCACAGCCTGAGGAGCCTGTGCCAGTGCTCAGTCACCCTCACAATGAAAAGGTGTTTCCTGATGTTCAGAGGGAACCTCCTGTATTTCAGTTTGTGCTCATTGCCTCTGCCTCTGTCCCTGGGCACCAGTGAGAAGAGCCTGGTTCTGTCTTCTCTGCACCCTGCCTTCACGTATCTGTGTACATTAATGAGATTCCCCCTGAGCCTTCTCTTCTCCAAATGGAACAGTCCCAGCCCTCTCAGCCTTTTCTTGTAGGAGATGCTCCATCCCCTTCATCATCTTTGTGGCCCTTTGTTGGACTCTATCCAGTATGTCCCTGCTGTCTTTTCTGAGGAACCCAGAACTGGACACAGTGCTTCCTGTACAGCCTCATCAGCACTGAATAAAGTGGAAGGATCACCTTCCTCGAGCTGCTGGCGATACTTGCGTAATGCAGCCCAGGTCATTATTCATCCTCTTTGTGGCAAGGGCACATCGCTAACTCATGTTCAACCTGGTGTCCACCAAGACCCCCAGGTCCTTTTCTGCCAAGCTGCTTTCCATCTGGGTGGCCCCAAGCATGTCAGCCCATTTCTTCAGCCTGTGGACACTAGAATATTCACAGCATTGTTGGGAAAAAAAATCAAGTCTTTGCATTGGTTCAACCCTTTGTGAGAGTCACCATCTTGCTGAATCCACAATGCCATTTCCTCCTGCATGACACCGCTGTGTTTGCAGCCTTATAGCATAATCTTGTCGGCTGTTGTGAAACCGCATGTCCCTCTAGGTCATGCTTTCTGATGCTTCAGAAACTGTTGTCACAGGGAGAATGTTCCATGAGGTTTCTGCATTATTTCAGTTAAACCAGAGCTCTTTCCACAAGCCAGAACAGCAAGTTGTCAGCAACGGCAGATGTGGTTTAACCTTCCCTACAAATCCAACTTGGGGTTTCATTAGACTCCTAACTAATTACTTTCTCTGAGCATCAGTAAAGGGAGAGGAGTAACATTTTTCTTCATAGATGGTCTTTGTTCTGTGATTAATCTTTCAGTTTAGAATAGGGAAATCTTTTATTCTCAACTCATCAAGAACCTAAAGTGGAATGTTTAGAAAGCCAGTCAAATAAGAGGCAGAAATTCTGCATAAGAAATTATTCCTTACTGCCAGTGGAAATAAATGGATTTTCTTTACAGTATAATTTAGCTTGTGTTCATGGAAACTCAAGAATATTAATCCGAATAACCATATAAAGTGGATCTTAACAAAGCCATTTTAAATCTTCATAGGGACAGTCTCTGTCGGGGTTTAAACCCAGTCGGCAAATCAGCCACACAGTTGCTCGCTCACTCCTCCCTCCTTCCTCCCCCCCACTCCCAGAGAGATGGGGAGCAGAATCAAAAGAATGTAACTCCCACGGGTTGAGATAAGAACAGTCCAGTAACTAAGGCATAACACAAACCACTGCTGCTACCACCAATAATAATAATGATAAGGGAAATAACAAGGGAAGAGAATACAACCGCTCACCACCCGCCGACTGATACCCAGCCTGACCCGAGCAGTGATCTAGCCCTTCTGGGTAACTGCCCCCAGTTTTTTCTTCCTGGGCATGACGTGCTGTGGCATGGAATACCTCTTTAGCTAGTTTGGGTCAGGTATCCTGTTTCTGCTTCCTCCCGGCTTCTCCTCCTCCCAGGCAGAGCATGAGACTCAGAAAGTCCTTGGTCAGAGTAAACATTACTGAGCAGCAACTGAAAACATCGGTGTTATCAGCGCTGTTCTCAGGCTGAAAGTCAAAACCACAGCACTGCACCAGCTACTAAGAAGGAGAAAAATGACTGCTACTGCTGAACCCAGGACAGTCTCGAAGGGCAGCCATATCCTAAACCAGCTTTATAGATGACCCATTTAAAAAAACAACTTTCCCCAAACGATGGTGTTAGTACTGTTTTTAATTGGATTAATTTCACAGTGTACTTTAGAGCACAGTCATGCAGTCAGATTGTTTTAACTGAGAGAGGTATCGTGTAATGCAGAGGATAAGAGCCCGGAGCTGGAGGCATTAGGGCCAGGCATCTCTTGATCCCGCTGTGCTGCAGTTAGTCACACTCTGGCATACAAGTGCCTACTTGCAGCCATGGGGTCATCACAGCTTAGCAAGAGGCTCATCACCTGCAGGACCACAGGAGATGACCTCTGCTCACCTTCACAGTGGAGGGAGCTCCCACACTGTCAGCCTCAGCAGCTCAGCTGACCAGTGGGTCCTCATTAAACTGCAGAAACACAGTTTCTTATAATCATTAGCCATAACCTTTTCCCTGAAATTACAGATATTTCTGGCATATGACTAGAAAATCTTTGAGGCAAGTTGGGGAATTTTCAGCAAGCAGTAAATGAGTCACTGTAGCTACAAATGAAAAGACGGAATAGCACATGTGTTTGTTAATCAGCCCTTATTCACTAATTTTACTATTTTGCTTCCAGGATGGACAATGCCATTTTAAGGCATGGAATGTAATCTCACTTTTACAACTTCATTATGAGGTTTCTGCAGTGTAACACTTTCATTTTAATACCTTTCAAAGTCATCTCAAGAAAATCCATGGTAATTGGCTATCTTTTAGTAATTTACAGTAGCTCAGTACAGTAATAATGATGATAATAAAAATTAATAATCCTTTGGAAGTGTATAGCTCTTCATTTTAATCATACTACTTCTTATAAGCATTAATTATCAGCCATGGTACTCCTGAGTTATGTAAGTAAATATTGCCTTTCTTTAACAGATTAATAAAATGAAGAAGTGGATTAAAATGGCTTGACTAAGATGTATAGACTCTATGACTTAATTTTCTGTAGATCTTCATTTTTAATGATCGTTATTCTAAAAACACAGTGAATGTCTACACTGGAGAAGGGAAGACTAAGAAAACTTAGAGAAGACTAAGAGAAAGGGAAGGGAAGGGAAGGGAAAGGAAGGGAAGGGAAGGGGAAGGGGAAAATATCTGTAATTTTTGTTCCCTTATTTATTAGAATTTCTTTTCTTTATAGAATTCTTGAGAAGGAGGATCAAAATACCAAATGATAAATTGCTGCATGGACACTTTATTTTCTTAAATAATTCCTGCCTAGTACCAAAAAAACGCCAGTAACTGCTAATTATTTTAACTGCTAACAATGTTTTCTGTATATGTGATCACATCAAGTTTTGAGTCCTGATGAACCCTGAAATCCTGTATATTAAGTCACACCACTTCTGCTGCTGGGGCTTTTCCTCCAGCATACTCATGCTCTTCTACACAGATTAGCAATGTCAAACTTTCTGCCGAATGCCTTTAAAGATAACCACTCTTTTCCGATAGCTTTACCTTGGCTGTTGAGTGGTTGCATTAACTGGGAGCCTGCTGCAGTTAATTTGCTTCCTAAATGTCTTCAGCATACTTTCGGGGAAGTTTGCTTGACAGTGCAAGCGTGACTCCGTTCACAACTAAACCTCAGATGTTACCCGATAGCCATCAGGTTCTTGGGTCTGAGAAGTGCCCAGACAAGCAAAATTCCTGAAAATACTTTCAAAGACAGACAAAAGAAAATAATTTACAGGAATAACCTCTCAGCCACTTATTAGGAACAAAAGAAAAAAAACCCAGGGATTGCCATGTGTAGGAATCGCAGTTGCAGTCAAAAAGGGAAAGAAGATGTTAGGTATCACTGTGGAAGGGATAGAAAGCAAAACAGCAGACAGCATTCTGCTGAACACAAGTCCATTGTGCCTCCACAAGTCCCAAATACTGTGCATTTCTAGTCTTATATCTAAGAGGTTAGAGCAATGATATGAAGAAGGGCAACTAGGATGATCAGAAATATGGAACAGCTTCTCTATGAAAAAGAGATTAAATAGGCTACAGCTCTTCAGCTTAAAAAAACCGATGGCTGAGGAAGATTGATAAAGGTTTATAAAACTGTGATAGTACAAAAAATATAGATAAGAAATGATTATGTCTTAGTTTTCATAATCCAAGAATGATAGGGAAGCACATGAAGCTATAAATCAGAATACCAAAAAGACATACTTTTTTTTCCCAGGTAACTCATAATTAGTCTGTGGAGTTCATTTCCCAGCAAAGTTCCCTAAATGGAAAAATGTACCCCAGTACTGAATATAAAGGAAAGCTGATCAAGAAGGTGTTGCAGGGATTACGGAGCTCACCATTCAAAATGATTAGACATGAATGGAAGAAAAAAAAATCCATCAAGAGCTGTTGTATGTGAAAATCAAGTCTAGCACCTTGGGATTAGAAAGCCCATAAGCCAAGGGCTGAGAGAGGAACAGAGAATATACAGGAGGAGGTAACCCTCAATATCTGCACCGTTCTAACTCTTTCTCTACCCTTCCTCTTCAGCCTCTAACAGACAAGGACACTGGACTAGGTGGACACTAGAGCTGGCCATCATGGCTGGTAGTACTCTACAAACCTGTTAGAAGACAGAAAAGAGCAACCACAGCAATAAAATATAGTGTTTCTTTCCCAGAGCTTTATTGTTGTAAGAGGTTACAGCAGTTGGAAGAGGATATTTTAGGACTAAAAGGCAATGAAGCATTTGCAGAGGAAGGAATACTGAGATTACAGAGTCCATCAGCAGCCAGGAGCCACACTCGGGCAGAAGCCCAACGAGGATGCAGCCTGAGGTAAAGTGTATTCCACTGGCTGTGATTATTGCATGCTCATTTTTCACTTTGTTCATAGCCTCAATACACACTGTCAAAATGGTGTCTGACTACTTGCAGAGGGGAAGAAAGGATATTTTTTTAAATAAGCCTTTTATTTCAATAGCATTTGTTGACAGTGTTTGGAAGAGGAAAATAATCTCTAACATATTTTAGAAGAAGACTCTAATACATTCAAAAACCCCCTGAAGCAATAGCAAAAATAAAAACACACAATGAAGCATGCTTTGTGATACAGAAACCACTCCTAGATTTTTTAGCAGAAGCTGTTTAACATTTGTTTCCACATTCTAGGAAGTAATCTGTATGTGATGCACATAACCATGCAAAGTGTGCAGCATTTATATCATTATTGCCCTGTTATTGCCCTGTTATTGTCCTGTTATTAACACATGCTGATGACAACCATGCTGGTGGTCACTACAGTCTTGAGGTCCCTTGGTCTAATATGTTACAAGGTCCTTGGTGTATATATCCAAAGTGAAATTTTTTCTTTCTAAACCTGTTTTTATTTCAGCTCTTTTCCCCCCTCTTATTCCCTTCAGTTACAGAATCATAGCATCATAGAATAGTTAGGGTTGGAAAGCACCTTAAGATCATCTAGTTCCAGCCCCCCTGCCAGGGGCAGGGATACCTCACTCTAAACCATGTCACCCAAGGCTCTGTCCAACCCGGCCTTGAACACCACCAGCAATGGAGCGTTCACAGCTTTCTTGGGCAGCCCATTCCAGGGCCTCATCACCCTCACAGTAAAGAACTTCCTCCTTATATCCAATCTAAACTTCCCCTGTTTCAGTTTGAACCCGTTACCCCTTGTCCTATCACCACAGTCCCTCATGAAGAGTCCCTCCCCAGCATCCCTATAGGCCCCCTTCAGATACTGGAAGGCTGCTATGAGGTCTCCACGCAGCCTTCTCTTCTCCAGGCTGAACAGACCCAACTTTCTCAGCCTATCTTCATACGGGAGGTGCTTCAGTCCCCTGATCATCCTCGTGGCCCTCCTCTGCACTTGTTCCAACAGTTCCATGTCCTTTTTAAGTTGAGGACACCAGAACTGCACACAATACTCCAAGTGAGGTCTCACGAGAGCAGAGTAGAGGGGCAGCATCACCTCCTTCAACATTCTGGTCACGCTCCTTTTGATGCATCCCAGGATACAGTTGGCTTTCTCTCATCAAACAACACCCTCATAGGAGTATAGAATGGTTTGGGTTGAAACGGACCTTAAAGACCATCCGGTTCCAACCCACCTGCATGGGCAGGAACACCTTCCACTCATCCGGGTTCTCAACGCCCCATCCAACCTGGTCTTGAACGCTGCCAGGGATGGGGCAGTCACAGCTTCTCTAGGCAGTCCACCTAGACCATCTGTTTAGCTACCCATGTTGTCTTTGATTGCATTGTGCTTCCAAATCTCCTATCATCTTTTCTACCCCAAAGATAGTTTAGCTGACGTTAACTTTACTGTAGACAAGGTAGCAGTACTTTAACTGGGTTGTCTTTGGAAAGCCAGTGCAAAGTAAGAGACATGGTGGTCGCCAAAATTGGTCTTCACTGATTAAGCTAATAAGGTGAGAAATCAAATGGGGGAAGTACATAATAGAGCATGCAGGTCTTGGAAACGGAATATGCTAGATCAGGACGAAAACCTTCAACATTCTTAGAGTAAATGCTTCCAGAATGAGATTATTTCAGGGTACCTATTTCACTTTTTTCTCTGTTCCCACCTATTTTATTCTAGGACAGCTTCCAGATGGAGCTTCAGAAGGAGGATGCAGCTTTGCAGGTCTCAGGCTGCAGGGAGTGCCTGGGGCCTCCCACTGGGGTGGGGGCAGCAGGAGTTGGTCTTTAAGCCTGCAGATGTGCCATCATTAAGAATCTGTCAGCAGGTAAAGGAGACGTGAGACGATTTCACCAGACTGTGCAGCAATGAAAGAAAAAAACGTTTTTATTGTAAGGTGATTGTACATTCGACCAGGTTGCCCAGAGAGGTTGTGGAGTCTCCGTCCTGCACAGGGGACAGTCCTGAGCATCCTGCTGTAGCTGGCCCTGCTTTGAACATTGGGGTTGGATTAGATGATCTGCAGAGGTCCCAGCCAGCCTCCACAATTCTGTGATTCAATTATAACATTTTTTGGGTTGGTTTGGGGTTGGGTTGGGTTGGTTTTTTATTTTTTTTGAGCAGAGGGGCAGGATCACCTCCCTCGACCTGCTGGTCACACTCCTTTTGATGCAGCCCAGGATATGATTTGCTTTCTGGGCTGCAAGCGCACATTGCCGGCTCATGTTCATTTTTTCATTGACCAACACCCCCAAGTCCTTCTCCGCAGGGCTGCTCTGAATCTCTTCTCTGCCTAACCTGGAGCTGTGCCTGGGATGGCTCCGACCCAGGTGTAGGACCTTGCACTTGGTATGGTTAAACTTCATCAGTTTGGCATCAGCCCACCTCACAAGCATGTCAAGGTCCCTCTGGATGGCATTCCTTCTCTCCAGTATATCAACTGAACCACACAGCTTTGTGTCATCGGCAAACTTGCTGAGGGCGCACTCAATCCCACTGTCCATGTCACCAACAAAGATGTTGAACAAGACCAGCCCCAGCACCGATCCGAAAGTGATGAGACATTTGCAGTTTTCATTCCCTGCAAGGGAATAATGGCTTAGGCCATGAACTGAAAATGCTAACCATTTTGCAGCTCCCTCTGGAAAATGCGTTGGGACTTTAACTTTGGGCTCCTACTGTCAAAATCTTAGGACTCAAAAAGCAGATGTAACAGAATGCCAATGGGCAGTGAAAATTCTGGCTTACATGGATGGTTTTAATTAAACCAGGGGTAACTTTTATATGGGTACTCTTAAATGTGAGCTACAATGGTTCATTGAGCTTAAATTGAATGGGAGCCAGTATAAAATAAACTGAAATATGCTACACAAACTGGAGCGAGTGACGACACTAGGGTTTGGCATGGGTTTAATTAAATTAGTAAAAGATTAAACCTCTACCATTTCTGATTTGGAAGAGCCTTCCAAAGGTATTGAAGGGGAATGGCGATCAAATGTGGGTGATTTGTTCACTTTGGCGACTTTTTCACTTTATAATGAAAGTTTGGGGCACTTGAATATTTTGGAAAATATTTAATGGAATTGCTGGCTGATGGCATTCATAAGAAGAATATCCCTCTGTGAGAATACACACATTAATTAATTCACTGCATTTCTGAAAGACAATTTTAAAATACTGGTAAATGAGCTACTCATCCACCTGAAGCCATTGCAGGGTCACCAAGGATGAACTTGCCTTGAATATTATTGCCTTTTGAGGCGAGACTTTATAAAAATGCAGATCATGTACAGGGTCAAAATCTTAGCTACTATCAGTCACTGTGTCTGTATTGAAATGAAGAGTATCTACAGCTATGGAAAATCTTTTATTTAGTTTTAAAATATACAATTTAAAAGCCCAGTTCTCAAGGTATTATCAGTCCATTTTTATTCTTTACAATGATATTTTTTAAAATGGTCAAAATAATTAATGTATTCAAATTATCCAGTTTAATTCTGTGCTGACATGAACTCACAATAGCTTTAAATGGATTATAAGGAATACTACCAACCAAGTGTTACCAAACTATAAATTATTAGAATATTTGGGGAAATTAATATAAATCACAATTCAGGCGTTTTGCACTAAAATGGCATTTGAAAATCATTCAAGGAATAGAAAATGATACCACTAAAAGTAATAGGAGCATACTTCCAGCAGGTTTCAAGTCAGGGCAGGATCTCAGTTTAGTAATGAAATTCATCTCAAGTGAGCCGCCCCCTGCTTTGCTCCCTAAACCAGGCTCCCTGCGCCGGCTCACAGCGCTGTGCGCCGCCGAAACCCACTGCCCCTCTGCAGCAGAGCAGAGGTCCCTTTGCAGGAGGAGCTGAGAAGTGCAGAGATAAGCTTTCCAGGCTTTTGAAGCCCATGCCTAACACAAGGAACAAAAGAGGGATTCAAAAGGAGGTGTTAATGCTAACAGCCAACATCTGCAGTATAATTGAGTGCTTACAACATTCGCTGAAACAGAAGAGATCCAGATCCTTTTCCAGCTAAGGTGCCTGAAGTTCACACTTCTCTGCCCTGTGAAAGTGCCAGCAAGGACCTGAAAAAGAACCAGTTTCTGTCACTTTCCATTACAACAAACACAGCGAGCAGTAAGGTTTGCAAGATTCATGTGGACAGAGAGAAGAAATACAAGCGAGCCTAAGAAGTCCAGTGACATAGTAAAGCTGCTGTAAGTATCCATTTAATAAAGCCACATCCATACAACACACAAAGCTGAGCTGATACCAACTCCCTCACACTAATTAATTCAAAGAATTTTGAAGGGTAACTTTCTCTCCAGGAACTTTATGCTGGATCACGTACCATGTCCTCCCTAGGCCAGCATAAAACATAAATCCAATATAAACATTACATTGTATCCTATGGCAAGTTCAACAAAAAACAAAAATCAGTTGTGTGCTCCCACTGTTCTGGCATGAATATGTATTGTCAGCTCATCTGGTAATGCATGAATCTGGTCGGAAGGAAAATGGAAGCATGGGCTGGAGTGTATCATGAAAAGAATTTTTGAACTGACAAGCTCAGCAACACTTGGTATCAAAAAATAAGATTTAATTAATAAGGCTATTGAATAATTGCTAGTAGGCTTTAAAAACTGTCTGGTTTGAGACAAATGAATGACACTCACATTTGTTTTAATAGTCTCAGTGCTTTAAATAGAGTGCCTCAGGAAACAGTGTGATCAATATTACAAGATGACGTGGTCTGTTACGTATGAGAACTATGTTCTTGAGCAACATATTTCCTATGTTGGAATTATATTCACAAAGCAGTACTAGGCTGACCCATTTTAAACCTTTAATAATACAGAGTTTCAACTGAAAACACACCAGTATTGGAAAGTAGTGCAGATCATCTTCCTGTTTTATGAACAAGTATTATAATTTGAAAAATGTACAGCAGGAAGCATATTTTAGATAGAAAGTGAATGAAGAAATACAAGGAGAATGTTCCAGCATAAATTACACCAGCAGAAAATAGAATTTAAAAGAAAATTATAAAGAAAAAAAAGAAAAAACCAACCCAACCCAACCCCAAACCAACCCAAAAAATGTTATAATTGAATCACAGAATTGTGGAGGCTGGCTGGGACCTCTGCAGATCATCTAATCCAACCCCAATGTTCAAAGCAGGGCCAGCTACAGCAGGATGCTCAGGACTGTCCCCTGTGCAGGACGGAGACTCCACAACCTCTCTGGGCAACCTGGTCGAATGTACAATCACCTTACAATAAAAACGTTTTTTTCTTTCATTGCTGCACAGTCTGGTGAAATCGTCTCACGTCTCCTTTACCTGCTGACAGATTCTTAATGATGGCACATCTGCAGGCTTAAAGACCAACTCCTGCTGCCCCCACCCCAGTGGGAGGCCCCAGGCACTCCCTGCAGCCTGAGACCTGCAAAGCTGCATCCTCCTTCTGAAGCTCCATCTGGAAGCTGTCCTAGAATAAAATAGGTGGGAACAGAGAAAAAAGTGAAATAGGTACCCTGAAATAATCTCATTCTGGAAGCATTTACTCTAAGAATGTTGAAGGTTTTCGTCCTGATCTAGCATATTCCGTTTCCAAGACCTGCATGCTCTATTATGTACTTCCCCCATTTGATTTCTCACCTTATTAGCTTAATCAGTGAAGACCAATTTTGGCGACCACCATGTCTCTTACTTTGCACTGGCTTTCCAAAGACAACCCAGTTAAAGTACTGCTACCTTGTCTACAGTAAAGTTAACGTCAGCTAAACTATCTTTGGGGTAGAAAAGATGATAGGAGATTTGGAAGCACAATGCAATCAAAGACAACATGGGTAGCTAAACAGATGGTCTAGGTGGACTGCCTAGAGAAGCTGTGACTGCCCCATCCCTGGCAGCGTTCAAGACCAGGTTGGATGGGGCGTTGAGAACCCGGATGAGTGGAAGGTGTTCCTGCCCATGCAGGTGGGTTGGAACCGGATGGTCTTTAAGGTCCGTTTCAACCCAAACCATTCTATACTCCTATGAGGGTGTTGTTTGATGAGAGAAAGCCAACTGTATCCTGGGATGCATCAAAAGGAGCGTGACCAGAATGTTGAAGGAGGTGATGCTGCCCCTCTACTCTGCTCTCGTGAGACCTCACTTGGAGTATTGTGTGCAGTTCTGGTGTCCTCAACTTAAAAAGGACATGGAACTGTTGGAACAAGTGCAGAGGAGGGCCACGAGGATGATCAGGGGACTGAAGCACCTCCCGTATGAAGATAGGCTGAGAAAGTTGGGTCTGTTCAGCCTGGAGAAGAGAAGGCTGCGTGGAGACCTCATAGCAGCCTTCCAGTATCTGAAGGGGGCCTATAGGGATGCTGGGGAGGGACTCTTCATGAGGGACTGTGGTGATAGGACAAGGGGTAACGGGTTCAAACTGAAACAGGGGAAGTTTAGATTGGATATAAGGAGGAAGTTCTTTACTGTGAGGGTGATGAGGCCCTGGAATGGGCTGCCCAAGAAAGCTGTGAACGCTCCATTGCTGGTGGTGTTCAAGGCCGGGTTGGACAGAGCCTTGGGTGACATGGTTTAGAGTGAGGTATCCCTGCCCCTGGCAGGGGGGCTGGAACTAGATGATCTTAAGGTGCTTTCCAACCCTAACTATTCTATGATTCTAAAATTTTGTCATTATTTTGAAGTGCAAATGAAGATACCAGAGGCTAACCTCATGTCCAGTCTGAAACAAAGACTGGTGTCTTTAATTTCTGGACTGTAGCAATGTACACATCGTAACAAAGAAATGCCACATTTATCCTGAGCATTACATATTACATGCACCAGAACTATTTTTCCTTTCATATTCCTCATACTCTCCATTCATTTTCTAGCTTCTTCCTGATCCACATTCTTCCTGAGTCTCCCTCCCTAACTGAAGGCTGAATCATTGAAATTGCTATTCATTTGCTTCCTGCTAAAATGAGCCATTATTTCCAAAAGCACAACTTCCTCCCAGTTATAAAGATATGTTACAATACAGGTTTGCTTTGTTTGCTGTGTGTTCTATTTTGTCCCACAATGGTTACAGAATTAAACAATTCAGATACAAAGTGAATATGAGAATATGCAGATCTTGATGTGTACATGCCATTTACAATAGCAAAGGAAAAAATAAATCAGCAAAGAAACAAGAAACTGAAAATCTAAGACTCTAGGACTAATGTAGAAATTATGAGTAATGAGCTGAACCACTTCTGAAAATGTTTGCCAGGTACAATCTGTATTGGCATGAAATTTGGAGGGCGAAAAAAAATCTACAGTCATTCTGACCAAAGCAGAGAATGGCTTTCCCAGGTGGCAGGCATTTCCTAGCAGACAGCTCTTGCACCAGGAGAGATAAAAATACATGAAGATGGACAGTTGGACAGATAGAACAGTGGAAGGATTAGAAAGGGATTAGAAAGTGAGCAGAGAAAGAAAAGTAGATTGCAAGGAAATGGCTCACCTGATGGCAAACTAAATCAGACCCACTTTAAATCACTAAAGGGTCTGATGCAGGCTAGCTCTCAGGGTGAATGCAGGCATTTTATCTATTTATCTTCACTGTCGTGGTTTAAGCTGTAAATCACGCAGCCCGCTCACTCACTCCCCCCTCTTTCTTCCCCCCCACTCGGGGGGGGGGGGGGGGGGGGAGGAAATGGGGAGAAGAATAGAAAAAATGTAATTCCCATGGGCTGAGATAAGAACAGTCCAGTAACTAATGTATAACACAAATCACTGCTGCTGCCACCAATAATAATAATGACAAAGCAAATACAAGGGAAGAGGATACTACTGCTCACCACCCGATACCAAGCTGTGAACTAAATTCTTCCGGGTCTCTACCCTCCGTTTTTTCCATCCTGGGCATGATGTGCTGTGGTATGGAATACCTCTTTGGTCAGTTTGGGTCAGGTATCTGTCTCTGCTTCCTCCCGGCTTCCCCTCCTCCCTGGCAGAGCATGAGACTCAGAAAGTCCTTGGTCAGACCAAAACATTCTAAGCCATAACTATAAACATTGGTGTTATCAGTGCTGTTCCCAGGCCGAAAGTTGAAAACACGGCACTGCACCAGCTACTACGAAAGAGAAAAATGATTGCTGCTGCTGAACCCATGACATTCACTGATTTTAGAAGAAAATTATAACTAGTTTAGATGGGAGGCCTCTGGGAGTCCTGATTACAGTGAAATTAATTCCATCACAGGTGTAGGTATGTTTTCAGTCAAAACCAATCATTTCCTTCAGCCAGTCTCTTACTTAAATTAACCACCACCGGTTATGTGATACCCAGAGCAGAAGTGGAGACATCTGTAACAAAAGCAAATTGGTCATATGGCTCAATCAGCTTAGCTCCTGAGCAGCCTTCTCCTGCCCCTCCTCATGGACTATCTGTGAGTACATTAGCTTTCCTAAAGTCACTCATTATTCCATATTTAAGGTGAAATCCCTAGTTACTGCCACTTTGAACAGCATCTCCGTGTTCTGACACAGAGATGCACCATCTGAGTATGGCTAGTAAAAGAAAGCATTATTTTCAGCAGTATAACATGTGCGGATACTGAAGATGAATTAACCTTGAAAATCTGGGTAAAAGAGTTTTCACTGGGAAACCATTTGGATACACAGCTCCTTAGAGCTACATGCTTGACTTCTACCACTCCCATTATCACTCTTCAACCCAGTTGTCTCAAACTGGGTAATACAGTGTAGGATTCCTTTAGTATAATACATTGGCACTACTTCATTTTGTAGAGCTGACTAATCATGCACTGGTATCAAAAAATGAGCCATGGTCTCCCAGAAGCGCTGTAAACCCTGAGCTGTTGCCTACTTTGCATTTATCACCAAAAATAACTACTCTGAAAATTCTAATGTCTATGGCAAGATAAAATCTTTTTGAAATTTTGAAAATGTCTCAGGACAAAGAAAACTCTTTTCTGCCCAAGCTTGGAAGCTGATGTGAAAATATACTCCATGTCTAACAGTTTCTGCATTTGAGATGCAGAGCTCTGTAAGATGACAGGAGGTGCTGGGGGCAGCACTGACAGGGAAAGAGGCCAGGAGCTGAGGGTAATAGTGATGCAGAAGCACTGCCTCACCAGTGAGGTGTCAGCAGGTTGACTCAGCAAATCCGGATGATGAGCAGGTCTGGAGGCTGTGATCAGAGCCAGCATCAGGCAGGTCTGAGGCCAAGCCAGGCAGCCAAGTCAAACCAGGAAGCCAAGGTGCAGAACAGAACGAGAAGGTCCAAGAGGAAGTGTAGACACAGTTGCTGTACAGCTGTGAGGTAGCTCAAGCAGCACCAGGCAAAGGAGCATTAACTGAAAAGCAACTCCCAGGGGAGGGAGGTCAGGCCCTCTCTGTTCATTTCTCTCACAACAGCTTGTATCACTGAAGAGGCTGAGCTTGACTCAGTCAGCCAAACTCCTTGGAGCTGGGGGAGGTATTAAGGGCTCTTACAGTGGTGAACAAGGATAGACCAAAGGTCTTCTGTGACAGTGGCCAGCTGTAGAAAAGAACTAACTTCACCCTCATTGATTTGTTCTGTAGGTCAGGCACTCTCACTGAGTATGAAGCTCTGCTCCTAGCTGTTTTCCTCTGTATTTTCTATTCCTCTAACACCCAAGAGAAGTAGGAGGAGAAGAACCAGTGCCACTACGGCTGCAGCCCTCAGTGCCCACCACCACTAGCACCAACATAGTGAGAATTGCCACCACCATCTTCTGAAGTTTCATCTCTCATTATGTTTGGGAACTGCTGCACCCAACACCTTATTGCAGCAAAACCTACAAATCATCACCTGAATAAATAGCTCTCACCATTCCCAAATTTTCCTGTGCCCCCAAGGGCTATCTGGGTTAGCCTTACTTTGTTATGTGCATCACTAACCTTCTCAGCTACTGTTTCTACTGTTCCACCTATTGCCTCTTTTTTTAGCACAGGCAAAACTTATTCATCTTTCATTTCCTCTCTTTATAATGTTTCTTTACAAGCAGTTCTTTCTGCTTTCAGTCTGTTTTCATTTTCCTCTTTATCCCTTTTATTTTGTTTTTCATTCACCAGTCACCAAACCATGTCATTCCTTTCCACTTGTCTACAGGCAAAGGATGAGTTGCGTTTTAGCTGAGTGCACCTCCTGGCTGGTGCCACTTGACATGGTTAGGTGGTGGTACCGGTGGAGGTTCAGCCAGCAGTGGTAAAAGTGCTGCAAATTCATCTGCAAGGTGGAAGTTGTGTTGTGCTGTGGTGGTGACCCTCTTTTCTTTCTCTGTGCAAGTGTGGTGAAGGTGCAAGAGAAAGAGCTCCGCTCTACTCATACATGCCTCCATGTCCCTGTTTATGCTGGATGCTGGGGGAGAGAAGATCCTCTGATCACAAGTGGTGGCTGGCAACTGGGCTAGCACCTGCATTAGGTGGAGTGATTCTGCTATGGAGCAACTGACAGGCCACAAAGTTCTCCTCCATGACTGCCCTCAAGCTTCTCTTAACCCATGTGAATGTTTAGCACTGACAACATCACCTGCCCAGGAGCAATGTGGGTCTCCTGTGCAACGAAGAAAGTCTGGCAACCAGCAGCTGGAACTTAGGTTAATCTGGAAAGAATTGCAAAGAGAATATAAAGTGTTTTCAGGAGACCTAAGAAAGGCTAAAAACAGTAGTCCAGAAGACCCTGTTTATGAAGAAATAGACAACATTACAGTACCACAAATTCATAGCCTAAATGTACTCAGTGCACAGCACAGGGCCAAAGACATTATGAAGAAGAGATCAAGAGTGAAACTGCTGGTGAGGTCCTGGCACAGCTTGCCCAGAGAAGCTGTGGCTATGCCATCCTTGGCAGTGTTCAAGGCCAGGCTGGATGGGGCTTGGAGCAGCCTGGTCTAGTGGAAGGTGTCCCTGCCCATGGTAGGGGGTTGGAACTAGATGAGCTTTAAGGTTGCTTCCAACAGTAACCATTCTACGGTTCTATGGATGTATTGCAGTGGGTTAACCAGAAATGTGTAGTTCAGTCATTCCTTTTCAGAAGGAACATTTGTAGCTGCTGTGAGTGAAAACATGCTTCACAAACGTACAAAGGTTGAGATGCCTCTGAATAGCTGTGTCCTTCCTTGCACTGCAATGGCAATTGCTTGGAAAGCACCATAGCAGTAGTTTCAGATAGGCAGCACTACACACTACTATCATCCATTTGTTAAGTAGTATTTGCATAGTGTGTATAGCTATGCATAGCATTCCTGAGTAAGACTAATCATAGCCAGCCAGTGAGGGGCAAATTCTTTCTGTGCTTGCATTTGAATTCATTGGCTTTGGTGTAGCGCTGGACTGCATGTTCAGAGTACCTCTTCTGTAGCATTGTTGCCCCTGTACTCAGCTCTGGTGAGACAGCACCTTGAATACCATGTTCAGTTCTGGGCCCCTCATTACAAGAGGGACATTGACGCACTGGAGTTGGTCCAAAGAGGAGCAATGGGAATGGCAGGGGGTCGAGAGCACAAGTCTTATGAGGAGTGGCTGAGGGAACTGGGGTTGTTTTAGTCTGTGAAAAATAGGTTTATTGCAGATAGAGAAGAATCACTAGTGCATGGGAAGGACAAATGGAGGATGGTTGTGTGCAGTCTTTTGTAATACAAGACCTAGAAAGCATAAAATGAAATTCTCAGGTGGCAAACAAAGGAGACGCTTTTCTATGTCGTGCACAATTAATCTGTGGAACTAATTGCAAGATGTTCCAAAAACTTACTTGATTCAAAGAACAATTAGACAAATTCATGGCTGAAAATAATCTACCAAGCCCTACTAAAAGAAATCATACTGCAGGATCAGGCTTTGGTCTGGATGTGCTAGTGAGAAGCCTGGTTGTCTCCTCCATATTAAGGCCAGAGGATAGCCCGGAGACACTGATCCTCCTCCAGGTACATAAGTGGCAGTTGCTGTACTGATGGTATTGAAAATAATAATTAACATTACAAGGCTAGATAAAATTATATTTCTGAATGATACTACAACTGGGTGGACTTAATTTGAGGGTGGGAATCATGGCAGAGACAGGGGCCCAGGGTTCCCCTTTAGCATGTGAAAACTAAACCCTATGAGGAAACTTGTGATTTTTGTTTACAAACTTGGCACTTGTTAATTTAGAAAGGAATAAATATTGGTAAAAGGCATCTGTCGTGATTGCTGTACCTATAAGCAGGCCTTAGAAGGTGGGGGGGGGGGGGGGGGAAGAATAAAAAGGGAGATTCTTACCATAACAGGTTTTAAATGGGAATATGTTTATATAAGGTGGTACGTGCTGAAAAACATTGTTTAATAAGAGGAAATAGAAACCTGGCAGGTGCAGCAAGTGAAGGATGTAATCACATACTTATTTTAGGCATAGAATCATAGAATAGTTAGGGTTGGAAAGGACCTTAAGATCATCTAGTTCCGACCCCCCTGCCAGGGGCAGGGACACCTCCCACTAAACCATGCCACCCAAGGCTATGTCCAACCCGGCCTTGAACACCGCCAGCAATGGAGCATTCACAACTTCCCTGGGCAACCCATTCCAGTGCCTCACCATTACAGTAAAGAATTTCTTCCTCATATCCAAACTAAACTTCCCCTGTTTCAGTTTGAACCCATTACCCCTTGTCCTATCACCACAGTCCCTAATGAAGAGTCCTTCCCCAGCATCCCTATAGGCCCCCTTCAGATACTGGAAGGCTGCTATGAGATCTCCACGCAGCCTTCTCTTCTCCAGTTGAACAGACCCAACTTTCTCATCCTGTCTTCATACGGGAGGTGCTCCAGTCCCCTGATCATCCTCGTGGCCCTCCTCTGCACTTGTTCCAGCAGTTCCATGTCCTTTTTATGTTGAGGACACCAGAACTGCACACAATACTCCAAGTGAGGTCTCACGAGAGCAGAGTAGAGGGGCAGGATCACCTCCCTCGACCTGCTGGTCACGCTCCTTTTGATGCAGCCCAGGATACGGTTGGCTTTCTGGATCTAAGTTAGATATTGAAATGCTCATGGAAAATGCATAACTCTTTAATTAAAGAAAAAAATGTGGCCTTCTAGTTTCAGATGCTCTGTGTTTGTTTAAAATAGGCCAAGGTAGATAGTGTGCATGCCCCAGGATGTCATTCTTGGATTTTTTCATGCACTGATGTGCTTTTCCATTTTCTAACCATTAGCTGTACTGAGGCGAGTCCTAGTTTCGGATGTAACAGTAATTTTATTTCCTAGTAGCTGGTGCAGTGCTGTGTTTTGGCTTCAGTCTGAGACCAGTGCTGATAGCACACCGATGGTTAGGTGTTGCTTACTTAGCTTATCCTATCTTAAATATTGCTAACTTAATGCTTATCCTGACCAAGGGCTTTTCAGTCTCTCATGCTCTTCCAGTGAGGAGGGGCACGGGAAACTGAGAGGAAGCAGAGACAGGACACCTGACCCAAACTAGCCAAAGGGGTATTCCATACCACAGCACATCATGCCCAGTGTATAAACTGGGGGGAGTTACACGGAAGCGACCGATTGGTTTGGGCTGAGTATTGGTCAGTGGGTGGTGAGCCATTGTATTGTGCATCACTTTTGTTTTCTGAGCTTTCATTTCTTCTCTTGTTGTTTCCTATTATTATCATTATTGTTATTGTTGGTATTCTTTCTATTATCACTATATTTTACTTTATTTTAGTTATTAAACTGTTCTTATGTAAAATGTTAAACTGTTCTTATGTAAAAAACTTGTGGGTTTTACATTCTTCCAGTTCTCCTCCCCATCCTGCCTGGGCTGGAGTGGGGAGAAGGAGAAGATGAGGGATGAGAGAGGGACTATGTGCTGCTGAATTACCAGCTGGGTTTAAATCATGAGAAGTAATACAGGGAAATTCTTCTGGATCCACTACAAGCAGGAATAATATTAAAGGCCAGCAGTGAGACACTCATCACACTTCACCCAAGATAAATGAACATCAGGATCAACAAAAAGCAAAGGGAGAACAAGAGAGATACTACTCTGAAGAGATGCCTGTCACTCCCCTGAAGACTTTTTTGACAGAATAGGAGACAACTAGGGACAGGTTCTATGTATATTTGCTCTGGTACCTGTGGGAAATACTGGAAAATCCTGGAATTGGGCATCCTGTCTGCCAGCACAGGTAGATATGTCCTCGGCCATCCACCTGTGCACAGTAAACTTCCCTCCACTGAATGTTGCTCAGGCCGCCCTTAGAGCACCGTGCTTCAGTTAATGCCAAACAGCTGGAATCCAGTTTAAGTTCAGTGTACACATTTGTAGCTAGCTGCAATTCCAATAATATAAAATTATTATTATAGTATTAATAATAATTATATTATTATATTATTACTATATTAAAATTATTATTATAAAATAATATCAAGATTATTTTATTAACACTGAATTTGTTAACAAATGGATTTGGTTGTGTGGCACGGGGCTGTATGAGGACTTTCAAAAATTGCAAGGCATTGAATCCAAACCCTAAAATATTTACCTATCTTAAAGTATCATAAAGCAAACACTAGTCAAGCAGTAATAAGGCAACTGACTGGAAAGGAATGGGAATATGCCCTCCACATTGCATAGTGATAAATGCCTCCACTGCAGTCTAAAATGTCATCATCTGGATTCTTACCATTTGTTCCTGCAAGGCTATGAGCACAAGACATTCCCTGTTTGTGTTACCATCCCTGCCCAGCCCATATGAGTCATTTACCTCCTGGCTGCTTGTTGTGCATCACTGATGCCTTAACCTCACCTCCATGCAAAAATGCCTTCCTTCTCCTGATAGGTACTTTGGAGGTCACTGCATGCAGCACCAATACTGATGACATTGGCTTCATGAGCGCTGTAAGCAGAATCACCCTGCTCCTGGCCCAGCCGTATCACTGCAGAGTGGCTGAGCATGATAAGACCTGCTCCCCAGTGCGGGGCAGCTCATCTGCCTGTGCTGTTCGTGTGTCTGGCAGGAATGGACTGAAGGCAGAAGCATGCCCATGTAGAAAGTCATTGCAGAACACTTGGAACAGGTTGCCCAGAGAAGCTGTGGCTGCCCCATTCCTGGCAGTGTTCAAGGCCAGGCTGGACAGGGCTTGGAGCAACCTGGTCTAGTGGGAAGTGTCCCTGCCCATGGCAGGGGGGGTGGAACTGGATGAGCTTTAAAGTCTCTTCCAACCCAAACCATTCTATGATTCTATGATTCTGTGACTCCATGTCAGCAAGCTACACCAACCAAACCAAGCCAAATGGCAGATATTTTCTCTTCCTAGAGGGAAAAAAGCAGCTTCTCTGCTTTCCTTTCTTTCTTTCCTTTCTCTGGGAGAAAACAAACTTTACAGCAGGCTTTTCTTCAGCTTAAGCCCACCAAGTGAGTGCCCAAGAGCTCCATCTCCCAGCAGTCTGTTGCACTGAGGCTCACAGTGAGTTCCAGCTCTCCCTATAGGAATTAAGCTGTTGTGTCCTCACTAGTATTTGGGGTTTCTTCCTGACCACTGACGGGGCAGGACGACTTAGCAAATAAGTAAATTTGCTTAGCAGATCTGGTCCCTCTCCCATTGCCAGTGACTGAGAATGGGGAGGAAGGGAGGGCGATCCCACCACCAGCTCCAAAGGGTCAGTTCATGCTTCTACCTGCCCATATAGATTTTCCAGAAAACTTTTTAATCCAATGAGGATTTTCTTTTTTTTTTCTTCTTTTTTTTTTTTTTTTTTTTTTGTATTTTCTACATATATTTAAAACTTATTAATGGAGGTCTAACTTTTAAAATTTCCATCTTTCAGCTTCAAGCTAGAGATTTCATAAAATATTCAATTTGCCCCAGAAAAGCCTGGTGTTGAAACTGATTAATATTGCTGACTGCCTACCATTCTACTTCATAGTGCTCCCCAGAAACTGTGGCTTCTCCTTTTTTAAATATCATTTCCCATAAGTCAGCATGCAGTTCTGCTGGTGTGCTTTTCTTTCTGGTTGTTTTTTTTTTTTTTTTGATTCAATATATCTTGATCCCCTTCTCATGTTACTGGAAAAGTATTTATGTTTCAGAACTATTTGGCTTCTTTTACTGAGTTTGATAATATTCGCTGTATCCCTTTTGCTAATATCTTGACTAGAATCTTTTCATCTGAATTTAGTAACTTCTTTTTCCTCTACTTTCCTGTGTTAGGGATAACTATTATCTTATGAGCTTGAATAGAAGCTGACCAGCTCTAGATAAGATACGCTGGTGTTGTGAGTGTGCTGAGTTTTACCATCCTCCATGGTGATATTCTGGCAGATAATACTTTGTCATAGATATCCAATTGTGTCTAATAACCGGAATGACAGTAGCTTCCATTTAAGCATTTTCAAACATTTTTACCTGAGAAGCTGTGAAGAGAATGTGGCTGCACAAAAGCAGAGGGTTTGAGGAAGAAAGCTTGATTGGGTGCGGGGGAGGATTTTAACACCTTCATGTTCATGTCTGGCATCACACATGGCAGGCGCAATACTTCTGATATCACTCATGCAGCCCTTCGTGCTTGGTGCGATTCTCGGATCCAGGCAGCAGGAGAAGTGAAGTATGCGAGTTCCTCAAATCCAGCTAATATGCAGCTGAGAGAAGGGAGAGTGCAGGGCTGTCAGAAAGGTTCAACAAAAGCTTGTTTTCCTGGATGCACATACAAAGTAGGGACTCCATTTTGCAGAAAATGCAGTCAGGAAGATGAAAAAAAAAGGAAATTAAAATGGAGTTGAGAAGATTCATGTTGCTGGGAGTCCTGAACTGGATCTAGGTGCTTACATGACACAGTTTATATTGTTTTGGTATGTATGGTAACTTGGTGCGATGTGAAAGTTCTGCTAACGCTCACTTTGTATGACACATGTAGTTGCAACACAGATATGTAAAATTGTGTCACCAAGTCTCTTCCATAAACACACAAATTCTTTGCATTTCCATACCATAAGGATCTCAAATAACTTCAAATATAAATGAAATAATAGAAGAGCCCATGGGTAACTGGTGAATGACATTGTTCTCTATATCCCATGAATGCACAAGAGGTAGGTCATGACAGAAAGCCCAAGGCCTTCCCTGCAGTCACACTGCAAGTGTGAAAACGACCCAGATCCACCGGCTCCAAAATCTGCTCACAAAATTCTTTGTCTTCGAGTTCTATTTCTAAAGGACATGGTGTTGTGGTTTAAATTCAGTCGGCAGCTCAGCCATGCAGCCCTCGCTCACTCCCTCCCCCTTCCTCCCCCACTCCCTGAGGGATGGGGAGGAGAATGGAAATAATGTAACTCCCACAGGTTGAGATAAGAACAGTCCAGTAACTGAGGTATAACACAAACCACTGCTGCTACCACCAATAATAATAATGATAAGGGAAATAACAAGGGAGGAGAATACAACTGCTCACCACCTGCCGACCGATACTCAGCCCGACCGAGCAGTGATCTAGCCCTTCTGGGTCCTTGCCCGTAGTTTTTACATCCTGGGCATGATGTGTTGTGGCATGGAATACCTCTTTGGTCAGTTTGGGTCAGGTGTCCTGTTTCTGCTTCCTCCCGGCTTCCCCTCCTCCCAGGCAGAGCATGAGACTCAGAAAGTCCTTGGTCAGAGTAAACATTACTGAGCAGCAACTGAAAGCATCGGTGTTATCAGTGCTGTTCCCAGGCTGAAAGTAAAACCACAGCGCTGCACCAGCTACTAAGAAGGAGAAAAATGACTGCTACTGCTGAACCCAGGACACATGGACATAAGAAGGAAGAGGACGTGCTCTTTACACCTCCCGAACAGAAGGCACAGCTTCCCCCGGAAGCACCACCACAGCAGCCCAGGCTCCCGGAGGCGGGAGGGGACGCGTGCTCGCCGCTCCCGGCGGCGCAGCGGGAGCAGGAGGAACCCCGGGACACGGGAGCCCCGGGGGGAGGCGGAGCCGCGGTGATGTTCCCGCCGGCCCAGCAGGGGGCACCACAGCACCAGGGTCGCCGCTGTCCGCGCGGCATGACGCAACGGAGGCGCGGGCCGGGCGGGCGGTGACGCCACACGGCGGGCGGTGACGCAGCGGGCGGCAGCGGGCGCAGTGAGTGTGTGCCTGCGGGGTCAGCAGCAGGTGGGGCTGACCTCGTGTGGTGCCATCGGCCTGGTGGGCCGGTATGAGGTGCGTGCCCAGGGGGGTCACCCCGTAAGTCAGTGGGGCAGGAGACTGGGGGTGAGGGACACATCTTTGGATGGGGTGGCAGGTCAGAGAGGTTGGGTGCCAGAGCTCAGGTCACAGAGAGTGTTCATGGACTGCGGCACAGCTGAAAAGCCTAGGTGCATCCAGATATGTGGTCATCGCATGTAGATATACATCTCCAAAGGCTTGTTTAAGTCCTCCTCCATGGGCTGCATCTAACCTGTGTTCAATTTCCTGGCAAGCTACAGTGCCAGGAATTGCACATGGATCTCCCCAAACACATCAAACACAAAGACGTTCACTTCAGCCTCACCGCAGGACCTGTGACCGATTTGCTTATCTCAGGAATCCACAGTGTTTCAAGATACATAATTTGTTTAAATGGGATTATCAAACTAACTCAGATTCAAACGGCTGTCTTTTTGCCTATCACTAGTGAAGAGGATCCTTGTGGTTTGTACTCTTCTTTTCTTGGGATTAGGCCAGGATAATGGGATAATGCCAAGTCCCTTTGAAATGATTGCCAGCACTGGCACAGCCACCATTGCACATGCACCCTTGTGCCCAAAACTGGGTCCTTCCTGAGCATCCAGTGTTCTTGGCTCTGCACTTTTCATTCCTTAGCAACATGGAACCTGAAAATACCTTTCTTCCCCCCGTGCATTGTCCATGCATTACCTAAGTAATGTTTTTGTTAATTAAGTATGACTTGTATAGTCCATTGGCTACCATATATTTTATCTGCCATAAGTTTCAGTGAGGTTAGTTGATAGTACTCACTTTGCTGGTACTGGAGCATCTTGCAAGCCAAATCTGGAATTTCAGATCAGCCAGCTTTTGACATGCCTTCACTCTTAGCAGATGGACACTGCCCTGAGTATCTTGCTGTTTATCAACCAACAGTCTTCTTTCCTGAGTTATTAACACAGGCAATTCCTGTATTGAGCATGTCTCAGTCAAGCCTTTTGGCCTGCTTCCCTTTCCTAACACCTTCTTGGATGCAAACCTTCAAATCTTGAACTCCCAGCAACACATTTTCAAAGGTCCCTTTCGTCTACAACTATGCTGATTACTTGAAACAGAGTCAAAATTAAGGAAAAGCAGAGAGTGGCTGCCACCTCCAGTGCTCAGCCTGACAAGATACAGGAGTCACTACACTCTTCTGGGTTTCACTTTTTGATGGGACAGAAGTCTGAGGAGCCCTATCCTCTGTACAGCTGCTGACACGCAAGGGACCATGTAGCCTTGTGCCAGCAGATCACCCTTCCTCAGGGCCAGCTCTGCAGCACTGATCCAGAACTCATCATCCTTGTTCGTGAGGACAGGCTTCCTACCACATCTGCAGCCACTCCTCCAGGCAGGCCCTGGAGTGCCTACTATCCCAGTACCAGCAACTTCTGTGCCTAAACCAAGCTGTGCTATGTAGCCTTCTGTGGTCCATCAGGGGAATTACTGCTTGAAGGAGTTTCAAAACACTGCCTTCAAAGTCAGGCATTCATTTTGGTTTGTTACGCATCCCTAACATCAATCATTCCTCTATGGTGTCCTCCGCTGAACATAGCAGTGATTCACCTTCCATGCATCTATTTTCTTCTCTTTAATGGAATCCAGGAACAGTCTCAGAACCATCTGGAGTATTTTAGCTCATCTTAGATCAGAAAGGGAATACCCTCCTTTTATCCTTCCATGTGTCCTTCATCTCTATATCCTTATTCTTTTCAACCTACCAGACACTTTTGGGGTACTGTTGTACTTTGGAAAGAGTATGGCATTTGGTCTATCTAGTACACTGTCCAAGGAATAAAATCACACCATCTAAGCAAAAGCATTTTGTTATTGGAGGCACATTACTGGGAAAGAACATCAGCTTCCCAGAGAAGAACAACTGCTCCCTGATGGGATAAAACACAAGGCTCCTGCATGTCTGCCTCATTATGTGAATTTAGGAAGAGTTCCCGTAGCTTCTGAAATTTATCAAAGAGAGTCTGAATGTTGTTCAAAAGATGACTATTGTGGGCCACGTCTGTTCAGTAGCTGGTAGACAACCAGATGAACAACTATAAAGAGATCTAACTCCATGTCCTGCCTGTTTTCAGCCATATAGCTGCATGCAGGCAAGCTGGCTTAACAAAGCCTGGAGGTACATCGGTCTGACAAAAAGTACTTGGGATCACTGTGTCCTACATGCCCTGGAAAGCATGATCTGGCCATCTGACACATTTTAACTGCAAAAATAAGAGACATTAAAAGTTTCTATCACACCTATCTACGTGACACCTGAATAGCGTGACTGGCTGAATCACGGTGCAGATATTGCTACATTCCGTTTGGGCTTTGGGGTGTAGAATTGCAGATCAGAGGAGAATAAAGCACAGCTTTCGTGGGCATAGGGGGCATGTGGAGCACTGGCTCTGACCAGCACTTTGCAGCAGTTACTGCCTCACACAAGGGACCAGGATAGTCTCACACAAACTGGGCTTAGCTGCCATGTCCTCCCCTGCTGAACAGCTCAGTCTTTGTGCTGTAAAACAGAAAAGAAGCTTCACAAAAGGTTGCTGGAGCACCCTAACTTTTCACTGCAGGCAGAGAAATATGGGGACATGCATTTTTTAAGTAATGTAGTATTTGTGTTGGTAACTCAGGGAATCCTAAATTACACAGGAAGTCTGGCAATACCAGCTGTTTTAGCTGGGCAATGCTCCCATATTTGTCTTTAACTATCCCTAGCAGACATAGACAGTGGAGGACCATCTATACAAACCAGACTGCCATGTGAGGAAGCACTAATATCCATAGAATAAAGCTGCCCTCCTTTTGTGTGTAAGGATTTACACTTTCCATCCCACTGGTTTTCAGCTTTTCTTTTCATTTCCAGGAAGCAAATATACAAAGTTCCAGGTCTGAATCTGGCTTTTTAGTCATTGTGGTTGTGCTGGCTGGCTGCAAGGGCTTTGATTTGTCTGTAAAGACAGAAGCTTTATATTCCAATGTGAGGATAGTTGTTTATTTAGCAAAGTTACCACTATGATGATGTACTGTCTACTGTGTATGCAGTGCTGCCACAGAAGCCACCCCAGTGCCCCAATAGGTTCCCCAGCACCCAGACAGAATCCCAGCCTCACCCTGAAAGAAGGAGACCTGCCGCCAAGGTCTCCATACAAGCAATCCAGTGCTTTGGAATGAAATCCTCTTATTCAGTAAAAAAAAAAAAAAACAAACCACCAAATGCAGTGATCTTCCGTTAAAGCTGTTGGAGAAGGTTAAGCGTGTGTTTCCAGAAAACAGCAGGCTGGAAAAGAGCTTTCTTTGTAGCCGATTTTGTATTCAACTAAACTCTGTGGAACAAACATATTCCTACTTGAATATCTTTTTAGTACTCACGAGTATTGTGACAGCAGGTCAATGAACCTGCAGGGTGCCTGGAACTCTGGTAAGCCTTTTGTGTGTAAAGGATATGTTACTTCAATATACAGACAGAGGCAGTGAGGTAGTTTAAAGGGAAACCATTTTGCATTGCACATTGACAACAACAAAAATACAGAAATCCTCTGATAAAACCCAACTCTTGCATAACTCCTATGCAAGGCAAATATATTCATGTCCTCACAGGCAGGAGGAAGCACCAATAAAGAAGTATGCAGCTGAGCAAATTTTCAGAGATTCAGAGTAATAAATATCAGGACAGGAAGATAACACACTAACACAGTTCAGAGAGCTTGTCTAGAGAAGCCTTGTAATGTAGCCTCTGGGCAGCAAATTACATTAATTATTTTTGAAGTCAGAAACTTTCAGATTCTGAGACTATCCATACCTTATATTTAGGAGTACTTAATGTAATGCTACTAGACCAGAGGCCTTGTTGGAAGTGTGAACTATTTTTCTTTACATTTCTATTTCTGACCTTTTTCATTTCCTCTTGTCAAGTCCCAACACCACAAAATGATGCAATACTGCATCACCACCTGATACCGAGACCTCTGACAGCAGCCATAAAAACTCAGGACTTTCCCCATCCCTTATGAATAACCAATGGTCTTAAAGATCTGCTGACACACACTCTGCTACCATGAGGGGTGCATCTCTCTCTGACAAACTCATACGCATGTGTACAGACAAAAATAGGTATTCATGCCAGTAAGAGGTATTGTGTGAGTTTTACATCTCAGCTGATGTGAGTGCGTATGTGGCATGGAGGAAACACCTTGCACTCCCACCCATGTGCTTTAAATACTTATCTGGAAGAGCCTAAATCAGTAAAATATGAGACAAATCCGTCAGCAGATGTATCTCAGAAGGCTTCTGAACACCTGCTGTTTCCTATTTTGAAAGTTTTAGATGTTTGAAGTGAGGGATTTTGTGCAGAACCTTGGATCACCAGGAGCACTGACCTAGCGAGAGAAAAGGGAAGAGTGGGTATTTCTTGGAGGAGAAGGCAGTAGAAAAAGGCAAGCCTTGCTCTTTTGTTTGAGCGTTCCTGACTCTGCTCTGGCTACAGAGGTTCAAAGATCATTCTGAATCAGGACACAAGGCTACTTTCATGCCCAGATCTTAAGCAGATCTTAAAAGTTTCCTCTGGACACCTCTCCCTGGGAATCCAAGCTCACGTAGGATACACTTGACAGATGTCTCAACTGCCCGCTGGCATCCCTTAAGAAGGATACAGAAACAGCCCACTCTTAATTTATTCTTCTGGATCTCCTCCCACTTCCCCAGGGCCTTCTACTCCAAACAATGACCCAGAACTGGTGTAAAAAGAGGTGGGCTGCCTTTTCCTGTGAATGGAGGACAGGTCTGCAGGCAACACTTGCCTATCACTTATATCCATTACACAAGCAGCTACCATACTTGGTGCAAAAGCCAAACTAAAATCCAGCTCCCTCCTCCTCTTCTTGTTGGCAAGTTATAGCAAGAAAAAACCCTTCCTTTTTGATACCAAAGTTACCATATGATTGTGCATATGGCCAAAGCAACTGCAGTGATGTTAACGCAACTGACTGCATATTTACGTGATCAGTTTTCAGAACAGAGCTGTAAAATAAAGGGATTCTGGCAATTTATTTTTTAGCCCTGCACTGAAAGGTTCATAAAATGCTTATAACTCAATTAGAAAATTCTAACTTATAAATTCTGCAAGAAAGGAAAAAGTTACCTACCCTTCCATCAGGAAGCACAATGTGCCCCACACTGTTTGATTTTGGTATTTGGAGTTTTTTCCATTTTCTTTACATAAAGAAGCAATTACAAAACTGAATGTAACTATTGCTGGGATTAGGCAAGCAGGCTCTGGCTTTGTTGGTACAAGACCTACAAAGCTTCTGCATGTATTTTTTTTTTCTCTGCTGGCAATGCAGAAAATAAAAATCAAACCAAACTATTAGATACTGTTTACTAAATTGCAATGAACCATCTGTCAATGACAACATTTACATCCAGTTCCAACATATGTCAGTATATAAAGTTGTTGCTGAGCATTTAATGTGGTTGTTATTCTTTATTGCAGTTCTCTATGAAACAATATAGAACCTGATGTTTGACTGTGCAGAGGACACAAAAGATACCATCTTACATTTTTTCCAGCCTCCAAAACTCCCATTTAAGATCATGACAGCAATTCCTTATCATATTTTTATTACAGCTGAAAGATAAAGGAAATAATTGCATTTTGACTGCAGCCACAAGATTATATTAGCAAAATGATTGCTTCTTTGCATGACTAATTTTGATTAAATCAGCTTCATTTAAATATCAAATTGTGTTCTTCACCTTCCTTCATTAAGCTATGATATTCCTGGCTCGTTTAAAGTTCCTTTTTTAATGTGGTAAAATGTGCATTTCAATTTATTCTACAGGCTGTTCTTGACTGAAAAAAAAAAAAAAAAAGACCAACAGATAACTTCTGTGAAAGGGTTTGAGTCACATTTGGAAATCAGCAGGAATAAACCAATGATAAAATGTGTATTTCCAAAGAACATACAACCTATAAAGAGAGCATCCTTGGCAATAGGAAAGTTTGAATTACGTGATTTGCCACAAAAGGCGATAAAGCAAATTGTGCTGTATATAGAGGAGCTGAAGATTAACTGCAAAACTGTAATATTTTATTAACTTACTAAATCCTGAAAAGACAAAGATTTTCAGTTTACCTGATTTTCTCAAATATAATACACAAAGTAATTTACTCCTTCATGGCAAATAACATTATGCTGACTTACAGCTATTTAAAAAATATTCTATGTGGTTCTAGCTAAAGTCAACGTGAAATGTGTCATCTGCTCCAGCTGTAAATTATTCCCTCTTGTCATGGTTTAAGCCCAGCCGGTAACTCAGAAAAACCATGCAGTCGCTCTCTCACTCCCACCCCCTTCCTCCCCCTGGCTCCTGGAGGGATGGGGAGGGGAATTGAAAGAATGTAACTCCCATGGGTTGAGATAGGAACAGTCCAGTAACTGAGGTATAACACAAACCACTGCTGCTACCGCCAAGAATAATAAGGGAAATAACAAGGGAGGAGAATACAACCGCTCACCACCCACCGACCAATACCCAGCCCAACCAAGCAGTAACTGCCCCCAGTTTATGTAGTGGGCATGATGTGCTGTGGTATGGAACACCTCTTTGGTCAGTTTGGGTCAGGTGTCCTGTCTCTGCTTCCTCCCGGCTTCCCCTCCTCCCAGGCAGAGCATGAGACTCAGAAAGTCCTTGGTCAGAGTAAACGTTACTGAGCAGCAACTGAAAACATCGGTGTTATCAGCGCTGCTCCCAGGCTGAAAGTCAAAAACACAGCACTGCACCAGCTACTAAGAAGGAGAAAAATGACTGCTACTGCTGAACCCAGGACAGTATCCACCCCTTATTCCATACCATTCACGTCATGCTCAGATCCCACATTTTCAAAATACCATCACTCATATATATACATATATATACTGTCACTGTTGAGACGGCCAAAAATCGCGCATGCGCACGCACACACACACACACACACACACATATTTTCGGTGACTTTGTAGGAAGAAAAAATAGATAGGTGCTTTATTACTACAAACCACTACTTATATACCTTTTCTAGCACACATGTCTTTTTAGCCACTGGTTAATATCAGTTAGAAACGGCACATTATTGGATGACCTTTTACCGCATTACTAAAGTCCATTGTTTTGCCAAGTTCTTCCTTTGTAGTTAGTTACTCCCCTTATCTGACTCGCTCCTCCAGATGCCTTCTACTTTCCCACTTGGATGCCTTCGGTGCCTCATTTCTCATTGATACACTTTAACATCTTCGAGACTCAGTTCTAACTTCATGTCTTCCGTCAGGGAATCCACAGGACTGCTGTTGCCCCCCACCACAATATACATGCACATAGAGAGAGAGAGAGAGATCATTCCTTAGTGCATAGACCAACCCCTTTAAAGCTGCTAAGTCCATCCAGTCCATGATGTCAGGCTCCATCTCTTGTAACAGTCTTTTAGAGGAGGAGAGGTTGTGTGCAGTGTTCACACTCATGAATAACCTGGGCAATAGTGTCCATTGCTAAGTCCACCCCTCGATCATGAGTCCATCTGTACGTTGCATTTCTGCCCTGGTGGCCTGAGGTGTCATGGGCCCACCAGGCTCAAAATAATTCACTGTCCCCTTCAGCAGTTTCTGCAGCTTGTCGCTGGGGACTCCATACAGCTGCCTTCCCTCTCCGATGCTTCCAAAGCACTGGAGGGGCCCACTGGCCTAGATACTTGCCCATATTGTCCCACACACCCTGCCACTCATGACTGTCCAGCTTTGGAGAAAATCTCTTGGTCCTCCTATATCGTCATCTAACCCTAGACAAGACCCAAACCCGTCTCTGCTTCACTTTCAAGATCAGACGAAATGGTTGTGGATAAAACACACTCTGTATGTGTGCCAACATGGTGATCCCCATCACAATAAGCAGGCAGGTTTCAAGGGTACCCAAAGGCCATTCAAAACCTTCAGAACTCTCAAATGATGCTGCTGTACTTGTCACTGGTGCTGGTGTAGCTGCTGTGCTTGGAGCTGGAGTAGCTGCGCCATCTGGTGCAGTTGAAGTTTGAGTAGCTGCTGTACTTGTCACTAGGGTGTGCGGAAATGTCTCCCTCATAGGCTGACCACCCGAGGAGGGGAAAAAGGATGTGTAATTGCTAAACACTTCTATTATATACCTCCCAAAGTATAGAGGTGGTGACCACTGGGAACGCAAGCCAGATCAGTTTTATGATCAATGAGTCTATTGTATTACAGGTCATTACCATAAAGTGCATTGAAACAAGAACCTTAGCCCAAGGCCCCCAGCTGATAAACACTAACACAGCAAATACCTGCTGTAAGTAAGGTACGACATGCTGAAACTGTGAGATCAAGAGCAACAACTTTGAAAGCCAATAAATCAGCATTGTGATGAGTGACTATTAATCCAAAACAATGAAGGCATATCACAACTACGATTAGACACACTCTGGTCAGATCTGTCGTTATCTCCACCCTTCGTGCCCCACGTTGGGTGCCAAAAAGAACTGTCATGGTTTAAGCTCAGCTGGTAACTCAGAAAAATCACGCAGTCTCTCTCTCACTCCCCCCCCTTGCTCCCCCCCGCTCCAGGAGGGATGAGGAGGAGAATCGAAAGAATGTAACTCTCAAGGGTTGAGATAAGAACAGTCCAGTAACTGAGGTATAACACAAACCACTGCTGCTACCACCAATAATAAGGGAAATAACAAGGGAAGAGAATACAACCGCTCACCACCTGCCGACCAATATCCAGCCCGACCCGAGCAGTGATCTAAGCATTCTGGGTAACTGCCCCCAGTTTATATAGTGGGCATGATGTGCTGTGGTATGGAATACCTCTTTGGTCAGTTTGGGTCAGGTGTCCTGTCTCTGCTTCCTCCCGGCTTCCCCTCCTCCCAGGCAGAGCATGAGACTCAGAAAGTCCTTGGTCAGAGTAAACACTACTGAGCAGCAACTGAAAACATCGGTGTTATCAGCGTTGTTCCCAGGCTGAAAGTCAAAAACACAGCACTGCACCAGCTCCTAAGAAGGAGAAAAATGACTGCTACTGCTGAACCCAGGACACATCTATAATTGTCTTTTGACAAATGAGAGTCTTTTTTTATTCAGCTGCTCAAATCTCCATGTGTTTGTGCATCTCCAAATAAAGTCCATGGATTTTAACAGGATTAGTTGCCAAACTGGCTAAACTTGTGTTCCTGGAGTGATGCATCTGGGGATCCAGCCAACAACAACAAAGAAAAGGCTTTCTGTTTTGATAAGTTTTTTTTTTTTTAATCTCTTTTAAAGCATTCAGTAATACGTATGCTGGGCAAAGGTGAACTTCTTTGACCGGTATTACTCATTATATCAAGCAAAAGCAAGCATGGAGCGAGTGAGTGGTCAGTGTGTTTCCCCTATGCTGCAGACACATCACGTGAAGGTTGTGTAAGGTTTTTACTTTGCTTTCATCTTTGTAAAAAGGGCAACTTGAGGCCAGTCCAGAGTTATGATTTCTTATACCCACAGTTCAGTGTTATGTATATTCATTTTGAAACTCCATGTCTATACAATAGTTGCTCAATTACTTTCTGCTTCAGGCTGGTATTGTGATTCTTAATGTTGTCATGCAAATGATTTTTTAACTCAAAAGCTCCCTACTGCTATAAGGACAATTATCCGACTTACTATACTAGCCTTGTATGTGTAACAGACTTATTACTTTCATCTGATATTTTCTTTCTATGGAAGTTAATAATGTGTTCCTTAGAAAAATCCAGTTCATTTTTACAGTCTTTGAGGCAGCCTATGGTCTTGTAAAGCATTCCCTGAAGATGTAACCTTATGTCAGCATGGCTTTCAGAGCGAGCGTGCGGGCTCTGCACTGTACAAGAGTTCACCTGTGAATCTCATTGCAAGATCAGGGTCAGAAAAGGTCTAGGCATAATAATGGAAAGACTTTTGCTGCTCATTCCAAAAAGGACCTGCAGGGATACAAACACTCAGCTCCATTCAGAGCCAAATAGCCAGCAGCCAGGGTGGGGAAAGAGTGGTAAGGAGGAGTTGTTTGTTTGAATTGGATGATGTGAATGGTTGTGCCTGAACTGCGTTTGGAGCCCTGGCACCGTAGGGCTGATGAATTAATCCTCTTGCTGTGGGCAGCCTTGGCAAAGCCCAAGCTGGAGTACTACTATGTCCAGTTTTGTACAGTGACTTCCAAAACCAGTGTGGTCCATTTGGCAAGAGCCCAGAGGCGAGATACAGAAATCAAAGGAGGTCTAAGGAACATGACCTAAAAGGAGAGAGCAGGACTGCCCAGTCTGGAGATGGGAAAATAGTAGGAAAAAATGAAAACAGCACCTTCGAACAAAATATAGTGGCAGAAAAAAGGCAAGTAAGAGGCTCAGCCTGTAAAAGCAGGCATTTGATCAGACAGCATGAAATATCTCTGAAGGAGAAAGGCCACTGTGCGCTAGAGCAGCCTGCCGTCTCCAGGGTTGTTTGAGGACAGCTTAGACAGACCAGCTTTGTCCTCGCCTTAGTGCATGGGGCTGGTCGTGCAGTCACCACCACCCGGCATGGCCTGGCCAGGCAGCCCTGGCTCTGGCTACTGGCACTGCCGAGGTGGTGACCGCTCAGCAACGGGCACTGCGGCGATTGGGGTCCCTGTGCAGTGAACACCTCTTGAAGATGCTTCCAGGGAGATTTTGCTGGCTGTGCTGACACGTGGACCCGGTGCTCTACCGCAGTAGTCAATATAGCCCTACTCTGGTTGATGTGGCCGTACCGGACCAGCGGGTGCCGGCCCGCGGCGGGGCTGCCCGCTGCCTCCAGGCGGCAAGGCCGGGGACGGCGCTCCGCACACCCGGAGAACGTCCCGGCCCAGCGCCGGCCCCCTCCCCGGGCCCCCGCCTCCCTCGGGGGAACGGCGTGGCCCCCGCGCCCGGCTCGGCGGGCCGCGGGGAGGGCCGGCCGCAGCGGCGGGGGCCGTGGCCGGGCGCCTTGGGGCCGCGGCGGGGCCGGGCGGCGGCTGCCGAGCGGGGCGGGGAGGCCCCACAGCCGGTTCCCTCTTTGCCTGGCGTGTGATTGGCGGCGGCTTCGGAGCTGCCTACAGCCGGCCATGGAGCCTCCCCTCCGGCCCCCAGCCCGCTCCGCTTCCTGCTGAGGAAAGCACCTGTCCGGAGCTGGAGCCGGGGCCGCGGCCGCGCAGCTGCGGTGAGTAGCTCCGTCCCGGGGCCCGGCGGGGATCGCCGGGGGACCCTGCCGGAGGGCCGGGCTCGCAGGTGGTGGCGGGTCCCGGCTCCCCGCGGTGGCGGTGGGCAGACCCGCCCGGCCGGGCCCCGGCTGCCCCGCGGCGCTGAGCGCGGCGAGGTTCGCCCTCGCGCGGCGACTGCTCCGCTGCTGCTCCCTTGGGCGCTACGGGGCGGCGCGGCCCCGGCCGCCATCTCGGGGCGGCGGGCGCGGCACCGGGGCCCGGCCGTAGTCCGGGTGCGGGAGGCAGCCCCCGCCCGCGGCGCTTCTGCAGGGTTTGGCACAGGCGAAGCCAGCGGCCAGAGGCCCCTTCCAGCCGGGCGTGTGGTGACCGGGGTCAGCAGTGCTGGGCCCCACGGCTGCTGCCCGTCCGTCGCTCCTCGCGGCCTCGGTCCCAGCTCACATCCCAGACCCAGCACGAGTTACCGGTTTGATGCAAAACCCGCGCAGGAAACTTAAGAACGTTGAACGAAACAACGCAAAGTGAAGGATCACACGAGACAGTGGTGCCAGTTCCCTCTGGTCTTAAGATCTGTGACTGAGCTCTGCGCCAACACAGCTTTTAAACAAATAACTGTATTTCCTCATCCAACAAGCTTCTTGTGGCTGTCAGGTACATCTAGACCATAAAAGCTTCCCCCATCACAAATCGTCTGAAGTAACAGCTGAGGGCATTCTGGGGTTGGTGGTTGTTGTAGGTTCAGCCACGCCATTACAGTCACTATTAGAAAACGGTACAAGTTGAGAGGGCAGGGGGTACCCGAATAGTGACTGTGTCCCCGCACAAGCGGCAGTCTCTGTGTTTTCAAACTCCATGAAGCGCTGGTTTGAAGGTAGATCACCCATCACTTGTATAACTTTGGTTAACCACAGCTTTGCTAGAATTCTTACCTAAAATGTCAGAACCAGCTAGAAGTTACTGCTTGTTCCAGAAGCACCCCGAGGTAGTTACCTGGTGTAGAAATCAAAATATGCAAAGGTCTAGTGAAGGCAAGTGCATCCTGAAATATCACAGCCATAATAGCAGTCAACATCTCTTGACTGAGATGTTGAGCTGTATCTGCTGATTAGTATACCTTTAGATGAAGAATGCAACTATATTGCATGTGAAGTTTAATTGCTAATGGGACCCTGCGCTGATTTAATTCCCATGAGAGCTAGTAGTTGCTAGAGGATTTGACAAAAGAACTGGGCAGAATGTTGTTTGTTGTTGTGTTCATGCTTAACACAGTGGTGTTGTATCTTGCCTGCATAGTTCAGTACTGGATCACAGTAGATGCAGTAAAGATGTATTGTACTCCTATCCAGAAAATGCAAAGCCATCTCTGACTATAGAACAATGTTAGCAAGTAGATGCAGTGTGCTGCTTGGAAAACTTCAGGTTGTGTCATGGTAGTTTTGTTTGTTGTTCTTGTTTGTTGGTTTTATTCATTTTACAAGTTAACTTTATCTGAAACTGTGAATGTAAATGCAGCATTATTACATATACATGAGGTAATTCTTAACTCACATAGAAAGTGCCTGCTTTCTTGCAGGTTATATTGTCTGGGATGTTCACACTAGAGTGCAAAGAATCATTTTAAAATGAGGTTTTCCCATGGTGGATTAAACCAGAAGCAGGAACTGATATAGAATTAGCATGAGAATAGCTGGTGAAGAATGAGTAACTGGTAAAACTCTTCACACAGTCCTAATAAAGCAATGAAGTTTGACAAATATTGTGATGTTATGTAGCAGAATATACTAAGTAATTCATGATAATACCACATTGTCTTTTTAAGGCGCCTTTCAGCCAGTGTTTTCAAATCATTTAATAAGTTTTCTCATGAATTTATATCCTAATCCTGCTGTGAATTATGTTTCAGCCTAAACTGTGCTGGCTCCCTTCCCTTTGGTTCCCACCCCTGTCCTACTACTTTTGCGAGTGATGACTCAGATCAAGGAACTGATCCAGCTGAAAATTAGCCAAATTTTTTTGTTTGCTGACCTGAGTGATGAGATAGGAGCATGACTGGAGACAAAGGCAAACCTGTTTGCTTGTCTTAGCTGCCTTTTGCAGGCACACCTCCTCCTGCTCCATTGCCACCATCAGGATTTGTGGACCTCTGGCAGTTCTAATAAAGGGAAATTCAGGGTTGATGAGGCTGATTAGAATTAGACATAAAAAAAAGAGGTTATTCTTTTTGGCGTTGTTGCAGTAGGCGTATAGAAATGTCAATAATGTAATGCTTAGGCATGACAAAGGGTGCCTAAAGAAGTGATTTTAAAGGTTTTCTGATGCATATGCATAAGGAAATATGGTTTTGCCATGCCTACACATGGATTAAAAGAAAGTAGAGACAATTTGGTGTCATCCTAAGAATGGGACACTTTTGTGGCTGTCATTGCAGAGACAGATTAGAGACAATCATTGCTTCAAGAACTGTCTTCTGAAGCTGATGTAAAGGGGTCAGAGCCGAACTGGAAATGCAGATTGGACTTGCCTGGACTAGACATGACAGGTCAGAGCCCAAATGAATGTGGGAGAAGAGACAGTCTTGTGTCGGCAGTTACGCAAGTGTCGTGCACTTTGCACTGTATCTGATGCAGTTAGGGAAGGGGGGGGGGATGTCAGAACCTTTCACAATATTGCTCTACCTGTCTTTTTAAGTGGATCACAGTGTCAAAGAGCTGCATTCATTGAGCAATGTGCTTGAGATAAAGATGCTGCCTTGGATTGTCTAGATCAATGGAATAGTTCTAGAATAGCTTAGCAGAGATGGAGTATTTGTGTGTGTATGTGTTTGAAAAGTTAATCTTTAAGTGCATAGCACATGACGACAAGATGAAGACATTTTAAACCAGCGTGCTGTCTTAGCTTTGGCAAAATGCAATGAAACTGATACAAGTCCAGGTTTACTTAACAGGATCAGCACGACCTTTAGAATGAGGAATATTTGCAAAAAACCTATGTAGCCAGTTGGCATGAAGAAACTCTTACTGTTTGTTGCTTATGTTGAAATGAAGAAAAATACAAGACTACATTACATGTTTTAGAAATTTTACTTCATAAGATAGACTCCCCAAAAGCATTGCTAAGTCAAACTCTCCACAGTCAGGGATTTCAAAACACAGGTTTTGCAAAGCACATTTTCCCCTTTAGCATCACTCCATTTCTTTTCCTACACATCCAGCTCCTTTTCCTTTTTACATGAAACCAGCTGCTTCCTTCTCCTCCGTCATCATGAAGACTGCTGTTGAGGTTACTGATGCTCAAGTTTTCCAGCCACTGAGTGCTTTTTTCAGCCTGGAGAGGAAAGCAGTGTGTAGTGCTGAGGTGCCACAGAGACTGTGGCTGATGAATGTGTGGAGGATGAGTGTTGGAAATGTCCTGGCCAACATGTGTAGATTTCATGACAGCAACAAAATGTTCAGGGCAACTTTGCCACTTCCTTTTGACATTTCAAACACTGGCTCTAAAAGGTAGAGGGTGATAGGACAGGGTGTGTTTCCCCCAGAATCACTTCCTGAGAAAAAGAACCTGTGAAAAGAAATCAATCCTAGCTGCCAAGCGAAATGGTGCTCCAAGAAAGAAGGACTATGTCTGTGGTGGAGGGTATTTTCTTTTTTAACCTCTGCAAAGTGTTTATTTCAGAGGTTGTGAGTGGCACGTTGGAGGCAGGTAAGAGACCTGTCCTTCTCAAGAGTCAGCGTATTTGTAGGATATGTACTGCTGTAGGATGTGTGCTGGATATTGCTGTTCAGATGGTCCGTATTTCACTGCAAGTGTCATAATGAATAAGGATACAATTAGAGGTTTTTCTGTCTTGTCTTTCTGATTTGTATGTGTTTTCCCCAATTGTTTTCCTGTGGGGATTTTTTTTTATTTAGTAAAGGAACAGCTCTTCAGATTGTAGTTAACCACAAGAATTAGGGTTGGAAGTCCATGGTTTAAATGCTTCCTGAATTTTATGTCATAATTTCTAGTGGATTTGACCGTGTGTTTGTAATTATAAATGGATGAGTTGAAAATACTAGGAGGAAGATTGCCCTGCAGTTCTATTGCTGAGGTTACCATGCAAGATCCTTGGCAGATACCATCTCCAGGTGACATCTGTATGGAGACTGGCTTAAAAAACTCTAATGAATTTAACTTGGGAGTCCTCAAAGGACTATCACCATGGAAATAAAAATAAGGAAACATTGCAGATTTAGTTGTCTTTTTTCCTAGTATTCCTATTTACTCTTTTATAAAGTATTTAGGCTCTCCAAAATACATTGGTTTTAAAATGTTTTCTTTTGATTCATTTAATTTATTGCCTGGATTATTCTTACCTACTTTTAGAAGACTTTTAGCGTGTCTTCCTCACATGTGTATTCAAATCAAATTGGTGTGCTGTCAGTGTATTTTTACTGTTGTAACAGGAAAACCATTCTGACTTTTTTTAAAATGAGCAATCATATGTATAATCAACTTGGTTAAAACTTCCTTCCTGGTAAGTGCAGCACTTCCTTTGCATCTGGATATGAGGGCGAGCAAGAAAAGCAGAACAGCTTAAACAAAGAATTTTTTGCATGAATGATCTTCCTTTAAAAAAATAGGAACTTCAGATATCAAACAAATGAATCGTCTTCAGCAATTTAGCCTTTATTTTACGAGCAGGTAATATTTCCTTTATCAGTTATACATGGGGTGTGTCCACAGACTTTCCTTTCCGGAACTTGAAAAAAGAATTTTAGTTAGCAAACTCTGTTGTTTCAGTTTAACCTTTTACATCTTTATCTTCTTGTTTTCCTATCTACTAAGGCATCGTTACATTGGCTTTAGTTTTTTCCAGCTGTTGGAGAAAGATTTTATGTGTAAAATACATTGTCTGGGAAAGAAGTTCAGTATGTTCCTATAACTTAGCTTGTGTGAGAATGCTCAATCAGCGCTGCCTTCTTCCAAGCTGTTGGTGAATCATTTCCACTTTAATATTGTTCAATGGAGATTAACTGTGAGCAGCAGTATGTTTTGTTTACTGAAAGCTGGTAAGGTAGGCTACTCATGTTTGATGTTGCTTTACAGGTATTTTGGGCGTGATTTGATGTATACACATCAGCTTGGCAGTTTTTTCTTCTGTAAAAAGCTAATAGTTTATACTGGAAATGTTTACTTTTAAAATGGATGGATGTTATTGGTTGGGTGAAATGATTTATTATAAAGAAGCACATCTAAGGATACTAGGCTTGAATTTAGATGCATATTAAATATCTGTCTTCAGAAGTAGTCCCTGACTTTTGAATCCTACGTGCTTTTCTTGCTTTTAAGTCCTTATTCCTCATCACTAAAAAGAGAGGCAAAGGAAAATGGGAATAGGCTCACCTCTGTCGAGTCTGCAAACAGATTGCTTGTTTTGTTACCTTTGGTCATTCCTGGAGCTCAGTGGAATGGCATTCTGATGCACAGTTGTGTGTCTTTTGATTTCTGTGAAAATCCACTTATGTTAATATCAGCAGCATCAAAATACATAAGGCAGCAAAAGAATCAGTGCTTGATCACATAGAAGCAAGAACAAATCATTGTGGAGGAAATACGTAGTCAGACTGCTTATCCTCAATGAAATCTGGAAAAGCTGTTTAAAAGCTCTATTTTAATTATTTAATCATTAGAGGGTTGCTTTGTTGTTTCTTGGGTTTTTTTTGTATTTAGAGGTGAATTGAATAGATTATGTCTGAGGTGGTTTATATAAATCACATATTTATGACCAGAAATTAAGAAAGCATATACACAGCAGGATTCTGACTGGCCTATGATTTCAGTTAAAAAGAGTTAAAAAAATAAGAGTGATTAAAAATGTAAATGACAAAGAAATCAAGCATTTGTATGTTTTGCTAGATTTCTTCTGGCATGGAGTTGGAGGATTATGAACAGCCCGTTGTTATGAGAGAGGAAAACAAACGAAGGAGAAGAAGGATGAAACCTCACTGTACATCGAGTAATTTGTCGTCAATGGAACTGATATCCATTGAGTTCATTTTGCCTACAAGCAATAAACATACTAAAGTACCGGAAATGATGTTACTCGAAATAGCTGCCAACTGTACGGTTGAGCAAATGAAAGCACAGATTTGGATGCGTGCACTAGAGATGAGTCAAACCACAGACTTCTACCACACATTCACCCCGGATCAGTTTATTTTGCAGTATCAGAAGAAAGGGCAATGGTATGAAATTTATGATAAACATCAAGTATTACAGACACTGGACTGCATACTGTACTGGAAAGTGTTACAGAAAAAGGTGGGCAAGATCTATGTTGTCCAGAAACAAAACCCATCAGAAGAAGTTCAGGAATTTCAGCGGCAACTTAATGATTTAATCGGTTATGATGTCACTGATGTGAGCAACGTGCATGACGATGAGCTAGAATTTACACGTCGCAGATTAGTCACTCCACGAATGATAGAGGTAGCCTGTAGAGATCCTAAATTGTATGCAATGCACCCATGGACTACATCTAAGCCACTCCCAGAATATTTATTAAAAAAGATCACTAATAATAACATTTTCATAATCATCCATAGAGGAACAACTAGCCAAAAAGTTAAAGTGTCCATCGATGACACTCCAGATATGATTCTCCACAGCTTTTTCACAAAAATGGCAAAGAAAAAGTCTTTGATGGACATTCCTGAAGATCATAGTGAACTGGATTTTGTTCTCAGGATTTGTGGCAGAGATGAGTACATTACTGGAGAGACACCAATCAAAGATTTTCACTGGATAAGACAGTGCCTTAAGAATGGGGAAGAAATCCACCTTGTCTTAGACAATCCCCCTGACCCGAGTGAGGATGAGGTTCAGAAGGAAGAGTGGCCTTTGGTGGATGACTGTACAGGTGTTACAGGGTATCATGAACAATTAACAATAGATGGAAAAGATCATGAGCGAGTCTTCACTATCTCTTTGTGGGATTGTAATAGGAAATTTAGGGTGAAAATAATTGGCATTGATATCCCAGTTTTACCCAGAAATACTGATCTCACTGTGTTTGTGGAAGCTAACATTCAACATGGGCAGCAGCTCCTTTCACAGAGGAGGACTTCATCGAAGCCTTTTACTGAGGAGGTTCTGTGGAATATTTGGTTGGAGTTTGATATCAAAATCAAGGATTTGCCTAAAGGGGCACTCCTGAATCTTCAGATATACTGCGGTAAAGCACAGGGACTGTCCACAAAGACGAACCTTCAGTCACATGAGTCCCCCAACTCTGATCCAAAGTACAAAACTCAGCTTCTCTATTATGTAAATCTTTTGTTAATAGATCACCGTTTCTTGCTACGAAGTGGGGAATATGTGCTCCACATGTGGAAAATTCCAGGCAAGGGGGAAGAACAAGGAAGTATCAATGCAGACAAACTCACATCAGCAACTAACCCAGATAAAGAAAACTCAATGGCTATCTCTATTGTGCTGGATAAATATTGTCACCCAATTGCCTTGCCCAAACACAGGATAACATCAGACCCCCAAGGGGACAGGACACGAGCTGAAATGCCCAACCAGCTTCGCAAGCAACTTGAAGAGATCATAGCGACTGACCCACTTAATCCACTTTCTCCTGAGGACAAAGAGCTGTTGTGGCACTTTAGATATGAAAGCATAAAGCACCCCAAGGCATATCCTAAGCTGCTTAGCTCTGTGAAATGGGGGCAACAAGAAATAGTGGCCAAAACATACCAGTTGCTAGCTAAAAAGGAGGTTTGGGATCAAAGCACTTTAGATGTTGGACTCACAATGCAACTTCTGGACTGTAACTTTTCGGATGAAAATGTCCGAGCAATGGCAGTTCAAAAACTGGAAAGTTTGGAAGATGATGATGTTCTTCATTATCTTCTGCAGCTTGTGCAGGTAAGGTGTATTTGCATTATTGAGCTCTGTCTTCCATGTGTGTTTACGTTATCCCATCATCATTCCCATCTTAGTAGGTCTACTTAGTAATCCCTGGTTTTGAAGTCTTCAGTGTTTATTCAAAGCAGTAACCAAATTAACCCAAACCATATTTTCCACATTTTGCCTCTTGCCTATGTTGTTATTTTTGTGTTGCTGTTGCCTTGTGTCTTATGATTTGCTCTTGTGTTTACAGTATTATGTTTTCCTGGAAATTGTCAACACTAGCACAGCTATGATGGGAGCAAGTCCTAACTGTTGTCTCTAATCCTGTTTGTATCAGGTCTGAATCGTACAGCACTGAAGAATTGTTCACTGGCTTTGCCAATAGTTTAGAAAGAGCGTAGACAGAAAGAAAGTGAAGGCAGATGTTGACATGGCCAAGGCCTAAAGAAAAGTCTGGCATTGGGTTTTAGGTCAAGAATAACAGTGTTGTTACATAATATGTTGCAGTAACTTCAGTCTTGTGCTGTTAAGGGGACCAAATTCATCTAAAATGTTCCAGAAGATTTTAAGAAGTAAATAAAGGGTTGCTAGGACTGCATAATAAAATTAGTTCATTCTGGGAAGTTGGGTGAAAAATGATGTTTTTAATGGCAGTGAATCAGTGCTGTATCGATTTGAAGCACTCTGTGCGCAGATTTGCCAGATGAAACATCAGGAAGGTTTATATCAGTTATACAAGAGAATTGGTTTGTTTGCTTTTCCACAACGTGGCGCTGGAGCTGGGCAGTCTGTCAGCAGCAGCAGAGTCACGTCTGGTGGCCAGTGAAAGCTGTAATCCTGCCACTTTTCCTGGTACCCATGTCCCCCAAAGCAAGGTGACTCTGCAAGCTTCCCACGCCCGACAAGGCTCTGGCTCCTGTGGAAAGGCTCTCACCCCACAGAGCAGGAAATACTCATTTCAAAGAACCAGAGGACAAAATTGGCATTCAATATTTAAAAGGGAAAAAAGGAACTGCCGCAGCCAGGGCAGCTGGGGGATAGGGCTGTTAATTTTTGTGGGTTCAGAGAGAGCCTGGGTCCCCAGGAAAATGAAGTTGGTATTTCAGATTTTGCTGCGCATCAGTAGTGCTTTAAACAAAACCTTTTTTGCCTTGTCTTTGCTTGATGAGGCTCCCCAGGCAGAATTTATGCACTTCTGCATTAACCAAAGGAGTCACCACGGTTACCTCATTGGGCCTCCCACGTAGCTGCTGCTATATATATGCTTGGCTTGTGAGCTTTTGCTGTATACATGTGGCTCAGCAATTGTATTCGCTTTTGTATCCAAATTAGGAGTTTGGGATGGTGATTGGCTGGTTTCAAAGTGCCTGAGAGAATGGGGGAAATACTGGGGTTTTTCCATTTGTTTTTGAAATTATTTGCTTTCAGGAAGTACAAATCTGGAGAGTTTTAAAAAGAATCAATCCAACAGTAAATTAAATTACTGCAGCATAAAATCATAGGAGCTTAACTTCACTGTGTTATTTTTACCAAGAGATTCAGTAAGAAATTAAGAGACTGCCATCCCCCCAAAGGAAAAAGATGTTATGTCCCAGCTTTTGTCTCTTTGCTGCTTCCTTGTCTGTTGTTCCTTGGCTAACAACGAGCATAGTCCATCGGTATCCTGCATCTAAATATTCATACCACAGTGTACTTGAAAATCCGCATTTTTCAGAGAATGGATGTCAGCCATTCCTTTGCTCTAATGGACACATCCGAGATGTCTCTTCTGCAAACAGACATCACTTTTCGCATGCATGCCTTCATGAAAGCTTTATGACTTACTTCACTCTGCACAGGATATTCCCATTTTACCTCTAGTAGAGTTAGAAATCAAACAAACATTTTATTTCCCCCAGGTTTATCCAAATAGAAGCAGCCATGCCATAAATAAATCTCTAAGCTTTCTATAAAGGTCTGTTGTTCTCTGTGCAGTTGATAAAACATGTGCGGGATAGTTAAAATACAACAAAATCCATTGTAAAGCAAACACCAACGACTGTTCTGCTTGTAAATCGCAGTGAGTAAAGCTCTTCTCCTGCTGAATTGACAGACAAAGGTAGATGCAGGGACCTGATGAAGTGCCAGCAGACATTTTTCAATGGTTAGCTTTTGTTGTTGCTATTCAAATGTTGATATTTGACTTTGTGAAGAAAAAGAAAAATGGAATTGGCTTTTAAAAATAATTATTTCTAAAACATCAGCATGGTAAGGGTGTTCATAATGCAATTTTCTTTCATGTTACAATGTATTTGCAACCGTAATATAAGGAGGTTTTGTTTTGAAGCAGTGGCTGATTGTTTGGCTGTATTTCATTTCTAAATTGTTTTTCAGGGATATGCACTGAGAGTATTCAGCCAAGTATATACCAGAATGGTGTTTTTAATAGGCTTTCTTGGAACTGTAAGCAAATCCATCTGAATTTATGTAATAATTACTGCTTTTAGGTGCCTTATTGCAGTGAAAATGAATTTTTATTGAAAAACCCTTCATACCTTGTAATCTCATACACAAAGTAAAAGGAATTATATATTTTAAAATCGGTTTATGTTTGTGGGTTCTCATCATCTTTCCTAAATAAGATGATGTTGCTTGGGGAAATAAAACAGTATTGCAGAGATGGTCAAGACAGGTCTTGCAGAATTATGATACTGTAGAAGGGCAAGTCTGGTGCTTGGCTTTTTTGTCTGTCTCTTAGCCAGCAGCTGGAAAGAACAAGTCTATGTCGCATTTTATAATGTGGTTCATTCTAGAAGGTTGACTGAAAAGCTCCATTTATTTTCCCTTTTTTTCATGTTGAACAAACCTGCAGGATGATCTGCATTTCAGAAATAGTGTTGATACTTTAATAATAAAGGTACAACTGTGCTGCAGTACTTTTAAGAGTTTATAAACCCCTGCCATTTGTTTGATGAATTTAGCAGACCTTTGGTGATGGCTTCGTTGCTTCTTTGCAAGCTGCAGACCACAGTGAACTTGAAAGAGGCATTATATTCTGTACATGTTTGCCTACTTTGTTGCTTCTGAAAGCTGAGTATGCTACATGCACCCAGCTCTCTGCACATCACTTTATTCTCTCTTAATCTCCCTACATGCTGCTTCCTGGCACTCTGTTTCCAGAACCTAAAGTCATTCACCAACCACCTCAGTCCAAGACAGGGATTCTGTGACCCTGTCCCACAGATTGCATACTTCTTATTTCCCTTTTCTTGCCATGGAATATAAATGCATACCTTTTTTCCACCATTAATCTTCATACAAACCTCCTACAAACTTGGAGTCCCTCAAGCAACAGGAAAGAAGCTGCTGGAAAAAACACTTGAAGTGGACAAGTTCCCTGGCCCAGCACAGTACATGGGAGAGTGATAGTTTTCTGGTAGACTACTTCACTTGGTTACTGGGATGGGGCAGACCATAACAGCAACAAAATTCCAATCCTGGCACTTCAAAAAAGTTGTGACTTTTTGTTTCCACCCTTTTTTTGGCAGTAGCTTGGAAATACAGTGGGCTTGGGTGGAGGGGAGCAGCTGTTGGAAGAGAAAAGTAACATCTGTGCTCACAAGCTCTGGTGAAGTCTTCTTAATTGTGCTCATTAATATAGGATGTGTATCAGGGGCTTTATTCTATTCTGTCATTCATTTAGGGGCTAAAGGCCGGATTAGGTGCTCCAAAAAGCTGCTCCTGTATCCCATGTTTGCTGGGGAGCCCAGCGGTGAGCCCTGGTGCCCTGGTCCCAAAGTGGCAGATGTTGTCAAAAAATGTTTTATTATTGACGATTTTGATTAGAGAAAGATTACAAATATGTCATTTGATTTGGCAGTAATCTTTCGAGCTGTGAAAGTGTCAGTCAGGCTGCAGATTGTTCCTGATCTCTCTGGTTTTGGCTGCAGCCTAAGAACGTAGTTGCTTTGTTCTCATGCTCCCATGTGCTCAAATCAGTATCCGCAGCTAGCTGCTCCCTGCCTGGCTTTACTTGTTGCTTTAATAATATAACTAAAAAGAAACTGTTGCAAAGAAAAAGTGCTCCTCGAATCAGAGGCAGAGAAGCCTTGCTTCGGTTCTTTCAACTTTGTATCCTCAAAAGACCTGCTTTGTTACACATTTTCTACTCCTGCAGCAGTACGTTCTCTAGATGTCATCAGTAAATTGTAAGTGGAATGAGTTGTTAAACACGTTAATAACATGTCTTTTATGTTTGTATTACTCAGGCAGTGAAATTTGAGCCATATCATGACAGCGCATTAGCCAGATTTCTGCTAAAACGTGGTTTGAGAGTAAGTACTTCACAGTACAGCCAACTTTTGCCAAAGCTACGGGCATTATTAAAACCCTTTGTCAAGAAATACATGCTGATTGTTGTATTTTTCTTTACCTCTAGAACAAAAGAATTGGTCACTTCTTGTTTTGGTTCTTAAGAAGCGAGATTGCCCAGTCCATGCATTACCAACAGAGGTTTGCGATCATTCTAGAAGCCTACCTTAGGGGCTGTGGAAAAGCAATGCTACATGATTTCATGAAGCAGGTTCAAGTAATTGAATTGCTCCATAAAGTCACAATGGAGATAAAATCAGTTTCTGCCGAAAAATATGATGTCACTTCTCAAGGTATTTGCTCACAGACATTTCATTGTTTGTAATAATATTGTTTTTTTCTCTTTGGGTACAAAAATCTAGGCAGCAAATTGTCCTGTTTATTTAGAACATTCGTGGATAAATTACTGTCAAAGGGCATCATTATTACTTCTTTTAAACTGCCAGTGTAAGATAATAGTGATTGAACCAGTAATACATTTGTTTGCTCATTCCACCCCAGAAGGGGAAGAATATCAGTGTTATAGACACCCAATACATTCCTGTGTTTTGGCTTATCTTCTTGAACCTCACACCGTGCACCTTGGAAACAGCTAAGTTCTTGTACATAATCCTTAGCTGAATGCCAGCACTGAAGAAAGAAACAACGCAGGACACAAATATTAACTGGAAATAAAGAAATAAAGTGACACTTGCCAAGAAACACAGCCCTACCCTAAGCAGTCACTGAAAAATGCTTGGCAAGGAAACCAGGGAGGAGTCCAGTACAGCCTCTGCTATGCCACAAAGTAGCCAATGGATCAGCAGTGGATATACAGAGCGCATCTTTGGGGCTTTTCTATGTGCTGAATAGGAGTCTTGTGAGACACAGATGTGGTATTGTTATTTCTAGCTCTTGGAAGCACTGCTTTGGAAGCCACAGGAGGGTTATACAATGCTTATTTACTTGTGTGTTTTGCCTGTCTTTATTTTATTTTTTTTCAAACTTCCTTAAAAGTTTGTTTGTTGTCATTCCTATTGGTTTCTTGGTGTTGGGAATAAGTGTGAGAAGACATATGACAATACTCAAATTCTACAGCTCTTCCTGCACGTTCAGCCTAGTATGTTACAGGAACTCACTAGTATGTTCCAAAGGTTGTCCTGGTTCAAGACAGCCTTTCCACTCTGGTTATACAGAAGTGACTGTGGTGGTGTTTCAAAAGAAATTTGAAGGAATTATGCATTTAGTCTTCAATATATCATGTAATATCAGTTACATTACTGCATGCAGTAGTGTGAGTTAGGGGACTTACGGAACCCCCATATAAAATATTCTTTCTAAAAAACTTTCTTTATCTTAAAATGCTCTATAATCTAAATGTATCTGGTCAGAATCCCATGTTTTGGAAAGAAGCTTAGCCTTGCAGATATACATGTCTGTAACAGCAGTGGTTTCCATCACATTATCTTTGAAGGATATGTGGGCAAAGAAGAAAAGGTTAAAGAGAAAGCAATCACATTAACACCCACCAGGTTCTGAAGTTAAAGAATCTTTGTCTGTAATGTTGTCGTGGTTTAAGCTGAACATTGAAATATGACTTATATAATTGACATTTTCACTGAATAAGGCTTCCTGAAACTGTGGCATGTCCTACTAATGCTGTATCTGATTTAATTTATTCTCAGATTATTGAGGATATGATTTTTCCTACAGGCACCATCTACGTCTTATCTTTTAAGAAATGCATAGCCTGAAATTTCTTTAGGTTATTGCTTCTCCTTTGCCCCATCATTTCTAATGCTCACAGTTGTTTATATTTTCAGTCTGAATATTTCAGACTGTTTCATTTCATTCCATCATGCAGCCTCATCTAATTCTGTGTGTATTTTTTTCCTCCAGTAATTCTGGATTTTTTTAAAGAATAAATTCCTTCCTCTTAGATTCGTACTAGTCCAGTAGCAATCATGCTGTCAAACTGTTTTCTTTCACTTTTCATCTAATCCCTTTGCTTATATTTGAACATAGCAAGTAATAATAAACAAATTCTTAAGATCATAATATTACAGCTTGCATAGGATTATCTGCTTTCATCACCACTCTGTTAGAAGATTCGTATCCCAAGAATGTGTCTATGCAGCTGTTTCTTCTCTTAAAATGCATAACACTTTGTTCTTAAGCCAGATCAGCTTGAAAATCGTTTTAGTAAGCGCCTTCACTTGTATTTTAAAATCAGCTAATTCCTAATCTTTACCAGCTTCAATTGGTTGGCATACAATTTTCAAATTGTATGAATTACATTGAATTGAATTGAATACAAGTACATTGAATTACATCGAATCCTCATTACAATGAGGAGACTTACTGAAATCAAGCTAGATTTGTCTAGGAAATCAATAGTTACATTTTAGAAAGCTATTTCATGGCCCAGGTTACTATAACCTAGGGGTTTTTTTTATAATGGCTTGTTTTGGGGTTTGTTGGGTTGGATTTTTTTTTTTTGGAAAGGTGTCTAATTATAAAGTCCACTCATTGGCAGCTGTATATTGCTGTCATCTTTATTTATTTTTTACCAGAAGAGATGCCACATTGGTCACCTGGTACTGCTAGGTAGCTCTTTTCTAAAACCCTTTAGGATAGTTGTAACATTTATGTTCTGAGAGTTCTCATGTAATTATTTTGGCTTGATTATCTTAATTTGATGGCAGCTTTTGAAACGTCATCATTTCTGGACGTAAGCTGGCAATGTGCACTTGCAGCCCAGAAAGCTGCTTCAAAAAGAGTGTGGGCAGCAGGTCAAGGAAAGTGATTCTCCCCCTCTGCTCTGGTGAGACCCCACCTGGAGTACAGCGTCCAGCTCTGGAGTCCTCATAGAGGAAAGACATGAACCTGCTGGAGCAGGTCCAGAGAAGGTCACGAAAATGTTCAGAGGGCTGGAGCACCTCTCCTATGACAAAAGGCTGAAAGAGTTGAGCTTGTTGTTGGACACCTTATTTCAGCCTTTCAATACTTAAAAGGGGCTTGTAGGAAAGATGTAGACAGAATTTAGCAGGGCTTTTTGCAACAGGATGAGGGGTGGCAGTTTTGAATTGAAGGAGAATAGTTCAGACTAGATATAAGGAAGAAATTTTTTACAATGAGGGTGGTGAAGCACTGGAACAGGTTGCCCAGAGAGGTGGTAGATGTCTCGTCCCTGGATCATTCAAGGTTGAAAGTGCCACCCCTCATTGCAGGGGGCTTGGACTAGATGACCTTTAATGGTCCCTTCCAACCCAGGCTTTTCTAGGATTGTATGATTTTATGTATTAGGTATCCAGGTCCATGTCTAGCTTTCTCATTACATTTTTTTTCTCTTTAATTTTTATCCCCCAAATTACTTGAACATTTATATGCAGCCTCTCCTGTGTAGTTTCTTTTAGAACAGTGCTCAAGTCTTTGTCCTAATGCAGGGTAAGATGTATTATTTATATTATGTTATGTTATATTATATTATGTTATATTATGTTACATATTATATTATATTTATTATATATTACATTATATTACATTATTATATTAAGCAGCTTATGCTCCTAACACCTGCTAGCTGAGATGAACAAAATGCATCACATGTAGGATAATGCATACTGTTCTAAGCCAAAGATTCAGAAGCTTGAGGTTTTATGAATTAAAAGATTCAGTATATATGAACATTGAAATTCTTGTTCATATAAATATACAGCAAATTTTCTTCTTCCTGAAATGTGAGATTAACAAAGCTGCACTATGAAGCCAGTTTTAGGAGAATATGAAATTCAGTATCTCTATAGTTAGAGTCCTTATGATTACAGTATAATTGACTCCAAGGATTCAAAAGCCCTGAATCTGTGTTCAAGAGCAATGAGGTAGGTTAAAAGAATACTGGAAAATGCAAGGTAATTTTAAATGCCATCTCCTTCTGAGCCTTTAGGGCGGATAGTTTAGCATTTCCTTGGTAATTATGAGGTCAAAGTATTTTTTTGTATTGTACTGTGAGTTGTTTTTTAAATTAAAGTTGACATTTTAATGTAACCTCCTGAGTCTTCAGAAGAGCATCCTGCACCCTGTGTAATGGTTACATGGCTTGTGAGGTGCTTAAAGACTTTACCTTTAGGTATCTAAAAACAGCTCTGTCCATTAATAGTGCAAGTTAAAGAGTTTTCCTCCATTGCTCAAATCAGGAGATGCTTGAGGAAAGGCATTTAAAAAGTAACTAAACAGAGAAGGTTTCTAGCTTAAATCATTGGTTTAGCTTAACAAGTTTGATTACCCATAACTTCTTTTGCTTTCCAAATTTTGATTTCATTGAGTTTTCTTGTAATTGCAGTTATTGCACAGCTGAGGCAAAAACTTGAAAAGCTACAGAGCAGCAAACTTCCAGAAAGTTTTAGGGTTCCATATGATCCTGGGCTAAGAGCAGGAGCATTAGTGGTAAGTGTATGCTGAGTTTGTGCAAACCCATTTAAAAACCTCCAATGTCCTATTTGCAAGAATGTGTCATTTGTTAAAAATTAAATACCTGTATAAAACTGTTTTATCTGACTTCAGGGGCCTTGGGATGCTCAGCTTCTATTCCTCCGGTTACTTTCTCTGTCTTATTCTGATTCATTTCTGTTATTCAGGTTAGGTCCAGACCTCCATCTTACAAACAAATATGTCTTCTTTGGCTATTTCTGATTTTTTTGGGTTGCTTTTGTTGCTTTTATTGGAAAATACATTAAGATCTTGGTAGAAATACATTAAGAAACACTTGGGGTTTTCTGTGTTGCTGCCTTGGGTGTTGTGGTGAGATTGCAGTGATTAATATTGACTCAGAGTTAAAAACAAGATAAATAAATCAGTAGATGTACAGCGAAAGGGAATTGGCTCGTGCATCTACAGTGCAGGTTTGGGTGAAGAGGCACAGTGAAGATCCTTGGATTCACTTGTGGAACAAGAAGCCTACAAGAAAAGAATCCCTTGATTTTTCTCTTAACTAATGGCAAACCATCCAGGAATTGCCTAGTATTCAGGTACTTGTTTGAGTAACTAATATTAGTTGTCTAGATCTGGCCATGTTTCAGTTAAATAAGCCTGTGCCTTGATAGATAGGCTACCAGCTCATCTGTCTCCAAGCTGAAAGTTAAACACCTCCCAGTTGGGCATGGCTGAAGTACTGTCAGTCAATTCAAACATCGTTTACTCAGAAATACCGAATTTGTGGCTTCGTAAATATTATTTTCTTGATTGTATTTCTCTCTTTTTAGTTTTGGTGTACAAAAATCACCAACTGCTTGACAAAAAGTGGATTTCAAAATAGAATAAAAGATCTTTCTGGACTTTCTAGTTTTCCTTCACTTAGGAAGTATTCAGCCTTCCCAGGACATTTTTAGATGAAGGAAGAGATAGGTTTACAAGGGAAGATAGCTATGTCTGAAAATAGATGGGCTAGGGCCTTCCCCTCTCCCCCCAACAATAGAACAAAAATATTTGACATAAACGGTATTGGTAAGCTTTTGTTTCGTCTTCATTCTAGTAAGTGCTACTTGTCTGTAATCTTCAAACCCTAAAATTTGCCTAGTCTAAACCAAATATTGGAAGCAAAATCAGTGCTTCTAATAAATTCAAAGATTTAATATCTTCTCCCCTTTCTAAAGATAAGGGTGGCAAAACCTATTTTGTTTTAAACTACAAGCTCAGAACCTCAATCTGCAAAACACGAACATTCCAGAATACTCTTCTCTGATGTCATTAATTCATTTTGAGAGCTGATGTCAGCTCTCAAACACTAATGTGCACTTGCTTTTATTATTTTAGATGGCTTTATTGTACATGGTAACGTTCAACAATGAACCAGGAATTCCAGAATAGAAAGTATTATATACTGCAGTTGTATTAGACATAATTATCTGAGAAAACATTTGAAATACTGCAATTTCAGTAGTTTCAGTGCTGAATTTCTCAAGATTAAAAATGTAATAAAGCAAGGAATTTATTTTCTTATTTTGTGAATGACTATGTTAAATGAGTTTCACAAATGCCATTTTCCCCATGAATTTGAATGATTTACTAAGGGAGTTGAATCAGGCAATCTGGAATAACTGATGTTGCTGGGAGTCACAAGGGTGGATGATGTGACAGATTGCATTAGACAATGATCATGTTCCAGTTTTGCAAAACCTCTGTCAGAGTGCCATTGTGAGAGTCCATATTTGCCAGTTTTGTCAGAATCTCTTATTCCTGATTTCAAATCTGGGGGGTGGAGGGTGAGGGGGGTGTTTTCTATTTTTTTCTGGGGGTTTTATCTGTCTGCAGCAGGTTTGCAACTAAATCCAGTCCTGAGAGTTAAGGCATACTTTCTCCTTTAGTATGGACAGTATTAAAATCTGTGCACATTCAGTGAGGCTTTATGTGGCAATTCAATACTATTCCTTACATGTGCTTTCAGCATGTTTCTTGGGGTATAACTGACTGGAAGTTGGTAAAGTACTCTATAGCTGGTGAGTAAAAAGGTTAGTTGTGTTGATGTTAGAGTACAATGGCTAACAAGCAACGAATGTCTCTTTCACAGATAGAAAAATGTAAAGTAATGGCATCTAAGAAGAAGCCCCTCTGGCTTGAATTTAAATGTGCAGATCCAACAGCTTTGTCAAATGAAACCATAGGCATAATCTTTAAGCATGGAGATGACCTCCGTCAGGATATGCTGATTTTACAGGTATGGTAGCTAAATGTATAAACTTAATAACATGAACATTTTAAAATACTTTAAAATTGGTTTACTTTTCAGCAGTATGTATACCTTACTTTTACTGTCCATATGACGTACAAGGTTGTCTTTTGTTTTTTAAACCGTATGGCAAGGGTGATGTCAAAACTGGGTCTGCTTTCTCGTTCTACAGGTTTTTTACGTTAACTGTGCTGTGGGTTGACCCCAGAATGGGGAAAGAGAAAAGGAAGAGTAAAAGCAAGAAAAATTGTGGGTTGAGATAAAAACTGTTTAGTAAGCAAAGGAGAAGTGGAAGAAGGTAGAAAGAAAACAAAACAGATGACGCAAAGGTGGTCACCCATGGGTAGACCAATACCCAGACAGTTCCTGTTCAAAAGAAGGCTAACCTGCCTGAATCCCCTTCCTCTCTGTGTTATTGCTGAGCATGACGTTATTCAGCATGGAGTATTTCTTTGGTTAGTTCCGGTCATCTGCCTGGTTGTGCCCCCTCCCAAACTCCTGTGCACCCCCAATCTCTTCATAATGGAACAGAGTGAAAAACAGAGGCAGCCTTGACATGCTGGGAACACTGTTCAGCAATAGCTGGAACACCACTGTGTTACCAACGTTGCTTTGGTCACCAACCTAAACCCCAGCACCATATGAGCTGCTCTGAAGAAAATTAACCTCTTCATAGCCAGACCCAGTACATGCTGTTACCCTGTTTTCTCCTGCCATGTGCCATACATACTTCACATTCAGGTGTTTTAGAGGAGTCTTACTTAGTGCAAGACGGCCAATTTTTCTGATGAATCATATTTATCATTTATTTATGCAACGTGTGAAGTTACAAATGAAAAAGAAATCAGCAGGTAGCATTGCTCTAGTAATATTTCGGTGATTGTTCTGACAAACTGGTTTGTTATCACTTTTGGGGATATCTGTGGGAGAAGTATATACTTGCTAGGGTATTCAATCTCAGCTCGTGTAGAAATCGTGCAATTTATTTATTAATAATTTGTGTAACAGTAGAGATTGCCTGGGCACAGGACAGATGAGGAAATATAAACCCTAGTTCTGTAACTGATAATCTTGAATGGCTGCACACTTTTTGTATCTATCTCTTTACCTGTAAAACAGACAAGTAAATTTAAACCCATCTCAGAAGTCTGGGTTTTGTTATTTGTGTAACAATGTCCAAATAATTTCAGATAATTTGGCATATATTTTTGTTTTTACTAGATTCTTCGAATTATGGAATCCATTTGGGAAGCAGAATCTTTGGACCTCTGTTTGTTACCGTATGGCTGTATTTCCACAGGGAACAAAATAGGTATATGATCACCCTTATTGTGACTGGAAATTCAAAATACCATAGTTACAGAAGTTGTGCGTGGGAGAACTATTAGAATAGTATATATGCACTCTGGTCCTGAGATAAATAGCAGTTTAATGCACTTTCTGTGAGGCGTCCTCAGTTGTGTCTTAACAATGGTTTCTGCCCTTCTGATGGGTATTCTTCAACTGCTGCAGTAGCTTAACTGACTCTGATTCTTGTACAAGTTCAACTGTTTGGGTCCTGCTGCAAGTTTCTCTTTAATAACAATATTTGGTATGAGAAAGCAGCAAAAGTGAGTGATTTATTCAAGATGTTTGATAAGAATAAAATAGAGAAAAGAGTTTGTCCTGGGTTCAGCAGTAACAGTCATTTTTCTCCTTCTTAGTAGCTGGTGCAGTGCTGTGGTTTTGACTTTCAGCTTGGGAACAGCGCTGATAACACAGATGTTTTTAGTTGTTGCTTGGTAATGTTTACTCTGACCAAGGACTTTCTGAGTCTCATGCTCTGCCAGGGAGGAGGGGAAGCCGGGAGGAAGCAGAGACAGGACACCTGACCCAAACTGACCAAAGAGGTATTCCATACCACAGCACGTCATGCCCAGGATGTAAAATATGGACAAGGACCCGGAAGGGCTAGATCACTGCTTGGGTCGGGCTTGGTATCGGTCGGTGGGTGGTGAGCAGTTGTATTCTCCTCCCTTGTTATTTCCCTGATCATTATTATTACTGATGGTAGCAGCAGTGGTTTGTGTTATACCTCAGTTACTGGACTGTTCTTATCTCAACCCGTGGGAGTTACATTGTTTCGATTCTCCTCCCCATCCCTCCTGCAGCAGGAGGAGGAATGGGGGGAGTGAGAGAGAGACTGCATGGTTCTGAGTTACTGGCTGGGCTTAAACAATGAGAGTTCTTTTTGATGCCCAAAGTGGGGCATGAAGGGTGGAGATAACGACAGATCTGACCAGAGTGTGTCTAATCATAGTTGTGATAAGTTGCTTTGTATTAATAGTCACTCATCACAATGCTGATTTCTTGGCTCTCAAAGTTGTTGCTCTTGATCTCACAGTTTCAGCATGTCGTACCTTACTTACAGCAGGTATTTGCTGTGTTAGTGTTTATCAGCTGGGGGCCTTGGGCTAAGGTTCTTGTTTCAATGCACTTTATGATAATGACTTGTAATACAGTAGACTCATTGATCATGAACTGATCTGGCTTGCGTTCCCAGTGGTCACCACCTCTATACCGTGGGAGGTATTTAATAGAAGTGTTTAGCAATTACACATCCTTTTTCCCCTCCTCGGGTGGTCAACCTGTGAGGGAGACATTCTGTTACCTTCCCAGCCCCCCCACCAGACCGTTTACAGCATCATTTGAGAGTTCTGAAGCTTTTGAATGGCCTTTAGGTGCCCTTGAGACCTGCTTGCTGATTGTGATGGGGATCACCATGTTGGCACGCATACAGAGTGTGTTTTACCCACAACCATTTCATCTGATCTCGAAAGTTAAGCAGAGTCGAGTTTGGGTCTTGTTAAAATAGCAAAACCTTTATGTTCGTTCCCTGACCTAAAGCTTCATACCATATACAAGAAAGAAGCAATGACATTACTCAACAGGGTGCTCACAAAATATTTCTCATGGGACATTAGTTCCTGCAGCACAGATGAACTATTTTCCTGAATTCCAGTTGCTTACAAATGTTCTGGAGAACCACACACCAGTGTGATGGTGTGTAGATGGACTGGGTTGCATGGCAAGTTTTTGACGGGGAGGGCTGCAAGGGTGGCTTCTGTGAGAAGCTGCTAGAAGCTTCCTCCGTGTCCCATACAGCCAATGCCAGATGGCTCCAAGACAGACCTGCCACTTGCCAAGGCTGAGCCCATGAGTGACAGTGGTAGGGCCTCTGGCATAATGTATTTAAGAAGGGGAGAAAGTTACTGCATAGGAGCATTTGCAGCCATACAGAGGAGTGGGAATATGAGTGAGCAACAAGTTGTTCTCTGCAGACAGCAAGATCAGTGAAGAAAGAGGGAGAGGAAGTGCTCCGAGTGCTATGGAAGAGACCTACACTGGAGCAGTTCATGAAGAAGTGCAGCCCATGGGAAGGTCCCATGCTGGAGAAGTCCATGGAGGACTGAGTCCTGTGGGAGGGACCCCATGGTAGAGCAGGGGGAAGAGTGTGAGTAGTCCTTCTCCTAAAGAGGAAGGAGCGGCAGAGACAATGTGTGATGAGCTGACCACAGCCCCCATTCGCTGTCCCCCTGCACTGCTAGGGGGGCAGAAGTTACAGAATTCAGGAGCAAAGCAGGGAAGAAGGGAAGGGTGAGGGGAAGGTGGTTTTTAAGATTGATTTTATTTTTCATTATCCTACCCTGATTTGATTGGTAACAAATGAAAGTGATTGCCCCAACTCAAGTCTGTTTTGCCCACAGCAGTAACTGGTGAGTGATCTCTCCCTGCCCTTATCTCAACCCACAAGCCTTTTGTTATATTTCCTCTCCCCTGTCCAGCTGAGGAGAGCAGTGATACAGCAGCTTTGGTGGGCACCAGCCAGGGTCAACCCACCACCATAGAGCACCTGATCAGCTCTGGAAGAGTCCATTTCCATCCAGAAATGCCAAACTTATAGATCCTCATGGCTCCAAACTGACTCTTTATGGGTGGATTTGTGTATGTTATGTGTCTGAGCACATCCACACTGCAGTTTCCTAGTATCCAGATAATACAGAATTGACTGTAGAGTCAGTTTTGCTGAGCAGTTCTGGAATGAGTAGCTGGAGGAAAGCCTCCTCTGTGTAGAAAAATTGGCCATGGCCAAATGAAGATATTGTGCTGGAAAAAAAAATGCTTTGGCTGGTATAAACAATGTGCCAGTGAGATGGATTAGCAAGTCCAGCTCTGCCATTTACTTAAAGCGTGAACATGTGTAAAAATTAGCAAGTTTGTTAATTACTGTCATCGGTGTAGCTGGCAGTACGGTAGTAACTGCATGGATTGGTAAAATAATGATAATATAAATATTGCAATATGTCTCCCGTGATCTCCAGCTTTCTAGATCTTTTCTTTTCCAGAATTACATTTTGCTTTATGGCTCAAACAAGAATGAACTGAGTGCTGGCAGAATTAAGAGCTCTTTTTTGTATGTTTGTAATGCACTTCCTCTCTAAAAAACATTGCCACATAAATTTTTTGTTATCCTTTCATTTGACTTCAAGATATCTCAGCACTGAAGAAAACCCAAACTCACTGATAAAACACTTGGCAGTGTGGCACAAAAGTGTTTCTCCCAGTATAGGTCTTTTAAAATCAAATAACTTACATTGATAATAGTCTAACAATAAAGGAAATTGAACAGTACATATCAAAATACCAACTGTAACTATACGGAGGGTTGGGTTTCTTCCTTTCCTTTAAGTATGTTACAACCAACCTAATTTTTAGAGAGATTTTTCAGATTTAATTCAATTTTATTTAAAAATGTCTAAGGACAATGTAATGTATTGCAAAAATGGGGGAAGGTGGAGGAATTTTGCCGGTGATCCTAGCGTCTTTATATTCAAGTTCCTGACTTCATTATTCTTTCGTGAATTTGTGATTGACCCCCCATTCTTTTATCTCAAGGAAATAATAGTTTATTTCCCTGTATACAAGGGGGAAGTGTTAGACTTTAGCATCCTTTCAGCACCACAGTAGGGGCATGGTTAATCACATCAAGACTCCTGTTGGGTTTGCTGAGAATACCTGCAGCCTAAATTAGAAATACCCACTGGGGGACACTGAGGTAGAGCTTATGCTTGTTTGGAAGCAAACCAAAGAGTAGTGGCTTGAAAATGTTCTTTCACAGTATTCATATGTGGTTTTCTTCCAAGCTTCTTCTTCCCTCCCTCTTAGTATATCCGTGGAACCTGGGGCAGTTTCCGTGTATTGGCACAAGAACAGCCCCCCATTTTGTAGCGAGCACAGGGAACCAGCCATGTGTCTCCCACCTGGGGCTGTCATCGTCTCCTCTATAGGGCTTCCTCAGTCTGTTGAAGGCATCTGCATTCAGTGCACTTTGCAGTTTTGGAAACATCCGTCCTTTCCACTGCTGCTGCCAAACAGATCTCTGCAGGAGAAGCTTTTTCTTCTATGTATCACTGGGAAAAGGCCATACCCTATTCTCTCTCCCTTTGACATGGCCATATGTTCCTAGCTCTGAGAGGCAATTATCACTGCTTACTATGCTGCATCGCTGCCAAATGTAAGAAGTTCAAGCTGGCACTTAATGTAAGAGTCACCTGCTTTAATACAGCAGATCCCCAGAAACACATAGCACAGTGCATTTACTGCTGCACTTCCTCCCAGCTGAGTACAGCCCAGCTGAGATCCCAGTTACTGAAGCCTAGGACTAACCGTACCTTCAGAGAGACATATCTGTAGTTAGAAGGATTTGCCAGTAGATCTGTACTATTCCAACAGATAACTCTTTTTTTTACCATGCTATCTTTAAAATACTTTGTCAGAATAAGCAGCACAACATTCTGTGTAGGTTTTATACCACTCTTACAGCAGTGCAGCAGAGAATGATCAGTAAAGGGTTTTCATTAGCAGCTGCTTTAAGATCTAGGGACTTTTCAGACTGCTAATCAACATAGCTATGCTGGGAGAAGTTCTAAATGCAAGAGGGAGCAGAAGATGGCTCCTGTAACAGCTCCACTCCCTTGGAATCAAGGAGCTGTTGGCCGGTAGAGGGAGATTTGTGAGCACCGGCAGGGGAAGCCTTTTGAGCAGCTGGAATGGGATCTGGAGCTCGCTCCCAGGAGGAAAACAGCAGCTTAACAAGCGCAGACCAAAACGCAGAGCTTTTAAATTTGTTGGTGTTGGCAGTGGGTTTTGGAGGTCTTATTTCCACGATAGTTTTATTACAGATAAATCAGGGCCACTGTCAAGATGGAAGAAATACCTCCAGAGGGTATTCAGCCGCGACTCGAGCCACGCATGGAAGGCAGAGGCAGGAATAAACTCCTGTGTTGTTACTCTGCTACTGAAAACTTTGCACATAATTCAGTAATTGCAAAAGGGTAGGACCGTGACTAGATAGAAATTAATCCATTTCAGAGAGAGTCAGAATGAAACTGAATCAGAAACTGCTTTGAATGACTTTGGGAAGAAAGGGATGTTTCGGTTTGCTTGCTTATCTTTGAGCTGGAGCTGAAGCTAGGCTCTTACCTAGAGGACACTACTGAACCTGAATCAGAGGAAGAATATATATTTCCAGTTACCAAATAAGTTCAACTAAAATCTGACCTTCCTCCCTACAGGCAGTGCCCAGTATGAGGGCAGACTGCATTTGCTTGTCTTGGCTACATGCAGGGCTGTGTTGCAGCCTGTTTCTGCTTTCCTCTCTAGCTCCCCCTCCATTGCATGCCACGTTAGTATGAACAGTGCAAGTCTTTGTTTCTGCACCATATTGCTGTGATGTGTTGATTTGCTTTTGTGAGGATCTGTGCAGGTTAGGGACCAACACCTGGGGCCCAACAGCCAGAGCTTTCCACCAGCAGTGCCACTGTAGCTCACTGTGTACTGGTATTTCTGAACCTTTCTGTGCATATCCACACTTTAAGTTTAAATTGGATTTACTGCAGGAAGGTTGGCTTTGTTCCTCTGCCACAGCTCTGGCAACATTTGCATCCCTTGGCTGCTGCAGTGCTGCAGCTTCTCTCCAGCTCCTCAAACTTGTGAAGTTGAAGAGAAGCAGATGAGAATGTGAATGCTACCTGGGCTTCTGCAGGGGATGAGGAGAGGAGATAGTTCCTCTCCTGGGGAAAAGCCTTATGCAGAGGGTCCTTACTCATCATGTGATTCTTTCCATTATCAAAGGTTTTGTGTTCTCATGAAGGAGAAAATTTAATTCAATACACATTAGTATAGGTTTAATAACTTCTAATTTCATCCTTGTTTCCTCCAGGAATGATTGAAATAGTGAAAGATGCTACAACAATTGCCAAAATCCAACAGAGTACAGTTGGCAACACTGGTGCATTTAAGGATGAAATACTAAACCAGTGGCTCAAGGAAAGATGCATGATTGAAGAGAAGGTGAGTTCTTTGAATTTTTAAGTAGGATTCTCAAATGCACCATACTAATTTGGGAGCACAGAGCCCGTACAGTTGTGTCTGTGTTACTTGACATGAGTTTGAAAAATCCATTCATTTTCCCTGTACCGAGCCATGGGTGTCTGTGGAAGAGCCTTTAGGATCCAGCTGGCAGCAGAGCTCCTGCGAAACAAGATGCTTTAGAAATGACTTCTCTGTCAGTGATATTTAGAAGTGATACATGAGATGTAGATTGAAAGGACATCCAAGAGCACTGGAAGGCAGTGTGAGTTTAGAGAATTAAAAGACGGGTTTGGGTACTCACAACTCCTTTGCTCTGGTAGGTCCACTGACCTACAAGAGAGCTTTCTGACAGCTTCTTTTCTCACAAAGCATGGGCAACTGTGTGCTTATTTTATTTGTGCTAAGGGATAGTGCCTGCTCACACAGTACGGCGGGTGCCATGCAGGGCTGTTATCTTAATCTTTGCTGTGCAGCAGTATATTTTATAAGACAGTTGATAGATACATGTTGAAAGAAAGGTGTATGGCTTTGAGAATGACTGAATTTGGTTTCTAGCATTGAAGCATTTAACATCTCTACGATTTTTGTTTAGTTTCAGGCAGCTGTGGAAAGATTTGTTTATTCTTGTGCTGGATACTGTGTGGCAACTTTTGTACTTGGAATAGGAGACAGGCACAATGACAACATTATGATTACAGAAACAGGTGAGTTGTTATTTGAGGCTGTCATAGAAGAAGAGGGGACTGTCTATACTTAACTAGATTTGTCTTTAATTTTAATCAATAATGCATTCAACAATGAATGAAGAGATACAATTCGGTTCTGTCAGCATTGCTTACATGTTCAGGTCCTCCTGTGACATAGACATATATCATCACCCCTTCTGGCCCTCAAGTAGGCTAGAGATATTTATCATTAATAATACCATTCTTTTCCAAGGATGAGTTTGTTATGAACTATGTCCCACTAACAAACTACACAAACTATATAAAACTAATTTTGTTTAGTATCTGAGATATAAAATACAAAAAAACCTAAAAAGTTGGGAGCTGTTCACCTGTCTGAAGTGTTGATGTGGGTCTGGTAGTGTTCAGGGGAACTGTATCCGTGTCAGAATCATAGAATAGTTAGGGTTGGAAAGGACCTTAAGATCATCTAGTTCCAACCCCCCTGCCATGGGCAGGAACACCTCCCACTAAACCATGCTACCCAAGGCTATGTCCAATCCAGCCTTGAACACTGCCAGCATGCGCTCCAGATGGAGCATTCACAACTTCCCTGGGCAACCCATTCCAGTGCCTCACCACCCTTACAGTAAAGAATTTCTTCCTCATATCCAATCTAAACTTCCCGTGTTTAAGTTTGAACCCATTACCCCTTGTCCTATCGCTACAGTTCCTCATGAAGAGTCCCTCCCCAGCATCCCTATAGGCCCCCTTCAGATACTGGAAGGCTGCTAGGAGGTCTCCACGCAGCCTTCTCTTGTCCAGGCTGAACAGCCCCAACTTTCTCAGCCTATTCAGATGTTACTGGGCTATTTTCACTTTGAGGAACATAATTGCTCTATGCACCTTTGTTAAAAATCCTAGCAAATGAGTGTATGTGGACTGTATTGGTTTTGCTGCTGAAGTCTGTGGGATTGTTGCAATCCTCCTGAAAGAACCACCACCTTTTCATACTACAAACTTCGAGAATTCTTTCGGTAGCTGCACATTGTTTCATCGTTAATTTTACAGAAGGGACCCCTGAACAAGCCATACATGTGGAGGAGTTTTATTTGGTCTCAGAAATTAACTTCCAGTTTCATGAACCACTTGCTTCATAATTAGTCTTTACATAATGCTAAGAGACAGAGAATACTTTTGGGCTTAGTTAGAGGCTGTATATTTAGTATTAAACATATTCTAGTTAAAGTTTTACGAGTTGAAGGTTAGAAAGAAGTACTACCCTGAAGGCAGGAATGAGCTAATTGAAGACCACAGTAAAAAAGTTCATCCATAAGTCCATGAGGAAAAGAAGACAAAGAAATGCTTCCATATAGATATTATAGATAACATAATAAATATAACATATTATGACTTTATATGACATAACACGACATGACACAACATCATAACATAACAATGTTAGAGCCTATAGGCAGAAAATGAAGCACAGGTCAGTAGATATGGAGACAGAGAAAGAAATGTTATTCTGTTGTGGTCAGGATGAGGTTTGCCTTAGTCTTTAACAGGAGCTGTCTTGAATGACAGAAGCCATAAGGATGTCAGTCTGAAAGGCCTGCAGAGAGTAGAACTGGTAGGTTGGGAGGACTCTGAAAGTGGCTAAAGTGTTCTTGACAGTTTATTGCATTTGAGCCTAACTGTGACTTCTCTTTATGAAGGTAACCTTTTCCATATTGATTTTGGCCATATTCTTGGGAATTACAAAAGTTTCCTTGGAATTAATAAGGAAAGAGTTCCTTTTGTGCTGACTCCAGATTTTCTGTTTGTCATGGGGACTTCTGGAAAGAAGACAAGTCTCCATTTCCATAAATTTCAGGTAAATAGTGAATATCTAGCTGCAAATCATTTATGCGATGTTTTTTACTCTCTGAAATTAGTATTAGTGTCTTAGTTTTCAAAGGTATTTCCTGGATATTATGTTAATAAAATTTACCAAATCATAATAATATTCTGGGATATTTTAGGCCCAAACAAGAGCAAAAATTATCTGTAGCATTATAGGTACTAGAATTCAACAATCCACGAAGCCACACTGGAAAGCTTCAGTTAGCAGTAGACCGAATAGGCAATCCTTTCTTTGTTTCTTGTCTTGATTGTCTTTGTAGAGGACTTCAGTATTTGTGCAATTGTAGGCTCAGCACTGAGCAGAGGCTGCCATGCAGTACGAGAGGTGTTCCTCAGCTGGCTTTGCTGGTGTTATTCCCTCCTGGTTCTGCTCTTGTGTTCTGGAGCAAAACACTACTGCATGTGAATAGAAATCTGCAGTGACCCTGAGCTATGCCAGATTCTGGTTTTGTGAATTGAATGCATTTAGCACTCAGAAAGAAAAGAATGTTGTTAAAACTCTATTCTGCTGCAGCCTCTATTTGCAATTAAGCCCCTCAAAAAAAGTTGTGATTTTCCAAGCTTGTGTAGGACCTGAGGAAAGCAAAATGCTGTTTAGTGTGTTTAATGAAATGGCTGAGAGTGTGGCTGAGCAGAAGAAAATGGATGTCTGGGGTATTAATCCTGTGCTCATCTTTAAGCACTTTAAATCAGTGCCTGATTTAAAAAGCAGGTTCCCTATAATATCAAACTAAAAAGTCTCCTCCAGAGTGTGAGTCAAAGCAAAAGCCGAACTTAGGTGTTCTGGATTCCCTGTCGATAAACCCGTCTCTCTCTCCCATGAGGAGTCCGGTTTTCTAACCTGAGTACCTGATAAAGGTTCTTACTGCTGGATAGTGAATATGCCCCTTTGAACATATACATGACTGTACAGCAAATAACGAGGCAATTGCCATCCTTGAGCCCAGACTTCTGAAAACAGCTAAAGATCAAGGTGTGACTTTTGAGTCTTTATTTTGCGCAAGGACAGGCTTTATCACAGTGCAGGGGTTTTGAAGGGGCTTGTAGCTCAAAAGATTTAAGAGCAGGGTGCATTTTGCTGTGGAAATGCTGAGCCCAGGCTCTCAGAGAAGCCTGTGAGCTGTGCTGTAAGCAGAGAAGATGCTGTGGCCGCAGCTGTAAGCCATGTGCAAGTGTGGGGCTGAAACACCACGCTAGGGTGTGTCATTTCATAGAGGACTTCTGTTCTGGAAGCAGGAAATAGCTTAAAATGTGAAGTGTGCTAATGGAGAATTGGAAGACCTGTTAGTGTCTGCACTGAGGTAATGCTGTGTTCATATATATGGGTCTTACAGCTTTTTAGAGACCATCTAGCCTTTACTTCAGCAGCCCAAACACCAAAAGCAAAAGGAGGGGATTTTGGTCTTAATCTCTCTTCAGTAAGCCATGCCTTCACCATACACTCCTGGGTTTGACCAAATACATATTTTGTTATTCTGGTACATATTTCTAAATACTGCTACCATCCCAGTAGTGCAGATGGTCTAGGAATGCTGTGATAGTGCCAATGTCATTTCTGCTACTGCCATTAACCAGATGAAAGGTAACTAAAATAGTAATAAAGAGCAAGATCTGCATCACATATTTTGCTGTAAAAAAATATGTGCTTTAATTGTATGGTCAGAGTACAAAAGTAAACAAAATTATAGCTTCACTTTTCAACTGGCTGATGGCGTCATGTTTCCTAATACTGAGGGATTCATTCAGTGTGTCTGCCGGTTCTTTCATGTATTAATGGGGAAGCCCCATTATTTATCCTTCATTAATTTTTAAGAGCATCTCTCATTGATTTGTACTTCAGCTACACTAAAATAGGCTATACTTTAGAGAAATGGTTTGGGTTTTTTTACAGGCTTTTTTGTTTTTAATAGTTTAAAATATCTACTCTTAAAAACCTTATTTCTCTGTCACCTATTGGTTACAGTCCATACAGATGTGTGAGCCATAGCTCATACTGCAGGTGTCAGAGCAAGTTAATTAAACAAATAAACTTGACCAGAGTATAGTTTGTTATTAGTGGACTTCTAAAGCTGTCAGTGGCTTGGCAACTTTTCTGGAACTAGCAATAAAGCTCATTCCCATTAGCTCTTAATCCAAATGTTGTTTCCCTTTTAGTTTGCGTTTGTTATGATGGTTTAATGAAAACTCTAGGCCCAAGGTTATTAATGACATTGCAGAAATGCTTAGTAGAAAGCAGTATTTGATGGTCTTTCATCCTAATTGCAGAAATGTATTTAAGCATGACTTCATCTGAGAAGACAAGTATTTTTCTGTTCCGTCTACTAATTTTCCAGCTGCCTTAGTACTGTCCAGATTTCTCTTGCTGTAAGTGTCATATGTGGTGGTATTTCCTTCCCAGACTGGTTGAAACCAATGCAGCTCTCTTGAATCCTATGCACATGCAGCTCTTCACTTCTTACTTGTAGAAAGATCTTCATAGTCTTTTGAGCTTTGTCCACTTAATTATTATTAGTTTGCCTAAAACTGATATTTTTTGCATCAAGTTTTGAATGCATTTTTTATTCATTATATTTAATTTATTTGATTCATTATTTTTTCATTAGTCCTCTGCCTTGATACAGAGCTGTATTTTCAGTACTAATAAAATTCCTCTATACCTTTTGTTTACAAAATCTGATGTATTTGATTGTCAAATAAAGGTGACAGAAAGGAAAAGGGTGTCCAGTTCATCATTGAGAAATACTTACTTGTAGTGTGCTGTACAGGGAAGGGATGGCCTGTGTAACAGAGCTTGGACACCTTGTATTATAAAAATGCCTGACCTTTAGGATACCAATACGTGGGACAGTTTCAGGGTCTCAAAATAATTATTCTTTATTGTCTGTTGGACAACAGGATTTTGGTTTATCCTCGGTTCCTATCATTTTGCCTGTGGCTTTAGATTAGTTAGCAGCTTCCTTCTTAATCCCATGGTAAACATCTTGACACATACGTATGTGTTATTTTTGGTTCTCTTTGCCTCTCTTAGAAGTGTAAAAGTCAGTTTCCTTGGAAGATGTTAATTCAAAGCTCCATTCAGCTCCTGTCTGAATAAATAACTGTAACAGGCAGATACACGATTTTTTCATCCTTTGAATTCCTGGAAGGAAGTGCTTTTGAGATGCAGCGATGCCAGGTTCTTGACTGCATAATTGTTTTCTGTCTCAGACACCTGCATTAGTGAGATGCATCATCCATACCAAAACATAAAACCTTCTTTGATATAACTATAAAGAGATTTCATCCCTTTCAAGGGGAACAAAACACACACTAACTCTTGTGACAAGATTTCCCTGTTTGAAGTTGATAATACATAAGCAGAATTTATTTCTTCTTTTTTATTTTTTCCTCCGGTGTCATGGAGAGAAGCTAATCCCTGTGATAAGATGATGGTGCTTTCTGTTGTGAATTATGCTTTGTCCATTGTGTTTTATCTTCTGCTTTGCTAGAGCTAAGCTAACATTAAAGTTCGTAAGTATGATCTTATTTCAGGACAGAATTTATTCGGAAACAGTGAAAGGTTTAACAGGAAAAAAGAAACCCTATAGACAGATCTTCGACATAGCATCTTCCTTCCTTATTATCTTCCTAACCTGTCTGATTGGTTGTCCTGGTGTTACTGATGCGAACAGTGAAAGATGTTAAGGTTATTTATGCACTTCTTACTGTTTCTAAAGGAGAAAGAACCCATATACCTTGTCAAAAATTACGCTGTGTTTTAGAGGGCTGATGAGATTTGCTGGAACTTCCCATAAAAATATTTGGCTTTCTTAAGAATTCTGTAATAAATTCGTATACATTTGTGGGAAGGGTAAATTGGATATTTAATTGGGTAAGAACTACCATGCTTCAGCTTTGACTTTGACCTTCTTGGAAATATTTTTCCCTTTTTACATTACTGCATTGCAGGCCCTATTTAACTTTCTACTATATGATTGATTTCTTCATGGCATTGTCTTCCTTAAGATGTTATTTCTAAAACTAAGTGAGTAATAAATTTAATATAAGAAATAATAATTTCATTTTCTGTATTAGTCACTTAGCATTAAATCTCTTTCAAAAAGCATAGCTCGTTTTTCCACACTGCAGAAATTTCTTTCTTCTAAAGGTTATGTTGTTAAGCACAGATTACTTATATAGGAAAGTGGAAAAGCAGTGAAAAATAAATCGCTGGAATCCAGTATGACAGTGTGGAAACATGGAAGTCCTACAGCAAGACAGTGTGCCTGAAAACTAGAGCTGTCAGCTGGAAAAATGTCTCAGAACACCAAGCCTGAAAAAGCTTCCCCGTTAAATTAGCCATCATCTCTGCAAAGTTAATAGGTATATGTATAAAATGAAGAACAGTCCCCTGGAGGTGCTGCTTTATTCAGTATCGCTTGCCATCCGTGGCCTTTAAATGGGAGCATACCAATTGGAAAGGAAGACAATGAATTCTCTCTGTCTTTTTTAATAGCCACAGAAAAAGATTAGGGAAATTAATTTGAAATTTTGGTGAAGGTAAGGTTTTATGCTTCAATAATTGATACAATATTATTGAAAAGAGCTGTAGTTTGTACCCCAAAACAGTACTTGTTGCCCCAAGATGTGGTGATGAACGAAATAATACCAAGTAACAGACGCAAAAGTTGACTTTGTGTTTCTGCTCAAGTAAACACTCTGTTGGGTCTCCTCTCTGATGTACTCCAGTGGTTGAATAGTGTTGGCGAATAGTCCTGTGAAATTCCTACACCATCCCTCAGTTCACCTCATCAGTTAACAAAAAATTCTTCTCTCTTGTAGGATGTATGTGTGAAGGCTTATTTAGCTCTTCGACACCACACAAACCTGCTGATCATCCTGTTCTCCATGATGCTAATGACTGGAATGCCGCAGTTAACCAGTAAAGAGGATATTGAGTATATCCGGGATGCACTGACAGTAGGGAAAAGCGAAGAAGATGCCAAAAAGCATTTTCTTGATCAGATAGAGGTTTGCAGAGATAAGGGCTGGACTGTGCAATTTAACTGGTTTTTACATCTTGTGCTTGGAATCAAACAAGGAGTAGAAAAGCATTCTGCTTAATGTTTTATGTAAATGAAGTGTGGGTGTGAATAGGAGGTTAGTGAAGCTACGTGTTATTTATGAATTCAGAATAAATGAGCAGTCAGAATTGCCTTTACTTTGCTGGCAGCTTAAATGGATCTTCTAAAAAGGCAAGAACTTTTTCTCTGGCCCTCCAGAAGGTCTTCCCGCAGACAAGATTTTCTTTGGTTTTTAATGTCCAATGACACTTCATGTTGCTGGATTCTTCTCGCTAGGTGCTTCGCTGATGTGGCCTGCATTTTTCTTGTTTTCTTTAGCAAAAATGTTGGATAAATATGAAGGAGGAGCTTGAGTAAGATGATAACCTGCAAATTCAAATAGAAATCCTCTGTGACGTTAATTGCTCGAGGGTCAGGCCCTTCGAAAGCAGAAGGATTTATTTCATATCTATAGTCCTATTGAAATCCCTGTAGGCGGTTCACGTCTTTCTCAGGATGGCTTTCACTCGAGTGTTCTTCACCCACACCCTTCTCTTCTGTCCCTTCCTTAACACTTTGTCCTTTTTGGATCTTAAATATGTTGTCAGTAGAAACAGCTTTGGCTCCACCACTGGAGGAGATAACCTTACTGTTGTTGTAGCCTCCTGACATAGACAACTGAGCTTGACTCTCCTGCCAGGAGAACTTTGGAGTTACCTGGAAATTTCTCAGGTTTGAACCTGGAATTTTGAAGGTTTCATTTTGGATGTTTTTTACTGCATTTTTTAATGAGGAATATCCATATTCTATTACAGATTCTATTCTTACTGTAAAGTTACTAAACTTCCACCTGGGTAGTAAAAGCCTTGTAGAAAACACATTTGTACTTCCTTATTCCTGATAAAATCCTTATGTAAGAGTAATTGCCATTTTACCAAATATTTGAGAAACCCAAAGTTATTTATTCTTTGGAGATATATTTTTGGGATATACCTAGAAGGAATTACATGTAATCTTTGAAATTGTGTATATTTTGCTATTTATTTTTAAATTCCTTAAGAGATTCTACTACTGAAAAAGCTATTTATGAAAGAAAAAAACCCTTATCTTGAATATTTGAACTGAAAAGAGGAAAAAATGGGCAGTGTTAAATAGAATCTTAACTTCTCTACTGTAGGATACCTGCAAATCATTAAATCTGCCGGTGGTAGGACAGGAAAACACCAGACAGCATGAATTAGTGTTTGACTTGAATTATTACGGTATACTTCCTGCTAGTTGATTTTTACCAAAGAGAGAAGATGGCTTACAATATTGCTTTTTTGCACTTGTGCCTGTGTAATTTCTTCTTTCATTGTAGTGTTACATGGGTTGTACATTACATATCAATGATTAACTGAACTTCTTAATTCTGTTACCGTTTGCTTTGATCGTGTCACAGAACTGTTCAGATTTTAACTACTGCTACCACTGTTACTACCGACTGTGTTCTTGAAGGATTCTTAATAAATGTACTGTAATTGGTGTCTCAGTTATGAGATGCAGCCAATCTATTCTTGAAGTGTAGATGTTCAGTCGGTTACTGTGCGCAGCTATTTTGGATGTATGTGGCAGACTCTAGCCAGGGAAATCTAAAAAGTTAAAATGTATTCTGTTGTTCTGTTCTGGTACATTATTATTCTGTGCAAGATAGGTTGAAGACCGTGCTAAAATATAAAGTAAATGGTGAATATTGTCTGTAAAATTATATTTTTAGATTTGTACTTTATGGATCTGAAATAAATGGACATGTTCTATTCGTTTGCTTAGCACTCATGAGTAAGCAGCTCAGCCCACAATACATGTAAGTATTTTTTATTCAGTTACTTGAAGACTATGTAAGCTCAGTAAGAAATCATATTTGAAGTCCCACTGAGAGAAATTGGTTTAGTTCCATATTAATAACGCCGTATGATGTCAGATATCTCAATTTTAATAGAGTATTAGAATTGCAATTATTATAATTGTAAAATGTGAATAGAATATTACCACTTTCTGAGAGCGCTTTATTCACTCCTGGTATGTTCTCGAAAGAAAAATCTGAAGATTTCAGTGAGTTTCTAGTTTTTAAAAGTAGATCTACTGCTAAATTTAACTCCAGCAAGGGGAAATAAATGCTAACCATGATTTCAAGGGAAATGGCCTCCATTTGCAGAAAAAAGGTCTACAAGAGATCTGCACCCAGAGGAAAGCAGTTTATCCTGCACTAAGCTCAGGCTGATGAGTTTTATCAGCGCTTTACATTGTCTTATGTTGAATTGTGTACAGTGTTTGTTACAGACACCTGAAACACCTCTGGGCTGAGCTAATTAGCAGATTTCATTACTTTCCTTGCCCATGAAGCCTATGGCTGAGCTGCCTGGGCAGTGCTGAGCTGCCTTGTGTCTTCCATGGAAGACCACCTCTATATTAGGCATGGGGTGTTTTGCCAGCCTGGCTTCTGGGAGATCAAAAGTAGCCGCTTACCGGCACATTCATATGGCTGAGTTAGCTGTCTATCTATTGGCTTTCGTGCGCCTCTGGAAACCTCCACCCACCACTGACTTTGTTTTCTGGCAAGCCCTGACACAGGGCAGAGATGTTTTTTGAAGCAGCTCAGCTTCAAGGTGGAGTGGAATTGCTTTTCTGGTGGGGACATGGGCACAAGTACACCCCTGCCTGTCCCCATGTAGGATGCAACCATCATTTTCTGCAGTGGTGGCTGCATACCCAAGGCCTTGAAAGCTGGAGCCTTAGCACAGCCACCACTGCCAGAGCAGGAAGCTGAAGCACAATTTCCTCATGTTTGGGCCTAACATCTTCCAGTGCATAAGCGCACCAACCCTTCAGAACAGCTGGTTTAGAGGGATTAGAAAACAGAAGATGTGAATCAGTCACTAACCATGTTTTTTCCAGGCTCTAACACAGCATGCAGAGACAGCAAATGACTACATTTTCCGAGGAGGTCTCCATTATCATCCTTGTTTCCTGTTAGGCTGGAGAAGAGGAGGCTCAGGGGAGACTTATTTTCCAGTACCAAAAGGGGGCCTATGAGAAATCTGGAAAGGGACTCTTTACAAGGGCATGTAGCGGTAGAAGAAGGAGGAATGGCTTTAAGCTGACAGAGGGGAGATTGAGATTAGACATTAGGAAAATAATCTTTATTGTGAAAGTGGTGAGGCCATGGCACAGGTTGCCCAGAGAAGCTGTGGCTGTCCCATCCCTGGCAGTGTTCAAGGCCAGGCTGGATGGGGCTTTGAGCAACCTGCTCTAATTGAAGGTGTCCCTGCCTGTAGCAGTGGGGTTGGAATTAAATGGTCTTTAAGGTCCAACCCAAACATTCTGTTATTCTGCAATTTTATGACTATTTTTTGAAAATAGCTTTTAATGGCTACTTTCTCTTTAAGGTGCATTCTATTTTCTTGGTAGTCTAAATTCACATCACTACTGCACCTAACAATGGAAATCAGAATCTATTCTTAGAGTCAGTGCTTCAGACTCAGTTGCGACTTGACATATACTTTGGCCCCAGCCAGATCGTTGAGATGCTGTTTAGCAATGAGTGTGTCCCCAGGGCTCCAGCCTAATTGTATTTCAGGACAGGAAGAGAAGTTGAAACAGAGCTAAAGTGTACAGCGTGATTATATTTAGATCTTCATTGAATACACTGTTTATACTTGTTACAGGTATTTAATCTATCATTAGCAGAATATTTAGAATCATAGAATAGTTAGGGTTGGAAAGGACCTTAAGATCATCTAGTTCCAACCCCCCTGCCAGGGGCAGGAACACCTCCCACTAAACCGTGCCACCCAAGGCTCTGTCCAACCCGGCCTTGAACACCGCCAGCGATGGAGCATTCACAGCTTCCTTGAGCAACCCATTCCAGTGCCTCACCACCCTTACAGTAAAGAACTTCCTCCTTATAGCCAATCTAAACTTCCCCTGTTTGAACTGATAAATTTAGCCTTATTTAACACATATTTAGCAGAATTTCCTCTAAAATGGGACCAATGATACAGAAATACAGATATGAACAACTGATGAGAAAAATATCAGTGTAAATTATAACTTCTAGGGTATTTTTCATTATAAACCTTTTTTACGTTATACTAGCAGCGTTCTGCAAATCTGCATGAGTAGTCCTCGGGATTATGTAGGTGACAAACTCTGTGCTGGTGTCTTTCTAACATAGTTTAAGTAGTCTTGAAAATAAGAAACTATTGACATTAAAATCTGGGATTCCAAACCACCTGCAGGGGCTGGTGGGCCCTTTGAGTACCCCAGTGACACTGAAGTATCTGAGCAACACTGCTGTACTGTCATGAATCTTCTTATTGCAAGTTAGACAATGCATGTTGAAAACAGCATTCCAGAAATTGCTTGTTCTCCTGGATGGAAGTTTGCAGGTTCCTGCCATGATCACCACACTCAGCATTTTGGAGGCAGAGTTAGCCGGAAAAGTACTGACATACCTTTAAACTTTGTGGCATGTTTACAGAAATCAGATTTTTGCTGGAGAAGAGAAAGCAGTTTGTCTGCAGTTACTCCATTAATAATAAGGACAAATCAGAGATATAGGTTATAACCATGCGAGGTTTGTACATCATATTTAAGATTAGAAAAGGTGACCCGCTATAGTATGATACAGGGAGATGGTTAGAAGGATGTAGCGTTTCAAGCATCAGTGGGTGTGTTATACCCAGCAAGAGTGAGGCTGGTGTTCTGCCAGTTGATAATGAGCAAGTAGGCACTTGACAGGAAAAGCTCTTTCCTTCCTGCCCCTGGGAATGGGGGTTTGTTGTTTCAGAGGGTGTACGGCAGCACCTGACATGGCAAGAGCCTTCCTCAGGCTGCGGAAGGCAGGGAGGCAGCGTTTAGAAAAGTACCATTTCTCAGGTAATCTCCTGGGGATGCAGAAGAAGTTTCTGTCACTTTGGAAACAGCAGCAGCACAGTGCCAGAAACACATGCCAGTTAATTTTAGCTAACAAAAGAGACCTGCGTATGGCAGAAGAGCTATATCGAGTAAGTACGAGCACATCCCACACTTCGGCGCAATACCTTTGGTATTCAGCATTCGAAGTCTCAGTTTCCAGGTGCTGGTCGTGCTCTCAAAGCTGTTCTATCTATGGTCAGAGTTTACCACCAAGCCATTAAGTGCATGAAGAAACAAATGGAAAATAATAAACTGCATTTCTTGAGAAGATAAACATTGAGAGAGACACAAAGGAAGTTCAAATCTAATCTAATGAAGAATAATCAGGCAAGATCCCTGAAAGGAGAAAGAAAATAGAAATATTAATAGCCCATAGTACAAAACAGTTTTAAAATTACAGCTCAAACTTTGTACCAGATCCTCCTTTGCCTTTGAATTTATCTTTCTTTATCAAGTATAATTATAATGCAAAAGGCTATGAGGGCTATGACTGCTTAACAACCCAAGAAACCTGCTGCCACAATGGAGTTCCACGATAAAGAGTTCATTAACAATTCAAGGTACGGCCAGAGCTGTATTTTGCTCAGAATACTTACCATTAAATTAGCTGAGATTAAATAAAAAGTGCAAAGGAATAATCAGTCTTGTGCTTCTTCCCCAAATCAACCAGCAAGTGTCTGGGACTGGCATCAAACTCATCACATGGGGAAGTTATTCGCCATCGTGATGGAAACGCATTTTTTCTGAAGCCTTCTGGCCTCTGTCAGGGACAGGATACGGGCCTGGACAGACTCTGGCTCTGGTGTGGGGTGTCAGCTCTTCTGCTCAGCTGTCAATGCCTCTGCACAAAGAATCTTGGTGAGATAAACAGGTCTCCTTGGGAAACGCTCTCCTTCCAGCCAAAGTTATCCCTCATCTTGATGAAGTTCATGACAGCCTCTCTGTTTTACAAACCTGCCTCTTTCCCACAGAATATGATGTATTTTCCAAGCTTTATAAAAGAGCAATTCTGCCTGTCTGCAGAGAAGAATACCCAGAGATCTCAACAGCTGTAGAGCAGTCTGAAGCCAAAACGCTCCAGGCAGGGACTTTTCGATTCAAGGGGATGCTGCGAGCAAAGGCAGGCAATGATTCTTCATGCTGCTGCAGACCTTGTGTTCTAGGGAGATGCTAATTAGCTAAATGTTAATCTTTGGGAATCTGTGACTGCAACAGCACATCAAAGTGAGGGCAAAGAGTGGCTTCTAACCACACTGGAGTCTTGAAGGTGCTGTGGAGACGGACACCAGTCCTGTGGGAGTAGGAAGCCATAGGGTGCAGCTGCATCTTTCCCAGGGCATGGGGACCCAGTGGCAGCAACTCTGGCAAAAGCAGATGTGGAAATCAGGGTTTAGGTACCAGGATGAGCTGCGTGCTCCAGGGCTTCAGGCGAGGATAAGTATCGTGTTGTACTGAAGGCCAGACTAGGAGCCATTTGATGGCAGATTCTGCACCATCACTCAGCTTTTCTGCAAAATGAGAGGCAGACCCCTGACCATCTGAGGGGGAAACAGCACCACTCACCCCCCTCCAGGGCTCTGAGTGCACAGCCAGCACCAGCAGCAGGGTTTAGACCTCAGCAGATAAGGCACATTCCTGAAAGGACCCTTTCATGGTGTTCATGCAACTGCTGTGCACAACTGTAATTCGTTAACACAATGTTAGCGGAGTGTCCCTCTTGAGGATTTGAGGAATGCACCTCTTGGAAGACTTTTTCTTAGAGTTTTATTTGTTCCCACTGTTCTCCTTTTCTTATTCCACCCCTGCTTTCTTCTGTAAATGCTAACATGAACTCTTCAGTGATTAGTGTCAGCTTAAAAGTCCTTATTTATCCTTATATAAAGGCTTGTTTAGTTTACCCTGTCCTCTGGAGTTCCATATGCCCACAAGGCATCTAAACACAGGCAACAATGCATAGCATTAGGATGTTTAAAAAGAGCAAGAGGACTGTTTTCACAATGTTGTTAGCACCAGAAGAAAGGACCCAGCTGTCTTCAATGGTGCTGACACACAAGACGCTCACCCCAAATTGGAGACTAAAGAACCCCTAACTCATCAAGTGTACTTTCAGAGTGTTGACTTTTTTAACTCCCTTCTCTGCCTCTATCCCCATGTCCCCACACAATTGTCTTATTCTGCACATCTGTGGATGTGCACATAATGCACACCTCTCCATTGCTGCTCCAATGGTGTCTCCTCTAACCCTCCATCACCCCTCCAAGAAGCCGACCACCATTCCTTCCCTGCTCTCTAACTCTCTGTTGGACTGCTTTCCCATAGGAGCCCGTATTCCTCTTCTATACCAGGTCCACAAAGTGCATTTGAAAAAAGAACAGTGAACACCCAAGAAAAACAAAGTGTTCTCCTTCTACCTCATGTTTCCCAATAAAGATTTACATGAGCTGCAGAGATTTCTGTGTTATTTTTATAACATCAGCCACCCACAGGCTGGGGAAAACCCAACCTATGCAGAGAGGTCTTCAGTTAATGCAAAACAACTTACCCTCGCAGTCCTCAAGGACTGGGGCTAGCAGGACTGTTCAATGAGAATAAACACAGTTTATAAAAATACAATTTATAAAACAGAAACTCGTTTTGGGTTTTGGTTTTTTTTTTTTCTTTTGTGAGTAGGTAAAGCCATAATGTGAAGGATCATTCCCTGCTGCTGCTGCTCAGGGTCTTCACCCCAGTTCCTCACTTCTGTTCTCTTGTTGCTGTTGCTTGGGCCTCAAAATCTAGACTGTCCGCTTCTGGCATGGCTTAACCCCAGCCAGTAACTCAGCCCCACACAGCCTCTCACTCACTCTTTGCTGGTGGGATGGGGGAGAGAACTGGAAGGGTACAAGTGAGAAACCTCATGGGTTGAGAGAAAGGCAGTTTAACAGGTAAAGCAAAAGCTGCACAAGCAATGCAAAACAGGGAATTCATTCACCACTTCCCATGGGCAGACAGGTGTTCAGCCATCTCCAGGACAGTAGGGCTCCATCATATGTAATGGTTAATTGGGAAGACAAACACCATCACTCTAAACATGTGCCAACCTTCCTATAGCCAGGAAATACTCAGCTGAATGCTAGCAAAGGAACCAAGTGTCAAAAGTATTGTAACTAGAGATGCTGTCAACACCTGCACTGGGAGAAACTTGCTAAAAATTCTCATGACTGTGAATCCCTTTAGGACATGAATCTAACAGCAAAAATAAATCAGGAAAAGGTGTGTGTATATGCTTCAAGGTGCAAAGCACCGGAAGACCAAGCTTTCCCAACTTTAATGCTTTGTATTCACCCTCCTGACTACTATTATCTGTGGGCTCAAGGTGGAAAAGGAACTTTACAGTAAATGCACATTTGACTGGAAATGTGGAGAAAGCTTAATGTAGTAAATGCAGTAGTAACAGAAATACAGCCCTTCCCCAGGATGACCAAGACTCAACAAACCCAAATAATGTGGGGCCACCACAGTCTAGTTATCCCAGCTGCTGGCATGTACGCATCCCATCCAAAACCGGGATCAATCCAGCCAGTGGCTTCAGCAGCTGGACCTACTGAAAAGCAAGTTAGCTTTGTCCAGTACTCGTCATAAGGCAATACTTCAGAGAGTGCCCTCTAGTATATCATGTTCACAAGAGAGAAGCCAATAAAAAGTTACAGGGAAGAGCCTTTATCATAATTGTAATATCCTAATTGACAGCAACCAAAAATAAATCACAAGAAAGATCTGTTAGTGTTATTTACAAGATCAAGAGAATATAACATGAAACGCAATCTCAGTAAAACATTTAAAAGCACCATTTTGTCAAAAAGACGTGCAAACCACGGTACAGACAGTAACAACCTGCCAGGATTTGTTTAAACACGGAAGATCTCACAGCAAGACCTCCCAAAATCTTAAAGCATACCACAACCCTTTAAACACCGCTAGAAGTATATAACTTGCTGTCAGCAGGGAGAACTGCCCTGTTACAGGGAGAAGCTACGCGAGTGCAGAGGAGGGCACAAACATCCCTATAGCAACATTTCTGCTCAAGCAGGGAAAGGAAATATTTGTGGATGACAGAAATTTCACAAATCTATGAAGGGCACGATTCAAATGATTCATGGAGTGAAAAAACACGTAGAACATATGTGAGAGAAAATACATATAATAGAAAATACATATGTGAGAGAAAATACATATAATAGAAAATACCATTATGGAAGGCTGAAAAAAAACCCCAACATTTGGAGAAACACAAACAGATATTTCTTCAAACTTCTCAGTGCCTACTAGAAATACAAACAAAATTACACCAATGAGATAACAAATCTTTTAGGACAATCTAGTCCTTTAGGGAAATTTAGGAAACCTGGTTGACTTGCAGAATCACAAAGTATTCTTGGCTACCAAAGACTTTGGAAAGGAAGAAACAAAGTTAACTCTAGAGTACCTACTATGGAAATAGAATACCTGGTCATTACAAGTAAAATACTTCAGTGGCTCTGAAAAAGGTGACTCAGGAGACCTCTCAACTGTGCACACAGGGAAATGCTGTGCATTTCCCCAGCAAGGATGATCCACATTTTTAGAGACTGTTTCCTTCATTCAAAACACCAGAAGCAGGACTCAAGGAGCTTGGCAGCGATGCCTGATGCACCGAACAGAGCCCAGCAGGATTTGGTGGCTGCTCTTTCTTAACTCAGAGGAGCCCATTACCTGCTGACAGTTGATTATTATGGTAATTTTTCAGTCTCAATCAAACAACATGGGAACAAACAATACAGCAAATGAGGCTGTGACAGAGCCATATGAAGCTCCTGAGCTGTGAGGGCAGAGGTGTACAGAAACTTAGATCTTCAATACATGTTGATGTTTTTGTATCCCATCTGATCTCTACAAACTGCTGGGAGCAAGATCTTTATTGTTCATTTGCCATGTAGTTTTTCTTAAAATCTACGCTTTACAAAGACTTGCACCAAGCTAAAGCCACTGTCTGGCATGGAATGGGTGAGCATAGGAAGCCTAATGTTAGTACCAAGCCCAGTGAAAGTATCCAGGCTCTGCACATGGGCTATGTTGGCACCACTCAAGCCCTGGCTGCTTGATTGAGAAACCAACTTGCAAAATGCTTTCTGGCACTTTTACCAACACCTAATGTTAACACACAGTGACTTGTTGAACTGAGTATGAGTAAGTGTAAGAAATAAAAGGAAGGTGTTATCTGCCGCTAGTCTCAGAATTTTGCAGCAGGATGAAGTCCACGAATTCATCTGTGCTCAATGGTTTTCTTGAATAAAAAGGCCTGTAAAGAAGGGACAGCTGGAAGTGGAGATTCAATAGGAAAAGTTCTTGCTAGACTCTGCTTTCAGTCCAAATGACAGCAAGGCCCTAAAAGCTGAGAGCTGTGTTTAAAAACTTTTGCTGTAACTTAGTTTCTTGACTGTTTTGCCCAAATAAAAGCATCTTTTCCTTAATGCTGACCAACAAGTCAGTAAGGAAAACATCAGAACTGTTCCTGTAAAAGTAGGAAAGTGCATTAGCTTACTCCTGAGTGCTTACTCTCCAACAACTGGTTTGTGGTTTGCACTTTTCTTAGTGCTACTTTACACACTGAAAAAGGGCTCTGTTGGAAGGGGTAAGCAAAAACCTTCCTGCAGATGAGTAGACTAGGGATATTTTATGACTTGGAGAATCTTCATACCCGTGAGTCACCATGTAGCAGTGTTTGCTAAATAAGGGGTTTGCAGTGAATTTGTTCAAGAAATCGTCAACAACAAACATCTGAGGGATTTAACAGATCTGTACAGGATGGATGTTTCAGACACGCACAACCTGCTTTCTATATTATTCTTGGTCCAACAGACATAAAGCTGAGAAAGATACAAAAATAGTCAATCAGCTACTAATCAAACCAAATGAAGGTTGTTGAGACCTTCCCTCAGTTTACCAAACTACTGAAAACAAGCAAAAGCTGTGAGCTTTTTCTAATGCCAAGAGTTATTAATCAACATTTGTTCACTGGAAGATGAGCTATAAATTGTACTATGATAAAAAGTGCCAAATCACTTAAAATTTCCACAGGAAATGTCAGAATTGTGACAAGAAACCTAAGAAGAAGGCTTAATCTAAGAAATTAAATCAACAGAACCACCTGATTTTTATGCACACAGAAGGGACATACATGGAAAAAGGAAAGTCCTTGTTCTTAGTTGTGCAGTATGCTGCCAGCAGTACTGAAACAGCAAATAAAGAGAAAATGCCTGCAGTATTAGCAAGCCCTGGGAACCTCCTGCCTCACATATTGAAAACTCCAATAGAGCCAACCCAAGCACAGCTGATTTTTCATGTTTTGGTTATAGCTACAATAACCTAAGGTAACATTTGCTTCAGACGGAACAAGAGATTTAAATGCCCTAAGAAAGGATTACGGTCTATTTCTAAGCAACCTGGTCCAGTGGAAGGTGTCCCAGCCAATAGCAGGGGGTTGGAACTGGTTGAGCTCTAAGGTCCCTTCCAACCCAAACCATTCTGGGATTCCATGATTTTGACAATGTTTTTAAGAATACCTCCAAAATTAATTTGCTTATGAGAATGTGTGGCAAGACACAAACAAATCGTTGTATGGATTTTTTAAGCAAGGAAGAGGAAATTAGCCTTCCGTAATCTTTTGCCTTGAGCTGCGTTGTGAACAGAGCATGTGCTTGAAAAGTTTTGTTAATAACAAGCCTGTTTAGTTTAGCTCATCCCATATGGATCTTCATTTATTCACACATGCCTAAATAAAGGCAACAAAATCATGTTTACACTGGGATATTTGGGTTTTTTTCCTCAAGAGGTGATTTCTTTCACACTCTTGCTAACACTGCTATATCTGCAAAGCTGAAGTACAGAGTAAATTTCCAGTTGAAAATGTAACTTAAATACAAACACTACATAACCAAAACCATCCTTCCCACAGGTATGACCTTCTGAAAGAAGAAACCTTGAATGCTCTTGTTGAACGGTGGATGTTCCTGTGGCCAATTTAGGGTGGAAATAAGATAAATAAGAAGGAAGACAACTCCATGGTATCATTCCACTTCTTTGGGAGGTTCCTGATATTGCTGTTTCACAAGGGGAAAGAACAGAGGAGGTGTAATTCCCCAAGTGAGTGCCAGGGCTCATACTGCCTTCAATCTCAGGAGCTTTTTTAATTGTATGTAGGCCACGTGTCCGTTGCAGAAAACAGGCAAAGAGGGGTTTGATGAGAGCAATTGTTTCTGCTCTCTGCATCTCTGCTCTCAACACATTCGGGAGCATATGTGCTTTGGGTAGCCAGGACAGCACACGTCATCAAGGTAGCAGAAAAGGAAGCAACTGCAGTCAGAGTTCAAGAGAACAAGGAGAGCAAAGTTTTGGGTGCCAGGCTGAATATCAAGATCACCAGCTCTGCAGGAATTCAATGCCAAATCACAGTAAATGAGCTGTGATCTCTTCAAGCTGCAACACCATAGGCCTGGGCTTGGGAGCAGGATGTACTGTACCCAAAGAAAATCGGAACAATAAGATTGAGAGCTGGAAATCCAAGGCTCACTTCAAGCATGTCTTCTTCAGCTCTTGGAAAACAGCCTTGGTAAATCTCTAGTCGCATCATCATAACAATTTTCCCAGCTTGTTGGCTAAACAATACCAATACTAAATATAGGCCTCCCTGGCATGCCAGCAGGAGCCTGCCAAACATGAAGGAGAGCAATTTGTCCTTCCTGAGAAGACACATGCCACCATCAGGCATATAGTACTGAGCCAGAAACAATTCTCCTCAGAATGGCAGCCTGCTATTGGCCTCAGCCTGATGTATTCCATGCTATCATGTTATCATACTTGTAACATGGAGGATAATTAGGACATTTCAGGACACTATATTTTTCCAGGTAAGAGTCATTCTCGTAAGGGAACTCACTGAAGTGCAAAGTTAGAAAGTAATGTCATCGTTTGAAAAACAGGGAGTAATCTGGTGAATCTTCACACCACGTTTTAAGGTCCTAAACCCACAAATGGGACTGTTCCACCTCCAGCTACTTTTCATATATAAATCAGTATGTACTAAGCTCTGAGACAAACAGATTGTCACAGCTGTTAAAGAGAAATGAGTCAGATGGGTCAAAGAGAAATAAGCTGCATTTGGCAGGGAATTGGCTCATCGTTTGAAGACCAGGCCTACAAATAAACAAGGAAGACCTATTTAATGTAATATATGGGTCTATTTTGCTCAGAAAACGAGCTAATCATGGGGAAAATAAAATAACTTCTTTGTGAATCTCTTCTGATGGATTATCCTCCTAAACTCTGACAGATTGGTCCAGTTTTTAGTGGCTTAGTCATCAACAAGCTCCAAGAACTGATCTTAAACTAACACAAACCCATGACATTTCCATTTTTTCAGGACCCTTAATCTTTCCCCCATACAAATTAATCAGTTACAGTCTTACACTGGAAATGGATTGTTTACAAATATACTTTTGAGAAATGTAATGTTAGACTTTTCTCCAACAGTGAAAGCTAGTCCGGCACAAAGGTCCATTGGCACACATCTACTCACAAGATCATGACGAAGAACAACAAAGGAAACCACTGAGATGTGGAGAAGGTAGTTGCTCTATTCTTCCAAATAGGTTCAGAGATAACCAGAAGTAAGGAAGGAAATCAGCACTGATTAAAAGTAGGTCTACATATAGTAAAGGGAAGAGTCCACAGAGTTTCCCATGTAAGAACTGATATTAGATATGTCCAAAGAACTGAGTTTTTCCAGTTGAAAAGGTTGAGAAGAAGGAGAATCAAGTTCACTGGAAAAGTAGAAAGGATTTTCGTGTTGCCTGTTAACTTCTCCGTGAGGGAACCACCAAGATGTGCTGAGCAAAGAAGGAAAGAGCTTTGTGCTGAAGGTTTTTTTTCCTTCTCCAACCTACAGCTATGATACCTGCCATAAACAATAGATAAGAGGCAAGTTAGAAAGTGAGTAAATTATCATCATCTTTCAGAGGGAAAATCAGAAATGTCACAAAAAGAACAAAAGGCAATAGGACCAGCAATTCAAAAGTTTAGATGCCCTTTTTTAGGCTGAGAACTACTATTTGCAAATACATTAGCTGTGATGTTTTGAAGGATTCTGAATTATGGACCTTCCTCAGTGGTAAATGCCTTTTGCTACAAATGGCTTTGAAACTGGCCAGTGTGGCAGAGTCTTCATGCATGGTCTGGTCACATCAATGAGACAGTCCTTAAATCCTGGAAGAGTGGTGCTGCCTCTTGCAGCAAACTCATTGAAGATCAACGTAGAGGTGCGCAGAACCAGAGAAGGTGGCACTTCAGATAAGAAAGGGAGAGAGAAGTTTTATGGGTTCGTGGGATTTTTTTTCCCCTTTCATTTGGAATAGTGAAAGAAGAGAGTTCTGTAATCTGTTTCAATGTTCTTTAGTTGCTATTGAGCTGTGAGTAATGTTCCCCTTTAAAACCTCCTTGAAGCATACCCTGGTTCTTAGCTGAGTGCGCTTTGTCTGGGAACCAGCTATTAGGCACTCACCCTTATCTCAAGAGGCAGGCAATCAGTATTGTGGTGTCATGATGTGTTCATTCTCTTTAGGTTTCGTACTTACAAACTGGATTACTTGGAATAAAAGTGGCTTTTCTGTCCTACTGCGTAAGGAAATAAAGATGTTTCGGACATATAATACTGTTTTGTTCAAGGATAAGGTCATCTTATTGTGCCAAGGAAACTCTTTTTAAGGTCACAGAATGAAGTAATTCCAAAAATGCACTGATTTTTATTAATGTTTTCAAGTTTTCTGTCTAGCCCAAGGCATTGTTAATATTGATATTAATACATACTTGGCTTCCAAACAAGCCTGCAATCACTGTAGCTCATCTATATTAAATATAAAAACTCTAAACCCTCAATTGTTAAGACATCACTGCAGTCTAACCACTTAGCAGGAGGTTCTCATCTGTTTTCAAAACAGACTTCCAGTGGGTTTCAGCTGTGGTTGCTTCTTTAAAAATCACAGACTTGTAACTCCTGCTTATCCATCGGAGAGTGAATAATTTTTCCATGTTTGAATTACTACCATTTTAGTAGAGGAGCTCAGCCTAGTTTTGTTATTGCTGCTGGAAGAGTAATTCCTCCTCACCCAAGCAGTCCCATTGAGTTTCCATTTAAGCAAGAACTTGCAAGATCAGGCCCTTTCACCCTCAGCACTGCCTATTTTTGAGAATGTAACTATTTTTATTCTCCAGCTTCCAGGCATAGAACTGTTGACAACTAAACTGAGGAATGCCAATGCTTGAGACACAAAAAGAAAATAAAGCCATCAATAAAATTATGTTGATTTTTTTTCAAGACATCGTGCCTTTTATTTTGTTTACACAATGGAGTAAGTTTAAAATATCTTCATGTTTCGAAAGATAAAATCTAAAATGCTGCACGTTTAAAATTAAATAGCGTTTTATGCTTTACTAAGAAGTAGCTATTTTAAAATAGTAGATATTTTAGTAGTAGATATTTCAATATGAATTCCAGCACATATTAGTCCGTCTCCAATAAAATATGTTTTTCCATAAGCATTTTGAAGAACTCTTCTTACATTTCCATATATTTACAAGCAGAAATTGAACCATTCCAGGGACAAAATCCCTACCTGCTCTTTAAAACAACTTGGGTAGATGCTAATCTGTACTTACCTATAATGAAAATATGGATGCCAATCACTAACGATGTAGCCCAGAGGTGATGCTGTACTAAGGTTCAGCTACATTAAAGACCTGGACAGTGGAACAGAGTGCACCCTCAGCAAGTTTGCAGAAGATACAAAACTGGGAGAAGCAGTCAATACACCAGATGGTTGTGGTGCCATTCACTGGGACCTTGACAGGACAAATGCTCTCCAGTACTTATACGGAGGCTTTCCAGGACAAGAGAGACATAGACCACAGCAAGACCAGCCAAGGGCAACTACCATTGATTAAGGGCTTGTAGCATCTGACATACAAGGAGAGGCTGAGAAAGCTTGCACTGCTCAGCCTGGAGATGGTTCCAGACTGTTCAGCAGTGCCCAGTGACAGGGCAAGACACAACAGGCAGGATGTGAAATACACAATCTAGATCACCTCCAGGGGTCCCTGCCAGCCTCAGCTGCTCTGTGGTTCTGTGATTTTTCTCTATACTTTAAAGACTATGAGACATTGCTCTTACTTCTTGTTCACCTCTAATTAAGGTACCATTTCACAGCAGAAAGTAATATGAATCCTGTAGGACTTGACCCCAACATGTTCTGCAGTGGGCAGCAACTTTTTAAGCAACCTCAGTGGGCTCTGTATTGGTTTTGCACATGATGAACTGAAACGGTGACAGGATATGAAAGGTTTTTACTGCTTGTAAAATGTAGCCATAATCAAAGCCCAGTGTTTTCTGTAAATTCAAATCAGTTTTACTAGATACAGTCAATACCAGCTCTGCACTGCCCTCCACCATTTAGGAGTGTTGTGCTATTTCCATGGCAGAAAGGAGCGTGCCCAATTCTGTACCAAAGCTTCCCCTTACAAAGGGAGGGCTGCAGAGGCAGGTGCCTTCAATGCTGCACTCCTATTCTTCGACAGCTCTCACTGAGAGTTTCTCACTGCCCAGAGTTTAATGCTCTTACTTTAGCTGTCAAACACGGAAAATCTCATCTGCTAAGAAACTGAAATTTACGTTGCAGTTGGGACTTAATTTGAAAAATGACTGGTCCTGCCAGAGCTGTGGCTGGTCAAAGGGAATCTTCTTACCCAAAGATCCCCATATTTCTGTGCCTGCATTCCTGCCGCATTCCTTCTTGAGCACCTTTAGAAAAAGAACATGAGAACAAGCATCTAGCTATTACAGATCACCAAAGACAGAGATGGTCCATGAGTGATTCTTACCTTTCAAAATGAATGTTCTGGGGTAATTTCAGCCACTTTCCTTCCCTAGAGAAGAGGTAGACAGGCTATATTTTGAAGTCTCTGTCCAGAAATGGAGCACAGTTTTGAGACGTAGTCATTAACTCAGATCCAAGAACTTTCTCACCTTCCTACGTCTCAGTAGTCCGTGTACCTTGCCAGCTGCTACCAAACTGATCTACTTCTGGTCCAAGACCCCATGGGACAAGGAAGCTGTGCTATCATCTAGATGGCAGAAGGATGATAGATGAATCCCTGGCCCTGGATCCTTGCTATACGTGTTATGAGATGAAAGCACTGAATTTGGTCTCTCTGTAAATATCCAGGCAAACCTCCAGGAATCAGCTCACATTTGAGCTATCAGGTATAAATCAAGGCAGACAGAAGACGTAGAAAGGACTACTGACCTGAATATTCAGTCTTGAGGCCATATTTCTTCCTTTCCCTATTTCTTTTAAAGCTTTGCTGGATAATGCTGTAAGATAAGGATAGGGCATTTATGCAGGATGTCATGGTGCAGGTTCTGTGATGCATGTACTGCAGATGAGTTGTGGTTGGGGCAAATATTAAAATGTCTTTTACACAGCACACTGCATAGGAGTTTGGGAGAGGTCTTCTCCAATAGTACCTTGTTTATACGCAGACTGGGCGTGCCTAGGGCACTTTGTAAAGGGCAGTACTGGAACCACAACTGTGTCTGAATACATGAGACCCTGACTAGGCCTTATGGCAAGCATAAACCAGGATAGTTTGTATTTAAGTACATTGATTGATTTTATCACACAGATAAACCCTTAAAGTAAAGGAGAGAAAAGGTCCATCACATGAAGGTGATCTCAGGGCAGAAAATTATGCTGGCCTGGAAAGCACTCTGCAAATTTAAGTGGATATGTTGACTGAAGACCATGTCCTTATTTACGTAAGCTGCCCTTTTCGGGCAAAAGGACAAATCTGCTCTTTCATACAACAGATGCATTATCTGCTTGAATGTCTCCATGGCTCCTTATGCAACTGTTAGGTTGTAAATCAGTCTGAAGCTTGATGTGTTCTGGCTAGCCTGAGCTCATGGATGGTTCCTACAGATTAATCCGCAATGAATTTGGGCAGCCTCCAAGTTGTCCCGCAACATAAGCCCAGAGAGAGGGATTTCAGCAGAACATCACCATCTCCCCAACAACTGCTGGGCTCTGTTACACTCAGCACAATCTGAACAAAGGAAAGATTCTGCCCTGTTGGCTCCAGACACGGCTACGTGCATGCAGCCTTTAGGTGGAGTGGAATGAGCATGAATAATGGCAGACCCTAAAGAAAGAAGAACCAAATGTTACTGCCAGGGATTGAGACCTTCACTAATGTACAAAGCTGCCCTTTCAGCTCCACATACATAACAGTTGTCCTCAGCCAATGGGGTCAGTATGAGCAAGGAGTAGTTACACGATAAAACATGAAGAAGTACAGTTGCAAAATCATTTAGATCTGGAAAAAGCACACTTGGAAATAAATAGGGGGCATTGGGAAATCACATTCTGGCAACTGCATAAAGTGTGTGTATTTCCCATAGAATTGAGTAAAAATAGACTGTGCTCAAAACGATAAAAAGCTCATGGGAATGCATGTCTGGCACTGTTTATATTCCACTCCTGGGGTTAAAGTTGAAATATTGAAAGGGTGGTGCAATCATGAATTTTACTTTAAAAATATAAGTATTTCTTTTTCTTATAAAAGTATAAAAAATAATTATATGCTTTCTTTAATGACCCATAATTCCACATTATATAGCCAGTCTTAACTCACTGCAAGTCAGCTAAGTTAAGATACTTACATTGCATTTGTAGAGTGATTAATATGATGGGGTCTTTAGGTTATGCCAAAATACAAGTAGTAATGTCATATCCAGACATAGATGTATGTGTGTGTATTTATTTATGCATGAAAATACATATACTTATATGAGAGAGAGATAGACAATCTCTCTGTTCCAGAATCTGTAAAGGTCATTACATTTAGATTATTTTTTAATCAAATGCACATTTACAAGTTCCCATAAACAAACCATCCTGAGACAAACTGGAGGCTTGGCATTCCAGTGCACAGCTCTGAAACATCCACATTTAGCCTTTAAGAATTTCTGGTTTGAATTAAGGTTCTTCTCTCCGACATAGCTCTTCCAACCACAGGCGCACGTCTTCCTTCACAAGGCTGGGCAATACCTGAACCCTTTGTCTGATGCCTTTAACACACAAAAGTGTCCGTTGTACAGCCTAGCATGCCTACCTACCCAAGCCAAACTGTGTGCAGAGACACCCAAACTGAGAAAGAGACACATCCTTTATTACGGTTGGAATGTTGGTTTTGCTCCCTAATACTATTCTCAGTTTTCACCAGGATGAAAGTCTGCATGAACATTACCACTGCATTAAGGTTCTAACCCAAGAAAATATTTCAGCTGGTGCTTGTGTGTCCTCTTTAACTTATGCAGGTGCTTCATTCCTCCTGCCAAGTATAAATACTAATTTCTTCAGGAAAATAATGAGCAACAATTCTATATATCAGGAAAAGAAAACAACCAAGCAAAACCAAACCCCAAACAAAATCAACAAAACCAAAACCAACAAAAACCCCACCAAAACCCAAAGCGAAACCCCAACAATTACTGTCCACTGAAAAACTTGCCTCATCCCTAGGAGAAGACATCACTCAGAACCACAGACTCAACAGCTCTGAGTCCCTGCTTTTGGAAATTAGCTCCCAAGAAACCTAAGATAATTCTCATAATCTATTTGCTTGGAGGAACATTGGCAGTTAACAAGCAATGCAAGGCATGGAATTGTAGGGTTCTTCTCCATTCAACAGTTATTTCTGCTCACTTGCTCCCTGTTTTTTTCACACAGCAGACAATCTGAAGATCTCAGATCTAAGCTCAGGACTAGTGAGAAGATGGTTTGCAGGAAGAAAGTTCATTTAAAAAAAAATCATCATATTCCCCAGCTCCCTCGAGGAAAATGAAAAGCAAAACTATGCATTAGCTGTAGCTCTTCTGCATTTACATAATACCCAAGCATCTACAGTGGTGACTGTATGTTTTTGAAAGCATATTTGTACTATGATTTTCTTACTATTACTTCATATTTTGTAAAATCTAAGAACCATTGCTCCATTTGGGATATTTGTGTGCTGCTCTAGAGACATGAAGGAGTTCGACTTTCCAAGAGAAGATGCTGAACAAGACCAATATTGTTCTTTGCCTTAAAGGGGCTAGAAGGAACCCCAGACTATCTAGACTGATATCCTTTATCATTTAGACAATTCAGGATAAGATTCTTCTACTTTGTGTAACAATTGCTTAGATCAAGGCTGTGAACCCTCCCAGTCTTTTCAACTCCAGGCATTTTCCTCAGCTTATGAATAATTCCTGTGCCTCTTTTCTGCACATCTCCTATTTTTCCATATTCTTTTGAACATATGAACACAAAAACTCTAGGCTATACACTTTTACTGGTCTCAAGAGTGCTCTACTAAGGGAAAATCCCCCATTCCTATTTTTGGCCTCCCTCTTGAAACAACCAAGAATCTTACTAGCCCCTTTCTCTACTGAATTATACTGGGAATTCAAGTGGAGCTGTTTCTCCATTTTGATCCCTAAACCCTTTTAGAAGTACTGCTTTCCAAGATAAAGTCCTCCCATTTTGTAGATACATCTTGCACTCTTTCTTCTTAAGTCAATGCCTTTATATATAGCTGTGTAAAGTTATACATAGAGTTTATTTAAAAGGCTGCTCCATACTTTCCTGAGCTCACTGATATCACTGTTCTGACTGGGTTTTGTGTCATCTGGAGATTATATCAGTAACATTTAAACTTGCTCCCAGGTGATTACAGGAGGTGTTGAACAGAAGCAATTACTGTCAATTCCTGGGGAACTTCTCCATCTGATGATGATTTTCTGTTGTCAACTGCTTGGAGAGATGTCTCTCTTAGCCATTTAACAGGTTGTGTTGACAGTGTATAATGCCATATTTATAAACAAAGTAAGATATCATATAAAATAAGATCCTTTAAATAGACAAAGTCTACTACCTCTACATTGTCATTTTATCACATTACTTTTAAAATGAGGTTTGTTTTTAATGACAAGTTCAGCACTCACTTTATTGACTTTAAAAATTCTGGTCAAAATTTTCTGAAATTACAGGTGCCCAAATTGAGGTACATAAAGAGAACTGAGTTTCTCATAGAAGGTATCCAGTAGTTTATGAATATCAAGGACCACAAACAGTGGATTTCAATGAAAATCAACAGCTCCTTCACCTAAAAATAAGTTTAATGCCGAATTTGGAATAAGTCACAAAGCTCATACTTCCTGGAAAGTCCAGCCTGGGGTTAAGAAGAACTAGGGTGAATGGAAGAGTAGGAAGTTTAGGTCAAAAGATGTGACACTCTGCATTTCTTCTGACCATATTATCTCTGTAGATGAAGCGGTTTGAAGACTTGCTTTCATGACCAGTGTATGCCAACCTTAATTTGAACTGATAATGAAAAGATAGTCTGTTACTTACCCCTCCTGAGCTGTGACTTCTGCCCTCTTCTCCCTGTCAGCATGACAATTCATCTCCGCTCTATCAGGTGTTAAATTTGACTGACTACATCGCCCTACAAATGCTAAAAATGTGACACAAGGGAGAGGAAATAAACACTTGTTCAGGGGTTAGCAGGGTGACATTCTGGTGGGAGAAAACTTCTCAGTCTTCTATCAGGTTAAACTGATGGTGAATTGGTAGTGAAAATGGTGGGGGCTATTTAATTTACAATGCTTCACCACTGTTCTGTTTCCCGAGGTGGATTCCTTCAAGCCCAACTTGGCCTTTCTGCTCGTTCAGAGAAAGCCCTATTTGGCACAAATAAGAATTTTAATTGAGTATGTAAATGGCTACTTGGATCTTGACATTCTGTACTTACATTAGGCAGGGGAAGAGTTAAGAGGTTTTAATCCACAGAACAATAAAAATGGGCAGAGCAAAGGGTATGAGAGGGAGAACAGGAGACTCAAGTAAAGGAAGAATCATGAAGAATGTGTTCAGATTTGATCCATGAATTACAGGCACTAGCTTCTTCTACTGTTGATAGAACTGAACTTTTTTCTGAGAAATAGATTTGGGTTTGATAACGGATTTGGTAAAATAATAATAGTGACCTATTATTCTAATGAGAAGAATAGAAGAGCAATAAACGATGGATCTTCATAGCTGCAAGTTTTTTTATTGATGAAAAAATCTATGGATGAATGACTGCCATTAAAAACTGTCTGTAAGAAAAATGTGTGAGCAAGATTTGCCTAGTAAGCCAGCATGAGCTGAGAAGAAAAAAAGAGTCAATATATGTGACATTTTAAAGGTATTAGGGAAGATCAGAAATTGGTACATTATTCCTATGAACTGTGGTGCAAAACTTACAAACCAGCTATTGTTTGATCAAGAGTCAGCAAGGAAAACATTGCCATATAGCTAAAGACATTTTGAAATAAATATAAAATCCCATGAAGGGATTTGCAGGTTGCTTGTCAGCACCAGTGTTTAATCACGCAATATGCAAAGTTCATCTGCATCTAAAATTTAAAAAGCCAGGACAAAAGATTTAAGATAACATAAACCAGAATATGTAAAACATGGGAAATAGAGTAACACCTCCCACATCCAAACATCAGTCTTTTCCTACTACACTGCACTAGGTATAGGGCCAGGTTTTGTCCTGTGTTTTCTCCAGTACAATATGAACTCTCATTCCATTGAGATCCACCACTGGGAGTTGTTAGGTTGCCAATTTAGGAGACTACTACAGATGAAGAGATCAAGGTCTCCTCTTTCCGTACTAGCTCTGCAGCTGGTCCAAGCAGACAATAGCAATAGTCCCTCTTGCCTCCAAGAAGGTAACTGAGGAAGGGGTTTAAAAACCTGTGCTCCACTACTGTTCTTGCTAAAGTTACCTTCCACTCAAGAGAAAAGGCTTTACCCAGTCTGAGACTCACGACATCAAGTGCACATTTTTGCCCCTCTGTACAGCAGATGGCTGTTTAAGAGTGTCTTTTGAAGTGTTGGAGAAGGATGTTCCTGTCTAGTAAAAAGTTGAAAGCTGGGTGAAAAAAGGCTTGTAGTTGGCTGTTGGATGGACTTTAAATAAAATTCATTTAAATGGACTTTTAATAAAGTCCATTTTAAGCTCAAGTTTATTAAATTTACTAAATTTGCATGTACACTGATAAAGACAAGGCTTGAAAGTCTGCCTCTCCTTCTTCTGCACTCTGTTCATCCTCTGCGTGATCAGAAAAGACCTAATTCTCCAGTCTCTGGCAGAAGCATTTCCAACCCCTGAAGTATGCTGCCTGGAATTGTGTGGGAGACACAGCCCTTGCTATTTCTTAGCTGCTAGCTGTAGCCTCCTAATTTTTCACAGCCTTGAACCAGGTGAAGGGACAGATTGACATGCAAAGCTGCTAAGTGTTGTGTTATGAAGGGTGCATCTGTTGGCTAGGAGGAAAGGAGACAACGCAAGTCTTTGCATCATTTTCCTGGTAATTGCAAGATGAATATTCTGCCCAATCCCTTTTCAGTACAACAGGATTTGTGAAGGTTTTGTACTCTCTTTCATTTCAAGATGATATTCACAGCTGACCTACAATGACACACAAAATCTGGTAGCAACGAATAAACCTTAGTGGAGAGATGTGAACTGATACTCTCATTACCTGACTTCACTCTGCTAGACATAACACATTCTGGGACAGCTGTCCACCTCATGAGGATTTAAAAGCAATTTAAATGTCAGTGCAAACTCCTTGGAACAAAAAGTATCAAAGGAAACCACATGACACCAACATGAACTACAAAGTTCACTGCCATCCTCTGAGATACACCAAAACTCAAGATATGTCTCACTAGAAACAAACATTTTGAGCTGTTTTGAAAATTAAAAAAAAAAAAAAAAAAGAATATTCTTTAGAGTGCTACCACTTTGGAATATCTTATTCAAATTATCCCAGTGTTGTATACAAACATCAAAGGTTGGCTCTTGAGGATGTCCTCAGAGAAACAATCTACTTTCATGTGTGGGAGGACAGGAGGCTCTGGCAGGCTAGGGAAGCCCTTGATTAAATTGCAAAAAAACATTGTGCTGCTGGTGAATTCCTAGAATAATAGAGTGCCTTGTCTGACTAAGAGAAAACCTCAGGGATAACAAACCTTTCAGTCCTAGAAGACTCCAGTAAATGAAATACTGTATGCTAACAGAACACCTAGTGCCTGGAAAGCACAAACTACCAACACCTCCTTCCTGGAGGTTTTGTCAGAGTTTAGGTATCTCTCAACCTGGTCACAAACAGATCAGCCCTCTCAGGAGTGTGAGAGGCCTTTTAAGTTCCTAAACTTGCAAATGAGCCAATCTGGCATTTGTAGCTAAACTTGTCAGATGACTAAGGTCTGCACTTGTCTGTAATGTACACGTCAGCCCTCCTGCTGCACTGGGTTACCAGCTGTTGCAGTGTACATGGCTACATGCTACACCAGCTCTTTGTAAAGGCAGCTGCGGTCAGGGTTTGCTAGTGCTGGGGCATGGCATGAAGTGCGGTGTGTGGGTAGGCTGTTAGCCCCCCAGGACACTGCAGTGGAGCCTGCTGCAATATTCTGCAGCACAGTGAGCACTCATGGTCTGCGCCAAGAGGACTCCACTTGATCTTGAAGATGTTCCTCAGGCTGGACAGTGCTAAACATCAGTGAATTTCACTGCAAATAAGTACTTCATAATGGCTAGCTGCAGGCTTTTCCTGCAGAGAGAAATGAAGCCACAAGGTGTATTCAAAAGTGTTGACAACTCCATTGGCAGAGGTGTCTCCTATTGCTACAGGGCAGCAGTATCACTCACGCATGCACATATCACTAATTTGCCTGGTCTATAACACTGTGAAGATCCAACCTAGGAACAAAGCTCCATTTGAAAATGCATACAAAGGGACCACTGGAAACGAATTCAATAAAAAGTGGCTTTGAGATCCAGATCTGCTGGAAAAGCATCATAGGGATTGCTGTATTCTGCTGTCACATTACTTTCTGAAGTCAGGTCTTTCAGTACCTTACTACTGTGAACTTGATTTTGACTGTTTATCTTACACTAAGCTCTTACAGAGTATATTTCAAGGCAATTCGTGTAATGCTGAGTATTTAGTAAAATCAATTATCGAACAGCCAAGTAGTCCCAGCCTTAGATGTTTTAGCAATTAACTTGCTTGGCACATAAAAATAAGACTACAACAGATATTTCTGGAACCCCAAAATGCTGGCCAAATATTCAGAGGTGATTATGAATCAGGGGGTGGTGCAGCTCTCATGCATTCCAAGGATCTCACTTTCAAGAAGCATTTAGTAAAACGCCCTGTGAAAAAACATGGCACCCGTAATTACGACTTAAAACATTTAAGCTTCCTGGTGATGACAAGCAGCACCTACTTACCACTGTGCTAAGTAGTCCCTGCAGCATGACTTGGAACAGCATCTGTGTTGAGCATTGGCACTTGGCAATGTTTAAATTGAACGGTTTTCTTTCTTTCTTTCTTTCCCCCCAAACAATTGTTTCTTTCTCTAGCTAAATTTTTAATGGACCTTAGGCAACCGGCTGACAAATAGAAGACATTTTCTAGCAGCACATCACCCCACCTCATCCTGAATAATGTAGATGAATATAAATAGACAGCACGTCTATGTATATGAACGATGCGGGGAGTATCTTTAAGGTGGTACATGGCTGTGAAAAAGCACATACTACATCCACCGTGGTCCTTCACTGAGCGGGGACATGTCCGCTGACACGGAATCCCCGCTGATCACGGCAGGGGAAGGGCAGCCAAAGCCGGGGTGACCCCGGGAGGCGCTGTGGTGGCACGGGAAGGGGGCTTGAGGAGAGCCCAGCGTGAGGCCTGGGGGAGGGGGGGAGGGAAGAGCACCGCGGCCCCGTGCGAGGGCACCTGCCCGCTCCCGAGAGGCTCTCCGCCGCTCCGCGGCAGGACAGGAAAGGGCAGCGCAGGGCAGGGCAGGGCAGGGCGGCCTCCGCTCGGTGCCTCGGTGCCTCCCTCCGGCGGCGCGGGCGGGGCGCGCTGCGGGCCGCAGCCCCCGGCGGGAGGTTGTCATGGTTTCCCGGGTCACATGTGCGCGAGGTTCCCCCGGCGCGGGGGGAGGAGGCGCCGCCGCCGAAGCTGCCAGCGAGCCGCTGCCCCCCGCGGGCCCGCCCCCCGCCCGCTCCCACCTGCGCCGCCGCCGCCCGCCCCTTTCTCGTTGCCCACGGGCGATCCGCCGGGCGCGTCTCGTCTCCGGGCTGCGGACCCCCGCCGCCGGCCGCGGGCTCTCCCCCCCTTTTCCTCCTCCTCTCCCCTTCCCTTCTCCCTCCCCCTTCCCAGCCAGGCTGCGCCCCCCCGGCCGGCCCCGGCATGAGCATCTCCATCCCGGCGGGGCTGACGGAGCTGCTGCAGGGCTTCACTGTGGAGGTGCTGCGAAGCCAGCCCGGGGACCTGCTGGAGTTCGCCCTCCAGTACTTCGGGCGCCTCAAAGAGGAGGCGGCGGCGGCCAAGGCGGCCGCAGCAGCGGAGAAGGAGGCGAGCGGCCGCAAGGCAGGCACCCCCGCGTCCGGCCATGACAGGAGCAGCCAGCCGCGCCGGGCCCCCCTCGACGCCCGCGGGGTCAACTTCGTCGAGGAGCCCATGCAGACCGACTCCGAGAGCGGCGAGGAGGAGGAACGGCCACCGCCGCCGGCGCCGCCGCAGCAGTTCCCGGGTAAGGGCCCCCCGCCTCGGGTCGGAAAGCAGCGGGCAGGGCGGGTGGGCTCCGCCTGCGTCCAGGCTCAGCTGGGGAGCGCAGGGTAGGGAGGGAGCTCCCGCTTTCAGCGGCCTCGTGGTGATCGTGGGTCAGTGCAGGGCTGGTGGCGGCGGGACGTGAGGAGCAGGGTGGCCGCGGTGGTCGGGCATGAATGGGGAGAGGCGGCCGCCGGGGCTGCTCCGCGGCCGCCGAACAAGGGAGCCCACGGGAGGTTTCCCGTCTCCCGCTGCAAACTTTTACCTCCCGGGCTTTGCCCTTTTGTTCAGCAGCGCTGGATGTTGGGCACTCAGGTATCGCCAGCGTCCGCAGCCGTGTATCTCTTATAGCATATAGGTCTGTGATATTCCTAACAGGAGATCTATATGTTTCCTTTTCCTAACAGCACCAGAGAGCGAATCTACATTTTGTAATTAGTCCAATGGCATGTCTACCTTAGGAAACACCTCTAATGGGCATGTTACTGTATTTGCACACTTGATAAAGCATTTCACATAGAAGTACTTAACATGCGTTTCAAAAAGTAGAGCACAATTTAAAACATAATTGTTTCTTGAAATCCAGAGTGAAATTTCCTACACGGTAGAAGGGCCTATGGAGCAAGTGTAGCTGTGAAGACAGCAAAGAATCTATGCGGTATCTTTGTGTTCAAGAGTAACACCTATCTGCACGCAGCTAATGATACCCTATCTTTTTGTGGCTGAAAGGCTTTATTTAGAGAGGATGTCCGTCCATCAGCCGGTCTGACTCACGGGACGAGTAGTAGCTGTCTTTGAAGGGTGTGTAGTGCTTGTCTTTGTGCTGCAGGCAGGGTCAGTCAGTGCGGTTAGATGTGGCGATGTCAGTCAGTAAGGTTAGATGGGGAAGAAAAAGCGTGCAAGCACCTTTATCGTTAGCTTATTTTTTTGAGAACAGCTTGAAACTGGGGTGTATCTCATCAGATCACTGAAGCATTCATCCCTCCAGGTCATGCTGGAGGTAGCTTTACTTAGCAGAGCGCAGAAGCCAGCTGATGACTAGATGAATGTCAGTGCATTTTTTGGAATTATGTCTTGTGTGCATTTTATCAAGAAAAATATAGATGTTTGAGAACTGGGTGAGTTTTCTAAATGCTTTATGTTACACCGTAAGACAGCCGCCATTCTTTTCATCTGTTCTTTGTGGCTATACCATATGCATTTACTGAGAATTTGAATCTGTCAGTCAGGTTCTGCAGTATTAGAGCTCAAAATTACCATGTAAGTCTGATGATGTGAAATCAGTAAAAATCTGGAAATTTGATGTCTTTGAAAGCTGAAATGGTGGTAATGTGGAAAATAAATTATTATCTTAATTCCCTAACACTAAACATGGTTTTCAAACATGAATTACTGTAACACTGAACAGACTCATTGGTGAATGGAGAACTGGAATGGTGAATGGAGGGAAGTGCAGGCACATAGCCTGATTTATTAGTATGTAGTGTTACATATGTACAACTTTACAGGATGCAGTAAGAAGCTTTAAAAGCTTTTCTAATTAATACCTGTAATGAAGATTCTCTTGCTATTCTTTTTGTTGTGATTGTGAAGAAGAAAAGCCATTACTGTCAATATTCGCATTAAGAGACATGCTAGAAGGACTTAGTTTAGCTGATTGATATATTAATTTGACAAAACCCCTTTAAAATACCATCTTTTTAAGCCTAATATGTTTTGTGTCATGGTTTAGTGGGAGGTGTCCTTGCCCATGGCAGGGGGGTTGGAACTAGATGATCTTAAAGTCCTTTCCAACCCTAACTATTCTATGATTCTATGAAAGTTTAATTGTGTTATGGCCTGTAATTTCTGTCACTTGAAATAATTAACCATTAGAAGAAACAAAAATGGAAATATTTGTGAAACCATGTCGAGGGTGCATAGTAAGTTATAGTATATGATTACTAATGGTGTGCTTGTGTATGTGTGCGTTGTGCAGGAGTATGTATTTTAAATTCAAATTTTATGTCTGCCCTGAATATGTATTCTTTTAAGGTAATGTAACAATGCATCCACTCAGTTTTTTGTTAATAACTGGAGGCATAAAGGCTTGTATTCAAATCATTGTTCCATGGGTTTAAATACCACTTAAAAAGCATATTTCTATTGTGCCTTTACTTTCCATTTCTCTAAGTAGCAATTCTTGAACTTAAGGGGGGGTGGGGGAGGAAGAACTTTCATTTTTTTCTATTACTTTTATGAGCAATCAAACTGCTTCTGTGTAGTCGATTTGTCCTGTACTTGTGCAAAGCGTTTGACACTGTCCCCCAAGACATCCTTGTCTCTAAGTTGGAGAGACATCAATTTGATAGGTGGACCTATCAAATAGTGATAAAGAACTGGCTGGATGGTCGCACACAAAGAGTTCTGCTCAATGGCTCAATGTCCAGCTGGAGATCAGTAACGAGTGGTGTCCCTCAGGGATGGGTGTTGGGACCGGTCTTGTTCAACATCTTTGTCAGTGACATGGACAGTGGGATTGAGTGCGCCCTCAGCAAGTTTGCCGATGACACGAAGCTGTGTGGTTTGGTTGATGCATTGGAGGGAAGGAATGCCATCGAGAGGGACCTTGACATGCTTGTGAGGTGGGCTGATGCCAACCTGATGAAGTTTAACCATGCCAAATGCAAGGTCCTACAGCTGGGTCAGAGCAATCCCAGGCACAGCTCCAGGTTGGTCAGAGAAGAGATTCAGAGCAGCCCTGCAGAGAAGGACTTGGGGGTGTTGGTCGATGAGAAAATGAACATGAGCCGGCAGTGTGCTCTCACAGCCCAGAAAGCCAACTGTATCCTGGGCTGCATCAAAAGGAGCGTGACCAGCAGGTCGAAGGAGGTGATCCTGCCCCTCTACTCTGCTCTCGTGAGACCTCACTTAGAGTATTGTGTGCAGTTCTGGTGTCCTCAACATAAAAAGGACATGGAACTGTTGGAACAAGTGCAGAGGAGGGCCACGAGGATGGTGAGGGGACTGGAGCACCTCCCGTATGAAGATAGGCTGAGAAAGTTGGGTCTGTTCAGCCTGGAGAAGAGAAGGCTGCGTGGAGACCTCATAGCAGCCTTCCAATATCTGAAGGGATATATATCCAATATCTATAGGGATGCTGTGGAGGGACTCTTCATTAGGGACTGTAGTGATAGGACAAGGGGTAACGGGGTTCAAACTTAAACAGGGGAAGTTTAGATTGGATATGAGGAAGAAATTCTTTACTGTAAGGGTGGTGAGGCACTGGAATGGGTTGCCCAGGGAAGTTGTGAATGCTCCATCGCTGGCAGTGTTCAAGGCCAGGCTGGACAGAGCCTTGGGTGGCATGGTTTAGTGGGAGGTGTCCCTGCCCATGGCAGGGGGTTTGGAACTAGATGATCTTAAGGTCCTTTCCAACCCTAACTATTCTATGATTCCATGTCTTGAACTGCTTTCATACAGGAGAGGAAAACAAATTGAAGACGTTATAAGCAAATGTTAAAATAAAAATATCTATGAAGGAGCTCAGACCTGGTGGTGGATCTTTTCTTTGTTAAAGCAGTACACTTGAAATGTCAAGCTGACTTCTTCAGTTAATTCAAACAGGACATTGTTGAGAGCTCCTTGCAAATTCTATTGTTTCCAACCCCACTCCCAACGTGTTTCTAAATACCTACAAGCCCTGCAGTTGAACTGTTTGTCAGTGTTAGTTTTGTCCTTGAAATGCGTTTTGGAAGGTACATCAGCATTACCCTGTTTAGAAATGAGGAACTCGCATCATCTGTGTTTAAAAGAAAAAGACTATACTCGGGATTGAGTCATGTGTGAACCATGAATTAAACTCTGTCCAGGTTCTCCGCTTTGTCCGTTACCTCAGTTGCAGAAATCGAATATGGGTAAAAGCAGTTACCTTCCCTGGAGGGAGAACTTTGTTGCACTGGTGTCATAATTCTAAATTGTCACCTGGAGTTAAGGTGACCTCTGAAGTTAAATTCTTAGCACTTAGACCATTCTTACGCACTGCTTAATTTGGGAATGATTTTTAGGTCTTCTAGTTGTGTTTTTTTGCAGGCTTGAAGTGCATATTAAAATTTGTTACACTGTATCTGCAAAATTTGGAAATGCTGAGTAAGTTGTTTGTTCTTTCACAAGTGACTATACTTTTCTCTCTACCACTTGAAATTTATTTTGATGGATAATAACCCTCTAACAGCTGTTTTTAAATATTTGCCATAGCTAAAAATTAATATTTCATTTAGCTTTAATATGAATGAGTAGACATGTTTTTAGAAGTAACATTGCTGTTCTTGAAATTAAAAGCCTGCGGTGCTGTATGTACCATTTGGTGTCACTGAGCTTCTGTTTACTTTGATTTTCTTTTGGTTTACTTTGATTTGTTTGGTGGTTTTTTTCCTCGGATAGTGATGTAGTTTAACAGGAAAATACTACAGCTGTCCCTCTCCTCCCCTGTGTGCTTCTGTTGGTGTGTTGGTTGCTTTGAGTTCTTTCCCTGAAAACTTGAGCTAGAAAATGCAAGTACATATCTCTGCTTTACCCACTGGTTACGTTAAGTAACATGGGATCACTGTTTAGCTAAAACGTATGTATTCTAGCTTACAACATCAGTGTTAAAGGCATATCTTTATTTCAGTTCCCTTATTCAGTCTGAATTGCTTTACATGCATACTGTTAATGCAAATTTTGAGATAGTAGGTAATCTGTAGAAACCAGAGCACTGGAGAAAACATTGTACACAACCACATCCATGCCAGCTTTGTGATGATAAATCAGTTCTGTTAATCTTAGTTACAGGTTTCTTTCTGAAATTAAGCAAAACCAGAGAGCACTGAACATTCCTGCAGGTCTGTCATGCGATGATAATGGATAGATTAGAGCAGTTGAAGGGGTCAATAAAAGGAAGGGGACAATATAAACTCATGTATTTATGTACAGGCATGTTATGTATAGGCAGTAGGATATTGTTAAATCGGAGACCATGGAAAGAGTATGAAAAAAACCAAGCACATGAGAAGAATTCACATGAGAAAACCATGTGAATTTCTTAAAAGTGTGGATATGCAAATTAAAATCTGGGTTATGATGAGTGGTGGCTGAAAGCACAGCTATTGAATACAGGCTTAGCCAGCTTAAAGAATGAAATTTTAGTTATTTTTTTGTAGTCACTCTTCTGAAATAGAAAAATAAAGCAAGCATAATTTGTGTGGTTATAAGGACAAACCTACCCAGACCCAGGCTGGAGCAGCTTTACAGTGGGTACAGTTTAGAAATGAGAATTTTCCAGTTACAGATGAGTCCCTCTGAAAGCAAGTGAGCATGGCATTGTTGGTCCACTCCTTGGCAAAGCTTTGGACTGTATCTCCTTGGCCACTATGGGTCAGAGTGTAGTGTATGGAAGACACCATTCAGGATTGGGAAGATGCCTTCTGGGAGGGAAAAGAATTTTAGCTGTGTGGATGGGTGCCTTGCTGGTTCAGTGGGCCTTGGTGGTCAGGGGATGGCTCCTGGATGCTCTTATCTAGTCGTAAAGTCAGCGCACAAAACCACAGTGCTTTCAATCCTTGCTGAAAATCTTCAGAACAATGAGCTTCTTGAAACAATAGTTTCCCATATTTTTGACAGGAGCAAGATAAAATATTTCTGCTAATAGTTACTTTAGAAAGCAAACCTAAGCAAGTTGGCAACTTATGCTTTATTCAGGTTGGGAGAATTGCAGTCCAAAAACTTAGTTTGACAAAATTATAAGCAACTAGAACTGCGAACTTGTAATGGGTAGCATTTAGTAGCCTTTATTGTAAGGAGTATGGTTCTCTCTCAGTTCTGCCTGTATTGTGATTGTAGATGAAAAGCGTACTTTTGCTATAACCTCTTTTAAAAAAAGGAAGTTTGTATTAAGAACTTAGTTGAAATGATAGCAGCCTCCAGTCCGATCTATATATGTATTCCTGCTCAAAACCAAAGCATGCATGGGTGAAGGTGTCTGTGATAGCTATCATTTTGTTAATGTCTGTGTATTTAAGAGAAGCAGGAAAAAATTCCTAAGATCTAAGGACACAAAAGTATTAGAACTATACCAAAAACATTTGAAATTATCTCCAGCTTCTTTTTCTGTAAAGAAACAATTTGAAATTGATTTTGGCTGACTATTCAGCTCAGAAAATGGCACCACCATTAATCCAGTGAGTATAGGAAGACCTAAAATTTTCTTGGCATGAGTTTGTAATGACTGCGTTATGAATGGTAAGGTACAAACAGTGTCAGTACTAACATTTGTACACCACCACTTTGTTTCTTGCATGTATCACGTCTGTTTTAAATGAAAATTGCATTCCTCAGGAATGCTCTAGGAGTTTTGTGTCACTTGCTGTCTTTAGTTCAGTTTCCCAAAAAATGCTCTATAAGTCAACAGATTAAAGATCTATCCATGGACACTAAGGAAGTACCTGTTTTTAGAATGTACTCCTGTTGAAGTTATAAAAACCAACATAACAGCCTAGTGTTTTAACTTTCACAGAGGTACTTCTTGCATCTGTAAGTTAAGCTTGGTTTAAAACATGTATATCACAGAATTCATTCCCAGTCTGTTAGGCAAAGGTATTACATTCTGTTATCTAGTTCTGTCTGGTAAGAACCTTCAGTCTGAGGGAAGCCTACCTTAAATAGTTGAATCTCTGCAGACTTACTGGCCTTAGCTGCTCCTGTAAATATGGAACATGTGGTTTGGAAATCACACGTTTAGGTCACAAAGTACTGATTAATCAAGGTATGGGCTGCTGTCCCACTTCTGGCTTTCCAACATCAAAGATGACCTCTACACTGGGAAATTTCATTGTTGGACAGTGGTGAAAGAAGGAAGAAGGCAAGGTGGAAAGCAAGACATAGAGGTAAGGAGAGGAATCAGTGTGTGTTAAGGCAAATGCAAAGGAGGAACAGAACTGAAGTGAGGAGAGGAAGATAAAACAATAGCGAGCACATGTGAGAGAGAGCCTTAAGTTCTCTGCTTTTATATTCTTTACGCAGGTAGAACCCTGCTCTTCTCATGTATACATCCCAAATTATGCTTTGAATTTTCTAATGAAACTCTGTTTGGCTTATAATACTTATTGGCATTTTGGAAGGCCGTAAATGCAAACTTATGCTTAAATTAGTGATCAGAGCGTTGTATGAAATGTGAACTTGGTCATCTGATGATGCTGAGAGAGCTTTTAAGTATTTCGACATGATCATCATTACCATGTCTGGAGACCCATAACGCCTGTATTCTAATGAGTGCGTATTCTGATGAAAGTTTCAACTTTTTTTTTGGTGGAGAATCCAGATTGTTGTCAGCCATCTTTTGTGTCAAAAAATAACAGTAATGAGCATAGTCAAGGAAGTCAATAGGCATGTGCGTACAGCTGCAGTCTTCATAGAGACTTGCTATGGTTTTGGTGCTGGGGGAAAAATGAAATATTGAATAGTAAGTAACAAACACTATGTGAAATGTCCCTTTTTTAGTACTTAATAAAAACCAAAGTGGTTATTTCACCAACTATTATTTTAATGCCTTAAAATCGTGTTATAGGAAAACTGTTCCCACTCCAGGTTTGAGCTCTTCTTTTGAGCTTCAAGTAAATATAATTATAGAGAAATTTCTGTGCTTTAAAAAGGTGGTTTTTTACAAGTGAATGAAGGAGAGAGAAGGCTTTGAGAAAAAATAGCCATTTAAAATGCCTTTGTGTTCTCTGCTGCTGGAATGGGTCCTGATGTACGTGAATTAGAAGAAAAAGAAGTGATCTTACTAGGGGTGATACACTATAAAAGAAGACTGATAAATGTAGGTTGTTATTTGGATGTGGGTGCATAGAAGACAAAGTCCATGTATGCAGCAGTTGCTATGTGCTAGGTAAATCTGTTAAAAGAAATATGCACATATATAAGTAGATATTACCACTGTAAACATCCATCAGGTATGGTATTGCCTGAAAGCAGCCTTGTGAAAATTCTAAAGGAAATATATATTTCTTTTTATTTTTTTCTTTGGGACGTTAAATGAGGACACAGATAGCTCTAGGTAACTTGATGTAGAGGTTTTGTCTTGAAAACCCTTATCCTTTCAGGGAACTCTTCAAATCTAACCATTCATTCATTCTGTAGGAATGATAATGTGTTTACTTCATGGAACTGAACAGGATGTTCTTAGCATGAATTTTGATCAGAACAAGTAACTGAGAATTTTGGCTTTATGATGGTTTTTTTCTTTATAGAATAAGTTCTTATTCTAAAGATCAGTTTTCATTCATAGTAGTAAAGATGTTGAAGAGGGTGAAGTTTGGCTCTGAGTGTTATTTGTTTTCACTCAATTTTTTACTTTTCTGATTGACTGGTGTTATCACATTTTCTTTCGAAGAAAGGCTTCATATTTGTCAATTCTGTTTTTCATTTAAAAATTTGAAGAGCTATATTTCAAGTTTTTATGCATTTGGTGATAAAAATAGCTGCAGAACTCACACAGAATTTCTATTTGCAGTCTCTAGGGAGTGTGATACATGAATCTGTATTTGAATTGATACGGAAGTAACCTAGAAGACATGCAGCTTTGGGGCTACATAAAAAGATTATGGTAATCGAATATGCAGTACCTCATTCAGAATTTTAAATGATACCATGTCACACAAAAAAGTGGGAGATCTGAAATGAAGGGGGATGTAGACAGGCAAGGGTGACTGAAGTGAATGGGAATAAAATGCATGTTGTAGGCATAAGGTATCCATGGAGTGAACTGAGCAACAGCCATATGGCAGTTTGCTATCCTTCCCATGAAAGGCATCCTTTTAGCATTGCTGCTCAGAAAAGTAATTTACAGACCACAGATAAAACGAGGAAATGCTAAAGAATGAAATGATACAAGAAGATCCAAATTTTAATTTAGTTAGCATTGTGTTATTGTACTATAACACTCTGGGTAATGGAAGGTAAAGTGGTAAAAAAAATGCTGTAACAACAGAAAGTGTTCTTCACTTGTACGTTTGCCTCTTAAATTGCTCTGCTTAATGATATTAATATTTAAAAAAAAATCACAGCAAGAATTTGAAGCTGAGAGCTTGAGCAGGTAAAAGCTGATAATGAGACTAGCTTTCTTACACATACTGTTCCAGTTATTTGACTAAAGTGGTTTTTGTAAAGCTGGGCTAAAAAGGCCAATTAGTAAATATTATGAAGACTTCCCTAATGGAGGGACTAGAAAATTGCTTTATAAAATAGATTTTGAGAGAAGTAACACGATCTTTCCTGCTCAGAGTTGTTCCAGATACCATTTTGCTTGTATAAAGATCTTTTTAACAGCATCAACCCCTTCTGAATCGCTGTGATGAAGATGTAAAATGTGTTTTTACAAATAGTGATAGACTCATCATAGTACAACTTTTTAGCAAACATGTCTATTGTAAAACATAACAGACAGGAAATAAAGAAATCCTTGCCCAGTACTGGAAAGAAAATATTCCTTGCAAAGGCTCAGTGTAGACTATAAATAAAAGACATACAGAATCCTTAGTGTCGGGATGAATACAAGCTGGAATCAAGTGTAAACATGCAGACTTGCAAGGCTGAGAGCACAGACTGAAAGGTTTGGTATGTTTTCGCATTCTGATTTTAATGATAGATTTGAAATGCAAGTGTGAAAAATAAAATCCATTGCCAGAAGTTATAAGTAATTTGGAATTGTTTCAGGGTATGGACTAATTCAAACTTAAGCTGTCTGCGGGCACATTGTTGTGGCCTTTTTTTGGACACCACAAATGAGTATATGTTGTCACAGCATCGATATGGTCCTTCTGATTTTTTTTTTTCCCATTACTTTGAGCACTAAACTTGTTCCTTTTTAGATCCTATTCTGAAGCTGCAACACTGCATTGATGCCTAAGGAACTCCACTGTTAGGCCAGTAATTGCCTTTGGTAAAAAGTATGGATGAATATCCCAAGTCCTTGAAACGGGTGTTGATCAAGAAATGGTGAAGTTTTGCTTTGTAGGGTTTGGCAAATGAATGTTTGCAAGCCAGTAAGTATGTTTAGACATTCTTCCTGGATTAACAATGGCTAAGAGCTTTAATGACAAAAGCTATCTAATGAAGAGCTGGGATTGTCCTGATATTTCTTGTTCTCTTCAAAACAATTTATGTGATACTCATCACACAATCAGAAACAATTAAGATATGTACTACAGACGTATGTTAAAATTTTCTTAAGGCTTTAAATGGTGTTTTCTACAATTCTGAAATAACACATCTTTTCATCTTGAATAGCATATTAAAAATGTAAGTTCTCAATAATGGACACTATTAAACATTAGAGGGAGTGATTTTTTTTTTTTCCTCCAGTTATGCCCAATTTCTGTTGAAATTGAGCAGTAGGATCCAGAACCTTTATAGGCATGCTTCTTCATGAGTCTCTTTAGTACTAGACCCACTCCTAATTTTATTTTTAGTTCTGATTCTTTTTTCTTGATTTTAATGTGTAATGTTTTCTCTTCCCAGCCATTTCGTTCAATACCTTTGAGTAATGTTCATGCATCTTTCTCTAAAAGCCATCTTTTAGCTGATAATTTATCTGTCTCTATTGGTTTTTAATAGGTACTCAAAACATGAGAAACTCTAATCTAGCATTCACTACTACATTATTTAAGCATTTGTGAGGTACTTTAAATATAAAGTTAACAGCCTTCCTTCCTTCCTGTTGCCTCAGTCTACAGGAAATATTATTTAATGGCTAATGGATGTATAAAAATTGGTATGAAAGGAGATAGATGGTTATTTATTCTTAGATACTACTACCTTCAATTCCTGGTAAAAAAAATTATCTGCCGTATTTGTATGCATGTCTCCCTTGCTAATCTGTCAGTTTTGTCCTTCTGCTGGAATGTAGCTGCTGCTGGCAGTTGAGGTGGGAGTAGATGTAGATTCATTTCCATTATCCACCTTGCAACAAGAAGTATTTTGTTCTTCTGGTTTTGCTTTCTTAGGAACACCAATAAAATGGAGTCTGTGTATTAAGTGCACCCTGGTTTGCTTTCTAACTGGAATATATTGTCATACGAATATGGCCCATCTGTAATTATTTCAGGTTATGGCCTTATAAAATTGAAAAAAGAAGAGGAACAGTGTCATGCTTTCTTTATGTCCATCCTTCAAATCGTTGCTTTTGGCACAGATACAGGCTTTTTGATGTACAAGGAGATAGGGAAGTCTTGGGATCTTGGGAAGTCTCAGTCGAAGAACAGTTTGAGCTTATGAGAGAAAAGTATGCTCCCATGTAAATGTGTAGGTGTTTGTCCTCTTCTCTCACTTTGTCTCTGGGGACTTGTGGGAGTGTGGCACAGCCTCTAGAGTAAAGTTTCTTAATGTGAACTTCTGTAAGCACTGCTAGAAAGACCCAACTTCCCAGCTACTGTCAAAATTGGATGTTATTGATTCATTTCCACCGAAGAGAGGGTTTTCCTGGGGAGGTTATGTGGAGCACAAGAGTAATTGCAGTGAGTTGTAGACCTACTTCTTCCATCTCTGCTATCTTTTTTTCTTCTTTTTTTTTTTTTTTTACTAAAGGATCTTTTCTCATGCACTATATTAAAAAAATGCAAACAAAACAGAAGAAACAAATGGTAGTAAGAGGTGATAAGACAGTAACAGCATTCCTGTTTTTCACCTTTTGTTGTTAAGAGTGTATCAAGTGTTTTGTTTTCCTTTTTTTGCTTTTTGCAGTATGTGAAGTTAAGAAGGTTGCTTGCGCTGCTGTTTATACAGAAGCTCAATCAGGGGCTAACATCCATTTCTGTTGTTTTGAGATAAAGGCTTATTTGCAGTTCTGCTTGACTGTAATGGAAGATAAATCACAGCGGTGTGTGTGATCACACTTCTCAGTTGAAAGGAGGCAGGTTGACGTTTACAGTTGTATCATGACACTTGCTGTCTTCATAGCTACAACACCAGATAATGGAAGGCAATCTGGAAGTGAGTTGAACGAAGATGCATGTATAGGCTTTTCAGAAGAAGGGGGAAGTTCTCTTGGACACAGATCATTGTAGTGATCTTTGAATCAGCCTGTACCTCATTGGGTTCTTACTGGAACATATGTTTTTATGTTAGAAATTTTTTTTGTGTCAAACTGGAAGAATTCTGTCACTATAGCATCTAAATCATTGACAGAATCAAAACAAAGCATACAAATGAGCTTCAGAGAATAAATGTCCTTAAATCCTACAGGTTAAGAAGCCTGTTAGTGCTTCTCCCGAATAACACAGGCCGTTACCTGTTACGGCTCTTTGTTACATATTCTGGCTCAGAGGTGACAAACCCAGGGCCCTTTTTGGGAGGCTGGTGCATGGTCCCTGCACTAGGCAGGAGCTGGTTGGGCCCCAGCAGGGCATCGTGCCATTGAAGTGGCGAAACTCAACTGCTGAGCAACCTTATTTTTGTTCTTCTCCTGTGCCTGGTGTTTTCTGTACTTTTCTGAGCAAGGAGTTACCATTCATGGCTGTGGTAGAAGTCAGTATGGGACAATCCGGTGTCTCACCTTCAACATTTATTGTTTTGATGTTTTATTTGCTGAAGCTGTTAGGCAGTTGCTAGTGAAGAACTAACAAAGCTGGCTACACAGCTCTGAGCACAGACTGGCACGTGACTCTTGTTTCTTGAAATCATAGTGTAAAAGTCATACTGTGAAGTCATTCCTGCACTCAGGTTGGTTGGTATGTGTTCAGTCCAGTTGGTGTAAGACCAAAACAAAGCATGTTTTATGGCCAGAAAGAGCCAGTTGGTGGATAGCATGGAGTGTGTGTCACAGTCTTGCAACATCTAGTTTTATTCAGGAAGTGCATTACAAAAGGTACATTACAGTGTTCAGACAGGGGCAGGACTTGAGTGCCTAGTACGGATTAGCTGGCAGGCAGGCCAAATGGGCCATTCCAATACTGAATTTATGTGACCTTTCCTTCATGGTAGGTATTAGTTTGGTATTGGCTGTTAATTTTCACAGATGAGTAGGAGCTTCTTCCCTTTGAGGTTTTCTCCATTGTTAAATTTAATTGAAATTGTTCCAGAGCTAGCAAGAGCAAGCAAACAGACAACGTAGTGGGATAAACTTTTCCATGGACCAAGGCAAAAGAGCTGAGCAGGAAGCTGTTTTCTTGAAATGAGGTGCTTATTACTGACGGCAATAAATACCAACAGAGCTTTCAATAGCCCCTATTATTGCTTTTTTAAAAGGAATTGGTATATCACTTCTAAAATGAAATTACTCTTGTTTCCAGTGTTTAAATGACTTGTCCTGAAACTAATTTAAAATTGACTGGTCAGGTTCTGCGGAAGCCCGCTCCTTCTTCCCAAATACAGAAACATAATTGCTGTGGCACTTGTGGCAGTTACTTGTTACTGTAACCAACACTCGGAAGGTAATGGGAGTCTGGTTGTTGCTGGAAAGTATTTCTTTGATTCTCTTTTTATGTTTTTATTTGGAAAATGTACGAAGTTCAGAATATAAACACATGCGCTGCTTTAAAAATGTAAAGGCAGAGCCAAGAAGGTTGATGCATTCATCCCGGAAGCTCTACTTTATATTTACTTCTGGCTAGGAACTGACACTGTTTAACTTGTGTTCTGCCTTCCAGAAGAAAACAGTTTATAGAGTTTATAGAACTACCCCCCTTCTTTTTTAGTTAATTTTTTTTTTAGGTGATGAAGTTAGCTTTCATCTCAATGTTAAGAGCTTTTTACTGAGTATGTCTCAGGTAGTGATGGTTGGATTTCTGTATAAAACTAGCTTCATACTTTTTCTTGCACAAATTGTGTATTAAATTCAACAGTTGCGATGTTTTCTGAAGATAGCTTCTCTTAGTGTAGTTTGTGTTTGACATTGGGTTTTGTGTTTATAGAGTGAGGATCTGAATGCATATAATTGATCATAGTTTAGGGAGTGGAAAGAAGGTTAAAGTTCTGTCGTCTTTACTTGAAAAGTTATGAAAATTCCAGTTAGTCTGTGCAGTGAAACTTGCCACTGAATATTAAAACTGTCACTTTTTTTAATTTATCCTTGAAATTTTAAGATCATGATACAGGAACGCCTGCAGGGCCAATGGAGCTACATGCTTTAGGAAATACATACATGTCTATTTTTATAGGCTGGCCTGATGGAGCACTTGTGGTCTGTCAATGTAGTGATAAACACATTTTTGAATGAGTGTATGTGGTGCAGTGTAGTAACTGAGGGCAACTTTTCCCATGTCCTACCAGTCATAAGAGATACTTAAAAGTCATGAAAAAATAATTAATTTAATACTCTGTGGGTGTGAATGAAATCCACAAGAGAAAGGAATTTGGGCTGAAGGCTAAGGTTTGGTCTTTTCTAATCTCATCCCTTGATAATCATCCCTTAAAAAACAATGATCCAGCAATTAACAATAGGGCTCTGAGGGTTAAAACAAATTGGGTTAAATCTCCGTGTGTGTCACAGACTTGCTGTGTGCCTTTGAGTAGTTTGCACAGTATGCCTGAGCACCACTGTAACTTGGCAAAATGGAATACTTGCCATCCCCATCTTGTCAGTAGCAATGTGTGTGTGAAGGGTTGTGATGGGCTTATGTAGCACTGTTTGCCTGCAGTTGTTCAAAAACCCTCTAGTATATAGAATCCAGGGCCCAGCTGATGCTAGAATGTAAGACATTTTTGTCTGATGCATCATTTTTTTCCTGACTGAATGTAGAAAATAATTCACCTGAATGTGCAGAAATGCCTGAATAATCAGCAAGATTCTTGTAAACAGGAAACCTATGTGGCCTGTTTAGACTACGAAGGTTGCCTATAAATGGAGTACCAAAACTAAGAAAGCTTTGGTGAATTTTGCCATTGTCCTACATAGATTATATCTGGGTCAGCTTGCCTTCTTTCAGATTTTATCGTAGGAAAGTGCTGGTAAGGTTGTTGATAACCATAATACTGTGCTCTAATGAAAAGAGCGTATTCCCAAATGGAGATGAACTCAGCTAAGGCAGTGTGGGGGCAGAGCCTCAGGGCAGACTGGGGATGGAAACTCTGTATGAGCCTGAGTAGGAGGGAGCGGGAAAAGACAAAGCCAGAGGCAGCCCCAAAAGGGACTGGCTGTTGCAGAGAGTGGAACATGCTGGAGGTGGCCTTGTGTAGCTGTATCCCCAACAGCCAGCCCTTTCCAACCAGAGCAGACCACCACAAGTACAACCTTACATGAAGCAAATGCAAAAACTGTGTTGTCTGCATACTGAAGAGATTGCATTGAATGATATTCCTAACTCGTGCTGTCATTTACTAAATTGTTTATACAAAAGATAGTTTGTGGTTATTAATATGGACCTCTGTGTATAACCACTACATTAAACCATGTGTTCTTCTGGCTACAATTAACATGAAGGTCGCATGTAGACCCAGCCTATAAACAGTGAATATCTTTTTGCCTTGTGTCAGTGTTTTTAAAAACAGGAAGTTGTCCTTGTTTGTGATTTTTTTTTTTAATCTACTAATAGGACAAAAAGTGGAATTACTTTTTCTTGTCCAAAATAATTGTTAAAAGAAAAAGCAGGAGTACTCCTCATCTTCACTTCTAGTAACCTAATGTGGTCACTGGGAGTATAAATTGAAAGTGATGTTTATCATAATATTATGGAGTATCCTTTCATTCCAGAAACCTTCCGAAGAAGTCTAGTTATTTATGTGTATATACACACACACGCACACACACATATATAGAAAAAATGTTAGAAATTTGCAAGTAACAGAAATAGATTTTCTTTTCTATTGAGGGTAAAATTTAAAGCATGCACATTCCAGTATGTTGGAAAAGAAACTCTAGCTTATCTTTGTGGACACTTGAATACCCAGACCACTAGGTGAGTCAGGAGTCTTACCTGCTTCTTAGCATGCTTGCTTGCCCATTGATTTGGCTTCAGGAGAAGAGCTTTTCGTGTTTGCCTTTGGGATATGGCATGGCCTGAAGAATAGGGCGTTTCTTTTTTTTTTTGGACGTGCGGGTTCCTAGTCTGATATGTAACCAGTCAATCAGACTCATCCCTTAGGTTTTGTTTCTTCCTGTTTGATGCAGTCTTGACCTTTTCTGTTACCTGCTCTAAAAGCAACAGAATTTCTTGAAAGGCAGTGGAGGTTGGGGGAGGACACTAGGCAGGTCAAGCTGTACTTCATCAAACAGAGTAAAGAGGTTTTGACATGATTTCAAAGCAGAGTCTAAGCAAGAATCCAGATCTCCGCCTGCATCTTTTGGTCTGCCTTTATTCTGTCTCTATATACTTCCCTGTTCAGTACTCAGATCTCAAATTATCTGCCCAGATAGGTAACTGTAAAAAGACAGCATGAAGAAGTGTGTGTCAGACTTCTTGGATAAGTATAGAGGGAAGGGATCTTTGGGTCATGACCGCATACATAAGGTATGATTGATTTTTAGCTGTATTTCCGGTAATGGTGTGTCATTATCAAATATGATTTTGCTAGGGAATCCAAACTGGGGGCACAGTAGGTTATTTTTTTTTTTTTTTAAGCCCTCTGGTGGAAGACCACTGTTTCATGTCAAGAGTTATTTCACTGCCTGAAGACTAATCAGCTCATTGGAGAGTTTGGTTATCAAAAGTCATGGAAAGTTGGCCCCTAGTAGGAATCTCACAGATAGTTACTGAAGAAAGTCTGAACTATGTTCTCAAGCTTTGCTAGCCAGAATGAAATGGGAGTGAAAGTGACTGTGATGCCAAAGTTTACTTACAACAGATGCAACTTTTCAAACGCTGCCCCAACTTTGAGCAAAATGGAGCAGCACTGAAAAATCCACTGTTCACCATTGCTAGACATTTCTGAATGTGATCTACAAGTAATGGAGCCGTAAGACACAACGGGATTTAGTTTTACAGCATCTCATAGAATGCTTTTAATGCTACTGCATTGTAAGAGGAAAACAGACAACACAAGGTTGATCTTTGTATTTGTGCAATTTGGGAGGTGCCATTGTAAGATATGCAGTTGACATCCTTCTGTGTAACAGAAATATTAGATAACGGACTTCGCTTACATAAGTTTCTGCAGCCCTTTTGGCATCAATGACAGGATATCTATGTGGTGGCCCTTTGTCTGGTTCTTCAGCAATAGGGAGAACAATAATTTGGTTTATTGGAAGTCATGTTAGATCCCTGTTGATGATTTTTGTCATTGTCTGCCATCTTTCAGTTGGTCTGGCAGATTGCACAATGTCTTCAGTAGCACCTTCATTGCTGGTGCTATGTCGACAGGCTAGTGTGCAGCCTGTGACGATTTGTGGGATCACTTAGATATTGCTGACACCAAGGTTTTTTTGGTGGCCTTCTTTACATCTGTCCTTGACTCAGGAAGCCATTCATGAGGGCAACCTGAATCATGCCTGGGATCTCTATAGTTAGTGCATCATCAGTAGTCCTGTGGATGTGGATAGAGATTTTGACTGTTTAAAAGATAAAGGTAGAAGCTTGTATTTTTAAAAGTGAGCCTGTATCCCACCTTCTCCCTGGAGTCATGTTTGCATGCTGTCCTGCATGTTTGCAGGAGTAAATGAGAGCAGATGTTGCAAGAGTACCAAAGGTCTGTGTTGAAGCAAGTGCAGCCACCAGCAGCAGCCATGCTTCATTTGCTTGCCCCTCAGAACTGGAAAAGCCAAATCATGAAGGCTGCTCTGGCTGACAGCTTCACCATAATCCCTGACAGCTGCTTGCAGTAATTTAGCATGGCACATACATGGGAAGTGAACAGTAAAATCCTGTTTCTTTTCTCACTCCTTCTCACTCTTCTCTCTCTCCCTCCTTTCTCTTCTATCTTTAGTTCAACCTGTCAAATCTTAGTACTCTAGTTTTTGATAGCCCAGGCTTCAATGTTGCTGGTGCTATGCAGGCCTGCAGCCTAAAGCTACAGGGATTTACTAGAAACAGAAAAACAAACACCCAGAATATCTCAAGCCCATTATCAGAAACTGCACTCTGATCTCTGGGACCTGAGCTTGAGGAAGGTGTCAGCCACCAAATTAAGTGACTCCAGTGCATATGCTCCTAGCTGGCTGGAGGACACTGGAGCTTTTTCATTTTGTTTTTGTTTCACTAGCTGGCTTGGTTGACTGCCAGGGAATGGACAGTTTGTCTAATGGTGGGAAGTATGTTATTTGTAGGCTGTTAAACCAGAGAGACATCTGACCAGGAAATGGTTGATATGCTCTGCCTGTGGACTGTTAGATGTTTCATCAGTCAGGAAGCACCATCCTGCTGTCAGTATCGTCAGCAAGCTTCTTTTGTGTGGTAGGAATGAGGACAGAATAGTGCTCAAGTGCTTCTCTTTTTGGTCATGACCTTTCTATTTAGATGGTTGTGTGTACTTTTTTGTTGTGTATTGAGGTTTGTTTTGGTTTGTTGTTTTTCTTTTCTGAAGCAGTCTCAATTGTATTCTCCTCATTATATTCAAGCAGTAAGACTCGGAGCTTGGTCTTTTTTCTTTTTTCTTTCTGAGTCACTGTCCTCTCTGCTGAGGTACCTGTGTCAGCCTTCCTCTAAAACCAAGCAGGAGAATGTGCTTTGTCTTGTGATCTGATAGCTAACAAAGTTGTCAATTTTTGTTCTGACTAGCTGAGAACAAATTATCATGAAAACAAGAGAAACTCCCTTTAATAATGTTTTTAATATAATGTTCTTAAAATATACAAGATTTAAAATACACAAGCTTTAAAATACACATCAGGTCCAAAATCCTTAATTTCACCAGGAAGTAAAGAAGCAGGCAATGCAGATTTCAGGTTGTACATATGTCCTGGGTTCAGCAGTAGCAGTCATTTTTCTCCTTAGTAGCTGGTGCAGCGCTGTGGTTTTGACTTTCGGCCTGGGAACTGTGCTGATAACACCAATGTTTTCAGTTACTGCTTGGTAATGTTTTGGTCTGACCAAGGACTTTCTGAGTCTCATGCTCTGCCAGGGAGGAGGGGAAGCCGGGAGGAAGCAGAGACAGGACACCTGACCCAAACTGACCAAAGAGGTATTCCATGCCACAGTACGTCATGCCCAGGATGTAAAACAGAGAGCAGAGACCCGGAAGGGTGGGGGGGTGCACTGCTTGGTTGGACTGGGTATAGGTGGTGAGCAGTTGCATTCTTTCCTTATATTTGCCTTGTCATTATTATTACTGGTGGTAGCAGTAGTGGTTTGTGTTATACTTTAGTTACTAAACTGTTCTTATCTCAACCTGTGGGAGTTGCATTCTTTTCAGTTCTCCTTCCCATCCACATGGGAGCAGGGGGAAAAAAGAGGGGGAGTGAGTGAGCGAAACTGTGTGAGTTATAGAGGCTTAACCCACAACAGCATATTCGTATACCTCTTCATCAAGGTGCTTTGTAACACGTGTTTCTGCTAAGATAGTCCTGGGAGGCAGGCAGAGACTTTGTATAAAATCTTAACTTCAGGAAGGTTTATTGGTGTTTTCCCATATAGGATTTGTTGCAATACTAACAGGAAAGTGACAAAACCACAAATAATAGTAGGAAAGCCTGAGTCTTAAAAGGTTTGAGGCTTTGGATTAAACACAGATAGTATGAATGCATACGGGAGAAAGCAGTTATGTTCACAGTTGTTAAACCATATAAAATAGGTGAGATAATTATAAACTCTACACAAAGGTGTACTCCCTCGGAGAACAGTACTGACAGCCATGACATCTTCTCCAGCCCACTACCATCAGCAAGATTGCAATGTTATTCCTTTGTAAGAAATACAGCTTCAGGTACTGTCAAGAGACAAAAGACGTAGGCCAAAATTTTGCAAGAAAAGAGAGCCTAAAGCACTGTTGTGTAATGGTTAAGAGGAGCTTTTGGCTGTTGGGAATTCAGGGCAACAGGTCACTCTTGTAAAGTCTTGGGTGGTCTAGTTAGCCTTCTGACAAAAATAGTGATTCAAGGACTGGTGCAGATTATTCTGCGTTTTATGAGATGGTGATCCTGAAGCCTAATGCCACAAAAAATGTCAGTTTGATAGTTTACTGGTGAGTAGCACCACCCAACTGATGTAGGCACTGCTGGTAGAGCTTTGGCAAAATGATGAGGTTTTTTCCTATTCTGACAGTGAACATGCATATGTTAGTAAATATGCTTCAGGCAGCAGAATTAGAAAGCAGAAAAGAACATGAAATTGGATCTAAATGCCTACGCTGCAGTGTTAGAAAGCAAATAACCATAAAGTTCTTAAAATAGCTTATGAAATTTCAAGTGGAAAGAAGCCATTTACAGATGGTAAGGAGATAAAAGTATTACTGACATTTTGTGTCAGATGGGGTTTAGTAGCGTTTGGAAGCTATGCTATGGATGTAGAGGAATATTACTTGGAGATGGTAATAAATTGCTTAGCAAAGAGGGGTGTTACTGCAAGTGGTGTTGGGGTATAGTGATTATGTTAAAAACCCTAAACTAAACAAACCCAGCCCATTCTGGTAGGCAAAAATAGGCAGTTTGGTAAATTGTGTAAAACAGGGTGAAAGAAAAACAGCATCTATACGTGGTAACCACGCTAAGGCAGTGCTCCAGCTCTTGAGTTTTGGCTCTGTGGGAAGGCTTGGGTCTTCATAGCTCAGGTCACATCTCAGGAAGGCTGAGCTCTGACATACGTTTATTCCACTGGTATTTTTATGCTCAATATAATATTCCCTTGTAGCTTTCAAAACATATTGTCTCTGGTGGGTAGAAATCTTCTCATATACACACTGTCTTCACCACACATGCTGAGTAACCTGGGGTTGAGGGCAACAAGTACTCCAAGCCAGGACTTCTGCACAGGTATGCTTCCGCAGTCTGTGCCTAGACAAATTCTAGCATGAAGGAGCTTCTTGCAGTCTCTAGTATAACTGAGGATTAGAAATATTGCTGTGAAGTTTTTTTTGTTGTTCCCCCCCCCCCTTTTATCTAGATGGTTACTTTTAATAAGATAATGACTAAGTGTACTGGTCACAAGCAATAATGAGGCTGAATTTCTAAGAGGAAGCATGCTATGTGTGGCATATGATGGAAAAACTCAATGCAGCAATGTCTTCACTAATGTGTTCTAATATTAATCTCAAAGAAACAATACATTTAAAAGTAAAAAAGCTCGAATCTTGAATGCGCTGCTTGTGTGGGAAAAGTAAATACAGTCTCCTACAGCAGCATTTTGTTGCCATTAATAGGCTGCGACAGCCTGTTTCACTGTGTTCGGTCATCGATCTAACGCATCAGACAGGCATTTCATCTCTTTATTTTCAGTGTACGTAATTACGTACGGCATCAATTATTCATAAAAGCTGAAAACTCTGAACTGATAAAGTAGAGAAGATTTGGTTGCCTCTGTTTTGAGGTTTGTATTAAATAACAGGTTAAATAACCAGGCAACTTGTGGCATAATGACTGGCTGTATGTACATGTCAAAGCATGACCATGAAAGTGTGCTGCTCCATAGTAGCATTTTAAAAGCACATGTATTTAACATTAACACTAACTATAACCTGGAAATAATGTAAAAGTCCTGAAATAATATGCTAGACTCTCTAGTAAACATTTTCAGGGACTTCATAACATTGCTGTTTTCCTGATACTATGTGTTTAAGTGGATATACAGAGTTTTCATCTTCAGCAGAGCAAAACCCAAAGTATTTATCTACGTATTTAATTCATGTTCTTGCAGTGACATCTTAATAATCAGTGAAATAATTTGCCAAAAATTTTACAGAGCTTTTTTAATGCAAATCATGAAGTCAGACTTCTTCAGTTGTCAAGTAATAATTTGTGGCTTGTTACTGTGTAGTCATACAGCCCTTGGAAGTGTGTGGTGTTGGGTTTGGAAAGGGACAATCTTAGTGTTCCAGCACATAATTCTGGAAATATGAGCTCCAGAGGTAAATCACAAGGAGCGCAAGGCAATTATCTGGTCTAGTTTTCAGATTATTTTGGTTATAAAGCTCTCCCAGATTTCTTGAGAAACTATTCTACAGTGAAAGGGAACTCGTTTTCCCAACTGAAAACTAATAAGTAATTTGTAGAGCCAATAAAAATCTCAAAATTTGTTTTTGACTCACTGAATGACAGGACTACAAGCTCTTGTCAATTTAGTTTTTGTTGCACATTATAAAAATGAGGATAACAGGATATTCTGGTTTCTGTATATTTTTACTCTTTTACAGATGTGTCAATGTCTTCAGAGATAGGAGTAGTTATGTATGTATTTGTTGTGGGGCAGGTGGTTTTAGAATCTGTAGATGTTATTTTTAATTTAAAAGAAATAGAAATCATAGGGCATCCCATCTGGTGTAGCCAGTTTCTCTCATCAGCATCTACTTTATTTAGCAGCAGCATTTTTATCTCTCACTTTTTCTCCCAGTAGCACGTAAACACATCCGGTGTGGCACCGTTTTTTCCTCAGTCTCTGCCTCTGGTACTCCCTGAAAGCTTGCATGTTCTTCATGTCTCACTGCCTGCATTCTGCCTGTGTATATGAATTCATGTATATGTATGTGTTCTGCCTCCTTGGGTACATAGCAGCCATGACTCATTAGGGAGCATGTGCTTCCTAGGAGCACGTACTTGCAATGCCTTCTAGCAGCACACCCTTCTTTGGATGGAACCAAATCCTTGTAGGTGCAGATCCTACCCTTTGAAGAGCTGTGAGTTTTCTTCAAGATAAAACAGTGTTTTGGAGTGGACTTCAGAGTCCCTTGAGATGTTAAGGTTTGTTTATTGGGAAATTTGGTGGCAGGGTTGCTGTTTAACCTTTCAAGTTCTTTGGCTGTTACTCAGCGTGCACCCATGTGGCTGCGATTTACCTTTCTCCCTGTGTAAAGGCCCAGTGTATGTGCTGTTATTGAATCTTTTTTATAAAAAATCATCTTTTGAGAGTGACTTATTTGGTGAGGGGAATTAATAAAATCTATCTTACATATGTCATCATTAAAATATTACCATTGCTGTTAAATTTCCAGAAATTAAAACACTTATTTAGAAAGCTATGCTATTTAAGTACTGTATTGCAAGAGCTGTTTGTCTTCTGAATGATAGTTGTGTATTCCCTGGGCTCATCCCCTGTCCTCATTCCTCACAGTTGTCACAGCCTTTCACAGGGAAAAGACAAGAACCATTCTCCACAGACCTGACAACTCCCTCCTTTGTCAGTCATTTCTTCAAACTGTCAGTGAATGTACCAGCCCAAGTCTGATAGCTGGAAGGAAAACTAACTCTTCGGAGTAAAATGAACTGTTTCTAAAGTTATTTCAACTGTAAAGAATTTCTTAAGGAATATAGACATCTATATTTTGCTGTTTTATCGCATAATTTGTATCACTTCATTTAACAGCTTGATTTTATCATCTTCCTAAATCTGTATTCTAGTACTATTCAATATATAGGGATTCTAAGCAAGAGTGTACCTTCACTCTGGGTATGCTGATTGTAAATAGAATCAGCTGTCAATTCTCCACTGGTAAATTATCTGTGGTGGATAGCCTGTGCCATTGTGGTTTTGGATTGCCTGTGCCACTGCTGCCTGTGCTGATTGTGCTGCACAAGCCCACCTGAACTGCTTTTAGACCCGGCTCCAGTGCTGCCGCTGCCCCATAGCTGCCCTTACCCCGGGGTGCCTCAGGAGCCCCTGTGATGTGCCTGCAGAACTCCCACGCAGAAGCCTCTGGCTGGAGTTAGTTTGGGGAAGACAGTTTTGTTAGCCTAGGGTCAGTTCCAGCCATGCTGAGGCTGCAGCAGCGCTGGAAGTGCTGGAAGAGGCATCCCCCTGCTGAGTCTGGCTGTGGATGAGTGACTCCCCTGGTGAGAGCACACAAAGTGGTGGTGCTTGTCCTGCCTTCCTTGAGATCTGTGAGGTCTTCTTAGTGTAAAGGTACATTAACCTGTTTGCATTATCTTATGGCTATCTCAACCTCTGAAAAAATCATTCAGGGTGGCTCCAATTTATTATCATCCATGGTGTCCCCATCTATCATTGTCCTGGATGATGGAGAGTTAACTGTATTTCACCTATACGGGACATAAAACCAAGTCTGACTAAAGCATGTATTTTAGAAAGGCATTAATTTAGTTTTGATTTTCTCTTGTTCTGATCAGTTCATTCTAATTAATAATCTGTTTATGAAAGAAGACAAGCAAATGTTAATTTGCATAATATAGACATGTGATTGCAATAGGCATAATTCAAAGTATTTCTGAAAGTTGCTGGGCCTCTGAGAAATAGGTGAGCTTGGAACTGGAAAAGTGGAGCCTGTAGTGCCCATGATGCTCATTGGCTGAAACTTGGCCTGGGGTTTTGAGATGCGTGACAAAAAAAAATGTGTAAACCAGGAATAACTTCTGTAATCACTAGAATTAAATGGTATAAAATCATGCAGTGGGTGAGTCTCCCGGTGGTCTCCATTCACCAGAGCGGCTGCGGAGAGCTGGGTGTGTGTACCCTGGCTTGGGTACAATTGGGCTACTATGCAGGACTCAGCCCAGAGTTGTGTACTTTCTCTGGTTTGCAGACCTGCAGAAGGCACCAGTTTACAGGTCTGGTTGTTAGAGAGTGCTTGAGCACATCCTTAGCAGCCCCATACCTTATGTTAAATCCCAGGCTGATGGTCCCTGACTTCTTAGGAAGGCTGCACGTCTAATGTTTGTGACATGTTCAGCTTCTTATTCTGTGTGACATTAATGGCACAAGAATCTCTGTCAGTTTCTGAAGCAAACTTGACTTTGAGCACTTAAACTGGGAGCCTGCAGAAAGGGACAGCTCAAGCTATCAGAACAAGTTAACCATGCCTAGCTAGGGATCCTTTCTTATGGTTACCTTCTTAATCTTGGTGCTTTGCAAACAATCCTATAGGCCCTCATTTCCTCCTCTACTTAAAAATTATGCTGGTTCTATGGTCTGTTTCAGAGGGGTATTGTGATAACTGTTCAATGCTCACAAAGAATAGTATGAGAGGTAAAACACGGCCGAGCAAGGTGCAATGGTCAGTTAAGTGATTGAAAACTTTTTAGTGCGTGTTGCATATAGTTTGATACTATTTTTAAAGCCTGTAGTCTTGGTGTATAGATGTATCAAACACTTCAGCCTCTAATAATTTATCAATTAATTGTTTATTTTATTGATCTGTATTGCCAAAATATGTTTAAAACTGTACTTTTGTACAGTCATCTGAGCAAGGGTTTGCAACCATGAGTTTCAGTCGCTAGCAGGTAACATGTTAGATGGTGGAATTCTCTCTTTCGTGGCGCTAAAAAGCAACCATAATATTTCATGTAAAGATCGATGACTTGCACAGTCTCAAATGATAATTTGATCAAAACTTCATCAGGATTCAAACATCTCTAATTTCAACCCCACCTTTTTTGGTTTTCCCCTGTTTAAGTTTGTAATAGATTTTGATTGAGATAAACTAGAGCATGAAAAGTCATGTTTAATATTGGAGTGGCACCGTGCACTTAAATGATCCTCTGTGCACACCAGTACGTTACTGAGCTGTGATGCAGTGCTCTTTCTCTTACTCTCAAAAAGGTCAAATATCAGTGGGCGTTCTGAATTTATCCACATGCCAGTTTACCCTTTATTGGAAAAATATCCCTGGATTTTGCAATGATGAGGTTTTGCAATCCATGGCTTTTGTTCGTTATACATTTTGCACAAGTCTGGGTGTGTGTGTGCGTGCCATAAGTTACTGTAAGCGTTTTTTTTTCTAGCAAGTTGTTCCATTGAACCATTCTGAGCAACCAACCCTCAGCACAATGTCGCCTTTAATATAAAGTATACTTTTGCCTCAACAGCTTCAATAGCTACATTGATACTGCCTCAAGCCCATTCCCTCCCCAGGTTTATCTTTGCGGGAATATTATGGCGCTGTGAACTGGTGTGTGTCAGCAGTGCTGCAAGTGGCGTATTGTCAGGGATGGGGTAGCCCTCTGACAAGGCTGCCTGGGTTTCTCCTGGGGAACATGTGTGTGCATGTAGTTTGACTTGAGCCTTGTGAATTAGGACAGTCATCTCAGTCCAATCCTAACAGTCAGCCTAGCCCAGAACTAAGTAAGGACAGTGGCTAAAAACAGATATCCAGGGAGAAGATAAGCACAGGCAGAGCAAGTAGTGCTTCTTCCCTGGAAATCTCTCTGCTGCTCCTGGTGCTGTGTGGCTCCAGGAGGAGTGTTTAATATCCCTCATTGAATATTTTTGCCATTGATTTGTCTATTTGTTTCTGAGCCAAGACTTTCACAGGATTGTTAGGGTTGGAAGGGACCTCTGGAGATCATCCAGCCCAACCCCCCTGCCAAGGCAGGGCCACCTAGAGCAGGTTACACAGGATCGCATCCAGGTGAGTTTTGAATGTCTCCAGAGAGGGAGACTTCTCAACCCCCTGGGCAGCCTGCTCCCGTGCTCTGCCACGCTCAACGTAAAGAAGTTCTTCCTCATATTGAGGTGAAACTAGTTGTGTTTTAGTTTATGGCCATTACTCCTTGTCCTGTTGCTGGGCACCACTGAAAAGAGTTTGGCACCACCCTCCTGCCACCTGCCTTTGAGGTATTTATCTGCCCTGAGATTCCATCTCGGTCTTCTTGAGACAAAACAGGCCTGGCTCCCACAATCTCTCCTCATGAGAGATGCTCCAGATCCCTGATTATCCTTGTTGCCCTCCACTGGACAATCTCCAGTAGCTCCTTGTCTGTTTTGTACTGAGGAGCCCAGAACTGGACCCAGCACTCCAGATGTGGCCTCACCAGTGTTGATTAGAAGGCAAGAATTACCTCTCTGGACCTGCTGGCCACACTCCTCCCAGTGCACCCCAGGATACTGCTGGCCCTCCCAGCTGCAAGGAAACACTGCTGGCTCAGTCAACTTATCATCCACCAATAGTCCCAGGTCCTTCTCAGCTGAACTGCTTTCTAACAGGTCAGCCCCCAACCTGTGCTGGTACTTGGGGTTGTTCCTCCCCAGGTGCAGTACCCTACACTTGCCCTTGTTGAGCCTTACTAGGTTTTCTCCACCCAATTCTCCAGCCTATCAAGGTCCTGCTGTATGGCAGCACAGCCTTCAGGTGTATCAGCCACTGCCTCCAGGTTTAGTATCATCAGCGAACTTGCTGAGGGTACATTCTATTCCTTCATTCAGGTAATTTCAGCTCCTTACATGTTTGAAAGATATTTATTTGTTTTTTAGTAGCACCAGCAACATTCTTCTTGGACTTTCTTTTGCCCACCTTACCATGCTTATCCTACCAGGCATCACAGTGACCTGCTTGACCATGCATCTACTTTGTAGTGAAAATACCACCTAAATTTCTGTAGGGCAAATGATTCTCTGAGAACTTCTTGCAAGCTAATGCTTCCATCTTTCTGGGCAATGAAAGTATATTGTGATTTGCTACAAGAGAAAGAGAGAGTAGTTCAGCTTGCTCCCTAACAAAGAACTGTGGGTGCTACTTCTAAATCTCCCAGTAACACATTTGGACTACCTTCATGAAATCTCCACTCTGGGAGGAGTGTTTTTCCTGGTTGCTGCTCAAGCAGTGATTATTCACTGGAGCTCCAAAATGATTGCTTATCAAGGTTTTGATATTTCTGCTACTTTTTCTTATTTTTTCCTAATGGTAAATAATTTGTAAAATTTATTATAAAATAAATTAAGCTTCCTTCAGCCAAACAGAAGAATGACTTTAGAAATATGTAGCTGGAAGTAGCTGGAAAAGGACTTGTCTCTTTGACAATCCCAGTGACTTGTTTCAAAGAGAAGTAGTCTCTGAATTATGTTAGTTTCGCGTTAGATGTTCTTTTTTAATATTATTGCTAAAATGTGCCGAGGTAGCTGTATAGAGCAGTTAAATCTTCATATTTACAGCTGAGGTACAGAACGTGCAGCCAAAGCCAAATACACTCCCTGAGTTTGGGGAAAGCTTGTGAATGGGAGCAGAATACTATTCTACAATTTCTTGTTAGAACTATATCAGATTCCAAATATTTTATTTTATTTTATTTTATTTTATTTTATTTTATTTTTTTATTTTATTTTTTTATTTTATTTTTATATGAGCAGATGTGCTGAGAACTGCTGCTGATTTACATGCTGGAGGTAACAGCTCAGGTGTCTGATGGTGACAGTCATGACTGGTGTCCTGAAACTAGTGTAACCCTAGCAACTAAATGAAGTTTGAGGAGTGAAACAGCCCATTATATTACAAAACAGTAGTTGCATAAAATATGGTGTCTGCTGTAATAAAAGAAGTATCCAAATTTCTTGGGTTTTTATTAAATAAAACCTTAAAATATTGTTAGGGGGAATTAGAATGCTTGCTTCAAAAAAACTTTGCTGTTCTTGCTACTCTCTTGCTTATCTATGTGTACGTTTGGCATTTGTGATAGCTTGTTCACCTGAGGTTTACTTGCTTATGACCAGCACCCTGAACCCCTGTTGTTGTATTTCCCAATGTATTTTTTTTCCACTTGGACCTGTCACTACTGTATGTGTTTGCACAAACCGTCTGCAACTATGGTCCAAGCTTTGTAGCTTTGCTCTGGTTTCGTGGTCCCCAAAGGACTAAAAAGTCAGTTTGTGTCTCAAGCTTTAATTGTCTCTTCTGTTTTCTCAGCATTTTTTCCCCCCTCTTTATCTTGGCTTAGAGGTTCAAGAAATAGTGCATAACTTCCATGTAAAATTTAAGTGGAATAAAAATAAAACATATAAAAATTAATTTTTCAATTTCATATGAACATTAGGAGCAATTTTAAGATTGAATATTAATTAGCACTGTAAGGGCATACATTTTTAATGTAGCTGCTGCCCATGTTTGAAATTAGGTCATGCAGGTTTTCTTTTTCTTACTGTTTGTTCCAGCAGTTAATGTATAACATGAAAGAACAGTTCAGGTTTTATACTTTGTGTTTGATACTGATTAGAAGCAGGCTGAAGGTTTTATTTGGAAGGCAAAACATACAACTTTATTTCTTTATCTATTTTATCTCTAGTGGCTCTGGAAGCAGCTGGTAAACATGGAAATTAAATAGAGACAACAGTGTGTGTTTTGAGATGTTTTGCAATCTCTCCCAGTTGGAAACAAGACAGGAGTCTGATTCCAAATGTTTGCAGCACACAGTTGGAGATGTGCCAAGATGGCACTATAAAGCAGTCCTCCTCACTGTAAAACTGGGGTTTGGGTGGGGGTTGGCATTGTTACTGACTCACTCAAGGAGTTCTAAAGGTTAGTCAAAGCAAAAGTTATTTTTCGAGGGAATTGCAAACAGCCATTTTCTCTATAGGAGTATCTGTGGTGCTATAGGTAAATAGTACCAGTAGGTTCTAATAGGTATGTTTTGTAACAGCAAAATTAATACTCTTTACATCCTTTTTTAATCCATGCTTGCATCATTGTTTGTAAGATGCCAATTTCTGTGCTCTCAATAAATAATGGAAATGCAGATCTAAATGCTTCACAGCTAGTTATGAACAGCAGTAAGTAACAGTAACTCTTAAGAAGCTGAAAGGGTCTAGAAAAGTTACTGGTTACTACCTGCCATATCTTTTGCAAAGTTGCTTTTAAGTTTAGGTGTGTCTGAACATGGGTTTCTATCAAGATACAAAAATAATGGTTAACAGATTTTTGTACGTGCCACACTTTGAATGAAGTATCACATTGTTATGTTTAAAGTATGTTAGACTAATACAGAAATAACCTAATTGAAATGTGTTTTCTTTCAGCTCCAGCGGTAAACCGGTTCACCAGACGGGCATCAGGTCAGTTGGATAAAGTTGCATATTTCATTGGTCTACGTGATAGTTGAAACCTAATGCTGACAGTAATTGCCATGTAAAGCATAATATGCCATTAGTCAGATTTCTTTAAAGATGACTAACTTAGGTTAATCTCAAATTTATTACCTGGTTTACTGCAAAATGCAGCCAAGGTTCCAGGTCACAGAACTTGCATGAAGCCTTCTTGTTGCTGTGGAATTTATGAGAAACCTAAGGTTTTCTTTTTTCTTTAAAGAAAATAATTTCAGTCCTAACAGAACTGAACTTTGGAAGGAAGAACTGAACGTAATCTGATGTAGGGTTATCTTGCTTACTTATAGACAGCCTGAAAGTGCAATTTGGTGATCAACTGTACATGAGAAAATGTACAACTGTGCTAGAAATCTCCCTGTGTTTTTTGAAACTGAGCTGTTTTGTGTATGTGGTGTGTTGTTCTGTTGGGCATAGCTGAAAGATCAGGTCCTAGAAGCATCACTGCTGTGGTGGTGGTGGTGGTGGTGGTGTGTGGTGCTAGGAGCACGCCTACCTAGCTTGGTGCCAGTGTATGTATTCTTCAAGTTAACTTGGTTTTTGCTGGCTCAGAGGACTGTTTACCTTACTCCATCACATGTAAAAGATCCCTCCAAATTATGTATCATTAAAAATTAATATTCATGGCCCCTCCTTATTGTTCTGCTGTATCATAGCCTTTAGGCTTCAGTTTTGAGGGCTTCATCTCCTGAAGCATGCGGTACATAACCTAACATTTTTTTTTTGTTTGAAATACTAAGAGTGTGAAAGTGGGATGTAAAACTAAATGTAATGAGACTCGTGACTGACTCATAAGAGTCTGCAGAGCAGGAGATGTGAGCTGTTCCTAGTCATCTCAGTATTCTAAGTTTGAAATCTAGCTCTAAACCACTTTCTGTTTTCAACTGCAGATTATTTTTGATAAATGTAAGAAAGTTTGTATTCCATAATGCAATAAGGCTAACCAGACTTCTAATTTTGCTAGTTACAGCCTGTTGTGAAATGAGTGGTTTAGGGTCACTCAAAGAATGACCATCAAAGGTATTATCAAGAGCGATTTTATTATGACTTAAAGGTGCAACTTAACAGAATTCAGTGGCAAGGTTGAGTCTGTTACTTGTTACATGGATGAAGCATCCAAAGGAAGAATGAGGTAAAATCGAACTAAAAATGATTGATACAGAGACCGAAGGCACAAAGGGAAACCTTCCCATTGAGTCATGAGGTTCAGAATAGACCCCTTTACTATCTAAACTCCTGATGGAGCTAGGTGTGTGACTGGACCTAGTCTTAGTCTCAGATGTGATCAACAGTTTGAGTCTAGTGGAATGTATAAAAGGAAAATCAAGGCAGAATTAAGCTGATTTGCATAGAAACTGAAGATGCAAAAGGGTATGGGAAACCCTCTCATTGAGTCACAAAGTTCGGAGTGGACCCCTTGCTTTCTAAACTCCATATACAATGGTATATACGTAATGGAAGAGGTAAGGAAATCCTCCCATTGGGTCATGAGGTTCAGAATAGATCCCCTTGCTTCCTAAACTCCCAAAGGAGCCAAGGTGTGGCTGGATCTAGTCTTAGTCTCATGCTTGGTCAACAGTATACATTTAACAGGTTACAAGTGTACCAATTCATCACAAGGGAATTTTACACAGCTTTCATCTAGCAGCAGTTTACAGTTTTAAGGCGGATCTTACAAAGTGAGTCAATAGAATTTACTACACTTGCTACAGCAGCCTGTACCCATATACACCCTCATGCATACATAAAGACTTATAAAGATGTCTGTTAAAAATTACCCTCAAGGTCAGTGAAATATTCACATCTAATGTTTTGGTATTTCTCACTGGGCAAGGGTTTAGTCTCTAGGAGTGGGGGGCACTTCAGTCCAGGTGCTGTCTCTTAGTGATGGTCCTCCAGTTATGGCAGACTTGAGAGTTTAAAAGCTCTGAGAGGTATCCCACTCAGAGGGTGATGCTGGTTGCAGCCTCCTGCAGTCCAGGAGACCTCAAAGGACCACTATTGGGCTGCAAGACAATTTGGTGTAGTCATTAGTAAATTTCCATCCTGGCCACAACCTGGGTCAGTAAATACTAGAAATTTTTCAAAACCCCATTAACAATGGTGCTGTTCCTCTTTTACTACAATCAAGGGAAGGAGTATTCTGTGGCTGTCAGGGGATGACTGATTATCCTTGCTCTTGCTTCCCACCGTAGCCAGGAACAGGAATCCCTCACTCCTTAGCCATGTGCAAGAGTTCCTGGTATGGTCAAGGGATGCTTCACCACCCAACTTGTTGCACAAAGGTCAAGGCCGAATGGGAATTCCTGAACTCATAGAGTGGCTGAGAAAACCAGGGGGGAAGGGGGTGTTTGCACCACCACACAACCTCAGGCAGATAGTTCCTTGTCAATATAAAAATATTAGTGGAGATACTCAGGATTACTAAGGAACTGGACAGAAAAATGAAGGTTTGCATTTGTGGAATTGGTGCATGGCATAGGTAGCACAAAGTAAGAAAATGTAATGAATTCAGAATATTCTTAAGTTTTAAGTAATGGCAATACTTCATAAGGTACTGTAGCATGAAAAGAAGGAATGATTCATTAACTAGCATGCAGTAACAGTGAGCAGAGCTTTATGCAAATTACGTTGTGTGTCTTAAGGATAAGTTTTACTGTGACTGATTGCTAGCTGACTTTAATGAGTGCAGTCCTTAGATGTGTGATAAGCTTTTGCATTTCAGTAGGAGAGTTTGATGGTTTGAAAAGCTAGTAGTTGCTCAGGAAAAAAAAAATAATTCTAATATTCCTTTGAAAGGAAGCTAAAAATGTGTTAGCTTTTTTTTTTTTCACAATTATTGGAGAAGTGATTTCTATGAGCTATTAATATTTCATGTGTTTTGGTCTTGTTGTGGAGAGATAAAATAGACTTATCTTATTGTTGTATTGTATGGTCCAGTTATATAGTGTAGTTCAGTTATAAATCGTGTGAGTACAGTTCAAGCTGGAGCAAGGTAATACTGCAGTCTACTATGCATACTATTAAGTTTCTGGCAGCTTTAATAGTCAAAATAATTATTTTTCAATCAAGAAAGCTGATGAAAGGCAGCAGTTCTTACTGCTCCCGTTAATGTCAACTGGAGAGGTACAGTACATTTAAGGGACTTGATTGATAAAATATAAAATTAAAAATATGAAGAAGATTATGGTGATAATACAGACATTTTACAGGGGTGCTTGCAGTCCTAACTGTATTTTGGATGCTTTACTTGAGCAACAATTGTTTGGTTACATTAAGGTAGACAAGATACCTTGCAAGTGGAAAAGCCAGATAGTAGCTGATTTTTGTATGCTTGGTAGCTTAATAGCATTCTGTAATCAAAGTTGATTCTCGTATTTAGGAAATGTGAGGCTGACTAAATGAAATGTAGGGTTTTTATCAAATATGGATTTCTCTTCATTTTAGGCTACTTATCTAACTGCTATTTTAAAAATCTAAATGTGCAAAATTGTTCTTTCTTGAGTGTTTCTGAAGATTTACTTCTGATGACCATTATTCCAGGTTAACGATGAACATTCAGAGAATTAGCTGTAGTACATGGCTTCACACTGCATCTGATCTAGTGATACTGCAGACTGATCCCGAGAGTGTGACTTTTAGGGTCCCTGCCTTTGTCATGCCTCTGCCCATATGTTGTCTCTTTTTTGCTTGCATAGACCTAGGAGTTGTGCTTCCTAAGGGTGCATTGATTTAAAGAAAACAGAAATACAAGAGGTTTTGGTGTGTTGATTTTCATTGGGTCTTCAACTGACCTCTCATGTGGTTCCCAAATAACAACATCGTAATGACTGCCTTTAGCCAGCAGTAGTATGGAGAAAGAGCTGAACCACTGACATCAGTTGAGGCAAAACATCCAGTCATATCTGCAGCAAAGGCTCCTAGATTATGCTGCTAAAAGCTGCTTTTTTAAGCTCTTGCAATGATAAGCAGGGAGAAGCTATGTGATGACATATTTCTTCATAAAGAACAATAATTCTCTACAGTGGATATCTTGATTTTGATGTTTCTCTTATTGTTTGGATAATGCCTAGTATTTTACTTGGTTGCGTAAGACAGTTATTTTTCCTAACTGAGCTAGAAGTTAAGAAGCTAGAGTTTAATTGCTGAAGCACCTGCTGACAACAATATAGTAAGGTATTTATTATTTAACAGCTGTTCCTGTTAACATGCTGTGAATGTATTAAAGTGCTGTCACTGGTATGTAGAGTATAAAGGCATAAGTAAACTAGGATTATCTAATTGTTCTTTAATTTCAATTCTCAAAGTTTATTGAACTACCTAATTTAATATCTCTTCTGTGTGTTTATCCATATGTGTATATATCCAGTGTGGGCTCTATATATAAAATACACGTGTACCATAGTGCTGATGACATAGGTACTTATGAGCTAGTTAATAATGCATTCCATTGTTCTAGGCAATGTACAAAGAATAATAGATATCACAGTCTTAAATAGAAGAGTTTAGCAAGAAGAGGAGGTTAAAAATACTTTATAGAGTTAGAATGAACAATGAGACAGCTGCAAGTAGTTAATCCTTAGTTTTTGTTTTAAAATCTGGTGGGACTGAGATGAAGAGAAAGGAGAAAAACTGTTGAGGCTACCAAGAAACTCGAAGGGTAAGAAAGGAGGGGAAGGAGGTAGAAGCAGCATGAAATGGAAGAGAAAGCTTATGAGTATGTTCATGAGGTGAAAAATGAGTGAGAATTCCTGAACAAGCTGAGGTAGCCAAGAGGTGCAGTTTTTTAATATAGACAGATACTTTCTTGCTATGGATGAGATTATTTTTAATCCATCTAAGTATGAGACATGTAGGGATGAAGAGCTAATGTGTTTCCGTATGTCAGCAGAAGCATTGGGTTCCTGCTTTTCAGCATCTTGATGGATAGATAAATGAGTAAATTATCTCATTAAATACTGGCAGGAGTTTAGAATAATGCAACAAAACCAGCATGGGCTTGCCACAGAATGAGCTTAAATTTATGCTTGATTAATACTATTTATAGAGGCTATTTATACCCATTTACTAGGATTATATACAAATGTACAATAAGTAAGAAATAGATAACAGTCTATAAAGTTACTTTAGTTATGTATCTGCTTAAGCTTATGAAAGAGTGAACAGAACCTAACTGAGGTTGGGCAAGTTAGCCTTCTAAAGCCAAGAAGAACTGGTAGATAGGCTTAAGGGCATCTTCAGGGCATCTCTTATTAACAACAAAGAGAACTTCCTCATTCATTTCCCCCAAATAATATCTAACTTCAAAATACCATTTTCATCCAGTGGAAAAGAAATAAGTGAAGTTTCAAATAGTCTCCCAACTAAATGGGAAAGAGAAGTAGCTTTATTTATTTGCCAGCTTCTCCATAAAGATCTAAACAAATATAATTTAAACATTGTCAACAGGAAGATTACATCAGCACTGAACATCTAGGGAGAAATTGGCTTAGGTATGTCTGGAATAAGCTTGCAGTGAAGGAGATAACACTGTTACAGAAAGAACAGAAGGAAGCAGAGAAGGTGAAAACTTTCAGGCTTCTTCTCTGTGGATGCTGGTAAGGACCTCTCCAAAGAGATAAACACATTGGATGTAAATAGATGCTTACATTAAATACCTACTGTATCAGCCATTAACCAAAGTGGGGAAGAGAGAGAATCTCACATGACAGTAGAATAGATCACTGTGCAACAAACTTTTTTTTTTTTGTTTCTTTACTTTGAACCTTTTTATAATTTGCAGTTGTTGAAAACAAAAACATTTTTTGCCTTTACACAAATTGCTAAGAACTATCACTTGTAGGTGCATGGCTGATTAGCTGAAGAAGAAATGCTGAGAAGGAAGGAACAAAGATGGGTTTTATGCTCTGTAAAAAAACATGTGTTTAATTAAAGGGTACTTGAATTTGAAATATTTTTCAAAGTATTTTCTGTACTCAAGTACTGTGATAATTCCTGACAAAGACAGGACTGTGTTTAGTGGCCAATCTCTTCCCCCCGCACCTTGTTACAGAAGTATGGAAGTGTCTCTAAGAACCAAAATGAATTTTACTTAACAAATTTTAGGCTTACAGAACATCAACAGTTTAAAGAGGAAAAAAGGAGATGCAGCATTCTCTTTATTCTGAATTGAGATGCTCAAAAGTGGTACTAATGGAATTGTCTGATACAGGTGGTAGTTAATTGGAATGGTAAAGAAGTTCAGTTCACTTCTGCTCAAGCCTTGCAGTTATTTAAATGTCTTCCAGCAAGAATTTCTGCACATTAGTAGTACTTTCTTAAACTCAGACAGCAGAAAGCGCTGAATTTGAAACCTAACACATTTGCAGCCATTTTACAGTTTTCAGAAATAAGTAAAACTTTTAATTGAAACACATGGATTAATTTCTAAGCCCCACCTACTTAGTGGATGAGGGAAAGACTGTGGATGTTGTCTACCTAGTCTTTAGCAAAGCCTTTGGCACCATTTTCCACAGCATTCTCCTGGAGAAACTGGCTGCTCATGTCTTGGATGGGTGTACTTTTTCCTGGGTAAAATCTGTCTGGTTGGCCAGGCCCAGAGAGTGGTGGTGAATGGAGTTAAATCCCGCTGGTGGCTGGTCGCAAGTGGTGTTCCCCAGGGCTCGGTACTGGGGCCAGTTCTGTTCGGTATCTTTATCAGTGACCTGGATGAGGGGATTGAGTGCTCAGTAAGTTTGTAGATGACAAGTTGGGCGGAAGCGTTGATCTGCTTTGAGGCTTTGCAGAAGGATCTTGATAGGTTGGACTGATGGGCTGTAGCCAGTTGTATGAGGTTCAACAAGGCTTAGTGCTGGGTCCTGCACTTGGGTTATCACAATCCCATTCAGTGTTACAGGCCTGGGGAAGAGTGGTATACTTTGCTCTTTCAATGGCACAAAGCTCTTTTCAAAGTAATGGGTTCCCCAGAAAAATAGAACTGCACTTAATCCTTTGTTTTTTTCCTGAGGCAAAAATAATATTTACATCAGATCTATCAAACAGGGATTTTCTCCACCTTGCCTATTGTATCAGAAAGAGCAAGGACTGAGCCACATGCACATTTCCTCACACACAGGTCACGCTACCAGGCTGTGCCTATGGTGTGACTGACCTGCAGCCCTTCCTGCCTAAGTTGGCTCTGCCCTTAACAAGCTGAGATGGGTGTTCTCAGCTCTTCCTGTCTGAATGCAAAGGGCTCATGCCTCTGCCTGGCGTATGATAGGTGCCTGTGTTTTGGCACACATTCAGATAAGATGAGGGAGGTTCTGCGCAGCCCTCATAAAAGGGAGATCTGGAGGAAAGTTTGCCAGAACAATTTATTCTTCATCTAATTCTTCATCTTTGTGTAAGGTGCCATTAGGATCAAAGTGGCAAAATAAAGGTTTTGGGCTTCATCATTCTGAACAGATGTGTGGACTGTGGATTAGTCATGCCCACAGTAACATTTATATATATATATAACTGCTAGTTTTCAATTTAATTATTTCTACAGAAAATGTGACAACCTACTTAAGAAACACTGAGGAATTTTACAGAATTTAGACTATGGGAGCCCTGTTAGTGAAGGAATGGCTAATTGCTTTCTGAAATTGTAAGTATGGAAGAACGTAAGTGGTATTAAATTCCATTTTTAAATATAAACTAGTATTTAGGAAGAGCAAATCAATACTGTTAGCCAAGAATAGACTATGCCCCTAGGAACAGTGTTTCATTTGTAATTTCAATCTACTTGAATTACATTTTCTGGAAGAGATTGGCATCCACTTTCCTGTGGCATGTTAAAAATTGTCAGAGAAAGGCAGCTAACTGAAATGAAGTGCTATTCCCTTTTATAAAATAAGGCAGAAGCTGGAGTTGTACCAAAAATAATGGTGAGGAATGAAGCAACTGTAAACTCCTCTTAGAAGTGCTCAGGTAGGAGGCAGTGTTGTTATAGAAGCAAATGAAGTAATAGTGATAGGAGGAAGGAGAATAAAGAACTTCATTGATGAACCAGTAATTCCAGTGTAGTTCTTCAAGCAGAGTTACTGGTTCTGCTTGTTCTGAGTGATGAATAACCCCCAAATTGAATTCAAATGATGTTGGACTTGTCTTTGTTACATGCATATGGTCCATAATTCAAAATGCCCAGTCCTTCAGCTCTTTTCAATAAACAGGGGTGTAGTCAGGTGGTATCTAATAGTAATTCGGAGGTATCTGATACTAAAACTCAGTTAAGCACTAAGGCTGCCATTAAACATTGAAGAAAACCAGAGGAAAAAATGCTGTCAGAACTTTAGGGTGTATATACATTGCATGACAGAGCACAGTAAAGAAGGCACCTAAGCTTATGGTAGCCCATCAGTGTCGCAAGCTGTGGCTTACTGGAGGTCCTAGAAGCAGAACATCTTCCCTGTCTTCAGCCTGCTGAAGGGATTGTTAGACTGTGCTTAACTTTCGTGGGGCTGCAGCTGCCCGTGGGTGCAGACATAAATTGTGTATTGTGTGAGTGAACATGCCTTCTTTTACTTGCTGCTCCCCTTGCAAGGCTGTCCCCACTTCCATTTCACGCAGCTTTCCTGTACAGTTGTGCCTCTTCCACCATATTCTGTGACAGCAACTGCCTTAATTGCTAATTGCTGAGAACACACTTCCTTCTTTATTTTGTGATTTTGCACAAATGCATTGCATATTCTGTACTCTCCAGTCCTCACAGAGAATGTTGTCTTTCCTTATCATGGTCTCTCAAAGTTACCATCATTGTAATACTTAAGCCCTTTGTGGACCTTGAGAAATTACCCAACACCCATTTCTATCAATGAATGAGTAGCATCCTGAACTTGTAGGAACTGGGGCATTGATATTCAAGTCAGAATGCGTATTACTGATTTTGCCTGCGTCAGAAATGGAATGCCCTACATACATTCCCTGCTTTCTTTCTATCAAGCGCTTAGCACTGCAACTCTGACAGAATGTAGCTTTAATTCTACATACACAGCAATTTAGAGATAAGGTGCTTATATCTCATTGCCGTGTGGCATGTCTACACTGTTTTGTTTTTTCTTCAGTGTGTCATAGTGAAACTTACAATGAAACTTGCAACTTATATATTCTATCTTATATATCCTATGGCCAGTATCGCAAGGAGAAATGAGCCACAGAGTTTTCCCAAGAGGAGCCTCTGATATGAGGTGCCACAAGAGATGGTGGGACTTGTCTCAGGGCTGATCTTGGGCTGCTGTATAACAATATAGGCACAGTGCACTGAGCTGTAGGCACCTTATAGCCACGGGTTCAGGGGAGGTGCTGTGCTTTGGTCTGTTCCTGCTGAAAGCACACGTTTAACTCTTGAGAAAGAAGAACTGATTTCAGTGACTTGCCACACAACACTTTTGGGTCTGTGGAGACTTAGCAATAGAAGCTGTTTTGCACCCAATTTATAACCAAGTGATCCAGCTTCCTTTCTTTAATTTCTCTAGTATAGCTTATTTGCTGTGCACTTCAAGTTCTGCTGCAGATGCGACAGTCACAAAACAAGACTTTAATTTGCTCAGCCTAGTCTCCACTTCTGTTTTCTGGGAATTTGAGACAAGTTTCTGTAGGAAAATGATGTAGCAACATAGGTTTAGGGAAGCTTAGCATGTACATTTGCTTCCCAACCCCAACCACTGTTTTTGCTCAGGATGTCTAATAAAATAACTTGACGTTAAACGTGAAGTACTTGTTGCTTCTGTTGCAGATCTGAAGAAGAACTTGCGTGCTCAGAAGCTTGTCTGCCTCCTTCCTCGTTCAGTTGTTTTAGCTGTTCTAGTGAAAGATTTTGTCTATGAAACTTTCTTCTCTAGATCACATTTCATCTGTACCATAATTATTCCATGCCTAGTATATAGCTGGACAGTAGTATTCTTATTCAAAAGTAAACAAAATTTATGCTATATGTATGCTTCTGGAACTTTTAAAGCTGTTCTTTTTTAATATTCATTTATTCCTTTATGAAACATTAAAAATCTGAAACACAGTTTCTAGCAGGTTGTATCAAAGTGTTTTCTCATACAGATCATCAGCAGAGGTTAAATATGAATTTTCCAGAGTCCGTTTATGGAGCGGAATTACAGAAATAGCCTAACTGTTGCAAATTGATGTCACGCCAGATTTTAGATGTGGTTACGCTCAAGCTGTTTTGTCATAACACTAAGCTTAATAAAAGAAGAGATTTAGTAGATGCATACTATAAGGCAAAGATTGAGGTGGTGGAGGAAGGGAGGGGTGATGGTAGGAGTAAATATGTAAGTGTTGTGCTGTGCGATAGGTTGCTATAGGGAAACCTATCAATATTTGTCACAAGGAGGTGGCAGGGAAGGAAGGAACTAAACAAATGGTGATTAGCCTAATTTTTACACATACAAATATTTAGGCTACACTTTGGGGAAAACTTTCTAACTAAAAACTTAGTGAAGCAATAGACCAAACTGCTCAGACATATTGTGTTATCTCAGAAATCTAAAGGAAAAGTAAGATGTATTTTCTGCAGGATAAATACAGAATAGAATAGTTAGGGTTGGAAAGGACCTTAAGATCATCTAGTTCCAAACCCCTGCCGTGGGCAGGGACACCTCCCAATGTGTAATTTATACCACAGCAGTGAATAGAATGATTTGCATGATTTCTTGTGGTTTCATCTGCATTTCTGTGAGTGTTTACATGTCCCTGCAAGCATGTATTTCTAGACTAAATAAAATGTACAGAGTTACTATTAAGTTGCAGTAAAGCTAGACAGCAACTGTTTTCTATAGATAGAAAACAGGAGAGTTACAAATGTCTGTTGAGTTACTGCATACACCCATTTATGGGCTATCGTAATTTTTTGCTGCTGTTTTAAGTATTACCTTTTGAAAATATTCTGCATATAATTTTGTATGAATAAAATTAATCACCACAGGTTTTCAGCTGTTTGGGCTGATCTTGTTTCAGGTATATGAAACATAAATGTGAGGTTGGTGTTGAGATATGAATCAAATATCTTTATAGGCTATTACCCAGTCAGTTTGATAAAGAACTCAGATATCCTAGCAAGGTATAGAGATGTTTGACTGATTCATAGAATCATAGAATAGTTAGGATTGGGAAGGACCAGAAGATCAACTAGTACCAAACCCCCTGCCATGGGCAGGGACACCTCCCACTAAACCATTCCATCCAAGGCTCTGTCCAACCTGGCCTTGAACACCACCAGCGATGGAGCATTCACAACTTCCCTGGGTAACCCATTCCAGTGCCTCATCACCCTTACAGTAAAGAACTTCTTCCTCATATCCAATCAAAAATTCCCCTGTCCTATCACTACAGTCCCTAATGAAGAGTCCCTCCCCAGCATCCTTACAGGCCCCCTTCAGATACTGGAAGGCTGCTATGAGGTGTCCACGCAGCCTTCTCTTCTCCAGGCTGAACAGACCCAACTTTCTCAGCCTATCTTCATATGGAAGGTGCTCCAGTCCCCTGATCATCCTCGTGGCCCTCCTCTGCACTTGTTCCAACAGTTCCATGTCCTTTTGATGATGAGGACACCAGAACTGCACACAAGACTCCAAGTGAGGTCTCACGAGAGCAGAGTAGAGGGGCAGGATCACCTCCCTTGACCTGCTGGTCACGCTCCTTTTGATGCAGCCCAGGATACGGTTGGCTTTCTGGGCTGTGAACTCACACTGAAGCCAGCTCATGTTCATTATCTCATTGACCAACACCCTCAAGTCCTTCTCTGCAGGGCTGCTCTGAATCTCTTCTCTGCCCAACCTGTAGCTGTGCCTGGGATTGCTCCAACCCAGGTGTAGGACCTTGCACTTGTAATGGTTAAACTTCATCAGGTTGGCATCAGCCCACCTCACAAGCATGTCAAGGTCCCTCTGGATGGCATTCCTTCCCTCCAGTGTATCAACCGAACCACACAGCTTGGTGTCATTGGCAATGTTGCTGAGGGCGTACTCATTCCCACTGTCCATGTCACTGACAAAGATGTTGAACAAGACCGGTCCCAACACCAATCCCTGAGGGACACTGCTCGTTACTGGTCTCCAGCTGGACATTGAGCCATTGAATACTACTCTTTGCGTGTGGCCATCCAGCCAGTTCTTTATCCACCTATCAAATTGATGTCTCTCCAACTTAGAGACAAGGATGTCATGTGAGACAGTGTTGAATACTTTGCGCAAGTCCAGGTAGATGACATCAGCTGCTCTACCTCGTCCATCAGTTCCGTAGCCCCATCATAGAAGGCCACCAGATTGGTCAGGCAGGATTTCCCCTTAGTGAAGCCATGCTGGCTGTCACCAAGCACCTTGTTGTTTTTCATGTTCCTTAGCATGCCTTCCAGGAGAATACACTCCAAGTTTTTGCCAGGCACAGAGGTGGGGCTGACTGGTCTGTAGTTCCCTGGCTCATCCATTTTGCCCTTCTTGAAAATGGGGGTTATATTTCCCTTTTTCCAGTTGTTGGGAACTTCACCTGACAGCCATGATTTTTCAAATATGACGGGCTGTGGCTTAGCAACTTCATTTGCCAGCTCCTTCAGGACCCACGGATGGATTTTATCAGGTCCCATGGACTTGTGCACGTTCAGGCTCTTAAGATGATCTCGAATCAGATCCTCTCCTCCAGTGGGCCCAGGGTCTTCATTCTCACTGTCCCTCCATCTGCCTTCCAAGACTTGGGTGGTGTGGTCAGAGCATTTGCAAGTGAAGACTGAGGCAAAGAAGTGGTTAAGAACCTCAACCTTCTCCAGATCCAGGGTAGCCAGTTCTCCTGATAGCTTCTGGAGAGGGCCCATGTTGTTCCAAGTTTGTCTTTTATTTGCAATGTACCTATAGAATCGCTTGCTGTTAACATCCCTTGCCAAGTTTAATTCTAAGTGGGCCTTAGCTTTCCTAACCTGGTCCCTAGCTTCCCGGACAACATCCCTGTATTCTTCCCAGGCCACCTGTCCTTGCTTCCACCTTTTATAAGCCTCTTTTTTCCCCTCTACATTTCCTCAGCAGCTCCTTATCCATCCAAGGAGGTCTCCTGGCCCTCCTGCTGCGCTTCCTTCTAGTAGGGATGTATCACTCCTGAGCCTTGCAGCAGGTGCTCCTTGAATATCAACCAACAGACTTGGGCCCCCGTGCCATCTAGGGCTATATCCCATGGAACCTTACTGAGCAGGTTCCTGAAGAGGCCAAAGTCTGCTCTCTTGAAGTCCAGGGCAGTGAGCTTGCTGCACACTCTTCTCACTGTCCTGAGGATCCTGAACTTGACCATCTCATGATCACTACAACTAAGGCTGTCCTGGAGCGTCACATTTCCAGACAGCAATTCCCTGTTGGTGAGCATGAGGTCAAGCATGGCAGCTCTCCTTATCCGCTCCTCTATTACCTGCAGAAGGAAACTTCCACACAATTGAGAAATCTCCTGGATTGCTTGTGCCAGGCTGTAGCATCTCTCCAACAGATATCAGGGTGGTTGAAGTCCCCCTTGAGGACAAGGGCCTGCGAGCGTGAGGCTATTCCTATCTGTCTATAGAGCGCTTCATCCACAGAGTCCTCTTGGTCAGGTGATCTGTAACAGATCCCTACAGTAATATCTCCCATTGCTGTTCTCCCTTTGACCCTGACCCACAAACTCTCTATCGACTGCTCACCTGTCCCCAGGCACAGTTCTATACCCTCCAGCCTATCCCTAACATAAATAGCAACTCCCCCTGCCTGTCTGCTGGGCCTGTCTTTCCTAAAGAGCCTGTAACCTTCCATTCCAACACACCAGTCATAGGAGCCATCCCACCATGTTTCTGTGATGTCTATGATATCATACCCCCGTCGACATGCACACGTCTCTAATTCCTCTTGTTTGTTCCCCATGCTACGAGCATTTATATAGAGGCATCTGAGCCGAGCTCCAATTGAAGCCGGCTCATTGGCTGGAGCAGCTGCAATATCTCTACATTGCTCTGAACGTTTACTATAGGTGCTGGCAAGTGACTGGGTGTGTTGGGACGGAATGATGCTCCTCTCCCCCAACACATCTAGTTTAAAGCATCCTCGACCAGTCTGGCAAGCGTCCTTCCAAAACCGCTCCTCCCATTTGTTGTCAGACCAGCTCCACCAGCTCCCAGTCGACCTGGCCTACTAAACTGGGTCCCATGTTCTAGATACACAAATCCCTGACTATGGCACCACTGTTCTAACCATTTATTAACCTGGCCAATCCTCCTAGCCTTTTTAAGGTCCTGCCCTGTATCCTGGAGAATTGATGAAAAGACAATCTGCGCTCCAGAGCCCTTGACCACCTCTCCCAGAGCTCTATAGTCCTTCTTTATGTTCTCTGGGCTATTGCTATCTATATCAGTAGCACCCACATGGATCACTAGAAGTGGGTAATAGTCAGTGGGACCGACTAGAGCAGGCAGCCTCTCTGGAACATCCCTGATGCGAGCCCCTGGTAGGCAACACACCTCCCTTGAGCCTGGGTCAGGCCAACAGATGGGTGCCTCTGTTGCTTTCAGAGTAGAGTCCCCTACTATTACAGCCCGCCGCTTTTTCCTGGCAGCGCCAGTAATGATCTTCTTTACCAGTGCGTCGGTTGTTCCTGGTGGGAGTGTGGTTCTTCATCAGCCCCCTGCAGGACAGCAAAGTGGTTCTGGTAGGAACAACAGATTTAGGAGGAAGCCCCTTGCTTTTAATTGTCCTCTTCCTCCTTTTTTTGTTGTTTTTTTCTGTTACTGTTTCCCAGCTTCCTGGGTTAGCGGCTTCCTTTCCTGCATGAGCGACAGCAGACACTTGAGGCCCCTGCACAGTCTGGTCCTGGAGCAAGCAGTGCTGCTTCCTCTCAGCTTCCCTGACACCTTTCAGCCTAGTAACAGTGTCCCGCAGCTCAGCCCCTGCTGCAGGAGGACCTCCACCAGGGTGCATGGCATGCAGCTCTGCCCATTATGCACCCTTCCCTCCGGAGAGCAGTGCAGGCGCTCTCTACACCCCAAGCTCTGCCCTGCATCCTCCCCTCTCATCGGCTCTGTTTGGGTGCCAATGCTGGCCACTGCCGGGGCAGCCAGAGCAGAGCTCCCAGACCGGGCCCTGGTCATAAGGCGAGTGCTCACAATCCCACTCGCTGCCCCCACAAACTGCCTCTCCGTACTCCTGGTTGCTCGTGCTCCCTGGGGCAGGTTTTTACCCAGTCAGCGCTGGCTCCGCTCCTCCTGGCTCTGCCCCTGTGAGTCAGCTGCGGGCAAGGCCTGTCGACGACTTGAGGCTCCCTCCGTGGCTGTCACTGCTCTGAGTTGAGGCTCCTGAATGCTGAGCTTCCCCCCGATCAGGTGTTGAAGATGTCCTCTCTGGAGCTGCTCACCTCAGCAATTGACCCAATGTCCCCACCTGAGACAAATGGCTGAAAGTTACTTGGCTTTCCTCCAGGAAATGAAGAATCCTTTGAGGATCTGCATCCTCTTCCCTCTCCTCCGGAAGTGACTCGGAGGAGGGGATGGATCAGTCTGGTTCAGAGCATGTGTTCAGAGGCTTCCCAGCGGAGCCCTCATCATCTGCCGGTGCGATGCTCAGAGTGGGTCTCCGGCAATTCAAAACTGTGATGATTAATTTTATTGATACAAAATTATGTGCAGAATATTTTCGAAAGGTAATACTTAAAACAGCAGCAAAACATTGCTACATCACGTAAATGGGCGTCTGCAGTAACTTGCGAACTGAACAGGCATTTGTAACTCTCCTGCTTTCTATCTATATACCATACATTCCTTGAAACTCATTTTATGTAGGTAACTAGTAAATAAGATGGGTACATGTAAGTGCCACAGTAGAGCTTATGTCTATATGCTGAGCCCTTCCCACATCCAGCAGTGTGTCCTCATCCATACTGCCATTTGGGAACAGCCCTGTTTAGGACTGGAAAGGGACCATCCTGGGACCTGACTCTTCCTGCTTTCTTGGGTACTTGGAATGGTATAGTCTGCTCTTCTGCTTGAGACTAGATAGGCATCTATAAGGAGATCATTTTTTTCCCTCTTATTTTACTTGGCACTCTTGTACTCTGAATGCTTTAATGTATTATCTAGCATTGCCTTCATGGCCTATCAAATGCATTATACACAGAGGGGAGGTCATCTTCTTGCTATGTAAGTAGTAGTGAATAAATTCCAAAGAAAATAGGTTTTTCAGATAAAACAGACTTTATCAAAATAAATACAGAAATGAGGCCAAATGTTCGTATTAAACCCAATAAATATGGGTGTTATTTATCAGCAAAGCAGTAGTTTGCACGTGTTGATAATTATTGAATAAATATATTAAGAGTTCAGTGTAATCAGCTCTGAGATGACAGTGAATGCTGTGAACCGGTTTATATAAAATACAGATTATTCTGTATTTTATTTTAATTTATCTACATTTTATAGCCAGGTTTTTCAGATTAATAGTTCCGCTCTTGTCTCCAGTTAGTATTTGGATGCACAACAAATTTTACCTGTTCTGACAACCTGTAGGTTGTGCTGCATTTTCCATTTTATCCTGCTTCCAAGTTAGCATTCACCATTGATAATCTCAGAGATCCTAATAGCACCCCAGAATCTAAACATGACCAGAGAAGATAATAATCTTCCAATGCTTTTACAGGGTTGCTCATAACTCATGATTTTGAAAGAATTAAAATAATTGCTATTTTTTGAATCAGTATGCACATTCCTGAAAGAAGTAGGAAGGATTTTACATCTGGTTTTAGAGCAGTTGTGTATTCATAGTCGATATTTAATAATTCTTATTTTTATTCTCTAAAATATTTTAGTATCTGTGTCTATGATAAGCTCAATCTTCATTGCTGGGCTGTTTTTTTCTTCAGTATTTGTATTTAGATTAGGGAGATAAACTGCCTCCACAATAGGTGGTAAAGCATGAATCTGTAGGCTGTAGTACCTCCTCACCATTTTTCCAAAGCAATTCCTTTCCATCTGTGATTTCATGTGGTTTGACATTAGTGCTATAGAAGATTTGTTCTGGAGGATGAGATGAATAAGGCAAGGCATGTTTTACATAGTGAGTTGTTCAAAATGGAATAACAGTATTTGTGGAACATTTTGCTTGGCAAGTTTTCTTGAAGAACTCAATACTACAAATGGCTTGGCCTTTGACCTACAAGTGTGGCTCAGTATTTAGCAAATACTGCTACTTTTAAATACCATGGAGCCAAAGAAATGGGGAAATTGTATATTTAAATATCTCTGCTAAATACTGTGGCGTTTAGAACACCAGGTGCCATTTATGCACATTGTATAAAATGAAGAGCAGCTGGATGTTTGCTTCCTAACTGCTCTATGTTCCGTATGTTTCATGGGAAGCAGGATGCCATGAGCTGCAGGGTGTGCTTCTAAGTTGTTTAAACAAAGTGTCTCTTGTCAAAGCACAAGTCCAAGGCTTTTCCACCATCAAATGCTTCCTACTTCTTGCACCCATGTGTAAAGGGTTGTGTGGAAAAATACCAAATGGGGTTTTGGAGAACTGGTCCATCAGCTGTCACAGTAGCAAAGCAGGGACAGAGAGGAGTTAGTTACACAGTGTGACAGTAGCTGATACATGGGATTTTTAAGGGCCTAGAAGAGGAGAGTAGGAAGCCTGTACTTGAGGCAATCAAAAAGAAAGTTAAGTGGGGTTTCAAATCCTTCATGGTACGCCTACCACCAAGTGCCCAGCAGCAGTGCTTGTTGCGTGAGATACCCTCGTTTCCTGCACTGTGCACGTTGCTATCTCTGCAGAGAACCTGGTCTCGAAGGGAAAGAAGATTAAAATACATGATGACGTAAAAGCTGTGCTACATAAAGGAGACAAAGACTGCTATTAGAGAGTGGTTTGCTGCAATCTGACAGAGGTGTTAAACCATGTGTATCACTATGCTAATGCTCTATACTTGCTGATGAGGTCATGCAACTCACGTTATTCTCAGACCTGACTCTGGATGCCAATTGCTTGAAACTTCCTCAACACAACTTGACTGTGGAATGCTCAAGAATATGTGTAGATTTAAAGTTGAAAGTAACAGGAATAAATTCATTCCTGTAGATGCTCTGGCCCCCATAAAGATGGAATATTGCTGTCACCTGACATAGAACAGAAAGCTGACAAACTTACATGAAAAGGAGTTAATTGAATTCACAAGTACATTTAGCTGGTCATGACACACTGGAGATTATAAACAAATGTACGTGGGACTGTACCTAAGATTACTGGGAATTACAGCTCAGGCTCTTGTGATGTTACAGAGCAGCAGTGTAAATGGTGTCTTGAATAAATAAAAGGTTAGAAATTAAATAATCTGTGTAATTGTTCTCTATTGTTCTCAGCCCATGGCAGTCTCAAAATACTGTATGTCTGAGGATGGAGGAGAGTGTATGAAGTAGAGAAAGGACTAGTATGTGTGTGTTCACATTCAGATGTACTTGCTCATATGTGTGCTTCTCTTCTAACTGTATAATGGTGAATTGTTCAGTTTTTGTGGCATGTGTGCACACATTACAGGCATGGCACACAACCTTACGTTTTATGTTTTCTAGCTTTTTAAATTAGGTAAATCTAGTGGAATATTTACATAGTGTGTAACTGTTAGTGTAGAGACTTGCTCTAAGTGGAACATGGGGTATGTTTACTATTTTATTACAAAATAAATTACTTGGAAAAATATTTAATAATAGACACAAGACAGTAGTTGTATTTGTTAAATTTGCCTGAAAGCTGTAATACATTTTGTCACATACTGTTGTTCATTTATGTATTCTTACTTCCTCAGTAGAATCGCTTATGTGTTTTTTTTTCTCAGTACTTCTTTGGAATCCTAATTTTGTTGTCTTCAAAGTAATACTCATTCATCTCCTGTGGCAGGTAGACATTCACTTTTTTTCTTTAATTTTTATTCAGTTGCTATTGTTTGCATTGCATTTTAAATTTCTTTCATTCTGAAAGAGCAGACAAGGTTTCAGGGATGCTAACTGGGTTTCTCTGACAGTTGCTGTGGCAATGATTTACCAATTATTTTTTTTTATCAATTTTATACTATTTTGGTGATCAAGTTGGGGATAAAACTACTTGAAATTGTGTTATTGTACACTGACATTTATTTGAAATGCTGATTTGAATTTCAAATTTTTCTAGAGTGAATGTACCAGCCTTTTCATAAACAGTAGTTTATTGAGTTTCAGAATGTGTTCATTCTAATAAACAACTCTTTAGGTAACTGGGCTTACATAAATGTAGTTATAGAAAGTGCCAATGATACCCTTAATTCTGACATACCCATAAATTTGTGGCAGATAATTTTTAGGATGTAGTATTTTGTGGTTTGTCTCTGACCATAATATAATTCTTGTTTGGAGTTTGAGCAAAGTTCTTTCAATATCTGTGACATTTTCACAGCTGAAGCAATATCAGTTTCTGTGTTATGTGATTTTAGTTTAATGACCAGATATATGACAAAATAGCTTTAAAATTTGTAATTAAAAGCTCCCTGTTAACATTGAATTATTTAGTAGAAAAAACTTGTTTACCAAAAGTTAAAACTGAGTTATGTTTTCTATCATGAATTTATGAAGCTGAGGTATTCAGTACTAGACCTTATTTTTAATAAGTGCAATGTATCTCTGGCTGGTTTCAACAAGAGTGAAGGTCTTCAGATAGATGGAGGCTGAGGTGGCAAGTGGTGGTATTGTTCAAGAGAGGAAGCAAATTCCAGGGGCATTTCTGTTCAGTTCACACTTACCATGCAGGGCTCCTTAATCAGAACATGTGACTAATGGATCATTTTCAAAGAATTATGAGCCATTGGAATTGTGACTATTTATAGACCACTTGCGTTCACATCCAACTTCCATGTTTCTTAGCACATTTATCGTGTGAGTGGTACCAGCAGGAACTCTGCATTTCCATTCCTATGTTGCCATTTTTAATAAATACTCTTTTTTAAATGAAACTTATCAGTTTTTTTCCTTGCATTGTTTTCATGCTTGCAAAGTTAAAACTAACACTATCCTTTCTTCTGAAGATAACACTTCAATGATTAGAGTATGAAATTGCCCATTGACGCAAGTGAGAAGAACATGTGTAAATTGTTTAACAGAAGGGAATAATGTAACCCTGGGCTGGCTGGATTAATGGAAGCTCTTTGTTCCAAGCTGTCTGGGATATCCATGTACATTTCTTTAATAAAGAAATGCTTATTATCAGAACTTTGGGGTTTTTTTAACCTACATTCCGTAGGTAATGTAGTACTTACAATGTAATGTAATACTTACATTCCGTAGGTTAAAAAATAATGCCTATTTTGTGTTCCATGCAGAATTAAGTGGGAGTGGCATGCCTGTTTGCTCCTTCATATTGTCCTCTTATTTTTGTGGAGGATCATGTCCAATGAAGACTTACAGTTCTGTTTTCCATCTGAGTCATTGATCCTTTGGTTGATACAGCCACAAACATAGTTTAGGAACTATATGCTATTTCCCTTTATGTCTGACATGAATATTGGGGAATGCAAGTTAAAATTTTAATTTCTTTCTACAGCCAACAAAGCTGGTGACTGGAAAACTTTCTTTTTAGGCTTTTGAGCATTCTTTTTACTTCCAAGTCTTTTAATCTTTGCTTCCTTGAGAAACCTTGAGAAACCAAATTTTATTTGTGTGTTCTCTTTTGTGCTTCTCACAATATATAATTACAGTGATAAACATCATGACACAGATTAGAACAAGAGCCTGTAACTGTAGTGTGTTCAGCAGTGGTTCCCTGCCTTCTAAAAATGTATTAAGCATAAGCATTTTACACTATGCCCTTATGTCCATTAAACTTTAGAAGTTTGTTGTTCATGATGGAGAGCTGAAGGCCCAGAATTGTTGGGTCGTACCTGGATAAGGGAGTGGAGACCCTGAACTACAAGCTGCTGTCTTCTCTCAGGTCTTGAAGCACTCTGTTACACCTTTTCTATTACATTCATGCAGGTATAAGGAATGGCTGGAGACTGTGGGGGACAGATGCACCAGCATGAGGGAGCATTCACTCTCTATATGGTGTATCTGCCATTCTCTAGATCCTACAGGCTATCCATGCTGTCTGTACAGTGCCTTTATGAGGTGTTCCTAATTCTTATAAAGTCCTATAGTTATTACCTGACTTAATCCTTACAGATATATTACATTAATAATATTTATTCTCATGAGGGCCTAAAAATGTTCTGAGGGCCTTCGGTCGTGCCCACTGAAACCAGTGGTAATACTTACACTCTTTTTTTAAACCAAATTTTAACTGATTTTTTGAACTATGAAATTTTCAAGGTCAGTGTAGTATGCTGATGAGTTACAAATGGGTTTATCTGATCTGGAAGGCCTTAAAATTTCCTTTGCTTAGTAGCTCACTGAACTTTTTTATCTTCCTTCTTGTACTGTGCCTTTTCTAAGTCATTAGATTTTCAGTGGTGACAGTGTAATAGCAAACACTTTACACTGAACTGTTCTTGAAAAAGAATGAAAAACTATGAGAGGCCTTTTTCATGCTGGGTGCAAGTGTAATAGTAGGCATTCATGCTTATTTTGGATAGTTTTGTTATCATCAGTAAATAATTGTGTCTTTCTGTGGGTGATACTCTAAATGAACATTGACAGTGTCAGTATACATACTCCTCCTCACTGCAGATCACATCATTATTTTCCCTTAGCAATACCTGTAGGGACTCCTTGCCCGACCCTCCGTTATCCTCAAAGGGAGGAGTGTGTTACAGCATGAACTGTAAGATGCTCAGGGGCATGTCTGCTCCTCCAGCCACACTGCAGAAATGAACCACTTCTGCTTAGGCAGATTTTCTTCTGCATGATTGATTATTCTATATCTTGTTCATTTTTTCTTAAAGCAGTAATGTCTTTATAATTTATATCTAGTGCCGTGAGACTTGTGAGGTTTGAATTCCATCTTTGATCCATATGTGAAATATTTTTATTGCTGTGAAAGTGATGTATTCCTGAGTGCTCTATTTGCTGTTCTTTTAAATTTAGCAAGTGAAGGGATTGGGTGCCTGGGCTGCACAGGAGTGGAGCTGAGAATGCCATGAAGGCCTCATCTGGTTCAGGTGTCTGAGGTTGCAGTGAGCCTCTTGGTCACTGCCAGGGACCAGCACCACACTGTGCACCCCTGGGACCAAACTGGTTGGGATGCTGCTCCAAGGATGATTCTTCAGAGAGGCGCCTGTCTCTTTCTCCAGGTTTGTCCTGATAAAGACAAGACCAGCAGGGCCCGTAGTGTTACCACTGACCTGTGGCATGAATGAAGCTTGTGTGTTGCCACTGACTCCATGGGACTGGCTTACCAAATGCGCACCAAGACATTAAGCATCTATCAGTTTTCTCCAGTTCAGCAACTGTGTGATTTACAGTTCTGTCAGATCCCTTGGCACCAGCTGGGGATACCTCTGTAGAAGTGGCATTTTGTTCTCAGTGGTGACACACAGCACTTTGTTCAAGAAAGTTCAAGGAAGTGAATTTGACTTGTTAAAGTACTATGTTGTTTCAGCCTCATCATTGATGCCTCAACACCAGAAATAATCGTAGCCCCTTGCTGCTGTGGTACAGTCCCTAGGATGTGAATGTGGATATGAAAATTACTGTTCTCTTGGGCACTTTCTTTAGGGGGTGGTAGTAGCAGTCAGTTGGAAATGTATCTTATTCCAGAAGGGGGAAAAGGAGCTGTGGGTATTGTAAGAGCAATGGTCATTCATTGCACTTGATGGATTGTTGGATTCTTGATGTAAATACCGAGGACCCAGTTTTCTCTGTTTATTTTAACCAACTCTAGTACTGGATGCCTCAGTTCAACTGCTTAATTGAGAAGGAGGTAGATCTGTATCTTGCTTCAGGATGTGGGCTCAAATCTGTTCGGGGCATTGGGACATCAAACCCAGTAATGTGCTCAGGGCTACAATCCAATAGCATTTTTTTTTCTTTTATGCATTTGTCTGTCCGCAGTTCCTTCAGTCTTCACCAGCATGCTGAAGGTAGATGCTGCTAATGTTAAGCGTTTGGAAATATTTTCTTTCTGGATTTTAATAATTGTTCTTCGGTAATCCCACTATTAACCAGACTTTTCAGTTACTCCATGTTATTGATTTCTTTGTGCATTTATACGTCAAATCTTGTATCATCACAGACTATAAAGTTCACTTGATCAGTTGTTGACTTCAGAACAATGAATTCTAATTTATATTAACTGTAAATCAATGGTTTACCTGCTGGTCAACTGTTAAGCATCAGTGTCTCCTATGACAAGTGGTGTGCTGAATTTTTGTGATATTTCACATCAGATTTTACTTCCAGTTCTGGCTTCACTTTAGTCTTCTGTGATAAATCTGTGCAGCAAGCAGATCATAATTCTTCAGGTTCTGCAACACTTTCCTTGTGACAGGACCAGGCCAAAATGTGCAAAATCTCCAGGTTTTCCACCCATCTCCAAGAACAGGGACATCAGATGTTTCCTTTACTCAGTAGAGACAGAAAAGCCTTGATCTTGCCTGTGCACTCTCTAAAGCAGGTCTGTAGTTGCTCTTTTTGATAACCATTCAGACACTCCTTGCCAGGTAATTAATGGCATCAGGAGAACGACATAGAACTACAGATGTGAATATTATTGTCTAGGGAACTCTGTACAGATTAAATCATGAAGTTCTTTAGCACTGCTGCTTAAACACAGGACGTTTATGACAGAATACAATTTCTTTGGGGTTGCCTCACCTTTCCCTGTGACCTTGATTATTCTAAGTTTTATCTCTGAAAGAACATTCTGTTACAAATGACTGTTTTGGCTGAAGAAGCTAGATGCCCCTGCTTTATCGTAAGGGTTCATTTATTCTCCTTTGATATTTTACAGAGTTGTTGCTGAAGAGCATCTGTAGGTAACTCCTTTCCCTGGAGAAAGAGCCTGAACTGTAAGCCTGAACTCTAGCACCCTGCAAAGTGAGATGTTAGCTCTTTGTTTAACTTGTGCTATAATCCTAGGAGCTCTTCTGAAAAGTGGTCACCTGGGATACATGATTTCCTAGGATGTTGGTTTCAGTAAGTGTGTCTGACTCAGGTTAGGATCTTTATTTCCCCCTCCTTGCAGTTTACAGAGGGAGCGAGTGTTGTTACTACTTTTCTCATAAAGTAAAAATAGATCTTTTCTCTCTTCCATTCAGTAAAAATTTCATTAGTATATTGTTTCCCTGAAAGCATGAACCTGTTTTGCATGTATAGCTGACGAAGAGGAAACCAAGTCAGAAACGTGACTTTTATGTTTAGCTTTTAGAATGGCAAGTCTGCTTTTATTCAGAATTTTTCTGGTGTGGGTGCAGTTGCTGAGAAAGTTGCTGCATTTGCAGTCACGAGCTTTCTGCTGCTGTTTGAGAGTTTAATTTTCTGCTGAAACGTTGTTTGTGGTTGTGTGGAGGAACATGAAAGCTGATCCCAATGGAGATCCTGGATACGGAGACAAGAGACTAGTTGAGGTTTGTGTAAAACAAAGAACTCTGCAGAACAGGGACTGGAATACAGCAGTAAAGTATTTGTGGAGATGCAGTCAGCTTTTACCAAGACCATTATTAGAGATTTGTTGCAGAACTCTGGAAGCCATTCATGCATGGATCCTTTCATCATTAAGAGGAAAGAGCATAATCTTTCTTGGTCAGCTGCAGGTGGTTGAGCATGCTTTTGTCACCACAGCCATTTGTGTATGGGGTAGACTGGGAAGTCCAAAATAACTCTCTTAAAATTCTGAGACTGTTTGAGGTCATGTTGCCAGGGATTCACTAATGATCTTCTCCTGCAAGCATTATGTCATTTTTCATTTTTTGCCAGCTTCTCTTCGAGTTCAGTGTGGTTTCAAGTAGGTGCTGCGAAAATGGAGTTAAGTGGTGGTAACCAGCATAAGAGTAATACAATTTGGAATGTCCCACATGAGTTGTTGACACCTCATCTAGCCTTTCTGCATCATCTTATAATAGGGAGCGAAACAGCACTGTGGGCATCTGTGAGATCTATAAATAGAAGGAGAAATAAAACTGGTTTTACAGCATGCAGGGAAAGGTAGATTCACAACAGTTTGTATATTCAGCCATTTATCTCTTGAGTATAGTAATATTCAGTTCATAATAGTACCAAATATGTATGTGTGGGAGGGGTGGAGGGTGGTTAGAAAGCTGTGAATAAAGATGCGTGGTTTTTTTCAGTTGAGTCTTCATTTACCTTTGGCTAAGGACTTTCTGAGAAATACTAGTTCTAAGTTGAAGTAGCTCATTAGCTGACTGAATGGAGGTTTGTTGATGTTTTCTTTGGTGGTTTTTATTCCTGTCTTAGATTAACTGGTTCTGTTAAAGACCCAGATGCCTTCTTTCTTGTTCAGTGTTAAGTAGTCACAGTTATGGACAACTTCTGTTATTAGGGAATACAAGTGTGGTAATCCATGTTGTCAGGGTGATTACAGTTCCAGTTCTTATAGTTGGCTGCACCATTACAGATGCAGGTGAGTGTGTAGTGATTGCTATGTTGGGTGATTGCATTCTTACCTTAGTATGTAGTACCAGTATTACTTCACAACAATAGTTTATATTCTATGAATAAGTAAACCAGCTTGTATTATTTCATAGTTATGACTTGTCTTCTAAACTTCCTTTGGCTATCTAAAGAGGATCGTGTCAGCAAAAAGTCTTAAATGGATTTTCTGGAATTATTGAGAAACCAGATGTTCAAAATCAACCTTTTCAAAACTTGGCAGAAATATTTTCCATAATGTTTTTCATCTCCCTGTCTTCCTATTTTATCTGGAACCTGTTTGGTAAATCTAGTTTATCATATTTCTGGTGTAGATTATGTGAACATGATTTACGCATTCGACCAAAGCCAGCATACCTAAAATCAGCGTGCTAAAATTGCAGGAGACAAGCTCCTTTAGCTTATTACCTCATTTAATTTTCTTTAACAGCCTGTGCCCAGGAGGAATGAAGAGCATCTCATTACAGAGTATTTTGCAGTGTAGAATGCAGGGCACTTTTGGAAAACGGGGAAAGGTGGGTTTCAGTTTCTTTTCCTTGGTCCCATAGCTGTCTTTTAACGGGTAAATTTGCTATAGTAACCATTTTTTTAAAAGGAGGACTCTGCCTCTTTTTAGGTGCCAATCCTCACCTTGGTATTCTGAATCCCATAAGGATGCAGGGTTTTCTGTGAAGCCTGTTGAGATTGAATTTTGCACTCTCGTAGCTGCCTAAACCAAGTCTATCCCATATGTGGGAAAAACCCGCTCGTTTTGACACAAGCCTCTGGGGAGCACTTGTAATTATGACTTAATTACACATCGTTCCAAAGGTTACTAGGAGTATTCTAGATTTAGTATTATCTGTACCTTCCTCATTTTGCTGGATGATTGGTCACACTGCTATTGGAAGTTTTTTACTTTGTCTTGGTCAAGTCAGTTCAGCTGTCAGGACACTGAGACAAGCTTGTTAGAACCAATAATTTTGGCTTTGTCCCTAACCTCCCTACAGTCATTCTTTCCAATGAGTCTTTGGCTTGGAGGTCACCTTCTCTTGTCTGCCTTTAATTTACTTTTTTTTCTGTTTTCTTGAATCCTTTTGTATCTTTACATGCCTGTCATCAGTGATTATTGTCTTTTCATGTCAATCCTGTTTTCTTTCTCTTACTACATCCTTCCTTTAGCTATCAAGATCTTGTGTTAGTCTTTAAAACACCAGCATATAAAATAGCCATAAATACATGGTTCTGTAAAGCCATGTTCTTTTTCTAATTTCATTAGCCTTTGTAACTCTGCTGATCTGTAACACTAGTCCTTCTCCTTTCCCCGCTTCTCACCCAGATAAATCAGGGTGGTGGTGGCTGTTTTACCTGGTGACCTTCTGGCAGACCTGAGTTCTGCTGTTCATTTTCCCCTCTTGAATTATGTGTTTCTTATGCTTTTTTTTCAGTTCTACTCCTGCTTTTTCAAGTGCTTCATTACAAGGCATAGGTATTCCCCCTCCTCCAGTACATTAGTTAGAGTGCACTGGAGAAGAGTGTCTTTCACTTCTTCCCCTTCTGTATGTCCTTACCTTATTGTTGTGGGTTGACCCTGGCTGGAGGCCAGCTGCCCACCAAGCTGGTCTATCACTCCCCATCTTCAACTGGATAGGGGGAGACAAAATATGATGAAAGGCTCATGGGTTGAGATAAGGACAGGGAGGTCACTCAGCAAATACCGTCATGGGCAAAACAGACTTGACTTGGGGAAATGAACTTTGAGTTCATTTCTCATTTCATTGAGATTGAAGCAGAGTAGGATAATGAGAAATTAAATCTTAAAACACCTTTCCCCCTCCCTCTGCTTCTTCCTAGGCTCAACTTCAGTCCTGATTTCTTTACTATGTTACTCTTTTAAAAATGCATATATGTACATCTCGGGATGTAGGCGCTTGAGATGAATAGCTGTAGAATCAATTCCTAAAATGTTTGCATCAAACCAGGTTTCAGAGCTGTTTAGCATTTGAAGCTTATTTAGAATCCTTAAAAATATTTTGATGTAAAGAAATATTAAATCTGGTTGTATAAAGCAGATACAAAATAGGCAAAAAGATTGGGTTGCATTGTTCAGAATATGTTTTCTCAATAGCTGCCATTTATATTTGCTCACTTTCTATGTAAGGGATAACTTTTCTAGTGGGAAAATAATGTACTCTCTCCGAGGTCTTTCTGATGCTGACTTTTCAATAATAAGAAAAAAAATATCTGATTGATGGCTATGAAGTATGAAATATGGGAGAAAGAGCTGGGTGCAATTCTGGTTTTATGCTGCAGTATTAGCAAATATGAAGTTGAAATGTATGCAGAGAGCTCTGTGTCTGCTCAGACTTAGTCAAATGTTTATGCATATTTCAGATATGTCCCAAATAACATACTGTAGCTTTGTGAACTGCTTGGATCCTTATGAGAATGAGAACAGAAGGTTATACAAGTCAACATCAGAGTATGTTGCTGTATGCTATGCTACTCCATATGCTATATTAGAGAAGCTTATAAAGTAAGTAGTATAGTAGATGGTATATACTGGCAAGCTGTTCTAGTGGAAGTGCATCTTACTTTTGTAATGATTTTACTATTTAGTAACTACCTGCAGTGTTGTATACACTGTAATGTGTGTTTATGCTGGTTTTCACTTGCCAGACAGATGAAGTCAGAGCATTCCCTGAGAAGCCAAACAAAACTGTCTCCTACCATCAGCCAGAAGCCTGGCTGGTTTTTTAGCTCCATCTTGACGAATTACGCAATAATTAAAAGAACTGCAATAGGACTAGAAAGAGGACTCAGTACTGCGTAAGTCCTCAAGGAAATTCTGTGAAGTCCCTTTCTGGTTCCGTACTTAAAAGTAACTTTCAGCTTCTTGTGGTGAAGTTCAAACATACTTTTTCTGTGGGGGAGCTTGTTTAATGATTCAAACTCCTATGATTTCAGGGAAGAGCATGCATCTTTGACCCAGCAATAAGTGTACTAGCTGTGATGCAGAGTGTTTTGGACTCTGGAGTGCAGGAAGTAACTGTGGTCTAATGTCACAATTTTCAATGTGATATAGCAAGTAACATTAAGGAACTTCTGCAAGGTGCCCACACATAACTAACTCAACTGGGATGAAGTTATCCAAAAAGTCCTGTGTGGGCCATTGTGTTTCTTCAAATGGGCTTTCATAGTGTTCAGTTTGGTCTTGATGAAATCCCTGTTTTGGTGTGAGGATTGGTGAAATACAAATAAACACCATGTAGACTTTTCATCGGAGAATCCTTGGGAGGTTCTATGACTCACTGTTGGCATGGGCCTTGTTCAAAATGCTATATCTTATATTAGGCATTTCACGTTATTTAGAAATGCTGGAGGAAGTATCTTGAAGTTTGACTAATTAGAAATAGCGTTGGTAGCAGATGGACAAGAGAAAACGCTGTAGAAAAGTTGGTTGTGTGAGCCTTACAAGCATGTAGTACATGCTGAGTAAGGACTTCCAACTCTGGCAAAAGGTTTTGCCACTGAGTTGTGCAGCTGAGCAAAAACCCAGTATCTGGTATGTGATCATGACTAACTGGCAGTCTTTGGAGAATTTCAGTGTATACACTGAAAGCAAGAATAGGTAACTATCCTTCATGAGCAGCTGATCTTGAAACAGACTGTTTGGCAGTGGTCCCAAGACTCTGATTCAGTCAGTCCCCACTTAATGAACTGAAGGCCACCTTCCTGATAATTAAAAGGAAATAAGCTGCCTGAATTTTGTCCAGCTTATTTTTAGGCTGATGTCCTGGGCATTTAGTGATTTGTGTTAGGTAGTAGACCGCTCAAAAGTTGTAACCCCATAAATCTGATAGATGGGAGGCAAATTTCTTCAAATTTTCGGTTTGTATGCAAGGAAATCCCAAGAATATTCATGTCTCTGTGATTGCCAGATCTTTTTTTCTGAGCATACATGCTTTTATTCCAGTTTGGATAGCATTTGTAATGTAAATGCTCTATGTCTAAAATAGTAATAACATGGAATTGCAAGTTATCAGGCATTCTGTATATTAATTTGCCTAAATATGCATAGATAAAGTTTAAAGTTTCAGTTTAGTGACCCTGTCAGGCGCAGGCGTTTCACAGATGCCTTCTTTTTGACAGTATCATAGAATCATAGAATAGTTAGGGTTGGGAAGGACCTTAAGATCATCTAGTTCCAACCCCCCTGCCACAGGCAGGGACACCTCCCACTAACCCATGCCACCCAAGGCTATGTCCAATCCAGCCTTAAACACCACCAGCGATGGAGCATTCACAACTTCCCTGGGCAACCCATTCATGGGAAATGATGACCCCAGTGATCATGCCTTGTTCCAAACTAGCTTACATTTAAAGTAAACTTAACTCCTTGAGGTTTTGCCCAAATGGTGGATCTCAGCAGTGCGGAGCGAGTCAGTGTTGCCTTATTGTATCACATGTAAAATCAGATAACTTCTATCTCAGTTCATTGTGCACTCAGAGGAGAAAGTTGATCTCCTTTCTCTGGGTTGTTCTTCAGTCCTTACGTTTACTTACAGCTCCTCAATCTCATTTTCCATGTGGTCCAGTCAAAACTAGATCTAGGAATAATATGGAACTTGATAATTGCAAGCATCAGAGACCATGAGCAGTAATTTCTCATTGCTACCATCGCTCAGGGTAGCTTTTGTTTAAATAAAAACTATGAAATTGGGATTGTGGGATGCAGGGTTTTCTTCTGGTTCCTCCTCCAGTGGTAGGAACTGCAGGAAATCTCACACTGCTGTTAAGTTACCTTAGCAATTTTTGTATGCTAAACCAGGGAAATTACATTCTTGCTGTATGAGGGGATGGGTTAATGAGTAACTGTTGTAGTTAGGGATATTTGTAGGGATGTATGGCATGCTGGTGTAGCTGCAGTGGCTAGAGATGGTCTGTTTTCACACTCCAGCCTGATTGTTATGCTGCCAAGACTATAGTCTTGATTTGTCCTGAATGGAATGCAGAGATATTTCCACAGCTCTTTTTCTCCTGTAAAATTCTCTGTAATATGCATTACGAATTGGGGGTTCTGTGCTTTGGAAAGGATACACACATATTGGTTGGTTTTCCTGCCACGTTTTACGTGTAATAGGTTATTTCATGATTATATATGAATTTTCATTCACTTAATTATTGATAGCTTCTTATTTCCTTATACATTAAGGGAATAGATAGAGCATGACTAACATTTTTTGTGATTTACAATTACTAAATGTTAATTTTCATTTTAGAATTAATTTGCATCTGAAGTGACTGTATTCCTGGTTTTGAATATCAAACATATTTACTTGCTGGAAACTAGAAAAATTACTTTACTTGGAGTAATGAATTAGAAATTGTAAAAGCTTTGCTGACAAAGCAATCCATCCAGTGTTGTATGCAGTTTTCATTGCATGTGTATTTTAATAATGGACTGCCTTTGACAATTCAGATTTTTCCTACAAATACATTGTATTGATGTATTTGGGCTTGGTTTTGTCCATCTTTTAGATAATTATATGTGAACCTTCAGTTGGAAAAACTGAATAAAAATAGTTTCACTTAATTGAGTTTAGCAACCTATGGAAAAATATGTACAGTGTTTGTATCACTATTTTTTAATGCCATAATTACACATGGGATGAAACAGATCCCTAAGAATGGTATTGGGACTGCTTTTTGGACAACGATGTGAGTACTGCATTCAGCAGTGACATAAAGCAAAATGTGGCAGGCCATTTGAGCTTGATAAAGTCACCATGTACTGTGTATCATTGTGAGTGTGGAATGAGCTGGAGAGGTAGAAAAATAGAATACTGAACACTGAGTATTGCAGCCACAAACAGTGAAATGGTTCAGAATAATGAATGTCTGCCTCAGACAAAAGAGATGGGGACCACAGACTGTCTCCCTAGAATATACAAAATGAATGAAGAAAGAGTGCTGTTGCACGAGCAACCTGTCATCATCATATGATGATGAATTTTTTATTTTTCAAGAAATACAGACTAAATGGAGAAGTGGGAGAACCAGTCCTGCAGCTTGTTATAGCTAACAGGACTCATCTCAAGAGGGAAGGATTTATCTCAGGATTTTTAATGAATCTTATCTTAATCTGGACATGTCATACAGGTCAGATGAATCACTTTGTAAACGTTCCGGTTTCTCTCCATTGACTGCAATTGGAATCCAGATGACTTCCGCAGGTGTGGTTGTGTACATAAAAGGCATATCGTTTAGTTTTAGATGTTTTATGCCCTTGGGATTCTCATGTGCCAAACCCCAATGTTCATGTCATGAAATTCAGTGGACTGCAGTAATGTTAGAAACCATATTTCAAGAACAAAAGTAAGATGTTATCAATGTTTTCCAAGTGACATCTAGGGGTATGCAATTAGGAATTCGTATGTTACTAGACTGTGAGACAGGCTACTGAAATAAGCAATGAAGGAAAGGAAATTCCATTTTTAAAACAGCCGAGCCACAGCATTGGTATAATCTTTAAATTGTGACCCAGATGAAAAGATTCATCCTTGATTATGGCAGAAGGATAAGCCAAGGCATAATAAGTACTGAATTGTGACCAGAAGAGCTTCTCATCACAGATGAACATAAGAATAAATAATTTTAAAATTTGGGTGTATGGGCATGTCCTGGGTTCAGCAGCAGCAGTCATTTTTCTCCTTCTTGGTAGCTGGTACAGCGCTGTGGTTTTGACTTTCGGCCTGGGAACTGCGCTGATAACACCGATGTTTTCAGTTACTGCTTAGTAGTGTTTTGGTCTGACCAAGGACTTTCTGAGTCTCATGCTCTGCCAGGGCGGAGGGGAAGCTGGGAGGAAGCAGAGACAGGACACCTGACCCAAACTGACCAAAGAGGTATGCCATACCACAGTACGTCATGCCCAGGGTGTAGAACGGAGGGCAGAGACCCAGAAGGGTGGGGGTTTGCTGCTGGGTCGGGCTTGGTATCAGATGGTGAGCGGTTGTATTCTCTTCCCTTGTATTTCCCTTATCATTATTATTATTGGTGGTAGCAGCAGTGGTTTGTGTTATACCTTAGTTACGGGACTGTTCTTATCTCAACCTGTGGGAGTTGCATTGTTTCGATTCTCCTCCCCATCCCCCCAGGAGCTGGGGGGAAGAAAGAGGGGGGAGTGAGTGAGCAAACTGCGTGAGGGACTTAAACCGCAACAGGGCGCTAGCCAAGAGAAGCTGCAATTCTTAAATATAGTCTGTAATCAGTGAAGAAATACTTACTGAAGGCACCTGCTGAATGAGACTGGCTGAAATTGCCTTCTAGCAGAGAAGAGTGAAGTTAGAGCAGAGACACTAGATGACACAAAAGACCTCAGGAATGTTCTCTCTCTGGACTGATCCTTCAGACCATTTGAAAGGGACTGGTAAGATGATTCAGGATGGGCCTGGATAAGGCTAAATTCAGTTTCTTTTGTGCGGTCTGGAAGACTGTTAAATGTTCAGCCAGGCTCTCCGAGTCTGGGATAAGAGTATCAGTGCCATTCAATTCCTGTTTTGTATATATATATTTTCTTATAGAGGGATTTTATTGGAGGTAAAGACAGGATGTAACTATGCCTCAGGTTGAGGCAGACTATTCATACACTCAGTCTCTATCGTTATCCAGATTTGTTGCCTCCCATGTACACATACATGGACTATGGCACACAGGCTGATACCAGCTGAAACAGAGTAGATGGGTTATGGTGCTTTTTTGGCATGTTACTATTGTTGTTATTTAAATAAAATCCCCATAGGTTTATTTCAGACAAGATTGAAGTAACGATAGTACCCTAAAACAGTCATTTGGAACATTTTGTTTATGTAGATTTAAAATATTATAGTTGTTCAACAGATTGTAGACTTCCTTTTGTGGGCATATGTGGGACCAAATCCAGTTCCTAGTAAGCTTGATAGGAATCTTTCAGTCAGCTCCAGAGGGACTTGTATCACGTTTCTTTAAGTTTTTGAAAATGCTAAGTTTCATAAAGTTGACATTTTACTGAGTGCTGGGTGCTTGATATAGTGAGGACCAAGACTTTCTCTGGGACTCTGCATCATATGTGCAATGGTACACTTTGCCATGAAATTGTCTTACTTGGATAGGTAATGAGGAGGTTAATTGGTCTACCTGTTCACTACTTTAGAAGTTGTTTGTATAATAACATAGGAAATATGGGGAATAAACAAGAGGACCTGAAATCTTAATCAATGAGCAACAGTGTGGTTGAACTAGCATAGCAAAGACACAGGGGGAAGATAGGGAGGAGGAAGAGACTGTTGCTGTTGCGTATTGGGTTCAGACACTTGTGCTGTGATCCAGCTGTAGAGGGAGTTTCTCATACCGATGCTTTATGAGTAATACTAAAAGAGGAAAAGCTTATGAGCTCCATTGCTATGCAGGCATTGAACTGACACCAAACAGATCAGGTCACTGGGGATATTTATGGGCAGAATACAGGGGATGGTGATGATGGGAGGTTTTTATTAATTAGTTGTCTCTTGGAAACCAACAAATGAGAACACCAACTGCCCAGCATGTTCTGCTATGTACTTAACCAAATTTTGAGGCAATGGAAAAAGCAATTGAAGGGGAAGCTATTCTTTTTAATACCAACTCTAAGGAAGAAGCTGTTCAAGAATAGGGAGAGGAAAGGCAGTTGAGTGAGAATTACCCTGGTATGACAAAGGTTGCAGATTTCAAGAAGGAGAAGAAGTTGAGTAAAAGAATCAGAACAACAAAAAAGGATATGAGAGGACTGCAGGCATAATCCCTTTGGAAACGAGGCTGGAGAAAAGAACTTAAAGGAATTGGTTGTTCCTCAAAAAATACAAAGATAAAAAAATGCAAATTGCAAATTGAGACAGCACAGAAGGACAAAAAGCATAGCAAAACAAATTTGGATAAAATATAAGCACCTCTTTTATAACAAGCACAAGAAGGAACGATGTAGAAAATTTGGATTATTCAGAACAAGGGCAAAAGAATAGCAAAAAATGTAGAGAAAAAAGAAATAATCAAAGAAGGCAAGGCCAAATATGTGAACAAGAAAAGACTGTGTACAAGAAAAAAACCAAACCCATGAGAAGTAACAGAAATTGTTCTGGAAGTATATTTCTGGTAAGAGCACATTCCAGGAAGGTGATGCTCTACTGCTTAACAGAAGCACATCGGTCTTCACTGGTGGTATTAAGAGCATATGGAAAACTCAGTCTAAAATAGAGAAAGGACAAATCAGGGAGTACTTAATGTGTTCGGCTTTTCGAGGTTAGCTGTGCCTGAGACATCCTATACTTGGAAACTGGAAGAATTGGCTAAATCAGTCTCAGCCCCGTTAGCAATTACCATTGGGAATTAGAAGAAGAAAAATGAGAGAGTAGAAAAAAAAACAACCCAGAAAAATAGAAAACCTGATCCTTAAAAGGGCAGGGAAGCGACAGAGGGAAGAGGCCTAACACCGATTTACGGATCATTTTTGTTCTTAGAGAAATTACAGACAAATATTCAAACATTTTTTAAGTACTTGGAGAAAAGCAACAAACAGCAATCAGCATGGGTTTGTTGGAACTAATACCCTGTAACAAGAGGTTAAAACATAGGGATGAAAAAAAAGGAACAATGGTCCTACATTTTTACTTTAAGAAACTTCCAAATGCTGTCTTACAAGACTCTCCTATTAACAATCTAGGGAACATCAAGCAGTGTCTTAATGTAAGTTGTTTGGGATCCAGCTGCGAAACTGGTTGGATAAGGTAACCCCGAAGCAGCTATTGCAGTTTCACTGTCCTTTGTGTGTGTTTCTTTCACAAGAATTTATTTTAGACACTGTTCTGGTTTTTCAGTAATAATTGGATTATGTATTAGAGAGTATGCTTATTAAATTTGCCATTGTCACAAAGCTGAGAATGGATTGGAAGGATGCCAAAGGACAGGATTAGATTTGAGAATTATCTTGACACATTTGAGAAATGGCTTGGAGAATAAGGTAATATTTCATGGGTGTAAGCGCATGGTTCTACATGCCATATACAGGACACAGGACAGCTGGTTAAGCAGTGGGTTTTGAGAACAATATGTATGTCATGAATATTACATGGGTAAACATAATCAAGCTGTTGTGAAAAAGGTCTGGATGGATGAAAAAGACATAAAGCCCCCAAAATGTGTGAAGTAATTAATCTGTTTTACTTGGTACTCTGCTCAGCTCAAATACTGGGTCAAGTTTTGAGTATTCCACTTCAATAAAGACAAGGATAATTAGAGGGAGTTCAGGGAATGGCAATGAGGGTAGTTAGAAGGCTGAAAAACATGACTTGTAAAGAAAAAAAAAAAAGAAGAACCAGAATTAGTTACTCTAGAAAGTAAAAGACAGGTAGGGAAGAAAAGTTTTTGAATCTGCAAAAAAAACCCCAGACCAGCCAACCAAACAGAAAAAGCCAAAGCCCCATAATGCAAAACCACCTTGAGCTTAACACAGATGAAGGGAATGATCTGATCTCTGTATCCAGTGCGGGTAGCTTAAATTCTAACAAGAAATTACTAGTTTAGATATCAGAAAAGAAAAATCTGATAGAAAGGTAAGATCACTTGGAACAGGTTAGGTGACAAATTTGTAAGTATGTTAGAGGTCTTTTAAAGCACTGAAAACATGTCCAAAAATGATGTACGAATACACAGAGTTACACATGTAGCTTTGTTTCACCAGCAGTTTAGAAATGACCTGCTATGGAACCTGTCAGCAGTATCTTCTGTTATTCTTTTCTGTGTTACGTTACTGCATATTGCTACTGTGCCACACAATGCATTTTCTGTTTTGTAAATCTTGTGCAAGATTATTGTGCTTTGAATTAATTTTATACATTTTTATTATTATTATTTCAGTGTGTGCGGAAGCTTACAATCCTGATGAGGAAGATGATGATGCAGAATCAAGGGTATTTAATGCTTTGAGTCAAATACTTATTTTTTTATCATTTCTTGGGCATTAAATTTAGACAGAAAAATGTAACCAGCCTTACCATTCCTTTCCAGAAGCATCTTTTATAATATACTTTAATAATCTCTTGGGGTTTTGAAGGAACATTTAAAAATCCTCTAATAATCACCCGTGTAGGACCTGATGTAAGTACTGTTCTAAATCAGCACACCTTTGATATGTGGTCTGCTAATGAAACATTTTTGTGCAACTGTTTGCCCAGAGAGCACCGGCTCCTGAAAGTACTTATTTGGTGTCCTTATAATCTTGCAGTATTTTCCTCATTATTCTGCTGTTTTTCATAAGGCAGAAAAAAAAAGTAAATTATAAAATTGCTAAGATTTTCAGATGTACAATGCGATAACTGCCTATATTTATTTCTTTTACTTATGTCACCCTTTTGAAGGCATTTACATAGCTTTTAATATGAAATAGCATAGGTATGACTTTCAAGACAAGTCTAAATGTTTATATTCTACCTAGTTTCTGGCATGTAAAACTGTCAAAAAGATTATCCTGTAGTATCACAGCTTTGAAACCTAGCATATCTTTTTAAGCATGAGTTCAGCTTGACTGATATTCACATTAACCAGACATCGATAATTTAATAGATCTCTATCTCATTTGGGTAGTGCTGATTCTGTTGTTTACTCAGTGAAACTTCTGATATAAATTTAACACAGATCCTATTTCACAAAGTAGTCTTTGGGAGGTAGTCATGGAAATGGCTAAATGTAACAGTGGTGCTTTTTATAAAACATGCATGCTCCAAATATAATTAGAGTGTAGTAGAGTAATGTTTATGCAGCAAAAGTTGACATTAAGGTATCCAGAATGTCTTGCAGAAATGAACTGGATTCTACAAATGTAAAGATCTTATTAGCTTAAATACAGCAGTGCTTCATTTGCTAATGCTGTGGTGATATAATATTATCATTGAGTGTTTTATTTAAATATTAAAGGTTTTAAAATGAAAGTGCTATGAAGCATGGGCAAAGTATTGGGTAAAATGCCTAGTTACCTGAATTAGCTCAGTTCTTCATCTAATGTTGCTGTATGATAACCACTTTAAAGGTTTTTCTATTATATCCCTCAGATTATTCACCCTAAAACAGATGATCAACGAAACAGACTGCAGGAGGCATGCAAGGACATTCTTCTTTTCAAGAACCTAGATCCGGTAAGAAATTCTTTGTAATGAACCCATTTGGCAGTGCTGCTAAGAATGAATTCTCTTGAACTTTTGAATAGAAGTTTACAGATTTGACTTCTCGAGGCCCTTATGCATGCTTAGTTGACCATTTCATAAACTCCAATAATGCTATTTTTATAACTGATGTCATATATATGACTTTCATTCACCACCATGAATAATAGTCTTGAAGCACGTTAATATGAATGTATACATTAATATGATTGTAAAGTATTGTATTTTCTTACTTTAAATCTTTTTGCTGTACATTGAATATAAACTCATCAGCTAAGTGCGATGTTTAAGATGTTTCTACAGGTTACTTTTCATCATCCAAAAGTGTGCTGAGTGCTCCATCAAAACCTAAAATTATCCCCAAAGCCTATAGTTTGTCAATAGATGTAATTGAACAACCAAGTTATGAAATAGAGGGAAAGAGAAAGGCAGTAGTGAGGTGTTTACATTATTATTTCACTTGATACAGATACTGTATTTTTTTCTGCACAGATAATTTCCTTCTATTGACTATAAAACAATTATGGGCTTTTAAGAAAGCCAAAATGCAGTGAATGAGTGATCTGGATCAGACAAAGGTGATAATGCTACAAAAGAAGCACAGGGCTGTTTAAGGAAAAAGACGAGTGTGTCAATCAAAATCTGCATACCAAGGTTGGAATGACTCAGAGCACAGCAAATGCTTTCCCAAGAGAATTGATTCAGTGCTGTCAGGGGAGGGAGCATGGGGGAAAGGGAAATAATTATGCAGAATTTTAAGCATGAGAATGAAAAGGTTTAAATTTGATTCAAGAGGGAGCTAATGGAATGACCAGCCTGGAGCTCTGCTTGGAAGTCAGGTGCTGTTACAGAGAAGGCCTGTTAATTCATGCTGCAGGGTTTCCAGCTCCTGCTTTTGTCTGCACTAAGGCTGAGTCCTGGCCCTGCTTGCCTGTTCCCAGAGAGGCCCTGAGGAGCAGTGAGCCACAGACCCCAGCTTTGCAGAACCCTGCCATTAGGACTATAGGAGGTCATCAAAAGTCTTAATGTAGGTGCTAATATGTGTGCATCTTGGGACACTAGGGATCCTCCCTCATGCTGTCTGTTTAATGGATAGCTAATTAGCTGCTTTATTATACTTTTTCAAGCTAAAATCACCCAAAAATCTGTCTCTTCCATTCATTCCCTATTTATTTTTCTACATAATTTCAGGGATACAAAATGGTTTATGGGCATCTGCTCTAGATATGAAATTGCTTCGTTGTGTATTTTCCTTTTTGTTGCTGTGTCCTGTCTTCCTCTTCTCTGTACCTTTGTTACCTTAGCCTGCCAATGGCATTTTGGCAGACCCCTCCTGGTAAGCCTCTGAGCATTTCTCTCCTATGAGCCCTGTGACCCAGTGGATCAAAATGCTGTGTGTTTCTAGAGTGTGCCATGATGTTAATTTTGAGATACTGCTTTCCCAATTCTTGCTTTACATGGTTTCTTGGTAATATCTTCTCACAGTATCAATCCTCTGTATGTGATCTGCTTTTGCTTCCAGTGAGAACTCAATCTTCTGTCTGAATAATCATCAGCCCCTTGGTCTGCGGGAAAGGGTTCTGTTTGCTTTGTAATCTTGTGTAGGCATAGAGCATTAAACTGTTCCAGGGTGGTTCAGACTTAAACAGGGGAAGGTTAGGTTAGATATAAGGAAGAAGTTCTTTACTGTAAGGGTGGTGAGGCGCTGGAATGGGTTGCCCAAGGAAGTTGTGAATGCTCCATCCCTGGCGGTATTCAAGGCCGGGTTGGACAGAATTTTGGGTGATATGGTTTAGTGGGAGGCATCCCTGCCCATGGCAGGGGGTTGGAACTAGATGATCTTAAGGTCCTTTCCAGTCCAAACTATTCTATGATTCTATAACTCTTCCAAGTAATACTAAGGGTTTACTTCCCATATTAGCAGATGTCTTCTCAGGACTGTGCTGCTGTCTCGATGCTGTATCCCCTTAATGTTTTGAACTTCTTTTTTAAATTCTGCTTCTCAAGCAGTTACTTGTAATTGCTAACATTTCCCATAGTCTGTTACAGGTGTTCAGCAGAAGACCTCTTAGCTCAGTTCTCCCCTTGTGTAGCTCTGCAATCCAATGCCTTGAAATCTGCTCCTGGTTTTTTGCTATAATAGTGTTGCTCGTAAAAGGCATTGGAAAGGTACTGAGCTCTGAAAATAGCAAGGATATTAAAAGGTAGCCTTCTTCAGTCTGGCTTGCTTCTCTGTGGAACCAAGATCTGTAGTTCCCCAGGGGACTTCTCCCATTCCTCCTTCTTGTTCTACTGCTAGGCAGTGACTTGAGCTCTACCAGTGTAGTTGCAGCAATTCAAATGTTCCTATCCCAGCCCTCTTTCTCACCTCTACCTCACCACCCTGTAGCACCAGCACATGTGGTGTCAGCTACTGCAGTTTCCTCTTTAGTGTATTAGCAAAAAAAGTCCTTGTTCTTGGAGAGAGATAGTATCTTCAGCTGCTAAAAGTCTCTGGAACAAAAGTCAAGCTGTGTATTGATAACATCTCTCACTTCCACTTTTATTTCCATTCCATTTATCTGCAGCCTCTTTCTGCTATAGTTCTGTGTATGAAACACATTATTTCAGAAGTCAGTGAGTTGAAGGGGAAGAGACAATGTCAAGTGCTAAATGGCTTTTCCATGATGGCCTTTTAGCAAACGCCATTCCTAGATAGGACACTACTCTCTAATACAGTGTAACAACATGTCTTAAGACATGATCAGACTTGCCTTCAGTACGTGATGTTAAATGGAGGCCACATTTTCTTAAAAAATTATCCCACCCTAACACACTGTGGTTTAATTTGAATAGGAGGATAAGATAAGGTTACCATTAAACCAGGAGCAGGGTTGATACAGTGTGCCAAACTGCTTGCCCTACATGCATGCACAAAGCATGATACCGTTTCATGCTCCAGATGTTGGAGGTTACTGGCAATGGAATCAGAAGCTGCATGTCCTCTTTCCCCTCCAATTTCACTTTGTATAAGCCAGCAAGGATAAAACAAGATGATAACCAGATGCCTTGGTCTGTTACTGAGGGTAAGCCCCAAGTCTCTGTTACTGGAATTTGTCTTTGTTCAGCCTAACAACTGTTTCATCATGGAGAGTAGTAGCAGCAGCAGCATCTCACCTAGTGGCCAACACAGCCTTCTACTCTTCCTTTTTACAATGCAATTTAGAGAAGTTATGCTTTTGGTTTTGTCTTTTAAGAGGAATCTTATGCCGGGACTGATTAACAACAGGCTATTTGGTTTGGCTGTTATGGCCAGCGGTTAAAAAAACGATGAACCTATTATCAGAATCACAGGGTGGCTCAAGGGACTGGTAGCATCAAAGCTGTGTCACACCCTTGCACTTAAAGTTTTCATCCTTATTTCTCGCAAAAATTCAGAAGCAGTGTTAGGTAATCTGTTCTCTTTCAGGGAAATGTTATTTTGGAGACCTTTGCCCTGCTAATGCTTTACAGAATGTTTCAGATAGGTCTTGAACCTCTTCTAAAAGGTAATAAATTATACATATACTTCACAAATATGCAAGAGCAATTTCTGGGCATATTGCCACTCATGCACCTGGAGAATCATTATAAGAGTGAACAAATACTGATTAATCAATTCTAGTTGATTAACTGGAAGATGAAAGAAAGCATAATGCAAATGTGTTTTACGAATAGTGGACTCGTACTCAAGGCCAAAACATTCCTTGAAAAGTGCTACAACAGAAGGTTCTAATAATGCCCTTACATTCTTAAAAATATTGGTAAAGAATTAGGACTAAGATGCTGGAGCAATTAATTGGAATACCTAGATAGACAGATCTATCTATATATGAGTGAGCCCGGAATGCCTGAACAGAGTTAATGCACTACCCTCTTCAGTGGCGCAAAGCTCTTTCCAAACTAACAGGTTCCCCAAAAAAATAATCTGCACTTCATCATCTGTTTTTCTCTAAAGCAAAATTAATACTTACATCAGATCTATGAAATGGGGATTCCCTCCACCTTGTCTATTCCATCAGAGTGTGGCTAGCAGGACTAAGGAAGTGGTCATCCTCCTGTACTCATCACTGGTGAGGCTAACCTTGAATACTATGTTCAGTTTTGGGCCCCTCTTACAAGAGAGATATTGACATGCTGGGGCAGATCCAAAGAATTGCAACGAGAATGGCAAAGGGCCTACAGCGAAAGTCTTATAAGGAGTGGCTGAGGGAACTGGGGTTTTTTAGCCTGGGGAAGAGAAGGCTCAGGGGACCTTATCTAAAGCTGCCAGAAAGGAGAATGGAGAGAGAAGGTGCTGATCTCTTCTCTCAAGTAACAAGTGATAGGACAAGAGGAAACAGCCTCAAGTTGTGCCACAGGAGGTTCAGATTGGATATGAGTTAAAAATTCTTCATGGAAAATGTTGTCAAGCATTGGAAGAGGATGCCCAGGGAAGTGGTTGAGTTGCTATTCCTGGAGGCATTTAAAAGACATGTACATGTAGCGCCTAGGGATGTGGTTTAGTGGTGGACTTGGAAATGCAAGGTTAATGGTTGGACTCAGTGATCTTAAGGGTCTTTTCCAACCCGAATGATTCAATGATTCTATAACCAGTTATTGAAGATGTTCTGCAAAAGGACTGCCTGCTGTGTGGTGCCTTCGTCTTTGGCTGAAGAATTTTGGAAACTATTTGCAACTCTGAATTATTTCTGCTCTTCTTTTAGCCAACAGCCAGAAAGAATCAGCCAACTTGCTCAGAGGACTAGTTACAAAATACAAAAAGTGCTACTGAGCCTGACTGATGGGCATGTGCATGATACTGGAGAGGCAGAGTACTAACTTAACATTGAACTGTGTGAAGGAAGGTTAAAGTATATTCTCAAGGAAAATATTATTACTTGAAAATATTGACTATACATTGAAATACAAATAAGATTATTTGATAGTGAAGAATTAAATGCCTTTTGATTAGTTTACAAGTGGATATTACACAATGGAGCTGAACATTTTGAATTGGATCAATGATGCTGCTGACACTCATATTGGAGTTTCAGGGGAATATATGTACTTGTTTTTTTCCTGAAAAACAAATGCAGAGGCCTGTAGACATGGATTCTGTAATTTACTCTTCCTCTCCAAGGTCCTGACTTGTTGATTAAGAATTCCTTTTCTTCCTGTGGCTTCCCTCCCTATGTTTTGCTCACTATTTCTTTAGAGCCTTTTTTTTTTTCCCTACTTCCTACTCTGCTATTCTGTCTGCTTCATTACCTTCTTAATATCATAATAAGCATTAATTAATAAATTGGTTTGTGAACTCAAGGGCAGTAGAAGAACTGTGGATTCATAGACTCAAGAATACCTATCTTTGTGACTAAGAATACCTACCTGCTAACTGGTTTGTTTTTACTAGTTATCAGTCGTAGTCATATGCCCTTCATATTAAATGTTTCCTTATTCCTCAGTATTTTGAAGACTTTTATTACAGGAAAAATGTCATTTGGTTGACTAGAAATATGTATTTTGTTTGTCGGGAAATTAATAAGGATGCCCAAAGGCAGAGTTTGACTGACTGCAGTAGATTATTTTGACATTTTCCATTCTTGTCACCTTTATGCAGTTCAGTAATTGGTTAATAGCAAACTAGATCAGAGGATATTCTCTGTCCCTGAGGCCATGCAGTGCAGTATGACATACATAAATAAAACTAAACTGTCTTGCACTCTCCTCCTAAGTCCACCAAACCAAGCAATTAACCGGAGTGGTTTTACCTTTTGTGGGAAGAAGCCCTGGCTCAAGCGTTCCTCCAAGCCATGACCAGGGCTTGTCAGGAAGAGTGACAGTTGGCACAAACCAAAGCTCTACCAGCTGTGCTAATAATTGCACCAATAGCAAACCAGCCCAGACTGTATCATGTCAGTGCTTGAAACCATCCCCTGGTCCTGTTCAGTTTGTACTTCTAGTTGTAGTCTCTGGTTCTGACTGATCTGAATATGCAAAAGAACTTTACTAGCAGAATTCATTTACGTTGGAATAGAACTAGGGTAGATATCATCTCAGTCTAAGTAAGAGGAAAGAAAACCGTATCATCCCTGCTTTAGGTGATACAAAAGGGCATATCATGCTGGCTGATACTGATAAGCGAGCTAATCCTCCTCTGCACCCTGGCTTCCCAGCAGTTACATTCACACTTGAAAGCAAGGCTGATTGAGACAGTAATGATGGCTGTAACTATGTCATGTTTATTCATTTGTCTAGCAAATTATTTTGTGAAATCACGCTCTGTCATTAAAGTCTAATTGGTAGAAAGACTTTTTGAGAGAAATGCAGTGACTACACTTCAAATAAAGGAAATTTATTTATTAAAAAGAAAATCTTGATAGATGAATTTGGTTTGTATTATGAATGTGTCTTTCAGAAAATAAGATTGCCCATTCAGCCTCCGCTCTTTTCTCTGTCACAAAGGATGGTGATCAAAGCATGCTTTCATGACAACAACCAAAGGTTTCTGTTTCTAAAAAATGTTCTTTTTTTGAAGTATTTACATGCTTTGCTGTTTAGAATTAAAATAAATAAATAAAATAATCATTGAGTATATTAATCAGTGTATGCAAATAAACATTATATAAAGAATAAAATTTCAAATAATTTAAATTTTAGTTTTGGTTCTTGATATTTGCAAAGTGCATTATCCTTGAGAAAAATAAATGCTTTATTGTATTTGAAAAAAATGTTTAAAGATCATGAAAGTTTAGCAGAAACCGTAGCGATTGCACAACATACATGTTTCATACTTCAGATCTATGCATTTTATTTCTGTGGAAAAGTTTATCATATTTTAAAGTATCATTCTTTAGAATATTGATTATCAGATTACCATGGCATTACACATGGCAGATTTACAAACACTTGATATAAAAAATCCCTCTTCCTGTTTTATTTTACATCTATTTTTTCAAGCTAGAACTGCTTTAAGGAAGAATAGCTTTCAGACTGCACCATTTTACAAAATACCAGAATTAATTCTGTGTATGATAACAGATCTTTTTAATTCTAAAATTACCCATCTTTATCCTTTCAAAGTAGCTGTGAAGGGTGTCAGTAAATTGAGTCTCAGTCTGGCAGAGAATCAAGAGGATTCATGTAGAGCAAGCTGGGCAAACAATTTTATAATTCTCGTGGTAAAAGCAAAAAACATGTGCCTGGTTTGGTTATTACAGTCTGCTCTATCTTAATTTTATGGAGAAAGCTTTGGGAAAGGGACTGATTGTCCTTACATCAGTTGCAATTTACTTAGAAAGTTAAAATACGTGTTACTTCAGCAGACAATAGACAGCTCTCAAATGTATTAAAAACCTTCAAGTATTTCAAAGATTTTTTTAAAGGTAATTGCATTTGTGAATTCTACTCTGTTGTCTAAAAAAGTCATAGATATACCTATCAGATATGTGGTTTGGTGAGCTTCATTTGTAATTAACCTGTAATTAAAATGTTTTAACCTGAAATTTGAGATAAAGCACTGAATACTAAATAACGATTACAACTATATTTATTATTCCTTCAATACAGCAAATAGCCATCTTGTTAGTCTAATCTTTTTTCCAAGATATCTTGGGAGTATTTTAATTTCTAAGGATTGGGGACCATATAATACTTTTTTTTTTATTTTGCATTGCTTGCATTTAGAAGATAGCATCTACTCTCTCACCTCCCCTGAAGCCTGGAGCATTCTGCGTGTTATTACTTGTTGTCAATTGGCAACCAAGGGCTGTTGGTTGAGGAGCCACTTTGCCAGTTCAGATGTAAAGCAAGGGGAAGGAAATGTGCTGTTTCAAATGCTTTAGACAACTAACTGTCATTTGGTCCATTTTGCAGATTCTGTAGGAGTTCCTTTTACTTTCCATGGGGATAGTGAAGTAATATTACCTATTAATTTAAGCATGAAAGTTTTTAAAAGGCAATTCCTGTACCTACTTTTCAATCTCTCCCAATGATGCACACACATACTTTTCTCTGAAAAAGAATATAACCCATTCATTGCTAGTAAAATGATTCTTTTTGCAAATACACAACCTTTCTATACTAAAAAAGGTACTAAATAGAGGCATAGTTAAATGATTCCATGCTGGCCTGGGTAGGCTCTGTGGTGTCTTACTGTATTTCACCAAGATACTGAGGATGGATGCTGGCATTCTGTTGTTCTTTGTGCCCACACACAATGAACTCTGTGAAGTAAAATTGTATTTAGCTTCTATTTTAAAAGGCTTGGATAACATGGTACTGCTGGTATTCTGAAAAGCTTTGAGTAATTGAAAAAATTCAACAGGATAAGGGTGGAATTAATTGAGCCTAAGTTTATCTGTCTAAAAATTATGTGTCTAACTGTGAGTTACAGTAGATTTCTCTTATCATCAGAGGAAAGAAAGGGACATCTCTAGGAATGATTCTGAGCTATTTAGTATGGTTATCTCTGTCCAAGGGCTGGAGAAGAACTCTAGAGGACTGGCTTAGGCTTGTGGTCTTTGAAAAGTTAAATGCCATCCATCTTTCAGTGGCTGGAAATGCTAGAACTGGTCCATTGTAAAATGGGTATCTAAATCATAGGCTTTTCTTTACAATGTCTTTCACTAGAGCTTGCTTGTTCCTATATGATACATACTTATAAAGCTCTAAAAAGTAGAGAATAGTTTTGTGTTTATTGTCAGAATTTTAGGCATATTGCTGGATAAACTGAATATAAAATTTAAATTATTAAGTTACACTTTTAGGATTTATATAATCCTAATAATAGTTTGTATAATCCACAGTGAGCTGTGTTTGAGTTCTTTTAAATGTGAATAGTTAAGTTTTAGCAGATTTACACCAAACAAGACAAATTATGTGATTTTTGTTATTAGACAGTCATAATTCAGATGATGACATTTTGTTGGTCTGTTAACATTTCTTTCTAAGCATTTGTATTCCATTCAAATTAACAAAGTAATTTAGAGACCTGTCTATAAAATCCTGCTTCGTGAGTCCAGCATTTACTTACTCAGCCAAAGCACTGCGGACCTTTAAGGTTAGATTTATCCCACCATTGTGCAGCCATTGTATGATTTAGATTTTCAAAATCTTTTACGATAATTTTAAAAGTCTAAATCCTGTACAATAATTCTTAAGACAAGAACAGGTAAGTATGTTGCATGCTTAGGGGGGATATAATTCTTTCTTTTAATTGTGTATGTTACACAATTCTGAAGGGTGAAACTCTGTCTTTGGATGCTCATGAGCTAATAATATTGCAGACAAGACCTATGTTATCATTGGCAGGGATAAGAAGGGAAGCTGGGCTCTGGAAGAGGAAAAAGCTAACACTGAATACTAAATAAAACTGTCTTTCTGATTGATCCACGCATTTCTGTAGCATGAATGTTTTCCATGCGTGAACACTTTTTACCTGAATATTGGGAGGCTGGTCAATTAGTTAACTTGTAGAGTAAAATTTTAAAAGCAGATGATAATTTCTTGTCTTTGCCTGTGTTCTTTTAAATAGGAACAGATGTCTCAGGTGTTAGATGCGATGTTTGAAAAGCTGGTTGAAGGAGGGGAACATGTCATTGATCAAGGGGATGATGGTGACAACTTCTACGTCATCGATAGGTGAATCACTGTGTCTTATTATAGCACAAAGTATTGTGTAAAAGTCCACTGAGAAAAATCTCTTTCTCTATGTACTTGTATTTAACTCTTACATATGTTTGCATAGGGGAAAAAAGAAAAGAACGTGCATGAGCCAGTACAGCTCTCTGAGCTACAGAGAGCGGTGTTTGAAAGGAGACAGAATTTTCATATGGAAATATGTCCCTAACCTCTTTATGTATTGCTAGATCCCAAAGGCTGGTTTTGGTTTTATTTACATGGAAAGAAATCTAATGCAAAATACAACGGTAAAAGTTTTGCAGCTCAAATTTGAAATCTTACTGCATTTCAATACTATGTGCAAACTTTATTGTTTACATGAATGTTATTAGTCCTTGAGTAGCTAAGTCATTACACTTCATTTGGAAATCTGTATCGGAAAAAGCAGGTAACTAAGTAAAACCTTATTGATCACAAAGCTGTTGATAACTGCTGAATCCAGTGAGTTAGGAAGAGTGTTTACTTTGGAATCCTTCACTAGTCTGTTGGCACAGGCTCAACCAAGCTGTCCCAAAACACTTTTCCTTATTTCTACCTTTACTTTTAGGCTAACACAGTGATTTCTGAGAGAGTTTGAAAGGAATATTATGCTAAAACTAAAGAAACATGAAAGTTTTTGGTCAGTGTAGATCAGAATAGCCAGCCGGCCAAAAGAGGTGATTATCCTGCTGTATTTAGCATTGGTGTAGCTTCGCCTTGAGTAGCCTGTGCAGTTCTGAGCATCACAGTTTGAGGAGGATGTTAAATTACTTATATGTGCCCAAAGGAGAGCAACAAAGCTGGTGAAAGGGCTGGAAGGCATGTCCTGTGAGGAGCAGCTGAGGACTTTGTGTTTCTTTAGTTTAGAGAAAAGAAAGCCGATGGGTGACCTCAATGCCCTTTACAGCTTCTTGATGAGCGGAGGTGGAGAGGGAGGTGTTGAGCTCTTCTTCCTGGTGTTCAGTGATAGGATGCATGGGAATGGTTCAGAGCTGCACAAGGGGAGGTTCAGTTTGGACATCAGGAAGACTTCTATACCAAAAGTGTAGCCAAAAACTGGAACAGGTTTCCTAGACAGGTGGTCAATGCTCTCAGCCTGTCAATGTTTGAGAGGCATTTGGACAGTGCCATTAGTAACATGCTTTAACTTTCGTTCAGCCCTGAAGAGGCTGCACTTTTGGAGTAGGTGATCATCGCAGATCCCTTCCCACTGAAATACTCAGTCAGAAGATCATAGAAGTGTGGAAGGATTCTTTGCTAAGGAATCAGTGTTTTTAAGCTTCCTGAGGTTACAGTTTGTCATCTCTTATCCAAAAAACTGCAGGGACTTCACAGTATTCTGGCGGCCTTGCAGTTTTTAGGCGCAGTGAATCACCTCTAAGTCCCTTACCAATAAGATCATTGTACAGATTTTTGTGCTGCATTCATATGATTTATCAACCCATACCATACAAATATTCAGCACTGAACAAAATGATGACTCAGCATTAATGGGGATGGCTATGTCACGTTTTACAAGGTACCAGATTTTCATACAGTCCCAAAGCAAACAAAAGTTCCTAATTTAATGACGGGAAGAAATAATCCAGAATATATTGGATAAATACATGCCTTTATTTCATAATCTTAAGTAGCGTTCATATCCATCCCTTCCATTTCCTGCGTGTCCTCTATTTATTACATTATAAATTACTACTTCAGAATATTTTAAATGTCAAATAACTTGTATTATTATTACAGTGACCACACCACAGCAATTTTTGCAAAGACTTGTTACATTTGTATTTAGTGTTTAAGAAAGAGATACTAAATTAGACATTAATTTTTAATAAGTTCCAGTGATGGATAGATCACTGTACATTCAGTCTATCTTTAAACTGATTTAATGTAAAAACTAATAATCCTATCCTTCCCTTTAAAAAGGAACTACTTTTCTTATTTATGGAAGTGATTGATACATCTCTGCGAGGTGTTAATGAGTGAATGTGTATTTCGAACACTTATCTTTGTAATTCATGGTAAAAAAAAAAAACATAGTGAGAGGCTACTTAGCAAAGACCAGACTGGATTCTACTCACTGTATTTGCATATTTTATTGACAGAGGTACATATGATATTTATGTAAAATGCGATGGTGTTGGGAGGTGCATTGGAACCTATGATAACCGAGGAAGTTTTGGTGAGTTGGCCTTAATGTACAATACACCCAGAGCAGCTACAATTATAGCTACCTCTCCTGGTGCCATCTGGGGTTTGGTAAGTGAAGTACTTGTTGTAAGATACTAGTTGTTTAAAATGTTGTATATAAATTGCACTGGTCTGCTGTATCAGCATTAAAAAGAAATATAATTTTGGAAAGTTTAATTTTAAAGATTCTGAGAATTCCCAACACAATGCTGTCTTTTTTCCAGAATCTGCAGAAGCAAACCTGAAGCTTAAGAAAACAGAGTTTAAAAAAAAAAGGATAATTTTGTGTTATTCTACTTAATGATCATTTCCCAAATTGCAAACCACTTGACAAGTGCTTAGACAAATATGTAAAATGTTTTCCCACATCTTGATAGGAAATGCCTTTGGTTCCAGAGTACAATTCAAATGCAAGGTTATTTATCAGTGTTATATTATCTGGATCTTTGACAACAGTAATAGAATTTACCAAAAGAGTGAAATTGGGATAGCCACCTTCAAGATGAGCATATCAATGTAATGACAGATCCCAAGATAACATTTTCCTCTTGAAGCAAAGCATGTGTTTTTTCACCACTTTAATCCACATGAATTTTGGCATCATGGCAGGGTTTAGGACACTATAAGAATGGCTTTAAACTGTGTTGGGTTCTATTGGCCAGCAAGTCCCACCTGTAGCAGTGAAGGTTTACAAACCATTTCACCTCTGTCTCTGACACAGTCTTATGAAATTAAGAGAAGAAAACAGCATACATGTAGTTTTTCCATCTGTCTGCTTCACTGGGATTGCCAAACACTAAGGAATGTCCAGTTGGCTGTTTAGGGCAGCAGTGAGTCTTGTTCTGTTGAAATAGCAGAAAGTGGACTCTGATTTAAGACCCAGTGTATTTTGGTTTTGTTTGTATAAGAATATAAAAACCTCTTGGAGTACGTATCAGTATGTGTGGGACCTCAGGATAATAAATAAGCTTTGTAAATTTAATATTTAAATATTGAGGCTTTCTTAAATGTCTTAAATTACCCACTTGACCTGTTTCTAAGGTAAACTCTGTACCCTCTATATGTAAGCTCTGCATGTATTCTCTGACAAAGGACAGAGCATTTCTCAATGTGAGTCAGATCAGGAGCTTAACTTTAGGAGCTCTTGATTGACCTCTAGAGGAACCTTTCTCAACTGACTGTATGGGGAGACTAGCCAGCTATAGTTTGATGGCTACACTGACTAAAACTGGGCAATTTGAACATATTCGGCCATGTCCAAAGTATTTTCTACCGTGCATGTGTTTTCTGTGAATAAACTCTCCTTTCCTCTTTATGTTTACAGGACAGGGTAACATTCCGAAGAATCATTGTAAAAAATAATGCCAAAAAGAGAAGAATGTATGAAAATTTTATTCAGTCATTGCCATTTCTTAAATCTTTAGAAGTAAGATTTCTGTTGTGTTATTTTAATGGTTGTATCAGAGGTACCTGATAAGATTCTGCTTTTGCAAAGTTTGAATTTGGAATTCAGTTTTTCTCCACAGTAAAATTTTGAATACATTTATTTTGGAAAGATACCATATTTTTGATGTTTCTCTTTTTTCAGGATAAAGAGCTATTGTTAATATTGTATTTTAAAAAATATATTCGGTTGGGTTATTTTTACCTTTACCTTATTAAGTTTAATTTTACTAGATATTAGCCAATAAAATTAAACAAGGACTTAGGGAATTATGAAATATTTTCATTTAGCAGCTATATTTTTACCTGCATGCTTTTCTGAAAATAATTTTTGAAGACTTGGGATATATAGACTTCTTACAAAAATGGAAGCTCTATCAAAACATAGAAACATAGAATAATTAGGGTTGGAAAGATTATAATACACCTTCTGTAACACTGTTCAGCAGTTCTTCCTTTTTTTATTGATTACCAAACCAGGAATATAAAGATACATTTTTCTGTGCAAAGATTCATGAAAAGAAAGAGCTTTCTAAGTATAATATTGTAATGTTAACCAAATATTTCTTACATTTTCTGTTTTTAAATGAAGGTATCTGAGCGTTTAAAAGTGGTTGATGTGATTGGCACCAAAGTGTACAAAGATGGAGAACAAATCATTGCTCAGGTACAGTTTATTTCTAATTTTAGTTTTTCTATTCCAGTAGGTAACAACTTAACATTTTATCTGTAGACAATACATACTTTTAAACTAAATTTTTCTTTTTCAGCCAAAACAAAACAAAAAATATCTTCAATCTAAGAGAGGTGATTATTTGGCTTCAGAAGCTAATTTTTCACTTCTGGTACCTTGAAAAACATCCCTTTGTTGGTATCAATAAAGGAGTCAACATTTTTAGTATACTTAGAAATTCAAACTATACAGGAGAATGTTTGCTTCCAATTGAACCATAGAATTGCTTAGCCTGGATAAAGATCTTTTGAGATCATTGAGTCCAACCGTTAACCCAGCACTGGCAAGTCCACCACTAAACCATCTCCCCAATAGGAACACTGAAGACTTACCTTGTTGTGTTCTTAAAATATGATAATCTTTTGAAGAAGAATGCAGAAGTGAACTCTCCAGGGTAGGCACCTGAGATTGTCTTGCCCCAAAATAATTATTAGATATCAGATAGCCTGTGGAGGATTATGATACTGGAAATCATTTGGAAGGAGTACAAAGGTGGAGAAACAAGAGTAAGGATCCCAAAATCTTCCATAACATCGTTTTTATCCATTTTTTTCTGTAAGGCACAGTCAGCTATGTCTTTGCATGAAAAGGCCTTGCTGTCAGTTCTGTATAGATGTTTTGATTATTATGTGCCTAGAGTATGGTTTTCACATTAAAAGTTCTTTCTTTTGCAACAGATATCAAAAGGATGAGCTTCAAGGCACAGTCAGCAAATATTTTAATGTTAGCATGAAACTAAAAAGGAAATTTCACATTTCCTTTACTCAATTTATTTTGTTCTTCTGCAGGGCGACTTGGCTGATTCCTTCTTCATTGTGGAATCTGGAGAAGTAAGGATTATAATGTCAAGGAAGGTAAACATCCCTAAACCACAATTTTTTTTTTTAATCTTGATGTATTTTAAGTGCTAAGCAGTAATGTTACCATTGGTTCCTATTTTTCTTACGCAGTCATGAGTTCAGCAAATCTCTGTTTCATTCTCTGTCTTCCTTTCTCTTTTTTTACCTGATTTCAGGATAAACAAGATGTAGAAGAGAATGGAGCAGTTGAAATAGCTCGATGCTCAAGAGGACAGTACTTTGGAGAACTTGCACTTGTAACTAACAAACCACGAGCCGCCTCTGCATTTGCTCTTGGCACTGTCAAATGTTTAGGTATTGTTCAATAGTATTTTATATCTAATATGAAATGATACATAATCTATCTGGTTGTTTTTATTGTGAACTCTTGTCTTTCTCCAGAATATAAGATTTAATTACCTGTACCCAAATAAGACTGTTTATCATCTATTACTATGCATTCCTATTTACATAATTAATCTGCAAAAATTATTTGTAATTGATAACTGGTATTAAACACAAATTCTCAAACATTTCTGTGATTGCATGGAAGTAAAAATTGTTTCTGGACATTGCAGAGAGTATTGCTGCAAAACATTTATAGTTATCAGATAAATGTTTAATTCCCTGCAGAAAGGTAAATTATTTCTTTTCTCAGTAGACTTTCATCCAAGAAATAACTGTGGTAAAAATCCTGACCCATTTTATTACCATGACTTAAGCTTTAGCATATTCTTTGTCTTCACAAGCTGTTAATTTAATCACGCTATAGTCTCAGGCATCGGGAATGCAAAGACCAAAGGAGTTGTGCTCATAAATAACCCTTTGCATCCATTGCTTTTCATGGTCTGGTGCTTACCTCCTACATATTTTTATCTAATTAGGGAAAACTGTATACTGCAGAGACAGATTTAGCATTCTTGAATGACTTTACCAAGCCAGTAACCAGAAGTTTCTCACTTATAAAGGTATTGAGTTTATTTAAATCCTTATCTCCGAACACACAGAGGTGATCAGGCTATAAAGATCAAAGAGGATAGACAGGAAAGACTAAGAGGCAGTGGCGAGGAAGAGTATCATTACTCAGTATGGGTGAGTCATAAAGATCTCTGGCACTTCCCAAATAGCAGAGATCTTGACTCTTTTTCAGGAGCCAAGAGACTACAGGCCACCAGGTTGGAAGCTGGCTCACGTATGAAGTTTTCTCCCTGGCATATTGGTTCCCTAGAACTATAATGGATAACAGTACATGATTGGGTAAAAAAATGTCTGGTCAGCTGCTCACTGACATTACATGTGAATTACTGTCTCCAACTTTCTGCATGTTTGCTGGGAAATAAGTATCTATTACAATTTCCACTGTGGGTGGAAGCAAGTAAAAATAGCAAGGATATATGCCAAGTTAGCCCCCAAATACCATATAGCCAATAACATCAGCAAAAGATGTATTTTTTGTAAATCTCAAGGGTCTTAAAATTGTATTCTTGGGAGGAATACAGACTTCTTCAGCAGCTCTTGGGTGACATAAATCTTAATAAGAAAATATTTTCAAAATAAGAAATGCAGCAAATTCTACGTTTATTTATGAAGTTTCAAGGCAGCAGCAATGTGTTGGTTGATCTTGGTTTTGCTACGATAAGTGGTTCTCTTCTGTACCAAGTATATACCTCAGTAGTATCTGTCCTTTCATTTAAAGTCTCACATTGGAATGTCATGAACACCACGATTAGTGTCTGCAATTGACATGCACATTGTATTTTTTTTTCCTCTTTCTCTCCCCTTCTACATTAGTTATGGATGTGCAGGCATTTGAAAGGCTTTTGGGACCTTGTATGGAAATTCTGAAGAGGAACATTGCAAACTATGAAGAGCAGCTAGTTGCTTTGTTTGGAACAAACATGGACATTGCCGATACCAGTGCATGAACTAAACATTGGAGCAACAAGATCTGTTATGAGAATATAGCACAGTAGTGGTTAGTCCACTGAGAAATTGTCTTTCTTCCTATAGATGCCAAGCATTTTCTGTGATTTTAAGAATGGGTTTGGGGGTATTTTTTTGACTTCTTACAGTGGAAATACTGGCAAACAAAACAGGAATTTAATAAATCATGGACTTGATTTTTAAAAGTGCTGAGCCTTGATAGTTTCATCTGGTATCAAGAGGACCTATAGTAACACAGCACCTTTGAAAATCAAGTCCTTTCACACAGCATTTCCTTAGAGTAGATTTCAAAAAAAGCCCCACATGCCATGAACTTGTTCAATCATCTTCTGTTCCTCAAAAAGGTTACAACTTCTCTGGAAAGACTGTTAGTTTGAATGTGATATGTTGAAAGTATTAGTGCACACAAAGTGTTTATATGTATTAATACGGAAGATATACAGTAGATATTACTTTCTGACTATTACAGTTGTCATGATTTTATGTTGCATTTATCACAGACGTAGTGAATCACAAGACTAATTGTAAGATAAAGCATGACAATGCATTTTGTGTAATGCTCATGACCCAAATCTGATTTTTAACATTTTGTAATTTGTTTTAAAGTCCTCTTTGTTTAATATGTCATGTTTCAGCACGACATTGTAATATCTTATGCAATTTAGAGGACTTGTATATTTTTGCAATAAACTGCATTTTTTATTAGTTACATGTATTCTGTACATGAGTGAGGACAGCTGACAAATTAACCTTCATGCTTTAAAGGCATAGGTCGTTGTCATGTTCTACCCAATCATATATAACCCTATGCTGTTTTCCTTCTCCCTTGTGTTATATTTATGCATTTTGTCTTCTCTATCTATGCTTGTTCTCCAGATTTTTTTAGATCTCACTTTTTTTATCTGTTAAATCTTTTACCTGTTTCAAATTAAATGATCTCTGTAATTCTCTCTTCTTGCAGTCTAATCTTAGCTATCAAAGACCAGATTCAATTACTGAAGTGACTGATATCGAAAGCCATGCGAAACTAAGCTTGTCCTTGAAAAACCCTTATCAGGTACAAAAATATTCAAAAATATTAGTAATTCAGTATTCAAAAAAAATCAGTACAAAAATATTTTTTATTTGAAAGATCAATACTTCAAAAGCTTTGCACAAGTCTGTAAAGTGTGTCCTTGTTAAAGCAAACACATCCTGCTTTCAAAAACATGTAGGTCATCATAAAATAATATCTTTTTAGCCATAATAGCATGGGATACCTTCTGAGACTGAGGAGAGAGAATATCATCTTAATTATGAGCACAGGGCTCATTGCTTACAGGGGTCTGTGACTGGAAATTTCAGGCACAGTCCAATTTTAATACTGCTTACTGACCTGTTGATGTTCATGGAAAGCTAGTGCACATAATGGCAACTGGCAACAGTTCTGCCAAAATGATACTACAAGAATTGTAGGAAGGCTGCTTCTGACCTGTTCAAACACCTGAATTATTACCATCTTTCCTTCTTAGATAATGACTTTTCTAATGCCATATATTTGTGTATGTCGATATAATTATTATCCTATAGTTAGTTATATGTTCTGACAATTTATATAATCATACCTGTAAATGAAATGATGATTATATAATAACAACATATAATTTGTATCATACAGTATGGTATAAATTATAAGTCAGATTTCTAAAAAATGCCATTTGAGCAAAATTTGCAAATGTGGGGTTTTTTTGGTTGGGGTTTTTTTGGTTGGGGTTTTTTTTGTGGTTTTTTTTTTTTTTCCCCCTAGAAACCTGGTATGGATAATTGCACAGATGATAAATTACCTTTGTACTTTTGATTTATGGAAAAAAGAGAAGCCTGTTATACTAGAAGGAAATATCAGGTAACCAAAATCTACACTTTTACCATTCTGAATGCTTAATCTCTAAAAGCTACCTATATTTTGCACTAGCTTGATGTGATTAAGAAAAAATGCTAGAAATTACTTGTATGGCAGTAAACTACTATCAAGGCCATATATGCCAGTCATCATATTTTCAATATTGTTGGTTATATTTAAAGTTTCCTTACAATAAACAACACTTTTATATAAAAAACCCTCTGTTTATTGATATTGTTGTGTTCTAATTCCATTATCATAAGGTTGCAAGTGACCTATTTATATTCATTTCTTAAAACATAATTCTTAACTGGAATTCTTTCATGTTGATTTTCATAAAGAGATGTTTTGTGAATGCTCTCTCTGCTCAGAATAGACTACATGGTCGTGTGGTAATCACCATAGTTACTTTGTATTTGATGATTTGCTTGGAGTTTATATCTGGGGAAAAGCTGTGGAGTGATGAATTTACGATAATCAGAGACTTCGGATTTTCTGAATCCCAGAGTACAGCTTCATGTTGCAGCAGTTTTATTGTGTTGTTCTTGGAGACTGTTTTCTGTAATTTTCTTTGTTGGTAAATTCAGGGCAGTTTAACCAACAGAAATAAACTGTTGCTTTGTAAGTTTCATCCAAATCATTATATCCTCCATCACTCAGCACATGGGATTTCTCCTGCATCTATTCATACATACACTTCAAACATGCCAGTCTTCATGTCATAAATACGGTTAGTGTTCATCTTAAGAAGGAAATCATACCAAGTCACTGATTTTTAATGACCTTTCGAAAGATAGCTCTAATAATTTTAAACTATATCATGTTTAACCTTATAAGACTATCTGTGTCCATACTTAGATTAACTGATGCTTCTGTTAGTAAAGATTTTTATCATCTTTATTTGTAGTCAGGTTGCTAAAGGAATAGGGCTTTGGCAGTTGCTTGGCACATACATGTTTATTTCTTTCCTCTCTCCCCAAGCTCACCAGTGATGTATAGTTCTCCAGATTATTTAAATGAATTTAATAGTTGGCTAAATTCTAAAGGGGAGAAAAACCCCAGATGCACCAATGCTGAAAATACGCCCTGCTGGGTGAGGGGAGAAAAGCCTAAGAGAAATCCTGTATGAAAAAGGCATTCATGGGCTCACATGTTACTAAGCTAAAGAGAATCCACATGGCAGCAAATGTTTACAAATGCTTTAACCATGAGAAACAAAATTCAGCTACAGCCCTGAGACAATCACAAGACTCAAATCCTGAGGAAGTCTCCTTGAAATTAGTGCTGATGCCATCACTTTTAAAATGCCATTTGTTTGTGCTTTGTGGGATTTTGTTCATCTGGAATAAACACTTCTGAAACCATTCCTTTTGGATCTCCTGTTTGAGGTCCAGATTGTGGAACTCTTGGGGCAAATCTGTGAAGAGCAACGTGAAACCATCTGCAACCTAAATCACTGTTACTCTGTCTTCTTTCTTTGTGTTTTCTTTTGTATTCAGTAAAGACTATTCTTACTGGAATGGCGGGTTTGGTTGTGGTTTGGTTTTGGTGGTTTTATTTTGTTTTGTTTGAAATGTCGGGTGCTCTAAGCGTTCTGTATGGTGACTCTGGGATACGTAGGTTACTATTTGTGTAATTTTGTAGTTTATAACAGACTTTCCATGGCAAGCATTATTGTTTTTCAAAATCAAGAATTCCCAGATGAATAAAATCAGTATCTGCTGTCATCCTTCACAGACCTGGCACATCAAACTCCTAGTCCTTTTTCAGACACTTACAGCATCTGACAGCTTTTGCTGAACAAATTGAAAAGTGGCTTTGCTCAAAGTTAGCTTGCCAGGGCACGGACATTCTAACATGCTCTTGCTAAAGTTTTTATGTTAGTTCCAAGCTCTTTTTATCCATTCGCATATGTGATGGTTATAGGTGTGATGGTTTGGGGTTTTTTTTAAGTTTCTAAGATATTTTCCTGTCTCTGTAGCTCTGAAATAGGTATTACGGCAGTTTTCTCTGGGTGGAATTGCTTCTTTATATGCTGAGGATGTACAGATCTGTGCTGTCGACTGTCACACAGAATTTAGGATCATTTTCAAATCATTCTGAGAGTTGTATTTCCTTCAGATACATACCAAGGCTGTTTCCAAGTTCTTAATCTACCTTTTGGCTCAGAAAGATGCTTAACAGGCTGGACACTCACTTCATGGACTGAAGGGAAGCCAAATAATCTTTGTAGGATATGAAAAACCCAAAGAAAATTACATTTTAACAGTGTCTATTCTTCAAACCATTTCTTTCCCTCTAAATTATCTTTGTTCTGACAGCCAGGTGGAGAGCCAGTGGCAGTAGCAGGGTGTAAGGGAAGTGGAATGACTGGCTGGGTGCATGCTGGGATGCAGTGATTTGGTTGACTGGGCAGCAACTCTCATTTCCTCATCCCCTTGTCCCATCCTTGTCCGTTCTACAGCGGCAGATAAAGATGAGCTGGAGCGCAGAAATGGCATTGCCATAGCTGTGTGAATACCATGGGTAGGGTTGTGTTTCTCCCTTAGAACTGGTAGATGTATATGTATGTATAGGGGAACAGGGAAGAGACATAACTGTTACATAAAAGAACCTGTGCTCAGTCAAAACCACGTGAAAAACTGATGCGTAAGTTACACTAGGCCATTGTGACAGTATCTGCTGACTCAACCTTTTCTTATTGAGGTAAATTAAATTTGGATGGCCTAAAAATAGTGTCATGGTATGAATACTTTGTTCTTTCTTCTTTTAAGGTATTGAATTATTTCAGCTGCACAGCTATGAATTTTTGGGAAAGGGTAACGTGCTGTGCAGGTGTCTCTGTGGAAGACTAACTCCCTGGCAGCTGAGTGAGCGTCTGGGACCTGCTCCACACATCTCTGAAGATGCTGGAAACTCAGTTCTGATTAATGTCTTATTTGGAAAAAGCCACCCAACTTACCACCATGCTGTATCTTTGTCCTTGTGGAGTCAGGTGGCATGACTGTCTCAGTCAATCTTAGCTTCACTCTACCATTAGTTTTCGGCTGCATCTGTATAGTTACACCCATCATTGGGAATTTTATGTGCCTGAGACTATTTGCTAGTACTAAGGCATTGAATGACCAACATTCATTGTGTTTTCCAGTATTTTTGTGGGCTCATTTATAAGCTATCTTACAAGCTTTTTTCCAGCTTTCCATATGGGTAGCTATACTCAGATGGCCAACTGAGAATAGTCCCAGGGCTATGGTAGCTCCCCAGCTGTATCCAAAATTATTTCTTATTGGCCCACACGAACTCCATGCCAGGGCTAGTCTAAAAAAATAATAAATTTACAGGACAGATGATTGTATTCCATTGCCCAGGAATGCTCCATGGCATTTTAATTTACCAACCAGCATAGGGGGAACCTGCAGATATCTGTAGTCTCTTCTTGACTTGTTTTACTGCAACTTTGGAGCTGGGATATAGGGTTTTCTTATCACTCTTCTGGTCTGTTTCTTGATATGGCAGGTCTTTTTTCTTGATGTATCTGTCATTTATTATCTTGCTGTATCTTGTAGGTGATAGAAGTTTAGCTAAAACTGGAATCTTTGCCATAATGACATGAAATTAATTTCTCATTAATTCCTGACCTGTCTTGGAAGAAAACAATACAAAACATATACCTGGCATGTTATTTGCTCTGTTTCCCCCCAACTTGAATCACTGCATGAGACAAGTGAAGTTTCCCTTCTAGTGCTCAAGAAATAAAGATCTTTTCTGTGAGCAACAAGTCCTCTGTTCCTCTGTTCCATGTTCCCAACAGCATCCTCTGTGAGATTAAAAGAGGTGAAATGTGATAGCAGGCACGCCTAAGGTTGTTGTTAAGAAGGTGGAGACCCAACTGCCATTGCAGCTAGCCACAAAAGGCTGTGAGAAGAAGAAATTGAGTACAAATAGCTTGGAAGTTATTGTGAAAGGAGAAAAGTGATGGGAGAGTATCTGTCAGAATGGCTGCAGAACAGAGGCTGCTCCATTGGGTGGAAGTGGAAGCTCTGGTGAGTATGTAGTTCATTACCGAAGGTGGATGTCTACATGTGGACGTGAAAGCTCCTGTAGCAGAATTAAAACAATGATAGCTGTATTTCACAGTCAGCAGTAGCAGCTGTGTCATCAGGACAGGACACTGGCTTTGGACAGGAGAGATGAAAAGTAGATAGGCATGAACCCACTATATATTTTCCTAATATGACTTTGTAATATTACGCATTTTTCAAATCAACCTTGTGATTTCTTAACTTCGTGGCTGGCAATTTTAAGAGGTAAATAGCTGGGGTGTAAATTTATTTTTATCTTTATTTTCCATTTGTGTGGTCTCTCCTGCTTGTTTTGTGCTTCTTGGTAGCCATGTGTAATGTGACAAGAACTCACAATTAACACTTCCCAATCCCCCACCTTATTTTCTACCTCTCTTACAACAGCAGAAGCAACTGAATCAACAAAGCTACCAACAATGTCTATGTTACACAGTATTGATTCATTCTCTGAGCACCCATTCATTTTGGGCATGGCGTAAGGTGAGGTAGGGTGTGTGGAGGGGGAGTAATGATTTAATTAGAGCCTAGGCATACAGAGTAAGAAGGATGGCATTGACATAATCTTAATTCTGAAATTTAGAAGATGCATATTTGGCTTCAACCAAGGGGCTGAGTAAGTACGCTTTCATACAGTTTTGTGTGTCCTGTTGCCATCTACTGCATGGACTACCTGTCCTTTTACTCATTTTCTTTTACATCCTCACTGAGGGAATATAAATTCACTCAGCAAAGTGAATGCATGCAAAGGAGAAAAGGTAATTTGCAAATGAAAAAGCTGCTACATGTCTGTCTCAAAATGATTCAGACGCTCATTTTTACAAGATTCTAATCTCAGTTCTAGGTAAGATGCATATTTTTGTGCTTCTGGGTATGTCACAGATGGAAAGTGTGATACTGAGGCTCTAATTCCGCAGTGCTATTTACTGTCGAGGTCTGTATCTGGAATTCGGGCCAATGGATCTCAGAGGACTTGGCTTCACACCTAGCACGCTCATGTTAAGTTTTTGTAGAGAACCGTGAACCTGCACGGCAAATAGATTTAACATTTAGTTTGGGGAAAACGCTTTTCATTTTGGGTAGAAAAAGCCCACAGTGGGGTGGAAACCTGCTTCGTAACAAGGTATGAACAAGTCCTTTTCTGAAGAATCTGAGGGGGCTTGAGACGGGACTTTTTATCTTCTGTAGCTGCTTGATTTGGCCTCTGTACTCTGCACCTTCCACACTGCAGCAGACAGAGCTTTCAGGAGAGCAAACTGTGAGGTTTGCCTTTCATATAGCTCTACCACAAGCGGAGTAGCCTATTTGCAGAATGGAGACATCTGCCTACACAACTCCTGGTCTGGAAATGCAGGGTCTGCATCAAAAGTCATTAAAAAAACAAGAGCTTGAATCTTTCTCCAAAGAGCGTAAAGGCTGTTCAGATGTATAAGGGAGATCAAAAGAGAAAGCGAGGAAAGAACACCACAACTTCAAAGTTAAATTTATTGAGGAGTGGTGTAAAAAGACATTTCCTGGTTTACCCGTTTTGAATTTATTAAAAAATCCATTTTAGAGGACACCATGAAAGCTTTCCTATATAAAGATGCATCAGTTATTTGGGAAAAGCCTGAATTCTAAACATAGGCAAAATCCGAGCTTGTGGGATGTAGGGTTAGACACTTGCTATTATAATACGCTGTCTAGTCACTTAATAGTTGAATCTCAGCATCAATTTTCATATTTTTCCTGGAGGCATTTGTTCAAATAACTCTCATGTTTTTTAACTGGGAAAATGACCTCCTACGGGTTTGTTTGTTACGTGATGAAGCACAGAAGATTTTTAGTTAAATTCCATGGCATTGCTTTTTACCTTTTTTTTGCTAAGCTAAACTTGCACGTGCACATACAAGAAGTAATAATTTCCAATTCACACTGCAGAATATACTGCATGCTTTTTAGTAATGTCTCTCTCCAAACGGTGCCTAGAGATGGCAATGCCTTTACTAACCGGTAGACTCTTACATCTTGGAAAAGCCAAATCCTAAGCTGATTGTGCTTGGATGCTAAGTACGACTTGTGCGCGTTTGATTTAACGTCCTGTTTCAACTGCATTACCCCGTAGACCCGTGGAAACAATGACACCAGCGTTCCCTCTAGTGGCCACTGACGGCATGTTTCATGGGACACAAAGCTCGCAGAGAGCTCTAAATACGGAACCATTTCTATTTAAGTTGTAATAATTAACCGGTTGTTTGTTTGGGTTCTTGTTTCCTATTTACTCCCAAAGCTACATTAGGGTGCCGGAAAGTCAGAACTGTTGTAGATACCAAATTACAGTAGAAGCTCCGATACAGGATTTGGGACACGTTCACGTGATGGGGACGACGCTGAAAATGGGATAAGGAAGAAACGCTTTTCTGGGAAAACATCCCAGCGATTGCAAAATCTTGACATTCTCGCATCGGCCTCAAACCCTGATGATTGCTCTGAATTGTGCATGCATTTGCTTTGCATCAGATCATGCACAGTGATGCATTTTATGATGAGGGTTTGGCCTCAGGTGATCAGGAGTCTGTTCTTAGCTCTGCAGTCGCCCAGAGTTACTGTGTAGGCTGGCAAACCCTGCCAATGCCTGTAATGTCTCTGGCAGTAAAACAGAAGTTGCACATACCCAAACCAGGTTGTTACCTTGGCAATAAATGCATGGGAATGTCTGGGTGACGCTCGCAAGGCACCCATAGGGTAGCAGGACTGTTAGACCTGCGTGGATTTCAAGCAGTTGGCCTTTATTCCCCCTCACTAACTTGTATTTTGGACCCAAGCTACTCCCGGTGTCTGTTTAATGAACCAAACCCGAGGGGACCAAGCGCAACTGCAGAATCACTCCCTGACCTTTAGCGACTTCCTCCCAACCTCCGCACGCCGCAGCCTTTACGTGGCGAGAGCGTTGCGGGGCGCTAGTTCCCCGCGGTCAACCACGGAGGGCGCCGGCCCCCCGGGGATCGTTACAGACGGGCACCACCCGGGAGCCCCGTCACTGTTTCCATGCTGAGGCCGTGAGTCAGCGCCCCGCCGCGGAGCCCGCCGCCATCTCGGGGCCGAGGCCCGCGCCGTCCCGGGGCAGCAGCGGGTGAGCAGCGCCGCTCAGCGCCCGGGCTCGCTGCGGGGCGGGCGGCCAGCCGCGCGGGTACACGTGTCCCCGCCGCTGTTGTTTACTATCGGCGGAGCGCCGCGCGGCGCATCCTGGGGGCTGTCGTCTCCTCGCGCCCGGGCTGGCGGGCAGCGGCGGCCGGGAAGACTACAACTCCCAGAACGCCCCTCGGCGAGCGGGCGGAGGCGTTGGCCAACCGGAGCGCCGCACGGAGATGATTGATGTGCCGCGCTGTGCAATCCGCAGCGCAGCAGAGCCAAAACACGCCCGCCCTCCGGGCGGATTCCTGATCGGCAGGCCCGACAGCCAATAGGAAACGGCGGAGGCTTGGAAACGTCATCTTCGGCCACTCGGCGGCCAAGCACGGCCAGGCGGGGGCGGGACCGCGCTTCGGGGAGGAGGCGGGGGGGAGTCGAGGGCGATTGGGTAATGGCGACGGGTTTGGTAAGTGCCGCAAAGTTTGGAGCTGCGCTTCGGGGGGACCGCGAGGCGCTGGCGGGGGACGGAAGGGGTCCGCCAGCCCGGAGGGGGGCGGCGGCGGCCGCGGGCCGAGCCGAGGAGGCTGTTGGTTCCTGGCTTTCGGCGGTGGCAGGAGCCCGGACATTGTTTACTGGGCGCCTTCGCTGACCGGCCCGGCGGAGCCGCCACTCCCCCGCGCTGCTGGGCTGAAACTCACGGCGTGCTCAGGGAGCGCGGACCCCCTTCGGGGCCCTTCACCTGCGGCGCCAGGCCGCGGAACGAGCCAAGTAGAGCGGATGTCCCCCCCTTTTTCCTCGGGAGCGCCCCGCGGCGGGGAGCAGCGGCTGCTCGGGGAGGGGGGGGCTGGAACTGTGGGGCGGGTGAGCCCGGCTGGCGGCTGCGGCGGGGGGCGCAATGGCGGGCGGCGGGGTCTGTGCGCGGGGGGGGGGGGGCGCCTGGGCCGGGCTGTTACGCAGTTGTGAATGAATGGGGCGTTGGGCGCATGCGCGCTGCCCGCTGAAGTTTATAAACAAGGGCAGCGTCCAGGCGGGGTCACATGACGGGCGGGTGAGTGCGGGGGGGGAGGGGGCTCCCCTGAGGCGGCCGCGCGGCCCCCCCGGGGTCACGGCGCGGTGCTGCTCCCTCGCGCGCGTTGCCTTCTGTCGTACATGCGTTCTTCATGTAAGCAAAGCGGGGTTTGTTCCGCGGCGGCCGCTTCAATAGTGCGGGGAGGGCAGGGAGCAGACGTCCGTGGAGGGGCGTACAAGGTACGGTTCGGCCTGAGTAATGCTAGAAGGCTGCCTGTGCAAGAACATCGTGAATCATGTCCCGGGCTCCTCCGAGGCTGCGCCTCCGCCGCGTTTTTCTGGCATAGCTGTGCGAGTCGGAGATGTGGAGCGAGGCTCTTTGATCAAAGCAGCTGTGCCAATAAAAGTCCCTGGTGTAGATCCAGTCTTGCCAGTATGTTGTGTTTTGCTTGGAGAAGCTGTTCTCCGTGTTAAACTCCATCTAGTGCATTACCGTAGGCATAGACCTTGGCTGAGACTGGTGGTAGGCTGGGGGAAGGAAGGCAAATACCAGAAGGAAAACCACGGGAAGCACTTCCACCCAGGCATTTCTGCACAGTGTGGTTTGGGTGGATGCTGCCCAGTTCCTGCTGAGCCCCTTCTCACCCATAGTTTTTATTTACTTTTGTCCCAAACTTATTTTTGTCTCTCAAAAATAGACATGGTTCACTCAATAAGCTCTTTGTTAATACTGCTATTTGGTTTAGTGTGATAAGTTGACCTATTTTAAAGCACAGATTCGTAAATTATTTCATTTAGCCTCTAAAGAAAATGGTAGTAATTATGGTTCTGTGAAGCATACTTCTAAAAACATCTGTCACAACAAGTTTTGAACATGAAGTTGACTTAAAAAAACCCCAACTTTACAAGCTAACCATTCCCCTTAACATTCCAAAACATTGAACAACTGAGAACGAGAAGCACGTGATGTCCAAAGCAGGCTTTAATCAAGTAGAATTAAAAAAAAAAAGAGGAAAGTTGGACTCTTTTTTTTATTTTTGTTTTGTTTTTAGTTCATCTCTTAGAGGAGATTTTGGCTTTTTTACATGGGTGGTTTTGGTTTAGATAAATTCTTGTGACTTGGAAGAACAGTTCGTTTCTCATAATATCTTTCTTGTCAGATGAGCGTGTTGTATTTGTACCTTCTCTCTGACCTGCAGTGTGTTGGGATACCAAGGAGGCACTTTCAGATCTTGGCAGGTAGCAGAAAGGACGAAGGTAACACTCCCAAAACATGTTAGCTTGCTCGTTTTGGCAGGAAAATGGGAAAGGAAGAGAGAAAAAATAGAGGGAAAAACAAGATAGAAGGGGAAAAGGAAGGATGCAGACAAGCCAGAAAAACAAGGAGTGTCTTTTCAGAGTTGATTATGTGGAGATAAACATCAAGGTCCTGACCTGTGCTACTGAGATCTGGTTTTTCTGGCAGAAATGGCTGAACTTTCTGCTCTTGTGCTGTTCTGTAATTTCGCTGTCCCTCATGGTGGTAGAGGAATTTCCCTCTCTACCTCCTTAAAATCAGAATTACACTGTTGCAGCTTTGTAGTAGTGCCATTTGAGTAGGATCAAAAATCTTTCTACGTTTGGAATGAAAGTTTCTGGAAGTTTTGCCTGTATGTGGAAGACTGGGAGATGAGAAGTTAGAAATTCTCCAGTAAAAAAAAACATTACTGCTTAGGTCAGGCCTTTTCTGGTAGGGCCAGTTTGTAATTGAACGGTTATGTCTGAGCCATATTATATACAGGACAAGTTTAATGAAACAGATTCATAGAATGAGTAAAAATATGGAATATTGTTAATGTTTGCTGTATGCTCACACTGCCTTTCAACTGTTTATTAAAATAGCTGGTTGGGGAGTTTTTTCAGTAATTGTTATGGATTTTTGTGTATTACTAAGGAAACTTTTAGTATGATGGAATTACCTTTTCACCTGAAAATATGAGACTTTTTAGCTATAGCTTATATTTCTCTAATGTACATGATAGCTTACTTAGTGGAATGTTTGTGGTAGACTTTTCAGATTTTCTTTTTTACTAAGCTGTGTTTTCTGCTCTTGTGAGGGACTCATTGCTTTTTCAGTGACGCTTTATTAAAGCACAAGGTAATCCTGTTAGGGTAGCTTTAATTCATCATCATCATCTAAAAAAAAACCCCAGTAGATAACCAAATTACTAAAGACTGGATAACCTTGTTTTCCAGCTTCTAGAGGCAGTGGTTGTGTAGAATAATCACACAGTTCTGACTGCTAAAGATGATTTAAAATATTTCTGTTAGTATAAATGTTACAGTGATAGGATTTAGGGAAATAAAACTGCAGTGAAGTCTACTAGTAGAAGCTTCTTTTGCTTTCCATGCAAATGGAAAGCAAAGGATGTTAGCAGACAGATGTGTTTGAGACTGTACCTAGCGTTGAGACAGCAGGGATGTGAAGGGCAGTGAAAAAGGCTTCTGTGGATGCACCACTTGTGAAAGGGCAACTACAAAAAACACAGGTGTGATGCTGAATGGCATTGGGGACTTAATGTCAAAAGGCTGAGGTTGGCATCTTCTTTGTTTTGGTCTTTATTTGCAAAACCTGTTTCCAGGTTCCTTGAGTCCCTGGGCCTAGCAACACACATCTGGCAGAGCGATGTAGTTCTTTTGTCTATACAGCAGGGAAAGCAAATTAGGGGCAGGCCAGTTCTGTGAGCTAGTCACACATGAGTTGGTGAGACTGGATAGGAAGTGTCAGGGGGAGTTGGCCAGGGTCATTGTGAGGATGGGCTCCAAAAGGTGGCAGATGTGGTGGTGGGAGGGCTCCCAGTAGTAGGAAAAAAGAAAATGTCACACCTGGCTTCAGGGAGGGGGATATGGGGAAACTACAGGCTGGTCAGCCTAACCGTAGCCTTCAAGGAAGATTGTGGGGCAGGTCCTACTGACAGCCATGTCCTGCCTTGTAAAAGTCAGGAAGACGACTGGGAATAGCCAGGACGATTTAACCAAAGGCAAATCTTGTCTGACCTGTCTGATTGCCTGCTGTGATGGGATGTGTGGCTCAGGTACCAAGTGAATGTTGTTTACCTTGGCTTGTGTGGTGGATGAGGAGATGACCCTGGACTCTTGGAAGCAGTGGGTACAGGCTGTAGCAAGGGAAGCTCAAACCAAGCATAAGGAACGACTTCTTTACAGCAAGAGTAGTCAGTGGTTCTTGAGGAGTGTCAGGGAATCTACATCCTTCCAGATACTAGAAACTTACGTGGTCAGGGCTGCAAGCAGCCCCATCTGACTTCAGGGTTGGATCTGCTTTCTGCAAGGATTGTACCAGATCGTTTCTAGAGATCCCTTTCAAGCTAAATTATGCTGTGATTCTCAACAGATTATGGAGGATTTATGGTACTGGTAATGATATATAACGTGTCAGATGCAGCTTAAAACAGTTTGTGTACAAATTTTTAACCTCTGTCTCTTTAAAGTCAAATACTTCGGAGCATCCTAACATGGTGTGGAAAGTGAAGACAAATCAAATGCCTAATGCTGTTCAGAAACTCCTTCTGGTAGTGGATAAGAGAACTTCAGGGATGAATGAGTCACTGGAGTTGCTGAAGTGTAATGAAAACCTGCCCTCTTCTCCTGGATATGCATCCTGTGATGAACACATGGAACTTGGTAAACAATGTGACTTTTTCAGAAGATGCCAAATCCTGAAGTTTGATGTAGTTTTCGTATAGTGAGATTAGTGGAAGATGACTAAGATTATTGATTTTAACTTCAGTAGGGAAGGGACTATGACAGTGAATTATGGCATCTTAAGGTCTTACTTTGCAGTCATTTTCCTTTGACCCATTTCCAGTTCTGACACACTGGCCTGTTGACTTAAATGTTTTCTTGAACTCAGCTACAAATTTCTGCTCTTAATCTCCAGAGGAGCTGGGGTTTTTTTGGTACAGGAAAACAAACTGAAAGCTCAAGAGCTCCTCCTAAAGGGAAATTACGCTGCTTTAGATCTGCTGCAAATAGAGAGTCTGGGCTAGAGGAACATTTATTTCAGTTCTTACATATTGGAGAAGAGTAGCATGTACCTTAGAAAGTATTGATACAAGCAATGAAATGTTAATACATTTTATTGGAGTTATGGAGTGATTAAGAATAAGGTTACTTAGTTACAGGAAAGCATGTAACACAGACTTCTGATAACAAGCTGAGCTCTTGTCTGCTATTCTGTATGACATGAAATGTGCAGATTATTGGTAGGAATTCACCCCTACCAAGCTGTATACACAGCTTTCATGACTTCTCAGTTATTTCATTCTAGTTCCCAGGTGGAAACATGGAAAACTTTTACCTTGTGCAGCCCCCAGTACTGATAACTTAAGTGTCACACCTGCTAGGACAGATTAATTTAGTTGCCTTTTGTTGAATGTTTTAGTATTTTAGTGAAGCATGTTGCTACTTTTGCATAGTTCTGCAGTACAATGCTCTGTAAACTAGTCAGCCTAGTAAAAATTTTAAAACCAGAACTGCATTTTTGCATACTTAATGTTTTACTTAAATTGCTTGCATGAATGTGTAGTAGAGGGAAGATGAGATTATTTTTGTGGCCGTTTTGCCAGTATTATGAGTAGGATTTGTGAGATGTTGATAGTTGTGATATGCAGAAAGTAAAATCAGTTGCTTCATTTTGATCTTTATTTGTAAGATGTGGTGTCAACTAAAACTTAGCAGTGGGTATAATTATGTTAATTTGTGCATTTTTTCATAGATGATCTTCCTGAGCTACAGGCTGTGCAGACAGATTCTACCCCACCTGCACTTTTCCAGCTTGGTGCTGATGTTTCACATCAGGAATGTTCAAGGCCTTCGTGGAACCAACATACCTCAAACAGCAACTCAGAAAGTGCTTATTCTTGTGAGAATGGGGTGAACTGGTTGACAGAATTAGCAAACATAGCCACAAGTCCTCAGAGTCCTTTGATGCAGTGCTCTTTTTATAACAGGTACTGACATTCATTTCAGTTTAGAACTGTGAAGATTTGTAATATGCCTTCAGAAATGTTTCCTTTGCTTTTGACACGTTCTGACTTCAAATTGGAACCCTATTTTTGATCTTTCTATATAGTAACTTTATTCTTCTGTGGAAGATTGCACAGTACTTGTTTCAGAGCCTGTTGCAAAAGCTGCTTAATTGCCAGGCACAAATGAGCTAGGATGGTGTAAGGACATTGCCTAACCACAGAAAGCTCAGAAATTATGGGCTTTTACCTCATGTGAAGCAGCAGATGAAAAATGTTTACATTAAATTCTTAATACTTACTAGCTCACTGACTTCAGATTTTTTTCTTTAAAAGAGCTAATTGGAAATGTAATGGAATATTTTTTTTTTTATTGATAGTGTGTTCAGATTTGAGATCTTTAAATTCCGTATGGCTGTGAGAAGCGAAATTTCTGTGCTTCACCTTCTATTGTACAACTTTGGTCTTAGGTTTATAATAAGAAAATTAAACGCAGTGCAGTAATGCAGTTGGGATTTAATCATTAGGACAGTGCAGATGTCTTTATGTACAGTAAGAATGGGGTATTGAAGACACTTGTAAAAATGTCAAGCACTGTGACCAGGAGACGCTGATGTGGAGGTAGCATTGTCATTTGGGTGGTATAATAGAAGCTGTGCAGGAGTTATGCTAAATACTCCCTTCGCCTGAGCTTGCACCCTTTAATCATCCCATTTGAATGTTGGGGTGTGGGAAGTTTATTGGTATTCAGCTCATGCAAATAGAAATATTTATTAAATAAAAGCATTTTAGAGTAATAGCAGCTAAGTCTTGTGTTGTCTTGATCAGAAATATTTTAAAATACGTTTTTCTGTTATAGATCATCTCCTGTTCACATAATAGCTACAAGCAAAAGTTTACATTCCTATGCACGTCCTCCACCAGGATCTTCAAAGAATGATCCCAGCTTCTCCAAGAATGATGTGGATGAAACACCAGTCAGACATGAAAGGGTGAGTTGTTCTGAAATAAAGATGCATGAGTAGTGGGTTAAGCTTTTTGAGAAGATAAACTAGTGTTAAAAAATTATCTGTTCTAATACTGTTTCTGTTTAAGCTAGATTTTCTGTCACTTTTCTTTTTACCAAATACAGTAGGCTCGTAGTGCTCTATAAGAGTCCACATCTCTGCAGAGAGATTCTAAGAAAGCTCTGCTTCTCTTGTAGTTCCTTCTATAGCAAGCTTTAAAAAATTACATTAACTTCTTTACTGTGTTGAAAAGGAAATACAGAACCATCTCCTTTTAGATGAACAAAACCTGTTGGTCCTGCTTCCCCCCTTCCTGTGCAGGAATTTGTGCCTGAAACTTGCCTATTAAAGGCACTGAGTTTTTCCCAGTGATGTATCTCGAACCTACTTGGCCCTACAGCTTGGTAATTTGACCAAGAAGTAATGTGTGCTTTGAGTGGTTCTATGGACAGCCAAGGAATAATGGCTTGTAAAATGCTTGCACCTAAGCATAAAATAAGCATAGGTGTGAAGTGAATCTCGGAGAATTAAACCGAAAAATTTCTGGATGGCACATTGCAAGAGAAGGAGATGAAGGTACTCTATTTTCGTTTGCTGCATTCTAATACTAATAGAATACTAATTTCTATTAGTATTTCAGGCAAAGTAATGACAGAGATGCAGAGTCAAGGATGTATCTAAAGACATACAAGACCAACCCTAAAATCTTTGGCAGTAAAATATCAACACCATTCTCTTTTTTTTTTTTTTTTTTAATAGGCAAATAGTGAATCAGAATCTGGCATTTTCTGCATGTCATCACTTTCAGATGATGATGATTTAGGATGGTGCCATTCCTGGCCCTCAACTGTTTGGCATTGTTTTCTAAAAGGTAACCTAACATGTATCACTGAATAAGTATTTGGTTTGTCTCGGGGTTTTTTTGTTGTTGGTTGGTTTTGTTTGATTGTTTTTGTAGCGCAGACTTTTTTACATAACCCTAATCTTTTTTCTTAAAATCTATTAGGCTCTCGTTTGTGCTTTCATAAAGGACGCAATAAAGAATGGCAGGATGTTGAGGATTTTGCAAGATCTGAAAGCTATGGAAAAGACGAAAGTCTCCCAGCGAGTCCATACAAGGTAGCTGTTAGTTCTGATAAATTCATTTCAATACCTATAGCAGATACTTCATTTCTTAATGTTATTTATCCTTGTGCCTTTAATTACTGTCTCAGGAAGATAGGTTTGCACTAAACTTCCCTAGAGCTGCTCACTTTACTATTTGAGCATCTTACTATAAAGCAATCAAACTGAATTAGTTTAGGTATGTTTTAAGTTTTACATTGTCTATTTCTAGCAAGAGCACTTAGAATGTTGGTATTTTTTAATATAAGATGATGAATATACACCTGTAGTATACACAGGTGTATGCTTTTCTTGAACTGTATGTATGTTCACAGGGCTATGGTTCTGATGGTCTGAAGTTGATTTCTCATGAAGAAAGCATTTCCTTTGGTGAGTCGGTGCTGAAGCTGACTTTTGATCCTGGCACAGTGGAAGATGGCTTGCTTACAGTAGAATGCAGACTTGATCACCCTTTTTATGTTAAAAATAAAGGTATGAAATGCTATAAGTATACTTAGCTGTATATTAAAAGATTTTTAGAAAGCAGCTGCAGATTTTATTGCATCCCATGTTGCTCAAGGAATTGATAAAGGCAGTGTTGTAGAATCAATTTATTGTCTTTGTAAATAAAAACAAACAAAACTGTAAATTTATAAAGCTACAGAAATGCTGCATGTTTCTTAGGGGAAGACTTGATCAAGGACATAAGTGGATCTCAATAAAGAAAAATGGGGGGGGATAAAGGAAAGCTACAAATAAGGCAGGCTTTTCCCACTTGCTAAACATGAAACTTCTGATGATAAAAGTTACCAGGTTTTGATTACTTTTTTGCTAAAATAAGAGTTAAAACTATTTGCAGTAAGAATTCCCTGAGTCTTCTTTTTCATCTGGGTGAAAGAATCTACACTAGAACAGTTTTATAAAGTGATATTATATAGAGATATAGGATTGCTCCAATTAAGAACTAGAGAGATTGTCTGGCCGTTTGTCTAATTTAACTCTTTACCACTTCAGGTTGGTCATCTTTTTATCCAAGCTTGACTGTGGTACAGCATGGCATTCCATGCTGTGAAATGCATCTTGGAGATCTGTGTCTACCTCCTGGACACCCTGATGCCATTAACTTTGATGATTCAGGTGTTTTTGATACATTTAAAAGGTAATTTTTGGATAAAGTGGCCTCAGTGGTTCTTATATTTAATGAGTAGGCACCTTACATCTGCAAGAATTTGAAGCATTATGCAGAGCAAAGAGAGAAAACTTTTGGTAATACGAAATAAATGAGAGGGAAAACCAGAGACTGAATACTAGGAAAGCTGTGTAATCGTGCTGTGCTAAGCTGCAAAGTTTATTTCACCTTGGAGTGAAATAATATGATAGTTTAAGAGCGATTAGATAAAGCAGTAAATACATATATGTATATTATCTGTATAAATTCTACAGGTAAAGTGGGTAATGTTTGAAAAGTCTAGACAGTTTTCCCACAATAGCTATTAACTTGTGCTTCCTATGCAGCTATGCATCTGAATTAGTAGGTTTTTAGTAATAAATGTATGTGCTATGGCTTTAGGATACAACACTTTTCATAATTAGTTCTTGCTATTTTTGTATATTCAACTTTTTGTGATTCTTTTCCAATATATCAAACTTACTTAACTTTCAAAGATCAGTTATGAGGTTTGCCTTGCTTTTAGCAAGAGGTTCAACAAGGTGACCTTCAGAGGTACTGTCCGCATAAATTATTCTAAGGAAATAATATTACCCATGAGATTTTCTCATACTTCCCATAATTCCATATTTTGAGATTTCTAGGTTTAGTAAAATCCAGCTTCTCCTATGATGTTAGCTCCTTCTTAGCATCTGGTTTTAGTCTGGTTGCTTTTTGGTGTTCTTACAATAGAAAAAAAGAATTCAAATTGCTGTTTCAAGTGCTTGTCTTCACTCATTTGCTGTCTTGGCTTTTTTCTTATTAACTCCTATTCTAACTACATGTGTAGACAGTTGCTAGAATCAGTCTGTTTACATCTCACTTGTGGCTTCTTATCCCGAAGCCAGGCCTGAACACTTCAAATTCCTTGTTTTGTCTTTTTGGACAGGAGGGAGTAAGTCACAGAGAAAGGAGTATGCAGCAGCAGCTGTGGATAACAAGACAGAAGAATTCAAAAGCAAAACCCTGTTGCTGTGTTATGGGAGGAAGATTAGGAATAGGAAGGGTGCTGGGCTATTTGTACAACAGAGAGGCTCTTTCTTACTGTCTTGTGAGCTTGCCTACAAGCATTATCCCTTCTTAGTTGCTTTCTACTTTTCTAAGGGATTTTGGAGGCAAATCTTCAGGCTTCACTCTTGCTTGTGGTTCTGCCCCATAGAAAGGAGCTGCCTTTGCATAGGAGGGCTGGGCTGCCACTACAGTGTTTCCTTGTTATTAGTTCTGCTTTATGTTCTGAAAAAAGCTCTTTGAAGCGCTTATTTTTGCCATAAATTATGCAGCTATATCCACACTGAGCAGTGGGTGAGCAGAGTCTTTGAGTTATAGATATTTTATGTTTATTTTGTGGTGGTAATTTAGTGTTTCAGATTTCACCTTTATGGGTGTGTTTTCCCCATATAGCATGCTAAAGGCAGTATAATCTGTAGTTCCTGGAGATGATAACAGTTCGTGGAATTAAACTTCTTCTGTAGTGGTGAGAGGTTAATTTGTAGTTGTTGGTCAACAAAAAATTACAATACTTCACAGAATTTGGAGGTCTAAATTGTGTGGACAACAACTCATTAAGCTGTTGAAATACTTTGAAATATTGAGGAACCTCACATTTTTGTCACTAGAGGGCAGACTTTGTCAGTTCTAAATTAAAAAAGTATGCATCAATTTTTTAATGTCACTGGAAGGTGTAAAATAATATGATTTAAGTTATTTGTACAATAGCCTATATAATAGAATTTATTTTAATAGTGGTTTTATGTTTGTAATTAATATATATTTTCGAGTGAGTTCAACACTTGCTCTTCTCACATTAGTTGTCCCTTTCAGTACCTGTCACTCACTGACCAGATTTGATTTATGGTAAGGACAAAAGGAAGGAAGGAAGCTTACCTCAAATGAGGATGAAATTGAAGACAGTGTACCACAGATACACAGCTAGAGAATTGATAGTACACAGCAGACCTTGCGAAGTTGCAGTATGCTATCACACTGAAAACACTCTTAACTCATGTGCCAAAGTTTTGGGCTTTTTTTTTTTTTGTTCAGGTTCGGTTATCTTTTCATACCGACATCTGCATCAAGTGCAAATCCACCCCAAAATACTATAAATGTAGTATAGATGAAGAGTGAGTAGCTATTCAGGGGTTTTGTATGAAAATTACTCTATCATTTTCTAATAATGACTTTTTCTTGGCAGCTACGATTTTACCCCAATGGATTCCTCTGCAGTTTATGTGCTAAGCAGCATGGCTCGCCAGCGTCGCGCTTCTCTGTCCTGTGGAGGATCAAACAGTCAGGAGGCTGAGAGATCAGAGTGCAGTAGTAAAAACTGTGCATCTACTGCTTCGTCACATCTTTCCTCCAGTTCGTTGTACAGCAAAGCTGGCAAAAGCCACAGCTCAGGGACTGCAAGTACTGTGAGTGCCACGTCTCCAAACAAGTGCAAAAGACCAATGAATGCCTTCATGCTTTTTGCCAAAAAATACAGAGTTGAATACACTCAGATGTATCCAGGGAAAGACAACAGGTAATGATACAGATTGTGTTCTGTTATTCTTGGTGAGCATACGGAATATCCATGTCCCACCTTTAAGTGGACTAAATTTTGCATTTGAAATAAAATGTGTGTACATTCTTTAAAGAGCAAGTTTTGAAAGATGCTGACACAAATCTTAATCAAGGGGCAGATTTGGTAAATAGGACACAAGCCGTTTTTGGCAGTCTTGCCTTCTGAAAAAGCATTTGGGTAAAGCAACTGATGTATGTGCACCGGCAGAGTCACAAATACACAACAGTTGTTGTTTATACTGGTGAGAAAAGGAGAAAAAAAAGCACCAGGCTCTCTGCTCATGTGTTGTGGTGGAAAAAGGGAATTTCTGATCCTTCTGATTAAGTCTTGACAAAATATTGCAAATTGTTCAGTGAAGTTCTGTCAGAGTCGGTTATCCTCACTGCACATTGTATTGAGAAATGGAGTACTGATTGTTGGGGTATCTGAAAGATCTTAATCCACACAGTACCTTGCCAAATGTTGCTTGTCCTAAAGGCATTCAGCAACCTGCAGGAAGAGTTGAATGACTCTGTGTTTGAGGGAAGGTTCTTTGTCGGTTTCTTTTTGGCTTCTTTTTATCTATACACGTGTTCATGTCTAAGCAATTTTTTTTTCTTCATAAAGCTCTCCATTATAATGTTTAACATAGTCTTAATATTTATGCTAATTGTGCATATGTAAATATAAACTAAAGCACATGAACATACACTGATCTTATACTCAGATTTTTTACATATATAACAATATGGAACTGTTACTATAAAAATGACACTGTCACACAAAGATTTTAGTACTAAGTCTGGTAAAAGCTAAAGGTGACAGGGCTTTGAGAGCGTTTAACTATTTTATGATGCTCTGGTAAGGAGGCTGTAACTGGCGTTGTGAAAAAAAATCCTGTCATACGAATAATCCAGGCTTAAATCCCAGACAGTCTTGTGTGACTTGGCAGTGATGTTCTGCAGTGTTTACAGTAGCTTCAGTGAAGCAGATCTGCTGCCTTCTAACTCATTGCAACTATCAAAGAGAGATTGAACAGAATGTCAGCTAAGAAAGTCTATGATGGTTTATCTTAAAATGCTGGTTTCAAAGGGATGCAGTGAACTGGAGCTGCAACTGGATGGATGTGTGAAAATAAGTTGAATATTTCAGTAAGCAGGTTTACCTTGACGGAAAGTGATGATGAAGTTACATTACAAGTAAGCTTCAGAATGCATGGCTCACCATTCCAATTGCAAGGCAGTTCGTTTGGATGCAGCTTATTGGCATACCAAACAGATGAAATCACAAAGAGTTAGTGATAATTGGTTATATATGCATTCAATTACTGTTGCTTATATGTGGCTGAGATGTTTATTAATTTAGCTGTTCAGAGGCAACTCTCATGATTTTAACTCGAGTATATGTCATTTTCAGATTACTGAGTAGATCTTATGGTTGGTTACGTGTGGTACTCATTTCTGTACACTGCAGTTCTTATGTTTGCTACACTCACTTAATTTTTTCTTAGCATGTAAGAAGAGACAGACCTTGAGGTATTTGGAATTAAATGGTAAGTTCTGAGACAAAGCAGCTCAAGCCATGTCAACAAGATAGTGAGCTGTAAACATTCAGAACACAAGTCAGCATTCACATGGTACTTAAAAAATGCGATGGACTGTAAAAGCATACTTGAGAAACCGGTGTTAGAGTAGTACTTGTTTTTTTTCTAGATATTCTCACTGTAACTGTAGTTGGACTTGATTGTGCCTTCAGAATACCTGAAAAATTTGAGTAGTGTATGTTCTAAAGGCAAAATCACCTAAACTATTTAGAGCGTTTGTTTATGCTGAACATAGTTACTAAGTAAACTTGAGGCAGTCTCAACTACTGCTTGACAATTTCTTTTGAATTAGCTGTAGTATAAGGGTTTGTATCCTGATTGCTAAAAAGTTGTCAGGTACCTTACCAACATTTTAAGAGGACAAAGGCAGAGTACATAGTGCTGTGAAATTCCGGTGAGGTGAAGGACATGTAAGGCAGTGAGGCAGTAGAATCATTTCTTTCTTGTTTCTGGTCAGGTGAATTAAGTCTCTGTCAGGAACTTTCTCTCTGCACATATTTTTTCAATCTCGGTGGTTTGCTCACAGAACTGTTTCCTTGGCAAAACAGAGCTTTTGTCTCTGCATTAGATTTTTCAGTCTTTTTGAAACGTACAGATCTGTGCTCACTTTCAGTGCTTCAGTGCAGCTTTTTCTCTGGAGATAATGAAATACATGGTTTTGCATTGAAAATACAAAGATTTTGCCGTTATTTTATTTGGAAATGCAGTGCTTTTTTCAGCAAACCTGCTCGCTCTGGGTCACCATGTTCTTTCCTGGGGGTATGAGTGACCCAGTATAAACTGGTGACCAAAACCGGACAGGTTTCTGGTGCTGTTGACTTGCCTCTGGATACTGCTAAAACATGAAAAATCTGCTAATTAAGTGTGCTTACTTCTGATGACAGACCCAAGATACTGGTTCTCAGTTTGGATAGAAAACCAGAAATACCATTGCCAGAGAGACAGGCTGTGCAAAGGGATTTGATGTGGGTGGGTCTGGTTGCAACTTGAGGAGTTCGCTCTCAGGAGCCACCAGAGCGTGTGACAGCACAGGCTGAGTGGCAGCCCCGATGGAGTTCCTGCTGTGCTCTCTGGGTGCTCCGCAGCTCCTGGAAGCCTGAACAGAACTACACGGTCTTGCAGGATTAAAATGCATTTTCTTGTTACAGTGCAGAGGAGCCTTCGGAATGCTGTACGTGCATGAGCTTGTGGAAGAGGTTGCTGACACTCTGCTCTTCTTGATTCTGTTAGAAAGTCTATGAATAGCTTTGCTGCCAGCAAGGAACTTTTTAAAATGATGAAGCAGAGTTGTTTGCACCTTTTTTTTTTTTTTTTTAAAGCTGATCACAGAACATTGATCGCTGTAATCTGAAGCTAAAGCACCTGCTCAGTAGTTGAGCACTGGTAAAAGAGCTGCTCTTTAGAGATTTTCATTCTGCTAAAAGATGGAGTTAAAGCTTTAAGGGAATATTGATCCAGCATTTGGGAGTGCAGTTGAGCAGTATGGTATGATAATAATGGGAAATATTGTCCAAAAGACATCAAGTTTATAAGGAGCAGGAAGGCAATTCAGCAATTCATTGTTAGAACAGATAGTTCCTTTTGCGTAGGAATGGGAACTTACAGTATGTTCTGCCCAGTATGGATTAAAGGTGGAGGAGGCTACACACATATATTAAGTAGGCATGGGGATTTGCAGTTAATCAAGTATTTGTTTGGCTAAGGTCATATTCAGATCATTGCCCTAATTATTAGAGAACATATTTTCAGCGAATCTGTCATATGATCTTGTACGAAAGTAGAGCAAAACAAATGTGAGTTACCATTTGGTGGTGGTTTTTTTAACATCCCTGTGTTGCTGGTTTATGTCAGTTGCTGTGTATTCAAATGTACACCCACTGAAATGTTAGAATGTGCATCGACCCGTGCTCAGCCAGCACAGAATCTCAGCTGTTTAACTGTTGAAAGAAGTACGAGAAGATAATCAGAAACAGGATTGTTTTAAAAAACCTTAAAGATACAGTTGACTTCTGTGTGTGCGTGATTTCAACACGTAACTTTTGTCTTTTTGAAGTGCTCAGATAAAAAGAACAAAATTAGGGTTTTTCTTAACACCCTGTCCTGACCACACTGTAAACATTTGTCTTGCAGAGCCATAAGTGTGATACTGGGTGACAGGTGGAAGAAAATGAAAAACGAAGAAAGACGGATGTACACGCTAGAAGCCAAGGCCTTGGCAGAAGAACAGAAACGTCTAAATCCTGACTGTTGGAAACGAAAACGAACAAATTCTGTATGTTCGTGAAGCTTTCTTCATAGTGCAGTTAAATGTGTTCATATGGTAGCAACAGTGGGTTTTGTTGAGGATAAACTGCTGTCTACTCCTTTCTTGGTAGCCCAAACGTTCATTCGGCTCCCCTGTGTTGGGTAGCCTCCTTTGGGACAGTCATCAGGAGACAGATCAGGCAAGGGTCTCTGAATATTTTCTTGATTCCATGAATTCTATTGGACTAGAAGTGAATGTGCTTGTCAAAGGCAGAGGAAGAGCACGTCACCTTTTGTTTGAAGTAATTGAGTTCACAGGGTTGTACCTGAATTACATCTGTCCCTCAGAAACACTTAAACTTTTACAAAATCCTTCTTTTGATTGTCTCGTTTTTCTTCAGTAAAAACTTTTTCTTTACCACTTTCTGTCTTTTTTACTTATAATTTCTGTCAGTATATGATGTGAAGTTACTGAGGGAGCAAGTTTTTTTTTTTTCCATGAATCCCTTTCATTTATTACTCTGTTTTAATTGTAAAATAAATGCAATAGACACCACTTCTTCTGTAGGGAAATAAATTGTTTTCCACATTGCAGAAGGCCATTTTAAGAGTCTGTAGCAGTAGATCCATTAAGATCAGGGCTTTCAAGCTTGTAAGTCATATAAAGAGAACATAGGAAAGAAAGGAGATTTCTGCCAGCCTGCATGTTCAGCTAGAAGAGAGGCTGGAAGGAAAGATCCATGTTGTGCACAGAACACCAGGTCCTCTCATCAGCCATTTTATGCCTGTGTAGGGGCATTAAGTGTGTATAGTGTGGGCTTCACAGGTTTAAGATTCCATCCTCAAGTTAGCCCCTTTCCTTTTCTGTGTAAATGAGGCTACTTTCTCAAGAGCATATGCAAGTATTGCCTTAAGACTAAGAAATGCTCCAACTCTCAGTTGCTGCTTATTGCTTATGTACTTGGTGCTGAGTTTTCAGTCCCTTGTTGCAGATTTCACCGAACCCCAGCTGCAAGGAACAAGCTGTTTTTCTGTTCCCTGTATTCTATTTTAATCAACAGTCACAGCTTCTGTTAGATCTCTTTGTGGGTTTAGTTAAAATAATACTATGTATTTATTCTGCTTTTACACTACTGCAGTCTTGGGCATTGGGTGGTGAGGTCAAGTTCACACATGCACTTCTCAGCTTCAGGGAAGTCAGTGGGGGTGTTTGTGTATAACTGAGAGGAATAGTTGTTGGCCTTGGGAAGAAGGATGGCTTTCTCACCCTGCCTTCTCGTAGGATTTTCCTTGGTCTTCAGACCAAGATAACAGTATTTGTAGGACCTGTTACTGCAGTGTTATAGCAGGAAATACCTTTTTTTATGGTTTTATTTTAATGAACAAAGAATGTTGTTAGCAGCATGGTTACCTTATCAAGTAATGATGGTGAGGTCTGGGCTGCGACAAAGATGTCTCGATGGCCTTTTGATGATGAGAGGATAAAATAATTTGCTTGGGCTGTTTTCTTCAGAGTAGCTGGACCAATGATTACAAGTACTTGTGGCTTTCAAAACAAGGGTTTGCTAGATTTAAGATAATGTCTCCTTCCCCTTTGCTTGATGAGTGCTAACCTGGTTCTCTCTTCTCTTTTCTTAGGGGTCACAACAGCATTAAGCCGGAATTTTCCTGTTAACTCTGTATTTACAAAATGGCTGTTGCTTGATGGCAAGAAGATGCACGATCAAGGTCTTATTATTTGTTGTGACTCTGTGTGACCATAAAATGCTGGCACCATCAAGTTGGAAATGATCTCGTATGAGTGCAGATTTGCATTTTACAATAGAACATTAAGTAAGCTAAAACTATCAACATTTTAAACCAAATTGCCTTATTTTTCTTCCAAACTTCATATATGTATCAGGTAATATAGGCTTGAAAATGGATATCCTGTGGTGCTAAAGTACTTTAGAAAGAGGCGAGGGAGACGTGTATAAATGTTTATTTTTAAAAGAAAATGTACAAAAAGGGGAATTTTAAAATATGTAACAGCTGTTTATATACATTGATTCTTATTGCTGATTAATATGTATTGCACAACCATATTATTAATTACGAGTCTGGGGCCTGGGCTTCTCTGAGATGGCAAGATGCATTATGTGGTAGTGTCCCAGCCCAGCCAGGCGCCAGCACCGCACCGCAGTGTGGCGAGCACAGCGTAAGGAGCACGGAGCCGCTGCTTGCATTGCCCTGGAGGAAACGTGTCCCCGCAAGGGGGCGAGAGATCCTGCACAAGCTGGCACTAGTGAGAGCTGTTGTTGCCGGTGGCAACCACGGCCCGGGACAGGATGAAACAAATAGATAGCGTTATCTCCAGAAAAATGGTGCTGTTGATACCATCACCATCATAGTTTTAACTCTGTGTTTTGTCTTTGCCACATACTCTACAATACTTTATTTTGCCATAAGACATCTTTATGGTGGGGGCAAACTTTGCACTTAACTATACGTGCAACACTTGCACTTTACTTTTTTTTCCTCCAACTGTCTACAATTAGAGCAGCTGCATTAAGATTCCAACTGCTTCTGCTGTGAACTTTTACAATCATGGCTTTTCGTCTACTAAACAGCTGTGCGTTCCTTTTTTTTGTTTAAGAATCACAACTGTAAATTTCAGTTTATGACACATGTCTACGTGATGTTGCCCCTCAGATTTTTGCACACTATATTCTTGTATATTATTTCAAATAAATACATTAAAATCTGGTGGTGTGTATTATATGAAATGAAGTGGACTGATAGTGAAGTCCGCCCTGCGGGATGAGCACCTTGGGCATGGAAGTCTGGACATGAACCCGTCCAAAGCGCGTGTGACGCTGTGCAGTGGGGAAGCTGTTGAATGATTTCAAATACTGCACTCAGGGTTGGAGTCAACATTCTTTATTACAGTTTAAACCAAAAGAAAGTTGAAATCTATCTAAATTATTTCCAAGCGAAGAGCAGTGCACTAGAGTCATTTCTGTTACTTACAAATACTTTTGTGTTAAAATTAGTGATTTTTAGATGGAAACTGATGATTCTGGTGTTTAGAAGTACTGAGTAAGTCTGAAATGTATCCAACTGTTCATACTTACAAGAGCTACTTCCTTATTTGAGATACTCATGAATTCCACTGCAGTGTTTGAGCATGTTCTAGTTTTTCTGAATTCAAAAGGGATGCTGAAGAATTTGTTTTCATTAGATGTAGATTTACAGCATATAAAAAGTGTACAATTTTCTTTATGATATTTGTGCATAAGTAAGTTCCTATAATGCAAATGTAAAGCAAGAAGACAGAAGTTTCACAGATGAAGTAGGTAAACACATTTCCTTGTAAAGCTTACGTAGCTGGGAATGCAAGTATCTGCATGGCACTAAAGATCCGTGACTGCGGTACCATGCCAAGATTTGAGAGAGTTGCTCAGAGTGGCTCACTGAAGGGTCGACATCGCTTTCTGCAGCAGCTGAACCATTATGGGATAGACCGGTGCAAACTCCTTTCCCTCTCTCGTTCGCACTGATTGAACATAAGCCTCCAGGGCACCACTAAAAGAAAAGAAAAAGCAATTGATAGTGTGCCGGTTATGCAAGTTAAGGACCTGCAACTGAAATTAGTTGACTTCTTCCCTGCTACAGAACTTGCTTCAGATGACCCTGCATGTTTCTGCAGAAGGAAGTGGCCACGAAAGGCCTTACAAAGCTCTACATAATTGTTCATGATTGTTTTTCTCCTTTCTTGCATGTTTTGAGGAGCGAACAAGTTAACATTTAAATAAACAGCGGCAGCATGTTACAGATGGCTTGAAATGACAACTCTGACGCACAGACCCGGGCACATTGCTGTACTGGTAACCTTTAGAAACAGAAAGGATAGACACCAGCTGCTGAGAGTGCAACATGCAGAATGAAAACTGGGGCAGTGGTGACCAACGGAGATGCCCTCAGGTGATTTGCAGGCCAAGTCTCTAGAACTGCTGCGGTCCTTTGGGAAGGGCTGCACTAGCCCACAGACTTAAGTGCATGTACGTTTGTAAGGCATTGCAGTGTTTTTCCTATATGTTATCATAGGGTGTTGCACACAGTAGTCTTGTGTGAGTCACACACATACAGGCATGTCAAAGCTAAAGGGCAGCTGTGATTATGTATGTGTATCTAATTTAACTTGCTGTACAACATGGGGCCACCTTTCAGCCAATGAGTCTAGGAAACAGTATTGTTGAATGAGCGTATCTGCAAAACAAAGACTTTGTAGATGCTGAGCTGTTCAGACTCCAACTTTATTAAGTAAGTCACATCAGTTTTGCCATACTTGGCTTCCAATTTAATTGATTTTTCCTCATATCATACTCTTGCCTGTGAGTAAGGCTATTGCTAAACCAGTGAGGGCTCTGAACTTCCTCACTGTCAGTGCAACAGGAGGAGATGGGTGTTCACATGTGGTACATGCATGCATACACACAGACACACACACAAACATATGCCTGCAGTCAGAGTCCCTGGCCTGCCACTAATGGAATTCGACAGGGAGAGAGTGAAGTGTGCAACTGTGCAAGGAAGGAACCCCCAGCAGCTTTTCTTCTGAGCACAGGATGGGAATGAAACAGCACAGGCAGAAGGTGATGCCCAGCACAGCTCCTCCCCCAACTCTCTTTTGGCTGAAGCCCAGGGCACGTGATCTGAGATGGAGGTGATGCAAAGGGAGGATGGATTGGATTATTGGAGAGTTGAGAGGCTTCAGAAGAATAAGGTGACTGAGCACAATAACAGCCTCTCGTGTTGGCCTGGATGCAAATGAGTTCTTCAATTTTGGTAACAACTTCCTAGGAGTCACTGCTGCTGAGGGGTGCACACCAGGTACCAACATTCTGAAGAAACATAAACAGCAAGAGAAAAGTTATTCCCCCATTACAGCTAGAAAGGCAGGGAAAGAATATCTGCACCTGGTCAGCTCCCTGAAAACCTTCAGTGCTCTCTTCCCAGTGGTCTCTGGGGAGCAGCACAGGCTCTATAGGGAAAAATGCAACATCTAAAATCCTGCTGGCTGCAGCCACAGAGTGCTTTGGGTGCAGCTCACCTCACTCCCAGCAAAACCTGTCCACATGACGGACTGCAGAGAGAAGAGGCACACCTGCAGGTCAGTTTTAAACCCCAAGATTTAAAGAGAATAGGTGAGACTGGGGGAAGGGGATAGCAGGTAAGTGTGCTTTTTAGATCAGCTGGCAATGAGGGGCAAGCATGTGATGAGCAAACTGAGTAGTAGTGGGAGATGCAGGCAGAGACAGCTCAAGGATCACATCAGGATGAAGGGAGACCCTTTGGAAGAGTCTCACATTTTCACTCGGGGCAGCACTGAAGTGCTCTGGGCAGCAGTAATTGTTAGGCATGTTAGATGTTAGTAACTATTGAAAAGACAGTCAAGAAACTCCTGTAACAGTTTTACTGTAGCTGTTGTTCACCTTGCTGAATCTCTCCCCTTCTTCTCACCAGTGTCCCTGTCTTTTCCTCTATACACTCCCCGAAGTTTCTTGGGCCCAAATAGTTTTTAAAAGTCACCAAAAGCTGAATATAGAAAGAACCCCATATTGACCCTGCTTAACTTAGAAAGCGCTGACACCTCCTGGTGAAGTTGTGGGTTGGCATCACTATCCAGATGGTAACACCGCTATCCCTTCCTGCTTTGAAAAAGCCCTTGAAAGAGATGACAAGAGATAACCAGATCCCTTCAGATGAAAGGGAGAAGCTTTACCCTAAAAGTGGCATCCAAAACCACTCAGCATCAGCCCTTGATAATTCTTAGCCAGACTGTTATTCCCATCAGATCAAACAAGAGGGAATGAGATTTAGGCTACGCTAAGTGCCAAACAGCAGCATTAGAGTCCTGCTGTCAGACCTTCCAGCAGCTTTTATCTTTTTTCTTTCTCTCCTGCCTCAAAAGAACCTGATTTAAGTGGCAAAACCAACTCCACCAGTGGCAGCCACTGCCCTCTTACAGCTCAAACGCAGCTAAAAGGAACTCAGCATTGTCTGGTGGCCTCAGAACTGCTCTGAGGGTTAGGGTTCCTTCTCCTTCCCTGCACAGACCAACAGCCAACAGAAGCTGTTGCCAAGCAAGAGATCCTTGCCAGCTCTCTTTTGCTGTGCTTGCTCTTTTACTGTGGCTTTGCTTGCGTTGTTTCGAAGAGACAAACTTCAAGTTCAAAAGACAACCACTCATTACTCTATCAATACTATTAGGTGAATTCTCAGGCATTTTGCTAAAACAGACATTGCACAGCTTTACACTAAACAACAAAAATAAAAGCTTTCTCAAGACTAAATGCATTCACTGTTTGCCCATGTCCTGGGAAAGTATTTCAGTGCTCTAAAGCTGAATTTCAAACTGCAATTTATAATCAATAACTTTACCTGAAATTCTAGAACAAAAGCTTGATTCTTCTCAGACAGGAAGAGTTTTGCCATGACAAAGGTGTGGGGAGCACCAGCTTGTCTCCTAATGTAACATTTATGTCAGGGTCCCTTGACTTGTCAACCTTCAACTTGTGAAGGTTATTTTGCAAATGCCACAGCTGCCACTGGTGGAGATTTCACTGTAACCCCATGGGAACTGATGGGAACTGCAGTGCCATGAGAATCATAGAATAGTTAGGGTTGGAAAGGACCTTAATATCATCAAGTTCCAACCCCCCTGCCATGAGCAGGGACACCTCCCACTAAACCATGCCACCCAAGGCTCTGTCCAATCCAGCCTTGAACACCTCCAGCGATGGAGCATTCACAACTTCCCTGGGCAACCCATTCCAGTGCCTCACCACCCTCACAGTAAAGAATTTCTTCCTCATATCCAATCTAAACTTCCCCTGTTTAAGTTTGAACCCATTACCCCTTGTCCTATCACTACAGTCCCTCATGAAGAGTCCATCATCAAGAGAGCATCCCTATAGGCCCCCTTCAGATACTGGAAGGCTGCTATGAGGTCTCCATGCAGCCTTCTCTTCTCCAGGCTGAACAGACCCAACTTTCTCAGCCTATCTTCATACGGGAGGTGCTCCAGTCCCCTGATCATCCTCATGGCCCTCCTCTGCACTTGTTCCAACAGTTCCATGTCCTTTTTATGTTGAGGACACCAGAACTGCACACAATACTCCAAGTGAGGTCTCACGAGAGCAGAGTAGAGGGGCAGGATCACCTCCCTCGACCTGCTGGTCATGCTCCTTTTGATGCAGCTGAGGATACCATTGGCTTTCTGGGCTGCAAGCTCACACTGCTGGCTCATGTTCATTTTCTCATTGACCAACACCCCCAAGTCCTTCTTTGCAGGGCACTGAAGAATGAACAAGTCATGGAGAAACATCTACCACCGAACAGAGAACAAGGGTTACTGCAGAGCAGAGCCGGCCTGGAGAGCTACCTGCTTCATGCACCCAGCAAGGCAGAGGAGCAGTGGTGAAATAAAGTAGCCAAAGGGACCTCACACTGAGTGAGAAAAATAAGCTGCTGCATCTGCTAAAGGCTGGCAGTCAAGAGGCAGCTGCTGTCACCTGGAGCTCCGCACCCTACCTGGTGAGCATGGAATGGCTCATAGGCATGGTCAAGCTCTGACCAGCTCAGGAAACTCTCCTCTGCATTGCTGCCTGTGGTAATGACACAACGGAGACAGGCCAGGAAAAGCATCCTATTAGGAACAGCATTCCTGGTCAGGAAAGGTCCAGGTAGTAAAATGGCAGAAATCATGAATCCAGTGAGAAAGGATGTTCGGAGCCCAGAGACTAATGGTGAGGTTGCTTCCATGCGCAAGGGAGAAACGGGCTTGGAGACATAACTGAGAGCACCAGTGGTCATAAAGTAGATGAGATTACACAAGTACATCTGGGATGGGAATTTTGTTTCTCTGCAGACAGTTACCAAGTCTAAGGGTGGGATTTTGGGACTGTGACACAAAAATACGGATCGTGCACGAAGCTGCTTATGGCAAAGCAAGACGGTCACTGCTACACATGGACAGATTTCAGCTCAGGCTGGATGAGCTGGACGCACGTAATGATACATTTCACTGGAGCTGCTGGAGTGCCTACATGAGTGTCCCTCAGCCGGGCAGATAAATGAGTTCAATAGCTTTGTTAACACCTGAGATGCAGATTTTATGATGGTATTTTGTAAACTTCACTGGTCCCAGCTCAAACGAGCTTCTGTGAACTCCACCGGCAGCACAGAACCCTGTTCAGATGCACTGGGTTCGCATTAAAATCTTGTCTTAAAAAAGGGTAGACTTGCTCCTGTAGAGGACACTGTAAAAACACCGGTGCATAAGTAGTAATGGAAAAATAAACAGCATCACGGGTGAAAGCAGTATCATCAAGTCTTCAGCACGGAAGAGATCGCAGCTGTTGTCATATATAAAGATGTAATTTATAGTTATTTTATCAATGTTTAAGAAGATGGAAGAAACCCTGCTTATGTAATACACAAAACATACCCTTGAAGGGATTAGACTAAATAATGTCCTAAATTCAGCATCTCCCAGTCTAATAAAGGACATAAAACCTGTTTGGCAATCTGTTTCTATTTTAAAAGACAGGCTATGGTATACATTACAAAACACTGTTTGTAAAAGAGAGCTATGGGAAAAGGGTTGGTGGGATGTTCTGCACATATTAACGCTTCATTAAAAATGCCTTAAGAAGTAAGGAAAAAAAAAATCTAAGTTTAAGGTGCCCTCCTACATAAGGAAAAGGATTTTAAAGCACTTATTAAATTACTTCACTTGCTTGAGCAAAACCATGAGCTTTCTTGGAAATCAGGACAAGCTGATTATATAAGACCAGATAGTTCTTTTTTGAAATGTTATTTCAATCCATGAAGATTTATATCCACATTTGGGGGGGGGGGGAAATAAGTATATAATTCGGGCTGTGGTTTTTAAAGGGAGATGAATGTGCATCATTGAGGATTACTCTAATTAATTAGTTAATTTTATACGGAATTGTGAATACCAGCACTACCCTCCTGGGCTCTGACTCGGTCAAATGGAGCCTGATTTAGATGACAAGCTTCAGCAGAGGCAGGGATCATCCCCCTGCTCAGTGGTGCACTCAGGTGCTGGGCAATTAGCAGGGAAGCCAGAGGACGGCAGGGCCGGGCTTCTCTTCAGCACTTTGTTAAAAGTCTGCTTGCTCTGCACACTTCAGGGCAAAGAGGAAAATGGAAAATAAGCCGTGTAAGAGCCCATCTGTCCCTTGCAACCTGCTATTCCACGATCCTGTGATTCGCTCTGACACCAGGTCTATTAACTGAGTGCTATGAAAGTTACGGTAAAATCTCCAACAGCATCACCTGTAGGGCCACAGATCAGCAAGAGCCAGCTCCTGTTTATGCAGAATAGAGATATCAAAGGAACCACGCACTGACAGACAAGCGGGTTGCACGAGGGCTCCTATGAATGGCTGGTGCCGGTGGGAGCGCTTGCAGGCACTGCAGCAGTGCTCTACGGCAGCCCCCGGCCACACTGCGGCGGCTGCTGCTCGCTTGGCTTAGCAGAGCGGAGCAGTGACCCAGCGCGGCTCTGCTGCTCAGGGCAAGGCTGCTGCGAGGCTGAACCCAGCACACACATGGGGCTTCCGTGGTGGTCCCACGCTGGCGTTTGTCCCTGCTCCTGGCAGGTCAGTGGTCAGAGCCGTGCTCTGGCTCAGGACATCAGCTCATTATGAAAATGAACCCTCGCTAAGCCTAGATTTCAACTCTGCTCCAGCAACAGTGAGCTTGACTAAATGGAGCTTACCCACACTCCAACGGTAAAGACAAGAATTTGGCCCTTGTCATTCAATCCTTTCATTGCTGGATCAAATCCTGTCACATCCATCAGGGTTTCTTTGATGGAAAGAAGGCTGAGTTTTCAAACTTAATTTAGAAAGAAAACAACGTGCCCTGGCCACTTAAAGAAACGCTCCTTTCAACGTAATCCCGCAGGGTCATCGCACCCAACTTCAAATGCCTGCAGGGCAGCTGTCTGCCTGAGAGAGCTCCCGTGTCCCAGCCCACGCTCCCTTCACTGAGCAGAGAAAATGGAGCTTTCAGGACACAACACAACTGACCTATTTTAGGTACCTAGTTCAGGATGAGATGAATCAGCCCCAGCAGCGCCTGTTTCTCTCTGTTGACTATAAAGGGAGTCTGGCTAATATACCCCTGGCCAGGTAAATCCTATCCTTCATGCCGAATACAAGCAGAAGGACATGCACAGAAATGCTCATAATGCTACTAATTCATAACATTAACACCACATTGCGTACGAAGCATTTGAGATTACAGAGCGGAAGAAGCTTTAATATGAAGCTGCAAGGATTCTGATAACACAAGTAAATTAATATATCTAAGCAGCAGGTCCCTAGAGTAATTGCACAGTTGTTAAAGAGGGAAGTTGCAGAAAATAACCATTTGCAAGGTTGCAGCCAATGTAAAGATAATTTCTTGATGTAGGCCAGTGCAGGGATCTGAAGGCTTACAACATCCAAGGCTCAATTAGCACAGCTGAACAACTACAGACAGAAAAAGCTTGAAGAGGGTGACTGATAAAAGACTCCAGACAAATGAGCAAGATGCCTGTAGTTCAACTGAGGTTCATGAGACACATGAAAAGCAGGCTCAGAAAGCACCCAAAAGAGTATTAAAGAAATAGTGAATGAAACATGGTCATGCTTGTGATTGATGTTTGCTTGCCTGCCTTCTGTACAGATAACTGGAGCCTATTTAGAAAGGACCAACAGGCACGAGAGGAGATGGTAAAAAGGTGAATGCACAGAGCAATGGAGCAATGCCTGCAGAGATTACCGGTGTCTGCCAAGGTACCACCCCTTCACTCACTGCATTTGGTGCTGCTCAGCTAGCCCCTGCCCTTTGCTCCAGGCACGCAGCTCTACACAAGCTGCCAACCGAACCACGCAAGGGAAGAGTCTGCTCAACAAATCCAGAGTGGTTCATCCAGCTCATCAAAGCTGTGTAAGTCGTGCCTACGAGCAGCTGACCTGGGGATGGATGGAGAAGTAATCAAGCAGAGGCAGTGACGAACAGCCTTGCTCTGGAGTACCAAGAGCAGGGGAGAGCCACCGGAGTCCCAACAGAGACCTCTGGGAAGAGCAGGTCTTCAAAGCTGCCCTCTCCGTGCCCTGGATGTCCGAGCACTCCACAGTGCAAAGCAACAGCCTCGCTGTAAAACGCTCAGGTGATAACCTTGCCCAGTGATCACCTTCCAGCAGCACATTCTTGAGATTACAAAGTTGACATAATTGAAATACTTTAACAGTGGTATCTCATGCAAAATGAACAATGGATTCAATTAAAGGACTGAAATGAAAACCTTAAATATTCCAGCTTACACTACCTGGTCTAATGGATGACACTCTCTCTGCCTGAAAGCTTTGTCCCAGGGCTTGTCCCATAATACCTTCATGGTCAGAGCAATTTATGAGTGTCTGAACATTACCACCAGCAAGCCCATTAGCTGAATCAGTCTGAATGAAATTTAATTGCAAACAAAGAGAAAAATGTTGTAGTTTAAGGATGGCATTTTCAGATCTGTGTAAAAGGATTGAAGAGAACAAAACCCCATCAGCTCTCAAACGATTTGCATTCTTGGCTCTCTCTAACATATCTGAAGTCCAACATTGTCAGTTTTGCCAGTACTATCAGGACACAAATCACAACCAAAATATTCATAACTAAGTTACATACACAAATGTGTCAGCCCTGTACCTATTATCCATTCCCTTGCAATTCAAGGTGCCATGGCTCGAGATTCAAGAAAACTTAGTTCTGCAGCCAAACCAGACTAACAGCTTGAGTGATTTTGAAAAATACCCTGTTAATACACATGAAGAGACAGTTTGCATTTTAATAGTTTGGAAATAGATCCTACTAACACCTACGGGTGATCCACCAGTTATTTCCTTAACTGACCCAGGCCCTACACTGGACTGTATGGTGCTGTCAGCTTTAAGAACTGTAAATATTTATAGCAGACTCCTCTTGGCTGCTTTCGAAGTGTGGACAGATAATGGCTGACTTTCTCAAGTACAGCCACTGCTGGCTGGAACTGAAAAGTCAGCTTTTATGATTTCAGCAAAAGCTGGCAACATCCACACGAAGTTCAAGGACAGAGCTGGCTCCCAGGTGAGATTGAGCCTGGTGCAGCTGCGTGACAACTGGAGTGGATGGCACTGATGTCAGACAGGACACTGAGGAGATGGCTGGAAGAGTTAGGGCGTTAGGAGCCAAGTGATCACCTTGAATCCTGAGGATCCTCAGACTGGCTCAGTCACGTTCATACCACACATCTCTTCTCTCTAACATTAGAAATCTGCTTGTTTTGAAAAACAAGACTCTTCATAACTTTTGCTAACATTTTAAGATGCAAAACAGTATTTAGCTACTACCTTAGGAAGATCTTAAAAATCTGACGTAATTATCACTTCCTAAAGATCCTGTGCTAGTTTTCTGAAGAACGACATTACAGGAGTGTAGTAAGGGTCTTCCATTTTTAAATTCCTACCTACATTCTCATTGCTTAAGCTTCCAAAGCTCCTCTTTCCTGATGCGGAAGACTGAACGGCTGCAGCCTTGACTTTCCAACAGTTGAGAGGCAATTTTACTGAAACACGGTATTAATTTAAACCACCATGATGCATGGTTTTATTCTTTTGCATGAGGATTATGTGTTGCTCCCAAAGGCACTGGAGGTCTTGGGTATGGTGGGTGGAGGGGAGGGTTCAGTTAATATATTTTGCCATTTTGCAACTCATCCCATGAGTGGAGAGAGGGCAAGGGTATTTATGACACAGCTCCTATAACACATGGTTTTTTACCTTTCAAGACCAGTGCTGGTATGCAGATAAGTTACTGCTCCATTATCATAAATGTAGAGAAGAAAGAAGAATGATTTTTACCGTATGAGAGCAAGCCTGTCTTTTTCAGATGGATGATCATCAAGCCACTGGGAGTAGCGAGCAATGGACCACTCAGCCCTCTAATACAGAGAAACAAACACCAATTACACATGAAGGTGAAAAACGAAACACACCTAACAATTTCAGATCCAAGATGATAAAAATGAAGCCACATAAGGCTCGCTTAATACTTCAGTGATGCAGAATGAGTTAAAAAATCAGGGACAATTAACAGAAATAGCCCAATATGTTACGCAGGAGCTCAGAGGTGCTCTCCCACATCAGCTGTTTGCCCAATTCTGACAGGGTTTTCTATCTAGTTTTCCTGCATCTTACATGACCAGGATCCAGGCAATGTGCAGTCGGGGATAAGACCTGCAATTTCTTCTATGAGCTGACAGAACATCAAAGAACTGAGAGTCTTTTTAAAATCAGGTTGTCATCTTCCTACTGTTAATTAACTAAAATATGAAGCCAATGACCAGAACACCTTTGCCACAATAAAAGCAAAAACCAATAAATCATATAAAGAATGAGCTTGAATACTTTTAAACTAAAAATTACAGTGTTCATTCCTCCTTAGGACATCTCGAAAGGAAAGAGGGGTTGATCTTATTACCTGGAAGGGTGATTTTAACTCTGCTGGTGCTCTTGTAAATAAAAACTGAAGAATGATGCTGAATGGAATAACCTCTCCCAAAGCTGGGCTACTGGCGATGTGCTCACTGGTCTGGAACAGCAACGGCCTGGAAAAATGTAAAAGTATACTTGTTAAAGGAAGAAAAAGCTTATCTAATGCATCAGAAAAATACCTATGTGGTGGCAATATTGTGTTAGAATGTTTGTCTATTAGTCTGCATCCCAGGTCTTCAACATAGGTTCAGTTTGCACAAATGTACAAAGTTGTCTACTGTAATTAAACAACCCAGGACTGTAAATCTTGTATGTCAGTGAAAACACTTCAGGTTGCTCTAGAACTCACTGTCATGCAGGGGTTGTACCGAAAGCAACACAAAAAAAGTACAATTTGGCCAACATTTGCATGACAAAGATTGTTAAATCATAGTTATACTCTGCATAGAATTACAAAGAACTTTAATCTATTTCTAATTTGCAGGTGGGTGTTGCCAAAAAAGCTGTGTTCAATCAGAATTAGCATGAGATAATAAATCAGTTTTGAAACACATTTTGATCATACCGACAATTGCTGGCTCCTGAGACTGCAACTCACCTGAATGACCTGAGCTGTCTGTAGGATTTTCCTAGGTCAGAGACTCGCCGACACAGCGGTGCCACCGCTAACTCCATCTGTAAAAACAAACATTTCCATCTGAATTAGAGTGATCCAAAATACAAAACTGGGTACTGAAGTAGCAAACTTGAAGGCCGAGTCACTGACTTCTTGCTGGTGGCTGAATTTGATACAAGAAGCTGTCATTTACTTTCACACTGCATTGCTTAAGCCAAGATTTTTGCCTTGTTCTTGGCAACACAGTAAGCATCCCATGACAAATGGTATGATAGTCTGTGGGTAAGAACAGAAGGGGTATCGTGAGCTTTCTGTGTCTGAAACTCTTTTTCTCAGGTTTACTTTGTTGGTGATGAGTTTCCTGATGTCATTACCCCAAAAAATATGACCGCAGCCTGGGAAGAAAGCAAACCTAGGCACACAAACCACTCCTAAAGCAGTAAGAATGCATACCCATCTCAGCAAGGAACCTTGCTTTTGGCAAAGCACAAGGTTGAAGTGATTCCTTCTTGAACACTCAGCCCCAAATTCTGGCGCACAAAACCTATGAAGATTAGCTAGAAGTCCCTGTGGCAGTAGGTGCCACAGGGTCGTATGGAATCACAGGCAAAAGAGCAATAGTAAGAGCTTTGTTTTCATACTTATTTTTGTAGTGTTCTGTCTCTGAGTTAAAGCAGCCATCTTTAATAATAACTGATTTTTAAACACTTTCTGGTTTTTAAGCACTGGATTTCCCTTGCCTTTTCAAACTGGCTCTGTTTCGGTTTTTGTATCATTCACGTGAGACCGAATTCTGTCACAGGCTCTTCATTAACAGTGAAGACACAGAAGTGAGAAAGAACAATTTCGCTTCCAGATCCCAGACGGAACATGAACAATGGCAAAATTTCAGTTAATATGCACACCAATACAAACACCACCAACTCAAAAAACTCCCATAGCTAAAGTAATTTTAGCCAGATATGGATTAAGTCTTTATTTTTTGCATTCCGGAAGTGTCAGAGCCACTGAGGGATGCAAGCTTTATTCTCCACATACGTTTTTGAAATCCCCAACTTAAAGGACCAGTCAGACTTTGATTTCCACATAATGCACAATCAAGCTAAGTTTCAAAGCATAAGAGCTAAAACAAGTAACAAGATCAAAACCACCATTCAATGAGCTTCCCATTTAAGTAACATTGCCAAGCTAATTTCAAAATGTTTGGGATAATACACTATTTACAGTGAAGTCTTTAACACCATTATTCTGTCCGGCTGTAGAATTCCCTCAGACTGAGCTGGCTGCTGGCTGCCAGCTCCACCAAGAGCATGCAACTATGCTGGGGCTCCAGCATAAACAAGAAAGATGGTATGGCAAACTGTGATGCCATAGTTCATCTAAAACCAGAAGAAACACATTGGCAACTAATGCAAATCAAGGCCATATACTTCAGGCTCCCATTCTAAAAAGCAAGTGGCAGGATGGGAGTCATCTCAACTACTTCTCAACATCTATAGGTTCTCTTTATGCTCAGTGGCGAAAAGCAGCCACTCCTGCCTATGATGCATCTTTCCCCAAAGCAGACACCAAAACAGGTCAAGTGGGTCATGCTGAAGGAGTATCCATGTACTGACAGAAAGCCAGACAAAGCAGGGAAAAACCCAGGCACCTACACTTCCTCTACAGACAAGGAGAGGAGGGCACCTCTGAAAGCCCTGCAGAGCTAGCCTACAAGCAGTGAAAATCCGCTCCCCAAGCCTAGGAACTTTGGAGTACATGCCCCACATCAAACACTTCCAGGCTGCTTGACATGTGCATTTCACATGAAGCAGAAACTCGCAGAAGTAGAAAGAGAAAAAAAATCCAGGAATGGAAATAAGGATCTTTGACTTTCAGATGAATGTTCCAGCCCTGGGTATCAGCCTGGCTCCCTCCTGCCTGCTGCTCTTCTGGTTCCAAATCTTCTACTCTGGACTATGAACCAGCTCCTTCTCTACAGCTGGGTGGGATCCCTGCCCTGTTCCCTGTAACCCTCGCAATCTGAGAGCTAGGTCACCTCTCCACACTTCCACACTCAGGCACAAGGAGTACCCATTTCTTGGGCTGAAGACCATGTACAACTCAGCCCTGCAGCTCCTGAGCAAGCACAACATCCACCAGTCAGTGTGAAAGGTGTGCAAATGGGAATGTCTCCACGCTTGAGGAGCCATCAGCTGCTGTGCCTTGTGCTGAAACTGCCAGCACAAAGGAGCGAGGTTCAGCACGCATTCTCAGGACAGGAAAATTGTCCCTTGAGATTTCTGCAGGGAGATGCTGCTACTCCAAACTGCAATGAAGCTTAGAATAAGTTCAGCATGTTGTTCCCTTGGATCCCCAGAACACTTCTGAGCATATATGGGAGCCAAAAGGCCAATCTGCTGCAGAGGATCAGAAGCAAATAGCCAAAAAGAGGAGCTAACTAAGTAGGCTTTGCTGTATCACGATACAGGAACCCTACAGACCCTGAAAAACAAATGGGAGCAAGACTGATTTCTCCAGAGCTGCTCCTCAGGCATCAGTAGTACCTAGGGGCAGCTGGAAGGAACTGATTTCCTACAGGAGCTGGCAGGAGCTGTGGGCTTGTAGCTGTGAAGAACCAGGAAGAAGGTAATTCTTTTAGGTGCTTTAGAGAATTTGGTAAGAGGCAACAAACTACCAGCCTGACTCTTGGAAACAGAGACGCACGGATCACACTGTACTCACGAGGGGAACGAAATTTCAGCATTGCAAACCAGAATTTTGTTTAATAAGCCTAAAATCATTGCTTCACTCCTGAAACATAAGATGATGGAATGAGACGCAAGTGAAACTTTTGACAGCTTAACCAATTCCTCATTAAAACAAATGTAAATGATTTCTCTGGAACATACCTGGCAGTTTCCACAAACCAACAGGCTTTAGTCTTTAGTAAAGAATAAAACTTGCTTAGGAAAATTCTATTGCTTCATCTTCAACCTTTATTCACTGTAGGAAATTATTAGTATTGCTAGAACTAGATAGATATAATGGCAGCAGATGGCTGATTCATGAAGTACTAGTTGCCAAAGAAAAAAACTGTTTTTAAGCTTTGCAGCATACTATACCATCTCAAATTGACTCATGAAGAGTGGGAATGAGTGAAAACTACTGTGGCAAAAATGTACATAAACCACAGAAACTTTGTTTTTCATTTACAGCGCTAGTCTGCTGTTATAACCCAGTCTCTCCAACAAAAAATTATACACCGCATAATAACCAAGATTGTTTTCTTCACTTGAATTTTAGCTGTTCGTCTCAGCTCAATCACGTAGTGACATGCTCCAGCACCTTTCTGTGGTTACGTTTATTTCTGCAGGCTCTTTGAGCAGGGTTTTGTGTCTGTGCTGAGCAGTGTGGCACCGCTGGCCTGGGAGCAAGTGCCTGTGAGGAATCAGCTGGAACAGCGGCTGTTTTTAAGGTGCTGGAGTTCGGCAGATGATTGAGCGTACATCGCTTCTTGGGTTTGCTACCTGTCATCACCTGAAGCTGCATCAACTGTTGATTCGTGCAGCACATCTATAATGTAGCAGCTTCTGCTGTGATGTACAGCTATAGTTTCCAAAGCATTTTGGTGAGTTTTTACAGACTGGGTGATGTTTTTGGCTGCCTACAAGCCAGAACTTGTACTGTGTGCAAGGCCTTTCATACAGCCATGTCCTATGGAGTTTACACATGAAAGGGCAAGCAGTACTTACTGTTCCTTTTCCAAATTTCTCTCCCAGAACTGCAAATTTGAAAATCCAGAAATCCAAGTTAAATTCAGGGCTAAGTCAGGTGTCCAAGCAGTAATTTGCAATCACAGAGGCTTGATGGACTATTGTGAAATAATCATGAACAGAGGATCCAAGAGAAGCAGTAGCAACTGTCGAAAAGAAAGGGGCAGCTAGAACAGAAGGCCTAATGACTCTGCCTTGTTTCTTTTAACTTTGTTCAAACCCCGTTGCTTTTCCATGGCTTATTCATGCTGTTTTGCAATGCTTCACAGAACACAGTGATGGAATCCTGCCCAACATATGCTTCTTCTCGATGATTCTTACTGTCTGAACCCATAAAGTGTAGATAATCTTTTCTTCTCATATGACCCTGCCATAGCCCATGGCTAGGTGCTCAATTATCTACTGAACTATTCACTGGATAGCCATATTGTAAAAAACACATCACATGGCTGGCTTCTCTAACTGGATTATGTTCGGCAACCCAAGGGTGAAGTTAATACGTAGTCTAGATACACATAATGCACATATATTGAAGAGCGCTTTGAAAAACCCCATAGTGAAGTTATTGTTTAGTGCCTATCGTGGTATTTTCAAGATCTCATTACTAAACAGCTGTTTTTTCAGCTGGAAAATCTCAACATTAATTTTTTAGCAATTACATTTCCTCCTGGCCAAGGTGAATTCCAAGTTTTTAAATGTTAACTCAAAACGCCTTTTTTCTAGCCATTCACCAGAAGAGAATGCTTTTAACAAGCAAGGGAGCAGAACAGCTCTGAACCAGTACATGACAGAAGCTGGCCTTGAAGGGATGTGGAATTTGATTTCTCCCCCATGCAGTAATCCCAAAACGGCGGCTGTTTAAGTAAATCCTTCAGCGGTAATACCTCCAAAATAACACACATCAGAAAATTATTTCCTCCTTCCAGGAAGATAGTTAGCATTAAGCATCAGGTGCATTTTAGCTTTAGTAGTTCCTGTCCTTATAACTACAACTGTGATTACATCATCCTGCTTCTCTCACTTCTCTGGATGAAACTAAAAAGGACATTTCTTAGAAAAAAGCATAAAAAGCATTTTTATACTTGCATCATCATGCTTGAGCAAACAAGCAAATCTGTTTACATTTTTAAAACCCAAATGCCTAATACTCTTGATTTTTTAACGCAAAATTCCATACTGAATCAGGAAACCAGATTCTGGTGACAGGCTAACCAGCAAAAAAGAAATATTTCTTCTGTACTACAATTTAGCATTGTCAACTTAGAACCATAGAATCATAGAATAGTTAGGGTTGGAATATCATCTAGTTCCAACCCCCCTGCCATGGGCAGGGACACCTCACACTAAACCATGTCAACCAAGGCTATGCCCAACCCGGCCTTGAACGCCGCCAGCAATGGAGCATTCCCAGCTTCCCTGGGCAACCCATTCCAGTGCCTCACCACCCTCACAGTAAAGAACTTCTTCCTCATATCCAATCTAAACTTCCCCTGTTTCAGTTTGAACCCGTTACTCCTTGTCCTATCACTACAGTCCCTAACGAAGAGTCCCTGCCCAGCATCCCTATAGGCTCCCTTCAGATATTGGAAGGCTGCTATGAGGTCTCCACGCAGCCTTCTCTTCTCCAGGCTGAACAGACCCAACTTTCTCAGCCTATCTTCATACGGGAGGTGCTCCAGTCCCCTGATCATCCTCGTGGCCCTCCTCTGCACTTGTTCCAACAGTTCCATGTCCTTTTTAAGTTGAGGACACCAGAACTGCACACAAGACTCCAAGTGAGGTCTCACGAGAGCAGAGTAGAGGGACAGGATCACCTCCCTTGACCTGCTGGTCACGCTCCTTTTGATGCAGCCCAGGATATGGTTGGCTTTCTGGGCTGCGAGCTCACACTGAAGCCAGCTCATGTTCATTATCTCATTGACCAACAACCCCAAGTCCTTCTCCACAGGGCTGCTCTGAATCTCTTCCCTGCCCAACCTGGAGCTGTGCCTGGGATTGCTCCGACCCAGGTGTAGGACCTTGCACTTGTCACGGGTAAACTTCATCAGGTTGGTGTCAGCCCACCTCACAAGCGTGTCAAGGTCCCTCTGGATGACATTCTTTCCCTCCAGTGTATCAACCGAACCACACAGCTTTGTGTCATTGGCAAATTTGCTGAGGGCACACTCAATCCCACTGTCCATGTCACTGACGAAGATGTTGAACAGGACCGGTCCCAACACCGATCCCTCAGGGACACCACTCGTTACTGGTCTCTAGCTGGACATTGAGCCATTGAGCACAACTCTTTGCGTGCGGCCATCCAGCCAGTTCTTTATCCACCGAGTGGTCCCCACCTATCAAATTGATGTCTCTCCAACTTAGAGACAAGGATGTCGTGTGGGACAGTGTCGAATACTTTGCACAAGTCCAGCTAGAGCACATCAACTGCTCTACCACTGTCCATCAGTTCCGTAGCCCATTATAGAAGGCCACCAGATTGGTCAGGCAGGATTTCCCCTTAGTGAAGCCATGCTGGCTGCCACCAGCCACCTTGTTGTTTTTCATGTGCCTCAGCATGCCTTCCAGGAGAATACACTCCAAGATTTTGCCAGGCACAGAGGTGAGGCTGACTGGTCTGTAGTTCCCTGGCTCATCCATTTTCCCTTCTTGAAAATGGGGGTTATAGTTCCCTTTTTCCAGTCATCGGAAACTTCACCTGGATGCCATGATTTTTCGAATATGATGGACAGTGGCTTAGCAACTTCATTTACCAGCTCCTTCAGGACCCGCGAATGGATTTCATCAGGTCCCATGGACTTGTGCACGTTCAGGCTCTTAAGATGATCTCGAATCAGATCCTGTCGTACAGTGGGCCAAGGGTCTTCATTCTTACTGTCCCTCCGTCTGCCTTCCAGTACTTGGGTGGTGTGGTCAGAGCATTTGCAAGTGAAGACTGAGGCAAAGAAGTCTTTAAGAACCTCAGCCTTCTCCAAATCCAGGGTAGCCAGTTCTCCTGATAGCTTCTGGAGAGGGCCCATGTTGTTCCAAGTCTTTTATTTGCAATGCACCTATAGAATCCCTTCCTGTTAACATCCCTTGCCAACTTGAATTCTAAGTGGGCCTTAGCTTTCCTAACCTGGTCCCTAGCTTCCCGGACAACATCCCTGTATTCTTCGCAGGCCGCCTGTCCTTACTTCCATCTTTTATAAGCCTCTTTTTTCCCCTCTACATTTCCTCAGCAGCTTCTTATCCATCCAAGGTCTCCTGGCCCTCCTGCTGCACTTCCTTCTAGTTGCGAGGCAATACTCTGGAGCTTGTAGCAGGTGACCCTTGAGTATCAACCAAGACTCCTGGGCCCCCCTTCCCTCTAGGGCTATATCCCATGGACCCTTGCTAAGCAGGTTCTTGAAGAGGCCAAAGTCTGCTCTCTAACTTCCATGGCAGGGGGGTTGGAACTAGATGATCTTACGGTCCTTTTCAACCCTAACTATTCTATGATTCTGTGATTCCACGGTAAAAACATTTTTCTGGGATAATTCAATAAAACCAAAAAAATTTTGTAGTAACTTACTGATAAAGACTTGAAGAGTTTGCGGCAGTGTTAACTATGCCCCATCAAATCTATTTCAGCACAGTATGGAACAATGCCAAAACCTCCAACTATAAATCACACCTAGGTAAGAAATATATGAAGATATATATAGAATAGTATTAACTCAGACAGGACCAATAAAAATAGTTCACTTGACAAGGCTCAAAATAATCACTCATGACATGAGGTGAGGTTCTTGGCACACAGTGGCTCCTGCCTTATATGTCACTCCAAACACATACATGTACTATGAAAAGATGGAAAATCATGTTGTGCCTTCATGCCATGAATCATGAAGATTCCTTAGTCGAGCAATTTCTAGACTCGTTCGTTTCAATGCAGTTGCAATTTGTATTTGCTATTAATAAACAGCTATTTTCCTATATCAGCTTACAAACTGTATGTAGCAGATGATTACCAATTTCCATGTCAGCTATTACCGTAGATTCCTCATTTCTTCTATATAAATTTCTCAATTGATTTTGCTTATATATCATTCTTCGCTGAATTGTCCAGTACTTCCAGTGGGTTTTAGGAAGGCCTAAACTACAAGCTACCAATCCCAAAGTGTGCCTACAACGACTCTGAATACCAAGCAAGTTAAAATGTCCTCTTTTAATTTGTACTGGTACTCCCCAGAAGCATAAATGTTGAAAACCCATCAGGGCTCACTGGCTTGCCTGCCTCCAGGAGAACATTTGTATTCAGTCTGACTAGTACTGAATTAAAAAGCAAAATGTGGGATTACGTATGCGAATACTGAATTACGGTCACCTTAAAAGCACAAAAACAAATGAAAACAAACTGATGTAGGAATTTTAAGGACTGTACTGAAACGTAATCTGGTACTACTCTGCATAAAAACTGGGAGCATGAAAAAAGGTGAATTCAGCCTGCAGACTGGAAATATTTCAAAGAACCAGAGTCCCAAGGAACAGCACAGGATGTGATAATAACCTTGCAGCACTGCAGACATTTTCTAAGGCTTGAAAAGTTTGTGTTCCTATGAGCACTGATCCTTATGCAATCATGTTAATGACATTCAGACATATTTCAAGCCTATCATGCCTCTGTTTACAGCTGCCACACGAGCACACACCTAGTCTTGTGCTGAAATATCTGCAATGCACAGACAGCAAAGTGAAATACCGACACTGGAAACAGGGTGAGACAGAGAATTCAACAGAATTACAGCAATAATTCCTAACCATGTAAGTAGCTGAGCCTTACTGAAGGCAATTGGCTGCTGTGCATCTCACTGAACCCAGTTTGGAATGAGAACTTGAGGCCTCGTTTATTTTCCCTTCTGCATAGACACCAGTTGTTTGGAGGCAACCTATCAGCAAAACATGTTTGCAGCGCAAAAGGTTTCAAATCTGACTCTCAGCCAAAGCTATTCTGCTGAGTATAAGGCAGCTTTAAGTGAGTACCCTGAAAGAAATGTGCACAACAACATGAGATACCCAGCACCTGATGCAACCCAAGATTGACTTACTGCATGCATGTATAGGACCTCAAATATACCAAAGCTTCTCAACAGATTTCTGCCGAGGACTTTTGCTTTCAAGTAACCCCAAAAGCACCAAAAAGGGTTTTAGATCACAAAAGCCAGTTTTGAGCAGGAACATGTAACCCTTGTCAAGTACAGAAATTCAAAATGACTCTACAAGACACAGCACAAGCAAACACAGTTTATAAACAAGCCTCCTCCTACACACAGAGCGTCTTTCCAGGCAGGTACTTCCCTTTGGGTTTGGCTTGAGTCCAACAATGCAATGCCTTTCTGGGACTGATTAAAATGCCTGCATGCAGCATTTATGGACATTTGGAAAATCTTACCCTTCCCATCAAGTCAGCCCAGTTAAATACCTGCTTTCCTCAGCCCAAAGCAGCAGCAACCTTCCCTTTGGAGGAATCAAATCTTTTCCTTGACAAGGCTACACGCCCTGTGGAGCATGGAAGTGAAATGAGTCCTGTTTAGGGACTACAGTCACATTGAGGTGAATGTACCCAGGACTCCTGGCCAGGTCAGAGCAACTACACCTTCCCCAGTGGGGCTATCAGGAGCTGGCACCACGGGCAAGTGCCCAAAACCCACCAGCTTTCTGGGAGGTGCAGACACACCCCAGAAAACATGGACATAGGCAGCCTCCACATACAAAATGTTTCGGTCCTTCTACTGTTATGCCAAGCAACAGGATATAGTGCCCAGGCCATTCTGGACACTGTGCAGCTTGGGATGCCCTAAGGAACACTGTGCAGAGATGCTCAAAGGCACAAAGTGAGCGTTGAGGTGGCTGTATGGGGCTGGTTGGACCCATACAGTTCTTGCCTTAACCCCAAAAACAAGCCAAAAATATGGTGCAATGTGAAGATGAGAAAACCACAAGGCAGCCCCCCTGATGCAGCAACAGTTGAAGCAGGAGACAAGGATTAATTCAAACCCTTTTACCTTTTTTTTTTTTTCAATTCTACAGTACAAAAGAAGAGAAATGAGAACATTTATTTTCATACAGTTGTCCATTGAGGAGTTAGTTATACTCAGCACTGTGGGGAAGAACATGCAAATCCCCCTACACTCAGATGAAAACATACCTTCATTTTTCACTTAAAAGGCAGCCCATGTCAGAATGAGTATTATTATAATAATAGATGCTTAGATCAGATGCTCTTTACTGTAGAATTAGGTGAAGGTAAATTTTCCAAATTTATATGACTGGCTTTAGTACTGCAGCATAAATTACAAAACTTATCTATATTCCTTTCAGAGGAGTCAAGTGTTCTTTTTTTTCCTCCAATTTTATGCCATTGTCTTCAAAATAAAGAAGGGAAATGGAACCTTCTCACTGAAAGCAATTGAAAACTTCCCCTTAACTTCTGTAGTTAAAGGCTGCTGTGCTACTTTTCAGTAATGAATAAAACAACTTTACTCTCAGGAGTATGTAACTCCTAGGCAAATGATATAAAGCAGCCAGAAGCAGGAGCAGAGATGGCAGTGATTCCTCCCTCCCTGCTCTCCTCTCCTACTTCAGCTACCTACCCGCCAAAAGCAGCACTCAGTATGCATACAGCTGGTGCTAATTCCCTTTTCTGCTCGGATAATAATAACCCTTAGACCAATCTAGTGGATGCCTGTATTCTTTGGCAAGTTAATGACCGAGTGTTATTATTGACAAATGATATTTGAATATAGTAGATAATGCAGACAGGGACTGGATGTTATCTGGCAGTTTGTTTTGTGTTTTAGTCCAGTGTAACAGCTAGATAAAGCTGAGAGGCAGATAAGTCAATCAGGTCATGAAGAGAATCCCACAAGAAAACTGCCCTTCCGTTACCGAAAGGACGGCTCTTCCACAGGATATTGGTATCTCTTTAGCTTGTCTCCTCCACTGCAAGGCAGCTGAATTAGCGATTAACCAGTGTGGGCACTGTGATATATAAAGCGATTAAGAAAGCGACACACTATTCCATTAAAAGAGAGAGAAAGAATGACTTGAATGAACGGTGGCAAACGATGGACGTACCGAAGAAGTCAGACAAGGAGGATAAAATGTCAAGACACAGCTGAATTTAAATGCAACGGTCACTCGGCAGGAAGCTGTCAGACCTCCCTGAACGTGCCTCACAGTGACAAGGGATCTTCAACTACTTAGTGGATGCATTTCTCAGGCTACAGTATCTCATCAGAGAGGATGTTTAGAACTGGAGTGCACCAATCTCTACAACTGCCTGTTTATACTTCGATACGGATAACGGTATTGATACTTTTCAGTGAACATAGTGAAGCAACAGAAAAAGCAGAAATCAGTACTGAGGGTACCTGTGCAAAATCCGCTGCAAGCCGCATCTTCCCACCTTCACCAAGGGGCCTTATTAGACTGGCATTGCGAATGAAAAGTTCAATTGCTCTTTGAGCCATGGCTTCAGTGTTATCAAAGACAAAGTCAAAACACTCAAAATGTCTGAAGTAGTCGCTCATGACTCTTGCTATAAAACCCTGTAGTTCTTTCATGTACAGAGAACAAGGGACATCTGGTTTTCCTGAGCCGGATAATGATCTGAAAAAGAAAGAAAAGAAAAAAAGAAATGGGGACAGCTAAATTCATCTTTAAAACACAACCAAACCCTACTGGAGTCTTTTTAATTTTTTTGCCTACCTACGAAGTCATGGCATGGATTGTAGAGTCTCATTTTCTATTGAGAATAAAGAGCGCTGTAGCTCTCTCTGAAACGTAGTCTCAAAATATCTATCAGCCATTCCCATCTTAACAAGATAAAGGAAATCACCCCACTCCTACCCAACTTGCAGAGCCTCCACCAGTTTGGAGCCTAACCCTCAGGCCCAGCCCCTAGACTCAAATGTCCCAGTTGTTGATTTATAATAACGGATCAAAAAACACGAGCATATGTCACAAGGTTACTAGTTGAGCCTATCCCAAACTTGTTCTCTGCATAGAATCAGTTTCCTTGATTCCTCCAAACCCAGTATTATAAAGTCAATCTAATTATCACAGAAGCAGCACTGAAGCTCTGGGACACAGACATCAATCATCTTTATCCTTCTTTGAATCAGTCAGACAAAAGAACTCTTCCAAACTCAGGAACCTAAGTGTACAGGCTGTCTAACAAAACTTAGCCTTTGGGTGGAATCAGAAACATGCAGAGAGTAAAATACTGTTAGAAGAAAAAAAAGAAAAGAGGAAAACTTAAAACACCTCTGAAAATACACTACTTCCTGTAAATTTCCAAGACAGGAAACAGGACATCTGATGATGATAGAAGCAATGTCAGAACAGAGATAACAACCAAAATAACGCTCAGGAAGGAAGGCTCAGTTAAAGATAGGACTCAAGATCTTTGCAGATGAAGTATACTGGGAACTTTAATTAAAATGCTATGGGTAAACAGCCAAATGCACTAAATTGGAGCAGTCAACAGAAAAGATTTTTTGAAACATTTCGTATTCAATAATATCTTAGAAAAAAAAAATCTGTGTAATTCTGAATCAGAGTTATATGCTTTATTTGGGAAACAGAATATTAACAGTTCTGAAGACTGTCCACAAAAAATAAGTTTTGAAAGCAAAAGGGGGTTTTTAAGCACAAAAAGCGCCTCTGCTTGGCTTTATTTTTCTATTTAAAGTGAATTTCACTCAAATGCAAAACTTTATGGAAAAAAAAAAGGGGGGGTGGGTGGGAAGAAGACAGATGCCACCTGATTAATTTGTTTCAACAGATAGGTGTAATTCTGCTTTCTCTGTTCACTGACAACCATAAAGCACCGCTTTACCCTTAACAAACAAGCGCTCTTGCTCCAAGGACATTATGGCAATAACAATCCATTATGCATATGCAGGACATTTTATTAAAGCAATGATATGTTTAAAAAACTCTTTCTAGTTACCCAGAAAAATCTTCCTGGTGCATAGTGATGATAATAGCTTCTACTGAATCTCCTACAGAGTTCAGTAACGGCTGAACAGCACTACCCATTAGATCATGGACTGCCTAAAATAGGATAAGAAAAAGGCAGAAGTAAGGAAACAGAAATTAGAAGCATTTAAATTTTGACACCTCAAAAATACCCTGACAAACAGCTCATTTTAACAGTGCTTTTTTATCATTCCACATTAGAAACTGCTAGATAGAAGGACAAAAGCTTAAGATAACATTTCCCTTTAACTGATTTTACCAGCAAAGTACAGAGATAAGGCTGTTTACTACATCTACGCAAAGCCTTCCTTCAAAGGTGCACAACAATCTGGTATTCCTGATTCGTGAATGTACATGTTTTGATGCACAAGCTTCGTTCAGCTGCTCATTCCCCAGACATTCAAGTTGCCCTTCATGCCCCTGCACACAACCCCTCCCAGAGTAGCGCACAGCAGGATGGATGTGGATAGATGTCATCCACAGAGGGCTGCACGGCCATCCATATCACCCCCCAGAAAAGCACCAGATATCATATAAATCATAATCCTATGTGAGGGTCAGGGTGGGTAAAGGGGTGATGAAGGACCCAGTTATCGCTGTGTGAATGCTGCAGAGAAAGGCATTTATTTTCACAGTCCGACCAGTACAAGAATATTCTTGAATACAAATGCTACCCAAGCAGTGATTTTGGCAGATACAACAAAACACAAATTTCTGAATATTTGTGTACCTGTGACTAACATATATTGACACACAATTAACACCTGAGAAAATAAGTGCCTGTTTTAAGTGTAACAGGCAAAGCAAAGCTCAGCCTTATCCCTGCAGCGCATGGACATTCAATTACCTTTAAGGCAGTTGTGACTGTTTGCTCAGCAGCTGCTGGAAATGAGCTCTGATTGGTAATGACCTACAAATTTTAAAGTAATTGTTAATAGTCAACATTCAACAAATTATTAGAATCCATAATATTTAATCTTATTTTAAAACATACTGGGTTATCTTTAGTCATGAGTGGTTTACATAGGTTTAGATAACTGTCAAATGGGGTTTATACAAACAGAATTTTCAAGGCAGCCCTATCAGTCCTTTGCACTCAAATTTCCTACGGGCTCTGCTTCTGTCTTCACAAAGGAATGATTCAGTTGAGTTCAACTGAAATTTAGCTGAAGGGTTAACAGGACCTGAATAAAAAATAGTGGTGTCTTCTCCCATTGCGAAGTATAGAATTGATGGAGAACTACACAAGCAGCTCTATAGCAAATATTTGAAAGAATGGTTGTTCATTCTCAGTATTGTGACTATTATAATACCACTTGCTAAACAGCTGTTTACGTACAGCTATGATATTAGAATTAAAAGTCAAGGAATGATCTAAAGGAATATCCTATCAATTTCCTTACAGTTATGAACATGCCACACAATAGTATTTTTAAGCCAGATAAGTACTGAAATCAAAGACTGAATCATATCAGATCTCCCTCCAACACTCAGGCACATGAGGTTCATTACTAAATACATCAGAGAAAGCAGACTTAAAAGTTGATCTACCATCTGTTTGCAAAACCCAAGCAAATTTTATAGGCTTTTCAGCATTTTTAAACATTCTTTAAACATGTCCACAGTCAGGAGTACTCATGATCTTTTTTTTCTAATCAGGCTAGGATTTAAACACAATTAACTACACTATAACCACCGTATCTGTTTGCTTTAATTTCCAGAGACTGTAAGCACTGGCATCACTAAGCCAGTAAACTGGAATTATGCATAACTGTGCTTATTCCTGAACACAATGCCAGGCCAGACTTTGGTAAGAGGAACAATGGATGGAGATATTTGTGATGTGCTGCTTTTCTTGATTTCACTCTTTCCTTCCCCTTTTCAGTTTGGCCACAACTCTGGGAAAGCAGTGAGGGTCTCCTGAGAAAGATAAGCTTGGGCTGGGACAAGGGTTATCAGGCTGACCAGAACAAAGACAGAGCTTACTTGATAAGGAAAAACATGAAGAGCCCAGTTGTTCAGATTCACAAAACAATGGCTGTGAAACGTGGTTATTCTCTATAAACTTATTTTTCACTCCTAATACTGACAATTTGTCACAAAGCAGTGGGCCAGCCAATTCGCATCAGCTAATGGGAGAATATGTGTACAACACAGCAAAGAAGTTAACCTAACAGCAAGAAAAGAAATAGCAAGGAAACCTACCTTCAGAACTGACTGGTGCAGTTTGTATAGAGAATTAACTACAGCCACATTCCTCCTCTGCCCCTCTGTGAGTGGTCCAATCACCTGGCTGGCATCTCCTTGCGTAGACAGCTGCAGTGATTGCAGAAGTTGTTAGAACAGTACCAACTCTTTAAACAGTGTATCACCACAAAATTATACTTAACTAAGCTTAGACCATGGCTGAAAGCCATAGATCTTCCATAGCAATGTTCTTCCATTTAACTCTTGTCTTGATTTAAATTATTTTCATCTCCAGATAATACAAACTGAACAAACAAGGTATAGGAACCGTGAGAAACTGCTGCCTCAGCTCCCAAACCACAGCACACAGACCCAGATCTTTTAGAGATCCCTGGTCCCAGCATAACTTCAACATTATAATCTAACAGTCAGGTGAAGTCACCTACCTGAGGATGTAGTATAAACTAGCAGCAGCAGAACTGAAAAGGGTATGCTTTCCTGTATACCCTCAGTCCTTACTTCTGACAACTATTCAAGCATATCCTTAAAAACTGTTTCTTTAAATAGATGGCTTACAGCTTTGTACATATTAGTTGCTTGTAAACGAACACAAAGATAGAACTGCAAGGACTAAAATTGCTAATCCTGTCATTAAAAAAAGTTCAATCCATGAATCTTCAAGCAAAAATAAATTTAAAAAAAAAGGTATTTCTTCATATTTAGACTCCATAAAGCCTGCACTTTTTTATCATTACCACAGAAATCAAAGTTCCAGACTGATACATAAATAGCAATTAACCACAGAACAGTCCCGTAAGGATACCACAGCGTATGTTTATAGTTTAAAATAAAATAAATTCTGACTGGGAAAGAAATGGAAATTTTCTTGTGCACTGAAAGCTGCAGAAGCACGAAGAATTGACAAAAGGCTACGTGAATTCTAGAAGCATGTCCAAATATTACAGCAAGAATAGCTATTAATAGAAGGCTTTACAGAGAGATCTGACTAGTTATCTATATTTCAGATACAAAATTATCCTCCAGGAAACTCCTGAAGATGCCTAGCTCCAGAATTCTCTCAGTGAAAATACATTCAACTCAGTGAACAAGTCATTAAGAGACTTTCATGAAGTGCGTATTTAGACACAGCTGCAGGTCCTACAGAAAACTCCTAAACTAAAATTAAATATACACTAACAATTGTTTAGAACAAAAGAACAAACATTACATAAGAATTTTTTAGTTATGAGAAAAAGTGAATCTTTACTACTGAAAAACTATTCCTGAACTTCCCATAGCTTCCATTCAGCACACACACAGAGAGCATGAAAGCAAAGTTATCTAATATTTGCCAGCACTGCTAATAATGAAGTTTTAGACAAGTTCTTGCAAGCAGATAGGAACTCAAACTTATTCACAACACTACGGTGACAATATCAGTTCATTTCCCTAGGATTATTTCAGGATAAATAGGTTTCTGAGGCCTTTCAGAGGGAAAAATCTTCTCCAACCTATCTAATTATTTGACATCAGAACGCATCTTTAAACTAGCTGACAAATATATCATCTCAGCATCTTCCTGCTTCCTGATGAGAACAGCCACGTGAGCTACATACATCTGTGTTTCCTTCCTGATATTTCTATTTGACAGACCTAACTGGTTCTAAGAATTCTGCTTCTCATACTTACAGCTTCACAGACTGATAACAAAACAGCTGTGCATGGAAACAGCCTGTCCACCCAGCTGACCATCCTCTCAGACACAAGTAACATTTTTTCCCCACACCTTTTTTAAGCACTGTATGGATTATTCATGTGGATTTTTGCACATTTACAACTAGCAAACATAAAAGACATTAGTAAGATAGCAAAATTTTACATTCTTGTCACTTCAATTTCAGTTCCTCAGAGTCTATTGTAAAGGTTTCACAACTTCCTCTTCTCAGACGTTACGACATTTTCTTAGACATTAGACTATGTCTCTTCTGCTGGTGAAAAAGTTTAACTGATAATTAAAACCAGTAACGAGGGCAAACAAAACCCTTCTGCAGCAACAAGCAAGTCTCACAGTCAGCAATAATGCACAACAGCTTCACAGGCAAAGTCTAAAAATGCCTTAAAAGCAACCATTCCTAAACAATTTCTAAAACTGTTTGCCATATTATACTCCCTTAAATTAATCAAACTGAACTTTGACAGCGAGATGTGTTGATCGATTGTTTATCTTAAAATCACTGGTCCAAAACAAACAGGCTTGGAAAACTTGACTCTTGTAACGAGCAGTAGGAACTGGGCAGCACAGGGCTCCCTAGGGCCACTTCCTCTGAAAGTGTGCTATGAGAACACCTGGTACTTACATGGGCAGCGGTGCCCTACCATCATGGGAACACGTGGTACCTACATGGGTAGGTGTGCCCCACCATCTACAGAAGAAGTCTCAAGTGGTTGTTCCCATCTCTTGCTGCCACCACAATGATTTCTATGACCTTGCCTTGAGGCAAGAAGGTTCTGCACTGACGCTGTCCAACAAGGTTCATGTACATACACTTTACCACTGCCATGTACCTGGATTTCGGGTAGTTTATCATTAATCCAGTATTTCAATGCCTCAGACTGAATTCTTTACACCTCTAATATCTATCTATTGTATAATCATGCATCCAGGTAGGAAAATGCTATCATTATGTCTCCCCAGTTCCAACAAACCATGCTTATGCTGGCTCATTTAGTTTAGACACAAGTCACCCCTCAGTTTATTTTCCATCATACCAAGTTTTATCAATGATACACATTCATCGCTCTCATTTATTCAGCAAGTACTTTTGAAGTTCAGCGCAGAACACAGCTTATGCATTTAAGCCCAGTGGTAATGTAACTCTTCTGTTATCTGCCCACTGGGGATTGCACTATGAAAATAGGTTAAGTCAAGTAAACGTGAAGCCTAACCACATCCACTCAGATGAAAGACACAGTCAAAGGGCCTTCTTTTTTATGAGGGCATTAGAGACAAAATGCAGTGTCTTTTTGATCAGTTACATTTATCCAGAAATGTAGAAGGCCAGATGGGTGAATTCATGCTCAGCAGAAACAGGGAGGACAGGAGGGGTGACAATCCAAAATCAGAATCTATTTTGGGAAAGAAAAAAGAGACAAAGCGTAGCTGAAGGACCAGATCCCATCTCCAGGGTACTGTCAGTCACTCCGGGAGTTAGTCTGGCTTGAGGCTGCTAACTGAAAAGAGGAAAAGAAGCCCTGCTGAAGCCAGACCTGAATGAACAGTAAGAACAAGGACTATAACTGTTCCACTTTTCAGTATTTGTCTTTAAGTATAGCAATTGATTTCTTACACTCTTCACTTTAGTCGGGTAAACTGTTTCTGCTTTTACCTCAAACCCTGCCTACTATTTACAACAATCATGGGCAGCAAAGCACAAGGCACCCTATTCCCCAGGCCAGCAGCAATTTTACAATGGGCTACATCTGTATAAGCTCCCTTTGCCAACATCAGCTACCAGCACCCCTTTGCATAGACCTGCTTTGGAAATATGTCTTGAAAATAACTAGATCTGGATTTTACATTTTCTATGTTTAATACCTAAGTACAGACATACAATTTGACAGCATGGATTGGATCTCACATGTTGAGACACGTGTTGTGATGAGATTCCTTTGGGTTTGAATTCTTGTTTTCACAATGAAGCAGTGAATGCAGAATTTAGATTGGGATGTGAATCAAAAAATCAGTTCTCCCTTGAGTTATAAAAAAACACTGAGTTTGTCTTTTTCTTGTAGAAAGGCTCAGATTATTGATACATCTTCTCCTATAATTTGTTTAGTGTTTCAAAGCGACTATCTTTTCCGTTTTCAACAGGTGGCAGCTCAGAAGAGACACTGATTTGTGAGCTGGTTTGTTACCATTCCCTTCACAGACTAAACATTCTATGAAAAAGCTCAGTTTCACACTAAGTAACTGAGATCGTGTGTGCATCCCTATTGACAATTTTGGAGAACTCCATTTATTCTCTACTCCAAAACAGCCTCAGCAAGCCCACTCTCTAAAAAGCAGGAATTAACGTCATAATTTCGGAGTACAGAGAACATCTTAAACCAAAATAAGACAAAAGTAGAGCCGCTCTAACTCCAGTATCACAAGACTAATGTTTTTTGAAAGCACAAATTGAACTCCGATTGTCAAGCTGACATTTGCAAGAATAAATACATTCCTAATAGAGTCAGCTGATGTGGCCATACCTCTGGCAGAAAGCAATCAATCCATCTGGTACCTGGCCTCCTGCCTGATCATAACAACTTAAAAAGCACAGAATCCATTTACAGAATTTCTGAGTCAACAGGGCTTGGCCCTGGGATTTCTCCCATAAGCTACAAATAATTGGGATGATTTACTGTTAGGTTTAATGATTTCCATATGGCAGAAGGAGTCCTTCACAATCTCTTTCCACCCAAGAAACACAAATGTTTACTAGAATCAGTTTCCTATTTTTTGTAAAAATATGACACCGCCAGCAGAAAAATACCTAACAATGCGAACTCCACTGGCTGTGTCACCTATTGGCTACCTAGAGGACAACCTGCAAAAAGAGGAGTCATAATTTAGAGGTTCAAAGTGCAGGATCTGAATGAATGTGTTGGGGCAAATGAGGTCCTTGACTGAGGCAGATAAAATAAAACCAATGCTCTGCCTTTAAAAAAACCCAAACCACCAAAACCAAACAAACACACAAAAATCCCACAACAAACAAACAAAACCAACCCAAATTTAAGAATTTAAGAAAAAGTCATAAATAAGGATTTATGTATTTGGAATGACTTCTAGTATTTGAAAGAAGAAATATTTCAATACATGAGGAAAGCTGTGAGTTCAGGGAATAACCTAATATGTATATAAACCCATATATATTGCACCATATTGCACCCTCAGGGCATTCGTACAGCTTCCAGAATATCTTTTTTCTTTTTTTCTTTTTTCTTTTTTTTTTAATTTTGTACTTTAGAAAAGGAGCTTCATGGTGAAGCTTTGGTCAAAATCTTTTTCAAAATACTACCACTATTTTGGGAAGAAAAATTTGAGGGGACTGTTAAGTCCTTGACCAAGGAAGAAGACCGAACATCATGCTCACACTATTCATGCTACAATAACAGCAACTGTCAAATTGCTCCCTCAGGGCTATTTCTGTTCTGTTTTGTTTTTTCTTCCTTCCTTAATATTTTCAAAATCAGAAGAAATGGAAGGAAAACAGCAAATGGTCTTTCTGTAACAGGAAAGATCGATCTCTAAACCTTTGAATTACCTGAGAAGAAAAGCACTGTACAAATAATCAAAAGTAAGTAATGGTTCATTGTCCTTAAATACTGGGATGCTTTAAAGCAACTTTGCCATCAGAAAGCACCTAACCCAGTTCCTTTAAGGAATCTCAGAGAATCCTAAGCCTGAACCACTCAGAATCATTTCTCAACTTCCAAAAACAATGGCCCTTGTATTTGACAGTTTTTTGGACTCAGGTTTACCCAGCTAGCCCAAGTCTGAGAAAGACTTCAAGGACAATGTGTGTTGATCCTGATATCTCTGACTGTAAGAGTGTACTGAACTTTTCATGCTTGCTAAATGAACGTCTGAATGATTAATTACATTTTATATGTCATCCCAATAGCTCTTGGTCCCAACCAACTACTGAGAATGCATCTTCAGAAGTGAAGAGCAGGTATCCATCCCCAAAGACATATGAGACGGGTCCAACATGATGGGGTGATATTCACCTACACATAAAAAATATAATTAACTTATTTAATTGCCATCTGCCTTTTTTTGTATCATGTCCAGGCATTAACTGAGATTAGAATACTTCTAGCCTGCAGAAGGTTATAAATGAGCTTTACATTGTTCAGCTCTCCTTAGAGTTGATCCAAAACTGCAAAATTCCAAAGCCATTACCATATCAACATATATATATAACTAAATCTGTTTTTGAATCATAGAATTTAATTTGGTATGAAATAATTTAGATATAATGCACTATAACAAAATACTGTGTGGCTTTGTGCAATCTTGCTTTTTCTACCTGTTAGTAGAATTACGTGCTAGATCTAAAGATGTATTTTAAACACTTTCCTGAAGGATAAAATGAAGTACATTCACGCTCAAAACCAGCCTTTAATGCTTGGATGATTTTTTTCTGGAGTTTAGCTAATATCTCTTTATAAAAAAAAGTAAAGAATCACACATTTGTTATGTGAGTCACGATCTAACCAGCAAAAGACAACACGAGAATGAAGAAAATGTTTCATGAAGTTATTTTTTAATGCAACTTTCTCCTCTAGATTTTTTCCATTTTTAAAAGTTTAAATACTTTTTTAAGTGACTTATCAGCTAGACATTCCTATGTATTCTCTGACCAATATAACCTGCTTCCTAATGATTGTTTAAACAAAACTCTTCTGATCTTTCCATTAAAAAAAGTAATTACAAAACCTTAAGTGACTTATTATTGTTAAATTAGACCTACTGCCATCTTTAGCTTTTATTACAGTACAGTGAAATAGTAATTATTCTGAAATTATTTTAGTATATAATAGCCTCCCACGTATTCTATTTAAATACCTATTAATGAATTCTTTTAATGTGCCAAATATTGAATTCATATTTTGGGGGTCTCTCATTTAAATAGCATAGATACAAGTTTTTCAATGACAGTAACACCATGTCTTCAACATACTGGTATAATACGATTAATTCACATTATCTCCAAAAGAAGTGAGGAAAATATGACCCTTCACCTAACTTACACCGTTGTAACAGACCTGCTATTCACAGAAAACCTTTCCCAAAGTGTCATTTTACTATAATTCTTGATGATTTGTGAGCCTATTCTGTTTTATACTTCCATCCAAAGTTCACAATATTCGACATTTAGACAGGAGGACTAAATACGTTTCCCTGGAACTGTCAGACAAATCTCATTGTTGGAAGATGTCCTGAATAGTGATTCACCCACAAACGAAAGCTCACAATTCAGTAGAACACCACCTAATCTGAGACATGACTTCTTATAAGATCACATAGTAAAAAGGGCAATCAGAAATTCACTTTATATCATTACAATGAGAATTCATCATGCTTTTCAATTCCAAACTGTCACATGTCTCACAAATTTGATCGAGTTTAAATCTGGTGCCAAAATTCCAGTGTATGAACAGTATCTTCCCTCCATTGGAAGAACCTGATTCCAGGAAATCTTTTCTCTCCCCCTCTCCACCCAGTTCTCCCTACTTTGTTCAATTATTCAGCTAGTTAGATTTAGCTATGTCAGGTAAGAAGATGGTGGACAAAAAAACAACAACGCAGGTACCCCAAATCTCATAGTTATGTCAATAAAGATCAGTAAACGTCCTAAAGGAGATGCAGCTCCCATCCATTTTCTTGCTACTATAGCATATTTCATTTTGGAAACTTGTATAAATTAAATGACAAAACCAGTATCTTTGGTTGGTGTAAGGTACGTTTCTCCTTAGGAATATGTATGACTAAAGCCAACCCAACAAATGCTTTCATCCCTAAGTAAGGCCCTAATTTTTTTTCATTTCTCTAAGAAGAAACCAGAATTATAGCCCTCTTAGAGCAACATCTTTCTTGCAACAGAGTATGGTATTTTTCCTTGCTACTGGACAGAGGCACAGTCAACGAAGAATCGATGAAGTCCACCCCTTTGCCTTTTCCTAGTCAACCCTAAGTATAGATTGAAAGATTCAGAAAATATTCCTATCTCTGTGACACTCAGAGAAAACTAAGTACTGATGCTTCTCATCCAACTGTTATATCATTTTTTTACGTATCATTTTAGCTTTTAAATCTCATTTTCCCTTGCATTCTTGCTTTTCTGAACATTTTCACTGATTGAACGAAGACGTTTCAAAATAGTCTCTGGATCAGTTATAATACACTTAGCCTTTTAGATTCTGGACAAAAATATGCCATTCATATTGCTCATCATCTAAATAACCCACTGAAAACAGCTTATTTAAATTTTCATTCCCCTGATCAAGCATGACAGACACTTTTTCTTCTATAAATGACATTACAAAAAATTCCTTGTAAAGATGCTGTCTCTTTCTCACCTCAGAGTTTAAGCTGAATCAATTGTTATTTTCCTATTCTACCTGGCACTCTAGCATTTTCTTTCCTCATACTTTTTATTGCAACAAGGTTTACAAGGCAAGGAGAAGCATTAATAAATTAGAGGCTGTTTTTAAACAGTAAAAATATAACCCAAAATCACAGCATATTCAATTGTAATCTCAGGAAGAGAGACCCTGGAAGATCCGTGAAGCCATGGCATGCCAGAATTATGCGTCCAAAACTACGTCACCAAAACCAAACAGCAGACTATTTGCTATTGACTATATCAGATGCACCAGAAACCCACAAAGAAATGATGAAAAATATCAAGATTCATCTGCCACAATATCACAAATTGTTATGATGACGGGATGGATGTGCAGAAAGTTGAGACCTATTTTAAACCTCAGTAATTACAAAGTAGTTTTGAAACATACTCAAAGGATAAGAAGATAAAATCTTTTTTGAACAAAATTTGAAAGACCAAAATAAATTTTCTAGTTGTGAGAAGAACATGGGCTGTTTTCACACAGTTTGCCTCTTTAAACTCAAAAAATCTCCCAAATAATCTATTCCAACCCATTCTGAATGGCTAGCTAGGGGACCAGGGACATTTAATAAGGAGGTATTAACTCTGAATATCTACTAGAAGTGGAAAATTGAGAAGATCATTATGGGTAACTGCAAAAGATTAAGCCACCCAAGCAGCATTAAAGAACACAACAGTAGCTGATGATGTAAGTAATGCAGAATTTGGAATCTTGCACCTGCAAATCACGAGTTCAAATATAAACTGGATTGAAGGACAATGAGAGATGAATTGCTTGTCTCAGTTTCAGCCCTAGTGCAAAATGAGCATTTATCAAAATCCTTGTAATATATCAGGGACTGACAATCTTATTTGAAGCCTCAGGAAGGAGACCTGTGATTGAAAAGGTCTGAGAGAAGAGAAAATCATCTTTAAAAAACGATTCCTACAGAGCAGAGATGGGGCACAATGGCAGGATAATGCACTGAGCCATACGAGTTTTGTGGGCAATACTAAAAATAATTTAAGAACAACTGCAGAGAGCTGACTTTCCATTGTATATATTTTGATGCTAATCTTATGTAATGCATTTGGTGCTGATCAGCATTACAAAGATCTGTGCTCTAAAAATATCTGAACATGACAGATAGATAGATGCTCCTCAGCCTATATCTCCATCCATTACATTCACTAAAAATACAATATTAAATTACAGAAGGGGTTGGTTGCACTGGCATCCAAAAAGACGTCATTTGAGTTGGCTCAAAGAAATATGTGGCTACCCGAGGGAAGTGTTGAACTCCTGAAAAGAGTTCCCAAGAGTTTGCTTGCACCCCTTCAGCAGTATTTGGCATTACTGACTAGTCACAACACCACAGACAACTGTGCTCTTTTCAAGGTTTTCAATGCTATTTGAAAGTAAGTTGAGTACGGTTGACAAGCGTTACAGATGGAAAAACATGTTTAGAAAAGCATATCCTTTGAAGCTCTGGCAATCTGAGAAAATCTTAAGACCAAAAGCAATGTTCCTATAGAAGCATTCCCTAACTTTTGCCTTAAAGAGATTTATTTACATCTGAAATAAGAAAGTATGAATTCCAGATGCAAGAAAAATATCACCCTGATCTGTCAGCATTTTAAGCTTCCTCTTGAACAGATTTTGCATGTTGCTCTCATTCAGTCTCATTCACATACTGGCTACACCCATAGCAGTAAATTGAGCAGTGCCGGGAAAGGTTGCTGGATCTGGCACAGGGTCATCTGTACTGCTAAGCTGTTAGGACAGTCATTAGCAAGTTTGTGGCCTGCACCAACAACTCCTCTCCCAAATAATCTCCATCCACAGCTCAGGAGAGGCAATATTGCAGAGGCTGTCCCCAGCAGGGCGCTGGCAGGCAGCCACGTGCTCTGGGGAAGAGAAGCCCTGCCCGCCTCAAGGCAGGCTGCCCTGCACATGCTGGCCATGGTGCCCAGCACTGTCCTGGCACCTGCCGCTCACTAGCACAGACAGTACTGTTAGTCCCATGTTGGAGACTGAGAGGGATCACAGCTAAGATGGCAAATTATGTCCTGAGTGTCAGTCATAAACCTTTACTGACCTTGTACTCTCAACTGAGAGGCAGACATTAGCATAAACATCAGGGTGACAGTGTGAAGCAATTTTATACACAGCCTTTCTGCAGCTAGAACAGACGTGCCTTGCTGGTCCTTGAAGCGAGGTCAACACTACTCAGAACAAGCCCCCGTGAAACAAATCTGCCTTCAGACAAGATGAGACCAAGCTCATTCATTTCCTCACATTTACTGTTCTGAGGACAGTTACATGTTTTTCTTTCCACACCTATATTTTGTCTTAAAACCAAATTTTAAAAACAAAATTTGGGGACAGAGTGATCAGGATATATCAGCATTTGACTCCAATGGAAGGGTTCAAACAACAATGACTTGTTAAGGTTTTCCACTTCTTAGGCTCCTTTTTTGGTATTTACTTTTTTAAACAATAATGCACTAAAAAATCTGCCATCAAGTACATATTACTCATCATTATGACAGATAATACTTTACAATAACATGGTTCCAGTTACAATATTTAGTACCAGCTACTGAAAAGTAGACCTCAGTAAACCCTCCGAATAAATAAAGTTTAGAAATAATGTATAATAGTTTTAATCATAGAATTTTAATGTCAGAGTCACTTTGCATTTAAACATTAAACTAATTATGAATCTAATTAATTCAGAATTGTTTTACAAGATCTGAAATCCAGTTTCACCACTGCATTGAAAAACAATACCAGGCAAAATCAAAGCTTCCCAGTTACTTCCCAAGAACCTTTTTGTACTTGGCAGGGTACCTGCATAGTACTTCTGATGTTACTGCTGTAGTACTCTGTGAGTGGTACACTTTCTAAAACCATGTATAACATTACATAACTCAGATGTATTGTTAAATAAATGCAAATAGATCTCAATATACTACTGAGATCCAGGATACTGAGAAAGAGGCTGACTACTCTCTATCACAGATCTCAGCTGATGCTGACTTCTCCCCTCAAAACAACCCAGAATCTAAAAACCTCATTCACCAAAGAAAATCCATACAGATTTCTTTGTGTCCCAAGTGTATAGTGGTCCACTGCTTATGAGATCAGAATAGCACATTCTCTCTCATTTTGTCTTTTGATATGTCTGGTACCAGAGGTCTTCCATCTGTGCATCAGCGTCCTATCCTTTGAGGATATGGGACAATTATTTGAACCTTGGTGTGGGGAGCCTAATTTTTGAGGCACTTATGTCTTTCCTTCAACCTCAAGATTCACTTCTACTACTGGGTCCTTAGCAATTTAACTTTGAAAATGTAACTGTGAATGTTTAAAGAGCATAGATTTAGATTAGATATTAGGAAGAAGCTCTTCACTATGAGGGTGGTAAGACGCTGGCACAGGTTGCCCAGAGAAGCTGTAGCTGCCCCATCTCTGGCAGTGTTCAAGGCCAGGTTGGATGGGACTTCGAGCAACCTGGTCTAGTGGAAGGTGTCCCTGCCCATGGCAGGGGACTAGAAGTGGATGAGCTTTAAGGTCCCTTCCAACCCAAACCATTCTGTGATCATATGAAATATATAAAATACACAAAGTGTTACTTGATGTTTTTCTAAGGCGGTCAGGAAAGAATTCTTCAAAATGCCAGAAGGCCTGCGCTCTTTGTACAGTGCTTAAAAATTTCCAAGTGGCTTACACTAGGCAAACCTGGTATCAAAAAGTCCTGCCCAGGACAACCACTGCCCAGGGTAAAATCCTGATGAGAAACCAAGTGTCTGTCATGAGCTGTCGGCAAAGGATAGATCAGTAGCTCTCCCAGAGCTCCGCCCAGAGCCTGTATTTCAGGCCTCCACTTCATTCGTCAGCTTCTGTGAGATGTATGACACAAGTCCGACCACATTTAGTTAACGGAATAAAATTCAAAATCTCTATTTCCTTCCTCCCTCATTACACCCACTCTCCTTCTCCATCTTCTGAGTGCTTCCTCTCTGTGATTGCTTACAAGTCTGACAGTGGGAAAGATTTCCATTATATCATCTGCCTGCAGCCTCTTGTCTGTTGGAAAGATCCCTTCTTTAGACAAACTTTTCCGAAACGTATTACTTCATCAAACACAATATTCCATATTTAGGAACCTCTCCAATTATAGGCAATCACAGCTCCCACTGATTTTAGCCTTACCTACCCTAACCTTACGATAAATCTGCCTCGTATGATATGGCCATGCAGATTCTTGCTTTGCCTGTACTTCAAGAAGACATGAATTTGCTCTGCTCATACTCCAGGCTGAATGAGTGTGCTATACTCAGCACGGTTCCAAGGCTGAGCTGGTCACCCTGGCTTGAGGTGGAGCTAAGATGTGCCCTGCTATGTGGGAGCACAGCAGAGTGAGTCTGCGCTTGCCTATATCATACCATTATATATCCACATATAAAAATGGTTTTTAGTTTGATCCACTAGAAGTTGCCAGCATAATCACCCCACCTGCTATTGAAAAGCAAGTGGGCAAACTGATTTTTACAAACCTGCCTCTGCAAATCATGCTTTGCTTGTTTATTGGCCAAAAGATACCAGGCCACTTTGTCTCTTACGGTGATGCTTCTTAAGTCAGAGGAGGCAGCAAGACAGCCTCCACAAGACAGGAAGGACTGCTGTGGGACTCTGACTGCAACTAATAAAGACAGTCTGACAGGATAACTGTAACTCTATGGAGGAAACTAGTAGAGGTGTCCAGGTTCAAAAAGTAGTAAAATTGCATATTCTCTAAACAGCTGCATTTTCATGTTCACAGCACAACACATTTCATCTATGTGCATTTGGTGGGTGTGTTAGTGTATTTCAATACACCCACATGCCAAGCTGAGCAGAAATAGCACAAAAGTAAGAGAACATACAGTACTTACATTCAGGTAACTAAAATTATCACTATAAAAGCAGAAAGAATGCCACAAAAACCCCAACAATAAATATTGTTTGAAATAGTCCTGTGCTGGGAAGGGCTCTTCCATCTTCAATCTCTATGAGGACAATGGATCTTGCAATTGATTTTTCTGCTTTTGGGCAAAACTATGCATTTTTGTAAACTTTCAGAGTTTTTAACCCTCAATGTTTCCTTACTTCTGCAAGACATCCAATTCTAAGTATCAGTAAGAGAAATAGCTCTAATTAACAGGCAAACCAAAAGATAGTGATTACAAAGTTGCAACAAAGAGACTTTTAATTATGAGAAAAAACATGTTTCCATTACCTTTAAAATTCAGTTCAGTAAATGACAAAACTACAGGTAATTAACTGGGGAAATACAGTTTTGTCTCACTTTCAATCCACAAGGGACTATCATTTTCATTTTTATACAAATAAATGAGAAACCTGATTTAAAGTAGCACATGAACAAAATCAAACACGAATTTAAAAGACTTCTGCAATCAACCAGGCATCTTTTCCAAAAATTGACAGCCGAAATCTGTTCACTTCTTATTATGGAAGATTACAGCAGAGCATTACCTTAGAGCAGTGGTCTTCAAAGTGGAGTGTGTGCATCACAGGTGCTATGCAAGACAATCCACTGGGGTGCAGGAAGAAAATATCAGAACTTCAACAGTACATGTTTATAATTCATAAATAAATAAGGGGGTGCATGCTCAAAAAATTTACACTGATGGGTATGCATGACCAAAAAAGTTTAGAGACCGCTGCCCTAGAGGATCCTGCCATGCAATTACTGCTGCCATGTCAAAGGCATCTAGTGAAGATGTTGGTGAGATGCAAGCTCTCTTTTATACCTCTTCTCAACTCTCAGTTATACAAATAGGTAAAAATTTCTCTAGGGTGCAGATCCATGAGCTCCTGTCTTTTGTTAAGCAGCATGGATGCTCAAAAAAACCCCACAATTACTCAACTTTTCTTTGTTTTCAGGAAACAGAGCTTACTGGTTTCTCATGAATCTCTTCGCTCTACTGCGCTTAGTGTCAGCATTTGATGAAAGAGCCAATATTCCTTATGTGGCCAGCTAAACAACATGTTGTATGTGTCAATCAAGACAGGTAACTTTAGGTATATTTGCAAATGGGAATGGATGACCCCTCTGGAAAACACTTAAATCAGGGAGACAGTTTAGTGTTCTTTTTTTGTCTGGGCAACCTCACTTGCATGAAAAAGTGGCTAGTGAACAAAATCTGGCTCAGTAAGCCCCTGTTATGTTAAAAAGCAAGCAATGGATTACAATGTGAAAACACGGAAGAGGAAAAATTTGCTCTTAACCAATACACAATGATCACATTTGTTAATCTCTCTTCCAATCTGGAATGAGAAGGATGTAGAAATGGTAACTAAACTGAAATCTTGCAGTGTCTGTAATCACTATGAAAACGATTAGGCAAAATGTGAATAAGAAGAGACAATATAATAATGGCAACGGGGAAAATGTACCAAGCAACATTCCTCAGCACCACCTAACAAAGCACAAGATGGGTGGTGAAGTTGAAAGATAATACTCTTAAATTAACAGAAATATTGGTTTTTTAATTTAGTGCAGTGTATAATTATCCCTTCAACCTCTGTGGTAAGAACATCTGAAATTACACTGAGTGAAATTAGAACAATAATTTTGAATGCTTCATGGCATACACCAAAGTACATCAAGCATCAGCAAGCGGTTAGCTAAAGAGTCACCCAACAGCTGAATATATCTATCTACTGCTCACTAAGGGTTATTTATATCTTCCCTGAAATCATCTGAACTGGTTAATACAAGAATAGATCTCAGGCACAGCAACAGCTAGTTCTTGGTGTGGGGAAAGCTGAAAACCAGAAGCCAGCAGTATACGAAGTCACAAGTAACACAAACATATATTTTGGATTCACAGGAAGAGGCCATTTTTCCTTACTTGTTTTTCCTTTAGCAGTACATGTACAGATTTCTAGATGCTGCTTTTATTCACATGTAAAATCTTTGCATCTTGAATAACATTTTTCTTGATATTTGTCCTAGCTAAAGCTAACTGGAGAAACAGCAATGAAATCTCAGTGAACTGCATTTTCTTTTGTTCGCAAATTGAGTAATAAACCCCCTGACATTAGCATGTCTCAACATTTTTATGACTGCAAATTTCATTTTTTCACCACTCAAATCTACCTGCAATATTACAACAGCATTAAAAAAAAAGAAAAACCTAATGACTCTTAAATGCAACCCCTCCACAATCTTCCTTCACTGAGAATTCTGAGATTCTATTGTTTACTTTCAGTTTGGAAGAGAACTAAATTGTGAGCTCCTCCAGGATATTACATTTCCATCTCCAGCACTGCTCTACAACAGCCATCAGAAATCAAGTATCTGAGCGGAAATGTTACACAGTCACGTTTCTCAGCTTTAAAAAGCTATCATTGCAGGCTGGATTGCAAGACTGAATTAAGATTGCATTCTTGGCTACACCGCTAAAACATACTGAAACAGCGCTGTCTAACATAGCTCCTGTTCTACCTACGGTACACATTTCAGGCTCAATCTGTCTGTCCAAAAAACAGGTACAAAAAGAAGTTAAAATGTTCTAGATTATAGCCACAGGGCAGGTGTGAGCATGACACGTGACAAGCGGGAGAGCCATGCCCTTCTGGAGAGCGAGGTGGAAGCTACGCATGATGTTTTAGCATTTCAAATATTGCACTACACATCCATGACTTGCAACTGCGCTGAGCCCTCCCAGGTCTTAATTTTGTAACAAGCATATCAGTAAGGAGAGAAACAAAGTACTAAAACGTAGCTGTGCAGTACCTAGCTGATACTGCTTTACAATTTGCAGGTATATTCCTGAAGGACATTCACAGTCATTCTGCCAGCCTGACTAATCCCATCAATTTTTCAAAGTTTCAGGTTTTATTTTCAGCTGCCAAATTCAAGCTCAGACTCCCTCTTTACTCCTACATTCTTTTAGTTTAAGGTCAGCTAATACAAAGGCACGAACTGTACATTTGTCAGCTTATTTCCCCATATCCTTTTTGGTTTTTTCAGGGTTTCTTCAGAATTTGCCAGCTGGCTGATCACAAAATGATGTACACTTCTGACCAAGCCATTGGCCAGGTTCAAACTCTAATAAGAGATGATGAGCACAATAGACCCTGGTGCTTTCACAGTTACAGCTGATGTGTCTTTTTTTCCCCAGCTGAATGCCACATTTGACACTACACTCCATGACAAATAGAGACACAGGTGCAATTTTTTTTACTCATTATGACTCTTGCAACCTACTAAAAATCCTGATTTCTTTCAGGAGCAAATTTCACTCTGAAATTATGGAGTTATGATTCAATGTCTTTAAAGGAAGACCCAACTTAAGCACTATGCTCGTAACATATAGCAAAATAATGTAAACACGTATTTTTAGTTTAAATATTCTTTATGGCCTTCATGACTGTTTCACCGACATTCCTCTTCCATACACCAGTTTGCAGACTCCCAATATAGTTCATAGAACACACGCAGTCAACAAGGTATATGCATTACTGAATTTCGATGTTTTTCAAGCTATTCATGCACAGCAGGTTTCTCAGAGGTAAACAGAGCCCTTAATTGCTGCAACATTTTGTAGCCAATCGTTACAAAAAATTGTAAGCAAGCACCTCTCTTTAAATGAAACATACAGTAAATGAATGTCACTGGAGTCTGAGTTTGCCTTCAGAATTGATGCTGTTTAAATGAAAACCTTGCTTACAAATACAAGTAGTTAGTCATTTGTTGTGGGTCTGCATATTGCAAAAGTTAATTTTCATCTCTTCATAAAAAAGCATTAAAATTTCAGCAACAGACTTAATGGAAAAATTGTTGGTCATGAAAACTATTTTTTCATGTGACAATGACATTCACTGTGCTATCCACTGGCTTTTGGGGGACCCTTATCCAAAGGATAAGGCTTTGGGGTTCCTTCCTCTACTCAGTTTAACACTAGAGAACAGTGCATGGCAAATGACTGGAAGCATTTGACAAATGCAAGTAAATCAAGGGTCAGTTAAATATAACGCAAATAATAAATGTATGGAAAAAATGTCCAGAATTTAACACCATAAAGACAATACATTGTGTAACTGATGGAATATCAAACACTGGTAAATATTAAAATGAATTGAATTCTTTTTCACTTAAAAACATCTATGATTTTGATTTTTTAAAATTCATATGGCAAATTTGATTTTGAGCGATACAGACAAGTTTTACTCTTTTCAATAGACTGCATTTATTTGAAGGCAGAATTTAACTGAAAATGTTTCCAAACACAATGAAAAGCCAACTCCAAGCTTTTGCTTATCTAGATTGTTTTACTGTTATGTTGTAAATCTACAAAAATCAGCACATTGGACATTAAAAAACTAAAGTTTTTAGAAATCTAAAATTACTTACAAGCTGCTCAGACTTTACACTGTAGAGCTGAATGGTCTTTGCAACATTTTTTGCCACAGCTAAACTCAGGTCTGGATCAACAGCAGCCACATTTAGCTCACTGGAAGCAAAGATTACAAATCTTAATTAACAACTGAACAATGATGTATTTAATGGATAAAGAAATAACTATGAACACGAAGTTACGTGGCATGTCAATTTAGAGAGAGTAGCACATACAACCAAGTCTTTCTACGCACTGTAATTCAGTTTACAATTTAACAAGTCCCTTGGGAATTTTATGTGCAGTGTTCCTATTCTAGTAAAAATGAGCAAAGTTTAGGAATGACACTTCAGTATGAAATCACTATTAGTAAGCCATTCAAAAATATTGACTGCAATTAACTACGTTCAAGCTTTGGCAGCAGCCTTCAAACATTACAGGTGAATACACAGTCATTCAACTCTGGAATTATATGAGCTGCGCAGAAATACCCAGGGGATACCTTAGCTTGACACAACTAATAAGCTGTGTTTTAGGCAATCCTTTACAGTAACAGAGGCCCCAGAGGAATGACAGAGAACAAACGGAAGGAGGAAAAGACTTCTAAATTACTTCTATAGTATTTCTTGTTCATGGACCGCCCCGTCCCCCATCTCCATCATTTGGGACTGCATTCATAAATGCTCCCCTGAAAACAGACAAGCACAAGGGCCATCATGTTGCTACTGATAAGATTAACCTCTCTGAAGACAGGAGGGACTCTAGGCACCTTGACATAGGAATAACCTCCTCTGAGAACTCCACAGGGCCCCAAACATCATTAGCTAAAGGTCAATCTGGAAAACTCAGCTGAAGTTTCATCCTTTTCATGTTGTTTTCCCTTCTGCTCCTCAAGGAGCAAAATAGCCGTCAATAGCCACAACAACAGGCATGTTCTGAGCATCTGCAACTCCCAGTCATAAGTACAGTGTCAGTATTTAATAATACACACACATACATTCACAACAGTCAATACTGCCCATCATTTTCAGCCTGTATTAAACAGAGTAGTTCTTACCAAAACCTTATGAGAGAAAATATGCCACTGGTAATTAAGTATCTTCTTTACAAATGCTACCTGGAATAGTAGTCTTTACCTATTATTTTGCTGTTTCACTCTAACGGAATATTTACATTAGGTATTTATCAATTGCAGGCAAGCAACTATCATCTTCCCTTTGACACAGTCAGAATAATAAAGATACCAGACACTCACAGTATATGTTAAGTTTCTCTTACTGATGTTTTATAAGCTTAAACAGTAAAACCTAAATTAAAATTTCAATTATGCAATAAAAACAAAATACAAAAAATAAATAAAAAACCTATAATAAATTAGAAGTAATAATAAAGAGGTAATTCTCCTGCTGTATTCAGCTTTGATCCAGCCTCACTTTGAATACTGTGTGCAGCTCGGGACCCCACAATTTAAGAACCAGTTTCAAAACTAAAGAGCAATCAACCTTTTTACCGATGAGGAAGTCTCATTTCTAAAATTGTAACTCGTGAGAAAAAACATGCTGAAGATTACATTTTGCAATGTATTATATGTACATACCTGGCTATAGTTTTAATGATGCTGTCAAGCTCATCAGAAGAAGGAAGATTTCGACCTCCAGGAGGGAAGACAAGATTAATGGGGTCAAAGAGTCGAGATAAGGATTTTGACAAATAGGCAGCTTCGTACTGTTGCAGTGAATCTTTCAAGGCCTTTTCTGGACTGCGGGTATAAGACAGAACTATTACATTTAAATTAAAATACACAATAGCACTGAATCTTTCCAGACCACACAAATGTCACAGTTTTGAACCTGGCTTTTCTTTCTGCTCTTTAAACTTATGCATTTGAAAAGATTTTAACAGTGTGTAAAATCTTGCTTTTCACTTGAACCATGTAGTAAGTCAGGGAGCCATTCTGTGTAGTTCAATACAGTTCTTAGCACTTTCTGTAAGACCTACAAGGAATTCCTAATTCAAGGTGTTCTTGAGACAAACAGTGCCAAAAACATCTGCAAAATATAGGGAAGTTATCCAGAACTGCAATGAAAGACCCATCTGTATTCACATTTCCTTAGCCAGCTTGTACTCAATGATATATTTAAAAACATGATACAAAGCATAAAATGGATATTTAAAAAATAAAAATGTACCTCCTGCCGTACTTATGTGTATAGAAGGCTTCAAACAGAAAGAGTCTTCTTAAATTTACTTTTAATAAGCTTTAGTCTTTAGTATTTCTGTTTTTGGAAAACAGTAAGAAGTAGCTCTCTCAAACATTTTACCTCATTGTCAGAAGTTTGGTGAAACAAACTTTGCTTCCATTGAAGTGATTAAGTCTCCCACTGACTGCTCAGGAACGTATTTAAGCTAATACAAATCTCACATAAAATATTCATTTTATCTTATGTAAGTCTAGAAGTTCTAATAGACTTGATGAGCCTGTTTCTGTTTGATCTTTCTGATACCCACCACTCAGATCATGTTTATCCTATAATGTATAAACATAACTGTGAATCATAACAAACTGAGCATTTGCCATGCTCCAATGATTGTGGTATAATTAAGAGAAAGCTACTGCTACACATACAAAACTGAATTTTCATCATTCCGCTTCTTTTTTCCACCCAAAGAGACAAAAAAGTAAAATTAATTCAAAGTCAGGGACCTCGTGAAAGATGAAGCAATCCAACACTGTTAATTGTATCACCCAGTGAAAATCCTACAGCTCTAAAACAGTATCAAAGCAATAACTGCAGGAGGGAAAAAAAGACTTTAGAATTTTCCCGCTCTGACAGTTTGAATTACACTAAGTTCTTAAAAATATTCTGTTTTCTTGCAGGGTGAAAACCTTCACATTTTATTGCCTTAGGGTTCATAATACTTACTCATAGTCTTGGGTTTTTTGCATGAATATATCCTGTGCATCTTCTTCCATTTGTTGTAGTTCGGCAAGGAGATCAGTAGTTCCACTTGTGTTAAAATTCCTCTGAATATTTTGACTATATTGTTGCAGGCGCTTCCACAAGTCATTATAAAGCCTCAGTAATTTAGGGTATTCTCCTTCGAAGGCTTGTTTCAAAAACGTAGAGGCTGCAAAATAAAGCAGTAAACAATATGCATTGCCAAGTTCAAACTGATTTTTGATTCACACAACCAACCTGTATCCTTGCATTTATATAAATGAATTATACACAGTGTAATCCTGTCTATGATATTAATAATGTAATATTAATAATTAATTTCAAAGTGACATGAGCTACCACAAATGCAGGTACATATCTAAAGCACCAGCATAAAATCCACAACTGAAAGACGGGACACGGAAAACATACTTGGTACAATAAAGATACTAATCATGGTTGTGATATGTGTGGTATCAAAGTTAATTATCAGTATTATCACTCATTTAAGGTCCAAGTGTGATTAGAACACTTTAAATCTAGAGATTTTCTTACAAAAGCTTGATGAGTAGAAAGTGTGGGGCCGTGCAACTTTGAAGATACCCATTTAAAATAAACAAAGATAATTTCTATGAGCCACAGTCTTCAGAAATCTGATATGGGAAGCATACGTATTTACACACACCTCTTAAAACAAGGTACCTAAAATGCAATTCCTAAACTTGTCAAATAATGACAAAGCCAGCAGATAAAACAGCACTATTTTCAGCCTTGAAAAGGCTTGCCACAAGTAACAGGAAATGAAAAAATGTACAACTGTTTTAGCAACCGCTGTTAATCTTGATCTAACATCACTCATACTTTACGGATTTCCCATTACATTAGGAGATTAACACTGTTCCACTCATTCATAGGCTTTTCAGCTTCTGCCCCATTTCACCTTGCCTATCCTTTCAACTCAAATATATTCTAATTTGGAATACTGGAGGTTCCACATTTATTATCAAATACGGTCATTTTAGGTCACAAAGACTGTCCGAACCTCAAGAAAGCAGGACATGAATATTATCAAACTTCGCAAACTGCCATCAATCCCTATTTCTAGACTGTTTTTCTGATATTGTCTAGTCTTCCCCTAATCTATATGATCCAGACGTCTGAGACTGATGGCAGTGGATTCAATCACTTAGAATTTTATGTTAAAAATTAACTGTCTCATACAGATGAGCCACTTGAATGAAAAAGTCTGTAATGCTGCAAGCATTGTTTCCCCAAAACTCATCTGCAGCGAAGTGAAAACATCATTCACAGTTCAAAAATCCAACCACTCCTTTGGGACCTTTAAATAAAAAACGTGACTAAAAATCATAAGTAATAAAACATTTTTAATAGCTGTCAAAGTACTGCTGACAAAATGTAAGACAAAAAGTAAGTTCCCTTACTTCTGAAATGTTGATTGATCCCATTAACTGATGTCACAATTTTGCAATATTAAAACAGAGTGCTGAAAACAGGTAGCACACATTTGGTTTGAACATATGAGATCCTGGGTATGTACATACTGTGGTTGAAGTAATGTGTAAGGCAAACAGTAAAATTAATATGTTTTAACACAAGATGAATACATTTTCTTTTGGGATCATCTAGTTACTTAGCAACCAAGGAACAGGAATCAACCAGATAGTTCCTCAAGATTATATTGCTGCTATAAAGCGTGGAAGGACCAAACTCTGAAGGGCCAATGCAACAGCTGAGATCAGAAAGATGAATACAGATCTTATGCATTTTATCTGTGTGTGCGAAGAATTAACTTTAGACACTGTATACAAACATGAAAGATGCATTCATGAAAGCACCAAACTCACCTTTGACCCAACTGCATACTGCATTAGCATGTACCAATAATAGTTTATATGTTTTGCCTTATTTTTATTTAGTATTCTTTGATTGTATCTGCTATTAATACATTACATATGTACAAAATATCACGTATAGTCACAACACCAACCATTCATACACATTTAGACAAAACCCAATTTTGAAGAAACCCAACTCCTATTTATTAAAGTACCTAAGAACATCCAAAATCAGATTTTTACTTGAGTTTAACAATGAAAGTCTGTAAGCACTGCTCTTCAAAATCAAATCACTATCTTTTAATTTGGCAAACATTCACTTTGGAAAGCTTAACGTACCATTCCAGCCATTTTTACCTCTACATACAGTTGCAAAAATACACTTTTGTCATTAGATAATAGATACTTAATGAAGCAGAAAATACTTAAATATTTTTTTCTGTAAATTCAGGGACAGTTCAGGAGGATCAGCCTGTTTGGTTACAAAACCAAGTTTTAAATGTACAGATACCAGATGAGTGAACCACTGCTACAGTCCCAGTGGAAGAGATAATGAGCAAGCAGCTTACTTAAGTCAGAGATACAAAACAACTGTCGAACACAGTACAAAACATTTATTCTGAATACTTACAGTCTGTTGCTGACTGAAATTGAGAGGAAAGTGTCTGAGTTACTGCAGTCCAAAATTTGTACAAAATATCAGACTGGCCATCCTGATAGCAAGGGACAAAAGAAATGCAAGTTTCAAAACACAGTCTTTTCAAAGAGTCTTAAATAATGCAAACACTTCCAGTCAAAGCTCTTCAACACCACTGAGAACAAAAACAAAGTAAATGAAGTCTGAGAAGTTTTCCTCAAGTTTGAAGCTAGGAAAAAAATATTGGAGAAAACAAAAATAAAAGCTTCAGGCTTCTCTAAAATGGAATATTTTCCTTCAAGTCTGAGAGAAATGCTTCCAGCTCTCTTGAGGCACGAGTGAAGACCGAAACAGTAAACACTAGGGGCTGCGTTAGAAAGCCTCTTCGCACTACAGTGACCTTCATATTCGGAGGGGGGTCTCATGCTGGCTACATCACAGCAATTACTGTTACTGCCACTACAACACATTTGCAAACACCAACCAGGGACCGAAACCAGTGCTCTGCTTCCCACAGAACAGTTTTCTGTTTCTAAAAACATAGACACATGAAAATACAGCGAGCCTCACAGCTGACTCTCTACCACCTTGTGTCAGCAGGGCGGGCTGTCAGAAGTGGAAACACAGTAGCGCGTTCTTGCAAAAAGGAGGTACAAGAAATGGCAGGCTGTTTTCTTACTCCCCCCATCATCTTGCACTTATGCTCAAGCATTAAACCATGATACTGTTTTCTCTCTCTTGCTTTCTTCCTGTTGGTGTGACTGAGGTACAAAAAAATTACAAGAGATGATGATGAGTATCTTGTCCTATCCCACTAGTCAGATACTTGGAAGGCTGTCCAGTGTTTTCACAGGAAGAGGAAGCTCATGCTGAACAGAACTGCTTTCTTCATTGCATGGTATACATGTAATATTGACCCTACTGTACAAACTAACCTGTCTGACCAAACCACTAATAATAGTCAGAAAAAAGTACTCAGATGAATAAGTGAAACAGCAGCAGTGATGACAAATGTCAGGAATTCTAGGGATCCTAATGCTGGCACTTGGCTCACTCTGACAGTGTTCAAGGTTTTAAATCAAAGCACAACATTCACATCTAAACATGTTAAGCAAAGGGCTCAACACTGAAACTGGTGTCAAAGGTGGGATGCATTTCCTCAGCTTTCCCTTTGGTACTGCCAGTGACCTCACTAGGAGAAAAATGCAAAAAAACCCCAACCAAACAGCCCTAATTCTCATTAATAACACAAGCCCTTTCACAGTGTCAGTTCAACTTCTGTACTGCCCAGCATCACAGAGATTAGCACTGCCCAGCACCACAAAGAGGAGTAGATGAGCTATCAAATATAGAAGTCCAGCTACTCCAAACTGAATTATTACTTCATATGGAAAAGGAAAAAATAAATGCACTCTAATTGCTTCCATTGGCAAGTGAAGCAATGAAGGTTTTCAGAATGTCATTCATTAACACGGCACCACTGCATTCCACTTGAAGATCTGATAGCTGTAAAACTGCAAGTTCAAGGTCAAGCAATTAAAAAACTACCATCTTAAAGAATGGAGATAAAACCTGAAAATCTGTCAAAGGTACACGGAGACGCCAAAAAATAAAGGAAAAAAAAAAGGCAAAAAAACCCCAAACCATGATTATCCAGTAGAATTCTTTTAGAAATTCTGAGATTCAATAAGGAATTCATCCAACCCTACCCCTTATCTCTACTGATATTCAAAGAAAGATATAATTTATGGGTCTTGCGTTAAGAATTGAGAGAGAACATCTTTTATGCTGTTGGATTCATACTCACAAAATCTATGAGAAATAAGATAGAATACTAAAATAAACTAGGATGATGGAATCTCATTTTTGACACTAATGGATTTAGAAACCGAAGCAATTTATTCTATAGTTATGTTTGTGTTTTCTGCAAAATTGTACTTGATTTTTATAAATGGGCAAAGTAAAATTATAATATCAGACAACGATTTGGAAGGAACACTGCATAAAATATCTTCAGTATTTTTTGTAAATTTATTACTATAGCATGAACGTGAAATTACTCAGTTCCCCGTTTCACAGTTTCACATTTAAAACATGAAAACTACTATAAAACAAATGGCCTTTCACATCAACTACAGAGTAAATTAATTAGTTTTCATATTTTCTATCTGAACCTGGAACAAAGTTTGCCTATTCAGCATGGTAATTTAATTCAATTTCTAAATAATCTAATGGAGGTGGAAAAATACTTACAGAGCACTTTCAAACAACTTTTTTTCATTACTGTAATCACCATCTACACCTCTGTCATAGTCTCAGCAGAAAATGCAATTATTAAAGGGTCTGGAAAACAGACCTGCATGTAGTCCCTCACATCAACATTTCTATCTTAACTGTCAGATTCAACAGGATGACAAATAACAGTAACATACATGCGGCAATATTTAATGTCTTTGTGAAAATATAAAACTTTTGTATGCACCTATATATATATACATATATAATATAAAGTCATACGTACATACATACATATGTATGCACTCATGTAAACATCTGTATAGTAGCCAGAGCTGTACAATTAAGCCTCTGCCTATTACCTTGTGTCCTCTGGCCTGAGCAAATGGTGCTCATTAACTGTATCAGCATTTTGCAGTGAAGGCCCTCACGTCTCTGCTAACCAACTGCACTATGTATGAGGAGAAAGAGAGGGGGAAAGCTCTCTTTTCTCACATGGAAAACTCAAGTAACATACTGACTGACTGCACAGTCAAAAAGTTTAGGGGAAAAAAATATCAATGCCTCAGTTTGGGATCAACTAAAAACACCATCTACAAAGTCATTACTGGCTGCCTCTATAACGTAAGATACAGTACTTCACGCTGACCAGTGTCAAGATGCAGTCACTCTGGGCGTGAAATGCAGATGCTGATTAATAGCACACAGAAGACCATGTAAGAGTTTTAGGCAGGAACTTGAGAATACTATTGCCTACACATACACCAGGGGGTATTTAAGTGGGTGTACTGTAGCTACCAAAATTGCAATTCAGCAAGGCATTAGCATTAGATACTCCTGCTGGAGTAAAAAGTGGCATACACAACCATGAGAACCCAGAAACCATTTATTTATTTTGTGTAAACCTGTAATTTTTTTGCTTACACATTAACTCAATATATTATTTTTAAAGTGCTTTTAAGTATCTCGCTGCTTACTTTTTAAATAAGGTATTCTAATAGAGATTATATCTGTGCCTGCAGATCACAATGGAAATTATAATTTAACTATTTAAAATATAATGTGCAATTCCATTTTGAAATAACTGATACTAGAAAATTACATAAAAAAGGGTAGCAAAAGGAGTGTTTTTCTCCAGCTTAGTATAAATTAAAGCAATGTCCCCCCCCTTGTACTGGACAACTTCAAGGACTTAAGAAGGTGGAAGAGAAAAGGGCAGTACTGCTCGCCTGAAATGTGCACAGCACATCTACCAGCTCATCTTATTCTAATGGAAAGCTTATAAGCCTTCCCCCCCTATGCTTCATATAGCACTCTGAGCAACATCCCACAGAATCAGAAAGTAACTGCTCTTTTGGGCCTTTCACTTTCAGAAAATGTCATCTAGCTAAAATTGCCTTTGTGTCATCTTCCCATCTGTGGAGTGTAAGTAACGAATTTGGTCCTCCTCTACACTTACACCAAATATCTTCACTGGTAGACAATGTATGGGAGCATCGGGTACATCCAGATTAATGATTTAATATGTAAAAGGAATTCTTTTTGGTGCAAATCTGCCTTCTGTCTATACTTGCTGTCTTGCAGAACACACCAAACTATGTTAGTGGTCTAACTTCCACTATTCAAGGAATACACTACCTCATCATTAGCTTAAAAAGAACAACTTCTGCAATTAAATAGCTTTCTGTAGCATATCATCATATTTTTGTAACAGAACCCACAAGGATGTACTAATATTTTTATCAATTAACGTTCTGAGACTTTAAATTGGGAATTTTCCATTTCTCCTGCTTCTGGAAATGAAATAAAATTGAAAGATGTTACTTACACCCCCTCCAAAATAAAAATGCTTGCTTTGAAATCTAGTCACAAGCAGATTAACATCTTGTGATACAATCCCTTGTAGCAGGAGCAGCTGACAAGATGAGTAATGAACTGCATCCGATTATCTTTTCAGCTCTGTGGCAATCATTTTCCAACAGCTTCCTGTTCCATAACCAACAACACTGGGAAAAGGTCACCATTCTGTCATATTCCTGCCTCCCCATCAGTGCATGTGTTTAATAATGCAGAGAACACATAAACCTTTGGAATTTTAAACTGAGATCTAGGGCAAAACTGTTTCAGGTGCATATTGCATATACAGAAATCCTACATAAAACATCCAGACACAATTTAAAGTTTCTCAGATGGAAATTATTACATTTTAGCATATAACAGAATGCTAATTCCTCTTTCCATGCAATATGTTCTTTCTTCAACAAAAGAACCTTAACTGTAATTGATATCCAAAACTCAGCACAGGCAAGATTCAGGTTCACATATATATATTTTCCCCATCATGAAATACAATTAAAAATTAATTAAATCTATGAACATTAACTACAAGCAACTGTAGGACTAGAACGGCAAAACGGGATTTTCACCCAAAAGCAGATCCATTTAAGTCAGCATTTTTTAATTGATGGTACTATCCGTTCACAGCTTTAGTTTGATCTCACAGCAGAGAAAATCTGCACATAAACATATGCTTTGCACCACTACAAAATGGTTGGGAGTTTATGATCAGCCCCAGAACTGGCTATTTTTCATAAAAATCTGCTGTGAAAATGCTCCTGTACCTAAACTACATTTACATAAACTAATGATCTACCAACCCAAACTGGGAATTAAAAATAACTGTCACTGCTGTTCCTGTGCCCAGTGACCACTTTATTCCCCAGAACTGATGAGGATGAGCAGGCACTCAAATGATTTAGCAGCTCCTATGCAACTCCTCAGGCAGTGCAAGACAGCTTAGATCTGTTTTCCTCTTGTCAATTCTTTGCTTTCAGAAAACTGAACAACTGCCCAGTAACATAAACTAGGGCAACCCTCTGCTGTTCTGACCTACTGGACAGCTGGCCAGAACCAGGGGAAGAGAAAGACGCTTTACAGAGACATATGGACTATACACACTTTACTACTTTTGGAAATGTTATTCTTAGAAAATCCACTTGCATCTGTGTAGAGTAAAATAGAAAAAGGCAATGATCAGACTCCTGTTTGTCCCATCTACTATAATTTTACCCTTTTTCACACTGCTTAAAAATTCAGTACTCAATCACACATGCTATTCACACGGGAATTGCTTGCTCATGGAAATTACACACATAAATCAGACAAAACATGTCCAGCAGGCTAGACCACAAATGGCAATGAATTTTCTTGCAACTGAATAGTAGGGCTCCCTTTATTGTGTACATGAACTGGAGAAAGACCATTAGTGCAAGCCATAATTCAATAAAATTTACCCTTATTAGAATAATAGATGAAGGCTGTCTGGTTTTCTTCCATGGTATACCTTATTTATGTGAAATTAAGAATATGTTTAAGTGCTTTGCTGAATCAGGGCCATTATCAACAATCAGCAAAAAATGTGTTCACCTTGTAGAGAAACCATTCCGTTTCAACTATTACTACAAACTCACTACTGTCAATACTCTGCACAGACAATAATATTGTACAAATTTCCCACAAAAGAGAGGGTTTTAGATAAAACAATTAAAAATGCGTGTTAATACTGCATAATAACAGCGCCAGGAGATATCTGGACAGTGCTAGTTCATCCTGCTCTCTGTCCCAGCTCAAGAACATGAAGCTGAACATAGGCCTGTGCATTCCAGGTGACCACAGAGTAGCAAACTGTATTTTAAGATAAGGTTCTCTTAAGCAAATCTTTCTGTTGTAAACAAATAGAATTGAGTCTTTCCCCAATAATACAAGCATAATAACTGTGAAAAATTAATATTCTAATGGTGAAAGTTTAACAGTTTGATTCATTTAGGACAGGAAAGATCTACATTTAGTAGATGCCAAATTCTAAGCAACTGACTGGCCTTTTAGGAAGAGATTTTAAGCTGCAAGTCAATAGAATCACAGACCAGTTGATGTTGAAAGGAACCTCTGGAGGTCACCTGGTCCAGCCCCCTGCTAAAGCAGGGCCACCTAGACCAGGCTGCCCACCACCGTGTTTAGGGGGCTTTTGTATGCCTCCAAGGATAGAGAATCCACAACCTCGCTGAGCAACCTATTCCAGGGCTCTGTCACCCTCACAATGAAAAGGTGTTTCCTTGATGTTCAGAAGGAACCTCCCGTGTTTCAGTTTGTGCCCACTGCCGCTGGTCCTGTCACTTGGCACCACTGAAAAGAGCCTGGCTCTGTCCTCTTTGCACTCTTCCTTCAGGTATTCATATACATGGATGAGACTGAGCCTTCTCCAGGCTGAACAGTCTCAGCTATCTCAGCCTTTCCTCCCAGGAGATGCTCCAGTCTCTTCATTATCTTTGTGGCCCTTCATTGGACTCTCTCCAGTGTGTCCTCATCTCTCTTGCACTGAGGAGCCCAGAACTGGACACAGTACTCCTTGTGTGTCCTCACTGGTGGTGAATAAAGGGCAGGATCACCTCCTTAACCTGCTGGCAATCCTTTGCCTAATGCAGCCCAGGATACTCTTCACCTTCTTCACTGCCAGAGCACATTGCTGACTTGTATTCAACTTACTGGCCCCCAGGTCCTCTTCTGCCATGCTGCCTTCCAGCAGGGTGGCAGCACAACCCTCTAGGGCATCAGCCACTGATCCCAGTTGTGTGTCATCTCCAAATTTGCTGATGACTCTGCCCCACCATCCAGGTCATTAATGAAGGTGTTAAAGAGAACTGGGCCCTGTACTGACCCTGGGGTACACCACTAGTTACTGGTCCCCAGCTAGACTTTGCGCTACTGACCATAACCCTTTGAGCTTCGCCATGTAGCTGGGCCATTCATGAGCAACCCTACGCTCATAACAGGATCAGTTTCAGCACTTCAAAGAGAGGGCTGTTATAGTACATCGTGCAACAGAGAGACTGCAGATTCAACCGTCTTCTATGCAACGGCTGGTGGTAAGGAAAGGATTCAGATCAGTGTTCTTTTATTCTTATGGAATGAATGGGGGGGAACATACTTGCATGTTAAAAATTTCTTTTTTCAGTAGTCTTTATATCTTTAGTGCATTGTATTATAGTAGACTTGTTAAATAGTGTGAAGTATAGATTTGAAATTTAGATTAATGTTGCCTGTTCACAAGATTACAAGATTATCTTTGATGGAAAAAAACTAAAGGCTGACGGAATCCATATGCTAAGCCCCTTCCCATTACTCACATGGAAGTGACTTGATTTCACAGTTCAAAAAGTATAACCCATTTTCACTAACAGCTGCTAGTAAGTTAATAAACCAGTGACCAATAGTGAGCCAAGTACCAGCAGCATAAGAGCAAAGATATCTGAAGATCTGTATTCACAGCTACTCCACAAAGAAATTAAGGCTGCAGCCTGGAAAACTGATTTCAAGTCCCCTTAAACATAAAAGCAGAACAGCTTATCTCTTTTTTAAAAAACATACCAAACTACTAATTAACTTTGCTATTACTGAAATGAAATCTCTTGAGCTCTGTTCTTAATATAACTATTTAGTATCTGACATTAAATCTAAATTCAAGGAATGAGAATGAAAGTACCCCCCTTATTCAGTATTAGACAAGAATGCAAGAAGATGCTGAAAAGGCATATATTTATTTTTACAAATGTCTTTATTTCCTCCACACTGTAAATTTAGAACTTAATGAGTATAATTTCCCATCTGTGAATTATCATATTTGTGTGTGTCCAAAATAGCTATTCTAGCATTCAAATAATAAATCTGACCCACTGATTCTAAACTGGCTCCCACTTCATGACAATCACTTCCATCTTATTTTTCCCTGTAGAGATTTTGATACTTTGAGTAGAATGTGAAAAACAACTTTATTGTGAAGCCTCTTTGAAATGTAAAACAATATAGTGAATATTACCATGCAGCTAGTTGCTGCAGGCTCCTGAAATCAGGCTTTGCATACTAATACATACAGTGTTTTCTGTCTGTAATCAAAGGCTCTGCCATAAAGAAATGCGGGACTTGAGAACATTGCCCTAAAAAGAGAAGACATTTAAAGGACAGGCTAAATATTTTTTCCACCAATAAAGCAACAATGCAAATGATTTAACAATTTTGTGTGGCAAGATCTTATGGGACAGAAATAAGGAAATCTATTTGCACTATTTCTATAGCAACATAATTGCCAAATGTTAGACTGTGAACAAAAAGCCATCATCCTCAGTAGTGCAATTAATCAGCAAAGAAACAGAAAAATTCTGAGTGTGTTTTCAATAAACCTTTCTATCTTCTCAAAGTAGTCAAGATTAAATTTCTTAAAATAACAAGCACATTTAAATTTCAAATGTTGTCTACATTATATTACAATTATACAGTATATATCACAGGTGAACGGATGTCAGTAAATGACACCATGACTTTAAAAATTACCTTGATTTTTTTGTTTTGCTGGAGGGCACAGAATTTCATTACGCTGTGTTTATCAGGTTATACCCAAGGTGTAATAGTTTCTAGACTGCCAGCTGTAGTGCAACATTTTAAAAAGGTCTCTGTGCAGCTGACTAAAGAAACAATACCTGTTTGATTTTTTAAAATATAACCTTCTCAAAGGGAAAATAAAGTTAAGACTGCACATTTGCTTTATCAGAATACTACAATTCTGGAAATGATTCCTCAATTTTTAAGGAACAAAAATACTTAGGTCTTAAACAGTGTCCTGTATCTACAAAACTACTTAAAACATTAATTAATCCTCCCATATTCCTGCAAGATATGCATCAACTGGAAGTAAAAGGGCTTAGTGTTTCCAAAAGCCAGTATCTACTCAAGGGACTCAACAGCTTTCTTCTAGCCAGAGAACTGATCTGGTATGTACAGCAGCAATTCCAGCTACTCTTTCACCTTGACTACAACATACCCCATTCAAAGGTAAAAGGGTGGTTCATTACCAGACCCACTCAGTCTGAAGTTGTTCAGGTAAGATTGACAAGAATGATGATAGAAGGCAGCACTTCTGGTAAATGCATTTCTATTCCAACAGCAGACGGAAAAACAACTGACTTACTTAATTTTCAGTCATCACCTAACAGCATTTTACACAAACCCCACCAAGCCAAAACTGAAAAGGAATCTAGTAACCCATGCAACCCCTACACTCTCCCCTTTATTTGCAGCTGCACACTTCTGTCACAGAAACGGAATTAAAGTTCTACAGAAAATACCATGTCATTACAAAACCACTGCGCAGGCTCTGACCCTCCTATTTGAATTAGAATCAAATTAATTTTAGCATGGCTGTCTGGCCACAACGATCCATCCCATACTAGAATCAGGACTTTTGACTGGTAAGACCTTTTTGGGTTATTTTAAGGGAGACCTCAAAAATCTTGCAACTGAATTCAGTGGGTTTGAAATGAAGAGCATCTTCATATTTTGGGGATCAAAAACCTGCTCTGTCACCTGTGTTTAGATCTCTACAAAGCACCTTGCTGAAATAATAAACAGAAAACACTGCAGAAATTACAAGCAAGTAATCCAATTCTGCTTCTACAAAAAAATACTGGAAAATAAATCACATACTTGTTATAATAGGTGAAAAACAGATTATTTTCTGAATTCACATAAGGCAGTAATTTGATTATTTTTCATTTTTTTCCACTTGGGATTATTTTTTAATTAGGTCAACTGAATGTGAATATGTGATGTTAAATGTGAATAATTTCAAAGCAGCGACATTTTTTAACAAGTCTGGACAGGAAGGAGAAATAACAGGGTGAAATGTAAGTACACTTTGGGCAATAAACATTTCTATTTCCCATGTATATTCTTTATCTTATGTAATGATGAGGACATTTCCTTCTATATCGTTAACACCTCATACTGCCAGCGTTGACAACTCAGGAAAATAGTCTGCTTACTCACCAAACATTCATCAGGAGTGACAATGACAAGAGCCCTCCACAAAGTACAGAATAACACTCCCTACAACTCTCAGCTTTATCCAGAGCTTACATAAATGACTGGGGTGTGCTAACAAGCAGATCAAAGGCGATCAAGGGCAGATCTGCCACACAGATCTCTCACAGCGAGTACCTTCTGCCCAGGCTAGAGACCCCAGCTTACCTTTTCTATTCACCATCCCAATCCCACCCTACAAAGTTATCTGTTGCTTTTAAGGCTGCTTTCACTCTGCAGAACTGTTTGCTGATGCCTATGTAGGAGTGAAGGACCCAAAATAGATGAGGATCAGAGATCATTTTCAACTCTTCTACAAGGGGCTTAGAGGGATTCTTATCTCTCAATTAGGAAGGTGGCTGTCATGGAAAGATAAGTTCTGCTGTGACTTACACTGAAGTCAATTGTAGTTTAGGTATTACAACAGCTGAGGCAGGATTAGTCACTACACATTGAAAAAGAGAAGCAATAAAGCAGAACAAACTGGAGTAACCTATTAGCTCTTCAAAGGTAAATTAAATAGTTGAAAGAGGGTATATAAATAACCAGTCATTAGGTGAACAAAAATAACAGTTTTATGTTATTTAAATCTTATTTGTAATTTTAATTTTTACCCTCAACATCGCGAAAACAATAACTCTATATTTGGAAAAATATATAAAATTTATTCTCTATTCATTTTCCCCAAAACTAGAAATCAAAACTTAAGGAATTCTGAATTCTTTTAGCCTTGCTCCTCAACTAAAATCTAGTCATTAAAGGTGTTTTAAACCCACAAAAAAGTCTATTCACTGCTAAAAGAAATTTATTTCTCCTTTAAATATCTTGCAGATCTTTTCTGGAAATTAAATATGCAATTTTAGTATTTACAGATTAATAATGAATCTATAGCTTATTACTAGTATGAGATATAACAGTTTTGCATTCATTTCATATTGTGGGAAAAGATACAATACCAAAATCTACATCTGCAAAGGGAAGGAGTGGAATAAAGTGCAGTGTAAATTTAATCTCCAGATTCTTCCACGAGAACCATGTAAACCTGGTTATGTCACTTAACTCTTGGCCATGTCTAATGGTGGAAAAATTTGGAAGTGAGGTCTGTAAAAGCGTAGAAACGATGCAGGAGCTGTCATGGCCCTCGTGCTGAACTCCAGTATCTATAAATTTTACAAGTTCTGTGTCTCAGTTTCTACATCTGTCAGATTATGATTTTGTTTCCTTTATTTCTTTAACGAAGACTTTTTGTGACTCCTTTAATTAATTAGTCAAGTGTTTTTAAAAATACATTTTTAGATACAACATGATACAACACTACAAAATGGTATGATGGTAACAGGTAATTAGAAGGCTGGAAAGCACATGTATGAGATCATAATACGAAACTGGAAAAAAAACAGGCTGTGCTATCTGTGAAGTGAAAACCACAAATAAATCCGCAAAAAACGGGAAAAAGAATGAATAAAAAGAAAAAAAAAGGGAAAAGAAAAAAGGCAAGTAGCTTCCTTGCTATTAAAGGATTTGTGCTTTAAAAAGGCTGGGTCTCCTCCTCTCTCATGCTTCCTAGGATGATACTTGTACTGCAGTAATCAAAACAAGGAAGCAGATGGACAGGCAAAGTGGTACTGCAGCTGCTGCAGAAGATGACTATAATAATAATGTTGACATCAGTAACAGTAATTAGTGCACAGACTGTAGTAGAGTGGATGATTCGTTTTTCTATCTTCTGGTGTGGGCATGCAGCCCTAGAAAATGGGTATAATGTTAGTACCTTTAGTTTGGTTTGTTTATTTGCTCAGTTTATTAATGAAATTGAATATAAAAGGAAAATCCAACTTTTCTCCCTTTCCAGAACACGTGCTGAGGAAAGCATGTTGTTTCAGTTTGGATTAATACAAGGCAGAATCTTCATTAGTAACTGGCAAAATACCAATTTCTTACTTATATCTATTTTCAATGTACACAACAATCCATACTCTTCCATACAGCCATCTGTACATACACTCTTGAATTTCAGCAGCATGTAGTACTTGTCAGGTTTTGTCTAAACAACAGCTCTACTGTTTGATGTGACTTTACCCGTCTGCAGGCTAGTGCCATAGCTTCTCCAAGGGACACTAGAACAAATGGTGTAACTGTCTGAAGGGCCACGAAAAACACTGTGCTACACTGAACCACCTAGGGTAAGAAGAAAGTAAAGCATCAGTATTGTCAGCAGTACCATGTCATGAGTTCTGGTAGCATCAGACAAGGATGTACCACTGTCCTGAGTTCAGCAGTAGCAGTCATTTTTCTCCTTCTTAGTCGCTCGTGCAGTGCTGTGTTTTTGACTTTTGGCCTGGGAACTCTGCTGATAACACCAATGTTTTTAGTTACTGCTCAGTAATGTTTACTCTGACCAAGGACTTTCTGAGTCTCATGCTCTGCCTGGGAGGAGGGGAAGCCGGGAGGAAGCAGAGGCAGGACACCTGACCCAAACCAGCCAAAGAGGTATTCCATACCACAGCACGTCATGCTCACTATATAAACTGGGGGCAGTTACCTGGAAGGGCTACATCAACTGCTCGGGTCGGGCTGGGTATCAGTCGGCGGGTGGTGAGCAGTTGTATTCTTCTCCCTTGTTATTCCCCTTATCATTATTATTATTGGTGGTAGCAGCAGTGGTTTGTGTTATACCTCAGTTACTGGACTGTTCTTATCTCAGCCTGTGGGAGTTACATTCTTTCAATTCTCCTCCCCATCCCTCCAGTAGCAGGGGGACGAAGGGGGAGAGTGAGCGAGTGGCTGCGTGGTTCTGAGTTACCGGCTGAGCTTAAACCACAACAACCACTAATCCTTAGCTGCCTCACTGAGAATGACAACTGCCCAGCCTGGTGTTATACTACGCCAAAACACCCATTGAAGAGCAAACTACTCGAAGAGTGGTAACTGTGGAGAAATACAGCTATTTGGTTTTATTTGGGAAATACAATTTGTCAGTTAGATACAATCCTGCAGTATGAAGTCAAAAAAAGGGAAGGAAGGCTAATCAGAGAGATCACGAAACATGCTTAGCACAGCATAACCCAAATGCCTTTTATTTTATTTTCTAATGAGTTTTTCCTTACTCTGCATCTATCTTCAATTGAGACTCATTTTCCCTATTCATTTATTCTCCAAGATTTCCTTTGGTTTCCCTCTATTATCATCCTCAAGTGCTGTTCTACAAAAAACAGAAGAGTGAAAGTGAGAAGCACAGGCTCATGGTGGGAGCCATTCATGAACATTGAAAGCTCATTTATCTATGCTCCCTTTCCATATAATCTCTGCCTGAGGCTTCCAGAGTCCTTCCTTCTGTCTCCAGCTTTCTATGTGTCTCCTTAAACATCCTGATCTACTGAAGTGCTCCACACAGGCAGCAAAGAATTTTCTTGCCAGATGAAACTTTTTAATAAAGAAAATATGCTAAAAGTTAATAAATCTTTTGAGATGGTTGGTTGGTTGGTTGGTTGGTTGCCTTTTTTCACAACACAGAAAGAGAAGCTTGAAGTGCCTCAAAAAGGTGATGTTCTGTGCAACATCTTTTAGAGATGGTTTTAATAGACAAACTCAAACGTTGTATTTAACCTTCATTATTTGCTTTCACTGTTAAGACCACCTTTGCATATGAAGAGTTTCTACAACATATTTCAAAAATTAAATTAATGCAAATTAAAAATCCAGCCATAAACTTTGAAAAGGAGATGTCTGCATAAACACAGCTTTTGTTTTTGTTTCTTTTCACCTACTAAGGTGGATGAGATAGCTTCAGTAATTCTGTTCCTAACATTGAGTGAGACCATTAATCAGTTTATTCCAAATATGAACAGAAAACAATGCAGCTGAATGGAAAAGAACAGGTATTCAAAAGAACAGCCATGATTATTTTTCAAGGAAGAAATTGCCAAGAAGTAGAGAAACAGATGGCTGAAAGTGTAGATGAAGACACGTTCTCCTATGCAAACTAACAGAATTAATTAATTACTCAAATCACATGGTATTTTATGGAATGACATTAATGATCAGTAATAAAAACTGACAGCAGTGTCTTATCAGCTCCCTTTAAACAAAAGAAATTATTATAAAAAGAACATGTTTACACCCTACAGATGTAACCCACAGACCATAAACATAGCTTTCAATGTTAGTTTGACTTGCAACACTTTCCCATTAGTTTAATTACATAATTTTTATGGAAATGTAAAACTGTAAATAAAAGCATTCTCTCATCTCATTTTCCTTAACAGAACCACTAAAACATATCCAGCTACATTAAAACTTTACCTTAACTATTTCCTCTATGAAGCAGACGTGTGACACAGGATCTCTTTTCTTTGTCAATACTTTCTGCAAATGCTGCACCTGTAAGAAAGAATTTATTGAGAGGAAAAGTGACATCTAATATCTCATATGCAAAACTGCATGTCTATAAAAACAGAAACGCGCTGCTGAGTACCTGTCCGCAAGCAGCACAGATCTGATCCATGAGTTTCTCCATGTTTGTCCAGAGGGCTGCTCGAAAAGCTGCTGTGTTCCCAGGTGTTGGCATAGCAGCTCTACCAGGGCCACCTAAATGGTTTTTAAAAACACAGCAGCATATTTTAGCTTTCCAATATGAAAATTTGTTTATAAGAAATACAGATCTGTACACTCCGACATAAGGTTGGGGTTTTTTAATTCAAATTCTTTATTGTGAGGGTGGTGTGTTCAAGGCCAGGTTGGACAGGACTTTCAGCAACATGGTGCAGTGGAAGGTGTCCCTGCCTGGATCTTTGATGTCCCTTCCAACCCAAACCATCCTATGTTTCTAAGAAAATAGCTTCAAAACAGAGCTTTGTGAATGGCCTCAGCTGTCTGACTGACAACTCAACTAAAGAAGAAGTCAAACAAACTCTGAAGTTCAGTGGGGATAGTTCAATGTTCGTCACCGTTACATGTGTTACCAATTCAGACCTCCACAGAGACATCAAGGTAATGTTAGTGAGCACTGTTGCCCAATGTAGTAAGAAAGTGAAATGGCAGAGACAGTAGGTGTGAAAAATACATGTATTACCAGCTCAGAACTGAAACACATGGCAAACTGCTATAATAAGTGATAATCTATCTGAAGGACATGCAGCTTCTAAATCATCACTTTCTTTGAGAGGGGCTGTATTTCTTTCTTTATGCTAGTGATTATGGCTTTGGACCCCCAACTTGCTGCAAAAAGAGAAATTAAGTTTATTATTGCAACATTCCTTTGTATTGAATATACTACTTTGAAATTACTTCCATCTGATAAAAGCACCACAATGTAGCTACAGGCTTATTCCACTGCTTGCAAATAATGTCTACCTGTGATACTCCCATCAACACAAAGAAAGCAGAATTTGGATTCATCTTTCCATGACAAACTGCTAAGAAAATGCTGCAAAGCTGTAAACTAAGGAAGACAATTTTCTGGTCAAGTGAGGAAAAAAGGAGGGGCTTGGGGAAGAAGGAAAATGTTTAAGCCCAATAACAACAAGCAGACTTCGGCTTTGTATTAGATGATTTCAGAGACATGCCTACTTTGATCCTCTACTGGTGAAAGCGAGCAGGGAAATGTTCCTGTAACAAGCTTGGATGTGTGAGTTTCTTCCATTTGACAATATACTATACTCCTGCCACAAAAAAAAACCAGTTATCATTCTCTGTAAAACAAGTATCATACCTCTTGTAACTGTTTGAGATGGTTGGGTCAATACTTTGATATCCAAAGCATTTTTAATGTTCTCCTCCAGTACTGTGCAGTATCCATCCACCACATTAGCAATGGTATCTTTCAAAGTCCCAAGGTTATGAAAAACCTGAAGAGCAGTTCCCACTTGAGTAGGATTCTAGAGAAAGAAGATTTTCAAAATGAAATATTATCTTTAACTGTACTATAGGGGATTTTTATCCATGATGAGGCATCATTTTGCTGGGCAAGCTCATCTTTAAGTTCAGACTGCTAATTCATTTAACATTAAATAACTGGCATCCTCACTGTATAATAGAGAACAGAAGATAAAGGAGAGGACTGATGTCCCTTGATTGCTTAGCAATGCTTTGCTTAGCTTTATTTGGTACTATTCTCTGAATAATGAGAATGGAAAAAAACGAAGAACTAGAAGCACTGCTGGCAGTATCTCACCTGGGGTGAGTTACCAGTGATTGATCCAATAATTCCAAGGTTAGTTACAATACAGCTATATTAAGCTATGGTATAGATAGCAATATTGTTTAAACATGTACATGCGGTCTGTTACAGTACTGTGATTTAAGTGCCAAACAGTTAATTAAATGTGATACAGGCTTAAAAAAAAACCCCTACCAAGTACAAGCAGAGGCAAGCAGGTCATGCCCCTACCACTGACTACCGCAGAATTTAAGCTTGTATTTCTACATTTTTATTTCTAATGCTGACAACTGTCCTGGGTTCAGCAGTAGCAGTCATTTTTCTCCTTCTTAGTAGCTCGTGCAGTGCTGTGTTTTTGACTTTCGGCCTGGGAACTGCGCTGATAACACCGATGTTTATAGTTACTGCTCAGTAATGTTTACTCTGACCAAGGACTTTCTGAGTCTCATGCTCTGCCTGGGAGGAGGGGAAGCCGGGAGGAAGCAGAGACAGGACGCCTGACCCAAACTGACCAAAGAGGTATTCCATACCACAGCACGTCATGCTCACTGTATAAACTGGGGGCAGTTACCCAGAAGACTGAGATCACTGCTCGGCTGGGCTTGAAATCAATGGGTGGGTGGTGAGCGGTTGTATTCTCTTCCCTTGTTATTCCCCTTATCATCATTATTATTGGTGGTAGCAGCAGTGGTTTGTGTTATACCTTAGTTACTGGACTATTCTTATCTCAGCCTGTGGGAGTTACATTCTTTCAATTCTCCTCCTCATCCCTCTGGGAGCGGAGGGGGCGTGGGGGGGGTGGAAGGGGGCAGAGTGAGAGAGCAACTGCATGAGTTATGGCTGGGCTTAAACCATGACAACAACCAACAAAACCAAACCCAAAACACCCTCAAGTATATCTGCATGGTTCACAGTTTTTCCGAAATACAGGAGAGTGAAAACTATCCAAAAGCTGTTCAGGTCCATTGTTCAGGAGACCTTTGATTAAATCTGATGATAATTCCACTGAGCAACACTAAACACTGGCATGGGTGCTATTCAGCAAGAGAAAGGCCTCAAATTATTGCCTTTGGAAACTAAGCACTGTCATCTGTACACTCAATACTGTTTTTTATTTCGCATTCACATGCAATTAGTGGAGGGGGCGATCAGTTGATCATACACACATTAGAGATGCAGTCTTTTGTCATTTTTCTTAGTGACTTCTGCCAGCAGTAAAGAATATGGTCCGGCAGAAATCCTGGCACCTAGACTGGACAGAAGCATCTGAGACCACAGGCACGTCCCACTAGAAACCCTGCTTTGACTCTCCTCTGGCAGTGAGATGTTACACCACTGCACTCTTCCTGCTGGTGGCTGCAGCAGTAGTTGTTGGAAGGTCTGCTGTAAGACCAATGCAACTCTGCTTCATCTTCCCCAAGTCACAGTTCTTTTCAGCCAGACACTCCAGAGTTAAAGAAAGAGAGAATGCTCATCTACCTTTCAAGTGTGGGGAACTTGCATCGAGACCACAGCAGTAAAGCTACAATACAGCTGCTGAGGATTCACTTGCTGGTACATCCACCTACTGCAACAGGTTTTCTTATCCACTGATGAACAGTGCATTCTCTTCAAACCTGTTTCAGAGGTCACAGCACTATAACTACACATTCATGTCATGCTTTATAGGGTTTCTGCAAAGATCAGAACCATAACTGAAGCAAAAAAAGCCAGATCCCATCTCATTTCCCAAACCCAAAGAGGTGTTTCCAGGTTCAGTGGAAAGCAAAGGAATATTAGGTTTGCATATTACGGTTTGCAGACCATACACTAACTGTACCAGTGTCTGTTCCCAAACAGTGTGGGAATTAATGAACATTACCAGCATAGTATTATGGGTCTGGGACTTGTAGGTTTAGTTTTTTTGACAAATGAGTATACTGTAAAATTTCTAAGCATCCTGTGGGTGTTTTTGTGGAGGTGGGAAAGTAAGCCATAAAGACTGGGAGATTAATGGGATGTCAGAAAATGAAGAGTAGTATAATGAAAGGAGGGAATCTGGGGACAGAATGAACAAGAGAAAGAAAATATAAATGGTAAGAGGATGGGGAATATAATGAAAAGAAACTGGAAAGAAGAAAGAGAATGAAACTGAAAGGAAGAAAAGCAAAGATGTAAGAGACTCACCTCATTTACCAGTCTTTCCTGTTTGAATTGTTCTAATTTTCATAGAATACTTGCCCAATTATAAAACCAGGCAGAGAGTCAGTAACACAAAATCAATACCTTACTACTATGGTTTCAGTCAAACACTAATGATCATATATAACCTAACAAAAAAACAGAACAGCATCAAAAGGTGAGCAGGGCACTCTCCAGTCTTGAATAACCAATGGCAAGATATTTGCTTTCCTGACAAACAGGCAGTACAGGCACAAATAATTTCAGGCAGCAGATGAAACTCAGAGCTCCCACAGCATAGTTCAGCAAACTAACTCTGAAGCTACTGGTCAAAAAAGACACAAAAACCATGCTCAAAAAGACCCTGAGCTATGTTTCAAAGAAAGTGGATTTAGCCAAAAGTTGTCAATTCTATTTGAACTTAGGAATAGTTAAGAATAACCAAAAAACATTATAGAAAACTGCTATTCACTCTAAGTATCTTCCAAATTTAGTATCAAAGTTAAAATCAGAATAGAACAAAGATTATGCAGGTAGCCTATTTCTTATTTGCTTAAAACTGTGGACATGGCCACTGACAGAGTTCTAGTTCATGTATTCATCTTGTTCAACAGGAATTAGAGATATATTCAATATATCAATGTACAATAAAATATCTTTTTTATTTGTTTCATATACAGCATTTTTCTTTCCTTGAAAAACAGTGTGTTTTATATGCCCCAGACAGGCTATATAAAGTCCATTGTTGGTTTGTCACTAATCCTAAGAGAATTGCATTTTTTATGCACAGATAGTTTCTGGGTTTAGACAATATGTTAAAAAAAATGGGGCATCTCTTGGGACAAAAAGTATTATGTGGAAAGAAAATGTTGGAAAACAGCAAGAAAACAAATGACGGTACTTTCAGGCTTGCATATACATCTCAAAATTGGACAGTTTATCATTAATAAGGACAAAATTCTGAGAATCAGTATTGCAGAATTTGTCACTATCAACAGACTTTATTTATAAGAATTTGCCCCTAGCATTTAATTTTTATTTGAGAAAGCTTAAAGCTAAACATTTCTGAGATCCAAAAGACTGCCAATTTTTTATCAAATGGAAAGCATGTATTCAAAGGAAAAATAAACTGACTACAGAAGTCATTTACAATGGGAAATGGAAGCACATCAGGGAATAATATTCAGAACATCTATCCAACAGGAACAACAGGGAAAATAATATAACTATTTTTAAGATGGAATTTAATGAGTTTATTAGCAGTATTTTATAATTAAGTTGCCTGCCACTGCAGGCAACTACACTTAACAATTTCTCCTTAGAATCTATGTTTGCAAGATCCTATTCTCCTTTGTAAGTGTCTTGCTCAGTAAATGAAGGCTCAGAATTAATACCAAGCACAAAGCAGGACGGTTTTACTATTCAAAAATGTATGGGCAGTTAGAGCAACAAGAAGACACAATTCTGCTTCTCACAAGGTAGTTAGTGTCTTACAGGAAAATACCCTTTTACACAATAGATCACCATCCTAGAAATATTTGTACATATGCAAAGAACTTTAAGTTATGACAATCAAAAGAGTAGGGAACAAAGGAAAATAGTACAGCATTTAGTAATATGTTAGCAGTATGGTATAATCTAATGTGCATAAACACAACCATATACAAGCGAAACAAAACCATGCCCCATGAACTGTAGGCCTACAACACTACCTACTCCAAGACTAACCATAGTGATCTTCAGATTGCAAAAATTATAATGAAATAGGGGGGAAGGAGAGATGGAGTTAAGTCCACCAATAATACACTTCTCCATTCAAAGTGCTCTTCCATCTGACATGTCACAACAGAATACGTTACAGGTATATGGAAACTATAATTTTCAGAAATTTAAGAGCTTAGAAAGATTCAGTGAATCATTAGTTCAACATATCAAGAAAATAAAAAATGTCATCTTGCTCAAAAGCAAGTTCTACCATGAAAGCAACTCACACAAATATTTAAGAACATTGACATCCTTCAGCTTCCATCAGACAACACATTAAATATCTTGGTCAGAAGGGTGATATTTGCCGCCACTTGAAAAAAGGCACAGATGTTTCAATTTCTGTTTTAGCAAAACATAAAGATACATTCAGCAGCAACTACGAAGAGATGCGTTTGCTCAGTTTCTCTATCACTGAGAACTGTTGATTTTACTAATATAATTTTTGATTCATTTTATCCCATCCCATTTGGTTCTGTAGACTACTACAGACAAGAAGAAAAGTAAGTGACATGCACTCATAAAATATGAATGGTTTTTCCACAGTTTTATCATATGGTTATTTGCTAGAGTAGGCAACTAGACTCAATAACTGAGAAGACACTGTCCAGTCAAGCACAATATTTACAGCCATTCTGCAGAGCAGAACGCCATTTGATCACTTCCTTTCCCACAAAGATAACACCTTGTGAAGACTAAATAGAAATACCATTAGATACTTAGATAAATACATATCATATTTCTCATTTGAAAATATCTCCTAGGATGGAACCAAGTCATTTTTTTCTGTCAACTGCCAACACTGCAACTATTTTATACTGTATTCTTTTATGATTGCCACTGGTGTTATCAGAACAATCTTCTGAAAGCATGGCTAAATAAAGAGCAATATTCTTTTTTATCATTAGAAACACAGCTTGGATGAGCAAGCCTGCTCCTCACAAGGGAATGTGGTGATGACACTGAGCTAATTTGGAGACAGGAAGATTCCTAGCATAAGGCTGAACCAAAAAGGAAACCTGGATGACAGGCAAAACTAATTGGCTCAAATTGGATACAAATACAGCTTTCAAACTCACATTCTACTTTCTCAGGGTATGGGATTCACCATGTGCACCTTTCTTCTCCCAACAGTGCTGGTTTAGGGAACTCCACATCAGCATTCCAATGTGAATCTGTCCCATATGACCCCATGCAGGGTTTTCACCTATCAACTTCCCTTTCAAATGAAGATGTGTTAATTGCCCAGAACATGTATGGTCAATACTACCTGTGACAATTACAACTACTTTCATAAAGAAGTAGTGTTACAAATGTAATTAACTGCTAACTGTCATGTAGTTAAATTTCACAAGTGCCCGCACCACATAATCAGAACGGTTTTCTGAGTAAATGTTCTTTCATGTGACAGTTCGGCAGTGCCACATATGGAGAAGTCAAACCTGGAGTAGTTCCTCACTTAGAAAAAGAAAGTTTTTGCTATATGTGTATTTATACACACACATATACATATATGTGTATATATACACACACATATTACTAAACAGGTGCGATTTCAGTGTGCTGCCGCATCCTTACCCCTTATATGGTAAAACATTTACCATGTCCCATACACAAGCACTCAAAGCAGAACACAGTATGAAAAGAACTACATATGTTGCTCAGCTGAAGGAAAATACATTATTACTAATAAGTCCAGGTGTCATTTCAACAGAGTGGTCTGACATTGTGGCAAGCAAGAAATACTATGAATAATACTCAGAACAAAACCACACACGTTCTTCTCGCCATCAAGAAATCATCAACATTAAAATTCAATAACCCTAGAATAGGATACACACTGAAATAACCAGACTTGTAGACTAACATACATTCTCTGGCAGGAAATACAAAAGGTTCTTGCAGTCCTTTCCAGAATAAATGCAAAAATACTTCCAGAATGATACTTCTAAGTATCTTTGACGGGCATTTGGTAGCAAATATTTTAATTTGATAGCAGATTTACTATATTGGGAACTATTTCAGTTACTTTTCTCTGTTTGTTTCACACAGCTCATTTTGATTGTATGAGATAGCAGTTGCAACTTCCAACACAGTACAGCTTTACAAGGTCAGTTAAATAATCCAAATAAAAAAGACCCCTTGTGAGACTGATAATCCTCACTTTCCCCTCTTGCCACCATTACAAAACACTGCCTCCTTCAAATAATTTTCCCATAAATAACATTACTACCCCTAATGACAAGTACTATTACTTGAAGACTGGGTGATTTAGGAAGGGTTTGTAAGCTCTTGCAGCTACCACTTACAAGTAGTTCTTAGTCATTTCTTACAGACACCAAAAGTGAAAAGAGTGAGAAGGAAAAGTTGCGATTCAATTTCATGAGCTCAAGCAGATAAGCAGTGAAGGAAACTCAGCCACCTCAGTCACAGCCATGGCAAAATGACTTACTGAGCAGAACTAATAATTCACTGAGAATTGTTGAAATTCCTGCTCTGCAGTATCGCTCAGCTATTTTAAATGCAGGAAAATTAATAAAAAGCTAAAAGTAAAAATTAAATGCCAATGAAATTCAGCTGCAGTCTAAAAACAGTATTTTATTTCATTTCCAAAAGTCCATGTCTAAAAAAAATTAATTGGTACATCACAACTCCTAAAAATGAACCTGCTTAGGGAAGCATGTCTCTATGTTCATTAGCACTCCATCTGTCTTTTGCACTGTTCATCTTTAAAATCTGAGCAATACACAAAATGGTCAGATTGACAATGTAAAGCCAGAGAATATAGACTTCTTTCTAATGATTTTCCAGTTCTTCCTGTTTTGACATTTGCAGTCTTGAGAGGAGTGAGAGGTTAAGATGTTATAATTTTCTATAGAAGGTAATACTGACATAACGTGCTGGCTAGACTCCAGAAAAGCACATTTTAAGCTGTAAGAGGCAAGAATCCCAAAAGCAAAACATTCAAATATGGTTAGGTTATCATATCTACCTTCTGTGAGCCCGTATTTGGAATACGCAACTTCGTTTGGTAGAAGGACTTCCACAGGAAAGGAAAACAATCATAAAGCACAGCCATAAAACTGATCATGTCCTCAAACTAGGTCAGACTTTTCTTTCTTAGAATAACAGGAAGTAAATAACAAGAAGTGTTGCACTACAAAGGTTGGGGGGGGAGAGGGGGGAGAGAAAAAAAAAGCGGCAATAAAATACTAGAAAGCAAAGAAGCAAGATTTTTCAACACAGCTAAACAGCTTGCCAAAACACTTATTCTCTATAATAGTGTAATCAAAGCAACAGATGGCTAAGAGCTAATGGAACAGAAAGGCATCAGGAACTGTTGTAAAGAATTATCTCATGAAACATCAAGCAATATTCCAAAGTTTACCAAGCCTTAGGCTATCAACGTGACAGCAATTTCGAAGAAAGTATCTGGCACCTCTGAGAACAGATCAGCTAGATCAGCTAGACCATAACAATTACAAATTTCATCCTACAATGCTGCATTTGAGTGTACAAAGGGTACAAATGCAGAGTAGAAATCATACAAAATGATAAAAACTAATAGGCAACATGGAAACAGGCATCTGAGCCAAATCAAGCTTCTTAAAATGCTTCTCTTATGCCTTACACAACTCCACCAACCTCTAAAGCCCTCATCAATAAAGAACCAGTTGCCTAGTTAATCTAAAAATGTGGCTTCTCTATTAAGAACATAGCTACCACTTTATGATGAAAGTCAGAGTAAAGGGGAAGGTTTCAGCACCTCCCTTGTGCAACCTTGACTTGCATCTGCTGACTCAAGTCCTAAGCACAAAAGTATAAGGACACAATCTCATTACTAATTCTGATCTTTGGACAGCAGCTTGTGACCAGATGTTTTCTCACACCTCACAACATCATTACGTACGTGCTCACTCTGTTAACTGGTTGAAAAAAAAGCCATTACAAAACAGAAATGTCAGGTTTTGCTTTTAACTCAGTCTTAACAATTAAGATTAGGAACCAGCTATTGAAGGGTTATAATATTCTTCTTCTCTGTTTACAAAAAAACCTTCAAGTTCAGAAAAAATATCCTTTAAATGGTATACTCTGAATGATTTAAATAGCTACCAAAAGCCATCTGGGTTTTCTTGTTCTCTTGCTAGTCTTTGCAACAACATAATCATTACCTATGCAAGTGACAGTTTCTCATTTCTGAAATCTGTGCACCTCCTGTCAACAGCTCCAAAGTGCCCTTAAATACTTAAAAGGAATGAACTTTAAAAAGTTACTTTAAATTCTTTTCAATTATTATTTTCATATTCAACTACAGACAGACCTCCATCAATGTCAGGTTCACGCTGGGTCACATTTCAGAACACTTTTTTTTCTTAATACAAAGTTCAAATTCCTTGATCACCCATCTAAAGGAAACTTCAGCTCTGCAGATAATTTGGTGAAGAATCACAGAATCACAGAGCAGTTGAGGTTGGCAAGGACTGCTGGAGATTACCTAATCTACCTCCCTGCTCAAAGTAGGGTCTACCAGATGAGGTAGCTCAGGGCCTTGCAAGGCAGAGATACAGTAGCTCAAATGAGCCAGAAGACATCCTTCTCCTGCTCCATTTTCCCTACCTAGATCTGCTTACAGTTCCAGGAAAATCTAACAATGGACTCATGCAGTCATTTTCACTGAGTTTCACAGAGGCCAGACTGAAAGAGAGCAAGTGTCTGTACAAACACCAAACAAAACATCTTTAGTGCTGGCAGCGTTACCAACCCCCTGACAGTAAGATCAGCCTTCCAAGCCCTCTTGCAAATTTGTCCACTGGGAGAAGCATGACAAGACTGACCTATTTCTGTTACAGATGCTACATTTAAAGAAAAATATATATTTCTAGTGTTTTTAAAAAAAAATGGGTAGTCTCTTTAAAAATAAATGGGCAACATTATATTATACAAGAACTTTACTATGAAGAAAAAAAATCTTAAGTCATCTAAATGAAAAGAAAAACTGTGGCTAGCTTTGCCTGCAGCTTGCATATGCATCTGGGATCCAGTTCTGCTACTGAAAAAAGCCAGTCCCCATCCCTCACTTCATCTATCTGCCAGTAAAGCATTTTAAAACCTTCACACAAGTAAGAACTTATTTGGGCCAATACCTGCAGAAGAAAAGAAAGGAGATAAAAGAGGAGAAGAATAAGCAGTTAAGTGCATAACTTGTTCCACACAGAGGACATTATTCACCACCTAGGAACTACAGCATCTTGATGCAAGATTTCTCCTTTCTAATGCAACATACAGTTCAGTTCTGTGTGCCATTTCAAGCCAACAAAAAGCTTTAAACCTTTTGTTACCATAAGAACATATCTAAATATACGATAATGGGGAATTTCATGTGGCACTGAGTAAGCAGATCAAGAACACGATGAAACACCCATTTTTCAGAGAAGAGTAAGACAAAGAGCAGATTTTTAACCTGAGAAAAAGGCAAAATGAATTCTGTTATCTTGTTTCGATGAGCATCATGGCTAGTCGATCATATTTTTCACTCTGCTCTATGCAGATGTGGCTTATTAATGTGTTATATGTTTCTCTTGGACCACCTAATTGCATTATTTCAGAACCTGTTAACAATCAACAGTCAACAGTAGAAACCACAAATAGAATTACAGTCTGGGAGAGGCATTTAACAGTATCATACTATCTTATCTGGAGAGAAAGAACCTCAGTGTAGTCTTAGGTTTGAAGAGAGACAGATACATGAAAGTACCAATTAAAAAACTGGATGAATTATACAGAGACCCAGTCAAAAAAACAGGGTCAGTCTCTGCTCAGTTGTATCCCTGGAATCCTAGCAGAATTTCATACACGCTGTCTACCTTGAGTATTTAAACCAAATCAGAAATCACTTTAATCAATTTGGTATAAAACACTTGAATGGACAAAGATTTTGAAAGAAGACTACCTTATTTCAGTTTTGATTCAGGTCATTCTAGACTAGACCCATGTAACTAAACCACTGTAATGTCTGCTAAAAGAAAAACCTCTATAGTTCTCATTCGAATCCTACCTCAACTATTTTCAGTGAGATCTAATCTTAGCCTGCCTTTCTTGATCTGTAGCAAGGCAAACACCACTTCCTTATTTTACAGCTCCACCTTATCCATTTCCCATTCCACCCTCCAGCCCTTCTGTAGTCTTGTTGTCGTAACAGCTCCTTCCATTCATATCTTTCTCTTTGGAGCTACCTTCAATTCCTAAACTCAGTTTCCAGTTTCTGTATTGACACATACTGTCCTCAGTCTCCTCCATTCTCCCCCCTTCAGCATGTTTTATTTACAAAGCCTTTCACAGTTGAGATGTTCATAGCAGTGGCCCATGCCTCTCTGCATACAAATGGATGAATCAATTATCATATTTGCATTAATTATCTTAAAAGCATTAGTATTAGGTATCTTCATGCCCTTACAGGTATTATCTAGTCTTTGTGCAGTTTCAGTTTTGCACCGTAGTTAGAGCTGTCCAAGACATAATGGTTGACATGTTTCCAGCCCAGAGAATCCACCTAAACAGATGGATAACCAGAACACAGAAGCAGACTATGCAGCAGCCTCTAATTTAAAATCATTTCTGTCTGTAAAAAAGTTGAACTCAATGTTATTAAACATTCCTGTGTTTTCATGACGGGCATTCTATGAGGAATAATTTTTTAGTGATCACAAATGACATTTACTAATTGGTATGAAACCAAACTGTTTCATATTTCAAAATAACTAGGCTCAATGTGAAGATCTAACATACAAAGTGGTTTCTGAGCTTTCGAAGGTGTTCTGACTTTTTCTTTTTTTACCTTAACAAAATGCATAGCTGCTAATTCTTTAAAATTTATTTAATATCTACAATTTCTGGTCCAGTAAAGCTATCCATATTCTTCAAAAAGCATTATCAAGCTCTAAGTTAATATGTATTTAGAACATCATCTACAAGGGAATATTAAGTTTTAACATTTTGTTGGCAACTGCCCAAATTAATCAAGATGAATCTTCAAAGACAAGGACCATGAGTGAATTTAAAAACTATTCAGCTGATTCTCATATTAAATTGTCACTAAACAGAGTACAAAGATTTTGGCAAACAGTTAGTGATGATTCATAGCAAAGTGAAGGGATATAAAACATTAATGACTTCTCAATTTTCACCTATTACTTTAACATAAAAGGTAGTTATATAAAAATATTGTTCAGATCAGATGTATTTTCAGGAATACCCATTTATAGAGACTATTTATAAACCACTTTCTTGCACTATCATAAAAACAGGCACAGAAATGATGGGATTAGGAGGGTGACAGAATAATAAATCCTTACAAATAAACACCGGAAAGTGCAAGCTATTTGTTGTGCTGCACTGAAAAGTGCAGTAAAGTACTTGCAAAAACTCCATTATCCAGCCCCAGATTTTTGGTGTAATTCTGCATTTATGAGTCACAAACACCTACAGGAATAAAAAAAAGAAAGAAAAACCCCAGACACACAATCTGTCAATCCACTTTGATTAACCATTTACACAGGAGAGGAGCTGTGAAGAATTCCACAAAAATACTGTGTCACAGTTGGACATCAACTGCATTAAACTTCTAAATTTCCTCTGCATAGGGCAAGTGCACAATGCCAAAGTGATACAAAGCTTTCTATATCACAGCTGAAAGCAAATTCTGCATAATCCCATAATCTGTTTCCAATTCAGTATACATATTTTAATAAATGCACATAGACTCATCAAAATCTGAAAGATCAGCATCTCACAGGACAAAAGAGACTATCACCATGTCTATTATTTTCAAGGGTTTATAACTCAGCAGTAAAAACTGTCAGTGTGAAATTAAAACTTCAATTAATTTTAAAAGAAAGCCTCTATTTTCCTATATTTACACAGTATAAAAGATTAAACTGCTAGTTTAGAATGATTTCAACACCAACATGACTTCTTATACTTTTTTTTTCTTTAAAACCCTTTATGAAAAGCAGTGGTTTTGAGTTAAAAAACCATATCTCCTTTACATATCCTTTCTTTACTAGGCACTGCTTTCCAATACTTCTAGCAGCAGTGAACGTGACCAACAGGCATTACAAAAGATGCCCAGGAACTTCAGTGACTGCAGGGATATGAAATACTTTGGTATCTGAATTCACTGCACATTTTCAGAATATCCTCAGGTAATGCCATTGGACACTTTATTTTAGTGATTAATCACTGGCATTCCAAACATTTTTTTTAATTCAGAAACATTTACGTTCACATATATATATAGCTGTATCTACACTATCATGCATTGGCATAGTGCTGGAACAGCTAGCAAGTTTTAAAAGACACTGTGGATGTACCAGGAGACCAAAGCGAATCTATCAATCACAACATTACTAGCAGTAGCATATTCACGTCATTTTATATCTTCTGAGCACTTTACCGGTAACAACAAAATGCATTTGATGGTATTTTCTCTAGCAAGGGCACAGAGAACAAATACAAAGTGACTGGGGATCTAACACATTCGCATCATGCTTCGCATTTTCCCTCTGGAAAATACGAACAATCACCCACAACTGACATATATGCTAATGGTATATTTATTTAACTATTGCTGTATGCACCAGTATGTACCAGTATGCAACAGTAACTTGTTTTCAGCTGAATTCAGTGAATAATTCCTTCCAAGAATGGAAGAGTCTACCCATGTTTTGTTTAAAAAGAAGCAGTAGGAAATACAAGCTAGATTTTACAGCAAATGTGTCTCATCAACCATAAAGGACAATAGTGCTTGCACAACATTAGGACATGTTAAATAATTAGGCTATTTTAGCTCTCAGATGATAAGTCCATTGCAAGATATATGATTGCAAGGCTGAGCCCAGAAATGCATATTCCTCAAGTGAAAAGCAAGAATATGTCTTTTCTCTTCCACACCTCTCTATATATTTCCTTCCTCTCCAACTCTGCCTCTAGAGGAGACACTAGAATCTGACGAACACTTCGACTTTTTAAACAGCTGAAGATTCAACTTTCAGTTGAAACTGTTGTCGTGACAGGTTTCCATAGTACTTCCCTGCAGCAATCACTGCTTCTGCCTTCTCCATTTCTATTTAAAAAACCCCAACCTTTGAGTAGCAAAAAAAAAGGGAAGACAAAAGAAGGCCCAACCAAATTGCCTCTGCATTACAGCCAGAGCAGCAGCAGGAAAGAAGCAACACTGAAAGATGCTGTTTGCTATCCCTTCCCCTTTTGCAGGTTTAAGTCACCAAAGTATGGGCAATTTTATTTTTAAAATCAGTTTCAAACATGCAAATTCTTGGGTAAGCAGCAATAGCAGCACAGTTAATGAACAGTCTGTGAAGCAGCACTTCCTCCAATGGCTTAAATCAGCTTTTAAGTTATAGGGAGAAATAATCCACTGACAAGAGTTCAGACTCAGCAGTTTAAGATGTGATTCTTAGCAAGTTACCGAGGCCTAAATTAACAAGATCACCTGAAACTAGAATTTCCCAAATACACTGTCCACACTGGACTACAGTTATTCTTCCCTGTGACCCATATTCTTTTGGTCTATACCATCTCTATTAAGTAGATCCAACCTCTAAGCACAAATGGTTTCTCTTGTTCTTCACAAGGCTGTCAAAGAACATTTAGTGACATGCCCTTGGCAGTCACAGCAGCAAGCAACCACCCAAAGCCCTGCCTGGTGCTCAAGGGCAGGTCACTCCCAAATGAGACACAGGACAAAGCCCTTCAAGCTTAGGATGACCCTGGTCTTCATTCCCACTTCCTAAAGAACTGTTTTAACACTTCTGCGCCAGCACCTTTATAATTTTTTTCATCACTTGTGTAGTTAAACAAGCAGTCACCCATGCCTACAAGGAAATCCCAGCTATTTACACTCAGGAAAGGTAACAGCTGGTGAATCCTAGCAAAGCCACCCCTAGAAGAGCTGCAAAAGAGTGCCAAGGTTCAGTTTTTACACACTGACACTCTCTGCTGCAAATCTCATTCTTAGGCACTTAATTCACTGAGTGCATAACCTACGTGACTAAAATGGCATTGCAAACCCCACTCTTGTAGCCCCACACTGCACTCCCCACTGCCACAACCCTTACAGTGTGTGCCAGCACCTAGGAGCATTATACACCTGGTGCATGATCCCTTTCCCTCTGTACCTCTGTTCTTCACCTGCAAACCACAGATAATGGCACTTCACCTTTGTCACAGAGGTGGTGTAGGGATAACAGCAACAGGAACTGTAAGGAATTCTGGTAATGCAGATTATAGAGTTAGTTGATGTAGAGGGACAGACCAAACTCAGGTAAATTTTTGCTGAAAACACCAATCCCTCAGCTCAAAACAGAAAATATAAAATAGCAGGGAATAGCAACAGCATTTTTGCTATGCACACCTGGAAACAATGTGCAGTAAAGGTGAAACTTGACACAGGGACTTTCTGGAAGATGCATAAAGGTTTCTCATTCTTGGTACTTACTTTCCTTCTTCTTGAAACTTGGGTAATGTACATGATCAAAAGAGATGTTTATTGATTTATCATGAATACAAAGAACTAATCTGATTAAATGTTGCAACTTAGTACTATCTCTGAATGAACTGATCCATTAAAACACATGTACACGTATGTAACAGTTCACACAAGGACTAAACAATACATGAAAGCTGAGCACATCAGCTAAAAATTGTATTTTTCTAGCTATATACCAGTAAATAAAGCCACATGGACTGAGAACAAGTAAAGGTATTAGAAGATAAATACAGCTATGCATAAGGTCTTTTTTAGACACTAGATGAGTTAATAAGATTTTATTTGATGCTAGATACTCGCTTTTTGAGAAAATAAAAGTAATATTTTATCTTTTACACAATCCATAATTTCGTACCTCTACCAACTAAGGTAACTATGAAAAATTGGCCTGAGTTTTCAGGTTAGCCAGACATCCTGCACAGAGATCAAATGTCATTTATATCACGGACTGCTGCCACCATGTCTGATGACCGAAATCCACCAATTATTTTTTCTTTTATAAAACTCTAGATGAATTTCCACAAGCAGCTCTTCAGTCTGTAGCACTGTCCTTTATCTGTGTTCAAGTGGACCACCAGTCAGACACATTTTTAATAATGCTGTCACACGCTAGCAAGTTAAGATCAGAAACACACAATTCCAGTTTCAACATGATGACACTATCGCCAGTGGGAACAGGTACAGCTGATAAAAGGAAGAGATTTGGGGAACTGACACCTGACGGAAATTGCCTGCTGCCCTCTTCAGCTTACTGATACAGTATGATACTGTGTTACCACTAGTGTTAAGTTCTGCAATGTGCAGAAGGTTTTATGTATAAATTTACACTGTGCCTTACTGCTAAAGTTCTGCAGCTCCACTCAACCTACACAAGTGCTGTGTCCACCTTCACTGACTGCCAGTATTACTCATATCTTCAAGAGACAATCTCTGATACAGGAATTGAAAACCTATTAGGTTATATGCGTTACTTACCTCACATAAAAATGATCTATCCATAACAAGTATCTAAATTCCTAAGGTGTGAGCTATAGTCTACTGTTTCTTTACATGACTCTATTATCTCTACATCTGCACGCAAGCTTTTCAACAGAATCTTATATTAAGCAAGTGAGTGGGTGCGGTGAATACAGCACAAACATTTTGAGAGAAATTCCTGACTGCATCCCTTCAAATTACTTGTAGTGCCTTAGAGGAACACTACCCCTCAAAAGGCCAAAAGACTTTCTCTCTGATGATTCCTAAAAATGTGTGCAGAGCATTCCTGAGACTTACAGAGTCCAAGAAAATCACAAATATATGCACTGTACTTCAATCTCATCCTCTAGTTTAAAAGCTTTATTAAATACCAACCGTTAGTTTAAACATACAGATTTATATATGTTTCTGAAGGAACAGCACTATTGAAACATACATATTTACTCAGGAAAACTCAAGCCTGGATCTCTACAGCACTCATCAATGAAGTGTCCTTTTCTCAGACATTATTCTTTGTTTCCAAGAGCATATATTCTTCCCTGCTCTACTTAACAAACAGTCTACATTAATGCCCATTTCATCAGTCCCACTAGCAAATATTTTAGCAATTTTGTTTTCTTAATTTAAAACCTGACATGATTTTTCCTCAAATGTTTTCTCGATTTCTTTTGCAGTTTGATTACCACAGCTAGCAACTGATGACCTTGCAGGTAAGAGGGCTCCAGGTAACAGCTACCTAAAAAAGTCATCATTCAGACATTCAGCATTCTAACAAACCACAAAGATACCCTCTTTTTTTTTATGCTCACCTTCAAAGCATGCTGCGGGCCTACATACAAGAGAGAGCAAACTGCTGGTTTTGAGCGTCCTTGCACCCACATCAAGTAGTGTGCCAACAGAGCACAAACTTACCAGTGTGTGAAATATAGTATTGAATTGTCAACAAGGTAATGTACTTTGTTTACACTAATGGGTATTTTCCATTAGTGAAACCTCAAATCCATTAAAAATATGAGTGCCATGTCAACTGTAAATTGTAAAGCAGCTGCAGAGATACCCAGCCTTTCTGGCTGGGTGGGCCACTTGCTTTCCGCAGGTGCAGGAGGGGACCATAGGGCACATTCTCTATGAGAAGACTACAGCAGCCATGCTGGTAGTATTGTGTGAGTCAGAGACACGACACTTGCTGCAGAGTTGGCCCTCATGTACACTAATGTGAGCTATCTCGTATGTGTGCATCCACTGCAATCAGGGTGCTGGATGATCCGTCCAGGCATCAGTTCCAGGATACCATATCATCTGACTTTTCCAAGAAGCTACTAAATTTACCACACAGATTGGAAAGATCTTAAAGTAGTGCAGGTTTACTCTCGTTCTCTAAAACAACTGTATCTACAGCTAAAAAGAGAAACATCTAGCAGATATTTACTCAAACTGCTATTCCTAAATCTAGTTTTCATTGCTCCCCGCTTGACTCCGTATCAGGTTAGTCTACAGCCTTCTTGACATGTTGGAATTCACCACTAGAACCCACAGGGCTGAGCAGAGCCCAAGGGTCAGTCTATATGAATAAAGCACAGGAATTACTCCACATTTAACAACGTACACTTTTGTTTACACCTCCCAGTACAGCATTTTCCCCTCCTTTATATCTACTTGACATGGCTGACTTTCAGCTTGTAATCCACTATAACCTCAAAATCCCCTTCTGCAGTTTTTCTTCCTTTTTCTTCATGCAATACCTTACACTTGTTCAACAGCATTCTATTTCTTCAAATCAATTTCTCAAGATAACACTGAATTCTAACTCTGTCCTTACAAGACCTCTTAATCCTTCTTAGACAGGCACAGTCTCTAAATTTAATAAGTATATTCTGTATTCCATCATCCAGATCATTAACGCAAGCACTGAGTAGTGCTAGCCCTGGGGCAAACCCAGCAGAAACTCACTTGATGTGTTCTTCCATTTTAGAATGGAATCAACACCATGTATGGCTTTCCAAACACTTCTGCACCAATCTTGTAGCAGTTTCATCTAGATTAATCTTCCTCAGTTTGAGTTTGAAAATGCTGCACGTAAAAGTATTACAGACAAAATATTAGACACCCACTTTTTACACTAAATTCACTGCCCTTCAATAGAAGGAAACTAAGCTGGTTTGACAGGAGTCACCCTTGAGAAATCTGTGCTGATCATGAAGTAGAGTCAGCACACACACTATTATCAGGCATGATGGGGCACCAAGAAAGTGTGTGTGTCTGTGTTCATGCATGCAATATAACTAAAAAGCCTGTGCAGAGTAATGTACTGGGGAAGCATTTAGGAAGCATCATGAAAGTCACCAGCCAGAGGAAGCAGCTACCATCACCACATGACCTGGCATGCAGTGAGTTCTCAGAAGTAGGTATCAGATCGGATCAGTTGTCCTGAGGGGCTACACTTCAATCACAGATTAAAGGCTGATTGCCACTAGAATACCTCATCCTTAGAACATTTATCAGCTGCTAAAAATCTATAACTTAAAGAAGTCCGCTGAAGTGGAATATTCTGTGGAAGGAGAACATTCTTTTCTGATCACATCAAGAAATTATGAGAGAAGTATTTCCGATTTCTAGGAGAGAATAAGTTACATATCCTCTTCCAGTATCCAATCCCTCGTTTGAAATCCAAACTAGATAGCCTCTAAAATTTTCCTTTTCAAAGATTAAATGTGGTAGCTGAAAAGTTCTATAAACAAATGCTGAATCTTTGAACTACCAGTCTGTACCATAGGCTTATTCTTGTATTACATATTCCCATGACATGTTACCATTTTAAAATGGTATCTAATGTATTTTAATAAAACTGTTAGAAGCAAAAATAAAATTCAGTCAATACATTTAGGAGGCCAAAAGATTTATTTGTTACCTCAGAAAGGCATTTGATTTCAGAAACACAACATATTAACATAGCACATGACTCGGAAGGCTAAGAGAAGTATTTAAAAGATTTTGTACCTTCCAATGACCTAACAGATAAATTAATGGATAGATTAGTTAATCTCCTGGGGGGTTTTAGTTTTATTTTTTTCATTCTTTAAAGCAAATTGCATCTCCTCTACAAAAACATCGCTGGAGATTATACACGCAGTTGCAGGAATTCTTGCGTCATATATGTCATACTACCCTTTCACCTTAAAACTTACAGTAACTCAAAATCCAGAGTCTTTCTTTAGCAAAACTGCTTTATATCTACATATGTTTCCGTTAATAAGGGTGGAGACAAACTTAAGCTGAAGGAGGAAGAGTGGAATTCGTAAAATTCCTAAGAGCAGGAAGGCACAGACATGCTATGTTAATGAATGTTAATCTGGAATGAAAACCACAGGTCCCGGCACATCAGCAATATCATGTGCCAGAGTTTACTACTTCCAGACAATTTTTTTGGTAACTCCTCACAATGTCCATACCTGGCCCTGGGTACAGTACACGAATCTGAACATATTTTTGCCCTCCACTTGTCTTTTAAAAAAAAAAAAAAAAAAAAAAAAAAGTAAAAAATATTTCTAATAAAGCTCTACAGCATTAAAAATACAATTAAAATGAAGCACCCTGTACAATATACTATTTACATGACTTTAAATTCAATAGAATTTGTCCTGCATGGATATAAACTAGTTCCTATCAAACTCAATTACAGATGAAGTCAAGAAACTTCCTATTCTGGTAAAACACAAAAAGAAAATACCCACATTTCCCGGAAGTTTGGGGGAGGGTTGTCCCCTCTTCTCTACATAGCAAATGTCTCAAAAACTTTGTCTTCCCAAGGCGCTTAAAGAAAGGAATCCCAGGGCATATACATGACCATTTGCTTCTGTGCCTCGTATAGCTTATCTCGGATTCAGATAAATCAGAAATAAGCTAAAAATAATGGTTATCATGGGGAAAAAATACATAATACAGTCTTTCATGTTTTAGCATTTCAGAGTAAGAGCCTGAAATAGTATTCCACCCACACTCAAAAAATTGAAGATATGCAAAAATTCCCACGTGCAACTTTATTATCTATTATTGAAGTGGGAAAATGACAACATTGGCAAAATTTTACCATTTTTGGTAATAAAGTAGGAAAGCAAATGAATTGGCTTCAATCCTGAATCTTCTAGTGAACAGCTGGGAAGAAGGAGGCAAACAGCAGCATCCCAAAAGCCAAACCAAAAGAGATGAGCCATAGATTGAGAGAAGGTAAAAAGAGTGCCTAATTCTCTCCGGCCTGATACAAAAAAAGCAAACCAAACTAAAAATAAATGTAATCTATGCACTGATTCTGATGACGCGTTGCTGCTTGTTGCAAGGCTGGATTAAGACAAATAACATAAAGCCTAAACACAAAAAAGCCTGTGCCCTTTAGTCCTTGGACCAAATCCAAATGGGCCTTTTTTTCACTGAAAAGCCTAACAGAACTATTCACTATAACCATAGATTATATTTAACTACACCTTCAGCTATTTTTGACACATTCTTTGCCTTCTCTCTCCTCTATTCTCTTTTTACTAATAATCAACTAACTGGATAAAACAACTTTTCATTATTCTAGAGAAAATGAAAGGTAAGCAAAAAGACAAGATTACCTTTTAAATGCTCGAGTCTTTCCTTACTTACCAAGGCCATTTCTTCAAAAGATAACAGATTCTAAAGAGAGTGCCCTATGAAATATTTCTGAAGGCCATGTAGAAAACATGTTTCCTTTGAAAGTCTACGGCAGTAGCGTATAACAGGTAGGAAGGACCAAAATGTGAAAAAGAGCAAGACGGCTTCAGTGAATTTTTTTTAGCCTTCGTGTGTATGTATCTGTGAAACTATGCATTCCACAAATCTTCTCCTACAGGTTTTGAGAAAATAAGCAGCTTGATTTGTTTTCTACATCTTTATACCACGCGCAAGTCTGTGGTGGAGGAGTAATTAAATCAGTTCCTAAACTTAGGATCTTCTGCCTAAATTTGGGAACTGATCAGATCAGAAACAATATTCTTCTCCAACACACAAGTGGCTTCATAGACTCTTACCAAACATCAGACAGATGCCAAGGGAAAAGGATTGGGTATCTCTTCCTCTTCTAGACACAGAGAATGCTCTAATAGGTGCCAGACTATTCCCACGACAGGAATATTTCTCACAGATCACTAGCATTAATTTTAGCAGGATTTCACCTTATTCTTCCCCCAGACTGCTTGCAAGGGCATATTTCACCCTGCCAGTTCCCTGACATACAAATACCTGATTGTGGTCCTGATCATGGCACATCTCTTGAAGATAAAATACTCTAGCTGAAAAAGTCAGGTTGCAGAGATCAGATAAAATGATTTAATGGTCTCTCCTGATTTGTATCTGTTTCACTGTCATATAATAAACTGATCCATTTGAATTGTTCTAACAGTACTAATTATTGGAAGTTAAGCACAAATTAAACAATTTTGATATTGCTTCTTCCTGAGCAAAGATGATCTAAGAGTACTTCTCTACAGTTAGATCTAGCCAACTAATAAGCATACAGTAGTCATGAGTATTTTCAGGTTGTCCCACAGTAGTATTTTTTGGCAGAATTCTGAAGGAGAGGCTTTCACAAAAATCCTCAGTGGCTGAACCAACTTAAACCAGCCCATTTAACAACATGGTTAGCCACAGCCCGTTAGAAGGTTTACTACTGAACAGTGCTTTTGCACCGTAAACATTTTGGGGGTTTTGTGGGTGGAAATAAGTGGGCTATTCACAAACCTTTAACAATTACAAGAAATAATAAATGTTTGATTAGGAGTTCTGATTCCCACATCAGTTGGTTTAGTATCAGACCCACTGAGACAGTTCTGAATATATTTAAAATACAAGACACTTACTGAAAAGCAACTATCAACAATTATGTACCATCAAAACAGTCCAAATCATGGAATACATTCACTCATCAGTCTGTGAGAGGGTCAAGACAGGGAGGACACCTCTACAAGTCATACAAAACATATAAAATAAATGAACTGAAAAAACATGCCACCTTTTTACCACCCCACAGCAATCTGTCTTGTAACATCTCATATATGCAGAAACACATCAGCTTTAAGTCAGAGAAACAAATACATAGTTTAACTTTTCAAGTCATCAGAAGATTAATAAGCAGATAAAGGGTTCTCAGTTACACAAACACTACACCCCTCTAACCTGCAGCTTACACAAGACAGTAACAGACTATCTTCTAATCATGATGCCACTAATCATGCTATCATCTGTAATCATCCACAGCTTCCTAGCCATCCCAGGTGCACTTCTGACCCTCTTGATAGATTCCAGATCCAGATTTTGATTTATCTATTGGCTGAGCCTGAAGGAAAAAAAAATTATGACATCCTTCACACTCAGGGCAGGCACACAAGCAGTAGTTCTGTCAATTGCAATAAACTGATGTTTGTTTGTTCCTAATGAACGGTTGTCACTTCAGAAGGCTGTTGATATTTTGCTCATTCCTTACTCATCTGATCCTTAGAATCCTTCCAGACATCAATACTGATATTAAAGTTCTAGAGTATCACCTCATTTATCATCAATCTGAGCAAAAATTCGCTGATTACAGTAATTTAGGCTTATTTTCTTTACTGAATAAAATCAAGGTTCACGAGCCTCTTCCCTGCAGAGGGATCTGTTAACAAAATATACTAAGTAGTTGGCCTTTGTATTCACCCCTGTGATTTAAAAAGGAGTGTCACAGAAAAAAAGACTTTATTTTGAAGAGATGAAGTGCACAATCTGCACTGCATTCCAACATTGTGCCATTCCGGAATGACAGACACCTTTTTTTTGCAAACTTCTGACAAACTATGGCAAGGATTCCTATGATCTGCTGTCAGCCAAAAAAATAATCCCTTACTTTCCTTACTGACTTGTCCTGTTTCTGTAGGGAGGTGATGAATCCTTGTTCACTCTCCTTGTCTCCTGACAGAGCACATGAGGCAGCGTTGCAGAAATTATAGTTTCTTCCCAATTATACTCCTTTGATGCAGCCCAGGACACAGTTGGCTTTCTGGGCTGCGAAGGCACACTGCCGGCTCATGTTCATTTTCTCATTGACCAACACCCCCAGTCCTTCTCCACAGGGCTGCTCTGAATCTCTTCTCTGCCCAACCTGTAACTGTGCCTGGGATTGCCCCGACCCAGCTGGAGGACCTTGCACTTGTCATGGTTAAACTTCATTAGGTTGGTATCAGCCCACCTCACAAGCGTGTCAAGGTCCCTCTGGATGGCATTCCTTCCCCCCCAACATATCTACCGAACCACACAGCTTCGTGTCATCAGCAAACTTCCTGAGGGCGCACTCAATCCCACTGTCCATGTCACCGACAAAGATGTTGAACAGGACCGGTCCCAACACCGATCCCTGAGGGACACCACTCGTCACTGGTCTCCAGCTGGACATTGAGCCATTGACCACAACTCTTTGCGTGCGACCATCCAGCCAGTTCTTTATCCACCGAGTGGTCTATCTGTCAAGGTGATGTCTCTCCAATTTAGAGACAAGGATGTCGTGTGGGACAGTGTCAAACGCTTTGCACAAGTCCAAGTAGATGACGTCAACTGCTCTACCCCTGTCCATCAGTTTCGTAGCCCCATCATAGAAGGCCACCAGATTGGTCAGGCAGGATTTCCCCTTAGTGAAGCCATGCTGGCTGTCACCAAGCACCTTGTTGTTTTTCATGTGCCTCAGCATGCCTTCCAGGAGAATCCGCTCCAAGATTTTGCCAGGCACAGAGGTGAGGCTGACTGGTCGGGAGGTGATCCTGCCCCTCTACTCTGCTCTCGTGAGACCCCACTTGGAGTATTGTGTGCAGTTCTGGTGTCCTCAACATAAAAAGGACATGGAACTGTTGGAACAAGTCCAAAGGAGGGCCACGAGGATGATCAGGGGACTGGAGCACCTCCCATATGAAGATAGCCTGAGAAAGTTGGGGCTGTTCAGCCTGGAGAAGAGAAGGCTGCGTTGAGACCTAATAACAGCCTTCCAATATCTGAAGGGGGCCTATAGGGATGCTGAGCAGGGACTCTTCATGAGGGACTGTAGTGAGAGGACAAGGGGCAATGGGTTCAAACTTAAACAGGGGAAGTTTAGATTGGATATGAGGAAGAAATTCTTTACTGTAAGGGTGGTGAGGCACTGGAATGGGTTGCCCAGGGAAGTTGGGAATGCTCCATTGCTGGCGGTGTTCAAGGCCGGGTTGGACATAGCCTTGGGTGGCAAGGTTTAGTGTGAGGTGTCCCTGCCCATGGCAGGGGGTTGGAGCTAGGTGATGTTAAGGTCCTTTCCAACCCTAACTATTCTATGATTCAATGAGTCTATGATTTGAACTTTGCTTGCTGAACCATTAGATCAGGGAAAATGCATGTGTCTGTCTACATACAAAATTTGCAAGGACAATAAAATATTATTTGACCTTCTAGGGGTTCAAAGGATGATTTGACAATGTAAGTATAAGTCCTGAAATACATTGCCTTCTTCTCCAGGCCCAAGCACTGCATGGTCCTATGCATCCATTCCAAACTGGCAACAAGAACTGAAGGAATAACTCTAAATCCCCATCTAGCATTGTAAACAATAATGTATAAGGCATCATCTTTTACCCTGCTGTGATCATAATGAATGATCAATTCTTGGACTTAAAGGGTCTTGTTTTGGCTCAAGCATTGATAAAGTGCTGAATTTCATCAGCAGGCATTTAGATGGCTCTCTGAGGAGATGTAATTTAAACATGGACTTATACGCCACAACATAGCATGTTTTTCATTAAGGAAAACTGAAAACAGCATTTCAATGCTCACCCTTGTTTCTACTGTATGTTTTAAGTCTAAACATTGCATTTAAAGTGGCTCAAGAGGGTACAAAACCAGCCAGACTTCAAGTCAAAAAACTCTGTAATTTGTATTTGTTCAGAGTCAGATCCATTCTCTTATATGGCTACAGATGAAAGGAATACTTACTTTCCCACACTTCATTCAATATCAGATAGCCTAACCTAACAAAACCACTCATCAAATTATATGTTTAGCATATAGATTCTTAACTCTTGCAGAATTCTTGACTTCACAGCTCCAAATGGCTGGGTTCAAGCTAACTGAACCCTAGGCTGGCCCTACAGAAATTTTCTCATAATTCTTCACAACACTTTTGAACTTAGTGGAACTGTTCTGACATCTAATGTGATATATGATATATGATACATGATATATGATATCCCTTTTACAAAAACTCTGTATCAGGGACTTTATATAACTTTCCTGGAGGATAAATACTTGTATGAGTCATCTATAAGTCAGAGGGCACAATTATGTTCCAGTGTTGTTTGCTTGCTTTATCAAGAAAAAAAAAAAAAGAGGCAAAAGATTTTGTAATAAAAAGGAATGACCTTTTCAGGGACTTGTATCAATATAAACACAAAGGCAGAATCAGGTTCCAATGAATTCCTAAAAGGGAAATGTTTGAGCTAATAATAGCTATTTCCTGTAACAATGTCATTTGGATAAACAGTGTGACATCACTTATGTCATGTACAAGCACACAGCTGAGGTTAACCTGCAGCAGTCAGCAACTGAAGACGTATTTTATATATATGCATAAGTGTCTTTTAATGCCAATTTTTGATGAGAACAAATTTGCTCACAAGATACCTGTCAGAGAACTCAAGATTTCTCTGTTTATCTGTGCCCATTACAGAATCACAGACTAGATTGAGTTGGAAGGGATCTTCAAAGGACATCTAGTTCAACCTCCCTGCAATGAGCAGGGGCATCTTCAACTAGATAAGGTTGCCCAGAACCACATCCAGCCTGGCCTTCAATGTCTCCAAGGATGGTGCATCCACCACCTCTCTGGGCTGCCTGCACCAGGATTTGACCACTCTCATTGCAAAAAATATTGTCCTCACATCCAGCCTGAATCTCCCCTCTTTCAGTTTAAAAACTCCCTCATCCTATTGCAAAAGGCCCATCTTCCTTATAAGCCCCTTTTAAGAACTGAAAGGCAGCAATAAAGTCTCCCTGGAGTTTTCTCTTCCTGAGGCTGAACAACCCCAACTCTCTCATCCTTTCCTTATAGTGTGTTCCATCCTTCTGATCGTTTTTGTGGCACTCCCCTGGACCTTCTCCAACAGGTCCATGTGTTTCCTGTACTGAAGACTCCAGAGCTGGATGTGGTACTACAGGTGGGGTCCCAGCAGAGCAAAGTAGAGGGGCAGAATCACATCCCTCCACCTGCTGGCCATGCTCCTTTGGATGAAGCCCAAGATACGACTTGCCTTCTGGGCTGCAAGTGCACATTGCTGGCTCATATCCAATCTTTTATTCACCAGTACCCCTAAGTCCTAAGTTCTGCCCTCAACCCCTTCATCCTCCAGCCTGTATTGATACTGGGGGTGCATCTACTGATAACCAGTTATGATGGTTATTTATGAAATGGAAGCTACTGAACTAAGTACTGGGTAACAGCTACTAAATTCCTAACCTTGAAGAATATAACAAAATTACTGCACTACTCAGTTAGGCTGTAATCTCTCTGCACTTAAGTTATAACCAAAGGCCATTACCAGCACCAGTAAAACAGGTAACAAGCACTGAAATGCTGTGGAAGATCTCCTTGTAAAAAAGTAAATTGCAGAATATACAAGAATGCTTCCATGCGAACACCTTACCACAGTAACACCATCTGGATTTCACAGGGCTTCACTATTTTCAAGAGACAAAACACAGATTGGCATGTCCTTGTTTCTAAGTGCAGAAACATATGTAGTCTAATATTTCCATGAGCAAAGACATTATTAGCGGTTAACAACTATTCTTCTAAAGTTTGTAACAAAAATAATGGTAATGCAATTTTTGTTATTCTCTTTTTGCATTTTTGAAGATCTCTAGCATTAGTGAGAAAGCAGAGCAATAGCAAATTACTGTTATGACCAGGTGTACTTTATTTTTTAAGCTAACTGTAGAAATAATCAACCGAAGCTCCTCATGACACAAAAGCATTGTGAGGAATGTGTTGCTGCTTATTGTACCTTCAGAGAATCACGGGTAAAAAACTTTAACCTTCATTATTTCTAGCACATTTCTCCACGTAACATGCACAGATTACATTGGGATAGACAGACTCTTTAAAAATACAAAGTCGAAATTAGCAGGAGATCAGTTTTCTAAAATAGTCTAACAGAGTCACAGGTATAAGTAGAGATAAATTTTGCTATCATGAGCTCAAGAAATGGACTACTCTACCAGTTGCCCAGCCCAATTTTTGTAGGGCCTACGGACAAGGATTCATTCACAGATTTTGACCTGTGTGATAAGACAGAAAAAAAAAAGAAAAAGAAAATGTGACTCGAACAATTCAGGGCACAAATCACCTGAAAAGATGCAAATTGTCACCTAGCAGCTGCCCACCCAATCGAAGTTTTACAGCCTTCCAAGCAATGACTTCCAGAGAACAAAACCAGAAAAGCTATAACGAATCATGGCTACATCCCATGAGGTAACATGAAGCTCTTTGTGAATGCCCACACTTCCACATCTAATATAACAGCTGGTCAAAACTGTCGGAACCTGTCAGAAACTAGGCAAATCTTTACAAAAGCTTCAGAACAGATGATGATACTTCCAGTTTATCGTCCCATTTGGCTGTCAGAGAACCAACTACAGTAGCCCAGAAAAATGTCTGTTCCCACTTACCAGGATGCATCCAGCTACTTACACAAGTAAAATACTATAATGAGTAGAATAATATGCTTTCTAGCTAAGCAAGTGATCCAGGCTTTATAAACATGTTATGACAGAAGATTCCTGCTATACATTTAACAGCTGATGTACAACACACCTTAGAAAATGTCCTCCCACATTACCAAAATTTTGTTTTCTGCATCTGGTTTATAGGAGCTGCATGTTCATAAGTATTAATTCTGATCTTAAAATAACTGTCAGCAGCGAGGGCTGATGAAGATGAGAGCTCACTGATTCATTGCAAATTATATTAATGAGTACTATTGTTCTCCATGAATGACAAAGGTTGTAAATGTTTTCATTATCCAAGTTGTAGCACTTTGAGAACACATTTTACATTTAGTGATTGCAAGTTCATTAATTACAGTATGCTCCACTAATTATGTCCAGAAAGTACCTTAATTACCAACCTACTTGAGCAAATTCCCAGAAACATGAGTTAAAATCCAAACAAGACAGTTTAAAGCTCCCATATAACTAAGTCATTAACACTGGAGGTATTCTGAAATTAGCAACTCATTCATTACATTTCTATTCTTCAAAACTGGATCATCAAACAGCCCTGAAATATTATATAGTGTTATTCATACAAAGTAATAATTTATTTACATTTGACTGCACAGTTAAATTACCCTTTGATATACACAAGGAAATTTTAACCTGGTGCTTAATAATAGCCAAGATGGCTTTGTCAGAAACAACTCATGCCAAACCAAATAATTCATTTCTGCAGTAGAGTAACGTACCTTTGAATGGGAGATGTAGATTGTTTTGACTTGATGCAAGGCTGATACTATTTTAAGTGACTTTCTCTTAAGTAAGCCAAAGGTCTAGATAGATATGGACATAAAGAACAGGGTAGGATAACCGTACTCAAAGAGTATTTACATGATCCAGTTCAAAACTGTGTGACACTTGAACACCTGTTTCTCCCACTCTCTGTCCTAACTCTGGTGCTGTTCAACATTCTTACTCATGATTTGTGCAAAATTCCACCAACTTTAAGACAAAGGCCTACAAGATGAAAGGAAAATTGAAAATGGATTCTGAGCTCTAAATCAAAACAGAAATTAGCCTTGCCAGTTCTCGACTGAATAAGGTAAAAAACTCCCATACGTACATAAGATTCAAAAGAATTGCTGACAGAGGTTCTTAACTAAAATGGCTTTAGGAAAACTGCTGGAATTACAATTCAATTTCTCATTGTCATGGGTTCAGCAGCAGCAGTCATTTTTCTCCTTCTTAGTAGCTGGTGCAGCACTGTTTTTTTGACTTTCGGCCAGGGAACAGCGCTGATAACACCGATGTTTATAGTTACGGCCTAGAATGTTTGGCTTGACCAAGGACTTTCTGAGCCTCATGCTCTGCCAGGGAGGAGGGGAAGCCAGGAGGAAGCAGAGTGTCATGGGTTCAGCAGTAGCAGTCATTTTTTTCTCCTTGGTAGATGGTACAGCGCTGTGTTTTCAGCTTTCAGCCTGGGAACAGCGCTGATAACACCAGTGTTTTCAGTTACTGCTTGGCAATGTTTTGGTCTGACCAAGGACTTTCTCAGCCTCATGCTCTGCCAGGGAGGAGGTGAAGCCAGGAGGAAGCAGAAACAGGACACCTGACCCAAACTGACCAAAGAGGTATTCCACGCCACAGCACATCATGTCCAGGATGTAAAAACGGAGAGCAGAGACCCGGAAGGGTGGGGGTGCACTGCTTGGTTGGGCTGGGTATAGGTGGTGAGCGACCTCATAGCATCCTTCCAGTATCTGAAGGGGGCCTATAGGGATGCTGGGGAGGGACTCTTCATGAGGAACAGTAGTGAGAGGACAAGCGGTAACGGGTTCAAACTTAAACAGGGGAAGTTTAGATTGGATATGAGGAAGAAATTCGTTAATGTAAGGGTGGTGAGGCACTGGATGGGTTGCCCAGGGAAGTTGGGAATGCTCCATCCCTGGCAGTGTTCAAGGCCAGGCTGGACAGAGCCTTGGGTGGCATGGTTTAGTGGGAGGTGTCCCTGCCTATGGCAGGGGAGTTGGAACCAGATGATCTTCAGGTGCTTTCCAACCTTAACTATTCTATGATTCTATGATTCTATTCTTTCCTTGTATTTGCCTTGTCATTGTTATTATAGCTGGTAGCAGTAGTGGTTTGTGTTATGCCTTAGTTACTGGACTGCTCTTATCTCAACCTGTGGGTGTTATATTATTTCGATTCTTCTCCCCATTTCCCCCCCCCTCGGAGTGGGGGCGCAGAAAGAGGGGGGAGTGAGTGAGCAAACTGCATGATTTACAGCTTAAACCACGACACAGAGACAGTGGATACTGTCATGGGTTCAACAGTAGCAGTCATTTTTCTCCTTCTTGGTAGCTGGAGGACCTGCGCTGTCCATTACTCCGAACTCAGATCCAGGGACATTTTCTTCCTTTTGAAGGTGCTGGATGGTGTTGAACAGGGCTCTGTAAGCATAGGCCAGGCCCCAGCACATTGCCATGATTTGTCCATCTCTGGTGTGACCAGAATGACAACACACCTCCTTTAAGTGTTTTACTAATTTTTCTGGATTTTGCATTTGTTCATTGGTGAAGTTCCAAAGCACTGGAGGGGCCCACTGGCCTAGATACTTGCCCATACTGTCCCACACACCCTGCCACTCATGACTATCCAGCCTCAGGGAAAATCTTTTGGTCCTCCTGTATTGTCGTTTAACCCTAGACAAGGCCCAAACCTGACTCTGCATAACTCTCGGGACCAGGCAAAATGGTCGTGGGTAAAACACACTCTGTACGTGTGCCAACATGGTGATCCCCATCACAACCAGCAGGCAGGTCGCAAGGGTATCTAGAACCATTCAAAACCTTCAAAATTCTCAAACGATGCTGTAAACGGTCTGGTGGGGGGGCTGGGTGCATAAAAGAATGCCTCCTTCACAGGTTGACCACCTGAGGAGGTAAAAAGAGATGTGTAATTCCTAAACACTTCTATTATATACCTCCCAAAGTATAGAGTCGGTGACTATACTGGGAACAAAAGGCGGGTCAGTTTCACGATCACTGAGTCTATTGCATTAAAAATCAGCGCAATAAAGTACAATTTAACAAGAATCTTAACCTAAAACCCATGTCTGAAAAACGTTAAGAAATACCAGCTGTAAGTAAAGTATCATACACTGAACCTGTGAGATCCAGAGCAACAACTTTGAGAGCCAATAAATCAGCACTGTGATGAGTGACTATTAATCCCGTCGTTGTCTCAACCCTTCATGCCCCACGTTGGGCGTCAAAAAGAACTGTCGTGGTTTAACCTGTAAATCATGCAGTTTGCTCACTCACTCCCCCCTCTTTTTGCCCCCCCACTCTGAGGAGGGGGAGGAAATGGGAAGAAGAATCGAAAGAATGTAATTCCCACGGGCTGAGATCAGAACAGTCCAGTAACTAAGGTATAACACAAACTACTGCTGCTACCACCAATAATAATAATGACAAGGCAAATACAAGGGAAGAGGATACAACTGCTCACCATTCAATGACCGAGCAGTGCACCCCCAACCTTCCGGGTCTCTGATCTCTGTTTTACATCCTGGGCATGACGTGCTGCGGTATGGAATACCTCTTTGGTCAGTTTGGGTCAGGTATCCTGCTTCTGCTTCCTCCCGGCTTCCATTCCTCCCTGGCAGAGCATGAGGCTCAGAAAGTCCTTGGTCAGACCAAACATTCTAAGCCGTAACTATAAACATCGGTGTTATCAGCACTGTTCCCAGGCCAAAAGTCGAAAACACAGCGCTGTACCAGCTACTAAGAAGGAGAAAAATGATTGCTACTGCTGAACCCATGACACTCATCCATTATTAAAATGCAGCTGTTATCCCCCTAGTATTTTCCCTTATTTGAATGACACATAAACCTTGAACTTAACTACCATGAAATATAAATAAGGCCACAACGTGTTACAGAAAACAAAGATGTAAATGTCCGTTACAGAAGTTGGAATACTTAATAGCATTATGTGTGAAAAACATGACAGAGTTTTAGAACATTTAGCACTTTTACCTGGGGCACAGTGTATTTACTAAAATAATTTTTAAGGAAAAAAAAAGAATTAATCATTTGCCTATAATAATTGCATACAGATGCTATGGAAATTGTCTTCACAGCAAGAGTTTAGTGTGCAGGAGCAATTATATGTTGCTACAGTTATTTATCAAGATGTAGGACATGTATAACCATCAAGGCACAATCTATGAGGTACTTCCAGTGTAGGGAGACAGACTTGAGTTGTAGACTAAAGAACTAATCTAAGGTCTAACTTCTAGTTAAAGCCAGCTACCTATAGTTGTTTAAAAGTTCTTATCACTTATTTCAGAACTAGGGGAAAAAAAGCCCTCTGAACAGAAGTAAAAGCTATGCTAAAAGTTACCTTCTCTGAAAAGAAAATCCCAAACACGTTCTATAAAACTGCAAGATTTCCAAACTGAGTAGAGAACATAAAGTATAAATATAGACCTGATCTGCATTTTAAAGTAATACGCATGAGATCAACTTTCAGATGTTCACAGGCCAGAGCGTTACTTCAATCCACTTTATTTTTGCAGCAGATTTGCTATGTCAACCACCAGAGAGCAAAGATTACTTTATTTACATGGCTATAGTTTCTTTCAAAAGTCAAGACTGGTCAGTGCAATAAAAGTTAACTAGTTGTAAAATTTGCTGCTTTAGAATGTAATTTGCAGCTCACAATAGTTACTCTTCTTTACAGCGTTCATCACATAATGAATTTAAGTATGCATCCAGCCCTACACAGGTCAAGAGTACATAAGCGCAAGGTTTCTTAGGTCACTGTAGACATCTATGAATTCATTTATTTTACTATGAACTCATTTATTTATTTCTTTATAACCTGCACTGAAGCAACATAAACTTGACAGTGATGCTTTCCCACTGCACCCTATATGAGAACACTGCGGGAGGCTCTCCAAGAAGCATGCAATTTGGTATTAAGGATAAAAATATCCTTGATCATGAGGTAGGTTAAAGTGTGGTGCAAGTGCTGATGCTAAATAAAGGGGAGTGAATTTTCCAGATGTATAGAGGAATGGCCTATAGCAACACAGCAAATGAAAAAGTCTTCAGTATGTGGAAAGGTTGCTTGTATTTATTTGCAGAGGACTTTGAAACCCAGATTTCTAATCGGCATTTAAAAAGAGGATAAAAAAAAGTCAAGAAGAGAGAAAGACGGAATGAAGAAGGCCTCATACATTAACATCTCCATAGGCAGTAAAAAAAAACCTGCAGCAGAGAGCATCGGAGTAACATTAATGTCATACAAAACATTTTTACTGGGAGATACATATATGCTTCAGGAATATTGTTTTCCATATGCAGTACCCAAAAAGACAAGAATAATAATAAATACTAAGCTAGATCTGAATTCAGGAAAATCCTTCATCTAACATTAATAACAAAGACCCAGGTGACTTAAGCTTTCTTCAAGAAAGTTGATGCTTACATCCCCATAACTGGAAGGACAGCAACACTAAGCAGTGACAGCCAATTCTACAATACTGACCAAGTACTGCAAGACAACTACAATTTTTTTTGGATCAGAAATCAAAAGGATTTCAGAGTAAGTCTCCAGGGAAAGTAAAACCTGCAGTGCAGGAGAACATATGGTGCACTCCCACCCTTCTTGCTGGTATCTCCTACTCCAGCATATATTCCTCCCCAAACGCATATACATTTTAGCTTTGCTCACACACAGTGCTGGAGAAGGGAGGGAGAAAGTGCAGTTCAGCTCCCAGCTTTCCTTCTTCCCCACTCCTGGAAGGGAAGAGTTGCACAAAAATAAGCACCATCTGAGCTCTGGAGAAGGAATACAAATCAGTACCCAACAGCCATTGTTACACTTCTTTGACTGCATGCTTTACAATCAAAAAGAGCAGAATAAAAATACGAGCACACTGCCCATCTAGCTTTCAGCGTGGGCACATGCTTCCATGCTTACATTCCTTAAGACTAACAGGGGCAGTGACAGTAATACACGATTCAGCATGGTTCAGCAACCAGAGTACAAGTCGTGTATTTTGGCATAAAGTAATTCTGGCTATATTAAACAGAACACTATCACGGCCATCTTTGGTGCTATATCTGTATTACACTGTAGAGATGCTCTAAAATGTTTCTGCAGGTACTTCCCAAGTAGTCCTGTTTTCCCGACAGTATTCACTGAGGAATTCATCACTCCCTGCTGTGTTACTAAGTCTTTCACCCTGGAAAGTACACCATATTACAGGAAAAACTACATCTCTGAAAATGAATTGGGTGGACCTGCAAAAAACTGCACATTTGGATCTCTGGCATGAGATATCTTCAAAAATTACTACACTTTCCTTTCTTCTGCAGTTCCAACATGCTTACTCAACAGAAATGCTGGACCTGCCTCAGGATTTAAGTTACTGATTATTCAAGTAATTGCACAATCTTCGCCACATTGTACATAAAGAAATGCCACTCTTTGTTAAAGAGCTTGTAAAAGGATTGCCACCAAAATTATCTGAAGTCCACTTAATGAAAACATGAGGACTTTTATTATATTATAAAACTGGTTCAAGTTAGAAAGGTAAGATGCAAATTTAATTTAATCAGTTTAATAAAATACCAGAATGTACAAACCTCATAGCATCCTTACAGTATCTGAAGGGGGCCTATAGGGATGTTGGGCAGGGACTCTTCATGAGGAACTGTAGTGAGAGGACAAGGGGTAACGGGTTCAAACTTAAACAGGGGAAGTTTAGATTGGATATGAGGAAGAAATTCTTTACTGTAAGGGTGGTGAGGCACTGGAATGGGTTGCCCAGGGAAGTTGTGAATGCTCCATCGCTGGCGGTGTTCAAGGCTGGATTGGACATAGCCTTGGGTGGCATGGTTTAGTGTGAGGTGTCCCTGACATGGCAGGGGCGTTGGAACTAGATGATCTTAAGGTCCTTTTCAACCCTAACTATTCTATGATTCTACGAAATCTAGAAAATTGAGCAGCAAAGTCAATGTCTCCCTTTTGTGTTGTCTTTGGCTGCATTTTATGCTATTTGCTGCAGCATCTTGTTTTCTTTAAAATTCAGACTAGCAAACATAAAGCAGCACCTTGCCAGAAGACAAACAGTACAAGAGAAAACGACAGTTTAGGTAGTGATGGATTCTCTGGGAAACGCAAAGAAAGAGGTCATGGCACAAAAATAATTGTGGAAAATCAGACACAGATTTCAGCTAGTAAAAGCTTAATGACTTTAAAGATTAAACTATTTTCAGCTCTAAGTACGTACAGCACATAACTGTAGTGATATCATTGTTTACTTAAGTTAATTCTACCTCTTGCCAAGGAATTTTGAGGTATTAAAATAGGCAACAATTCCCCATTAGGTATTAGAATTTCAGACAAAGCCATCACTAAACACTTGCATTACTGTACACATCACATTAATACTACATGAATTATTGAAGACCAATTAAATATGCATGTGTCTATCCAAGCAGGCTTTTCCTCAAAACGCTTTCTTCTGCTTTCTGCTATTTTCAATATTTGCTTAAAGTCAGTGCTTTTTAGCCTATGCTGCACATCAACTAATTACGAATCCCTTACACCACGGTGTACTACCTGCCACTGAGGCAAGGGAAAAGTGAAGACTGTTTCACGCTTCATTTGCTACCGACAACATCTCACTGGGGCTGTATACTTTGCAGCCTGGCAAAAACTACTCTGTGGAACACATGTCCAGCAGACACACAGTTAACAGCCAAGAGCCCTAACGGATGATCAACAAGAAACATCACCCTCTTGGCCCAGCCACCCAAACCCCTGAGCCAACACCTCCTCCAGCAGGGTGCAGGGGACACTAACAGCAAAGGAGGTGGCAGTTTCCAGTTCTGCTGTGCTCACCTGAGCCATGGGTGATCCACAGGAGCATTCCAGACACAAATACAAGGCTTTCAGAAGGGAGGTGGTGGGTTCAGCTAAGGTCACAGTTTGGAAATCAATAGAGGTATGACAGCAAGATGGACAGCGTGCGGCGACTTCTTGATCTGGATGCTTTTAAAGGAATTCTGAGGACTGTGGAAATGGATGTCTAATGGTATCCTGCTGAAGGATGGAGAAAGATGGGATTGGCAGTATGCTCTAATCCTGAACACATACATGCCTAGGTACTGCGATAGAAGTTGCTGTCATTGCCATCAGCCCAGTGGAGGTAGTCAGGAAATTCAAATGTGGGAAACAGTGGATGTCTCATTTCTCAGTTCTCTCCTTTCATGTGATTTGAAGAGGGAAAAAATAAATATCCAAAGGACAGGAAAAAAATGTTCTCTAACCTGAGCCTAATTAGATTTGAAGGTTACATTGAAACCATAACCTGAATCATAGTCCCTAATACATTGTGGCAAAGTATCTCCCAATACTACCTCCTCACAAAGAGGAAATAATTTTATTAATTTTGTTTGTTTTACTAATAGACACTTAATAACTTCAGTGTCTGGTTCCTAATAAACCTTCAGCTTTGTAAGGACCAAATCTGACCCTGAATATTGCAGAAGTTTATCAGAAGTGGATATGAAGCCAAACGCAGGTGAGGACACTGCATTAAAAAAAATGTTATTTTCATATGGGGTAGGAAAAAGCATTTTTATGAAATAAGGCCTGTTAAAAGGGGCCAGTGTTGCCTAATTGCTAAAGCATAGAAACTTGCAAATTCAAACACTTTGTTAAGAACCTTCCTGCTTACTTCTTGTCATTCGAAACTTCCCTGTATTCACCCACCTGTGGAGTGAGGTTTGCCAATACCTGCCTAAACCACATACTAGACAGCTTGTGAGGAATTTCCTAAAAGATGCTGCAGAAGTGCAAACCAGAACCATTAATAAAAGACAATCAATATTCAGAAACTAACATGTGACACAGCATCCTCTGCACCTTTACAACAGTAAATTATATTCTAATACTGAGCAGGAAAGCCCTAGATATTACTTTGATTTGAAACTCCTATTTTCAAAATGTTGCTATTAAACTTGCCCATATGTTCCAATAACTACAGCTCTCATGAGTCTTCTATATTAATGGCAGCTGAAAATAATCTTGGAATACAGACATTTGAAAAAGTTACTATTTGAACTACATTAGCACAGCGCAGCTCCACAGACCAACACCATGTTTCACTGTAAAGTGAAACTCACAAGTTAATTTGCTACTTCTTCCTTGTTTTGCTCCATTTTAGTTTTTGCCTTTTTTCTTTTGTGCTTTCAGTACCATCCTGATTTCCACAGACAAAATGTTTTAAAGATCAAGTGTCATAAATGCTGGAGTTATAACAGATAAAAAGAGCCCAAGTACTGAACAGTCAGTAGCATACTATCATTTCTATCTGTATTCATTATGCTTCAGGTTACAGGCACTTAGATTCTTACTGGGTTTTTTTAACAACGTCTCCATGTTTTCCCTCTACATGAACATTGAAGTTACATATCCACTCATCTCAAACAGAGGTATATTTTAAATCTTGTTAATATTTTTACACTCAAAGCATATCTTCTCAGCAACATGACCTGTTAAAAAGAGATGTCAAACATCTAATAAAACAAGTACTGCTACAGCAAGCAAGTTTCATTGCCTGTTCCTAGATTAGTACCTTTGGCCACAGTCACCTATATAACACACTTTGTATTCCACTAAAGTTTTGCTATCTTTTCTTTCTGGCTACATTAAGTTTTTCTGTGTTGTACAAATGGTTCCAATGAGAAAATATACCTATACTGTGCAACACAGTGAGACGAAGCAATAGCTGGAGATGAAATTTAGAGATGGCTAACAAGACAGATTTTATATGTTGTTGTAAAATGTTTAAAGCAGCATTAACACAGGAATAAGTAATGATTTCTCTTTTCCTACAGATTTGGAAATACTTTTTGCACCTCTATAATAAAACACAGCTAACACCTGAAGAATTATGCACAGAAACATGTCAAACTACTTTTATTTTTATTATTGTTGTTACTACTGCTACTAAAACCATTTTAATATGTGTTATGCCAATATTCCACCTTTCTTTTTTTATGCACACTTGTAGCACTTATACGAGAGGTTGAAAGCTGCAAAATAAAAGTGAACTATATTGAAGCCAGACATTCATTTTAGCTATTCCAGATTCAAAACATTCTATCATCTGTTCCTATGGAAACTGAAAGGATATTCTAGGTTATATCAGTATCAGACGATTATGTTGCAGAGAAATCTGTGGTTTATTTTAATACACAGTTCAGAGGTATAAAATCATGCTTAAGTGTTTAGCTTGGCGATTCTGAATTACTTACACATGGTTAACACTTCAGTTCTGTTAGATGATACTTTAAGATAAAAAGACCTCTTTTTAGACCAGGATAGTAAAGGGAAAATTTCATAAGGTTTGGTTAATCCCTGTGAAATTTACCATTCAGATGTAGGATATAAGTAACACGTACTTGGAAGATATTTTTTGGTTCTTAGATGAACAGTACTTTGCTATACCACATCTTAACAGAATAGTTCAAGGAAGAAGTAATTTAGATTTATCAAAAACTCCTTCAGTAATGCCATGCACCAGATGGCCAGATGAAGGAATCTGATTTAGCAAGTTAACAAGATCACAAAAACCATAACCATAATATTGAAGATGAAAAATAAAACTGAATAATGCAACATGAGTATGTTTCTGTGACAAAGAAACTTAAAGGTCAGGGTAAAGTAAAACTTATAAAGACATATACACATAAAAAATTCTCTATATGCATACAGAGCTATTGTAAAAGAAAAAAGGAAACATATAAGTATAAGCTAGTAGGATTTTAATTAAACAGACTCAAATCTTTTGCAACAAAAGCAAATATGACAGCTATAACATTTTGAAACAGGTCTTCTCCGTCTACATTAGAATTACAAAAAGCAGTAAAATGGGTGGCTACTGTGAATTTAAATACAAAGCTTTGGATCTCATCCTTTGTCTTCACTAAGCAAAAACTAGATGATTTAGACTTAACTATAGCTACCACCCTCACCCTATGCCAAAAGTAGCAAGCAGGTTCAAATTTTCCTTTTTTGTGGATAATACTTCAGTCTTCTTACGCTACTTCAAACTGAATAATCAAAAATGCCTTCCATTTCTATATCATATTGTAGTCAATCACTTCATTATGAAATAGCTGTCTCAGTCTAGTTTCCATCATGATCTCCTCCTGGGAATTAAGATTGTAGAATAATAAGGAAACATAACATCTACTGCCTAAAGTGTACTATACTGGTTAAATTTTTGACAGTGATGAGGTTAAAATTCCAAATTCTAGCTTTCAAAGTAGAAATAAATGCCAGAAAAAAAAAAATAAAAAGAAGAAAAAGAAAAAGAAAAAAGCAATGACTACTCTTTAACTTAAAAAAAAGTAACTGTATACTCTGGGTAGCATTTCAAGTCTAGGTTTTCCAGACTTTTTATGAGAGCAACAAACAGTATGTGGATAAAAAGCTGACTGGTTGTGTGCCAAATTGGAGGGGATCTTTTCTCATGTTTTTCTACTTTATTTGCTATTACAATGAAAATTTTCTAATTATGTGTTCATACTGAGTTATGCACATCTACATAACAGCGATCAGCTCCATGGACATCCTGAAGTACATAAGGACTCATATTATTTAAAGTGCATAACAAAATACAATAATATGTAAAAGCAGCAAAATGCAGACCTAAACATCCAGAAGTTAAACTCTTTCGACTAGCACAGTACATCAGTGTGGGCAACATAACACAGTCCAAGCGAGATGAACTAAAGATAAACAGTAAGAGGCCCACTACACAACTGTGAGGCACACAAATTGACATTCTCCTATGACATTAGATTTCCTTCTGCAGTCAACATTTCTCCATGGAGCCAACAACTTTAGAAAGCACGTTCATACAACACAACCCATTTCACTATAAAGCATTCAAATCTGAAGATGACACTAAACTAGCAAAAACTAGCAGGCATACTGTGATTTAAATCAAAGTGTTAAAACACCATAAACTCATCTAGAAAAAATGATGTTTCAGTGAAAGATATACTCTTCTTAAAGTATGCAAGACAGAAAATGAGAAACTCAAGATTAGAGGACCTTGCCCAGACAGCAGTGCTGCAAGAGCCACCCATGCCTCTGTCAGTAATAATTAGGAGTAACTCAAGAATGGAACATTATCACATTTTTGCAAGTTTCATTAAAAAAAGTGAAAAACAGAGCCCAATGCCAGCCATTTCTAATAGGCGGATATCTCAAACAACTTCAAGTGCATTTGCACAATCAGAAAATGCTGCCACAGGATACTAAAGAGCATGTATTAAGATCCTTGACATTAGATTAAACACTTCCCTGTCAAGGATTTAAGATTAATTTCACCAAACTTGCTGTAACACTGCAAATTTTACTACATAAGCACTCAGCTCAGAGGATCTTGAAATGAAATAAATCATGCAATGTCTTGATAATTGGAAAAAAGGTCAATTATGTGCATATTTTCCCCTTCAATCCCTTGGGGATAACAAAGACCTATTGTTAGGGATCCTTAACATGATATTAAATGCTATTCTATGAAAGATTTCAGATTAATTCTGCCAATTTTGCCATAATATTGCAAGATATACTACACAAGCACCCAGCTTAAGGAGCCCTGAACTGAGATAAATAAGGCAACTCCTGGGTAATCACATCCAGACAACTAGTTAGTTATGCAGATACTTCATCCTCCCATCACTTTTCTCAGGCCCTAAGAAGTGTTAGTCAAGAACAATTATGCACATACATCTAGTTAGTAATTTTTTAATACGAAAAAACTGTACTTGTTCCAGAGACAACAACTTAGAGGAAAAGTTCACTATGAAAAAAAATGCAAACCAGAACAATTCACAAGACAAATTCAACTCCATGAGATGTAATATGAAAATTCAAAATGCCCCTAAATATGCTCAAAGGGTCAACAGTATAAAGATGTTACACTGAAATAAATTGAGACATTTTTGTTCAGAATGTACCGTTTACACAGTTTAGGATTTATTTTTGTTTGCTGAGTTTTCTTTTTTCCTCTTCTTTATTCTGTGAGGTTATAACTAGTAAATAAATAAAAAAAGAGCTCTGTATTAAAAAAACCTGCAGACACAATTTAACATTCTTTTGAACAAAGGGTAGTTATTAACTTACACCTGTTTATGCTTTCTCTAACATGATCAGGTAATTTCACTACATGATCAGCAGAACAATTTCAGGGACCTACAGTGAATTTAACTCTCTCCAGATCCATGCTATAGAGGAAAATTAATTTGCCCACACCTTAAATAAGGGAAACTGGGCAACAAACATCACATCGTTTACCCAAAAACCTTCCCTAAAAAAAGTAGTGAGACATCTATAGAATACCCCAGGAGACAAAGAAAACTTCTTACTATCTGTGGTTAAACTGTGTTTAAGATGCAAACCCAAGGAAATCTGAGGTCTATTGTCATCTTGATACCATGTATTGCTTGACCTAAATGGATATTTTATATTTTATAATTTAATCAATCTTTAATGATACCATTGCCCTCACCACCTACATCCTAACTAACTACTGAAGTCTGTTATACAGTAAAGTCAAAACTAAGAGCATAGGTTCTGAATCCATTGCACACATATGAGTAAATACATGCAAAAATCCATCCTTCTTATGCAAAGGAGACCTGTAATTGTTCCTAAAGCGGTGAACCTAGCACAGAACAGGGCTACCCCTTCAGAAGCATAAAGATGGAGGAGATGGATATGCACCTTTTTTCTGCATGCACAAAACATGGCTCCCAATGCTACCAGCCTTACCACTACCTGATGAAACTAAGTTTGGGTATCGCAAAGTTCCACACTAAGCATAACAATGCATAGGAGAAAGGGCTTGAAGCGTAAGCTAAGTTACAGAGGTTTTCTTCTTTGTAAGTATAGCAGCCGCAACAGCCTCTGTCAAAACTGTTCTATCTGGAATTGAACTATGGCAATCTTAACAAATTCTTCTTGTTCCAAGTAATTTCTTATTATTCAGATTTGCATTATACTGCAGAAATACTGCTGTTGAATAAAGAGGTGAAGTGGTGTCAAGAGAAAATCTAGATTTCTCTGCCTAGGGTTCATCCTATGAGCAAAAGAAATGCTGGGGATGCTTCAGGCAGTTGCACAATGAAGACACAGCCCTTTTTTTCTTTTTAAAGCAGAAAACATTGCTGTCTCTCATCTTAGAATGGTGGCTTTATTAAAGTTCTTGATGCATCTCTGTTAAAGCCGCCTCTCTTCCTTTCTGTACTACCTGCCATTAACCCACTTACAGACAGAAGAAAAGCTAGCAAGGAGCTCAGGACTACACAGTATGAATCAATTTTCTTGATACTGTTTTGTGGCTCAAGAAAGAGCATCAATCTGTGCTATGTACACCAGGAGTGCCTAAAAAAGCATACATGACAATAAAGAACCTGCCAGTAGCCACTGGTACATCTGCTTGATCGGGTTTGCTATTATTTGTATTAATTTTGTCAACAAGAGCAAAGAGGGCTTATTCCTTCTAAGAGGATCAGTAAGACAAGCGTGTTTGGGAGCTCAATGAAAGCCTGTTAAGTTTAGACATGCTGACAGACACTTCCAGTTTATACACAGGTAGCAGCTTTAAAGATACCACCATGTACATTAGTGGAAGCCTTCACTTCTGTGCAGGGGCCTCAAGTGTCTGCTGTAGCTCATGGAGGAAAGAAAGAGGCCACTAACCCAGGAAGCTGGGAAACAGTAACAAAAAAAAAAAAGGAAGAGGACAATTAAAAGCAAAGTGCTTCCTCCTAAATCTGTTGTCCCCACCCAGAACCACTTTGCTGTCCTGCAGGGGGCTGATGAGGAACCACACTCCCACCAGGAGCAACCGACGCACTGGTAAAGAAGATCATTACTGGCGCTGCCAGGAAAAAGCGGCGGGCTGTAATAGTAGGGGACTCTACTCTGAAAGCAACAGAGGCACCCATCTGTCAGCCTGACCCAGGCTCAAGGGAGGTGTGTTGCCTACCAGGGGCTCAGATCAAGGATGCTGCAGAGAAGCTGCCTGCTCTAGTCGGTCCCACTGACTATTACCCACTTCTATTGATCCATGTGGGCGCTACTGACATAGATAGCAATAGCCTGGAGAACATTAAGGACTACAGAGCTCTGGGGGAGGTGATGACGGGCTCTGGAGTGCAGATTGTCTTTTCATCAATTCTCCAGGATACAGGGGAGGACCTTAAAAAGGCTAGGAGGATTGGCCAGGTTAATAAATGGTTAGAACAATGGTGTCATAGTCAGGGGTTTGGGTATCTAGAACATGGGACTCAATTTAGTAGGCCAGGTCTACGGGGGCTGGTGGAGCTGGTCTGACAAAGAAAGGGGAGGAGCGGTTTTGGAAGGACGCTTGCCAGGCTGGTCAAGGATGCTTTAAACTAGGTGTACTGGGGGAGGGGAGCATCATTCCATCCCAACACACCCAGTCACTTGCCAGCACCTATAGTAAACGTTCAGAGCTATGTAGAGATATTCCAGCTGCTCCAGCCAATGAGCCAGCTTCAACTGGAGCTCGGCTCAGATGCTTCAATACAAATGCCTGTAGCATGGGGAACAAACAAGAGGAATTAGAGATGTGTGCACATCTATGGGTGTATGATATCATAGGCATCACAGAAACATGGTGGGATGGCTCCTATGACTGGTGTGTTGGAATGGAAGGTTACAGGCTCTCTAGAAAAGACAGGCCCAGCAGACAGGCAGGGGGAGTTGCTATTTATGTTAGGGATAGGCTGGAGAGTATGGAACTCTGTCTGTGGACAGGTGAGCAGTAGACAGAGAGTTTGTGGGTGAGGCTTAAAGGGAGAACAGCGATGGGAGACATTACTGTAGGGATCTGCTACAGACCACCTGACCAAGAGGACTTGGTGGATGACATGCTCTATAGACAGATAGGAATAGCCTCACGCTCGCAGGCCCTTCTTCTCATGGGGGACTTCAACGACCCTCATATCTGTTGGAGGGATGGTACAGCCCCGCACAAGCAATCCAGGAGAATTCTCGATTGTATGGAAGACAGCTTCCTTCTGCAAGTAATAGAGGAGCTGACAAGGAGAGGTGCCATGCTTGACCTCGTCCTCACCAACAGGGAAGGGCTGGTTGGAAATGTGATGCTCCAGGGCAGTCTTGATTGCAGCGATCATGAGATGGTCGAATTCGAGATCCTCAGGACAGGGAGAAGAGCGTGCAGGAAGCTCCCTGCCCTGGACTTCAAGAGAGCAGACTTTGGCCTCTTCAGGAACCTGCTCAGTAAGGTTCCATGGGATATAGCCCTAGAGGGAAGGCGGGCCCAAGACTGTTGGTTGATATTCAAGGATCACCTGCTGCAAGCTCCAGAGTACTGCCTCGCAACTAGAAGAAAGTGCAGCAGGAGGGCCAGGAGACCTCCTTGGATGGATAAAGAGCTGCTGAGGAAACGCAGAGGGGGAAAAAAGAGGCTTATAAAAGGTGGAAGCAAGGACAGGCGGCCTGCGAAGAATACAGGGATGTTGTCCGGGAAGCTAGGGACCAGGTTAGGAAAGCTAAGGCCCACTTAGAATTAAACTTGGCTAGGGATGTTAAAGGTAACAGGAAGGGATTCTATAGGTACATTGCAAATAAAAGACAGTCTAGGGACAACGTGCGCACCCTCCGGAAGTTATCGGGAGAACTGGCTACCCAAGTCTTGGAAGGCAGACACAGGGATAGTAAGAATGAAGACCTTGGGTCCACTGTAGGAGAGGATCCGATTTGAGACCATCTTAGGAACCTGAACTTACACAAGTCCATGGGACCTGATGAAATCCATCTGCAGGTCCTGAAGGAGCTGGCAAACGAAGTTGCTAAGCCACTGTTCATCATATTTGAAAAATCATGGCAGTCAGATAAAGTTCCCAACGACTGGAAAAAGGGAAATATAACCCCATTTTCAAGAAGGGCAAAATGGATGAGCCAGGGAACTACAGACCAGTCAGCCTCACGTCTGTGCCTGGCAAAATCTTGGAGATTCTACTGGAAGGCATGCTGAGGCATATGAAAAACAACAAGGTGGCTGGTGACAGCCAGCACGGCTTCACTAAGGGGAAATCCTGCCTGACCAATCTGGTGGCCTTCCATGATGCGGCTACGGAACTGATGGACAGGGGTAGAGCAGTTGATGTCATCTACCTGGACTTGTGCAAAGTGTTTCACTCTCTCCCACACGACATCCTTGTCTGTAAATTGGAGAGACATCAATTTGATAGATGGACCACTCGGTGGATAGAGAACTGGATGGATGGTCGCACACAAAGAGTTGTGCTCAATGGCTCAATGTCCAGCTGGAGACCAGTAATGAGTGGTGTCCCTCAGGGATCGGTGTTGGGACCGGTCCTGTTCAACATCTTTGTCGGTGACATGGACAGTGGGATTGAGTGCGCCCTCAGCAAGTTTGCTGATGACACCAAGCTGTGTGGTTCGGTTGATATGTTGGGGGGAAGGAATGCCATCCAGAGGGACCTTGACATGCTTGTGAGGTGGGCTGATGCCAACCTCATGAAGTTTAACCATGCCAAGTGCAAGGTCCTCCACCTGGGTTGGAGCAATCCCAGGCACAGCTCCAGCTTGGGCAGAGAAGAGATTCAGAGCAGCCCTGTGGAGAAGGACTGGGGGTGTTGGTCAATGAGAAAATGAACATGAGCCGGCAGTGTGCCTTCGCAGCCCAGAAAGCCAACTGTGTCCTGGGCTGCATCAAAAGGAACGCGATCAGCAGGTCGAGGGAGGTGATCCTGCCCCTCTACTCTGCTCTCGGGAGACCTCACTTGGAGTATTGTGTGCAGTTCTGGTGTCCTCAACATAAAAAGGACATGGAACTGTTGGAACAAGTGCAGAGGAGGGCCACGAGGATGATCAGGGGACTGGAGCACCTCCTGTATGAATATACGCTGAGAAAGTTGGGGCTGTTCAGCCTGGAGAAGAGAAGGCTGTGTGGAGACATCATAGCAGCCTTCCTGTATCTGAAGGGCGCCTATAGGGATGCTGGGCAGGGACTCTTCATTAGGGACTGTGGTGAGAGGACAAGGGGTAATGGGTTTAAGACTTAAACAGGGGAAGTTTAGATTGGATATGAGGAAGAAATTCTTTACTGTAAGGGTGGCGAGGCACTGGAATGGGTTGCCCAGGGAAGTTGGGAATGTTCCATCGCTGGCGGTGTTCAGGCCCGGGTTGGACATAGCCTTGGTTGACATGGTTTAGTGGGAGGTGTCCCTGCTCATGGCAAGGGGGTTGGAACCACATGATTTTAAGGTGCTTTTCAACCCTAACTATTCTATGATTCTATGATTCTAAGTATCTGCTTTCATGTGCTACTGGCCGTTACTTGAGGGAACCTGGGTAAGGCTTACTAGCACGTGGCTTATACATCATTAAATAAATAATCAAAGCAACAAAAATAGTTTCTTATATAAACAGAGGAGATATATCAAAATGTTGAAAGGGGCAGTTTAAACTTCTTAGCTCGGTTCTTTTTTGTCACAGTAACTTCTAGCTAAATTCTAAAGGCGGCATTTACCAACTTCCAATGACTTCTGCTTAAAAGGAGATACTTAATAGTTTTAGGGTTTTTATGTATTTCCATTTCCTGCTTCTCTTCCAGGTGGACACTGAAATACTCCCAAATAGGGACATAAGACTAATTTTCTTCTTGAGGCATTGCTGGAAAGTGCTAGATGAAAAACTGTTATGTACACAACTGATCTCATGTATTATTTACACAGCAGATCAAAACTAAGGTGAAAACTAAAACTGCAATTGCAAATATAAATACTAAGGAACTGAAGAACTACATGGATAAATACAGACACACTGATCACAAAGGTACGTAATTAGCTACCAGAACAGATACTAGCAGGAAAACAGCCCATATGAGGAATTCTGTGGTACAAAACATAGAAGAATCCCATGTCCTCTTACGAGCAATCTCAGAGTTTGGAAGGTATAAATGTAAATTGGTTTGCCAAAAACCACACAGCTACAATTATTAAGAATCAAAGATATACTATCTCATAGTCATATTTCAAATTCTAGATTTCTTGGGCAATATCTGCGTGCATATTTTCTAAAGCACACTATTTTTTCCAACATTAAATCTACGAATCATATCCAACAACAAACCTGTGAAGCATATCCCAACACCTCTTCATGAAAACATCCCCATTTCTGACTAAGCATTGATAATGTTCTTCCAAACAATCCTGCATTTGCTGGAAACAGGCCCCTGGCTAAAGCAGAACAGGCATATACTTTAATAAATCTCTTGATTACCTGGATACAGCCTGGAACACCTAATAAATCTGTCTATTTTTCAAGTGGAATGGGATTGATTTCCCCAGGGTTTCTTTGTCAGATCCATTTTAGTACTTAATATGAAGAGAAAATTATCAGAGAAGGTCAAATCTGACACGAAAAACTAGAAGGAGTACACACTAATGAAGACTTCTGCCACATTTAAAATAAATGCACATTTGATTTTTCTTAGGCCCTATCTTTGTTCAGTCTTTATTTAACATTGCATATGCTTCATAGCTTGTAACAAGCTTGGTAACATACTCAAATAGCCAGGACTTTCAACATTTGAATAGTAATTAAGTAAAAAACGGGATGCTATTTTTTCCTACCATTTTGCTATCAGTAAATAATCAAAGGTATTTACCACATGACTTCTTAATTACTTGAAATCAAAAGTCTAAACAAAAGTTTGAGATACTGATAAATTTAATCCCTAATTATCTAAGTTAATTTAATGAAGAAATTTTCCATTCTGCCTATGTTTTATTTTCATGTCAACTATCAGCAGTACAAACAAATGCTATATTGACTTACAGGTAAGTTTAACCACTGGTAACAAACAGCATAAAAATGTCTTGTTCTAATCCTCTTTGTTCTTTAATTTAAAACCAAAATTTGATAGCAACTTGTACTAGATTTTTGCTTTCACTGTAGCAATGGGGATTTAAAGTACATTTTTTAAAGAATACTAAAAATATAGGAAAAAGAACAGAAGTTTTTAAAAAGGCAAGAAGACAGCACTAATGATACTACAAATAGTTAAATAACAGACATAGCCAGATTATTAAAAATGTAGATAATTACATTTAATATGGATGAATGTAATTATGCATATTCATTTTCATATTCCCTACAGTGAATATTTACCTCGAAGTTTAAAACGCCCTTCAAAGTTCTAATATGAAATCTTATAAAATGCTTCAACGTATTACTGCACAACTTGAAACTGCAACTAAACGCAGTTTGAAGAAACTGCATTTTTTAGATTTATCTATAAAGTGTGGCAATACTGGCAACATAGTATACTGGGCATAATGCATTGTCCTATCATTTATCAAACTTTTATCACAGCATTTAGTGCTGAAGACTTCAGACCAGTACATACTTTCTCTCAAATTTCAGGGTAAGATCCTGCAAATTTTGCAGGATCCAAAACCAGAATACAATTTTTATTCTTGCAAATATTGTAGAAGGATGGTTTTGACAATTTCTTTGGATAGTCTCATGTGTGAGAATTTCTCACGTAAGACTTCTTTCATGTTTAATCTCCATTAGACAATGCTACACAAAACAAAGGAAAACAAGGTCAAAGATACTTTTGTACTTCACTATTGAAAGGAAGTAAAGAAGAAAGCGTATTTTACCTGAGTCTCCACACCTTGCTCAAGCAACCTTTTAGCCTGGTTTTCCACCTCAAGCCGAGCTCTTGCAATAAAAAGCAAGTCATTTTCAATTACTTCTATTCCAGAGAGATCTATCCCTTGAGAAAGGTAATCTATAAAAGCAACAAAACACCAATAAGGATGACATAGGATAATGGAACATCTTAAACATACTCAAACACTTAGAATTTACAGTTAGTTCCAAGGGATATTTTTACAAACAACAGCTGACAACAGAGTACATAAAAGTAATGCATTATACTAGAAAAAATGAAAATCAGATTATTAATCAAGAAAACCTGGATTTCTGGTACAATGAATTTACTTCACCGCACTTCTCTTAGACCCAGACATTGCTGAAGAAGTGCAAAGCATGAATTCTAGGAACACCAGAATCTCAGTCAGTGGGCAGGAAGAGGCAAGAAGTCATATCCTTGTCCCAAAGCATTAACCAGAAAATTAAACTTCTCTAACCAAATATTTGAATACGCATAACTTGCTCCAAGATCTGAAATTCCAGATGTATTACACAGGAATAGATTTAAACTACACTTCATCTATTTAAATTGCACTTCTAAACGTCTGGTACCAAACATGGAAAAAAAGGCAAGAAAAAAGACTTAAAAAAAAAAAAAACCCAAAAAACACAGAAACATTACAATATTTATTAGCATCCTTGAAACCAGAGTCAGTAGGACAGCTACAGACTAGTGGACTGGACTGGTGACTGCAACAAGAAAATCTATTTAAACTCAACTTTTGTCACTGGCTATGCAGATCTGGCCAAATCACTTCATCTTTTGCTAATAACTACTTATTAACGAGAGCACTTCAACACATAGAAAACCAACACTTCATCTCCCTTTATCAAAGGAGGCTTCAATCTGTGACATCCCTTCTCCTTTAAAAATTCACTTTGTTTTAAAAGCAGTGACACTGTAATGCCAGCTCTTTGGACTATTTAGGCTTTTCACATGGGACAATTTTATTTATGAAACACAACCAAGGGCATAAAACCCAAGGTTTTCATGCTCCCTGAGGTCCCTGACCTCTATGTTCCCTCCTGTTGGCTCTTTGCTTGATCTTGCACTCCTGCCCTAACCTAACTGGTGACCTGCTCTTGAAAGAAGGACTGGAGAATGGATGCCTCTTTCCAGATGTCTTTAATTTCTCAGTGACACTCACTTTGGATGCAGCAAATGTGTATTCAGTTTCGTTCAGGCTAACGAATATCTAGAGCTTATATTGGGCTAGAACTCAAATCATTCAAATATGCACTTACACCCATAACTATTGCACACTTTTGCAAATCAAGCCAACTATGGCCACTGCTCTGAAATCCATGTTCCTGGAATATGGAAAGCACAACCTGAGAACACCTACTGCTTTAGACTCCTCCAAGAACTGACACACCTCTCCACTTAAAATTACAACATAAATTAGGTGTGAACTGGATGATTAAATTTATAAAATGAACATGTCTGGTACCCTAGCTTATATCTGCAGAGAAATGTAAAAGCAGCCTAGAAAACCTTTATGCTACTGCTTATCTCCAAGATAATGCAGGACTATTCTCCTTTACATAGTTCTCAGCATTTTGCTCAATCAAGCAGGTCATCCACTGCTTCCTTTGAAAGAACCAATAAACTCAACAAAACAATGGCCAAGGCATTTCACCCAGTGTCAGATACTTCTTCATAAGACAATGTCGCGCTATTTCCATCTACAACCAACCCACTATGACTTCCTAATAATGTTATCTTCCTTTTATGTCCTCCCAGTAAGTTTAAGACACAGACCTAAATTCCAACTAAGCTGACTGACCTGTTAATTCTTCACCACATAACTTTTCACCTTTGTAGCCAATTATTTTTGTTTATTCACAATAAAATAATTTAAGCATCAGATTAAATTTAGCAACCACATGTTCACAACTGAGCACAAAATTCCAAGTGAGTCACTTCACAGCTAAGCAGAGAAGAACATCCCCATACCTGCAGATGAAAAACACCAAAAAGAATGAAGATGCAGAAACCAAAACAAAAAGTTTAGAGAAATACTGCACAAAGCTTAGTAAGTCATAAAGGAAATCAACTCTCTTAACAGTACAGTCTGTCAAAATAGGCTTTAGCCTACTAAGAATAGGCCTGAAAATGCTTCTGTCTGTATGCATGTTTAAAAATGGATCAGAGAAGTCAAAGGACAGCCAAGCAGCATGACAGCACACCTCATGCTCTACAGGCTGTTAATGAAGCCCTATATGCAGGCATGCTTACAAAGCTGCTTTTGCTAGGGGCTACAGCAGCCACACTTACCCATTACTTCCCTGCAACTTTTTGCTGCGACTAGGCTGAATAACTGCAGGTGGCCTTGCATCAGAACCTATTAAGACTAATATTAAACCCCCACTAACTTCAATTACTAATTTCAATGAACAAGAGTCCTGAATGTGGAGACTAGTTTTCTGACCCCTTCCTCTCAGCTGCACAGGGAAAAAAGTGTGAAGAGCTTAGCACAGAGTAAGTCTGCTGCCATAGTGAACTCTCAAGAAATTTCTTGGCAACATGAAATTAAAAAAGGTGCAAATATCACCAAAGACTTAAATAGCCCACAAATACAAGATCTGCTGTGGAGTTCACTTCTGTCATAAAATCATATTCTGCAACCCCAGGCTGCTTAAACAAACTGAAATTAAAATATGGTTCTGATCTCCTAAATGCACAGAAAAATCTGTCGAAGAGAACTAAACAAGAGACTGTTTCTCCCTGCTGCATTTTATCTCAAAATCTAAATTCAGCCATTTCAAGTGCTAAAAATCTAATCTTTCTGATGTTTTTTAAGAAAGGAACAGAAAGACCATGCTGCTTTGGCTTCTCCAGATACCTCCATCTGTGCCTTAGACTGGCAGCCACCTCCTGATGAACTGCCAAAATCTGCAGCTTTGTTTCACATTTCCTGCAATCCTAACAAAATTAGGACAATTGCTTGGGGGCAATGCATTTCAGCAGGACCTCAAAACAGAGGGTATTTCTGCAGGTTCAGTGGTCAGACATCCTGCTATGGATGCTCTCAGTTGCTATTCTAACCAGGAGGAAAGCCTAGCAATCATATTTTACCAGTTACAGAAGAAAAGCAGTTTTCATAAGGACAGCAGGTTTACAGCATAAACACCTGCAAGTGCCGTCCTTCCATTCTTATGCAAGAGCAGAAGCTGCAGCACAGGCAGGGTGTGCGCCTTTTGATTGTTTTTATTGTCTAAGCAAACAATATTAGAAAACTCTACACTTGAGCATTCCCAAGAGTGATGCTGCTGTCACAGAGAGCACAATGAAGCCAAGCAGCAGGGCAGTTGACAAAGGGGCGCCAAGATCATAGGCAGAACCACAGTGCCTTTGGGATCCAGTTTATTTAAAACATTGCAGAGGAACTCACACATTCCAATCACACAATTTTAGTTAGTAAAGAAACCATGTCACATGAAATACAACAAAGATACTCCTAGTAACTAACCCACAGACCAGCAAACTTAGGATTTTGCTTCAGGTGCTTGTGCAGTCCTTACTCTGTTTCTTGCCATGCACAATCAGTCGATAACACCCTGGTCACGATCAGAGGTGAAGGTGACATGGGTTGTAAGGTACTTGTGTCTTCTCAGGAATCAAGCACACACAGGGGCTTATCTTCTAGTTAGCTCAGACTCGGCAGACTGGGGCTGTTTAAAACTTGTCAGCTCTCCTTCTACTTTAACCTTAAAGCCCGAGAGTAAAACTAATACTACGTTAGCCGTAACAGATTGAGTACAGCATTTATAACTGCCATTCTACCTTATCAGATTTAAAAAGCACATATTTAATATTTTGGTAACCTTGAGAAGACTTGTGCTTTAAATGAATTAGAACCTAAATATCTTATAACATCTCATGCCAGGGCCAGACGCAGTTGGGACAGACATTACCCTCACACCAGTATGGCATGCAGCCCTGCTGCTCCAGCCACTTCTGCTCAGTGGAACCAGAGAGAAACCTGGAGGAGGGAGATACAGTCCTGTAGCCACTCCACTACCTCTCATCCACAGGTAACTGTAACTCTTTACATAGGTTCATAAAAATGAAAGCAAATCCTTAACTCTCCCATACGGTGTTAGTATTGCTTCTCTTCTAACTATCACACCTTATTAAGCTTGGAAAGCACAGCTGGAAATGACTTTTTAAGGACTTAAAATACAGATTGCCTGCTGAATCTTCTTCTTGAACAAAAATACTGTATGTCAAGTCAGAATACACTGAGCCCTAGGAATCAGTGACATTTATAACCTACCTCTGCCTAACAAAGGTTTAGAACTTCGTATTTCTTCAAGGAAAAATATTTTTGTCATTCCAATTCGAAATGTTATTGATTTACTAAATGTAAACAGCTTCTCTAATCTACTGTCTGAGATGCTTAAAAATGCATTTTTCAATCCCACTTAGTTATGTAAGCAGAGTTTAACAGACAGCAATAAATCCGATATGCATACAGTACATGAGGCAGAAAAACAATACTTTGAGCAACAAGATTAGCTTTTCTTAATCTAAGTGACTCAACAACGTGGAATCTTACTATTAAGTAATCTCATTTTTTGACCTCTGTATGCAACGAAGACAGGAAAAAAAACCTTTTTTAGTACTGTTTTAAAGTATGCTTTGTAAAAAAAGATAGCTGTGAAGCTAGCACCCCTATGAGCTCCACAAAAAAACTTTATTATGCTCTTCATTTAGGCTGAGTTGCTTGCGAGCTTTTGTTAGAACTAGAGAATCAACAGAAGTCTACCAAGGACAGTCAGGTGCACTAACAAAGAGGAAACAAGGACAGCCAGTAATAAGCCAATGTGATTAGACTGCGTCACTCAAGAGGCTACTTGAGCCAAATGAGAAATCCTTCCATGCTCTGAGACGTAACCTCAGTAATGTTAATAAACTGGGTGGAAAAGGATATTAGAAGAGCTGAAGTGGATTCCCTAGAAGCAAACACCTAAGATCAGCACCACCACCTCAATACATAAGTATCAAGATTCCAATGACAATCTCAGAGGTGTTTCACTAGACATGGGGAGAGGAAATAAAGAAAATTAAGCCATTCCTGAAATTCTAAATAAAATCACAATCATAAAATCATAGATTTTTGTTTCCCTGTTTGGGGCTTATTTCTTTTGCATGGATCAGTTGTTTTATTTTGCTTCTGCAGTCTCAGTTGCAGAAAATGTTGCTGATATCTGTACCCTAAGGCCGTTCTTTTTCCATAATGAAGAAAAATAAGAATTCTGGAAGAAACTGCTAACTTGAATTCCAAAAAGTCAACAGGTATCAAATGATACCCAAGAGTTCTGCGGGGATTTAAGTATGCAGAATAGGAGAGGCTACCAAAACATGATTTATTAAGAAATAGTACAGAAGACTGCTACAATGCAAACATTACAGTGCATAGAGCACAGCATTCATACTGAAAATTTCTCTTGCAGTTAACTTAAGCATCAGAACAAATTGGTTGAAACTGTCCATTAGAAACAGCATATTACAAATAAAGAACGTCAAAATGGAGTAAAACTTAAATGTTATTAGTACTTAGAGCTGAACATTCTCCAGTTTCCACCTCCGTGCCCTGAACCTGCTAGCCTGTTCTTCCACTGCAGCCCTCCCTCCAAGTCCTAGCACTCATGAGAGTTTTTTGGGTTAGCTTTCATCTAAAGGCATTCTCTCATCTGGTGCAGGATGCAGACACATAACAGCACAGGGAGAGAACAGAAACTCATGGGCAAGATACAACTTCCGCTACTTGGTGGAAGCTTGTGTGCTTTGGTAGAAGATGCTCATGAAACTGAATCTAAACTGCTATTTGCAATATTTATTTCGGCCACACAAATTAGAAGGGACTGGACAGTAAAAGCATATAAAATCTTTAATGAGGGAGAATTCTCAGTAATGATATTCGGTTTCAGTTTTTAAAAGGGTTATTAAACATTCAGTCTTTGGTCTTACAGAAGTGCCTAGATACAAGCGCAAAACAAACAGAGTGGATTGATTTGTTAGAACTGCTGAGGACCCATCTGAATTTTCTCCATATGCTCATAAAGTAATTCAAAGTAATTTACTAATTCAAATGGGCTACAAATCTAATCCAGCATGGAAACTTCCATGATCCTAATGGAAATGGCAGTTATAGCCCTAGCTACTGAAATGCAAGGATGAGATTCTGTTTGCCCCACTTGTATCTGAACCAACAACCCAGGATGCTGCTGGGCCTGAATATGTCTGTTCGGTTTTATCAATGCAGGTAATACAAAACTAAAACCAGTCTTAGAACAGAGCCTGAGATCCCAACATCTCAGCAAAAACCCAATGCTCACCCTTTGGTGAAAGCAACCTAAGATTTTATATTACATCTTTATTCTCTAAATGGAATAGGCAACACCCTAACTCAAAGAATAGTCTATTTCATGGAGGCACTTGTATCTTCCACACAATTGATGCATAGAGCAGGTGGGGAATGGCAAGAGCAGGCACATTTGCGCGTCTTCAAGCTGGAAGATGGTGCCTCCAAAAAGAACCTTTCCCCATGTTCTGTTTTAATTGGACTAATTCTCCACATAGGGTGAAATGACTGCCCCACACTCTGCATCAGGCAACAAAATACTTGCTCAAGCAAGGCTTATATTAGGACTTTAAATCAAGTGAAATGGATTCCTCTACAGCTATTATGAAACAATATCTTACAGCCAAGTTATACAACATGAGCTCTCCACAAAAAGATGCTTATTCCTATGAAAACTGCACAGATTAAGTTAACTTGCAAAGTATTCAAAATAAGAATGTCATTGCTCTATAATGCGTACTATATACAATATGCTATATATTTTATATATAAACAAAACTAGTAATCTATGTATTTACAAAACCATTAATATTTAAATTATTTTTTTTATTTTTTTCTGCAGGTGTTATGAATTCAGTACCAAAGAGGAGGAAACATTTATTTCTAAAATGACAGTTACTTACAAAACTCCTGCTCTCCGCTTCCTTTTCCTACAGGACAGGATTCCTGCAAATATTTCCTTTCCTTGGTGAAACAACCAAGACTAAAATCTCCTTCTGTCGCTAAACTGAAATTAAGTTCCTGTAAAAACTGATCTTTATTCAACCAATTTCTACCATCTTAAAAATTAACTATTCATATGCATAATACATAAGGATTCATTTTTTAGCTGAAGGTAGTATCAAGTGAGGCAAAACCCTCCTGCTGGAGCCAGAAGCATGTGGGGCCAGTGGTGCTGTATTTATGTTTGCTTTCTCAGACAGCATGTTAACACACCCTTGCTGTTTAAGTCCAGGAAAGGAAACAGAATGTATTAGATAACCCTGTATAGTTTCTGACAGTTGTCCCCAGAGAAGGGGAACATTAAAAATAAAACAAAACAAAACACTTCTCAGTTTTTCATCAACAATCACATGCCAAGACTGGTTTCATTTTAGAGAAATCAGGACAACAGTACCAAAATCAAACCAGTGCAAAGCACATGATTCAAAGAAAGCAAAACCTGAATCACTCATTTAAACACAGACAATTACGTCGTACTGCAAAACAAACCTGTCATCTATATTGTATCATCACAGAATGGTCTGGGTCAAAAAGGCATTTAAAGATCATCTAGTTCAACACCCCTACCATGGACAGGGACATCTGTCATGATATGTTGGAGCAGATTCCATCTGTCATGCTCGTGGAGCAGCTTCTCCTGGAAGGCATGCTGAGGCATATGAAAAACAACAAGGTGGCTGGTGACAGCCAGCATGGCTTCACTAAGGGGAAATCCTGCCTGACCAATCTGGTGGCCTTCTATAATGGGCTACGGAACTGATGGACAGGGGTAGAGCAGTTGATGTCATCTACCTGGACTTGTGCAAAGCATTCGAGACTGCCCCACACAACATCCTTGTCTCTAAATTGGAGAGACATCACCTTGACAGACAGACCACTCAGTGGATAAAGAACTGGCTGGATGGTCGCACGCGAAGAGTTGTGGTCAATGGCTCAATGTCCAGCTGGAGACCAGTAACGAGTGGTGTCCCTCAGGGATTGGTGCTGGGACCGGTCCTGTTCAACATCTTTGTCGGTGACATGGACAGTGGGATTGAGTGCGCCCTCAGCAAGTTTGCTGATGACACGAAGCTGTGTGGTTCGGTTGATATGTTGGAGGGAAGGAATGCCATCCAGAGGGACCTTGACACGCTTGTGAGGTGGGCTGACACCAACCTGATGAAGTTTCACCATGACAAGTGCAAGGTCCTCCAGCTGGGTCGGAGCAATCCCAGGCACAGCTACAGGTTGGGCAGGGAAGAGATTCAGAACAGCCCTGTGGAGAAGGTTGGGAGTGTTGGTCGATGAGAAAACAAACATGAGCCAGCAGTGTGCACTCGCAGCCCAGAAAGCCAACTGTGTCCTGGGCTGCATCAAAAGGAGCGTGACCAGGAGGTCGAGGGAGGTGATCCTGCCCCTCTACTCTGCTCTCGTGAGACCTCACTTGGAGCATTGTGTGCAGTTCTGGTGTCCTCAACATAAAAAGGACATGGAACTGTTGGAACAAGTGCAGAGGAGGGCCACGAGGATGATCAGGGGACTGGAGCACCTCCCGTATGAAGATAACGCTGAGAAAGTTGGGGCTGTTCAGCCTGGAGAAGAGAAGGCTGCGTGGAGACCTCATAGCAGCCTTCCAGTATCTGAAGGGGGTCTATAGGGATGCTGGGGAGGGACTCGTCATTAGGGACTGTGGTGATAGGACAAGGGGTAACAGGTTCAAATTGAAACAGGGGAAGTTTAGATTGGATATGAGGAAGAAATTCTTTACTGTAAGGGTGGTGAGGCACTGGAATGGATTGGCCAGGGAAGTTGGGAACGCTCCATCGCTGGCAGTGTTCAAGCCCAGGCTGGACAGAGGCTTGGTTGACATGGTTTAGTGGGAGGTGTCCCTGCCCATGGCAGGGGGGTTGGAACCAGATGATTTTAAGGTGCTTTTCAACCCTAACTATGCTATGATTCTGTATTGTGTTGCTCAAAGCCCTGTCCAACCTGACCTTGAACACTTCCAATGATGAAGCATTATCTTACCTGATTAAAGCTTTGCTTCAGAAGAAAATTAGGAATTCAATAGACCACATAGGTACGAAATAATTGAATTTCTTCAAGCATGTTAAAACAAAGGGAAAGCTTTTACATGTAGAAGCAGGTTGGAATAAGAAGGAATGAGTTATTGTCCTGCACTTGGGATCACCTTTGCTTCCTCAAAATGATTTTTGCTGACTTTTTTCAAGAACATGGTTTGTGTAAAAATATTTAGTAGTGCTTTAATATAATCTCTGACCAATCCTATTTAGAGAGGAGACTTGCTGTTTCTCTGCAGGCTGCATGCATAAAACTCAAAAACCACACCCAAAGTTGATAGCAATACTGAAAGAGCAGTGAGGAAGACCAACTAGGTATTTTTAACATTATATTAAAGCTGCATTTAAATTGTCTTGATGGAAGAGTTAATTCCTATTGCTCCCTGAGCTGGAAATCAGATGCCAGGCGGAATCTAGAATTGATGGAAATGAGTTTGGTATCTATTTTTATCATCATCACTGACTTAACAATGAGCACCATATTTTGGAGACATTCCTGTGAAAATGCCATGATTCAGAAAATAGCTTAACACACCAAGACAAACATTACTTAGGTCTAATCACAAGTTATACCACAGTACTCCCACATTCACTTAGGCCTAAGGCAAGAGCTTGCTGAACTCCTTTAAGGTTCCCCCACCAACGCATCATTAGATCCCCCGACTCAACCCTCCCCTCACCCCTGAACACTCACAACCTTGCATAACCACAACCTACCAAACCTGCCACTTTCTATTTTGCCCACCATCTCCTCAACTCCCTGGACTGCCAGGTTCAAAGGGCAGTGACTCCACATCCAGCTGGTGCTGGTCAGCCTTGATGCTGGTATTGTTTAATATCAGTGTTAGGAACCTGGGTGGTGGCACAAAATTAACCCTCTGCGAGTTTATGGGTGACAGCAATTTGGGGATGTGCTCAGTACCCTGGAAGGCAGAGCTGCCATCCTGAAGAACCTCCACAACTCTGAAAACAGACAGAAGGAAACATCATGAAGTTCAACAAAAGCAAATTCAGCCCTGTTCACCTTGGGTGCCATGACCCGCATCCTAACAGGTCAGGTGGTCACTGGCTGGAAAGAAGCTTCGTAGAAAAGGACACAGTGGATAATAAAGCAACATAAATGAGCAGTATGTCCTTGCGGCAGAGGCAGCCGACTGGGTGTAGCTAGTGTGTAGCCAGTAGATTGAGGGAAGTGATTATCCTCATTATTTGGCACTTGTAGGGCCACTGTACTCACTGCCTCCCAGAAAGACTGACAAAGTGGAGTGAGTCCAACAGGGACCCACCAAGACTGAACATGAGGAGAGACTGAGAACTGTATCTGTTAACACAGAAAATAGATGTTTAACAAGAGATGTAACTACTGTCATCTGCTACTTAACGGGTGGTCAGCAGAAGACCGAGACAGACTTCTCTCAGAGGTGCACAAAGACAGAACAAGAAGCAAGAAACAGAAGCTACACCATAGGAAATTCCAATCAGGTATCTGGGGATTGCACTGTATTTGTGTGCTGTACACCTTACCCATGGAGGACATTAACCCACAGGAATGCATGGTTTACGTTTTAATAAAATTAAAATTGGTAAAGCACGAAACATTAAGATCTAGAACTCTTAAAAAAACACCCTGAGCTTCTTAAGCCTTCCCTCAAAACAAGCTAATTTGAGAAACCTCCTCAAGAGCTCCCAAAACATTTCTAGTAACTAAAACCACATTTTTTCTAAATTCTCTGTGATAAGATACTCCCAAAGAACTGTAACATTCATGCCATTCAGCAGCAGCACTTGGATGGAGCTGAAACCAAATCCACCCTAAATATTCTATAGCTATTCAAAAGAAAACTCCTTACACCAATACCTATACATTACAAGAAGTCCCTGACAGGAAATGAAATATATATAATCACAAAAACAAAACCAGTATCTTTATCATTTACAAAGTCCACATTTTAGTCTGATAATTAAGATTGTTCTTCATTAAAAATAAACAGAAAAAAAAAACCCACTTCTCCATAATAACTTCAATGAAGTTTAACTTAGAAGCTGCACAGATAAGGAACTGCTCTTCAGGTATACGTGGACTTTCAAAACCAAAATTATAGTGGCAATAAAGCAATAATACCTCTGCAAGTCAATACTCCTCTTGAGCTTTTTGTTGGAGTAAAAATAAAGAATGTAGCCATTAAAAAGCTAGGTGTTCTACTTCTGTTTTGAACAGACTTCATAATATCCCAGATGCAAAGCAATGTGTACAGCATATGTGAAAAAGATGGAAACAGAAAGGGGGACAGAAAGGTAAAACGTAGAACAGGAGAGACATGCAGCCCAAGTGGGGGACTACTAAATAAATGAACTTACAGGTTGAAAATGATGAGAACGGTAGTATGGTCAAACAGAAGATACAAAAAACCTATGAAGGAATGCAGCTTGTGAAAGAATGCCAATACAAATCAGTTTGTACAGTTTGGTCTTACTACTCCGTAAGATTAATTTAGTGCCATCATCTGCTTTCCACCTTGACAGTTTCTTCCCCTCCCCCACTTAAGCCTATAGCTTTGCACTGCTTGCTCATTACCAATGCCAACAGCATTTCTGCTCGAATTTCAGGAGAACACCCAAGGCTGGAAAAAAAAAATGAGTGAATAAAACTTGTTTTTAATAAATTTAAAGCAGACATTAATCAGGATTTTTACTGCCAGTGAAATATTTCATAAAATCCAAAGAGGTGAACAATAAGCAGTCCTTGAAATGGAGCACCACATCAGTATATAAAATAAAGCAGGATGAAAAGAAATGTACTCTCATATCTGCAAGAGATAATTGCCTTGAAAATATATTGCAACTGTATCATACACCCATGTAAAGAAATTATGCCCTTCCAACTCTATTATTGGAGTGGCTGAAGAAAATCATCTCTTTCCCAAATAAAGACAAGGACTCATCTAAATGAAGGTATATGATTTTGTCTTTCTCTTACTTACTTCAGTAACTAAAGCCATGAAAGCAAGCAAAATAGTTATGAGTAGAGCGATGTAAAAGATAACAAATTTACATGTTGGCAGCTTTTAAATATTATTGATATGTTATCATTCAAGAGCTAAGTAGAAGTTCTTAATATAGAGCATTATGTAAAGGTACAGTGACTCAGTTTCTATCAGTACCATCCCATGTTGCAATAGGCATAGGCAATGATAAAAGAAAGCAAAGGAAAATGGATGATGTGCTTCAAAAAACTTAGTCAAAAATAACTTCTTTCAAACATCCCACCGGTTGCTGAGACATCAAATTAGCTGACTCTTAACTGAATCAGTGCCCTCAAAGCAGGGCACAAGAGATGTTGGTTCATCTGAGTGTTTTAATTCATTATGTTAACGGTTAATGACCTAATTCTTGAATACTTTTCTATCTTGATAAAGATATACATGGACAGTTACAGACTTAAAGTGTACAAGTCTACAAGTACTGAGAGGGTTATTTCTGGCTGCACTTCATTTTTTCACTTCAGTGAGATATATCCTACATTTTTTGAGGCTTTATCATTATTTTTGCACTAAAACATGCATCCAAAAATGTCACTTTGTACATGACAGAACACGGATCACTTCTAATGCACACTTATAAATGCCAGGAGATACTTCAAGATCAGTAGAGCTACAGAGCTGTAAAATCAAATTAATAACCCATGTTGCTATCTTGGCCCCTGGACTACGGAAAATACTACTTTTTTCTTTTAATATAAGCTGTAAATATTTCTTTATCTTCCTCTCTCCTTATGGGTCTCTCCTGCCACTTCTCAACACCCACCATTCACCCTTTTCCTACTTACACCTTCAGGAAAACATTTCTAAAAAGCAGAACTGCATTTTCTTTAGCATCAGCTATGTCAACTGCCTCGGTACTTTCGAATATATGTAACTTTTGTGTTTAATAAATGCATATTTAATTCCTCCCACCTCTTTCTTGGCATACCATCAATAACTTCCTGCAATTAGCTGCAGATTTACTTGATTTTATCATCTTTACAGTCAACAGATGTTGCATAGGCTATAAATCACCCAGGTTTTATGTACCTCACATACTCTGTGGGAGAACAAAGTGAACCTTGTATTATCCAAAGTGCTCCTGTAGACAACTTGTATATAACAAAATCGTAAAACATTGTGCAATATATCTGACCTCCTACAGACAAGCCTTTTTAAATTTAGAGATCAGCCTATTGCAGAAACCTGCCCAGTCTGCCAGAATTCTTGCCAGTTCTTCTAGCAGTAACAAAACTTAGCAACAGTACTAAAAGATGGGCAAGAAAAGAATGTTGTTTGAAAGCCAAACTTAACAGTGCTCAGATTCCAAATACTTGCGTTTGAAGTTAGCCTCTACAGATGCCTGTCTTTTGACCTTCCAGTAGAAATATAAAGTATTTAACCCTGACACAAAGACTAACAGCAGTTACATCGGATGATGCTTTAATACTTTCTATCTCATACAATTTGGGTAGTGAAACTGAAAAAAGAAATAACTTTAAACACCACCACCACCACCCCCTGACAATTTGTTGCAGTTTGCTAAAAAAAGTTATATAGACACAAATCTGTGAAACACAACTCTCACCGTTAGCACTTACTGTAATGTTTAGCTGTACCCGCAGCAACAAGAAGAATGCAAAGAAGCTGAAGGAAGTGTTGCAACCAATCCCATATGAGCTGCTCTGCAGGGTTCACCATAGCCGCCAAATCTGCTAAATCACAAACCTGAATCATTGTTCACCTTGAAACACCAGAGAAAGGGAATTTGAACAGCACAGCTGCACAACTGTTCCTCAAAAATGGAACAAAAACCAAATAAGCCCTTAATACATGCTCCAGGTCTGCCTTTAGACAGTGGTGGCACCATACCTTTTCTGTGATCTGTGAAAGTTCTTCAAAAACCTAAAAGAGTATTATGATTTATCACTACTAGTCTGGGATCTTTCACACATACTGATCATGATCTTTTCCTTGAAAAAAACATACTTGTATTGTTGAAATTAGGAAGTACATACATGTATGAACGTCGAGAATTGCCACGAGTTAAAATTTCATAAAATTGTACTTGCCTTCTCAATACATTAAACATCGATGTAAACAGACTGAGAAACCGCAGTTTTTCTTCTATTACTTTGAAACAGATGAAAATGAAAAGCGAAGTTTTCTCAAATGTGGTACTGATGATACGTTAAAGTTCTACTACCCCTACTGCCAACACAGACACTGACTTAGAAATGCACAGCTTTGGTAGCAGAGTAAAAGATAGCTTATTCAAGGAAGCAAACAGAAAGTTCAAGAAAGTCTTTCAGTTGTTAAAGGCAGAAACTGTTAACAGATGGGTGATAACATCTAATGTAGCAAATAACTTATTAAATAAATAATGCTGATACTTTCCTTGTAGAATTACATAATTATCTTTGAGCCAGTTACTGCTACCTACATCTGTTAGCCAATTATATCTAATAATTAACACAAAGAAAGTTGAACGGACCAAAAAAATGGGCTGCTTGAAGGATAAAAGATGCTTAGCAATTTAATACTTCAAAATAAAATTGAGAAAGCATATAGACTTATTATGTACTCATATGATTCTCCCATAATGTTTATTACAGTTCCTGTAATTCTAAAGAACATTTAATCTGACAACAGATTCTTCTCAAGCCTCACAAAGCGGAATTCACTGCTCATAGTTACTAATCACTTCAAGATCAGGAAAGAAACAGATACTTCTATAAAACTAACATTAGCATTGCTTAAATTAAACACTTGCTCCCTCAGAGGGGGGAAAAATCAGGGTAAAAACAATTTCTCAGTAGCATATACTGAACTTTCATACAGGAACCCAATCCTGAAGTAAAGAAATTATTACACTGCACCACAACTAAGACTTACGTCTTTCCAACATTCAGAAGTTTATTTTGCCAGGCAAAACCAAAATAATAAAAAAGTGAAGATAACCACTTCTCTTTAGCAGAAAATTAAGTGAAAATTATCAATGGTCTTCAAAATTAACTATTGATACACTCATGACTATTCATCACTGAAATACTAGAAATCAAGAAGTACCAGCAAAGCATCTTGACTGGAAACATGACAACATCTGTAATCAATTCCAATACGTAAAACTTCCTACTGTCAACTACATCTCACTTGGACATCTCTGATCAGAAAGCAGCATATAATCTCTGGATCTCTAGAAGCAAGTAAAATGATTGCAAACAGATCCTAAGAGACAAGACACTGGACTAGATGGGCTCTTGGCTATTAGCTTCCCTGACTTGATCCTGCCCTCAGGATAGCCAAGCTCCTCTTCCAATACAGAGTACCAAGCCCAAAGCATTGGAAAAGTAGAAAGCAGAAGCTCCACAGAACAAAAATTTTTGGTTTAGCAATATTATGAGCAACGCTACCATGGCAGTCCAGACATTGTGACAGACCTAGGAGGCAGGTGATGGCCGCTGCAGATAGAAACAGACTAAGAACACAGTACTCTGGCTACAGCATACCGCAAGAGTCCTCCCACTGCGCACACTCTATTACATTACTACTTTATATTTCTTGCTGTTTTCTGATCCAATAAAGTCATTATAAGTAATTAAAAAGGTGGGATTAGCTGACTGCATTTCAGGAGACACTACACAGATCATATTTGTAAATAAAATGGCTTATTAGGACTCTCTGAAGTAGAGGAACCTGGCAGAGGCTCCTGTTAGCATGCCCTTAGAGAGGCAGCCACCCTTCGTCCTGCCCATGATGGCCAGCACAGCCACCAGTGGACTGCTGAGGCAGCTCTGATAGATTGCAGCTTTTTCCCTCTCCAAGAGCATGCACTGACAAGGGAATAAGGCTCTAGGACAAGGAATTACAAGAGTACAAGTATAAAAATTCCAGATTAACAGAGTTTCCATTAGTTTTACACAAATGAACTAAGACTGAAAACTGCAGCCTCTCCAAGGCATTGGCTCTTTTTTTTTTTCCTTTTATTCCATGCTTTCATATTGTTATAAATGAGAATTCAAAATTAAATGTATTGTTTTTTATTTCAGTAACTTTTTGGAAGCAGCAATTGCTTCCTATTGAAAGAAAAATATTTGAATTATGTCGCATTATATTATAAAATAATTTAGAGGGAAAACCCAAGGAAGGCCTATCCAATTCCAAAGTACACAACTCTTCTGATATATGTTTTCCTATAGTTTTACATTTGTCATGAACTGGATGAAAACTGGGCTTCAAAATGTCAAACCTTCCCAGAAAGGAACAATTCCAAGTTTCATCTAACTCTTCGGAGGACTCATTATCCTCCACAAAGTGAATTATGCTTGGTCTGACTTGCACTGAATTATGCAAGCAGAGTAAGGGATCAAGGCAAATTGCTGGAGTAAGGGAAAGCAGACAGGTCTTCAAAGGCATTCTAGGTAAGACAGAGCACTCCTTAGGAGCATCAAGATTCAGTAATAAAATTTTGTATTTGATAGCAGGAAATAGGAAAATAATTTCATTGGCTCATTTAGAGAATGCCAGTTTTCCATCTTCTCATGTACCACCACAACAAAGAGTGGCTTGTGAAAACAGAAATAATTACTCCGAGTTCAAACGCACTACACATGGCAGAAAAGTTTTGTAGGAAGCCTGTTGCAGGGTTAAAATAAGCTAAAAACAATTCCAATTTTAGAAATACAATGAGATGAAAGAAGTGAAATTGAGTATCAAAGGCCCCGCCGCAACCAAGAGGTATGTCTGTCTGGACTCAAAGAGGGAAGCATGTTAACAAAATGCACAAATCACCAGAAGAACATTTCTGAGGGAAAACAACAACAGAAAAGGAAACAAATAATCCCTGATCTGATAAAGCAGAACATTTCAGAATACCTATAGCCATGTTTCACGTATTTGAGGACCTGTATTTTGGGATTCTAAAGACTGTCTGCATGCATGTTCTTCATTCTACCTGTATTCTCCGAATAACCACTCACGCTTCTGTGAGTCTCAGCCTCTTTACCCTCTACCCCAAGTAAAGCCGGATAATCTGGTGGACAGTCAATAGAGAGGAAGCAGAAGATGGGGAGATGGAGAGACAGACCTAATCATAGAATCATAGAATAGTTAGGGTTGGAAAGGACCTTAAGATCATCTAGTTCCAACCCCCCTGCCAGGGGCAGGGACACCTCACACTCAGCCATGCCACCCAAGGCTCTGTCCAACCCGGCCTTGAACACTGCCAGCGATGGAGCATTCCCAACTTCCCTGGCCAACCCATTCCAGTGCCTCACCACCCTTACAGTAAAGAACTTCTTCCTCATATCCAATCTAAACTTCCCCTGTTTAAGTCTGAACCTGTTACCCCTTGTCCTATCACCACAGTCCCTAATGAACAGTCCCTGCCCAGCATCCCTATAGACTCCCTTCAGATATTGGAAGGCTGCTATGAGGTCTCCATGCAGCCTTCTCTTCTCCAGGCTGAACAGCCCCAACTTTCTCAGCCTATCTTCATATGGGAGGTGCTCCAGTCCCCTCATCATCCTCGTGGCCCTCCTCTGCACTTGTTCCAACAGTTCCATGTCCTTTTTATGTTGAGGACACCAGAACTGTACACAATGCTCTAAGTGAGGTCTCACGAGAGCAGAGTAGAGGGGCAGGATCACCTCCCTCGACCTGCTGGTCACGTTCCTTTTGATGCAGCCCAGGATACGGTTGGCTTTCTGGGCTGCGAGTGCACACTAAAGCTGGCTCATGTTCATTTTCTCATAGACCAACAGCCCCCAGTCCTTCTTCGCGGGGCTGCTCTGAATCTCTTCTCTGCTCAACCTGGAGCTGTGCCTGGGATTGCTCCAACCCAGGTGGAGGACCTTGCACTTGGCATGGTTAAACTTCATGAGGTTGGCATCAGCCCACCTCACAAGCGTGTCAAGGTCCCTCTGGATGGCATTCCTTCCCTCCAACGTTCTTTTCCTGGAAAACAACATCCTGGAAGGCAAACATCAGCAGCAACAGTGCCAAGAGTTAATAAATGAGTCAGCCCCCAAGAAACCATGGCTTGGTTCTAATTCTTCTAAAGCAACATTGGTATGTATATTTTACTTAGTTTCTCTATTTGTGAACTTCTAGAGAACCATTTCTATGGTTTTCAGAAGTCCTGAGAATGAAATGGGATCTTTAAAGTTCAAATTCTAAAAATTTGGAAATGTATTTATTTTAAGTAACAGGAGATCTTCAGTCCCACATTGCCACATGCTAGCTATGCAGGGGTAGAGGCAGAGTATTGCCTTTCCCTTTTCCAGGGAACATGGAGTGGCTGGGCCAGATCTTCAAAGGAATTTTCGGGGTAAAAAAAAGGGCACAGTGTGAGAAGTCTGGGCCTGATAACAAGGGAAGCTACAGTATCCCCATTGGCAACTCATACAGTTTTTGGAGAAAGGTAAGAAGCTGTTTTTCAGCTACGCTTCTGTCACTTCTCCTCCTGAAAGTGATCACTTTGCTGGCTCCCCTCCAGTGAGGGCTTCAGAGGAACCAGACGATTCACTGGCAAGAACCGTATGGACAGTCTGCAGCCAGAGGTAAGAGAGAAAGCATCTTCAACAGGAAAAAAACCTGCAGACCAGAGATTCCTCTTGTGTTATGAAAAGGAAAACATACTGGGACACTGAAAGAGCTTGAGAATTACTGGACACTGGAGGTGTAGTAAATTACAGGATTCTCCCATCCCTTTTCACACAGTGTGGATGGGAAAAAAGATCCCAAAAATCTACATATGAGTTTTAGCAGGATTCCAGCAAATCACAAATCCAAAAACTTCCAAACCCCCCTTATTAGGTGGATTTTGCTTTGCAAGTGTGTTTAGAAATTAATTACCTGACTCATCTCCAACACAGAAGAGTTATTTCATGGTGTATTATTAGTCACCTGCTATCATCAGTGTCCTCTGAACCCATTTTGAGACTACAGAGCACAACATAAATCTGCCACAGCTTTTTGGCACCTCCTGCCAAGTACTTGCTCATATTCTGCAAAATTATGCAGACTATTAACCTTACATAAATTTTAAGAAGCTGGATCTTCCCAAAGGCACATGCAGAGCGCAGACCTTCACAGTTCATAATAGCAGTGACCAAGATCAAAACAGATACAGAAGGACCATTAAAACCTCCACCTGAATTCAGGCACAGCACTGCTGTACAACTGCTGTAAAAGGAAATGGACTGAAATAAAGTCCATGAAAAACAAAGGGTGCTGCAACACCTCAATAACTCTAGAAAACCTCTCTTGGAAGGACAGCCATACGCCTCATGTCTCTTTGCCTTATCATATCTGAGCACTTACAGCTAAGTGGAAGCACAGCTCATTTTGCATTCAGAAATAAATTTACCAGATAATCCTAAATATTTTCAGTATGAAACAGCATACCAACCCTGACAAACATCTTCTTTATCTTCAGCACAAGGTTCCTAAAAGATTCAAAACTAGTTATCAGAAGATTCATACTGAGTCAAATATTAATGTCAATATTTCTAAGAACCCTTAGCTTCTAGTTTCAATTTAATTATTTTATAGACTTGCTTAATATGTCTTTGCTTAATATGCTTAAAATGTTTTGACTAGTTCAGTCAATGTTGAACAAAGAAAAAAAAGAGTGTAAATGACTTAAGAAAACTTCTTCATCTGGAAGCAGTTTTCCAACACACACTCTTAGGTTTTCTGCCCATCTGTTAAACCAGCCCCATCAAATTGTTTTGAGGACAAAAAAGGGGGCTAGAAAAAAAGACTCACAGTATTCTTTATGAATCATCCAATATTTTTCACTAGCTTTGCTTACTAAGTGTAACACAGTTGATTCCATGCTCTATTCTTTAATGAAAGAGTTATATCAAATCCAGCTCTGTATTACACTTTTTCTACTGCAGCATCATGGCAATGAAGTGAAAGGTCCGCAGTATTTTTGTACCAGTGTACGAAAGCGCTTTTGCCACTGTGATTTATCCCATTTTATTCAGGAGCTAACATAGACTACATTGGCAAAAATGCATTTGCACCACTATACAGCTGCTGAAAGAATTATCTAGAAGAGCCATACCAGCAAAATTTTTCTAGTGCGTATCAGTCCTAAGCTACTCCTCAGCACTGAAAGAGCACAACATCAGAGTATGCACTGAGGCGGCTCCGTAAGAGGCACCTATTTTGATTTCCAGCTGGCCCCTCGAGCACACATCACCAGACAGACAGCAAGCTGAGAATTAAGAATGACGCTGTCACACAGCAGTGCATGGGCTGCTGCTCAGCAAATGTCTATTCTAAGTAAACTGATCTTCAGCACTGTTCACACTGTGATCAAATTGTTCTGATGTGAATTAATATTTCGTCAGTTTTCAGAGTATAATAAAATAACAGAAACAAACTACTGGACAATACCTGCATTTTGAAATAAGAGTCTGTGCAAATTTTTCAAGTAGGTCAGACCATTTGACCTGAGACACTTGGCTAGAGACAGTTATTGTAGATGAGCTATTTTTATCTTAATGGCAGCGAACAGTACAGATATCCAGTAAATGAGCCCGGTATGTTAAAAACAATGTCACAGCAAGCAAAAATAATTCAAACCCAATTCAAACTACTCCATTTAATGACTGTACAGGCCTCATAAAGTACATTAAATAAGCAGAAAAAAAATCAATATGACCAAGAGGCACCTGCATATTGATCAAGGAACAAAACTGAAAAGAATTATGGCTGATGCTTCACCAGAATTAGCTGCTTCTGCTCACACAGCAGGGCTCATCTCCACGGTTCCCTTGCACCCCAACCCAGCAACTCTACAAACTGCTGCTCTCACTCTTCTCCAATGCCGTAAGTTGTTCAAACAGCATTAATACTTATATTAGATGTACTATACTTGCACTGTTTTATGAAGACATAATTATAAATTCAGAAAGTAACAATAGATGCTTGGTGGATGGATAAAGAATGGAATTGTAAGTCAGCTTCTGACAGACGGGATATTTTGTGCTGCGAAAAAAAAGCTAATGAAGAATTATATAAGAGTTTCAAAAATATGTGACAAGGAAAATTACAAAAAAATTAGAGGTGTTTGGGGTTGGGGTGGGGGAATTATACCAAAATTTCTTCAATGTACTATGTATACAAAAGACTTTCAGCTCAAAGATGAAAAGAGTTGGAAGGCTTAAAGATTCTGCAGATCTTGGGATAGAATAAACTCTACAAAAGAAGACAATGAAGATGAAACCATTATTTTTCAAGGAAAAGCTGCTCTGCATTGACTCTATCATTCCAGTTGCTAAGGGTTTGTTTTTTTTCTTTTTATCTTTAACTTGGGTTTTTTTCTCTTAAAATGTACTAAAAGGCCCACAGAATTCAATAGCATTAATACACTCAAGCTTTATCAGACTTGTAATCTTATTTAAAAAAATCAGTTTATTATCTTTTATTAAACTTTCCATTTGTAGTTGCAGCAATGAAGTGACAAAGGGTGACAAAACGATCCTGCAAACTCTGTTAGCAAAACAGCTATGTTCAATGATTGTCTCAGAGTCTGTGCCAAATTCATGACTTAATTTTCTCATCCACTTTCAGAAATAAGAATTTAAAACCATAACATGTACCATAGTAACTGCAGTCCATAGCAGCAGATCTCCCCATACCTATGTGCAATGTCAAAAGAATGTTACCACAAGAAAGATAGAGCAAAAATTAATTGGCAAACATTATTTTCAGAAGTACTCATTAGAATTATGATGGTCTCTTTTACTTGTTCATGTCCCCTATCATTAGTAAAAAATTATTCTCTCAGAAGCAAATGTTAAATTGACCCAGGTTTTTAATCAGTCCATTTACCCTTTCTGAGTCATGCCATAAGGTCAGCTTTCTCCCACTCCTCTGGAGTTTGCTGAGTGTTCAGAGACCTCCAGGGGAGAAGGAGAATAGTAATGATTCACACACTTACTTGTATATAATCTGACCATACTGTAGATTTTAAGAAAGACAAGATACTGATATCTGGTACAAGACCCAAGTCTCTTGGGCTTCAGTTCAACATCAGTTTATGCTACCAATCAAAAACCCCAGCCACTGCAGCTCCCTTCCTCCCACATCTCCTAGCCATGTTGTCTCCTCTCCTCCTCCGCACCTACACAAGCATTCTGCTGAAAACGACCCCCTTAGCTTTCAGCAAAGTCAGCCCCCTGCATCAGCGCCTCACTCTTCCAGATACACATGCATCAGCATCTATATAGGAACAAGTACCTGTGTGCGGCAGAGATGCCAGAATCACAGCAGAACAATTTATATCAATTAACCAGACGTGGAAGCCAATCTTTAATCCACTGTGTGTATGAACCTCCACATTAAAGCAACAAAAGACAAAACTCTCTGAAGTTTTGGTCCATACTGGCATCAAGTTTCCACCATCTTATTCAGCAATTACTGTATCTATTCTGGTTTCCATGTACTCAGAAACTAGTTAACACATGCATGCAACATATAAATAAGCTACTGCACAAATTAGCTGGGGCAAAACCACTCAAAATTTTCAAAGCTGAAGTGCAAATCCTTTAGAAAACAGAGTTGAGCAAAGTAACAAACTTAGGAACACAAAGTGGTACTGAACCTGGTACTGGAACAAATACCTTCAGTAAGGGTAACCTCTGTGTGGAAAGATTAAAGGACCTTTTAAATGGCAATTATACAATCCAGATTATTCAGATAATACTTACTCTCTGAATAACTGGTAACACTTGAAAAGGTTATCAGCCTTTTTCAAGTGCTCAATCACTGCCCTTCACACAAAAGTTGCTTAAGTGGATCTTACATATATTCGTATTAATTTACGTATCTAACTCAGCTATTTGCTTGTCTTTTGGAGGAACGGAGATTTATTAATTGGCAAAGGAAAGGGATAAGGTTATACTGTTTTATAAGCCAGTGAAGAGCAGAAGTCACTGACGCGTGGAGTGCTCTGGATCTGCAGAGCGACCATGGTGTCTCTGCACCACACGGTGCCCAGTCCTACACTGCACTGTCGCTTTACTCGCCCCTGTAGGTGTACAGGTTATTCGATGATCCACATACGCAGATCTCATCAGAATTAAGCCTCCTACGTAGGTTTAACTGCTTCTCATAAACTACTGAATAGGTGTATATTGATTCAGAGTATTGATTCAGTACCTTTTAGCATGCTGGTTGAAGGGTAAAAACAAAACCCAGCACCACCCTTTTCCCCAGGGAGCTGCTTTTTTTTATTACACATTTATAGCTTTATCTCAAATCCAGGTTTCTCCCAAGCAGATAAAAGCCTTTACTCATCAGTAAAGGCTATGTTTGGTAAACATTACAGGTAAGTATTCTGGTGAAATAATCCTCTATAAAAATGTATTATTCAACCGAAGAGGATTCCCCTCCCCACTCCAACTACACGTAACTAACACAGGTGACTTTTTTTCTTTACTCCAGTATTTCATTATGGGGGTGGAAGGGGAGAGAGAGAATTCTGTGAAGAACAGATCAAGAGTTACACCTGTGGCCATGAGGGTGAGTGGAAGGGCAAGAGACCATAACAAATAGCAGGATGTAGAGAAGAAAGCATAACAGGAGTATCAGGTAAATAGCAAGACTCATCACCAAGCAACTGAATATAAAACTTCAAAAATTACAGCACACACCCATTATAGAATAATTTTAATGAACTTGCAAAGACAGTATTTCAGACTAATTTAACCAAGGAAAACTAAATGAAATCTCTCTGAAATAAAATAGGCTATACAGATGGAAGTCTAGTACTGTGGGTTTTACCGCTGGGAGTTGCAGCCTGCACAAGATTCTATTCTTTCATTACAAATCTGTTGTGTGGGGGGCGGAGGAGGAGTAACTGTGTTACAGGGATAAAAAGAATAGCACAATTGTTGTAAGAACATCTAGTTTTCTCTGTGTATTTCTAGCCATCACAATCCATCTTCAACTTCACATCTATTTTTCCTCATTACCTTTCTCTATACTGTGACAATAAAGAATATTTTCATGCTGGGGAGAAGCACTGCATAAAGAAAATCCCTTGAACAGGACATCGCTAATTCATTAGTGATGATCATTAAACAGTCTTGGTTTTAAAAGAACACAGAAAAACAAAGCAAGCTGATCAAGCTCCATCAGGAGAGAGAGGAGGACTGGCAGGAATAGCAGCTGTGCTCTAGCTCGGATAGGATTTGTGTTGGCAGAACTGTGAAATAAAGCCTGCAACATATTGTGCCTTTATCAATCCTGCTTTCCCAATATAAAAGACGTCCAAGGAGTTTAATGCTTACATTCATAGGCTATTTTACTTCGGAGGGTTTGTATACAACTAAATTTATAAAAGTCCAAGATGCGTTTATTTAGACATGCTGCTCCTTCAAACAGTGCCATCTAATACATACACTAATATAGCCTCATTCATCTGAGTATCTTGAAGTGCTTCATAAACATCAACTGAACAGATGCCATGGATCTGAAAAACACTGCTGCCTGAAAATTTTCTGCTGACTTTGTTACAATAATATGCTTTATTATAAAGTAACAAAGGTTACTTTGTGAGGGGAAAAGTCTAATTTAAGCTATACATTTAACACCATTTTGTATGTATCACTTTTAATACTATGTTTTTCAAGTCCTCAATTGCCAAGAAAAAAACCTAAAGGCTAAATAAAAAGACCCAATGGTTTCTTAAAAGGGAATTAAAAAAAATAATAAAATTTATCAGACATATACCAAAACCTAAAATTCAGACAAATACAGAGGTATATGTAAGACACAGATGAAAAAAAAAAAATCCTTTTCAAAGAAACAAGAAAATGAACATTTAGAATTATATTACATAGAAATTTATGTATATTTTGTACATCGGTCAAATTAAAATTTCCTTAAGTTCTTTTATTTCATTGAGATTCTCATTTATGAGCATAGAACACAAAAAAGGGGAAGAAAAAACTACAGAAAGGAAGGACAGAGAAATGTGTAGGAAGATCTGGGAGTACATAAATATAGTGTTGTTCTTTTTGTTCCCATGTAGAAAGCACAAAAGTAGATCACCTGTTATATACTGGAACACGGTGATATAAAACAACTTCTTCTCTTTTGACTACCTTGGGGGGGATCTTTTTGAGTATAAGATTACATAATACATGGTGTAACCACCTCAACCTGCTTTAAATAAGTAACACTTCAGAATTTGTCAATCTTATGAGCCAAAACTTTCACAGCTCAGACTTTCAAACCTGAAACTGGGGCTAGAAACAGAAGCTCAAGCCCCGAAACTTCAGGAATTCAAAGACTTGTTATTTTCTTAGCAAGAATTCAGAGAACTTCCCTGGGAATGGGACCACTGCACTCCTTCCTTCTCAAGTGGGATCATTTATCCAGTGAAGCTCAGCAGCATAACTATTTCCTTCTCCAGGTATGTGTATCACTTTATTTTTTCCATCTACCCTCTTTCTGCATCAACCTCAGAACCCTGATTTCTGTGCTGCTATATAGCACAGTAGGCTATTACTTTATAAATAAAGCTTCAGACCAAAAAGGAAGAAGAAAAAAAGTGTCATTCACTGTGATTCAGGCAGGTGAAAAGGCTGCAGTGTAATGTTCCAAGGCAGAACTGCCTTTTCTTTGTGCTCTGCCCATATCTATACAAGCTGCCAATTTATTTAATTCATCCTCGAATGAAGGGAAAAAGGATTTGTCCAAATAGAAATCCAGTTATAATAAACACGAAGTAAAAACTGTAAGACATCTTTGCGCATTGAACTCCCTTTGAGACTAAAAATAAACTTCTTCAGACCTAAAAATGCTCTAATTAGTTCGAAATCCAGCCTGATATGTTCAGCCTGAGGACCAGATCACCCTATGCATAACTCAATGCGTAACTATTGTAACTGGAATGGAAGTTTGGCATAACAGTATGATAGAAACTTTTCCACCATTCATAGGTCTGATTTATTCACAGGTTTTACACTCACCAGGAAGAGAAGTAACTGTAATACTTAGTATTTTACTAGAAAGCCAACACTGCTTTACATTTTACCAGAGGCAGATGTGTTTGCTTTGGTAATACAGATAGGAGCAGTATTCATTATATTCACAATGGCAGAATTATAATTTTGTCTCATATTACCATGCTCAACTACAGAGGCAATTTTTTTATAATAAGCATCAGGTTAAGGCAGACAGCAGTGAATTCATTCTAATAATTATGGGTACTAGTGCAACAATTCACATTTTTTTCAATGCATCAAAGATCATATCCAGACTACAAACAGAAAGGAGAGCATGACTTCAACACCAGTTCTTCATTCATACTTATTTTAACATGAGTTCAAGTAATGAAAGCCTAAAAAGAACTAGAGGAAAATAGAAATTTTTCAGGTCATTTAAAACCAAAGCACAACTACATAGAACTGTCTATTCTCTTCAAGTATGAATAAAGTACCTCTCTGTAGGCCATGATGGGCAGTCTACAATTCAAAAAAGTTAACAATAAAAAATGAAAGAGAAATTTTATGTGAGTTTCATGAACTGTTCATTTTCTCAAAGCAACATAATTGCAAAACATTCTTTAAGTTGTGGAAACTTCTTTCCAGCTGCCATTTTCACCCCAAAGGTGATGGGGTACCTTGGAGACTTGAATATTTTATTATTATTAAGGGAGAATTACTCAGGACCTTGTATTAAAAATCCTGTCCTGAAATTGCAGTATTTGAGTCTACCCAAATTCCATTTTTCACAGTAATTTTTCCTCAGGTCTTTAAAGCTATCAATATTTACACAGTCAATCACGCTCATCTTTTAAACAGTTAAGGAAAGCACCACATTCAGATGCAATTCCTACAGCGCTTTCTTGTGATATTTAAAAAAGCATATTGATGTATGAAGCTTGAAAGTGGAATCGTTTTCCCTACTGCTTTTCATTCATCATGAAATGCTGCAGTTTGTAAAATCGCTCAAAAATTATAGAGACAGTATTTTTTTAATAACTTCTAATAGACAGCACTTGCCTACAATTCCCATCTTTAGATCTCACAGCATTTCTATAAAGTGAAGAAGTTGAACACCTAGTCCAAGTAACTTGTCCGAGTAACAAGTCTGCATTTAAACCAAAGTTAAAACCCAAGGCCTGTGAACGGTGTTGTAACAGAAGCATCATTCTTTGCCTCTTGGTACTGCCTTGGGATTTTGTCCAATGCTTACATTATCTCAAATTCAGCATTCCTTCTTGTTACCTTTCTAGAAGTACAATTCCACTTTGGAGAATGCATTATGGATATTTTGACACAGTGTAGCAGGGAAGTGGGTTTTGGTTCTCTTCTCTGATTCATTACATTGAGGTGAGTAACAGTACAAACTCATCAAGGAGTAAGAACTCAGAAAATGCAAAGATGGGGAAAGACTTTTCAGCAGGGCCTGTTGTGATAGGATGAGGGGTGATGGTTTTAAACTAAAAGAGGGGAGATTCAGGCTGGATGTGAGGATGAAATTCTTTACGAGTGTGGTCAAATCCTGGCACAGGATGCCCAGAGACGTGGTGTCACCACCTCTGGAGATATTCCAGGCCAGGCTGGATGTGGTTCTGGGCAACCTTACTTAGTTGACAACATCCCTGCTCGCTGCAGGGGGGTTGGACTAGATAACCTTTGAAGGTCCCTTCCAACCCAAATCATTCTATGATTCTATGGTTCTATGAACTGAAGTGCGACAATTCACCATTGTTATATAAAAAATTTGTAACTGTACTCCCACTCCGGTCTTCAAAAAGCTTTAGTCACACTTAAAAATCACAAGAGGGGAAAAAAGTGTTAGACATCCATTTTTCAGTGTACGGTTGCCAGAAAGGCCACAGTATAAGACCAACTGATAAAATGACAACTATTTCTACAGAAATACATGTACTTTTTCTGGTGCCAGAAAAAGTGTGGTTCACACCACTTCTAGAAAACTAAAGTCAATTTTATAACCATTATATACTTCTTATATACATGCATACCTATACCCATTCATATGAAATGTAACTATGGTATATGTATCATAGTTACAGGAGTTATAGAATAACTACTTTGTGCACACTTTTCAGCTGAACAAGACTGACTCAGGTGAGCACTGCCTGTCAGCAGCAGTGATGATGGCAGAGTTTGAATCCAGTTGAGTAACCACAGATGTCTTTAAGGGCAACCCAGCATGTCTTGTTCCAGCTGAGGCAGCACCCTGAATCCCCAAGTCTGGTAGAGGATCTGGGACAGTGCTGAGAAGGCCATGGGAGACAGACACAGCAGGGCATTTTGAGCACCCCTGTCTTTATCAGCAAAATTGAACAGCAGAGTTGGATACTGCAATTAAAACTATTTGGACACTATTTTGTCCTCCCAGAAGCAGCATAACAGAATTTTCTCATTTAAAGTTCAAATATCATTCAAATGCCAAAACAAATAAATAAATTCCTAACTCGGCAGGAATTCAAAAGCTGAAGGCCAGACAAAGAAAAGAAAATAAATCTATTTTTCTGTCTGGAGAGTAAAACAGTAGCTGCCTGGCTACCCTCTTGAGCCTCAAAGAACAAGTCGGCCCAATCTGTGACCTGCTCACAGAGTCAGACCGCTTTGGTATCTAGCAAACACTTGGTAGATAATAGTAATCAATGGAGATTAGAAACTATACATTAATCTGTGAATGTGTAATACTTGTCAAAAGAGAAAGCAGCATCTTGTATTATGTTGCAGGTGTCAGAATTACATGAAAATCAAAAATAAAAGCCCAAGCTATAAAATTCAGCTAAATTCACATTTATTTCTAACTGCTACTATTATTCCACTGTGTCAGAAACCAAGAATGCTATCCCAGAGTAGAATATCGCTGCCAATTTTACAAGCAAGCAATAAAAATAGTTTTTGCCAGAATTAAAACTGCATTTCTTTCCATTTATTTATTCATCCAACAGATGCATTATCCCGGACTCTGCACAAGAACAGAATATTAAATTATATCAGCTGGATGTGTTTCTAAAAAGAATCTAAAAAATTTAAAAGATTAGCGATTCGGTGAATTCATTTCTTTAAAATCTCTGACGAGCAGTTCTCAGCGCTCTTAAAACATACTTTGAAAATGCAGACACTTTCAAACAAGCAGGGTAAGAAAAAATCAGCTTTCCATCGTTAGCACGGATTTAAACAAAGATTTAAAATTACAGATTAGCAATTTCATGTGGACTCTCTACAGTCCACAGCTCTCTGCAGCTGCTGGGTCATGGAATTTTGTAGATCAATCCCATTTCCATTCTCATTTCTTTGTGTTGTGCATGTGCAAATCAACTCCAGGCAATTTTGTACCCAGCAGATCACAGGGTACTACCCAGCAAATTGCCGTACATTGCAGTCAATGCCAAAGGAGTTATATTGTGACACCAAAGTACAGAAATATTTATATTGCTGAAGATTAAAAAAAAAAATCCAAAATGAAAACTTGAAGCAAGGTTTGCAAGTCAAGCTCTCCATTTCCTATTAAAGTGACCATGCAACTCAACATTCAACACTCTCTGCCCGTTTACAGCCAAAGAACATTAAGAAAACAAGGAAAGCCTATATAAATAATTCTGAAGAGCAGCTCAGTCACCCTTGTAACAATTCGCACAACTTCCCTGCCCTTGCATCCGACTCCTTTAGTTCTCATCAAAAATTTATCCTACCAACTCTATGCCTGGCTCCTTCTAAATAGACATATCTTCTCCTTTTCCTTCAGCCACATCACACGCACACAGAAGATACAGGTTGTACCGGGAAGTATAAGAGAAGGAGAAATTCACCAGAATACAAGGCCCCTAATATATAAATGAAATTTCCAGTATGGCACAACCCAAAGCACTGTACATAAAAAGACTATATCTAGGTTGTTCTGTTTGAAATATTGATCTGTTTAACTGTTAGGTCCTAAATGATTATAGGTTTTGCTTAGCAAGTATCTTTACACTTAATTTAACTTCCTATCCGATGTTAGAAGCAATGGCTCCTAGATGTCATAATCCAGGTGAAATAAGTCTCCAAACATGGTTCTGTACTTTTGCCCTGTGTTTAATAATCACATCTGCATGCTGCAAGGCCTGTTTCCTTAGAGATGGGGGGTGTGGGGGGTGTGGGGGTTAATTTTGAAAATCTGGATGATGAAGTAGAGATCTCTGTAGCGTTTCATCAATGGATTTTTTTAAATCTCATTAATTATTTGCAAGTTCTGGGGGGTTGTTTTGCTACTCCCGCCCCCTCCCAATGCAGTTGAGGGCTTAAAGCAATTAAGATAGAAGTAAGGTTAGCATAAGAAATAATTTATATTCTGACTTTGCCAATACATTACTGAAGGAGAGAAAAAAAAATAATGTCCTGAAAGATTTACATACATGAACTATTCTTCCCCTTAAACCTCAATTTGCTCATTATTACTCCAAAGCACTGCCTTGGCTTAACTTTCTTTGTCAGTTCTAGTTAGACATTTAAAAAAACTCTGTGTTTAAAGACCTGCAAAGAGAATAAATGTGGAAATTTATATAGTCCCTGCATTTTTAAAAAATCAATTGGTCTTGTGTTACAGAGACTGGACAGATTCACAAAACACGGACAGACTTTCCAGATCTGCCCTAGGCTTCTAGCACGTAGCCAAACTGTTTTATCTACAAAGCAGAACGATGTGAAGGGAAACTTAAAAATAGATACAGGATGCTCATGTATCGTGGTCATGGACATCACGCAAGCAGCTAAAATCCTTAGCTAAAGTGTTAACTCACACTGTCTCTGACTGTACATAAAAATTTACCTGAGATTAAGAATACTGAATACAAACTAAAATTTCAGTAATATCAACCTTTACTGCCCCAAAGTACACTGTAATACCTGCTTTGCCTACAGCAGCTTTTATACTCTCAGAAACTGTATTAAGTACTTGCTATTATCACAGCTTGCAATATTCATCAACGCATGCATTTAACTGACAGCCCAAAGAGCCACAGAGTCCTTACATACAGATCATACAGATGTACTCAAACACCACTGGAAAATTCATATTGAAGCATTCTGCCCTAGACCAAAGTACGTACTGATTATTGTGATAATGCCAGCTTAAAGATTCTGGAGCAGGAGTGTTAACCAGGTATTATCAAGAACCCAGTAGACAGGTCGATCCTGGGGTGAACAGGAAGGGCTGGCTGAGATTTTCTTTCTCCTTCGAGATCAAGACCCCGGAAAAGGTATTACACAATATGCAACAACTTTAAAGAAAAACATTTCCAACATCGGGCTTAAAACAATAACCAGCTTCAAAGGGTAGGCTCTCCTTCCATTAAAACGAATTTGCTTGATTAATAAGAAAAATAATGTTCTCATCCCTATTCAGCTGTCTCTCGGGGAGTAATTTCTCACTGGGCACTCTATCTACTGTGGAAAGAACGAGGACTGGAAAAAACCTCCACTTGAAACAGAACTGCAATTTCTCTTGTAGAAAGACAGCGTGGTAACAGGCACAGTCAGTATGCAATAACTCACATTGTTTCCCTGTTGATATGTTGTAGCAGTTGCTATATTCTGTCTTCCACATTTCCTCAAGGAGCTCCTAACCATAGGTACCAATCTGCAGAGTTGCTAGCCTACCTAGTAATACTGAAGCTTTTCACTCTTAAAGATACCAGAAATAATGCAAGTAACATTTTCCTCTTTCGCACCCCAACTGCACTTTATAGTTCAATCACTGCAACTCATTCTACCAATACATTTTAATTTATTAAGTGGATCATCAGTGAAAGCTGCTGAAGAATTTGACAAACTTTTTCTGCATAAACATGTATTTGCACATCATCCATCAGTGCAACAAAAACGTCTCCATCAACAGCTTCCGATTTCTTAAGATCTTATTAGTAAAGTAAAACCTAGGCTTCTAGCCTAATGACTGCAAAGCCACTTCGGCCATCAACCATATATGAAGTGGAACGGTATTCCCTTCATCAGATGTACCACTGACACTATTGCTCTCAGCCTTCCTCCAAACAAACTGCAAAAGAAGACATTTTTCATACAAGCTCTGTTTTGCTTCAGTACTACAATAAGTGATTTCAAATACAATAACTACGCAGTGAGGTTAAAAATACTTTAGAAGATGGAAAAAAAAATGAAACTATGGTTTAAGCACAAAAATCCTTGATACTTGAAATTTTCACAGATAAATTTAGTTCTTCATATGCTTGCAAATGCATGCATTTCAAACACAGTTTAGGTATTTATTTTAAACTCTTGAGCTACAATATATATGCTTAAAAAAAAACCCAAAAACATCAAGGGTATCATATTTCTATTTCATTTATCCTCTTAAGAAAGTGTCAGATATTTTTCAACAGTCAATTGAAAAAAATTAAACTATATTGAAGACACAAATTATGCAAACTACTGCACCCAAACAACAGAAGAAGAAAGAAAATAAACTGAAGATGATACCAACACAAATCTAAACTTAGATCAACATGCACATCAATCAAATGAACATGCCTTTTAGCAGAGTAAATGGTGAAGCCAACACACTACACTACCTTAGTTCAATTTCCTTCCTATTACGCATTTATCATTATAGCTTATCACTTTTAAACTTCTCTTGCATGTCTCTCATGGCACTACATAAGCAAATTTTCTATCAGTTTCCCTGAACAACCCTGTAAAAATATTAACTCTCAATAACTAAAGTGGCAAAGAGGGGAAGACAGAATACCTTATCATTACCAAAAAAAAATCAAACAAGAAAACACATAGTACTGAATATCATTCTTCAGATTTTGAGAACTTAATGTGAGGAATAGCATCACTATCAGACTGATGTGAGTGATTTCCTGTATTTGAACTGAAGACAGGGGCCTGACAGATGGTTTTAACCATTTACAGCAGTCATTCACAATGGGGGGGGGGGGGGGGGGGGAATCTAGTTAGTGTCAATAGCTTTTAGTTGTCTGAAGAAGACAAAGTATGCTTCTGTCACTGCAGTTATGTGGAAATACGCAGAGTTACTGTGTGTGGTCACTGAACTTTGATGTTAAAAGTAGTAAGCCTACTGGGACCTTTTCATATGCTTTTTTCAGCACTCCCAAACCGAATCAGCTAAGAGGCTGACTGAGTGAGACTGCAATGTGTAAACCTCACTCTGGTGGTGACCCTTACAGTCTGGGTGATGTTAAAATTATAAGGGACATGGTTTATGTTGTGATAACTCTTCATATTGTGTTCACTCCTTACTCACAGGGCAATTAAGATCATAAGACTTCTGTGTCTCAATTTCAGCTACAGGAATGCTTGCTACTAGGCACGCTGTGAGAACACTTTGTCTTAATTAGGAGCAAATCATGTTGCCTTCCGATTTTTAAAACTGACTAGAAACACAGTCGACCAAAGATATCTGTCAGATTAACAACTGTAGATAAAATATTCCCGTTTTTCTTGTTTTGTTTTAAATTAGCAATTCCACTTAAAGGACATTAGGCAGGAAGGTGTGTAACAAAACTCCTGCATCAGGGGACTGTAACAGTGCAGCTAGTGCTGCTCCTGCGGCTGCGCATCCCACATACTTTGGCAGGCACAGCTCCCACAGCATCAAAGGTATCTGATAGAGAATCCTAAACCAAATCCTGAAGTTAAAACCCTACATGTTAAGTTCAGCTACCTCTAATTCAATTCACTGTAATAAGCCAGGCAGAAAGCTTACTTAAACAACTGTATTGATGCCATTCTGCCATGCACCTAGCCCAGCACTGTCCTGAGCTAGTACTTGGAGATGCTCGGCAACGCAGCAACCCAGGCAGCAGGGAATGACACTGAGAAGTTCTTCCAACATACAAAATATTTTTTTTTGATGAAGCAAGGTAAGCAACCACCTGGAACTTTAAACCAGGAGGCAGTATTTCAGCCACACAGTGACAGCACTCCAGCTTCAGCACTCTTTAGCCTTTGTCTAAACTGCTTTCCAACTTACCGAATCGCTCTTTCAGGTACATTTTCACAAGCTTAAACAATGTGAGTAGGTAGCTTCTTTCTTTGTACATTTGAAATAATACGAAAGATCCCATGTCAAAACTCCAAAAGCCTTTCTGTAATAGCAAAAACCCTCACTAAAATTCTGTACCAATTGCCAACTTAGACTAAGAATATTTTATAAAAGCAGAAATCTCTCGAAATGTCAGAGTACTCGAAGTTCAGTTTTAATGAAGGAAAAACTAAATTCACAGACATATTGCAACTTTTAGAGAATAATTAAAAATTTACCATAAAGTGTACAATGATTATTTAAAATTTTGTCAATAACTACTACAAGATACAGCACTATTCATTGTGAATGTCTACACCAGAGGACAAACCACCTCCACGGACAAAAGCTGAAGTCAGACTGATGTTATTCAAATTACTATTAAATTTACCAGCCGTGCTTCCCTCCTGAGGATAATTATTTTATATGTGTATTTTTGGTTTAGAATTTTATTTTATAACTAAAATGCTTAAATAATTGTAACATAATGCACTAGGACCACGATTCAGCTACATCACTAAATCAAATTTGCTATTATGATATGAAAAGGGAGCTTTCTCTATATATGACTGATACTCAGCACTGGTTCTGTAATACTTCTTTGGCATCACCATACAAACCTAAAACAAGATACAGTTTCGGTATTAATTGCTAAAGGACATTCTGTAACTTACACATTTCCTCATGTATACAGGAACTTCCAGTATTGAAAAGATCAATAGTTGAACTACCATGGAATACTATTGGCCAAATAACCTATGCCTAACAATTGCACAAAACCAAATTAATCTTCTAAGACATTCTTATTTTGTAGCCTGAATAGGTAATTTTTCTGTACTCAAGCTGCTATGCTAACATTAAATCCTTATCTTGAAAATGAATATTCATTATATACAAAACTATATGATAATACATTTATTATTATAGTATATTATATATACAATTTATATATTTTTATATCTATCTCTAAAATACTTAGTTTTGTGTTGCTTCCAAAGGTATACATCTTTGCAAATACAAGAGGAAGCACAATTAAATGACATATAATTAAACTCAAAAATCCGTGGTTTTAAATTTAAATGGAGAATCGGAGATTAATTTCCCCTGTGTTTTCTGGCAAGGGAATAACACGGTCCTTTCCAACCCTAACTATTCTATGATTCTATGAAGTTAAAAAAGCAAAAAAACCAAACCCCAACCCAAATAAGTCATTATAAAAACAACAAAGAAAGCTGTATGATAATCAACCAGGGAGAAAAGAAAATAAACATTAAGTATAGGACACTGAATGGAAAATTAATTTTGTGCATGTCAGTCTTCACTACAGAAAAGGAATAACAGTTTTAAAACCGTTCTCCACAAATTAAAGAAATGATAATAAAGGACTTGCGTCAAAAGAAAGAAAAGACTGAATTATCATCAGAGTCAGAATGGTACTTAGGTACAAATTCTAGCAGGTTTTGTCATCTATTTAGCATATCATTCTTAAACAATAATAAAACCCCTCCCAGCTAGAACTTGTGTACTGGCCAGGAGTCAGTTTTACACCTTTTCAACATAAAAGCGTGCTGCAGCATGATCCAGGCCCACAAGCCATAATTTCAGCATTGGGTAAAACAGAACACCCTGACAAATCAAGCACAACGACGTCACGTAAGCACAACTCCCGAACCTGAACTGCTGTTATCCAGTTTATTTTCCTTGATATTATAAAAATTACTGGATTTTAAACAGCACTCTAACAAAGTTCTTTGCAACAGACTATTGAGGAAATGAAGATGCAACAAGGTAAAAAACACATTTTAGATATGGATCACAAGCTGCTAGAACAGATACAAACTATCCAAAAGAGCTTCCCTAGAATTTGGCATCACACTGTCCAGTGTAGGTAAGTGCAAGGTACAGGAGGATCTATCCAGCTGGAATTATGAAGGCACACCACGTAAATAACACTGAAGGACATTTCCAGGACAAGATGTCCAAAATCACCCAATATTCATTTTTAAAAGTGATGCAAGCTCTAAAGAGATTATGTGTCACTGAAAAAATTTTATGAGTTCGGAGCCCAAGTCTCTTGCAAATAAGAAAACAGATGACATTTTTAGATCCAGAAGCAGCAAAATTCTAAATAGCCGCTAAATGAGCGGCAAGGCTCAAACTAGAAAACAAGATGTGCAGCCCAAAGAAAGAAACAGAAAGTACTGCTGAAGCATTCAGGAGAAAAAAAATCATAGGAGCTGAAGAATAATGCAGAGAACAAGGGAAGTAAGCAGACAGTTTCCCAACTGTGCCAATAAAGATCTTCATAAATGTGTTTATTCTATGACATCTGAATGTTAAGAGAGTCTGTGATAGGTTTACGTAAAGTTAAACCCTAAAGCACATTAAAGTAATGCTAAAGCTCCAAAATCAAGGGCTCTGATAGAAAACATCAGAATTGGTTTAATAATTATTGTTTTAATAATTCACTTGGCCCTGCCAGACCTTGTGAACCAAAGGAGTCTTTTTAAAAAAATCTTATTTTAAAAACTGTAGTGCAAGAACCTGCATTCAGGGTGATCTTATCAACTCACCTGCAGAGTTTAGACCTCCAGACTTACAAAATGACCTACCACCCTTTTGGAATGCAGTAACAGTCAGCGCTAGGCCATTACTTCCTGTGTGTAGAAAGTAAGATAGTGGTTAAAAGATGAAAGAAGACCAAGAACTGTGCCATACTTTTGGACTTCCTGCCCTCAGCAAAACAGAAAAACAGAGTCTAACAGACATTTAGGACTCCTAAATTCAGTTTAGAAGTACTATGGGGTGTATGCTGTGGCAATTGTAGTTACCTCTACCTCTGTACACCCAGCATCTCTTTACATCCACATGCCTCTACTCCCTTCTGTTCCGCTCTGCTTCAAGCTCTGCACTTGTTTTCTCCCCACACCAGACCCGGCAGGCTCAACCCTTAATAGCTCTCTTCTCTGTCACATTGAGTCTTCCTTTCCCCTTGCGTTGCCATTCTCAGGCCTAAAACCCTTCATCATCAAGCTCCGATTTTAAGACTCCTGCTGTTCCCTCCTATTTCTACCTTCTCATTACCCTTCCACCCCACTTTTCACTCCCCTAACCCCCAAAATACCAGTCAAATTCTTTCTCTTCCATTCTGTACTGATATAGAAACAGGTATAAGAACAGCACATTTTTCTGTTTATGCTGCGTGTCTGCACATGGCTTTTTTTTGCGCACTCTTCCCTATCTACCCTTTGAGGATGATGTCATCTGTTCACACCATCTTAACTAGCATCTGCACAGCAATGGCTTGTAAGCATGTCTATCCATCCACCTACTCCTGATTCCCTCCATATGGTACTGCTGCTTCTCCTGATTTTCTCTCCAGAAAACTTAAGCTTGATATATTCACAACTCAGCTCCTTATCATTCCTCTCAAACACTTTTTGCAGATAGAACAACTGCCATTATCACCTCCTGTAATATAGGTAGTCTTTCATGACCCCTTTTTCTGTGTCTGAACCACATATCCACACTATATCCAAAATCCCATTCCAATCATCCTCCGTGTATAAGTATTTTTCTTTCTGACAGTACAGTTCACCCAGTATCTCCATCTTTGTTCAGGCACACACTGAAGAATTAGAAAGGGAGACAGAGATTCATCTGTTTAAATTTGGACAGGCTTCCTTACTTATCCTAAGTCATACTGAAAGTGAAGGAAGTAAATCTCTTCAATATATTAGTATTAATGCTTTCATTTCAGGAATCCTCCAGCTATGCTGGTATCACCGGTATCAAGCTCCTGGGAGACAGACGATACAGGGACAGCTCAAAGAACTCAATCAGTTGCTACTCAGCATAGCCAGCTGGTACCTACTGATCTTTGTTCAAAGTTTCTGCAATCTTTATCTTCTCAATGTACAAGTACAAAACAGGGAGCACAGTAGACAGAAATGCACCCATTTTAAAAAATGAATAAAAGATGCTGTTACCTAAAGATAAATAATGTATCAAGTGCCTATCTGAGACAAAAAGTAAAAAGAAATGAAGACATCTGAGTTACAAGACTGCATTTTATAATTGCATTAGCAACTTAAAAACAGAGGACCCCATCAAAATTTGACCAAAACTGCCATCTTAACACAGATGATTATGTAAGAACCAAGCTTTAACATTCAGTATCTTATAAAACTTTAAAAAAATAAAAATCTTAAAATAAAAACCAAAGAAAATCAAAAAACCTAAAGAAAAAGCCCCACACCCCACGCTTATTTGAGATAAAAACTACCAGCAGAACATTCTGTACTCAGAAAGCCTCAAATGACCTGTTTAGCAAACCAATTTTTAAAAAAATATTATTTTGGGTTCTATACGGTATTTATTTTCAAGGTTTCTGTTGGTGTTAGTACTAATTAAAACAGATATTGCGCTACGCTTCTCTTACGCCTCATTAAATGGTTGTGAGCATTGTTTATACTGATAGAACAGGTTCAGAAATAAATTAAAAACAAAAAAAAGTGAAAATGAAGACGCCCCCTGCCCCCCCGCAAAGTGAAGGTCAAGAACATCAGACAAAACATCCGCACAAAAACCTGTGATGTCTCCAGCAAAATTCATGTGGAAGAGACAAGATTTTTTTTAGAAGTTAACATTTCAACAAATCAACCTACATTATTACACGTACATCGTAGATCATAGAAATAATTCTTTTCCAGTTCACGTACTAAACTGATTTTCAACCCATTTTAAAAGTTTGAATAATCTCTGTGAATCCTAATGGAAATTTTCCTAACATACATGTGGGTGTCCTGAATATAATTTATTCAAGACAAGACCTGAATGTTTGCTTGCATATAAACACATAAGGTGAAATTCAGCATGGCTCAAAGAGGCCAAAAAAACCCAAAACGTCACAAACGGAAAGTGGGCACATTGAAATATAGATTCTTGGAAGCTTTTTAAGAAATAAACGTTTAATCCCTTTTATTTCATGTCATGTGGTTTCCAGTGTACACAAAGAAGGAAAAGGTAAAAATAAAACTGGCATACCCTTAATATATTCCAGAATTCATAAATCATTTGTAAATTTAGTCCTTTTATAAAAGAATCCTTATATAAATTGGGGGAGGGAGGGCATCAATCCCATATATGAAGCACATTTTAAGCCCAAGATCACTGACCAATCAAAATTAGTGAATGCACTGCATCTCTCTGCAGTGAGGAGAAGCGACAAGGTAGGCTGTCATTCTGCAAAGGCTGCCCATCGCAAGCTTTCCTCTCAGAAGCACTGCTTTTCTTTTTTACAAAGCTTGAATCTCAGTGCTCTCTCTGGAGACAAGAAGCCTTCAGTATGTTAAATTACTTTCATTATGTATTTTCAGATGCTTATTGATTCTACCGAAGGAAGAGTGGGAGACTGCAGCAGCCTGTAAACCAGAACTAAAGCAGTTGTATACATTAGCAGTATGCTGAAACAATGGCACAGTACAGGCACAAATTTTCATTAAGGTCATTTTTGGAAGAAATGCTTATTACCCTCTTTCCCTTCTACTCTGCTAACAAGTGAACAAAATGAATCCCTCCAACCTGGAACTGCTTCACCTGCATCGAGAATTTATCAAATCTTTAGTGGAGGTAAGACCTGTTCCTTATTATGGTATGCAGAATAAGCAACATTTAACAAAAAAAAAAAAAAAGGAAAAATTTGGAGAAAAAAAGGGAAGAGATCAGATTCAACTTACATTAAGTGCTCGTACCTTCTTGTATTTGAGACTATGAAATTTTCAAATGGTATTCCCCCTCCCCATTAAAAACACAATGATAGAAAAATGTTATTTTGTATGAAAGTCTTGTAGAATATTAAGAACCTGTTTTGTTCGCATAACATAAAGACAGTACAGTTTAAGCTAATACAGTACTGGGGGGAAAAAAAGCACATAATGCAATTGGGAATTTTTTTTTCTCCCCCATCAGTATTTCCAAATACTGGCAGTTAAGTATGTTACAGATTTATTCAGTTACTCTTTGAAGGATCAGATAGTCTGCAATTAGTGGATACTTATTGCTTTATGAAGGTTGGTTATTATGACTAATCTCCGACTGCTTAAGAAATTCTCTTTTTCTGTTTTGTTTTATTTTTAACTTTATTTCTTTCATTACCCTGTATATTCAAGCTGTTTATTAAGAACACAGATTTGCTAAACATTTATTTCAAGATAGGAAATTATAAGAGTGTGCAACTTAAACAAAAACGTATTTCCTATAAATCTCATTGACTCTGCTCAATTTCACATTAAAAGACCAGAGAGCTGTATGTATAAACTACCTGCTTACAAGAGCTCTAAAACTACATTTTCTAGCTCTAGTCACAGACACACTACATCCAAGAGTTACTGCTTCTGCTTGGGGCTTTTTGTAACCTGCACTGTTTGGAGACCAGGTAACTTGTCCAAAAAACTAAATGCATTGAAGTTGACAGTAGAATGACATGATTTTACTAGCAAATAGTGAACAAACTAACTTGTTTTCTACATAATCTGTAAGATCCAATTTTAGAGATCCTTTATTTATGAAATAAGTGATATTAGAGAATATACTCTGCATTGCTTTCTTTTGAAATTTTAAGTCATACTTTTAACCTTTTTTTTCCTCCCCTTCACAAGGGCATGCAGCAACTAATTCAGTTTTACAACTGACAATATGAAGAACGCAGTTGACCGGGTGTATTTCTAGCTGTATGACCTACAAGCAGCAGGATGCATCACTAAAATGTATTCTTAAGACATAAAGGAATTAGAAACAAAACATGGAACACACTTGTATTACCATTTATGTGCATGACACTTCAACAATATACATGGAAGACTAATACATCTGCTCAGATTTTCATTAAAAGAAGAGTGCAATGATTGATTCTTAAAATGGTGAGCACTTCTTAAAGAGGGATTTATAATTTAAAACCAGAATTGTGGAAACTACTGATGCATGAAGAAACAATGAAACATGAATTCCCAAAAGGAGAATATACATACTTCACCAGCAAGCTGAATAAGGGTTTAACCAAGCTTTTTCTATACTACTCCCTAAATAACTTATTTGTCATAATGACTAACGGATTTTTTTTTTCTCAATTTTATGGTCTGTTATGTATTCTCCTTAAATGAAAATAAACCAAATTAGGTAACTCATGGTTACTCTGAAAGCACATGAACTGGATTTCATGATGTATAGCAACTTCTCTGACTAAGCCATCACTCAAAAGTAATGAGCAGGAATATCACAGAAAGAAATACGCAACCATAAACTAAAGGATGTCTACATACACTCTGAAATCAGAAATTCTTTTTTCTTTTTAAACCTGGAAAATAAAAACAGGCTGCTACAAAATGCAACAGGGGAAAGAAATTAACATCACCTAAAGGAAGGTTTATTTGTCATTGCTGGCTTGAAACTCAGAACAGACACACAGAATATGCACTGGTCTGTAAAAGTATCTCAGGCAATTCAGAAGTCCCCATGTTTAAGCAGAATTTTTTGCTGCTGAAGTGCTGGAACAAAAAAAAGAAAAAAAAAAAAAGCCTGCAAGGAATGAAATAAGAGCCCAGCTACTACTTGGTTTCCAGGTTACCCTGCATGTCAAATACCTGTCAGTGACACCATGTATCAATTTATGACAAGCTGCTGCAATGATCTGAAAGGCCCTTGAGGCACAGAGAACAGGTAGGTCAGCAGTTGCATGTACCCCACCTCTGCTCAGCATTCACAAGGGAACAGGCACTGTCCAAAGGCGATGCATTGGGTAAATTAGCTGCCTGCCTCGACGCTTCTGCTTTTATTTAACTGAAAGCTATTACTCTATTCATAAGACTTAGCACATCTGAAGTTTTCTGTTTCCACAGAATTTCCAGTGGCATAATGTTAGAGTTAAGATTGTCACTTGTTTTAGATCTGCTTTTGATTTCCTATTGGCTTTTGATAATAGGAAAGAACTTCATTTAACCAGTAATGCATTTGGAATGGTTTCTTGAAATCCATTTGCAGCCAGAACAGCATACACAGAGGAAATCCTATTCCTGAGGGTTAATACAAACCTAATGGAGGTTGCCTAGATTAAAAATTAAAGCTTTTGAAATATTTCTTGTTTCATTTCATACCTGAGACTAATATGTTCTAATTTACATCTTTTGTATTTAAGAGGCACATCTGAATTAACTGTTGAAGTATACCAAGAATTCTCATCATACAATTTGCAATTAATAGTATTGTATAAGTGAGGCTTTTTCAGAACTACAGATAAAATCCATTTGCATATTATATCCCAAGTGTGCTTAATTCATACTCCCATTAAAAAGGGCTCATTTTTATTCACCTTAGTGCTTATTCATTTTTAATGTATTCCAAATGAAACAAAGGTCTGCATTTAAATTTATTTTCATGCCAAGTACATTCCCTCTTAAATTTAAAGCTACCTAAAAAGAATAAAACAAAACCCACCCTCAAGTATCATAACAAGAAATTGAATAACCTCTCTTTATTTATTCATTTCATTACAAACTCAAGAGCTGGCTGACAACATAAATAATAGAAACATCAGGTATTACATGCAGATGCTACAACCTATCGGCATGTGCGAAACAAAGCAGATGAGACACTAAATAAAGAACCTCCTACGTGTAATAAATGCTGCTGGTTTTGAAACTCACTTATTCCTAAAACAAACTGTGTATATAAATCTGTTGGATTTACTTGTAGTTCAATTAAAAAAAAAAAAAAAAAAAAAAACAAAAAAACCCACAAACTAACAAAGCAAGACCCTGAAAGAATTTTCTTTTTTAAGTATTATTTTCTAACACTATCCCCCTAAATCTATTCTGAGATAAAAATATTCTTCCATTCCATGGAAGCACTGATTTCTTAAAGAAATTGAATATTCAAATCAGAAAAAGGAAATGCAGAATTTTTATAATAAATTACATTTCCCCAAAGCTACAAACATTTTACATCTGAAATTATATACACCTACATAAAATTTTTGTAGTGTCAAGTTTCATACATGTAGATGCATACAACATAAAAGTGAACAGAAATCTTCAAGCTCTGTAAAATTCTGCTGAATTACAGAACTTCAAGTTTCAGCTCACAACACTGTTGAAAACTCTTCATAAGAAAGAGGCTGCTAAATTGCCATAAATAATTTAAATTCTTTTTATGACACATAAAAAACAGTGCTCCATGTTCCTATCACTTTCTTTTTCCACAAGAGCCCTTTTAAAATGATCTTGAGTACCAATTTGTTAATACTTAACAACATTCTTCTAAAATGACCCTCATCCCCCTATAAAGGCCATGCACAAGTATAGTTTATTCAACAAATTGGCCCTTTGTAAAACCCACACCACTATAAATAAAGCCCTGTCTCCCTAAGTGGAAGCTTTTCACTTTTTTTCTTTTCCCTAAACAAATCCTGCTTTCCTTTTTAAAAGGAAAGACCTTATTCAAGCTCCTCAGGCTTTTGAGTCCATGCCAACTAAAGCTCTGAACATACAGTAAATCAAGAGTTTGATGAGAATAGATGCTTTTGTTCCCTTCCTCCTTCCCCAGCATTTATCTGTAGCAAATGTCAAAAAAAATCAAATTGTTCCATATTTTATTTCACCTTTCAGGAGAAAAACCGTCTGCAACAAAAGAATGTGTTTCTCCCCCATTCTGGAAGTCAACATGCAGTCTGAATCTAACATCACAGTTCGAGATGACATTGATGATATCGACACCAACATGTACCGACCACTGTCATATCCATTAAGTTTTCAAGTTTCTCTCACTGGATTTTTGATGTTAGAAATTGTTTTGGGACTTGGCAGCAACCTCACCGTGCTGGTACTTTACTGTATGAAATCCAACTTAATCAATTCTGTCAGTAACATAATTACAATGAACCTTCATGTACTTGATGTAATAATTTGTGTGGGATGTATCCCTCTAACTATAGTTATACTTCTGCTTTCACTGGAGAGTAACACTGCTCTCATCTGCTGCTTCCACGAGGCTTGTGTCTCTTTCGCAAGCGTTTCAACTGCAATCAACGTCTTTGCTATTACGCTGGACCGATATGACATCTCTGTAAAACCTGCCAATCGAATTCTGACCATGGGAAGGGCTGTGATATTAATGACATCAATATGGATCATTTCACTATTTTCCTTCCTGATTCCTTTCATTGAAGTCAACTTTTTCAGTCTTCGAAGTGCAAGTACTTGGGAAAATAAGACACTTTTGTGCGTGAGTACAAACGAGTACCACACCGAGCTAGGAATGTACTACCACCTTCTCGTTCAGATTCCGATCTTTTTCTTCACTGTTATAGTAATGCTAATTACATACACCAAAATACTCCAGGCTCTAAATATTCGGATTGGTACAAGATTTACCACGGGACAAAAAAAGAAAGCTAGAAAGAAAAAAACTATTTCTTTGACCACTCAGCATGAGACTACAGACGTGTCCCACAGCAGTGGAGGAAAAAATGTAGTCTTTGGTGTAAGGACTTCTGTGTCTGTCATAATTGCTCTACGCCGAGCTGTAAAACGGCACCGGGAGCGACGAGAACGGCAAAAGAGAGTCTTCAGAATGTCCCTCTTGATTATCTCAACATTCCTTCTCTGCTGGACACCCATCTCTGTTTTAAACACCACCATCTTATGTTTGGGCCCAAGTGACCTTTTGGTAAAGTTGCGATTATGTTTTCTAGTAATGGCATATGGAACAACCATATTTCACCCTCTACTTTATGCATTCACCAGGCAAAAGTTTCAGAAAGTCCTGAAAAGTAAGATGAAAAAGCGAGTTGTTTCAATAGTGGAAGCAGATCCCATGCCAAATAACGCTGTAATACACAACTCATGGATAGAGCCTAAAAGGAACAAAAAGATCACCTTTGAAGACAAAGAAGTAAGGCAGAAATGTTTAGTACCTCAGGTTGTCACTGACTAGATTTCAGTATTCACCAAAACACATCAAGCGGAATATTTGAACAAATTGTAAAAACTACTGCCAAATAAGAAAAACTTTTTTTAACTATTGGCGAGACTGTAAATTTTCGATATATATGTTAAATAGAGTAGGTCTTGTATATTCAATTTCTTCATTATGTAAGATATATGTTGCATGGCCGTTTGTTAGCGTAATGTGTATATTTGTCAAAAATATTCAAGTTCTCTTTTTTTAGAAAATAAATAGCCTTAAAGAAGTGCAAACTTTTAAAAACATTTGTATGGCTCAGTTTCTCTATAAATATAAAAGGATTTTTAAACAAAAATTCCACTAGGGAATACTTTTCTAGAGCACAAATTCAACATTTTGCATGATGTGGTATTTTTAAATTTAATTCATAAATAGTATTGATCAGAGATAGTCTGAATGCCAATACAGAGCCAGCTTGGACACATTTTTACCTCTCATTTAAATAGCTATGTATTTCAAATTTCTCCAGCATGCAATTACCATACACATGTAGGCAAAATCATTTATGTGATGCCCTTCAATTAGTCTTTCAGAATCAGTTACTTTCGATGGGGGAAATAAACTTCATGTGTCTTCCAAAAGTTGACAGTACTCTGAAAACAAGTGAAAAGTCTTGTGGGTATAATCTCACATCCACAGTTTCTTCGTAGAAAATACACCACTTTGAATAATTACGCAGAAGGCGTGCAGGAGGTAAGGGGAAAAGACAGACCAAATACTGGCAGAAAACACAGGCAAGAAAGTTATTCGTCTTGATGCTAAAGACAACCAACCAACAAAGCCATTCCTGTACAAAGGCTTATTAGATTTTCACACTGAAGGGATTTAGCTAGACCTCTAGTGTGACGTGGACACCTTTCACACTGAGATTTTTCACTCGTACCATTTATCTACATAGAGAGATATGGCTGTCAAGTGCTGCAGCTAAAGCAGAAGATCATTTTCTTACCCTTGATAACTTTTGTATTATTTTGACTTTACTTCTTCTTCGATGATATTCCCTTCTAGCCAATGCAACTGCTTTGCTACAAACTAATCACCAGCACTGCTAGCTACCCTATTTCTGTATTTCCTGGAGGGCCATGGTATACCATCATACTACATCCTCTTTTCCTATTTCATCTTATAACTGCCATGAAGAATCAAGAAGCCTAAAAATTATCATCAATAGCACTGTAAGCAAGAATTAAGATACTAATACAAACAAAAGTTTGTTGAGTGGTTTGCATTCTTGCATGCTTAAGAAATTCGTAATTTCAGTGAACAGGAGGGGGAAACAAAACAAAAAACCGAAAAATCAACTGGCATTATTTCACCTGTCTTGTTAAACTACTCAGTGTGTCACCAGCTACCAGTATAATTAAAAGGCTAATTCTCAATAAGTATTGGCTTATTATTATAAGCAGAGAATATCCTTGAATATGAAAGCTAGTTTGACTAAACTATTACATAAAAAATAAGGATTTCTGAAGCACTTTTCTGAAGTTGAATATGAAAAAAAAGTGGATTTAAGGGAGTAAAAACCTATTTTCCATTACATCCTTAAATTATTAATCATATGCGTATTGCCGAAACTGATTTTGTGGTTAAAAAAAAAAGTATTTGTAATGTACCTTTTACTTAGACTTCTGCCTTAACAGAAGACTCAAAACCATAATTTTACAGCTCTATGTTCCCCAAACATCAGACACTTAAAATCATCTAAATTCTTCCTATAAGTTTCATTATCCAACTGAAAATAATCCAATACCTAAAATTACTGTGTAACATATATTAAAAAATCATTTCACTGACTTTTTTTCTAAAAGCTAGCCCAACAACACTGCATTCAACTGTACCCGCTTACAGTGTTGATTTCATCCAGGCTATCACTAGGTTCCTACAAGAATTGAAATCCTTCATCTTATTTGAGAGGTTACAGGCGGGATGTAAACTTACTGGTTCTATGCAAGAAACTTTGGGGTTTTTTAATCCCATATGCTCCAAATTTGTCACTTCAGAAGCATTCTTTCAAGAGTGAGCTCTTCTGAAAAGAGATGTACCCCAAAAAAATAAGCAGGAAGTATTATTTTTTCTTTTTTGTAACACTTCTTCCTTCCCCTGCCGAGTTATCCCCTGAACACTGAAGGAGAAAGTGGAATCTCTAGAGTTAATTGCATAATATGATTTCACTGATTACTTATCTTCCAATAAAAATACTATTCATTTGTTTAAGAAGACAAAAAACAAATTATAATGACCACAACAGATGAATAAATTTACATCATATCCTTATCTGAAATAAGCATTTAAGAAAAGCTTTCAGACGTGAATGGTTTCCTGACAACGACTTTACTTTTTAAAATTTAATAAATCTTCAAGAACTACATATTTTGTGTTAAAAGCCCATTCATTAGAAAGTCATATTCAATTAAGTCGTACTTCATAGCAAAGAGAAAATGCAGGCTAGGAATTAGTCAAAAGAGATGAAGTCAGGTTTTAAAGGCTATGTTGACCACAGCAATTGATTGCCTTTAAGAATAAAGCAAGTCCATTATTACATTTACTATTCTTCATCTTTCCTTAAACAAAAAAATGTACTTATACCACGTTGGAGTGCACTTCAAGGTCTGCAGAAGAAAATTCTGCATAGAGTAGGCATTAATACAAGAATGAACATATGCAATCCTATGTACATGCAGGATTCATTATAAAACAGAATCATACATGATCTGTACCACAAAGATGACAGATTTTACACAGACAAGACAAAATAAAGAGTAACAAATGAAGGAACACTGAATATCCTACAGATAGAGGATTTTTAGGAGGGATATGAAGGTGTGCCGTGGGCGCTTGTCAGACATACTGAAAAAAAAACCCACAAAAAGAGGCAGCATCACTGGAGAAAAAAGGGCAAATATATGCCATAGTATTGTACAATAAGAAGCCCACTACGTTCTTGAAAATTATCTCACCACCGTGAGTCATTAGTTCAACTACATTTCACACCACTCTGCCTAAGGCAAGCAGAACTGCACAGGACTCTAAAAATACTAATTCTAGAAAACACTTCTCAGAAACACAAGCAGTCTTCACCAGTTTGCACACATTCTCTGTCTCTAAAGTATTAGCTGTTATCTGACTACGTTGTCTTTTAACTTCAAATATATTTCCATTCAATTTTACATTGTAAAATGAGGCTAGCCCACACTAAAAATACAAAAAACCTGAGTACAGTGCCAATATCGACTAGAATATTCAAAAATCACACCTTAACGCACTTTCACAAACCAGTGAAACAGAAATGCAAATACATCACAAATATCCAGTTTCAAGCTGGCAACAATTTTTACAAATTACGAGGCACTGCTTCATGGTCAGAAGTTCTGTTTACTTCATTAGCACCAGGGGAATAGCAATCACTTCAGTGATTTCTAAATATATTAGATTAAAAATGTATGTATCCGGATACATATTAGATCAATACACCTCTCTTCCTTTATTATTACATATATATACACATGCACATAATACATAATTATTATGCAGCCATACACACAGAAAGTGGAGTTCAACATTAGCATCTATTTTTCACTTATAAGGATGGGTTTTTTATAAGAGTATCTCTGAACTATACTGTAAGAGTAGTCTCTGTATTATAACCCACACTTAATTAATTAAAATCAAATAATACGTTCAACAAGCTATATAATTTACCTGGGCACAAAGATGATTTATTTCTGCTCTGATAGCTGTCACGTATATCATACCACAATGCACATAATAGTTCTTTTTTCAACATCAATGCATGTGCTAGTCACCAGAATTCTTTGATAGCTGCGTATTTTAGACTTTTGCTTGTTTCCTCTGAAGAAAATGTTTTAGTTACCGTCACTAAACTCTTTTAAAAGAAGAGAATACAGCATTCTTTAGCAAAGCTTCAAAGTAGTATAAAAATAAATACTACACAAACTTACCCTTCCCTCCTGCATTGTTCAAACAAAATACCTCTAACATATAGCTAAGGATAATGAGCTTCTGTCTTAAAACCTTCCAGCTTGTAAGAGCCAGATTCCACTCCTACTTCAAACACTCTGCTGCAGTATCACTGAATTTATGTCTTACACCAAGAGTAGAGAAGCTGACTCCAATTACCTTCTTCTTTTTCTACTTCATCAAACACTTGTGCATTTCAAGAAGCAAAATTAAACACAGGGTTTGGGGTTTGTTTTGCTGGGGGGGAGGGGGGGATATGTCTGAAGAAATAAAAAAAAAAAAAAAAAAAAAAAGAAAAACCAGACATAATAGCTGACTAACAGAAAAATCAAAATTGACTCATACCCAATGAGTACTAAAGAAGGATATGAAGTAGGTAGAGAGTGTAGGTCAAGGGGAAAACGGCACAAGGTTGAAGGAACTGATGTAAGGCAGCTACAGTCAGCCAGGACCACAGAAAGGTGGAGGGCAACATGTAACCTGCCACAGTAAGAATGTTAACCTTATTTTTTAGATTATAATAAGAACTTATATTTGAATCATCAAGTGTGATATGTGGTTTTGCCAAAATTGCCAGGAGGAGAGGGGAGAATGACGTGATTAGCAACTCCAGAAAAGGCTTTGATTTAACAAATTATACACAGAATAACCGACAAACTGAGAGCAAGCATTATTCTACTACCTCTTTTCCTACAGATAAACTATACATTTCACCGAGTACAAAGCACATACAGGGTAAGTGCATTCCAAAAACAGACATGAAAACAAAATGCTATTAGATGTCTGCTGCCAGTAATAAATTTTAAATAATGCTATTGAATTTTCCCTCAAATCAGTATTGGTCAGATCACTTCAGTCTGTCTTGATGCTTTGAGTATGTTTCACTACCAGAGTGTGTTTTCAGTTACTGCTTCTTTATCTCAATTTAATTACTTTTGTAGAGTAATAAATTGAAGGAGAAATACCATTAGACATCTTTATGTTCTCTGGTAAAATTACACTTCAGTGATTATCATAAATTGATTCACAATGGAAGAGAACTTCCTATTTACTTTATAGATTTCCGTATCAGCTGTTTTTCTATTTTACAAAGAAATTCTCACACAATGAAAAGAAAATCAGTTTTAAAAAAAAAACACCACGAAGTACAGTGAAAGTTCTGTGATAGGCACAGAGACTGAAATTATTAAAACAAAGTTTATTCTTTACAGTTTGAATTATTTATATCCTTTGAATGTAACTATTTCTACATCCTCATTCTGATTCCTGACACTGCACAGTCAGGCAAGCAGGCAGGCAGGCTTGCAGCACAAAGCTGCTGGCAAACAGCACGCCCTTGTTTCCTTTCCAAGCTAGGTTTTTGGAAACACTCTTTTGGTTTCTGTTACCCTGCTATGATCACTAACTTCCTACCCTATCTTGCAACAGTTTAACTTGATACCATATCTGATAAACAAATCAATGTCACTGCTGAAACAACATTGCTGTAAAATCTGTCACTCTGGCTATGTCAGATTGTTATTAGCAGAGGAATATTAGCACAGCTTTACTTTCAACTGTACTAGGATCTCTCACAATCTGTTGTGAGATGTTATTTCAAATTAAACTCAATTTTAATTCAATCAGTGGTGGGGAAAAAGGGGAAGCAGAATAACTGCTAACAACCTCCTGCTACTCTGTACCACGGTTTTCTTCCAGTTCTTATTTCAAGATATTTTTCATAAATTGCTGTCACAAATAAACAGAGAAAGGGAAAAGAAAACGGGAAAGGAACATTGTTTGTCATGTATGTATCATCACAAAACAATAAGTGAATGTGAGCGCTGCTGTTGTAAAACACCTGAAGAATAATGAGGGAGATTGATTCTTGCTCACAGCTCTAATAGCTAGTAAAACCTATCAGTGAATGAGAAGAGAACAAATGAAACAAAAGATGTGAAAAAAAACTGTGAGCAGGTTTTAGGGAAGGTTTTAACACAGTTATGTGGTTCAGCAACAACAATGGCTTCTATACCTAAACCAAAAAGAAAAAAAACACAAAACTTTTTGTGTTTTCCAAAAATACCACACGACTGCACATATACAGACCACGACAAAAGGAGAAGATTTAGCAAATGTATGTGTTGCTACTGCAACTGGTAAGGTACTTCCTGAGACCTTTTTTTTTCCAGATACAAATGACTTTCCAGTAGCATATTTGCATGTAATAAAAACAAGAGTGTTACTTGAATTATAAATTCATCTTCTGAACAGTTATCAAACATCAAATCAGAAGAAATTTGCAAACTGAATCACTTCATTTTCTACATTTAAATAGGAACAAACATTGAAGTTTAATAATTTTGAAATATGAGGTTATATGCTCATAAATATGAAATGGAGCTATACAGCTCATCTGCAGTCACAGCAAACATGGATAAAGCACATCAATACAAGTTAAAGACACCTTTAAAAAGATTAATATCTTCAGAAACTTCTAACAAATCTTGCCTCAACTGTACAGCTTAAAGAGAACATTCCAGAAGCAGTTTAAATAAAGTGGAATAAAAGGGGGAACTTTTGATTCAGTCACTGAGACTTCCTTATTCCACAATTTTGCTTCAAAGGGGAGGAGTCTCTGGAATTGTAGAAAGTCTGCCAAAGAAACAGTATGTAATAGGATGTTCCTTCTTTTAATGAGGCTAGGTCTTCGCATATTTCCCTGAAGTGACAGAAGAGATAGGAGACCATGCTGTTCTTCAGCTGAAAAGGGTTTACCTTTAAGATATAAAGCCATTAATCAGATTTAGTGCCCATGAGCAATGGAAGGTCGGACATGAATGGTAAACAAGTAAAAAGACTGGACTACTTTACTTTTCACACTATAACTGAGGAAAATCCGTAAAATTCTTGTTAAATTAATATTTGGAAATTACATCCATGAGTTGGGAGACAAAAAGGAAGAAACTACTCCTGTGAAAACAGCCTGTTCTTAAAGCTGTTTCCTATGAGCAGGAATTACATCTTATTCTACAGTACGCATTACTTTGTATTACACACAGCAACACCTTCACCGATTTTTAAGGCAATGCAGAAATGACAGTTAAAGGAATACTGGCTTTCATGCATGACCTGAGCACAGACTTCAATCTTCTTTTCACTGCTATTTGGTTAGATTTTTTTAACCTGAACTAGCTTACTACGTAGAAATGAACAAGCTAAAATTGATATGTTTATGATTTGAGCAACCAGTATTTATTTGAGGAATTACAACAGAATTGTGTATACAATCTTATTTTTCAATTATTTTATACTTCTGAATTTGCCAGGCCTCATTTTCCAGTCCTTAGCTCTTGTCATTTCTTTCTCTGCTAAGCACAGAGCCCTTCTGCAACCCTTTATTTTCTCCCTATGAATGCACTTCTCCAGTCTAAATCTTCAAGGAAAAAAAGCACATTTAATCTCCTGCTGTGACATGTATAATTGTATTTATTCACAGGTAACCACAAAGCTGTGTTTTCATCTGTAAAGCACAACTCCCTATGCCAATTGCAGAAGTACAGATTTGCCTGACACAGCTGCATGAAGCTAGAACAGAAACAACATTGATAAAGCAATCCCAGCATGGATGCAGTCCAATTCCAATGCCTTACAGAAGTTTTGTTGTTTTGGTTTTGGTTTTTTCTTTCATTTAAAAAGCATATTATGTGTATGTGTTGAACATTCAAGATGCTCTGCCCATTTACAGCTGCTTCTCCTCCAGTAGTCTGCCTTAATCTGAGGTGCACACCCACAGAAAACTACCACTACTTTACTTACCTCTGCTCCTCTCTTCCAGCTCCCCTAGAAACAAAATCATCTAGGAAGAATGCAGAGCAACAGTGAGGTGGCAAGAGGATGGCTTATTTATATATTTACTTAAGAAAACTATAACTTAAGGGAGGCTTAAGTCATCTAAATTGTAGATTATGCACCTAAAATATATCTATAATGCATCTAAACAATTTCTTGCATCAACTAAGTAATCAAAACACACAAATTTGTTTGAAAACACTTATCTTCCATAACAAGGTAATTGACTATCATTAATTCAGCTTTACAGCCCTGAATTCTTCTCTCAAATTAATTCAACTTCTATACTATTTTTCTATAGCAACTTTGCGTCTAACTGACTGATTTCAACAGAAATACCCTGTTTATCCTTCTGAATGTTGCAACAACACAAGCTGGACTTTACCCTTCCCTTTCAGTAAGGAGTTACAAATGAATGGCTCAGGGAAGTTAGCATATTTGCGTAACATCCTCCTTAATTACTGTTGGACTAGAAGGTATCCTTACTTTATGACAGAATAAATTACCCTGCCGTCAAAAATAAGGCAAGAACATTTACTGAAAAATCCTCCTATTCTAAATCTTCATGAACAATCTGGAAACCTGTATACTAATAAGATTATTCCATAATTTGTGTCTTTCTGGTTCCTGCCAACCACAGAATTTTCTGCAGTTTTTTAACTTTATCATATCTATACACCTGTAATGCATTCAGTTGTGTTCATACAGTTTTCCAGTTCTAGTTGTTGTCCTTGCTTTGACACTACATTAGAACAACCTTTATCAAAGACTACCCTCTTTCTTGATTGCCAAAAAGCTAACCATTCACAATTTAATTTAGTCTTCTCAGTAAGCTTTTGACTTTCAATTTTGTTTAAATAGTTTTGTCCAAACTAGTGAACAGAAGATCTTCTGCTTTGGAAAATTAACTATTTCAAAAATAAAACATTAAACACTGGGTCTATTCTCAGTTTGCTCTATGCATCATGACTTGCCACTCGGAGAACATGGGGCTTCCAAATACAATAAGTTTATTTATTATAAGAGAATCCAAAACAATATTTCTCCTTGTTAATTCCTGTGTTAGAAAATGGCGATCTTTCGCCACTGGCCATTGAGGACAAATAGTCCAGGCTCCCAACACCACTCTTCAATGCATCCCAGAAACATGCTTAGTCAGCCATGCTTCAATTTTTATGGTTTAATTCAGTGGGTTTTAAAAGTAACATCTTTTGGATTTTGTTAGCTGGCTTCTCTGATCTATATGCATTTACAGATACTTCTACTGAAACCTGTCATTCCGTTACCCCCCAATGAAATTTTCCAAACATGATCTGCTACCACCATGATTTGATCTTCTAATGAGCATTCTAATTAAATGCTCACTTATTTTCCTCGGTAATCACAAGTTACCTGTCCATTTCATCCGCTTCTATTCTCTCACACTCTATTTCTGAATCTGTTCAAAAAGAAAAAAATATAATCTCTTTTCTTAGACACACAATACTGAAGTGTTATTTCTGAACTAACCATGTTCTTGTTCAGTACAACCATCAGGTTATGCGCTAATGAATGCTTCAGTCCCAGCAGAAAGAAAAAAGATCAATATTATTAACTGTCTCTTGGTGTTATTTCTCTGACCACTCAACAACAAACTTCACCACTGGGCACAACGAAACAAACACACATCTTCTCAGCTACCCCCAGCCAATTTCCCTAACAAAAAAATGTGTGACATCTCTCTACACCTTCCAATGGGGAAGTGATTATCTACTGAACTCAAATCACTGAGTTTGATCACCTTAGAGATCATTACTCTGGTTCCGGAAGAACTAGCCTGCAGCTTACTATCGAATTTCCAAGTACATAAGTACTCAGGAAAGGAAGGGAGAACAGAGAAAGTTATAAATGCTAATTCCTACCAGAGCTTCAAACAGTGCATATGCAGACCTGCCTGAAATGTATAATTGTCATTTCCTTGTAGAACCTCCACACAGAGTAGAACAGACACCCAGATCTGTGCTCTTTCAGATGTATCATTCTAGCTGTAAATGGTGTCAAACTCTACATAACCTAATTTTTCCATGCCAGTTGTTAGTGTCACTGACTTGGTTGTTTATAGTGGGTACTGAGCCCTAGCTTTCAACTGCTTACTTAAAACTTTTATACCTATAGAAATACAGTGAGAATTCACCACCACTTAGAGATGACATCTCTCTGCTTTGCTGATACCCCTGCATTCACTTTTATTTTAAATTATGTAATCCATCTTGCCTTTCTTTCCATGAACAGACACGTGAGAGTAGATACCTTCTTTGTTTATGTAAGATGCAAAATACACTATAAATTATTTTCAAACTCTTGCCAGAAGTTCTTACACTTTACAATGTATTGATAATTTACAAGGTGCAAAAAGATGATCTTTCAGACATTTACAGCTGACCTCCCTTCTTCCTTCTCTCTCAGCCAAAAAGTAATTCTTATCTCTGGTGTGCCCAATTTTATTTTTAACTGAAACAGGCTTTAAAGTCAGTGCACAAAAAATGACTACATTCAAAGGCAGACAAAGCTTGCAGATATCTCCGGGTGTTGATAATTTTCATATGTCGCCTGGAAACAGAAACCCATAGCTTTCATTTCTACTTTTAATTATGTAGTTTATTTTAAAAGTCTGACGACCCAGTAACAGAATACTTTGTCTCAAAACTCAAGCATGCCCTTAGATGTGTATTAGTTTCACAATATAACTGTTCCAAAGAAATTTAAGAAATCATGAAAAACTTCTGAAGTTGTATTTATCCTGTATTTGGCTAAACACAAGCATTCACAACTACAAGATTATCTATGTTACTGGTTCTTCCAAATTCTTTCATACCTCTACTTTCATAAAACACCCTAGCTAAAAATCACAAAAATAAATAGTCAAGGGGTAAAGCAAAAACAAGGTCCAAACACCTTTATCAGGTGCCATACCATCCTTCCGGTGGGGAACAAGCATTCCTTAACAGCAAAACAGAGACAGATATGGTATAACTCCTCGCTACTCTACTGGGATACTTTGAGAAGACAGCAGAAGGCAAATTTTGTAATTGGAGAAACACAATGAAAGTACAGCTGTCAGATTTTAGACTCAGACATTTAAATTCACTAATGACAAAACAAAGAAACAAAAACTGGAAAAAAGCTTTACCTTATGAGACCTGGCCTTTACACTTAAGCTCATAATGAGAAAAGATAGGATAGTGTAATTACCAAGACCACCTTCTACAACCTCCCTCTTCCATCAACTTCTGTTTTTCAATTCCAATCAGTTCCTCTTTCAAAGTTCCCAAGCCCTTCTGTTTTAGGCTTACCCAGGTGGGACTACAAACTTCAGATATATCCTCTGGCTCTCAAAGCCCCAAACCGTCTGGTACATTACCAAATCAGACAAAAAATACTATAGTTCCAGTGGTTTTAAGAAGTAAGTAGTACTGGCTTTATCTCAAACACAGAACTGAATGTGCTACCAAGGTAAACACTATTTGTGCCTCATGTGCACGACAGTACACGAGAGTTTAAACACATATCAACTTAACAGCTGCGTGACTGGTGCAGCTACTCTACTGTCCTGACAGTAACTGCAGCCTGTCCACATCTTTTTTATACAGGGACCAAAACTGAACACAGTATTCCAGGTGTGGCCTGACAAGAGCCGAGTAGAGTGGTATAATGACATCTTTATCTCTGCTGGTTATGCCCTTGATGGAACTCAGCATCCTGTTTGCTTTCTTAATTGATATTAATAACAAAATAGTAGCTATCAGATTCAGAGTAATAGATGACAAGGAGGTTGAAAGGAAAAAGATTTCCAGAAACATAAGGAGCAAATCATGTGGACATCTGTAAATGGGAGTAAGAAAGAGCAAAAGACAGAAAGTAGTCTTTGATGGGCCTAGAATCAGGTTGAAAACTGTCAGATGTACTCCACGTGCTACAGCAAAGACAACACACTGTAATTAACTTCTGGTACAGCCTTGCTAATAGGACATCAATAACATACCTCTCAGGAACAGGTTAACACCTCAAGATTGAAAGCAGAGAACTAAATCCATTTTAAAATACCTGATATACAGTGCTCTGACAAGCTCTATATATCTGAGACTAAAATTACCAAACGCTTAATAATAGAGCAAAATCAAATACTTTGAGTAGTTACAGCTAAAAGACTAATCTCATCAAAACCAGAAGTTAGATTAACGTTAACATGAAAAAATAGCTCCATAATTCACTCAGTATGGCAAATCTGAAACATGCTTATGGTCTTCTAAAGGAAACGAGACATCAAGATAAGCCACCGTTACAATTATATGTGGATTAGTTTTCTAGAACTGTATGCATAAAGAAAATTATATTTTGAGATATCAGAATAGTTATGAGTTTGGATAACAGTGACACAACAATGAAACTACAATGAAGCTACATCAACAGAAACCAAACTTAAAAACCTGAGGAAATGTAAATTCAAGGCCTACTAATTTAAAGGTTATGTTGAAAACCAAAATTCCAACATGATGTTTTTTCTTGGATCAATTCAAACTTAGTCTTTTCTCTCAGGTGTCTGTAATTATCTAGTATCTTCTACTCAAAATGGTTAGAAAGAGAATACATGAAAGAGATTAAGTAAAACATACCAACTATTTACACAAAAAGATTTGCCTACCGTAAGGTTTCCAAGCCAGGAATCCTAATCACAGCAAAATGCAATTTGATAGTTAATGTTCTGTACGTTCTATCTGCCTTGCTCAAAGAGGATAAAGAGGTCTGACACTATTAGCCTCTAACTAATAAAAAATTTTATTAAGTTTTGCAAGTAATTTTGTTATAAACACATTAATTCAGTATCTTGCAGTGAACAGTTCATATTAATGATATATTAATAATGTTACATATTATCAAGATTTTTTCCTTTATTTCAAAAGCCAACAAGAAATAAATTAATCTCCACAGAAGCTCCTTAACTCCACATAAAAGGTAAAGACAGCATAAAATAAGAATGCCTAGAACAAGATCGCTGTATGCATAATTTAAACAGAGAAAGAAGTAAGTGGGTGGTATAGCAACTAACGAAGAGCACAAGGACTAGTTTTTACACTCATTACACAAAATATTTGGTTGTACAGCATAATGCATGAAAAAACACAACTTAGCAAAAGCTTAAATAGCTCTTCCTTTTATGTTAATTTACAATAAATCAAGTAATGACTTTGGCAAACACGAAGCCAGGAACAACACTAAGAAAACCACAAGACCTTCTTAGCCACCACAAGGATTTTTTGCTAGCACTAACTACCCATAGCTTTCACAGCACTCCTTTCCTTGAATAAACAGATCAACTAAAAAAAAAAAAGTATCTTGCTAAACATAGTAAATTAGAGCATTCCAAATACACTTTTCTTTTTATCAATGTATAAAACAATATCCTCATTTGCCTCTGCTGTATGAATGTAAGCTGAACAGTTCTATCAACTTTACCACAATAAAGAAATATTATTTTGCAGTATATCTGTCACAGAATGACCAGTATTATCCATGAGAAACATAATATCTGGTGTGTGTATATATATATTTATTACACATTATACCATTATTTTGTGATTAAATGCACTATTAACCATATACAGATAATCACAATGTAACTAGAGGAGGCCATCATTTTCAGTTTTTACCAGAGATGAAGAAGAGCAGGTCTGACAGTGTATTCTGTATGTATTTCACATGTGACTCTGGCTTCGTGTTTGTGAACAATTTCTCTTGATTTTCAAAATTCTTTGTAAGTCTGATTTTGGAAAAATTAAGCTTTAATATAAAAAAGAGTTTTCAGTTTCCAGTGAGTTCAGGACTCTATTTTAAAGCTACAAATATTAAGGCTTTTAAATCATTTGTGTATCTACTCAGCCTTCTCACCAGGGAGGACTTTTGGCTCTGGAATACTACAAATAAAACTTCATACAACAACTTTTGAAAAATCTTCCATCTTGTGGCAACAGAGATTCATGAAAAACAAAACTATACAAAAAAACAACTCAACTGAGAGGAACAACATGAAAATGAAGAACATAGAGACTACACTCTACTACAGAAAGGCACAGTATATTTTAGCCCAAACAATTCCAGTGAAGGTCTGGCAGTGTTTCTGCTAACACCACCAGGGACTCAAGAAAAATGTTTTAGCAAGATATTTGCACTTGGTATGGATGCAGATGCACCACCTGAAGCAGTGGCATTCGAAAATAATGCAGATGGCTCTGAGCCAATAATACAATTCAGTCATTCCCAGCAGGACTAATTACCCCAGGCGAAACATCATGCTAGCGTGGCTGCGTAATTTCTATTAATCAAATCAGTTCACTTACCCCTACAGAACAGTGCATTCTGCTACACAGACATATGCTATATTATTTTGGAGGACACTAGGTCTTGCACAAGGCAGTAAATTGTAATATATCTAAATCCCAAAGCAAAAGCACCATGAAAGCAAATTTTTCTCCAGATTGATGTGTGTTGATTCTTAGGAGAAACTGTGCATGGCAATATTAATGTCAACAAATCTGTCTGCTCTGTGTACCAGAAGTGAGAGACCTCACTGACATGACAGTAACCAAGTCCTTCCTCGCTCTAATTGCAGTCAACACAAGATCTGGCTTGGCAAATAATGTACACTCTAAATTTTTGCTTGGAATACAAAAAAGATAAGCTCATCGCTGAGTGTGATATGCGGAGAAGGCAGCAGCTAAAGATAGCTGCCGTATTAGCTTTGGCAAGCGCTCAGACAGGTTACCATTGCAAGTTTAGTAATACATGTGTACAGATACCTAACATTACTTCAAACACTGCACGAGTTAAAATTACGTAATTTTTGTACAACCGTATTTAATCTGAAGGACAAATACTACAGTCAGCCACAGCGACACAGCCACAGCGACACAGCTACAGTGACAACCTATAGTCACTTTAGAGTAACTCTCCGTGTCTTAGTCAGACTATTTACGGTGGTTTAATAATTAATAAGGCACACTTTGGAAACAAAAGGTACAGGTAATTCCAACTTGCAATACAGATAATAGTATAAAACTGACTACTGAAAAAAGTTATTTAAGTTTTCAACAAATTAGAGCGGCTGTTTCCTGAACACTGACTAGTAGTCTTTAGGATTTTGGTAAACACAAAACAATATTCATCATCACTCCCAAATATTAAAAACTTACAGGAGTAAATTAACATCTTTCCTAAAAACAGCTGGGCCACTGAGAAATGGATAGCTTGCCTTCTTTCCTGGCAAAGGAAAAAAAATAGATACACGACACTTACATAGTCAGTACCACCTTCCTTTTCCCGCTCACTGCGTTCTCCTAGAGAATACTGACATAATAGTTTTTGAGGGTCAATTTTTGCAGCACTCCAGTAACATGATGAACTGTGTGAATTTAACTTGAATGTCAGCCACAACCAGAAGAGAGTAATTGTGGCAGAGAGGTGAGCTGAAGGTCTTTGAGATTTATTTATTTCATCTGAAGGAGTGATAAGAGGCTGAACTAAAGTGATGGCATCAATTTTCCAGTCACGCTGTCCTAATATTCCAGGAGATGTCTGGGCACACTGCCCAACAAACGGACTTGTGCAAAGCAAACTTAACATCAAAGAATCCAGCTAAAAGAAAACAAAACAAATAAAAATACACACACCACCAAAAAAAAAACACCAAACCCTGAAACTTCTCTATAATACATTTATTACTGTGGGGCGGGAGCGAGGCAAGCATCACTGAGAGAAACAACACAACAGTTCGTAGCAGATCAGCTTACTCAGTCCTCCTGCTTCAAGGCAAAACCACCTGTCTCTATTCCTGGTACATGTTTTGTCCAACTGCTTTTTAAAAAAAAGCTTCAAATACTGACTTCACAGCTGCCCTGAAATGACTATTACTGGCAGGAACTGTTCCTAACATTTCAGATAAAAATTTTCTTTGCTTCATTTCAGGCCCATAACTTACTGTTTCAATCACAGCGGATATGGAGAGCCATTTACTCCCTTCCCATGTGAAAAACTTTTATTTATCTGAAGAATGTTACTCTGCCTCTTAGACCCCTCTTCTCCAAAACAAAGAGCTACACGCTTTCAGTTCCTCTGCTGACAGGCCATCCCCGAGACCTTCAGCCATCATTACTACTGTACTTAGGACTCTATCCAATTAACCTACATCTTTCTTGAATGAGGTGTCTCAAAAGGATCTTGACACTCCAGCTGAAGCATGAACAAAAGATTAGTTTCAGTGTCTTGCACAAAACACCTGTCCTTATAAAGATCAGAAAAAATTTCTTGCCAAAAATGTCATGGTGCAACAAAACAAATGGAACAAGTGACTTGCATTCAATTTGTGAAGGAACTATGAAGTCTCTCTGCAGAACTGTTACCCACAGTCATTTCGCCTATTTCAGCTGCTAACTACAATTATTTATTGCTAGAACTTTGCATTTGTCTGAAAGAGAAATGAAATCAGTTCACTTAAGATGTATCGCCAGTTTGCCAGAATATTCTTCATTTTAATCCTGTTTCCCAACATACTTCCCATTCTTCTCTGCTTGATTATTACTTGTAAATTTAATAAGGATATACCATATAACATCACTCAAATCATTAATGAAAACACTAGCCAGCTGCAGAATAAATTTCAACAGAACCCCACCTGATATATTGCTGGGCAACAGTGAACAACTGATGACAGATTTTGGCCATCACTGGGGTACAGCTTTCTCAAAACTTCTGCATTCCTTACACACCATTTTCATATGGATTATATTGATGATGTGTGGCAACATGTCAAGAATCCTGTTTAAATCGAACCACAACACAGCCATTGATCTCTCTAGCCCTCAGATTTCTTAGGCTGCCAACAAAGAAAATACAGTTAGTTAAACAGGACTTATTCTTTATAAATCTTATGTGGCCTACCCTTTAATAGTATTTTTATAGTCTAGATTCCAACAAGTAATTTATCTGTCCTAGAGTTTCTTTGCTTAAGGAAGTCAAGTTAGAGCTGCCTAAATAAAATAGCTCTATTTTATTTATAAAATGAATCTGGATCTGGACTGAGACCATCTGAAGAACCTGAATGTGCACAAGTCCATGGGACCTAATGAAATCCATCTGTGGGTCCTGAAGGAGCTGGTAAATGAAGTTGCTGAGCCACTGTCCATCATATTCGAAAAATCATGGCAGTCAGGTAAGGCTCCCAACACCTTGAAAAAGGAAAATATAACCCCCATTCTCAAGAAGGGGAAAATGGATGAGCCGGGGATCTACAGACCAGTTAGCCTCACCTCTGTGCCTGGCAAAATCTTGGAGCAGATTCTCCCGGAAGGCATGCTGAGGCACATGAAAAACAACAAGGTGGCTGGTGACAGCCAGCATGGCTTCACTAAGGGGAAATCCTGCCTGACCAATCTGGTGGCCTTCTATGATGGGGCTACGGAACTGATGGACAGGGGTAGAGCAGTTGATGTCATCTACCTGGACTTGTGCAAAGCGTTTGACACTGTCCCACACGACATCCTTGTCTCTAAATTGGAGAGACATCACCTTGACAGATAGACCACTCAGTGGATAAAAAACTGGCTGGACAGCTGGAGACCAGTAACGAGTGGTGTCCCTCAGGGATCGGTGTTGGGACCGGTCCTGTTCAACATCTTTGTCGGTGACATGGACAGTGGGATTGAGTGTGCCCTCAACAAGTTTGCTGATGACACCAAGCTGTGTGGTTCACTTGATACATTGGAGGGAAGGAATGCCATCCAGAGGGACCATGACATGCTTGTGAGGTGGGCTGATGCCAACCTGATGAAGTTTAACCATGACAAGTGCAAGGTCCTACACCCGGGTTGGAGCAATCCCAGGCAGAGCCACAGGTTGGGCAGAGAAGAGATTCAGAACACACCTGCGGAGAAGGACTTGGAGGTGCTGGTCAATGAGAAACTTAGCATGAGCCGGCTTCAGTGTGCACTCGCAGCCCACAAAGCCACCCATATCCTGGGCTGCATCAAAAGGAACGTGACCAGCAGGTCGAAGGAGGTGATCCTGCCCTCTACTCTGCTCTCATGAGACCTCACTTGGAGTATTGTGTGCAGTTCTGGTGTCCTCAACATAAAAAGGACATGGAACTGTTGGAACAAGTCCAGAGGAGGGCCATGAGGATGATGAGGGGACTGGAGCACCTCCCATATGAAGATAGGCTGAGAAAGTTGGGGCTGTTCAGCCTGGAGAAGAGAAGGCTGCGTGGAGACATCATAGCAGCCTTCCAATATCTGAAGGGGGCCTATAGGGATGCTGGGGAGGGACTCTTCATGAGGGACTGTAGTGATAGAACAAGGGGTAATGGGTTCAAACTTAAAAAGGGGAAGTTTAGATTGGATATGAGGAAGAAATTCTTTACTGTAAGGGTGGTGAGGCATTGGAATGGGTTGCTCAGGGAAGTTGGGAATGTTCCATCGCTGGCGGTGTTCAAGGCTGGGTTGGACAGAGGCTTGGGTGACATGGTTTAGTGGGAGGTGTCCCTGCCCATGGCAGGGGGTTTGGAACTAGATAATCTTAAGGTCCTTTCCAACCCTAACTATTCTATGATTCTATGATTCTGTTTTCAATAAAGCAAGCTCTGCAGTCTTTTGTATTTCATCTCTCCTCTCAGGAGTTCCCGAGGACAACCACAAAGAACAAAGAGATTACTCTGAAAAGCAGCTGAGATACATTAGAATGAATATACATATTGTTTATATTTGTATTCTTGAAACTTATATACATACACGTACATACGTATGCACACAAAGGAACACAGTCTCCTTTTTATGGAATACGTCCATGCTTTGACAGCGACAAAGAAAAGACAGATTTCTTATGTTTAAAATATTTGGAAGGATTTTGTTCTATTTCATACCAAAAGCATTTTCAAAGATGAGGAAAACACAGACCATGCAACATTACTACAACACAAGAACAAAAGGTAAAAAGAAACTGAATTTTCACAAGGAAATTTAACTCTCTCCCTCTGTCAAGCATTGTCTTATATCACTATATGACACAAACTTTGTAACGAGCTGTATTACTACAGATAACTTCACAGTCTTTACAATGGTGTTCCCTTTTGGTGGAAACTCCAGGTTACTATGTGTAGTAGGAATACTAGAAAAGCACACTGAAACAGAGAAACCTCAATACTGGACAAAACAACGTTCCACCAACACTTTCCCTGGTAAGGCAAGCGGAGAAGAGGCCCTTTTCTTCCTCCCATTTCCTCTAATTTTGATGTGTCTAACAGACACACCAGCTATATCCAGGTTTTTGCTTGTTTAAATCATTTCATGACCCACTTTTTTTACCCTAGAAAGGTGCTAAGTCCAATTTTTTTCTCATCTCCACAGGAGAATTTTTCAGGCCCAAGATCACTGTCACCTTTGTGCAGATGTCACTTGTTCAGAAGTACACTCTAGAAGACACGGTTACCACCACCTATATTATGCCAGCTACAAAGAGGCCTTCCATAGCCAAATAATTTCTTTCAAACTACATTTCACCCAGTATCATGCATATCCTAACTATGTTTTCTCCATCCAAGCCACACTTTTTCACAAGTATCATCAAACTTGAGCATTATTTCTTTGAATTTCCCTTAAGTATTTCTATTGCCATATTAAGCCTAAATAACAGTGTAAACTTTGCTCCCTCTTTATAAAGAACTGCGCTGGTTTGGGCTAGGGTAGAGTTAACTTTCTCCACAGTAGCTAGTATGAGGCTATGGTCTGGATTTGTGCTGGAAACAGTGCTGGTAACACAGGGGTGTTTTAGCTAATGCTGAGCAGTGCTTACGCAGAGCCAAGGCCTTTTCTGCCCCTCACATCACCCCACCAGCGAGCAGGCTGGGGGTGCACAAGGAGCTGGGAGGGGACACAGTCGGGACAGCTGACCCTAGCTGACCCCAGGGATATCCCACACCATATGGAGTCATGCTCAGCATGTAAAGGTGGGGAAGAAGGAAAGGGGAAACATTCGGAGTGATGGTGCTTGTCCTCCCAAGCAACCATCACGTGCGATGGAGCCCTGCTGTCCTGGAGATGGCTGAACACCTGCCTGACCATGGGAAGTGGTGAATGAATTCCTGGTTTTGCTTTGTTTGTGCAGCTTTTGCTTTACCTGTTAAACTGCCTTTACCTCAACCCATGAGTTTTCTCTGTTACTCTTCTGAGTCTCTCCCCCATCTCACCAGGGAGGAGCGAGCGAGTTGCTGTGTGGGCCTTGAGCTGCCAACTGAGATTAAACCACAAGAACACAATATATATGTAGGGTTTTCTCCATTTTAGCTAGATTCCTGTAACTTACAATATTTTGCCTTTTCTATAGAATTACTTAGCTTTAAAGTAAGGTCATAGTCCTATCTTCCCCCATCCTCTCTTCTCATAAATTACATGGAAAGCAGTATTGTCCTGGAGCAACTTCTATACTGAAGACACACAAAACCTTTATTTAAATAGACCCCTTCCCCTTCATTTTATGGCTGAACAGCTTAGTCACAGACCAACTCAGAGTTTACAAAAGAGCACTATTATGGCTGCTGTGAGAGCCTGCCTACAAGTATTATATGCTCACAAGGTCATTCAAGCAAATAAATTCACTTGCTGTGAAATAAATTATAATACAACCATATATAAGGACTAGGAATTTATTATAATGAAAAGAAGTCTAGGCATTTATATGAATAATGATGACATCAGTTCTAGGTATTCAACAAGCAAAAGATATAAATCCATTGCTAGCTCTGTAACTGACAGATGGAATTAACAACCTGTCCACAGTCAAACCAGACATTTGCTGCATAACTAAGAATTTTTTCATCTTCATCTGATCTGTTACTGACCACAGTTACAGACAGTAACTTCTGCATACTGACACAGAAGTCAGCAGAATTCTTTAATACCTACAAAATATCTTCTGTGGAAGGCAACTGTATGCAGTTTACCGCTGTCTTACCGCATTCTATTGTTTAAACCTGCTCAGGAATGTTTCTTTGTCACCTTATAAAATATTTGTATTAAAATATCACAAAGAAGCAGAGTCATGTAGGGCACGTAATTCACTGCATTAGGCACTATGTGACATCTGAATATGCCATTTGTGTTACCTATCTGTACACTGAATTGGACTGTATAATATGAAGAACCACCACTAGAGAAGCAGTTAATAGCTTATTGAACATACTATCACAGCTCTGTTTCTACTTTGCTAGAGAACCCAAAGATTGCTGGGAGGCGGACAAGGTGCAGAAGAAAGTTTGGGGGTTTATATATCTCTATCTATACACATACATATATACATACATGTGAAGTTTTTTCTTCTTACTGTGCCAAAGCTAATTTCAAAGAATGTTAAAATCCAACACAGAGGAATTTTTGAACTACTTTAAGTAGAGATCTCAGTGAAAATATTAGCAAATGCTTTCAGAGTAAAGTTCCTAACAGTATCCACTGAAGCTGGAGATCCGCAGGCTACTAGCAATTAACGAAGTGTCTAATAAACAAATCCGTTCTCGGGGAAAGCTACTGTTTCTTGTACTTCCCCTGATTGACCCATATTTCTAATTCCAGTATTTTGTATTTTTATCATGTCTTTTCCCATCACTGAAAAATAAACTTCAAGACACAACTGAGTAAAAGCTGTAAGTGAACTAACACTTGGATTTGTTGAGGAAATATATGTAGAATACATGTACCCAAAGGAGCACATATGCATGTGTTCCCCAAGCATATACACAGAGTACAACAGTACGTAAAAACAATGGCCAGTTATGCCAAGAGTCTACCCAGAATACCCTATAAGCAATAAAAGGTGCATTATACCATAGAAAGTGCAAAGCTTTCACAGCAATATCAGTGCTGCTGATTTCAACCAAGCAGAAATTACATTGCACATGTACACCAGAAGGGTAAGAAACAATAGGAAGAAACTCCCTGAATGAGAGACTAAATGGATATTCAGAAATACCTGGCTAAAAACACAGATTAATAATAATCTTGGCCCTGATCCCAAATTCAAAAGCAAGCCTCCCTGACACAGAGCTCCCTATCCAATACCAAGCTTTAACATCACTCATGTCCATCACCTATGCCACCAGATATAGTACTTCCTAAGCCCTCCCAAAGCTTTCATATCTCATCACCGAATAACCAGTGCCCAGCGTCTGTTCCCCATGCTTCCCACCCTTTCAATACCACAAAGCACTACAACACATTTCCCATGTTTCTGAAGCACAGCATTTCCACACCCTCACCCCAAGTCACCACAGCCTCACAGCTCTCCTGCCCAATCCCACCACCACCTTACAGATCTCTCACACATCCCAGTGCTTTCCCAAAGCCAGAAGCGCAGCACAGCGCTTCCCCAGCCATATCCCAGAATCCAGCCTCCTTGCAACACATTATCTTCTCACTGACTCCCACTGCGGTACCCTGAAGCATCCTGAATCCAGCCACTGCGCACTTTCCTCTCCTCTGAACTGAGCTGCCCCATCTACTCACCCAGTGAGCCACCACATCACCACACAGCACAGACACTTCCAACATAACACACCAGCCACTCCTCAGGGGGGGGTTTCCACCCAGTCAGGTGCTGGGAGTCACAGGCAGCTGGGAGGCAATAATAATTCAGAGCAGCCAAGGTGGGCAGCAGAGGGTAACAAAGGGCAGATAGCCAGAAGGCAAGGGAGGGATGCAGACGGGGTGGAGGGGGGGGGGAAGAGAAGAAAGGAAGAGAAATTACGAAAAGAGAGGGAGAGAGAAATTACAGTAGACAAGGGATTTTACAAGGCCATAAACCATCCAGAATTAAGAATTAAATTAAGGACCACAAGCCTTGAACCCCCCTCCCCCAGACTGGTGAAACTCAAAAGAGCTTCCTAAGGGAACACGCTTCCTTTCATCTTTAACCATAATAATTACTCAGACTTTTCTAAGCTTCACCAAGTATATGAAAACAAGAAACTCAAAAGACTCTGTCACTTCAACAAAAGAAAGTGCAAGCTCTTTTTTAAATGGTAAAAGGAAAAAAAATGGGGGGAGGGAGAGGAAGGAGAGTAATAAAAGGCATTTTCCCTAAAAGAATGAAATCCTAAATGCTACACAAGATAAACATCTCAGGTTTTACCATTAAACAGTACTAATTATTTCAATAGGATCTAGTATTCAGAGTAATCCCACAAGACTTACAAAGTAGGTAAAAGATAGTATTACTTCATGTATCCTGAAGGAATATATAAAGTGTGAAGGCAGACCAAAATGGAAAGAAAAAGAATTAGAAAAAAAACAGAAAATTAGAAAAAATAGAAAATTAGAAAAACTATTCTAGCTTAGAATGCTGCAATTGATGCTTAAGTGCTTCAGTCAGACTGACACACTAAATACACATATATAAGCTTTCCGTTTGCAACACAGCGCTTGCTAATTATAAGACTAATTCATTGTCTAATAATTTTTTGATTACACAGTATAAAAAGAGCAGTAATGACAAACATGCACAATAAACCTCAGGATGATTCTGAATGTTTTTTATAAGTTCAGCCCTCCCACAACCTATTTCTGGAAGCTGAAATTCAAATACCATTAAATCAAAGGAGAAGCAGCTGGCAAGATACCATATACAACACCAACAACTGATCTCCAAGACTAATGGGATGCTCCCCACTGCATCCTGCAGCACAGTGTGGAAGTACCCAAGCTAACTCAAGTACAGAAAACAATCTAGCAATGTAATGTGAGCTTCATGAAAACTATTTCATCACTCTTCCTAAAACCAATAAAATACAGGGTAAATTAGTTGCTACTGCAGTAGAATGCTTCCAGTATCTGAATTAGGTTAGGTATCTGTATAGTGTATCACATACAGCTTTCATAAAGGCCACAGGGCCAATAATTTTCCTTTAGAATGTAGTGCAATGTCTTCCAAAAGCTAAATATCTATCTGCTGCCTCTGAAGGCATTTTATACAAACACAGGCCAGTAGGAAACCAATTGCTTCACAAATATATTGTTGCCCAAAAGACCACAAGTTATTATCATAGAATTTTTATGTTATTAAAAAATTTAAAGTACTAATGAGCTCTGTCCATACCATTTCTCAATTCAAATCAGTAAGTAGATAGCAAGAACCACAGTAAAAAGTTTTTTTAAGTCAAACACTAGTGTGAGTCGTGAGTGCAAGCTAAAAATGCCTCTAAAAGTAACTAAGAAGGACTCACCAAGTTCATTAAGACTCTGGGCAGCTTTTGTTATCTCTCTGCTTCCTCCTTGCAGTTGTCCTTGAAGTCTCTTACTGAGATACAAGATGCGTATTATCCTCCGCAGCAAGTCACAGGCAGCCTGCAGAGAAATCATAGCACAGGGGATACTATCAGTACATTATGATCACATAGTATTAGGCCTCAAATATGGAAATATTTTAACAAAAAAAGGAAATATGACTATGAATAAAACCAAGGAACTTTAGAAAACTGCAATCCCTTTTTCCAGGATTTTTAACATGCTTTTATGCAATATAGACCGACACTTTCTAAAGCTGGTAATTACATTCACAGGGCTACTGAGATTATGCTATCATTCCTGGTTAAAACAAAAATGAAACTGACAACCCTATGACAGAGACATGTTCTATTTCTAACTAGAAGTGAGCTTTATTTTACATTGTGCATCTCCCCTCAATATCCCCCTCCTCTGTAAACTGCAATAAGATTAAGAAGTTGACCTTGCCAATCAAATCTTCATCCAAAATAAGCAAAATGGCAGCATTTACTTCAGAGGACAATAAAACTTAAAGGCTAAACTGTTACTACAGATATTGAATGTTCCTATAGGAATATATACAAAAACTTATTTTCAGCAAAACTTTCCTAACGCCAGTCACCTTCATTCAGCCAACTAGTAGTTCACATTTTTCTCATAGGTTTATTAAAATACATGGCATTTTTGGCTAAAAATTAAGAAGATGGATGCATATGTAAATTTTCAGGAATATTTCTCTGCCACCAATTTAGGAAAAAAGGCATTGCTGGCATCTGAATCAAACATAATACCTTGAAAAATTTTCACTCAATTAAGATCTTGAAACAGGCTTTCTGCTTCTATACAGTAAATAATAGAGATGGAAAAACAGTAAGAATTACATCACATATAGAGTTCCTCTACTAAAGGACTGGATCAGTGGGGCTAGAAGGTACATTCTACAGCAGCAGCAACATTCTGGGGTGCATAACATCTAAACTAGGATTCAGAGATGCAATTTAGGAGAAGGTTAAAAAGTATGTGGATTTCGATGCAGTCATACATACAGTCCAACATCTGCAATCAGATTAACAAGAGAGGTAAATAAGAAATTTAGAATATAATTATATACTATATAATATACAGTATAAAATATAATATATAATGCATAATATATAAAATAATATAGTTGTTCTGATATATTTTCCATGGTACTGAAAGCAAAGCCTCCTGAACTTTATTGATAACAAAATTAAATTAAAATTACTTTAGAAAATATTTAGTATCTGACAGACTTTGAACGCCTTCCTAGAGTTTTTAGAGTTTCAAGTTACTATCTTGAAAACTGTTAAACTGCATATATGAGAACATATACCAGTGAGTCATTTCATTCAAGATTCAGTAGACTGCACAACTTCTCAGTCTCTTCCCTATGCCAGCACAAACCAATCAAAACACTAACATTTATAGTTCAATTTTATTAAACATTGTCCTGGGTTCAGCAGCAGCAGTCATTTTTCCTCCTTCTTAGTAGCTGGTGCAGTTCTGTGGTTTTGACTTTCAGCCTGGGAACAGCGCTGATAACACCGATGGTTTTAGTTGCTGCTCAGTAATGTTTAGTCTGACCAAGGACTTCCTGAGCCTCATGCTCTGCCAGGGAGGGGAAGCCGGAAGGAAGCAGAGACAGGACACCTGACCCAAACCAGCCAAAGAGGTATTCCATACCACAGCACATCATGCCCACTATATAAACTGGGGGCAGTTACCCGGAAGGGTTAGATCACTGCTCGTTCAGGCTGGGTATCGGTCGGTGGGTGGTAAGCGGTTCTATTGTCTTCCCTTGTTATTTCCCTTATCATTATTATTATTGGTGGCAGCAGCAGTGGTTTGTGTTATACCTTAGTTACTGGACTGTTCTTATCTCAACCCGTGAGAGTTACATTCTTTCGATTCTCCTCCCCATCCCTCTGGGAGGGCGGAGAGGAAAGGGGGGGAGTGAGAGAGTGGCTGCATGGCTGACTGAGCTTAAACCATGACAAACACCTAGACAGAACCAAAAGGAAAAGTACAGAAAAACCCCACCAAGGCAAATCACCAAGAGCATAGTTACTGCTTTGGCTCTGTATCACACAGTCTGAAGTGCAAGCTTCCTCAGCATTCTAACACAACCACATTACTTCTATTATCATTAGTAAGAACCACGTGGGGCTTATCCTACTTTGACAGATTAGTGTTTGAGTTTTTATTAATTCATTTCTTTAATTGGAAAAATCTTCATCCACATACCACTTTCATATCTGTGAACTGAATTTCTGCAAGATGAATCAAAAATAGCTTTATATATAGCACACTCTGCTTTGCCAAATAAGAGGGCACAGTATTACTACTTTGCTTTCAAGTTTAATTACTCTCTAATCCAATTGTGTACCTCTAGCTAATCTTTTTCCCCAGGAATTCAACTTCAGTTATCTTCTGACCATCTTCTACCTTACATGCCAAAAGATTATTTCTTTTTCATTATCTCCTATCCCAAGAAACAATTTCAAAATGCCTATCAAACTGAGTAAGATATATGGGAAAAGTTACACTTAGAAACAAGAATAAAAAGACAACATTTTATCTTCTGGCGCTGTGAATTAGGAGGAGAAAAACCCAAGGACACTGAAGATACACTCTTAACTTCACAACAATTGTACCCTTAACAAAGATTCTCTTTCACACAAGTATTTCCATTTACATGAGTTATCCAACTTAATAAAACTCACAGTCACTGTAAAGGAATGCAATATACGAGGACTGTGAAATGGAAATAAAAAATCCTGTCAAATAATGGAGTTGTTCACAGCTGCTAGATCTTCCAACCTGACCACCTGTGTAACCACAGTCTGAATTAATTCAGGAAACATTCCTTCCTGAGTTGATAAAGTATGCTTTTCTAAGGGAGATGCTTTCATCCAGGAAGGAATGAATTCCACCATTCAGGCAAGAATTAATTTGGAAAAGGCCAGTGGCCTCAGTTAGTTCCAATGGGTTTAGTAAAAATGAAACCTGATTTTTCTGGAGATTACACATTAGGTACCTCCTGAAATTTAAAGCACCATATCACCACTAACAGACACTGGTACAATTCAGGCAATCAAAAAACCTTTTACTTCTAATCTCAAATTAATTTCAAGAAATTATTGAAAGAAGACTTAGAGAGAACCACTGAAAATGTGTCAGTTCATAGCTCATACATGCAATTGCACGTATCTGCCAGACCATACTGTAATTGGAGGCATATGCAACAGAAATCTGACGAAAGATGAGACAGTCCACTATCTTCAGACTACTTTTATTACTTAGTTACAGCAGCATCACGATGAAATCTGCTACTGGCAATTATTTTGAAGAAAAACTTAAATACAGAATTATTCTCTTTTAAAAGTGGTTTGGTTTTTTTTAATTGACTCTTAAAAGCACTTTTAAACACTGAGATATCTAAAATTAAGCAAACATGTGGAAATACTTGGTTAAACAGAGCTGCACAGAAAATAACCCTCAGAAGGACAAATTCCCTGCCTACATATTTCAACTGCTAACTATTCCCATTTAACTTGTGATCTACTACAGAAAGACTCAGTAGAGGACAGTAGGAAGCAAGCTTTGCGACTCTGCTGCTCCCCTGGGATGACATGAAGATCTAAGAGCGCAACAAGACATAATACACACAAGCACACAGCAGAGATTTAGAATTCAGGACTAGATTTGAATTCTGGCAACGAATTTGCAGCAAGTATCTTTATGAAATAGCCAGACTATATTAAAAACAATTAAGGATGGCAAAATCCAGCTTTATGCAAGCCAAATATTCCTTCAGTTTGTGAGCAGTCCCAGAGCAATCAATGGAAAAGCACTGAAACAATACCATTATGAGTACAAGAGTCTCTTAAACACCACAAAGTTCAGCAAAACATACCTGCCAACCCCACAGATCTTGACAGAAGGCAATCTCTTTTATCAGTCATCTACCTTTTTCTACTTATTCTACCAACTGTACACCAGATGATAAAACTTGTAAGTTTGAAAGTGTACCATGCAACAAGTCTTGCATTTGGGAGCAATTTTATGTCACAAGCCCTGCCACCGCCAGGAAATGAACTGTCTACTGTGCTGTTGCCTTCCTGAACGAACAAGTCAGCTGGGTGAAGAGACACCACAGTCTTACATCTTGGGCAGGCAGGAGGGTTGAGATTTCAAAGGCCTACTGACTCAACTCACGATAAGTCCAGATTCACTTCGTAATTCAGATGTCCTGACCCTCAACTTCTCCTAGCAATATAGCGCAACACAAAGCACTCACTATCTATCTGCTAACACAAGAAAGTTCATGCTGAGGATAAACTCCCACTGGCAGAGAAGCTGGAATCATCATTCCTCTTTCTACCCTTAAGTAATTTGGACACTTGGAAGGGTAGCCTAGTAGGCTTCCCCTTACCCTGAAACAATTTTTTCTGACTTACAGCCAAGAAAAGCCAGATACTACAAATTCCCTGGCACAGGCTTCTGACTCTGGACAAATGCTGCTTTCACACTATAGGAAAATCTGTGTAACCCTGCTATGGCAAAGAGGAAGCCAAGAGCATCCAAGAAACAGTTCCTAAATTCAGGAACTATTCTTCCCAGATGTCCTTCTGCAGTTTGACTTTGTGTAAGGTCAGGGCAGAAATGATCTTATTCATCTTTGGACCCAAATTTCTGCAACCCTTTCCACAAAGAACAAAAAATTCTGCACCTAAATTCTGCCACATGGAAGTTAGGGAAGTTTTGCCAATGGCAAGAACAGTAACAGCTGGAGCTGAAAAGAACAGGAGAAGCAGCTGGACAAACTGGCTGAACAGAATGTTAAGAGCTTCCTGCTGAACTTCACTGTTACCGAAAGTAATGTAGAAAATAGAAGTTCAGCAGAGAGACTACTGCAGCTGCTCCACCAGCCGCCAGACCAGAAACTGCATGACAGTTTGCAGCTACATCTACTCTACTGTACAACAGCAGTCACCCACAGATGGCAATCTGTTTAAGTGTATGTCCACAGCTCAAATATCAGGTACTAAAATACAAGTTCCTAGTTCTGCAAAGTTAAGGCAAATTCACGAAGACAAATAGTTCAAACAATAACCCATTAAAAACTTATTGATTTGGAATTTTGTTGTTTTTCAAACCATAAACTGAATAAAATGTAGCTATGTGACTCTTGAAGATCTATGGAATACTTTTCAACTATTATAAAATTAAAAGTGAAAGTGTTTGACACATATCTCACCACTATTGTAATAAGCCCTCTCCCACTGCTGTCCTCTAACAGAGATCTACGTTCTCACATAGACTCCCTTTATATTCAAAAGACAGGAACAGCTATGTACCTGGGCTTATAAAACTCCACAAGTTGCATCTTGACTATTTTGAAAGAATTAATTCCCAAACTCTTTACTAAACTGCAGCCAAACATCATTAACTCAGAGGAGAAAAGCATCTTCTATGCAACAGCACCGTAACATTAAATAATAAAATTACACAAACAGTGATGAGGATTTAATTAATAGGTACTCAGATAACCCTTCCCTCTTCTCTGCGTCTCTACAAACCTGACTTATCTAGTGCAAATGTCATTTCCTATTTTGCAATACAAAGCACTTCTCAGTAGCTCATGGAGAGACACACAAATGTTTTCATTGAGAAATACTGACAATGAAATACAGGCTACTGGAGTATGAAAATCCTACCCATGTCTGACAATTGGGAAATAATACATTTTCAGAAAGTTTTAAATACATTTTTAATATAACTTACTTGGAGTTTTGCTAGCTGAGCGGTGCGAGACACTATTTTGTTGTAGGGGTCAACAATTTTGACTCTAATTCTAAGAATAAGAAGAGAAAATTATTTACAACAGTATTAATAAATCACATGGTAGAAAAAATAAGAATTTCTACTTTCTAATCACATAATGAATGGCATACCTATCAACAGTACTTTGTAGAGCACCAATTCTAGTCTGCATCATTTGGAGGACACCTGCAAAATAAAGCAAATTTTTTACATGCAACACTTGTCAATTACTGGAAGACCTATTCTTCAAATCATAACACTTACTACAGACTATTTAAGCATTAAAATAAAAAATAAATAAAAATAAATAAGTAAAACCTCCAAAACCAACAGTTTCCCCCTTTACAGCAAATTTACTGCAAAACATGAAAACAGACTGAAATGAATGAAACACAGCATATTTGGAAACAAACTATGCAGGTTATAGGTCATTTACTAAGTGTTATGGTGTCATGGGTTCAGCAGCAGCAGTCATTTTTCTCTTTCTTGGTGGCTGGTGCAGCGCTGTGTTTTTGATTTTGGGCCTGGGAACAGCGCTGATAACACCAGTGTTTCAGTTACTGCTTAGTGATGTTTTGGTCTGGCCAAGGACTTTCTGAGTCTCATGCTCTGCCAGGGAGGAGGGAAGCCGGGAGGAAGCAGGGACAGGACACCTGACCCAAACTGACCAAAGAGGTTATTCCATACCACAGCACGTCATGCCCAGGATGGAAAGCAGAGAGCAGAGACCCGGAAGGGTGGGGGGTGCACTGCGTGGTCGGGCTTGGTATTAGGTGGTGAGAATTGTATTCTTTCCTTGTATTTACCTTGTCATTATTATTATTGGTGGTAGCAGTAGTGATTTGTGTTATACTTTAGTTACTAAACTGTTCTTATCTCAACCTGTGGGAGTTGCATTCTTTTCGATTCTCCTTCCCATCCCTCCGGGAGCGGGGGGAAGAAAAAGGGGAAAGTGAGGGAGAGAATGAGCTGCGTGGTTAGAGAGGCTTAAACCACGACATATGGAAAACTTATTGATAGAGAACACACAAACCTACAGAAGAAATATCACTCTGAAATCCATCATATGTTAAGTTTCAAGTAATATTTAGAGTATGTTACTTTCCAAGAGAATGATGATCAGGACTGCTGGTCAAAGGCATAACTTGATACAAACCCCTGAACATGACATACAAAAATGGTACAACCTATTTAACACTATTTATTCAACATAGCAACTAGACAGTTCAGAGAAACCAACAAAGAAGGCTGAGAAGATGACCAATTCTATCTCAAGGTTTTATTCGTGTCCATAAGCACCTTTAGCAAAAACTAAGGGATCGATGTCATTGTGAGGGCATCTAATTTAGATTACAGAGCAAACTACCCTAATCGTGTTTGTTCCAGATTGGTTTGGCAAAGCAGTACAATGAAAGCCCACAAGCATGCTTGCTCTTTTCTTGTTAAAAAGCAGTCAAAGGTAGCAGTCATTTTTGCAACATGGAATCAGCCTGCTGAGAATTTAATTAAGTTACACCAACCCAGGCCTACGAAATTATTTTTGTTCCAGTTGCTGTTTGCCATTCTCAAACATGTAACATTTTTTTGTAAAGCCCTGTTTACAAGCATGTCATCATCAAATTGGATAAAAATGCAATATGATACACTAAGATGGAAGACACACATAACTACTGCTAATAGTTTTATTCAGCTTGACCTGTACTGGGACTGTATCTCATGTATTTTGTATTTATATGCAAACTCCCATCTTCTCCATATTTCAGAATTATTAACATGGCCTAGTGACAGACTCAGGAGTTCCCTGACATTTATACATGGAATGACAGGCATGTAATTCTTACGCCTCAGATGATGAAGATATGAGATACAGTGAAAAGTTGGCAGAATAGGCTGTATTTTCTACTCTACATTGCAATAATGGGGGGAGGGCCAGTAGTACAACATTACTACATCTATGACTGTGACATTGCTATAAAGCATATAGCAGTCCTCTTGCCAGAAGTCAGAATTAGGATGGGTGAAAAGGCAATCAACCCTCTCCATCTGCTGCATAAGATATGGGATGATATTATCTAGCCTACCTTGAGTTCAAGGTATCTATTGAGCTACCTATGGATAGAAAAAAAGTATGTATACCACATCAGCGCACCATTTTAAAAGTGCATAGACCTAAAAAAGGACACTACAAGTTGGGTGCGTCAATTTGAAACGCTCAACAAGATTCACTTTCACACATCCAAATCACTGTGAGTGCTGTGAATCAGCTCCATAATCTTCACTTGCTACCTTTCTTAATAAACATACCAAGACCTATGTGTTTCCAAGTTCATAATTAAAATTTCTACTGTTATCCTTCTTCCTCTTATGAAACTTGACTCAATCTCACAAGCATAGATAAGAAAGTTTTGCAAAACCTGAAACATCTGCCTAGACTTTTGATTTTCCTGGCAACTGCAGACTCAAGTTCCTACTGATGTCTCAAGTAACATATACTTTTCAGGTTAGAACCTCTGCATGCTTCTCCTTCCCTCACACTCAGAAATGGCCTCTTAAAGATCATAGTGCTAAGTAAATTAAGACAGCTCAGTAAATTTGAGAATTAGATTTTATTTTTACTTTAGGTTATTAACTGTAAAACATGCATTATTTACCACACCTTCTTTACAGACATATTTAATAAGTGAATAGCTATTTTAAAGTACTTCATTCCTTCCTCAGAGCAATTTTAGGAAGGAATGCCTTCAGAGACAACCATGATTTCACAAAACAACATTGCACTGAGCACAAATTGGTGAAGATCATGACTGGGAGGTATTTATTAATCACAAGATTAATTACAGATTCCTATCTACCTCTTATTTGGAGGGTGAACACAGATTCCAGTCTTCGTATGCTTAATTTTCCAACTGTCTAAAAAGCTATTCAGGAGCTACCATTGCTAGATTAAATAAGCATTTATTTCTTTTTATAGCTGTACGCAAATGCTATCAAATACTGTATCCAGCAAGTTCCAAATACTAAGGAGATACTATAACTGTCAGTAACCAGAAATTCTCTGGTTATGCCAAAACCTGGATGAAGGAGGAATACATAAAATACTTAGCAAGTTACAAAATGAAAGGGAAAACGGCATATGCTTGAATCCCATAGTATTTGCAAAATAGCATGTTATAGAGATAAATATGCTTTTCTGAAGAAAAAACAAGAAGTTCCCAGAAAGTGACAAAGAGCAGAATGGCAGGCTTGATGAGCTCCTTACACAACAACAAAACATTGCAACTATTTTTCTATACAGATTCAACTGTTTGCAAGTAAGGCCTTTGAAAGTCTGCAGTTGATATTAAAATCCAGATCCCAAACAGTGGAATAACATAAAGGTATGTATTTAACTTAATAGCCCCCTTCTAGGAAAAGAAATATCCCAATGCAATTAAGATTATGTGTTACGGTTAAGACTTGCAAACCATGTGCCAGATGGCATGAGAGAGAGACTGCGTGGTTTTCTGAGTACGGCTGGGCTTAAACCACGACACACATGCATAGGCAACATGCACACACTTGGTATTTACAGCAGCAGATATCAGCTAATGCTGCAACAAAATTAGGCTTATTTAGAAAAATATATTAAAAGGTCAAAAAGACTTGATAGTTAAAGTTGCTCCAAACTGACTACTGAAGTATGTTTTCCCATGAAGTAGTTAACTCCACAGAAGTACCAGCAAAATCTTCTCCCTGGAGCTCCATCTACTGACATCAAAAAAAATAAAGCTGCCACATTACTCCTCAGAAGTAAGATCTGCAGCCTTAACATTAGGGGCCGAAGTTGGCAGTGAATGACATTTCCTGCAGAGATATTAATAGTGCTTCCTCCATTGTAACAAGTAGCAAGCATAATACAACATAATTTACCTTCCAGGGATTCAATTCCAGTTGCTTGGGCCAACAGGTCTTCGTGTCTTGCAACAACCTTAAAAAAAAATAAATCAACACAGAAAAATGGGGATGTGTGCCTGAAAGGAATATCAATACAGCATCATCATTCCTACATTGGGCATTAAAGTATCTCATCCACCCTACATTAGACAGGCATAGGAAAAAGCAGACACACCTCAAAGATGAAAGGTTTCAGAACACAAAGCATCAAGCTCAGAACAAGAAGAGGGCCAATAACTACAGCACAGCTGACATCTTGGAGCCAGCAGATCAATTATACTTCAACACACCGTCATAGGTAATAACAATTGTAATTTTAAGCTCATTAATCACACAGTAATAATTATACTCAAATTATCAATATTTTCTATTTATGACATTTAGATACTAGTTCCCAAAGAATTTACTAACTGAACAGGGAGAGGGAGGAAGAAGGTTTTGAAACAGCACACTTAGCACGCGTTCTCACTGCAAGGTGCACTGTGGATCTGTGGTGTCTGTGTAGATTTTACCAAAAACCCTTCTATTATCCAAACTCAAAAGCCTTCCTGAAGGCGTGGAGATGTGTTAACATAGGTTATAGCTGCTCCACTAAAGGTAAGTCTTAGAGACTAGGCTACTCTCCACCACAGGATGAAAGGATACAAGTTAAATCAATCCTTGTTTTATCACAATTGTCATCCCAAAATACAGGCCAGCATTTCTGACAGCTGACATGATCATTTGGAAAGAGTCAGGGAGCATCCTTACAAGGAGGAGCAGAACCTCCATGTATACAAAGATTGGCTGCAGAAACTAAACACAAAGCAGCATATGGCTTCTTGGTAAGATATAAAGAGTGGGCTCAACTAAGTTAAGTATCAGATTCACTACCAACTTTGCTGCAAGCTGTACCTTAAGTTACTGCTTGCAGAGTACACTGGGCAATTTCAGAAGCAACAATATCATAAGATTACTAAACTTTTGACAAGTTTATATCAACCACCCCAGAATAACAGGTATGCTTTAAACTTACTTGTAAATGAAGCTCTTTATCCAACTGACTAATGCCTTGGGCAAGTTTTGCCAGTTGCTCAGCTATCACAGCCTGATGGATAGACTGGGAAGTATAAGCTTTCACATCAAAGTCTTCTCTGAAGAAGTCAGCATAACATTCTGAAAAACATTTTGATTTTACTTTCACACTTCAGAAGAGTTAAATAATATTTCCAGACCCAAAGCACACAGTTCTCTGACCCTCAGTTTCTCCAAATGTAACAGCTTATGTTCTCTGTATCACACAGTACAAATGTGACACCAATTTGAGAAGAAACCACAATCAAAAGAAACAAGTTTGGAGCTGATGACTGGGGTTTGGGGCTTTTTTGTGAATAAAGAATCGTATACCTTTACTCTGCATTGCCTTTTCTTGAATAGAATACACTAAAAAGTATTGATAACTTCTTCAAACTTCACAGTGCAACTAGAGAGAGGCTGTTGATGTTGTGCCCCTAATCAAACACAGACACCAGTCACCTTCAAATCACTGAGGATCGAAGTGGCATGAGACACAACTTCATGAATCCATTCCGGGCCCTTATAAGGGCACTGCTTTATAAAACACTAAGTTAAGAGGTGATACTGCGAGGAAGACTTTGGGTGAAGCAATACCCGAGCTTCCATACAGCGATATTACCGAGCGCCTCCACCTCTCCTTCCTGCGCACTCCTTCTCCCTTCAGCCGCAACAGGGCACCTCGCAGGCCCCGCCACCGGGACCCTCGGCCCTCAGCGGAGGGCTCCCCACCGGGAGGGCTGGGGTCGCCCCCCGGAGCCGGCCGCTCCTCCAATGCCGAAACTTCCTGTGACTTGGCAGCGGGGGGGTTCACCGCCCTGCTCGCCGCGACCCCGAGCACCGCCGCCTCTCCCCGGGCACTGCCCGTCCTAGCAAGGGACCCTCCGCCTTCCCCGGGCCGCCCGCAGACGGGACCCCGGCACGGCCCCGCCGCCGGCATCACAGCCGGGAGCTGCCCCCCACCCCTCCGCGCAGACCCCCGCCAGCCGCCGCCGAGGGCCGCGCCTCACCGTCCGCCAGCAGCTCTGCGAGGACCGGGGCCGGGGCCGCTCCGCCGCCTGCCCCCGCCTCCTCCATGCTGGCAGGCGCCGGCAGCCCGCGCGTCACTCCCTGGCCGCGGCGCGCCGCGATGATGGAAGCGCGCGACGGAGAGGGGCCGCCCCGGGAACGGCAGGGCGGCGGCGGGGCGCTCGCGCACGTGGTGAGCCTGGGCCGGGCCGCAGGGAGCGGGGCGGGAGGCGGCTCCTGGGGCCCGCGCCTCCGCACCCCGCAGGCGCCCGCACGCGGGAGCGAGCGGAGGCCGGGGCGGTCGGGCCGCAGCCCTCCCCGTGCGGGGAGGGGAGGAGGGAGCCGGGCCTGCAGCGGGAAGACGGGAGACAGCGGGCTTGGAGCAGGGGTGGCTCTCGCCTGGCATGAGCAGAAACTTCCTCCGTGAGGCAGGGCAGGGGCTGCCTGGAGCCGGGCCTGCGCTGAGGGGTGCCTGAGAACCTCCCCTCCAGCCCGAGCGAGATGTGAGCTCTGGGTGGGCATGGTTACCCAGGGAAGCTGTGGCTGCCCCATCCCTAACAGTGTTCAAGGCCGGGTTGGTCGGGGCTTGGAGCACCCTGGTCTAGTGGAAGGTGTCCCTGCCCGTGGCAGGGGGTTGGGACTGGATGAGCTTTGAGGTCCCTTCCAACCCAAATCAGTCCGTGATTCTGTGAATGAAAACACAGAGGTGGAAGTTGTGAATGCTCCATCGCTGGCGGTGTTCAAGGCTGGATTGGACATAGCCTTGGGTGGCATGGGTTAGTGGGAGGTGTCCCTGCCCATGGCAGGGAGGTTGAAACTAGATGATCTTAAGGTCCTTTCCAACCCTAACTATTCTGTGATTCTATGATACCGCGTGGGGATGGCAGAGTACAACGGGGCGCAGGCCGGTGCTCAGCAGCTGGCTGTGGCAAAAAGCTTGTTCCAGCACTCTGCAAGCAAGGGCCTGCTTGCAGGATGCTCTGCTGAGAAGCAAGCTGCTGCACGGCCTGTCAGAAATAGCTGAATGACTTCTGTTTCAAACACTGCTTGTTTTTCCAGATGTTAAAAAGATTAGTTATACATGATTGGTGACATAGAAACTAAAGAATGCCAGCTGAAAGATCCCATGGATTTGTTTCATTCTGGGCAAGTTGTAAAAATATGTGCCCCCATGGTCCGCTATTCCAAGTAAGTAACTGTCATGTCAACTATGTTTTCACGGTATGTTCTGTGAGGAAGTTTATCTTGACTGTAAAAAAAAGGGATTATGACATTTTTTTCCTTTAGTTATTTAAGACAGACAGATGTGGGATGTATTTTATCGTATGATAATATTAGACATCCCCAGAGTACTGCATGTCAGAACAGCGTTTTAGAGCAGCTAATCAGGAAAATGGCTTTACTATTTATTTTTTATTTTCATGTGTCTGCAGGTTGGCTTTCAGAACCTTGGTTAGGAAATACAGTTGTGATTTGTGTTACACGCCAATGATAGTGGCAGCTGATTTTGTGAGATCTGTGAAAGCGAGAGACAGCGAATTCACAACCAACAAAGGTATTTTTTTAATAAACTGTTGCCTTGTCAGAATGTTTTATGTGGTGATAAGCTAAATTGGCCAAGTGAATGAAGTCTGTCACACAGCTTGACATCCATTAACAGTTTTGTTATACTGTATCTGATTGATTATAAAACCATAGAAATACTCTAGGTGAAAGTAAGCACATTCCAGTGACAATGTGTCAAATTAAATAGTGGAAAACTGAGATCTGTGGTGGGTTGACCAAACATAGGTGGCCATCAACCACCCACACAGCTGTTCACTCATTCCTTCTCCACCTTCCTAGTAGCACAGGGGGAGAGCAGAGAGAAAGAACAAAAGTAAGAACTCGTAGGTCAAGATAAAGATAGATTAATAAGTGAAGGAAAGAAGGAGGAAAAAAAAAAGACCAACTGATGCAAAGGTAGTCACTTCCCACCTATCACTAGCAGACCAATACTGAACCAGTCTCCAATAACAGCCACCCTGGAACACGCTTCTTTTGCTACCACTCCAGTTTTATTGCTGAGTTTGATGTTATATTGTACAGAATATTCCTTGGGCCAGTTTGGGTCAGCTGTCCAGCTGTGTCCACTCCCAGTTTCTTGCCCACCTGATCTATCTGCTGGGATCAGGAGGAGGCAGAGTAAGAAAAAGTTTTGACACTGTGCAGCGATAGCCAAAACACTGGTGCATTATCAACGCTGTTTTTGTCACAATACCCAAAACACAGCACCACATAGGATGCTATAAATAAGCATTAAACAAATGTGAAAATTAATTCCATCCTAGCCGGACCCAGTACAAGATGGTGGCAAGATTATTTTACCAGCAATTGGTGTTTCTTGTATGTTTCAAAGATGAACACTTAACTCATTGCTTCGAAAAGTTTTTTCTGATCTCTAACAAAGATGAGTGTGAATGAAGGTGAAAAAAAGAATAGGTATTGATACAGTGGAATCATGGATTGATAAAAGAAGCAGGGTTTCAAATTACCCAGGGTGGAAAGTGGAAGGGCCTCTTGTCATGGAGCCAGTAAATTGGTTGATAGTCTCCTTGAGATATTGAGAGGGTGATAAAAAGGAATAAGAAGAGATCAGGAAGTTGAAGCATGGCTATGGTTGATGAGGAGAAGCAAAGCTTCAGGCATGTTTCAGAAACATAACCAGAACGCATACAGAAAGAGGGAGTACAGAGTCCTGACTGTAAATCAAAAGAGAAAAGTTGTATGAAATGTGGGTAGAGGTGACAGTAATGATACAGATCTTTTGGAATGAAGTGGCTGCAGTAGAAGAGTGTAACAAGGAACATAGAAGCATAGGCTGTAACTAAGGAATAAGGAGAGCACTGATAACATGCTGGTAAGATCAGCATGTAGGATCTATGAAGAGCGATGATTTAATCTATTCAGACCACTGAATTTGTGGCTTTGTAAGTGTATATGTAATAGTGGGGGAAGTGTATTTCATTATTTTAGCACTGGCTGTTTACTGTAGTATGTTATACAAATAGAGCATTAGCAGAGAAAAGTCACATTGGCGAGCACAGGTAAACTCATTAGTGGAATTCAACTTAAAAAAAAACCAAACACATTAATAATTCTGTGTAAAAATAAATAAGTAGGAACATAACTGACAATATATATGGCTCAAAGTTCCACCAAGCCCCGAGTTTGCCCCTTTGAATTTACTTATACTTCAGATCTTCACAATGTCCTGTGGCATTGAAGTTCCACAGGTCAGTTATGTAGGGTAGTCTGAGGGATGTAGGGATCGGAAAAGAGAAATTCTTCTTTATGCTGTAATTTTGCTGCCTTGTAAGAAGGGGTACAAATAAAATGCTATAGTATTGTAAACAGCATCTTTTCCCTATTCACTTCTTTCATTGTGGCTTTAATTTTATAGGCCTGTAAAACACTGTGCCTCAGACAGCTTTGCCCAGAGTATAGTATTTACATTATTAGCATTTATGTTTTTAACAAGTAGCTCCACAACACGTGAAATTTTACTGTGGTTTTGTGTTTGACTTCCTGGCAGTCTGAGGGTTTTGTCTTCTAGTTAGTGGAGTAGTTTGGAATATACAATTACAATTTCTGCTTTCCATTTTCTTTGGCATTGATGTTTCTTTGTTGTTTATTTCTCAGATAGAGGTAGATTTTTTTTGTGGCTGCTGCTAAAAAAATTAATATTGCTAGGCTCAATATTTTTATTACTTAATACTCAACCAAATATCCAATAGGAGTGTGGGATTATTCCAAAATACTGGCTGTAACAATGTAAATCTCCTCAGCCAGAGCACTGTATTAAATGGACTGTTTCGAAAATATGCAAGCAATTTTTTTTGCTTGCTGGATTTTTAGGTGACTTCCAGAAGTGTCTCAGCTTGTCCAAGAGGGCACTGCTTTCTGACTTAAGCTCCACTTCGTCAGCAACTACATTTTTTCCACTAAAACAGAAAAATCATCAGAACCAGTTGTGGTCCTTTCAGTAACAGAAGTGCACTTGCTCTGTGCATTTGTTGGATCATCTCTTTCCATCAGTCCTTGAATATCCCCCTGTCTCTTAACCACAGCAATTGTTTATGTGGAAAGTGAGCACTAAGACTGAGATATTTTTAGATGCTTTTAATGTAATGCAGTAGCTGTAAAAGAGAAGAGTCCAAATGACCATCTGGCTCTCTGCAGGGGTTTTAGTGAATCACAAATGGTTCAGCAGACCCAAGCTGAGGATTACTGACACTTTGGTTTCCCACTTGAGGCAAAGCTGCTAGAGCTACCTCTGCCCCTGTCTTCTCATTCCAACTCTGCATATCACATTGTGGATAAAAACCAGCTATGTTGGCACAGAAGAAGAAAAAGATGGGCCAAGATAAGGAAGGGAAGAGCTTGTGTGTTGTTTGGCTCCTTTCTGCAGGGTTGGTTCTGTAAGCAAGTTTCCTACCTGGCAAGACAGCCAGCCATTTCAGCGCAGCAAAGGGGCAGCATGCAGACAAGGAGGGGCAGGCCAGGAGGGGAAGCATGAAGACTGCTGAAAAATAGGGAATGCTTAATTTCATATACCATGTTTGTGAAAGATGAGCATCTGACGGGGGGGGGGGGGGGGGGGGCAGGTATTGTTTGTTTGTTTAATCTCTAAGTACCTTTTCATTGGAGTAGGTGATCATCCATTGATTGTTCAGTTTGCTGCTAAAGAAGCACAGGTTTTGTGTGATGCTGCCCGTATCGTCTGTCCTTTTGCAGATGGAATAGACCTAAACTGTGGCTGTCCTCAGAGGTAAAGATTTGAAAAAGCTCGGTGAAATAATGATGAAATAATTTGAGATTGAAGAATGCTGGTCTTCATTTTCATAGTAATTTCTCTCTTAACTTAAAAATAGACTTTGAGAGAGAAAGAGCTTTTTAACCTGTCAGAAATGTCTATGTGGCAAGACACTGTTCTGAATGTTCTAAGATGCCTGTCACCATGGTGAGACTGGGAAAACCAGGTGTATTTGCCAGCCTGCCTTTTTTCATTTCTGAAATACTGAGTGTTGGCTTAAGAAGTGAAGTGTCCATTCCTTCTCAGCAGCTGTTAAATATGCATTACCAAAACCAGCTTGCTGCAAATAATTTGGAGAATGTTTTGAGAAGTGATGTGGCAATTGCCAAAATAATGAGCCAAGTCCCTGATGTCTCAGACTTCTGCAAGTGAAGGATAGTCTCTAAAATATAATTATACAGATCACATTATTCAGGAAGTGCTGAAAAGAATTTCTTCCATCTTTTATTAGGTTTATAAGTACAGTGAATTAGTGATCTACTTCTCTCTTAAATTAATAAAGATTTTGTCTTGACAGTGAAACAGAGTAGGAATGCACAAATGAAGATTCTTGCTAACTGGTTCAATTGAGAACCATTTATTCCATGCTTGTCAGGCAGCCTTTTTCTTAGTGAAGACCTCAAATATAGGAAAGCAAAAGATAATACTATGGTGCCAATACTTGTCTATTCTAATTAGGTTGTCTTGACTTAAAATTACAGTATTTGAGAAAATTCTTTTCTGGAGAGATCTGAGACTTCAGAATGGAAATGTAATTTTTTTCCTAAGCTAACTACAGTTAGTATGACAAACTGTAAGTTCCTTTTTAGGACAAAAATACATGCTTACATTTGAGTCCTTTGTTTCTTGCACATGCTATTTTCAAAATAACAAAACTTTGTGCACTTAATCTGCCTTTATAAGAAAAAATATATAAGAAAAAACCTGTTGCTGTTAAGTGGAAGTAAAGGTTATTTCATGCCAATCAAAATAAAGTGTTTTGCAGCTGAGGGAGAACAGAATATTACTGAGCTCAGATCCTTCCCTGCACTTCAAAAATCTCCCTTTTCAATGCAAAGTAATTTTCTGTTTAGAAAAACTCCATGACCTGATGGAGAGGAAAACATTAATTTTTTTATTTTATTTACACTGTAAACCACTGTTGATTAAATGCTAATTTATCTTCCTTGTGAGTCCATTTTGTGGACAGAAAATTGAACTGGAAGAGGTTAGTAACTTGTCCAAATGGAGACTGAACCAAGTTCTAAAAGCTGGCACCAAACTGCAAACGAATCATTGATCTACAGCCAGTACTATCTCGGTCTACTCAACCACACATTCTGAAGGTTGTAAGGAACAAAACCAATGTATCTGACTGAAATTGCTCTGTATTTTTTCAAATGTGGAATACACGTGTTCTTTTTCTTTTAAAGGTGGGCGATGGCAGAAGGTTATGGTGCTTGCTTAATAAATAAACCAGAGCTTGTTCAAGATATGGTGAGACATGTACGGAATCAGATCGACAAACCGAGATTTTCAGTATCTATTAAAATAAGGTAGATCTAAGTGATGTTTGTGATACATGGAATAATCCTTTTATTTTTTTAAGAAACATGTTCATATAACAAGTACACTATATGTAATTCTGTTAATGTAATATTACACATTGTAATATTTTCCTTACATGTGAAGACTGCTGAGACTTTTTTGACCCCAGATGAAAGAATATGTGGGAAAAGTAATCCAGACTTAGATAGTAGAACCAGCACAGGCTTTGACTACTTATCCAGGTAACATACTGGATGCGAAGAGTTTTCTTGGAATCCAGCTGATATGAAAGTACAAGTTAAAAGGTTCATAGTTCCGTAAAAGAAAAGCAACACATAGCGTGTATCATCACAAGGATTTACTTTGTGAGCTCCTGGAGGCCAGAGCCACATTTGTTGCTGGCTATAAAGGGAAGGGTAAAAAAACCGGGAGCTAGTCCCCACAGCTGCTGTAAGGAACACATCCTGCTTCCCTTCTGTAAACTGTTGCTTTGCACTGCTTTATACCACTTCCACTGTTCATCCCATATTCACACATCCCATATGGCTTTTGTATATTTGCCAGTTAAGTTTCAACACAGTTTCCAATCTTTTGGGAAAGAGGAACTACTATAATTACTTTTCCCCCCCCCCCCCCACAAAGAAAGCAAAATAATGATGTTTGGTTTAGAATCTTTTGGACACCCTTGTTCAGTCTCTGTAAAAATTATCATGTATATTTCAGAGATGTGATGTAATTAGGAAATGATAAATAGTGGTTTCTATACATTAAACTCCTATGTCTTTATTAAAACAAACAAACCAAACCTCATTATCTTCCAACAGTAATATTTTCTTTATTTATAGTTAGTTATACAAATCTGTGATAACTCCTCCTTATGGAGGACAGCATTTTATACAGTTCAGGTAACTCATTATCCGATGTTTTCATTCTGTGGAATTGTAGGATCCACGGGGACTTAAAAAGAACAGTTGACTTGTGTCAGAAAGCTGAAGCAACTGGAGTTTCATGGATTACAGTACATGGGAGAAGCGTAGAAGAAAGACATCAGCCTGTACATTATGATGCAATTAAAATAATTAAACAAAGCATGTCTATACCTATTGTGGCTAATGGAGACATTAAAACTTTAAGAGATGCTGAAAAAGTTCATCACTTGACAGGAGCAGATGGTAAGATTAAACACTGTTTTCTAAGTAAACTTAAAATGAGATTTTATAGTATTTATTTTAGCTGTAAGTAGGACATGATTCGAGTGCTTTACACTCTTGGAGGAGACAAATGAAGAAGGGTGTTTTAGATGCCTTATAAAAATCATAAACAGAATCACTTGTAAATGCACTAGAGCACTGCTATTCAAAGCCACAAGTAATGATTTCCAAGGCAAATTACAAAAGCTCTTTGCTTAATTATGCTATCTCATCACTCAGTAGTGAAGTTCAGGGGGACCTTCAGACATTCAGTCTACCTCTTTATGGAGCTGAACATCTTTTAAAGAACTGTGAACTTCCTCTTGGAAATCTCTACTTCGTGCACATAGGGTCAGATTTCTTACCATAAGAATATGGCGGGAAAATGAACTATTCTTAAGCCAGATATTTAACAGTTAAGGTGGTTAGCTTCAAGGACACAACGAGGTATTGCACTCTCATATCTGTGTTTACCTTGTCCTACACTTCAGTGGTAAAATTTGAGGATTTTTTCCAGGATTGCCCTGCAGTTACTTAGTCACAGTAGATTCCTGAAACCATCTGTACTTTCAAGACTACAGAAATTCAGTAGATGTTTTGAAGAGAGGATCTGTATCTATGCACTTTGATCTTTCAGCTAGTGTCATAACGAAAAGTTCATGTGGCACATTTCTTTTGACACTACTGGTGTTTAATGGCAACAGCAGAGACCAGTTGAACCAAACTGCTGTGCTGCTACAGTGACTCACCCCCCCCCCAAATACAAAGCAGGAAGGAAATATGTAACAGAAAAGAATATTTTCATAGCTCAGTTGACCTTCAATAACAAAATTATAAATTATCAGGGTTTTTTTTGTCATGTACAATAGTGAAAGAAATTTTTCATTTTTTATCTTCCTCTCTTTCAAGAAAATCTAAGTGTGATAGGTTGTATGTTGACAGTGCAGGAAAATAGGATCCTTAATCACAGAAAAATTACAATAGGACTTGTATGGGTTTCTCTGACAATTTGGGATTACAGTTGCAAATATACTGACTTGCTCAGAAAGATTTACTGCAGATCAAGAACCCTGAGATTTATATAATTGAGACATCGAGCTCTTACTGGAAGAAGGATTGTAGGTCAGCAAAATCAGCCAAGTTGCACTAAAATAACTAAACTTAGCCTACTGCTACTCTTGCATCTTTCCATTGTAATATTATGTTAAAAAGGCAAGTTTGTATGTGTGTAGCAAACATAACCAAAATACAATTGAGTTGCAGTTTCAGAAGTAGGGAAGCAAGGCTCCTGTGTCCTGAGCTTCATTTCACAATTCTGGAGAGATCCATCTGGAGGCATCATCAAGTGGAATGTGTTGACAGGTGTTGTAGGTACTCTGAGGTTTAGATTGTTAAATGTGTTTCTCCAGTACAGCTATAATACCCATCCCTGTTGTTCTCCCATTACTTGCCTGTAAGTTTTGGGTGGTTGTCCTAAGGGGGTGCTATAAAAAACCTACAGAAAGATTTAATGTAAAATTTAATGTAACTTACTGCTTTGATTTCCAATTTGAAGGTGTAATGGTGGCTAGAGGACTCTTAGCAAATCCAGCAATGTTTGCAGGATACGAAGAGACACCTTTGAAGTGCATCCAGGACTGGGTTGACATTGCTCTTGAGCTTGGAACTCCTTTTACATGTTTTCACCATCACTTAATGTACATGATGGAACGCATAGCTTCAAAACAAGAAAAGAAAGTTTTTAATGTTTTATCAAGTACTTCAGCAGTACTAGATTATCTGAATGACTGTTATGGTTTGTGATAACAGAAAATATTTTAGTTCTATATGAACTTGTATTTTTGCAATTATCGATACATTGTTAAATTTTTAATTGTGTTTCTATTTTTTAGTCACATTCCTATACTGAGTATTTTCAACGCAGCATAACGTTCTGATCAACATGATACTTTATATTTTTGGTATTTTGTCAGCATTTTTCACTCTAGAAAACAGTCCAGACTGCACAAATGTGGAATTCTCTTTCCAATGCACTACTATACAGAGGATTGATTGTTGTAAGACTCCAGTAATTTTAATTTATTTTTTCACCAAACAATCGCATATAGCAGTGTTTGCAAAACTAGGGCCTTTCTTACATAAAACCTTGTAAAATCAGAAGAACTACTTATAAATAATACCAAGAATTTCAAACCAAAAGAATATAAGGGAGCAGTTGTAGAAGTTTCTGACCCAGCTGACTAAGCTGTACTTTTAAATTTGAATAGATGTTTCAAGCTTAAAAGACACTGAGGCCTTGAAGCCCAGCACAGTATCTTCTTTTAAATTAGATGTTGCTTTTGCAGACTAAAACTGTCTACACTTACCTACAACTCAGAAAAATTCCACACTTCATATAGTGGAAGAAACCTGGAATAGATGAACGATGATGGAAAGAAGGAAAGAGTAAAATGAAGAGGTAGCTTAAACTATCTCAATGTACAAACTTAGCTGAATCTAAAATACAAGACTTGAAAGTTCAATCTAACTAAATTCAGTTTTGTTTATATATTGTATAATGATTATATAAAATATTAAATCCCTGTCATCTACCAAAACAGAACTTTATAGGTCACAGAAAAGCCGACAGATTTTCTCAGTGGGGCTCTTGCAGTCCTTTTTGCCTGCTGGTATGTTGCTTATCAAAGCATGACAGCCACTTGGCTTTGAATCTTTGTATAGGAGGGAAATAGTGAAAATTAGAACAAGATAATAACATTACACACCAGCTGCACTTGTTCTGCAAGGGAAATTTCACAAATCTGTACGGTACAATTATTTGTAATCAAATAATTTGTTTTCTTTCAAAATTTACACAGAAATTCATACCAGAAATTGCTTCATTTTCTGCCTCTGAGACTTCTGGGAATATACAAGTGAATAGTTCTAAATTTTCTAAATAAATTGATTGGTTTTCTATACAATTGTACTTATTTTTTATTACACTATAAATTATGACAACCTGTGGGAGGGGAGTTTGCTTTTGTTGATACTCCCCATGTCATTTAGATATCAAAATACTTGCAAAGTTTAAATGCAGTTGCATAAAAGATTATTTTTCATAATCTCTGCAACCTTTTTTGGTTCAATAGGTTCTTCATTCATTCAGACAACTGTTTTTTTCACCATTCTGGATTGTAATTTTTTGTTGACACTGGATGAGCACAATTATATGTTGTATTCCAGGAAAAACCCCCAGCAATGTCTTCTGCAGTTAAAACTTCTCCTTCTGATGCTTCACTTTTCCTTGACTAATATTCATCATGTAATTTCTGAGCTCCCTGTTCTACTGCAAGAGTTCTTATTTCCCAAATGCATGACACAGTATTTAGGACTGCTCAATTTCCAGCCTGAAGTTCATCCAACTACAGTGCAATACTCAATTCTCGGTTCTGAAAGTGCCTCCAGCCTTCTGCATCAAAATTAAAAAGTAAAACCATATAACTGAAATGTAGAAGAAAGGGATTATAGAAAGTACTAACCAAGCCTTGTATTAGCATTTCCTTAAGATTTTTATGATTTGACACGCAACTATTACTTGTCCCATTAGCCACAAGGAGCAGAGAAGAAAAAGTTATTTACTGTAATCAAATAACACAAATACAAGATGTTGGGGTTTTTTTTTCTTTTTAGGGGAGAATACAAATTTTAGAGGACTTGAAATACCTTGACCTATTTAGGAGTTGAATACTTGATGATTTTGAAGGCAGCAGTTGTTGTGCCTGTGTGAGATCAATCATACAGATTTCTGCCTGCAGTACAAGATCCAGGTTGCTGTTAATATTGCTAGTAATTAAAGAATGCTTTATCTGGCAAGTTATGCACCATAAAAGTCCACAGAAGTTTATAATCCCTTTCTAAGAATGAAATTAATTTTAAGCTTTCTTCCCTTGTGAATTTTGTATACATTTGAACACACTCCACTGTATTGATGTAGAATAAATGGCAAAATTGGAGTTTATAGCTGTACTCTTACCAGCCATACTGTTCTAATATTCATAAATTGCTAAAGATGGGAGTTAGCTATTTAACTCCCAGCATTGTTCTAGAATATGTCAGGGGGGTTGGAACTAGGTGATTTTAAGGTCCTTTCCAACCCTAGCTATTCTATGATTCTGTGATTCTGTTGTGATATTTCTCATTATAAGCCATTTGAATATGGGAAAATCCTCATCCCCAGTTTAAGGCCACTAGATAGATTCCTTCCCTGTGGTGTACAATGACACGGACTCCGTGGCAGCACAGAATCATTTATTTAACAAAGTTACTTGATTATATACTAAGCTTACAAGGGTGTTATGGCAACCAATAAAAACCCACGGCACAAATATTCCTCTACAGGTTACTCTATCACCATTTTTTGTAACCATTTCCTTGTTTCTAGCTGATACTGCTTTAGATGCAGCAATCTATGTTGTTGCTTAAGCAATCATGGCTCTTGCAGACTGTGTTTCTTTTTACAGCTATATAGGGGTTAAGCACATGATATCTTCTGTTCCCAGAATTTCCTGTTTGAAGCAGTCTGTGAGGAGCAAACGTTATTTTTCTCCTTGGTCCGTTTACCCCGGCACTTTGTGGCTAAGCCTCACATATGCAGCTGCAGTGTGTTAAGATGGTCCTCAACACTTCTCCTGTTTACGTTAGTTACAATGTCACCTGGTACTTAGTCTTTTTTTCTAATTTTCAAATCTGAGTCTATTTTCTAATTTTCAAATTTTTAAAAATTTTTCTGCAAGTAAGATTAGATACAAAGTTTTGTTTCATATTTTAGGTCCTTTGCCTCCTGCAGCTGGTCCAGGTCTTTGTCCAGGGTGTTAAGCCACCCTGCACAACAGTGCCATATTCTTGTAATATCTCTACTTTCTTATAACTTTTACTCTGCTGCAGTAATCCTTCACACAGCCCATACAGTACCATTTTCTCTATTCCTTACTGGTAATTTGTTTCGTAGGTGTCTTCTCTGTCTTGGGTTAATGAGTGTGTGATGATGTTATACTAGCCATACAAGCTGTCATAGAAGACAAACTAGAACGGAACAACTTCGAACTTTGCCTTTGCTTCAGCAGAGGATTAGTCGGATTTCTGTCCTCTAACCAGCTGCTAAGACACAGATGTTTTGTATTTCTACTTCTGAATACTTTGTGACCTTACTGGTGGGAGAAAAAGTTATTTCTTATAGCTGTAATCTCTTAAGGTTCATGAGCTTTTTTTCCCAAAACAGCCAGACATTATATATATTGTATGTCATATTTATCATACGGTAGGATAGGCAGCCTTAGACCAACAACCCAGACTTGTACAGCTTCAGTTAGAATACCTTCCAGAAGTGGCAGAATGCAGTCAACAGAAGAAAGGAGGTCTCACAGATGCTTGCAGGAGGTTTCTCTCTGTTCCTCAGATCTCACTTCAGATTGGTGGGGAACATGCACCAGCTGCAGTGGAAGTGTACAGCAGCCACTGTAGAGTGAATCTGAGATTTTGCAAAGCCTCTGAACTGAAAAAGCAGAGTCTGGCAGCAGGGATGTGCAAATATGGTCCTACCAGTATGAGGCTAGGCTGCTAGGAGAGCAGCTTACAGTGCTAGTAAGAGGTAAGAAACTCCGAAATGGGAACTGCCCTGGAATTAAAGGACACAAAGTATTTAATAACACTTTAACAGCTTAAGTAAAGTATAATGGCTGTAGGCCAATAGCTGAAATGTAATAACCAGGACATACTAAGAGGTTATGTTTTGTCTATACTTCTGATTAAATATGTTTATGAAAACATGTTAGAAATACTTCTTAAAACCCAAGCTGTTTCCACTGTGTAGATTGGATAGAAATAGCTGGCTGTATCACTGTGTCACTCTCCAAAACTTGTTATGCATAAAAAATTATATGGGATATAACCTTTCATCCAGATATTGCTTGGCAGCAACTAGGAAAATGTTAACACACTGGCTCCATCTCCAGGCCACAGACCTGTGAAATTTTAGTGTAAACAATTTCAGATTGCGAGCAGCTGCAAACAGCTCTACTCAAAACTGCTTATGCAAGAACTTCCTACCCTGTGTCAGCTCCAATGGATTTAAGTAACAAAGGACTACTATTAACAGCATTTAATCTGTCTCATTTTGATGGAAATTAATCGGGACAGCATTCCCAAAAGCAAGTAGTTGTGTCAAGAGGGCTGATGATGCCAGGCTAGACAAGTAACCTCTTCCACCTGCAGCACATCAGGATCTGTTAGGACTGCAGGCAGTCAAGTAAGCTGCTGGGTGGGCCCTGGCCTGCGCTAACTGATCAGGGCACGGAACACTGGATATGAATGACACATGGAACTGCCAGATGTGACATGCAGCAGTGTGAGCAGCTGGTAAAAGCTGCAGATAGCTCAGGGAGGCATGGCTGGATTTCAGCAGAGGTTAAGGATGAATTAGACAACAACTGAACAACAGAAACTGAACTACACAGGCAACCGGAGTAGTTTTGTGGGTCCTTTCAGAACTAGAAACTCACAGGGCCGAGAGTGCCCAGTAACTGCATCAGTACCTCAATAACACCACGTGAGGCCAAGACTGCCCAAATAATGGTATCAGAAATACTGAGGTGTAGGTACAGATACAGCAGAACTAGGAACAACAATGAAAAGTGATTAGGGAAGGATTATACAGGGGCAAAGAACAGGAGTTACAAGGGGAGCAAAAGAGATGGTCAAGAAATGGGAAAATAGATAACAAGCTGTGGAAATAATGTGCTTGGAGCCTCGCTGTGCTGGTAAAAATCGCCACACAGGACGGGAACAGGATTTTCTGAATTAATACTGGTTTATTCATGAGGTCCGAACATGCCTGTTTGACAGCACTGGAGACTGTTATTTGGTTATTTATGGTGTCTTTATGAGTACTGGACTTATTTTCCTGGATAAAACAGATTCATGGGATCTTATTACATTATAGTATTGTAATGCATAGAGGGGGGGATGGGCAGACAGACATACACAGTACTTCAGTTGAACTTGAAAAATAACGAGCTGAGATGAAGTCCCTGATCGAATAAGCTCAAGTCATTGAGCAGCGGGATGACCGCAGCAAGACCCCACAGCAAAACGGTTACAAACATCCCCTCAGTGTGGAAAAGGTACTTAACTTTTCTCAACGTGGAGGTCCCTGCATTTTCCAGCAGAGGAGTGGTCCTTAATAAAGTCAGTCAGGCTCGGTCTTTAGTCCGAGTCTTGCCTCGAGCCCTACCAGAGCACGAGCAGCCGGGGGGACGGCCGTCCAAGAACGGCCTCCGGGGCGACCGACGGGGAGTCCGCCCGCACCTTCCTCAGGCGGGCCGTGGCCCTCGCCCCGCCCAGCCCTGCCCCTCCGGCCGCCGTGTCGCTCAGACCGGGTCCAGCCCACATCCTCCGAGCGCTGCTTCCGCCAGACAGCGCGGGCGAGGAGGCCCAGCCCACTTTGCTAGCCGGGGCCCGCTCGGTTAGGCTGGGCCACGCTCCCCGCTCGTTAGCGACTGTTCGCCATCAGGCTCAACCGGGCGCCGGCGCAGAGGTGGTTGCGAAGGCCAGGCCGCTGTGAGGGGGGACGGGATGGGGCTGGGGCGGGCCAGGCCTCGCCTCTGCGGCTGTGCAGGGGGGAACGGGTGCGGCGGGGGGGAGCCGTCGGCCTGCAGCACAGGCCGGACTGCAGTCCGTTCGCGCGGGGCTGCGCCGGGTGCTGCGGCGGCGGTGGTGGTAGCGGTGAGGATCCCCGCTCCCTGGCAGGTGGAGGAGCTCTGCCCCGGGGGCTGGGTCAGTGCAGGGGTACACACACCCCCCCCAGCCTGCGGTTACGTTACATTGAGATGTTTCCCTTTGAAACTTCGTGGCCCAACGCGAGGCACAGAGGAGCCGCCAGCGGCGGGGTGTCAGCGCCCGCCTGAGCCGCCTCTTCCTCCGCAGGCCGCGGGACCATGACTTTCCAGTGGACGGCAGTTGCCACCATCCTGTACGGTGAAATAGGAGTGATCCTGGTGCTGTGCCTGCCGTTTATTTCTCCGCTGAGGTAGGACTTAAGTGTGCTGGCAACCTCAGCCCTGTTTTCTCACCAGCTTGGGTCTGGTTTGCACTTTTGTTGTTATAAACACGGAGCTTTGATGCTCCTTATACTAGTTGTGACCTGAGCTGAAGGAATGCTGTTTGGGACTTGAGCGTCTGGAGCCTCAGAGCCGTAAGCCTCTTTTGGAGAGTGTTGTTTGTTTCTTACACACTGCTGATTCATCCCAACCGCAGCCAGGGTGCCCAGGATGAGCCCCATTGCTTACATCAGCAAGTGAGACCTCCTCTCTCCGAGGTTTTTGGAGCAGCCAGCATACAGGACATCTGGCTTCCCATGCTGTGAGCTCAGCAAGAAATGAGGGCACAGCCTGGCTTTTCCAGGAGTTGTTTGTCAAGTCTGTGAGGAGCAGCTTTGCAGCCTTGTGGTATATGCTAGGCACTGTGGGTGCTGAAGAGATAAGAGATATCTGATATTCAAAGCTAACCGCATATAGCGTATGAAAGGGCTGTAGGAAACTTGTGATCACTCGTTTAAAAAAATGTGGACTTCAGCTTGATGCAAAAGGTTTAGAGATACTGAAATAAAGGCCTCTATAAGCTTATATGTAGCTTAATAATAGAACATTTGTGGAACATGACACAAACACTAAGAAAAATTATTCATTCTTGTAAAATAAATGCTATTAGTAAGGGAAAGAAACAAAATGTGTTAATTACTCTTATTGTATGCAAAGGCCTGGCTTACAGCATTACCTTGTTTCCTGTAAGTAGCTCTTCAAATTTGGTAATGTTTCTTTTGTTTCTGTATAGGAAATAAAGCTAGCTTCTCTGCAAGAAGCAAGAGAAATGGTTATGATTTCTTTCCAGAAGATTAGTAAATCTTGGAAAAAAAAAAAAAAAAAAAAAAACCTTAAAGCTTTTTTCTAAAAAAATTAACTTTGTGTTGTGTAAAAACCTTTATATGTTTGCTTCCTGCATTTTTAAATTTAAATTCATATTTAGGATGAAAAACTTAGCTTTTACTGTAATACCTTCAGGAACAAAACCTGGAACAAAGCCTTCCTGAGTAGAGAGTCTGAATTTAACTGCATAAACCTGTGGGAGAGTCTGAATGATTGGATCTTCCACAGCTGATACCAATGATTAGTCATGTTTCCTCAACTTTAGAATTTAAAACTGTTCTAAAATCTAAACTAACCTTTGGTTTTTACAAGTTGACTTGGAAAAGGCTCAGCATTTCAACATAGCTTATTGAGTTCTGGTATTTTCTGTTGTTTTCTAATGAAAAGTGCAACTGTATGTAAGAAGTGAGAAGTATTTTGGGAGTTGTAATCATCAGATTATTAATGGCTTATGTGAGGCAACCAGCTGCAAGAATTTCTGCAGGCTGATGACACATGCAGAGTATATTGGGAGTATTGGCTTCACTTGTGACATAAACAGGGCTTGAATCTAGTCTATGTGTTTGCAAAGCAAATTCATAACCTGAAATGTACCAAAATCTATTCAAACACTAAACGCAGTACTTTTAATTATATACAAAGGATAGATTTTTGTGCTTGGTTTATAGCATTCAGCTCTTCCTTTGAACAATGGTTTCTGAAAGAGAGAAGTCTTTTGTGACATGTGCAATTATCTTCTTAATAAAGCTGTTGCAGGAAACTTGTGTGATTACAGATTAGATTTGGCTGCTCTGACAGTACCAGAGGGCAACGGCTCTTAGTGATCTGGGAGCTGGTTCTGTCTGTGGTAAAAGCATGTACGATTAAAGACAGGCATGAAGCTGCTGTTCTCTGAAGTTTTGTTTTACTTGCTTGTCAGTCTTCAAACAGTGTTTGCCTCCTTTGTGCCTGCACGTTTTTTGAGTGTTAAACTCATTTCTGAATTTGCTAACAAGCTTTTAAGTTCCTGGGGAATAACTAAATTAACAATAGAAAAATGCAAGTAAGCAGAAAGACAGAACTGTAGTGCCAGATGCAGTACATCTTTAGTTATGGCCAGTATTGTAATTTGGAGGATTTTATTTATGCGACTTCTGTCACCAAAGGAAATGGGAGTGTTAGTAAAATGAACACCAACACTTACTGAGGAAAAGTAAGTGTAAAAATGTAACATAGGAAGACTTTGAATTAGAGATATTTTTTTTTCTTTTTAGTCTGAATATAATTTGGCCGTGTTGTTGGCCTAAGATAATACCTGAGAAGATCACTTCTTAAGTGGAGATTGGTATGAAACTTGGAGAATTACATGTTTGAAGACTTAGCAGGTTAGCTTTGTTTGAGTTGTAGCTTGGCTTAAATAAAGTAAGCTTTTTTGTTGACACAAACCATGGCTCTCTGCTGTAAAGAATTCCGATGATACCAAAAGATTTAAATGGAGTTTTTGAGCATACAATGCTAAACACTTTCTTTCTGGTACAGAACCAGAAGGAACCATTGGAGGTGATGCAATGGTCTAACACAAGTTCACAGTAGGTTCGAAACTGCTTTGTTGAAGGATGAATTGTAAGAGTCTCTGGAAAATGTAAATACTCTTAACAACAGTTAGAAATTTTACCTAAAATAATCAGATGGTGACTCGCAAGTGTGTGTTCTACCCCCTGTGGCATAATTAGGTATTACTTCACTTGTGCAGTAGCTGTGGTTCTAACCTGCAGCAAAGGACGAGCAGGTGTTTTGTTGTCTCTGTGAGTGTCAGTTCATTTGAGCACATCACGTGTTTTTTTTTTGTACTCCCAAGTGTGAATTCTTGCAGAGCCCTCCATGCAGGAATACTGAATAGGCGGTTGTATAAACAACAACAAAATGGTCTTCACCACCTATGGGCCTCTGAAGTTGCTTCTCTAGCCAGCAAATTTATACTCTTGAAAGAGGCTTTAACCCTTGACAAAACATAAACATGAGTTGTCCTTTTGTTATCATTTGCAAGATAGAATGTAATAACAATCTGTGTACTTTCTAATTATGCAGACTCATCAGTGTAAAAAAACAAGCCTTCTGAAGAAGGCTGGTAGAGATTACCTTAATTTGTGAAGGGTTTTTATTTTGTTTGGCAACAAGGGGTGTAAGGAATGGGTTTTACATGTTTACCCCACCACTGAATATATTGTACTGAGTTTGTGTTCAGAACTGAACACAAAGTAAGCTAGCCAAAGTAAAAGCTAAAATAAAACACCTGGAGAGTACCTGCTATCATGCAAAACGTTTTCAAGTTGAACCAACTGTCTTTACTTGTATTGACAACAAACAAACGAGACAAGTAAGTTGGATTGTTGGAAAAGTTATGTATACCTAAATTATGTTGCAATTAAAGCAGTTTTTTAGAGACCTTACATAAGCCTCGTATCAATAATAAAGGTATCTTCTGTGAGGTTATGCCCTTTTTTTTTTGATGCTTAATTATTGAATAACACAATGCTATTTTACAGATGGCAGAAGATTTTTATGATTCCTCTATGGAGCAAAGTGGCAGTTTTTTGGAACAAGATGTTCCTTACAATAATAGTTTTACTGATCGTCTTGTTTCTTGGTAAGTGTTCAATAGTTTCTTAATGGGGGGATGAGGGAAATGGTATATGGAGTCCATGGCAGTAGATTAATTGAAAGAGTTGAAATCTAAATAATCTGATTTGTTTCATAGTTCTGCAGTAGAATGGAGGAGGAGAAGACTTATACTGCATCATGTTGGGAGTCCAAATGCAATAGTAATATAGTAGTGACTGAGGAGGAAAAATGGAGCTTGGTCTAGGTTGCTGCTTGGTTTCTCTTTGTCACGCAAGTATGTGAACTTGAAATGTTTGAGAACCAGAATTGGTTGAGCTGTGCAGGATGCAGTAGATGGCACTCTTTCTCTTGGTTGCTGTTGAAATAGGGCACCAGAGGAATATATCAAAGCACTGGGCTATTTGACTACTTTTACTTAGCCCAACTACAAAACAGCTGTTGGCTTCATTTGTTACAAGTAGATGATGAAGCCTATCAAGTAGGAGTAAAGCTTTAGTGGATCTGGAGCTTGAATGATGACTATATGCTGTAAGAACTGATGATGTGTCTTGAAATGTGTGTTTTTGTTGATGTATAAGAAGAGATTTTAGGTATTGCATTTGACTTAATTATGCATATGATGACTTTACATTTATAGGTTGTAATAGGAACTTATAAATGGGTTTTGGTTTTATATGGATGTAAGTCCTAATTAATTATTTTGTCCTTTCAAAAATGTTGGCAGTGTATTGGCCCTTCTGCAGAACTATCAGGAGTGTATGACAGATGAAAGGAAACTGAGAGATGGATGAAAGGCAGATGAAAGAAAGCTGGGGTGTAGGTTATCCCCTCTTTTCTGTTCATGTTCAACACTGTTACTATAGTATTCCTATTTGGATGGATGTTAGAAATAATTTTTTCCCTCTGTGATTCAAGCATAGGCACTTCTGTCATTACTAAAATACGTGCTTATCTAAATTCCATGAAGCAAATACTTCAGAAGACATCTCTTCTTTTTTCTTTCTGCTTTCTCACTGTTTGTCTACTGACTGGATTTTAATTCAATTGTCAGCAGTAACATTTTGAGACTGCAGGGTCTTTGGTAACATTTGTAGAGTGTGTTGCTTTGATCTGATCCCTGGTGGCTGGGTGCAAGTGTTGGAAATGACTGTTCAAGCATGGTTTGGGCAAGGGTTTAGCATTATCTGTGAAAATGTGTTATACTGCTATAGTTGTTTATCAAGATCTATCTTTAAAATGTATGGGTAACATTAGTGATGTCACTATTTGTCTTGCACCTGTTTGCTGAGCAGAAAGTCCAAATACATATTTCCAGTACTATGTCTGGTTTATCATGCATGAATTCCCACAGATATGAGTAAGAACAAATTGGTTTTGTTTGCAGATGCTGTTAGAGAAGTCAAGAAGTACTCAGCAGTTCATGTGAATGAAAAGGCTGCAAATGTCAATTCCAGTGTCTTTGATCATATTCAGATGAAACTCTTCCGGTCCCAAAGAAACCTCTATCTCTCGGGTTTTTCCTTGTTTCTTTGGCTGTAAGTATAATGTTTGTCTGATTTCTACGTAGCGTGTTTCTTAAAGGAACTTACTGCACAAAGTAATGCAACAATAAAAAAAAAGATTGGAAGATCAGTTTCAAGAGATTAAAGAATTAAGTGTGAGCAGATTGGCTATGAGGCATGTAACTGCAGGGAAAATGATATTTACAATTGTTTGAAGATTGGAAGAATATGTGAGCAACACATGGAAAGAAACATTTTGAATGCTTGAGAAAACATGTATTTTGCAGGAGAAGCTTCTTCAGGGAATACTGATTTCCTTCCTTAAACTTATGCCGTATGTTCTGTTTGTTTTGAACATGGAAAACTGGAATAAAAACCCCTCAAAAACTAAAACACTATTTAAATAATCTTAATGTGTTGCAAGTTATGAAGCAAAGCTTGAGTCTGACTTGAACCGCTTTGTCTAAAGCTTGAAGTTAGGAACTGCAGGATAATGTTCCAGCTTCTGAGGAAAGTTTCAGATATTATTTCAGATCAAGTGCTTTGTGACAGCTGCCTGCTACGATATCGTGATCTTAATTGCAGTATCCTTTTCAGGATTTTTAAATACAGCTAATAAAACAGGGTAACAGAAAGGATGGTTCTGTACCTGCCAGCAGGAGCAGCCAAGACTATCTGTGAATCTTCACAATAGGCACCACAACCTGCAGATCTCAGTTGGGCAAGGAGCCCATGAACTAGTTGGGCACTATTCATTTACTGATGTGAATGAATGGAAACAGACATTTGGCCCAGTTAGAATTAAACTTGGCTAGGGATATGAAAGATAACAGGAAGAGATTCTGTAGGTACATTGCAAATAAAAGACAGGCTAAGGACAATGTGGGCCCTCTCCAGAAGCTATCGGGAGATTTGGAGAAGGCTGAGGTTCTTAATGACTTCTTTGCCTCAGTCTTCACCGGCAAATGCTCTGACCACACTACCCACATATTGGAAGGCAGATGCAGGGACTGTGAGAATGAAGACCCTCAGCCCACTGGAGGAGAGGATCTGGTTGGAGACCACCTTAAGAACCTGAATGTATACAAGTCCATGGGACTTGGTGAAATCCATCTGTGGGTCCTGAAGGAGCTGGCAAATGAAGTTCCTAAGCCACTGTCCATCATATTTGAAAAATCATGGCAGTCAGGTGAAGTTCCCGACGACTGGAAAAAAGGAACTATAACCCCCATTTTCAAGAAGGGGAAAATGGATGAGCCAGGGAACTACAGACCAGTCAGCCTCACCTCTGTGCCTGGCAAAATCTTGGAGCGGATTCTCCTGGAAGGCATGCTGAGGCACATGAAAAACAACAAGGTGCTTGGTGGCAGCCAGCATGGCTTCACTAAGGGGAAATCCTGCCTGACCAATCTGGTGGCCTTTTAGGGTGGGGCTACAGAACTGATGGACAGGGGTAGAGCAGTTGACGTCATCTACTTGGACTTGTGCAAAGCGTTTGACGCTGTCGCGCACGACATCCTTGTCTCTAAATTGGAGAGACATCAATTTGATAGGTGGACCACGCAGTGGATAAAGAACTGGCTGGATGGTCACACACAAAGAGTAGTGCTCAATGGCTCAATGTCCAGCTGGAGACCAGTAACGAGTGGTGTCCCTCAGGGATTGGTGTTGGGACCGGTCTTGTTCAACATATTTGTTGGTGACACGGACAGTGGGATTGAGTGTGCCCTCAGCAAGTTTGCCAATGACACAAAGCTGTGTGGTTCGGTTGATACGTTGGAGGGAAGGAATGCCATCCAGAGGGACCTTGACATGCTTGTGAGATGGGCTGATGCCAGCCTCATGAAGTTTAACCATGCCAAGTGGAAGGTCCTCCACCTGGGTGGGAGCGATCCCAGGCACAGCTCCAGGTTGGGCAGAGAAGAGATTCAGAGCAGCCCTGTGGAGAAGGACTTGGAGGTGTTAGTCAATGAGAAACTTAGCATGAGCCAGCTTTAGTGTGCACTCGCAGCCCAGAAAGCCAACTGTGTCCTGGGCTGCATCAAAAGGAGTGTGACCAGCAGGTCGAAGGAGGTGATCCTGCCCCTCTACTCTGCTCTCATGAGACTTCACTTGGAGTACTGTGTGCAGTTCTGGTGTCCTCGACATAACAAGGCCATGGAACTGTTGGAACAAGTCCAGAGGAGGGCCATGAGGATGATGAGGGGACTGGAGCACCTCCCGTATGAAGATAGGCTGAGAAAGTTGGGGCTGTTCAGCCTGGAGAAGAGAAGGCTGCGTGGAGACCTCATAGCAGCCTTCCAATATCTGAAGGGGGCCTATAAGAATGCTGGGGAGGGACTCGTCATTAGGGACTGTAGTGATAGGACAAGGAGTAACAGGTTCAAACTTAAACAGGGGAGGTTTAGATAGGATATGAGGAAGAAGTTCTTTCCTGTAAGGGTGATGAGGCCCTGGAATGGGTTGCCCAGGGAAGCTGTGAATGCTCCATCGCTGGCGGTGTTCAGGGCCAGGTTGGACAGGGCCTTGGGTGACATGGTTTAGTGGGAGGTGTCCCTGCCCATGGCAGGGGGGGTTGGAACTAGATGATCTTAAGGTCCTTTCCAACTGTAACTATTCTATGATTCTAAGATGATTTCCTATTTGTATATTTTTTGGTGACACTGGGCAAAGAATGCTGCCCCTCTTCTGCATTCCTTCAGTGAGCTGTGTGATATTGCCTAGTTATGCAAGAGGAGCACAGAACAAGGACAGCCTGGAATCGGAGAGACTTATGACTAACTTATTTGCCTTGGAGTGATGTATGGGCTTTTTAGCTGGTCATTGAGGAGCATTGTATGGAAAGAAGTGTCAAGGAAAAATTCATATAAAATTTACGCAGGGAAACTTTCGATAAAGTTGTTTGTAGCTTTGCAGGACAGTGATATGAATGCATCATGTTCTCTGGCTTCCTTCAGAAAGGTTAAGTAAACATGCACAAATCTGGTTGTGATCTCTGCTCGAAGAGAGGAATAGCTGGATTGTGTCCTACACAAGAGTTGGAAGCTGGTCCCCCATCATCCTACTCCCACTTGGCTTTCAATGAAGAAAACTTGTCAGGTGTCCCAAATAGATTATTCTTTTTTTTTTTTTGGTGGATAAAAGCTCTGCTCCAGAAGGCTTAAGGCTTTCAGCAAGATTTAGAAGGAATAAATATTCGTATATTTATAGCTATACCAAAGGACTTTTCTTAGTAGAGCTATTTTGCTTATCCATCAAAAAGTATAATATCTGTCAGAGAAAAGAGGGAAGTGTGTTCCTTGGGTTGCTTTATCCTATACTGCTACAATAATTGCCCAACCAAGTTAAAACAACATGTAGGTGTGAGTGGGTACTTGGATACCCCTAGTTCATTCTTTGGGTCAGTTTTGGTTCATTTCAGCGTATCAGCCAGTAGGAGAATTCCAGAAGTGATAGAAGTTTCCGAAAATGGAAAAGGCTGGAAGCTTGTCATTCTGGCAACACAACAAAAGCTGTTTTCTCTCTGTAGTTCAGCAGTTGCAGAACACTGGGTACAGGCAAGGAAAATTACCTCCTATCAGTGGAGGTATTGGGACCAGCTGAGACTTCATCCACGGAACTGTTTGGACAGAGGAATGTCATGGTTACCAGAGCCTGTTCACTGGATAGGACAGAGGCAGCCTGTCTGCTAATCTGACTTGATGTCCTGGAGAGCTTGCCAAGTCTTGTCTATCCCTTTTTTACCCCATGCTGAACCAGAGAGGGATAAGAAGGACTGAAAACGAAAGGGAAGCTGAAGAAAACATGTGCCACTGCTCACTGAGGCAGGAGACCAAAGGACAAAGGGTATGGAGAAGAATGAGACATAGAGTGTCTCATTACGAACCTTACATTACATTGTTTCTTGTTAGTAAGGTCTGCTCTTTGGCCTGCCAATTCTCTGAGCCTTCTAGGAGAGTTGGTAGGGGATGCAACATTACCCACAGTAGCAGAAGATGCAGCTAGGGAGTACTTAAATAGATTGGGCATATGCAAGTCCATGGCATTCTAGGATGGGATGCATCCCAGTGCAGGCAGTGGGAATTGGTGAATGTCATTGCAAGGCTGTACGCTGTCATCTTTGACAGATTGTGGTGTTCAGGGGGAAAGTCCTGGTGATTGCAAGAAGGCAAACATTGCAGCTGTCTTCAAGAAGGACAAAAACCAGGAAAGGAAAGGAGGATGTAGGGAACTAGAGAGTAATCAGCCTCGCCTCCCTGGGTAGATGATGGAGCAAATCTTACTCAAAGCCGCTTTCAGGGACATGAAAGATACAATGACTTGAAACAGCCAACAGATTTACTGAGGGGTGGATCATACCTGATCACGTTGCCTTCTCAATGAGATGACTGGGTATATGGATAAAGGGCAGAGCAGTGGATGTTGTGTGCCTTTAGCAGGGCCTTTGACATAGTCTCTTGTGGTATCCTAATAGTCTACCTGTGGAGGGGTATGGGCTGGAGAAGTGGAGAAAGAAGTGGATGGAAAATTTCCTGGGCCTTTGGGCTCAAAGTATGATAATAATGCAAATTTCAGCTAGTGGCCCTCAGGGATTGGTACTGGGTTCAGTACTGTTTATGTCCTTATTACCAACATGGATGATAGATTGAATGTGCTCTCAACAAGCTGCAGACTACCAAATCAGGGGTTGATATCTTGAAGGGTAGGGCTGCTATTCAGAGGGAGCTAGACAAGTTGGAGAAATGTGCTGCCAAAAATCTTAACTTCAACAAAGGCAAATGCAAACTCTGACTTCTTCCAAGATATTCATGTACAGTATCAAGGCTGGCTGATTTTTCAAAAAGCAACTTTGTAGAAAAGGATCTGGGTATCCTGGCAGACAGTCAGTCATGTATTGAGCTTTAATAGCAAGGATGTAGTCAGCAGGTCAAGAGAAGTGGTTGTTCCCCTGTGTCTGGCACCTAAGTTGCTGCAGGACTGTGTACAGTTTTGACTTCCCGAGACACTGGATTATTGCAGCGGGTTGCTGAGAAGGTTGGGGCTGAAACATATGACCTATGAGGAGAGGATGAGGGAGCTTGGCTTCAGCCAAAAAGAGAGACATTGAAGAAGAGATCTATTGCCTTCTACAGCTGTCTAGTGGTAAGATGTAGAGAAGATGGAGCTAGCTCTTCTCAGTGAATTCACACAGGGATGACAAGAGGCAACAGACCAGGAACCTGAGAAATTTCAACTTGTGGTAAAAAGTACTTCTGCTGTCAAGAGCAGTCTAACACTGGAACAAGGACCGTGAAAGATGGTGGAATATCCCATCATTTAAGACAGTGGGAACCCAACTAGACAAGCCTCAGAGCAATCTTCTCAACTTGTCCCTGCTTTGGGCAGGAGCTTGAACATGATGAACTTTGGAAGCCCCTTTCAACTTACATGATGCTGTGATTCTGTTTTACCAGTGATGTTTTACTGACTCCCAACTGCTGAATCTGTAATTCAGTAAGCAATAGTAAAACATGCTAACCCTTAGAAAAGTAGTGACATGGGGACCTTAACTTTTTTATTAAAACAAAAAAAAAGAATAGGAGCTTTCAATGAAAAAGCAGGGCAAGGAGGGGTTACCTTGAAAGTCAAAAGTTCTATTAATATGTTTTCAGTTAGAAAAAGCCAATTACTTGGATTTTCAAATATCTTTTGAAGAGCAGCTGCATAGTTATAGTACAAGAATTAATTCAGTGTTGCTTTGGCCTTTACTTGATTCAGCAATAGACTGCTTTGAAAGACTCCAAGGTGAATAATGAAAGTAGCGATGCAAAGAGGCAATCCCTAGATCTAATCAAACGAGGTATTTGTAAAGCTTAGATTTGAAGTGCTATATGAGTGCTGACATTGATGCATGTTATGATTTATATGGTATTGACAGTACTTTGAAGATTAATGTGCTCATGTTGCTAATTTTATCCTTGTAAGGCCTTTTATAAAATTGCAGGGTCATTATTTTGGTTGGGGGGGATTGTTTTTGCGTTGTACTCATTACCATAATGTGTTGCTTGGGTCTTGTATTCAGAGATCCATCATCTTTAAAAGGATGGTTCTGTAAGAGCACATCAGCCTTTAAGCAAACAGGTCTCTGAACCTTCAGTGGCTGTGGATTTTTGGGAGGAGGGAGGTTCTGCATCAGGTAAAAATGAGATTTTTTTTTTTTTTTTTTTTTTGATGGGTGAAGATCTTTTCAGTCTTTATTTTGCTGATATTTGTCATTGATGAGCTTGGATGTTTCTCGTTGTGTGCTTTAACAGTCCTTTTATGGTTTTGTTTCACATCTAATGCAGAGAAAGAAAATGGGTGGGGGTTTTGTTTGGTTTTGATTTGTGCTGTGAGTTACTATGCTGTTCACTGTGTTTCTTCACCAGTGTGTTGAGGCGTACTATTACCCTTCTTAATCAGCTGGCAAAAGAGATGACATCTCATGCAGCTCTGGAAATGCAAGTGAACGATGCTACTGAAGCAGCCAAAAAGTACCTGGCCAAGATTGAAAGGCCGCAGGAGGTATCTTTGAGCTTTTTTGGTTATTTTCTTATACAGCAAGTGTCTAGTACAAAATGTATGAGGATGGTTTGCAACTGAATAATGTTTGTTCATTTCTTTCTGGTGCAAAAGGAAAAACAATGTTTCTACAATATGTAATGCAGAATACCGAATATGGATGTCAGTAGTATTTTATTAACAAAGGAAACCAAATTAACTTCTCTCTTCCTAGTACAAATTTCATTAAAATAGTAATATATTTTTAAAATATCTCTCTGAATTAAAGCAAAACAAACTGAAGGGAGACACTAATTTTGTTCTTTTTATTCTCAATAGTTGGCTCTTTAGGTCAGGGCTATAGCAGTCCAGTACAGAAAAGCCTACAATATAACTGTTCTTGTGCTGCCTGCTGCTTCTAAATAGGATTTGCTCCAGTTCTGAAATGTCTTTTCCAACTTGTAAAATTGGTCTTTTTGTATTTACTGCGGTTTGTGTTCTTGCAACTGTTCTTAGGGTGGGTCAGCCAATTTCCTCATGCCTTCCTTTCTCAGTGAGGCACTGACATGGTATTAATGAGGATGTTACCAACAATTCCTGACTTCGAAGAACTACCAGTGGACCAAAGATGTGTTATTTTTATGAGAACATTAAAGAAAATTATCATTTTTCTGTTGTGGTTGTATGCAGGAAGGGAAGCCAGCAAAGATAATAAAGATAAATGTATGAAATCTTCTCTTGTAATTGATTAGTTTGACTTCTGTTGGAAGAGATTGAACCATAAGCTAGAGTGCAGATACCTAGGTTATGAAGACTTTTACAGCAATCTTCAGTCTAGTACATTGTTAAAACAAAATTCAGTGCAGGTGTGTACAGGTTTCTTTACTGTTTGTCTGGAGCAGTGTCTATGGTTACCAGCCCTGTAATAAATCTTCAGAAAAAGAGAACAGATTCTGTGCAAAAAGCGCTAGAAGGGATGCAAAAAGAGAATCCAGTTGAGAGGTGTTGTAAAACAAGGGTAACAAGGGTAACAAGAGCGTGTGTTAGCTATTTCCCAAGTATGAAATGATTACAAAATTTGGAGATTTGGTATTTTATCAAAATGATTCAGACTCCCTCCCTCAGCCATGGAATTTGTCTCTTTTCTGCGTACTGGTACTTCCCCCTCCCCGCTGTTGGGATTTGGCCAAAAGTCCTCTTTTTGTTCTGCTCTCACATTCTCTTAGCAACACATTCTCTTTAGCTGCTTGTAAGTGATAGCCAGAAACTGGAAACTGTATTCCTGTCTGTTTCTATTTGTGTGTTTGATTGCATGGTTTGCAAAAACAGTGGTAGCTGTTGCAGATCTCTGTTGCACTGGAGATGCAAAATGTTCAGAATTGGTTTATTTTAACTTTATAGAGATACTGTGACTTAGGTTCCTTTGTGGCTGGGCCCCTGCATTTGTGTTCATTTACAAGTGTTTCATTCCACCACCAAAGAGACAAGAGCAATTGCATATAGGGTACTGTATGTAAGTGTAAATACTGTAAGTTTAGTGTGCTATGTCTGCACTGTCTCCTGTTAAGAGATTCCATAGAGAACAGAACTTAAGATAAATATTTTTAGTAATAACTATGTGTGTATTAATAGGGAAAAGGTGGACACAAAGTAAATAAGGCAATCTCTGGCTAATTTCATTACAAATTGACTATGGTTTTGTTACCAGCAGTCAAATGCAATGTCTGCTCTTTAGTTAAATAGCTTCTGGAAATTTTTCTGAAGCTTTTTCTTTGGATTGTTTACCAGTCTTTATTTACAGTTCTTTTCCTTCTTCCTAAAGTAATCTTTCCCCTCTGCTCCTGCCTGTACCCAGTAACCTCTGATATCATCACTTAGCTAACAGCTGTTCATCTCAGTTCTACTTTTCTTTTTCCCATTAAGCACTTACAACTTCTTTTGCTATTTTTTGTAACAGATGATGCTTGGTTGCGTAATAGAGGAAGCTATATGAGCAAAGTATCTAATTATGGGGTCTAATCCTTAGCATATAAGTCATCAGTAGCAATTGCCTTAATGATAAAAGCATACATAAGTATAGTAGAGCCAACATTTTCAGAGTACAAGGAGTATACTGCTGTTGTGCCTAGTACTTACAGGGCTCTTCCTGAGTTCTTCACTAGTTTATTTTGGGGTTTGGGGTGGTTTTGGGGTTTTGCTTTTGTTTTCTTTTGAATTTCAGTGGAGATCTAATCTGATTATTGAGGTATTCTTAAGATTGAAGAAGTAGCTGCAAACCTACAAGGGGGGATTTGTGATGTATTACATGATTTGAATCAGAATAAACTGTTAGAACAAATTGCACATAAACATGGCAGTGTTCTGTCACTTGCAGTCCCAGTGTATGTTTTCTGGAAAAGCCATTTGTAACCTAAACTGAAGTTGTGGGCTTGATGCAGAGATACAAAGTACTCTGACATGGTTAAATTTAGACAGGAGATAATGCCATACTACTACAAGTACGCCATTATTGTCCATTTAAAGCATTGAGCATTCACTCCCTCTGCCTTCCCCCCCTCCCCCAGCCTCCAATGACTGAGTATCTGCCTGTGTCCTGTTGGCATTTGATAGAACCTGTCAGTTTGCAAGATCAAGGTGGATGTTCTCTGGTTGTTTGGCATTAATGTCAAACTAATGAAAGCAAAATTAACTGTAGCAATTGTTGTTTAATAGGTCTTGAGTGAAAAAGGAAATGGTGCAAAGAAAGAGTTAACAGAAGCAACTAATGAAAAGTTGAGGAAGGAAGTTGAACTTTTGAAAGCAGAGTTACAGAAGACATCAAATGGTAAGTATTGGTTAGGATTTCTTTGCAATTAAGAAAAAACTGATTTTAACACTGGATGTCAAAAATTATTCCAGCTGTAGTATTAATTAACTTCATCAGTTTATGGAGCACTTGACTTGAGGTTTCTTCACGTTTGATTAAGAACTGGAAAGGCATACAATTGCCATCCCTTTATTTTAGTAGATGTTTTCATTCTGAAAATGTGTGCAGTGTAATTTGAACACCTTGGTTAAATTGTAATTATTAACAAATTGAACTGATATATTTAAATGGTGTTGACTCATCTTCATCAATGACATGACTAGGATATGGAATCAATTGAAGGTCGCTTATAGAATCATAGAATAGTTAGGGTTGGAAAGGACCTTAAGATCATCTAATTTCAACCCCCCCTGCCGTGGGCAGGGACACCTCCCACTAAACCATGTCACCCAAGGCCCTGTCCAACCTGGCCCTGAACACCGCCAGCGATGGAGCATTCACAGCTTCCCTGGGCAACCCATTCCAGGGCCTCATCACCCTTACAGGAAAGAACTTCTTCCTTATATCCTATCTAAACCTCCCCTGTTTAAGTTTGAACCTGTTACCCCTTGTCCTATCACTACAGTCCCTAATGACGAGTCCCTCCCCAGCATTCTTATAGGCCCCCTTCAGATATTGGAAGGCTGCTATGAGGTCTCCACGCAGCCTTCTTTTCTCCAGGCTGAACAGCCCCAACTTTCTCAGCCTGTCTTCATACAGGAGGTGCTCCAGTCCCCTCATCATCCTCATGGCCCTCCTCTGGACTTGTTCCAACAGTTCCATGGCCTTGTTATGTCGAGGACACCAGAACTGCACACAGTACTCCAAGTGAAGTCTCATGAGAGCAGAGTAGAGGGGCAGGATCACCTCCTTCGACCTGCTGGTCACACTCCTTTTGATGCAGCCCAGGACACAGTTGGCTTTCTGGGCTGCGAGTGCACACTAAAGCTGGCTCATGTTAAGTTTCTCATTGACCAACACCCCCAAGTCCTTCTCCACAGGGCTGCTCTGAATCTCATCTCTGCCCAACCTGTAGCTGTGCCTGGGATTGCTCCGACCCAGCTGTAGGACCCTGCACTTGGTATGGTTAAATATAATAGGCATCAGATTGATCTTTCACACATATAAGCTGCTCTCCCTGTGTAAAATGTGGGTGAGGTTTTTTCTATAAAGTGGGATTTCAGTCAGATAGAAGTAAAATCCTTTAATAGTATTCTAAATTTATGTATCTCCTGCAGCAGAGGTGTTAGCTGCTTCTTTTTTAACACATTTCCCCCCCCCCCCCCCCTTTCTTTTTTTTTTGTCTACAAGGAAACATGCCTTGGAATCTGTAACATAATACTTTTGTTAGCAGCTTCCGTGTTTAAGGTTTAGGTTGTCAAAACTGCTTTCTAGGCAACCCAAACTAAGATAGAAGCAGATTTTACCTGTTTGGTTCTGTTTTATTGGGATCTGTCAAGCTCTGTGATACTTATGACACCTGCTCATCTGAAATCAGTGTTTGTAAGATAACACTGCCTGTGACCTTGTGAGCATTAATCAGATGTTCAGACTGTAACAAAATACAGATTTTCGTGGTACTAGATAGCATGTTATCATCAAAACACAGTCCTGCTTTCATATTGCAAAGCTGTAAGAATAACAACAAATATTTCATGAATCATTTTTCAGTGACCACTGGGAAGACGAACCAGAACTGTAGAATAGCTGTTTTCAGCTGGGATTGAAGCAACAAGAATCTTTTAAATAGAGTCTCATTAGTTCACATTCTCAGGCAGGTTTGATTGTGAGTTTTCCCCCTCCTGCTGTTTTCTTAAAGAAAGGGGGGAAAAACGGCCTTTGAAGTGACAGGATCAATGAAAAACTTAAATGCATATGTTTTATTTAAACTAACTGGTGGTATGTAACACTAATATAATGTAAGCTTTTCAGTCAGGAATGCTAGAAAAAGCTAAGGAATAAATAGATTTACCACATGCTGCTACAGCTGCATTCTTCCTGCGGGCTGTTGTCCATCCGAAAGATGTATAAATTAAGGCATGCTTGGGTCTTTTGTTAAGGGTGAAAGTGGGGGAGAGGAATGAATAGGAAAATACTTACAACCCTTTCTCTGATGCCATCCCACTGATTGCCAAAGCAGAAAAACCCATGGTTACATTGATTGCCATAGTCAGCTAGATGGTGTTAAGGTATGTCTGTCTTGATAATGACTGTGTATAGACACAGCTTTCTGAGGAGTTAGAGATTTAATGTGAATCAAATTTATGGTTGTTTTTATTAAACTTCTGCAGCTGAACATGCAAATGTGGAGTTTCATGTGCGCTGTTAGCAATGTATTGCACAAAATCAAGGTTGAGATTGAAAAGCTTGTTTTATCTCTTTTTAACAAGTGGCTTCCTGCCACTGAGCTCACATAACTAAAGGAACCTTTGTGTCCACAAAGTCCAGTCCATGAAATTTTGGGGTGATTTTTTGGGAGGAAAGGAAATGAAGAGTGTAGGGAGTGTCACCTAGTCATGAAACAAGGCAAAACTAGTAGGAAAAGGAAGACTACTGGTTTGGGTTTTGAGGGGGTGTCTTTTTATTTTCCAGCCATAGTATCAGTAAGAGTTGTAAGTTCAAATTTTCTTCTTGTTTATTTGGGGCCTGGGGTTTTGTTTTTGGGGGGGTTTCGGGTGTTTGGGTTTTTTTGTTTGTTTGCTTGGATAAAAAACAAGTATAATGTTTTTCACAGAACAGTTTTAATTCAAATATGCATTGCTCTGGTCTGGTACATTTGTTGTGCTACTTATGTGTGGTGATAGGTGATTTATTATTTTATAGCAGGCCACATGTTGAAAGGTGGGTTAACTCAACAGTGGCACCTAGGAACTGAAATGTAAGTCTTCCTCTTAACTGTAACTCTGCTTCACATTTAAATAACTCAGTTTAGTATCAGATAAGTGCCGTGACTTCAGGGGAGATCCAATTTTTCTGTAAGAATTGAAGTATTTACAGCTTCTAGCAGAGAAAATACTGTATGTGTCCTCTTTCTGAAATTACAGTGTAGACAGTGATTATTGCCGTCTTTCAGGAGACTCAACTCTAATTCTTCAGCTTTCTACCTTTTACAGGAAACACAGTTTACCTAATTTTTTTTGGTCAACTTAACCATGAAACCCAAAGTTAAGATGACGTTTTGCCATCTTGCATGCTCTGGACAAGTAGGAAGAAGAATGAAAATATAGGACAAAGACTGAGTAGTGAAATTACAAAAATCTGAGAGTTGGAAATGAGGGACAAAGATTTCTGCTGAATTTGTTTTCAGACTTAACTTTTCTATACCACTTGGTGCCCTTTTTTGCTTTATTGTAGAAGTGAAGGAAAGGGGGCTGGTTCTTCACTACTTTATTGCAGTCCCGCACACTTGGGGTTTTTAGGCACCCAGCCGTGGGGCTAGCACTCTCAGAGCCTAAATCCATTTTTAGCATACCTGGACATGTAATAACATGACTGTTTAGGAATCTTCTGAGATGGTATTTTATTGATACACTTGTATGTTAAGAAAAATGTCTCATTGATACCTATAAATATTTATTACATACATACTCGTGAGAGAACCCAGTGCAGATGTGAGACTGTTTCTCCTGCTGCACATTAGACATATTTGATTCACATAAGTAAAGGCTCCCAGTTTGGCTGCTGGTCTCAGACCTATAGGGATTTTCTGGGGAAAGGAGATGCTATGATACTGTTTCATTTTGATAGTCTTGAAAATTATGCAAAAAAGCTACAACAAAACAAACTATCTGCAACTGGACATGAGATCAGAGTCTGAGAGAAGTTTCATGAAGCAGTTGTTCTTACAGCAGTGCTTGGGTTGGGGACAGGAATGGGACTTCTGGTGCATTAACTTCCTTTTCTTGCTCGTAGATCCAACACTGCAGAAACGCTGAAGTGTGAAATGTCAGTTTGTTATTATGGTACCCTTTGGGCAGGAGGGAGACTTCTGCAGTGCTGTACCGTTTCACCTTCTATCTCAGGCCATTTTTTCGTAACAATATCCTAGTGTATGGTTGTCATGGGTTCAGCAGCAGCAGTCATTTTTCTCCTTGGTAGCTGGTGCAGCGCTGCGTTTTGGATTTTGGGCCTGGGAACAGTGCTGCTAAAACCAGTGTTTCGGTTACTGCTTAGTGATGTTTTGGTCTGACCAAGGACTTTTTGAGTCTCATGCTCTGCCAGGGAGGAGGGGAAGCCGGGAGGAAGCAGGGACAGGACACCTGACCCAAACTGACCCAAGAGGTTATTCCATACCACAGCACGTCATGCCCAGGATGTAAAACAGAGAGCAGGGACCTGGAAGAGAGGGGGGTGCACTGCATGGTCGGGCTGGGTTTTAGGTGGTGAGCAATTGTATTCTTTCCTTGTATTTGCCTTGTCATTATTATTATTGGTGGTAGCAGTAGTGATTTGTGTTATACTTTAGTTACTAAACTGTTCTTGTCTCAGCCTGTGGGAGTTGCATTCTTTTCGATTCTCCTTCCCATCCACCTGGGAGTGGGGGGAAGAAAGAGGGTGAAGTGAGGGAGAGAGAGACTGCGTGAGTTAGAGAGGCTTAAACCACGACAGTGGTAAAGGTTACAGCTTCATTTACCCAACAGACTTTTATATGAACAACTAGTATTAATCAAGTCGTGCAGCAGAACACACTGGTCACAGATTCCTGGCCAGCTCCCTGACCCCTCACTCTCCTAACAGTATTGCGTAGCAGATGGCATGTGCCTAAAGCTTCTACCTGCACCTGATGTAGCATAACGGCCATTGTGGCCCCCAGCACCTGTGTGCAATTATTGATCTGGAACCTTCTTGCGTCTTTGATCTGAGTCTGTAGTGCCACACTGAGACAAAATCCAAAGACTGTTCTGTCTCTACCATTAGGATCGCACTTTGTGAAATGGGGACTGATTGACCAAAGCCGTTTAGGTGCTTTTGAACTTCAGTTCAACTTTCCTATAAAATACTCTCTATTTATATATTGTTGTCATAAGCATGTAGTGGGGCAAGAAGAAATTCTGATGGAACTCCCACACATTCTTTAATGAGGTTTGTTTTGTGGACAGAAAGTGTGACAAGTGTTTTTTGTTTCATGGTTGCGTAGTGTTGTAGGAGACAGTAAGAGAGCAACAATTCACCTGGAGGGCTGGTTTTGAAATAGCTTTTAATTGTTGACTATTCTAGAAAGCATGCATATGCAGATGTACAACTCTCACTTAAATGCTAAGATTAGTAGGTGTTAGATACTAAACAGTGCAGACACTAGGAATAGTTTTCATAGAACTGTTGCTGCCAGAGAGAGTTCAGCTTGGCTTTTGTGTTGCCAGGCAGGCTAGTGCCATGTGGAAAAACTGTATTTGTGTTGAGCTCCATTGAAGCACTCTAGCATCTAAAAACAAAAAATAATCAAAAAAACCCAACTATCAGCTTTCTTCTGTAAGCTCGGGATAGGCAATACAAGTTGAAAGAATTGGCCGCAGTCTCATGTTATTTAGCCAATGTCAGAGGGAGGGTTGGAGACAAAGTCCATAGTCCATCTTACTTAATCATAGTGGGAGCCATTGCACAGTATGTCACGTCCAACTGGAGCTGATAAGTCATATTTGTTGATTCAAAGGAATGGCACTGCATACAGCAAGGATGTATTTTTATGCAAGGCCACTTATGTCGTATGAAAATGCTGTAACATCCCTTCTGTAACAACATTTCATTTGAGGTTGTGAAAGGTATTCAGAGCAAATTTGTGTATAATTTTTTGGCCCTGCCTTCTCTTTTCAAACTTTATCTGACCATTACATCTGCAGAGAATTCAGCATTAGCATGGAATTATTTGACTGGAGTTGTGTTCCCAGCTTTACAGAGTATTTGTTGGCAAATCTCATCCTGTCAGTGCCTTAATTCTTAACTGTGAATAGCTCTTTCTCAACTTTAAAAATCTTGAAAGAGAGAGATCTTTCTTAGTCTTAAACTAGTCCAAATAATTTGGGGTTTAGACTTGTATTGTGAGCAATGCTAATTTAAGTTCCAGATCGTTTCCTTAGTAGCAAGCACTGTAAGTCAAGAGATTTAGTCGGACCAGGACTAGTGGTTGTGCAGGAAATGCCCAAAGAATCATTGGTTGCTTTTGTTGCTGTTCAGTTTTGTCTTACTCTTTGGTTCTCCATCCTTGTTGAACTGAGAAGATAATAGAAATGCTACAGCTATTTGGCTGTAGTAACTTGAGAGCAGTTTTATTTCTCATCCTGCTTCGACTTTACAGGAATCTGAAGTAAGCTATCTATCCTGGAATAGGATACAGAGAATGTGGTAAGAGAAGGACAAGTTTTCTATTTCTCCCAGACTGTACATGCTATTTTAGTTTATGGACCTTCAGTCACACACTGAGTGTTTTAAGGGGTAGTTTTCCATAAACACATTCTGTTGATAATACTCCCCTAAGGATATTTTGTAGATTTTTTTTTTTTTTTTTTTTTGAAAGGAAGGGAAAGAGATTGAAAAGGATAGCCCACCTCTCACAGTACTGAGGCTGGATTCCGGTTTTAGGACTTACTGACTGTTCCTCTCATTTGTTGCATTAACATAGAAGCAGCATTCTGTCCTTCTGCCTTCTCCTGCGTTTGCTTGCTGGGAAGTCAGCTATTGGGTTTTGCTTGCTGACAGTCCAGCTGTTCTGCTTCCTATGAGGCAAAGTAACAGGCCAGATGGAAACCAGAAATAATAACTGACTGTGTTGTGCACACAAAGGATCTTCTGTTTGCTGCTGGATCAGTGTTCGTATGATATGATACGATCCATATGACAAACAGTATACCTGTATGATCGACTAGTCTGCACTGCAGTGTTCATGCAGTGGCAAAATAGCTGAGCAGTGATGTATGGAGGGTCTCTGTTGCTTGACAAGAAGACATCCAGAGAAGTTGGTGCACTGGGGAATTCGTGTGCTCCTTTTTATTGTGCAGCCCCAACAGGAATGAGTCTGGATTTGGGGGGGGGTTTGTCCATAGCCAACCCAGGTGGAAAGGACAATCTGTTCTTTGCTTTTTCTTCATCTAGGGTTAGGTGAGGTATTCCTGTCATACATCTGTTTTGGTCAAAACATTGAAACAATACAGTGGCTTGTTTGCTTTCTTGGTCTGCAGATACTTTAGATACTTTGTTCATGTTTTAAAGATACAGTCGGTTTTAATTGTAACTAAAGTACAGTGCTGCTGCTTGCAAACAGCTGAATAGTATTAAATCAATTTACAAAGTTACAACTTATTCAGAAGTGAGATATTGATAATTTTTACTATAACTATGTGCAAGAATGTTTAAACAGGGCAAAATTTAGCTTTCTAATTAGCAGATTCTTGAAGAAGCAAAATGGCATATGCATTTGGTTTTTGTCTGCAGCTTAAAATTCAGAAGCTTATGAAATTATCACAAGTTTATTTATTTTAGAGTGATTTCCAAATTTTACTGTTGAGTATTTTAAACATTAGCAAGATCATAGAGAGACAGTAAATGCGGTGGGGTTTGACTTGTCAGATGTGTGCAAATCATGGGTATTCCACATACCAAAACCTTTAGAAAATGTTTTTTGTATTGATGCTGTCAAGGATGCTTTTTCTTTAAAGGGTGGATATCTGTGTAAGAGCATGGTTGTGAAATACAGGATGTAAAGAGATGGGAATGTGTTTGACCATGTTGAAATCAATAGACATAAGTGTCATTAACTTCAGTAGACCAGAATTTCAGGCTAGGTTAAGGTCCTATTACTGGAATAAGTAAAGTCCTATTACTTGCATGCTTTTAAAGTGAGAATCTATACATTCAAATTAATTAAAAATAGCAGAAATGCTGGGACAGGGAGTCTTCCTTTTTGCATGTAGGAGAGTGGTCAAATCTCTTGTGTCCTGCTGTTACAGGAACTAGCACCCAAAGAGAAACGTGGTTCAGACCAGAGTGCTTGTAGCTAGGTGCTTAACAGAAAACACATCTGGCTTATCATTTGAGAACAGGATCTTACAGAGCTGCAACTCTTGAGTGTCTTGGAGGTCTTTGGAAAAGAACAATGTGTCTCAGAGAGCTCACAGTTGAAGGATAGATCCACATTTTTTGAACAAAGGAAATTGCAGATGTTTCTCTTTTATTTGTACCATCAAGATTTATTTTTTAAGTATGGCTCTGTGAAGCAGCCTTACGGATCATTAACTTTTCTCTGTTTTAGCATGAATAAATCAAGTTTTAGGATATGCCTGTGCTGTTACAACAGGGAAATATAAAGAAACCCAAGATACCTGTAGCAGAGGAATATAAAAATGCCTAAATTACCTTACTTAAATGCTTACATTACAGCTTGGGAGTAATGGCTTTATGAAACTGTGATGATTTACCCTGCATTGTAAATTAGCCTCTGTAGAGTCCTGGACTGTTTTGTGCTGCAGTATAGACATACTCTCATTTATTGCTGTTGAGATTGTGAATACAGTAATAATTACTTTTTCTTATGTTTAAAACCTGTTCACCGTTGTCTGTCCTACCACCACCTTTTCTGCCTTCTCTTCTGTAAAGTGAAGCTTCTAATGAATTAACTCATACACAGTAAAAATATATAACAGGGTGAAAAAGAGGGGCCTATGCTCCTATAATCATGTATTCTCTCTTTTCCGCCCCCTCCCCCTGATGTTAGACAGCTGCTTTGCTGAAATCTTGTCCGGTGTTTTGAGTTCCCTCATTGTTTTAAGAGGGCTGACAGTTTGAGTTTTGTAGTTGTAGAGTTTTGCTTTTCTAGAACTGTCTTCTGCAATGTGACAGAACACTGTAGCCATCACTAACTTGTCACCTTTGTCAGCAGTTTATTGGTCTTGCCCTTACCTTCCTTACAACCCCTTCTATTCCTTGTGCAACTGTTTCTGAACACAAGTAATTCTTTTTTACTCTCCCTGTCCCATACATCTCTTTCTGTGTCAATCTGTGATGCTTTGTTTTAAATTTAAGGATTTTTAGAGGAAGAACTGTCAAGTGCAATGGAGCCCTAATGCATAACTAGGGCTCTGAGGATCTGGAGGAGTACAAGTAGGAATTAAACCACTAATTCCTGTATTTTACAGCTCTCCACAAGGCAAATACTGAAGTGGCTGCAGTTAAAAAGCAGTCTGAAGGCCTTAAAAGGGAGTATGATAATCTGATGAAAGAATATGAACAGCTTCAGGTAGGTGGTTCTGGGTCACTATATAAGCACAATGTTCTGAAATTGTACCAGCAGAATTCTGCTTCTTGGGGGTGTTATGCAGGAGAATCTACAAAAATCTTTAGTATAGCATAAAGTTACAATGGACAGCACTCCTTAAACTTCATTAAAATGGTAGAATTTTGTTTTTTAAGGACTGGATGGCCAAGCTATTAGTACTTTCTTTTTTCCATTTCAGGTGATAAAATTCAAGTTGTCATTAGACTCTATTTTGCTGTCACTCAGGAAACAAAATTCAGATAGTTTTGCATGTGATGATCATACTGAAATCTTGTAAGACAATAATAGGCCCTGTGTGTGTGTGGTGTATACATCATTTATAACTTATTTTGTTTGCTCTTTAAACATGCTTTTGCAATACTGGATTATAAACCTTGCAAAACTGTTGATACAGGGGAGGGGGGGAGGAGAAAGAAATAAAAAGCCAGCCTAGGCTAAAAACAGGCTATTATAAAAATTCAAACTGAAGTATGAAACAAACACACAAAAAAAAACCCTCAACATAGCAAGCAAAAAGCTGAATTAGCAGTTTGATTAGCTTTGCGTATGTGCATGGCTTTAATACCCATAATATGTAAAGTAATTATATGCTGGTTGTCTGACCAGTGTTTGAATGTTCCATACCTAACATCTCAAAATTCAACCAAAATTCAATAACACTGAAAGTTAACCGTTTTACAAGTAATGATCTTGGGAGAAAAGAAATGATTAATGTTAAAATTATGGTGACCTGCTTTTCAAGAAGAGTGGTTGGTTGGGCCTGTATTAATTAAAAGGGCAAATTTGTGCTGGTTATCTCTTTCCTGTACTCCGTGAAGCTGCTTACTGATTCCGAGCCGCACTCTATGCTCTCACAGAGATTGCTCAACTGACCTCTGTGTTTGAATTAAGACCACCATGCATGTCCTATCCTTGTTGTGCCTCCCTGTGTAATGAGCCATAGTAGTCCTGCTGCATTTCTAACAGTCTTGTGGTCTAGAACACACATCCTTGCAGCTTTCTGTATTTACCTCTGAATGGAAAGAACAGAAGGTACTGAGCACACAGTAGATGCAGCTTCTAAAGATAAATCAGTTGATAGCAGAAAACATTTCCTGCCGAGTTTGTTGCATGGTTCAGCTGTAATGTGAACAGTGAGCAGAAGTAGGCTGCTTATTGTACCAGGACCACAAGCACATGTGTTATGTGATTTAGTGTTGATGGGACTACATCTTTGAAGGGTGTGTAGTGAACAAATCCAATGTGACTGCAAGGGGGCAAAATGTGTCATCTGGAGTCAATGGTTTCCGATTTTGCCAAACATAAAATATTACTCTAATCTGTCTCTTTTCAGGACAGTTTAAATGAAGAGGAAGACAAGAAAGACCTGTAGGTGCATTCAAGACAGATGACATCAGTACAGTTGCTTCAATGAGAAGAGCCTTGTGCTGTTCAGGCTTCCAATGTTTTCCTGAAACAAAACTTGATTTTTCTGGGGAGCACATGCACTGAGGGTCGCTATTCCAATTCCTCTAATATATCTTGGTTGCTGAAATATTCTGTGTTGCAAATAAAATGTTAAGTGGCTTACCCAGTGTACCATACCTCACTGCTCTTGTGAGGAGAAACTCAAAAATCTTTCAATTCCTTTGGGAGCAACTTGACTGTTTTCCAAGTTTTTTGCCTTACACAATGGTAACAGATCATGCACCGTTTGCTTGTAGCATTTGAGCAAGGTTGTATATCACACTATTATCATAAAGACACAGTTACCTAAACCACCTTTGCAGCACCTCTTTGCAGTCCTCAAAAAATCAGTTACCAGTGGATTGAAGAAGGCTGAAAGCTTTTCATCAGCCATTCCGCTTGAGTGGAAAACTGAATGACAATCAACCTAAGGAAAATAAAGAAAGATGGAAAACTACATTTCTAAATCCATCTCCCTGGCTTGTGACTTTCACTTAGCCATGTGGATGAGCGTATTTTAACAAATGATATTTTTGCATGCCTCTGGTTTACTTTTCTTCAATATATCATGTTATTTCAATTTACATGATGAAAGGTTTGGGTTGGTTGGTGTTATAATTCTGTAGTTTTACACTGTTTGCATCTGTTTACTTTGTGTGTGCCGCCTAACTTCTTTTGCCTTGCTAAGTAAAAATTCTTTTTAAGTGTAGATAGTTGGGTTTGTTTTGTTTTGTTTTGTTTTCATGGATACGATACCTCAAATAAATGTGCACTGTTTTGCATAAGCCCTGCCTGGCATTCAGCAAATTGGTTTGAGTTTCTTTTTTGTCAGTTTGTTTCAGTTTTTATTTGAAAGTTGGATATGTTGTATTAAAAGTGTTGTTTAAGTTCATGAGTTTCTGGGTTTATTCGTATAAGTTTCTCAATATACTCTGTCATCAGATTTAATAGGTGTATGCACAAAGAAAGAAATACACTTCTAACCTGGTGATATATAACTTTTCCTGATGTCCAGCCTTCTTCATGAGGGTAGTTTTGATTGCTCTGGAAATAGGATTTGTTTAGCTTAGAATTTAAATGTGGACTGTCAAGTACTTTAAATCATACTAGCACTGCATATTAAATAAGAATGCATATGTTTGTTAAAAAAATACTTCATCGTTGGTGAAGTAGTACAGAATGTGTTCTTGGAGATTCCACAACACTGGAGATTTGTTTATTCAGATCAAAACATTCATAGCCATATTTAAGTGTGCATGCCCACGGCTCTTGGTGATGTAGTTGAATGCATTCCTTTTTTCCCTCCCCAGCCCCTTTCTGAAATATTAAAACTTATGGCATGAGTGTTCTCTCCAGTCTGATCTCAAGACTACGTTTGTAAGCCTTAGAGGTATAACAGTGAGTGCTGGCTTTAGAAACAGAACTCAACTCGCCTGTTTCTTATTACTTTAAGGCCCAGAAAAAAAGCAAAATTACGTATTTACTGGTGTTTGGTCATTAAATTCCAAGCATTTCTTCCTATAATAGAAGTAAATAATTAGGTAGGTAATTAGCTATGTACAATGAAAGACATCATACACTCACTATTCATCCCTAAAAATTTATCTTAGAAAAAATACTGTGGAACAAAACAATAGGTAATGTGAATGCACTGATAGAATCAATACTTCTTGAGAAGGGAGTCCAAATGCTTTACAGTCCTTTTTGCTCTAGAGCACGGTGGAAGTGGGAAGGAGTGTGTGGTGGTATGTACTGCTCCCTAGGAGCTGAAATGATGCCTGGTATTTTTAAACGTGTAACATGCCTTCAGCATGTGGTACTCCGCTACTGCCCTCTGTAACTGGATCAGTCACCTCAGCCTAGCGGTTTCCTGCTGGCTATTTAGAAGGTGGGGGGGGATCTGCGTGTTGAGAGTGTGAAAGAAAACAGCTTAAAACCAAAAGCCCTGCATGTCAGTCCACAGAGAGTATTTCCTTAATTAAAAATTACCCACAGACTTTCTGCTTTGCCTCCAGTCATTTCTTTTGTCACATTTGTTATCACCAGATTTCCCTGTCACAGTGTAGAATATGACCATCATCATCTTTATACTTGTCTGTTGTACGTGGTCACACACACTTAACTGTGTTGCATTATTGCATACTCAGCTCATATGAGTCCCAGATTTGTTCACATGAAAACAATCTTTTGTTACTCAAAAGTATTTTGTAGTATGTGCTTTGTAGAACTATATTCTTGGAAAGAGCATGTTTCTTTTGTAAAACCCAAGGTCTAGATAGTATTTCAGTAGACGGCAAATCTTTTAGAATAGTTTACATTTAGACTGTTTCACAATACTTAAATTCAGAGCCTGCTGGAGCCTGGGTTGATCAGGTTTAACTTATGGTAGATATACAAGGAAAGAGTGGATCCAATTTCATGGTTTTAACTCACGGGCTTTCAGGCTGTTTGGCCAGATTTTGGTCAGGTTTGCCTGTTTTGTAGGAAAGAGCTGGGAAAAAGAATTAAATATCCACTAATACTGATGGAATAAAAATCACTTCCTATTTGGCTGTTGATTTAATTCTGGGTATGTCTCCAGAAGTAAGAATTTAGAGCTCTTTATACCGTAAATAATGTTCAAGTAATTGCCTGGGTTTGGAGCTTTTTTTTCCCTCTTTACAAAAGTAGGAATGTGCATTTTCAGTACTTTGGTGGGGGAGCATAGGAAAGAGTATTAATTGTAAAAACATTTGCACAGGTTTAATTGATAGTAGCTTAAAAATAAAAATTGAGATGTGTTTTCATGTTTTTTTCATAAATTCCTTTTTCTGCTGAGTCAAGAAAGCAGTGAGGTCATGGTAGGTGCATGAGAACTGACCTGAATACTAACAGGCCTAGCTACATGCTTCGGTGTTTCCTTAGATGAAAGCATTCTTAGTTAGGCAGGATATTTTTCCCTCCTTCTATTTTTGCAACAAGCATATCTTTAAATGTCCTCCTGCATTAGCACTCCCTGTATTTGCTGCCACAGTATCCCTAGCTGCATAGCTTCATGGATGTGCTTTCCTAGCTTGTTCTAAAGGGTGAAAGCTCTGGTTTTTACTCAGCATCGAAATAACATTTGTTTTTCCAAATCCCTGGCAGTGTCCAATGCCAGGTAGGATGGGGCATTGCGCAACCTGCTCTTGTGGAAGATGTCCCTGCCCATGGCAGGGAGGTTGGAACTAGATAATACTTCAGGTCCCTTCTAACCCAAACCATTTGGTGGTTCAATTACATGACTGCCTCAATTCTCAGGTGTTCCTTGAAACACTGGATTTACTTTTTAAGCTCTTTGGGACAGAAACCCACATTTTGCCTTGCTTTGGACAGTGCCTGTCCCAGCAGCAACTGTAATCTGGGCCCTGGTGCAACCAGGTACCAGTCATTTTACAGATCCGATGAAGCTGGAAGATCAGCTTTCAGTTTTATCTTTCCGGTCCCGCAGTATTCTGTGCTGAACATCGCTATGTAAGTTAATTGTGTAACACCTAAAAACACAGTTCTAGAACTGAGCATCCCCAGTTCAGGAATATTTTATTTTCTATGACAAAACGTAATACTTTTGTTTCATTTTTGAGGCATTCAGCAAATAGTGACAGGCATTGCAAGGTGTATTTGTGAGGAAAAAGAGAGTCCCTTGAGTTTTGTGTCCATCACTCCGAAATAAATTGTGCTCCATAGGAAATTCCTGATACCACCTGCAAGTGCAAGGATGTTGCTATTCCACCTCCAGCTTTGGGGTTGCTGAGTGGAGGGGGAGCAGGCTACTCTCCTACAGCCCAGGAGTGTATATGCTGGAGGATTCCCTTCTGAACTCTTCTGAGGTGGTTTCAGTCTACATCAGTAGACCAAGTCTGGGACATTCAATTTCCCAAACATACTTGGATGTACCTGGGTTTAGCAAGTGAGATCCTACCCACTGTGTTTAGTGACTAGGGGGAGTTAGATACTAGCGCTAACATGTCTATTGGAAGTCAGGAGATACCAAAGCCACCCACTAAGGAAAATGAAAATGGGATGCATTTCTCAAAACTCACTTGTCAGAAAAATGGACACCAATTGCAGCTGTGATGAAAGTATGTCTGCAAGACTTGCATCTTAAACTGTGACTATTTAAGTCATAGATTAAATCCTTTCCTCTATTCTGCTGCCTGACATCAATCTGCATAGTGTGATTGGGTTTACCCTTCTCTCTGAAAACACAGCCAGAAAAGGCCATAGTTTTGGTGATAATTTTGTCTGGTGAGGTAGCTTAATAGCTACTCACCTAGAAGGTGAGACCATGTTCTACATCTTGCTTAGCTTGAGGTTTAAATCCATATTTTTGTGTCTGGAGAAGAAACTAAGTTGGCTGGGAATGTACTAAAACACTCCTTTCTTTTTGAGTTTCAAACATGGTACAGAAAAGAGATAATGTGAAAGGAAGGAAGAGAAGGACTGTTATTCTTGGCCAGTAAACACAATCTTAGGCTTTGATTCTTCTCCAGACATGACTCAGGCATTTAGAGTTAAGAACTTCGGAACAGAGCATACAAGGATACTGTAAGCAAGGACTTGGAAACAGGCTGTGTACCCATCCTGGTTACAAAATGAGCATGAACTCATTAGGAAATAGTAGCAAATAATACAGTGAACGAAAGGATCTAGAAGACTGATGTAGATTTTAAGCTAACAAAAAAACCCAGAATGACAACCAGCAGCAACAAAAAGCCAAAGCTGAAAAAGGAAAGGAAGAGCCTGCCTTCTAGGTGAAGAGATAGTGTTCCAGGGGAAGGGGATGTATGTGGGATAGCATCGTGAGATCATGAGTAGGGTCAGCAACATCACGATTCAGAAACTCAGTGTTTCTGATTTCACACAGTCCCGTCTCTGTATAAGGGACTTGTTCTGAGTTTGGTTTTGTATTCTTCCTCCTTATCCCCAAGTAATTTTCTTTTCAAGTTCTGGTAAGCACATTGTATTTACACAGATGGACCTTTTGTCTTGTAACCTCTTCTCTTCAAACAGGCATATTTCTGCCTTTCCAATAGCTATGGTCCTACCCAGTTCTCATCTGTACACTCTGCTGCTGAACCTGTGGCATCCCATCACCTGAGATGCTGAACCTTGCAGTTCCATTCAGGCAGACATATGCTACAGGAAATGAATTTGCAAGGAGTGCAATTTACAGTCAATTCAGATCCTTCTGACTGTAGCCTTCCTGTGTTAATGGCATGTTCAGTATTACTTTTCTTTCTTCTGGATATCATCCAGTTCTCTTCTAAAATCCTAGTTATATGAATAATAAGAAAATTGTAGTTTTGTGGGATTTTTTCATAGCAAATAATATCTAATACACATCCAGTCCTGAAAATTGCCTTTATGTTGTAAATCTCTGTTGGGCTGCTGCATATGTTTTTGCTATTATTCTTTGCCTTAATGATTAACCTAGAAGTCATCATACCTTCTGGAGTGATTTCTTTGCCTTTTTATTAATTTTAGAACCTAAGAAGATGTTATCTAACAGCTTTTCCAAGGTAGTTTTTGTAAGTACAATTCATGCTACTCCTTTTTTATCAGGAGAGGATTCTAACTTAATCAGTCATTCAGTTTGGATGCCAGCTCAGTTTTCTGTATGTGCTTTGGTACACATCTAACTGAATTGACCTACTTTTCTGTCTTCCAACATTAGTTCCATTTCCCCATGGCATTACCTGCTAGCAAAAAAATCTGAAAGCCTTCCCACTCCCCACTGTGGAGTGAGTAACCATAAGACCACTTCCCTTAAAACAGAAAGTCCTACCACTAGACATTAGCTTTCAGCTTTTACTCACTCCAGTGCTGTGCTTACGAGCTGCTACAGAACTTCAGGACTCGGTTCAGGGAGCTGGCTGATTCACTGCTGGATGCTGCTCAGATCAAAGCATTTCAGCAGTTTCCTCAGCCATTTTTTACAGCACACTGGCAGGGGAAGCCTGCTCAGAGTTCGAAAACCTAGACTATGTTTCAGCAAGAAACTCCTTTACAGTTTAGCAATGTTGGCTCCAACATGCCTGAAGTCAGGACTCTACCAAGACGCTTTGAAACCAAGGCCACTGAGAATATCCACACCTGAGTAGTTCACTGAAGAAGCACTGCTTGATGCAGTACCCTCAGTGTGTTCCCTCAGCACCTCTTTGGTGTTAGCTGAAACATTGGCACTGATTTTGATTTCAAGAAGTCTCCAGGGTGAGGACACATGCTTCGTTTCACCCCTGCAAGATCTTTGCTAGATTGTCCTCCGCATGTCCCATGGAAGAACCGCAATGTAGCCAGCAGTACACAGCATGCCGGACTGACTTTTTCAGCCCCAGCCCTATCCCTAACCCTCAATTAGAGCATCGCTGCCAAGGAGTTCGTTCCCGCCGACCCCCCTTGGCCAAACTAGAAGCTGCAGCCCAGCAACCTGCTGCCGTTGCAGGTGGAATGCCAAGAGCACGCAGGCTCCGGAGCGCTTCTCCTTCCCGCTGCGGCAGCGGGGTGAGCCCAGGGATGGTTCGCAGAGCAGGTGCGGTTTGTCAGGCATTTGTGTCTCTGCATGGAGCCGATTCCCGAAGCTTGGATCATGGAACGCAGCAGCAGTGCTTTGGAAACTGGGGGGAGGCTTCCGCGTGGGCCAGGTTGTGCGTGCGGCGGCTGGTCCCACCCCGGCCCCTCAAGCTCGTCAGAACACCGACTGCCTTCGCAGGCCGTCGCCGTCGGGCACACGGTGGAGGGGGATGAGTCCCTCCACCCTCCGGCGGGGTCCGCGTGCGTGCGGGGTGCCCCGATCCTCGCGCCGGGGGGCAATTCCCCTGACAACGACCCTCATCCCGCGCTGCCCCGGGCGGCGGCTTTGAAGTGCAGCCCCCGCCCCGAGGGGACGGGAGGGGACGGGGGGAAGGGCCCGGCGGCCCCCGCGGGACAGGGAGGGTCTCTCCGGCGAGCGCCTGCCCGGGGCAGGGCTTGCGAGGGGCCGCCGGGGCTGGAAGGGGAGGGCGGACGGAGGCGTCGCCCGGGCCAGCCCGGAGCCGGGGCTCTGTGTTTCCCCGTAAATAAAGCGCCCGGCCGCGGCCGGCCGTATAAATGCCTCTGCGGCGGGGCCGGCTCGGCCTACCCCACGCCGGAGAGCGGGCGCGGGCGCGGGCGCAGGTAGAGCCGTCGGTGGCCGCGGCTGCGCCATCGGAGCCGCCGGTTCAGGACGCGGACAGCGCTGAGCCGCGGGGTCGCACCGCGCTCCGCGCCGAGGGGCGGCGGGCGGCCGGGGGAGCCGGCGGCGCGGGTGGGCCGCCAGGGGGTGCCGCTGGCTGCCCTCCGTCTCAGGCGGGGCCATGGCAGAGGGCGAGCGGGCGGCGGAGCCCCTGGCGGAGCTCAGCCACTACGTGGTGGCGCGGCCCATCTACAGCGAGGCAGGCTTCCAGGACGAGAACGAGCGGCGGCCGCCGCTGCCGCCGACGCTCCGCGAGCGGGCGCAGGCCGCCTGCAGGTGAGTCCGTCAGGCGCGGGGAGCGGGGCGGCAGCCAGGGGTGCCGGGACGCGCGGTGAAGGGACCAGTCCGCCGGTAGACCCATCCCGCTTCCCCTCAAGACGAGGCGGACGCAGCTTTCCTCCAGCAGACAGCGCTTCTGACACCGATACCTGCCCCATCCCTACCTGGGAAACACCACCGTGCCTGTCATCGCCTCTTTAAACGCGCATCGCCCCAGCTCGCTGTCAGCTGGGGGCTGTCGGGGGCTTCCCAGGGCAGCCCTGTGGGGTGTGTTCATCACTTGTTTCCTCTCAGATGCTCGAGAAAAAGGGCCTTTCAGATTACCAAGTCCTTCCTGCCCGTTCTGGAGTGGCTGCCCAACTACCGGGTGAAGGAGTGGCTGATCAGCGACATCATCTCGGGGGTCAGCACCGGCCTCGTCGCCACCTTGCAAGGTAAAGCGTGGCACGTCGGCCCCCTGTGAGGGAGCTGGCTGAACACAGGGGTGTTGTGCAGGTGGAATTACAAATCTGAGACTTGTTATTTAATACTACATATTAGGTATTATTTTGCAATAAATAATTTATGGTTTTAATTTATTCCTGTTTTCTCTTTGCTTGGCTGGAAGATTTAAATTTCCTTTGATGTGGTCTCAAGATGTATTTAACTTTTCTTCCAAGGCTTTTACTCAAAGACTATTCATTTTAATTACTTTGTGATAAATGCCATGGGTCATGGAGCATTATTTCTCTCACTTGGTTATCTGAGCCTGTAGCTCTCCTGCAGCTGCCTACAGAAATCTACTTTTTGGCCCAACCTTGATATCCACTCTCCTTTAGAATCTGGTCTATAAGGTTGCTCAGTTATCTGCAGAAAGCAGCCCTCAAGGAGGTGGTATTGACACTAAAAAATGTATGATTTTGATGAGTAGTTACAGCACATGTCCTGCAATAGTAAGTTTTCTTTATGTCCATATTCTATTTATTAGGAAAGTATTTGGTGGATGAACTAACAGAAAAGTGGCAGAAATACGCAGAAATAAAATAAGTTAGTTAAAGAAGACCTAAAGTGCAGAGCCATTTTGTCGGGGGCAGGTCCACTGTCAAAGACAAGATTAGCTATAACCCTGATGTGATCCAGCACATTCATTTCTTTCATCCCAGTAGTGTTCTTGCACTATTTTCATCATTTTTCATGACTGGGGGAGGTTAAGCTGGCTTTTCAACCCCACATTTTCCCTCAATGGAAATCAAGTGTCTGCGCAAGGGCGCAAAGCTTCATATTAGAAACAAAGAACGTTACTGATTCCCAATTAGCCACAAGTATTCCCTGCTGTCTGTTCCCTTGGAGCATGCTAGGAAGGCACAGACTGGCAAAGTATAAAAGCTTTACCAACTTCTGCTCCAGGCAGAGGGTGACCTGAGGAATAAGAAAGTGATTTGTTCAGACCTGTAGAGAGTCTGTGTCAGACATGGAATATCCCTGCTGAAGGTAGTGCCCCAGTTACAGGAGTCCCCTGCATTTTTAAAATGGGCTGGACTACATTGGCTTTTCATATGGCTTCTAACAGCTGTTATGCTCTTACTGTAGCCCCCTCATTTGTTTTTTTTACACTGGGCCTGATTGTCTCACAATTAGAGTCCACTTACAAAACTGATTGCTGAAATAAATACATTGTTTGGTCTCCCACCTATGTGTTAATAATGATTAAAAAACCAAATTAGTACAAATCTGAATCTAGCTGTATTACATAAAAAAATCTGAAATTCCAAATGGTGCAATATGGGGAAAATTGGTCGAAGTGTTTGCCAAAAAAAGAGGCTTCTGGCATTTTGAGGTCCCTGAAGTCCCTAACTCCCAGCAACTCTGTGTTGCTTGTAGTCCTCCCAACACTCACAGGAGTATGACCAGAACTTAAATTGTTTTGAACTCTGATGGTTTTTGCCGTATCTTTGAGGCAGAACAGTACTCTGCAGTGGGAGCTAACCAGGATATGATACTGAAAGTAACTTGTTTTTTCATTGTTTGTTGGATTTGACAGCTTGCACAGGTAGACAAAGGAAGACGACTATAAGGATCAAAACTGTCAAATTTGTGTGATTTACTTTTGGTATCTAAGTTTATAAGCTGATACTGAGAAAAAAAGAGCAGCCTGATTTTCAGAAGGGCTGAACACGCTGAAGCATATTTGTGGTGCAATAATTCAGAGTCTGTGCTTGAAATTTCTGTCTATAACCAGGACATTTCACACATCCCTCTTTTCTCTCTAGGGGCAGATCATTCACATTGCTACACTGTTCACCCACTTAAACTTCATACCTGAGCCTATGTTTTGAGCTACCTATGCAGATACAGGGACATCTTTCAGTAATTACTCATTCAACTACCAGTGTGGGGTATACAATCACTTACAGTCTCATACTGATACTCACATATGTGCCTGCAACTGATTTACAGACAAAACACATTCTAAATTGTATCTGGACAAAAGGAGTAAACCTTTCTGAAAGTCTGTTCTAGACAAGGTGGTAGTTTGTTGAGAGATTTTACGTCTGACATTCTGATGGTCTGTCATTTCAGGTTTGGCATATGCTTTGCTGGTTGCAGTTCCTGTTGGATATGGTCTCTATTCTGCCTTTTTTCCCATCCTGACATACTTTTTCCTGGGAACATCAAGGCACATCTCAGTTGGTAACTGCATGTGTTCAAGTTACAGTGAATTATCTATTACAAGATGTTAATCTTTACTGTGAACATTCATATTTCATACAAGAAAAGTACTTTCTGAACTGAATTGACTGTGCTGAATATTAATATTGGTGTGTTTGAGGGACTTAAGGCTTATTTCTTCTCTGTCCAGGCAGTCATGCATTATAGCTAACTTCAGTTGTGCCCCTGCATGCCTTTTGCTTGCATTTATGCTGAGGTTTAAATCTTGTCTTTGGCTATACTCTTTGCAAGAGATTACAAGATCAAGGCCTCAGTAGGCAGTGTGAACAGACATTTTGTCTATCAGCTAAAGCTCAAGATGGCTAAAACAGCTCTTTTAGTCTTCTCTACAAGCCTTCTTTGCTGCATCCTTTTTTGATCACTGTGGACAATGTCATCTTCTTGCCTGTCGCGGAGACCCAGAACCTGTGTGTCCACTCCAGCCTCGCTCTAGATCCTCACATCAAGGCTATGGGTAAACCTTGTTGATTCTTCCTGAATACTTTCTTTAAAAGATGGGGTTTGTTTCCTGTCAGTTCTCACTTTTCAAATTCATGTTACAGCTTGATTGCTGAAGTTTCTTTTTCTTCATTTTAATAAAACAGAGTCTTTCCTTGTTCATATCCACTAAGAATAGATTGTTTTCGTCTCCTAAAGCTTTGGCATGATATTATGGTTTTCATCAACTTTCTCCTCTGTTGCATCAAATATTTCTGTATGCTTTCTCCACTTTCTTAGCCTTTTCCTACCCTACCTACCAGCTCCCATTTTCTATCCAGGTCTGAGTAGTCACGTCCGCTTATGTTGACATTACTACTTTCTAGATTATCAAATGCTCATCTATGCTTTTTTCAATGCTCTTATTCATGAAGTGTCCCCTAAGGTATCTGTAGAATTAATTTATCTTTCTTTAAGATATTTCATGACATTTTCCTTTTCTGTATAATTTTAGTAAATAACTAAAGTAGGATTACTTTTAGATTGCTCATTGCTGACACAAGGATCTCTTACTCTCTCTGTATCTTGCCCTAAGTATAGTTTCAGTCATCTTTAGCCAATGTAATACCACACTACTGCCAAAAGATGTGGTCCTACCCCTTGCTGCGTGTTCCTGCCACCACCATGGTGTTTGGATTCCTGACCATGTAAGCTGTGTGGCAATCTGGACCAGCTGAAAATTAACCATGATAAAAAAAAAAAAAAAAAAGACAAAAAAAGAAAGAAAAATTAAGTAACTGTTGCTTGTAGCTGGATCACTGCTCTGTTTTGTTTGGTTGTGGTGCTGATACAAGGGAGATGGTTGGAACATGCTGCCCCTTTTGGCCTTGGTACAGACCTAAGTTGGCTTAAGCAAAGCATGAAACTGCACCTGTATGAATAATGTAAGTTATTCAAGGAGGGAATTGTATCCTCCTGTCATGTTTGCAGTGCCTGTGGCTCCTGGCTCCCTAATACTACTAATGTATCCCAATTAAAATACTGTATGGATTTTCTGATTTAGAGTTTACTTGTCTAGTCTGATAAATGCTTCTTTTTATTGTATATTAAACTTCAGTGTGTTCTGTTTGTCATTACAGGTCCATTCCCTGTAGTCAGTTTGATGGTGGGATCTGTTGTATTGAGCATGGCCCCTGATGATAATTTTCTCATAGACAGCAGTAATGCTACAGGGACTAATGTTACTGGGACACTGATAGACACTGAATCCCGAGATGCACAGAGAGTGCTGATTGCTAGTACACTCACATTTCTGGTTGGAATTTTACAGGTAAAATAGTTGGCTTGAGGACACAAGGTTGATACTGCTTTAATTTTAATGGGAAAACACAGCATGCAAATATGTACTTGGGCAGTAAGACATTTTCCTGTAGTAAAACACTCAAATGAAGAAAGTAATCTCAAACTCCGAAGAGCTTTTGGGGGATTATTCTTCTTATCCTGGGCAGAGTCTGTGGCAGCAGATTGCAGACCAAGAGACCTGCATGAAACTAAGTGCTAATGGTGTGTATCCTGGAGCAGCCACTCACATGTTTCTTCAGGTCTCCTTTATTTCCTCGGATGCACAATATTAAGCTACACTAGGTGGCAATAGGGAAATGTGGTCCTTAGACTCTCGATCAACAAAACCAAAAGAACAAAGCATAAGAAATCACCAAATAAAAGTGTCCCTTTTTGTTGTTTAGCAAGCTGTTATTCTTCATGTTTTTTCCAGGTAATATTTGGAGTCCTTCAGATTGGTTTCATTGTGAGGTACCTTGCAGATCCACTCGTTGGGGGATTCACAACTGCAGCTGCTTTTCAAGTGTTTGTGTCACAATTGAAAATAGTCCTAAATGTTTCAACAAAAAACTATAACGGTGTCCTTTCCATAATATATGTAAGTACGTCCTACCAATCTGTTTTGGTTTTATGCCGTAATTTTTATGTGATCATCTTCTGCATCCATTTCATACAGGAATGGTCCATGTATATGGTAGTAAGTATAGAGTATTCCCTTAGTTCACACTGTCATGAAGATCTGCTACTGTTCATTTATAGCTGCACAGCTCTAAGTAGCTGCTTTTGGTATTTCCCAGACAGAAAGTCAATTGTCATCTTGAAGTTTTTTTTAGACAGGGCGGGTTTTCACATAAAGTTTAAATGTAATTATCCAGCAAAACTGTTATTCTTCTCTAGGTTGTCACTTCTGGAGACTACTTTCTGTCCCACCCCTGCTTTCTGTCCCACCCCTTCTTTCTGTCTTATTGTGGAGGATATTCCATCATTTCTTAACATTGTCAGGTCATCTCCCAAAGCTGATTGGTCCCAAGCCTCTTTACTCTTAAACCAGCAGGTCATTCTGGTAAAGGGCATCCTTTTCCATTCCACACTGTAGCCATAGTGGTGAATACCTAAAGAAGGATATGGATTCCCACCCTGCTGCCAGGTACCTACTGGTTAGTTAAGGTGAGGCTAAATGCTGTCACAACTCCATTTGTTGAGCTTAGAGAAAATGACCAAGTGGAGAAATGTCTTGGCTGGATTACAGAACTACTGAATTCCTGGAGGTCTTGTATTATGGAATCGTTTCCTTCCCTGGAAAAATTACTGAGAGTTTTGTCCCTAACTTCAGCATGAAACTATCCAGGTTCATGGTATTTTAGATCTCCCATAGCACTTCATATCAGAATTGCAGATTTCTGAAAGAGGTTGTTCTACATGAAAAAATGTATTTACAGATTTTACATGCCCGTCCAGGCAACCAGACCAGCAAAAAATACATTAGACATCTAGATCAGCAATAATAGAATGAACAGAACTGCAAACAGCAAAGTTTAGGGAAAAAAATGGTGGATTATTGGGGCGGGAGGAAGTATTATGTTATCGGCCTTTTCAGAATTAATGAAAACTTTTTCCTTCAAAGCAAGGAAAATCAGATGAGACAAAGTACTAACAGTCTTTACAGCAGACCTGTCAGGGTGATGGACTTGTTAATCCAGCAGGTTTTTCTATCTCTATCTTTTATATTTATTGAAGGGTGATACATTTTTGAAAAGGAATTACATGGTTCTTCCAGCTCCCTCAAGCCTGAGTGGAATGCTGACTTTTTAGGTTAAAGCTCACAGCTTCTGAGTTCTTACAGGTAAGCCATCAATGTGTTTGCAGAAGTGTGTAGAGCAAAGAAATTGTGATTTCTGGTGTGCTCAACCAGTGACTTGCTGCACCAGCTTCAGCCAGTTTTGGACTTGCTTCAGAAGTGGTGTTTAACAAACTGCAACACTAAGCATCCAACACTAGCAGAATCCACAACCCCAAGTGAGGAAATTACCGTTCCCCTGTGAACGGAGGCAGCACGAATGATGGTCAGTGAGAATGGGAGTCATGGTAAGCAGTACAACGGGCAAGAAGTGGCTTCAGTCACACGATGAAAGGCATCTGATTCAGTGTTTCAGGGAGGCTTCTTCTTTAGCTTAGAAAACATAGCTGATTAAGCACTTACTTAGATGTTTTATTTCAACACCAAGGAATGGTAGTAGTGGTACTGCTGCTGCAATCCTCCCCTCGCTTTTAAACTGACAGTTCAGTATTTGGGGAGCTAACCAGGATGCAGGAAATCGATTTCTAACCTATTTTCTAACAGATCATTCTGCTAAAGCTGTTTCGCTGTGCATGGAATGATTAAATTTTTTGGAGATGGGGCAAGTGAGAATTACACTGATGCTTAGGAGGATGACAGAGGAGCATTTGTAGTTTTTCTGTAATGAGCACTTCATGTTTTCTCTGTACACTTACTTGCAATAAACAATAGGACCAAGCAAGGGCACAGCAAGGATACAGAAGGGAGCTGCCTATACCAGCCCAGTTGTGAGAGTCCTCCAGCATGGGACTGAACTCTGCTTAGAGGGTTAATATACCCTAAGGTGAGGATTAGTGACTGCTTTTCTCAAGCGTAGGATTCTCCACAGCCTGGCAGGACCCACATATTCACACTCATTCTCTGTATGTCAGCAGTGGAAATAGGAAACGTATAATCCACAGACCATATGTACTAGGTACATAGTGAACTAGTTTTGGCCATGTGTCTGCCAGCTGTCCTTTGAGTAGAGAAATGAAGATCTCCCTTGCTTCCTTGGACAAACTGAAGAAGCTATAGGTCTTCCCTTCCTTGCTCCAAGAAAGGGTAGAGGTAATAAAACACAGGTAGGGACTTAACTCTTTACTTAGTATCAGTTTCCTAAAAATCAGTGAGCAGAAGTGCCCTGTGTGGATATTTCTTGCACTTAAACTTTTTCAGTTAAATTCACCATTAAATCCATTCACTGATTCTGTAGCAGCTTGACAGCATGTCAAGAGAGGATATCTCAGCCTATCCTTCAGGAGAGGGTTACTCTCCTGAATGAACAAGTAACTCAGCCTCCTCCAAACCCCCATGCATCTTGGATCTTTTAATGAGCATTTTCCCATCCTTAAAAGGGACATAGGCAACTTTTATGTTGTCATTTTTTATTTTTCAGACTCTTATTGAAACATTTGAAAAAATTGGGACCACCAATATTGCAGATCTTATTGCTGGACTGCTCACCATTGTTATCTGCATGGTAGTTAAAGAAGTAAACGATCGGTTCAAACACAAGATACCTATACCTATACCAATAGAAGTTATTGTGGTAAGCAAAAGAGTGTAACAAAACCTGATAACAGAGAAAATAGATGGGGCTGGCTACAGGAAGACAAGAACCCTTTTTAAGTTTCGAAACTGTTGTTTTGTTTTATTACAGACAATAGTAGCCACTGGCATTTCATATGCTGCTGACTTCGAGAAAAAATACAACGCAGGCATTGTTAAGAGCATTCCAAGAGGGTGAGTGCCTTTGTTTTCTGGGAAATAGGTAATATTTTAAGTGGCTAAAAATGACAGTGGTAAGAGAAAACATGTAAAAGAGAAATTAAGAGCTGTAACCTGAGTTTAGAACTCAGAGCTGGTGATTTCCTGAGTTTTACTTCTGGCTCTGTCGAGTATGCCACCCAAATATGTTGCCTGGCTTTCCTTCATTTGTAAAATGTCTCCCAGATTCATGAAGTTCACCTGAGAATTAATTGCTTCATAAGGTGAATGTATGACTATGAAAAAATGTAAAAAAAAAAAAAAATTGGAAAAAAATAGGATTTTTACTAATGGAATTCTGCATAGATTTAGTTTCTGTAGACCCAAGTTATCCCTCCCACTGCGGTTCATATTCATGCCGCTAATATTATCCCAATCAATCTTGTTACTTCCGTAGTCATAAGAGCAAGGATGTTGAGGATTGCACTGGTAGAGACTTTCACTTGAAAGACTCAGAGCACTTCACAGTAGTAACCTTCACATTCCATTTGGTATTCAGGGCTTGATTAATTAAAATTTGAGGAAACACAGTAGGGGATAAAATGTTTTTGGATGTTCTGAAGAAGTATGTTAACAATAGTATGAAGTGTCATTAACGTGTTTATGTAATTCGTCATACTATTCAATACATCCTTTATTCAATGCTTCAAAAAATGTACTTTTTCACTTTGCTATCATAAGGCCAAATCTCAGTCATGCTGAGAACAATGAGAGCTTTGTTGCTGATTAATAGCATCAGGATTTGGGAGAGCTAGATAAGCGTGTTCTGTATGTCAATGGGCTGTTTCCACCTTTTTATTAACTTGAAACATTACACTTCATATTATAAGCAACCTGTATGCCTCTGCCTCAAACTCCTTGACAATTCTAGTAAGAACAGAATTTGATCAAAGATGATAACACTAATATATTTTCTAAATGCTAGATTTTTGCCTCCTGAACCTCCAGATGTCAGTCTGTTTTCCCAGATGATAGCAGCCTCCTTTTCCATTGCTATTGTTGCTTATGCTATTGCCGTATCTGTGGGGAAAGTATATGCAACCAAGTATGACTATGCTATTGATGGAAACCAGGTATGTATAACCAAAAGAGTTTATAGACATAGTGAATGTAAGTTCTGTTTCACGTAGCCAAATGAAAGAAAAATCATCCACACATATTTTCCAGACTAAAGCTGAAGTATGACAGGAGAAATTCTTCTGGGAAAAAAAAAGCTGAAATGGCCATATATTACCTGACAAATTTACCATATAGAGAGGAGCCAGATGTGCTCTATCTTAAGTATGGGCTTTTAATGAAATTAATTCCTTTTGTATCGCCTCAGTGACCCAAGTAGCTCCGAAAAGGTAACTAAAGCTAAGCACTGCATAGGGGATTTTCTGGTGATGTCAAGTTGACATGGCCAGCTTTAGCAACCTGCTTTCCATTTCCACTTGTAAGGCATATTTTGAGGTGTGCTTCTGGGGATGAGGGGCAAGTTTAAGTTAAGAAGTTCCTCTGGACAGCTTTATTTAGGCTTAGGCTCTGTGAAGGTTTTGTATTAGTTGAACCTTTCAGTTAGGGCATGATTTAATCCCAACAGAATAAATTGTTGTGCTTCTCAGCATGACACCAGTTACATCAATATGAATGTATTTTACCTGAAGAGCTAAGTCCTGCAGCTTCACAGAAGTAAATGCTCACCAGCATATCAACATCCTTGGGTGGCATGGTTTAGTGGGAGGTGTCCCTGCCCATGGCAGGGGGTTTGGAACTAGATGATCTTAAGGTCCTTTCCAACCCTTACTATTCTATGATTCTCTGATTCAATAACTGTCTGCACCAAATGGCTGAATTGCTTTAATCATTGGTTTCTAAAGGCTAGAACGTCATGGGCTGCGCATTCACAAGCTCTTAGAGGATTCCTGCAGTTGTTCAGTGTCTTCACCAGGGGTTATGTGACTTGCCCATGGGTGTGGGAGTGAAAATGTCAGAAAGCTTCCTTGTCCTGCATTTATGCTAATTTTTAATTTTCTCATTTGAACAGATGAGAAAATGCACTCACTACAATAAATAGATAAGCTGAGTACTTTGTTTAATGTGTCCTTTATTTTAGTACTAATGGATTACATAAAGATTGATTTTGGAAAAACTTCTGCAGTATGTAGCAAAATATACTTCTGAACATGATGGTCACTTTACAATACACAAAGTTCATATCTGGTAACACTTTGATTTAAAGTTGCCTAAAATCCATTGACTTTCAGTTTAATAAATCTGAACGAGTAACACAGGTTGCTGGAACTGCTGTTTATGCTGTTCTTTCGAGGAATGTGCTGTTCTGCCAGCGCTGATGTGCTTCGAAGATATTAATCAAATATTGTAGTAGTAGAATTACTGTCTATAAAAGCAAAGTGCCTTCCTTTCAATACTATACTATTAATTTTGTGCATAACAAAGGTTAAATGCAGACATGAATGAAGGACAAATAGTTTACTTGAATAGGAGAAGTTAAAATCATAGCAGCAGGTAGTGAAATAGTTTTGAAGGACAGGTCAATACTATTGTCTGCCATGTTTATTTTGTCTACATATATGCATAGACCATTAAGATCTAAGAACGCTAAGAACAATACTTACAGCATTTTCTTGCAGAGCACAGCTGTTTACACAGGAATAGGTCCTTCTGTTAAAGAATATAACTCCAAAATCCTGCTCTTGTAGTTGGAGCTGAATGAAAAGCTTACAGGAAATTTCATTTTGGAGAAAAGAAGGGAGAGGGCAAAAACCAAATCTTAAATTGTATGTTTAAAAATTTGCAGTGAGTGAAAAGCTCTCGTGACACTGCTGGCTTGGTGAAAACAATGTTTCTGTCAATTATATGGGGTTGCAGGCAGCTCTCAAATGCCTCATTTCCCAGCAGAGGAATGGCCCAGATCCCAGGACATAAAGGCCCCAGGGTCCTCGTCACTTGTGCACAACAACCAGCATCAGTAGATGCCAGCATCTGTGACCCTGGGGCAAATCTATGAGAACGCTGCCTGGGACTCAGCGTGAGTTCATTGGGATGTTCAGAGTGAAAAACTTCTGGCTCAATAACCTAGATGTTTTCAGTGAAACTGTTTTATTGCAAAGTTCCTGATTAGTTCTACTAATAATACAATGCTTTGCATTAATGAAAGGCTTGTCTAAACTCAGACTTTTGCACTGATTAAAATTATTTGTTTAGCTGATGATGCTTGGGAGTTAAATTTATACAAGTTCTTGATGCAGCTGTATCAGTATAATTGTTAGAAATGTTAGGTTGGATGACACTGATGGAAGTAAACTTTAAATGTCTTTAGACTGAGATGAGTATGTGCATGCTAGGGAGAGTCTATCAATCAACTTCATTGTATTGGTTCCCAAACACAGGTAGTTACACTGGCACAAGAGGAATTTGTGTAAACATTTAACAGCTATTACTAATCCATACTCTTCTCAACACTATTGTGCTATCTACTTTATAAACTGAAAAATACTGTCATTCTCCATGGCAGAATTGTCTTCAGGCATCTGTATTTACAGCATCATCCAATTATCTTTCAGGAATTTATTGCCTTTGGGATCAGCAACATTTTTTCAGGTGCCTTTTCTTGTTTTGTTGCAACTACTGCTCTTTCACGGACTGCAGTCCAGGAAAGTACAGGTGGAAAGACTCAGGTAATGACCTCTTCTTACTGCCACTGAGCACAGGTAATCTCGTATAAGGCACAGCTTTCACATTGGGTAGAACGTAGTCCTAAACTGATTGCATTGCTGGCACGTGGAAAGCTACAGGTATCTTAGCTAGCTGCTTGTGCTCTGGTAGTGAATAACTTCTGGAACCCTGCCAGAAGAGGGCAATCAAGTTTTACATGGCATGACTTACATTAGGGGTCAGAAATGCTTCAAGCTTAATTCCCCAGAATTTCATTCCCAATTAAGGGACTGAATTTGTCACAGTAGGAATTCAGGATGAGGGAGGAAGTCCTCTCACAGCTGCCTATGAGATATGCTGGCCTGAGCAGCCCTGTTATTTGCCATTCATCATCTGCCCATGTGCTACCTTTCTCATGTTGAGTAAGCTATGCTGGTTTACAGTACTACAGCTTTGCATTCTTTAACAGAGGAGAGCAACATGTTATCCAGCAGGCCCTTTCCCGGCTGACGCGCAGACCCCGCTCCTTTCATTTGTCTCTGCAGTGCAACCCCTCCAAGAGCTACTACCTTGCATGCAGTTGTTTATTCTACCTGCTTAATTGAATTTTCTCTGTGTTAGCTGAAGTGTATAATAATGGTCCACATGTGCCTAAGCACAATGGCAATTTGGCAGGTCTCCTTGTTCCTAAAGAGGTGTAAAGTGAAACTAGTTGTGCATTTTCCTCTGTAATCCTAGAAACATAAGATAGAGTCTTAATAAATTCATTTCCTATAAACACTCTGTTTCTCCCCAGGTTGCTGGTATAATCTCAGCTGGGATTGTTTTGATTGCCATTGTTGCCCTGGGGAAATTGCTAGAGCCCTTACAAAAGGTACCGTAATTGTCCTCTGCAGCACAGCCAATAGCACTAATCAGGCACCCAAACGCTCAACTTTGATGGGCAGGATTAATAGCCCTGTTTAAACTATGGTGACTGATACCAGACAAGGCCCTGGTTTACAGTGTTGAGCGCTATCTTAATATGCATCTCTGCTTGTGAATGACACTTTTTCATCATTTTTCCTCACAGTCAGTGTTGGCAGCTGTAGTCATAGCTAACTTGAAAGGAATGTTCATGCAGGTGTTTGACGTTCCTCGTCTGTGGAGACAGAATAAAGTGGATGCTGTAAGTAACCTATTTTTTTCCTTTTTCCTGAATGTTGTCTGGTTTTCTTTTTGCCTTTTAATACCATCCAAAATTCTCTTTACTACCACATACACAGAATTTTTGTAGAGTTAACATCAATTAAAAATCCAGTTTAGAGAGTTTTACATAGTATTCTGCTTGTCTTTTTTATTCCTTATGCCTCACAGTAAGGGTTCCAATCAGGCTATTTCTGTGCAGTGATGACTACTTCATAGCAATTACCATAGTTTACAGCACTCTTGTGTTGATATGGCTTGGAAATCACAATAAAGATAGCCTGTTGCCACCTTTACCATTCTGCTTTTATCTTTTGCCCAGTTTAAATGGGTCAGAAAAGCTGACCTTTTCTTAATTCATGTACATATATTTATGTTGTTACCACATTAGCATCCCATTTGCCTGGATAATCTCAAGTAGTCCTCAGAAAATATGCTTTCTTGTTGTAGCAAGACTAATCCAAGCTAGAATGTGGATTCATTTGGCATGCTAAGGGATATATAAACAGGCTTTTCTTACAAACCATTATACTTGCTCACATCCAACTGTGTTTTCTATGGAATAGACTTTGAGTGTGGCTGTTAGGGCAGGAAAAGATTGCATGCAGTCCTTACTATGCTTGGTTTTACAGTCATTGGGCAGTACCTGTCTTAGGTAGATCTGAACAGTTTTAGTCAATCATTTAGTAGTTTTCTTCATAGGTAAAAGATCCTATTGACTGCAGGGAGAAGTGCAGACACTCAGCTTTCTGAAAGATTGGGTCCACTGGGTGTTCTGCCTGGGCAGTGACGTAGGAAGGAACTGAGGAGCCCACTTCAGCTGTTCTGCCTGAATATTCAGTGGAGACCTTAGAGAGTGTTGTCAACCTGTTAACATGAAATACCCCTTTTTGCAACAGTTCTGATTCTCAGATACCACTGAGGAGCTCCCTTCCCTCTCTATGTGTATGCAGATGGGGCATCTTACAGTATCTCATATCTTGGGAAAGTAAATTTTTTCCTATTTCTAATGAAGGATTAACAAAGACTGCCACCATTAAAAAGAAGAAAATACAATGGTTATCTGCATCTCCTTTAATTTCACTGAAGTAACTGGGTCCCTGAGAACTGTTGGGAATTCTGCTGTATGGAAGTGAGCTAGCTGCCAGTGTGCTATGATCGTCTCCATAGTTACATTTTTCTGCTACTCGTATTGTCTGGTCTAGCGATTCTTCAGTGTGGCAAGGAGTTATATATTATAATTAAGAGACTTTACATTTGTTATTTCCTCTCCAGGTGATATGGGTTTTTACATTTGTAGCATCCATCATTCTGGGACTTGACTTGGGATTACTTGCTGGCCTTTTGTTTGGATTGCTGACAGTTGTGCTGAGAGTTCAGTTGTAAGTAACATAGGATCAGAAATAATTGTTCTTGTTATACCATGAAAAAGGAAGACAATATGCTGAAAAGCAAGATGATTTGTGGCGGAAAATCTGCTTGGGCTTACAGAAATTGCGAAATGGATAAAATCTGTTCTTTAGAATAAAACACTGTCTGTGTGCCATCACTTAATTACACTGATAAAAGAGAAGCAACATTTTATCATTATTTATTCTATATCATGGTGAGTGCTTTGGTGGTACTTAGCCATATGTTATTTATGCATCCACATAAGTGAGTTCTAGAAAGGGATAGGAATATTCCAGATCAAATACAAAAAGATGTATGAAGGGCTTCTGTAATTAATTGATCATGATAGTAACTCTTAGTATGTAATACTAGAATGGTATGTTGCATATACCAATAACCTTTTCACTTACTGCTTATACAATACTGAGTGTATGTCTGTGAAAGGAGGAGAAAGCATGAGAATATGAGAAAAAATTGTTCTTGTGGCTGATGTGTTGCTGGTTAAAGAACGTATGGTAGTGGAATGGTGAGAAAAGATGGCTTTGCAGAATCTTATTTGGCCATCATGTTACTTTTCATTGATCTTTTCTCTGAAAATACAACATAACTGCTTTCCTTCAGTCTAGAGAGTATGGTTACTGGCAATACCAAAGAACAGTTGCACTGTCGGCAAATGCATAAAAATAAAGCTTTGCAAGAGTTGCTGCATGATAGTAGATTATAAAAACTGGAATTTGAAGAGCCTCAAAACCCAAAAATTCCCAAATTCAACACAGATACGTGAAGTTACCATTAAAAGGAAGGTGAGGCTTTACGAACCTCAAAGCAATTTGCTTTAGCTGTTAAAAATACGTATGGAGACTGCAAAATATTTTGATTTGTTAGCAACGGAAGTCAAAATGAAAAGGGCTGGACAAAAAGTTGTAAGCAATCTGAAAAGCATGTCAATGGATTGTTTCAGTTGATCTGAACCAAAGAAAGGATCCGTTTTTCAGAGTAAAAAAAAGGTTTTTTAATTGAAACCAAACTAATCTGCTTTTAAAACGTTTTTCTGGTTTGGGAAACAAACGGAACAAGTTCTTCATTCGGCTCTACATAAAAATGGTGCAGCAAGTAGGCCGAGACCATGGTATCTTGTCTTTGAAAAGGACCATTCACTACAAATCAGAAAAAGACACAGTGGCACAAAGCAGATACAACACTTTTGCAGTGAGACTTGGTTTGACAGAAGGCAGCAGACTACAAGTGTCTATGAGTTTGTATGCAGCAATCCATTCAATTCTGTGAATGCCTAAGCATGACGTTTACCTTCACTGTCTTTTCGTTTCTGTTAGTCCTTCATGGGGTGGCTTTGGAAACATTCCTGGCACAGATATCTATAAGAAGGTCAAGGACTACAAAAATGTAAGTCATTGCTGAGTTGTTTCCATTCAGTCTACAACCTACTGTAAGACAAAGTTGTGCGTATTGTGGACAACTTGAATTTGGAAGTGGAGTGCTCAAAGGGAACAAGTTTCAGGACTGAATTCTGGATCCAGATGGTTGGTCCATATTGCATGCTAGGGCTGTAAGCTTCTAAAAACTACATCACCTCAATTATCAGCAAAGATATGCCATTTTGTGAATTAGATAGGTAGTTGAATTTTTGAAACAGTTGAACTGCTTCTTATTAGCCAAAATATGGTTGTTGCTGCTTAACCTTATATTCTTTGGCATCAGGTTATAGAACCAGAAGGTGTGAAGATTCTCAAGTTCTCAAGTCCAATTTTTTATGCTAACATTGATGGACTGAAAAGCAGCCTCAAATCCACAGTAAGTGATAATGTGATGGATATGGATGCTTCTTAACTGTCTTTGGGATTTCCTCAGAATTTTATCTAGGTAAAGTTAAATAATTCTGATCCTTTTCCTGTAGGTGGGATTTGATGCAGTCAAGGTATATAATAAGAGACTCAAAGCACTGAGGAAGATACAAAAGCTAATCAAGAAGGGGAAATTAAAGGCTACTAAGGTAAACTGGTTTTTTTTTTTTAGTTTCTATTATTTCTCAAAGGATTACTGTTACAGCTTATTACTTGAGCCTTAATTATGAGTTCCTCTATACTCATCTCTAAAATAGGGATGGAAAAGTGTGACTTACTACCATGGTAGGAAGTCTGGGACTGCAGAAGACTTAGCAGAGCAGGACACCTATTGCCAAAGACCTCACAGATCCAGGCAGCTCTGACAGTCATAGTGTTAACAGGAGTGGAAGCAAGATCTTACCTCTTACCTGATCTTACCTCTACCCCTCACCACCTCAGATTATCTTTGTACGGTAAAAATTGTGTCTTTTTCATGGGCACATGCTCCTGTTATCCAGCTTTTGATGCACAGGTAAGCTGTATCAGTTGCCTGGTAGACATAGCCTTCCATATCCTCCTTAAAAGCAGCAGCCACTGTGGTCTCACAGGTTTCACTCTCGAGCAGCAGTTCCTATCTGAATTCCCCACCTGGGACTTGAAACTGCTTGATTTTATAGAGAGTCCTCTGTGCACTGTTACGCTTCCCTGTTCTTTGATGGGGTCATCAACACCTGGTCTGCTGGGTGCCTGGGACCTTCAAAGCTGGAAAGGGAGTCCTTTCAGCATTGGTGACCAGCAATCTTGAGGCTGGTAGGAAGGAAAAGAAGAAATCTGTTTGATTTGTTTACTTGGTTCACAGGACCTTCATGGTCTGAGAATGAGGAGAAGGATGAATATGTGACCTGCTTAGTCACAGGGAATGGCTGCTTGCCTTATAAAGTGGTGATAGTTATGCTAACCACATTACCAGGGGTCGGAAGCAGGGGGTATTGGTCACAAATATCCACCTTGTTCATTCCTGAAACAGAAGGTATCACAAGGAAGTATTTCCTGTAACTCCAAAACTTTTTCCGTGGTTAAATACTATATTCCATATATTGTCTGTGCATTAGAATGGCATCATCAGTGAGCCTGGTGTTAATAATGAAGCTTTTGAGACTGATGAGGAACCTGAAGACAACAATGATCTTCAAGTTCCTACCAAAGAAGTAGAGATCCAGGTGGACTGGAATTCAGAACTCCCAGTCAAAGTAAACATCCCCAAGGTGCCCATCCACAGTCTCATTCTTGATTTTGGAGCAGTAACCTTCTTGGATATTGTGGCTGTGAGATCAATAAAAACGGTAAGGGCAGCTTTTTTTCTGGGGTTCCATGAAAATGAAACTAGTCATTAGTATGTAAATCAAGAGCTGAAGTTAATTTCTGGGGTTTTAGAAGTCTATTGTTGACAACTACCTTCAAAACTCATACAACAAGATGCAGAATATTGCTGTGTGCCTATTTTACATGGGAAAAAAATGCAAATGCATTAAAAGACCAATATGAAGGTTGCACAGTCAAGTAATCTAAAATTAGAACTGCAAAATGTGGTCCCCTTGTATGCATATGATATGAAATATTTTAGTGATGTATTTTCTTTCCACATGCCTCCTGCTTTAAGCTGGGCACAGGATGATGCACGCTCAACACAGAGGTAGTAAAAAGTTCATCCTACCATCACTTTTTGGTCTTCAGCCACAAGATGTATTTATTCATTCAATATTATTTAAATTATGAAGGAAAGAAGAATGATTCATTTCTTTATAGAGTTTTCTGTAGCTAATATCAGAGCACTTCATCAACATTCATTAATTCATCTTCAAACATCACACTATGTAAGGAGATAATGTTCCTAGTTTAAGGAAGGGTAAATGAGGTGAAGAGATTAAGGCCAAGTATTTCCAGTATTTTTTGGTGTCCTGTTGCAAGTATGTAGGACCAGATTGTTCAGACTTTAGTCTTTTGTGATACTTTGTATGTTCAGATTGGGTGTTTTCACTAACGTCATTTTGCAATTGGGACTGCTTAACCTATCTATAGACCAGACCTTAGATTACCAAGACTCTAGTTTATCAATGAACAAAAGGAGATGGAATAAGCAATCACCTCTGAAAACACTGTTTTAAGAGACTGGCCTGCCACCAAGGAGGCAGGCGTAGAATCCAGTATCCCACCTTTTAACTACCTGAAATACAAGAATGCTGTGTCCCTTGCTTCAGCCTTCTGCCTAGTTTTGATTCAGTTCCAGCTTTTGAGACAAATGAGATATGGGGTCCACAGACATGACTCTTTCCGTATGCATCTTTTTCGTCCAAGAACAGATCCACCTGGCTCATCGCACGAGGGGAAAAATCTGTGCAGACAAATTTGCATGTGCCAATGAAAGATTGTGTCATAGCACACATAAGGGGGGAAATAAAGCTTGCTCAGGCCCACATGGTTCTTACATGATTATTCATATTATGAAAATGGAACAAGAACCTTAATAGGCAGTAATGTATGTATGTGTAAAATGGATAGTTCCACTTACATAGTTAAAAATAGGAAACTTCAGCAACTTAACTACTGATCTTTAAGCAAAGTATAGCAGTTCCTTATTTACCATGAATAGACAAAACACACAATTTGGAATGAAGACACTCAGAAACAAATGAAGGATGTATTTGTGTGCCTGTACAGTACCTATACAGACATATATACACGCATGCACTTTCTCCTTACAGACTTTGTCCCTGTTGCAAACTTTTCCCTTTTTTTTTTAGATAATTCGGGAGTTTGAGAGAATCGATGTGAGAGTGTACTTTGCTTCATATCAAGGTAAACATCCAAGTATTTCTACTACCATTCGTGCAGAGAATAAAATGAGAAGGGATGAGACAGGATCTCTACGTGTGTCTGTGGCAGCATTTGTTCGAATCAAAATGTCAATTATGACACTGATAAACATGATGGGCTGTGGTGGCACACAAAGAACAGTGGGGTTTAAAGGAAATATGGAAAGTAAAAGTCAAGACAAAGCTATGATTGATTTATTTGCCTGTACTTTTGATTTCTGATAGCTGCAACCATGTATTTTGACATTTCTTAAATTACTTCAAATTGTATTAATCTGTTATGACTTTCTTTTATTCAGACAACCTTATATCTCAACTGGAACGGAGTGCCTTCTTTGATGACACTGTCAGGAAAGACATATTCTTCTTGACTGTCCATGATGCTGTGCTCTATATAAGGAATCAAATGACATACAGTGAAAACCAGGATCCTATATTTGAGAAGGTATCCAGTAGTACATTTCCCTTCCTTCTGTCATTCATTCTTGCCATTTCCATTATAGCATGGCATGACTGAAAATTAGCCATAAAGCTGTAGTAAAAAAGTGGGAGTCTAGTAAATTGGACAGCTTCTGTAGTACGTGAATATTTTGCTAGATCAAAGGAAGGGTTTATCTACCCCAGGACCTTGTTAGTGGAAAGAACACGAGAAAGAGGACATACGGAGAACACTTCATCCTAAGACACATTTTCCAGTTTCTGAAAACTGGCAGCTTAAGAACTGCCTTAGCTGGAGGTTTGAGCCATTATATTTAATTGACACAGATGGAGTTTTCATCAATGTGTCTGTCATACCCCTTCTGGAATCACTTTACATGTTTTAGCTTGACACTATCCCGTAGAGATCGGGTTTGTAATTTTAAATGTGTTATGTGACAAATATTTCCTGTTTGTTTTAAGCCTGTTGGTTTTCTGGATTGTTAGCTGCAATGAATAATCATTCCCTGCTCTCTTTCCCAACACTATTAATAATTTCATATGCCTCTGATCTAAGATGAAGAGTCCCATTCTGCTTGGTGTGAGTGTGTATGGAAGCTGTTCCACACTAGTGTTCATGCCTACTGCCCTTCTCTGTGCATTTCCTAATTGCATTCTGTGTTTTAAGATACTTCGCAGTAATAAATCAGTTACAATGATACAGGCAACACATAACTCATCATGTTTCTTAATTTCTTTCTGTCAAGATTTCGCTCATGCACGAGTCTAAACAGCCCATAGAATTCACAGAAACAAGCCAGCCTGATGATGAACTTGATGTTCAGGAAGAGGTATGCACTTTAGAACTGAATGTGTCTATTACTTATATAGTGCTGCTGCCTTCATCCCTTTATTTGTAGCACTGAGTCATGCTATGAGACTATGACAGATGAAGAGAGCCCTCAACAGTTTTTTTTTCTCCATAAATAAATAACCTCTCTGGGTACGTGAATGTCAGCACCTAGTGGAAGAAGTCTTGAGATATAGTAGGTTATATGTGCACAAGCATCTCCACTGTCATTTTAGGACTACTTTTGCCTTACTCAGGCTTACACACAGACAACCATGAGTTAGGTGCCTAAAAGAAGACTTTGTAAAGCTTGAGGCTTCCAAGTCCAAAATTATGGTCAACTTCTCCCCTTCATTCCTCCTTTTAACACAACAGACACTTCCTTACACAATCTGAGCATTTTACAGGAAGCTGCAGCAAAGCAGTGTACTGAACATAACTACCATGCAACAATACCACTAAAGCAATACCAGGGTATTTTGTATTTACAGGTTGCTGACAGAAAAGAAAGCAGCACTTACTGCTAAAATAACAGCCAATAAAATAACACAAGCCACTTTCTCAGAACGGGGAGATTGAGCTAAATGCCCTTTTATTGCCTGAGGTGATGCATCAATACCTCAGAACATTCCATGATTACTATCTGTCCCTCCTATACTGCTACTGTGATACTAGTCAGAACACCATTCTTAATTCCTGATCTAAAATGGGTAGCACCCTGTGCTTGGCCTCTCTGATCCAGCAGCACAAATGTTGTGATCCTTCTCTTGGTGATGCTCCAGCAAAATGCTGCAGCAAGCTTGCTGTGTATGTGGGATGTAGAGGTTCCTGGAGGGAAGATGGTAAGAGGTTGTGGCCGGGGAGAGGTTCTCAGCATCACCCTGCATTGTAGTTTCTACCACAGCATGAAGTCCCATAGGAAAAGGAAATGTCATCCCTGAAAGCAGATTGGTGAGAGGAGAAATGGAGACCCTAAGAAAATGCCTTTCAAACTTCATCAGGGCTTGGTCACTTGATTGGGATACTCGGTATCCCTCATTCACCCCTTCCTCTTTTGGTTGGTATGAATATTGCAAGAGATGCAAATATTACTCTTTACCACTAACATGGGGAGAAGCACTTCCAACTCCTCTGTAAGTCACAGCACAGAAAAGAATGAAAGACTAAAAAAGATAGGAAGACACCATGATTCTGTAACAGAATCATTTGGGAATGGAAGGCCAAAGAGACTCTAATTCTGATTTCTATTCACAGGATTCATTACATGTTTATATTATTGTCATTAAATAAGAAACCAGACAAAAAACTTCTGATCAGAGGCCAAAGAGTGTTCTGGGAGGTTTCTGTCCTCCACCTTTATAGCCACATTTTGAAGGTGAGAGCTAGTAACCTTCAGACCTGCAGCTCCCTGGCTGAACTGTCCAAAGCAGACACAAGTCAGAGGGCAGCTGCCCTCAGAATAGTTACTTTCTCTGAGGCCACATTGAACATGGTAGTTTTTAGTTGGCATATATACAAGCATTTCATTTTCCAAGTGGTGTGGACGCAGCACTAACTATGGCCTGTTTCTTTCCACCTTTTCAAAACTATTTCACTAGGCTATGCGCAGACTTGCTTCATGAAGATGGGCCGCTGGTATTGTCCTACCTGTGAACTCACAGCAGTATTTATCCGCCAGTACTATATAAGAATTTTCTGCAATGAAACCAATCTTTGCACTTCAAGAAAAATGATTGTTTGTGTGAATGATACAGATCTCTAGAAAACTCTGCATTTTAGCTCATGTTATCCTGGAAATACTCTCGACCTTGATTCAGCAAGCACTTTCCCATATGATGTATTGATGAAAAAATCAGAAGACTATTACAAAAGATGTACTCATTTGGGACTAGTCAGGCAGAAGGTGCATTACACTGCTTATCAGCATGTACAGGATGAAAAACTACTTTGAGGTCTGCCCAGGAGAACTGAAGAGACTAAAATCTTTGGATGGCAAGCCTTTTGTTCTGTATTTGTACCACATCTAATGAGAGGGCAGGAATTCTGGCTGGCCAAGGGTTTGGATTCTCAAACACTAGTGTGAGCATACCTGCTGACAAATCTTGATGATGTTTTCCAAGCAATTCCTTAAGTTGCTGCAGGTTGTTTGATAACTGAAACGGGCAACGGGTGTAACAGTCACACAAACAGAAAATGACATTGAACTACTATAAAACTTTAAATAGGATTAAGTAACCTTTGAATACAGGTTCATTAGTTCTGTATTAGTCCCATTGTAGCAAATTATGCACTACTATTAATGATCATCCCTAAAACAAAGTACACACAGAAGATTATTTTGGTTAGGTTATGTATCTTTCATCAAGAGGCAGATCATGACATAAATTAACGAAAACCTTAGTCCCCAAGTACTTAATGGAATCTATAGAACAGACTGCTACTGAGTGTGAGTCAGAAAGTCAGAACATGACCGAGTATAGAAGTTTGTGGGTTTATTTTTAAATGGAATAGAGGATTTTATTTAGTTTAATAGTTATATTTTTATATAGCATTTTTTTTCTTTTAATCGTCTACATTAAACTGCTGCTGTTCTTTTACATTTCACAGTCCATAATGCACAAGTGCAATAATTTACAAAAGATAAAGGATTTGACCTGCAAAACTTTAATCCTTACATTAGGGCTACATAAAAAATACATGTAGGAAATCAATGTTCTTACTTTTCATAAAAAAGAAATGTTTTTTGATGGAAAACAGACTGCTACCTTTAATTTTTTTAGCACTATATTTTCTAAATGCAGAAACCCTTGCATGGTGAGGGAACAGATAGTAACAAAAGTATAAGAAACATCCAGGTATAAAATCCCTTTCAAATTCCACAATGCGGGCTGACTGGTTTCAGTATGTTCACATATTTAAAACTCCTTATTTGACTACATCAGCAAAATTTTCCTATATCCCACTGCACAGAGAAGATTTTTGCTGCAAGTAATGTTAGCAGAGACCCTCAGGTGAAAAGCTAAGCACTAAATAAATGATTCTGTCCTAAGTGAACTCCATCAAAATCAGTGAAAAAAAGAAAATCCAATAAACTTTGTCAGTTGGACAGTATCTTACAGAATAGGTAACAGCACCAGACTGACATCTGTATTTTCTAATTGAGGCAAAAACTTCAGCCTTCATGACAGACAGTGAAGTCTTTCATCTCAAAAGCAATATAGGATTGAATTGAGGTGATACTGATGTTCCAGTCTAAGGCTGCAAGACACAGGTCTGTATTCACAGACACATGCCATCTGCATGTCTGCAGGCACCTCTGCAAGGTGAGAATGTGGCAAACCAGGCTGACCTGCACCTCCTCAGATGGAAGCATTACATTCTCTTTACACCAACGCTTAGGCTCAGCTGTTCTTATTTGACAGGTCACGCTTTTAGCACTGCCTGTCCTCATTCTCTCCCTTTCCATTTGTCAGCCTAACACAGGAGGTTGGTGCTTCTGCCCACGTTACTGGCAAAACTTCCCTACCAGGCCATGGCCCCAGCTAAAATTAGCCTGAACATTAGGCACTGTTGCCAGTGCATAAGGCCATAAACAGCGGGACAAAGCCAGCCACGTTTCTCCAAGCCTGTATTGCTTTTCTAAAGTGGATGCACATTCCATGTAAAAAGTAAAAGTAAAATATTCTGCCTGGGACTGATAAGCAAGCTTTCAGCTCATTTTTGTGCAGAATACACACTATGGAAAAGATGCAAGTGGAATTTTTTCCTCAAGAGAACATCTGCACTGTGAAGTTTGAGTGTAGATTCTTACTTGACAGAGATGTGGGTTTACACCATTTTTTGAACCTTTTCCAGTTCTTGTCCATACAGGTATTTATAAAAAGCAATTAAATATTCAACTGTCTTCCAGTTTCCTTTCCAAATGCAGCATTTCAGCTGGAATTAATTATGATAAAATACTATTCAATGCACTTATTCTTGGCCCCCATATTTCTTCCAGGCATGGTTATATTTGTTCTTAGTTTATCACAAAAACAGCATTTCACACAAAGCCTACAGTTACATAGAATATTACAAGGTGACATGCATAAGGCATTAAAATGCCTTTCACAGTGCTTTGGGGGTATGTGCTTCTTAATTTTCTATCTATCTATGAATCCCTCAAAATGAAGGATACCAAAATAATGGGTTTTGCAATGAAGCTAAAATTCTCCACAATTTTGTACTAACATCTGTGAGTAATGCAACTAGATGTGTTCATCTTGTTCCAGTAGAATGAAGAAGTGATACTTTCGTATGCATTCTGAGCATTCCCTGTGTGTCAGGTATTAAATTTGGACATTAAAGTTTTTTTACTCTTTAAAAAACCCTGTGTTTTAATAGCAATTGTACCCATTAACTAGAAAATAAAGTAGTACATACTGAAAACATGCTCCATGCATCGGCATATTTGGTTTTTTAAGACTCTCCTCTTTGTGAATTATTATGGAGAAATAAACCATATTATTGGGGGGGGTGGGTGTGGAAGTGGGAATCGGTGTCAGGTTCTCTTGGGCCTCTTGAGGAACAGCAAAGACAAGAGAGAAAACCTATCTGCCTTGAGGGGATAAGACAAGAAACAATAGGCTTAAATGGCAGCATTCAAATGTTAAGGCTATAAAGATAACGGGAGACTCCCTCTGTTAGGATACAAGGTCCCAGTCCTGGAGACGTTCAGTGAGCCAATCACCAAACCCTGTAACCTATGTTTTAATTGTACTTGTATTTTTTCTTCAGTGACAGACAGTATCCCACTGAATCACACAGCACTTACAAACTGCCAAGTTTTCACAAGTAACATAAATTAGTCTCGCGTGGTAGTGAGCTCTACTGCTGCTGGCCAAGCTGCATGGGGCTTTGAACAACCTGGTCTAGTGCAAGGCATCCCTACCCACGGCAGGGGGATGGAATTTGATAACCTTTAAGGTTCCTTCCAACCCACACCATCCTATTATGATTCTGTGACGCTTTCAGGTGCACAGCTCCATCAAGTCATCGATGTGCCTACAGCCCCGTCAGGAATATGCCGTTTCCATGGTAAACCTTGAGGTTGGCCAGCAGCAATGCAGCGAGCCCGTGTGCTTTTAGATCTGCCCCATTCCTTGGAATCCCACAGCACACCGCCCTCCCGCTGGGCCCGCGGGCAGCGCTGCTGCGACTCCCCAACAGAAAGACCCCTCTTCTTAATTCTGTCCTTCCCCAAGAAACACAGGGTCACGCCTCCTGTCTCCAACGAACCCCTCCCTGCCGCGGCCCAAGGCCACCCAGGCGAATTCCACCGGGAGCCCGTTCCAACGGGGCAGGGGCACTCGGAGCCGAGGCAGGCCCCGAGGATGACTCACAGCAGACCCACCTGCGCCTGACCGGAACGCAGATCCTGCCCCGCCACCCGGCAAGGCCCTTTTCCCCGCAGGGCCGCACCCGGCCCGGCCGCCATCTCCGCGGCCCCCCGCAGCTCACGGAACTATACAGCAGGGCAGCGGCCCTACCGACTCCTTCTCGGCAGCCGCCGCGCATTGCTCCCCGCCTCACGGCGGTGCCCGCTGCGCCGGTGCCTCGTCCCGCGGCGCCACGGCCGCTCCGCAGCCGCGCAGCCCGCGCGTCCCCTCAGGCGCTGCCCCGCTCCGCAGCCGCGCAGCCCGCGCGTCCCCTCAGGCGCTGCCCCGCTATGCAGCCGCGCAGCCCGCGCGTCCCCTCAGGCGCTGCCCCACCGCGCGCGTTTCCACGCTCCCCCGCCCGTCTCCCGGCGGCTTCTAGTTCCGGCCGCGCCCTTCCGCTCCCACAGTGCCGCGCGCCGAGCCATGGACCACAATGGTGAGGAGGGGAGAGGCCGGGGGACCCGCTCATAGCCGCTCGCACCTGCGCCCGCTCCGCGCTACCGGGCTGGGACGGGCCGGCCGCGGGGCCGCCAGCTGCGGGGCGGTGCCAGGGTGGCGGCGGGATGCGGCCCGGCGCCCGCTAACGCCGGTGGGGCCCGGGTTCGCTGCGGTTCCCCGCGGCCCGCGCGGCGCGGCCTAGTCCGTCCCCACGGCGCCGGGCTCGCGTCCCTCGCTCCCCCTGGGGAGGCGCGGCCTCCTCGCCTCCGCCCCCCCCTTCCCCCCCCGGCACCTGACGGGCCGCCCGCGCCCGGAGCCCACTCACCCGCCCCGGGGAGGGCTGCGGAGCGCGGCGGGGGCGGGCGCGGCGTCAGGCGCTGGCTGTGGCGGCTGCGCGAAGCGGGGCGGTGTGTCCGCAGCCCTCGGGCCTGCGGCGGCGCGGGGGTGGCTGCGGGGCCGGTGTTTAACCGGTGCGTTTGCCGACATCGTTGCTTGTGCTCTGGAGAGGAAACCGGCGTAAATGCTCGAACTTGGCTTTGTAGCTTTGCTGGTTGGCGTGCTGGCGTCATCCAATGGATAGATGAGTGGACGTGGGGCTTTTGATAAGATGTTTGTGCTTTTCTTCCTTCTCCTTAGCAAAGGTTGCATTATAAATTTATAAAGTATAGTATTTGAGCTGTATTGGTGATTAAAAAATCCCAATACCTGAAACACACAGATAAAACTTAAGAAAGGTTGCTGAGTGTGGCAGTTCAGGAGGATGTATCACCTCTAATTAGAGCGTCTCTAAGTAGTCTTAACAATTTTGGTATGTTTTTATTTTGTTGGGTTTTGGTTTTGTTTATTTTTTTTCCTGAACTTAATTCCGGTGGTTCTGCTCACACAGACTGGAATTTATTATCCTTTCATGAAACATGAATGACTAATAAACTTGCTAGTTTGGATTAGTTGACCTGCTAACTCATGTAAATATCTGTGGCTTGCAAAGGCATACGGAACAAAAGTATCAGAACGTAATTGTTTCCTCTTGGCAGTTTAATGGACTAAATGATACACAAGTTTGGTTGGTAGGGTTTGTTTTTTGTTGTTTTTTGTTTGGGGTTTTTTTTTTCCCCCTTAGATTTGTTTTAGTTAGTCCAATTTGCAAATAGCTTAAGGTTTTGCAGAGTCTTTTTCTGGTCTGTGGTTTTCTGGTTTTGTGTATTCTGGTAGAAACCAGCATTTCCTAACAAGTGGAAAATACACAGCTTTAGCATCATTAACTCTGATGTTCTAATCCAGCAGCCTCTGCGGAAGGCTCATGGGAGAGCTGTGTTGACTGGGTCACCTCTTCACCCAAAGCAACAGATGGACAGAAGTAAAACCAGGCTTCATTGCTTTTACTTTTTACGTATTGCCTTTTAGCATGAAACGTGTAAACCTCTGTGCTGAGAGGAATAAATACATTTGATCTGTCAGAGGAAATTGAGGTCTCTCGGTTTTCTGGTAAAGTGACTGTCAGGTCGCAGTCCCAATTTGAAACGTTGTTGCAGTTCCTAGTTCCGGTGGTAGCTGCTTAGGGCAATCCCTTTTCCCCCTTTTCTTGTTTCTCCTCCTACTTGTTGTGTTATATGGGATGGTTATAGGCTTTGGAGGACAGTAATTTGTGAGGCATTGTGCAGAGTTACACTAATGGGGCCCTAATTTTAGTGTCCAGATGTTACAGTACTGTAATCCCTTGGGGCCTTGATCATTTCAGTGCTCTGTCAAGCGGAGCGCAGGGCTCATGCTGTGCAGCTTGTGGTACACCCCTTCAAGGCTGAGCTTTGAAACAGCTGCCAGAATGGCATTTTCCATTTAAGTAACAGTGAGCTGAGTAGAATTGTGAAGGACAACTTTCTTTTTGGGTGGATAAGATGCTATGCAGTGGTTGAAGGTGGACTCGCTGGAAGCTGAGGGAGTCATACTGCCTTCATTGGTATTGCTTATTGCAATACCCCCCTTTTGATTATCTCTCAGAGCGTTGTATCTTCTGATGCATGTGTCAGGCTACTTTTTGCTTCATTTGGCCTGGTATTCAGATTTAAATCTGGTTAAAGAGAGTGCTGTATGTAGTGGGGAACAATAATTTTCAGTTTAGCAATGCTACTACTACATATTCTCAAGTATTGATATTTTTGTGATGCTTTATGCTAAACTTGTGATATGTCAAGATGGTGAGTTAATAAAGAAACTAGGTTCCTTCCAATTTTAATAAACAATTTACATAAGTTGTAAAAATTACCTTTTCTCATAAGAAATTCTGTGTCGTCAAGGTTGCACATAGAATTGACTCTTCAGTACTATTTATGCTGTGAGAGAAGCTATACAATTAATGTTTGGGGTTATTTCCTGTTGTGGAGGAATGACTGGCTTGCTAACTTTTTAAAATAGCTTTATTTTTAAAAGTAGATTTCCTAAAATCACACTTTTCACCAATGCAGATTTTTTTGTCTCCTAGAAGAAATTGTGTGTGAAGATACTTATTTTCTAGTGATTGAGCTTTGATATGCTGTATGAGTCTTAAACAAGCTTTAAAAGTTATTTTTCTTAAAACTCTTCTGGAAACTATTAGATAACAAAAAAAAAAACATAACTTTTTTTTTTCCCCTTTCATAGACAATGATTTGCAAGGAACAAATAGTTCAGGATCATTGGGTGGTCTTGATGTTCGTAGAAGAATCCCTATAAAGCTTATCTCAAAACAGACCAATAAAACCAAACCTGCACCTCGAACTCCAAGAAATATGAACAGGATGCCTTCAAAGACACAAGCTGGTGATGAAGGTAAATTGATATGAATACTAGCCCTGTAGGGGAGCATATTATTCTGCAGCATTGTTCAAGACTGTATTCAGTCCTGAAAACTTGGAGTCCAAGGTTCTGTCTAAGTGCAAACAAGTTTCAAAATTCCTGGGTACTGCTGCACTGTAAGGATTACATGGTGCGCATTCCCAAAACAGTCTGTCTTAGTGTTTTGACTGTACCTTTCTTTAGAATGGGGCCTGCAGATTGGAAGTGCTGTGGCATTTCTTGATGGTTTCGGTATAGAATGACACATGCTTTTAATAGCAGCTGGTGTCAGGAAAGCATGGTGGTTGGCTTGTGTCTTTCTTTTCTTTCTTCTTTTCACAGAAGAATTTGAATATAACAAAGAGGAGCGATACGAATGCAAAGGCGGTGAAATGTTTGGCAGTCAAAGGAGATTCCCTGGACCCATCTTTTGGGACTATAAGGTAAAGTCATGGATGGGAAGTCATAAATCTTTGTGAATCATTCCAGGCTGTTGATAGTTCTGGTAAATACCTTCTTAAGTAAAAGTGCTTCCATTGTTTTTGACTGACTGATTGAAAATACGTCCTCTGCTTTCTCACATTTCTTGCTTCCTTCTCAACTAATTCTGAAATAGTGTGTTGATGATAATTGAAATGAAAAGCTTTTATTGATGTTGTTTTTTTGTTCTCCCACTCCCTTCTCTATCCTGTCAGATAAACTTGCTGGGGGAAAAGGATGATACACCTGTCCATTTTTGTGATAAGTGTGGATTGCCCATCAAAATGTATGGACGCATGGTGAGTGAAACTATCACTGCAAGATGCAGTCATGGTTTCCCTTTAGGTAAAATTAGGTTTTACTGTGTTTCTGTGAAGCTTTTAGAGGTTACTGTTTATTCAGACACCTGCTGAAATCAGCAGAATATCAGGATGGAACCAGGGGCATTTGTTGCTGACACGTTTGGTTTTTTTTCCATTTGGCTGATTTCACTTCACCCCCTGATGTAATAAAGTAAGATTGAAAATGTTAAACAAAAAAATCAGAGCATCAACAAAAAAATCCTTCAAATTCATTGGGTTTTGGCCTTACACAACTTAGCTTTAAAAGGAAGCTGTTTAAAAGTTACAGTAACATTAGAAAACAGTTTGCTTTTATGTCCCTTTAAAGTTAGCTTGACAAAATCCCTGAGCTTAAATTAGATTTCTACTTGTGATGTAACAAGCTTCAGGATCTGGCTTAATGACAGTTAATGCTTTTAAAACTTTCCTTCCTTGCCAGCAAGAGAAATGTAATTAGATTTCATATGCAGCTTCTGTGAATGTTCTTGCTGGTATTATTGCAAAACCTAAACTTTTGCCTGTATGTTTTTGCCAACATAAAAAACCCAAACAAACCTACCCCCCAAAAAAACAAACTCAACACAAACTGTTTTAGAAAGCTTCTATGCAAAGATGGTGTAAACTGCTAACTACCTGTTCACAGGCTGTGCTTGTTCATCTTGTAGGGATAGTTACTTTTATTATTAGCTACTTTTAGTATTATTATTATTTCGTACCATAGGAAGGAACTGTATTCTGCAGAATGACAGAGATATTTATATACAGTGACATAACAGAGCTGGTTTTTCGTCTCTAGATACCTTGCAAGCATGTTTTCTGCTATGACTGTGCTATACTACATGAGAAAAAGGGAGACAAGATGTGTCCAGGGTAAGTCATCTCTAGACTTGTTATTGAAAGAAATGTAGGAAAGTAACTCAAATACCTTATTTTAGATACTGTGTTAGCAGTTATTTATTTAATTATTTATGTAGTTATTTAGCAGAGGCAGTAGAATACTCTCTACTGCATCAGTTGATTGTAGTTTCATATCTTATATTTTGGGATTTCAGGACATCAGCATTTACTGTTTAAGTGTCTGGGTAGATAACTTGTTATAGCTCTAATTTGAAAAGGAATGAACAGTGGTTTAATTTACCTATTGAGAGTGACTCTAGGTAAGTCTTAATGCACAGTGGGAATTTGTAAGAGTGAAGCTATAAGTTTCCACCTCATGAAATTTTAATGGTCTTTCATAGTTGTGTTTGGAAACTTAAAACCAAGATGAACTTCAAAATCAGTGAAATGTTTCTTTCTTTGCTACAGTGGGGAAGAAATTGTCAGATCTTATTTGCGTAATTATGGTAAACTAGTTGACTTAAAAAAATATTGCAGATAGGGCTCTTTATGATGACTCTAAAGCAATATTCTCTTATGATTTAGCTGTAATGAACCAGTGCAGCGAATCGAGCAGTGTGTACGAGGGTCTCTCTTCATGTGTAGCATTGTTCAAGGGTGCAAGAGAACTTACCTGTCACAGAGGGACTTACAAGCTCACATCAACCACCGCCATATGAGAGCCGGGAAGCCTGTTAGTCGGCCTCCAATTGAACCTGTACATCCTCCTATTGCCCCACCGCCTGCTGAGATTCCTGAGCGCTTCATAATGCCACCTGAGAAACATCATATGAGCCACATTCCGCCAAAGCAGCACATCATGATGCCACCACCTCCTTTACAGCATGTGCCACATGAGCATTACAACCAGCCACATGAAGACATTCGTGCGCCTCCTGCAGAGATGTCAATGGCTCCACCACCACCTCGCCCAGTCAGTCAGGACACCTTCCGCATCTCCACGAGAAAACACAGCAACTTAATAACTGTCCCTATTCAGGATGATTCCAGTTCAGGTGCTCGAGAACCACCTCCACCAGCCCCTGCACCTGCTCATCATCATCCTGAGTACCAGGGTCAACCAGTGGTATCACACCCTCATCATATTATGCCTCCGCAGCAGCATTATGCACCACCACCACCACCACCTCCACCAATAAGCCATCCGCTGCAGCACCCTCCCCAGGCAGCTGGTACTCCTCACATGGTGTATAGCCAAGCTCCTCCACCACCAATGACCTCTGCGCCTCCTCCTATTACCCCGCCACCTGGACATATAATTGCCCAGATGCCACCATATATGAATCATCCTCCTCCAGGACCTCCCCCTCCTCAGCATGGAGGCCCACCTGTAAATGTAAATGCACCCCCTCCCCATCACTATAATCCAAACTCTTTGCCGCAGTTCAGTGAAGATCAAGGAACTCTTAGTCCCCCTTTCACACAGCCTGGGGGAATGAGTCCAGGGATATGGCCAGCTCCAAGGGGGCCACCTCCACCTCCAAGGATGCAAGGGCCTCCTGCTCAGGCCCCGCTTCCTGGACCACACCACCCAGATCAAGCCAGATACAGACCCTATTACCAATGATACAAGCAACTATATGAATAGAGAGTGATATATGAATAGAAGAAGATAAAATTATATACAACAGCCTTTTAATTGTTTGGGGGTTATTTTGTTGTGTGGGTTTTTTTAATACTGTCATTTTGACTGTAGGACATTTTGGGGTTTGAATCTTAAATGAATTGTAAGCCTGGGCTGAAGGACTGTGACTTCAAATACTCTGTAGTGCTAAAATAAGTGGCTTAGTAAACCACGGTTGCATTTTAACAGAACAATTGTCTCTAGTGTGGCTAAATTGTCCTAAGATGAACACTTGTAATATTATTTCCTGGAGAAAATGAACACATGTTGTACCATTCTGAATATTGTTTTTGTTAAATCCAGTGTTTAGTTTCACTTGTGATACATTTTTGTTAACCTGTGTACAATAATTAAATTGAAACATGATTGTAAAAGTGGTGGGTTTTTATATGAAATTAACACAGACATAGTTCTGGGCCACCATTTCAGCACTAATGCTTTCCAAATGGGCAGTGTAATGAAATATTAAGGGAACTTAAATATTTCTCCTACTAACAGTTACCATTACTTACAGCAAATTTAGGCTATAACCAGGCATGCGGAATACTGCATTTCAGTTTGTTTCTTCTTTCTTTTTCTTTAAATTCATGCAGCAAGATAAGTTGTTCAGAAATACAACTTTGGGGATGACATAAAACCATGTGATGTATTGTGGGGTTTAGTGGGGATTTTTAATTTGGGTTTTGGCTTTATGGAGTTCTTGTTTTAAAGCTAGTTTTGGTTTGGAAGGTTCTGTTTACGTGTATGCTACTCATTAGAGTTGAATTCAAACTGTTGTGTTTACCTATGGCTATGTTTGTGTGGAAGTGGCTGTGAATTGGCTTGCCATGTCTGTGAGAAGCAGATTATTTTAGGTAGGGAAGTGGTGTTTGCCTCTGTCACTTTATATAATATGTACAGCAGGAAAACTTCCCATTTGGATAACTTGGAAGAGTGGTCTGAAAACCCATATGTAGATACAAAGAAATAAAAAGCTACACATCCTTCATCTGCTTTGATTTTGTGATACAGATTTAACTGAACAGACAACAGTTAGGTGTCTTGGTTTTCTTTTTTCAAAAAGTAGCAGTGTGAACAGGCCCTCGGGTCTCCTTTGGCCCAAAATTCATGTTTTATAGAGAGAAATGTAATAAATGAGAATGTTCTTTTCTTTAGTGCAGCTGGTAGGGGAGCCAGCCAGTAAGATGACAGCACAGTCTGTCATTTGGAGTGCTTATCTTTGCATTTTTAATCCATGTTAGTGCTGAACCTTTGTTTTTTCAAAACGCTGCATTTCCAGCAGTGGTGCTTTTAGATGAGAAATCTTTTGGGTTTTAGGGGTTTTTTTTTGCGAAGGTTTGTAATTCCCTACTGTTCTTGAATAATCTGAACCGTCTTAAAGCTTCAGTGTTACTATTTATTTTGTAAACGTCTTTCCCTGGCTCATAAGTGGTAAATTTATGAAAGCTTGGCAGTGCAACACGCCAAATGTTGTAATTTTACGTATAAACTGCCTATTTTTAATTACCAGAGCAAGGGCTCTTGAAATTTGCTCTGTCCTTGATTGCCATGGATTTCCTTTTGACCAAGGGACAATCTTTTAGTCTACCTTTCAAATAAACACTTCTTTAGAGATGGGCAAATAAATTCTGGGATATACAAATGAATTCTGGGGTATACAAATGTCTAGGAATTGTCACCTGGTGAGAAGTCTGCTTAGCAGTAATATGCTTCTTTGAAGAAGGAGTTGTTTGGTTTGCTTTCTCTGAAAAGTAAGTTATTTGCTTAAAAAATAAAGCACACTGGTAAAGAAAAAGAGGCTGACACTGGTAGTGTGCTGTGGTACTGGCTTGGCTGAAAATTTGCTATTTCAGTATGTATGAAGGTGAAAATGTGGGTGTTATTTTGCTTCAGTAACTAACAATAAGCACATGAGGAACTTCAAAGGGGACCCCCTTCTGTCACTGTTAAATGGCTTGGCAGGAGGTAGGCACGTTTATATTACACCATATAACTTCAAGGGGGAGGAAATATGCATGTGTGAATAATATTCTTTGACTGCAAAGGCAGACTTAGGTCTGACATACTTGATTTAAACAGCCTTACTGATGGTTCCAGGCTTTGTTGTGTTCAGGCTGAGAAGGTAACACGTGGGAGTTTATGCGGATATGATGTGGCAGGCTTTTTTGCAGGGAGTTACAACGACCTGCTCAGGGCATGCTCTCTTGGGATATAAGACATTCTGCCATGGCCTATTACCTGTTCAGTTGCAGGTGATGGGGAAATACCATCATGCTTGGTTTTAGAAATAATTCAGGTTGGACATTTGTGTTACATATCCAGTCAGTTGTGAAGCAGATGAAGGGTTCAAACATAATTCTGGGTCCAAAACTATTCTTAAAGTTCTTGATAAAGTGCTTTTCTGAAAATGCTGAGGCAGTTGAATCAATTAAGGGAAAACAGCAGCTTTGCTCTATCAAAAAGCACAGAAGAACGAAGTATGTCACTGTAGAGAATGAGATTTTTTTCTATCTGAGGCAAAGGTAATATATGTCATACTGACTGTGATGTATTCTGCAAAAAATCAGTGCAATCCCTTGAATTGTTTAGTGATAACTCTTTGTGATAGAGGACTTGGTGAAAAGTCATCTTAGGTAGTCAGGTTTGGATCAAGTTTGTGTGTCCTGCTTCTGTAGGAAGACCTAAATCCTTTTTTCATTAATTTAGTCTTAAGCATCCTTGTGTAACGAAGGGGTCTGTTGATGCTTTCATAGTTCCAAAGTTAAAAAGTGTCTGCGTTGGTTGAAATCTTATGTTAACATTTAATTTATGGGGCTTGGGGTGTGTTTTGGTTTGTTGTTGCTTTTGGCTTGAAGGTTTTTTTTACCTCAGTTAGTTAATTGGGCTATTTTTGCAAAATACCTGATCATTTTGGTATGAAGTTCAGAAATTCATATATTGTATTTAACTGTGTAATTGACAGTCTTAGAAATGGAGAGATGTACTTGCAAGTTCTTTGGATTCCTACTTATGTCCTGTAAAGACAAACATTTGAATTGATTTATGTTTATTGTAAATGAATACCCCTATCTGTGGCAATGGTCTTTCTCCCAAGGCATTGCCAAGGCAATCTCATGTTTTGAAGAGAACTCCTGAGCATATTTGGATATGTCAGCCACTGTAGGTTCCTCCAGTAATGTCACATAAGAGTGATGAAAAGGAGTTTGATGTCCACCATGTCATGAATGAAAGGGCACCAGGAGATAGCCTGAAAACATCTATGATTTAGATGCTTCTCTCATTATACTTTATCTTCAATTCTGTCTGTAACATTGCTTAAGGGATTGCCTGAAACCATGCATGCTTTACCGCAAGCAGCCTAATTGTGTAAACATGTATTTTATTTTTGTTTGGTTGTTTTTTAATACAGTTGACATGAAGATTGGTTGCATAGATGTGTTAAGTGATATTTTTTGTGCCTCTTAAAGAAAAATGAAGGATGTGAATTATTTTTTCAAAATCTGATCCCACTTCTTTTCACTTGCTGCTCTCAAAGGAGTGACAAATGCTGTTTCTTAAAAACTAAAGTGGAATTAACTCGTATTCATTCCATGTTGGAGTTTGCACACACAGCAAGGGGGAAAAACTGGCTAACTACCTCCTGTATTATGGGAGACAAATGCTCTTGAAAGCACACTTGTGCATATGCTTTCTCTGTAGGTGGACTCTGAACAGACCTCTCTGTTCTTAAAATGTTTTCTGCTCTGTAAACCTGGTGTCTGATTGTGAGTTCTTTCTTTCTGCCTGCATGGATACGTTGCTGACAGAAGGTGCTGGCAAGCTTGGGAACCTGGAGGAGCACAGTGGATTGCAGCTGCAGCCTAATATTGAATGTGAGGGAAGTAAGTTTGAACTTTTGCTGTTTGTATACTTGATGCTACAGCGTCCAGTGCAGCAGAAAAATGTGCAAGGTTTATATATTTTCATCCTGACTACATTTAAAAGAAATGTCCATGTTATACAAGTTGTATTTCCCTTGTTTTTTTATTTTATGTAGCAACTGTTAAATCATCTTTATGTAGTAATGCTGCCTTCATAACTGTGAGGTTCTTCACCGTGTTCAGGTATGTTATATTTGCGCTAATGTTTTGTACTGACCAGTTTGTGAACTGAACTAGCTGCCTTGGTTTGAGCAATGTGAGTGAGAAAGATGAAATTCCTTTTAGTCTTGCCTTAGCCATAAGACAGAGAGGCTTTAGCAACTTTTCCTACTCTGAATTGTATCCCGTTATTCTCTCAATATGGGGCATTAATTTGTTCATTTTTTTTAATTGTTTTCTGTTTTGACACAGTTCATGAGTACTAGAGTTTAAAAGATTTAAAAATCCAACATACATGGGGAAATTTGAGGATGGAATAGCAGCAGGAATCTGGTAAATTAGCAGAGTCATTTTGAACCTTTAGTAATTCATTTCATTAATACAACGCAAGTGATTCTGGAGTGCTAGTAGGAGTGATTGTAATGCAATTCTGTTAATGGAAAGAGTGATAATATGTGCAAGCAGGCAGGAATGTTCTAATTTTTATGTAGTAATGTTTCACAAAAGAACTTTAGCTTAACTGCTTAAAAACACTCAATGATTTCAAGTATCTGTGAGTATGTGTCAGTCAACACATGATGAGTTTTCTTCATTTTATTTGTGAAAATATATGCTCCAAGATAATTTCTGGATCAGGTAAACTTTCAGGCATTTTCTTAGCAAGCAGAAGGGAGCACAAGTTTAGAGTGAGAAAAGAAAGCTGTCCACCTTCAGCGCAGGAGTGAGAACTGCGGGTGACATTTCAGTGAAGAAGCACATAAGGATACATTTTCTTTTATAGAAGCTTAGTTTAAAATTGAAAAACCAGGTTTGCATGTTATAGTCCTCTCTCCATTGGGCCCAGGACCTTGAATAGCTGAATCACTTTGAATTTTTTTTTCTCTGTCACACAGGCAATCTCTTCTGCACCACCAAATGAAAGCCAGGTTTGAGAGTAGGCTTGACCTTGGGCTTCTGTGTTCTCCATCCCTCTTGCTGGCTGTAAAATGCTTGTTACTTAGTTACCAAGCATGTGCCCAGTGCTGAGGAGAGATGGGCTCAGGATATGTGATGATGTGTTAACACCATACCCATCTGCTCTCCAAAAAGAAAAGAGATATGAAATTTGCCTTTTAGCTTATTTTTGAGTAAAACATTTAAAAAGTGGTAATGGTATTGCTCTAACCAAGCAGCAACAGTGCCCAGTGAAGGACCAGTAAGTGTCTAGGTTTCCAAAGGTCCCTGTCTCAAGAATAAGCCAGTAAATCTGCATCACCATGATATCCCACAACAGAGCAAGATGTATGTGCTACAACCTGTATCAGGATGAAGTGCCCAGAGGAACTTTAGTATTGGAGCAACAGAGTTGAATGAAGAAATAACCAGTACCTGAGGGGGAAATTATATAAAGCATCAGAAATGCAACGCTGATGTTGTCAACACTGAAAAATAAGGAGTGGGGTGATTTAAGAGGATGGTAAGTAGCTGGTAGGGACATGTGACATGGCTCACTGGTTAAGGCTGTCCAGGTATCTTGTCCATTTAAGAAATGGTGAATATTTTTGGAAGGGGGATTTATGCTCTGGGCCGCTGTGCTATGTCAGAAGAGTCATTAGTATTGAAATTATTTGGTTTGAGTGCAATTTAGAAAGACTATTTTTTGTTAACTTGGAGCCTGTCAGCAGATCCAGTGTGGTTTTGAAATGCAGCATGTGTTGTTCCACCAGACTGACTTGCTTTTGCTAGGGATGTTTGTCTCAGTCTGTATAGATGCGCTGTAGTGCAGGACTGGTAAGAGCAGCCTTGAGTCAGAAAGTCCAGGTTTCACTGGTGTGATGTGGTATCATGACTTTCATAAATATGTTAAGCCTCTTCTTGAAAGTAATTCAGTTTTTTCTGCTCCTCTTATTCTAACTGGAAGGAATGTTTCAGAATCTCACCATTGTAAACATTAGGAAACATCTTCTAATATTGATATAGCTTATGTTTATGTTTGGCCATGTTGAGCTTGTCAACCAACACCCCCAAGTCCTCCTCAGGGCTGCTCTCAATCCATTCTCCATCCAGCCTGTATTCGTGCTTGGGATTGCCACTACCCAGGTGCAGGACCTTACACTTGGCCTTGCTGAACTTCATAATGTTCTCGTTAGTGCACTTTTCCAGTCTATGCAGGTCATCCTGTTCCTGGGGAACACGTGCCAGGTCTCATTCATTATGAGCTCCCTCGATGGTGTATTGACAAATGCATCAAGCAATGCAGAATTACCAAAATCCTCATTTAATAGTTCACTATAAATGTATACTCCCTTGTGCACTTTATACCATCCCAAACCAAATCAGTGAATCATGTTTGGATCTGAAAATGCTGTGTCTTTCCTGAACAATCTTCATGTTTGACAGGAGATGCATTAGTCACTATGTACACTAGGCTCATAGCAGTGAGCTGAAAACAAGTTTAATAACTTGATCTACTAGGTATCTTACAAACTCTCAAGAAAAATATACAAGTTATATACAAGCTGAAGATAAAATATCATTCCCAACTATTAGTCTGTGTATAAATTACAAGATTTCAAGTATTTATATTTTCTCTAGTAACTGTACAGGCTGTCTACAAACTGTCAGAATAATATATATATAAGTATATGCAAATAGGGTTAACATTACCTGCTTCTTCAACTCTGTGCTAGGCTGTCAACAGGTATAAAATATCTGTGTGATTTTAGCCTCCATGTATGTACATAAATACATTTCTGTATATACAGAGACACATAAAGACTAACAAGCACATTCCAAAACTTGGAACATAACCATATGTAGTAAATCCTTCTTAAGGTATTTAAAGGTATCCTTCTGTCTTCATGCTCATCACTGCATCTGCATTCATCTTCTCTAAGTGACGGTGTGTTGCTGGAGGATATTATGTTTAGAAAATCTAGAATTTTGTTTCTATTGGAATCTGTAGGAAATAGAAATAAATGTCACCCTCTGTAGGGAAGAGCCAAGGTAGGTGCCCTGTGGTGAGTGATATGTAAGAGTTTGCCCCTCTAAAGCGTTTGTGTGGAAAGACTGTGGTCTGACATTTTCTTCTTATGGGGTTGTTGTGTGCTGGATACTGCCTGTCTCTTTTAGTCATTAGAAAAGGCTGCATGTGTCCCTTTTTTATCCCTGTCTCTAGACTCCCCTTCTGCCCAGAGCATTTACATAAATGGGACTAATGCTGATGTTTCTGCCGCGTCGACATTCTACCAATGAGCTCATCGTAGGGGAACTGTGGTGGACAGGCGAGAAGACCAGGTGAGAGCCTGCTGAGATGGCATTTGCCCACCTTTCCTCCAATGACTCTCAGTGCACAAGGCTTGTGAGCTGGGCCCCATGCCTCTTACTCCTGTAAGGCTTTGCCTTAAGTCAAATCCCATCAATAAGCTGTTTGGCTGCTTTCTGCCCTGGGCTGACACAGGAGCTCAGGGATGAAGATGCTTTTGTTACCTGACCTAGCAATTCCCATGTCAGCTTTAGGGGCTGTGTTTCTCACGGTTGGAGTGCCACTAGTGTGGATGGGAATCTTACCATGCACTCCCGGCTGCGCAGTCCGTTGCTGGGGGTGATGACATAGTTATTGCTGTTACCCTTCCCCTGCAATGAGCACAAATTGTGGGTTAGGAAATGGATTGCTGCTTTTTTCTCTTTTTCACATTCTTGCTTTCTAAATCTCTGAAACACACTTGGAAAGTTGACTCCTTTTGAAGGCAGACAGTCCTGGGAAGCCCCATGCAAGCAGCATGAAGTCTGCCTTGCTAGAGCCTCTGCAGTGCATGCAGCAATCCTTGATGATAGATGACCACAGAGGATGGATGGGCTGGGATTTCACCCCACACTGTGCTCTTCCCAAGGAGTTGGCTTCAAGTGAAGTCAACAGCCAGGCCAGTCTTCAGTGGGAATTATTCACTCCTTTCACTACTGGTTTGCCAGGTATCTGGGCCAGGGGCCACTTTTACTCTCCAAATTTATTGGAGACTCGCTGAGTTGCAATCATTAGCTTTCTGGATATGGAGAGGGTGTAGGGCATATGCCTAGCTATGCAAGACACTGCTGGATGCCTGTCAGGAATGTAAAGGCACTAAAATAGCCAAAGGTGAAAGCTGTAGTGTTACCTCAGCGAGCTTTAATTCAAGGGAGCTGTCTATGTCCTTCTTCAGCAAAATGTGTAAAACTGCATCGTGAATGGTGAGGAAGAACATGGATGGCTTAATCTCCTCATCAAAAAACGCACATCTCTCCAGTTTCTCCAGGAGGCCTTCTGCAGGGGAACAAAATCAAAGCACAAAGTGACCTGTGGGCCTTGAAAATGAAGAAGTGCATCCTGAGTGTGTCCGCTGAGGAAACATGGAAACTGCCAGTATACTGCACTGTTTTATTAGAGCAGATAGGTTCCTCTTTACTGATGTGGAGAGGATGGGATATAAATGCCCACCATACTTTCCCTGCTTGATGCCAGGCAGAGGAGAATTTGAGACCTATTTCTTATTTAATGCCTAATGTAGGCTGCCCTATAGTGGGTCTCACAGCTCAGAGCTGTACGACACAGTGGTGGCCATAGGTAAAACCAGTCTGCTGGGAACAGCATGGGAGGGATGGCATATCTGCTCAGATGGATGTTTGCTGTCCAAGACTGGAAGGTAAAATTGGGTCATCCTCTGCAGCCAAGCTCCTTGGTGGGCAGGGAAGACAGTGGAATGAGGAATCTGTGGCAATGCTGACGGAAAGGCAAGTACTCACCATGTGCTGCTGCAATGTAAATGTCAATGTCGATCCGGACAAATTCTTTCAAAGTCTGTTAAACCAGAAAGAGGCATTATTTAGATACTGCTGGTTTTGCTGATGACAGCCATTATGGTGATTAGCCATTGCATTGTCCCACTCCTCAAGCCTGTCTCTCAGGGTACCATCCCTTCCCTCCAGCATATCCCTCATGTAACTGCATTCATGTTTTTCTTTCATATGATCACTGTTCATTTTGTGAATTATAGTTACCTTCTGGAGGATTCTCATGGCAGAAAAGTCGAGGAAGGACACTGATGAGAAATCCAGAATGATGCTGTGGATGTCAACCCGGGGCACAGTGATGCTGGGGGGGAGGTCAGCACCCCAGTTGATCTGAATGGGCAAGTCTGTCATGTTGGTGGGCTGGTCCAGCTCCTCTATCTTGTTGTTGTCTAATTCTTCATCTGACTCATGTGTATGGTTTGCCATGCAAATCAAGCCTTTCTGTGTTCACAGAGAGAAGTGTCATAATTAATACTTCTTTGTAAGACCCAGCCATGGTAGTAGTGCATCTTACACAAGGGTGAGAGTGGTGACAACGCAAAGCTGAGGTACTCATGAGATGGAGCAGGACCCACCTGCACTTTACACTAGGAAAGGTTCTGTCTCTTCCTTGGCTGAAGGAGCCTGGATATGTTGGCTTTCCTCTCACCAATCATTTAATCAGAATTATAATCAATTATTCATGGCTTTTTTTTCCTCTCTGAAGTCAGTTGTCCTGTTTTTACTATGGCAGTGGTGAGGCACTGTAACAGGATGCCCAAGGGAAGCTGTGAATTCCCCATCCCTGGCAGCATTCAAGGCCAGGTTGGACAGGGCCTTGAGCAACCTGGTCTAGTGGAAGGTGTTTCTGCTTGTGGCAGGAGGATTGGAGCTAGATGATCTTGAGGTCCTTTCCAACCCAGTCCGTTCTAGGAGTCTATGATTCTATATGCTTTAATTCAATAGTTTTGGAACAAATCAACAAAAAGTTTGCAGAATTTGGGGTGGGAGAAAACTGGCTTTATCATACCACTAATGCATCATGAACACTGTGGGAGCTGATCCTGTCGTTTGATGCTAAACAAAACTCCAGTGGACACATATAAGCTCTGCCTATAGTAAAGCTTTAGGTCTCTAACTGTGAGAGGCATTTAAATCTTACTTTTGAAATGTGTTTGTCATGAAGTAGCAGCCTGGGAATAGCATATCTAAGTGGGACAGGAGGCTGTAGGCGCTTCTCTGCTGTGCCAAGCCAGGGAGCTGGGTGCTTATCCCCACCCTGTTTCCCCCCTCCCAGGTGCAGTTGCTTACATACAGGTGTCACTTGCAGCTCTCCTTTCTTCAGCATCTTTCTGACCTTCCTCAGAGCCTTATTGCGTTTCCTCAGGATTCTCTGTGGGTTGAAGCCAACCTGCAGGAACAGCACTTTGAATAATTAAGAACCCCAGTGACACCAGGGGAAGGACACAGCATCTCACATGGCTTTTCTTTACAGTCACAACGAGCATAATTTGGACTTGGTGTTGCCTACCATTCTTCATCAGTTCAATTTTTCTTGGTTGGAAAGGTGTCTACAGGCATGACTGAAAACCAGGCAGGCCCAGGATTGCAGTCTCATAATGAAGATGAGTAGGACATGCTCTGGGCTAGCCAGCACTGTACCAGCCTGAGATACCAACCAGTATCTGCTCTGTGCCCTGACTGCAGCATGGTTTGTATATACATTGTTTTGTTCTCTTGAAGAAGAAAATCAAACTTGAAAGAGCTGGCTGTGTTTGTCTCTTGAACATCTTAATTGGTTTTCGGAAAATTAGATGGCAAGAAAATTGGGCTAATAAGGCTAATGAAAATACCAAATTCCTACAAGCCTTCTGCCATCTATCAAGTGGTGGAGGAGAGAGGTGTTAGAAATACACATATTTGTAAAGGGAGAGAGTGGTGTTAGCAGCTGCACCCACAGAAAAAAACCTTCAGGCTCTTTCGAGCTGAAAGCCAAGCACATGAAGACCCAAGCATGTTGGATTCCCAAGTTCCTCTGCCAGTTTCAGTCTCTCATGTGAAGAATGAGCTGCTCATTACCAGTGCTCAGGGTAGCCACTGCTTATCAACTTCCCACTAAAAGCACATGAAGGGGAGGGTGTGGGTGCAAGTTTGGTTCAGTCTGCAGATGGTAGCCTCTCTGGCATGGTGAGGGCTCAGGGATCCTGGCTCTCTCTGCTGGTTATGGAAAGAAAAGCTGCCTTCACCCAGTTTGTCATGGAAGACATAAAGACCACTTTGATAGTGTGATTTCATTCAGCTGTTCTTCTCACTGGTGTGGTTACATTCTTTGGGGTAAGTTGAGTAAACTAGTATTTATTAGGTGTAAATAATATAAATGCTAACAAAATAAAATAATGTCTATTCACTACTTTCCTCTAAAGGACTTAAAACACATATATACATTTTTATGGTATAAATTCAACATGAGGCAGGCTGCTTTTTCTCAGGGGTGTGTACGTACGTGTAGGATTACATTAGTGGCAACAATATTTGAATAAGTCATAGAATCAAAATACTTAGAGATAATCTTTTGAACTGTGGACTGATTGCATATATAGTGATGATTGGGAGCTTGTATTCACCTTAATGCGTCATGCAATTTATATGGTCAGAACACCAGCCCCAGACACTTACAGCAGTGATGAGTTTCTCTCTGAAGAATTCAGTATTAGCAAAGAAGATGGGAGACGAGCATTTGAAAATCTTCACTCCCTCTGGTTCATAGATCTACAATGAAGCAGAAGTGTCAGTAACAACATCTGCTATAGAGACACAAATGCTGCAGATAATAAAAGAAACAAGACATATCTTACGTCTTTGTAATCCTTCCTGTTTCTGTAGATGTTACTTCTCCCAACATTAGCCAGAACGGTGCAGCTTGGGCTGTGAACAAACACACACATGCAGTTATTTGTATCCTGTACTAAAACCTGGCAGAAGGAAGGATCAGAGAAAGCAATCTCAGCTGTGGTGGTAGGCTGGAGCAGGACTCCACATCCAAGGGTTTATGCCTGTGATTTGTTTTTCCATACTTGGTTGCAGGACTGAACAAGGCATTGGGCTATTGGCCTTCTCTGTGCAGGGGGAGTTAATTTATAACAGAAGGTTCTAAGATATCTTATGTTAGCATCCAACAAATACTCACATCTGGGAGCGGATCACCACAGTCAGCAGCTGGAATGCCACGGCAGTTGCTAGTCCAATATCCAGGCCAAGAAAAATGGCAGCCAAGAAAGTCACCACCCATATAACCTGTAAGGAGCAGGTTATGAGTGTGTCAGGAAGCTGGGTCGTGAGCTCAGGGTAAGAGCAGCAACAGATCTCAGATCTGGTCCAGGCTGTCCATCTGCCTTTGGTGAGGGGTTTTAAGTTTCCTAGGGTTTTTCCTTGTAAAACAGGGCCAGACTCACCAGCTAGCACTAGAGAGTGTTTCTAGGGATGACAATTTCTACAGAATAAAGGCTTAGAATAATGGAGTTGCGTATCTTTGGTAGGTGGTTCGCTAAATGCTCGATAAAAATCCAGCAGAAAGGACAGGTGACACCTAAATCAGGATCCTGGTAAAGCTGGGAGTTGTAAATGTAGGTGCTGTGAATGTACACAATTGGTAAGCACAAATTGCAAGATAACAATAAATATGTTTTAGCCACAGATCTCAAAGCATTTTCATGTGGTGAATAACTGATCGGTAGCTGGGAAAACTTAATGCCTGGAACCATCTGGCAAGACAAAGAGCTGGCCTATGAGAAGGGCAAGAGCCTAAATTTTCTGAGTGCTAGAGGTAAGCAGTCCTTCCCTCCAGCCATGAGCTTTATCATTTGGAGTAAACCCTTCAAGCCATGGCTGTCACTTGGTTTTTTACTGTGTAACTTCCATGTAACATGCTGCATGTGTGTGAGAAAGTGTCCCTGAATCTGTAGCCAGTGCAGTAGGTATTTAGATATTTTCTGTAACTGTCTTTTATATTTGACTTTATATAATGAACTGTATTTTAGTAGATTTTGATTAAATGGATGAAAATGAAGTTAGGAGGGATAATCAACTCAAAATGGGTGGAATGAAATGAAAGACAGAAGGAAGGGGTATATGAGTAAAAAAGGCTCGCCACTACTGTACTTTCTGTTTAGTGAAGTAAGGCAGGTGTATATATATATATATATATATATATATACTTACATATATATATATATATAAAACCCAAAAGATAGCCTGTAAGTGAATTTGCATACTAGATTAGTTTTCCAGAGTGTTTCATTCCTGAATGCCTGGGGGACTCAACTTACGCAGTCGTACTTGTCCTTTCTCCATAAGATTCCTACTTCTTTGAACTGCATGAGCATTCCTTTCAAGTTGCCAAGAGCCAGAGATGCAAGGACCGACTGTCAAAAAGACCAAAATACATGTTGAGTTTTGAAGAAGCAAAGCAAATGTTGAACATTAAGACTTAAATTATCATATAAATAGGGCCAAAGTGCAGCTTAAAGGCCAAGGCGCTCCTCCGGCTGTATTGCTGCTGGAACCTCCCTAGCTATGGTGCAGTGCAGGTGTCTGACTTAAAGCTGTGAGTCCCACTAATTTTTGGCACTTAAAATCTGGTGCTGTGGTGTTTGGTGTTCAGGCACTTGTGTTCCCTTTGAGGGACCAGATGTAGTGGTTCTCTCTGTCATGATCTGAGAATCATAGAATAGAATCATAGAATAGTTAGGGTTGGAAAGGACCTTAAGATCATCTAGTTCCAACCCCCCTGCCACGGGCAGGGACACCTCACACTAAACCATGCCACACAAGGCTCTGTCCAACCTGGCCTTGAACACCGCCAGCGATGGAGCATTCACAGCTTCCCTGGGCAACCCATTCCAGTGCCTCACCACCCTTACAGTCAAGAATTTCTTCCTCATATCCAATCTAAACTTCCCCTGTTTAAGTTTGAACCTGTTACCCCTTGTCCTATCACTACAGTCCCTAATGAAGAGTCCCTCCCCAGCATTCTTATAGGCCCCCTTCAGATATTGGAAGGCTGCTCTGAGGTCTCCACGCAGCCTTCTCTTCTCCAGGCTGAACAGTCCCAACTTTCTCAGCGTATATTCATACAGGAGGTGCTCCAGCCCCCTCATCGTCCTCGTGGCCCTTCTCTGCACTTGTTCCAACAGTTCCATGTCCTTTTTATATTGAGGACACCAGAACTGTGCACAGTACTCCAAGTGAGGTCTTACAAGAGCAGAGCAGAGGGGCAGGATCACCTCCTTCGACCTGCTGGTCACGCTACTTTTGACTAAGCTTTACAAAACCCTGTTTGGCTCCCACTGAAGCCTACAGACACTCCCAGTGACTCCTAGAGCAGCCCTGTCTTTGGCAAGCAGGAGGAACTGCATGGTAAAACCAGTGAATACCTTCTGTAATGGTGCCAGGAGAAACCCAATGGCCAAGATCACAATCAAGACGATGGCAGCTGAGATAATACCAGCAATCTGCATGAGAGAACAATTCCACCATGAATAAGTGTCCACAGGCATTATGGTCAACTAGTAAAAAAAGAGAGATTTTTAGCATTAAATGTCATCATGATGTGTTGTTTTCTGTACCTGTGTTTTGCCTCCTGTGCTCTCCTGCACACCTGATCTTGACAGGGCAGTGCTGGAAGCAAATCCTTTGAATGATCCACCAACTATGTTACCCAGCCCAAAAGCAATTAGTTCCTGAAATAAAGCCAAAAAAGATTGTTCTTAAACGCTGGTTCATGACAGTTATTCACAAGGTAAAGTATCCTTAAAATGACTTATTTCCCGTTGAGAAATGCACTGTCTTGATTTCTGTGTTATTTGCCTACCTGGTTGCCATCTAACGGGTAGTCATACTTGATGGAATACACTTTAGCCACAGAGAAGGCTACAGCAAACCCAACAATTGCGATGGAAATGCTGTCACCAATACACTTTTGGAGGACACCTACATCAGGTGCAACAGGCACTTGAAATCTGAAAGACAAAAAACAATGAGGATATGCCTCTGGAGACAAGTTGTCAAGTAAGCGAGCAAGGCAATGGTCAAGCTCATACTGGGAACTCTGGGGAGATGTGATACAGAACTGCAGGTCTGAACCCTATGACACTTTGCGGAATCCTTAACTGGGACAGGGGCTCTGCTTATCTGTACTTGGCTCAGTTTGCGTCTCAGCAGGTTCTCATTTACTTGGTCAAGACCAGCCGCAGCTTATTTTGTCTGAGTTACATGCACAATTCAGCCTTCTCATTATGCACGGATGTAAGATGTGGTAAGGAGCTGAGGCCCTTGCACAGGCAATTTGTGCACAGCAGGATTTCATTTAACTATGACAAAAAGAAAAATCCCTGTGTGATTCATCCCTGTGTGAAGCACTGGAGACAGCAAAACAAACATGTACTCAGTCAGGTAATGTTGACTAGTCTGTCCGGCAATCTATCTGCTAGGTGCTCCAGCTTTACCATTTCCTGCTCCTTTGATCAGGGTCTTTTGCAGATTCTAGGGAGAATTCCTCTCTGGACTTTTATTTATTTTTCTTTCTTTTTTTTTTTCAATGAACTGAAATCTGAAGAATGGTGACTCTTGAGCAGAAATAGCCGTTCCTCTGCAAACTTCATCCACTAAAACCCCCAGGCCTCCAAGAGGCAACCAAGAGCACCTGGGTGAGTAAATGGCTGCAGTCTGCTGTCCTAGTAGATGTCTTCCTCTTTTTAACTTAATGTGTGCCTGTTAATTCTTTATGCCAAAATTCTGGCATAGCTGGATGTACTGTATGTATGGATATATATTCTATACGTGGATATAAACTCTCTATATGAATATGCGCCTGGAGGAGCAAATGTTGGGGCCTCTGGAGGATAATGGTTCCTGGGGAGATGCTGGTGACTGGTCACAGGACCAGCAGTGTCCTGGTGGCGTCCCAGAGCTGGTGGTGGCTGCTGAACCGTGTGTGTACTCAAAGGGAAACAAAGGGGTTCAGGAGTGAGCAACTCAGTAAAAGGAACAAACATCAACCTCCTGCTCAACAGCTGTCTCAAAAATGAGGCATGTGGTTATTTCATGTTCCTGTGTATTCTTTGTCAAGTAGGAGATGTGCTCTAGTGAGTAACTTTCACTTATTAGAAGTGTGTCTTCCTATTGTCAAGAGCAAAAGGTTTATTTACCCACTGAAGGATGATGAAGCAGATTAGTTTAACCAAACATAGCTGAACTGATTTAACACTGACAAACTACAGAGAACATTTTGCTCCACTGGTGAATTTTAAGTAAATCACTTACCCTTCCTCTAATTTTCCAACAACAGCTACATTATATTTCTCTTCAAAGTTAACGAAATAGGAAATCAGTGCTGCTAAGACTGTCTGAAAGATAATAAACCCCACCTCCATTAGACACATTCAAGCAAGAGTGTAAAGAAACCATTTAAAAATCATTATATTCTCTTTCCCACATGCCTCCAGTCTCATCACTAATGTCAGAATTATGCCATAGGTCTGCACATCCCTCTGCTGTTCAGATTCATTCCTGAACCACCTTCCACATATGGGTTTATGTTCATAAATCACACAGAGCGTATATCAGAATATCTCACTGACAGTGGAGAACATCCCACCCAATAAACCAGGTATTTTCTAGCAAGGCACTGTACTAGCTCTGAGGGAAAACAAGCACTACTTGTGTTTATAGCAACATCCTCCTGGACTTTAGGAGCTTGCTGCCTGTGTGAGGCTTCCCCCACACCACTGCTGCTTGAGGTAGGCAAATACCTCCACTGCTGGAGGGCCAAAGTATTTTGTGCTTGGCCACAGATGGCCAGGACTTCAGCTTCTGCTTGCAGGAGGAGTGCAGAGGGGCCCTAGCTGTGGGCCTGCAGCTGGTTGGTGTCAGAGCCAATTTCATCCAAGGAAAAAAATTATAGTTTATAGCATCTTACTTCCTACAGATGTATTCAGTGAAGGGCAGCTAAGTAGAGGTGAAACATCTAGGAGAGGTAAAACAACTCACGGATCATGACTAAAATGATAGCCCATCATTTAATGCAGGACAGGGGAAGAAATAGTTAAAACTCTGCTTCCCATGTCACTACAGTGATGGAGCAGCTGCAAAATCAGAGAGAAATGACCCTTACCACAAGGAGTTCAATTGGGATGGGAGTTGGTAACTTTGCTTTGTATCGATCGTTCATTTCTTTCACCACAAACACGACAAGCAAGACAATAAGGGATGTGACAAGGTCAGCAATGTTTGTATCTGTGATCTGGCTGAAAATACTCTCCAGAGTCTGCAAAATTCAATAAGAAACAAGTGGTGCATTGTAAATAGTAGTGCCCTCGCACAGTAGCACTATCACTTCTGGGAGAGTCCGTATCTGAATTGCTGTAAGAGTTACAGCGGTTGGGATTTATTCCCTGGGGCAAGATGTGGATTGCAAGTTCCAATGAATATGCATGTACATCATCCAAATTACAAAAGTGTCCATGAAAGATCCCTTCCACTGGCCCTCGACCCTCTCCTCCTGGCTTCTCCCTGAGGGAGTGTCAGAGCAACACGTATATGTGTGACAGGAAACGTGAACAATGGAATTACGAAGCCAGAGCCTCTCTCTGCTCCTCTCTTCCTGTCCTTCTCCATCCTCCTTTCTCATACAGCAGCCCTCACAGCTGTATCTAAGTTAAATATATATAACATCAATCCATTAAAAATGAATAATTGAATGCTAGAGGCAAAGTTGAACACTTAATTCAAATATGCCAACACACAGTATTATCTAATTAGCCCAGTGGGTGTAACTTGGTGTTTGGTTATAAGCTTAAAGATTGGCAATATGTAATAACACATCTCTCATATTTTTCTCTTGTGCTTCCTGCTGCTTGGCTGTTTTTATGCTGAGTTCTGTTATTGCTGCCTTGTGACCCACAGTCAGATATACATCGCAGGTTTCAATAGCACTAGCAGAAAACGCATACTTGGTACTTACATAGATGATGCCCAATGGTTTATTATATCCAGGGACAGACAGTTGAAGCATGAATTTCAGCTGAGATACCACAACATGGACAGCTGCAGCAGTCGTGAAACCACTGATTAATGATTGTGATAGATAAATAACAATGAACCCAAACTGGAGAATTCCCAGAAGCAACTGGAATGCAAAATGACCATACGTCAGTGGGGTTCATGTGTGCTTTTAAGCAATCTCTGCAACAAAGAGAACCATATTTAATGGAAACAAAGATTTTCTCCTAATCCCATACATCCAGGGATTAAGGATTATACTGTCACCACACCTGCAATAAAAAAATGATACTTGGCAACAAGGGGCATAAAACATAAAGGGGCATAAGAATAATTGCTAGACCAGTTAAAACCTAGTTTTTTCTATTTTATGGCTAAAATAAACCTCCTGAGTCTTAGGGTTTTCAGTACCTGTATTTCCACATGGTACCAGCATTTCATGAAGCACAAACATATGATGTTAGGAAGGAAGGAACTGTAGGAATTCTATATTAGGAAGTAAGGAGAAATTGTGGGGTTTCTTTTACAAGACAAATCCAAATATTTTACTGTGATACAGCGCTTTTATTTCCCTTGGTGTGTCTGCATCATTCTCACAGCTACGTTTTCCCTATCCAGCAGGTTGGGTTTTGCTGTAGGTGTGGTGCAGCTGTGTGGGCTGTAAGCTCAGGTCTGGGCAAACCCAGTGATTTCACAGCATGGATCAGTGCCTGGTCACTGGAGGGGCCCGGGTGTCTCCTAATCAATGAGACAAGGTCAGTTATATGGGAAGAGAATTACTTTGGTGACTACACCAGCAGAAACCAAAGAGGAAGGTCAGTCCACCATCCTTCTGTTCATACACGTGCATATAGACACATGTAGGCACATACACACAAGTTTACCAACCTGAAAAACCCCAGAAAAGAATGTTACAGATGCAGCCACCATCACCCTCTCTTCATTTATTGCTGAGATGTTCGTGGAAGTGCCATTTCCAGTACTGTCACCAGGGACCAGCCTGACAACAGCTCCTCCCACCATCAGGCTCAGGACGGGGAAGGGACCTGAGCAGCACAAGGCATTCATTAATGACCCAGAGGGACAGAATATACTTCACCACTGAGGAGGGTGGCTGATGTGCCTCAGCTTACCCACTGAGATATGTCTGGATGTGCCAAAGATAAAATAGACCAGGACAGGGAAAAATGCCGCATAGAGTCCATAACCAGGGGGCACATTCACCAGCAAAGCAAAGGCAAGACCTGTAGGGGCAAAGGCACAGAGAAGGTGATATGTGTGTTACAGGCTGCAGTCAGCAGTCCCTTTGTGCCTGGATAAACAGGCTGTTCCCAGAGGTACCTTGCAGGACAGCCACGAGCCCCGTGTTAACGCCGGAGACGATGTCACTCAGGATCCACTCCCTGAAGCGGTAAGCTGGCAGCCACGAGGCAATGGGAAACAAACCCAAGGCAACTTTTTTGACCCTTTGTGGGGAGCAGCTGTAAAGATGCAAGAGGACAGAGCTCTGCTGGTTAGCAGCTCAGCTGACTTGCAGCCTATCTTTGGAGCAGAATTGAAGGGGGAAGGATTCAGGTTCAGGTTGCCAGAGGTCAAAATCTCACCCAGACACAGATCAACCTGCTCTGCTATCTGTGCTTCAAGCAGCACCCAGTGGCCACCAGGTCCCTTCCAAACAAAATATTCGTATAATCATAGAATCATTTGGGTTGGAAGGGGCCTTTAAAGGTCACCTAGTCTAGCTCCTTGCAGTGAACAGGGACATCTTCAACTAGATCAGGCTGCTCAGAGCCCTGTTCAACCTGACCTTTAATGTTGTCAGGAATGGGGCATTTACAACCTCCCTGGAAAAAACTGTTCCTGTGTTTCACGACCCTCATCATAAAAAAATATCTTCCTTATATCTAGTCTGAATCTCCCCTCTTTTAGTTTAAAACCATTACCCCTTGTCCATCACAGCAGGCCCTGCTAAAAAGTCTGATCACATCTTTCTTATAAGCCCCCTTTAAGTCTTGAAAGGCCACAATAAGCTCTTCCCAGAGCCTCTGCTGCCAAGTGCCCAAGAAAAGCGAAGTTGCTTGGGGTAAAACTGTAGGAAGACTTTAGTGGTAATAGAAGATAAAATTATTGAGAAAAATACGACAGTGCATTTAGCGAATGAGTTTTCCTTTTCTTTCTTGGAATCTGAGATAAAAGTCTTCAGGATGGAGTTCATGATGTCCAAGAGTGGCAGTTTGCAATGTTTCTTAGATTCATATTTTTACAAAACCCAAGAAGATCTCCTTACCGAAAATACAGTTTCAGGTGATCCCAAAAGGTTTTATGGTATCTGTGCAATTTCTCATACTCTTCATTGAACAAATGCTCTGAGTACACAGGTCTGGCTACAACATAGTGGTTGCCCACAGGTTCAACCATTGTTCCTGAAATGTCAAGTGAGGATGGTGACTTGCGTGTGCTTCTCTCTGGCCTTAGTCGCTTAAAAACCTGAAATGGAGAACAGGGTTATGTACTGCAGGGCATGTGGGTGTAGCACAGATGAGTGAACTCTAAACTGAGCTTTAACCACCTTTGAAGATCAAAAGAGAGATGGTTGAGACACCCACTTCACTTTGCCAAGGTAATCTCCTTCCCTCCTCCTCCTTCCACTGCAGGGCAGTGTTTCACTGGAGCGTGAGGTATTGCTTTCTAAAGATGCAGCCAAAACGTGGACACGATGGATTCTGAGTTCATTTATCTCTGAGTCAACCATCTACAACCAAAACCTGCCTTCCTCAAAGGAGGCTAGTTTCTTAAAGAACAAACAAGTGGATCCCAAGTGATTTCTCTGTGGCACCACCAGGAGAGCTGGGAGCCCACTGAAAACCACCAGCACATAATGGAAAGGCAGAGCCCAGGCAGGGCTCAGTCATCCCCTCTTGGACTCGGAGGCAGGGCTGAATCTTTGAGCCTGGGTCTGTGTGACAAGGTAAAGCATGGTCCTGCTGCTTGTAATGTTATTTGTGAGATTTATTTCCACAGGTTGTCTGGACTGCTTCTCCTCTGTTTCTTGCTCACAAACAACTATTGCAACATCTAACCTAAATTTTATTTTCTGCCTTGTCCCAACCCACATTTGCATGTTTGTGCTGAATAGAAAATGTCCTTGGTTATTCCAGAAATGACCCCTGAGGCACACATTACGCATGAGAAGGTTCAAGATTCATTTCAGTCTATACCACTAGGTATTTTACAGCAATTAATTGATGCTGTTACTACGCTGCCCACTGTTGTGTTGCATTTCTTTCTATTCCTCACATTCTCCCACATTAAATTCACTGAAATAAATGTACTATCTAAAAACATTTTTCTCTGCTGCATCCATCATTAAATATATAATACAGTACTAGGCCTGGACACGACTCATGGAACTTGCTTTATGTAGCCTCAGCTGGACTAGATGATAATTGTAGGAGCCTTCCAACTGGATATTCTATCCTAGTCTATTTTCTTTGACTCAGAGAATGAAGAAGTTAGTAACAACTCTCTTATGACATTGATAATAGAGCATTTCTCTTCATTTTTTTTCCCCTAGTTCAAATGTTCCTTGGCATGTGGGTGCTTGCTGATAGTCTTGTGAGAGATACCCAACCAACACTAGTTCCTGACCCATGTCTGTTGCCTGCATGCTTTTCTAACTCAGAAGAGTGTACTCAATACTTGGAGATATCACAGGACAGATTTTAAAGTGGCACAAAGCAGTTTGCATAGTTACGAATAGATGGAAAGCTTTCTACCTGTGACAATTTGACATTAAAATGTGAATCCCAGCCTGTTACTTTGCTACAGCTCAGGTCCCAGTATTTACCTATTTCAAGTTTCCTAATAGTTCATCCTAATTCAGTAATGGATGTGTAGAAGTCCAAATAACATCAGATGAACCTATTAGATAGGCTGGTCTTGTTGATAAACTATTTTTCCACAAAGGACTCAATATTTTGGCAATAGGTTAAACATTTTTACAATCTGCTTTAACATAAAATATTATATCTGTAATACTTTCCAAAACCTTCTGGGTAATTATTCTAGCAGACTAATACCCAAAATCAAAGCTCATTCAAGACCCTGATCCAAAGTTGGTTAAAATCATATGCCAGTCCTGTAATTGCACACTACTGTCCCTTCCTCTGCTGGGATCAGATCTCAAAACCTGAGGCTGACGAAATTTCAGTGAATAAAATGGTTCATTTAGTTCTTTCTCTGATGAATTTCAATGTAGTTAGATTTTCAGGAAGAAGTTTTATCTATTAAAGATTTTAGAATTGCTCTGTTTCCTAGTCTGTATTTTTTATTCATGTTGCAGAGAGGAATATTGCTGGAATAATAGTTGAATAGTTTTGCTCACTACATTGTAGAGCACAAGGTGTACTATTTGTACCCTTTGAAATGGGTGAAGTGAGTTACTCTTTCATTTCAGACTTTCCTAGTGCTGTAGCTGCTGTACCTTTTGTGAATACTTTAGCTGTCAATCCTGCCCTTGCCCAGCCTTTGATCTTCTCTCAGGCCATATATAGTGTCTCAATCTCTGGGAACGTACAATACACGTCTTTACAACCCTCTGAATCTCCTTTTTATTAGTGCTGGTCTTGCTGAATGTATATTTTGCACGTGTGCTTTCCTCCTGATAGGAACCCCAATTTATTGACTCTCCTCTGGGTTAGCTTTTGGTTAACGGCTTTAGAGCTAAAAAAGGAGACCTGGAGCCTCACCCTGAAGGTCTCATTAAGCTGAACCATGTGAGGATGAGTTGGCTTTAGAGATGTGGCATGACACAAGTTAACTTTAGCTAAGTTAACTGAGCACCTGAAGTGCAGTGGAAAGTGCCTTCAACCTATTTCCAGGCAGGTAAATGAGAACATGTGGTGCAGCATGTCGCTGAAACTAGATGACCACTACTGCTAGTCACCCTCTAGCTGAGCTTTTCTTGTCTCCTTCCAGTTTTCATGTGTGCTGTCGGCAGCTATCAACTACCATGACTTCAGCTAGTGTTGTCTTCCTCTCAGTTTCATCTTCTTCCCATATATGTTTTGAAAGGTAGGATCCCTCTGCATGGGGAGTTTTTCTTTGGCTGTCAGCACCATTACTTATTTTGGATGTTTTAAAGAAAATGGGGATACTGTGATGAGTACTAGTGTGGTGGAGGCCAGCATCCTCACAAAATCCCCTAAAAGAGAAGTCTGTTCTCTCCAGAGTGCTCCCATTGGTAATCCTTGGACTTTTGTGGGACATGGCCAATGCGCACAATTCTTCTGATGACTTCTATACTATGTCCACCCACATGCAAGGAGTAGAAGCCCAGACCAAGCTTACAATGCACAGCTATTGAGTGGTAACAACTTTCACTCACAATTGACCAAGACTAGGTCTGAACTAAAACATTATACTGAACTATAACGTTCTGGTTCAGTTTTATTCCATATAGCCTCTGATTCTGTTCTCATGGCCAGCAGTTGACAATATTACTATCTCTCACACATAAAAGTCTCCAACTTCACTGCTAATCCCCCATATCTGTGAACCTTTGGTAATGCATACAATGATGTGTGTCATTTTGTTGAGGGGATTAACAAAGGCACACTTTTTCCCCTTTATTAATTTATTCTAAATATTGACTAAGAAGTACACAAAAATCTGATGACTTCATCTGAAGAATTAAATATTAACGTGCTTCATCGCCCTTTTCAGTCTGTGTGCACACACTCACAAACCCTACTTCTCTTATATTTGAAAAATACAAATTCCACAAGGGAAACTTTCACATTTTACAAGAAGTACAAAACATGATTAAAAGCATTTCATGTATAAACAACACATTACTAAAAGCATTTCATTTGTGAACATTACTCCACGTATCTCACATCCAGACTGACAAGTCAGAACTGTACCTGAGAAGTCTTCCAGGAAGTTCTTCAGGAGAAATCACACCAAGATTTTATGGAAAGAGATATCCTTGAAATCCTCAGAGGCAGTGCAGGTATCTTGTGCTGTTCTTCATTTCAGAACCTCCCTAAATACTGGCAGCACTTTAATAGCTAACTTCAGTTAACTTTTACAAGAAAAGGAAGATTTCACTGTGGCCTTGACCATTGAGCCTGTCCTCAGGAGGGATGATAAGAGTAATTTCTTAAAGTTCTCTGTGATATTGCTTAACTTTGGTAAACTGCTTCTGATTGGCCTGTAGAGACTAATATGGGAAAAGAGAGATGAATAAGAAGGACTGTCTGTTGCAATCCTGTGCTGTGCATCTGCCAAGCTTCTGTTGAACATGGTGGGAAGTGGTGACCAGAGCTCAGCTATGGTACCCTTCATTTCTGAAGGAGCGTGAGCCAGTGGTAGGTATGATGGGGCCACTGGGCATGCAAGCTCTGAGCAAAGTGTGCCTCTGTGAACCTTAGAATCCTAGAATGGCTTGGGTTGGTTCATCATTTTCCAACCTCTCTGCCATGATCAGTGACACTAGACCAGATCACTCAAAGCCCTGTCCAGCCTGGCCTTGAACACTTTCAGGGATGGGGCAACCTTCATCTGAATCACATTTAAGGGACCCTAAATTGTCTTTCCAGAAGCAAGTCCTGAATGCTCAGGTCATTGCCAGAAATAGCCTTTGCAGGGATTTCCAAAGGCCAGCTGTGACTTGGTGGTGCTGACAGCTGTGTCATCCCATGACAGACAGTGGAAAGGTGCAGAACGTGTGTGTGGCCAAGTGTTGGGGCACAAATGTGGCATTGGTCTGGTTGGACTGTCCTGCAGGGTCCTGCTCCCCTCCACTGCGTATAGAGGAACCAAGAGAAATCATTCTCCGTAGGCCAAAGAGAATCTTTGTAAGCATTTCCCTGGGATACCTAAAACCACCTAATGAGATGGCTGAAAATAGTATTTTGATGCCTCAGGCTGCAAATTCAGTTGCATGAGCCCGTGTTCAGGTGTCCTGTGTTCAGGACAACAGTAAGCCTTCAGTGCTGAGCTGCTGAGGAAACCATAGTTTCCATAGAAACCATCAAAGATCCCTGACGAAAAACAACCTTACAACCATTTCCTTACGTCATGCTGCCATGAACACCTAGAAACGCTTCAGCTGTTGGTACCCACAGCATTGGGAAGGCTGTGGGGTGCCAGACTTCTTAGGACACTCCTCCAGGCTGGAAGCCAGATCTTGCTTTAGTCTTTGGAGGTTTGAAATCACAGACCCTACTCCCCAACAAAGAGTTTTCTTCATCTGATGAAAGGGCAGGGTGTGAGGGAGAGCATCCTGTGTACTCTGGAGGGACAGTCATACACATTTTCTAGGTTCTAGGAGCAGAAGAGGCAGGAGGAGCCTGAGGCTCTGCTCTCAGATGGTTTGCCTATGTTTCAATGATAAGACCAAGAAATAATGAAGCAAGCAGAACTCCAATATCCATCCCCACAAGGTGAAAGCTCTGTGAGACCATTCAATCAGGATTTCTTTATTGTGCTTTAGCCCATGGCTCCAAGTTCCCTAAGACTCTTTATGGAGCTCAGGAGCTTTTGGAATTTGGAGCTACAGTTCTAACCAAGACCGTAAGATCCCCTAGTCAGTGAAGATCCCAGATCAGTTCCCAAATTGTCAAAAGTACTTTCTCTGTGGCAGCAAACCCCTGTTAAGTAACCCCTAACTGCTGTTAGGCTTAAGGGATTTGCTGTAGTTTGTAAAACTGACACAGAAATTACTTTTACCATTAAAATAACAAACATTTAAAAAGACGTAGAACACCTCAAACAAGAAAGCAATTAAACAGAGCTTTGAAGTTCCCTCCTCAAAGTGCAGACATGAAGTGCTTTAAACCCCTTTGAAGTGTTGAATGTATTCTTAGTTTTTTGTGTTGGGGATATGCCATGAGAAGCTGCAATGTGGAAGAGCAGGACAGCTTCTTTAGGAGAAGGTTTAAATGCAGGAGCTCTAATGAAGCTCTAATGATTTTTTTTACCTTCATCCACCTGTAAGTGCTTTACTCTTGGATTATTTCCACTAATTCACTGAAGCATTAAGTTGATACATGGAGTGTCGAAGGGAATAAAACACTTTGGCCTTTTTGTTTGCAGTGGTAATGTTAAGAACATGATTTCCTTCTGATAGTGCAGAAGTGGTTTCATGCACAGGGTCACACAGGAGGCAGGTTGTCTTTGTCCCACACTGCAGAACTTCAGCTGTGCAAAGCCCTGATCTCTTTACACTGGGGGCTTAAACACCAGCTAAACGGCATTAACCAGCTGGGAAAGTGTGGCATTTTCTACAAAGGCAGGGCAAGGAGGAAGGAATGAGAATTTCTCGTTGCTCTCACTCAGAAAGCCCCTTTCTTTCAGTGCTGTAAATCAGTCACAGCCTGATCCTCTGCCAAGTCTCAAGTACCCTCAGCTTCCTCTTGCTTTCAAGGGAGCTGAAAACCACCACAGCTCTTGAAAGCCACTTGGTGAGTTTTGCTCTGAAGGGCTTCATGTATGCTGCCTCCAGCCCTGGCCAAGATGTGGAGGGAAGAACAAATAACTGGAGGGAGATAAAGCAGTAATAAATCGTCTGAGTGGCTTACAGCTGCAGAAAGAAGCTATTTTTCACAGAGAAAGAAGAAAACAGTTCTGCCAGAGATGCATTTTACTTGTTTTGTGAAGAGCTCCACATCTTTCTTTAGTGTTAAATAAACACCAGTATTGATACTGGGAGATTAGCTGGCTGAGAATGTGGATGACATCATCAGCCCGTGCAGATTTCTAGTGTTTCCCAATGTTTTCCTTCACCACGTGCTGTATAAAGCTTCTGTTGTTGTGTAGCTCTGTGGCCATGACCTGTCTTCTGCTGCCCAGCTGGTCACTCTGCTGCCAGCTTCTGCCCAAAACCTTCAAGAAAAGTACTGCTCACAACACTATCTGTTGTGATGTTTCTAGAGCAGAAACACCACAAACCCCAGTTCTTCCAACCTTTTCAAACATGACACTCCGCTCTACTTGGGCAGCTCAGTGGTAAAAGAAGTAAGTTTTGCTCAGCAGTAAGCGTGGCAGCTAGTATGGGCATGCACCACTGGTGGATCCCGGTTCTTTGCTCCCATCTTGGAGACCACAGCCTATGGATGGCATCCTGAGGAAGCCCCCACTGGGGACTTCCAAGAAATAAAAGGAAAACTGTTTGGCCCTGAGAGGTGAAAAAGCTGAGGTGTCACTTGTACTCGCAGACTTAAGACACTGATACCAGACAGAAGCAAAATGTCTTTTCACTTCCAGCTTCTCATACTCTCTAGTACCTCGGATTTTTTACAGCAAGTTTCTCTTTCTAGTACCCTGAACCACAACTCAAATCAGCCATGCTACTAGGTCACATTCAGTGGTAATGCATAAAGTGCAGGTGAGGATGAGTGAGTTAAGAAGCAAGTGTCTGGCAGTTAACGTTAAGTCTGGCAAGGGCAGTGAGGCTGGGCAGGAAGAGAAGGTAAGTGCCATCAACAATGATATTTCTGGATCGCTCAGATTTTTTTGCAGAAAAAAAGGGTCCGAATTTTGCTTAGTGACTCAGGAAGAGATAGCACCCTGCTAGGGTACGGGTCATTGAAGGTTATCACTCCTTGGTAGAGAGCGCACAATAAGCTGGACCACCCAATGCACTTACAGCTCTGTATTGTGCAGAGGAGCTGAAAATTTTGAGTAAAAGGGTTGGTGCCATATTCGCATCCTTCTTGATTTTTATTCACGCTTATTTCATTTCTGCATTTTAATTCCATTTAATTATGGACTTCAGAGTTATTGTGCCCTGAAAGCCAGCAATTTTGGCTTGGATGATGGGCATTTACATGATGTGCATTATTACACCATAAAGAGCACAAACACTAAATGCTGCTCATTGCCTTTCAGATGAGAGAGAGTTCTGTCATCCTCCTCTGCCAACATTAAAAACTGGGCTTCATTCTTCACTGGATAAAAAGTCCGACATTAATGTCATTTTCACTCTTACAAACTTTCCATATTTTGCTTAAGACATAAGTAGTTCCTTCGTTTTTATTTAAAGCTGCCTGTATCGTAATGTCATGAAGCAAATTAATTTCTTAAGAGATCTCTCACATTAGAGACAACCAACCAGATTAGACTTGTGGATTCAGCATTTAACTGTATGTTTACACTGTGGCTGAATATAGCAACGTAATAATTGAGGCTCAGCCAGGCTGGGAATCACAGTGATGGATGATGCACCATCACAGAGCCCTGTGGAGCTTCTCCTGTGCTGAGTGAGTCAGGGAATCTCCAGCGTCACAGCCTAGTGTATTCTATTCTTTGGCAAGGACACGTGCATGGAGTTTTTTTTAACACAAAGAGTAATGAGTGTTCAGATATCTGAAAACAAAGCAGATGCATAGATAGCCTTGCTTGTGCTGTGTTGGAATGGGACAGCCTTGTTTCTCCACACTAAACTCCTTCAGGCTGGCTCCAAGGACTCCTGCCCCAGTTGATACTTGTGGGACACCCATTTGCAAAGGATTTTCAACCATGTGAGAGCGTAAAAGCATCCTACATCCTATCAAGGTTAAAGGAAAGGCACTGCAGGGCATCCTTCCCTCCTCAGACTTGCACACAGCAGCTATGTATATCCCTATTCTAGGTATGTTGTGTCTCTGGGAAGCCATGGTGCCGGCTGCCTGTGACTTTATACTGCAGCCCTGTCCTGCTGAGATTGTGCAGGTCTGTTGTGTGAATATCATGGAAATGTGATGCTGGCCTCGGGGAAAGCTGTGGTGTCTCCATTGGGTTTCCCTGGAGGTCTTTCCTCCTGGCAAGTGGGATGGCAGAGGGAGCAATAGTTTATTTCTCTCTTGGCGGGAGCTGGTCAACTGAAGCCCCGGCACTGTTGCATGTGTTGGATGGGGCTGATACTAGTGTCTGTGTCCAGCTCTTCTGGGCCAGGAAAGGCCCATTTCCCCACCCCTCAGCACTGTGGGATCATTTGCCGATGACTCCATCCCTAGGCCATTACTTTGATCCAGTTTGTGCCTCCCCCAGAAGTCAGTCAATATAATGACCCTGGAAGACCACAGCGGTGATCACCTGAATTACTAATTACTGAACTACTAAGCCTGAAGTATTTCTGTTAATTAGGAACAAAGTCAAACTGACGTGAAAGTAAAATCAAAACCAAACAGTAATTATAAATGGCCAAAATGCTGCCTGGCAGAATACAACAGGCAGCTTCTGTGAACAGGTGCTGGTACTGCATTACCTATTCAAGCCTGGACCACTGTTCCCAATTTCCTCTCTATCTAGCTGAGCACACTTTTAGTTGTTTATCCATTTTGCAACACCCTTGAGGGTACTGTTAAAAATAACATAAATACATAAACATGCAGCAGATATTTCTATGTAGCTGGTGAAACATTTGAATATATTCAAATATTAAGTCGTAGCCAGCTCCTAGTAATCATTTATGTTTGTGCTCTAGGTCTCACTGTGTGATGTACCTTTGCAGATAGCAGTGCAATAAAATCCTCCATTATCTCCAGATACTTTAGACTGTGCCGTTCCTGAAAATGTGTAAATTATGCCTGGGGTTTCCCTCAGGTTACATGGAAAAATGTATTTCCAAATATTCCAGCAGGTTTCTTGTCAGTTCTTGTGTCCCTATCAGCTTCAGCTTTATTTTGCAAGAATGTGCAAAATTAAGTGAAGTGGGATTTTGCCCATGGAGCCACATTGCTGGGTTCATCTAGCAGAGGGGTTCACCTAGCTGCAGGTTCTATGGCCCAACAGGTCTGGGATCTATGATCCCCCACATCATTGCTGAGTGTTCCAGAGCTATTCAGGTGTGTACAGCCCTCCTCTTTAGAACCCTTTGAAATCATATCTGGGTTTGGGAATTTTTACCTAAACTCACTTTTATTACCAGCCTGCTCTTCCACTGGAATTGCACCGACCAGTTAGTGCTTGATACGAAGCATTTTGTCTTTTGTTCTTTTGTCATGACAGTTTCAGATTATTTAAGAAGCTTCACTTTTCTTGAATAGTTTGGTAATTGTTAAGAGAGGGACCCCCAGTTCCTGCAGTGCCATGAACTGTCACTGAAATACTTGGATTTCTTTCATTTATCTTTCAATTTACTGTTAACTTACTTAACTTCTTCCATTTGTGGGCTCACAAACATTCCCATACAAGTCTCTCAAGTGTACATTTCAATCTAGCACAGAAAAGCCTGCTCTTACTTCTATCAGTAAAGCAGAAGGTTCAAAGACCGCATGCTGAAGATCAGTAGATTAGATTAATTTTTGAGATAAGTGCTAGCAAACTTTCACTTCTTTAAAGTTTACCACATACTGAAAAAAAATTAAAGTAACAATAAATAAAATATTAAATATACTTTAAATTTACTATTATAATAAATATGAGTAGGGAAAATTAAAAGGAAAATTCAAGAGCTGAGTTCAGTTGTAAGCAGAAACTAGATACTATTTTGTTCTTCCCTCCCATTCTCATCCACAAATGCTGCTAAAAGACCACACAGTACCCTATGTTGGATTCATACCCCTGAATATCCTTCCTATCTGTTTCTTTGTAGACTGACACAGGGAAACGATAGCATTTCGTTATGCGGATCAGATAGTGGCCTGACCTGGCATGCTATTTGCTCAGGAGAAGGCAGAAGTAGAGAACAGGTAATTGAGGACTATGAGACAATCCCAGCTGTAGCACTCCATACCTGCGCTGCTTACTTGAGGAGGTTTACAAGAATGGCATCTGAGAGATCCATCAAAAAAACTGCAAATGGAGTATTTGAATGAATTTTCATTTATCACTTGGTGAAAAAAAGAGCAGGGAACAGTGTCTATGTCTCTGTGCTCACAGTCCCAGACCCACCAGCTTCAGGACTCCTGCACTCATCTGCTGCATCTCTCAGTCAAGCCCTATCTCCTATTTTTTTTCCTTCCCCTGTATGATGGTTGTAGCTGATACTTTGGCCTCTGCTTGTACAAAAGGAAGCCTTGTAGTTCATGTGGCTTAGCTCAGACTTGCAAACGGCCTGTGGTTTCAGCCTTTTTGGTTTTTATAGCTTCTCCAGTAAAAAAGAGGGTAATTTGCTCCCTGTGCCAAGCCTGAAGAATAGCTCGGCCACAGAGGGCTGTAATCAGGCCCAGAGTTGTTTTTTGGATCCCAAAGTGGCCACTATTGTGGTTCCTATCTGCAACATTATTGACAGAAAGAGCTGTACCTCCTCCAGCTGGGATAAAAATATGCAAAGCCACAAATACCAAAGCCGCTCATGCAAGCCATTTTGCAGCCAGCAGGCATTAACAGCAATGGGAAAACCCTTCAGTCTGGGGGTGGCGGCATCTTCTTTTGCAGCAACTTCTGGGTAACAGACCCTGGCCACAGTACCCACTGCTGGAACTGGTGCTCTGCTTCACTCCTTCACAGATTGCTTCAGGCTGTAATCGTGCCAGATCAAACAAGCTAAATATACCATGTCTAATCAGTTTAGAATAAAGGCCATCTTGGAGAGATAGTTGCCCCAGGAAATGAGCTTCTTTCTCAATAGCTTGCATCACTCCCACTGAGTCACTGATGGGGCTTGTGGCGCTGGGCAGGAGTCATCAAATGAAAAAGGTCTTCGGGTGAAACTAAAAATGGAATCTCCCTCACATTGAGCTTCATGCAGAAACCACCAAAAAATAAAAGTCAGTAAGGAACAGGTCAGCCTTGAAGGGGCAACATTGGGACTGGGAAAAACAACTGTAATCCTTGACACAAGTCCCTTGAGAACAAGTATTTGAGGGACTGGTGAATGCCAGGGGAGAGGGGAGCTGCTCATTTTTACCATCCAATTATCAAAGTCAAGAAGAAGGTAATTTAGAGCAAACAGAAGGAGGATAAAATAAGAGCAGAATTTCCAGAAGGGCTCTCACTAAAAAGCGAGGATGCAAATGCTCTTTGGGATGGGGCCAACAGCACCTGGAAGCTCCACAAAAAAACCTATCTCATTTCCCAGGATGTTGGTAAGAAAAGAAATGGTCACTTAGACAATGTGCTTGGAGTGAGCACATTTGGGTGATCCGGTCTTGCTCTCAATTGAAATTAAATGCTTGCTCTTCATAATGCCATAAACCCTTGTATTCCCGGGGCTTAAAGCTCAAACCTAAAACAGTATTACAAAGTGCTGCGGAGTTTGAGGAAATTCTTCACTTGTGTTATATCCCTTACAAAGACATTAATTATAACCAACTTTTAAGGATTCATCATTATAAATATAGTAGTACCTTTTCATGAAAAATGCATTCAAATATTTGTATTCTCTTTATTAGCTACTTTTATGATCAAAAATTAATTAATGTTTACATACTGGCTGCACTTGCATGATGTAATATTTTCCAAGGTCTGTTGGAAGGAATTTATTTATGACTCAGGATGGGCCTAAAATAAAAACCCAGGAAATGAGCTTCTAAATGAGCTTCATGTTTCTAAATACATCTGATAAATGTGATTCAGTTGCAGTTTGATGTCACTATCAGTACAAGCCCTGGTTAAATTTTGTCTGTCCTGTGACACGCCCATGGAAAAACAGCCACACAAACATGTGTATTCCTTCATTTCATTAAACCTGCTTTTCTAGCCTACCCATCCCTTTATATACTGAACTATGTACTCAAAGCCTGGTTTAAGCAGCACTGAGGAGTCAATTGCGGCTTGGCTTGAATTGGCAGGATTCACCACCAGGCTCTTTCATAGGGCTCAGAAACCAGCCCCTCCAAGGAGGAGGAGCAGGGAGATGTTGGAACAAGTCGAAGGGAGGGCCATGAGGATGATCAGGGGACTGGAGCACCTCCCATATGAAGATAGGCTGAGAAAGTTGGGGCTGTTCAGCCTGGAGAAGAGAAGGCTGCGTGGAGACCTCAGAGCAGCCTTCCAGTATCTGAAGGGGGCCTATAGGGATGCTGGGGAGGGACTCTTCATTAGTGACTGTGGTGATAGGACAAGGGGTAACGGGTTCAAACTGAAACAGGGGAAGTTAAGATTGGATATGAGGAAGAAATTCTTTACTGTGAGAGTGGTGAGGCACTGGAATGGGTTGCCCAGGGAAGCTGTGAATGCTCCATCATTGGCGGTGTTCAAGGCCAGGTTGGACAGAGCCTTGTGTGGCATGGTTTAGTGTGAGGTGTCCCTGCCCGTGGCAGGGGGGTTGGAACTAGATGATCTTAAGGTCCTTTCCAAACCTAACTATTCTATGATTCTATGATTCTATGTTCTAACCACCCTGCTCCTAGCCCTTCCTCTCCTCCTGTCCACCCACAGGGAAGCAGAAACAGCTGAGCACTCATTGTGGGCTGAAAACAGATAATTCTGAGCTTGATTTAGCCACATGAGGTAAAAAAGGAATTTATTAAGGACAGCAGATCACACTTACTCTTGCCAACTCTTGCCTACAGATCATATTTTCTCTTGCCTGCATGTTGGAAAACGAAACATTATTGTGTATACATGAGGCCAGTGAAATCTAGGATTTTTCCAAACTGGCACAACCCAGTTGCAGAATACTGTGCTCAGCCTTGCCTGCCTGGTGCACCACAGACTATTTTGTTAATATTTAAACTCTGTCTTTTGACTCCTATCCAAGAAGCCATTGCAAGGCTTTGTGATTTAAACAGGGTTGCATAAGCAAGACAGCACAGGCAGGTTTGAGCTCCTGAATGGCCAAGCTCACGTGCACTCCTGCAGACCAGGAGCCTGACTGTGCATGAACTGGACATCACATTGGATGATCCAGGCTTGTTCCAGGGAGCCGCAGGCAGTACTGCCGGTGAAGCTATCACACAAGAGAGCTGACCTGCCTGCCCAGCTTCCTGGGAGAGTGACTTGAGTTGTGCCAGGAAGGAGTCCTGGTGTGCAAACAGGAAACCTATTTGCCTTTGTCCCCATGATTTGGGAGCAGTGGCAGTAGCAGGGGAAGCCACAGGCCTGGCTGGGGGTGCAGATGAAAGCAACTTTGATGGAATGCTAAGATTATAAATGATTGTGGAAGACCATCCACAACCGTCCTGTGACCTCATGTGCCTTGTGTTCACAGAAGGCAAGAAAAATGTGGGAAGTTTTAATATGGTGAAGGCAAGATGGAAAAGATGAAAGAGCATCATGTCTGTGGCAGAGGTATGAGGTGCCAGCAAAATGTGTAGAAGTAATAAATGATGTGCAGAATAGTGGGTCTCTCCTTACAGCATTGACAAATCGGTGTCTAAATCTTCAGGAAAGACTGAGGATGAATATTCCAGGCACCTGCTCCTGATTAATGCAGATGGAACACCTGTTTTTCTTAAGAATCAATATGTAAAGTTCTCTCCTCACTTCCTAGACATCTACCTATGTCTGACTGTGCCAGATTCCTTATGTACATTTACAAAACCACAAATGAATACTAATGATTCCACCACAACCATTAATCAATATTAACAACAACCATTAGATTGGCCCGATCATACACAAAAATGAGTTGGAGCTTCTGCAGCTACTGTAAACCATTCTTTGTGTATATATTTATATTTTACTAGGTTGATCTTGATATTGATATATATAAAATATTATGCCTTGACAGTCTAAAAATACAGCATATAAAATGCCATTGAACACTTGTATTCATGGTTTGCATTTGAAAACTAATCCAAAATATAATTCTCATGCAAGTATTATTTGTTAACATAAATCTATGTTGATAACCTTTACACTCTCTCTGAAGATAAAGTGTTTTTAAATATACTTCTTATTTAATCACTCCAATTTTGGGGAAGATAATGGTTCAATTAGAGGACCAGAGTCTTGATTAGAAGAGCAATTAATGCTGGTTTAAGTGTAATTTTTATTACTACTGCCTCATTCCACAGTTAAACATTACCCAGAGTTATTAATGTATTAATGATAAAATAGCACTTTCAATTTTTTAGGGCCTTCCACTCAAGATTCTTGAATTGCTTTATAACTGTTAGTGTGACTTTATAACAGCCTTCCATAGTAGATAAACAGATGACATTTGCTTTACTTAAAAGAAAGTGAGGCATGTAAAAATCATTCAGTGTTATATCAAAGGATGTTTTGTTGATAGATATTTTGGAAACTTCCTTTGAAAGGAAGCCTTCTCCTGTGAGTGCCAAGAAAGCTCAGTGCAGCCCTTGTTAGAGGCAGATATTAGCTCATAGCAATTGATATATAGGACAAGGGGTAATGGGTTCAAACTTAAACAGGGGAAGTTAAGATCGGATATGAGGAAGAAATTCTTGACTGTAAGGGTGGTGAGGCACTGGAATGGGCTGCCCAGGGAAGCTGGGAATGCTCCATCGCTGGCAGTGTTCAAGGCTACGTTGGGCAGAGCCTTGGGTGGCATGGTTTAGTGTGAGATGTCCCTGCCCCTGGCAGGGGGGTTGGAACTAGATGATCTTAAGGTCCTTTCCAACCCTAACTATTCTATGATTCTATGATATTATTCTTTGTTCTGGAATTAAAAAAACTTTGACTGGGAGAAGCCTTCTGAGAGTCTGACCAAGTTTTCAATTATTTCAAGAGGAAAAATACCATCCTTGTGTTCTCTCTTACTCATGCTTTGAGTCAGTAGCAGGTCCTTGAGAATATTCTAGGACTTAAGATCCCTGGATTGGAAAACTCCGTGCTAGAAATCTGCTCCCTCCTGCATAAGGGAAAAGGCTGCGACAAGCAGAACGGGGATTGTGCTGGCAGAGGTATTGCTCTTGTGTTGCAATCACTGACATGGTTTTCCACCGTCCTCGCTATCAACCAGCTCAGAATCATGACCATGTCCCTCAGGAGTCTGCACTGATTTGCTCCAAGACTGACTAGCTCATACAGGGCAGGCAGCCATGTCCTTGTGTGGGTTGTTGTGGCTCAGCTATGTGACCTGGGTGTTCAGGTGCTGCCATCCACAAGGATGTCTTGTCAGATGTCTTCCTTAATTGTTTCCCAACAATATCTCTTTAATCCATTTTAGTTATTGATTAGACCTCCAGCAAGCATCCCAGAATTGCACTAACTGTGGCTGAGGTTGTTTGGGAGGTCTGGGGGCATTGCAGGTATCTGTCATTAATCTGTTAGACATTAATATGACTGTACTCAGCAAATATGTTAAGAACGCAGCTATATAAAAGGCACATGTACCTCTGTACAAAGGACACTGAGTAGGAGTTTCTGATCTTCCAAGCAATCAATATTAGAAACAAAAAAGTGAAACTGGAACTAGAGAGAACCAAATTGAAAGCCTGTAAAGGAAAACCTTTTTTTTCCAAGTACCCAATTCATGGTGAAATTCCTGCTATATGGTGTCACTGAGGCCGGTAGTCCAATAGGAATTTTGCAAGCAAACACTGACTGCCCCACTTTGCAGCTGCACTGCTCCGTGTTGAGTGGCAGGTCTTTGCAATAAGCTCCTATGCATAGCATCTGCTTCAGAATGAATTCTGGGATGGTTTTAATCCAAATGGTTCAGGTATTCCTAAGAATGCATTCCTTTTCCGTCAGCTTTTATCTTGTGGAATTTCCACCTCTGCTCATTGACACTCCAACATGCTCCAGGCAGTGGGCCTCAAGGCTACAGACATGCTGAGAAAGGACAAAATGAAGTCAGGTATCTCCTGGTTTCTTGTTTTCACTTTTTTAAAGAGAAAAAACACAAATTAAAAAAACTATTAAGATTGCAAAGTAAAGCATCCCAAATTAGGATGTGACAGAATTCAAGCTGCTTATACTTATAAGCATTGTATATAGACATCAACTGCAGGATGCCATGGCTGTGTCCCACAGGACCCTTGCCTTTTTCAGATCAAAAGAAGTCTCTGCTGAGATGCTGACCCTGTACTTCAGGATACTTCTTGGTGACTTTGGGCATGTTGGAGCATCTGCTGACCCAGTAGGGCAGTAGGGATAAATCTGCCCAGCAGCTGGCACAGGACCATTACTTTCCTGGGTGCTTCTTCTTTTATGCGACTTGAAACCAACCTTGGATCCACACACATCCTCTTCCCAAAGAAGCTGAGCCTTGCTGAGCTTCTCCAGGCACTGCTATCACCCTGAAGTTGTGTTTAAGAGTGGCTGCACTTCACCCTCAGTCATGTAGACATATGTGAACTGGCTAAAACTGATTAACTTAGATGCTGATAACAGAAAACACTCCAGTCTGACTTGCACCTAGTTGCATAAAAGCTGCTCCACATCCTCTGCTCTGCTCTGCAGCTTCTGGGTTCTTGTATCCAATATTTTTTTTATATTTTTTTTCATCTTACTGGCTCCCGGGATCACTTGTGACTACACTTCAGCCTTCCTCTGGTGCTAAAAAGTTGCCTGCAAGTCCATGATGCAAGGAGACTTCCCTATTGAAGAAGTCATGGGGGTAGCACAGAAGGTCTGTCCAGCCTCCTGCGCATCTGGGTCCACGAGTGTTGACTGCAGAGCACATTTGTACTGGTGTCCAGTTCAGGATTTGGCGAAGTGACTGTATTCAAACATGTGAAGTGCTTTCTAGAACACAAACTAGAGTGAAAGTCACAACACATGCCTTGTTGGGCTGTAGTGGATCAAACAAAACTGCCAGAAGGGCACACAGCCCTGCTGCAGACAGGCAAGTGAGGTACCCCAAAGTGCATTCCTAAGGCCTTCCCCTGCTGTTAGCCCCACTCAGCCACTTGCTTGCTCCTCCGTCCAGTGGGATGGAGAAGAGAATCCGAAGGGTAAAAATATGAAAACTTGTGGGTTGAGATAGACAGTTTAATAAGTAAATCTAAAGCTGTGCACACAAGCTCAACAAAATAAGGTATTAATTCACTACTTCTCATTGGCAGGCAAGTGTTCAGCTGCTCCCAGGAATACAGGGCTTCACCACATGTCACAGTTACTTGGGAAGACAAGCTCCATCACCCTAAATGTCCCTTTTTTCTCCTTCTTCCCCAGCTTTAATTGCTGATCCCAATATCATATGATATGGAATATACCTTTTGTCAGTTTTGGTCAGCTGTCCTGGCTGTGCCCCCTCCCAGCATCTTGTGCACCCCCAGCCCACTCATTAGCAGGGCAGTGTGGGGAGCAGAAAAAGCCTTTTATCAGAGACCTGGAGGACGGGATGTTGGAGTCTTGCTGAGTGCAAAAGAATTCTCTGTATTTTCAACTGAAGGAGAAGGGAAAGCCAAGGGAATCCAAGACTACTTCAACGTTTTTATGTAAATTTTAGTACCTTGAAGATAATAAAGAGATAAACAACAATGAACAGACACTTTTCAAGGACAAATTTTATCAAAGTCATAAAATGTTCTCTTTGATTCAGTAATCAGACCAGGGTAGATCTAAAGTAGATGTGAAACTTTCTAATGATAACAATACTAGAGATTAGGAATAGATAGCTATCAGCACTGTAAAATCTCCTTGGAGCTCCTAAAGAGCAGGTTAGATAGCCTTAGGGATAGCTGGGCAGGTGCACAGCACCTGTGATCGAATTTGTGCCCCTTGCCTTACCACCTTATTTTTTTTGCATTGGGGAGCCAAAATTGGGCACAGATCTTTAGATGTAGTCCCACAAGCATTGAATAGAGGGAAATAATCCCTTCTGCCCACCTGCTGGCTATACCTTTGTTCATGCAGCCCAAAAGGCTGCTGGGCTTCATTGCTGCTAAGACATTTTGCTGGCTCATGGTCAACTTGGTCCGCACCAGTCCTGCCAGGTCCTTTTTTTCCAAGCTGCTTTCCAAACAGCTGGAACAGCATATGCTATAGCATGGGGTTAGTGCCTCCCAGGTGCATGACCTTGTTGTAATGTACTATATTAAGACACAAGCACACAGTATCACAAACAAACACTAATGTTAATACAGCTAATCTATATCGATTACAGTTTCTCAATGGCAGATTGCAGATTAGCACCATGCATGCACCTTTATTTTCATGTTGTCAGTTGATTTCCTGTGCTAGGTCAGGGCATTCTCCCATCCAGATACACACAGTGCTTACTATGTTAACACTGCAGCAATCTTCAGTACCAGAAATATGGTCTGTTTATCACCCTTTTATCACTGAGAAAGCTCAAAGATGCACAACAACGTTATGCTTCAGAGAGAACTTTGACTTTCATGAAGCCAGGATGATCTAGTAATGGGAATTTATTGCTTGGAAGACTTTCTATCCAAATACAGAAAATGTCCCTGACTCCTGGTGCAAAACTTCCTGTTAACCACAAACTCCCCTTGCTCAGGGCATTTGAAGGCCAGATTCTGGATTAGGAGAGCAGAGCATGAGAAAACCTATCCCTTGAGTAGAAATGTGCCATTTGCTTGAAGTAATACATATCTTTTGAAGGCATCTGCGAGTTAATTGCCTTCTTAATTAGGTTCCATTTTTATTTTAATTACCATGTTTGCCAGAGCTTTTGGAATGGAAGAGAATCAAATACTGAGCAGTCACTGTATTTGTAATGGCCTTGTTTGAGGGAAAAACGTGACATTTTAGTTAACAGGAAAACTTGTGTGGGAACTTTGCACCTCAGTTTAGATTTACATTTTTTCCAACAATAGAACCAATGGATTTTGTAAGTGTTTAAGAAATAGAAAAAAATCCTAGTTTTGGGTCTGTTCTTTATTAAGAACTTGAACATTTGCCTGGCAGCTTGAAACAAATGAAAGTGCTTATTTTTGATGTGAAAGTTATCTGGCACTTTACGATGAGTGCTGGTATGAATGAAGTTTAAATGGGCAATGACAAATTGAGCACAGGAAAAGGAAAACACCAGTAATACATAATCCTATCTTAATTCTCATTGCAAAGACTTTGAATTAGGGGCACTGCACAATTTTATCCTGCATTGAATACATTTTTTCTTTTGTCTTACCTACTAGAAATAATGCAGACTTTTTCCCATGTTCAAACCAGGCTTTCTTAGGCCTCGTCTGTAATCTCCACTCTAGTTAAGAGGTCACAGATTTTCAGAGCTGAGTAATGTGCAGGGAACAGAATTTTACAAGGTACACTGAGTTACTGATACGCAGAACCACTCACTGCTATTGAGAAACATTTAATACCCAGGAGGAAGTCAGATAGAAGGAAACTGCAGGGAAGGATGTAAAGCTCCCACTTTCTTTAAGCAGCACAGGCTTGATAAAGTTAAGCGAACTGATGACTAGAGGGAGATTCATCTCTGCCTCCTTTCAGGGGCAGCAGTGCAGTTGTGTCCCTGGGATGCCCAGGGCAGGACCCAGTGAAAATGCCCAGCTAGCATCTGAGTTCTCCACGTCTATGGAGGCGCTCCTTCGTCAATGAGGTGTGAGCTTTTTCCCCACCAGCTTTGACTATCTCAAAGTTAGATGTTTAACACAGGTCACAAATGGACAGCAATGCTACAGTCAGCCATTGGAAAGCAATCCTTGACACCTTGGGGCTGTATGAATAGCCCTCTCAATTTGCCAGTCTTTCTGCATCTCCCATAGGAGCCTGAAGACAAGCTTTCTATTAGACCTGCTAAACCATGTCAGACCTTGACAGCTGCAATGAGGTAAGACAAGTCCTGCCTTGACTGCTCATTTTCTCCGTATAATAAAAGCATAGGCAGGAAGCCCTAAAAGCCCCAAGGAAGGTATTGTTGGCCTTGTTGCATGCATATAAGATAGGCAGACGGGATCTCTGGGTGATTATTTTCAAAGACAGCTGCTGACCATCCAGGGAATTTAGGAACTTGCTTTAGGAGGACTGCTTCACTAGGTGCCTGATATGTAAATGCAAACAAGAGCACTCCCCAAGGTGTGGCAGTTGGATTGCACCTCACTCACAAGCCACTGCCAAGGACAGGGTGCTGGGTGTTTAACCCTGGTATATGACAAGGTGTTAGGTATGTCATGGTTCAGCTTGGGCTATTGCTTTTGTCTGTGATTGCCACGTGGTGTCAGAGAACCCAGATGGGTCCTGCCACCAGATCCAGTTGAGGTGTAGGGACTGAGACTCCTAACTCCTTTTGGCTTGAAAATGCACTGCTTCAGCCCCCCTGATCTCCTGCTTGCCTACGTGTACTCCAACACATGTAGAACTCCAACTAGCAGAGGAATGTCCTGACCACTTAACTTTCCTGCAAGCATTTTGGAGCCACAGATCTTCGCAAAATACCTCCCGAACAGAGAACATACCAGGATTCCTGATATGCTTTTGAGGCACTCTTCCTGCCTCTTTGATGAATCTGAAGTATGCTGCTATTTTGCATCTGGCCCCATCTCACTTGCCTTCCTCCTTCCTCTTTATCCCATATTGCCCACATACTGGTGCAGAAACTCAAACGGAGGTCATGGACTTGCTGTAGCTTTTCTCACCACTTCTCTCCTCATCTTGCTCTCCTGCCTGAGAGATAGGAAGCTTTTCTAAGCAGAACAGTAAGCTGAGAAGTCTGCATAACAGTATAGTACCCTGCCTTGGACAAGGATATAAAGCAAAGTGCCACCCCTGTCTCGTTTAGATAGAATTTACCCTGCCATGTTGCTCACTCTCATCAAAGAAAGGAGTTTACTAAAAGGGTTTAACAAAGATAGGAGGAATAATCTGAAAATGTGTTTTGTTAAATATGGCTTTGCAAGGTACAAGACCCTGATGGCCGCCGTCCAATCCTTGGGTGGAGCGTGGTAGAGTTAGAGTTTTTAGTTCTGTTTTCCCAAGTCAGAGCCAGTGTAATAGTCTGTCCAGGTTTATAATCTTGATCTAAACAAATAAAGATGTGTGCATAGGCATGTGTGTAACAATGAAATTTGTAATGCAAGAAAATGTTCAGTACTTCAAAGAGTTATAATGCCCTGCTTTGAAACATCCTTGCAGATCTGTTGGTCCGTGCAGTGGTTTTGCCCTCTGTCGGCTTCCATGTGTACCTGCAGCTTTCCTCCGCCAGCTCGAAGTCAGAGCCGACTCTGGTTCTGAGGGCAGCTAACCAGGCGGCTTCATGATGCAGTTCACTTTCCTGACGCAGGATCACAGATGGTTGAGGTTGGAAGGACCTGTAGGGTTCACCTGGTCCTACCCCCTGCTCAAGCAGGGTCACCTAGGGCCAGTTGCCCAGGACAATGTCTGGATGACTTTTGAGTATCTGCAGGGATGAAGACTCCACAACTTCCTTGAGCACCCTGTGCCAGGGCTTAGTCAGCCTGACCGTGAAAAAGTGTTTCCTGACATTCAGAGAGAGCCTTCAGGGTTTCAGTTTGTGGCCATTGCTTCTGGTCGTGTCACTGGGCACCAATGAAATAGGCCTGGCTCTGTAGTCTCTGTACACTCCCTTCATGTATTTATACTGTATTGATGAGATCCCCCTGAGTCTTCTCTTCTGCAGGCTGAACAGTCCCAGCTCTCTCAGCCTTCCCTCACAGGAGAGATGCTCCAGCTGATCATCTTAGTAGCCATTTGTTGGGTTCACTCCAATATGTCCACATCTTTCAAGCACTGGGAACACAGAACGGGACCCAGCACTCCAATGTGTCTCCCTAGCGCGGCTCAAAGGGGAAGAATCACCTCCCTCCATTTGCTGGCTACACTCCTCCTCAGGCAGTCCCGGATCCTGGGGGCCTGCTTTGCTGCAAGGGGACATCTAATGTGTACTAACAAATGCAATAAAAAGCAGGAGCATACCCAGGGACCCTAACCTCTATTCATGAAAGGGGTGCCACAACCAAAGAAAGGTGAAATTGAGTCATGCCAGGAGCAAAGAATGAAACAGCACACAGGTGAACGTGGTTTACAACTATCCGAGCCCTGAAGGCAATCCACTAAGGATCTGATCTTCATTGTCTTTATTACTCAGAGATGTAAAACCTCAAGAGAGTATTTTAACAGCCTCCAAATTCCAGCAAAATCCCCAGGAAGGTTCAGAAAGGTTCAATCCCAGCCACCATGACCTCAAGTGACACGCAGTTTAAGACAAGGCTGCTCAGAGGTGACTGCCAGGCCTGTGACAAGTGAAATAGAGAGGTCCCAGCATTCCTCCCATGCCCCTTTTCCTTTCCACTGTCCCAATCCACCAAGACATGCTTTGATGCTTTTTGGAATCCCTCGGGTTCTCTACACCCTGGGTTCTGAAGCAACCACCATACAATCCACCTTCCCTTCGGTGGCCACAGTAATCATCAGTGTCTTCTCTAATTTGAGAAAACTAAACATAAACCCATGGCTGAGCACTCTGGGTGGGACACCAGGAGTGCAAAGAGATTTCCCCAGGGGGGTTTCCCACAGCTCCATGGGGCCTCAGCTTCCCTCTTGGAGGGATGCAGTGATGGGCAACCCTGTCCTGTTTTTGCACTTGCTACCCAGACATTGTTCTCTTAGCCAGATGTGACATGCCCAAAGTGTGTCCTTCAGAGCCTCGAGTCAATTCTTATTGTCTTGTTCAGTGCGAGCAATAAAACATGCTCATGGCATTCAGATCTATGTCTGAAAAAATTTAGTTTCCTAGAAATACTCCTGTGTTGCTGAGTGCTGCCTGTGCAGAGGGGAGGGCTCTGGTACCCTGCTGTGCACCAGAGCAGGCTGGGGAACAGGCCATGGAGAATCAAAATGTGTTGGCTGAGTACTTTCAATTAGCTACAGCTGGAGGAGTTTTGCTTTTTATTCTCTTTGGTTGGACCATTAGTGAGGATGGGAAGAAATGATGGGGCCATGATAGTTTTTGCTGTAAGCCATCAAGACTCTGTGATGTTTTCTCATTAGCCAGCCTAACAGTTAGGGATTTAAATATAAAAACACCAGGCACATCCAGTCTCCAGTGTTGCTTAAGGTGCAATCAAAGAAATACTCATGTAGAAAGAAAGAAGAGGAATTCTGGCCACTGAACATGGCCTTTCATTTTGAACCCAAGAGCTTTCAGAGTGTTAATAAGTACTGGCACCTTTATTAGCTAATGTGCTTTCAACAGATATGACTATACTTTATTAATGGGTGACCTTCTTCTCCCAGGTGGTTCTTCTAAATAATTAAAGTCTGCTCTGATAAAAAAGCCTGACATTTATGAATATTACGCATCTCTTCTAATGGATGTCCAAAATTTGTGTCCACCTGATGGAAATCTTGATTGTACGTAAGACATTAGAAAGTACACCTAGAAAACCTGAAAACTCCTTTTCACAGAAAATATTTTCACTTTCCAGCAAGATGAGTGGCCAATATCATGAGCTGTGTTGCATATTACTTACCTAAAGCCACACTGTGACCTTTTTAGCATAAATGGAATAGCACCATAGAATCATAGAATAGTTAGGGTTGGAAAGGACCTTAAGATCATCTAGTTCCAACCCCCCCTGCCAGGGGCAGGGACACCTCACACTAAACCATGCCACCCAAGGCTCTGTCCAATCCAGCCTTGAACACCACCAGTGATTGAGCATTCCCAACTTCCCTGGGCAACCCATTCCAGTGCCTCACCACCCTTACAGTCAAGAATTTCTTCCTCATATCCAAACTAAACTTCCGTTCTAAACCAGGTGAAATTCAGGATAGAAGGAAAATGGTCTTGGCCCGTTGCTGTTTCCCCTCAGGCAATGAAGAATTAAGGTTTTCAAATACTGACCTGCTGAAGTGCAAATAACAGAGGACTGCAGGGCATTCACCCTTTCCTCTACAGGACAAATAGACTGGAAGAACATAAATAGCATTACATTAAACAAAAATGTCTCAGTATTCCAGTTTATCTTTTATCCCGACTAAATAAATTGAAAGAAATTATTGGGAGCCTTTTAACATTCTTTCCAAAATGAAATATCTTAGATTTTGTATTTTTTAATGTTTTAAAATTGAATTTATATACATTTAGATGAAAGCGGTTTCATTCTGAAAAGTGAAATATTTTGACTTCGTCTGTCTGCTCCCACGTTCCGTTTTGATCTGTTGCATGTGTGTTTGGGAGCTGCTGCGACTGACCCAAACGCCCAGTTCAGCGTCCGCCTCGCATCCCGCCCCGGTAGCGCGCTACTGCTTTAAGAGTCTCATTTGCATGGCCCCGCCCCGCCGCTCAGCCCCGCCCCCCGAGCTTCGCTCTACGTGCTCCCCCCTCCGCTAGGTGGCGCCGCTCCCCCGGGCCATTACGCCTGCGCGAGTCCGCGGAGTCCTTGGAGCGGCGGCGAGTGCGGGCCGGGGTGCGGACATGCAGCGCTGGGGACGCGTATCCTGCGCGCTCGCCCGGGTACGGCGCCGGCGGGGGGCCTCTCTGCCGCGGGGCTGGCGGGCGGCCGGACGGGTGGCTGAGCACGCCGCGCTTGGGAGCTCTGGCCTGGGCTTTCCTTACGCCCCCCCACCGCTCGCCGGGAGCGGGCGTGAAGGCGGGCGGAGCCGGAGCAGGCGCTTTGCGGCGGGCGCGGGGCTTGGCTGCGCTTCTGCCCGTTCTCTGCTTTCGCTCCCCTCGCTGGGAAGGGGAGCCGCTGCCATCCCAGCGCGGCCTCGGCTCGGCAGACGTGACGCGGCGTCGCTGGGCCCCGGCCCGCGGGAGGCTGCGGCCTCGGGGAGCGGCCCGGCGGAGGTGAGGGCGGTACTGCGGCGCTGTGGGAGCCGCGGGCTGTGCGAGTGCCGCTTCCCGTCTCCTGGGCAGCACTATGGGCTTCGGGATACCTTAAGGAGCATTCTGCAGTTACAGGGTGATCGGCCTGAGGCGTGCGTATAGCGACTGTGCTGTCCCATTGCCCCCTCTGGGGTGTTCCCTACGCACAGGAGGTGGCTGAAGGGAGTGGAACACGGCTTTTAGTATGACCTCCTGCGGGTGTCTAATTAATGTCGTTAAGTGGTTTGAGAGCCACATCAGGGATTGAAGGTTTGTGTAGAGGCAGCCTTAGGCGAGGCTGATGTGACGGCAGGTGAAATGATCGGCTCAGGTTGCACAGCAGGTAGATGGCAGAGTGACTTGTACCTGCTGTACCAGTCAGTGCCCTCTGTGTGTGCTTCAGCCATGTGCTGGTTTAGTTAGCTGGTAGCTGTAACTGGTTTCTGTGCGGCCGAGTGCTTATTTGTCCTCAAAGGTAGACTTCACATTTCAAAATGTTTGTTCCCTTTCTAGAGAAGCCGTTTTGATCGAATTCATCATGGTCTCCAGGGAGTTGGTGCAGTGTCACAAAGGTCCTATGCTGATCAAGGTAATTAGCTGTGAAGAATTTCTTCAGACAAAAAAACAACCTAACCGCTCCCAAATAAACCCCTGCAGAAACTAAAGCAGTGCTTCCAGCTTGGAAATAAGTCTTCCAGGTGACAGTGGAATCAGTGTCAGTGTGGAGATTTAGATGAAAAATAGTGCCTTATTTGCCTTATTTGATAGCAAGCTAAAACTATAAATAGAAGTTGAGCTTTATATAATGTGAGAACAGCGATGGTAATTAATATTCAAAAGGTAGTTGTGGCTTGAGATACGAATCAGATATGAAGTTCATAGTTTCTGCTGCATTCATAATTAGTAGAGGTTCCATAAATACCTATTTCAGCTATGTTTTCTCCTTTATAAACTAATGATTTTATGGAATTCAGTAAGCGTTTATCTTTTGCACTGAACAATAGAATCTGTGTTAGAAAAATGTTACAATAAACTATCCAGACATCATGGGTTATGTTCTTAAAGGACTTCTAGCAGGAGGAGGGGTCAGACAGAATTCAGTTCCTTCATTTCTTTTTACATTATTTTTCCCTGTAAACTTTGAGACTGGCTGTTTTTATTGGATCATGGAACACCAGTTTGGAAGGGGCCTCAGGGATCATGTGGTCCAACCTTCCTTGGCAAACCATGACTTAGACTACATGTCCTGGCACCCTGTCCTGCCAGATCTTTAATGTCCAGTATTGGGGAATCTGCAACTTCTCTGGGGATAGTATTCCACTGGCTGATTGTTCTCATTGTGAAAATTTTTCCTCTAGTGTCCAAAGAGAATCTTCCCAGTCATGAATTCCTTGACACAACCTTTGTGCAGAAGGGTACTTTCAGATAGGAGGTTCAATTATCTAACCCCAGTTTATTATTGCATCATTTTAAATAGCTATTTTTCTTTTATTAAAAAATACCTTTTATTCTAACGTGAATTATTTCAGAATTTATAAGCTGATATTCCTGCAGTAAGGTATTAATTGCTGAAACAAAAATAACTCAAATGTTCTCTGTTTCAGTTGATGCTGATGTCACGGTTATTGGCTCTGGTCCTGGAGGGTATGTTGCTGCTATCAAAGCAGCTCAGCTTGGGTTTAAGGTAAGATGAGATCTCACTCAGATAGCAGAATATTCTTTCACATGAACTTGAAAGGTATTTTTGTGATACTGAAATTCTTCTGTCGTGTCATGGGCCACCAGATGCTGTTTACGTGGCAATAATCTTTCTTTACCTTGCTTACCCAAATTATACAGAAGTTGAAATGGAGATGTGAAAGTAGTACTGTCTACAGCCCTGCTACTGACATATGTGCTCAGGACAGCTCACTTTTGATTGGAAGTGGTAATTGAGGTGGGCTTTTATTCTTGTGGAAGAGAAGGTGGGAAAAGAAAGACAGTGACAAAAAGGGCACTGAAAAACTATCCTGAAGAACAGACTGAGCGAACTCAAGAAAGAAAAAACAATATTCAACTGATGTGCTTTTTGAATGTGGGTAGAGGTATTCCACTGACATGAGAATTTGAGGTGAAAATGTGTGTGTAGAAATACTGTGTATCTCATTTACATTTATTTATGTTCATCTCTGTTGTTCTGTTGTCTTTGAGTACCTTTTGAGAGAGGCAACTTTATCTGAGGTGTACTAATTATGTGTCTGAGTAATTGTTAATAGGGTGTTGTGAGAGTTACATGTGCATAACGCATTTCAGATTTTTTTAAGGTGCTCAGTGGTACAGGTTTTGAGATTGAGGTCTTCTGCCATGTAAGTTCATGCTTGTTTATTCTAAACCTATCTTTTGTGGCTATCTGCCTGCTTTCCTTGGAGCAGTGCTGTCCTCTGGTCCTTCATCTGTGATTAACAAAGGGATACCATATACAAGGAGGTTAAAAAGTGCCCTGGATTCCATTTTCATTGTAACAAAAAATAGTTTTCTTATGCTGCTTCACACCTACTCAGTGTGGGCAAAATTCTTGTACATGCTTGCATGTGTCACCTGTAGAACTGAATAAACATGAAAAATATTTATGCTGTCTTTGAATGGAAGGAGATGTTTTTGTAAGACTGTCAAAGAGATGGATTCTGTAATTATACCACCTGTGGAAGACCCCAAGTGTGCTCTACTGGGTTACTGAACTTCAGCCTTCAATCTTAGTGCTGCATCTGCCAGTACAAGCTTTAAGCCTTTGTAGTGCTACCACAGCATCCCATGTTATTGCCAGCAATATTTTCTGGCTTTTTGACAGCTTTGCTTAACCTTTTTGGTGTAGTTGACGTAAAGCAGATGAGGCAGAACCTGCTTATGAAGTAAAGGTAGGAGCACTTTGGTGTTGTTTGATCCATAGTGCAGCTTTTAAAGCACTTGGATCATTTTTTCATGCATTCGTGTGCTTAAAACGGGAGGAAGCATAGAGGCAGGTCAGTGAGTTTCTATGATTTGACATGGCAAATTCTGCTCTTCATGTTGCCATCACCTGTGCTTCAGCACAAAAGCAGCAACTTCAAGAAGTGATGAAAGGCTTTTAACCAGGGCAGGTAGTTCTCATGAATTGGAGTTCTTAAGAGTATAAACCAAGGAACTATTATTTTGAATGTGTGTGCCTTGCAAAGAAGGAGATACCAATTCTTTTGCTTCTATAGGAAAGGTTTATGATACTCTCTTCCCCCCTCCCCCCCAATCTGGTTTTGTCAGTTGGTTTTGTGTTGGTATTTTGTTTGGGTTTTTTCCTTTGTGCACTTTGATGTTGACAGGTTGATGAGAAGGAGATGAAATATTTTTCATCCCTGTTGTTATTGACCTTATTTTTGCTTGGTTTTGCTTTATTTGATTTTTACTTTTTTCTTCTTAGGTATTGGCAAACTTTGTAGTTATATAAGTGTATAGTTATAATGGGTCTTGCAGGGTAGCATGTTTAGAGGGAAATGTTTGAGGTTTGGGGGTTTTGTTCTGTTTTCTTTAAAGAAAAGATTACTTCATGCAGTTACAACGATTGCTGGTCCATTTATTTGTTGTTTGCTTGTGATTAGTTATTTTTAGGAATCTTTTGTGTGATTTACAGTTTTTGCTTTATGCAGATGTGGTTTTTTCCTAGTTGTAAGGGGAACATCTTGCCCAGACTGAGTGTTGTATTTAATTGAGGCACTGTTGTATATTTTTGAAGTAGAAGACCACCTTTTCAACTTGTATGAAAGTATAAATGGTGCAGTGGAGAATGTGGCTCTTTTCTATTGCAGAATTTTGTTGCAAAGAGTCATTTTGTGTTTTTTAAGTTAGGAACAAAAATAAGGAAGGGGAAATCTGAGCCTGGAAATCAATCTAGGAATGAAATTAATGAGACACTTGTGGAGGAATTGTTACCAGATAAATGCCTGGTCTTTGTCACAAACTCTTAATTTGTGATTCATCCATTAAGGAAATGATAGCATGGTATTGCTAAAATAGTCTTCTCCCCCCCCCTTCTTTTTCCTCAGACTGTCTGTGTAGAGAAAAATGAAACATTAGGTGGAACCTGTTTGAATGTTGGCTGTATTCCATCCAAGGTAAGTGTATGTAGTTTGTCATAACTTTGTTCAGAGCAATAGGTACTGTGTGCATTACTTGGAAAAAGATTAAGAAGGAGTTCCTTAAGATCGAGGTACTTTCTGTAAGCATTGAAATTGTAATCCGGATGAGCTGAGGATGCAAATAAATATAAGTAGGATTAAAATTTCACTTGCTTAATAGAAATGTTTTGTTTGCAGACTGCTTTATGGCCAAAATAGATAAGTTTTCTTACTTTGAGCTGTTGAGTCTGTGGTGTGACCTGTAACGAGAACTGTTTCAGATGTTTCAGGCTAAAATTTGAACGGGGATTTCAGTACAGATTTTCCTCATCCAGTTTTTCTGTGTCCTCTTTTCGTTGACAGTCTCTTGTCTGAGGTAATAAGGAAATTCTCCTGTGAGTCAGTCAGAACCATCTTTCTTTCCTCTACTTGAAGTCTGTCCCTGTGGGATTCTTTTGGGGACGGTGGTGTTTAATCCCTGTAGAGTCATTACCAGTTTCTCTGCTGAAATGAGCAAAAGGATAAGTGTGGATTTAACTATTTTCTATTTTTGTTAAATATCTATCGTTTATAAAAGAGCAATACAATTTCTGTGTTTGAAATACATCTTTAAATACATGTCAGACTTTCATAATACTGAGAGTATTTTGCAAATAACATGAGAATTTTTTTCCTGATAATATAATCAATGAAATTATGAATGCATGTCCCAGGTCACATTTCTCTGTGTGTGTTTTAGGCCTTGCTGAACAACTCGCATCTGTATCACTTGGCCCATGGAAAAGATTTTGCTAATAGAGGAATTGAACGTGAGTGTGAAGAGTAACTGGTCAGTGCCCGTTAACATTAGTGGCTTCCACCAGAAAGTAAATTTAATCACTCAAATGTGACTACTATAGTTTTCTGGTCAGAAAACTTTTTGGATTTACAAATAATGTCCTTTATCTGTCAGTTGGAGGGTTAGGAACATGTGTCTGCTTCTTGAATGGGTTGATAAGACAGCAGTATTATACTTTATTATACTTTTCAGATACAATGTAGCAGTTGTTGACTGTAACCTTTAGCATTCCTGGGGCCGTTCAACACATCTGACTGTGGCAGAGCTATTACTTGTGTTTAGGTTAGCTCCTTTAAAAACAATGCAGTGCTTAATGAAAGTTTTTGGGGTTTTTGACCTTAGTTGCAGGAGTCCGTTTGAATCTGGAGAAGATGATGGAACAGAAGAGTGGTGCAGTGAAGGCCTTAACAGGTGGAATTGCTCATTTATTTAAACAAAACAAGGTTAGTTTGGATTATGTACTGAGGTATATCCATGGATTTTCTCTGTTCTGAATTTCTTTTTGCATTTGCATATTTTTGCCATGTAATTTGAGTGGATGGACTTGGTAAGGGCAGAATTTGAATGCTTCTCTTCTAGGACATGTTTAAAATAACAGTTCCTGCATTCTTAAACTACATAAAAGTATAGTTTAAACTTTGTGGTTTGTAGCAGATGGTGATGCAAAGGTGTGTGTTAGCAGTTCTTTTAAAACATTGGTGAGATTCGGATTAAATGTATTAATTATGTATTAAAATGTATTCAAATTATGTAAATAATTTGAATCTGAATTTACTGTGTTCTCATTACTGAAGGTTGTACATGTATCTGGGTTTGGAAAAATAACTGGCAAAAACCAAGTCACTGCAACCAAAGAAGATGGCAGTACACAGGTCATCAATACAAAGAACATTCTGATAGCCACAGGCTCAGAAGTTGCTCCCTTCCCTGGAATTACTGTACGTATTTGAAATCTAAATGATACTTTTTTTTAATGTGTTTTATCCAAGTAATCCAATGTATAACAATTTTTTGCATCTCCCTGCACTTCACCTTTTGTGTGTTTTATATATAATGTATAAACGAGATCATAAACCTCCCTTTGTGGATTTGTCATTAGATTGATGAAGATAATATCGTGTCATCCACTGGTGCGCTGTCACTGAAAAAAGTTCCAGAAAAGATGGTTGTCATTGGTGCAGGAGTCATTGGTGTGGAACTGGTGAGAGGAAATTTAAACCACTTGGTTTTTAATTTATAACGGAACAGTGTTATTTTTTTGGTGTTGCACTTGATTGTGTGGCTGTGATTTAACAGATGTTTGGCTGAGTGAGTTGTAATGAAACTGTTCAGGCTTCATAGCTTGATAGCTCCTTTTTCTACCAGAAAAGCTGGGACAAGTGTGTGTAGGATCTGTGCTTCTTCAGCTGGTTAGGTAAGCAGAGAATTGAGAGTGCAGCATACAGGTGTTGGGGTTTTTTTGGGGGGTAAAGAGGGGTAGTATCTTTCACTGAGGTTTGTACCTGCTTATATGTACAGAACTTCCTGTTTTAAGGGAAGTCCATTTTAAGCCAGGACGAATCCTTGTGTGTAGCAGTTAATGCCAAGAAATTCTAATGTAATGTGATTGTACGCATTCTATCTAACAACTAAAGGAGTGGAGACTTTATAGTTCGTCTTGGTCTGAGTTCTTATGTCTCATACCTACATGACCCAAAAAGAATGTGTATGCGCTGCTCTTGCAACTGCTTGAAAACTGCTTAGTAGTTGCTTAGCCTGCTGTGACTGTTAAGCAGGGAAAGAGTAAGCAATGTGAAATACTGTGTTGGATGGATGGGTAACTGCAGGTAAATAGAGTGTGAAGCTGATCGTAGTGGTCATGGTTAAAAATACATACACAACCAGCAGTGGCTCCATTTTATTCATAGTTTCCTTACTGTGGTATTAGAACACCACAAGCAATTCCCTTTGGGTTTTCTGAGGTACATTTGGATTCCTTGATTTAGTTTTTTTTCTATACCTGTAACCTAAACCGTACCTAATCTATACTGAATTATTTTGTTAGCTCTTTCTTTAAAGGCTTATTTCTGTGAATTCAGTATTGAAGTTTTGGGTATGCAAACAAGCAGCAATAAATCCATTTTTGTGGGAAAGCCTGGGGAAGGTTGGATTTGTTTTATTCTCACCGTAATGTTTGTGAAAACTGAGCAGTTTGCTGTTATGTGTTATCCTACTCAAAAGTTTATGGTCTGTGGTAAGTATTAAATCTGAAGTTTGCCTATCAAAACTTTTTTCCCTGTATTGCTGTGACTGCAGGGTTCCGTTTGGCAGCGCCTTGGTGCAGATGTGACAGCTGTTGAGTTCATGGGCCATGTTGGTGGAATGGGAATTGACATGGAGATCTCTAAAAACTTCCAACGGATTCTTCAGAAACAGGGATTTAAATTTAAATTGAACACCAAAGTTACTGGTGCTACCAAGAAACCAGATGGAAAAATCGATGTGGCGTAAGTGCTTAACAGAAAACTGTAGGGATGCCATATATACGTTTTTCCTCTCAATCCCTCAAACAGTCTCACTATTATTTTTTAAATAGGAAAAACCAGATTTTGGATGAAACTTGAATCTTTAATGAAGTTTAATTTTTTTATCCCGTATTGCAGCTTACAGAGCTCATAATTTTGGGTGTATTGAGTCCCAGATTGCTTACCCAGGAGAGGTTCTATTGACTTGACTTGTACTTTGTGCTAGTACAAAACCAGTGTTGTTGTAGTGAGATCAGTAATAAAAACTCTAAATCATGCTTTTCATGGAATATGACTGTATGAACAATCATGATATTTATTTTCAAGCCATTAATTCTTGGCTACTTGCTGTACGGGTTATTCTGTCCATACCTCTTCTTGTCTCACAATAAGCATGGCAGAGATTTTACTATGTTTGACTAGAAATGGATGAAACTACTCCGGAGTGTCTTTTAATGACCTCACTTGAGTCCTTTGAAGACTTGGAGATGAACAGCTAGTGCAGAAACATAACAGCAAATTTGTTTTGTGAAAGTCCATATGTATACACTGCTGTTGTTCTTTCTCGTTAATGTATTCTCTATGCAGAAACTATAGTTTGAGTTTTAAGGAAATGCTTAATATTACTTAACAAAAGCAAGTTTAAATGTTTTCTTTTTCACTGCAGTCTTAATATGGTGACTTGTATTTGCTATATTGCCATAGCTCAGGATAGTCTGTCCTCCAGTGTAAAGGTGCTAGATTTGGTCTTCTTTACCATACTGATGGTGGTTGGAGTTTCATTCTGTTTCAGGAGTGTCCTGTTGAAACACACTTCCTGCTTATTCTCACTGTGTGCTTTGGTTCTTGTGCTCTCAGAGCATGTGAACTGAACTTGTTCCAGGTGCAGTTAAATCCAAAGATGCACTTGAGGAGTGCAGCCGGTGCAGGGCAGCTGCTAGCAGGTGTTTGGTTCTGTGTGCCAGAAGAAAGCTGGCTCTGAATAAATGGCCCACCCCAAAAATATATATAGTCTGCATGTTGCACCAGTTATTTTGCTCTACAGATTTGGTGTCAGGCCATGCTACTTGCTTGTGGAAATATACCCTGAATTTCTGTATAGAAGAGTTGTTAACAAGTGTAGTAAGAGTTACTGTTCTTTCTTCCCCTCGTATTCCTCACGTCTTGCAAGGAAGAAGCATGGGGCAGGCTGAATCAAAGTGTTTTGATGACGGCTTCAGCCCATAGATCACTGTCTGGATTGTCTTACTTAGTAGTGAGGGAAATGCAATGCTGAAAGCTTACAGCTTAACATTTTTGCCACTTGTTTTTTTTATAGTCTTGAAGCTGCTGCTGGTGGCAAGGCAGAAGTAATAACCTGTGATGTGCTCCTAGTCTGCATCGGGAGACGTCCTTTTACCAAAAATCTAGGTCTTGAGGAGCTTGGAATTGAACTTGATAAGAGAGGGAGAATCCCGGTCAATAACAGATTCCAAACCAAAATTCCAAAGTAAGTAAGACTAAATATTTTCTATTCTTTTTAAAAGCTTAACCTACTAAAGCATTTTTTTGTTTGGTTTTAAGTGCCGAATGTATCTTTATTTTCTGACAGGCAAACTCAAGGTTTCTGTGTATTTCAGGAATGAAAGATTTTAGTCAACTTTTGAAGCTTTGTAATTTCAAAGTGACTGCTTGTATTTCACGTCTCTGGTACTTGAAGTGTGGTCATTCTGGGGGAGCTGCTTTTTTTAATACTTTGTATTTCTCTTGAAATTCAGTATTTTAATCTGTTCTGATCAAAGTTTTCGGTAACATGTTTCAAACTGACTGTTATATAAGGTAGCCTAGGTGTGCTAGGATGTTTTTAAACAGTGTCCTATTCTGTTTCATTGGTCTGATAGCATCTATGCTATTGGTGATGTAGTTGCTGGACCTATGCTGGCCCACAAAGCTGAGGATGAAGGCATTCTTTGTGTAGAAGGGATGGCTGGAGGAGCAGTTCACATTGACTACAACTGCGTACCTTCTGTGATATACACTCACCCTGAGGTGGCCTGGGTTGGTAAATCAGAAGAACAGCTGAAAGAAGAGGTACTATTTGTTTTCTTCTCAGGCAAAACCTTTTCCACCCTTGGGCATGGGTTCATTGTTTAGTAGTCTGTCTGGCTACTTTTTCCAGGAGAATTTCTGCATCTGAATTTATTGCTTAGGGTCTATGATTGAATGATTCCCTCTGGTGTGCCACTGTCCCAGGGATCACTGCTCTCTTTAATGACTTATATTCTGTGAAGTTAATATTGTTTATTTGCTAATTTGTCTTTTTTTAATACCCCCTTAACCCTTTGGTGGTTGTTCTTATGGATTGCTCTGTGTGTCATCTTACAGGATCACAGAGTGGTGGGTTGGAAGGGACCTTAAAGATCATCCAGATCCAATCTCCCCCTACCTTACACTAAACAGGTTGCTCAGAGCCCCATTCAACTTGGCCTTGATCACTGCCAGGGATAGGGCATTCACAGATTTTCTGGGCAACCACTTCAAGTGCCTCATAATGAAGAATTTCTTCCTAATATGTGTCTATTACTTTTCTATTGCTTCTGTTTTTGTACTTACCAAATTGTGTTTATGATTCCATTGTTCTTTAGGGTGTAGAATACAAAGTTGGTAAGTTTCCATTTGCGGCGAACAGCAGAGCAAAGACAAATGCTGACACGGATGGCATGGTGAAGATCCTTAGTCACAAATCAACAGACAGGATGTTGGGTGCTCACATTTTAGGCTCAGTAAGTATAGTAAATGGTTCTGCTGTCTTGGCCTTGCAAGGGTCTGCTATTTAGTGTTGCACAGTTGCAAAGTAGTTGTCAACTGAGAAGTGGTGCTTGCAGAAAGAAGGACCATAGTCACTTTTATTTTCTCTTCTCTTCTGCAGCCCTTGCTGCTGTCCCACTTTTCTGTTACTGTGATGTTAGACCCAGCACTTGTTTTTACCCCTAGAATTGCAGGGTGAATTGGTTTCTCTGGCCAGTTTTGGGTTGTATCTTTTTTTCTCAGTGGTGAGGTGTTTTTAGTGGGATGTTTGAGTATGTCATAAGAATAGTGCCAAGTACCTGAGAGAACAGCAGAAATTGCTGACTCAAGTTCTGGAAGTTGAGGGAGCTGAACAGACATGACTCTGGCTTTCTTGGTGGTGGTTTCTATCTTTCACCACTCTGAACTTCAGACTTCGGCAGAGCTGGTAACCTTCTGCTGCAGTCATCAAATGCGGGGTCAGTAACTTACGGAACTTTGATTAAAAGTCCTTTGTAAAAATGAGAAATCAGATAATTCTATTTGGGAAAAGCATCAGTTTTTGGTGTCCCACACATTCCAAAGTTAGACGCTAATCTGTCTCTGGTTTGCTTATTATACAACTTTGCTTTTGGTTTTTTTTTTTAGCCAAAGATGCGTATTTACAAGCTGTTACTCATTCAGGATGAACCCAGACAACTGCATAGAGATTTGTGCTAATTCCAAATCCTATTAAATTACAGGGTGCTGGAGAAATGGTTAATGAAGCTGCCCTTGCTATGGAATACGGAGCATCATGTGAAGATGTAGCCAGAGTTTGCCATGCCCATCCAGTAAGTTTTTTCCTAAAACAGGCTGTTGAGCACCCCTGTTTGACAGATGTGCTATAGCTATTAATGACTATTAACGACTTACACCTTTTTGTGTTTGCTTTCTACAGACAGTGTCAGAAGCCTTCAGGGAAGCAAACCTAGCAGCATCTTTCGGCAAAGCTATCAACTTCTAAAATGAAAGAGCAGATCTTTGTATGTGTATAGTGCATCTCTGGACATGGACTGTGGGCCCTTATGCAAGCCTGAGTCAGAGGATTTTAGGACTGAATTAAGTTTAATCTCTTCATTCAAATATTTAAATGAGTAGAGTTTGCAACAAGTGGAATTATCCAGTCTCTGTAAATTAAATATTTAGAATTACATGTTTATTTACATGATGAATGTTACAGAAAACAGCCTGACAGAACTCTTCTCTCTTTCAAAACCAAACATTGCGCTGCTGCATGGGATTATCAGGTTTGCTGGCCAAAACTCTGGATGAGTGTCCACCGTACCTGGTGTTTTCTTATTTGAAGTAGTGATAGGCCAAACCAGTTGAATGCTGGCACTTAAAATGCCACTGTCACTTTCGCACAAAATTGTGTTTCCTTCTGAAAGGGTTAACTTTAGTATTTAACCTAGTTCTTAAAACAAGTTTTGGTACTTGTATGTGACCTAGTAGTTTAGGATGTTGGGAGAAGAGGGGCTTGTATAGATCAATTAAAACTATGTTGACTTTTAAAAGAGAAAATTGCTCTGTGTGTGTGTGATTCTCCACACGTTATGTTTTCATATTGAAAACTCATCAAAGTAAGAAATAAGTGCTAATGGAGAAATGAAAGATTGAAGAATTGATCTTACTGCATATAGTCTTTTTTTGGTTTTAAAGCTTCTTTGTCCAGCTCTTAAACTTGAGACACTAAAACTGGGTAGTGAAGTAGCACTTGCAGTTAAGTGTTATGAAATGGGGGTTATTCTGCACCTTCCACACATAAGGGCTGCAGTGTCAGCTCTCCACAGAATTTAGACATACTTTCTTCTTTTGTTTTCTGTTTTGTGCTCTCTTTCTGTCTCTTCTGTAACAAGAGAGCTCAATAAATATTTACCGTGGCTGGAGGGTGGTCTTGGGTTTTGTTTGCTCCTCAGCCCCATTACTCCTTTTAGTGTTGAATACGTGAAGAAACACATGAACAAACGGCATCTTCGGAAGATCCCCAGCATGTATGTGGAATGTGCCCAATTCCAGTAGCTGACACGAAGTTTTGTTTCGAAGGGTGCCTTTTTCTTTAACTGTTAGGCTTTTCTGCCTTGAAGAAGACCTTAATACGTGCTGGGATTGTGCATGTCCTTTCTCATTATGCCAATGGAGAGAAAAAAGTACATGCAGAAAATGATGCAAAAGCTACTTGGTTCTGTGTAGTCAAGGTTATATCTTGCCTTTAGAGCTTCTTATTCAATCCATTATCGATCCATTATCCTAGCTGAGTGATGGAAATATATGCCAATGTACCATTTTATTAAGATACTAGTTAATCAACAAGCATCAGTGATGCTTTTCTTCACTTGGGTTTCTTTTAACTCCTGTTTTAAATGGAGATGGGGTTAAACCATGACAGCTTGTCACCAGGATATGTGATAATCTGATTTAACAGTTATGTTGTGTTAAGTGAACTAATGTGGATCTGCTTTCAGGAAGCTGCTGAAGGGAAAAGCAAAGGTGAGACAATAGTGAGGGAGGAAAAACTTGATTATTCCAATAGATCTTGGTATCTCATAATCAATTCTAGCTGCTGCAGGTAAATGCTATGAAGTGTTGATCTTATGTTCTTCCTGGAAGCTCTGAAACAGTTTTGTGTCCACTCCCTCTGCCTCCCTCCATACTTGTGGCAATCTTACTGCAGCTCATGCTTCAGGTTCATCAAGTTACAAGTTCTCTTATTTTGTTCATGTTAAATGGAGTTTGGGAAGTTAGGGAGGCTAAAATTATACTGGAGATTATAATTTCCCAGGTACTTGAAAATAAAATTCAAGGCCTCAGAATTGTTATTGTTACTTCTCGCTGTCATTCCTGTGCTAACGAATGTACAGTGTGTGTAAAGGTAAAGTAAGATGCGTTACTGAGCCACCTCTCAGCGATCTGATGGCAGTAACATGCGAGTTGTGTTTTTTAACAGCTGCTATGTATAGTGGCAGTGAATGGAGTCTTATGCTGGTACGGTGGTAACCAGTTCCTGTGTAACCTATGGAGCTTGGGGACAATTATTTAAACATGCTGCTCTTCACTTTGCTTAGGTAGTAATAAATTGTGCCATAGTTGTTCCTGACTTGACTGTCACTGACATCAGTCAAGGTTAGGTAAGGTTAGAGTACATACACAGATGTATTCCTCAGCTCAGAGTTAGCAGTTTTGGATGCTAATTTGTGTAGCTGATTAATCTGTGCACTACTGTACAATTATCTGAAGGTGCACTTCTCTACACATAGCAGAGATGACATATGATGACCTGTATGTTGTGCTTTGACAAAAGTCTTATTTGTGTTAAGTGCAGCTGTTCTTAAGGTGCTATCTGTGCGCAGCTCCTTCACTGTTTCACGTCAGCACCCTGTGAACTTCTGTAGGCCCTTTTTCAGATAGGCTTGGTTTATGACATAAATTTGGTGCTTAAAGTGTAAATGACATTCACATCTTCAGTGGTGCCCTGTGTCCATGTAGCAAGTGTTTCATAATCAGTGACGTGAAACTAATGTCAAACCTGAATGGGTATCATGCAGAAGGTAAATAATCCTTTTTGAGTACCATGACACGCCAGCTGACCACACAAGGATGGTGTTTCTTCATTCACTTGTAATTTTGTTGAGTGACCATCCACATTTCATAGTAACTGGAACCCTTACGTAGAAGTACATTGTTGGAGCCAAGATTTTATTAGATCTCTAAGCACTTTTAAAAACAAGACTTGCTAAAGGATTAACCGAGGAATCATTTCAGCTACTGAAAATAAGAAGGAACTTAATGATTCATACTAGGTACATACAGTGATACAAAAGTATTGTTTATTTTCAACATAGAAAAGTTACTTGTCTTTGGTTCTGTGACTTCAAAGTCAATATAAAACCTGTTCACTTCATCAGGGCTTAATCTTGTGTCAAAAAGGATGAGTGTAATACTTGTAGACTCCATCCTGAACACAAGCATTTCCTGCTCCCAGTTACAAGCAAGTGCTATAAACGGCAACCTTTTGGCTGATTGCCTGTAGGAGGGAGCGGACTGTCTCCTCCAGCTCCACCAACTGCTTGGCTTTGTCTTCCAGAACTCTTTGATTGTTTTCATATGTATGTTCCAAGTCTGTCAGAAAAGGAAGGGGAGAACCAGATTAATCAGCAGTATTTTCATACAGTGAAAAGCAAATCACTATGGTTATGGATAAGTTACTTTTTATTGCAGAAGAGAATCTGATTAGGAATTTTAAAACAAAGGCTGGAATTTTTTCCTAAACATTGGAATATAAAGCGACAGGGAAGTAAATTGTCCATTAAGTAGAAATCCAAAAGTATACTTTGGTTCATGTTGAAAATAACTGTCATTCTCTGGCCTGTGGTAGCTTTTACAGAACAGTGAAATGTTATGGTTAAGACTATTCAGTGTGCAGGAGCAAATAAGTGGAATTTGAGGCCCTCCTGGCTCAATCAGCTTTAACCAACAATATTGAATGTTACATTAAATTAATCTGTAACCTGGAACTAATGAATTCTGATCACCTTTTGTTATAACAGCTTTCGGGGGGGGGGAGTATTGTTTGAAGATGGGCATCTTCCTTGAATGGGTCAGTCCTTGTCCTAAGCACAGTACTTATGTACCTTCCCTGCAGTGGTTCTTGGAGCAGTGATTGGTGTTCAGAGAATCATAGAATATTTAGGGTTGGAAAGGACCTTAAGATCATCTAGTTCCAACCCCCCTGCCATGGGCAGGGACGTCTCACACTAAACCATGTCACCCAAGGCTATGTCCAACCTGGCCTTGAACACCACCAGTGATGGAGCATTCACAACTTCCCTGGGCAACCCATTCCAGGGCCTCATCACCCTTACAGGAAAGAACTTCTTCCTCATATCCAATCTAAACTTCCCCTGTTTAAGTTTGAACCCATTACCCCTTGTCCTATCACCGCAGTCCCTCATGAAGAATCCCTCCCCAGCATCCCTATAGACCCCCTTCAGATACTGGAAGGCTGCTATGAGGTCTCCATGCAGCCTTCTCTTCTCCAGCCTGAACAGCCCCAACTTTCTCAGCCTATCTTCATATGGGAGGTGCTCCAGTCCCCTCATCATCCTCATGGCCCTCCTCTGGACTTGTTCCAACAGTTCCATGTCCTTTTTATGTTGAGGACACCAGAACTGCACACAAGACTCCAAGTGAGGTCTCACAAGAGCAGAGTAGAGGGGCAGGATCACCTCCTTTGACCTGCTGGTCACCCTCCTTTTGATGCAGCTCAGGATACGGTTGGCTTTCTGGGCTGTGAGCGCACGCTGCCGGCTCATGTTCATTCTCTCATATCAGAAGTTTGTGCCTCACTTGTAAGTTTCAATTTTTTTAGTCTTTTGAATCAAAAATGTCTATGTCCATAAGAATAAGGAAAGCAGATCAAAGCTCAGTAACAACGAATTAACTTCCATTCCTTCCCCTGCTGATGAATAGCTGGTATAGCAACATTAAACTGCTTCATATTCTAAGATGACCACTTACCCCTCAGAACAGCCTCACCTTTGAGCAGCTGGAGCTTGCTGTTTGCTTGAGCCAACAAGGCTTTAGCTTCATCTTGCAACATGGTGGCTTTCCTCCTAGCGTCAGCCGACTCTTCCGTCTTCTTGGCAATGAGATCTTCCACTGTTTTATACTTGTCGTTGAGCTCCGTGTCGAGGACCTGTTGTTCCAGATTGAAGCACAAGATGGAGCTCGTTCAAAAGACAATACAGGTGGTGTTTGCATTTCCTCTGTCCTTACTAATGCGGAAATGAGGACAGACTGCAAAATGAGCTCAGTTAAAAGCAGAAACAATGCTGGGACACCTCGTACTTAAAGTCTTGAATATTAAGAGTTGGGATGAAGATTCAGCAGTTGCCCTTTTGCAGATATTATGGCTTTAATACTGAGACTTGGCAAGGATTTACAGGGTGTCCCTGCCCATGGCAGGGGGGTTGGAACTAGATGATCTTAAGGTCCTTTCCAACCCTAACTATTCTATGATTCTATGATTCAGTTAGTTCCGTAACTAATAGAAGACATGGCCCCAGTGCATCTGGAAAGCTGCATCTAATAACGTACTGGCAATGCTTCTGGTGGAATGCTTCCATTTGGGGAGGAATACATACCCTTGCTACCCTTTCACTAATGAGAACAGCTGCCTAGATTGTATAGGTGAAGCTGCTGGCGAAGTCATGAAGTTGGTTTCTCAGCTGTGCTTTGTGAGGTTAAGATTAAGAAATCCTATGACTTTAATAACTGAATTCAACAAAGAAGCAAGCTAAGCTTCAGCAGTGCTGGAAATCTCTTGTTTACTGGACCTGAAATACTACTTAGTGTTTGCAAATAATTGATTTGATGGATAATACATCTCTCCTGGCAGAAGATGCCTCTCTGGAGACAGGTGGGCTAACTAGAGACAACAGCTGGGAGCAATGAAACTTCCTGTGGCAGATCTGTCAATCGCTTTGTTAATGGGCATTCTTTTGCTATTACAAAGGTACGTAGCTGACATTGTGAGCAGTGCCGTGTGCTCACAGAGCAAACTGTGCATCTCTGGTATTTAGAAATTACTTTGGGTTTATATTGAGCTAATGATTTTTCTTTGTTTCTTTGATTCTGTATATGCCAAATTCCAGATTGTCCTGAATCTGTCATCCTCATAGAACCACAAATACTCTATACAAGGGGAAAAAGAGGACCAGTTGTCCTGTCCTGCAGCACATAGTAAAGCTGAGGAATAGAAACAGATCTGCGAAAGGCTGACAGCATGGCAGGTTTCCTACAGCTATCTGAGAACCTCAAAACTTCTGAGTGCTTTTTTCCTCTCTGTATCTGATACTAAAGTATAAAGCAGTTATCTCTGGCAAGTGTGTTAAGTGCCTCCTCCATCCCACCATGTACTTGAACAATAAATGAAATGGATCCTATGTATTCGCTAATGTTCCTTTGTGCAAACTGGGGTGACAGTTTTGTTGGCTTTCCTTTAGCATCTTTCCTGAGCCTCTCACCTGTTTAACTTCTTCAGCATTTTGTTTTGCAGTAACAATTTTTTCTTCTATGTTGTCCACATTCTTTGAATTTGTAACAGCCTTTTGCTTAAGGTTGTCAACACTCCTCTCCAGCTCAAACAGACGTAAGGTAGCATTGTTCAGTGTTTCTTCAGATGCTGCATTTTCAGATGCAATCTAATGGAAAGAGGGATGAGAGTTACACTTCCAAAAGATGCTGAACATACACTAAGCCCTGATCAACTAATTAGTTTGTGTCCATAGACCTGATACAAAAAACAGTGTTTCAGTTTTGCTGCCAATGGCCAGTTGCAGTTAGGGTGAAAGAGCCCACAGTCTGAAGAGAGGGTACACATGGGGCTGCATTACATGTGCAGGAGTTGCCAAATCCACAGGCAAAACTTCAGACTTCCATCTGAAGTTTCACTTCCCATCATGTAATAATGGACTTGTGAAGCTGTATATTTTCCACGCTGGCCGAGTTTCGTGGGTGTAGGCACTATGGCTTCATGAGGGCTTTGAGATGAAGTCTGAAAATATGGTATCTGACAAGAATACAGCAATTACCGCTTGAATCCAGCATTTGTTTTAGTCTCGTGCTGCAGTGGTAGGTGACACTGACAGAATGGCTACACCAATAGACTACCAGTGTGGTTGACAGGTAGGGCATCCCAGGGATCCTGGCCCACCTGTGTTTGTTACAGGGCTACAGTCCTGCTTGTTTAATGTCACTGATGCAGAAAAGCCTTTTCGTTTGTTTTTGGTTTGTGGTTTGCTTTTGTTTTTCTTAAGAGCAAAAGGTCCCCTCCCCTGGCATCTGTCACACTACCTCAAAAGCTCACGTGAAGGCAGGAATGGTTTAGATTAATTTTCAGGGCAGTCTTTAATCTGCAGTGCCCAAGAGCCTTCCCTAGACAGGCTTCCATCAGTTTCTAAGCAGCAGACTTGAATATTGTTTCTGTATCTTAAATACTCATAAAGAACGTACCGAGGTCAGCAGATCTTGAGTTCCTTTAATATCTTTGTCAGCTTGTTTGATGGCTTTTTCAGCTGCATTTTGAGCTTTTTCAGCTTCTTCCAGCGCTACTTTCACCATGTCTGCAGTGACTTTAACATCTGTTGCACCGTTGCTGTGGAGCAAAACCTACGTTAATGCTAAAAATGCACTTAAACTTTAATGCATTTAAAAAAATGCATTAAAACTATGAAACTGGAAAAAGAACTAGGCATACACTGCAAAAGGCCACTGTTGCTCCTTAGTGAAGGAATGAGGATCTATACCAGGGAAAGTTAAACTCTGCGTTTTCTGATACAATGAAATGAAAGTCTGGTTCAAGCTCTTGGTGAGCAGGGTTGCATACCTCGCTTTTTTAGCTTCCTCCAGCAGCATTTCTGCTCTTGCAATGTCTCCAGCACTCTGCTGCAGAATGACCTCAACATCGGAAAGGCTTTCTACACGCTCACGAATATCTTCTGTCAGGGCTCTCAGCTGCTGGGGGGTGCTTGGCATCTCCATGTTCAGCACTTCATTAGCCACTGCCTCGATGCTATCCAGGTCAGCGCTGTCTTCTAGAGGATGGACACAAATGACAAAGATGTAAAAGCTACCCTCTGTCAGGTCTCAGAGTCCAAATTCTTGCCCAGCTGCTCCCTTAAGAAGGAAAACTGTAGGAAAGCTTTTTCCCCCAGACTTATGGAAAACCAAGGTATTAAAACTGCTTCCTTAGGGTGAAACTTCCCTCTCAGGAGAGGCCCAGCTGGCTTAAGCTCTCTTGGAAGCCATTTCAAGATCTCAGTGATTAGCTGCACCATGCTGGGCTGGGGGGAGATGTAAGCCCTCAGGAAAGGAAGCCAACAGTTGCACGTAAATGTATTTGTGCTAACAGTATACTCAGCCTTGTGTAAACAGGGGAGGAATGGGTCTGCCGTGCTGCCACTTGCAAGCGAACAAGACCCTCATTTAACCTTTACCTGCTTTCTTATGGAGAGATAAACTCTCAGTTCCTGACTTTCTTCCCCTTTAATAGTACTTCATCTTTCTAGCCAGCACTTACGAACACACTTGGCAAACTGCAGCAGTACAACAGCCTCAGCTGAACCGAGCACAAGAACATGTCACAGTTTGCTCTCACTTTCCTATTGACTTGGTTTTCTCTTGTTTCCAGATTTCATCATACACGCTAAGGCTGGCTGAAGTGCAGAAGGAGACACAACTACTGCATTACCCCTTAGAGGATGACTCAGAGCTAAAGATAGTTCTTATAAACCCAGAATTAATTTAAATGTAAAGTTTTTACGCATGAGGAAGTCTCTAATCTGTTTAATAAGATTTCTCAGATCTTCATTGCTTCTGTCCACTTGTTCTTTTGTAGCATTGGTTTTGAGCAAAACTGCTTGTGCGTTCTGTTTTGCTTCATCAGCTCTCTGTTTCGCTTCAGAAACCTAAAAAGAGAAAAATAGGATTGCGTATTTGCTTAAGCTTTAAGGCCTGTTTGAAAATAAAAAATCAGTTGGAGGCAGAGGTTATAGTAATTAATGAGAAATGCTTTTTCTCATAAAATTCCCAGAACACTTTTAAAAGCTGGTCAGGAGCCATACCACCAATGCTAGTTTAAACAACTCAGGCTAATGCTTAGAGTTATCCATGGGGCTTCACTTGAGCAAGCTCCCTTTCCGAGGATCTTTACAAGCAAGATGAAGTTACGCAACTGAAAAGCAGTACTTTGAAGTAAGCCAGGCACATACTTTGTCAATTAGTGTCTAAACTTGCGTTATGAGTGGGTTTTTTCAATATCTAACAATTGATTTGGCATGTTACCATTCTGGAGAGTTGCTCAACTTCTGCTAATGCACTGAGGATGTCTCTGTCAAAGTCCATGGCTTTCTGCCAGGTGTTGTGAGCTACAGTCACCAGCCCGTCACAGCCAGGTCCTCCACACTTCTTCTTGCCTTCAGCTGTCCGACAGTTTAAACCGCCACACTCGGACTCCGCACAAGAGGCTCCCGGGGGAGTGCCACACGTCTGCAGGGACAGGCAAGGGAAGTGGTCACAGCTTTATTTCCATGGCTGAGCTGAGAGGGGGAAGGAGTAGGACCGTGCCCTACCGTGACAGAAACACGAGGCGGATTCTGCCCCTTGCGGCAGCATCCCAAGTACCACAGGGAAAGAAGCTGAGGTAGAGCTGCAACTGGAGGTGGCTCCTGCAGGAGGCTCATACCAGCATGGCTTTAATCTTTCTTCTGTGCCCCCCACCCCTGCACCTTCCTGCTTTAACTCAGTTACAAATAGGCAGCTCTCTGATGCTGAAGTAGCTGGAGGTTTATGAGGGAAGCCTTGCCATGCCCTCATCATCTACTTGTCCTGTACATCATATTTCACTGGAGAGTTTACCTTTAAGCTCTGGTTTCAAGGTGGAAGCTACTACTATGTGTATGCCTTCTTTTGTTTGAAATCAGTCTTCATGACTGTTCAAAGAAGAAGTGGCCATCCCAAGAAGCTATTTTATAAGGAACAAAGTGTTTGGTGCAAAGTAGTATATTTTCCTTTGCTCTAATGCCCTAGAAGCAAAATAGAAGCTAAAATGCTCCAAGCTGAACAGGAAACTTTTTTCACCTCCCTTAAAGTGCTGGCCCATTCCCTTCCACCAAATGTTTGCTCGGATTTCATCTTTCCAGAACACCTTCCAGTTTGTGAATTACTGTCAAGAACGTGTTCCAATAGAAAATTTTAGGGTAGACCTTTTTTGTTTAACTAAAAAACCAAAACTATTTCAGCCAGCAACATCGTCCTGAGAATTATCCACTCCTGGGTCAATTGCTTGGCAATGAAATCACTCAGGAGTTGGTTTAGCCAGAGAGAAAATTGGAAGGTTTCCCATTCTTGTGAGATTCTCCCCTCCTCATCCCCCTTTACCAAATGATAGTCACATACTTTGCTGCCAAAAACCTCTCTGGGAAAACCTAGGGGCTGTGCCAAGTGAGCTGCAGCTGTCTCCCTTGAACTGTAAATGAGTTCCTCTTACCTGCTTGGCATGCAACCCAGCAGGAGCTAGAAAGCAAAACCCATTTCTTTTTTTTGGTGTCATGGGATTACACCTCAGAGCAACTCCGTGTTTATGGCCCTGATAAACATCTACCCAAGATTTTCAGTCCTCCAGAACAGTCAGGCAGGAATGTAGGGGCAGGGCAGCTAAACAAAAAGAGGTCTTTTTTTTAACCCTCCAGAGAAAAGGAGAGCTGGGGGAGTCAGAGGGATGACAGTAGTGATAAAGGACAGGGGACAATTCAGCATGTGCAGAACTCATCCTCTAACACAGGTCTGGCAGGCCAAGGGGAGTTAATGAGCAGTCCCCTGCTGCCTGCCTTCACCAGGAATTGTTCTCCCAATGCAGCTGGCTGACTTCAAACCACAGTTGAAGGAACACCCAGCCTCTCCCAAGAAATAGCCACCCTTGATTATGTTTACAGATGAGCAGGCAGCTTCAACAGAGAAAATGCCCTTTTGACTCCAGCTCCCTCTAAGTTCTACTTTGTCTCAAGCACAAGGATGGAACCATGGCAATGTTGAGGAGGGCAGCCTGTTGGTGCAAGCAGCAGCACTGCCTGAGTGCTGCACAGGCATAATGTGTACCCTGTGGAGCTGCAAAAGGAGAGAGAGGAGCCTACAGGAAGCAAGCACATGGGCTGAGGACAGGCTTGCAGAGATGGCTCTCAGTCCAGCAGACTCACTGTTGTAAAGATGGGTGTCCTGTTGGGGCAGAAGGGTAGGAGAAGACGAGCATGAAGGGCTGAAAGCCAGTAGGTCTCGGAGCCCACCAATTAAACACCCCTGTTCTAGCCCACAAAATACCCCGTCACCCAAGAAACATGCATTTCTCATGAACAGACTGTGCATCTCACCCTCGCAAGCCATAAATGCTTCCTTCCTGCCCACCACTTCTTCACAAACCCAACTTTAGTTTTGCTAGAGGTTTTCAACCAGCAATTCTCATCCATGTACCTTCTCAGCCACTTCAGAGAGATCCAGGCTCTGCAGCTTGCCTGCGAGCTCATCCAGCAGGCGCGACTGCTCCTCTTGTTTAGCCTTGAACTGGGCCTCCTTCTCATTGATTAAGTCTTCCACTTCCTGCCGCATCCGTGCTGACAGCTCCACAGCACTGTTGGGGTGAACAGTGGAGGCATTGACCCTCTCCTCTGCCTCCAGGGACATCTGGAAATACTTGGTGATACTGTCCAAGGCTCCTGCAGAAATCAAATGGAGCTGCTCAGAAATCTGTTAAGTAACCCAAAGTAACTTACATTATAGTGGTTGGCAGATGACATCAGGGTTAGAGATATAAGTATCAATGTAACTGATATGCTAGCTTCTGTGGCTGCACTCAGTGCTACCGCAAGGATGACAGCATTTGGCCTACTGTGGGGAAAAAAAAAGTAGCTAATTTTCTTTCTTGATTGGCAGCGTTTGCTGGCTTTTGAGGTTAAGCCTTTCTCTGACTCTAGTGACTGAATTCTGCTTACCCTGAGGGCAAAAGGAGATCCAGCCTCTTAGGTTTATAGGGCAACAGTCTGTGTTCTAAGGATTCAATTATCCCATTAGTTGCTATTGCTTGCCCTGGGATGTCTGGCTTATGGAGTCACTGCTTGGAAGCTGGTCAGAGATTTCCCAAAAAACAACCGCCTGATGAAAGATGCTGATTTATGGACTGTTAGTTTTGGATAACTCTTGAAGAGGCCTTGAGCGGGTGTGAAGGATCCCATGGGGGGTGGCCACACTCTGCACCTTAGGCAGCTTTCCTCTGCAGAATGCCACAAGCAGGGACTCCTCTGTTCTACATCCTACTTGCCTCTCTCTGTTTCCAGTGAATATGGCATTTAACAATCTCAGACTTCCTGCAAAGCAGGAAATTAAAGAAAAGATAATCCTTTGTATTAAGCTGGAGTGAAGTCAGCTCTCAAAATTCCAAGGAATTTGGTGACATTCCTCCTTCTCCAGCAAACTTTGATTCTTGGCATATTTCAGGGTGCCAATGGGCATGTGACGCTTGGGTGGCTCAGAAGAGGCCCTCATGGTGTGCTCTTAGTCACAAAGACCCAGGTTTGCTGGTTTCAACCAGAAACAGCAATTTAACAGAGGACGGAGAGCAAGCAAGATGTTCAGGTGTATCCTGCAATCTGTTGCACTCTGCTGTTGTGTTCCATCTCAAATATATTAATGAAGAGGCTTTAAGACAATTCTGCACCCCAATAACTCGAGCCCATTTGCAATGTGCAGAGGAAGAGAGAGGGGGTGAGAGGGCAAAACAAAATTCCTGCTGCATCAGCAACTCTGGTAATACACAGAAAGAAGCTGTGCTCCTAGGAACTGTGCTTTATTACAAGTTAGAAGATTAACCTTGTATTTAAAACCATGCACTAATTACATCTTTAGCAACCTCACTGCTTTCTCCCTCTCCCTGTGACACTTACCCCGAACATCAGAGATCTTGATGAACTCTAGCTGCTCTGCAAGCTCTTTCACAACATGGTCTAGGCTTTTGGCATCTGTTTCCAGTGCACTCAGGTCAGTGTCTGTGCTGTTGCTCTTCACTGCTAAGGCTGACAGGTTTTCTTCTATGTCAGCGATCTTAACTGTAACATCTGCTGTCAGCTTTCTGTAAAACAGAGGCACAGGACTCAACAGTGGGAGATGGAAGGGTTGTAAGCCTGTGTTTCACATCACTGAAGAGCAGTGGTTAGAGCCATGCGAAGCTTCTCCCACAGTGGGACCTGCTCTCCCTTGGTGGAGCTGTGATTTGTAACAACATGCCTACCTAGAATACTGTTTTGTTTCCTTTATCCTACAAAACTACTTTTTAATCTACAGCAAGTTGATAAACTCCAAGCACCAAACTGCTCAGAAAACAGACGCTTCGTGTAAGATTAACTGAAGGCAGATTCCAGAGGGCTGCTGTAATGCTCTTGTATCGTGGCAACTGCATAGGTCAGGGTTGATTACTATGATCCATACATAATTTTCTTCCCATCCCACACAGCTACAAATGCAGTTTTGATTACTACGAGCTCATGGGACAGATTGGAACTTCAGGAAGCTGGAGGGGGGGAGCCTTAGTTTTAACACAATGGATTCTTTTAACTTGTCTATAAAGATCCCTCCTCTCCAGCCGTTTCTCTAGGGCTATGAAGGAAAACCTCCCGCCTTCAGCATTCAGCATGGCCTCAGTGAGCTACAGAGCAGGCTTAGCTAGTGGGATAACCCTAAAAGGAAAAGCAAGTATATGTTACACATCAGTGCTGCTGCGGAACACAAGTGGATATAGGAAGCTACTCCCATCCATGGTGATCCCACCAAACCCACTGTCTCCTCATTCTGAAAGTATCGGGCAGTTTTTAAGCTCTATGATCAATTTACAGCTCTCTTAACAGCCCAAAATCCTGCTGTTTTCCAGGAGTCCTCTAAAGGCCAGTACTACTTCTATACAGCCAGACAGGAGCAAGACAGGTACATACATATATGTACATTAAGGAAAAGCAGCTTTTCAGCTGCTCTGACCTCCCTCAGCACACACAGAGCCCAAATGCAGTAGCAACCCCCAGCTCTCCAGCTGGAGAAAGGGAGCCGCAGGGCACAAGCTATCCCTAATTGAGACATTTGTGCTTTAATCCTCACCCCTTTGCTTTGTGCTGCCCCCTTTACAATGCACAAGCAAGTTTGAGTGGTTGCACACAGGACTAGAAAGCAACTGTAATCCTACTTGATGTTAAACTGCCCCATCTCCAAAAGCACAAACTGCCATCTTTTGTATGCCTTGCCCTAAAACAAAACACAAGGCTCCTATCCTGAGAAAAATGGAAACAATCCTTGTTATAAAGCTGGTGCTTCCCACACACACACACACTCAGAATGCAAAAGGAGACCAAGTTTCCAACTCATCAGCTACACTCAGAAATCCAGGAATTTAATCTCTCCCCTCTTCATTCTCTCACATAATAGCAGTGTTTGTCCTTTGCCCCAGGGGAGTGCAAGACAAGCATGAGTGCCTCAGTGGTAATTAGCTGCCTGGTGCACAGCGGAGCAGGACAACCCCTGCTCAGAGCATGGCAGCTGCACTGCTCCTACCTTCCTGGCCAGGTTTCTGCTCATAGGACGGGTGCTCACTGCTGGCACAGAGCATGGCAAGGTGTTCCACCAGCACTAGGAGCCACAGCTGGAGAAGCGGAGCTGGGTGTCTTCAGCCCAGCATGGGGACACCAGTCACTCAAGTAAATCCCAGCACGCTGGCACTCCCTCCCACTCCTTCCCTCACCAGACTTATCCATGTAACTGTGACTGTACTCACTCTGCTTCCTCAAAGAGATTCCCAATGTTTTTCAGGGGCTCGGCAGCTGGATTTTGAGCAATGATGGTTTTAATTTCACTGAGCTTCTCCTCCAGGGTGTTGAGTGTCTGCTGGTATGGCCCAGTGACTCCAGTGATTTTGAGGGCATTAGCCCTGTCCAGGAACTGCTGGGTCCTATTAGACAGCTCGCTGATGATCACATCCCAGAGGGCAAAGCACTGGTGGCATGGCACGCAGTCAGGGAAGAAGCCTGAGTAGCCCCGGGAGCACTTGTCACAGCGTGGCCCTTCCACCCCTTCATTGCAGATGCACTGTCCAGTGGCACGGTCGCATTGCGGGGTCTGGATGCCACGAGGGTTGCAATCACATGCTGGAAGGAGAAAAAGGCACATGTGAAGGCTGTGGTGAGGGAAATGACAGTGACAGTGGCAGGAAGAAAATAAGCTCGATTACAATGAAGTGGTGAAATGAGTATAGAAGTGGTCCAGAAGTGGTCTGTGTTTGGATTATAAAAAGCTAATTACGAATGTGCCTGCTTGGGTATACGGAAGCAGGACTGAGTGTGAAAGGGGAGACAGATAGGGAAAGAACTCTAGGGGAGACCAGATTTGCACATTGCAGAAACAGGCACAGTATGGAGCAAGGATGAACACTTCTTGCAATGTTTGGATATCAATTGGATAGCAACTGAAGACAATATCAGTTTCACACCTACATTGACAAGTAAGTAGAGCAAGGCTTTCCAGACAGGAAAAGAAATGACAGGCAGACACATAGCACAGGGTTTAAAGAGAAAAATATGAATGAAAAGGGAAAAGTGAACATGGAACAACCATTAACAGTCTACTCCAGCACAGCAGTAGGGGTGAACTGAATACAGCAGATCAAAAACAAACCGCCTTCTCATGCACCACCCACAAACAGCTCAATAAAAGGACAGTTGATTATGCAGCACTTAGTTAAGAGGCAGAGCTCCCTACTACAAGACACTGTGGGTGCTAAAAGTTGAGGTTGCTTCAAAGAACATGAAAAGAAGAACATGACAAATTTATGGCATAACAGCCCATAAGAGATCTTCTGTGCAGAGGTACAGGGCCTGGCTCAGGACATGCATCGAGGAGCCTGGCACTGGGCTGATGTTTCGGGTATACAGAAAATGAGAAAAAAATCTGGCAGTGAAAGGTAGAATAGAACAAAGAATGTGGCCATAGGCAGCCTGTCTGAGGGAGAAGATCCTAATGACCAGGAGCCCACACACTGTCACCCTCAAGTGCGAATGAAGACAATTAAACAGGTATTTTTATTTTATCTACTTCGCACTTTGAGCACCATCTCAGGAGTTACTATTCACACCTTCCTGAAATGGATATTCGTTCTTACTTGATTTCTGTAACTGTGAGCACCTACCTATCTTTATATATGCTAGTCAGGTAAGACCCTGGGGCTCCAGGGGGTTGCCAAATTGGAGTGACAGGGTTTGGGCACCACCCTTTTTTAACACACTTTTAGGATAACGATGCACTTCTTTGGCACTAACCCACTACGAAGATAAGTTACTTAATTAATTTACTGATGCACAGTCATTTCTAAAAGGACAGACAATTTGTACAAAATAACGCTATCAGGAGAAATGTTTCCATGCAGTGGTGCTACACTTCATCTCTCCCCCTCCTTAATTCCACGGGCAGCAGCGCCAGAGGAAACCACCAACCTGCAAACCTTTTAATAAAGGCATGGCAGCAAGGAACAAAAGAGAGGCCTTGAAAATATACAGGTTATCTACCTACAGTCATGGCAGAGCACACCCAAAGCAGGCCACGCACACGTTCCTTCAACAGGGAGAGGACTGTGATACCTGGTAAAAGCTTTTACTTACACTTCCATTTACCAGGCATCCTTGAAGGATGTTAATGGCTCAAAAAGGCCCATAAATCAATTCACACACCCCAAGCACATGCCCCCTTGAAAAAAGGGCAAAACACAAAGCCGTTTTCAAGATCATTCATTGTTTGCTTCAATGCCAAAACACAGTGGTGGTCTTCAGTTCAAAAATCACACAAAGAGCCTCAGCAGAACAAATCGCTCCTCAACAAAATGACTTTCTTGTACAATGTGAATATGATAGGCAAGAGACAAAAATAACTTCTGCTGCCTGCACAATTGAGCAAAATGGTCCTTTGTTCTTTGAATTATACCCTGACACAAGGGAGTGTTTTTACTTTACATCGAAAGTGCTTAAGTAGTCAGCTCACCATGGAATATGTTCCCTGCAGGCAAACTGTTGAGTTCCTGTTTGAAGGTCAGTTAACCCTTCTGTCAACTAATAAGGCCCTCAGTATAATGATGAATTGTCCAAATTCCTCTGCACAGAAAGAGGCTAAATGGCATGTGGTTTTTCTCAAAGATCCAGAGATCTGATCAAGTTACATGAATTCTTGCTGCTGGCAAATCAGATCGCTATATTTACTTGAGGATTTACAAAGCTTATAGGGAAAAAACCCACCCCAATATGTTGGTAATTCTACCCCTGAATACCTGCATGTTCAGGAAAATGCTACTAAAGCCATGTCATCTGCCTTACATCGTAATGTGGATTCCAAAATCTCTGAAGCCAGAAAATACTGGGGAAGGGGAGAGGAAAATTTAAGTACTAACTCATGCGCAAAGTGAAAACCCAAACTCCACAGCTGCCTGCTGAGAGATGATAAAGAGCAAAGAAGTCATTTATTCTAAGCACAGCATAACGGTTGGAAGAATCATCACATTTCTAGAATTCTACAAACCTTACAAATAAGCTTTGTGAGGTCCATGAGAAAATTACACAAGGCAGCTAGAATGTGGGTTATTTCTCCTTTTTAGGATTCTCCGATAAGCCCAGAAGCAGGTAATGCTGGCTCTGCATTACCTCAGTAGTGTGAACCCAGCATATAAAATAGCCTTCAAAAGTGCTGGTTTCACACTTGCTTTTTTTTCCTCATGTTCTTCCCAAGTCATTAACCATGCGCAGAGCCACACCAGCTTTCAAACTAAAAACTAGAATAAGCTAATGTAATCTTTAAATAAAATCACATAATTTAAAGGAAAACAATAAACAGCCTCTCTCAGTACTGGGATAAGAAGATTCCAGTTGATTTTATTTTCTTCTCATTTCACAAATTTGGTAGGCATTTCCCTAAGTTGGTGGTATGGTCTCCCTAGCTACAGCTCTTGGACAATTCCTTGTTGTGGCACTGACTGAACCATCTTTTAATTCTCACAAAAGCATCACTGCCCCTCTTACACCTCACATACTATAAGCAAACCTTTCATCTCACAAATGACACACACATGCCAGTGTTTGGTTATATGCGATCTTCTTTTCTGAAGTTTAGATGACTGTAGCCAAGCACTTCCACCAGAGATGACTGAAACCATTTCTGTTCCTCGCTAGAGTCAGTCTCTGAGTACTTTTATCAGAAGCTGAGACCAAATTTCTGGACACTGCACTAATGATGAAATTAAGCCAGAAACCCACAGAAACTGCCCTTCAAGGTCGTGTGCAACAGGACCTCCAACATCTGCCACACCTCTAGTGGTCAAGTCCCATTTCCTGGGCTCTGGACACCACCACCACCAGGCTACTTTACATCCCAGCAAAGAGCATGCCTAAAGCCATTGCAGAGACCATCTTCCCTTTGTAGCATAGTGGGGATCAAACCCTCCACTGATTTGAGCTGCAGCCAGTTCTCAAGGGGAAGCAAGCAAGCCCAGGCCAAGACCATATAAAGCCTTCTAGGTAGTGAGGAGCTCCTTGAACACGGTAGGCCACTAGGCAAATAGCTCAATACACATTTCACCTCTCTGCCTCCTACAACACCAAGCCAACCTTAACCTCTGTGAGATTTCAGGGCGCAGCTTTGTCCAAAAGGGACAAAAGCACAGTGACAGTATCCATATGAAAGGAAAGGAGGACCTCCTAGCTGGCACAGGCTGGATAAGGCAAGCACAAGACCAGTAAATAGCTCATGGAAGAGTAACTGTATTACACATCCATCCATCATTCGTGATGGTAGGTGCACATCCACCAGAAAGATTCACGTAACATTGGATTATCACCACCAATAAACAGGGATGTGAAAACAGGAGATACCTTGAATCTTATCACCTGGTAGAAAAAGAGTGAACACCATGGCAGCATGACCAGCAAGTCATGACCAGCACTGATTTTGGCCAGAGTACCTCAGCAGCACTTCCAGCCACAATGGAGTTCTTGCTCCTCTAACACCTCCTCTGCTGACGTTCAACTATTCCTATGGTCACCATGTAAGTCAGCTCCTATGCAGTCCAGTGGTAATGATGCTGTTATGACTGTTTAGGTTCTGATGTACTCAAACAGGCTAACCCAAACACCATCTTAAAGTATCAGTTGGCTCTGGAGATTTTAGCTCCAACCAGCACACTCCTAAGTCTGATATAACACCTGAGTAGCTGTATCACAGCTAATTCTAGCATATACCTGGCTAATCCAAATTTTTTCAAGAAACACAGAGAAAGGCACATCTAAGGATGCAGAAGTGATACTACTCAGTAGCTAGCCGTGACATTATATTTCCCTTAACATAGTAAATGTGGTATAGGGAAGGACAAAGTCCTGTATGCTCCTTTTTAATGCCTTGCCTATGCTTACAACACTAGAAACTGGGAAAAGTGGTTCATTTTGCACTGAAAAATCACAGAGATGTTGAGTTTACTGCAAGAGATTTAGACGCCTTAACCAGTTTGGATTGGAAATGGCCTTCAAGACAAATGGCTGATTCCCTTCATACAGAGGGGTTGAGCAAGGCTGAGGTGAAGGTGTGTAAGTTAACCCAGATGGGCTGCTTGCTTTGAAGATCAGTGTTAGACAGGGACCAAATCTGTCGTGGGTAAGCAAAGCAGGACACTGCAGTTCCTCCCATGGAAAATACAGTGAAGGAAAAAAAAAAAGTATTCTGAAATCATTGGTGAAAGATTTGAGGGTTTTCAAGGGATCATTTACCAAATTAAACAATAGGTTTCTGGTTTGAAATATCACTTTGGAACTAGATGTATTGCTTTCTTTAACCAAGTCTTTAACTCAATCAGACATTCTTCTGCAGCATACTTCAACTTAAGTAAAATCTCTTTTTTGACAGGAAAATTGTCTAGCCAAATTCAGTCAGGCTCTGCTGATTATCAATTTATGAGTATAAAAGATTGTAGCTGCATCTGTTCATAAATGCATATGCAGTATGTGCATACACACACAGAGTATCCATGGGTAATTTTTATACCACCTTGATCAATGCATTTCTCTTTCAGTGATTTTTCCTGATTTTTAAGATAGAAGTAACACTCATACATGTTTATTGAATGTAGTCTTAGACCTAAGGGGGGAAATTCTAAAGTAAATGACTAGCTCATATAGTTTGCTTTAAGCTCATGGCTATCTATGAACTGCTTTATCTTTAACTTACTCTGACAGCTGTTGCCTTTCCCTATGATTTTAAGTATTTAGAACTCACTTCCATTTAAACGACTGTAATTTAATACGTAGCATATTTGCATATCTCTTCACTTAAATGAAGGTGTGTCTGAGTAGTTGAAACTACAGCTGAGATGATAAAATGGATACTGAAAGGGCTGTTTGAAGATCAGTCTGTGTTTAATACCTTACTGCAGGACACTAGGAACAAGCAGGCTTCCTGCATCATCCTACACAGAACAGGAGTCATTTTTGCAGAAATATTTTCTTTACAGCTTGAGATGGGAGATGGAAAGCATCAAATGTTTAACTCCTCCGCAGCAAAGAAAACAAAGGGTTTGTTCAGACATGATTTTCTGGCATCGTTTCCAGTGGTAGTGAGGCACTACGATGAGAAAACCATCCAGCAATTTGTAAGGTGGGAAGTTTCGCAGAGCTAGCAAATTTCTTCAGAATAATCAGCTATTGATTCAAGTTACCCCATGAGCATATTGCTAACTCCTCAGTGTTACAATTTGCAGCACGAGTGTTAAGATCCCAGCCTACAATTACTCGAGTTGTGCTGCACTGTAACATGTTAGCAGACCTTGCCAAAAGAGCAATTTTTGGGGAACTATCAGTGTACAGTATTTTAAGCCAACAGGTCAATTGAAATTCTGAAACTCAAAGTGAAAATCACATTTTCTTTAGTGTAGAATTTGTCCAACTTCCTTTAGACATGACAGAAGGAAAACAAACATCTGCTAATCTTTCTCCCCACACTATAAACATCTACAAAAGCAGCCTACATGACTAGATTAAGACCCAGGTGTTACATTAAGACTACAAAGCCTATTCTTAAATGGCAATGGGTAATTTTCAGTGAGCAGATGTTCTGGCACCAGGTACATAACAAAGACAAAAAACTGAGAAAATCAACTTTCTGCAATGTCTGCAATGAGTATTGGATAAAACCATGACTTTTTTTCATTTTTGTTCAATTCAATTCTGGGGTTTTTTACAACAGGGTTTGATACTCAAGTTCAACACAGAAAAACAGTGATACAGGTATGCTTCTGGAAAAGTGGATATACCAATACAACCTAACTTTCAATCTCACACCGTACCTTTCACTGTGCTCTGTTCTGTTTGTCCAATTCATTAAAACAGTAATGATAGTGAAACTGTCACCTCCTTTATACTATATGAAACACACACATTTCAGATATCTACTGTACAGGGGCATGGTCTGAGCTGCATGTAGAGCCACACTGTACCTCAGAGGCTTCCTGGGAGCCTGGAGCCTCCTGCCAGAAATGTGCTTTGTGGGCAAAAGCTGGCGCAGAGCTGAGCATGCAGTGTCCTGCACTCTGGTTGCCAGGCTTTGGAAAAGCTCCAGCAGAACGCCTGGGAGACTAGAGTTTCATGAAATTTGAAATCCTATTACTACCTTAGCGAGGCTTCTTACACACACACACATGCTCACGTGCAGGCTCTTGCAGAGCTGCATATAGCTCGTAACTGAAGCAACAGCCAGAAGGGGCCGGCTCTGCTTCCCTGAGCAGATGATTCTCACAGCATAGCTCCTCTCACTGTAATCCTCATAGGGACCTGGATGAAGTCAAGAGAGACATGCTTTCCCCTGTCCTCTATGCTTGTTTCACGCTTTATGTTAAATTAACTGAGTAAGCCTTGTGTTTTTTTAAAGCATAGGATAAACAGTCTCTGAAGACCCAGTCCTACAGACTGTGGTGTGTAATTCCCAGTGAACATCTGTGGGTGGTGGGAGCATACCCAGTCCTGTGGGGTTGAGATGCTTCCCAAAGGTAGGCACCCACCTTAGCTTGCCCCAGCAGCGTGGTCTCAGTGACCTACACAAAGACGAGTGTGGTGACACTTTCTCTCCACCACAGGGAACACAGACTGCAAATCAAAATACCCCGACCAGATGCAAAAACTGCCTCCCCGGGGTTCCACTTCACCGTCTCTGATCTTACGATTTCTAGAACACAAGTCATGGGCAGCAGCAAGCAATGGTCACTGCCACTGATGAGGACGGGATGGCAGGGAAGCATGCCCTGGAGTCTGGTTTCCAGCACAGTGTGCTGGGACCCCTGCACCACATCCACAGCTCGGTGTTGCTGCAAGCACCTGGAAACCCATTGGGGTTCCCTAGACTGGCCATTTAGTACATCTCCATATAGGTGTTATTTGCAGGCACTTGTGTTCACATGACCTCACCTTTTCTTTAGTAATTAAAAAATCTGTAAAGGCTGTCACAGCAACATGGGCAGTACAGTCCCCAATTCTAAGCAGAAGCTCATCTCTCTTAGCGCCAACAGTCTGAAGACCTCTTGTGAAGGGATCACACATTACTGCCTCTTGAGTGATTCACCCTGTGATTTCCAACTTTGAGCAGAAACCATGTGCTCTGGCCAGTGGAAAATCCCACCCTGGAGTCATTGGGAGTGACATCCACATCTCCTTATCAGCCTGGTGTTCACAGTGAAGACTCTCCATACTCAGTTCAAAGCTCTTCTACCCCTCATCCAGATCAGTTTGTATTTTCTTCCTGAGCACAGCACAAAACGTGGCCGTACTGGCTGCTTGGGCCAGCATGAGCATGCTGCCAAGGGCAGGTGGCACATGCCATGGCCAGGAGTCCATGTGTTTCCCTGCAGCTGGAGCCAACTTCTTTGTGATGAACCCCCATCTCAGTTCTAGCTTCACCTTGGCCACAGGCCACATTTAACCTATTTTCCAGGGTTATTGCTCTATAACTCCTTAGACGGCACAGTTTTCCAGTTCACCTGCAAACTGCTTACCACTCAGAGTGGCTGCCTGCCCATGCGGTAGTTGCACAGCCTGAACATCACCCCTCCACTCACTGGGACTAAATGAGGGCTGAGAAGTCAGTTACTTCTCTCTCTGATGAGGAAGGATGACAGACAAGGCAGGAGGCACTGATTCCACCATGCAGCACCATGGGGCTGGATATGCTCCACAAGCAAATGCATACTTGGAGCCCATCCGAAGCATTGTGCCACAGGGTGCAATGGATCAGCCCTTGGCACCAGCTCTCTCCACCTGCCTCAGATGCAATCCTGAAGGAAAATCTGCATTTCCATCCAAGTGAGTCTCCTGGCAGAAGAGGCAGCAGGTTGGAAGGAAACTGTAGAGCTTGCATGGTAAAAAACAGGCTCTGAAGAATACATCCTCTCTTTCAGAAACATTAAAAAGCAGGTTTTCACATGCTCAAAAGCCACCAGAAACTCCATGAGAGACCAGAAATGCTGGTATGCTGCAGAATCCTGATGATTAGGTATGCAGATGGACTCCATTAATAAACCCTGATGGAGACAGCTGATACCAAGAGACAATTGCTGCTGCAGAGCCAGCAGGGTCAGCGCCCCTCACCATGCCAGAACACACGCAGTCTTCCCGAAAGGCTGCCTCGCCCTGAGAAACCCAATATGTACTCAAACTGGGACAATTCCCCACTCCTTTCATCTGCTGCATTAACCAAGTAGCTGTGACCTGCCTATCTGGTTAGATAAAGGCCTCTAAGGTATCTCTATTGTAAGGGATTTATTAAAGACCACAACAAGCACATTCCTCCCTGCAGGAAAAAATACCTTAATCTATTGCAAACCCTCCTGGCAAAGGTTCCTATTTGAACAGATCAGAGCTACAAGTTTGTTCTGGTCTGGACAGTGTTTGAAGTTTCTTTCCCAGCTAATGAACAGACTTGTTTATAACGAAAGGACAGAGAGCATCCAATTTTCTAAACAAGCGACCTCATGGTGCTCTGCTTTGCGGCACGTAGCTATGGCTAACCCACTGCATGGTCTCTGCTAGCTCCTTTATTTTCATCTGAAATATAAGATACACTAGTTTTGACTGGGGCAGAATTAATTTTCTTCACAGTAGCTTCATAGCATAGTATGGGGCTATGGTTTGGATTTGTGCTGGAAACAGTGCTGATAACACGGGTGTTTTAGATAATGCTGAGCAGTGCTTACACGGAGCCAAGGCCTTTCCTGCCCCTCACATCACCCCACCAGCGAGCAGGCTGGGGGTGCACAAGGAGCTGGGAGGGGACACAGCAGGGACAGCTGATCCGAACTGACCCCAGGGATATCCCACACCATATGGAGACATGCTCAGCATGTAAAGGTGGGGAAGAAGAAGGAAGGGGGGACACTGGGAGTGATGGTGCTTGTCCTCCCAAGCAACCATCACGTGCGATGGAGCCCTGCTGTCCTGGAGATGGCTGAACACCTGCCTGACCATGGGAAGTGGTGAATGAATTCCTGGTTCTGCTTTGCTTGTGCAGGTCTTGCTTTACCTGTTAAACTGCCTTTACCTCAACCCATGAGTTTTCTCACTTTTACCCTTCGGATTCTCTTCCCTGTCTCACCAGGGGGGAGCAAACAAGAGGCTGTGTGGGGCTGAGCTGCTGGTTAGGGTTAAACCACATGAGGAAAGCCTACTAAACCAATACCTTACTTCTTCGGACCCAGTCTCCCTGACAAGACACAAGAGGAGACAGTGGTCTTCCACTATGTACAATCAAAAGGCAAAGGAAACTGGTTTCCAGATCAATTCTCAAGCCTGAGGATTTGCGATATGGTTTTCTTACCACAGTGGCTTACCTGACAGGATTGCAACATAATGGTTAAAGAAGAGTTAGTTTCTAAACAGGGATGTTTGTTTCTAAATAATCAGAATAGAATCATAGAACGATTTGGGTTGGAAGGGACCTTCAAAGCTCATCTAGTCCAACCCCCTGCAATGTGCAGGGACATCCTCAACTAGATCAGGTTGCATCAGGATCATGGTGCATCCACCACCTCTCTGGACAACCTGTGCCAGTATTTTACCACCCTCACTGTAAAGAATTTTCTCCTCACATCCAGCCTGAATCTCCCCTCTTTTAGTTTACAACCATCACGTCTCATCCTATCACAACAAGCCCTGCTGAAAAGTATCTCCCCAGATAAGAGTCCTACAAGAAATAACGTAAACCAGGCAAGCACCAGGCCAGGCTCCTGCTGATCCCATCCCCAGAGACACCAAAACCGCAGGGACAGACCCCGCCATGCCTTCTCCATCAGTCCCAAGGCTTGTGCGGACACTGGCAGGCGTCACTGGAGGGGCTGCTACCAGAAGTGTCCCAGCACACAGAGGGTGACCACAGCCCACTGGGTCATCTCCAAGTGGAGCAGGCGGAGCAGATGCTGGGGTTGGACTCACCTCGGCACTCCATGTCTGGGTCACCCCAGAAAAGCTCCTGGCACTCGCGGCAGGTCCGGCCTCCAAAGCCTGGCATGCACTGGCACTGCCCCGAGAACTGACAAAGACAATAAAACAGGAGATGTGACCCCTCAGCGGCTCGGCCCCGCACCAGAGGAAAGCCAAGTGGTCAGAGTGTGCCCCACACTCCCCTCACCTCATTGCAGGCAGGCCCGAGGGAGCGTGCAGGGTCACAGTCACACTGCTCGCACCCTGTGCCGCTGGCCAGCCTCCATGTGTGTGGGGCACAGCGGTCACAGGTCTGCCCCACCACGTTGGGGAGGCACCGGCACTGCCCTGTGGCCGCCTCGCACTGGCAGCTCTCTGAGCCCTCGCAGTCCTCCCGCACGGTGCCCAGGTAGTTGCAGACGCACTCTGTGAGGGAAGAGCATGGCAGCCGATGTCACTGCCTGTCAATACCAGAATGCCCTCCTGATGTCTCAGGTTGGCGATCTCTATAGCTTATGCTCAAGCACAAAACAGGTGACAGCAGCCTCTTGTTCAAGCAGCCCAGACTTCCCCCTCTTCTTTCCTCCTTCAGTACTCAAAGCCTAAGCCTGACCAGATCCCATCAGCTGGATACAGTGGTGGATCCGGCTGGAGCAGCTGACGGCATGCCAAGCAGAGCAGGGCTCTGCTCACCCACCCAGCAACCCATCTGCCCTGCCAGGCCATGTCTGGCGCTGAAGGAGAGGAGGGTCTGCCTCCCCACTGCCTGGTTTTGGCTCGCACTGTCCAGCCAGATCCGCAGGGATACTGGTGTAGACAAAAGCCAAGCCCTCACCCCGTCAACCCCATCTCTGGAGAAGAGGCAAACAAGAAGGCAAGAAACCCCCCTCCTGCAAAAGCACATGTAAATGCTGTCCCTGCTCTCCCTGTCAAATGCAAAGGACTCCCCTCCCAGCCAGGAGCCCTACTTCAGGGCAGTGGCACACAATGCCAGCTGGAGGTAATGAGGTTTTCCCTCCACCCGAAATGGTCCCCAGCAGAAGAGCTGAGGCAGCCGCTGAACTGTTCATGGCTGGTGGAGGGGTTGTGGCCATTGTCTCCCCACTCACTTCTGCAGTCCTGCTGCAGGGCGCTCCCATAATAGCCTGGTCTGCAGAGGTGGCAGTTTTCACCCTCCGTGTGATACAGGCACTTCATGCACATTCCCGTCTTCTTGTCGCAGGCCTCCGGGTCAGTAGTGTCGATGTTGTTGTTGCACTGGCACGGCTGGCAGGCGCCGCCAACCTCGTCGGGGCTCCCAAAGAAGCCAGACGCACATTCATCACATCTACTGCCTGTTTGAACAAACAGGCATGGTGGGAATTACCATCACAGCTCGCTAGCGGCCAGCCCCATAAATGGCAAGACTGAGGCAAGACAAAGGCCGTTAATGGGGGGTGGGTGTTAATTGGCTTATGCTCAAAGCAACAGAGGCAGCGCTGTCAGCACACACGTCCCCTTGGTTCCGCTGCTGTCCTGTCCACCTTTGCCAACCACCATGCTGACGAGGATGAGGTTCATACAACCTGCTCTGCCCTGGCACCTTTCAAGTGCTGCCAGCCTCCAGCAGCAACAGTGATACTGGATCCCTTCTCGTGGGGAGGTTCAACCCAACCAGCCCCCCTTCATGCACCCGCCCAGTACCTATGTATCCCACGCTACAGACACACACGACTTGCAGCGTGACTGGATCCTGGTAACAGCCGCTGGCAAACTGGCGTCCGCTCTCGGGGCCATCCGGACAAAGGCAGGGACGGCAGTGGTCGCCTGATCCCAGGATGGGGTCTCCATAGTAGCCAGCCTGGCACCTGCACAATGAGGTTCATGGCATACAGGGGACCGCAGGCAAACAGACCGCAGCCTTGCTCTAACTATACTCAGGTTTTCAATCACTGTGAAGAACCAAAGGGCAGAAACACCCTTATGGCTCCACCGTGCTGCTCACACTCCAAGTAGCTGTGCCCACAAAGGCAAAGTTGTCTGGCTGCTGCCAGTGTAAGAGGAGGAGATGCAAGGCAGGCTTGCAATGGAGAAAACCCCTCTGAAGCCCTGGGGTCCTGCAACATTCGCTGCTGGGAGGTGCACGGCTGCAGTCAGAGAGAGGGTGTCCCTGCTCCCATCCTCCCCCAAGACCACCAGCACTGCTCTGGCTCATGGATCCAGGGACTTCCCCTGTGGCTTTACACCCACCTGAGGACCAGTACTGGAGGGGAACAGCTCCTGCACCCATTCTGCTGTGGGGAAGGAGTGGGGCTGTGGGGGGGGAAATTGTACCTCTCACAGTTGTGTCCCGCTGTGTGGTCCCGGCAGCTCAGGCACTCCCCGGTGTAGGGGTTACAGTCATCAGCGTGGCCATTGCAGTGGCAGGGCTGGCAGCTAGGGAAGCCCCAGAAGCCAGGCAGGCATCGGTCACACTGCCGCCCGTACACCCCAGGGAAGCAGTGGCACTGGCCAGTCTCCGCGTCGCAGAAGGCATTGTAAGAGCCTCGGACATGGCACTCGCATGCTGCAAGGAGAGGGGGAGAGGAGCTGCATTTCCACAGCAAGCCCTAAACACAGGGCCCTGACCAGAGCAGAGCCCAGAGCCAAGGGCTTAACGTACGTCGGCATCCACTTGGCCCAAACCCGAAGGTGCCAGGGGCACATCTGTCACACTGTCTTCCAACAACGCTGGGACGACACTGGCACTGTCCTCCACTGGGGTCACACACTGAACTCAGGGAGCCCTGAGGATCACACTGGCATGCTGAGTGGAGAAAAGCATTGGGGGGAGTGAGTACCATGGCACAGGACATGACTCACCTGCCTCAGCCCATTCACACGCCTTCACCATACGAACCACTGTGCCTGCAAGCTCCATCCAGCTTCCAGACACAGTTTGCCCTACAACTTCATGGTTACGTACATAATGCGGTCTCATGTAATAGTGCAGAAATGCTGAATATGATGTTCTTGCAGACATCTGTCATGGGGGTTTTCACAACACTCCTGCTGTTTTCCAGACACCGGTATCTTTGGAAAGTTTCCCAAGCACTGTTTGTGACCACATCTTCGCCTGAGCCTCCCACTGTGAATATGTCCAGTGATTTGCAGTATGGCATGAGAACAAGCTACAAAACAATTTTACAATGACAAAGTGTCACCATTTATAAATAGCCTCCACCAAAACTCTGCAATTTCAGTATTATCCTGCTTTCTATCATCCTTTTTCATCCAAAAAGCAAACAGCCAAATAGAATTTGGAAGGGAAATGATGGTATTTCTCTAGTTTTTGGTGGAACAGTTCTGGTATCTATCAAATTCTCACCAAATCTATATTTTATCCATTCAAAAGAAAAAGGTTGACGTTGACATTCATGACATACATGGCATACATTAACCCCCAAAAAGAAACTGTAGGTCTGGGGAACTAGTTGCAGTCCTGTAAAATACGGCAAAAGCCTCTTGGCAGAACAACCCACATACTTTGAGTCTGAAGAAGCCTATGCTGCTTTACATTGTTCAGTTACAGTCTGGCTTCAGCAATAAGCAACAACACTGTAAAATATTACTTTGGATTTTTGAATTTTGGATGCCAGAGAAGATGCAAACTTTCAGGCTTTTAAATACACTTTTACCCCAGAGCACCCCTGAAATAATTTCTGCTCACAGAGTCAATCAGTGTGTATGGGCTCTCTGTCTCTGTATCCACTGAGGAGTACTGGGACAGCTCCAGGCGGATGGTGTAGTTCAGCCCCTTCTCAAAGCAGACGGGCCGTGGAAGAACAACGTATCTGGATTAGGAACAGGAAACAATTCTTACTTCAAAAGTCCAGCACCATAAAGCATTTCAGGTGGCCCTATAAAGCAATTGAGATAACGGAAAGCAGCCAAGACCAGGCAGAACAAAAGCTATGATGTGAGAGAGGCAGTTTGAAGCCTTGCGCTAGTCAGAACAGGAAAAGCTTATCGGCAAGGTAAAGAGTCATACCCATGTTCACTCACAGGCTGTGCAAACACTCACCCCTCTTTACACTGAACAAAATACATCAGAAAATGAGAATAAACCTAAAAGCTTTAAGGCTACAGATACAATGCTGAATATGTTTTTATAACCCACTGGAAATGACATTTCATCCATGTTCATGGAGGCCATGGCAAACTGAAAACGTGATATTGCTGTTTCAATATTTTAAATGGGTTTTTTTCTCCTTTCAGCCCATGCAGCTGTACTGACCTGGAGCCGGGTGACAGTGAGACAACTTGATTATCATCATCAGGAACAGTATTGCCACAGCGGCTGCCTGTGGGAATCTTGCCCGGGCGCGAGACGCTGATTACAGCTTTTTCCCACTGATTCGGCAACTGGGGGATAAAAAGGCTGATCAGCATCAAGCAACGGCTGTAAGCTCCTGGGAGCATCCAGAGCTCAGGCCAGGAAAAATGTGTGCACGGGCAGGGTGGTCAGTGTGCTTCAAGAAGGATGGGGCTGCAGCTCCAGCATCAATGGGGCATCCACAAGCTGAAGGGCTGGCTTAAGACAAGGCAAGTGCCCTTGGGCATCCTCCAACACAACAGCCTCTCTCCCTCCCTCCCTTTGTTTCCTAGGTGCAGGCCAGCAGCAGCCTCATCTGTGGCATGGCATCAGCAGGGCTTTAGTGACCTCACCCCCCCACCTCTGGATACTGCATCTTTCATCGCAGTCAATTGATGCCAAGCTCTAGGTAATGAGATGGGTTTTTTTCTCTTTCCCTTCACCCTGCAAATTATCCTTAGGCAAAACCAAACTGCTTGAAAAACTCTTGGCTGCCAGCATTCAACATCTAAGACACACAGTTTGTCTCCTAACGTGCATAACATAGTTTTTACCCATTAAAAGGCTGTCGGGCTGATGCTAAATTTACACTCTAACCTGTCCCCATAGGACTTGTCACTTTTTAATTTGCTTATTAAACAGGTGCTGAAACAATGCAGTAATAAAGGAAACTGTGAAGCAAATAATACCAGTAATAGTCAACACCTCCTTGGATTTTCACGCATTTCAGATATTTAACAGAGCATCCATCCTTGCCTTTGAGTCCTGATGAATCCTGGAAGCTCCAGACTCCTGTCAGTCATGCACTGGGACAGCCAGCACTTGCTGGGATGCAGTAATGCCATACTCACAGACCTACCTGTGGCTCGTAGCGGACCAGGATATCGTACTCCATGGAGTAGGGGATGTTGTTGACATAGAATTCCAGGTAGGCCCCCTCAGGGACTCTTACAAATCCTATGCCTGTCCACGATGGTGTGCGGTCCGGCGTGTACTGACGCTCTATTATGTTTACTCCCTACAGAAACAGGGAACAGAGATTTAATACCAATACATTAAATTTGTGAGTCCCACATGAGTATGTAAGTGATGAGTTCTGCTGATGGAATGCAGCATCCATTGTTTGCACCCCAGAGAACATGAACTCTCTTTTAAACCCATATGCATGCACATCATTGCCTTCCACTTAACACTCTACAAAAAGAAAGAAAGATAAAATAAAACAACACTGCAGCGTTCATCCATTCCTCTGTTATGGTGGAAAATTAAATTTAAGAACTTGCTCTAATTACTACACCAGCTACAACATCTTGTTCACCATAAGATCTTTCACATCATATTTGCAGCAGGAGGATTTACTGCAGTGGCACATAACTGCTCTGTTAACTGCCCAAGTTGAGTGCCAATTACTTCCTGATTGCACCAGGCTGCTCCAAACCAAACCACTGCTCAGGATAACATTTGGAAAGCAGATCATGGCTATCATGAGTAGGCTGTCACTAAATAACAAGAGATCCTAATCACTGTTAGATATTTAATAGCCAAATCAATATGTAGTCACTCCTTTCAGTCTTAAGTGCCAGGTTTTTGTGTGCTACTTTTTATATAAAGCAAACGAGGAAAAAGGCTACAGAAAGTTGTGCAGTGCTTTAACTTCCAGTTTAAATGTATCTGCATCCATGCATAGTTCTCTCCATAGAACATCCTGTGCATTCCTAAGGAAGTTGCTTCAGAAGAGAGGGATAAAATGTAAGGAAATGACTACATATATACACATACATCACCTCAGGATATCCCCTCATGTATTCTCACACTCTTTGAAGAGAGCTTGGCTATAAGTTATTACCCTTTGGCTTTGCACAAAGGGTTGGAGCTCCCTAGATAGGGTGGCAGGTGAGATGTGAGTGAGGGCACGCAGCTGTGGGGAGCATGGGGGCTTGGCACCACCTGAAAACCCCTGCAACTCTGTGCCACTTCATTTTGTCTTGTGCTGGGCCTCCACCTGGGGATTCAGTTTTTAGTCTGCCACCAGATTTGTGAGGAAGATTTTCAGTACTGGCGTTACTTAAAACGGTTTGTTCTGAAGATTTCAGAATGCGAACTAGCAACACATCCCCTCACTTTGCTTGGCAAGGCTGGTTTTCACACCGGGATCCTCCACCCCTGAGCCTTGGCAAGGTTTTGGGTACCACCTCTCCAGTCAGGGAGGCACAAATGCACCAAATTCCCTGTGGCAGCTCACGTCCTCTGCTGCAGTCCAACTTGTGCTCTGCACTATCTTCACTCTTTGCAGTTGCTGGAGAGCAAAAATCTGCCTTGTCTGAAACTGCAAAGTGGCTGCATTTTGCCTTAAAGAAATAAATTAGGACCAGGTGCACCAGTTGCAGGCAGACAGACAGACATCTGCTGCTTTAGAGGAACCATTATCTCCCTGACTCCTTGCTGGAGGCAGAAATAATTGATGTAATCACCTTGCCGCTACTAATGAACTGAAAGCAAGGCTGTGCAGTGGTGAATGGAAAGAGATGGAGACCCTGATGAGCCATGCTGGTGGAAAAACAAGCCAGAGGCAACCTCACTTACCAGTTTCTTGCACAATCAAGTATGGTTTTAGCCATTAATAAAAGAAATATTACTTATGTACAGAAACTCTAAAAGCTGGAGCAATGTGCTTTAATGCGCGCTTTGTTCCCTTTCAGTTTCAGTGCCACTAAAAGGAAGAGCCAGTGTCAGTCTCCCACAGCTCTGGAGATAAGAGGGAAGGAGAAGTGGGTGTGGTGAGCGCACACACAGTGGGGAACAAAGAGGGATGCTGACAGGAAACTAACTGTATGGTCATGATCAAAGAAATGGGTTTAGAAAGAAAAATGGCAGTTTCCCTCTTAAATTACCACACTATTTATCGATACTAAGATTGAAGAGCTACAGGTTGATGGTTTTCTGATACAATTCAGTATTGTTTTCCACATTTTAATCACAAAACACTGAGGGTATGAAACAGATGCTTCCAACACCCAAATGGTGAAAGAACTCTCCCACAGCTGCTGTCCAGAAACACCAGCCCATTAAAACTGCTACTCACGGGACCCAAACTGGCTTCCTCTGCCTCATAGATGTAATGATCGAGTGAAATGAAGTAATAGCCAGGCTCCACCTGGTTGCACTGACGTCCGAACATGTGCGGCCGGCATTCACATTGGCCAGATTGACTTGAGCAGCTAAAATGGAAGAGCAGTGGATTTACAACACATCCTGGCTATGCTAAGACAGTGCTAGAGCTTTGTCCGCTTTGACATTTTAGGACACAGGAGAAGCCCTTCTGGACAGCTGTGTCTAGACACAGGATGTTCTCAGGCTCTGCAGCTGGATCATCTACACTGCTAAAATGGCTCAACCCAACTATTATTCTTCCAAACAACTCCTAGGCTCAGGCTGGGAATGATCATACACCAGGGACCATTTCCAGTAGGCAGCTTTCATGTGGTTTCCTCTATTTGAATGAAGAGAGGATTTCATGGTATGGATACAGGCAGTTCCCTGGGGTCAGACAGCAGTCCTGGGAGAGCTTCACTTGCTACCACAGACATAGACAAGAGGCATGTCTGTCCTACAAGCCAAGGGCAGCCTTCAGCTCCAGGCTTGCAGGCCATGCAAGCAGCATATCTGTTTGTCTGGGCCCATGCAAAGCAAGAACACGCATGACCCTGCATGTCCTGGGACACTGTATGCTCTTGTATGCTGCAAAGCGCATCCTCAGAGGTCATCCACCAGCAGCTATACACAGGGGAAAACCACACCTGACTGCTTTAAAGTAGGACAAACACAGTCAAAGACTTGGGACAGACAGAGCCATCTCTGGGGGGTGAAGAACGTCTGTCCAGGGTGACATACAGCAGCTCTACTTCTTTCATGATGAGCCATTTCCTTTTCTCAATACAGCTCTACCCCCAAACTGCCTTTTGGTGGTTTTATTGTCCCCAGAGAGTCTGCCCCACATTATAAAGAACCCTTAGGCACATTGTTTTCATACAAAGGTTTCTTGGCCCTTTTCTTTAAATCTGAGGCAATTTAGGAACATTTTCCAAAGTCAAACTCCTCTCGTGTCCATTGAAAATCTCCAGGCTTCTTAAGCCCCCATGCTAAGAGTAATTTTTAACTAAAACCATTTCTGAAATTACAGAGATTACTTTCAGATTCCAGAAGTGCCCCAGGTGTCCCAAAAGGGGAGCTGGGAAGCCTCCCCTCTGGGGATGAGGATGGTTACAGCAGAGAGAGGGGATGAATTCTGAGGGAGGTGCAGCTGTGCCAAGTGCTGCATCCCACACCCTGAACCAGAGCCAGGAGGCAGCAATTCAGCAGCTGAGAGGAGCCCTGGGTAGGATAAAGCTCCCCCTTCCACTTAGGTTAGAGAGTGAAGCTGGAGCTGAGCTTCAAGGCTCTCCTGCAGCTGGACGAAAGCACAGCTGGTCCCTGCCCACGCCAAGACACTGCATGTCCCCCTCCCCAAGAGATTTTGCAATTGCTGGGCTCAGTGCATGGGAAAGATGCTGCAAAGCCTTGCTGAGCTGTGCCCCAAACCTCTGGAGATGGCTGTGCTGAGGCAGCTGTGCAGAGTAAGTGAGCAGGGAGCAAGCACGGAGGAGTAACTAATCACCAACAACCACACCACTGCTAAGGAAGGGGTCATAATTCACTGCGGAGTGAGGGCAGACAGCCTGCAGGGTGTTCCCATGGCACTCCCTGCTGCAGAAGGGGTGTCCACAGGACTTACACTGGGACCAGTCCCAAACTGCCCTGGTGTGGTCTGGTGGGTTTCAGTGGGAAACAGTTCATCCACCCCCTTGGGAAACTTCTGTGGCTCTGGACAAAGGCAGGACATTTTGAAGGATTTGTGAAAGGGCAGGGGGAAAGAGAGTGAAGGAGCATGCTGCTGCTCCTGAAAAACCTGGGGTCAGACATGCACCTAATGCATAGGAAACTGCTGTGGTCGGAGGAGCAGCCTGGATGCCCAGCACCCCTCTGACAAGGCATTTAAGCCAGCACTTCCCATGCTCTTACTGATGGACGCACCTTCAAAACTACATACTTCTCTGAAAAATCTCCACCTTCCCGATGGGCATTTCCAGCTCTGCATCCCACCCCACACAGCACCCCTAGGGCAATGCAGCAGTATAGCGCTGCCAGCGTGCTGCCCTCAGCACTGCTAGACAGACAGACTTGCCAAAGGGCCAGTTTGAGAGCAAACCAAGAACCAGGCCGACATCACTGCCTGATTCCTGCTTTGATCCTGTGAGATCAAAGCTTTGACATGGACCATGTCCTGGGTTATGGCCAAGGCAAAGCTCAACCCAAGGCTAGCTCCCACCCTGGCTGACCAAAGGCAAAGCTACATTAAAAAGTTTTACACGTTCATCTGTACCGGTGGCACAAATGGAGGCTGCTCAGCACAGAGAAGAATCAGATGCCTCTGTCATCCCTTGCTGCAATCAAGACCTGCCACTTTCTGGAGCAAAAAGATGGTCCCATCCTCCTCCAGAGCACATTGAGCCCCGGGTGTTGCGGTTGCAAATGAAGTGGAACTCACTGGGGTGAATGATTACAAGACAGTAAGCAGGCTGAGACTCACTTGTTGTTCAGCGCTCCTCCTTGGTCGCAGTCGCATGGCCGACATCCATCCATGTCATTGCTCAGGCCCCAGTGCTCAGGCTGCCAGAGGAAACATCACCAGCACTGTAACTGGTGCCGATTTAACCCCATCTACCTCAAAGGCATGTTTTAGAATACTCAGCATAAGCTATCCCAGACTGTCCCCAACCCATGAACCCCGCTCCCCTGGTTGTGGGTTTACCCCCATAACCATGAACACAGATTCCCCACTAGCTCCCCTTCACCTTGCCAACCATCACAAGGACTTGAGAAGAAAACCCACATCTTTCCACCTAGCTTTAAAAGCAAGACTCAGGAAGATCCAAGTTCAGAGACCTCACTCCTACTGCACCATTTACACCACTTTGGGCTCCTGACCCATGAAGGGCTTAGATAATCACAGCCCAGCACATTACACCACAGCAAAGAGCCATGTGTGGGGCAGTGGGGCTTTGTATAGGCCAATGCCCCTGCAGGGCTACTACTCTGCAACTTGCTTGTTGGACAGGCAGCCTTGCTCAGCTTTTCCATGTAGTTCACTGTTAGATAAGACAGCCTGCCAGTGTTTATACAAACATCCCATTATCAGACAGTATGTTTCTACAACACTCCAGCACACATAAACACTAAATGGAAATGCATGTGCATGAAATAACCCCTGCCTCAAATAACAGCTGGTATAGAAAGCTATTTGTTTGTGCGAACACTGCTTCTCTGACCATCTCACCTTTCACCCCAGAGAGGACTCCAGCAGATCTGCCCCAGATCCTTCGTTTTCACAGAGCAAGCACTACAGGAATCCTAATGTCTCCCCCTCCTTACAGACCCAGGAATTAATACAGATGCTTTTGTCTGTCTTGATGTGCCTCCCAGCTCCCCGTAACACTGCATGCATCATGGCTCCTGACATTCCAAGGTGCCACTCCAGCCTGACAGCCAGGTGCCCGCTTACAGGCAGGCAGAGACAGCAGCCAGCACCTTACTCCATGATTTCTGCATGCCAGCCTCCCTCACACCAGCATCTCCTCGTTTATTTCATTATAAGCTACTTACCAGGCAGTCACTGCACTGCTTTCCTGTCACCAGGCGCTTACAATAGCAGTTTCCTGTCTCAGAATCACAAGGATTCCCCCCGGGGTGGGTACCCAGAGGATTACATGCACAAGCTAGATTGGGAAATACAAATAAGCGGTCAAAACAGAGGTTTTGAATTACATTTTAGACAGTATCCAACTTCAATATTTACATTAAAGCTTCCCCTGAATTACCCAGGACAGAGATTAATTGCACACTTTGCCCACCACCCATCCCACTAAAACTTCCCTGGCTTAGAGACTTGTAAGTGAAAACAAATTAGGAGGATTCTGCTATTTCACCAAATACATTGGAAGGGAGCTGAGTTTTAAGGGTGGGTGGACTCCAAGCTACTGCAAACCTACAAGAGTGTTTTTCCCTTAGCAAGAACACAAAACAAAGGAATAAAGAAACCCACCCCGCAAACCAGCTTCTCCCAGCTCTAACAGCTCCTCAAAGAGCTTTTGGTCACACATAAAGGAACATATGTTTTTACTTACACTGACAGCCCGCTGGGTCATCGGCACTCAGGCCATAGAAACCTTCTTTGCAGAGGTCACAACGCTCCCCTTCGACAAATAATTTACAGCGGCATTGTCCGGCGATGAGGCCGGTGGAGAAATCAGTGTAGCGATCGCAGATGCCACCATTCTGGGAGCCAGCTGGGTCACAGTCACAAGCTAAGAAGGAAGAATCGTGTTTTATTAACTGCTTCAAAAAGAAAGGCCAGGTCTCACACTGAATTATTTGAACTCAGCTGTGGTGTAGAGACTGTATCATTCCTGCAAGTATTAGACATGGCAGGGGTTGAATAAGTAATGACCACATAAACTTCCAGATTCTTGAATAGAAGATAAAACCCAGCCAGGCTTGCTCAAGACCTTCAAGACAACCTTCCTTTAAGGATCTTTGTTCAGGAGCCAAAAGAAGGCCAGTAAATCCTGAATTCTCCAGGGAAAGCCCTGGGGTGGGGGCATGGTCAGGATTCCATGCCATTCCCATCCAGGGAGCGTGACTGCACTTACGCTCACAGACGTCAGGGTCCCTCAGATCTCTCTCCGGGTGCTGGAAGTAGAAGGGCTTGCACTGCTCACAGTTGCGTCCTATGGTGTTGTGCTGGCAGTCATCACACACTCCCCCGCTGGTGTTCCCGGTTGTCATGTACACAGCCATGTCAAAGTGGCACTGGCTGGAGTGGCCGTTGCAGTTACACTCTGTGACAAAGACAGAAAACAAAGTAAGAGTCTGGTCCTAGGGGAGATGTAAGTCAGCAGAAAAGACACACCAGTGTCAATCAAAGAACAGGCAGGACTTCATGTACGGTCACAAGTTCCCAAGTAACAGCGTGTAACGCTCACACCAGATGCAGCTCAGCATTTTACTCAAACTCACTTTTGCATGCATTACTATTGCGGCCTTCTGCAGGTCGCCAGGGTAAGTCATGGTAGAAATCCAAGCACTGTTCACAGTTTAACCCTTTGGTATTGTGTCTGCACATGCAGTGCCCATGGACCTGTCATTGAAACAACAAAAAAAAGAAGTAATATAGGTGGTTGTAAAACAAGCAGGGAAAAAAACCCAACATGCTCTGAGTAATGCAAAATATAACTAGTACATAAAGGATATACTTTTGGAGACTTTAATACATGTCATTGCATGTAGAGAGACATAAAGGGCCACAGAAGTGTCCTTTACCTGCAGAGGTAAGAACGTCCCCATACAAATTTGTCCTTTCCCTACCAGAACTAATGCCTGAATAATAATAATGCTTTCAGACACAAGGAGAGCACAGTTCCACCCCAGTAATCACAAAAGCCTCTTGGACCTAAAAGTTAGCTGTTTATTAGCTGTTAATTAGCTTTAACATGCATCTAGTTAGCGGTCACTAGCCCAGCACCTTCCTTCCAGCCCTACTGTGGTTCTCAAAGCAAAGATAACAGACAGTTTGGATGTATTTTATCCACCAACCCCAGATTCTGCCTTCGACATGAACAGAACAAGCACTAAGCAGACCAACAGTGATTTTGTGACAGCTGCTACCATAGACAACAGGGACTACCAGCACTGGAGCCATGATTTTAAGGGAAAAGCCAGTCTTGCTGCTGCTCGGATAGGGGCACTCACCAAAAACGCAGGGCAATGGAAGTATACCTGCTCACCGGCATCCTGTGACCCCTGGGACAGCCCACACAACCTCCCTGTATGCCTCCACATTTTCATCCAGTTAATAACTCACTCATTAACAGGGGGGCTATTACTGCTTGTCAGGCAAAAAATCATGGGGAAAACCAGAACCCAGAAGGGATGTGGCCCCTGGACAGCAGCGTACAACTCAGGCAGCAGGATTTTCCTTCAGATCCTGCTGTTAATTAGGGCTACAGCCTTCACTTCTCAGCTGATAACCAATAGAAATGCAGGTCATGTATGATTCACAAAGGTGTTTTATTCTTCGATGCCTCTATTCCCTTCAATTTTAGGGTAACCAATTCAACTCACACACTCATCTGGCCCCATACACTCCCTTTCTGCATTCCTGCCTTTTAATTTCATCACGTCTTAAATATAATTAGAAAAGGAATGTTAAAAAAATTTTCACCTAATCTGAGCTCTCTGTGCTTGATTAACACCAATAATGACAGAACATTTGCTGAGGAGGAATAGTTTCAATGTTGGGGAATGAGGAGAAAGTATCATCTCTAAATTTGTGTTTAAATCAAAAGAGGCACAGACAGGCACAGCTTTATGCAGAAAAGTGTGAATATTTACCATTCCTTCCACTTCTTCGTTAAAGCCATCCACTGGCGCACACTCGCTGGCATGTCCATAGCAGAAGCAGTTCCCACGAACCACCATATCGTAGATGGCATAGTAGTACTTCTCTCTGATCTCCATCCTAGAGTCCAAGAGATTATCTCCCAGGGTGTGCAGTTTGGTGAATTTGACTCTCAGATTTGTGATCTTTAATAGATCTGCAGGAGACAAACAAAAAACCACAACAAACTCAGTTTAGAATCATTTACCAGGTACTGCATTGAATGGGAGGAAGCAAGGAGTGAATTCCCAAGCACGCTTCCTATGAGATTAGATCAGATTTAATCTCAATACTCACATGCTACACATCACACTCCCAAATAAAAAAAACCAACCAAACATTACTTTACTACAGGTTAATCACTGTATAAGTGAGTTTGAGCTTAATTAAAAATTCTACTCTATTTTATTATACATAAACAGACACAAACATAAATATCAAAGGTACACACCATAGTATCACCAAAAAGACACTGGTTCTTGGGGGCTTTATATAATGCAAGGTGGGCAAGGACCTGACACTAATGAACTGCTGACAAGTGGACCAGCAGCTTTAAGAATTACAAGCCTTTTGGAAAAAAAAATCTTAGAAGAATTATTTCTCTCTTGTTTGGAACTTTCTTCTAAGCCCAGCTTTCCTAGCAAACATAATTAGTTACATTTTGTTGAAAGAAGCAACACCCCATCACTGGCCAAATACAAAGAAGTTCTCGAGGGATAATCCATGGGAAGACAGTTATCACAGTAATTAATTCAGGCTACATGTTCACTTTGATATTATGAATCTTAATTTCTTATAGCCTTGAAACTAGGCTTAAAAAGCACTTCAAGTCTATGAAAGCAGAGTTTCTCCCTTAAAATGTTGGTTAAAAAAAGCCCAAACATTCAACTGATAGAGCAACTAGCAGACACTATTCTACGGGAGATATTTTCTTCTGCTCCAGCTAGTTTTATGCTGAAGGACATGAACTGAAACTGAGAACGCATATTAAATCAGAGGTCAAGTTTAAGGCAAACCACTGTAGTTCCCTACTCAAGCCAAATGCCACAAAGAGGTTTTTCTCTGAGCCATGCTCAGCAACAAATCCCTCTACCTTTGCACTGGTCCAGCCACACAGTGCTACTAAGGCCAACTGTTCCAAACTCATGACTCAGGTGTTCTAACAAATAAAACATGACCCCCTTGACTTTAGCTTTAAATGTAAAATCATAGAATCATCGAAAATCATCCAAGTTCCTTTGTAGTTCCATTTCTTTGCTTTCTGAATACTGTAAAATTACGGAATCATGTTCCAAGGTTTCTCTCGGCAACTGCACGTATTTTGGGGAGAGGGTGTCTTTAATGGAAATAAATCCCTGATCAATTAAGAAAAAGACCAACTGCAATGATGCATGTAAGAGCAATCACTTGAGATGGCAACACATCATTATTTCACAGCACGTCACCGTCCGACGTAAAAGAAGCCATATGACAAATGTATTCACATGATTTCAAAATTGTTACTGGGGCTAATACATGGCTTTTTTGGTGGTTTAAGTACAGAAATGCTTTCAAATGAGTCTGGAAGGCAACTGCAGACATACTTTGAATCCTTGGACTGTATGGATCTTCAATTCGAAAAGCAGGATCTAAAACACGATATATTACCTGGAGGAAAAATGGTAAAATGAAAGATTCAGCTTTAAAAATAAGGGAATCTAAATTTGTAAGGAAAAAGTCCACATAACAATTGTAATAGGGAAAAAACAACCCCAACCCTCTGACCTCTCCCTCCGTTGAAGGTTCTATGTCAGAGTATCGGGAATCACAAATGATATCATCCACTTTCTTCATGGGTCCAGTTGAAATTCCAGGAAATGAGCTCTCACAGTCATATGCAAAATACCTATATACTTGCCACGTTTTTCCAAAATCAGATGATCTTTCTATCAACATTGCTGCAGGACGGAATGTCTAACAGAAAGAAAACCAAAAGATTTTATTCAGTTAATTATTACTTGCATTTACATGCGTTTTTAAGCATGAGCAGTCCACATGCTTGGATTTTAATCTCTCTCCCTGCACTATTTCCAGTATTTGGAAATACTGGAAATGGTTTTCTGCTGATATCCCACTTTCTGCTCAGAGGCAATCTTTGAAATAACACGCATCAAACCACAGACTACCCATCTTTAAAAAGATGGCACTCAGTGGCCAAACACTTAAACATGCTTACAATAAATAAGCAAACTTGTAAGTTTTTTGATTCCAAATCCTTTCTCAAAACCGGGGCTTTAGGGATTCAAAAGGACTTTTTCCACTGCTTTTGGGAAACAACATAGCCTTCTTCCTTGCCTGATCTGCAAAGGACCTAATGGGTCTCCTCTTCTGCCCTGGGGACCAGGAGGCCACTTTCAGTGCTTCCCCCTCCAGCTGACACCCAGAAGCTCTTGCTGAGCAGTTATCTCTGCTGCTCAGAGAAGCCTTCGGATTGCTCACCTCTCTTTGTCTGACCACACTACCTTTTGCATCCATCCTCTGTGCTGCATTAAGAAAGCCTTCTTCTTTAAAGAATATTGAGAGGTTCAGCTTCATCCACTCTGCTGCATTTGACCCCCCCAATCCCCAGAGACCCTCTTCCAGCTGGCCTTGCCTAGAGTCCAGCTGGCTGCATTCGATTCACACAGACCACTGTCCTTCTTACCTATATGTATTAAACTGCTGAACAATGAGGTAATGAGATTTAAAAAATATTCTTAATCTCTCTGACCTAAAAATCTCATGCTTCAACTTCTGCACTGCCTTTCACAGAGCAGATATTAATGTAACACCTGGCTTGCACTTACCAAGAAATGCAAACAGTCTCTTCATTAGTTTTATGTATTCAGAGGAGGCCCTCTGAGAGCCAAGCACAAAAGCATTTCAGTTCACAGCTGGAAAGAAGTTTTCTTTCTGCTTCCTGATTGAAATTATCACCCGACTTACAAACAGGCATCTCACCCAACAGAAAATGTAACAACTGAGAGAGAGGTAAGGTAGCTCAAGTGTCTACCACACAGTCAACAAACCCTCATTACAACGACCTTTTTCCTGCAGTCTTCCTCCTGACAGCAGACCAAGCCCAGTGGCACAATGGCCACAGCACCTGCATCAGGTCAGGGGTCTGTCAGGGGCCCTTCGCTGCTGCGGTCTATCAGAAAGGACCACCTTCCACCTCAGGCACCACCCTGAGGCAAGGGCAGAAACTCAAGGTGATGGGAAAGGAAAGAACCAGCTCTCATAGAAGCTGACAGGTAAGAATGAAGAGATTTATTTGTCTACATGTGAAGAGCAGGGATTTAGCCCTGCAGTAAGTGCAACCTCTGAAACCTCAGCTGAAGGTTGCCACTAGTACTTGCCTTTGTGAGATTTAGGATATACAGGACATGATCTGCCATTCCAAGACATCTGTTTGTAAAGAAACAAAGACACTTTGTGCACAGATGTTTCTTCTTCCTGAAGACCTTTCCATTTGCCAAATGAAAAACGATACCATGGCCAATTTTTTTGTTTTGCTTTTTTTTTTCAGAAGAAAAAAATCCTCACTACTATATGATTTAGCTAATAATCTTCTGGAACACAACCACCAGAGAGAGACATCAACACAAAGCTCAGCTACAGTATAACTCCTTCTGCATCTCATTGGGGCTCAAACACAATGCAAGCCACAAGTCGCAACTCAGCCTTCCTGTGCAACTTCAGCAGGAGCTAACGGTTGGGAGCTCCAAAAATATTAGGCAAACCAGCTTAAAGCCCAAATCCCCAATATCAAATAGATGTGAAGGACTACAAGACCTCTCATTTCCTTGTGTCTTAGGGTTCAGGGTAAGCTGTGGCTGCCTTACCTTGAAAGTCATAATGAGATGAGTGAAGTGAAACTCGGCCTCCAGGTTCAGTTGGATTGTCACGTTTTCCAAACCTGCAGGGGCAGAGAAAAGAAGTCATGCAGCAAACAAGGACACCCGCCAGCCTCCACCTCTAGATTCTGCCAAGGCTCTTTGTTCCACTGACGCAAAGACCCTTTTTTTTGCCACTTGGCTCTGTTGTCAAAAAGGGTTAGTGCATTACTGAGGTATGGGGGATACCAAGGACCTGCTGAAGAGTATTGCACATGGGATCCTTATGCATCATCTGCTACACTCAAAGCATGAGCCTGCACTGCCATTATTTTAGGCTGTGTAACATGGCTAACATCACTAGATGGAGGGTAAGGATGGGGACTGCTGTGGGCTAGATCCAGCCACCTAAGCACTCAGGGGCTGTTTCAACTGGGGATGATGAGCCTGGACCTGTGTGATGACCCCAGACTATCCTCATACACTGCAGTCCACCTGGTACCAGCAGATACTTGAGCTTCTGCAGCCCTAACACTCTATTAATCACCGATAACTGCTGGGGGCTGTTTTCCCCCCTTTCTTCACTTGCTCTGGACTCTCCTGTCCATCCAGATGCAGGAACAGTTCCTTTACAACCTGGTTTGGAAATACTCCTAAAGCAAATACCACAGCCCTACTTTACAATCATGTGAGCTAGGAAACTGGTGAGAAGCAAAAGGTTTTCCAACTTCTGCTGTGTGACTATTTACAGTCAAGAACTCTACGCAGAAAGGAAGAAAAACAGTTACAAACATTATTTTGTCATGTGAAAAGGCCTCTCAAAACAGCTGGATGTTCATTATGCTGTAGTTAGAAATTAAAAAAGATAAATCAAGATACACAGAGAATAGAAAGGGTAAGAAATGAAAATAATAAACCTACAAAGCGCTTCAATTTTTGACCAGCTGTAACATTATGTGGAGCGTGCAGCAATACTTCCTTCTGCTCTATGCCTGAACAGAAGAAAACATGAATTGGACAGAAAGAATCATTTGTTTTTTATTGTTGAAGGACATTTTCATGACCTTATGAGCTAAGAACTTTTCTGTGTGGATGCTGCCAAGCCTGTTGCAAAAAACATGAATTATCTGGAATGCTGGAAGAGAGCTGCTGGAAACAAGAGGCTTGCTAGGCTCATCCAGCAATGGTTAAAAATGATTTAGCGAAAACATTTCTTTACTGGCCTGCAGAGATGTTACAAATATTGCCATTTCTTTTCATATACAGCAAGACAACTTCTGCCAATGCATTTGCAGAAATCCCATCCCATCCAGCTGGCTTCAAGGCTTCAGGGTAGGACTGCTGTTTGAGAAACCTCAGTGCCTTGTTTTGTGTATGAAAGCATGCCAAAGCATAACCATAAAAGTAAAAACGGCATAGGAAGGATTTAAAACAAAGCCACCAAACGAACACACACTATGTTGGGTTTTGTTCTAACTAGCTGGCTTGTTTCTGGTGTTCATTTTACTGTCTGGCAGATGGACACAGACATTCAGGGAGCTGTTTGCTGGGTAAGAGATACACCCGGCTTTGCTCTGCCAGGGTAGGAGGGGGAAAGGGAGGTCTGCAGGCAGGATGGCAGTCCCAAACCTCCTCCTTCCCTCCACTCGCTCATCCAGCCCAGCGCCGGGGAAGCCCTGTGGGGCTCCCTTGGCAGCGCTGACCCAGGATATTTCTCCTGGAAGGCTGCTCCGCTCTCACTGCCCAAACACGAGGGAGATCTGGAGCCAGTGCGGGAAACTGTTCTCTTTAGGAATTCCTGCACAGTGGGCTCATTCCAACACTCCCAGAGGGATGAGGGGGCTGCGGAGGGGGCTTTATTATGGATTAAGGACTGCTCCAGGGCACACAAAAGCAGCCAGTTTTACTCAGTCCTCCTCCAACAGCATGACCCTTCCCAGGGCAGTAATCAGCAGGCCAGAGACATCAGCAAACCCGCAGGTACCCTTAAACAAAAGGAGGGGAAGCAGTTTCCAGCCCTGGAAATGGCTCCCACACAGACAACCCCCCTCCGTACCATTTTCTGACTGCCACCAGAGCTTCAGGCGATTGGGCGCAAATGTGGTGACAACATTTTCAATACGATGACTGTCAGGATTGAGAGTATCATGGAAGGGATCCTCAGAGTCACATATGAAACATTTTTTGTCCTCCTGAAACAACAAAACAATCAGCATTACTGATTTTATCCGTGGGGCAATAGTTGTTTCCTGCAGATAAGAGTGTTTTCCATCCATATCACATTCCACTCATTTTGCCTGCAGGAGTCATCAAAGGGTTTTTTTTGTTGAAAGGGTAAGTGTATTTACCTTTATGAATTAATGCAAATTGCCAACTGGAAAATATGCCCGGAATTCCATAAACTTCATTTTTAGGAGAAGTATTTTTCTATCGAAATTGCAGTTTCAGGAAATCTCTTCTAGCTCAAGAGATAGAAGTCAGAACCACAAGCAACATCTACAGAAAATTGCTGAGTTGCTTCTGTACAAACACAGTGCAAAACTGCATTTTCAACAACTTGTGTGAAATAACATTGGCTTTTGGGAGCTAGCTTGGAAATGTAAGCTCTCGGCATTAGGGATACCTCCAGGGAGCCTCAGTAATTTAGCGACTGAGCCCCTTCAGCACAGGGTTGATTTTACCCTGAATCCAGCTTGTCAAGCTGCTACCTAAACCTTGCATCTCCACCTACCATTGCAACACTCAAGCTATGCACACAAACTCAGTTTGCACACACTACAAGGTGTGCCCATAAAAAAAGCTGGGTGAAAATCTGGCATGTGCTGCTTGGAAAGGCTGGATGCTCCTTCGCCAGGAAGACAAAACCCTGTCATAAGTATTACTATGAACAATGCTGGTTTAGCATTGTACTGGTGCCTAAACCCACCACTTTCCAATTTTGCAAGGTAAGATGCAAACTAAACCAGAAGGGAGGGCTCCTGCCCAAACCACCTCATGGTTTGGCAGAGGAGCTCATCACATTGCAGCGAGTGAGCCCACACACACCAGCAACTCATCACTGTCAGAAGCTACACAGGCATCATTCCTCCAGCGGGTTTATGGAGACAAATGCGGTGCTTTATCAGCCAAGAATGCGAGGGCTGGCAGGTCTGCACCACACAGGACTCCCACTTCACCAATTCCACCTCCTCCCAAGCCCCACGCTTCACCCCCCATTAGCTCCCAAAGACTGCTCCAGCAGAGAGTATGACAAGAGCAGGGTCCTGGGAAAGATGTCCCCTTCTCCCCCACTCCAGGCCCCTCTCTGCCAGCACCACAGCCCCTGCCTCATGCCAGGACTTGCTGCTTCTCCCACTAAAATGCAATCCTAGAAAGCCCAACCCTGCAAAGCACTCATCCCGCCCAAGCCCCGCGTTATTAAGAGGATACTTGGCACCTTCCCACGATTTCAATACCACCTTACTATGCATAAGTAACCAGGGACATCCCAAATGCTGAACTGGGGCTGTGAGGTCAGGAGTGAAGTTCTGAAGTGATGGTTTTTACTACAGCACTTTGGCAATTCAGAAAACAGAACAAAGCACCTTTGTTATTTTGTTCTACCAGAGATGCTCATGTTGTTAAAGTTAATCCTGACATAGCCCGAAAATGTCCCAGAGAAACTTAAGTCAAACCAAGCACTTACTCTGGTAGACAGGGCAGCACAGTAAAACTGAAGGGGAAGGTGGGGTGGGGTGGGGGGAATTCGATAACTTAAGGGTACAAATGGGCCAAGTGGTACAGCCCCTCAGGCAGCGCTCCTCCTGCCTCCCGTGGTTTTCCTTCCAAGTGCCAGAATCCGGCCCTATTGTCTCCACAGTAAATTCGGCCGGAGATTATCCCTTGCTTTCAGTTCAACAGAGTTCCACTTATAACTGATACTTTATTCTTTCCAGAATCCCTTCTGTCTCTGAAACTTTTAAGTCTGGTGAACTGCTTCTGGCTCAAAGAGCAACGAGTTTTGTGTTTTCCACCAGATGTGCAGGGAAGCTTATTTGCATCCCTTCGCTTGGAAGCCTTACAAATGTAATTACATTACGGGAATAGTGGCCAAAACATTACCCGGGTCCTACAGACCACTCTCAATCAGGAAGCCGTCTAGACGGCTCCGAGCAACTCTGGAAATAAACTAATTGAACTTCCCGCGGCACATTCCTCCTCGTTAACCTCGGTAAGGGACGGGGGGCAGAAGTCGAAAGCGCGAGGGGCTCCCTGGACCCGGGCTGCTTTGGCGGAGCGCGGGGCTCCCCACGGGCATGGTGCTCGCCCCGCTCCAGCCTCGCAGCTGAACGCAGTGCCCCGGAGCGCGGTCCCGCCCGGGCTCACCTGGAGGTGGCTGACGATGCAGTAGGGCTCGGGCTGGCGAAGGCCGCAGGTAGAGGAGGCGGACAGGCGGGCGGCACGGCCGATGAGCAGGTCGCCGGTGGCGGGGTAGCAGCTGCCCTCGGCGCAGCCGTAGCTGAACTCGGGCTCCTGCGCGGCCGCGGACCACAGCGCTGCGCGCCCGCGGAGAAAAAAGAGGGGTGAGAAAGAGAAGCGGGAGCGCGGTCAGGCAGGGAGCCCCAGCCGCCCCGGCGGGCGCTGCAGGGGCTCGCCCAGCCCGCCGTGCCCCGACGGAGGCGGGAGCGGAGCGGGTCGGGAGTTACCGAGGCAGCAGCAGAGGTACAGGAGGAGGCAGCCCATGGCAAGGCGGCAGGCACCGACGGGACGGGACGCGGCTGGACGGGGCTTCCCTTCCACGCTGCCGCCGAACGCCGCTACTGCTGCACGCAGGCGCCGCAGCTCCCCACGGCTCCCGGGGAGCGGCTTCGCACCGCCGGCGTGCCCCGGCCCTCCTCCTCCTCCGCCCCCCGCGGCCCCGCCCGCCCCGGCCCCCCACCCCGCCGAGCCCGCCGGAGGAAGCGGATAAGCGGCTGCCGTCGAGGAAGGGTAACCCAGCTGCTGGGGCAGGCTGGGGGAAGAGGGACCCCCGCCCTACTGCACTGGGCTCCGAGGGGCAAGCAGGGGAACTCCTGCTCACCACCACTATTACAGATTGTGCCCTCCTCGCTGCTTCCCAGGTTTGAGAGCGGGCTCTGGGCAACGTACAGCAGTCGGTGGGATGAAGGGGTATCACCGGTGGGGCGACCCCTCTCTGCTTCTGTCTGTGGGAAAACTGCAGAAATGGGGGTTTTGACCCAATCCTGACTTCTGCTGGTGGGGCTGGGCATCTGGGAGGAAGAGAGGGAAAGAGCGATGGATGGGTGGACGGATGGATGGCTGGATAGATGGATTGAGCGAGCACACCCATGTGGCGAGGCCTGGATCCCAGCAAAGGGCCAGAGGGTTGGCAATTGTTGCTTGTGGTGCTCAGTGGCCCTGGATCTCCTGGTGATGTGGTGCCAACAGAGGTGGCTCCTAGTGCCATTCCTGGGTTATACATGGCTGGGTCCGTCCCTGGCAGAGCCGTTGAGCCAGGGTCAGCGTCTTCCAGGCTGTTTCTCATTGTCTGGGAGCATGCAGTGCTACTGCCTTTCCGGGGTGCTGGGATGCCTCCAAGGGGTAGATGGCTGCAAGGGGTCAATTGCTGTGCTGGAGCTGCTGGAGCTGAGCCCACTTCAGTTCCCTGGGCTGTGCCAGAGACACGATGGCTTCATCTTTGACATCAGGGAAAAGGTTTACTGATAAATAAACATCAAGGAGCGGGTAAGAAGGATGGATGTGTTGGAAGATCATGGCTGTAGCTGGACGCAGGCTGGGACACATCCCTGGGTTTATGCACTAGAGTTTTGCATGTGCAACACTTAAACTCATGTTAAGTCTTTACCAGGTCCCAGTGTCCCTCAAGAATACTTTGCCCTCGCTATTTGCAGTGCAGTGGAAACACACCACCATCTGTCCGTCCAGCAAACCCTGCCGAGGTAGGTAAATATGCTAGTTCTCATTTTACAGATGGATAAGCAGAAACAGAGAGATACCAAGTGACTTGCCCTAAAGGTTAAACACCAGTTCTGAAACATAACCCAGGACTTTCAATTGAAGAACTAGTGGGGCTGTTTCATTAAAGATATCCAGGAAATTAAATCATTTTAAGTTGACATGGCAGGTATTGTAATTCTAAACCTCGTCTGCAATGTGGTCTTCTAAATTCACAAAACTAATTCAGCTTCACAATCCTGACATGTAAATCACAGCACAGCTTTGTTTTTAAGCTTCAGCACAACAAACTTTTTCGTCCCACTGACAAACTGTTTACAGCGGTTAGGAACTACTCCAGGGCATGGCAGACAGGCAGTGGCATCGCTCCATGTGTGACTGTGCAAGGACTGTTTCATTGCCATTGGATTTTTTTCTCTCCCATATTTTTTCAATTATTATCAAAGTTTTCTCATCTTTCTTGTGCTTCATAGCCATATAGAAGTCCCATCCTCCCCTAAACCTGAAGTGGGCTAACGTTGCCCTCTGGAGCTTCTTGCCTTGTGACTAGGCTCCTTTTGTGCCTTGCTGCCAGTGGAACGCACTGCATTCCAGCCTAGGGGTGACCCTGCTGTGTGGCATCAGGGATCGACTTGGAGTTGCAGCCATGGACTGGGGTGGCCACTGTCACCCATAACCGAGGTCACCTTTCAGAGGCAGCTGAAACTACCAGCATTCACTGTGTGGGTCATTAGATGCAGTGAACTTGTTTGTGACCATCCCTCTCTGCAGTGCTCATCATCAGTGGGATGGCTTTAAGCTGACAGAGGGGAGATTTAGACATTAGGAAGAAATTCTTCTCTGTGAGGGTGGTGAGGCCCTGGCACAGGTTGCCCAGAGAAGCCGTGGCTGCCCCATCCCTGGCAGTGTTCAAAGCCAGGTTGGACAGGGCTTTGAGCAACCTCCTCTAGTGGCAGGTGTCCCTGCCCGTGGCAGGGGGCTGGAGCTGGATGAGCTTTAAGGCCCCTTCCAGACCAAACCAGTCCATGATTCTAATTTTTTTTCAAACGATAAAGATTCAGTTTTGTGTCGTGTCCTATCCTTGTGGTTGGTGAAGCAGCTTTACAGTCCTGGGTGTCTTTGTGCTGCATTTGGAGTCTTCTCAAAGAGCCAAATTTCAGAATTTAACCTCAGTAAGACCCACTTGATCACCCATTTTTTTTGTAACAGTGTAGAGGTTGAATGCCTAACAAAGAGAGCTAATGAAGTAACTTTTGATTAAATTCCTTTTGGATCATATGTAAATTTGATTGTTGTTTGTATATTGATTAATGTCATTGAAGTAAAAATGTTCTTCCACAGCAAGATACTGAATTCAGTATTTTTTTGTCAAGAAAGTTTTCTGAAACCACTTCTGCCCACAAGAAGGACGGTCAGGGATAACTAAAAGCAGGTATTTTTGATCCAGATGCAGCATTTCCCCAAGAATTAGCTTTGCAAAACCACTTTAAAAGCTTTTGTGTCACTTCCAATGGGGAATGCTGCACAGTTGTAAGTGTCAGAGGCTGTCACAGGATGGATTTGGTGTTCTGTAGCTTCTGGTCTGCTCACTTTGTGTGTCTGAGCATGCTTGGAAGAAGGCAGGGGAGCTTAGACTCCATGCTGACTTTCTTCTTCCTGTTTCTGTTTTTATCCAGCGATCTCTGTTTTCCCACATGGATACATCTACCCTCCAGGCCTGTTTAACTGTTTACAGACTTTACATCCTTGCAGCTTTTCGAAAGCCATATGGCAACTCTCATAGCCAACAGTGATTTTAGGAGGACATTCTCTTTCAACTTTCTGCTTGTGAATTCAGATTGTTAAAACCATGAATGCTATTGGGAATTTGTTTAAACACTTCAGGTTGTCTGTTTCAGGTGCAGTGCATTGAAACCCTCATTACCTGGAAACCCATTTGTGAGCAGCTTGGTGAGTTGTGTGCTCTGAGTAAAACAGAAATGCTCAATTTCATTATAGCAAAGTCAATCTAAATACACTCATCTGATTACAGCCTAGGGACTTATAAAGAAGCCTCACACCCCACAGGTGAGATTTTAAAGTGCTAAAAATCAGATAAAAAATAAAATGCAAATTATGTGCATACTGCATTCAGGTGTCTTTGTTGGATTATATGGAAGTTATAATTTGATTCCATCATTTTCACAATAGAAGCTATTAGATGGCTAATGCGTGTTGCACACTGCCCTGGAGCACAGCTGGTTTGAGTTAGAGGAGTATCTCTGAAATTTTATCCATGCCAGCAATTCCCATGCAAGTCCCCACTGCATACAAACACTACTTTAGCTCTTCTAAACACAGAGTGATAACTGTGGCTGATTTATTTCCCTCAGATCAATAAGGATTGTTTTATGGGTGCTGCTGGCAGGAGGACAGGTAAATGATAAGAGCCCTGTACTCCTGCAGAGCATTCCTCATTTTACAGATGTGCTCTGGGCTGCACTCGAGCTCTGAAGCAATGCTGGGCTGCTGCTGGGATGCTTGCTGTGGGACAATCCAGCCAGGAATGACACAACTGGTTTTAACTGAGGAAGAGACATTGTCGGTCTGTTCAGCATCCTGCAGAAGTATGTATACCAAGGGTGGGATTTTAGAACCAAGGCATAGCTCCCTTCAGCCTTTTTAAAACTCTAGCACTTCTGTAGCAATTGCTTAGCACCATTCTCCTTATTTATATATATATAAAAAGGAATTATAAATGAAAATTTAGGACAATTTCTATGTTCTTTATGGCTATAAGAAACTACTGAGTGAACTCTGTGTGCTGTGAGATGCTGCATGTGGAAAAAGAGCTGGAGAAACTGCTTTTCAACATTTGTGGGGCCATAAGACTCACTGCTTAAACCGAAGAGATGGAGTCATTTTACAACTGTTAGTTGCATTAACTGAAAATGTGGGAAACCCCTTAGAAGCATAAGAAAAATAGGTATTGCAGAAGGAACATTGACAAAGGAATGATTTTGAAGTTCCCAGTATTGAGCATCAGTGCGCTGCCATCCAGTGGACACTGGGGAATTGTCTCCCTGTTGCCCACCTATGATGGTCCAGTATGCAGTTTCAGTGAACATAGGGGGACCCCCACATGGTCAGGGATCCCTAGTGCTCCCCCTGCTCTATCTCAGTGAAGAAATGGGGATGGGGAGGAATGACACTACCCTGCAGACACTGACAGCTGTCAGCAGGGATGGCTACCAAAGCCCACAGCCCTTCATCTGCATCACCACATCCTGGTCTGTGCAGACCCGTGCAGGGCTGTGGCACAGCCACAGGTTTTTGGGAGGGTTCAGCAGAACACACAGGGTGTTGGGAGTCTGTCTTTGAGGCAGGTACTCTCTGAGCAATCCTTTTGCATTTTCAACCCCCTACAGCAAGAAGCTCTAGGCTGTGCATGGGGGTGTATTACAAAGCTCCCTTAAAGACTACATCCTGATTACTTAATAAGCTGGTTTATTAAAAGGTATTTCCTATTTCCATATAAACTCAGCTGGACAAAAAGTACCCAAGAGAAAATTACATTATTCATGGCCAAAATACTGTAGGCACCTTCAGATTTATTTAGGGAGGACAGCCCTCTGTGCCAGGAAGCTCAGGACGTGGTAAGCACGGAGATTTCAGTTGCATTTTACCTGATGGTCTGTTCAGACCCTAACTTTTGCATGTTGCATACTTGCTTTCCTGCTCTGTGATTTCATTTTTAATGGCTATCACTTGTTCCTCTAGTTGTCTCAATTGCTCTGCCTTGTCTTGTTTGGTTTGATTCAGGTCCTGAAGCTTCTTCTCCAAATCTGGAAGAGACATGCAATGATCCTTATATTTGTTGTGTAAGTAAAATCCATGGATTAACAGCATTTCTTTTCCCAGGAGTTTAAGAGGCAGTGTGCCCATTTCAAATCGGAATGTTATATATGCAACTGGAAGAAAAAGTCTGGCTTCTGCATAGCAAGAGAAATATGACAGCCTTGAATAAATTAATTTCTCAGCATGTGCTTTTGTCTGTCAGCTAGGATAGGGCAGGACATGGAGCTCTTAAAGGATTTGGTTTAAGTGGAAACGCTTAGAGGAACAGTGTGCCCACTGATGTGTGTAAAGCCTGGACAATTTGGGCATAATGAGGTTAGGTCTTCCTTATTTACAGGAATGTTTTCTGCTGGTCCCTGTGAAGCTACACCAATGTAAACATACTGGTAGTGAGTCAAAACCACATTATTCACTGCCTGTTTCCAACACACTTACCATCTGGGCCTTTGGAGTGATTGGGATGCTCTTAATGCTTTTCGTCAAGGTATATGCTCAAAATATTTATTGAGAACCTGTTCTGAAGAATTTGCTCCTCAGATGGAGCAAATGCTTCAGTTTTGCAGATGTTACATAGTATTTTTAGACATTGAGCCTGGCAGGATCCTATGCCAAATGATTCCCAGTGGGAATGCCCAGACCTTCACTGCAAGTAGAATTAGGTTCCCTGTGTGCAATTAAATGAGCCGTGCTCTTCATTTTTGATGACCCTCTAAACTCACTCAAGAGGCTGTGTGAAAACCGGTGCCAGCAGGGCCACAGCAGCCAGAGTCTCCACTGCCCGTGATCCCTCTCAGCCACAGCCCTGCAGCGCCAGGGTATGTCAGCTTCAGCCTCCACAAGCCAGTATTTGTATCTGGTTAGTTCTGCCATTGCTCAGAGAACTGACTGAAGTATGGACTGATGGAAAACAGCTATCCTGCAGCTCCACAACACAAGCCATCACTTGGGTAAGAAAAAATAGAATGCAGGGGAAAGACTTAAGGTCCAAATGCCCAAAGCAAGTGCATAAATCAAGGCTTCCAGCTAAATCTGCAGCAAAGTTTTAGCAGATTTTGCACTTGTCCTGTTTTTAAACTGACTGAATCAAATCACTGCAAGTCCCTGTGTGTATAGCTACCAATTTATGTCAGAAAAAGTACATAAGCCAAATCAATTCAACTACTTTTAAACTGATTGAGTAGCTTCAAGCAGGGATTCTCAATAGTTAAACTGGTTTAAACCCTATTTCAGGTGATCCTAGTCTGTCAGTGTCTGTGGGTAAGGGCTTCAGCTGAATTCATGGCTGTCACGATTTTCACCTCTCGCTATTGAAGCAATAACACCACCTGTTATTCTTTTAATTTTCTTCTCAGTCTCCTCAGCCAGTTTCTCTGCTTCTTCTTTCAGCTGCTTCACTTTTTCTAGTGTTGCTTTTGGAGGTCCTCGGGCTTTCAGCTTTTCTTGAAGAATGCTGTACTTTCTTTTAATGTCAGCAAACTCCTGTAACAAAATGCTGTTACTTGGTTTAAGAGCATCTCACAATCAATCTGGAGTGGTGGAGGGTACCTACTTTCTTTGAATATCCTCTTTGAACCAAACTTTAAATCCTTCATTCTCTTAAATAAAACGTCCATAATGAGCGTGCATGGAAAAATGCTTTACAAAACCTCATAGAAATCAATTAAAACAAATAGCCAGTGGAGCAATCTAAAGGGGAGGGGAGGATATAAAGACAATATGGTTTAAACTTTTTAAAGATTATGCTATTTTTACTTCTTTTAATAGGGCTTTTCTGTAGACTTAATTTTGCCAGGAGGCAAATTATCTGTAGCAACACTATCTGTAGGAATATTTACTGGATAATCCATTCCCTGCTGATTTAGGTGCTGTTGAGACTGCAGTTTAGATTTTTACTAAGTTTCTTTTAACTTGGAAGCTTGGTCATGCTCCAGGTTTGCATTGTGGGTACCTGGTTCTTCTTGCAATTTTAGCACAACCTCAAAAATTGGAGCTACTAAAGAGCACCCAGCCTACCAAAAACTCCAAGTAACTCCCAGAGGAATTTCCTCTGAAAGAGAATGGCATGGGATGAATGGCCAGGCTGCTTACATCACTAGCATATTTTAATATCTGGTTTTGTGATTTGTTCTGTTGTGTTTACTGGTGCCCATGGTGACTAAGTCTTATACACAGTGCAAGGAAGAATGTCACAGAGTAGCCAGAGAAATATATATGTTTTCTTTTCATTCAAGCAAACAGAAGTGTTATATGCTAGGAGCCTTAAAATAAAAAATAAACTACTCTTACCTGTGACATTTTACATTGCAAAGCATAAGGAAAACGTAACAGTTTTGAGGAGAAGGGGGTAACACAGAGGCACTTCTGAAGCAAAAGTACTATTAAACATGGAAGGAATCTTTTTTTCCCTTAACACATGACAGAAAGGCTTACATCACCAATGTTCTGGGCTCGCCTGTGTGATGCTTCTGCCCCTGCTCTTGCCTTTGTAGCTTGATTCTTGTTCATCAGCATTTTTGCCTGCAGTGTTGCAATTTCATCTTCCATCTCAGATTGTTTTGCTGACAAGTCATTTAGTTTGTCATTTGTCTTATTCATTTGGATCTCAGCCTAAAACAGAGCAATTGTGGTTTCTTATGCAACATCCAGCCAGCTTGGTGAGTGTGGTAATGAGGGAGATTAATGTCAACTGATTAAGAAGAGACCTTTAAGCATTATGGAATTGGTGACAGATTTGTGCCACATTCTGGTTTTATTTAAGTTTACATTAAGGAAAATTTGAGATTAAGTATCTTTTTCTATAATGTATGTAGTAAATAAAAGTTTTACAGAAGATACCTGTGAGATCTGTGTTCTGATGCCTTGTACCTCTTCATTTAACTTTACAATGGTATTTTTGGAGTGTCCTTGGGACTTCACAACATTTTTAAGTTTATTATTAATTTCATCCACAGGCGGAAGAGCTTTAGCTGCTTTGCTGAAATGGAAGGATAGAAGCATGTGTAGTATTGTGGCATGGAGAGCAAAGCAAGAACATGTTTCAAATGTCCATGCTTGGACGCAGAAACGTTCCCTCAAGTCCAAAACCAACCATTAAAATTGTGGTTCTTAAGTTGGCAAAGCAAAACTTTGGTAGGGGACTTTGTGTGGCAGCATGTGAGCTGCTCTATTAAAGGTGAGGCTGGATGCTGCAGGCTGCCTGGTGATGCACTGCTTTGCTAGTAAAAAAGACTCGTGGGTAAACACGTTTTCTCCCTCCTCAATTCTTTTTAGTTCTTTCTCACCCATATTTTAACCTCCCAGTGAATCAGATGTAATGCTTCACTAGGTCCAATGTAGAAGAAAGTAGCTGCTCTGGGCTCTTTGACTCATCAGGCAGAGGAGCCAGGAGCTGGCGGGAGCTGCCCCCTTGCAGGATGTCAGCTCCTGCAGCCCAGTGGTCAGTGGCTTGTTCCTGCTGGAAATGACAAGCTGAAATCTGCTGTCATATGAACTTTCCCTCCAGTGTTACTGGGATGCTGCCTGGGGTATGGAGCAGTCCTACAGGCACAGTGCTACCCTGCTGGAGTTGGCACATCAGTATGAGAACACCCTACTCACTCAGCTTCTTGTGCCTCCATCAGCAGCATCTGAGCTTCCTCCCATTTTCTGTTTCTCTTATGTGCATCCAGCTTATACTTCTCACAGTGGTCCATAATGTCAAGCATGCCCATGAGCTCTTGTGGAGTCAGGGGAAGGTTTATTTGCAGAACGTAATTCGCCACCTTCTCAATGTCTTCTGGAGGCACACTCTCGTCTGCAATAGAAATGGAGCTGAGGGTATCCTGAAGCAGCTCTTTCCTCCCAGTGGAATGTAAATGATCATTATGGCTGCCTACCCTTTTAGTTATGTGGGAGAATAAAGCTGACAGGCACAGCAAGGGGGGAAGAGAATTATCTCCAACGTTTTGTAATTTAATATTATGCTTCCAGGTACTGCTGTTAGTGTTGTCAGAACTGGCTAAAATGAGGATTTGAACCCACTTTGAACAGTGTTATTAAATTTTTGAAGTAGAACTGAGCCTGTAGAAGGTTTTAAATCAGTGCACAGCACAGCTAGATGTGTCAGAGCCCATTTTTCCCTTGGCCCTCAGATCAAAGAGGAGCTGGAGAGACTGGGGTATGAATGGAGCTTTCCAAGCCGGCCAGTGGGTGTAATCCCTTCCCTGGAGCCACCACAATATTGAGAAAGTGGTTCCTTCCCTGGTTAATGAGAAGGGCTAAGCTACAGAGGGAACTTGGGTCAGACTTGGATAGGATGGGAATTTACAGTAGAAAAAATGTATTTTGACAACTCCACTTATAAAGAGCTCTTCCTAGTTCTTTACAAAGAGGCACAGGCACATGCAGTTAGAGTAGTCAATGCCTTGTGACATCTCATCACCGCATCTGGTTTTTGCTCATTTCCCTTTATAGACAAGACTTTCTTCAGTGATTAAGCAGTTGAAACATATTAAATGTTTGTGCTAATGTTCCAAAGTAACTCACCAAGAATTAAAGGCATTTACTGTGCAATCAGTAGTGCATTCCTGAGAGCTATTTTCTGTAGAAATACGTTAAAGTTACCATTCATGTCAATGTAGAGCTCACCAGATTTAATGTCATTGCACTTGTCTCAGCTGCTACTGTTCTTAAACTTCAATTTACAAAACAAGAATTCATTTTAAAAAATGCTTCATAATTGTTCGTAAATGCTGTATGTCTGCTGAGAAACAAAGAAGAGCCAAAAGTAGAATTTTCAATCGCTGTCAAATAAAAATCTGAGAATCTTAAGGATTTAAATGGAGTTTTTCTTCCAATTCAATAAAATAACTTAAATATTCCTAAGTCCTGTGTCCTCTGCCCTCGCTCCCATATGGAGATAGAGGTATGAATGCCAAACGACTGCCAACATGGAATCCTTAGAAATTTATGAGATGATTCTTATAAGAGATTAAAAGAATCCCACCACATTTGAACTCTTTTGATGTGCATCTGGTAAAGAAATCTAAGGGTCTTACAGCAGTCATGAGGGTGGAAAAAGTTTATGTATGGTTGGTTATTTTTTATGAAAGCTGTGAAGTTCTACCAGAATACTTTGATTCCTCAAGCTACAGCTTTACGGAGACGATGGAGTGGTATGTGTCCTAATTCCCACGCTCCCTACGGAGAGCCTCTATTTATGGGTCTGGAAGAAGGGGGTGGAATAACAATTTGAGGATGTATTAGACATGCCTGGTCTTGACATATTGTATGAAATTATTTAAGTAGTCCTTTATTCAGACAAACCAAGAGCTGAGGGAATTACTCTATGTTTCAAATGAAGCACATTAATAAAAGATGACAATCAGAATGTAACAGATCTATTGGGAAATGATAACAGCATACTGTCACCTGGTAGAAAAAAGCCTAGAAAAAAAGGAATTGAAGAAGATTGCACAGATCGGGAGGTAGACGAGAAATTTTTTGTATATGCAGTTCGATAATTTTCTGGCCATCTATTATGCTATATTATATTGGAATATATATTAAAAATTAGTCAGAAAGAACTCTGTATATTTACCTAACAAGAAGCCTTTCACTTTTCGGATGAACTCCATAGTGATCTCTCCATCCACTTCAATTTGATTCTTAGTCCTCTCCAGTTGTGCATTAAATTGTGAGCCTTTCAACTTGCTGTCTTCTGCCATTTTTCTAATGCTTTCAACCTGGAAATGTTATTAGAAATAACAGTGCCAATTTCTGCAAGTTACCTACCATTGCTTGGCATGTTGAGCTCTGGCACAAAGGTTAATTTGATCTAGGCCTTAGCTGGAATCACTTAATGTGCCTTTGAAAAGTAGTAGGAGTCCCCTTTGGAGGACTCCAGAAGTTGCTACAACATGGCCTCATCTGGTCTCAGGAAAAGCCTAAATCAAACATTATTCTCTCTTCATTATTTTCTGCTAAACTACAGCTCCTTCTGTTTCTAAAAGAAAGAGTGTCCTGGGTTCAGCAGTAGCAGTCATTTTTCTCCTTCTTAGTAGCTGGTGCAGTGCTGTGGTTTTGACTTTCAGCCTGGGAACAGCGCTGATAACACTGATGTTTTCAGTTGCTGCTCAGTAATGTTTACTCTGACCAAGGACTTTCTGAGTCTCATGTTCTGCCAGGGAGGAGTGGAAGCCGGGCGGAAGCAGAGACAGGACACCTGACCCAAACTAACCAAAGAGGTATTCCATACCACAGCACATCATGTCCACTATATAAACTAAGGGCAGTTACCCAGAAGAGTGAGATCACTGCTTGTTCGGGCTGGGTATCGGTTGGCGGATGGTGAGCGGTTATATTTTCTTCCCTTGTTATTTCCCTTATCGTTATTATTATTGGTGGCAGCAGTAGTGGTTTGTGTTATACCTTAGTTACTGGACTGTTCTTATCTCAGCCCGTGGGAGTTACATTCTTTCTATTCTCCTCCCCATCCCTCTGGGAGCTGGGGGGAGGAAAACGGGGAGTGAGAGGGCGACTGCATGGCTGATTTGCCTACTGGGCTTAAACCACAACAGTGTCTTTTTGGTGCCCAACATGGGGCTCAAAGGGTTGAGATAATGACAGATCTGACTGGAGTGTGTCTAATCGTATTTGTGATAAGCATTCATTGTTTTGGATTAATAGTCACTTGTCTGATTTATTGGTTCTCAAAGTTGTTGCTCTTGATCTCACAGTTTCAGCATGTCGTACCTTACATACAGCTGGTATTTGCTGTGTTGGTGTTTATTGGCTGGGGGCCTTGGGCTAAGGTTCTTGTTTCACTGCACTTTATGATAATGACTTGTAATACAATAGAATCATTGATCATGAAACTAATTTGGCTTGCGTTCCCAGTGTGGTTACCACCTCTATACTTTGGGAGGTATATAATAGAAGTGTTTAGCAATTACACATCTTTTTTCCTCTCCTTGGGTGGTCAACCCGTGAAGGAGACATTCTTTTACACTCCCAGCCCCCCATCACACCATTTACAGCATCATTTGAGAGTTCTGAAGCTTTTGAATGGCCTTTAGTTACCCTTGAGACCTGGTTGCTGATTGTGATGGGGATCACCATGTTGGCATACATACAGAGTGTGTTTTACCCATGAGCATTTTGTCTGGTCCCGAGAGTTAAGCACAGTTGGGTTTGGGCCTTGTTTAGGGTTAGATGACAATATAGGAGGACCAAGAGATTTTCCCCGAGGCTGGACAGTCATGAGTGGCAGGGTGTGTGGGATAGTATGGGCAAGTATCTAGGCCAGTGGGCCCCTCCAGTGCTTTGGAACAGGGGCAAGCTCCAGAACACCTGCAATACACTGATGACATTATCGTGTGGGGCGATACAGCAGAAGTCTTTGAGAAAGGGAGGAAAATAATCCAAATCCTGCTGAAAGCCGGTTTTGCCATAAAACGGAGTAAGGTCAAGGGACCTGCACAGGAGATTCAATTTTTGGGAATAAAATGGCAAGATGGACGTCGCCAGATCCCCACAGATGTGATCAACAAGATAACAGCAATGTCGCCACCAACTAATAAGAAAGAAACACAAGCTTTCTTGGGTGTTGTGGGGTTCTGGAGGATGCACATCCCGAATTACAGTTTGATTGTAAGCCCTCTCTATCATGTTATCCGGAAAAAGAATGATTTTAAATGGGGCCCTGAGCAACAACAAGCCTTTGAGCAAATTAAACGAGAGATAGTTCATGCAGTAGCCCTTCGACCAGTCCAGACCAGGCCAGATGTTAAAAATGTACTGTACACTGCAGCTGGGGAGAATGGCCCTACCTGGAGCCTCTGGCTTAAAGCTCCAGGGGAGACTCGAGGTCTACCCCTTGGCTTTTGGAGTCGGGGATACAAAGGATCTGAGGCCAGCTATACTCCAACTGAAAAAGAGATACTGGCAGCCTACGAAGGGGTTCAAGCTGCTTCAGAAGTGATTGGCACCAAAGCACAGCTCCTCCTGGTACCCCGGTTACCCGTGCTGGGCTGGATGTTCAAAGGCAGGGTCTCCTTTGCACATCATGCAACTGACACTACATGGAGTAAGTGAGCTGCACTAATTACACAACGAGCTCGAATAGGAAATCCCAGTCGTCCAGGAATTCTAGAAGTCATCATGGACTGGCCAGAGGGCAAAGATTTTGGAATGTCACCAGAGGAGGAGGAGGTGATGCGTGCTGAAGAGGCCCCACCATATAATGAACTGTCAGAAAGTGAAAAGCAATATGCCTTGTTTACTGATGGGTTCTGCCGTATTATGGGAAAGCATCGGAGATGGAAGACAGCTGTATGGACTCCTCAATGATGAATTGCAGAAACTGCTGCAGGAGAGGGTGAATCGAGTCAGCTTGCTGAGGTGAAAGCCATCCAGCTGGCCTTGGACGTTGCTGAATGAGAAAAGTGGCCAGTATTTTATCTCTATACTGACTCATGGATGGTGGCAAATGCCCTGTGGGGGTGGTTGTAGCAATGGAAGCAGAGCAACTGGCAACGCAGAGTTAAACCCATCTGGGCTGCTGCACTGTGGCAAGATATCGCTGCCCTGGTGCAGAATTTGGTGGTGAAGGTACACCATGTAGATGCTCATATACCCAAGAGTCAGGCCACTGAGGAACACCAGAACAACCAACAAGTGGATAAAGCTGCTAAGATTCAAGTGGCTCAGATGGACTTAGGTTGGCAACATAAGGGTGCATTATTTTTGGCCTGGTGGGCCCATGACACTTCAGGCCATCAGGGCAGAGATGCAACATACAGATGGGCTTGTGATCGAGGGGTGGACTTAACAATGGACACTATTGCCCAGGTTATTCACAAGTGTGAAACATGGGCTGCAATTAAGCAAGCTAAGCAGTTAAAGCCTCTTTGGTATGGAGGATGATGGCCGAAGTACAAATAAGGGGAGGCCTGGCAGATTGATTATATCACACTCCCACCAACCCGCCAAGGCAAGCGCCATATGCTTACCATGGCGGAAGCAATCACTGGATTGCTGGAAACATAAGCTGTGCCCCATGCCACTGCCTGGAACACTATCCTGGGCCTTGAAAAACAGATATTATGGTGACACGGCACCCCAGAGAGAATTGAGTCAAACAATGGGACTCATTTCCAGAACAGCCTTATAGACATTTGGGCCAAAGAGCATGGCATTGAGTGGGTATATCACACCCCCTACCATGCACCAGCCTCTGGGAAAATCAAACGATACAATGGGATATTAAAAACTACACTGAGAGCAATGGGTGGGGGGACTTTCAAACATTGGGATACACATTTACCAAAAGCCATCTGGTTGGTCAATACCAGAGGATCTGCCAACAGGGCTGGCCCAGCCCAGTCAGAACTTTTACATACTGTAGAAGGGGACAAAGTTCCTGTGGTGCACATAAAGAATTTGCTGGGGAAGACAGTCTGCGTTATTCCTGCTTCAGGTAAAGACAAACCCATTCATGGTATTGCTTTTGCTCAGGGACCTGGACATACTTGGTGGCTAATGCAGGAAGATGAGGAAATCCGATATATACCTCAAGAGGATTTGATTTTAGGGGAAAACAGCCAATGAACTCAATTGTATGCTGTTGCCTGCTATATAGCACTTTTTATAGTCCACCAACTAGATGTCTTCAGGTCACCAGTGACTGGCCCTGACTTCCCTCCGACTCTCATCCCAACAAAGAATGAACTTTGATGAAACCAGACAAGTTCTGCAGTAAAGGAACGATCAGCATCAGCAGGCAACTATCCAACACTGCACACAGCCTCTCCTGCTCTGAAAGACTGTTACAAGAGGTGGAGCCCGACATCATGGACTGGATGGACTCAGCAGCTTTTTAGGGATTAGTCCATGCACTAAGGAATGATCTCTCTCTCTCTCTCTGTGGATGCATATATGTATATATATGAGTGATGGCATATTGAAAATGTGGGATCTGAGCATGACATGAATGGTATGGAATAAGGGGGAGATACTGTCCTGGGTTCAGCAGTAGCAGTCATTTTTCTCCTTCTTAGTAGCTGGTGCAGTGCTGTGGTTTTGACTTTCAGCCTGGGAACAGCGCTGATAACACTGATGTTTTCAGTTGCTGCTCAGTAATGTTTACTCTGACCAAGGACTTTCTGAGTCTCATGTTCTGCCAGGGAGGAGTGGAAGCCGGGCGGAAGCAGAGACAGGACACCTGACCCAAACTAACCAAAGAGGTATTCCATACCACAGCACATCATGTCCACTATATAAACTAAGGGCAGTTACCCAGAAGAGTGAGATCACTGCTTGTTCGGGCTGGGTATCAGTTGGCGGATGGTGAGTGGTTGTATTCTCTTTCCTTGTTATTTCCCTTATCTTTATTATTATTGGTGGCAGCAGCAGTGGTTTGTGCTATACCTGAGTTACTGGACTGTTCTTATCTCAGTCCGTGGGAGTTACATTCTTTCTATTCTCCCCATCCCTCCGGGAGCAGGGGGGAGGAAAGGGGGGAGTGAGAGGGTGACTGCATGGCTGATTTGCCGACCGGGCTCAAACCACGACAAGGCCCTAACTGTTATCTTCTGCTGTAGTACTGCAGTATGTCAGTGATCAGATTCAGCACAGAAAAGGCAGGCAATTACATTTGCCTTTTCACATTAGACTTGCTGTTAAAAATACACTTAAGAGGACACAAATAAGGAAGGTAGAGTTTAAGGCTTGTCTTTGAAAGTTACATTTTACCATTAAATTAGTATTCTTGATAACTTAAATGACAGCTTTAGATTAACCATTGAATTCCATCATTATTTTGCTTTGTTGGGAGCTATGGTTTGCCTTATGGAAATGCACAGGCACTGCCTCTCTGCAGTCTATGAAGGGAAGAGGTTCACTGTTTTCCCATGTAACATGAAAAATGGTGATGTTTTTAATTCCGAAACATCTCAAAATACTTCACTGATATTATCACAGAACTGCCTGAGGCTGGTGAGCACCAAGGACAATGTCCTGGCAGCCTGGTGCTCACCGCTTCAGCAGATGTCTTTTGCTGCTGCCCCTATGTGTTCTGGGGCCCCAGGCATGTGCCCCGACTGCTCATTTGCAAACTGGTTAGCTGTGATGCAGAATGGGTACATTTTAAGAAGAGGAAATGGATGCCCAGGCACCCTGCAGGGACAGGACAAAGCCACAGCAGAATGACATTTCTGTTGGGAAATGTGTGCGTCTGTAACTTTGACAGGCATCAGCTTGACTGCTAATAAGAACAAACTGTCTTTACTGGTGTTTTGGGATTTGTCTATTTTGTTTCCTCGGCACATGTTGCATCAGCCACACTTTGAGTTATTTTTCACTACTACTGTGCAGTAGAGCTGACTACTTGATCCCCTTCTAAATATCACCAGGGGCAGAAAAGCTTTGTCTTGAAATTATTTGCAAAAATTATTTAATGGCAAACATAAGAGTAATATGAAGCTGTATAAACAGAGCTCAACCCTATGCACAGTAGTAATCCCATTGCAATAAGCATGGGCCATACTGAGGCTATTGACAAATGGTGCCAGTTGAATCTTTCTCCATAAAAATATAGACAATACTAGCCTGATGCCACCAAATTCCATAGACACAGGGCACCATGAACCATAAGATCTTGGGAGCTCTGAGGAAGAGGATGGCGTAGCTAAAGCTACAGTCTCTTGGTGGGACTGGTGCTTAATAGTACCAGCACTGAATCATGATAGGTCTGTGATGCTGGGACAGGGTGAGTTTTTGTAGATTTGTGACCTCCCAGATCTCATCCTTCATCCATTTCACTGAAACAATGTAGGTTTGGTATACAGTACCTGATTCTCAGGTTCCCGTAGCTGAGTAGTCAAGTTATTTAGCAACACAGCAGTCTCCTCAGCTTTCCTGAAGGCATCAGTGGAGAGAGGAAGAGCCCCGCTGCAGTCTGGGCCACCGCACTGCCTGAGTCCATGACTGTCCCGGCACAAAGCTCCCCCACAGGCTGCTGTGACACAGGGCTTGTCTCCTGGCACACCACAGACCTGAAATAAGAAAGGAAGATGCTTATGTCAGGTCTCCTCTGAGGGCCTGAGATATGCTCCTGGGGGAAGGAAAATGTTTGACACCATATGAACACTGAACATAGGAAGGGATTTTTCCAAAGAGACGGCGGTCTGGTCTCTGCAAAGATGGTGCCACTGCCAGTTAGAGGTCCCCTTCACCTGACTTGAAGGATACAATGGCAGCCCATAGCTTGCTGGAGCCATTTGTTGGGCTCCATGTGTTGCACTAAGACCCTTGCTTTGCTCCTCTATGGCAAAAGCATTGAAACTCTTCCTTTGGCCATATCCAGCCTATGGATCAATGTCCTGTTCCAAAGCACACCACCTCTCACACAACATAGTACTATGTCTAGCCCTTTATATAGTTTGACACAGATCTTGAAACTAAAGACCTAGATGGATGATCTCTTCCAGATCTGTCAGGGCTGGCTGAAGGTGCTACCAGGTACTCATTGCTGCCCCGCAGAACACAAATCCCTTCCTGTCCCATGGTGATGCAAAGGATATGTGAGCACTCCAGGGCATCCGCTCCAAGGCAAAGTTGCCCTGCTTAGTTTAAGTTACTGATGGAGGAGGCTGGGGTTAATCTTTCTGAATTTACATTGATGTTCTCTTGAGACTAGAGAGCTCTTAAACAGTTCCTTGTGCTGGGTCTGCCTTGGGAGCAATGGCTTCCAGAAGGTCGGTAGTAACTGCAGCTGAGAAGTGCAGCTGTTTCTAATGTGACTGCATGTCGTGCCAGGGAAGTGTCGTTTTCCAGATTTAAAAAGGCATGTAAGCACCCTTTTAAAATAAAACCTACCAACAGCATCAAAGAAGAGAGTTTTGTTTGGTTTCCAATCAAAATTTACAGCACCTACCTTTTCATTCAAGTTTTGGACATCAGGGCTCTTGATCATCTTGAGTTGTTCCAGCATATTGCTTGCTTTCAAGGCCTGACGGCCCAACATAGTAAGCACACGGTCCCTGGTATACTCTGAGTATCTTACAATAGGGGCTGTCTCACTGGTCTTCCATTCTGCCAGCAATGATGCTTCAAAGTGTTTCTTAATGTTGCTGATGGCCTCTGTAGTAATAGAAATAGGTTGCATTTAATGAATGTATTTGCTTGAATTCTGGACAAATGGTGAGTGACTGATGGTTAAGTTTGTTGCTACTGGTGTTTGGTTTGGGACAGCAAGGAGGGACAGAAGCTGTCATTTCCTCAGTCAGGCTTTTTAGTGCTCAGCCAGTTGCTAAAGCAGAATAGCTATCGATACTCATAAAACCTGCTAAAATAAATGCAAATACAGTGGATCCCATGTAATTCTTCACGGTCCACAGTGTCTGAGAATGAAAGATACAAAGATAAAAAAGTATAAAGGGGATCCCATTAATAACATAAACTGCTACTGCCTTAATAACATAATCTGCATTCATCCATTGGTGCTGTTGTTGATTTGATAAAGTTCCTGTCATTTATGCTGTTTTGAAGTTTAGGCAGGTGATCTGTTTCTGACAGTTGTAAAACCTATGAAATGATCAGCTCTCTGATTATGAGTCAGGAAAGCATTTGTCTGGCCTGTTCAGCATAGCACCCAAAAGTTAAAAGGTCTACTAAATTGAGGCCAAAATTTATATTAGCAATAGGAATTTATGAGTTTTCTTTGGCTCTGAAAAATCCAATTTCAAGGTTGATGCATTAAAAAAAAAAAGCATTTCCATGATAAGCTTGTAGGCCAGACAAAAAATACTTTCCAACAAGAGTCTTGTTTGCTTAGCATAAGCTTTCCCTTAAACAGACTCAGAAGGGTTGGAGAATATTATATTTTTGCAGATTAATGGCCTAAGGAAAGCACTCAGACCTTTTGCAAAACACATAATTTAAAGTTACTGCTGTTGAGGCTTCACAGATCTCCAGAGAACCCAAAGTTGGCCCCAGATCCCCAGGCAGAAGTATGTGCAATGAGCCAGAACTGATGTGTGGGCAGTGAAAAAGCATTAGAGGTCATTGATTAACGTCCTTCTTTGTGTCGGTAACTGAATCAGTTACTAGTTGAAGTCAGTAACAAGGCACTCGTCAAGTCCTGTACGCTTTGAATCAGACTCTAAAGTCCTTGGCCTTGTTTAGTTGAAGCTGAACAGTGTTTAGTTATATGGAACTAGGGCTATTTATTTTATCTTGTGACTCTTGCAAACAAGGTACAGTTTAAAGTTAGCTTCTAATCTAAAATACCTGGCAAGAGGCTGCTGTAACTCCGTATCTAAGCTAGAGACTGTCTTCTGTGCAACTATTCCATCACAGGAATATTTTACCGTAGTTCAGCTCTCCATTAAGTAAGTGGCCCAAATGCATTTTTCACGCTTGGATTGTTATGGAGCTGTAGAGTTCTCAAGTTCTTTTACATTAAACACCACCTCATAGCACAGGCTTGATTTACAACCTAGGAAGTTGTACTCAGTGCATTACCATACCACCATGGCTTCAAAGCCAGGGGCCAAGGCCGGGAAGCTGCAATTTCATGAGATTTCATAAACTGCAAGCATTCTTTTAAGGACACTTTTGTCTTGTTTTTTCCAGTGATTTTAATTCATCATTAGCTATTGACATTTCCAGGTCAGTCAGCTGAATGTATGCCTAAAAGGAAGTCCCTGAGTCCTGATTCTCTGCAAAGAGAAGTAGGTAGGAGCCTGTTCCCCACGTGTGTCTAGAGTGCAAATGCCAGATGTGCCCCAGGTGGTGTATGTGGCCATATCCTGCTCTACCCCAGCAGGAAAGAGAGAGGAAAGAGCTATGCTTTGGATGCACTGCTGGTCCTCAAATGTAAGTAGGGTGAGGGAGCCAGGCTTTCTCCTGGATATCAGAGAAGCTGGTTTTCTTGAGGGAAATGTTATTTCTGTGCTGTTAAATTCTTGGTAGCAGGACCAATGAATATTTATGGGCCTCACCAGAAATTCAGCTTAAATACAAGGTCTTCCCCTCCCACACTCCCATGTGCTTTTTATAGGGCTGTTTATCCATCTCCTGAGGCTTCATCAAAAGATGAAGCAGGTTTGGAACACGACCAGAGAGCACCACAGATGCTTCAGCTGTGTATCCACTGACCTCCCTGGGATTTATTGTTTCTTTGCTTTCCTGCCTTTCTCTGAGTCTGCACAAGACTCAGTTGAATTGGGAAGTGGAGCCTGGGAGAGCTCTGCTGACTGTGCAAAGAGCTGGCCCTGGGCGCACTGCTAAGTACAACAGGGCAGGGGAGCCCTAAATTTTAATTAATCCCTCTTTTCCCCTCTTCCTTTCCCTCAGATTTGTATTCTGTTGACTTTTCCTTCTTTTTAATCTTGTCTAGGCCAATTTTTTTCTTGCCTGAACAAAACACAGAAGAACTGTAAATGGGAGACACAAGCCTGTAGCTTGTGTCTTGTGTGGTGCACACCCTATCTTCTGGGGGTTCATATCTCAGCAACCATTTCTCTAGAGAGTATGCTACTGACAGTCTCCTGCCATTGTGGATGATCTGGCATCTGTTTGAGATTCCCAAATGATATATCTTCATCTTTCTTCAGAAACCAGTCTGTGACATTGTCATTACTGCTATTAGCAACTGATGGAGATTGTACTTAGCTCAAGCACAGATGGTGTAATTCTTTCAAAAATGCCAAGGAACTCATTTTTTGAGGATGGAGAGCTAGTTCCTTACCACGTAAAGCCATGTATTTTCCCATGGGAACACTAAGAATTTGTGCTATGACTCGCTACTTTTATTAAACAAACCATTGCTGTACAACATTCTTTAAGTATTGCTAAGAGCAAGAGGAGTCAGAAGTGGGAAAAAAATCCTTTGCTGTTCCTAGTGTGTGATCTGTGAGTCTATACTGTGAAACTCATGTCGCTTTTAAATCCTGATGTAAACACTGGGATTCCTGAGACTTCTGACCAATGTGACCCTAGCATATACATTTGAATGCTAGATGCCATCTATCAGGGCATTTTAAGATAAAAGGGAGTTTTGGAAAGCCAGTAGAAAATGTTAGTATTTACATTTTCACTACCATAAGAAGCAAAAATCTAGGGATCTTTGGAATGTTGTATGGTTTGATGGTGAGAAAAACATTCCAAAATTTCATGGAAAATGTCCCCCTATATCAATTAATTGCTGGCTGCCTTACCTTTGAGGCTCAAGTAATGAAAACTTCTATGCAGATGTATTTTCTGTTGTAGAAGTTCATACACTAGGTCAGCTTCTTCCCCAATGTCTTCTATGTTCTTATTAAGATCAGGAAACTCATACTGTGTACCATGAAGGGGATACATTTCTGCAACTTTCTGTCTGAAAGAGAAATGGCAGTTATGCGAAAGTCAGGCTGGATTGTTCTTAAACTAGAACCGAGATGCACAGTATTTTAGAGGACAAGAGATAAATTTCTAAATGAGCAGAAACATTTACTTGTAATGGCTTATTTAGAAAACCCTTAGGAGGAACTGGAAAATTCCAGCATTTAAGTATCTGCCTGTCGAGGACAGATAATATGTATACGAATTATTTTGTTTATAGATCTACTGAAAACAGTGAATTAAAAGTCCAGCATCTGTGTGCTGATAAGAAGTGAAGTGAGGCTTGATGTGTAGGGATGGCTGGTGGAGTCCGGGGGAAGACTGCTTTCTCAGCCACGGGAATTTTTTCAGGAGCAGTCAAGCTCTTACTGAACATAGCCCTGGAAATCCTTGATGCCTGAGATGGCCTCCAGTGAAAGAACAGGATGTTTTAAAATCCTTTCAGTTTCAGAAATGGCATCTTCAAAGGCTTTAAAGCGTGTGTCACAGCTGGGCATTTGTCCCCCTTTATCTTCGAGGTTTGCAGCAAACCTCATTAAACCCCAAACAGTCTGAGCGAGGGCAGTAATTTCAGTGTCCCACTGATCAAAACAAAGATGACACTGGCGGCAAGAGGGGAAGTCTTTCTCAAAGCCACGGCCGCACTGGTTGCAGGACCGGCCCGTGACACCAGCACGGCAGTTACACACGCCAGTGGCTTTGTCACACTTGGGATGGCTGGTTCCCTCCAGGTTACACTCGCATGCTGTAAGAAAGGAACAGCATGTTACATCCAGTCATTCCTTTTCTGTGGGATTAACACATGCAAAATGTACGACTGTGCATTTCGAGACATAAAAGCAAACCAGTGTTCTAGTTAGAGCAAAGTGGACTGCCTGGTTAATGGCCCTTCTTAATTTCTAACTTCCATGGTCCCATCATAACCATAGAAGGAACAATACAGATAAATAACATAAACATTTTTATCCATTTCATGCACATAAATGCACGAAAGCCTCCTTTTTTACATGTATGTTCTGTCTTCTCTATGAATATAGAAGACAAACATTTCTTTTGAGGCTGTTTCTAATCCGGTTGTCCCCACTCAGTAACACTTACAAATGCAATGCTCCTGGGGATTGCCAAAGTAGTTTTCCTCACATTCATCACAACATCTTCCACTGTAACCTAGCTTACATGGACACTGGCCTGTAAGCTGTAAAGACAGTTAGGATTAAATAGCTTCCTGCAGAGTCATATGGATGGATTTACATTATTTACTGGGTTTCTTTTTCTCCCTGTGACTTATGCCATACAGATGTATGGGGACTGCAGTGATAGTGCTTGCACATGGTCTTTGAACACCATGGTTTATAAAGTATTGGCCCACCTTTCTCATATTGCTCCTCAAGGATGTGAAAACAAAATGGACTTTGAGAAGTGGCTTTACTTTACTAAGATGTGTGTTCCAGTCTACAAATGCTCTTTGAGAACTCATTCTCTGACTATGACTTAAGAGAGAAGATTCTTTTCCTTAGCAAAACAGATTAATTTCTTATTCTTGCTGGGGCAAAGTACTCATCTTAACATTTCAACTTTTAACTACATGATATATTAACTGTAACTGAAAACCTCAAGGGTACATTATGCACATTGCCCTAGAAAATTTATTTTGGAATTCAGCTATTAAATTAAACTGCAGGGAATTACAGCTCTGGTAACTGGTATAGCTCGGAAAACCAGTAGGAGTTCTTTGAGGTTAAGAGCTACATTTGCTAGGAAAAATAATAAATCTACTAACTAAACCAGAACAAACAGAAAGCATGTTGAAAGGAAAATGTGAAAGTACGTCAGCAAGAGCTTGGGATAAGTGCTCTGAAATCAATAGAAAAATTGCTGTTGACTCCATGGAACTGCAATTTTACCTCTCTATTCTAAAACTGTTTTATTTATGCCATGTTCTAGCCCTAAAAATTGCCCAGGAATTGAAGATGAGAAAAATATTCTAGCAGTCTGATAGATGAGGCATGATTAATTTAACGGTCACAGCTGCTACTTTATTAAAATAAACACTTTAAAAATACTCATAAGACTCTTGGGTCCAAGCCTGGACTTCACTCTTCCCTATACATATACTTACAAGGCAGGTTTCTCCTGTGAAGTTTTCCTACTAAGTATTTCTAAGATCCACTTGACAAAGAAACACACAGGCAAAGAGAAATTGCTTACAAGCAGAGCCACGTTACCGGAAGAGCACACTTGATCTAATGATTCTAAGGGTGGTTGCACCAGCTGCAAACTTCTAAAGACTACTTGTTTTGAGGGAGCATGACATAAAACTATCCTCATTTATAAGAAGCACGCCCCCCACCGTGCCACGCCAAAACACCACCACCCAGGTTCCCAGAAAGCAGAGTAATTTTCTCGCCTGGTTGCACTGGTTGCTTTGGGAGTTTTTTGGATCGCAATCACAGATCTGACATCCTTTTCCACTAGCCAGGTCCCAGTAGCCAGAGGCACACTGGTTGCATGTCACGCCCACTACGTTGGGCAGGCAAGGGCAAGCTCCTGTGGCTGGGTCACACAGACAGGCGGCATCCCCCCCTGGGCACATGGAAGAGTGAACACCTGACAGATTGCATGTGCACCCTGCAAAAAAAGAAGAGCAACAATATAGACAGTTGACGGACAATCAGAGCTGTCTATAAAGTCCGTGCTGTAAATTTACTTCTAATAATCTTGAACACATTTTTAATCTCATGCAGTTTACCTATCTTTCTATAATAGCTTCTACATTGCTTCAAGCAAACTTACTGGGAGCGTTCAGTAGTTTTGATACAGGCACAAAAAATGAAGGCATAGTGAATTTTGAATCTTATTAGAATGAAATGTTAAATATGCTGGGTAAGGAGAAGCTGATTTACAGTAGGCACTATCCAGCATGGGAAATGTCAGTAAGATAAGCAAGATAAGAAGCCTTCCTTGTGAGGAGTCAGTTCTTGCTCAACCATTTCTAATGGACATCTTCCAAGAATGAACAAGGAATGGGCTTAACTGTGTTTTAGAGACTCTCAGCAAGAGTTTCTTGAAAATATATGTCACTGTCTGGCCTGAAGAAATTAGAGCCTGTCAGGTGCCATTGTGAAAATAGTCCTTGAGAAACATTGGGAAGAAAATTATGCCTTGCTTTTTCATACACTTCTGCCTTTCTGTTGAAAATGAGGAGTTACTGACAGTGTCATGGAGCCTATTAAATTGCTTTAACAGTCTCACTCTAGTAGCCACTTCGAATGGAAACTGGTAAGCTGGTAAGGCAGGGAGCTCAGCAAGGGATCATCTGGTTAACTGAGCATTGCTTCGCTGGCAGTAGCCAGCAACATGGATAAACAATCATCTTTGATTCCTTCAGTTTTGATTCCTTCAGTTTTGATTCCTTCCTCAATGGGCTGAATGCACATTTATCTTTCTAACAGAGAGTAACAATTTCATTTTACAAGTAAGTGCTTCCTAGGAGTGATATTCAGTATGAAATTTAATGAGACCTGGATGACAAAGATGCCATATTAACAGTTATTTGTATCACTGTTTTATATATTTTGTATATATAGAAATATATTTGGTATTCTTGTGTTTTGCTCCATTGATTTGCTTTAGTTTTACTGTCCCTCCAAGGGCTAACCCCTTCCTGTAGCCTAATTTCTTTACTTTTTTTGGGGGGTAGCAATACACAGTTGCAGTGCTGTTGCTTACTTACTTTGACAGTTTTGATTGAGAGCTGAGCCAAAATATCCTGGTTTGCAGAACTGGCAGTTTGTTCCATGGGTGTTGTGTAAACACTTGGTGCATTCCCCAGTGACCCTGTTACAGGACTCTGGGTCTGTCAAATCAATGTTATTATTGCAGGGACATGGTGCACAGTCAAGACCAGGACTGCCTGGGTTTTTGTAAAACCCACTAGGACACTCGTCACACCGATTGCCTGTTGGAGAGGAAGGTAAAAATATTTGCTGGCTGATGGAAACTCAAGTGAAACATGTTATTCCCAGTAATACCATTAAAAGATTCAACCTGACTGTTCAAATGCACCTTTCCAGTAGAAAATATCCACCTGCTTGAGACTGCTGCCCTTTAATCCTATGATCCATTTAAATTACATCTCTTACAATAAAATCTGATGGAAATGCTCTCTTTGCCCCAAGTTGTTTTTATCAAGGAAGTTCTTTCAGTAGTAGTAAATAGGTACCCCCTCACACAACACCTCTAAACATTTTTTTTCAGCAAAGTCCTTTCAATGGCAGCAGTAAGGGTTTGCCATATTGCAGGATTTTCCCTGGGGTCTTCACCCCAACATGCAGCATGGGAAGGTGGAAGGTGCCCTTTCCTGGAGTAACCCAGCATCTGGCAGACCTGCCCTCCTTTCTGTAATGGAGTGGAGGATACCCAGGAGGTCATATGAGCTCTGGGATGCTCTCTCCTTGCTTGCGGGCACTGAAATTACTCCTGCACACCACCACAATGCCTGCCCTGATTGGGGTGCTAGCTTTCTGCATCTCAGAAACCTTTCTGGGCAGGCTGGTGTTGCTAAGACCTCATCTACTAGCTCATCCTCAACCAAGGACTTTGCTCCTTCACCATGCTACACAGGGCTAGACCATGATCTTTGAGGAAGTCAACACAGTGCCACAGAAGTGATTACCAAGAGCCTTGTTGGGAAGAAGCAGGAGGAAGAAAATGCAGGACTGAGGATTGTGGTGGTTTGTAAGGACAGAAGTCCCCTGGGTGAGAACCAACAAGGATCACTTTGACCCTACAGCAATTACTCAAGCAAAACTGGTCTTGACTTATAAAGGAACTTGGCCTAAGTAAAGATGACAGCATTGGTTCAGTTTTTGACAGTGTTTGCTATTAGGGTTTGCTTCTATCACTGGAGATCTTTCTATAGTGACCATTTGAACAGTGAAGCAGTTACTTTTGGGCAAAATGTCTCTATATGAACAAAGACTTTCTCTGATTAGAAAATCTTTCCAGGTCTCTTTGATGCCCTGTTCTTTCTGATTTGGGCTTGCAGGGCTTTTTTTCAGAGGTAACAAGAAACTGTGGTCCTTCTCCCTCTCTCCGTCCTGCTAACATAGTGCTCCTGGAAAGGTTTGCACAGGGTGCCATCAGAAAAATTAATGGCTTCGCTGTATTCATGTAAGTGAATCTCTTTTTCAAACACTAGTTGCACAATTCCAGCTCTTCTCAGTCAGGACTTCCCCACCTAATTGCAGTAAATCTGAGTGTTAACTTTTCTTATCTATTTTCATACCATTACTTCACTTGTCATTTCTGAGCAGAGGATGGGCGGAAGATGGTAATTTTTCTCTTACATTAATTTTAATAGAATCAAACCCAGATCTTATTTTGCTTTGTACCTGAATATCCCTCGAGACAATTGCAGACTAGTTGCGCAGACTGGGAATCCTGGTAACAGGAATGTGCAAAATACCTATTGCTTGTAGGTTCCTCTGGGCACATGCATGGGTGGCAGGGTTCTCTGTTCAGAGGGTTTCCATAATAGCCATCCATGCACCTGTCAAAGCAGTCAACACAAAGCAGCAGAAATTGCCAAGTGCTCCATTCAGTCTCCGGAAGTGAATTAATTTATATGCATGTATAGTTAATTTAACATTCCAGGTCATTGTAATGCTATCCCATTAATGGGTACAGGTATAGCAAGCTTCAAAGGTGTTCTAAAATGGAAAATTAGAGCTGCATTCCCAAAATCTGGAGAGAAAAAAAAAACCCACACATTTTCTTTTCAAGGAATATTTCTGAAGACTTTTACCTGCTCTGAAACCATTTTAATCTAAATGATAATATACATATATGACATATTACACATGCTTTGCACAGCTAAAACCTGCCATGTAAAAGATTCTGTATATTCCCTTGTCACCATATATATTCATTTATTTCCACACACACACGGAGTGGCTGGCATGACATTAGAAAGTCCTGGCATGGGCAAAAAAAGCAATGATTCATTCAGACCATTCAGAGAATATTGCATATTTTAGATGCAGCATATGTACTCAAACTAGCCACGCCCTGCCTGACATGTTCTGCAAAGCCAGAATGATGGCTGCTTTGAGGTGGTGGTGGCTGTGCTGTCACCCAAAAAGGCAAGCGTGGTTCTGACAGCCCCCTGAGGGCTCAGCCACCCCTGCTACCCTGCCTGCCACCACTGCTTCTAAGTCATGGATCCCCATAGCCCCACAGCTGTGGCAATGCAGCAGCTTCTGAAGCATCCTCAGTCTTTGATCTGCTTTACTATGGTAAATGGGAAGATAATTCTCTGTATGTATACAAGCCAGGCTAAAAGTCTTGGCTATTCGACTATCCTCATCCTGGGGTCTGGAACTCCTACAGAGGCACAAGGCAATAAGTATTTCAGTCTTCCACTTTCAGTCTGTTTGCCACCTACAAGCACAATAGCCATAGGCTGTATTGTCCAAAGCACTGCAAGAAAAGCTCAATAGGTTTCATGCGGAAATCCTCTTAAAAGTAAATGATAAGGTACAATCCAGCCAAACTAAACTAAATAGCTAATGAATTTAACTCTGATGTCCGTGTTGAACTCTGATACTGCTGCCAGTATATACAATGAAAAAGGGGAACACAGTTTTGAATGGAGCTGGAACACATGCGAAAAGTCATTCACTGGTCATATGGAAATAATATGAACCAGCAAAATGGTATGTTTATTTAAGCTCCTCAGAGATACCTGCAGGTGTTAAAATGAGTATTCAGCATGAGGTTAGTCCCTTGGCAATTCAAAAGCTGGCAGAGGTCAGTGTATGTCACACGCACTGACATGGTGCCACAGCACCCATGTCTCAAATGCCTTCTTGCAGGCAGCTTGTTGCAATGCTGCATGCATGCTGTGCAGGCAGTGCCCTCACAGGCATTACATGCACACACATTTCCAGGTGCATTTGCCAAACCAATAGGTACCTGCCATTCAGCAGCTAGGCCTAGTTTAATCCTAGGTTTAGGTATGTGTTTCCAGCTAAGGTCATCAATGAATTCATGGGGGTGCAGATGGGCCCCAGGTACACATGTTTCAGAGAGCACTAGTGTTTGAGTGAGCTCTGCAGCCCTGCCCATCAACTTACCTTTCACAGTGGCTTCCAGCTGTAAACTCCCGGCAGTTCAGGCACACACCAGTCACTGGGTCACAAAGCTCTGCAAAGCCATTACACACGCAAGGACGACAGTGGGGAAACCCAAAGTACCCAGCCAGGCATCGGCTGCAGCGCTGGCCATCCACCTCCCGGCGGCAGGAGCACTGCCCCGTCACCTGGTCACACAGCATGCTCAGCGAGCCTTGCGGGTGGCACTCACATGCTGGAAAACACCAACAGCAAAGCTGTGTCCTGAGTGTATTCCTACCAGCCCCGCTCATTGCAGACACTGTTCAATGGCAGTGCAAGCAGCGGGGATGGAAAATTCAGTATTTGTGGAAGTATTTTTTATGTTGCTTCACACATAATCATGGATTCAAAGCCCTAAAAACTTGGGGTATGCATGAGGAGCCAGGTCCTGGTACTGGTTCTGGTGGTGGCTGTCAAGTACTCACCATAGCAGCCGTGGAAGCCGAAGCCATAGCTGCCTGCAGAGCAGGTGTCACAGCAGCGTCCCACGACGTTGGCTTTGCACCGACACTGGCCCCCCAGTTTACCGCAGCTGGCATTCAGTGACCCTTGGGGATTGCACTTACAGGCTGCCAAGTGGAAAGAAAATCAAAACAGGTTTGCTTATAAAGGAGAATGACTGCAGTCATAAACTTGCAGGTTTTACACTGAAAAGTAGTAAGGAAAGAGCTTAATTGTTCTCATTAGGGCTTCATTAACCACTGATGGCCATGCACTGGATTATTTGATGCTGTAGCGTTGATGGTGATGGTATATCGGTGTTGGAGCTGCTACATTCAAGGCTCTGCCTTCAGCACATATTTGGGATAGGACAGAAGAGGGCTTACCAAATGTAGATCCAAAAATGAGGATATCCTGAAGTCTAGAAGGGTTTGACATAAATCAATGTCTGGCTGCAGCACTGGACATAACCTCCAAGCAGAGCTTAGACAGCCTGCATATGTGCAGTTTGCTGCTTTCTGGACACCTTGGACTAACTTGTTGAGGGTAGCTGGTCTGCTAACTCACACAGGGTGTTTGTCTGGGATGCTCAGATGCTAGCGCTAGAAAGCCAAATTGCCATGTTTCACTAGGAGAATCCCATCACTATGGGAATCAGGCTGATGAGTAGTCAGCATCAGCCAACTCAAACTTATGTGAGGGGGGTCTGTGGCTGCATAGCCATGACCACATCACATGATGCGTGAATGAGGCATTGGTCCTCAATAGCCCAAATAGCCCTCCAATAGCCCAAACCAAGCAGATGCTATCAGGTATATTGGAGGCAAGGCTCCCTTAGAGGAGCTGGCCACTGAAGTTGCCCAGAAAGGCTTCTCCTGTTACTGGAGGTGCAGAGGAGTTCCATTTCTCTGGGTCCAACATCAGAGAAGTCTCCTGAGCCACCGACCCCATCTGCCCTTTCCGCAGTGGGTCCAGAAGAATGCCTGGGCCTTCAAACCCCACCTGCCACTACTCTCTTGCTGGGAGAAAACCAAGGTTTTCTTGGTGAATCTCTTCCAGCACGTCAGTCAGCTTGTGTGCCATCGTGCCTGGGGTCCTACCAGGGCATTCAGCTGGCCTGCAGCATCCAGGGACAGGGCTTAAAAACTCCTTTGTCATTTTATAGCAGCTGGAAAAGTAGGAAAGTTACTGCTTTGGCCATCTGGTGAAGCTGCAACTGATTGAAATGCTCTTCAGAAAACATGCAAGCACCGCTATGCTCCTTGTCCTGCTGCTCCATGAAGCTCTTCAGGTGTGCTGGACTCTGAAAGCCATGACAAGAAAAGGTGCTTGCAGCACACTCAGGGTTCAGTGGAATGTGTCCTGCACATCCATACGTACCACACTTACCTACAACACCAGGGGCTGAGAGCTTTCCAATCAACATATCCTACAAACTCAAGGGAAAACCAGAGCCCAAAAGAGCTGCCTGTGCAGGTTGCTCCTTACCGACGGCACCGTTGTGGATGCGGGCTGACATGCTCACTATGAGCCGTGCACACGCTTCGGGCAGGACATGAGGTCCAACTTCTGATGCAATTTCAATACAGTGATACTTCTGGTACTCATCTAAATCTTTTTCACTGCATAAATTCTCCATGGAGCTGATTCTGGGAATAAGTCCAAGCTTTGGCGTTAAGGGGGAAAAGAAAATATTTTTGCTTAGATATACTGAATTTCCCACATTCTCTTACTGTGCTCTGCATTGCAAAGACACAGGCCTGGAGCACCGTGTTTCCAAATCTGCCGTTGTGCTCCTCAGTCATCTGAATTTACATGTATTCTGAAGGTCTAGACATTCCCTGAGTTCTTCAAATAAAAGAGACTGTGTATAAAAAAGTCAGATTAGAATAAGACCTCAGATATCTGCTCAGAACTGGTTTTGCTTCCAAGAGGTGCCATGTTGATGACTCCAAAAGGAGTATCTGGCCCAAATTTTCACTCATATTACCGAGATAGAGAAAACTCATCTGCAGGTTCTGTGTCCAAGTATGGCCAGGCCTTGTCGGTTCCACTTCTTCAGAAGTAATTAGAGGAGTAGACTTAAAAATATTTTTTTTCAAGAAGGACTCAAAACTAACACCCAGTTCCTGACTTGGTGGAAACCTGGGAGTTGTCTGGACCCAATTCCCAGAAAAGTACAGAACTAATTTTAATTTTCCAATGTAATCCTTAAGTATATCCATGACTTAACTAGATTCAGATAACTTACTGAGATGTTTTTAAAAAGCTAAGTGATGAAGAACTGCCTGAATTTATACTCCTAACCACAACATCTTGTCAGTATATGTTGAGTGTGCTCATAATAAATGAGCAACAGATAGAGATACATGCTCTGACCATTAACACACGCAACAAGTATGACTTGATGAGCTATTTTGGTATTGCTTAGTGAAAATCAAACCAGATGCAATTCTGTCTTGCCATACAAAACCATGCAAACACAGTGCCAATGGAGGTAAGCAGAAGCACACTTCCTTGATTTCTATTAAAACACACTATAGAATTATAGAACCATAGAATGGTTTGGGTTGGAAGGGACCTTAAGATCATCCAGTTTCAACCCCTTGCCACAGACAGAGACACCCTGCACTAGACCAGGTTGCTCAAAACCCTGTCCAACCTGGCCTTGAATACTGCCAGGGGTGGGACAACTATAAGTGTTTTTAAAATATTTTGAGTAACTGTAAAAAAAATCACACTGGTGTAAATACAGCCTCAAGGGAATTGTGACAGAACTACTCACTGAGTCAATCAAGATGAACGATTTGTCCTTCGGGTCAGAGGCAGAAGACTGAGAAAAATACACATCCACAAAATATTCTGTTCCTGGCTCCAGGCAGACTGGTGTTTGCAGAAGTGCAACCCTGTTTAGCAGAAATAAAGCACAGTTATAGCCAGGAGTTGGGACAAAGCAAGTTTACAGGGTGCTGTGAGCTCTCCCTTCCTTCTGTGCCTGCATCTTCAGGCCTGCACCGCCAAACAATCCCCGCTGCTGTGGGGAGCACACCCAGCCCCATTCCTTGCCGGCTTTAGGAAAGCTTCATGACTTCTGCCTGGATGATTCACCAAGAGCAATTCAAATCTGCTGAGATTAAATTGAGAATGGCAAGGTTTACTACTTCAAGCAAAGGAGTTTGCAACTCACTGTTCATATTTGTCCTTTCCTGTCCCTGTTTGATCAAGACTTTGGTCACATCCTCTTGGCTCCTCTCTATTCTTTACATAGGTCCAAGATGAAAAGCTGGTTTTGAAAACAGGCCAGGACAGTGACTTTAAGTCAATATTTCCTTTCTATACTGAAATAGCTTCAGCTGGATCTTTGCCAAAGCAACCACTAACCCCCGTAGGATGTCAGGCCACCTTCCTGGCTTGGACAAACCTTTGCGAGGCTGAGGACTGGAGCATCACTCTTCCTTAGAGCCTACGTGGTATTGTTGTGTGACAGCAACAGGAAAGGCCACACATGTGTTTCTAACATTCCCAGTTTCCCCACACATTTATTATTCAATGTAATAAATACTGTGATTCAGTAGAGGATCTGTACACAGAAAATCTACAGGCGAAAGGACAGGAATAGTCAGACCTCTTTGTGGCTGGGAGAGGCAATGCATGTGGCTCCTGTGAAAGGCCCTTGTTTTTGCAGCGTTGACTTGACAAAGTACCAGTGGGCTGGATGGCAACACTTGCTAGCCAGTCTTCCAAGGACTATAAACAAAGGACAAACATTATGGTCATTTTTCACATCCAAAAAACTTTCTCTTTGCCAGGGTTAATGAAAGCCATCTGAATGATTGCACACTGCAGTGACAAAATAGATTATTTTTGTTCTTTACAGGACTAAAAAAAAATGTTATTTGTGGAAAATGCATTGTATTTGCAATAGCTATTGAAGAGCAGAGACGGAAATGGGACCTCAGCTGGTCCAAATGGAAACAGCTCTGTTAAAGTCATTGGAATTGTTTTCTTTCTCAGTGCAGCGTTGTCCCGGAGATATCCTTCATTATTTGCCTCCTCTCACATCTGATAAGGAAAAACAAACATAAAAAACATTGTAATAAGTCTTTAAAATTCAAACGTTTAATCCTTAGAAGGAAAGAGCTCATCAGCAGCAGTCAGCCCACTGCAAAATTGCTCTCATGTTTCAAGACACTGGGAGTTTTGTTTGACTTGGAATGACAGTAAGAGAACAGAATACAATAGACAGAAGGAGGATCTTGAGTGGTGGGACTGTCCCATGGAGCTGAAAGCAAGGCATGTACAAACACTGGTACTGTGTTTTTAAAGACATGAATGCGGTCTTGGGTTTAACCAGATTTGGGTTAACAGGTTTCCCTAGACATGTCTTCATCACTGAGAAACTTTTTCCAGGCAAAAAAATAACATTTTGGTTATTTTTCTATAATTTTCACACATCTCAGAGTGCATCTGGAGCAATTGGGAAGCTAGATGTCTGCAAAAGCTCTGGAGTAATATTTACTCAAGTCACTCCTGCCTGTGCACATTTTCCTGCCCAGAAAATCCCAGCTAGAAATATAGGTGCCCATCTACAGGAAGATGCATTTTGCATGTATCTGATTTGTAAACAAAAGTCTGGTCCAAGCAAAGGTACTAAAAGAGGAGCTTCAGAAGCTGAGATCTTTACTCATGCATAGAAAACACTTGTAGTGCTGATTTTTCAGATTTGACTGGAAAGGGTTAAAGAGGCCCAATGAAGGCCATGTTACTTGGTTGACAGGGAGAAAAAGATAAACAGTTTTAATTTTAAATATAAAGAATGGGACAAGTTGCTGCATCCTATTACTGACTAAACAGACCACACGTCTAGCACAACATTATATGACACACAAGACATCACAAGTACCTCAGGCTCGTAACGGATTGTGATATCAAAATCCATAGCAAAGGGAATGTTGTTGATGGCAAATCTCAGCCCACCTCTGCTGGGAACACGGGCAAAGCCAGGTCCTGTCCATGTAACAGACCGACCAGCACTGGGCTGCCTGAAAACCACCACCACAGCCAAGTCCTGTCCAAACTGCATCACACCCTGCAAAGACATACTGGCATTTTCAACAACTCACAGAGTCAAATGACAAAAAAACAAACTGAGAAAAAAAGAAAGGAACTATTTTGGTCATGTTATTTACTTATTTTGGACATCAGTTAGCCTCATTTTCCAATCAAGCTCAAGATCAACAGTCTAAGAACACTCCCAAATGTAGGATGCTTAGGGTAACAAACAAACAAAAGCTTCCTATAGCTTTGCAACAACAGCAATGAAAGGGATTAGAACAGTCCATCCATCCCTGTATATATGGCATCTCCAAGCACTCACATTGCAAACCTTAAACAGATGAAGCTTGATTTCATAAATGGTTGGACTTTTCATTATAAGCTGAAAAAAATAAATGTCAATACTTCGAGTGACAAAGCTGACAGCATTTAAACGCAGTAGGTACCATGTCAGTGTCTTGGTAAACTTGTTAGAAAATGGAAAACATTGGAAATGTCTTACAACCAAAACAAACAAACAAAAATTGTCTTTCATTGGTGCTCTTCTGAACAATTTATTAAACCTGAGTCTAAAATGGCACTGGACATGGCAGAGCTAACCTGTCTGTATGAATTATAAATTGCCTGGCACAACTGCGTCAGGACTGTAACATCCAGGACTGTGAATCCCACATGCTTAGAGATTTCCTTGCCCTCTGTTGCAATAAAATTCTAGTATTTGGGGTAATCTTAAGTAACTACTCAAGTACCAATTTACCTGTTCCAGTCCAGATTTTCTTATGCTTCGTATCTTGCTCCTGTTTAACACAATCTTTCCATTTTCAATCATGAACTCATAGCCTTGCTTCTGGAAGTAGATGTCACACCTTGGAAGAGTGCTTGGTTTAACCTATGAAGTAATGAGAGAGGGGCAGCATGGTCTCAACAGTTCTGAAGGGTAGGTAGGCAGCTACACAAAAATCCACATTCTTAAACCAAACTCTGTTCTATGCTGGGTGAAATTCTGCTAGAAACCCTTTTGCCTCACTCCCTTAAAATTAACTTGCACTTCCTTTCACAAGCTGTCCCAGACATCTGCTTTCCATTTCATTTTTGGACTGTAGGCTGATTACTGATTGTGATTATAGCTAAATATTTGCGGATGTGACCTGCAAATAAACATATTTTTTATTATTCCTTCTCTATAACTTCTGGACAACACATCGAAGAGGAAATGTTAGTAAAAACATAGGCAGCAGAAGGGATGCATTCCAGACTCGTCCTCTGCATAGGGAACAACTACCTCCATGTTGAGGGTCAAAAAAATAAATAAAAATTAATTTTTCCAAAAACATTCCAGATAGGTGCCCAATTCTCAAGGAAATTGGGCTGCAATCAGTGCCATTATATAAGGCAGCAGGAATGAGTCCAATGGAACAGAGAGGAATTTGATTCTTCCTCTGTTGGAGATTCCCAGAAATATCACAGTTCATGATAGCTGTTGGCAACTCAAACACTTTCCTGTAATTTAGATAACTAACTTATTTTATCTAATTTATGCTAGACCAGCCAGCACTTGAGAAGCAGCAAGGACAGCTTCGTAGGGCACACCTGTTACCTGTGCCTGTCCTTTGGTAAGAGTCCCAGTTATAGGACAGTCATGCCCATAAAGAACAAGGATGAACTGAGAATGGTCAAAGAACCTTCCTGCTAAAACGCCATTCTGTCTGCTCCATGAGCAAGGGCTCCTCTCCTCAGCCTCAGCTCCTGTGCCACCATCACATGCATCCCCTCTCAGCACAACGCCTAAAAAGCCAACTACGTACCAAGGGTGCTGAGCCAGAAAGGGGCTTTGCGTGCTCAGCTTCATAAATATAATAATCCAGGGGTAAAAAGAAGTAGCCCGGTGCTGGCTCATTACACTGGCGGCTCACGATGTTGGGAAGACACTTGCACTGACCGTCCTTTGGTGAGCACCTGGGGTAAGAGTTGGTAAAGGGAGGACATAAGAGTGCAGCATGGCTGGGGCCTAAAAGCATGACAGCAGCTCAGCTCCACCCTTGCTTCAGTTTTGCTTTGTTTCTTCATTGTTGGATCGCCTGCCCTGTTAAACTTCTTCCTATCACTCAGCCCCTCCATTTCCAATGCTGGATTTATCTAGTGCTACTTTATTTATTGTTCGGGAGACATGACATGCTTTGTCTTTCTCTGTCCATTCCACAGCTGAAGCACAGATTCTTTTGTTTCCTGAGCATCCATTACTATCTATCCATGTATCCATTTTTTGCACCTGTTACTGTATCTATCATTATCCTTAATCATCTATCACCTGCAATTTTGGAGGTAGGACATGAGATCAGAAGGCCCTTTGATTTGATGTGATATGGTAATTTTCATATACTTACGCTCTTATTTAACACACCAGATGATTACTAGCTCTGATTTGCCTGGTCACAAGGAGCTGCTCTACAGCACTAGACTTGTGCTCCTGTGCCGGAAAGACCCTGCCCAACAGACTTCTGGAGGAGCCCAACTGAAACCAAGCTTGCTTCTAAAATTATATATTTTGAATAGGAGCCTATATGCAAAAAAATTTAAGATATTTCTAGCCATTAAAGTAGATGTAGGAAGCTAAGTTAAAAATGTCACCTCTAACTTCTAGTTTCTACTAATATTAGGGCCCCTAGTTCTCTCAAGTCATGCAGTTTATATTTCATTTTAAATAAATGCGGGCTTAAGCCAATTCAAAGTTGACTTCAAAGGAAGAAGATAAACCCCTTTATCATAAGTAAATTTCCAAGATCCTAACCTGATTTTATACTTTTTATATGTGATAAAATTATGTCCACAGTCTATTTTCCCATTTGTACTGAGACTGTATTAACTTAACCAGAAAATTTAGCCTAAGAGTTTGTAAAAATCAAAACCAAGAAAGAACTTGAAGAACATTAACTTACAAATTATTCTGGGATCCACCAATATCACAGTCACATGGAGAACAGCCATGCAGACTGCTGCCAAGACCCCAGTATCCTACCTGAGATAAAAAGAAAGACTTTTTACAGCAAATATTTAACTATGTGAAGCACAATAGAATTTGTTCCCCTGGATGAACTCTTTTCTCGAGCACTACTGTCCTGCTGCCTGTGCTTAGCCATGTGAGATTGCTTCTCTTCCCAGGTTGCATTGGGTGCTCAGGCACTGCAAGAAGAGCCAGATATTTACCCATTTGTGCAAGCAAGCTGCTCCCTAAACAGCAAAGACGGCCTGAGGACATGATTTTGCATTTCCTTTCCTTCCTGGAAACGCTCCTCCTAGTGCAATTTGATTGCACAAATGTTTGCAAGAGTTCAAAAGAACCAGATGTGTTCTTTTTCAGAATGAGAGCATGGAGATGCAAAATTCTTTTGAATTTTGACTAACTTTTTACTTTGCTGGCAATGAAAAAGTGGAAGATGGGAAAGGAGACTTCTAAACGCGCATGCAGAGGCAATAACAAAAGCTGAATACGCACGAGGCATTTGTCACAGCGCCGTCCTGTGGTGAACCGCTGACAGAGGCACGCTCCCGTGGCAGGATCACAGATGGAGAAAGGCAAACTGCCGGAGGGATCACAGTTGCAGGCTACAGGGAGGGAAATACACGGTTACTTCTGCTGGCCTCAGTCACAGCAGCAGGACTGGCTTTTGCTTTAGATGTGCCATCAACATGACAGGCAGTCTCCGTCCCCCAGACAGATGCTCTACAGATGGACCTGCCCTGTCACCCTGCAGCTCTCAGTCTGCCCTTGGGGAATGGTCTGCTTCTTCAGTGGATACACTCTCTGGGGGGAGCAGGGGCATTGGTAGAAGCCCAGTCTGGTGGTTTGCCGTGTGCTGTGTGCTGATCCACACTACACAGTCCTTGCATGTTGCTTAGTGCTGAGTATCATGCTGTGGACTTAACATGCTCACAAACCCGCAGTGCGCCTGGGTAGGGGTGGGATATATTTGTCAGTGAACCTCTCTCAGAGGAATGGCTGGCTAAAAGCCCCCATAGCAAGGCAGCAGTTCCTGCCACCTAGACACTGCACTGTGCAGTGCACAGTCCAACTACTCTAACAACAACAACTGTAGCTTTTCATTCAGCCTTATGCTGATTTTGATGGTAACATCATTTTCATCTGTTTAAATCTCCCTTTTCAATTAAATTGCATATTTAACAATCCTTCTGTTAACAAAAGTCTGACCTGTTATAGTATACTATGTTTTCTGCAAGTGATTTTGTATCTTTCAGTCTTAGACGCTGAACAAGGAACATTAAATTACACCAACCATATATTATAGCAGGCACCCAGGTATTTGTGAAGCAGGTAGTGCATTACTGTGTGCACCCAACTACCTCCATCTCTAAAAAATGTCTTGGAAAAAAGAATAAAAGGTGGTTTACATACGCTGGCAGCCCATAGGGTCACTGCCGCTCAGCCCGTAGTAGTTGGCCCTGCACTGGTCACAGCGGACACCCTCCACATTCCCCTTGCAAGGGCACCGGCCCGCGACCGTTCCTAGAGCAGGGTTGGTGAGGCTCTCGCACACGCCATTGTACAATGTACCTTCTGGGTTGCAGTTGCAGGCTGCAGGCATGGCCAAGGAGACATAAAAAAACACATTAAGACATATGCATGAAAATGCAATGACGGAGCTGTTGGTAGACACAGATTCAGGGTTCTTGTAGAGATGTTCATCTGTGCTTGCTGTTGGACGCTTTACAATTAACGTACAGCAGCTGTTAAGAAATATTATGAGAATGTTTCCAAGATCTGCTTTTTCTCTGGAGAAGAGTTACAGTCTTCCCTTTGGTAGAAATATACCCTTTGTTTCGGTAGAAATAGGCATCACGCACCCACTCCCTACCCTCTTCAGAATACTCAGGGAGGAGTGGGCCCCATACTTTTGGGGATGCTCTCATGAAAGCTGTAGGGTTGCAGTGATACCACACCTCCTCACAGCTGGTCTGAGTTGGCTAAGGCTGAATTATTTACTGGAAGCAATGGATTCAGCACGGAACACTGCCTTCCTGATGAATCCCATTTTTCCCTAAGGCACTACCCATTTCTCACAGTAGAGCTGACCACACCACTCCCCTGGGTAATCAGCCCTTGGCTCCTTAAGGACTTTTGATGCCAATTAGTTACTACAATGCAATTATACTCGGAAGATTTTTCCCATCCTATGTTAATCCTGAAGTTAGCTCATCTTCAGAAGAAGGGCTTTTATGCCTGACTCTTTTTCTTGCATATGGCAGGTTATCTAACAACAGTTGTTACTCCTCCCATCATTTCATACCTCTTCTGTAATCCCTGACTACCACAGAAGCAACAGCACTACTGCTATTAATATTTATATTGATGTTGTTCAAGAAAGATGATAGCCCTGCTGGGTTTCTAAGCTCAGTTTAGCAATGAGTTGGAACATGCAGCCCTTTTTACAATGCAGGTTCAAGGACACTGTCACACAGTTACTTTATAAGGCAATTTGGATGTTACAGGTTTGATAACACTTTTACAACCATATGAACATTTAAGCTTGGGGATGCCATAGGGTTCAGAGCACAGAGAACCAGACCCACCCTGTTTTGAGCCATTCTTACAGAAGGTAAAAAAGGGAAGCTTACGGAGGCATGCCTGAGGGTCTGAGATGGCTTTGAGTGGATCCTGGTAAAAGAGAGGTTTGCAGTGGTCACAGTGTTGCCCTGTAGTGTTGTCCTGGCAGTCCTCACAAACACCACCACTGACTCCACCACTGGCCTGGTACATGGCCAGGTCAAAGTGGCATCTGCCAGAGTGGCCGTTGCAGTTACACCCTGAAACCAAAACAAACAGAGTATTTTGCACGACGACTCCCATTACTGTGGTCTTGCCACTATTGCTGCCCACCCTTAACACAGGGTTACTTGTTACTTCCATGATCTCAGTGCCCAGAAAGATCATAGCTTCCCAGGCCTAGTGCTTTACAGCTGGGAGGAAACAGTGGAGACTTGCAACACAGCTGGGCCCTATACTTGTAAGTACCCATGCAGGTGAGTGTGCTGGATATGTAGGGGAAAACACTGCTCCACTGAAGAAAGATCTAGCTGAATATTTGTTACAGACCCTAATATTCTTGTATATCCAACATTACCCATTATTGCCGAAATAAATAATTTAGCCTTGTCTAAATTTTTCTTTTATTCACAAGAAAGACCATATGTAAAGCAATGGATGATCTGGTTTTGCATTAGTTGCTTTTTCCTCTCTTTGTTGTTTTTTTTCCCCTCTTATCTAACCAAAAAACCATGAAGCTCTCCTTCTTGTAGGACAACACAGCACTAATGGATACAGGAATCCATCTGTTTTTAGATGAGGCATGGAAAAGTCTCCCTCCCAACAATCCAGCCATCCCATTATGCACTGGGCTGGGACTGTGCTGCACCCTCAGCTATAAAAAAGCAAAAGAATATGTTTGAGTTACGTTTGCAAGCATTATCCTGTGTCCCTTCAGCTGGCCTCCAGGGAGCATCATTGTAGAAGTCTTTACATCTTTCACAAGACAAACCTTCAGTATTATGTTGGCAGAGACATCTCCCGTGGACCTGCAGTGTGGTGAGAACAGAGAGGAGGTAAGGTGAGAGGACAGAAGAGGGGAGGAGAGGAAAGATATCTCCTTGAGGTATATCAGTAGGATCAGGAAAATTCAAAGCTCTTTGGCTCCCTCAGCTGACCTAATTCTCAGTTACATGAATAAAAGGTCTTAAGAACACCTGCAAACTTTAACCAAATTTTTTCAAAGCCATTGAGCAACATTTTGGAAAAACAAACAAACTTCTAAACATACCAAAGGAGACTTCAACCTTTTAAATTCTCTCTCTTCCCCTACATTTCTCTAACTTGAGATACATATTTTCCAGGAGGAAAAAAAAACCCTCTTGTTCTCAGAGGGAAAGAATTCACAATCATGTTCCTCAGTTTTTTAATAATCCATTTTTCATGGGTTAGCTTTGCATTATCGGCCATTCTTTATTCCTATGGCTCCTCTCCTGCTGCAGAGCCCCTGAGCTCAGCTGGAGTACGGAACTCACCCAAAGACTGGCCATTCAGGTCTGCACACACCACAGGCTGCATTACATTTGCACCATTACAGCTCTGGTATTTTTCTGCTATTATCAACATGTCTTGTCCCAGTTGTTTTTGAAACACCAACTACTGCCAAAAAAGAGCTAGCTCCTCTTCTCTTCTGAAACCTGAGCAGTCCAGCCCAGGGTTTTAAAGAAAGAAGATGCATTGAAACATTTTACAACTTAAGAGTTGCAAATGGTCAATCCAAAGATCATCAAAGATTTTAACTCCTCTCCCTCCCTCCACCTCCTTCTTTCCACAAGATACCAGGTAGGGACTGCCCTTGTTGGAGACAGAGTTAATGACGCACCATCCCAGGCTGATGGAAGACATCTCCCCGCATATTCTGTACGGGATCACACTGGCTGGCATGGCCATTGCAAAAGCAGCTGCCCTGCACAACCATCTCATAGACAGCATAGTAGTACTTCTCGAGGGGATCACTGTGCCTTCTTCCAAGCAGAGCATCCCCAAGGGTGTGGAGTTTAGTAAAATTGATCCTTAGGTTTGTCAATGTAACGAGCTCTGGAATGAAAGAAGAAAAATCAAGAGGCCAAGTTCACTTGAAAATGAACAGTATTAAATATTCAGCTTGGATCAGTCATTCAAGAATTCCCTCATATTGAAGAAATAGTGAAAGTTACCTGACCTTGCCTGAGAGCAGTAACCTGGACAGTGCCAAGGCATGGACCTAGTTCTAGCACACAGCTGCATAAGCATAAGCATTCTCCTTGGTGTGGCTCTGGCTGGAGCCAATCTATTTTCCCAGCCTTTGTGGGTTCATGTATACCTCAAGGACTGTTCCCTAAAAGCAGTGTGGTTTGGGCCACCTGATCCCAGAAAGAAAGACAGTTTAGCTGCACGGATGAGCTCTGCAGAGCTGTGCTGTTTGATCTCAGGGCTAAAGAACAAGACTGGCCCATCTACTTATTAACACAGATATCTCCTAAGATCTTTAGCTACTTTTTTCAACATCATTAACTTGCACCAACTGAGCTGTTGACCCATTCAGTGTACAAAAAAGCAACACCAGCAAAGTATCTCTGGAGAAAAGCTGTACTGTCCCTACCTTGGATATAAGGCACATACAGATCTTCTATTTCAAAGCTGGGGTCCAGAGCTTTTAAAACAACCTGCAAAACAAATTAATGCACTCTACAGATGACTGAAGCTGTTCTTTTTGGATATAAAGTCTGTCACTTGAGACCTATTATGTACTGATGAGCACATAGAAGAAAAGAACAAGGCTGTGGCCCTGGTTCAGCAAGTGCTCTCACCCTTTCAACCTGGCCTTGGCTAAGTGAGGCAGAGACCTTTTGGTGGATTGATGTGTCAGAAGGAAGTAAAAACAATGCCCTACAGTGAAGTAGAGATGGAATGAGCACCTGTCAAATGTAGTGGTAGAGGCAGATGGGGACTCAAGGTCTCTTGTAAGGGGCACTTCAGTGTGAATTTGGAAACCAGGAAAAAGCACTAGAAGGTTTTGTACAAGTTGTTTAATGAATTCATTTGGGTGTGAAACTGAGGGTAAAATACAGTGCTAATAAAATAAACACTTACTTCAGTAAAGTCAATAATACCTCATGTCTCAGAACGCGTGTAAGTAGATTTGAGGGATACTGATGAGAGACATTCAGCTCCAGAAAACCAGCCACATATGATCTGAACTTATACAAACACAGACACTTGGCAATACCTCGCCTTCAGTGGAGGGCTCAATGTCTGAGTATCTTGAATCACAAATGACATCTCCCACATTTTTTGCTGGACCAGGAGAGATGTTGGGGAAAGAAGCTGCACAGTCCTGTGCAAAGTATCTGAACACTTTCCAGGTGTGACCAAAGTCAGTGGAGCGCTCAACCAGCATCGCTGCAGGGCGAAATGTCTGCAAGAAACAGTATTTCAAGAACCCTTTAACCAGGCATTGATGACATCTCAGGAGTTGTTGTCCTGACATTCCTGTTTGTGGAATGCCAACAGCTTCCAACTAAAATTCTGTTTGGGAGATTGTAGGCTCGCTACAGTGCTACTGTGCTGGTTACATGCCTCTCTGAAAAAGCCAGATTCTTCATGTGAACCACACTCTAGCAAAAGGGAAGGGCAACCTTCCACACAGATAGGAGACCATTGTCTAAGTGTGGAAGTTTACTATAACAGTGTGAGGGTTTTGTAAAAAAAAATTTGTAACCATCTGGACCATAATGGGTACTGTCATGGTTTAAGCCTCTATAACTCATGCAGTCGCTCTCTCACTCACTCCCCTCTCTTCCCCCCACTCCCGCATGGATGCGAAGGAGAATCGAAAGAATGCAACTCCCACAGGTTGAGATAAGAACAGTTTAGTAACTAAGATATAACACAAGATCACTACTGCTACCACCAATAATAATAATGACAAGGCAAATACAAGCAAAGAATACAATCACTCACCAGCTATACCCAGCCCAAGCAAGCAGTGCACCCCCCCACCCTTCTGGGTCTCTGCTCTCCATTTTACATCCTGGGCATGACGTGCTGTGGTATGGAATAACCTCTTTGGTCAGTTTGGGTCAGGCGTCCTGTCTCTGCTTCCTCCCGGCTTCCCCTCCTCCCTGGCAGAGCATGAGACTCAGAAAGTCCTTGGTCAGACCAAAACATTACCAAGCAGTAACTGAAAACACTGGTGTTATCAGCGCTGTTCCCAGGCCAAAAGTCAAAAACACAGTGCTGCACCAGCTACCAAGAAGGAGAAAGATGACTGCTGCTGCTGAACCCATGACAGGTACGCGTGAGAAGGCTGAACTAATTTGAAAGAACAACAGTTCAGAGATGTCCTAAGTTTTAGGGCTTCATTTTGCAATTTTTTTTCAGCATTCGTTCTCAGATTATAGAAAACAGAACCTGAAGGCACATGAACAGAAAGCTATTCGGTTTATCCTCCTCCCCTAAGGCAGGATCAAATACAACTTAACCACACTTGACAGGTGTTTATCTAACCTGCTCTTACAAACCTCTAATGATGAAGCTTTCACTGCCTCTGTAAGCAATTTATTCCTGTGGTTAAGTAATTTGTGTATAACATTACATAAAAGCTCTGGTAAAAGATGTACCTTAAAAGTCAGAATAAGATGGCTGAACTGGAATAAGGTTTCTAGGTCCAATCTAATGCTGACATGGTCAACGCCTGAAAAGAGAATGAAAATGAAGAGCACAGTGCACACTTCGGAGGGGTTGCTGACACAGCTTTCCCCTGGGCAATGTAAAGACACCTTTTCCAGCACAGCAGCTTGACTCTTTAGGGCATCCCCTGTGCACAAACCTGGTGTGCGGCTGGATTGCTCTCTCAGGTCAATACAGTGTGTAGCCTTTCCAGCAGTGGCACTGGTAATGCTGCACATCACTGAGAATGCAGGAGATGGTTAAATATCCTGTTCAGATCATTGAACTGTTAAGTAATGCTGATGACAAGGTTCTAGGATTATGGCTTCCTCTATCCAGTTAGAATTTTTTACACTCCAGACAAATTGCTTATTTCTAAGAATAAAATGAAATATGGGGTTTTCTTCATGCTCAACAGATCTGTTAAACCCTTCTATACAGCCAGGCCTGAAATCTATCATGAGCAGAGCTATCATACCTGGCATTGTCCAGAATTGTAACAAGTATAGAAAAAATTCCCACAATTCACACATTCTCTGTAGAGAGTTGAGGGAGCTCAGCTGATATCCCCATCATTTACACCTCCATGCAGCTTCCTAGGCCTCCTGCTCAGCACACACTCAGCTCAGTGCATGAGACCTCATCCCAGAATAAAGGTGATGAGGACAAGAAAAGGTACTCTCACAGCTGGCCCACACCTCTATTGTCAGTGGTACCCAAAGCTGGTGACAGTTCCTTGCTACACTCCATGAAAAAAACAGGGCTTATGAATTCTTAGTTAGATGCCCAAAATAGAAGTAACATATTTTTTCTATGCCTTCATAGAAACCAGGCAAATATTTTTTTACATGTTCACTGTATGTCAGATAAGATAAATGCTATTACTCCTAGCATGCCTTCACAGAAAAGTTCTAAGGATAATATCTTCATCAGTGACATAGAATCATAGAATCAGCTAGCTTGGAAAAGACCTCTGAGATCATCAAGTTCAACCTTTACCCAGTGGGACTGAGTACACCCTCAGCAAGTTTGCAGATGACACAAAACTGAATGGTGTGGTTGACACACCTGAAGGACATGAACTGTACTTAAAAAGGGGTTATAAGAAAGACAGGGACAAACTTTTTAGTAGGGCCTGTTGCAATAGGACAAGGGGTAATGGTTTAAACTGAAAGAGGAGAGACTCAGACAGGATATATGGAAGAAATTTTGCAATGAGGGTGGTGAGGCACTGGAACAGGTTGCCCAGCGACATTATATCCTGGGCCGCATAAAAAGGAGCATGACCAGCAGGTCGAGGGAGGTGATCCTGCCCCTCTACTCTGCTCTTGTGAGACCTCACTTGGAGTATTGTGTGCAGTTCTGGTGTCCTCAACATAAAAAGGACATGGAACTGTTGGAACAAGTCCAGAGGAGGGCCACGAGGATGTTCAGGGGACTGGAGCACCTCCCGTATGAAGATAGGCTGAGAAAGTTGGGGCTGTTCAGCCTGGAGAAGAGCAGGCTGCGTGGAGACCTCCTAGCAGCCTTCCAGTATATGAAGGGGGCCTATAGGGATGCTGGGCAGGGACTCTTCATTAGGGACTGTAGTGAGAGGACAAGGAGTAAGAGGCTCAAACTTAAAGAGGGGAAGTTTAGATTGGATATGAGGAAGAAATTCTTTACTGTAAGGGTGAGGCACTGGAATGGGTTACCCAGAGAAGCTGTGAATGCTCCATCACTGGCGGTGTTGAAGGCTGGGTTGGACATAGCCTTGGGTGTCATGGTTTAGTGTGAGGTGTCCCTGCCCATGGCAGGGTGGTTGGAACTAGATGATCTTAAGGTCCTTTCCAACCCTAAATATTCTATGATTCTATCATTACAAATATCCCATCCCTGGAAACATTCAAGGTCAGTTTGGACCAGGCTCTGAGCAACCTGATCTAGCTGAAGATGTCCCCGCTCATTGCACAGGGGTTGGACTAGACCTTTAGAGTCCATTCCAACCAAAAATGTTCTATTATTCTATATCACTGAAGAACTATTACAGAGAAGCTTGTGACAAAATTAACATGAGGCAATAAGGGTGATCATAGCAAGGCTTTATTTATTCCCTAAATTGTTATGCCTTTACACTGCAAGCACTACCTTTTTTAATGGATATCTGTAGTTTACACACTCTGTCATTACCCATCTGTAGGCAAATGTACCTTTTGCTACAAATCACATTTCCCTGAAAGGCAGACACCCCACTATACATGGCCACCATGTATAACACAGCACTGTCACAGGTCCTCTGCCCAGCTCTTAGAGATGTTGTGTTTAAAATTTGTCTGTGGAAAAACAGAATTTCTAAACTCCTGTATTGCTACACACAAATAGGTTTAAATCACTCAGTATTACCCAAAGAATAGACATAATTTTGTTTCACTTCTTCATGAAGGCAACATGGCGAATGCCAATGACATAAATAACTCCCACAGTAACATTATGCAGCAATATATTCTCAAAGAAACTTACCATTTTCTGACTGCCACCACTTCTTTTTTCTATCATGCTCAAAAGTTGCGATAACATTTTCAACCATGTGACTATTGTGCTGAGTGTAGGGATTATATGGGTACCTGGAATCACAGAGAAAGCACTTCTGTTCAGCCTAAAAAACAAAATGAGAAGAAAGGTGGACTTGGTCTCTTCTCTAAAGATCAGGAGGATCTACATGTATTTATGTCATTGCAAGACTGTAACCTGTCATGTTGCTTTGGATGTCTGTGCTTTCAGTCACTCAGGCTTTCAATTACAAGGTACAAGCCCAAGAAAATAACCACATGCACAAAGCATGCATATAATAAATGTCAGCCTTAGTTTGCCCCAGGTACTCTATTAAAAATGAACTTTTTCAGTGGAGAAGGGGTCTCAGGAAGAGCAAAGAAATAAGCTTGTCAAGGTGTTGATTCTTCCAGAGGGTTTGTTTTGCAAGAGTTTCTCAGGAGAAATTTATTTTTTAAAAGTTGATCTTTAATTCATGTTTTTATTTAATTTAAATTTAATTATTTAAGTCAAAAAGGCTGTAGAAACTTTCAGCCAGACAGCAGCAAGGAGGCAGAGGGGATACAAGTGAGAACTGGATCTTTCAAGATCTGAAGAAGCCTTAAAGAGGAAAATTCACTAAATCATTTATACATTTTTCTTCTTTCCCTTTAGCTTATTTTCTAGCAGCTTGGAGACCCAGACAGAGGCAGGAGGCAGATGCCATTGTACAAATGGAAGGAAAGGATGGATCCAGGTAGTATATAAATAGGTGGTTTGCGCTGACACCACCACCCCAATCGCTGTCAGTGCCTTTTGTAGGCACAGGGAAAAAGTTTAAAAGCAATGCAAAGGAAGAAAATCATGATGTCAATAGGATGAAGGACTCTTGTTTGAAAATGTAACAAGCAGAAGATGAAAGTGACAGTGATTAGCCAATATCTCAATGCTGAATGAGAGGCTTCTGCCTGCAAAAGAGCTTTAAAGTGAGGGCAAGGAACTCCTAAGGTGCTAAGATGGGGATTGAGTGGGAGATGTAAGGAGAGGTGACAAGGTAAACATGTCGGGCTGCGAAATGACCCATGCAGCATATGATCACAGCTGGCAGGGCCACAGGGCAGCATATGGCAGGGTGGGTGAGGGTGGCTGTGCTGCATAGATGTGCTCTACAAGATTTGGGCAGAGCCTGAGTATGAGGGCTCCAGCATAAGCCAAAGCTGAAAGGCTGATAGGGATGCTGCTGAAATCAGAAAGTAGAAGTCAGTGGCAGAAGCTGGGCTGGAAACAACACAGAATGGGATTGATGGAGCAGCACCCTACCCTCTGTAGATGCTCAGGATCTACAGAGAAGCATTAGGAATGATTTGCATGTCTTTATATTGCGAAATCACCTGGGAGTTATTCACATTTAAATAAACGAAGAGATACAGATTTACAGGTATAAGTCACGTGTTTCAAACGTCATAATAAATACAGAATATATTCAGTCATTCTATACCACACACAACAAGTGTACAAATGTACAACCTAGAAGACGAGACAGAAATACAAAAGATACTCTCATGTCATCTCATTTCACAAATCTCTGGTAACATGAGCTCAGGTGATTGAAGCATTTGGCAGGACTGGACACATCCACTCTCTTGTTTATATAGAGGCATACAATATGATACTCAGTCAACTTATGGTTAAGGTTGTTACATAGACATCTTTCTGTGCCCCAAAGGACAAACTCATACATGTTCACATAAGGCAAATCTGTCAGATTCTATTTGCCTCTGAAGTATGCAGCTTTATACTCTCCTCGATAAGGAGTGCTCTTGTTTTCCTTTCAAAACATGTATAAGTAGTAAATCCAATCATAGAGCTAAAACTCACTTAACATACATTTAGAAATGGTAAGACACATTAAAGACTGAAAATTATTTGCAGTGTTGCTTTTCAAACACAAAACAGTTGAACTCAATTTTTTTTTCAGTCTAATTTCCAGTAAGACATCCCAGCTGAGACCTGGCTCTTGACATGTTGACAAACACACACTTTCACAAGAAATGTTTGCTCTCTTCATGATGCCTGACACAGGTCATCAGGAGGGGAACTGGGGGAGGAAGAACTTTGTTTTGCAAGATGCAAAGCTTCCTGGCCTGCCTCCATCAAAGCCTTCAAAATGTGCTAGTGAGAAGGAGAATTAGGCTGAGTGGGACTCTGATGTACTGAAGGTGACACACGCATTTAAGGCAAGCTGATAGAGCAGAACACGTTGCCAGAGCATAAGCCTCTATCTCTTGAGCTCTGCAAAGCAGCAGAATTTGCAGTTCTCATTCTCTTCAGGAGACAGTCACCAGGGGGCAAGATACATTGAAGTAGCACTAAATCACAGCGATTATTGTGGAACAGCCGTCCCTTTTCATGAGTCTGTAGTTACACAATTCAAAGGATAAGTACAGGCAAGTGAAAATATTAATATTTTACTGCTCTTTGATCTCCTCTTAAAAAGCAAAAATAAAAGGCAATCATCTGGCTTAGGGCCAGAAAGATGATGTCTCTGAGATGGCTCTTTATGCCCATCTCCCAAGCAGTGCCAAGACTCACGCTATTTCAGAGGAGGAAAGAAACATTCACACTTTGCAGAAAGCCATGGCTGCAATATGTGACTTGGAGCAGTGCTTGTTGCTATCTCAGTATAGCACAGCTTTACTCTGCAGATGTGTCGCACCATTTTGCCAGAAGGTCATAAACTGTAATTATTTCAATTGCTTATAAATTAAGCTGTATTTTATTAACCTCCTCTTCAGTCTAAACTGGTATTTGGTGAAAATATTTCTATTTGTGATAATTTATTAGCTCAGCGGGGCAAAGTCCCCCAGGATGTGTCTCATTTCTGCCTGGTGCATCTCCCACACACCTGCTGCTCCCCCACAGCACCCCTCATTGTAGCCAGGGAGCAAGAGGAATCCTTCTGATCATCCACAGTTTGGCTCTGCCTACTCACCAAAGACTGGACTATATCGTTAGGTTTTCCATCTGCCAGACATGGCTTTCTGCTTTTATCAACACTGGTCTTATTTCAGATCAAAAGACATGAGAGGACATGGTGTGAATCTCTTAACAGGATGCCTGAGGTCTCAATACCGCATGGGACATGTACGTCAGCGAAAGTCCATCAAGGCAGTGTCCACAGCCCGCAGGATCACAGTCCTCCTGCACTCACACACATGCAAACTGTGGGCTTCACCTCTGAGGTATGAGTGGGAAAAGGACTTACAGAGCAAAGCTCCTTCAGAAATCCCTGTGCTCATTTGCATCTCATGGATGCTTCTTCCTCTTGAGAAGCTATACGTCACTGTGGAGGCTCTTTGCTGCCAAACCCTCCATATGTGCTGCAGTAAGGCAGAGCTTCCACCGGATTTATCACACTGTCTGATGATTATTCAGACACCTCCAACAGAAACTTCTTAGTCTGAGCAAATTCCTTTTACGGCTGAGAATATTGTTAGTAAGCAGAGTTCAGTTTATTAAAAAAGAAAGAGCCAACCAACCTCTAGGTAGCTTATAATGCAGTACTTCTGAGGGCTGTTCATGCCACAGGTTGATGAAGCTGTTAATTGCTTGCTGCGACCCAGGAGAAGGTCCCCAATAGCTGGGTGGCAGGATCCAGCATCACAGTCATCCTGAGCATGCTGGAGTCTTATCAGCACTGAGAGCAAAAGAAGATCAAAGAGCGACTAAATGGCTTTGTGTACCCAGCAGGATTCTCCAGACAAAATCAGTTAAATCCCAACATCAGCAGAAAACGAAATTATTCTTTGCTGTACTCCTTTTACCCTTCATGACATAATTTGGTAGAATCTTGAAGAGCTTTGATAATGAACACACTTGCTGTAAAATCATTATAAGAAATACAGCTAGCATATTGCAAATCTATGATAAAACTGAAATTCTCAGCACATTATTGCACAGTAAACATGCCAATCTGCTATGTGCAATAATTTATTATGCTTCCTACCCTGGCATACCCATAGCCAGCACTCCTGCAGTAGAATCACCAGCATTTTGATTGTCTCTGTGAGCAAAGACAGATTTGGATTAATTCTATTGATTTCTGTTGATTTCCAAGTGCTAACGGTGGAACTGAGACTGGGATTGATGTATTGATGACAGGGGTCCCTCAGATTTTCTGATGATTTACAATGAAACCCCATGTCTGGTCCCAGAACCCTCTGTTCAGACCCCATGGAATTACACATTAATTAATATTTTTAATTTAATTTAAAATAAGTTTTTAAATAATCGATTTATTAATAATTAATAGTCACATATTGATTAATAATTAATTAATGATTACACAGAATAATTCTGAATTCTTTAAATAATTTCAGGATCTCTTTTGGTGCATTTTGCCTGAAACAACTTTAAATATTTTCCCCCTTACGTTAAGACTTCCCTTACAGGGCTTGTTCTTTTAAACAAGTTCTATCCTGAAACCCTGAATAGGAATGGGCACCTTGGAGGCTTTATCTGTTCAATTTTACCTGGCTGAACTTGTTATAAAAAGTGTAGTTAAAAAAACCTCCAACAATTGATACAAGAAGATCCCACAGAACACTAGAAACAGTCATACAATTACAGCAGTAAAAATGCAGTATTTTACAGCCGGATTTCAGTTTATGGCTTAGGCTATACTTCACATGATGAGTGACACTTGTCTCTTTAGGTATAAAGCAACACATAAGTTTGGTTAGTCAGCTCTTCTTTATTTATGCAGATCCCTGCTCTTTATTTGTTAGCAGATATTGATTGCCCCTTTCAGGGCCTGATTCAGACTCAGTTACAACATGCATTTTTCCTTTGTACTTAAAAGATTCGTATCACTCACAGCTCCTAGGCAGAATAGTGGGAAATAAGTACCCATTGTCACATGTGTCTTGATGTACTTAAAAAAAGCACTCTAACTAAATCTTGCAGAGATGTGTAAATCACATGATAACATTCCAACATCAGTCTGAGTAACTATAACATCTGTACTTACTGAGGTACAACAGGATGGCCAGCCCCAGCTTCATGCCTCCCATGAAACTCAAACTGGTACTGCTGCAAGAGAAGAACTGGTGGGTCACTTGGTGCTCCGCCTCACCAAGGTAAGTCTACACACCCTTGTGTGCAGGCTTACCCAGAGCTAGCCTTTAGTAAAGTGACAGTCATGACAAAAAATATGAAAACAAAAATGAAGCCCTGGCTTTGATTTTGTTGTAGCAAAAATTTCTCATCACAGAAATTTCTGCACTGAAACCAGGATGAAAGCAGAGGGACATGTCACAAAGGCTGTCGGGGAAGACTGAAAACACATTCACACTTAGTGTAAAATAAAAACATAATGCTATCAGCAAAAATGTTATAGTATTCAAATACCATCTATTTAATCTTAACTAGATTCAGCATGGCTGTTTGGAGAAGTCTAACTCCTTCTCTAGAGGTTCTTATTTCTTTTCATTAACTTAAAACAAAGACTGCAGTCCTAATGAAGATGCCACTGAGAAATGCCTGATGTCAGGTGTTATGAATTTTGGCAGAGACAAGATTACAACCACATCTTATAGTGAAGAAAATCAATGCAAAAAACTCATATGAGGGAAACTAGAGCATGAACTCAGTGGAGGTTTTACTGTGGCATTTACTTCATACCCATTCTCTTTCTGCTTACCAGGAGGAAAGCAAGACTTGCCACCACAAAATCACTGCTGGAAAAACAGAAGTCAGACATGGATATAAAAGACAATCCAGCATCCTGCCACCAAGTAGAGCTCTGAAACAACAGCCCGCTCCCCATCTTTGCACCTTCCAACTCTTTCTCCACCTGTAGGCACCAGTGAGACCAGCACGCTCTGATGCAGCTGGAGTTGCTGGGGCACCCCTGTGTGAGTATGCCCAAAGTGCCACGTTCTGGCTCCATTCTTGTTCCTCACCTTCATACAGCCATTGCTGTGCTAAATGTGCCAAGATGAAACACCCCCCGCCCTGAGTACGGGCAACAGAAGTAAAGGCATTGAAAGTATTCCAGTAGACTGCATGTAAGTTTGGTTCATGCAGCTTTATACAACCGTGACACAGCAGCCATACCTAGATGGCTATTTCAGCAACCACAGGTAGGGAAAGCTACCAAGGATCACCAGCCTTCCATGCTGCTTCAGCTCCTCTCACCTGCCACAACCACGGACAGCCTGGGGTGTGACAGGGAGACAATGCCAGTGAGCATGGAGCAGCTGAGCCTGGCTCCCAGCTACAGAGAGAGCTGGTGGTGGAACCAGTGTTTGAGCAAAACCATTCAAACAATTTCCTGTTGCATTGTACTTTAAATTTTATACTCTGTCATAATAATAGACAGACTCAGAGATGACTTAAGCTGCAACCACTGTGATAGCACTGCAGTGAGTATAGACATCCAAGGTAAAAATAATCCTGGTAGGTACATGTTCCAGTCACTACATTAACACCGTGATGTTCAATACCAATGATATTTTTTAAACATGACTCCCTTTAACAGAGAAACAAGGACTGGCCAAACCCCAACATACTTTAGTTTCATGCTTAGTAGAAAAATTAAATATTGAAGAGGTCTTACCTGGAAATGAGCACAACTGACTGAGGAAAGCAGGCAAAGGCATACCTGTGTGCTTCAGCTAAAGAAGATAGCACGTCCCCCGAGGCACCAAGGTGGAGGTGAGAATGAGACCCAGCCTGCAACCTGCCAAAGGCTTGATTTGTGAACTCTTTCTGACGGAGCTTCTGGCATCAGCAAATATGTGTGCAGTGAAAGAAAATTATGACAGGTTAAGTTCACAGCAGAAAAGTTCATGCAACTGAAAAGGCTGGGATTCTTAAAGCGCTGGCAACGACTATTTAACTGTTTAATTAATCAACTGCTGGTCCAGTTTGCGATCAGACATCAAAGTCGTGGCACTGACTTATCTGAACATTAGTTAGAATGGACAACTCCTCCCAGCAGGGCTGCAAATGGTGTGGAAGTGCTGATTTGGTGTTTTGCATCCGGTACAAAAGCAAAAATGCTGATGTGGGGTTTTGTGCCATCCACACAGGTGCAATCAGATGAGGATCACACCTGAAAGATGAGATAGCACCTGTGTGGACATATGGAGCCAGCTTCAGGTTAGCTCAAGCTCTGGATCCCCGCCAGGAGCACTAGGTTTTTTTCAATTTACAGCTAAAGACAACACAGCAACTTGAGTCGCAGTCACCACATCTCAGCATAATCTTTGCCTGTAACTGCCTCCAGCAGCAAGCATGGGGAAGGGTGGTGTGCGGAGTACAGTGTGGTCATGGGAAACATGGTGATGGAGGAACTTTAAAATGGCATTCACCAGCTCATGCACAGAACTAGCCACTGGTTTTTGGTGCCTTTGTTGAAACCTGTGGCACTGAAGACTGTGCCAGTCTTCAGAATGGCAGGTTGTGTTTGGTACACATTCTTAGTTGTGGTATATTTGTTACCAGTTCTCCTGTGCTTGCTTGTAATGCTTAATTCACGATTGCCTGTAAAGTACCATCAAACCCTCAAACAGAAGGTTTTCTGTATGTGCAAAATATGTTTTATAAACTAATCATCACTTTTCTTTTGGTAGCTCCTATTCTTTCAGGAAAAAATAAATACACATGTTCTTTAATCCTATTGCATGCTCAGTATGAAGTGTCCTCTGCCATTACTACGACTGTTCACTCCAGCAGGAATAATTCATATACTTTGATTTTCTAAAGTCATTTTCCTCAAGTACATATGGAATTTACTTGTGGGAGACATTTTTCAGGCTAATTTAATCTACATTTTTTTGTATTCGTTCACAATTAGTTATCGTACAGATGGTTTATATTTAGTGTATTTCAAGATTAAGAAATAAAAGACTAAATAATGTATTAAGATATTAATTTTCCTTTTTATGTGTAAGCCCTATGTCAAATGCTCTCTGAAAGAGTAACATGTAACTGAAGAAGGTATTACCATCATGATGCTACTAAATTATAGAAGGGTTGACATTTTATTAGCATATTTGGTAGGGGATTCAGATTTTGTTACAGAGAAGTTATGTGAGAAGTAAATATCAAGGAAGATTTATTTGCAGAATATAGATGGTCCTGTGTTTTGATTTATGTAGGACTCCAAGCAAGAGGGAGGTTTTAAACAGCTTGAGGCAGGGATTAAGAATCTTCTTACTTGCTTTAATCTCTCCACTGGTAGAGGATCTGGATTTATAATGCATCACTTGTCCCATGCTGGCTGGAGGGTAGATAGCATTGGTGTGTGAGTTTTCAAGTCATCACAGGTCCTATGGTTGTCATTTCTTAAGCCCAAGGCATATCCGTAACACACACAAAGGGCATGAATTGCTAGCACTTCAGAGACACCAGCCAGCAGGGAGGGAAGAGGACAGGGGTAGAGGTACCGGCCCCGCTTCAGAGCCTGGCCCCAGGGTGCTAGATGATGGGAAGCTGGCACAAGCCCCTACAGGTACACATTTTCCTCCAATGGACATTCGGAATGAGAATGTCTCCTTGGGATATATAGATTTATTCCCTTGTAATAAAAATGTGAAAAACATTAGAAAAAAATAAAAAATAATTGCAGCTTTCCTTAATGTTTCAATAAGAAATAAAATCACTTGAGCCTGGGATTATCCTAGCTGAGGACAGATGCCTGTACTGTAAGAACTTTAGTGTACTGAGATTAATGCCATCCATTAAAAATTGGCCAAAACCATAAATGAAGTCAAATGGTCCAAAAAGCAAAACCATCTTGCTACATAACTCTCCTCTTTTGTTTCTTCTCTCACTTCTTCAAGAGTATCTTACCCATAAAGTGAAATTTCTCTATGGCAAAGACTGCATACTTTTTGGTTTTCTACACATTGGGAGAATGTATCCCTAAACAATAAAACCAGAATGAAGTATAAGCTTACAATAAAATACGTATTTTATTCAATAAATCTGATCAGGAGAGTGCTCAGGACAGCAGAACATGCTGCGGAGCTCAGGGGCAGGGGGAGAGTGAAGCTACCACGTCCCTCAGCCTCCTTGCCTCTGCATCCCACCAGCTGGCTGCTCCTCCATATATTGCCTCCTGGAGCAAACAGCTGCTTTTAAAACCATAGTTAATAATTATTTACAAGAGCTTTTCCACAGTTCAAAAGAATGTAAAGTCTACTTATAAATTCTAAGAAGCTTTTCATTTTCTAACAGTCACAGCATACCATGGTACCTGTCACCTTTTGTATGTTTCAGGTGTTTGAAGTCTTTGGTTTTTCCAGCACAAACAAGAAATACAGTTTCACCTTGACTACTCTCTCCTTGGCAGGCATAGCATTGCTGATAGTAGCAATCACACTACAGACAAAAAAAAAAGACAAGAGCGGGTTTGTTTTAAAATATTAGTGTAATTTTCAAAGTGCTATTCAAGATATGATATTTCATGTTGTTTCCTAAGGTCCTGACATTTCCAAACTGGCAGTACAATTGGCAGGATGGGAAGTCTGTCACATACCTTGTTGCCATCTCATGTTTACGCAGAATCGAGGAGTTCATGCAGTACAACTGGACAAGGCTGTTTCTTGGAACCTTCTCACATCAGTAAAACAAAAGTTATTGTTTTTTTCTACTTTGCATTGCTTTAATGGCCTATTAATCAGAAATAATTATTCTCCCTAAATTCAAGAGAAAATATATTATTGTGTATGGAAACACAGCAGAGTGGACTAGAAAGTCAAAAAAAAGAAAAGGAATATGCTTAGGAAGAAACAACTGAAGACACATACAAGGAAAAGGAAGCAAAAGAGCTTTTTCAACCTGCACAAGGTGCTGCAGCCTGGTTCTTCCCCCTCGTCTTCCCTCCCAACTAGACCTTCCGGATGACCCCTAAGCCTGCTTCACCCTTTATCAAGCTTGGGGGTATTGACAAACTCCATTACCATTACCTAGCTGTGCCTGCTATGGGACTGCACCCATCGGTGCCATGGTGCATAGGATCAGAGGCACAGCAGTACTGATGCCAGGTACTTTGACAAAGGCTGATGCCACAGCACCAGCAGTGGAGAACTGTTAGATCAGCACAGCCATATGATGAATCAGAACTTGTAGAAGCTCCCAAAGGGGCTTGTTCCCTTACCACAGTCCTTGCAAACAGTCTTTCCCTCCTTGTGCCGGTAACCAGGGTTCCGCAGGGCTTGGATATAGCCCTGCTTTTTGCTTTGTACAGTGTCAGGATAGCGATGGCGAACTTTCGGATATACTTTTCAAGTGATGATTTATTATACCTGAAAAATAAACTGAAAAAACCCCACGGAACTGGCACCTCCTTGATGAAAACGGCCTTCCAGATGGGAACACAAAGCAACATCCAGCCTGGGGAGGCACAGATAACCCTCCTCCTTGGGATGACCTGCACTTTTCCTGTACAGAGCAACATTTCCACAGCTGTTTGGAGAAGCTCTGTTGGCTCCACTACGGATTTCGAGACATCAACAAAGACCCAGACTGAAGAAGTGCTTCATCCTGGAGTATTTGCTCCTATGGGCTGTCAGCCACAGCTGCCTGGGTCTTTCTGCTGCATCTCTATGGACCTTCCACAGGGGAATGAAGGAAAAGTACACCAAAGAAGGTGGATCTCCCCTTCGAAGCACACTCTCTGGGTTCCTGTCTTTATTTGGCCCCATTAAGTCCACATACAAGTTTCCTCTGTGATTATCAAGAGAAAATTGCATTTTGAGGCTTTAATGGAAGTGCTGTAGGCTACATATATATGCTTCACAACTGTAGGAATTAACCATGCACTGTTTCTCTTCTAAAACAGGGTCTCCACTAAAAAAAGGAGAGTTGTATCAAATTTGCAGAAGTTAAGCTATATTTATACTGATGACTTTATTAGGAATAACCTAAAGTCTCTGCAAATAAGACTACTGGAAAATATTTTTAAAAGCCAGTGTCTGCTTCGCCCATCTCACAGTTTAGCTACATGGAAAGGTTTGCTTGTCTGGGCACTGTTGCTCATTTCAAGCTGCTCAAGCTAAGGTGCTTCATATCAGTCACACAAAATGGCTAATTTAAAGACAATTTGACCAAAGATTTTTCTGGAAAGACATTTCTTCAAGAAAACAAAACCTGCAAAGTACATACAACACAGGCCAGAGAGTATGGTCCTTCCAGCTCTGCCAGCAAATTGACGTGAGCAGCATGAAGAACAGTTGTTGAATTCAATCTACCTATATGCTTTTAAAGAGTCAATCATACTTTGTTTTAAAATATCAAGCTGTATTTTGGCAAATAAATAAAAGATCAAAGAAACCCCTTAATAAGCCACAGATTAAAATTCTATTATAGGTTTGTAGAATTTAAGTACAATTTGTATGAGGACAATACACACAGAGCTAGGATAACAGTAGCAGTTTTCCACAATAGCCACTACCCTGCAATATAAAATCATGAAGCTTCTCAGTGGAAAGCTTTTCCCACAACAGTATCTGTTAATAGGGCATAACAGTGCTTTTATTCTGCTACAATGGTCTCTGTACTGCTGAAAGTGCTAAGAAAAGATTGTGCTATTTTTATTCACCCAAATTTCTGCAGCAACGTTCTGTTTAAAAGTCCTATTATTAGATTTCCCATACCTGTCAGCTTAAATTATCCTAAGTATTTTTCTCTAGGTTAAAGTAAGTCCTTCTGCAACGGTTAAATGGATGTTTAGAAATTATCCTGAGTGCAGAGAATCTCTCTAGCCCTTGAGGAACCTTTGTGGCCTACTGGCTGAGAAACATTTTGCTCCCAATGCAGAAACCTTTCAAACCTTTCACACCTTCCATAGTGCAGTCTGTTTGGGAACTAAGATATATGTTTGGGTTGTTTTGTTTGGGCATAAACAAAAAACAGGAGATCACAAACAAAAAAAAAAAAAAAGGAAACAACAAAGGGAGAGAGTCAATTCCACAAGCTCCCAGAAACACCCTAGGAAACTGGGACCACCCGGAGGAGAACCTGACAGACAGAAGATGACAGCTTCAGTTTGAGGAGAGGAAAACAGTGGAAGGAAAAATGTGTCTGCTGTAAGACAATGGCAATGGCAGCAGCTGCAAAAGCATCCACTGCAGAGCCACCAAAGCCTGGTGGCTAGAGAGCTCCCATGGGAGCCACTGCTTCCAGTCCAGTTGGAAGCACAAAGTGAAACCAGCTCTTCCACTGTCCTGGGAAGTGTCCAAACTACTGGTCTCAAAAATGAAAGCCTGCCCTCAGAGTTTCTCCTTTATTTTTACAATAACTACAAACTTAAGTATAATTGGAATAAAATAATTTTGGTTTGTTTTGTTCATTTGGGTTAGTAAAAGTGAGATGGACTTTTCTTTCTCATTATTTTGTTGGCTAGAAGAAATAGTTTCTCATATAATTGGAAAACAAAAGTTGCACAAAATCACTAGAAATCCAAGGAAGTACATTTAGACTTGTAGAAATGAATAAGCTTCAGGAAGCTGCAGAAACAAAGATGGGTACAGCAAAATAACTGAGAAATCTGACATTTTCCATCTGGAGTCACCAACATGTGTTCTACACATCATGTCTGGCTGTGCAGCACAACAGCACTCTCACATGGCCCCCTTCTCTGTGGTCACCCACAAGGTCCCTGGCTGAATTAGACAGCAAGTGCAGACAACAGGAGACGGGCATTAGACGAACCAGAACTCAGGCAAAAGCCTCAACAGTTACACACACCTTCTTTTGCCTAACCTGGCAGTATAAACAGCTAAACTGACATTTTGGAGATTGTCCATTTTCAGTTGCGAATGGAACCTAATACAAAGGCTTCTTGGGGAGTATTTAAATCTATCAACATATACATGTTAATTACCTAAAAGTATGATAGAATGATGGCTGGCTGACTATGAGCCATTTAATTTTATCTGCGTCTATCCTGTAACATCTGGAATCTGTACAAACACAGGAAGCATCACACATAAGTCACACATAAAATAAGTGAGGGGAATGATTAGATTTTGTCATGGATTCTAACAACATAAACAGTAGCACAGCAATAATTGCATGCTACTGGTGTATTGATTAATATAATTTGCTCAGGATAAAGTACATATAACCTCTGCTTTATCTTTCCCTCAAGTACTTAATAATACAGGATGGGAGAAAGCCAGAAAAATTAATGTCACTCTTCATTTTCTTGACATCCCCTTTCATGTGGAAAGGAAGTGCTGTCACCAGCAGGACAGCTAGGTATGATGGGAACTTAGCCAAGCATAGAAAATGTCAGCAGCAAGCCTGGAGAAGGAAATACCTCTTGCTTTCAAACACTATTACTGAGGTAGCTCCATTTCAGCAGAAGGGAGCAGGAAGCAGTCTTCCGCTTGCTAACCATCCATGCAGGACACATTTCAATAGCAATTGGTTTGCTTGTGTTGCCAATACTTCCTCAACAGATAGTTTGTGACTATAACCTGAGCTCCCAGCAATGGAATCAAGGGAGTAGGTGTCAATGAACACCAAGCCAGATTGCACTTCAGAGTTCCTGCTATATCTTAAAGGGTAAAGCAACCTGCAGCAGAAAACAGGGTAGAAGAGAACTGGAGCTTCAGGGAAGCCAGGGTCAATTTTACATTGGGGATTGAGAGGGTGGGAGAGAGAAGAAAAGCAGCTCATTCAAGTACCCTGTCAGAGAAAAGACTTTTGAGAAGGTCCAGTTAATCATAGGCACACAGGCTGGGGAAGAAAGACATGGAGAGAGCTGGGCAGGGGATTGCAGAGATGTTGAAGGTTGCAGCTAGAATTTGTGGCTTAGTCAGATGGACATGAAAGAAGTGCCATGCGCTAGGAGTTTGGGAAAAAAAGTATGGTCATGCAGGAATAGAGGCTGAAGCAAACAAGAGCTATCCACAGCTGTGGCCACAGGGTCTCCATGCACTGTGTGCAGGCAGGTCTGTGCAGAACACAATATCCGTTTAAAGAGTTGGCATGCACTGGACCTACCTGGCATGTTGAGGTGCTCATGTAAGAGTATCTTGACCCACTCAGAACACCTTGCAGAAGTGTCCTGAAAATGAATTGAAACCCTGGTGACTGCCACATTACACTTACAATAGATGCTGCTTAATTGACAGTTGTTATTTTTGCCAGGTTCAGCTCCCACCAGTCATATTCAGATTGTTGCAGAAAGCAACAGGCACGATAAAAATAAATAATAATTAAAAACAAAATTTCACCACTAAAACATGGAGTTAATGTTCTTTATTACTAAAATCAGAACAATATTCTTACAAAGTAAAACCTTTCTAGCCATTTGCAAGATTTTATTGGAACCTGTTTGGCCTGGCAGAACATCAAGAGAATAATTTTCAAGAAAACTCTAAAGATTTATTTCTTATAGAGTCCAAACAATTAAATGTACATACTTACAGAATCATAGAATAGTTAGGGTTGGAAAAGACCTTAAGATCATCTAGTTCCAACCACCCTGCCATGGGCAGGGACGTCTCACACTAAACCATGCCACCCAAGGCTCTGTCCAACCCGGCCTTGAACACCACCAGCGATGGAGAATTCACAACTTCCCTGGGCAACCCATTCCAGTGCTTCACCACCCTTACAGTAAAGAACTTCTTCCTCATATCCAATCTAAACTTCCCCTCTTTAAGTTTGAACCCGTTACTCCTTGTCCTCTCACTACAGTCCCTCATGAAGAGTCCCTCCCCAGCATCCCTATAGGCCCCCTTCATATACTGGAAGGCTGCTAGGAGGTCTCCACGCAGCCTGCTCTTCTCCAGGCTGAACAGCCCCAACTTTCTCAGCCTATCTTCATACGGGAGGTACTCCAGTCCCCTGATCATCCTCGTGGCCCTCCTCTGGACTTGTTCCAACAGTTCCATGTCCTTTTTATGTTGAGGACACCAGAACTGCACACAATACTCCAAGTGAGGTCTCACAAGAGCAGAGTAGAGGGGCAGGATCACCTCCCTCAACCTGCTGGTCATGCTCCTTTTGATGCAGCCCTTACACAGATTTCACAGTGAGTTTGGGGGACCCTTGTTCTGCTGATTAAGCACCAACTTACCTGCCTGCTACCAGTATATTTGTAAAACCACAAGGTTCACCACAGCTTGAACATTTTAGATAGAACATTAGTAAGACTATGTCAAGTTTGTCACTATTTAGGAATATCCTAGTATTGACATCATTTCACATAAAGCTTATTTAGACCTCTCCCTAACCCTGAAAAAGACTTTAGTGACTTTTATGCCATTAACAAATAGCGAAGTCTCTTCCTCTACCACAGGCTAATCTTTCATATCCCTCCACTATGCCACGTAACAATATTCTGCAGGCAGCCCTGCAGAAGCCGAAATCCTTCCCGCTATCCAGGTTTTTAAGACCAATTATACTTTTCAAGACTAAACTTTATGCTGGGACACAGCACACTTGTAGCAAAGAAGTAAAGAAATATGATTATTTGTGCATACAACTTCAAAGAAGCTTTGAGAGACCTATTTATTAATGGTCATGTGTTTTCTTTAGGAAAACTATGCTCCAAAGAATGGAAAACAGAACATCAAAATCAAAGAAATACTGATGCTCACAATGCACACTAGTGTAAGTGTCTTTGTCTCCTGATAGTTACTGGCCTTGTGCTGACTGTTCAGAAAATTAAAGAAACCATTATGTGAAAGGATTAGTGGCTTTATGTAACTTGATAAATTATAAAAATATTTCTATTTTGTAATCATGTTCTAACTACTAAAAATAGCCAAGAGGTGATAGATCAGGATTTATTACTAACCTGACATTTGTCATCTAGAGAGGAATTCACTCTGTGACGGATGTTCCCTTCCCCCCCCCCCCCCACCATACAATCCAACAACAACATATAGGAAATCTCTGCTGAATGAAAGACATGACTTCAAACTGGTTTTCTGTCTACACCAAACAATTTAAATTCTTGCTAAAAGAAAAAAAAAAAAAAACAAACAAAAAAAAAAACCAAAACCCCAACAGGATTACACTGCAACGTTTTAACCCCAGTTTCCACAGTACTTCGCTGAGTACAGTACTTATCCCACCTCCCTGTAAGAGAAGAATGTGCCTCATGCAGCAGCTCTATAAGTTGTATTTTAAATGTTAGTTGACACAAATATTGAAAAGAAAAATTAGAATTAACTTATCTTCAAAAAAGATTTTGTGTAAATTATTTTGGAGTATGGATTAAAACAGTGGTGATTCCATAGAATGAAGCTGTCCCACTTACACAAGAAATTAATGGCAAATAGGATCGTTTCAGGCAGCTGAAGTGGCTTTAACGTATTTTTCTTTTCAGTAAGGTGGATTGCTGTGCTTTTTGAGACCCTATGAAAAGAAATTTTCATGAAAATAATTTTTAAAAGGGTCTCTCAAAAGGCCAGAAGTGGGACACGAAAACAATGCAGAATAGAGACCAAGGCCTTCTTCCATCACCACATTGTTTTTATTTAAACCAGCTACAGAGATGCCAAGAAAATAGAAGACCATAAATAAACACCACCGTGATAACCACTTACATCCCTGCATTGCAATTGCAGCTCCTACTCATGGAGGCACAGTAACTCCATCCAGGTTTTGGGTAAGGAAATGGCACCACTGGGACCACTGCTGCATCGATGGGGGCAAGACCTTGCCTGCCCTTGTGCCTCCACCGAGCTCACTGGCACAGGGTTACCTCACAGGCAGAACACAGAGCCGTGTGGCAACTTGGGACGACAGAAACCGCTTTTAAGCGTTAGCTAACGTAGGGGACGTACAAACGCCGAAATCCTCGTCTGATCAGCCAGCCTTGCCGCCTGAGGAGCAGCTGTCAGGCACAGCCACCCCGAGCTAAAAGGCGGGAACAGCGGCTCCGCAGCGAGCGGCAGCGCAGACGACCCCGCTACCTCAGAGTCTGGGGTGCACCCAGCGCCTCCCGAAGCTGGACCGCAGCACAGGGCGGACACTGGCAAGAAACAGCACGGCCACAGGGCAGGCGACGGAAGCGACCGGCTCCCGCAACCCGGCAAGGCAAGACGGGCACAGAGCTAACCCGCCAGCAGCCTCAGGTCCCCGGCTCTTGCGAGCGTGCTGCCTTCTGATTGGCAGAGGGCACCTCCCGCCCCCATCACCGCCCGGCGTCTGCTCTGGAGCCTGCTCCCCCTCATGGCCGCGCCTCAGCGCCCTAGCTACCGTGGCGGCTGCCCTTCACCATCCTCCTTGCCCCAGCAGAGGACCCATTCTTCTCCCAGCTCTCACCGCTCGTCCCTAGGGCTGATTTTCTTTCCCTCCACCCACTTTCCAGCCACTCCCACCCCCCTCATCTCCGTACTTGCTCTCCTGCACCTGTATTTCCTTCTCCTTCCTAAATGCCGCCTCGATGCCTCCATGTTCCGGTAAAGCGGCTGCTCGCTCCCCACACCCCTGCCTCGCCTGACCCCCTCCGCGCTGCTTTAGCCCCTACGCGCCGCCTAGGCTCCCCCGGCCGATCCCAGCCGCTCCTGCTGCCCGTTCCGTTCCGCTCGCCGTTTCGCGTTAACGGCTTCAAAGTGCCTTTTCAGCTGCAGCGAAACACCTGAGCAGGCGACTGCAGCAGCAGCAAACGATGGGGTTTGGGTTTAGCCTTGGAATGCTTTAGCCAGGTCTTCAGTTTTGTGTATCCTGCACACGGCTTCCAGCATGTTAACGCTGAAGTGTATTGAAGTTCGGGGGGGCATCTGTGAATGTTTACATTTCCTCTTCTTTGGGCTACCATCTCTTTTACCGTCTTTGATGTCAATGAGCTTCATAGCCTAATATTTCTGGAATTTATTTTTCTCTGTCCTGCTTCAGTTGTGGTTTGACATATGAGACAGCTTCTGTGGTTTCTTCTCTTTGCACACATCAAGGGACTTCATAAATTCATAAAAGTTTAGAACTGCTGTTTTTTGGGGGGAAAGGCAGCTGTACTTTTACACAGATGACTGCACTCAAGTCTCAGGGTGCTATGGGATCTTGTTAAATACCGATGTGAAACGAGGTGTGTATGTGAGGGGCAGCCCCTTGCCTCGCCTACATGGCTTGCAGTTGACAGCTGGGTTTCTCCCTCCTTCCCTGATCCCTTCAGGCTCCTGGCAGGTACTTGTAGGCTGCCATTGAGTCTGATCAGGAGAGCAGAAAACACACAAAGGCATAAGGTAAGGAGCACAGTCTGAATTAGGATAGTCTGGCATTTGATGGATGCAATATGATCACCGTTAATATTTTTTTAGCACAGTGAAGGCAAATTCATAGTGTCCGTGCAATGCAGTGTTCTCACTATATAATTTTCTCTATTTTTCTTAAATTCTGAAAAATGCTTACTGTGTTTTCCCTTGTAAGGACAAACCGCTGCAAGCAGTTTTGGCCCAAGCCACAAGATGTAAGAGGCAGCTCAATGCAGAATTGAGTACCAAAGCCGGTTTTTGTCTGTGAGCCGATTCAGTTGCTTTAGTTCGTAGCCTGTAAGAACATCTGTTGAGCATCTCTGATGCACAGCTAATAACCAGATCTATTAGTTGCTCTTTCCAGGCCTCAGTGCTGACAGCATTTCAAGGGAAAATAGGGCTTAGCCAGCAAAATCCCTGGCTGCTGAATTATACCCTATGAGCACTGACATGTCAATTTAAGAGCTTTAAGTGCTGTAGCTAAAGCTTCCTGCTGTTTCTAAGATGAGGAAACAAATATACAGATAAATGTATTTTTGGCCTAGTTATTTCTTGCTTTTAGTATCATTCTCTCTCTCTCCCCCCCCTTTTTCTTTCTCTCTGATCCAACTGTTATTATAGTTGCCAAAATGATCACAACAGACCAATCAGTTCCTGTATGTTGAAACCCACTGCCTATCCCTAAAAAGCAAAATTTACTCTTTGAATCTGTGCTGTTTTCTCATTTGCAGGTTCCTTTTGTTCCCTAATGCTGTAGATATCCAGACAAAGGGGTTTCTTATTCAAATTTTATATACTTTTGCATGCTGCTTGAAACTCTTGTCATGGATCTACTTTTCCCTCTAAACCATTACAAAGAACAAATCTGTATGAATGCTGTGAAACTCATCACTTTCTGTGGTGCTGGGGTGTGGGTTTGATTTACTTGCCTCATCAAAAACACCACTGGAGTCTTCATTGTCTCTCTTTTCTGGTGTATGAATACAAATTAGTGTATATATATCTTTAAATCTTAACATGAAGCACTTTTCCTTGAATAACTTTGATGTCACTAACATGTTTGTATTTCCCAGAAGACATTGGAGAGCTCTCCTTTTGGCTGTAGTGCCTCGTGGCAGCAACATAAATGTAGCCCCATGGTAATGACTTTGCAAGTCTGGTTTGGTAGCAGCACAACTGTAAAGCCCCAGAGGGGACGCTGGCAGAGAGGATGAATTGCTGCAATTGCAAGGAAAAATCCGGAGATAAACTAACGCTGCTGTTACTAAGGGGTGAGGTTTGTGGTAAGAGGCAGCTCCATCAACACAGGGAGACAAATGGAGATCTTGGGCACAAGATCTTTTTTTTCACTTCAGTTCTGAAAACTGGCTTGTGAGCTTAAAATCTGTCCTTCCCCACTACTATAGCCCACTGCCTTGAATCCTTTTCTGCTGTAGAAAACCTAAGGAAAGATACTGCCTCTTCCCAAACATTGCCTGCTTTTACATCCACAGTGTCTTGGAACAGCAATACTGCTGCAAGCTCAGCTTACAGTGCTTTTGAAGGTACTTGATATGCATCACTTCAAAAGATCACTCGGTAACCTGCAGCTTCACAAATTCTTCTTGACACCCATTTTGCCCACTTCGGAGCAGTACGTTCCTCCCGTTGGAGTTCCTGCGCTGGCGGCGTTAGGCCCAGCGCCGCAGCAGCCGCAGTTCCCGAACCCCAGTCGCCTGAGGCATCCGCCGCGCCTCAGCACCGAAGGCGCCCAGCGTGCCGCACTCGCGTTACTGCGGGGACCGGCATCTGTTGGATCTACGGACGGGCATTTCCCTTGAGCCCACCCGGCTCCCCGCGCCGCCGATCCGCTGCTCCCGGAGACAGCACCCGCTGCCACTGCTGGCGGCGCATGCCCGTGGGGCTGCGAGCATGCGCGCGGACGGGGCGCCGCCGCTGCTCCCGTCGGCCTGCGCCTCCCGCCGGGCGTCGGTGGCGGAGTGAGCCCACCTCGGGCCACGCGCGCTGCCATGCTCGGCGTGGCGGGCGCCGAGCAGGGCGTTGCGGCTCCCTTCCCCTCTCCGGCCTCTCCCGCGGCGCTGCGTAACGGCGAGAGAAGCGAGAGGTAAGGGAAGGCGGCAGCGAGGTGGTCGGTGCGGCCTGTCCCGTCCGTCCCGTCCCTTGGCCGCCCGGTGCGGCCTGTCCCGTCCCGCGGCTGCCCGGTGCTTGCCTGCGGCCGCCTCAGTGCGACGGCTGCCGGGAGCTCCCGCAGCCCGCACAGGCGTGTGGGTTCCGAGCTGACGGCTGCCTCCTGAGGCCTTCCTCAGCGTGGCCAGCCGGCAGCGGTCGGCCGGCCCGGGGGGGGGAGTCAGGCGTGGGGCCGCTCCGCGGGTGTGGGTGTCGGTGCGGGTGTTCGGGCGCGAACCGGCTCCGGTCACGGCTTTGCTTCCAAGTTGTCCGAGTCAGTGAAAACTGCCCGAGCCCCTCAGGTGGGTCTGGGCTATGGATGCTATGGTTTTGAGTGGCGTTTGCGCTATGCTTTTTCTTTTCTTTTTTTTTTTTAATCTTATAATTTTATATATATGCACACATATAATTGGATATTGGATTAATAATATGTTACCTGGGTAGCCATAAAGTCAAAATTTTATACTTGGTGTTTTTTAGGTGTGTGTGGTGAGAGGGGTAGGGGGGAGGTATCAGATGTCTGTTGTGGTTTGTAACAGAAAGTGAGTCTGTGGGGTTAAAGAAATGAATGAACGAAGTGGATACTTCTAGCTAGATTACAGAAATCTGTATGCTTATTGATGCAGGATTATTTAGAAAGTTTCTTAGTAAAGTGCTCTCAAATTTTCTAGTTTCACTTCATGGAAGTGCTCCTTTCATATCATGTGATGTGCTCCTGCACATGTGATAGCAGAGAAGACATAAGGAAAATGAAGTGGTGCTAAATTCACTTTGGTGTAGGACAGCAGGCAATCCCATCCTGTGTCCCCTCTGTGCTAACAAGTGTTGTAGCTCCAGTTGTCGTGTCCAGGTAGCTGCTTTGCCATGTCTGTGCACCAGTTTTCCAACTTTTTCTTAAGCTACTCTGAATGGAATGGAGATAATTCTTAAAACACAATTATGTAGTGTAGTAAGGACAGCACCTTGCTTCTCTGTTGTTGTGTTGTTTTTTTTTTTAATTTGATGCTGTATAACCGAAATTCTGGTCCAGCACTTGTCTTCTCTGCTCACCTTAACTGTGGTTTCTTTCAATCTTCTGCAACACACACAGGGTCGTTTTGTTGGTCTCTGCAGGCTAACTTGACTGATGCTCCCACCAAATGCAGTCTATACCTTCTCAGTGGGTCTGAAGTGGATTTGTATAGCGAGGAGATTGCAGGCATGGGTCATAATACTTCACCTGTGAACTTCCATTTCCCATAAAGCCTGTTGCTTTGCTGTTGCACAGTACGGAGCCTGCTCAGCACCAGGGAGGGGCAGAGCAGGGAATAACTCGGGTAATTTCACTCGGACACTGGAGATGTGTTCTTGAAAGGGGAGATGAGGTAACAGATTTGTCTACAAGACAATGAGTACCCTCTTGCATGTTGGCAGTGTAGGTTAGCATGCCTCCTTGTTGTCTTTAAATAGGGAACAATAATATGATGTGTTCTCAGAATATAGTAAATTCACAATGGTTTTCGTAGCTTCAGAAGTTCTGGGTAAAGCGCAGCATTTCCTCAGAAGGAAAACAGCAGTGCCAACCTGTTAAAACACGCAGTGTATTGCTGGGACTGGGTTATGAGCATATTTTCATGATTTGGAAACAGTTTAAGAAAGTATTTCTTGGTCAGGCTGCTTTTCTCAGCATCCTGCTGCTTAATGTGTCAACAGCTCCAAGCAGAGCAGAGATCATGTGTGGTCAAAAAGGAGTCTGAAGGATGGAGCTAGGGTTTGAGACTTAATTTGCTTTGGGGGGCATTTTTATAGGGGAAAAAAATATGGATTTTATTATGGCCATAAAATTCCACAGCTGTAAAAAATGCTAAATGCACCTTTATTTTTCCTTTTTTTGTTTTGCTTTAGCACACATTAGCTGAATATTAGAGCTCAGAACAGTTTAACATCCTCCTGAGTTTATGCAGTCTATTAGATATTCCCTGCTAAGTCAGTGACTTCCATGCATTGTCAGGTCTGGTCAGCAAGCTTACTTCAGGACTGGGTTTGTTTCTTTGTTGAATTCTTATTGGTATGGGATATATTGAATTTTAACCATAGTAATTAAATGGTGCTGGATGCACCTGGAATTTAAGTAGCAGTGTCCAGGCCAATTTAAACAGTTTTCTTGAAGCAAGAGTGATCATCCACTTGCCTAGCCTGTGTTTCTTGGAAACATATTTCTTAGGTTTTAATTACATCATGATTGCTTTATAATTATAGATAGTTCTAGGAGTATCACTTTCATCTTGTAATCACAACAATTTATTCTCAAATCAGAGGGAATATATGAAGGAGGAGGTGGAGGAGTCTGCTGAAGATGAGGCGACTGAATCGTAAGAAGACCTTGAATTTGGTGAAAGAATTGGATGCCTTTCCAAAGGTTCCTGAAAGCTATGTGGAGACTTCAGCAAGTGGAGGCACAGGTAGGCCTTACTGGGGTGCTGCTGTGATTCATGTTGGCTGTTAGCTCGGTCCAGCATGCCCTGAGAGTAGAGAGTTCAACAGGAGGAAGACAGGCATCTCTCTCTGTTCACTTGAAAATAGCCAAAATTAGTTTCTTGGTTTCTTTTGTGGATTGACAGAGCTCATCTTCAAGTAGACATAGTCTCTTATCCAAGTAGATGCATTCGTCACTCATCTGAAGGGAAATTTTTGTGTGAAACTGGTGGGTGAGACTTCAACCAATGTAAAGGTTCACTCTAAAAACTTATAACCAGTTACGATTGGAAGAGCACTGTGCCAAGGCTGGAATAAAACTTTCTCACTTCTTGTCTTTGCTAAGCCCTTGTTTCTGGGGGAGACTCTGTCAGCGTGAGTTGAAATGCAGGTTGGATTCAACTCTGTGCTTTCATAAAAGAGGAAAAACATTCTCTAGAGGTGTTTAAGAGCTATGTTAAGCATCAGGATGAAAAGTAGCTTTCTAAAGCGTTCTGTCCTGAAGGTGTAGTTGATTTTTAAGAATAAGGAAAGCCCTTTGAAGAATTACAAACTTCAGTCCAGGGCATGTGCTTGTACTGTCCTTACTAGACACTTGAACTTCTCTCAAAAAGGTGTAGCTGTAAAAAGTACCTTTTCTATATGTATTTGAGCAGAAAATTGTGCGTTTAACTTGGGTTGGGTTAGAGGTAGCCTGATCTGCAAATGATGACTTCATCTGTTGGACTATTGGAATTGTTTGAAGTTAGATAGGAAACTGCTAGCAGTTTGAAATGGAAGATTAAAATATCTCATGGGCAATTATGTCTGAAACTCAGTTGAATAAAACGTACAAGAAGCAATTGCAATCTACAGATAAGCTTTTGAAGTCATTACGCCACTTGTAAAGTAAATATCACAAGGATCTGTATTACTTTGCTGTGTTTCCTGAATTGTGCTGTTAATAATTAAAGGATTATTGTATATAAAATAATCTCTAATAGTTGATGAAAAAACTCTTTGTTAATGTTAGTCCCAGCTCCTGAAAAAGCAAGTAAGTTGTTTTTATGTTGCAATTCACAGAAAAGCGATGATTGTTTAAAACTTCCTCTTTTTTGTAGTGTAGCACCATCCTTCAGAGAGAACCTCACTTTGGTGAAGGGTGCCTTAAGGATTTCTCTGCACCAGAAGTTGCTTTAGCATTGTTTGGTTTATCCCAGTAACCTTAAAAATGACAATATTGTATGGTCTTATTCTATGCCATTATAAAATCTGTATATAATATTCCTGTTTCATTCAGGATTAAAGTGCCAGGCTTACTTTCTGGTGTGATAGTGATGCAAAACATACCAAGAGTATTCTCAGACTTTCAATGCCTTCAAACCCATTGCAAAAGAAGTACTGGCCTCTCAAATAAGCTGAAACTCCAACTCTGGGGCTTGGAGAGCATCTGTCTTTGGAAACTCTGTAAAACTTTATCTTCCTGTTCAGATCCACTGAGACCTTTGCTCAGAATTGCTCAGAAAGCAGCTACATCTCTAGTTGTTTCCTTGTGGCTTTGGATGGACAGTATGGCTCCAGCTTTTCTGTTGCGTAGCTGGGGTGAGTCTGGCCTACTGCGATCTGAAAGGAAATTGGTAGCCAGAATAGTTCACTGTTTCTTGCATCTGCTTTCACAGTATGCATTGACACGAAGCTTTTCACGTATATGGTTGTTACACAGCTTCAGCTGAAAGCTGGAGATTGAAATGTTGCTGATCAATGCAACAGTCAATGGTTTCCATAGGACAGCATGTTTATTCCCATTGCTGCCACCTCTGTCTTGCCTGTAGACCTCTGTGTAGTGAGTTGAAGCCTGTGAACAATAGGGTGTTTTTTCTCAAGTTGGTCTTCACAGACTCCATAGAATACTCCACGTAATGGAAAACAAATACCCTGCAAATGGAAAACATATCCTATCAATAAGCTGTACAAATCACTACTGTGCTCTGTAACTGAAGGTTTTTTCCAATTTAAAGCTGTGATTTAATACAAGGGGTATAGCAGGTGCTTCTGAGCATCTCTTTCTGTGTTTCTGACTGTGGGTAGCAGGATGCTCTTTCCTTTGCACAGCTTTGCAAGTGTGATGAATAGGCTGCGTTGGAGATAAGTGATACACATATACCATTCAAACATACCAATTAGTTTTTTCTTAAAAACAATTTCAGATCAGTTTTTCACTTACTTAGCTGTTGGTAGAATGGATAGCCACGTGTTGCTTATGGCCAGAGGGAGAATTGTTTACAATACTGAGGTGGGAATCCTGACTGTGCAGCTGTACACCAGTAATACAATCAGGGCAGCTTTTTCTAACTGGACAGTGCATATATTTCTCTTGTCTGCTAGTTTCTTGGCTCTAAAACTAGATATAAAAATTTTGTTACAAAAGCTTAGGTTGTAGACAAGTGGAGGCTTGAAGGGACTTAAAGGTGCACCTTCTCCTTCTTTCATGCTTGAATTCCGTATTGTGTTTGCCGAGACCATCCCTGACATCCGTGGGCATTTTCTTTTATATGTGGAGGAGGATCTAGTTCCTAAACCTTCCACAGAGGGATTTCACAACCTCCCCATCATTCTAGTATTTGACTGTACTTAATATAAAAAGTTCTTCCTTGATGCAAAGGTAGGGCTTGTTCTTTTCTCCTCCCACATAAAATCAAATACTATTTCAAAAGTAGCTTTTGAATTCTTAGATCAAACATACCAGTATTGTACTGGTAATGCTCAGATTCTGCAACTTCAGAATTTTGTTCTGCTTATGTTTCTGTATAGTATTTCTCACAGTCTAAACTTCTGTTTTCTGCTTTTGGCCACTCAGTTTCTCTGATAGCATTTACGACGATAGCTTTCCTGACTGTAATGGAGTTCATGGTGTATCGGGACACATGGATGAAATACGAATATGAAGTAGACAAGGATTTTACGAGGTAATTTTTATTCATTATAATTCCTTTTAAAATTTAAGTTGTCTGCATTTCAGGAAAGAGTAGGTTTAAAATGTTTGTGTGACCTGCAAACAATTTAGGATTGAAATTAAAAAAGTAGTAAAGGGACTTGATTTTTCTTCCTTTCATTGATTTTGGTTTTTTTCTTTTCTGGAATGTATGAAGAACAGAAATGGAGATTTCTGCAACAAAGAAGTCAAAATAGTGTAGGTTTGTTGGTGAAGGAGTCCTTTGAGGAATTATTTGCTCACAATTCACAGGACATTGTTTATGTAACTCCACCTCAGCTAGGTAAAAACTCGTCGCATTTGCATGATGCTTACTCTAGTTTATACAGTTGTTATTACCATTATACTTTGTGCTGCTGGAGGTGAACCTCTAGCACTCAGAACTTTGACTGTGTTTTCTAAAGGTTTCTACTGATCTTGCCTCCAGTTCCAGCCCCTGAGATCAGCTGAAGATACATTTGCTGCTGGTTTCATGTGTGTGTCTGGTCTGTGTTCAGCTTTCTTCTTAGGTGGTCAGGCAGCCATGAGCTCATGGGGGTTTTGTGCACTGACCACCTTTAAATATCATGCATCTAGAACAAAAATAAATTTTAAAGCTCTTTGATTAGTTGCTTTGGAAGCAAGCTAAAGATACATGTATTAATTGGGTATCTTGTACATCAGAAATACCAAAGGTTTCTGTAATGAAAAAATCAAGACACTGAGAAATTTAAGGGCGATGCATCAAAAACTCAAATTAGAGTAAATCCAGATGGGAATTTCATGTTTTGAAAATGTCTTTATTTGAAAGCATCTTTGCTGAAGTAGGTTATTTCCCTAGTGAAGTTATCATGTGGGAAGGATAGTCTAGCAGTTTAGAGACTATTATGGGACTTGGGAGATGTCCTGCTGCAGGTGTTCTGGTTGGATTGTGGGCTAATCACTCAGCCTGGAGTTAAAACAATGGATATTGGTATCACTTTAACTGCTTTTCTTTTGTCTGCTGATCATGTCTCATCCCAAGTTGAGCCAGTGTGGAATCCCTTGCTTACGTGATTAGTTGGTGGTCAGCTCAGTTTCCAGACCTCCCAGGAGGTGATAGAACTATGTGACTATAGTGAGGGGATTCATTAATTATAGTTTAAATTGCTTTCATGAAACTAACATGAAAACCACTAGGAAATGCCCAGAATATTAGGGAATGCCACAGAATCAGGCTTCTGATATGATGGATTTTTTTGGGGTGTTAGGAAGAATTACATTTTACCTTCACTTGTTGATGGAAATGTTCTGGATAATGGTCTTAACATACAAGGCACTTTGCTATTATGGGAATGGTTTTGAGTAAACGGGTCTTTCCAGGAGCAGTGCTAGCAGAACCATCAATCTTTATGACATGGCAGCATTTTCTGGGAACTGGCTTTAGCAATTTCTCAGCCTGATCTTGAATGTCCTGAGGAATTCTGATTAGGATTGGAAATAGAGTGGCCTGTCTAAGGACAGACAGGAGAAAGATGCTCAAATATTTACATAGGTTTAGATGTGTAACTCCTGAATTGTCCTGATCTACTGCATTCTGTGGAATTTATTGCAATGTTGTATAAGGGGGGAAAAAAAAGTGTAAAGTATTGAAAACTATGTATTCTTAATAAGAGTCTGACAAACTGTTGGGCCAGTAATATTTCCAGAAAATCTGTTAGGAGTTTCAGCGTAAAACTCAACAGGGAAATCTGATGCTTTTATCTCTTATGTAGTGGGTGGCCGTAAGAACTTTTAATAATTAAAAGCCCATCTTGGTTCACCCCAATTTTAAACAGCTTAAGTTTATATTGATGTAAATTTTATTATTTGACTAGGTTTCTGCAAGTAATCTGAGAATTTTAGTAATACATCTTTTGATACTTGTGCTCAGTGTTACTTATCAGCTTTTTGCCCTTTTTTTTTCTTTCCAGTAAGTTAAGAATCAATATTGATATTACAGTTGCCATGAGGTGTCAATGTAAGTATTCCATCAGTGAAAGTTTTGGAACACTTTAAAGGCTCTTCAGAGTATGCATTTACTTGCAATATAGTTGGATGTTGTTCAGAATACTCTTTAACTGTGAGATTTCTTATGATCTTGATGGTGTATGACTCACAGAAAGAATTGGTAGGAGATGTGAAGAAAAATATTTCTGCCATCTCATTCGCGTCTTGCAGAACTTTGCTTTGTCTGTCAGCAAGAAAAGCATCTGTTGTTCCAGGCAGTCTCTAGCTGGAATACTCTTAAAAGCTCATTGTGAGACACCACAGCAGCAGGAATTTATCACAACTTTTATTTATTTATGAACTTGGCGAATATTAACCTGGTCTACTGTTTAACAATACTGGAACCGTTGGGTAATTTCATCCTCCTCATGAACATATGGAGGCCTTCCTATTTAAAGGCAATGCTTACTATTATTTTGATACCATTTAGGTATGGTACATCAGCGTATATTAAAATTTCTGATTTTTTTTTCATTTGAAAAAAATGAAATTTTGTCTTCTGTTTTGAATAGTCTTGGTTTAAATTCAGTGCTTATGAAACAGGAAAAATACTTATGCATAACAGATCCTAGAAAGCTCGTATATGTGGTTCATATAACAGTTGTCTGTAGGTGTTACATCACTGAGAAAATACTGCAAATTTGAAGAGTTTGTTTCTAGTCACTGTGCATCAGTTAATGTTGAAGGTTAGATAGGTTGAAGAAACAGTAACTTATACTGAAAGTTAACTGTACTATGAAACTTTGTTTCAACTTGAAATGTTTTTTGTTTGTTTCTGATCATATATATGTCTTCATATTTTTCTCTCTGTTTAAAATAGATGTAGGGGCTGATGTTCTGGATTTAGCAGAAACAATGGTTGCCTCTGCAGATGGGCTGACCTATGAACCAGTAAGCTGATTTTTACCTTTTTACTTAAAAAGGGAATTGCTATTTACTTGGTGCAAAGCACTGCTGGGCTGGTTTGCTTGCTTGTGTTGTTTTTTTCACCCCAGTTGGACTACACAGAGCCCCTCCCCAAGTATTGTCTCATCCTTGAATGAGGTCTGTAGTGCTTACCCCATTAATCTGCTAGGGAAATAGTCAAGCACTGGGATTTCTACTAAGAAAGTCGCAAGAGCTTCAGGAAAAGATGCCAAAGTTACAAATGCAAACAAGTGAATAATTCAAGGGACACACACAGAAATTTCCATACTTGACCGCTACATGTATTATTTAAAGTGCAGAGTCATAGAATCATAGAATAGTTAGGGTTGGAAAGGACCTTGAGATCATCTAGTTCCAACCCCCCTGCCACGGGCAGGGACATCTCACACTAAATCATGCCACCCAAGGCTATGTCCAACCCAGCCTTGAACACCACCAGGGATGGAGCATTCCCAACTTCCCTCGGCAACCCATTCCAGGGCCTCACCACCCTCACAGTAAAGAATTTCTTCCTCATATCCAATCAAAACTTCCCCTGTTTAAGTTTGAACCCGTTACCCCTTGTCCTCTCACTACAGTCCCTCATGAAGAGTCCCTCCCCAGCATCTTTATAGGTCCCCCTCATATACTGGAAGGCTGCTATGAGGTCTCCACGCAGCCTTCTCTTCTCCAGGTTGAACTCCAGTAAAGTGGTACTAGTTGTGAAGTTGATTATAACTCCCCAGTTATTCCCACACCCCAATTCTCTTCTGGGTTTTATGGATGGGACTTCAGTTCTTCTTGCATGTTTTATTAGATGTGGTTTTTTTGTTTCAGGTAGTATTTGATCTCAGCCCACAACAAAAAGAATGGCAAAGGTAAAGTACAGAGGTGCCTGTCTATGGTTTGTATTATTTGTACTTGAAGTGACTTTGAGGTACACCGAAGTCACATGACAGAAGTGTATCTTGGGTCTAGCAGCTCCTGCTTGTAATTTAAGAGTGCAAACCTGTGAAAAGATACTAATTTTCTTTGCTTTTCTCATGATTTGAGATCATTGTTATGGAAGAAATTGGCTTTGGTCTTATTTGTGGAATTGGGTCATGCAGTTGTAAGCCAAGATATATGGACTCACTCAACTTATGTTTCCAAATGAATATTTGGTAGCCAAGTTTTAATTGTGGTTTCAGATGCATAACACAGCTTGGTGCTTAAATGTCAAAGCTGAACCCTAGTAAGAAATTGGCAAAGTCTTGCAAAAGCAAATGAGTTCGAGTCTTTCATATAAGTGAATTGGTACACGGTTTATGATTTAAACTAGAATAGCTTGGTTATGTGTGTGCTCACCATACTGATAGTCATGTAACAGAACCTGAATCTGACTAAGTTTCAGTATTCACACACTGCTGTGAATATCAGAGCTGTAAGCTCTGTATAAAATACCATTCTCAAAGTTTAATGTAACACTTCAATACCAGCATGAACCTTGCTAACTTCTTGATTTATATCCTGCAACTGAAGCTGATAATTAATTGTGAAGTTATTTTTTGCTCTACTGATGCATGCTTTCACACTTTGTGTAATCTTTAGGATGCTGCAGCTAATTCAGAGTAGGCTGCAGGAAGAACACTCTCTTCAAGATGTGATATTCAAAAGTGCTTTTAAAAGTGCTTCTACAGCACTGCCACCACGGTAAGAAATATTGGAATTTTGTGTCATCATTCCCCGTTCCCCCTGCCCTATTTAATTAAACTTCACATTTTAGTGTGGTTATGATTTCCCTCTCCCCAGAAGATAAGGCCTTACTGCTTTTGTTGCATTTTAAAATAGCATACTTGATACTTGCTTTGGAGAGCTGCTGTTTTATGAAAGCCTCTGGGTTTTCCAACCTGCAGAATGTCTCCAGCTTTTGCGTTTGTATTTACAAGTATGTGCATATGTATAATACATACACCGTTTTTAGTCCATTTTATCTGATGCTTCCTCCTTAATGTGAATTAGTAATGCCAGAGCAATACTAAACTCTTCTTTTATTAAAAATGAAAGAATATCTTTCTGTCCAGCAACTTTTAAGAGTCCTACTGTTAGCTATGACTAAACAAGCAAACCATGAATAAAACAAGCAAAATAAATCAAGCACAATAAATTCCAAACAAGCAAGCCATAAATAAAACAAAACAAACACCAAAAAAGGCTGTATGCACTTCCCATGTTTTAATTTCCTTGTCCAAGGACCAAATACATACTTTCTTCCGAAGGCAAGGCTGAAGAGGGCTCAAAATATGTGGAATTTTTTTTCCCTCAGTTAAGTGATGTCTTCAGATTAAGTCCCTTCTGTGCCTCTGTGATTGTTGTTAGTGCAGGATTTGAGAATGTATTTATGCTTGAGATGTGGTTAAAAAAATATTTTTTCATCTCACCGTAAGGAGCAGATTTGGAAATATGCTCTGAGGTGTGGAGATCCCAACAAGGGTGGGAACAGGAAAGTTTCATAAAAAATAAATGTTTAAAGCTCTTCTTGCTACAGTGTTGTTAACGTGACTGATGTGTTTTGTTCTGTTCATTGTAGCGTTAAAACTTCCGCAGTGAACCATTTTTGCTAGAAGTAATTGGGGGAAAAAAAATCCCCAGGGCAGCAGGAAACACTTGACGGTCTTATGTTTTCTGTTCTCATGTTCAGGTATCATAAGTTAGCTTCGTAGGCCAGCTCTCTGAGTACAGTTATGAGCTAAAGCTTACAGGTTTCGTCAGACTGACCTTTATTAGTTTCCCTCCCTTCAACCATCTCTGCTGTAATTTCAGAAGAATACGATGAGGAGAGGTAGATGATAATGTTATATAATGGTAATGCTAGGAAAAAGAAATCTTAACTATACTGCTGTTGTTTCTGATAGACAGTGAACGTTCTTAAGTACTCTTTATGCTGTTTTTGTTTAAACAGGGAAGATAATTCATTACAGTCTCCAGATGCATGCAGAATTCATGGCCATCTCTACGTCAATAAAGTGGCAGGGAACTTTCACATAACTGTGGGCAAGTATGTTCTGTTGAATTCCTGGAAATAAAAGAATTGAATTTACCTTCTGTATAGTGCATGCATGCGTGTGTGTGCGTGTATGCTTTTATGCTTTTTGAGTTATTGACTGTTTTTCATTAACCTTCCCATACACACGCTTAGTATCATTTTCCCTCTGATACCTGTTCTTGAGTGCTTAAAACCAAATTTCTTTGACTGTGCAGTGCATTGTTGCAATGTAGTGGTTATGAATTCCAGTGTCTTACAGGATGAAAACTCTTGAAAATAGATCCTCTGTAAGTGTACGATGTAGAGTGGATTGCTTGTGCTTCCCTCCATTCTTTGGTCCTGTCTAAACTTCTCTTTTCTGTTAGTATGCAGTTCACTAACATGGTTGAAGTGTAGATATGTGACATTTCATTGCTGAGATAACATAGTTATAGAACCATAGTTAGGGAGCTGGATGCCAGTTCACCCTGATTTGTGGACTTTCTGATACGCTTCAGCAATGGCATCAGCTTATATACCCTACAAACTTCTGTTAACTCTTCTCAGTGCTCTCTGGTTCTGCTGTCCCCACTTGTCTTCCTGCCCTGTCTGTCACCAGAGATCTTAGCACACAATGCGTACTCTCTAATTTTATCTGCGTGTAATTTCAGCTGCTATTTTGTCTGAATATTTTTCCAGATGTCACTTCTGTCTGGTCTTGTACCACCCCTAGATGTCCAACTTCTTAAGCCCTTGTCAAAGCTGATCATTTCAGCCTTACTGCCATAACATCTCTCTTCCTGTCTCTAGTTCTGCAACACTTAATCTCTTGCTTTCCTTTGCCTCCTTTGCCCATCATTACATTTGTACTTCTACCAAGTTGCTCTTTGTCTTGTAGTTTGGTTTGAGGTTTATTTTTATGGCTTTATTCACTGGCCACTTTTTGTATCTTATTGCCTGTTTATTTACTGTCGTCCTGTCTTGACTGATCTCATGGTCTTTCTCTGCCTTTTATTTGTCAAAAACTTTCATGTGTTTGGTAACAATTTAACTTGAGCCTAAGTAGGGGAAGTTTCTTGCATTGTTTGCTGTACTGGTAGGAATGAAGTGTGGCTGAGGGGCTGTCTTACAGGCTGTTTCTTCTAGACAGACTTGCACTTTTTCCTTCCCTCTTTGCACTGGTATCAGCTTCTGCATTGTACTTTCTTTGCAGATCTACAAATAAGTGTCCAGATCTGAAGTTAATTTGCTTAGTCAGGGAGCAAATACAGAGCACAGTTAACTTGCTTAGTAGCGGAACAAGTATGATAAAGTTATCATCAGTCACTTGAGCAGTTCTGCAGCTTTTCGTGGTAGGCCTTCGTGGCTCTTCTAGTAGCCTTGTGGCTTGATGTGGTTTTGTCACTAATTCTGTGTAAGAGGGTTTGCATGAGCCTGCTGTTCTTGTACCTTGTCATTCAGGCTCTCTGCACTTGGCAGTAATACAAATGTCATTTTTGTTTTTTTATATAGGTACACACATTTTACATGTATATGTGTTTTAGAAACTTTTATATATTCCATATATTTGAACAGGTTGTGTTATGCATACATAAAATACGAATACATGCACATATTTTCTACATACATATATGAAAAGCATTTATTGAAATAGGGAGAGGTAATTTTTCTACATAGTTCTGTTTAGTAAAATTGTGTCTTTTGTGTGGATTCATGAAACAGATTTTTCATAAAACGTATCTTGCTTTCTTTAGGGCAATACCACACCCTCGAGGCCATGCACACTTGGCAGCCCTTGTAAGCCATGAGTGTAAGTTTTTTTTCTGTCATCTCCATATGGACGAGAATCATTTTGTTCAGACTGCTGTCTCCTAATTTACATGTTAATATAGGTTGCTGTTGTAAAGATGTTCTAGCTGGGTAATTGCATTGTAGAAGAAAGTAAAGAGTATTCATTGAAATGTTCTGATGCAGCAGTGACTTACTTTCATACGTTTGATGTTATTAGTATTATCTTCAGGTACTATGGACTGAAAAACAGGATTTTCATAATGTATCTGTGTAAAAGTACCTCTGAGATTTTTTTGTGTTATTACTGTAGATGCAACCTATTTCCTGCAAAATCTGTTTTTAGAAGGTTAAAAATTTCTGACCTTTGTCCTTAAAAACTTCGTTTTTAGGTTATGAGTCTAGAAACTACGTGTGTGTTGCTGCCGTACTTAATGCAAGGGGAGGGGGGTTTGAACTAGATGATCTTAAGTCTTTTCCAACCCTAACTATTCTATGATTCTGTGAACTTGGTGTTGGTTAAACCTCCAGATGTCTGCCCATGAATCTGTTAATACAAGTGCATAATATTATAGATCTTAAATACTTTCGCAAAATCAGGCAAGGGTAGTAACTTGGAAGTTGCCTCATGCTTCCTCCGTACATTTAACTTATGCAATTTTAGACTTATTAATATCATTACATACAAGAACTGTTGAATAAAGTAAGTATTTGGCCAACTGAAGATTTCCCGTCATAAAATTTTGACTGTCTTCAGCTTCAGGGTTTCAGATAGAGTCAGAATTTGTTTCCTACATTCTTTCCAGAGAAACTAAATTTCTTTGTTAAATATTTTCTATTTGAGTTTTGCTTGAAACGTGTGTACATGATACAGTCACAGGCACAAATCCAATAAAATGCTCACCAGTGTTTGAAATACTCTTAACTAATATTTTCCAATGTGAGAAATGGGTATATCTTTTTCTCTGAGTACAGAATTTCGTAGTTTAATAATGTTTAATTTCTCGTATTGTCTTTCAGCCTATAACTTCTCTCATAGAATAGATCATTTGTCATTTGGAGAGCTCATTCCAGGAATTATTAATCCTTTGGATGGAACAGAAAAAATAGCATCAGATCGTAAGTATTGTGTGTTAAAAAAAAATCTTGTTTTCTATATTTTTCCAATAATTGATTTTAAAATATTTCGTGGTGCAGGTTCCTCATGTATAAATAAGGGAGTATAGTAACTTACTTCATAGAGCTACTTATGCCTCATTCTCTGACTTGCCATCTCCAGAATCTTCTAATAACTGCCATTGTCTCAAAAGTCAGTTGGTCCGTTGGCTGTTCCAGCCAGAACGGCTTATGGTAGTTCAGTGTTTGTTCTCTTAAGGAATTGCTTGAAGACATAATGCAGTTGTAAACGCATAAGCTTGCCGATTGCTCTAGAAGGATTCTCTTTGAAATCTGTCCAATCAAGGGAAAAGCGGTTTACAAAGGCTTCCAGCATTGTATAGACAATTAATTGGCTAAAATCTGTTCAAACCGCCATTGAGATGTATGCAGAATGTGACTGTAAGAAACTTGTTCACTCCTAGTGCCCTGGAAGACACTGTCTGTGTGTTTGTCATGGGTTCAGCAGCAGCAGTCATTTTTCTCCTTTGTAGTAGCTGATGCAGTGCTGTGTTTTCAATTTTCGGTCTGGGAACAGCGCTGATAACACCGATGTTTATAGTTGTGGCTTGGAGTGTTTTGGTCTGACCAAGGACTTTCCGAGCCTCATGCTGTGCCAGGGAGGAGGGGAAGCCGGGAGGAAGCAGAGACAGGACACCTGACCCAAACTGACCAAAGAGGTTATTCCATACCACAGCACGTCATGCCCAGGATGGAAAGCAGAGAGCAGAGACCCGGAAGGGTGGGGGTGCACTGCGTGGTCGGGCTGGGTATTAGGTGGTGAGAATTGTATTCTTTGCTTGTATTTACCTTGTCATTATTATTATTGGTGGTAGCAGTAGTGGTTTGTGTTATACTTTAGTTACTAAACTGTTCTTATCTCAACCTATGGGAGTTGCATTCTTTTCGATTCTCCTTCCCATGCCTCCGGGAGTGGGGGGAAGAAAGAGGGGGAAGTGAGTGAGAGAGCAGGCTGTGTGAGTTAGAGAGGCTTAAACCACAACAGTGTTTCATCTGAAGCTTTGAGTGCCCTGACCTTAATGAGTCATTTCATTACATGGGTAAAAGTAAATTTCTCCTAGTACAAATGGGATGCAGGTCTTGCCCACAGAAACTAGCTTTGTTCATGCAGAGGGTAGTGAAGTAGTCTTGGCAGTGCTGGGACTCCTTGAGGAGCATCCCTAGTGTGAATGGCTTAGCTTAAAATTTAACTATTTTAAATATTGTTTGTTTGATTTACTTGTCTCAGATGGTCTATGACTCTGTACTTAATTCAACAGTGAGAATTGTTTTCTTCTAGACAACCAGATGTTCCAATATTTTATCACAGTTGTGCCAACCAAACTCCACACGCATAAAATTTCAGCAGAAACGCATCAGTTTTCAGTGACAGAAAGGGTAAGTAGATCAGAAAACCTTGCAGAGAAAAATCTGACATTGATGTGAAAACGGAGGCTTAGTTGTACTGTGGTTTTTCCTTTTAGTGTGAAGAGACTCTTTGGAATCTGATGTTAGAATTAATGGTGGATGCCCAGTCATTTCCACTTCACTGGATGTTGGGGACATTCTGTTAGGTTTAGCTCTGTAGCCTTGTGTGTAGCTTTATGAACATTTAATCTACCTTTAGCTTTTTATCTGTGTGGGAAGCAAAGAAAAAAAATGAAGCTCACTTGAATGTCATGACCTTGTTTGTGGTGTTAGAAATAGAAACAAAGCTTTTGTATGAAAAACTAATCACACAGAAAGCATCTCTGTCTCAGCTGTCTTGTTTAACCTTTGCTGAACTACCAGCTTCAATTATTCTTCAGGCTAGAGAGCTTCTACTTTGGGCTTGGAGAGGCTTTTATTTCTGAATCCATAAAGAAAGTACCTATTGCAGCATAGTACATGGGCAAATCATAAGGGACTAATTTTAAAGGCTGCTGTAAATAAGAAAGACTTTACCTTACATGTCTCATTTCCAGAAACCAAACTCTGTTTTGATCTTTTATTCAAAAGTCAAAGAAATGTGAAATTCTTACAAAAATTTTAGCTGAAACAGCAGATAAGGTGAGAGGTAAGAAGCAAGCCTTGGGTTGGAAAGAAAGTCGGAGATTAGGAGTTCACTGTAATACAGTTTTGTGGTGTTCTCCAAGGGAGAAGTCTTTGTATTTTCTCACAACTCAGGCCTGTGCTTCTGAAAAATACATAGCTAGCGGAAGTAAGATGGAGGTGATATCTTGGTGTTCAGCTTGGGATGTGCAGACCGCTGGAGCGAGAGGTTTGTTCTAGAACTCATGAAAACTGGAATAAAGAGGAATTCCATAATGCATTATATTCCCACCTGCTGCTGGTCTGACAGTCTGCTTCATGTTTTCTCTGCACAATCTCTGTAACTAAAGCACTCCTTAATCTTCTGGATGTCAGTCTGCTGTCCTTACTGCATTTTTTCATCTTGTATTCATTTTTTCTCTCCTCTATAAAGGTGGTTTCTGTCAAGTAACTGTGCAGTTTTAGCTCTGCAATTTTTTTGTGGGGAAGTATTTTTTTATGGAAGTTGCAACACAGTCACAGGAAGCTTAGGAGGAGGCTTGTGAATAGTGGAGGTAAAGTGGCATTACATACTTCATTGCTCTCACTGTTTCAGGAGGCAGCCCTGTTGCTTGTAAAACTTCCTTTTATGTCTCTTTGAAAGCCAAATATCCCCAGCAGATGAGCTGGAAAAGGCTACCAGTAACAGTTATTGACTGAACAACTTAGCGCATTTATTTTAAAGAGCAGGCACATAAGCAGATACGGGAAAAGGCGGTCAGCTATCCGTGGCTAAAATGTGAATACAGTGGGGTTGAATTGCCAGTGGTGAAGAGTGGGAATCAGAGTTTGAAAGGTGTGCAGAGCCCTCTCCACTATTGTTGCTGTTTGAGATACTGTGTTCATCTAAGCTAAACATTTCATTCTAGCAAGGCTTCACTGAGATATCTGATGCGGGTTAGTTACTTTCAGCAAGTTTTAGCAATCGGAGCTTAAATCTGCAGCAGCAGAAGGTAGAAGCAGACCAAAATCATCTGTGGAAAAAGAGTTACCTATCTTTTGAGGGTGGAATTTTGGGTGTTCTATTTAACTTCGTATTCTTTTTTCACCATTTGACCTCAAAAGACCAGTAAGGCTTAGAGAAACAACAGAAGAAGAACAAACAAAAAGCTCTTTGTCCCTTGCCAATGGCAAGGTTCTGTTTAACTACCTTCAGTCTTCTCTTCCTTCCTGGTATGCCTGGTCATTCATCTTCTAATGCTGACTGTTGTCATACTCTGAAAGTAGAGAAAGTGTTGGAGAGTTTCTGTGACCTGGTATCATAACTGATACTTTATTTTGGCACACAATTTACTTTGGTAGCAAAAGAAGCAATATGGTTTATATCAATGGTAGCTGACTGGAGAAGTTGCCTAGTCTGTGTTTTCCAAAGCGGAACTCTGCTTTTTAGTTTCTGCTTTATTCTGCATGGGTTTTGAGCACAGTCTGTTAAATCTACAGATGGATGGAGCTGTGATACATTGCTTTTCTGCTCAGTGTTATTTGTCTGTCTTCTCTACTCTTACTAGCTTAGACATAGCTGAGTTTGTCTTCAGTCAGTTATGCTCTTTTCTGCTGCCCTTGTACATTTTCAGCCAGCCTTACCTGGCAGTGCATTTATCAACACCTTTTGCTAACAACAAAATTATAGCAAACTTTTGAAAGAAACTTAAAATTGTGCTGAGGTTTTTTCTCATGAAACCTTTTATAAAAGTAGAGATATATAGGAGCCACACTCTCCTCATCCTCCTCTTTGGTGTCTTTTGGTTTAAGAATTTGGCCAAGCAAGAAGAAACTACTGAAGGTCCTGGATTAGGACTGAGACATCTGATCTGTTTAGAGGAGTCAGGGCAAGCTAGTTAGTGTTTATATTGAGGTGGATTTCTTGCTGTGTGGCTGTTTGAAATGACCTGACTGACACAAATTCTGAGAAGAGGTGTTCAAGTTATCTTTTTTTCCATTTTACCAGTTAAAGGAAAGAGTGCAGCCAGAAATAGACGTATCATGCAAGTAAGCTTCTGGCTTTGGGGCTGGTACAGTCGTGAGGGGTTTTGTACCAGATAGTACCAGAGCAGGATAGTAAACATCAGTATGCAGCACAGAAGGCCAGTGACTGGGAGAGTAAAGTGTCATTTAGTGATGTTTGACTCTTAGAAGGTACTGGCCAAAGATGTCTCCATATTCCCTGATCTTCTGTTGGTTATTAACTCTGATTAAGTAGGTTTTTGTCATCATATCTGTTAAGATTGTTTTCCTGGGGACTAATAAGAAGTGACTAACTTGTGTTTCTCTTCTTTCAGGAAAGAGTAATTAACCACGCAGCTGGCAGCCATGGGGTGTCAGGAATATTCATGAAATACGATATCAGTTCACTGATGGTGACGGTGACAGAAGAACACATGCCTTTCTGGCAGTTCTTAGTGAGGCTCTGTGGCATTATTGGGGGAATTTTTTCAACTACAGGTAACTGTCAGTGCTTTCCCTCGTAAGTTCTATCAGAATGGTTTTTTGATCGTAGTGATTATGTTATAAGTAAATTTTGGGGGACTCCTGAACCTGTAGCCGGTTGAAGTGCCCATTGTGTGCACTGTAATACGCAAGGAAAGCTGTTCATTTTGGTGTCTCAGTATGCTCTTTCTGCTGTTCTGAGAGGTTGTTTCCGTTTTGGTAACTATAGCATGATTTATTTACCTCTGGAAGAGCAAGTATATATGTATGTGTGTGTGTGTATATATATACACACACTTGGAAATCTATCTTTATACACATATACACACACCCCGACTTAAGATATTCTGCATATTTCCTATAGTTGGGATCCAATACTAAATCAGTGCCAGAAGTTGAGATAAGATTTCTGTCTAAAGTAATTGGGAGGATTTTTGTTGTGTAGCTTGTCAATGTACTGCAGGATTTGCTCCTTCAAAGAAAGTAAACTAAGTTGAAAAGGCGCAATTCACCTATTAGTCAAGAAATAATAGGATATCTTGATTACAAGTTAGTTCTTTTCTTGGCTTTCACTTGAAGAGAGCACTTGAAATAAGCTGCCTTTTGAAAGTAGATGTTTCTGTTCCGCAGAACCTATTTTCACCCCTGAAGTTCGGGGAGAGGAGATTATATGTGCTTGGATAGCTTTTGGTTTAGCTTTCATTGGTGCATTTCAGAATGCTAAAATTTCCCCTGCCCTAGATGTTTTCTTTTTTTTGATGTTAATTTCTCAGAGCTTTACATACAGGTTTATTGCACTGTATCCTATTTAAGTATCACGTTGAGTTTTCTTATAGTGTTTCAGTGAGTACTACAGTTTTACTGCTTGTGACAACGTATATCTTGTTTGGCATTGCAGGAATTTTACATGGTTTTGGAAGATTTGTAGTAGAAGTTATTTTTTGCCGTTTCAGACTGGGCTCTTATAAATCCACATCGGTAAGAAAACCTTTCTCGAAGTATTAAATAAGTGGTGCAGCTACCTGAGGATGGATGGTTAAGGACAACTTTGGGACTCAGTCCTAGCAGAATTTAAGATGCTTGCAACAAACCCTCCCGTTGATGTGCATATGAGCAGAGATTTAACAGCTTTTAAAAACAGTTGGAAAACCTGACGTGTAAGGAAGCAAGGGGTTTTCTGAGAATCAAACTTAATGAAACTGAGTGTCTCAGAAGCTTCTCTGCTACATTCCCTCCATCGTCCCCATTACATTCTTTTTATTTTCATATTGCTGCAAAAAAAAAAGTGTTTTGCTAGGCCTCATCAGGATCTCTCATGTATTCTTCTTCTGCTTGGCCTGCTGACCAAACAAGAAGCACTGTGTGCTGCCTGGAATCAGTGTTGCTACTGATCAGCCTGCAGGCTATTGCCAAGCGATGTGAAACTGCAGTCTTCACCTTTCCCTCCACTGGGATTGCTCCTCTAGCAACTACTTGCTTTTATTTTACTTTTTTTCCCATTTAAGCTTGTAGGTAGGCTTCAAGATTTCTGCCTTCCTCTCCAATTTGAAGTTTGCCAGCTGGCAAGGCTATGTGAGTGGGGGAGAGGAGCGAAGACAAGCAGATTTGTGTAGCTTTTATTTGAGAGACCAGGCAAAAGGCATACAAGAAATTGCCCAAGAATTAAGGAGTGTATGTTTTGGGGGGAGGGAGGGGAGATTCTGTTTCTGGACAAGCCATTGATAACACTTTGTTTCTGTTTGACTAGGTCCCACTTCCTGATGGGCACACAAGCAACCACTTACCTCTAATTACAGACAATAGTACGCATTAGCCTCCTGAGGAAACTTACTTTCTTCTTGCCTGATACAGAAGTCAGTTTTTTATAATAAAGAAAACATTGTGCAATATGCTGAGACAGTGCTGGCGGGCAGCAAACAGTGAAGCCTTTACACAAAAAAGAAAATTGGAACAAAAAAAAACCCAACAAAACAATTTCTGTCATTTTCTGTCTTTCTAAGTGCACGTGGAGTCATAGGAAGTTGTGAGGCCAGTGAGGTGCACCATCTTCTGGAGATTAAAGGAGCAGTGCTGCCAAAACAGTATTCGTGGTTGAGCTGAACGTCTTTGCGATGATTGCCATTGACACTGAAGCCTCTCAGTGATCTTGGTTCTGTGCCTGAGAAGGCTGGCAGACTCCAAGGAGAAAAGAGTGCAAGTGGGATGCGTGGAAGGGCCAGGAAGCAGACAAAGAGGGACAGGAGAAGAGCTGGGGTTTCTCCTGGGTGTACAGCCTGAGGGTTGGGTTTTCTTGTTCTTTTGTAATGATGGAGCTGGGGGCTAAGAAGTTGTTACTGGTGTGGAGTTATCCTGGAAAATCCTGAAGAAGAGGGAGATGAGAGAACTTGGGGAGCAAGGTGGAGTCCAAGCCATGACGCTGGTCGTAGCCACTGCCTTTCTGTAGTCCCACCATTCCTTAGTGGAAGAAACAATGTGGAGCAGAGGAGTTCCTCTGTGTTTTCACACAGCTGCTTTGCCAACAGTGAGAATGTCACTTCTGATGTTGATACAGGAGCGCCCAACGGCTCTGAGAAGGGGTTCCAGTGTGTACTTTTTTTGAGGTGGAATAAGAAGCCTTTTAAATAAGGCATTTGATGCTAGTTTTGGTAAAAGACAAGACTCATCAGGAAATCTTTGTACGCCTGTTCTCAGTAAAGAAATTGCTTTGATGGAACCTTTGTTTTATTCCTGCTGCTAGTATGTAAGTTATGGTATGTAAATCTTGGAAATGGGGAGGAAAAAAGAGCAAGAAACTGGTTTACTTTGGTTCAGCCGAACACTGCAGAAACATGGGATTTGTGGCAGGTCCCAGGCAGGGAGCGGTGGAGTTGGTAGTGGGTGGCTTCAGGGAACCTGAATCATTTTGCTACAGACAGATGATGATAAGGGATCTGCAGAATTAATACTGTTCATGAAGGCTTTTGTAAAATAAATGAGAGCAATATCAGTTTTACATTGTAAATATGCTGCAGAGAATGAATGTTATTAATGCAGATGGTGTTTTGAGAAACTAAACATCCTCTTACTGCTGAACTGCTGTCCTGCACCTGTGGTCACAGTTACTCCAGCAGGGTAAAAGCATCATAATGTGATTCCTTCTCAGCAAAACTGATCTAATAATACGTTAGGAGATGATGCTGACCCTGGCCTTACTCACCATGGAATGAATATTACAATTCAGAGGACTAATTATGGAAACCTCTGTGGTGTCAGATTTTGCACTCAACAGGACGCTTGGATCTTGGTGATGAGCACAGTGTAAATAATGTTGCTGATTTGCTATGCAAAGCAAAGGGCTTTCTTAACTGAGAAATTATGTGAAGTAGTAAATAAAACATGGGAAATGAGGAAGGATCTTTATTCAGTTCAACTGTAGAGAATGACAAAAGTTCAAGGAAGCAGTGTCCTTGTGGTTGGCAGCCAGGTTTGGGGTTTTCTCTGCCTTTGTTTAACACCAATTAGAACTGCAGCAGCTTCAGAAGCTTGCCCTTGATGAGCAAGAAAATCAAAAGTGTGCGTTTTCTGTTCCCATTTCTCTTTGGTATTTCCCTCTGAGGTTTCTTCCCTACTTCTGCTTGGACTGGTTCTGTTTTAGGCTTTGTCCTGACACCTGTTTCTTACCTGCCTGCAACAGACTGTGCTGGTGGGAGATACTGACCTCGGTTGACATTTCTGTACCAGAACTGAAATGTTATTTTCTATTCTCACATAAAAGAGCCAAGCGCCTTGGTATGTCTTAAGTCCTTGTGTGGCGTATTTGTGGTGTTCTGTCAGGAGCGGAGCTTGTGTGGCAGCTGGTTGCTAAAGGAAGAGAATTTGGGATTGACTTCCAGGTGTGAGATGCTGCATTGTGGAGTAAATCATAGAATAGTTAGGGTTGGAAGGGACCTTAAGATCATCTAGTTCCAACCCCCCTGCCAGGGGCAGGGACACCTCCCGCTAAACCATGCTACCCAAGGCTATGTCCAACCTGGCCTTGAACACCACCAGTGATGGAGCATTCACAACTTCCCTGGGCAACCTATTCCAGTGCTTCATCACCCTCACAGTAAAGAATTTCTTCCTCATATCCAATCTAAACTTCCCCTGTTTAAGTTTGAACCCATTACCTGTTGTCCTCTCACTACAATTTCTAATGAATTGTCTTTCCTCAGCATCCCTATAGCCCCCCTCCAGATATTGGAAGGATGCTATAAGGTCTCCACGCAGCCTTCTCTTCTCCAGGCTGAACAGCCCCAACTTTCTCAGCCTATCTTCATACGGGAGGTGCTCCAGTCATCCTCATGGCCCTCCGTTGGACTTGTTCCAACAGTTCCCTGTCCTTTTTATGTTGAGGACACCAGAACTGCACACAATACTCCAAGTGAGGTCTCACAAGAGCAGAGTAGAGGGGCAGGATCACCTCCCTCGACCTGCTGGTCATGCTCCTTTTGATGCGGCCCAGGATACGGTTGGCTTTCTGGGCTGCAAGCGCACGCTGCCGGCTCATGTTCATTTTCTCATCAGCCAACAGCCCCAAGTCCTTCTCCTCAGGGCTGCTCTGAGTCTCTTCTCTGCCCGACCTGGAGCTGTGCCTGGGATTGCTCTGGTCCGGGTGTAGGACTGCACTTGGCATGGTTAAACACAGGATCAGTTGAACCTGTGTTGCTGTGCTCTGCTTTCTCTCCACAGAGGGGTTGTTTCTTGCACTAGAACCACTTTTGCTTGTTCCACACATTGTCATTACCTTAACCAGCATGTGCCAAGGGTGTTCCAGAGAAAATAGTAGTTATAGCAGTGACTTGGTCATGCTTATTTACATTGTGTAGAAGTGAGTGTAGTATAGAAAAATGACAGGAATGGGTGTCCTAAGGGAAATGGAAGCCCTGGTGTTTTTGTGTGTCTCCTGAAAGGGGGGATAGATGACAAAATTCTATTTTCTGGGTCAGGAAACATGGTCAAAATTACATATTTTTATCTTCGGCTCTTACACAGTGTTGAGGAGTGAGAACATCGGAAGAAATTTTGACTCTTCATAGGCTGTGTTCCTAACATGCTGTGTGCAATTACTCTGTCCCCCTCAGCTGTCTTTCTGGGCAAAAAGCCTTCCCCACTTCCAGCTGGGTGGATTGGGCTCTGCTCTGCCACGCTCTTGAGTTGCAGGTTATGTTAGCAGGAGCCAGGGTCACCTTGGCTGCCTCCAAGACTGGGAGTGCTGTGTCTGGATGTGGGTGTCCCCACACCCCTTGAGCTGCTGCTCAAGTGTCCCATATCACAGAAACCCAGCGCCAGCCCAAGAGGTCAGAGGGGATGGGATCAGGTAAATGTCTCCTACAGCTCAAGAGGAAGCACTGAGCTGGGTTTTTAACAGCACAGGCCACCCTTGGCCCTGTCACCATGAGCCAGAATCACACAGTGTTGACAAGAAGTTGCTGTGAAGCCCTTTGAGTTAAGATGACTCACTTCACTGTGCTTCTGGGTATGTGACAAAAGGTTTCTAATCAGAGAAAGAAAAAGGCAAGGACATAGCCAGCCCTGGCACCTGCGGGAGTGCAGTAAGGGAGCTTGCTTCCTTAATGCTCCATCTCTGGCAGCGTTCAAGGCCAGGCTGGACTTCGAGCAACCTGCTCTAGTGGAAGGTGTCCCTGCTGATGCCAGGGGGTTGGAACTGGGTGACCTTTGGAAGGTCACTTCCAACCCGAACCATTCTGTGATTTATGGTACAGCAGAAGATGGGACAATGTGTTTCCATGGGCAGGGGAGGCTGTGCAGGGCAGGTACCTGTTCTGTGGAGGAAGCAGCAAAACCAAAAGAGCTGAGTAAAAACTCCACAGCTGTGTGAGAATTTTGGGCAGGGGGAACTGATGGTGAGTGACAAGCCATAAATGAATGTAATGTATGATATCGCTGTCTTCTAGACGAGTGATGTGCTGTGCTCCTGAGTCAGGTGAGGTGTGTGGTGCCGGGAGTATGTTAACAGTTTGATGGGGCAGCTGTGGAAGTCAGACTATGGTGGATCCTCCTGTACATTGTGGCTACTGTTCATGCTAGCTGTTGCTCCATGTTTCTTGCCCTCTCTGTGTGGACTGGTGCCTGTTGTGGGACAGATGACAAGCAGAGTGAAGTGGGTGCATGACTGAAAATTTCCCTACTTCAGGCTCTTTTCATTCTTCCCCTCCTGGCTTTTCTAGCAGATGTCTTGGGGCTGTTGCTCGCAGCGAGGTGAGGAAGAAATGCCTGTGTGTCTGCAGCATGAGAGGGGTTGGGATCACTGGTGTAGCAGGTTTCCTTTAAAAAAGCAAACCCAAGCTGCTCTTCACTGCCCTGAAATCCTCATTCTGGAAATAGGGGAGTTATTGGAGAGATAATTCATCTCTTTCCATCTCAGAAGCTCCCAGTGGGCCCTGCACTGTTGATGCAGTCCCCGGCCTGGCTCTGCTGCTGCAGCATTGTCCTGGGATGGACTCTGCATGGAGCTGGGCAAGGCTTTCCCTTCTCCACCTATCCCTGCCCCAGATCCTCATGAGCTTTTCAGGCGCAGATCTGAGGAAGCAAGCCCTAATCCTCGGCGCAGTTGCTTAGGGACAGCCAGAGGCAGACATACATTTGGTACAAATGCAGCTGGGATTCACCGTACCAACGAAGCAAGGTCAGGGAGGCAGCTGTTGCCTCGTCCTTCTGTTACCTCGTTCTTTGTGAGAAGATCCAGTGCTAGGTATATCCGGTATAACTTGCTACTGATGTAACAGCAGCGATGTGTCACCTTGATCACCCCTCTGGTGGCATTAGGGATACTAGAACTCCCTGTTTCTTCAGGGGTATCCAAGTGCCGCAGCTTGTTTTGTCTGGGAAGATGGGAAATGAGAACAGCTGGTTTGGGGATACTTGCAAGGATCTCTGTCTGGTTTTAGAAGGCACCCCAGGGGTGTGGGAGGATAAATTACTGCAGGGATTGCTTACGTGGATTGGTGCTTCAGTAGCAAAGTTACTTCTTGTAAAGACACTTTTTTCTAGCACTCCCTTAATGCAGATCATGTTTAGTATGTGGACTTGGCAGGGATTTGTGGTTTAGCGAAAATGTTTTTGCCTGACTGTATATTTAATGTATAGTAGTTAATGCTTCAAGAAGCCTTAACGGTCCCTGCCTGCTGCCTCCAGTGTCCTGGCAAATGCTTGGTGTTGCATATCTGTCCAGCTCTAGAGTGCTGGTGTGCATTTCAGCTGGTTTACTCAAAGTGATATGAAATGCTTCATCTTTCCCTTCTGCCATGGCTTAAGTGTCCTTTCCAAAGTGTTGCTGGTTACTGCTGAAACCAGGATGCTGGTATTTCCATCTTGCAGCTGTGATAGGGCAACTGAGTAGCAACAGTAGTTTTGTGCTTTGTTCTCCTGATGTTTGGAGAGATGCCTGCATGGAAGGAGTCTGGTGCTGGTCAAACCTGACATAGTCAAAGCCCAAAGGGCTTTTAAACCAAAGAGCCAAAAAGCAAAGTTTGTCCAGGATAAAGGCTTTGACTGAAGAAAAATGGCTGGGTGAGGGGGAGCAGAACAGGAGCTCCTTGCCTGTGTGCCCTTGTCTCCAGGCCTGTGTACAGGCAAGCTGAAGGCTTTCTGACCCTCCCTGCTCCTCAATGGGGCCCCCGGCATCCTCTCAGCAGGAGCCTCCCGTGAGCCTCTGCCTCATGTTCCTTGTGGTGCGAGCGATGTGTCAGAGCCACCCAGCCTGGGCACCCTGTGCTGGGGTCCTGCAGGAGCCAGTCCTGTGTGCATCTGGCACTGGTTTTGTCGTAGCTGCGGACACTGAATATTGATCCCCCAGCTCCAACCATGGGGGTTTCTGACTCTTCCAGCAGGACTGATGCTTGGCACCAGCTACTTGCGAGCTCCTGCGGAAATCAGGTGTTTGTGTCCCTTCCTGGTGGCTGGTTTTAGCTGTAATTGCTGTAAAAACAGGGAATGGAATGACTGGGGTTTTTTTTTCCTCCCAAACTTTCCTGTAATTACAAGGTGAGAGCGTCTTTGGTCATGAGATTTTCCAGTTGCAGCGTGCTCAGAACATGCTATTATTTTGGAGAAGAAGAAAAAGGGGGGGCAGGTCAGTTCTGATGCATGGATAATGCTCAAAAATGACTGTTTATGGAGGCTTAATTACCTGCCTGGTGGGTGGTTATTAACAGTATGACCAACCGCGGCACAGCGCGCGGGCCCCTGGCTCCCCACCCTTAGGGGCTGCTGCTGCTCTGCCTCGGCTGGGCGCGTGGGCTCTGCTTTAGAAACTCAAGTTGAGAAATGCGCTTTTCAAATTCTGAACTTTTTTTGAGTAACAGAAACTCATTAAACCTGTGTTGGATTTACCCCCGTCCTTTGAGTTTGCCTGTTCCGACAGTGGTAAGAGTAACGTGAGAGTTGTCCCCGGTGCAGTCCATAGAGGTGTGTGGAGACAGCAAACATCTTCCTTTATGCAGCTGATACCACTGGGCACCAGATGGGCTTTTTGTCCTCCAGCACCAGAGTGGTAGAAGAGGTTAGCCTCATTGCATGGATAATTTCCCTCCAGAAAGGAGCTCCAGTGGCTTGTCCCAATAGCTGAGGTGGCCTCCCTTGCACCTGGATAATGAGCCACGGGTGCAGATGGAGTACCCTGGGGTCAGCACCCCCTTACCTGAACCCTGGAGCATCAGCCTGCTTACTTTGCTCACCTGTGGACACAGCTCAGCAGAGACCCAAGTCTGAGCTTCAAAATGGCAAAACTACTGTGGGTTTTAAATGAGCATTCATCAGGAAACACTTACAGCAAGTAGGGAAGCTGCTGGTGTGCAGGGCTGGCTTCCCTGTGCATTTGTGTGAGGTCTCCCCAAACCCAGTGGGCTCAGTGGTGGTTTCCTGCTGGTGTGTGCAGAGCTGACACAGGATGGGCTCCATCACAGCATGGGGCACCCCCGGGGGATGGATTTTGGCTGCCCTGTGCCTTGCCAGCCCCTGGAAGCACAACTGCACTGGGGCTTGGTGTCCCTGTGCCCTGCACAGCCTTTCAGCTGAGAACCGAGCAGGTATTTCCCTTCCACATCGTGTTTTTGGGCTGCTGTGTGTTTGTGCATAGCCGCAGGTCAGCGGCAGCAGCCACAGAGGGAACAGCCATGGGGGAGCTGCTGCATGTCTGCTGCCTCCTGAGCTGCAAACGCTGCAGCTGCTCAAGGGTGCAGAGCTCTGCCAGTGGTTCTGCAGCTCTTTAACTGTGTTTATTGTGACCTCTGATGATGCAAAGGGAACATTTCTGAGCCTCAGCCTTGGCTCGGTTGATTTAAAGTCCAAATGTCAGAGCCCAGGAGCCTCGTGGGCGAGGGCAGGGGTGGAAGTTTCTTGCTGCTCCTCAGAGAACAGATGTGTTCAAGGCAACTGCGGAGATGTCAAGGCAAGAACAAGCAGAACTGAGCACTGATGAGCTGAAGTTAGTGTATCTGCAGTGCAAAGAGCCAGATTTTCCATTGCCGCTGCATGAATTGCTTTCTGCAATGCAAAGGTTTGTCCTGCCCGGCCGTGTCCTCGCGCAAGATGGTCCTGCGTGGCTCAGGCTCTGCAGGAGCAGGGGGGAGGCGGTGGGGACCCCGGGGGTGCGTGCCCCTGTGAGCTGAGGCACTGTGCCTCTGTCACCGCATGCGAGGACTCCGAGGGCTCTCCTTGCCTGCTGTGACTGGTTCTGGGCCATCCTTCCCCTGGGAGTGGGGAGCTGCTGTGCAGTGCTATTCCACAAACCAGGTCTGTGCAGGGACAGGGCGCAGGCAGCCTGGCCTCGGGCTGCTCCTCAGTGTGAGCTGTGATGGCCAAGCTGGGGCCCGCACTGGGCAGGAGCAGCCTGAGCTGCTCATCACCACCATGATGGCGCCGGGAGGGCCAGGCAGCGCCGGTGCAGCCCCTGCACCTCCCCTCTGCCGGGGTCTGTCACGGAGGAAGAGCTGTGGCCCCTTCTGGGTGCTGTATGGCCTCGTGTTCTGCCCTGCGCTCCCTGCTGGGGGCAGCCCTGCGGGCATGGGCTGCTGGGGCCAATGGCAGCACCCAAGTGGGGTGCCTGGCCCAGCAGTGCTGGACTGTGCCGCTGAGCACTGTCACCCTGCAGGCTTCTTCCTCTTTTTGTTTTCTTTTTCCTCCTCTCTCCCTTTCTTCCTCCTTTCCTTCTCTTTTCTCCCGAGACTGCAAAGTGGTCTCTGTGCTTCTTGGCTGGACAGGAGTGGGACTGAAGCCCACCACAGCCAAGAGCCATGTCCCCCTCCAGCAGAGCTGCCCCATCTGGAGGCAGGGGGCGAGAGATGGCATGGGAAAAGCCAGGGAACAAACAAGGCGCACAAAAGGCAAAACACTGGAATCGCCACAGAAGATGATTTGAATGTCTTTCCACTTCAGCTTTTCAGGTCACTGACACCGCTGCGCTGTGGTGGAGGTGAAGCAAATAACCACATATGCCAGAGACATCACACTGTTTTTTAAGTACCTCCTCACTAATTAGTGCCAGGGATGTAGGGATGGAACCCTGAGCTTAACAAACCTGGCAGTGTTCACCTGCCACTTCATCAGGCAGCAAGAAAAGCAAAGCAGAAGACAAGGGGGGGGGGGAAAGGCCTTGGCTTGTGTTTATTTTCATGTTGGTTTTACCAGAATTGTATTGGGGTAGTTTTAAAATTACCGGTTTTCTTTAACAGATTCTTGTAATGTTAAATAACTTTCTAAGGCAATTCCAGGTTAGTGCTCATCCCAAATAAACCCTGTAACTGGTAGGTACCAGCCAGCATAAGGTCACTGCAGGGAAAAGAGCTGTTGCACAATTCGATCCTTCCTGTGGTTCCTTTACTAAACTGAACAGGAGTCAGCGTATGTACCGAGGAGTCTTACCAAGGACTCTGCAGCTACAGGCACTGCTGCCTTCGTGCAGCACCTGCACAGCTCGTAAATACAGCGAGTTCCTGCTTGAAGCTGTACTCTGCAAATTTCACTTGCTTCTCCATTTCTGCTGGCTGAGGTTTCCCTTTGCTACTACAACAACACATCCTGTGGGCTGTGGGCTTTCTCCCCCTCTTAAAATCACTTCAAAATGCAGATACGCAGTAAGTGTGATTCTCAGCTCTCCTGTGCTTATGCCACTCCGTATTTATAAGGTAATAATACTGTTACAGAGATACAAAACCATATAATTGGGAGAGCTAACAAAATGGCACCCTGGCCCACCAAGAAACGTGGGGTTTATTCTCCTTGTTCAAAGGCCATGAATAAGGTTTTATACAAGAGAATGTGCAGGGCCCTACAGTCCTGGGATGAGTTCATAATATGAGTGAAGCACTAACTGAGACAGAAAAACCAGAACAACTGCTTGTTCTGATCAAAAATTGTGTGAGCTATTTAAATAAATGACTTAAAGGTCAGAAAATGTGGGAGAAGAGGAATTGTTCATTTTTTACCTGAAAAACTGATGGAAAAACATGAATGTCATTGCCTTTTCCTCATTCTTTTCCTTTACTACTTTCTCATGTCTCTGGTAGCTGAAGAGTTCCTCATAAAATGGATTACGTGTCTTGCTCACTCCAGGTAGATGCATACAGTTAGTAAGTGGCAGTAATGACGTATGTTCATGTTTAGGGATCAACTCACTCCTGTGAGTGAGTTGATCCCCATAATAATAACTCCCTTATTCTCTTTCCTGCCCCCTAAAGTGGTGCATGAAGGAGTAACAGGATAATAATAAGGGATGCAAGAAGCAGTATGAAATTTCAGAGTAAGAGGAATGCCAGGATATAATACAGAAAGTACCTGAAACCAGGCTGTGCAGCTTGTTTTCACTGGGATTAACCAGGAAACAAGGTTAAAAAGAACTAAGGTTAAAACTAATGTACAGGTGACCCTGTCAGAGCAAGAAACTAATAAAGGAATGACCCTCATTAATGGCATTAACACAGGAGGGGAAAGAGCACTTGGCTCACTGCACTGTTTGTCTCCTTGTCCAAACCCCAGTATCCTTTAGCTGCACTGTTCTGTGAAACGTGGGGTTAATTCTGTGTCCTGGCTCAGGTGTCAAATCACAGCCAAACCCTGCTGCTTGTTTCCCTTCAGCAAACAGGCTTTTAGTTGAGGTAAGGGTTGTCTTTCTGGTTTGAGGCGCTGGATGCTCTCCTAAGCATACAGGAAGCATTGCATCTGAGAGAGCTTGTACTCGTGTTCACACGCTACTGGTTTCCAAACAGCCCCACTAAAACCAGGAGGAACACAAAGTCATGGATCTTTTTTTCTTTCCTTATACTTTCTCAGTAGCAGCGTCTCTGGGAACAGGTCTCCTTACAGCTCAGGTTTACATGGTTGCCCCACAGAAGTGCTGCTCTTCCTTCCCCTCAGTGGTGTGTCCCAGCTGGGAAGGGGAGGCCACTCCCAGAGCGTTTCTAAATTGGAGCGGCACACTTACTGCCTGCCAGCTCCTGGCCAAATGATTCTGCAGCCGCCTCCTTCCAAAGCCTTCCCACACTCGGGAAAGGGATGCTGAGGGCTTCCATGTAATTTGACAGGATGTGCCTGTCACTGTTCTCTCCAAGAAGTGCCACACTCTTGAACCAGAGATGCACTTCTAGACTGTGTCAAATGGCAGAGTGACAAGAAGCACCAATGTCAAACCTTCTCTAGCTCTTTTCTTCCACTACTAAAGACTGTTTCAGCAGGATGCAGGTGGATCAATGTGCTCTATATGAGCTTCATATGCTGGATTGCTAAATAGTCACAGCAGGCTACCACTGTTACAGAATTTTACCCTCTTACTACTGCTAATTCAAGAGTGGCCAATTTAGACAGCTCGTAATGACGTCCTGTCTTCCATTTTGTTGCTGTTGTCTCTTTTGTTCTTTGCTATCCCTGTAATACCCAACACGTGGGCCCAATCCAGTTTATGGAACATTCTGTTCCAGAGAATCTCCGAAGAGGTAACTGCAAGGTCAGTACTGCTTACAGGTCATTTCCCATCTCTGGGAAAGGCTGCAAGGAACACCGAGTAGAAGATAAACTGGGGAATTGAAAGAGGCTCAAGATGGGCATTATGAGACAGAGAACATGAACTGGGATTTGATGCAGGGGATTAAGTGCCACAAAAACTATACCCTAAAGCTCTTTGGAAATTCAGCAGTCAGACAGTAGACTATGTTATTAATAAAGCACAGGTTTAATAAAAAGATTTAAGGCTTACATTTCAAAATGACTTATAAATAACATAATCACAATACATATATTCTATTTTTTTAAAAAAAAGTATTCATGATAGTATATATTTTCTTAGTTATAAAATCCCATATAAATAGCAAATTATTCTCAGTATGCAGATTACACAAATACATAAAACCAGGGGTGCATGTCTAAAAGGAATCCTGAGTACACAACACATGGCAGGAAATAGAACAACGATAGAGTTGGACACAAAAAATGTTGTTGTCCTAGTACATCATCTTTCCAAAACTGTAAAAATGGAACTGAGAACTTTTTGTTTGCTCAACCTTGTTCAGCTCCATAGACTCAGAAATGGCTCTGGATACTCCACTCCTTCAGAGTTCAGGAGCACCCTACTGATTCTTTTGGCATCCAAAAAAGAAAATGACATCTGTTCTCTGATGGTCAGAAATAAGGCACTTACTTAGAGCAGGTCAGTGCAGGCTGTAAGAAGCATCTTGGACTTATAGCCAAGAGCAGCAAAAGGCATCTCTCGAATGAAGATGTGTGGCAACAAATTCTGGTCATTACACACAGGAGGTAGCCAATTGTTACACTCCTCAAGGTTCCCCTGCTTATCCCCCAAAGAACTATATACATTAATACAAGAATAACTGGAAACTTCACACATTAGAAATGTCAAAGTTCCCTTTGTTTTTTTAGATAGAGATAAGCTAAGCAGCAGTCTGGCTGCAGCAGCTTGGCCACAACAGGCTGCTGCTTTCTTTGTGGTACGAGTTGTAGCAGTGTTTGGATCAGAGCTTTCACCCTGGATTTTCTTCTGGTTTTTCAAAGTGAGCTGTACAACAGATCTATGTGAATGGTAATGTTCATAACACTGTGACTATACCTCTAAGAACAAGGCAGCCTGCAGTACTGCAACAGGACACCAACTTGCAGAAGCCTGTTGGTGTATTTAAATTCTGAATTCCGAGCTATTTTATTATTGTAGCACAATGATTTTTTTCTGATTATAACAAAAATAAGTCAATTATTCATGGAAGAACTAAAAAGTATTCTGCCTGTTTTTTTCAGGGAGTCATGTGTAGTCATATGTTCTTTTAAACACTCCTATTACATAAAATGAAATGTTTTCTTGCATATAATCAGGGTCATAAGCTCTGACATTACTAAAGCATGAATCATGAGAGCACACTCATACACGCACACTGCAATAAACAGGCTGAAATTTTGCTTCTTATTACAGTGTAACTTGGTAGAGATAATGAAGTAAGAGCCATTTATAGTCTCCTGGCTTATTCCCAACTTAACTGGGATTAAGAATCGGATGAACAATGCTATACTGAAGTAGAGCCATAGTTGCTGAGAGCAGGACTTCACAAGTAAACAACAGATGCATGATAACACTTTAGAGTCAGAAAGTCTTCATATATTTCTGTCCTTTCAAATATTACGAATAACTTACTTATCCTTTTTTCTTGGTATCCTGTGAATACCAACTGCCTCTCTTCATGGCATTTTAATTCCTAGTTTTTGGTTGAACCCCCAGCAAGTAGAAGCTGTAAATATTGCGTGGTATATTAGGATGGAAGACTAGAAAAGAGACTGGCACCTGCAGGGTGATTTTTCAGTCCAAAGAAAAGCTCTTCATTTTTTCTGCTAACTCCTGTCTCATTTCTATATGCTTTTTCAGGTTGTGCACTTCATGGGGCAGGTTAATGTCCCACACTGACACACAGGACTGTAATTCTGGAAAACAAATACAATGGAAAACTGTCACAGAAACAACTTATTGCATAATTAGAATGGGTTTTGCTTATGTGCTTATGTTTTAATTACTTGTAAATTGCCTCAGTGAAGCTTGATGCTTAGGACCTGGAAGACAATTTATATGACACTTTATGTGTGAGGTAATGCAGTTACGGGTTACAAGCTGTTTGTACTTGCATGATGATTTGGATTCTAGTTCCTCAACTTAGAGTATAACATTTAAAAGCATTTGAAAAACCATTTTTGGTGCCTGTAGGCCATAAGGTACTGACCTGAACTATAGCTAATGCTAGTACTGAAGCGCCTGCATAAAATTTCTTCTCTATTTTCCTGAGCAGATATACCCTAAATGCTTACAAGACTCAAAACACATTCACCGTAACCTAAAAATGAAAACTGATTTCACAAGGTAGTGAGTATCCTGAGAAAAGGTCGCTTTTTCAATTTCCCTTCACGCAAACAGCTCTTTATTCATGGAGAATTCACATTGCTTTTAGTGGAATAAGGATAATTGAGAATACTTGCATGAGTTAGTGCTCACAAACCGAGGCCCCAAGGCTTCTGTGAGTCTCTATTTCCTCTCTGTGTGATTAATGGCACTCTCAAATACAATCAAAAAACAAAAAAGGCAATAGGCATTCTTATGGCAATAATCAGGGAATATCAGAATATAAAAAGCACTGCTGTAAGCTTGATTCATACTTTACTCCAAACTGTCAGCTCATCTACACTTGCCACCCTTAACTTTATACTGTCATTGCCATGTTTTTAGGAGCCACTGGGATAAGACCAAGGTGAAGAAGGGCATTGATCAGAACAGCAACTATAACTATTCTTAGGAAACCCAAAAGATGGAGATTTTCTATCTCCCATTTCCAGCACTTTGCTACCCTAATTGTCAGGAAGCTTTGGCTGATGTCTGACCTAAATCTCCCTTGTTGTAATAGAAACTGGTTAGACCTTATCCTACTCACAGGGAATTTGTAGAAGCCTTTATTCCTTTTCTCTTTATTTGCACATTTGAAGCCTATTATAATGTCCTCTCTAAGATTTGTTTATATTAAACAGCTTAACCTCCTGCAATGTTTCCTTGCAGGTTGCATTTCTCTTCTCTGGACTATTCCTAATAATCTGGATCATTCAGCAATGATCCAAATGGATATGCTCCTCAAGCAGAGGCCATAGCAGCATTCACCAGGGTGTAACAATTGGCTCATGTCTTAACAGACACCACATTTTTTGGTGTCTGCCTCTTCTGCAGCAACATGACATGCTTGACTCATGTTCAGCCTGTGATCAATTTATAACCCTTTTTTATGCAGCACTGCTGTTTAAGCTGATCATTTCCTCATGTTGGTACAACGGATCATTCCTAATTAAGTTAAAGGTCTAGCATTTGTCCTCACTGAATTGTACCCTATTTCCTTCCAGACCATTTGTTCTATTTGTCAAGATTATTTTGAACTCTAATCCTGCCCTCCAGTGTGCCTGTGGCTTTGTCTTAGCTGAGAATTGTCTGCAAACCTGAAAAGCACATTCACTGCGTCTTCATCCACATCATTCATGAAAACACGGAGGATTCCTGACCTAGCACAGACCCCTCTGGAAATCCATTTGATACATTCTCTGTTTAGACAATGACATTTACTCTCCAAGTAGAGCTTTCCAGCAAATAATATTATATACTTCAACTAGTGGCTTCCTCTGCTCCACTCCTGGAAGTTACTGTTAGTTTGTATGGAGGCCAGAAATGCAAAAGACAACAAAAACTAATACTAATGTTTCAATAAAATTACATGAAATGATGATCATCAACTCTCCACTCCCAGTGGGTAGTCAAGCATAACAGCGTCTACTCCTCTAATAACACAAAGCAGTAAAACACAGCTCAGGTACCTTTGTGGTATTTGTTGTCTTCGGTATCATGTTTATAGCAATATCCCAAAACCAGGACTGCATTCTTGAGACTCCCTTTTTCAAAGAAATAAAACATCAAATTTTCATTTAAATGGGAACTTTGTCATTTAAGGACAGACAGAGTAGATGACATCATGCCACTAAGAGGATGGAAAGCAGAGGTCAGTCAACTGGACCCTTTATTCAAAATCATTAACCATGAAAGCCCCAGACATGAAAACAATATAGTTCATGTCTTCATTTAATGTAGGGGTTTATCAGGGTTCAAAGGCATAAGCACTGGATCAGCCGACCAGCCTGTTGAACAAGCCTGAGAACAAAGCACCCTATTATATACCACAAGCAGAGATAGTAGAGTCACAGGAAACAGATGTCACAGCAAAGGGAGAGGCTGCAAATAAAGCCCCACTGCACAGCAGAGACAGAAAGTGCCAGTAATCAGTTTGGTTATGGAGAAAGAAGAACAACGAAATATGATACAAACTAATTAAAGTGTTCTGAACTAATTATGGCATGTAGGTGGGAAAGGAGAGTTAGCAAGGCAGCAGAAATAAGGGATGGATTGTAGGAAGATGCCTACTGAATAATGCAAGAAAGACTAGGAAGACAGGTGTGGCTGGATCACAAAGGGCTAAGTGGAATGTGCCAGTGTTTCAGTATCAACTTCCTGCTTATTCCCAACAAGACTTGTTTATAAATGTCTTACAAGATAGATAGAAACTGTTACAAGTTCTCCTGCCACAGCAAGAGGAGGGCAGTCAGCCTTTGCCTTTATGCGAGTAGAATACAGGACCCAGCCTACGTACCTGGGTCACGGATCAGGCCAGGGAAGGAACAGGCTCCTGTCTGCACCCCACACCTCTTCGTACATGAATTCTTGCATACGTCCCCAGAGAAAAGATGAGAAGAGTTTCTGGGGTATAAATAGACTGCAGTATGGCTTATTGGGAAGGCCACAGTCTTGGAAGCTTTGTGTGACTACACTGCAGTGTGATCCTCACAATACGATCCTTCTGGATCAGCAGATGTTTTTAGTGGGTCCTCCAGGACCTCTACAAGGTAGAGAGAGATTTTCCCTGCCCTGTGGAGATCTGCAGTATATTCTCCTTTGATACCGATTTCATTCTGCTTATGGTAGATGAGGGCTGTTGGGAACCACGTACGTCTTCCATGCTCAGATTTTTCGTAACTTAAATATTCCCTGCACCCAGTCCTATCCATACTCCTTATAAAAGTGATTGGAACTGAAGTATAATGTATCTTATTCAGATTAGCGTCCTTTCCTACTATATAAATCATTCTTTAGGGTAAGGCTGATGTCTATTATAAGCCAATGTGTTAGGTGAGAGAATAAGGAAAAGACATTAGATTTTCAATTCATATATGAACTAAGATAAAATTGATGTCTCAAAGTCTGGCAATCTCTTTTCCCTGAAATATTTACATCTGATTGACATTCTGTATTTTAACCTTAAATGAACCTATTTAATAGAAAACTATTTCCCTCTATTTTCTCTCATTTCCCACAAGTAATGCGTTACTATCAAGAATTGCTCAGCAGCCTCAGTGCCATTTTCACGGATTCTGTGAAAATCACAGCAGGAACGAAGTCCTTGAATTTTGGAAAAAACCCCAACCCTTGCAAAATAATTGCTGGGAAAAGATGATCAAAAGAAAAAAGTCCCCATCAAACTGCATGCATCAGTCTTACCTGATGCTGCTGAGATTTGTGCAACCGCAGCTGAACTCCTCCTGAAGTATTGACTTTGCTATACACAAAATTCTGATTAAAAATGTTGAGGTGGCTGTGAGACTCAAGGCTTTTTAAATCACACTGTATTGCTCTATAGGGGACACTTTCCCTACCAGTGACAGTAACAAGCGAGGCAGAAATTTTCATAGTAACTATTCCTTACAAAATGCTAAAAATAAACTGTCTCTTTATGGCACTGATACTGGAGCTATCGGGGCTACAAGGACTGAAAATGTTGTGCTAGCATATATCTGGACTCTAAAGCTCACTCTCGTAACAGCTGAGGACTGAACAGACTCTACAAACTTGCTGGCACAGGCAAAGGCAAGTCAGAGGAAGATGGAGTGTTTTTGTCTCGTACCAGTGTCAGCACTATGAGCTAACTGTGGTCTTTGGATACTTTTGGTGCCAGCATGAAAAAACAGGCCCTAAATTAAGTTCATGATGGTAATGAGAAAACAGCCTGCAACTGTGAAGTTTGCTACAGGATCACAACATGTTTCTGAGACCACAGCAGCAGCTTTGGAGTCTTTTTTGACCCTAAATCACACTGGCAAGTGAAGTCCAGAGCTTTTTTCAAAACACAGTGGAAGGCAACGGGAATCCACACGTGCCACAGAGTACTTTCTGAAGTAATATATTTTGAGTGTACCCACCGCTGCAGTACGATGAACTCTTGTCCTGGTATGACCTTTATTACTTCTGGGAGAGATGCAGGAAAGTGTACAGGTGAAGGAAGTTACAACAGCCAAAAATGCCCCGTACTTAACCATGCTCCTCTGGCTGTTTGTAATCACCACTGAAAACCCACAACTACCCTCTGCCTACAGCAGCTCAAAACAACTGGTAACAGGAACAGCAAATACCTACAAGTCTGCACCCTAAGCCCAAGTGTGTAGCACTTTCCCAGCTTTGCTGCAATCTGCTGTGACCCAAACCTAAAAGAACCATTGGAGACTAAGGATGGGAGAAGAAAACTGGGTAAGAAGCAACTAAGGAAAAATTATTAAAACCTAACAAGCTCCACAGTGAGAAAAGCCAGAAGCATAAAACTTGAGATGGAGGAAGCACACAGGCAGACACAGATGGAGACAGAGACTATCAGCCAGGCCGTAGTGACAGCTGCGCTGAAGCAAGGCACAAGAACACAATGAAGGTGAGGTGTGTTCATGTGCTGATCAGTGACAAGCCAGGGAAGAGCTGTTTACGTGGGCACAGGTATGATAGCCCGCTGGTACTCACCAAACACCAGAGTGTCTGACAGTGACTGAAGATGACAGCGGTAGAATAGAATGAATTAACACAACATGGAAAATGCTAATCTGTTCTGGAATACCATGTCAAAGAGGACACAGCAATCCTGAACTTGGCACTGATTTTAAAGTACACATCATTTGATGGTTTTACTTACCCAGCTGAGCTGTTATCATGACTCTAACAGAATCACAAAAGTTGTCTATAACTCGCACAGGACGACGTGTTGATAAATCAAGCAGCAAGATGTGTCCTCCTCCTGTCCCTATCCACAGTGCAGTATTTTTCTGCAGGCAAATTGTCTTCACTCTTCCAGAATAAGCCAATTTATGTTTTGATTCTGTGTTTAGTTTTTCCATTTTGTCCCTATGAGTATTTAAAGAATTCATATTAAAATCCAGTGGCACACTATTCCACAACTGCTAAAATGACTCAATACCAGCCTGTTAAACAATCATTCATCAATGCTAATCAGTTGATTGACTTTAAACAAACAGGGATGAAAACTAGTGGACTTATAAGAGCCACCTGGTCTGCTTCAAAAGACCTTTAAATAGGAGGCAGGTAGGCTCTTTTCTCTCCTGGTCTGCAGGAGGGTCACTGCGAAGTGGGAAGAGCACACCCAGAGCTGGTCCTGATTTCACCACAAGAATCAAATGCATGTGGTACACTAAGGGAGAGGAACAATTTAAATGCAAATGAAAATCACCATCACTGTCAATTAAACTCTGATCTCCTACTGTATCTGTGCACTGGGGAAAGAAGACGTATTCAGGGGATGCAGGCAGTAACTGGGTGCAAAAGCATTAGTACCTGAAGGACAGCAAAAGACTTCCTTCTTTCTTGAGCAGAGTTACATGAGTCTTCTTGATATCATAGAAAAATTGCGAAATATAATAAGGGTCTTAAGAAATTAAGATTCTGCATCAAATATTTTGAAGTTCTCAGCCAAAACAGAGGAAAGTACTTCCACATTTACTGAAAGAACTGGGCAAATTCTTTACCTCCAGCAGGTTAAGGGAATATGCTACAGAAGGCAATGTGATATTCAGCTTTCTACGCATCTGTCTGCACTGGGATGGAGTTATTTTTTTCTTAGTAGCTGGTACATCAATCTGAGATGAAACACTTACTTAAGAAAATGTGCACAGTCAATTAGTTCAGAAAGTTTTTCTGTCTTCTTATCCCAGATTTCCACAAAATGGCTGTTTTTCTTTGCCAGGTAGATGGATTTGTCTATTGCTATTGAAATAATGTTTGCATCACTGTAAGCATTATGACAGAACCTAGAAGAGAGAACTCCAGTTAGATACACAGAAAATATCTGACTGACTACTATGAGTGGGGTTAGCTTCCCTTTAACTATTATAGAATACTCAGCATTAGAACCAAACTGGACTTGGATACATAGAATCATAGAATAGTTAGGGTTGGAAAGGACCTTAAGATCATCTAGTTCCAACCCCCCTGCCATGGGGAGGGACACCTCCCACTAAACCATGCCACCCAAGGCTCTGTCCAACCCGGCCTTGAACACCACCAGGGATGGAGCATTCACAGCTTCCCTGGGCAACCCATTCCAGTGCCTCACCACCCTTACAGTAAAGAACTTCTTCCTTATATCCAATCTAAACTTCACTTGTTTAAGTTTGAACCCATTACCCCTTGTCCTATCACTACAGTCCCTCAGGAAGAGTCCCTCCCCAGCATCCCTGTAGCCCCCCTCCAGATATTGGAAGGCTGCTATGAGGTCTCCACGCAGCCTTCTCTTCTCCAGGCTGAACAACCCCAACTTTCTCAGCCTATCTTCATACGGGAGGTGCTCCAGTCCCCTGATCATCCTCGTGGCCCTCCTCTGGACTTGTTCCAACAGTTCCATGTCCTTTTATGCTAAGGACACCAGAACTGCACACAATACTCCAAGTGAGGTCTCACAAGAGCAGAGTAGAGGGGCAGGATCACCTCCCTCGACCTGCTGGTCACGCTCCTTCTGATGCGGCCCAGGATACAGTTGGCTTTCTGGGCTGCAAGCGCACACTGCCGGCTCATGTTCATTTTTTCATCGACCAACACCCCCAACAACCGAAAGGGTTTGCTATAACCTTCCTATAGTTTGACACAGACTCTCACAGCAATGGAGGTTTTGTCCATGTTAGAATTATATCAAACACTCCAAAAACTTGAGCCTCTAATTTCTAAATAGTGAGAAGTCAGCAATCGTGCATGATTTAACTATATAGGGCAAAGATATGCACACATACCATGCTGACAAACATATAAGGACAAATATTATTGTCAGTATGTGTGTATGATTCTAAATAAAGTAGACAGGGCCTGGAAAAAAATGCAATCCCAGGAGAAAAACTGATCAGCGGCATTTATACATTTTCTGAATAGATAATGACTTCATATATCCTTTATATAGTAAAAATGCATATCCCTTGCTTAAAAGCAGCAAGGAACACTTTAAACACTACTCAGTGATCTTATTTTGAAACGCATTGTAGTCCATCTCTATTATGGAAGGAAAAGAACAGAAACAAGAGAACTCAAAGAACAAGCTATAGAACAAGACATTAAATCAAAGTACTGCCAGAAATCTTGGATAAGACAAGAGCCAAGTAACATCACTCATAAATAAACTTACAGTTGACTTGTCTTTGTTTCAATGAGCTTTTGAACAGAGAAATCACTAGATAAGGCAATGATCTTTGTTCCACAGCCTCCCCAGATTATATTTTTTTCAGATAAGCAGGAGGATTTGTTCAGGCACATCAGTGGTGTGCTAACATTTCCTATAGTTAGCATCTTCAAAGGTGTAGCACCCTTACACTGCAAGAAAAAATACACTCTCCATTAGAAACAAGGAGCATACAGGCACTCAGGAACTGTTAAAACAAGGCCACACAGCCTGCTGAAGTAAATTTAAACAGCTAGATTTTCTGAACCATTATGGTAGCTTTCCAGAATGTTGGAGATTGAAAAGCACCACCATCTCACTATAGATGTCCCATAGAAAACAGCCTGTGTGAGCGGAAACAGGACAGCTTGGATCAAAACGTTCTGCAACCCCTGACACAGTTCAAGAACTGGATAGCAAGTCACATCCGTACCCTGCAGACATCCCACACTGAACCATATTCTACTTCTGCAGTGCATTTCAACTCCATAACTGCTCTAAATTGCATATAGTCAGGAGCTAACCCTCAGGAATCAGCTGATACAAACAGCTCCCAGCATTTATCTGTTCTGTGCATAGAACTCTGACCTACCAAAAATCTAAACAATATTGTCTTTTTGAAGATATCCTACAAAAATTTAGTGTGAACAGAGAGAAAAAGGATCTGTAACAGCAATAAATAAAGGAGATTAAAACCATTAGGATATTCTTAATAACAACCATTAATGTCACTCTCTACTCAGTTTGCCACGCCTTTCAAAGTCCCATAATGAGAAATAATTCCCCCTCTTAACTCTATTGTTAAAACAGATACTGAAAAACACATGCAGTTTGTCTAAGACTGTAGTAGAAAATTAGTTCTGGTTTTAGAGAAGCAACTAAAAATAAGCTAAACGAAATAAAGCTACTATTGTTAACTGCTTTACATTTCACTTATAGTATTTTGCAGAACAGACAGCAAAGAACAAGTCTACCTTTACTGCTCTGTCTTCAAAAACTGCCAGTCTGCCATCAGCTGTGCCTACCAAGAAGAAATTCTTCTGTTTGCTGAAATAAAATAAATAAAGAATGAATTCTGGAAATGCCTTTATCAGGTAAGAAAATATTAAATGAGCAGCCTCTGGTATTTCAAGGGTTTCACTAAACAACTGAACACGAAAAGCCAATACAACTACTTGTGGTCAGGAATGTAGTCTCCGGATATACTAGGTGCAATATTGAGTGAAAATACAGGCACAATAAGCAGCTGTCTGAGCAAAACTGCCCACGTGCACTGGTGTCATTTTCTGAGCATCTCTGTTTAGCCTTTTTTTCAAAATGCAACCCAAAATATTTCAAAGTCATTTATACCTTTGCTTTGACAGAGAATTACAGTATAAACAAGTGATGGAATCTGACATTTTCTGCAGACGATGCCTTCTTGTTTCATCTTCTGTGTTAACTGCCCACAGAGAGCCAGACTGGGTTCCTGCTACAATCCAGTTTTCTTTCTCAGTAGAAAGGGTCACTAAGGCCAAACTTAAAATCTTACTGTCTGCCATATCCTGAGTCAGAAAAGAAAAACAACCTGGTTATGATTTCAGTAAGGGCAAATGCTAATAAATTGCTCATAATGAAAATAATCTTGTTGGACCGTGAATGGTTAGGCCTTGGACCCTTGGACCCAAGGCCTATCCTCCCCATTCAGAAATCTAATTCTCTATTAGCGAATACATCTTCAGCTGTGCCATCTATCTTCAAAGTGCTGGGAAGGACCCCTCAAACATTGCACAGGAAAATCTCTAAGCTGAATGCTGAAAAAAATATTCTCTCTCTCTATTCTAGTGAAGGTCTCAAAGCCATCAGATAATTAAGCAAATGGAACTGCGCTGCAATATATGCTCAGTTTAACTGCTAACAATAAAAGTACTGGTCTAATATTTATTTTTCCCATATTAGTTTTAGTAAAATAAGCCATGTAATTTATACCAAAGCTACCAATTCAAATGTATCCTGGTCAACAGATGGAAATATAACTTCAATAACTGTGATGACGAGTCATATTCAGTTCTGGCACACATGTTCATCACAGCACATCAAGCCTGGTTAAAACCTTTTTCCTTTTCTGAAGGCACAGGACTGAGATGTACAAAAAATCAAATGAAAAGAGCTGAAGGATATCACCCAAAGTGGCACAAGGAGATGGCATCCATGGGAAGACAGGAATCTTTAAGAGACAATAGATGGATTGTTAAGGGGAGGTAGAGATACGAAGGGTTGTGTAACTACTACTCCTAGTTCTAGCCTTCATACAAGAAATAGTGTCCATCTGAGCGGAAGAAAGGAAGCCGGGAAGACAGCATTATGAGAAAGTTCAGTCTGGATGGCAGGAAAAGAAGAAAAAGTGGCTGCATTTTTGCTTCATTTCATGGGTACAGTGATGACTCACTTATGAGCAGTCTTTCTTCTCACAAAGCTTAGAAGTAATATCCTGCTGTTAAAATGCAATTAATTCTTCTGAAATACATCTGGGTGCCAAAATTCAGAATAAATGGCAATTTTTCTACATACCTCACAAGTATGTCCATCTGTATTTAGGTTAACAAATGAAAGTTGTGCTTTTTCTGTGTTCCCATTGCCTATCCAGACTCCTGCCTTCTTGCAGCTTTGATTGGCAGCAACCATGCACTCTGCTGTAGCTGTGCTGGGTATTGAAACATACCTCATCAAACATATAAGCTCTGCAGAATTCAGGATCTCATAAACCTACAAAGAAAGCCACAGCATGCACATGGTAATAACAATGACAGTGATAAATAATAAGCAATGGAGAACAATGTTTTATGAACTATGAACACAGTATCTGAGCAGGTCTGCTCATTTGTATCACTACTGTTAATGAGCAACCTTTGTGCACTGAGAAACTTGACATTGACTCTCATTTTCCTGTTAAAATTTCAGGCAGTCAATGGGGTTAAGGCACATGTGAAAATTTCACCCATTTCAAAGGGCAACACGATGTGTGATAACAGACACACCAAAACAGGTTTCACATCCACACTTGCTGTTCCACCTGTCACATGCCCGAACGGCATAGGCTAACTGCACTGATACTATAACAAAGTCTTTTTTGCATAGCCCTAGTAAAGACCATGAAGTAATCTGAATACTGTTTCCCTGCAATCACTATACAGCGACGTAGGGAAAAACCAGCAGGCTAGAATAAATGGTTGCTAGAACTGAATGGAACCTTTTATGCCGGATGGCAAGAGCAGGCAGTATTTCATGGCTGCTTCAGTTCCAGGAAAGAACAGAAAATACCCATGCCTCTTACTAACTTTAATGTTCAATTCCTTTTTAGAAAGCACAACAACTTTGTGTTATCATGTATTATATGTATATACATGTATATACAAATACATATACAAAGTAATACCTGGGAAGATGTTGGTCGTTCCTGAGGGTTTTCCTTCAAACACTTTTTAATTAAACTCTCAACTTTAGGCCAGGGAGCACAGCCATATTCTTTTACAGGATCTAAAAAGTGAAATTAGATAACTTCTTAACCAGCCTTTACCATAGTTCAGAAATGAGAGTTCTGAATAAATTTCTTATTATTTAATTATCTAACTTCTTACAGAGCTGCCCCAAGAAATATCATACTCTAAAAATGTAAAGCTAAAATGTCAGCATTAACAGCTTGGAAATTCTCATCCCCCATTAAATGTTAGACCATGAAATGCCAGAGCTAGAGTCCTTTTCATTAAGAGCAGTTAAAGCAAATGGATTTTGCTTTAACTTTTTCTTTGCTCTTCCTATACCTGGGACTGAGTCATAGATATATGTGATTTGTGTTTTGATTAAGGCTGACCATTCAAAGGCTTGTCATTTCAGTCTGTAGTCTTTTCAGTTCCTGTGGAATTGAATATGGATATGGAATACAGATGACCTTCCAATAAAATACATAGCAATTAAGATAAGCAACTCCATATAGTATTTATGTGATATTTCCAGTTTGGACAGAGCCTTGGGTGACATGGTTTAGTGTGAGGTGTCCCTGCCCATGACAAGGGGGTTAGAGCTAGATAATCGTAAGGTTCTTTCCAACCCTAACTATTCTATGATTCTATGATATGGAAGTTTCAAAGCCACTCAGGGCTTTGAATAAGTATCTTATGACTATAGTGATGACCTCTCTAAGAACAAAACAAGAAATCTGAAGAGCACCTTTTTACAAGGACATGTAGGGATAGGACAAGGCGGAGGGATTTAAACTCACAGAGGGGAGATTTGGATTAGATATTAGGTTATCATATTGGTTCACGATAACTGACAGCAGATATTCCAGTCCTACATTAGACAGAGGTAACATTAACGATAAAATACCTGCAAATGAACATATTCAGTTCAGCACATGACAGACACTGTTTACTTGTGAACTCAGCCAGAACCCCTTTTGGTGGAAATATATAAATGATGAGGATGTGCACAGATGGAATTCTATCTCCAGAAACTAATATTTCATAGGGCTTATAATACAGAAAACAGCCAAATGGACAGCTGCATTCAAGAGATACTGAGCCAACAGTTCTGGAGATGGCCTCTTCAGGAAGAGGGTTTAAGCTGTCTGAGCTATGAATTGGATAATTCTCCTTAAGGAGTAGAAAATGTATGAACTCTCTGTCCCTCCTAATGGAGAAGCCATGCCAGACTGAGTGGCAGAGTTGCTGCCCTTTCCTAGATGGAGTTTTCGGTCTCTAAGAATCTTTCATGGTATATCCATTATTGCAGAGCAATAAGAACGAACATCACATATAAAGATTGTAGTACTATAAAATTTCAACAGCTCTTTACACAGAAATTGTCAAATTCGGAGTTATATTGTCCAGCTTGCCTACATCATATCCAGCCTGATGGCTTCTTCAACCTTCCTTCCAGCAGCCAACAAATACATATAAAGCAGATGAAATTCTGAAGAATGCTATGTAGCTGGGCACGCACTTCACACTCTTGATAAGTTAAAAGGGAATTCCTCTTTAAATAGGAATTCTGCTGCTTTTTTAAGTGGCACCATTTTTTAATTACTTTTTCAATTTAAATAAGATTTCAAGAGGTTTTTAAAAGATTTCAAGATTTGCAGCTTCTCAGTAATGGCTATTTTAATGTAATGTATCATGATTGAAGAACAGAAGTGGAGTTGTGTTTATCTTAGTGCATGATATGCATTACCACGGTAATACGTGTGAAGTCCAGACATGGTATTAGAAGGTACTTTCAGCAACATCTGTTTTATCTAGGCCTGGATAAAGTCCCACATACACAAATCCTCTGTTTCTTTCCAAAGTGAAGCAGATAGATCCCTTGAAATTGCAAGGAAATTTTGACCAACATGATGTTCAATAGATGCCTATTTCTCCTTATTTTAAGACCATATGAAACTAGGAGAAGCTTTTAAAAATTACTATTATTTATCCTCCTCCTCTGATCACTGTCAGATACAACATAAAACATGAGAGGTGTTATTTTTGGAGGAGGCAGCACAAATGGTTCACTTTCATTTTAAAATTGTAAGAAACAAGGCATACCTGGTAACTTTCCTTGTATGGCTATTTCATCAAATTCATTTGGAAACTTCAAGCCTTCCATTATTCTACCTCCTCCTGTCAAAATGTCATAAAGCAGCAAGCCAAATGAATAAATATCAGCTTGCTGATTGTAAATAACATTTCCTCTGGCAACCTCTGGTGCACGAAATCCTGCAAATAAATCATTCATTAATAGCTATGATTCATACCCGGATGAAGCCATCTTTATCCTTTTAAGAGCAAACACTTATTGATGAAAATGTCACAGGAAGTAAACCAAAAATGGCTCACTATTTCTGGGCTGGCAATAGCTTGCATGTGGCAGACCTCCAAAAAAAATCAGCAATCAGTATAGAGGAACGGGACAGTACATCAGTTATAGAGGTCCTGCACCATTATATATGAAATAATTCATTTATCAATGAATACTGAAAACGAAGTGCAAGTCTGCAGTCTTTACTGAAGGCCTAACATTTAATACTTGAAGTCACACCTTCATGCTCAATTTCCAAGACCTAAAGGCACTTTTCAAAGTCGTTGAATTGTTCAGTACTTTAAAATGGATGTTAATATGTTTTCTGTAAAGTCAGGGAACAGTGCAGATATTTGTTGCCTTTAAATACCCATGTATTACTGAAAAATAGAACACCAAACAAGTTTAGCAGTATAATTTCAGTATCACAATAACTACCCTAAAACAAAACAGTAAAAATTATAATGAATGCATGTAATTTAATCTGCTCTCTTTTAAACCTTTACTATACTCCTTGATTCTTCTAAAAGGGACATGAATAGGAAGTAGGGTCGAGAAGAAGTACAAATCTGGCATCACAGCTCGCAATATGATTAGGATTTCATTTTGTGATTGACTTCTTAACAGACTACATAAAAACCATATTAGCTATTTTTGGACATAATGCACTGTAAACCAAAGTGTTTTTCCATACCTGGTGTGCCTTCGGAAGTTTTTATTCCCATTCGGCAACAATACTGGGCAATGCCATAGTCAGCTATTTTTGCAATAACAGCTGAATTGGGATACAGAGTAAAGAGCAACACATTGTGAGGCTTTAAATCACGGTAGATGATCATTGCTGAATGCAGGTACCTGTTAACCAAAAAAGTATTTATTGAAAGCATTCATAATTCAGGGATGCATCTATACAAGCACATTGAGTGGATTATTCCCAAAACAGTAAATCATGCTTTCAAATGTTAAATACTGTCTTAAAAATGTCAAACGTCACCAACATGACACCACCATACTGGGTATTGACTTTAGAATTGTTTGTATTACTATTTACTGTACATAAACACTGCAGCATTTTAGTACCAAGTCTTATCTGAAGTGTCACTGGCAGTTTGAAAACTGAATCTTAGAAGTTTAAGCTTCATTGGTCCCTAAGCTCATTTTGCAGGTTTTCTCATTTTACAGCCACACTTTAATAGCTCCTGAGGACATTCAGGGACTTTCAGAACCTTAAAAATACACTGAATTAACTTCTTTGATATTTTAATAAGAAATCAATGGCCACATAAAAATTTCATCCAGAGCTCTTGCTATTTCTCTGCTTACATGAATGCCACTTGTTAGCAGAAAATCACAGGTAGCAAAAGTTTGTGTTATCTATCAGCTAACCAATCATAAAAATGAAAGCATTTGCCTGGCCCAGGGAACATTTTGCTAGAGATGAAATATAAGAAAAGAGAAGATTTTCATTTGCACTATATTCTACTTGCAGCTGTATCCTGTCTTTAGAGCAAAGTAGATATCACGTTTACCTTAAGCCATCAGCTACATGTAGGGCTATCCTGTGCTGAAGTGTTCTAGTTAAACTTGCATTGTCTTGTTGAAGCAAACGATCGAGAGATCCTTTAAGGGCTAATTCCATCACCAGCATCCGGGGACGGATTGCAGCAGCCAGCAGAGACACTAAACTGGGGTGATGGAGGTGACAAAGCACTGCAAGCTCCTGTAAATTGTAAAATCAGATGAAATACTGTAAATAGAATAACCTCTGTAGTTCTGAAGTAAACTCAGAAATATTTTGGAGTGAAGTGTTGAGCTTTTTAAATTCCTCACTGGGGCTGCTATTCTAAGAGTGGCACCACAGGAAAAAAAGGCAGTATTTCTTACCTGTCTTAGAAGCCTGAGGGAAGTATGTTTATTGAAAATCTTTACAGCAACCTCTTCTCCGCCATAGGATGCACGGTATACAGATCCGAACCCACCATCACCTTTCCAATGGTAGAATTGAAAAGAATATTAAAACCAAAGAGATATCAACCAATTATCAAAAAAAAAAAAAAGCTGAAAAGTCCAATTTTAAAATGGGTGGATCATCTACTGTGTTAAGGTTCATGATCAGTAATCCAAACACTCAAAACCCAGTGTCTGAGCGCACAAGTTAATGGAAATTCAAAACTCAATAACCCAGAATCCAGAATACTTTAAAAAATGCATTTCTACAGAAAACAAATCTCTAATTTTTCTTTCGTATGTTGCAGAACAACAATAGATTTGTTTACATCAGCTCTGTAAAAAAGACCCTACAAAATAATGCTTACCCAAGAGAAATTCAGGAGCTTCATCAAATTCCAGGTCATCGCTGTTCAACATAATATTTCTAGGCAAATCAGCCAGTATGAGATCAGGAGCAATTTGAGCTATTGGAATGGTATGTCTTGGTTCATCTGGATTTACCAAAAGGTCACCTAAGAGAAACAAATAAGACAAAAAAAAAAAAAAGAAAAAGGATAGTAGTCATTCAAAAGGCATTGAAAGATACATGCATCTCTGTGAGTGCACGACTGATTGTACCTAAAATGAAATCTTTATGTGTGTGTACGTATATATATGCACACACACTCATAAACATACATACATGCATATACAACTAATCAAGTTTGCCATTCAACTTAATGTATCTCACATGTTTAAGTATTTTCAAGGTTCTGTATATGTACAAATCAAATTTGATAGCAATTGTGGCTACGTAACAACACCAAACTAACCAAGAGATTATTTTCAGAATTCTGTTAGTCTGTAGAATGTAGAATGAATAAAGCTTTTTAAATTTCTGTTGTATGTAGTCCTACCAAAAGATCTAGTATCAGCTTTACTACGTGCTGGATTCAGTTCAACGAATGAAGTTGCATTATCGGTACGATAAACGATTACTACCATTTATACATGACTATACTGAGTAGCTGCAATCTGTCCCATATTATATACATATACAGACAGCTCTTACATAGAAAAAAGAATGAGCTGCTTTTAACTTTTACTGTTAGTTATTTCTTACAGAAATGAAATATGTTAAAATAACATAAAAAGCTGATGTTGTGTAGTATTTATCTACATACAGATGTAACTCTTATATGCCTAAATGGCATAAATATATACCTTCTTCAGCTTTCTTAAGTAAGTCATCAAGAAGGATTTTTTGGTGTTCTTCACCATCCTGAAAGCTGTACAGAGCCCATTTCTTCAACAGTGTTTCCCCTTCGCCACATACATCTATATCCAGCAAACCTGGAAACCATTCTTCCATAAGAGAATCTATGTGATCCACAACTTGTCCCAGAAGGATACATCCTTGAAGAAACCAGAAGAGGGAAATTACATTCGCAATCTGCCATACTTGCAATCACAAAGCTAAACTCTACAGTCCGAAGGCAAAAGCACAACAAACCAAATGCCAAGCTGCACTCAAACTGGAGCAAAAATCAGGCTCAGGAATAATTAACCTTTTCTGCAAGAAGGTGCTGTAATCTTCAAAAAACTGTCTGGGTTGTTGTCAAACATTGCTGATTCCACCAGGCAATAGGCTTCAGGAGACCAGTTCAAGTAAATGCCTTGTCTCCAATACATCCTGTTAGGACGAAGAGCTCGCTCTAGAAAATACAAAATTAGATTAAAAATCTGATCTCCAATATGAATGTAATGTTTTTAAATATATGGAAAATTTATGGTACTTTGAATACTTAATTATAATATATATGAAAATTTATTGGGTAGGTTTATGCCTACCCAACTAAAAAACAAAATAAAGGCTACAACTTTGCAGTGAGAATAGCCCTACAAAAGTTGAATACAACCTTTGCCTTCTTTTGCACAGCGCAATAAATAGGCATTATCTATTCCTGGGTATTTTTAAGTTACAAAAATGACCACTGCTCTTTTTCTCGTGTTTGTGAAGTGGCCATAAATTAGCCAAAGTAAAACAACATAGTGTTAATATGCAGGTGTTGGCATTCGTGATCCATGAATTCATGCTCACTATTGCTTTTGAAGATAAAGATTTGTACCTCTTCCTGACAGCATGTAAGGTGATACTTCAAGCAACCTGTTGATCAGCCTGGACCAAAATCCCATAGGAAAGTACGGCATCTCATAAAGCCTGATGATAATTTCTGAATTTTCACAGTGGGGAAGCTCTATCACAGGTCTATGATCAGACAAACTGAAAGAATAAAATATTAGACATTATTTAATGATGTTCTTTATTGAAACTCACCGACAACATACAGTATTTATTATATAAAACATATAATGTATTAATAAATGATTCAAATGATCAGGGAGCAGGCAGGTAGTATGTTTGCGTATTCTGCTTGCTTGTGGTGAAGTGAAATTCTGCTGTAATTTAATTCCAACAGAACCTCAATCATTAGATATTGAATGTACATGTGAGAAAAAACTGAGGCACATATACGTTCAGGTAAAATCTTCCTCTGCCAGGACTTCGAAGCACATAGAAACTCTGATCAGTGCAACCATGCAACACTCTCCATTAGGCAGCATAAGCATTCTTAAACATATTAAGAAATCTGTAATTGAGGCAGAGGAACTATGTTACCTGCTGCAGATAAAGCAAAATGACCTCATTCAAATTCATGACACTTCTTTGTCACCACATGTAATGACTAGACTGTTTGGAGGAGATACTGCCTCTGAGTAACTTGACTGTGGCTCTCACTCCAAGTAAATAGGCTATAGAAATTCATGGTTAGTTTTTATATTGCAATAAGTATCTGTAATACTGGCACACTGCAATGTAAAGGTAAATTATAATCCTCCTACTGCATGGGAAAAGAAATATTATCCTCATAACATAAAGCATTTTATCATTTATAGACTCCATTTACCCACCATGCTAATATGATGAAAGCTTTATCTGCTACAAGATCATCTTAAAATGTCTTTGAAAGCATTTCCTAAAATGTAATGCATGAAGTATATTAACATGCTTTCATATACCAAATTGCTTTAGTGATCAGTGAAACTAGTTAACCTGATGAGAATGTTTTATTTTGATTGATCTCTACGGCTGTCATTTGTGGGCTTAGCCCTTTGCTTACCTGCTTGGGATTAGCAGTTGATCATCTCCTAATGGCAAAGCAATCTGGAACTTTTCCAGAAGCTTAAAGTACTGAGACATGTAGATCTTAGGAAACTTGCTCCTCTTTAAAAGGAATTTTTCCACATCTGAACGCTTCACAATTCCTTTAGGATATTTAGAAAAGCCTTCCACTTTCACTGTCAGAATCTTTCGAAAAAGTAAAACAATTTCAGCTGTACAGTCATCATTAGATTGCATATTCCTGACAAACTTTGTTCCCAGAAACATTTGGTAGGCTAGGGGGGAAATGGACTCCATTTCCCAGTGAAACTGAACATCTCCATAATACTAACCAGCAAGAAGACAGCAGTGAAAAATATTAAGGCTGTCCAAACCACTAGTGTGCTACCATTCTTCAGTAGCTTTCACTGTGCGTTGTGACCTTCTAGGTCTTTTCTCACTCTTAATTGCACCAGCTTTAAAGGCTCAAACTTACATTTTGTCATCCCATTTCCTGCACTGAATGAAAGGTAAAGTTTCAGAGGTTAGGAAATCTGAATATACATAACTGGTGTTTCTAGATCAATATTTCACTGCTGATTTCTCTTCAGCAGCCAGTCTGCTACTCTCCCATCCTAAAATGTGAATCCACCACTCCCTTTTGCTATCAGTAAGCACACAATGACCCTTTTCCCCTCATTCTTACTGCTTTAATCCAAAACTCCAGCTTTCATCACAATTTATCACAACATATTACAGCATTACTTTGCATCCATGGGCTTTTTCTACTCTCCATCTATTCTCATGTCCAGTGCAGTTTAAATGATACTGGACATTACAGCATAAGAACATAGAACTGCTGAGGCAGACAGTTGTCTAGAAAGCAAAGGAAACAGAAAGAGCCAGGTAAACCAATCTGGGCCCTGAGAAAACTCTAGATCATGAATTAGTACAGAAATGGTGAAGAAGAATCACTGATAAGTTACAGTGGTTTTGGACAGGGGAAAAGGTTCTACAAATTTAGATGAAAAAAGTAATCAGGGTCTAACCTGTGCCATGATTTTACACAGCCACTTAGGATCTACAAAATATAGATCTCTCAGCTGCAGTGCTGGGTCTTGAAAATGGAGGAGTACACCTGCACAAAGAATGTTGTATTTAGCAATGCATTTCTCAAGCTCCACGTTAAGCACAGTAAATACCCCACTCTGGGCTGTCTTTCCCACGTGACTTGACACAAGCAATTTCAATAATGAATGCAGCTACTGTATTTATGTCAATATTTCAGGAGAGCAGAACACAATCATGGTTTGTTCAGCTTTACTTGATGTCCTGTTAGATTTGTGATCTGACCTGGGTTTTTTCCAAGCAACTTGGTTTTTGGTTTAGTATTTAATCTTACGCAGTCCATAAAGCATTGAGATAAGCTGTAACATATATTCATCTAATCACTATACTATTCAAGCTGCTTCAGCAAATGCATCTTTCTTCAGAAACTGCGCTATTTAAATAGCAGGTATAATGTTTTCAAGGAGGGGTAAGAGATATAAATTGTTACAGTAGTAATCCTTTATACCTTGGAATTCCTTTGTGACATAGCAACCTGGATTATCAAACTAAAGTTACCAAAGCTTAAGCATCTCCACTTAACACTGCGGCAAACTTTAGTGAGATTTAAAAATACACACAGGTTGGTCTGCTGCGGATTTGCAAGAGAGTGCTAACAAACATACCTGAAGAGAATATTTTACCTGATTCATTCAGAAAGTGAATTGCGTGAGGGAGTTCATTTTCATCCAGTTGTAACTGGCTTTCTTGTAGCAGATCCAGTAAGCGTTTCTGATCGATCACAGGAAATTCAACTGGGACATTTTTACGTTCCAGCAAAATTCTCTTCTCCAGCTCCAGGTAACTGTCAGGAATTAGCTGACCAACCACTGGTTGATCTCTGATCTGCATAATTAGGAATAATAATCTTAAATGCATTCATTTATTCATGTGAAATTTACTGAGTAAGATGGCTTCTGACAGGTAGATGTAACTAATTTTTCATTCAGAATTATAACATGAACATTCTTCTAAAAATGAATAATCAAAGAAGAAAAAATTTCCTTATTTCCATAAAAAATGATGTCTTCTTAGAAGACAATTTCAAACAGAAAGCTTTGATTTGAAGTAAAAGGAAAATATTTTCTGTATGAAGAGATGAATGTGTGCAGTTCTGGTGCCCTCAACATAAAAAGGACATGGAACTGTTGGAACAAGTCCAGAGGAGGGCCACGAGGATGATCAGGGGACTGGAGCACCTCCCATATGAAGATAGGCTGAGAAAGTTGGGGTTGTTCAGCCTGGAGAAGAGAAGGCTGCGTGGAGACCACATAGCAGCCTTCCAGTATCTGAAGGGGGCCTATAGGGATGCTGGGGAGGGACTCTTCATGAGGAACTGTAGTGATAGGACAAGCGGTAAGGGGTTCAAACTTAAACAGGGGAAGTTTAGATTGGATATGAGAAAGAAATTCTTTCCTGTAAGGGTGGTGAGGCACTGGAATGGGTTGCCCAGGGAAGTTGTGAATGCTCCATTGCTGGCGGTGTTCAAGGCCAGGTTGGACATAGCCTTGGGTGGCATGGTTTAGTGGTAAGTGTCCCTGCCCTTGGCAGGGTGGCTGGAACTAGATGATCTTAAGATCCAACCCTACCTATTCTATGATTCTATGATGTCATACATCTCAGGTGAGCACAAGAACAGAGGTAAATAAATAAAAAGTTTATACCTCTTGTAATCTGTAATCTTTCTAGACATGTCTTTAGACAAACTGGGGGGAACAGGGTAGTAGCTTAATTACAAGTCTCCATTGCTGATAGTCAGTGGACAAGAGAGGAAGAAATAAATTTAGCCAGCTTAGTGACACTTAGCGGAAACAGCAGCATGCTTTCTCCTGTTTCCTGAGCCTGCGTTCCTTCCTGAAGACACAGTTTCACCTTTGTTATTAGCTAGCACCCACAAATGTTGTTCCTTCTCCATGGGTGCTGAGCTTGTTTGGCTTTTTTTTGAGGAAATGGGAAATAATTTTCCCAACATTTCCAAATTGGCTTCTTAGTTTGTAATCTTCCTCTAAAAGAAGTTAAACACCAATACACGATGGCATGTGTATGTGTCAAAAATATAATTAATACCTTGTGTAATTTCAAAGACTCAGAGCACTTTCTAACAATGTTGAATACTTAACTCACTTTGTCTAACTTCCAAGCAGGTACCCTGTAGCACTCCTTTCCCAAAGTGCCTATATTATTTATGGAAAATACCTCCCTTTTTTCAGGCCCCCTTACACTTGTGTGAAGTTTAAGTCATAGTCACAAGTGATGCGGATGTTACAGGAACAACTTCTAGGTACCTCAGAGGGAAATGTTTTCAAAAAGCAGACCTTCTCCTGAGTGCTGAAGTGTGGTCCTACAGGGCTACATAAGCGTCTACAAGCAACAGCTCTATTCACGCCTACTAAATGTATGAGAAGTGGAATTAATCCATTTCAGCTGAATAGGCCACTTCATTGCCACTTAGCACTGGTTAGCTATCCCTTGAATTCTGGAATGAAGTTAGGCAGATTATGGACATAGCTAAGTTGGCAGTTCCTGAAAGAGAAACATGAGGTGTGCATACCCTTTCTCTCCTTTGAAACACCACCAGTGTGAGGTTGGTCATAAATACAGCATTAGCTCTATAAAATCTTCCAAGCAGTAATTCAGAAGAAATTTGGGCTCTGCTATGATTTATGAGGTTCTGCCACTGACTTCAGTAGTATAGTATAGGGCATCACCTTTTCTCTTTAACATGTTATGACACTGTATGTGATTCATATTGTATAAATGAAAAAATAAAAATATGTATATTCTTTTGTAACAGATTGGATCCCGTCTTTCTATAAGATCCATGCCTGGGCTACTCTCTTTATACTTATTATTCACGCTTATTACTTCATGCTGTGGCTTAGGAGATAAGCAGGGAATTCCCCTTTCCAGGAATAGTTTCATACTATGTAAAACAAAATCAGTAAATGGAGAATTAGTTGGCTTTCGGAAATCACAAACCATTACTTCCTGGTCCCCTGAAATCTTGCACTACATATACTGCAATTATATGATGCCATTCAACAAAAAGGAGGTTTTGATCAGATTTCTTCATACGAAAAAGACAGCCATTTTTAATTAAATATTCTATTTATGGCCCTAGTGCTTGAAAACAGAACTTAGCTGAGATTTTTACTAAGTTGACTTTTTTTTGGTAGAAAATGAAATTAAAACAAACCTGGTGGTCTTCCTTCTTTATTTTGCTGTGTGTAACATTTTATATAAGGCAAGATGAGCTTGCTATCACACTAAAAATGTATTTAATTATGTGTTAATTCATGTTAAATCCTGAACTAATGCTAGGATGTTTTCAACATTATCAACAGTATGTAGCTCACCTTGAAGTGAAGACTCTCCTTTATTATGATTTTCCGAAGTCTGATAATGGAATCGGATTCTTCAGTAGCATTCACAAAGTGATAATCTTGGATTGCTGGGAAGCCTCGCTTATTCAACAGCTCTCTAGTAATTTTACTCATGCAGGCCTTACGTTGCATTTCATCAGAAACATCTAAATGAGTGCCAACAAGAATGACGGGGGATGTTGAAGCTCGAGCCTGTTAGTAAGATCCAGATAGTTGATGTTATTATTTTATATCCACATAAAATGTGAGCAATTTGGTCAAAACAGTGAATACAATGAAAAAAGCAATTGTTTATTCCTCTTTAAACATAAGTGGTTGAAATAAGTTTGAAATCTGAAATACTATTTTATGCCTTTATTCAGAGTAAGTTTAAACTGCAATCCCATAAAATAGCCTTGACTTGATAAGGCAGTAAAAATGCATTAGCCTATAAATACGAAACACGATTTTTAACCTAGAGAGATGAGTCTATTTCAAAATAGAAATATCCAAAAATCTGCTTTTTCTAAAAAGAAGCAGTGTAGATCTGGATTTCAGACTTTGCAGATGAATAACATTGTCAGTAAATTAGAAGGACAACTGCATTTTTCATTAAAAATGACCAACAAAATGGAAAAGCAAAGTGTAATCTGCTAGTTGTCATTAGAACAGTGCAGCTATGACACATTTGCAAGCACTGCATACGGGTATCAAAGGAGAACACATCAGAAATGGGCTTCATCAACACTAAACAGGCTGTAACCCTCTGTCCTGTATCCCTGCTCAAGGTGGAAAGAGTGAAAAAGACAAGTTTAACAAACAGAATCAGTATACAAAATCTTCATGCAATTGCACTGCCCAGCCACGGCTAACCATCATACAAAAGGAAAAGACAAGTAATGCTCACTCACCACAGGGTGATTCCATCAAATGAAAATAAAATAGTGAAATAAAAATAAACGTAGGCAGATTCTTAGACCAATTTTCCTATCTTAGCCCTGGAATCATTCCTGTTAACAACAGGATGCTAAGCATACACTTAACAGCATGATTTCAAACCTGCATCTAGTCAGTTTTAAATTAGTAACATTCTGATTTCCACAGAATTTACAATGGCATAAAAGAAAAAGTGGGTTTAACTGCTCATCCCTTTAGCACTATCCCTTTCTTCTTTTTATCAGCCAATTTCACATACTGCCAGAACATGTAAACTATTTTTTTGCACATCATTCTCTACCATTTTAAGTACAAACTGGTGCTGACCAGTATATTTTAAATAGGTATTTCAGCTCTTGTTTCATCTTACTGTTTTTATTTACTGAAGAGCTTCTTTCCTCTTTCCCTATCTAAAAATATTTGTGGTTTATTTGCTGCTCACCAGCGGCTCCCTGGAATGTGAAATTCCATTCTGTACGTATCTATGGCTTACCTTGATGTTAAAAAGCCACGGCTTCATAGCATCTATAGCTGCATGCCCTTTGCTGAGATCATAAACAGCAAGATATAAAGCTCTTTGGGTCATAAAATGCGGATGGGTACTGTAGAACTCTTCTTGTCCTAATGATAAAAAATTTCCACTTAGTACTTCCCTCATTGAACATCTTCAGGTCACAAAAAGGCAGCAGAACACTCATTCTCAGATCACTAATCCGCAAACAAAATTAATGCTTACAGAAAATTATCTAAATTGAGAGGAAACCTATAATAACTATGAATGTTAGGCAGGTACTGTGCGGTAGCTTAATGACTGAAGTGTAGTGTTCAAACGTAAGCTAGTTTTAAATCAAGAAGTGTAAGATTTAACAACTGGATAAACGTGGTTGCTACAAACACAAAGCTCATGATTCTTTGAACATTTCAATATTGAATTTCTCCCTCACACCTTCTTACCCCTCCTTCTTCCCTTCCTTTGCTCTTATCCTTTCAGCAACTTTAAAATAAGACTCACAGGTTCACAAGATTAAGCACTTCAAATCACAATTGAAGCTGGACATTCGGCTTGAACGATGCTCTTCTGTGCTTATCCATTGTGACAGAGACTGTATTTAAATGTTCACAGACCCACGTTTAAAAGTAATTCTTCTATAGGCTAAAGTGCCCCTGAATATTACAAGCGCTTCTGGAGTTGCCCAAACTTAGAAAGATTTCCAAAACCCCAAAGTTCAAAGACTCCTAAGTGCTTTGTTTACTGGGACATTACAGAACAGTGATGCTGTAGAGCCTAGACAGAGCCAGAGTACAGAAGAAAGAAACAGAGCTGAGTGAAAGATGATTCTTCTGGTGATTACAAACAGTTTCTTGCTATTCTGAAATGACAGTTCTAAAGTGCTATGGTTGAAGCGAGTGGTCAGACCACATCTGAGGATGAGAAATTTCTGAGGCTTTATATTAAATTTGAGGGATTGGTTGCCAGTTTATAGAATTCACTGATTTATAAGTAGTCACTCGACTTTTGGTGTAAGCTTGCATGATTCTGCTATCCACAACTCAAAATCTCACCGGCTGACTCCAAGAATAAGTAATGCATTAATATGTTAGAAAAGAAAATAGGAAATGACAATAAGCTCTTCAGATACCTCCAAAATCCCACACATTCAGTATAAGATCTTTCTTCATTTTGCCTTTCCCTTGAATGATCCAGTCTTCTACATCAATGCCTACTGTAGCTTTTGGAGAGCCTGATTCTGCTCGTTTGCATTTCATTAATTGTTGTAGCAGGGTAGTTTTCCCACTGCTGGTGTTTCCAACAATCATGAGTTTCATTCTGTTATAAGGTACAGCCTTCTTCAGTCGTTGTTGAAGAAACCTGGCATAAAAAAGTTCGCAGAACTTACAGCAGTGTATAATAGTGAAAAATACCAACATCACTCAAGACCAAGGAAAAAATCTAAACCCATGCCATTTTCTTTATATTTTCAATATCTTTTTGATATTACTGGGATTTTAACAATCTATTCTAATTTCTGATTTGCAAATTAAAGCTTAATTCAGAATATGCCTTTTTTGTTTTGTAATTACCCAGAAAATGTGCTCTGTGCACTCAGGAACACAAGAAACATTAGAAATAATTGGTAAGCACCGTTTATTGCACAGTTTATAGAAGCACAAAATTCAAGAAGTAATAAATAAATCACTATAATCTGTTTCATGTGTGTGAGTTCATATGATATGATACCTTCTATAGAGTAGCATACTGGATTTCATAAGAAAAACCAGCATGTCTTTTTAAAAGGATATGTTGTTTTCTTAATGCTTACTGCCTATCCCAAGAAAGCAACATAAAGATATTCAAGAACAATAAGGCCACAAACCTGATAATGTCTCTGGCTTTGTATCCCACATGTTTGAAATCTAAATTAAGATGGAGTCCTTCCAAAGGAAGATCCCAGATTTTGGACAGTCTTCCCATTTCATCAGGAAAGAATCTCAAATCCGGATTATGACTTACATCCAGAGAAGTCAAGTTCTCTAGGAAGCCAATCTGAGGAGGAATCTAAATAAAAGAACATTTAACGGGCAATTAAACACTACAAAAACCAGTATGAGCATGAACATTAAACACTTAACAAAATTAGGTATTATTTTTACCCCTGTATTTTTAGCTTTTTTTTTAATAAATGGGCCTGATTTCACATACAAATAGACAGAGGACCTCAAAATGAATTCATCATACAAACTGATCATATGATGACACATTCAGACAGAAAAGCTTAATAAAAGGTGGCGATTTTCATTCGAAGGAAATAATATTTGCACTTACATACATTTTACTAAGGATTTATGGGGGTATGAGAGGTGACATGAAAATCAAAGGAACATTGAAAAACTATTTAATTTTCTTCAGGTTGAATCTTACACTTTACCTCCTTTAACTTGTTGTGGGAGAGGTGTAGCTTTTCTAGCCTAGACCATGCACATGCCTTTTCACTCAAGTCCAAGATGTCTATTTGGTTATGATTAAATAACAGCTCCCTTAAGTTTAATGATTTCCAGTGCATTGGTCCAGGCAGGCTTATGATCTTGTTTTGGCTTAAATCTACTGATCGTAAACTGAAAACATGAAAAATAAAAAAAGAGAGGTTAGGAAATAGAAAAAATAAAACTGAGATTTGTATTGGCACTGAATTACTATTTAATAAATAAGCAAATGGATTAGATATCAGAACAGACAGTTTTCTGGCAGGAATGCAGATAGAAGAAGATAGAGAATTGTTACTACAAGCAAAAGTAATTAAGGTGTTATTTTAAGTAGGTCTTCGTTAACTCAAAAAAGAAAATACATAAGATTGATTTAGTATAATATTCTTTCACGGTATTTGTCTGTGGATGAAATTGCCTTATGATGAAAACAGACATCCACATTGTACTGTGTGTATATGTTGTAGACAGTCAATGGAAGAGTCACTTTATATAAAAGTGTACATATTGTGGTAATAGTCCACTTCCTTATTCTTTTAACAATTTGCAGATATGCTCGACTGTTCAGGGTAGTAGAAGACACAGATAAATATGGTTCGCACTCCCGTAATTCAACTGTAAACAGTATAGATAATATACCCTTATACAGGTAACAGAGAATGGAGCTTAGCTCACAACTTCAGTTACAGGTCAGGGCAGGATCTGTTATGTGCAATGTCTAATTTGCTAGAATGAATATATCTAAAAAGGTAGTTGCAATTTAGCATAACACTAATAAGCATTTTCACGTGCTTTTTTGATAAATTTCAAATTAAAAGAAAAAAAAGCAATGGGAACTTGCTGATATTACCAACTTCCTAGAACCCAAGATTCCACTTACAAACTGTGGAGCCTTACTAGGCAATCTGAGGTGCTCTCTTTGTTTCTAACTTAGGAGACTAACGTCAGATGGTACAGATATCTCACACTTTTATCAGAACGTTTCTAAGAATGTTTGTAAACACATACTTGTTCATTAATTATACAGTTCAACTACACATATATTTAAGAACTTCATAAAGAAGAACATTTCTGTAAGTCAGCTGTTGGACAAACAGGCTGTTTACGCTATTGTGGAACATGAAGCATGCAACTCATTGATTTGTCTGGGCTGGGAGATGTAGAACCTGAAAGGTGCACCATTTTTAACACATCCATTAAATTGACTGCTGTGAATATAAATGTTAGCATGCTGAAACAGTGCAATATCATTTTAATAATGATGTGCTCTATGTAAATTTGATCAATGTAAGTTCACAAATTTGTGCATCTGCCTTCCCAGGGTGCCATCAGCACTCACATCTACTCATATCTATCAGATAACTGATCTGATTAACCCTTGCAAGCTCTCCTTCCACAGTCTGATTCTAGTGACCTGTTAAGGTCAGTAACTTCTATAAAACAAAAGCAGCAGCTTGATTTTCACAAGAGAAATGCATTGAAGGCAGACCAAAATAAATGTCACATGCATCTTTATCACAATTCCATCTAGAGGAAGTGTCATTCTTTGAGAATAAATATCTTGTGATGTTTGGGAAGTGAAAAACTAATCTCAGTAGCCTTGTGCAAATGTCTGCAGAACTTCTTGAAACAGAAAAATTGCCAGTGTCTTTTTACTGCTGGTTTCAAGAAAATACTACATTCATTCTGGACTTCTCAGCAAGAATTGCCAGCTTCAGTTCAAGTAATATACACTCAATAACAATGATCTGAATTTGAGGAACAGAATTTCTCAAAATAATGAAGAAAATGGGACTGGTTTGTCTTCAGTTAAAAGCTACTAATTTTTGGATTTAATGTGCTAAGGGAAATTTTTCTGAAAATCAGTAAAACATGCATGATTTCCTGCTGAACCAAGGTCTTGCCATGAGATTTTCATCAAGAACTTAGAATCACTTCAGTAAATACAATAAAAACTTACTGTGGTAGAAGAAGAATTGCTTCTGGAACTTTAGTAAACAGATTTTGAGACAATTTTAAGCTTGTTATGCTGGTTGACAAGTCAGGTATTGTTTCTAGAGCAGAAAAAGAGGTTAATCCTATTACTTTTCAGAACTGCTTATTTTTAACACCCGAATTTTCTAAAATCAAAGACTAAAAAGGTCACTCCAACACCTTCTGTATACCCAGGTCTTTGTACAAGCTACTGAAGGCAGAATCTGAAACTTTTCTTCTAAGCTCATTTAAAACTAAACTCCCAAAACTTAAGAAGTTTAGAACAGATTAAATGTATCGGCTTTTGTCACGTTACATCATAATATACTTCACCTCACATTAGCGTTAAATAATGCAATAATCTTATTTACACTTTGCTGTATTGCCAGTATACACACATTCTCATAATTCACCCAGTGAGTGTTGGGTCTTATGCATATCAAAATGACTGCAGTGATTCAGCTGTGTTTAATGCAAGCCTAAGAGCTACCTTCTGAAATCAGACTGCTACAGTAATTTAAAAATGGAAGATTTTATCTTGAAGACAGAAATAAATTCTGAGAGCAACTTATGAACTCCTGCAGTATCATTAAAATCTCACTTATGTAATTTGTATTTTTCATAGATACATTCATTTTGACACCATTGCACAAAATACGCTAAGCCACAGCAACACATGCAGGACAAGCATATGTGGTATTCTCCTTTTCTCTTCTCCCAAGACTCTGAATGCTGGCGGCTGAGGAATTTTGGTTTGGAAATGGTTTCTAGAAGGTGGATCCTACTTTCATACTTACCAAGAGCATTCATCCTGGCATTGAACTGCTCCAGTTTTGTACAGCCCATGAAGACATTTTCAGCAAGGGATGAAATATTGTTCTTACTAATGTTTAAATTTTTCAGTTCTTTCAAGCATATGGGTGAACATAAGCATGAAATTTTGTTTCTGTGAGAATAATAAGAAAAAAATAACCCATGTTTTGTTCAGAAACTATTAGCTAATAAATTAAAGAGTATTGATCTGACAATGCTATCCTTACACTGGTAAACCGCAAATAAGACATTTGCCTGTAGAAAGACCAACCAGTCAGTAAAAAGCCTGGTAGAGTGGCAACACACAATTACATAACTGATATTAAGATTGTTGTAATTAATTTGGAGAGCAAACGTAAGCATGTACTACAAGGTGTCATTTCCTGATTACATACTGCAGCTCAATCCCACACAAAGAGGACGGTTGCTTTTGTAAGTAATTCTGTTTAATAAAGATATGTTTTTGTAAGATTATAGTCACATATTGAGTATCAATCTAGAGCAGCAAAAAAAGAATGGGATTCTATATAGGGGATACAATGGAGGACGAGGATACAATGCTACAAACAATGTGTTCTGAGAAGAACATCACCAGAGAGAGACAAAGATCCTGAAAACACAGAGACAGAAGAACCACACAGCACTGTTTTGCAAAGGTAATATTGCTAATAAAGTTCAAAATAAAGCTAATGAAGAGAAGAAATGCAACAGGATTTTGAATTTAAAATATCACTTTTATATATTTGACTCACATATTTAATACTGCTCTCCTTAGTTACCTACACTGCTATCTTCATTCTTTGTAAACTTGTATGTAAAAAAAAATCATCATCTTATTTGAAATAAATTACAGGAGAAGAATGAGACAGTGCCTGCAGTTTACAGAGCTATCAATAAAAGTATTAAGAATTAGGCATAGGTATGAATTATCTCACTCATGAACAAATTCAATAAAAAGTGCTGGTAAACAAAACATTATGTATTTTCTTTGCTTCTGTCATTTCATACATATCCATAACCAATAAGCAATTCCATGAATCACAATAAAGAAAAACCTCTGGTGAATACAAAATAGAATGAAAACTGTGTTCTGTATACCAAAACCCTAGTTGAGGGTACAAAGACAGAGACAGAACTGTGTTTGGAGAGGACTGTGTCTGGAAAATTATGGAGACATACTGCTGAACCCAGGACACAGTAGAAAAATGATGAACTACAACATTTTTAGTATGTCACTGAAACCGCAATGCCAAATACAGATATTCTCATGTCCTTTGCAATGCAACACTGAAAGCTGTAGCAGTTTACACATTGGGAAGATAATGCCAGTTTCACTGCTGAATAAACAATCCTTTCGGTGCTGTAACAGTCATCTACATCATCTGGATGACAAACACATTATTTGCTATTGTGTTTGTTACGCTACATTCCATTTACTAATGCTACTCACCCTTCTAGCAATAGCTGTTCCAGATTTTCAGCAACATTTGTAAGGAATTCAGGAGTGCACACGAGCTGATTGTACGAAAGATTAAGTTGCTTTAGAGTTGGACATCTGAGGTATGGATCCAACGCAAAGGAAGGTCCAATGTCATTTCGAGAGATATCAAGATTCGCAATACAATTCATTTTTAGTAAGTAAGTGGGAAAAGAAGTAAATCGGTTACTATGCAAATCCAAGTAAGTCAAGCACTTCAAGTTCTGAAAGAAAAGGATAATTTGTTTTTAAAAAGTTAAGCAAAAATATGAATTTATATGTTTTAAATTGAGTTATATTTTATACAATTTATTAATTTACTTATATTTCTCTTACTAGGAAAATCAGCAGAAAATAGCAATCATACCAATGTAAACCATAATATTTCTACTACAGAATAAAATATAAAGCATTCTTCAACATTTGTTAGCTCAGATCCATAAAATTTAACATTATAAATTGCCTGCATTTCTCAGTTCCATTTACATTATGTTACTCAATATAACATGTCCTAGAGCACTTCCCTGCAGTAAATGACTTAAAACAGTTCCATGAAAATACTTTTATTTCTAGTTGAATATAAATCTACTGAATGAAAACTGAGCGAATGTATGAAGCATGCAAAAATATACTTCCATACTCATGAGTAGTACTGTTATGGGTAGTTGTTAGAGACAAAGAACTTATTGTAACTAATCTCAACTTGTATTACATAAAATTAGGCAGAATTACTTCACACAGTTGTTCTGGAATGTTTGTAAGAGCATTTTGGTGGAGCTCCAGTTTCTCAAGATGTTCCAGATGACTAGTTAAGCAGCTATTCTGGCTGATGGCATCAATGTTCTCCAGTTCATTTGATGAAAGATCTAGTGATTTAATATATTCTTTTTCTGAGATCAATGAAGAAAGACTGTCTGATGGTCTTAGATGTGGTGAAATTTTTGAGATGCTTTCTATTAGAACAAAAACATGGGAAAAATAGCATTATTTCATTTATCACATTATTAAAATTAAGATCAACCAAACTTGGAATCTAAAAATGCAGAAGACAGCAAATGTTTGGATATTGGTAAGATCCAAATCTGTGAAGACTTCTATTAAGAGACAGAATTTTCTAAGACAGTCGAGAAGAGAAGGACACTTATGCACTGCACAACAGAAGTAACTTTTGAAAGCTAGTAAGGGCACTCATGAAATATCATTGTTTAATGCTACATAAATTGTTTGTGAAGCCCAGGAAAAAAAAACTCCTATATATGTGTTATGTGCACTCCACTGTAGTATTTACAAAATATACCCTCTTCTTTGTAAAGAAATATATAATCTGACTAAAGTCTTTGCAAGCTATACTTGTGAAAGAATTAAGGATGCAAAATCTGTTATATATGTTAAACTGTATAGTTTTCTTACTGGAGGGTTCATCTGAAGGCAAGAGTTTTCTTCTTTGTTTCATTAATGGTTCATAATCTGAGCCAGGTCCCTAGAAGATCACAGAAGAGAAAAAATAGTTACGGACACATATGGATATGGCTCCATTTAATCAGAGCTTCCAGGGGAGCTCAAAGAAACTGTACATTTCAACTAAAAATAACAATAGGTCACATCTTTATAAAACTTGCTGATCCATGCAATACGAAAGAACAGTAGATCTGAAGTGGAATGGAAGTAGTCCGTTTTTTGGCAACCTAAAATAACTTTTGCTAGGGAGGGGTGATAGGATAGAGCAGGATATTACAAAAAAACCCTTCACTGGGGAAGCAAGTGTATACAGTTTCCTTTTACAATCAAAGGAAAGAGACAAGCTGCTTTCAAAGGAGCCTGACTTCGATTCCACTGATCTGTCCTCTTATGTCTCCTTATAAAATCGACCTCCATTCATCACAGTAGCACTCTGAATATTAGTTCCACTGAGATAATTAAGCCTTTGTGAATAGGCTGACAGTTTTTGTACCTCCAGTTGAACACCAGACCAGAAATTTGAGCAATTCCCAGGAATGTGTACTTTTTATTGATCATAAATTTTTGATGAAATAAACTCTCACCTATACAGTGATTTGGAGTACAGTAATTGCACAGGAATAAAAAGAAATACTAAATAGCACCGACAGGTCAAGAGCCCATATGGTTACATGGCCTTTTCGAACACTTAGTTATCAGCAATTCTGCAGTAGGCAACACAGATGGACTTATAAGAAGCCTGGAAAGAATAAGGATCTGACTTACCACAGAGTAGGAATGTCGTGGCATAGTAGGAGAACCTCTTTGAAATGCCATTTCCCTACAATATAAGTCAGCAACTGCAATGGAATTTGACTTCTTTTTGGTAAAAAGTGAACCTTCACTTCCTAGTACAAAAAAATAACACAGGAGGACAAATAAGTAAGAAAAAGTATTTAGAGTCATAGAATCATAGAATTGTTTAGGTTGAAAAAAACCTTTAAAATCATCAAGTCCATAAACCTAGCACTGCCAAGTCCACCACTAAACCATTTCCCTAAGCAGCACATCTACACTTCCTTTAAATACCTCCAGGGACAGCAACTCAACCACTTCCTGGGCAGCCTGTTCTAGCACTTGACAACCCTTTCAGTGGAGAAACTTTTCCTAATATCCAATCTAAATTGCCTCTGGTGCAGCTTGAGGCCACTATCTCTTGTCCTATTGCTTTTCACGTGGGAGAACAGATTGACCCCCACCTCACTACAACCTCCTTTTAAGTAGTTGTAGAGTGAAGACATCTTCCCTGAGGCTCCTCTTCTCCAGGCTAAACAACTCCAGTTCCCTCATAAGTCATGTTCTCTAGACCCTTCACTAGCTTCATTGCTCTTCTCTGGACACACTCCAGCACTTCCATGTTGTTCTTGTCATGAGAGGCCCAAAGATGTTTCATAACACATCTTTGTACTACTGCAGTGTAAATAACATTTTAAAATAGAAAAAAATTGTATTTAAATAGCTAAATTTGCACTCCCACATTTATTAAGAATGAAATATCAAATGCCACTTTGAATTTAATGATTTGGGGTTATCTGCACCCAGTTACTGTTTGTCTTCCTAAAGCTACTTTTAAAACTCCTGTTGGCAAAGCTTGCATTTTTTTTTACTATAATTTACATATGACTTAACAACTTTTCTGTGTGGGACAACAAATAGTACCTATCATAGAATCTTAGAATCATAGATTAGGTAGGGTTGGAAAGGACCTTAAGATCATCTAGTTCCAACCACCCTGCCATGGGCAGGGACACCTCACACTAAACCATGCCACCCAAGGCTATGTCCAACCCGGCCTTGAACACCGCCAGCAATGGAGCATTCACAACCTCCCTGGGCAACCCATTCCAGTGCCTCACCACCCTTACAGTAAAGAATTTCTTCCTCATATCCAATCAAAACTTCCCCTGTTTAAGTTTGAACCCATTGCCCCTTGTCCTTTCACTACAGTCCCGAATAAAGAGCCCCTCCCCAGCATCCCTATAGGCCCCCTTCAGATATTGGAAGGCTACTATGAGGTCTCCACGCAGCCTTCTCTTCTCCAGGCTGAACAGCCCAAACTTTCTCAACCTATCTTCTTATGGGAGGTGCTCCAGTCCCCTGATCTTCCTCGTGGCCCTCCCTTGGACTTGTTCCAACAGTTCCATGTCCTTTTTATGTTGAGGACACCAGAACTGTACATCAGTATGATATATCTGTGCTATAGTCCTACAGAAATTAAAACCGGCACTGAATGATGTAAAGGAAAGAACAAAACAGAATCAAAACAATTCCTTAGGATTTTCTGATTCCAAAATTCAAATTCTTCATCTGTGATTATTTTAAGTACCCAACAGTTCTAAACCAACAGTGACACCTGGACAAATGAAAGTCATATTGGAAATCAAGGCCACTTACTCTTGCTGTTATGTTACCAATATTATGACAGAATTGCTGTAGGTTTTATAATTAAAGGCAGTCAGATTTCCTGACATGCTTACCAAGAACGATGCTGGACTGAACACAGACTTGTCATTTACACTTTCTGATCAATTAGACATCCTTGGGATAGCGCTTGTTTTGCTTAATTTACTTGGTAGCAATATAGTCTTTTATACCAGACTTACTGTGCACGCTTTATTTACAGACAACCTAGCAAATAGGGATTTCTAGATCACAATACACCTGACTTCATGATGAGACAAACTGTGCTCTTGAAGCACTTGCTTTTTGCTGTAGACTCTAAAGGCAGCATATGAGAATAGCTCAGAAGCAGACATTAAAATAGTCAGTATCTAAATTTGGTTGGATGGATTCCAGCCTTTCGCTCTGTAAATCTGAACGCATGAAGTAATAGGTTTAAATATGTAACTGAATAAAATGCTTTAAGGTCCTAATTTTTATTTTTTTTTTAAAGGGAATTACTCAAGTAGAAATAACGACTGATTCATGGGTATGGTCTAGCCATGGTACACTAGATTTGGTTTATAAAAAGAAGAAAGAAAACCAGATACCTTCACTATCAATATCATCACTCAAAGGAAAAAGACTGTCCACTAATGGATCAGAAATGAAATTCCAATCATAGTTTTTATCCACTCCATCTTCAGAGAAGCTTAAATCGGAGGAAGTTCTTGATCTATCCTCTGAAATATTCTTCATCTGGAATTTCAGCACCATTCTTGCTAGTGCAGAACCTGCATCTGTATGCATAAAGAAACCAAAAAGATAGCATATTCTCCAAGAAACGCAAATAGCTGAAAAAAAATAGCGGAAATATGTGATTTATTTTCAAGGTTTGGCAGCTTTTCTATAACCAGCTGAATGCTATGAAGAGATCTTCAACTGAATATCTTGATCTAGAACACTTACAAAAGACCATCAAGAAATAGTAACACATATATACTCACTTTGTTTTCTTAATGGAGTAAGTTTATCTGGGAACAAAGGAATGAGCCATGAAGGTTCTAGTCTCCCAATACCAAATCCTCCAAGACATATACTGCTGTTGGTGATATCAAGGCTAAGTTTCTTTAAGAGCAAGCTGATGATTTGACTATCTCCTCTCTTTATGCTGATGGTTAAAGCACTCCGAATATCCTGCTCTCGAGCACCATTGGCTAATAGCAATTCCACTAATTTAGGATTATTTCCTTTCTCACAGACCTAACAGAGAAAAGCAACCAAAAACATTTATGTGAAGCACTCAACAGCTCAGATTGCATTAAGAGACTTGTCTCAAATTCAGATTCATTGTATTTTTATGATCATGTCTTTTCTTCAATTCCCTACCCCACAGAGCATATGCCTGCCTAAGGCATCTGCATTCCAACTCCCATTTTCCCGAAGTCTTTGCCCAAAATACAACAGACGCCCGAGTACTGTAATTTCTCCCATGAGTGCAAACAATTTCCAGGCAAAAATGAATGGTAATTTATATAGTCTGGTTATTGTATGTAGTCTATGGCAATTCCATTTATTTATCTGTTCCGTGGAGAAAACACACTTGGGGTTATTTTGCCGTGTCAGCTGGATATCAGATGAACAGGCAACAATGGTGAGACTCATCGAGCCTTGCCTAGCTCCAGGGAGCTCAGGTCCACTGGCTTTACTCCTTCCAACCTCTCACCCTGCAGAGCTACATAGAGCAGTGTTGACTGCAAATATTACAAATCGTTTCAGAAATGCTTCCAGTTACTTCGGTATTTCCACTGTGGTTTGCTAACAGTGATGTGGCTACCTCAGACTCCATGGATTGATGGCTGGTTCTAAACCCAGCCGAGCTTATCAAACCCAGCCAGCTCTCCTAGAAATGAACGCTTCCTGATTCACTTCAGACAGGACTGATGGGGTTCTCTTGGACACTTTAAAACTGACACAGAAGCAAAATTAAGAAGTGCTCATACACTCCATTTCTCACAAAAATTTTTAAAGGCAGTCATATTTAGCAAGTAGCACTTATAAGCAGGTGGGAACAGCCTCTCACTTGGAATGGCTGAATCCAGATGTGGCCTTATTTAGGACACCAACATATTTCAAGTAGTTGATGTTTTGGATGTGGCAACTGTCTGGACAGACCGTGGAACTGCAGCTAGTGTGACTGCAAGCATTCCAAGATACTATATTACTACAGCTGTGTTGATAAAAAATAGAAATCTAACCAGAGCAGCTAAATCAGCACAAAATCTGACTATTAATCTTTACGTACAACACAAAGTAAAAAAAAAACCAAATCCACCATTCCAGACAAAGCCATTTTCGGTGAAGTCTTCTTTGCAGGACTAGAACAGAGTGTGACTAAGCACACTGAAACTTATCTTTGCACAGTGCTGCCTGCTGGCCCATCTGTACTTAGCTGCACAGAGCTTGGAAAGAGATGACTTTGAACTATCAGCTCATGGACTGGGCTCTAATGGGCTTGATGCTACCTATGCCTGATTAGTTCAGAAAAAAATGACTGGGACTTCGCAAAGCTTGAGCTCTAGTCTTCTCCCTCAAAAATAAGCTAAAGCTAATGTGAAGTCAGTACTTGATTGAATTCAGGTTTGCATGTGAAAAGGGTAAACAATCAGAAAGCATGGACTTTAAAGTGAACTTGTATCGGAACCGAAATGGCAGTGTGGGCATATTCTAGGTGCGAGCGAACCTGTGAGTTTCAATAAAGTGAAGGGTGTTTCAATGAACATCAGGCTGAGTCTGTAGTCACTGTGAGTAGCAATGGTTAATACCAATCCAGTCACAGTTAGACCACAACGGGTATTGGTGCAGTGTTCTGCCAAATATGTGTTTACATGAAAAGAGAAAGGAACACAAAAGCACAAATTTTAAAGCAATAAAAACTATATATTCCATATATTACCTGATAGATCAAAGAGTTTGTCTTTGTCTTCTTATTAATATCAGCTCCAAGTATAAGTAAACATTCAGCCATAACACTATTGTACTCGGTACATGCTTTTTCCAGCATCATATTTTTTAAATCATCATTTTCAGCTATTTTAGCAAAACATTTACAGCACAGGCTTTGAAACTGAATGGGAAGACAAACAACCAAAGTTAGGAGAAAAAACCCACCAAACTTCTTCAACTGTGGAGCTGTCAAAAGAGAGACAATACCTGTCGATCTCTCTTGTCCGTGAAACACATAGACATCTGATAGAAAATGACTGTGTCAAATGATTCATGTACCAGCAGCTTTGCAAAACAGGGTGACAAGCCAAGAATTGACAAGATTGCATGAAATCCCTAAAAACACAATGAGAAGACTGAAATAAGTACAGTGGTAAAAAGTGGCATTTTAGAACAGGCCATGCAACAAAATCAAATTTCAACCAAAAGACATGTGTTTCAATTTTTCTAGTTTTGGTTTGCTTTTAAACATGCACTAATTCACAAACTGGAGAAGACCAGGAGAGAAGGCAAAACCACCAGGTGTCTCTGAGTTTATACAGCTGTAGTTTCATGCTTGTTTAGCTGATTCACTTAAGCAGATATTAACTGACACTTTGAAAAGCCAAATTATGCACCATAATAGCTGGCAACATCCTGCCTGGCAGTGACAAATGCACTTGTGATTTCCTGAAAATGTACAGAGGAAACAATCTCCTCCTAAGGATATGGGATAAAGATGCATCCCCTGTCACAGTGTGTTGCTCTGTAACCCTTGAATGGGAGAAAAATACATAGTCTAAATGCAAAATGCAACAGATGTATCTAAAAACTAAAAAGAAGTACAAAATTATCCCATGATTCTACAAGTAGGGTTCTCCTAGAAGGGTGGACTGGGTAAATTAGGGACTCTTGAGACTAAATCACTTCAGGTAACTTCCTTATTCCACCATACTATTTTGATTTCTCTTTATATTGGTTGCTCAGCTGAACTTGGAAGGGTTGGGGGAAGAACAGCAGTAAAGAAGTAGGCTGGACTTGTGATGTTTTCACATTGATCTGAAACAGAAATACAGAAACTCCCATAGGAAGCTGATCTCACAGGCAAGCTCCATTTCACTAGAAAAAATGAAACTGGCAACAAACGGGGAAAGTTTCTGAAGCAGAAGAAACAGAACCTGCACACAAGGAGGACTGAACTTGTGCTTGCAGACAGAATAAGAACTCTCCTCCCGTATTCAGAAGTATATCCAAAGTCTGACGCAGTATTCCAGCAATATCCTTCTTAAATACAACATTCCTACACTAAGCTTATTGCTAGTGACAGGTCTGGGACTAAGTTATTTTCCATTACTTTTCAAAGAAGGGCAATCAACACTACAATGACAATTACTTCATTAAATCTTTATAGTTTGACTGAATGATGAACTGAGAAATTTGTTCTGGTTTGCAGATCTCAGGAGTCTTCGATACTAACACCTAAACCTATGCTTACATATTCTGGATTGAATATATGCCTCCAAGAAAACCATCTCCATGGCAAACATACTGGATTAATTAAAGAAGGCTCATACTAATGTAGCAATTGCAATAAAATAAAGTATAACTAGAATAAGGAATTATACTTAAAATATAGCTACATTAAAATAATTTCCCAAGTTTTTGACATTTACTTTTGTCTTTGTACGTAGAAATAACACATACATGCATCTGGATTTCAGTGACCTCTTTAAATCGTCTCAGAGTAGAAACCAGAACTGTTGACAGGACATGCATAGTCGCAATACACAAAGTCTTCCTTGTAATCAAAGAGCGTAGAAGACTCAAACCTAAACACTGTATGTCTAGGAAAAAAAGAAATATTAATGATGTTGCTTATTCAGTCATTCTGAGTGGAATAAACCCATGACCTAAGTAGTGTTATATTTCGAATATTTGAGAAAATTATTTGCATAAGCTCCTACAGGGCCAGGCATAACTATAGGGTAGATGAACCTGAGGACTGCGCAGTTCTGCAGCCTTTTCTTGCCATATAGCCTACATCACATTAATACTGAAGAGAGTTATAGATAAGTTACAGCTATAAGTTAATCAGCCCCTCCTACTATGTCATTCACATTCTACACACATAATACCTTCCTTACCTTGTTCATCTGGATACATCTGTAGGGTGTGAAGTACAGTGTCAGTAGCTCCTTGCTGGGTTAAAATTTCTAGTGCACCAGTGCACTCAGCTACAGAAGCAAGTAGTTTCAATCCACACTTCTGAATGCTAGGATTTCCAATAAACTAAGGGAAAAATTAACATAAAATGAGATCAAGGTTTTCTGCTTACAATGGCAACAGAAGAGTTGCTTGTTCTTAAAGCTATTCTATAAGGAAAAACAATTTTTCTTAAAGTATGAGAAACTACAGCGGATGTGACAATAAATTACAATAGTCACAACTTCAAAAACTTTTCCTTTTCAACCATCAGTTTCAGCTGCTCACAAGCTCCAGGGGGTTGGAACTAGATGATCTTAAGGTCCTTTCCAACCCTAACTATTCTATGATTCTATGATTTTCATCTTTGATTCTTGAAACATTCCCTAGGGAGTTTTGTAATGGAGAGTGGGCTTTTTTTTCACCGCAAAGTTTCAATACAACCATTCACAAGTTCACACCATTTTGCTAGGACAAGGAATGCGAGAAGATTCACTTCCTTTGCGGTTAAAAAGGAACATAAATGGGGTTCTTTGAGGACCAGCACAATCGATAAACATGGTACTAACTGGAAAAAAAATGAAAAGATGCAAAGCAACATACCTACCACCACACCCCATCAAGATTTTAAGTTTTAGGTTCAGTTATATAGCAATTCAACAGGTTATTTGTGACAGGTTTTCCCCATTTCCCCCACTTTGAGATAGAAGAAACCTAGATGAGGCCTGGATTTGAAAGTGTGCATAGCTGGCACAGTGACTTGCAAGTCCGTAAAATTATTTCAGTGGAGTTATGCCCATCTTTCTCCTTATTCCTCCTCTATCTTGTCATTAAAATGTGTTATTTTCTAGCCCTTCTGGTTGATAGAAGTAGTACTGCAAAATACAAACCAGTTGGGTCAGAAAAAGCATTCAGGATGCTTGGGGGGGGGGGGGGGGTGGGGGGGGAAGTACCTTGTTTTTATAAATGTCATTTAGAGTTCCTGTTTCAGGGATCATCTCATACACTCCAAAACAAAAAGTAAAACAAAAACTTTGCACTACAAGTGCAAAATAGTGACATAATCCATTAGAATAAAGCTTTAACTATACCCTGTTCAAAGCATTAAGCACCAACGAATGAGTTCCCTCCAATAGACACTGGCTTTTAATGACTTTTACTGTAAGTGCAAAAGCAGCATCTCCCACGTCTCTGGAAGAACCATTCTGGTGTTCATTCCTTGCATCTGCAACAATGGAAAACAGCCTTCGTCAGAGAACAGCTTGAATATTCTCCCTAGTACTAACCCAGTAGTATTAACCCAGTAGAACAAATTGAACACAGAGGGGACTCAGAGAGCATATTTCAGATCCCATGATGTTTTCAGAATGCTGCTGTTACAGATACTGGAGTCCCTCCAGATTTACATTGTAATGTGAGGACATTGTGTTTGAAATTACAATTTCACCATATATTTGCTCACTGCTTATTGTGAAAATGCAGAATCATGCCAAATAATGTTGCCTAATGTATATTGCAATATATTACTTTTTTATCTATCTATGTGGTTTCTTGGTGTTCCTGATACCTACTTCAGAATGCCTCTTCCTTCTGGATAGGAGACATTACAGAGAAACTATAAACCAGTTGCCCTTTCTCACTTGGCAGCACATCATATGCCAGATTTTACCCACAGATGACATTAAGTGGAAGGTGAGTACAAATAAAACAACAGAGAAAGGTCTTTCACATTTACCTTTCTAGTAGCTATTGGCACTGCAAACAAGTGGCACTACAGAAAGTGCCCAGAAATCCATTAGAAGTCACTTCAGCGTTCATATTTGTTCCAATTTTACCCATGAATTACATTTTATTCCCTAATTAACCTGCAAGTTCCAACAACCAGTTGGCACTCTGTTTGGTCACACTGCAAAAGAGCCTCATTTCCAGGATACTGGCAAACAAAAAGTGCCTTGCCTACATGTTACAATACATTTAGTGAGTCTTAATCCTACTGTTTATTAAAAAAATAAATATTAGGATTAGAATTCAAATAGAAAGAAGCTGAAAACCTGCAGTCAGTCTACCCATTAGGCAAGTTACTAGTTTCAGAGTTACTGGTTTTGTAAATGTTCAACTAAAACTGCTGAGAGATACTTGCACAAAGCTGTTCTGAAAAAAATCAGTGCCCCACGCCTGCACTATCACACTTAATATCAGAGAGAAAAAAAGCAGGATATACATCAGTAAGATGATAAGAAAAGTTAAAAGTTTCCCTAAATTCTGTACAGAACTAACAAAGAACATATTTTCCCCACTCTAGATTGCCTGTAAAGGTTTGGGGTTTTTTTAAAGTAATTTCTAAGCTAGTCAGTTTGGCTTCTCCCCTTCTGTAAAAAACAGTATGTAACAGTGTATTTCATATCTTTAAATCACTGTCTTTATTTTTTTATATCAGAGGTCAAACTTTATGTTCCTTCCAAGAGATACTATTACAAGAATTGTATTTTGTGGTACAATAATGCGGATGTCCTAATCACTGTTTGCTCTCAAAGGATTGTAAATACACACAGTGATAGATCCACACTTACTCCCGAAGTTCCTTAGAAGTAATAGACTAACTCTGCACTGATGAAATCTAGGGGGAACCAGCAGTGATAATTTTGGTCTGTTATCTTCAATACCTCAAAAATTTTTCTCCATCTTGTATGTTCCTAAAGAGTTACAGCTGCTCTCTGCTGTTTACATAACACCAGTAAATTTGTGAAGTTGCATTAAAGGCTGTATCATTAGATAAGAAAGACTAAACCTCAGTTATCTAATTCTACTTTCTGATTTGGTGTATCTTCTTGGATGACTTACCTGGCATCATAAAGTGCAAAAGGACTCGAAGCGCTTCCAGCTGTACAGAGAGTGATTTTTCATGTTTCCTCATGACTTTTACAACTTCTGATCCAGCTACTGTCATTATATCCAGATGAGGGAAGCTGAAAATATCATTTGTAAAATCAATAAAAAGAATGCATTTCTAAATTTTACATGTATTTCCTCCCTTAACACTGTGGGATAATTCTTCAGAACACTGTAAACCTGGTCTGAGCTACTAAATAAATATTAAACTATGGTGCTTTCCTTTGACATGGCAAATGTATTATTTTTATGAATTGTGAGATATTTGGAGAATAAACAGAAAAATATCAAACAGGTTCTAATCTTGAAATAAAAAAAAACCCAGTTTCAACATCCTCAGCACTCCAAGACCACTACTTAATTTTTAAGGTTATTTTATGTTTTCATTTTATAACACTTTCTATTCCGATGAACATGCTTATGGAAGTTTTGAGATTTTCTTCTGTCTAAAATTAAATTATTCGCAAGAAATCTGTGACTATATCTTGAATCTGTGATTTTTTCACAGACAGCTTAGCAGATATAAAAGTTTCAGGGAAGGCTGTAAAAACTTGGCAAGACACTTGGAATCATGTTCCCACCCTGTATACCAGTATTTATGAGTCACAAGTTTGATTTCCCAGTCACGTTCTGGAGCACTTTCAGAAGCCAACTGAAAAGTAATATTAACACAGTGTTCTTTTAATAATCACAGATAATATTGTGGGAAATTTCTTAGCTCTCAGTGAAATTCAGTGTGGCTAAGAGGAGGGGAGACCACCTAGCAATAGTCTATTCAAACCCCACTGCTCAATAACCACGAAGGGAAGCACATACAGATTCCCATGCATATCCACCTGGGTGCTTGGCTGCAGGGCTTACAAAATCCAATGTCTTGATGAGGTCAGCCTGTGGTCAATTTTAATATCAATGAAACAAACCTTCACTTTGGAAGTGGCCACGTGTTTTTAAGTATATTACCTTCCGTCAAAAACATGATTCAGAATTCTGCAGGCACTTTCAGCCACTTCAGGAGAATACGGATGTTTCCTCATTATATCCAGAATATTCATATGTATGCCTTTCGCCAGAAGTGTCTTCCTAATACTTACTACAACACAAAAATGCAAGCATCCTGTAAGTAAATCTCCCTCACTTTATGTGTAGTTCTAAAAACCAACAGAACTGCTAACTTTTTTCCTCCTCCTTTTGGTTTCTTTCCCTCACCAAACACATGTTATATAAGCACAAATTAGAATGGGAAACAGTTTGAGCTGAAGTTGACTTGTGTTTGCATAGCTTAATCAGAAGCATAATAATTCCCGAATGTCTAGCAAGTTTAAATACATCCACTATTCTTACTTACATAAAGTTAACTTCAGGGAAGAAGAATGTACAGCGTACCTTAATTCTAGTTTCAGAATTGTTTATTTTTACAAAACTTTTCCTCTTAGTTGCACTCGGCGATCATGTAGGAAAGCTAGAATTCAAAGCTGTGAAAAACCTTCTAACTTCAAATATAAGTCTTCAAAAATTGAACTATATTTATTCACTCTATTTACTATTAATTCTTTTTTAAAAAAATTCAAATACCCAAGCACATGTTGTAGCTATAACTGTAACCAATACAGCCTGGAACACTATAAAAATATTCCACATTATCATGGTAAATACCACCAATTCTTGACATTCCCAGTTCAGTGCACGCACTTCAAATGGCTAATACAAGCAAATCTTGTGCCAGAGGGTTTTACTATGCTGCTTTATGCTTACAAGGAAATGTAGTGATAGGACAAGGTGGAATGGCTTCAAACTGAAAGAGGGTAGATTTAGATCAGATATTAGGAAGAAATTCTTCACTATGAGGGTGGTGAGGCACTGGTATTGGTTGCCCAGAGAAGCTGTGGCTGCCTATACCTGGCAGCGTTCAAGGCCAGGTTGGACAGGGCTTGGAGCAACCTGCTCTAGTGGAAGGTGACCCTGCCCATGGCAGGGGGTTTGGAATTAGATGATCTTTATGGTCCTTTCCAACCCAAACCATTCTACAGTTCTATGTTGGTCATTTCTGGTATAAAGACACTCATTTAGGAGAAAAAAAGAAACGGAAAGAAAAAAACCAACAAAAATTTGCTTTAGATTTCCAAAGGGAAGCCCACTTGACAGTAACATTTGATGAAAGTACCGCATATAATATATGATAACAATATGCATACATTTATGAGATCTGTTTCTCAACAAATACATATTTATCTCATAAATAACTACAAAAATCTTTTCATTGTGAGGTTTCATGTACTGGGATGTCTCAGTAACCTAGTGACAAAACAATGCTTTCTCACCTAGAGAACAATAATTAACTGCTAGCTTTTTTCTTCCTATCTAGCCAGTGGTTTTCAATGTGCAGTCTACAAACCACTTGAGGTCCATAACCATTTCAAAGGGTTCTGGGAAATATATCTAATAAAAACAGGCCAACTCTCAGTAGGCTTAAATACTCCACCCAGTGGTCCACATCTCCACTGAAAAATTCTGAAGGGGTCTGCAAACTGAAATTGTAAATCATGTTAGGGACACAATCGGGACTAAAGCAATCTTGAAAACTGTTATGCACATGCTTAACTTTCTATGCACGATTTGATTCACTGAAGTCAACAGGACTGCTCAACTCCCCTGTGTTAAGCAAGAAAATGGTATTTGTCAGGCTGTAATCCTTATTCATGTGATTTTCAACAAATGCTGCTCTTGAAATTCAAATATGTGATATTTAATCAAGCATACAAAGAGAACACACTCTTTCAGGTCTCCTTCCAAAGAATTGCAACTGCAACACATAAACTGGCAAAGAGCTCTTTATTTCCACAGGTTTTCTTTGATACTAGCCAACAATAGCTTTTTCAAAGCAAGGAATAAACTTCCTACTAAAACCAGCTGCATAATATTCTAAGCACAGGGAATACTGCATTCATACAACACCACACTAAATAGTATTTAATATTACAGCAATACATTTCTGCTGAATTAGAAAGTAAAGATAATTAAATTCTCTTACCATTTTGTTGTGATAAAATGGCCAAGGTATTAGCAGCTGCCTGAAAGACTTCCTTTGAAGAGGAGTGCATCAGCATGGAGAGCATCACCGCTCTGTCTATTGGGAACCTTTCATAGAGAGAAATAAATCACTGCATATTGACAATATTACAGTGGTTATTTTCTAATCGCAGTTTAGCTTCCTAAGAAAGTATTAAGTGACATCATTAAATTTTCAGTGATAGTACTCAGCTTCTAATAAGCTTGTAGAGCAAGAGCTGCCAGAAAGCCCTTTGCAAACTGTGCAGGTTAGCCTACTCTGAATCATGCTTTCCAAGTGATTTAAGGTTGAGGATGGAGTACATGATAGGCTCACTAAAATTTGAATGAGCAAAATTTTAAGCAACTCTGAGAAATAGTTTAGGTAAAATAGAAGTCTGTGTCTTATACATGCCTTGATTCTCCCTGATGAGGCAGCACCCCCTCTACTATGCTCTTCTGATTTGATGGAAAATGAACACTGATTTTCCATACTCCTTATGTACTAGATATCTCAATTTTCTCTATTTTCTTACAATTTTTAATCCTCCCCATTGCTGTTGCAACTGAAGAAGAAATTCCTTGCGAGCTGTAAAAATTAGTTCTATTAGACTGTGTTCCTACCCTTTGTTAAGACACCAGCAATTTTGCTTGACACAAGGTTAGCACACTTTTCAAGAAAGAAACATCCCCAAGTGGTGTCGATCACCATTCATTCCATCATACATTATGAAACAAGAAAGAAATTAAAAATAATTGAAACATGAGACCCCACATGGCCTAATAGTAGACTTTCATTTTTTCCATTTGCCAAATTACAGTTCAAGATATCAACACTGACTGATTATCTCCATCTCCAATCTTCTCATGAAGGTTGCGTTGATACAGGAACAGATTTTTCAAAGCCCAGCATGCAGCCTCCTACATATAAACCAGAGGAGACAAAAGGATTAAGAAAATACGCCTTTAAAATATCAAAAACGTATGGAAAAAATTTAAAAGGTTTGAATGTTTTTCAGTCCATGACAATGGTACAAGGTTCTTTACATAGGAATACAATGAGATGTGGACTGTCACAGTCTTTCTAGCTGGGATAGGAGTGAGTTACAAACATGTGCCATATTAGTACTATTTGATTTGCATTTTGATATCTATTTTAGGCAGAGATGAATTCTTTGGTTGTTGGGCCTATGTTTTGCTACTGCATATAGGGGAGCTACATAAACAACAAACTTTGGGTGGCCAAAGTTTCAGGTAACAAGCGTCATTGTAACCACATGCATTTAGTCCACAGGAGTAACTGAAACCAGCTGAGGTGAAGAAAGACAAGAAAGGCAAGGAAGGTAGGATTTACTTTAAATCTAGTCCAGTCCTTACGGCCTTGTTTTACTGAGCATATACGGAAGAAAGTGATGTTGCCAAACATTTTATTTAAGGCATAATGCAGTCTTTCCATGCCCCCATCATCCAGAAATTCTCACCAGCACATCTGTGTTTTTTCGGTGCAGTTCTAATGCTCTGTAACATGCTTCCAACCAGCATAATTTTTCTTCTTCCTCCTCTTCTTTTCTTTCCTCTAAGTCTCGGTTTAAGAATATTGTTTCAGCTGAAATATAAAATATCTACAGTAAATTCTTATTGTGAAAACAAACTGTCCATCACTTGCCAGCATCTATAGTAAACGTTCAGAGCAATGTAGAGATATTCCAGCTGCCCCAGCCAATGAGCCGGCTTCAATTGGAGGTCGGCTCAGATGCCTCTATACAAATGCCCATAGCATAGGGAACAAACAAGAGGAATTAGAGACGTGTGCATGTCGACGGGGGTATGATATCATAGGCATCACAGAAACATGGTGGGATGGTTCCTATGACTGGTGTGTTGGAATGGAAGGTTACAGGCTCTCTAGAAAAGACAGACTCAGTAGGCAGGGAGGGGGAGTTGCTATTTATGTTAGGGATAGGCTGGAGAGTATGGAACTCTGCCTGGGGACAGGTGAGCAGTCGACAGAGAGTTTGTGGGTCAGGGTTAAAGGGAGAACAATGATGGGAGACATTATTGTGGGGGTCTGTTACTGACTGCCTGACCAAGAGGACTCGGTGGATGAAGCGCTCTATAGAGAGATAGGAACAGCCTCACGCTTGCAGGCCCTTGTTCTCATGGGGAACTTCAATCACCCTGATATCTGTTGGAGGGATGGTACAGCCCCGCACAAGCAATCCAGGAGGTTCCTCGACTGTGTGGAAGACAACTTCCTTCTGCAAGTAATAGAGGAGCCGACAAGGAGAGGTGCCATGCTTGACCTCGTCCTCACCAACAGGGAAGGGCTGGTTGGAAACGTGACGTTCCAGGGCAGCCTTGATCGCAGCGATCATGAGATGGTCGAATTCGAGATCCTCAGGACAGTGAGAAGAGTGTGCAGCAAGCTTCCTGCCCTGGACTTCAAGAGGGCAGACTTTGGCCTCTTCAGGAATCTGCTCAGTAAGATTCCGTGGGATATAGCCCTAGAGGGCAGGGGGGCCCAAGACTCTTGGTTGATATTCAAGGATCACCTGCTGCAAGCTCAGGAGTGATACATCCCTACAAGAAGAAAGTGCAGCAGGAGGGCCCGGAAACCTCCTTGGATGGATAAGGAGCTGCTGAGGAAAATTCGAAGGAAAAAAGAGGCTTATAAAAGGTGGAAGTAAGGACAGGCAGCCTGGGAAGAATACAGGGATGTTGTCTGGGAAGCTAGGGACCAGGTTAGGAAAGCTAAGTACCACTAAGAATTAAATTTGGCTAGGGATGTGAAAGATAACAGGAAGGGATTCTATAGGTACATTGCAAATAAAAGACAGACTAGGGACAACATGGGCCCCATCCAGAAGCTATCGGGAGAACTGGCTACCCTGGATTTGGAGAAGGCTGAGGTTCTTAACGACTTCTTTGCCTCAGTCTTCACCAGCAAATGCTCTGACCACACCACCCAAGTCTTGGAAGGCATATGCAGAGACAGTGAGAATGAAGACCCTGGGCCCCCTGGAGGAGAGGATCTGATTCGAGATCATCTTGGGAACCTGATGAAATCCATCCACAGGTCCTGAAGGAGCTGGAGAATGAAGTTGCTAAGCCACTGTCCATCATATTAGAAAAATCATGGCCGTCAAGTGAAGTTCCCGATGACTGGAAAAAGGGAAATATAAACCCCATTTTCAAGAAGGGGAAAATGGATGACCCAAGGAACTACAGACCAGTCAGCCTCACCTCTATGCCTGGCAAAATGTTGGAGCAGATTCTCCTGGAAGTCATGCTGAGGCACATGAAAGACAACAAGGTGCTTGGTGACAGCCAGCATGGCTTCACTAAGGGGAAATCCTGCCTGACCAATGTGGTGGCCTTCTATGATGGGGCTACGGAACTGATGGACAGTGGTAGAGCAGTTGATGTCATCTACCTGGACTTGTGCAAAGCGTTCAACACTGTCACACATGACATCCTTGTCTCTAAGTTGGAGAGACATCAATTTGATAGGTGGACCACTCAGTGGATAAAGAACTGGCTGGATGGCCACAAGCAAAGAGTTGTGCTCAATGGCTCAATGTCCAGCTGGAGACCAGTAACGAGTGGTGTCCCTCAGGGATCGGTGTTGGGACTGGCCTTGTTCAACATCTTTGTCGGTGACATGGACAGTGGGATTGAGTGTGACCACAGCAAGTTTGCCAATGACACCAAGCTGTGTGGTTCGGTTGATACACTGGAGGGAAGGAATGCCATCCAGAGGGACCTTGATACACTTGTGAGGTGAGCTGATGCCAACCTGATGAAGTTCAACCATGCCAAGTGCAAGGTCCTACAGCTGGGTCGGTGCAATCTCAGGCACAGCTAAAGGTTGGGCAGAGAAGAGATTCAGAGCAGCCCTGTGGAGAAGGACTTGGGGGTGTTGGTTGATGAGAAAATGATCATGAGCCGGCAGTGTGCGCTTGCAGCCCAGAAAGCCAACCGTATCCTGGGCTGCATCAAAGGGAGCATGACCAGCAGGTCGAGGGAGGTGATCCTGCCCCTCTACTCTGCTCTTGTGAGACCTCACTTGGAGTATTGTGTGCAGTTCTGGTGTCCTCAACATAAAAAGGACATGGAACTGTTGGAACAAGTCCAGAGGAGGGCCACGAGGATGATGAGGGGACTGGAGCACCTCCCGTATGAAGATAGGCTGAGAAAGTTGGGGCTGTTCAGCCTGGAGAAGAGAAGGCTGCGTGGAGACCTCATAGCAGCCTTCCAAGTATCTGAAGAGGGTCTATAGGGATGCTGGGGAGGGACTCTTCATTAGGGACTGTAGTGATAGGACAAGGGGTAATGGGCTCAAACTTAAACAAGTGAAGTTTAGATTGGATATAAGGAAGAAGTTCTTTACTGTAAGGGTGGTGAGGCACTGGAATGGGTTGCCCAGGGAAGTTGTGAATGCTCCATTGCTGGTGGTGTTCAAGGCCAGGTTGGACAGAGCCTTGGGTGGCATGGTTTAGTGGTAGGTGTCCCTGCCCTTGGCAAGGGGGGTGGAACTAGATGATCTTAAGGTCCTTTCCAGCCCTAACTACTCTATGATTCTATGATTCTATGTCTTAACTTTCCTATAGTCACAGAAAGTTAAGCCATGCTCACGCTGCCTGTGTGTGAAATTCAGACGCAGGATCAGTCTCTTCTGGGATGGGAGAAGTCTTTTGACATAAACTCTATGACAGATTTGAAAAATGCCTTTTAGATTATAAAGCAACTAAAAACCTTAATTATGCTGTAGTGGATTAGGTACATAGAGATCAGTCAATGCTCAGCATCTGAAAAGATCTGCATATCCTATTTTTGTTGTGTATTTACATACAGAAATCATAGACATAAAACGTAACTGTGATTCATTTGTATGTAACCATTTATCACAGAGCCATTTACAGTGCCATTAAAAAATGAAATACAAATTGCAGAGAGATATGTGGCCCCACAGTGTGCAATAGAATTTCAAAGAAATAATTTAATACCTGTGATTTTTCAGCATTTAAGAGTGAAAAAAAGTATCAACACTGACCATAATGTCTGAGGCTTCCTGGAGTTGCACTGATTTCTAATCTTTGCTATTCTACTGACTTCTGTATGGAACAATTACTCAAAGAGGATCAAATCCCTAGCTTTTTTCCACTAGCTAATCAACTTCTGTTTCAAAATAATACCAGGAGTGTACTCATGGAAAAGTTTAAATCTTTTAATTGATTTCAGGACCCAAGTACAAGCATTGATTTAGTGTTATCAACTGCAACAGTATGATGATTACTGTCATAAATGGTAAACGCAGCATCAAATTAGTGTTATCTCTAGAGATTTGATGTTAAGTAGGGATTATCCAATATTTGCCTATGAAAAAACAGATTGCTTTGTTAAGACCTGTCAACGTAACTTACAAGCTTTGAACACTGCGAAGATGTTGGGCATATGATATGAACACAGCCATGTCACAGTAAACCAGAAAACGGTAAGCATGTAGGAAATCAAGCTCTGTGAAAGCTACCCTGCTTGAGGCTTTCACGTTAAAGAAATTGAATTCAAAATGATTACAAGAAACTACCAGCATAAAAAAAAATTAACAAGTGGATAAATGAAGCTATTTATGTGTTTAGGAAGAGATTTACTCACTTAGAAGAGCTAAACAACTGAGAGCTGCAGCTTGTAACTTTGCATTTTCAGGATATGTTTTAACAGCCTTCACAATGACTTCTGGAACCTTATGTAATACAAGGATATTGAAAAAATTTCCTGAAAATACATAAGACATTAAATGAATATAAACACACATCTAGAGCTTTACATGCATTTAACATAACTTTCTCAGCATACAATGCTGAAATGTTGTAGCAAACATTAGATTTCTTACTGCAGGCTTTGACACGATGTTTTATTTATGCAGAGAAGAGGTCAAAGATAAAACAACATGAGGAGCTAGGTTCTCTGTGGGCTTTTTTGTTTTACAAAAGGTTGAGGCTGAATGCAAAATGAAGTGCACATTGTCATCAAAATAAGAAAAATACAGTCAGTGTATCACTTACAGACTTCCTGCCAGGAAGCAAATGCTTCCTGGTCTTGAATTCCTGCAATAATTTGTTTTATCCTATCAAACAAGTGGTTTAACTGTGATTTATTCTCTGGTTTTGCCCTCCTCGTTAAATAGATGAAGGTCAGCATTACGAATACAGAATGCATATATTCTGAAAGAGTAGAAAGACCTACACTTTAATAATAAATGCACTCAAAGCCTAATTTTCATTATGGGCTGTACAGTATTTTATATCATAGGTTGAATATAAGGAATTTTGCAAAAAGCAAGCAAATGAAAAAAACTTCCCCATTTGTTGTAAAAACAAGTATCATGCACAAAATAATACACCAACAGTCTTTGAAAAATAGTTTGATAGCTATGGTTTCTATTTTGATATTTGGTCTTTTTAATTCTTGATTAGTAAAAATTAAAATCATACTAGCAATGTGAAAGGCTGGATTCAACTGTGTATCAGTGTTTCTCAAACCCTTCAGACAAGGTATGAAATAAAAAATTCTCCCATATTTGAGCATCAAAAATATAATTACATACAGCAAAAAAGCTAACCTCATTGATTTCCCTCTGTTCTGGTCCTGAGTTCTATAGGTGCTGACTAGCTTCAGAGTCTAGATTTTTCATCAGAAGATAAGTAACTCTCCCAATATTTTATGATTTGGTTCAATTAGACCAAGTTACTAGAATGCTTAACATCAGAATTTAAGGGAAGTCCTTTCCAGATTCGTCATTCTAAAACCCTGGCCTTAACACCTATTACAACTGTGACTGGAAAAAGTATTTTTCTTGTTACCCTGTCTGGAATAGTGTGGTCACATTATATCAGCATTGCTGTTTCTTGCCATATTTTAATGGAAATGTTTTTGTTTAATTCTTGACTAGAATGTGTAAATATGTTACCTTACAAAATTAATAGTCTTAGACTATGTGATGAGTAATTATGTTGGACTTGTGGCTGGCAAAAAAGGTATCAGCCAGTTAAATTCTGATGACAGTCAAGTTCAGAATGGTCATTACCAGATTAGCAAGAACACATGACAGTGATTTTGGAAACCAGTGGATCCTGACTTTACCATTTCACTGCCAGTTAATGCGGGTTTAGGAAGACAGTGTCCATCAGAATAATTTGAGAAGCCACACTGGCTGTATGGATATCCTCTAGATCATTTCCAAGAGCACCTAGCAATTTCACATCTGTTTAGCTAACTGTGTGGTGCTGTGGACACCTATTCCCATAACTCTCCTGAAGTGGTTTCTTATTAAGATGAAAGACATTTGTTATGCTGAAAGAAGAATTGGGTCTTGTGGTTGCTTTACTACCACTGTTATGTGTTGGTCAGCATACATGACAAACATGTGACTGACACCAGGCTGCACTTAGGTTGCACTTAGGGCAAGATCAAGGCATGTCAACATGTGGTTGTGTTCTGAAGAATGGGGTTGATAGAAGAATAGGGTTGTAAACGAGTAATCTCAAAAATGTTAGGCTTTGTTAGCAACTATAGAGAAAAGGAAATTACTAAGATAAGCTTTGCCAGAACCGCCTGGTGGTTACTGATATGACAATGATCCTAAAACAAAGTGATGAAGAAATAACCACCAGGGCTCTGAAAGCCCATTACCACATTTTTGTGTGCATACGGGAGGCATTCTCTAAAAGCATGATGTAATGTATGTAATCTAATGAATATGTATGTTTAACGACAATATAATCACAGCCTGGTTGATGCTTGGGAGGGATATGCTTGGAGGAGCTATTACCCGTGTCTCCTGCCACTGCAATAAAGAATATCTGCTTGTCAACTTGAAACTTTGCTGGCAAGTTCCTGGAGTTTTCTCCGAATCAGTCCCCACAAATGCGTGCTTTCCCTGCCTATCTGCAGTTAGCCTAGCACAGGAACCATTCAAGGGTAACATCACCTCTTGCCAAAAACCTGCAAATCCCCCCTCAGTGACCACCATATTTTCTTGAAATTTTTGTTTGGCTTTCTGAAGAGGAACTGGAAGCTGCTCTGGGATGCAGCCTAGTTTGATCTGTATTTTCTACAGTATCTGCATGAAGAAGTAGAAAGAAATAGTGAAAGGATGACTTGATTAAGGGGAGTTATGCACTGGCACCAACACCTGCAGTAGCTCCAGGCCACCGCCTGCAAAAATTGGGAAGTTTAACTCATGAGAAAGACTTAGGCTAAGTTCCTGATTAAGAAGAATCTGGTGTGGAATGGTAGCTCCTCAGGCATCTACTCACAGTGTTTTTGTATGCAGCAGGGGGAAAAACATGTATTTTCATCTGAACATCCTATTATGTGGTCCTTGGCAACTGCTCAGATCAGCTTATTATAGTAGCAAGAGAGAGTAGAGAGCTGCTAGAAGGTACAATAAATCCCTTTTTGACACTGCCATCATTTCTCTTGGTGTGACACCAGCCCATGTAAGCCCAGACAACCAAAGTATTTTTGCCTAAGCCAAAGGAAGTCCAGGGACCAGTGGTTCTTTCACTGCTGCAGCATACGGGACCCCAAGACAGGCACCATAGCTGGGGAGGAATGCAGCATATGTCTCTGAAGGTAAATGCACTGCAAGGAGGAAAACCACAGTCTTGGAGAATACCTCCCACCTAATTCTGAAGCACCAGTTGTTTCTTACACACACTCAACATTGCCATTTCAAAAAAAAAAAAAAAGAAGGAATGTTCTTCCTTTCTATAGTAGGTCTATATGGAATAGGGTCTACTGATCTCCCATTCTCATATTTTGCATCTCCCATTCTTTTGTCTCACTTTTTTTTTTCCCCTGGCCTGGTCTTTTATGGCAGCTTCTGTCATTGTGACTAATGTTTAACACAAAAGGATACCATATTGACAGTGGCCGGGGCTACTTCAGTATGTTTACACCATTAGAGACAAAGAGCTGCTTAGCTTTCAGAGGATTATCTGGAATAGTAGTACTCATTGCCTATAATGCTTGCTGCCAGTTAGCTCCAACTCTTACACAGTCACAGTAAGCTGATCATAAACAACTTTGTGAACTTACCCAATGTAAGCTTATGCAACAAACAGCAACTCACTTCCTGAACTGTTTCACTATCAGGGAAACTTTTCATCATTTCCACTACAACATTGTAGCAGCGAACATTTCCAGACATGAGCACTTCAACATTGCTGCCTACGGAACGAAACAGAAACAAAAACTGTTAAGAAAAAAACCCCTCATGTTGATTGGATTCTAATTCAGACTTAATTTATTTAGAAAACTGGGCATATGTTTCAGTTTCTGCTTTGTAACTTGAGAGAAAAGTGGAGTTTGTTTTTTCTTGGTATTGCCATAGAAGACTTTAATGACTACCAACACGTAGAAATAATTCATGAAGTTCACAGTTTTATATTAACACTCATGAATATGTTCCATTCTATACCAGGCCATGTAACAGAAACCTCCCCAAAACTATTCTTAAGTAACTGTTTTCTTAAAACAGAACAAATTGTCTCATAAATAATAATTCAATCTTATAAATGGCTTTTATAACATGATTGTGATCAGATAAACATTTTATAGTATTTCTGTAATATTCCTGGGGAGGCACAATTAAGAAACCATTTACCTTTTTTTAATAAATGTAATTTATTTGATTCAATCGTGTTCAACCCAAACCAGTCTATGACTCTGTGATTCTATGCTTTCCTAAGTTTTCCTTCTTTTTTACGGGGCAAGTTAGCAAGTTATTCTCTTTATTTAAATTAATTCTACTGTATGTCTACTTTGTCCTGAGGATACAGAAAAGTCCATCTAATGCTTCTGCAATATTTTGAAAGTCATCGCAAATGGTATATTTCACAGAATCACTATTTACTGCTTATTACGTAGGCCAGATACAGAAACCAACAGAACATTCACAATGAGCCAGTAAAGAGACAGAATGCATCCTTTCCTACTGAGGACAGAGTGATTCCACATAATTTAAGTAATTATGTATTAAGTCAATTAAGTAATTTAAGGCATAACAGCATCATGGTAGTACAGAGTATGAACGCATCCTTTTAGTATGTCTATCCAGGGTATGAGACAGAATATGAACCCCAAAAAATCTTGGACAAAATCCTGACCCAAATTAAAGGAAGTCCTGTCACTGACTCCAAGCGCATGACTCTCCTGAGGCCTATAAACTCTCTTAATCATTCTTTTCACAGCTTGGCTTTTCTGTATACAACATAAGAAGAATATTTACAACTGTATTATTCAAGATAATTATTATTTTTAAACGCAGAAGAATATCTTCTGAACGTTAAATAATGATGATCTGTAAGCTGAAAAAGCAAGCTGAGTGGGAAGCATTTCTGAAGCATTCTATTTGATAGCGGGGAAAGGTACCTTTCACAATGCTTTTAGACGACAGCAATTTATTCATGTCATTCTCAACTGAGAACAGTTTTTTAAAGGTATGTTCCACAAATAGTATTGCATCACTTCACAGTAAGTTATCATTTCACCGCTGACAATTATAAACATATTAAAATATTCAGAAGACTATACCCAAATATAGTCTTTGGATATAGAATCATAGCATAGCTAGGGCTGGAAAGGACCTTAAGATCATCTCGTTTCAATCCCCCTGCCAAGGGCAGGGACACCTACCACTAAACCATGTCACCCAAGGCTATGTCCAACTCGGCCTTGAACACCGCCAGCAATGGAGCATTCACAACTTCCCTGGGCAACCCATTCCAGTGCCTCACCACCCTTACAGTAAAGAACTTCTTCCTCATATCCAATCTAAACTTCCCCTCTTTAAGTTTGAACCCGTTACCCCTTGTCCTATCACTACAGTCCCTCAGGAAGAGTCCCTCCCCAGCATCCCTATAGACCCCCTTCAGATACTGGAAGGCTGCTATGAGGTCTCCACGCAGCCTTCTCTTCTCCAGGCTGAACAGCCCCAACTTTCTCAGCTATCTTCATACGGGAGGTGCTCCAGTCCCCTCATCATCCCTGTGGCCCTCCTCTGGACTTGTTCCAACAGTTCCATGTCCTTTTTATGTTGAGGACACCAGAACTGCACACAGTACTCCAAGCGAGGTCTCACGAGAGCTCACTTGGTAAATATTATATAGTAAACGATATCCAAAATTGTTTACTACAGAGAGCATAATTAAATGCATATTTAAATCCTGCAAGAACCAAGGAATGTCATAGTTGTGGGGAACTACCATTTCTCAGAACAAGCTAGAGAAAGGGAGGTGAAATATATCTCATTTAATCTTAACCACCAAAACTTGGTCACCTAGGTTCTCACAACAATTGATGGAGAGATCTGAGCACTCCGTATGGTGATTCATGCCACCTGTAACAGATACCTCTTAGGGTCAGATAAATTTCCTCTTGAGGTGCCTTTTACTCCCCATTAAACAGAGGAGAAGCCATGATGGCTGCCTATGACTACCATTTAGATGGCTAACGTTCTGTGACTCATCACCCCACTGAGGACTTTGGAGGACAGTAGCAAAGCATTTTCTCATTCCATTAAAACTACTGAGATTTGAGAGCTCTTGCACCACATTGGAATAAACTCTTACCCTCCAATTTCTCACGGCACATGCACTGGAACAAAAGGCCTTAAAGGAATACATTTTCTTGCAGGTATCACAGAATATCACAAGAATATGAATGCTGGCAGGAGCAGCCTCGCTTTGCATATTCACATGTGAGCAAACTCTGTTTCTCTGACTATTTTCAATCTTTTATCAGAAATGAGAGTGCTAAATATCTACTTTACACCAGGTCTTTGTCATGCCCTTATTACACTCTGTGTTAAGTGTTAGAAAATTGCAGTAACTTCTGGGCTAGGGTAAAATTACTTCTGGCTCAAGGAATACTTAACTTTTTAAACACAAAACTGGAACAGCAAGAAGCTGGAGAAACAGAACCTGAACAGCTTGGAGCTGATGAAACATGGGACGCTCCAGTCTGGTTTTTGTTTGGTGGCATATATGGGGCCAGGATAGTTCAAAGAGAGCCAGACAGGATGTATGAGCAAGGCTTTGTCAGAAATCACATTTGCGAAAGTAGATTATGTACCTCATGGAAAACATGGAGAGCAGGACTCTGTGCTTGTTTGTAGCTACTAGCAGAAAGCTGACAAGAGCTGTCTCTGTCAACAAGATCAAATTGCTGTCAACAAACTGACACAACTCATCAAGCACATTTCTGAGGATCTGATTTTACCCACAACAGGGACTGCTGTTATCAGAAGACAAGACCTAATGAGGACATTTTCTTTCAGTCTTATTGCACAGCAACTGAGGACACTATGCAGTGCTACCAGTGCTCCCTATTCACAGCCATCACTGAATGATTAGAGGGGATGTCTGAGCCGAGATACCTTTTCTCAGCCCTGGCCATTGGATTTGTGTGGATAATTTTCCCCTTGCGGAACAGCCTCTGCCAACAGTGTTCTTTACCTGCTACCCAAACTCACTGAAGATAAATAAAGTCAATAAATACATCTTAATTTTCAAGCATCTCCGTTCCACTTACTTCAAGCAGAAGAAAATCTCTTTCTGCTCTTTATGACAGACTTCAGTTTTAACAGAAGGAATGAGCATGAAAATTTCTCACAAAAAACTACAAATCAGTAATTCCCAAAGAAAAAAGAAAAGTGATTTGATTGGCAACTCCCAAGAAGTTCTCACTGATTTTTTTACAATCACTGAAAGATTACTTAGACTGAGGTGATCTGATTTACACTATGGGAAATGAGGAATTGAAAATAACTTCCAATAATGCACTTACATGGACCAGCTAAGGAATGTAATGAACAAAGTGCAGGAAGAATCACCTCTTCCTTCTCTGGAAACTCTTTAAATACTTTCAGTATGATCATATGATCTTTGCTTTCAACAAATTCAGTCAGCTGCTCTTCTGGAACTAAATTGAAAAGCAAGAGAGATACAATACATTTTGAGGAAACAATTCATATCCTGGTACAACATGAGAAAAGACAATTATTATTACAGAAAGTAAGGTACTCTCCATACACAGCATCTTTCACAGTTATGTCTGCTTTTACTAAAAATTGAGCTACTTTATAAAGACCTTTTTCTAGCTGACACTTTATTTGACAGCTGAACAAAACACACCTTGCATTAGACTTACTATTACACTTTATGTAACTGAGTTATAACTTTCAAATGCTTCCCTGGGAAACAGCATTCTACAAGAAGTCTTTTAGCCTTTTCTCATAGAATTAACTTCAGATGTTCTTCACCAAGACATTATGTAAGTGAAAGAGAGGCTAAAGCTTACAGTGAAACCAATCTGATGTAATGCCATTTTGCATACTCCATGATTTTGTTTCACTTTTCCACTTCTTTTTTTTTTTTTTTGACTAATAGAGTTTTTGCACAAAAACTACAACCACGCTTTAATAATATCTTACCAACATTGTAATAATGGCTTAAGGTTTTTCCACCCCTGCCCTCTATTATTTGTACTGACATAACTGCGTGGCCATGCAATGAACTAGATAAGGGAAGTGATCCAGGTTGAGAAAGAACAACACATTTTAAATTTTGTAAAGCAGAATCACTTTCTGAATCTGGTTCAAGCTAAAGTTAAGCAAACATTCACATTACAATAGCTGATAAGTTTGCTCAGAGGCAGGAAAGCATAGCAAGGGGCAGCCTAGAAACTTGTTACATTAGCATTGCCATCAATACGAAGATGAAGCAATCTGTAGATCCGTAAAAATCAGGCATTTATTGAAAACAGGCACAAAAAAAATCTAAGAAGCTCAGACTTTTATGGAGACTAAAGAAAAAATACAGCAGGACAAAAGTATTTCAAGAGAGTAGAAGAGGGGAAGGAATGCAGAAATCATTGCAGGCACACAGAGAGGAAGACTTAGAAAAAGCAACATAAAATGGTGCCAGAAAGAACAAATCTGAAGAAATGGAAACTATCTTTGAAGCAAAGGAGTACAGCAGACTTGGCTGTATTTCTCAATACTTATTTTAAACCAAGAAACTCAATGCAAAGCAAGGCTGCCACAACAACAGGACTTCTGGCCACTACATGCACAGTTCCTTAGAATTTTGCAGAAATTCAATATATGTTGACTTCATTTCTCAGAAGAAACACTGAAATAACACACAGATACATATTCACCTTTTAGCACTGTCAGGATAAAAAGCAGAATCACATATTTTTCTCAAGTGCAAACATTTAGCTTGAATTTAGAACTGTTTACATGTTACTAAAATTTACCAGTCTTCAAATAAACAATCATGGGTTTTGAGAATTAAAATCAAATGTAACTACCCTTTTTTTCTAGTGTTATTGCATAACATTGAATCCCATCTTTTCAGTTAACTCTAGAGTCACAAACGAAGAGGAATTTTGATTTTCATATTCATTGGTCTAATTCAGAAAAAATGTGATATTACTTGGAAAATCTGCTTTGTGCTAACTCATTCAAAGAACAGATATAATACATAAACCAGAATCTGGAATGCAAGGAGTCATTTACTGTATTCAAATAAACACCTGCAGTCCCCTCCCATACATTTTTCTAACATAATATTTTTCTAACTTAATAAACCACAAGATATACATGCCTTTCTCAAAAAGTTTGTGTAATGCTTTACATCCATGTTGCTGGATCTCTTCATCTTTAGGGAAGGTGTGCATGGCACTAAATATCAGGGAAAACACATCCACTTCTTCCTCCAAGAGCAGGAAAGCAATTACATCTGAATAGCAGAAGAGATTATGTGTTGCACTGATGAGTTCTCAATGTTCTTACTGAAGCATTGTACTTAACCATTAAAATCCAAAATTCTTTAATACTGCCCTTAAAATTTGCTAACAGCTGAATTCCAGGTTTTTGTATAATCCATGAGGAAGTTAGCTCTTAAGGTAGTATTCTACAATATAACTGAGATGTTTCAAAACATTACTGCCAACAACATAGTTTCCACTCCTGCTCCTACTTTGCATTGCCTTGGTACTTGCCTGACCTCTCAATGATCCACTTCAATGCACTAAACTGGTATAAATTATCCACCAACATCCCCCTTTTTATAGACACAGCAAGCTGAAAGGTTTCACTAAGAAGTAAATCTGATAGAAGAAAGAGGGTAGGACTCCACTGCCTGAGGAAAACCAGAGGAGATTTCAAATGTGTATGTCAGCTATAGCCAGCCATGAAATTAGTCCATCTGTGTAATGAAACCCTGCTCTCACACTCTAAGCCATTTCTTTGGCCTGAAAATGAACTGAAAAGCCAATCTCACTGTTGCTCTTATGATACTAAAAATCCTGAAAAAAATTGTTACTCGATTACATGTGTAGGCAAGAAGATTTGCATTTATGACAATTTTTCAAGCTTACAGCAATAACAGGTGAATTCACAATGTCTGTGCAGTGATTCAGCTGCAGCTACGGTGGGTGGGGTTTTTTGTTTTTTTTTTTTTTTTTTTTTTTTTTTTTTTTTTTTTTCTGTTTTGCTTTTTGTTATTAGTTTTGGGGGTTTTGGTTGGTTTTGGTTTTTAATAAGAACTTTCTAGAAGGCATTCACACTGGTCTGTCAGCTCCATATACAGCACAATTCAAGTTTACAGACATAAAGAAAGAAAGAATAATAAAGAGATTTTTCTGACAAGGTAAAATTTCTGATAGTTGAAAGAAGAATTAAAGTTTGGTTAATCAACTGCTGAGAAGAGTAGCAGGCAGGAATAACCTGTTATGGAATATCCAGTCAACAGTTTAGGACCCTTTACGATACCTCACAATTAAAAGAAAGAAGCTGTTGATTACAGTTACTCACTAATGGCCAGATTTTGCAATTATTATTAATCACACAGTGTAGCACTTTATAACGAGACCTATATTAGCCAACTTCAGCAGATAAAAAATCAGGTGTCCAGTCTAAGCTAGTCCTCCAGACCTCTCAATAATCAAAAGAGAGATGAAAACAGGTTCAAGAGATAACTGATCTTATATAGTAAACAAATTAATAGCATGAACTATCCCCTGAAAGTGCCTGTCTTGCTCTACTACTGATAGCAGAACATTGGACAGCTGGATTGCTTTTAACTCAAGTCTAATCCTTAGTTTGTAAATAAGGCTGATTCCAGAGCCTGTTAAAGTCAATGGAAGAATTCCTAACCTAACAACAATTTGTGTTAATATTATATGCTAGCTTGACTAAAATAGCATAATGCATAATCTTTCCTTTAAGGTTTCTCTTTAATTTCAACAGAAGATCAAGAATCTCAGCACCATGAGGAAAGTTCTCAGTACCTGGCAAGATTAGGTCTCTGCAATGCAAAATAACAAGAATGTCAGAGATGATTTACTGTTTCCAAAAGTATTAACCAATACTGAAGAAAGCAAGTCAGAATGTCACCAAATTTATATTTAGGTAAGAAAAAATTAGCTTTTAGTTATTTTACTTAACTACTTCACAGCAAGTATTTATGTTTATTCCAGTAACAAGTTAGCAAAATTAATTGGTCATATTCTTCACAGCTTTGCAATTTGGAGAATCATTTCTAGCTGGGTAAAAAAGATGCAAAGCAGTACTCTTATTATTTTATATACAAGTACAAAAGACAAGTGAATTCACAGAGTAAAACAAGACAGAAAAATCAGGTTTGACATGTACAGTCACACACTTCATACCAGAGTTTTATGTTTTAAAGGCTTAGACAAAGTAGGAAAGTAAACCACACAATACCTGACATGAGGAGTAGATTCAATGCTTTCAGTCCTATTACTGAGAGATTTATATTTCCTTTATGGACTGTAAGCATTTTAAGAATCTGTCTAAATATTAAAAAAAAAGAAAAAGAAAAAAGAGTTATGGCTAAAGAAATATTAACATACACAAAATTTTATCAAACTTTTTCCTTAAAAAAGAAAGTTACAGAAATTAGCAAAAGCTTAAAAAACCTCCCAATTTTTATTTTTCAAACTTTTATTTCAGTTTATGTTTTTTCAAGTTAGCAATAAAATAATGTTGGTATTTACCTATTACCATACTTCATCAAAATTATGCACAATTTATTAATTTTACTTCAATTATTAATTAGTTATATAAATTCTACAGAGGACAAGTCTCATTCAGGATGGAATTACTCTACAGGAAGCAGGGTTGTGGAGCACAGCAGACTGTGGACAGTCTAGCGCTGTTCCATGCATAGCAAGAGCTAAGTTACAGTGAATGATCATGGTTTTGTTGGAAGAGAAGCAGCAGCTTCCCAGCAAAAGAACTTGAACAGCATCTTGAAGAACTCTACCTTATCTAAATTTCCACCACATAGCACCTGTGTGATGCTGGACAAATCACTAAAAAGAAACATTTCATAAACTGCCCATTGCAGACTCCTTACTTTCCAGGGGGCCCAACCTGAGACCTGTGAGATGCTGCATCAGAGACAACCAAAGTTGACTTTTTAAACAGAGAAAGTGAAACAATGCTAAGTACTCTGAAAAATCCAGTGCATGTATCAAACTGGGCACCCAAAGATCAGTTGGTACTTTAAACATACTTTGCCTAAACTACCATCTGTAATACAGTGATCACAAATCCATTACACCTTCTCAATAAACAAAATTTTAAAAGCTCTAGACAATACTTATGAACACTAAGAAAAGCTGAGAAGAAAAGGAACAGGTCAGTTTTTACACAAGGTATCACTAGCATACAGTACATAAGACAGTGGGCCAAACATTGAAGGATGCTGAGGATAGAAAATACGTAATCATTAATGTTGCACTGAATGAAGCATATCTCAAAAGGGGGGAAAAAATCCAGACTGTGTAATTAAAAACTAAATAAAAATGGATAGGCTTACGCAAAAAAAACCGCAACAAACACAACCCTAAAGATACCTTCTTTTTTTTATTTTCATGATTTTGGAGAACTTGATTCTGCAATCTTAATAATCTTCAAATGTGAGTCTTTGTATATATAATATCTAAAAAAATGGATTGTGCAGTATTTTGCAATACTTTATAGTATCTCTATACTCTCCTGAAAAAAAAAAAGCACCACTTAAAGTTACCTCACTGAATCTTCTGTATGCGCACTTTGGACTTAAACTCTACAGACAACGACAGATGGTGGCATTTGGGTTTTCAGTCCTGAGGCAAATTATTGTCCCAGCATACAGCCCATATGTATGGATCTAAGTAGTAGGATGATGAATCAAGGGAAAAGCAAGAGCCACTCTAACCAAGCTGGTAGAGTAGCTAAACAGACACTCTTAAATCTGCTTCAACGTCCTGATTAAAGTGTTCTAGTCTTAAGCATTACTAATGCATTTTACTGCGTGGTGGCAGGTGTGTGTGCATATACATACACGTGTAGAAACTGCACATGGGGTGATGATTCCTTTACCTCTTTATTCCATAAGTAGCTGTGGCTTAGACTTCCTTGCTCTTTACACTCTGCATGAATGGAAAACTCCACTGGGATATCAAATGCTCTGGAGCTATTAAACATCTCTTCCTGTCTACCTTGTCAATGACTCATTATTTCTGCTGTGGGGAAGAAACTGCTTTGGGAAGAGGGCATTTAATATAGGGTGGTATGTTTCAGGCAAATGCTGACATATAAATGATAAATATAAGACATGAGCTGACTCAGTATACTGCAGGGTAAAATAATCATACACTAAAGCATGTCCCATACAAGTAGAAAATTCCCGGCATACACCCTCCCATTTCAAGTATAACCAAGAATGAGGATGTAAAATCTTCTAAACCTCATTGAGTGTATGAGAGTTTAACATAAGAGATTACAAAACATCTCATGAAGTCTTCAAGCTTGTAAAGAAGATGCAAACACACTGAAGGAATTTCCCTCCTTTCTCCTCGCAGTAACAGCGCCTAATAATCACACTGCCTGTCAAGAACATTGACATCAATATGAAACTAGTGTTTCTAAACACAATTGTAATGTGGTCAAGTCAGCCCATGGTTGACAGACAAGAAACAAATGCTTTTTCCCCACTTAAGATTTCTGTTCTAACAGAAACACATGAAAATGAAAATCTCTTGGAAAAAAAAAAAAAGCCCAAAGAAACCAAATAAAAACCTTTTATTCTCTACCATAACCATCTCCTGCCTTGCTGCAAACAGCACGTATTCATCATGGTGTTGATGCACAGTAGTAGTCCAATCCACCTACAAGGAACCTGAAATATAATTTGGCTGGTTTGCTCTGCCTTTGGCACAGACAGAAATGTCTGAGCTTACTCCCCCGCTATGAACAAGTTTCTCCACAGCAAAAAAAAACTGTCAACATGTCAGACAGGGACACACAGTTGGCTAAAATACTGGCAGTGGAAAGGAATTGTGTACAGTAATGTTATTAACAGCTTTTTTGTGAAGTTTGAGCTTGAAAATGATGCTTTGTTCAACCGCATGCACTGTGTGGACTCTGAAGAGGCTATGGGAAAGATCAGCCCCAAAAGAGTAATTTTTTTGGGACCCAGAATGAACAGCAATAGCTGTAAGTCTCAGAATATCTCTCTGTTAACACGTCTCTAAGCTGCCAAAGAAATTGAAACTAGCTTCTTGTTTCTTGCTCATAAAAAGCAACCAAAATCACTTTCATTTTCTAACAAAAATTCCCAGCACTTCATTTAAGGGAGTTCATTCACCTACTGATCATGTACTCAAGCCACCATAAGATGAACAAGCAAAACCCCACAAACCCACGCTGCACCTTCATGGAAATGATCTTACAACAGCAACCTTTCTAAGGAAAGGTATAGTGAAGACTATAAAGGCAGAGACATATTCACTAGGGGAGTTATAAGGCTGTACCTTCTTGCTGTCATTATCAGCCCTGAATGAGCAATATGACCAAAGAACACCTACCCAAGCTCTTCCTCCCCATGCGTATCATCTATATCTACAATTACCATCTGTGCTATGCGACAGCTATAGAGCTAACCTGTGTGGGTTTTCATCCCATCTAACCACAGCCATCCAGAAACTAGCTGCTTAGGCTCCCTCAACAGTTAACGGACAGAGATGAGCAACTCCAAACAACAATTTGCTCCTGGATAACTTACTATAAAGATAGAATAGACCATGCTCTCTGCAGGCAATTGTGTCCACTGACTTCACAGGTAGTTGAGAAGATCTGGTTTAGTGCTTACTTTTTAGACAGTAAGGTTAGGTGTGACAAACCTCCCTCTTCTCGATCCACACTATTCTAGGCTTGTGGATACAATTCCTCATATTTGGAAAGAAAATGCAAGCACAACCATCACTCCAGGTAATACTGCATCTGTCTATTAAAATGGAAGACATTGATAACCAGAGAATCCCAGCATTGTTGAATTCGGCATGGACCTCTGGAGGTCTCCTATTTCAACTCTCCAGCTAAAAGGTGAGTCAACTACAACTGGCTGCTGGGAGCCAGGTCCAGTCAGCTTCTGTGTATCTATAACGTTTGAAACTTTGTAACCTCTCACAAACTCCAAACTCTATGGGCAACCTGGTCCAGTGTTTGATCGATCTCACAACAAAAATTAAAAGTAAAAAAAAAAAAACCCCAAACAAAAGAAAAATAAAAATTTGCTTGTTTTTTAATGTTTAAGGATTTTTTTATGTTTAATATTTTAATGTTTCATTTTCTATATTTCAGTTTGTGCCCATTACTTTTCATCCTGTCACTGGGCACCACTAAGAAGAGCCTGGCTAGTCTCCTTTACTTTCTCCACCAGGTATTTGTACACACAGGTAAAAAATCCCTGCTTGCATGAGTCTCCCATTCTGAAGGCTGAAAAAACCCACAAAAATCTTGAACCATTTAGAAGCTGATGTAACAAATTTCTGTAAATATATTTCACTGCACACATATGCTGTCATGATAACCACTCATTCCAGAAGACTTTTGCATACAAAATACTTACTGGTGAACACCCAGTACTTCCCAGTCCTTCCCAACATCCTTAGGAGCTATGTTCTGTAGAGTACTTGGACAAATTTCTATTAATTTACAAAGAAGTGACCAACCCATCTGTAAAACAAAAATATAGCTATTTTAGGAGAGATATTCTATTTGAAACATCAATGTTGTCTTCTAATATTCTTGGTTTTTGCAAGAAGGATGTTATGAAAAGTTATCTTGTTAAATCAAGAAGGGAAAATTAATTAACACAGAAGACAAATGACACAAAAAGTGAAAAGATGAAGGTAAACCAGATATGCTAATGATTCTGAATGTACTGCTTGTAGTAACACATCACTCTCAGTGTGCTTCAGCACTGATTGAGGATGAAGGACACACACTTAAAAGAGATGCTGACAGAGATCCATAGTATGTATGTCTTGATCGGCCAGGAAAGACCACTGCACTATTACACGTAGTCCAGCTTTATTGAAGAATGGGTGTTTCCATAAGAATCTGCCATTTAATTGTAAATTATAAGGAGAAAAGATAGGTTTTTAAAGGTGTCCAATGTTTAAATGGGGATGAGATACCTAAGCAATGCTATGTATTTCATAATCTCGCCATCCTCAGTATTGTGTGCTTTCAAAATGTAATGAAGGCAGTGAAAGTTTTGAGATCACAAGGAAGGAAAGATGAACTAAACCAAATATGTTTGTTATTAATAACTACTTATCCTACGCAAATTCTTTGACTTTCACACATCACTAAATAATGCAAAAACAATGTTCCTCTTTGGCCTTCTGTATTAGATGAAGCTGATGTATTATGATCACCTGCAGGGTGATAAGACTGAATGGGCTTTAGTGGGGATGCAGTAAGCAAAATCTGTACAATGGATTAACTGATGAGCAAGAAAACCCTGCTGTATTGAAAGGCAAGAAGTGAACTGAGCAATGTCAAAAGCCAAGATGAAACAGATTTTAGAAAAAGGAATGAAAACAAAGCATAAAGGTTTCCTTAGCCATATAAATAAAAAGAAAAAAATAAAGTGGAAGTAAGTCTGTGTGCTTTAAGAATAGGGTCAACAAAGGAGACAATCTAAGTATGGCTCAAAAACTCTAAGTGTAACTGGATCACTTTTCAGCAGAAGAGTTATGTGAAGTAAAGGGGTCAAGACAGGACAGCCAACAACAGGAATGTAAATGGCTACCTCCAAAGAGTTTAATTGCAAAGTGCATGGGAAGTGCATGATCTCTAACCCTGCAGTCTGCAAGACGAGAGACATGAAACTGCAAGTCTGATAGTGTAGAGACACCCATAGGAACAGCATAGGGTTGAATCTAGACAGCTTTCATCACAGCTTTGGCAAGTATGAAAATGATGATGTAGCTCCCTGGGAACCGGAATTCTGCTTTTATCTTCCACCTACTTGGTTACATGGGCTATGTTCACACTGTCTGCAGTAGTTCTGTTTCAGTTTAAATTTGGAGAGCCAAATGTTATCAGCCAATTACAACCTTAATGTCTGCAGACTGAACTTGACCACAAGCCAATTTTCATGCTCTTCCTGGGATCGCAAGCTGGCTTGCTTTACATGAGACTATTACTATGGACACTCAGGGAGATTTAGCTGGTCTGTGTCCTGATTAAACATAGGTGCAAAGAATAGTCTTAGCAATCATCAGTCCTCCATGAGAGGAGGATATGTAATTACCTAATTTTCCATATTCCAAGCAAAACTCAATTAGGTACAAATTTCAAATCTGCATGGCAAAGACATTGTAGAGGTGACCACTAACTCATTCATTGTGTTTTGCTTAGATAACATTTTTAAGTTTCCACTTCATGCCATCCTAACTGTTCTTGTAAAACTTAGAACTTGCTGGAAATTAGCTTAATGACTTTAGAAAACTGCTTTTTGTATTAGAACTGTTTCTGATGATTTTTTTATTTGCTTTAAACATTTTTATTTTGATTGTTTTGACTCCAAGTATCAACAAATATTTATAAGAACTGTGGATCCAGAGAAGACCAATGGAAACATCTGACTTGCTGACATGTGGTCTATTTCACAATAACAAAATCACAACCTGAGATAACAGAAAGCTTATTATCTATTAAATAATTATGCAAAAAAGTAAGGGTCTTTCAAATAACAGAAATCCTAAAGGCCACAAGGAAAAGAAAAACCAAACCAAACCAAACCAGTAAACAAAGACATTCTTATAAACACTCAAACAGGTCCCCATACACAGAAACAGCTGGTGGCAGCACTGAAATGCTGTTATTTTTAAATCAGACCCTTTTCATATCTAGCATGCAATGAATTTATATTACATTAAGTCGCACCTTCTACATGACACAATAAAGCTCTGCTGACTGCTCTTTACTCAAAAGTAAATATAATTTGCTCTAGAGCTTCTAAGCTGCTCCAGTCATTGCCAGAGTAACTGTGGTAAGAAACTACCATGTTTACTTAAAGACATCTATTTTACTTTAGGGAACTATTGACTGTTCAGCCTGGTATCATCCTACTTCTTAAGAAGCTTGCAGGCTTAAGCAAACTTACTCCTTACAAGCCAGTCGAACAGCAGCGCATGACGCTTTGAAAGCAGTTAAGGAGGGGAGGGAAAAAAAATCCTCACTTCAGATAAATCTCTTACTGTGTTTACTCTCTTATGTGAGTCAAACATATTACAAAACCAAAAGCGGAAGAGGTTGATTAATGCATTTATTCAATGACAATTCATTAGCAGTGTGAAAAGATGCATTGAAATCAGGACCACATTACTCCATTGCTGCTATAAAGTGAGACTTGTGTATTCACAAACATTGTAAATGAATCACAGTGAGTGAAGCAAGAAGACAGCCTTACTAACATATTGTGGATGTTTGTAAACATCACAACTGAATGCGAAGGAAGAGCTGCCTATGATATTTTTGCAAAGAACAGCATTTGAGCTTTACATTGGCTATGAATTTTGCCTTTTAATACGTAATAATGAAAAGGAGCTCTAAAGTGTCTAAATTGAAACACTGTTACAACTGCAAGTGTAGGCAGAGAGAAGAGTAAACTCAGTTTAAAATTCTACATTAAATCGGTGAGGCTCTTTAACATGGTTAAAATGAAAATCACTATCTTCCTCGTGCACTTCTGAGACTCTTGTGCTGTCATTTCACACCTACTTCTGATTGTGGTGGGATTTCATAATTTTTACTTCCTCATCTAAACTTCTGGACAGTGGTTTTGCAAACTGTTATATACAAAATATGCCTTATCCTGGAAATAACTGCTTATTCTTCCTTCTGTATTTCTTAATGACCTGATAATTGAACTGCAAAATAACTTAAAACTTCAGTCTGCACAGATATGTAATCTTCAAAGGAAACTTGGGATCACTGTTGTTCCAGGATAATCACTACACAAGTATAATTTCATATTTTAATCTTTTGACCTCTAGCTAATTTCTACTAGACAAAAGAACCCCACCTTAAAAAGTATTATTGTTTAAGAGGCATCTGCAATACAGTTTATGTTTTGTCTTCTATTTGAATTGAAAAAAAGTAAAAGAGCTTATAAACATCCTTTAAACATAACATAGTCAGAAATTTAATATATACCTGCCAGGAAGGAGCTGTTCCGTATGATAAGTCTGGCAGCCGTACCATAACTATAACACCAAATTGTTCAAGTGTCACACCTAATCTAAATGGGCCAATGCTAAGTTACAGGAGCAGCCAAGCAGAACCTTAAAGTTAAGAACCTACTCTTAACTAAAAGAATCGCCCTCCCCCCTCCAAAAAAAATAACTGGACTAGTACGACTCTCCAGGATAGGGCTACATATGTATGAATTCATATTGTAAAATTCTGCTTTTCAGAAGTTTGTCTAACCATGTCAGAATTCAATACTGCCACGTCGAAAATACATTAGATAACGTCACTGGCAATTTATAAGACTATGTCATACAGTGTTCACATTACTTATTATTTTCTACTTCACCTTCTGCCGTTTACATAGAAATGCAACGAGCGGTACCCACAGCAAGCTGGAACACTCGTCTCTTTAAACGCGGGCGGATACAGCGCCCTGTTACAGACCAGCAGCACTTCATGAAGAGGCCTGGACGGGAGCAAGTTAAAAAGAAACAAACAAGCCGAGCGGCAACGTTTATTCCGGGAAAGGAGCGCGGGATCGGCTCATCCCAAGGAGCAAAGCCGGAGCGGGGAGGACCGGACGCCCTTACCTGCTGCACGCCCGCCGCTCTCGGGTACAGGTCCACCACCAGCAGCAGGGGCACGTGGACGTTCTTGCCGCTGAAGAGCCGGGGGGCTGTGGGGGGACAGGGACAGGCCGCGTTAGCCACCGGCGGGGCGGGGCAGGGCCGGGCAGGGTCCCCCGCGCCTTACCGCTCTGCCGGGCCGCCAGCTCCAGCAGGTCGCTCAGGGTCTGCACCAGCGTCTCCAGCCGCTTCCTCTCCTGGACGTTCTGGAGCCGGACGACCAGCTTCCTTAGGGCTTGCTCCTCCCTCGCCGCTGCCTCCCCCTCCTCAGAGCCGGCGCTGGCCATGGCCGACCCTCTGCCCGCCGCGGCAGGCGCCTCACCCCATCCGCCGGCCCCGGGGCCCGCGGGGACAAGCGCTGAGCGGCGCGGGCCTGTCGCGCCGCCGCGCTCCCAGCGCCTCGCAGTGCCGTCCGGCGTCACCGGGCGGTTTGTAGCCGCCCCTCCCTCCCGCCGCGCCGGGGACCCAGGGACGGGTCAGCCCTCACGGGCGCACCGCCATTGCCCCTAGAGGGAGCCCGAGCCACTTAAGCGAGAGGCCGGCGGAGGGGGGGCCGGCGCGCTGGCAGGTAGCCCGTTCCGGTGATTGACAGCACAGCTGGCCAGTACAGTCGCAGAGCTGGAGCACAGGTTCCGCCCCGTCGTGCTTTCCATGCTATAAAAGGGTCTGGCGGCTGAGGTGCGGGTGATCAGGGCGTGCGGGCTGAGGGCTGGGCATAGCGGGGTATATCGGCAGCGGGGAAGCTGCCTTCTGTTTTTGGTGTTGAAGAAGGGACCATGCATGCGTATATATATATAGTTCCCTACTAGGTAAAGCAGTAGCGGGGGAGCAGCTATAGGCAATGTATGTACCCATTGTGCCCCTCCCTGGGTGGGTGGAGTGCCTTCCTGCCTCGTGTGGTGTTTTGGTTGTCAGCCTACATGGTGGGCCTGTGAGAGGACAGGGGAGGTGGAGGTGGAGGGGGGAGCTCAGTTCTTAAGGCTGCTGTATCTGCTGAGGTGAAGCTGTAGCTCCCCTCCGTGAGGATGACATGTGCTCTGGCCTTGTGGGTTTAGGTGTGGGTTTGTTTGAAACCAATCTTTGTGGCATTTAGAAGTCAGGTTTCCTTCCAAGCCTTGTAGTGAGAGAGATTGCTGTTTGGAGATAAGGTTCTCTTGGTGTGGCATACATTGCTTCATTGGTGGTTGATGCAACCTTCCTGAGGCCTGTCAATATTTCTGGTACCTCTGCTGCCCTTCCAAGATAGTGGTGTGTGGGTAGGCGACTAGTAATCACTGTTCTAAATAATCCTTGATTAGAAAGGTAGTATCAGTATACTATGTTTCATAAAGGAACTTGCATGTAATAATTAAGGGAGTAAACTCTTCAGTTGAACTGGGCTTTTGTTAGACAAATATATTTTGGGAGTATGGACTTACTTTTAGCTTTTGCTGAGATTGCAGTATTTGGTTGATAGAGATACATAATATTCGTTAAATTAACTGGCTTAAAGCACAGTAATTTATTTCTCAAAATTTAATAAACAGTGTTTGGTAATGCCTCTGAAGCCACAGGGTCCTGAATAAACTCTCTCTGGTCTTAAAGGTTGTGCATTGCTGCCATCATCATTCTTAGGCTTTTGTGCATAAAGGAACTATTGTGTGGCACCCCAATTACAGCCTGTTAACTAGGACTGCACTTTGTAAATGGCAAGCTGGTTTCTCCCTCTCTAAAGCACTGGAAAACAAATATGAATGTGAGATAGTTTTATGAAGTAATGACTCATAGTTCGACATGTGTGGAATGCATTGCATCTGGACTAAACCAAAAATTACTTGAATTAAATGGATTAGTTTCACTTGAAAGGCATCTTTCCTTTCTGCAGCAGCAGTAATTCTAGCACAAATTAAAATTTAAAAAATTATATTCTAGATTTAAAGCCTCATTGCTGGCTTCCTGCAGTTTTGACAAGATTCTTTTATATTGCAAATAGCATGAATGCAAATACATCTGTGAGGTTATATCAGGAATCTGCTTTCTCCAGTATCTGCAAAGCTGTAGTCATTACCAGACTTAAGCAAAAGATTTTTCAAGTAGTTCCTACAGACTGGAAGTGCCTGTTGCAAGTTACAGCTAGTAATGCTGATAGTCATAGCAACACAGCTTTCAAATCTTGATCTTAACCTGGTTTTGAGGCTGGTTTGTGCATTTAGCAGAGCAGCTGTACTGCTGCTCTGGACTTCCGTGCTTTGTGGTTTCCAGAAAAATGGACAAATAAGAGTTATGCATTAGAGTTTCAGTGAATATAAGTGGTAAAATGTTGTTGATTTCTTTAAAGAAAATTGAGGACCAGGCCTTTCTCCTGAATTATGTTGTTCTCTGTGTGCTGGACCACTTGAGATAGTGTATATTATAGTTTCTGTTTTGCTGCTTTTAGAACCTTTTCTGGGTTAGTTTTTTCTGGTCAACTCTCCCATACAACTGTCACCTCCTTAGCAAACTTAAGGCTAGGGTATGAGATAGATGAGTGGAAAGAGAAAGCAAATATTAGAGCTAAAATGTAAAAAGGTATCTTTTCTGACTCTTGAGATCTCAACTGCAATTTCTTCAGCATGGCCTAGTTAGGCATCAGGGGGTTTTGTTGTCACTCCACCTCCCTTGTTGCTGCTTAGGTTCCAGATGACTTTCGCTTCCAAGCACTTGTGTTCCCTTGAGATTTCCTTTTCATGTATTTTATGAAATGTGCCAGATTTCTGTAGCATCTGGCTTGTTCTTGAGGCTAGGTGCTTTGGGTGTAAAAGAGTTATTTCCTCTTTTTATTTTTAATGAGATTGGTAGCTAACTACCCAGTTTGGACTGTTCTGTATTTATCCTCTTAGACTCAGATGGGACTACTAATACCCATGAAGTAATATCTAATCTCTGCTGTGTAACCATCTAGACAGCTATAAAGACATAACATGACATGTGAACGTAGCCTAGACTAATAAACTGTTCTGCCTGATAATGTGTAAGAACGGATGTCTACCTCCAGCTTTTGCATTCCAGTATTACAACTGAAAAATTGTATGACAGCAGAGATCCCTGGAGTTATGACACACTTATTCAACTGAACTGGGTCCTTACTGCTTGATGGGGGCATTATTAATGGCATTCCTGTTGTTTTAGACCACCCTGCTTTTCCTTTCCTGCTGTGACTTGTGAGCACCTTGAGGTAATATGGAGTTACGTGGAATATTAAGCAAAACTTGAAGACTGAGATTTGGCTTGTAGAGAGAATATAGAACAATGTGAATGTTTGGGTTTCACCTTGATAACTGTCTTTTTAACACACATATTGGGAAGCCTTTTTTTGCCAGACTTCAATGTTAGGAATCAGTAGCTTTTTTTGTAATGACTGTATGAATGCTGATGTCTGACCACATGCACTTGGGACAATCACTTCTGCTTTATGCTTTATTTCATCAGATGTGTATGTAATGGGATTTTGGCAGCAATGTGCAATATCAAAACTAGTTAAGTTAAATCTATACTTACTACTTCAAGATTCCTCAGTCAGTACCAAGATAGTATCTTATGTTTTGGGTTTGGTTTTGGTTGTTGGGTTTTTTTGTTGGGTTTTTTTTTTTTTTTACATGGATGAAAGGTATCCCTGTGGAAGGCACAAGGCACGGGAAAAGCAAATTATACTAATGCCTGAGCATAGACAGTATTATAGATAGTATTATAATCAATTATATTTGGTTTGCATGGCAAGGTTTTGGTAGCAGAGGGACTGCAGGGGTGGTTTCTGTGAGAAGCTGCTAGAAGCTTCCCCCATGTCCCATAGAGTGGTGGGATGGAGAAGCAGATTGACCCTCTGTTGTTAATCTTCATTCTAAATTTTATTGGGTTTGTGAAATCTGAGGCAGTTGGCAGTGTAAAGACAATTGCTCCTATTGGTGTGTTCAACAGAATGTGAGTACTGTGACCTGACCTCTTGAGACAGCTGAACTGTTACTTTTACTTCTGTTTTTGTAAGTTTGCAAAAAATGAGCCTGATCTTTCTCGCATTAAAAAAAAAAAAAAGGAAAAAAAAAAGTTATGATGATGGTTCTGTGTTTTTACTGAGCTTTCTCTGATCTTGTACTGATATTTTTTCAGTTGTGACAGCTAATTCCCACACACTTAACCTGACAATGTGGCCTTGTGACTTCTGCTTTTTCACTGAGCTTAAGTTTTATCTATTTATAAAATGGACCTAAAAGCTGCTTCTCTTTGACCTTTGCATTTTACACACTTATTTTAGGCTTTAGCATTGTTATTTCATTGCCAAGTCAATATTCAACAGTAATTAGTCTCAGAATCACAGAAGAGTTGAGCTTGGCAGTGACGTCTGTTTAGTCCATCCTTGCTCAGAGGAGGGTCAGTTAGGGCAGGGTGCTCAGGCCTATGTCTAGTTGGGTTTTGAGCATCTCCAAACCCAGCACTTCTGTGTTGACACTGATTTGGATGTTATGTGATGCTTATAGCATGACAGATCAGGAAACACAGAGACTGTCAGTTGTGAAAGCACTGTATGTTGCAATGTGATACAGGCAGTATTTCAGAACTGAAGCTTCCTCTTTTTGACAGGAGGGGAAGGCTGTGTGCAAGGAAAGACTGTAGTCTGGTTTTAATGTGTTAGGTGGAAAGGAAGGTGGTCTTCTGGAACAGCTCTTTTCCCTTGGACCCATTGCTGTTTCTGGTTGGTTTTTTTGTATGTGTTTCCTCCCCCTCTCTTGCTATTTTATTTGCAGCGCTTTACATCAGTGGGTGAGCCTGCAGAGTCTGGTAGGTGTTACCTGGGGATTCTGTTGCAAGCTTTTTCTGACAGAGTGCAGTGTCAGGTCCATTTTTCCACATTCAGTTTTGTCTCATTATACTCCCCTTAAAGAAGGGAATGAAAATTTAAGTACACAAGACTTCATAACCACCTGTTTTGTTTTTGAAGTCTGCTTTGAAGAGCCCATGCATATTTATGACTGAAGGCATAATACTCTGAATATTTTTCTCTGTGTAATATCCCTGTCCTGTGTGTTTTAAGCTCTGCAATGGAATGGGAGTTCTGTTAATTTTAATGACAGAAGGTGCTCAGAAAGGGTCTGTTCAGAAGTGATATGGCAGTTATTTGATTCTCTCCTGGACAAAATGCTGATAAATGGTCTACCTGCTTTTATCTTGTAGCCAGCAGGGGCTCTGTGGTGGTAATGGATTCATTGCTTCAGAAAAAAGTGGCAGGGCAGGTATTCTACTCTGACCTTTTCAGCTGATGTTTTAGTTGTCAGGGCTTTGAATTTTAAAAAGATGAAGCACTTCCGTGGGCTTGAACTTGTTTGCTGCTCTATGTGAAGGTGCCTCGTCTCCACAACTTCTAAACAGATGGGCTTGGATGTTTTTGCTTTATAAAAATCTGTCTGGATGTCCAGGCCCAAAGAGTTATGACGAATGGAGTTAAATCCAGTTGGCAGCTGGTCACAACTGGTGTTCCCCAGGGCTCAGTACTGGGGCCAGTTCTGTTTAATCTCTTTATCAATGACCTGGACAAGGGGATCATGTGCACCCTCAGCAGGTTTGCAGATGACACCAAGCTGGGCAGGAGTGTTGATCTGCTGGAGGGTAGGAAGGCTCTACAGAGAGATCTGGACAGGCTGGATCAATGGGCCGAGGCCAGTGGTATGAGGTTCAGCAAGGCAAAGTGCTGGGTCCTGCACTTGGGTCACAGTAATCTAAGGGGATTGTAGCAAGGTGGGTGGCAGTCTCCTCTCCAAATGAATAAGGAATAGGATGGGAGGAAATTGCCTTAAGTTGTGCCAAGAAAGGTTTAGATTGGATATTAGGAAAAAATTCTTCATGGAAAGGGTTGTCAAGCCGCCCAAGGAAATACGTCCATTCCTGGAGGTATTTAAAAGATGGGTACATGTGGCTATTAGGGACATGGTATAGTGATGGGCTTGGCAGTGATAGGTTAATGGTTGGTCTGTTCCAACCTAAACAATTCTACAAAATGTAGCTTTGTAAAAGCAGGCGCCCTACTTGAATTTCCTAAAGGTTCTAGGTATTTGACAGTATGCTTTTCTGCAAATGTCATTAGGTTTGTTCCTTAAAGTCAGCATAAGAGTGTTATGTATGTATATATGTATGAATATTTCTATGATATACTTAGAGGCTCAAGGTATAATGAAAGTGAGATATTCTTAAATAAATTTATATATATAATATCTTAATTTGGGCTGACACCTAGTGGTGGGTGTCTTTCTGACGCAGGGGTGTATGTTCTATCAATCCTTTCATCCTGTAGGTCCTCCAAGCTCATAGAATCATAGAATGGAGTTGGAAAGGACCTTAAGATCATCTAGTTCCAACCCCCCTGCCATGGGCAGGGACACCTCACACTAAACCATGTCACCCAAGGCTCCGTCCAACCTGGCCTTGAACACTGCCACGGTGTTCAAGATAAACTAAGGCTGCTTGAAACTATGGGGTTTTTTTGTTTGTTTGTTTTGTGTTTGGTATTTTTTTTTTTAATTTTTACTTTTTTTTAGGAGAGGCCAGAGAATACCTAGATTTGCTTATAAGAAAGGGGGGTCCTGGAGTTCCTGTCCTCCACCTTTCCTGAAATTCCTGTCTTTCTCCTGTTCTTCCCTTTCATCACCTTTTAGGGTGCATTGCTTTACCATGTACTGCTGGTCTATATGTAAACAGAGCAGATAAGATTACTGTAATACTTCACAGCCCAAGTTTTTTTTTCCTGCTCTTTCCTACTGAATAGCTGATGATACACTTTGTGTGCCTAAATTAGAAACCAAAGATGATGTTCAGGATATTTTCCGTCAGTATCCAGCTGATTAAACAGCTTCTGTTAAAGAGGTGAAACTTTCACTTGACCAGATCTTTAAGGAAAGAAGCTGAGCTGAACAACTAGTAAGTGGAACTTGTGGCTTGTTTCTAAAGAGGTGCAACACAGAGCCTGAATCCCTGGCTATTGGCTTTGGGTTTATCTTGGAGATGGTGGAGGAGAACGGTTAAGGACCAACAACTGATCTGTGGGAATGCAGCACTTGCCCATGATGGACTTGCAAGGGGATGCAGGTTTAAAAAGTAGGTCTCCACAGCTGAGGATGAAACAGCACTGAGTGCATGAAAACAAGAGCCGGGAAGAATCAACATCTTTGGAGTGGCTGAAATACATAGATCCTGAATATAATACAAAACACTGGTTGTTGGTTTACTTAATCTAGTCTACTTCATAAGGTTTGCTCTACTAGAAGGTACTACCTCTCCTTATGCTAGTTTTGTATCTTAGACAATCCCAGTTATACCACAATGCACACAGAATTGGCTTTGCTCACCAGCTGGAGGCCCTCATTGTGTCTGACCTGGGTAGCTCTACTCATCATGGGATTATTTCACTTCTTTATTTCATTTTTAAATATTTTCTTAATAACTGCAGCTAATACTAAATAGCATCAGTGCGTTTACAGGGACAGGTATGATGCATTTTGCCTCTGTCTAGAGCGTTGTCTGTCTTTTTCCAATTTAATTTTTATGGGTCTCTTTAATTGTACCATAATGTTGATCTGTCATCAACTTTTATAAAGGGTAAAAATGAAGACAGGGATGCAAATGGGTGTAAATCCCTGAAGCAGAATTTGAGAATTTCACCCCAAGGTACATCATAATCCAGCAACATAAGTTTTCCCCTCTCTGCTAATTTGTTAGTGAATTATCTACACTGTTTTTGGCAAGGAAAAAGGTTCTTGGCTCTAGACTAGTCTGAAGTTCTTAAATACTCAGTTTCCCAAGAAAATTAAGGAAGTTAACACTAGTCCTATTACCTTAACTAAGGATGTATAGATTATGGGCCTTACCACTGTCATTGATGATGAAGGTTAATCTAATTTCAGTCAATGTTTTAACAGAAATACTTGGCTAAGTAAGAGCATTTCCAGCTAGTATTCCTTTGAGAATGATATTGGATTTAATTTATCTCCAATTTGAAAAAGGCAATAAATAGATAAGAAGCTAATTTAGAGACATGTCCTCTTGGTAAATGGAATTGGAAGCTTTATGGTATTTCAGTGGTAAGCTAGGACCTGCTACATGATACCATTTGTAGGAAGTGGAAAGTTCATATTCCATAATTACTGGCAAACCCAATAAGACATTTTTTTCTATGAACTGCCAAAATATATTTGGCCTTAATACTGAAGCCATATAAATAACTCTGCCCACTGTGTAATTTTGATTAGACCAGAAATCTGTTGGTGTGAGGGGAGATTCTCCACCCTTTATTCCCTACTCTGTTCTTCTTTAGACAACTCCTCCTACCACCCAAGACATCTCTGGCTTGAATTTGGCATGTTTTTTAACTGTGGTCCTTCACTAGACCACTGGAGGCATGAGTGGTGCCTGTCCCAAGACAGGACTTGTGCTGGAGGCCCACGTGATAAGAGGGCCATGCTCTGCTGTCACATCCTACTGCAGCATCACTCCCCTCCCTCTTCCAGCATGGTGAGTTGCCTGTCAGCCCTGCTACTGCTCCCAGGAGTGATTGTTTTGGATCTTCCACAATGCTGATAAAAAAAAAAATTATAATGGCACTGTCAAATACAGTGATGGGGCATTATTAAACTGATTTGAAAAGCATTATGGTATATAAACTTCTAATGGTAGGCTTCCAGCTACTGTGCATAACTAATTATAGTGTTGAAACTACATTGCAGTTATGAAAACTACTTAAATCACTTTGTTAAAGGCATTGCTATGTGAGGTGAATAATGTGATACTCAGCTTGCTGTCACTGATATGAAGTACATAAACACAGCATGCATATGTAGTTCCTATACTGCGTGTGGTAGTGATATGGAAGACTTTGTAGTCTATTTACACCAGCTGATCTGATCTTAGCAGTAAGATAAAAACTACAAGCCACAAGAAAGTAAAATGTCTCTGTTGATGTTCATGGCAAGTGTGCCAAGTCCTCTGTGCTTTTGCCTCTTTCCAAAGAGGGTATGTGTGTCAAGCTGTTCATGAGAAAGACAGCAGAGCCTTTGTCATCAAGAGTGCAACACGGAATACTTCCAGTAGCACAGCTGCTTGCTGTAATGTGCATTTATCTTGGTGTTATCAATATCAGCAGTGGTTGGCTTTCTGGCAGGCTTCCTACAACATCAGTGGTTGATGTTCCAACTCTGGAAATGAAATGGTACAATTTTGCTTCTCCCCCTTGCACGTTGGTAGCACAAGTACTGTGTATGAGGTCCTTATTGTTTTGCTTGGTATTGCCAGTGTCATTAAGCCTCTCTCAGACTTGATTTGGCATTCACTTCATTCTGAGTGACACTCTATGTCCTACTGAGGGCTGGTTTCCCTACAGAAGTAGTGAGCTGGTCCACTGACTCAAAGCAAGATGCACTAGGAGGGAAAGTGTGCAATGGGCTCTGCAAGATCACTGGGAAGAAAACATTTGGAATACACCTGTGGCCCTTCTGTAGCCATGTCTTCAAGGAGGAAAAAAAAAAAAAAGCCAGATGTCAACTATGGAAACATATTAATTTAAATATGCTTTGTTTCAGCTGAGTCCTTAAACAGAAAGGAAAAATGAGGCTTTCATAGGGGCTGTCCATTGCCCTGTCTGTCTGCTTACTGTGATACCTTAGGAATGACTGTTCCCAAGCCAGTGCTCAAGTCCTGGCCCATGTGGTATGTGGGAATGGCCAAAAATTAGACATGAGGACCAAAGAAATTTGGTGCTGTGGAAGCTAAGAAACTTAGCATAATGGAGAGGGAGTCAAGCCTGACTGGGAGGATGGGATTCCATTTGGAGGGCTGGAGCATGATGTAGAGGCCATGCCACCCTTCCCTGTCCTGAGCTTTGGTAGAGACCTGATCTTAGTCCAGGCTATAAGTGACAAGGTACCTTGCAGTTATGTTTCTTTTCTCACCCTAAAGAGTAGGAGGAAGGCAGATATTCACCCTCTTGCTATTCCCCCTGGGTAGAAATAGCAAACTTGGGGTTTATTCCCTGCCCCATGCAAGCTGCCTGGCAAGTTTCTTTGAACTTGCTTGAATAATCAGCCATCATTTTTGATGCACTCAGTGCCTTTAAACACTGCTGGGTTACAGAAGCCATGTATTTGTAAAACAAAATGCAGCATTGCTTTCTGTTGGAGAGTTATCCAATAGTCACACACAACACAAACTGTAGTCCTTAATCTCAGTCATAAGTGCTGTTTAACAGTGTTATCTGAGCTGTTTTTGTCTGCTGTGCAGACATCTTCCTTCTTCCATGGTGAAAAGTGAGATTTAGTTCCTGCAAATATTCTCTACAATAAGACTTAATTTCTCTTTTAGTTTTTTGTAATCAGTGAATTGAGACTTAAACTTGTGGATATATGGCCTCAACCTTTTGATAATTACTGTTGTTGCACGTCTGTTATCAAGCTAAAATTAGTTCATACTTAGATGCATGAGTTGGTGTGAGGTGACAGGAGTGAATATTTGGGGACTACAAGGCTATTCCAGAGTTCCTGTGGTGTTAGTATGTTGGCCAGCAGTTGTACTTACAGTAAGACAAATGTTGATAGATACTCTTAGATAATGGCTTGGTTTTCCCTCCCAGAGTAATCTAGTCCTAATAAAATTTGTCCAGTGCTAGAGAGGATCCTATGAACAGCAGCCACACCACCATAATTCTTTCCTCCACAGCAAAAAATTTCTTTTCCTTAGTTATGGCTCATTTGCAAAGCCCAAATCTCAAATATGTTCATTCTATTGAAGGAAGTCAGTCCTAATGTCACAGTTGGACAATCTTATTCCTTAGTTGTATGCTAAAATTCTTGGACTTTCATTAATTATTTGCATTTCATTTTTGTTCTGTCAGAGTTCATGCACAGCAGGGCTCATGTCAAGCCCATATGCTTTTGGCTTCTTTTGTTTCATGACAAAAACTAGGACAAAATGAACATGGGCAAAGACATTGAACCTAGATTATTAACAGAAAATATTATTGTCAGAACTCTTTAAAGTATCAGTGAAGAAAACTAGTTGTAGTTTTAGAAGCTCTTAAAATATTTAAGAAAATCACTGAGCAGAAAAATATGCCCTTTTTACAGTGACTTAGGATGTGGGAGTGGGTGGTAAATTTCAGTTAGTCTTAACCTGGGTGGGAGCAATCCCAGGCACAGCTCCAGGTTGGGCAGAGAAGAGATTCAGAGCAGCCCTGCAGAGAAGGACTTGGGGGTGTTGGTCAATGAGAAAATGATCATGAGCCGGCAGTGTGCCCTCACAGCCCAGAAAGCCAACTGTGTCCTGGGCCGCACCAAAAGGAGCGTGACCAGCAGGTCGAGGGAGGTGATCCTGCCCCTCTGCTCTGCTCTTGTGAGACCTCACTTGGAGTATTGTGTGCAGTTCTGGTGTCCTCAACATAAAAAGGACATGGAACTGTTGGAACAAGTCCAGAGAAGGGCCACGAGGATGATCAGGGGACTGGAGCACCTCCATATGAAGATACGCTGAGAAAGTTGGGGCTGTTCAGCCTGGAGAAGAGAAGGCTGCATGGAGACCTCATAGCAGCCTTCCAGTATCTGAAGGGGGCCTATAGGGATGCTGGGGAGGGACTCTTCATGAGGAACTGTAGTGATAGGACAAGGGGTAACGGGTTCAAACTTAAACAGGGGAAGTTTAGATTGGATATGAGAAAGAGATTCTTTACCGTGAGGGTGGTGAGGCACTGGAATGGGTTGCCCAGGGAAGTTGTGAATGCTCCATTGCTGGCGGTGTTCAAGGCCAGGTTGGACATAGCCTTGGGTGTCATGGTTTAGTGGTAGGTGTCCCTGCCCATGGAAGGGGGGTTGGAACTAGATGATCTTAAGGTGCTTTCCAATTCTAACTATTCTATGATTCTAACCTCCATTTATGTTGTACTCAAAGTTTTAGTATTGCTACTCAGTTCTGTGTAGTTTTGTGCTAGTCGTTGTAGCCAGGCAACAATTTCTTGGTCTGGTCTTCCTGAATGGTGTTGCTTTTCAGTCTGTCACAGGGTTTCACATATATTGCACTGTCTTTAAGTCAGTACTTTTTCCTTGGGAAGACTGTTTTGCTAATTTTCTGTCATGCATCAAATGAAAGCCTTGTTTTGTGCAGCTTCCTGCAGTTATATTTTGCTAATCTTTTCCTGCAAATTAATGTATAGAATGTAGTATGTTAATGGATAGACTGTGACTGAGAAATCTTTGAGAGTTAACTGTAATACTCACGGACTGAAGTGATGTCACTGCTGTTGTATTAGACAGATATCTCTTCATGTGACTGTATTTCTTGTCCCACTGAAATAAAGTTAAAATCCTCTGTACTGTTATTAGAGCTTTCCTTTCTGCCTTTGATCGCATTGGTTGGAAATGGCTGTAGATAAGTCTTGTTCTTATTTGACCAATTATGCTTTGATTTAGGCTTTTTATTAGTAAAAAATTGCACTTTGAGCTATTTTGAAAAGTGTGCACTGGAAGATTTTTTTGGATTCAACCCATTTTGCCATATTCCATTTTCTGTTTGTCTGGAGATTTTTCAAGGTTTTCACTGTGCAATTAATAGGATTTTGGCCTTGGATGGAGTCATAAAAGGAGACTGTAAAGCATTTTGTAACATAGCCAACTCCTCCAAAATATCTGCTACAGAGCAGGTTTAATTTAAGAAACTGTAATTAACATCTTCGTCATTCTGGCACAAATGGTTTTTTCTTTTTTGAAAGTAAGTATATAGGACAATATTTGTAGTGGAACATGGATTATGACAGATCCAGATCTGGATCATGGCACATGCAAATTTTTCCCATTTTTCTGTCAAAGATTCCAGTAACTTCTTTGAATTCAGCTTGATTGTACAGCACTTATCACAGTTAAACTACTTGCGCTGCTGGATGAAATGTACTTCATCCCAGGTACATCATAAAGCAAAACTAACTGCAAGCAATAATTTACTCTGGCCAAAGGACGACAAAACAACTGTAGTAATTGGATTTGAGTAATAGGTCATGGCATTTACTTGTAATTATATGTTTATAGCAGCATTGTATGCACACATACCTGCACATTCTGAGATGAAATGTATCTAATTGTGGATATGAGTTCTGACCTGTGCCCTTGTGGGTAGGGATTAAGAAATTCTTTGGTCAGTTAGGGTGCTTTTAAGTAAAAGAAGGTGACTTTGTCTTGCAGTTGGGTTCACTTATCTTTGCCCTAGAGCTCAAGTTTTCAAAGGGAAGCCCAGATGCAGCTTGAAAACAGCTCAAGGTTCAGTTGTTACCAGATCTGCTCTGAGGACAAGCATTTGACACTGTGACCAGGTATGATATGCAGAGCATAACCTCCCTTCCAGATACCTCTGTGCTTGATCAGCCTATCACTGAATGCAGTTTTTTACACTCTCTAGTCAAGAAGTGACCTTCTGATAGATGCAGAGACCCATAGAGAGATCTAACAGTACTGGCTGCTTTGTGCCCAGAGGATACAAATTCTGCAGCAGTGAGATATGATTGGCTTTCTAAGCTGTGAGTGCACATTGCTGGCTCATACCTAATTTTTCATCCACCAGTATCCCTACATCCTTCTCTGCAAGGCTACTCTCAATCCATTTACTCCTGATCCAGTACTGATGCTGTTTATTGCCCTGTGCCAGATTGCCGGACCTTGTACTTGGCCTTGTTGTGCTTCATGAGGTTTATGTGGACCCACTCCTTAAGCCTATCAAAGTCCCTCTGGATGGTAGCCCTTCCCTTAAGCATATCAACTGCACCACTTGGCTTCGTGTCATCTGCAGACTTACTGGGAATGCAGTAATCCCACTGTGTTCTTAATGGAGCTATTCAACAGTACCAGACACAGAATCCTGAGGGACACCAATTGTTACTGAACTGTGTTTGGACATTGAGCTGTTGACTGAAACTCTTTGGTCATGGCCATCTAGGCAATTCCTTATCCATAGAAGTGTCTGTATCTCCAACCTAGAGACAAGGATGTTGTGTGGGACTGTGTCAAAGGCCTTGCAGAAGTCAAGGTAGGTCCTTAGGTTGCTCTTCATTTGTCTTACTCAATCTTTGTTTGTCACTGATTTAGTCACTCTGTTGTAGAAGGCCACCAGGTTAGTCAGGCACAATTTGCCCTTTGTGAAGCCATAAATCTCAGAAAATAAGTATGCCCCAGCTTGCTGAGGTTAAATCAATACATGACAGATCTCTGTTGTTGCAAACAAAAGTTAGTTAGTACTTGTGTGCACAACTGGTAAGCTGTAGGCTAACAGTCTAGATTGTACAAATACATATATGAATCATAGGCAGAAGAATAAGCTCAGAATTCAAGTACAAGGTTGCAAGGGGAGATTAATAGAATATTTATGATGACAGTAATTTGCCATTATCATTATTTCTGTCAGATTTCTTCTCTTTAGAAATTAAAAAAACCCCAAAACCCTAAAGTCTGCTTTTGTTGGCAAAATTATCATTGTTCCTTCTTTTTTATTTACTAATTTCATAGATGAGACTTAAAAGTGCCATGTTAGCATTTCCACATTAACCTGTTAGTGCAGAGAGGACTAACAGAAAGGTTAATGCAATTCATCCATGTATCAGCCTTGCTACACTTGCTGCAACAAACACTGTAGTTAGCCTTGTATTTATTGTTCAAACTTTCACTTTCTTCACTTCCTTTGTAAACATCAGAGGTGAACCTGAGGTTTTGTTTTAAGCATGAGTGTGTTCTGAGAACTGCATTTTCTATTCCACTTCTTGTGTCAGACCTTAAAGTGTTCATTAGGGCAAAATGCTCAGTGTGCACAGTGCTTACAGATGTTGCTGCAAATAATCAGTGTGAGTATTGCTTCCTGATATTGCCATAATATGTTGAGCTATCTTTAGCAAAATAAAATCTTTGTTTATTTGGAAGAGCTTCATGCACCATATATTTTCTGTCAGGTCTGCATTTCCTGCTAATGAATACATCTTTGAATAAAATGAAGTTGTTTTTGAGATAGTTACCATGAAAATCTAGTGACTGCTGCTATTCCGTGCTATTAACGTGCTATTTTTCAGGCTTCAATTGCTTTGGCAAAGAGTGGAAGCATAGAACCGATGAAGGTAGCAGTTTGAAAATACAAGAAATGCGGAAATTTTATGAGAAGAGCCTTTCTATGGAATCTGGATAAGTAAATTTTGAGTGGTTGCCAAACTTTAAAGCTAATATTGCTGCAGGCCAGAGTAGCCAGGATTTTTGTAAATGGCACATGCCTGTGTGCTCTGGTGTAGTCAAGGAGATTTTATGAATGTCTTCCTAAAAATCTGGAGGCTTTTTTGTCATCTGGTTTATGAAAATAACTAACTGAGAGACAGTTTCTTGGTCTCTTGTTTGATGTCTGCTGATGAAAAAGGGCCATACAACATATATGCTTTTTCCTCCATGGAGGACCAAAAGTTCACTCAGTCTTTGTATGTTTACATTTTGTTGTACCTACAGTGGAAAAGTCATTAAATACTGCAGCTGTAACTTTTGCTTCCATGGTCTTGCACACCAACACTGTGGCTGTGACTTATCTCACAAATGGTTAAAACAAATTCTGTGGATGCTACTTGTTCCTCCCTTTGCAGCTGCTGTTTCTATCACAAGACTTCTTTTCGCTGTTTGTGTAGAAATGTTGCATTTCCCAGGCTTATTCACAGCTCTAAAGCCATCATGCTCCATTGTGAAGCTCAGATGCAATTAACATCATCCACTCAGCAACATCCTTTGCTTGTGCTCTTTTCTTTCTTGAAGTCTTCATCACTAAATGGATATATTACTGTATAAATCTATGGTATGCTGACATCTTGAACATCTTATAATTGGTCCTCTTAAGAAGAATATAGTGACACTGCAAACGTTCTGTCTAATAGATGACTGATTTTCTAATCAAGGAATGGAATGATTCCTGCATGAGGAACAGTTTGCTGAATCCTTATCCAGGATCCTTGGTCTCAAAGAGGGAACTGGTACGGGTTATGCATGTATAAAGCTGTGAATGGCAAGATCTGCATAGGGAACTTCTTCATTCTGTGCAAGAATTAGTGGGCGTCAAAACTCCCCAGCCCATGGTAGGTTCAAAACAAATACAAAATATAATCCATCAAACATGTTACTTAGTTGTGAAACTGCTCATCACAGGACATTGTGGATGCTAAAGATTTACATTTGTTCCAAAAATTATTAGATTAATTCACAGAAGAAAAATATATCAATGACTTGCTAAATACAAAGATTCACTCCTGCTGTAGGAAGTCCTTGAGATGATAATTCCTGGAAGCAGTGCTGAAGTTTAGGCTGCTCAGATCAAACCTTGACATCTAGCAGGTCTGTTCTTACTCATCTGTGTGGTGCTGTAGTCTGATAGTCAGGACCTCATTGTGCAAATGCTGGGGAAAAATTTGTCCTGACATATTTGTGCAGCTGAGGAAATACAAGGTATTACTACAATGAGAAACAGTCCCAATGGCTCACTGATGCTGAAGGGGGAGCAATGTGGGAACCAATAAAAATGGTATCACAAAACAGTTGAGATTGGAAGAGACCCCTGAAGGTTATCTGTTCCATCCCCCTGCTTAAACAGGGGTACCTAGAGCTTTTTGCCCAAGGCCATGACCAGACTTCTGTATATCTTCAAGGAGGGAGATTTGCCACCTCTCTGGGGAACCTGTGACAGTGGTCAGTTACCCTTGCAGTAAAAAAATGTTCCCTGATGTTCAAAAAACATCACTTGTTTCAGTTTGTGCTGGTTGCCGCTGGTCACTGGACACAGCTGAAAAGAGTCTCCCTCTTTATGGATTCTCTTCAGGTCATTTTCTGAAAGCTGCTTTCCAGCAGAGTAGCCTCCAGTGTGTGCTGGTGCCTGGAGTTGTTCCTCCCCAGCCTTTTGCTTATTTGACTGTGTTACTCCCCACTCTTGCACTTCTCTGAAAGGGTGACGATGTATTTGGAGCATAGCTGGCTAAATCTAAGCCACCTTTTTGATCTGAAGTGCCAATAATATCAATGATACCTATGTACTGGTGTGGAAGTGGGTGTTGAAGTCTACCAGTACAAAACGTTGATGGTACCGAGGCTTCGATCTCTGGTAAGATGAAAAGTATTTGTGACTGAATTCAGAACAGGCATTTCAGTGCTCTCAGCCCTTTTTGGATCCTTGCTTCCTGAAGAACAGGTGTTATTTATAGAAAACTTTCAAAGTTTCTCCTAGCAAGGCTAATTTCTTGCCTACGCAAGAGTGGTGTAAATGCTATGTGGTAGCTTCGTAGTTTGCTAATGGCTTCATGTGGACATGTTCCACTTATTGCATTTTCTTGAGCTAATAGCTGGTTAAGGATGACAATCAGCTGAATAGGTGTGATTCCTAATGCTTGAAGAAAGCTTGAAGTTCTCTCTATTCAGTGAATATGTGGCTTTTGATATCTTGGCTAGTGGCACCATAACTATGTGAGAGTCTTGTTCCTGTGGAGGAATGGGAATAAGGAATGCTTGACATCTAGCCTGTGAAGGAGTATCTTGGCTCATAAGCACTTGAGGTGAGAAACAAAGCTAGGGCAGCTGCAGTATGTGATTCAGATAGACCTTGAACATAACTTTCAGTAGAGGCAGCAAGAGTATATACATCCTCACTGGAGAAGGAATGAACTTGGTGCATGGGCAGTGACACTGAAGCACAGTCTAAGTAGTGGTAGATTATTGCTACTGGCTGAAAATAACTTACACATGACAAGTAGTACTGGTGCTGAGCAGTTCAAATGAGTGTGTTGATAATGCTAAAATTGCTGTTGAAATCAAAAACAGTATAAAAAATGTCAGCAGTTCAGCAGGTCGAGTCCCTGGCTGTTGCTGAATACATGGGTGGTCAATGCAGAAAACTCATACAATTGGGCTTTTTAGCTAGATTTGTAAGCATGAATTGTGGTACTGCCAGCTGCAGTGCAGTGACACTCCAGAAGGAAACGCTATCCTTGTCTGCTTATCACACAGACTTCAAGTGCAGCTCTGGACATAGAGAAAAGGTTTTAGTACTAGAGTCCCTGTATGAGCTCTTTAATCTCTGTTTCCTGCCAAAACCAAACTCAACACAGAAATGTGTTTGGACAGATGGAGGCATAGACTGTCATGTTTTACAATGTCTTACTGTTGATATTCTGAGTGTTATCCTTTGACCTGCCTAAAAACAGCCCTCTATCTTCCCTGTTCTTAAATTCCCCTGCCTAAAATTGAGTTTTGTGACAGCTGAAAGTCAAAAACACAGCACTGCACCAGCTACTAAGAAGGAGAAAAATGACTGCTACTGCTGAACCCAGGACACTCTGAAACCACAAAGTGATTTTAATTCCCTTTTTCCAGCTCTTGCTCAGTGTCACAAGCATCCAATACATCTGAAATCTTTCTTTAGAGAAGCATTTTCTCTGCTTCCTCAGCTCTACTGTGTGCTACCACAGATAACAGTTCAGCTGACAAAATAAGAGTTTGCATCACCCATTGACATGTGTTAACTCCTGACTTCCAAGGATGGCCATGTTCTTCCAGATGTTGCAAAACCAGATCTACAAGTGTAGAATCATAGGCTCTAAGAATTGTGGAGTATATCCAGTGACCATAAGGTATGTAAAGAAGGGCTTACTTCCCTTAGAGGACTAACTCCTCCTGGGCAGGGCAGGTATTTTCAGGATTACTGGAACAGTATAGCTTGGAATAGTGTCTACTGAATACAGTTAAACTTGTATTTGCAGATGTTCGTCAGAGTAACTACTTCAAGGACTACTAAGGGAGGAGGGGAAAGATGAAGGTAGAATGCAGGAAAAGGGCTTGCAAATGGTCAGGACTGGTGGAAATGCATCAATGGGTGCTTGTGTGATTACATTAGAAGGAGACGTACAGTATCTGCCAAACCTTAGGCTTAGTAGCTTTTACAACTGATTTCTCAGTAGGAATCTCATGGGATTTGGTATAGCAAATGGGATACAGTTCTTGTTGATGGCCCCAATGCAGCTGAAGAGCCACTGGCTGGTAGGGTCTGTCCAACCTTATGTTATACATATTTGGAAAGCCAACAGTCAAATTTCTCAATCTTCCCCCGCTAACATGCTCATAGCACACATGTATGGGTTTCCCTGCTCTCCTGTATGAGTCAGTAATGGCAAAGCTCCAGAGGGAAATAGTAACCTTTGTCCCCAGTGGTATAGCCTCCTGAGAGATAGTTTGTTAGTGCTGAATAGCAGATGTTAGGCTCTTTGGTATCCAGAAAGCTGTGGTCCCATTGTCGTCCATCCCGTGTGTATACATTAGTCATCCCCATCAGAAATAGAATGGTGATAGCTCAGGCGTGCTGGCCTGCCACATACCATGTACCTGAATGGGCAGGTTCTTAATCTGGAGTAAAACCTAGAATCTGTGTAGCAATTCTTGTGAACCCATCTGCAGGGAAAAGCCAGGCCCAAAAACTGGGGAGAGAAGACGTCAGAGACTCTCTGGAAGGAGTACAAGGAGCAAATGCAGTGGATGTAGAGGTACCAAGACCAATGTATGTGGATGTCATTGCAGAGTGCTACACACAGGTAGGAGCTATGCCTTAGGTATTTGTTTCTGAGATGTGACCAAGCAAATGGTGCACACAGTGCATGTGTTGTAGTAAGGAAGTACACAAATGAGGAGGTACCTAAGATTGTAGGATGAGTGTTGAGCACTGGATATGCAGTGTGGAGGTAGATGTGGCCTGCATTGTGCTGTTTGGGCTGCAAGAAAGAAACTGCTACCCAGGGGAGGTGTTTGTGGCCATGTAGATATAACCTGAGGTAACTATAATGCAGTTTCTGGTACCTAACCACATACAGCTTTAATATGTATATCTAATGAGATAAAGACATTATTAAAAGCCATATGTAAAGAAAGTCTATTTTAGACCATGTTTCTACAAAGTGCTGCCTTTTACTGCTGGTCAGCACAGTGTTCTTCCAAACAAAAGAAGCTTCTATGTAATGTATGTACATCATTATACATCCACCCAGGCATATGTTACTACCCTGGGAGGCTGACTCACCTGTAGTAGTCACCATTCTACTTCTGATGGGAACATGTATATATGTGCATAGGATGAAGTGTGAACAGATACACTGATAGATAAATATGTAAAGACAAGGAGACCACAGTAACAAAAACCAATGATAATCTTTGTTCTGCAAGAAGTCTTTTTTTACCTCTAATAATAAGCTTATGTTCCTGTGCTATGGATGTATTTCATGCGTTCTATGCAAAAACTACCTTAACAAACCACAGAAACTGGGTCTACTTTAACAGCTATTAGGTGGTGATTAATCTCTTGTGGGGAGCAATTAGAGCTCCTCCTAGTGCCTTTGGAGTAACACTGTAGAGGACCTGTACCACTTGCACTCAAAATATCTTGCAATTTTCTCAGAAATAAAAAGTAGTTAACAGCCTGCCTCAGTGTTCTCATTATCGAAGTTCAGAACTGTTTCAGGGCTAGGATTTTAATTGGAAAATGATTGCAAAGCATTCCCTTAAGAACGATTCCTTTTTTTTTTTTTTCCCTCTCTCTCTCTTACATAAACTGATTTTAGAGTACTTGTTTGTAATTCCACTGCTGGGGAAAACAGTTACATCTTTGCTTTATCAGAGTCAGACAAAGGTGACTAGGAGAGCTACAAAAGCCTGTGCATTTTAAATTACCCATCAGCATGTGTAATTATGTTTTGTTTATATTGTAGTTTTCACAAGTGTATAGTATAAAGGATACTAGCCAATTATTTGTAGTTAGAGCCTAAACTTTGTATGCCAATAGATCAAAATGAGAGGGCATTCTTCTAACCTACTTTATTTTATATTAGTTATTCTTCCTAGACTCTGAATTACTTTGTAAAACAAAATTTTTCTATAGTGAAGATTTACCAATGCTAAGTGGTACTTTTATAATTTCATAACATTAATATTCACCATAATCTTTATAAATAGCAGCATATTAAAAATTTAAGTGACATAGGTGAAGCATAATGGCAAGTTCAGTTTGGGAAGTTCTACTCATTCCTCGTGAAATGAGAGGACAAGTCATTAGTGACTTTCCTCATATTAGAATCACACCTCTGTCAAAAGGCAGTAATTGCTCTTGGTTTGAGGCAAAAATCACATTTTGGTGAAGTAATACTGTGGGCTTAAAACTGGTGAAAATCTTCCTGTTTGTCAGCTGAACTATTCTTGAGCTTGATCAAAAAACCTGGCATTGCATTGGGTGCTTTGGCTGACAGTGTGCTGGAACTATCCAGCTTTGGGAAACTGGGTTTTTCAGCAGTTGAAAATAGCTGAAAGAAGAAAAACTTGGAAAAGATTTAGTTTTTTGGAAGTGTTGACTATGGTTTTATCTCCTTGTAGGTACAAATTGAGAATGTCTAGGTAATGAAATGTATCACCCAAACATTTTCACTGTGAATTCATCATCTTGAGCCAGACTTTTCTACTTTCCTGTATTCTTGTGAGAGTAGTTTTAAAAAGCATGTGGTCATTTAATCTCTTGACAAGCTAGTAGACTCATTAGGACAGGAGCAGATCACACTAATGAGTGGGTACCAGCTATCAAGTGATACAGCACCTGGTGCGGAAGGAGTGCATGGGATGAAGATTGATTTTCATCATATTTAAGCTTGTTATAAAATTGTTCACACAGACGACTTGGATAGCTTGTGCATTGCGAGGACTGTGTTTGTGCCACTAAAGCAGGCAACTTGTTTTTGGAGCCTGTTATCTTTCTTTCTGCTGAAGAAGTACTGCAGCTACCTAATAGTTTTGTATTTTCCAACATTTGCTTAAAAAAGAAAAAGCAAAACCGGAACAAAAGTCCTTCTGAGCTGTTGCAAATTCACTTATTGCAAGAATTGGCATGAATTATACTCCATAATAGGTGGAACCCCACTGAATACAAACAGCTGGTGAGTCCCACCCAGACATGCTTTCAAGTCGCATGTGGGGTGTTTTGGTGTTGGGAGGGTTAAAATAACACTAGTTCTGCAGCCTGTCTGTACTGGGCATTGCAGGATATATCCTTAGCTTCCTCTCTGCTTTGCCATTAATGGAAAGAAGCCCTCAGTTTGTTACAGAAGCTCTTTAATGTCATTCAGTCAGAAGTGGACAGGTCAAGTCCTGGTACACATCTATGCTATTTGTACCAACAAAAAACTAAGAAAATTCCAGGTGATAACTTTTAATCTGTGGTTCCTGAAGTTAATTTGTCTTTTGATAGTTGTGAAATTACTTACCAGGCAAGCCTTGTTTGTCCTGTGAGGCAGATTTTAATGTGATGCAGAGCACAAAAAGTATAGTGCCTTAGCAATGAGCTGATGAAAGCATCCTCATCGTTACTAATTGCGCTATTTGCATAGAAGGTATGATCCAGTTTGGGTGAGTGAATTGAAATATTTCTGAACTGACTTGGACATCATTTTTGCACAATGTCATTTGGCTTACGATAGCCTTATCTGAGTCAACAGCCAGTTAGAATTGGAACCATATATCTCAGATATTGACTTTCTGTATCTGTTGAATCTGAAGCTCTCACCATTTTATACTTATTTTTATAGTCTTTCTGTTTGAATTGTGATTGAATGCTGACCATTGTATAAGCAACCACTTCCAAGTAGATATAATTAGAAGATTCCTAAATTTGGGTATCTGCTTCACTTGCTCCTTTTTGCATTTGTTCATGACTTTTTCTGTCTCCTTGGAAGTTCAAGCTTTCTGGCTACTTCCACTTGAAATGTTTCTGGTGAATCTGTTCTCAGATATGACTTTTGATTAAGTGAATGGAAATAAATTAAAGGATCAACCTTCTGTTATGAAAGAGTCCAGTATCTATGAACACATTACATGTGTCATTTGTAGAATGATGTGTTAAGTATTAAAAAGAAAGCTCTACTTTTCCATTTGAGGTGTGCTGCTACTAGTCTACAGTCTGGTTCAGGGACCTTCAAGGTATTAGATACTGGTGGATTTTTGGTTGTATGCTATACAAGATCTCAGATAGTGAAGCCTGTACTTTTGCATGGGACTTGTTGGACAGGAAACAGCAAAGTGTTTACAATGCATTGACACAACATATTCTGAAATACAGTATCTCTTTCAGGTAATATTTTTGATTGCTCAATTTAACTAATAGTCTCTTGGATGCTTTGTAAATACTATTCTTGCCAGGTCAAATTCACATCATTAATAGTCACATTGATTTTTTTGGTTGTTGTTAGATTCAGGTGTTATCTATAGATTGTACATCTGCTAAATGAATAATATGTCTAGAGCTCAGAATGTGGCAGTTGTTATTCCTCAGACTTAGATTAATCACACACAATTACTTTTGCTGATGCACAAGTTATCTTGAACAATCCAATTAAATATTCAGTATTCATATTGTCACCTATTTATTGTAGACAGAAAACTACCCATTTTTAGCATTCTGATCTAGTATTACAAAATATTTTTTACTGGACACACAAGAGGAAAAACTAAATCAAAAATGTAATTGAGACCACTGAAATTTAGGTTTTAGTTCTTTCCTTCCTCTGTTCCTTCTGTTTCCTTTACTACACAGATGGTTTTGAGCATATGTTTTGATAGGGCTTGTAGAGTTCACTTCAAAGCCCTGTGGTTTACAGCCATGCAAGCATCTCTCCTGTTGTCTTTTCTTCCATTATAACAGGCACCATACAGCTCTTATTCTCTTGGTGAATTGCATCTGTTCTTTAGTAGATGGAGAACTGGTAGAAAAATGCCTGGAGTAGTTATAAAGGTAAGAAAAAAACCAAAGCAGGTGAGTTATCCTACCCATGACCTGCATTTCATATTCCCTATTCTTTCAGCTGTTGAGTTGCTTTGCTGCTTTCAGTGTTCCTAAACTATTGCACTGAGATGCACAAATGGACAAAAATGAGGTGTGACCTTAGACTTATCTCCATTAATGTGTAGCATAGACCTTAGACCTTAATATCTAGCATAGACCTTAGACCTTAATATCTAGCATAGACCTGGCTTTAGACCTAGTTCCATTAGTGTGTACCACAACTTTTTCATCTCTTTTCTTTGCTATTTCTGCTGTCTTATTTCTTAATAACATCCTTTGGAGGCTTAAAATTAAAGCAATCTAAAACACCTGTCAGTGGCAGAGGAAAATGTATTAAATAACAGCAGGTGAAAACCTAAGAACTATCTTAGGCTAAATGTTGCCACATCAGTTGGTGCAACAAAATTGTGAAACCTGATTTTGAATCATCTTGCAGTCTTGATTAGAAAACGATATTTTTTTTTTCCCTTATGTGCTAATCTCTTCTGGAGTGAGAGGGGAAAGATTTATGCTGCACACAATTCCTGTGCATTTAAACTAGCTCAGGCTATGACTGTGCATTAAAAAGTAGGCAATGAAAGATTCTGGTTTTCATGTTTCTCTAGTTTGCCGTTTTAACTTGAACTTCTGAGAAGCTGATCGTTCCTCACAAGCAAGCTAGCTCTTTAAAAACAGCTTGCTTTCCTACATGGCTATTTCTGCAGCGTTAAACTCCTAGTTCATGTCTGTTACTTTCAAATGCTATATGATTTAAAATAAAGCCTTAAGGCTTTCTCAAAGCCAGTTCCTAACATCTGAAAAATAGTACTGTGTAAACATAAAAGGGCTGGGTTAACAGGATGTTAGTACCAAGAAACCTTGGGAAAGATGAAGCACTTACTGCGTTGGGCTCATAGCAAACAAGATATACTTGGAAAGCACATGGGGCTTCATATTACTGAGAACCAGAATATTTGTTACACTAAACATAGCTCTGTCAGGGCTTGGGTCCACCTATTGGTTTATGTACTATGAAACTTTCCTAATGTTCTGTTCAGAGAAGTCAGCCATAGAATTAACCTTTCCTGGCAATGAATTTAAAGGAAAAAAATCCCCATACTTCTTTAGGAGATACCATGTTAAATCTCCACAGTTCCAAGTAGCTCTAATAGTGACTAAGCACACTTTCTTTCAGGACTGATTATTAACATTCACTCCAAAGCTGAGTTTGCACATGTGACCACCATAACAACAACAGAAAACAGCTTCAGTAACAACAAACAACATAGGTAATTTGTGTGGACTTCCTGGGCAATTTGAAATAAACAATAAGATTGGATTAAGGATCTAGGTTCTGTTTCTTTACATTTTATTTGAGATTAACTTTCCTTTGTCCCTGTCTTTATTACCTTTTATGTTGTGTTTTATGACATTTATAAAAGTTAGTGTTTGAGAAACATTACAAGAGAGTGAAATAGGGATTCAGTTTAATATAAAATTTATTTATAATACACTGCTGTGTTTATAAACATCTCTCTGTGACTCTGAATTCAGTTAAAAAACCAGGCAAGTCTCTGGGCACAAAGGAGATGCATCAGAGCATCTTATAAACTTGCAAATATGGTTGCATTAGGCTAAGCTAATTACTGCTGAGGCAAATGAGCACCAGGCTTGGAGTACCAAAAGTAGCTTCTAGTCATAGCCTGTGGTTTAGTCAGGGAGAAATGTAGTTGGGAGAGGGCTATGATCAGACGGAAAGGAAAAGGCAAAGTGGTTTCCGTAGCGGTACAGACAGCCTAGTTATTTGCGGTTGACAGCCCTGAGACCTGTGGCTGCCAAGGCTGAAAAAGGAGAAACAACTACTCAAGGAATAAGAGGAAGAATTTGAAATTAACAAAAAATAAAGCCAAACCAATCACTGCTGGATAATGAAAGGACTCATGGCAGAACAATTGCATGGCATAGGACTAAGAACATAAGGTTCACCTTGCGTTTAAATTAAGCTTTTGCTGAAAGCCTGAAAAGAGTAGACTTAGTTGAAAGATCATGTCAGCCACTCACTTGTACAAAAGAGGTCAAAGAGAAACTGACGCAGCAAACTGAAGAGAGGAGGGGGCAATGGCAGATAGTATATTTGGGGTGATGTTGCTACAATATATTTCACAGTGGGGTTAACATACACTTCATCACTGATTTCTCTTGAGCAGAGTAGGCAACCCTGGATGTCAGTTTAGTCTGCTTTTCTTCTTTTACAGATTAACTTGCCTTATATAATAATTTCAAAAACTGTTGAGTTTAAGAAAGCCACAAGCATCTATTTGTGGATTTGCTTTCTGCCCTGACACAGTATTTTCTTGGGTACTAAAACCACCAAAAGCAGCGTCTTGTAATCCAACCCTGAATACAAGTGCTGTTATCATATTGTATGCATTACTGGACACTGGTCAGTAAGCAAGGTTAGTGTGGTAAGCATTGTAGTAGTGTTGGGATTATACCTGGGATGACCTAAGACTACAGGAGGGGTGAAGTGCACAGGGAAAAGCTGTAACTCTATTTTATTAATGTATACATTTACTTTGTTCTTTTTATTTGAACCAGTTAAGAGAAAATTTAAATTTTTACCAATTTTCTGACTGTGCCACTATGCAGCATGCTTTATCCTGTTTCAAAGTATGACATTGAGTCTCAAAGACTCGTGTTTTAGAGCCGTCCCCAGCCTTCAGCACCCTTCACAAGTCAAATACATAATTATTCCCCCAATCCTGCTTTTTGCTGAGCTTGTGCCCCTCTGTGATTTTCTTCACAGAGTCCTTGAAGTCGTCTGTAAGAAGCTTATTCCTCTTTCAGCAGTTATGAACATCTTGGTTCCTCAAGTTCTGCACCAGCAAAGGCTTTGCCTCTCTATTGGATGCTGTGTGGGAATCAGTTGAAGCCTGATGGAAATATCATGGATATCTCATTGGGTTTCCAAGAATGCAAGAAATGGCCTGTGAGGTCAAACCAGTCTCTGATGGTGACAGTTGGAAATGCTGTGTAGGGAGAGCACACAAATCTATCTGCTTTCTGCCATCCATGCCTCTGTGCTCCTCTAATTCGTTGTTTCAGAGATGTTAGAGTGGAAGGTCTAGTCTGTTCCTTCAGTATCTGTTTATGGACCTGTTGTTCATGAACTGGTACAATACCTGCTCAAACCTTTTGCCTCTATGGCTTCCTATGGCAACAGATTCCAGAAATTCACTACAACCCGTGAAAAAAAAAAAAGGCAGTTTACATGGTCTAAACTGATCCCGTGCTATTTTCAGTGGGTGATCTATAGTTCTGGTATTTAAAGGATGTAGTGGGTAAACTGTACATTTACCTTTTCGTTGCCTTCATGATTTTGTAAGCTTGGCTTATATGCCCCCTCAGCATTTTTTAGTTCTCCTTGCAAAGCAGCTGATCTCTCCCTTTCATCATTCTAATTGCCCTTCTGTGTTCCTTCCTTCTCTCTGCTATTTCCTTCCTGAGATACGGAGAGTGGGGCTGCTTGAGTTGAGAGCTCAGCAAGGATTTGCATAGAGGCAGAACGGTGCCCTGTGTCTTGCTTTACTGCCCTTCTGGTTACAGTAGACAAACTGCATCACTGGCTGTTCAGTGCTGAGATGCACAAACCCTTGTTCCAGCCGTTCTCCTTTTGCATCTTCCTGATCTTGAGGCCATGTACTTGTGATGCACCCCAGAACTGCAATAAGCACAAGCTCCTGACATACCCTGGGGATCATTCTGACTCCACATGTGAATTTTTGCTCCTTTTAGAAAGCTGCAAATAGGGTTCACTCCTGCCAGCTGGAGGTTGACCTCCCTTCCTCATGGGGTGATAACTGACCAGGATAATCCCCTGTGAGTTATGTTAGCACAGCCACATGGACACAGGGAAAGACTCCCAAGAATCCAGTTTGTGGTGGCCCTTGCCAGGTGGCTGCTCACATTGCTGGGTGGGGAGGGAAAATTTCTCATTTCTGGCAATGAAGACTTGCCTCCCACTGTTTATTTTGATTTCCACGAGCTCTTTCATGAAATGTTTAATTCCTTTGCATCACAGGCTGTTTTCCACACTAGCAATTCACTTTAATACCAATTTCTTTTGAAACTGACAGATTTTGAGAAGTAAGGCTAAAATAGTTTACGTGACCAGAAACTGAAACCTAAAGATTCTGTCATTTCTGCAAGATTTTCATTAACATTTATCCACAAATAGCTATGGATATTTTATTTAGAAAAGCAACTTGTTCCCAGAGCCATATTACTGCAAAGCTAGAATATACTTCTTAGTGGGGCTGAGGAGGAGTCCCTGATCCTCCTTGTCCCAAGTTCCATAAAAGAACACGGGACATGTTCTTTCTCTCCGACTCCCTGCCATGGTCCAATTTTGTTCATGTCAAAGGCATGGAGGCAGATGTTGGAAATTTTCCAACTTGAGAAGCAGGCTGAGGTATCAGCTGTGGGGAGGCTTGTGCTGCTTTTTAGTGAGTGGTTATTTGAAAAGTTATTCGTTTCATTGTGGGCATTGCTGCAGTGAAATTTCAACCGAAGTAAATATGCCAAGAAAAGAGGGTAGGAATGCATCTTAAAATGCAGTGGCTTGGTTCCAATTTCTTTTGAGGATGGACACTCAGAAGCCACGGGCGGTACCTCTGTGACTCAAAAACATTACTCGTATTTTTCATGTCCTTTCAGTTCTGAGTTTCTCAAGTGGTGCGTTGGGTCTTCTCATTTTGACAGGGCTCTATGTCCGCAAAGTTAAAAGCATGCTTTTTCTAGTTGCTAGCTGCTAGTGAGTAGTAGCTGATGAAAAGAAGATATTGAAGAAAAACATTACACTGAAAATGGGAGCAGAAACATGGCTTTTCTTTTGTACCTGATATTTCTCTTCATGTAGGTCACTATTCACAAAATGTGGGCATGTTACTTGAGAGACTGTTTTTCTTCCTGAGATATTTTTGTAGCTATGTGGTGTGAGCAGTATTTGCGTCTGTCAGCCCCAAGCAGAAGGTGGAAACGTCCATGAAGGCACAAGGAAGCATCTGGATGCATGGCAGGTATTATGTCTATGCCTGAGGCTGACAAGGACTAATTGTCACTAGTACCCACCTGGAAGAAGCTGAGCAAGGTCAGAAGCAAGAGAATGCAAACCAGACAGAGGATGTTTCTCTGTGAAATCACCTTTTTTGAGATCTTAGATAAACCACTATTGGAAGCAGCAAGTTAGAAATTACCTGCTATAAAAGAGACTGAACAGGTCATTCTATAAGAGTCCTATGATTTGAAATAGATTTGTCAGATTGCCTGCAAGAGCCAGATCTCTGCTATCTGAACACAATGTAAAGTCTCCTTTAGGAGTTAGGAAGAGGGTTTATGTACTGTGAAGGTGCTTTTGTTTGTATTCTGTGGGTAGAGTTCTCTGGTGTCTGAACGCTTGTTCCCTGGGAGTCTTTGCTGAAGTACTGGCTGGACAGAAGGGGATAATCCTAGAGACTTCAGTGTAAATGTAATCCTTTGTATGTTCAAATACAAAATGTTTTAAACCATTTATTAGGGAAGGTAGAGGAAGAGTAATGAAGATGGGAAGACTGGTATCAGCAATAAATTTCAGTTCTAAAGGATGCTGCTGCCTTTTCTTTAAGATGCCCTCATAACTCTTTAGAACAGGGTTTTGATGTCCAGCAGTGGAGATGCGCTGGGCTTCACCAGTGTCTCTTCTGCATCACACAGAATTCTGATTAGCATTTGGGGAGCTATAAGCTGCTAATTTCTATTTCCATTCTTCCTCTTTCAGTCCTCATGATAATTTTAGCAACTGCACAGGAACGCTCCATTTCACACAAGTGCTCAGAGTCCCTTGTTCCCAGCCCATCAGCCACAGCAGCTGTACACAGTGAGGTGAAGGAAAACCATACTGTGGGGAAGAGGTCTTCTTTAAAACAAGGGTTTATAGGGACAAGGGTTTATAGGGACAAAGGTTTATAGGTAGAGTGTATCCTTTTTAACCCCAAAGTCAAGCCAAACTTAGAAATAGGCCGTAGGTCTGTTGCCTGCCTGTCTTGAGGCACTACTTTGAGCTGTCTCAGTCTTAGTTTCTGGAAGCAGTCAGAGCTCCTTTCTGAGCTGCTATGCTAACAACCAGCCAGCACAGCTAGTCTGGGAGGCTGTCAGTTGTGATGGTAGAGGTTCAAGGCGTCAAATCTTAGTGCTGATTCCTGATAGTGAAAACATTGCCTCTGAACTCAGTTGCTTATTTTTTACTCTTTCCATTCAAAATAACTGTTTTAAATGGTGAACCGAAGCACACAGCAGAAAGACTTAAAGTCAGGTGCCTCTTATTGAGCAGCTTGGTGTGATACACAATGTCATGAGCATGCTCTGTGTTTTCACTAAGGCATTCAAACTGCTGGATAGATGCTCCAGAATGCCTACATAGGGCTGGGTGATCCTCTTGGTTTTACTGCTTTACTTCACAGTTAAATAATTTTCTTTCAAAACTTGATTACAGGTACATACCTATCCACAACTTCTTGGCTGTTCTGACTATCAACATGTTTTCAGTGCCTTAATTCCAACATGTCACCTTGAGCCAAAAACGTAAGTAATAGAGAAACATCTATACATGAAGAAATGCATCCATGTGTATCAATTGAAAGCTGTGTCATTGCCCGTGATTAAAACTGGAGAAAAATACGAAGCTGTAAAATAAGCCTTCCAATACGAAATTTAAGAAGTACAATCTCTTTAGCTTTCAAGGTGATTGATGATGTTGTAGAAATGCTTACATGTGGGAATGAGAAGTAATAAACTTCTCAGAATTTTAGACAAAAGCATAATAGCTTGCAGGTGAAGTTTCTTGCTGGAAGCTGCAATCCAGTAAATGGGGATTTCCACATATGAGGTAAACCTCCTTGCACCATCTAAAGACTTCAAAATGAGATCAGGCAGCTTTCTAAAAAAATATTTTATTCTATCCTCTGTGAAAGTCCTTTGAATTTCTGAGCAGGGAAGCCTGGAAAAGTACAGTTATCTCTTCTGGTATTCTGTCTGAGAGTCCTGTAACTAAGAATGCTCAGTTTACCCACCACGCCTGCACATGGCTTATGTAACCATCCATGACTTGAAAGTCTTGGGGCTTTGTATTCCAAATTTGTTATATGTAAATAACATTTCAGAAATCCATGGCATTTCTTTTAGCTAATTACTTCACCTGACACTTCTCATTCTTCATATGTGGCACTTTAAATCAGCTTTTAATGCTTTTTCATTCATTAATATTCTATACCTTCCAGCAGCTGGCATATGCTAGGTTAGTTTTCTTTTTAAAGTCAAAATATCCATAAGGCATGGACAGATGTTTGTATCAAAATAGCAGCTGTAGTACCACGTTCTTCTATTGAACCAAGAAGTAAAATGCTGTTGTTGAGGATTAGTAGTACTTTAGTGTCAATATTATAAGACAGAAGGAATGTTACCTCTTACAGTCAAAACTTCATAACCATTTTTCATCAGATTGGTGTTACTGTTTTCCAAGCCTTGGATACAATGGATGGCAGCACACAGGATCTATAGCAGTTTACTCGTTCAAAACCTCTTATGAAACAGTTTCTATCACTTAATTGATAAAACTGCTGCCATGGTTTTGTGTCTGTTTTAGTAGCCCGGGATAATGGAAGATAATTAGCTTTGTATTAGGCCAGTAGCATTTTGCTCAGGTAAAGCCTATCTCCCCAGAAATTGACATTGAGACATAGCCTTGTTTAATATCAAAAGCAGAGGTAAATTTAAACCACTGGTCAGATGAACTTTAATGACAAATTTTTAGACCAATAGGTATGTTAAGACACCAGATCATAACAGCAAAAATACATTCAGATCATCCTAGAGAACCTAATTGGTGCCTTCATTGGCTGACTTCACTTAGAGAAAGCCAAAATGGTCCTACCAGATGCTGCAACTAAAGGAACGTGCATTTGAATTACAAAAACTTTCTCCACTTTACTTGACACTTCCTCCTTTTTCAGCCCTGGCACTTTGAGTCCCATCTGAAGGATGTTCAAGGAGTTCTTTTTCTAGCTGTATTTGGGACTAAATGGCAACTAGGGTATAAATCGTGCCAGTTACACTTTTATTTTTGTTAAATCTTGTTGTTGTTAGGCCTGGAGCACATTACCCAGTCCTGGGTTGTCTGCCTTTGCTTGAGGCTGGTTCTGACATGGTGCCTCTGGGTAACCTTGGTTAGGTGGGTTATGTGAGAAAGCTGTGGAAAGCAGCTCCTTCACTCTGGAGCTGCATTTCAGCTCATACTCCTGCCCTGTTTGTGCCCGAGTTGTGTTGCAGCCATGCCAATGTACCCTGTCAATCTGCACCTGACCTCTTGGCATAATCTTGGGCCAACATTGTTACTATGAACTTGTCTGGCCATCAGTGACTGTTGGCTGTCTTGGTTACTACCTCACTGGACCTGGTCATGACCATGATTTGCTGATTTGCTTTTCCTACTTGGACCTGCGTTATGGCCATTGACTTGCTTCATAAACACTGCGGACCCTTGGCTGACCATGGTTACTATCACTCAACCTGCTTTGCTCATCTTGCTCAAGTGCTGTGGGGCAGCACCTTTGGCAATGACATTACTGTCTGTGCCTTGCTGTCACCTCTGGTCCCGTCTTCCCTTCCCCAAGGATTTGTTGCTATAATTTTTCTCCCAGCATAAGAGTAGTGCCTTCATTTCTAGTTTTTGTTGGTGAATGTCTATCTTATGAAATAACTTAATACTTTAATGTGGTATCTTTGACCCATTATGTGGCCCATCCAGGTGTATTTCTGAACATTTACAAGCTTCACCAGAAAGCCCAGAGCTTGTTTCCAGCTGAACAGCAGGTATGGGCAGATCTGAACCTTTAAATATTTGTGTATAAGTAGAATCCTTTGAAGCCACTGTGACTTCCTGGTTTAATTTTTTAAGGATCAGTTCCCAAGATAAATTCCTGTTGCAGAACACATCTGGTGTGGCAGTTTGCTGTTGTAAGACCGCTGCTTCCAACGGATGTAGACTATTCTACTAGGCAACCAATTTACTCTGTTTCATCAATTATGGACAGTTTGGGGACACAACATTTTTCATGACTGAATGAAAAAGAATTAATAGAAAATTTGAGGACCAGCTGTTACCATCTCCAGGCATAGCTTACCAATAGAAGATAGCTTATATTGCTTATATAAAGTTGCAGTGTGTGAGTGGCTACACTAAGTGCAATAAAATGGAAGGCCATTAGCCAAACAACAATGCAGACAAGCTACTAAATATTCAGGGATTCAGTGATACCTGTGCTACCTGTTCAACATGGCTTCATTAGTGTGATGTTCAGCACTATGTTAATAAGATCTCAGTCTGAATGACAAGTTGGCCCAAGGAGAACCTTGAGCTTAGAGGGTACCCTGCTCTAGTTCAGGTATACATGCTTGAACCTGTAGCATGTGGTGCAGACATACTCTCACTTCTTCAGATGCCAGCCACAGTTAAAGCTGTTTAGTGCTTCCCATTGGAAATAAGACATGGTTAAAACTTTATGAGATTGCAGTTTGTAATTTGTCTCAGTCTGGATTTTTCCTGACAATGTCAGTAAAATTTTCCAAAGGGCAAATGATGGAAGCAGTATGATGATTCGACCATGTCAGTAACCAAATACCTATTTCTTACACTTTTGGGGCTGAGATGGCCAGCTATGTCTTTGCTTTGGACTTGGGAGATGATGACTGCTGGGTAGAAAATGGGACTTATAATCAGCTGTGATTTCTAGAAAGAGACTTTCTGGGATAAAAAAATGGTTGAGAAAAAGATTTCAATAGACACTTGTCATTGATTCCCAGCTGCTCAGAAGATGAACCTGATGTGAATATGCCCCAGTCTGGAAAGTGTGGCCTCGGGCAGGCATTTGTATTCCTCCTGAGAAATGAGTCTGCTTTGGTGCTTTTCATAAGCTCATTTATCCCCTCAGAGGGTTGGTCAAAGTCTGTATAGAATGGAAAGTTCATCGTCTTCATCCGTGAAGAGACCTGAAATCAATGGTCCAACTCCTCAAGGCGATGGATTAGAAGATAAAACTAGAAAAGGATGTTGGTTCTTAATGTTGCACCAGAAAGGGAGGGTGAACAGAGGTTTCCAGGGAATAGTGGTGTAACCACACAGGTGGCTCAGAGGCACCTAGAACTATTGCCCAGAAGAGCTGCAGCTGGAAACCCAGTGTAACAGGGAATAGAAGTAGGTGCCATTCTAGGGTTCCAGTCCCAGATGCCTTTGCCCTGGGTTAACGGGTGGTGATCACAGGCAGTGTCAGGAAGTGGCTGACAGTGGCAGCTTTCATGGCCACAGACAAAAGAGAACAAAGAGAACATTGCTCATTTGAGGTCCTCCCTCATGCAACAAATGGGTAGTCTGTTTTAAAAGGTTTCTTTTCTTTCCTTGGTAATTGTTTTCCTTGTGGATCTCACACATCCCGGAGGATCCTCTCATCTTGTCTCTTACCCTAAGGCTCAGATACTTTCTTTGATCTCTGTGGATGAACCCTATTTTCCAGCCAGTTATGAGAATGTGATGAATTAAATTACTTTTTTTCTGTCCTTTCACATAACTCCCAAATAATGGATACAGAAATTACAAATGACAAGCACCAATGCATTAATACTACAGAAAGTTCAGTGTAATTTGTGATGCTGCAGTGCCCTACCTTCCTTCCCTGTTTGTTTTTTAGGAATGAATCTGAGGAATCAACATGCCTGTAAGAACTAATCCATCCCACAGCCTATCTACTTTCACTTCTTTTTTCCTGGTGGGGAATAAGGAGGACAGTGCAGCTAACATAACTGTGAACTCTGTTTGCTTTATATGCCAGCTCCATTTCCCTATCTCTGATTTTATCTAAACTATAAACTTTCAGGGCAGGATCTGTTTTTTAATATTGCTGTTTGCTCAAGAAACCTAACATAGTTTTGAGGCTCTGCTGGCCCCAAAGCACAGTGTAATATACACAGCCAGATTATTGGGGAAAATGGAAAGATCACTGTGCTGCTGAAGTAATTTTTCCTGTTCAAACAGAACTTGTCAGCACACCAGTTTGCGTAAAATGTACTACTTGGAGGAACAGCACTGTCAGAAAGGTCATTTCTGCATGGAGAGGAGCAGGCAGCCTAGTCTGCAAGAACCAAAGTACACTGGGCTCAGAGGGACTGAACTGCAGTTGAGGAAAGTGAGGAGACTTATCCTTGTAGAAGAGTCAGAGCCCTGTTCACAGCCATCTTCCTGGGAGACAAGCCTATCCTGGCTTCATCTCTGTGTCCTTGGTGAATAACAACAGTTGCAGAAACACAAGCCCTTCTGTGGGTGGTTTTGGTGGTCCCTTACCCTCTTCCAGCAGCAAGGGAGGGCTGGAAATGGCAGGTAGAATGCCCAGGTTTGCAGACTGGATGGGCAGCCCATCTGCAGTGGGCTCTGAATGCACCCACATTAAGGGGTGATGTGACAAGTCTTCACCTAGAGGTGGCTGCTGGGATAGTTCATCCACTCCCATGTGGTCTGCATTGGCTCCAAGCAAGAAGGTATGTGGGCGCTGGGCCAGGCTGTGTCCTCCAGCACTGCAGCCTTCAGGCACAGGTTGAAACCTCAAGTAGGCAGGGCATTAATAAATGCTTTTCCTGAGGCAGGCTATTAGCTGAGTTGGTGAAGGTTGGTGATGTTTAGAGAAAGAAGGTTTGAAGTAGAAGGGAAACGCATCCATTCCCCTTGTCCCTGCCTCATAGAAAGGCAGGATCAGGGTATAGCTCTAGAAAGTGAGCAGCTCTGTTGAGCCTTGCAAAGAAGCAAGAAGGCTTGGAACAGATCTTGCTGGAGAATCTTGGGCAGGGCCAGGTGTAGGGCTGACACTTCCAGGCAGGTCTGAGAAACACCCATCTGGACTACATCTTCCTGCAAAGAAACCAGCTAAAGGTCTGGCCTGTGTTTCCGAAGAAGCTTCTCTTATATGCTGTCCCGGGAACTCTTTGATACACAGCTTCACCATCTGATTACAAATATGGTTGGACTTTTAAAGCAAGGGCAACCCCAACAGCAAGAGGGAGCATAGTGAGGAATCATGCCATAAGTGATTGCTTATGTGTTCCTTTTCTTTTTCTTCAAAGACCATTGATATTCATACTTTTTTGCCTTAAAAGCTGCTGCTTGTTGTTTGATTATTCTGCCCTAACCCAACCCATCTGGAACCACTGTCTAAAACTTGGATTTCCACCTGTTTACTCACCATGTCTTTTACTTTCCTATCTCACTTTTCCTCCATCTTCTCTACTCAAAAGTTTCCAGAAGCCCACAAGCCTATTTATTTGTTTGATTTTGACTTTCTCCCACTGTACTTCAGGGGGTTTTGACTCCTCTGCTCTTTTTATCCTCTCCCATTTCTCATTTTTTATTTTCTTCCCTCTTGTTCTTACTTTATGTTATCTTCCATGGTGCTATCAATGCTAACTTCTCTAATTATGAGTTTTGGAGAGCTGAGTGTAAGAATAAAATGACAATGATGCTTCCTCATAGCTGCCATTGGTCTTGAGCAGTAACCACCTCATTGCTCACAGAACTGTATTTTTTATTACAGTGGTAAATACATTCACCAAATTGTGTTCCTAGAATAGCTCTTGTTCACTTGGAGATGTTCCGCCTGATTGCTGTTAGAAAAATATGGATGAGTTAAATTTTCACTTCTTTATCAGGTGCTTCCCTCTGAAATGGAAGTTATCATAAGGATTAGCATGCAGCTGCAGAATAGTAATAAATAAAATCTAATTGCAATACTATTCAGTGTTAAGAGTGAGCACACACATTTCAGCCTAGCCAAAGCTTTCATGCTTTAACATGTTTGCAGTCTCATGGTCTCACGTGATTGTGAAGAGTATCGGTCTCATTGCACAACTCAAGATGCAATCATTACATGTGTTCTGTTATCTCCCCAAGCCCTTTCATTTACATACCTCTGTGTGAGCTGGTTGGCTGTGTTCCCCTAGGACGTTTTCAGGGTACCTGTACTATTGATTAACAGTAGGTACCTGCCATTCCTGCGTTAACTGCACACGTTGTGTCATCTACCTGTGTCACTGTCAGAGCTAGAAGCCGCACGTATCCTGAACTACATTGCTAATGTCTTAGAGGGGGGCTGAATACTAAACCACCCTATTACCTCAAATATTTTATATTAACACATTAATACATAAACTGCATATTGCTTTATCCTCTACTGCCAATTCCATATGGTGCTTTCTGTAACCAATACATCACATGTACATCTGTGTTACACACAGGGCTACACCTCTCAGGAACCTAATTGTTTTCTGTAGTAAATGCTTTAGTACAGGCAGCATGCCCAGTCACCTACATGCAGGTGGGTATTCACACCATCTGCTTTAAGCATGTAAGCAGAAGTGCTGAGGCAGGAGCTACAGCTCCCTGTGCAGTCAGCAGAGAAGGTTTTCTGCTCTGCTAAACCGGTGATCGTGAGCAAACATGAATGCTGATTCCTAGTAGGCCAGAGTGCAACATTTCAGTTCATTCCAGTTTCTGTTTTGGAGTAGACAAATTGGGCCTGAGAAAGCTTGGGAATGATTGGGGATGGGTGCTCGCAGGACCATTCCCAGCATGCAGCATGTGCCAGTTGTTGGCTCACATGGTCCCAGCACTACGCATGCAAGTTGTCTCAGTAGTCCCTGGCTGCTGGTTATCCTAGTGCCTTTCTTTTCTCAACCTGTGCTGATACGTGCAAAGTCTGGGGAGCACAATTCACATGGGACAATTAGTGCAAATAAAGGTGCTGGGTATTTCAGCCTCTTCTGTGTTGTCTGTTACCGTGTTGTCTCCCCCATCCTCCTGCAGACCCATGTTATACCTGTAGGTATCTCTTTTTGACTTTCTAACCATTATGTCCCTCACTATTTTTGGTTCCAGCTGGGCTTTGGTCTGCCTGATCTTACGCCAAGTGCCCGAACAGTGCTTTTTGCTCCTGCTTCCTGCATATTCCCTCTCTGTATTTCAGGTCATTAGGATGGTCCTTGCCTAGACAAATGGGCTGTCAGCTGAGATTCACTATACTCCCACACATGGGGATAGTTAATGCATGAGCTCTTTCTTTTTAAAAAACAGTTAGTTCTTCTGGAAACTCTTCCCCTCCACAGCTGCTTCCTACAGCTCTTTCCTGATCAAGTCAGTCTGTGTGCCCAGGGTCTGAACTGCTGCTCACCTTCCCGCTCTGCTCTGCATCTGTCACCTCGTGGCCCCAGCAGTGCTCTGTGAGAGCTCTTGCCCCCCACTCTTCCCTGCTCCTCAGAAGGAGGTAAAGTGAGCATTGGGCAGAAGGCCATGACTGCTCCTCTCTTGCATTTGTATTAGGAACATGTCCATACTGCACCCTAAGAACCTCTGGGATTGCCTGCCCAGCGCCATGCTGCTTTTCCAGGTATTTGACAACCCCAGCCAAGGACAAGGGCTCCAATCAGGGAGACTTCTAGTTTACAGGAAGCCTCAGCCCCTGCCTCCTCATAGCCTGTGGTGTGTGATACACATCTGTCATAACCCCAGGTTCCTCCTCACTCTGATCTTGACCCAGAAACTCCCAGTAGGTGAGTCTCCAGTTTGATACCGGGGCACTGCTTAGTCAAGGAGTCAACATAAAGCATGACCTCCTCTGCTCTACTCTGCCTGTCCCTCCTAAATATCCTGTATCAATCCGTGGTGACATTCCAACCATCTGCACCACCCCACAAAATCCCTGTGACTGATGGTAGAGACTCCCTGCCAGGCACTGCGCCTCAGTGTGCTGGGGCCTGAGGGAAGCCTCTGAATGCCTGCCTTTTTGATATATGCAGAAGTGGAATGCGATCAAATCTGCCTTATTTAGGCTATAGTTTGGAGCTGTAGCAAGAAGCAGGTGCACAGATTTTCTACCATCAGTGCAAGCAGCCTGGTACCTTGGAGAGCCTCGAGAAAGAGACCCCGTGCGTTTAACTCCCACCCTTTCTCTTTCACCTAGAGCACTGTCAGAAGTGCCTCCCACATATAGGCAGGGCCACTTGGTAGTGTCAGAGTCCTCACTGAACCCACAGGGCCTTTTAAAAGTCAGTGGCATTACTTTGTGCTGAATATCAGCCACTGTTCAACACTTCCTACTGATGGCATTAACCTCCCAAGAGATTAGGACATCCTCATATCAATTACTTTGAAGGGGTCAAGAATCACTATTAATGCAATTTTCATGAGTGTTTAATATTACATTTGGAATTATCACTGTGGCAAGTGTGATGTTTGTCAGGAAAATTGTTAAGAATGCTAGAGGGAGTTCCATGAAACATTTCACAGAAGACCTGCTTAAAAAACATAGCAGATTTTAATACTTGCAGCCTAACAAAATGGATTTTAGAAAGATGTCTATCTACATTGGCAGAAGTTGGGCTTCTGAAGTACAGTTACAGAAAGAAATAAGCAAGGAGGCAAATAAAAGTCCCATCTTGCTGCTGCTCCATCCTGTTTCCCAGCCATGGAAAGTGCTGGCTTTCATCTTCCCCATGCCAGCATGATGTCCTGGCACGTATCAGTTGACTTCAGGCACTCTGTGTGCCTATTTTGCCTTTGCGCAGGGAATTCATGTGGTCCAATTTCCTTTCCAAACTTGCTTATCCCTCATTGTACAGTTCTCTTAGAAAAAAGACCAAACAAGTTTGGATGGATTCACCATCTGTCAGATCCAGAGGGGGTGACCAACTTAATGAGTCACTAAGTGAATTCCTCTCAGTCATTTGCAACCTTGGATAAAGCACTTCTGTACAGTGTTCTGCTCAGAGGCAATGCAATGTCAGGGCTGACAGCAAAGCCAGCTTTTAACCTGCTGCTTAAAACATATGGTTTCCACTTCTTAGGACTTTAATTTGATGGTCAGATTTTGCTCTGATGAGATGAGAGCTTATGAAGTAGTGAACTCATGCTGGGCCAGCCGTTACTTCCCTGGGATGCAGAATAGCATGTAGTGATACATAAGCTTAAAAGCCTTCCTGATTTATTTTCCAGTTTTATTTCATTAAATGATGGACATCTGATGTGCTGGTCTTGTATAATCCGCAGAGGGATTTGGTTTAGAAGTGCTGTCCACCTTTTAGAGAAATGGACTCTCTAAAATCAAATGTGTTTAGGGAACAATAGAATGAAGGGGGTTGGACAGAAGCTGATGTTTTTTCATGTGGTTCTTTTCTTCCTGCATGTCTTTCATATGCACCAGACACTAGGTGTTGAAAGAGAGGGTTGGTCTCTGATCCCAGGAATCTGAGCTGACTGAGAGATGATCTGTTCTTCTTCTGGGCTTATCTGCAATCCTTAAGGAGGCTTCTGTTTGGCAGACAAACAGCTCTGTGTTTGCATGTTTGTTTGAAGATGCAGTGTTTCCCTGGTATCCTGTGGATAATGTTCTGCCAAATCCTTGGGTTTTATGCTGCTGGTGTTGTAACTAATAAATGATAACATTCACAGGGTAATAATTCACTCTGGGGCTCCCAACATAAGAGGGACATGAACCTATTCGATAGGGTTCAGAGGAGGGCCACAAAGAAGATCAGAGGGCTGGAGCAACTCTCCTGTGAAGACTGTCTGAGAGGGTTGGGGTTGTTCAGTTTGGAGAAGAGAAGGTTCCAGGGAGAATTTAAAGCAGCTTCAAGTGCCTAAAAGGAGCCTACAAAAGTCTGGAGAGAGACTTTTTACAAGGGCTTGTAGGGATAGGACAGGGGAGAATGTCTTTAAGCTCAGAGAGGGTAGATTTAGGGAGAAATTCTTCACTATGGAGGTGGTGAGGCACTGGCACAGGTTGCCCAGAGAAGCTGTGGCTGCCCCATCCCTGGCAGTGTTCAAGGCCAGGTTGGACGGGGCTTGGAGCAACCTGGTCTATTGGAAGGTGTCTCTGCCCCTTCGAACTGGACGATCTTTAAGGTCCCTCCAACCCAGACCATTCTATGATGCTGTGATTCTATGGTAATGACTTGAGAAGGGCTGTAAGGTGTCAATACATCTTTTCAAGTACACAAACATAAAAATTCCAAATTGTACAGTAAATGTCCAAATAAAATTCAAAATTGTACACTATTTGAAGTCTCCATTTTGCACCACCACTAGCTTTCAGCACATGCTGAATTCCCGGATTTTGTGAGCAAAGCATCTAAATGGGCTCCTTGGATGCACACACAGGGGTTACTGCACAGCTATCAGCTTAATGGCTGCAAACCCACTCAGGGCACACTTGGATTTAGCAGCTCGCTCTCGCAGATGTTGCTGATGACTCTGTCAGAGACTCTGTTTCAGTCAAATCTCATTAGATCCTTCTTTTGACAGCCAAAGGCAGAAAGGTATTGTTCTTCTGCCAAAAATCGAGTCCTTGCTCTGAAGCATGAACAAGCTGTAGATCTTAAAAATCAAGTGAAAAATTTAACTTCAAAACCCACATGTTTCTTACAATTGCATTTCAATGGGTCTGAAGGGGTTTGCTGGAATTCATACATGTAGCATGAAAGAAAGAGCAATTACGCAAAATGTGAGCTCAAACAATTACTTTGGTAAAGTTACCTAGGATTTGAGAAGCCTTCAGCAACCTTAATGGTACTGCTGCCACCTCTGCTTGTCAGAATGCACGGAATGTGTCGCCCCAACAGCCCCCCCAGTAGGAGATGGGAAGGGAAAGGGCTAAGGATGGAATGTTGGGGCTCCTCGTGTTCTGGCCCAACCCAAGGGACACCCCAGGAGGGATGGGAAGGGGTTAAGAGCCCTACCAGTGGCACTGTGCATGCAAGTGCTTTTTGCTTTAGTAACTTGAAGGTGGTGAGAAGAACAATTTGCTTCAGCAGAGCTGTGTGGTGGGGGCCAAGCTCCATCTGCAGCAACTCATGCCACATAGTAAATGAATTTGTGCCTATTGCCTGTGCCTCTGCATGCTGCATTGACTGGAGTGATGCAGAGGGAGGAAAAAGGACCCAGGGGCATAAGGGAAGGTCCTGCTGTGTCACTCAGTGGTGTGCATTCCGCTAGTCCTCTCTCAGTATGTAGTATGTATGTAGCCCTCACTAGCAGTATGCAGTGCTGTTGTCTTGGTTTTGGCTGAGATAGAGTTATTTTTCTTCCTAGTAGCTGGTGCAGTGCTATGTTTTGATGTTAGTCTGAGAACAATGCTGATAACGCACTGATGTTTCAGTTGTTGCTTGGTTGTGCTTACCTTGATTGAGGGCTTTTGAGTCTCTCATGATCTACCAGTGAGGAGGGACACAAAGAGCTGTGAGGGAACAGAGACAGGACACCGACCCAAACTAGCCAAAGGGATATTCCATACCACAGCACCTCATGCCCAGTATATAAACTGGGGGGAGTTAACCAAAACGGACCAATTGCTGCTTGGGTTGGGCTGGGTATCGGTGGGTAGTGAGGAATTGTATTGTGCATCACTTGGGTTTATTTGTTTTTTTTTTTCTTTTCCTTTTCTAGTTTTATATTCTCTCCCCTTGTTATTTCCCTTATCATTATTAGTATTACTAGTATTAGTAGCAGTATTATACTGTACTTTAGTCATTGGACCGATTTTATCTCAGTCTGTGGGGTTTACATTCTTCTGATTCTCCTCTCCATCCCGCCTGGGCAGAAAGGGAGGTTTGAGCGAGTAGCTGTGTGGTGCTGAGTTACCGCTGGTCTAAACCATGACATGCTGTCAGGTCTTTTTGTCTCCTGAGCCAAAAAAGCCCCATTGCTGCTCGCATGACTGACGCCTCTGAAGATGCCTGTTCCCACTTCTGGCATTTCTGTGGCTGGGGCCGACGGGTGGGACCTGATCCAGCAGGCAGGGACTGACTGTCTGGAACTCTGTGTCCAGCGCTGGGCTCCTCAGTACAAGAGGCAAGGAGCTACCAGAGAGGGTCCAGCGGAGGGTCACAAGGATGATCAGAGGTCTTGAGCATCTCTCTCATGAGGGCAGATTGTGGGAGCTGGGCCTGTTCAGTCTCAAGAAGGCTGAGAGAGGATCTCATTAATGCAAATAAATACCTCGAAGGCAAGGGCAAGAAGGATAGTGCCAGACTCTTTTCTGTGGTGCCCAGCAAGAGGACGAGAAACAATGGCCGTAAACTAAAACACAAGTAGTTTTATCTCAACATGAAGAACTTTACGTTGAGAGTGGCAGAGCACTGGAACAGACTGCCCAGGGGTGTTGTGGAATCTCCCCCTCTGGAGACATTCAAACCCCACCTGGATGCATTCATAGAATCATAGAATCACAGAATGGTTTGGGTTGGAAGGGACCTTAAAACTCATCTAATTCCAGTCTCCTGCCATGGGCAGGGACACCTTCTACTAAAGCAGGTTGCTCCAAGCCCCTGTGTCCAACCTGGCCTTGAACACTGTCAGGGATGGGGCAGCCACAGCTTCTGCTGGCACTCTGTGCCAGTGCCTCACCACCCACACAGTAAAGAATTTCTTCCCAATATCTTATCTCAGTCTCCTTTCTGCCAGTTTAAAGCCATTCCGCCCTGTCACGTCATTACAGGCCCTTGCTAGAATTCCCTTGGTTACTGCATGTAAGGCAGCCAACAACCTTCAGCTTTGCTTCCAGGGCGGCTCACTGTCCTCTTCCCAGGGTTCTTTCCCATCCCCATCCCCATCCCCAAGCTGCAGCAGCTCCAGCCCTGGTCCCTGTAGCATATTACCTGCTGGCTGTGACATGTGGCAGGGCACAGACAGCCCCTGGAATCAAACAAATCCCACTGGAGTCAAACCTGGGTTCATCAGTTGCCTGCCGCTGGTGCATTGCAGGTCCCCAGGTCCCCTGGCTGTCACCTTGCCTTGGCTTTTGCACCTCTTGGGTGCCACTTCCCGGTGCCCCCTGCATTCCCTCCCCATCCCACACAGGCACAGAGCCGTTCTGGAGAACTCTTTTTTAATGGAAACATTTTAATGGAAACAAGAAAAAACAGCCATTAACACTACTGTAACACTCTCACCCCTCAATGCCTCCCCTCTCCCCTCCGCCTGCTACCCCATCCCCACCTCACCCCTGCTCTGGTCTGCTCCTCCCCTCACACCCTTAGGCTGGCTGCAAGAGCCCTGTGCTTGGTGGGTGGCTTCAGCAAGGTGCTCCCACCCCGCTTCATCCCCTGCTTCTCTGTTCCAGCAGCCTGGGATGGTGCCACATCCATCTCTGCAACCCCCCACTGCCCATGGGGCTCCGTCCTGATGGTGTTGAATCCTTCCAGGCTCTGTTTGGCATTGGTGGTCTCTGGGATAGTGCAGCTGGGGGTGAGCAGCTCCTCAGCCACTTGAAGGCATTGGTTGGGGGGCAGCAGAGGAGCTGGGGAGGATATTGCTGCCAGGGATGATGTTACTGTCATGGGGTGTCCCCATGAAGATGACTGTGCCAGAGATTTCATCCGAGCAAACTGCTACACCAATGTGCCCATAGCTGGGGATGGATTTCAGCTGCACCAGGGTGGCTGGGGGCACTGCTCTGCCCTGACAGTCCCTTGGTTACTGCATGTAAGGCAGCCAACATCCTTCAGCTTTGCTTCCAGGGCTGCTCACTGTCCCCTTCCCAGGGTTCTTTCCCAGCCCTGGCCCTAAGCTGCAGCAGCTCCAGCAGTGATCCCTGCAGTGCAGTACCTGCTGGCTGTGACATGTGGCAGGGCACCACCGGAATCAAACAAATCCCTTTGGAGCCAAATATGTCAGCTTTCTACAAGCACTATTATCCTCACACTTTTCCAGTACTAATACTGTAACTCTTCCTATTTGTTAAGCAATTTATCTCCTAACACTTGAGCAGGATTAAATGCATGGTGTCGGTAGGTTCCTTACTCATAAATTCCGACGTTACTTTCATTTTGGAAGGATTGTACAGCAGAGGTGAATGGTGTTGTCCCAGGTTACAAATTCAGATAGCCAAGGTAGGGGGTAAATAATTGGTTAAAAATCACCCTGCAGGCCAGGCCAGGCAGGATTTAAAGCCCCGCCTAACAGCATCCAATTGCAGAGAGCTTGTGTATCTGAAGGGAGACTTTTGTTGAGATACTGGAGTAGGGTTTAATCAGGATCTGTGTGTATAAAGGAGAACCCAATGCAAACGCTGGAAGGATCACAAACATCTAAACTGCAGTGGGAGCTTCAGAGAAGTGAACAAAACAACTCTGTCTAGATAGTGAAAACGGATGGAGGAGAAATGTCATATGAGGATCAGAAAACCACAGATTATATCTGAAACCATCCTCTTTCCAAAGAGACCAAACAGTGCTGCAAGAATAGGATGAACTGTGGAACAACAGGAAGTTTTCAGGCAATACACACTTGTTTCAAATTGTTTCTAGAGTTAAATTCCTATTTGCAGTTTCTGTTTTTGTTTTTAAAACTAGAGTGTTCCTTACAGTCCCAACCTTGCATTACCTGCTCGAGAAACAGGCGTGATCCAGGATCAGGGTTTGTGTCTGGTCAGAGGGAAGAAATACATTTTGTATTCTGTATTCCTCAGCACACTGATAAGGTGTAATTCTGTGTAGAGAGAAGGTGTCAGACACTATACAAACTGCTGCTATAAACAGGATTTGCTGATGGTTTTTTTGCATATTCAGCTAGGTTGTTTCCCTCAGCCCAGCACAGTGGTACTACTCAACTTACACAGCAGCTCTGCTTGCGGCAGAATAATGTATCAGGGCAGGTTGCTTATTGGAGTTTAAGGCATCATAACACTAAGAAGAAGTTAGTTTAGGTGCCTAAAAGCACAAGATTGTGAACACTGTATTGCTAAAGCCCACAGGAGGCTAAAGCCCTTGTGCTCACCCCCTCAGCACTGAATGCGATGGGAAGAATTCTTGGTTTGGGGATTTGCTCCTTGTATCATTCTCCTTCTTGATGCAACCATGGCTTCATGTAAAGAACATAACCAGCACTGATAAAGTTGGACCTCTTTCTGCCACACATTCAGACCCTTTTCTGCCTCACTGTCCATCTCGTCCCATTGCTCTTACATTCTTTTCTGCACAGCAACCCAGTTTCCTGTAAGAATCCATCTTTTTCCCATTTAGCCTACAGTCTTCTTGAGAGGTGAGAGAGAAGTAAATCCTGCGCTGAAGCAAGTCTGTGACTCGGGCCTCCTCCCTCCTGGCTGACGCTGTCAACCATCAGGCTACCACACAAAAGACGTACAGCATCTCACCATGTGCCTCGGTTGAAGTCTCCAGAAGATGTAGGCACTCATCCACCTGGTTCTGAGTGCCAGCATAGAGCAGGAGCTGGCACCCGGCTGTTCAGGTGTGGGGGAGTTCTGGGCATACGCACAGAGCACTCAGTAGCTTCTGGAAGACATTTTCTGATGTATACCATGTATCAGCATTATAAAAGCAGTAAAATCCTGTAATCATTCCTGCTGTCTGCTGGAGCACAAGAAACTGATTTTCTTAAAGCTGGACCAGTTCTTTGATCTAGTTCACAATATCACCTGTCAAACAATTGTGCAAATGCACTTTAAAGGAGAGAATGAGGCAGTGCTGCGAATCTGAACAGTGCTTCAATTAAACATGTCATCTCTTGAAAGAGTAACATCGTGCCTAAAATCCACCCAAATCCTTTGCTGGATTTGGTCCCCCTGTCTCAGCTACTAATGATACCTACTATATGTCGCATTACTGTGAAATCATTCATAACTCAGCTCTTATAATGAAATCCAGTACTATGGGGAGTTGACCACAGTAATGAAAAACCACACACAAGCCAAACAAATCCTCCCTCTTTATCATGAAGTCAGTCTTCAGTGGAATGCATCCCACAACTGAACTTCTTTGTTGTGTTTCTTCAGGGAATCTTTTAAGAGAGAAGCTTGATGCATGATCTGATGAGAAATGACATCTGCTTGTTATTGTGCTAGGACAGCAATGGGGGGAGAGGGGGGGAAAGCAGCTTTTTGTTAGCACTCTTGAGTCTTTGTTAACGAACACACAGAATGCCTCCAGCTTCTGAGCTGGCTGTTAAAAGGACAGGTTGCTTTTGTGGCAGCCAGCTGTTGTGACAACATTCTGTGAAAGCATTCCCTCTAGCTGGCTAGGGATTTGGTGCGAATGTTCTGTGTTTAATGCACTCTCTCCCACATTTTTTCGTTTAGGGGTTACATATGAAAACTATTGAGTGCTGCTGCACTTGCTGGGCACGTTTGGAGGCTTCTGAAAGATCAGACTCCCTCTCGATGGCACTGTAGCGAAGTGAGCCAGCCTGATCCTGGAGAGCCAAGGGACCTGAGGGACTGTTTCTTGTAGGACAAGGTAAGTTCATTGCTGATGCTACAACTTGAAACTGTTTCTTCCTCTAGTACTGGGTCACGCCCTAATAGTCTGCACAGGAATAAGGAATGCTTTGTGCCAGTCAAACCATATTATCCGAATCTTGTTTAAAACCAATTGAATGTTAATTTGTGTTTAATTTTCACCTAGTCCAGGCTTCTCACATGCTCAAACATGGAAGCTGACCATAAATATTGTATTTCTAAATGCACTGCTACATCTGTTACTAACTGCATTAACTCCATAGACAACTGTTATTTCTATTCGAGTAACTACTGCTCACTATTTCTTTTGCTCGGCACTATCCGGACACTGGCGCTGCACAGCTTGCTCTGAGGCAGCCGCTGTGCGCAGCTGGCCACGTTGGACTTTGCTCCCTGTTCTGAGGTTTAAATTCATGTGGCTGCGGCTAGTCCTGCTCGCAGGGCGCAGGCTGGGATAACTGAATTACCGCAACTCTCCACCTACCGGCTGGCCTCATCACGGGGATCTTTACAGATAGACGGTCAAGCCAGGAGGAAAGTTTTGTTTACTTCGGTGTGTGCCACTATATACACAGTGAAGCACAAGTGGTAACGTCTGATGTGACTTCTTTTCCCACCGCGTCCCTACGGTGCCGGGATGGCTTTCAGGAACGCGGCCCCAGGAACCGCCGCTCCTGCCGGCAGCACCCCCGGGCCCGATCTCCGTCCTCGTCCTGGTGGAAGATGGAATTCTCAAACCGCTACGCTTTACTTTAAGCACACACATGACAGCGAGCTCCAACTTCCCTTCCATAGGTAGCACACCCTCTCTGACCTGGTGGCGGGGCTGCCCTGCAGGAGCACCCCCGCCCCAGCGGCACCTCCGCCGCGGGCTTGCGCGGCGGCTCTGGCGGTGCTGGCCCGCCCGGAGCCGGCTTCTCTCTTCCTCCCGCCTCCCTCCCTCCTCCTCCGGCCGGCGGCTCCGGCCCCGCCACTCGCCAGCACCGCCGAGGGTGGGCGGGCGGGGCCGGCAGCGCCGCGGCGCTCAGCGCACAGGCGCCGGGAGCTGCGCTTGCCCAGTCCTGCGCGCCACGGCGGAGCGGGGAGGGGGGGCCGGGGCGGACCCGCTCCGCCCCCTGGCCCCCGCCCGCCTCCGCCTCCTGCTCCGCCCGGGCGCTGGGAGCGGCAGCCGCGGCGGGCAACTTCCCCTGGGGTCGGTCCGGCCGCGGGCACTATGCGACCCGGCTGAGCGCGGCCCGACACGGGCGGCCGGGGCGGGGCGAGGGCGGGCGGCGCCAGCAGCGGTAACAGCAGCAGCAGCCCCGCCGCCGTAGCCAGAGCCGCCCGCCTCAGTCCCCTGCGCTCCCCCGGCCGGGGCAGGAGTCCCATGTCCCGCAAGGCCAGTGACAGTGTGGAGTACACGCTGCGGAGCCTGAGCAACCTGATGGGCGAGAAGCGGCGGCGGCAGGCGGATGGGTCCGCCGGCTCGGGCGCGGCGGCGGGCGAGCGGAGCCTCGTCACCGCCGAGTCGTGCTCCAGCCTCAACAGCGCGGTGTCGGGCGGAGACCTGGAGCGGGCGGCGCGGCGGCAGTTCCAGCAGGACGAGACCCCCGGCTTCGTCTACGTGGTGTCGGTCTTCTCCGCCCTAGGGGGCTTCCTCTTCGGCTACGATACCGGCGTGGTGTCCGGGGCCCTGCTCCTCCTCAAGAGGGAGCTCAACCTGGACGCGCTCTGGCAGGAGCTGCTAGTCTCCAGCACGGTGGGCGCCGCCGCCCTGGCCGCCCTGGCCGGCGGCGTCCTGAACGGGCTGTGCGGCCGGCGGCCCTGCATCCTGCTGGCCAGCTGCCTCTTCACAGCGGGGGCCGCCGTGCTGGCTGCAGCCCGCGACAAGGAGACCCTGCTGGGGGGACGCGTGGTGGTGGGGCTGGGCGTCGGTGAGTGCACCCGCCGCGCTCCCCGGGCTGCGCCTGCTGCAGCCCGGTCCCAGGGCACAGACCCCAGCGGGTTTGACTGAACCTAAATCCCGCATGTCCCTGCGCGCCCACAGCCCGTTTATATAAGGCAGCCCCCACTGCCTTGCAAGTGAGGGGCTGTGGCGGCGTGCGGGAAGAGAGAGTGTGAGTGGTGTGTGTGCGCTTGTCCTCTTCGGCTCTGCTTACAGGTGGTGTAGCCCGGGCCCGTTAGGGGAGAGTTGTCTGGTTTCAGTACGAGGAGAACGGTTTCTCATCCGTTCTGCAAATTCATCTGTAGGGTGGTTTGTCGGTGTCAGCCGTTCACAGTGAGCTTTGCTTTGGGGGGTTCTGGGAAGTCAGGGGCGAGGAGATCACCCCTGTCTCTTTGAACTGTAAAAACCCATCTTCTGGTTCCCTGCAAGTCTTTGCTTTCCATTGGGCACTAGAGGTATGCTTCTGAGACAAAACGAGGTAGCAGTCTCTGGTCAAATGAGATGACGCCTGCTTTGGATTGCATTAATAGCATCCCACAGAACTGAACACGAATCGCTACACTTAAGCTGCCTTCCTACATGTGTTGCATAACTTGCAAGCAGTATGTTCTGGTAAAACTTTATAGTTGTCCCGAAGAACTTGAAGTGATGAGGAGTGTTTTCTCTAACCTTTGAGATTGGTTTCTGTGCCTTCGAAATCCTAATGTACCCCAAGTTTTGGTTGCTCTTCAGCTGCCATCCTGCCAGGCAGTAATGTGAATTACATTCGGCATCCGAGATGTGCTGTGTGAGGTTATTCAGAGTCCCTGTATTAGGTAAAAAAAAAAAGAGATCAATAAATCTTCCCTATTGTGATCTTGCAGCTGTCCCTATCTAAAAGCATGAGGACAAATTGAGAATTAGACTTGTTCTAGAGAGAATTAGACCTATACATAGCAAAGTTCTGCTTCTTAATATTGAATAATCTTTTGAATTCTCTGTCTTGCTACAGCACGCTGTGATGCACTTTGTGGTCTTATGAAGGAAGAAAAGTTAGTGACTCATGACAAGGGCTGTCAGAAATGAAACTGACTCCGTCCTTGGAAGGGCTCGTGCTGGTTTTCCTGTGCAGTAAAGGACATCTTCAGGTTGCAGTTTTTCTACCCCGAGTTGGGAGTGTGCTTTTTTACTTTATAAATGCTGCCTCTCTGCCTTTATTTTTATCAGTACTTGAGACTGCAGACTGTTGGTAACATTTGTTATACTGTTCAGGGGACAAGAAAACTAAATTTGACTATGAGATGGCAGAGCAGGTATTTTGATGGCCATGCGTAGCACATGTATTTAGTCTTAGATACTAAAAATATCGGATTTGTTGTATTCTTGTGTTTGTAAAGCTTCTCATGTTCTTTGGTGACCCTTAACTGGTTACACTGACAACTTCCAGGGGAAGAGAAAGGAAAAGGGTGGATGGTTTGCTTGACTGTTGTGTATGTATGTCTTTTAGAGAGATGCACAGGCATAAGACAATCTTGGGATTGTCTTATAAGTGTGCAAATAAATGGCATTGGCTATGTTGGAGGGAGTTGAGACTTGGTGCTTAATATAATGAATATATAGACCATAGAAATGGAAACTGGGAGCTAGGGTTTCTTCTTCTGTACAGCTGTAGATCTTGTGTGGTCTGGGTCTGTCTTTGGCCTCTTTCCACGTTGGGGACAGAGGTGGTGGTTCTGCTGGGGCTCCAGAGCAGAAAGAGTGAGAAATGCTCTGAGGATTTTGGAGCACAAAGACACTGATTTAAAAAATACGATATTTTCTTCTTTTTATCAAAGGTTGCTGCTCTTTATGGGATGGAGAAAAAGCATTACCAGAAACAAAACATTACTTTAAGTTGCTGTCACTGAAGCATCACAAGAGACTCCAAGAAGTGCAGAGTCCAGTCCCAACAAGGTTCATTTTACAAAAGAAAAACTGTTGTGGTTCAAACCTGTTCACATACAGCAAACTGCAACCATCTCCACCTTGAATCCCCCACCAGAGGGAGCCTGCGTAATTTAATGAAAGCATTAGAAACTGGTGGAACTTTTAGCCAGTTTCTTCCTTTCTTGTCTTGGAGCCCTCTGGCTATCATTTTACAGCCCACAGTGGGCAAGAACCTCCTAGTTTTGGTGTAAGGAGGTCACTCAGTAATGTGACAATTCAGAGACAGTGTCAACTGCTGCAGTGGTGTGATGGTGTAGTGTTGTGGAATGCTTTCCGGCCTGCAGACTGCTAAAAATTGCTTAGCTGTGTCTAATTTTATACATTTTTGAGGTCTCTTTCCTGTAGCTCTTTGCCAATTGCACATCAAAAGATCTACTCCAGAAATATGTGTTTGCTTGAATTTAATAAAGTAATTACTGTGTTATGAGCAGTTTCATGGTGCTATAAAAGCAGATAAGATGCACTGATGGTTACCTGTGGGACTTTGGTCTGCCCTTGCTGGTACAGCGTGGATCTGTGCTAACAGTGTCCATGTGAGAAACCATCCATTTTTCTCATGACTGTGATTTATAAAAGGCTACAGTTCAACTTTCAAGGATGAAAAGCACAGGGAGTTTTCTGAAATGAGGAAGATCTCTCACTTGTCTGTCTTGTCTCTTTCTTACTGTAGAGCTGTTTTGAGATAGAAAACCTGTCCTTTTCTCCCCAGCAATTACAGGAGATATTTCTGGAAGATAAAGACATTCTCTCAAGGACAAACCAAAGTCCTCCTTTATTGCAAACGTAGAATAGATTTTTTAATGGTTGGAAACGGTTACGTTCTCCTCCGTAGTGTAAATACAAAGTATAGAGAATGCAAAAAAATAAGGGAAGCCACATTCAGCATGAGCTTAGGATATGCTGAGACATTTTCAGGTCTGAGTTTCTAAATACACAGTTTGTGACAATATCAGGCAAAATGGCTTAAGAAAAGGTTATGGCCATCATTTCCTCCTCCAGACCCACCCTTTCCCAAGCAGCTCTGGTGTCTTGACTCTTTAGGAATTTGACTTGAGCCTCATGTCAGGAATGCAGCAGTTGGACAGATATTCATCACAGCAAATGTGGGCAAAATTCAGACATGTAGGAAATTGGATCACGTGTTCAGTCGTGCGTTACAATGAGCTTAGCTAGGAAAAACGTCATTGGTACAAAATATGTATGGGCCTTTTGCTTCTGATAATGCTGAAGGCCTTAGCCTCTTGCTGGTGGGCGACCAACCACACTTGGTATGGGATTGAGGGCCAACATAGGTTTGCCATGTGTTGGCTGCTGTAATTTACATGCTTGGTAGGAAAGCCATGTTCTTCACTTGGCTCATCTTTGACCTGTCCTACCAAAGCCTGAGGAGAAGCCAGAACTGAAACAGCAAAGATTAGAGCTAGGCATGGCGGTAGGTTGGAGCTAATTCTACTGAATTAATAGAGCGAAGGGAGATGGAGAGCAAACACTGGAACTGAACGTTAAGAAAGGGTTATAATAAATAGCTATGTTGGAAAGTCACTTCTTTCTTAGACTGTGATCAGTCCAGTGTCCTAATTTTGCAGTCAGTTGTCTGAACCCATCAGCCAGATGTGTTTCAACAGCTCGCCAGTCTGCAACAGGAGCCGTTTATCCTTCTGTCATCTGAGGATGCTGAAGGTTTTAAGCCTGCAGCTGACGTACGCGGGTGTTGACATGGTGTTTCAGGTGGTGTGCTGTTCAGATCACTTTTTCGAGAACACTGGTGTACCAGCTGTGGAAAGAAAGCTGTCTGAGCTGCGCAGTGTTCAGGCAAGCGACAGAATTAAGCTTGCTTGTGCAAAGTTGATCTCTATCTTAATGTACAGTCATTAGCTGGATGATTAGATTCCTCTGCCTTGTTCAGCATGCAGAATAGATGGTGCTCAATTAATGATCAGCTCTTCAGTGTTTTGTTTTCTTACTCAATGTGTGGCTTAGGCATTGCGCGCACTACCCAAGCTCTGGTGAAACCAGTTCTGAGGATGACTGTGAGCATGCACTTGTTTACTAGGTCTGCAATGAGATGGACCCAACTGGCTGGTTAAGTGTCTTGTCTTCTCTCTGACCCCTGTCTTTGCTAGTGGATGGTGTATCTTCACAGTGTGAGCTTTGTACTCAAAATGTCTGTAGTATTTTTATTTTGGAGGCTGTATTTGGATGTGGCATATGTAGTGTTCCTGGTAGCATCTTTATACTGTGTATGTAGGTCATTTTCTGAGCAGAGGAAACAAGACTCTGCACAGAATTAGGCAGGAGTAAAAAGTGCTGGCATATTGTTCAGGGCTCCCCTGGTGGGACTGGCTTCTACTGACAGTAAGGTCCAGTAACAAGTAACAAAAATAACCAAGTTTAACCAGAGGACTTGCGTCACATAGTAACAGCTCTGTATTACCTTTACAGCGGTTAAGTAAAGGTGCACCATGTCAGCTGGACTACCATATATGCTGTGAAAATCCTGGAGGATACTTGGTATGACCTGTGGGCTATTAAAGATGAGGCTATGTATGCTGTTTGGAGTTTTTATTATCATTTTATTTTAGTGTACTGTTAAGCTTTTTCAGGTGCTGGGTATTTTTACCTTGGAAGAAATTACAGGTTAGTCTCCCACACCTCCCTCTCCTCCCTTGGGAAGCTCGAAAGCTTCAGTCTTTATAAGGTTTTATAAGGGAGTGTCCGCCAAATTTTTTTAAAGGAGTTTATACCTCAGTACATTTTGGAGGGGGAATTCACCCTCAGCCCCCAAATGTGCTGTGCTGCTTCTGGCAGATGCTTGTAATTTTCAATCCAGGAATTCATAGCAAATTATTAAATGTGTTGTAGAGTTCTTGTTCTAGATGAGTGTGTAGTCTTTTTATTTGTTTAGCCAAACTATCTTTCTGTAGATCTTATGATCATGGAATGGTTTGGGTTGGAAGGCACCTTAAAGCTCATCCAGTTCCAACCCCCTGCCACGGGCAGGGACACTTCCCACTAGACCAGGTTGCTCCAAGCCCCGTCCAACCTGGCCTTGAGCACTGCCAGGGATGGGGCAGCCACGGCTTCTCTGAGCAACCTGTGCGAGGGCCTCACCACCCTCACAGGGAAGAACTTCTTCCTAATATCTAATCTAAATCTACTGTGTGTCAGTTTAAAGCCATTCATTTGAAGACCCTTGTCCTGTCACTCCATGCCCTTGTAAAAAGTCCCTCTCTGGATTTCTTGTCAGTCCCTTTAGACACTGAAAGGCTGCTCTAAGGTCTCCCCTTGACCTTCTCTTCTCCAGGATGAGCAATTTCAACTCTCTCAGCCTGTCTTCATAGCAGAGGTGCTCCAGTTCTCAGATCATCTTTGTGGCCCTCCTCTGGACTTGCTCCAACAGTTCCATGTCCTTCTTATTTTGGATGCGGTACTTTGGGTGGGGTCTCACCGGAGCAGAGGGAGATAATCACCTCTCTTGACCTGCTGGACATGCTCCTTTGATGCAGCCCAGGACACCATTGGCTTTCTGGGCTGCTGAGTCATGATGAGCTTCTCATCAGCCAACACCTCCAGGTCTTTCTCCTCAGAACTACCCTAAATCTGTTCTCTGCCCAACCTATATTTTTGCTTGGCCCTGACCTGTATATAGGACCTTGCACTTGGCCTTGTTGCACTTCATGAGCCCACCCCTCAAGCTTGTCAAGGTCCCTCTGAATGGCATCCCTGGCCTACAGCATGTCAACCACACCACACATCTTGGTGCCATTGGCAGACTTGCTGAGGGTGCACTGAGTCCCACTCCATGTTGCCAACAGAGATGTTGAGCAGTGCTGGTCCCAGTACTGACCCTGAGGAACACCTCTCATCACTGGACATCGAGCTGTTGACCACAACTCTTTGAGTGTGACCATCCAGCCAATTCCTTATCCACTGAACAGTCCGTCCATCAAATCCAGGCCTCTCAGTTTAGAGACAAGGATGTTGTGTGAGGCAGCCTTAAATGCTTTGCACAAGTCCAAGTAGATGGTGCCATTTGCTCTTCCTGTATCTGCCAACGCTCTAGCCCAGTTGTAGAAAGCCACCAAATTTGTCAGGCATGATTTTTCCTTAGTGAAGCCTTGTTGGCTGTTGCAAATCACCTCCTTATTTCCCATGTGCCATAGCCAAGTTTCCAGGAGGATCTGCTGTATAATCTTGCCAGACATCGAGGTGATACTGACTGGCTTGTAGTTCCCGAGATCTTCCTTTCTTTCATTTTTAAGAAAGAGGGTTATATTTCCCCTTTTCCAGTCAGTAGGAATTTTTCCAGGCTGCCATGGCTTCCCAAACGTAGCGGCTTAGCCAACTTGTTGCAAACTCTTCTAAAATGTATTATGCTCGTGATAATTGAAGATATGAAGGTTTAAAAAGCACCGTTCCTGTTCTGTCCATTTCTAATCCTCCTCTGATTTGTTGGAAGTTTGAGACACGGTTTTATTAGTGATTCATTGAAAGCAAGTGCCTGTTCTGAAGGTGAATTTTCATAGGTGGTTTCTCATTTTGTTTATATACCCTGCCACTGAAGTTGGGTTTCTTCGCTCAGGGTGAATGTCCCTTCTTCCTTCACAAGCCCCTTACAGATGTGCTGCCTGCATCTGTGAATCATCATGCCGTGACCTCAGAGCCGCCCCCCACATCTGGCTGGCTGTGCATAGGTCACGGCATGTTTTTGGCCATGGTGTTAACAAATGTGTTCCCACCTCCCCCTTGATCTCTTATTTAGCTAAATAGCAAGGGTGACTGCCTCTTCTGCAGGTGGGGACAGTGTTCCTTCTCATATTCCTTACATTCGAGCAGCAAATCCTTATTTGAAGTCCCGTGTGTTCCCTAGGGATTACTCCTGAGCTGACTCTCCTCGGAGTTCAGCTGTCTCTACCTGTGGCCATTGTGTTAGTGGGCACTGAAGCAGCCATGTGGCTTAAAAGAATAAGAAGTGTATGTTTATTGATATATGCAACTTTTTACCTTGGACTTGTCTTTTATCCCTCAGGGATGTTCTCCTCATCCCCTAGAGATGGGTCTTCCAGTTGCTTATATCCAGGAGCTGTCACCCCAGCTTCTCTACTTGAACTTTTTTTCTCTGCTCCCAGTTTTTTCCAGTGTAATTCAGCAAGGGAGCAGCTCTCTGGAGGAGGTTTGTCCTCTGTGGCTAATCTGAAAGGTTTCTTGGTACTCATTAGAGCACATGTTTTCCAGAAGCACCTGGCACTGACCTTAAGGCATGTACTTTGCTAGTGAGTATTTTACATCTTGTGCTCCTGAGTGATGATACAATTTTAAGGCAAAAGCACCTTCCAGGCAGTGTGGAAAACCCTGGTGATAGCTGATGCTTTTTAGCACATGGGCTGACAGGCACTCAGTGAGGCTGAAGGGAGAAGCGGGGTTTCCCTGGGAAGCAATTGCTTCAGGCTTCACGTCTAGAACTTTCTTTTCTCTTTTCAACACCGTGTATTTGGGAATGTCTGAGTTTTCACAGGGCTCATGCCAACTGGTAGCATTGAGGAACTTTCTAGTCTAATCAACAGCCAGCCAAGCGCATACAGCTGCATGCTCAGTTATCTTTGAGGCAGTAATGAAGTGATTGTTCAACTCCAGATGGTAGACACAAAACCAGAAGATGCCAGAACTGATGGAGGACCTGCTGTTTAAACAAAAACATGTATCCAAAGTTAGAGTCACCTGGCATTGATCATATTTTCATTGTCTAGACAGATTTAAATAGCTTTGGAAATCTATACTGCAAGTGGGAGCCCTAAGACAAGAGTTTTCCAGGCTTTTCCCAGAAGTGGGAGTTTCTGCAGGCTAACCTTTTCTGTCTTGGACAGAAGCAAGGATAGCAGCCCTTCTGGTTCTCTGTTTTCCTTTTCCTTTGGTCAGGAGCCTCATGTGCATGGTTTTCTCCACTGTTGCTTCTCTTGCAGGCTATTCAGGGAAGTGGATCCGATAATTGTGGTTTTAATGTGTCTATGGACATAATCACATTAGGAAAAGAAGGTTATTTTCCAGCAGCTGAAAGGAAGTATTAAGGATGCCTTTGTGTTTAGCCACAGCTCTTCTACTTTCCTGTCATAGTCTGGAAACCCGGGAGAATGTGTTCCAAGTTGGAAGAGAGCTTGCCTGGTATTACACATGTTGGATTGCCCATGCCGTGAGGCATGTGGTCACCTAATTTGGGAACGCATTTTGGTGAGTACTGCTCTGACAGAAACATTGCCATAGTGATCACTGGCACGTGCTTATGGAAGAAGGTCTTTAATTTCTGGTTGCTCATAAGAAATCCTCTCCAGTTCCTTCTCTCAAACACTTGTTCTAAGCAGAAGGGCATAGTAACCCTACAAAGCCTTGAACCATCTACCTTGCTTATTAACTTCTGGTAATTTCCCAGGTGTGTCTTTATAGTTTTAGCACTCCTACTCTTGGTTCACCAGATAAGAACTTTGAATTTAGGCCCACTTGAAAGCACCAAGGATTAAAAATTTAAATCCACCTTGAACTGTTTTTACCCCTTATGAATAGTTGGATGTAGGATTTTGGGATTGTTTTTGTTTGGTTGGTTTTTTCTTTTTTGTGTGTGTTTGTTTTGGGTTTATCCAACCTGTTGGTTGTTCCTGTCTGACTGTCATCTTTTCTTCATGCTGATAGTCATAAAAACATAAAGGTGTCCTGAAGTGTCATTAAATGACTTCATGTTGTTATGGTTGATACATTACTATCAGAGCAGTAACATCATTTCATAAGCAATCAAGCACTTTTATTGTAATCAAACCGAAAAAAGAAAGCTAGGTGTTGGTGGTATTTGAAAATGATGGCAATAATCTTGATTGCTATCCTGTTCTGAACTGTCTTCTGTAGTTCAGCCAGGTCCTGCTGTGACATCTGTCCCACTTCCAAGGGTGATAGAGGAGTGGAGCTACAGGTATTCCTGCTTTTCCCTAGTGCAGAACCAGAGCAAAGCTGCTGTGCCCAGAGGCGTGGAAAGGGAGAAGGAGTACCAGTGCCCCCGTATTCCCATGCCCTGCAGTTCAGTTCAGCCTCCAGTGCTGGTGGAAACAGGGAGCTCCTATTCCCATCCCTTTCGTTTTCCTCCCTTCAATTACCATTGACTCTTGGCCAAAGCATGTAATAGTACTACAGTACTTGGCAGGTAGCTGTGATTCTGTGGGGTTTTAAACCAATATTATGAAAGATTCAAGCAGTATGGCCCATTACTTTTTTACATCTCTAATCCTGGAGGAACTGGCACTTTTGACTTGGAGATAATATAGTTGTTGATTTATTGTCTCTTCAGCTGCACATTCAGAAATGGGTTGGCAGTCGGAATATAGTAATTTCTTTAGGGAAGAGTTAGGTGATCTTGAAGAAACTATCTTACAAGCATGTTGCAGCTTTCTTTTGTGCTGCAGAACTGGCAGTTGTAGCATGGGCTTCACATTCTGCCATTCAGCAGGAAAAATCACCAGGGAATTGTGGAAGAAAAAAAAAGCTACTATCTTAAAGGTGAAGGAGAAAGCTGGAAGCAAAAGCTGTATATTGAAACTAACAAATATACTTAATAAATTACTTATTCCCAAGCTTTTTAATCAAAAAATGGTAGATAACCAAACATATTGCTGAAAGCTATGGCAGTGGGGCTGGGGCCAACTTCAGAAATCTAGAAAGATAACTGAAGTGCAAAGCCTACTTGAGGTGCTGGAGCAGGGAATGTTTGAGCATTTACCCACATTATAAGTTTTGTTTAACCTGTGAGGTTAAGGAGGTTAAAATCAAAGGGACTCATCACTAAGTACTTGCTCTTTTGATTTGGTTAGTTAATTTTTTTAGGGTTGTTGATTGGAGCTATGATGGGTCCTGGGGCCAGTCTAACATCTGAGAAAGACAGTGTGGTAATAGATGAGCTAGAGTATTATAAACATGGAGGAGGTACTGGTTAAGGCCAAAGCTGTGTGTACTTTAAGCATGCACTTCAGCAAAAGTCTGTATATAAGTGACCTTTTTTGTTTGTTCACAGGTACTTGATTCTTGGACTGTTGAGGTCAGTACTAGCCATGTCAGCACAAGAATGGGGAATCTCCCTGAGGGGGAAAAGGTAATCTGGTTTTATTCATGGAGCTCAGCTAAGCCTTCTGCCTCATGGACGCCCTGTTCCTGCATTAATCACAGGCGCTGCTGACCTCACCAGTCCAACTCACATTGGAACAGCTTGTGCAAATGGAAAGCCAGAGCTACCTGGACAGCTTCAGGATCCTGAAGTAAGAGTGGAAGAGCCTAAGTGTTGCACATAGGCATTCAAGATGTTTTAGCCCTGGAATTCAATCACTGTGGTAATATTTTGAGCTGAGTACCAGGGTCTGGGTTTGTGCTGTATGTAGTTCTTGGGTAGGAGGAGAAACAAGGCACTGAGTGTAGATCCTTTCTCTTGTAATGATTGACTGGCACGTTCCTGGAAAAAAAATCATTGGTGCATATAGCAGAAATGTGGGCATGCATTGAGTAGAGCACTACGCAAATAAGAACAACTTCCCTTTTAGTGAGTGGGAATGTATTTTACTAAATTCTTTGAAAATTTGGACACGAATGTACTATTTATCTAAAAATCTAACCCTGGGGCAGGGCATAATCGTTGCCTACTCCTGTATGCTCTGCTTCTGTACATCTTACTATTGTGCAGGTTGAGTGCTTCCCTCCTCTCCTGACCCTCGTCTGCAGTTTTACTAGCTAGGGTAAACAAAATATTATCATGGTCAGTCCTCTATGTGCTTCTGAAAAAGCTGTAGTTTCAAGGCATAATTTTTAGGTCAACATCTGTTGTTTTGCCTTTTTCTTTTGTGTCTGCTGATCGTGACTTTAAATGAAGAAAAGATGCAGCTTGTGTTTTGTCTTTGATTCTGCCTGTTCTAACCTATTTCTGTGTCTGCCTTCCCTGGAGTCAAAAGCTGTTGTAACACTCTGCAGGACCTCTCACTGATTCAAAATTAATTGCTTTGCCTGACACCCAAGTACTATCTGGGCAATTAATCATTATCCTCTTAGATGTGGAGTGCTCCCTTGCACGGAAGTGAAGAGTGCTCTGAGCTTATGAATACAGCAGTGCAGAGAAGGTTTTTCTACATAGCTTGAGACCAGCAGTACCAGTTGTATCTTCAGCAAGATCTCAGCCACCTTTTAGAATAGTTATGTTTATTCTATTCAGAAGTTAGTTCTCAGTAATTCACCCTGTAATGGTGAAACTTCCAAGGGACTGTGTACCCGTTTTCTACTTTTCCTCATCTAGAATCTTAACCCATTTCTGTCTGGCTTAATAGAGCCTGCTGATGGTCCTACAGTCTGTGTTATCTTTCATCCAAGAGTATGGATTTGTGTGTGTGACTGTTTAAGACGGGTTGCTGAGGCATAAATCTCTATAGTTGTGTGCTGGCTGGATGAGGGCAAGCCTGGCCTGCCTGTTGGCCTGCTGTCTCAAGATTTTGTATTAATTCTGCTTTTCTTCGTAGAGGCTCTTTCCCAAGATATGTGAAGTGAAACTGCGCATGCTAGCTGTGATGGGAACTTCTTATGGACCACTTCGTTACAGTCGAACTACACAGGTTCTCAATTTGTCTAGCTGTGTTCTTACTTCCGAGTTTCCCCTATGGGAGAGCTTCGTTTGGACTGGGATATAGGAAGACACACTCTTCACACTGGTGCAAAGAAGGGGGATCTGGAAGTGTGAGTGCTGAAGTAGCACTACTTGAAGCTCAGTAACTCATCTAGCACACTTGCCTTTCCTGGCCTATGGTGGTGAGAAGGAATGTCTGATCCAGGCCTCCTAGAGAGTCATGTTGGGAAGTAGGAATCCAGACGTCTGGAGAACTCTCTGTGTGTGCATGCAAAGGAAGAATTGAGTATTAAAATAAAATTATATTAGTGGATTTTTTAATTAGGTGTTGTCTTGCATGGCCATCTTCAATCACATTTTTTCTCAGCACAAAAATACAAACAAGACTACAACACTTGCACAGATTTTCAGGATTGGTGTGTTGAGAATGGATTGGACAGTTGTGCTCTGGAGGGCAGGAGAAGGTATGAAGAACTGCTTTGGGATATACAGCCATTCTTTCTGCTTTAGGGGTTTTTTAATCAATTGAGAATATATAGTTCTTGGCTCAATTCTTTCTTCTTTGTTAAGTTTGTTGGAACTAGATGATCTTAAGGTCCTTTCCAACCCTAACTATTCTATGATTCTGTATATGTTTCTTGCCTTAGATAATGTGGACTTGTATGGTCTGACACCCGCACAGTGTGACTTTTCATCCGTGCTGCGGCAGTGAGCAAGGGGCCTGACTTGGCCTTCTCACCAGTTTTAAGCCAGTGTGATTCCACTGACCTTACAACAACATTAATTTCTTTACTTTGTGATCTTGATAAACTACTAAATAGTACAGTATTTACAGGAGATATGAATCTGGTCATCAGGTAGTTGTAGGTTCATATAAAATGAAGTCTGTAAGGGAGATATGGATGTCATGCTGAGCTACAACTGAAAATACAACTCTAGGCAGATTTGTTAGAGAGGAAAACTTTTAAGCTGATATTTGAAGACGACGCACATCGTATTTTTTCGTAAGTGCTTATTTAATCTTCTGTGATACTTTGCTTACAGCAGTGCTCTGTTTCTTGCTTAAAGCAAATGATTCAGCTAGTTGTAGTAAAACAGAAAAATGCCTGTGTGTATACTTCTCAGTGCTGATATGTTCTGAATCTAGCTGAATCATCCAGAAGCAATGTATGGCTCCCTTTGTTTAAATTTCTATTTGTTGAACATTATGAGAACTAAAACACATGTATCCCTAAAGCAGTAATAGGTTGAGAAGTGTTTGGTCTACCGTGTCTCCTTTTCATGGTTGCTCTGTGTGTTCTTTGGCTTGAATTTCTATTTGTCATGCATTATCAGTCACAAAAATACGTATGTCCCTGAAGCAATAACAGACCGAGAGCTGCCTGGTCTGATGCACTTCACTTTCACAAGTGCTCGGTGTGTTCTGTACTCTGCTAATTCATCTTGTAACAGGCTCTGTGGCCATTGGGTTTCTAAGTCATGGTACATTTTTCAATACAGATACGAATTAGGGTTACCCATCCTGGGAGCTGGAACCCATACAGTTTGCTTGTGTGCTGTAGAAGCAGTAGGAGCAAGGACGCTACTGCAAGAACAAATATTATTTCATGCTGGTACAAAGAGCTAGAGACACATAACCTTGAACTCATCTTGCCATAAAATGAAGTTATTTAGTTTTATTTTAGTTTTATAGTCTTAAAGCTGAATTACAACAAGCTTACATACGTGCACGTGGTTGTTTTATTTTGCCACGCAGAAGGCTTTCTAACTTTAAATACTGCAATAAATGTCTATAAACTAAAACACAAGAAGTTTCACCCCAACTTGAGGTTGAACTGAATGAGGAAGAACTTTACATTGAAGGTGGCAGAGCCCTGGAACAGGCTGCACAGGGGGGTTGTGGAGTCTCCCTCTCTAGAGACATTCAAAACCTGCCTGCATGCGTTCCTGTGTAACCTGTTCTAGGTGGCCTTGCCTTGGCAGGGGAGTTGGAATGGATGATCTTCAGAGTCCCTTCCAGTCCTAATGATTCTCTGTGTATAGCAAAGTGCCTGTTGTACTGTTGAGAGGTCTGACTTGCACATTGTGAGACCCCATTTGTGTGATGCATCTGTCTTTTGCTATGTAAACATAAGACCAACCTGTAATTCTTGGATTTGTCACTTCCTGGCCACTTGACCTTAAAATGATGGTGGTACTTTGTGCCTTCATTTTTCCTTCTGTAAGGTAGGGCTGATGTTTGCTTGCATTTTCAAAAGGCATTCTTGGACTTCTTAAAAACAAAGAATAATCTGTAAGTCTGTCAGTCATAACCTGTTCAACACTACAGTTTCTGTGAGTGGATTTCGTAGTCTGATTTTCAGTTTCTTGAATAATTTCCTCTAGTCAGATTTCTCCTCTTTCCTTCCTCACTGTGTGCTTGGCCTTTAGACAGGCAGTGCTGTTGGTGCTACTAGTCAGAGAGACCTGGGATCAGGGAGGCCTGATGTTCAGATCTTACTGAAATACTTGTAAATGATTTCTTCAGAGGTATCTCAGTGCAGACTTAACTTCCAGAATGTAATCTGACATGTTGTGTCAGTAGCTATGCTTATTCTTCAATTACTCCCATGAAGCTTTTATGTACAAGCAGTTGGCACAAGAGTCACCACTAAATGGCTTTGATAATTGAAACCTAAGCTTGAGTTTTCTGATATGGTAAATTGAACCATGGCTCAAAGGGTCTGTATGTCTCAGTAATTAAAAAGTTCTTTAAACTGTGAGAGCAATGTAAACTCAGAGTTAGCAGGTGAATGTGGATGTGAACTTAACAGTATTTGAAAGGCAAAGATCATGTTGCACCTGAAGATAATGAGCAATAGACATTTGAAAGCACACACTGCATTGGAAGCACAGTCTGTGGGAAGTTTTTCTAGCTGTTTATGACTGTGGTAGGTCACAAGTATTAAGGAAGGGGATTCTGCTATTAAAGAATTAGTCTTTGGTGGCAGGAAGAGTAGCAGTCTGCTAGAGTAGAGGCTTCTTCCCAACCTCATCTACATATAAACCTGTCATCAATATGTGGATTGTTAAATTTTTGCATGGAAAATACTGTGGGCTTATTTTCTTAGTGCATACCAGTTTAAATGGTACTAACTGGGCAGGTAAGAGTGGATAGTGAGTAATTCAGAGGTGAAGTCACCTACGAGGTGTTTTGTGCTTCATTGCTGGTTCCTAGTGCTTTATTAGAAGCTATCACAAATGGTTTCTTTCCTACTCACAGTGACTCTATTAGTGTTCGGTTTAATGATTCTTCTCCAGTGGGTGATTAATTCTGCCTCCAGATGCTGCCCTCCTGCAGTATCATCAACGGTCCCTACCTTTTGTTTTAGGAAATAAGGAAGAGGATGTAGACCAGAGTTAGTTTTAAAATGTAAATAAAGGTAATTATTTTTTTGAGTAAAAGTATTAAAATTAATTAAATTAATTGAGTAATTTAAAAATTACTCAAAAGTAATTCACTTTTGAGTGAAAATCCAATTATATGTAGTTACATTTTACTGTAATTGATATTTCAATTAGATCTTGCTTTATGAAAACTTACTTTAAAATTGGTGGAATGTGACCAGATTATAGGAAAAAACCAAGATGGGATACAGTAATTGCTTTGTAGGGTTTCTTTGGAAAGAGTGCTGCAAGGATTAGGAGCTCCCTCCCCACACTCGTGTGAGGATCTTCATTTATCCTCAAATATGAGAATTTATTTATAAATTTACCCTGTGAAAGTCATGATGTAAGTGCAAACTTGCAAAGTTTGTAGTTCAGAGAGATCCTGGTTTGAGTTGTTTTTCTTGGTGGTAGCTTGTGCATGGATCTTGTCACTTAAAACTTGAACCTGACCTGAGAATATCTTGTCACTTCGAAAGAGAACATAGCTTCATTTTTAACTGTCAACCTTTCAGTTTTAAGGACAGAATCTGCTTCTTTGTGGAGGCAGATAGGAGTTAAATAAAATTAACAGGAGGTTCTCTGTAGTAACTGGTCCTTGAGAACACAAAAAAGCTGAGTGACTTAGAGACTTGGGACAGAGAACTGAAACAGCATGGTATTTCATTGCCCAGTTAGTCATCTTACAGTGATTTATTGCAACCTGTGCAGTGCAAGTCACAGGAAAAGCAGATTTTATCTTAACAAGGATACTTGCTGCATCTGCATTAAGTAGAATGGGACTGTCAGATACACCATTTTCAATGACAGCCACTAATTCTTGAAATTGCTTGGTTTCACTATTGTCTTATTGGATAGAGGCAGCACAGCAGGGTGCTGGATGAAAGAATCAGTGCAGTGCTCTGAGTTTCAGAAGGGCATTTTAGATACCCATCTTTATTTCCTTTTAATCTTTAGGTTGTCTGGAGTTACCAGGGTCTTGTGCCAATAAATGAGATTTACTGAGGACTTCACAATGTTTGCCCAGCTTTCACTGCATGATGACCCAGAGCTCTTCCTCAGCCCTCCTCTGCTAACATGCCCCGAGAACAAAAACAGGGCAGGAAAGAGCCATTCTGCAAAGGGGCCTCAGGAGCTGTGCTCCTGTCATCTGTGGCTCTCCCATCCATTTGCTCTGAGCACTGTTATTTATAAGGAGATCTGCAAAGTAAACGTTGGAGTGAAGCAACCCTGTTAGCAGAACTGTATCTGTTGTTTGGAAGATGGCTGTCCAGTACAGTGCATCTATAGGACTGCAAGCTTTCAAAAGCTGAAAGCCATGAGAGCAGCATCCCCTGGGTTTTCCTGGGATCTTCAGTCCTCTACCACTCTCTTCCCTTAGGCCTTGAGACTTGCAGCCTTGTTTTTAGGAAGCTCTTTGGAAATCTGTTTCCCTGATAAAAATTAGCAGTAGTTTCTTCCCACCTGCAGCATCCACCCACTCCTCATTAGCTGAGACTTGCCTCAGCTTTTTGTCCCTATGATGTTGGTAATGGAGCGGTTATCAGTTCCTTTTTTCCCTTTAGTGTTTGATAGCTACTGTCTTGGGTTTTTTCCATAAATGCAGCAGCCTCATTCTTCACTTGTAACATCTCCTTTTTGTCAGTTTAAGCAACTGATGGAAGTAAATACATGCCAAAATAGATTAAAGTACCCTTCTATCCCTTGACAGCTTGACTATTACACTTTGAATCCTGCAGTTGCAAGTGCTGATCTAGATTATCACAAGTCATTTCAAGGAGTAAACTTACATGGCCTGAAGAAGTTCAGCGCTGGTTTGTCCCTCTGCTAAAGACAGTGTAGTTCAAGATCCCTGTCCTGATAGTCAAAACCCTTAGATTTAAGGTTTTCCTTGGGAGCTCTTTACCTGGGATTCTGCCATAGGATGTTTTCCTATTGCAGTTATGTTCCACTGGCACCCAGCAGCTATTACTGAAATGGTAGTGGGGAAACTCCAGACCACGGGGAAAAGTGGCATGGAAGCTAGAGATTTAAGCTGAGCTGCTTCTCATAAAACGAAGAAATGTGCAGCACGTGGACTGTAGACTCCAGATGTTGACTCAACCCATGTGCACTTGGAACAACTTTACTCTTTCTAGCATGCAAAGTGTGCATGCCATGGAAGGAGGTGTCTTGAGGAAGAAGTACTATGCTGATTGCCACCAGCACCTGCGGCCTCCAGTACTGCAAATATAGACACCATTTATTTCCCCATATGGTCACAAAATTGTGTTTTATTATCTCAACATGGATCATTTGTGTTTGTAGACATAATCTTGTTTGTGTATAAAACCTCTAGTATGGAAGGAAACTGAGCAGTCACTGTGACTTGTGTATTTTCATTATAATGATAGTTATAGTTACATTACTGTCATGAATGCTACTTGCATTATAATAATATAATTGAAACTTATTTTTTAACATCAAGCCTTAGGCTGTAAAAGGCTTGCAGGGCTCTGGTTTATTTTTTAGAGCAATAGTTATAAAACCATAGAACTGATACCTGTCTTCCTACAAATCATACTGTTTTTGCAGAAGTGGGTAACTAAATGTAGTAATTAATATGAAACTGCAGTTTTCTGCATTGATGTTTGCAATGTATTTACCCCTTGCAAGCACAAAATTACTGGGAATGTTAGCTAGACAGTGAAATGGCTTTCCTGAACAGTGAATGAGCACGTTCAATGTTACTCCAGTTCCTTTCTAAAATACTAAGACTGCAATGAGATTAGTCTTTCTGAATTAGTTTGTTAAATTAATGGCAAGTGGTAGGTAGGAAAATGGATTCTTCTTGTCTTCATCTTAAGCTGCATGTTTGGAGTCGGTTGCTGGACTTTTGGTTAACTCAATGGAACCTAAAGCAGTTTACAGAAAAGTTAACTGGTTTATCTATTTTAATAATTGTGCTTGTAGACAGAGGCACTGTTAAAACTAGATCTTAGCTGAGGATGGCTTTCAGGTCTAAGTTGAAGGCATGCTTTTAGCTGAGCTATAGTTTAGCTACTAACGCTTGTTCATGTTTGTTCCGATAACCACTTCTCTTAGAATTATTGTAAGTTGAAGAATCACTATAGTAGAGCTAGGGAAGAAAAGGTTTATAAACAAAAGTGTGGAGCTGGAAAGGAGTATTCCTTTTATGTGTAGCTTTCAGTCCTCTGAAACTAAAATTTCTCTGCACAGAACATCTTTGCTAATCCATGGATCATTCAACTGTTGTTCTGGGAGGTTTTGTGTGTGGGTGATTGTTTTGTTTTTTCTTACCCTGTAAAGGTTGTATGGTGTTCAGAATGCTGGCTTTCTAGTATATATGAATGGTTATGCAGATGAGTCCTGGCCCATTGTAAACCCATGCTTCCCTTCTGGAAATTGCTGTTTGCTGGCTAGGTCAGCAGAAAGAGCTGGATGGCTGCTCCTTTGACATTCAGTTAGTGCTTGTTGTGATCTCATCCCTTAGCACAAGTCTGTGTCAACCACCAGATCAGGAGTCTCGAATGGGAAACGGGGTATGAGATACGGATATGCATCCTGTTATGCTGCTTTGGTGGAAGGGGAGGAACCACTGGCTGGAGAAGCAACTCCTTATCTTTGGCTGTGACTGCCTCAGGATTTGGCCAAGTTCATCTGCCTGTTTTTCCTAGGTGTAAGCAAGCAGCATGTATAGCGCATAGCCTGCATGTGCTAAAGAATATCAACAGCAAAGCACTGCTTACATCAATGACTATTTATTTAAACTAAAAGCTTCCTTTTAAAAGTAGATTAAGTAGTGTTTGTCTCACCTGTTTATACAAGCTGTCATAAAGAAAGCTGCTATGGTGTATTTATCATTTTCAAGTGAAAGAAAAATGAAATGCTCATTTTCTGAAGTGAGAAGTTTTGTGACATGTTAAAAGTAAAGGTTTCATTGAGTAGTATAAATGATAGAATTGTATCATAGAATCATAGAATGGTTTGGGTTGGAAGGGATCTTAAAGATCATCCAGTTCCAAACTGCCTGCCATGGGTAGGGGCACCTTCCACTAGACCTGGTAGCTCAAAGCCCAGGTATGGGGCAGACACAGCTTCTCTGGGCAACCTGTTCTGGTGCCTCACTGCCCTCATAGTAAAGAATTTCTTCCTAATGTCCAATCTAAATCTCACCTCTGTCAGTTTAAAGTCATTCCCCCTTGTCCTATCCCTACATGCAAATGTCCCTATTCAGCTTTCCAGTACTCCTTAGGTACTGTAAGGTGGCTCTATGGTCTCCCCGAAGCCTTCTCTTCTCCAGGCTGAAAAAGCCAGACTCTGTTAGTCCGTCTCCATAGGAGAGATGCTCCAGCCCTTAGATAAAAAATCTGTGCTGCTTCACCCTCACAATGGAAGACCTTCTGCAGCTTGTCAGTTCACAGAATCTTTGCAGATAGTTCATGTTCAAAATTAATTCAGAAAGAAAACAAATTAGGATTTTTTTACTAGTTGCTTTCAGTAGCTTTTAATCACTTTTAGGGCCGATTGTTAATCTTGTGTTGTTATCATGGTTCAGAAGTGCACTTTTTCACAGTTCCTGGTACCTTTCAAGCAGATTTGCTATGCATACCCAACATTGAAATTCAGTAGCAAATTCAGTATTGAAAATTAGTGATATTCCCTCCTCTTCATAGCTCTGCACACATAAACGCATACTTTTTTGAGAAAGAGTTTTTTCTATTCCAGTTTTCCAAAAAATGCTGTTCCAGAAGTAATTCATCTGCTCCTGTCTGGATCACTTTAGAAAAAGGAGCAAATCCATTTCAGTGTTGAAAGGTGCTAAGTGATAGCTGTGTAGGTGACCCGACAAACGACTCCTAAACTCTTTTGTTTATTAAGAATGTAAGTGTAGGTTAGCAGCCAATTACTTTGCTTATATGTTTTAAAGAAACTGTCACTGATGAGTTAGCATGCTAAATGACCAGTTCAATTCCTACATTTTTATGATGCTGCCTGCTGGCTGGATTTCTTTTAGGGATCATCCTAATGAATGTTTTGAAGTAACCTGAACCAGGGTAAATCTTAAAGCTAGACCTGTGGATAGATTGGAGCAGCTTGAAGGGAGTAACTTGTTTTAAACATTCTAGCTTTGCGAAATGGGATTTACAGCCGTGAACTACAAGGACAGGTTCCCATTATGGCACGCTGTGAGAAGGAGGCCCCTCAGTAGGATACCCAGCATCTAGGGCAGCTGAGTGGGGAGATGTCTGACTGGGTGTTTCACAACCTGCAGTAAAAGGAATGTATGCTGGCCATAAAGAAAGGCTGAATATGGGTAATTCTGCTTGCTGTGAAGTGTAAAATGTGACCTGACATCTGTAGTGCTAGGCATGCTGTTGTGCTTTGGACAGTAGTGAAGATCTTTGCTTTAAATTTTCTGGATATTTAGCTTGATTATGTTGTGTCTGGTTAATTAAATCCCATTCTCTCCTGACTTTGCTACTCAAAATAAATTTCCTCTTAACATGTTTTTGGATTACTGTAACCTTGAGTAATCTGAAAATAACTTTGGATAGAAAAAGTGGTTGTTTCAAAAATTCTCCTCACAAAATGGGCTGTTCTATGTATAGTACTAACGTTGAAGCTGAGGTCAAATCGGACCCCACAGTTAAAGTGGTTCTAACAGTTATAAATAGTTACTTTCATCTGACCTTAAAAACTTCCTCAGTTCTGTTTGCTTTCATGTAGGAACTCTTTTGGTTCCTACTGCTTGATAAATTTCCCAGGAAAGAAACATTTTTCCCCCTTTAGCTCTCCTGCTTATGCTTTTGGTGTCCACGGATTGGAACATTTTGTATCCACCTCTACATTGGGATGTGATAGAGCTGAATGCTTGCAGTTTTCTGGCTGTGGGTAGCATTTTCTATTTGCTGCACTTGTGGTATTAAAGATTCCTGTAATTTTTTTGTATGTTTTCAAGTTTTTGCTAAATGAAGTTTTCTTTTACTAAACTGAGTAAAAACTAAGTTATTTTAAGAAACTTTCACACTCTAGCTTGTACATGGTAGATTCTTGTCTATCTTGCCTCCTGCCTTGCTTCCTTGCTTTTTCCTGTTGCATAACCATCCAGTTTCCAGATTAAAAAGATTCATTGCCTTGCAGAATTTCAGTGCAGGAAAATAAGTACTGTGATAAATAAGCCCTTCTTGATTACTCAATTTGTTGAATATTCATGTCTCTCTACTATGATATGTGGTTTCTTTATGCTCTTCTTGCAAGATACTGCCCTGGAGATATCAGAGAAAGGTCTTAACACTCTCATTACACAGGGATTGTACTCTGTGTAAGGATCTTCATTTTTCATGAGCTGGGTTTGCATCTGTATCTTTCAATCAAGTGCAAGTTTGAAACTGGAAATGCAGTTCACAAAGGCTAATGCTATCTTTCTGAGAGTGTTGCATTTACAGTGTGACTGTAGTGATTGTTTCTAGTGGACACAATTCAAGGTTTTTTTAGTCAAAGAAAGATTCTGTGTTCCTGATCTTTATTGCTGCATACAACAGTGAAAAACTTTCTTGTGGTCAACAGAGGGAATTATTCATCCAGGCTCCTTAAGATAGGATTGTTCTATAAATTTGGAACAGTATAATTTAGAGAGGTGCTTAATTTATTTTTCTTCAGATTTTTCTTGTCCTTGGATTCCTTCACAGTTGGATGCCGCATAGTAACAGGGTTTTGGCACTAATTGTAATATTGCTCACTATTGTTTGAGCTGGTGGCTAGATAGGAACATAAAGATCTGCAATTACTTAGTGTATTAGATGTTCAGCAGTGTACAGATTCTTTAACTATGATGAACCATCTCTCTCTGATTTATTAAATTGGTTTTTAAAGAAAATACAAGACTTTAATGAAGTCTGCTGATGTTGGACCCCCATTCTCAAGGAGATGCACCTAAATCTGCCTCTTAACTGTGATTTATATTCTCACAAAGCAATGTGGTTTTAGTGCTAGTGGTTTGTCCCATTGCTGTTACGTATCTCAGCTCTGCTGTAGCACAGTACAGTTGTGCCACTGCTAAGAAATGGACTTCTACTAATCTGATATAGGGGAGAGATTGAAATGGGAAGTGTGGTGCCAATCATCCTTGAAATGACTTTCAGTAACCAGTTATAAACTGCTGATATTCCTTTTGCTAAGTGCATGCAGTGGGTGGGGAGCCTAGGTAATAGAGGGGACTTGAGCTTTCCCCTAATGTTCACACGCAAAACCAAGCTGTGTCAATGACAATTTTAGCTTTATTTGCTAGGGGAGTGGTTAGTGTACTAGAACAGTGTTCAAATGTACTGCTTTCTCAAGTATTTCCTATTAACGTGTTTAATAAGGCACTCTAATATCCCCTTAGGCTGAGTGTCATTACTGAAGTGTTAACTCTAAGAGCAGAAAAGAACTTTACAAGACTATGAAAAGGCTTAATTTTCATTTAGGTTAAGCCATGTAATTAAAATACGTTGTGGAGTTGTCTGTAGAACAGACGTGGCTGATTGTTGGCAGCCACCAGCACCTCCTGTGTTTGTGAATGCTAATGGTCTTTTAAAATAAATATCCTTTGCAGTTAAAATGTACCCATTCTATCAATGATAGACATTCTTCTCCTCGCAAAGTGCTTAAATGGATTCTTCTTTGGATTGACAGTAAAGAATATGCAATTATTGTGGAACTCGTCACTTTCAAAAAGTTAATCAGTATGTTGCCCTTACCCTCTTGAGCATTACTACTCAGATGTGAGCAGCGTTCCAAAATTATCGGTTGGCAAGAATGCCGTTTTTGTCACAAGTCAAATAAAAACCTTGGAGCATAATTTGTGGGAACACGACCGGAAGAAAATACTTGATGAAAGTCTCTTTCTCTGTATAATCTGATGTACTTCTGGGATCAATAGTGTTTCAAGGCACTAAATTTAGGTTGCATGTCCAATATCCAAGATATAAGAAATTTATCAGATTTCCTGTAAAGTTGCTGGAAGAAAGCATTAGCCTAGTGTTCAGCTGTGCCTTGGCAAATTTCCTTCTGTTCCTGTGTGGAATTTACTATTTAATTAAAAAAACCCATCAAACCAAAAAAAAACCCAAAAGCCAAACAACAACCAAGCCTTAAATTCATATTCAAACTTTCTCATAGCATAACAGCCTCTATTAAGTTGTTTATTAATATTTAATTCCCGATTCTCTGTGCCGTATACTTGCTGCTTCATCAGGTTGCCTCCACAAATCCTCCTCCGCCTGTGGAATCATTTGCTAAAGCTGCTTGGAATCCTTGCAAGTAGAGCAAACCACTATGCACAGCTTCTTAATTAAGTGAACTTTAAAGTTGGTTGCATTAAAGTTTAACATTTAATGGAAATTTGCTCTTACAAGTTCATTCTAAGATACGTGAAGAAACAAAACTATTACCTTGGTTAAGTATCTCAGTACAGCTTTATATGTTAGTGAAGAATGCCTCATTCCCAGGAGTATCCTCCTGAAAGGAGGTGTTTTAGTAATTCCTGTTTCTGCCTGTTCATTCGGAACTCCTAAAAATACATATTTCTGTAATAAGCTGTGAATGTTCTTTGTAGTTAATAGAGATGATTGCTCGGTGATTGTGCTCTGAAATAGAATCAAGGATATCTTTGTGTTTGGTTTTTTCTTTGGTGATTATTTCACATCCTGATTTTAGTTTCCAGTTGGACAGTCTCAAGTCCCATGGCAGTTCTTCATTATCACTGATGGCTTTCTACGATGGGGCTGGTGGTCTTCTCTGATGGAGCTGCAGAACTGATGGACAGGGGTAGAGCCTGGTATGATGTCATCTACCTGCACTTGTGCAAAGTGTTTGATACTGTCCCGCATGCTCCATCGCTGGCGGTGTTCAAGGCTAGACTGGACATAGCCTTGGGTGGCATAGTTTATTGTGAGGTGTCCCTGCCCATGGCAGGGGGTTTGGAACTAGATGATCTTAAGGTCCTTTCCAACCCTAACTATTTTATGATTCTATGACATCCTTTTCTCTAAGTTGGAGAGACATCAATTTAATAGGTGGACCACTCGGTGAATAAAGAACTGGCTGGATGGCCGCATGCAAAGAGTTGTGGTCAATGGCTCAATGTCCATCTGGAGACCAGTAACGAGTGGTGTCCCTCAGGGATCGGTGTTGGGACCGGTCTTGTTCAACATCTTTGTTGGTGACATGGACAGTGGGATTGAGTGCGCCCTCAGCAGTTTTGCCAATGACACAAAGCTGTGTGGTTCGGTTGATATGTTGGAGGGAAGGAATACCATCCAGAGGGACCTTGATACACTTGTGAGGTGGGCTGATGCCAACCTGATGAAGTTTAACCATGCCAAGTGCAAGGTCCTCCACCTGGGTCGGAGCAATCCCGTGCACAGCTCCAGGTTGGGCAGAGAAGAGATTCAGAGCAGCCCTGCAGAGAAGGACTTGGGGGTGTTGGTTGATGAAAAAATGAACATGAGCCGGCTTCAGTGTGTGCTTGCAGCCCAGAAAGCCAACCGTATCCTGGGCTGCATCAAAAGGAGCGTGACCAGCAGGTCGAGGGAGGTGATCCTGCCCCTCTCCTCTGCTCTTGTGAGACCTCACTTGGAATATTGTGTGCAGTTCTGGTGTCCTCAACATAAAAAGGACATGGAACTGTTGGAACAAGTGCAAAGGAGGGCCAGGAGGATGATGAGGGGACTGGAGCACCTCCCATATGAAGATACGCTGAGAAAGTTGGGTCTGTTCAGCCTGGAGAAGAGAAGACTGCATGGAGACCTCATAGCAGCCTTCCAATATCCGAAGCAGGCTTATAAGGATGCTGGGAAGGGACTCTTCATTAGAGACTGTAGTGATAGGACAAGGGGTAATGTATTAAAACTTAAACTAGGGAAAGTTTAGATTGGATAGAAAGAGGAAGTTCTTTACAGCAAGGGTGGTGAGATACTGGAATGGGTTGCCCAGGGAAGTTGTGAATGCTCCATCGCTGGTGGTGTTCAAGGGCAGGTTGACAGAGATTTGGGTGACATAGTTTAGTGTGAGGTGTCCCTGCCCATGGCAGGGGGTTTGGAACTAGATGATCTTAAGGTCCTTTCCAACCCTAACTATTCTGTGATTCTATGATCATAGAGAGTCCTGCCTAGGGGCCAGTATAGGCTTTTGAACTCATTCTGAACTGTTCAAGGGAGCTAAGTGGTACAGATCCTATAATGGCCAGATGGATATCCTTAGCTGGTTGCATTCCCTGTTTTACCTGCTGTTGATGCAAAGGGTCAGCGTGAGCTGGACAGAAGGGAGAGAACCACACCACCTCCTAGGCATGTCTCCTTAGCGTTTCTAGTTACCATCAGTCCTCTTTATTCCTAAGTGTGCAAGGTTGATTGCAATGGGTAAGGTTTTTTTAAAGTTATGCCTGAACCTTTTGGGTAGGAATCTAAACAGCAACAACAAAAATTTGCGAGGAATCCTTCCCAGTGTTTCTGCTGATGCTGACACTGGTTATTGGTTGACACCAGTGAAATGAGCAATGCTTACATCCTGGCTACGTTAGGGCCTTTTTTTATTATGCTAGTAGTAAAAGTGCATCTCGTTCAATATCCCGTCTCCAGCTTTTGTTGCTCCTGTGTTTTTATGATGCACCTTCCCTCATGTCTGCTAGAGACGACTGAAGCTGTAGTGGAATTCCTGGTCTTTACAGAACACGTTTCTGTCTGTCTGACCTTAAAAAAGTCTTTAAAAATATTCCATATCCCTAGTTCCATATTCCCCAATGCTTCTTATAAACAAGAACTAGGTTTCCTTCTTTAGTCCTTTTGTTTTGCTACCTTAATCTCATTTCTTAAAATCTGTTTTTAAGTCTCCTAATGATCATAGGATTTCTCCTTCATGACATGCTTATCTCTCCTGTGAGTGGGTTTGTTGACTTCAGTCCTGAACTTCTTATATACTACTTTATAATGCTTACATATTCACACTGAAAGTACCTTTCTTGGAGGTAATGTGTTTCTAAGATGCCTTTTCACACCTGCTTTCTATTGATTGTCTTAAAATTGAGCTGTGCACTCTTGTCTCTGCTTTCCAATGGAAAGTCTGCAGATGATAGTAGCAGTTCTAATAATTACTCTCCTAAGTGATCTTGGAAGTGAAAAAACATTAAATATGATTATTTCAGTCCATCCTGTCTTCTAATGCTTCCCGTATAATAATTAGATGCATCTTGTCATCTGAATTTAAGGAACATTCTATTATATTTTTTTTGAACTATATTCTTTAATGAGGGCAGAAGGTTAATGCCTTGGTTACTCAAGTGGATAAAGACTGGGCTTACCTGATCTCTTGTCTCAGATTTCATAGCTTTGGTGCACAATATAGAGCTTAACGTTTCTCTGACAGATTTCCAGTTAATTTGTTTCATTTTCTTTTCCTCATGCCTTGTCACTTATCAGCTTTATTAGGTAGCAACATATTTGCCTGCAGCAAGAAGGTTTTTTTTGGTGTGAGCAGTTTAACAGTGAAAGCATGTTATAAAATGTCATCTAAGTGTAAACGAAAGCATTCTCATATGAAAGATTAATGCAAGATTCCATTGCAGCCATATTTATTTTGCTAGGAAAGCTGTTCTTTGTTTTCAAATTTCTTTAATATCTAGCTATTAAAATAACTAAATAATGAATACTGGTTATGTGTTTTAGAGATTTTTATAGTTGATTAGCATTTAATGCCTTGCATCCAACTGTGCCTTTTCACAAGAACTTACTCTCTGATGTTCTCCTGTGTCTTAAATTGAGGAGAAAAATCTGGAGAACATTGATGCGTTCTAAGGCAATTGAAAGCAACTATGTAATTTCAATAACATTATAGAATCTTAGCCATTATTTCCTTAAAGTGGTATGATTTTTTCCTTATTTTGATCTCTTTCAGAAAAGCTTACTCCTAGTGATTTTTTTAGAAAGAACTTTGCTTTTGTGTGTGAATACTTCCTGGATGGCAGCCAGACAAACTGGGGAGGCTTTCCTTATTACCTCCTCCCATTTCCCAAAGCCTCCTGCCACACTCTGTTTCAGACTTGGAGTAGCAAAGCATATGTTTTGATATCTAAATGATAGCTGGAATATGTAACATAATTTTTCATCTGAGCTGAGGTTTTTGTTTTGATGTTTTGAACCTATAGGTTTTGGGAATCATAGTAGGGGAAGTAAGGTCTGAGTACAAAGCCAAAAAGGCTGGTTTTGAGAGCAACATTGTCAAAAGTTTCAGGTGAGAAAGCTGACACAGAAGCTGCAGAATCACAGAATCATTTTGATTGGAGATCCACCTATGGAGATGGTCAAGACCCATCTGCACTTATTCCTGGGTTACCTGCTCTAGCTGACCTTGCTTGAACAGGGGTTGAACTAGATGACCTCCAAATATCCCTGTGAATCTAAAGGATTCTGTTTGATTGTGAACTAATACTCCAGCTCTTTAGGTTTTCCTGAGAAATCATGTCCTGTTCATTGCAGGTTTGATAATAGATAATTTCAACTATTGTATTAATACCAACTGAATAGCTGGTATCATTGGCTAGCTTGTGACAGGACTGTTGAGGTGTGCAGGCTTCCCCTTTCTCTGCTAATTCCTGTAGTCTTAACTTTGTGGCAAGAACACAGCAAAACCTTAATCTCCTGCTACATGGTGCCTCTTGTTCGCGACAAACACATTTTAACTTTCATGCTACCCTTATGTTACAGCAACAGGCTTTAGTTTCACCTGTAAATGCCAAGCGTTGTGTTAGCCAGGGCTAGTGGTGATTCTATCAGTGTCTCAGGACTGATGGTGTGCGCTGAACATTGGCCATAGCTGCTGATCTGATCAGTGGCGTGGCTCTGCTTTCTGGATGCCCGACAAGCAGATCTGGAAGTCGTGAATGCTTCATCGCTGGCAGTATTCAAGGCCAGGTTGGACAGAGCCTTGGGTGGCATGGTTTAGTGGGAGGTGTCCCTGCCCATGGCAGGGGGGGTGGAACTAGATGATCTTAAGGTCCTTTCCAACCCTAACTATGCTATGATTCTATGATTCTGTGTCTTGAACAAGATTTCTCTGCAGATCCTGTGTAAAATCAGCCTTCATTAACAGTTTAATGGGGGGAAAAAAGTAAGTTTTTTACAGAGCACATGTTGGTTTTGGTTGTGCACATCTTTCTAACTGCTTTCCAGTAAAATCCACATATTTCTAACTGCTTTCCAGTAAAATCCGGATATTCTTGGGACTGTGTTATTTTAGTATAGCTTTTAATGAGGACTGACCTTCAGTAGCTTTCAGTAGAGAAAGATGTAAGGTCAGTTTTCTCATTGTGTCTCCTGAAAGACAGAAACACAACTATATTTTTCTTCCCTGCCATTTATTGCAAGACCTTGTTCTATTTCTATACCTGTCAGCTTCGTGTTGGAGCACTTGGTCTCTTCATTCCTGCTGCTCTGCATTCAACCATCTTTTCTCATTTCCATGTTACACTTGCAAACAGCAGGGGAAGTTTTTTTGGGGCAAATGACAAAATAGCCACTGGCAAGCAGACTTTGTTCCCCCGTCTTTGAGTTCCCATGGCTTTTTTAGTGATGATTATTCTAAATAGAGTAACAGAGAGCCAAAGAATGAATGGCCTCTAAGAAAACCCTTCAGAGATCTGGTGCATTGAGGCATGGATTCCAAAGCTGGTGGTTATCAGAAGCTTGTTTAGGGTGTAGCAGGGGAATTACTCTATGCTTGTTTTTCTGCTGAGCCTTTCCTAGGCCTCCATTGTCCATCACATGCAGAGAAGGTGACACCAGGCTTTGTGCCTGGCCCCGTGGAGCTGAGTGTCCTGCCAGGCCAGTCCTGGCAGTGGGAAGATGGCCATGAGGTGTGAGGTGGCATGCCAGAGGCAGAGGGTAGGTCAGGGAGTGGGACGGCCGGGCCTCCCCATGCCAGGGCTGTCGCCATTGTAAGGTCCTTCCTTTCCACTCGGCGTGAGCTGCTGCCTGCTGTGGCTCCTCAGAAAGCGGACCTGCTGCTGTGATTTCCCATAAAGGCTTTTCCTCATACGTGTGTTATGTCCATCACTTTGATTGTAATTAGTTCAAATGCTGATGTGAAGGGTGCAAGAGAAGTATCCCTAATGGCGGACTGTGTTTGAAAATTTGTCCCTCTGTCAAGCACACAGCGGGCTGTGTGAGTGCTTTCTTCCATGGTGCATTCTGGTTGGCTTTGAGAAATGGTTGAATAAATTCTTAATGATTTTGTTTTTCCCTGACGCTTTTCTGTGGTTTTATTATTCCATGTGGGTTGCTCAGTCGGTCAGAGGAGGAGGAGGAGGAGGCATTAGTGTGTCCTGGGAGGCTCTGCCGGGAACTGGGTTGTCACGCTGAGAGGCTGCTGTGAGTGTTTACCTCTCGTCACAGCAGATCTGCTGATGCCATTTGATTATTAAGCAATCTGTATTCCTCGCTCAGGCTTTTGGAGGCTCCCAGCAGTTTTAACCTTGTTACTAAAGGTGATTTTGTGCTCTTAGTTGGTGAGTCAGGCAGCAAGGCACTGGCCGAAGCCATTTTGTGACAAAGCCTTTCTGTCGTGACATGAGCTGGGAACTGTCGCTGTGCTTCAGGAGCCACATGCACACCCTTAGGTGACCCCATTTCTTGCTGGGGGTGTGGCACTGGTCTGTGCTGTCATGGGGCTGTTGGTGTGTGGACCCACTAGAGATGCCCTAAGCTGGAAGGTGTGATGTCTCTGCTGGTGCTTGCCCGTACCCAAGTTGTATGTCAGCTGGCTTCAGCTGAAATGTGTTTTTGTGTGTGTGCCACCAAGGTACTGCTAGTTTTAACTACAAAAGAGATTGCTGTTGCTTGGCACTGTCGGTTCTCTTAAGAAAATAGGGATATAAATTTTGTTTAAATGGTGTGACTTTGTTGGTGAATTTGGACCACCAAAGCATGTACTGCACCCAGCTCTGCTCTTTGTATGCTGTTGAACTCCTGTTCTTACAGTCTGTGTGTGTGAGCGTGCTTCTGTGTGTGCTCCTCATGGGCGTTTCTCTCTTTTGCACAAATGGCTCATGTGGAGCCATCACATATGTCCTGGTTTCATCTGGGACAGAGTTATTTTTCTTCCTAGTAGCTGATGCAGTGCTGTGTTTTGTCTTCAGTCTGACAACAATGCTGACAACACACCGATGGTTTAGTTGTTGCTAAGTAATGCTTATCCCTATCAAGGTCTTTTCAGTCTCTCATGCTCTGCCAGTGAGGAGGGCACAAGAAGCCAGGAGGAAGCAGAGACAGGACACCTGACCCAAACTACCCAAAGCGGTATTCCATATTACAGCATGTCATGCCCAGTCTATAAACTGGGGAGAGTGATCCCTACCCAAAGTGGTATTCCATACTACAGCACGTCATGCCCAGTCTATAAACTGGGGAGAGTGATCCAGAAGGTCCAGGTTGCTGCTCAGGTCAGGCTGAGTATTGGTCAGTGGATGGTGAGCAATTGTATTGTGCATCACTTGGGTTTATTTTTTTACTTTCTCCTTTTAGTTTTATATTTTCTTCCCCTGTTATTTCCATTATTATTATTATTGCTATTATTGTTATTATCATTAGTCTTATATTATACTTTAGTTATTAAACTGTTCTTATGTCAATTCATGGGGTTTACATTCTTCTGATTCTGCTCCCCATCCTGCACAGGGTGGGTAAAGGCAGGGTGAGCAAGTGGCTGTGTGGTGCTGAGTTACCAGCTGGGTCTAAATCACAACAGCATATTTCATAGGAAATACTGCCAGTGCATGACAGAATAAAAGGCAGCTGTGCTTTAGCTTCAGTCCTTGCTTCCTTACGGCAGTAAGAGTTGTTAGCACTGCGTATGAAATGCTTTTAAACATTTAAAAAACTCTAGAAACAATCTGTTCTATACAACAATAATGAAATTACATGGTAATAATAATAGGGATAATAATGCTTGGCCATGCTTTTTCTTGGAGGTGGAAACCATGCTAAAGTTCTGTTTAAACCCAGAGCTGTGAACACTTGGCATCTTCAGTCACTTTGACTCACTGGTGCTTTCTTGGATCACAGCATCTCCTTGTTTCACAACTATAAATATATTTAGGCTTTTTAATAATTTTAGTATACGTGCCATGTGAATTGAAGAGTGTTATTTGTTTTTTCATTACATCAAACCTTGAACTGTATTGCAAATACAGCCAATAGCAACCAGAGTGTGTCTGCCCATTTGCTCTGGGTATGTCTCTTGCATTAGGTGTATTTTCTTTCTTCTTCTGGAACCTGAAAATCAAATTCTTCTAGCTTGTTACTTTTAAATGTGTGCTGATTTTGGCTGGGATAGAATTAATTTTGTAAATCATGGGTCCTAATTTTAATCCAAAGCATAGTTCATATTAACTACTATGAAGAAAATTAACTGTATCCCAGACCAAGCCAGCACATTCTCCACCCCTTATTCCATACCATTTACATCATGCTCAGGTCCTACACGATCCAACACAATTTTATTACCCACCACCACCCTTCCTATGCTTTACACAGATATCATTCCCTTATTTTGTGGATCATCCCTGTGAAATAACTGTAAAATGTCCATAAATGTCCACTGAGTTCATTTAGTCTGTGACTTTGGGCTCTGTCTGTTGTGGTGGTCACTCAGGGCAGGAGAGGTGATGTTGCATGGAGTTACTGGGCACCAAAGCCAGGTCAGGTTCAGCCACTTCTTCTCATGCCCTGTTGTGGTTTAACCCCAGCCAGGAATGCAGCCCCACACAGCTTCTCTCTCACTTTTCCCTAGTGGGATGGGGGAGAGAATCAGAAGAGTAAAAGTGAGAAAACTCATGGGTTGAGGTAAAGGCAGTTTAACAGGTAAAGCAAGAGCTGCACAAGCAATGCAAAACCAGGTATTCATTCACCACTTCCCATGGGCAGGCAGGTGTTCAGCCATCTCCAGGACAGTGGGGCTCCATCACACATAATGGTTAGTTGGGAAGACAAATGCCATCACTGTTCCACCTTCCTTCTTCTTCCCCAGCTTTATACGTGAGCATGACTCCATATGGTGTGGGATATCCCTGGGGTCAATTGGGGTCAGCTGTCCCGGCTGTGTCCCCTTCCAGCTCCTTGTGCACCCCCAGCCTGCTCGCTGGAGGAGCAGAAAAGGCCTTGGCTCTGTGTAAGCACTGCTCAGCGTTAGCTTAAACACCCCTGTGTTATCAGCAATGTTTCCAGCATAAATCCAGACCACAGCCTCATACTACTACTGTGAAGAAAATTAACTCTACTCCAGCCCAAAACCAGCACAAAATGGTCTATTTTATGATGAAAAGGAGATATAGTATCTTTTTCTATTTTATAATTGTTATTGAATTTATTTTTGTAGGTGTAGCATCTATGACTGTGCCAGTGTACATTGCAGAAGTTGCTCCGCCACACTTAAGAGGCAGATTAGTCACCATTAACACTCTGTTCATCACTGGAGGGCAGTTTTTTGCAAGTGTCATTGATGGAGCCTTCAGCTACCTCGCGAAGGATGGATGGAGGTTTGTGAGTCTTCCTTGCTAAAAGTAAAGCTGGTGGGGTTGTGATTTGGTTGACAGCTGTTATAATTCTTGTTGGTAAAATAGAATTTATGTAAAAAGTGGTTAAGTTGTATACTGAAATGGAATTTTAGTAATTAAGTCTCCATAAATGATATCTGTACTGCTTTCACTTAGGCTTAATATTCATGGTATGCTTAGGTGTTTTGACTTTACTAAACTTTAAAATGGATGAGCAATAAATATGCCTCAACAAACTTGAATGGTTGACATATTTATGAAAGTAACTTGCCTCTTGCATTTAGAATAATTACACGGTGATTTTTCAGAAAGCGAATTTCCAGGAAGAGTGATGCTCTATTTGCAAAATAGTGGTGTATGTTGACTATTCTTAAACTGAGCACAGAATTGACGGATATTGTAGCATGACTTCGCAGTTAAAAGCTTAGGTTATAGAATATATGAATCTATTTTATTCTACCTTCTGGATATTATGTTCTTCCTGGAGACAATGCTAAGTGATTCTGGACTGTACCCGTATACCTACTGTATTTATAGTGGTGTGTCATTTGAGAGAGATGAGAAATCTCAGTGGCTCTCTATTTTACTTGCTGACTTGAAAAAATAATTAACAGAAATGTGTAGGAGGAATAACTTACACTGTACATTCTAACTTCTGGGAACTTGTGCTTAATTATGTGTGCTCTTGTCTTCAAACACTCTTGGGAAAGGGACACATGTTGTAGGGCCTTTGATTTCTGTTGCTGCAGCCTGGAGTAATTTTGCTATTTGAAAATCTTAACTTGAAGGATCCCACCCGCAAAACCTTGCAAGTTAAATATCCTGTTCTCTGGCTTGTAATGGAGCTAAATAGCTCCATTTTTAGGTGCACTGTCATTGGAGGTTTAAGTTAGGAGTAATTAATTTGGGACTTAGTACATAGAAGAACTTGGAAGCTGATCTTTCTGTAACATGTAAAGAAATACACATTAAAACATTAAATTTGCATTAAAATAAGAATTTAGTGTTTTCTTAATTAGTCTGTGCTTTAATCTGTGTATGTTTGAAGATTCTGGAATTTTGAGGGTTTTCATTTTTGTCCATGGAATTGTTTCTTTTGCCTCTTTTATAAGAAGATGTAATATTTTGATCTTAAAAAATAGTCACTTAATGATGATTTAGTTTAATTTTAATGTAATTTTAAGTTCTGGCTTTGCTTTATGCTTTCTGAAAATGCATTGGTTACCTTGGCTCAAATACGAATAGCATTTTGCATTTTTACGTGAAGCTTTTCATGACCTTTTTATTGTAGTGCATTTGCATTCTCTGGCAGGCTATGTGTCCTGGAGAATTGAGAAACAGCCTTCACTGAAAGAAAACCTTAGTTTTGTAGGATTGCTAGTCCCTTTCTGCAGGTGAAGAAATTTCAATTTTGAGGAAAGTTAATGGCATGCAGTAATGCTTTTCTAAGTAAAATACAAACTGAAGTATTTGATACCTGATACCAATTATTCAGTAGTTGCTTCATTATTTTTAATTATCTTTTAGCCTAAATAATTTGTGAATGTAATGGCCCCTTGTGCATGGGGCTGGGTGAGAGGAATGGACAAGATATTTATTTAGAAGTGGAGCTCTGGGTCCCTGCTGCTGTTAGAGACATTGTGCACTTTCTGTTTAGGCAGTTTTTTTGATTTCCGTTTACTTCAGCGGGCAGGGCTTCAGCTGGGAGAAGCTTTTGTGGATGTATATCTGTTGGGGTTTTTTTCCCTATTAGTGCCCTGACACATAGGAGGTAAAGATGTGTTCGTTGCCTGTGTGTTTCGGTAAATACTAGCACACTGGAAGAAAAATGCAAGCTAACAAAGTATCTGTCAGCTATTGATCTTATTGGCCTGGTGGGTTTTGTTGAATTGTTCAGGTAAACTAAGGTACTCCCTAGCTTGAGTTTTTGTAGCACAAAAGCAGACTTCTGGACTTCTTAGGAAAAGATAAACATTGTGATACAGAATGTATCAGTTTTCAAATCAAGCAGTGACACACTGACAAATACATTTGTGGGTAAATGATTATTTAAGGGAAAAATATCATTCTGGTTTGTTACACACATGCAAGTTACCATCTTTTGATATGTTACTTTGTAAATATATTTAGCTAAAGTAGAAGATTAGGTGGAAGGCAATAATTATTGTCAAATGTAGATTTCATCTTTGTGTAAAACAGTGATGCCACTGTACCTTAGATAGGCTCCACCCACTGAAATACTGCATAACTTCTCTGAGGACTTCCACATTGGTGTAGCTTCTTCTGCTTAGAACAAAAAACCGTCTATTCTGGCATAATTCAGGCCTTTAACCTAGCTGAACTAAAAAAAATTGGAAGTAAAATCTAGAACGTGTGGATTGAGTAAGACAAAGAGGTTTGATCAGAGCTATGTGAGATGCTGGCTTTTGAAAATCTCCAACAATGGACATGTCAATTTTCAAGACAGCTTGTTCAGATGTTCAGTTACTCCTACTGTGAAGAATTGTTTCCCCTCATTCTTTGATCTGAGCTTTCCTGTTGCAACTTGTGACTGGTGGCTGTTGTCCTTTCACAGTGCACATAAGAGAAGAATCTTTTTCCATCTTCTTTATGAGCTCCTTTTCAGTTATGAAAGATGCAATTAGATCTCATCTTGATCATCTCTTTTCTGGGCTGCACAAACCCAGTTCTCTCAGCCTCTTCTTCTATGCTATACACTACAGTTGTGTGACTATCTTAGTGATCCATTGCTTCCTGGTTTATAGCTTTCTCTCACATTGGTGGTCCCACTCTTCCAGATTCAGCATGGTGTGTTGAGTAGTGAGGAGCAATTGTTACTTGCAGCCTGATGGCTCATGCTGGATAACTTTTGTTTTTAGTAGTGTTCCGCTGGATTGAGTGAAGTAAAACCACTGATGATTCACTGGGCAGAAGATGAGGGTGTGGTAGCGGTGAACTATCCAAGGATTCTTACCTGCAGTGCTGGAGCTATTAATTGAGGATTGTGTACTTGTCTGCTTGCGGTTAGTTTACTGCAACCTAAGACTGAGCAGGGGAGAGTGCAGATGGTCTGTCACCTGGTAAGAGCGGCCAGTGAATGCATGGGAAGAAATCACAGATGTTCACTCCTGAGTCATCACATATAAGAAGGAAAATTATGATTACTGTAGCTCTTAGTGACTGAATGGTTAAATATTGGAGTGCTACACTTCAGTTAGAGTAAGGAACTTTACTTTTTCTTGGCTCTGCTTGTTCTAGGGAATGCTGGATATTAAATTAAAAATAAACCAAAGAAAACAAATATTTAACCTTACTCTGATGTCAGGCTAGCTTTATAAACCTGGCTAATGCCATCTTAATAGTATTGCAGCAGTATGTCTGAGAAGGAGAAATGTTACAGCAGACTTATTAAATTTCATGCTGGATTTTTTCAGGTCTGCTAGACATCTGCCTTCAAATGCGAAGTCTTGTACTCTGTATAGGAAAGAACTATATTAGATTTCTGAAAGCTGGCTCAATGCATGAGACGTCTAAAATTGCCTGCTTTTACTCTCAATTGGTTAGATCAAAATTGCTTGATCTGAAAATTGCATCAACTCTTGAACTTGCAGTGAATGTATGCTCTTAACTGAATGTTTTCCTTCTGGCCTGCTCCTTGTTCTCAGCTTTGATGAGAAGTATGTCAATTGGAAGCTGACATTAGTGAGTGAGCACTTTCTGTACATTTCTTTTTTGTCTTGCTTGTGATAAACATCTATTCAATTGAGTCCAACTGGTAGTGTTAACAGGCTGGATTGAGCTTTCAGGGGCCTCAATTGATTTTGCGTCCCAAGATGATTGCAGGCACCCAGATGCTTAGTTCTAGAGACTCTGTTGCACATAAGGGACTGTAGGGCTTTGGAGGAACAGGAATCAGGTAATATGAGCATAAAGACTAAATCTGTTTATTTTGATGCATTAAAAGGTCCTTTTGTTTGCAGCGTGACAGAATACAGTGATTGTGTTTTTAGTCTCCATGGTTTTGTTTTACTCTTCATTTGAAATAGAAAGAGCTTTCTAAATACTACTGTAATGCAGACATTGAATATCCAATTTGGTGAGCTTCAGTGATGTATGTGTAAAGGTTATTCTGTATACAGCTACAAAATGTCTGTGGAGAGGGAAGATCATAGGAAGAAATGAGGACTGTTAATGAATGAGAACATTAGTGAATGACGAATGGAAACATAAGTGAGTTAGTGACACTTGTTAGATATGTTGGCTGAAAACTACTCAACTAATAGTCCTCCACAAGCTTTAGCTAATGATGAGCTACGCCATTCTTGAAGTATTAGAAAATAAGAGATGTTAAAGTGTTAGAAAATAAGAAATCTGCTCACAGATTTCTTTCTAGAGCAAGATTTACTTATATGACCTTTGGAGATTTTTTCTGGTTTTAGGAAGAACTTGAGGGCTCAGCATGGGGATGGGAAGACTGGCTTGCATGCACATTGTCCTGGGATGGCCATCCTCTTTGCATTACCTTTGACTGTTCTTGTTCTCATTCTTCAGTTTTCTGCCCTGTTGTATTGTTCGTGTTTGTCTTTCTTAAATCTGCAAATACCTCAAAGAAAATCTTTTTCTGTTTTCATCCAAAATGACAAAAACATTCGGTTTGCTGCCCTGAAACAAGGTTTCCATGATCGTTGTGCTCTCTTTCCTACTTCATTAGCAGTCTCATCCATAGCATGCTTTAAGAAAACACAGAGGTGAGAGACTGGTGAATCATCTCTGTGAAAGCCTTCATGAAGAGAGGAGCTAGGGGAGAGATTAGCATGTCTCCTTAATCTTTTGACTGATGTCAAGGTGTGAACCTGTTTATGAGTACAGACCACCTCAGTATTCAGTCTGAGAGCTATTTTATAGAGGTATTTTGATGATTATAACCACTGATGGTGAAACTTGGGATAGCTACAGTAACATACAGGTAACAACAGCACCATTTGAAGTCTTTAATGGAAATGAAAGAATATCTCAGTGAAGTGCAAATGGGAAAAGGTCAGGTTTAAAGGACAGAACAAAATTATACGTTGGACTGCAGTTCTTGTTAATTTTCTTGGTGTTTTATTTCAGGAATATAAAACCGTGACGTGTATAGACCAGAACAACCCATGAATGTTGGTGGTATGCTTGTCTTCCACAGTAGCTGGAGTGAACCATGATATCTGTGGGTGTTGTCAGAGGTGTCAGTGCTGTTCCTGGAAGCATAACTCTCTGGCTGGTGGTAATTCTCTGTTGAGTAGAGAATTATCCTTAATATAGTAACCCCTCCTCTGCCCCTGGCATCTCAAATTCAGTTTTGATTTAAAACCTAACATTGTAGCTGGCTGAAGAGTTAAGGGCAGAGTCTCCGAAAGAGCTGATGTTAAGCACTGTGCTGGTAAAATTGACTTTTTTTCTGTGTTTCTGCTTATAGTTAGACATTTTTAAAAGTAAAACTGGCATCTCTTTACCCAAGAGGCATATTATGCAGTCAACTGAGTCTTCTCATAGCATGTTTTCATAGGCAAATATTAGGCATTTATTTCTTTGTTTACTTATTTCCAGGTACATGCTGGGCCTCTCAGCTGTTCCAGCAGTTATACAGTTCTTTGGATTCCTGTTTCTTCCTGAAAGTCCTCGCTGGCTCATTCAGAAAGGCCAGACTCAGAGAGCACGGAGAATCCTGTCTCAAATGCGTGGCAACCAGGCAATCGATGAGGAATATGACAGTATCAAAAACAGCATTGAAGAAGAAGAGAAAGAAGTTGGAGCAGGTATGTTGAATACTTGTTGGTCTCTCTGCCTATCCGTGATGAGATAAAAATCAGAAGGAATGTTGAAGTTGTAGCCTGTGGGAACTTGATGTTTTGCTTTTACTCATCTGTTTTGCTATTGTTTAAAATATTTCATATACTGGTAGCTTCAAAAATGAACAGATGTTTCTATGATCCTCCAGTTTTAAATTAGGTTCTGATTTCTAAGTGAGGAAAAAGGAAAGTTGTGTAAGATTCAAAGTTTATATCACCTACGCTTATGTGAGAGCTGCTCTCAAAAAATTACTCAGTTTAAGAATGCACATCAGGAAGAGTGGAGATAATTAAAATAAAGTTTGGTTTCTTTCTTCAGTGGAAAAGACCAAACAGACACTAGGGAGGTCCGAAGGCATTTTACATGCCTGAAATATCCAGAGGCCATATCCTGGCCAACTGTATTCTAGACAAGCAGCCTTTGGAAAGATTCACAAAACTAGGCATGCAATATAGAAATTCTTTTTCAGTAAATACAACTTCTGACAGTCCTTTTTACTGCCCCCAGGAAAATAAGGCATCTAAATAAAATCTGGTTTTTTTACTCCTTTTTTGCTCTTATGCCATAATTGCTCAAAACTTTATGTACGTACCAATGTGTGCACTTAAAAAGCAAGATTACCATTCCATTGAGTTTCTGTCCTCTACATACTTATCCTTTGCTTTGTGCTCAAAGTATTGTAGTCGGAATCTCAAGTAAGGCTCTTAAGTAAGACTTGTCTTACTTCCTTAAACATTGATAGGAAAACACTGTAACTTCTCACAGCTGGTGGAAGGACAAATGCAAGTTATCTTACATCTGTGTAAATTGAGACTGAACATCTTATAATTCCTAATCTCATTGCCTCATTGAGTTTGGCTTTGAGCCTTACAATAAGTAATTAAGTATTCTATGATTCTAAGTATCTGGAAAAAGTTATTTGACACATGATAGTGAAGGGATTTTCAAAATATTCACTGCTGTGAAGCAGGATTTTTTTACTCCCATTACGTTTTTGAGGCTTTGGATACTTTTTTCCAGTTTTTGGGGCATAGGGGGCATGGGAAATGAAGTTCATTGAAGCTTATTCAATAAAAAACTGAAGCGGATATTCATAGAACAGCTTAGAGTCCTGTGCTAAGGTTCTTGAACCTAATTAGGGATTGGGCTGTTCAGTTCCGTGGAAGGCCACTTAATGTGTAGCATTAAAGTTTTTATGCTTTGTAGAAAGAAAACGAACAGATGTTTGCCCCATCCAGTCCCTTATTTTCAGTCGCTGGGATATGGAGTATGACCTTGTTTCTCTTGCTTAAATCTTTCCTGATGCTGCTATTTCACTATTTGTTGTAAGACTGCAGTAGAACTGTCTCCAGCTCAGTTGTTAAATCAGTCTTCTATGCATTGGTAAATTGGACTAGCACACTGATTGCGAGGTTGTTGGCATTCTAGAATATGCAGGTCTCTTGGTTTCCCCCTGCCTCCCCAGAAAACTTATTGTGGTCCTGAAGGTTAGGTAATTCAAGCACATTTTTAGGAAAAAGCTTGGTTACGCAGAATCAGTGTTTTCTTCTCAGGCAGTCCACAGCTTCAGATTTGTCACCAAAGGGCATTAAAAAAGTGGGAGTAGTTACAAGTGTATGCTGTCCCACTTGTTATAAATATTTAGCAAATAGGCATTAGATATAGTCACTCTCATTTTTGTTTATAACTTGGTTTTATTGCACTTCATCCCATTCAACCCAAAGTCTTCATTGTTACAAAAAGGTATGTTGTATGTCAGCATCAAGACATACATTATATATGTTACCTTTCTGTGACTTTCAGGTTGTATTTACAAATTGCATTAAATTGTAATTACTTCCATTTCTTGAGGAGTTGTCTGGATCCTCACTATTGAATTTGGCATGTGTAGTGCAAGAGCAACTTGTGCTCTTGAAAGGGCAACTGTTCATGGTTACACGGTGTTTAGGTATTGGCAACTAAAATGTGTGCTTCTGCAAAGACTTTGCATTTCATTTCTTACGTGTATTTGGATTGGTTTTTTTGGTTTTGTTTGGGGTTTTTTAGTATATATATTGCTGTAGTACTTTTTGTTTTCATTTCTCCTATTTGTGGCAGAAAGCATTTTAAAACACTAGTTAATCGCAATAATAAAGGATAGTAGTGATTCCTATCAGATGTTGTGGATATCATTCCAGTTTTACAAAAAGCTTTAAATGGCCCTAAACTGACAGTGTGTGTACGTGGCATTTGAGGAAAGATAACTTTGTAGATTGTAGATTGAAAATCATCTTACTTTTGCCTAGACGTGCCTTTTCCTCTCCTGTCTTTTCTTTTCTTGAAAAAGAACAGATGTGCTTTTTCATGAGCTGACAGTGTGCGCTTGCAGCCCAGAAAGCCAACTGTATCCTGGGCTGCATCAAAAGGAGCATGACCAGCAGGTCGAGGGAGGTGATCCTGCCCCTCTACTCTGCTCTTGTGAGACCTCACTTGGAGTCTTGTGTGCAGTTCTGGTGTTCTCAACATAAAAAGGACATGGAACTGTTGGAACAAGTGCAGAGGAGGGCCATGAGGATGATCAGGTGACTGGAGCACCTCCCATATGAAGATAGGCTGAGGAAGTTGGGGCTGTTCAGCCTAGAGAGGAGAAGACTGCGTGGAGACCTCATAGCAGCCTTCCAATATCTGAAGGGGGCCTATAGGGATGCTGGGGAGGGACTCTTCATGAGGAACTGTAGTGATAGGACAAGGGGTAATGGGTTCAAACTTAAACAGGGGAAGTTTAGACTGGATATGAGGACGAAATTCTTTACTGTAAGGGTGGTGAGGCACTGGAATGGGTTGCCCAGGGAAGTTGTGAATGCTCCATCACTGGTGGTGTTCAACGCTGGATTGGACATAGCCTTGGGTGACATGGTTTAGTGTGAGGTGTCCCTGCCCATGGCAGGGGGTTTGGAACTAGATGATCTTAATGTCCTTTCCAACCCTAACTATTCTATGATTCTGTGATTCTATGATATATGAGCATCTTTGCCAGTTTCTTAGGTTATCATTTCCAAAGTGGAAATAGGCCTGTGTTTGACTCCTTCTCTGAAGGGAGTAACAGAATGTAACCGTAACATACTCTCCAGTCCCACACTGAAAGCTGTAATGCTTTTTGTAACTGTTTCATCAACTATTTGTGTCAGGAAAATAACGAATCACAGGGGAACTTCATCTGTGTTGTTTAAACTACTTTCTTCAAAGCCTGGTTGTAGCGCCTGTCATAAAACCAGAGAAGTCCATTGCTTCCTCCACATGGTCATCAAGCAGCTTCTGTCTTGAAAATAGTGGAGATGCCCTCAGCAAGAAACTTCTGTTTTAGAAGTCTTTTGTATCAATGTTGGATACCTGTTAAGCAAATGATTCACATTTTTTTATTCTTTCCGATACATTCATCCAGTTCACTGCTGCTGATACTGCTTAGCAGCTTATATATTAGCATTTTCAGATTGGTAGCTGGAAAAGGAAGTATCTTTTTGACAAATGCTTTCCCAATGACTGGTTATGCAAATGAATACTGCTTTTGCATGCTCTGTGCTGTACTCCCAGTTTAACTTTTGGTGCTGTAGCCTTGCACTTTGTCATGGTTTAAGCCCAGCAGGCAAGCCAGAACCACGCAGCCGCTCGCTTACTCCCCCCTTCTCTCCCCTGGCTCCCGGAGGGATGGGGCAGAGAATCAAAAGAATGTAACTTCCACTGGTTGAGATAAGAACAGTCCACTAACTGAGGTATAATACAAACCACTGCTGCTTCCACCAATAATAATAATGACAAGAGAAATAACAAGGAATGAGAACGCAACCGCTCACCACCTGCTGACCGACACCCAGCCAGACCGAGCAGTGATCTAACCCTCCTGGATAACTGCCCCCAGTTTATATAGTGGGCATGACATGCTGTGGTATGGAATACCTCTTTGGCTAGTTTGGGTCAGGTGTCCTCTCTCTGCTTCCTCCCTGTTTACCCTCCTCCTTGGCAGAGCGTGAGACTCAGAAAGTCCTTGGTCAGACCAAACATTACTGAGCAGCAACTGAAAACGTCGGTGTTATCAGTGCTGTTCCCAGGCTGAAAGTCAAAAACACAGCACTGCACCAGCTCCTAAGAAGGAGAAAAACGACTGCTACTGCTGAGCCCATGACACACTTCGAGAACTGAATGGGAGAGCATCACATTCTGCAGTAACATTATGAGTTGAATCTTGATCAAACCTAGCTAATTATTATCTGTTAACATCATCTCCCTCTCATTTGGTGAGGCTGTAGTGCAAAAAGGGAGCTAGTGGCAGGAAAATCAAGGGTAAAAGGACTATGAGGACGATGTTAAAAGAGAGCTCCCCAAGAGTTGTGGAGACAGTAGTTTGTAGGTGTGAAGTGGACTTCCCCTTCAAATATGCTGTGGATCACCAATGAATTTCCTAGTGCTCAGCTTAGGCTCTGTAGCCTAAAGGAAGAGAATAGTCAGAAAGTGGTTGCAACAGAGTGAAGAATCAAAGACATTGCTGGGAGAGTGTTCTGGGCTCTTCATAGCAAAACATGTCTGACTTTCACTGCTGTTGAATTGTAGGTTTTAGTGCAGTTAGGGCAGAGACTCTGTACTGCGCATTAAAAACAGGCAATCAAATCACAGCAAGTAGGTAAGCACAGTGGCTTAATACACAGCTATAAATGAAATTGCTTGTGTTCCTAAATGAGTTAGAGAGTGGATTTGTAATGCTAGTTCTAGTGTAAGCACTTCAGTGTGAATTTAATGTGTCGATTTTGTGCATAAGAATAAAGCTACTAGCACGCCTTGGGTAAAAGTTTTCCAGGTTGCCAGTGTAGTGGTCATCTCAGACTGGACAGAAATCATAATGGCATCCAATGGAGACATTTTAAATAGATCATTAATTTGCTGTATGTTTGACAACACTCCACTGTTCAAAGTAAATCATAGAAAAGTATCAGCTTGTACTGCCTTTCTGGGTGGAAGCATCTGCAAACTGCCTGCCTTTTCCTCACACCTCTTTTGTAGCAGTACTGAGCTGGGATGTGCCAGGATGCATGGCATTTCATGTGACATTTGTAGAGATGACTGTAGTACTAACTTAGCATCTTGATGAAATGAACATCATTTGCATTAAGACTAGACATTTATTTTTGTGTAAATGAAGGACGTGTAACCGTGGATCATAATTACACTAGGAGAGCGGTGTAATATCCCTTGGCCATATATTTATCCCATATTTCTCCAAAGTTTGAGACTCTTGACCTTATCTGCTCTGCCTGTGGACCTTTGCATTTTATTATCTGTTCTTATCTATGTATCTGTGTCACCTTCTGATCGTGAAGATGTCTTTTCTTCACGCATTATGCTCATTAATTCTGGCTGTGTAATACTGCTGGGGCTCAGTGGTGCATGGAAACCATGCTGCTTCTGTGAAACTTGCTGAGTGGTTTAGAAAATGAATCATTACTCTGTAATATTGTTTAACTTGCCATTCTGTGTCTGTACTAGAATGTTATGTAATGGGCGCTGCTTCTAGATCAGGCATTTTCTTGTGTTTTCATTATTTTTAGTACATTTTTTGTAATAGCCTAGCTTTTTCTTTGTGAGACCAAGAAAAACATATCCATGCCGCTCTTTCACTCCTGTAGGCTTGACTCACTTTGCTGTATTTCCTATTAGATCAGTGAGTCAGTCTCCTTTTTAGGTTTTGTATTTCCATGTTGGAGATAAATGTGTTACGGTATAAAGGTAAAATCACCTCATTACCGTTATGTTTCAGCTCATAACTTTGCCCAGTTAACTGTCAATAAAAATAGGTATTATTAGGCAGGAGATCTGGACCCTCAGTCCTTTCTGGTTCCAGTATTTTTCTATTTCTTGTATCTTTTTTTCTTAAGTAATATTGTAACTTATTAGTATTCCTGGCTATGGCTTTGGCTGGAATCATTTGACATGCACCTTTACAGGGAGATGCTGAAAACTTGCAATGGTTTCATTCTTAATCATAATTCTCCCCTAACTTCTGGGAGTTGTTTTTATCGTAGCCTGCCTCCCGACATGCCTGGTATTGAAAATTACACAGACAGGTTTATTACTATTGGACATCAGCTGGAATGTTATTTAATGAAACTTGGTAGTGCTGCAATGCTCTGGTAGGGCTGTACAGAACTCTGAATCATCCCACTTCCAGGCACTCAAATCCTTATTTGAAGTTATGATAGTAAGTGGCTGTTGTTGCCTGTAACCATGAAATTACATGGAAATCTTTGGGGCAGAAGTTGTTTGGCTAAGGATTTGTTGAAGAAAATCCCAAATCCAATATGGTTGGTTGTCATGTTAGCCTGAAATTCTTGCCTGTGCCAATACGAAATGCCAGGGTCAGTTCCATGCAGGTTTTGCCTTTGGGTTTTGTGGGAAGTGTGGCCAATGCAAGAGGTACTCGAAAGGAATATCTTCACTTCATTCTTGTATTTTAACCATTTGACATGTAGAATTATTTGTTCCCTTAAGAACAAAAATTATTCCTGTGTATGTCTCCATTAGAGTTTGTTTTGAGATGAACCCATAAAAACCCACACTCCTCTGGATACTTTAAAATTCATGCAATGCAGGCAGATAAAGCTTGGAGACATTTGATCTTGAGAAAGTGAACTAACCCAGTTCAGTGCACGATCTGATAACAAGAAAAATCCTTCTACAAAACTTGGCAAGGAATATTGGAAATATGAATTACTGCATTAAACAAATGATACAGAGAGATAAGATTTTTGGTTCTCCTTTTAGCCTTAAAATATTTTTAAAGGCTGACTTATTCTTGCAAATATGACCTTTGAGAAATCTAGTGTATGAAGTACATGATTGTTTTTTGCCTTGTAGAGAAATATGACTGCTATATTTTAAAAAATAACAGTTTGTTTCTTAGAGCTCTACTTATACCTTCAGTCTGTTCATCTAATTGAGTTTGGAATTGTCTGTATACGTTGGAATCCTGGCGTTAGTGTGTTCATGTGGCAGGGCATTTCAAGTTGGCTTTGCCTCAGTGGCTTATAAACAAAACCTGTCCCTTAATCTTCCATTGTGGTTTTCAATATGCTAAAGTAATGTGAAGAAGTAATAAATTGAACATTTATCTGGAAATGGTAGTTAATTGCCTGTCTGAAGATCAAATTCTTTGGGGTACGCTTCTTCAGATGTATGTTTTGGAGCAAACTCTTCTTTTGTCCAGACAGATTTCATGTACTAATGTTCCTAAAGGACAGGAAAAAGCAAAACCCTGTAAACAAACTTCATGTGAGTATAGGGAAGCACTGTGAGGGAGGACGGTTTTGTTTGATCTTGTTTCTTTTCCTCACTTCAGATTCACTATGAAGTTTCTGGAAGCAAGATTAGCTTTCCAATCGCAGCATTATTGGCTTTATATTAGTTCACAGCTTCTGAAGCCTACAGAAAATTCAAGCTACAAGTCTGGAAAATAAAACAAAACTAAAAAGACTTAATCTCTGTTGGTTTAAAATAAAGTTGGGTGTAATTATTTTGTTTTAAGCCAAATGACATTATTCACAGATTGAAGCTGTATTCAGTGTTGTTCAGGTAGTATTAACTGCTGCTCTTCATCTGAGGTTGCCTGTGGGACTAGATGTCTGGAAACAGTACTGGTTTCCACTTCAGTATTAGTGCACCGCTGAACATTCAGCTGATCCCTATGCTCTGCTTAGGAACAGGCATCTGTTTTGTGAAAATATCTGTTTCAGCGTGGAAAAAAACTGTTGGAAGAATAAGAGTAGTGCTTGACATCCTTCCATGAGAAGAGCAAAAACTGACTGGGGGAGAGCCTGTGAATAAGGATAGCATGATTTGCTTAAGTTGTGTCCAGGGGAGTATGAGTTTGTAACTTGTTCTTAAAGATCAAAAAAATCCCTACACCCAGCTACCCCTGCAAATTTAACTAGAATAGTTCTTATTTTTCTTTCTTACAAACAGCCAAAATCAGGCATTTTTGGCTGGTTGTTCGGGTGTTATTCTTTCTGTTTCATGTTTATTATGTTAGGGCTAGCTACAGTACCTCAGATTTACAGAAAATTTATGTCTAAACCCAATCTTTTTCTTTTAGCACAAACCCTACTTGGGTTTTTTTGTGTTTAAACCAGCTAGTCTATGTGACTTGGACTACATTGGTTTCTGGAAGCTATCAGCTACTGGCCCCAGTTGCCATGACTTCTAGGAGCTCAGTTCAGTTTGAGAAAGCAGCAAGCTAGATTTGTTTCTTTGATTTTCTGGAAGTAGTGCTTAGCTGTATAACTTGGCCTGTTACTGTAAGTCTGCTGTGTAATAGAATGAACTTTAAACAGCATTTGAAACTGTATGTATTTGCAGTAGTTCCTTCCCAGTTCGTTCGGGGGAAATGACAGAAACAGTGTGACAAGTGGTGAGATCTTAGGAAAGCTGCACTAAAGCTTGACTAAAGATTCTTAGTAAAAGTGAACTTAAAGGACGTGGGGGCAGTATTGTTGGTTGACAAGAAGAAAAATGTATGTGCATAACATGAGTAATAGTGAAGGAGTGAAGACAGCAGGAAAGACTAGAAATAGGAGGAAGGTGGGGCAGAGAAAGATGAAGGAGGTGGTTCTTGCACGGTTGGGAGGCAAATCTGTTCTCAACAGCTGTAAGGCTTATTCCTTAGTCAGTGGAGAAATGAGATAAAGCCAGGAGACACCTGTAACTGTTACTGTCTGTAACACACACAGTTTGCTACTATGGGAAGGGAGTCTGGGAAAGTGGGGTGGACATGGGAGAGAGAAGCTTGTGTTGGTAAAAGGTAGTCATCAGATTTTAATGCCAGGATAGGAATGAAATGGCTTGAGGCATCTGGCATTGGGCTGGCCTTGCCTGGGACGGTGGTACAATCACCTCTTCCAAATTGCAGCACTCGGATTTGTTGCTGCTGTCGTGTCGCCAGGCTCCTTCCTTTTTGGTTGGAGTGAACCAAACCATGACCATGAGCATTGGAGTCACAGGGCTGGAGAGCAGGTTCACTTTGAGGCAGAATGCCTGGAGCGTGGCAGCTTGATTGTATTAGAAATGGGAAATGTAATTTAGAGTTTCACATTGGCTTCAGAGCAGAATTTGTTTCTTGAGCCTTTGCTTTTCTCTGACATGGGTACAGTGATGTACTTGTTTTTCCTCTGAAGTTACAGATCTACTTTTTATATTTAGGTATATTGTTCGTAAGAAGTCATGAAAGTATGGTATCTCAAGAGCAACTAATGGTATTCAAGAGCTCAGTTAATTAAAAAAGAGGGGGCAGTGGGGGAGGAAGAGGCCTGGTTCTTCATCATTTCCCTGCTGGATCCAGCATCTGCACTGAATACACAATTCTAAGCTGAATGTTCCCACTTGAGCTGCCTGCTTTCATGCAGCAGGGATTCAGACAAAATATACAGTGTTGTGTGAAAATGTTAATGGGCAAAGGGGGAAATTTTTTTTCAGACTACTGAGGAATAATTATAACACTTCACTGATCTTCGTAATATGATTCATTATTTAGCTCTTGGAGCATGTTCTGTGCAAAAGTTGGAGATAATCTTGCAGCTTCTTTGCTCTCTGACCTTGTGAAGATGAGTGGAAACTCTAAAATGGATTTGAAGTTCTTAATAACAATATTTTTATGGAAGTACCAGCGACACATAGCTGAGCAGACTTTACCTGTTGGTTCCATTTTACCCTTATCAGCATAATGATTAAAATTAAAAAAGCTTTTTTCTTATTCTTTTACTTAATATTGCTTTGCAGTGTTGTAAGAACCATGTAAGTGCAGAGCTGATCTTCCTGTGCTGCCTCCTGGGTGACAGGCTTTGCACAAGGGCAGTCCCCCCATCAGATATTAATGGTTCTGCAGCAGCAGTAGTGTTACTTTGGCTCTGCGGTCAGGTGAATACAGTGTTTATACTGCTTGTTTAAATTGAAGTACTTTATTAACAGGAAGAAACCATTAGGGAGAAAAAAGGATTTTAAGCAGTGTATGCATTTACTTCTTTTATGTAAGGCCATATTCTGCTCCTGCAATTTAGTAAGGCTGTATTTTTTCTGATGACCTTCACCAAGGTATTGTCTGCCTGATTTTTATCTAGTGCTCATCTTTTTTCTCTTGCCTTTTAAAGTAACAGCAGTAGGGTTTTGTTTTTTTCCCAATCTCTTCTGTTTTCAAGACAGTTTATTCTTTTAGTGAACCTGAAGGGTTTGGTTCAGAATAAGCAGCTATCCTTGCACACCTGATAGTTCATCAACAATATTCGTGCACTGAGCATTTCAGTCAACCAAAGTGAAGTCTGTCACAGCTGCTGTGCTGCCATGTGTGGATTGTGTTTTGTTTGACAGAAGATGGATTTGAAAATAGAAAAAGGAAAGAACATGTTAATGTTGTTTACTGCTGAGCACGTTGCTCCTGTGACTCTCGAACTATCCATTTCAAATGCGCCCTTACACAAATATTCTTGAACTTTCCCTATGCAAAGACAGCAAGTTGTTGGGACTTCTTCCTTTTTAAAAGAAATGAAAAATGGTGTAGTACTTCCATGTTGACTGTTTGACCAGAATATGTATCTAGTTCTAGTGCTTTTATCTAGGAGATAAGAAACAGTTTCTTTTGTTTGGCTGTAATTTTTACGAGTGGTGAACTGGTTCAGAATTGTGTTTCATGCATAATCTTTTGGTCATCAAAAAGTTAGATTTCTGCTTTCACTTATGGTTGTTTTTCTACTGATACCCCCTAAGCCATAGTGATACCCAGTAACTGTGTAGTAGTGTGCTAGTCTTGCTATAGAGCCACGTCCCTAGGAAAAATCTTCCTCCTCCTGTTGTTTCACTCCAGAATAGGAAGGGTGAGCACTGGTTTTTGTCATCTGGATGAGTGTGTCTGTGGGCTTATGCTTTTCTTGTGGTGTTTCTGTAAGTGAAGTACTTTCTAGGAATTTTATAATACTAATTTGTATTCTAAAATATTACTGGTCTTCTGGAAAATGTTCATGTCGATTAGAGGGGGGTTTGTATGGTTGAAGCATGTGTCTGTGTGTGAGAGATAGCTAATGTTGCATGAATAATTTAATTAATTTAGACTTTCTGCTTGTCAGTTATCTGTGGGGAAACTGCAGTTTCGTAGATATGTTTGTTTTGGAAGTGTTAAAGTGAAGCTGTAACAAATGCGTTGCAAACTTTAAATTTTAGTATAAACTCTTTGGAAATTGTGGCTTTCACAAATATGAAGCAGTATTGCAACCATGGTATAGAAATGTCGGTAGAAATAAAGCTCTGAATAGCTCAATTAACAAAGCAAGAACATTTTGAAAGAATCAGTTAGACTGGACCCTCTCCACGCCTGGTTTCAGGTTTGGTTCTTGCTAAAAGCCCAAACCATCCCCCACCCCCAACAAAGAACAAAACCCCACAGTTCCTTCACAAAAAGCCATTTGTAATTTTTTAGCATTTCCCTTTCCCACCCAGGAAACCGCTATTCTGTTAAATGTCATTTTCCTGTGAGGAAAGGATCATTCTACTGTTTTAGCAGTGATCAATTTCTGTATGTTTTCTGTGAACATTCAGAGTTAAATACTGCACTTGTGGGTAACGGTGCTTCTGAACTATTTTTTCTGATTCTGACCAAACTTGAATGTTTTTTTCTGTTGAATAAGAAATAATGTTTCCAAAACCAGTAGAGTTTACTAGCTGCGGATATTCAAATATTTACCAAAACTCTCATGTTGTCTAATCAAAGTGTCTCACAATGCAGCCCTGCTGATTTATGAATGAAGAAATATTTTCTTTTCTCCAATATTGTGAATTGCTTTTAGAATTATTCTAAAGGTTGCAAGGGCTTGAAAAATTTGTCCTTTTCCCTGCCATACTTTAGAAAGCATTCAAATCCCCCCTTATAGAGTTTACTTCAGGCCAATATTAAGTGTCAGCAAACCTAGATTATTGTTATTTCCCCCCTCTTCGGTTGCAAGGAAAGTTGTAGAATTGCTAAGAAACTGCTGAGAGTTCAAGCTGCTGTAGGTTTAATTGAACATGCTGCATGTTTATTCTGTCCTTTTATAGTGGAATGACAGTTTTTATCATAGGTTGCCAAACAAGCATCTTTGCTTTAACACACGATAGCCTTGTTCTGCCAGCAGGTCTGCACTGGTGAGCCTGGGGCTGGTGGGAACCTACTGACATTCATGGGGTGTCCGTGTTCCTGAACCTGTGTGAACTGGGGCTGTCAGGACTTCCAGGCACTTTGTCATGTAGAACAGTGCTTCAGGACAGAAAGAGTGTAGGTCTTTCTTCTGGTACTAAAATTGCATGGATATATTTATCAGTGCTCAACATCTTTAATTTTCATGTGCATTCTCCTTGATGTCAGTAGCTATAGAGAACAAGCACCATTTTCTTCAGTGTGCTTTGACCTGTTTGCCATCGCTTATTGAGCATGGAAAGGTTTAATCACAAATATTTAATAAAATGGTGCATGACTGCTCTAAGCACTAAATTACTATTGAAGCAAAAGTCAGTTAAATTATACTTGAAATTGGATTCATTTAAGAGCGTAAATAATTTTTAAGTAATTCTCTCCTTTATGGTTATCTAGATTGCACTAGTTTCATTTAAATATAAATGTATAAATATGTAATGCAAAACGTGATTTTTGTTGTAGCTGAGGTGGGTGTACCTTACTTAAGGGAGTGCAAGTATGGATATATAAATGAATAAATTATGTGTCTGTAGTGTATCTTATAGAAAGGAGATGATTGGCTATGAGCCAGGAGGCTTCCTTTTTTAGTTAAAGCAAACATACGTTTCTATGGCAATAAAAGCAAATTTAAAATGTAGGTGGTTCTGACTGTTGCTAGTCTAAAATAAAGGTGGCAGTTGCAGAATAGTTCATTTCATCGCCAAAGGAAAACGAGATTTTTATTGAAGAAAAATGCATCTATATTGCTTCATACTTAATTTTAAATATTTTTGAATCATAAGCTCTATGTTTATTTTTCCCTTCCTTCAATTTCTCCTGCTTGCTTTTCACTGCGTGTAGCAAAAATAAGAGCCTGCATATAAATGTTATACGCATCTTCTGTGATTATCAAGTAGATTTAAACTTTCATGGTGATTTGTATTACCTTTGCATTCTTCATATTTTGTTGGGACTTTAAATTCTTAATGTTTTGTTAAGTGATGATTATTTTTAGAAGTACTCACAGAGAGGAGGCATGAAGGTCTTAGAACAGAAGATAAATTAAAGCAGTATTTACCAAAGAACACTTTAATGTCGTATAAGGGAAGATAAATTAAATGATATTTACCAAAGAACATGGGTTTTGTGGGGTGGGTAGGGGATAACAAGTTGCAAATAAATAGGGTTGAATATAGTGAGAAGTGTTTATCTTGCTCTAATACGGTGCAGTATAACAATGGAAGCGGTCTGAGACACCATTTAATCTCTAGATTGCATTGTTTAGAGCTTCACAGCCCTTTGAAGCACATTCCCAGAAGAATGATCCATTATAGAATATCCAAATACCACCTGTTCGTGATTGAATGATCTCAAATTAGTCATCCTCCCCTTGTCTGAAATATTTGGTATCTTTCAAGATGTTTACTTTTTCTGGTCCCCACATCTTCCCAAAGTTAGTAGGATTGAGTAGAGGGACCTGAGGATTCAGTGTCTGTGGGGATTTGCTTTTGTTCCTTTAAGAAGGGAGTATGAACACCCTGAGAGAGACAGAGCTTGACAGGTACCTGTTGGTGTTCATTTGGCATTTGCCAGGGTGGGAACATGTGGTACCAATCCAAGGTCATGTCAGATTTCATTAAATCTTCTTTTGCAACAATAGTCAAGATTTTTCTTAAAGTTATAACCTGCCAATAATTAATGTGAAAATATAAACCTAAAAAATGCAGAGATTCTAGTATTATCTATGAGATGCACATTCATTTCCTTCATCGCAGTGGATGCTGACTTTGTTGTCATTGGTAGTTAAGTGGTGTTAAATACTCAGTGTCAAAGACCTTGGATGAAATACCGTGAAAAGACATACTGTCTGTGCTAGCTGACTGCTCTTGTGGTGCTGGGGTGGTGGGTTTGAGTGCTCCAGTTGCCATCCGACAGAAAGAGTTGAGACGTAAGGAAAGGGCTTTGAATATCTGAGCTTCCAGGAGCCAGTGAAGCTGTTGGTATTGAATGCTTTATCAGGAAAAACCTGCCAGTTTTATATAATATAAATCTATGTATAAATGTACCAAATTATGGTTAATGAATAATGTTGTAAGACTGGAAGTAATATATGTACTCCAGGGCTGCATAACAATAATGTTTTGAGTTCAAATATTTCTTGATGTGCTGTATTAGATGTAAATCCTTGAAATAAATAGAAAGACACATCTTTAAATGTAGCTTAATTTATTCTGTATTCGAATGCGACTGTAGCGTAACCCTTACCGTAAGCTTTACAGAGGAAGTAGAACTTGGTTTTTTGTTATTTAGTTACTTTGAGGCAAATGATTTGTATTTTACAAATTTGAGAACTCATGGCTCAGTTTAGTGTTCTGTTCTCATCCGAGAAACATTCTCTACCATCTGCAGCCAGTCGTCTGTTGTGCTGTGTGAGCCTGGCTCAAAATACAAAATGTCAGCGGGGCTGCATAGTGCTGTGTTTGACAGCCCCTCAAACTGTGACTGATGGAGGTCAACATACTCTCTGTCCAGGTACAGTCACATCTATTAAAGAGGTGAATTCTGGAAAATATTCGTGGGCCTTTCATAGACTGTGAGTTTTATCATGGGTATGTTAGGAAGTGCCGCATCACAAAAATGCTTTAAAATAAGGGCTTCTAACATGCTTTGAGTATTTTTTTCTTCTTATCAGCTGAAACTGGTTTTCAGAATCAACTGAGAGTTATTTTGAAATGTAGTTTTAATAAGCTTGCACTCTTCTGCCCTGCTGATAAACTTCTTTTCCTTTCTTCTCTAACTCCAGTAGAGACAGAGATTAACCTGCAGAACCTGTTACGTGCCTTTTTCCACCTTGTATCTTGGAGCCTCATGAGGCTGAAGAGTGCTGTTCAATTTTAGTTCAGCAGTTTCAAAACAGTTTTCTTTTATCATAACTTGGATGATTTCCAACAATCCTCTTTTTCTCCTATAATTCTTAAACGTATTAATTTTATTTGACGATAAAATTTCCCCTCTACGCCCTTAATGTTTTTGCAGATTTGAATATTGTTTTATGCTGGTGTCAGTATTAAACCTAATTTTTACTTATGTTTTGTAGTAATGATATTGAGACATTAGTGTTATATTACACAAAATTTGTGAGTGCTAATTGTAAGACAACCATTGAAAACTACTAATTGATTTTGTGTAAATCCTATATGACATCATACTCAGAAGTATAGTATTTCTTTGCTATGGTGATAAGCACAGTTGATTTTTTCCAGGATTTTATGCAGCAGCTTTTAATAGTTGAAATGCCTACTGAGTATCATCTATATTTTGAGTTCCATTGAGAATATAAACCTTGAATAACTGTAAACTGTTTTTACAATGTAAGTTACCTTTAGGGCCTGAGTTGTAGTAATCACAGAATAGTTTGAGTTGGAAGGGACCTTCAAAGGTCATCTAGTCCAACCCCCCTGCAATGAGCGGGGACATCTTCCACTAGATCATGTTGCCCAGAACCACATCCAGCCTGGCCTTGAATGTCTCCAGAGGTGGTGCATCCACCACCTCTCTGGGCAATCTGTTCTAGTATTTCACCACCCTCGTTGTAAAGAATTTTCTCCTCACATCCAGCCTGAATCTCCCTCCTTTAGTTTAAAACGATCACTCCTCGTCCTACTGCAACAGGCCCTGCTGAAAAGTCTCTTCCCATCTTTCTTATAGGCCCCTTTTAAGAACGGAATGGCAACAGTAAGGTCTCCCCAGAGCCTTCTCTTCTCCATCTGAACAACTCCAGCTGTCTTAGCCTTTTCTCATAGGAGAGGTGATCCATCCCTCTGATCATTTTTGTGGCACTCCTTTGGACCAACAGGTCTATATCCTTCCTGTACTGAGGACTCCAGAGCTGGATGAATTACATCCAAACTTTGTCAGTAGAACAAACTTGGATTTAACACTTCAGCTAGTTCAAGGACGTTTTAAATGTAGTTATTAAATTAAAAAAAAAATAAATAAATTTGCAAGTGATTTCCTTGAAGGATTTGATTCTATGAAGTGCAGGTTCTTATTTGTCTTTAGGGAGAGTCTGTGTGTTTGTTTGTTTTTCAGTGATTCATTTTTCATTGTAGCTAATGCAGAAAACATCAGGGGTAGCCTGTAAGAGTTGTATATATTTTTCCTGTGTTTGTTGTATTCCTCAGTAAAAGCATTCAAGAACATCTATTACTACAGTGACTGAATCGCTGCTGTGATAATATACTAGCAAACTTCTTCCATGCTTGGTAAAGTAACCTGTAATTATGTGCTAGTGGTGATCCTGAAAACAGGAAAATTTTGCCTTTTCTTCTTTTTTTAAAAGAGGCATTTATTGTTGAACTGCAAACACTGCACTGTGTTCATGAACTGCTGGTAAACACAGCATAGACCCAAACTCCTTAAAATCTCAAGAAAACCACTTTCTGCTATTTTCCTTCATTTGGACTGGAAATAAAGGCTTCAGTTCCTCTTACAATTCTTCAATGACTAAGAGTCTAGGTACTGGATAGCCTGTATGTAGTGGTCCTTATACAGCTCCATTGATGAGAGATCAAGGTCAGCCTTCTGTTTTACAGAAGGAATAGTTGAGGCAGTGTGACTTAACTGCTGGTAGAATTGAGAACAAACTCAAGGTATCCAGTGACTACAGCACTGTGCTGAGATGCAGTATAGCTCACATACTGTACATGTCACTTATGAAATATACTTAGAGCATTTACTATTCACTGTTACATGGCATCTTCTAGTTGTGATATGTTTGCTCCTAGAATTTGCCTCCTGTTAGGAAATTTTTTTCGCTTTTTTCAGGAGGAGTAGTTGTTGTTTTGCAATCTGATTGGGAAATGCTTCCATTTAAAAAGTATACACTTCTTATCTTGATTTCTGAATAACTGTATGTTCAAATTCCTTAATGTAATGAAGTTCTACTAATCCCACTTCACAGAGAACAGGCAAGGGCTTTGCACCAAAGGAAGTTTCCAAGAGTTGCATGAGGCTTGTGATGGGATTCAGCTGCCACTGCTACCCCTGGCAGTACTAGACCATCCTCAACATGTTAGGCTAAATGACATGTGAGTGCTGCTAAACCAAGCAAGCATTCAGGCTGTTCCATGGCACCTTGGCACTCAAGCACCTTGGTCCTTGAATAGATTCTCACTTCATTCAGGGTCATATTGTCTGGTTTATTCTTGTGTGGAGGTTGGTCTGAGCAATTTCTGTGCAGGTAAAACAGCAACAAATTATCGCTGCCTTGTGGTGGAATTCTAGATGCCTGTGAGGAGGATTTCTCTGTGGCCTGTAGGTCTCGCACAAGACTGAAACACTCAGTGTGGGAGGAAGACTGTCAGACATCTACCTCAGCTGGAATTACTGCTGTATTTGAAGCCTGGTGCTTGACTCTTGCTCTCTCACTAGGTTAGGGTGCTGTAATGCTTTTCTCAAGTGCTTTAGAAACCCAACACCATCAAAGCCTATTCTGTGCTGTTGTGCGAGATGAGCTGCCATGCACAGGCAGTAACACTCTCACAGTCTCTTAAAAAACATAATGCTAAGCAACACAAAAAAAATACCTTAAGAAGTGATCACCAGAAATTGCATTTAGATAGATAACTAACTAGGCCAATGCAACCCTAAAGACAGCTGCAGACCGACGATCTACTTGCATTATATCTTGACTGGTTCCAAAGTGAAACATATATATATATATATGAAGTTCTTTCTAGTCAAAACAGGAGTCACAAATTAATCCCCAATGTGTTTGAAGTACAGACCTCCTGAATGATGAGCTCTGAGAAATGCTTATTGCCCTGTAGCTTTGAGTTGGTTTGTATTTACTTAATACCTTTAACCTGTTTTTATTACTTCTTGATGTCTACCACTGTCTTTTGATTTTTTAATTCTTTTGATACTTTATAGGGATAGGTACTTCTTGTTTTGTCCACTGTTTTAATAACAATGGCTAATGAATTGGTATCTACAAGGAATGCTTAGGAAAAATTGAACTGAGGCTTGCTGCTCACAACTGCAGGTTTTGCTGTACTTCAGGGAAATCAGACTTGAAATTCTGCCCGTGCTTACTTTTGGTCTGTATCTGTCCTGTCAGCCTGCCTTAAATGAAATTTCTTTTCTTTTATAGCTTATTTACTGAGGATGTCACATTCCAGAGGATACAGAATCTTGTGCATTAGTCCTTGGAAACAGTGTTCTGTACTTGTCCTGTGGGTTAGCAGAAAGTAGCGGTTGCCTCTGGGGTTAGGATGGATGTGTGTGATGCTTTCTGTGATAGCATTATGCCACCAGGTAACAATTTCCATTCAGTGTAGTGCATCATTTGTTAATGAGTGATGCAGTGGTGCAGCTCAGCAATATCCTACCCGAAGTTCTTGCACTGTCCAAAAGATCAGTCTGGGTACTTTGCACACGTCATGTCAGTGTTGCCATACTGGAGTGGGAAATAAACTTGTGCTTGTAAAAGTTTCTTCAATAATTCTGTGAATCTATAATGTTAGTGGGAACAACAGGACTCTGACAAAGAGCAGGGAGAAGGGAAGTGCATTCTCTCTTGTTAGAAGTGTAGTGTTTCAATGGCACTGTGTTTCTTTCCCTCCTCCCTCCGCAAGGATAAATTATTAATGAATCTTTCTGTTCAAACCTTTTTGGGCTACCCAAGTCCAGAAAGATTTGTTACTTCTGGGGGAAGCAAGACCATCAGATGCACTTTGGTATACCTGGAAGAGATGGCTGAAATGTTCATTCTGAGTACGTATCTGTGTACATTTCCAGGTTAAATTTGCTTTTCTTCACTTCTTGAAATGGAATATGTCCGCAGAATGTAAAAAAAATGGTTTAAAATACAGTCTATAGATTTTTTCCCCCCTCTATTTTGTATATAAAACATGAAGTGCACTTTAAGGAGCAACTGAATTATTTGTACAGTTCATTCTGAAAAGTCTTGCATTATTTACTTTACTTTTTTCTTTGATGCCAGACCACTTGCATCGTGGTATTGCTCTTTGAGGAAGCAAGAGCAAGCAAAAAATAAATAAACATTTGTTCTCCTCGTATTAACTGAAAGGCTGTTGTCATGCTGTAATTCATTTTTGTTTTCTGCTGTTTAGTGTCTATATGTCTTTGATACTTGCATTCCGGTACACACCAAATGTGAACAACCAAAAGTCAGGTTCAGTTACAGATTAATGTGTTTACTACCTTCTTAAATATTTCTTTCCATCCTTGTAAAATAACGGAAGATGTTTGAGATGCAGATGTTAGATGTGTATCACAGTGCTTGAGCTTGGAATAACTTTAATTGTTTTTAGTATAAAGACTTTACTGATATAAAAGGTAGTACGTTTGTGGAAAAGTCACAATCTATACAAGTTTTTCATTGTGGTGAAGTGACAGCGGGTGTTAGTGTAATTAGTGAACTTTGAGATTATAAAGCAGATACCTGGCCTTTGGGAGGAACGAAGTGTATGTACAGTGTGGGGGCTAGGAAGGGTGTTTAAGAGACCTGATTTACATGATTAAATTGGGTAAAAAATGCTGAGTTAGGGGATTTTTCTCCTACAGCAGTGTGTATTGTTAGAACTTCATGGGCTGAAGAGTCAGGGTGGTTCAGTGTCACCTTGCACAGGAGAAGGAGCACAAGGGTGCTCATTTTGTCTGCTGGTCATCTGAAATGGTTACTTAAATGTTGATGTCACTCTTCTAGACAGAACTGTATGTTTTTGTTGTTAAGTCACATTGGCTGCTTTTGAGAGCTTCTCTTTGTTTGAGGCCTGGGAAGAAGTGTGTCACGTAGGTGACATTTGTGATCATTGCCTTTGTCCACTGAGAATAGAAAAGACTCCTGTTTTAAATCAATGGTATTGCAATGCCATCTATCAGACCTGAATAGTGAAGAAAAATACTGCTGTCAGTCACAGAATTGAGTTGCTGTTCTTTACTGACAAAGGTCGCTTGTTTGAAATATAAATTCTTACATTGCAGCACAGTGTGATGACATTTCTTTAATTTCTTCTAGACTTAATGCTTACAAGTTAGTTTACAGAGTGAATTACCTGGAAGAATCAATGTAAAAATAAATTAATTCGGTCTCTCTTCTAATATAAATAGCATCACGTATCACATCTTTGGAGGCATGCACTCCTTCCCTAAACCACTATTTCTCTGTAGCTGGTGGCAGGTTTGAGCCGCATGGTGAAGGGTCTCTGGTGTTTTTGAGGTGAACACTTGGCTGTGCAGCAGCAGCCATCTGTAGAGAGCGCAGAAGCAAAAGCAGTCGCCTGACTCAGCTGCGAAGCTTCCAGGCACTGGAGCCAGATTACCCACCCTCGCGTGTCCTTTCTGAGTAAGGGCAGCATGTGCTGCTCTCCTTTGCTGGCATGTGTGTGGGTTCACCCCTCTAGATCTGTTCCTCTCCCACATGCTGCTGCTCCCCCAGCTCCTTTTGTAGAGATTGGTGTTGTTTTTCTGAATTTTGGGTGTTTCTTGCTGATAGAGATGTTGCTGGGTCCCACATCTTTGCTTCTTCTCACTTGTCCATTGTGGGTGGTGAGTTATAGCCTAGCCTCACTATTTCTAATGGGAAACACGTGTGCTTTCCTTTAATGGTGAGTGCTACTGGACCACTTCCATTTTCATGTATTAAAGATACAGAATGTAGCATGTAGTGTTCCTGTAAAATGCTCCGTTCTATCACCCCGGTTTCACTGGATCACCTTGTCAGCCAGCTGCTACCCACAGTACACAGAGTGACCCAAGCAGAAGCAGCCACTGGTTGATGCTCCCACATTTGAACTGGAAGTGAAAAAGGCAGCATTCCTTTTCAGAGATCTGCAGTGCAGCTGGAGGTGCTAGTTCTAATTGACTTGATGTATTTGAGGTCAATGTGGGTGAGATGGGTTGTATTTTTGTGGCACAAGTAAGCATTTTCTCCTAAGCCCTCTCATCTGAGAGCAGCAAATAATTTTCTTCAAAACTACTTCTTGAGAAGTGTGGTGGGGTTTTTATCTCTCAGTAAATTCCAGCTAGACTCTCAACCACAGTTTTCTGCTTCCCTTTGTCCTAATTCAATCCTGACCTCCCTCAGCTTCTTCAAATGTGTCATGGGTTTTTCTTAATACTGCAAAGGTTGGTTTGAAATATGGAAAAACTTCAAAGCATCTTCAGTCAGCTGCTGTCAATTGAGCTCAACGTTATCTAAAGCCAATGCAAAATGCCCTTCCTGCGGTGTTTCTAAGCAACTGGCACCGACCTGTGAGGGAAGTGTGAGCCACACAGGAGCTGAGAGCTCCCTGGCTGCTGCAGAGCGGCCAGCAGTGATCTGCAGGGAAAGGCCGGGAAGCAGGAGACGAGACAGGATGGGAAGCCTGCATTGACACTTTCATTTAAGTGGTCAGAAGGTGTCTGCAGGTTGGCCCAAATAAAAGCTGGTGTTGTCATGGAACAGGCAAAAGTAAAGTATTTGATGTGAAGGCTTCTTTCTGAAAGTATGAAATTTAAAATGCACTGAAATAGCAGCCTTCCCTGAAGTTGGAAGTATGAAGACACACTGCAGTAACATTGATAAGTTAATCTGTTTGGTGTTCACATTTCCATTGGATTAGTTACTTAAATTTGTTCCTAATGGACAAGATTTGGTTGTTATTTGAACTGAAGTTTCTATCAGCCTTCGGTAGCAACATGGTAAACACTTCTTCAAGCTGACTTTAAAAAACAAAAACCAACTTATTCCATGTTTCTATACCTCTTCTGGCACATCTATTCTAAAATTATAAATTCCTTTCCCCTTGTGTGTTGGTTGTTCCTAAAAATCCAGTATGCAAGAAGAGGATGTAGAACATAATCAGCTGTCAGGACTTGCCTTTATTTTTCACCTGCTCCTTTCTCAATCTCCATGATTTTTATCATTATATACTAGGCCTGTCTAGTAAAAAGCTGTACAGCCTGACTGAAGGGAATATAGGACCTTACAATTCTGTGGAGAAGAAAAGAAAAATCCTACAGGAAAATAAAAAAGCCTTCTGTTCCTTGCTGAAAGCTGTTGACAACAGCGGTAAAAGACCTGAGGTGACTCTCAGATTTTAGGATGAACTTGCAAAACTAGTAATGAGGAGGGGGGAAAAATATAGGAAAAAGAATAAAACTCAAACCTCCAGGGAGCTGTTCCCTGATTGAATACATCGTGCTAGCATTACAAAATGCTGAATTAATTTTGTCCTATATTTCTTCTAAATGAATTTTAAATAAAATCTAATATTTAATGGGAGCAGTTTATATTGCTTTTTTCCTACTGTGGTTTTATGCAGAACCATTCCGGTTGCTGTCAGCTACTAAAAAATGCATTGAACTGCACCTGCATTAACATTGTGGCTCAGAACGAGAGCATAGTTCTGCAGTGAGTTTCTTCTCATCTCCCATCATCACCCTCATGTACTGTTTGTTCAGACTGCAAAACAGTGTTAGGCCCATGGAGTAACTTCCTCCAAGGGAAATTAAACTGGAGACTTGCTCCAGGGAGGCATTCAATGGGCTTGGATCCTTTTGGAGATGTGAAAGTTCTAATCAATGAGAGTCTCAGGGCAGCTTCTAAGAGCCCCAGGCATGGTGATGTTCTGCCTAGGGGACCAGGCTGAATCTATTCTGACATAAAATAGTGTGTCTTGTACATCTGGGACCTCTGCTTCAAGCAACTTTGACCCGGTAGTCCCTGCCTACTGCACTGCCTTACTTGCCAAGACGCACATGGTCATACTGCTTCTGAAACTGCATATTGCCCGGAGGAATTCATTTTTTGTCACAAATGAAGGAATTTCTGTGTTAAAATGTGTTGCACATCTTAGTGTATAAGCATGTTATTAAACCTGAAGATAATTGAGTCTGGTGGGTTATGTGTATCCTCCCCTTACCCCAGTCAAAGTTAACACTTCTTCAGGGAGGGGAGGACTTCATAGTATTTTCTGTCCTTAAGGAAATCACTTTTCTTTGTGGTGGAACTGATCTCAAAGTTACCATGCCATGGCCAAACTTTTCTTGTAACTTGCACTTAGTGTGTTATACTTACACTTGAGTAATTTTTGGTAATGCAAATGATCAGTTTGTATTTAGCTGTGGCACATGCATGCATCAAGTCAGATGGCTTTCATATCTCAGTGTTACTCTGCAAGTTTTACTGTATTTGATCTTAAACATCTACTGTTCCCTGCAGATGAATGTTAGGTCATGCATGCATTTGTAGGCTGATAATTGTCTTTGGCGAAAAACCTTGTAGAAACCATTTTATGACTGCAGGCGTAGTTGGCTTTTTTCTTATCCATCAATTTCTATGAAAAATCATGATTATCCAGCATATATTACCCTAGTTCTCTCCAAAGTTGAAATCTTTCTCTGTCTGGTTGCTCAAAGTCAGCCTGAGATTGTAAGTTCATCAAGGGTGGTATAATTTCTATATTGTAAACTTGATTCTCTATATCTGCCTTATTCTTCTCTATGTGCTGTAATCAGGCAAGTCATTCTTACCTCCACTCTCCACCTTCTGCCATGCTTGTCTGCTTGTATCTTCATCCTACCTGCGTAGGTGCGGAATACGTATAGGCGTAGATACGTGGAGAACATACAAAGATGTGTATAGGTGGAGGATGGAAATGAATTAGCTTCTCAGATTAGCTTCACAGCCTGCATGATCAACAGCAGTGATTTCTGTCCGTGACTGTGTCAGCTGAGTGAAAGCAGGAAATACGAGGTCAGTGAATGGAGATATTTGGAAATCCACCCTGAAACGTAGGTGGTCCAAACACTGCAGCTTTCTTCCAGCTTTGCTCATCCTCTGTTTTTGTTTGCAAGTTTCCCCCCGACTTCCTGCCCAAGAATTTTTCCTTGCAGCCTGCATAATAGGTTGGTGACAGCTGGCAGGAGGCACAGTTGGGCGATGATGCTTTTACTGAGAAACATGAAAATATTTTCCTGGTATCCAAATAAAGATGCAGATGCTTCTTATATCTGCCACTGAAAATTAACTTCATTGTTTCCTGACCCAATCCAATGCCAAACCAGACTGTTGTTAACTCACTGATGGTATGAAGCAGCTCTGTTGATGCCTTCAGATTTGTCAGTCTCTTCACTCTGACAAATTCTAAATGGAGTAATTGCCCCCCTCCTTTTGTTTGGTAAACAGGAGGTAGGACTTGATATGATTTCTGTTCTTTTTAGTGCTTATCCTTGAAACATCTATTTTTCATAAGAAGTCATTTCATCTCTGGAAAAATAGCTTGTGTAGGAGAGAGGATGTTCATGTCTGGGTGGAATTCTATCCCTTCTCCCAGTGACAACTGATCATTAGTGAGAAGTCTCCAGTTTGCCCTGAAGCCAGGAAAGCTACCTGAAATTCCAGCTATGCTAGTGATATTTTTACCCTCAAACCTAGGAAAACCATGAGCTCCTGGGGAAACTGAAATGCTAATCAATAACCACAGTTGCTGACCAGATACGGCCACTGGGATGCTGTAAATCGCTATATGAATTTTGCCTTGTGTCATCTTTGACTTCAGGTAGAGCACATGTGCTTCTGAAGCCCTAGGTAAGAATTCATGTTGGTCCTAAAACCAGCTTTTTCCTTAATGCAGTTTATGCTCTTACTGCCTTTATGAAAGGAATTTAAGTATTTTTCTTTTTTTAATAGCGTTTCAGATGAGAGTGCTTGCTGCATTTATGCAAGTCATAATGTTAAAGCTGAAACCTTAAAAATGTCAACAGGGGGGTAATGTGGATGGTTTTCCCCAGGTGTTACTTCTTAACTCCAATAGATTTGGTCTGGAACCTGAGCAGACCAGAACTATTTAAATAGCTTGTTGTAACAGCATCTTCCATGCGCAGCAGTTGGTTAGCATGGATTTTCTTGTGTATTTTACATATAGAAGGATATTTATTGATTTTGCTATATGTGCCCTGGTGCTTATTCTGTTTCCATCATTGCTTTTTGTCTCCCTGCAAAAATGAGCATTAACAAATGAAATGAGGAAGAAGCTGAATGTAACATGTTCCCATCTTTAGGGATGCATGGGAGCTTCTGAAAGCAAGTTGCTGCAGTGGATGTATTTTTAGTAGATGGTTATGCTGATTCTGTTATAATAGTGATTTTCTGTTATAGGAGGGTGTAGGTAGACCAACTCTAAAGAAAGGATTGTTTTGGTGCCAATCCAGATTTTACTTATTTAGTCTTCATTTGTTGACCAGGGTAGGTTCTCCTTGTGTTCTTCAGTGCTGCAGGGATCTACTTCATTGTGGAGTACTTTGTTATGCCTGAAACTCTGGAGTGGCTGGAACATAAAAATTCACGTAGGCTATATGAGAATCCTCCAGAAACTGGAAGAATTTGAAGCTGTTATGAACATCAGCTTTTCATAATCTCCAGTTCTTGTGATAAAAACATTTCTTAGGATCAAAGCTCAAGAGATTACTATCTGTTCTCTGACTTTTTATATTGTAAATTATTACTTCAGCCACTGCTAATACGTAAGCAGGTGGTTGATTTGGAATTGCTGCTCCAGCAAGATATGATCTGCAGTGGAGCATATATTTTGCTTGTTGTCCCTGGACCCCAGACATGAACCTGTCCACTACACTGTGGATCTTTGACAATTTGGTAAAAATGGCCATGCTGTGTCAGACAAAGCCTATTTTGCCACCATTCTGCTTTGATAGTGGCCAACACACGGTGGGTCACACCTATGCTTCTGGTTTTGCACCTGGTGTTTTATACAGGACTTTTGCTGTCTTATTTTTGAAACAACCATGTTCTCTGCTCGCCTTCATCGTGGCACTTTTGATTTTGTGAAACTTTTTTGTATTCCCACTCCTAATCTTTTCTTTCCTCCAGCTGAGCAGGGAGTACTTGATTTGTTGTTTTCATCTGTAGCTAAAGCAGAGGCCTATTATGATAACGAAGGCAGAATCACACAAAATAGACTGTTAATACTAGCTTCTTGTGAATCCAGACACAAGTACACTAATATGGTATAATTGTATATGCATTTTAGTACCCAGGGGCCTTGTAAAAATAGTGTTATTAGTGCTGTATGTTGGAACCATTCCATTGATTTGATTGTTCTTTTTGCCCTTTTCTCAATCTTCCCCCATTTCTACTGTATTCCTATTTTTTTGAGATGAGGGTGAGAAAGTAAAGGGGACCAGAACTGCATACAGCTCTTACCAATCATAGAACAGTTTGGGTTGGAAGGGACTTTTAAATCATCCAGTTCCAACCCCCCTGCCACAGCCAAGGACACCTTCTGCTAGACCAGGTTGCTCCAAGCTGTGTCCAGCCTGGCCTTGAACACTGCCAGGGATGGGGCAGCCACAGCTTCTCTGGGCAACCTGTGCCATGGCCTCCCCACCCTCACAGGGGAGAGGCTCTTCCTTATATACAAGCTAATCTACTCTCTTTTAGTTTAAAACCATTGCCTCTTGTCCTGTCACTACAGACCCTGGTACAAAGTCTCTCCCCATCTATCTTCTAAGCCCTCTCTAATATACTGAAAGGCTGAAATAAGGTCTCCCTTATTGCTATGTCATATTTAATACCAGTTATGGGAGTAGTCAAGTATTTTACTCTTGCTGATTTCAATATTGGTTTGTATTCTCTGTAGAAGTTATAAATTCAGGGTAAAAGCTGTCAGTCCAGTGTGACTGGGAGGTTCTTGATTAATGAAGCCTAGGACTAAAATTGCAAAAAGGGGTGGCTCTGCCATTGTCAGCAGGGAGATGGCAGAGTTTCACAGGATCTGTATATAAGGAGGCTTTTCAGTCACTCTAAAGGTAACCGTGAAAATAGTACTATTAATAAGTATTGGAAAGCCATTAAGGTTTTAATAGGTTTAGAATGAAGTGCACTATCACTGCAGTGTCATGATTGTCTGTTAATTCCTAATTTTTGATTTTTTGGGGTGGGGTGGGATTTTTTTGGGGCATTTTTGACTACTGTGAGTATCAAACTTTCTTTTTCATTATTATTGGTTGTAATAACCAGTACCAGCACAAATTTTAGAATGATGTAGGTTTCATGTAAGAATCATGGATCTCTGATGGGTGTCTAACCTGATCCCTAATCAAATCAGGCCAAATCACATCAGGTTGTTCAGGGAGCTGTCTGCATATCTCTTTCTGTGTTTGACCACTTCCATGGGTCCAAATAAACAGACTTCACATCTGGTCCAAATTTTATGCATTGCAACTTGTCTTTTGACTTTTGTCCTACTCCTGCACACCTCTGGGGACTCTGGGTCTGTCCTGTCTTTGGCCCTCTGCGGGTGGCTGTAGATAGCAGATATCTTTCGCTTTACCTTCTCTTTTAAAAAGCTGAACAATCCCCAGTTGTTTCAGCATCTCCTCATATGTCATGAGTTCTGGCCCTGTCCACCTTGGTGGTTCTCCTCCAGGCTCTTGAAGCAAGGTGTTGTGCTGCTCGAGCTGTGGGCCTCACAAGTGCTGTGTAAAGGGGAAGAACTGCTTTCTCTATCTGCTGGCAATGTGCCTGCTCCTCCTCCCAGGATGTGGTTGGCCTTCTCTGCTGAAAAACATGCTGTGATTGCATGACAGTGGTTGTCTTGGAGCCCTGTGTGTTTCTGATAATAGATGGTCAATACTAAAAGGTGGCATATTAGCCAGTACTTTTAGGTAAGGTATGATCTTAGGCTGCAGTTCAGTGAACTGCTTGAGTGTGTATCTGCCCTTCTGTCTTTAGCGGAACTCAACTTTGTGCTCAAGTTTAAATGCTTCAGTGTAAAAAAACCAGTGTTGAAGCAGTTTCTAAGGACTTATTTTAACTTCAGACTGGTCTGCTGTTCTGTCATCTATACACCCATTGATGGTGCTCTCTTGTTGTTAGGAAGCCAAACTTTAGAGTCCTTTGACTTTAACCTACAATGTTTTGATTTTTCTCCTCTCTGATAGTTTTGGAACCAAACTGAGCTGTGCTAAAATGATACTGATTTCAAAACAGGTTTTTCAAATGTTTAAATATGGATCTCATCTCTAATTTAACTTTTTCTTTTAATTTTAATGAAGCTTTTATTGCTAATGGCATCTGAATTTTAAATAAATGAGAAGAGTTTTCCAGGCCCCTTAGATAAATGGGAGGGGGTTAACTTTTTTAAGGAGATGGTGTAAACTAAATATGCTGTTAATAAAAAAGAGTAACACACAACAGATTGCATCCATAAGTTTCTATGGAGACTTGTACTGACCACCAGGCTCGTTTCTCAGTTGTATTAAATTTCCTATTCCCTCCTGGGAATGTGTCCTCATGTTGTATCCTTTTGGAGGGCAAAGACTGGAAATCTGTTTTCACTGTTATACTAGTGGCTTAGGGCATGAAACAAAGGATGGAGGGAGAAAAATAACATCACTGCAGTAAGGTTTTTGGCAGAAAAAGCCCTAAAAAATGTAAGGCTTGAAGCGTGTTGCCCAGGAAATAAACTGCAGTATCTGTATGATTGTTAATATAGGAACAGCTGGGAAGATCAGCTTGAGAGTAGGTTACTGATTGGATTGGGGGGAACAGTCATCAGTTTTTCTGGAGCTCTTTTAATTGAAAAACAACAGCAACATCACCACCAACACACAAAAAAGGCAAAAAACCCAGAAGCACTCTTGAAACTGCCCTTACTGCAGTTTTCTTTTAGGCATCTTTCCTCAACTTAAAACAAAGGGAAAAAAAAAGCTTTTTAATTCCAGATTGCTAAATGCTCTGCACTGCACTTCGTTGCTTGCTGAGAGTAGAGAGGGAAGCTCTTCAGGCTGTTACAACACTTAGCTTATTTTGGTTGTGTCTGTGATACTACATGACTTTATCTTTCCTCACCTGCTTTATTTAATGAGGGTCACATCACTGCTTCCTGTGTGAAGCAGTTCTAGAGCAGACCATGCAAAGAAATGCTTGTTTGCTAAAGCCACACTGCAGGCTGCAGGTATGCACAAGTCCACCTTGATACCTATTGCTTTATTTCTAAGGTGCTTGCCACAGCTAGAAGGAAAGCACAATGTGATCCTTGCTTTTCTCTGTCCCTACCCCAGTTTTCCTATCAAAGAAACAGGTCAACCTTCCTCTCCCTCATCCCCCCACTCCAGAGGTCTGACAGTACCACTCTGGGGTTCCTCTTCCACCCACATGGACTCTTATCTGTGCTGCCTCTCAGCTCTCACTGGCATAGTCTACATATCCATTCTTCTCTGTTTGCTATCTGTTTTGTCATGGTTTCTCCAGTTTTAGAGGACTTCATTGCAATACTTCCTGTTTTCTATGAAGAACATGTCATACAGAGCCAAAATGAGCTCCTTTTATTGCTTCCCTGCTTGCCACTGCTTCTTGTCCTATTCAGAGGTATTCTTAACTGCTGCTGCCTTTGTGCAAGTACTCAGTCATATAGATTTTCCATCACCAAAGCTTTATATCAAAGAATGTAGTATCAAGGGAAAGATAGTTTTTTCCCTCTACAGATAAAACTGCTTTGTTTTCAGGATTCCCAAAAGACCAGCTCAACTTGCTGTCAAAAAGAAACAAACCAAAAAAATCTTTATTCTTAGTGTTTCTGTTCTCAACGTGTGGATTAAAAAGATCTTTTGGAGGGACTATTTATTTGAAATATAGGTTTCCTGAGAAAAAAACCTAACCTTTCAGTTCATCTGGGCATGATAAAACTCCCTGGACTACTTAATTCTTTAGAACCAATGTGGTTACATCTAATTAGCTTTTATTTGCTTTTAAAGCATGGTGTCTTATTATACCATTGCATGTATTTGCTGTGGATAACTTAAAACGGCTGAGTTATTAAGTAAGCTGACAGTCTTTTCTCATTCTTGGCTGATCAGACTATGCATAAATAAAACCCACAACACCAAAAAACCCCCCAAACAAACAGAAATGGGCTCAAGCAAACAACTTTCTTTTGAGCTTTCTCAGAGGATCAGAGAACTATGCGAGGTAGGAAGTTTCCTCCCTTACTAGAAGTGGTTCTTCCAGTGTTACTAGAAACATTGTGAGACAGTGGGAAAGAGCCTGGTACTTAAGTAAAATTGTTCTGTATCTTTTTAGGGTAAATATTGCAGTTTCGATCTTGTGACTTGGTAAATTTTACAGAAAGGAAGAATGAATGCAGTTGATATTTTTAGAAAATATTCATGTCATAGTCCAGGACAGAAGGGGTATTTGCTTTAGTGTATCATTCATATGCAGAAAATAAGCTAGCTCTAAGTGCTTTAGAGGAGGAGTTTTAGGTGGGGGCAGAGAAAGGTGGACTGGAAGCTGTCATTTTTAAGGAAAGGCAAAGCAGAAAAGATTCCAGTATCTGTTTTCTGTTATCCAGATCAGCAGCCTCAAGTTTCCTTTTTTGGTCCAATTTCTAACTGTAAACTGGTTCTTTGAAGATTTAGCTGGATGGAAGAGAGGGTGTTGACTGGCACTAGGACAAGAACAGGTCTGAGAAAACTAATCTGAAGGTTGAGTTTAATTGATGCTAACTGATTAGTGACTGCCTTGTTGCTTGGCTAAGCCTGCCTTTTTGGAAACAATCCTCTACAGCAAGAGCACAAAATGCTGGCACAAGTCCTACATAGTTTTAAGCTGTTGCTACAAGCTGTTACCTAGATTAGCTGGCAAAAGAATGTTTGAACCTGCAAATGACTTTGGCAGAGCCTGGTCTCTAACCATGGTTTCCTGGCTGTGAAATTTTGCCAGGTACTGTACTCATAATTTGAGGAAAGGGGGATCATGAGGTTTCCAGGCAGCAGCTGTCTGCCTGCATTTGCTGGCAGACTTCTAGGTTGGTTTTAAGTCTATCTACAATATTTTTATTTCCCTGGAAGTATATATGGTAGATTTTCAGAAGGACATGGAATCATCAGTTCCCATTCTTCTGCTTTTTTAGCTTTCATTATTTAAATTCCTTTCAGAACTGGGGTTTGTTTTGTTGTTTTGTAAAGCATCGCTATCTGGTAAGTTGGTAGTGGATCACACTCAGCTTCCTGTGATTGATTGCCTTACAATCTGTTTTACCTACAGAGGAAAATTAAAGTGCCTTACAGGTGATTCACAGTTTCTAAACCTAATTTTCTTATGGGTTGTAACAAGACTAACAGCTAAAATAGAGGAAGCTGGCGTCACAAGTTTCATATAACACTCTTAAAACATTTGGAAAGCATCACTCACTTTCCAGAAGCAATGATTTGACAAGAACAGCTCCTCTGCCCCTGTTCAGCTCAGTGTAAGCTGCTAAGGCTTTTTTGGATATGAAGACAGACTTCCAAATCCTATTTTTCCCTTTAATTAGAAGGATGAATGTCTAGTTAGATAGACAGTTTAGATCAGGCTAAGAAAAAGCCGTTTGTACCACAGCAATCCACTTCATGCATCACCATTTCATGTAATGTCACCTTCTACAGCAGCAGTATCCTTATTTTTCCATTACTCTTTATCTATTGCTGCCATTTTGTACTCCTAGAGCAAGCTTCAGCTGCCCTTTACTGTCGCATATTTTGAACCCTTGTAAACATATGTATTAAGGAAATTTACTTAAGATAAAGTAATTGTCTGAAAACACAGCACAGAAAGTCCAACCAAATCTTGTCTCCTTAAATTAATCGTGACATTATGATTATGAGTCTCATCCTTTTGACTTCATTTTAATTCGTAGATTAGAGGAAGGAAAACAAACATCTTGGTGGCTTCTCAAGTTCAAATGGAGTAGTTCAAATGCAGGAATGTTTCTAAATCTCCTGCCTGAAGAGAAAATAACAGCAATTAAGGCTGAAGTATAATAAGCAAAAAACTACCGGCTTCTGGAGACAAATATCTCTTTTCTTTTCCGTCATAAAAATTGTCAAATGTTATTTTTTTTGTGATGCATCTTTTGCCTCATCTGTTTCCCTCTGGTTCTGTGAGCAATGAAGTTGCTCCATTTGTTAAAGATTTCAGATTTTAAAAGATTTATTGGTGTGTGCCTTTTTAATCTATTGTAATAACCAACTGCAGACTTAATGGTTATCAGAAACGCCTGAAGTACAATTTCAGTTTTCAGAAGACTTATTTTCAGAAGAAAAATATATGTAATTCATACATATGTATATAATTTTAGTTTCAACACATTCGCTGTTGATAACAAACATGTTTTGCCTAGAGTTGTTTATTTGTTTCCTGTGTTCATATATTACAACCTCTAAGAAGGCTGTAATATATGAACACAACAGAAGATGGAAGGCAGGATCGATGATAGAAAAACTGAAAAAAAAAAAAATAGCATAGTTTGGTTGAGGGCTAGACAATTTTAATAAAAACTTTCACACTCATTTTCTGCTTTAAAAACAGCCACCTCACAGTCAAAGTCCTTTGGGGTTTTTAGTGGAGTTTGTAAAGCTCCTTTAATATAGAGATTAACGATTTCTTCTATTTTTTCATTCAGTTTATTGGTTCGTAAACCTGAGGGCTGTGAATCTTATGAAAGAATATCCTTTAATTTTGTGTATGCCTATTGATGTGTGCAGTTGCCATGGTACAGATTTAGAGAAAAACTTTTAAATCTCTGACTTGAGCCATTATGATGATTTTTAGCATAATTTTTTCTGATACAATTAATTAGAAGTCTGAAAAATTCTAAGTACGTACTGAATTTAGCTGACCGGATTCTCTAAAGATCTAAAGGAAAGGTCTATGCTTTACTGCATGGTCTTAAAATTTCTGCAGGACCCCACTTCAGGCGTACAAACTGATTTTGTGATGAAGTTTTGTTGAGAGATCATGACTCCCTCTGAGATGCAAGCATTGTCTGGGAACAGCTGCTTTAATTTCTAGCTATTCATTTTAATGCCTTCTTTCCAATTGTTTTGTACAATGCTGTATTGTGAGTAGAGTTTTATATAACTTTCATCAAATAGCTGAGTGATTCAGGAATTGTTAGAAACCTTGCATCGGTTCCTTAGGACATTTCTGCTTCCTTTCCTAACAGCTTCTGCTGTAGCGTTCCAGCTTATTCAATGAGCATAGTCATTGATGGTGGACTTGAAGATTTAGGTTGGCTGTAAGGTCCTTTGGAGATGAAGATGGATTTTGAACTCCTTTAAGTGTTCATAAACGTATGAAATTTATGAAGAACAGATGATCTCTCTCTCATTGGCATTCAGCAGCCTGGGTTCATGACAGATGCTGCAGAATCAATTGCCAGATAAAGAGTTTTAAGCCCAACTCCTCCATGCTCAGGTGTGATGCCAAGTGTGGAAACCAGAGGGCTGTTGTTTGTGAATAAAGGCTTATAGTTGCATTTGTTAGAAATCCAGGAGTGTGTCAGAGCTCTGAACTTCTCCAAACTAGCAGTGAGTGCTGGTTTGTTGTTTTTCCACTTTGCCAATTTGACTGCTAAACCCTTTGATATACTTGTCTACCCAGCAATGCCATGTGTCTTTCTTGAGAATATATTGCCAGATATATAGATTGGCTCTATCTGTCACTTGATTTTCTCAAAGACATTTGGAAGGTAGTGATGTGGCTGTATGGCAGGACAGGTGGGACACACTGAATGTACAGCTGGAAAATTTGTCAGACCACATTCTGCTGTTATTAATAAAGATGCAAAGCTCAGTGATGATACAGTTGGGATATGAATTCAGAATGGTTTTTATGTAACTAAGTTTTGCCTTAGGTAGGTCTAATTATTTTTCAATGAAGAAAAGATTATCAAACCCCCCTTCTTGAGTCTGTTCACAGATTATCAGCTTTCTGATGTTGAAACTCTTTGCATGTAAATCGTTCTTTGCTAACAGACTCATACAAGGTTTTATACTGAATCAATACATTTAATATTTTCTGTATGTTCAGGAAAGACTTTGAGAATGTAAAAATCTCCTCTTCATCTCCTTTTTTTCAACTATTTTGACCTGTAGCTATTGTGATCTATATTTGGTGTTCTGAGTGGGTATAGCAGATGTGGTAAGATGTATAAAACATAGGATTTTTCACCAGGCTGTGTTTGCCCCAAATACCACTTTGGACAGAAAGAAATTTAAGTAAATAATGAAGTCAAGTATTTTGAAGTTTTGCCTGATATATTACTTTTTTAAAAAATAAAAATAAAATTAACAGGGAACAAAACTTTCTCTGCCAGAAAATTTTTGGTTTTCTCTTCATTGAGAAACTATTTTCTGCTTTTCTGAATACAGCCTCATACCATTGCTACCAAAAGTATGGAAAAAATAAGCAACTTATACGCTCTCTGCTGGCTTTACAGCTGTGCAGAATAGATCTACCCCATACCTTCAAAGTGCCCACACTTGCAGTTGGTTTGTGGAAATCGGGTCTTTGGGGGACTAGGGAGAACACTGTATCTGCAAGATCCAGATCTGAGCAGTGGGTCATGGCATTTCTGAATTAACCTTTCAATAACTCTGAGAGTTTTTAAGAAAGGAAACAGCAATGATATTATGTGATAACTTTGAGTGCCTTCAATGGCAGCAGATGTGCAATCTGTTAGTATGATACAGGAGGGTTATACACTGTGTACAAAACAGTTTCAATTTTTTGCCTGGGCTTCCTGAAAATCATCCTTGTAGTACCGTGCAGAAAAGCAGAAGTGAAATGATTGAGTTGTTCAGAAATAATTGTAATAACCGAAGTGTGTTTGAAACTGAGGTGCAAAGCGTGTTGTTCCGGGGAACGTTGTCTTGAGAGTGATCACTTAAGAACTATCACATATTTTTTTTTGTTGTGTGTGTTTTGTTTTGTTTTTAAGCTGGACCTGTGATCTGCAGAATGCTAACATACCCTCCAACTCGAAGAGCCTTAATTGTGGGTTGTGGTCTGCAGATGTTTCAACAACTGTCAGGGATTAACACCGTCATGTATGTATTTACTGCTTGCTTCTCTTTATAAAGTATTAGAAAAAGACAGACCAGTAGCAGTTGCAGATTCTGGAGAAAAACTAAAATGTGAAAAATTGAGTGTAAGAGCTAGAATGCTGGTTTGAAATCTAGATCTTGGTGTATTTGGTGTCTCAGAAAATTGGTATAAGAGAGTGTTAGCATAAGAGCAAACATTTACATTGAGATGAGAATGCATATGGTACTCCTGAAGATATGTTATTGTATATTAGGGTTTACAGTCAAAGCTATGTGTGTCACAACAAGAAAGTACACTTAATGGTTTGAATTTGTGTGCAAATAGATCGAAATACAGTGAGGGTTACACTGTTGACCATGATGGAACATTATTGTGAAGTGCTAAAAGAGGTAAGATGCTGAGGGAAGAAACATTTCCTGTTATTACATGGTTGTTATGTGTATGAAAAGTCAGTAAAGGTAGAAGTGAAGAACAGTATATTGGGTTTTGTGATGAGCTGTCAGCTTACCAGAGGAGTAGCTCTTGACAAATATGTAGTGTACAAGACCTATTTTGCGGTGAAATTACTGTTGAGGTCTCCTACAAGAGTAACTATAATGAATAAGATATCCATATTGTTTTAAGAGCAAGTGTAAAATATATTGCAGTAACATTGTATGGAGAGAACTACACCTGAGGGAGCAAGCTTGTTAGGAAACTATTGAAAGGAACACCTGAAAGAATAAAGCTTTTACTGGTATCAAGAGCTATCATATTAAATGGTAGAGTAAATATCTGCCATCTATCACAAGGAGAGAAAAAAAAACCCCAAACTCAGAATTATTAAACTGCAAAGGAGAGAAGTCTTTAACAGCTGAAGAGAGACTTCATAAAGTAGAAATTGTAACCAAATGTGGAAAACATTTGGGTGCAAAACTGCTAAGTCGTGTGAAAATCAGAAGACAGGCGCATAAAGAGCTCAGAGAAACTATTCATGCCCATCAGAAGCAACAGACCTAATAATCTCCAGGCCCAGTAAGGATCAAGACGTGAGAACACTAGCAGAAACTAAATCTTTAGCACCAAATCTTACAAAGACTCTTTTTGCATTTGTGTTAATTATATAGGGTGTATGAGGCTTCCTGCCCATACTTAAGATGTCTCAGATGGCCTGTTTCAAATTCAAGTGTTAGTGGAAGAACTTTTAGAACAAGCTGATTAAAACGATTAATAACAAACTGCCTGCACTCATCAGGGTACACCCAACAGGTGTGGAGTAACTCAAATACATAATCTGCATGAAGCTACACCCCAGAAAGTTTTATTTCTGTCCTTATCAAAGTTAATTAAAACGGTCATAGAATCAAATGAGAAGGTGCGTGCTTATAAATAAGAAAAATGAACATGTACATGGAAAATATAAAATACAAAGAGCAAATATGATTGTTATAAACAGATTGTAACTAGCTGGGTGCAAGTTTGTGGTCATGTTGGAAGCATATCTCCCATACGAGCTAACCATCGTAGTTCAGGACAGCTTCTGCCAAAACTTCTTGAAGAAACGAGATGGTCTCTAAGATAAGAGAGGAGCCCTCTCAGATTAATAACTTTTTAAGATAGGGAAATAAAAAAAGAAAAGATAAGAATAGAGGATAGTTATCATAAGATGAGAGTAGACTCCTACAGGGATCTATGTGGAGATCTTTGCTGCTTTAATAAGTCTGTGAAATGGCTAAACAGCAAAATAACAGCTTGTACTCACGCACCACTCGCTATTCCCTCCAAATCTGTGAGCATGAACAGTTATAGGAAGATAATACAAGATAACAAGTCAATTAAATGGCGAGTGCATTAACCATACAGTGTTATACAATAATGCTTGCCAGGAGGAACTGGCTAACTAACATGCATGGCAGTCTAAATTGTTACTACTCAATAAAAAGATCTTGAAGTTGCCTTATAATTCTATGATGGTATCCATGACTAATGTGGAAACTGATCTGCAAACACCAGGATAAACCAAGTTATATGGGGAAAGAGATACCTGTATGTGAACAGGATGTTTAGGACTCTGCAGCTTGGAAAACAGATGGGCTTAGGAGAAACACAAGAGGATTATAAAGCTACTAATGTTATGGAGAAGATGGGCAGAGCATGACTATTCATCATTTCTTATAACACAATTTTAAAGACTTCTAGCTCTTACGCAGCAGTAGGTTTAAAATAAACAGTCTTTCACACAGCACATAATTACACAGTGGAGCTCATTGCCACAGGATGCTACAGATGCCAAATGTAGAAGTAAGTTTAGAAGTTAATTGGGGGAACTTATATAATAAACATTATTAAAATGTTATTAAACATGATATGGTTGCAACTTATGGCCAAGGACAGTCATTCTCACATCTTGGTTCCTACTACTTTAGGATACCTTATTAGGCTAGAACAAAAAAATTAGCAGTTCACAAGGTTTAAGACACTGGTAGGTTGACTGTTTATTTTAAACTTCATGTGTTTTAAAATCTCAAACTCCTTTCTGTGTAGGAGGTTTTACAAATAGTTTGGGATTGACCTAATTTGCTTGCGGATGTGTAGGAGGACAGAATTACAACTACAAACCAGTTGAATCTTAGCTTTAAAATAAGCAAATGCCTGTAATAAACACAGGAAGGCACTGTTGTTAAAGAACTGGCTTGTAAACCATTTGTAATATTCAATATTTTTTAATAATCCAGTATAACTAAATTTTTAGTTATCAGGTATGCAAGGCAAACAGTCTCCTATGAAAGGACATTTTTCAAATGTCAGTAAGCAGCTGCCTATTGATGGTTTGCTTACTTAGAAATCGGTGATTGCTTTTTAATGCAATAATTAAATGGTACCTTAAGGGACTGTCAGATTGCATTAACTCTCTAAGCACTATTTTCCTCTTTGTAATCTTAAGTTACGACATTCTGGGACTGCAGCAAGAAAACAGGCACTGGTTGTGGTTGGAGGTTGTAGGATTTTGTGGGCTTTCCTTCGGTGGTTTTGCAAGCTTGTTTACCAAAAACAGTCACAAAAAATGTTTGATGGTTGGTGTTCACTGTCTCTTTGGTGCTGCTGTGAATCCTCTCTTCTTGGTATACCCCTTTCTAGGCTGTAGAAGAGGCTGATGACCTTGACTTGCTGTTGCCTGGCTTTCCCTTGCAGAAAATTTAGCTTCTGGTTCCCTTTCTCCTTATGTATTTCCATGGGACGCTTCTACACTGTGACCAGTTAACATGGCAGCATCCGTGATGGGTCCTGACTTGTTCTAATCTTCGGTCTTGAGGTTTTTCACTATTTCTGCTACGAAAGTATTTGTTAAATCTTGTATTTCACTGTAAGAAAGTGAGGCCACAGGAGTGAGTTTGTGTGTCTGAAAAGCTGGGTTTTTTAAAAACCAGAACATAATCAAATCACAAAGCAGGAAAGCAAAATGAAAATATGAGGAAGAAAACACAAAATTATTTAGTACTTCCTCAATTTGTATATGCTTTGCTGAGAAACTCTTCTATTTAAGAAAACAAACATTTGAATCAAAAAGAATGAGTGTTAAATGTAGGAAATTATGTAGAGGAATTTTTCAGGGGTCTAAAAATAATGGCTGAGTGTACCCAGTAGTAGAAGAGATCCTAAAAAGCATTAAAATAGCTACAAGAAACACATGGAGCCATCAACAAAAATCTAGAGCTCTCATGATTAAGAAATCTGTTCTGTGTTTTCTGATTAAAATTGCATATCAACATTGAAGTCCATGAGTGCAACAGAGTCCATCTGTAGTTGGATTCCTCTTGAGGATGGGGAGAGAAAACTAAAAGAATTGTAAGAATCGTTGAAGACTGTAATATGTCCATCTCATTGTGCGATAAACTGATCTAGTTTTCTGAACAGAAATAGTTTCATATTGTATTTGAATCAGCCATTTATGTGTATAACATCCAGCCATGAGGAACCAGGAATTCTCATCACGTAGCGGATGTTACTGAGCTAGTGGGAGCGTCATGTGGAGCAACCTCTGCATTGAGGAGGTGGATCTAAAAGAGAAGCAAAATGTAAAAATAAGCTGAGGAGATTGACTCTCACAGGAACAAATTCTAACATGATAAATTTAGTCAGTAAAAGAATAAAGCTCAGTGACCTATTGCTTTGATTCCTTTTTGTCCTAAAAACAAAGGTGCCACTGCCGTTTGATAGAGAGCCTGAAGCAGGAAAAAGCATTTCCTTTTTGCCATGGCTTTTGCCAGCTTATCTGACCTGTAAAAGATGAAGTCGTACGTTTTTAGAAGAGAGTGTCTCGCACTGGTATGAGCAGATCTGAAATGGTTTAACTTTTCCATTTCTTATCATTATGGCGTTTTCTCATCTTGAAAATGGAAGCTCAGTGTTTCCAGCCTGGAGTCACAAATTTGGCTCACAGGAGGCTGAAAAAGACCCTGTGAAGGAAATTATATTCCTGGAGAGCAGTTACTACAAATTAGCTTTTTAATAGTAACATATCCCGGGATTGTATTAAAACAGTGGTGTGCAGATATTTTCAAGCCTACAGTGGCCCATAGTTAAAACTTGAGGGGGGACCAATTTTAAGTCAAAACTTGAAGCTAATTTTCCCCATCGGTTTCTTGTTTAAAAAAATAACATAATTTTTAAAAAAAGAAGAAAATCCTTTTAGGGGTGAGAAGAAGAGGAGGCTTGAAGGATTTGACTTTTTCAAATTGGTGAAAAACATGTATAGAGTACATAGGTGTATTAGCTATATCTAATGTTCCTGCAGGATGAGGACTTCAGAAATCCTTCATTGCAGTCAAAAACCCCTGACAAAAAACATGGGGAAGAAAGCTTTTGGGAAAAATCCTAAATTACCTTGAATAGTAAGCAGTAATTTAGCTATAATTGGAAGGAGTTCAGTATTGTCTTGTCAGAACTGCTCGTAGGTAATGTGGCCTGTGCTGGAGTTCCTGCTGCTCTTTTGGGGGCTTGCTAGTTTTGAGTGAGTTGATGGATGTTCACACAGGCTGCCTGTGCCCTCAAGGCTATAATCTGAGATAATATTGAAGAGACAGCTGTATCATCTTGATTATTCTCATTCTTGTGAAGCTTAAGGGGACTTGTTGAAAGCCAAACAAAATATTTTGTTCTGCAGTTGAAGCACTAGCTTGTTGTGATGCTAGTTTCGTAATTTGCCATTATCTTCTCGCGTTGTGTGAGAAAAGCTTTCTGCAACAGAAGAGCAGTATAATGTGTCAACAGGGAGAGCTCATGGCCTTCAGCATTTTTGTTAAGCTGTTTGCTGGTATATGTGATCTGTTATGCCTAGTTAATAAAATGTTTATTTATTGTTAAGATATCACTGCAGCTACTAAAAGTTAAGTGAATCCACATGTAAAATGTATTGGTGTTTGGATTTGATTCACAGATGCTTTTTTAATCTGTGCAAACAAACAAAAGAATAACAACAAAAAGATGATAAGAAGCAGCATTTTTTTCAGCTGCCAAGAAAAAGTGACTGGAAGAAAATACTGGATGGAAAAGGAAAAAAGCTCAGAGTAATAAGATTGGAAAAAAAAGCTGGATAAAATAAAGACAAAAGAGGACAAAAGGAGATTATTTAACAAGTGGAAATTGAAGGTTTGAAGATAAGTTAAGAATATTAAAACAATTAACATGAAAAGTGATTGGATATTGTACTGCATGTAGATGAGAGAATGGAAGAGAACAGGAGTGGGACTGGAAAGAAGCCAGGATACTTCTGGAGTTTAGTAGAGGTGAGAGAGGAGTTTAATGGGAGCAAAGCACATTTCCCGACAGGTTTAATCACTGGGTCTATTGTGCAGCAGTTGCAGAGCTGGAACCCATGAGGAGCTGTAAACCTTTGCTGCTGTTTGCAGAAGCAAGCATGAGGCAGCATGTAGCTCTGTAGCCTTAGAACTGAACAAGGGAGCAAGGCTTGCAGCAGCACTTGATACTTCTGCTTTACAGGGTTGTGTGACTTGACCCCAGAGGGATGGTGAAAATCCAAACGGAGACACTTGCCTTTAAGTTCCAATTTTTAAACTTTACTGAAATGAAATACTGAATAGGTAGCATAGGGCAGTGACTGCAGATAAACCTTTCAACTTTTTTTGTTGAATATCTTAACATAAATAACTTGTTATGTGAATTACAGCACAAGTAGTAGCAACCTTCTCTACTCTTTCAGCATCAGCAGCCATAGAGTGATATATCATTAATGTATTTACAAATTATGACAGGTTTATAATGAGTAAGTTAGTCATTGAAATGAGACTTTGCTATAGCATTGGCTGTTGATTTGGATATTGGAAAATAGTTGTTGAGATCTGTAAACAAAAGTTCTGATGGCAAAAGTAATGGTGGGTCACACTCTTCTTGTGCTTTGTATTCCAGAATTGATTTAAAAACAAACAAACAAACAAAAAAAACCCCATAAAAAACCCCAATGAAACAACAAACAGGACAAAACATGACCCAAAACTTACACAATGCTAAAATGTCATCCAAGAGCCACAGTAGTTACTGAAGAACTATATATGATCTATTGTAATTTCCACTTAGAGTTAAATTGAGCCACAGTAATTACCAAGCAGACGATCATGTAGCCTTTATTTTTCCATGGCCAGTGACTTCTCACCTCATTTGTTCTTGAATACTCAGACGCAAGTGTGCTTTCTGTCTGACTGAAAGAGAGACAATTACATTAATGTCTTTTCAGATATGAACTTCATAATGTTGTCAGGAAAATTGAGGAGTCTTGGTAATTGACAGGTCTAATTTTCTCTAATGACTCCATAACACTGAGGCTGCTTCTCGCTTAAGTTTTCATCCTTCGATATTTTTTTGTGAGTAAACTGTCTAGTTTATAGCTTTGTCTTAAATTTTGCATTTTCCCTTTAGGCTTCAGAAGATGCTTAAAAAAAACCAAAAGAAACCATATGTTGCCTGTCCACTTGCTTTTCAGATAATAGTCCAATAAATATTTTATTAGGTTTAATAAATATTTCCAATATCTTTCTCTTTTGAGAAGTGACCCTTCATTTTGTGATACTGTCCTTCCTTCATATTGCAGGATGCTTTATATAGTACTGCAAACTGTTAATCTAAAAATCTTCAGTAGAAGAAAGAGATTCATTTTTGGATTGTATATCATACAGATGTTTTTTGGTAGACTGTAAATATGTTTTGAAAAGCAGACAGAAGTCTAGTCAATCATAGTAGGAAGGATGATTCTCCTCTTATACCAAATGTCTCTGTTGTATCTGCTATATGGAAATGATGTGATTAACTTATAACAGCTCTTGAGAGGAACAAATTGTAGTTAATAAATAAAAGTAATTTCATATTACTTGGTGTAAAACAGTCCAAATGAGAGATTATGGAAGCTGCCTTTATCAGTTTCATAGTACTTGAAATACTTTAAACATAGTTTCATTGAAGTACAATGAAACCCTGTTATTTTGAAAGGTTGGCATATTCAGCAACCATTTTTCCGTAGGTAGTGTACTGTTATCACAGCTGAGCCTGTTTCTTTTAAAATAGTGTATTAAAAAGAAAAGATTTCTTAAAAAGCTCCAAACAGCTGATAGTCACTAACTTGTTCATATTGGACACTAGTTTCTTGCATAGGAACCAGCCTATATGATAGGTTTTCCAAGCCCTGGAGCACAGATTCCCACTCTTCAATCTCTCCCTCGCTCCCCCCACCCCCCTTCCCCACCCCCAGTAAATTGATAGATCTGAACTGAACAGTTAGTTTCTATGTGGAAATCTGTCTGCTTAAGTTTGGAAAATTATCACACAGTCTGAAGAGAAAAGCGGTGTCTTTGGAACTGTGACCAAGGACAAACTGATTTGGAGATCAAAATGTTGCTTTAAGTACAGGGCCTTAGGTTGAACAGAAAGAGTTTACAAGCCAGCAGCAGTTAAGGTGCTGGTGGAGTAGGTAACAGAAATGTTAAAACACTTTTTGATCAAATGCTGTCTACAGGAGCCACAGGCAGTATTTACAACAGCTGGGAAATAGCCATGTTAAGAGACTCAATGTTTCCCATTCTCACTTTCTGTTTGCCTTCCCCTTTCCCTCAGTGCTGGTCAAGGATAAGTCTGATCGTAGTTTCTCTAGACCCTGCTCTGATTATGTTTCTTCTTGGTCAGTACAAAATACCAATGTGGGAAGGGAATATTAGCTGGTGATAGGAGTTTGCCTCAGTTAATCTGCTAGGAAGTGGCTGAAATATAAATGTGTGATGACAGGATGTCAATAGAATCATAGAATAGTTAGGGTTGGAAAGGACCTTAAGATCATCTAGTTCCAACCCCCCTGCCAGGGGCAGGGACACCTCCCACTAAACCATGCCACCCAAGGCTATGTCCAACCTGGCCTTGAACACCGCCAGCGATGCAGCATTCACAGCTTCCCTGGGCAACCCATTCCAGTGCCTCACCACCCTTACAGTCAAGAATTTCTTCCTCATATCCAATCTAAACTTCCCCTGTTTAAGTTTGAACCCATAACCCCTTGTCCTCTCACTACAGTCCCTAATGAAGAATCCCTCCCCAGCATCCCTATAGGCCCCTTCAGATACTGGAAGGCTGCTCTGAGGTCTCCACGCAGCCTTCTCTTCTCCAGGCCGAGCAACCCCAACTTTCTCAATAGCTATATCCAAGAACTAAAACCAAACAAGGAAACAAAACACTGGCCTAAGGAAAACTGCAGCAGGTCTGAAGGGGGAAAAAAAAAGAACCCTTTGTTCTACAGGGAGGAACTGGGCTGCCAACTGCCTCAGGTGAATTGACATGACCTGCACAAATCCTCGCCCTTCCAACAAGAGGGTGGTGGGTGGTAGTAAGTATTGGTATTTAGAGTCATGGAGAGGGATGGGGAGAGAAATTGGCAGGTCATGCTGCTGGACATCTGAAATAGCTCTAAACCCGTGCAAGAACTATGAGGAGTAGTTAAAACTTAGCCTTCATTTTAATTTTTCACTTAGTCAGCAAACTGCATGCCTGAGTGATCTAGATGCGTGCAACATGTGCTTGAAGCACAAGAAGGCAGTTCAGTAAGCTTGAACATTTTTAAGGCTCTCACGTTATTGTTAAAGTTTGTGTATCAATTGCTGTGTTTTAAACAACTCTGATGCTTCAGAACTGTTGTTTAAAGAGTAAACCTTTTGTCATAGATATTCTTGTGTGTGCTTGTTGGAGATGACCTACAAAACCAGCTTAAGGTTTTGGTGGTTTAGCTCCACAAGCTGTTAATTTATCGATTGCAACAATTGTGAAGAGGGTGTTTAGTAAGTAAGAGTAAATATATTATTATTAAATATAAATAAGTAAGAGAGTATATCTGTGTTAAAGCCAAATCATCTGTGTATCAGTGTTGCTAGCTCTAAAACCGCAGTCATAGAATCATAGAATAGTTAGGGTCGGAAAGGACCTTAAGGTCATCTAGTTCTAACCCCACTGCCAGGGGCAGGGACACCTCCCACTAAACCATGCCACCCAAGGCTATGTCCAGTCCAGCCTTGAACACAGTCTGCTGTTCCCACTTAAAAAGTAAGATTAAAAAGAAAGTGAATCTTTCTTCTCCTGTTGTGTGATGGCCAGAAATTAATTCGAGTCAGTTTAAAAGCATAGATTTGTAATTTACTGTAAAACAAACAAAAACCTGGGGCTTGGGTTATTTGGACAGAGCCATACACCAGACTTCAAGGTTCCCTCTCTGGCTGAAGCTTTCTCACTGCTAATGCCAGTTATCTGCCCATTTTGTGTTCTCATTCCTTTTGAAATAGAAAAGGAAAATCCCAGCTTTAAGCCACTTTAAGGGAAAAAAAAACCAAAAAGATGCAAAACAAACCAGTGAATCAGGATGGTGTTAACTAGATTAAAGCTGTAAAATGTTCATCTTATTTAAGAAGCTGCGTGCTTTGTCAGACTTAACTAGCCAGTGCTTTTGGAAGATGGCTTTTACAGATACATCCTTGTGCTAAGTATAGCATCAAAGAACAGGTAATTCTGATATTAAAGTTTTGAAGGTTTGAGTACCAGAAAGATCAGGGAAGTACTTCAAGGTATTATATAAAGGGAGTAATGGGATGAAATTAAGTAAAATGTAGAGCAATTATCAGAACATAGTTTAGTGCTTATGCTTAGAAATATTAGATTGTGTGTCTCAAGGGAAATAGGAAACACTCATCATTTCTAATTTGCTTAAACAGTTACGACAATAGAGAGTGTATTAGAAATAACATATTTAGGCAGTTTTGGTGTTGAAATTAGTAGATGTACAATAGGAGGTGAATATAAGTTTAAAAATAAAGGCTGATTTCCTTTAAATTAAACTTTTACATCCCACCTCTCTTCTGATATTTCTTATAATCCATCCGTTTATTCTAAAAAAACCCCCACAAAAAAACAGCAAAGCCGAACAACAACCCCCTGAAACCTAGACAGACTTAAAAACCCCTAGACTGCCAAAACCATCAATTGATCTTGAAGTAGAAGTTTATTTCCATTATAATTTTCCACAGGTTTAAAAATAAACAACAAAAAACCTTCTCAAATCGCAGCGGAAGCATGTCCAAGGTGCTGATGTGGGGTACTGTAACAGGCACTAAACATTTCCCATTTCATAAATCTTTAAATATTAGTCTTTTCCTTATTCCTCTGGTGCTGAACGCCTGTTTGGTTGGGGGGGGGGGGGGGGGGTTGCAGTGGTTTTTTCTTTCTTTCCCCAAACCTGGGCCTTTAGCTCAATGACTTGAACAACCGCATGAAATAGTTTTCTTTTTTTCCTGACTTTTTTGAGTTCTGTCTTGGGTTATTTGCTCCATGAAAAAGTACTGAGGGGTAGAATAGCATGTGTAATAGTAAACCCCAGGATATAACAACAGAAAATCACTGATTGCAGTCTGAACCCATCTACTACAGGGTCTGCCTAATGAACTGCTTAATTATTTTTAAATGTTGCAGATGTATAAAAAGGATTCTTCTGAGCAGTAACTGACATCTCACTAAAAAAATTAAAAATGCCAACAAAACCCAAAATCAAATGTCTTTAATAAATCACCATTTTTCAGTGTAATGTTCTCACAGAAGTAAATTCCTTTCAAGTTTTTTGTTGAATGTTGCCAATACAAAGGCTTTTGTAATATCTTAATTTGGAAATATTAATGTTTATTTATATAACATATTCAAAAGATGTGTTAAAAGAGCTGTATAGCAGTTAATATACCAAGTTATTTGAAAGGAAATCCTGCTATCTGTCTTCTGATTTGGGACATCTTTTATTTTTAATGAAATCTGATCAGCAGGGAGGATGTGCACGAGTGTACAATTTTTACCCCAAGGTTTTCATCCAAATTCATGTATCTTGTCATGGTTTAAGCCCCTCACACAGTTCATTCACTCACTCCCCCCTCTTTCTTCCCCCAGTCCTGGGGGGATGGGGAGGAGAATCGAAAGAATACAACTCCTACAGGTTGAGATAAGAACTGTTTAGTAACTAAGGTATAACACAAACCACTACTGCTACCACCAATAATAATAATGATAAGGCAAATACAAGGGAAAAGAATACAATCGCTCACCACCTATACCCAGCCCAACCAAGCAGTGCACTCCCCACCCTTCCAGGTCCCTGCCCCTAGTTTTTACATCCTGGGCATGACGTGCTGTGGCATGGAAGACCTCTTTGGTCAGTTTGGGTCAGGTGTCCTGTCTCTGCTTCCTTCCGGCTTCGCCTCCTCCCTGGCAGAGCATGAGACTCAGAAAGTCCTTGGTCAGACCAAAACATTACCAAGCAGTAACTGAAAACACTGGCTTTATCAACGCAGTTCCCAGGCCCAAAATCAAAAACACAGTGCTGCACCAGCTACCAAGAAGGAGAAAAATGACTGCTACTGCTGAGCCCGTGACAATCTTCAGTGATAAACCAGAGAGAATGTTGTGACATTTGTATTAAAACACTGAAAAGCAGCCAACAGGCCTGCTGATAGTAGTTTGTTTTGTATTGCCTCTATGTGATTTTTTAAATGGTAAATCATAAAATCTGCTCCTATAGTCCTTCGGGTTGTAAAAGCATATTTAGAGAAAGACTCTCACTTTGGAGGAAACCTAAACCCAAAGTAATTTATTTAAAGAAAAAATGCATTCAGATCAGTATTTTCTACCATTTCTTTCTATGCTAATGAAGAATTTTTATCTTTAATAGGATTTTTCCCCCTTTTTCTTTTTTTTTTTTTTTTTGCCTTTGGCTTCTGCTCTGTCTTTTGCCTGTGGTGAAACTGTAGTACTGCTTGATTTCTATTTGTTGCCTTGGTTATAACTCTCATGTCACAAATCCAATATTAACTTCAAGGCCATACAGGAGGAAATCTATGAACTGTGTGGGTATGAGCAAAGTCTTTGCCGAAACATATGGCTTGGGGTATTAGCAATTATGGTAAAGCAATAACATGAAATAAAATGTCTCTGCTTTCTATCTAGCATATACACAGTATGGCTGTTAAGTAAGTTAAATGCATCTCATTCATGTTGCTCATATGTAAAGCCAAGTAATAAAATGAAGTCAGAGCAGTGATGTTATTTTTAAATCATTCATGAATGACTGCTGCAGGAAGTTCCCAAAATAGCAGTATTGGTTTGTTTGTTTGTTTTAATGTATTGCGTGTCAAGAAAGCTCCTGGAGCACAGTTTGGTCTCAACAGTTTTCCTTGTGTTATTACCTTTAATTATCTTGTAAAAATCCCGTTCTTATGCAGTTGTTAATGTTTAATATGCATCATTTTGTTGATATGTACATTTTAGTTATCTCTAGCAAAGGCCATTTTTTGATTTCAAGACCTATTAAGAAATCAGATACCAATCAATGACCAATTTAAGGTTTGGGGTTTTTTTTCCTTTAAGTATAGTAGAGAAATAAGGGGAGAGGATATTGTTTGTGTCATAGGTTTGCTCACTTGTGAAAACTTAGAGGGCATATACTGTTCAAATGTTGGACTGTGTTCGTAGCAATAAGAAAGTCTCTTAGATGAAAAACAAGGAATATGAAAGTGTGAAATAATTTAAAACACACAACGTAACCAACCTTTAAAAACACAAAATTAAAGTATGAAAGGTCACCTGGTTAGATGCTGCCTGATACAGCAATGCGAACAACCTCAGTGAAATATATTACTGATCCCATTCAAACACAGAGTAAGGGATATGATGCCCTTTAGATCTGTTTAGTCACCTTTACTTTAAGGGCATAGGAACCAGTTCTTTGAATTGGATTCTCTGGAGCCTGTCAATAAGAATTAAGCTGCCGCAGGCCAGTCAAAATGCCACAGAGGCTGAGACACAAAAAAAAAGCTTGGAAGGTTATGTGCAATGCAAATATTAATGAAAATAGCTCAAGAATGGATCATAAGTAGAACATGGTATCTGAGGCTAACGAAGACTTTGTTACTGTCAGCAGTCTACAAAATAGATCTCTATGGTCAAAATAAATCATATGGAAAGCGTGGTATGGAGTGCAGACACCACATTGAAAGAAAATAAGGAATCACCAAAAAGACTCTTAATTCATCAGCACAGTGAGAAAGAATGTGTCTGTAAGGCCAGCAAGGAGAATGAGTGATAACAGGGAGAGTCCAGGGAAGGAGCAGGATGTCAGGTCAGGGAAACTAAACAGTGCTTGGCTTCTCATCTTTGGAGGAGCTGGCTCTTTCACATAGCGTCTTCCAAGACGCAGTGTTGTCAGACCTGGAGGGGTGTGAGTTGAGTCTAAGCCCCTACAGGTGAGGAGGGACTCACCTGTGACTCCTTAAAGTGGTTGGGGTATTTTTCCCAGAGTGCTAGCAAGTTTCAGGGAGCAAATAATAATTCAGAGAGTGATTTTGGAACTTCTTCTTGAAGGAGCAAAATTCTTTTGTGATGTTTTATTTCCTTTTAATGGTCACTTACATGTTGCACTCACCTGAAGAACATGTTACAGATACCCTGGAAACAGAAATTTGAGACTACATTATCATCATCAGACTTTCATGTGTTTTACAGAGGTAGCTAGTTATTTTCTACATTCCAGAAGGGAGAAATAGAGCAGTGAAATACTGGACTGCTGATTCAAACTTCTGCTTGCTGAAGGCCCCTTTCTCACCTGAATTTATGGGTTTTGGTCAAAATTATGAATGGAAGAGGGTTTTTTTAAGAAGAAAGAGGGAGAACCCTGTTAGAGGACAGGAGGAAAACAAAAGCACTAGAAAAATAATCAGTTAAGATATTTGGGGCTTTCTTAACCCACGCTACTCCCTGTTCCTGCTTAGTTATATTATTTCTATGATATGTTTGTAGACTGGGGAAGGAGATTAGAAAAAGAGCAGTTAAACTTTGTAAGGCGGCGACTTAATGGTTTCAACTTCAGGTCTTTAACTCACAGATTTAGGACCAAAGTAATGAAACTGGTTCTTGAAAACAATTATAAATTGATAAAACCTATAGCCTTCTGTGCACTAAAGAAATACTTGTTGCCCTTGTATGCTGGTGAGAGAGATGCAGGGAGAAGTACTGGAAAAGGTACTGAAACGCATGTTGGTCTGTAAGGAACGAAGTAAGATCTCCGTAAAACTTGGACCCATTTGGCTATTTTTTAACAAAGTTTAGAATATAACCTTCTAAAACCTCCTCCTATCCTATGCCTGAGCCATTAACAGTGTTGGGAACAAGGGACTGAAACTGTGTGTAATCATAATTTAATACCATGGTGAGATTCAAACTACTAAAAGAAATCTTAGCACTATGCTGAGTCAGCAGCGCCATCCAGTTTGTACACAGAAGCCGAAGAAAAGGGATCTTATAAGAATGAGAAGTGTAACTTATGTTTGTTAGTGATGGCACTTTTTAAATTCACGTTCCAGAAATTTTATATTTTTCAGCAACCACCTTCATATTTGAGAACAAAGTTTAAATTTTGTTTTGGGTAGTGATTTATGCCTATAATATCATTTGTTTACTGTGGAAATAAAAGACAGGATGCAGGCTGATGTTTTTTTCTGGCGCATATGGGAATGGAAAGTGGCTTTGTAATGAAATAGGGCAGCTCTTAAGGGAAACATACTCGTTCCAAGTAATTTTCCTTTCTTTTCTGTTTAATATAATACTAAAGAAATATTCATTGTGTTAAAATGTTCATAGTTTGAAAATTATCAAATACATTACAATATTCTTTCCGATCTTACATGCTTTATTAGAGTTCTGAGTAAGTAAAATTAGCAAGACTTAGTTCATTGTCTTTTCCAGGGAATATTGTCCTATTTTAAAGGCTTGTGTCATACAGGAAAAAAAAAAAAATAAAAAATTGATGATTCTTGTCACATTGTGGCAAATGTACTCAGGCACTGCCAGAGTTCTGAACAGAAACAGGATTTCTTGTAGTAAAATTAAAGTATATACATATATGAAGGTAGAAATACAATTCCTGCAAAGAACGTGTTATCTTGCGCCCAGTCCTTCTTCAGGGACTTACAGACACACTGGTCTGTATGCTTGCAAGGAGCTTTAAGCACGTTTTCTAAATCATGCTGGCAATTAAGTGACCTTGAGTGACATATTTTAGCTTCCTGTGGTGTGTTTGTAGCATGCACATTACAATAGTATTCACACAGTGTTACAATTTCATACTTTTGAGCATCTCTGACTTGGTCAGGAAACTCATTTAGGCTATTAGGTAGGAAGAAATTGTAGTTTAGGTCCCATAAAGGTCTTGGGTCTCCCTGTGTCTTTTAGAATTTAGAGTTGTATATGTGGGGTCATGCAGGATGGCTAGAAGTGTATGATTGTCATTGGCCTGGGCAGCTCCGAGGTATCATCTTGTCTTACAGTATCAAAGCTGATCTGTGGCTTATCTTTTCAGTAAGTCAGCTTTTGGCTTTTCCTAACTACACAGTCTTGCAGTGATTTCATGCTTGCTGCACAATAGACTGTTATGTACAAAAGCACTGAAGTTAATTTGATGCATGCATTTTAACATTTTTATCTATGTAAGCATGTCTCAGGTTCTGTGCATTAGCTCGTTATTTTACAAGGATGCTAGAGAGGGACTCTTCATCAGGGACTGTAGTGATAGGACAAGGAGGAATGGGTTAACACTGAAACAGGGAAAGTTCAGGTTAGATACAAGGAAGAAGTTCTTTACTGTAAGGGTGGTGAGGCACTGGAATGGGCTGCCCAAAGAAGTGGTAAATGCTCCATCCCTGGCAATGTTCAAGGCCAGACTGGAGAGAGCCTTGGGCAACATGGTCTAGTGGAAGGTGTTCCTCTCCATGGTAGGGGGTTGGAAGTAGGTGATCTTAAGGTCCTTTCCAACCCTAACCATTCTATGATTTTATGATTCTATGATTGTCTCTAAATATACTTATAAAGAGGTTATAAGCAACTGTTGTTTTTTGATATCTTTCTAAACTAGACGTTCTGTGTAGAGTTGAAATAACTTACTTGTTTGGGGATTTATTCAAGTTTCATAAAAGATATTTTCCTTTCCTAACAACAAAATTCTCTGTCTGGAACAAATTAGTTGCCACTGAAGGACTAATTTCTTCCTCCATGGCAGAAATGTCTTCTTCAGTGGCACTGCTCTTCAGATGGACTGCTACAGTCCCTGTCACAGATGCTCCCCAGAGGTTTCAGATCAGAATCACATCTGCTGCTCTGAGTCACAGCTTCATCCTATCTGGTGGGGGCTCAGTGTTCATTAGACTAATTAATGATTGAGTACAGCAATATGACATGGCTTGGCTGTTTAGCTGTGTCAGTTAGCTGTCTTGAAAATTCAAGGTATTGGCTATTTTCTGTGTCTAGAAGAATGTCTAGTTATATGCAGGATTTTAAACAAGCAGCTCTTTCATGTTATTGAAGTCAGGAAAAGCACATTGCTGCCTGGTATAATCTTGCTTCAGCTGTACAGAGGTATCTAAACCTAGCTAAACTTGTATTTGTTGAAGGGAATGGCCAGGCAGAAACCACTCTGTAAGTGGAATCTTTACTTATGTGAAATTAGAGGTATTATGAGGAGAGAGGAGTGGAAAGGGGGGAATTGGAGCAAAACATAATGCTGAAATTTAGTTGCTCTCCTTAATAAAGCAGAACAACACACAGCACTGAATCTGCTGCTGCTTCATTCTGGCCTTGAGGTTTTCACTTGTAAGAACAGACTCCCCACCAGTTTGTCCTCTCCTCTGCTCAGGTACCTATACTGCTTTTCCAGGTTTTTGAGGGAAGGTGCTGAGACAGTCACCTTGTAATTCTTCTCAGGATAACAATACCAATGATATTGTGGGCATAAGTAATGTTATTTATATGCATTATAAAATTTATATGCATTATAAATCTAATGATGGATGAATGTTAAAATTATGTTAGTTCTTATGTATCCACAATTATGTGCATCATGAATCTGAAGTCTGTAGGCTTTTGTCATCTCTGAGCAATTCTAGAGATCTGAGGAAAGAATAGGAAATTTTTGGTAAAAGTTAAATGAAAAGTCCATAGATCTTTCTACATAGAGAAAGGCCGAAGACAGCAGTTTTAAAATAAGCTGTTGTTCACGTATGTAGAAATAGATTGAATTCACTTTGCTTTATTTCTGCAATGTGTGGGTATAAACATGAACATATAAAACATTCCTATCTTACATATTAATGATACTGATAAAACTGTTTCTGTCTGGAGTGTTTGCAACTAAAATTGATTTACAAAATATATATTAGATATGGTGAACACAGGAATCTTAGTGACCATTCTATGTCTGAGCCAAGTTGAACCAACTAATAGTGTGGCACTGTCTTTGTGAAAGAAATCAGGGAGATTACACTGATGACTGATACAAAGGGCATGGATTTACCAGCTTTTGGAGCTGGCAAATGAAGTTGCTAAGCCACTGTCCATCATATTTGAAAACTCCTGGCAGTCAGGTGAAGTTCCCAACGACTGGAAAAAGGGAAATATAACCCCCATTTTCAAGAAGGGGAAAATGGATGAGCTGGGGAACTACAGACCAGTCAGCCTCACCTCTGTGCCTGGCAAAATCTTGGAGTGGATTCTCCTGGAAGGCATGCTGAGGCACATGAAAAACAACAAGGTGCTTGGTGACAGCCAGCATGGCTTCACCAAGGGGAAATCCTGCCTGACCAATGTGGTGGCCTTCTATGATGGGGCTACGGAACTGATGGACAGGGGTAGAGCAGTTGCTGTCATCTACCTGGACTTGTGCAAAGCGTTTGGCACTGTCCCACATGACATCCTTGTCTCTAAGTTGGAGAGACATCAATTTAATAGGTGGACCACTCAGTGGATAAAGAACTGGCTGGATGGCCACACGCAAAGAGTTGTGGTCAATGGCTCAATGTCCAGCTGGAGACCAGTAACGAGTGGTGTCCCTCAGGGATCGGTGTTGGGACTGGTCTTGTTCAACATCTTTGTCGGTGACATGGACAGTGGGATTGAGTGCGCCCTCAGCAGTTTTGCCGATGACACAAAGCTGTGTGGTTCGGTTGATACGTTGGAGGGAAGGAATACCATCCAGAGGGACCTTGATACACTTGTGAGGTGGGCTGATGCCAACCTGATGAAGTTTAACCATGCCAAGTGCAAGGTCCTCCACCTGGGTCGGAGCAATCCCGTGCACAGCTCCAGGTTGGGCAGAGAAGAGATTCAGAGCAGCCCTGCAGAGAAGGACTTGGGGGTGTTGGTTGATGAAAAAATGAACATGAGCCGGCTTCAGTGTGTGCTTGCAGCCCAGAAAGCCAACCGTATCCTGGGCTGCATCAAAAGGAGCGTGACCAGCAGGTCGAGGGAGGTGATCCTGCCCCTCTCCTCTGCTCTTGTGAGACCTCACTTGGAGTATTGTGTGCAGTTCTGGTGTCCTGAACATAAAAAGGACATGGAACTGTTGGAACAAGTCCGGAGGAGGGCCACGAGGATAATGAGGGGACTGGAGCACCTCCCATATGAAGATAGGCTGAGAAAGTTGGGTCTGTTCAGCCTGGAGAAGAGAAGGCTGCGTGGAGACCTCATAGCATCCTTCCAATATCTGAAGGGGGCCTACAGGGATGCTGGGAAGGGACTCTTCATGAGGGACTGCGGTGAGAGGACAAGGGGTAATGGGTTCAAACTTAAACAGGGGAAGTTTAGATTGGATTACTGTAAGGGTGGTGAGGCACTGGAATGGGTTGCCCAGGGAAGTTGTGAATGCTCCATCACTGGCGGTGTTCAAGGCTGATTTGGACAGAGCCTTGGGTGGCATGGTTCAGTGTGAGGTGTCCCTGCCCATGGCAGGGAGGTTGGAACTAGATGATCTTAAGGTCCTTTCCAACCCTAACTATTCTATGATTCTAAGATTAAAGAGTTGTGTGACCAGATAGTGATGATGCACTAGAGCAAGTATTTATTTGTCCATCACCATTCAAGGGTTTTGAACCAGCAGCCTTCTAAACCCATGTTTTCCGTCCACCACTCTTGAAGAATGATTTGACTGGGGGAGCATGACCTTTGCTTCAGGAGATGCCACCTCATGGGATTAGATCTCCCTAATACTATTAAGGAAGGCTTGGTTTCTAATCTGCTGACTAGTATTAGCCACCAATAGGCAATGTGTCAAATAATAGTAATCTTTTGTTTCTTACCCAACAAAGTGAAGTAATTTTTCTGTGAATTTATGCAGTAATTCATTTGATGTTCTTTTGACACAGCCTTTGAGGAAATTTTCTTCCATAAGATATCTGTAAATATCTGTGAAGAACACTGAAGAGAGGCGTGCTCTGATGCTAGAGGGCACGATTATTTGGTGTATGCATATTACTATTCAGTATATTTAAATGCTGTGAAATTTCTGAACTTGCAGCCTACACAGACAGGTCTGCCAGATAAGCATTGTTTAAGATGTTTCTTCGATCTCTTTTCCATACATGTTGTCTCTTATTTTTTTTCCATGCTCTCCCCCCTATGAGAGTATAATTAGCAAAAGCTAACATTCTGTCAGTGTTCCTGTTTAGAACTGTACTTGTTTCATAGAGTTTCAGCTCTTCTCAAAACTATACAAGTTCTGATTTTCTCCAGTCTCCCGTTACGTGGCAGTCTCTTTATGACTAATAAATGTTGACAACTCCCAGTTCAGCAGTTGTTCCCATCAAATGCAGACTGTTACGTCACTCAGATTTCTAAGCGCCAGCCTGAGATAAGGACTTGAATGAAAAGGCAGCTGGCTTAAGGTTTCTGTCTGGAGAAAATGTTACTGAGTCTGGTAAGGAGCGGCAGCAGTCTAAAGGAAGAGCATCATGTCAGCCTTAACCTTTAGGGGATACCCAGATCACCACCATTCAAAGGCAAAGCATATATCCTTTTGGCTTCTCTCAGAAATCTTCCTATAAAAATTATTGTGTGCTTGTTTCTTTCCAACATGATGATGCCAGGGTGTTCCAGGCTTTCAGCTACTCTGACCTAGGCTGCTCCAGTATATTTTGATTAAGAACAGTATGTTGAGCTCTGGTTTATTCAACACACAGGTCTCTGCCCATTAGGCTTCTCCGCATGGGCAGAACAGCTTACCGTAGTGACTGAGCTAAGTGTAAAGAGCTTTGTTTTTCTTCCTCCCTACTCCTTAAGGGATGAAATTGTCAGGGAGATATGCTGTGCAGTTGACCACTCCGGAAAATGGATGTTTCCTTTCTTTGCTGTGCCAATCTTGTATTTCCCCAGTCCAGGCATTTTACCTGTGTTATCTGTTGAAAGCTATTCACCTTTAACTTATTCATCTTTAATTTCTTTTTCTCCTGCAAGGCAAGTTTTCTTCCTGAACCTGGTTCTTAAAACCAAACAAAACCAAAAGCAACCTTGTCAATGCACAATCTCCATGAGCAGTCCATGGTGTCAGTGTGCTGACATGGTACCACGTCAGGCATTAGTGAAGCATTCTCGTTATCGCATCTTTCCCCATGTGTCAGTGCCCATTTGGGGTATTTTGCCTTGTGTTTGCATTGCACGCTTTCTGGGAGAACTCATTTAATTGTTCTGTGTTTGTACAGCACTTAGCACACCGAGTCCTTCCCAGTGGTGGAGACAGATATTTCAGTAATGCAGTCAACCTTTAGGAATGAGGCTATGTGATGTTTTGCTTCTGACAGCGTAATGTTGCAGACAGTTTTCTTCCAAGTAATTGTTTTTATCCTAGTGTGGAATCTAATGATCTGATTTCTCTCCTCCTCCTTCCCCTAAATGCCCACAGATGGAAAGCTTGCTGTGTCCTTATCGTGGTTTCCCTTCCAGAAGGAAGGTTGTAGTCTTGCACCGCCAAATGTCACAGACAGCAGCTTCTGTACTGGGTATAAGTATCTCATTGCTCTAACAAAAGTCATCTTTCCATGTAAAGAAAAAAAACCTCAAACCAACAACAAAATGACATAGATAATCCTTTGTATTTATGCAACGAGAGAAAGGACCTTTACTGATGAGATATAAAAACCTTTTTAATAAATGAACCTGAGACTTCACATTCTCTGTTAGAAAATGATTAGATGTCACCCTTTGTTTTTTTGCCAGTGCAAGTACAGTGTGTCAGTTACAATGTCAGTGTTGGTGTTTGAAGGTACGATAGTTGTCAGAAGTTTGCAGCCAAGAATGCATGTATTTTATATTGTAGCATGCTTTGTTTTATAGTGAAATATTTAAATTAAGAACATACATGACCACGTAGGATTAGATTTGAGTATTTGTTAGTTCAGTTATCATAATGATTTACCACTCTCTCTGATATACTGTCTTATGTTAAATACTACACCCTTCTTTTAACACCTTGGTGATTTGAATTGTTTGCCAGACAGTGTTAGTTATGGCAACGATTGCAGAAGTGCCTTCAGTCTTCTCAGTGTTAAACTGATGTGCAGATCAACAAGTCAGTCTTATGCAAGGAGTGCCAGGCTCTTCCCTGGTCAGAAGCTGTGGCCCTGCTGAAACCCCAGCAGTCGCAGTGGGGTGACAATAACAAGACCAAGTATTGCATGATGTTAAGAGGTCCAGACAGTTCAAGACTGAGGCTGGAGGTCAGACTGGGGAGTGAAAGGTAAAATTCTAAGCAAAAGAATGCACACTTAGTATTTGTATTGTAGAAATAGAAAATAAAATAGCAACTTAACTTTAAGACATCACCATTGCAGAAGTTTTATTTCAAGAAGCATGTTAACAACTCTGCACGTTAAGATATGGAAATAATAAAATACACTGTTGCAGGTATGTGACGTTATCAGAAACACTGTTATGAGGACCAGTGAAACTGCTTGTGTATGGGGGAGTCTTGCTATGGTACTTACAGGTATTGTTCTTCTCTTGGCAAGGATCCCCAGGCAAGCTTCAGTTTGAGAGAAAGAATCTCTCTTAGACACGTCTTACTTGGCTTTATCCTGGATATTTTTCTAGATGCATAAATAGATTCTGGGGTGGAATTCAGACCAAATAAAAAGCCAGAAAGAGTGAAGACAAAGGCAGCAGTCAGCACAGAAAATGGGGCAGAAGCACAAGCAAGAGTTCAGATGAATAATGGTGTTTTAGCATGCTGGTCTCTCTGTTTAACTACTATTATATTGGCATGAGAAATTTTCAGAACAAATAAGATTGTATCTTTATATCAGATAGTAGAAGACCATTGAATTTTTGAGGAATTATTTTATATCCTACATTTTGCTAAATTTTAAAGCTTTTATTGTCAACCAGTTACTGTTTGGGTGACCCTGTGTGTGACTAATGCATTACCATGTATCTGACTGTACATTTTAAGATCTTGTGAAGCACTCCAAATCATAAAAGGTGGGTTATGACAAAACAATAGCATTCTGATTCAACCTAGGTTTCCTGCACGCAGAGATGCTTTTTCTCTGAGCGGGAATGAGCTGAACAAAGGCAGTATCATTCTACTAGTCACAGTCACTTGCTGACAAATTTAGCTCCGTCTGACCTTAAAAAAAAGAGAGAGGTGAAAAAAAGTAGATGAGAAGCTTTATTACTTGATTTTAGTCCTTACAATATGTTTGTTAACTTTTACATAAATAAATGTTATAATAAATGTATGTATATACATATATATAATTCCAGTGCATAGTTTCACAAGTAGTTTACTCCAGTATCTTAAGCCACAGTTGACGAAGTTAATATAGCCAGAACAATCAGTGCAAAATGTGGAAGCATTCTTCCAGCATATATACAGATTATATCCAGTTGGGATTTTCCCCTCAAGAACAGGAAAAGCCTGTTCATGAACGGCTTTGCTTGAGGAGATATGTCTCTTCCCTTGCCCCATAACTTTTGTGTGTCTGCTCAGTGAACTGCTGCTGGTTTGTATCTTTGATCTGTCTGTTTGTTCTCTTGTAAATGAAAACTTGCTGTCAGGACTGCTGATTTGAATGTCCTCGGGCAATGTTCCTTTGTGCCAATGAAACTCACAGAAATTTCATTTATATGATGGGTTTTCCTTCTTGGTTTCACTGTTCTTGGCTGCCTGGAATTGATTTATCTTGTCCACTTTGTGAAGAAAAGGACTTTTATTCCAATGCTATTTCCAGAGTTCTACTTAGCAGACCAAGAAAGCTGGTGCAATGAGGACACATGGTGACAGTTGTCAATTGTGAAACAGTAAATCATCTGTCTTGCGCACCATGAAGGCAGTCATCTTCCATCAGCCGGGCTGTCAGGTCAAGATGCAGTTTTTAGTCAAGGTTGCCATTTCTAAAACATCCTTTGGGGAGAATTGACTTTGTCTGAAAGCTGATGCCAGTTGCGCTGTAATTCCTACTTCATTAAAATATTTCAGTTCAAGTTCTTGTAAGACCCTAAGTTCTCTAGATACCTGTCATGAAAATTCTGAAATGTGAAGTAAATTTTTGTTCAAGATGACATTTGTGAGCAAAATCCCAGTTGTGGGATTTAAATTAAAGTTGTCAAGAAGACTGGCTTTCTCTAGAGACCTTAACAAGGCATTTGATAACAGAATTTCATCCTTATTCTCACTGGAGTTTTTATGCAGTTCTATTATTTTATCTTATAAAACCTTCATTCTGATTTCCATGTAGCCTGTTCTAATAAGAATATAATTTTAATGATAAGTATTCACCAGATAATCAGTTCAGTAGAACCTACTGGATGGAGTGTGAATATAAACCAGGAGTTTGTTTAGACATTAATTACAGTCTAAAAGCAGCGCACAGATCATCATCATCCTTATTAAAAAAAGAAACTGAAAAGACCAGAAGGAAGAATCAAAGTTGTTCTGTGCATTTTTGGCAATGCATTTCTTCTGTTTAGTTTCTTAGATTGTACTCAAGCAGGGGGAGTAATTACTCTTCTAGAAGTACTAGAGGTAAATTATCTTTGCCAGCATAAGAAAACTCAGGGAATATTATGCTGTTCAGTATTTACTACATTATTAACATAACCCCCTAAAGTTTCTTCTAAACAGATCTTGTGTAGATTGCCTGTTGTTGTTTTACTGCTGAGTGTGGTTGAGTGATGAAAAAAAATATATAAACCCAACTTCTGTGTAAAACACAATTCATCTTATGAATAAGGTAATTCATCTTATGAATAAGGTGATGGCAGAGTCATCTTCATTGTTCACACAGTGGCAATAGGACTTTCTTTCCTCTTCTCTGATTCCATGAATTTGAAGGCTTGACTTTTTTGGTTTTCCTCATTCACTGTGTTGAATTTTACATACTTGTTTTTTTTTAAAAGAAAAAGAAGGAAAAAAAGTAGCAATAACTGGTGTTGTCATAGAAGTTTTGAAAGGGTACATTTTTTTCCTCCTCCAGCCCAGCAATAGAATCATAGAATAGAATAGTTAGGGTTGGAAAGGACCTTAAGATCATCTAGTTCCAACCCCCCTGCCATGGGCAGGGACACCTCCCACTAAACCATGTCACCAAAGGCTCCATCCAGCCTGGCCTTTAACACTGCCAGGGATGGAGCATTCACAACTTCCTTGGGCAACCCATTCCAGTGCCTCAACACCCTTACAGTAAAGAAATGCATACATTTGCCTGAACAGCAACTCATGTTAGCTATATGTTAGCTGAATTCAATCCATAAAACAAATCCAGCACTTGCTGTGCGAATCTGTCTCAATTGCAATACCTGCATCAGAACATAAATACCTAGGAAAGTGGAGATTTTACCTTTCACATACAGCTTAATAACTTAATAGCTGAACATAAACTTAATAGCTGAATCATAGCAAGTTTCAGAAAGAGGGAACATATTAGCCATTAGCAGCAAGCTTTACTATTGGCATATGAATACAGGAATATAGAATTATTATAGGATAATGGAATTATTTCATTAAATGGTGGGAAAACCGGGCAATTTTGTGGTCTCTGGCCTCAAGTGTAATAAAATTTAATAGAACTGTGGCATTTTAAAGGCTTACTTGTGAAACAGGACAGTGATGTGCCAAGCAGTGCAGAAATACAGAGCAGAAGGACAGCTCTTATACCAAGAGACTGCAGTTAGAAATTCTGATAGAACAGTAGCTGAATACAGAAGAAGTGCAAGCAAACATAGAAAAATAAAGTCTGAAAAGTAATTGCATAAAGTAAAATGGGACAAATAAGATAAAATGCATTGATTCAGCAGAGAAAAATCAAGAAAAACAAGCTATAGACCAGCCAGATACTGTTCTTTGAACAAATAAGTGGGTTTGCTAGAATAAGAAAATGTGGAAAATTTCATTTTTCTGGGTAGTTTTGATTTTTTTCACATGAAAAAATTTTTTTTCAGCTTTAGTTTAAGAATAGGTGGCATTACCCAAGAACTGTAAGATGAGTAAAGGTCTAAGCAAAGACGATGTGACCGAAGGTTGTGAGAGAAGGTACTGTACTGGAAAGACTAATTGATCTCTCCTTATTTAATATTCTTGTTACAGACCTTAGTGCAAAAGGTTTCCTTTTGCTAATGAAGTTTAAGCAAAGTTAGGATTCATTGCCACTGGTGGTAAAAATGGGCTCAAAATCAGAAGACAGTTTCTATCTAATGGAAGGGGATGGTAATGAAGAGTAATGTAAGGTGAAGCTTCACTAGTTTTATGAAGTGCATTGTGGTTTCCTGCCATAGTGCAGGATTGGGTTAGGAATTTCATTCTCATCCTTTCTTTTAGATGAATTTCGAGAAAGTTAGAAATGGTCTTTGCATGTCTTAAATGTCTGATTGTGGAAATGACTGAACAGCCTTTATCATTTGAGTTAACTTTTAGTGAGTAATGTAAGTTAGTGAGTACTGTAAGTTAGGAGGAACACCTAGAGGTCATTTGGTCCATCTTGCTGTTCCAGAGCTACCTTCAAAGTTAGGTTGAGTTGCACAGGGTTTTACCCAGTTGAGATTTTTAAATCTCTTTAAGGATGGGTTCAGCCTCCCTGCAACCTTTTTTGGCCCTTAGCCAGTCTCATGGTGAAGAACTTTTTTCCCATATTTTCAGTTGGATTTCACTTCTTGCAGCTCGTGATGATTGTGGCTGAGACTGACTCCATTAGTAGCCTTGCTTAGGTTGTCGAAAATATCTGTAGTCTTTTCCAGACTATGCAAACCCACCTCCCTCAGCTTCTTCTCCTATGCTTTATTCCTGTCACCATGGTCCTGTTCAGAACTCTCACCTGGTTTGTTACTACCAGAAATCAGATCTTTTATATTTTAAAATTATGTTAGTGCACAAAGAGAATAACTTCCTACAATAATATGCAGCAGGCTATCTGCACTTCAGAGTTTTAATTTTCAGTGCTGTTAAATCTTGTTATTGTTGTAAATGTACACCTGATATAATGGAGCAGAAGTAACGTGGAAAATGCCAGGGGAAATCTTGTCATCATACTAAGGTATGTGTAATAAATCTTTTCTTACAGCAGCATATTTTTCTTAACTCCCACTGAGGCCCTTTGTTCTGTAACTGCCTGAGAATTGTGTAAGCCAAGGTGTTACTGTTTGGTACATGCAATTGATTTTCAGTAAGGTTGTACATTGATGGATATAAACCAGCTTCTGTATTGAGGTTATGATTAGATTAATTTTGCATTAAGTTATGGTATTAGTACACATGTAACTATTTGTCCTTATATCTTTTGATTTCTTTAATTAAAAAAGAATGCCTTAGGTTTTCTCCACTTCGCTTCTGTGATTAGTGTTTGCCAAGTGCAGGGCTTAGTGCTGATGTTACTAGTGTAGCCTTTTGAAGCATTTTCCAAGTACTTGTCACTCGAGCATATTGGTGCTGAAGTTTTATTGAGGATTGTTGCACGCTGTCTTCAAAACAGAGCCTGTCCCTCCAGTCATTCTTTGCAGAAGAAGCTCCTCCTATGGAGTGGAAGATAATCTTGACAGAACTCTCTTACTGGAGTCTGAAAGGTAGCAAAAGACCATTTAAGCTTCTTAGCAATTTAAGAGAAAAATCCAGATTTCATCTTCATTGCCCTGAAAAACAACCTCACTCTTCACCACCCCCTTTTCAAGATCGCTGATGCTGTTCATCATATTCCTAAGCTCTAATGCAGACCTCTGTGGGGTACTTCTGGTGAGCATTAGAGCTGATCAACACCTACCTTTGTTTCTCTTTTGCAGTTGCTTTCAAGTATTATCCACATTCAAATCTTCTCACAATAAGTGTGAAAAATGTATTTAAAAAGCTTTTGCAGAGGAGGAACAAATGTGAAGGAATAATATGAAGTCTCCAAGGTTACAAAGTATGGAACTGGGATTAAAATTTGGATTTTTGATCTTCGCCTTGAGTTCATATGATGAACTCACTCTGCAGGACAGAGAACATAGTTTGGATGTAGTCAAGCTGTCCTTGCACATAGAATAATCGGTCTGGATAATATTATCTGGCAGGGATTTAAAACTTGGCAGCTTAATTAGTTGCAACAAGGAAATGATAAACATGGAAGTGATCTTTACCCAGAGGCAATGAAGAAAAGCAGACAGCAGATTTGTGGAAGCAGTTAAACACAAAGGCCATTCTGTATTCATCCTCCACTAAGTGTTCACAAGTAACAGTGATTATTTCAGAGAGAAGTTAAAATGTTGTTTTAAAAGGGAATCTTAAAATATCTAGCATAGATTCTTTTCAGCTATTTGTTGATTTCGTGTTAGAGATTTTCATGCAATTTTATCTTAAACTTTGTTTTATGTGTATTTTCTAGCAGCTTCACTGTATTTTAAATTCAAAGAATATATAAATATTATACGTAACATATAGCAGTAAGCAGTGGCATGCACACTATTGAGCTTGATGCAAGGTATAAATAGTAAGTTCTCTCCTATGTGGGTAAGTCATATATAAGAACATTTTAAAAGCTGTTGATGTAAATTTAGAACAGAATTTTGTGGTCGAATATACGTGTATATATGAGTGTACGGTGTGTAATACCATCTAGAGATCATCAAACAAATCTACTGCCTAGCATATGGCTCATGGAATAAAAGGCAACCATTCTGCACTGTAGAGAATCTAACTCTTTATTACATTAGACTTCACAGTGCTTTATATAGCTCTAATAATTCTGACGTGGTGATTAATTGCCACATTTCATATTGAAGAAGACAGCAATGTGTTTGTCCTTTTAAACAGGTAGATTCATGGCACATTGCTTTGCTTTCATTGTGCAGGCTATGTTGAAACTTACCTTCCCAAAATAGCCATTCAGAGCTTTCCTAAGTACAGTTTTATTTTTCACAGTACATTAGGAACATATTGGAGTCCTCTGTTAGAGGTCTGTTTTGTAGCTGCATTAACTTTCTCATTGCATCCAAAGAGTGATGATTCTACTTAGCATTTATGAATGACAACTGGTACAGAAGTCACAAACTTCACAGCAGTGGTAAAACATGAGTGCACCCACATAACAAGTAAGGAAGCACAAGCTAAGAGCTAAGTCCATGGAGGAGTAAATAGATTCAGTTTCCATAAGTAAAATTCCTGAGGTCATCCCATAGCACGTGAGTGGACTGAGGTCTCTGTGAAGGGGATTTGCAGAGGTCAGAGGCTTGACCAGAGGACCAGCAACCCATGCTGTGGGACACAACAAAGGGAGAAATAGCTCTCTCTAGAGCAGGGCCATACCTGACTCCTCTTGCATTTTCAGCCATGAATCTCCTTCGAGTGTACAACGTAGGGGAGGTCTTCCGCAAAAGAAGTCAGAAGGATCGCTTTAGGGTGCAGTAGGGCTTGGTGCTACAGACATCCAGGGCACTGGGTGAGGCATGCTTGTTCAAAGGAGCTCAGCTTGTGCAAGTGATTCTCTAAATTTGATACTAAAAGCTTGTCTGGGTCTTTCTAGCTGATGGTGTTACATTTTATATTGAATTTACTTGACTTGGAATTAGAACCTAGTTCTTCTCACCTCTGCTGTAGGTGGAGCATCCTACAAAGCATATCCAGGGCAGAGTGAAACAACATGGGTAGGAAGAGGTCTAATTTGAGAATCTCAGGTTAGAGCAGCAGAACTTGAGGCTGATGCTTTGTTTATTGGCAGAAAAGCAGAAACACATAATTGGGATGCTTGCAGATTACTTTGTGAGAGTCAAAGAAGAAGGCCGTGGAGCAATTTTTACTGTTGAAAGTAAGAGGACACGTTAAAAGCATCAGCTAGATGCTGCATTCAGGTAAATTAATCATTCAAACATATGAAATCAGACCCTTTGGGTTTCTGATTGCCATTTATATGCTATGTTAACATTACTTATATGGTTTTACCCATCCTGAACATGAAAGAAAAAAATGTGTGCATTGGTGGTATTCCTCTAAGGAATTTTGGGGGTCTGCCATGATTTCTTCTTTTCTCGGCTGGAACAGATGGGATGAAAGACGACAGAAAAGACTGTGTAATAGAAGCAGACACTGCCAAATTAATATTCACACTGCACTCATTTAAGTTTGCTGTGCAATTAATTTTGTTTTCTAAGGAAGGGGGAAGTACAAGTCTGCTGAGATCTAGTCTGTGCAGTGTATGTCTGAAGTGTATTGCAAAAGTAATGTTTGATTTTATGAATATTAAAATGTTAGATTTGATTTAGAAATCTCAATTAAAGCAGCATGAGTGGCATGAATTTGAAAGATACTGAACAGTTGCCATTTCTTGCTATTTGATGCCAGAAACATCCAAAAATATAAATTCCTGGATGCAGATTTAGAATGGTCAGTTGAAGTTGTCAACGTAGGATATTTTTGCCAAAAGCAGTACTCCAAAAAGGGATCTCATCTGCCATCATGAATAATGAGCTCAGATGGTGTCACGCTACAGTCACTCTTTTAGGTTTGTATTTAAACAGTCCTGAGATGACTGCTGCTAACGGGTGCATCTGTACATTTGAGCCCAGGGAAGACTTTTGTGCCAGTTATTTTCCAGAACTGTTTTTTTCTTCTTACATAGGACATATGCTTAAAATCGTTACTAGTAAGGGCATTGTGCCCAATAGTGACTGCAGCTATGGTGTACTCATACGCACATATGCATGCTGTTATTTCTTATTACTTATCATGGAGTTTTCCCTGAATGACTGTGGGCTTGGTGCCAATTGAGGGGTGGCTTTTGTTTTGTTTTGGTGTGGTGATGTAACAGATTAATTCACAAAGAGAAGAAAGTTCTTAAAGTAGGCTTCCACCAGTTATTCCATCACCACTGGGTGTGGGTGTGTGTTAGGGTTGTCACGGCTAGAGGCTGCTGTGTCATGGCACTGCCTGTGTTACTGTGTGCTTGGGTGCTGCCATCCTGCACCATGTGCCAGGGCCTTTGCAGATGAGATTTTCCTCACTGAGTTGTTAACTGTAAGGGTGGTGAGGCACTGGAATGGGTTGCCCAGGGAAGTTGTGAATGCTCCATCGCTGGTGGTGTTCAGGGCCAGGTTGAACAGAGCCTTGGGTGGCATGGTTTAGTGGTAGGTGTCCCTGCTCATGGCAGGGAGGTTGGAACTAGATGATCTTAAGGTCCTTTCCAACCCTAACTATTCTATGATTCTATGATTCCGTGACTCTCACTTCTGCTATCCTTTGTCCAACCCAATGTCCCCAGCAGTATATTCTACTATCGGTGACATCTCTTCCTGTTTTTCATTGCTGGAATCCCTTCAGTCAGTCACCTCAGTAGCGTAACTTTCGGTTAAATTAGTTTTTTCCTTTGTGCAACTTCTTGCCTTCCCAGAGTGCAGCTCGTTGTCTAGCTTGACGCTTGTTCTTCTGGGGGGACCAGGATGTTGTGTTCAAGTATTTGAAACCTCATCAAAAACAACCTAAAGCCTGTAAGATGGGAGAGGACTTTGGTTTGGTTTTGAGCTGTCTAGTTGCTCTATTCTTAAGAGTAGCGTTGTTGCTGGCTACTTAGCTTTGGTAACTGTGACACTGGGACAAGTAGGAAGGAAGCTGAGGGGCAGCTGCGGGCTTCCTCAGTTTTAAAACTGACACTAGCATGCATTTCAGAGACTTAAGAAAGGAGGCTTGATACAGCAATAAATGACTTCTACAAAATGGGCAATACTTGGATTTAAAAATTCTTAGGAAAGCTATATTAAAGGTCAATCAGTATCTTCAATAAATAAATAGCTTGGTAGCCAAAAAGCTTTATTGCGTCTTCATTAAATTTTCCTTGGCGATCAGAATGCCCTGTTCATTATTTTAGACCAATTTTTTTTGTGGAGTCTTAGAAAGAATTCATTACAGTCATTCTTATGGGTTGAGCTCTAAAAATGCTAAGCTGTGCAAGATAAACATTAATGCAGCATCCTCCAATTACAGTTGAAAAGGATGGAATATTCATCATATTTTGCATATGAATTAATACAGTGTCACTGGAATATAACTAGTTTTTACAGGCCATAGACAAATTATTTAGATAATTTTTTGTGATTTATTATATGGAAAATAAAGTTCTGCACTTGAAAATGCAAGAATTGGAGGAGTGAAGGGGGACAGAGGGTTAGGTTTTTTTGTTTGGGTTGGGGATGGTGTCATTGTTTATATTACACATTAAAAAATTGCTAAGTGAAAAGCAGGAGTGCAAGATGAAACATTCAGAAATAAGGAAATATCAGAACAATCTACTCTGTGCAAGGAGTGAAATGGTAGGATGTGATGGTAAAGAGCAGGAGCCTGATAGAGCTGCTGGGAGGGAAGAAAAGGGGCAGGAGCTGGCTGGAGCATGGGGGATCAGCCCAAAATGGGGATAAGTGAGCAGAAATCAGGAATCAATACCTGAGTGAATGGGCAGTAATGTGGTCACATCTGTAAATGCCAGATTAGGGCTTTGCAGCTTTGTGGCTGTAAAATTAATGTATGTAATGTGGATTCTACAACATATAAGTACATACAACCTGTCCTCTCTGCATGGGTACAGTACCATCTCTAGTGTACCCAATACCATGGTTTTGGAAGAACTGCCAGAAAATGCTGGAGATAAGAAACACAGTTTATGAGCTATTTGTCCTGTCTAATCCCTCTGAACTAGCTGCATTCTCCTGAGCAGTTGTGCTGTGCTTATGTCCTTCTGAAGAAGATATATGTATGTGTATTAATGAATTTGTTGCTAAGGGGAATGGTGGGGCTGCTGCTCTCAGGATTGTCATATATCTCTGTCATGGAAAGGGCTATTTTTAATCAGAAATTTTTATGCAGCTCCCATTTGTATATATTGAAATTGTTATTCTAAATACATATTTTTTCATATGTTTATAATTGGGAAAAATGGAAACAAAGCTCAGTGATGGTATGGTACCTTTAGGCAGTTATTTCAGTACTGTCTAATAAAATCTGAAATGGTTTCCCTGGGAAGCTCCACCAACAGGGTTACTCAAAGCTGTCCTATATAAGGCTCCACAGAACTTATGTGGGAAACCTGACCCTGTTGGGGTGAATAGAAGAACTAGAGGTGCAATATTTTGAAGATGTATTTTCTGAAAAGAAGAGCTGTGCAAATGAAGAACACTTTGCCTTGCTCTGCATGAAAAAATACCCTCTTTTTTTCTTAAATGAAACATGACTGAAAGATCAGGTCCTGTAAGGAGCACTGAAATTGCTTTTTTTAAAGCACTTTCTAGGGCATTTATTAACATGCGATTTTCCTTCTGCCTGCCTGGAAAAGAAGTTTGGGACATTTAGCAGGATTTCATTCAGAAACTAAGCCATGGACGAAAAAGTGAGGATTAAATTGTGTTGTTATCTTTTTCTTATTCATAAGTAAAAAATTAGAAGTAGTACATTTTTTCCCAAAAGATAAATTAATCTTTAGCACAGGAGCTCGCTCTTTCTTCAGAAAGCATCCATGAACAATGTTCGTAAGAAAGCCTGTTTCAATTTTTTGTCATTTCCTTTTGAGATCCCACTACTCCTGGCTCTTACTATGAGATTGTATGACTACAGTGCATAAAGTCCCTTTGTTTGCTTCTGGCCTTGGCTTAAACAAAGGGGCTAGCTTGATTATTTTTTTATTTTCTTAATGCCACATACATTTAGCAAGTCTGTTGATTTCGATGAGTACTGATTTTGGTTTTGGGGATCCTAAACAGCTTATAGCAGGCATTAATGATTTCCAGTATTAGAATACCCTGGAATATTAAACATGAATTAAACCAAAGTTGTCAGAATAAATGAATAACTGAATGAAATATATTGTGTGAAACACCTGGGGAATTTTCTTTCTCTGTTTTTGTACTTATTAATTTGCAGGGAGCACTTATCTGCAGGGACTCTGGAGTCTCATTATTCTGCTGCAGAATTACCACCAGGTAATGCTGGTAGATAACTGCAAATAGTCATCCATCTTCCTCCACTTCCCAAAAGCCTTCGTGATCTCCACTTCTAAAATGGGGGGGTGGTGGTGATTTTCTGTCATAAAGATTCTGTTGAAGAGTTAGGCATTTCTATATTGAGTGAAGACAAGATAAAAAAGTTGATGTTACTTTGCTTTTTGTTGCAGTGCTAAGCAGGTAGGTGTTACAGATGCCAACCTGTTTGCTGAAAACTGCAACTCTGTTTTGGGAAGAGAAGGAGAATGGTCAAGACTTTGTTCCTCCCAGTGCTTTCATTTAACTTCCAGCTCTGCCTTTTAATCTTCAGTTTAACTCTACAGTTATATTCAACCTACTTCTTCAATGGGTTTAACTACAGAGTTCTGTCCTTGACTTTGCAGAGGACTTTGTCTGTTGCAGGCTTATGTCGGAGTTTGGTATTTTTTTCTGCCTGATTTTTTATTTTTTCTTTTAAATAGCAATTCAAAACCCTCCTTGTATTTTACTATTTTTCTGTCATGAAGAAGAAATCATTTTCCCTCCCCCACAAGTAAGTTTCAGGTGAGATCTGTGAAGGACCCACATAAACGTGTGAAAAGCAGTCTTGCTGTGTGCAAAAACCCGACTCTATCTGGAGCAGAGCAAATAAGCAAAAAAGAAAAAGAAAGGAATTTCTTTTCAGTCTCAACAGCAGATACTGCAACAGTATTTTTAAATGATCCAATAGCTGTGTGACAGTATCCCATTAAATTAGGAAAGCAAATTCCCTTATGTATCTTGGTGATCTTAAGCCTTTAAAGGTATTTTTAATCCCTGTCAAACACTGGTGCACTTTGATTAATAGCTAGAGAATTTAGGTTCTTTGGATGCTTAAAGAAATCCCATGTTTTTTTAGCATAATTAAATGGTAGTATTTAAAACCTTTGCATGTGGCTTGCACGTGAATAACGTGTGGTGAATCAGAGAACCTGTTGGGTGTGTGGAGTTGTCTGTGAAACAGAAATAAATGTTTGGGTTTAAAATCCATTATTATGAAAATATACTGATTGTAATAAATGGCATTCACTATGTCATTTCACTCTGTGCAGAAAGCATTTATAACACAATACATCATTACTGTTAAACGGGGGATTTGACAGTATTTGCAGTAAGTGTAGGGTAGCAGTCCCCCAGGTTGCCTCTCAGGCACTCATTTTGACAAATCCAGTATAGATTTGAGATGATACAGTGAACTTTTCCTTGGAGAGCTCCTCAGGACTTCAAAAGTAAAAGTATGGGAAAGAATATTCAACTGTTGGTCTAACATTGTAGTCCTGTAAAGCAGCAGTGTGCTGTAAATTGGAAGGCTTCAGTGAGATTGCAGGACCTAGTCCTTAGATATTTTGCCTTCTTAACCTGAAAATAAAGGTGCATGTATCCAGTAGCCATGTTTAAAAGCTGAAGTCCAGTTGCCTTAGGACCTAGTGAGCTGCAAGTGTCTTATTGATGTCCAGTGGACAGATGATAAAAGATGTTTGTACACTGTCATACAGGCACATCTCATCTCTAACACAAGAGATGCTGCTGATGTGCGGAAACAGCAATGTCTGATACTTGATCTTTTGGAAGACAACACTAGATATAACAAAATGTTCTCTGCTGCCCTGCTCAAGCGATTCATCCTGTGAAATGAAACAAGATGCATTGTGTTTAACAGAATGGTATTAGCCACAAAGCTTATGTGTGTATATATGTGCATATAATTGCACGTGTAGTCGTATATATTAAATTTATATATTTTTTTTAGTGTAAATCTCATTGTTAATACTCTGACTTTTAAATGCAGAAGATGGAACCGTATTTTCTAATATTTTTGAAATGTAATAACTGATCCTGTGTTAGAGAATGGCAGTGTCCTACAGGAGGGGCTAGCGCTGAAGCAGTCTTGTGCAGAGCAGAACCTTGAGACAAGCTAATTGCGGTGATTTGGGTGCTGCCAGTCTGTAGGGCATAAGTTATAGGGCCTGAGGTACTTTTCCAGCATCCAAATTGAAGAGAGGCAGTACACATGCTAAAGGGGAAAGCAATCAAGTTGTGGGGTTTCAAACAAGAGGCTGTCTGCATAACTTCAGAAGTTAAATGAAAGGATGACTAGGAAGTTTACAGTCAATTTGGGTCAGAGGAGAGCAGAGATTGTGAGGAGATCATACAAGACCTGACAGCACTGGTATGGCTGGACAGGTTTGCCCAGTCTGTCACTGTATTGTCTTTCAGAGGCTGGTTGGGGTTGTCCAGTGCTCCTTTTTTCAACTTAACTGTTGATGTTCTGAGGTTTTTAATTTTTAAGGAATCTGAAGGCTGTAAACTGACAGTGTGATAGTCCTGGGACTGATGCTGAATCACAGTGGTGAAATGGTTCTTTACAGCTTTTGTAATCAACTTTATTATATGCCAAATGACAAAGATAAGCTTAGCTCTTATCCTCGCTGTGACTTTCCATTTTCATTTTCCATAGCTAATGGAGATTCAGCATGAGCAAAGTTTTGTCTGGCAAAGGCAATTCCTGTTGAAAAGTAGATCTGTGCTCAGATATTTCATAATATCAGTGGTCCTATTGATATGAGTACTAATGATTTGTATTATAGGAGTTCAGAAAGGAGGCATCAAATTTGTGTTTCACAGAATCACAGACTGGTTGTCGTTGGAAGGGACCCCTAGAGGTCATCTGGTCCAATCTATCTGCTCAAACACAGGGGTTAAAAAGCAAGGTAAGAGATAAGGCAAACATGTTTACAGATGTAGACAGGGAAGCAGCAGAGTTTTAATAGCTGCCCAGGTCTCCAAACTGCTGTCCGTGGTTGCTCTGAATGCAGCTTCTGTGGTGGAAACTGTCACATCTCCTTTATCACTGTGGTGTGCAGATCATAAAGCTGAGACATTGAACCACATTATCCAACACTCCAATTGTATCATCAAATTCTGCTACATTGCTCTGCAGTCCGTATTTCAAACAAGTTTAACCAAGGGATATTTTTACTTTACTGCTTCTACAGCGCCTTGCCAATGTGCCTGTTTCTCTTCCCCAGCTGTCCTAGTTTCAGCTGTAACAGATATTTTTCTTCCTAGTAGCTGGTGCAGTGCTGGTTTTTGGCTTCAGTCTGAGACCAATGCTGATAAGATACCGAGGGTTTAGTTGTTGCTAAGTAATACTTACTCCAGTCAAGGGCTTTTCAGTCTCTTATGCTCTGACAGTGAGGAGGGCACAAGAAACCAGGAGGAAGCAGAGACAGGACACCTGACCCAAACTAGCCAAAGAGGTATTCCGTACCACAGCACATCATGTCCACTATATAAACTGGGGGAGTTACCCAGAAGGGACCAATTGCTGCTCAGGTCAGGCTGGGTATTGGTTGGCAGGTGGTGAGCAATTGTATCACTTCGGTTTATTGTGGTTTTTTTTCCCCTTTCAGTTTTTTATTGTGTCCCCTCATTATTTCCCTTATCATCATTATTATTGTTATTACTACTAGTAGTAGCAGTATTATATTGTACTTTAGTTATTGAGCTGATTTTATTTCAGCCTGGTAGGTTTACAATCTTTCTATTCTCCTTCCCACCCTGCCCAGGGCAGGGGAGAAAGCAGGGGGTGAGTAAGCGGCTAAGTGGTTCTGAGTTACTGGCTGGGTTTAAATCACCGCAGCACCAGGCTTCCTGTGGTGCTTACCAAGGCAATAGCATCCCACCTGTCAGAAAGTCTCCATACCTGGAGCATCTGCTGCCTTTGGCTCCTTCCAGATATATCAACTTCTTCCTATCTTGTTTTCATTTACAGTACTTTGGCATCTAATTTCCTATGTGCTGCTCTTGCTCTTTCTCATTCTGTTTCTGTGAGTACATCTGCACAGATGAGTTGCCGCAGTTTAACATACTGGTGAAGCCATGGTAATTCTGCAGGCAGTCCCTGTCAACTTAAGCTTTCTTGATTAAATCCTTTCATAACGAAGGTATAAATGGGTGGGACAGGCAGATGCAAGCGTGCTCTGTCTACAAGCCTGCTTTGCTGTAGAAGGTGTTCTGAAGCTTGTACAGTCCATCTTTCAGTAAATTGCAATTACATGATGTGCCTGGCCTCTTTCCAGCAGTGTTAATACCAGTGGGAGTTTCCTGGCTTGCGGTTCTTGTTTCTTCAGCACCCCTGAACCTTCAGAAGTGCCAGGCATGATAAAATAGTTGTGTTCAAGCTGCAAACGAAAAACTAAAGAGGAAGGAGCATACGTGTGCAGGATTAAAACCAGTTCATAACAACACTACTGTTACACAAACTAATTTTCAGTTCTCAGGAAAAGTTCATTATGTACAAATTTACATCAGGCTTTTAAATAAGTGGAGTGATCCAGGACTTTGTCGGTAGGAGCATGGGACCTTTCCCCAGCCCTTTAGCGGCAAGCTCAGCCTGCCAAGGCTGAGCTGCTGCAGGGGTTCTGTATTCCCCACCATGGCAATGCCACTTGTTGGGCTGTTGTTGTTCAGATTAGCAAAATATAAAACCACCCAAAGGTGAAATGTGAAGGATGGTTTAACCCGTTTTCCTTGTTGTTATTTGAAGGTATATGTATTCAAAGCATATGTGAGAATGACGAGCTATCTTGGAGAATGTTACAGCTGTGTTTACAGGGATGTGGGATAGTTTGCAAAGGGAGGGAAACATGAACCAAATTAGAAGAATTGTAAGTTCAGTGGGATACTTCTGTTAGAATCAATGTGAAATTTGAATTATTATGTATTAGTCCCTCAGATATTTTGGGGGTTTTTTACAAGATGGTGTCTGTCGAGCATCCCTGTTGGCACTGGCATTGTCTCCTCCTAATGCAGGTCCTTGGCTTGATAAATGTCACCAGGACTCTATATTCCATGTGTATATGGGCTGTGATATATTTCTCTTCTTAAAATAACTGTGTTTTGTCTAATGCTGTGCTGCAGGAGTCAGGTGAGTCGGGGCTGTGGGCAGGAGGAGGCTGTGAGTGGGCTTCCCTTGGTCCAACAGCTCTGCTGCTCAGGGCAGGGGGGCTGCAGCACCCTTGGCACCTTGGCTGGGTAACACTACATGCCTGTCCCAGCCTGGACACATCTAGTTCAGTTCCCATGCTGGAAATCATCAAACTTGATGGGAATAAACTTTAGTAATTCCTAACAGAGCAGAGAAACAGGTTGAAAGTGTAAATGAAATACAATTTTGTGAATGTGGAGCATGTTTTATTATGGCTGTTTTTGTCCATCTTAGTCCACCTATTGTAACATATAATAAAGTGATAGAGGAGAAGGTGAGGATCTTTGTAAATGCACAGTATCAGAAAATGAGCATGTAAGTCTGTTAAAATTGCCACCACTTTGGATTTTCTTCAGGTTTTAATAATTTTCTTACTGGCTATTGCATTACGTGCCATTACATTTTGTGTTATTTCAGTTGAGTTGAGAAAAAAAGAGGGTTTTGTTATCTCTAGGCACTAATTTTCTTGAACTGCATAGTTTCAGTAGTTGGACAGTGATTTCCAAAGCATTGTGCTAGAAAATGTTAACAAACCCTTGCAAAACAGTGCCAGAGTACTCTCTTTTTGTTTCCTCAAAAGCAAAAGTGTAAACATTTTCAAGATGTTGAATGGTACTTCTCAGTTACTGAGATTTATCCATTAATTTTAGGAGAATTACAGATCATGTCCGAAAGTGCTGATATTCTTGGACAGAAATTTTGTAGGAGTAAGCCTGGTGTAACAGATGGGCTGGAGCAGCCCCTTATGAAAGGTGGGGACACTCAAAGCTGTGACTGACCGGCATTTTTGGGGGATTGATTGCTGCAAAGCCTGGCATGATGGGCTGCTTCTCTCTGCCGAGTGAGCCAGCGTGGGAACCCTGATGCATCTGGAATTGTCTTTAAGATCTGCTTGAAGGGGGGAAATTACCCTTTTCTTTAAACACTGGATGTTGTTGCTTTCAAAAACCTGACTTTTTAAAGGAGAAGAGGGAAGAAGCTGTTTGGGGTTGCTTCATTTCCTCCAATACTGTGCATTTTCAGTGTATGGTCAAAGGATTAGTCTGAGGATTCTTGAATGTGGAATGTTTCAGGTTTTCTTTTCTTTTTTATGTTTTGATGTAGATCAAATCTCAACAGAACAACTTCGTAAATCCTCAGAAATGAGCAATATTAAGATCTTTTTGTATGTATCCACCTCATTTACTTTGTGTGGCTTTGTAACTGTCTGTATTTATTTGCTTTCTAAGTTACTGTACTTGCTTAAAAATTCCAGGATTACACATGTGCCTGTTGTCATTTTCCTTACATTTTAGAAGATAAGCCAGGGCTGCACAACTTTGTCACTGAAATTGCATTCCCTTCAGGAGCTGTGATATTCACTGTGGTTGTATAATATCACAACCTGACCTTTTCCTGCCACATAGTTTTTTTCCTTGCCAGGCAGAAATTAAAAAGACCTGTCATCTTATTACATTACTAGGCAGTTAGGGCTACACAGGTTGGTATAAAAAATGGGCAGAGTAAAATAAGTAAGCATGCAAATACATTTAGTAGTTATAATCTACACGAGTGTTCTTTTAATTTTTGGAAATTAGATTGCTATGCCATAATAAACATCAGCATCATTGCCCAGCATCCAGGCTTTGGTAGCTTGGCATTTGGAATTGCAGAATCTAGATTTCCCTGGTTTGTTTTCCATAGAAATGAAATATGTTGTTTATTTACGGATAAGCAGTAAGCTTGTAGTTGAAAATATATAGCCAGTGAGTGCAATAAGCAACCATAAGGAATGCTGGGGACAGAAGGTGCCTGTTTGTATTTATGAGGCTGTAAGTATCTATGTGCTTTTATTCTTTATTCTTTGCTGGTTTTTAACTATATAGAATCCATACACTACACGTTGCTGCTGACAACTAACGATTTCTTGACTTCCCAGTAGAATGGGATTTTGGAAAGTTTTAGAAGTGCGCAGTTAAACGCAGCCTCCTGAAACCTTGTCTGGTGGAAGTAAATAGGAGTTTCATAGTGGGTGTCAGTAGGCCAAAACTTGAAATTGATTTTTATTTTCCTACTCTTAGAGAAGAAAAAGAAAGGGGTATTGAGAGATCAGGGGCTGGATGATTCTGAACAGTGTGGTACAATTTTGACAAGCAGTTAGCAATTTAATTTAGAGAGCCTTAAGAAGTGAGGATGCATTAGCATTAGTGTTTCAATTCAGATGATGTTTATCCTTTATGAATCTTTTCTTTCCAAGGTTTGCACCCTTGCTGAGATGTCAGCATGCAGCTCTTTCAGATGGACTGAGCCTGGACAAGGCATTGCAGTTACTACTGGGCAGGCAGACCATAGAGCCAGGCTCAAAACTCACGTGTATGTAGATACTCAGCTCTCAGTACCAGCAGTTTCCCTCTGGAAGTCCTCTCCTACCACACCACAAGATGTGTAGGCATGGCCTCAAATGGCTGTACTAACGGGGAAGAGGAGCAGAGGAAGGGAGCTGGGAGGATCCAAATACCTTGTCTTAGCCAGTGAGCAAGGTGGTAATATCCAGCCATAGACACAATCATTTATGTCTGGCATCATCTAAAATGATTCAAGCACTTTTGCAAGTAGTCACTTGAGCATATTGTCCATCATGGATTATTGATTTGAAATAAAAAGTGGTTTATGCTTAGAATAGAAAAATGTGTACCACTAAGATTTCTGAGGATAACACATCTGGACATTAAGACAACTAAGGGACATTTAAAGCAAGCTGCCTTTTGAACAGGAAAAAAAAGAAAGGGAAAAGTGAGCTTTGACATTTTTAATGTGGTAGCCTATAGGCTGCTGGGTCTTTGAGGGCTTGAATATCAGTATTTCAGTCAGCACAAATTAATAGAACAAGTTGAAAAGGGGTTCTACAGCATGAACAAAGCAACTCAAGTGCTTTCTTGGAGGTTTATTTAGCTCTCCCTGAGAACATAGGCACAATATCTGTGTTCATTTGAGCTCTCTGAAAAATGGCAGAAGGGTTCCTTTTTCTCCCCTTTTCGTTTTGCTCAGTTGATTTATGTATGAGTTACTGTTTGCCATGAAATGATTGATTCCTTTCAGAGAGGTGGAAAATTCTGACAAATGCTTCTGTTGGGAGCAGATTCAAATCCCTGCAGCATGGTGCTGAGGCATTTCAAAGCAATCGTGTTCTGGTTAAGACAAAAGTACTACGAGAGAGGGGGTTTCAGGTGCATCAGTGGCAGTGAAGAAAAATTGCAAAACCTAAAACCAGGAGGTTGCGAGTGTCACTTGCAGTATGTTGGATGCCATAGATTAGCTCTGCCTGACCGTCAACAGGGGTGAAAACATGTGATTTTCAAGCTGTCTTTCCCTAGACAGGTCACAAAAGTGCTAAAATCCCACTTTTTGGCAGAAGAAAGAGCACAAAGCAACAGCTGGATTTGAAAGCTGGATTAATGTAAGATAAAAACACAAACCCGATTTCTAGCAGGATATGATTGACCACTGAAAATCTAACCAGCCAGAAGAATGGCAATTCATCTCCTGACGTCCTCCAGTCAAAGATTTATTCAAGCACAAGTTATGCCTAGGTTATACCTGATTTCCCGGGGTAATTGGGTGTCAGCCTGTGGCTGCATTATGCAGGAAGTCACACTTCATATTTGTTATGATCTTTCTTTGATTTAAAATCAGGAACTGTAACATGAGCCAAATGGAAATCAGCGCTGTTGGTATTTGTCTCTCCCTCTGTTTGCAGGTACTACAGTGCTACCATTTTGCAGATGTCTGGAGTTGAAGACGATAGGCTTGCAATCTGGCTGGCTGCCCTGACAGCGTTCATAAACTTCATTTTTACTCTTGTGGGAGTCTGGCTCGTTGAAAGAATGGGTCGCCGGAAACTTACACTTGGTAGCTTAACAGGTGAGTGCTTAATTAATGTATGGTATTTTATCATTAATAACATTAAAATAAAGTAAAACCAAATAAATACTAATAAATTTAAAAGGTTTTTTTCAAAGTAGTCCTCTTTAAACTAACAATGTTGACCCCATCTTCTCCCTGAAATCACGTGGCTTTTTCAAGATCTCTAGTATAGTACCACAGCTAAAGGCTAACTTAAAAAAGAGGATTAGCATGGGTTTTTTTCAGGTGCATTTTTCTCCTTCAAGCCATGTGTGACAAAGTTTTTCTTTAGCTTGTTAATGCTTTTTTGTTATAGTGTAAGGACTCAAATACTTGTAACCTCACAGGTGGTTAGTTTTTGAATCTCATGTGCCTATATGTGATATGTAATTTCTGGCTCATTAATTGGAATTCAGAACATCTTATCAAGAATTACTGGAGAAAGCACATGGCACATAGCCGATGAGGCCCTTTTAAAAAAAATAATGCAGTTATTTGAAGGCTGTCTCAAATACAGTACAGTGAATACCTTACACTAATGTGGTTTTAACTCATCTCATACTGAAAGAGAGAATTCTAGAACTGTAGATTTTGTCCAAATATTCAAACACTGAAAACTCATCAGGCAGCAATCTCTTGGAAGCAGGAAAAGGCAGAGCAAGCAGCCTTGCCCATGCTCAGCTGCGTTCTGCCATTTACCAGTAAGTCCTTGTTTGCTCCTGCATTATGTTCTTATTCTGCCAGAAGTGATCTGTGACTGATACTTGCCTCTGGCTGAAAGGTTCAGACATTTCCAAGAACGATTCCTGCTCCTCTTGAAATAGTGTTCACAAGTGTTTAGCTGAAAAGCTTTAATGTCTCCATATTTTGTTCTGTTGTCGCTGTCAAGGATCCAAACTTCCAGTTAATGCAACACAGCAGAGTGGGGGACCACCTGCCAAGTCGCTGGCCATCTGCAGTTCCCAAGGGGTGGGAGTTAATCAACGCTCCTGGTATTTGAATACATTTATATAGGCAGAACAGAGAGGGCACAGTGCAGTGTCTGGTTTGATACAGTTACCCAAATCTGTAAATCTGTAAATCAAAACATGCAGCTTGGTGCTCCAAATTGTAATAAATGTGTATTTGTTTGTTACCATCTTGATTGTACACAATACACATAAAGTGTTCTTCATGATCCAAGTTCAGAAATGTGCCTGTGACAAAGGAGATTGGAAAAGCACATTTATCATGTTTTGAAAAATAGAAACAAAATCTCAAATCACTGCTTTTATCACAGTCTACCTCCAGATCAGTTAAAATACATCATCTCTCCTGTAAGTTCTTCTGTGCCCTCAGGCACTGCGAAGTTTTTCAGAGAGGAAAGACCCAGTTCTGTACTATTCCTTATGCTCAGTGCCTTATTTCCCCTATGGTACTTATCTGCTTGCTTGTCTTTCTGCAAAATGGATCTCTCCTGGCACTGCACTGGTACTTCTTGTACTACCTCCCCTTTATAATCTATTGAGATGGAGTATTTATATATATATATGTATATATATATGTATGTATGCATGTATGTATATATGTATATATATGTATATGTGTGTGTATATATGGCCCAAATAACCTCAGAACTCTGGCCATCCTCTCAGGAGTTTATTGCTCATCTGGACCCAGCTGTATAGGTGTGATTCCTGTGTGGACTTACACAATGACAGAACTCTTAGGTTTTTGGCTCAAGTTAACATACTCAAAGGTCATACATTTGAAAAGTAGGTATGTCTCTTACAAAGCATATTAGTCATAGAAGAGAATATAGAAATAGGGCACAGAATTAACAAAGGGATATGTCGTGGTTTAAGCCCAGTCAGTCACACAGTTCTCTCGCTCACTCCTCCCTCTTTCTCCCCCCCTGCCCCCGGAGGGATGGGGAGGAGACTCGAAAGAGTGTAACTCCCACGGGTTGAGATAAGAACAGTCCAGTAACTGAGGTATAACACAAACCACTGCTGCTACCATCAATAATAATAATGATAAGGGAAATAACAAGGGAAGAGAATACAACCGCTCACCACTGATACCCAGCCTGACCGAGCAGTGAACCCCCTCTTCCAGGTCCCTGCCCCTAGTTTTTACATCCTGGGCATGACGTGCTGTGGCATGGAATACCTCTTTGGTCAGTTTGGGTCAGGTGTCCTATCTCTGCTTCCTCCCGGCTTCCCCTCCTCCCTGGCAGAGCATGAGACTCAGAAAGTCCTTGGTCAGACTAAACATTTGAGCAGTAGCTAAACACTTCGGTGTTATCAGCGCAGTTCCCAGGCTGAAAGTCAAAAACACAGCACTGCACCAGCTACTAAGAAGGAGAATAAATGACTGCTACTGCTGAACCCAGGACAAGATATAATACAATTAAGGGTTGTTTGTTTGTGATGTTTGGACACAAAGTGATTGGTAAAAATCATCTGTCTTCTGTGGTCAGTCTCTGGCTGTCAGCAGCATTGCTTGAGCCTTTGTTGCATTGCTTGCTGTGGTCTTCATCACAGGTCCCTCCTGAAGGAATATCCAAACAATGACAGTAGTGAAATCATATTTCATCTCTCTGTACTATTTAGAAGTTTCTAATGCAGTGTTTGATACTTTGATCTACATAGTAGTGGTTATGATGTGTTTTCCTTAGGAAGAGTGCTGTTTAATCAAATGATTACTAAATCTGCTGATGGATTTGTTTTGCATGATGAGTTTTCTCATGGGGTAAGCTTACATTTGACTGTTCTACTTCGCTTTATGTTTCTAAGGACATTGACTTTCATGCAGAGTTATTACTGGCTGCTTTTTTGGTCTTTGGAGAAGCCATGTATGCCCCAGTCTCCTGTTACATAAAAATAAGTCAAAATTGCTACCTTTGCCTGCTGCTGCAACAATTTGGGTTGGGTTTTTTTGTAAACACTAATAGATGTGATGTTTATTAGATGATAACCTACAAGAATAATCAGTAGAGAGATAGTAACATTGAATTTTTTATTAAAAGCCAACATACTGTGATTTAATTTGTGAACTCCTGCAGCTTCTCCTGCTTTCTGATAACATTTGGGAAAGAGCTATTTTAAATTTAGTTTAATGTACCCTTATCATTAGCATCTTTTGAAAAATTGAGCCTTTCAGCTCAGTGCAGAAGCATAAAACCCCCAACAAATGCAAACCGAAAAGCCCCACATCTTTTTAGTTCTCTTTGCTACAGTTACTGTTTCCTCTTAGTTTGCCATCCATTTTATATCTTGGCATTGTTTCATTATCTTTCTTCTGCTCTTTTTCTTCGGTTAATTTTTTTCTTCTAAGCTGTTAATTGGGAAACATGCAGGGATTTTGACAAGTGCAGTATCCATTTTATTTGTGTTTTCCTTTTTCCACTTCAGAAATTGTCAGTTTGAAAGCATGATGGCACTTAAACAAAATGTATCTCTTCTTTTTGTAACAGAGAGGATCTAAAATATCTTCAGGATATTTCCATTTTTCTTGTTTGTTTGTGTGTTTTTTCATCTCAGCTAATGACGTTCTGTAATTGCATGGTTTTGTTCGTCACAGACAAACTTGCCACAGAATGAAGAGATATAATAAACTTCATTTGCCAAGTTTACGTATGCTGGTTTTTCCAAAGAAATAAGACATTTGCATAGGTGCTGGAAGTGAGTGTTAGTGTATTTGGTTAATTTAAGAGACAGACAAAGCATATATAGAATGAATATAAATGAGATGATAGGCCCTTTCTAAGGATATTTGCTGTCTGTTTTATGGCATTTTGAAAGTACAGTAAATCTAGTGCAATATCCAGCCTGCCCAGAAAACTGGGATTATTAGAGTACCTACTAGCCATAGCAGTACGAAGCTAAGTCTAGAATAAGCTGAAATCCCATGTTATGGTCTGTAGGTGCATCCTCCGCATATCGTTTGTGATTGAGTTTAAAGTCTTAGTGGCCTCAATTCAGGCAAATGTTTGGTCCAGTCACCTGTACTTCATATGTATGCCTGCTAGCCATGACTGCTGCACAGACACATTCATGAATAATTTTATTACAGAGTTCTTGGTACTTAAGATATTATTTATATCTCAGAAAAAGCTTTTCATGTACTTGCTGGGCTTGCCACCTAGAAAACTCTTGCTTTTCTCATTAAAAGCACCATCAAACCCACCCCTGAAACTGTCAATCAAAACATCACCTCTGCCCTTCACCCACCAAATGCAGTATCCTTAATTTGCCCTCAGTCATCACTGCCCACTTCTAAATGTGTGCTGCCTGGGATGTGCTTCAGTGCTTTGTGCATTAGGTTTTGTATGGTAAGGATAATGTTAATTAGAGCATTGGTAACTAACTCACAAATAATGTTATTACTATTTCTGTATTTTAGATCAGTCTATACATGTTATATGTGACATGCCACATAAACAGTGCGTATACAAACAGGTATACAGGGTATTTTATATGATAGCACTCAATGCTATCCACTCCAAGTGGAAAGCTGTGAAGGTTTTATAAGTTAGTTTGAGATAGTTGCAGTAGTGAAGTACATAAATTTTCATTAAAGTAATACAGTGTGACAGCTAAGGTAGGAAAACCATGAGTTATGTTCCAGTGATGGCTTGCTGCACGAAGTATGAACCTTTTTTGCCATCTTCCCTCTTGTCATTTCTCCCAGCTTGTGCACAAGGAATTTGTTGGAGGGGACAGGAGCAAATACATGGAAGATGTTATATGTGCTCTTTGAAACAAGATCAGAAATTGCTGTTGGGCTTTTTGGTGGTATTTTTATGAAAAGTCAGATTTCACCCTTTTCACAAAGGGAAGTAGAGTCACTGAAAAGGATGATGCTATTTTCTGTTTTATAGGAAAGACTGCCAGTCTGGGTGTGGGAAGGGGGAGAAGTGTGGTGATTTCAAAGACACCATTTTACCTTTGCAGGATTATTTTCAACACCAAAAAGAATAAATCCCTTCATCCAGGCAGTCTTCAGTTCCACATTTAAAGAAAAAAAAGTCTCAGTGTATGTTGTGGTTTAAGCTGTAAATCACACAGTCGCTCTCTCACTCGCTCCCCTCTCTTTCTTCCCCCCGCTTCCGGCTGGATGGGGAGGAGAATCAAAAGAATGCAACTCCCACAGGCTGAGATAAGAACAGTTTAGTAACTAAAGTATAACACAAATCACTACTGCTACCACCAATAATAATAATGACAAGGCAAATACAAGGAAAGAATACAATAGCTCACCCCTTCTAATACAAAGCCCGACCGCTCACTTCCCCCTCCTTCTTCCCCCCCACTCTGAGGGGGGGGGGGAACTGGGAGAAGAATCAAAAGAATGCAACTCCCACGGGTTGAAATAAAAACAGTCCAGTAACTACGGTATAACACAAACCACCACTGCCACCACCACCAACAACCATGACCAGGGAAATACAAGGAAAGAGAATACAATCGCTCACCACTCAATGACCGAGCTGTGAACTGAACTCTTCCAGGTTCCTGCCCCCAGTTTTACATCCTGGGCTTGACGTCCTGTGGCATGGAATAGCTCTTTGGTCAGTTTGGGTCAGGTGTCCTGTCTCTGCCTCCTCCTGGCTTCCCCCCCTCCCTGACGGAGCAGGAGACTCAGAAAGTCCTTGGTCAGGCCAAAACATTCTAAGCCATAACTATAAACATCGGTGTTATCAGCGCTGTTCCCAGACCAAAAATTGAAAACACAGCACTGCACCAGCTACCACGAAGGAGAAAAATGACTGCTGCTGCTGAACCCATGACAGTGTATTAATTTAATATCTGGGTATTAAACCTGATGCGCTTGACTTTAACATGTAACCCAATTCAAGATGTGAATGTAGCAAAGGGTATTTTTCTTACGTTCTCGTCATAACTCCTTAGTGAATGCTGTATGCATGGTAATGGAGTGCCTTGCTTTCACTAGCATAGTTCAGTTCAACAAAGAATTATTTCATGTGCTCTGGAGAAAAGTATCACATTGTTCTTTATCTGTACTTTTAGGTACTGCTGTAGCGCTCCTTATCCTAGCTTTGGGATTTTTGCTATCAGCTCAGGTCTCGCCAAGGATCACTCTTAATCCATCAGATCCTTCACATCAAAACTCTACCTGCACAAAATACAGGTGAGATTTCATGATCATTCATGCATTCTTCTTGAAGATTGTTTCCAGTTAATTCAGTTTTACAAGCTAGTGTAATAGACAATTATTCACACAGTCTAGTACAAGGAACTAAACTGGATACCTAAAGTTAAGATCCTACCTTCCCTCCATACAGAAAGTTAGACTTTTTGCTTAAATGCTCTGAATAATTCTTTGGAGTTTCTTGGTCTAAATAAGGTGGTTAAGCAGCAGACTCCATACTTGGGATCCCCTCTGTTATATCACACCTGCTGAAAGCTATAGTGGACACAAAGTCAGGAATATTTGATAACTAATTTGTGAAAATGCTTGCTGTTGTTCATCTACTTGTAGCATTTGTCATGTGTAGCAGCTGTAAACTCTTCAAGAAGATGGGTTCTTTGCCTTTTGTTTTGCTGAGTGGAAAAAAATAATCTTCAGATAATTACAGACCAAGTAACAGTTAAAATAAATGTGATTTCTTGGCATTTTTTCTATAGTAGGTGCAACATGCACTTTCATACGTGATCATAGTTTTAAACAACATCACTTCTGGAGTATTTGGAATGTGTATTCCCTGTACTTCGTGGGGTTTTAATCACATGTGAGTGCTCTTACGTTCATTTAGCTGGCAGACTAGAAAATTCCATATTGAGAGCAGGTTAGTTAAATGTCTGAAGAAATTCTTGCTTATGTTCAAAATCTGTTTTACATGTGTTTGCAATACAGACACATATCAAGAAATGAGAGGTACACTTACAGTTTCTGAGTGATACTGGCTGAAAATATGGCTCATGGCTTTTCATATGCCAGCCCAATGTTTTAGGTGAAAGATTCTGAGGGTCTGAAGGTTTATAGATGCCTGGAGAAGGGGCAGAAGGCCTTCAAAAGAGTGTAAATAGGTGCTAATAACTGCAACATTAGATATTACCAGATAGGAGGTTTCCTACATGCAAACCCCTATATTTTACTTGTTTTCTACTGCAGTGTCAACTGTAGTTTGCGATTTTTGAGATGTGCCTCTACAGCTTTTTCAAACGGCAAGTAATCCGATTAAAAGCTGCAAAGGGGGAAAGAGCTTCCACATGCTCTCCTCTCAGAATATGTTAACATTAATAGCAGGATGTCAGAACGATTTGCCTAGGACTTCAGTTAACTGTTTGGGAAGGATGTCTGGAGAGAGCAGATGCACCAGAACTCATTATTTGTTATCTAATAAATCTAGATTACTATAGAACCTGAAACAGTATAAAATCTGTGTAGAAAAAATATGGGTAGTCCAGCTTAAAAAGTAATGAAAAATTATTTGACACAGTTTTCATTTTCCAGTTAACCACAGCTGGTCAAGGAAGGAAATTTAGGCTTGCTGCAGCTTGTTTAGTGTGCATTCTGGGAAAAGCCTGAACAGTTACAGCAGGTAGTTCTGGCAAAGACATATGTTGTTTCATGAGTTATTGGAATACTTTTAATCTGTCATTATTTCTGTTTCAGACATGAAGTGAGCAAAACCAGATATGGTAAAATTTCAAATGGTCTAGAAAAGAGCAACAAAAGAATTGAAATGTTTTCATTTGGGAGTATCGTGAAATAGAGCTCTCTTATTTAAAGATAAAAGCGAACATGGAGGGGGGATGTGAAATGATGAGCAACATATGAGAAGTCTTTAGATGCTTCTGTTTTAATCTTATACTGTACCTTAGTTAAGAGACACAAAATCCAGGAGAGTTGAAAGTAATAAATGGATGCAGTTGCCCACAAGTGACAGAATGAGGCTGCAGCACCCACTATTTGAAAGGATTAAAAACCGTAGGGATTGATATGGTTAATAAGTATTTTCACACTTGTGTATCTAAAACTATATTTGGGATATCAATTTACATGCTTCAAAACATCACCAAGCCCTGACCCTGCTAGAGACAAAGGAAGAATATTCCTTCAGCATGGATATTAGTGTTCATTATGAGATGTGATATCAGACACTGACTCCAGAGCAGGAAGCCTTAAAATTCCAGGTGTCTTCAGCCAAGACAGAAATAAGCGCAAGAAATACTGTCTGCCTTTGGCAAGGATCAAGGGAAAAAACATGTTGAACATTTTGTCTCCAGTGATGTCTCCAGAGGAGCTCAGTTTCAGCATGCCTTTCTCCCAAGCTCTTGTAGCTACGCGTAGAGAATATACGTTAATTTGTTCTTTTATTTAAATGATTTCTGGAGCAGTTGACATATAATCATATGTTATATCTGACTTGGAAAAGTAGCTGTTCAGGATAGGAGTATGCCAGCTTTCTGTGCACACGGTCAGTAAGTGGAATGAAATGAAAAAAAGCTTTTGTCATGGAAAAGTAGGTGTTTTACCATTCCAGTTAGGTTATAACTTCAACATAACACTCATGGTCTTGAGGAAGAGGAGGGGAAGTGCAAACCAAAGGAAAACCTTGTGGGGCTCACCTCTATCTCCCTTTTGGCCTTGGAGGTGTTCCCCATGGCAGTTATGGAGTTGAGTCAGAGGTTCTCAAACCTGAGGATTTGGAAATAAGGGACTACACGGCATAATGTCAGTCTTGCATATTTTTATGTTACTCTACAGAATAATGGCATTAAAGGAGCTGCACAGATAATGCTATGTTGAGTAACAAATGTTACTGTAGGGTTAGTTACAAATGAGATATCTGATCAAAGTAAAGTAAAATAACATAAGAGCAGTGGTCTCTTACTGTTTAATCCATGTTTTAGGTTGCTTCAGTATAACTGTTGGTATCTCATACTGCTTAGCGTTGTATCTTGCAAGCCTTAAAGAGGTCTCAGAAAGTTTGGGAAAAGCAAAAGACAGCAGGACTTCAGAAGATCCGTATATAATGCCATATCCCTGTAGCCACTGTAACCTCTTTTAAATATGTGTGTCTACACAAATGCAGCTCGTAATCTCCTTTATCAAATGGTGATGCCATGCTTCTCCGAGGTGAGGTATACTGAAGAGTCTAAATCTGTTTGCAGCTTGGCCATCTCACAGTATGGGGGAGTTTCCTAAATGTAACTTATATTTGTCTTTGCCAAAGCATACCTATAAGTTATAAAAACATAATAAAACTTATTTTGCTGACGGGAGTTTCACTGATGCTGTTCAGTATCATAGAAATGGTTTTTATGTTTGCAAATCTTTTGGGTTACAGTAAGTGTGGGCATCCATAATGGAAGCCTTAGAGCTACTACTGTCTTGTTTGTTTGTTGTTCCCTCAGATCCATGTTCCTCTGCACAGATTAATTCCTGCTTCTAGAATAACAATGAAGATAGAACAGACTAGCAAATAAAGAACACAGTCACAGTCCTAATTCAAAAAAGCACCTAGGGCTTGAATACTGCATTCTGAAAGAGCTGTGCTGAGCAAATGGAGTTACAAGTAACCCGTATGTGTTTGGAGAAAGCAAACCAGTAAGACACGCTACAAATGTCACGTAAAATATTTTCATTTGGGATAGAGATGTACAATATCATAGTTGATCAACAGACAAAAGATAATCTATAAAATCATGGGGAAAAAAAGTTATGTGTCACAAGGACATCATGGAAATAATGCAAATCCAGCAGGACACCTGAACACTGAAATTCACTTTGCCTCCTCATAAGTGGAAGTGGGTGGGTGTCTTGCTGAGGAAAGGCGAGGTGAACACTCATCTGTGTGCCATCCTTGCATCAAACTTCATTTTCATACTCAGCGCATGTAAGATTGTTCAGATATTTGCAGTGTGACAACCACTTTGATCTTAATCTTTTCAGCAGTTGTAATCTGTTACTCATCAAGGACGCAGAGAAGCTCGGAGGTAAATTCAAGAATCAAAACCACCATCCCCAAATTTGTCATCTTAGAAATGAAAAGATGATATAGCCATTCCTATTATTCTGACTACTCAGAACTTTATGACCATGCTCCAGGGGCTTGCCTCTTCTGAAAAGAGGTCCTAATCAGGGCACGTGCACTAGCTACCCTACCACCTTTTCCCAATCTGCAAAAAATCAAGGGTGTGACTGTCCCACTTGACCTTTCTCAGGGACATTCGCCCATTTCTGGAAAATTGGCATTGTCCTGTTGCTACATAGTCTTCGTCTTTTTGTCTCCTTTCATTCATATGTCTGTCTCACTGCACTTCTTGAGACTTGATCAGCTGCAGAAAACATACGGTGAACTTTTTCTGCTTAAGCAATATTTTTCACCTCAGTTACTGTATGAAAATGGTAACTTTTGTGTTAATCTTACGTTAACCCTTATATCCTAGGGAAATGGTACCTGTCCACAAAAATTTTCTCAGGTGCCTTCTCAAACTGATTGTCTGCAGAGTTCCATTAAAATAATACAGGCGGTACCAGCTGTGCTGGACACACAAGGGCTCTGTTGTTCATCTTTGAATTAGTCACCCTCACGTGGTTAATGTTCCTAAGCTCATTGTACAGATACACATTACTGAGATAAAGGCACCAATATTTAGTACTCTTACATAGCAGTTTTACATGATAGCTAATTGGCAAGAATTCTTTGTAAATTTAGCAAAAGTATAAGATTGTGCTCAGTCCCAAAAACCTCAGTTAATGTAGTAACTGAAGATGCTTTTATTGTATTTAATAGCCTTAGGATCCATATGATAAATATATTAGTTATTTTACTTGAGTTAACTCATCGGCAATCTGATTTATCTGCAAACTGGACATCAGTATTCTTTGTGCTGTTACTGTATCATAGAACCAGGGGTTTTCAAATTACGATTCTCATTTTTTGTTTCTAATGTCAAAGTAACTGAGTCACTGGTCATTCTGATAGCCCAGAATTCCAATAATAAATATAGTAATGTGTTTCTGCTATTAAGGTCAGAAAATTTGGGGTATATAAAAAGATAAAGAATGTTTGAGAATACTTTTGCCGGCTCTTACAAAATGTAATTAAAATTCTTATGGGCAGTTTATGTTCTAGAACTGTAAAATGACCTTGACATAGTCTTGAAATTATTAAGTAGATAATATAAGGTTATATTGCTTGGTAATAATTTTCCATTTGCTGGCATGTTTCTCCTATGAATCAAAGCTTGTGATTTAATTTAAAATGTGAAGGGATAGGAAGGAATACGTCAGGTCTATGTAGTAAGCATCTTTAATGTGAATGAGGAAAATCTCTTCCCGTCAATTTAAAACACAACGATCTAAAAAGTGACTTTCGTGAACTATAACGTCTGTGAGTGTAATGCATATCCTGTGGCACTGTTAACATTTCCACTTTCTCTTTGAATCAGGTTCTGCATTACTGAAGGATCAAGGTGTCATGCATATAGTAACCTATTAACACATCTCTGCTAATATTTCTAAGACTTTGCTGTTTAACAAAGGTTGGAACAATGCTTATGGAATTATTTTGTAAAGTCTTCCAAAGTGATGGTGTTATACTTTATATGATCTGCAGGTTTTAGTCACACAAGGATGATTTTAATCCAGTTCGAACAAGGTTTGTACCTCATCTGCTGAGAAGCTCAGAGTCTATCTATGTGTAGGGTCTCTTTGGATGAGTACTTTTAAAAACAAGCATTTTACAGAGACTGCCATTATGTTCGAAATAAAGCCACGTGTGAGACAGTTGTTTCTGTTATTTATTATCTGTGGTAATCAGTTCCAGGCAGAAATCAGGAAGCTGTTGTGCTGGGGGCTATATAAATTCAGGAAAGAAAAAGATCATCAAGGACAAGAGATAATTGATACCTATATGCAAGTAGACTGCGAATATGATACTTTTCGTGTGGTGTCAGCATTCCAGGACAGTCTGTTGTCAAGGGGCTTGTAGTAGTAGTGGTGTAGCCATGATGATCTAAGAACTTGAGCAAAGCAAGGTTTGTAAAGAGTAGTTTCCTGTTTAGGACTATGATAGGTAGGAAAAATGGATGAGCCATTGGGGTCCTCTTCAGGTCTAAAGCAGAAGTAGCAAACATGAAGAAGGTGAAAACAGTTGCTCTGAGTATATATAAACTGTGCTGCTCATTTGAGGTATGTGAATCTTTGGAAAAGAGGGTTTAAGGAAAGTTTGAAGAGTTAATGCATTTGTACGTGGCTGGCATATAGAGAAGGACCAGGATTCAGTACTGGTCTGGAACTCTTACCTGGGGAGAAGTCACTGAAGAATAGTTTCAGTAGACTAGATAGAGCAAGAGCCTGATTTGAAGATGAGAAAGGGTTGATCATACTTGAATGTAACTGTAATTTAGATTTTTCAGTTGGGGCTGGAGGCATTCTCCAGCTATAGGTAGAAGAATACAATCACAGAAGCAAGTAAAACTTGATTCCAGTCTGTTATTTTTCTATAAGAAGATGGAAAGCAACTGTACCACATGCTAAGGAAGATAGAGGATTGTGTGCATAACCAGTTTTGAGAGCAAAGAGTAGACCTGAGATGGTTTTCATTCTTCCCACGGTTCTGTGAGGAAAACCTTTTTCAGGAGTATGAGTATTTGCATCAGGCAGAGCAGGAGCAGTTAGTTCAGCAAGCCACAGATTCGACCAGAGTGGTGGTGAAGACCAAGATATGGGCAAACTGTCTTGCATAGAATATCCCAAGTTGGAAGGGACCCATTAGGATCATACGAGTCCACTTGCCTGTTGTGAGTGTATCACATTTTCCCATATAACTACTACTTCACATACATTGTGCAGCATGTGCTCAGTGAAGATGATGAAAGCAAAAGAGGTGGAAAGAGTCTGTCCCCAAGAAATGTCTGTATTTGTGGATGATTTTATACTCTGAGTGTTCATGCTGCCCATGTATTAGAATATTATGAAATCAGGTGTTTCATTCTGGGAAAGAACTACAGAGTCCATAATACACAATCAAGCTCAGTTTGTATTTCTGTAACTGGATAATAGGAACATATTGGTATAGTTCTATAATTGGATAATAGGATATGGAAGGCAGAATTGAAAGCTCTTTAAAATGTGACAAAAGTGGAAATTGAGGAAATGTGTTCAAATGAACAATTTAGAAATTGAGGTTCAGCTTGAAAAAAGACAAAATAGTCTGACAAAAAGAGAAATGTCACTTGCAGAGCAAGGGCGCTGGGCGAAGGTCTTTTACTGTGAAATCACTCAACACAGAGTGGTAAGATACAGCTTGCAGCTCAAATTGAGAGAGTTGTAAGAAAGTCATTGCTTACAAGGTCATTTTACAAATCTAAAGCACAAAATATAATGACAAACCAAATATAACTACGGAGTATTCTAAGCAGTGGAGAAAAAGCAGGGGGAGAAGCAATTGTGAACCTTTCCTTGGCATCTGGAGAGTCACTTTAGCACGTCAGTATTTTTATTCAGTTTTTTTAGATACTGCAGAAGAGGCAGTAAACTACACCGTTAGGAAGAAGAAAGAAAACAGTAATTTTGGTTTCAAAATAATGTGCACAGCTGGCCAATTAATTCATCTCTATACTTTTAAGTTCTCTGTGAAAGAAGAAGGTATTGTGAGCTTTGTGATGCACCTGTAACTTCAGAAACAGTTCATCGGGGAGACTGCTCCAGAGCAGAGTGTTCTGAAAGCTGCTGGTGCTCAGACTGGCAAGAAATTGCTAGCAAGGGACCTTAAAGTTAGTGCTGTCAGGCTTTCCTTACACATGTTCCCATTTAGTCAGGTGAAGAGGATGTAAGAGCATGGAAGCCTTGACTGTGTTAGCAGAATCAGAGTGAGGAATTGCAGGTTTGGAGATGCCTAGTGTTCTAATGGTCCATCTGCTCATTAGTAAATGTGCTCTGACAGTGAAGTAGCAACCTAGAAATCCCATTCCTGGCAGTTCCATATAATCTGAGAGGCCAGGGTACTGATACTTCTATTCTGTAGACTTCATGACACTGAGCTGCAAAGAAGCTGGGTATCTCTAGATTCAAACCGCACCTGGACACATTCCTGTATAACCTGCTCTAGGTGGCACTGCCTTGGCAGGAGAATTGGGCTAGATGATCTCTAGAGGTCCCTTCCAACATTAACAATTCTGCGATCTTTCACTTCTGCAGCCTCACATTCCTCGTTGTTGTTATTCTGCTACATGGGCTGAAGCGTCTGAAGTCTAGATGCTTGTGTTCTTCTTGGGTTGCCTAGGAGCCCAGCTGGTATGCAGGGAGAGAACTAGGCACGTTGTAAAATCTTCCTGCTGTAATGCTGCCTCGTTTCATAACAATCATGTAATCTCTCTCAGGTATTTCAATCTTGACGAGTTGTCAGTCTGATAAACAGCCATCCTGGGAATTTTCGACTGGCTCTTCACAGAGGAACTTGTTTCCAAGACACTAGCTCATAACCTTAGCACAAATATAAATATTTCATTATAAAGTACAGGAAACATGTCTGCCATTTATAATTGGATGCATATTTCCTTTGCTACGCAGACGTCCTGGAGTATTCTGGTATAGAGCTTTAAAGGTCGTGACTGATCTGTGGCGTAGATCTGAAGAAGTATCAGTATTTTTATAGATTTATACTCTGACATATATTTGGGTATATATGGGGAGTGCTGGTAAGAAGGTACATTAGAGGACAGGAAGGAGATCTCTAATTGATACCTGCATGCGAGTAGTGGATAGTTACATGTCAATAAGTATTATATTGTGCATTTCTTTTCCTGGTATATTGTGTGCCCTAATTTATTTACATGACTATGAGCAGGTACATAAGAATATGCAGTCAGTTTTACATTGTTAATCTATTTTTGTTAAGGAAATAGCAATGGGCCTAGAGTGAAGAAGTGCATCAGCCTGAAACTACTCTATATTTTACTTCCATTTTTTGAGGGAGAAGTTTGGAGTAAGCAGTCTCAGCATGTTATTTTTTTGGTCATTTTCAAATTGCTTCTCAAAAAAAAACAAAAAAAAATCTTCCTTGCTTATTTTATGCTGCATCTTCAGTGATCATTTGTCTTTATTAACTGATACAGATTTCTTTACTGTGTTATAAAGCAGTTGTAATGTGTATATATTGGAATTTTGGAGGAAAGAAAACCATTGATCTTTATATTGGAAAAAGCAGTGTTATAAAAATTTGATATCAGTAATAAAATGGGGCACAGAAGAATGCAAGATGGTCTGAACAGCAGCTGCCTATCCTAAGTTTGCTGGGAGTTAGATTTGAAAGGTCTTAAAGCCCTATATGTTGAATTTTTGGGTTTCCTCTGCCATAAATTGGGTCTGTCTCTAAAACCTAAAGTCAAAGGCAGTGTATGAACTCACTAGATAGCTAAAGACAGGCAATCCTAACATGAAGGCTTTATAAATATTTGTCATTTAACTTTGAAAGACAAGCTTCAGAAAAGCCATGGAAAATATTAATTTTAAATTATTTAAACTGTTATGAGTAATACAACCTCTGGCATTTGGCAAGACATGAAATCCTGCAGCCTTTATAATGTTGAATGCCAACTGGAAGATTGGTTGGACTCTGAGATCTTAAAGGTCCTTTGCAACCTAAATGATTCTGTGGTACCCAGTAAAGCCTAAGGAAAGAGCACAATAACAAAGAGCACAAATTTCTGAAACTTGGGAGAAGTAGGAAAACGCAAATGAATACATTGGTTTTTACACTTCCCCAGCTCTCTTTTTGGCCAACTACCATATGAATTGGTCTTTCTATAGCTCTTTTAGAAACATCATAGTAAGAAGAGCTTGAATGACTAGGTTTGAAGCATGTACTGTCAAACTTTTTAAATCCATCTAATCTGCTTTACTGATTTGGTTTCCTGGGACTTTGTTATACAGTTACTTTTACTTTTTCTTATAATGGTATGGTAGCTTGAGCAGATTATTTCTTCATTCACTAAGTCGCTGTTACGATAAAAATACCTGCTCAGAAAGGATTATTTCCTTGTTTTTTCCGTTACGGGGATATGTGTTGAAGCTATTTTGGTCACCTTAGGTACACATTTCCAGGTGTTACATTTCAAAGTTTAATTTCAACTTCAGATTTCCAGATTTACTCCATGTTTTACAGTTTCTCATTCTCCTATTTTTAATTCTAAAGTTGTCCCTTAGAATATATTAGGGGCTTTACTGATGAGGATGTATCTCTGAACTGGTGATTTAGACTAAGTGAAAGATCTGTAGGGCGCTTGGTGTCTAGGCTCCCATTAGAGTCAGTGGGGATGTGGTCAGTACAACCAGTGGAGCCTAAAGAACAGTTTTACTGTCTAGTCACTTGAATATACTAGATTGCATTGAGGAAACTTTGCCTAAATTTAAGCATCTCATACTCTTTGAGACTCCCAAGGAAATCAGAGACAAGGTTTATACGGACCTGGCAAGTTTGCTGCCCTGGAATGATGTGCAAGAGCCCTGTACACTCTGCAGTGACAGGTGAAGGGCAGGCAGGATATTTTGGGGCACTGGATGCTTGTATGGGAAGTGGCTGCATTGACATACTGGCTGTGTCCATGGAACATAATGAGGATTCAGGCTTCGAGTTCCCACATGGAGATACACGGTACGATGATGTCAGACTGACTTCCAGATCTGTATGTGCCCAAATTGGGTATTATGTGTGATTCTTTCTTTTCAACCCAAATATGTCTTTTTTAATTAAAATTCATTCCGTGAGTGAATTCCCCTACAGCCTGATCAGGTGTCACTGGGAGATTCGCAACTGGGCCACCAGAGTATGGTACTGAAGACAAAAACCATCTGTATTAGGTTTTTTGGCAGTTTCTACTGTCTTGTCTCCAACACTGACAACTTGACTATGTGAATCCCAAGATTGATTAGGAGATGCTGTCAGTTTTGACATGTACAAATGAATAAAGTGTTGCTTACATATTTCTCTTTCTCTTTCAGTTATTGTAATGGATGTATATTAGATCCAGACTGTGGTATCTGCTACAGATTGAATAAATCAAGTGTTGTTGAGTCCTCATGTGTTCCTGTTGATAAAGATTCTACAACGAAAGCGGCTTGGGGCAGGTAAATCACTTTTCAAGGTTTTCTGGTCTTGTGTTCTACTGATGTTTTTTTGCTATTGAGAATACTTTTGCGTTTACATAAAGTGTTACTCTTTGGATGATGGAGGAAAAAAACATAACTTGCCGTGGTCAAAAATGGGTTATTACATTTTAAAAACTGTTCTAAATGAAAGCCTTGACCTGATGTGTGCAGCCAGTTCCATGTAGTCTGCTACTTAGAAACTATGGCAAAAGTACACTAGCAATTAGGGAAATTACTTTTCCCTGATGTCTTCATTTATTTAAGGTGGCATATTCCCTAGGTGCACACTTAAAGCCCTCCGAATTAATTTTCTTTTTAAAGGATTTCATTAAACCACACTTCCAATAGTGGCCTGCTAAAGAAACTGAGTTGCTCTGCTGAATAATCTAAAATAATAAAAATCTGAAAACTTCTAATTATCAAAGCATAGTTTGTGGCCACAGATTACTCTGTTCCTGTGCTTAAAACTGGCATCATGTTGTATGTTGCACTTGGTGTGTAAAATTGTGTGCATTTGTAGGTAAATCCTAGTGCAACTCCAGAATGCATCACACCTCTTAAGGTGCTTTTTCTTAAGCACCAGATCAATCTTCAAGTTTTCTGAAGTATTAATTGTTCTTAAAGAATGGCTTTATGAGTTGGACCACCATCCTGTAAAGGCTTTATCCGTACTTTAATAATGATTATGGCTTGGATTAGGGTTTAGAATGGTTCAGTGCCACAAGGGAATTATATAATTACTGCTGATAAAATGTGTAATTACTGCTGATAAACCCCCTCATCATAATTCAGCTGTGCCACCCACATCCATAAACATACTTGGAAATAGGCAAAGGTTTGTGTGATGGTTTGGGCTTTTTTTTGCCTTTTTGAAGTTAAACCAAGTGCCTTAGTGTCAGTGAGTCATATTGGACAGAGGTTGGAAGCTATGGAAATATCTACTAATTGTAGAACCATTAATTTAAAATTACTCTAAAAATGCTCTCCTTTGGATTGCAGTACTATTAGAATGTTATGCCTAGCAGTTCAGTCCAGATGCAGAAAAGGATAGCTCATATTCTTTGGAATCCTCATTTAAAAGCACTGTGATTTGGAGGCTCTTGCTGTATAATAATATATAACTGTGAAAAATACAAGATCTTATCATTCTTGCTTGTTCTTCAGTGGTGCATCATACAACCTACCTTGCATATTACCTAATATCCTGATGCGTTCTGCATGACGGATTCTTATAGTCATGTTCATAAGGCAACAGATATCTCTATATTCCAAGTAAACTTTCATTTCATATACGCTGTATTTTTAACTAACATGTCTGTGGTTAGCAACATTGTACTAGCACACAGGGAGACATAAATGGAAACATAAACTTGTTATGAATAGTTGATAGATAAAATAAAACTTTATTTATTAGGCAGTATTATTATATAACGTAGTAAATATGGGCATCAGTAATCCTTTTATAGTCATGATTCACTCTCACATAGCAGTACTTGCTGTATAGCCTATTGGAGAAAATTAGGAAAGAAGTATTTCGTTTCCATATTGCAAACTATACTATTTCCATATTGTACAATAATTTCATAGCATAAGGACTCTTTCTTAAATCTTCCAAGAGAGAGCAACACAATTTTAAATGTGTTACATTGGTAGTCACCAGAGTTCTGCCCTAAGATGGAAAACCAATAAAATACCCACATTTCTTTTTCCAAACATTATATGTTCATCCCCACTTCTGGTGCTTATTTCATTAATTCCTAATCCCACCTCCTCCTGCTCTGTGTAATCAGGCAGTTTTCTAAAAGCTCTTCCTTCAAGCTGTGAAATGTTAGGTGGCACCTTCTGTGCCTTCCAAGCACTGCAGAACAGACAAGTGTCTCACTTCCTCCTCCTCACAGATACATGTATTTTTGCATACTTGTCCAGAGGGAATCCCCACAGATTTTGGCTTCCAAGGGTTTACTGTCATGTATGTCCTGCCCCAGCTCATCTTCCTCAAATCCTCAGTCTGCTTTACAGCAAAACAGCCCCACAAAGCTGTAGGATTTTCCCACCAAGTGCAAAGAAGTGCTGTAGTGAAAATGGTGTGGTTACATTCCCAGTTGTGTCTCAGAGCAGCAGGAATTGTCTGTATCTTTCTGGCAGCATAGGGAGAACCAGTGCTAAGACAAACAAACAGCAGTGGTGAAGAAATGATGACCATGCTGATGCTTAAAAATGCAGCCCTTTGTTTCACAAAGTCACTTTGTCACAGGCTAGACATAGAGTGGCAGTTATGTGAAAAATACATGATATTTTAACAATCAGAGACTGGTTTAAGAAATTGAAAGGTGATTTTTTGATCTATGGGAAGCTCATAACCATAGTTACCAGGTGTGGCCTCTTTATAGCTCCTGTGTATTCTGATGGCTTTATGCCATCCAGTATTGGCTTAATGAGTAAATGGCATAAAACCTCCAGGCTTGGAGGCCTTATATGGCAAATTTATTTTGCCATTAATTTCACTCAGGAGAGAAGGAAGACCTGAGCTATTTGTTTGGGATTTGTTGGACCTCAGTTTGCCTGAACGTTAGTGAAAGCAGCAGCTCTCACTATCCTGCCTGATGCAGGAGATTCAGAGAAATGACTTCTGCTGGACTGAGATGGATGGTGCCATGCAGAGCATTTCACTGCTGCTGCAATCACATTTGGTTTATAATTTTTCCGCTAGAAAGCTGGGAGATGCAGCCATGGAGATGTGCCTGCGGTCACATCGTATGATGCGTGTGCATCCACATGGCTCTGCAGCCATCTTCATAGAATCATTTGACACTGTCTCACAAGACATCCTTGTCTCTAAGTTGGAGAGACATCCATTTGATAGGTGGACCACTCGGTGGATAAAGAACTGGCTGGATGGCCGCACACAAAGAGTTGTGGTCAATGGCTCAATGTCCAGCTGGAGACCAGTAACGAGTGGTGTCCCTTAGAGATCGGTGTTGGGACCGGTCTTGTTCAACATCTTTGTCGGTGACATCAATAGTGAGATTGAGTGCACCCTCAGCAAGTTTGCTGATGACACCAAGCTGTTTGGTTCAATTGATACATTGGAGGGAAGGAGTGCCATCCAGAGGGACCTTGACAGGCTTGTGAGGTGGGCTGATGCCAACCTGATGAAGTTTAACCATGCCAAGTGCAAGGTCCTCCACCTGGGTCGGTGCAATCCCAGGCACAGCTCCAGGCTGGGCAGAGAAAAGATTCAGAGCAGCCCTGCAGAGAAGGACTTGGGGGTGTTGGTTGATGAGAAAATGAACATGAGCCGGCAGTGTGCGCTTGCAGCCCAGAAAGCCAACCACATCCTGGGCTGCATCAAAGGGAACGTGACCAGCAGGACGAGGGAGGTGATCCTGCCCCTCTCCTCTGCTCTCAGGAGACCTCACTTGGAGTATTGTGTGCAGTTCTGGTGTCCTCAACATAAAAAGGACAGGGAACTGTTGGAACAAGTCCAGAGGAGGGCCAGGAGGATGATGAGGGGACTGGAGCACCTCCCATGTGAAGATAGGCTGAGAAAGTTGGGGTTGTTCAGTCTAGAGAAGAGAAGGCTGTGTAGAGACCTCATAGCAGCCTTCCAATATCTGAAGGGGGCCTAGAGGGATGCTGGGGAGGGGCTCTTCATGAGGGACTGTAGTGATAGGACAAGGGGTAATATGTTCAAACTTAAACAGGGGAAGTTTAGATTGGATATAAGGAGGAAGTTCTTTACTGTGAGGGTGTTGAGGCACTGGAATGGGTTGCCCAGGGAAGTTGTGAATGCTCCATTGCTGGCGGTGTTCAAGGCCAGGTTGGACAGAGCCTTGGGTGACATGGTTTAGTGGGAGGTGTCCCTGCCCATGACAGGGGGTTTGGAACTAGATGATCTTGAGGTCCTTTCCAACCCTAACTGTTCTATGATTCTATGATTCTATAAAATGGTTCGGGTTGGAAGGGACCTTAAAGCTCATACAGTTCCAACCCTCTTGCCATGGGCAGGGACACCTTCCATTAGACCAGGTTGCTCCAAGCCCTGTCCAACCTGGCCGTGAACGCTTGCCAGGAATGGAGGAAGGGGCATCTTAGCCTCAACCATCCTGACATTCACTCAGGGGCTTTCCTATTCCTGATGTGTAACCTATCAGCAAGGTGAGGGGTACAAAGAGGCACCAACAGAGAAGGCCTTGTCATATTTTTTTATAGCTCTCTACAGCCATGCAAGCTGGCATAGAACACTCTCCTGTTTATGTATTTCTAGCTTTACACTGTTCTTCTTTGCATAGTTGGTCCCTGGGTACTTCAATAACACTGACATAGCAGGCAGTGTTTTGACTGTTATCATTAAATACTGTAACGCATTTTTATTTGCAAGATGTTTCCCCAGTGCCAGCCAGGTGTTCTAGACACCACCTCTGTGTTTATTGTTAATCATGTTTATTTGGTTATGGTACATTCTACATTGAGGAGTTCTGGGGAGGGGAGGGAAGAGAGCAGAGATTTCAGTCTCCTGTGGCTGCCAGCAAGGCTGTGTATGTTGCTGTGGTTGTCATAGAAACCGAGGGACACAATGAGAGCATCTAAATGTTTTTCAAGAAGAATTATAGCATTTGGGTTCTTTTGAATCGGGGGAACTCGGTGGCCAGCAGTGGCCCCGGGGGAGGGCCACTGAATAAATCTGAGTGAGTCTGAGGCAGGCCTTGAAGCAGCACGGGCAATGTGCATGGGTACACTTGCATCATGCGTGCAAGATAAAGAATGGAGGTGTAATTTTTATTATTTAATCAGTTACATAAGCCTGACTGGTGTTGGAAGAACACAGAGAGGAGCGTCCTGCCCAGGTATCAGCACAGTCAGGTGCTTTGCTGCCCTTGGTTATTACCGAACCAAGTAACAAAACAACTGTTGACACGCAGACCTTGCTGCCTCCAGCTCTACCCAGGGACATATGAAGGACGGTTTCAAGGCAGTGAGCAAGAATATTCTTAAATTATTCACTTTGTAATAAAAGAAGAGCAGCTGTGTCTTCTCTCTCGGTGTGGTCTGAGGATTCTGTGTTACGAGACTGTTCTCCGATATTTAGGGAAGTTTTGCATTTAGCAATAGCATAGAAAGGCTGGCAGCTCTGTTCCCTTCATGAACATTGAATTATAAAATCCCCATGAAGTTGATAAAAAGCATTATCTCACTTTGCGGGGGGGAAGCAATGGGAAGCTTCCAATCTGAAGCTCAGGCAGCACAGCAGAAGCCATGGGTAGAATCTGTCTCTCAGGCAGGACTGAATGTGGAGGTGATTGCTTTCAGTTCTGTGCTTTCAGAGCACAAACTGAAATCTAGTTCTTCCCTGCAATTGCAATTACTCCCACAGTACTCTCAGAAACCTTGAAACTTCAGTCCGTGTAATTACGATAACGCTAAAGGCCAGCCAGGAATGCTCTAGAAGTAACTTCAAATTGCATTAATATTCTTACAGTTGAAAGAATAACCGCACAAGGGAAGGAGCTACTATTAGTGCCTTGACATGGCATTAACCTTGACATGAGTATGTTGTCAAGACGACAGCCAGCCCACAACTGCAAGCTAAAAGGCTCTCTGAGTGACTCTGAGCAATCTCCCTCTGGAGAAAAAGATGTTGACTTGATGCAGTAAACAATTATGAAGAAATAATAACATCATCTGCAGATCAGAGACAAGCCTTAAATCCATCCTGTCCACAAAATTAGCTGGCAGGTCTCCACAGTCCCTGAAGGAGGATGGTTGGGAACAGAAATCTATAAAGGGAGAAGAGCTCAGTGATTTGCTTTCTTCAGCCATTTTTATTAACTTCATTATAGGAACATCTCCCTGCCCTGGGAGTATCCATGCTTCATGGAGAATCCTGCTTTCATCAATATAAACAAGCATCCCCCTCTCTAAGGTTATCCAGGGCAAAGGTGAGCGCAAAAAGAGCTCTGTTTTTATGAAGCTTTTCGTGTTCCTCTGGCCAGTGCTCTCCTGAGCTCCTTCTTTCTGTGTGAAATTAATGGCATGTTTACAGATGCTCATTAATGCTGTTTGGTGTCACTGTGTGCCTGTTGCTCATTTCCATCAGTTTGCTGAGCAGTTTAACTGTATCTTGGAAACCTGCTCTGAGGACCAGTGGGTTGAAATTGCCCAGGCAATGTAAGGAAGCAGGGCAGGCAGGCAGTCGGACCCTGGATCCTGGCGTCAGGAGTTTCCACTGCAGGAATGTGCCTGACGACGTTGGTGTTCGAGCCTGGACTCTAACTACATTCCAGTGGTTAAAAAAATCCATGGGAGTTCATTAGCTAGATTCCCAGACAACAGCCTGGTTTACGTCCAACGGAGGACGTGCCAGTGTCTGTCACAGCCTTGGGAGTATTCTGGGGAGCTTTACATTCAAACAGTGCCTCTTGTTCTCTAATGCATGGCAGATGAGACTGTTAAAGTGATTACAATACTTTTTCTTTGTAGCAGCATTAGATTTTTCTAGAAATGTCAGGCTCCATTTGCTGCTTGTAAATAAAGACAAACTTAAGCTCATTACACTTGTCTTCCTAGTCACTGTCTTACAGAGATGCTTTTGCAGTGTGACAAGTACACTTGTAAAAGTTGCTGTGACTGCTTTACTGATGCCAAAAATATGTATGTTTGTATTCGCACATTTAAAGACTGAGAAGGTATTTTCAGTGCGTTATGGGAAACGGGTATTCAGACCTTTCCTGTTACCACAGAAAGGCTAGCATCAGAGCTGCCTTCCAGGAATGAAGTACTCCTCTCTCCGTGGGTAGACATTGCTTGTTTTGTCATGGAGAAAGTATTGGTAGAAGATTTTATTACTGAAGTGATGGTTTGGAATCTTCATACAAGGGCCTGCATTAGGAAATGCTGCTTAATTTAGCAGCAGTTAGAGGAGAAACTGGTATTTCTCTTACTAATTATTTCTCTTACTAATTCTTCAGATCAGTATTTGAAGATTATGCATAATATTATGGTTCTCACATTTGCAAAGTAGAAAAGTAGCAGAGGGAGTAAATGGTTCAGGAAAGTAGCAGAATCTACAGAACAGTGATATCTGCATGTGTATCAGCAGCACCCAGAAGAGCTGCCATTGCAACCAGTAGTCTTAGAGGAATTTCTTTCTGGACAATATGCTAAATGTTTACTAATATTCATCACTTCAGTAGGAATCAGAACATGGAATTCCCCATCTCCTCTCTGGGATCATTTCGGAAAGAAAATCAAAATATATGCAATTTCAAATAGAATTAAATTCTAATTATCTTCACCATTGCCAGTAAGTGTAGAAACCTGGAGTAGCTGGGTGGCAGGGCACAATGTTATTTGTCCTAGTTGATTATGAGTATGTACTTCAGCATAATAATATCTGATACACATTAGTGGGATATGCAAAAACAGAAATGAAAGAAGGATCTGAAACTGATTACAGTCTTTGTCAGCCCAAACTTTAAGGCACAAGTTCTTTTCTGTGGGGAGGATACTAGTGTAATCGCAGTCTAATGGTGCATATACTGATGTGATTCTGGAGACCTAAGGAGGTAGAAGAGGAACTTAAGAAATCTACACTTATTTTAATGCCATCTCTGCTAACTAGAAAGAGCAAATAGGAAGAACAGAAGGATGAAGTGATGTAGAATATTGTCCCCTCAATCATAGATGAAGCCTGTGTTATTGGTGATGAGTAGGCAGCAATACAAGTACAATTTTAATGTTCTGATCCTTTGAGCTAGTCTTCTTGCTCAAAACTTTGAGACATCACAATTTTAGGTTCTTTCAGAGAATCATCGTAGAATCATAGAATAGTTAGGGTTGAAAGGACCTTAAGATCATCTAGTTCCAACCCCCCTGCCATGGGCAGGGATGCCTTACACTAGATTATGTCACCCAAGGCTCTGTCCAGCCTGGCCTTGAACACCACCAGGAATGGAGCATTTAACCACTTCCTTGGGCAACCCATTCCAGTGCCTCACCACCCTCACGGTAAAGAACTTCCTCCTTATATCCAATCTAAACTTCCCCTGTTTAAGTTTGAACTCGTTACTCCTTGTCCTCTCACTACAGTCCCTCATGAAGAGTCCTTCCCCAGCATCCCTATAGGCCCCCTTCAGATACTGGAAGGCTGCTATGAGGTCTCCACGCAGCCTTCTCTTCTCCAGGCTGAACAGACCCAACTTTCTCAGCCTGTCTTCATACGGCAGGTGCTCCAGTCCCCTCATCATCCTCCTGGCCCTCCTCTGGACTTGTTCCAACAGTTCCATGTCCTTTTTATGTTGAGGACACCAGAGCTGCACACAATACTCCAAGTGAGGTCTCCTGAGAGCAGAGTAGAGGGGCAGGATCACCTCCCTCGACCTGCTGGTCACACTCCTTTTGATGCAGCCCAGGATGTGGTTGGCTTTCTGGGCTGTAAGTACAAAAGAAAATTGTTTCCTGTTCAGTCTGATAGCTATATTAAGATCTCTTTAAGCATTTGAAAATATGGTAAAATTTGTATATGTACTTAAATTAAGGGTAAAATTTTGTTATAACTTTAACACAAGATAGTCTTTTGATTTATTTTTTTTATGTTCAAGGGGGAAAACACCCATTTTTTATTATTTTATTTTTGACTGACTCTTATGCCTGACCAGTTAAAGTCCTTTGTGTATTGTATCTGCATTTTGGATCTAAAATAATGAGCAGAGTGGCATGATAATGAAAATTGAAACTATTTACATTTCTTTAGGGTAATTACTTAGGTATTGCTATTAATAGCTCTAACTCATTATATCCGCTCAACCAGTGGCAAATTCTGGATGCTTGAAAAGGACAAGATATACTCCTAGTCAGTCTTCTTAGGAAGTGAATGACTTCATAATGACTTTGGAAATGTTTAGTTTATACGCTGAAGGCATCCAGCGCAAACTAGGATTTTAAAGCAGGAGTGGTTAGTTTGAAACAACGTTTGTACATTCCTTCTCTACCTGACATTTGTATTGCACTTTGCTTCTAGATCTTACTGTAAGTTAATGCTTAAAAGTCCTTCTGGTGAAGTGATGAAGAGGCAGATGCTGACAGCTATTTGGGTTACTTGTTGTAACAATTTCAGGTGCAATAGCATTGAGGTAACTGGAAAAGAAAAGCAGAAGTGGTCCTTGAGCTAAAACATTCCCAGGTGCTGGTTTGTGTCAGGAAAAAACGTGTTATTTAAATGGGAAGTTGTGTTGAGTCAGTGCTCTTCATCACTTCAGCATGGTCTAAGGAGAAAGATGCTGTGTTATTTAAAATTTGGATTTCCATCCAGCTGAAGGAGCAAGCTCTCTGCTCGTTTCAGTCATTCTCTGGTCAGCTGACATAAGATTAGAAGGAAAATACTCATTCCCATTTAAAAAACACGTTTGCTTCTAGTTGACGGAGATAGGAAGCAAAGGGGAAAAAATGCCGACATGTATGAGAGAATCGGCAGTCTCTTGTCAGTGTGCTTAGTGCACATGGATAATTCCTGCCCTTTTTTTTCTCTCCCTTTCTCTTAAGAAATGTACATTGAAAAGAGTCATTTATTGGCCATAGGAGCCTGTTACTAATTAGCTTCTTCAGCTGCCCATCTTTTCAGGGATAGATTGAAAAGCATCCATGCTTCTCCCGGGATGGTGTCGTGCAGAGCACGGTGTGCCAGTGCATGAGCCCAGCGCTTTCCTTGGCCGAGGGGTCGGAGAGAGGGGCAGAGGAGGGTGCTTGACCAGAGAGCATGACATGCAGAGAGCTACTGCTGGGAGAGAGCTGGGGATTTCCACTTTGCCTGGGAGCCAAAGCAAAAGGAACCGACTCATACCTGGGAGCATGGGGAGGGTTTTTTTTGAGGGGGGTAATATTTCCAGTACTTGTTTTTCACATGTATTCCGTTAGGATTTAAAGTTTGGATTGAAATAACAATCCTCAGTGAAAATCGCCTCATCAGATTCCTTTAGGTTTCTGCACTCTGAAATGGATTTACTGAATTAACATTTTCTCTGTTTTGCAGACAGGAAATTTTTTTTGAAAGCTGCATGTGGTTGGGGATTTTTATTGATAAAGAACATTCAGCAGGGTCAAGCCCAGCTACTCCGTACAGCAGCTTGTACCTTTAACAGCATCCCTGATCCAAATCTTGCATATCTTTATTCCATAATAAGTAACTGTTCCATAATAACATCATCTGGTAGAGTAAAACTGTGATATTCTCTCTTCTTAAAACAATGAAGATTTTAGAGTTGGGTTTTTTTTCTTTTTGAGGGAAAACAAACTGACACTTTTCTGCATTAGGACTGTTGAATAATTCAATATGTTTGATGAATTTAATTCATATAAATTATCATATGTGCTGTCTGCATGTGTAGTTAATTTCCTTGAGAATGGAGGCAGCAACATCAATCTCTCACTGGCACAGGATGAGCTGGAATTATTGATTCACTTGATTTAAAGTCGTGACCTTACTTTGACTGAGCTCATCGGTTAGTACGGGCTCAGAAATGGACAGCCTGTTCGATGTCAGGTCATACTTCCGAACAGCAGCACTTTGGGCATTTCTTCTTGCTTGTAGGATGCATAGGCTTTCTTTTTTCCTTTAGCTTTCTACAGCTGTCCCATTAGCTTTGCATAAATGATAATGAGAGATGGGTTTGAGGTTCTGCATGATTATTTAGTTCTTCAGACCTGTGATTCAGATGATGTATGTTCCCATTTAGCTCATTTTCTTGGTAAAATAACTATTGTTAAAAGAATTCATTCAGGTGAAGTTCTTTTTAGTTGTCTGAGACCATAGAAAGTAGATGATTGCTTTGATTTCTGCTGAGTTCTTCTACTGCTGGTTCCTGAACTTTGAGTTTCATGTAACAATGAAGACTTTAGTACCCAGTGTTTATAAATGTCATAAACTAGAGATAGTATAACCACTTAACATTTCTGTATTATATTAAATAATTATTAAATTATTTATATATATATTGTATTATATTAAATAAATATTAAATACTTAGATTGGACATAGATATTGTAGTTACATGCACAAATCAAAGCAGAGCAACACTCTTAAGTGCTCACTCACACAAATCAGATGTGCAATAATGATCTTGTTATAAGTGGTCTCAGAGCATTATTTAAATCTCCTTGGGTCTCTGTTACTGTGTTAATGGTTTCCAGTGAATTTTAGGGCTGACAATTGAGGAATCACTCTTTGGATGGCTCTGTTGGTTGATTTCATTCCGAGCCTCTCCAGTGCAGCGGGTATGGGCTGGGATGCGGTGCTTCATTCCCTTTCTGAAGCACCAGTTTTCCAATAGAGCAGAGAAGAGCTGAAGAAGGTATGCTCATACATGTGATATCAATCTATATTTCAAAGTCCACATCCTTAACGGTTTTTTGACTCAGGTTCAACAAAAAAATCAAATTCAGACAATAACTTTGACTCGCTCACACTTTCCTTTTGATTTCAGTGGGCAAGTCAGAAGGATGAATATTTTGTTCTTTCTTCACTTGCCATTGGAATAGGTGGTTGATAGTGATTTTAAGGTTTTAATAGCTCTGTGGGAAATCATTTCTGCACAGTGATGGCTCAGCAGGCTCTGTGAGGTGCAGGGAGTGCTGTGTGGCGTAAGCACTAAATGAACTAGCTCTAAAACCTCAGTGATGCCTGCAGCAGGAGAACCGGACCGGGGCTACAACCAGGTACTCTGCTTGGAGGGAAGGCAGCCTTTCGGGGGCCTAGGGACTGGAACCTGGTGAACAAGTTATTTGGATGGTGAATTGAACTGGTAGTGCTCACCATTCAGTGCCACATCTGGTAACTTGTCATAGTTCTGTCAGCATGTCCCATCTGTAGGTGTTTTGAATTTAGGGTTTGGGTGGGATTTGCTTTGTTTTTCTAGATTGAGCTATAGAATCTCGTTATTCTCTATGAACTTCATATACCAGATTTCGACATGGAAGTATGTTTTTTACAATACCTTTGTACATCTAAAACTTTGGGGTAATTAAAAGCAATACATTCTTTTCTGTTTCTTTATTGTTTTCTGGAGTGTTTGGAAGCTGTAAGAAAAACAAGGTTATGACACTGAAATAGAACCTATTTTGTTTGCAGGTCAAACTTCCAGTGAATATTTCTACCAAGTTGCCTTCTTTCTGAGTTACAGAAATGACAACCTTGCTTTCTTTGTCTTTGGTCTTTTCGACCATGGGCTTAGAATTACTTTTGGCAATTGTAACTCATGTGATGCTTTTGAGATGCTGATGACACTCTTTTAACAACACTTCTGACACTTGGTGAACAGCACAAGCCTCAATAAAGGTTACTTTTAAGTGCAAGTAAGAATACAAATCTGGATAAAGTTTGGTTTACTCTACTTCAGATGACTGAAATTTTGACCTTGAGCTGTCTTGCAGTTTCTTGACTGATGGAATAAAAGATGCTGTTACTTCTTGTTCCTTATTTGCAGCTGGCCTTTTTCTGTGTTTTATAGACTAGACTGTTAAGTCATGCCAGCAATTCTTACATGCTGTTCTTTTAATAATACTTTAATTAATACTAAGATATTGATACTGTTATTGAGCCCTATACTTAGCCCTTTCCACCAGTATTCATTGAGGCGATATGTCTTAATGTAACATAGGAAAGAGGTATCTCCTAGGTGAATTGATACTTCTACAACAAATAGGCAGCTTGGTTGATATTTCTGAGCTTTAGAAACACTTATTATTAAGTAAATTAAATGTAAAATTAGGTGAAAAAAACCCCAAATGAGATTAAATATTAGGTGAGATTTATTTTATAGTAAACTTGCATGAAATTCTGAAATGCTCCATTTGACATCATAATCTTCAGACGAGCTTGTTTCTGTAATTTAATTAAGTATTCATACTGCAAGGAGATACAATCAGAAAAACTAAATACTTTTAGACCTCAGAAGCTAGGAATTCTCCAGTTCAGGTACTCCAGGTGTAATTTGGTTGGAGCTTGGTGCTCTGACCATAAGCTCTCAAACACGTCAGAGTGGGACGACCTAGAACTTCCACTCATCACTGGGAACAGCAGAACCAGCAGCTCCAGTCTAGGGAAAGTCCAAGAGTGCTGAGCTACAGAGAGGTGTTTGCACACAAGTGAAATATTTCATATGCCAGCCCATCATGGATGCTTATTGCCAGCCTGTCTTTAACAAAACATACTCTTGAGTCCTGTATTTATGAGCATTTTTGTCATAAAAGAGCTTGAAGAGAATGAAGCCTCCCTGCCTGCAGGCACCTGTGAGTAATAGAGAGTGACCAAATCTGTCTGGTTTTCAGTGGAAAGCGTCATGTGCAGCGCAGGTTCACACTGGGAGCCCTCTGGGGTAACTGGTAGCCAGCTTCCAGTTAAATGTTCATCTCACTGAGATCCCCCAAAGGTTTGTCTGTAAAAAGAAATAACCAAATTATTAATGAGCACTCCCTCCTTTCAGAGAAACAAGGGAAGCCAGCAGTGACTGGATGAAAGCATAGGTGTGTATGCATGCTCCTTGCTGAAGCTCGCTGTTCCAAAGGGAAACTATTTCTGTATAGCCACAGAAAAGCCACTAAACAAACTTTGAAGCACAGTCTGGGGTCCCTGGGAGTCCATGAGTCTTTCTCAACCCTGATTGCTGCCAGGAGGGAAATAATATCTCGTTCTGTTTACCGAATGCCCTGTGACACCTTTGTCATGCAGAGATAGCTTTGTGCATGTGTTTAAAATTTGTGAAATGGCATCTATTTCACAAGGAATTAAGTATTTCCAGGTTCCATTTCTTGCGAGGGCTTGCTTGTGCCTGCGCCCTTGCTGCGGTGCGCAGCGTTTCTTTTCAGTCTGTGCTTGACTGCTGTGAATTGGATTGAAGGGAGGATTTGCAGCAGTCACCAAGGTGGTGGTAGCAATAATTCTCATCCCACTGGCTGCTCTGTGTGCAAGTCGTGTCATTGAGCCACAGTCTCATCACCCAGGTCGCATCTCCATCCAGACCTGCCATAAATATGTGATACTTTAGGTGTTACAGCAGTGGGTGTTGCCATCTACCACATCATGGTGGCTTTTCCACTCTGTCTGGTAGAAGGCAGTATTTTCTTATGCTTCTTGATACTACTGTAGTACTAAACTATCTATTGATCATGACAAAGGCTTCAAAATGTTGGGTAGTGTCATCTCCCTTGTATTTAACCACATTTCTAAATATTCTTTGCTGATATGCACCTCAGAGAAGTTCTTCGATCTGATGGTTCTTGAAAGAAAGACTTAGTGAAAACTACAGCATATGAAATATTTCAGTATGAGAATTAGGATCAAATAAAATATTTCTATTTCTTTCTTTTTGTCTCTTCTTTCATTTCTTTGTTGAAATTCAGGGCAATTTTGAAATTTTTCATCAAAAAAAAGAAGAAAGAAAGAAGCCATATTCCTCCTTTTTTTTCCCCCTCAACTGAAGAACTGATTTTGTACCTGAAAGTGTCCAGTGTTAAAAAGAACCACAAAATACCATCTTTTGAAACTGTGACCTATTGTCTGATTAGATTAGTTTAAATGATCATAGGCAGAAATGCATGAGGGACACTGATTTCAACTAAGATGCTTATGCTCAAAACTAATTAAGATACTGCATTTTGATTAGGTTTTAATTTGCATCCTGTCCATTAAAATTCTGTAGGTGTGACTGCTAGTTGTTTGTTAAGTGAACAGATGATTATTTTTCATAGTTGAATGACCTCTCACAAGTTTATGCATTATGAATGTCTTTGAATTATTTTTGATTTGGTCATGATTATGAAATCATATAATTTAATTATTACTAGTTAATTTTAATTTGTACTGGGGTACAAAGCATATCCAGTCAGGGTCAGAACTAGGACAAGGATCAGACAGTCTGTAGAGCACAGCAATGTCAGATGGTTCCTGATACTTTTATTACAACTTGATGTATCGGAAAAGTAAGAGAGATGTTAGGAAGGAAAATCATTCAGTCTATATGTAGTGAGATTAAGATAATTGTATGTCCTTGTCATGGGTTCAGCAGCAGCAGTCATTTTTCTCCTTCTTGGTAGCCGGTGCAGCACTGTGTTTTTGATTTTGGGCCTGGGAACAGTGCTGATAACACCAGTGTTTCGGTTACTGTTTAGGGATGTTTTGGTCTGACCAAGGACTTTCTGAGCCTCATGTTGTGCCAGGGAGGAGGGGAAGCCGGGAGGAAGCAGAGACAGGACACCTGGCCCAAACTGACCAAAGAGATATTCCATACCACAGCACGTCATGCCCAGGATGGAAAGCAGAGAGAAGAGATCCAGAAGGGAGGGGGGTGCACTGCGTGGTTGGGCTTGGTATTAGGCGGTGAGAATTGTATTCTTTCCTTGTATTTGCATTGTCATTATTATTATTGATGGTAGCAGTAGTGATTTGTGTTATACTTTAGTTACTAAACTGTTCTTATCTCAACCAGTGGGAGTTGCATTCTTTTGATTCTCCTCCCCATCCACCTGGGCGCGGGGGGAAGAAAGAGAGGGGAGTGAGTGAGAGAGCGAAACTGCATGGCTGACTGGACTTAAACCATGACAGTCCTGTAATGAAAAAGCTGTTTGCTTATTTCTGCTCCCAGTTTTCAAGTGTGCTGTAGGAGAGACTGGTGTACATGTATACCGAACAGGTGCTGTGAAATCTCAGATGGTTGGGTGTTAACACGAGGTATAAACATTATTCTGCCTTTTCCTGGTTTGAGTCTGTTTCTCAAGGTAAGGAGAGCGTGAAAGAGAATGGGTGAAGCTTGTCAGACTGTGTTCTGATAGTAGCAGAGATTTGTCTCTCTCCCTTTCTGGTAGATACGATGATAAAATGAAGCCTGAAACACTTGTGGTGTGACAGTGGAGTTGGAAGTTGTAGCCAGTGGCATGGGGGTGGCCAGCAGGACTTGGATGGCACCAGTATAGGATAAAAAAAGTCTAATGGAGCAACAGGCTCACCTTTGAGGGGACAGGAATAGGATATGGTAATATGAAGGAGAAACCAATCCAGAAACAAATCCAAAACTGTACATCTTTCATCAGGAGATTAGAGTTATCTAATCACACAAAAGGTGCTTGCACAGACTCACAGCTAATGAACAGCCTAACTGGCTCTGTCAGATATCCAAGCTTCTTCCTCTGGCAGGAGACACAGCAACTATGTTGTCCACCCTTCAGAATTCACTAATGCATGGTTGCAAAAATACTGAAGCATCCAGAACGGCAAACAGTTAAGAACCCCTTTGATGTGATTAATATTGGAGAACTATTTTTCATGAGGAAAAATTGCTCCTGTTTTCTATCATTTGGTAGTCTATTTCTCAGTTTATTCAGGTGGAATAACGGCTCCAGCACTCTATTTATTGGGCAAATTCAGATGCAGTTGTAAAGCTGAAATTTCTCAGCTTGGGAAAATGCAAGTGTTTGAATTCAAACTCTAGAAATACTTTTAGCTAAATAATAATGTAGAAAAGATTATGTTCATCTGTGACTGGGTAGCTGGGAACAGAGGTACGATCAGAACAGCATACTAAGTCTCATGCAGGTATGCATTCTGACATGACTAAAAACTGTAGAATCATAGAACGGTTTAGGTTGGTGTTGTCTGCAAACATACTGAGGGTGCACTTGATCCCCTCATCCAGATTCTTGAGAAAGATACTGAGCAGAACTGGCCCCAGTACTGAGCCCTGGGGAACACCACTTGTGACCAGCCACCAACTGGATTTGACTTCATTCACCACCACTCTTTGGGCTTGGCCGGCTTTTTACCCAGCAAAGAGTACACATGTCCAAGCATGATGGAAGGCAGTAATGTCTTAGAGATAGGTATTTCTAAGGAATTATCCCAGTAAGGTTTTGTGATTGAGTAAATGAAATACTAAGTAATATTTTAATTTAATAGTGTGTATGAACAATAGTGAAATATTGCTTGTGATTGATTTTAACAGTCTGTAGAGGCTGTTTCTTTTGTAAGAAAGAAGACAAGAGAGAGGTCAGAAGGTAACAGCCAGTAAGGGAGAGGATGCTTTGTGTGAATAGTTGATAGTTGTTTCTGTATCTGTTACATGCTGCCTCCAAGCAGATCTGTAAGTAATGATGATTTGAATGTAAAACCTTATTAGGAATCCAGTTCTTACCCTACAGCACACAATTAAGATGGCATCCCTAAACTCTTTGGCTCTGTAATGGGGAAAGCAAGCATGCTTCTGGTTTCTTGGGTTTTTGGTTTTTTCTTCCTTTTCTTAATTGATGTTTGAATGTGTGCTTTTAATTTCCCAGATGCAGGGTACAAAGTGCCAGTCATTCACTCTGAGGAGAATAATTTTCCTGTTGGTATTGTTCTAGCCTTAGGAGCTGCTACTAAACTTCCTTGGCATGGAGAGCATTGCATAGACACAGGAACTGGCTTTGTCTTTTTAGTTTAAGGATTTTTTTATATATCATGGACAGCAGCAATTACTGTAGCTCATATCCATTAAAGTGCCCTGCTTTCTGTTCTTCGTGCAGGATATCACCCACAGCTCTATAGGTATATTGGAAAAATCCTATAGCAGGGGGCCTCAGCATGATAGAGACTCTTTCTCAGTCATGTGTAAATGCATCAGCAATCTGCAGAGGTGCAATTTGCTTTCTTGATGTGAACTAAAGTATTTTTCCAAGTTTTTGAAGTGTGTGCTGATATTTTAAAAAGTCTTTGCCACTTACAGCAAACGGCTTCCATGAATGTCCCAAAACACGCTGGTATTTTTATGTAGCGAAGGTTAAGCAATGTCTAGCTGAATACTGTGAAATTTTATGGGTACATGTTTTCAAGGCTGCATCTGTTTGTGCTTTTCTGCTTTTTTCAATTGCCATCATCTGGTGAAAGAAGCTTCATCTGCATATTTTTAGCAACATCTGGTTTAATGGATGAATTATTTCTCTGCGTAAACTACAGAGTCAAAGCGGTAGATGCACACTTCTCCAGGGAGGCGTGAAGCTACAGCACATCTTCTCTGAGGCACAGAAGCCAGTAACTATGGAACTGTGAGAAAGCTTAGGAAGTATTGATTCAGACATTAGTCAAGTTTAACTAATCTGCTTGTCTTCAGGAAAGGGTTCTGCTTTGCTAGATACTCCTGATTGCATCTTGCTGTATGTGTGTATAAAAATTAAGCACTGAATGGAGCAGAGATTTTTCTTTAAATCAGAATATACTGAGTTATAGTGGAAACTATACCTTAGGGTTTCCCTGGTTTCTATGGGTTGTGCTAATATAAATTATTTTGTATGTATATGGGTCGATTAGAGGGGCCACTGAATGGATAAGATAGAGGCGTTTTCCAAGGTTCTTCTTGGTTGCATGTATATCCCAGAATTATTACAGAGTTAATCTGGTACCTTGCTAAATTCTGTCTTGTAAGTAATTTAAAGATAGTTAGGGGTCTTTTTGAACAACTAAATAGCAGAAAAAGAGGGGCTTGAAGTTGTGAGAACTAACCCAAATATCAAGGTCCAGATTCCTCCACAGGATGAGTAATTGCTTGTGGATAAATAATCTTAGTTGTTTGCAAGCATCTTCCACAAAAGCCTTTCTCAGTCCAAACAGCAGCAACTCTGAATTATGAATGTTTGGTCCTCTGTCCTTTCCATTACCAGGCTTCAAGTGAAAAGATGAGTCAATAGTGTTGGCATAAATTTATGTTGTTAAGTTGGATTGGCATGATATAAAATCATCACTCTGCAAAGGAGACTAAAAATTTCTTTAAAGGAGATTTTTAGAAATCCAATGTATTTGTATTAAACTGGAGACCAAGTTGATAAATTGTAATTTATCATCATCTGGATAACCCAGACACAAAAATCTAGCACAAGAGCAGCCGTTAAGTGGGTTTACTCTTGTTACAACAAAGAAATGGGGAATTAGGGAAACTGATTTAGATCTGGGATCTTTATGTACCATCAGCGCCTGATATGAAATTTTATCTCGGAGCACAATGTGTAATTTTGCAATGCGCCTGTTCTAACAAGCATTTTAAGGAGATGAATGATCACATTAGTGATTTTCTTTAGAAATAAGTTATTTTCTTAGCCCAATTTGATTTGAATTTTGACCTCTTAACACTTTTGATCTAAATCCATTTAAGATGTGTCTGAAGAGCATAAAAGTCAATGAGAAGTCAGCAGCTTTTACATTAACGATATATGAACTGTTCAGAATGAAACATTTAATCCACAAAAGCTACACAGTCCTCACTCCACAGCAAAGCAAAGCTCATGGAAATTTGAGAAGGAAATCAACTTGGAATCTGTCTTGTGCTGTGCTCACTTGCTGATGCTGCTAGCCATTTGCCTCTCTGTGGTTTTCTGCGTTGCACTTGAGACTTATTCTACAGCCACATTGGCTCAAGTATTAGGAAAATTTAGATTGATGATCAAGGAAATGGTCTTATCCTGTTTTGTCCTCTTGCTATTAGCAGTAACATTTTAGATGACCTGCAGCAGCTCTTTTTCTCTTACTTTCTTTTATGTGCCATGTGAAGGTAATTTAAGGAGGTCGGGAGCAAAGCTTTAGATCTTCTGAACCATATCTGATAAAGCATGGATTCTGTGATTATGCAACCAAGCATATAATTCCCATAACTTAGAAATCTACTGCTGCTCTGATTTACCTCCAGTCAGTTGAATTGTTTGCATTAGTTGTTGGAAGGTCAGGTTCTCACTAATGAGAACAGATGTTCGTCTGAAATTTTCTGTGATGAAAGAAATTCACGGCAAAGATTTTCAGTGTATCACTGTCATGTTTTCACTTTGGCAGTGATTTCAGAGGAAATGATGTGGTGTGTCTTCACTGTTTATACTGATGTGACTGTTACTCAGCATGTTGGTATTTACAGCCTCTTTACACTGGTACCTGACTGCATAATTTCACTTGTAAGCTCTTTAAAGGGCATTTTCCTCTGTGTGTTTCAGCTTGGGTAGCTGCTCGTCCACTTTTCATCGTAAATGATCCCTTCAGGCAGGATAAAACTCAGAATTTTATCTGGTAACACGTTACTCACTAATTATTAATATATTCTTCAGCAAAATAACAGATCTTGTAGAAATAGTATAGCGATAGACTTAGCACAGTGACAGAGCTTGCATAGATCCCCAGCCTTGGAGGAGTGTTATTTTTGAACGTACCCAGTGCTGCAAGATGCCAGCAAATGCAAGTATCTTTGCTTTTATTCTGTGTACCATGCTGGTTAACTACTGAAGGATAAGCAAAGCGCAGTTAATTACTACAGAGTTTCTGTTAAATCTAGTCTCCAGTGCTATTTTTCCTGTTTCAGTGCAGTGAGTCTGCTTTCTTGCAGTAGAATTTCCTCTCTCTTATGGGCAGACAGCAGAGGATACATGTGTGGCTTCAGCCATAGGAGGCTTTGGGGACATCTGTTTTTCCCTTGTATCATTTCTGTTCCACTCTGTCAAAGTAGGATGCATCTGGGGTAAGATGGTAGGGAAGGAAAAATCCAGACCTCTCAGTGGTTGTGTCTGTATGAATCACCAGGTTGGTTTGCACTAGTGGAGATAGATGCAAGATAATAAACAGAGTACATCCTTGTTTACAGTAGCATTTGAGAGAAAGCATAAGGCTCCTCTCTGAGGAGCTGCTAGACTGGCTGGGCAGAATGGAGGAACCAATCGCAGCATCAAGATGTTTTAAAATGCTAATCAGTATGCATTCATTACCAAACACCTGCAAATGAAATTAGAGTAACAGCGATAGAAGGGAAACTTATCTGAAAATGGTGTCAAACTTGAGCAATCCTGTGATCTGGCAGTGGTGCAGGTGCAGAGTGGGCAGCTATGCAGGGCTGAGCAGGAGGTGGCAACAGGGTCACTGAGTCTACAGTAGTTAATCTTTCAAACGTCATTTCCTTAACGTATAAGGAGCTTCTGTTTTAAACACGTGGATGGCTCTCCAGCCCAGTTCAGTCTTCTGTACATCTTAGGCCTGTGGCGCAGGTCAAATATGGTTTAACCTGCGCACAGTGAGGAGTATGTAGAGTGGTAGGGAAGCATCAGGGTGGACCCTAACAGGGAATGATCCGTGTCTTGCACTCAGCATAGAAAGAGATGTAGAACTGAGCAGTTAAAGAGCAAAGTAACAGGAAGAGGAACCTGAGAGGATGTTTAGAAGCAAGATGAAGAAGTGGCAAGATGGCAGAAGTACTTTTGGCTAAGAAAAGGTGAAAAAGGTCTTTCATGGAAGCTGCTAGTTTCTTAGGCTGGTGGGTGCTCCAGTGGCCAGGCAGCAGCTGAGGCCAGGAGTTGGTTGTGTCTGGGTTTGAGGGACATATCTTTGAGAGGGATGTTCAGTTGGCCTGTTTTTTACGTGTATTTCATCTCCAGACTGAAAGTGAATCTGTATGCACTGGAGGACAGGGGCTTTGTGGGGTAGCTCAGCAAGGCAGGGCTGCAGCAGGGCGGAAGAGTGCACATCAGCACTGGCTGCTTTGCTGGCAACATATCAAGGGATCACCATTTCTCCAGAGAGTGCTGGCTCTACATGGTCAGCTGCTTCCCAGGTGCAAGGTGGAACTGAAGATCTTGGCAGCTTACTGCCATCAAGGCAGCATTAGGGTTTGGCTGGGTTTTGGTGTATGTGCAGTATTTGTTGGGTTAACCTCTCTCCTTTAAATGTATTTGAACTTTGGATTTCCAGCTGTCCTGAGATCAGGTTTGGGACTTCACAGTGATATCCTGCTTTGCATGTTGTCCTGTTGGTACATCCATGCCAACATAAGGAAGATTTCTGGTGGTGGGTTGGCCATCAGTGCTTAGCCTGTTCCTGTTCAGCCTAGGGCTGGCTGGCTAATTCTTAGCAGAACAGTTAGAGAAGTGGGTTCTTTGCATTTGCTTTTGAAAGTCAACTGCAATGGTGGTAGCTGCTCTGAAACATGCCAGGATGTCTGTTACTCCACAATCTCACCCCTTGTTGCCAAGCTGTCACTCATTGTAGGCATCTTCATTCTGTTTTTTCTACTGTCAACAGGGTCATATCCTTCACGTAAGTTCTCAATTGACCTTTAAATCATAACCCAGACAGATTGTTCATCTCTCTTTGAGTTCCTCTCTTCAAGTAAATAACGTTGTTTGCGTATCAGAGGGTGATGTCTGCAATTGATGCGGTTGCAGCTGAAAAGTTTCTCTAGGTACAGCTAGGACTTGTGGTCCTTTTAAACAAATGCTAATTTAAGAAAAGAAAAAGAAAAAAAAAGTTGCCAATATTGCTTTAAAATATCTTATATTGGTGGCACTCAAACTGAGTACCTGCGTTTGTACCTGTTCCTCAAAATATTTAATTTCCACAAAGTCCTTGCAAATAGAGACTCTTTTTCTTTCTGTAGCTCAGTCTTGGTTCACCTCTGGTCTGATTCTTATTTTTACTGTCTAATTAGAAATGCTGCTTCTTCTAAATTATTTCACTGTGTAGAAGAGAAAGCATATGCTCCTTCTCCTTATAACTTCACTTGACCTTGGCACATTCCATTGGCATTACTGATTACATCCAAAGTGTGCAGCATATAGTTACTTCATCAATGACGTAAGGACTAACTTCTATTTGACCTTAAATCCTTGCATACAGCATTTTTAGCTCGAAGTCCTGCTGCTGCAGCTCTGTTTGCTTTGTGTGATATTCATGTGAATGGTCTTAGCTTATGTATGACCGCATGTGTAGTAAAGACTAGTCATTTGGAGGAGATCTATAGATAAAAAGCAGGTGTTTAAATTCAGGAATGTTCTGCTGATTCTGCTTCCAAAGACCAGGCTTGGGAAAAAGCACATCTCTGAATGTTGATCTAGGCTCAAAGACCTTGATAAAATAGCAGGGATTACATTTTTCATCTTAATTGTACCTTAGTCAGCTTTTAGAAGACAAGGAGTAATGGGCTTAAACAATGGCTCAATGTCCAGGTGGAGACCAGTAACGAGTGGTGTCCCTCAGGGATGGGTGGGTGTTGGGACCGGTCTTGTTCAACATCTTTGTCAGTGACATGGACAGTGGGATTGAGTGCGCCCTCAGCAAGTTTGCCAATGACACCAAGCTGTGTGGTTTGGTTGTTACGTTGGAGGGAAGGAATGCCATCCAGAGGGACCTTGAAATGCTTGGGAGGTGGGCTGATGCCAACCTGATGAAGTTTAACCATGCCAAGTGCAAGGTCCTCCACCTGGGTCGGAGCAATCCCAGGCACAGCTCCAGGTTGGGCAGAGAAGAGATTCAGAGCAGCCCTGCAGAGAAGGACTTGGGGGTGTTGGTTGATGAGAAAATGAACATGAGCCAGCAGTGTGCACTCGCAGCCCAGAAAGCCAACCATATCCTGGGCTGCATCAAAAGGAGCGTGACCAGCTGGTTGAGGGAGGTGATCCTGCCCCTCTCCTCTACTCTTGTGAGACCTCACTTGGAGTATTGTGTGCAGTTCTGGTGTCCTCAACATAAAAAGGACAGGGAACTGTTGGAACAAGTCCAGAGGAGGGCCAGGAGGATGATGAGGGGACTGGAGCACCTCCCATATGAAGATAGGCTGAGAAAGTTGGGTCTGTTCAGCCTGGAGAAGAGAAGGCTGCATGGAGACCTCATAGCAGCCTTCCAGTATCTGAAGGGGGCCTAGAGGGATGCTGGGGAAGGACTCTTCATGAGGGACTGTAGTGATAGGACAAGGGGTAATGGGTTCAAACTTAAACAGGGGAAGTTTAGATTGGATATGAGGAAGAAATTCTTTACTGTAAGGGTGGTGAGGCACTGGAATGGGTTGCCCAAGGAAGTTGGGAATGCTCCATTGCTGGCGGTGTTCAAAGATGGATTGGACATATCCTTGGGTGCCATGGTTTAGTGTGAGATGTCCCTGCCCCTGGCAGGGAGGTTGGAACTAGATGATCTTGAGGTCCTTTCCAGCCCTAACTATTCTATAATTCTATGATTCTATAAACAGGGGAAGTTTAAGTTAGATATAGAGGAAGAAGCTCTTTACTGTGAGGGTAGTGAGGGACTGGAATGGTTTGCCCAAAGAAGCAATAAATGCTCCATCCTTGGCAGTGTTCAAGGCCAGGTTGCACAGAGCCTTGGGCAATGTGGTCTAGGGTGAGGTGTCCCTGCCCATGGCAGGGGTTGAAACTAGATGATTTTTAGGTCCTTTCCACCCCAAACCATTCTGTGATTCTATGATTCTATTACTAGCCATATTTATATTGAAATGTCATCTATTTCCTAGAAAAGTATTCAATATAAAGTTTTTTTGTTATTTTTCAGATGTTCAAATGAAACAGCATTCAAAAAAGAAGGTTTGTTTTGGGCATACAATTTCTGCCCCACTCCATACTCTTGGACAGCACTTCTGGGCCTTGTTTTGTACTTGGTTTTCTTTGCACCTGGTAAGCAAACGTTTGTTTTCACATACAAGATAAAAATGTAAAGGAAGAATGTCAAATAGTGAGGCTCCATGGTAAATTTACTTTTGGGTCCAGCCATTAAACTGAGGTTTTTCCTTTTTTTCTAATTCTCAGGAATGGGTCCTATGCCCTGGACTCTCAATTCTGAAATTTACCCACTTTGGGCTAGGAGTACAGGAAATGCTTGTTCCTCTGGAGTCAACTGGGTTTTCAATGTGCTTGTGTCACTGACGTTTCTGCATATAGCTGAATATCTGACATACTATGGTAAGAAACAGTGTGAGTCCGTGCGTGCAGTACTACCATTGGCGCATAGATTTTCTACTGATTCTGGGTCTCTTAGTTGGTTTTGCTGTGAAATGTCAAGTGTGAATGCAGTGTTCTCAACCCACCGTGCTTTAGTAAGACTAGAGATACATCTTACTAAAGATATGAGCTGCCTGCTTGTAAATCATAAAGTTTGGTCCAGCTTTCATGAGAAACATTTCTTAACTGGGAACCTAGACAGTTGATTGAAACTGGGAAGCTGGCAAAAACCATACCTTGGACCTGGCGAAACATGCCGATTCCCACTCAGGAGACAGCATGTGCATTTTTACAGTTTATTATGGTATCCAAGGTCAGTATCAGATGGTCCTTGCAGAATTACCTTTGTAAGATGCTACCACCTCACTCCCAGCTTTTGAATAAGCCTTGTCTGCTGGGGCATGCGGACAGTTTGTCAGATTACTGCTCAGCCACTCCAGTACAAGTCATTTAAATTACATCAGACTGCTAGGGAGTTGCTGTGACCTTGACATCGTTGCTAGTACAGAGTCTTTCATCTCTACTTGTCATTCTTTTGAGTCATCAGTCTAGAAACACGTGGCAGATAAATGTTTGTTGGTCCTTTAGTACATTCTCTGTCCCCCTAGGTATGGTGGGTTGTGGGTGCGAACAAGCTGCTTCTCAGTGCTAGTCTCTGCAGAGGAGTTTTAAATAGCAATTAGATGTAAGAGTCACAAGTATCATTTTAATCCTGGCTATTTCTTTTTTCCTGAAGTTTCTCATTTTAGGGGATTCTCTGAATGTGTCCTTCACTTTTAAGATAAACTGAGCTCTTGACTTGATCTGTAGTTGTTTAATTGCTGTTTATTTTAACAGCTGAATGAATTGCACAGAAAAGGCGTGTATTCCATGTGAAATAAAATTGCTTTTGTTAATTTACTCTGTTATGGACTGATGCAGTGAAGCTCCAAACTTTGCTTTTATGTACTCGTTTGATATCTACAGCCTGCTGCTTCTGCTGCTCCCTCTGCTCTGGAGCAGAGAAGGGATAGGAACTGACTTCTGTAACTGACTGTGCATACCATTTTACATTGCAGGAGCCTTCTTCCTCTACGCAGGGTTTGCTGCCTTGGGACTGGTTTTCGTCTATGGCTGCCTTCCTGAGACTAAAGGGAAAAAACTAGAGGAAATTGAGTCTTTGTTCGAAAACAGGCTATGTAGATGTGGTATGTTGGATTCTGATGAAGGGAGGTATATTGAATATATTCGGGTGAAGGGAAGTAATTACCATCTTTCTGACAATGATGCTTCTGATGTGGAATAATTTTCAGCTGCTGGTGTATTTAATCATTTAAAAGCCTTCTGGGGGAAAAGCAGCTCTCTGATGACCTCACTGCCCTGCTTCTGGTCTGGTTCTCCTTTCTACTGTCTAGTTAAAAATGCCTTCATGTTCAAAAATGCTCCATTTGGGAGGATATTCAAAATGCTAGTGTTTTCTTGATAACTCAAAGCAATGGCTTCCAAAAGAGATTGAATTCCACGGTTATGTGAATTCACCACGTGTGTGCAACACTGCACCATCCTGAGGTAGTTAGTAGGGTGCACTGCACCAGACAAATAAAGAAGGCTATCCTAGGTGGTCAGTGGTGGTCCTTATCTTCAATACTGACAAGGGGTACAGAGTGGCTAATCAAAAAGCAGCCATTTGTTGGATCCCCACCCCACAGCAGCAGGGGAAATAGCTCTGCTGTGCAATACAACAAATGACGAGTGCATAAGCTGCTGCAGTGGTAACCATTGAAAAGGTGTCACTGATTAAGAACATACAAATACCTGCTATGTCTACAGAGGGAACACTTGCCAGCTTTGCCCCAAGAGAATTTCCATTTTCATTTATCTGAGATAACAAGTAGAGAGCCATGCTTGCCTAAGGGGAGCTTCACTAGGGTAGCGGACGTCTGTGTTACACCAGGTTATCTTGCCACTGCTGCTCTCAAGTACACACTGCGGTCAGGAGTTGGTGTTTGTGAGAGAAGCTGCCAAAATTAACTGCCTAACAGCAGGAAAACAGAGCTAAGCCTGTGTCTGCATGTACAAATGTACTGGTGTTTATGGCTGGGTCCAACACGGAGGCTTCAGTTAGTTGGGAAACAATTATTTTTGTTTTCCTTTTTGCATTTGAACATTGGGTTTGTGCCTGGCTTTGAACACAAAATATCATTAACTGAAAGAAAGGAAAGGAGGGGAGGTGTTTTGTGCTGCAAAGCGCACAGTGGTCATCTCTCCTGCACCTTTTGCTCATGAATAATCGTATTGCCTTCACTTTATCTTCATATGTGCTGAGTTGATGAATCCCAGCATATTCTTCTTTCAAATGCCCTTAGTCGACCGGTGTCTTGCTGGATCTAAAGAGAAATATTAGCAGTGGGCAGAAGCCTACATCTCATGTTAATTGCCTTACTGAAGCATTGCAAAATTGTCAAGAAAATGTCAGGCGCAAAAATCAACTTGGCTGCCTTTAGCATGGTAATGAAAACGTGAGTGGTTCTGTATTCACCCGCCATGATTGCTTCCCTTGGAAAATTGAATTTTATGCAGTTATATAAAAATATGATTCTTTTTTTCCCTCACCCTGTCCTTGCTGCTTTAAGACTTCAGAGATACGAGTTTGAAAGCGTCAGCAGTTCAAACTCTTATCTTTGAAACGTTTTCTTCATGAAAGAATGTGGAAAACGTCCTCTGCCTGTGGACTGCCACCCCCCCCCCCCCCATTCATTTGGTAAAAATACATTCATTTTTCACTGTGTAAAGGTTAAAGAAGTTGTTTGGTTCATTAGCTTTTATAGGGCTGTTCTGTGGGCTTGTCTTCAGTTGAGAAATACTTCGAATGTAGGATTACTATCAAAACTGAGACTGGACATTTGTTACTAAATTTCTTTAATTGGATAATGTTGGGGTTTGTTGTAAAGAACTCTGACGTTATGTTATCTGAGCTTCTGTGAGGGGTGTTCTTACTCTCCAGTTACTGCCCTTCAGCAATTGGCTGTATTTTGTGTTATTTTCTTTTTTACTTCATTAGTTGAGGAAATATTTTTGGAGAGAAAACCTTTTAAAGCATTCTGTGACTTGGCTGGATTTAAAAGGGGAAAACATAGTGGACAGAGGGAATTTCAAATGAATCGCTGCAAAGAGCGGCTTGACCTTAAACATCAGCTTGAGCAGTGAGGGGGCTGGATTCTCACGCCTTCCATCTTGCCTCCCCTTGAAGTGCACAGTATCTCTGTGCTTGAGAGCGCAAGCTGTTGCAGACACTCAGGTCTCCAGACCTGTCTACAAATGCACCCGCCACGGGATGCCTCCGTTAGGCTGTCACCTCTTTGAAACCTTTACAGAAGGCGCAGTATGTGAATTGAGAAAAAGAAATACTTGGCACAGTTTTAAGGGCAAATTTGTTTCTTCCTAAATCCAACAAATGTGTATTTGAAGATCCTATTTTGGAACAGTTTTGTTACCCAGAACGGCATGAATAGGTGTGTCACACCCAACCTTTGCCCATGTGGTTGATAGGTTTAAGTGAGTGTTTACTAGCTTTTGAGATTTTTGGTTCTGATCCCCCCAGAATCAAAAGCCCACACTCACTGTTACACCTATGAAAATTCCCTTGCTTGATGTGTTTTGCTGGAACAGGACACAAGCTGGGGATTGTTCCTGTGCCAGCACAGTGTTGGTGCTGACCTCAAGCTCCATTGCACTTGTTGCACTTCGTTACACTTGCTACACTTCCCACAGGTAGAGGGAACCACTGCACTTACTGGGCATAACCAAAGGAAAGTCACTGGAAAGATCACTGTCACAAGATCAGCCTTTTCTGTTTTGCAGGCAGTGCTGGGGGTTTTTAGCAGCAGAAGACCATCTCTCTCTGCCAGCCCTGTTTCACAGATGCTCTCAGGAGTGGCACTCGGTTGTGTACAGCACTGGGCTCATTTTCTCACATGAGTTCAGTCTTACTGAAAGCAGTTTTCTGAAGGTGTGCATCCCCTACCCTTTCTCTCCAGGCAAAATGATTGAAACTCGTGCATTTTGTTCATCATTGCTATTGGCTATGAGGGTGCAAGTAAATTAGGTTCTTGATTGTCACTCCCCCTTTCCAGCCTGTAGAGTTGGGTTTAAGTCTTCCTTTTAGGGTTGCTTTACACCAAGACAATACTCCATACCTTAGAAACCCTGAATCTAGTACCAAGCATCATGTGTAATACAAATGAGATCAAATGCTTCAAATCAATCTTAGCAATTAGGGTTTTATTTTTAGAATCTGTGCAAATTTATAGTGTATCAAGAAAATTAAATGTTTCTATTTTGCAGAGATTTTTATATTTGTGCATATTTTAAGTTTTAAGAGATTTTTGCTAAAGGTAGACTTAGTAACATTCCAGATAAAGGAATAAAACTACAGTGTAGCTGAATAATTTCTTATGACAGGATTTTAATTTATGAAGTAAATAGTGTGTCTAAGCACAATATCGTTTTATTGAAAGCTTTCTGCAGAAGATGTGCAATCGTTTCTTCACAGGGACTGCACACTTTATTCAGGTATTCTGCTCATCAGGAGTGCTGGAGTAATGCTGGTAGAGTTGGACGTATTTATGCACAACACTGAGATACTTCAATTCTGGTTGATTTACCGGCTCTTCATGTTGTGATCTAACAGCAAGGATAAAGGAAACGAGTCCTGATGCATTTTTAATCTTTTAAAATGTATTTCACATTAATTCATATATAGTAGTTTGCTCACCGTGTTGAAATTCAAAGTGTTGGGGGGACGTTGAGATAATTTGCCACTTCTTTCTTCTGATCGAAGTCATCTTTTAACAAGAGAAGCAAACCTGTTTGCAAAATAGACATAGAAACAAAGCAAGGCCCCAGGACTCATTTGGAGGGCTGAACTACATTGCTATGCATGCACCTTAGACAGATGGTAGACGTTGCTACCTTGTGAGTTGCAGTGACAGCCCTGTCAGCAATTTTGGGACTAGAGCAGATACATCCTGAGGATCATTGTTCCTACTTATTTTGGCATGAATTGGTAAATATAGCTTTTCACTGGTGCAGGAGTTAGGGTTGGGAGGCAAGAATGTGATGTGTCAAAAGCCCCACAAAGTCATGTTTCGGTAGAGAATGGTGTGGTAGCCAAGAGGAGCAGTCTCTGGCTTGTCTCCCATGTGGGAGAGGGATGGTGGGACCAAGGGACGTCCTTGGTCCTGTGGATGGGAGCAGGAGAACTGACAGACTAATGGGGAAAAAGCGCACGAGTGCTCCTCTCCCTTGCCTACACAGAGGTGAGAATGTGGCAATGGAGTTTGCAAAGCTAGTACTTGTTACCTTGGTGAATCTTTTGCCTGACTTAGTCACTTGCGTTGAGCACTGGGGAGAAGTTTCGACTTCCAGGGGCTGCTACAGGCCCTGAGCAAGGGTCTTTCTTTCACCCATGAGGGTGTTGGGCGCAGTCCCACAGGTACACAGTAGGCTAATAGATGGACCCTGTATTTGTCAGCCTTATACCCAGCTTTCTACTTAACATCAATTCTCTTCTAACGTGGTCGTCTTGTCATTTTACTTGTACTTATGTAAAAGACTTTGTTACCTGAGAGAGAGAGAGGAAAGGAGAAAGAGGCAGAGTCTTCACAGCACAGAGATCTTGGGGTAGAAATCAAGGCAGAAGAGGCAGCTCTGCAAAGCACTTTAAAGAGTAAGATGTTCGTGCACTTTTTTCTGAGAGAGTCAAGCTAACCAAACCCATTCCTCTGCGTTGGGTAGAAAATCGAGCTCTGTGTACCAGGCCAGAAGCAGATAATGCCACAGTATGTGCTTTATGGCAAAATGTGTTTTTATTGCGGGTACCATTTACAGCTTACATGTAGCTGCTGCCTATGAAGTGACTCAGTCGTTCTCTGGATTTTAATGAGTCACATTTTTGTGCAAAAATCTTAGTGGTTTTCTATTGATCTCCATCACCTTGTGTACAGTACAGTTAAGCATAATCCACAAAGTGGTCTAGGTTGTGGCAGTGTTACAAATGTCAGCACAGTAAAATCTAGGTGAACATTGTTAAAGAAATATTGTTGTTTGTGATACTGGGGGTTAAAACTCCTTAAAGGCAACTATATATAGATTTTAAAAGTCTGAAAAAATGGCAGTTCTTATCTATTTTGTGTATGTTTTCATATAGAGAAGGAGTTTTTTATGTGCCAATAACCATCACTGTAGTGTTTTGTAAATGTGTGTTAATAGTGTTCCAGAGTTCTGTATATGAGAATATACTTTAGCCACAATACCTGTTATTGTGATCCAGCAGCATGTTTTGAACCTTCCTCACACCTCTTCACCAGAGGTGCTCACTCGTCAGCTTCAGTAGAGCTCACTCATGCCAGGGGAAGTTCGACCAGCATCAGGCCTCAAGAATACAGATTTCATCTAAATCCCCACGTTTTCACATCGTCCTTAGATGGTTTGTTACATGTGAAAGATCTGGCATGTGTAATTATAAAGCTTGAACTCCAGTTGTAGTCCTCAATTCTGTTGAGATACAGTTTGTCAAAATTTGGTTTGGCTTTCCATTGCATTTATGTCAGTATGGGGCGCACTGACTAATTAGGAATATTGTCCACCAATTTCTAAAGGAAACATTCATTTCTGAGATGTTAAAATAAAGGCAATTGTCTCTCGCTGCCTTAAACATTACATAGACTTTAGAGAGGACTGAATGTATGACCGTCATCGTGACTTCTGCAGAAGGAACTTCCTGGGTCCTCAGCAGCTGTGAAACGAGTCGGTTTCATGGTGCTGGTATGCTGCGTTATACCGCAGGCCCTGCCTCAGGCATGCCCGCCAGCTGTTCAATTTGAAGTGTACAATTAGTCCCCACTAAATCAACAGGTTTATTCATATGCTTGATATTCTCCATACATTCAATGCCCTGCTGGCCCAGGGCATCGCTGGGAAGTGGCATGAGGCACATCTCTGCTTTCCATCGTGAATCTCACGCCCCTACAAAACCACCAATCACTTTTAGTCTATGTAGAATATTTTAGACATTATTAGAGACCAAATGGATAGTAATAATGCCATGTTGAATAAGAACATGCACATGGTGCCATCAGGCATACTGTAATCCCTGGGCGCGTGTTACGGTATTCAGTACAAAACAGGTTTTGGCAAAACTAATCGCTGGGTTGTCCAAGTTACTTCTTAACCGTGTCAAACATGTGCCATTTCCTTTTGCAACCAGTCAAGCCTACGATGTATGAAAGTGTTGTACATTTTCTGGAACTTAAGTGATGTAAAATTATTCAATTGCCTTCTGATTGCTTTAATGAAGTTTGGTCTTTACATGAAAATAAATATCTTCAAAGAATTGTCAGTGCCAGAAGTGTAAATGAACAAAATTAAAGGTGAGATACTTAATAACAGAATCTTTCTCAAGGTTTCCTTTATTCGGGTATTTGGGTCACCGTTTAGAGCTGCAAAATTGCATTGCTCAGCAAAATGAGCTAAAATAGCCCATGGGCTTGCCTGAAATAAGTGAAGGGTGAGGATAACTTTGAATATGATCTCAATAGGATGTGTTTAAAACCAGAGAGTGTTTCTGTGATGATGGCCCACTGGACAAGTGTCCCTTTCTTCCCAGAGGGTTTGCTTGAAGAGCTGAATGCAGCTACACAGAGCTGCCAACTGTCTCAGTGTCCCCTGCCCAAATACAGACCAGTTTTGTGACAAGTTATAGCTTCAGACTTGATTATCAACTGGCGATAAGGAAGAAGTTGCTATTTTCTAATGGAGAAATGTCCTAACTCCGCTGAACCGGCTAAAGCCAGTTTGATGATGAGCCATGGCCATGGCATGCTGGGGGCTGCCCTGAGCTGTGCTCCCTGGTGTGGCAGAGGAATTGAATCCACTAGACTGAGTGGAAATCGGTCCTGTTACCCCAACCTACTGCAGGTACTATGATTGAATCCTTGCGAGATCCAGAGTTGCCTCTGACAGAGCTGTAGCCTTTTGGTCCGGGACACAAAGAGATCACAGCCAGCAGCAGTACAGCCGATGGAGAGACAGATGCTGGCAATGGAAGACTGTTCAGCAAATGTGTGTCTGTGGCAGTGCTTATCTCCAGGAGGGGAGAGAGGGAGCTAATCGTGGTGCACTGACAGGTTGTTTTTAGCTTTCTGGCTGATAGTGCTTGTAAAGGTGATGAGTGGCTGCAGTTCAGATTACTTGTCACCAAATCCACATGACAACGTTGTAGGATAATGAAAAGCTGGTGGCTCTGCTGTCAAACACTCAATTTTTTGCCTTCTCCCATTTCCCTGTGCTCCAGCTGCTGTCACAGGACACCTACTGATGAATTGATTTCTGCTGAGCAGATTCTGCCACCTGCAGAACTGAACTGCAGTCAGCTGCAGTACTTGCTCCCAAATCTTTGTGAGCATTTTCAGGCCCCAAGGCACTGAGGCCGGGTGGTGCTGCATCCGACCCGAAATCATCTGTACAGTGCTGCATCGCCTTTGCTTTGTGTATGGCGTGAAGTATTTGCTTCCAAGGCTGCTACAGTTCGCAGGAGGTAGGTGGGAAGTTAAAGGTAAGCTTAAAATAAAGTCCTTTTTCTCTGATGTTGGTGGTCCCCTGCTGGGTCATGCTGGACTGGTTAAAGGGACCTGCCAGGGAACATCTCCTGAGCTGCTGTCCCTCCAGCCACTGCCCACACAGAGCTCCCTGCACGAACATACTCCGGCTCTTCAGCTGCTGCAGTTTCACTTGCACATCACTTGACCCAAAATGAATGGCATCTCAGCCCTTCTCCTGGTGGAGAGATGAATGCATTCAGCCTGTCAAGCAACCAGCTGAAATCCATGGGGAAATAATCACATCCATCTGCCATAAGCCGGTCCACCAGCCTCGGAGTGGGGCTGTCCTGTTCATCAGCTGCTGGCCAGAGCAGGTTTTCACTCGCTTGTTTGACATACATGACCTACCCTGTAACCATGCATGTATGTACTTGAGAAGCTCTGCATAGAGCTGAAATTCAGAAAGCTTTTGCCTTTTGAGAGTTAACTGCAAGAGTACCAGAAATATTTTCTGCATCTTAATTTTGATAGAAAAAGAGGCAACAAATCCCTTCTGAGGCCTATAGAGAGACGTGTGGGGTTTGATTAGATGGTTTTATAGGAGACCTTTGGGTCTGGGTTTCAGGAGGATATAAGGATCCATCTTTTTTCAGATGGGCGAGACCTCTGCCTTAGCTAGCACACAATGATTTTGGGTCCTGTGAAATCCCGTGGAAGTGCTAATAGAATCCATAATGCCAAAAAGAAAAGCAGGGTGTCTTATTACAGAACAGTAAGCTGTGTATGTAGGAAGAGAAGCACACACCCAAAATGACCTGCCCACAGTTTTACAAGACATTAAGACGTAAATATCATCAAAGGTGTCACTTGCTTAAATCTCATCAAAGGTGGTGAAAGGATGTGGGGAAGGCCCATACCTGAAGGAGCAGTGGGGTTTTGGGGCCCATCAGGGAGCTGGTTGGAGATGCACAAGCAGTTTGAGGGCAGAGAGGGGCTGGATATAGTTAACTTCATAATGAAGGTGATAAAGTGGAGCTGAGATTGGCTCAGGTTGCCGAGGAAACACGGGCAGGAAGAGCAAGGAACAAATCCCTAGGAGGGGCTGGAGGAAAGCAGCAGGGTGTAAGGTATGGGGGACACTTAGTGTGGGGACATGGTGCCCCTGTCACACCACCACATGATGAGAGGGACAGTGTCAGGCCATCCTGGATGCAGGGAAGCTAAGACAGAAGAGGGGCACGGGGCTGAGGATGCAGCAGCTCTGCTAAAGCACTACAGGATTGCCACACTTAGCAAGTCAGGATGCAGTGGCGCTTTTCAGAGCCATAGCAAGAGGGCACCGCACGAGAGGAGAGCCGGGCTGTCTCACCCTGCAGACCAGCAGGAAGACAGGTGCTGGGCACTGTCAGCCTCTGGTAGATAACGGCACTGGGGTCCCTTAGTATTTGCTCCCTGTGGTGCTGCCTCCACGCAGAAGTTGGTTTTCCTTTTGCTCTGCTGATAAGCAGACTGAATGGTCTAAATCTCTCTCTAAAGGTGTTCCTCTCTGGTTTTTCTTTTTCTTTCTTTTTTTTCCCCAGGATCTCAGATAGTCACAGGTTTATTCTCCAATTATTTTTACATTTACATTTTTTGTGCACTGCACTGCAGCTTGTTCACTGCTTTATCTATTGAGAGACATATATAGAGAGAATTACCCCCAGTTCCCATGCCCAACTCCCTGTCCCTTGTGACAAGACATGGGAGCAGGGTGAGACCTCATCATGGCACTCAAGGCTGCAGAACCCCTGACCTGCGTTTGTTTTAGTCATAGAATAGTTAGGGTTGGAAAGGACCTTAAGATCATCTAGTTCCAAACCCCCCTGCCATGGGCAGGGACACCTCACACTGAACCATGCCACCCAAGGCTCTGTCCAAATCAGCCTTGAACACCGCCAGCGATGGAGCATTCACAACTTCCCTGGGCAACCCATTCCAGTGCCTCACCACCCTTACAGTAATCCAATCTAAACTTCCCCTGTTTAAGTTTGAACCCATTACCCCTTGTCCTCTCACCGCAGTCCCTCATGAAGAGTCCCTTCCCAGCATCCTGATAGGCCCCGTTCAGATACTGGAAGGCTGCTATGAGGTCTCCATGCAGCCTTCTCTTCTCCAGGCTGAACAACCCCAACTTTCTCAGCCTATCTTCATATGGGAAGTGCTCCAGTCCCCTGATCATCCTCATGGCCCTCCTTTGGACTTGTTCCAACAGTTCCCTGTCCTTTTTGTGTTGAGGACACCAGAACTGCACACAATACTCCAAGTGAGGTCTCACAAGAGCAGAGGAGAGGGGCAGGATCACCTCCCTCGACCTGCTGGTCATGCTCCTCTTGATGCAGCCCAGGATATGGTTGGCTTTCTGGGCTGCGAGTGCACACTGCCAGCTCATGATCATTTTCTCATCAACCAACACCCCCAAGTCCTTCTCTGCAGGGCTGCTCTGAATCTCTTCTCTGCCCAACCTGGAGCTGTGCCTGGGATTGCTCCGACCCAGGTGGAGGACCTTCCTTGCACTTGGCATGGTTAAACTTCATCAGGTTGGCATCAGCCCACCTCCCAAGCATGTCAAGGTCCCTCTGGATGGCATTCCTTCCCTCCAATGTATCAACCGAACCACACAGCTTGGTGTCATCGGCAAACTTGCTGAGGGCGCACTCAATCCCACTGTCCATGACACCGACAAAGATGTTGAACAAGACTGGTCCCAACACTGATCCCTGAGGGATGCCACTCATTACTGGTCTCCAGCTGGACATTGAGCCATTGACCACAACTCTTTGTGTGCGGCCATCCAGCCAGTTCTTTATCCACTGAGTGGTCCACCTATCAAATTGATGTCTCTCCAACTTAGAGACAAGGATGTCATGTGTGACAGTGTTGAACGTTTGCACAAGCCCAGGTAGATGACAGCAACTGCTCTACCCCTGTCCATCAGTTCCAAAGCCCCATCATAGAAGGCCACCACATTGGTCAGGCAGGATTTCCCCTTGGTGAAGCCATGCTGGCTGTCACCAAGCACCTTGTTGTTTTTCATGTGCCTCAGCATGCCTTCCAGGAGAATCCACTCCAAGTTTTTGCCAGGCACAGAGGTGGGGCTGACTGGTCTGTAGTTCCCCGGCTCATCCATTTTCCCCTTCTTGAAAATGGGGGTTATATTTCCCTTTTTCCAGTCGTTGGGAACTTCACCTGACTGCCAGTTTTCAAATACGATGGACAGTGGCTTAGCAACTTCATTTGCCAGCTCCTTCAGGACCCGCAGATCCTGTTCTCCAAGACTGTACAGGGTTTGGACTACAATGCTCAGGGCTGATGCCACCCACCTGACCTGTTTACATGTACCTCTGGTTCCCTTGGGTAGTGCTGTGGCATCTGCAGCTTTCCTTCCCCAGCAGCTTTTCCTTCTTCCCAAAGCCGTTTCCACAGCTGAGGCTGCTGGGTCCCCACATCCCCAGCCAGCTGTCACCACATCCCACATTCACATTGATGTCTGATACAACAGTGTACCCTGTTAGTGGACTGTCACAAGATGTGACTGCAGCCAGAGCCAGCCTCTGATGTGGCTTCTCTGGTGTTGGGGTACTCACAGCCCCCAGGTCAGCTGGGAAGGGCAGGGAGGGGGGAGTCAGAGGGGAGTCAGCTGCCCCCCACAGCATTGGAGCTAAGCTGGGGCTGGGGCAGGTGTCCCTGCTGCGTTCCTCTCCTGGGCTGCCAAAAATGATGGAAAAAACCAAGAGCAGCAAGGTTTTTGTACGTTGGGTAGTGGCTGAGTGCCACCTGCAGCCTGGTACCAGCCAGGGGCGCCTTTACATGTCAGGTCTCATTGCGGTGGGTGGGATTCACGGGGGGACACTGAAAGCATCAGGACACCCCAGTCCCTGCTGGGAGAGCGCTGAGTGCCCAGAGTCCAGCCCGAGGTGCTGGGGCTGGCACCGGGGGATGAGCTGGTGTTGGGGTGAAACACTGCTGCTCTTCATTGCTGAGGGAAACTTGCGTGAGCAGAGGTAGGAGAGGCAGGCAGAGGCAGAGCAGCAGTACCCAGCCTTGTTCCTTGCTCACCTACAGCTCCCCTCCCTCCTGCCTTGTCCCAGCACAGGGAGGAAAGTGCTGCAGCAGCAGCCACTGTGAGCTGGCCCAGCTTCCCTGGGGTCACCTACCTGGCAGTTTCTCCCCCCATACCCAGACCAGGTGTCTGTTGATAGCAGCTAGCCATGGCCCGGAGCATCCTGCTTCAAGAGGAGCTTGGACCGGGTAATCTCAGAGATCCCAGCCAGCTTCAGCTGGCCTGGGGCTCTCCAAAATTCATCTGTTTGCAGGGAGTGCAACTTCTCTGGAGAGATCTCCTTACAGATTTACTCCAGGGAATAGAGTAAATCTGCAATGTGATGTACTGGCTTGTCCTATTGACTGGCCACAGCTCTGGGTCCTTTGGTCAGCCAGCCCCCATGTGCTGAGTATGACACAGCAGCAGTAAATCACAGTTCTCTCTCTGCCAGCATGCACAGTCGATTTGGAAATGTTTTATCTCAGCTCTGTTAAATAATACTACTTCCTTCTTGAAGCCTTCTGCCTCATCTTCACTGACTCTCCACCCCTCTGTCTTTCAGCTCAAGTTTCCCCATCACCTCACACAGAGCTGGTGTATCAGTGTCCCCTGCAGCCATCTGAATGCTGCATGGGAGCTCACTCCCAGCTTTCACATCCAAAGAACCACAGCACCCAGAGCAAGCACCCTCAAGGTGCAGGATGTGACTTACAGCATTGTGGCTAGGTGTGGCAGCGAGCATTCAGTATTCAATTCACAGAGTTATGAACCTTGTTGGAGTTTGGTATCACCAGCCCTGGGAAGCAGGATCTGACTCAGGTAACTGGGACTGTCACCTCTAACCTATCAGAGGTTGCTGGTGAGAAGAGGCTGTATTTAGAAGCATTTGAGTGCCACCATTAAACCAATGCTTCTGGATTTTGGTTAATCACAGGTACCCTTCTGTCCTGTTCCCAGCAAAACTCAACTTGTTATCGATATTTAAAACAGTCAATAAGATAGACTTTTCTGTGGCCTCCCCAGAAGTTTAGCACACTGCAGGAAGATTAATGTGGATGGAAAAGGAGCACCTATGCTTGTGCTGTTGCCTCAGAGAGATCTGGTGGTGCCTGGATGTGTACAGTGGGGTGACGGTCATTACTGTAGGTTACAAATATTGGTGGATTAATAGCATCAGCTGCTGAGTTATCACCTGAAGAAAGCATGATTTGAGGCTACCACTGAAAGAAAGGAGATTTCTACTAAGCCAAACTCAGCTTTTCCCAAAAGTCACCAAAAACTCACATGAAAACAATCACCTGCTCAGAGGGAAGACTGGAGCTGAGATAAGGAGAAAGGACGATGCTCTTCTGATGCAATAATAGTAACATAAATACTTTAAATACCTCTCTAGTGACTAAAAAGAGCTCACTGCCTTATCATCATTACCAGCACACATGCCACTACAAAGATGGATAGTTTTCTTTCTTCTCATTGCTTTGCAATTACAGGTAAAAATTGTAAGGTAATTGGATTTTATAGGCTCTCATCCAAAGGGTTTGAAACATGATTATTTACAGTGATTGACATATCCCAAGTGGTGAATTGTTGCATTAGAGACATGAATGCACCTCTTACGTATGTACAGTCAGTCAGAAAATGTCTGTTTGGAACTGAGCTGTGTAATTTCAGCCCTTACTGGGAAATGGTGCAGTCTTGACTGAAACGTGGCTGGAACTAGGCAGATTTGGAGAGTGTCTGTGTTAGTGGCTGACGTAAAATCATATACCCACTGAAAGGCTCTAAATTATGAGAGATATGAGAGAGAACTTAATAAAGTGGTATTGCTTCATTTGAAAGCTCCCACATATACACCCACATGATGCAATGAGCTCTCTTCCCCGTTCTGCCCTGTGTTCTTTGTCCCGTAGGTTCCCAGGAGCAGGCTGGGAATCTGTCTCAGTCAGAGGCTAGCTCTGCAGATCAGGAGTACCTGCCTGAACTCAGGCAGCTTGCTTCACTGTGAAATAAAACAAAATTCTTGATTCCCAGAAGTGATGCCACTCTCCAACCATGTCCTGGGCTGCACCAGAAGGTGTGTGACCAGCAGGCTGAGGGAGAGGGTTCTCCCCCTCTACTGCACTTTAATTAGACCCCACTTACAGTCCTGCATGCAGCTGTGGGGCCCCCAGCACAAGAGGGACATGGAGCTGTTGGAGTGAGTTCAGAGGAAGGCCACAAAGATGATCAGAGGGCTGAGGAATTGGGCTTGTTCAGCCTGGAGAAGAGATGGTTCAAGGGAAACCTTAATAACAGTCTCCTAGTACCTAAGAGGGCCAACAAGAAAGCTGGAGAGGGACTTTTTATGAGGGCATATAGGGATAGGACAAGGGAAGATGGCTTTAAACCTACAAAGGGGAGATTTAGATTAGATGTTAGAAAGAGATTCTTTACTGTCAGGGTGGTGAGGCATCAGAACAGGTTGCCCAGAGAAGTTGTGGATGACCCATCCCTGGCAGTGTTCAAGGCCAGGCTGCTCAGGGGCTTTGAGCAACCTGCTCTAATGGAAGGTGTCCCTGCCAGTGGCAGGTAGGGTTGGAACTAGATTATCTTTAAGGTCCCTTCCAACCCAAACTATTCTATGATTCTGTGAAGTTAATAGCAGCTTACCTTGGTTTGAGTCATTTCAGCTCTCTCTAAGCACAGCCACCAGAGAACTCTCTGGCCATGGGCAATTTTACATCTGACAGTCTAACAAAAACACAAACCTCAAGTACATAGTGCTTTTAGCTCTAAGGTGTGTTCACTGCCCTCTGCTGCAGCATATGGCAATAGGCTGGCAGCCCAAGCAAGCTGGAGCAGCACTGGCTGTGGGGAAGGGCATGGCATGGGACATGCACCAGTGGAAAGACTGCCAGGTATGCACCAGGCATGGGGGATTGCTGGGAAAGTGCAGATGCTGGAAATGTCCTCATTGAAGCCAGCATGGGCTGCTGCTGGTGTGGCACACTCTGAATGGACTTCATCATGCGGGCTGTGCCTTACAAACTACCAGCAATGACTGAGCTTTCAGCAAATCACAGCTGTTACAGAAATAAATTATAGCTCCTGAAAAGAAGATGAACATTGCAGCTTCAGATTTAAAAAAAGTAATAAATCACTAGGGAGCTTGCCTTGGCAGTAAATTGAGGCAACCTAAAAAAAGAAAATCTGCTTATGTCAAGCCTTAGGAAGTGGGCAGCAAATTGGCTAAATGATAGTTACACATTTCAGAAGTCTGGCTGTGTAAACCACTTCCCATGTATGCCATTTCTATATATAAAAGACAACACAATTTTCTTCCAAGTACAGAAAAGTCCCCTGAAATTTCTAAGATGCTATTTTTAAAACGGCAGAGCCATAAACCTGCAAACTGTTGAGCAACGTAGACCTGCTTTTAAAAATGGGTTTTAGCTTCCAAAATAAAACCTGGCAGAAAACACAGCCACTAGTTTGATGATGAGAACAGAGACAAAGAGTGGTGATGGGTCTCATCAAGGATGGGTGGCACACAGCCCTTCACTCACAAAACCTTCTGTTACAAAACATACAAATAAAGAGAACCACCTGATTGATAGGAATAAGAGCAGTGCATCTTTCACCAGCTGCCTCCAAGGGAGAAAGCACAACGTCTTAATTTGCTTGGAAAAGCAAATCTGCACTGTTTAAGGAATAGTCTCCAGCATAGCTTTTGCTTATGAAGAGGATCACAATGAAGTTTGCAATGAAGAGGATCCCTGCACGCAGCCAGCTGGCTAATGCCAGTGTATACACAGACACATCCCCACATATAGAAAATGTATATAAAGAGATGTGTATACAAATAAAGGTATATGGATATATAAGGTGTCAGGAACAGAGTGAGCCTCCCCGCTGCCTTTAATAGGAACTTCTTTAGAAGGAAAGAATATCACCTAGAAACAATATTATCAGAAACTTTTATTTGTTGAGATTTCTAACTTCATACAAGTACTGAAGAGGAAAGCATTTCAGATTTTCAACCTGCAGGGAAAATACAGAAACACATGCAAGATCTGTCAGTATTAACAGCCAGAGAATGAATCAATAGGGCTGCTATGGAAGGAAAAATAATCAAATTTTTTGTTTGCTTTGGTAAAAATGAATTAATTATTTCTTTTAAAATCACATTCTAATTTATGTGTGCAGATGTACATTTTCTGTTGTTTTCCATTTTTGTATTTAGTCCAAACAAGCAGCAAAGGCTAATTTGTCTGTTACAGTGGCTAAAAATCTGACAATAGTTCTGAACTAAGAGCCACATCAAATAAATATGCTCTGAAGTGAAACAGAACCTTTCTACTTCCTTCAAGAGAAGCAAAGTCAATCCCAAACCACAGAATCCTATAGATATATGGTGGGGAAGCCAAGATAATTCCTAAGGTTTATATTTACTAAGCTATTGTAAAATCCTGTGTTAACAATTGGAGATCTGTAGAAATTCATAGTTAAAGACAGCAAGAGGTAGATAGAAAACGACAGTTAATAATACAAAGCAAACAAACAGAAAAAAAAAAAACCCCACCCCAAAACATTTTGTCCAAACAGGATAGAAAAATCCAAATAAGCCCATTAAATGAAGCACACTGAAAACAGGACAGAACTTCTGTATTCCTTACGTGCTGTCCTAGCCGGTCGCTGCTTCTCTCTCTTCTCCATTGTATCAGTGTAGTTCAGCACCTCTAGAGTCGTTCTGCCAGCTAAACTCAGATCCTCGGTTTCAGGAGAAAACGCGGTGGGTGCTGCCGCGGTGCCGGAGCCCGGAGGCTGCAGCTCTTCCTGAGCTGGCATTTTGTGCCCTCCAGCGGTGCTAGGGGCCGAGGGGAGGGAGCGCCCACAGCTGCACGCCGGTATAGGGCCACACTGGGTGGCAGCATCCACCTTACCTACTTGTATCACAGAGCCTTCCGTCTGCACCCAGACATCACGCCTGCGAGTGACAGGCTCTCCCTTATGGACTTGGTGTAACGAGCTGCCCTCAGGTGGGGCAGTGTGGGCTTTATTTTCCTCCTCTGGCGAACATAAAGTAGAGTTTTTCTCTTGAGGATGGTGTGCTTCTTCTCTAGTCAAAACACTGCTGGGCTGGAGAGGCACAGTTCCAGTGTGAGAGGTCTTAGGAGGCTCTGTGCTTGCTGAGGCTAGGTTGGCATCATCTTTCTTCAAGGACCGTTCATTCCTATATTCCATCTTTTGGGCTGTGTCTTCCTCTTCAGACTGTTTGGACAGAACTGAGTGAATGTGACTGTTTAAGCAGTTCAATAACTAAGGGCTAAGTTAATGACTAACTAATAACTAAGTTCATGAAATATACAGAAAGGCCAGAACTGTCTGCTTTTGTTTGCTTGCTTTTTGGATTGTGTCTGGTTTTGTTTCTCTCCTGTCTCCCCTCCCCCCCCCCCCTTCTTTCTCCAAGGGTGCGTTCCCGGCCTCTGTGAAAGAGAAAATAGGTAAGACACATCTTCACCCTCACACAGAACTTACATTCTTACATTGTGTTATGTTTGTGTTCAAGAATGGGTGAAAACACAGACACAGAGTGTGTCAAATCCTCCTGCTTTACAGGCATAGAATCATAGCATCAACTAGGTTGGAAAGGACCTTGAAGATCATCAAGTCCAACCTTTATCCCAGGACTGCCAAGTCCACCACTAAACCATGTCACTGAGGGCCTCATCTGCACGGTGTTTGAACACTTCCAGGGATGGTGATTCCACCACTTCCCTGGGCAGCCTGTTCCAATGCCTGATCACCATTTCAGTCAAGATATTTTTCCTAATATCCAGGCTAAACCTCCCCTGGTGCAGCTTGAGGCATATAATGTAAGGCAGCTATACATCAAGAAGCTTGCTTAGCATCTTCCCAGTGATATTACTGTAATTTGGCCCGGCATTATCCAGAGCCAGACCACATGTCTGGTAAACTACTTAGGAAAACTGACAGGTTATAATTTCTTGTCTTCCTCATACATGAAGTGGCTTTGTACAAAATAAAACCATAAATAACATTCCAGCTACACCCACCCTTAGATGCACTCAGAAATACAGGTGTTATTCAAATGAACCCCTGCAAACCCATAAAAGGGCAGTACTCACCATGTCAGGACTGGAGCTGAAACAGCTCTCTGTCCGCCTTGGGGAGTAACTGGGAGACTGGCTGCTGAGTGATGACTCCTCATCTGAAAAATGAGATGGAAGGAAAGGTTACCAACTCACCAAAAATTTCCCCAAACATCCAATTCTCAAGTACAGCATGTAGAATTAAACATTACTGCATCTGATGCAATTTTAAGATACTGTTTAAAGAATAAAGTGTTAGTGAGGTCGATCTAATTCTTGACAATAGCCAATTCTTCTCTCAGGACAACACATCTTAACAGGAAGTGTGAGATAGGTCTACCAAAGCTTCAGCCATACTGTTAATCAGCAGCCTGCACCAGCAGCAGAACTGTGCAACTGGAGCAGGAAAGACTGCAGAGCAAGGCCAGGGAAAGAATGTAGCCAGCTCCCAGCACATGTTGGCTGCCATACAAGTTACAGGGTTTCTCTTGGAGGCCCTTGGGCCACTTTCTGTCTGCTCTGAAATGCAGCAGCTCAGCTGACCCCGCTGACCCCTACAGCGGCTGAGGGAGCAAAAAGGACGTGGGATCTCCCTATTGACTCCCCTCACTCTTTCCACATGGGGAATGATGAGTAAAATGGCGCATGTCAAACATCTAATGAAGATATTAATTAATATAGAAAACATGTCCAAGATTTTTTCCAATCAGCAGATGTCTTCAGGAATAGAAAGTTACTGGCATCTACTTGGAACTTTTACTATATGGTGATGTTAGCAAACTTCAGCTCTGGTGTTCAGATCAATATTCTTGACCTCTCTTTTGGATTAATTCATAGGGTTTTTAGCAGTTACCCCTACTTTCAGAGCTGGCTTTTCTGTTTAGTGGACAACTCTGGAGGAAATGGGACAAGGTAAAATAAATATGTGTGTAATACTCACCAGAGAGGAGTTAGTTAACCTGAATTTATCTCTTCAAGGAAAAGCAAACACAGATAGTTCTTAGTTACCTGGTAATGCTAGTTGTCTTTATACAGTGCTGCATGAAATAAAACAACAAACCCTCATCAAATGTAACACCCTGAAAAGATCAAAACACCTCTCCCTGGCTTTACAAGTCACTGTTTCAGTTTCAGATGCAGAGAAAAACCTGATTTTGTAATTAATAATGTATAAATAGTACTAACCCTTCTTCATCTGGCGCAGACTTGAACTCACTCTGAACTCTTGTGCTATTGCGAACTTTTAAAAATAATGAAGTGTTAACAGTGAGGGTTCAGCTGGATCAGCACCTTAGGTTATGTGGGGAACATTCAGTTTCTGTAGTTCATAAAGGACTCACTGCACTGTACTGCAAATTAATTTAAGAGGTACAAAACACCTGAGCAACACTGTATGTACCTGGGTGACTTCTACTGGCAAAATATCTAAAAGACTACTTATATGAATGCTGACATAAAGCTCCTTTATAATACTGGAGTGTCCTGCATATAATGTCTGAGCAATGCCTGCAGAATCTGATCCTAAGGGTTAATGGGTAACCTACTTACACAATGTATTTCAGATATGAGCTTAGGTATGAATCAAGCCATGTCAATTATGGACATGAAATTATGAGCTGACTATCTGAATCACTTAACTAGAAGATGTTCTGTCTGGATTCCTTATACATACCATGGCAGAAAAGAAGCTTCCACAGAAGTTAATCCAGTGAAGCTATATTCAGTTAGTAACTATTGTGGCCATTCCTTCTAATGGTGCAAACAATAGGTTTGATAAAATAATGCATCTCTTTCTTTAAAAAGTTACCTCTTCAAATCCAAAGAGCTGGTTCTGTCTCCAGGCTGATTCTCCTACAGACTCGTCATCACTGAGGGATGCAAACACAGAGTTCTCTGGTAAGTGATTTCCTCTGCTGTACTTTTCTTTCTGAATTAAATCATTACTGGTGACATTTTTGTCTTTCAAATTGTATTTTGTCTGAAATGCTTCCTACTATTGAAATCACTGCACTCCTTTCTGAATCTGAGATTTAACACCAATCATCTGTTTTTCACAAAATTCATTTACGTTGAAATGCAAATTTAATATGAGAGATGACAGAAGATAGAGCTGCTGCTTTGTAAAACCGAAGGCCTTATGGATCAGAGGCTTTGATAAAACAGTCTTTTGCAAAACATGGGGCACTCACACCTGCTAACTTTAGCTGACAGAAGACATTAGCTTCCACTGCAGTCAGTGGAAGGAGACAGGGGCTTTCAGAGGGCAAGTCAGAGCAGCAGCTTAGCTTCAGAGGCTCAAAACTGTCCCATGAAGCCGACTTTCTCTGTACTTTTTATAGGCAGATGAACAGTGGTACAAAGGGCTTACCTGAGCATAAGATTATTCACATTATTCACAACTATTTACACTGAGAAAACTTTAGTCCTCAGTAATACTGGTTAGAATTTTGCTTTCATGTCCTCATAGGATGTCTTCGATTCAGCAACATCTCTGCAGCTATCACTAGTTAAGAGATTGATAATTCCTGTGGCACTCACCTCTTTTGTCTTGAATAGTTCTGCACATTCTCCTGTAAATTAATCCACTGATCATGGTGATAAGCAGAAGTCTCTAAAATAAAAAAGTAACCTTTGATTTTAAAATGCATAAATGCAATTTGAAAAGAAATGCTTCTGTGAACTTTAAAAGATAATTTAAATATTGATTTAAAATTAAATTACTGCATCCTGAAGATTCATGACATTTTTTTCAGTCAGGGCAGACACATCTCTGGTTATAAAAACATATGTCTTTACAAGGAGAATGAAACCCAGAATATACGTCCTTAAAGTACTGTCACGCACCAATTTTTTCGAGGTTTGGAGGTGTTCCTTTCTCTTCAGAGGCTATAAAGTAGTGCTGTCCCTCGTGACAGTCCTGCAGGTGGGTGTTATGAAGTTCACCGCTTTTCTCGTAGCTTGCACTTAAGACATTGTTACTTTTAAGTAAAACCTGTCCTGGAGCTGTGAAAACCCCTTCAAGGTGTCTGTCTAGAGAACTATTTTTTTCATTGATTGCAGGATAAGCCTCTCTAGCATAATAAGGATAATTTTTATTGGTCATTTCATTTCTGTCATCAGGATCCATGAAAAACAAGTCAGTGCTGCTTTGGTTAACAAAAAGGTTAAAATGCTTTGTGGGAGGATTAATATTGATTGGTTTGCTCTCATCTTCAAACAGTGCCAGAAAGGAACAATCACTTCCATCTTGTTTAGGTTTCAGTTCTGAAGTTTCTTTCACAACATCAAACAATGCGTCTTTTATTCCTTCACTGTCTTCTGATTCATTTCTGGTCATTATCACTGGATTTTTCCTGGAAAAATTCATATAGTCTAGCCTGGGGAATGACAGGGAGGGGGAGTAGAAAAGAACAAACAGTTTATTCAGTACACAAATAAGCAAAATACTGTTAACATGACAAATTATGATAACTTGGTGTTAAAAATCTCAAAGACTTTACTGCCCATCACACTTTTGTCCCAAATGTACATTATTTCAACTGATAAACTTTCCTGCATTTTACTTCCTATTTATAGTAAGATTGATTTAAAAGGGCTTCTGTTTCAGGTCTCCAAACCCCAAGACATGGAGCACACCCTCCTGAGGAGGGAAGTGTGGTTTTTAAAATCAGCCACAGTATGTCACTGCTGCTCCACCAGCTGACCAAAGAAGGCTACTTTGGGAAAAAAGAAAGAGAAGACAGCTTCTTCCCTTTCACAAAAGTAGTTTATTCTTCAAGACTACAGTTCTCTCCTGTACTGGAAGCCTATAATAAACTCTGTGTATTGCTTGAATCCTGGTCTCCTTAGCAAGTGACTTCCACTTGTACTTGAGGGCAGTAATCCTAATTCAGCATAGGATTCTCCTGTTCCTGTGTTAGGAGGCCAGTCAGACATTTTGTTTTGCCCGCTTCTGATAGAAGTGGTTTGGAAGATGATGCCATAGCATCATTAGCACAAAAGCTATCATGCTTTCACTTACTTGGCTCCTAACACTTTCGCAGCTTTTTTCTATGCTTGATCTGGTGACTGACCTTTCAGAAAATCTGAGCAAAGGATTGAGAGGCATCCGAAGCACAGAAAAATGGCAAAGGCCATTCAAAAAATGCCCTTTCTTTAAAACAGATGGAGCAATGCTATTAATGGAACTTGAAAACTGATATAAAGTATAGAAAGCTCTTACTGGAGAAAAAATCTGTACTAGTTTGATCAGTAAATACTTGGAACTTGATGAAGATCCTACAGAACTTAAACGAGAAAGTGGTGTCCTCTTCATACAGAAACTTCCCCAGAACAGTTTTAAAAGGCAAAACACACTAGAGTTTGTTTCTGGAGAAACCTGGGTAGGTCTATGTGAGGAAGGTAAAACCATTTTGTGAAGCAATTCAGAGGCTCCTTCTTTATTCCAGCTGAACATTTTGTAATGCTAAGTAAAAGTTGGTAGCAGATGAGGAAATGCATTTAAAATTTTTAGTTAATATTTAATGATCTTGAGGTGCCACAGTTCTCAGATGTATGCATACTGGCTATATCATTGGTATGTTACAATTACATTAAACAACTGTGTAAACTTGTACTCTACTTTTCATATACAGTGAAAGAAACTCCTTTCCCAGGAGAACTACCAGCTCTTGAGATAGAAGAATTTACAGCTACAATGGATGAAAACAAGCATGATACGAAGAAATGGATTTGAAGATCAGCTGGAAAGATGTTGTTAGTGAGCCATGAATGTGCAGAGGAGTAAGGGAAGTGCCATAAGCAGAGGAGTGCAGGCCTGAGGGCCTGTGGAGAAATGAAAGGGGAGATGTAGGCAAGATGAGGTTATATAGGGTTTAATGTAAAGATATTCATCAAGATACATAGCAATGCGAAGGTTATCCTTATTTTAGGTTTTGCTGGAGAAAGCTGGAAGAAGCTAAGAGAATAGAGAAAGTTAAGGTGGCTAAGACTGGAAGCTGGTGAATTCACCTAGATATCATGTAGTCAGTGAGTTTATTAGTTACTTGACTCCCTAGGCAAACAGGTTGTAGGTACTTCAGAACAGCAAAATAACATAGGGCCTTTTTATAGCTCTATTCAGCCAAAGCTAGAGACTGACAGGAACTTTCCACTAGACAGCAGACTTACTTACAGAATAAAAAGAGTAAAGAAAAATGAGCCCTGTAAGACCCCTAGATCCCAGGCAAAAGGCACCGGAATGAAACTAAAATAAAATGTTTTGTATAAACAAGTCTGGCCCTAAATCCTCTGTGATTAAAAAGATTTTTAATAAGCATATGCAAAAAGAAATGTATTCTAGATTTCTATCCACTCTTTCAGAAACAAAGTGTATATTCTCATAAAAGTATTATTGAAACAATTGGGGTTTTTTACAAAAAGCTATAGTAGGATCACAGATGGGAAAAAAATAAAATGCTGTGTTCATGGAATCCTGTATATAAACAATGTAGGTGGAGAAGTTGCTAATGACTACAGCATCAAGGTCATCAACAACAGCAACCAGAACTAATGAGAGCTGGGGCAGCTTTCCTGTCTGTGGCTTCTTAGCAAATCCATGCTTCTCGCTTGGGGTGAATCCTATGACACCATCATGTTTGTGATGTTGCAAAAAATAGATCATGGTGCCAAGTGTGTGCTTAAAATTCATATTTTTCTGCTTCTAGCAAATTTAAATAGCTTGGTATGTTCACTCTTTCCATTTCATTCCAATTTCTATTTGAAAAGCACCAAAATCAGTGAAAAATCAAGTAGCAATAATCTTCAGATTATCTTAGTATTTTTCTTACTTACACTTGACTGTTATTTCTCTCATTAATATAAAATCACTGCCTACCTATGCAACGGCTTTAACAGTTCCTGAGGCACTGTATCAGACTTTCTGAAAATACACTGGCTTGGAGGTTCTGTAACCCAAGGGTCTTGATCAGAACTATTTCCTGGCTGAGAAAATAGTAGAAGCTGTCAAACTCTGAATATGTTTAGTAGTTACAGTGTTTAAAACTTTAAAGTTGGGTTTGCAAACAATATACATGTTTTCCTGCTCTTTTTATTTTTATCTTTATAGTAGAAGCCCACATCTCCTTACAGCCTGAGTACTGTACAACTCATACTTTTCCATATTTATGTATTACTGTTATTATGCAAAATGTCTTTTGAGCACTCCAGCCTCCCCTAATGTGAACAAGTTTGATAGCCTGTAACAAGCTGAAGTTCCACTGATGATCAATTCACCATGGCAAGCTGTTGTCTGGAAAGAACCTCAAGAGGTGTTTAGTCCAATCTTGTCAAAGCAGAGCCAGCTTCAAGGTTCATCCAGATTGCTCAGGATTGTTCAAGACTGAGATTCTACAACCTGTCTGGATGGCCTCTTCTGGTACTTAGCTACTTTGTGACAATATTTTTTCCCATACAAACAGAATTTCCATTGTTGAAACTTGCAACTTTTACTTCTTGCCATTTTGCTGAGTACCTCTGGCTCTGCCTTATTTATAAGACTGTTTAGACTGTGGAAGACAGCAGTTAGTTCACCCCACATCTCCATAGCCATCTCTTTCCCAGGCCACACAAACCTTCTTTGCTCAGTCTCCCCACAGTCATCACGTGCTCCAATCCCCTAAAAAATCTTGTGGCACTTCATTGGCTTTGCTAGTTTGTTGATCTCTCTCTTGTACTGGCAGTTCCAAAACTGCACACAGCATTTCAGATGTGTTGCCACAGACGCTGCTCAGAGGGAAGTACTCACTTCCCTACGACTGCTTAGTTATGCTTTTTCTAATACAGCCCTCTATGTAGTTGGCCTTTGCTGCTACAAGGGCGCACTGCTGACTCATGGACAACTTTCTGCACAGCAGCACCTTTAGGCCCTTCCCTGCAAAACTGCTGCCTACTCAACCAGTCACCTGATGTGTGCGGTTTCTCTGTGTTAAACTCTATGAAGTTCGTGGTGGACATCTGCTTGTCAAGATTCCACTGAACAGCAGCCCTGTTAACATAGTGATCACTCTGCCTATTTGGTGTGATGCATGAACCTGTTATGGTGCTGAGGGTGCACACTGTCCCACTGTACAAGTCTCTAATAATCATAGAATCATAGAATCATAGAATAGTTAGGGTTGAAAAGGACCTTAAGATCATCTAGTTCCAACCCCCCTGCCATTGGCAGGAACACCTCCCACTAAACCATGCTACCCAAGGCTCTATCCAACCTAGCCTTGAACACCGCTAGTGATGGAGCATTCACAACTTCCCTGGGCAACCCATTCCAGTGCCTCACCACCCTTACAGTGAAGAATTTCTTCCTGATATCCAATCTAAACTTCCCCTGTTTAAGTTTGAACCCTTTACCCCTTGCCCTCTCACTACAGTTCCTAATGAAGAGTCTCTCCCCAGCATCCCTATAGGCCCCGTTCAGATACTGGAAGGCTGCTATGAGGTCTCCACACAGCCTTATAAATATAAAAAATATAAATATAAGTATAAATATAAGTGTAAATATAAATATAAATATAGATGTAGTGGACTTGGTATTAATCTCTTGGGATTCCTGCCATTGTTATCTGTTATAACATAACCTGTTATCAATTTGACTTTAGCCAATAGACAACTACTTTGAGCATGACGGCTACAGCCAGTTTTTTACCACTCTTATTATCCACTCATTTTGTTCATACCTCCCCACTTTGGCTACTAGGATCCCATGAGAAGCATTGTTAAAAGCCTTTCTAAAGTCAAAGTATCTGCTGCTCTCCCTTATGCATAGAGCTGGTAATTTTGTCACAGAAGACAATCAGGTTCAACAGGCATAGTATGGCCTTGGTAAATCTATGATGGCTGTTCCTCATCACCTTCTTGATCTTTATGTACCTTGCAATTGCCTCCGGGAGGTCTAGCTCCATAATCCTTTCATGGAAATGAATACCCTAAGAACTATGTTACTCACTGCATGATTACAAATTAGGTCACGGTGATCACCTGGGATTATAACTGTACCCAGTTACAGTAACTGTACAGTTAAGAAAGCTGTATTTATAACTGTAATACTTTTCTGCTTTCTTTAAGCAACTTTACAAGCCAGAAACAAAAGCAAGGCAGTGGTATGTGACTATCTCTCTTTCTGCAGATATTAGTGGTACTGGAAGCTCAGTGAACAAAAGGTCAAGTTAAGTGCATTTCACAACAATAAAAGAACTACATTTCTATATATGGAATATTCATTGTCAATACCAGCCTAAAATAAATGCTGATTGATTACAATTATCTTCACCACTACACTAATTTTACACCCCAAATAAATGAAAGTTATTTTAAAATAATTCTGTGGAAATGACAAAATATTCATCAAACCTGGGTTTGCAGCTTCTCTTCATAGGTCTGTTCCCAAGTGTCACCCATTAGGTTTGTGTTCAAATTTTCTTCTGAAAGTTGTGTACAGTTAGAGGACCAACAAACAGAAGAAGACAATGGACAGGCATTAAAAGCACTTGCTGTGCTGTCTTCACATTCCATACTAGAGTCAGCATATGTTAATTCTGTTACTTGTGGTAACTAGAGAAAACATAACAGAGAGACATTTTATTTACCTAAAAATGTTTTGATGTCATCATAAAGTTCAAAGTAATCAAACCTTTTTATAACTTTTACATCTCTGCACATAAACAAGAGCAAGAGAAAAGTTTCATGTATTCTGATAGGATTTTTTCATGGAAATCATACAGTAATAAGGGCTTATTTCAGGGAAACACCTAAGTACCTACTTTAAGCTGAAGTATGCACACAAATGTTATCCTGAGGACAGATAGGTACAAATACATTTATAGCACTAGATGTGTAGGCAAATTATCTGCTGACTTGGTTCCTAGATAGTAAAATGAAAAATAATTTACTCCATTGAGGAGACAACTCCAACATGTTGTGATACCAACAATGCTATTTCAAGCAGATCAGAACACAAGTAGAAATTTGAAGGCAAAACTCATGAAATGTCGCTGTATCTACAGCTACATTGCTACCCAAACTAAGTGTTTTCTAACAGAATTACTAACTTGTTTTTTGGGGATTTTTTTTGTTTAATTGGGTTTTTTATACAACAGTGGAACAGGTCTTAAAAAAACCCATTTAAAAATCCGTCTAGAGAATGTTTTCCACTGTAACCTCAATGACTGCATGAACTTCACAATTGTATCCACTAAGACTTGTACTAAAGTTCCTCTCAAAGATTCAGCTTTTGTCTACGCTGCTCACATTTCATCATTTCACATTTCTGCATATTGTTTTTAGTTTTCTGCTGTTGGCCTCAGTCTCTTTCCCACAGTCTCTGTCCTTTGTGACTAGCTTAGAGCACAAAGGTGAGCTTTTCGAGAAATATGTAAAAACAGCAAGAATGGATATAAAACATGACTGGCAAATAATATATCAATGTAGCCTTAAAGAAGACTTCACATTTCAGCATCCATGAGATTGGCTCACTCTTTGAAAAATCACTTAAAAATACAGTCACTGCTGCACGTTTTTAGCTTTACATCAGTGAGAATTGTAAACTCACATTATGCTGGTATTTTTTTTTCTCAGAGAGATGCTGCCTTCTGCTGTCCAAAACTTGCTTTTGTAACCTTGTAAAATGAATAAAAACAGCCTATGAAATACGAGATATAAGATCTATAAAATTAAAATAATTAATTTCAAAATAATATAAGAATATTTTTCCACGTATCTTAAATGACCTGATTCTTAGGCAGTTATGAGCAGTCGCTGTGTGAGTCAGTCACTTTAGGGTGTCTGAAGTTGAATGGGAAAACAGTGTAAGAGGAAAAGGCTGTTTGAGTAGCCAGCTCTGTCAGATAAACTTAGTGTATGTACCTGACATTAAGTAAAGAATTTTTTTTTAATCTCTCAGCTTTGTGCAGTTTTTTATTTAGAATACATTTATTTACTCTGTCATAGAAAGAGTACCACAGGAATACCAGGAGTGAGTGTGAAACTTCTTCATCTTAGAATGGTATATTTATGTTTACTTAATACCTCAGATATAAGACCAACAAGAAATACCTTTTCCAGGACTTCATTATAACTTAACTATAGCCTGTTTTATACAAGTACCTGTTCTGGATGTCATCTAAGTTAGGCATACGTTGTGTATGCAATGGTGACGTGGGAAGCTCTATGTTGTGCCTCCTAACAGGTATTTTTACATCTTCAGTAATATCAATGTGGACTGGCTTCCTCGTGCTTGCTGCAATGAAAGTATCTGGAATGTCAGTGCTGAGTTTGGAGAAAGTTTTGAGCTTTCTGAATTTTCACTAAAGTACAAAAGCTGTTGTTTTAGATTATCTTTATTAATTTAAAGCCATATTTTTGCTTTCTTTCTTACTAGCAATGCAAGAGCTTTATTCTAAATGGCATTATAAAATTATTTATAGTCAGCTGCTGTGTGTAGACAAGCTTTGTTGCCTTCTTCAGTCATCTTTTAATCATCCTGAGCCCACAACAACAAATCCTCCACAATCTGGTTTATGAATATGTCACAATGGATAAGTATCATAGACTCATTTAGGTGGGAAAAGACCTTTAAGATCATTGAGTCCAACCCTAAACCATGTCCCTAAGCACCACAGTTACAGAGTTAGGAATCAAGTTGTACAGGTGTTTTTTAGGTGCTTAGTTATGGATTTTAAGGAAGACACTCTGGGTAGAACTGACAGACTATTCCAAATGCCCCCCAAAAGTTATGAAAAGGGAAGTGGAATACAAATAGACCCATTCAATGGCAAAGGGAAAAAGAAATGGATGTAGGGTAAAATTAATGAATGGAATGAGGAAGGTGCACAAGTATACAAGGCTTTAAAGGTGAAGTAGGCAGTAGCCAAAGTTGGTTGATTCCTCTTACGTCCTGAATTTTTTATTCAATCGTAATTCTTATATTTACTTACAATTGCTTATTTTAAAAATAACACAACACTTATTTGAGCATTAAGTTTCAAGTGAAAGAACAAGAGCTGACATAATAGCAGTAATACTAAAGGACAACTGATTCTGTCAGCAGTGAAGTCAGAATGCTGTTATACTAAACTCACCAGGATTGCCTTTTTTGGTTGATATCTGGTTCACAACATATAGATTGAGGAGATCTAAACTGACTGCTGAACTTTTAGGAGATGACACTCCCAGAAGCTTCATCTTTGATTTAAGTTTCTTCTTTTCAAAGAATTCCTAGATTTTTTAAAAGAGAGAATAACTTTTTTGATAGAAGCTTCGGAGACAAGTTAGCAGCATATATAATCCTTTCGAAAATAGCATGCAAGACTTAGCAAACATTCCTAACAATAAAAGCACACTATTAAATCTCTAAATCCTCACACCCTGCCTACTGTTATTTATTTTATTTTTATTACCACGAAAGACTGCAAGCATAATTTGGTCATATTCAAAATTAATCACTGTTCTCTTGATGCCAAAAGCTTAATCCTTAAACACGCACGCCTCAAACTTTTTGTATGATCATTAAAAATATTTCTTTAAAATAAAAAACATATCAAAATGCTGCAAGGAAGAAGTTGGAAAAAAATTAAACTTGGGCTTTTTAGGCAGCTTATAAGCTTGTAGGCAAATAAGTCAGCAAGATTACATACACACAGCCATCTCTAATGACACAAAGAATTTACTGTTCTCCAAATTTGACTTTCTTCTTGACATAGAAAATAGTCTTGTGACAAAAAAAAAAAAAAAAAAAAAAAAAAAAAGAGAGAAAAAAATAAAGAAGAAAAATCTCTATGACTGGGACTCCAGAAAAGCTTTTTGTTGCAAGGAATAAATAGAGATGATTGACACTTTGAATGTATCAGGCAGATGACTGTAGAAATTTTAGGAAACAAAAAAATCTCCATTTTATAGGAGACTATTAATAATCATCCTAAAACCATTGGCATCAAGCACAGCAGATGAATAAATAAAACCAGTAAGATTTCTTTATTTTAATCACGAGGATATTGAAAACTGAAGGCTATGCCAAAACACAAAATAGCATCAGCTTTTCTTCTGAAATGTAATTCCTATCATTATTGCAGGTTACATGTAACTAATAAACCCAGCATGTCCATTGGTAACTATTTTCCCATACATTTTATTATATCACAATCTTTATCATTCTAAGATGTTACCATCTATGGAAAATACCTGTTCTTCAATTAAGAAGAATATCTGCAGTATGGTAAATTCAGCCTATGTACACATCAACACTTCAAAATTCATATTGCTTTGGAGTCCACACCCCCAAAATGTACCCATGCCCCTTCGTTGTCTCAGATTTTTTCTTCCTATTACCCCTAATTTACTAAATTACTACTAATTGTGTAATTACCACTGTATTTAGTAATTCAGTAATTATAAAATTACTAAACCAATCCTATCTGTCTTATTTGTTTTCTTTCCTACACTGAAGCAAATTTCACAGTTGTAATGTAAATTCTGTGGTTCAGATAAATGAATCTCTGAAAAAACAGATTTTTGAGAACTCACAGGCTTCCAGGAGACTGCGAAAGTTATAGGGACAACAAGCTGCTGGTTGCTCCCGCATTCCCTTTGGTAAAGGCTTTAATTTCTGAGATTATCTCCATACTGTCAGCCTGGTTTTCCTCCTCCTGTATATGTCAATGCACCTGCCCTGGTCATTAGAGAATACCAGCCACAGTGATGGAGCTTCCCTACACTCTTTTTCCCTGCTGCTGGGGAGGAAATTGACTTATCTTTACTATAGTTATAACTGCTTTATCTTACTGTTTTCTTCCTCTTTCCTGTTTGAAATGTCTTCTGCTATGCCATGGATAAATTTGATTTTATCACTTCACTTTCAGATTCAAAATACAAATAAGCTGGCCTACATCTGCAAACGCCAAATAAAGTACTTCAGTGAGCCTAACTTTCTTTTATGTAGCCCAGGAAAATAGCTGTGTTTATGTGTAAGTATTAGGCTAGCTGACCACGTGGTTGTCACTGTAAGGCTTCAAGCAATCCCATGTGTCAGCACATACCAGCAAAATATAGTAACAGAAGTAATTCAGTACAACTTAAATTGGGTGAATTCATTCATTCATGCCTTCTCCTACTCCCTCCTCTTCCTGCTGGAATTCAGTGTCGTAATCCTAGACCAAGACTTCTGTCCTAAAAGTTACACGAAGTTAGGTAAACATTACAACTGTTGTGCTATAGCTTTGAGTCTCACTCCAAATGCTTTGAAAGTTTTTACCTAAATGAATCAACTAAAGCATTTAAGTAACAATGTAAAATCTAAGATGTCTAGAACTGCTTACCTTTTGCTTTCTCCTTTCCTGCTTTAGTATGATTCTGCTCCTGAAAGATGCAAATAAATTTTATTTTAATTGTAAAAGTATAATCCTGAGTCATGGCTTGAATTTCTCATCAATGGTATTGAGAATTTAGGACACATGTTATGTTATGTTATGTTATGTTATGTTATGTTATGTTATGTTATGTTATGTTATGTTATGTTTGTTATGTTATGTTATGTTGGATCAAACCTTTAGGTAGTAAAGTCAACATGTCTACTGAAGTCACTTTGATACTGGTTTACTCAGGTATGTACACGACCACATTCTGTCTTAGAGCTACCAAATACATTGAACATTCAGAAGGAAAAGCTTTTAGACATTTGACCTGTAATGCAACATTTAATCAATTCTTAATTTCTTAAAAAATTATAAGAAATCCTTGTCAATATATTAATTTCTCCTAATTTTCCCTGTCATGCAACATAGTTACAAAACCATATTGGCAAAGGTAACAAAGGAGCATAACACAAGCTTCTACCTTTTGGCTCTTCACAGAATATTGTAAACATTTTGTAGAAAAGGTAAGAAAAATTGATTGTCACTAAAAGTTTTATCAAGCTGCTGTTCTTTGTGCAATATTAAAAGACAGTTATACCTTAAACTACATTTCTCACTGGTTAAATATAGTCTTAAATGCATTGCCTACAGGAGGTGCTGCATAAAACTGGAGCTATGGGTAACTGCTGTGAATAGGGTGAGCATGGCTGCAGACCTTGGATTGGTAAGATGAGGAGTGTTTTTTGAGAGTTAGAAATAAGGATTATCCCCTTGGAATTACTTTTTTTTTTTTTTTTTTCTTTTTTCACTGCGCTTAACGTTAAAACACACGTTCTAAACATACGCACTTAACATTTACCCTTGCATAACATTTACCTAAAATGCAAATCCCAGCCTCACTGAGGAATCCCGGCAGATAATTAACAGCAGCAGAAAGCAGCAGGGTGATTTCCTGTTTGCTGAGTGCAATACTCCTACATGCTGCTTTTCCTTACAGAGTAGCATGATAGGTATTTAGGATGAAGTTGGGGTGGTTAGGGTTTTTTCTCAGACTGAAGATGTCCCTTCCACCTGCTTCACATGGGCAAATTCCAGAAACTTCATTTTGCTGGGACAACTTCCAGATGGGTAAGGCATTCTTTCAGTTTGATTCTGGAGTAAAGATGACTATAAAGCTGAGTTTCACAAAGCTACTTTCAAATTGCTGACAAGATCTGCAGGGCTTACATTTCTAGTAGATAGGCACCTAAAGAAACTGAACAGTAACCTTAGTTTGGCTTCTTTATTTTTAATGTTACAACTCAGTGATTATTTTACTATTTCAGTGAATCTCAAGAACTATACATATTTTTCCCCAATGGTAATCACTGCCATTAGTGAGGATGTTGAGGACAGGCCCAGTCTGTGGAGACATAGGGCCACACGTGACCCGCCCTGCCTGGTATGGGAGGACATCTACATCTTGTCACACAGTCTGGTTCAGGAGGGAACACTGGGGCGGTCACATCCACCATGGCTGTGCCTGGCCTGTGAAGGGACACCGTGGCTGTTACACACAACATGGCTGTGGATGGCCTGTGAGGAGACACCAGGGCTGTCACATCCACCATGGCTGTGCCTCGTCTGTGAGGGGACACCGTGGCTGTCACATCCACTATGGCTGAGCCTGGTTTGTGAGGGGACACAGGAGGCTGTCACATCCACCACGGCTGAGCCTGGTCTGTGAGGGGCACTGGGCTGTTACATCCACCATGGCTGAGCCTGGTCTGTGAGGGGCACTGGGCTGTTACATCCACCATGGCTGAGCCTGGTCTGTGAGGGGACACTGGGCTGTTACATCCACCATGGCTGAGCCTGGTCTGTGAGGGGCACTGGGCTGTTACATCCACCATGGCTGAGCCTAGTCTGTGAGGGGCACTGGGCTGTTACATCCACCATGGCTGAGCCTAGTCTGTGAGGGGACACTGGGCTGTTACATCCACCATGGCTGAGCCTTGTCTGTGAGGGGCACTGGGCTGTTATACCCTCCATGGCTGTGCCTGGTCTGTGAGGGGACACCTACTCAGCGTGGAGCCATTTCTGGCAGCCTTTGAAGTTTCACTTACCGGCTTCCGCCGACCCAATTCATTTTCTGCTACTGAGGAAGGAGGGAGAGCTGCCATGTGTGGCAGTGGGGATAGAGCGCAGAGGCAACGGCCACCACAGGGATGGTTTTCCACTGCCCAGCAGCGCTACAGGGCCCTCCTGTAGGGCCGCCTCCTCCCTCGGAGAACTGGGGCAGCTGCTGTCCATGCCAGGCATGGAGGGAGAGGATGGAACCAGGACAGCAGAAGCACGTAGGAAGCCAAGCAAGGCAGGAGGGGATGCTCTGGTCGCTTCCATCCTTCCTCTACCACTGGCACTTCCATGGAGGCTGCTGCCAGAAGCCATTGCCCTTTTGCAAAGGAATCACAAGCCCCTTCCTGTCGTGAACTGAATTCACAGTTGTCTGAGTGGGTTACACAGCTGCTGATGTTTTGTCTTTCATGCCCAGCTTGTCACTGCTATAATCACCACAATTTTTAGGGCAAGCAAGAAGCATCTTCTTCACCATCCTCTTCTTCCTCAGGTATTTCAGTATTTCAATTCAGTGAGAAGTTTCTAATATGCATCATTGCTTTTGGAGCTGCCTGATGAGCTTGTGTGTATAACTGGAGACAAACCCTTGAGGAGGGATGCAGAGCTACGGGTGCTCCCTGTGCTCCTGGGGCACCTCAGCTCCCCTTACTCCTTTCCATTGGACACTGCAATTGTTTCAGCAAGTGAAGGCACCCATTTACAAACTAATAATTAAAATTCTCTATTAATCTTTTCCTGTGCTATTTCTTTACTGAGTTACCTTTAGCCTAACATTTTCCAGGGTGCTAATATTGATTGCTATTAGTACAACAATGTGAAGAGTGCTCAGATCAGATGTTATGAGCCCAATATTAAAAACTACCCCAGGTTTTGTTTTTTTTTTTTTATTGGGTTATTTTTTCTAATACATTTAATTTTGCTAGTGTGTTTATAGAATCCACAGCTAAGAGATTATAGAAGTGAAAAGATCTGCTTCTCTAAAATATCACCAATTAAACTGAATAAACTTATTTGGCAGAATGTCTTACTATTGAGATATCTCTGGTATTTCTGATTAGTATACATAACTGCTTCTTGTAGTAACACTAGATTAAAATCTTCATAGTAAAATATATCTATTTTAAGTGTGCGTGCCTCTACAGTTAATATGAGACATCAAACTGAAAGATTATTTAACTAATGTCATCACTTGAAATAACTCCCTTTATTTTGTTTGCATTTCCATCTAGAGTAAATGTTTAACTTGTTAATACTATGCCTAAGAGGTAGTTTGAGGCATGACATCATCAAACCCCTTTTGTTTTTCTAACATGATATTTTCTGTACCACCCTTACTCTTGCACAGCATTATCTGGATTTGAAGGAAAACACTGTACTTTTCTTTGTCTTTGATTCATTGAATCTGGTAGTTTGTAGAATTCAGGAAAAGTGATGTGGCATGGCAGCTTCAATTAATTCTTTTTTTCAATATGAGAAATCTTCATTTGTCAGAATAACTATGTCTCATGTTCCTTTGTGTCCTGGGATCAGCAGTAGCAGTCATTTTTCTCAGTAGCTGGTGCAGTGCTGTGTCTTTGACTTTCAGCCTGGGAACAGTGCTGATAACACCGATGTGCTTAGTTACTGCTCAGTAATGTTTACTCTGACCAAGGACTTTCCAAGTCTCACGCTCTGCCAGGGAGGAGGGGAAGCCGGGAGGAAGCAGAGAGAGGACACCTGACCCAAACTAGCCAAAGAGGTATTCCATACCACAGCACGTCATGCCCAGGTTGTAAAAACTGGGGGCAGTTACCCGGAAGGGTGAGATCACTGCTTGGTCGGGCTGGGTATTGGTCGGCGGGTGGTGAGTGGTTGTATTCTCTTCCCTTGTATTTCCCTTATCGTTATTATTATTGGTGGCAGCAGCTGTGGCTTGTATTATACCTCAGTTACTGGACTGTTCTTATCTCAACCCGTGGGAATTACATTCTTTCGATTCTCCCCCCCATCCCACCGGGAGCGGGGGGGGGGGGGGAAGGGGGGAGAAGGGGAGGGAGTGAGAGAGTGACTGCATGAGTTACAGCTGGGCTTAAACCACGGCACTTTGTTAAGAAAGCATTATACAGGCTCTTCTTCAGAACAGCTTTCCAATCCTCAGCACTTGAGTTTTCCCCTCCAACATGCTTTTTCATTATGAGATCAGCTCTAGATACAAATGACATAGCACAGCAGTCCAAAGCAGTGTTACTATCTATCTGATGTAACCCCATTCCTCCAGGAAAGCTAGTGTTAACACACTGATCACGCAACTGTTGGCACCCAACTTTGAGTATGTCCTCACAGAACTCCTATACAATCAGAGAGAGGAGAGTCTTCCAATGGGTGACTCAGAGTACCTAAGTTAGGATCCTACTCTATTTCCCAGCACCCAGAGAGGAAGTAGCTAAGTTTGATAACTGAAACTGCGTGAAGTGAAAGAGCGTGCCACTGTCTGCAGCATTATTGTACCCTCAAGATTTGAACACCCTTCTTTCTGTAAGCAGGACAGTCTTTCCCTTGAGTAAATGTACACTGCTTATGTAAAGTCTTATACTCACTGGATACAGTGAGAGAGAAAGAGAGAGAAAATGTATTTCCAAGCAATTTCTTAGAACTAACTGCAAATGGTTCTCATGTTTCTTTACGAATCTTCCACTTCACAGCAAGTGTCCTCCTCTAATGCTCATTAGAACAAAGAAAGGGATTGTCAAACAGATGAGTGTGTAGTAAAAACCAAAAACTTCAGAGTAACTGAAATTCTTTCAATCCTCTATCAGGGTGGGAATATCTAGTACTATTAAATGCCAGGATACACTTATTTAGGTGCCTAAATATTGACCTAATTATCTAATGCTAGGAATGCGTGACTGAAAAAAACCAAGTCTGTTCCAAGTGACAGGTTTTGTTTGGCAAACCCAATACTTAAACTCCATTTAGAGTTGCATGGTTCTTCCAGTCAATGTTCCTCTGCCCATTCCCTTCCTTCAGACCAGCTTACAGAGAAATAAATTAATACTGTCCTTATGGTGTTATATGCAAACCTGCTTGATGGTTTCACCCTAAAAGAGTTCTTTTTGAAAGACAGCTGTCATACTGCAAAGTCATGACAGAGTCTGAGGAGGTTTAAGACAAAAGACAAAACTTTTTTTAAAAGCAAAGTTTCCCATTTAAAAAGTAGCTCCCCTTACAAGACAGAACTCTTTCAGTTAATTTAATGAAAAGTCCTTTCCCCATTCACCTTTAAAGGGCAGAGTCCCTTTTTTATTTACCCTAAGGGCATCAGTTCAAAGAATTCTAGAAATTTCAGAAAGCCCAAGGATTTTTATATTTCACCACAAAAAAAATAATCTTCAGCCAAACAGCTAAAGAAAAACACAGTGGGCTTCCTTATGTTTATGTACAAGGCATCAGTATTAGATTAGAAAAATTGCTCTATCAGATGATTAGCATTCATTTGGTATGAGCCCCTAGTTTAAATACCTAAAACATATACTGAAATCAATGACAATGCATTCAATAGATCTGTTTTGCTCCTGATGTGTTGGAAACAGCGTGGAAAGATACCACCTTTTGTGGTGGTTTTTCCCAATATGTGCTCCTTGCTGAGCTGGATTCATTACCTGAGGTCTGAAGAAGTTAAGAGTGAGCATAAATGGAAAGGGATGATGCCATTAGCTGTAAGACTAGATTGTAGAGAGGCTGGTTTCCAAACACAGCAAACCAGCCACCTCAGGGAGAGGCACATGACCTACATGGGTTGAAATTCAAAGCCCAGTTGAGAAAAACATGGGATTAGTTCTACCTGTCAAACCACCAGCCAGGACAGTACCATTGACAACAGTTTATTGACACATTGCTATATGAAGCAGATGCCATTCTTAGGTGGCATTATTTAGATGGAATTATTTTTTTACAGACAAGCTTGACAGAGAACAATGCACATCTCACACTAGAATTACCACTTTTTAAAAACAGTATTTCTGCAAAGAGCTACAAAGACCAAAGAATCCTCTGTAGTGCTAAACTCCAGTAAGGGAAAATAGTGAGGCTTGTTAAAAACAAATCAGGAGAGGGGGCTAAAAGAGTTAAATGCTTACATGTGGCTAGGAGAAAGCTGAAGGATACCAGACTTGAAGCAGAGACAGTCTGAACTATAGCAAAAAGCTACACTGCGTTCAAAGATAACAGAAAGGAACATGAACTTTGATAAACATAAAAATACAAGTAGATGGGCCAAAAAGAATGTGGAAAACAGCAAGGCAAAGGTAATCATCAGGTTATTATTTGTGTAAGTTTACATAATTTCAAGAAAGGCTTGAAAGCCTTGGACAAGTAAAGTACTTGGAAGACCGGAATGTTTCACAGCAAAACCTCTCAGTCTCATGAAATTCTCACAGCTGAAAAAGGCCAGAGGTTGGGAGGTAGCATCAAATGTAATTGCAATTCTTTTTCTTCCTTGGATATCTGCTTAGAGCAATTGTTAGAAACAGACTACTGTGCTCGGTGGAGCACTGGCCTGAACCAGTTTGCTTATTCTAAATATTTAGAAGTCTCCCAAATAAGAGTTAATGAATAAATTGCAATAGTCAATCTTTTTGTTGTCATACCTCCCAGCTGCAAACCCTCAACTAATTCTTGAAGCATGACAGAAGGATGGCAGCAGATCTCATATCTGGGGTGAGGGAGTAGGATGGATTATTTTTGTGGATTCATTCCTGCCTGCACTTTCTCTGAGTACAACACTGGCTCTGCTGCAAGCAGTGCCAGTATAACCATTGCTTATTGATACCAGCTACGTGATCTTACCACTTATACCGGTACTACTGCACTTTGCATGAATCTTGCTTAAGTGTTTCCAATTCACTTGAGAAAAGGATTAATAAAGTAATGTTAGCATTTTCTTCAAATGATCTGAGAATAGAAACCTTCACAGAAAATGAAAAACAAAAGTAACATATTTGAGACTTCTGAAGGCGTAAAACAGACAACTGTATTTTTCCAGAATTGCTGCATACAGCTGAGTTATCTGTATGGGATAGGAAACAGATTTAAAAACAGACATTTAAAAAAATCCAGATAGGAAAGGTTTTAAGTATTAAAGCCGAAATATGAAAAGTGTAATTCTCTTTCTGAGATCACTAGTTAACAGCTTGCTGTGGTTGGAGCAGCTAACACTGACCTTCTCTATCCTTGGCCTTTTCCCTCTCCCTCTCTCTCTGTAAAGGGGAAACAACTTGTTTACATTTCTTTCTAGAACTGTATTCTCTGTAGAATCACTGTTCTCAGAACTGTTTGTGATCAGTTTGTTATTGATTTTCCCACCAGCCATGTTACTCAAACCCCTCATGGGTAAATTCTCATAGCCTACAAGTCATGAAGGCTTTAAACTTACAGCAGTAAATGTGTATCTCCCTAAAACAGAGTAAGGGGAAATAGATGACTGGTGAGGGATGACCCCCCCACTCACATCATCTCTGTGGTGCCTATGCTCAGGAGCCAAACAAGAGAACAGGATCATCCTGTTTACCCGCCTGGGTAGCATACAGTCTCATTACAGAGCCAGTAGGCATAAAATAGAAGGGCAAAAAGAGGCATCAGCATTGCCATGATTACACTCCAGTTCCTTCATGTTCAAACATTCATGGAGTTTAGTCAGTCTGGTATTCATTGTTTCCATTTCTGCTTTGTCGTTGTATCTCGGTAGAAATCGTTTCTATAGACAGCGATTCTGTTACTTCAGTCATCAGAGAAGCACCATTTGGATAACGAACAATTTCATTTTTTTTTAGTTGGGAGAAGAATAATGGCATTTTTTTCCTGCTGGAATAGTGACTTACAATACTGAAAAAATATTACAGAATATTAAATAATTATAAAACAAGGATAAGCTCCTCTGACTCTTCTTCCTCAGTTACTGGTGCTTATATTCAGAAAATACACACAAGTTATTTCAATATGCTTGAATAAAACTAACCACGTAATAATAATAAAAAAATAATCACTTGCCACTAAAAGAAAAGTATCTGGTTCTCTTTAAGAGAATAAACCCCAAAATATTCTGGTTCTAATGCCAACATCCCCCCAACCCACAGCCTCAGTTACTCAAACTTCTCTGACTGCACCTAACTGACAAAGTTCTTAAAACGAAGCCAGTAGACATTGTGGAGACAACAGAGCACTAAATGCTGTACAACTGTTACTGCAGCTTTGGAAATTATTTTTTCCAGTAACACTGAGAAATTTTATTATGACTAAGTGTAGTAAAATTGCTACATTCACCACAAAAAAATATAAAAACCTACCATCTCATGTTCCATAAAGAGAAGTTTGTGCATGGATTACAGCCCCGGACTGTGGCAGACCAAAACCCTCAGGGCAGCAAGAACAGAAGAAAGGGTGAAAACAAACAGTTTAGGCTTTTCTCCATGCTTTCAAAAGAAAATGTGCTGCTTTTATTGACTGAAACACTGCACAGACAGATTTACTTTACTTAAATGTTCCCACAGATCTGTTTGTGGGGTGTACGTCCGTGCTTACCGCGAAGTCACCAAGAGCTTCAGTCCTCCGTATCTTGTGAAGTGAAAGCTCAGCAGATATGCAGAACAGAAAGAGATCTGTGAACTTTCCCCTTGGTAAGAAAATGCTACAGTAATGGAATATTGAAAATAACTGTGGTTTGGCAAAATCTAAGAGCATGCTGTGATACACACAAGCCAGAATGGGAAGTATCCAATTGGAGATCATGACTAACAAACCCTCGGCAAAGCAATTTCTTAGCCAGTGTATCCTGTCAGTGTGTGCTGAAAAACCTTTATATTTTATTGACAAAATAATATGCATTTAATCCAGGCCTGCCTACAAAGTGAATGTTAACTGTACCGCTAACATCCAGATTTTGACAACATTTACCTAGCTTTAGAGTTGTGCACCAAAAAAAATCCCCAAACTAGAAGGACCTCTATCCAGGTCTCTAGCCTGTCCTCACTGGCAAAGTCTAATAAGCTCCAAGATTACCCAACATCTTCTCTATGCAACTGCTGAGCCCACTGCAGACACAATTTGTGCAACTTCCTTGGAAAAAGTGAGAAATAGACCTTACCTGGTCACGTCTTGCTGATCTTGGCTCACTGAGCTTTTTGGAAGGCACCAGGATGTTTTGCTAAGTGGTGCCTGATTTTTAAAGGCAAAGCTCACTCAAACCAAAGATATTATTTCTTCATCCTGAAGCTTATGCGGCTATCTAAACTACATCATCACTACACTCTGCCTAAAAAGAGCCGTTTTGTAACAGTTATGTGATTTAACTCTGCAAATGCCAAGTTGCAGTGAGGCATGTGGCCTCACTCTCCATGTCTAGGAGAAGGCTGGACTCCTCAGCACCCCTGGAAATGCCTATTAGCACATTCTTCAAACATGCTTTTACACACATATACTAAACTAAGGCTCTATGATGCTCCAGCTGGTGCAGTAACCTAACTATTTCATTTTCAAAGCGTGAAAGGACCCAAGGTATTTTTAAATACTCTGATCTTCCCCCTGCAATTTCAAACACAGTACCTTTTCCACACCAATGAAGAAATAATAAATTAGGAAAAGAGAAAATCAAAGCAGCAAGACAACTGCCTTTACAGTTAATTCCTTTGTGCAAATTTAGACTGGTTTTGCCGCAGGGCCCGTGCGACTCGGTCGGGCTTTGTTTCTGCCTAATAATGCTTCAGGAGCACAATACCGGTTTCCTTTTGACGAGAGAACAGGAAATAAATTAGGCGCGTTTAGACAGCGCTACCCCGGAGGCGCCGTGCTGCGGGGCCCCGCCGCAGCCGCCCCAGGCTGCCCTCGCCCCGGGTACCCCACTGAGCTCCACCCGCCACCACGTTATCATCCCCCCCTCCGCCGGAGGGCTGGGGCGGGTGACGGGACTGCCGCAAGGCCGCAGCTCACCCCGTCCTCGCCGCCCCCGTGCCCCCCCGCGCCGCTGGCGGGGCCGGGGCCGGGGCCGGAGGCGGTGCCTGCTCCGCAGGGCAGGCGGAAGGAAAGGGCCGGCGGCAGCCGGAGGCGAGTCGGGGCGCTACCGGGCCGAGCTCCGGACGATCAACAGTGCAGCTGTGCCGCGCTTCGGGGAACCCGCTGTGAACCTGAGGCCGAGGGCCGGGGAAACCGCGCTGCTGGGGCCGGGGCCAGGCCCTGACCGAGCGGCGGGGGCCGGGGCGCGGGCAGCCGGGCCGCTGCCGGAGCCGCCCCGCGCGGCGCAGCCAATGGTGGTCGGCGGGGCGGGCTGCGCGGCGCCGGGCTGCGCTGTGCTACGCGCCGCGCTTTGAAGGCTCCCGTCGCCCCTGGGAGGCAGGGCTCATTCGGCATCTGTCACGGCACGGGCGGGTGGCGGGCAGCAGAGGACGCCGGCAGCCCGATGAAGACCCGGCGGGGCCGACATTCCCGCTGGGCGTGAGCCGCCCCCCGTAGGACCGGCGCGGAGGGGTGTCTGCGGCGGGGCAGGATGACCCACATGCTGCATGCGGCGGCCCGGCGGGTGCAATGGGGCAGGACCAGCGCTGCGAAGAGGGCTGCGTGCCTGGTGGCTGCAGCGTATGGGCTCAGGGTCCTCTACCCCATCATCCGCCGGCGCATGAAGCGGGCGAGCTGCGAGAGCGGCCCACAGGATGCCGGCCGGGCTGAAACGGGCCGGGAGGTGCCGCACCGCTCCGGCAGCCGGGAGAAAGCGTCCCCGGCAGTGGACGCAGAATTCTTCCAGCAGCTGCTGGAACTTCGCAAGCTGTTTTTCCCAAAGCTGGTGAGCTCCGAGCTGGGCTTGCTCTGCCTCCACTCGGTCGCTCTGGTTTCCAGGACCTTCCTCTCCATCTATGTGGCCGCCCTCGATGGGAAGATCGTGAAGAGCATTGTGGAAAAAAAGCCCAGGAGCTTTGTCTTCAAGTTAATCAAATGGCTGATGATTGCAATCCCAGCCACTTTCGTGAACAGCGCCATACGGTACCTGGAGTGCAAGCTGGCCCTTGCCTTCCGCACGCGCCTAGTGGATCACGCCTATGAGACCTACTTTGCCAACCAGACTTACTACAGAGTGATCAGCATGGATGGGCGGCTGGCCAACCCTGACCAGTCCCTCACCGAGGACATCATGATGTTCTCACAGTCCGTGGCACATCTCTACTCCAACCTCACCAAGCCCATCCTGGACGTTGTGCTCACCTCCTACACCCTCATCCGCACAGCGCGGTCCCGGGGGGCTAACCCCATTGGGCCCACAGTCCTGGCCGGGCTTGTCGTCTATGCTACGGCCCGTGTGCTCAAAGCCTGCTCGCCCAAGTTTGGTAAGCTGGTGGCTGAGGAGGCTCACAAGAAGGGCTATCTGCGCTTCATGCATTCACGCATCATTGCCAACGTGGAAGAGATTGCCTTTTACCGAGGGCACAAGGTAAGGAGAGAGCTAGGAGGATATTTGGGTTAGTCCTGCAGTGCTGGAGCTGGCCTGTGCTTCCTCTGCTGCCCTCCCCAAGCACTTTGGGCCCCTCTGACATTTAAACCTGTTTACAGCAAGCACTTCCCATTTCTCAGGAAAATGCTGTCTCACAGGCGGTATCTGGGGGGAGCAGACCATAGTTCCCTTGTGCTCTGACAGTGTTCCTGTTTTGCAGCTGTATCTTTTTCTTTTCTAGAGAGCTAATCTCAGTTGTTTTTCCTCACCCAGTCCATTCTGCTTAACTTTTCCAGGCTTTGTTGTTTTAGTTTTTTTCACCCATGTTTATGAACTACCAGATTTAATGCTTCAGAAATAGCAACCAGGGCACACCAGAAAATCTAGGGGAAAACTCGGTGATAGTACAGGGAGCACTACAACCTTTGGCACTCTTCTTCATAGCTAAGCAAAGATGCAGTCATCAGAGTCCTAAAATAGCTTAAGTACAGTACTCTAGCAGTCACAGTTACATAAACTAATAGCTTGTTTTAAAGCTGCCTTATTAAGGAACTCTTCATATTTTTATTAGAAGTTAATTTTGGCTGTAACACCTTTCAAACACGATTTAGAAAACCAAGTTGTTTCATGTAAGGTGAAAATGGAAGCTGGAAAGCAGCCTGAAGAATTACTCTTTTAGTCCAAGCAGTGGTTATATAATGTAAATGGTTTATTGGTAGAAGCAGTTGTTCTCAAAAGCTGCCTATAGTCATTTTTAAAGTGCAGCTAAATTGAACATTTTTTTCTCCCAAATCCTACATATACTGGCTTGAAGTGAATGCAGGATATCATAGTGGCTTGCATCTGTCTTTGACTTGTTAAACGTCTTGGGATAGTTCTCTCTTCCTCCAGACTGCCTACAAAAACAAGCAGTGTTGCACTTCAGGAATCAACTCTGCAGCTTTGAGTCATTGGAGATAATTGATCCCCAAATGCTTTCCAATATGAGTCTCATTTGCTGTGAAACTCAACAGCTGCAGCTTTTTTAAAAGGATGTTGGAATCAATCTTATTTTGGTTGTTAGAATCAGCTGTTGTGACTGTCTTATATGGCATTCTTGTGTATATGTCAGAGATCTTAAAAGAGCTGAAAACCTGCCAGTATTCTATCAAGGAACAATGGCCTAAGTAAGAAGCAGATCCACTGACTTCCATAAAGCTGTTGCACTTTTGCTGTGAGACTGCAGCATTGTCAAAATAGCAGATGTGGCTCAGAAGTCTCAGCTCTGGGTACCCAATTATTTCCTGCAGTGTGTGAACGTGTCTTGTATGACGTGCATCTTACTTGTATTTTATCAATTGCTCTGTTTTGTTTTAACTGTAGGTAGAAATGAAACAACTGCAAAAAAGCTACAAAGCTTTGGCTGATCAAATGAATCTCATTTTGTCCAAACGTTTATGGTACATCATGTTAGAGCAGTTCCTGATGAAGTATGTTTGGAGTAGCTGTGGTATGATTATGGTCGCTGTGCCCATCATCACCGCAACAGGATTTGCAGATGGCGGTAATACCATTTTTCACTTAATTTCTAAATGTTTCTTTAAATTTACATCCACAAAAGACTTTATTTCCCCTGAATGCTATTCATATTTATTTATTTTTCACAGACTTTGTTACAGTGTCCATGTCTTGTGTGTAACTTTCAAGCACAGCAAGTCAGCTGAGGAAAGAGCCACACAAAAGATCCAATTTTGAGCATAAACCTGATAAACAGCATGAATTCAGGACTTAAAAGATCCTCATGTCATATGAGATTGTGATAATTGCAGGTTCTTTTTACTAGCCACTGTTGAGATGGCAGGCTGATTTTTGCAGCATCTCCTGCTACCTTGTAAAATGATACTGTTAACTTCCCTGTACTGCTTACCTCCTTCTTCCATAAACCATAGTGTAATTATAAATAATTATTCTCTTTAAGTGTTGAGCTGTTAGGAACCGCTGTTTTTCCCTGACTTGCTGGGAGAAGAGAAAGCGATATTCAGATTCCAGGCTTGGATGGTATGATCTTTGACATCCTATCACAATTTTCCAGGAAGTGAAACGAGGATCAAGTAGTGTTGTTATTGCAGATGCTATATATAAAAATGAGAGAGAGAGAGCAGAAATAAAGGTAATTAAGGAGGCGTAGTGAAAGTAAGTGGGGAAGTTTGCCTCAACAGGCTTCCTTATGCCCAATTACAACCATACAATATGTTACAAATTCTATACAATTCTTTAAGCATGGATCCTACAATGTGTGTAGAAGGCTCATTTCTAAGTTATAGAATCATAGAATAGTTAGGGTTGGAAAGGACCTTAAGATCATTTAGTTCCACCCCCACTGCCGTTGGCAGGGACACCTCCCACTAAACCATGCCACCAAGGCTATGTCCAACCTGGCCTTGAACACCTCCAGCAATGGAGCATTCACAACTTCCCTGGGCAACCCATTCCAGTGCCTCACCACCCTCACAGCAAAGAATTTCTTCCTTATATCCAATCTAAACTTCCCCTGTTTAAGTTTGAACCCGTTATCCCTTGTCCTATCACCATAGTCCCTAACGAAGAGTCCCTCCCCAGCATCCCTATAGGCCCCCTTCAGATACTGGAAGGCTGCTATGAGGTCTCCACATAGCCTTCTCTTCTCCAGGCTGAACAGACCCAACTTTCTCAGCTTGTCTTCGTACGGGAGGTGCTCCAGTCCCCTGATCATCCTTGTGGCCCTCCTCTGGACTTGTTCCAACAGTTCCATGTCCTTTTTGTGTTGAGGACACCAGAACTGCACACAAGACTCCAAGTGAGGTCTCACAAGAGCAGAGGAGAGGGGCAGGATCACCTCCCTCAACCTGCTGGTCACACTTCTCTTGATGCAGCCCAGGATACGGTTGGTTTTCTGGGCTGTGAGTGCACACTGCCGGCTCATGATCATTTTCTCATTGACCAACACCCCCAAGTCCTTCTTTGCAGGCCTGCTCTGAATCTCTTCTCTGCCCAGCTTGGAGCTGTGCCTGGGATTGCTCCCACCCAGGTGTAGGACCTTGCACTTGGCATGGTTAAACTTCATCAGGTTGGCATCAGCCCACCCCACAAGCGTGTCAAGGTCCCTCTGGATGGCATATATTTAATCAGCAAAAAGTGAGTTCTTTTCCGTGCAGATCTTGTTAGTTATATTCCAAATCAGGGTTGTCCTGATGGACAAGCTTGGTTTGATCTGTAGGATGACACCCGGCAGCCGCCATGTGGTTTAGCTTACCTGCTATTGTGTTGGTACATGAGTGGTGTTCAGCTATCTGAGCCGCTGCCCAGCACATGGATCGGGAGAGTACTGTATCGGAGCCCTGGCTGGCTTCCTGGTAACAGCTTAAAAGTAGGAGGTCCTATTCCAAACAGAAGAGTTTGTACAAGGCCATTTCACCATATCAGGAGGTCCTATTCCAAACAGAAGAGCTTATACAAAGACATTTCACCTCACTGTGAAGGTTATCAGCACGACAGAAAAAGTGATAAGAGTCTTTCTGCTAAGACAGGAATGAGTACAGTCACGTAAAAGATCGTTTAACCATAACTGTAAATATCTTCTTGGTATTACAGCATGAATTAGAAAAAAGATGTGTATTCATGCTAAGCTAAATAACATTTCTGTTACTCATGCGTATTCTTTTGAGAAATACTTTTCAAATGTGGGAGAAAAGTAAGACGCAGCGATGGCAGAAGAATGCTTGCCACCAGAAACCTAAACTGTTAAAGCAGGGGGATTATTATAGAGTCCTGAGGCATGGATCACAAACATAATGCTGAAAAGTCAACATTGTCAAGACCAGTTCAAAGTATAACAGGTATTCAAAGAATCCAGCAGACCTGAACTTACTGTTGGCCTGAATGGGAAAACAGTGCTTTGTGCCTCAGTAGGTCAGATGCAAGTATGTTCATATCTGAAGGAAGAGGTGGTGGATTTATTACTTTAGGATAAATCACCAGAATCAGGAATATGCAAAAAACTGTTACCATGCCTGGAGATAAAAGGTGTAAAGCAATAGGTTTTGTACATTTCTTCAGAGAAAAAAAAAGAATAATCCTGCAATAAAAAGAAATGACAGTGATATTTCTGAGTGAAATTTGCTAATTCTGTTATGTATTTCAGGGAAGAAATTAACTAGCAAGGCCAAGATTCACATTTGATAGCATTTCTCATTCTTGTTTTATTAAACCATTGGTGTCTCTCATCACTTTGTGGAAAGCAACTATTTTTGGAAGCAAGACTGATTTCTCTAGACACAGTGAACACTTATCTTTGTTTATAAAACAAGTTTGACTATCAATTACATAAATGAAGATGAAAAGGGAAATATTAGATTCTGTATGAGATGGAGACAGTCTGTCTGCCCTGTTAGAATGCAGCACTTCTTCAAACACAGGAGGCCAGCCTTATGAAATATGTTTTGGACAAGTTAAAGAAAAGTAATCTTGGTGGAGTAGGCATATAATATAAGAGCTCGTGTTTTGGAACAGTGGAATCCTCATAAATTCTATGTAATTTTAATTTTTCAAATACCCCTAAAATGGCTGAGGAAGTAGTTGTAGAGTTGGCTAAACACTTGCTAGATGAGCTAGCCTGGGTGCTGGAAGCAGCCCTCAGTAAATTCTGCATTTACATACAGGAGGAATGCTGCTTTAGTGTAGTTAAACCATCCCTGATTCCTAAAGGATTTAACTGTAGTGGTTCATCAAAAGATGCAACCATTGAAAGATCAGCAAAACCTGCTTCTCTGAGAAGTAATAAACAAGTTTGAATTTGGTTTTTACTAATGAATTACCTGAATTCTCTCTATTCCCTATCTTTATTCTTCTTGGATTGGAAATGTTTTTTTTTAAATAAGTGAGAACTACACAAGCAAGAATTTTGTAATCTCTTTGCAAAAGGCTTTCTGTCTTTTCTTGTTTTGTTTTATAACTCGTGCCTCTCATGTCTAGGGTGGCTAGATTGCATGCAAGCAGTTGACAGTGTACTGATGTAGAGTCAACTCATTAAAATTGTTGTAAAAAACCTCATATGAGGCCAGAAAGAGTAACATGATGTAAGAATTTTATTTAAAAAAAAAAAAAAAGCTTTTCCCAAATTATCCATAGTATAGTTCAGCTATTCAGATGTAATTATGTAACGCTACCTTTATGGGTGTGTAACTGAAAACAGTATAGCATTTAGATTTAAATAATAAAGACAGATACATCTGGCTTTGGTAGTGCATGTAGATTTCTAGACAACAGATTTCTAGAATCTAATCTTTTCAGGGAGTTGAGACAGTCACTCACCAAATAAAAAAGTACTGTTTGCTGTACTCTTGCAATGCTTGATCTAACCCATAAAATTTACAATTGCTTTACACCTGCAGGGAATTCCTCGTAGATTTTCTTAACCATCAGCACTGTGCAAACATCACAGAGGATGTTAATATTTAATAATACAGGAGCTGCAACACTGGATCCACCTATTACCTTGCCTAGCCTGGTGCCTAACAGCAACTTAGTGTGAAAAAAACCTCAAAAGCTTAAAAAACCTTTACAAACTTCAGGAAAAAAAAAAAATATCCAGACCCTGTTCTGCAACAGACTTGGGCAATATGTAAAGATATCTCTGAAGTCATGGGATGCAGAAGACCCTTGGAACCTTTCATTCTAAATATTGCATGTGAAAAGTCTAAGAGTTGTTTACCTCACATTGTTTTCTTTGTTTTTGTAGATGCAATTATTAAGACTTAAACAACCTTCAGTCTTAAAATATTCAGCCACTTATTTTTAAATCTGGATTACTTCAAGAAGCAAACCTTGCAAGTTGACTGTTGTATAAATCTGTAGGTCACATGGTAGCAAGAGTACACATATATATGTTAAATGAAAGTGTATTTATTTCACATGTATCTTTTATAATTTCTGTTCTTTTCTGCTTCTCTGATGCTGCTGACATGTTCTTATGGAACAGCTCCTTTCTTTAAAACAGGAGTTTTCTTGCTAGTAGGACACAATGTCATAAACCATCATAACTTTGTTCTGGGGTCAGATGAGAAGAGGAACTGTGTTGTGGGAGAGAGGTATCCCACTTAAACCATGCCTTTGATAATAAAAGAGCTTATTGCTTGTTATAGAAATATAATCATGTTGCCAAATTTCCATCAGTATGAGTGTTTCCTTTTAGATGAAGTCAATAAATAAGTAAGGCTGAAAATGAGTAATGGCAAAAACAGTCAAAATTATATTAAAAATCTTCTTTAGATCATTGCTTAGGTTTCACTTTTTTCTTATTTTGAAAAATTCAGGTTGAATAATGATATATTGAAAAGAAAATTATCTAGGTAGACAAATGTTATAAAAGGATCAGATGTTTTGCATAAGAAGATGAGTTGCACATCCTCCCACTAATTCTTTGTAACTAAGCTATCTATGCTAGTTACATTCACCAGTTCTTTTTGAAAGGTTGTCTTTGTAGAGATAACCTTTTCTTAATTGAAAAGCTGCTGTATACTGGCTCACATTCGAATCATAATTTAATTTGTAGAGATAATTTTAAAATGAATATTTTAACAGAAAACTTTTTTTACTTTCAGAATTGGAAGATGGCCAGAAACAGGCCATGGTTAGTGAAAGAACAGAAGCTTTTACTACATCCCGAAACCTGCTGGTCTCTGCAGCAGATGCTATTGAAAGAATCATGTCTTCATACAAAGAGGTACTGTACAACTGTCAGACATGAAAGAGAAGAGAAAAAAAAGTAAAAAAGAATTTACATTTAATATAGAATGTAAAATAACCCAATAGATTTTGCTGGTTTTAAAGGCAAATTCCATTGCAATTAAATCCATGGAGGTCTTTGAACTGATAGTTTGATCTTTAGAGCTAAGTTGACAAAAAGTCTAAAGTGCACAGCTGCCAGCATGGTGCAACATGTAGGTATCATTTTTAATACCTGTGTTCAGATGCCATCAGAGAGCAATAGAATTTCCTGGAATGTGAATGATAAAGGTTCAAATTCCTCCTCTGTTTGGAGCGCAGACCTGAATTCAGACTTTCTGCCTACAGTGTTTGGGTAATCTTCTGTTGGAAGTGTCGCAGAATCACAGAATGGTTTGGGTTGGAAGGGGCCGTTAAATATCACCTCGTTCCAAACCTCTCTGCAATGAGCAGGGATATCTTCCACTAGATGAGGTTGCTCAGCCTGGTCCAACCTGACCTTGAATGTTACCACAGATAGGGCATCTACCACCTCTCTGGGCAGCCTGTTCCAGTCATGTTTTGTATGAAACAAAAAGAGGATTGAATACTTATTTCTGGCCATCTAAACTATAGGGCCTGTTCAGTATCCTGTGAACCTGTTAAACTGTAAGGAATTTTGGAAAGTAGAGAAATTTCAGCAAAAAAATAAAATCCACCTTGGGACAGCAAATAGTCTGTAAGTACAAGAGGTTAATCTGGAACATCAGAGATGTTGTTTCAGGCCCTTACCCAAACGGCAGTAATGCTGGGCTTTCATCTGTGGCCTCTCCTGGAGGTTTCTCTCTGTGCTGGCTGTTAAGCAAAAGCAAAGTAAGGCAGTGCTGCTATTCTCCTCAGCATTTCCTTCTGAATCTTGTTTATGCATTTGTTATTTGGTTTATGCTTGTCCCTTTGGTGGTGACTCCTTTTTCAAGTGCAGTGCAAGGAGGCACACATTAGCTTAGGCAGCTAATCAAAAACTATGGATTCTGTTACTTGGAGTCCAGCCATGATAGCTACAACTTTGTAAATTAGAGGAGGACTGGTAGTTTGGCACCTTCAGATGTGGACTCTCACAAACCCAGAGTCTTTTTTTTTTCAAGGAGTTCTAATGGACTGTAATTTAGACCTATGCTTATTTAGCTGTTCCCCTGCTTGGCCTCTGCTCTTAAGATACTGCCAGATAACCTATTATATAGTGATGTAATTTCTGTTTTATTTTCAACATTGAAGTAATTTATATAATATACATGAGGACTTGCAAACATTGTGGTTTTATTTTTGGAAACAAAAATACCCACAAAGAAGTAGAAACAACTGAACAAATTCACTTTGTGAGATGTAAAATCACATAGTGAGATTTTAATCCAGACAGCATGAGATCAAAGACCAGTTCTGTGAATTTCCACCTGTATTTTACATGTATACTTCTGTTCAAGGGACACTGTGGTACTTTTGTCACACTGTCATTCATATTTCTTGATTCAGGCAGTTTCCAAAGGTCAGTGTACTTCAGTCCACTTCATATGGGAGTGAATTTCCAGTTCTTGCTCACCTGACCCACCAAAGCAGCCTTCTTCCAGTCAGTGTAGTTCAGCATGTAGATGAGGTGGGCTCAATTTTTCTTTGCAGGTGGTAGTATTTAGTGTTTTGACAAAGGGAGTTTGTAGGGTCATGGTTTAGAAACTTATTACAAGTTATGTTTCTTCTGGGGCGCAGTGGTACACATTTTGTCTGTCACATGCAGGATTCTGTCCATCAAATGCTAATGCTGATGCTGTGCAAAGGACTCAGTCCTAGCGTGAGCTCCTGCTGAAATTGGTAGGAAGACTCCAGCGTGGAGAATGATGTTACAGCTCCTGTGTGCTACCTACTACCTTAAGTGGTGTTAGCTCAATACTTTTCACAGATGTTAATGCAATTACCTATAGTGGAAAACAGTGTATAGCTGATGAAGTTGAAGCATTGAGTGGCCAACCTTTTTTTAACTGAGTTTTTCAATATGTTTCATATTTGTTAAACTCCAGTGGCGTGATGACCATGTGGTCAGAACCAGCGCTCACTTCTGAATCTGGCACAACTAGTGAAATTTATTTAGGATTTTATATTGGAATTAAGTATGCCATCACAGGTGAACTCAGTCATGAGCTGTATGTGTTTAACCACAGCAATGTAATGATTTTGTAATCTTACACTCATTTTCTTGCTCCTCTTGTCTTGCTGTCTGCATTTAGTGTAAAAATTCGTCCTTTAAAAAACATCTAATAATACATGATAAAAATAATAATAAACACATAATAATGCATAATAAATAAGATACCTGGGTTTAATACTTTCCTGCTAGCTGATGGAGGCAGTTCTCTGGGAACTCTTGATGGTGTCACTGCCCATGAATAGGAAGTTATCAGGTCCAGAGTTCTCTTGTTTCTGTCTTTACCAAGTGGAAGTTGTGGCAAAAGGACCAAAAAATAAAGGGAAGAAAGCTTTTTAAGAGACTTTACCTTCTTAAAAATGCCCTGTTCTAATCTGAAGTCTCAGATGTAGCTTGAGTACTCTAGCACGCAGTTGACTGAAAAGTAACTTCTTTTTTATACCGTATTTTAGATTAGGATGTTCTGGTATGACCTGCTTTACACAGAGAAGCACACCTTTCTCACAGAAGGTTTCATGAATACAGGGAAGTAAACAAGTAATTATAGATGCCATTTTTTATTCTATGGACCTTTATTTTTCTGGGAAATGCAGAGATTTGTTTTTATCGTGTATGATAGGCTCTCTGTTTTCACATATGCTAACAGCTATTCTCTGCTTGTTGAAGTCTCTACTGATCCATGGAAAAGGCCAGCCCCTGCAACCTCCTCATTTACTAGAGTTATCATAGCTTACATGGGCTGAAATCCTCCCCTTTAAACTGTCTCTGTCTGCAGGCTGGCAGGAGCTGTGGGTAGCAAATGGGTTAACACAGAATTTCAAGGAATGAAAATTAATAGGTGTCCAAAGATGTATCATTGATCATTCCAGAATAGCATTTGAGAATTGTCAACACAGAATAGCTAGGAATGTTTTTCATGAATCTTTGGCCAAAAATTTAATTTCCAGAATTTGTGAAGTATAACTGAAATGAGGCATTTGCATTTGCTCTTTCTCAGGTTACTGAGCTAGCAGGCTACACTGCCCGTGTCTACAACATGTTTTCAGTCTTTGATGAGGTGAAGAGAGGCATCTACAGGAGAAATGCTGTTATTCAAGAGTCTGAAAACAACAGCAAGAATGAAGATAAAGCAGAATTACACATTGAAGGGCCCTTAGAAATCAAAGGTAATTAATTCATATTTGTGTGCATTTTCCTGTGTGTGGGGCTGGTGCAGTGGGACAGGAGGTGAACAGAGGTTTTGTTTCTATAGCAAATCAGCCTCCCACCCCAGAGACCATGTTGCCTTCCATTTTAACCTCCTGGTATTTTGTAACTGTGTTTATGTAGTGCTTCTCTAATACACAAAATTGCTCAAGTGTTTTCTGTAAATCTTTCAGTGAAAAAGGCGTTTCAACTATACTGTAATTGGTGGTGATATTATTCTTGCATGGACAGTGCCTGCTTTCCTCAGACACCTCTTTTTTTCAGAAAGTGAGACTAAGATCTTCGTCTTCAAACACCTCATTACTTCGGGGTAGGAGGGAAAGGCACATTGGTTCAGTAGTTTCTGACAAAAATACAACTTTGTTTTCAGTGACTAAAAATCAGCCAGGGCTCATTTTTTCATAATTAAGTGGGAATTTTCAACTGCAAATGAAAGTCTAACAACTTTACACTTCCCCATACCACTCAAATGATCTGATTAATACATACCTTATCCTTGCTGTCCCTGTCCTGTATCTTTCTGATGCTATCATTTGTCTCCACCCTCCCCAAAGCATTTTCTGTGTACATCCATTTCTTATTGTGCTCCATTATGTGTCACCTCTGTCTTCCTTTTGTGTCCAGCTTCAATGTGAAGTACTTAAAGGCAGCTTTTGCAGTGGGCTTTTTCTAATTTTCCCAACAGATCCCTTCTGCTTCTTCCCTCTGTGGTTTTGAAAAACCTCATTCCCTCCTTTTGGCTTCTGAAAACTTAAACCTCAGTAGAGTTGAAGGCACCAAAGTGCTCTTTATGAAATAACTTTTTTTAGCAATTTCAACTGTGCTGCCCTTCAGTTTAGATTTCTCAAAGGTTCTTCATAACAAACAGTCTGATTGCAGCATGGTGGTTAGCTGTGGAAATAGCTGATGTCTTAATCTTGTAGATCTTGGTAATATTTGGCTGACATTAAAAGAAATGGCATTTTATAGCTGTTACATTTGTCTTGTACAAGAAACAAAGTTTGTGGTTCCTGGAGCAACAAATCAATCTGGGGGCTCTTTTTAGATACGCTTGCATATCTGAACTGTATTTGACTTGAAAGCAAAACCCAATACAGTTCAGCTATGTAAGCATGCTGTTCACGTTCCCTTTGGGTCTAGTATACATATACCCCATTCCTTTTCTCTTTGCAGCCTTTTCCCATGACTTGATTCTACTACAGTCACTCATTTCATTCAGCCTGAATTCCTTCTAAGTTGTGGTGACTAGCATTTGTTCCTGAGTGGCTGTAGGCTCTCAGAGGCAGCCAGCCAAGCTCAAGCATTGTGCACATGGACTTAAGTAGAATTTAGGCCAGATGAATCTAGGCCACAGGCTGCACATTTTCTGTGACAAGTTCCATTGTCTTTTGGTCTTGATACTTGAGAAATCCCTGCAAAGTGGATTTGTATGTGGATAAAAGTACACATGCTCACATATGTGTATGTGTCCACATTGTTAGAAAATAAAAATCTTAATATTCAGCTTCCCCAAAGGCTCTTTGAACACATACTACTTACTTGCTTTTGGATCATTGTCATGGTGCTGAAACCGGGACAATATCCAATATAAGTTTATGTAACTGAGGGATATTTGTTTTGTGCCTTCAATTTACTGCTGTCAATAATAGCATTATGAATATATGAAAACTAGAATATTTTTAACAGATAATATTGTTGAGGTGGGCTGATGCCAACCTGATGAAATTTAACCATGAGAAGTGCAAGGTCCTGCACGTGGGTCGGAGCAATCCCAGGCACAGCTCCAGGTTGGGCAGAGAAGAGATTCAGAGCAGCCCTGCAGAGAAGGGCTTGGGGGTGTTGGTCAATGAGAAAATGAACATGAGCCAGCAGTGTGTGCTTGCAGCCCAGAAAGCCAACTGTGTCCTGGGCTGCATCAAAGGGAGCATGATCAGCAGGTCAAGGGAGGTGATCCTGCCCCTCTCCTCTGCTCTTGTGAGACCTCACTTGGAGTATTGTGTGCAGTTCTGGTGTCCTCAACACAAAAAGGACAGGGAACTGTTGGAACAAGTGCAGAGGAGGGCCAGGAGGATGATGAGGGGACTGGAGCACCTCCCATATGAAGACAGGCTGAGAAAGTTGGGTCTGTTCAGCCTGGAGAAGGGAAGGCTGAGTGGAGACCTCCTAGCAGCCTTCCAGTATCTGAAGGGGGCCTAGAGGGATGCTGGGGAGGGACTCTTCATTAGGGACTGTGGTGATAGGACAAGGGATAACGGGTTCAAACTTAAACAGGGGAAGTTAAGATTGGATATGAGGAAGAAATTCTTTACTGTGAGGGTGGTGAGGCACTGGAATGGGTTGCCCAGGGAAGTTGTGAATGCTCCTCCATTGCTGGCGGTGTTCAAGGCCAGGTTGGACATAGCCTTGGGTGGCATGGTTTAGTGTGAGATGTCCCTGCCCCTGGCGGGGGTGTTGAAACTAGATGATCTTAAGGTCCTTTCCAACCCTGACTATTCTATGATTCTATGATTGCCTTTTACATGGTGTATCCAATAATGCCAAATTTTAAAGTTGAAATAGAATTTTGTACATCTTGTACAAATACTGCCAAATTGTATTTCTGATTACACATAAATATGCTTTAAAAGCATTCAAACACTGAAGTTAGGAAATGAGAATTAAGTTTACCTAATACTTACTTAGCTTAATATTTTTTCTCATAGATTTATTTTAACTTGAATTTCTGCACTGTATCCAAATATTTTTTTTAACAGCAAAACTGTCTTGTTCCCCGTAGTCTCATGTTGGACACCACAGAACTGTTTTAAATAAAACTTGATTTAGGAATAAAGGAATGCTTGGGCTCATACATGGCACAGAAATTTCTGCCAGGTTGTTACAGTTTGGCAAAGTCAGAAGCAATTGGATAGTGAGCCTTTTAATGGAAAATGTAAAACTAGCCTTAACTGAAGGAAATGCTACCATATCCTTTTGTAATAAACTCAACTTTTCCTTAGCTCCATTTTCTTTGTTCAGATTAATCTAAGTTATAAAAGAAGCAGCCTTCTAGTACAAAGAGAAATCTCTTTCCTTTGCATCTTCTCTGTAAAGGTAATTTCTGATACTCATCTAGGAGCCTGGCTGTTTGGTTTCTCTTAGAAAAGCCCATTAACAGGCAAAGAGTTGGCTTCATTTTTTTTTTCTGTTCCAGAAGAATTTATTTCAAAGTCCTTATGTTACAGAGTATCCAAATGTCTGCTGGAGATTGTGCATTTAAATTGGCCAGAAATCCAAGTAGTAAGTGTAGCTACTGCAGTGAAATGTTATATGGGTTTCCGCAAATACTTACCAGACACATTTACAGTGTCTGTGGCTTCAAAAAGACATGGAAGTGAGCCATTAAATGTTTTCGCCTTTGCTCTTGTTGCTGCAGGAGGCTGAGCTGGGCCCTGAGTTTGAGAACTGCTAGTAAAAGTAGATTCCATTTTCTAATTAAATCCTCAAGAGAAAGTAAACTGGTCTGCCTGTGGCTAGGCTGTCCTTGAACTTTTTTACTGGTTGATATTAACTATCTATTAAAACCTAGATACAGCCAATACAGGTAGATGGTGAATAAGTATGTCTTTGTATTTATGATGCACACTGTGCATTATATTTTGGTCAAATTCAGAATCCATTGCACACTCTTGGCTACTGCTGGCAGTGTCTTTCTGACTAGCTGAGATTTATTATCCAGATTTTCCACTAGGGGAACCTGAAGCACGTGAAAGAGTGGCTTGAAACTCATCAAGTTATACTTCTCAGCCATGCGCTGAGACTGTCACATATTGTTGCTTAATGAAGGGTTTCACAAACTATTTTTTTTATCCTTTCTAGGGCAAGTTATTGATGTTGATCATGGCATTATTTGTGAAAATGTTCCTATTATTACTCCGAATGGCGATGTGGTGGTTTCCAGGCTGAACTTCAAAGTAAGATGATATGCAGGAATCTTCTGATTGTTGCCATCACATTAACATAAACAGCCCAGAATTCATGTACCTTATGTTAAGTACTTGGAGAAGCATATGGATAGAAGGGCAAGTCCAGAAAGGTAGGCATAGTAGCTCAACAGAGGCAGACATATGTAGTTTATCCTCCTCAAAGAAAGAGAAGAGAGGACTTCTGGTGCTGTGGCCAAGGAAAACCAACCTGAGATTTTCAAAGGTGCATATGGGAGTCTGCATCCATCTATTCTTAATTTCAATGAAATTTGGATGCTTTACTCACACAGGCTCCTTTAAAAGTTTGCATTCACAGCACTGGTGAAAAAAAAATGGATCTGTAGTTTTGCTTCATCACCACAAAGAGCAGTACTAACTAACAGTTGACAGCATAGTTCACAAGCCTAACTGTGGAGTCTTTACTCACTAAAAACTTGCGTTGTTTTTAAAAAGCTATTCTAGATACCACTTGGTACCTGCTCAGAATTTTGCTGGATCACCTTTACTGAATTACTCACATATATATCCTAATCTTATGTATCAGTGCAGATGATATCATTCTGAAAAAGAGTTGGAGTTATCGCAACACTAACACGAGTAATTCCAGCTGGTCCCTTAATTTAGCTAAAGCAGAGTGTTCCTCTTGCCCCCTCTGTTGGTATAGGAGTTAGCAACCAGGAGGACAGGGTCCTAGCTCTGGCAAAACTTGCAGTGGCTTCAGTGAGGGATTTCAGATTTTTAAAGTTACAACTGTATGGTCAAAGAGGCAGAAATATTTATTAATTTTGCTCAAGGAACAAAACCAACAGAAAATGTAACAGTCAATATACTTACGTAAAGCATGGACAATGAGATTGTGATTTTGCATAAATATACACTCATATATACACAGGGTAGTATTCCAATGAGTGAAAACAAGTGCATTGCAGCCAAAAAAATACTTGTGATTAAGCAGGAAAGGGCAAAGTGAAGAAAATTTTCTGAGTAGTTTGATTTGGCTCCCATTGCTAAATTAATGGCACTGATGGGGATAGCATGCTTTGTATGCTGTTAACACCCTTGGACCTAATCTGCGTTAGAATATTTGATTCTGACTGTGGTGTATTGACATTGTGATATAATCAGTGTAGTTTATAGAAATACTCAGACATTATAGAAATGATTTTCATTATTTCAGCCCACATGTTATGCCACTGTTTCCAGAATAGCTGCATAAATATGTACAGGTAATTAATGAAATGGGTTGATAATTTGATGCAAATGCTCATGTAACTCCCTCTGGGGGTCTTAAACTACCTTGTGCCACATACACAGCATAGTAACATCTTTGTGTTTTCATTGCTATTGTAGGTTGAGGAGGGGATGAACCTTTTAATCACTGGACCCAATGGCTGTGGAAAGAGTTCGCTCTTCAGAATTTTAAGTGGTCTGTGGCCTGTGTATGGAGGAGTTCTCTACAAACCCCCTCCGCAGCACATGTTTTATATACCACAAAGGTATGTGTTTTGCTCAAGGTGATATTTTTTGATTATATGAATTTTGACCCTGCTTCTCTCATTTTCCATCTGTAATATGTACAGCCAAGTTAAAAGGTATTAAGCACAACCTCAGGTGTGTGGAGAGTGCTAAAGAAAAAATACTTTCTTTACATCCCCTGATCCAATCTTCAGTCATTGGGAAGGGCTTGCTCACAGTTGAGGTGGAGCCTATGCTTCCCTGATGAGTGATTGGGATCATGGGGACAGACCAGAATCTGATAGAAATTTTAAGTAGAGGTAATAGATCTTTATTCTGACTTCACTTTAAAACCAAAAATCAAAACAGGTGAGAGTGCTTTCATTCCTAAATGTTGAATTATTCAAAATAATTTTCAGAACTTCAATTTTTACACTACAAGACCAAAATCTAATTCAATATTAATTACAAATTGCCATTTTAATAATGTGTCCTCTTTTCACTAAGGGAAGCATGGCTTTTTTGTGCTTCGTTTGTATTCTGACCTGCTGTTGGAATATCAGAACATCATTTAGTGCAATTGATTCTGGAGTATCTCCTTAGAGACTTCTAACTAGGTTGTTTTGCAAAAGCAAATTCAAACACTGAGAATCTTTGATTGCTTTCTGTAGTTCATTGCATCCCATGGGCAAAAGAAATGTTTATGGTACAGTTTGTAGTCTTGTTTAAAAAGTACAAGCTATTAAGCTGAATGGAAAACATTAACTGATGAGTAGATTTTCCTTGCTACAGTTGAAGGTAATACAGGATATTTATCTGTAATCTTTTCAAATATATGTGTAATTTATGGCTAGCCATTGTCATTTTTCTGAGCTACTCAAGGGTTCCATTCTGGAATTTGGAGCAAAATACTTTATTAAATGTTTTTCAAAAGAGCATTTCAGAATTCCCATTGTGCAGACCATTCTTAGAATCAGTTTTATTCTTCGTCAGAACAAAAGCTATTCTGAATCTTCTTCTTGCAGAAAATCTTGAGTTTCAGCCACTTCTGTCTTCTGTGTGATCCCAACCCCTTCTCAGCTCAACATTGGTGGCTGGATTGTCTCCAGCTCTTCCTCTTTCCTTATGTCCCTTTATTCTGGTAAAGTGAACAGACCCATATTGCATTCAGGCAGCTTTGCCAGGGTGCTTGTTGGGGGGATTGAATCCCATCTGCTGAGTTTTCATTTCCATAAACATGGTTCTTTGTTAGCTGTTTCCCCTAATGTTGCAGAGCTGAGGGAGATTGTCCAGCAGACATCTTCTGTGGAATATTTCAAATCTTTTGGTCAGAGTCTGAGATTCAGCCAGTGTCTTTGCAGCCCTCTGTGACCAAAGCCATGTAGGGGTTGGCATATCATCTTTGCAGTGTACCTTGAAAGTATCACTCGTGCAGTCCATCCTAATAGGTTTTCCCAGGATAAAGGGTGCTGCAGAGATGTCTTTGGGACCTCTAAGATACATACCCATTGCTCGGCTCTGTGGCTCTGTGTGAGCTCTGTGCTCCTGAAGGGTTTTTAAGGCAGTACAGAGGTATTCCCTTCCCAAGGGACAGAGCAGAGTCTGGGTAAATGGGACAACAGTGTGACACAGGAAGCTCTAATGCAAAACTGCATTAGAATTTGAATGTGGCTGAAGATTTTGAAGTCGGCTTTTGGGGACTGTTTAGCTGTGTCAGTATAGGTTCTGTGGGTTTGGAAGTGTGGCCTGTCAACAATGAGCATCTTGTATTTGGAAAGGGACTGTGAGACTGCTTGTAGGGATTTGTAGGTGAATGTGCCTGAAGGGGTTGATACAGGACAGCAATCAATCAGATTTGTTAGGATGTCCTTGTGGTGGATCCTGAGTTGCTTTTTTGCCGAATATATTTGTTCTTTTGGCTTACAGTGTTAGATTAATATCTGAGACACTAAGAATTAGTTGAAAGAGATGCAGTTTAAAATTGAATTTTATTTATTTATGGACCTGATTTATAACAGATCTGTTGGATTTTTAGGGCTTTTGTGTGGATTGCCTTATGTGGTCCAGGCATTTTATTTTCTGCCTGTGTTCCACTTCTGAGTGTTTTAACAGTTCATTTATTTATGGGCTAAATGCATTACACATTCAGTTGGGGTTTTTTGTCTGTCACTGGCTCTAGAATAGATTTTGAATTTCTGTAGTGGTTTGTAAATTGTTCTGAAGTCTCAAAATGAAAGCAGCTTGTTTTGGATGGTCCTGCTGCAACCATTTTGCTTATTAACCCTGTGCAAATTGCTGCTTGGTCAGGATCACCTTCTGTTTGTTTCTTTTTAGACATAACTCTCAAACTTCAGCTGAAAAGGCAGTGCCCTGCCTACCTTTCATCATATATGTATTTCAACATAACTTTTGGGTAAACTTGTATTCTGGACTGAGAGCATCTGGGTGGTGGTAGGACAGTATCACCTGGATTCAACCCACCTCACTCTTTTGTAGTAGGGAAGGTGAAAACTGTGGTATGGCAGAAGGATGTCCATCAGAGCAGTCAGTTAGAACGACATCTCTGTGTTTAAGTTTGTGCATTATGTCTTTGGTCTAAGAACATAGTAGACAGCTCTTTGAGTGGACACAGTTACCATGGGCCTGATAAAAGTTTACTCTTGCCTGCCTGTGGGCGCATAGAGTTCTGCATCAGCCCTCTTTGAGTCAAAAGTAGGAACCTCATCTGCCCTCAGTGAATGGTGGAGAATACAATGACTACTAAGTAACAAAATACTCCACGGTAAATGGGAGCTCACAGAAAAGATTATTTTTCCATCTCTGTAATGTTCTGGCGTAGTATTCCAGAAATGTGTGGAAAATACTGTGTCCTTGCCAAGCTGAAAAGCTACACACAAAAGTATGACTTATCAAAAGTGAATTATCTCATTGTATACTCCAAATCTCATCAGCACTGCAAATGCTTTGTAGTTAGCTTTATTTAGCAGTATATAGGCAGTATGTAGGCTTTAAAACAGAGCCTTAGGCATATCTATCTTTTTATGTTTTTAGATTGCTTAGCATCATTATATTAGGGGTTTTTTAGATTTTATTTGAATCAATGTGAGATTTCATTTTTCTCCCCTTACATAGTGCCAGGCCATGAAGAATTTGTCCTTAATCAGTCACAGTTCTGGTGGATGCTGATGGGACAAACTGCCCTTTTGGGGTCAGGGAGAGAGAAGCCCAGGGATTTCTTCTCCAAGCGTGGCTCTGTCCCTGTCTGTTCAGGCCTGTAAAGGAGGAGGGGGCTTTAAGAAGCTTTAAACAGTCCAGCATCATATTGGCGCCAGCAGCAGCTTGTTTAAAGGAATGGATCCCTGCTAGGAACTGTTCACAGCTCAGCAAGTTGTCACATCTCACTGGAGCCTCAGTGACTGGCAGAGTGTCTGCTCTTGCACCTTCTACTTCTCTGTCCCTCTTTTGCAAAGTAAAATTCATCAACCACTTCTTTGCATTCCTCTTTTAATTAACGGGCCAAGAAGGTAGCATAAATGAAAAAAATAAATGTTTGTGGGTGCTCTACTTTGTAAGTAATCATGATTTAAATCAGAATTCAGAAACATCCTTTTAAATAATGAATAACAAAACCATGATGTGAGTAGCATGAGTACTGGTGCTAAAGCCCAAGTCACGTTTTCAGTTGTACCAAAGTGTCTGTTTGGTATATTCAGTAGGATTTCATTGGCCTTGGCTATTAGTTTTGTTTGGGAAAGGGAAGATCTTCACCATTGTAGGGAGAGGAGGAGCAAGAGAAACTCTGACAGTTCTTCCCTAAAGTGATAGTGGTCTTTCACTGGTCATCCCTTCAGAAGAAAAACATACTTGTTTCACGTTTTTCATTGTTTCACAACGAGAACGATCAGCTGTTGGAATACTCTTTCCAGGGAAATGGTGGACTCCTCAATGTTGGACAGTTTTAAGATTAGACTGGACAAGGTGCTGGGACATCTAGTCTAGGTTTTGCTTTGCCTAGAAAGGTTGGACCAGATGATCCTTGAGGTCCCTTCCAACCTGGTCTTCTACTGTTTCTAAAGGTATGACCACAAGATGCGTATGTAGCACTTAGGGAATTAAAGAAGCAGTCAATCCTTTCACAGCGTATCAGCAGTGTATCTGAAGGTAGCCTGCTGTCTCCTGTCCTGTTCCTCCTTGGTTGGTCTTAAACATGAAAGGAGACTCCCATCTCTGAGGAATTAATGAGCTCTAGCATACAATTTCTTTTAACGCTTACTCCAGCTCTTCTTGTTGTCCAACTGAAAGTCTCAGCTTTTTGAGTTGTAAGGACACATAGATTCTGCACCTGTTGGCTCTCATTTCCTTAGTTGTCCGTTGTTTGATGTAAACCCAAGCAGAATTGCACACTTCCATACTTGCAGGTTACCTTGACACCACCACAGGAATGCTCCTTAATGTCTCTTCAGCATGAAACTACAGTACAGCTGTAATCACCACTGGGTTATTGATATAAATTAATTGCTTTCTGGCAGCTCTGTCTTACTGTCTGTTTGCATGGTGGAATGTCTTGTGCAATCTCTGTTGGTTACAGAACCTTCTATCACAACTGGAGTTTTCCTAGCACAGCACAAATCTAAAATGTCTCTCAGAATTCTTTCTGTCTTTCTTGAGGACTGATTCATTGATTCCCTTTCATAGAGCTCGGAGTAATTTTGAATTCACTGTACTTCTTTACTTCTTTCTCCTGGTCCACTGTTACTGTTTTTTCTCTCCAGCTTGCTTCTACTGTAATTTGGGTATTTTTGTGAGGTGTGTTTCTCCAGTAGTATGCATAGTTTCTCTGTAATTCTGTGTGCCATTTTAATAGAAGACCAAGCCTGAAAACTTTCTCAGTGGTCATAGTGATGGTCCAATTCTGTATTCTCTCTTTCTCTCTATTGCTTATTCAAGTGCGTCCCTAATATTTCTTTCCTTCAACACCATGCTTATGTGCCCTAAAATGGAGGCAACCAAAGTTGCACTAGCATCAGAAGTTTGTTCTTCATCATTTAAGACTTATCTAACTATACCTTGCTGCCCTTTATTAATGCTAGGACAGTATGGAACATAACAGTTTAAGGGTTTATCTGGCCCACCTAAGCTCTTTGGTTTTGCATACATCAGCTCTATTTCTGGTATTTTATCTGGGGTTCCTTTACAAGTCTTTCCTGTCTGGTGTTTTTCCTTCCGTATTCTAAAAATACCCTTGGCTACTAAGCAAAATTGCATCAGCTACGAAGGTATCGTTCCTCTCCTTAACTCTATTGGGTAATCCAAATGTCTGAAGCTATTTGTCTCAAGTAGTCCAAGGATATTCATCATGTGGATGAAACCAAGCAAGAGCATTTTGGTTCTAAGTGATATAAATAATAAAATTACAAGATAAAAACAATTTTTACATTTTAAACACATGAAACTTTGAAGATTATAGCATGATTCAAATGTTATCTTAAGCATGAAGGTAGTTTAGTAGTGGCTACTGTCATTAAAATACGGTTGTTTCCTAAGACAATTCTTGCTTACCTAAGCAATTTAATCTTTCAAAATTGTTGTGTTACTTTCGTATGTAATACAGGGTATCTGAAGGTATGTGCATGTCTAGTAGGTGTATATATATGATTCTTCTGTACTACACTACTTTCTCGTTAGCTTGTGGTCTGTTAGAGGAGTAGCCCAAATTAAGTTCCATGCTCACTGTGTGAGTTCTTTTGCCTCATCCCATTTAAATTGGCTCGGATGTGTCTGTGGTATGTTTATTTTGCACATCCTAATTTCTTGTCAGCTCATACTGCCCTGTCTTTATCTATGATTCCTTTAGGTGGGTCAGCTAGAGTTAAACTGTACTCTGCTCATGCCAATGCCACACTAGCATTGTCAGTGCCCTTCAGCACTTTGCTGATAGTACACCACCGCATTGACTTGTTCCTTCAGTACTTTGCCATCAGTTCATACAGTTCATATCATGCTATATAGATACCTACTCTCTTGCACACTGCATCTATCTCTCATACTTACTGTTATCAAGCTCCTTTTAATTATGTTTATTTCCAAAGTTCAGCACTTATCTGATAGGTGAGAAAAAGGTCTGTGATAGACAGTGTTATCACAAAATATAGAATCATAGAATGGTTTGGGTTGGAAAGGACCTTAAGATCATCTAGTCCCAACCCCCCTGCCAGGGGCGGGGGTGCCTCACACTGGATCATGTTGCCCAAGGCTCTGTCCAACCTGGCCTTGAACACTGCCAGGGATGGAGCATTCACAACTTCCTAACATACCGTGCTTCAGTTGCGCATGCTATTTTGATATAGGTTAGCTTTAACAAATGGCCTGCTACTTTGTATCTTCATTTTTCTTTTTTAAAATGAATCAGTGCAAGACAGGTTAACTCAGTATTCTGTGTTCATTGAAAAGTATGGCCTGGCATCTGAGAGGGCTGTTAGGCTATCCTCTCAGCCAGGGCACAGCTTTTCCTGATTCATCTTACTGGCACTTGTCTAGAAATGCTTCCACTTCTCCTTCCTGAATGAAGGAAGTCCTGTCTTGTCTCATCCAGAACAGAGTTCTTGTCTTGCTGCCCTGTAGGTTAGCTGAAGCTTTGCCTGACAGGATCACTGAGAGACCCCTCCTTTTCCACTGAGGGCTTACTCACAGCTCTAAAGTTTGAAGGTTTTTAACTAGGTCTGTGTGCTGACTGATCACAGGTACTGACAGTACCTCTTGGTAGCAGATTGTGAACAAGATTCACCTACGCTTATAATCAGAGACGGAAAATGGCTTTGTGGATTAGCTGCTGCTGCCTCTCAAGCCCTGTAAGGTGCCTTCCTTACCAGCCAGACAGAAGAGTCAGGTAATTAAAGCACAGCTTACACATCTTTTCTGTTATTTGGCAAAGTGTTGCAGAAATCCCAGACTGAAGCTTTACTCAGCTTGCTACATTGGAGTTTAGTTTAGATTTAAAATGTATTTGCATAAATCCAGTGCCAATTTGAAAGGCTACAGCTAAATTGATGTTTGTGAAGGACTTCAGCATGCTCTGGCGTTGTGCTCTCTCAGTCCCTTCAGACTGGTGTCATGTCTGGAGCGAGTTGTGGCTATGGGAGATACCATGATGTCTAAACATGGGTGAGGAATTGAGATGTGTTAATACATACTCAGCTTGTACTCCATGTGGAGACTAGTGCATTTCCTAGAGATCGGTTATCTGAAGCACAGAAGCCAGTACCACACTTGATACAAATGGACCCTTGTCGACAAGTTTGAATCGCCAGGGAAGTTCAGGCTTGATTTGGTACCGAGACTTCAGTATCATCTCTTACTTACTGGTGGCCTTTCTAGTTGAAGCAGATTCTATTATTATCCCTTTCTGTATAGATGGATGGAGAGGCGTCATTCTCCAGACTCATGAAGATATCTCACTTAAAGCAGAATGTGGTCACTTACCTTGGTGCAAGCCAAGTCCCTTTTTTTTGGGATCCATATAAGAACTTGATCATTCAAAGGATTAATGTCCACTCAGTAACTCATTGCATTCCTACGAAGATACACAGAGATATAATGTGAAGTGCTATCAGTTGCATGTCTGATTAAATACCTTGATGTGTATGCCACTAAAAAGTGAAATCCATTTTTGTAATCAAAGCAGCATCCTTCCTATTTTGTGTACTGCTTCTGTGCTAAGCATGTAAATCTTGTTTCAGCTCCGGCCCTAATTCCTCCATTTACATTCCTTTGAGATGTTTTCCTCAAGAGCTAAACTTCTCTCTGTGGGGATGTCCAGTTGCAGGAATATTTCTCCTAGGATCTCTGGCAATCAGCTGCTCCATGTTTCATAACATATTTTGGACACCATTCTTGCCAGCCTGAGCTTGCAATGCCTCCACCCCCCACTTGCTTCTTTTGATAGGATTTTGAATATCAAAAGTTCTTACTCAGCACCAATAATTAGATGTTGCCTGTACCACCTTTCCAGGCATCCATGTATGTGCCAGACTATTTATGGAACGTCATTTAAAAGCTGGTAAAAGTAGGCTTTGAAGTTGTTTTTTTTTAAAAACATTGTCAGGTTAAGCTTCACATTTTGTAAATGTGAAGTCACTAAATAGATTCTAAGCACTGAATATGTGGCTGGTATTTATAGGATGCATCCAGCAAAGCAACTGACAATCCATTTAATCTGTTCTAGGTTCATTTTGCTGAGACAAACTGCTCAGTTGCATTTAAAATTTAGTTGTGGTAGCAGTGCCAAGGGAACAAATTCACCTCCAGGTCAACTGAGACCGCTGCGTAACTTAGCAGTGGTATGGACAAACTTGCATGTTAGGGAGTAATCTGGTTTACATGGCCTGGTTTCTGCAGAGAAGTGCCATTATTGTGTCCAGCTTGGGCAGTTACCTCCAGCTTAATGCCCTACATTGCAACTGTGCAACAAAGGATCTTTGACAGATGAGCAGAATGGCAAATGTTTGCTGTGTCAGTAATGTTTTACTTGGGAACGCATGCTTCAGAAGCTTTGTGTCAGATTATGAGAAACACCTTGGCTATTTAACACTAGGAAAAGTAAACTACAAAACCTGCCTGACATGAAAAGCTTGATATGAAAAGACTGAAAGGATGCTGGCTTTTGTGAGAGCAGGACAGCTCAAGCTTCTAGTAACTTATTAGAACTGTACCATCTTCTCTGGAAATAAGTCATTTCTCCTCCTCCTTAATATAGTTTTCAATCAGAAACTCTTATTACAGTGCTCTATGCTTTTAAATGTCCAAATAATAGGCATAGCCAACACTTCCCTCTTGACGAGAATGTGGTAGTCCTTCCCATGCACTATAGGCTCTGCCTTTTGCCTGCCCCTGTGTCCTGGGCTGCAGAACCGTGTCCCAGCTCCAAGGTGAACCGGACATTCAGCACTCTCCCAGTCTCTGCATGGTCTGCTCACTCAGACGTGTTTCTTAGGGTCTAGTCCTGTGTTTGCCTCCCTCCTCCAACTCACTGTGGTTTCAAAGGAAAATGTTAAGTTTTATTCAGCATGGTGGCTCTGTTCTGCATTTCTTGGAGACAACGCAGTGTTCACTAGTAACTGCTCACCTTCCAGAGAGAAGACTTAGCCATTTTTTATGCAAGTATTCCATCATCACACAACAAGTTAAAGCAATAAACCATCAACTCGTACACTAAAGGTAGAATTTGTCTTTGTTCATTAGGCAGTTAAAAGTTAGACATTCTTTGTTGATGCCAGTAAGAAAGGTATTCAAACTGTGTAATGCATTGATAAAAATTCCTTTTCTTGGAGATATGGAATAAATTGATAGTGTAGATAATCAGAAAATCACAGAATGGCTGAGGTTGGAAGAAATCTCTGGAGATCATCTGGTCCAACCCCTGTGCTCAAGCAAGGCCACCTTAGAACTGTTTGCCCAGGACCATGTCCAGACAACTTTTGAGTATCTCAAAGAATTGAGATGCCACAGCCTCTCTGGGCAACTTGTTTCAATGCTTTTATCACTCTCACAGTGAAAAATTGTTTCCTGATGTTCAGAGGGAACCTCCTGTGTTTCAGTTTGTGCCCATTGCCTCTGGGCACCACTGAAAAGGGCCTGGCTCTTTCTTCTTTACACTCTTCCTTCCAATGTTTATATACATTGATGAGATTCCCCTGAGCCTTCTCTTCTCCAGGCTGAACAGTCCCAACTTTCTCAGCCTTCCCTCACAGAAGTGATGCACCAGTCTCTTCATCACCTTTGTGGCAGTTATGTCTCATCAGATGCTAGGAGCCCAGTGCAGGACAGACCTCTAGTCAGAGCATGGCAGGCTGCACTTGATTCCATCTGTACTAAGGTTCGTTGGCATTATGGTCTTTAGCACTCCGATAGGATTTTCTTAGTAGTAAGCAGTTCCATTTATCATTTCCACTGTCAAACAAAGGATGTTAGCATGAGAACATGCTGCTTTGCTTCAAGATAAAGACAAGCACGCACAGGTGGCATAATTGCTGGTGCCAAGTGGGAGTTGCTTGCAGGCTCCTTTGTTATGATTAGCTGGCAAAATTCATTCTGCAGCCAAGTGATAAGTGCAGCAGAGCGCTGGCATGAAGGCCAAGTTATATGTGCAGCACAGCCCAACACAGTGCAGAAAAGTATAGCACAGGCCCATGCCAACTCAGGTCAACTGTTATGTGGATCACAATACACAATAGTCTTCCAGTTCAAATCACTGCAGCTGTACATCCTGTGTCCTAGGACAAACATCTAAGACACATGAGAGCTACCAGAGGTTAGAGGACTCTGTTGACTGCAGAGTCTGGGGTGACTAACTCAGACTTGGATAGCTTTTAGGTGAGATGAGTCTCTTCTGCAAATAATGCTGAGTAGTCCTCAGAACGCTAGATTTTCAGTTCTTTAGTCTTGAGTCATTAATTATATGATGGTCTCATGGGAGCATGTAGCGGGTGAGTATTTTCTGCAGTTCAGCATGTGAGCACTAGCCTAGTTTAGATGGGAGCATGTCTTTCCCAAGAGGAAAGAGTCTTCCAGGCTTGTTTATCTGCCTAATATTTTGCATTAATTATACCCTATCAATTTTAGTTTCTGCTAGAGATTACTACAGCTCTCTTGTGGTGACTCCAGGTACCTATAATGCTTGTAAAATGGCTATAATAGTGTTCCATGTATCCATATACATGGTGTGTCTCTGTGTTCTGCACTGTCATGTTCTGTCCTGTGTAATGCAGTGTTTCACAAAGGATCAGGGAGGGAAGTGAGTGCAGTGTGTGACTTCTCACTTGTTGGCAGGGTGTTTCACTGGAGACACGCTATTGTTCTAGTATTACTTTCATATTCATACACCAGCGCATGGAAAAAAAACTATGCCATGGACAACTAAGCATTACAGAAACCCGGAGCAAAAGCAGCTTCTGCTGTAGAGGTTTCACTATCTGCACTTCCTCTTCCCTGTGAAGTAAGGAGTCACTTCTCATCTGCAAAACCATGAATAATTTGGTATCTTTCTAAAAGAGGGAAACTTCCTTGCTCATTGGGTTACATTGTTGTGATAAAAGTCAGGAACTCTTAGGCTGGGGTATGGCAGGCTGCACTCTTGTCCAGAGCAGCTCATTGTTCTTTTTTTGCATTTAATTAAAGTTAATGATCATCCGTCCAAATAATCCTTTTATCGTCAGGACTGCCAGAGGTATGAAAAGACCGGGCCTGCAAAAATTGGATGTTTAAGAAAAGGAGAGTATATTTCCTTTACTTGTCTGCCTGGTTGGTTTGATTCGTTGCAGGATGTATAATTATTTCAGATTGCATTAGCTGCTTGTATTTTGTAGAAATAGTCTGGGATTTGTTTTTAATCATACATGTGTTCCTCTGGTCTTTTCTGTTGTTTATGTCTATCACAAGATACAAATTGAGTGAACTGAATAATTTTGTGAATTGTTCACCTTAAACTTTTATGCCAACTTACCAGTTCTAATTTTATTGTAAGTGATCTTGGTAATGGTGAATAAGTAAATCATGAGCTGAGACGATACCTGAGCATGAGTAGAGCTTTAAATTAAAGGTTTCTTTTACCTTTCCGGTTCTTATTTCCTCACAGATTATTTTCTTGCAGAGATGCACATGGCTTCTTTGCAAAGGAAACCACAGTGGAGGGTTTTTTCAGCCTTTGATATTAGATTCTAATTATATGCATTGAGAATTCAGCCTTTCATTCTGTGCATTTCATTTCTTGTTAGCTAAGTTAATGACTGTAAGCTGATTGAATTCCACTGGGGTAACTGATCTATCTGAAATATTTAGAGGACGATCATGGCTAGTTCTGTATGAGTGTAGAGGAGAGTTCAATGTAGGGTATTTTAAAGAAAGATCAATTATTTATATCTTTAGAAGGATCGCAGTAACTTTAGCTGGCCCTAAAATCCCTTGAACTGGATACAACACAGTAACCTGAGCTTGTGGATTTTTTAACATTTTGTTAAATATTATTTATTATTTTTAACTCTTTTGTAATAGCATCTTCTGTGTGAGAGCTCCTTAATGCTCTTACGAGAGCTACAATGCTACTTAAGAGGAATTTAACTCACATTCATTCAAGACCTTTTATTTTCTCGAAGTTGTTGGGGTGGTGTCATCATTATTTTTTTGCTGTTTATTTTACTGATGACATCAAAGAACTATGAGGAACCCAGAACACTTAGTGGAGGTTGGCATTTCTTGTGCATCGCTGTTCATCAAGCTTGGCTGCTGTTGAAAACTATGGAGGTTTTACTATTGGCCCGGCAAGAGTTGGAGTTCTGCTGAGGTGATCCCAGCCGAGGTATTACAGTGTCTGAAAGTGATGATCTTGTCACCAGCAAGGTGATGGGAAGTTCTAGGTATAGGTGGAGCCCCAAGATAATCGAGCAAACGTTTAGGGCTTTTGGAAAAGTAGCCGAAAAAAAAAGGTAGTAGGTAAAGGGAGCCACCTAGAGTTAACCCATAGGAATTTCTAAGTATAAACGTGCGCCTGAGCTCCTGCCTGTTCCTGAAGTTTGGGTGCCAAACTGGGTACTGAACGTTAAACCCTTTTATCTGTAACAAGCTCTCTCCTGAGACCAGGCACCTAAATAAGATTAGAACTCTCTTTAATATATCTTTACAGTGCTTCTGAAGGATTAGGGTAGTTACTGCTTTTTATATTAAAGAGCATTGGGGGGGAAAAGGAATAGCATAAGTAACATGTCACAAGGAACTAGTACTAAAGTGTCCGTCTTTCCAATTGAAGACTCTCGCTAGTGTAGTTATCATTAGGCTCTTTCCAGTAACTCTCTTCTGACACGCTATTCCTGCCTCTTAGCATGAGTTTCCTTGCTTCAGTGGGAAGATCAGAATGTGCCCTCCCTTTGACTCCTCTTTAGCCTGGAATCTAGCCTAGAAAAATGGGAATCTGATGCCCTGCAAGCTGAGGAGAACTTAGCCTGAACTCAGTTCTTGGAAGAAACTTGCTAACTGTTAGCTTGCCATACAGCCCTTCCTCTTGCATCTCTAGTAGCTGCAGTGTTTTGTGCTGGATTTAAAGATGGTTTATGTTCCATGCTGTACTGGACCTTCTGGGGAATTAGACAGCATTAGGACATAGTCGTAGGTATGAGCTGTGCTCTTGGCTTTCTGGACTGGAGATTCTTCAGTGCAAGCGCTGGCTCCTTATAATCTTCCAGGTTTCCTAGGAAGACACCTCCATGGCTGGAGCTTGGGCTCCAGTATCATCTTCTTAAACAGAGGTGCTTTAATTTGGAATACATTTTATTTAAGATGTCAAAGCAAGCACTCTGAATTGCACTCTGAAACCATCCCAATCTCCTTTGAAAATGCAAACTGCATTTTATATGAAAAGGAGAATTCTAGGTGTAGTGTTCCCTTTTCTCTCTCCCACTTGGATATATTAGAGAGGCATTTTGTCAGCAGAGACAGAAACTTAAAGGATGGATCAGTCAAGAATTTATAGTCGTATTACACGTAATTTTCCCACGTAACTTTGCATGTCTGTGAGAATAATAGTGCAATAATAACTGCACACACACTTGGACAGCAAATGACAAGTCAGGCCCTGATTGCTCTGCTGGGGCCATGCAGATGGGTTCCAGAATCACAAGCCACATGTTTTTAGACTTTACCTTCCATGGAGGAAGTATTAATCACAGCCTATACCTGGAAGCTGTTTCTTGGGCACTTACACTGGACTAATATTCCATAACTTCTGATGCCAGCTCTTAATTAAGATATGGTTTTGGTCCCTTTCTTATTCCAGAGTGCTTATAATTAGGACTCTGGCCATTCTGATTGCTTTATAGCCTCTCAAAATGCATATTGATTAGTTGCTATAATTCTTTAAAATAATATTATGGATGTCAAAACAGGTTATCAGTTCTGTTAGCACAATTTATTTTACATGGAAGATGAAAACACCTTTTAATACATTCACTTGTAAACATTTCAAGTGGATATGGCTTGTTCTGATTTGGGAACACAAATTTATTGACATCTAAGCAAATCATCTTCCCTTAACTTGCTACCCAGAAGAGTGAAGCCCTCTGCTCTTCAAGACATCAGAGAATTACTAAGTGTTAGTTATAGCTAACACTGCCTCATTAACAGTGTGATGTGTTAATCTACAAAACCTTTGAATTGGCATTGTACCTCTCTTTTATGCCTAACAGCTGCAGCGTGTAAGTCCTCTGTTTGGAAAGACAAGTTACTGGTGTGTACTGCAATACATTTTGTAGCACCTCCCTCCCAGAGCAAACCACAATAAAGAAGCCATAGCATTGGCCACACTTGCCCTTCCTCCCAGTATAATTTCCCCAATAGTTTGCCAGCATTGTACACAATGTCGTGTGTCAATAGGGCACTGGGGAGTTGTCCATACCACAGGCTTCAGATTGCAGCATGTCTTGATATCATCTTTCTTTAAAGCCTGCACTGCAAGGGGGAAGCTGTAAGCCTTAGGGATGATGGCAGGATGAAGTTACAACTCCTCAAATTGAAGCACCAAATACAAATTGGTGATACAATATAACCGTCAAACTGCCTGAAAAAATGATCAGTTTCTGACAAATGAAAGTGTCACTTCCAGTAAATGCCTTGAAATTCCAGAAAACCAGGCAAGAATCAGTAAGTTTTCTTAGCTTTCTGGAAGTCTGATACCAAAGCTTTAAAAAAGGATCACTGATCTTAAATCCTGTCTCTCAAAACCACTGCAGGAATCTTTTTTCAGAGAGCAGGGAAAGAAAACAATTGCTGAGCTCTTACCACTGAAACCATGACCTCCACACAGCAGAGGTGTTGCTTTCAGAGTCCGTAAGAGTGCTTTCTTTGATACTGGAACCCAGACACTGGCCGAGAAGAAAAACTTCATCAGAAATCAATTAAGCCCGGTTAAACTGGAGTATTACTTCAGGACAAAAAGACTGGTTTTGTTGTTTGAACTAAGAATTTAATGAAAACAGTATTCTAACAAGGAGCTTACTGGCAAAGCCAAAATTTCACTGTTCCTGCATCCAGTTACTTCTTACCACTTAATGCCTAGCTATCACATACCTGTAACTGCAATTACAATAACATCTGATGTTTAACAAGTTTTAGTGTGTTGGACTTTGTGGCACCTGTGGTACATAAGGAGGTTATTATCTTCAGGTTAAAGACAGAGAAGTCTGGTTTACTATGAGATTGTGAGAGTGTGAGTTAGATGAGATCTCATCTAACTTTCGCACTTCAGAAGTTAGCTAAGTTAGTTGTCTGAGCTCTGTCCCCCACTGAGGGACAAGCCACCCCCAGGAGGCAATCCATCCGCACCCTAAAATAAATGGGATAAACCAACCACAGAGATGCCTCTCTGTTATCAAGAGATGGAGCCCGAAACAAGACATCACATGTCAGACAAGATGATGTGTCCCCTCAGGGACATGAATGACTGCCTATAGGATGGGTGAAGCAGAATGTGCTCTCCCATCTCCCTAGACAGACCCATAACCAGAAGCCATTCTTCCTACCTCCTGGTTAGTCAGTAATTGATGGGGTTTACTATTCCACTGGAGGCCGGGCTTTTCTTTACTTTTTACAAACTAGGTGTAGAGAGGTGTTCCTGATAGCACTGGTGTGTTTAGATGGAAAGCCATAAGGCAAATCCAGTTGTACCAGGGAGCGGTGCTGGTGACTCAGTGAATGGCATGGCAACAAGTGTTCTGGCACGGTGCTTGTGAGCATTGTCTTCCCAGTTGTGTGGTAGGTTAAATCTCAGAGCTTCTAGTTGTTACAGGATCACACTTCACAAGACTGAAGCATTAAACCCCAGCCAAATTATATGATAGGTAACTCTGTCCTCATTGCCCTTACCTGCAGCTTCACCTATAATGCAGTCTTAAGCCCAGCCTGATTTAAACTTCTCTGAGCCCTGGTGGAGTTGCTGTCTTCTGTCCCAGAGATGGCAGCAGCCTGGAGTGAAATAATTTCCACATATGCAAGAAGTAAAGCCCTTTGGGATTTTAGATTGAGGGCACCATGAAATGTAATATATCATTATTTCATGAAATTACATAATGTTTAGAGTTGATATTTTGCAATATCCTCATTAATGTAAATGGTTCACTGCACTTTATGCTGGTGTTCATGCAGCAGCCCAGAGCAATGCTCTTCCCACAATTAGCAGAAAGCAGAACAATGGGCAAAGAGGAGCAACAGTGCTTGTATTCGATTTGCAGTTCTGGTTTGGCTCCATCTTGGTGCCTGCCCACAGCGGGGAGATGACCAATATTTGCTAGCAGTACAGATCCCCTGCCCTTCCCACCCTCACCTAACTGGGGGTGAAAGTAGTTCAGTCAGGTACAGATGGGTTCCCCACGGATTTCTGCAGCGCTAAAACCAATGCCTCTGATGCCAGCTTGAATGTGATTTTCAGTTCATGTTGCAGCTTTAGTTCTATAATTCTAAATCTGTTGCATTATGAATTCCTTCAAATTACTTTGTGGTGTCTTTTGAGGACTCTCAGAGTAACAATGGGTAGAGCCACCCCTTCTGCAGAGAAATCTCCAAGGGAACGGAAGAAATCTGCTAAGGGAAAAGCAGATTTCAGGGAAGCTCTTTCAGATTTCAGATTTTCTCAGATTTCAGGGAAAGCCTCTACACGGCTGAGACCTTCCGACCGCACAGGTCCAGAGCTCATCCGGGAAGAAAACTGACCCCTCATCAATGCACTGTGAAGTTGTTGGAAGCAGTTCTCAGTGGCAAGGGCAAGCTTCTTGGAAGCCTCCTCATTGCTGGCCTCATTTTAACTGCTCCTCTCTTCATCATCCCCTGGCACCACAGCTTTAATAAGATTAGCATTGTTTTGGCAGATGAACCAAGAGGGAGTTAATGTAGCTCTTGGCTCAGAAAGCAGAACAGAGTCTGGAGCCTGACTGTTCCTCCGCTCTGGCCTTCTCTTCCAAACTCAAAATCTCACAGATCATTCCCAGGGTGTTTCCAGCTTCCAAGAGTTTCAGCAGGGTCTGTGGGACTGGATGGATACTTGTCCTTCACAAGAAATCCTTAGAAGAAGAGCAGCAAAAGAGATGGTCAAATAAGTGTTTCTTAGGTTGCCTTTGCCATCGTAGCCGGAATGGCTTGGTATCTTTTAGAGAGCTGTACAGTTGTTCTTCGAGCTGACTGTTTAGAGACTACGAGGATTTATGGGGTCTGGGCTGTACGAGAGACTGAGAACAGCTCGTGACACTGTGGAGACTGTCCATGGCCATTGCAGGGACATGGCCATGATTGCGGACTCTGGCTCCAAGGTGGACACAGCTTGTTTTGGTAAGATGGATGGGATTACCTGGTCTGGGAACGTGGTGATTCAGAAGCTGCTTCAGATACAGCTCAGCCTTGTGCTTGGCAGAGGGAGGCTGGCACTGGGAAGTTTAAGCTGATCAGCTTGTCTAATGTGTGCTTTTTTGCAATTCAGAAGCATTACAATGGCTTCTGGAGCCAGATAAGTTACACCCAGTCCCAGTACTGCAGTCCAAATTAATAGTCTGCAAAGGAGGCTTTCAGTGCTCTTCTGCCTTACTTTGACACCTCCTGCTGCGCTGTGGAAATTTTCCCCAAATTTGAGCTGCAACATTTTTGTTACCATTTGATTTTAACATGTGCATGTTTAATTCAATGTGTAATCTCTAAACGTACCAAACCTTGAACACAGCGTAGAGTTTCCCCGATTCCAAGTGAAAGCAGTGAGAGGGGGCTATGAAGCGGATGTTTATTCTGCCTGACCTGTCATTTCATTTTCATGCAAATACTGCTGCTGGTGCTACCCTGTAATCAGCTTTTATGGAAACAATACATTGTCCTTAGGGTAAGTTTAGAAAAATGTTTGCCCACAATGCACCCACAGATAGATCAAGTTTTAGCAACATAGTGTTTAAACCATTATACTCTGTTTACAGAGTATCAGCAAGATGCACTCGCTTGGAGCCCGCTCCAGATTGATTGGTTTCTCTGCATTTCTCAGGCCCTACATGTCCATCGGAACGCTACGTGATCAAGTCATCTATCCAGACATGGTGGATGACATGCATGAGAAAGGCTACCAAGATCAAGATCTGGAGGCTATCCTGCACATGGTTCATCTGTACCACATAGTTCAAAGAGAAGGAGGTAAATTGCATACTTCTGTGAAAAGCTTTACAAAATCCATTCCTTACATGTGTGTCTCAGTGTAACTGAACTTTACTTACTCAACTGGCAAAACTGGATCCAGACTTTCTGTGGTCGTGGGAGCTGTGCAACCACATCATTGTTGCTCCTGATGCTAACGGAGGGAGAAGAGCAAAGTGCTCCTCTTCTCCCCAGTAAATCCATGTCCAAGCTGATCATCCTTGTTCTCTTGTAATGGCCAGTCTTTTCGTGGTATTGAGAGATCACTGACCTTCCTTCATTTTCTTAGGAAATGTAACCTGTCTTGAAACTTTATAATGTCACTGACTGCATGAACTCAAAAGCATGTGAACAGGAGAGCTAGGGCTTCTTTCATCCACCTGGTTAATGGGATCAGCAGAACTGTATGTCATGAGAAGGAGTGTCTGATACCACACCACCAGGGTGAGCAAGTGAAAAATAACCAAAGGACAATGGCTGGCAGTAGATTGTTACCAGCTAGCATTTACAGTTTAAGTTGCCATATGTTCTCACCATTGTTTGTCTTAAGAGTAGGGGACAAATACATATATATATGTATTTGTACGTATAAATACACCGGCACAATAAATGTCAAGATGCTAAAGGCTTGTTTTGTGTCTAAGGAATTGAAGCATTTCCTGGCTTTTTCTTCCCATTCCTGGGTGGCATCCTGTTGCTTTGTTAATTTTTTTAAGTATACATGGGCACTTATCTGCTATCTTTTCTGCACATTTTAGAGTGTGGAGTAGTAATCATTTACAGCAGCAATTGTATACCTGCAGATGCTTCTCCACCTCACAATCCTGTTAATAGACTCTTATCTTTCCTTGGGTTAAAGCTTCTTTGTTAAGAATGACCCAAGTTGGGCATCAGGTTCCACGAGAAAATAAGAACCTGCCACTATTCTGATTCAGATAATTATTCAAATCTGATACTATGACACAAGGATTGAAAAAGTGGGCAGAGAGCTAAATTCAGTGACTGGAGTAATTGCAGAGAAGGCCTCTACTCCTACACTGACATTGTATCTACTCCTGCTAGTATTCCTGAGTCACTTTGCAGATTGCAGAAGAACAAGAAGATGTGTTAGAATGGGGAGCTGGAAAAGGAGGAGCAGTTAAATTGTCTGTGGCAAGAAGCACAGTGAAATGTGCATTCATAGCGTGCTGGTACTTGTAGATGTACTGATTAACGCTTGACCCTCAGCAGCCAAAACCATATCCCCAGCGGTCTCTGAATGTGCATAGTTGTGGTTTATAACCCTGCAGCTGGAGCACGTTACTGGTGATGGGGCAGTTACTGTGCTACGCGCATGAGGTACCGTTGTCTGGGGTCAGTGTTCTGTATTGCCAAACTGAACCCCCAGGTTTGGATCAGTCTCTCTCTACTTTCTGAGCCAAAGAAAGTATTTATTGCTGACCGACCCTATTGTTGCTCATTCGCCTGTCTGACTGTGTATGTGAGACGCACACAATCTGTAAAAAACTGTTAATGTTCACTTGTGCTCTGTTAAAACTCCAGTCAGATAAGGACACACTGTGCAAAAGTCTGCACAAATGTTACCAAAAAGATATCTTGGGTACTTGGCGATCTAAAATGACAGAAGTGGGAAAGCCGGAAAACAGGGGAGAGATTACCACATACCAGGAAGTTTTTAGGTCTATAATACACTTACTTGTTCCCTTTTCTCCTTGGGCATTTGCAGAAGGCAAGTGCAGAGGGAGCAGAGAGGAAATCCGTGCCATATGATTGGACACATTACATGGATTTCATATGCTTACATACTCATTAGAGCTACCCCAGTCTGGGACAAAGACTCATATTCTGGTTTTTTGAGCCAACAAGCCAGTAAAATACTTGTTGAAAGTGAACAGTTGAAAACTTTGTTTATAGGGAGCTGAATAATTTTTTTAATTTGAATTTTTATTTTTTTCTTAAAATCAAACTTTTGAGATAAAATGATTTCTATTAAACATGGATCTTTTCCTTTGCAAAATAATGAAAAATTCCATATAAAGCTTGTAGAACAAGGGGCTTGCCCCAAGCCATCTTTTTCCTCCTTGCAGACTGCTTTGATGATTGACAAACATTGATGTTTTCCAATAGAAAAGAAGTTTTGCTGAAAAATTCCCAGCCAGTTTCTGTTATATCGTATATACAGCTTCTGAAAATTTAATACATCTACAAAAAAGATCAATGAAACCATTTTTAGTTATTCACATTGTGGGGGATATAGCAGATATATCCACACTATTTTGAACTGATTCCATAAACCATCCGAAGAATGGAGCTAACTGTCAGTCATTACGTTATAGAAATCTAACACAGTCCTTCAGTATTTTTGTCTGTAGATCCTCTTCTACTTCAGAGGCTTACTTCTGCTTCATCCCCTTTCACCTATCCCCTGCAGTATTAAGCCTCTACTAGACAGCAGGCTCCTTAGGGCATGACCCTGTTGTGCTTTAATTTTCACGAATATCTTGTGTGTATAATATGATGCTTTGCAGTTTTGTGTTCTGCTCCCTGTGGGTAGTCATGACAAAGCCAGATGGAGCCAGAAGAGTGCAATTCTGACTCAATTTATTTGTCCTGGCATAACTTTATTGTCTTTGGCTGTATTACTTCCACATTGCATCCGTACAAGGGTCACCAGATTCCAAGTGAGCCTGATGTTCTTGTTGCTGCCAATGGCAAAAATTCCTCTGATTTTCTAGCAATAAGGTTTGGTCCAGTTAGAAGTAAATAGAATGGTTAGAAGAATAATTAGCCCAGGTTGGCATTTAGCTTCTGTGTTGCCATAATGATTTCTTTTTCAGTTGGTAGCAACGAGTACATCAAAATCACTGGAACAACTATCCCTCTCCTCACCACCACCACCATTACAGATGTCCCTGAGCCTAAGCCCTAGAAGAACCCCGTACAATTGCTATTGATACAGGCCTCTTTGCTGGTGGGGGCGGAATTTCCTTCCCGCTGAGGCCCACACCAATGTTTTTCTCACCTGCTGGATATTACAGGAATGCATTTTGCTACTTACCTTTATATTATCAATAAGGAGCCCCCATAAACACCTGCAAAGTTGCTAGCTCTACCAGAAAAATAATCTCATACAAAATGAGGATAGCAAAGAAGGTTGTCTTCAGCATGAGTGATGGAAAGGCATGTCCAGAAATTGTGGGTGATGGCATGGAGATATGCAGTAGATATGCATAAAGGGGTTCCTTTTTGACCTGCTTTGAAAATCTGTGTATATTTATTTAACAAGTGTCAATCGTGATGCAGCCTTGGGCTGCTAATAGTCTATCACATGAGAGGAGCCATGGGCATGTGTAGCAGCATGCTCAGTGCATGACCAGACCTGTCAGGTTGGGGCTGATGACGTTACTGAACAAGTTCAACCTGTTTATGGTTTCTCAGCACGCCAGATTATAATTATTCCTCATTATTTTGCACATTTGTCATATCTTTGGGTCTTGTCCAGGGAACCTTTGTGCTAGGCCACGTATAAACAGACAAGCACATTTCCTCTCTCCCAAATTTTTTCATCTGAGCATTTTAGCTCTGGGTTTGCTTTTGTTACTGGCACCAGCAGGAACTCTGGAATGCTCTGCTGGCTTTTCCAGTGGCTCTGAAATCCAGAGGCACAATCCCTGCAGTGTCATGCTGAGCTGGGGCTCATGCAATTGATGGTCTCTTTGTTCCTCCCTCAGCTAAGGATTGTCCTTGCATATTCATCCTGCACAGCTCCCAGGCTCTGCTCTTTTCAATTTTGACAGCTGCCTGGGGATGTAGGCTGTGCAAGAGGCCTCCATGTTCAAAAACTCACCAGGGGTGGACTTTCTGGCTATAGTTCGCTGTGGTAGCCTTTCTTCTGTCGTGAAGCTGTAAGTCTCCAGCCCATGTCTGATGACGCTGCAATGCAGATCTGGAAAAGAGCTTTTATCTTGTTTTGGCAGCTGAACACTACAAGGATGAAGGATACACTGTGCCACAGACCCCAGATGTAGCCCTTTTTTTTTTGTTGTTGTTGTCGAATTTAGCTTGCTTTTCCCTTCAGAAAATGGAGGCAAAAGGAACTGTGAAAAAAGCCATGCAAGAAAATGAAATGCTGCTATCATGAGGCTGTCACTAATTTCTGCTGATAGCTGTATGTATTTCTACTGCTGTTGCGCTGTCCTAACACATTGCACATGGTCTTTGTCTTATTGGTTGCAAAAGGCATTTCTGTGACATCCAGTGTTTGTCACATTTACATCATGCCCTGTGCAACCAAAGGCTATGTGTAACAAGAAGCTGGGCAGGGACTTTGGACTCTAAAAGCCAAGATTATGTTTGTACCTACTGAGAAGTTTGTGTTGCATTCGTTCACAAGCCATTTCATTTGTTCTGCATTCACGAACAAGCTATTTCAGTTCTTCATCTGTGAAGTGGATATAGCTATGGGTGACATAAGCCACTGACTCGGCTGGTATTTTTAGAACACTGGTGACCTTCACTGACATATGCCATGTCAACAGGAAGAAAAGAGAAGCAAGTAGGTGCGTTATTGTTAATGCACTGTAGGGAGTCAGTTTCTTGGGAGTTACAATGCCCAAGTGTTCAGAGGAAATTGTTCAGATGTTAGAAAATGTTTTTGAAAAAGGGACAGTATTAAAATGGATTCTTCCTTGTCTGTTGTTTGAGACATTCCAAGTGACAAGTAGGAAAATTAAAGGAGGGAGCTAGGCAGGAAGAGACAAGATGCACTTCTAATACTCAGGATGTAAGGTGAAGTGACCGCAGGAAGATCATTGTATACCTGTAAATGGAGGCTAAATGTTACACCTTTAGGGAAGTAATAGAATGATTTTGCTGACAAGATGATGCTTCTTGAACTGCATTCCCTTTTGGTCTTTTAAACCAGCTGATCTGGAAAAAACTGTAAATGCAGGTGCTGTTTCCAAGGTACATGTGCTCACATACACACCAACCCACACCTTAGCTCAGATACACATCCCTTCAGTTCATCTATATTCTCAGCTTAAAAACAGAATATAAGCAGCAGCCTGAATGTTGCCTTCAGAAGCATAGTTGTTTCTATGGCTTTCTTGTAGGACCATTCCCATCTCTTGCCCCTAGAACCTTTTGCCAGAAAGCGGTGCTCCATTCATTTTACAGTCTTTTTTTGGAAGCTGAAAGTGTTGACTGGAGCATCACTCCAGCTTACTGTGTGGTCCCAGCACCGGGACTGCTCAGCAGCAGCCTCTCTTTATCTGTTCCTTTTACCAGCGTTCATCCAACTGGTGATTCAGTTAATCATTACCCAGCTCCCATCTAGCAAACATAGGAGCCTCCTGACAGAAAGCACCGTATGTGCTTCCAAGGGGGGTGCCCACTTGGATCCTTAAGCAAGAATGGAAAGAAACTAAGGAAAAACAATTGGATCACTAAAGGTGATGTCTTTCTAGAGTGTGCATGTGTGTTTCTTTAAATCTAACTAGATACACACATTAAAAAAACATTACATTGTATTTTACAATTTTACATAGAGAAAATCCTTGGCATTCGGTGTCTAGCTTTATCAATTCCTGTTTTCAGTCACACAGCCTCTCACCAGATGCTTCACTGAGGTTTTGTTCAGACCTGCCAAGCCCTGGTGCAGCAACCAAGCATGGGCAGAGCACTCCCCAGTCCCCTGCACCCTCACAAGCCCCACTTGTCTCACCTTTGTTCAGATGCCAGAAATGACACAGCCCACCCTCCTTGCTTTACCTTGCTTATAGTTTTTTTTCTGGTAAATGTTTATTTTCAGTTGGGCAGTGGCAGAGCCACAGGTTGTGTTGTTAATTTTTTAGCTACAGTGCTTCGGGGCTGATTTGGAAACTGCTTTTTTCCTTGCTCATCCCTGCTCCAGCTGCATCAGGAATAGATGCTCTATTAGAGAAATGTCTTATCAGATTTTCCCTACATCCACACTTTCCGTTTTCAAGACTCATTTTGCTACTTCATCCATGTGGATTGTTAGATTGAAAGCTAATTTTCAGCAGGGTAGTTTGGCATTTGAAGTTTTTCATTAGCGGACATGAATCATACAAGAGTACTCACAGGAATACCAGGTCACAGACAGAGCGCATCACACTTCTGTTGCATATATCTGAAAGTGATCAAGACAAAAAATCAGTTAGATTCTAAGCAGAATATTAAATAAGGATACCCAGGGTTACAACAGTTGTGGGTCATTTCTAAATGCAAGGTAGTGGGAAGTTTGTATAGAAAATCCTCCTGTCTGTATGCAGTTTTGTATGTTAGCTGCTTATCTGCGCACACAGAATGCATCCCTCTGTTCTGTTGAGTTTGATGACAGTTGCTGTTTGCCTGAAGTAGTGTGTGGAGTCTGACAGTGCTCTTTACGGGTTTTTACGCTTTATTTCTCTGAACTGGTTTATAATTTTCACTCACACCTTTCAAGAAAGAATAGCAAATTGCTCTGTAAAACAAACATGGCAGAACGAATTCCTTAGTTATACACAGGGAAAAGATGTTTTTTCAAAGAGATTGCATGTAAAGTTTTTTTGACGATTCCTACATGACCAAAAAGGTTAAATTCCACTTTCAAGATTGACATGATCTTTGGGACATTTTTCCAATTGAGTGCCAATGGAAAGGCACTAAGGTATGTCAGAAGATGTGATTCAGAACCCTGAGCTGTCTCTTCTGCAACAGCAATGACCTTTGTGATTCTGATTGCAGAGATATTGCAAGTGAAGCTGCATTTTCTCCATAACCTTACATTGTCCTGATGGGTTTTATTTGCATTTTTTTTTAAAGGCTGGGATGCTGTCATGGATTGGAAAGATGTCTTATCAGGAGGAGAAAAACAAAGGATGGGCATGGCTCGGATGTTTTACCATAAGTAAGCATTTCAGTTTGTTCTTTAAGTAGCATCTGAGAAGGAGAAAGAGATTTGCAGGTTTCCACTTGTAGTTTGAGCAGTAGCAGACTTTAATCTCCATGCAATATGCAATACTGCTAGATGGTTGCATAGGACCACAGACCTTGTTGTTTATTCATGCAAGCTTTTAGTTGGAGCAATGCTTCTTACTTCAGCTTTGCTTTTGGCAACATAGCATACACTTTCCAGATGTTCCTTTCTTTAACATCTCAGGCACAAACATCTTCCCTGCATTTGTCCTATAAATACTGCAGAAGTCTTGTGGACTGTTGCAGAGGCTATGGAAGTTTGAAAGCCAGGCAGTCTTGGTCTTGGAGACTGCAAGCACACAAAGGCAGCCTAATCCATACATAGCAGTGGGTAGAAAGTTTTTGAGTTGACTGAGCTACTGCATGACTTGATGAGAGGATAGAATAATACTAGGTCAAACTAGAGCACTAAAGTTAGATCACTGTGTATTCAGACGGACCAGGGAATAAAACCCATTTTTCCTGGAAGCTGTCTCTGCACCTGAGTAGTGCATGGAAACTTCATGGTGTTGCTAGCCAGCTTCTAGCTGTAAAGGAGAGACAGCTGTCTGGCAAAAATAGCTCTCTTCTTTCTGTTGTTCTTTCAATTAAACATTGTACATGGGAATACCGTCCAAAACATAGAAGAGTAATGTTCTTTATCTGCTTTTGAAAGGCCGAAATATGCATTGCTGGACGAATGCACAAGTGCTGTAAGCATTGATGTTGAAGGAAAAATATTCCAAGCTGCAAAAGCTGCTGGGATATCCCTGCTTTCTATCACACACAGACCTTCTCTTTGGTAAGTATGTTCAGGGACTAATCATGGTCCTTGCTTATAGCTTTCTGACAGGCAATGGATTGGCCTTTACTCTTCCTACAAGGGCAGTTGTTTAATCAATACCTACTGATCTTTCCAAGATAACTTGTCTACAGTAATAGTGATGTAAATGCATTTGGTATTGATTTTTTTTTTCATTCTTTGACATGTATTTATTCCTCCCTCTTGTTTTTTTTTTTAATGTGTTCCAGTGATTAAGTTTAATAGCAACATGCAGGTACCTAAGAGCAATTAATGAGCCCATCACACCACAGCCACAACCGATAGCATCACATTGTTCTGTAAAGGTGACAAGATCCAGGAGCTGGCCTGGGGAAGTTTTATCAGTGCAGGGAGACAATGGGAAACATGGCAAGTGGTTAAAATACTCTTTTTTCTTCCATAGGAATAACACATTGGGTGGATTAACTTCAGTTGTGCCCTCTGCAGGGTTTGAGAGCTTTCAAAATCTGATTGTCTGTAAAAAAGCAAATATTGGAATCCTGAGAAGCATCATTCTTGTGAGGGAGTACTAAGCATGGAAGTGTCCCTCAACGGAAATAAATGTAGTCACTGAACACGTAAAACAACCAGATACTTTAAAGGGCAAATGGAGATCAAGAAGGTGTGAATTAACTTTAGCAGAGACTATTTGTTCTGAACTCCTTTATCTCTGCTGTCCAATTATTGGGGTTTTTTAAACTGATGACAAAAAAATCCTTTATCATCCATTGCCTCAAAGGAAAGAAATTGTATCAGTGTCTGCTTCGCTGAAGAAACTGTTTTCCTCAGCATTCCTCCTTCCGCTGTGTAGATGGTGACAGTGGAAATAGCTTTTGCTGGATCAGGACCTAAATGTTAAGGAAAGAAAAAGGTCTTCTGGTAGGAAAAAGAAGTCACATAGACATTGGGTTTAAAATAATTTAAATTGCACTTAAAAAAAAAGGTAGCATTTAAATTTTTTAAAGTTTGACATTATTCTTAAAACCACTGCTGAAGGAAACAGGTATTTCTCACCTGTAGATAATGGTGGTGCAGAGGGAAGTTATGCTGAAGAACTTGTGAGGAAGATACTTTGAGTTCAGTTTCCTACCAGTATTTCTTGTTTCATAGTACCAATGCTATTCAGAAAGGTTTGGGATTGTTCTTGTAAACTCCACAGTATTACTGGAATTATAGGGTTCTGGAGAAGTAAACAGAAGTGCTGAGCATTTAGAAATAAGCATTAAATGCCTTTAACTCAGGTATGTATCTGCAAATAGTGCACTGCATAGGCAAAAACCGGGTTCATGGGCTGTTTTCTTTTTCTCAGAATTATACCAGGATATATTTGCTCTTTTAATCAAAATACTGGCTACCTTAGAGGGGAAGGTTAAGCTTTTGGTGTCACAAAGAATAATATGCAAGAAGTGATGAATATAAGCCTGGAGTTGAATCTCTATTGGGTCCCTTGTCATAAGCTATTGAGTTTATTCAACTGTCACATTCCCTGGATGGGATTTATAATCACTGTTTTATGATGTGTCTCATCTTCTATAATTTATAGTGATAAATTGCACTGAGAGAACTCTTTGCTCTTCCTCATGCACCTCCTAATAAATGTCTTGTCAGGCCTAGACAAACTGCACGTGTACACCTTTGAATATTTTCAATGCACACACCCTCGTATTGACTCCTACACAGACTTTTTTAGTTTGCCCCTGTGGAAACTGAACCATATTTTAGGACTTGGAGGTTTCTTTATCCAACCTTATGAGATGCGGGGGAACAAACTGGGATGTAATTTGAACTAATTAGAGTTTTATCAGTAGCATCAGGTGCACTGTGCCTGCCTGAATGTATTTTCTGCTGTGGAGGTAAAAAGTCTCTCAGAAAGCAAAGTAAATAGAATAAACTGAGACTAAAGGCTAGCATTCCTGGGGGAGAAGGGAACCCTGTCTGCTGCTGCTGTTTAAGCTCCTGGAGAAAAAGGAGTCTGGTGGAGTCACCTGTAGCCACAGGGGGGTCCTGGTGACAGGCTTGACATATACAGTACTTTTAGGAAAGAGTGTCCTGGGATTATGAGTCACTGAAAATGTCTTAGCCAGTGATCCAAAACTGGACAACTCTCAGCTTCCCAAGAGGCACCATTGAAAAGAGACACAGGCATCCAAATTTGTGTGCAAAAACGAACCGTCTGTTCACTGAGCCATCACTAATGTTTTAATTTCTACTGCAGGAAGTACCACAGTCACTTGCTGCAGTTTGATGGACAAGGCGGTTGGCGTTTCGAGCAGTTGGACACTGCTATCCGCTTAACACTGAGTGAGGAAAAACAGAGACTGGAATCCCAGCTTGCAGGAATCCCTAAAATGCAGCAGAGACTGAATGAACTGTGTAAAATCTTGGGAGAAGACTCAGTGCTTAAAACAGTGGACAAAGAGGAATAAATAATTTGTGTTTATTTTTTTAAAGTATTTTTTTAGTTAAAAGCATTACAACTTCAGCCGTTATCCTTTGTGTGCATTGTGATAGAGGCTTAGAGCACAGAGAAACACAGCCAACAGAAAATAATGCTCTGAATGCTATGTAAGGCTTTAGTGGTTTAGTATTAAGGCAGAAAGTGGTTGAACTGTGAAAAGGAGACAAGCAAGTGCACAGAGTATAAGATTTGTCATTGCAGCTTATGTTAATTCCTAGTGAAAGCCCGATTCACTGCAAAGAACTCCCAACAAACTTAGGTTTTGTAGGTGAATTTTTGCCTGAGATTTGGCCTGCAGAATGTGCTCTTGTACCGGGTCACTGTGCGCGTATGATATGCCTGCTGCTCAGAGCAAACCTGGCATGAAACTCGGGCATGGAGCGCGGCAGAGGCAGCATCTGGGGGAGTATGCAGATGCATGCAAAAATCTCATTTGGGTACAAGAAACATTCTTTCAGCCCATGTACAACCCAACTCCTCTTCGACTACTGAATCGTATATGCACCTTTACCTTCATTTCCATAGGAAATAACATAATAGGCTGACCAGAAAACAACTGTCAGAGCAACCCACTGCCTCGTGACAGAGAAGGAGTGATAGAGCTAAATATGTAATATACTTGTGCTGTACTTTAGGACATTATGCATAGCTTCAGAGGCTCTTTGCCCTTCATGATACATGAGTTCCTCTGGGGGATTATTTATGTCCCCTAGTTAGTAACCTCTGGTAGGGGGGATGGAGCGCTGGGCCTGGCCTCAAATGACTTAGTTTTCACTTGACTAAGTCATTCATCTGCTTCATGGGTCTGATTCAGCTGACATCCATCTCTGACCCAGTTCCTCCCTTGGTAAAACCACTATATAGACACTTGTTTGTTCCATGAGACACTTTGTGAGGGGAAGGAATGTAGGATAGGAAACGTCAGTTTCCAACGATGCACTGAATTCTCAGGCATGGCTGTCTTGCCAATTCAAATGCTCAGCACTTATAAAGGTCTGTGAAAAGTTGGAGCATTTGGTAACCACTAATTAATATGCCTGCCATATTTTGGTGGAGTGGCTGAACACTGCCCTCCTCATGAACGAACACACCAGTTAACTACTGTGCTTTCAGATGCACTCACTGATTGTCCCATCTGCTTTTCAGTTCAATAGGAGCCTGGTCCCACTGAGTCAGAAGGTGCTTTAAACAGAAACCCCTAAGATAGTGCTGGCCTCAGTGCCTTGCCAGAGGCAAGAATGAATGAGAAATAAAGATGTGAATGGACTGAAGAGCTCCTGATCTGCTCTCTCTGACTGCAAGTGCCCAGCAAATGGGCAGCTCAGGAGGGATAAGAGGCTTTGCAGATGAGTAAATGAGCCTTAGCTGAGATGTAGCAATCCTGAGTTTATTGATTCTTTTTTTCCTAGAAGTGTGATTTCTTGGGAGATTTCTGCCTGGTGTGCTTGGTCTGAGAGGGGCAATGTGTAAGAACTGTTAAAAGAGGAGAAATGTTTTGGTGGTATTTGATGAGCTGGGAATGTTTGAGGAACCTGACGTCAGTATAAACTGTTCCCTTTTTCTGATTGCTTCATGAACAAGGGGAAGGTGAATTAACTCCATCTGCCAAGTTGCAGCCCAGTGCACTCCTTCTCACTGTGTGCCCGTCTTGCTGCTTGGTACGGCACTTGCGCCAGAAAGTGGAGTAAGTCTGCTCCTTGGCCTGCTCTTCTGAGTCTGTGCTTGCATGTAAACCTGTAACTTGTCCTGGTGACTGAGTTTTCTCTGCAGACTCCCATGGAACATCTTGCTGATGCAGAAAGGAATGCTTTTGGGAACCTTTGAAAGGGATGAGAAATTAAGGTTCAAGATAATAAGACGTTGTGCTGTAAAGTGCAATCTGGAGGTCACTGCTGCAGTGGATGACATGTGCCTGCAGTTTGATTTGTGAGAGTCTCTGCTTCTCTCCCCGAAGGCTGTTTCTTCCTTCTCATCTTCAAAGCAAAGTTCAGAACTGCTAAGATAAAAAAGAAGTCAGCCAAGAATCTGTTCTCGGTGAGCATGAATGAGATGACTGATGGTTTTAAAGGCTTGCATATTTCTGAGTTAAGGATGATGATGAATCAGGCATGCCCTTGTCTCAGCTGCAGTGTGTCCTGCTAGTGCAAAGCACCCACAAAGTCAGCTATCCACGAGCCTCTGCCAAGGCAGGAGCTGAGGTGGAGGAAGGGGCATTACTGTTCTCCACCCCTCCATTAAGCACTTTACCATGTGGCTGGGAGCTAAATCTGGGTTGTCCAGTACCTGAGTGAGGAGGACACTGAGAAGTGCTAAACAACTGGCCCAGTTCAGCGCAGCTCCAGGTATGGCCCAGCCTCTCCCACCAGAGCTCTGCCATGGCACTTGGCTTGTTGGGAGCTGTTATGAGCACATGCAGTACAGAGATGGCAGCTGGCCACAGCACACAGAAACACATTTTCTGAGGGAATCATGTTTAGTAGAAGAGAGTGTGTTTGCTGTTTTTTTTTCTTTCATGAGATTATGTATAAAACATACAGAAGATATGTATGTTACTGATGAAATTTCAATGCAAACTGAAATCGCACCAGGATCAATGTAATGGTATTTTTCTTCAAGTTTGATATGTATTTCCTGGATCCAGTAATAGTCTTGCCCGTTCCCATTCAGTAATGTAGTGTAAATTATCCTAGCATCTCACTCAGCTGTTTGCATTCTTGTAGGTGTGACAAGAGCACTAGAGGCTGGTGTGAGAAGAAACCCTTCTCCAAATAGGAATTTCCTGAGTAATACCAGGCCAGTCTTAGAAGGATTTTCTGCACTGGTGAATCATTATATTTGAAGTTAGATTTGTGACTAGAAGAGAAGCTGCCCTGGAGATGTTCTTTGCAAGCTTCCTGAGTTGTTCCAAGGGCTCATTGGGACAGGAGTCTCTGGTTCTGTTTCTGGAGAGTTTTACCTCTGATGTAATACAGGGCATAAACCAGCTCACTTTGTGCTGCTTTGGACCCAGCTGGGAAAGCAGAGCAGAGGTGCACGCTCCCTGCTCAGGGAATAGCTCAGGGAGATACTGTTCTGGAGCCAAGGTGAAAGGAGCGCTTGGTCCTTACGGTGTGAGAGAGTCAGAGCAGGGCAGGTGCAATCCTTTTCCATGGTGCAATGACAGCTCTCCATCAATGTCTATTCCCTTTCTGGCACTCAGGAGCTGTGATTCCCCAGGGGCCGAGGAAGTGACTTTTTGAGCTTCCTTCTGCCTGTCCTGTCTAGCTGGAGCCAGCCAAATCCTGCTCATCATGACACAGCATCTGCGTTCAGAGCTGGATACTGCAGAGTGCTCCGTGCATGTAGCCTCCTGTGAGCACGCTCTCATCCATCCCCAGGACTCAGTGCAGACTGGACTTGCCTGGGTCTAAATCCTGGAGGAGTACACGTGCTGAGCAACATTCAGTCTCGGGCATGGAGTACCTCTATAGTAAAAAATATGAATTATCCACTTTGTTTTTCAGGTAATGCTGGGATTTTTTGCAAAAATGGGAGGACTTTTTTGTGAGTGGGATTTCAGTATTTTAATGGAGGAGGAGTTTGGTTTTCACTGAGTTTTGGGACCAGACTCATTCCTGGTTTCGGCTTGGAAGTCCTCCTTCTGCAGGGGTAGGAAAGCCCACATATCTTTTAAAAGAGATTTTTTAAAATCACTGAGGTTTGTAGTTGAGTGAGAAATGAAGGACTGGGTATTCAATGGGATATTTTAGGGAAAATTGCAATAAGAATTACATCCTAAAGCAAATGAACACATCGACATTCCCCCCAATGTCTGAATGATGATAATGCATGTCAAAGTGAAGTTTACGAGCCTGTGATCAGAGATTTCAATTGTATATAGAATGAAATCCCCCTACTGAGCTGTTCATGGAGCTTAAGAGAACTGAACTGCTAATTGAATGTGTCTTTGTTTTATGTTTGATATTAATGCCTTTTAAGAGCAAACAATTTATAAAGCAATAAATTATGCTTTACAGTTGTAATTTATTCCAACCTCAAATAAAACATGTTGCATTTACTTTGAGTTTTCTGTGTTCTTTATTCACAAAGCAGTCAGGACCTGCCCGTGTGTGCTCTGGAAGACACTTCCCATCCCTCCTTTCTGCAGTGAGGTAGGAAAGCTTGGGGTGGATGTTGCGTATTTGCAGGTTAGAACAAGTGCTTCATTGCTAGATCAGGCTGGTGTCAAAGACTGCTGTTTCCTTCTTTCTTGTGCCCTTCCACTTCAGCATGGACCTGATTCATGACAGGAGGGTGACAAGAGGTGCTGCCAGTTGTGGGGGAGCTCTGCAGAGAGGCTGGGTACCAAGCAGTGTGCCAGAGAACAGTGTCAGCAGTACAACGTCAGGTGGCCTCAGCAGCATCACTCCCAAAGGTTGTTACTATGCTCTTTGTAAGATAAAGTTATGCATAAAGCACCAATGTCACAAATACTGCAAGCAAGTACCCATGTTGGCCTAGAAATGGAGAGGGGTTTTTCTTAGGGATTAGGATAAAAACCCCAATCTCTTTAGCTCTTCAGACTACCAGGAGTATGAGGATACTGTTTGACTCCTTGGCACCCAGAGCTGGCTTGTTTCTAGCCCCTTCCCAGCTGTGTGGCACGGGATGGTGAGGTACTGGGTAGTGGAACAGGCCTGGATTATGCAGTTGAGGAGCACATGGCAATGGTGGTCACTTGATAACGAGATCCTTACGGGTGACTGAAGGTTTGTCCCAGTGCCTCCCTTCCAGTTCCCTCACCCACTCAGAGGCAGAGCACCGACAGAGCAGGACATGAACCGTGAGAAATGCATTTTTGGGGGTCTCTGGAGGGTTGTAGGACCACGCTGGGGCTCATGCATCAGACCAGGAGGAGACAGGCTATACTGTAGGGGGGGAGGTGAGCTGAGAGGTTGCATTTCAGTTTCACTTTCTTTGGTAAGAAGTGCTTTGGTGTCAGCTCTGTGGACAGCATTCCTGCTTTCTGACCAGGCCACCAGAGGACTGGCACCATGAATTGCTGGAGCCTGGAGTCTCTGCTCAAGGGTTAAGTGTTCCCAAAAGAGATGGGACAGCAGCGCTTGTATCATGGGAGGAAAAAGGACTTGGGAAACACTCAGAGCAGAGGTGTTTGAAGACTTCCAACAGGTGAAATTTTCTAGTAGATGGGGTATATCTGGAGGAACACCTCCTGCTGTCTCTCTGTGGCCTCATTTCTGATTATGGCTCATTCTACAGCACCTGCTTTGTGTGTTTTAAATTAGTGACTTTAACCTCATGTGAGACCATCTATGAGAGGGTAACGGGGACATGGTGAAAACACTGCACCCACCCAGTGAACAAGCTGGTTTTAAACAGGTAATTACAGGAGGGAAAAAGAAGCTGTGATGGTGCAGGGCTGAGGAGTCAGTTGGGTCCTGAGGCTGAGTCCCCAGTGAGAAACCAGGGATAAGGCCTGGGAAAAAACAGTCCAACGGAGACCATGGGAGGAGCCGGTGTTGGAAAAGGGAAGAATGAAACCTGTCCTGGACATAAAGTAATTATACAATAGCACACTGCTTCTTTTCATCAAACATACAGAGACAAGCTGGCCCTGACACAGCATTTGTAGGGTAGCACAAACAGGAGAAACAAAATGTTCATTTATTGATCGATTTCTGCATGAAATTGTCATAACAGTTATTTGGATTGAAGTACCTTTCAAAAAGAGTTTACATTTGTTGTGATTTAGAGCTTGTTTCAAATAGATCAAATTCATAATGCTTTTCCTAAAGATTTGGGTCTTTGGGAAGTAGAAACCATAAATGATAAGCAAGATTTTGAAGCAAACACAACCTATTTAATATTTAAGCAACAAAAAAATTACATTCAATTGTTCTAACATTCTTGTCCTCTGTAGCTCAGTTAGGATGTTCTCCTCCGCTATAGCCACACTGTGCTACAAATACATGATGTTTATGAGAGACTCCTCTATCAGCTGGTGTTCCCTGTGCTGGTGTGTTTGGAGACCTCTATCTCTACTATATGGATTGCACTAAGTCTTCCTTCCCACTCTTGGCTCACTTTCTGTCCCCACCAGGCTGGGTGCAGCGCTGGGACGTCTGGGTGCTGGTGCCTTCCACCCACGGGAAAGTCACTGCAGAATCTTGAGTGTGAGCAGAGAGGTCTCCAGGCATTGCACATCCAGACCCGGCAGATGCTTCCCAGCAAGAGAGACCACGTCTAATGGGCTGGCACCGCGGGGGCAATCGGTAGAAGAGCATGAGTGGGGGGGTGGGTGCTGTCAAATGCATCTGCTTTGTTTATGAGCAGTCAGCAAATACTTTTAGGCAAAGCCTTAAGAAATAATGTCTGCACAACTGAAACATCAGTAGCTGACAGGGTGCTAGTGTGAGGTACTGGAGTGCAACAACTAGTGGTGATACAGCTGGGCTCTGCCAGATGCGTGCTCACATTAACGGGACATTCACACACTGAGCAAACATCCCATATCCCTGCAATCCAGGGTGATTCAAAAGGTATACAGCTTATGCTTGTGAAAAACAAATAGCCTCTTTTAATCCTAGCAAGTGGCCACCAGAAGCACACCATTGCCTTTTGTAATGTGCTTTGGAGTATTTCTAGGTAGCCTGTAAATTGAATCAATTCTTGAATAATGACATGCCTTGTCTAAGCAGTGCTGTTCAATGAGAAATTCCTTTATAACCAGGGTGAAACAGCAGCCACGGAAGCAAAACTACAAAACTCCCCATTTCCTTGCTAGTGCAACCCGAGCATGCAAGGAGGTGCTGCTGCCGACTCTCGGTAGCCTGTTTTCGTACTGTAATCATGTTACAGAGTGTTCAACCCCTGTCTAATCGCTAACGTTCCCTTATGTATGTGCCATATAGCTGATTGCTGAGCATCAGAGGATGAGGGCTCTGTTAATTAGACTCCACTTGCTTAGATTATTATGGGTGAAAAAAAGAGTGATTAATGCATTTCATGCCAAGATGAAAGCGGAGTCAAGATATGCAGGCCTGGGAGAACGCCTGTGCTGCTTTTGCCAGGACTTACTTCCAGGGACTTCTGAAGGGAGGTTCAATTTCTTCCTCTTTCAAGTCATGGGCTGAAAACTTCTGTCTAGAGAGGTTGTAATTAATACACAGGAAAAAGCCCAGTGGCATCCTCGGATTTAGAGATATTAAAAAATGTCTGATTTGAAAAAATGGGGCTGATGTTCCCATCATCAGCCTGATCTGGGTTTGTCAGTCTCCTGTGACTTGCTTGCCCTGCTCTGATGCTGGGCTGCTCCATGAGGATGGAGCCAGGCTGGTGAAGGCTGCGTGCCCTGCTCCCTGCAGGATGCCATGGAAGCATTTGGGTTTGATTTGTTAAAGCTTAAAGATGTGTGTTTGCTAATCCAGAGCCTTATGCTGCTGCAAAAGGCATAAGTGAGATGCAGAAGTTGGAAGTGGATAAATTCAGGCTCAGATGAAGCCAGGACAGGTTTTACTTCTGATGGGTGCTGGGGTGCTCCAGCAGAAAGTGCCTGTTTAGCACAGGGCGTTGCTTGATGGCATCTACTGCTGTGTTGTGCAGTGCCAAACAGCCCCTCCTGGCCAACAGGGCATCGTGGAAGTGGGAACTGCAGTGCTGCTGGAGTCCACAGAGCTCCAGTGCCCTGTGCTTTCACAGACACCTCAGCCACCAAACTGAGCTCCACTGCAAAGAGAAGCTCCTTGTGAGTTTGGGAGGAAAGGACTGAAGACCTGGAGCCATGAAGAACAAGTCTCTCCTGCTCTTTCCCTTCATTTGTAGGTGGGCAAGTCCAGGCAGACCCAAGCTGCCCTGCCCCGCACCCATGAAAGCACGTTTAGCCAGCGTTGCCCACCTTGACAAGGCATTTATTTCTTCATACAGGAGCTGCCCTGCATTCCCCAGTGCTGGGCTGAACGTGATGCCAGGCTGCACTAAAGCAGCGCCGAGCTGCCTCCGGAGTAGAGCAGGCTCCTGCCACGCCAGCCTGAAGCATGGGCAGAAGCCCTCTGCTGTCTGCATCCACCTGCCCAGGCAGGCCGTACACTGGCCATAATCCGGGTTTGTGCTCTAATCCCATCTGACTGGCATGATCTTTTCAAGGGTTTTGCATTTCTTGTGGGTGGAGGCCAAAGGCACGGTGCACGCTGCCCTGATGAATGAGGTGTGTGCGAGCAAACGCTGTTTGCTTTGCTGCACTTGAACCTGTGTCCTCACAGTGGGCTTGGGTGGGGGTGAGAGCACAGCTCAGCCAAGTGCCTCGGAGACCTCTCAGTCTTGGATTTTCACTACAGATGCACTTCATCAGCACGCAGCAATACTCAAGGCCTGGGAGAGCCCTTCACCACCTATATCTTGCTCCATTTACCTCAATGGTTTCTCCTGCAGCTGGCGGAGCACCAGGCTCAGGCACAAACACACAAGCTTTTGTGCAGATGTACAGGCTCACATTTCCTGTTCCACGTGTAGTGCTAAACCTCAGGAATCCTGTTTGCAAAGTGCTGCCAAAACGGTCCGGTGGGCTTCTGGCAGGGAAGAAAGGTGGCGCTGAGCTAAACACCATGCTAAGTAGTTAAGCCAAAGGCATTGCCAGTGAACCACGGCGCATGTCAGGGAAACTAACCAAGACAAGTGTTTGGTCTGTGAAGCTCAGAGTCACCAGGCACCTCTAGCTGTTCTTGAAAGGTTTCCTTAATGACGCTGATTAGATTATTAAAAAGGATCTTGCAAGAAACCCACATTACTGCTGAGTTTGCAGGCTCCTATCAGCAGACGTTGCCAAGGTTTGTTCCTAGGCCAGGCTTGCTTCCTTTGCAGGGTAGCTGGAGTAATTCTTTTGGCAAGCATCTCCTATGAAGATTATTGATAGTGAGTACGTTCTAATGATGACAAATGCAACTCCTTTTGCTATTAGCGGGCTCAGATATTGCATTACTTTCCGGCAGAGCACACAAACCAGCGCCTGCACCATGACCCTTAATATTATGAAGGCACTTAAGGGTTTGCTTTGCATTAGTATAATTTTCAGGTGCTCAGCAGCTCTTGGGAGTAACTGACTATGCAATGCACCACGGAACACATAATTGGTGAGAGTTGAAGTCGAAATTATTCACAGGTCCTAAATTCCTTCCCGAATTCTTTTCCTCATTGTTTGCATGCTGCAGGACTTAATTGGAGCAGATCTGCATCCGGATCGGTGCTGCCATGGGCAGGGCTCAGTAACCACAGCATTTCCCAAGAGTTTCATGACTTTATCTCTAACATCCTACTAGCCAAATACTCATCTGCCACACTGAAGAAGCCTTCAGTGAAGATGATGTAAGCTTTGCAGGTGTAGATGAAAACTGAATTGAATTTGGCCTTCAGTTATTCCTTGTCGGGTAGGACTGACATGACTGATAAACTGAAGGGGGGGGGGGGGGAAATACTGGGGGAAAAAATGGAACATGTCCAAGCTTCCTTTCAGCCAATTCCAGCACTGGAACTGGTGCTGTCTGCTTTTACAGAAACCAGCTGTAGTAGGCTGGGAAGTGCTCTCACATTGCCTAGGGCACAGCTTTGATCAAACAACCTCAGCTTGTCTCTCACAAAGCTTTCTTCATGCACCTGATATGGGATCCTGCCTGAGATAATGAATCATGGTGCATTTAAAAGAAATTAAAGGATTCACATCAAACTCTGCCTCTAATCCAAAGCAGCACCTTGATCCTTCCTCCTGTGTGCAGTGCAGCAGGGCAACAACAATCTGGGTACTGGCTCATGGGCTGAGCACCCACAGATGTAGGTCACTGCCATCGGAGAGGCAGAATCAATATTTCAGGGTGCACTGCTCCCTCTAGCTTATGAGTTCAGTGGAAGGGGTAGGAGAGCTACAATTATGTTTTAAACAACCTGACTGGAGGGCAAAATCATCTTAATTAAATCTCATCCACTCTCCCTGTGATCTGGGAGGCAGATGGCACTTCCCTCCTGCACTTTGAAGAGTGCAGCCCGGAAAGGCTTCCTGAGAAAGCAGATCTGAGACTGTCAGAGCTCACTTGCAAACAGGTTTCCACTGCAGGGATCACTGACCCTGCCTGTCTGTCCCTGGGACACAATGCTGGCAGTATACCCCCCCACACGTGTGTACCCATGGCACTACTTCACGCTTGGCTTTGCCTGTGGTTCATATTTTCAGGCTTTACTCTCTGGCTGCGATGCCAGAAACAGGTTGGGGATTCATTTATTTATTTATGTTTTAAAGAAGCCACGGCTTTCTGTCCTTGTCTGGCATACCTCCGCAGAACTGGAATATCCTGGGCAGGGGGGAATCAAGCCACTGGGAGATTTGTGCTAAAAATGGTGAGAATTGGCTTTATCAAGAAAACCACTCAGTCCTCAACCCCTTCCAGCTTGAGCCTTTGTTCTTTATTGCAAACACAGCTGCCAGCCTGGCTTCCCCACACGATGCATCCTCCTGGCCCCAGCAAAGGAACAGGGCTCAGGCCAGCAGCAATAGTGGGGTGCCCTGGGTGAAGAAATCTCGGCAGTGCCCCGGTCTCCCTGCGAAACCCCTCTGCCGTGGTGGAAATGACTGGGAAGGAGGAACACTATTAGTGCTGGTGAGGTGAGTGACGTTAAAGGCTTGGAGGCTGAAAGAGCAGCTGTGCTTCGGAGGAGAGAAAGGCAAGCAGTGTAGTGGATGAAAGGGAAAGCAGGGTGGAGAGGAGCCAGGGAATGCTTCCCCTCTGGGGTCAGCAGCAACTTTCTTTTGAAGGCCAGAAGCAGCGCATCTTTGAAGTCTGTTTCAAGCTGAGGACGTAAGAGCTCTGGGGTGTTCACGTAACAGAGATGCCTGGCAGTAGTTCCTGGGATTGTGCAAGGGCTGCCATGAAGTCAACCAAGAAAGAGACTGAGGAGCCACAGCCAGGGACCCACTCCCTATGCAACCGCAAGGGTGAGGTGGTGCAGCTGGAAAACAACTCCTCCCGCTGCAGAGACCAGTTCCCATCCCAGAAGAGACTGCCTACAGCCAGAGGAGTTGCTGCCCACCTCTAGTGAATTGTTAGGCCCAGACTGACTTCAAGCCCCTGGACCGTGGGATGTCAGCCAGCATTGCCTGGGCCAAAGAACATTTAAATGCTGCTTTCTTTAAACCCATTTGTAGAACATCTTCCTACCCCTGGTGCTCATGGGACACCAGACACCTTCAGAAACCTCTGGTCACATCCAACCATGACCATGGGAATGCCTTTCTTGCATGCTGTGGTTTCTCTGCCTGGACACCAGCATCCTCGTCATGCTATAAGGCATTCAGCCCTGGCCAGCCACCACTGGTATGTGTGATGAGCATGTGGGACACAGGGCCAGACTGCAAGGGCCACCCTAATACTTTGTGTGTGGCATACACTGATGCAAGTACCCACAGCAGACAGCTCCCATTGCCCTGAGGAGGGGGCTGTGTCCCCAGAGCAGAACACACTGAGCTGCTGCTCTGTGTGTGAGACACAAAGCAGTGTGTGAAGGTTCTTGGTGGATCACCAGCCAGCTGGCATGGATGCGAAATTACTCATTATTTCCACTATAATCAAGACTTTTGAGAGCCTCACGTGGATGCAGCACCACTCAACATTGCCAGCACTGAGTTGCACCCATCAGATCCTCAGGTGTTTCCCCTGGTGATTATCAAACATGTGTCCTGGATGCGATGGCAAGACTGGAATGTTCTTAAACTGCTGGTTGCTGCAGCCTGGGAAACACATGGGTAAAGTTTTATGGTGTTTGTGCCTTTTCACCATCATCTTGTCTATGCACCCAGTGGACGCTGCCTAGATATGGCTGTCAAGTCATGCCATATGTGTTGTGTGAATAGATGAGGAAAATGTGTTTTATGAGGAGCGCACGTGCCACAGCCAACTGGACCTACAAGTTATGGAATGTGATGAAATGCTTCCCTGCATGTTCCTGTCAAGAGATGTTTCAGAACCGTTTCCTCAGTGATTCAAAACCTGTTTCTTCACGCTTCAAAACTAAGTGCTACGTGCCGGGGACGACTTGCGCAATCCGTTTCCAATGACAGAGTTCAAACTTTTCTGCTACTTGCATGAAGAAGAATGAAGCAAGGTTTCATGCTCGCTAATGCCACACCTCACCTTAAGCTTTGCTTAAAAATAGAGATATTTTTACGAAGCAATTACTTGATTGTTCTTACCTTTGTGTTTCTTTTTTCTGAGCCTTTGGAACATGGCTAATTAAAGTTTTCCTGTTTCTGTTGTGAATATGAATGCTGGATACTTTCTTATTAATCTGGAAATCCGGCATAATTATAGGTGTGCAGGAGCTTGGGCTTTCTGGAAAACATCAAATCTTTGAAATTCTTGAAAAATTACAAAAACTGGCAAAAACTTTTATAAAATTAAAAATAAAATCTTTTGTCTTTATCTGTGTCATCCAACCAAACCAAACCAAACCAAGCCAACTAAACCAAACCAAACCAAACTAAACCAAACCAAACCAAACCAAACCAAATCAAACCAAACCAAATCAAACCAAACCAAACTAAACCAAACCAAACCAAACCAAACCAACTAAACCAAACCAAACCAAACTAAACCAAACCAAACCAAACCAACCAAACCAAACTAAACCAAACCAAACCAAACCAAACCAAACCAAACCAAACCAACCAAACCAAACCTAACCTAACCAAACCAACCAAACCAACCCTAACCTAACCAAACCAAACTAAACCTAACCAAACCAAACCAATCCAACCCAAACAAACCAAACCAACCCAACCCAAACCAAACCAACCAAACCAAACTAAACTAAACCAAATCAAACCAAACCAACCAAACCAACCCAAAACCAAAAGGTTGTTTTTTTCTTTCATGTGGATACCTTGGAAGGGAGTCAAGCCTGGAAAATTTCAGTCCCCCCCGAAAAAATTTCACAAGATTTTATGTAGTACCTAAAAAGGGGTTTGTGTCATAGTACATAAATCATAGCTTTTGCTATCCAAAAATCAGTTTATACAGCATGTTGGGTAACAGAAGATAGCTCAGCATGTGGCTGATGACAATAACACAGGTTAAAGTTCAGATTCATTTGAAAGAACGTGATCCACATGTTAAAAGATACTGTAAATAGTAGTTTTATGTAAAACTGACTTGCTGTAAGTATTCAGTGAGAAAATATACAAGAAAACCTATATAATCAAGGATGCTTAATTGAGCATTGGAGAGAAATACATGTAATTATGCTCAAGACTGAATGGTGAACTAGATAGTGATGAATATTAGGATGTATTAGTATGTAGCTGGATTCTTGGTCTACGGGTCTTAGGCAGAACTCATTGATTATTCTTATTGCTTCCTAACTTAGAAGTTTGAGGGAAAAGGAAACACAAAAGTTTTCATGACAAGTCCTGTCTCTAATGAAACGACTGCCCACATCTCTGCCTGGGCAAGGTGAGGCAGGGATTGCCTCCTAAGATAAAAGCAGTAATATGTCAATTACTTTGGGTTTGCCTCAACTGCAGACCAAACTTTCTGTGGATCTCAAGAGGATTTGACAGGTGAATGAGCTGTTGCACTGAACTCATCAATGTCTGAGTGGTACGGCTGAATCTGAAAGCCAGCTTGGAGCTGCATGGACAGGTACTCGCAGTGGACAATTATGTAAAAATTTGCTTATAGGAGCAGTTTCCTGTAATCCCAGTAATTCATTACGTGGTTTGGACTTTGGTATGTGAAAGGCTTATTTATCATTGTTAATTATCACTTTGCATAGCAAAGTACAGGCCACTAGCACCACTTGGCTGCTTGTACAACTGAAGGAGCACCTCGCACGAGGACACAGAAAGGTCTTGGTCTCTTCTGAGTATCACTGGGGTTTTGGTCTGTGAGTATCTTTAGACTGGGAGTGTCACAGTTCACCTGGGACACGTTTCCCATTTCCAGGCCTGTGTGTACATCATGTACTTCAGCTTGAACAACAAGGAAAGTGAGGTAGGACTTTGTCCCACAGTTCATCAAGCAGTAAAATGTGGTCACTGTTTTACCAGTTAAACAGGCTAATTCAGAGCACAAAAACTGTCTTCAGGTCTTCAATATGAAAACCTTAACTCCAGTAGTGAAAGGTACTGACATTGAAATGAATCTACAGATATTTTGTAAACAGCCCTGAGCTTCTTCATGTCCTGTCCCCACCTATCACTCAAGCTAACCACTGCGTAGGCAAACAGGTTCAATTTACTGCATTTTGCTTTGTCAGCAGGGAGCACAAATAGTAACTCTAACAAGTTCTCTGACAAATTTTGAAATCACTGCTGTATCTGTCTAACTGGAGAATTAGATTGAGCAAGTCTATAAAGAAATAAGTCCACAGAGGACTAAGAAACAACATATATTCCCTATATATTTTAGTCTTGTGCCTATATAATGATAATCAATTAATTACCTCTTACTTTGGCTTGAGCAACAGCACTGATTTCCAGTCAGGTGAGCTCAGCCTCTCTGCACACTCTGCTACTGAGCATTTCGTCAATGATTTGCTCTTCTCTTTAGTTTTTGATAGCATCATTATTTTAAAACCACCTTGCATGTTGAAGCCTTCAGGATGCCTTCATGAAAGACTTCTGCAGCAGAATCAGTAACAGGGGTATCAAGAAGGATTACAGAACCCAACTCTTGCAGTCCGTCTTCATAGGAGAGGTGTTCATCTTCATGGCCCTCCTCTGGAGTTGCTCGAGCAGGGGTTCATTCCTTTTGTGTTGGGGGCAAAGAATTCAAAGAATTGCGGTCAACATCTTGATGTCTAAGTGGAGACCAGTGATGAGTGGTGTTCCTCAGGGGTTGCTACTGGGACCGACACTGTTTAATATTTTAGTTGGTGACATGGACAGTGGGACTGAGTGCACCCTCAGCAAGTTTGCCAATGACACCAAGCTGTGTGGTGCAGTTGACACTCTGGAGGGGAGGGATGCCATCCAGAGGGACCTGGACAAGCTTAAGAGGTGGGCCTGTGCAAACCTCATGAAGTTTAACAAGGCCAAGTGCAAGGTCCTGCATCTGGGTCAGAGCAATCCCAAGCACAAATACAGGCTGAGCAGAGAGTGGATTGAAAGCAACCCTGAAGAGAAGGACTTGGGGATGTTGATTGATGAGAAGCTCAGCATGAGACAGCTTCAGTGTGCATTTGTAGCCCAGAAACCAAGTGTGTGCTAGACTGCATCAAAAGAAGCATGACCAGCAGGTTGAGAGGTGATTCTCCCCGTCTGCTCTGCTCTTGTGAGACCCCACCTGCAGTACTGTGTCCAGCTCTGTCCCTAAACAAGAAGGACATGGACCTGCTTGAGTGACTCCAGAGGAGTGCCATGAAGATTATCAGAGAGCTGGAGCACCTGTACTATGGAAACAGGCTGAGAGAGCTGGGCTTGTTCAGCCTGGAGAAGTTGGGCTTGTTTAGCCCATAGAAGTTGGGCTTTTTCTCCAGAGAAGAGAAGGCTCAGGGGAGACCTTATCACAGTCTTCCAGCCCTTAAAGGGGGTCTACAAGGAAACTGGAAAAGGACTTTTTATGAGGGAATGTAGTGCTAGGACAAGGGAGAATGGCTTTAAGCTGACAGGGGAGAGATACAGTTATTAGGAAGAAATCCTTCCCTATGAGAGTGGTGAGGCACTGGCACAGGTTGCCCAGAGAATCTGTGGCTGCTCCATCCCTGGCAGTGTTCAAGGCCAGGTTGGACGGGGCTTGGAGCAACCTGGTCTAGCGGAAGGTGTCCCTGCCCATGGCAGGGAGTTGGAACTGGATGAGCTTTAATGTCCCTTCCAACCCAAACCATTCTGTCATTCTGTGAATAATCTAAGGGCTGAACTGAAATATGGCAATGGCTCAAAATCTGCAAGATGGGTACTTTTCCCTGCCCAAATAGGAAAAGAAAGATTTATTAGACATCTCCTAAAGATGACTGACAGTGAATTTCTCTATCTGCATTAGAATAATTCTAATCTGTGAACATTAATGTTCCTGTTTCCTGGGGGGGGGGTGGGGGGGTGGGGGGTGTGTGCTATGGTTAGTGTCATGGGTTCAGTTAATCCAATCCAGAGTGCAGTATCATTGCAGAAGCAACTATAAGTAATTTTTTAAAGTTTTAAATCAAGCCAGTTTTCCGCACAGGCCTCACAGACTGTGGGTTTGGAAGCTGTGCTTGGGAAACAGCACTCTTCAAACCATTGCTCAAGCCAATGAGAACCAGCTTGTTCAAGGTGTGCCTTATACACACCCTGTTCTATATAATTCATGGTAATTATATGCTTGCTGAAAACACAGAACAAAACCATAACTAGAAACAAATAGTCTGGGAAAAAGACTCTTTGGTCTCTAACAGTTTTTAAATAGATGCCATTTGTTTGCTCCTGCAAAACCCATCCTTAAATCACAGCTGGACTCCTGTGTCTTGCCTGCAATTAGCCCCACAGTTGCCAAACTTTCCCAAGAGTGGGCACAGCGACAAGGTAGTATGGGAATAGAAAGAGGTTCCTGGGGGAAGCCTGACCGTCCCAAACTGGCAATAATTCAGCTCTATTTTCCAATAGGTGGGGGTTTGCTTCCCTAGACCCTGGCAATATCTCTGGTTTGACGTGTGGAGCAAGCAGGTGGAGGAAACTTGAAGAGCTGCCAGGTAGAGCTGAGTGAGGTTTTCTCCCTCCTTGCACTGGTACAAAGGGAGCCCAGCACCAGTCAGTTTGATGGGTAGGGCTGCTGACTTCTGCTTCCTTTTAAAACAAAAATCCAAGGTGCCAGACTTGGGGAGGGCAGAGCAGAAGGCCCTTGGTACCAGCAGGGATCTTACCAGCTTATGGCTACAAACTCTCCTCCTTCCATGAGGCCATAAACCTGATCTTTGTGCAGTTGCCATAGTCTCTTATTGCTCCTGGTTTAGTCATAGTGAAGTATAAATTTGCTTTGAATTGCTGGTTTGGTTTTATTTCTCAGGAGTTTGTTTGTTTCCTGAGGAGAACAAGCATGGACTCATAACTCTCCTAGCCAGTACACAGGCTATTTAATTTAGTGTAGTTGCAATACTGTATTTTCAACAATTAGTCTCTACTAATTAGTTAATTACACTGTCACTACTGTAGCTATTAATAGATGTTAAATTCAGCTGCTGAGAGTGGTGACAGAACTAAACCCACATGCAATGAGATAACACTCAAACAGATTCTCCCACGCTCCCCACAGTTGTTACAGCAGAAAAGATGCAAAAAAACCCCACAAACCCATCCGTTTCCAAAGTATTTTGTATCCTGACATCGTTTAGAAATTATACCCATTAAAGAGTACTGGTGGCACCACTTGTGATGCATTTAGGCAGTGCAGCTGCAGATACAGATGATGGGGCTTCTCGGACACACCTTGGCAGGATTGTGTCTTCAGCAGGCCCCCAGCCCAGCTGTGAATGCTCAGCTCTGCACACAGCTCCTGGATCACTGCGGTATCTGCTTCTGGGGGTGCCTTTCATATCTTGTGTGTGTGCTTGTAGAGGGGCAGGGTGCCTTGGCAATATGGCACAGCATACCAGGCTGGTGGTTCCCATGAACCAGAAACTGACGCACACTGCTGCAGGCATAAGTCCTATGTATTCATGATCAGACAAGCATACATCCATGCGTTGCCATGTTTTTACTTCAGAACTATGGGATCTTCATGTAAGAGTGTGTCCTTCATACACATGATTCTATAATGCCATGATTTTCAAAAGACTAGAGGAAAAAAGCTCTCTGCCTGCTGAGCTCCTTAGGTGGTACAGATGAGACTCTAATCCCAAGACCCAGAAAACAGAAGTTGTGCAGCAGTTTTACTTCTCCACCACAAATGGCTGAGACCTGCCCGTTAGGATGGGGAACCAGCATGGTTACTGCTGTCCTGATCAGGCTTTTTTGTCAGCTTCCACACTAGTGTCCCATGGAGCCCAAGCTGGGCATGGTCCTGCCACAACTCTGTCAGAGATGAGCACCAGCAGTCCTCAGACTGCAGCCTTTGCAGCTACACTGGTGTTGGTCCGCACTCCTGTAGCTTCAGCAGGAATCAGAACCATGCAGCCATGTGGCCTTTCAAACATTAATGCACACCAACCACATGTCACACAGAGGCACTGTGATTATTTTATAAGTCCCTGTGCCACCTTTATTCAATGGTCATAAGCGGGTGGCAATAGTTGTAGGAGTGAAGCTATAGATACAACATGGCAGAAGCAGCTGCAGATAACCCAGAGCATTTCTTTTCAGCTGAAGAATACACTTTCTGAAGACTGTCTGCTAGGGCGGAACTACAGAAGGGCTATTAAGGATAGAAATAAAAAGCTCTATCCACTAAACTATGTTTTGCAAATCAGAGGATGTGGAAAGAATTTAAATAGCTGAGTTTCATCATCTTCCCATTGGAATGAGTGGTGCAATGCTGAACCATTTCAAGTGAAGAAGAAATAATTCCAGTGCTAGAGAAATTTAATCTAGTCATTGTAGCATGGTGTCACTGAAGATCACTTCGGAAACTCGCAAATTTAAATGCAGTGAGACACTTACATGACATTTTACTATAGACATCTATATGTAAATTAACCCACATAACCAATGCAACATGTACCTTCAAGTCTGGAGCTATGTAAATAATACGTAACGATAGTTGATGCAGAATCATTCTAAGTTGATTTTCCTGTTTCTTACCTTCTTTTGAAATTTTAATTACATTGTGACAGAAAATTCAATGCTGTGAGACAAAGTGGAAGGGTTTGAAGACCAAAAATATGAACTGCAACAAAATATGGATTGATGATCAAAAGAAAATAAAGCCAACTGTAATGGATTTAACCATAAATGCTGAAAAAATAGTCCAGGTTACACATGATTCATCTTCCTGGTATGAAGGCAATTCTCATGTAAAGCAATGTTTTCTTTGAAGACCTCCTTTCTTGAGATTTTAAAACAAAACTAAAAAGCCCCAAACAAACATCACCCCCCACCAAAGAAAAGAACACAAACCCCCAAAAACCCAAAATCCAAACAAAAAACACAAGTGGCAAACACAAATATGCACAGCTTTCACAGTGGTAGAAAAAGCTTGAAAAATTGACATGGGTGCAGAATCAGAAAGATTCTAACTTCTTAAGGTCTTCTGGTTCCTTAAGCCTGTCCTGTGAGTGTAGATTAATTTTCACTTCAGTGAAAGCAGTGAGGCTTATCTCTAGCACACAACTACACTGGGTGAGTAAGGGTACTAGAATCTGGCCAGAATGAATCAGACAAATAACCATAATTATGTTAACTAGGTGCCTAAGGCATTACCTTAGTGTGCACAAAGCTCTGAGAGATGGCGAGCTCTTGATGAACCAGCTACTCTGCAGGGAGCCGGGATGCTCGTTGCTGCTAAGGATTAATTCCTCTGTGGCTGGACAAACTGTGGGAAAACAGCAAAATTAAGACATCCAGAAGACAGCATTCAACATATGGAGGCACTTCTGCATCAACAAGTATCATTTAGCACTAGGTGGTGCTCTTTTCTCTACCAAATTACCATTCAATGATTGTGAGAGGAATGGGCTTTTCTTCGTAACACTGTATGCCGTTTGTTACAGTCGGATTTCACCCAAAGAACAGAAAACTCATAGGCAAAAATGCAAACCAGAATGTTTTCCTGTGCTGACTAGTCATCGGTCCATTTCTGTGAGTGCTCACTGCTGTTGCTCCTGCCCCTTTTTTCTCAGCGCTATTTGCAGTGTCCTGGTGGTGAGGGATCTCTTACCCCCCTAAAGAGATTCTCTTGGATCTGCACATTGGTCATTATCGTGAAATGTATTCCTGAGATCCTCTATGTTCTCTTTACTTTTGTATTCTTCTTCTCAATCACAGTCTGTGTCCTACGCTAAGTTTTCTTTGTTCATTCCCTCCCTATATTTCTGTTTAGTTATATGCTCTGTGGCTGTTATTTAGCCAGGAATATATATATGTACACACACACACTAAGTTATTTTAAGTCTTCTCCCTTGTATCACTCTATCATTTTATTATTACAGGTCTTTACTGGTGTTCCTTATTCCAGGAATATTGCAGTATTACAGGTCTTCCTCATTCCTGTTGTTTTTCTATAAACAGCCTCAAATTCGTCAATGCCTTTATTAGCAGAGCCTTGCAAGAATCTTTGCTAAGATCAGGATTTTTTATGAAAAGCTAGACAATGAGATAACAACTTTAATAGTTATGAAAAGATCTAAAAAAATCTCCTAATACAGAATGACTCAGTGATGATAAATGGTAAATGAAATTCAGAGCACAAAGACAGATGAGAAAACAGTCTTCCACCTTGCAGGGGCCGGGGAGGGGAATTATTATCATACAGGAAGAAGATGTTAAATGGTAGATAACAAATGTCAGCTCACTGCCCGTCAAGCAGACAAGCACAATTGCAAGACTGACTTTCAAAAGGACTGGGAAAAACAAAGAACATCTTTGTGCTAGGGTAAGAAGCAGCCTAACCTTGAGTGCAGTGTCCAGTCCAGTTGCCTGATCTCAGACAAGAGGTAACAGAGATGGAAGAGGTCCAGAGAAGGGCAATAGAAGTGCCCAGAAGTGGTATGAGGAGAAAACAAATGGAGTTAGAGTCTTCAGCTGGAAAGAGACAGCTGCAAACTGCTAGTTTGCCATCCACTTATCCTTTCAGTGTCAATCCTGAAATTAAGGAATATCTGCTCTCATGCACTTTCTGGAGAGTGAGCCCCTTTGGTACTATTCCAAACAATTATCAAACTCATAATGTATGAACAGAATCTTCTGTCTTCCTCAATCAATATCTTCTGGAGCCTCAGTGAATGGTTTGTTAAAGCCAGTTTCTTTTTGTTCTTTATAACTCCTCTCCAAGTCCCCCATGCTGATTGCTGGCTCTTTTGGTGCGAGCAGCACTACTTAACCCATCAGAGCATGAAGAAATGCCCTGCTATGTCAGACCTACAGCCACAAATGCTATTGCTGCCCAGTGCCCGTGATGGCACCAGGGTAGCTGAATGGGTGCTGGCCATCTGCCCTGACAAAGCCACAGGTTTTGAAGGCCCCAGCAGACCCTGCAAGGTCCCCTAGGCTCCCAGCACAGCATTACCTGAACAGGGCAGGCAGATCCAGAGAGTAAAGCCTGAAGAGTGACAATAAGAGATGCTGTTCAGGGAGAGGAGATGTACCTGTCCCCTTCCTCTGGTCCAAGTCTCCTTCGATCTGTCATTGGAACTGCCTGTTCCTTTTATTATCTGATACTACAGGCATTGTTCACAAATCTTGTCTAATCCCTTTTTATGCCTGCTAATAGCCTGCTTCCCCAACCTCCTGTGGCAACAAATTCCAGAAGTTCATTACCCACTGAGCAAAGAAGTGCTCCTTCATTTCAGGAGCAAACTACATCTATACTCCCTGTCCATAAATGCAAATTTAAACAAGATTTAGCCTGCCATTGTTTTGAGTATTATCCTTTGGCCTAAGTGTTCCCAAGTGATACCTACCAATGAGTAGCATAAAAATGCCTTCAAATAAATATTAAGGAAAACAATGTTCTGTTTGTTGCCTTTTCTGGGGAAAGGTGACGAATGGCTGTTTAGCCATGGCTGCTACCCAGACAAGTGAACGCCTCTTCTCCACCCACATGTAGCCCAGCACAGACCTGGAAGCATGTGTTTTCTCATAGGCAGGGGAGGCAAGGCTTGCAGCCTGGTGCAGCGCTTGGCGCAGTGACCCTGGCTGCTGCTGCCATGGTACTGCACATGGTACAGCAGTGGTCCTGCAAACTCTGTTTGGTGACTCCTGCTTCTCACATCTCCTGACTTGTTACACCACCATTTCGACTACCCTTTTGTTTTTTTCATGAGTCTGTGTGACAGTGCCAAGCCAGGCTGCATACACATACAGAGTAAAGCAACTCATGCCATGCCTTATCTACAGCTGTCATCCCTACATTTATAAATTCCATGATGCTATCAAAGAAAGACTCTCAGTTTCTTTACTCTCCCAACCTTATGTTATGCAGGTGACTGTCCACCCACTCGCTCTTTGCCAAGCTCCCATGCTGCCTGTGGCTTGTGGTCCCAGTATTGTTCAGGTAATTAGCCATGTCTTCACCCATGTCCCATCCATATGTTTTTTGTTATTACTGTTTATTGGTTTTATTGTGGTAATGCCTAAGGATGCCAATTAGGAAATATGACTTATAGTGAAAAAGCTGTACAACAAGCTCTGACCCAAAGAATTCACCATCTGGGGCTTAGGCACACCATGGCTAGTGAACATGTGGACAAGGGGGGCAGGGAAACCTGGGAGAACAATACAGGAAGGCAAGGTATTTACATGAAGTAATCATAAAACTGGTCACCAACTAATCTGTACTAACAGTCATTAGCAGGATCTGCAAGGGAAACAGAAAATTTCCTGGTTTCATTAGAACTAATTTCATATGAGTATATTATCAGAGATGGAGAACTTAGATTTTATTTCTTCTGGAACGTGCTAGGGTTTTGATGTTTGTTGTTTAAGTATGTAAACTCTTTTTTTCTATCTTATGTAGGGCAGATTGGCAAAGCTCTCCAGAGAAGGCTGCCCTGTGACTGCTAATGCTGCACTCACCAGACGCATGCAGGACTCCCATCATTCAGTACCTTCCGCAAGGCTGAACCAAAAATGAAAAGCATGACGGTGATGGAGAAAGGTGAAGGGCAGAGGAAGGATGAGGATATTATTAGGAGGGACATTATGAAAAATCCGTCATGTTGGGTAACTGTATCCTTAAGGTAAAATTTGCGTTGTGCAACTGCGATGCATTCAAGTCTGAACAGCTGGTTCTGGTGCGAGGCATCAGAAATGCATTTCCCGTGCAGCTTTTGTATTAATAATTCAACTCATTAAGGTGTGGTCTAACAGTGTTTGCACAGGCATCAGCCCTCATACTGGTTCTGACAACCATTTCTTCTGTGAGCATCTGCAATTCCCATGTCCTTCCTGCCTCAGTTCCCTCCATGAGAAACGGGAAGAGCCATACTCACTCTGGTTCAGATCTATAAAACAGTTGGCCTACTACTCTGTTCCTATAGCGATATTTCAAGGTTTATTTCAAGGTGTTAGTGAATCAGGACAAGGGGTCAGATTTAGAAGTGCAAGTTTCTGACCCATGGGATGGGGTCCTTGCAAAAAAACTGCAGGACTTAGCTCCAACTCAGGAAATATTTAATAATCCAAAGCCACAGTAAGATCTTGTTCTGCTGACACTTGAGTTATTTTCTTCTTCATACTGTACTATGTTTGACTTTTTTTCACCTCATCTCCATTACTTATATTCTTCCTGTAATACTTGAAGGGGCTTCCATTGCTAAGGTGGATTTGCAAGATTTTACTGTAAGGCAGCTGATCACAACTTTCAGTTAACCAAGAAATTCTTAAAACACACTGACATAAAAGGCATGTTCATCCTTAGTGTATATCCACTGACTTGAGTCATGAGACTGTTACGACTGCATAGGGAAGGCTTTCCCAGAGATGTGGTTTAGCTCTATTCTTTCTTGTGTTTTCTTCTAGTCTAGTAGTGTTGATTTAGTGGAGCTCTAATGTATACGTGTAATATGGGATATAATGCAACATGTGTATTTGTATCACAATATTTATCCTGATATAATCATCTTAGTATAGACAGCAGTTATAATAGTACAAACTAAAGCAGTCCTTAGGCCCAGAATTAAAATAAGTGTATTGATATAAGCACATTTTTTGTATAACACAAATACCCTGAGCTGCCAGGAGCAGAGGAAAAGTGCTGCTTTGTTAACAGTGATGTAGTTAACACAGTACAATTTTTGTGTATAAAAGCATTACTGCATAAAGAAATTCTTTCTTTCTTTATCAAGTGTAGTGACATAGCTAGCAGCTCTATTCCCATCAAATCCTCTGCTTAGCTCCAGATACAATTCTTTAATCATGTACATTTTTTTCACATTATATTTTCTCCTTTACATTTGCATTCATTTTTCTGGAAGGTGGATGGGGAAAAAAAAAATCTCCTTTTTTCTTGCTTCGGAGGTGCCTGATGCTACTTTTTCTCTTGTACTGACCAGTTCCAGAAACAACCCTGCAGAGATGTTGCTTGGCTTTCACTCCAGTGATCCCTCTTCCTTCTCTTCCTTGTCCTTATTTCTCTACCATCTTCTCTCCACAGTCTTCTGTACTAAACCAGCCTGTTTTCTTTCCTTATCTGGTGTTATTCTGATTATATAAACACCATCTTGCACTCCCTTCTTCCTTCTTAACTTTGAAATTACCTCCCCCTATCCTGTCACGAGCCAAGTGATTATTCCTTTCAGCAGCCTGCTTTCTTTTCCACAGTTACTGGAAGCAAAGGCTCCCCTTTGTACTTCTTAGCCTGCCAGTTTAGAGTGGCTTAACACTTTTCTTTGCTCATTGTTATTAATCAAGTCTCAATGAGTGATGGGAAGAAAATGGAAAGCATTTGAAATGTCTTTTATAAGCTTGAATGCTTTCCAAGACCTGCAGTTTGAAATGAGAAGCCAGTCAGAGAAGAAAAAAACTACTCTAGAAAGTGCTTAGAAATCAAGATGTAAGAGTTTTTAGAAGTTTTGTTTAGTTTGTAGTGAAGATCTTTCAGAAGATGACTATGGAAGAACCTAAGGTTGATGTAAGCCCAAGGCATCATACAGAAAATGCAAACAGAAGTTTCACTTTGCCAGGTAGAAACCTGGAAGTACTGTATACATTAATGTTGAAGAGTTTAGTTTTCATTAGATGTGAGTGGAGTGATTATTGCTGATGAGTGAATGCTGCTGAGTTAATTCCCATCATCAACAGCTCATGAAACCTGGTTCCACAGGAATCCACTTACCTTTCCTGTGACAGAAGATACTGCAATACAAGGAGTTATTGGGTCACACAGTTCACGGAATAATGACAGATCTGGACAACCAAAAACTATAGAGAAAATCTGTGATCACTTGTATGAGCCAAAATCTCTACATTTTTCAAACTCTCAGATGAAGAATACGATAAAAAGTTCTCTCACTAGAATGTATAAATTGTATCATATTTGCATGCACATTTAGGCTTCATGGTGTGTCATTTCAAAATCACTGAATAAATTGTGGCTGGTATGTAGTTAAAAAAGTTTATTAAATATATGCATTCAAGAAAACAATAGTCACTAATGAGATGATATTGCTGTTTCTTTTGTGTGTGTGAACTTGACAAAACAGTCAAGTTCAAATGAGCTATGCAGGTGACGAGATTAAATGACCTTTAGAACAAGACATCAATACTATTCTTCCACAGCACTTAAACATTTCATGTTCAAACTTAAACAGGGGAAGTTTAGATTGGCTATGAGGAAGAAATTCTTTACTGTAAGCGCGGTGAGGCACTGGAATGGGCTGCCCAGGGAAGTTGTGAATGCTCCATCGCTGGAGGTGTTCAAGGCTGGATTGGACATAGCCTTGGGTGGCATGGTTTAGTGGGAGGTGTCCCTGCCCGTGGCAGGGGGGTTGGAACTAGATGATCTTAAGGCCCTCTCCAACCCTAACTATTCTATGATTCTATGATTCTATGTTCCACTGTTTGTATCTGAAAGAATATCTGCCCTCCAGAATGGTGGGCCAAGTGCTGAAACTACTAATTTTGCTTGAAGCCCTCTACCAGACGTGGGACAATTGTTCTAACTGATATTGATTAATCAGAAATTAGTGTTTTCATATTCATTGCCTGTCTCAATGAAACAGTGTCACCTCCACTACTCAGTGGAAAAAACACCAGAGAACACCACAACTGTATATTTATAATGAATATCAAGCTGCTACCTGATAAGGTTTTGTACAGTGAAATCAGAAATAAAAGATAATTATCAAACCATTATAGGATAGATCTTCATGGTTATGAATGGTCTCAAAATCAGTATCTTCTAACACTCTTCTGTTATTTCTATCAACAGAATCTCTTCTCTGAACTAAATTATATTATCAGCAGGTCAAAGAAATAGGCAAACTTTAGCATGTTCCTAACTAACAAGTTGAACCTTTGATTAAATTGGCTTATTTATCACTGGTTAATTTTCACAGTTAAAAAAAATTTGAAGGGAGGGCTCTACTATTTTAAGTGATCTGGTTTAATTAAACCATTTCAAAACCAACTGGTGCAGCATAGGCATGGCCTAAACAACTTGTCTGCAAACATACGTGGGTCAAAATGCAGGACTCTAACCCCAAAATGGAGTCTGTTTGGTTCATTCAGGTTGTATGCAGCTCAAGATTTTAAGCAGCTTCTTAAAAAGCTTAAAAGAACTCTATGGGCAGTTTCACCGTATGTGCAAGGTGTGCATGTGTGTCAGTCAGGACCCTCACTCTTGTAAATGTATGTCTTTGGTTGCCCCAGTGGATGAAGCTCATGGTGCTGAGTCATCCGGCAGGAGAATGGAGGGGGTGAAAGTGTAGTGGCCATCAGCTGGGACGGCTGCCAGGGAGGGATGTTCTAGCAGTCCTTCTCTAAGCTTAAAGGTTAGAGCAGGGACCAGAGATGTGAACATCCTTCCTGCTCCCCAGCCTTGTAGCTTGCCCCCTGTCTGGGAACCTCTGCAGCTGGTCAGGGGTGACCAGAGGTGGTTGGTTCCTGTGGTGCTGGAGCTACAGGAGAGATGGGGTGCTCTACTGCACGTCCTTCTGTAGGCATGCTGCTTAAGGAGTGTGAGGAAAGGGGAGCTTCCAGGAAACCTCATTCATTGTCTATGACATTGGATAAATCTATAAATGTTACCAGCTTTGTTAAAGTTATAACTATGTACTTAGACAGTGAAAGAAAGGAAGTGATTGTACCCTTATTTATTAATGTTAGTTCTTCAACGAGGTGAATAGGATGCTGCAGAGCAGAGGCCAACCACCTTATAAGAAATGAAAAACAGGAGAATTGATTTATGTTTCGTGGGGCAGCCAAGTTAACAGTATAACAGATTGCTTGTTTAGATTGGAAGGGTTGGGAAAAAAAACCCAAACAAAAGCAGTTTATTTTAACAAAAGGATTGTATGCTTTCTGGAAATAAGGAATACATCTTTAATCAGCCATTAAAGAAATAGGACCTGTGTCTTTTTCCTGTTTTACATCTGAATAGTCACAAATCAGGCAATTTGCATGAAACATGGTAGGAAGCTGAATGGAACTTTCTGTATCAATTTCAGAGCAGTCTGGCACTGGGGCGAAATACTTAACATGGAATATATGCGTGTAAGACTGTAGCACTGAAATAACAATAAATTAGAACAGCATAGCTTTACTATAGTACCAAAATGTATGACTTCCAGTTTAATCCCAGTGTGGGTAACAAATCCTTATCATTGAGTTCTGAAATCTGTAAATAATCCATCTGAGTACATAACATTAAGCTCAGGAGGACTTCTGCCAGACATTTTAACCTGCTGTCTTCATTTCTGATGTGGAAGAGAGAGGGCTGGCTGTGGTCAGGATGAGGCAAATGTCTAAGGGCACACAAGGGCCAGAAAAGAAGTGACCCTTGCAAGATCTACAGTATGATCCTGGGCCCGAGCAGCCAGGACTGAGAAAGGCAGGGCTGCTGCTCCCCGCTGGGCTTGTAGCAGAGCTCACACGGCAAGCTGGAGGCACTGACCTAGCAGGGTTTTATACGCATGCTCAGGGTGATTGTGGATGAGCCTTTCTCTACTGGGGCTTACCCAGCAAAAAGATGCCACATGAAACAAAAGCAGGCAGATACCGCCAAGGATCAAATTTGGCTTGAGTGTGCGTGTTACATTAACCCTGTAGCTGTATCAGCTGAAAAAATGCATTGGATACTTTTGGATAAGAAAGTATCCAAGTTAATAAAGCTGTTACAGTAAAAAAGGTATAGACTTCTGCCTTTTCTGCGTTTGCTTAAGCATTATTGTTTGCTGGGTTTGTAAATCTGGTGTAAATAAATTATGAGAACCTAATTACGCCCTAGGATTCCACTCGCTGTGGATGAGCTGCAGGTATTTTTAAATAGCTCAAAACAGTACAGGCAGATATGTGACAAAGTCCTGAGCGTTTAGTCCTCACTAGCTGGAAATGCTTTGAACTGTAAGCCTGGTATCACATTCATTTTGAAGCCATTCTGTGTTGGTGAATACAGTTCACCTACAGGAGCTTTTCCTTTATCCTCTATCTTTCCCGTTCTATAATACATTGTGAAAAAAGCGGCAAAGCATCTGGCCTATGACATTAAAAAGAGAATCATGAGCTGGGGAAAGGTGGGCTTTGTTCTGCCTGTTCCACATTCCCACCATGATTTCAGACTGAACTGCTGTCTCTGTTTTTCTGCCTTCCAGATAAATATTGTCTCAGTATCCCTCAGCAACATGCTATATAGCCTAAGCCCCCCCCACTTTCAAACGCTGTCAGAGCCTTGAGCGGTGGTGCTGAGTAACTCAGGAGAAAGCAGGAGGCCACCATTTTGTGTAGACTTCCAGGTGGGACATTTCCCAGAAACAATCTGATTTCTAAATGAATAGAGGAAAATAGGGAAGATAGAGAAGATAGCTATGAGAAACGAGCAGAGTGGCAATAATACAGTGGATTTCTCCTGAGGAGGAGGGGCTTCTGATGGAGCCAGGGACATGCCAGACCCCATCCTGCCACTAGCCTCCACTTGCGGCTGGGCCCTGGGCGTGAACAACCTTCAGGATCAGAAGTAAAACAACCCGAGCTGCAAGGTTTTTAGCATATCATTACACATTCAAACCTAGGCCTATTCTGATGGAAAACCTCCCTTAGGAATGTTAATTGTTTGGGGCAAAATAACCGGGCTTGTTTCCTGGCATGGGGATACTATTTGTCTCAAAAATTAAACTCCGTTTCCAGCTAAGGCACTTCATTGGCGAGGTGAGGACAGCCATGCTTGGATGGGGTGGATGGGGCGAACCCCCCTGCCCAGCACGGAAGATAGGAGGGCTGCGTGCGGCAGCGGGCGGGAGATGGGGGACTTGAGTGCCGCGGAGGGTCCGGGAAGCGGAATCAGGTTGGACCGGGTGGGATCGGGACATGGCATTCCCGCTGAGGAGCCGGAGGACGACGATGAATCCCTGACGGCGGTTTCGCGCCTTCTCCCCTCAGGGCGTCCCCGCGCGCGGAGGGCCGTGCACGTGCGTGCGGCGGGGCGGGGCGGGGCCTGTGACGCATTGCGGCGGGCGCGGCGCGGGGGGAGCCGGACCCCGGGGGCGGGGGCCGTCCCTGCGCCCGCGGCGGGCTGAGGCTGCCTGAGTGAGTGACAGCGCTCCCGGCGCAGGCACTGGAAGGGCCGGAGCGGGGCGGGGGCTGGGAGGAGGAGCGGCGCGAACCGCCCTGCGCTGCCGCGGCTCCTACCTATTCATTCAGGCGCCTAAAATGGCTGGAGAGAGGAGGTGGCGGAGCAGGAGGAGGAGGTGAGGGGGGAGCCGCAGCGGTGCCCCCACCTCCTCCCGGCCCGGCAGAGCGCCCCGCTCTCGGCAAGGCTCTCCGCCGCCCCGCGGCACCATGTCGGCCGGCCAGGACGAGAGCTCGGTGCGGGTGGCGGTCAGGTAAGCGGCGGTGCCAGGCGGCGGGGAGAGCGGTGCGGGGCACTCACCACTGCCGTCACCCCGCGAGTGACCGCGGGCGGTGCCCGGAGCGGTGCTGAGTCCCAGCAACGGGCAGCAGCGAGGGACGTGTTCCCCGCGGAGCGGGCGCATCACCTCGGCCTCTGCGTCTTTTTCCTTGTAGCGGTTGGAAATAGCCGAGGGAGAGGGAAATGAACCGTTCTGGGGTTTTCCCTCAGTCATTTCTCTCTAATTTTCACCAGTGACCCTAAAAATACTCCGACTAATTATAGCCCGGCTCTGCAAGTGCTTACTCATGGGAGCGTAGCAGCCCCCGGACTGTTGCCGTTTGCATCTAGGAGCTCTGCGGAGCTGATAATGGCAGGCTGGTGGATTTTAGAAGGATAAAAGCTTTTATCCTACGGAGACTGTGTCTGACCTTATATGCCGGGAGGGGTGGTCTGCCATGAGGCTGCTCGCAGCGGCAAATAGCGGTAGGTGTGTATGTAGAACGGGAGTAGAGCTTAAATAATTCTAAAACATCAGCTAATTCAAATTGCTCTTTATCAGAGATAAAAATCTGGTGTTCATCAGTGAACTCTTGGCTCTCCTCGGTTTTCTATGTGAAGATATTATTTAATTGTTTGAAGAACATCCGGATTAGCCCACGGATGCCTTGATTTTCAAGATGTCTTTGCATAATTCAGACATGAGGAGAAATATATGTATATGTGTCTATGTATAGGCATGTCAATATTTGAGGTTTAATTGTGATGCTGGCTGATAATTTATTTCTTTCCTTTAAAGAAGTTTGCTTATGTTATATGCTGACACACTTGGAGTATTATGCCATAAGAAATCAGGCTTGAGGGGAAGGTCTGTTTTTAACCAGAGGGTCCTTGGAACCACTACGTATATCTCATCTTAGAGAATTCAAAGATTGTATAGGTAGACAAAGAGGGTGGATGGTTTTTCTCTCTGGAGAGCATAGGAATAAGTGGTGGTAGTGCATGCTGCTGTTGGTCTGTGTGTGCGGGGGGGGGGGGGGACGGACGGTCGGTTCAATAACATTTTCAGTAAACAGACAAACACCTCCTCTGCATGATAACATGGGGCGCGTGCGCTGCAGTTGCTCCTTATAGTCTGCTTGCTGGTTGCGGTAGCATTTTCTATGGGGAGAGATGTTTTTGTGAATGCTGTTATCTGTTGTAGCATTTTTCACATGAAGTAAAGGGAGGTATTATTCCAAAGCATAATTAGGCTGTATTTTTAAAAAGGAAAATATGAGATAGGTGTGATCCTAAAAATAGGGCGTATTACAGGTTTACAGCTGCTCTGTCATTTGAAGAAAATATTAAATATGTTCCATGCCAAAAACAATAGTGATGTAGTTCACTTACAACTAGAGGTTTGTTGCAGCTAGGAATTGAATAAAACGTACTGGTGCAAATATGTTTATAGTTGTAGATGTGTAATAAATAGATTAGAAATAATACGTAGCAAAGAATTTGTTCAAATGAATTAAGATCACCCAGCTGTTGTTGCTCTTGAAAACAGATCCGTAATGTTCTAAGGCAGATTTCTGTAATACAATTGTCTAGCTAATGTCTTGTGTCTGAATGCAGTTCATTAGTAATGAAGAATTTTGTCTTTTCTCTTGTCTGCTTTTTTCCTTTTGGCAGATTAAATATTCATGTACGAGATTTCACCCTATGTGTTTAGCAACCAATTATTTCTTTTTTCCCACCAGTATCTCTTTTTTGATTTTTTTTTAATATTATTTCTGGATGCTTATTTTGCAGAGTCCTATAATTCAACTGGTCTTGCAACTTTCTATATATCAGGGCCGTGCTGTGCATTATGAATATTACAGTCTGCTTCCTTGTTGGTTTTGTTCTCAGTTCTTTTGGGGCGCTTGGTTCAGTGAAGATCTCCTGATCATCTGCTGTGATGAATTAGTCATTGTTTTCGTATGTATGTTTCCTGAACAAGGCTTGTTCTACAGCAGGACCATCTTTTAGTTTGCAAACTGAAGTAAGATATTGCAAAGTCATTGCATTGAACGAGCCTGAATTTGTTTAGACTTCAAACACAGGTAATAGAATAGGCATCACTGAAATTGTTTAGCAAATTGTTTTTCCAGAACCTGGTTATCTCACTTAATTGTGTACAGCAGGATTCAAAAATACTTCATTCTTTCCAATTAGCAACACATTTAAGCTATCATCTTGTATGCTAATTGCTCCCCATTTTCTTCAGTGTAATAATTGGTTTGTGAATGATGAGCTCATGTTTAGTGAAGCATAAAAGCTGAAAATAGTTTGGCAGATAATCCAGTAACTAATGTTAAATTCCCTAATTAAGGAAAAAAAATCTTTCTCTGTCATCCACCACTGAGAGGCTTATGGACTTACAATTTTGATGATGGTGTACAACTTCAACAAAGAGCTTTGCTCTCTGTGTGACTGTGCATAATGTCTGTTTGCAGATAAAATCACAGCCCCTCCCCCCAGTTATCTAATCGCATGGCTGTTTTTTCTTTTACATGTGAAAAGCTATCCTTTTTGTAAATCTGAAATTGCTGTCTTGCTTTTGTGTCTCATCAGTATATGGAAACTAACTTTTTATGAGAAGTCTATGAGATTGTACAAACATCATAGGCTACCGTTTCTGGACCCAAGTGCTCGAAAAGATGTAGATGGTAGCTCCTAATTTTTACCTTTTTTTTACCTAATTTTTACCACTTTAGTGGTGGCCACAGCTAAAATACGGTGTATAAGCTTCTTTCATGTTCTTGCCTAAGGCTGGGATCTTCAACATCACATGGGCTATGTCAGTATTGTGTTTTAGATACTCATTGTATGAGTACCCAGGGGCTGGATGGGGTCACTGCAATCAATGCCATTAGGTCAGAGTTATGCTTACTTTTACCAAGCCTACCTGAGCTGTGTCATAGGAATTGGAATAGCTACAGCAGGGGAGGTAACAGTGCCTGTCCTTGCTCCATGAGGCTTGAGCTGTAGGGTTCGGATGTCCTAGCAATGATGATCTAAGAAGACAAGAAAGTTGGAATACTTTATGGTAAACCACAAAAGGATGCCTGTTATTTAGATCTTGTTATGGAGAAGACCTAACAATGTAGAACATGAATGTAAATACCTATCTTTTAGTTCTACAAAGGAGGAAGATGGCCTTTATTCATTCAAAGTCTGCAGTCTCCAGACATACAGATGGTAAGCTTCAGTGCAGATATCTAATACTGCCTTTTAAGATGCTGTATGAAAACAGAAGTAATGAAGAACAATGTGAAAAGATAAAGAGCTGTGGAAGCTGCTGGTAATCAGGAAAAGTAACATGGTCGCAGACATACTTGGGCGAGTTCTTAGGTGGAGTGGACAACAATAGGACATGAAGTGCCAGTTGGTGAAGCTAAAGGAAGAGTAGGGCTTTGGCACAGGGCACATTGCCATTGCAGAAGATGGAGTCCAGTTGAAACTGTTAATGGGCTGAATGCAAAGACCCAGGGAAGAGAAGAGTTAGGGGATGGTGTTTTATAATCAGATGTGTTTAACATCAGTGAGCAGTAAAGAGCAGAGCTGTGGAAGTGTCCTCTTTTCATCATCCATGGTATGTTTGTGTGCTTTTCTTCCTTCCTTTGGCAAGAGTACCTCACTGCTACTGCTTCATCTGATGAGATTGACATCTGCTCTGTTTCATTCCTCAAGCAAAAACATGGGGTGTTGCTGCTGCCCTTCTCCTCACACGTGCGGAGAAGCTGTGGTATCCGGGCACTGTGCTTTTCCTTGAATCATCTAAAAAGTTTCCTTCTCATACCTGCCCTGAATGTCTGCAGTACAAATATGACACTGCTTCATAAAGATTAAATGTTGATGTTTGCCAAGTAGGAAATTGTGTGCAAAATGTAATGGATCTACCTGCAAACTCTTCTAATAACAGTGGGAGTAATAAGAATAGCTGATGAATTAAAACTACCCTGCTTCTGTTTCTGATGTTCTAAAAAGGAGTTAAAGAATTCTAGAAAAATGTATTGATTACCAATTCAATTTAGGAGCAGAGATTTCTGCAACTAATCAAGGTGCTCTTGGCATGAAATCAGGACACAGTGTTAACCTTTGATAAGGTAATTGGTATCCCTTGTAACCTTAGCCTTCCACTGCAAAGATTGGTTTGGGGAACACTGGTTTTCTTTTTTTTCATACCCCCATTTCTTGAACTGTGTGACCAGTTGGACCTCTAATCCTTTTCTTTATTTTTTCCCCTTCTTTGCTATTTTGTGTGTGGTTTTCCCCTTCCCTCCAAACAACAGAGTCTGTTGTTTGTTGTTGTCGTACCTACCTCTACCTTTTCTTTTATTTTCCTCTTTTTCAGCATTTTATTTGGAATAGGTTTTACACTGGAGCTCTCTGTGCTAGACCCAGGTACTGTTAAACACACTAGGAAGGAAGCAGCTGAATGGAAGGAACCTGTCATTTTTGATAGGTGTGTTTTGAAGCACTTTGGCTGTTGAAATTGATTTTTCTTTCTTGGGTTGCTGTTCTGCAAAAACTTGCAGCTGTGTTTAAGCTTACTACATGAATAGATCCTCAAATGTCAGATGAATGGCCATGTATGCTATGGTATTTATCATCAGCTCTGGAGGGCAGAGGTACTTACTTCACACTTCCCATACAGTGCTCATAAATCACTCTGTAATTAGACATGCAACAGCAATAGATTACAGTACTGACCATTAGCTCCTTAACATGAACCAAACTTTGCCTTTTATTAGACAAGAGTTATTACCTATTTGTAATCATGTGAAGCTGTGAAAGTGTTTTTGGGGAAAATGTATTAAAGTAACCATATTAATAGTATTAATGAAGTTCAGCGCCCTATTAGTATGTGAGTATGCCCCACCAAAGATCAAAAAGAAATGAAGTTCAACATTATTATATAGTATTTTCTGGTGACATGTTAGATCTTGGAGCGAGAATCTGTTAGTGGAAAGCCACAAAAGAAATTCTGTTTTTTTGAAAGCTCAAGTTGCATCTCTTTTGTTAGTTTTGATGTTTCTCCCTGCTCCCTGACTTAAACAAGCATTCCCTTGTCCTTCACTGAAACTTTACTCTACCCCATCCGTATGTTTTACATTTTAGCTGGGAAAAAAAAAAAGATCCAACACCATCTGCTGCTGAATTAATTCTGGTTTCATCGTCTGACTTGGTCATCTGTAACTGATATTACTTGGAGCAGGCTGAAATCTGTGATCCTGCTTTCTAGGAAGTAAACTTCCCTTCCAGCACTCATGTACTGTAAACACAAACTCATTCTTTGAAGAAATCTTAGTCGGACATTTCTCTTGATGTTATGTATTCCTTGCAAAAGGATGGATATATCTTGAATGTAGGAAGATAATAAAACAATGAATGGGGTGCATGAGTGGTCTGTTCATGCTTGTGGGTAAATTGTATTTCTAACTTGGCACTCCCCAAACTTTTTAGAAGGGTTCAGAGTTTACTTTGCTTTGAAAATCCATCAAGTTAGTCACCAACTTTCATTTAATGTTGTTCTCTTTACTCTATGAGGAGTTAGGATTTATATTGTTGGTCTTTTTATATTAGGATTTATATCTATTGGTCTAGACATTCCTTTTTTACAGAACTTGAGGCTTCATACTTGCAGTTTTTCTTTGTGACTTCTATAAATGCTTCTATAGTAGTTGAATGTCCCTGTGCTTCTGATCAAGGGAGCCTTGCTCCCTCCATCTGCTTTTCCTTTATTTGCTTTAAGTGTTTTATGGATTGCCCTTGCTGCCCACTCGGAGATGGCTGCTGGAGTTTTTGCTTTCATGTTCTGTTGCCTGATTACTGCTGGGAAAATAAAGCCATTTTAGAGGCATTTTTTTTTTCTGTTAAAGGAAAAGGTTCAGTATCTGCTGTACCTGTGGCAGCTGCAGGAGCAGAGAATTTTTTGCTCTGCTAATGTTATTTCTATGTCGAATAGTTGCAAGAAGTTAAAAGTATCATTTGAACTGGTGAACAAGAAAGTATAATTAGAAATCAAAGCAGATCTGAACAAGTCCAGCAAGAGTAACTACATGAGCTGTGTGTGCTTTCCTTCTCTTCTCAAAAGTAGTTTTAGATCTTTGTTCATTTTCTTCTCATCCTTCCTGCTTTTTTGTAGTTCTCCATGTTATTTCAACTTTTCCCTGCTGAAACATTTCTGGAATAAATATGTCTGGTCCAGTGTAACTCAAGGGGGAAATGCAGCCTGGCTTTTCAAACAAATTCTCCTGTTTGTCTTTGCCATAGCAACAACATGCAAATGGAGACTGGTGAAAGGATTTTAAGGTCAGTGGCACAGTAAGTTTGATGGTTAGAGAAGGTCTATTCAGTCTGTATTTTAAAATGTGCAAAACTGATTCAGAGCGAGCAATTGATTAGCATAAGACGTTTCCTAGATAGATTCTGTATGTAAATAAGGAGTGAGGAGGGGGTACCATCTTGTCCTTAATGTTTGCTAGTATCCTCAACAGATTTTGTAAAGTTGGCCATTGATGGAATAATTAATTTCTGTTTAAAGGACTTTTTTGAATCAGCTGACTGAGGCTGGTTTGCTGTTTGGGACAATGCACCCTCTAAGCATCTTTAGGTCTTTGTCTACCTAACAAAGATGATTGACATATCCCTTGAGCCTGTTTACTGTGGAGTTTCAACACAGAAAAGTGAGAGCAACAAAACCTTAGTAAAAAGTTATGATATTACTCTTCTACTATACACAGAAATTTACATACATTCAATTTGAATAGTTCATTTCCACTACTGGATTTAAAAATGGATTAAAGGATTTGTTGTCTATGTAGTTTTGGTGTCTCACTGCTGGCTCTTGCATTCATGCTGTTAGAGGACCTCTGCGTAGTTCAGTTGCTTAGCAAATACTGAAGTCTTTGCAGGACTTGTTGGATTCAATGTAGTTTTTCCATACTCACTCTTAAATACTCCAGGTTTCTTGAAATGTTTTCTCTTGTATACTGTAGCTTTGAAGAACACTTATTTTCTCTTTAATCTATGTTCAAAAATTGTTCATTTAAAAGCATGAATAAAACAAGATTCTCAAGGTGGCTAAGAGTTAAAGGATGGTAGTATGCTGTAGCTTGACGGTTCAACTACCACAGCTGAATGCACGGAAAGTTATAGCTAATAGGACTGGACAGAAAATGTTTCTGCTTTGTGAGGCATCTCAGTCTGGTATTTTATCTTTTCTGCCCTGGTTTCTTTTGATAATGGAAGAGTTTGATTAAACAGGCTTCTCTGTTCACCTGGTCTAATCTCATTTGGGGTCTTGAACAGACCTCTTCCACATCTTGGGTCAGAGGTCCAACTACTTCGTTATTATCTTTGTTTAAGCCTCTGTATTTTTTCATTTTTTATGTTCACGTTTTTTTCCTTCCATTTCTAACCATGTCGTCTTTTGCTTAATACTGCTAAGATGAAGTTAAGAGGACATCTTAAGCTGAAAAGCAATATAAATGTGGAGAATTAATATTGGTCAAGAGACTGTGTTGAAGCATGTGATTTGTTAGCAATGTTGATTTAAGATTATGCAAGTTTAAAACATGAAAAAGTATCCTCTAGAAATATATTGCCAATAATGAAATATAGTTTTGTGTAATTCTGGGATCACTAGCAAGCTTGCTAAGAAATGTCCTATGTACAGTATAACCCTTAGTATTGTATAGAACTTCCTTTGAAACATTTGGTATGGCATTGCACGTGAGACTCCATCTTCTTGGAATAAAGTCATAGAATGGTAGACACACTCAAGATGGCTGTATATATTAAAAATTAAGAAGTTGTATAATTAACTTTGTTTTCAGAGCCAGTAATTCTTGGTACTCATTTTGTTGGACGCTTCTTCCCTTTAGCATGGGACCAACTGAGAGATGAGTCCTGAGACCATTTATGCTGCTCTGAGTAGTACATTATCCCAAGTTCTTGGAATTACTAGTCTTTCTGTAGTATTGATTAAATGTACTTGCCAACTGCAGCAGTGCCTCTGTCTTGCTGTGCTTTATTCTGTCCTAGGTCAGAATCTCTGTTCCCACCTCTACCTAAAAAAACCTGAGAGGACTATGAGTGTAGGTACTGTCTTTTGTCTTTAAATTTAATCTTGTTTTCCTGCTTTTCCCTTCCCATGCTCCACTGGCACTTTACATCTTGTCATCTCAGGATTACTTCATAAGCTCCTCAGGCCAAAGATACAGCTTCATAGTAAATGCTTATGGTGCGATATAAATAATACATGATGTAGTATCATGAGAAAAGCAACTGCTACTAAAACACCCAAGTTAATCATTACCTTCCCTGAAAAGTATTACAATTAAAATTTTATGTTCTCTTAAAGTATGTATTTAGCTTTGTTTCTCCCTCCCCCCATTATTTGTTTCTGTGTGAAGAGCAGAAAAATGAGGCCTGTACCAGACACTTTGATCTGTAGGAATAGCTGACTACTAATTTTCTTTCTAACCTGCTAAGCAAACTATGCATTGCTTCAGTTGTCACTCTACAGAAGTTGTCCAGGTAGGGTTTACTTCACTCCTGGTCTCAAATGCATTCCTTTTGAAGTCTGGTCTTTAACGATCTCATATGTACTTAAATTATTTTTAGACTCTGGCTCTGTATTGCGATGCTTTTGATTTTTTTTATTATTTTTTTTGTTTGTTTTGTTTTTGGAAGCCTTATCTGTGCACATTACTTTGCAGGTTGTTGATAACATCTGAACATCTCCTGTACTTTCTTTTACTGGCTTCAGCTATATTGTGTGTGAAGAATGGTATATTTGGGAAAGGTTGATTTGTTTTATGAACAAACTCTTTGAAACATGTTAAAGACCAGAAAAATGTTTTCATGCTGGGTTAAGGGGGACTAAATATCCAAATATATATATTTTTCTAGACATGATAGAAAAGAGACGGATTCCACTTTTGACAGTGTTTGAAGAGGTAGTAGGCCAGAAAGAAGGCCACCTGTTCAATCTATATCACTTAGATCGTGGCTTATGCTTCTGTCTAATCTAATCAGTCAGCCCATCACTCAGGAAAAATAAAATTGCCATTTTGATCTTCAGTAGGAGAACTCTTGAGTTCAGCAAAAATTGATTGGTATTCGGTGCACTCTAAAACCTGATGTGAGGCAGGGCTGAACTGATATCAATAGGTAAAATATTTGACAATTAAACATCAGTACAATTAAATGCCCTTTTTCTTCTTTTATACTTCCAAAATCTTCAGACGTATGGTTTTGAACCTGTTTTGGTTTTGTTTTTTGGGTATCTTTGTTTTTTTCATTTTTAATTCTCCAGTGATCTACATCAACTGGTCATCTAGCCAATCCGCTGTCTTGGTTCCGCATTTTAAAGCGTAGCAGTAGATATATCTCATTATCATTACTCGCAAAGCCTTTGAGGAACAGATGGAATTTTCCTTGTTCTTAAATGTCAACAAGTAAAGCCGGGGTAGGTGCCAAAGAGGAAGAAACATTGTACAACTAAAAGCTTCAGATGTGAGTGCATTTTCTGTGCTTGCAGCCTGAAAAGCAGGCTGCAAGGCTGCCAGACCAAGGCTTCTGTTGATTTTTAGCTCTCATAACTGCTCGATACTGAGCTGTTTCTTTGGGAAGAGGGGACTTGCATGAAATGGTGATGGCCTACGTCTTTGATGATGCTTGACTGAAAATAAAGGGCCAATGTGTGCTCTGCTGCTACTGCAGGCAAGAATTCAGATGATTGAGTGACGTGCAAAAATTAAGCATGAAATTAAGCAGTGTTGCATTGTGGCAAAAGAAATAAAATAGAGTATACAGGAATCACCTTTTATGTAAGAGTAATCTGTATCATTTGTTCAGTACTGCTAATGTCCAGTGTTAGGTTTTGGGTGCTGCAGTTCAAGAAAAATGTGAACTAACTGAGGGGGAATTTTGAAAAAAGAAGGGGAATAACTGCCTAGAAAATATAACCAGTCCACGGTGTAAGATGTGAGAAGTGAAGATTGCTAAGAGGCACATCTTGAAACAGCTAGAGTGAAATACAAAGTAGAAGAGAATAAATTATTCATGTTCAAGGTGAAGTGGATGAAAGTTAATACAGGCTTAAACTGCAGTATAAAAGTAAAAGATGAGAAGAAAATTTTTTTTGGATTGTAAGGATGGATATCCTGGAACAGTTTGTTTATGGAGATGTGGAATTGCCCACATAGGAAACTTTAAAATAGTTCAAACTGATAACAGCTGGGAACATTTTGGACATAGCAGATAGTACCTTGGTCCAGAATGGTGGAGTGCGTGAATAAACTCTATGACCCTTCCAGTGCTTTTCTGTTTCAGTTATCTGTAATTCTGTGAAGCTGCCTGTTGAGTGCCAAGACCTGAATTTGGCACAGTCGAATGATCCCATTCAGATGTCAGAATATGTTTACAGGGATGTGGCAACGTCCACATGAAGCATAAAGCCTTACAGATTTGGAAGGGTAATCTTAAACCTATTCAGGTTTGAAGGGACCTCAGGAGGTCATCTGAGCCAATCTCCTGCTCAAAGCAGGGTCAAAACTTAATTCAGGCAAAAGGTTGCTCAAGGCTCTATGAAGTTTAGTCTTGGAAAAGCTCTGAGGATGGAGATTCCTCATTTGCTTTGGGCAACTGATGCTTGACTGTACTAATGGACAAAATTATTTTTTTATGCCATGCTGGGAAGCATTCTGCTTTGGTTTATGACCACTGCCTCTTGTTGTGTGCTTCCCTTCTCCCCCCACTTCCACCAACGCCCTCCATGTGAACCTCAGTAAGGAGCTTGGGTCTGTCGTCTTTGTAGTCTTTTTTTCTGTATTGGAAGAGCGCAGGCAGGGTCTAAAAGCTAGGAAGATATTGAAGAGTTCTGTGCCTATGATCTGTTGGAAAGGGGGAGATATGGGTGACAGCTTCAGTAAAGGGCTGCAGTCTCTTCTCCAGATGAATTCTGAATATGATGGAGCAGTTTCTTGGGGGACTGACAGTCATTCAGTGGTGCTGGTGATGTGGCTGCTATAAAAAGCTAGTGTTGTAAGCATATGCAGCATAAACCACTGGAGGCTTTTTGTATGTTTGCATGGTTTCTATAGTCTATCTCTTCTAGAGTCTGTTCTTTCCCTTCATCCAGCCCTCCCCTACTTGCTTTGAAGACTATTTGATGGTAGATGCGATATTGCTGCTCTGAAGGCATTTGGAGTGCGATTCAGTTATGGGTAACAGACTGCTTTCCTGTTCTATCAGGAATACGTGGTCATCACCTTTGGTCTGCATTTCTTCTGCCACAGTTTAAGCTCACTTATTCTTTTGGCCAAGCTGATTAAGGAGAATAATAAGCCTCCATCACTTTAATGTTTCTTTATTTTTCAGATGTTCATGCTCTCTTCAGCCATCTTGTAGAATAATCATGTCTGTTCCCCTCTCCCCCACTATGATAGTTTGCTTAATTCTTTCAGTTCTTCTAGCTTGTTCAAACAGTATCTTGTGTAAGTCAGAAAGAAGAGCATACAATAGTTGGTGGTTTATCCCAGAAGCATGTGATAATCTTGTGAATACAACCCAAACATCAGTTACTTACCTTGAAACAGTTTCTTGTGACTCTTGGGAAATTAATTATAATCTGTGCATTATCAATTTTTTTCTTGTCTATGAAAAAATGATTTTAAAATTTGATGTATTTCTTTGGTTTTGCGTATTCATATCATATACAGAGCACTGGGAAAAGTTAACATTCTGCTTGGTTTGTATTGCTGGATGTCTGCCTAGGAGCAGTGTAAGAGTTGTCTGGTTGAAGTTCAATCTGTTTAAACCAGAGGAATGTATTGGTAGACTGAAGAAAGTGCTTCAAAGTTCATGATATTTGCATTTCTTGAAGATATGGTTTTGATTTCTCAGATTGCACCTAGGAAGTGTTACTGACTTCCAGCTTTTATCAGATATGTCAAGGAAACCTGACTAATCACAGGCTAGTTGGATGACTGACTGCATGTTTTAGGTGTATGTTCTGTAATTTATATACACATTTTTCATTGTAAGATTTAACTTCTTTTGTGCAAGGCTATTTGTCTAACCAAGTACTGAATACCCAGTGGGGCAAAACGCTTGTAATGTACTTCACTTTTAGTGAAAATTGCTCTCCAGTTTTGCTGCCTCATTGCTGTGCTGGAGTGACCATCCCCCTCTATATCAATGTGTGTGAGAGGCCCTCTCCTTTGCTCAGAAATTACATGAGTTGACATTGTTATTTTCCCATTCTGATGATAAAAAATAAACTGTAGTATCTTGAGTGTTAACCTGCTTTCTGTTCAAAATAACAGTGCTACAATTTGAATGCAGTGTATTATTGCATTAAATGGTTGTAGTAATTGTATTTCAAATACTAAATTTGTAAACTTGTTTCTTGTGAGTCACTTGCTGTTTTCTGTTAGGTCATAGGGTTTTTGGTTTGGTTCTTCGTTGTTAGTTAATAATGCCTTGGCTGTTTAGTTGTCTCATATTTCTGCAAGATCTGCCTCCAGCTTCTGAATGTCAGATGCTTCAGAATTGCTTTAGGGGTTGGCATTCAAATATTCAAAACAAATGAGTTTAAGGCATGATTTTAAGTTATGTCATAACCCAGGGTTTTGGGTGTTAATGCATTCAACACATTAAGACCTTTTTCCTCAGTCACTTTAGTTTAAAACTTCAATATATAAATTAGATTATTGAGGCTTATTTTCTCTGTCTGTCTTTTGAGGCTGAAAGCTCCATCTTTGGAGATCTTAAAAGCAGATGAGGGAAACACCAGAAGGCAAACTGCTAGCTTAAAATGAAGTCATGGCTATATTAATATGTGAGAACTAGTGCTAGTTGATAAAAAGTGGTACTTGGTGCGTAACTTACAAGGTAGTGATGGGAGAAATAGCTGAAAGATTTTTTTTGTCTGTGTTTAAGGGACTTCTTTGCTATAGCTGTTTCCAGTACTGGGAATTCTTTGGATATGTTATCACCCGTTGGGGCAGGTGATGCTGTATACTTTGTATACACCAGTGTCCTCACTTGTGTGTGCTGGTGTGAGCAAACACCTGGTTAAGGGACACTGTCTCTCACTTCTGAAGTTGGAAATAAGTCATCCATATGATTTATTTTGGGTATTTTTCTTCACTGCCAGAGTTAAGCTACAAAGTCTTAGACATTTGCTGCTGTTTATAGGGTGAACTCCGGTGTTGGAGTATCAATGACCCCATCTTCTGAGTATTTGTTTGGGGAGACACCTACTGCTTATTGATCTAGATACAATTGAAGCAAAAAGGTAGGGTATATCCTCAATTACTTTGGAAATAGCTGGAAAGTTTTGTTACCACAAGAAATCGGCTTTCAAAGATCTCCCTTTCTTTCCCTCAAAGCTAGGTAGAAAAGATAAGAGGGTGTAGAGCCAGGGACTTCCCAGTTTTATTTTGAAGTATGGAAAATTCAAGGACAGCCAGAGTGCTCTTCCTTTCTTCCAATCCACAAATCTTTCTCAATATCCTTATTATGTGTCATTACATACTGGACTTGTTCAGTGTGCTTGTGACTGATGCAGAAATTGCAGGAGAACTACAGATTACAAGAGGACCTTTCTTATGAGGGATGGGGGATTTTATGTGGGGTTTTGCTTTTTAAAAAGGGTATCTGTTTATTTTTGTCCAGGTTTTAGATAATTTTGTCCTGGACTAGTTTGTTTGATTTAAATTGTGAGATAAGATAGGTGACAGAGCACTTCAACTGTCAGACTTGATTGCTTTTTAAAAAAAGCCATAGTTTAAGCAAGAATCTCTGGAGGTGCTTTAGCAGTTCCTGCTGTGACAGCAAGTTCCAGGCAGAGTGTCACTGCTGTACTATTTTCCAGCTGCTGAGTCTTTGTGTTGCTCCTTTTTTTTTTTTTTTTCTGCCTTTGCATGACCCCTCTGCCAACACTGCTGCTGTAGGTTAGGGATCAACCACATAAATACAATGGCTGCCTGGGAATGGAGGGCTAAAGTCTTGTTACACTGAACTGTAAAGTGTTTGTGATACCTCCAGAGTAGGGTGATGATGGGTAGTATAGAAAAGACACAAGAGGTTGTATATGCTTTTGATCCATTCAGACGCTTTTAAGATTATCTGACATACTGCGTAACACCAGTCAACTAGATTTGATTGAAAATCCAATTAGTTAAAATGTGATTGTATGTGAAGTGCAACTAGTGCTGAGCTCAAACTTCAAAAAGGTGGGAAATCCTCTTCTTTCCTTAGTTCCAAGTAATCCCAGACCCTGTTTGAGATCAGTCGCTCACTAACAGTTTCAAGTTGTCTTGTTCTCGTTATTCAACCACTGGCTCTTAATTCAGTGGTCTAGAAATGGTTAACTCTTAAGTTTTGTTGGGAAATAAGGTATTTGTAGTTTCCATGGGCACTGCTAATTATTCATGTGATAAGGCTTACGTAAGGGCTGCATTGCAGTTGAACTTCATTTGATGACAGAGTTCTGTATTTCTGTGTAAACAAAAGTCAAGTGATAAAGCACGGGCAAGCAAAGTCTATAACTATAACTAAACCCGTAACTGAAACTAGGGAGAAAACAAACTTTTCTGGGAGGAACTTAAGGTGGTAGTATCTGCTTGACTGCCATGTTCCTTAAAAAAAAAAAAAAAAAAGAAAAAAACCAAAACCTTGGCAGTCTTTTATTTAGAAAGAAGAACTGAAGGAGCCTTCATTACTACCATTGTTTCTTGCTTTAGCGTTTCTTTAGATTCAGTGGTGAAATCAGTTAAATTGTACAATTAAAACTGTGTAGAATGAGTTAGCAAAAAGACTATAACTTAGCATAGACTTTTCACTTTAGCTTTGACCCTGCAATTGTAACAAGCAGGCTGTTTTGAAGAATAAGAACCTCTTTTAGAGAAATCTGGAGATTCTGGAAAAAATAAATAGTATTGATCTACTAACACTCTTTTATGACCTTACTTAATAGTTCCTGGCAATTTGTGTAGAACGCCAGTTAGCTTAAAAAGCTTTGTCTAAATAGTTAATTTTTCTTTCTAAATACCTGTTACCTTAGCACATGCTGGAAGAAGCGGCTTTCTACCTTTTTCCCCCATCCCTCAAATGTTGCTTGAAGTGTTAGAGGAAGTTATTTGAAGTGGAAGGGAGGTTGGCCAGAGTACTAGAGCTTTGTTATTGCTCTATGGTGCTTTTGCCTTTTTTTTTTTTTTTGGAGGGGTTTACTGTGAAAGTAGTGGTTATGGTGGGGAAGCATTGGTGCTAGATGAGAACAGTCCCAAATAGTTTTAAAGTTATTGATATGTAGATATAAATCTGTAGCTTTTAATAAATGTACAGCACTTTGTGAAAGCTTTATATAAGCCTTAGCATAAGGCCCTCCTGGACTTCCGGCACTACCGCTATGCCATTACTGCTTTATTTTGTGTGAGCTCAGTTTTCCATTTCTCAGCAAAGCTTCTTGTTAGGTATTGATCCTGGAAAACCTTGTGTGTACCTTCCTTTGTGCATTCTTGTCTTAGGTCTCATTGAAACTAAAACCTTGTCTGCTGTTAAGTGCTCTGAGGAGTGAGATACTCACTCATGAGTATTGTGGCAGGGACTATAGCCATCTCAGTTTTACTGGAGTCCTGATATGTAAACAGTTACTGTAAGCTTAAATTTGAAACAGTTTATTTTATCTAGAAATACTTGTTTTGAAAGCATCTGTGCTGCAAGTGATTTGCATTGATGATTTCTGAGAGCAGCTGGGAAATGCCTGGTTTGTAAGTATTACATGCTGAGAAGAGCTGATTTCATTTACTCAAGACAATGAAATGGGTTTTGACCCTGAAGAAGCTTGTCAGGACAGCCTTTTCTTTCTGCACCCAAGGAGCTGCAGCGGAGCATTCAGCAGACAGAACTGATGCCGGGATCAGATGTTGCTGCCCTGTGTGTGCCGGAGCTGAGGGAGCCTGGCAGAGCAGTGGCCGGGCTAGCAGCTGTGCCCAGAAGAGGAGGATTTTTCCAGAAACAGAGGGAGAGCCTCCTGTAGAGTAAAATCGAGTGAATTGCTCCTAACCTGTGTGAGCTACCTTGCTGCACAATTTATCTTCTTTTTAAAGTGACTTTGCATTAATAGATTTGGAGTTCTGGTTGGATTTGTAATCTAATCAGGGAACCTGAGCCCTAATGAAAGATTAAGCCTACAGCTAGAACACAAAGCAGAAAGTACTTACCCTCGCTGCTATGCCAGCATAGATATTAGTTGTTGAAAGCAGATACAAGTAGCAAGGAAGCAGTTAGTTCTTTCTAGATTTTATTCAGTGTTTGTCAGGAGTCTCGTGAACCTGTCAGTTTACGTTGTGGTGCATTACCAGGGTGCACTTATTTAATGGATGTACTCTGTCCTGGAGCTAAAGAATTTACTGAAATGTACCAGTATTATTATTATTAGTGGTAATTCCAAACTGCAGGCTTGCTGGGGCAGTGAAGTCTGCATGAAAGTAACAATTAAATCAGGGGAATGACTGTATTTCCACAATGATTTCCACACTGAATTTGTTCAGCCTGGCCAACAGGGGCTTTCTACCTGCCTGGAGTGGAAGCTAAACTATTAGGAAATCAAGCAGCTTTTGCTATCTTATATGTTATCAAAAGTCATAAATATGAAATTTTGTGACTTTTCTGAGGAGTAGCAGAGCATACTCTTCCATGCTGTAAGGTTAAGGACTCCAGTGATATGTTGGCTGTTATAGTCAATAAGTTGTTTGAGTAGTTTTAATGGAGTACTAGTAGAAGTAATACTGAAGTATCACATCTTTAAGTTTAATCAGGTGAAGAGCATTAGTTGACCATTTTTAAAATGTCTTCTTTGACCTAAGGCATTCTCTAATTTATTTCTCTATCTTTACATAAAGGATGTTCTTCTCTACTGGCAGTGGGGAAACTGAATACGGTAGGTAATGTGGAAAAAGAAAATGCTTAGAAAGCTTCTGTTTTATCAGTCATGGAGTCATTTTCCATGCAGCGTCCACATTTAGACACAGGTCTTCATTTTAATCAAATTCCCAATTTTCTGTCAGAACTGGTCTATTAAAGCTTTTCATCATGCTTGTTTCTTGCCTTTTGTAAGGGTAATCCATCTGAGTGTGTGCTACAGGGGTTTTCTTCTGTGAGAACTGAAGGTGTTAAAATGCATATAACTGGATTTGTCTGTGAGAAGCTACTCCCTGTACTTCTGTATTCCTATGTACATAATATCTTTGTAAGTGCTGTATCACTTCTCTTGGTCTGGATAAAAGGCTGAGGATGTGAAATGGTAGCAGCTTGGCCCTTGTTGAAGATGTTGCTGCAGCGAAGAGCTTCTCTTCCTTCTAGTCTTGGGATGTGAATTTATGTGTGGAAATTGGCTTTCCTGTGAAGTTCCAGGTTCTGGTGGATTTCTTGCACAGATGGTGTTGAGCAAGGTCCTGATTGATAGACTTTCTGGAACTGCCACCTGCAAACTTGTTTCACTGGTCAACTGTGACCTGTCCCTTTCTTTTGACTTCTCTTGTTATTTAAGCTCTGATTATTTCAGCTTTCCATTAATATTTTTATATAAATGCTGAATATTTTCCTATTAACATTTCTCCTGTGCCCCTCCTCCCCATCCCCCCCTCTACCACATCTGAAAATCGGCCCGTACTTAGCAAAACAAAAAATTATGGCCTGTAGATAATCAAGTTTTGCACCTGGTCGAAATTTTATGGGATGGTTCTTAGAATCAGTACCAAGAGGCTTGCCAGCATCTCAACTGTTGGGGGGGGATTGGAAAGAGGGGGGGAGATTGGGGACTGTCAGTTTATATTTGCCCAAAATGGTGCTTGCAACAAAAGGGCATCCAGCATCATACTGAGCAACCAATTTGGAGCATGGCTCTGTGGTAAAATGGTACCTATTGGATTTATAGCATGGTTTCTTGAATTGCCCCGACTTTAACTTTTTAGAAGCCTTCTTTTAAAGCATCATGTGAAGCCAACAAAGCAGCAAGGTGATAAAGTCTTCACAGGGCAGCCTAATACAGTGTCAGTACATAGGAACAGAAGGATGGCAAAAGTCACCTTTGGTGCCGTTACTATTAATGTGGATGTGTTTTCAGCCTTGCAAATAGCATGAATAGACAGGAAAGAATCAGAATTGGAGATTGACATTCTGACGTATAAAAATGTGTAGCTGAACCAGCAGGACTGAATAAGTTGGATAATATTGTTGCTTTCTGTTTTGCAAGTTTTAAAACAGTGCTAAATAAAGCAAGTGGGTTATTTTCCCTTACTGCACAGCTAGGATTTCCCAGCTCAGAGCTTTCAGTTGCTGCTTGAACAGTCTGCCTTCTGTTTGCAAACAGAGCAACTTCTGTTCATTAGAAACAGTCAACAATAAATATGAAGAAATTTTCTGCAGTTTGCTTTGGAACTCGGTGGATCGGGTGTTATGGATACAGAGTTGTTTTTTTTCTTTACAAGGAGTGGCAGAGAAGTCATACAGTGGTTTTTGTTCCAAGAATATTGCACTGAAAACTAAGGCACTGTTCAGAGCAGATTATGAAAACAGTTTTTAGCTGTCTTGTCCCACTGTGAGATGTCTGGTTGTTGTTTTAATAGTGTTAGCTAAGCAGTCATTTTGGTAATGATTAATGACAACTGTAATTTTCTTTTAACTGACCTGATCCTCCTTTTCTTCTGTTGTATTATTTGACTGTAATTACTTGGGAAGTGGCTTTGTAGCTTTAGCTGTAATAAGTATTTGGTAACTTTTTGTTTTGAGTTGGTGAAATGTAACTTTTGGATCTGTGGCTCAGCAGTGTAAAGCAACCAACTGCCCTAGACTTGAGAGTAGAAAACTGGGAAGATAAATTCTCTGAATGGAGATGAGAGAAATGAAAACAATTTTAGAGCTACGGTAGCCTTGGCATGAATGTGTAGTGATTTCTGGAGCTCTAAAGGCTGGAAACGTAAGTGTATGTGTGTGGGTAGGTGGGTGTGTGGATGCTGGTGAAAAGGAAAGGAGAATCTGGGTTAGGGAGGCAATAATTAAGAGTTCTTCCTGCAGACATAAGAAACCCTCTTAACTTTGTTTAAAAATAACAGAATACCTCTTTTTAAAAACTAAGCTATTTTGATGTGAGCTTCTAGAATAGAATACATTTAACTGCTAAGGGGAAGAAATTGGATGAAGCCTGGTGCTGGCATGCCTGACTGGGTATTTTTGGTCATTTTGATAAACGTGTATTGCATCAGTTACTCTCTCCTGTTAGGAGGAAAAAAAGTTATGTTCCTGGAATTAATAAGCATGGTGTTATTTGGTTATTTCTGAATTTGTGGTACTTATTCTTGATTTGCCTAAGTTTGTTGGTGACTTGGAAGGTGGGGAAGTGCCTGAAAGTATGTACTTATTCTTAAGATATTTCACTTGTATATATGATTTTTTTTATATTATGTATTTTTTATATTATATGAAATTTCTTATATACATGGAATTTCTTTTAAAGTTATTCCTTTGACTTTACAGATAAACCAGTATTTTTCTTTTTGCGTGAGGGCATGCAGAAGTAGTGCCATTGCTCTGCAAGTAGGAGTGTTCAACTTTTGTTCCAGAAAGTCACTGTCAGTTTTGTGCCTTTAATTGAAAATACCCTGTGGGCATCGTTAGCCCATTTGTTGGTGTACTGTGATGCTGTGGGCAATGTTTTTGGAACCAGCTGTCTCACAGAACTGTGGTTTTTTTGTAAAGTTTGACTGGTAACTCTATAGTAGTTCATGTGCTTTTCTAAAGAGTTGACACGTTTGTGCTGTGAGTGATGTACTTTTTATGGGCTTGACGTACTTGGATGTGTTAGGCTATCTAACCCCCCAAAATACTCTAGTCACTACTGCTTTACCAAGCTACGGAATAACACTTCTTAGGTGTAAGAGGAAAAAATGGAGAAACCAACCAAACCAACCCCACAGCAACACAAAACCATAGTCTGAGTACCTACAAACTTAAACTCTTGTCACAGTTCAGGGATTCTGAGGTAATTCTGGTATCTCCTGTAAGCCAGGGCCCAATCAATTTATGTTCACAACATTACTTTTGACAGTACTGTTTTATCTCGGGAGAATTCTCGCACTCTAAATTTCTGGACACAGCATCTCCAATACTGGCAGCACTTGTCATGACTCATTACTAGGTTGCTGGGCTGTTCACTCTTCAACAAGCTTTCCTTAAACTCTCTTTTAAGTTCTACATAATTTAAGATGAAAAAATGACATTTGTTTTGCAGATATAATCTCTGCTAAGCATTCAGTCATATAGCAGAAAGCTGCTACAGAAAGTATGTTCCTTTTCCTGATACTGCCCTAATTACATAATTAATACCAGGCTCTGGTAAGTTTTACCAGTGCTGTGACTCAACCACTCCTTACAGCTCTATACTCCAGAGCAGGAATGATGAAAGCTGCTAACTTGTGTGTTATTGCTAAATGTTAGAGGGAAAAAATCCCACATAATTTACAAAAGAAATATAGGCTGCCATCCTCTGTTTTGCGTATAGAATTGTTTTCTCCATTAATCCCTATCCACAGAAATGAATTTGGTTTCCTAATTGTCTCTTGAGTGCAGTAGTTGTTGATACTGTCTGGGAGACACACCAAAAGACCTTTTTTTCCTCTTTCCTTTTGAATTTGTGATCTGTTATTTAAGCAGTGTGACCATCAGGTGCTATTTACCATAAACTTTTTACAGTAGTAATCTTTATTTGTGTTTGATATTGTCAGTGCTAGTGATTAATATGAAACCACACCAATGTAATGTAGATGGTGTTTCATACTTCTGTGCATGAGCTTATAGGTCATACAAACTGAAGTATATTTATTAATAGCAACCTTAAATTTACAAGAAGCAAGTGTACTTATGTGAGACAGATATAATGTGCGGTTTAAGGCAGTCCTTTTGTCCTTGGTTTGCTTTTTGGATATTTGTCTTGGTACATAAATATATCCAGAGCACAGCTATTAAATTGCAGACTGGTTGAACTGTCTGGGAAACTACAGTTTTGGTGACATGGAGCAGTCATCCAGAGCCAGAGGCACAGATGGCTCTGCTTCCTTGCAGTAAGTTTTTGGGTTTCATGTTTCCCCTGTTTGTGCACTTCCTATGCTGGCTCTGAAGGCATTTCTTTGATTTCTGTGAGGCCTTTTGGGGATGCTAAGTTTCCCAGAACACCTGTGAAAGGGACATGGCCTTCGTGCCTGAACAAGGTATTTGGGATGTGTCTGCCGCTCTACAAACTGTGCGGTGATGTCCAGAAGTGCAGTGCAAGCACAGTAACAATCTGAAAGTGTACATAGAGATTCTGAAAGGACTGGAAGCTACCTCCCAAAATAAGAACTTAAGTGAGCCAGCAGCTTCTGGGGTTTCTTTTTGTTCTTTTTTTTTTTTTTTTTTTTTACAGATGAAAAAGGTTCCCAGGGGTTGTTTTCAGGGTTAATCCTTGACTGTGAGTGACGTGAATATTTCAGTGTATGTCCACATATTTGCTACAATGTGATGTCCAGACCTTGGGCTAATGCCAGCCATGTTAGTAGTACAGCTGAGCACCGTGCCCACTGCACTGTAACAGGAGATACTTATGCTTCTTACTCTCTAATATTGCTTGTTCATGCTCTTCGATGAGGTGAGGCAGTCAAGTAGCTCTAGGCTTATGAGCTACATGGAGATTAAATGTCTGTAGTCCCTTTCAGCACTAGAGTATGTTTGAGCTGTTACTGGCACCAATGTCTGTATTCTGCCACTTTATTGCATGATACAGGTGTGCCTGCATTCTATATGGTATGAAATTAATTTTGAACTTTAATTTTAGGAAGGCTTTGCTAATAAACAGTAAATACTTCAAGTCTTAATTCATAAATTAAACTTTGCTGCCTTTGGTTTTTAGATCTCATTTAGGTCCCATTTAGATTCTCAATTTTCTCCAAGATATTGTTATTTCTCTAGCTTTTTGAGTGGTGAGACACACAAGACTGAATGTTCATTAAAAAAAAAAGGCCAGTAGCACAGTTAAAAAAAAATAATCTGTTTGCCTTAGAAATGCTGTTTCCAATATTAGTTTAGTTCTACTCAAACTGCTTGAGTTTGGAGGCATTCCAGTTCTGTGCTTGGCAGGCAGGTGGAAGCTTATGGTAGTGCTGCTTTTCCATTGCAGCTGACCTTGTCTTGAACTAGAAATAATCGAGGCCTTTACAAATCTTGCAACAGTTGCCCCTTCTCTCTCTCAAAAGTCAAATTGTTCTGGAAAGCTGTGGATTTCTTCTCTCACTAGAGAGTAAATCCGTCCATGAGAAACAACAAGGAAGAAGTTACATGAAAGCATTGCTTCATATTATAAAAAAAGATGTCTGAGATTGTCTAGATCTTCTGGAGGATCTTTTAGCTGTTCTGTGGGATGTGGGGATGAGGAATGAGTGTGCTGGGCAGCAGGAGGTCTGTGGGAGGGCAGGCTTGGGCCTTTTCTCTCCCTGTGTTTGCTTTTCCTGGCAAAAGCACAGGGCTGTGCCTGTCAGTGTGAGGATGCCATCTGTGTTGCACTGCTTGCTTGGCTGTTACGGAATTGCACAAGAATTACTCTGAAATCATACTGCTAAACAGTTTTCTGGCTAGCTGCAGTGGTTGCCTGGAGATGCAGCTATTGTACAGTGGTTCGGGAACCAACCGAAAGCAGCAGCCTCCAAAACTGCCTCAGCCTGGCACAGCAAATGTAATGCCCAGCACAAGCAGTTAATGGGCAGATGAGCTGACCAGACACAGGCTGCTGAAAGGGGTAATTGTTTTATGAAATTAAATTTGTTTTTTAAAAATAGAAAACAGCCAAAGAGGTTGAGGGTGGAGGAGAACTGGACAAGTCTAGTTACAGTAGAGGTACATTTCCTCAATTTAATTTAATTCAGTTTCAGTTTTCCATTTGCTGCTTCCTCGTTATCTGCAAACTGGAAGTGACATTCTGCAGCACTAAAACAAAATATTCTGTGTGTATTTTTGAACAGGATCTTTTTTGTTTGTTTGCAGTAAAATAAGTTAGCTATTGAAAACGTAATATCTTGGAACCCAGTTTGTTATTTAGTGGCTGATTTTGCTGGGTGTTTTAAACTAAGGGCTTAATGCTCACATGTAGTGGCTACACATGGATTGAAGGGATGCTAATACCTTTTTATCAATATCTTAATAGGACTTTGGAGTAAAATCTGGACTGCACAGAGCTTGCTTTAGCTTTGCTGCACTTCTAAGTACATTTTATGTCCAAGAGCTATCTGTGAAATTTTATTCTCTGGTGTTGCCAAACTTACATTGAGATACATACCTACTTGATGTGCCTGGTTTCCTGGAGCCTAAGCGTGACTGTTAGTATATGTGCAAAACATGTACCTCACTTGTGCTTGCCCAGGGAGCTGGTGTAAGCTTAGGCAGAGTAATGCCTGGAGTCTGCCTAACTTCTGTGGGCTCTGGGCACATGCAGCACCTTCTGGCAGAGCTGGGCTCAGTCTGGATCATGGCAGCCATGGTAACTTCAGGGAAACATTGATGGGAGCAGTGCCCAAATCTTACGTGAGAGCGATTGAGTTGCACTCACAGTAGGCTAGTGCTAGTTGCCCTGGCTGCATGACTGCATGTGCCCCTGCCTCCCACAGGTAAGCCAGACTCACAGGGTGGGAGCTGACCCATAGCAGGGGGAGAGACTTGGCAATGTGATGGGTGCCAGTTCCCACAGCATGTAATCATGGTAGCGTGCATATCTGTAATCACACGTCTTTTTCACATCTGAATACCAGTATGTGTAATACCAGTGATCGATATCATTAATACAAAACTGTACCATTAATTGATACCGCAATGTACATACTGAATGATAAAGCATCCAGAAACTGAGTTAGTCTTTCTGCAGCAGTGGCACTGTTACAAAGGTGGCCCAAATTTGTCTTACGCTTTGTTTGCTTTGTAAAGATGGCTTTTATTTCATTATTCATTCAGTTGTTGAAAGTGCTTCATAAAAGTTTGGGGTGGTTTGGTTTTTTTGCCATTGTAGGCACCTGAAACTAGTGGAGTCCGTCCTGAAGGCCATCAAGGTTTACTGGTAGTATAGTATATTTATGGTTTGCTCTGCGACAACTGCCTTGCTGGCACTTGAAAAGAAAAGCAGAAGACAAATGACCTGGACTTTGCTTGCAGATGATCATAACAGTGTAGGGGGTTATTTTGATGCTAACACTGGAAGGAGTCCTATGTGGTATGGGTTTGAATTTAATGTGTATTTTGTGTTATTCTGAAGAGGAGTTAAAATGAATCATTGTGATATTTCTTCAAAGGAATTGGGCTGAAAGTTGTGGCATTGGCTTGTAGTAATTTTGTACTTTCTCTGAACTTGTGTATATTTCTGGAGGAAAAAAGCAGGGTAAAAGCATGCTAAAACAGTCCTCAGACTTTTTATGTTTGTTTCACTGGTCACCAAAAACTCTTTGGAAATGCTGAGAGGGACATCAGAAGCACATCATTACTAAAGGTATTGAATAGTAACTCACCAAATATGACTATTTTTTTTTACCTGCTGGTGTTACTTGGCACCACAGATGGTTGCCACAGGCAATGGAGGTGCAGGGGCCATTGTGCCCAGGCATGCTGGCAACAGAACAGAAACTCTTTACTGTGGTTGATGGTTGCTAGCACAAGCCAGAAGGTTTGTTCCTGTCTTTATTGCTGTACTAACAAAAAGTAGACCTGGCATTTGTCATATGCCAGGCTTTTTCATATCCCTACCCCTCATTCAGAGGTAAAGAAATAATATTTCAGTCATTAGTTTACATAATGCATTCAGGTGCTAGAGCTGGAGACTCATTTGGAGGTGCTGATAATTGTAGAAGCAAACAAGTTTCTGTTGTGTGCTTGCAAAAATACTGAAAAGCTTATGCAAGCAGAAGTATTAGTTGTCTGTGGGAAGAAATCTGTCCAGCTTTCTTTACCTCCCTCCTTGTGAAGGACTATATTTAGTGGGAGTGGTTTGAGCATAAATGTAATGAAATGGAAAAAAGAAACTGTGATGCCAAAGTACAGGCAAGAATCTGCTTTCTCTTTTTCAGGTTTGGAGAGCTTTTGTTTGTTTCTCGGTTTATGTTGCCTGCTACACTTCATTAAAAGTTTTATTAGGTGCTCTTGGATTTAATGTTTCATATACCCACATGTGAAACTTAATTGTGTGAAGTTTAATAGGCTTGATGTAGGAAGAGAGAGTTGGGTTTACAGGGTAACTTGTTTGCTGCTCAGCACTGCACATGGTTTGAGTGGTGTTTGAATGTATGCTTTTCTGAGCAAGGTGAAGACAGTCCTTTCCCCACAGCAGAAGTTTACAATGAAAAAGAACTTTGTGGGACTTCATCTTCTTTCCAGCACCCAGCTTTTGGCTAGATATTGCTATCTGCAAGATTAATCCGTGATGTATTTTTTCACTCTTTTTGTAAAATGGGAACAGTTTGATTCTTTGCCCTTTATAGGTTACCCTTAGAAGTACTTGTTTGCTTATTACTATTCTGTACAGGTGCTGAGAAGGTATGTGGTAAAGGTGACAAATACCTTTTCTTAGAGTAGTATTTGCAGTACTTCACATGCAAAATAAATTCACTGGTCTCATTTTGTTTAGTATATTAAATGAGATTTAAAGGATGGCTTGATCATAGATGTGTGGAGATTGAGGAAAAGCTAGATAATGGGGAGCTTCTTAAATGAACTGACAATTGTTCAGTAGCTGAAAGGAGGTGTGTGTATGTATTCCCTCTATATCCTTATAAAGCCATATATATAAATAATATATACTTATATCACTGGGACAGTTTTCTGCCTCTAGAAATAAACTAAGATAGGATGCTTTTCAGAGAGATATTATGATCTTTTTTGGTTTGAAGAAGAATCACTTCTGGGAAGTCTGTCTTGCATAACTCATGGTATTGACCCGATATTGCTGTAGTCCCTGAACTATATTCTTGGAGTCTGTTCTAGCTGACAATATTTTTAGCAGAGACACTGTGCACCTATTCTACTGAGAGATTAGTACAATATAGTGCATTACTGTGCCACCACTGACTATTTTAGCTTTCCTAGACAGCTTGTCCGTGTGCTGAGGCAGAATAGGTTTAGGGGATTAAGTTTCATGTGTGTGGCCTGGAGGCTCTGTAAAGTACATGTAAACAAGACTTGGGTGTGTTCATGCTTTGGAGGGGAGGAGAGGGAAGGATACTAGCCAGGGTGGTGGTTGGGCGGTTGCCACATCGAAGGAGATGTGATTGGAAATAGGTAGAAAAGACCTGACAGCACACAATTAAGAGAATAGCCTGAAAAACAGGTGAGATGGGGGCTGCATGGGTGACAAAAAATGGGTGAAGTCAAACCTGTCCTGGAGAAAAATCCCAGTGGCATACTATTAGGCTGGGAACTGCAGAGGGAGATCATCAAAATGAACTCTTTCACATTTTAAAGCATGGGCGCTGCCTGCTTTGCTGACAGGAGTGACCACATTAAGACATGAAAGTGGGAAAGTTTTGGCTGTAAGCAGAAAGAAAAATCGCTTTCCCAACTGATGCGTGGGGTGAAGTAGGAGGAAATGTTCCTATAACCAGTGCTGGAGCAGAATCTGACTTGCATGAGGACTGTTACTTGCCAGACCACACATTGAGTGCAAATAGTAAGACTTTGAGAGCCATGAGGTTCACGTAATCCACTCACTGTTCATAAGCAGCCAGAAGTCAGGTTGAAGGTGGGGTATTAGTTGCTTACTTATTTAAGTCATTGTATTAGCTTGGTGCTGAATTTACCAAGAGAGCTATATAGATTTTTGGAGCAAGAAGTATCCCTTGAGCAGACCTTAGGTTGAGTGATGAAGATCTGTCTGCACATCCTTTTTAGGGAAGATGTCTTTCAAACCTGACACAGCTGTGATCTCTCTTGTTGCGACCTCCCAGCTCTGTGGCAGAGCAGGACATGGTATAAAGGCAGTCACAGAATGAGAAAGGAGTCTGTCTTTGAGGTGAAGCTTTACTGATGTGGCAAGTCTTGCTTTGTTTTCCCTTTGTGCTGCAGATGTGCTGGTGAAACACCACTTTTTCTCTTAGCACTGCCTTCAGATTTAGTGGTAAATTAAGGGGGAAGGACAGTGCCGTTGCTGCTGGGTCTCTGGATGTTATGTGATGACCCAAGCAGATGACTGTGCTGGTAGCAAGCTGCTAGTAGTGACAAAGGTTTCCATCAGCTCAGCTGGTCTCTGGAACGGTATCTTCTTGTGGCCTGATTATGGTTGTGTGGAATGCACTTGGAGCTTGCTGCTGTGCTCAGCAGCAGAGTGCTCAGAGGTGCTGCCTGGCTGCAAGGCAGGGAGCTAGCTGGGAGGATACTCATGGGAAGTCTGTGCAGGCTGACATCGAAACTTCTTGCTTTACAGTCCTGTCATCACTGTAATAATTATCATGCAAATCATTGATATTTTTAGGCATGCTTTCTCTCTGTGGTCACTCCAAGCCTTTACTTAGTAGTAGAAAGGAGAAAATTATTTGGCACCTGTCATAATTGCATCAGTTATTCAGCACAGAAAATCAATTTTGACCTAAAAAAAAAAAGATGGAAAACCCCTCCTCTTTCAAGTTGTCAATTTTTATTCTGCAAGTTAGTGCTAAAAGCCTTTCAGAACTGGTTGGGAATTGTGGTTGTGATGCGCAAAAGGTTACTTGATTTTGAAAGTGTTCTCGATTTTTAGAACAGGTCTTTCTAAGCTTTCTTATACCAGGAAGCAATGCGACAAGTACCTCCGGAGCTTTAGGAGCCCTCAGAGTTCATGCTTATAAGAACAATTGATTGTCTTTGTGCCATCTGCACTGGATTAGTGGAAGAATACGAGTGCTTAGTCTGAAAAAGAATCTTGCCCTCTGACTGACTTCTACTGACTTATTTTAATGCCTTGAATAACTTGCTGAGTTGGCATTTTCTAAATATTAAGTGTCTTAGACTGCATGCTACAATGTTTTGTTTGCTCAGTTGTATAGAATACTGTTAAGAAAGGCGTATGATTAATTTCTCTTTAAAGACTGTCAGGTTTGTTTAATGGATACAGGTGTTAGTGGATCAAGTTTGTTAGTGAAGGAGCTATGTAAGTCCTAAATTATTTTTAGCATTCTTCTAATTTAAAGAGAAAAAAATCCTCATGATAATCATTATGTTATTAGAGGGAATATCTGTGACCTATATTACACACTGTCCTTAAATGCAAGTACCATTTATAGAGTATTTATGCTTATTTTACACATCATATACTCTTCCCTTAATGGTATTTTTCAAAGGTTTGCTTAATTTGCATTCCACACTACAGGGTGTGCTGACAAGGGAGGTACTGTCTGATCCTGAAGGAACTTTCCATAAAGGAGTTAATGTGCAGAAACCCTTACGAATAAATAATTGTTATTCCCTAGTGCCACACAGTGGGATATAATGAGGCTTTCAAAATAAAAATCCTGAAAAATACTCCTGATAGCAATGCACACCCCTGGGTGAATAATTTGTAGTCTGCAATAAAACAAAGGTGCATCGTGTTCCATATGATTCTCTCCTGCCCTCATATTTCTTACTTGACCTGAAGTGTGTGTGTGCTGATATAATTTGGATTAGTCTGCAGCAGTCTGCTCAGGGGCGTCTGAGACTGCCCCTGTACATCAGCAAGCATTGGCATGGTTGCAGTAGAGCAGTAGGTACCTTTGGGCCCTTATGTTTCCATTAGATTTTGGAACACATTTTGTGTTTGGAGTGGAGTGTTTTGGCTTAGTTTCCTCTGAAAGAGGTATAATCTGTGCACGCTGAAAACTGCTCTGTTATCCAAAGTAGCATGTGGTAAATGAAGTTGCTGGGGGATTTTGCTTCAAGACAGCACGACTACCCCAAATCAAACACTAGTGTGGCTTGTTAGATGTTACATTGCTGTTAATGCATGAAATACAAAATGAATATGTGCCTTTTAAGTATACTCTGTGTACAGAACTTCAACTTTGACATTATGTAACCAAAAGTTGCCTCACCAAGGTAAATAAAGTACTTAAAGTTTGATGTAAGTGGAAAATCTATATGAAATACTCCATTATTTTATATGTAGCAGTACTGCTGATGATTTATCATCCTTATATATATATACACACATATATATAGCCTTATTTATCCCTTGTCTTTTAAGCTGCACACTTTTCTTTTTTTATAGATTTGGTGCTGCTTAGAGAAGTTGGTAATGCTTTCTTTTTAAAAAAAACAAAAGATAATTTTGTAAACAAGTTATTAGTTAATTACAGCTGGAATAATATGTCATATTGGCCAGAGTTTTTCTTCCTGATAGCTAACCATTAAACCAGTTGAATCACAAACTTCTACAGTGTTCTTTAGTCACAGAGCCAGTGCATTAGTTCAGTTTTGGCAAGATTGCAAGAGTACTGAGAATGCAGAAGAACTAATAAAATGATAGACTATAAAAAGTTCAAGATAGCCGTATTCCATCAAGTAGCTTGTCAGAAATGGAACAAACTGAAATAAAACCTGAACTTTGTCTCAGTGGGGAAATAAGGAGGAATGAGACACTCTCTTCTTTAGAACTTGTTAGATCTTTTTCTTTCTTTCCTTTGGAGGTATGATGCTTTACTGAAACCAAACATTACATGAAAGTGTTCTTGCTGTGACAATGCTCCTTTCCTGTCAAAGAACAACTGAGCCTTCTGCCTGCTCTTAGCAAGGAGGCCTTCATTTAAGTTGATATGTAGGTTTTGGGGATCCTTGCTCCCAAAATACTACTTAAACTATCATCCAATTTTTTCATATTTCTCTTGCTATTAAAATCCATTTTTACAATGAGAGCATGAAGAAGTCTGATATGATATTGAAGTCTGAAGAGGCTCATGCAAGTTACTCTTCAGTAATGCATCAAATATGCCCAGAAGTGTTCAGAGTTCTAGCAGGTCATCAACTTGAAGATGGTAAGTGAACCTTCAGGGAAGATAATGTCATTTGCATGAACAGTTGTAGGAGTGGGTCTCTGATACGGTCAGTTTTGTGGTTCAGACAACTGGAAGCTTCCTGGCTTGATGAAAATTTCTTATTTTTCAGTCAGGAATTCTTTTCAGATCTCTTCTTTATATTGTTCGTATGTTCTTCTTCCTGATAATGAGAATTTCTAACAGTTCTTTTTGTCTTTTCCAAACCAGAATTAGACCACAGCTTGCCAAAGAGAAGATTGAAGGATGCCATATTTGTACCTCTGTCACACCTGGAGAACCTCAAGTGTTCTTGGGAAAAGATAAGGCCTTCACTTTTGATTATGTCTTTAACATAGACTCACAGCAAGAAGAGATCTATATACAATGTATAGAAAAACTGATTGAAGGTTGTTTTGAAGGCTATAATGCCACTGTGTTTGCTTATGGCCAGGTAAGCTTTACTTTATTTTAAAGTATTTATTTTGACATAAACAGTTTCTTGTGACTGATCTTTCTCTTAAATTGTGGAATGCAAGAACCTGTTTTTTAGCCTCTTGGATTTATTGTAAATGATGTGTCTGTAGGAGACTGTTTAGGAGTTTGTATAGGTTCTCTGTAGAATGGCAGTTGAAACCCGGACAATATATAGGCAGTAGAATTAAAGGTAATGCTAACAATATCATGAGTCCATATAATTTCTTAATTCACCCCAAATGCAGCAATACAAATTAGTGACTTAATCAGTTTTTATGTAGAGACAGGTTTGTACTGAGATTCTTTTCTGCGCAACTACTCATCCCTCTGCACTTTCAGACTCTTTTGGGAAGAGGAGGTTTTTTAAAATAGATCCTACGGAGCTTCGGGCCACATTGTTTGTTTGTGGGCAAAATGGCTTTTCATAGAGAACACACCCTCTCAGTGCACTGGGCACATATTTTACTTCTTAAAGCTGAAATATCATTGAGGGCAATGTAGAAAATTAATTATCGTCTTCTGAATATTCCTTTAGAAATTGATTGCATAAAATTTGGTCTTAGATGCTGAATTTCACCATCATTAAATGTTGTATCTCAGACTAGACTTCATCTAGCTAACTTTAATGAAACAAAGCAATGTGCAGATCCAGTTTAGATTATGTTCAGCAGGATTTTGTCTTTGACTTTACCCACTAATTGAGTGAAAACACAACACTGCCTTGTTTTCTATAAGGACTTCACATTTAATTAAATTACCTTCTTAGTGAAGGTACAGCTTGTATTCTTCAGTGCTGTCTTATAAATTGAAAACAATGGTAATATTCTACCTGAGATATTCAGGCATCATAATTAAGGGAGTAATTTAATCTACTTCACATTGCAAATAGAAATTGCAAATGCTGCTTCTACGTTCAAAATATATGCTTTAATTAACAGTCTCAGTTGAAAGCATTAACTCTTCTTCTGACCTTGGACATGATAGCTCAAGGGTGATGTAAGCTTAGAAGAAGCTTTTAGGGGAAAGGCTGTGAAAGATTGTGCTGGTTCCTGCCTTCTTGTATGTGATCTGTGGATAAACGGTAGATTTTGTCCAACTTCTGCTGTTTATCCTTTTTCCCCCCAAAATGACCTATTGTTTTACATGTTAATACGGTAGAGATGACAGACTGACTTAGTAGGTACTATCTAGCATTAATGTTCACAAACTGCATTTCTCTGTGTACTATTAATTGTTCTAGTGACTAATCCTTTTTCAATTTAGACAGGTGCTGGCAAAACATACACCATGGGCACTGGGTTTGATGTCAACATAACAGAAGAGGAACAAGGCATTATATCCCGTGCTGTTAAGCATCTTTTCAGATGTATTGAAGAAAAAAAACAAGCTGCTATTAAACAAGGACTTCCACCTCCCGATTTTAAAGTGAATGCACAGTTCTTAGAGGTAAATATGATCTGTGTTTTTTTGCGTGTAACTCCATGGAGGTTTTTTTTTTAAGCCAATTAATCTCTTTTTCTGCTTATTACTTTTATTTCTTTTCCCTCAAGATGATTTGAATTAATCTTCAAGATTTCAAAAGGACCTTTTAGGGAATTTATTTTGGCTCTTCAGAATATGAAAGAGTCTTTTTTTCTTATTCCAATTATTTTAGTAGTTTTGTTCAGAGTTATTTTGAAGTGCAGGAGTAGTCATGTTGGTCATTATTTACCCCTTTCTGCATCACACATACATTTGTGGGGCCTGTTGCTCTTGCCTGTTTAATTCTTTACAAAACCTTAAAGCAAGAAAGTGTACATGTAAAAAAAAAAAAAAATCAATTGTAGTTTGTGTGTTTGAGTAGTCACCATGCTTTGCCTGCTTTTGACACTTTACCATGGGTTACTTTAGCTTTTAAAATCTGTTCAGGAGACTTGTTATATTCATTTCACCAAAGAAGAAAACTAGCATAAAAATACTACTTTTTGTGATCCCCAGTGATTTAGGATTGGAGATCCATGTCACTGTTGCTGCTTTCATTAGACCTAGACAAAACCTGGGTCAGTGCTGAGGGAAAAATGTTCCCTTTGTGGGGTTTTTTTGTAGACACAGTTACTGGTAAGAGAGGCCATAACATCTGTGATCTTTCTGACCTGCAACAGCTGTTGGTTTAAGTCTTTCAGATTTTATGCTGTCTCTTCTGCTTGTGGAGCTATTTGTTATTTGATTGATTTGGGTGTAATGTATTTACATTTACTACCAAGCTGCAAAAGCTGATAGTTGAAGCACAGAGAGAGGAAGAATCTATTTAAGGAAGAGCATTTGTAAATATGTATTACTTAGTTTGTGTCTGCAACTTTATCTACTTCACGGGGGAAAGAAACCCCACTTTTGTATTACTCAAGAGGAAAAACTGTTTCTATTACTGCTGAAGTAAACTAGGTCCTTTAGTCGTATATTCCTACAATCATTTTAAGGATTAATGAGCTGGTACTGGTTTTCCACTAGGATAAATTTGTCAGTGCTAACCTTAAGCAGATGTTTTTGTCGCTCTGACCAATGCTTGCCTAGACAGTGTCTGGGCTTGAGCATGGGCCACGAGAATGCTGCACTCACCTGTTCTCTGAACATGGGGGAGCTGCAGCTTTACTTCTGCTTAGGCAGCTGCAACAATAGTGTAAGGAGTAGTAACCAGTGTAATTTCTGAATGTCTTGGTTTTTTTATATAACATTAGAAACATGACTGCAAGAGTCCCACAATACAGAGCAGTAATTGAATGTTACAGTGGTGATGGTATGAGGAATTGCAGCCATTACAACATATTTCAGATGAAATCTACATACTAAAGCCTCTCTTGTTTATCTAATTTGGAGAAAGATTAAATGATGTATATAATAATTTCTTCCTTAAGTAAATGTCACTTCCTTGGATTTTTTTTTTCAGTGCTCTAAGGCTAATTTGGGACTTTCCCAGAAAGAGCCTTTTCTGAAGTTTCATATTATACTCTACTCTTGTATCAGAATGTATCTTTTTCCTCCCATCCTATCTACCATTAGAGCTGGATTATATAAACAATAATTTAGTTACTGAACAAGTTGAAGCAAGGTTTTATTTTGGAATAACTTTGAAGTCTGACAGCTGGGTAACTGTTGGGAGCAGTGACTTCTGTTTGCTACTTTCTTGCTTTGCTTTAGTTTGCTGCAGTCTTCTCTTAACACTTTGCTTTCCTGTTAAGTTTTCATAAAAATAGACATATGCAGCCCCGCACCACTGTAGCTGCATTATCAGGATCCTCTCTAAATTGTGGCATCTGTTTACTTGCACTTAGCAAGGTAAAAAATTAAGATTAGTAAGAGGGCTCTTACTTAGAGTATTTCTGCCTAATAATGACATATAATTAATTTTTAATGTTAAAAATTGAAAGCATCACATTCACAAATGCTGAGCCTTTTCTTCTTGGGGATAGGTCCTCACTTGTGAGAGGATGAAGCTTTTTGCTTTCAGTATATGAGAAAGTACATTGGGAGAATACAGATCCATTGCAATGATTCCTTGGCTTTTACCTAGGGACTTTGATCAGGAATTTAATCGTCTGGCCTAAGCTCTGTTGAAGTAAGTTGGTATAATCAAATTAAAGACAGTGGGAATGTTCCAGTGTACATCAGCAGAGACCTGCTTTTTCTGTTTGTTGTTACTTCTTCCTTTATTTTGTTTTGCACGATGACTTCAGTTGGATTTAAACACTTCCTAAAACTAGGAGCATTCTTATAAAATGATAATCCATCTCCTGTAACACAGATAACTACATAGTAGTCTCTGATGTCTTTCCTTGTTCTGATATCATCTACTGACCTAGAAGTCTGATGTGCGCAATGATACTGAGTTGAAAGCCCACTAAATGGTATTTGCCTTCAGCAAACTCAGTGAAACAGGCAATGAGCACTAAGCAGCCTGAAACATGCAAGAAATAGTTGCTGTTGCTCATGTGATTGTGCCTGAAAGTTGTGACTCAATCTGAGGCACTAAAATTTAGGTGTTGCATGGAGGAAAGTACAAAAGCCCTGCTCAGGAAAACATCCCATAGTATTTTTGGCCTTTTGGTAGGTGTCTTTAATAAGCAGCTTGCACAAAAAACTATTACAGGTTAAATTCCTTCCAGGGCAGGAACAGTTTATCTGAATGAAGGAGACATGTAAAATTAGGGTGTGAGGGAGGAGAACAGAAAAGGTGTGCTGGCAGGGAGAGCAAGTGGAGTGAGTTTGAAGTCCTTGGTGGAAGGGTGCAGCCAACTGAATCAACAAAACAAAAGGAAAGCCCAAGGTCAAATCTGAAGAGAGCAGGTGCCTGCCACAGAAACCCCTGCTGTGGTGGTTCTGCTGGCATCTAGTGCCTCCACTTCCCTGGTCCCACCAAAGAATCTTCTCCCTGATTCGACAATCTGGATGAAGTTATGGTGGCTTTGGTTGGCATAATAGTAAGGTGTGCAGGTGACTTAATTTGCCGTTGCTCTGTCATCACATTGTCCTTGTGAGTTTGGAAGTTTCATGGCATCTATTCTGAGAGCCTTGACACTTGAATTTTTAGAGCTTTCGGTACATACCACTCACAGTTTTGTTAGTTTTTGCAGGAATTCCTTCCTAAAGTAATAAGGTGTGTCTTTTTTCCCCCCTCTCCTCAGCTTTACAATGAAGAAATTCTTGACCTGTTTGATACCACACGTGATATTGATGCAAAGAATAAAAAATCAAATATTAAAATACATGAAGATTCAGCAGGAGGAATTTATACAGTGGGTGTTACAACCCGAACAGTGAATGGAGAATCAGAGGTGATCATTGAAAATGAATTACTCTGTAGCATACCAAATACATTCTAAAAATGTTTTCTGTATATTTTGTTAAGCAGCTGAAAAGATAAGTTTTGCTTGCTAAATCTGAATTTTGGACAATTTATGTGTAAAATTTAGCTAAAATGCAAGTTTTATTTTCTGCAGCCTTAAGTCTGCTAAATGTTTGATATTAACTTCCTACCATTTCAATTTGCTAGAAACACAGTTTTCCTAATAATGTAGTTCTGCTGGGAGAGAAAATTTTGGCATGTGTGTAAATCTGATCTCCCAAATCTTGTGGTTTTTTTTTTTTTTTTCCTGTGACGAGAAAGCTTTGCGTTGTGACTGGTGTGAATTAAGCTGCTGTTCATGTGCATTGCAAATCCGAATACAAATATTATTTTACTGTGTGTTTTTTGTACAAAAATTGTACCTTTTTGCCACAGGTGAATGAAAGGAAGATTGCTATGTTACTACCAGGGGACAGCAAAAAGATGGGTACAAAGATTAAAGCATTTTCTTTCAGAAACCGTAAAAAGTACTTTTGCTAGCTTAAGTACCTTTGTGCTTTTTGACCTAAAGGAACTGAAATAGTAGCAAAGAGCAAAAGTCTGTTTATATCTAAAGCCATAAGTGTTATAGGAACACTTTTTATTTAAACCACAAACAATGCAATGTACCTCTTGTCTATTTTCTAGATGATGCAGTGCCTAAAGCTGGGGGCTTTGTCTCGAACCACTGCCAGCACTCAGATGAATGTTCAGAGCTCACGGTCTCATGCTATCTTTACTATTCACTTATGTCAAACCAGAGTCTGTCCTGCATTTAACACTGTACGTATCTTTTTTGGTTTTAATCATCACTTTAGTAACCATTTTCAAAAGGTGAATATTGTTTTGGCAGCCACTGCTATCTGAATTGCACTTAGTAAAGATGCTACAGTCATCATGCTGGATGAATTTGCTAAGCATTATAATGATTTGATTTAATCTATGCCTATATAACCATCTTCTAGCCAGAGGCGATCGTAAAACTGTAGTCTCTTACATGAATCAGCCCATTCTCCTCTAGCATTTTCCTCAGTATTTTGTTGCAACATACACAAGTAAGAAAGTTAAAATGTAATTTGCCTTTAATTGGGAAAGTGTTTCAAATTGTCTTAGTATTTAGTGGGTTTAAACTTGCAGTCAGCAAACTGAAAATGCTTGGATATTCCAGATTAAATGTTGACATCCAATAAGGAGCAAGTGGTAAAGCATTTGATTCTGAGGCTTACTTTATTTACTTTAAAATATGTATGTGTTTGGGGTTATGTGCTTAACCTGAAATTTAAACTGTGAATGTACATGGAACTGTTCTGTAGATGTTTCATGTGACTGCTCAGTTGTTAGTTGCTGTTGGTATACATTGTAAGGAGGGGAGTTCCCAATAAATCCATATTACTTGTAACTACAGCAGGTTCAGGGGTCTTATTTTGATTATTCTAAAGGTATCAATTTCAAAATATTTTGATGAACTCCTAAGTGTCTGGCTAGCATTTTACACATGGGTATCAAGTTTTCAAGCATGTGGAACAGGGAACTGGATTTGTAGTTGTAGTACTTTTTTGGGGGCGGGTTGCCTTTTTTTGTGACACTACAAATAATCATTTGCAGGCAAAATGAGTGTCACTCCCTGGTCCTTTGCGGTATGTAGACCTGCTTTTTATGTGCCTGCTAAAAATACTTCTTTCTGGTTTCCACGCTGAACCTGGTGGTGTGGGCAACTATCTGTCTTCACTTGGGAGGGACTGGCATCACACTTGGAGCACAGATAGGGCACCTCAGTCACTGCGTGATGACACTTTCTGTTCAGAGGTTTTGTTGAAAACTGTCCATTTAGCTGAGGAGTGAGAGAACTCATATGGGAGCCCCATTTCCCTCGGGCTGTCAGCGCTGCCGTCTGCCTGTGCAGGTGCACTTGTAGCCTTCCCCACCAGCTGAGCCACATGCAGGACTCTTGCCTGGCTCTGCCTGGCTTTTAACAGATTCTTGTGTTAGCGGAAAAGGTGGCTGCCTTCTGTCTTATGTCAAACTAGTTCGTTTCTCCTTTTTCTTGGGAGATACGAGCAAAGTAATTTGATGATCTGGAGCTGGGCATTGCTAGATCCTTCGTCTGTGAAGACAGCACCCTCTCCTTTCCCTGTGGTGTTTAGGAGCGTAGAGGTTAGGTCTGACATTGGTCTCTGTATGCTCCTGGAATATAAATTAATATGAGCTATTATTGGATGCCCAGGAGAGATGCAGCTCAAGTTTCTGTAGACAACAGTTTTGGGAGACCTTTGTTACCAGGGCAACACAGTTTCTCCTGCTCAGATGACAGCATTGGCTGCCCCCCCTTTGGGGCAGACAGCCAGGCTACAGCACAGACACACCGTTCCTCACACTGTGTTCACACTATCCATGCTTCTTGGGAGTTTCTGGTTTTACATTTGACTTAGTAAATAAGCAAGAGTGAAAGCATGCTTTAAGGGCTGCGAAAGAGTGTGGGCAAACAGCAGTGTAAATGTCAAAATATCAGAAATAGTGATTTATAGTACAGCTACACTAATGGACAGAAATAAGCTTGGGATTATTCAATGAACAAGGGTAATTTTGCTGCTGTGCTTTGGGACATGAAGTGAAAAGAGTGGCTTGAGACTGTGGTAGCTCACTGTAGTGCAGTGAGGCTCCCCACACTGACAAAGGTATGTGTCAAGTGCCAGTTTTTACAGCTTACTTGGGGTGTGGGGAAGGAGCCTCTTCTCCCTTGTTGCCTCCTGTGTCCCAATTTTCTGGTCAAGTCAGAAGTGCTGGTAGAGTGCTGGCTGCTGGGAAACTGGCTTAAAAATTAATTCCTACAATAAAATTGAAGAATCATGCCACAGGGATGCTGATGATGGGGATTAGAGTTATAAAAACAAAATATCTTTCAGTTATTTGGGAGGTTTATGAACCAAGTGGGTCAGGAAATTATATAATTAAGTTTGGTATTTTTTAATCAATATCCTTCAATTGATTTAAGACTTGCCTTCCAGGAGAGGTACGAATGTTGCTCACTTTGCTGAAGACTTGTGTATTTTAATGTACGTATCCCCCCGTTCTGCCATTGAGAAACAATTGTAGCTTATACTTAAAGTAACTGGCATTTACATACATCTGGAGCTGGGTCTTCAAGAATATGTTAGTACATATGATTAAAGCAGTGACAGTTTTTGGAGAGAGACTGTTATAAAAGAATAACATGACAGCAAGCCTTGTAAATAATCATTGATTGAACTTTGCAGTAGACAAATGTCGATTGAAAGATAATATGAAATAAGTTTATGTGAAAGATCTTACCTAGCTTTATGGCTTATTCTTTATTTCAGGATAATAGCACCGATAACAGAATAATATCAGAATCTTCTGAGATGAATGAATTTGAAACCCTTACTGCCAAGTTCCATTTTGTTGATTTAGCGGGATCTGAAAGGTTAAAGCGAACAGGAGCTACAGGAGAAAGGGCAAAAGAAGGAATTTCCATCAACTGTGGACTAGTAAGACTATACAACTTGTTCCCATAGGTTGTTGGTACCATCTTCTCTTCCTTTTTTGGATCACTTGTTTTCAGTAATCCCTGAAGTAGAAAAGTGTTGAGTGAACAAAGACTGAGCTTTGCACAGGATGTGATAGTGCATGTTGATTCTAACTGGCTCCTGGCTTGCTGATGTTTTCTCGGTTGTATTAGACCCTAACTGGCAAATTCCAGTACTTTAAGCTTATGAAATATAGTTAGTTACAATATCTTTTAAAAGTTAAAGTACCTTTCTTTTTTTTTAACTTTTATTTTTTGTGTCAAGACCCAAACAACTGGAGAACATTTTAAGCAGTTTGCAAGGAATACAGGCATGTGAAACGTGGACAATGAGTCAGCTTAATTCATCCATAAATGCTTGGTTTTTATTACAGTTATGAAGTACAATGTAAAACAACCCCAGGAAAAACACTTCCAACTAGAAATAAAATTTTTCACTTGTAGCATCACTACTTGTTTTGTTTGCGTACTGGGTCTCCAGTAGCTTTTGATTAACTTTATTAAATGCTTTGCTTAACATTTACGTATCTCCATTGAGAAGTAGAGTTGGTGATTATCAGTGGAGACTGTAGTTTCATGCCTTTGTTTTGAGCTGCTTGGCTGAGTGGAGGCTCTGTGTGATTCACTTTTACAGACATGATGTTTACTTTTTATATGAAAACAAGTCTCTTCTGGTCTAGTGTATAGTACTACAGATAGATATTTTGTAACTAGTATTTTCTTAGTGATTCTGTTGCATGACAGTGGTTATATTCTGTATATGTACTGGTTATATTATACAGAAGAGAGAATTTAGTTCAATTTCATCACTGATTATAAGCACAACAGAAACTTTAGATGACATAGGTGTATCCTTAACAAACAGGATACAGAATGCACAAAGGTAAAAATTGGTGTGATGAAAGCAATATCTGATCGCAGAATTTCCATTTACAGTTAATTCCAGGCCTCAGCACTGGGAAACAGATTGAAAGGGATTTAAACACTTCAAAACAGTCACAGTGTATACTCAGTTTGTCAGCTGCCGGATGCAGTAAGGTGATTTTCTAGACCTAAGAACTGTCTGTACAGGGTGCCATCTAGAAGAATGCTCTTTAATTTGGCATATAGTTGAACTACGCACAGTTGCACTTTAGAAATAGTTTTACAGCCAAATGTTAGTTTATAAACTTGAGTTAGACCCTTTGAGCAATGAAATAGGACAGCCACAAATGACACAGTTTCAGTCCTTAAATGCATCAGACATTCCTCATTTCATACTAGTAGGGGTAATAAATTCTGTTTTTTCATTGTGAATGCCCGTACTTAATTCTAAATCTAGTGTAAAGCAGGTTGATAACAATTTTTAAATGAATATAGCTACTGCTAGAAGTGGAGATCAGCTTTAATAATTGAAAGTAAAAGTTTGTTACATGAAGTAATTCTAATTTCAGCTTGTGAGTGACATGAGAGAGTGCAACCAAATTGTGCAAAGCACTTAGCACTTGCAGATATCAGGCTGCAATTAATTTGATTCACTGTTGATAGCAGAAAAGTTCATAGATGTTAAATGTAAAAATCCTAAGAAATTTTAAGCTTCATGAGTATATTTGTTTCACAATATGCAGACTCCATTTTTAGCTGTTTTTAAAATAAAACTATTCAGGAATTTATTCTAACTTATGTGTTGCATGATTTGGTGTTTTGTAGCTGGCACTTGGCAATGTAATAAGTGCACTGGGAGATAAAAGTAAGAAGGCAACTCATGTACCATACAGAGATTCAAAGCTTACAAGGCTACTTCAGGACTCTCTTGGGGGAAACAGGTATGACAACTAGAATATTTTATGCATTTCCTTGTGAATGAGCATGAATGTGTACATTATCTTCAAAAAGTAAAATAAACATTAAACAATGATAAAAATAGCCAGTCTTCTCTGGGGGAAGGTTCCAAAGATAAATTACTCTCGTGATAGAAAACATGAGCAGTGCGAAGATTTTGTAAAGATGATTTTTGCATTGTTCTTTTTCAGTGCTGTTGTAGCTTTACTAACCATGAGGCTTTGAGTTACTTGGAAGTTACCATTTGTAGGACAGGTCATTCCTATGAAGGCCTTTTTAGATTATAGATAGCATAAATGGTAAATTTTGTTATGTTATAGCCTTGTTAATTACAGCATAGTTTAATGCTGTGATGAGTTTCTCCTTCAGCATTTCAGTTACTTTTTTATTTAATGGCACTGAATTATTTGCTCCGATTCCATGCACGGGAGCTTAGAGTTGGCTTACCACAGGCATTGCTAACTTTTGGTAAAGGTTGCATACCTCATACATCTGTCCACTTATCTGATGTTGGATTAGAGCCTAATAAAACAAGCGTTTCACCAGAATTGTTTGTATGAACCTGTTCTGTATACCTACCTCACATACAAGGAAGAGGGTCTTTGGCCTCTTGAAGCTTTGTCTAAGCAAACATTAACAAATCTATTAAAATACAAATGTATTTGTAATTCATACCTTTTACGAACACAAGAGGGAGCATAATTGAGTATGTTTTTGCGAGGTAGTACTCTCCTTCCTCTATTTAATCAAATACAGCTGACTCCTATTTTTTTAGGAGGGCAGGAAGTTTTCTGGGCATTTCACAAAGGAACAGGTAGCAGCGGAAAAGAGTTCTTGAATTGTTGCTCTGCTTTTCCAAGAGAACTTTAATAACACCTTGCAGCACTGCAGTGTGAGAAAAAGCGTAGAGCCAGACAAAACAAGTAAAATAAAGGCTAGAATTTTCAGAAGTCCCAAAGGGAGGAAAAACTCAGTTATGAAAAAAATGGACAGAAATCAGGAGCATAGCTGCTCTCTTAGCTAGTGCTGGAAATAGCTACCAGTAGCACTTGATTAAATTTGATATCAAATTCACTGGCTAACGGCCATTTTTTTCAAGCCACTTCTAAAATTGCACTTTTGTTGAAATATTATTTTGACTCTAAAATATTTCCCCATCTTACAACTCCACTGCTCCCCCACCTGGAGAAATCACATAGTTTAGTGTTGTGGTTTAACCCCAGTCAGCAGCTAAGCCCCCCACATAGCATGTTCTGGCTGATGTTAAATTTGTGGGACCCCCACATCATTTTTATTTTTGTGATAGACATGCTGAGACATGTCAAATGAGCACTTTGCTGTTCGGGAAAGAGTTATTCATTGTAGAATGGTTTCCTATCCATGGTTTGGCAACCAAAAAGTGCAGGAAAGCTAAGTTTTAATAAATATGCATTTATTTTTCTTTCTGGGAAATCAGATTGTTAGGTTTCTGTTAGCTTGTTACTCAGCTTTCCAAATTTCACCCTAGGCATCACAGTCTACATTGTTTCTTTGCAAATCCTTAAAAAGGTTTTCTAGTTGAGAGGTGGGTTAGATTGCAGTGAGTCCCAACTTAATGATGATGCATTGTATCACTGCACAATTATCACCATAATCCTGATTTTAAATATAATGCTGAAACTGCTCTGAAGTAGCATTTAAATGTTAATGTTTCTTGAATTATTCAAGTGAGAATATGGAGTATTGGTAGTTTTGGAAAAATTAAAACTTTCATAACTTCCAACCCTAGTTTATTATGCAATTCAGGTAGGAAGGTAGATTTCGAGTTCCTCAGTTTTAAAGACAGATACCTAACAGAACCAGTCCTCTTAGGTTTAGGGAAGTAATGCCATTCTCAAGTGAAAGCACAAGTAGTCCTGATATCAAAGATTTGTTCTTAATCTTTCATATTCTTATCTTGAACTAAACTCTGCAGAATTGATGCAAGTATGCTGGAGGTCTAAGGAAGACATGCTGAAACTGAATCCTCCTTGTATCCTCAGGCTAATTACTCTTTGCAGTTTAGTTTCCAGTGTACATGGTGAAGGTAATTGTTTGCCTCACAAAGGGTTCCAGGGATTAATTTGTTTGCCTCAGTCTGAAACTGCACAAAGTGACAATCAGAATCCTGTCTGCCTAATGCAGATACTGCCCCACTGCCCGGGAGACAGTGCACTCTTCCTACAGCAACAATCTAAACCTTAACATAAAGAAGCAAATTCCTCTGAAGCCTGGAGGAGAGTACTCAGTCCATCAGATGTAGGTGTTTTCTCCTGCCTGTTGAGAATTTAGGCCATGTAGGCACATTCAGGGTATGATCTACAGCTGGAACGCTGGTTCTGACTCCTCTAGCTGTTCTTATCTGATGTGGAATGAGTGTGCTCCAGGGAGAAGGGGAAGAGCCCCCAGTTCCTCCATCTGCCTGTTAAATGGTGAAACCATTTTGTTGGAATGAAAATGCTTTTGTCTTTCTCTGCTTTCATCACAACTGGTTCTTGCTGGTCTGTATGCTCAGTCTTTCATTTGGAGCATGTTCTCACCCTGCATATCCCATGATGGGATGGTTATAGGGTGTTGTAGAAACCTGAAGGCAAGACAGATGTTCATAGCCCTTTTGGGCCTAGTGCTCAGGTCCTGTGCCTTTTTGTGGAAGTGCTCTAAGCTGTGGTGTTGTGAAATGTGGAATAAATACAGTTATATCCAGATTTTCTAAGGATAAGTACTAGCTTTTGGGTTCCTGTTGGAGAATAGGAGATAATTTACAGTGAAGGATTTGAGCAGTTTGGACCTCGGTAGAACCTGAGGTAGACAGTAGATAGCTTAGGCAGTTTGCACATGCATGGACAGCTAAGTTGAGCGTTTAGGCAGCTTTCAGATTATGTAGGTAGGAACCTCCAGAGTTAGAGTAGGCAGCCCTGACAACTGCATAGTTTACATCACTATTTAGGACTTGGTTGATAATCCTAAATCTCAGTTTATGTACGATTAGGTAAACTGAGTTTAATTTGAAAAACATTTATAGAAACACTAGTTAATTGTATTTATAATTTTACATGTAGAACAACTAATGATTGAGCATTTCCTATGCTAGGGTGATACAAGACGTAACAGCTCTGAACTCTGGGGTTATCAGTCTTCTACTGTGCTCTAGATTGAGGAATATTTTCAGGAATATTATGAAGTCATCCTTGTTTCACCTTCTGCAGGAAGGCCTGTTAGCCTCTCTCTAGTCCTTTTGTTCCTAATCATAGAACAGTTAGGGTTGGAAGGGACCTTAAGATCATCTAGTTCCAAGCCCCCTGCCAGGGGCAGGGTCACCTCCCACTAAACCATGTCACCCAAGGCTCTGTCCAACCTGGCCTTGAACACCACCAGAGATGCATCATTTACAGCTTCCTTGGGTAACCAATTCCAGTGCCTCACCACCCTTACAGTGAAGAACTTCTTCCTTATATCCAATCTAAACTTTCCCTGTTTAAGTTTGAACCCGTTACCCCTTGTCCTATCACTACTGTGCCTAATGAAGAGTCCCTCCCCAGCATCCTTATAAGCCCCCTTCAGATACTGGAAGGCTGCTAGGAGGTCTCCGCGCAGCCTTCTTTTCTCCACGCTGAACAGCCCCAACTTTCTCAGCCTATCTTCATACAGGAGGTGCTCCAGGCCCCTTGTGGCATTTTACAACATGGACTCAAGTTGATGAGGAGACTCAAATCCCACTTTATCACAATCAAGCCCTTTTTATCCCCCTGTTCCGTACTTTCCCAACCTGCACAAACATGCCATGTTCAGTATCATTGGCCTCTGTAAAAACCTCCAGGTAAATAGTCCAATCACAGTGCTGCAGACCCTCTCACAACCCCAACATCCTCTGGCCTCCAGCTGAGATTCCTGCCACATCTGCATACTGGCCCATCCTCCCAAGGCTTGCTCTTTGACATTCCCTGTCCTTCAACTCCCCAACTCATTGCCCCAGGGCTTGTCAAGCACCAAGGCCTCGGGGCTCATTCCCAAACTCTTTTTCATGCAAATCTAATCGCCTTCACTCCCCATATCCCCTGATCATCCTCATAGCCCTCCTTTGGACTTGTTCCAACAGTTCCATGTCCTTTTTATGTTGAGGACACTGGAACTGTACACCATACTCCAAGTCAGGTCTCACCAGAACAGAGTAGAGGGGCAGGATCACCTCCTTTGACATGCTGGTCATGCTCCTTTTGGTGCAGCCCAGGATATGGTTGGCTTTCTGGGCTGCAAGCTCACACTGCTGGCTCATGTTCATTTTCTCATTGACCAACACCCCCAAGTTCTTCTCCGCAGGGCTGCTCTGAATCTCTTCTCTGCCCAACCTGGAGCTGTGCCTGACATGGCGCTGACCCAGCTGTAGGACCTTGCACTTGGCATGGTCAATTCATGGTCATTCATGATCATTGATGGTCAACTTTATCAGATTGGCATCAGCCCACTTCACAAGCATGTCAAGGTCCCTCTGGATGGCATTCCTTCCCTCCAGCATATCAACTGAACTACACAGCTTGGTGTCATCGGCAAACTGGCTGAGCGCACACTCAATCCCACTGTCCGTGTCACCGACAAAGATGTTGAACAAGACTGGTCCCAACACCTACCCCTGAGGGACACCAGTCATTACTGGTCTCCAGCTGGACGTTGAGCCATTGAGCACAACTCTTTGCATGCGGCCATCCAGCCAGTTTTTTATCCACTGAGTGGTCCACCTATCAGGTTGATGTCTCTCCAACTTAGAGACAAGGATGTCATGTGGGACAGTGTTGAATGCTTTGCTCAAGCCCAGGTAGATGACAACTGCTCTACCCCTGTCCATCAGTTCCTTAGCCCCATCATAGAAGGCCACCAGATTGGTCTGGCAGGATTTCCCCTTAGTGAAGCCATGCTGGCTGTCACCAAGCACCTTGTTGTTTTTCATGTGCTTCAGCATGCCTTCCAGGAGAATCCGCTCCAAGATTTTGCCAGGCACAGAGGTGAGGCTGACTGGTCTGTAGTTCCTTGGCTCATCCATTTTCCCCTTCTTGAAAATGGGGGTTATATTTCCCTTTTTCCAGTCGTTGGGAACTTCACCTGACTGCCATGAGTTTTCAAATATGATGGGCAGTGGCTTAGCAACTTCATTTGCCAGCTCCTTCAGGACCCACGGATGGATTTCATCAGGTCCCATGGACTTGTGTATGTTCAGGTTCTTAAGATGATCTCGAATCAGATCCTCCCCTGCAGTGGGCCTAGTGTCTTCATTCTCACAGTCCCTGCATCTGCCTTCCACATCCCTAGCCAAGTTTAATTCTAAGTGGTACTTAGCTTTCTTAACCTGGTCCCTAGCTTCCTGGACAGCATCCCTGTATTCTTCCCAGGCCGCCTGTCCTTGCTTCCAGATTTTATAAGCCTCTTTTTTTCCCTTGAAGTTTCCTCAGCAGTTCCTTATCCATCCAAGGAGGTCTCCTGGCCCTCTTGCAGCACTTCCTTCTAGTTGGGATGCAACACTCCTGAGTTTGCAGCAGGTGATCCTTGAATATCAACCAACAGTCTTGGGCCCCCCTGCCCTCTTGGTGAGCACAAGGTCAAGCATGGCACCTCTCCTTGTCGGCTCCTCTATTACTTGCAGAAGGAAGTTGTTTTCCACACAATTGAGGAACCTCCTGGATTGCTTGTGCTGGGCCGTCCTGTCCCTCCAACAGATATCAGGGTAGTTGAAATCCCCCATGAGGACAAGAGCCTGCGAGTGTGAGGCTGTTCCTATATGTCTATAGAGGGCTTCATCCACAGGGTCCTGATGTGTATTGCTGACTTATGCTTCTATCGTTCCAGTCAAACACTGATGATAGCGTGTGTGAGCCCTTCAGATCGAGATTTCATGGAAACTTTGAACACATTAAAGTACGCCAATCGGGCACGGAACATCAAGAACAAGGTGATGGTTAATCAGGATAGAGCTAGTCAACAAATAAATGCTTTGCGCAGTGAGATTACACGACTACAGATGGAACTCATGGAATACAAAACAGTAAGTTTATCCTATTAGGATTTCTCCTGCTTTAAAATGCTTATAGCTCTACAGCTTGTTTTTCTTTTGGCTACTTCTACTTCATACATTAAAACAATCTGAATAGCAACCTGAACTCAAACAACAATTTGAATTCCTTTGATCACCAGATGTTTTTAGAAAATTTAGATTGCATTCCCAAAGGAAAAGTAGACCAATGAATGCCAGTGATATCAACAGATGCCGCATGTTTGTTACCCTTTGAAGGGCAAAAATTGAGCTTGTGCACATTAATGAGAAATAGTCACTTCCAAAGCAGAATTGACCAGTTTAGATTGTTACACAAATGAATGTGTCCAGTTAGTGCTTTTAAAAACTTGCTAGACAGCCGAAACAAGTTGTGTTTTAAAAATACATTTTAAATTATAAGGCAGATACTCTTACTATCTCCTGTAATTTTCAACAAACAATGTTCTCAGCAATAACTGTGGTTATCAAACAGTGTCCTCCTCCTTTGCTATCCTTGAGATAGTATCCTGATTTGATTAAGAGTCGACATATCATTTCTTAATGTCCCCAAGAACTTGTATTTCAGACTAAGACATGATCCAAAAGTTAATGTGTTGGACAAACATCAGTGTCTTGGAAGCTATCCATATATCCATTGTTGTAAACTTTTTGAGAGAAGCTTATCTTTTGCTATGAGTGTCTGTTTGCAATTTCAAGTAATCTGTTGATTGCCTTTGTTAAGATAAATTTTTTTTTGTGTGTAGGTCAGCTTTTATTAATAATTAAATATATTTACTTAAGGGTAAAAGGATTATTGATGAAGATGGCGTTGAAAGCATCAATGACATGTTTCATGAAAATGCAATGCTGCAAACAGAAAACAACAACCTGCGTGTTAGAATTAAAGCAATGCAAGAGACTATTGATGCACTGAGAGCCAGAATAACACAACTTATGAGTGATCAGGCCAACCAAGTCCTAGCCAGAGCAGGTATGCTGTGGGTGCGTTGTGTATGAACTGTTGTATGTTCTTGCTCTATGGGTCCCTTAGAACAAGGTGATGCATTTGTAACTGTAATGAAGGACCTGCATTGCCACGGATAAGTTCCCGTCTGATTCTTTCTTCTATTTCTAGAGACTTCTATTAGCAGAAATAGTTTGGTATCCTGATTTGACAGTTCATTTAAGACTATGAGCAACATGAAATGTGAAATAACACATTTAGTCAGGAGTTACTTGTATGCTTAGCTATATGTGGAATTAAATAATTTGCTTTGGGTGAGGAGCAGGACTCAGATGGGTGAATGTTATCTTGCTTTTCACCTCATAGAATAATCAACCCGTTGACTTACCATGGCTGCATTGTTCTTCTTATGCATTGTTTGTTAGGTTACTTTTGATTTATGTCCATGAATTATTAAAAGGTGCTATTATGGAAGACAAGTAGAAACAGTTACTTGTAATAATCCTGACCATATGAGACAGAGGAACCAAAAACTTAATGCAGTTTAAGGAGAAATGTCTTTAACAAACCAGATAAATCTAAATGTGTAGCACACATGACTGTTTCTATTTGCTGGTATCTTGTGCCTAGTAGCTGCATTCAGATGTTTGTATGGTTACTGTTCTTTCTCAGTCTTTCTCTTACCCCACTTCCCGTTTCTGTCTGTCCTTCAAAGGAGAAGGAAATGAAGAAATTGGCAACATGATTCATAATTATATCAAGGAAATTGAAGATCTCAGGTATTTGCATAACATGTATTTGAACAATTGTTATTAGCAGAAAAACCCCAAAACAAGCAAACAAATGGCACACCAAATCAGCTGTTTTCCTGTGTGGGGATTAATTTCGGACAGTGGTCCTTCAGCTGCTAAAACCATCTGGTGTTGGTTTTGGCTACAAAATAATTAAAATGTTAAAAATGAAACTGACAGTAGAAATGAAAATAAGATGTTGCCTAAATAGTGTCGATGACTTGATATTGCTGCATGGAGGGCAGCAAAACTTGGAATGATTGTTATAACTTCATAACCTCGTGTATAAATGATAGTGCTGAGAAATTACTTGTTATGAATTAATGTTAAAAAAAACCCCCCACATTTGCTTTATTTCTAAGCCAAAGTATTAAATATTTTAGATATTTTTATTTCTGTATTTCTTGGAGATGTATTATGCAAAGAAAAAAATATGTGGCATATTCCCTATTAGAGCTTTTGTGTAGCTTTCATGTAATTTGTAGAGATATGTAGCATATGCAGATATTTATCTGTAGGTGTAAATGTCTACATAAACACACGCACATATATGTATTCTGCCTATTTATGTATATTTTACATATATAACCCACTGTGTAAAATGCTCTCAAGGGATTTACTACACTTGTATTTTGTGAGACTTTACCTCGATTTGCAGTTTAAAAAGAAACTGGAGGTAATGCATTGCAGTTAGAGATGCTAAAGAGTGTACATCTCATGCATTAGCAATACTTGTGATTCATGGTCTACAATTCTTCCTTTTTTTCTTCTTTTGTTAAGAGCAAAATTATTAGAAAGTGAAGCAGTGAATGAAAATCTTCGACGTAACTTGTCAAGAGCTTCAACAAGATCCACGTACTTTGGTGGCCCATCAGCATTTTCTGCTCCTATGCTTTCTTCCGAAAAAGAGACAATGGAAATTCTAGATATAGCCAAGAAAGATCTAGAAAAGCTGAAAAAAAAAGAAAGGAAAAAGAAAAAGAGGTGGTGTATGAGTTATGATGCTGTTTGTTTTCTCTTTATTAGTAGTTGTTGCTGCGTGGGTTTGGATCCTGAATCGCTGTTCCTTCAAACTCTTTTATGCATTGAAGTTAGAGGTGGTTTTCTTTTGCATCTTTTCTTTCAGGGAAATATGCAGTGTTTGTAGAAGGATGTCTCTGTAATCAGTTTTTCTGATGCACAGTGGTAAAAGCACAGGTGCTCTCCATTGTTTTTTGATATTTTTAATTTTTTAAAAAACGTGCCTGAAATTCAACCATAGTTTAAAAATAACCCCAAAAATATAAAATTTTTCTACCATATGTCAAAACTGAAACGGTTTTCTGAAGAAAAGATATTCTGAATAGCTGGGAGTTCTTTGGTAGCTCTTGGAACTGCTTCTTTTCTTTATTTCCTTCTTTTATGAATGTCTTTAATTTGAGGTTTTCTAATCCTTTGCAACATCATGCTTTGCTGGTCTTTGCCATCCAGCTACTCATCTGCTAAAATGCTCATTGACCTTGATATAAATGCCTGTTCAGAGAGCAGTTAGTACAGCAAGGATCTGTTTGTGTACTCTCAGGCTTTGATTCCATTAGATATCTTACCCTTTTCTTTGGTATTTTCCGCACTTCTAATCCATTCATCTTTCTACTAATAACCCTTCAGGCTTCAAGTTAAGAGTAAAACTAAAACAGTGTAAGTCTAGAATATAGTTGAAGTATAAAGTAGATTTGAGTTAGTAATTTGAGGTCCTATATAAATCCATTCATGCCATAAATGTCTGATACTTGTAGAGAACACTCATTTTAAGAACAAACCAATTCTTACTTTGCATATAATTTTTCAGGAAACTCGTATACTTTTATGGGGATTTTGATAGAATTTTATGTCTCGTGTCTGTAGGAACTTGAGGGGATGGATAGAAGTATTAAATGAAATCAGCAGAATGTTCTGGCCTTTCTTCAGCTGAAACACTTCAATATATTCTGTTAACTGTAAATGCATGAATGAAGAGATTTGATTTTGTATGTTTCAACAAATTCTGGAATTTAACATGCATTTAAATGCATGCTTAGATAGAGCCCCAGTTGTTAGGTTGGGGCCTGAGTATTAGGTGGAAGACAGGATTGTGACCAGAAAACAAGATAAAGGTTAATATGTGTGTTGAGTAATATCTCTTATTGTTGGAGATGATCGCTTGGAAAAAAGTAGATAGTAGTTTTAACCCTACATACAGTAGTAAAACACATGGTGGTTTATTCTGGGGTGTGGTGTTGGTGGTTTTGGTTTGGTTTTTTTTTTTCTTTTCTGAAAGAAGCTTTGATGTCCAGTCACACTTGCTCACACCAGGACAATAATCTTGTGAATGGGACAGCAGAGTGATCTGATCCAGAAGTAGTACCATAAACTATTTTCGAGATTGGCTTTCTATCCTAGTGCTAAAGAATAGGAGAACCATAGGAAAAATTAAGTTGAAAAAGACTTTTTGCGGGTCTTGTGTTCTATAGAATGGGATCACACTCTTCAAAGTGCTGATAAAGTTTGAATCTATCTATCAACCCATCTTCAGACTGCTTTGTAATAAATACATATTTGAGGTGCATATGTTAGGAGAAAAAGATCCTTAGAAGCTAAGAAATGTTAGAATTTGAGGGATTATGCAAATAGCTTGTCATACTTCATACCTACAGAATGCTTCTAATTAATGAAGCGCAAAGTCTGTGTTCAGGATATATCGCTGTGATTTTTTGTTCTATTGAAATATCAGGAATTGGTAATGGATACGTTGATACACTGCAAAGGAACCATTTATCCTGCAGTTTGGTAGGGATCCTTTGCTCTGCTTCTGTCTTCTACAGGCATTTAGCTGCTTTTACTTTGCTGGTTGGTTGGTTTGTTTGTTTGTTTTTAGGATTCCTATTCTTTTAAAGTTGTTTAACTAGTATTTTCCTATTGAAATGGGATTGGTAAACCTAGTTACTAGTTCTGCCCTATCTGCTACCTTTCTTGGTCTTTGTTTCCTAGTTATGGGTCTGTACTATAAAAGGTGCATAATTCTAGATATATGCGACTTATCTAAACTGTTGTGAGCTAGCTTGGAGATCTAAGAGCCGGTTTCTGAATAAGCAGCAGGTATGTACTACTATATATCTGCAGCCTTTAACAAGCATCTCTCAAAATTTATCAGAAACAGTTTATATATCGGTAATGTTTTGGCTACCGAAATACTGGTGTGCTTGTTTGGAGTGTCCCAAAGTGTGACCTAGTCATCAGAAGTCCCAGAGCAAACCTCCTACATTCCTTTCAGTCGTTAGACAGCATTACGTACCTGGTAACCTTTTTTGACTGCTGTCTTTTGACTCCCCTAACCTTTATTAAGCTAAATTAGCGACAAAATTACACAGGGTTCATCATGTTAGCTCTGAGCTGATACTGAAGGAGGATGGCAGGCAGTATGAAGTGAAAAGGCAGCAAAAGCTCTTGCTCAAAACTTGCTCATAACAGGAGCATGAGGAATTTCAGTACTTACTGAAATTTAAGCCATCCTATACTTACGTAAGTCATACAGACATTTCTTTACATCCACATTTGCTCAAGAGGAAAAAGTACAAGCAGAAATACTGACACTTTTTCCATCTCACTGCTTCCAGTGCACATTTTCTGTTAATTAATTAAGAAATAACAGGCATCATTGGCATGTGCTTTTTGAACCCCAGAAAAAAAATAAACTGGAGTTTTCTGCTTTTTATTTAAAATCCAACAAAACCCCAAACAAAAAAAATAAATGCAGCTTGAAGATTTTTATATGAATTATATTCAGAATTTATGATTTAGAATATTAGTATTAAAATTTTCTCATTATTATTTTATATTACAATGTTATCTGCATATATAAACCTAGCGCTTGGTCTTTTTCTGATATATGTTCCTAAGGATTCATAACTTTGGTTCAGTGGCAGTACTTGCAATTTTACCTGCCAATTTGACATGGCAAAAGAGGAGTAAGCTTTTTTGAACCAAGAGGGTTTTTTTTGAACCCATATTAGAAATAATTCTTAAAGTGAAATGTATTATCTATATCTAAAACTTCTTTCTTAGTGTAACTTGAATTAACAACTGTTGACAGTAAAACATTAGTTATCCTACAAATGCTTCTTCTTTGTTTTCTATTTACTTTCCAACTGTGCAAAATGTATTGCCTTTTTACTACTTGTTGTCTCTTTTAAAATTTCATTTTAAACTCCACAAGCTCATGTATCATTTTTTTACCTTCTTATCACTTTTGCTTTTCACTGTCTGGTTTGTCCTTCATTGGCTTGGCCTTCCAATACTGTACCTCGTGCTTTTGAAGGCTACAGAAACTTGAGGAAAGCAGTCAAGAAGAAAGAAGGTTGGAATATTTCCCAGGTTTTTAATTACCTGTCATTTCAATTAACTGGTTGTCATACATGAAAAGAAGTTGGGCAGATTCATAAATACTTCAAGATTAGTTCATTTGGCTTGTCAAAATTCTTCCCTGTTCTGACTTGCAACAAGTGTGTTAACTGGAAGAAACCTCTGTTGTGGAATTGAGGTTACCTCTGGGATTTCACAGTGTTGAGCAAGTGTTTTGTGGGGAGGAGATGCTTTTGGGAGTTGATATATAATAAAGTAGATTCCTTTCTTACATGGGCTATATGGAATGAAAGGTGGGAGGAAGATGCAAGAGCTTATATCGTATGAAATATATAGCAGGCAACTTATGACAAGAGTAATGTTGGTGTGTGAGATCAAGAAGGTCTTGGACCTTCACACCTCAGTTAAGTTTGCTGCTTTTATTTTGGAAATAATGTGACTGAAGCCTTAACTGTTCCTTCTCTTCAGTTTCAGACAAAGCAGTACATAAAGTAGTTGGTCATAGAGCAGTTGAGGCCTCTAAAAAGAGAAATAAGGGATCTCTTATTTTTCAGCTGTCTACTTTGATCTGAAAAATCCCCACTGAATTCATGCAGATGATGTGAATCCACAGATCAATAGCACATAAATTAAGCAGTACAATTCCACCTGGAAGAGCTGCTGAGAATTTGTGGAAATGAGATTGTTTGGCGCAGTGTTCCCTGTATTCCACATTATGCAATCCTAACCACAATTTTTCATTATTACTCCTGTGGTGTCTGGCACTGTCCTATCATGATTTCCCATCTCTTGGGGATGATTTTGGGTTTGTGCATGTAGCACTAGAGGGACTGACATTTGGTCTGTGACAATTTGCAGAGTGCTGTTGATTTTTGAACTTGAATTGTGATGTCTCAAATATGCATTTAAAACCTCAAAACTCATCCTAATGGCTAACACACCAAAAAAACAACCACACTTTAAAACAAAACAAAAAAAGAACCCTGGTGTAATTTGTACAAGCCGTCACTACAGTTCAAGTTGCCAAGAGTGGAAAGAATATACAGATACTTGACTTTAGGTTTAGAACCATACTCTAAAAAATGCCCAACATGGAAATAGGCTAAAATGTAAACTTAATTGTTGGGGAAATTTCTTTGAGACAGTCTTGCTGCAAAAATTCAGTATTTCTCAACTCTCTTTGGTGTAGCAATACCTATTTTGGGCATGTCTTTGATATCAAAGTGGATAACTGTATGATGTTTAAGGTCCATACATAAACTTTAAAATGACTGTAAGCACAGTAGGCTCTGTGAGAGTGTAGTAACACCTGGAACACATCCTGTACTTGCACACAGTGGTTTTGTTTTTTTCTTTGTAAAAGCTATTCTGGGTACACTACAACTTCATGCAAAATGGGTACTGATCTAGTATATGAGGATGCATGTTCTGATTCTCCCACTTGTGCAACGTGCCCTAATCCTATCATTAGCATTATTTTCCAGGCTAAGATTAAGAGTAATTAAGCATTGTTTTATTATCTGTGGGGGGGGGTTGGAAGTTGTATTTTACCTATGCCCGTCGTTTGTCTAACTGAACTTTGCTTTTCATCTTTATTTGGAACTGCAGCTTATTGGTTTGGGGGATGGGAAGCACATGCCATTTCATTTTGTGAATGTTTTGTCTATGCCTCTTCTGCTAGTGTTAAAGAGGATAACACAGATAACGAGCAGGAGAAGAGAGATGAAAAAGGTACTTCGGAAAGAGAGAATAATGAATTGGAAGCAGTAAGTATTTAGAAGTTTTTGGTTTATTTGTTCATTGTCTAAAGGTTTACAAGGGTTATGGGGGATGGAAAAGTGTGTGTGCTTCATCTTTCTATTTTGTATGTTTTGTAGGAGGAAATTCAGGAAGTAAGTGATCATGAGGATGAAGAAGAGGAAGATGATGAGGATGAAGATGACATGGAAGTTGTTGAAAGCTCAGATGAATCAGATTCCGACTCTGATGAAAAAGGTGATGTCAGTGCAACATGGTGTAGAATTTTACCAATACAAGCTGTCATTCCTTGGGTTTTGATAGGCAAGACAGAATGTTGCCAACCCACTGTCCATCACTCTGTGTGGATTGGATGTCCAGTGAATTATTTTTTTTCTGTGGTGCTGAAGCATGTTACAGACATTTAGGATCAAGTGTCTCCACCATACTGGCTTTAAAATTAACCAGAGGCCATCAGGCGTTTAATAACACATTTCTTCCTTGGTTAGAATATTCCAAGTGTAAGATTTAAGTAGCAGATTATTTTTATGTAGCTCCCATTCAGCTAATTTGGAAATGGGTCGACTTTAATTTTGAAAGTCTATCAGCCTTCCTCATTTTTGTGTGTCATGCAAGTTAGGACTGCTGAAGTCAGAGACAGCATCACTAGCAATTCTTTCATGTGATCTGGGCCAAATGGGCAAGCTAAGTGTGTTGATTCTTTCTTGTCTAAGAGTCACGCCAACCATTAGGAGGAGTTGCGGAACATGGAAAAACAAATCCGCAACTGACATCTTTATTCTAGAGCCCATAATCTTAAGCTGAGAAAGTACCTAACTGACTAAAGAAATTCCAGTTTTAAAAACTTAACATATGGGTTAGTCCTTACTTTTTCCTCCTGCTTTTCTCATTCCCTTCACCATTCCACTCCATGATTGAGGTGGCTCTTCTCTCCTCAGAGTTTTGGCTGTATCTTTCCAAGAGCTAAAAAAGAAAGTCTCCCCTTGCAGTCTGCCAGCAGTTAAATTTTCCTTTTATAACTTGCTGGGTTATTCTGCAGCCCTGATATGTGACTGAAGTCTCACAGCCTTTTGTACAGGAAATGACAGATTGCTGATGTCGAGATTTAAATGTGAATAATTACAACATATGTAATTATGTTGGCAATAGTTAGCAACTGTGATCCAATGACAGATGCCTTTCACTACCTCTTTTCTAGTTCTAGGGTGGTAAGTGTCTAAGGAGAAGACTTTACCATGACTTGCAGACAAGTTTTGTGTGCTGCATTGTGTTTTGTGGGGAATTCTCCATGGATGTCAGGAAGTTACTGTAACATAGGGTGTATCTATATGTGATCCTTGCTGTTATTTTAACAAAAGTCTGAATTTTTAATCACTCAATTTTGTTTGTTTTTTATTTTAGAAAATTATCAAGCTGACTTGGCAAACATCACCTGTGAAATAGCCATTAAGCAGAAACTGATAGATGAGCTAGAGAACAGCCAGCGAAGGCTGCAAACACTGAAGAAACAATATGAAGAGAAACTAATGATGCTGCAGCATAAAATTCGAGACACTCAGCTTGAAAGAGATCAGGTTCTTCAAAACTTGGGTAAGAAACGCAAAATCATTTAAATCTAGGTGTTGTGTTAAGATATGCAAGTAGACTTTTTTGTTAGTCGTGTTGCTTTCACTTTCAAATGTGATAAGAAATTACAGAAAACAGAAATAAATTTGTACATGCAATGCCAGTGAATCAGACTTTACACATTCTAGCTTCTTACAAGAATTGAGAAATTTTTATTTCTTTTTTTTTTTTTAAAGATACTGCTATTGACAGATATTGGATTTGGTTGAATAAGCACTTTCAGATTCTTTCCTGTTCTTCCTTCCCTCCTTTCTTTTGATTTACATAATAATATGGACTAGGGTCAGTGGCCTTTCAGAGAGGTTTTACTGACCAAACATTTTTGCGTATGTTATAGTATTGAGATGGAAAACTAACTCTGAGTCAGGCAAAGTCCCATGCCACAGACAGTTGAACTTTGGGAGAGTCCTGGGGGAAGTGGTTTGGGTTTTTGTTTCTCTTTAAAAATATGCTATGTAAGCTTCACAGTTGTACTTTATATGCTTTTGTTGTTCTTTTATTCTTCCTTTTTGATTAGTGATAGAAAAGGTATACTAGACTTGGTGACTCTTGGGACTGTTATGATCTTTTGCACATGTGTGAACAAGCATGTATGTATCTGTGTCTTCAGGTACTCAAGTATTTGTTGTCTAGTGCAAAGAAATCAGAGTGTTAACACTTGATCTGTTATCCAAGAACACACAAGGTGGAAAGTACGAAGCAGTGCAGGTGACAGGAGCTAGAGACAAATTAATTTTTTCAAAGATATTGCAGGTAATGCTAAAAGCAGAGGAAGCAGTGATCTGCTGTGGCTGGTACAAGGAAAATATCTGGAATAAAAGCATATTAAGAATTACTTTTTGCTCTAGGTTCTGTTGAGACCTATTCAGAAGAAAAGGCAAAAAAAATCAAGTCAGAATACGAAAAGAAACTTCAAGCCATGAATAAAGAACTGCAGAGACTTCAAACAGCACAAAAAGAACATGCACGATTGCTTAAAAATCAGTCTCAATATGAAAAGCAACTGAAGAAACTGCAGCAAGAAGTGACAGAGATGAAGAAAACCAAGGTATAGTTCAGTATATTGAAGTGTTGTACAATGAGTGTTTACTGAAAAATGGGTTGAAAACTCTTGTGTATTTATCTGCCAGATAACTGTTCTTACTTGCCAGGTGCTTGAAAGTCTGAAAACAGAAAAGATAAGATATGAATACTAGGCTATTCCTGGGGGAGAGGGGTGGCTTTTAAGTTTAATGAACAGAAATTACACTATCAAACATAAAGAAGCTTGAACTGCTTTTTAGCTGTTCTTCAGCACTGAGTGAAGAAGACACAGATGGAGGAAATAGATTGCTAAAAGCATGTAATATACTGGAAGATGGCAGTTTGAAGAAGAAACTCTATGAGTGGGGGCAGGGAGCAGCACTTGAGTGTATGAAGTTTTTCTAAATGATGACCTCTTTACAGGTTCGCTTGATGAAACAAATGAAGGAAGAGCAGGAGAAAGCTAGAATGACGGAGTCTAGAAGAAACAGGGAAATTGCACAGCTTAAAAAGGAGCAGCGCAAACGAGAGGTGATTTGTCACATAAGAACTTTCATTTGGAATAAACATCTATCATTATGATGATCATCTGCTTGCAGGCACACACCATGTGTATATGCACTCACTAAGGCAGACATACACCCGTATATTTTCACCACTCAGAATGCACATTAATTCAGTTTGACTTCTATGATAATTTGGTGCCTACCCTCTGGTGATAAGTACAAGAGAAAATAGAAGGTTTATTGTTTGTGTTTATGTATATCGGTATTATTTTATTAGTGAATCTCTACAAAACTATTGTGACCACCTTGCTTGCATGCAAGTATCCTTTTTTCATAAGGATTTAGTATAGTGAAACACTTATTTTCATTCTGCACCAGAAAAAGCAAGAAACAATTGTGACTTGACCACTTGATGTCATGAGTTTTGAAAACTTTTATTAGTGTGTAAAGGTTTCCTTTCTTATGCAGTACAGTCCTTGTGTCAGATAGTAGAAAAAATATCATGTGCTGTTTGTATTTTTCTGCAGCATCAGCTCAAGCTTCTAGAAGCTCAGAAAAGAAATCAAGAAGTTATCTTACGTCGGAAAACTGAAGAGGTATTGTGGTATAAAAAAACCCCAATAATTCATCTTTGAAACCAGAATGATATTGTATTCCTGTGAGTTAGAACGCAGCTTTGGGGAGAGGTAATGGTGTCTTTGCCCTCCATTTCAGGTCACAGCCCTTCGTCGGCAAGTAAGGCCTCTGTCTGATAAAGTGGCTGGAAAAGTAAGTCGAAAGCTGAGTCTGCCTGAGCATCCTATGCAGGAAGCAAGTTCTAGCTCATCAGTTGAGCATGATGGTTCAAGAACAGCAACGCAGCAGAAAATGAGAATTCCTGTTGCAAGGGTTCAGGCGTTATCTGTAACTGCAACAAATGGAACAGGGTAAGGGCTGAAATGGTTTGGTACTCTCTTATGGGAAATGAAAATTACATTCACTTTCTAGCAGATGATGTGATGATAACACTTATTGCAGTAGTTATTTTTCCAGCTATTGTTGTGTAATGCTCATAAAATGGGAGTTTACCATTATCAAATGCAGTTTGAGTTTTGTGGGTTTAAGACCGTGTGGAATAATGTATAACGGCATTAAAGGACAAAGCACATTAAGAAACCCCAAAATTTCAAGATGCAGTTAATCTGTTCTTAAAAAGAACTCTCCTTGGTGGTTCTATGCCTACAGTGTTCTTAAGTACAAAGAAAAATTTGTCATAAAACACAGTCCGGTATATTAACCACCATGTTTTGAAGCCTATCTCCTTGCTAAATAGGTGAAAAACTGTTGGTAGCATTCTATTTCATGGTGCATCATACAGGATGGCAGTGTTTTATACCTGTTTTTCAAGTGCAGTATATTAGAGTGCAGTATAGTTCAGGGCTGGGTGCAGGTATCTGTTCTGGTGCAGTGAAAAGCTGCAAGAAGCTCTGCAAGAAACTTAAGTTATCCATGAAAAATATTCTGGCCTGATAATTTCTACAGTCAGATGTGTAACTGGACTACTTCAGACTTAGCTGTTTCTCTTGAATTTGTCACAGAAAGAAATATCAGCGAAAAGCAGTGACAAGCAGAGTTTATTCCTCAAAGGCAGCCAGGATGAAGTGGCAGTTACTTGAACGCAGAGTGACTGATATCATTATGCAGAGGATGACCATTTCCAATATGGAGGCAGATATGAACAGGTTACTTACGGTGCGTGATCTACTATTCACTGTTGGCTCCATTGACAAAGTAAATAGAGAGCAGTGCATTTATGTTTGCTGTAAATAAATTGCTTTGATGGTTGCACAGGCAAAGTGACTTGGAATCCATTGCAGTTAATGAATATGGTCTTAACAAATCCAGTAAGCATTTGGACCATGTAGTTATTGTGCTTAGTAAGAATTAAAAAGCACATTAAAGGGATCATGAGCAAATGTATTAATATATTCACGTGCAAATATATTAATATATTCACCTGCATAACTTCCTGTAGATATCATATGTTAAACAAGGAAAAGAAAACAAAAAAGGGCATTTGAGTACCCTAAGTGTTTGCTAATTCCTTTTCATATGAAATTATGTCTTTGGGGAAAACAGCAACGTGAAGAACTTACAAAAAGAAGAGAAAAGCTTTCAAAGAAGAGGGAGAAGCTCGTCAAGGATGGAGTTGGCAATGAAGCAGATAGAAATATCCAAAACATAAATGAAGAGATGGAATCACTAACTGCAAATATAGACTACATTAATGACAGCATTTCTGACTGCCAAGCAAACATTATGCAAATGGAGGAAGCAAAGGTAGGTCAAATATTAATGCAAAAATGATAAAATGGAGGAAAGACAACTGTTAGCCTTGACGATGTTCTTATTTAGAAATTAATTTTGCTTTGGCTGTATAATTATTGAACCAGGAAGTGAGAATTGGTGAAGACTTGGGTGAAGTCTGAAATGAAGAGTTTTTATTTAACTGAACTTTCAGATCGTGTTTTAGTGTTAATAGTGTAATTCAAGTTAAGCTTGCAAAGCATTTACGTGTCGAAGCTGATGCTTTATATTCTGCTGGCATTAAATTTATATAATCTTGGAGCTGTAGGCTAACAGCTTGTATCCTCATGCATCTGTTCATATGCTTCCACTCCCTTGTATTGTTTTGTATACTTTAAATACATCTAAATATTTTTGTATGTGAGAGTTTATGTGAAGTCTTTATTTTTGCATTTTAGTATATTTTCAATTATGGAACAATGGCTTTTTGTACAGTGTTTTGGGGTGACTTTTCAAATAGTAATTGTCTATATTATGGTTGAAACAGAAATCTCAGTATTAGCAAAAGCAGTGAAATCCAAATGTGGAAACTCTTATAATGCGCATCATACCTTACATGATCCAGCAAAAGGAATCCACCGCATACAATCTCCTAGGTATCTTGGCACATAGTTATCTCAACTGTAATACTTATCCATATTTTTATGTGGCAGCCCTCTCCTACCTTGGGCTAATCTGTGCTTTAATGCATGTTACATTGCCAGCAGCTTCTACTATTTTGCTCACATCAGAGTTTCTTGAATTTTATACAGTACAGTGCAAGATTATAGGACTTAATCAGTAAAGAAGTAGTGAACACAAGAGGCTTAATAATTCTAAAGGGTGCCAGAGTGTTTAATACTGACAGAGAATAATCTGAAGAAAAATGCGGAAAAGACTAAGGGGAGAAGCCTTCAGACAGTATAGAATTGCACTTATTTCTGCATCGACTGTGACTAGCTTAACTTATAGAAGGGAGTCTGAGTTGGAGGTTGGTAACTAGGAGAGGAACTGTGGCACTGGAAGAGACTAGGAAGGCAGCAGAGTCTGTACTGTGTGGTGCTTTGGAAAAGAAATCTTTCAGGTGTGGTTTAGAGGTACTAAGGGATGAACTGAATGATGCTGCAGCATTTTCACTATTTCTGCTTTCAGTGTTTAGTGTTTTTCACGCTGACTGTTTTTACTGCTCCACACATAGGAAGAAGGAGAGACCTTGGATGTAACGGCAGTGATTAATGCTTGCACTTTGACAGAAGCTCGATATTTACTTGATCACTTCCTCACAATGGGTATCAATAAGGTAATGCAATAAGTGAAATAGGTGTATGCCATGTACCAGGAGCAGAGCTGTGCTGACATAAAAGCTGATCAATGTGCATTAGACAAAGCAAAGCTGGTCAATGCTATCGAGTCATGTGGATTCTCAGTGTGAAGGCCCTTGAGATTCATTGCCCCCTTCAACCTGTTGCCTGTTTTTCAACCGCTGGTAGAGCCTATTTCACTGTACTAATTACCTCATGCTGTTCCTGTAAGAGCACTAAATTTTTGTAATCAAATCAATCTCTTCCTGTGTTTTTCAACAAGCTCCTAAAGAATGTGCAGGGGCTCTTTTTTTAAAGATTGGCTCAGTCACTTAAATATGAGCTTTTAAAAATGTGGCTTAAGATGCATATTGATGCATGGCATGCTAAAGTCAGACTTCTACTTTTGAATAGAGCAATAGGGGTTCTTTCTGAAAGCCCTGGGGAGTTCTGTTTTCAAAATGACTGTTTGCCAGTTTCTAACCCAGTGCACAGAGGTACTTGTTGCTTCCTTTTTTTCCTGTTTGGAGGCCATACTTAATGTCATTGAATCAAATGAAAGTTTTCAAGGCTATTGAAATCAATCACGTTTGCTTATGCAAGTTTCAGTCTTCTGCTTTATTTCTTTTCAGCCCCTGGGTGGGTCAAATGTGGATACCCAATACCCAGAGTTAAAATGAGGAAAGTGCCTCTGACTTACTATGTTAAAAATTTCTCCTTATCATGATATAAAAGCTCCGTTATGTGAAGGTGTTTCTCCTCTTTCTGATATGTAATTAGTGCGTAGAAGCACTAAAGGTATGGGTTTTTTTCCAAAATTTTCCATGCCTGCTATCTATTCTATTGTTTGTTTCCATGCAAAATTGTTTGTATGTTGGTTTAGTTCATGACAAAATCAGAACCTAATGTGTAAGTCCATATTACTACACTTCTCAAGTGCTAGCAAGCAAAGACTTGTAGAAACACATAAAAATTTGAGTGCTAGCACTTGAGAAAGAAATGTCGCACCTTAATTTTTTCTTACTGATTCTTCTTTTTGGAAACCATTTTCTGTAAATTTTCTTGCCTACCATTTCTACAACTAAAATACCCCCGCCCATGCATGCATCTAGGGAGTTCCCTTAGATTCTCTCTTAAGTTAGGCCATGAGATCTGTCATCCACAGCTTAAAGTTCACTGTGTGATTCTGTAGGAAGGATTATGGTTCTGGGGTGGTCATGGTGTTTTTTGTTGTTTTTTTTTTTTTTTTTTCTTGTGGTGGGTCTCCTCCCTCCCCACCCCTCCCATTTGTTCTAGAGTATAAGTAATAATTAAAACTACTTACATTTGAAAACAGGTGTTGATTTTTCACATGCTCACTACCCTTAAATAAATGCAGAGTCTCTGAATTGTACTTGGGCGTTATGTCCAACTTGGCCTCTAAATGCATATTTGCAGGGCAGAGTCTGAGGAACACAAGGTAAATGAATGTTTAATGACTCTAACAAAAAGAAAAAGGGCTGTAGTTGATACCTGCTCTTTAGGCTGTGAGAAGAAGATTACAACGTGTAGTTTTTAAAAAAAGTAAGGAAAGAATGGTGTTAAAGCATTTGACATCTTTTTTCTTTATCCCTCCCAGGGTCTCCAAGCAGCTCAGAAAGAAGCTCAGATCAAAGTTCTTGAGGGACGCCTTAAGCAGACAGAAATTACTAGTGCTACTCAAAACCAGCTGCTGTTTCATATGCTAAAAGAAAAAGCAGAGTTAAATCCTGAACTCGATGCTTTGCTGGGTCACGCTTTGCAAGGTAATTCTATCATCTTGTATTCTGAGTAGTCAGCTGCATGTCGTGTTTGCCTCTCATGCATGCTGTACTGGGCATTCTAGGCTATTTCTTTTCTGAATAGATGCTGTATTTTAACATCTTAAACTTTATTTCACAATTGATGTGCATGTATGTCATTTTTTTGTTATATCCCCTTGGCAGTAAAATGTAGGAAATAAAGAGGGTTTTTTATTATTGAGACTATTTAAATTCAAATAATATGCTTGTTATTTTTACAAAAGACTTGGCATTTACAATTTGGTATGTTTTTAACTTCTGAATATGAAATTCTAAATATGCAATCCTGTTCAATCCTGTTCAAATGGCATCGTATGTCTATTACGGCATCTATTCTACTTTTTATGAGATGATATTAAGAAAAATTTAGAATACATTTGGGTACTTTTGTTTTATTTCTTTTTATAAATGGATATGTTTTGATTGGAATGTTGCTTTTGTTTCCTTGTTGCTGTTATTTACACAGACCTAGATAGCATACAGCTGGGTAAGTATGTTTAGCTTTCTGTGTACTGTACAGCTGCATGAGTTACTAATTCATTCATGTTCACTAACTGGTGCATCTTAGAATTTGTGAGTGTGTGAAGTTTGCATGAATTATTCTGTAAATGTGCTCATTATCATGGGATTACAGAGTGTTTCTTCCTTTCTGAAACCACCCACAGCCCTCATGTTAGATTTGTCTGATAAGTGACTACAGTAAGCAGAGCTGTATTTCAGTTTTGTGACTTGCTGCTTATGAAGCTATATAGTATGTTCAGACTACATAAAACTATTTATGATTACTACTGCTCTAGTTGTGACAAATCCTGCTCATCTACTTAGATCTGAAAATAAAGTAATTCTTAACATGCAGGTGACTTCTAACCTGTTGCAGATAGCTCATTTTGTAGTGTAAGTATGGTACAGAATGCAGGTTATAAGTCACTTTTTCAGTTTGGTTTAGTTACTGATTTTTGTGTTGAGTCTGTTGTTGCTTTCAAATGATTCCCAAACAAATTACACTTATTTTCTCACCTCCACAAAATCAGATGTGCTCGAAACTTGAAAAAAAATTTGTGATGTCAGCAACAATTCCTTTTGCATTGTCTTGTGTTACTTCTAATCCCATTATGCTGTCCTCTGCTAGTCTGCATAGGCATCTGAAATATTTCAAAGGCACAAGACTGCCTGAAAGTGTATAGATAACCATCTAGTGTAAGCTGGTGAGAACTTTGCCAGCTTCCTGACAGATGACACCTGAAATCGATGTCAGAGCATCTTGCTGCGTACAGCCAGTATTTTAGTCAGGAACGTCAGTGGTTAATATCACAGCACATCTAAAATAGACTCTTAGTGTGCGTGCATGTGTGTGTTCATCCTGTTGGGGTGAGAGCAATGTTTCTCCAGCCAGGAAGTTAACATTGGTTTTTCTTTAGGTTTGGACAGGCTTTTACTTATTAACAGCATCTGGAGCAGTGAAAAGACGCTTATTAAATGCATTGAAACAGTAGCTCCGTAAAGATTTTGTAGAGTATATCTCATTAAAGAAACTTCTTAACACTTTGCAAGCATGAATTGAGGCTTTCAAACTATCTAAACCACTCAGGACTATGCTAATGCTTTATATGAAGGAAACTTCACTGTGAGTGTATCTTGGCTGAATATGCTGTACTAACCTCAGTCCACACTGAAATCCGAGCTGTTGATAGCTTCTCTTCTGTAGGTCACTAGTGGCTATATCTTTTGAGCTGCAGGAAGTTCAGACACAGTTATAGTTAAGTTTTAAGGCTGGGACTGCCAGCAGGTTAGCAGGGACTCTGGTGCAGAGGCTCCGTGGTAACCTGACATGATTCCCAAAGGTGGAATTGTGCACAGCATCAGATCCTGAGACCAGTTTCAGCAGGATGCTTGACCGCTTGGTAGCGGTATCAAGCCAGCCCCATCCTGAGCAGAGGGGTTGAACTTCCGTGGTGCTTGTGAAGTGTTCCCTTGATGTCGACTTTCAGCTCTGATACCTTCAGAAGTTGATAGCCATTTGAATACACTTGGCTTGAAAAAGTTTGGGTATTCCACACTGTAGTTGTGCACCTGCATTCAAGCATAGACTTAAAGGGTTCAGGCTGCAGGAAAGTACATTACATGGTCAGGTTTAGACCCTTAGAATGGGCTTTGATCGCACGCCTGTCTTGTTTGTGAATGAACTATCTGCCATTCACTATCCTGTCTGCTCTTGTGAAGAGTTAAAAGGACCATGAAATTGAGTCCTGCGTATTGCTGGAGGGACTCCTTTCCAAAAAAAATTGTAGGAGTTGCTTTTCCTTCCTACCTGTGACATCTGGATGTGACTAAAAGAAATCTATGTGCAGATCTCTGGATGAACTGCACCGATATACTGTGTTGTACTGGTACTGTCTGGTTGCCTCTGCAGGAGAATGAAGACAAATAATCAGAAAAGCTCCCCGCTGTTCTTCAGTCAGTGATCTATCAGCAGTCATCTCTGCTGCTCCTCACAAGCAAGACTGCCTTTACTAACTGTATTGCTACTTTCATCTTTTCTCACTTGTGATTTCTTGCAGAATCCTGCTCTTCTGCCTCTTCTATTTCTTTTTGTTGATTCTGTGTGCTGGCTTCTGCCTGGGGACTTTGTGCAGTCTTCCTGCTGAACTGAGACACACTGAAGAAAAATATCAAACATGTCAGGTCACATCAGTGTGAACCTACAAATAAAATCCCATCTTTTGTGGCCATCCCACACTTCCTGCTTTGTTATCTGTTAAAGCTTATTGCAAATTCTGTATAAGAAAGGGATGAAGCAACACCATGGTAGCATGAATCCTATATTTAAAAAATACATTTATTGATGCTAATTTTGTGCCTTGCTAGAAGAAGCAGTACTCTAGATCCCCACTTCTGCGGGAGACATAGAATAATAACGTGTATGGAGAAGGTTTACTATGGGGTCAGATCTAGGATAGAACAAAAAAGAAAATTGAGTGCTATTCCTGTGACCCCACTTTCTTGATAATGTTGTTAAACAGCAGTTGAGTACCTCAGAAGTGCATTGCTGGTGCTAAATTGATGTATCGTTTTGACTTTTCCAGGAAACATTTTTAGATGTAGCGTACATTAGAAGGCAGTATTTCCCTTTTCTTCGTTCCTTCTCAGAGTTCAACTGGAAACTATATGTTTTTCTTTGATTTCTGAAAAGCATGAACTTGCACTTAAAACATATACATGGGCCAACCTATTTTAATATGGGTGCTATATATATTGGTTCTGTGCATTACAACTGGTATATGCTTTCTTGCAAATATCAAGTACACAAATTTAAAGCATCTCTAATAATAAAGATGTAATGGAATGTCATTAGAAGCTTATTTAATTTAAAATTTCAAATTTCATGAGTCCGTTAGAAAATAAGGAACTCCATTTTTAGGGATATGTTACTGATGTCCTTAAACTGTGCTTATAATAATAATATGCAAGTTTAGAGCATTTGGTTTCCCAACAGTTTGGAACTGATTGTACATATGCCCTGGACTGGTTGGTGCAGCTTAATGTTTTGCGCTGTTTGCATGCAGACATGTTGTTCTGATGTTTGCCAGTGTTAGCGTGTGCATGCATGCTGGTTTTGTGTGTTGTGAACAGGTTTGTGTACCTGTTTTACCTCAGGAGCATTTCTACTGAACAGCTTCATTTTACAGTTAACTCCAATACAATTAATCTCTTTTTAGGAAGCAGTTCTATAGAATTAAGTGGTGGCATCATCCTATTTTGCAGCCTAAATGCTTATATACTAAGAAAGTTCTTGCTTCTTGTCAGCCCAAATGACACCATGCAGTATAAGCTGAGGCTGAGCCCCAGCTTGCTAGCTAGTTAAAAGTAGAATTTTTTTCATTATAACCAGGCTGATTCTGTCTTAGAGCAAGAAGATTACAGAAAAAGAGGAGGGAGAAACATCCTTACTTGTCCATTGATTTACATCCTGTCTCTTCCATGTCTTGCAGTTAATTTCATTTGCCGTATCTTTTTTTTTTTTCTTCCAGTTCTGCTTCTAGAATTTCCCTGGTTTTCTGTCATCCCTGTTGCTCTGCTACAAAAGATAGAGGACCGCATTTGGCAAAATATGCCTAGGTGTATGATTTATTTGGCTTGTATGAAAAACTTAGTTTAGACATCAGGAAAATTCAGTGGGGACTAGCTAGCAAATAGTCAAGATACTTTGAAAATCCCTACCTTTTTTATGCTTTTGATGTATGTATTCATCTACATTCAATGTTGTCAGAGCTGTTTCGTATAGCACTTCAAACGTGCACGTCCTCTTCTAGACGGACAGGCTAACATAATTCTCTTGGAAATTTTCTAGAAAATTTGGAAGATAGTACTGATGAGGATGCCCCATTGCATAGTCCCGGAACAGAAGGAAGGTGAGCAGTCTTTGTCAACAGGTAAATGGGTTTGGTTCTGGAAAAATTACTGTCTTTGTAACACAACATGTGTCCACTACAAGATACCTCTGACGTTGTTTCATTTATACCTTGCACATAATTTCAGTAAGGAATCAAATAAAACTGAAAAACTGACTATTTTCTTTCTAACTATAATGCAATTTTTCTTTTAGTTCACTATCTTCAGATCTTTTGAAGCTCTGTGGTGAAGTCAAACCCAAAAGCAAGGTAGGCTCTACAATGATGATTCATCTACACATCCTTTAAATGATTCTGTGATTCTATAATAATTGACTTTTATGGTACCTTCTGAAGAATGCTCTTGCTTTGCTCTAGAGACATTAATGAAGACATGTGAAAGGTGAACTTCACATACAGTTCATGTGATTTGTATGTAATATGCTTTTGTGTGATACTTCTTTCTGAGAAGCAACGATAAAAATGCACTTTTCCAGTATTTTGTGGTTGAATTTTTACAGTTTTGGAAAGAGAGATATTGTTCTGCTCACTGTGACTATTTGTTTCTCTGCTCACAGGATCATAAACCAAGTTTGTGAAGTACATAGAAGCTTAGCCTCCACTCTTCTAACTGTAGTTGGCTTTGGAGGACTATCTCTAGGTGGCTGTTGCATTATTGGTAGCGCTTATTGGTGTGCAGCTCTTTGGGCTGATAAATTGAGTAATTTTGGTCTGCATAAAACAAACGTGTAATTTTTGCAATAGTTCTATCGAGACTAGACATTTGTCTTCCCCAATGGCTCTTTCCCTGAAGAGTACATCTTAATTTCACAGCATCTTCACACCTTACATGTATGATCAGCTTGTTAAGAATGACTGTGTTGCACAAAGCATGGCTCTTTTGTGAGGTTTTCTGTTTTAAAATTGTTGAAATGCTGAGCAAGCCTTAATTCATGTTGTCTTAAACTACTTTTGAAGTGGTATAAATAAACTAAGAAGCAGAGTTTGAATACAGAAGCAGCAGCAGGTTGAAAAGTCACTAAAAGGGTAACTATTTAAATTTACACTTTGCTTTATTCCTGTTATATTACTCCTCATTTGGATAAACCTTTCATTTCATTTGGATAAATCGGAGAGTAATATTGTACCCCTGTAGTATTGAGCTGCACTTGCAGCTGGTTGAAAGGATATCCTTGGAAACCCCTTGTCAGATCGGTGTTTCACTCTGTTGAAGTTGTGTTGCCTTCTATGAAATTGTTGCCAAAGAGTAGAGGTGAGCTACTTGATTTAGTTTCCAAAAGTGATTGAGGTGGATGCTAATTACCAGCCAGTGATTAAGCTTAAAGGTAGCACTCTTGACCCATACCATGAAATATTTAAGTTGCAACTTGGTTTTCATTTGTCTCCAGGCCCGTCGGAGGACCACAACCCAGATGGAGTTGCTATATGCAGACAGTAGTGATCAAGCCTCTGACATCAGTGTTGCGGACTCTACTTCGACTGGCCCTCTTGCATCAGTTGCAGAAATCCAAGACAGTGGGATGGCTGCTGACTCAAATGATACTTCTGCTAGGGACAGAGAGTCTATTCCCCCACCATCTGGCTTACCTTCTAAGATAGGCAGCATGTAAGTTTGGCCATGCTGTACTAATTATTCTTTGCTTTAAAAAAAAAAAGCATGTTGCCAGTTTCTTGTAATCTATTATTTTAACTTTACAAAGGAGGTCGATATACTTGAAGCTTACTAAGAAATACTCACAAAGCTTCTCCTTTTCTACCATCACTGCTCTGGAAAGTATAACTGCATTGTTGTAAAGTGCTTCTTACTGAAGATATGCATTCTGTTAAGTTGCTTTGTAATAGTAAAATTATTGTAGTCTTGTTTCTAAGTAGTGGGAAAACCCCACCTAGTACTTTGTATACTTTGCTTTATTAATACTATTGAGAAATACAGATTTGAGTGAGGTACTGAGAACCTGCTTAGAAGAGTAGAGAGAAGAAAAGAAAATCAAACCCAACACCTCCTCCCCAAACTCAAAACTTTATATAATGTAGTAATAATATCTGTATATGTTCCTGACTATTAGGTACAATCTTCCTGTGGGTCATCTTGTGTAGACTGCACTTAAATTGAAGAAGTCTATACAATAATAGAATATACAAGTGTAAACTTGAAAGAAACATGTTGGATAATATGAATCCTAAAAAATCCTGTCTATTTGCAGGTTGCACTTTACCCTGCAGAACAGTTTTACTAATTAAAAGTATTACTTGATGACAAATAGAATGAAAGTATTATTTTTGTCTTTTTTAATTTGGGAGCAGCAGGTCTCGCTCACATGCGCTCTTTTTTTCACGTGCTCTTTCTGCCAGTATCACTGTTGGTTATAAGCCATTCACTGCTAGAGACCTTTTTCTTGGCTTTTTAGGTACTAGCTCCTATACTGCACAAAGTCTTGTGTAAACTGAATGTGCTTTCCACATTCAGTGATGTGGAAAAATTGTATTCCATAGCTACCTTCATGTTACAGATTCTGGAATTGGGCATCTTTTACTGTCTGTCTGTCCTACTTGCATAATATTTTTACAGCAGTCTCTAATGTATGTTTGTAATTCATGTTATTTTTACTATGTATTTCTAACATGTGCTTGAGGTGGCAATCATGAGCTGTAAAACACTGCTGGCAGCAATTATTAACCCATGCTGATGGCTTCAGTGCATTTTACACATAGAATCTGCTTGGAAAGAATGCTCCTGGGGGTGAGGATAGGTGGAGAAATCTGCTTGTTTTAGCAGTTAGTGTGAGATCACTAGAGACTTTTGAAGCTTCAAGATTTAAAACATCAAGTGTTATGACCTGGCATCCAAGACTCAGGTAATACCAGCTTTTGCCTCACTCCATCTTCTAGAATGTATCCATGTATGAAAGTGAGCCAGCAATGAGACAAACCAGGATTTTCCCAAAACTCTGTTCTATGAGCATTAGAGAGTTACACACTGCCAATAAATCAGTTAGCAGTAGGCCTCACATGTGTTTTGGTTGGTTATTGATCATGTTTTATCAGATAAGTTGTCAAAAATTCCCATAATCAGTCTGCAGTGGCTTCCTTGCTGTAACTAAGATGCTTTTTTCAAAACTAGGACTCAGTCTGCTTCTTACAGTATTGCTATTTTTGCTATGCACTGGCCATTGTTGGAAGAAACATTGTCTTTGTGAGCCATCTGGCCTTCCTATAACGGGACTGTAGTGCTGTCATCTCTTGGAATAACATACATTCTTCTGGAGCAGATTGTCGTCTTATCTGCAATAAATGTTGTCTGCCTTGTGCCACTTTCTTAAGTGGCATTCAGGGATGTAGATCAATAACAGTGTTATAGAAGCAGTAACTGATCCAAAATACGCATTCTCAAAGTGCCAAATTAATTATATGCTTAGGTGCAAATCTAGGTATCACAATACGTACAAACTGCTCTACTCTGGAAACCCCTCAGTTTTCTCATATCTGTGGTGATTCAGAAGGGCACATAAATGCCTGTGGGCAGCAGTTAGTTGGAATTCTCTTTATAAAGTTGGCTAGTGCTGCTGTCCTTTGGTATGCTCAACTTATCTGCAACATCCCCTTCAGAGTACAGTGGTCTCCTCCAGGTCTTGTGTGAGCTCTGTTGATATCCTGGGAAATCTTAAAGTGTGATGGAGACTTGTAATTAGGTCTTAACATGTATGCTTAGGAAGTTCATTCCAGAAAGATTGCTGCATTTTTATACCTTCATTTCCATGCTATCAAAAGTAATTTCTAATACAAGGATGCTCTTTATACCTTCTTCTGAGGATGTGCCACTGGAATCAAAGATGGAAGACTCAATGGGCAGATGGAAAGGGAGCAAGAGGGAGCTAGGTCCATGTTTCAGCATGCAGGATGTTGGTATGAGGCAGAGGAACTGGGGTTCTAGTTTCTGGTGTGGTTTATTTAATCTAGTAGCTACACGCTAGTCACATAGGCAACCGTGGCAGAGGAGGCTGTAACCCATTTGTCATCCTTGCTGAAAGGTCTAGCTATCAGGCTCTTCATAGGATTTGCCTTGTGACCCCAGGACTTTTGCATTCTTAAATGCATACTGGTCCAGCATAAAGAGAGGGAGGGAGGGAGCGTGTCATATTCCACCTCTTTTTTAATTTGCAGAATTTGTCTAGTGGTGAGGGACCCCTGTACAGGCATTAGTGCTCGGGCCTTGAGAAGAGTATTGAACCCACCTTCTCCTTTTTGTGTACTTTGACTTCTAGGCTTTTGTGCAAAACCAGACAGGTTATCACTTGTCCTCCTTTTCTTGTGTCTTGAAAGACCTTGGGGGAGCTCTAGAGTCTGCACTTGGGTACAATTCTTGGCACCAGGCCCTACAGGTAGGACAAAGTTGGGGCTGTTCAGCCTGGAGAAGAGAAGGCTGCGTGGAGACCTCATAGCAGCCTTCCAGTATCTGAAGGGGGCCTATAGGGATGCTGGGGAGGGACTCTTTGTTAGGGACTATAGTGGTAGGATAAGGGGTAATGGGTTCAAACTTAAACAGGGGAAGTTTAGATTGGATATAAGGAAGAAATTCTTCACTGTAAGGGTGGTGAGGCACTGGAATGGGTTGCCCAGGGAAGTTGGGAATGCTCCATTGCTGGCAGTGTTTGAGGCCGGGTTGGACAGAGCCTTGGGTGGCATGGTCTAGTGGGAGGTGTCCCTGCCCCTGGCAGGGGGGTTGGAACTAGATGTTCTTAAGGTCCTTTCCAATCCAAACTATTCTATGATTCTATGATTCCATGACCTTCACCTTCAAGCTACAGCTTGTATTCAGTGTGTGTGTGATAGCTTGAGACAGTCAGTGTTAGCTGCTTGAGTCAAATAGCTGTTCCTGGTTGTGCTGTCCATGTTAAATAATGTTCTTTTGCATGACAGTCTCTAGGTGGATTTTATATAGCACAGTCCTCCTCTCCAGGGAAACTGGTAGAGCTTTTATCATGTGGAGATTATGCAGCATGTTGCCACACATACGGTGTGTTTTACCCACGGCCATACTACCCTGAGAACACCCTATTTCATCTGATCTCAAAAGTTAAGCAGCGCCAGGCTCAGGTCTTGTCTAAGGCAAAATGACTATATAGGAGGGCCGCCAAGAGATTTTTCCCAAGGCTAGACAGTCACGAGTGGCAGGCGGTGTGGGATTGTATGGGCAGGCTCCTAGGGCCAGTAGAGCTCTGAGACCAGATCCTAGCAACTGTTTCAAGCAGGTGGCCTACCAACTAAGCTTTGCTTAATAAAGTTGTGTGCACAAAAGCACTTTCTGATCTTACATTTACAGAAACACCTTCTAACCACATGGAAAAAATATAAACAAAAGAAAATACTGCTTTTCTGATTGCCCAGCTGGTGAGAAGCAGGAGTTCAGAACAGTGGAGACCACCCAGATTCCCTTCTCATTTTTTTTTAATCTGACTGCGGTGAAATGATTACATTTGGGTGTCAGCATTAGTATCGCAGTCTTGATGTTTTTGCTATTTTTCATGGGGAGTAGAAGGTTGTGAGAACACAGTGACTATGAACTGGAATTATTTCAGGGCAAGAACTAGAGAGACAAAGGAAGAGATGCAAAATAAGGAGGAAGGGAACACAGAACAAAGAGAAGCAATGTTATAATAGTTAGGCTGTCAATGAGAAACACTTTTTCTCAGTACCTAATTTAGAATTCAATATTAAAAAATGAATATGTTAATGCAGGATTTAATTCATATCATAGAATCATAGAATGGTTTGGTTTGGAAGGGACCTTACAGATCAACTAGTTCCAACCACCCTGCCATGTGCAGGGACACCTTCCCCTAGAGCAGGTTGCCCAAAGCCCAGTCCATATGTAATAGTCATTCTGATTTCTCTGTTCTTCATGTCTCTAAGTGGTCTATCATAGATGAAAGTGATGGAATCTGAAATTTTAGATCTTAGACCTTTCATTTTCTCTGTGGTCTTGAGATGCATATTCCACTGTTTCTTTTAGTTGGTCCTTTTTGTTATTGAACTAATGGATCTCCTTTGCTTATTCAGTATCTGGATGAACTGTGAGCATTAACAAACTTAGTGTATTTTTATGTTAAAATGTGAAAACAAATTTAGAATCCATAGATCAAGAGAGGCAATAATAGCTGAAGCACATTCTGCAGTATTTCAAATTTCAGAATGACAGCTAATGTAAGCAAAGCAAGTTTGTAAAGGGCCTTGAAGTAAGTTAATGACTGCTCTTGCTTTAGTTCTAGACAGCCATCTCTGTCAGAGAAGAAGATGCCTGAGCCTTCACCTTTAGCAAAGAGAAAAGCCTATGAAAAAACAATGGAAAAGACAAAGGCAAAAGAACAAAAACTGTAAGATTCTTCTAAACTTATTTTCTATGACATAATTTAAGCCTTAGGTATATTTTATTGAAATATAAATCTCTATCTTTGATTTATTTAATTTTGCACAGTTTTTTTGTTGGCGGTGAAATTGCTGCTCAACTTCTGTGTGGTTTTGTGGGGGCTTGGGGTTTTTGGTTTTTCGTTTGTTTTGGGGTTGGGGTAGGTTTTTTGTCTGTTTGATTTTCGGTTGTTATTCCCAGAATATTTTTCTGTACAGAACACCTCAGGAGCAGAGCCCTGTGAAAGAATCCTTTGAAGCATTTGCAAATGACTTTTTTTTTCCCCCTTTTAAATGGGACTCATCCACTTCTCCAAGAAACTGCAGTTTTATAAGAACTCATTCTACACATGTGTTGTGTGTTTTCTGCCTGGAGCTTTCACTGTTAGCACTTAAACTTTGAACCCTGTGCCAGCTTGCACTTTGCAGCACTTTGTAGTCTTAAGTTTATTGCCTTCTCTGGAAAATATCTGTAGCTAGCATTATAATTTTATTTATCTGCTTAAAAGCATCTAACTTTTGGGGCATGTTGCATTTAACTTCTCTAACCATTCATAACCTGTTAAAGAAGATGTTCTTTTTTTCTTGTAGCTCAGATTCTGGAGCCCCAGAGGCTAGTCTGTCACCTCCTACTTCCCCACCAAGCCGGCCCCGTAATGAAATGAATGTTTTTAGTCGTCTTACTGTTTCTCAGGGAAACACATCAGTTCAGCAGGATAAGTAAGTCACAGAGGGAAGCCTCAGCCCCCACCCAGGGAATTGCAAAGTGCACTCAAGTTATCAGTGTAGTATCTGGTAGATATTTTTCCCTTCTTCTGCAAGACAGGAGGAGGCATTTCTTGTGGTTTTGTGTAGTTTTCAAAGAAAACATTTTAAACTTTCATAGAATCATTGTGAAAATTCAAGAAAAGCAATTTCCTGCTGAACCTTGTTTCCTGTTTTCTAGGTTACACCTGCTAGTTGTAGCTTTAAACCCCAAATAGAAAAGAATGGTAGCATTCTTAGATGTATGTGTATTTCTGTGTGTGTTTACACTTGGAAACAGGATTTAACTGACCATTTATGAAATGGTGCTTTTGAGAGTTAATTACTCCAGCATTGCTCCAAGTGCTGTCACATCAGCACCCTGGAGGATGGGACATTTAAATGGCTAGAACACAGTTGTTCAGAAGTTATCCAAATTATTGAACAGATTGACTTTAGGAGGTCACATGGAGGAGCAGATGATATACCTTGTTTAGAAGAGCAGTTCAGTTTCCTTGTGTGTTAGGAGCCTTACTCCAAACTGTAGTGGACTTGACTGGAGAAAAATCTTTATTGCAGGTTTCAGTACTGATACTAGTGCCATGCAGTGCTTGTGAACTGCAATTCAGATGTAGAATAAACCTGTAGTCCTTAATGTGGCAGGACAAGTCATTGCTCTTGTCTATTCACACCATTGTTTTATAAAAAACTTCACTTTTTTCCAGTGTTCACCATATGCCAAGCAGTAGCTTGCAAGGCTTTCAGTGGTTTAACTGTGCTTGTGATTTCTTTATCTTGGCTACGATACCTTTCTCATTGCTAACTCCCACCTAACCCTTTTTGTTTTCTCTGGACTGACTTGGAAGTCAAATTGAAACTGCTGAATCTGTTTGATTTGCATTGGAAAGGAAGGACATCTTGAGTCATACTTGAAATGTTCATGTCTGGGGGGAATTTCTCCTTGTTTCGTGTTTTCTGAGTTCTTGTTTTTAAATGGTTTTGAAAATGAGAGGTGAAGGACTTTTGAACTAAGCATTGTTTGCAAAGTACTCTTGTTATTCCAGTGGGCTATTAATATGTATGTTTTTATTATTAACAATTTAGATATTTCTTCTACACTTAACAGGCATGGATGTTCAGATTTTTTTTCCTTTTGATATTTTCAATAAGCATTATGTTACAGAGGTTAAATTATGCATTCATCTTTGCTGCCTTTCCTTCTGTAAGAAAATGTTGGTAAAACAAGAAATGGCTCAGCTGGTGTGGCTCAGCTTCTTGGGTTCTGCCTGTGCAACTTACTGCTGAGAGTGCTATTTAACATTATTATTCCACCCCTCTTATATTATCATGGGTTTAAGGTGTACCCTGAGCAATGCTGCATACTCTACGTGGATTTGCATTGCTTTTCTGAATTGGCCACGCTGCTGGTTGTTCTTCTCATATGGAGGCATTATTTTGCTGATACCTATATTCTTTCTCCTCACAATTCCACCACTGTTGATTGTAGGTCTGATGAAAGTGATTCCTCTCTGTCGGAGGTACACAGGTACTCTCTCTTTCTCTTTTCTGTTTTCTTGGCATCTCTCACTGAAGCTATTCCAGTTCTTAGAAAATTTCATTTTGCTGCATGACTTTTCCTGGTCCTTGTGCATTTCACCTCTTCTTGCTTTTGCCAGAAGTGTAAAAATTTGACATTTTGGTCAAGCATGTCTTCCCCCTCTCCTTTTTTAGGGTGGTTGTTATCGTTGTGAGCATGTCAGTTTTTCTTTTCAAATAAAGTATGGTGTAAACCTTTCCTTAGACATATCCTTTCTTTAATTTTTTTAAGAGGAGCAGGCATTTTCTTAGGTTTAATATGCTGCTTTCTTTTTCTTATCCAGTTCTATGCTTTAGTCACTCAAAATTAAATCACAGTGTAAATAAAAATGAGTAGGTTTTTCGTTATGTCTTTCTGACAGAATGCACAGTGGCTTAAGAGAAATATCCCCACTCGTGTTTGAAAACTGTTGCTTAGGATTTTGGTACTTGGTGAAAAATCAGTTTATCAAGAGAAGGACAGTCAAAGGGCTAATAGTAATGGGATGGTGGCTTTGTCTGGTCATTGTAGCAGTCATAGTATTTTTTCTGTGTAGATTTCAAAGCACTGCACATAGGTAGATAAAAAGCTCCGGAACATATGTTTTAGATGGCTTATCAAGGGAATGAGTGGGTGAGGACAGCAGTAGGAATAACTAAGTCTAGAGGCAGCATGATCCACTGAGAGTACTACAGAGAAAAACATAGGAGTTTTGTGTGATGTTAGAAAACAAAGTATAGAGACCTAAATTAATAATAAATTGTTCCTGTATTCTTGGAAATATAAAAAGGTGCAGATCGGAAGGTGAATACCTATCCAATATGAGGAAGTTGACGTCAAACAATTTAAGGCAGTATTAGTAAAAGCTATAAAAGGATTGCAGAATGAATTATATGAATTATATGAATGAAGATGTCCTGAGCAGTAAAAATGTATAAAATACTAATTTCTAAGACTGTACTAGGTAAACTAATTGTCCCAAAGTTAGTATCATGAAGGGCATTTTCCTTCCTGTAGCAAGCTTCTTGGCAATATTATGGATGTTTTACATTTTCCTAAAGCATCTGACACTCCTTTTTGTGAGATAGGGCTATGGCTTAAATCTTTTTCCTCATAGTTGTGTGTGTAATCTCCAGATGAGCATTACAGTGAATCTTAACTACAAGCTGCTCAGGTCACAGCATTATGTTGCATGTTTTGGGCATTACCTTGAGGCTTTTCTACGCTTCACGTAAATGAAGTAAATGAAGTAAATGGGGTCTGTGTATACGCAGTTGTATGTGTGTGATTTTAGATTGCTAGTAATTCCTGTTTGGTGATGAACTGTGATTTATTTTTTTCCAGCTGAGTTAGCGTTTTATCATCACCACAGAACTAGCTGCAAATCCCCAGGATGATTCCCCTGGGGTGTCTGTACTCCGCCCATACTTGCTTTCAGCCATTTGAGTTCTAGTGTGGCGCTGTGTATGGAGTGCAGTAGTAAACTTCCTCAGGCATACAAATGGCAGCAGTTCTCCAAGCCTGCCCTCAGACAGCAGCTGGTGTGCTGTGCCTTCTGAGTTTGTAATTGGCAGCATACATCATGTTTGCTTCATTTTTCAATGTGCTATTAAAACTAAGATGTCTTTGTGCAATCTGCAGTCTTAAGGGTGTTCCTAGGCATCCAGCAGCTTTAAGCATCCTGGATTTTTTTTTTAGCATAACACACTTTCCCATGTACCCAGCATTCAGCATCTTGTCTTTTCATTTGTTCATTTTTATATGTGGTTTCCTTTAACTGATAGTCCAGAGTTGATACTTGTTGAAGCTAAATAGTAAAAATCCTTACATAGTTTATGAAATGCATTCAGTTGTTCTGCCCTCACATGTAAAAAAAAAAATAGAATATTTTTTTTGCTACATTTAAGTAAATTAATTTTATCTGTATGCTACTATACCAAACTCACATCCTCTTCTTTTCTTTAGAGGGGTAATTAACCCATTCCCTGCTTCAAAATGCATCCGATCATCCCCACTTCAGTGTATCTATACAGCTGAAGGACATACCAAGGCTGTGCTTTGTGTTGATGCAACTGATGATCTTCTCTTCACTGGATCTAAAGGTTAGGCAAGCTCCATGCATCCGTGCTGGCATCAGAGGGTGTTTTGGCAGCCTGGTGTATTTTGAAATTCTCAGTTTCTGCTTAGCACTGTAAACACAGTGAAAAATCGTGAGGATCCATTTTGCAACATAAGCTGAAGAAGGATTTTCAGTAATTACCTACAGGTTTTTAATTCCAATGTGTAGTATTTGGCTGTTTAGTTGTAGTGGAAAAAGTAACTGTCAAGAGTAACATTAATATTTGTTGAGTGATATGATGAAACCAATCATGGTAACACATGCACACATGACATGCAAAGTAATAGCCTCAGGGTAGGGTTAGAGGTTGTAATTTGCATGTCTTTAACTGTGCTACCCAAGGAGTTTGACTAGTCTTCATGGCATAGTTTCTTCAAGCAGAGCAAAGGATGTTTTCTACTTCCCCTGTGCATCTTGTTGCCTGTCTCTTGTGGGTGTCATCGGCTGTTATGAGAGGGACTGGATTTTTAGAAGTCAATAAATTCCTTACTGAATGGATTACACAATCTATGAACTCTTCCAGCTGCTAGAAAACAGTGTTTTGGAAAAAAACATTTTGATGGCTTTCTACTGTAATAACTTAGTTTGGCTTGAAGATAACATAACCAGACATTAATATTACTGTTCATATCGCTCAAAAAGTGATTTTCATGTTCTCTTCTTTTTCCCTGGGCCTTTTCATATAAGGGATTTATGGCAAAAGACTTGCTATATTCTTAGTTGTGCAGCTGAAACTATAGCAGCTTTTTTTTCTCCCAAATAGAACCTGTGTGGTAATCTGTGATTATTTGTTTGGTTTTTTTTTCTGTCCTGAAGTCTCAAAGCAAAGATGAACTTGACTGGTGGCTGGGGAAAGTTAACGCCTACTGATAGGGAGACTCTCATTTTCACTAGTTCACATGATGGATAAACTCTGAAATTTCAGGGCATCCTTTTTATCCCTATATTAACATGGAGATAACCCCATCAGATGCAGGTTTTCCACTGCTAATAATTAGTTATGTTCTCTGTGGTTGTTCTGCTAGGTGGCTGTTAAAAGTACCAAGACACACTGTTATAGTGAATTGGAAAACTTTTGGTCTTGTAAATTTGAAGCCAACATTTCAGCATTTGTGCAAGTGTATATAAATGCAAAAAAGGATGTGTATATTTAATTTCAATAAATGTTGCTTAGTTGATTTTTCTCTTCATCCTCCTAGTAATCATTCCAGTAAAAATGTACTTGTAAAATATGTGGAGTGATGCAGATATGGTACAAGGCAATTTTCCTGTGCTCTCCGTCTGTTTTGCAAAATTCTTGAAAGCTTCCATGCATTTGGGATTTTAGTACACAAAAGGCTGCAGTATTTAAAGTCCTTTGCTAGTGAATGGAAACTGTGACTAAAGCACTTATACTGGCATTTTTAGAAGCTCTTACAGCACCAAATAATTCTGATCACTTCTCACCTTTGTAGTTTTGTTGTGGCAGTCAGAACTGTCATGCTGAACCTCAAAACCCCTCCTGAATGATGGTCTTGATGAAGAATTCTTGAACTAAAAATTGGGTTCTTCTCTTCATCTGTCATCATCCAAACTTCACAGCCTCTAAAATGTCTGTATCTTCCCTTTCCTTGAGATGGAATTTATTCATTTTTTCCCCCCCTTTTTGTTTGTTTCTTAATAGACCGTACCTGCAAAGTCTGGAATCTGGTAACTGGACAGGAGATTATGTCTCTAGGGGGTCATCCAAATAATGTTGTTTCTATAAAATATTGCAACTACACTAGCCTGGTCTTCACAGTCTCAACCTCCTATATCAAGGTGTGGGACATCAGAGATTCTGCTAAATGTATTCGAACATTGACGTGAGTACGCTAAACCTCAAATGCCAAGTGTTCAAATAAGTCTTAATTTTAGATAGATTTTATTAGATTTAATTTAATAGTGCAGCACAGTGTAGTTTAAATACACTATTGGGGCTAGACGCTTTCTTTACATGTTCAGGCTTAGCCTGTATGGTGCATTGGTAATGAATGAAAACACAAACCACTTTACATTTATGCTTATAGTCTGTTATCAAATGTTCAGTATTCATTCATAAATTAATTAAAAAGGCTTATAACCTTTTTCCTCAGGTAAGTAGGTTTGGTTTTAGACAGCATGCAAAATAGGGTGAATAAAATATAGAGGTTTTCTGGTTTTCACTTCCTCATTTCTCCCTGTACTCAGGTCTTCAGGCCAAGCAATGCCTGGTGATGTGTGTTCAGGAAGTACTAACAGAACAGTCACTATCCCAGCTGGAGAGAACCAGATCAATCAGATTGCACTAAATCCGTCTGGCACATTCCTCTATGCAGCTGCTGGGAACTCAGTGAGGATGTGGGACCTGAAAAGGTACTGAATAGAAGCAGAAGAGACTGTTCTTGAGGTGGTTACGAGTACGTATGAAACAGTGAATGGAGTGTTTGCTGTTTATGGTAGTGTCTGTAGCCTTGTCAAAGTATGGCCAAGATGTGGATCAACTCCACGCTGTCATGGTTCCTGAGATAATGGAGGGGCTCATGATTTCCTTATGTGTTAAGGTTATGGTGAATTGTTTCAGAAAAATTATTGGAACACCACAAGATTTTGTTAAACAGGCATTTGTAAGGTGATGGATGCATGAATCCTGACTGGTAATTGTTGGTAAGATGATGAAATCTAGTTGATATTATATTTATAATATATATTATATGTAATATAACATTGGGCTATGATAGCCACACTATAATAGCAGTTTTCCAAGCAGAATCCACACCCAAAGGCTGCTTTCAGAATGCAGAGAATACTTTGATGCGTGTGATTTAGCTTTAATTTTTTTAATTAGTATTTTACATAAGTAGAAGCTTTTTTTACATTTAACATGAATTTAACACCCATGGGTATGAGCAATAAGGGGTATGTAAACCAGAGAACGAACAGTGATGACATAAGGAAAACCAGATCCATTCTGGTAGAACTGTGCTATAGACTGTATTGGATATATGGGAAGAAATAACAAATCCTCATTTCTTCCCTTATCCTTGAAGATTTCAGTCTACAGGAAAGCTAACTGGTCACCAGGGTCCTGTTATGTGCCTTACTGTAGATCGAATTTCCAATGGACAAGATCTTATTGTCACTGGTTCAAAGGATCATTATATAAAGGTAAACCATTAGTATTTACTTATTTGAACTCTTCACATCAGCATGGAATGCAGACCTCAGCAGAAGTGACTTGCACCTCCACATCTAAAATGTGATAGCTAAGATGAAAATTCTTTCGTCAGTTATAGATTACAAATAATATTCAGACTTCCTGAATTCTCATCACTTCAGTGCTGGTTTTCTTTCATGGTGGAACATGGGTAGATGCTTGTCTGGAGTTAAACTTTTTCTTAAACCTCAGTGAATTGGACATCAGGTGTATGAAGTATTGTAAAAATATTCATAACACCTACTTTTAAGCAACATTTAGCTCTTCAAAGTATTTTAAGTCAATGCTTCCATTTTGGTTTGCAGACCTAATTGCTTCAGCAGAGACACTGCGCTCCCCACAGAAGGTGGTCTGAGGTCTAGCCCAGGCTCCTGCTTAAGTGGGGGAGGAGAGAGAAGTCAGTACATCTCAGCCAATGTGCCCAGTGAAGCACCCTATTACTTCTCTTCATAGTTCAGAATATTGGGTTAATTAAGAGCTACCATCTGGGCACATTAATGAGTGGGGGCACAGGATGTGATCACGCAAATGCGAGTTTGTCATGTTACCAACTCATGTGACAAGCAAGGAGGTAGAGGGGCTTTTTGAAAACAGCTGTCAGCAGCCAGAGGGGCTTTATCTGCCATTCTTGCTCACTTGCTGTGGGCAGGCTACATAAAGCCTCGTGAGGCCACCTGCCTCATGACTTTCACCACTAGAATATCCCTGGATATTTTGGCCATGTGTATGTGCTGCACAGCAATGGCTGTTCTGCAGGGTGAATGCCTCCAGAATTGTCAGGCCACTTTGGACAGTACAATCTGTATGTGCACGGTCAGTACAGCGGTTTGGGAGTTCCCAGTGCTTTTCCACATGGATAGGTCTGCCACAGATACTGCACTGTCATGTCACCTGTGCCAGGAATATTCATCTCCTAAGTCAAAGTGCTTGATTTTTCTGATGTATTATTGAAGATTTTTCTTACAACTGGAACTGATGCATGTTAATTGACTGCAGTAACTTTTCAAATATCTTTGACTCACCTAAGGTATTGTTTCACACTACCAAGCTGTCCCGTTTTTACTGCCAAGCTTATTCATTTTAAAAGGTCAATGAAGAACAAATAGTAGAGGATGAAGTCTGACATTTGCTTGTGAAACAGAGGTAGTGGTTTAATAAGTAACTGCTCATCTTTTCCTTCTCAGCTCAGTCTAAATGTGTGAGTTCTGGCTCACTCCAATGCAATATGAAACAGGATTGCTTACACTGCTCCCCGATGGACAAAGACCTGATTATTCCTTAAATAGTTAAAATGGCCTCACTTGAACCTTAAGACCCTATTCTTGGAGCACAGGCAGGGAGAGAGGTGTGTCTAGTCCATGGGAAGCGTCAGCATGTAATTGTATGTAACCCTTGCCAAAGCACCTTGTCCAGAAAAGGATATTAATGCCTCTTCCTGTATCTGCCTATGCAATTCTCCCACTATAAGTCATGTTTACCATAATCAGCCCATCACACAGTGTATATATAGGCTCCTTCTTGTGAATCAAATAGTAGCACTTCTTCCCAGAGCAGTCTCCTCTGAAGTCGGTGAAGAATTTCTGCTTCAGGCAAGAGCTGGAAGAGGAGAAAGGAATGATTCTTGTAGATAAGTTCTATCAAATATACATCATGATACAGTGGCCTGTAAGAAGTTTTCCCCTGGAAGTTATTCACTGCATGTTTTCCAAGCTGGTTAGATGGCAGATAAGTTTGTGAAACATATTTGATCATGTATTTATTTTTTAGATGTTTGATGTGGCTGAAGGAGCTCTTGGAAGCGTAAGTCCTACACACAATTTCGAGCCTCCTCATTATGATGGCATTGAAGCACTTGCTATTATGGGAGACAATCTTTTTAGTGGATCCAGAGATAATGGCATTAAGAAATGGGATTTGGCTCAAAAAGACCTTCTTCAGGTAATGCAAAAAAAAAAACTACGTGGCTAGTGTGACAGTCCTGCTGTACAACTGTGTTCAGGCTGTGTAAATGTGCAAGCTCATGCAATGACTATTCACTTTAGATACTGGTGTTTTTAATAAGGAAGGCACAGAGCACTAAGAAAGAAATCAATAATGTACTTGATCTTTGCACTAGGAATGCAGTTGCTTTTATTTTAATTGCATGTAGCATCAGGAAATGCTCAAGTAGAGGGCTTGTGGGTTTTGGGTTTTTTTGCTTTGGTATGTAGGCAGCACTTGCCTCCCCTGTGATTGGAATGATTGAGTATCATCCTTGTCATTGACAAGTTGGTGAATTTTGGACTGGGAACTCAATGGCAAGCAATGCTTGAGATCAGGCTACAGAATATTTTCTTGCGAAGAGGGTTTACAGCGTACCTTACTCCACCCAGCCTTTTGCTATGTAGTGTATACAACATGCACAAAACAAGCTGCTGTTAGAACATATTTTGGGCAAAAAAAGAGGGGAAAGAAGGCAAGAAGGACCTCACATCCAGGGAAACTTTGAAGTTCATTGTAATTGGTTTGACTTGGAGAACTTTGGCTACTTGAGAGGTGGTTGAGGTGGAGAGACAGTTATTTGAGACTGAGAAATAGAAGGCAGAAAATCAAATGCCAGAAAATACTGTTGGTTTTGCAAAGATTTGGTTTGATACCAATAGTTTAATTATTTTTGGAGGGAGGAAGGGCATGTTTGTTTGTGCATTTAATGTGCAGACTGATAGCAAGGAAATAAATAGGCTATTAAAGTTTTGAGACATGAGAGAATAATGGACTGGACACCTTCAATAAATTCTGTATGGGCATACTCAGGATTCCATAAATACACAAAATTTTCTGGACCTTCTTTCAGAATTGTCCAATCAGGTGTCAGTTCCTTTTCAGAATACTGCTAAGACTTCGCATTTAAAATAAGGATTCAGAAATCCAGCTTCTTGCAGAAAATGTTCACTTGGCCTTGACATTGGGCTTGGGACAACTTCCCTCTTATCTGTCTGTCTAGGGGAATGCATTAAGCATCTTGTTAGAACAGCAGAAGCATAGGAACAGGAAACATTTTGTGTTCTCAGAATGACTTTATTGAAGTTGTACTTAGTGTCTTCGCTCTTGCATTTTAGGCTCATTAAAATTTTATGCCATATGCACTTTTGCCATTGCAATTAATTTTTAACATCGGAATGAATACAGGAGTGGGGTGAAGGAGCATGTATTAGTGGACTAGTTGTATTCCTTATTTTTCTTTTGGTATATGTTCATAAGTTCTATACTTCATGTTCCTCTGTTGGTTTTAAAAGTAGACCTTAACTTAAAAGATCTCAAGCTTCCTTCTTTCTTTTTATTTCTACAAAGAATGTGTTTTTCAAGGGGGTGGGGCTAAAGCATTTGACAAAACAACATAATTTTTTTTCACTGTCATTTTGGGGAATGAAGAGAAATGTTTATTTTGAGGGGTAATTCAGGATGAACGGGTCCGCGAGCGGTCACACATTGCATATTTGGTCCATGCAAGGCTGACTGTAGTTAGGTCTGGTTATTCAAGGCCTTGTCCAGCTGAGTTCTCAAAATCTCCAAGGTCACAGACTACAGAGCTGCTCTGGATGACCCATTGCTCTCCGTAAACTACTCTTCTAGGAATTCGCCCCCACTCATATCCAGATAGAACTTCTGTTGTTGCAACTTTATTTTGACCTCTACGATTGACTGTTCTAGATGAGGGAAGGTAAACCTGAAGCAGAGCTGAGCTGCTTTAAAGTATAAATGCTAACATTTCAACGGAGGTTCTGTTTTGGCATCCATGTGTTAAACAAATCTGATCCCCTGTAATTGGTGAAAATAGCTTAACATACTATTGAAAAGAATTTGGAGATGGTTTACTTCGCTTGCTGTAATACATCCCAAGCCACAAAACACTGCTGTGACAAAAATTAAGATTTATAGGAACCACTCCTCCTCCCAGTTTCATGAAGTGCTGGAGGACCAGACCAGCAGTGTTGTGAAAGCAGAGTACGTTATAGATGAATTGTCATGATGATCCTAGAAAGCTGAGTGTACTTCCTGATATGAGAAATGCAGCAAAGCAAAGCAGTTCCTACCAAAGTGAACTGGAGAAGAGCCATTCTTGGTCCCCTTAAAAGACAGCAAACTTGGGCTATTATACAGTGATGGTACCCAATGGATGTTATTCTTAGCTGGTCTGTGCAGCATTTCACTTTCTGAATTAACAGTAAAATGTTAGTGAGTGTCTTTCCTCGATAAACAATTAATGTATTGTTGAGTGCTACATCACAGCATTAATTTATAATGTGAAATGGGAAAAGAAGAAAGGAGTAAAGCAAATATATCTATAGTTTCTGTCTCCCTGGTATATTTTTGAGCAGTGTTCTGGATTTTCTTTTCATGTGTTTTATAGTTTACAGACAGACCTGAAACAAAGACCATATGTTCAAATATGCATTTGAACATATGCAGATTTAGCATCATCCTTAATTTATTTCTGTTCCACATGGTCAGCAGTGCGTATTGGATTTTCTTCTTGTTTTGGAGTACTATTTCATAAAGAGAAAGAAACTCATGGTACAGAATTAGCCTCATGGAAGATAGCACCCTCCTTGCTCTGAAGGAGGAGAAGCTGCAGGGCTGGGATATACCCAGAGGCATGTAGCAAATCTACTGCAGGACAGGAATCAGGCTTGGAACTTGGGATTTTGCCATTTCTGCATTCATTCCTCTAGAAGCTTCTGCAGCCCTGTGAGACTTGCCTGCCTTCTGTTTTTCAGCAAGTTCCTAATGCTCATAAAGACTGGGTGTGTGCTCTTGGCCTGGTACCTGGTGCTCCAGTTCTGCTCAGTGGCTGCAGAGGAGGCACCCTCAAGCTCTGGAATGTGGATACCTTCGCACCCACTGGGGAGACGAAGGGACATGACAGCCCTATCAATGCAATCTGCACCAACTCCAGCCAGATTTTCACAGCTGCAGAGTGAGTTTTTCTTCTCCATGCATCTTTCTTTCCCATTGCTCCGAGCAGAATTCTGTCTATGCAAATGCATTTAGGAGAGCTTCAGTTATGTAAGTTACTTCATAGCAAGCACGGGGAGACCCAGTCCATGCGCCTGAATGCTTGTAATCTACTTCAGTGATCTCCAAGGTGGTGTACATGCACCCTATGGAATGTGCAACATGATCCATTAAGGTTCAGGAAGAAGATATGCAAACTTCAGTAGTTCATGTGTATAATTTATAAGTGAATAAATACACAGGGGGGTGTGTGCTCAGAAAATGTTTAGTGGTAGGAGTGCATGATCAGGAAACTTTGGAGACCACTGACCTACAGGATGGCAGGGAGAATTTGGTAATAGCTGAGAACTTTACCAGCTTGTCTCTGCAGTTGGGCTGTTTACTGCCAGGACTGATCCCTGGCCTGTGGGAATATTTCTAAAAGCCATGGTATGTGTTTGGCTTTAGTTTGATTGAGTGTTTTGTTCGTTTGTTTTTAAGTGCCGGCATATAGCAGAAGCTTTGCAAGCCTTCTTATTGTCCTTTAAACACCTTGATTGGAATATTTGCTTTCTCACTGAAAAGCAAATTGAGTAGTGAGCAAATTGAGTAGCTGAAACCTCAGGGAACCTGACCAAGAAAAATGTCTCGTTCTGGATAAAGCTAGCTTTGCTGCTGCCTCCTGCACTTAGTGGTGTAGTCTGAGCACTGGAGCTGAGAAAGCTATTGTGTTATCTTCTAGTGCCATTTGCAGAAGCTTCTGGCCTTCTGAATTGAAAGCAAGTCTTAGAGCAGGATTTCAGAGTTACTGAGTTGCCACCTTTGGGAAATTTTTATACGTAAGCATTTATAGATGTGGTAGAGACATCAAAGCTTGTGTCTTTGCTTGCCGAAAGATAAGGCAAATAGGATAAGTTTAGAACACGCATGCATCTGAAATTTGTTCTTTATTACTAGCAAAAGAAAATCCCACCTTTTTGGCACTTGTAACCTTGTGGTAAAGGTCTACAGAACTTGGGATATTGCTCACAATTTACAGTGATGTGAAGGCACAAGTCAGAAAACCTCTGTACTGTAATAAAGTCTGTCCTGACTGATGCCTCCTGGCTGGTTTTGAGGGGCTTATAATGAAAGCACGAGTCAATGTTTGCTCATCACGCAACTCAATGTTTGAGGAATTCATGACTTTCATTCCTCCTTCACAGAATAAATTGCTATTTTACAAGACTGTTTTACTTTTTAATTATGCTAATAGAGTTTTTAACATATTCCATGTGATATTTTACTTACACATATTTTAAAATTGTGTAAATAATGATTGTTGCCAAAAGTACAGAATTATAGCTTGCTTCTCCTGGGTTTCCGAATGCCACCTCACAGGTATATGTTTTCCAGCAAATGGTTCTTTTTGGAGGGGGGAATAAGGATTTTGCATCATCTTGTGGTTCTGTGCTTTTTTACCTTATTATAGACTGACATCTGTCATGCAAACAGAGCAAGTTTCATATCCTGTTCGATTTAACCTGTTGTAAGTTTTCACACTTTTTTTTACGGTCAGGAAGTAGCCTTGTCCTATTGAGTCTGTCTCTCTAATCCTGTAGTACACTGACCGTTTGCTGTGGTCTACTGAGTTGCAAACAGGTACATGATAGAAGCTGTTCTCTGTCAGTCTGCTTAAGCCAGTTACCATTAGCTGTATTTTAAACAAAGTAATGGCAGAGTAGGATTTTTTCTTTCTTTAGACATATGGTCTTTATATTTGTCTAGATGCTTAAATGTAGTAGCCGGTGCTGTGATAAGGTTAGGGAATCTTAAATGTTGTACATGTTCGATTACAAAATTTCCTGGAAGTGGAATGACTCTTGCATATCCATTAAGGAAATATTATTTTGGCAACAATGCCTTTCTGAATAAATCACTCAAGCTTTTAAGAAAGCTTCCCTCTCATTCCCTGCTTCCCTCTTCCCTCCCCAGTACCTCTCCCTCATCAATTTAATTACCTAGCTCTCTAATACTGCTTTGGTTTGGTTTTCAGTGACCGGACCGTGAGGATCTGGAAAGCTCGAAACCTCATAGACGGACAGATCTCAGATACAGGGGATGCAAGTGAAGATCTTGCCAGTAATTGAAAAGACTGGGATAAAGGAATAGATTGTTGAATTTGAGGTGCACTCTATGCGGTTTGCTGCATGCTTATTAGGTAAACACTGATGACTGGAATGAACTGTCAATTAGGAGTGAACTCTTCCACTAGACCTGCTGTCCTTAAAATATGTACTGTATTTAAGAAAAAAATAACCTCTTGGTAACCAGCTTGTGTCTCAGTGGTCACATATATGTCTATGTATTATGGCTGAAATTGTGTGCGTATGTAATACTTGCCGTTTAAATTAACTGGAAATCAGTCTAATGACAGTCTCAAAATTATAACCTGGAATATGTAACAAGTGCTCTGCTGTATTTCACTCACCAGTATGATTAGCTGGTTTGCATCTTAGGGTAGCAGGGGAGTGATGACGTCCCAATAATAAGCCTTTGCTTACGACAGGCAGTTTCAAGATTCTAAAAGTCACTTTAACTGTTAGAGAAGTGGAGTGAAGAAGCTGTTAATGACGCATCTATCTAACACAGCCGTATCCTGCTAACAGAATGCCATGTGATTTGTGTTAATGTTAGCATAGACTCCTTGTTGACCAAAGTTGTGCAGCTATGTATACTCTGTGCTCAGGACTAGAACTCAAATGCTCATAAACTGGTACGTTTTATTAGTGTTTTGCCTGTATTCTGTAATGACTAGGTGTTCTCAATGTCATGACAGAAATATATCTTAATCTATTTTTCTTACAGGTTTGTTTCTATCATCTCACATTTTCTTTTCTAAAGCAAAATGTCTTTCCTTTTTATCTAATTTTATATGCTGCTAAATGTATTTTAAATACACTGTTTTGCAAACCTCGGCTTTGAGAACTGAACCACCTGTATTGGAAAAGCTATGTAAATAGATGGTTGTACAAAGAAAATATCTTATCTTGTGCCTGTATGACTTTTAAAGCCCTTAGAGTGTGGATATTGAGGGAGGATGTATAATTTACACAACTGTTTTGAACATTAATTTGTAAATTCTGCAGATTTTAAAGACTTATGTAGATTGAGGTACACTGTTTGGATATTGAGCTTTTGTTTGGTTGGTGTTTGTTTTGGTTTGTTTGTTTTCCAGGAAATATAGGTCTGTAAGTTATAGCTTATATAGGTAACGCTTAAATAAAGATGTGACTGTGAACTACTTCTTGGTTTTGACTTTTTCATCGTGCTTCCTTATAAAAAATTCACTTTCCTTGCAAAGGCCCTGAATGTAGAATGTACAACTTTACATAATGCAGTGGAGCAGCTTGCTGAGTAATATAGCCCATAGGTTATTCTGGTATCCTGTGTTTGTGTTCTTGTTGGCCATTATTTGTGTTTTGATGGTAGATAGGCGTGCTGTTAGGATTCCCTCATGCTAAGTACAGTACAGAGTTAAAATGAAGCAGATGGCTCCTGTTCCTAAGAACTGACAGTACTTACCTTACTATATACAGTGTGTCAAACAAAATATAGTTGTGATGCCTTTTACTGATCTTAGGGAAATAATTTCCTTTTCAGCTCAGCTTGAAAGGAGATGACAATAAATACTGCTTGTGATCCGAGGTTACTGGTTTTTCCAACTTTAGGTGCGAACAAGTGAAGATACATATTGTTAAGGAACTATGTATAGGTTAGTTAAAATACATAACAGCCGTATCAATTAATGTTTATCTGTCATGCTTTTTGACTGCTCAAGGGATGCATGCATGCAGGATTTGGGACTACAGCGCACCTTCAAGCAAAACTCCCAATGGAGAGTGGGTTTACATACAAGACTTGTATGAGAGGCTTTGTGTACCTGTGGAGGGTCCGTGTTCTGCCTGGCCCAGCAGGCAAAGGCCACCAACAAATGATGCCAACATGTCAGTGACCCCTGATTTTGAGCTGAACACTCACGGCTGTCATGTGGGAACCCTGGGTAGTTGTGGGGTGCTAGTGTGTGTGTTTAGTGTGCGTGGGATTCATAAGAACGTTGTGGTTTGCAACTGCAGGACAAAAGTCCTTACAAACCTAGTAAATAGCAGCCTGCTGTCAGGAAGTCTGGCTTGCAGATGCTTCTCTGGTGATGCGTGACAGCACAGACCTCTTGTTTCATGAAGACACCCATATAACTTCGAGAATGTGTGTATGGGAAGGTTCTGGGGATTTCCCTCCAGGAAGACATTCCACCTAAACCAGCTCTTACCATAGAGCACAGCTTTATTCTGAACGTTCTCGCCATCAAGTAATTGGAAGGAATTTGTAAAGGTCACACCGATCAGAGTCTTGTTTTAATGGAGAATTCTTCAAATGCTTTTCTCCAGACTTTTCAATTGTACTTTGAAGTTACGTATGAGACAGAAGATACGGTGAAAGCAGGAGAAGGTAAGTGCTGGCCTATGCTTGTCGGAAGACATTTGCTTAAAAGTGTGGCATCCGAATTCTTTTTCTATGAATTCTAAAAAATCATGGGAAAATCATTCTCCAAGTTGGATTTCAGAAGTTAAGCAAAACTTGTGGACATACTGCTGGCTCTATCCCATCTTACCTGCTTAGATATCTTCTTAAATCCAGGGTCATGTGTTGCAATTAATCTCATGTAAGGTACAAATGGTGAGAAAATATTTACAGTGGTTTTATCATGTATCAGAACAAGTGCTTATTGTGCCCCTGCCTTGTATAAAAGGCTCCACACTGCCTGCAGAAATTGCCCTTTGACCATGGAGTGGATCAGGAGCCTGTGCTGCTTGGCTGTTGTTCTGGCAGGTAAACATATGGCACCTGTGGTTCGCTGTAGGCTTTAAAAACAGGATATAAATGTGATAGTGGAAGAGCTATTAGGAGAGGTAATAGTTTTACATGGAAAAGGAGACAACCAGCGTGGCTTTAACTCCAGCTGAGGTGAAACTGTGGCAGGGCACCAGGACTGGCTTGTTCAGAAATACACCCCAGTCCAACAGCATGTTCAGCTCCTGGGCACAGCTCAGACAATGGGACTGTTCCGCTGCTGAAACTTACCCTGTGCTTTGCTAGTTTGGCATTTTCTTTCTCCCAGTATACCGGAGGTTAATTTGGTCCAGATCTAATAAAGGGAGAAAAATCTTATGCTGCCAGGTAAAGGAACAGGGAACCTCTGCAGCAACTGCCTTTGAACCATATGGATGAACCCAAAGTGTAAAGACTAATGCTATTGAATTAAAAGGTCTGTGATAATACTTTAATTCCTTGCCTTATGCCTTACTGCAGCAGTTCCTAAGCCAATCTCAGAAAGTTGAAGTTGAGGTTTTTAAACATCAGTGGGGATAATTTCTCACATATATCTTTCAAACTACCTTGCTTTAGCTCCTGTTCGCATGGAAATTATCATGGAAAAGCAAGTAGCCATAACTGCTGCTATATTCAACTGCTCATTTGCATTTTATCTTCTATGTATGATTACAGACATAGGCCATAAAGGCAGTGAAAATGGCGCGGAGATTTTAAAATGGGAATGTTTTGTAAAAGCATGGAAGGAAAATTGCATCTTCCCACTTGCTGCTACCTCGTTTGCGCTAGAACTGAGGTAAATCCAGGAATCCAGAGGTGCGCGAGGTTCAGCTCCTCGTACCTTGCCATGTGCCTGTTTGCAAACTTTGCTGGAAAATTTAAGCTTCACATTGATGGGGGAGGAGGAACTAAAGACATTTCTTGGTTCCTGCAGAGTTTTTTTTCCCTTGAACTGGAGTTTTCATTTGCAATCTCCTTCTTGTGAAGTATTTCAATAGCATTTTATTATACAAATGAGTTGATAAGTGTCCCATGGACCTATGCTATGTGAATTCTCACCAAGCTAATAATCTGCTGTAGTATGTTCAGTAAGATTCTTCAATTTCAGCAATGAAATTACTGATGCTGCATTTGACTCCCATATAAAAACCCAACCAAAGAAGAAACCAAACAAAAAAATAAGCCTAAATGAGCGGTGATGGGTTCACTCTATTTTGTGCCACTTCTGATGAGGTGTTGAGTGTGCAGGGCAGAGCAGGGCGAAGCTGCTGGACACAGAAGCCATGCACCGACTGCAGAGGTGATACTTGGTACAGCGTTATTTTACCCTCTGCAGTTGCCCAGGTTTAAGGACATCAGGATCCAGAGAGCTGCAGGAAGCCTTTGGAGTCCTTCCACCTCCCTCAATAAGTACAATTATTCAATGCATAGTGATACAGAGGCAGAGCAGCTATTTCCATGGCACTTACACACTGTCTTTCTTTGCAGTAGGGACGCAGTACAAAAAGGCAAGAGTTTGCCCACCCAGCCCAGTGTCTTAGTGTTTCATTAGGCCACTGATGAATCCTCCCCAATTTCTGCTCCAAGAAGAAATAATGTGGGGATTGCAGAGGGATCTTCATATTTCTGTTGCAATCTGGGTGAAAAAGAGCATCTGACTTTAGGGCGTTCCTATGTGACAGATCACGGGGGGTGAATGCTGGGTGGAAAGCAGACAGCTTTTGGGGCATGACTGTCCACACCAGAAAACAAAGGTGGAAGCCAAGCCTGCCTGTCTGGCACCTGGAGAAGGGTAACAGGGTTTTATGTGTTCATACCTGCCTATAGAAGGTGATATGAGGCCTTGCGGCAGCAAGGAGCAAGGTCTGCTGTGTGTCCCAGGAGCCTAAGACCTGAGCATCAGATGCTCTTGCATCATCAGGGGATGGGAGCTTTCTCAAAAGAAAAATATAGACGGCACTCAGCTCCTGCTTTTCTGCATTCCCATCCCCTATTTGGGAATAAACCCTGGCATAGCTGCGTGATGGCATTTTCTAGTGAAGCTACAGTTCTATTCTGTAAATTTTCCCAGTATATATAATTATTGCTTGTGCACATCTGCTTGTAAAGTTCTTTCTATGGAGAAGCCCAGACTGCATCAGCAATCCTGCTTTAAGCTTTCAAGCACACAACGGTCCACATTAAAGGAAAAAATAAGTAAGGCAGAGGTATTAGTCATTTCATGGAAAAGAGCAATTATCATTCAAGTAGATTTAATCTTTGAGCACCGTGATAATGACTAAAATGACAAAGTTAACTTCAAAATAAGTATGCTGCCTGCAGTTCTGCTCTCTTTAAGGGTACTTGATAACAGGGTGCTTTGGCAGCACAGCAGGGAGCCAGTCTCACAGTGCCCCTGCTCTCAGGAGGAGAGGGAGAATCTCACTCAGTGCAGGGAAACCACAGGGCTCGACCTGCAGCTGCAAAAAGGAGAAGATTCAGCACCTTGCTAAGGCTTTGTCAGGATGATTCTGCAAATGACTAATTTGTGCCTTTTCTTTAACATCTTCCCTTTACTCATAGCCCTACCTCTGTATTATCACAAGCTATTAATACTATGTATATATGTAGTAGTCATAGAGTGTGGAAATGAAACCCAATGCAACCATGCATATAATCAGTATTTTATATTTATATCATACAGGTGTATGCTCATTTCACACACTTGCATGTGTATACATAGACAACCTCTGTATATAACCTGAGAGAGAATAGGTACACTGAAAATGTAGTGTTCTAATGCTGACAACAGTTTTAGTCCTCACTGAAGTACATACACCCCCCATTCAGGCAGCCTAAAGTGCTGCTCTCCCGCCTCGCCTGCAATTTCATTACCCTGCTCTTTAGCTTTCCATGAGCATTTCAAGCGAGTCGTGCTTCAGCTGAGCACCGGCAGCTCCGAGCACTGACCAATACAGACACGCTGCCTCGGCTTGTAAAAGAGATCGGTTGCTCTTGCCTCAGTCACGAGCAGGCAGGCTGCTCTGCCACCATCCTAGCCAGAAGAATTGCATGTATTAGCCCCGAAATGGGGCAAAAAAGCACAACAAAGCAGAGTAACTAAAGAAGTTTGCACTGTTGGTTATTATTTAACTGAGCGCTCTCTCCCGCTGCCAGTGGCCGGCGGGTGCCTCGGCTCGGCCCTGGACCCACAGTGCTCGGGGGCAGTGGCGGTGCAGAAACGCATCAACTGCCACCCGCAGCCCGACGCATCCCGCGAGGCCTGCGAGGCGCGGGGCTGCACGTGGTGCGCTACGGACGTGCCCAACGCTCCCTGGTGCTTCTTCCCTGAGGACAGTCCCTATGGCTACTCGCTAGGCAGGAGCACCGAGAAGACAGCCACAGGCTGGAGGTAAGTGTGCGCCGCTCCTACGGTGCTGCAATCCCGCACTGCGCGGTGACCACTGCTGCCACCCCAGGGCAGCTCCCCACAGACCTTCCGAGAATCCTGTCCTGCAGTGGTTTGGTTTGGAAGGAACCTTAATGCTCATCCAGCTCCAAACCGCTTGCCACGGGCAGGGACACCTTCCGCTAGACCACGTTGCTCCAAGCCCCATCCAACCTGGCCTTGAACACTGCCAGGAATGGGGCAGCCACAGCTTCTCCGGGCAACCTGAAGTCAAGAACTTCTTCCTAATGTCTAATTCTCTACCCCACGCTCAGCTTGTGACACCAAGGATAATGAACATGCTTCCTTGAGTATAAGCCATGCAGACTTGGGGTCCTTTGCTCCTACCACACTGCTGGTGAGGAAGCTGAGTGGTGGCACACTATGGTCCCTCCCCACCGTGGGAGCTGTGTGCCAGGAGATCAGTAGTACCTATTATATCCATTAACGGCAAGGAGAGCCTAAACTAACCTCAGAGATCGTTTCTCTTGATAAGTCAATGATTTATTTTTAAAGAGCTGATATATAGTGGCTGAGTTGATCTCCCCTGGGCTATGCCGTGCCGGGGTGGTCGCAGGTAGCAAGCAGATGCGATGGGCACCAGCACATGTTTCTACCACAGGATAACACTGAGTAAGCACCAGGTCTTGTCCCTCTTTGGAAATGACATTTCCCCGGTCGCCTTGGAAGTGGAGTTCCAGACAAGGAACAGGCTCCGGTTCAGGGTGAGTGCTGGGGGGAGGGAATTAACCAAGGCAGTATGTGCTAACAAATGAGCTAATCTGCCTCTTTCTCTCCTCGCTTTAGCTCTATGACCCCAACAGGGAGCGGTTTGAGGTCCCACTCAAGATCGACTCCCCTGGGGTTACTGCCGATGAGACCAGCTATGATGTGCAGCTCACGGATGACTCCTCACACTTCAGGATCAGGAGGAAAAGCACTGGCACTGTGCTGTGAGTACCACATGTCATTCACATCGCTCTTCGCAGAAATTAAGCACCGATTCCTCACGCTCTTGCTTGGGACTGTGTGACGCAGGCTCAAGTGCAAAGTGGATGTGGCATAAACACAGATTTGTGCCTTATCCCTGGGAAATACTCATTATTAATAGGAGTATGTGCCCGCAGAGCAGACAGCTATCGATGCGCATGTACAAAAGGTTATTCAGCAAGCCAGCTTTTGAGGTTACGCTTCCACAGCTTGGGACAGTGCTGGACTCAACTTGTGACAGCACTGAACTAAGATTTCTGACATTTGGGGTGTTTCAATATGCCAGAAGTTGAGCCCCAAATCTCCTCTCCCTCTCCAAGAGGTAGGCCTAGGAAATTAAGGCTCAAAGCCAAAGGGGCCGTGGGTCTGTAACTTCCACTGACTTCAGCAAATGGCATTTCTGGGTCTAGTTTGTCGCTACGAAAATAGAGCTGTTTTCTCAAGCTGGCACTGTCAGTTTAACTTCAGCAAAAGCTCCTCCACTGCAAAGGTCACCAGCGGCCATAATTTCCCATTTTTTTGGCTTCCACCAACACCTCTCTGGTGTGTAATGGTACCTGGCAACAGAATCCCAATCAAGGTGCACTCCTGCAGCTGCATTCGGGCAGGACATTAGCAGCAGCCTCTGTGGTGACAAATTACAGCATTACAGACTGCTCTGGGTTATCACTGCTTGACTCAGGCAGGCAAAGGAGATGCGCAGAACATAGAGTATGGGTACTGTTTGCATCAGGCTGTGTTTGTGTCTTTATTAGCATTTTAAATCAGATCAGCAGCACCTTCAGACATGAATCTCCTGATTATACCCAATTCTTGTGCACTGGCTGACCTCGTGGTGGCTCTGAGGAGCATTGATTAGGTCCCTCCGTGTGGCCTTACCAGTCAGGCGGTGTGCTCTGGGAGGACACACACTGCAATCTGGCTCCTAACAGCCTACTTCAGAGCAAGCCCCAACATGTGCGTGGCCACCGCTTCCTCAGCATCAGCTCTGCCCGTCTTGCACCCCCCACCAGTGTAAGAACAACCCTGATTACTGGGATTGAGTAATTAAAAATCAGCTCAGATTTCCACGCTCCCAAGAAACTCTTTGTTAAACAGACTCAAAATACAAGCATTATCTTTGCAAGCAGTGTAAGGATGGTTTAACACCTGTGATGCAAGACAATACAGCCTCTAGAACGGTTTGAGTCTGCAGATGGAACCACCACACCAGGTTTTTAATTAGCTGCCCATCCTTTTAAACTGCAGGTCTTGTGGCATCTCTTTTTATACGTATTACAGGCAATTCTGTGAAGTTTTTTGTGGGTGTTTTCTTTTCCCCAGGCTATTGTAAGTGAATGTATTATGCATTATTCTGATAACAAACATAATTTAACTCCTCGTTAGACTTAACAGCTTTGTGAGAACAGTGGGCTTACACTAAAAGCCCAGTTCTCTTTGTAAGAAGAGGTTTTTTGTAAAGGTTCATTCATTGGGATGGGGATATAAGAGGGGAATGCCTAACAAGACAAGGTGAGCAGCTCATGGCCCGTTCCCACACAGCCCTCCACATCTTCACCCAAACCTCAAGGGCTTAGTCTTGGTTAGTCATAGCATCCTCAAACTTCGGTCATCCCAGTTAAGGTTAGGGGTCTGCTGCGAAGCAGACTCTGGTTTTGATCCACTGAAGCTGCCAAAGGCGCAGCAAGAGGCAGAGGAGCACAAGCCAGCCCCTGCTGAGCAGGTTTGCAGGAGGGCACGTTCACTGGCCGACCACGAGCCAGGGTAAGCCTCCGCCATACCCCAGCAGCGAGCGAGGCACCCCTCGCCCGGCAGAGTCTGAGCTCCGCAGCGGCGCGGGCGCGGGGTAGAGCAGCGATGCGCTTCAGAGCCCAGGGAGGTAGAGGGCAGTCTTGGTTAGCAGCATCGGCGCGGCGCTCGCTGTAATGCCCCGCTATGGAGCGCTGCTGCTGGGGAAGCTTATGCTGCCTCCAAGCAGGTAAAGGAGTTCTGAACCGCAACCGACCCCAAATAGAGGAAACTGTGGGTGAATGTAATGAGCAGTTAACGGGTTTTTATCCTGAAAACAATGGCAGGGCTGCTACTCAAAGATTCTCATCAGCAGAGACATGGGATTTTGCATATAGAAAACGAAATTATGTTCCCAGGGATGTTTGTGTGAAATGGCACAGCCAGTACTACAGACTGAAGGATCATACCTCGGCAAGGAGCCATTCCCCACAGCTGAACCATTTTTGGAGTTAAATTGCCTATGTGAGGGGCAGAAATGCTTCGCTTTCATTTGCTTGCCTGTTGGTCCTGTCAGGGTGAGTGAATGCAGATGCTCAGGGAGGCCTCCGCAGCCTGATTTGGAGGGCTTTGCAACCTCCTTAGCCACCAGAAGAGCTGTGCAGAAGGAAACCTTTCAAAATAGGTTATACATCCTGACCTAAAAGCCATGGGCTGCTGCATTTGCTTGACTGGGGAGGATGAACCCTCAGCAAAGCAGTGTTACAGGAGCATCCCCCCAGTGACTTCATTAGCTGGCTGGGTCCAGGGGAGCACTGGTGGCATCTGTCATGCTAAGTAGATTTTCATGTTAGCTCAGCCTGCCCAAAGGCAGGTCTGGTTGCCTGGGAGGTAGGTCTGAGCATGCTGTAGCAGCGGTTCAGCAGGAACTGCTGCTGAGCATCTTCATCATTGCCTTGTCCCCTGTCCCTGTCTCAAGTGCAGTCTGCAGAGAAGATGCAAAACTCCAAGTCTTTTCCTTTGAGCTCCCTGCAGAGGTGGGAGCTGCTGTTCCAGGGCACCCAGCATGCCTGTGTCCCGGCACAGAGCTGCATGCAGATGCCTCTGTGGCTGCGCCAGGTTAGGGCAGGCTGTGTGGGCAACTGTCCCTGAGAAACAGGCATACATCTAACACCTGGAGGGACTCCAGTCTCCTGTTTTAAGATGTGAATGGCCACAGCCTTGCTGTCCCGGTGAGCAGCTGAACCAGTCATAAATCTTCATGTGAACGAAAACACTGCTCAGAACAGTTGATGTGGGCAAACAAAGCCTCCACACAGGTGCTGTAGCTGCACTCCCTGGATGTGGGTGGACCGTAACTCATGTCTACATCAAACCAGGTCATGGTGCTCTGCTAGACCTTTCTAACACCTTTAAGGAGGCCTTCCTGGTGTAAAGTAATCCCAGATCCTCAGAAATCTCTTTTACATGATACTTGTTATCACTCATCAGCAGCTTCAAACTCCTGGATGACCCACCTCCAAAATACCCTAAAAACCCTCAGGATCCCAAGCATGCTCTGGCACAGATGGGAGGGAGCAGCATGCCCCAAACAGAAACATGGTATAGATTTGGGTTGTTCTTTCCACATACATGCTTGTTTTTCCCTCCCCTCCTTTCCATGGTGCAGTCTATCCTGTTGTCAGTGCCTCTGTGCCACAGACTTTGCAGTGATGAGGGAGCTGACAGCAGAGTCTGTCTGCTTGATTTAAAAGCCTGTCCCAGCCCTGCCACCAATGTGCACAGAGCCTCCTCCTTGTGTGGAATGATTTAATACCACATTGGAAAGGTTGCAGGGGAGAGGCAGTGGAGACATTGAGGTGTTCCTGAATATGCTCCACAGGCACTTCTCCTGCTTGCTGCATGCAAGGAGCCATTGCTGTAGCTGAGGTACCCAAGTGCCAGCTCAAGTAGGGCAGGACAAACTGGAAGCTCCATATAATCACAATAGCAAGGGAGAGGAACGAATTATGTAGGGGAGAGACATTAACGGCTGACTGCAGACCTCATGCACAGCCAGTAGCAAGAAAGAAAGGCCAAGTCCCACTACATTGCTCCAAGGTAATCAGGCGATAGGTGCTGCTTCACCTGCATGGGGTGAAGATTAGGTGGGGTTGTGAAGGGACCTACAGCAATAAAAATAGGAGAGAAAATATTGGGCTGTAATAAGGCAGGTGAGGGAGCAAAGCACAGTTTCTGAGTTATTTCATGGCATGTGCTCTCAACTTGAGTCCTATTCTTCTTTCTGTTCCTGCCACTAACAACAACAACCCTTGGAGGAGGTAGTATCAAGTGTAAGCATGGAGGCTTCAAGAAAGCATAGATTTCCTCCAGAACAGAGAGTAAAAGGCTGGGAACTGTTTGCTTTAAGGCAGCGATAAATAACAAAGACATCCTCATTTTGCAGTGTATGATTACTCTGTGGGACTCGTTGCCCCAGGGTGGTGTTGACATGGGAGGCTTAGCAGGATGCACATTCAAGCATAGTAAAAAATCATCTGTAGAAAAAACCCCAAAACAACTATTTTTGTCTCCGTGTTTCACAACATAAAGCTAATTCTATGAAAACAGCCAGAAACTTCCTCTATAAGCAGATTATTGCAAGGCTGGCTCTGAGTGACATCTTACGTCTTCTGCTGCGATATCTGGCCTGGGCTATTGCTGGAGACAGGCTGCAGAGGGATAGACTATTGATTTGATTCTCTACTTTAATATCCGTTCTCCATCTGACTTTTCCTTCATGATGTTATATGAATAATGGAAGGCAGAATGTTTTTTCCAAGCCAGATTAGTGCTCCTTTCTCTCTGTTAAGAGTTTGGAATACCTCCTTTGCCATCATACTCAGGAAGGTACAGCACAAATAACCACAATCTAATCAAGATTTTCCCCAATTTCCAAAAAGGCTGCTGCAGAGTTCAGCTGCCTTTCTTATTGATTGTGGTAGTAAGCACAGACGCCACTTACCATGAAGACATTTTTACATAGCAAAACCATTAGAATGATTTATAACACTATTGTCTTAAACTGCAATTTTGCTGAAAGCAACAGGAGCAAATTGTGTGCATCATGGATAACTTGAGTTTGCTTCTAGTTTGTAAAAGCCACTGTTTTAGTCTTCTAATCATAAAGATTTATGTTACACAGGCAAGAATTATTGTAGGTGTATCACTTATCCAAGTGTTTTTCAGAACAAAAATGAAGCGTTATATATTCAGCCACTGATAGAACGTACTCAGACACTATGACAGAAAATACAGTTGAAGTAGAGCAGAACTGTGTCAAGAACTGTAAATATACCTGCAATTCTTCTTTTTAAAGTGGTATGTTTGTGGAAAATCTGTTGGTTACTTTCTCTTGCTATTTGATAAATCACCTTAAAGGGAAGATAAGCATATAAGAATTCATTCTTCATGTGCCTTCTGCAGTCCAGCGGTACCCCAAGACTTACAGCTAATAAGGAATATGTCTGGTGGGTTAACCCCAGATGGCAACTGAGCCCCACACAGCCGCTTGCTCACTGCCCCCTCCAGCAGGATGGGTGGGAAGAGAATTGGAAGGGTAAAAGTGAGAAAACTCACAGGTTGAGATAAACACTTTACGAATTAAAATATAATAATAATAACAACAAAAGAATTAAATAGTAAAGAGATAAACCCAAATAAACCCAAGAAAGATGAGTTCTGCAAATGAAAACAATTGCTCACCATCAACTGACTGATGCCCAGCCAGTCCCCAGGCAGCAGCAAAGTATATTCAAAATTGACCCAAAAATAGGGCCTATACTCTTCAGCCCCTATGGTGCTTTACTGCTTTATAGGCAGCCTGTGCATACAGTAATCGCCTGGGCCCTCTGAAAAGGTAGCTCAAGCTCTGCCCCAGAGGCTTAGACCCACTATAGCCATATGAAGTTTCCACCTGAATTTGCGCACAGGTAATACATACAGTGTGCTCCCTTTCACAAAGCTGTGGTTTTGAAAGGGTCTGGAAGCCAAATAAAGCAGATGTTAGAGAAGACATTTTCTGCAAACATCTGAGTGGGACAGGTGTTCGTACTTCAGAGTAATCCAGGATTCACTGCACCAAGAAGGAAAAAACCTTCCCCCAACCTAAAATGATATTTGAATATTCAGATAATGCATGGTGCACGTCCTAATGATACATCATACATGTGTCCCAAGCGTCCCTCGTAAGTGCCACCAGCTGCTTGCATATGGCAGGTGGGTCCATGCTCTGAGCCACTGCACACACCACAGCTATTGGTCTCCAGTAGCGTGAAGTCCTTCAGCCAAGTCAATTGTCATGTCCAGTTCATATTACTCTAGGGTACATGACTCTTGAGTACAGTGCAAGGTGTTTGGAAGAAAAAGCTAGCTGGGAAGGCAGGCTTCCCAGACAGGCAGCAGGCAGCTGTTAGCAGGCAATGGGTCAGGCAGACATGTGGGATATATTTCTACAGGCAGGAGCATTTCCCATCACAGAGACACTACAGTTAGGACTTTCAGCCATGAACCTGAATGCAGCTGCTGTCTCTTGTGCAAAGGAAAGGCTTCTCCTCTTCACAGGCTTGGCCATGTCTAGCTGCTGGTAAGTGGTTTTTGACAGTGAACAATTTAGCTGCATTTTCAGATTTTTTTAGATCCCTTCTGTTATCCATCACAGCACTGTTACGGGTTGTATGACTGTTGGAGAACCACGCACATAGTGTCATTTCCTGCTCTCTTCTGTTTGCTTCCTTCTCTCTGCTTTAAACCAGTAGGAAGGGAGGTGGGAGAAATAGAGCATTATTTTATTGTCTCCAAGTGTTTCAGACATCTCTTGTTTTCATTGAAAAGGCTGCTTTTTGCCAATACAACCCAAGCAAACACATAGAGTAATACAGCAGCTTACCACAGTGTGCTGCAGAGCGCAAGGGCATTACCTGGGAGTGGAGGCAGAGAGGGATGCCAGGGAAAAACCTGTTCATGCTTTCTTTCAGATGGAGAAGACAAAATGGTGCCCAGAGAAAAGAAAGAGTCATTGCCAGCTTTCTTATGTCATACTTAATGCTAGATATTGTTCTGGTAAGCAGATGTCTAGGAGAAGATGAGGCTGATGGAGAGCAATGGCTGCTGGCAGCTCGGCATGGGGAGCTGCACCGTTGGGAATGGCAGCTCCTAGGTAGCTGAGGGATGGAGGGAAGCAGACCAAGGCACTGTTTTGGTGATGGCATGCAGAAGTTGAGCATGTGACAGTGGCCTGAGGGAATGCATGAGGTATGAAACAGTTTCTTTGTGCCATTGAAACGCATGGTGGGGCAGAGGGGCTGTTCCTAGGGTTGGACTTTGCTCCACCCTTTGACCCTCCTCTGCTGAGCAGAAGGAGCATTTTTAATGCCATGGCAACACTAATTGCTCTCATGATAGGAAATGTCAGAGCCATGATGTGGGTACCATGAATGTACAAAGCCTTATGTCCTCTCAACAGACGTCATGGAGAGTGCTCAATGAGTTGGGACAGATATTCAAGCTCTTCCAAAAGGATCTCCCCTCCAGCATCCTTTGCTTTTTGCATGATCCCATGGTCTGCTCAGAGTAGTGACTGTGCCTGCCTTGCCATAGAGCAGAGCTATGTGACGGTGCTCCTCTGGACAGGAATACAGCTCCACAGAGCCCACCCCTGTTCCTACACAGCAGCAGCCTCTTGCAGAAAGGCCTCTGTTTGCCAGCGGCTGGATCTGATTCTCAGGGATATTTTGCATGCATTAACCTTCCTATCAAAAAACAGTCTTATTCAGTACTGCGTGTAGGTGGAGGAGATGATGGAAGGAAGGGAGGGTTGCTGCTGGCAAGCAACCAAATCAAGGTTTAAATACAAATTCTTACATTTCCTGCTTGTGAGAAATGCCAAATAGACCTTTTTAAAATAACACAGACCACTACATGTGCTTGACTTAAACTAGGACACTTTAGGGATAGACTGTGCCTGCTTTGCATGGAGAGGCAGGAGGGTACCTTGGAGCCACCTCTGGGCATCCCTGTGAGTGGCCATCCTTGCTTCCTCGAGGAGAGGCCAGCATGGTGGGGCCAGCTCTGATTTACTGGTCAATTTGGTCAACTATTTAATTTTGTCAAAATCATTGACAAAAGACCATTAAAAGGAGAGTTATGCCACTTCTATGCTCTATGGCTTTGGCTCATTTATTTTAATTAGCTGTAACAAATTCATGGTTAAACAAGGCTCGAGAGAGTGCTATCTAAATGTGGTACTCATGGCGTACGCAGTACCATTAACAAAACACTTCTCCACAGCTTGACAATATTCTCTCCCATCTAGCTTGCAGCTCGTTATAGCACAAGAGATAGGAAACAGAATGTAACACCTAATTAAAATGTGAGCCTGTGTCCACAGATGATTCAGTAGAAATCAAGGCATTAAACTGGTGAGAGAAGTAAGAGAGTCATCACATTAAAACCATCTCATTCAAGCAGTCTGGAGGAACATATCCCTCTGCTTCAGGTGCCTGCATGAAGCAGGGGTAACAAGTATTTGGGTCCTGATCCAGCAAAAGATTAGAAAGTAAAAACTGGTAACATTAAATGTCTGTTGCTCCCATTAAGGATTCTGAACCCCACTGTGTAATGACAATTTTTAGTCTGCCCTGTTTGGTTGTCATAGAAATACCACAAGCAACCACTTATTTTGGTAATAGGATTATATAGTGTCTTCCCTCATTTTACTTGTTCCTTTCAAATTTACACTGATGCATTTTATTGTATCAGTAGATGAGATAGCTGCAGCTACTGCAAGATGAATTCAGTGTGTGTTAGGTTAAGCGTGTTGGAGGCTTGCACAGAATTTAACGTTGTGGAGTTTTCAATACTGTTAGTCTCCAAAATACAGAAGTATAAACAGGCAGAAGTGAACTTCAAATGATGCATCCCAAAGAGGAGCAAACTAATCGCGTCCCCCTCTGTTTGTTGTAGGTGGGACAGTCCACTTGCTGATCTGATTTTCTCCAACCAGTATCTTCAGATCACGACTACTGTGCCATCCACTTCGGTGTATGGGTTTGGTGAACATGAGCACCCATCCTTCAAGCACAGCATGGACTTCATTACCTATGGCATGTTCAGCAGAGATCAGGCACCAGAGGTAACTCACTTTGTGCAACACATTATCCTAATTTGTATCACCACTAAGAGGTGGTGAGGTACAGCTTTGCTGAGGGAGCGCTTCTCTCTGTACGGTAGCACTGCTAACTCGAATCAGCGCCGAATGCTGAATGTCGCATATTTCACAGGTGTCTTAAGGTTTAATTAAATGACAAAACCATGAGTCATTTTGAGGGAACTTTGAAACCTTTCATCAGAAGCTTTCTCACGATGCAGTTAGTTTTCCAGGAAAAAAAAGTATTTTGTGTGCCAAGATCCTGGTTCAGGAAAGTATTTCATTTCATGCTTGGTTCAATCCCTGCTCATCCGAAGAAGTTGGACTTCAGCAGGACACGTTCATCAGTTAGATGTTTGGCTAAACTCGAGTCAGTGGTTGATGAATCTATTTTAACTAGCAAAGCAATTCTTACCAGTGCCATTTTGAGGGTTTTGGCAGAGTATTTAGGTTTAATTCTTTAGGGGAGACTAAAAAGTACCATCCTGATGAGGCAGAAAAAAATAATCTTTTCTATCAATTTGACTTCATACCAGTTTAAATGAAAAAATCTCCAGCCTTTCAGAACAAGTCTCTAACTATGACTGAATTCATTTCCTTGTCTTCCCATATATACCTAGCTAACAGAAAATATGAAAAATAGAAAAGTCAAGCCATAACTAATGTGCTGTTTTTCAGCCTTTTGCCAACCTCTATGGAGTTCACCCTTTCTATTTGTGTGTAGAACCTGACTCCAATGCTCACGGTGTTCTCCTGCTGAACTCCAATGCACAAGGTAAAAAGATACATGGATTCCTTATATAGACTGCATATAGAAAGATGGTAAATTAGTAAATACAAAAAGCTGTTTTATTGATTGCCTTTTCACTGTGGTACAAATAAGAGTGACTGCTCCGTGGCTGAGGTCACAGGAATTGCTATAAAGTTTTCAAAGGGATTTCATTAGAAGGGCTGCTCAATAAGGTGAGGCATTTTCAGGAAAAAATTGTTATAAAGTTTTGGGTTGTTTTTTGTTTTTTTTCTTTTTAACTACCAGATGCACAGACAGGTAAAGGAGAAGGTGGAAGAAATTTCCTCTGGGACTGCATAATCAATTTAGTTTAGTCCTATGTTCTGCCTGTGGAGAATAGTTTTGTGCGTTGCCATGGTCACCTTACTGTATTAATCCAGGGCTATAATTTCAGAGAAGGGGAATCTTCACTCAGTCTATAAAATCAGGTTTTCCTGGAAGACAATGGCATCCAATTAGAAGATTAAAATAGCATAAAGGAACCCTAAACACAAGCTTGTGGTTCCTTTTTATATAGAAATGAAACTGAGACAAATGGATCTGTGCAATCTACTCTGTGTGGGTTTCTGTGATTTATTGTTGCACAATGCCAATCTGAAAAAGGAGATTACAGAAATACTGAACAACTGCTAGCCTGCATACAGGTCCTGTTTGCTCATCCATTCATACCCACAAGGTGTCAGGTAATGACTTGAATGTGTAGCCACCTCTGCCTAAGGGTGCATTTATGCACACAGAAGAGTCCAGCATGTATATACATACGGTAAGATAGGATACAGTAAAATATTTCAGTTGGAAAGGACCAACAGTGATCATCTAGTCCTGACCACTTCAGGGCCGAACAAAAGTTTAAGCATGTTATTTAGGGAATTGTCCAAATGCCTCTCACACACTGCCAGGCTTGGGGCATCCACTACATCTTGAGGAAGCCTGTTCCAATGTTTGATTACCCTCTCGATAACAAAATGTTTCCTAATGTCAAGTCTGAACCTTTCCTGGCGCAGCTTTGAACCATTCCCACGTATAATGAAGAACTGGTTTGTACTGAGAACCTGTTTTTCTCTTTTCAGATGTTACTCTGAGTCCAAACCCATCTTTAACTTTTCGCACTATTGGAGGGATCCTTGACTTCTATGTCTTCCTTGGACCAACTCCCGAAAATGTAATTCAGCAATACACAGAGGTTAGTAGAAAAGTGCCTATGGCACATGGGGCAGTACCTTGTAATGAATACCCATCAGTATCTGGTACTATCAACAGGTAGCACAGCCAAAGCCTTGTCCTCACTTGTTCACACAAAGCCATAGCTTCAGGTCCATGGGCAACGTGGCATGTGCTCAAGCATCTGCAAGCAGTCTGTCTAAATGCAGCAGACTGGCTGGGTGTTCAGTGCACATCTCATCCTTTCCTGTAGCATTTCACTATTGAGAGCAGTGCATTAAAGGGATGCAATGGTCAGAAAGAAATTTGTCCAAGCTTACTTTTCTCTGGGCCATGATAGTTTTACAGTCTTCACTACATGGCTGTAATGATGTTCTGATGCTGTGCATGGAGGAAACAATGTAGGTAGAGCACAGACATGAATGTTTGGGAACTTTACATTTGCCAGACTTCAGAGGTATTGAATGAACTTCAAAGGCTTCATGCCTTTGTTTGCTACTGGAATTGCCTGTTGGTTTTGGAGTTGTCACCCTGTTTTTTACTAATGAAAACCTATGTAATTGCATTGGAGAGCATAGATGTGAAAAAACACATTTACTGCTGTCTCACAGAGCGTAACTACTTGCTTTCCAATTGCCCAGTGTTTCCCAAAGAATGGAGAGTACACATGCAAATAGCTGTTTTGGGAATGTACATTCAATTCTTACTCAATGAGAGCTGCCCAGAATAAAGTAGCAGGTAACATGTTCCTCCTGATCACCAAATGCCAGGTGCCCATTAGCTGGGCCCCTGCACAGAAAATTGTCACTTCAGAATCAAGCTCTGTAAAGAAACCAGTGCCAAGCTTAAAGAGTGTGGAGCAAAGTTGAGAAGGGGCATGTCCCTGTAAGAAGGAGGATGCATGTACACAGACCATGCAAATTAAGCTGCAACAGGAGGTGCTGAGCAGCCTGTAGTAGGGCATCCTTTAGCCAAGCAGCTGGAGCTCACAGTGAGATGTGCATGTGTTCTGCCATGCTGTCTGCTGCCCCACCAATGGGCTCGAGCTCTGATTTTCAGCAAACGTGTTGTCTTTCCTAGCCTTTAAAAGCCTCCCTATCATATGCATGCCTTCTTTTAAAGTGCTTGAAATGGAAACAGAAGTATTGTGGTTTGGACCAAAGGAAAAAGAAGGTTTAGCCCAGAAGGAAAGTATTGGTGGGTTATGTTTTGGTGATAGAGGGGGGGAAAGCCTCACTTGTGGCACTGTTTGGGAGGGCTGGAGTGTCCCCAGTGTAGTAGGCTCTGCTAGACCTTCCTGTTCCAAGAGAGGTTCAGGTGGTGCCTCCCAGAGAGGTGGGAGACTGCTGGTGCCCCTCCGAGTCACTCAGAGGTTTTCAGCTCCCTTTGCGAGTCCCCCTCACCAGCCACTTCTGACCCTGGTGCCACAGACCAGCCAGCAAACTGGGTTTTGAACTTACACATTAGCAGTCAAACAAAACAAATGAAACCCAAACAACCCCCTCCCCAAAACCCCCAACAAATAAAGAAGAACAAGTCAAGTGACTCTCCCTCTAACTGCAGCTTTGATCCCTGTGATGAAAGCACCTATTTCAGGGGAGTCGCTGTGGCAGCTGATGGAGATTAGAGCCATCCTTGCTTCTTTTCAAAGCCTTTTGCTGGTGTTTGAAGGCAGCATTTCGGTGGCTTAGCAGGTGGCCAGTAGCTGAAAATAAAATGAGAGTTCTCACTCCCCAGCTGATGGGTACTGGCAGCTCACTTTCCACCCCTGCCTCCCTGCAAATGGAGCTGGAGTGATGAAAACGAGGTAAAGGGGAGCCGGTGGGCGTCTCCTAACTAGACATGTCACATGCCAGGACAAAAAATCCCCTACTCCGTATTCTCCGAGCTTGCACTCAGCTCTCTAGGGAATCTTGAAGAATGTATGGTAGCAATTTCATAGTGAAATAATAACTTCTTCAGTAAACATCCTGAAATTCCGGGATCGCAAATGTTACAATTACCATATTATTAGTCTCTGGGTAATGATTTGGCTTTTATGTACAAGATCTTTGGGAAGGTGAAGGAGACAGAAAAGACTTTATTTTTCAATTGTGTTTTCTGTCATACTGAGAGGACTTTGCTGCATGGTCATTGTCATGCTCCAGGGAAGCAGAGGGGGTGGAAATGAGCAGTGTGACTGATGTCAGCAAGGCACTGCACAGCAGCATCCCTTGGCTCTCTTGTCTGTTTGCATGGGTCTCCTCTGGGAAGTGGTGTTCTGGGAGCTCACAGCTGCAGGGTACCCTGTTGGGACCAGGCTGCTCCGCTGCATCGAGCTCCTTGGGGAAATGTCACCTGCCTCCCACCTGTACAAACGTGCCCAAAATCACTGCATGGGGTGTTTTACAGGGATCACTCATTGTATCCTCCCTGGGAATGTCCAGTGGTATACAGGGTGGCCAGGAGCCAGCCAGGGCATGGATTTTGACAGCTGTGTTCAGAGCAAAGTGCTCCACAGCTTGCCCAAATATTTCATGCTGTTGCCTTCATTGTGCCACTTCAAGATGTGAGCATGGCCCCTGCTGAACTAGTTTGTGCATGATTTAAGAGTTCATCTCTGCTCAGATTATGCAGCTCCCTCCATAATAGTGAGTTAGGACAGATTTGCAATGAAGCTGTTTACTGGGTCTCTTGATTACACAAGCTTTCCCATTGCACCTCTCCAGATTGCTGCCAGAACCTTGGGGTGGTCCATGGGCTCTTGCCCAGAGCCACTGCTGAGTAGCCTGCTGGGAACAGATGGGCTGTGCTAAGAGTGGGGCTCCCTGTGTGGTGATCAGGGGTGATGGTGGCTTCCCTGCCAGGGCCACCAGCCTCTCTGTGCATCCTCAGGGCAAGCACAGGTGGCAGTGAAAACCGTGGTGGCCCTGGGTGTCCTCCTGGCCCAGGCTGATCTGCTTTAAATGGGCTCCAAGAGTAATGCAGGGAGTGGGAAGGGAGCAGAGGCCTATTCCTCTGTCCCTCATGCTTTGCCTTATTCGGAGCCAAGGTGGGCTGTACGATGCATCTTGCCAGTGACACCACAGCACTACAGCAGTGATAGCAGCAACGGGGCACGTGGTAGGCGTTGTGCAATGGGAAGGAGAAATCTCCATCCTGATTCTTCTGCTCCCTGCTGTCCCTAAACTTGGCCAGGAGGAGAACTGTACTGGGCACATCAGAGATAGTCCTGCCACAGCTTTATGTATTGCATATTGTAGTTGTATTGTAGTTGTAGTTGTTTATTGTAGTTGTCGAAAGAAATTGTGAATGCTCCATCCCTGGCAGTGTTCAGGGCCAGGCTGGATGGAGTCTTGGGTGACATGGTTTAGTGTGTGGTGTCCCTGCCCATGGCAGGGGGGTTGAAGCTGGATGATCTTAAGGTCCTTTCCAGCCGTAAGCAGTCTATGATTCTATGATTCTACGTACGTTTCACAATAATCACACTTTTCTCCTACTACAGAAGAGGTCCACTGTGTGGAACAGATATATAACACAAATCTCACTTTTTATGGCAAACACCTCAGTTAGGTTGCAGGAGGATGGGAAAAAGCAGTAATAAACTAAAGAGCTCAGCCACTGAGCTGAGCTTAGTTGAGGCTCTACAGCCTGACCTAATACCAGTCCACCATTGCCAAGTCCACTATTGGCCTTTCAGGAGAGAGTAACAGTGCATAGCAATAGAGTATAAGCTCCATAACAAGACACTCAGCAAAGTTATAGCTCAGCAAATGGGTATTTAACATCTGTTGGGTGGAGAGAATTCGTTCATAATGAATTTGTTATTTTATCAGAAATTATCCAATGACAAGCTTCAAGAGAGCATACTGCATGTCTCATAATTCTGTTTTAAGAGCAAATTGCTGGTTTACTTCCTCCTTACAGAACCATAGGATAGTTCTGGATTGAAGGAACCTCAGGAGGTCTTTAGTCCAGCCTCCTATTTGAGAGGTAACATGGTGAACCTGCTTGTACCTAGATTTTATAACAGATGATTCAGTGAGAATATCACAGTTGATTTCATGGGTCTCCCCAAAAAAGAATAAGCAGCTGATAAGTGTTTGTGCAGCACAGAAGAAGGTTTGAAGACCTTGGTATTGAAAGCCCTTAAAATTTGTAGGCCTCTGAGGTTGTGAGAATCTTCTTAACAGTTCAGCAGTTGCAGGGCCTTTCTTCTTGTTCTTCTAAGACGAAGTTCAGCTTACTGGTTGGACTTGGTGATCTTAAAGGTCTTTTCCAACCTAGCTGATTCCATGATTCTGTGCATAGACTTTGAGTGGTGGTTACCCCCTGCCTGACTAGGTGCCCACAGTGCTCACTTGCCTTTCTCAACCACAGCGAATGAGCTTGATATAGATATCTGGGCCATAGGAGCACCTATGCAATTTAGCTGCTGTGTCACTATCCAAACACAGTTTCTGTGTCTAAATCCAGAGCATTAGCCCACTTGGATTTTTATAGTTTCCTCCTATAGCTCTTCCTTAAAGAAAGAAAGTTTAAACAAATATCACGCTTAAAAAGTAGTTTTATATGACTAATTAGGCTGCAAGTTTAGCAATCTTAAATGTGCTTGTGTTGCTGGAGAGCTCACCTCCTTTGTAAGCATGGGAAAGAGTATCTCTCTTTATGGCTTCTATGACATATAGCACATAACTCTTCAGCCATCTCTCTTGCATCGAAGTCTTTGGTCACAGCATTAATAGAACAGAATCCTGATTTACTATATAGCATTTGTAACTTAGTTGATATCCTTGATGCTCATAGTAATAATGTTATTTGTCCAGCTACACAACACAGGGAAAGCGAATGCAGGTCACCTACTCCCTGGGCATGGATTTTAGCTGTGAGATACACGTTTTCACTGAACTTTTCTCTCACTGCACCATGCTCCCAGGGCATCTCCCACATTCATAAGCTCTCAGGTGCATCTAAAAAGAATAAATTACATAATGCCAAGTTATGTAAATCTGGCGAAAACAACAGAGATCTTATTACCAACACCAGGAGTTATTTAAGACCCAAGTGCAGGAGGAATTGTAAAACAGAAAATAGGATCTATTTCTTTTTCTGCTTCTGCACTACCATACCTTCCCCTTTCTTTTCTCAGTTTGGATACTCCATATGTTTGCTGTTTCTGCATTTCTCATGTTTTCTTTTCTCAGTTCCCCTGCCATACTTCATTTACCTTTTCTGATTCTATGGGAGTCAATTTTGCCAAGCAGGCTTTCTCTGCCTACTGCATTTTATGATCATTGGTATGCAAAATGCAATCTGTATGAATTAACTAGATCCTAAATATATGTCAAATCCAACATGCATTTTCAGGTTTGCGAAATTACATTCCTGCCACTGCTGATCCATCTGCTCGTAGGTACCATATGTCAGTTACTTTATCAGGAAGCTTCAGGGGGATCCATTAGAGGGAGTCCACAGCATAATTAGAAAAAAGAACATTTGTTTTCCCAGCTGCCCTGTTTTCATCTTTCCTCTTCAAATGTTCTGCTGATTTCAATTAAGCTCACCATAGATGTGCCATCCTGATGAACCTGGGGAACTAATTGCTTTAAAACTTAATATCTTGCTTGCAAGGTGGATTTTCTTCAGTTGGTTCAGCTGTAATCCCAAATGCCTCAAAGGATGCTGTCACAAAATACGCCTCGCTGTGGGGCAGCTCTGCTGTCTGCGTGCGAGACAGCACTGTCCTGTAAAGGTGAGCAGCTGAACCTCAGCAAACCCCAGCACTGGTGATGTGGCCTTTGGGAAGGACCCTGGCCAGCACAGCGGTGGCCACAGCTCCCTCTCCATCCCTGCTGGTGCTCTGTGTAGGTTTTCGATAGGACACAGAGGCAGAAGGAAATCCCCATCCAGCTGTTGAAGCACATTGTACTGATGATGTCTTGGCTGATGTCCTCCTCAGCCAGGCGCAACCCAGGGTATTGCGGGACCTGTAGCAGGGCTGCCCAGGGTAGTCACCCCCATGGTGGTTCCTGTTTCCTGGTTTGCTTGAGGAGAGGCAGTGTGTGACACATAGGCATGCTGCCAGGGCACTGGGATCTGAGTTCAGCTGCAGGATTAATATTAGTCAGCTGGATTCCCTCTTCCTCTCGTCCAAGGGGAGAAGCCTGTGCACAAAACATTTTATTTCATTAGGGAGTTATTTTGTTTTGCTCAGTCTTTTTAACCTTGTTTGTGGAGGTCACTCTGTTTACAGTAGAGAAAGCACAGGAAATGTGCATCTGCTACAGAAGCACAAAGTGGTGGTGTCCACAGAGCTCATCTTGCAGCCTTGGCTTGTCTAAAACAAGCTCTGCTGCCTCCTCAGATGAAGTTATCCTGACTATGGCTAGTGTGGCTGTGACAGAGAAGCAGACTACTTGCCTTGAGGCTTGCTGTGTTTTGCTGGACACCTCGGTGCTGCTCATGGGGTGTCCAGGGATGGTTCTGAGCCATCCTGCCCCCCTCACCTCTCCACAGGAAAACCCCAGCAGAGCTTGAAAGATGGTCTGAGGGGATTAGGTGTGTCCACACAAGCTAGAAACAACGGCACCATGGTGGCAATGGCATGTCCTTGCCCACCAGCCTTCCCCTACATGGTAGGGGCCACCTTCATCTCTCCAGGGCCCCTCCCACAAGCATCCAGTGGCGTGCAGCAAAGGCTGAGTACAGCTGCATCCAGAGCGTGCTCCTCATAGCTACTTGTTTCCTCTGAAGAGCTTAACCCCAGCCATGTTGGAAGTGAAGCAGGTATTGAGGAGAGTGGAGGGAGTTAAGTCCGGTGGAACGGGATGAGTAGCATGCGATTGGTGCCGTTGTGCTGCTCAGCCGGAGTATCCCTCATGGAAGTGACTCACACCATTAACCTTGCCACTTGTTCTGGCCTCCTCCTGCTTTGTCTTATGTGAGATAGCAGCATCCCAACAAGCAAAAGCACACTGGTAGCCAAATTTGTAATGCTTAATGCTTAAAGCTTGCCTGTCTGTCCACAACCCGTTCTTGTTTGGAAGCAATTAACTCTGTGCGCTCCCCCAGCTCGGGTGCATTAAAACACCCTCTGCTTTTCCCCACTTCTCCCCTGTATGTGTTTCTCTGTCCAGTGCAGTTTGCACCCCTCACCAGCTCTAGTACCTCTGACACATTTTAAAGCAGTTTCAAGTTCAGCATTGCTTTCACAGGGCAGGCTTATACTGGAGAAAATCCCATAGGAAGATGTGCCTTTATGTGTTGCGTTCTCTAGAGAGCTTAGCAATGCAATAGATACAGAGTGCCAGGAGTGCCTTGTTTTATTTTATTAAAGTAGGTGGAGTTTAGCTGCCAATATGCAAGTTTTGTTCTTTTTCACTTCTTAGTATAATTACCTAACTATAAAGATCCACAAGGAAATAAGGGAGGAACAGCTATTCAGCCAAAGGGAGTCAATAGATGCAACTGATTAATAAGTCATGGGTGCTTATTCGCTGCTTGCTTTTCATGTGTTGCCTGCAAGGATATTAGAAATATTGAATAAAGGTTAATTTTATGGGATTTAACTGTTAAAACTGGAGTAAGGATTTCAAGAGATGTCTCCCAGAAAACAGCAGTGTATGCTAATGAGGCAACGCCAGATTTCAGCTTATTTCTAGAACAGACACATCATGGTTGCTTTCTGCTTGCCCCAGGTTGCCAGATCAGCTCTCACCGGGGGAAGCAGAACAGGATGCTTCACTCCCCTGTGCTCTCAATTGAGTTACCTCATGCAATTTACAGCTGGATTATTTAGAGCCACTGGAAATCAAATATTTATAAAATCATATGTAGCTCATTACCTTCTGTTTCACTTGAGAATTTTGGGGCCAAACATAACTCTGACCTTGAAGAGGTCTCTCAATGCCTGGCAACACAATGCTGTGGGCCAGTCAGTCATAAGTAACTGCATTTCATCAGAGTGGTGTGTAAATACAATTAAAACTTCAGAGAGCTCAAATAAACACCAGACTCTTGATGACTTAGTTCAGCTGTATGTGCCAAGAGAAATTAACAAAGCTGCTGTTGCTGCATCGCATCAGAGATTTGCTTGCTGTTGACCAAAGGGTTTGTGGACTTGGCAAGGGTCAGGCTGTGCAAGGCTCCACACTGGGTTTCTGCCAGTGTGTGCCACATAAGTGAAGGCAAGTGCTACTGTGTGGAGGCTGAGACCTCAGCGAGACCCTCAGTTAATGTTACCCTGGGCTTTAGACACCGTGTCTTTCACTGAGATGTTCTTAGAAGTGATGTTCAGGGTGGGTGTCACTCAGAACCTCTGCTAAGGACAAGGGCCCACCAGGAAAAGCAGTGTTTTGAAGCAAGCATACTGTACAATGAGCTGTTCTGAGAAAGCAAAAGGTATTTCATGGGTGTATGACACCAGTGCTCTGATCTTCATGGCTTAAATGAGCTGAGAGCCTCTCCCGGTGTTTCAGAATAATTTCTCTTCAGCTCACCCTTTGCACTTCTGCGTTCCTATCCCTGCTGTAGGCCATTGGACGCCCGCACATGCCTGCCTACTGGTCTCTGGGATTTCACCTCTCCCGATGGGGTTATGACAGCCTTGATGTTTTAAAGAAAACTGTTAATCGCATGCACTACTATGATATCCCATATGTAAGTATGAATTTTTCACTGTGTATACTAATTCTAGAATCCGAAGTGACAGGAATAAATTTGTGATAGCAGAAAAGTGATTTATCCTACAAAGAGAATTGTAGAATGAACGACTGTTCATAATCTTATGTCGTGGTTTTGCATGTAATATCTTTATAATGCTTAAAAGAACATTTAAAGCAGGCTTTGAACACGCGGTTTAAGTGCTGCTCTTGGCTGCATAGCAGGTGATTCTGGTGTGGACTTACTGTTATGCAGTATGAGGTGCTAGCATTTTAAGAATAAATTGTGGTACTTCTGATGCATGTCACTGCCAAACAGTTGCTAATCTAGGACTTTTACATTTCCATTTTGTCCATTGATACCATGTAAGTTTATCGGAGCTGAGTCTCCCCTGACAATTATTTACACTTATTATAGCCAATTTCTTAGGTTTCATTTCATATGTTAATTCCCACTAGAAATGCAGTTGCATACATTCTGATTTTCCATATCAAATACACCCTATCAAATACATCAGTCATAGAATAATAGAATCATTGAATAGTTTGGGTTGGAAGAGACTTTTAAAGGTCATCTAGTCCAACCCCCCTGCAATGAGCAGGGACATCTTCAACTAGATCATGTTGCTCAGAGCCCTGTCCAACCTGACCTTTAATGTTTTCAGGAATGAGGCATCTATCACCTCTCTGGGCAACCTATTTCGGCATTTCACCACCCACACTATGAAAAATTTCTTCCTTATATCTAGTCTGAATCTACTCTCTTTTAGTTTAAAGCTGTTACCCCTTGTCCTATCACAATAGGCCCTACTAAAGAGTCTGTCCCCATTCTTCTGATAAGCCCCATTTAAGTATTGGAAGGGTGCAATAATGTCTCCCCAAAGTCTTGTCTTCCCCAGGCTGAACAATCGCATCTCTCTCAGCCTTTCCTCATAGCAGAGGTGCTCCATCCCTCTGATGATTTTTATGGCTCTCCTCTAGACTCGTTCCAACAGGTCTGTGTCTTTCCTGTGCGGAGGACTCCAGAGCTGGATGCAGTACTAATGTAATATTTACTTTACAAATGTTTAGGATGTCCAACATTTTGATATTGACTACATGGAGCGTCGCCTGGACTTTACCTATGACAAAGTGAACTATGCAGGTCTGCCACAGTACCTCCGACAGCTGAAGAAGGAAGGAATGCACAGCGTCATCATTCTGGTAAATGAACAATGTTGCTAATTATTTTGCTAGTTGTAAGAGCTATTTTCAGCATAGTGTTCATAGCAGTATCTAGGTGCTAATACACACATGCTGTTATACCAGATTTTCTATTTTTATCGTTTGTTGAGAAGAGCTGAAGAACAATTTCTTACAGATTTCATATTTAAATTGTTGCATTTCTCAGATACCTGTGTACCAGCACCATCCCTATGCCATAACATTAATTTTCTTTCACTTTGTCTCACTCAATTATGAGAAATTTTGCCTCTGTTAAGGGCTGAGTTGAGGCAGGATTGGTTTCATGCTATTCTTTTCCTAAAAATGAACAAATGAGTTTAATATGTACACATAAATAGCTGAATAGTGGAAAAAATCTATTCATAATCATTCTGGAAAGCTACTAACTACAATTCATGTTGCCTTGTGCTTACTTTTCATCTGCATTAATGCAAGAGATGCTCGTTTGCATGAAAATTTGTGGGAAATGTATGTTGAATCTGTAATCAAAATTTATGTATGACCAAATGAAGTAATTTGGACAGAATTGAAAATCAGAGTTTTGCATCTTCCCCACCAATTCTTCCAACAAACTTTGCTGTTTCTCTCCAGCAGATCCCCATACATGTCCTTGTGCCTAAATTACTCTTTGTAAGCTAAGTGAGTGCCAGTGGTGTCAAGGAAATTGGAGACCAATTAAACTGGCATTTAAATAAAAAATAAAGAAATTAAGAAGATAAATAAAAGTCTTTGACAGATGCACAGACCTTGCTCTCCAGGGTCCCCCAGCAGCATGGGAGTAGGAGGGCTGCGCTCCCCAGCGCAGGTTCTTCATCTAAAAATCACAGTATCAAACAGATCAAACCAGACGTGCTACCTTGTCCTTATTTTTAATTCCACAATTTGCTGTAAAGATGGACTGGTCAGCACCATAGACACCCATAGCAGGGTTTTCTGTTTAAAATAGTTGTAAGATTTGCTGTTCTTTGGGCTTCCAGTGGGGTTTTTTGTAGTTTTGTAAAGTACCTGCTCTGAATTTATTATTGGCCTCATCTGCACTTTGTTGTTGTGCTATAATTACATTCACTGCTAGGAATCTCAATCAAAACCACACATCCCAAGTGATTAAATACATATTGATAATGGAAATAGCAGCTTATATAGTAAGTGCTGTTAGTCAGCAATTTGTCCACAAGGATACGTACCCATGAATGTCCCAGTTCTTTTGCAGCTGTAAACTCATGAGGAGCTCCAGGGTGCAGTGGTGAGAACAGTTCCCATCACTGGAGGTCTATGGCACAGAGTTTAAACAGTAGCAGATCACTAAGCCACTCTGATGGAGAGCAACTTCGAGACAAAAGTAGTCCAAAATTAACTGGATGCATCATTGTAAATAATTAACAGTAATAGATGAGCACATGTGGTGTTGGGACTGAATGCTTTCTATTAGGTAGTTTAGGCTCCCTATCTCCTAAATACTGCTCTAAAAATTACCTAATCCATTTGAGCTCCAGTATTAAGTACCACCTGCTATTTGTTGGGTTATCTCAAAAAAGTTTGAAAGACATTACTATATCAATAAAATACCATGAGTTTGGGATAGTTCTTTCCTGTGCACACTTTGGCCTTTCAGTAAATCCACAGTAGTCACCTCTCTTTCATCAGTTAGGATGATTCCAGTTGTTTTGCACTTGCTTCTTGGTAAGAAGCTAGAGGCAAGCAGTCACGGATCGGTGGGTGAGCTATATTATCTATCATCTTCTTACTTATGAGTTTAACTTCAACAACATTTTTTAAAGCCCTTTCAGTTTCTCAGGTGGCACATGCTAGAGCAGAGCAAGGAGGTGTTGCTGTATAAATCTAAATTCAACTGTTAGGCAGATGCAAAGAGTATAATAGCAACAATTCTTAATCCATGCAATGAGCTACTGGGAAATCCAGATAGGAAGCTTTCTTTCCTCCTTCCACTAACCCATAACCAAGAACTGTCTTCTGCTCTAGTTCTTTAGATAAGCTTGTGAAAAAGAGCAAAAGCTGATCCAGTTTGTCCTTCATGTTTTAAAAGCTGATAGAAGGTGCAGGTTGCACTGGTAGTGAAGTTTTCTGTTTTCACTTTATTACAGTGGCTGATATTTTTGTCAAACTCTGACTGTTAGCATTCCTGTAAGTTGAGTCAGGAGCTGGAGCAGTATTAAGGGCTTCAGTCCCAAGTGACAGCAAAGCCATGCTAACTGCAATCAAGGCAAGTGTAATCCGGTTTAATAACAAAAGAACAATTTTCTATTTAGATTCCTTTTGGGTAATGACAATAATGAGTGAGATCCCCAAGAGCAGCAGCACAGTGCTGCCTCTCTTGTGATGATTCCAGGAAATGGGCTCTGATTGCTGTCACTTAGTGTTATGTAAAACCTCTAGTAAATGGATTTAGGGGAGACAGGTTCAATCCTCATGCTCTCAGACCACTATAGTCACAAGCAAAGCACAGATCCTGACAGGCAGCAGTAGTAACAGCAGTAACCTGCCTGAGGATGGGACCCTGAACTTGGTTGCAGGATGGCTGGCTCCCCACCACCAGGAAGTCCAGTCCCCACACTGGAGTCCAATGCTGAGAGCCCTCCATGCCTATGGTCACCTTGATAGTAGCATAGACCCATTATCAGAGTCTCTAAATGCAGTCCTCCAGCACTTCTCTCTCCTGATCTCTTTCAGAGGCCACCTCCATTTACAGGAAATTTTGACTAAGAGTGTCAGTGCTTGGTCATCATTACAATGTTGAATAATGTGCATGCTGCAGCTGAGTCAGAACAACTATGTTCTTTAGAAACAAAGAAAGAAATTCTAAAAGTAACAATGGCTACAATGTAAACTTATAAACATTATTACTGAAGAGGAGCTTTAAGAAAAGACCTTGTATACCTTCCATTAAAACACTAAAAATATAAACAGCTAGGAATAACAAGAGTGACAAATCACTTTAAAGTCAATAGCAACATGCTTATGACTCAAAACAGTACTTGATCTCTTTAACATTTTAAAGTCCATCTCTATCAGCTGGAGAGGCTAAAATTTCCAGAGATGAGTTCTTATGGAAGTGCATCAAAATCTATGTTTGGGGCCATTGGTAGAAGCACAGTGGTCTGGATGAGTGCTGGATGCCCTCAAGTCTCAGAGCAATCAGTTGGAGTTAAGGATGCTCAGCACCTGCTTTCCAAGAGTTGCTAACAAGCATGAACTTCCTCCCCCACAAACAACCTATGAATGCACAGGAGGGTTTTGTTCTCTTTAGGATGATACTAAACCTGCATAATATAATAGATTTATGCACTGGAATAACCTTTCAGATGAAAAAAACCCGACGTCTGGATTAGGAGTAGCTAATTAAGATGACCTTCCAGCCTCTAAGTCCCTTGAGAGGCATCTTTTATACAATTGTAATTGTTGCAGATGGAGAGTTTTCCCTTTTCCAAAGCTGAACTATTAAACAAGTTAAAAACGTAATGGACACTTATAACTCTTTATGGAGGTGATGCTGGGGCTAGATAAAGTTGGACAGAATTTTGCTTTTAAGGTAGGGATTTAGCAGGGACTTCCGTTTATGAGGCATGGAACAATATTTTTTCTTCACTAAGGCTACAGCTATCAGAGAGATTACAAGTAAATCAGGCAACAAATTCAGGTTTAAATGAGCTTAAACATGCCTTTAAAGAATTTCACCATTTGGGTAATTCTTTTGGTTTAAAGAAGTTTATTCGTTAGACTTTCACATTTTCATCGAAATTCACTTAAGTTATTGCACCAGCTCGAAGTAAATGGAAGAACTGTTTCAGTGGTTTTTTCCATTGTGTTTCATAACTGAAATGTTTTGCCTCAAGCAGAACCTCAGGGAATAACATTTTCTGAGAAAAAAAAAGTAAAGAATTCCCTTACTCTGAAATGCCTGCAGTCTTCCTCTCTTCTAAGTAGCACAAAGCAGATTGCTCCTCCCAATCAGGGGCATATTGCAAAGTACACTTATCTCCTGTAGATCTAGTTGACTTCTGAGCAGAGTTGAATAGCATTTCCTCATTCACTGGCATTTCAAAGTGTTCCTAACCTTATTACTGCCATGATGGGCCACCATCTTCCCCAAGGGAAGATTAGGCTCCCTTTCAATGAGCTTGGTGGCTACCAAGGGCCATCCTGAGGCAGAGAAGCTGGTGCTGTCAATGCCACTGGCAGTAATGGGAGGTGGTGATGAACCCAAGACTAAAAGGGGCAGCAAGGATGAGCTATAGGATATAAAATCCTGTGGACTTCACACCTGGGGAAAGCATATGACTGCACAGGCATGTATGAATTGGGTTGTTCTGCGTGAGGCAGGTGTAAACCACCCTCATCTGACATCAGATCTGAAGGGAGAACTAACAAGGTCATTTTGAGGTTGTGTCCCAACTTCAAGCCCTTTAAGAAATTTGCTGTTACAGCACTGACCTACTGACGCCAAGGCAGGTAGAATGAGGATTGCCTTGGAGGAAACCCAGAGGTGTCCAAGTGTGGGAATGCCCAGCATAGCAGAGACCTTGGCAAGGGGGAAAGTAAAAAGCTAGTGCCTCTCTAAAATCATTTCAACATACGTCTCATAAAGAATAAAAATGAGAGTATTTAATAATTTCACATTATTTTTGCCTTATACCAACAAATACTCATGACATATCTTTAATGACTTTTCCTAAATTATTATGTGCTTTCAACTCTTATTAAATTTTAATGCTGTTTTCTTCCTATTTTATTGCAATCTGCATGGAGAACATAATCCAATTTTTTCTAACAAATAGAAAAGTAATTGTTACCCGTGGGATTTTGATAATGAAAGTGTAATCACCGTTTTCAGGACCCTTTCATATCTAAGGATGAAGAACCAGGCACTTACAGGCCTTATGACCTTGGAGAGGAAATGGGAGTCTGGGTGAACAACTCTGATGGCATTACTCCTGCTGTCGGGAAGGTTGGTCTATCAAATTATCTTGTGCATTTGGTCTAGTGCTGCTTTAAAGTGATAAAGCATCTGTGTAACAGAAATGAGAAGATAACCAGATGTCACACCTGTGAACTTTAGGCCTTGCCCCCCGGAGATTCAGTGTTTCCTGACTACACCAACCCCAGGACATTGGAATGGTGGATCCAGATGTGTCTGGAGTTTAAGGATGTCCTTGACTACGATGGGATCTGGATTGTATGTCTCCTTATATTTGCTCTCCCTTCTTTTAAAAAGAGAAAATGAGGCTTTTGATACGTGTCTTACTCACTTTATTAAAGGATATGAATGAACCATCCAATTTCTTAGAAGGCCAGTATCCTGGATGTGCAGTTAATGATATCAATAACCCTCCTTACGTTCCTAGTAAGTAAAGTTTCCTTCACAGTCTTTTTTTTACAATCCTGGATTGGTTATTTCTTAGAAAAAAAAAATCCTTCTTCTCATTTTCCATCTTTCCCTGCCCGTTCTGTGTATTCATTTACATACTTGTTCAAGAGTCCATTGGCTCAGCTTTGTTGGAGTATCAAATGGAGGCCACTTCCCTCTGTCAGTATGGCTGCCTTGTAACAGGGCTAGAAAAGTGGCCTCCCCTACCATTCTCAACTGGTCTACATCAGGGAAAGGGCAAGATACCTATTCACAATAACAAAGCTACACAGTTATGGAAGGAGTAACCCTTCTGCCTTACCATCACCACAAGTAGTCCCAGGGATGAACAGTCTCTGCCTTTTCCACAGACCATGGCAAGTCAGATGGCATTCCCGGATTCAATATCTTTTCTTTCTCTTAGGAAAGGAATTTTTATTGCCTTACTAGAAATGGGCTAAAAATAAGCTTAAAAATGCCCAAGCCTATGGGAGACTGATAGGAATGGGAGCACCTCTTCCAGCAACCAAGTTAATGACATGCTCATTCTTCCCCAGGAAGCCATAAGTACTTACAATTAGTGTTAGTGGTCTTGGCAATTAATCCAGTCAACATTTCCCCAGGAAAGCCCAGCTGCCTGAGCAATGCTAATATGCAGCAGGAAGTTGATAGATAAATGAGTTATTGACAGTGAAGTACTGAAAATGTCCCTCTTTTCTCTTCAGGCTTTAGTACTGTCATGTGAATTCTTCATTTTATTTATTAAATCTCATTTCTTTTCACTCTGGATACAAGAGAAACATCAACATAAGAAAATATGACAAATATTATAAAAATATTGTAAATTATTGAAAGCAGAAGCAGAGCTTTTAATTGTGATTTTGGTGTTTGCTCTGTTTTCGGGGAAACTGCTGACTGTAACAGTTGTATACTGGCCCTGTGGGTCTTGTCATTGACCAAAGCCAGGGAACTGACGAGTGATTTCCACCTTTGCTTAAGTTACCTCAATTTTTGTCAATGGAGCTTCAAAAAAAGGTGTGAGACATTGGGCAAGATGGCCAAAACAGCAGAACTCCCTTCATCCTCTTAAATAAAGGAGTGAGGAATGGACCCATAAGGAGGCTTCTGAGCCATGAAGCTGAGCTTTGCAACAGTTAGTATTGATAGTTAGAGCCATTACAGAGGAGTCAGACCTAGAGACCTAGATATCTATATGACATGTAAGAACAGTGAGAGATGCTGAAGACTGTCTTCTGAGCCCAGTTTCTCTCTATGACTTCCTCCTTCTTGTGCATGTATGCACCCACTTCTGCTTGTGACTCACAGTGTTGAAATCATATCATAGGATCATAAAATGGTTTGGATTGGAAGGGACCTTAAAGATTATTTAGGTTCAACCCCCCTACCATGATCAGGGACACCTTCCACTAGACCAGATTGCTCCAAGCCCTGTTCAACCTGGCCTTGAACACTGCCAGGGACGGGGCAGCCACAGCTTCTCTGGGCAACCTGTGCCAGTGTCTCACCACCCTCATAGTGAAGATTTTCTTCCTAATGTCTAAGCTAAATCTACCCTCTTTCAGCTTAAAGCCATTCTCCCTTGTCCTATCACTACACACCCTGGTAAGAAATCCCACTCGAGCTTTCCTGTAAGCCCTCTTTAGATACCGGAAGACTGTTATAAGGTCTCCCTGGAGACCTCCCTGGTATTGGTCTCCCTTCTGCAGACCGGAGCCTAAGGCATTTTTTCCAAGGTGTAAGAGATCTGGTTTTAAGCAGTGTTTAAGTGCTTTCTTTTATATTCCATTTTGTGCCAACACTGTATATGCCCTTGGCTGTCCATTGGTGTAGGTGTGAGGTGGGACCTAAGCTGCTTAATCCGACAAGACTTTAGGACCTTTCTGGGCAGGGTTTTGTTGCCTAAGACTGTTGTCTTAGGTGACCGAATCTGTCGAGCCCCAGTCTTAGTGCCTCAGGCTTTTTGTCATCATAGCCTTCAGCCTCCTTATCTAAATTATAACCACAATTGCATGTAACTGTGGTTTGAACTTCTAAAACCAGATGTCCTTCAAATCAATTTTCTATAAAACACTTTATACTGAAGGTAATATGCAATTGTAAAATAATCAGTATTGCTGAGGCAGAAGACAAAATACTCAGAATAAGAATGAAGCATGAAAATATGACTTGTGCCAGCATTTCTTCTTCGTATCCCATCTTATCTTGATGGGATTAATAATTAAGTGCTGCTGGGACGTTAAGTGTGACTTTCCCCAGAACCTCGGCGTCTTCTTCAAAGCCGTATCTGTCAAAGTTACTTTGAAATCGCCTACAAATTTATTTATTTCTGATGCAGATCAGCCACACTGGAGTCTTTGTGTCTAAAGATCCAAACACAAGGATTCCAGCTGTGGTGGCACAGCAGAGCAGAGAGGCTAATGGGGTTTCAGGTACAGAGAAATGCACTTTGTACTAATGAACTGCAGACATACAGTGAAGCGCGATTAGGCAGTGAGATTGCTTGCTCACAGAGAAATAGTTGCAATGCTGTCTGCACCTAATTAAGCAAACAAAAGAGGAATACTTGAGAAACTACCTTCTTTTTTTGAGAAGATTTTGTAACATTTTCAACTCCATCTCTGGAAATTAACACATGGGATAAACCAGACATCTGACCTGTCCAATTCCTGCTGAATTCACATGACATTTCATGGAGGTTACCTGCAGAGGATGAAAATCACATTTTCTGCACCAAAAAGGCTTTGCCAGCATCTCCTTAATATGGGATCAAAGACCAGACAGCATCTGTGCAGCCAATTTGTGCCTCATATTGCTTTCCGTTGGCTCAGCTAAAACAGTGCTGCGCCAGCGACATCAGGGCTACCCCTGACTATTACTGACAGCAAAAAGCCACCACTGCCTCTACTGCCTGTGACCTCTTGATAGAAGGAGTTCCTGGATAATCATCCACATGTGAACATACCCATTATAATCTGTCCTTGCACTTCTGTGCAGCCTATCAGGCCCTAGCAGATGACAGCCTGTGGACTGCTGCACCTCATGCTTTTTCCAACACTGCACACCTCTGACACTCCCCACTCATTACTTGCAGTGCTGCCTGGGGCCTCCTGTCCTTTCATTCCTCCTGTTCTTTACTCCTAGATGCTTCAGGGGAAGAGAGGGGCTGGAGCTGAGTTTAGGTGTGAATTTTGCCATGGTAGGGCAGAATCATGCTGCCTACCTACATCTGCAGCTGAGTGATACAGAAACTGAGGCCTCACGATTCCACACAACCATACAAGTTCCCTGGGTTTCTGAATTTCTGGGTTTGTTCTGTTTTTCTTGCAACATTTTTGCTCTTCAGTAAAATTTGTCGCTATGTTAAAGAATATGCAAGGGTATTCTTAATTCAGCAGTGCACAAGTTTTCTTTCTGGCTGTTACTGAATACAGGGTATCTGTACAGAGGTTTTGAATTATTGGACATGAAACTTGTAAATAATGAGAGTGTTTACTCAGCCCTCTCACCCCCCTGAGGACACGTGCCTGTCTGCTAGCAGCTGTTCACGGCCACATGCTAACCTCTAATCAGTGCAGGTCTGGCACTTCTTCAGCTTTTTGTCTTCCCAAATCCTTTAGTGTTTTCAACCCTAAATGAGTAGAAAGAGATTTGATCTTGATCCTTGAGGTCCCTTCCAACCTGCTATTCTATGATTGATGTATACAATTTTACCGTGTTTTGTACCATTCTCAGGCGTTTCTAATCATACCCTGGCACTGAAGACATTGTGTCCTGACTCCAAGACCTACCTTGGGGAGCATTATAACACACACTCTCTCTTTGGCTGGTCACAGACAGCACCAACTTTCAAGTAAGTTTTCTAAGCATTTTAAGCAGATTTCAGGTGATTGAAATGCATTTTAAAAGCTGCTTATGTTACCTAGGATATCTGCAATAGTATTTAATAAGAAACAGCCCCATGCTTCATTTTACTGTTTGTCATTTATAAGAAGTTTAAAGAAAAAAGAATCTTGAAAGAAGGAATAAAATCTTTTCAAATTTTATTTTCTTAGCTAAAATAAGGATCTACTTGTAAGGTCTAACTCTTCAGCTGCTGCCTTTGTATAAGTCAAGCAAGATGTTTCTGTCCCCCATTAGAGCTGCTCACTTGCAGCCGCTGCAGAAGCAGCCCTGTGTGGCATCAGGGGAATCTTTCCATCCCTTCATTATGTGGCCCAAGCAGAAGAGTTTCTATCACTTCCAGTGAAGGATCTGAATGGTGAAGCTACCCTGGCTACCTCTGGTTCCTAGGAGGCAGCGCTTTGCCTTTTGGCTTGGGGCTCAGTTGGTCCAGGAGGGCACAGCTGCATTGCAGCACAGTTGTTGTCAGCTACTGTAAAACTCATTTTGCAGTTGGGAAGCATTCAGAACCAGTTTATGCAGGCGGACTATTGCTGTGAAGCTGGAGCGACAGTGGAAAGCTAGCTGCTGGGTTAAATCAAAGGGGCAATTCATGCCTTTTCCAGCAGAGACTGAGCTAAGCCACAGATAAGTTTTGATACCGCAATGTAAGTGCCGAAGCAGGGGTACTTGTGCTGGCTTAGTTCAGTATTGGGATGGTTACTGCTGCATGGCTCCTTGCAGCCTCCCACAGGGCTGTGAACCTTCCCCATTCCTGCAGCACTTGCTTTCAGAGCTCGTTCTAGAAGAAATATTTCACTCAGCCAAATGTAGAGAGTCCTTCAAGGCTGGAGAACACCACCAAAAGCACAAGCAGAAGCTGCATTTGCTGCAAAGCTGGGAAAATTTGGTGAAGAATTTTTCATTCACATTCATTTTGGTTTCTCAAATGCATTTCTTTTCAAGGCTGGTTGTAAACCCTTTCTGTATTTGATCTTCACAAATAATATACTAAATTAAATTACTGATGGGAATGTTTAACAAACCAGCATCGACTGCGGGATATTAGTTGAAAAAAGAATGACAAGTTCATAATCACATAAAGAATTATTCTAATGCAGCCAGAGAATAGGAAACATGTCTTCTGACCCATGTAAAACAGCTAGAATTTGGACACATGAACTAGCAGCAATCAGCTTGTGCGTAGCTTAATGCCAAGAGCTATTTGCACGTGATATTCTGTAAACAACTTCAATCAGCAAATCCATTTGACAGCATTAGGGCCTGTTCAGCAACCGCTCACACCAGACTGAAATTTATTCAATAAATTACTTGTTGCAAATTGTTTATGCACATCTGGGTCATAGTTGAGGTAAGCAATGTTGCCTTCATTAGCACCTGCATTTGCAAATGGAGCTAAGGACTTGTGCTGTGCAGACAGAGGAGAGGTCTCATACTCAGGACATCCATGAAATGGCTCCAAAATGCTGTTTATACAAAGCACATGGTGTCTTGTGGAGTTATTGGGCCCAGCAGAGCCCCTACAACCCAGAACCAGCAGGTTCTTCATGGTTTATGTTTTGTTCCTCTTGCTGCATATGGCCCATAAGGTTAACACTTCTAGGCTTGCATGAAACCTGTTGAGTGTTTTGCTTCAGAAACAAATGTTGAAGCATTTTAAAGGCTCTGCACCATTACAGAACTGATAACAAATATTGGCCATTACAATACAGATGAAAGAGCCCTTGATCAAATCTGATTAAGGAAAGGGAGAAGGAGGTGGATTGTGAAAAACATGATTAATATTTCATGCTAAGAATTTCCGCAGAACCTAAGTTGCATTGCCCAAAACGGCTTAAAGCTGAGCTGAATTTGAGTTCCTGCAATATATAATATTGCAGTATGTGCTTACGAACAGAGATGATCCTATGCTGAGGAATTTTGTACCAGATTGGTTAATAAGGAATGTTGCACTTCCTTGATTTTCTAGAGATGCAGCAAAATTCTTTTCAAAAGGAAAGGAAAACTTTGTTACACCACTAATTCTATAATGAAACTTCATATATCAAGCCATGACAGGAAACCAAATGAAATACTACAGGTGTGGGGTGACATTTTGAATAACTACAGTTTTGTGTTCTATATTGATTATTTCTTTTTTTATGGTGTTCATATATTGGGTTTGTTTGCTTGTTGTTACTTTTAATTCCAGGATATTGGACCTTTATTTGCCAATACAGTTCTCTAAACAAATCTTTTCTTGGAAAGAATACATATTAGACTGGTTTTTAGAACCTGTAGGACACTAAATTAAATGTACTAATACAGAAAGGAAATTATGTTTCTGTTCTTCAATTTGAGACACTATCAAGAACAAATTAAACCCAGATTATCCTTAGGAAGACAAAAAATACCCAAACCAAATTGGTTTGTGGCTCAGATAGATTTTAGGTTTTTATTTTGGCCACTGAGTAAAATTTACCATTATCTGCAGTTTTACAGCCACATTTTTATGTGACTTGGGACCACAATAATAATTGTTTCACAAATAACAGCCTTTCAGCTAAAACTGTCCTGGAAAGCTCAGGCTGATCACATGCCTCGTTGAGTTACCATTCTCAATTGAATGATTATTACATTTCTTCACAGGGTTGTCCAGCAGGCAACTGGAAAGCGAGCATTTGTCCTGTCTCGGTCTACGTTCGTTGGCAGTGGGAAGTATGGGGGTCACTGGCTGGGTGACAACTTCTCTAGGTGGAAAGACATGCACCAGTCAATCATTGGGATCCTGGAATTCAACCTCTTTGGCATCCCCTTTGTAAGTCCAGCGTCCTTCAGGCAGTTGCTGGCTCATACACAGTATCACTTTAAATGAACTCAAATGTTTTCTGAAACAAGCTGCTGGAGATGGCCAGCAGTAGCGGCCTCCACAGCATAAGGAACTGCAGATTAAAAAAGCTAAATGTCATCAATCTTGCCTGGCTGAAGAGAAGCAAGAATAGCACTGCTAGATTCAGGTTAAATCACTACAGGCCATTCAAAACTGATCTCTCTGTATTATGTATTCTATCATCGAGTTTCCTCCGTATATTTCCTGTTTTGCAAGCTGGGCTGCAGAATTTGTAGCATTACTGAAATGTGTTCAGACCTTCCACCGTGATGTTAATGCTCCAGGAGCCAGCACAATCTCAGTCCCAGAAAAATTCATTTCATTATGGAATGTTCTTATAAAGCTGTCAGAAATAAGTATCTCTTTAAAAAAAATGTTTTTATTAACAAGCTTCTCATCTGGGGCCTCAGTCGCAATCACAAACACCTATCCAATGATTTTATTTTTCCTCAGGTCGGTGCTGATATCTGTGGGTTCAATGATAACACTACCTATGAGCTCTGCTTACGCTGGATGCAGCTCGGCTCTTTCTACCCATTTTCCAGAAACCACAATTCAGAGGGAAATAGTGTAAGTAAACAAAGTTATGCAAGCTGTAGCCTAGGATTTGTAATGCTTCCTCAGAAAGGTACCTGCTGCTCTCGGGTGAGCTGGAGCGGCAGGTGAAAAGAGGCGCTGCACTGAGGGTTGGAATTACACGGAGAAGTGTAAATTTTTCCCATCCATAATCTAAAGATGACATAGAAATGCTGAAAAAAATGTAGTTTCTGCCATATAAAAGCCTTGCGGAAATGTGCACCGTGCACTTGGAATGACAGCATATGGTCCTCCGGTCCTGCTGGTAAGACCCACTTCCTCCATCTTTTATTTACCGAAGCTCAGGTTTTATCTAAAGCCAGTAGGTGTCAGCACATCTTCCTACTCCTTTCTTTGCTTCGTGTGTTTTTTGTTTTAGTGCTTCGGTAACAAAAACAGGTACTGCCGGAAGGGGAGAAAGGGCATTGTACACCATCCTCGCTGTTTAAAAGCAAGTTTTAGACAAATGCCACAGTTAGAAAGTCCAGACAAACACATGACAATTCCAAGGATAGCCAGCAATAGCGGCAGCATTATCAACCGAGAAGCAACAAAGACTAAAAAAGGCCAATGAGAAGGATGAAAAAGTGCAGTGTCAGTCAAGACCCATGCTCTGGCTTCAATTTATCATAAATTCCTCTCAAGGTTTGTTGCAAGTATCAGGTTGTTTCTGCGAACAGTTTGAAGGTCTTACAGCCTTTGTAAGTACACTGTCTTTATCTGCAACAGCAATGAAATGGTTCTGCTAGTTCAATCAATGTCTTCTCTTTCATTCTGTAAACTGCTCCGTGCGATGCTGGAGCACAGGTTATTAGCTAACCTTCAGTTTTCTTTGAAGCTGCATCATGAAAATGTTGCAACGTTTACACCCCCAGAAAGAGTCCTGTCTCTGCATGAAAGCATGATGGACATTCAGCAACTGGGCAAATGCAGGAGTGATAAGCTATAGTGCTGTCATTAGGGGAATTACTAATTACTAAAATACTGAGATAGGCTGGTATATTTCTCTCTAAGAAACAAATGTCTGTGAGGTGTTAGCTACTGCTGTTAATAAGTATTTTCTATTTACTTCTCCACTAAAATTATCTATAATGTTTTATATATATACTAATATATATAATTATGTATATATAACGTTATAATTATCTATATCTGTTTGCTTGGCTTTTTGAGCATACAGATGGGGTCTGATCTGGGCAAGTGGGTACTAATCACATTGCACAAGTTAATAAGCAGGGAAAGAGCAATGGGTCTGCGTGACATGAGTTGAGTGAATGACAGCAATAACAGAGGATACATTTGGTTCATTTCTTGAATCCATTTAAAACACTGTGTTCACTGAGCGAAATGAACAAGGCATTTTGGGTGACTCAGCGTCACCTATAAGTCTGACTGGTTTTTAGTGAACTTAGGCAATATTTGTACAGTGTCAGAATGCTGGTAAGAATATACTGCAATTTTTTGAAATAATAGAAGGATGCTGTGGAGCTCAGATCCAGCAGGGAATATTATCAGTGACTAATTCTGATGTAAACATAATAATGGATAAATTCAACTTACATATTGAGCTTAATATTAAGTTAGTGTTAAAAGAAAATCTGAAAGACCCACTTTGCCTAATCCATTGGGGATTTCAAATGGTTTAATTAATACTTTTCTTGTCTGAAAAGCACTAGATAATATAAGAAGCTTTGTTACTTCTGTTCCTTTTATGTTTCATTATCCTTGGAATTCATCATACATTGTTCAATTTTAATGAGAAAAATGAGTATTATGGGAAAATTTTGTGAAGGAGGGGAGCCGTGTGACTTGTTAGCTGGCTCAGTTTAGCGCTGGGGAAGGTCAGACAGGAGGAAACAAAGGAGATGTAACCCTTTGCTGTATCAGCACTGCACTGGTCCCGTGCCCTGCATCCCATCACAGGAGAGAGCAAAAGTTGTGTTGAAGTAAATCAGAAGCAGCCAAAGAGTGTAGACAGACTGCTTAAATCTGCCTTCCTGATGGTGAGGCCCAGTGTGGATGCCCTTTCTCCCAAGAGAGTGTTGCTGGCAGTGAGGAGGCAAGGGTCACCGCTGGTGCCTGGGTGTCCCCTGGTCAGGACATCCTAAAATGGTGGGCACAGGAGGAGAAATCTCATTTCTTTGTATGGATGAAGTGTTTTCCCCACTGTGACTTTGGTCATTCCTGTTTGGCTTCAGCAGGGCCATGAATTTACTCATACTTTTAGTAAATAGATTTGTCTTTATGTTCTTGGCCAACCTCGTTATGCTGTTACCTTTGTTTTGCAGATTATCAGTCTTCCTTTCTTCCTGTGTTTCACCTTCTGTGTCCCAAAGGGCTTGCATCTCCAGGATAAACTAATTTCTAGAGACAGGGTGTCTGTTCCTGAGCACAGACTTGAAACCTCAGCTCCCTGCTTGTAATGAGTTGCAGATGGCTCACGTAGACTGTGGTGGGGCCTGATCTCTCTTAACTTACTGGAATTTTTCATGCTGAAAAATTTGATACAAATATTACTTTGGTGATTTTTCTTATTTAAACCTTCACTTTTGCAGCACTGTGTCAGCTCTCCTTAGGCTGCACACAGGTTCTCTGTTGAATTTGTAGTCCCTAGGTATAATGCTCAGTACAAATCAGAGCTTTTCCTTAACAGGCACAAGACCCAGCGGTGTTTGGAAGAAAGTTTGCCAAGATAGCTCGTGCTACACTTCGGATCAGATATTCCCTGCTGCCATACTTATATACCTTGTTCTTTGAGTCTCATGTTCATGGAAACACGGTGGTGCGGTCACTGATGCATGAGTAAGTTTGGAGTCTCTCTTTTTTATCATAATTTACTCACAGAAGTAGTTGAGCTTCTATGTACAAACTAGTTGACATCTGCTTGAGAATAGTCACACTAGTACTACTGCATGCTCCCTCTTAAAGAGAACAGTTTTACAGTGAAATCTAACCAAATTATATGCTCAAAAATAACTCTTCATATATGCGATAGATTTTCATTAAAATATAACCTATATTTTCTTCCAATGGAAAAAGAAAAAAAAACTTAAATAAGGAGAATTCTGGAAATTTCTGAGGTAAATATGCAGTTCTTTTTGTTTTAGAAATAGAAATCATGTACCTGTATTTTCTGCACTTGAATGAAATCTGTGCAATCTGTATTCAGGTCCAGAATGCCAAGAAGGCCTCACATAGAGAAATCTCCATTTTCCAATCACCCACAGCATTTGCATTTTCCAATTTAGCACTTGCATCTGGATTTTGTGTATGAAACGTACATCTGTGTCCACAAATTGCACAGAGGAAACAGCGATGTTTGAGTATAGAAGCAGGTGCAAACCCAAGATTAATAAGCACAGACTGAAAAACACCTCGGAAAATGTGACTCAGATTTGGAACAACTCTTTTTTTTTTCTGTTTGGAAGAAGCAGGAATCAAAGTGAAGTTTATTTTCCCTCTCAGCATCTTTTAATTAGCTTTTTACCTGATTTTGGTATATTTTCTACTTCAGAATGCTTTATGCGAAGACTTGAGCAAAAGGAGTGAAAATAATGCATATGAAAAGCTACTGCCCAAAGCTCTTTAGTCTCATTGGTGCAAGCCACATCCTGGACTATTTAATGTTCTTTTTCCCTTCAGGTTAAAAACATTCTGGCTAAAGGGTAAGGCATTTTTTGCAAATTAAACTGAGATTACACTAAAGTGCAGACCATTTGAGTATGGAAAGGATAAGCATAAAACCTGTTCCACCTGCTTAGTGTAATGACTAACTGATAAATCTTATAAGCAGTATCCTTCCCCTTCCTACTCTGCTACCTTATTTAACTGGGTTGCATTAAGGAGAAGTTTTATATGTACTCATGTCTTGCAAGGAGTGATATGCTATTTCAAGTATTTGTTTTAGCTTTATTTTTGTTCAATGGGATTTGTGTTAATATTGTAAATGACGAAGTTCATTTTGGCATTAATATTAGCTAATCTCTGCTAATATAGAATTACTTTAGTGATGCTAAAGAAGCCTTTCTGATCATTCTCAGCATACTTTTACTCTATTCGGGCCACATCTACATCAGACAATTTCCGAATTTGCTATGATTTGAATTGTAGAGGAGTCTCAGAAGCACCAACAGAGACTTCTGTCAGGTGAAACTGAGCCAAAAGGTGTGTTCTGATTGTGAGAACAACCCTGCCTGGGCAGGGAGTATCCAGGCAATAGTTATTGCATGTGGTCATTTCAGAGTTCTCATTTAATTTGGAATGCTTATGTGCTCATTTCAAGTAACAAGGAAAATATCCCAGGAGATTCCTATAAGCATTTCAGGTGTCTCTGAGACTTTTGCTCAATGAAACAGAGGCACCAGTAGCTCATCTGCCCCAAAAGGCTGGGAAGTGTCAATACATTACTGGAAGGGAAAGCTCTGCTCAATGGCTGAACAAAGTTAAAATAGACAGAAAAGAGGCCAGCATTTAACAATAGGAAGCATGTAGGTGGAATTAAGCACTTTTCATAGATCCCAAATTTGCCTCAATGGTTTATAGTTTCAAAATGGGAAGGTTCATTAGTTTGCTGAATTTGTGCTCATGGTTGCTATAATTGTAAGAGAAAATAGTGTTGTTACATGGTGAAACACTTGTTTTCATGTGCAGATGAGATTGGCTTCTCTTTTGTCATCATTTCTTGATCAGCTTTTTCTCCTGAAATTTCCCACAACAAAGTATATTGAATCAGACTATAATTTTATTAGAGCAAAATTAAAAATATAGAGAAACTGTTGATATGACAAGGAAAACTGATGGTTTATATGTCAAGAACTTTAAGAGAAGGTAATTCATCAAAAGCCACACCCCACTTCAAATATTTACAAAGTACATGTCAAAATGCAATGGTGAACGGGATTAAGGTGTCCAAAAGGGCTATGGTTTTGACAGAAAAAGAAACTGAATAAATTGAGGTTTCTTTCAGGCAATGCCTGAAGAATGCCTTCAAGAGCATTGTTTCCTGAGTTCCATGTGGTCCCCTAAACTTGCAGGATTTTAGAAATCCAAGCACTAAATAGATGTGGTTTTTTTTACTGCCAAGGAGGTTTTGCTCATTTGGGGTAGTTTCTGTAAATCTGGGCTGGATGCAGTGATTGTCTCTGCCCTGAGCAGGCGGAGCCTGACAGAGGGTGTCAGAGGTGTCACTGACACTGAGCCACCCTGCTCAGCGTACAACAGAAACCTGTGTTTAGACAGGGGAAGCTGCAAAGTCAGTTAAACAGACATAGTAAATATTTTTATAACAAATAATTTGTAAGTTTTTAGAGAATAACACTTTAATATGCAACAGTCAGTGCGCATTTGTCAAAAATGATGGTAAACCAGCCCTGTTAATACCTTTGATAAGGCAGCAGGGCTGTTGGATAGGAAAGGGGGCAGAGGAGCAAGAAAAAGCAGGAGGCACAAGGTACTTTGATTTTAGGAGGGCTTGGGACACACTCCGCATCATGTTCTTATAAGCTAACTAGAGGATCAGGATTCATGGCGAATTTCCTCAGGCTTATAAATGATTGAAAGCCTACTTAAATTCTCAGGGATTTTAAGCCAGCTGAGCGGAGGTTCCTGAGATGGGGAGGATCAGTCCTCTTTGCCAGGTGCTATTCATTATTTTCATTAGCTGATGCGTAGTGGAATAGAGATCTCTTCCCAAGCTGGCAGATGATGCCAGGCAAACGGGACTGTAAGCACTCTGGAGGACATGATCAGGATCCTAAATGATTTTAATGCATTGAATAAAATGGACTGAATTCCAGACATTTCATCCATTCAGGAAAGGCAGCTAAAAAGCATGATATGTATGACGGTTGCTTTGTCTTTGTCCTGCAAAAGACTTCTAATGTAAATCTGTGAAAGCTGCAGGAAGCCAAATCCAAGGATTGTCAAAAATGCTTTAAATCATGGAGCACACTATTATTCCTCTGTATTCCCTCTCCTGGTCCTGGCCCCTATCCCACTCTTTGGCTCCCTCGATGAAGTCTCAACCCACAGCACAGAAATTAAGGTTGTTTTGTCACTGCTGCTATTCTGAAAAGAAATCATCTCCAGCATTTTGTGAGGGTTCTGTTCTGCTTCAGTACGGCAGGTGCTATTGAGATTCCTAAATCTCTGTCCTGCTTTTGGCGTTCTCTCAACCAGGACAAATATTTGGCAGTGTTGAAGAATGTCTTGAGGAAGCAGACTTCTTGTTGCAGTGAGTAGTATCAAAACATTCTGCAAGTTCTATAAAAATGTGAATTAACATTGCATATCTCGCTTTCCACACTAGATTCACCTCTGATCAGCAGACTCATGGAATAGACACTGCCTTCCTTTGGGGACCTGCTTTTATGATTGCTCCCGTTCTTCAAGAGGCAAGTACTGTAATTAAAAAATGCCATCATACTGCAATAAAAGAAATGAACTGCGCTTAGGGCATTGGATGACATTCAGGGCATGTTTGCTCATATCCACCTATTTCTCCCCTCCACTGTCAAAGCTTGAAGAATGCATTTCTGAGCAGCGCAGTCAGTACAGAGCTGCCCAGTACTTGAAGTGGGAGGATGAAAGTGAGGGCATGGCATTTCCCTGCTGCTCCCAGTGCTGAATGGATGTAAGCAGGCTGGATGCTGTCCCTTGCGTGCTCCTGTTACTGTGCCAACAGCTCCCTCCAAGGACACACACAGAGCAGTAATTGTTAAGCTAGGAAGAAACACACAGATATTAAAGCAAACTGGTTTCCATATTACTGCTTACCCACAGTGTTTTGGAACCTCAGCATCTCAAGGGCTGCGATAGGAGTTTCCCAGCATCACCGTCATTACAGAAATGGTAACGACAACATTAGCTGCTAATATAGCAGGTTTTAAAAAGCAGCATTTTCCTACAGCTGAACGGGGCATTGTGCTAGGGTCAGGGCTCTCACTGCTTGGTTGGAGCAAGGGGGGGGTTTCTCTCCTTGCCCCGCCACCGACTGCTGACAGCACCAGAAAGGTATGCCTGAGCTGAGCTAAATATTTACGTGTGAGGTACTCTAGAGCTGTATGTATGTATGCAACATTTTCTAGATGTTGCCAATGATCAAATACATAAACAGGCCACTGTTAGCCACCTTTTGTTTAACCAGCCTTTGTGCCTCTGTGCCTCTGTGAATTTAAAAGGAAATTCTTATTCCTGCATCTAACGCCATTCTGACTCCACTGAGGTACTTCATTCGTCAGCCCTTCATCTTCAGACTCCCCCTGGTTTCCAATAGCTGATGACTAACAAGGAGATTTCACAGGGTCTCAAACCAGTGAGATGATGAAAGATGTGAGAGAAACCTTCCCATGAATAGAGGGTAACAAGCCAGGGGTGGCTTCCTCCAAAGCAGTAAATGAAAGGTAACAGTATAAGGATATAAAATGATAGAGAGTCTAGATAAAGGGCTGCTAAGTTTTTTGGGGGACTGCAGCCAAAATAAAGGCTGTGTGCCTGTGGCATGATGGGGGAAGCAGAGCTTTTGAGGTGTTCTTGCTGTGGGAGAGAGGTGGCAGCCAGGGTTTGTGCCAGCTAGTAGGGCAGGGGCAGAAGTGAGCTGTAAGCCCCTTACCACGGCGTTGCAGGCCAGCAATGGCTGCGTCAAACTGCATCATGGTACCCACTTGTCTAGAGAAGATGGGTCAGGGAGAGCTTTCCCTTCCCTCCTTGAGTCCTAGGGCATGAGCAAGTGAGACATCCATCAACATTAAAGTGGGGACCTGCCTTACACACTGGCTTATTATTTAGGGAGTCATGAAGGCAAGGTGAGGTGGTTGCACTTTTCTGCAGACCAGAATATCCAGGGTTGTCATAATAATGCAGAGAAAATATGGAGAGAGGCATCTTGACTTTATAGGGGTTTTCATTCAAGTTTTCAAGGTGCTTTATAAGTTAAGCCTACCTTTGTTAAACAGCTAGTAAGATCTAGACAGAACAAACTATCCCAGCCTTCCTTACTGCAGCACTAGGACACTTCCTGAAACACCTGGCACTGCCCACTGTGGGAGACAGGCTGAAGGACAAGACAAATTTCCAGTTTAGCAATTCTTGTATTCTAATCTGAGATTTGCATACTTTAATAAATCAATTATTTCTTACACTTTCTATTGTTTTATATATATATGTATATAAAATCCCTAAAACCTTTAACGGTAACTCCTCATGGTCCATAGGCTCCCTGGGGTAAAACTTGGGGTTAAACCACGATTCTGCAAGGGAGCAGACATCTATGATGAAAGCAACATGTGACAAAGAACAAAGTATGTTTTGATTCCAACTTTTCTTGTAATTATTATTTCAAAGTGCCTTTAGCATGATTTCATCCCTGTATCAGTATGATAAAATACATGCTGCAAAGTACACCAATCATGCAATTAGCAGCATATTATTCAACATTATTTACCTGCAACTTTAAATTGTTTCAGAGAAGACAAATATCTGTGTATCTTCCTTCCCAGACCTTATTCTCTGCCTGTTTCCACAACAGGAATGGTGCAAGAGGCACAGAGTGTCCCCACTCCATCATCAAATGTGAAGTTGTGTTCTGCAAAGGTTGCCAAGACCTCATTGCTCTGATTTTAAAGGAGTGCACCTAACCCCGTTACATTAAGAGACACAGAGCTAGATACTAGAGTGAAATAATCATATAACGTTGACTCATCCCATGGAGCGGCAGTAAAATCCCCCAAATAGGATAGGCGTGTCTGTGTAGCATTACAGATTAGCCAACACTAGTCACTGTTATGATAATAACTCAGCCATAATATCCAAGATTTGATGTTATTAGAATATTCAGCATACATCTCTCCATGAGCAAATATAATAAAGCTAATGTAATATCAGGGATGCAAAAGGATAAAAGACTTTAATCACTTTATAACAATTACAGGGAGCAAGATCCGTGGATGTATACTTCCCTGAAGCACAATGGTTTGACTACTATACCGTATGTATTTTTAAGATTCAGTTTCTTACCTTTTTTACATTATTTTAAATGGTATGATTCCAGCAGAATAACTTTTAGCCATGTTCAGCAGTATTTTTACCTCAGCATCTGTGTTTTAGCAAACTAGAGCACAAAAACTCTGCACCAGGCTATCTGGGAGAGTAAATTGCAGAGTTTTCAGTAGCATTTCATTTTCTATTTTTAGACTGTAAAGCTCTAAGACAGAGAATTGAATTTTCAGGAGCAGTCTAGAAATTCATGAAACTGTCAAGATTTCTTCCTCCCGCCCTGCGTGTTTTCTTGCACCGATACACTTCCCTGCACAGAAACAGAGACAGAACCTGAGTCCCGCTCCTGAGAACACGCTGTAAACCATTTTGTACATGCAATTTTGCATATGCATCATTTTTGACAGAAGGCATATTTAGAGAGCAGGGTGAGGCTGCCCTCGGAAAGGTACTTCCCAGAGATGCAGAGCAATCTGCTCTGTGGCAAATACCAGCCTCTCCTAGTTGGAGGCACTACAGGTTTTGACCTTTTGGGCACCATCCCCAGCACTGCATTTCCAAAAGTGCTCACTTTCAACCTAACTACGCTCTGCTGCAATCTGCAGGATAAGACCAGTGTTGACTTCAGAAGGAGCAGTTAGGCTGACGCTAAAAGCTTTCGGAAATGTGAGCTTAGGAGCGTCAGGCTGTTGTTAACTACGCTGGTGGAGGAGTGGGCAGGACAGAAATGCTCTCAGAGGAAATTAAGACTTATTTTCAAAGAAGCTTGGTCATTTTCAGCACTCGGCTGGTATCCTCAGATGGATGTTCATCCAGCCCTTTCCCTTTTCTCTTTGCCTAAGACTGTGATACTGCAAGGTTGAGTATTTCATTCAGCTCTTCTTATTGTGGTTCCCCCTGAGCACCCTTTGCTGATCTGAGTGTGGGATCAGCAGGCCCATGTCCCCTGCCCTGCCTATGGGACATGTCCACAGCACTGGCCAAGCTCAGCTCCCAGCATTTGGTAGGTACTTGCCATACACATGCTGCTTATCCGAAACTAAGGCTGGGTACTCACCATAAGTTGTAGTTGCCATTTACAGCCAACAAGAGCAAAGACTTCCTGTTACCTGCTCTGCATGTAAGCTATGCCTACATCTGGTGCTGAGGCCATAAACCAGGAAGGAATGATGCAGAGAACTTAATGCTGGTTGTCTACACACAGAAGAATTTCCCTCACCAAACGCTATAATTACTTTTTGAAAGGGAAAGATTTATCCTTAAAAGAGAAGAAAATCTACAGTTTACATTCCCAAATGATTATGAATCACATACCTTAAACTGAAATGTGACAGGCTTCATATGCATAAAAAGAGGAAGCAAAAGTTTCTTTTGCTTTTTGCTCAGTGTCTTGAGGATGGTTGGGTTTTTTTCACAGCATATGGAATAATGATACCATTTTTAAAGCTGATTTGCTGTCTTTCATTCATGATGCTTCCATCTCATGCATATGCATAGCTGCAAGGGCTAGATCCTCTTTTATGTTAAAAAGGAACTGGAATAAAACCCCTGAAATCTGCTTTTTTTTCCTTTGTATTTTCACTGATGTAACTGAGATGAAAATGTACCCCTTTCTCTGTTTTTCAGTGGTTTATGGCCACAATGTACAGCGCCCAGATTTGCATTTCTGTAACTGCATTTATTTTTGTGGTAGGGTCATAAACTGCCAAGTACCTGGAACAAGAACTATGCTACTGTGCCTGCCCCATTGAGCAAGATCCCTCTCTTTATCCGTGGAGGCTACATTCTGCCTGAACAGGCACCAGCCACAACCACGACTAAGAGGTAACGTCATCTGTGTCTGTCACCAAATGACCAGGGTGCAGGTCAGACCCACAGACACCCAAAAAAGCAATCAAAAAAAGTGCAGAAGACAGGCTATCTGCAGCTCCCAGCTGCACCCCAGGTGTCAAGCACAGTATTTTTATCCCACTATTCACTCCATTGCATTAGGCTAAGTCATCCCAGAGAAGACCGACATCCCCATTTGCCCAGCTGAAACCTACTCCTGGCTAAGTGGTTATGTGCAGAAAAGCTTTTTCACCTCTTACTGCCATGCCAACTTGCTGTCAGTCAATCAAAGTAAACACATGCAACGGGGAAATGCAGAATTCTTCTTGGATGAATTTATCAAATGCCATGGACAAGGTGGAGAAACTCAAATCTCTTTAAGGAACTTAATTTCCCCTTGCCAATGGGTAATATACTGGTCTCAGGTTTGAACCATGCTCAGAAGCAAATGTGGGTAGGGAAGGATGGGAACAGCACTGTGCAGCAGCCAGTCCAACCATAGTGAGGTAGCACTGGTGACCAATTGCATCCCAGACTGCCCAGTTATCATACTTTGAGGCCACTAAAGGGGAAACTTGTCCATATGAGCACTCAAAAGGTGGGAATTTTACACTTCTGTGAGACAAGGCAAGCCAAATTTCCACCCTCGTTTCAGGAGCCCATTTGGTGACCATGACTGTCATCCTCCTGTCGTGGCCTTTTTTGTAACTGTAAAATTGGAGTTAACTGTGCTCTGAGGTATTTGTTAAATAACTTGGAATGGACAGTGCCCACAAGTGTGTGCTGACTCTTCTCAATGTGTTCGTCAACAGCCGCCTGAACCCATTTGGGCTCATTATTGCTCTGGATGAACAAGGAAAAGCTTCTGGGTCTCTCTTCTGGGATGATGGTGATTCAATTGGTAAGCCTGGTCCCCCAGTGTGAGGTGGGGGGGGGTATGTGTCTGCATGCAAGGCTGCCTTTTCAGCAGTGTAATGGCACTGACTCCTGCTAGAAATAGGTGGAGAATTGACCCTAAATTGAAGGTTACAGAGGTGAAAAGCAGATTGCTCTTCAAGTCAGTGTTTTGATATGAGAAAGATGTGACACTGGGGACAGCTGGTCTGCCAGAGAGGGTAATCACCCCTGTTGTGTTCCTCTAAAATCACCCTACGAAAACTAGAGGAAGAGTTTAAACAGCCCACAAATCATCTTAGTCTGACATTAGCCACTCACTACAATTAATGTGATCTGCTTATGGATTTTGATACCAATCCTTCTTCCTCTGTGTTTTGACAGATACTATTGAAAAGGAGAACTACTTCTTGGCTAAATATACGTACAGCAAAGTAAGTAGCAACATTCTAAGTACCTACATACATACACTGTATGTATTATAGCTGTATTTTAGTGTAGCCATTGTATGCTGCTGATGTCTAATTTCTCTATGGAAAGCTTTTTTCTTATAAGCTCAGCCTTTAAACCTTGTAAACTACCTAATGTTTTCATTTACAGACAACTACAGAATAATTCAAATATGATACTGCAGTTTTGTGTTTCGTTCATTAAGTACCATAGTGACACATCATTAATGTTCCTGCAGTGATGTGAATCTGAAAAACCACTTTTTCACTCAGATTTTCTTTTATCTGAATCGCAGCTTCTGGGGAAGAAGGGGCCATTTTCCTTGTCTCCCTCCTGTGATCACTTGTGGTCTGAGAAGGCTATGTTCCTCACATCAAGATATCCCAGCAATTTTTTAGCTTTGATCCCTTGAAGTTTTTATTCTGTGGCCCAGAGAATTACGTAGTCTCAATTCTTTAGCTTGCGTTTCCTTGTCTGGCAGCACAGAGATTGCTCCCATAGTTGGTCTCCCATGGAGCAATTCAGCATGCTACTGGCAACCCACCGTGCTGATCAGATGCTCCACACAGCACAGGACTATATTAGCTCAGGGTCAGTGCACTAATGCCTTTCACACAGTGCTCACTTCTGTGCAGACCTGTCCTGAGAAAGCTCAACAGAAAAACCCAACAGTCTAGGCTTCAATTGAGAAAAATACTATATAAAATAAATCTGCTATAACCTCAGTAAGTGTATGAGAGTAATTTGGGGGAGTTACTGCAGAAAACCTTAACCTACTTCAATAATGTATACACATCATATTTTGTCTACAATTTTAGCATTTGGTAAGAAATGGCATATTGTATGTAGACTGTGGAATGGTAGAGAGCCGGCTGAACATGAACCAGCTTGTGCCCAGTCGGCCAAGAAGGCCAGTGGCATCCTGGCCTGTATCAGCAATAGTGTGGCCAGCAGAGCCAGGGCAGTGATCATCCCCCTGTACTGAGCATTGGTGAGGCCACACCTTGAATCCTGTGTTCACTTCTGGGCTCCTCACTACAAGACAGACATAGAGGTGCTGGAGCAGGTCCAGAGGAGGGCAACGAAGCTGGTGAAGGGTCTGAAACACAAGTGTGATGAGGAACGGCTGAGGGAACTGGGGTTGTTTAGTCTGGAGAAGAGAAGGCTCAGGGGGGACCTTATTGCTCCCTATGACTCCCTGAAAGGAGACTGTGGTGAGGTGGGGTCAGTCTCTTCTTCCAAGGAACAAGTGATAGGACAAGATGAAATGGTCTCTGGTTGCACCAGGGGAAGTTTAGGTTGGGTATTAGGAATAGTTTCTTCATTGAAAGGGTTGTCAAGCACTGGCACGAGCTGCCCAGGGAAGTGGGTCAGTCACCATCCCTGGAGGTATTTAAAAGAAGGGTAGATGTGGTGCTTAACGACGTGGTTTAGTGCTGGACTTGGCAGTGACTTGTTAACGGCTGGACTTAATGACCTTAAAGGTGTTTTCCAACCTAAATGATTGTATGGTTTTCAAGCTGTGTATTCCTAAAAGCCCCAAAGTAATCTACAGAAAAAAAAAATATCAAAAGGATAATATCATGTTAACCTCTATTGTGATACTGCTCTTAGAATTTATGTCTTCAAGGAGCAAGAGAAAGCCGGGGTAAGATGATGGGTTTTATTACGTAGTCTTGTGTATTTGTGAGATATTTTCCTGGAACTAATATCATACATCTAGACTTTAAATTTAATTTTTAATTTATTTTCTTCTTGATTTACCAAGAAAAAAGAATTCTTCTTCAAAAAAGGATATTTCAATAGCAAAAAATGAAGAAAAATAACTTCGGCTTTCTGTAGTCTGTGTATAGTAATTTATTCTAGGAAGGCTACAGAAAAACAATATCCAGTTTTATATTAAATTCTGATCTGTGCAAATTAGATTGTTGATCCAGTGGCAGTTCCATTTCTCATTGCTCATATTTGACTTCTGCCTGAAAATCCATGACTAAAGTCCCTATCTGCATTCCAATAATCTGTAATGTCAATTTTTTATTATGTGTTTATAAAGAAAACAATCTATCTCAAATTGCAAATTGTAAAGGTATGAGAAATGTATGAAAGTCTTGGTATTTGTGGCACATTTCTATATTCTTATAAACTGTGGATGAATAATCACACCTAGTTTTAGGAGAATAGCCACGTTTTGTTCTGTAAGAGATTCACTGGTAAGGCTGGACATCACAGCATTTGCTCTGAACCCAGCACAGAGTAAATGCAAGTAACGGCTGCAGGATTAGACCCTCTCATTTATATTTTCATTTAAGCAACCCAGAAGTAGAAAGAAGAATCCAAGACTAGTGCAGGCACTTAAGCCTCAGGAACAATTCAAGCTGCCTGCTCTCTGGTACTGTTTCTCTGAGGTTGGTAATCTAATTCACTTGACACCTCCATGCATAATGGGTAAGTGACCTAAGTCAAAGTGCCCCAAGTCAACGTGCCCCATGTATTAAGCCTAGAATGTAGAAAAATACATCACCTAGATGTATAAAGATCTGCTGTACTTCAGGGATGAGCAGGGAAAGCAAGGAACTCTGCCTCCATCCCCAGAGGTGGCAGATAAGACAGATATGCTCAAACTGTACCAAGTGAGTCCAAACCACACCAAAGGGATGGTGACAAGAAGACTTGCTTGCCCAAGGAAATGTGAGCTTCAAAAAGGATACACTAGCCACTAGGTAACTAAATAGCCCAACACAAGTTCCTCCTAAAACTGGTCCAGTTTTAAGGGGCAAAATGGGGCAGGGGGAAAGATAAAGTTTGTAGGACCAGAGCACGACAGTAGGAAAGAAAAGCCATGATTCTGCTGCTCACAGGTGCAGGAGGAAGCCCTGGCTTCTGGTCTTGGATACAGGACTTCCTTTTGCTTTGCATTTATGGTGCTTTGAGTAATAACTGTAAGCTCCCTCTCTCTGCTGTGAACTCAGGACCTTCCTGGGCAATTGCTTTACCACAAGATGCTTGGGATGGAGGGAGTCACTCATTCCCCTGGACCACTACCTCTCTGTCTCCCCAAGACCTTCAGTTCCAGACCTTGGTCTAAAGGACAGCGGTGTCTACTGCAGACCGGGCTCAGGGACTCAGAGCTTGAGTGCGACCTTATTTATTAATACAGTTGTACTCACTGAGTTCAGCATCATACTGACCTTACTGGGTCTATGTGACCACCTTGAGCTAGCTCTCGTGCTTAGACACACCTGAGACAGCAGTAAATCACCACAGGAGGTGGCGTCTCTCTACTGAACCTCCCTCTATGCTGGGACTCTTCCAATGGGAAGAAGACATCACATATAAGTACCCTAAAAAATTCACCAGAAGCTTTTGAAGGCCCCTCCCCATTTGCTCTATAATCCCTTATTAAATCAGTGTGCTGGGGATTAGCACTAATTTTTAGTGTGAATACCTGCAATAAGCAAAGCACAGTCCTAAGTTACAAATACTGTGATCCAGCTTCTGCTCCTCTTCACTATGCACCATTGAAATAACAGAAGCTAATTTATGCAAAAGGTTTCATCATGGGTTTGTCCTTGGCATATTTTTAAAGTCATGATTGCATAGCAATTCATCATTTCCTGAACAGTGTAATTCATCTTTATTTCCCTAACAACTTTGATGACATAACAAATGCAATGATTCCTCTTCACTGCTTGTATGGGAAATTACTGTCACTGGTGATCTGAATGAATTTGTTTAATGACTTTGTATGTCCTCTTGGTACATCCCTAAATATGGGATATATAGTAGATAAGAAGTACAACAAACAAAGCTCTGTGGACACACGGTGTTTCTTCAGCATCCTTAAAGCTGAATATACATAAGAGATCTCTTACATGAGCTGCGGAGATGTGGGACATAAAACAGGGGCAAAATATCTAGCAGCTGATGTTTGTGGAAGATGCTAGCATCTTAAAGCAGTTGTGGATGTTAATTAAATCTGCCTTAAGGTCACCTGTTGAATCTTCCTATCTGGTTTTTGGCTTTGCATATGCCGCTGTACCCTGTGAATGGGTACAAGAACCAAATTTGCATTGATTACAAGTAGAAAAACATGTCCAAGATGACTGCAAATGAATGCTGTAAATGCTATTTTCTTACTGTGTTAGTTTAGAATCATACATGACGTTTCTTATGTGAAAATTAATGTGACTTGTTTTTCCTTTACAATCTCAGTCACTGATGTCTACATTGGAAGACATTCTGTATGTTCATTGACAACGATGCAACAGAATGCAGTAAGTCACCTCTAAAGAGCTGTTGTGGTCCTGAAATTTTCTCTGTGTCTTTTTCCAGGGACACCTGAAGACAGAAATACTTAAAAATGGATACAGAGGGGCTGACTCTCTGGAGTTCAAAAGAATTACAATCCTTGGCCTGAAACGGAGACCTTACGTTGTTGCTCTCGATGGAAGAGCCATCCGCGGATATTCTTCCTCTTATGAGCTGAGTGGGGTAAGAGCTGCACTGAGCAGTTATGAAAAACCTTAGACAAAAGTCAGTGAATAACAGTAGCAGTTTCTCATCCACACCCCTTTACATCTCTAAGTATGACCAGACACCATTTTTTGATACAACAGTCTGAGTTTTAGGGAGGGGATTGAGGGGGAAAGCAAAAGCAAGAAATGTTTCAGGAAACTTTGATCTTTGCTGTTTTGCTATTACACATACTATTGAACAATGTAATATACATACTTGTATTGTAATACACATACTTGTATTGTAATGCACACACTTCTGCTATCACACAAGTCTCTTTTACTTAATGTCTGCTGCTTGCACAAAGCTTGAAAAGAAGATACAGATCTGTAAACTCAGAAGAATGTTAGCAGTTTCATGGGTGTTATTATTCTGATAAATAAGTAAACTTGTCAAAGCTGTTTATCTGCTGCTGACAAGAGGTGGTGGACATCTTTTCTCACCATTACTTAGTGTCCAAAAATGATTATAGCATAGCTGGATCCAATGAGTGTCTCCCTATGTTCAGAGGAGGAAAGGGAAAATCTCTGCTATACCTCTGCGTTCCTAAGGAAACTATCACTACAGTGAGACAACAGTTTAAGTTTGAGCATGTTAAAGTGCCCAACCTCAGTGTCACAGATTAAAATTCATGACTTGTTGGTGCAGTGCTCCTCTAGTACCAACAAGGAGACAGCCCAGAGGGCGCAGACAGAGGGGACAGACTGAACAACCCTAATAAACAGCTGCAACTGCCTCTGTGGTCCTAGTTTCCTTTCCATGGGAACACAGACAAAAGGGGGAACACAGACAAAAAGAGCAACACAAAGTAAACTTCCTTTGCTCTGGTCACTTGTCCCATATCTGCCACCAGCAACCAAGCTGAAGTGGGTCATGAACACTTTGTGTGAGATGTAGTCATTATTTCCCAGCACTAATCTGCATCTAGGGAGCGCCCAGTACTAACACTGTAAGACGCCAGTAATTTATCGTTCAATCAATGACACCTGAGGCAACAAGCAATGGATGTCACATCTTATGTTACTCTACCCACTTGGCTCAATGATTGCAGTTTATTTGTAACCAAAGTGTTGATCCCTGTCATACGCACCTGGTTCCAACATTTGTTTTATTGAAGGAATCTGTAAGGGAATAAAATTGCTGAGAATAAATTTCTGCCTTGGAGAATCGTAAAAAACCTCACTTTCAGAGGCGATGTCATAAATGAGTGTAATCAGTATTGCCTCAAGGGAAGAAATTGTTTAACAGACAAACTGCCTTTAAGCAAGTCGAAAGCAATGTAAATGTGGCAGGGTAAAGAAAACACTCCATTGAGATGTGCTTAAAGGCACCAATCACAGATATGCAGAAGATAACTGCATACTAACAGCATCACATAAAAAGATGAGAAAAGACTAAAATGCTTGTCACAGAAGTATCATTTAAAATTCTATTTAAGTGCAAAAGACAATCTATCTCAGTGGCTTAAGAACTACTTCAAATAGCAGCAAAAAAAAAAAAACCACCCAAGTGGCTCTAGAAAGGCAAGTCCAAAACTGCATAAAAATTACATTATTTAAACCAGTTAAATGTATTCCTTTCACAATTCAGTCAAACCTCTCCCACCATCTCTGTACAGATATTGTAATGCCATTACGTACAATCCTCTCATGTTTGATTCTCTATTAAAAAAAGTACTAGCATCTTGGGTTTAGATCTCAAAAACTTACAGTCCATGTAATTAAAAACCCAACAAAATCTAAAGGACAAACTTGCCACTTTCTCATGGGCTTAATGAGATTACATACTGTATAATAGCTTAACAAGCACAAAGACTGTACTGTTCGAAGGGATAGAGCAGAAAGTAATATCTACCATATTTTCCTTTGCAGAAAGCAAATTTGCCTAAAAGCAGTGCTTAAGTGCATAATTGAGCCACAGTTATTTGTATATAAATGGAAGCAGTTTGCTTAGTAAGAAGCCACTTCTTTCTCTCTGATTCATGCAGTGCTACTCTGATCTGACATTTGTAATATCGCAGAATCTTCCTATTATTAGGAGTCTCTTGTCTACCTCCCCCCTCCCAGAGTACTGTACTCTGAGAGCCACAGGAATTGTATTTCAACAGCAGCTGGGATGTTGGAAGGTCATTTCTGTTGGCCAGGCTTGGGCTGACACCAAAGTGACCCAGGCATAGGAAGGTTCCTGTTTTACTCCCATGTGCATCTTCTGCTGGGAAGTGCAGGGAGATGCCCAGTGTTCATAGTTCCCAATGTCTGTGCAGTAGTGCAGTCTGAAGTGGCCTTTCTGGCTGCCTGGTGCTTCTGGGTTAGTGTTTGGATGGGGTTGCAGTATTTTTGTCTGAATCCAGCCCTCTATTTGAATAAAAGGCTAATTATTCAAGAAGTGGAATTCCTACTTCCCAAGTAGAGGTAAAGAAGTGTTTCTGATGAAAGATGAAAATATTGCATACCTTGAAGAAGTGATCTAAGCATAAACTGTTAGAGTGATTTTAACATGAATTTGTGGGTGGGCAAAGAAATAGCTAAGAGATGTCAATGGATATCATGCATTTTAAGAGGCTATTAATTCTGAAAACTAAAGCTAAAACTGGTGAAGTACAGAAAATTGAAATTATGCGAGTAGCATAAAATACATCAAATTCAACATTTAAAAGAGAGAGAGAAGGACAGGTATTGTATTTATAATTTCATATTTAATTCATGTTATTAATTAGTTTTAAAGTATTCCTGAATTTCTAAAAGGATGTTGAATTAGATACAGCAGTAGAAAGATGCATACTGCCACCACGTCAGTCTTGCCTAGCAGCAGAGGTAAAGGGAATCATGAAGGTCTGAGATCAAGTTTCTCTTTCTTATTCTCTGTTTTGAGCTGGTCTTTTTTTAAGTTAACATAACATTGTTCACTATTTTTGTGTCTTTTTTTTTTTTCACAGAAACTCACTTTATCGATTTCTGCCCCACTTACTCAGGAACTCAACCTCATGATTTACTAGAATGGTCAGAAAACACTGATTATGTCCTTTAGCATCCTTGGCTCTCAGATATTGTTCTTACTTTGATTTTAATGTAAAAAACCATATTTAGCCATTGAAACATTACTCGTGCACCTGATGACTGATCTTTTCCTATGTACTATTTGTAAATCAGTGATCTTCAAATAAAATTTTCAATAGTAGCTAATGAATATTAATATAAACTGATGTGTGTTCAAAATAGCATAGAAGAAATCATCCTGAATGTTCTCTCTCACTGCAGATAATGTTTGGAAATACATTCAACAGGACCATATTCTGGATGACATACACTGGGTTTTGTAGTGTTGCGGGGTCTCTTTTCAAACCTATGGTGGCAAAACAATAAGGCACAACCAGACAGTCAGCTTAATTCACATAGCCCTGTAGAGGGGGAGGCAATGCGTGTGTGTCAGGAGAATGAATGCATGGGAAACACAGCTAATCAAAGGTTGGGGATATCTACCTCAGCTATTTCTGGCTGCAGAATGATCTCCCAAGAACACAAGCAACTGCAGCCTGCAGAAATGGCTCTCAGGAGTCACTGTTATTTTAATAACATAATACATAAGGAGCCATTAAGACAATACATAATACATGTATATGATAAATACTAATAAAATGTGATAAATATGAATAGAATATTGTATGAGATCTGTAAAGAAGTGATACAAATCAGGGAATAGTACCAGACTACAAAATCTACAACTGTCGAGATCACTCACTTTTTTCTCCTTTTCCATGCTCCTGAACTGCAATAAACGCAGCCTGGGCACGTCCTGGGATCCAATGATCATAGAGAGAATTTGTTGAAAACTTGTGGGATTGCTTTCAAGAATCTGGTTCTTTCTGGAGACTGTTCCCAGTGTTAGAGTAGCATGTTAGATGGCAACAAAGATGTACCTGCTCTCAGTTTTCCCCCAAAGCGAGTATGTTTGCTCCTCACCAAGGCAAAAGAGCAAAGAGAGACAAATCTGAGCACCATGTCAGAGAAAACAAGTTTCTAAACACGCTGATTGGGAGCGGGGGATGTGATGTTTTGGTTTGTCTCGGGGGAGGGATGGGTTTTTTGGTGCACAGGGTTTGTCTCCAATCTGCCTCCCAGGGTGGGTAAAAGTGGGAGTGGAGATGAGAAGGGAGGTGGTAAATTTTTCTGACAAACGGTAAAAGAGCAGACTGGTGTGGAAGTCAGAGCACAGATGTGGCTGGAGTGCAGGGGAGGTGTCGCCTTCATAAAGAGCCCTTGGCTGGATAACCGTGTGGAGCCAGGCAGTGCTCACTGGTTTTCTGTGAAATCAGTGACTAACCTAGCAATTTCATATATAGTTTAATACAATAAGAGCAGAAAAATACCCTCCTACTGGAATCAATATGCTATTCTGGCTTGTATTACAAGCTGCTTTTGTTCCTTTCCTGTTATCTTGCTCCTTGTAGCTTCAGTGAACACAACAGGAAATCGCTAGTCAGTAATATGTCTGCCTTGGGCTCTGATTTCACATGTCTACTGCATGCTTGGCATTTGTATTAGGGACATCAAAGAAAAATGGAGTTTACATGTGTGTGTATCTGGTTATTTATCCTCTCTGAGCATATCCATCTCTGAACTGTATATGTAATTTTAGACCCTTTACCCTATTTTGAAGGTCTGGTTCCACCACAACAATTTCTTTTTTTTTGTTTTTGAGAAAAGGATACACGCTTCAACAAAAAATACAGAACGTGTGTTACAGGTGATAGGAGCTGCATCCAAGAATCTACAGCCAAATATTTTACTGTCTTTTTAGATTAGATTAGGTTAAACATGAACTTTGCCAAGTGTTGCCATGGATTAAATTTATTGGAGATAGAGATCCTCAGTAAAGAGAGAACTCCTCAGGCTCTGTCCATAGTCAGCTGCTTTCTTCAGCCTGCCTTTGTTAGCCATAAAATGAGCCCTTCGGAACCTGAAGGAGTTGAAATGTGAAGGGAAAAGTCTAACTTTGCATTTCAAAACCCCATCAACCCGGGCATCATCGGCCATTTCCGGCCCTTTGCTGAGGTGACTGTCTCGAGAGGAGGTGCCTGCAGCGCCTGATCGGGGGGAGGCCCTGCGTCCAGGAGCTTCAACTCCGAGCAGCAACAGGCACCGAGGGAGCCTCAAGTCCTCGACAGCACTTGCCCAGGAGCCGGCAGCTCAGCTGATGTGAGCAGCTGACTCTGAGAGGGCGGCGCCAGGAGGAGCGGCACCAGCCCTGACTGGGTAAAAACCTGCCCCAGGGAGCGGCGAACAGGGCGGGTTTGAGGGAGTTTGCACGGCAGTTCGCGCGGGCAGGCGAGCGGGATGGTGAGCACTCGCCCTATGACCAGGGCTCAGTCTGGGAGCTCTGCTCTGGCTGCCCCGGCAGTGGCCAGTGTAGGCATCCAGACAGAGATGATGAGAGGGGAGGCTGCAGTGCAGAGCTCGGGTGTAGAGAGCGCCTGCACTGCTCTCCTGAGAGGAGGGTGCACTCTGTGCTCCCTGGTGGAGGTTCTCCTGCAGCAGGGGCTGAGCCGCCGGACGCTGTTACTAGGCTGAAAGGTGTCAGGGAAGATGAGGGGAAGCAGCACTGCTTGCTCCAGGACCAGACTGTGCAGGGGCCTCAAGCGTCCACTGTCGCTCATGCAGGAAAGGAGGCCGCTAACCCAGGAAGCTGGGAAACAGTAACAGAAAAAAAACAACAAGAAAAGGAGGAAGAGGACAATTAAAAGCAAGGGGCTTCCTCCTGAATCTGTTGTCCCCACCCAGAACCGCTTTGCTGTCCTGCAGGGGGCTGATGAAGAACCACACTCCCACCAGGAACAACCGGCTGATGCACTGGTAAAGAAGCTCACTACTGGTGCTGCCAGGAAAAAGCGGCGGGCTGTAATAGTAGGGGACTCTACTCTGAAAGGAGCAGAGGCACCCATCTGTCGGCCTGACCCAGGCTCAAGGGAGGTGTGTTGCCTACCAGGGGCTCAGATCAGGGATGTTGCAGAGAAGCTGCCTGCTCTAGTCAGTCCCACTGACTATTATCCACTTCTAGTGATCCATGTGGGTGCCACTGATATAGAAAGCAGTAGCCTGGAGAACATAAAGAAGGACTACAGAGCTCTGGGAGAGGTGGTTAGGGGCTCTGGAGAGCAGATTGTCTTTTTGTCAATTCTCCAGGATACAGGGCAGGACCTCAAAAAGGCTAGGAGGATTGGCCAGGTTAATAAATGGTTAGAAGGGTGGTGCTATAGTCAGGGGGTTGGGTACCTTGAACATGGGACTCAATTTAGTAGGCCAGGTCTACGGGGCTGGTGGAGCTGGTCTGACAAAGAAAGGGAAGAGTGGATTTGGGAGGAGGCTTGCCAGACTGGTCAAGGATGCTTTAAACTAGATGTGTTGGGGGAGAGGAGCATCATTTCATCCCAACACACCCAGTCACTTGCCAGCACCTATAGTAAACGTTCAGAGCAATGTAGAGATATTGCAGCTGCTCCAGCCAATGAGCCAGCTTGAGTTGGAGCTCGGCTCAGATGCTTCTATACAAATGCCCATAGCATGGGGAACAAACAAGAGGAATTAGAGATGTGTGCATGTCTACGGGGGTATGATATCATAGACATCACAGAAACATGGTGGGATGGCCCCTATGACTGGTGTGTTGGAATGTTACAGGCTCTTCAGGAAAGACAGGCCTGGTAGGCGGGGAGGGGGAGTTGCTATTTATGTTAGGGATAGGCTGGAGAGTATGAAACCTGTCTGGGGACAGTGAGCAATTGACAAAGACTTTGTGGGTCAGGGTTAAAGGGAGAACAGCGATGGGAGACATCATTGTGGGGATCTGTTACAGACCGCCTGACCAAGAGGACTCGGTGGATGAAGCACTCTATAGACAGATAGGAACAGCCTCACGCTCGCAGGCCCTTGTCCTCAAGGGGGACTTCAACCACCCTGATATCTGTTGGAGGGACGGCACGGCCCGGCACAAGCAATCCAGGAAATTCCTCGATTGTGTGGAAGACAACTTCCTTCTGCAAGTAATAGAGGAGCTGACAAGGAGAGGTGCCATGCTTGACCTCGTCCTCACCAACAGGGAAGGGCTGGTTGGAAACGTGATGCTCCAGGGCAGCCTTGATTGCAGCGATCATGAGATGGTCGAATTCGAGATCCTCAGGACAGGGAGAAGAGCGTGCAGGAAGCTCCCTGCCCTGGACTTCAAGAGAGCAGACTTTGGCCTCTTCAGGAACCTGCTCAGTAAGGTTCCATGGGATATATATAGTCCTAGAGGGCAGGGGGGCCCAAGGCTGTTGGTTGATATTCAAGGATCACCTGCTGCAAGCTCAGGAGCAATACATCCCTACTAGAAGTAAGTGCTGCAGGAGGGCCAGGAGACCTCCTTGGATGGATAAGGAGCTGCTGAGGAAAATTAGAAGGAAAAAAGAGGCTTATAAAAGGTGGAAGCAACGACAGGTGACCTGGGAAGAATACAGGGATATTGTCCGGGAAGCTAGGGACCAGGTTAGGAAAGCTAAGGCCCACTAAGAATTAAATTTGGCTAGGGATGTGAAAGATAACAGGAAGGGATTCTATAGGTACATTGCAAATAAAAGGCAGACTAGGGACAACATGGGCCCCGTCCAGAAGCTATCGGGAGAACTGGCTACCCTGGATTTGGAGAAGGCTGAGGTTCTTAACGACTTCTTTGCCTCAGTCTTCACCAGCAAATGCTCTGACCACACCACCCAAGTCTGGGAAGGCAGATGCAGAGACAGTGAGAATGAAGACCCTGGGCCCACTGCAGGAGAGGATCTGATTCGAGATCATCCTAGAAACCTGAACATACACAAGTCCATGGGACCTGATGAAATCCATCCGTGGGTCCTGAAGGAGCTGGCAAATGAAGTTGCTAAGCCACTGTCCGTCATATTTGAAAAATCCTGGCAGTCAGGTGAAGTTCCTGACGACTGGAAAAAGGGATATATAACCCCCATTTTCAAGAAGGGGAAAATGGATGACCCAGGGAACTACAGACCAGTCAGCCTCACCTCTGTGCCTGGCAAAATCTTGGAGCGGATTCTCCTGGAAGGCATGCTGAGGCACATGAAAAACAACAAGGTGCTTGGTGACAGCCAGCATGGCTTCACTAAGGGGAAATCCTGCCTGACCAATGTGGTGGCCTTCTATGATGGGGCTTTGGAACTGATGGACAGGGGTAGAGCAGTTGATGTCATCTACCTGGGCTTGTGCAAAGCGTTCGACACTGTCACACATGACATCCTTGTCTCTAAGTTGGAGAGACATCAATTTGATAGGTGGACCACTCAGTGGACAAAGAACTGGCTGGATGGCCGCACGCAAAGAGTTGTGGTCAATGGCTCAATGTCCAGCTGGAGACCAGTAACGAGTGGTGTCCCTCAGGGGTCGGTGTTGGGACCAGTCTTGTTCAACATCTTTGTCAGTGACATCAACAGTGGGATTGAGTGCGCCCTCAGCAAGTTTGCCGATGACACCAAGCTGTGTGGTTCGGTTGATACGCTGGAGGGAAGGAATGCCATCCAGAGGGACCTTGACACGCTTGTGAGGTGGGCTGATACCAACCTGATGAAGTTTAACCATGCCAAGTGCAAGGTCCTACACCTGGGTGGGAGCAATCCCAGGCAAAGCTCCAGGTTGGGCAGAGAAGAGATTCAGAGCAGCCCTGAGGAGAAGGACTTGGGGGTGTTGGTCAATGAGAAAATGAACATGAGCCGGCAGTGTGTGCTTGCAGCCCAGAAAGCCAACTGTATCCTGGGCTGCATCAAAAGGAGCATGACCAGCAGGTTGAGGGAGGTGATCCTGCCCCTCTCCTCTGCTCTTGTGAGACCTCACTTGGAGTATTGTGTGCAGTTCTGGTGTCCTCAACATAACAAGGACATGGAACTGTTGGAACAAGTGCAGAGGAGGAACACGAGGATGATCAGAGGACTGGAGCACCTCCCGTATGAAGATAGGCTGAGAAAGTTGGGGCTGTTCAGCCTGGAGAAGAGAAGGCTGCATGGAGACCTCATAGCAGCCTTCCAGTATCTGAAGGGGGCCTAGAGGGATGCTGGGGAGGGACTCTTCATGAGGAACTGTAATGAGAGGACAAGGGGTAATGAGTTCAAACTTGAACAGGGGAAGTTTAGATTGGATATGAGGAAGAAATTCTTTACTGTAAGGGTGGTGAGGCACTGGAATGGGTTGCCCAGGGAAGTTGTGAATGCTCCATCGCTGGCGGTGTTCAAGGCCAGGTTGGACAGAGCCTTGGGTGACATGGTTTAGTGGGAGGTGTCCCTGCCCATGGCAGGGGGGTTGGAACTAGATGATGTTAAGGTCCTTTCCAACCCTAACTATTCTATGCTTCTATTTTTTAATTCTAGGTTCCTGCCTGAAAAAGCCGTGAAGGGAACACAGAAAAATCACCAGCCAATGTACACTGACCACTAAGAATATGCCATTAGGCTTCACTTCTACAGAGAAAGAAAAAGTAAATATTCTCCATGCTAGTCCATGTACACTTCATTTCTTTTTTTCATCTACAGTGGGTAATTTTAGGTTTAATCTCAAAGGATCCTGCTGCACGTTGTGAAATGCTCATGCTGGATTTGTATAACATGAAAAGATGGTGGTAGCCTGAACCAGTTACCCTGAGAGAACTGAAGTAGCACAAATCACATGAAAAGGACATGCACAGAGGGTTCTGCCATGCTCAGTAAGCTGGACACAAACCCTATCTTTTGCTATGGCCAAATGTATTATTTTATGTCTTGAAACAAAGAATGGGCAAAAGAAGATGTGAGACTGCTAGAGCAAGGAGAAACTAGAGGAGATTTGGGATCTTGTTGGACAACCACCTGGGCATGAGTTCCATGTGAAAGATTTAATCAAGAAGGAGGTAGAGCAACTACAGATATATAGACAATTGAAGGCAAAGATGTTATAATTACTCTGTTTGATATACTGGTACCTGCCTGCTGGAACACTGTCCCATTCTGGTGTCAGAAATTTGTGGAATACACTGAAAAAATAAGCTTGCTACAAAGAAAAGGACTAGAAAAACACATCTTCCAGTGAGAGAACAAAGGAGCTGAACCTGTCTCTAATGACCAAGAGAATGCCCAGTCCCATGAGAGTCTCAATATAATTATGGTGCAGAAATACAGTGGCAGAGTCTCTTTAAACTAGCAAAGCTAAGATTAAGTGTCTGTTAAAGAAACTGGTCAAATTCAAAGGCTGATAACTTGTCAAGAGCTGTGGTGAAACTTCCTGAAGTTGATTTTTTTAAATGAGAAGTGAATGCTTTTCTTAAACAAATGTTCTTGCTCTTTGAAACTGTATCCCTAACCTTTGTGATACCATCACAGCAGTCCCTCTTGGGTTTGCTATTATAAATACTGAAACAGGTGTTCTGTAGGTTTTTTGCAAAACATATTTAGATTTCTGTGACAAGCCGGTGCTTTTGGAGGCTTCCACATACCTACATAGATATAACATGTCATTGATATAAGTGGGGTTTTAGTAAGTTTGGTGTCCTCTACGTAAAAAGGACATGGAACTGTTGGAACAAGTCCAGAGGAGGGCCACAAGGATGATCAGGGGACTGGAGCACCTCCCGTATGAAGATAGGCTGAGAAAGTTGGGGCTGTTCAGCCTGGAGAAGAGAAGGCTGCGTGGAGACCTCATAGCAGCCTTCCAGTATCTGAAGGGGGCCTATAGGGATGCTGGGGAGGGACTCTTCATTAGGGACTGTAGTGATAGGACAAGGGTTAATGGGTTCAAACTTGAACAGGGGAAGTTTAGATTGGATATGAGGAAGAAGTTCTTTACAGCAAGGGTGGTGAGGCACTGGAATGGGTTGCTCAAGGAAGCTGTGAATGCTCCCTCCCTGGCAGTGTTCAAGGCCAGGTTGGACAGAGCTTTGGGTGACATGGTTTAGTGGGAGGTGTCCCTGCCCCTGGCAGGGGGGTTGGAACTAGATGATCTTAAGGTTCTTTCCAACCCTAACTATTCTACGATTCTATAAGTTTTGATATGTTATATATTTAAAACGTTTAACTTCTTGTGAATGTTCTGTAACTGCTTTTTCCAGTCACCAGGTATAATCTACTTGAGAGTTACAGCAATTCATTGCTATTCTCATACAGGGACTATTTGCCAATCAGGTTGCCAATGTGTCTAGAATAAAGAAGAAAAATATCACTGGGTCTATTATGAGCATGAAGTAAGGAACAAGACAGCCCTGCAGCAGAGCTGCTGCCTGGCTGTGTGGAGCATCCCAGACTCTCGCCCTTGCCCATGGGCGGGCTTGCAAAAGATGCTCAGCTGCTGGTATGACACAGGAAGGTGAGTGTGATATCCACACATGCCAATTACTGCTGAGGTTTGGGGTAACATGGCTGGGGCTGGACATAGGGAGATGTCAGATTTAGACTATATTGTGTCTGCTGAGACATTTACTTAACAGGATGTCTATGATCTCTGAGTAACCAATACTAAGACTGTCATTAGAAATATTCTCTGAGTTGCTAGCTGCCTTCTCCACATCCTGTCTTCATCCATTGGTGACAGTGGATGATGAAGTTTCTCTCAGTCCTGCCATGGTTTCCTGCTCTAGGTCTGTCTGAGCCTCTTCCTTTAAATGTTGGTCCTGATGCCTTCTCCAAGAAGTAATAACACCATTTTGGGTGTATTTTCCTTCTATATTAAGAGTCCAGATCACAGATTTGTAATACTACTTCAGTAGACCATGATATCACGGTAGTTTTCCAATCATGCATAAAAAGTCTCTCAACTTCTAGTTTAAAAATCAAATTTTAAACCCAGATAAAATATAGAAATTTCAATAGAAATTCAGAGCAAGCAAAAAGGAAAGCAACCCTGTTCTCTGCTCTTTGAAAGGGTGGATTTTTCACCACCTATTTATGCTTTCTGGAGAATAAATCTGAGAAAGCCAAGATAAAAAGCATGGCAATTACTGAATCTATATATATGCATATATTCATCTATATGAAACTTAGCACAATAATTTTGAAGATACAAGCAATGTTCCTCTCTTTTTTCTTCCATGGGCAAAGTCTGAAGAGAAAACTGTTATGAGCCATTGCCAAGTTGGTAAAGACAAAAGAACACTTCCTTAATACTGGTGTGTTTTTAGATCAAGCAGCTGGAAATTCTGTACTTTATGGCAGAAAAGAAACAGATTTTTAGTAACACACAGAAGAAAATAATACAGTACACACACTATGCAGCATTTCATTATTTCTTCATCTGTTTCATGTGAGCGTAGAGGTTTAGAAGCTGGAAAAAGACAAGGTATTTGAGAACTCCAGCTTACAATGTCTGGAATGAACATGTAGCTGGAAAGCAATGGAAGTAAAACCAGTGTTTTCTGGGAGATGCCAAGAGTCTGTTTGCCAGTCTGAAACAGATGCTTTCTGTTTTCCTGCATTTAAGGGGAGCTTCAAACCACGAATCAACAATTTGGAGATGACTGTTATGTCTTCAAGAGCTCTTTTGTATGTGGATGAACCTTCTTTTGTGTACATTTACCAGACAACTGTATTTTTGTGTGTATTATAAGTGCTTCTTTCTTAGTGGATCACCTGCAGCTACACATTTGAGCCCTGTTTTGAAAAAGCATCTATTTATATATTCATAAAATACACTTGCACATTAAATGTTCATGTGAAGCTGGCAATAAAAATAGAATAAAAGGATGTTTTATTTAGGATTTTAGGGTTTATGAAACTGCCGTTATATAAAATACTTGCACACATTTTTAATTTTAAATTGTCTGAGGGCAAATTTAATATTTTGGGTGATGCACAGAATTCCTACTGACTTTTCTGCAAGTGATGTATCTGGCAAAGGTGCCCCTTATGTTATAGCATTTTAGTTCAGATGAGCAGGCTTTTGAAGTGAAGCTCTTGACTGTCTCCATTTACTGCACTTGGGTCTGGGAGCATGTGAAATGAATCTCTTTCATAAGAGCTGAACTAGAATAGGTTCTCCAGGACAACATGCAGTGCACTCCAACCATCAAGAAGCATTCAGGCTATGTGAAGTAAATAATCCATAATGTGTATGGGGTAGGGCTGGCTCTACAGCACTTAGCCTTCCAATCTGCAGTTTGGTCCCATTGCACTGTACTACTTTCTGAGGTAGGCATCGGCTCCAAGGCTAAATTTAGCCCAGTATTCAGCTAAATAGCTTGAAAATTGTTTGAAGCTTCCCCTAAAGATTAACAGAACTGTTCAGGAAGTGGGTGAGAAAGAAACCAGAACAAAGAAGATTATGGAGAAGTTTGTGGTTTTTGGTTGTGTTTGAGCTCCTCCTTCCACATCAGAGAGGAGGGGTAAGACGCACATGCTGTGCCTGCTTCCTTCTGAAACCTCATCCCTAACAAAAATTTGGCAAACTTTTAGCCTAATTGCTGGAGAGGCAGTGTGATCCCACCCAGCAGTGTTAAAGTACTCCTAATGCTCCTCTTTCTGCTTTATTAGTTTAGCTTGCTGCTGCTAACTTTTCTGGGACAGTAAATCGACTTTCATGACTCCTAATGTTACCCCTATAATACCATTACAATACCCTGTTTTGAGGTGCAGAGGTCAAATCAGCTGTTAGTGAAATACTGCTTTATGAAGGACATCCTTTCAAATATTACTTCAATTTTTGTTTTAATGATACTCACATGTTTGGCAAACATACTCTACCATAGGCATTACAGGTACTGGTGACATAGTATTTTTATTAACCTACTTCAGATACCCTTTAGCAGCCTTTTGCTGTGTTCAGTTTCCAAGCAAAGCAGTTTATCTTTAGCTTTTTTTGATATGAAGCTTACTGCTTCATATCACACCCTTTAACGGTAAATCTTATGCGGCAGGACAACTGTTGATTATTTGGCTCTATATTCTTAGTAGAGCTTATTATACTTATTACTGAGCATGAACCTTAAAAAGCAATGATTAACTTATTATAAGTAGATCTCAAAATCCACCCCTTCAAGCACAAATGCTTTCTTCATGCTTTTTTCTTTTTCTACCTCTAGAAAATGGAAGATGCTAATTTAGAGACAGTATGAAATTAATCTTCCCTGTAGTTGTTATCATCACTGGCATAATTACAGTGAGTTTTATGTGTTAGTTCCTATGCAACCAATACTTGCGTATGTTCAACAAATCAAACCTATTACAGTTCCTTTTCTTAACGCTATTTGTTCTGTGCTATTTAGGACTAGAAATTGCTATGGTCTTATTGGTATGCACTATGCTTTCTTTGGTCTTACTGAACTCAGGGAATAAAAAAATAAGGAGTGAGATTCCTTCTGCTTAAATGCAGGTATCTGCAGCCCAGACTTGGAGGTGAGTGGGATGCCCCTCGCAATCAGCACAGACAATGGCACCTCCACAGTGTCTAACCCCCCTCTGACGCAGGCTCCTACTTGTGGCTGGGTGCATCCCACCCTGAATCCCATTGCTAGCATTTACCAGATCTCACTGATCACATTAGAGGACTAGACACCTACCGCCTCATACACACCTACTCTGTAGACTTTAATGCTAGATGAGATGATTTCCATCCATGGAATCATCTGCTTCTAAGAATTCAACTGCTTCTAAATTGCAGCTACTCAGATTGTCAGGCACCAGACTGGAAATGCACTGCAAATCTCACTGTGGTACTTTTTTCCCCTAAATGAATCCTGAATAGAGTATAGGAAAGAGAGCCCCTTCTTGAGATGGTTTGTAGCTTCCATGAACTGATCCCTACAGGTTTCCAGGAGAGCCAGCTTTGCACAGCAGGTAAGAGGTCCACAGCCTTCCATGTACTGTCCTTCATCAAGAAATGGATGGTGCTGCAAAAAAATGTTAATCAAAACACTGACAAAGCAATCACAAGGATAATACAGCTTGTACTACTCATAAAGGTTTTGTCAACAGGTAGGAAGGGAGACAATGACTGCGAGGAGCAGAAGCGTTATGTGTGAGAGTAGGTTTATGTGACAGAAAAAGGGGCTACAGTTTTCCTGTTAGCACTGCTGAGAATAGCACAGCTGGTCGCATAGCAGTAGTTTTATAATTTTTCCTCTCTTCCCCATTCACCCTGGGGTTCTGCTTCCAGCCTTGCCTGGTGTGGGGAACCTAGTCCATAATCCATTACACTACATTTGAGTCATCCCTGGTTTCTGAAGTTCCTTTGGGAAGGAACTTTTATTTTTTAAATAAAACTAATCTGAAGTGAAGAACAAGGCTAATAGTTTAGGCATTATGTTTGAGAGATATTTGCATACCATACATGCGGCAGCAATGACTGTCTAACTGGTTTGGCTCAGCTAAGTGATCTGTAAGACCACTGCAGGGTACTGATTAAAGGTTAGCCCTAATGTTTTGTGGGATAACTGGTTCCTTAATCTTGCTCTGACAACCAGCCAAAACCAGGCAAGTGATCAGTCTTACTAATGTTGCTTAACAAGTACTATTGCTTCAGTACTGCACCAAATGTAATAGACAGGAAAAGATGGATGTTTTAACTATGTAGTTGAAGCTGTAGGAAAATCACAGAACTAGGAATGTTGCTTACAGAAACACACTCCAAGTGGAAAAACAAACAAACAAAAACCCCAACAAAATCTAAAGCGTTCCTTTACAAGGATACTTCTGCTGTTTGTTGTGTTAAATACAAATACAAGGACACATTATCTGCTGGTCTTTTCCCTCTGTCCAGATAAGCCTGAGCTGTCAACAGACCAGTGGACATTCCTTGGGAGCAGCAGGCTGTTGTGTAGGTTGCACCCACCTTGGGCACCTGTAGGACAGTGGGAGCTGCTGACTAAAACAGGAAACATGTCAGGCCTTAAGTGGTTAAAATTTCATAGGCATTTTGTAATACTGACAGCATTTCTGTTAAAATCAGTTAATGTACAGAGATGGGAAAAGCCTGGCAATCCTGCAGTTTTACATTAAGTAACTGGGGGAGCAGGAAGACTTGACAAAGAAACCCCAAGAAGAGAGTGACTGAAACAATCTTTAACAGATAGTATCTAGGAACTCTCCTTTCTGTGTTGATGACTTCACCACATTCCTGCGCATCACTGAACCTTCCCTGATTGCTGCAACACGCCCGGCACTGCTGTGTGAAATAACCCAGCACAACACCTGAGCAGCCTGCAGCTGGGAGAGCCGAGCAGCCGCTCCGCCTGCTACTGACAGTGTGGAGCAGCAGGCAGAGCTCATGGGGACAAGGCTCGGGGCACAGCAGGCAGAGCAGCTCCCAGCCAGCCTGGCTGCCAGGGCTGCTGAGCAGCGCAGTGGAGCTGCCAAGTTTACCTTATAGCAATTGGGTCCTGTCTGGCTCCTCCGCACCAAAGCAGAGTGGTGACATATTAAGCTGATACAGCACCAGCCAAGCTGTCTTTTGGGACAACAGCTCGACCCCTGATCAGGTGGATTATATGATGAAAAGTGGGGGTTGATTAAAGGAGGAGGGTTCTGCCTGGTATTTTCTTTGCTTTTGGAGGTGCGCCAGGTCGGGGCTGCAGCCTGCTGTTCCAAGTTTTGCTTGCTGTAAATTGTTTCTTACCCAATCCCTTAAACGTTTCTGTTATTTAAACTCATGTGTGCAAAATATTGTATGTCAGTGGGGAAAATTTTTCCTGTCTTGGGCTCATTAATCTAATTAATGAGTTTCAAGCTGACTCAGACTCCTGTATTTCCTAAGGCCACTTGGAAGCAGCATCCAGTGTCTGCGGACAGTCCATCCTTGGGAAAGGGCTACTAGTGGCCTTCTCCTATTCTACAGCACTATAAACTCTTTACTGCTGTTATTAATTGCCTCCAATTCGATGTTGGATATACTGTTCTCTAAAATAGAGCTGTGTATATTATATGTATGTGCTATATCTTTACATCTTATAGACACATTTGCATTGAACTATGCTGCACCATTATTCCAGGGAACCCTGTTTACCATGAAATTCCAATCACCTGATAGAACTAATTTTCTTTTTCTTCTTAATGATCTCCATTTTTTTTTATCTGTGAAGTTTCCCAGTAAATGATAAATACCTTGAATAGAATTGATCCTGTAACTCGCCATTATGTGTTCTAGAATTACTTTGAGTCATAATCTTTCTAGCATGTACTGCATTCATTTTGTATAGTGCTAATTTTTAATCAGCACATAATTTGTTGAGAAATTATATCAAATCCTTTAGTAAAATCTAGATGTATTACATTGCATTGCCTCCATTTACTGGTTTGATCAATAGAATTAATTATCTGGCATTCTTTGTTTTCTGTGTGCTCTCTGTTGCCCATCCTCTGCAGTTATCTTCCAAATCCACATGTTGAACCTTAGCCTAATTTAATCTCTTTGAGTGAGTAACAATTCCAACGATAAGATAGTGCAGAGCACGAAGGGAATTCAGAGAACTACTAATAATAACTGTATGCTGACTATTCTTCAGCTGTCTTCTGTGATCTAGTTGTTTCACATTAATTAAACTACTTCAGTTAGGACAGAATGTGAAGAACCAAGTCCAGAAAAGGACTTTGGTACCTACAAGCTACATCTTGAAGTGTCCTTATTACAGGATTCTCCCATCTTCTTCTCTAGCAATGCTGATGCCATCAAGTATAGGACCAATAGCGGAAGCCTGAGGGACAGCCCAATAGCAAAGATAGATCCCAGGAAGGCTTTGTACAGCAGTTTCAGCTCCATTATTAATGTCACTCTGTATTAATCAGATAATTCGTACTGTGACAGGTAGTATTATTGTGACTAGATAATCTTAATAACTGTCTGTTGTATTGTTATTAGTCTTAAGATTTCCATTAGACTAACAATAAATTCTTGGCTTCCCATGTAAGGTGCATTTTCTTTCCTGCCCATAACAATTTCATGAGTGCAACAGTGGTCTCGGAATTCACTTTCATACAATAACCATGGTAAGGAGCAGTGGCAACATAAACAATTACCACATCATAATTAAATTCTAGTAAGCTTTTATTTTTATCTGAGCAAATAATTTTTAAAAGGTATTTTTTCTGTAGCTATAGTAACACATTTTAGCTAAATAACTTCTGCAATCCTAATCTCTGCAGTAAAAACGATTCTTATAAAATAGGAGCTGTCCCTTGTTATTTCAATGCCTTGTTTACATATTTAATTTGTGCCTCAATATGACAAATATCACACTTTCAGTGTGCTTGTAAATAAAGTATATGCATTCCATTGACATCAAGAAAAAGGATTGAAGAAATAGGACACAATTAGTTAAAATATTAATGATTTTGCAGCTGTAAAGTGAGATACTTATGTTTCAAAGGTCTCTCTCTCAAAGGGGAAAGGGTATTTAGAAATGTTTCAAACATAAAAAGTAAGAGCTAAAGAAATGTGTGTACCTTCTATCTGTTTAGTACACCTACTGTTACTATTTTTCATTTGCATTGCAGATACAATTTCCCAGATAGCATACTGGGGTAAAAAAGCCTTTGATGGATGTGAAATATATTAGTATTAGTATTTGCATTTCTTACCCTGTCTTCCTGTACTACAAAAGAAGAATTAATTTAATTAATTAGATTTAGATAGCAAATGTCTGTAAGAAGCTTATTTTGGAAAGCACCTATAAAAAGAATAGCATACTTTAATAGAGCTTTTCAAAGATAAGCTGAAAGGGTAATATTAGGAATTCAGTTTCAGACAATATAAAGAAAAGGGTAAATGTAAAGTGCAAAGATTCATTGCACAGTGAAAGATATAACTAAGTTTTGGAGAATAACTCACATAGACCCTTGTGCTGCATTTACTTTATAGAAAATCCAAGGGCCATGGGGCAGACATAAGGCAACTGTGCAGAAGGTGGTTATGGTTTGGCTTCTACAACCTGAGAGTCTCTTTTAGTATATTAAGTTCACAGACTGGTTGGGAAGGTGCACCAAGGCCTATATTAGGACTAATGCTACAATCTCCCCATGGTTTGGGCTTCTTCTAAATGAAATAAAAATTAATGCTTTAGTTTAAAAGAACAAATTGAGCTAAGTTTTGTACCATGAGTAGTGTTTATTTCTTTACCATGTTATGTTATGCTGTGAGAAACTACAACCATAAATGAAAAAATACAACCAGGTTTGAAAGAATAACCAATAAAGCCTTTTTCCACATTGACTTCCTGTACAGAAAGAGGCTCCTGTGTCACAGCTAAGGTTAGGGGTAGGGCTTCAGCATCTACAGCGCTGATCTGCTCTGCAGCCTGGAGAGCCAGGCCAACAGGAGTCTCTGTTGAGGCAGACAAAATGCAAAGCCCTGCATTTGGGATGGATAAGCCCAGGTATGGGTACAGGATGGGGTCTGACGGGGTCAATAGCAACTCTGCAGCAAAGGCCTTGGCAGGCAACCAACTGAACATGAGTAAGGAGGGTACCCTGGCAGCTGTGAAGGTTAACAGCACCCCTGGTGCATGAGTGATAGCATAGCCAGCAGGCAATGCCAGTGATTGTTTCCCTCAGGTCACATCTGGGTACAGCATTGGGACCCCAGATATAAGACAGCCAAGCTGCAAAGCTGCCAGTACAAGATTATTAAGATGATTAGGGAGCTGATGAATAGAACACAAAAACCAGGAAGAACTGAAGGAGATCTTGTGTGGCCCAGAGGTGAGAAGAACAAGGAGTCATCTAACTGCTGTCTTCCATTACCTGAGTGGAGCTAGCTCATAGCATGAGAGCTGCCTCTGAGGTGCACAAAACCCAGGGCAAGAGACAACAGTCATAAGCTGCAGCAAGGGAAATCCCAGCTGGGTATAGGGGAAATTTTTACAAGTGGTTAAACACTGGAAAGGGTCGGCCAGTGAAGCTGCACAATCCCTGCCTAGTGAGTTTCAAACCCCAGCTGAACAAGGCCCTGAGCAACTTGACCTAGCTTTGAAGCTGACCATGCTCAGAGCAGGGGGACTAGATGAAACATGGAGGTCACTTCCAACCTCAGTGATCTTACCACTCTTTGATAAGAACTGCAGGTTTCTACATTTTGGACAATGTGAAATGGTGCTTTCCCTGCTACATTAGCTACCATGCTGAGATGGCCTCATGATGCAGAGCTGCATTTAAGGTTCATGTTAGATTTATAGTTTGACAGACATCTACAGCAATAAGTAAAATGAAAGTTACTGAGTTTAAAAAGTTGGATTAAATTAAGCTTTAGATAAAAATGAAGAATAACTAATTTGCAGCGCTAAGATTCTCCACCTGGAAGGACTATTAAGACTGAATATAGATGTTAGGATGTTAGAATAACTAAGTAAAACATATTTTTAATTTGAAAAGGGATGATAAAGTAGGGTTTGAAACACGACTGTTAAAATTTCATTGCTATACTGAGGTTCTGCAATGTGAGTGGCTTCGCAGCCAATGCTATGGCCAAGGCATTGGCTATGGTTAGTCTTGAAGAAGGTAAATTCAAGATTACTGATGGAGCTGAGAAAAGAACTGAGTTACAGTTCAGCCGCAGCTGAGAGTGACTCTTTCTGACACATGGTTCAGGATCCAGTTTGTGGGATTTAAGTGGCACTGAGGAGAACATCTGTGTTGGGAGTCTGCTTCTACAAGATGCCAGGTAGTAGAGGAATTTAATTCTCTATTGAATTCGTGGTCTGGATCTTGGAATTAGGTATGCTGCAATGCTAAAACTGGCCTGAGAGTTAGGATTAGTACATCTTCAGCAATTATTATTAATTGAGTTTAATTATTAAGTTGAATTATTATTATTTTTAGATTGGATATAAGGAAGAAGTTCTTTACTGTAAGGGTGATGAGGTCCTGGAATGGGTTGCCCAGGGAAGTTGTGAATGCTCCATCCCTGGCAGTGTTCAAGGCCAGGCTGGACAGAGCCTTGGGTGACATGGTTTAGTGTGATGCGTCCCCGCCCATGGCAGGGGGATTGGAACTAGATGATCTTAAGGTCCTTTCCAACTGTAACTATTCTATGATTCTATGATTCTATGAATTATGTACAGGGATTTTATCCTTGTGTTAGGAACCCAAGCTTGTTCTTTACAAAGACTAAATACTGAAGCATGTATAATATTTTTTCCAAAAGGCTTTTAAAAAGTACAAACTTTTGAAGTGCCTTGCCCTTTTAAAGAGTTATTTATGCTTCTTGGGAAACACACAAACTGGATTAAAAATACATTTTGTAATCAAATATATCAAACATAGCTATGCTAATTATATCACTATGCAAAGATACACCAAAACTGTAAATGACTGAGGAACTGAAGTTAATATTTAAAGTCTAATGTTAATTTGTACTAAATTATATGTTAAAGTCAAGCAGCTTAATTAGTTCATTGTTCATTTCCGTTCTGTTGACTTTGTTTGAGGTTGTTTAATTTTCTGCTATGATCTGGATATCCAATATGTTTAAGAAACATTCTTTTTCTAATTTTTCTCCTATTCATGCAAAGTAAGATAAATTTACCACTTTTAAAGCTACTGAACTAGCAAATCTAAACTGTTTGTGTTTATGCTGGAATGGGTTGCCCAGGGAAGTTGTGAATGCTCCATCGCTGGAGGTGTTCAAGGCTAGGTTGGACATAGCCTTGGGTGGCATGGTTTAGTGGGAGGTGTCCCTGCCCCTGGCAGGGGGGTTGGAACTAGATGATCTTAAGGTCCTTTCCAACCCTAACTATTCTATGATTCTATGATATTTAAATCCTAAATTAAATACATAAATATGAAATGGGGAAGTGCTAGTCAAATAAATGATTTTTTTGTTTTTATTGTTTATTTCAGGGAGCTTCGTGTTGACCGATGAGGAAATTTCCGAATGCAATCCATGTGACTGTTTTTGTATCTGCCATTTACTTTTGCTTTACATTTGTTTTGGCCTTTTTTGGTAGTGGTTTTGTTTTGGGTTTGGGTGTTTTTGTGGTTTGTTGGGTTTCTTTTCCCACAACAAAGAACAAAGTGTTCATGAAGTTACTTTCTCAGCTTTGACAAACGCCTGTAGCACTGGCAGCTAGCCAGCATCTTTTTTTGCAGAATAACTTTAACACAACTGTGCTATAGTTACCTAAATAGTAGGATAATTTTGATAGAATTCTTACTACTGTGACTCTGGACTGCATGCTGCTGGTATCTGGCAATTGCCCCAAGCAAATTAGCTCTTTATTTTTGAGGATAAATGTTTATTCCACAGTTGGATAAATAATGTGTATGAAGTCACTTTAGAAAAAAATTATTTCATCAGGATGCAAGACCTTTCTCTAAAGAAGAAGAAACAAAAGGCTCTCATTTATCACAGATACAGAATTAGAAGTCTTGAGAGCCATCAGCACAGTTCAGTCTATGCTACTGATACAGTTTAATCTTTCATATCCTGTTAAGCAATAAAATCTAATTTACCTTCCATTTGAGATACATTGTGCAATTCTAAGTGGTATTTTAAAAGTGAAAATACCACTTAGACGGATCAGGTCTCATTTGAATAATTTGTGGATATGAATAAGTACAATTGAGACAGCTGAATGTGACATGTGAGAAAACAGAAATACTGTACTGTACTTTTCACACAGGCAAAGAAATAGTACAATAAATCCTCCAAAATCAGCCAATGTTAAGTGTGGAGTTACACCTCACTTCAGTCAGGCAGACTGCTGCTGCTGCCCAACAATACAGTTATGTGTTCAAGCACATGGTTAAATGCATTCCTGCATTAGTACTGCAGTCATTCTGGAAGACAGTCAAACTCATTACATTATTTGGGCTTCAAATTTTCAGCCTTATTAAAACCCTAATTGCTTAAATGTCACCATGAAATGAGGAAAATCTGATGGACAGTGTTCCTGAAAGACAATCCACATGCTGTCAACTGTTTAAAGTTCTTCTAATGTCATGGAAAATATTATACAATTAAAATTCATGAAAGATGGAATAAATGAGAACAGAAAAAAAGAAGAAATTTTTTTTTTAAAGTTCACTTTCCCATCTGAAGTATTTTTTTTGTTTTCATGAAAGAAAGTGAAACAACTCTCTGAAGTTCTAATTTCTTCTCTAGATATTTTAGTGTGTTGCTAAATGTCACTACTAAAAGTCAGACTGCCTTTTTGATAGTTCATTAATAACATTAAATCAACCCCTATCATAAATTGATGTTTGCTAACTGAGACTATAACTGTCATTATAAAATGCAATCAAAGTAAGTGCTGTAAAGTTGGAAATTTAGCTCATAGATATTAAGGAGTCATAAGCAGTTAAAATCAGCTTCTCTGAGAGTTAGTGTATTCACTTTGGAGCTTCCTTATGGTAAATGCATAGAAAAAGACTCTGCCCCACAGGAACTGCAATTCTTCAAAACATCTTGCGTACAAGGACCTCACTTTTGGTGCAGAGATCTCCAGCTGTGTATGTGGAGGCCAGGTTTTCACCTGATGCCAAGGTGCAGAGCAACCCAGACCACTGCACAGCTCCTACCCTGCCCAGAAACCTGGTACTGACAGTGAACTATGGGCTCTGCAGAACCCAACCATGTGGAGTGGCTCAGAAAATTACATTTACTCTAAAATGATAAACTTTCTTTTGGTATCTGAAGAGAAAGATCTTAGTGCTGGAGGCCTTTCCTGGAGATGAAAGCAAGAGTGATTTAACGGATTAAAGTCTGCTTTGACAGACTGAGCACCTGACCTTAAAGCTCCTATTGAGGAATAGTGATTGATAATTGTGGGGGTGGAGGTTTTTAATAGTGTTCCTAGTATTTCAGTTACTGTTGAAATCCTTGTAGGTTGAGACATAAAATCAATTGCAGAAGCCAAATCACATCACAACACAGATGGTACTGGTAGGGTCTGTTACCCACTCAGAAAGTCTTTCAGCTGGAAAACAGTGTTTTATATCCTCTCACGATTTCACAAATCCTTCCAGACACAATTTCTTCCCAGAATCCAGACAATATTCCAGGATCCCATTCTGTGGGAAAGGCTTGCACTTTATGGTTCCATACAATCATAGAATAGTTAGGGTTGGAAAGACCTTAAGATCATCTAATTCCAACCCCCCTGCCATGGGCAGGGACTTCTCACACTAGACTATGTCTAACAGTGGTTTAACAAATATGACAGAGAACCTTTAGAAGCCATTGAGTTTCTCCTCTATGAAAGTAAAGCCATCTTTTCTCTATGTCCAAAGGGCATTTGCTGGCTGCTTCCACAAAACAAGTGTAATCTTGGGATTTTTTAAAAAAAAAGAATCAGGCAATGAATAAATTAATTAACATAAAATCAAAACCAGCTTTCAAAAGAAATTTGGGACAGAGCTTCACTGTAAGCATGACTGCCTCAAACATAGTACATGGCAGGGACCTGGCAACATGCTGGGATTCCATTTATCCTTGAAGGACTACAAAAGCACCCATGACGTTTTCTCTTTCAAAATGATGAAGCAACAGACACGGTATGGGCACATGTGGTGACAGGTTTTCTAAAATTCCACTATCCACTATCTCAGCTTATACTGCGAAAGCTGGGAAAGAAACTGTTACAAAGCAATTGATAGAAACGTTAGTGTTGGCTTCTAGCTGCCTATCTAGAATATATAGTGTTACCCTGACTCCAGTGGGATCTTTCTGGGTACCTAATATAATATGTGAACCTGATAGATCATGCAGAATATATATTTATGTGAGGTCAAGTGTGTGACTATTGACAGGCAGTGTATCCATCACTTACCCAGACCGGTCCAGGTTATCATCCTCACCCCCATTTACCCTCACATTTGTCTGAATAATTAAGGGTGGATAACAGATCACCAATTGGCGCTCCCTGATGGAATCTGTCCCAGAGCCTACTCTCAGAGATTAAATCTGTGCCTATTTTGGCAGAGGCACTGAATTCTTCCATTCCTGAAACTGTGTGAGCTGATGTCTCCCCTATGTTACTAGGAAATAACATGAAATCTTGTGCATGAGTTACAACTTCACTGATGCAGAGGGATGGCTCAAATACAGCAGTTTCGGTTTTGCTGCTCTTGGCTTCAGAACTGCTGTAAAGATATTTTCCTAAAAGAACTGAGTTTGATTCCAGTTGCAATGAAGAAAACAACTGTAGAACATAACTACTAGCTGTGGAGGCCAAGTGTGCTGATTTTTTCTGCATTTGCTAATTCACAAAGCAAATTTTACACATGAACACTTTGCCTCCAAAGACGTGTTGCTAATAGTGGTAGAGATTTTTGGAACACTCTGGAAACACGCTGAGGGAGAAGATGTGGGTAGAGCTTAGGCAGAGAAAGAAACTGTGAAATGCATTATTACAAAGTGATTTGTAACACTCACGTATTTTCTGCAAATCAACTGATATTTCTTAGAAATATGAAAGGCCTAGAGGTGAGTGGGCATGGCAGGGAAGGAGAGAAAACAGTCATTCCAATCAGCAAGAGTAGTGCAAAAACATGGGAAGTGATTGAAGAGGAAGAAGTAGATTTCCTCTTCAGAAATTAAAACACTCAGCTGATCTTGTGATGAATATGTTGAAGTTTCATTTTGGGGCTGTCCGATCTTATGCTTATTGAAGAGGACATTGTTATTCAGACTTTTTGAGATAAACTGTATGCAGACAATCTTTTTGTCACCACCTTTGCTGCCATATTAAACAGTTTTACTTTAGCAGCACCTGAAAATGTCTGGTGCCATGAGCTAGTCATTAGTTGCCTTTCTAGAAAAATGGCTTTAAATGCATCCTTACATTTTTTAGGCAACCTGTCCAGAAATTAAATCACTCTGGCCCATGGCTCAGCTGAAGATGTATAAAGATCTCACCACTTTGATTCCCTGTCCTTTCAAATGAAGTCTGAACTGTGAACTGAATTCGTCAACTGCTAAAACCTTGTACTCAAAATACTCCCAAGTCACATTTTTAGAACTTGAGATACGTTACATGCTTTACTCTAGAGATAAGAGCCAGAAAAAGTGCTCAGTAGATCTAAAATTCCTCCACTCATAGATGTAGAGACCTTACTGTGCAGTACTAAGTGTTAAAACTTGAAATGTATTGGATGACATCCTGGATGACCCTGAGAGCACTTCAGGGGTCTCTGCCATTTTGAAGACTTCTTGAACAAACTGCGTCTGGAACTTGTGCTATTTAGCCTGGAATGGCTGTTCTGACGCTAAGGAAGAATGCTTTCCTAAGGATGTGGAAGGAAGTAGCCTTATGGCTGGGCTGCTGATGATTTGTCTCTTCTAGCCTGGATCAAACTGGAAGAAAGCCTGAAATAATGCAGGAAGCTGTTACCTAGAGCTAAAGGTGCATTGACAGATAACATAGCCAGTAAATGTAACATAGTGAGATGAGAGTATTTGCTAGATAACTATTCTTTGTGTCTTTGAGAGGGGAAATGGTATTTGTGACTTTATTCTACACAGAATCAGTGAAGAGGTATACAAACAAGCACATCACTATCTCGTCATGATGATAGAGAAATGGTGAAATAGTTAGCTGTCTCTGCACTGATGACTCACTAACTTCCTCATGCTCATGCCATGGTGACAAGGTGATCTTTTCTCCTGCAGACAGCAAGGATAGATTTCAAAGGCTTTGAAACACAGGCCTAGATACTTTTTATTGAAGAATGTATTCTCCTTGACACTTGCAAGACTGCAGACGTAAGCCCTTGAAAAACCAGTATTTAAAGTGAAAATCTTGAAGGAGAAGAGATTTCTTCTTTCTGTCTAACCTCTGAGTCAGACATCTCCTTTAGACTTCACCGTCACAAAAATAGAGCTCAACCCATTTGTGTTTTCAAAGCGGATTATGAAATCAGGGAGTTATAGGAGATAATACATACTAGGGGAATAAAGGCACTGAATATATTCTTCAGCATGTTGTATTACTGATGGCTTTTAAAGTGTATGGTCTGGATTCACTCACTGTGCTTGCTAATGGTTCCAGTAATGATGGTGGTGCTGATGGTTCCAAATGCACTAGCAAAAGCTATGTCTTTGGTCAATGGATTAAACGAATTACCAGTAGTGAAGAAAAAGGAAACTAAGTATAGTAATCAAAACCAGGAAAGAAAGACACAACAACTCTCAAACTGCAGGGTGTATTAGGATATTGGCATTGTTTCAGTGCTCTGTTCAGCTGCCAGCAAGGACCAAGTAATGGCTAAGGTCATTCCATTATTCAGGGTCTTGAAAGAAAAAGTTTGACAGCAGCCAGGATGAAAAGCTGGTGTTTGTTGGATGTTAATTAAGGGAATTACCTAACAAGTATTTGAGGAGGAACCAGGGAATATGGTATGTTCATCTCAGATACAGACTTAGTAAGTAGTATTTTGGTTGTCACGAAAATGGTATTGGTTTATAGCTGCAGTCATTTTGTTCCAGTAACACCAAAGCTCACTTCAAAGCTCTTGCCTATACTCATCCACAAATTCTTTCACATGTGTAGAAGAACAACTGCCATTTCCAGTTTCTTAACTTCCTACAGATTAGTCTGTGTTAGTTTTGTGTGTGCGGTTGGGATTTTTTTAGGAGTGCAAAGGTTGACTCATAAAACTTTTCTTGAGATATCTAATAATGATCTACGAGGCAGAAAGCTGAGGGGGTGGAAGGGAGTAATCAGTGTTCGCATCCTGTGGCATTCGGGTTCAATTATACTGCTGAAACCTGGAAACAGTGATGTTTTAAAGCAATCACTCAGCGTTACACATTACAGCTATTCTGGAATCTGTAGTTTGTTCATAGTTTATTCTGTAATTACTGCAAGTTTATCCCTCATTCCTTAAATTAGGTTGCACATATTGAAACAAGTTATGCAGATATCTTATAATTAGCAACTGCTGACAATAATAAAGTAACAATCACAAAAGAAACAGAGGAAAATAAGTCCTGCTTTCTGCTGCAAAATTGTCACAGACTCAGTGATTGCATTCAAATGTCAGTATAGCATACAACACACAGCCCTGACGGTTCTTTCGCACTGCAGCCTGATAGCTATTTCATATATAAGATCCAGATACTGTCCTAATACTTAGGTATTGTTCCAGTCCCCATGCCTCAGTGCCATTTAAGAATGAATAAATATAAGGTGCCTCTCTGGAGTTGTAATAATGTGTACATAGCCCCATTGTTGCATATCTTTCAACTAGCCCTCAGTTTAGTTTTTTATTTTCTCTCTTTCCCATAGAAATCACTCTCAGTGATTGAGAGCTATGTATTTATTCTAAGCTGGAGCATTAGAAGACAAAATAGCTGTGCCTTTATAATCATGAGAGAAGATGGGTATCTCCCCAGCAACACTGAAGCCTTAAATTTCCTTAACTGTTTTTTTTTTTCCATAGGATGCTCTATTTATGAAATCACCAATAACCAACTATTTAATTTTTCCAAGCAGAATAAACCATTAAGATCAGCTAATATAAAAATGATCCAACCAACCCCCTACCTGACCCAAAGCAGTGATCTAAAGTGCATTAGTAGGAAAGAATATAAGAACATATCACACTTACAATGGTATACTTTTAAGTTACTCATACCAGGGACTTTTCTTTAGGAACAGTAGTGATAGGACAAGGGGTAACGGGTTCAAACTTAAGCAGTGGAAGTTTTGATTGGATATGAGGAAGAAATTTGTTACTGTAAGGGTGGTGAGGCACTGGAATGGGTTGCCCAGGGAAATTGTGAATGCTCCATCGTTGGCGGTGTTCAAGGCCAGGTTGGACAGAGCCTTGGGTGGCATGGTTTAGTGGGAGGTGCCCCTGCCCATGGGAACCCAAACCCTAACTATTCTATGATTCTATGGTTCTATGTCTATCGTTATTATAAAGTTACATAATATATAGCAATATATTATTGTTATTATTATAGCTATTCATGCCTTTAAAGTTACTCACGCCATGCCCTGTGAGATCCACTGATGATGTTTAGATTTTTACAGTAGATGAACAGTATTATAATGCTAAAAAAGAGTTATAATTGTTATAATAAAAACATTTTTAGTCATCTGGAACCCTATCCGTACTCAGCATAAGCCTCCCAAGACACCAGTGGTCCTTCACCCATTCCTTCACACTACTGTCTTGACAAAGATAATAGTGACCTAAATTTGACTCTGTTATTTTTAGCAATTTTAGCTGTAGGTTGGCTGCCTGCAGACACACCTAGAATACTTGTGGAGGTACGTGGCTTCTTGGCTGTACTGAAAATATCAAACAGGCTGGCTTAAGAGGAAATGCTTTGGTGATACCTTATGAGAAATTGCTTTATACGCAACAACTGTGGAAGAGAAGGAAAAGAAAGAAAGGAGAGTTCAGGTGATAACTTCCTGATTAGAAGCAGAGTGTGAAGTCAGAAGTTTCTGAATAAAAATCTCAGTTATATCTTCCCTGAGTTTCTGCCACTGAAGTTACATTTCAGACATGTGCTGTGCGCAGGGAGTATACATCCTGTACATAAGATCATGCTGCTGCCATCTGTATTTCCACTGCTTAATCTGTTGACTGGGATCTAACCAGGTATCAACACTCAATTTCCCTGTCCATCATTATTTTGATGGACATCATTCATTGAATTTGAATTACACCAATGAGAACCTAGAAATTAAATCCAAAATTAATGTATTCTGATAAGGTATGATATAAATCACACATAATGATATAAAAGGTCCTGCACCTGGGTCAGGGCAATCCCAAGCACAAATACAGGCTGAGCAGAGAACGGACTGAGAGCAGCCCTGTGGAGAAGGACTTGGGGGTGTTGGTTGACAGAAAGTTGAATCTGATCTGGCAGTGTGTGCCTGCAGCCCAGAAAGCCAACTGTATGCTGGGCTGGAACTGGATGATCTTCAAGGTCCCTTCCAACCCAAACCATTCTGTGATTTTATGAATGTTTGTGGGTTTAGAGACACATTTGCCTTTTAAAAACAAACACAATATGTATTTTTATTTTTACATATAAAACCATAGCAGCTGGAGGAGCAGAGTACTTCTGTACAGGATTTGGGCTGATATCCTATGGTCTTTAACCTGTCCTACATCCTGCAGGACTACAGACATGCCATTTAATTTGCTTGTGCCTCACCTTCCCACTGTGACATGGGGACGTTAGCACTTCCATCTCCCATCAAATTGCTATGATGAATATCAGGGGCTACTTAGATGCCATGCTGATGGATACAAATTAAACACATGCGAGATGAGACGATGGGACTGCCATGATTATTGTGAGCTATCCTGAACAGATTCAGGGTAGATGGGATCAGGCCTTTCCAAAAAAGGGGAGCACAGGCGGGAGCAAGTGAAATTCCCAGTTTTCAACGTGTCAGCGCATGTAATAACTACGGTAAGCGCACAGCTTTTCTCTCAAGCCTCTTGCAATAACAGTTAAAGTTCTCTTTACAGGGGCAACCAGCACTAACGACCGCCTCGGCGCGTTTCACAGCCCCTCTGCGCCGAGCGCCCCTCGTCAGGCGCACTGCTCCCGCTGCGCCCCCTAGCGGCGCGGGGCCGGCTCGCCGGCCCTGCCCCGCAGCTCCCTGGCGCTTACTGCTGAGCTGCGCCTCCCTCGCGGGCCCGGGAGAGCGGGTCCGGCCGCTGCGGACCGCGCGGCGCGGGGAAGGTGGCGCGACACCGGCCCGCTCCCCAGCCGCCGGCTCCAGGGAGGAGCTCGGGGCACTCTGTCGCTCGGCTCACTCAGTCGGGACAGGAGGGGATTCCCCGGACAGCCTACGGGGCGGGACTGGAGTTTCCGTGCCCGGCCCGAGGGGAAACCACCGTGGAGAAGCGGGAGCGAAGGCGCTCGGTCCGCCGCGCGGGCCGGCTCCTGCCGGCGCCCTTCCCCGCCCCACACGATGTGGGGTTCCGCCGGCCGCGGCGCCGCTGGGACCCGCGGGGGTCCCCTGCCCGAGAGCCCACCCCTCACGCGGGGGGTCGGGCACCTCGCGCTGGGGCAGTCACGCGCCGCTCCCGCTCGCGGTGACGTCACCGCCCCGCTCCCGCCTCAGGCGGCTGTGGCAGCCCCCGGGCGGTGCGGGTGCTGCTCCGGGCGGTGCGGGGCCGCTTGGCGCCGCCTCCTGCCCTCCCTCTCCTCCGGCCGGTCTCCTCCTCTACCCCTCCCTTCTCTCCTCCCGTCCCCGCCTGCCTCCAGCGTTGCCCCATGTTCGCGCTGGAGAAGCCGGCGGGGCAGCCGGCGACGGGTAGAAGTGGTGGGTTTCCGAACATGGCGTCCGTGGGGGATTTTAGCGTGCTCAGCTCCAGCATCCCGGCCACCAAGGTGGAGCTCTCCGTGTCCTGCAGGTACAGCGGCGGCTCAGGGGAGCGCTGCCCGCTCGCCCAGGGGCGTCGGAGGGAGAGCAGACAGACGACGGGCCGGGCCCGCCGTGCGCCGGGTCTGGGGACCCCCGCCCGGGGGTTGTCAGTGGTGTGGGGCAGCGTCCGGGCGCGGGGCTGCTTTCCACAGCCCGGGACTGTCCGGGGCGCTACACCCAGCCCGGGGGAGCGCTGCCCAGGGCGGGGAAGTTGTAAATCCCCCTCCTCGGGAAGAGCCTAGGAGCAGTTTGCGGTGCGCTGCCCGCCCGCTACCGCGCACCGGCCGGGGTGCCGCCGGGGAAGGAGCGGCTGCGGGCCGGTCCCTGCTGCCGGCATGGGGGGGAAGCTGGCGGAGGGCGCGGGAACCGCCTTTCCCTGCGTCGAGCCTCCTCCGGCGGGCATTTAACTTCTGGAGCTGTCCCAAGTGCCGCGGTGCGGACGGAGAAAACTCCCATTCGGAGCAATGCTTTCGCAGCGTGTTTAAGGCACCCGCTTGCAAAACTATTACGAAACCGGGCGTGTTACTCGTCACGTTTTATAGTAACGCTGCTGCCGATACATTGCAAAAATGCCAGCCCGTAACGCCGCATCTAGTGTATGCAGATTTGTTCCCGGACATTCGTTTGGCTGTGGTTTGTTTATCGGCATTCTCCCTTGAAGCACAGGGAGTTTCCTGTCGGAGATCTGAAAGTGGTTTTATTTGTGTGTTTTTTTTTTTTTTTTTATATTCATGTCTTCGTTCACATTTCACAGCTTCCTTCGGTATTCCCTAGAAGTTGCAAAACAGTTCCTTTCGCCGGCAGAGCTGGCAGCTTCTAGTGGTTAATTTGAACTGTTAGTGTTGTTTCCTGTTGGGAAATGAGGCAAAGTTTGTGCTACAGTCCGTTGCTACATTTTCTGATGGAGCTGCTAGGGAGCTGCTGCTGTCAATACCACTAATGAGGGAACCACAGTGCTCTCAACCTAAATTCAGACCACTTCCTCTTTTTCCTTAGTAAATGAAGTATGATTTAATGTTTTGTGAAGGGTACATTTAAAAGAAGGCTGAGATAATGAGGAGTAAGATGGAATTTGGAATACTGAACTAGGCACCAGGCTGACATATGAATGCCCTGATGTATTTACTGCCTATTTCTGCAAAGTTCACTGGCAACAACCTCAGAAAACCCTGATCCCCTGAAGGGTGGGCTGCTGGACGTGAAAGCAATCCAGGACTTCTAGTATTACTGCTGGGTTCCTGAAGTAACCTGTCACAATTGCAAATACCAGAACATTCATGCTGGATTTAACTCTGTTCCCTTATAATGGGAGTTTCTGTCATTCCAGGTGTTGTTTGTATATACCTGCAATGTTTTATTTAAATCCTTGTTCTGTAGTGGTTTAAGAATCCATCAGATAGTTACAAGGAGATGTAGGTATATGACATAGTCAGTGAATTCTGACCTTAGTTACCTTTCTGGTAACTAATTTCAGTATATAGCTTCAGTGTTTATTTCTTCATAGGTATCTTTAAAAGCCATGTCTATTTTGTTAAAACTGCTTTCTTTTTCCTTGTTTGAAAAAATGGTCTGCCTTCCCAACATGTCTTGATGTCAACTGCAGAGGATGGGGATTTCTATGGTGATTCCTTTCTTCTTAATGTGCTGGGATGGCAGCTTTGGATTACAAAATCATGCTTCAAAATCGAGTGTAAAATGAGTGACGTTGGGACAGAGATTAACGATTAACACATTTGTGATTCATCTATAAACATTCATTGGCTCAGACTCTCAAAAAGTAGCGTTAAATGAAATTGTGAAATAGAGAGCAAACTGCAAAGTTCAGAGAATGCTGAAAATTCTTTAATAATTAGCAGTTGTGTATTCCTTAACACCTGAAGAGAAATGCTTTTAAAATAGTTTGGGTCATGACATTAATTTTCTGTTGGTAGCTGGAGTTATAGAACCAATTTGGTCACTTGTTTCCATCAGCAATTACCAGCTGATAACTGTTCTTTCTTCACAGATTTTCATTTTTTGTTTGTTTTCATTATAGGAAGTCTAGGAACTTCTTCCATTTGTATGGGTGGTATAACTTGCTGGACAGTGAAGCAGTGCAAGCTGTTTGTGTCACAAAATAAACTTGTTACTCTAGACAGTTTTCTTCTATCTGTTTATTTATTTATTTTCCCTCTTTCTTTCCTTCTTATTCAGTAAGGAAACAGCTTCTGTTCACTTAAACTTTTAATTCTGTATAGTTTATCTGTCAGCACTTCCTAAGTTAATTTGCCCTGCGTGCCAATACTGTCAGTGTTACCAAGTTCACCAGGTTCCAGTACTATGCAGATGGCATTGCACTACTTATTCTGCAAGCCAGGCTGTTCTAGCTTCAGGGGCACATGAGGTAACCTTCAGGAGAAGTGCATCTTATGGAATGAGAAATTGTCTGTGAAAATTATAAAATATTTTGGATATCAGGTGATGTTCTTTCTAGGGTATGACTAAAAACTTTTCATATGATTCCCATGGCTGATAAAATGCCAGCATTTGGCTGTAGTTTTGCAAATGCTAGAAGAAGAAGAAATTAATTCTTTAGTTATTACTAGTCAGTGCCTATCAAATGAAATGTTGACGATTCTTTTCTAACTCTCGGAAGGTGTAGATTTCCAACCTTCTGAGTTGTTTGTTTGGCGCTTTTTTTTTTTTTTTAAATCAGGAATCTGTATTCTTTGGCTCAAGAGCCAGATGCAGTGTGGCAGAACAACATACATGTGTCATCAGAGAGGATCCTTTGGTGTAGGTAACAATCTGCTATTGCCTGGATCAATTGTTCTAGTAGCCATCTCCCTCTGTGCCCTGTAGCTCTCTTCATCACATGCCTGAAGGGCATCCATGGTCTGATGAAAATTTCACTGTCACCTGCTCTGTGATCTTTGGTTGTTGCTGCGTAATTTTACACGACTGTCATGAGTTGAAGGATCAGGACCTTGGCTCTCCAATTAGTGTGGAAGAGAGAATATAGGCTGCGCTTTATCTGTTACTCCAGTACTGTTTTCCAGCCCAAAGGTCCCCTTCCTCTAAAGGGGTATTTGCACTGCATGCTGTGTGTAGGCCTGTGCCTAGACTTGAATCTTCACTTTAGCTGTGTAGACTTGTGGTCCCATGTGAGCCTGAGGTAAGCTTTAGGCCATGTGTCTGTCACCCTTATCTCCCCCTGTGGTGATGTTCTTTGCCAATTCCAATCTAGTTAAATCTCAAAAAGCTTCATATTCTATTCTCATCTTCCCTACTATCAGTGCAGTTATGGTGTAGTTGACTGATCTAGCATACTTAATGTTGAGAGCATGGATAGATGATGGTTGTAACGTATGTTAAAGTTTGTGCTGTATGTGAACATACAGTTTTTCACTGTTTATTGTGATGTATATCACAGTGATTTCTGCTCCTCATGGTAGCTATGTGGAGCCAGTTTTTTTCCTGCTGTCTCCTGATTGAACCACAGCCTTTATGAAACCTTATCTTGCAAGAATGGCCAAGAGTTTCCTTAAGCCTCATGTTAATGTTTATTTACTTACTGAACTAAGAGTTGTCAGAATTATCTTCTTGAGACTAATTTTTGATATCTATAGGGAAGTGAAGCTGTAGCTTGGTCACTTTATGAGTTCTAGTAGTGTATCTGAAAGTGTATGACTTCTAGTGGTTATCTGAAAGATAGTAAAAATGTTGTAACATGCTGACACAGCATAGGGTCACTTTGTTATAATAGTATTGCTCTGCAAGACTATATGCTCGGTCAAGCAGTCTGTCCTTAGTGTTCTGGGTTTATGCTGGATAGGCTCTACACTGTCTGTATTCCCATACCAGGCATAATGTGTGTAAAGGCCGCATAAACTCCTTATCATGATTAATTCAACAGAAATACAACTGGTTGCCCATGCCTGGTTTGCATCAGTTCTGTGCCACTTTACAATTTGCACAGAAATGTAATATTAATTAATAGGCTGAACGGAACTAAGCAACTCCTGTTCTGAGTAATGAAGATAATTTAATTTCAAGTTTCTTGCACAGAGGAACAAAAATTGCTATTTCAGATATTTTGCCTTTTCTTTTTTTTGGCAGCCTGAATATCTTAACCAGCCACTTTCTAGTGGTTGCAGCACCCAAAAATATGTTTAATTATATGTTTGATTGTCCTAGGCATTGATTTCTGGCAAGATCACTTCTTTCCAGACAGTGTAGTTGCCTCCTCAATTTTGGAAATAGCAATCATTTGTTAGAAATCCCTGTCACAGAAAGATGCAATGCTGAAAGAGATATCCATAACAGATTATTTGGTGTCGGAGCTCTGTGTAGTACAAAATATAGAATATAAAATTCATCTTGATTGTAAATCTGGTTTTCATTTTCCTGCTTTCTTTGTGTACACGTGTCCAGGTTGGATTAAAAGTCTGTGGAGTGGCTATGTGTGACCAGCACCAGAAAGTTGATCTTGTGTGTTTTTGCTTTGAAATGAAACTGCCTGGGCAACCAGCTGGCTCCAGCTGGGAAAAATTAGTGTATTGGGAAAAAAAAATATAAATGGGTGACAGTGTCCATCAAGGTAGTCATGGAAATGCATTCCTGATAGCTTACATGGTTTGGCTTTCACCTGTGTGTCTGTGTTGTTTGAACTTTAAGCATGCAGCTGTGTGACTTCTAGAGTTTAAGGCAGATCTGCTGCCCTGTGAATTCAGTGTTGTGATTCCTGGGCCCCAGGTTTTACACTAACTCTGCAAGTCTTGAGACTTGCCCAGTTTTGTCTAAAATTGTCTTTGCCTATATGGAGCTTAGCTAGAAACCCAAAACCAGTGTTTTTTTCTAATGACCAGGTGGCTACTGCTTAGTTAGTTTCTCTTTGGCTTGTTTTTGTGCGGTATAAACATATTTCTTTCTACAGCTAGTAGTAATAAGTTATTATTGTGTGTATATTGATGTATTTGTGACTCTCAAAGGACAGTGTAATGCAGAGGAGCATTGTCATGGTGTGATAGCAGAGGTCTTGCAAGTGGGGACACAGGACATGGAGTAGGAGAGCAAAAGCTGAAAAGAGGGGGCTCAGGATGACACTGAGGACCCCAGTGCTGTAAAGAGGTCACCAGTGGTTGGTAAAAAGTGCAGGCTGGGAGCTGGGCAAACCTGTTTTTTGGAATAATGAGATGCTGAAAGAGCAGGTCTCAAGCAGATGTAATACACACCATACACAGTAAATCTGGATGTAAAATGGAGTTGCAGACCAATGAAGCAAGAGCGAGGTGTGAGAGCATGTAGGAAAAATAACCCAGATGGGGATTCTCAGAGTGGGGAGGAGGGAGCCATCAATATCAAACTCCTCCTGAGACAACCTGCTCCACTCCTGCCATCACTAAACTTCATGCTTCTCCCCAGACAGGACGTGGGACACTGATGGTTCACTGTAACACCCTCCCACAGCTGACGCCAACAGTCTTAGCCCCAGAAGGGTGCTATAAAGGAAACCTGACAGCACGAAAAGAGAGAGGTACTAGGAAGTGTGAAGCAATTTTAAATGTATTATTATGAACACTTTGTGTAGTAGTATTATTTTCCTCGCTCTCTTTCTTTGCTGTCTGAGCAGTGCTTCACCCACTAACAAGAGTGTCTTGCCCAGATTTTCATAATCCAGTACTTTCTGTCTGTTTACCACAGCATTCCTGGAAAATACTGCTATGTTTAAGAAAAAAAACTTGGCACTTCCTTTGTTTTTTGTTTGTTTTTTACCCCTAGGAGTAGTCAGCAGTTTTAATAGAGGTTTCAACCTGAAACTTTTCGTACATCTAGACAGAGAAGACTGTGGGTTGTCATAAACTCATGGAAGCACTGCTGGTCTAAGCCTTCACATTGCTTCTCCTTTTTTTTTTTTCCCTTAAGAGAATGGCTTCTGAACCGGTATCAGTTTAAATTGACAATGAAAGTTACTGGGAGGCTAAAAATTATTTCTTGGTCTCCTTGTGAACAAGCAGAGCCCATTACTTCTCCACAGGTTATGAAGAGGTATTGTAGATGCTTTCTTAAGCTTGTATCTCGGAGGTACGTTTGCGTTCTTCCCAGGCCTTCTAGCGCCTCAAAGAGTGGAGGCAATGTAAAACCAGAAGGAAGGGGTCATCTTAATTGCCTGTTGGTCAGGAGAGCCACCATTTTCTCACCTGTGAGCCTTTCCCAAGAGAGCCAGTTATTTTTACAGGAAGATAAAATTCTGAGAAATTGTCTAATCTTCTTTTTGGTCCAGGGCATTTTGAATCTAGAGATCTGGAGGCTGATAGCTTGCTTTTTATTGTGTTCTGACAGAATACAGAAGGAGAGAGTAAATAGCTAGGGAAAAACGTGGCTACTTAAGCTAGCACCACAACAGGAAAGTTGTTTGTACAATTACTCTGCAAGAAGTCAAGTGGATTCTTCACTCAAGTAGGCTCTTTGGATCGTACATCATCTTACATAGGACTGCCCATTGCAAGTCCAGTAATATCAGTTGAGGCTGAGGGACAGTGTTTGCTAGGACATCCTACAGTTATGTTAAAAATAGTAGTAGAATGGATACCATTCTGCACAGTGAAAAGTGAGGAGATGCTGCTTTTTTTTTTTTTTTTTTCTCTGATTCTTTGAAAAAAACACCTGGACCCAACGTTAAGTGTGGGAAACAGAAATGCATTTGTTTAATGAACTGTTTAATGAACTAGGGGCAGTTGCTCTTCCCATGGAATGACACAAGTGTACTGTGAGAAAAGTAGTGTACACCTATGTGAGAATCTGATATCTTAAAAATGTATATTTTCTAAAAATTAAAAATAATTGTGCATGGGTAACTAACTTGTGTGTTTACAAACTGCCGATAGCTTTATTTCACAGCCAAGGAATCTTTGCCTGCACTTTAATGTAATCTAAAGATGAAGAGAAACATAAACCCTTAACAGCTGGAGAGACTGTGACAAATTCATCTGAAGCAAACTGTATTTTTAGCATAAAGGATTTCAGAGCTGTTGAAAGCAATGTATAAATAAGTATTTTTCCAGTCATATGTACACAGTTGGGGATTTTTTTGTGTACTGTTCTTTAGTGCCAGTATTCTGCCATTTCTGAAGGGGGGTTTGGATTTACTTCTGCTTAGCAGTTGGATTTAACAAAGGGTTAAATTTAAACCCTGCAGAGCAGGAAGTTCAGATACTGATTATTAAAATAAAGTCAAATTTGAAGCAAAGTATATGTGAACAAGGTGAGTAAATGTTATTTTTAAACATAGGCCAATCTTTGTCAATGTACGTATAATCCATAGAGTATGTGAGACTGTACAAAGCAACATAGTGTTTAAAAGACAGTTGGACAATGCTGTTAATAACATGCTTTAACACTTGGCCAGCCCTGGAGTAGTCAAGCAGGTGGACTAGATGTCAGTTGTAGGTTCCTTACAATAGAAATACTCTCTTTTATTCTTAAACAATTTTTCAAGCAAAGCACCACAGCACAGAAACTGTTATTTCAACAAACCTTCATAGACCTGATGAAACTATGTGAACAAAGTGATTCTGCAAGGCATAGCTAAATAGGTTTTAACTTTTCTTATGTACTAATTACTTTTCATTTTTTCTGGGAGAAATTTATCTCGTGATACAGAAAAAGAAACCTTTATCCCAGCATTTGTAATCAGTCTTGTGCTTTCCAGTTTAGAAAAGTAGACGTTATTGCTGTGGTTCCTATTTATTTTTTTCCTTAGTCATCTGTTCTATTGCAACCATTTTGGAAGGTCCACTCCAGAACGGGCAGGTATGGAATGAATTCCTTCAGAATCTGTGCTGGTAGAATGCTGCTTTCTGCACAGATGTTCCTAGACTTCCTTGCTGTACATATTGGACGTGTGTGTGTTTCTCCAGGTAAAGCATATTTCTGCCTTTTTTTTTTTTTCCCTTCCTCGTACTCAACAGCAATTCCTCCTCTTTTCTTTTTGCATTCTTTATTTGAAAGGCTGAATGTGCTTAGAAAAAATATACTCCCCATGTTCTTTGATTAGGAGGAGGAAATAGAAGTTTCGTATATTTCTGGTTTCTAAGTTTGTGAGCTTTCCTAAGACTGCTTCCTGAGACAAAATAGTGTACTACCAAAGAGAATGCTTTTCTCAGGTAAAAGGGAAAGAAATGCACCCTGTATTGCTCAACCTGTGCAGGAAGTGCTCTTGACTATTGAGGGGATAAAGACAACATGAAGTTCCAGAAATATGTACGGTCTTCTTTTGCTTTTATCATTTCTTTTGGTTGTAGATTGGCGTCTGCTTATGTGCCGTGCAGTTTTCATGTAATTAAAGGAACGCTTTGATTGTTTTCCCCCCAAAATGAAAATGTATGGAGGAAATTGAGCAGCTGCTGGAGCTGTTAAGTGGTTTAGTGGACAAACCAGACTTCCCCACCACCCGTTTGCACTGTTCACATTCCTTCTGAAACTGGCTGCATTGCTTGAACAGCTTGTTAAATTCTCATGTTACCATTTTGGTTTTGATTTGGAAGATCAGGCATATCTTGCAAACTTTGCTGAAGATGTTTTTTATTTATGGTAAAATGTGTGAAGGGTCGAATTGAGGATATTGAAAGCTGTGTTAGTTCAAAACACTTGGTGACCTGAATTGCAATGTTAACCTTTGGTATTTCAGTCCTTCCAGGGATACTGACTGTGTAGAAATACTCCGAATTCAAGGAGTCCTTGAGCAGCTAATGGTTGATGACCAGGAGCATCTCAGGAAGTGTTACAGATAATTACCTTGCTCTCATTCTGTTCCCATAGTGGCTACTTTTTGCAACTGCTGGAATAAGAGCATTGGGATAGACTGGGCTGCTGGTATAGGCAGTCTCCATGGTTTTACGTATATGGGAAAACAGAGGAAGAAAACTTAAAAAGAAACAGAGGAAGAGTAGGAAATATTAAAAAAACCTCAAAGCGCCTTAACTCAGTATAAGAGTCATTAAAATAGTTTAATCTTAATCTGCAGTCACAAACGCTAACATACCAATTATAAGGTCATTGTAGAGTATTTATGGAGAGGAATTAAAATTGCTTGGAATCCTAATAGTGAGCATGGGAGGCCTATCCCAAAACCTAATGTACTGTCTCTTTCTTATAACCCTATGTCTAGGCTTTTATTTTCCCCAGATGAACTGCTATAAAACCAATTGTAGTTACCATAAATGAATGGCATATCTAGGTATGTATAATAAAAGAGGAATAGGAGGCAATTTTCATTTTGGATTGGTAGTTCTGGTATTGTAGAACTTGCTGTAAAGTCTTTTAAAGTAGGTTGTAGTGGTCATTGTCAAATACAGACTTGGAATCACTGGTTTTCCTGGGTTTGTTAATATTTCAATTTGTATATTTTTTGGATAAGGTAGAATGCCTATATGAAAATTCCACTTCTGAATGGATTAGAGAAGTTCTGAAGAAGCAGCATATGCAGATGTCAGGTTCATTCACAAATACTGATTTTAATCCTAGTGCCTACTTTGGCTAAATAAAACAGATGCACCCAACTATGCCTAACAGATCCTTTTAAAGCTATCTTTTATTCATATTGCTTGTTCTGAAATGTTGACTTTGCAGTATGTAAATTGGGAATACAGTACTTTTTCCTTATTGAAGCTTAAGTGGAACACTTAGAACACCTGTATTGAACAATGTATTAATACACTTTTCCAGCACTGTTCAGCAGCACAAAAATAATGCGATTTAGATCTGAGAGTAATAAACAGTGATCTTTGAACAAATTATACTAATTACTAAAAATAGTAAGCAGTAAGTGATGTAAACTGGTTATTTAATCCTTCCTCTTGCTCCAGGGTAGGATCAAAGAACTTATTAGTACTTGTAGCTGCCTAACATGTTCTTAAAGACTGTCAGTGATGGAGATTTCACGTCATGTCTGCCCACCTCTAACAATGAAAGGTGATAAAACAATGGAATAAAGTTCAACTTCTGCACTTGCAGAGCAGAAGATTCAGTTTGTGGTTAAACCTGTTCCTACTTGCTCTGTCTGCATGGAGATCAGCTTCAATTTGCAGCAATGTTTTCTTCATAGATATATTCTATAGACTTATTACTTCTGCTTCTGCTGGACTCTGGTGGCTCCATGTCTGTCTTAGATTGCAAGAGATCGGTTTGCTCAAAACATTATTGCTTGAATTGAGTGTTTGCTAGTATTATGAAGACCAGAAAAGTTACTCTGTAGCTTTTTTGTTTATGTATTCCAGTATGCCTTTTTCCCAAAAGCACGAGATTCCTGTCTTGCATTCAATTTTTGGTCTGCTGGTCTAGAACCATTTTTAATATAACTGCTGTATATCTAGGTACAGGCACTAAACTGCATTTTTGCTGTGGATTAAGTTTAATACCTAACTTAACTACCTGCCTTGTCACTGTTCAATGGCTTCCTGTTTTCAGACCATTTTTCTAGTTTGTCCAGATAATCTTTTTATTATTATTTATTTTTAATAATGTAATGTTGGTAACTATATTCTAAGAACAGTTTTCTGGTCAGGCCTAGTTCTCTAGGCTTAGTGTTAATTTCAGCCTCCTCATCTGTGAATGATTGTTAGTTGTCTAAAGTGTGGCTATAATAGGGACCACTACACTGCACCACAAAGAAGTCGGTTCTTACTGCTTATTCCTAGGTATTTTGTAGATATTTGGAAAATTCCTAATTTTGGTGTGTTCTGTGCATGCTTTAATTTTCTTTACCTTACTCATCCATGACAGATTCTTACAGATATTTCCTGATGGCTCTGAAATCTCATAGCCATTCTTTTAAGTAAAGTCTAAAGTTTTTTGAGTTCAACTAGCAAGTTCACCTCTGCTAGATGTTTGGGATTTTAAGGTATTTCTGTTCCTGATGTCTTACATATATTTAATATGCTTGTCATCTGTTGCTTCTCACTTCATGGTATTGGAGTGCATGAACCACAGTTTGCTCAAATCCAAAATGTATAATAAAATTAAATGTAAGACTACTCAAGTGTTAATGCTGACTGACTTCTAGTAAATCTTCCATATTGGAAGGGTGTAAAACTAAGGTGACTATCAAACTGTTAAAAACATATATGAATTGGTGTCTGATTTGTATCTTCCGCCGTTTTTTATAAATAAGATTATTTTATCTCTTTTTTTTTTTTTTTTTTTCAAACAGAAATCTTTTGGACAGAGATACATTTTCTAAATCTGATCCAAGTAAGTATACAGCATTTTATTCCTTTTCATCGCATCTTCCATATGTGTAAACACTGGATTAAAAGTTACATGAGTGATTTCCTTCAGTCTCAGTTAGGTTTACATTGTCTTTGTGACAATTATTTAAAGTAATTAAGTTACACCTAAATAAGATACGCTTATGGATTGTTATATGAATTAGAATTTTAAAGAATCTGTATTCAATGTTGCTTTCTTGAGCTACATGGTTCCTTATTTAGGAGTCAACCTACATTTTCGTAAAATTAATAAATGCAGAAAAGTATTTTTTTTAATCTGTTGTTCTAGATCTCTTTCAAAGCTAGCAAGCAAACTCCTAAACAAACTAGGAGCACTTGTTGCTGCTAATGCATGTAGTGTCCACTAATCCTAGAGTCACATGCTGAAAAGTAAAATTAAGTTAAATTGTTTCTGAGAAATATGACCTTACCTGATCAATAATCATATCATGGTTTATGACTTAATGTTTTCAGTTATGTTAGGTAGTGGTACCCACTTTCCCTATAAGTTTTGTTGATATATGACTGGATCCGACAAAAATTCTCATGACTATGAATTTATATATGACAGGACTTTTAATTTAAAATCCATTACTATCTTCCTGTAACAGACACTTTATGATAAGTTTATCAAAGAACTGAGACCACAAAAAATTTCCTTTTTTTCTGATTGTGTTTAATCAAAGTACTGCTGTAGTGTTGAATGACTAGTCCTTAGATTATGGTGTCTTATCGTATCATAGAATGGTTTGGGTTGGAAGGGAGCGTAAAGATCGGCTGGTTCCAACCACCTGCTATGGGCAGGGACACCTTCTGCTAAACCAGGTTGCTCTAAGCCTGGTCCAACCTGGCCTTGGCCACTGCCAAGGATGGGTCATGTTATCACCCCATATCTATTTTAATGTGTAAGGGATTTTTTAAGCCTGGGGTTTTCTTTCTTAGAATACAATGTATTGTGCTTACTGGCACTGGCCATAACTTGGGACACATGTACTTCTGTCAAGTGTCTGGACATGTGTCCTGGTGGGATACACTTGAGTCATGTTTGTGTTTGTGCATTTTTAACCCAAGGTATTTTTGAGAGAAATTCCACAATAGACTTCTGATGGAAAAGCAACTACTTTCTGGGGAAAAGCTGCATGAAGTTAGGTGTACCTTTGACATTCCTAGCCTACAATACCTTTTATTTTTAAAAAGGAGACATTAGCAGTACCTTGCCCCCGTGTAGGGAGATCGTGCAGAAGCACTTCTGAGTGTTTTGCATATTACTACATGTTCTTTAATTGGCTAATAAAAACTCATTTGTTCAGGTTAAGCAGTTTTGAAGAGTGGTCAGTGACCTATTGCTGCTGATAGAATTCAGAGATCTCTTTATTGAATCAAGGCACCTTTATGAAAGTGATGAGGGTGTCTAGTTTTTAAGCTCAGATATCATTAGGGACAAGTGAGTCAAGTTTTTACCAGACAGATAGCTGTGTCAGGCATAAATTGCAGAGTTTGAGTAGCAGGAGACTGCAGTGTGACCTGTGTGGCAGGAGGCCATGAACCACCATATGCTGTCACAGCAGGTTCCAGTCAGCTCTAAAAGTCATGTGGGCAAATTGCCTGCCAGAACTTCTGCCAGCCAGGGGAGCACACAGGGCCCCTGCTCACACCTATTTGAGAAGAAAAGCAGCAGCAGCTATGAGCTAGAGCTGAAGGTACTGCTGCAGCCACACTTCCAGAGATACGCTTCTGGCCATGCATTCTTGAACGGAGACACTCCATGTAAAAGTCAGTGCACCTCTGAAGGGTCTGTGACCTGTGGGCAGCCCAACACAGGGCAGGTGGGCAAAACAAGTGATTGTGGCTGGTTGGATGACCTATGCTGGGGAAGGAAAGCAGGAAAACCTAAAAAATTTGTAATATCTGTCTTTAAAATATTCTTGAGAAGCAAACTGGTGTGCTTTTTAATGGATTCAGAGTATATGGAAATATTTTTTAAAGTCTCATAACCTTGCCTGTCAGTTCAAAGCACACTGCTTTCCTGTTTCCAGTAAATAGCTTATTTAAAGCGCTTAAATTGCTGGGGTGCTTTAGAGATCTGGTCTCAAGTTGTGAGTAGCCACTTATGCTGCCAATCAGGCCTATCTGTACAGGTTAGCAATAGAGAAACATGGAATACAGTAATACTATCCTTGGCAAAGAGAGAAGGGAGAAGCCTGGGCTCTGGAAGTGCTCATACTGTATTTGCACTAAAGAAATTACTTGGCAAAACAGCTTTGGTTGTAGGTACTCTCCAAACAGTGTACACTTAGTTTTAGTATTCTGTAGGGTTTTTTATTAGCCATCTTAGTTTGTTTGCTCCTAGTGTCCTTTAGTTGAGCACAGAGATAATGGATAAAGGCCATTCTTAGGCTGGTCTGTATACAGTAACTTTATCTTGTTAGCTAAGAAAGGTGTCAAAACCAGCATCATACCTTCACTGAACTTACAGCCATTAGATCTTGTACAAGATAGAATCATGTAGTGTCACTCTGTATGCTGAGGTCTCATTGGGTTTGACTAGGCCAATTCTAATATGCTTTTCAAACTCCAATGCCGTTATCTAGAGAGAATATTGATAGTGAAAATCTGATTTCATCCTCTTGGTCTTTTTCTCGGAGAGGGACACACACAAATATAGTTGACTCCCTTGTCAACATAAGCAGTCTTCTGAAATTAAAAAGGAACATGTGATTTTTCCAGTTCTCTTGGGAGGTTTGCTTAGCTGTGTTTTGGTACTGTATTTGCTACTCAGTATTTATTCCAATTCTGACCACTTCCCTGCAATCTGGAACATACATGCCAAGAGAAAGCTGGCACTTTGCCTCCCTCGGGGCAAGTTATGGAAATAATGTAGGGATATTAGCTATAGATGGGACAGACTTGGAGAGCCCTGTTCATAAAGTACTTTAAACAGTACTGGGGTCTCTTACTGGCAGTGCTTTCTCCTCAGCGGAGTCAAAGCAAGTCATACTGATTTACTGCAGCTCACATATATTGATTTACTGCAGCATTAGAACCATTCTGTTCTTCCATTTTGGAGACCGTTTGTTTTTCTAGGAATATTTTTGAGGCATTTTTTTCCCCCTCTTTGAGAGAATGAGCTAAAGCAGTGCTTTCCTCGTGAGGCGGGGATAAGACCTGCAAAGTAGATACAGATTAATGAATTTGGTATGTTTCTTTGTCTAATGAGAGTTGGGCAAAATTATTTTCTTTCCATGCACTGGCTAGGCAAACTGAACCCCTGTGCAGCTGTGGTGGCAGCACTATGGTCAGGATAGAATGTCCTAATGTGGAGTCCTGTGACTCCTGATTATCTTAATAGAAAGAGTCTGATATGAAAGAATGGAGAGGTAAAAACTCTTCACCCTGGAGGCTCTCCCCATAGAAGATAGTTTCAATGAGGAGAATCTCATGACAGCTGGGACAAAGGGATCTTCAGGAAGCTCTGCCTAGAAAGTATAGAAGTTGGTGAGTGAAGAGTAATGAGAAGCCCCTGCTACAACTGGCTGTAGAATCATGAAAAGATTTAGGTAGCATGGAGAAAAAAACAACCTTGTTGTGGCTCATAATTCTTTGGAAGGGAGTAGATGTGTTGTTATGTTTGGGAAAACTCAAGTGGGCAGTTTGGGTGTAACAGTAGTTGTCAGACTAAAGGATAAGCGTGTATGCATTGAACAGGAAAACACCAGAGTGCAGGATAAGGGCAGCTCAAACTATCTGGGAAAATAAGAAGGTGCAGACTATAATATTTTGGGAACTATCTACAACTGAGTGATAACTGCTGACATTTCCACCCTCTTCTCCATTGCAAGATTTCCTTAAATTTACCTTGAATTTGACACTGTGGTATTGGTGATTTAAGAATTACGAAATGTTAAGATTTCTGACCATAGGTATGGCTGTAGAGACAGGACACCTGACCCTTGGAAGAGCCGATTCTGCGTTAGCAGGAAGGATATTCTCAGGGAATTATTTTTTTTGCTTGTTTTTCAACTATGGGAGTTTCCTTTGACATTTCGTTCTTCTCCCAGGGTTACTTTGGCACAGATCTTACTAGATACAAAGGTCAGTCTGAAGTTCAGTAACCTTCAGACCCTTCTGTAGCTGATTTCATAGCTTCCATTTCACTGTTTTCTTACATTTTCTTATTTACTTTCATTCTTCATGTAATATAGTTCAGCAGTCTGCTCCAGACTGTGCTGTAAAAAGAGGCTTGTTGGTCTGGAATCATCCTACTTTAAGCAGGAACCAAAGCTTGAAGAATGATTGTCCAAGGTTTAATTTAAAAGGAGAAAGACTAACGTCTATTTCAAAAGAATGATTTTGAATTTTTTTTGTAAGCTTTTTTTCTTGTACAAAAATATCTTTTTGAGGAAAAAGTTGAATTTTGTTAACTTTTAACTTCTATGTAAGCTAAAATATTGAAGACTTATTTTCTGCTTTGCTACTGCCTAATGGGATTTTTTGTTGCTGTTGTTTGGGTGGGTTTTTTTGTTAGTATGTGGACCAAATACCTTTCAAGTAAGAAGAAAATGTAATTTGAAGCTTGACTTCATTTCTGCTTTGCTTTTCATTTTCACTTCTGCTTTCTTTTCATGTCTGTTGATGATTCTGATTTTATTGAAAACAAATCAGGCTTCTGTCTTTAGTGTTCAAGGCTGCAACCCAAAACAATATTATTTTTAACCTTCTGTTGAAAAATAATGATGGGCACAGGAGAAGATTTTGTCAGGAAAAAAGTGTTCAAATATCTGTATTTCTGTTGCTTAGACAAGGGCTGTAGTGGAGTTTCAGGTAAAAGTTATTTTATGGTTGTCAGCTACAACTAGTCCAAGACTATAGGGAAAAAAAAAGTTTATAGTACAACTTCAGTGCAAATTACTTGTGCTTATAATAGTATTTAAAAGACCTGCTTATAATCACTATACCTCTATCACCGGTCCCTTCGATGGATGCTGCAGATTAATGTGTTCTGTAGTGGAAAACCAGACCTGTGAGGAGAGTGATGCCTGTGGGAGTATGCTGCTTGGTATTTCAAAAAAAGCCTAGGTCAACAAACTTAATTCTATTTTTTATTAGGTTTTAGTTGTGGTGGTTTTTTAGTTTTTTGTTTTGTTTTTTAAAGACGCATATGCAAGATACTTAAATATATATATGAATAATTTGAAGCAGAATTAAGGAATAAAACATGAGAACTAATTTTTTTCCTTTTTCCACTTTTATTTCCCCTTTCTTTTTTTCCAGTAGGGTCCTCATTTGGTTTTATTTTAATTCTCTTATCTCTTGAAAGAAACATATTTTAGGGTAATTTTGCATTAGATTAACTAGGATAGTCAGACCATCCACACTGAATGAAGATCCAATTTTACTGCTAAGGATTGTCAAGTGATTTGCTGGAGGTCAAGCATAAGTTTTGCTTCCTGTTTCAGAACCACCCTATTTATTAGGTCAGTGCTGCAACTAGACCATACTGAAGACTGAGGGAAAACAAGTTACTATTTTATTGTTCTAGTTAATAATTTGAACAGCACAACACACTGCAACATTGGTTCACTTAAAATATGTCAAATGCTGAAAATGACCCAACTTGTTTTTTTTTTTTATTTTTCTTTTCACAGTCTGTGTTTTGTACACACAAGCCATTGGAAACAAAGAATGGAGAGAGGTAAGATATGCATTCCTAGATGTATAAACCTTTTGAGTATACTTAAGGCTGGTTGTTTGCCCTAGCAACAGAGGGCATGTCATAGCCTCTTTAATAAAGAGTCTTTAAAACCTAATCACATTAATCTCAATTTTCATATCTGTATTGTGTATTTCCATCAAAAGGGAAAACAAAATTAGTGAAAATACATGAGTTTCCTGTTTTACAGTCTCCTTGAGATAAGTGAAATCAAACTTAGCTGTTAGTCTGGACGAGGTCTGTGGGTATCAAGAGAGGAAAACACTTGATCAGTACAAATCCTATGGAAGGATTCAGCTGTGGTGATGGTTGGTGTCAGCAAAACTAGCTTCTAGTTGTGGTAGAGATCTACTTTTCCCATGTAGTGTTAGGGAGAAGTTAAGTGCTGCTGAGTAGTGTATACATCAGGCAACAAGGGAGGGAGGGGATTATGTGTAGGTTGGACTACATTGTCTTAACCTGTAAACAATGGACAGATGTTTTAAGAAACAAAATCAAGTACCTTTAAATTAATTATCTGCATGAGTTCAATATTTCTAGCCTGAAACTATCTGCCTGTACTTAGTCATCTAATTTTTCTCCATTAATATTATTCTTTGAAAGAGCTGACAGTGTTAGGGGAAGGGTGATCATCTCTCTACTGATAAAATGTGCTATTTAGCTGCCTTACGGAGAGAATTGATGGAGCTGTTCTTCACTGTAAGTGGTCCACTGTGTGGTCATTTGTTCTAAGAATAGAGCCAGGAGAAGAATGAACTATCTTACTATTTTTCCCTGGAAAAGAGAGGAGGACTGATGTTTGTGTTTTTAGAATTGATATGTGTCATGGGTTCAGCAGCAGCAGTCATTTTTCTCCTCCTTGGTAGCTGGTGTAGCGCTGTGTTTTTTGATTTTGGGCCTGGGAGCAGCGCTGATAACACCAGTGTTTCGGTTACTGCTTAGTGATGTTTTGGTCTGGCCAAGGACTTTCTGAGTTTCATGCTCTGCCAGGGAGGAGGGGAGCCGGGAGGAAGCAGAGACAGGACACCTGACCCAAACTGACCAAAGAGGTTATTCCATACCACAGCACGTCATGCCCATGATGGAGAGCAGAGGCCCGGAAGGGTGGGGGTGCACTGCGTGGTCGGGCTTGGTTTTAGGTGGTGAGAAATTGTATTCTTTCCTTGTATTTGCCTTGTCATTATTATTATTGGTGGTAGCAGTAGTGGTTTGTGTTATACTTTAATTACTAAACTGTTCTTATCTCAACCTGTGGGAGTTGCATTCTTTTCGATTCTCCTTCCCATCCCTCCGGGAGTGGGGGGCAAGAAAGAGGGGGGAGTGAGTGAGCAAAACTGCGTGAGTTATAGAGGCTTAAACCACGACAATATGTTATTACTACTACTTAAACATTCCAATGGAGGGGACGGGGACACAGAAACTAAACCTCTTCCCTCATACTAGGTAGTTGCCTGGAGAAACTTATTTTCTGCTTTGCTGAAAAATGGTGGATGTAGATTTCAGTCTTTATGTGACGAGAGAATTGAACTAGTCTCCTGCTTGGAGAAAAACTCGTGTAACTGAGCAGTGCATGAAACACTGTACCTATTAAATTTGCTGGGTTTAGTGAAATTGCTGCTCTCTGTTCTGAACTGTGCACTCGACATCCTCTTAGTATACCTACTGGATCACATTCCTCTGATTTATGTTAAGAAATGTCAGTTTGAGGACCCTAAGTTGGAATTCATTAATCAATTAAATTGGCAGAAGTTGTGGACATACAGAGAGTTATAAATGCTCTGGATACCTAATTCTAAAAACTAGGAGTCTTCAGCAATGAAGACCATTGGTGTGGTTTGGCAGTCAACCCTTGATCATTACTAAAGCATTCATGTCCTTTTTTGGCCTAGGGTTAAGAGGATTCTGTCAGAAATTATGGCTTTTATTGTTGTCTAAGGTTCATCTGTAATTTTGTGGAATTTTCATGCTTCTCTGTTGTAACTGTTAAAAGAACTATTAACCATTTTTAATATCATTGTCCTGATGGAAAAATTGTAACGTTATCACCTTAGAAACTGTTCCCTGTGCTCATTTTGGGTGATTTAGGAGATTGTCAATGGAAAGGTTTCATCTGCTCATGATTTGAACAAGTCTAAGTTTGTAACAGTTGCAGTTTGTCACCTTTTTATAGCTTTGTATTGTCTTTTGCCATTTTATTTCCATGACCAGAACAAAAACACCTGAATAAGGCAGTGTGCAACATTATTGCTTGGAATGCATCTTGACACTGTTTAGTGTATCTTGGCTGCATGATACACTTGGGCATGTGGTTATAGCATTATTATGTGACAGTTTAGGAACCACAGGGGTTAAACCAGACTTTTGACATGGCAGTTGCTAGAAAATATGAGGCTTGGTGGGGTTTTTTTCTGTTTATTTTTGTTTTCTCTTTTAAGGCATAATTATCTCTATATTGTCTATCAGGAGGAGGTCTAGGTACAGGTATTTACTGCTCAGCTGACTGTTTAAACTATTTATAGTTAAGGAAAAAAGGTAACATCCTGAGGGCAGTTAATCAGACCTAATTTAGATGTCTGCCTTATATCAGGTGAATCATTCTTTAGAAATGCCTCCAAGTAATGATCAAAAGCCTACACTTTGAACTATGTCAGATGTAAAGTTCTGTGAGTAGAATCCAATTCCTACTAGCTGTTATGACAGCTAAAACTCAGAGGATGGCATGATAGAGGGACTGAGTCAGGATCGCATTTTACATGTTGTGGTGTATTATATTTTTACCAGTGGTAAGAAATAAGGTGGTAGGTAGAAGATTAAATGATACATTGATGAGTAATCTTATATAAAATATCTTTATTTTAATGCTTTTTTTGCCTGCAATGGTGAATGCACTAATACTGTGTTTTTTCAATAAAAATCTGTGTATGTGTCCGTTTTCTTGCATTTAAACACTTACCTAATATTTTACTAGCTTATATAGGTGGATTTCACCTGGATCTGTTTGTAGAAGACAAAACTAAGACAATTAACAAGCCCCTGATAGTATGTGTAGATGTTAATGATGTCAGTCATGGCAACACACTTTACCTTGTTCATCCTTTTTTGCATATTTCTCTTCCTTCTTTTGTCTAATTATTTTCTTTTGAGCACTGCAAAAAATACTTGGGGATCATAAACACAGTAAATCATTTCATAATCTCCATAATTTTCCTGACACTTTATTGTAGCATTGTGCTTTTTTTTTCCTTCCTTCAGCTAAGCTATTCAGATGGATTCAATACAGCAGTTAAATCAAATCTTTCATTTAACGAAGGGTAGATGGTTTCTGGGCACCAACTGTTTACCTGTGGTACAGATTCTGTGTTTTTACTCAATGTTATTCTTGAGCACCAAATCCTAAACAAAGAATTAAAGTGTTTTGTTCTCATTTTAATAGCCTGTTTTTCAAAACAGTTGCCCTGGTTTTGCTTATAGTGTGATCATCAGGTATTTCACTTAATATAATTGGCAACAAATGCATCATCAGAGTTGGAGCTTTGATTTTAAAATATTTACTTCCCCTTACTTTGTGAGGACACATTTGAAATATGGCTCAGTATAACTTACTGTTATCTGCAGAAGCCTTAAATGATATATGGAAAGAGTCTGAATTTCTCCGTTTTTAAGAGGATGTTCATTCTGAAACCAAGAGCGAGCATTTCAAAGGTGAATGTTAAATAAGTAATTGGCATTGTAAAATATTCAACCAACTGCAGTTTTATCGGCAGTATGCAGCAATGGGTAACTGCTAAGGAGCTGCCTATGAAGCGAGGCTCTAAGCCTCTGGTCCATCTACTGTAGCAATGCATTGGATGCAAGTTACATTTGTGTACCTGTCTGGAATTCAGACATGACTTCATGAGCTGCCAAATGTAATTTTATGTCCTCAGGAAGTTTCCATTGTGTCTTCTAAAATAATTGTTCATGGCTTCCCATTCTTCAGGCCTTCCTGTTCATTGATTCTATTCACTTTTTTTTAATCTGGAACAAATATGCTGGAGACTAAAAAGAAGCATCTTTTTTGATTGTGTTGTTAAATTGAGAGAGAAGGCAGTTAGGGAAATTGCACTGGAATCCCAAGATAGCAAAAGTGACCAGTTTGTAAGAAAATCAGAAAATAACCATCATGAGCTAACCCCAGTCCCTGTACAGTTTATTAACAGAAAGACTTCTCCCTCTATGTGCTAGCATTGCTTATTCAGCCATCCTAACCGATGTATTAAGTTAGCTGTTACATTTTTTCCTCATATGCACGTAAGTGTTTAATTCATCCATATGGAATTTCATCTGCCATTTTACTGTCTGATCACTCAGTATGACTAATGCTGCTCTGCAAAATCTTCACAGTTGCCTTTTATATATCCTGTTTAATTATGTAAAAATCTATTTGCTTTGTGGTTTTTGTTGTTTTTTTTTTGTTTGTTTGTTTGTTTGTTTTGGTTTTGGGTTTTTTTGGGGTTTTTTTTGTTTGTTATTTGTTTTTTTAGGGAAGTAATACTAATAACTGTACTTTGCGCTGGTGAGGCTGCATCTTGAATCCTGTATTCAGTTCTGGGCTCCTCACTACAAGAGATACTGAGCTGCTGGAGCGAATCTAGAAAAGGATTGATTCTGTTACTCTCCTGAATGATGTCTCTCAAGTTACTTGCTTGTTGGCCATATTAAGATTTTAGCTTCACACAACTGTTAGTGGGGAAACTAGGCTATGTGGAGAACTGTTTAATTAGCAGCTCTTTTATTAGTTGACAGTGACTGGATTGTAGAAATAACCTAGTCTACTTAAAAAGGCTGTAGGTAATTGAGAAAACAGATTTAAAAAGATGATGCTTCATTTAGCTGAAAAGTGTAGACTGGTGGTTTTTAGAGGCCAGCATTTTAATGTCCTCTATAAGTTTTAGTAGTGATTTTTCGGTTAAATAATTAGTTATATTTAATGCAAAGGAATGATTTGTATAGCCATTGGAAAAAAGTAAAGAAACCAAAAACCAAGCTTCAATTAAAAGTAATTTAAAATAATGTAAAGAAAAGCTAGCAGTGCCACTGAATCTCTGACTTTTGTAACAATCTCAGTCTAACTGATGAGCGATAAAGGTAGCAATGTAAGCGGCATTCTGTTAGGCCTTCTCTGGCCTCAGTGGAATTAAATCATCACCATATTGCACATTTATCTTTTTTTACTTATACAATTCTGTTGTGCATTTTAAATCAAGTCCGAAAGATTTCCCGAGTGTAGCATGGTTATTGTGTGAAGTGAAATATTGTTTGCTGAAAAAAATGCAGATTTGATGGGAGGAAGAGTACTTACACATTTATGATACTTTCCTGTTTTAAAAAATAAAAACTGACAGCTGCCATTTTATAACTTTTTTTTTCCTTCTGAATTAACTTTTTTTTTTTCTAATTCATACATAGTTCTGTTTTCTGATGGAACCATAAAACCCCAAGATAATGTCGTCATGGAATAATTTAGGTGAAAGGAATCTTTCCAGCCTCCTGGACAACATTTATCTGCTGTGTCTAAGTTCATTGACTGATCCATGCAAAGCCATCTTCAAAGTCAGGCCAGGTTGTTGAGGGCCTTTCCCAGCTAAGATTTGACATTTTCTGAAGGCAGAGACTGCACAGCTGTCTGGGTGACCCATTCCACTGCTTAATCCCTCATTCTGGAAGAGTGTTTCCCTACATACGTTCATAATTTCTTTTGCTGCAACTTTTGACTATTGCATTTTGTCTTTTTGTTTTGCTTTCTGTGAACAGTCTGTCTGTGTCTTCTATCATGCTGTTTAGGTAGTAGAGAATGATAATGGAAACAGGTATTTCCTAAACCTTCTCTTCTCCAAGCTGAATAAACTGGGCTCCATTGGCTTTTCCTCAAGTTGTGTGCTCCAGCCTGCTGATATTGATATTTTATTTTTTTTAAGTGTCTGTCTAACTGAACTGCTTCCAGCCTGTTGATGGAGTTGCATTTAAAGCCCCAAACTGTACCCAGTTTTCCAGGTGGGGCCCCACAGATGTTGCATACAGGGAGAATAATTGTTGCCTTTAATCTGCAGGCTGTGCTGACCCTAATACAACTCAACATGTTGTTAAATATGCACCAGGAGCTTTTTTCCTGCATGTCTCATGCCCCACCGCTCAGTCCCCAGTACCAGCACAGGACTTTGAACTTGTCTTTGTTGAACTTTGTGAGAGAGCCTACCAGGCTGTGTTAATAAGCTGGGGTTTTTGTCTGAGGTGAGTGTCTGTGTTCCCCTCCAGTCACAGTCATTTTACGGTATGTAGTAACAGAAGGAAACAGAGCTTTCCTTTACCTTGCTATGTGCCTGCATCTTGCTTTTTCATGCACTTGCAGAAATTGTCATGCTCCCAGTACCTTCCATGTGAAACAAGTGGAGACTGTTTCTGAGTGTGCAGGCCAGCATCTGTGCTGCATCAGGGTCAGCATTGCTAGCAGGTCAAGGGGGGGTGTTCCTTGCCCTCAGCAGCAGCGAGACCATAGCTGGAGTGCTGTGTCCAGTGCTGAGCTCCCCTCTATGAAAATGATACAGGCACTAAGATGTTAATGAAATGGGAGCATCTCTCATATGAGGAGGGGCAGAGAGAGCTGGGATTGTTCAGACTGGAGAAGAGGAGGCTTGTATGTTATCCATGTTTATAAATACCTGATGTGAGGCACTAAAGAAGGCAGAGACAGACTATTCTCAGCTATATCCAGTGGAAGGACAGGAGTCAATGGGTACAAATTGAAATACAGAAAATTCTATTTAAACATTAGAAAAAATCTTTTCACTCTGAAGGCGATCTTGCACTGGAACAGGTTGCCCAGAGACATTATGGAGTCTTTGTCCTTGGACATACTCAAAACCTGGCTGGACAACCTGTTCTAGCTAATCCTGCTTTGAGGAGGAAGGTGGAACTGGAGAATCTCCCAAGACCCCTTCCAGCCTCAAGTGTTCTCTGATTCTTGTCTGTTTTCCTTAGCCAATAACTTTATTTTCCTCTGAATGTCTTTTCCAAAGTCGGCTATATCCTCCTGTTGTGCAAACTGCCTTTACTGTTTCAAGAAGGATCATACTGTCACGAAATGATCCGTTTGTGAATGTGTCAAGCCAGAGGTTTGTTGAGAGGTGTTAAGTGGCCCTAAATGGACTTTTTTGACAAGTTATCCTCTGAGCTCACTCAGTTATTTGGGGTTTGTGCCTTTCAATTTAGATAATGGCTTTGGCAGCAGAAAGTAAACTTTCTTAGGCTACAGCTCCCTGTGTTCTTTGTTTCCCTCTGTCTTCCATGTATATAGAACTGTCCCACAAGACTGAAGATTCTCTTATGCTCCTTCAAGCTTGTCCTAATTTGCGGATTTTAATAACTTTATTAACCTTTTTTTTCCTGCTTGGTGAGTCTCCCAGGGCAGTTTTGCTACTTGAATCTGCACAAGGCTGGGAGATATTTTCATTTAAAAGTCTGTATATGTGTGTCTGATTCTGTTGGACATAGCATGAAGGACTAGAATTTAGTATGTGTTCTTCACTTACTTGCTGTGCTTCTGGTAGCTTTGCCAATTGCAATGCAGTCATCCTTGGATCTTCTTTTTTGAAGGCTTGAAGTCTTTTGCTTCTAGAGTAGGTCAGGATTTATTGGATTTCAGTACTAAGAATAAATCTTGTCTTTATGCAGCTTTGAGAGAATTTTGACAGTTTGCTGTAAAAGTGCAAATTGACGAAACAGGACCCTTGAGGGGGCAAAAAATACAGGAGATACATTCCTGTTCAGAACTGCAAAATGGATGGTCCTTATGACCCTACTGTTTTCACTTCTCATCCCTGGTGTGATGAAATGCTGTTTACAGATAGCAGCTTCTCATTTTCGGTGTATACCTTCACACACTACTAAATGCTTAGATATTGCTGCATATTTCATTTTATCAGCCATTCCAGCTTTCATTTTTTCCTGGATTCAATATTGTTGAATGTTATAAAGCATGCAGCTGATGGGGGAAGATTTTATTTATAAACACTGAGATTTATTTGACCTGGAATCTGATTGGAGACTTTGAATGTACATAAAATTTGAGCCTTACTATTCACAGGGGAAAGAAGGGCCCTTTAGCCCAGGCAAATATTCCAGCCAGACTTACTGTCTGAGAAATGCTGACTTTCTACTACTACTATTGTTTATCATTGATGAATATTCGTCCATTTTAGTCACCAGTGTTGGTTCAAGAAAGTGTTTTTTACAGCAGTCTGCCTGTCAAATTTATCCCTGTGTTTCAGAGAATGCCTTTAATCATTTCTCAAGAGACTGACTCTTGTCATCTAAAACAGGCAGTAAGGATCACACTATTTGTTCTGATCTGTTTCCAGAATTGCATACATCCTGTGCTACTCCTCCCTTAAGAGACTCCAGGATCTCATTGTGAATGTCTAGTATCTTCATCACTCTGGAGAGCTTCTGGAGATTTCTCCTGCCTGTGTTTGTATAATGCTTGCTGCTTTCGTAGTTACTGTTTTGGCTTAGGAGAGTTGAAGAAATACAGTGATTGCTGATGAGTAAGCTTGGTTTCTAAACAATTTGTGGCTTACAACATTCTCAGAAGCCTTCTTACAGGCAATATCAAGGTTCCCATGATACCCGGAAATCATTCCACCTAGGTTTTAAGAAATGGTGTAAAGTCTTGGCAAAGGAGTGTGCTGACACTATATGTTGAATATTCTTTGCCTTTTTATTTGGAGATGATGTCATTCATTGGGAAGATAGTTTTGCTTCTGTGTCTTTTATAGGAAGTGCTGGAATATGGAGATTTCTTAATAAGACTGTCCCAGTTGAACATCTCACAACATAAAAAAAGTGTAAAGTACCTAACAGGATTCAAGCACACTCTGTAAAGACACAAATCACCACTGTGTCACTCCTGATGATTGTTCCTTTTCCTAAGATGTTTATAGAGCTGTGTCTTGAAGATGTATTAACTTTTGTTGAATGTTTTGTTGTACCTGAGACCTTTGGGTGGATAGTTGGTTTTTGCAAATCGGTCATCCTCTGAGATATAGGCCCACTTCTCCAGATGACCTGTGTGAATGAAGGTGTTTGCAATCAGTCTCCTGCCGCTTGAACCGCATGTGTGCATGGTCATTCAAAGGAGAAAAAAAAGAGTTGCTGACTTTAATGGAGTTTCTTTAAAGTGCACAAATAATGTGGCTGGAGTTCTTTGCTGTTTTATTTTAATAAGAATCAAGCGATGAAATGTCTTAATTTTGAGAGGAAGAGACTGGAGTATGCTCTGTCCTTTCATACCACATATTTGGTAAGTATGCAGGGGCTGAGATGGGGCTGCTCCTGCACAGAGGGACTCTGTGCATATCATAGTGGTTAGATTCACTTCTGTGATGTGAAAGCCTTTTTAGGAAATGCATCTCAAAAGCCTTCGGTTGCAATCAGATTTATTCTTTCTTTATCCATGTTTATTGATTCAGCCAAGTCCTATCAATGAAGAGGTTGGCAGTCTTTGATTCATTCAGAAATATCTAGTCCCAGATTGCAGTTTTGAGGACTCCTTAATAATGATCTGCAGATTGTTAAGAAGCTTTTCAGTAGGCTATATTCAAACACATTTTGATATGTACAGTGTGTAGGACAAAATGAAATGCCCATTTCAGTAGCCGCTTTTTTGTTTTGTTTCCTGAGTATCTTGAAAGAGCAGCTAAAACAAGAACAGCATAATCACCCTGATATTTTATGGTCAGTCATTTCTATCTGTGATGTATAGGAATGGAAGGTTTTTTGGTTCTGGTGCTTTGGTTTTTATTTATTTATTTAAAACATTTTCATGTTGACAAGAGCTGAGGTTCTTCTTGTAAACATCAGGAAAGAAAAGGTGTTTTGCAGAAGCATTAGAGAGAGGAGAGATGAAGAGAGAGCTGAACTGAGGTGAAGTAGGAGCTGGGTAATGCAAAAATTACACACTTCTAGTGGAAGGGCTGTGTTTCTCAATATTTAAAGCTGTCTGAAATAAGCAATATAGGAAAACTTTTGCTTGCTGTTGTCTTGTTATGGTGGTTTGTTTTTTTGGTTTTTTTTGTTTGTTTTTTTTTTTTTTTTTTTTTTTTTTGAGGACACGGTGGATGTTTGTGTTACTGAATTTCTTCCACAAAATTTTGTGGATTCTGCTTGGCTTTGGGACCTGATGTTGATAAATTTCAAGCGATACTATAGAAGGTGTGCACCACTCTATATTGACATACAAAGTCTTCTGCCAGTCTATCTTCATCCATAGATAACTGATCTGTTCATGTAAACAGGGTCATTTTCTTTCATGGCATCTGTTCCAAAGAATTTTTACAGGCTCTCTTGCATCTCATGTATTATTGGCATTGGCAGTCTACTTAATTGTACTTCATTATAGTATGTGGTTTAAACTTACACTTTTCTTTTACAGTTTGGAAGGACAGAAGTAATTGACAATACATTAAATCCAGATTTTGTAAGAAAATTTATAATGGACTACTTCTTTGAAGAAAGAGAGAATCTGCGATTTGATTTGTAAGTTAAAAATCTCTGACTCTAATGTTGCAGCTTCTGTAAAAACATACTAAGTTTTGTGCACCATAAAATTAACTTGAAAAGAGATAGCATCTATTCACATGGAATACTTTAACATGATTGATTTAGCATTGCTTCGTCAGAAATAAATGTGTAACATAACAGTGACCAACTTTTAAGAAATTGGCTGGTGTTAACTGATTAAAGTACAATCTTACTCACAGTCGTTACTTTTAGAAATAGTTAAAAAGCTAAGGATGTAAAAATGTTAAAACATTATTGCAGCATAGCCAAAAAAACAGGTATGAACATATTTTCCAGAAATATAGTATTGTACAGGGAGTACACAGCCAGAATTTTCTTTACTGAAATAAATGCCAGTATGCATCTAAGTATATTAAACTGTGAGATTTTAAAATGACAGCTGTTCTAGAAGTAGATGGCTTTTGACATTATTCCGGATGTACTAATTTAATTCCACTGGTGGGATTGGTTTGAGTTTCACTTTATCCTCTGGAAAACAGAATTGAGATTCTAGTCACCAGGTCACCTTGCATGTCATCTATTACATCTCAACCCATTCTTATCAATTCAGTCTTTGTGATAATCAACCTTTTACTGAAGTGCTTTTGGTGTACTGAAGTGCTTTTGAATGGCAGTATTTCCTGTATCATGGAAACAAACAAAAAATGTCTGTTTTTTCTTTAGCTGTAAATGTCTTTTAATAGCAGGTCAGAATGCTTCCTAGGTTAACAGAAGTGTTGGAGGGATGAGTGAGGAAAAAAGTTCCATTGTGTTCAAAACATAAGTAGCAGCTAGCTGTTTCCATCTAAACTTAAACGGTTTCAAAGAGTGAAAGGAAATAATCGATGCCAAGATAGATTACAGGGTGCTTCTAAATGGACAGGTACAAATTCTGTCATTGTCACTGTGGAAGCCTGGTGCAGACTTTATTTTTTATTTCAAAAGTTGGGTTCAATGCTGTTAAATCTTCTGAGTATAACTACTGCCTGCTATTTAAAGTAACTTTAACAGATAGTCACTTTGTGAAATAAAGGATTCTCTTCCAAGTAGGTAAGGCGTTGATGAAATAAAGACACAGTTGGGGCTGTGTAGGAATGTTAATTTGACTGCCTCTTCCACTGAACACAAATCTGTTCTGAACTTGAAAGAGAGTATCTGTTTTTAATGTTATTTTTCAGAGAAAGAAACTCCGCATGATTCTTTTTTTGCAACAGAAAGTATATCTCTTGATAAACTGAAAAGAACAAATCCAACTTGTTAGAAACAATTCAGTTTATTGTCAGTTATTTCTATTTAATTAGTGAAATGACCAAAGAACTACCTAAGAAAATAATTCACAAGTTTGTTTTCGAAGACTATTTTTTAATGTTTGTTCTGTTCTTTGGCAGATTTCATTGTTCAAACAAGAATATCGAAATAATTTCTCTTAGAAGGCTGTACTTTGTTGAAAACTGTTTCATTTCAAATAGCTAGTGAACCTAGTCCTGTAATCTGTGATGATGCAGTTCGCCATTCTTACTGGTGAGACTTCCATTTATGTATCTGTGTAAATTCCACACACTGAAATAGCTGAAAGAATTGTTAGGGTTCCGTCTCCTTACATGTATCTCAGATCTGTCATCTGGCAACTCTGATATCACCTTTTTTTTCTTTTTAAGCTACGATGTTGACTCAAAGAGCCCAAACCTCTCAAAACATGTAAGTTTTTCCTCACTATTATGCTTTCTCCTGCTGAAATGCTTACACTTTCCTAAATATGTTTATTTCCTTTCGACTATAAGTAATTCCAGATGAATGGAGACAAATGCAGTTATTGTTCTGTGTTATAATGTTATTGGGACGTTTGTCATGGAGAGGGCATATTTAAGCACCCGTGCATACCTTTTCAGATATGTGATATGCTGCATTTTGTTGTTACTTCTCTGGGTCCTAAAAAGTGTAAACATGTTTTGATTTTGCCCCTATTAATATTAGTAGAAACCTTTTATGCTCATATCATCCCGAAGTGGAAAGGATTAAATAGTAACTTTAAAATTTAGAGATCTGATAATAGAATTCAGAGGCTTCTGGGTGACTCTTTAAATAAGTACAGGATAGCTTTGATAAGTGAACTTTTTGGAACCTGGAGCGAAGGAGAATAATAGAAGCAATGTTGTGTATGTTTCACAGTAAAAATAAAAGACTTTTAGCCATTAATCTCCAGTTTGATCCCCTGTGTAATGATTTAAAGATCCTGGCAAACTGTTTTTTATCTCTGTCATCTTGGAAAGATGGTCTGAATAACTGCAGTGCTAGCTGTGAAGATGCAGAAAAGGGAAGTCTTCCGTATACTGTCTTCAGTAAGGATAAAGGCTCATCCTGGGCTTCTGCTCAAGATTGTTTGCACTTCTGTGGCACCTAGTTATCTGAATTCTTTTTTTCCCCTGAAACATACTTCTTTGTACAAAAAACCTTGTAATTAAGCTTTAAGAAAAAGATAAGACACAATATAAGTTAGTCACTAAGGAAGTACAAACAAAGATGTATACATATACACAGCCTAGATTTCATTGTTTGATTACGGGAACTGGAGCTCAGCTTTGAATATCTTGCTAAGCCCATAGAAAACCAGAACAAAACAATGAGAAAACAAACCACTGGTCTTCTGAAGACTGGTCAAGTAGCTCCTGAATTACATATGTGCCTGCAGTGTTCCGATTAGTATAGGCTAAGCATATTTGGCTGCATTAGATCCTGTTTTTAAACAGAGCCAATTTCCTGGATTCTTCAGTTGTGGAGGGAAACTTTATTCTTTACACATTAATGTTAATATCAGAAATACCTATTTTCCTCCATTGTCTTCAAGAGGAAATCTGTATAAGTTGGTGTGGGCTTGTGCTGAAGGCATCCAAACTTTGCACGTAGAATATATGCACACAAAGAAGATGGCTCTGGGAATGCTATGAAAGGTGGTAGCTAGAAATGTGTTTCTTAACCACAGCTGATAATTATCATTTCTGAAGTGCTCAAGGTTGGTCTGGATTGTTCCTTTTGCTGCCAGGTTCCTGTGTATCTTTCCAGTAGCTCTTAATAATTTAGACAGTGAGTAGGTAGGAAGTGAGCAGTGCTTTGTTCATATCCATGCGCTGGCAGCTTTGTGTTTCTGAAGCATGTCAATAGTATTTGCGTAGCTAGACTGCTCATGTGTTGTAGTCACCTCGTGTGGAGTAAAATCTTCCTTGTTCCTAAAAATCTGTTGACCCATTCCTTTGGGCAGTGTCATTTCCTAGTTGAACAGTTTGGGGGAATGAAAAAGTCAACCTGAAGAATTTCAATTTCAGTGACTCAGTTTTGCTTCATTTGCTTCTCATTTTGCCAAGTTTTATAATGGATGTTTGAAGTAATCAGACCAGACAGTCCTGCTGTCTGTAGTTTTTCAGCTGATTTAGACGGATTTTAGCTGTTTGTAATAATGTTTATAAAACTGGCTACCTGAAATCAGACTTTTATGTTCATGGTAACTTCCTGATTTAAGGAAAGAACAGAGTAATGGACAATTGTTGTTAATAACAGACTGTGGAATTAATAGAAGTTAATCATTCAAACTCCACCAAAAAAAAAAAAAAGGAAGAAAATTGTGGTTTCAGTGTAGAAAAATGGTGTTATTTTAGAATATGTCATGCCCAATGTTTTTAAAAATGAATGAGGAGGTGAGACTTTTCAGATTAAATTTTTAACCATTTTAAAAGACTTATCTTTATGGAAACAGTGTTGTGTCAGATCAGTTAAAGGATATAGTTAAAAAAAAAGTGTTTTTTTGCAGTTTTTTTCTTTGGTGGGATTAGTTCTCAGAACCAATTCACTATATGGACCCATAACTAACACAGCTCAGAGATGGTAATAAGTGACTAGATCGAGAGAAGAGTAAGAACTACTTGTGCAGATATTCCCTACTGTACACAGTATCATGAAGTTATAGTTTGCTGTGTAGGAATCATAGTGTCTCAATCATTACTGTTTATGAACAAATCTTACAAGCTACTGTTGCCACTACTGTCAGTGATGCTGGGAAGAACAGAGCTAGAAGCTCTTTTCACTTGAAACAAAAGGAGTGGGTCTGCAGCATAAAATCATTGTATACAACAGTTTGAAAATCCATTCATATTTTTATACTACTTATGTCACAAGGAAACATATTATGAAAATTTTTAGTGGTAAAGTATAAAACAGGAAAATAAAGTTTGTCATTATGGCAGTGTTTGTGTATAATTGGCAATCCAGGATGCTCATGCAGATCCCGCACAGGCTTGAATGTTGACAACATAATTAACTTCCAAGAAATTCATAGAATCACTGTAGAATATCTTCATAAAAGAGAAATTCATTGAAAAGCTCCAGTTAAAGAAGGTAAAGAAATAGTCATATTTCTAATGCTTTTAATTTGTTTCCATCTGTTTAATTTTTGTTGATGAAACAGGCAGGAAAAAACCCCAGTAAGTGGCGTGCATTACAGTTACTTCTGTAAATATAAACCAATGTTATGTGACATATATAATAGTCTTTTTTTTGTGATTCATTATTGCATATTTATTATTTAGATATGATGTTCAGCAGTGTGTTCTACAGTAATGAACAGACCAGATAAATGGGAAACCAAATTTGTTTCAATGTGAAATATGGATTCTGAGTTTTATGTTATTGCTTCTCAGGATTTTTTGGGACAAATGTTTTGTACACTGGGAGAAATCGTTGGATCACAGGGGAGCAGATTGGAAAAATCAATCGTGTAAGTATGGCATTCTTGAACATTGGATGAATATGTACTGCTTCATGGGATGAGAGTTGCAGGGCTTTTGTGCTGTGAGGTATCTGGATACTTGGAATCAACAGACGTGGCTTCTAAGAGAGAATAAACTATTAGGTGCAATAGAAGTCCTTTACAGACTAAGATAATTTGTGTTTCAATTTGGACAATTAGCAAAAGAATTGACTCACCTAAAATTTTTGTCAGCTTCATTACAACTTGCATTAGGAATAGTTAGAGCAAACTAATCTTAAAAATGTGTTTTCTTTTTAGTTCACAAATTAGCACATCATAAATCTTTACTGCGTTTCGTTCAAGCATCAAGGAAAAAAAACCCCTTAGTGTTTCAAGTCCAAACATTCCTATTTGTATTCCTATTGTTCCCACTAATACAATTCCCAAATAATGAAGCGATGTAGAGTATAAGATTTTCTATTTATCCTACTAAATTTATCAAAAACTTTCTTAGAATCAATGTATTTTTATCGCACTGAGAGGTTTTTGATGTTTACAAGCCATTGTTCGTAGGGATGTACAGGTATTTAAAATAAGAATTATTTGAACAATCTTCATTTTCTATTCCTGAATGTTTGAGTTATTGAAAATATTGTACAATTTTTATCTAAATGTATGCTGCAAATTCACCTGTGACATTAAAAGCAAATGTTTAAAGGCTCAGCTGGAGATTTCGTGTAATGGCAACAACTTTGATTTGGAATTTCTGTCATTTTTCTGACAATATGCTAAAAACTCAATACTTTAACCTAATTAAATTCTTAACTTTTTATAATTCCCATGCAAGTCTTAGGTTGGAAAAACATCTGAAATTTCCTATTTCCATGCCAAAAGTAATTTCAGGTTGTCTCTAGGACACTTTCTGGATGAAATAGCAGTTCAGAACACACCATTTAAATTGATAAACTAGAAGACAATTTACATAGTTTTCCTTGAATTTAAGGATCCTTATGAAATGAAAACTTTATTTTAAAGTAAAAGAAATATTTCCCTTAAAAAAAACTATGGCAAACTTTAATTATATTTTAAGTTTAGGAAGTGTTTTAATGAGATTTAATCTGCTTGAATTTGAGACTTGCGCATACCTGAAACATATCCTTTTGAATCGTAACTATCAGGGGCTGGCTAGCACTGCTTTGTGGGGAGGCATTCCTGTAATTATGTCCTTCCAGTCCATTAGCCTTGACTAAATTCTGTCTGTAAATGTCTTACTTCCACTCATTTGGGTTTTGTACAAAGGCACATTTCAGCTGTTCAGCAGGACTCATTTATCATACACTTCATGCTGAAAAATAGAGTAACATGACAAAACTTAAAAGTCTTTGCAAAACATTTTCACATGGTGTTTTATCAAAATAAGCCTTTGATTTAGTTCCCCTAATTTACAGGCAACAGCAGATGATCCAAATTGATTTGTAACAATTCTAAGCTGTTAGCTCTCTTCCTGAATTCCATGAGTGCTTGTGATGGGTTGACCCTGGCTAGACACCAGGGTCCCTCCAGAGCCACTCTATCACTTCCCCTCCTCAACTGGACAGTGGAGAGAAACTATAACAAAAAGGTCATGGGTTGAGATAAGGACGGGGAGGGATCTCTCAGCAATTGCTGTCATGGGCAAAACAGACTCCACTCGGGGAAGAAATAATTTAATTTATTACCAATCAAATCAGAGTAATGAGAAAGAAAATCAGATCTTAAAAACAACTTCCCCCTTCTCCTCCCTTCTTCCTGGGCTTAACTTCTGATTTCTCTGTGTCCTCCCCCATACAACTCAGTGCCCTCCTGGAGGATGGGGAATGGGGCTGTGATCAGTTCATCACACATTGTCTCTGCCGCTCCTTCCTCCTTGGGAGGGAAGACTCCTCACACTCTTCCCTGCTCCAGTGTGGCGTCACTCCAACAGGAGACAGTCCTCAATGGACTTGTCCAACATGAGTCCTCACAGGCTGCAGTTTTTCAGCCTGAACTGCTCCAGTGTGGGTCCCTCCCATGGGTGCAGCCATTCAGGAACAGACTGCTCCAGCATGGGCCCTTCCATGGGTACAGTCCTTCAGGAACAGACTGCTCCAGTGTGGGTCCCCTGTGGGGTCACAAGTACTGCAGCAAGCCTCCTCCAGTGTGGGCTCCTCTCTCCATGGGGCTACAGGCTCCTCCAGGAGGCTGCTCCAGTGTGGGCTTCCCATGGGGTCACAGCCTCCTTTGGGCATCCCCCTGGTCCAGCACGGGATCCTCCTTGGGCTGCAGGTGGAGATCTTCTCCACCGTGAACCTCCATGGGCAGCAGGTGGAGATCTGCTCCACCATGGACCTCCATGTGCTTCAGGGGCACAGCTGCCTCACCATGGACTGCATCACAGGCTGCAGGGGAATCTCTGCCCCAGTGCCTGGAGCACCTCCTCCCCTTCTGCACTGACATGGGTGTCTACAGGGATGTTTCTCTCCTATATTCTCACTCCTCTCTCCAGCTACAATTGCTCCTGCCCAGTGACTTTTTCTCCTTCTTAACTTTGTTATCCCAATGTGTACCATCATTGCTGATGGGTTCAGCCTTGGCATGGGGCAGGTCCATCTTGAAGCCAGCTGCTTTGGTTCGAATGGACAGGGGTGAAGCTTCTAGCAGCTTCTCAGAAAAGCCACCCTTCCAACCCTTCTGCTACCAAAACCTTGCCATACAAAACCAGTACACTTCTGTCATCATTACTACTGCAACATCCTTTAACAATATGGTTCATATTCTCTTCATATTTGTAATTGAGATCAGTAATAAATGCATTTTTGCTGAATTTGTGGGAGTTCCAAATATAGTTTGGTCACCTGATCACTGTATTTACAGCCTCAGTCTTCATGACAATAATTTAGCAATCCTCCCTGCCCCCTCCACCTTTCCTGCCCTCCTCACTCTCCTTTCCCAAGGGCTACACCGTACATTTTGGGGCTTAATTGTCCTGTACATAAGCAGTTCTATTAGTAGCTCTACATGTTCCCTTCTCTGTATTAATGGGACTGTGTACCCTGGGAACTGCTTCATTTTAAGGGTATTTCACTCTGCAGATGAGGCAGGTTTCAGTATCTGCAGCGTAATTCAGCAAAGCTCTTAGAAGCACACTGTTTAAACTTAAAAACACATCTACGCACACATTAATGTATCTTAGAAGTAATGCTACTTCACTGTATCACTTCCTTATATAACCTGAAAAGCTAACGAAAAAAGGTACTTGAAAATTCTGTCATTTTCCTGTTGTCATAGAGGTTTGCAGATGAACTTTAACTTTTAAAATGTCCTTCAGTTTCGGTAGCTAATGACAAGTTGTCTGCAATAAGTATTGTATAAAACCCAGCACTAAGAAAAGATAACACTCCCCCATTCCCCCAAAATCCAAGCCAAAGCCCCCAAACCAACCCCCTAAAATCCTAAGATTGATCGCATCAGTTTTATGAGTGGTAAATTACTGTTTAATTTATTATGGCTACTGTGGAACAGTAGGAAACTGCTAATTGTAACCCAGCTCCTGCAAAAAAACCCCACAAACAAACAATGAAGAATCAGCTGATCAGATCTCTCATACAGTCATGCAAAATGGTTAACTTCTGAAAATAGTGTGGCTATTGGACACGAGTGTTTTGCAATTGTCCTCTTAATCTCATTCTGGGTATTAAACTTTTACAAGCCTGCCCAAGAAATAGCCTTGAGGACAAGTATAGTTAAGTGATTCAATAGAAGAGGTGTGTTAGATTGCGTGACTAAAAAGCTTTTCTGCAAACAAAGGAGAAGACAGGCACAATGGCAGGTGGGGCACCCCAGATAATACCTAGCTACTTCCAGACCCTTCTGTTGTGGTTTAAGCCCAGAACCACGCAGCTGCTTGCTCACTCCCCCCCTCCCCCATTTCTGCCACCCACTCCTGGAGGGATGGGGAGGAGAATCAAAAGAATGTAACTCCCATGGATTGAGATAAGAACAGTCCAGTAACTGAGGTATAACACATACCACTGCTGCTGCCACCAATAATAATAATGATAAGGGAAATAACAAGGGAAGAGAGTACAACCGCTCACCCCCTGCTGACCGATACCCAGCCTGTCTGAGCAGTGATCTAACCCTTCTGGGTAACTGCCCCCAGTTTATATACTGGGCCTGATGTGCTGTGGTATGGAATACCTCTTTGGCTGGTTTGGGTCAGGTGTCCTGTCTCTGCTTCCTCGCTGCTTCCCCTCCTCCCTGGCAGAACATGAGACTCAGAAAGTCCTTGGTCAGAGTAAACATTACTGAGCAGCAACTGAAAACATCGGTGTTATCAACGTTGTTCTCAGGCCGAAAGTCAAAAACACAGCACTGCACTAGCTACTAAGGAGAAAAATGACTGCTGCTGCTGTACCCAGGACACCATCCCAGGAGAGCCATCAACTTGTTGACGTCCCATCTCCACATCCACAGAGGAGCATAGACCTAGAAAGCAGGTGGGACTCCAGTAACCTAATTAGAGAAGCAGCCCCTGCCCAGCTCCCTGGAGAGCCTCAGCACCATAGGATGTGTCACACTCTGTACTTGTTCTGGACATGTTTTTAGTTTTTTGATGGTGAGCAGGTTGGTTGCATAGTTTGTCTATTGAGCACATAAACACTATCCTATTGACTGGCACAAGAGGTTGGCCCTATTTTTTTTACTTCTACTAAAACAAAAGTTCACTAACTTTTCACTGTCCGACATAGGCAGACCACCACAGTGAATTGCACTGTTGCAACTACATTGACTGTTTTGATTAGTTGTCAGTTGACTGCTGAAAGCCTGTAGTAACTTGCTCAGAGAAGGGTGCATACTTTAAAGACACCCATATTACAGAATCTTAGAATCACAGAATGGTTTGGGTTGGAAAAGACCTTAAGATCATCCAGTTCCAACCCACCTGCCATGGGCAGGGACACCTTATGCTAGACCATGTGGCTCAAGGCTCTGTCCAGCCTGTCCTTGAGCACTGCCAAGGATGGGGCATTCACAGCTTTCCTGGGCACCCTGTTCCAGTGCCTTACCGCTCTTACAGTAAAGAACTTCTTCCTTATATCTAACCTAAATCTCCCTTGTTTCAGTTTAAACCCATTACCCCTTTTCCTATCACTGCAGTCCTTGATGGAAAGTCCTTCTCCGCCATCCTTGTAGGCCCCTTCAGACACTGGAAGACTGCTATGAGGTCTCCATGCAGCCTTCTCTTCCCCAGGCTGAACAGCCCCAACTTTTCTTAACCTGTCATATTTAGTAAGACAAATCTTGCTGACTTCTTGAAGGTCTTTTATAGTTTTTTTCTTTCTGAAAAGTGGTGAGTTATTCAGCACACTACAGTTTTTTTTCTCTGAGAAAATTCCTGAAATTTGTTTTAAACATATAGATTAAACATCATCCGTTCAGCAGTTTGTTATCACTTGGTACAGGTTAAGTGAAGTCTGATGTAACAGGAAGGAAAAGATATCAGTGAAGATTCTATGGAAAAAAAAGGTCTTATAATTATTTCACAGTTGTGTGGGCCTGTGTAATACATTTTTCTCTTGGGTAAACAAGCATTGTTCAGGTCTGGCTTCTGATACTCTGTTATATGGCAGTTACTAAATGGACCCAAATCAGTTGTCCCCCTGAAATACTTTGAAATATAACTTCCTTTTTGTATACGTGGTGTGGGTAGATGTTTGTTAATGAGGAAGTGTTCATGACTTTTGAATAGCTCTTCCCAGTGTTCAGATTTTATGTTGTCATTGGTGCTTTTGACAGTGCTGTGGCTAGACAGCTGTCTCTGGTTGATTGTTCATTCTGAGGTCTGGATACTCTGGTGACTAAGAGACATTTGTTGTCTTACTTTGTTCATTAAACTGTAGCATTGCATTTCAGCATTGTTTGCTTATCGGTGTGTGTTTAATGTCTCTTAATATTCATATAGCAATAATTCAGTTGACAATATTGTGTGTCTTCTGTTCCTAAGGATATTTCCTACTTTGAATTTACCCTTCTTTTTACAAAGTCAAGTCCACATTCACATGATTTGGATGTTGTTTATGATCTGTGACTAGAGATCAGGGAGCTTTTTCTCTTCATAGTACTTCTGAAGTTCATTATCATTCTGCCTTTTCTCTGCAAGTGGATGTACAAAGAGAATGCCCAGTGCTGTTTTAGTCCCAATCAGCTACTCTACTAAGTAGCACTTTCTGTACTTAAGCAGCTTGAGAAGCTTGAATTCCATTCTCTGATTGGCATTCAAGAAAGCTATGACATTTTTTGGAAATGAAAATAATGAAGACTCAAAGCTTGAACTTTAGATCTATCTACTTTAGGAGATTGAAGACTCCATGGCTGCCAGGAGCTGGGCAACTCTTAGGTCAGATTGTATATCACCAGGTAAAATTCCCTTAGGATGCGCTTGTTCATTAAAACAAAGGTAAATCATCTCAAGCCAGTGGTCTGTCAGGCAGAGTGAAAAATACTTTGCTGCTAACCTTCATGGTGAGTACAAAAGTAAATATGTACACGCCCATTTTTCTTCTTTGCCTTCGTGACAGGCATGACTTGCAGTTTCATTGGTCTTGCAAGCCCTAGCAGATTACTCATTTGAGGCATGAACCTAATAGCATTTGGTCTTGGCAGTTATGCAAATGTGTCCTGAGCATCCCTTTCTGTTTCTGACGCTATTAAGGGCTTTGAGTTCAATGTAGTCTGCCATAGAAGACTCTTGTTCCCAGAATGGAAGTGTGCTGGCCTGTTACCCATGTGACTATGAGCGGTTTTGTTCAAGACCATACTTTAGCGTTGCACTTTATTTTAAAGACTGGCCAGGTACAGAGATGAACATTTGCTTGGGTTTATTTCACTTGGAAAGTAAATCCAGTCATACAAAGCAGGTGAAATGGAGAACCTGGCATTTTAACAGTAATGTTTACTCTCTTTACCTGTTGGGTTACTAGATTCATTAAATGGCTTCGTAAGACAAACTCTATGTGTAAGATTTACTCAGACTGGCCTTGTGTGCCTCAGTTGTGTTAGCACGAAAGGACAAGGTACAGATGTATCAACTTCCAGAAATGACACAGCTTTATTTTTCTCTCAACAGAGCATCACCTTCCCAGGCATTTTTCAGAATCAGGTATTTTTGTGTTCTGTCTTCCTAGAGAGAAGATGCTAGCCACGTTTATAAACGAGCAATGCTTCTTTCAGGATCTAAGTGCATTCCTGTAGGGATTCCCTTTAATGAGGAGGCAGAGACATTGCAAAGCTTAATGAGCGTTCCATGCTAGTTATTCACATCTGAGTGCTATTGCCTGCTAATGAGGCTGTACTGGAGCCAGCTGGCCTATTTTGGAAAGTTCATTCTCCTGTCATCTTTCTGTGAATATAATTGATAGAAAAAACATCTGGACCCTGGAACTAGGACTTCCTATATATTTGTCCTATCCTCTTATCTGTGGTTGTGACTGCCAGAGAGCTAAGTTCTGTAAATTCAGGGATAAGACTAAATGTTTTAATGATCAGAAAGGTGTTCCTTCCTCTGCCTCATTGCCATTTCAGCTTGCAAAATTGGAGGCTCTGTTTAACCTATCAAGTTTGAGTTCCCAGATAAATTGTCATCTTTCTCCAGCTTTATCACCAGTTCCTTTCCATCCCTGTTAAAGCCCAAATGGTCTTCAGAGTGTCCTTTCAAACTTCTCTAGGTGCTGCAGGTGTAGAGTCTCAGTCATGGAATCATTTGCTCTAAGACAATAATTACTCCTCAAGACTGTGCCTTATCTAAAGACATGCATATATTGATGAGGCCCTTTCATTTGGTGGTTTTCTGTTTGGTTCCTCTAATAGTCAAATTACTTGCTCCTTCAAATACTGTCCAAAAGGAGATGATCATTGCAGAACACCTGCAGGTTCTAGCTCTCAAACCAGTAGGACCCACTGAAATCTTCCTCACATTTTACCTTCTTTTATTCAATTTGCACCCTATTCACACTTAGACTGGCACATTTTTTGTATCTGAGTGTCAGATAACTAGCACTGAGTATTGGAGTTGACAGTGGTTGGGCAATACAGATTGCCTCACTATTACCCCACAAACCCTCAGGGTTTCCACAGAAATTCACCCTGAGAAACTGTTTGCCTAAACGTAAATTCTGTATTGTCAGTTCAGTGCTATAGAACCAATCCATGGCAGCTCAGTACCAGTTATTCCTGAAAGTGGAAGAACACAAGCAGTGGCACTGCATTCACGATTTAAACAGGTAGAACTCTTAAATGCTCATCTCTAAGGTAATATTAGTCAGTATTTCCGTGACAATTGGAAGAACTGGTCTGTAATGCTGAATCTCTAAGCAGTCTTTTTTCGTACAGTGATAAGACCAGTTTAAAATTATTTTGTTTTTTTCTCAGAAGGCATTATTGCTATTTAAAGGTCTTGCCATTTGGCTGATCTGTGACCACTGAAGTTTTTCTCAGGGTGCTGGCTTTGTACTTGAGGATTTTTTCCTTAATGAATGGTTTGTAAGGGAATTCATAAGAGAACAAACTCTTTAGTGTCTGCAGATGGTCCAGCACTTTTTTTATGCTTGCAGTCTCAAGGCAGGCATTCAAAGGTCATACTTAATAGTGTCACAAATTGTAGAGGTCATTTGATAGAGTTTTTAGTTCCTGAATAATGAGAACTTTTTGTTCTGTAGAGGAATTCTGTGCTATCCTCAATTAAGCATTTCACTTCTGTGCCAGCCATCATGGCAATATTATCCTTCCTTTATAAGGCATATGTCCTTAAGAACCTTGGAGATACATGAAGCCAAAGCTTACCCTAGGTGCTTTTAGATATTACTGTACTGTGTGTACTTTTCACATCTACTCAACAACCAAGAATTTCTTTTTCTTTTTTTTACCTACCCATACCTACCTAAATATCTTCAAGGGATTGCCTCTCCAGTTTCCCTAGTCCTTCAGAGTGATAATTGCAGACATATGTATCTCTTGGGGTTGGGCAATATTTCCAGTTAAGTGGTTTCCATACTGCTGTCACTATGACATTTCAGAAGTTTTTGAAGCTTCAAGAAGTACTCTTCAAAAGAAAAAATGCGTCTTTTTTATCTTTTGAAAATCCGAGATTTCAATTTCAATATCCCATTGTTAAAGAGGCTAAAATGCGTAATTTTCACTCTTGAGCTGTAGAAGAGTGGCAGATATAAAACCTTATGAATTGAAGAAGCTGATAAAAGTGTGAATTGTACCATGTAACATTTGGAATGTCCAGATTATTTTTCCTGGTTTTTTGAAGAAAATTCTCTGATTTGGTCTTGAAGTATTGTACTCTGTGTCATACCACATTAAATGGAAGTGTGCCATAAGTTCTGTATGTATATGAATAGTCATTTAAAATTTCACAACAAAACCTTGAATAGTTTCCCTATCCACTGTTTTCCTTCTGAAATTCAGACCTACCATGTAGCACTGAGGAGGCCTAGGAGAGCGGTCATGTGCACCTCTGATTATTGGCAAATGATTGCAGCGGTAAAGGAGCAGCATTCCTTTGTGTGTTCCATATAGACTTAAAAATCAACTTCTAAACAGAAGTTTCAGTGAGCTAGCAGAAATTTGCATCAGGATTTGCTCCTGTGTTCATAATTTATAAACTTTCATTTGCTTCTAAGACCTATTTTCCCACCAGTTCTTTATTATACCACAGTCTTGGTAAGTCTAGCTAAGTCTCACTTAATGCGAGTTGTAGAGCATTGTACAAAATTTCAAAAGGATTAAGGAAACTAACAAGCAAAATAAGAAAAAAAGTAAATGTTTATGTTAATGTCTTGTCTTAACAAAAGAACAGGAGTACCCTCTAGTTCTTTTAGAAAAAAAGAAATACAATTTTAAAATATAATTTTACCTTAATGTCTTCTTGGCAAGTATTTTTATTCAAATCATTAATTATGTTCAAGATCTAAATTAAAACTCTGAAAAATGAGCATAAGAAATAACGTTGGAAAAGAAGATCTACAAGTAATCCCCAAGGTGTGTGTTAATGGACACACTAATAGACGTTCGGATATTGCAAACTTCTCATATATAATGCAGCATCATGCAAAAAATTGCATCTCAATACATGCATTTCCCATTGCTACTCCCCTCTCTCCTCAAAAAAAGGCTCCTGGCACTGAATGCTGTCAAATTATGTGTGGCTTTTCTGTTCCTGTATAGCTCTTCATGGTAAGGATCTGTTTTGTGCTTTCTGGTGTTGCAGCAGCATGATTTTAATGGCTGTCTAGGTGAATTATAATTTATGTTGCAACTACTGTATCTGATATGGTGAGGTTATTATGTGTCTTCATAAACATTTCAGGCTGGTGTATAGTTTTAAATATTTTTTAGGTATTTTGTTTAAAGAAAATTTGCAAAAGGATGCTTTTCACAAATCAGTAAGTTGTAGAGTCATCTTTAAATAAAGTATCAGTGGGAGGGCAAAAAATAGGATTCTGGAGTTGTCATTTCATCCCATTAAGTTTTTTATGCTATTTTCTTTAAAAATTAAACTGATTTGTTTCTTGCTAGTTAGAATAAATACGCAACTCATGTACCAATTCACTTAGGATAAATCAACTGTTTTACATAGGACAAGTGTCAAAAAGTGAGATTATACAGTATGTCAGCGGTTCTGTGACTTGAAAGCTTCCCTTGTGTTTATCTGTGTCAGCTGTAACTTTCATAAATGATATCAAGGAACTGAGCTGATGTAGTTGTATTTTCTTGCAGAGGAATTCCTGGGAAGAAATGTGGGACAGTCATAGTAACAGCAGAGGAACTAGGCTGTTGCCGAGTAAGTGTGTGTTTGTTGCTTTTTGAAAAATTATGTGATAATGATTTTGTGATTTACACAGCACCAGATTCTCAAAGGTATGATGTAGAAATTTACATTTTGTGATGTATGGAATTTAGAGTACCTTTTTCCTATGAGTTACTCTTAGTTTTAGATAGAAATAGCAGAAAAAAGAATCAGCGTCAAAGTTTTAATTCTTAGATGAATCTTTATTTCCCCAAGTAATCAATCATATTTTAATCTCTTGTTTTTATTATTTTTAACAAAGATGTATTTGTTTCAGCCATGGAATTATATTTCCATTATGGAAGGGAACATTACATGAACATCGAAGTAAAATTTGGGATTTTTAACATAATTAAAAGGCAGTGGAGAATTTGGCTGGTGAATGGGAAAGACCTGGTGAGGAATTTTTTTCCTGATATTCTGGGTTTATCCTCCAAGATGAGCATTTTTATCCCAGTTGTAACAAACTATTTAAAAACCACAGGCATGTCATAAAATCCATAATCAGAACAGGTTTGGTTTTTTTTTCTTTCCTTTTTTACTGAAGACAAATACTGGGTGCCTTCCAAGGCCCACATGTTCTTCCAGGTTCACCCCACTCAGATTTTACATACATGATGACTAGTTCAAAATCACTGAAGGGAACTTGTGAAGAATTTAGAACTCAGTCTCTCTCTTGCACTCTCTTTTGCATTTCTTGTCATGCTCTTTCATGTGCACACCCTCTCACGCAATCTACCACCATCTCTTGTATACTTTCACTGAGATATTTTCCTACCTAGGTTTATTCAGTATTTGGAATAATTCTCATTTGATCTTCTGAGGTTTTTTACCAAACATTTATAGTTCGTATTCAGAATAGCAAAGATTTTTGGAATCACTGAATCGCTGAAATTGGAAGAGACCTTGGGAGATTGCTTAGTCCAACCTTCCTGCTCTTCATAGAGCAGGTTACTTGGGGCTCTGTGCAGTCAGGTTTTGAATGCATCCAAGCAGACTCCATAGTCTCTCTGTTTCAGTGTTTTACCACAGCCACAGCAAAAAATTTTTTTCTTGTATTTAAATGGAATTTGCTGTGCTTCAATTTGCACTTATTCTTCCACTTCATATCACTAAGCAGTTTGTTTAGCAGTTTGTTTAAGCACTAACTGTTTACTCCTTTCCATCAGCTGTTTATACAGATTGATAAGATCCCTTTTATTTTTCAGGCTAAATAATTCCAGGTCTCAGCCTCTCACCATATGAAAGATGGTCCAGCCCATTAGAGTGGCCTCACCAGTGCTGTGTCACTTCCTTTAGCATTTTGTCAGCACTCTTCCCAATGCAGTCCAGGAGGCCATTTGCCACCTTTGTTGCCAAAGGCACATTGGTCAACTTGGTTCCCACCAAGACCTGTCTAGTCCTTTCCTGAAAAGCTGCTTTCCAGCTGTTTGTCCCACAACCTGCACTGGGGTTATTCCTCTCCAAGTGCAGTACTTGGCATTTCCCTCTGTGGAACTCTGTGAGGTTCATGTTCATTTGTTTTTCTAGCCAAGGCATAGAAGACTGTGAGAAACACGTACTTTTCCATGTCCTTTGTCACCTGGTCCCCTGCTGCACTCAGTGCTGATCCCACATTTTCCCTGCTCCAGTTAGCAGGTGAGCCTGCAGATTTATCTTTGCATTTATAATCTTCGCGTTCTTGTCTCTACCCAAAGAGATGAACTGTGTGCGACTATCACTTAGCCTGCCAACAGCAAAGAAACTTTTCTCCTGTTTGTCATCAGAAGGGGTGTATTTTGTATGTTCCAGGCTGATTTTCTGGAAGCTTCTGGACTCTTAATAGCAAGCTACTGAGCCATTTGCTTTACAGACAGCAGGAGCAGACAACTGCAGGTTCCAGTCAGTGAAGAGATGAGGCTTACTCATGTCTCACTGGAGTTTTTAACATTAATTCTATTATGCCTTCCTTGGCTGTGCATCTATTACCTTGAGACTACAATTTTGCATGTCAGGAAATAATGGAAAAGTCCTGAGGCATTTAGCACAGAAATTTACCTGTCCTCTGCAGCCGCTACAGAAGAATTCTTGGTTCCAGCAGCTCAAACTGCACTAAAAGGATGTGGCAGGAATGCAAATATGTAGAGGACATCTAGAAGACAGATAACCCTCATTATTTTGTTTTCTATTTACATGGTTATTAGTGAATTTTACTTTTCTATTTTAGTGTAATAAACCACATGCTGTATGTAATTTTTCTATAATAACCATTTCAGGATTCAGTTTTAATGCAGTTTTGTGCGAACAAACTAGACAAGAAGGACTTTTTTGGCAAATCTGATCCTTTCCTCGTATTTCATCGAAGCAACGAAGATGGCAGGTAGATGCCTGTTAAATATTTCTGCTACTAAACAGTAGGCAATTTACTTATTTGCAGATGGCAATATAGTTTTAATTTTTTATGTGTCAGATTAAGCTGTTTCTTTTATCATGTTTGTTGGATTTAAGTATATAAAGTTATGCAGTACAGGAATAAAACTATTGTAACAAATAGATCAAATATTGCGGCTCAGGGTTTTAAGAGTTAAGTGTGTGATAAATTTAGAGCACTATGAAAATTAATTGTAATAAAACCAGTAAAACAGTATTAATTTTGCTAAGAAAAGTATGCCTTTAAGTTAAATAGAATTCTCAAAGAAAATTGTAGCTGAAGAATATGTTTATCCTTAGAAATTGTTTTAGATAAAAAGATACCGCAAATTTGGAAATATCTTTTATCTTTTGTCAGACTTCTAGGAAATAGAATTAGAAAATACCTTAAATAGATATTTATTTTTTTGAAGGGGGAGGGGGTATCAAGTAAGTGGCTGTTTGCTACATTTTTGCTTTAATTTGTTAAAGTCGGTTAATCTCTCCTGTTCTGCTGCTAAGACTTGATGTACTAACTTCAGGTCAACATACTACTTCCGTGGGAGGTCTACTGGCAGTTTTTCTTGGAAGCTGATAGTCGTCACATATAACTTCATATCAAACCATTGGCTAGACATATATGATATTATTTGTTTGAGTAGCTTAACAGGAACAGGTGTTAACATAAACCTGTGTATGGGTCTGTGTGTCTCTTCCCTGCTCGTTTCCTCTCGGAGGCAGATTATAGAAACAACTTCCTTAATAAGCGCTGAATATCTTAAATTGCAAGCCTGGAGGAGTTAGGGCTCTTTTGTGAGTTGCATTAAGGTCATTAGTGGAATTTCTCTGGGCATTCACTGAGAGTGCTGGTATATGCAGTTTCTCTTGTCCTTGAGTACCATGCTTCTCCACTTCCTTCCAAGAGGTGAGTGTTGAGCCACTAGTCTTTATTGGTCTCCTGAATCCAGCAGTGGTCTGAAGGATGCTCACTTTTCTGTCTCAGCTTCAGGCATGCCTTCTGAGCCCTAGCCAGGATTAAAAGAGGCCTTTGGAACATGAGGAAGATGTTCCCTTAAAGGACAACTTTAGTCATATCCGTATGTAGAATTTCAGTAGCGATTTCACCAGTGACCTTGCCTCCTGTTTTCTTTTGAACAATTCAGTCCCCAAGGCAAGGATTTAAAAAATATATTTTAATTTTGCATTATTTAGAGAAAGCCGAATACATTAAAACAATTAATTGTATTTTGCTTGAGAGAAGGTGATCATAGGGTCTTATGGAACCTTATAGGTTTTACCTGAGACAGCCCTGGTTAAAAAATCATGGACATAAAATGGGGAACAAGAATCAGAAATCTGTGACACCCTTGGCTCCATTTCTTAATCTGTACCAGATCGCTTTCTTCCTGGATCTGTTACTGATTCCTGGCTGTACAAGGCCTGTTTAAATAAGTAGGATGGAGGCTGCTTTGCCTGAAATAACTCACTGAATACTTGTAAATCTTGCTAAAGTTTTGGGTAAAAACATTTTAGGTTTAAAGTTGTTGAGCACCCTACTGTGCAATCTCTCTCAGCCCCATCTGTCCTCCTCAGTTCTTCCTCCTCTCTGATGTCACTGCATTTCTTTTTTAGTTATCTTAAATTCTATTTGGACATTGTGCGAATGAATAGAGATTTCGTGTCTGATGACACAAAAGAAAAAGTAAATAAATTTAAATTATTTTTTTTTATTACAGTTTTACAATCTGCCACAAAACTGAAGTCATAAAAAATACATTAAATCCAGTGTGGCAGGCGTTCAAGATTTCTGTCAGAGCACTGTGTAATGGAGACTATGACCGGTAAGCTATAGGTTAAAGTTTCTTAGCGTACACAATTCTTCCCCCCAACCCATGTGGTTTTTTCTGTGTGAAATTTTTCTATGCAGTTCAGTTCCTGATGCTGTTAAGGTTATTTAATCACAAATTTGAAAGGATAATATGTATTCAAAGCCATTCATCGCATTAACGAATTTAATAAAATAAAGCCAATGTAGTAACTGTAGGAAATGTTAGTGGTGATTTCTGGAAAAAAATGCTTTGCTCTCTATGGTGTGATTAAGAGTTAGAAAGAAAAACTAATTTGAAGAATGGCCACTGTTCCTAGTGCGCACAGTATTTTTAATAATGTTTCAATGAAAAACAATGATGATCTGTCTTCCTTTTGTGACATTGTAATGTCAGAGGATGCTGATAAATGAAAGTGTTTAAAATATATAAGGTAAGTAGATGGGAAATGCAGAAGGTAATCGTCATCTTCAGATTTGAAGTTTTCTGTGGTCCCATGCAAAAGGATCCACTTTTGGATGGTTATAATCATAGTAGTACCATGTTTTTAATCAGTCCTTCACAATAGTAACAAGCAAAATAGTTAAATTGAGGAATGATGGATGTTTTTAGACTCCTTAAAATATGGGCATGCTAACTTATAGCAATATCAGCAAGAAAAGTGTTTAGCTTCCTGTTGATGACTTCTTGCTCTGTTGTCACCATTCATATTTTTGAAATACATTTAGTTATTGGTGTTATTATTAAGTACCCAGTTAAATTTCTGGTGGTTTATCTATCTCTGCTACTTGAAATCTGGAGTACTGGAATTATTTTAAGTAAGACTCTGAGGAAGTATAAATTTATCACTTAGTCACAATGCTTTTAGCAGTCTTGAGTGTAATATTTAGTTTAAAATCATGAAGAAAATGTTTGAAGACTAGAATAAAAATATGCATAATACATAAGCTGAATGTAGTGGATAGATAGGTGTGCTAAGGTTCAATTCACCTTTATGTAGACTGTGTGAAAGATACAAGAGATGTAAAATGCACTTGTCTGGGTACTTCAGAGGCAAAAGGTATGTTATCTTATTGATTAAAATACAAAAAGGTTCAGTATTGCATTCTGTTAAACATGAACTAATGTTTCAAGCAGCAGAAGCCAAATCCTTTGTTGAAATATATTACTGCATGTAGGGAATTTAAGTAAGACTCTGCTTAAATTGATAATTTTCTTGTGAGAATGTCTTTAATCTGTAATTTAAGTAGTTGCTTCTCTACCTCAATTTTTATATTCAGCTTCCATATACACGATTGCCATTCCTTCATGTGCACTTTATGTTACTGTAGTACAACATGATTTTACCATGTCATAACTCCATTGCATTATTTTCTCAAGCTAATTATTCCATGAAATGTACACTAAAATTATATTAATTGGTTACCATGAAAGCCAAGTCTTCCAGGGAAGCATTCTTTGAACTTGTAATTTACTAGATAATGCCAGAGGATAAACAAATCAACTCTTGAATCAACTGACAATCTCAGTAGTCAATATGAAGAAGCAGGACACTAGAAAGTGCTTATATACACTAGGCTAAGTAGAGTGCTTTCACAGTCATAAAGCTCTGTCTTTATAAACAGCTTATTAAAAAGTCAAAAGCTACTTGACTTGTAATTTATTTTTTTTTTCCCCAGGAAAGTGGAATTAATTTATCATGTGGGGGGGGGAATGGACCTTTTTAGACTTTTCTACCAGATCTTTGCTGTATTTTATGTATGATCATAGAATCATAGAATGGTTTATTTTGGAAGGGATCAACTTAGATCAAACCAGTTTCTTCTTCCAGATTAGCAAACAATTCATTAGTCAGAATCAAACCTAAATTACTCACTCTCATGTTATAATCTCCATGAAACCATGTCCTTCCTCATTTGTAGCCACATTTGGGCAGCTTGGACACTGCCATTGCATTTTCTGTCTGTGGTACAGAGAAAATATCTGTTCCAAGATGGATATCAAAGAAAAAGAGCTTTTGTCATGGCCAACAGCTTCCATTTCTGGGCAACTCATCTGTCAGCTAATGCATCACATTATACCTTTCTTAAACATAAATGCTCCCTGCTGCTCTTCAGTCATAGAAAATGATCAAATTTTGGTAGGAACTAATATTTCTTGGGAAAGAATAAGAGGTTTGTGTTCCATTATTCTTGAAAATAAAGCCAGAAGTAAAAATGGCTGCATATGGTATTTTTGAGAAATTCAGGGTCTGACCATTTACTTTCATCTCTAATACATGAGTCTACTTAATGATTCTTATTTACATTACCGAATCAAGATGTCAAACATATATGGAATGTCACAGGTCTGGAAGAAGTCTCCTTTTCTCATGAGAATACTTAGTCATAGAATCATAGAACAGTTTTGTTTGGAAGGGACCTTCAAAGATCATCTAGATCCAACCCCCTGCCATGGGCAGGGACATCTTCCACTAGACCAGGTTGCTCGAAGCCCTGTCCAACCTGCCCTTGAACATTGCCAAGGATGAAACATTTACCACTTATTTGGGTAACCCATTCCAGTGCCTCACCACCCTCACAGTAAAGAACTTGCTTGTATCCAACCTGAACTTCCCCTCTTTAAGTTTGAACACATCACTCCTTGTCCTGTCACTACAGTCCCTGATGAAGAATCCCTCTCCAGCATCCTTGTAGGCCCCCTTCAGATACTGGACTGTAAGGTCACCACGCAGCCTTCTGTTCTCCAGGCTGAACAGTCCCAGTACCAAACAGAATTAAAAACGGCAGTGCAGAATGGCCTGGATAGAAAATATAATTTTGATTAAATTGATATAGGCTCTCAAATAGCACACACAGTTATTTTCTGCATAAAGGTTTTAAGACACAAATGTCCAAACCCAAACATTCTCTAACCTTGTTTTTTTAAAAGTTAAAGATTTTTTAAAACCATGTCATTTAAGATAAAATAGTAGTGTAGAAATGGTAAAATACCAGTATTTGGAGATTTGAAAGGCCTTTTAATAACTTGCATGTCATGCAAAATTGGTAAACTCAAGATTTGTAATCAATGCCTTTAGTATGAAATAAATTTCAGGAAAGAGGAGCTATTCAAGGAAGAATTGCTTCTATGAAGTTACGTATTTGAAGATCCTTCAAATTAAATACAGTTTCCTTTGAAGGTTGAAATACTTGGTGGGATAGAGAAGATTTGGAGCTGGTCTTGACTTCATTCCAAAGAATAATCAGTTTTCGGTCTAAGGTGACTTAACCCCAAACTGAAATTCTAGAAGAGGGGTAAAAGGTACCAAATGGTGTGGTCAGAGCCGTTAAATTTGAGTTGAAAAGAGAAACATCCAGACAAAGCAAATCCTTTGCCTCTTCTGGAATGTCAAAAAAAATTAAAACCTAAGCACGAATTTGTTGGTGCACATAATATCAACTGTTGATCAACCTTTTCCCAAAACTGTCCCTTCCTTGTAAAGAAAATTATTCAACACATATTCAAATGTATTTCACAGGAAGAATGAGGAGCAGCTTCCGTGGAAGCAAATTACAACGTCATTGCTTGGATTCCTGTCTCAGCTATTAATACCACAGACCTAATCACTTCATGTGAAACTGTTCGGAAGAATAGAAATAAGCAAGCTGTTGCTTAAAATATAGAAAGTCTGGAGGTGTTATTTTTCTATCCCATGTTCATTTCAGTTTATGCCAGATAGGATTCATTAGTACTAATTGCTGAATTTATATATACTCTTTCTCTAGTAAAGGGAGGTAAATAAAACTATAAACTGTCTCCATCTTGATATGCTTCCTGTTTCATTACTTACGCTGATGATAATATGCTTTATAGTATTTGCATTTTAAGAAATCTGCTCTTCAAGTAAGTATAAGATTGATCCTTTATGTTGGAAATTTTTGTTTTCTGCATTTTGTATGTTTCCAGTCATCCCTGAAGCAAAAATAGTTAGAGCTGTCCTTAGAGGTTCACTTCACTCATAAGAGCTCATCACATTTATCTTCCATTTGCAGCTTGCCCACCAGTTCCTTACTCACTAAGAGGAGGATGAGTATTCCCACACTGTCCAGGGCAATCTGGCAGTTTGGGAAGAACTGGTACCCAGTGTCTTTTGTGTTCTCCCCACATGCCACAGGTTGCTTGTCCCATTTCATTCCAAAGAACCAGAGTCATGGTTATGTCGTATAATCTGATGGTTAACTAGTGTAGTCCAATGAAAGAACTAAACAACTATCCTGTTGGCTTTATAGGAATTAAAAAAGAAAATTATGCTGCACTTTTCTGTCCTCTTTGGTCAATTGGCCAAGCACCCTCCTCCTCTATTGAGAGCTAGAGGGGATTTTAAGAGGGGAAGAGTGCAGTCTGTAAAGAACTGCGAATTCTTTCATCTGCACGCACAGGCAGACAAGGCCTTCACAAAATTTTGGGTGGATCTCACCAGCTTTCATTTTCCATCACTGAGCAATGTTTAGAAAAGGTTAATACTGTCTACAAGATTGGAGTTTTATTGTGTTCTGGAGTAGTTACTTTCATTTAGGAGCCAAAATATATAGATTAGAATTCCTTTTTGCTTTAAATCATATTATGGATATTGCTTTTCATCTGTACTTTGCTGCTTAATGATTTTGTGTTACAAAGGTCCTCTCAACCTCTGCACACTTCTCAAATATGGATATATTACTTTTTTTGTAACGTTATTACCCCACAGTAGATATCCCCTTTCCAGGTATGTACTGAAGAAACCTTCGCAATAAGTTGTAGGTTGTTACTGTTCTTAAAAAAATTGATAATACTTTAGGTTTAAAGAATCATTTATTAAAAAAACCCAAATCCCACAGAAAATTCAGAGCTTTGGGAGGTAAAAATATATTGGTTAAACTCAAACTGTTCCTTTGGCTTCCGCTGTATTTTACTTTTAATTTAAGATGCGCTGGGTAACCTGAGTGTCTTGCTATTTTCTACCCCATGAGAAATGACTAGAAAATTATGCCTTCTGGATTTGGCACAATTGTTACACCCATATGCTATTAAAGTACAAGTATTAAAGGTAATGCTGGTACATTTTAATATATATTTTAATTGGTTGTGTTTTCTATTTTTTTAGGACAATTAAAGTAGAAGTGTATGATTGGGATAGAGACGGAAGGTAAGACATTAATTCTATTGTTAAACTGTAGGGTTAGCCATGCTTAATAAATAGGTTAGCCTGTATAAATTTATATATTTATGCACATGTTTTAAAATGCATAAATACACAGTGGCCAGAACAGGACTAGAGAATGTATTTATCAGTATTTAGAGGTACAGGTACTGGATAAAAAGTTTTGCTGTGCTACGGTTCTGTTTTGTTTTGCAGTCTTTGTAAGCCTATTTCAAACATGGTATGTGTATCTTCATACATGGAACAAAGAAGATGAAATGCTTTTTGATCTGTAAAATCAGTTTTGTGAATCTCGTGTTATCAGTAAATGTATGCACATGAAGGGAGGCATAATATATTTTGTAATCTGTTTTCCTTTGCTTAAATCACTGCTTCATGAAGCCTTGCTTTTCAAGTATGATAAAATGCATAAGCCTGCAATTGCGCTTTCATGGTTGCTTAGATATTGCAATGTGGAAACTACCTATTAATTATCATCATTTCAGATTGGGTTTGAATGTTCATTTCCATGCCTGTCTTTATCAAAATGTGGTTCTAAACTCTCAAGTTGAAAGACCTGGATTTTAAATCACTCCATTGCTAGAAAGAGGATGGTAGAATATACTTGGCATTTCTGTTGCTAAATTCAAGAAAGGCACTCTGTTATTATTCAAGCTTGCTATCTGTACTGAGTGTACCTTTTTTCTGAAGAAATTAGGCTTTCAAATTGCCTTTATTTTGACAAACTAGATAGAATTATTTTTTTATCGGACTGGATGGATACAATTTAAAAATGTTTGAGCTTGTCTCTTAATACTTTGTTAGAAACTTTACTCATAAATCATGGTACTAGAACTTGTTTGCAATAAAAGAATATATTGATTTCTATTTATCTTTCAGTTGGACTTTCTTAACTATTTCCTATTAATCTTAATTTACATCTTTTACTATATGGATATGCATTTCTCTTTGTATTTCTCAGAGTATATTATTTATTATACAGTAATGTCTTTAATATTGCTAATGCAATTTGCTTCTAGTGTTACGGCTAATGATACTGTGCTTCTGTGACCCAACAGATCTTGTAATCATAATAGGCCAATTTATCGTGTGCTGCCATACATTTCCTTGCTGACAAGGTCGAAAACCAGTTTTAGCCTTCTCAGCTTATACCTTCGTCATCTTGGTTCTATCATGAAGCCTGTTGGTTTATAAGCATTCTTCTCACATTTATACCTTCTATAAATACCTCTAATGCAAGTTCATCCTTCTTGATTAGATATTCCCTGGAGAGACAAAATAACATATTTGGCAATTAAAAATACACGGATTTAAATTAACAAAGCCATATTAGCAAAAAATCACTGCATCACTGTAATGATGAATTTCTATTAACATCCTTCATTCCTCACTTAGATGTGCCAAATCCTAAAAAAAAGTGATATATTTACACTTTTATGTATAAACTGCAGTATGTTTTAATAATGTAACAATAACAATTGAATTATATTGCCAATTTAATAAAAAGCAAAGACTATTTATTATTAAGGTATCAAATACCATGTGCTGTCCATTTTATCCAAAATCACAATCTGAGGTATGATTAAAAAGAAAATGAAGAAATCTGACAAATAATATCGTCTAGCTGCAATTCTGAGTGAAATATTCAACATACTGTGCAATTTAGGCAATCATTAGCCTCTGCACTCTCCCAAACAGTTTGAAATATTATCTGCTTTTGCTTACATCCCACTCTCAATACCTATAATATTAATATCTAAAAACCCCCCAAAGTGAAGGATACTTATTCACATGTACTCCTTACTCTAATTGTGTGATTTTTTTGCCTTTTTCTTTCTACCTATTTGCATCTAGAAGCAGGCAGGACACTGACATCTTACGTGTTCAATTCCTCAGAAAGATGAGACAGCACTTGTCTCATGTAACTTCAGACAATGTAAAAATCAGACAACTAGATTGGACTAATAATTTAAGCTACTTCAGTAGCTTACAGGGAAAAATGGTCTGATTGAATCCATCCTAACTGGAATAAATTGCTGGTTCGTGGGGCTTCTGACTTACTAGTGATCTTAGCAAGAACCTAAGTGCCTAATTTATCTTTGACATTGCCAAATGTATCTGAAGTGAATCCCTCTCAAGAATTAGTCTATCAGTTTTTTGTACAGTGCTGCTGTTACTTAGTTTATGTTAATTTCCATTTTTGATGGGCTGATTATAAGCAGTTGTTGCACTAACTAATCACCTTGTTATGCTGAATTTGTTTGCTCCAGAGATGTGCTGAGTGTGCAGAAACAATCTTTGAAAGGTCATCAGAGAGCCTGCTAGATAGCAAAGCAATTTATGCCGAGTATTTCAGGTTATTCTGCAGTCAGTAAGGCAACATTACTGTGCATATACTTGATTTCTGAGTCTTGACTTGACTCTGACCTCTTGAGTCCTGACTTGCAGGGGTTTTTTGCTTTTTCCCCATTCTGTGGTTTCTGTGCTTTGAGAAAATGATTCCAGGGTGCTTTGTGTTGAGCTTCTTACCGTCATGTTCATGAATTACATTGTTAAGAGTAATTGTATATTCCTAGCTCTCATTTATTCAAACATCACTTAAACTTTCTTGAGTAATAGTAATACAGGGCCTATGTTACATTAACACAATTAGTAAACATTTCTTTGTCTCAAAACAGTTTTTGCACTAAAATTGTCAAAATGTGAACCACTTGTTCTAGATGATCCCTTTTATTGCTTCTAAGAGCTGTGACAAATCCAAAATATTCGATACCATAAGAAAGCACAAAAGTTGCTTTTGTTACTTTGGCCAAGTCCACTTGTGTGAAACAGAGAGACTTTTTTGTGGAGTGTCCTTATCAGGGAAGTACGTGCAGACAAGTTTTGCAGAAGGAAAGGATAGGATGATGTGCAGCTTTGCATCAGCACATCGGCCATACTCTGATGTTTTGATTTCTCTCTGAAGGCTTTTTCACTTAATTTCAGAGAAATTGCTACTTACATACATGGTGCAAAAGCCATTTTGCAGACTTGATGTTTATAATCTGTTAGACAGACTGTGTTTTTCTTGAATTTTAAAACTGTAAATATTACCATGCTAACCTGGGGCCATTGAAACATTCATCTGAGAATCTAAACACTGCAGGAGGGATTGTAAATCTCAGATTCTAGGCTTTCTCACATTATTCCTTGTTCTCCGTCTTCATCGTCCTTCTCCAGCTAGATAGTTAATTTTTAAATTATTGCACTTTTCCCCTACTCATTGACATATTTCTGGTGATTATTTGCCTTTCCTCCATTGTTTTGGGTTTTTTTCCTTTAGGAGATTAAAAAAAAAAAAAAAAAGCAACCTAAGTTAATGCAATTCCGAAAGTGATTTTCAGCACTTCAAAGCACAGTCTCAAATGTGAAGATTTAGGGAGATGGGGATCAAGTGATTATTCTATGTGCTAAGAGTCTCTGATTCACTATTCTAATATGCCACTCATGGGCAAAAGTCTTCCAGTCTAAGAATATTTGGTGTTAGGAAGGCAAGGAGAACAACTTCTTTGGATTCTCGATCCAGAGACTAATAAGGAGATCCATTTGGGGAAGTGTGATTATGAATATCAGGAGGAGTCAGTGCCTTTTTCTCGCAATGGCAAGGGCAAATGCTGTCTAACAGGCACTCATCTTTCAGCAGCAACCTTGTGCAGGGGCATACATCCATCTGAATACTGAGTGTTAAGATCCAGGTTGATGATCTTTGAAGTGCAGAGAGCTCCGAGACTGGTTATATATGCCTATTCCTTTTTACTGTGATTACTCAAAGGAATTAAGTCTTTCTAGCTCAGTTCTTGTCAGTCTGTGCATATTGCTGCAAGGAAAGGAGGCTTTCCAGTGTCTCTTAGGATTAAAGAAACAACCGCTTTTAAGCAATATGATGTTTTTTTTTTTTCCAGAAGTAGCCCTGCCTGGAATTGGTTATGTTTCTTCTATTTGCTACAGGATGTTTAAAGGTAGTCATTGAGATATTGTTTGAATTTCTGCCTTTGAATTATACAAGCTGACTTGAAAATTTAAAGTATGAATTGTTACACAAGGGAAAGATTCCTCTTTAACTAAGGTGCATTTTTCTCCAGTGCCATGGTACCCAAGGTTAAATACATTTTACGTGCTACAGCCTGTATAGAACTCAAATTCCATAGCCTGTATGGATGACTTCCTCTGTTCCCCTGGTTAAATAGTCATTGCAATCTGGAAAGCATTTAATCAAAGGAGATGATGCCTCCAAAACTGGATTCTTAAGGAGAGTCTTAGTCTGTCTTGGAAGCAATTTCCTTATCTTCAAACTGGAAGGGGAGTTTTTCATGAAAGGTAGTCCCTTCTGAATCCGAGTGATCGGAAACATCTTCAGCATACGGTGTTCCTCAAGTTTTCTTACAGGATGCTTTGCAAATGCCTTGTTTCATGTGCATTGGCATGATGACTGGACCTTTGAATTGTTTGGTTTGCATGTTTTGTGGAGTCATGCTGGTGTCAGAAGATGAGATTTATATTTGGAGTATGTTTTTTTTTTCATATCATTTCATTATGAATAAATGAAGAAAAAATTTCATGTTGTTGTGGGTTGTTTCCATTTTTCCTCTTTGTACAACATTCAGATTTATTTAAATTTGCTTTTAATATTTATAGCTTAATTAGAAGTGTGCTGTATTTCTTAAAAACAAATTTTACAAGTAACAAAGTCATAAGATGTGGTTGGGGTGAATGAGAGTTGGAGCAGCAGTGAGCAAAGTTCATCTGGAAGAGTGGAGAATAAGAACAGTTCTTGTGACTGCTGGGAGTTGTGTAGCCATCTGTTAGGCACTCACCCCTGTGGTTGCTTCCATTCCAGGTACCTGTCTGAGTTCAGTCACTTCTGGCAACCCTGTGGTTTCTGTGCCCCAGCTTCCTGACCTCTTACTCAGCCACCTTACTCAGCAGTGTTTCATTCACTTCACTTTCCCAGCCATCCTGCTCACAGTGGCTCTTTTGCAGTATGACATCCACTCATTAAGAGTTGGCAGAGGAGTTTTCAAAATACAGGTGACAGCACAGGAGTGTTGAATGTAATCTTCGAGAAGGAATAGAATGTAGAAAGGAGAAGCTTGGTAACCACTGCTTTAGTGTTAAAGATCTGCTTTCCGATGGTGTCTAATGCTGTAAGTTGACTAGCCTCAGTGGATTGCTTTTCTTTTCCCAGGTCTTCCCAGATCTTTCTCTTCCCAGAGGGTCTTCCTCTTAAAAGTACCATTGAGCGTCACATTGTGCAAGTTGGTAGGGATGGTCTTTCCTGGTTCAAGTTACTCCTTTCACACTCCTGGTACCTCCCTTTCTCTTACATAATCTTACACTGTGGTGCCAGTGGTCATCCAGTGAGAAAATGGTGATAGTTTTTGATAGCCTGCTCTGGTTTTCAGATTCCATAAGGTTATATTGGGCTCAGGTGGCTACTTTACAACCTAGTCCTCATTGTGTAGCTAAGTTAAGCAGAAGCCATCAGAAAGTTTAAGCTTTTCATCTCTAAATTTTTATTACTAATAGAGTGAACACACAACAGAAGAAGAAATAAAGATTTTTAAGCAAATTGTATCTTTTGCCATTGCTCCTTTCTTGGGTGCCAGTTCATATTGGCTGTCCTTTTTTTTGTAAATTGCTGCAGTACATGATTTTTACCAGTGCATTTGATTTGAAAACTTTTTCTTTATACAGCCATGATTTCATCGGAGAATTCACAACAAGTTACAGAGAATTGTCAAGGGGGCAATCTCAGTTCAACGTCTATGAGGTAAGTACTGTGAGCATAGGGAAATAAATGAGAACACCTCCAGTGTTTTCGTGGCAAATTGATTAAATTTGCACATTACTTGTAAAAATCAAACTTTGGAATGTTTTCACATTTCCCTTTTATAAACAGTAACAGAGAATCTAAAAGTGTTGCATTGTAAAAAGATTTAGAGACAAGTAGGTATGTGTGCATATGTGTGTATGCAAGCTGGGCTATGATAGGTCAAGAAGAGCACTTTAAGCAGCTGGCTTGGTATGGTTGGAGTAAATACTACGTTACCCCCACTTGTGTGTGAACAATTTGTCATTTATTTCTCTTGGCAACTGTTACATGTGTTGTATGTTGGTTTATCCTATCCAAGGAATATCTGGTGATTCCTACATCAGATGGAGAGTCACAGTGTCTTTCATCTTAAGTGCAGACTTTAGAATCTTTAGAGTTTTGATGCAGGGCTTACAAGCAACAGAAAATTTATTTATTGGCAGGGTTTTTCTTGTGGTCAGTTATGACCTTTGTATCACTCTTCTGGTTTGGGATTCATACATCTGCCAGCTACTGGGATTGACAGGAAGTTGTCAATTCAGTAACAGAGTTTTATTGTGCAGGCTTGTTTATTTTGGGTCTAATAAATCCCCAGTTTAAGACTCATTTCTTAATTTAGTTTGAGATTATTGGGATTTTCCAAAAAGTAAACTTTACAAGATCAAACCTTATTGAATCATCAAAATGTGCTGTAATTTACTCTCAGAAGCAATCACTAAGTTTGTGGAAACAAAAATTAAGATGCATAAACTTGAAGTGTCATAAAGGGACTCATTTTTGGCATCTTTGTTTTTTTTGGACAGAGCCCTTTAAAAAATATACCAGATGTGGGCACAAAAAAATTGACTGGAAAAAGAAAAAGCATTAAGACTCCTGCATTAAAAACTTCATTTTTAAATTAATATACCAGAAGAAGCTTAGTCTAGAATGAGAAGTATATAATGAAATTTCAAAATGTGTTAAATAAGGAGAGGTAATGGGAGGAAGAGAATTAAAATTTATTCTGTTACTGAGAAGTGTCAGTTTATATTCTGCAGTGTTAAACTCCAGTTTTTTAATAGATCCAAGAAATTTCATTTTCGTTTTGAGTCCCCATTAATTTTATGCATAACTTAGATCACTTCAGTGTTATCTTCAGTAGGCAATAGTGTGTAGTACCTTAACTTCAAATACTGTGAATGTGCTCCCTAGCTAGAAGCAGTACAGGTGAGTTGGAGTTATGCTGCATCTGAGCTAGTAAGTTCTGCCTAGGTTGTCATACTAATGATCAGTTCTGGTGCTGACATCCTTCTTTTAGGACCAGAGATGGGAAGTCTACTCTGTGCTGTGTACACATACTGGCACATACAGTGTCAAGTGTCTGCGCTCCATTGCATTGTGTTGTTGGAGTTGTCTTCCAGAATTCCTGTACAAGGAATTGTTTTCTTTCCCATGGTAAAACAATGTGCATTGTTTCAGGTTCCACCTCTTATCTGTGTGTGTATGTGTGTAAAACCCTGTGTTTCCCTTTACTGTTGCTTTTTCACTCAGCAGTAGCCTGGTGCTTAGCATACAGCTACTGCTTAGTACCTAAGCATCTAATTCACTGTTCTGATGATAGACATTCTTGATGCATTTGCACAAAACCCCTCAGCTCTTATGATACTGACGTAGCAGTGGTGTTTGGGAGCAGTGGTCTGCTTAATTAGAGCAGTGTCACCATAAAGAGATAGTCCCTGCAAGGGCTCATGACCAGCAATTTTCACATAGAAATAATGTGTGTATTCCAGGCACCTTTCTATTCTCCTGTGTGAAAATACATGCTATTGTGTTTGCACATGTCCAGCCATGTGTGTTAAAGGTTTTTAGCACCCTCCATCTCACACATACTCATAGACAAAGTGTATGAACTGTGCCACATACTTTCAGTTTCTCTAAGGTGAAGTGCTGTATCTGTAGGTTTTCCTCTGTAGGGCTTTTACAGCACCACTTACTGAAATTTGCAAAGTCTTTGTTTTTAACTTCACTGTTTTGTTGTCTCTCATTTCTATTCTAATTTTTGCCATCTTTCATTTCTGGATATGAGCGTATATACAGTACAAGAAAACCACTGTGTAGGCAAGGTACAGTCTGTGCTGTATTTATTGTCCTAAGGTGTTTATATATTGGGGGCAGGGGAACTTTAGAAGAGTCCGAACATGAAGTTCACATTCAGTAATTCAGATCACAGAGTCATGAACCCAAAGAACTGTGTGTTACAGGTAGACTATTTTTGGTGTGCATTTTTTTCTTACACAATTTCCAGACAGTATCTCTGGTAGCTCTTTGACAGATCCTTTGATGAAATCTTTTGTCACTGTCAGAGTTTATAATAGTATATAACAAATATATGCGTTCAAATAGTATTGAACAGAGGAATGGTCCAGTTTTGAGTTTAGATGTGTTTTCCTTTCATTCACTTTGAAGAGTCTACAGTCTCCTCTAATGAATTTACAGGGTGTTTGTATCAGTTGAGTAATGAACATAACCCAGGAAAACACAGCATCTGCCAGAGTGCCTGAGGGAAAGATAGGAAAGGTGACAGTGCATCCTACTAGAAATTGCCTTCATTTTGCCTTGGTTATTGAAGCCTCGCTCTTTTGGGTTTAGACCCTGACTCTTACCCTCATGCAACAGATTGCTGTCATCACAACATAGTACAAATGCCCATTCCTTCCTATGTCTGATTACACAAAGGATTATTCTAGTTAAAAGCAGCCCTCTCTTGAAAAGTGTCATCATACACAGAGCCCTCCTGCTCTCCAGGAGTTCTGATAGCGTAAAATGGGTCCTCTTACTGCATCAGCAGTTTCAACCCTTGGCTTATGTAATGCAGACCAAATATAGTACTTGAAGAAAAAAATAAGGCACCTCGTATTTTTTTCCCCTGTTGTTTAGGAAGTCTTGAAAGTGTTTCTTCTTTCCTGTATTCCTTCCCAGCTTCTACCTGGGACTTTGCGTGGGATATTTTTCTTGGTATTTCTTTAATGACTCTATCCTTGATCTCCGGTGTTACCATAAGTCAAGATTTTGATCATATCCCTCTCACCCCTACCTTCCCCAGGGGAAAGTAGTATCTAAGGCTCCCAAACATGAGCAATGGTCATATGTACCATCTGAAAAAACATGAAAAATCAGCTTTTTCCACCAAATTTTCCTTTAGCATAGTCTTTTTAGTATGAGCATCTCCTCTTTCAAATTATAGCAGCTAATTTGCCTTCAAATTAACTGCAGGTAATACAGGTGCTTCTGCTTTTTGATGCCACCTGGTGACTTGAGGATTCGTATGGGCTGTAGTTGCTTTTGGGGTAGTTGCATGACTAGCTGTCTTGAGGACTGCACTTTTGCTCCCTCTTTGTCCATTCTGGTAGGAGAGCCTATTCCTGAATTTAGATTCATGGATGTGCCAAGGTTGATGGAACTCCTGACCCATCTGGCTGCAAGTTCTTTATTGGTGCAATCATAATCCCATGATCTGAACTTCTTTTAAGTTCTGCTTCTCCCAAGGGAGATTCAGATATAATACAAATCCAGTTAATTAGTTATGGTCATCATGGTAGACAGTTTAATTTCAAGACCTCTTATATCCCTCAAAGTAAACACTTAAGACTTTCTTCTAGTTTGTAAATATGCTTCTTGAACAATTTAGGTCAGCTTCTGTATTTGTGCCATGAGTTCCAGTATCACCCAGTTTGCGTGCACGGTGTCTCTCTGAACTGAACTACGTTTTTTATTCCTCATGGAATTATATTCTTGCTAATAATGAGAAGGCAGGCCTATGTGGCTGTAGCCTGGGTTTTTTTTTTCCTGTGTGGTGTACGGATCTTTGTTAGTCCTTAAGCTATCCTTTAATTGGTCTTGGACTACTGCCATTTAACTTCAGTATTTTGTAGAATTTCATGTTCCTAATGTAGGTGATCACATGTAGGATGGTTTAGGCAAGCACTAATGCAAGGTAGGGAAATAAGGTGCATTATATTTAAAAAGGAGCAGAGGTGCTACTGTGCAGAGCAGGACAAAGATATCTGAAAGCCATGGGGGGTTTTCGTATTTAGATCCAAGATCAACCCAGAGTTACCGTGCTTTTCTATGGATAGTGTCACAACACAGGTTACTGTATGCAGTGAAAATGTCCTCTCCTGTTGTATAGCTGACATGACTTCTACCCTACCAGGAATATTCTGTTGTAACATCTTAATTAATTTTGCAGTTTCTTGAATATAGTATCAGTATCTCACTCCCATGAACAGCATCCATTTCTCGAGCATCTTACATTTGCTTCCCCACGCTGCAGTCCTCTGTACTTTGGTACTGCTTCTACTTGATCTGTCTTTGCAATATCAGAACAAAAGAGACTGGACAAATTCTTTTTTAATTGTTTTGCATTTACAAACTGACCCAAGGCAGGTAGAGAAATTTGTAGGAATCCCATTAGAAACATTGCTATAACAAGCTCTTTTCAATTGACCTTTTTTTAAAAGGGAAGAGTTCATTTAGCTTCCTAGGTTACTGCAGGGGTGTGAGACTTCGGTTTATTTATAGTTGCCTGAAATTTGAGAAAACAAAACAAAACAGAACAAAAAAAACCAACAAACAGCACACAAGCCCCACATCAATATTATAGTAACTGTAGTACCTGGAATTACATGAGGGAGATCAGCTGTCATTTAATTCGTCTTTGATCAAGTAGATGCCTTGTTTCCCATGATATTTCACTCCAAGCTCTAGTGCATTTCCTAGCAATTCCTAAGCAGCCAATTATCAAGTTACTTGAAGCAGAAAGTTCAGATGAATCTCCTTTTTTGGTGTTTACTGACTGCTGGCAAGAAATATGCTGCTAACTCAGGCCTGACCAGTGGGTTCTGGAGAGCTGTGAATGAAGGGCCACAGGGCAGCCAGGCAGTCTGTTACCTTCATCTTCCTTTTCTGGGCAATTGTCAGCAGGAGTCACTTTCTGGCTAAGATTGTGGTTCAACAAGAATTGTTGCATTGTTAATAAACCACCATTATACAGATTTAGTCCATTGCTTACCAGTCATACTGTTAATAAGAGAAACAGGGGTTATCTGGGTTTTTTTTAAGTGTTAAAAGGGTTTATGTATGTGTAAGGCAATAAAAGCTGTGATGAACACTTAATAGATAACTGTGTGGCATACTGGAGGGAAAGAGTCACTGTCATTTAGCCTGTTTGGAAAGACCTCAAACGATAGTTAACCTCTTTCTGCCTAAGTTTCACAGCTATTCTGTGTTGCATAGGGGATATGATCTTTAAATGTAACTTCATTTTGCTTTGGGGGAAGAGAATTTTTGGAAGACATATACTACAATTTTTCCTATTTTCAGGCAAAATTCTTGAAATGTTTTATAGCAGTTAAGTGACTAAAATTTCAGTTGGGAATGTTGTCATTCTTTGTCCTTCACAGAACATCTGTGAGTAGCTTACATCAAAACTCAGCAGTAAGCCACAAGGATTTGAGTTTCCTAGTTATATAGCAAATCATGGATCGACATACGTAACAAAATAATGTTTTGCTTCCAAATTCCATGCACTATTTTGTAAAAAGCAGGAGTACATTTTAATATGTATGTAATAAAACTGCCTGAGACTTCCCTTACAATTTTTTTTGGTGGCTGCAGTGAAAAATCTCATAGGTGTGGGGTCTGTGAAGATGCTTGAGTATGGGGAGTGCACAGAGCCTCAGAACTCCTGTACACCAGTCAGGTGGCGATCTGTGATACTTTCATGAAGTTACTGACTAGCTTTCATTCAGGCGCAGTATGATCTGTTACCTCAGTTGCGCTTTCTCTCGGCCAAATCCTGTTGCACCAAGGTCAGAAACTAGGAGCAGAACAACTCTCATGTTTCTCAGACAATGCTGAGAAGATGGAAACAGATTAACTGGAACGTGCAGAGGTACATTGTGAGATGGAGAGATTGTGACACAGTACACTGAAACACTGGAATCAAGCATGCAGAAAAATGCAGAATCTTGTGAAAATTCAATGAAGTGTTTCACTGAGTACTCAGATTTAATGAACACTGTCACTTCCGTTTCGCAGGTCTCCTGTTTGTTAATAACAACACTGGCTTACCTAGCAGGTACCATGAAGATAAATTCACTGGTTTTTAGATATGCCTGTATCCCAGCATTGAGGTGCATAACTAAACTTAGTGAATTTAGAATCCACTAAAAATAGACTACGTCAGAAACTGCAAAATAGACTGCATCAGAAGTATCTTAACACTTATTTTTATATTAAATCATAAATCATACTGCTTTAATTTTTGTATCTGTGTTTCTAGGTAATAAATCCAAAGAAAAAAGGAAAAAAGAAAAAGTATGTTAATTCTGGAACAGTAAGTAAATATATTTTATGTTACTAGATGCTTTTATCTTGAAATAGAGTGTAATTGACTTGTAATTTAGCAGGATTAGAACAGAAGCTTCTGTGAAGGCCACAACAATAAATTATTTACTGTTATACAGCATTAATTTCAGATTTTAATTTAGAGAGTCTGATAAATGCTCTGACCAAGTGTGCAATGAAGTCCAAAATAAGTTAGATCAAAATTTCAGACAAATTTCTGAAATTATTGGGCTATTTATCTGAAACATAGATGGACTTTCAGAAGTCAATTTTCTTCTTAAATTTAACTGCTGAGTTAGCATCAGTAAAAGCTAGTGCGCTTAGCATGGCTAAACAAAAATGAGTCAACATTTTTTATTACCAAGGAGTTTTTGTAGATTGATGTTAAAAGATCTGTTAGTTCAGTTTGGGATGACAGTTTAATGTCCTGTTGTTCATATTCCATAGTCTGTTTTATGAACCATTAGCAATACAAATAATTCCCAATTTCTCAGCTTCTGTATTCTGGCATCCATGAAATTCAAACTATCATTAAAAAAAATTAAGATAAATATTGAAGAATTGTATATTGCAGAACTAATCAGATGTAAGATAGATAGGTTTTTTGAAACATCCAGCATGTGGGTTTTTTTCCACATGAACAGTTCCACTGAAGTTAGTAGGGCTACTTTCACTCTGAACTCTAGCCTTGAAGGAATGTTTTGTCATTCTCAAAGCTTGTTTAAGTCTGTTCATCAGTAGGAAAATAAACACTTATTTTGTACCTCTGCTTTAACTTGTAAAAAATAAGCATAAGCAGCTTGTCCGTGAACATTTACCATTCAAGATCTGATTCATTAGGTAACTTTTTTTCTTACATATTCCTTTTCCTACAATTTAATGTGTTTAAAGTTCTCTTATGCTAAATCAGTGAGTCAGAAACTTTCGAAAAATTACTATTTTAAATCAGTGCGTAAAGTAAGTATACTCAGAATGGTATGAAATGTGGCTTAGGGTACAGGAAAGCAAAAAATGCATTTGCATGTTCAATTTTCCTGTTGAATTTGGTTTGAAGTATTTTAACACCTTCACATATATCTGCATTTGAAAGAACATATTTTAGTCACATTTGAACAGACAGAATCAACTGCGTCTTGTTAGCCTTTGTCTCAAATTACATGAAAATTTTCCATAAACAGTAGTTAGCAATTTTCTTTGCTCTTTCCTTTTCTATCAGTGTTCTGTTGGTTTTGTAATTTCTTTTGTTTATCAAGTCCTTTTTGCATCCATTTGCCTTTACTTCTGTTAGTCCTTCAGGCTTCCCTTATGCTTCTCCAAATTGTCACTTTCCTGTGTGTTTGTTTGCAGGGTTTTTTTCTCTCCCCGTCATTAATCCAAGATATTCTTTATCCTACAGTTTTCTAAATTTTCAAACCAGTCACCATCATTATCGTTCTCCCTAATAGGAACTGGCTTTTGGAGAACTTTAAGTAAAGTGGATATCTATCATTGACTGCTGTCTTGCTGCTTTTAAGGACAGCGTACATCCCGTAACCATATCAATTCATTATTACTTAAGGGGTCGTTTTAAATTCAGACCGACAAACAACATACTAAGGAGAAATGTTTCAGAATACATGATTAGTTTTGAACAATGCCAAGTAGCGAAATGTAAAATTCACCATGTAAAGCTTTAAACATAAGTATTGTCTGTATGGAAGTAAACACTTTGGCCACTTTGAAAGGGTGTTTTCTGCTCCCATTTTTTACCTTTTAAAATCAGATTCACTGAAAACATTTGCTTTAACTAGTTAAGAACAAGATGACCAACTGTAACAACAGATGAACCATTAAAATGACTATGTCCAGTGGAAATCACATAAAAATTTCAATCTTATATGCAAGACTATGCTACTGATAGTCTGGTGGAACTATATATATATATAACTATATATGATTGTCTGTTCTCAGCTAGAAGGGTAATTTGATGGTTTTAAACTTTACAAGTTGCTAAGACTCACGGAGAACCTGTGACAAAGAAAGTAGGATGGAAGGGAGATTTGCTACCTGTAATCTCATTCTGAGTCCAGGTTTACAGCATAGGGTATTTTCAGGTTTTATATTTTGCTGTAGTTGGAGGCAGATCAAATTTCATTGCAAACTTCCACCCCCTTTTTATTCCATGTACCATTATCAATGAATTTGCTTTGAGTAGTTACTTTGGCAGTTTTTATTGACTGCCTGATGTGCTTATATTGTGAGTTTTGTGTCACTTTGTAGATAAAGCAAAACTAATTTGGATGAAATTCTTTGTTTCATAAATGGTGTGCAGTATATGAAGATCTTAAATACTGGATCTTTCCCACTTGAGTTTATACTTCTGATACTCAAGTGCTGAAAATGCCAGTAACACATTTAGACTGCTGCCTTTGTGATCAGAAGATGTGCATGTGGCAACCTGCCCTGGAACGCAATCTTCTATCCGTTAAATGTTGCTTAAAAGCGCCCCAACAAGCGATTGTAGTAGACTTCCAGATGTGCCTTTCAAGGACTGCCTGTTGAAATGGTTTCTTTTTTGGTTTTTGGTTGGGGTTTTTTATAATTTTCTTTTTTCCTTAATACTGTAGGAAATTTTGTCGTAAGGACAGAGCTCCAAAAACAGTGTGCTTATGTCTCTACTTGTTCAACTGGGAAATGACAATTCCATGTCTGACTCTCTTTTATTTGCTTTCAGGTAACATTGCTTTCCTTCCTAATTGAAACAGAAGTTTCATTCCTTGACTATATTAAAGGCGGGTATGTGATTGGCAACAAACCTTTCTTGTTTTCACAATCTCAATGTAATTCACTAACAATTTGTGTATGTACTTTGCATATGATGACTCTGAGTAGTATCTGTAAAAAGATGTATTGTTTCCTCATTTTAGAGGCTGTCCTTTCCTACATAAAACCTGCAGTTACTGCTGTAAGTTAAGTCATGGAACTTCGCTTAAAATGTTGGAATTGGTGTTGGTACTAAAACACTGAGATTGAGTAATGACCTCTGATCAGCCAGTGAAAGTTGGATTAACTGAAAGGGAATTACCTAGATACTATAAAATTAGTAAAATGCTGGTTTATTTCCTCTGATTACACTGACCTTTGATGTATTTAATATTGGCATTTATTTAGAGCCTTTCCCTTTCAAAGGCATTTTTTCAGTACTAATTATGTGCAATTTATAACACGTTCAATTTCTTATTTATTGTCATTTTCCCAAAAGGGAAGTAGAGACAGAAGCATCACATGGCTTACCCTAGAACATGCCTAGTTTGAATCTCAGGATTTCCTCAGGGTCTTAACCTCCCTGCCAGAACACAGTTCTTCTCTATGATAAATGAAAATACTTTGTTACATGTTCCTAGGCACTTAGTATGGATTTTTGTGGCATACCATCTGAACATACATCCCACATTTATTTTAAAGCATTGATTACCTGTGAAGAAAAAAGTTACTTTTTTTGTGCCAGTCTTCAGCCAGGCTTCAGCTGAAATGAAAAAGAACTCTGTGTTGTATTTTGGCAGCAGCAATATAGAGCTTTGACTTTGTTCCCAACAGTGGTGATCCTATGTTCCTGTTGTGGGCTTTAACAGAAGCAGAAAATGGCCATCCATCCATGTTTGCCAGAAGTTTGTACTGAATGAAGTATATGTATGCACAAATGCACCAAGAAACAGTTTTATCTCTAGTGTTTTGTGACGCATGTTGCACATATTTGCCACAACCATCTTATCCCCATTCATTCAGTATTCATCTCTACAAGAAGAGTATGTCTAAGGAACTGACGAATTTTTATATCTAAATTTGGAAAGAAAAATATATGGTGGGTGCATTCGTAATCTTTTTAGAGTGGTTTAACACATTTCTCACTGAGATGTTACAATACAAGTTAATAAACCTAATTATCTACATTCTGTAGACAAATAATAGAAATTTTGATTACAGATAATACTTTTTTGTTGTTACTGATATTTTGTATGTATCTCTGTAACTGCAAGTCAAAGAAGACCTATGATGATAATTACAGTTTAAGATTTTTTCTGTTCTTTTATGTAAATAGAGTATAATTCAGCAGAATGCTCTGTGCTTAAAAGTATGAGCAGAGCGTTAATACTTATTGTTTAATTATTTCATATAGAATCTTGTTTAGTGATTCATACTGTTATTTGTGTGTACATGCCAGTGAAAACTGTAGGAGTACTTGTATAAAATGTTACCTTTATGCAACCTATACAGTTTTATAAGCACGACGGGGAGGCTGAGACTCAGATTCATTCTCTTGGCTTCTCTCTCACTTCATTTATCTCATTTAATGCTACTACATATCAGTTGCAGTCCAGTTGGCAGATTATGAAGGAAGGGGGAAGAGAAGATTTCATCATTAATCAGTCTGTTTTCCCATCATGCCCTCCAAAATTGTTTTTTTTTTTAATTCCCTGGTTTTCTTCCATTTAGTTAGGGAAGGGTAAGAAAACACTGATTCTGCAATAGGCACAATATTGAATCTTTGGTAAATGGATGCTTGTGCAATACTTCATATTCAGAACTTTCATTGTAATTGATTTGAGGTGTCTAGAACTAATATTGATTTAATGGAAATCTTGACAGCTTTAACTGCAATAAATTGGGATTACAGTCTTAATTTCATTTGTGGTTTGAGTCTGCATCTGTTTAATTGGGATATTCTATTATCAGTATCATCAATATGACTTGGTTGTGTTGTGTTTTTTTTTAAAGTTCTGAAGAATTAAGTAGAAGTTTGTCCTTAAATTCTAATTCCATTTTACTACATAACACTGGATTTTATAGCAGTGTAGTAGGAAAGAGGTGGATGTCTTTTTTACATCCACCTTACATCTTAAGAATCTTGCATCTTACTACCTGGCGTTTGCTTGGATCTTGATACTTAATCACATAATTTTGCCACACTGACCTTCCCACATTTAGAATAGGTACATTGTACTAAAAATTGATGTATATTTCAAAATCTGATTTCTCCTGCCATTTACCAGTGAAAAACATATTCCTATCAAAATACCTCCAAATATATGGATAAGCTCAGGAATGCAAGGTGTAAGGCCTTGAAGAGGAGAGCAATTGAAATTATCCTGGTTTACAGGAATGACTGTCAAACAGTTAGTTCATAGTCTGCTTGGTTTTGTTTGGAAGAGAAACCAGGAGGCAAAAAGTTGCAAGATTCAGGACAGAAAGGATATTTCTGTGAGGAGGTTCCTAGCCTCTTTGACTTAGAATAGGGCATGAACTACCAAATTACTCTAGGCATCTATATCAGTGAAATTCAATAAGCTGAATCTTTGTGCAACTCAAAAATATTGTCATCTCTTCTGTCCCAGATTCGTGGAAAATAGGAAGAAGTGTTTTCCTCCCATCCTGTTAAAAGCCTTTCCTTCATCCAGTTTTTTGGAAATGAATACTCACACATTGCTGAGGGCTTTGGGCATACATTTTTAACTGAACTGTATTTAATCATTAATGGTCAAATGGAAATTTAGAACTCCTTTCATGACAGCTATTTCCATACAACCAGTACACCATATAATGTAGTGGCATGCATATTTGATGTTCAGAGGAGACCTGCTGTGAGATAAACTTATGAAGGAATGGCTGCCCTAACTACACATTTTGGAGGCTTTACCATATATTTCTTGTATCCTTGGAGAATAATAAGACTATACAAGAGCAAGGTCTTGTTGAGTCTTTGTCAGAATTATGTTCTTTAAGTTGATATGGCATTCGGCCAGACAAGAATCTGCAAAGGGGAAATTATAACTGTCACTGGGGACTTAAATACCATGGAGAGGATGCAGCCTATTGGTAGTGTTAGTTACTCCATTAGCTCCACTGTAGAGTTCTGTGCAGTAAGTGGTCCTCAAACCTTCAACAGCTCCACCCCCCCCGCTAACAGACCAGCTGGTTGTCACTCTGAAGCCGCAGGAGGAAATTCGTATTTGCTTCCAATGTACTGTTTAAAAACCCCTACTTGTTACAAATGTTATCAAGACTAATCAAATGCTACATCCAGACTTAGTTTGTTCCCTTATGTATGTCAGTGATGATAGAGCTCTTATTAAAAGACAATAGGTTTTGACTTGCTTTCCTAAAGAAACACACCAAATGGCTACTCTGTCATTGTGAGGTGAAGATTACTGTTTCTTTTAGGATACTTTCTCCATTTTTCATGGTCGTATAGGGTAAAATCACCTGTCCAGGTAGCAAATAGGCCATGTCTTTCTATACCAGCTAAATACTGGCAGAGCCATAGTGATCTATCCAGCTCTGAATCCATAAGACACATTGTTCTGCTTGGATATTTTACTGTAGTTCTCCCTTGAGGTGGGACATGAAGCACCTCAGCCTGCCTAGCCAGGTGTCAGTGTTTTAGCAGCTTTTGTGCAAAGCCTCATGACCCTGCAGCATCACTCACGTAGCAGGTGTCATGAGCTTTTAGTGTAGCTCCTTGGAGAGCAACACAACTGGAAAAGCAAGGACGCAGCCTTAGACAAAGAATTTTCCTTATCAGAAACAGAAGTTGTGTTCTTTTGATGTGTTTTAAAATTTGCATCATTAAATCAGGCACCTAAATTTGTGTCAAGGACTTCAATTTTATAAGCTTTTTTAAATTTTGAATGTTTTTATTCCAAATTGAGGAATTTTCAGCTAATGTCCCTTATACAAAATGCATTCATGAAGACTACTATTTAAAAATAGGTAATTGTTGATGAAGGCTAATAGGCTAATAATAATAGTGACTTAAAAATTTGTAGTTGATGCAACCTAAGAATTAGTGTATTAAAAAGAAATAAGCATGTAGTAGAAATAAAAGCAGGACAGTGGACTTTCAGCTGTATTCATTACATTTAATTTGGTTCTAGAATAATATGTGTTACCCTGAAAACACTTCTTTAAATGTCATCCCGATTAATTTCCCAGTCATCCCATTCGGCTTCCAGTGTAGTTGTGTCTGATATTTTCATGACACACAGCTTTTAAATTAGCCTTTCTGGATAAATTTTTTAGTTTTGTCTGGTTAATTGTTTCAGTTTTGGTGAAATGGTAAAGAAATTAATAGTTTTTCTTAATAATCTTTAACACAAAACACATTCACAATATTACAGCTGCTTTTGAAAATATTTTTCTAATGGTGTTAATTTGAAGTTAAATTGTTTGAAAGACCCAGCTTTGTGTTCAAAAAAGGTTTAATTGCATTTTGGTAGTTTTGACTACCAGGGTTGACCTGTGTTTTGTACCTTTGTGCAGTCTGTTATTCCTTTCCTCTGAGGACGCTGGTGCCATGGGTAACTTAGTATTCCATGTCTCTTTTCCATGAGATCATGTTCAGAGGGATGTTTCTGGTATGGAATCAGAATTGTTTAGGTTGGAAAAGACCCTTAAGATGATCAAGTCCAACCACTAACCTAGCACTGCCAAGCCCACCACTAAACCGTGTCCCTCAGGGCCATATCTACATGTCTTTTAAATACCTCCAGGAATGGTGACTCAGCCACTTCCCTGGGCAGGCTGTTCCAGTGCTTGACAACCTTTTCTGTGAAGAAACTTTTCCTAATATCCAATCTCAACCTGTCATGGTGCAACTTGAGGCCATTTCCTCTTGTCCTATTGCTTGTTACTTGGAGAAGAGACTGACCCCCACCTTGCTACAGCCCCCTTTTAAGTAGTTGTAGGGAGCAATCAGGTCTTCCTTGAGCCTCCTTTTCTCCATACATCTGTTGTACGATACATGAAACAAAACAGTCATTGAAAACATAGGGCAATCATGGTTTACAGGTTTGCCCCAACAGAGTTTTGTTCTGGCTTTCATGGTTCTCTGTAAGCCATAAATGACGTTCTCTGTGGTCATGTGTCCATAATGCAAAGTGACAGATTTATTAAGAGTGGGAGCTGGTTTCCTGAACTATAGAGGCATTTACTGCTATTTTAGACTTCCCGAAATTTCCATGGTGTAGTAAATACACTGGGGTCTTTAAAATAGCATTAAGAAGCTATATTTAGGAAACTGAAATCTAATCTATGTACAGTCATCTATAAATTGTTGACATCAAGTAATTGGTTTAAGTTCTTGCATGTTTTTCTGTAGCAGTATCATCAAAATGTACATGCAGATGGGAGTAAATTCTAGAGATGTAGACATCTGTTTTGATCTTATTTTATATCATGATCTTTATAGTTGTCAAACTTGCAGATACTGTGATATATATACCCTTCTGCTTGGACAAAAATCATCCAGATTATAGTGGGATGTAAATGGGAAAGGGAGTTTTTCTAGTTTACCAGTTGGGTTTCTGTTATCTGGAGCAATATAATACAGATACACCACTTTGAGGAATACTTCAGAAACCGATGCTGTCAGTCATTACCTGTAGTCACAGGACTTTTTTCTTTTTTGCCATTAGATATGGTTTCAATATTTTTCTTTTGTTAGCCATGTTCCTTTTATCTTTTTCTTCTTACTAATTGGATCAGAACAGCTGATCCAGGAAATGGGTTTACAAATAAGTTTTGCTGTTCTTATGCTGAGGAAAAGCTGTTTGAGGGTTTTTTGATTTCCTCATTGGGAAAATCTTCAGCATGTTGAATATTTTTGTATTGGAGGTAACTGACATATAATGCTTGGAGGAGTTTTGTTTTACTCTTCAAGCATTGCACCACACCAAAGCCCTTAAAATTTAAGTGCAGCCAGATTATAGCCCAAAAGCAGTTTTGCTTAGCAGTGCCGACAGGGACTCTAAGCATAAATATAGAAGTGGTATTGTATTAGACTTTTTTGTTGTTGTTTTTCCAAACCTCTTCTTACCTAACGAGGACAATTTGTCTGCACACTGTAGTGATGGTGATAGAAAACTAGTTGATGTATATTTCTTAGGATATTTATTCTTACAGCTAACTGACAGTGCAGAAAGACATTGTGATTAAAAAGCCACAGGGCCAGACATTTGGGAATGAAGCAAATTACATCTGACTTCTCATGCCATTAATAAGTTGTGGTGAAGCTGCATGAAGCATAATGCAGAAATATTGATGGTAAACTTCTCTTATAAAGCTCAGGTCTTCTCAGAGACTGCAGCAGCTTTCACCATTGTCCATGTTGAGGCCACAGCACTTTTAGAAGTATTCCAGGCTGATCATGTTGATACTGTGAGCATTAGTAGGCTTTTGCTACTTTTTGGAAACAGTCCACCAATAACCTAGCTTAGTTTGTTTTTGCCTTGATCAGTATGATAAAATGATTCCATATTAGGGTTTTTTTTCATACCCATCTTTTTGTGAAATAAACAGTATTTTCTCTGGGCACATCAGGTTATTTGGGCAGCAGAACCACTACTGCACAGCCTGGTGTCAGATTGTTGACGTTTAATGTAAATGTGCATGAGTTAAATCTGTTCAGTAGCTTTCAAAGAGCTTTAATTTTTGCTCATTAAGTTCATTGTTGCACACACTAAGAGGCAGAAATTTGAAGGAAGATGTAAAAGACTCAATCTGAGCAAATTCATACAAACTCTTTTTCCTGATAGAATCTTACTAGCTGAGTGATTGTCCCCAGAATGACAGTATTTTGTCCTGAAGGAAGCTGCAGAACAGAACTGCATTTAATTGTATTGCCGCTCTGTAGAAGTCCATTAATGATTTTTTTTGACAATAAATCTATGCTAACAACTGATCCATCCACAATAATGGCTTTATTTAGCTACTGCTCCAAATACAAGTCTTTGTATTCCTGCTTCAAGATTTTACTTTTGTCTTCCAAGAATTACCTTGATACACTCACTTGAAGTAGTACTATGTTCACATGAAAAACAATCCACTGCCAAAATTTGTGATATCCCATCCAAAGATTTTATGCATAGCATGATTTGAAACATCTTCTGATTGAAGACAGTTTTCTTAATGCTGAAAGGAGCAGATTAGTAAAAACCTACTTCCCTTGTCAAAGTCTTCCATGACTAGGGCTAAAATATGTGCAAGGAGTAATCAGTATTTCTGTTGAAACTAAATTAATAATGTTTATGGATGTTCATAATCTTATTAAGGATTTAGGATTTTTCACAAACAATGAAGAAAAAGGAAGGATGGAGTAAAGTAATAGTTTTCAGTGTGCTAATTAAGTAGTGTTGTATAGCTCTTGGCTGGAACCTTATAAAAGAGGTTTCTCAGTGTTTATTTCCTGTATTAGAAAGTCAGTGTCCTACAGTTTGTCCACAAACAACCTTATAATCTCTTGTTTATTTTTCCACATGACAGTACAACTGTTAATAAGATTTGTATTTGCTTTTTCTACAGAACCCAAATCAATTTCACAGTAGCTATTGATTTCACAGCCTCAAATGGTAAGAATAAAAAGAAATACCTTGTGTATGTAACGTGCTGTGTTCAGTTTTAAGTGTACATGTGTGTGCATATGTATCTGTATCAGTTTTCTGCTTAACTTCATTGTGTTATTGCTACATATAAAATTGAGTAAGTAGGAGCAGTCTGAAAATATTTGTGTATTTTCTGATTTTTTTTTTCTTTATTAATTGCTTGGAGCAAACTGTCTATTTTAGAAGACACCATTGAGAGTGGCAAAAAAAGAGTTTCAGGTGGAATTATGGCTGAAGTGGGGTGAAGCAAGAGAAGTTTTAACCTTCCTCCAAAGCTGCTTTCAGAATGTGATAATGCTTTTGTAAATTTTATCTTAAAAGTGTATCTCATATTATAAAGACACAAATTCATGAATCTAATCACAATTTCTTGCTGTCCTTTCTATGCTGAAAAGCTTTACAGATACTGCTGTTAACCTATTAAAAATGCATTCAGAACATTGCATTTTTCACCTCATACAGCCACAGTTATGTATCTACAAAATAAGTTCATTTTCTTCTCATGATCTTTTCTTTTCAATCTCTGCTTTCTTATGTTTCTCTTATTTTTGAAAGAGAAAATTTTGAAGTGATTCGGTTTTAAAGTAAATCTGGTTCTTGGTCCAACAGGTAACCCTTCACAGCCTACTTCACTGCACTACATGAATCCCTATCAGCTGAATGCCTATGGCATGGCACTGAAAGCAGTAGGAGAAATAATTCAGGACTATGACAGTGATAAAATGTTCCCAGCTCTAGGTTTTGGAGCGAGACTGCCTCCTGATGGAAGAGTATCACATGAATTTGCGCTGGTAAGTAAATAAGTGTCTATGTATTGTTTGAATTTCTTTACTACAACAAAATTTTGGGTGTTAAGGTTGGCGTCTTAAGCAGTTACTGGACAAGTAAAGAACAGAGAATGTGCTAATTCTTCTGTATAAAAGACTCTTCCAAAATTTTTCACCGTAGTGAAGTCACTGAGAAAAATCCAGAGCCAAGAAGTCCCTGTAGGCCAAAAATAGTCATAAAGAAAAGTAATCATCTTTAACCTCAGCTGTAGCAGCATGAGAAACAGATGCTTGAAAGACTTCAGATTGAAGCTAATCTATTTTAAGAAGCAAGCGAATCATGATCCAAGATAATCCTTCATTATTATTGTTATTGTTGTCTATAATTTTCTGGGATCTCTTTATCTTTTACAGTCTGCTAGTTTAGACATAACTAAGTGGACTATAAGCTAAGGCACAAGAACAAATCTGAGATTGGTCCATGTGTCAATAATGAATTACAAAACTAAATCTTAACAGGATTTTCCAGAAAGGTTAATGTGTTATAACTGATGCTTGTGATTAGTGTGGATGTTTCTCTACTTGTTTATTTTGAGGTTTTTGTTCTCTGAGTAGGATAAAGTTGCCAGAATTATAGCAAGTATAGGTATATCAGGTAAATTTTAATTAGATAGCAGCAACCACATGGCAGAAGACTGGTAATTTTAGATGTGTATTTCTTCAGTCAGCCTGTGCTAGAAAACAATGGATAATAATTTTCCACATAGATAGTAATTTAAAACAGATGTAATTGCGGATATTCATTTGACTCACAGACCTTGTTTGGACTTTGTGTAGCAAGTTCAGATATATTGACACATATAATCTTAGGCTATTAAAACAGCAGGCTTATTTCTGGCTACTTTGAGTTTTAAAACGTGTTTCTAAAATTAATTAATTCATGAGGCACTGGGGTGCTTTTACAGGGGAAAAAGTCTTCATTTCCTTCCTCCATATGTAAACGTATATAGGTGTTTCACATTTAATGCTAAGCAATGTTTTCAGTACTCTCTTTTAATGCTCTAGTTCAGTTCAGTGAAAACCCCCCTTTGCTTTTCTAGATTCTCAGGAAGGTATACTATACCTTAGAATAAGATACTGGAACATTAAGCCAATGAGGTACTGGCACCTGAAGGACAATAAGATGATTTGGAAGATTTTGAAGCCTTACATGGATCATTTGTATGGCCCAAGATAGGTTGTTAATCTGGGATTTAGTTTATGTGTTTGTATTGTTATCTGTAAACGGGTATCCTCATTATAGAGTCATTATGGAGATAAGCAGTAAAATGCCTACCTCGAGAATTTACAGTTACAGCCATGTCAGTGGGTTTCCAAAGAATAAGTTCCTTTCTTCACCTGTTTATACCAGCTTGAAAATCAATTTTCCAATGCAGAAACATTGATGTTTTTAAAGTAAGAAATCTTTGATCCTGAACTGCATTTCTAAACAATATGCCAGTTTTACATCTGCCATGTAATTCATACCTTGAACGCGCACTGGGAAATGCTTGTTGCTTTGCACATAACAAAGACTGTCTAATTCCAGTTAAGATGGTATTTATGCCTAGGAACCAGTTCCAGTGATTCAGACTGCCTATTACATGAGGCTGCTAGAACCTCCTTCCCTGGGCAGTTAACCCTCCCAACCAGCCACGACACTGACATTAGCCATTTGTAGTAAAATCTCTGAATAGAACCTAGAATGCTTAGGTTGTGGCCATTTAAAAATGTACTCTGGGTAGTGTTCACTAACCTACATCGTTTTTGCTTCATAAGTACTTTTAGTGATTAATCATCTGTTATTTTCATTAGAATGGAAACCCTCAAAATCCATACTGTCATGGAATTGATGGTGTAATGGAGGCATATTACAGGAGTCTAAAATCTGTACAGCTTTATGGACCAACAAACTTTGCCCCTGTAATAAATCATGTAGCCAGGTAAGCATCACAACAGGTACTTTGCAGAAACTTTTTATTGTCCTTATAACTCTCACATATAAAAGGCTAGCAACAGCTACATGATGCTAAATATTTAAAAAGGTATTTACAGTTGTTTTGTTTATTCAGTCTAGCACAATTAACTTGTATCTCTGAGTACCTTTAAAGACCATGTGCTAGAATTTTGAAGAGTTTCATCACTGATTAAAAATAAATACAAGTGATCCAGTTGATCCATCCCATGATAAAATCAAAATGAAAGACAGTATTTTGAGATCACTCTGCCATGTTCCATTTTTGCCTTTTGGAGCACAGAGGTTTTGCTTCACAGAAAAGATATAAACCTATCAAAAAAATTTGCAATATGTATTTCTAGGCATGTGTAGTTCCCTTAATCTCAAATAGCCAAATCATCAACAAAATTGTTAATTCTACAGTCCAATGAAAATTAATCTGCAAATCCTATGGTGCAAAGAATTCTCTCTGCACCCCAGCATGGCCCGATAGCTGATTTCAGTTATTTATCATTAGGATTAGTTGTTTCATCTTTGAATCACACCATTCAAATTATGTAGATGTATATTCCAGTGCTTGTCTTTAGCAATTAACTCTTTCCTTTTAATCTTTCCTTTGACAGGATCTCTCCACTAGCATGTTTCAGACTGTAAGGAAATATGCCAAAAGTTACGGCAGCTGAATTCCATATATGTGGCATTGAGTGTCAGCAATTAGTGTTAACTGGAAATCTAACCCACTGACTTTTCTGGCTCCTTCTTTAGAACTGGTCATATCAGCTGAGCTGGTTTAGAATTTCACAGTTAACCCCAAACTACCTGTTCATTGCTAAAATTGAAAATCTTCATCTAGTACCATCAAAGCATTGGCATAAATTGACTTCCTTTTCTCACCAGGTGTTTCTCAGGAATATTTGTCAACTCTGGCAGAATTGCAGAAGCTGGTCACCCACATATGTAGCCCTTACACTAAATGTTTGTCTGCATATCAAGTTGTTGCAAGCTTTGGAAACTCCCCCTGGTAGCAAATCGCACTACATTATAGTGGGAAAGCTAGATATCTTCATGAGGATTTCTACTGCATGATCATTCTTAATACAATCTGTGTACCAGTCCAGTTCTCAGTAACATCATTTTCCTTCAAGGTGTAATTTCTTGGCTATTTTATTGACTCCCATGGGCATGGTACTAGAAATTATGATTTAGTCTGAAGTTACTCTTTGATCCTACCTTCAGCTTCAAAGAAATTTCTTCTTCCCACATCCCTCCTGTTTAGAAATATGCCTCTAATGATATCTCTGGAAACAATATCAGATATTGCTATCCTGTTGTGATCTCAGAACACTTCAGAAGTTCTTTAAGCAGATAATATTATCCTTTCCCTGGCTAGGAAGTTACCTAAACACGTCAGATTCAACTTAGTGTCTTCTGTCATCTCCTCTCTGTATAGATCTTTCTTGCAAAAGACTTCAGAATATTTTATTCTGTGGAAAATTTGAAATAATCAAATTTCTTTTCCATTTCTTCAGTGTAGGTATGTAGACAGTATTAAGTGCTTAGAAAGGATAATGAATTTTTATTTTACTCTCGTCATTCCTTGTCACTGCAGTCATCACTGGAAGCATTGTGATAAAAATGAGATAAAAGAAGTGTCTGCCAGGTAGTGAAAATGAATTCCACAGTAGGTCTTGCTAATCTAGATATTTAACTATCACTTCCTACTCTTAGCATGCAAATAGATAATTTTCAACAGGTTCATTGCCTGTGTGGCTTCTCCACCCATTTGTGTCTTAGATAGAGAGGGAGGAAAATCTGTCTTTCTGTGAGTTATAGATTCCATTTCACACAGATTCCTCCAAACTCCAGTAAATGTTGTGGTTACCACAAAATTTATTGGCAGTACTCGCTTGGAAATGCATCGTGTAACATCAGAGTTAGAATTTTCTTAAGCATATGCAGTCGTCATGAGCATCATTAGAAAATATCCTGTCCAGTGACCCAGGCCTTTCATGTTCAGTGACCAGTAAGCGAGTTCTTTGACACTCCTCTTCTGAACTTGGACATATATTCCACAGTATTCATATGGCAACAAACTTTTTGATTTTGTACTGCTCTTCATACTACTTGTTGTTACTTTTATTACAAGGTTCTGTTGTCTGACTCCATCATAGCTCTTAGAGCCTTTCTGGAAGTAGCAATTGTACTGGCTGCTGCCAAGTGAAGCAATGAGTGGAGCAGCCTGCTCCATGCGACAAAGAAGTTTTTCTCTAACTGTATAGGCCACTTTGGACCTTGAGAGTTGAAGGTATATGAACTTCAGTTTCTGCTGTGAAGGCCAAAGAGTTCAGTGGGGCTGCTACAGATTCCCTGTTTTAAGAACTTCCCAAATCTTCAAAAGCTGCTCTTCGTCAAAGATCAGTTGTTTCTTCGGTCCTTTGGCCGAAGTGGGACTGGAGGGCACTGGGAGTGTTTTGTATTTTTGTACAGCACAGGGGAAGCTTGAGTCTTGAAAAGATATCTGTGGGTAGTGCAGAGATACGAATATCTAAGCCAGGGTTACGGGGTGCATGTTCAGCTATTTTACGAGTGTGCACATAAATGTGAACTATATATCTGCAAGCATGATCAACAGCCTGGTTTTCTATAACAACAACAACAACAAAAAAAAAAGAAATATTTATGCAGCATGCTGATTCCTGGTAAATTTTATTTGTGCTGTAAAACCAACCATTCAGTATTAATGTCTGCCTTTCATACCAAGCTATGTTCCCCAGAGATAATAACTATTAAATAACTTAGACTTTCTAATGACTCATGATTCTATAAAGGACATTCTGTCCATGTTTCTCTTCATAGTGATACAGTTCCCACTTTTCACTGATACAACACATGCAGATTATCAATTTCAGTATTGTATTAGTTACATTTTTCTAATGTTCTTATTTAAAATGGAATGTCCATCTTAATCATGAATGTCTTCACTTTTCAAAATCAACTGTATCTTGGGGTTTCTTGTTAGTCCTTAGTAGTCATTTTTTTTAAATACAGCTTTTTTCATATTATTTCATTTACATAAAGTGTTTTTTTACTATTATAATGTTGTTTTTCTTCCCTTAGATATGCTGCCTCAGTAAAAGATGGCTCCCAGTATTTTGTTCTTCTCATTATTACAGATGGAGTTATTTCTGATATGGCTCAGACAAAAGAATCCATAGTGAATGTAAGTTCTGCTAAAAGTGTTGACATTTTAAAGAATTATTTTGCTATGAATTAATATTTCAGGCAATAAACTATAAACATCTTCATACTTCAGGCCCTACCTTTGTTCCATAAATAAGATTTTTTTTCCAAACACCAGGTGTTTATTATGCATAAAGACATAAAGAAAGCAAAACTTGAATCTCAGCTTTATTATATAGTATTCTATGGGAAATGATACTCTTCTCTCCAGTACTGTATGTTCATCTGCTTCTTGCCCTACCTTACTCATGCAAACCCCACCATGCAGTTTTTCATTGTGAATTGTTCTTTATCTTTCTAGCAATTGCAGACAGCTTTGATCCCCCCCTTTGTAAAAACTGACCCAAACTTTCTGACCCCAAATGGCAAACATACCACTAATATGATTTCCTTCTAAATAGTCCCCTAGAATTTTCTGAATTCTTGATTGTTTCTCAGTTTCTTCATTGTTTTCAATATTTTTCTTTTCAAAACTGCTACGGATGTACTCATATAAGTAATATTCTGCATTATGAACAGGTTCCGTTTTGCTTTTGCCCCTGGGAAATGTCAGATGGAAGTACGCACAGAAACTTCCAGACAGGGTTTGAAAAGATCTATACCATTAATTTGGTACATACCACAGTGGATCTAGTTAAAAGTGAAGTGGTGGGTTGTCGTGGTTTAAGTCCAGTCAGCCACGCAGTCCGTTCTCTCACTCACTTCCCCCTCTTTGTTCCCCCCGCTCCCGGAGGGATGGGAAGGAGAATCGAAAAGAATGCAACTCCCACAGGTTGAGATAAGACCAGTTTAGTAACTAAAGTATAACACAAATCACTACTGCTACCACCAATAATAATAATGACAAGAGAAATACAAGGAAAGAATACAATTCTCACCACCTAAAATCAAGCCCAACCACGCAGTGCACCCCCCACCCTTCCAGGTCTCTGCTCTCTGCTTTCCATCCTGGGCATGACGTGCTGTGGTATGGAATAACCTCTTTGGTCAGTTTGGGTCAGGTGTCCTGTCTCTGCTTCCTCCCTGCTTCCCCTCCTCGCTGGCAGAGCATGAGGCTCAGAAAGTCCTTGGTCAGACCAAAACATCACTCAGCAGTAACCGAAACACTGGTGTTACCAGCGCTGTTCCCAGGCCCAAAATCAAAAACACAGCGCTGCACCAGCTACCAAGAAGGAGAAAAATGACTGCTGCTGCTGCTGAACCCATGACATGGGTGAAAAGCCTTCATTAAAATAATGAAGCGTCATGTCAAAATAAGTAGTGTAGAATTAGGTGGCATATTTTTGAAGGCCCACTTTCGTACATCCTGTGAAGATTCAATATATTCCAGTTTGTAGAGTGCACATGAAAATATTACTGAAATGTTCTGTCTTCCCCTGTCAAGCAAGATACCCTCAGGTTCTTGCCAGCAGCATACAGGCACAGTCTGTGTGTTAATAAGGACTCTGGCAGCCCACCTGGGAAGTATTTATACCCAAAGCTATTACTGTATTTGAAAGTACCAGTTTACTTCTTCTCCTCTTCCAGCTTCCAGTATTAAAGTAGGATAAACTGACTTTCACTTTTGAAGGAGATAAGCTTAGAAATTCATCTTCTTGTCTAGCCTAGAAGTTTAGAACATAGCTTCTTTTAGATGAGCTTCCGTTAGGTGACAAAAGGGTTCTGTAGTGAAAAAAGTGCTGCTGTTAATTTAACTCACCCCTCAATTTGAAGTCCATTAAGTAAGAGACAAAAGTAAGGTTGCTGGTATCTTGTAAGGTTAAGTAATTTGCAACTAAGACATATAGAAAAAACATGCTTCCAGTAATAGTTCATTTCCAGGAATAATACCTATTAGTCTGCAACTGTCTGGAAATACAGCAGATGTGTTGTTAGCTTGAAATGAGTTGAAGTTTGGGAATATTTGCTGTCTTTTCTTTTTATGAAGATGCATTCATCTTTCTGTGTACTTCTTGTAGTGTGAGCGCAGTATACCATGACAGAACTAATTAAATGTTATTCAATACCATTTTTTTCAGTCTTAATAATATCCAAAATAATAAAAAGGGCAATGATGTTCAATGCAGCCTGATATGTATAAAACTTAGGAAGAATGTATTTCATTTTTTAACACTAATTGCGCTTTTAGGCATCTATCTCATTACATATATGTCAGACACATTCTGTTTTACCAAACTGTTTAAAGGTTATGCTGTCATTTGGGAAATGCCAACACTTATATGCAAAAGTTTAACTCTTTGTCTTTATGCTGTCCTTGACATTTACTGTTTCATATACATAATACCATGTCTGTGTGAGAAGGAATCTCTTTGAAGAATGTTTTCTTTACAATCAAGCAACAAGATTCTAGAAAATACCTGAAAAACAGAAGGTGTTCTGTTCCAAGAAATGCCTTCATGTCTTGAAAATATTTTATACTCAACTATTACTGACTTATGCAGGGCACTGTAATTCAGTTACAGTTACGCTGTATTTATGGCCCTTAATCACAGATTCACGGACTGGTTGAGGTTAGAAGGGACCTCTGCATGAGATCTTGTCCAGCCCTGTGCTCGAGCAGGGCCACCTAGAGCTGTTTGCCCGGCACCATGGCCAGACAGCTTTCACTGCTATCTTCAGTAGCATATTAGTATTTCACTTACAAAGGTTTATTCATTTTTTCTTCACTCTGTTACAAAATTTTTCCTGGAAGATTGACTATGTAGTAATGATTCGTGATGAATTTGCAGTCAATGTATATAATGTATAATGTATAGTGGTGTGGAGCATTAAATAGTGATTTATAGACTAGTATATTTTCATTGTTTTAAATAGCATGTTTACAGTAATTAACTACAAATCTTCTGCTTAAAATTAGTTTTATATGAAGTATTGTGACAGATGAGAAATGGGCAATGGTGATGATGTTATCTAAAATGAGGATATCTTTTAAATAAGGAAGAAAAACACTTTTTACATTCCAAAATAAAAATACAATACTGTGTTATAAAACCACCTGATTTCAGAGAAGCAAAGTTTAATTTAGCAGACAGTGTACCTCTATGATATTTGACCAGAGTATACTCCTGTTTAAAATGCCTGTAGACATTTCACCATTCATCAGATTATCTCAATAACAAATAGTTGCCATCCCTGACATTTGGCAGATGTTTTTTTTCTGTTGTTACCCTCCTCAACAGAGGCAATTTTAGATTACTTCTGGCAACTGTCAGGTATCTTGTGCTTCTATCAGGGCAGGAGAATCCAATATTTATAATACTGTTTTCATAATTTCAAAGGTTTTACAGACAGTTTGTTCAGGAACAGCCAGATGTCATCTGTGCTTTGTTCCATTGAATGAAAAAGATTCAGTAAAATAACAAATCTGACCATAATCCAGTTAAATATCTTGTTTAATTTGTGGCACAAATTACTGACTTGAATATAATTTTATTCATGGAATAAATACAAGATACATATTGCTCAAATAAGTTAGTTATTCTCTTGAGAAAAATTGGTATAAGATCTATGTAAAAGATAGTGTCACATAGTTCCAAGAAGCTACATAAAATCAAGGAGAAGCAAAGAACATTTAAATAAATGTCAAACTGGCATTAGGTACATATTTGCAGTTACTGGCAGTTTACAGAATTTTCTAAGAGAGATTTGTCATCTTCACAGTCATATCAGTATTAAATCCTAATGAAGTTTGTTGTGTTTAATTGTAATCCCATGTGGTTCAAAGACTTCAGAAGGAAAAATAAATTAAAATAATCATCTGCCTTTTTCTCTTCATCCCAGACATTTTGTGCCACTGCAGCAGACAGTTTACAGCGCTCAACTTTCTAGGTGGAAAAAACCATGGTTTTTAAAGCATTACTTCCGCGTGTTTTTATTCAGAGTCCTCCGATCCCACATATTTTGGCAGAGGTTATGTAATGCATTAAACCTCTTTTTCTCCTTCTTTTTAAGGCTTCAAGGCTTCCAATGTCAATAATTATAGTTGGGGTAGGACCAGCAGAGTTTGATGGTAAGTATTCCAGTGTTTTTCCTAGAATTTTTTAGATTTGTTTGCATTTTAGTAGTATGTGGCTTTTCAAACAAATGTTGTTCTTTAAAAGAGCATAATATGGAACCAGCAGTAAGCACTGTTGACATTTCCAGCTGGACTGATAGATATCTCAGTGTGATTACAAGCTACCATGTGGAGCTGTGTAGCCCCTCAGGCTCTCTGTTCAAGTCACAGAACCATATGGGGGCTCAGCATTTACAGAGCTCCAAAAGATGAGTGGAAAAAAAACCCACAGTAAAGTAAGTACGTTCAAGTAATGTTGAATTTCTTCAATGCGGATATATAGTTGCCTCGTGAAGTGTCAGTTCACTGGAAATATTGATCATTTGTTCTTACCGCAGTAATCCAATACTGAGAAAAAGAAATACATTTGAGGAGGTGATCCGGGTTAAACTGAGTTTCGCTAGATAATGGGAGTGAGTCTTACTGTGTAGCAGCATTGAGAGAATATTACAGCAGGAGAGAAATTACCAGGATTACTTGTGTATTCTTTGATGTGATATTCTGGAACATCATTCCCTATTGCAATAACTAAGCTGCTTCCATTATTAAAACTTATTTATTAAGTGCCATCATGTATATCACTGCATTATAAAGTATAGACATTCCCTGTAAATCTATTCCTCAAAGTCCCACTTACTTTCTTTTTAATTCTAGTACTTCTGGTTAGACAATATGCTTTCTTTTATACATGAAACATATTTAGTACCACCACAAATGTATAATGTAAGTAATCACTGATGACTGTACATTTTAATTCTTGTATAAATATTCTAAGAGTATGAAAAAAGATGAGAAAATAACATAAAAAAATTATTGGGTGTTGACTTTCTTATGCATTTTGGCAAGTGGTGTGTTAGCGGTCTTAAGTATCAGATTCCCTGAAGAGGTTGTCTAGGTGGATGCATACACTTCAGATGATTGTATGCCACTACCAATGAGAAAAGACAGTTTATCTTCATAAATGCGTATGAAGGAAATGTGTAAAGTTCATTTTTACCCCTGAGAATTCCAACTTTAGTTGTGCATTTCCTACTTTTCTCTCACCCCTCTTTTGCCTTTTCCCTCTCTCCCTGTTTGTCCAGTCCTTGGGTTTTTCCTGACTCTCCTTAATTCAGTCAGGACATGTAGATTCTGCCTTCATTTTACTTCTGGAGTTTGTCATTGCAGATTTCTTGGGGTGTCACCTCTATCGCTTTTCTTAAGGCAGGATTCTGTTTGTACTGCAGGATACAATTTATATCTTTGGACCCCCACTCCTTGAGTATGCTGCCTCAGTGAAAATCATGAGTTAGATTTATTCCCAACCTGTAGTCCCTCAGGGCCTAAGAGGGAAGAGAGACGACTTTTCCATCTAAAGAAATTCCTTCCTGAAAAAACAGCAGACTCTATGTCTGAGGTGGATGCTGAGGAAGTGTGTGTGTAGGAGGGTGTATGTTCCAGAGATAATTCAGATGCCGGTCAAGCGTCAGTTCTGCTGTAGAGAAACTAAGCTACTCCTCTCCTGATACCACTGCGTTTATTTGTCCTAGCCCCTGGGGGCTACCAGAGGGGTTTCTAAAAGTCTGGAGCTCAGACAGATGGCGCATACGTTTGGCAGAGCTTTACTTAAAGGTGTGCGGATGACTACAGGAGGTCAGGTCAGGGGTCTGGTTTTGCCCGGTATTTGGTATCTGACATGGCCATGGGTGGTTATCTGGAGAACATTAAGAACAGAGTAAGCAAATATGATGCTTCCCTGAATACAGTTTTTAGATTTGAATTTCCTGAGGAGGATGTGCTTTATATCTGTTTTGGAAATTTCCAGTGGGTCTCTCCTTCAATACTTGTTTAGTCTCCTGTTTTGAACGCATGTAAATATTTTTGCATCAACAGCCTAATCTGGCAGTGTGCTTTACAGACCTACTGGCTTTTTCTTTCAACAAACATGCTCTTTTGTTTGGCTTGAAATTGGCTCCTGGTAGCATCATTTATGCTTTGTACTTCTTGCGTAAGAAGAGCTAGGTTTTGAAATGCGGCTTTCATTGAACTCAGCCCAGTTTGTAAGCCCCTGAGAAGCTTGGTGACGCAGGGCTTTGATTTTCATAGCATATGCTGAAAGAAAGATTGTAGGATTGCAGATCCAACGGCCAAGCAATAATCTGTGATGCCAAGTCCATCCATTTCGACACTGACAGCAGATACACCTTTTTACCCAGAATGGCTTCTGGGTATCTGGCCAATTTTGAGAGTTCTCCTGGATCCTGCCCGGAAAGATACGAGGAGAGTTGCCCAGTAAATTTAGTGGGTTTTTTTAAGAACTCCTCATTCCTATGCAGTAACAGACATTTCTTTTCCAGTATGAATGTGAGTTATTACCTCTTTGTGCTATATGCTGTTACCTTCTGTAAGACTAACAGCTGAATTCTTCTCCACCTATGAATGCATACATACAGCCTTACTAAACCAGATGCACTCACTGTTTTGAGAGCTGGAAAGGTAAGGACTTTATCATGGTCTGGGTTTTTTTCTGAAGGTGACAAAAAAGGCAAAAAAATTATGTATTTTCATCATGAAAAAGTACAAAATAACTGCAAAACATTATGTATTTTATGGTGCAAATGATCTTAAAGAGCTACCTAAATAACAGTGGTTGGGTTTGTTGCCCTAAAGTGTAAATTGACTAAAGTTTTTCTCAGTAAGATTGTTTTTGTTCTGTAGCTGAACTCATAGATTAATTTTTGTTTGTTTGTTTTTTTTAAGCTATGGAAGAACTGGATGGTGATGTAGTGAGGATTTCTTCAAGAGGAAAGTTTGCAGAAAGAGACATTGTGCAGGTGGGAGAGAAAATTTACTCTGTTAGATTTTATTGACCCTGTTTGTTTTGAATTCTTGTCTCTGTCTGTATTACTGGGTTTCATTTTACCTTAGCATTGACATACTTTACTTTGGGGTGTTCATAACAAGCTCAGAAACTCTCTGTGATACCTATAAGCCCTTAGATAACACGTAGTGAGCCTGCATTCGTTAGGAAATGACCCCTAGCTGGCAGGGCACTGTTATAAAGTCTTTGGGTTATAGAGCCATGGGAGAAGAGTTAGTTGTCTGTACTGCAATCTCACTATGGTTCTTTAAAGCAAAACTGCAGCTTTTGTGGAAGTCAGCAATATCTAGACTTCTGGCAAGTGCATTTGATATGCCTGTGATATCTTGTCTTGCCTCTACCTACCAGTGCAAAAGACCATGAGCGTTTCCTAGTTTTTGTGTTCTGTCTGCTACATGCAGCCATGCAGATGTCTCATGCTTTAAAAAACCTCAGATGATAACTGGAACAGGTTGCCCAGAGAAGCAGCAGATGGCCATCCCTGGAAACACTGAAGGTCAGGTTGAGGCTCTGAGCAACCTGATCCAGTCGAAGATGTGCCTGCCCACAGCAACTATTCTATGATTCTGTAGTCGGTGTTTATGTGACTGAACCAAGCCCTAAGAGTGCTGTTCTCTTCTGAATTCCATGGACACCTCCATTTCTCTGCAAGAGTACTCTGGTTCTGTGCCTGATCTCTACAGTCATGTAGTCAGCCCCATAGCCTTCCAGTATCTGAAGGGGTCCTCTAAGGATGCTGGGGAGGGACTCTTCATTAGGGACTTTAGGGAGCACCAGGGATGGAGCATTCACAACTTCCTTGGGCAGCCCATTCCAGTGCCTCACCACCCTTACAGTAAAGTACTTCTTCCTTATATCTAATCTAAACTTCCCCTGTCTATAATGTTCGTTGGTAGTTAATAACAGGCTAGAGAGGAGCTGTATGTTACCTGTTACGCTATATATATCCGTGCTGTTCAACAGAGCAGTATGTGGAGATCTTCCTCCAGAGCTGGAAGTGTTTCTGAACACCAAACTAGTATTTCTGCAAAGCCCTGTGCCAAGTCAGATTTTTAAAGCTGATTCAGATATCTCTGGCATGCATTGCACTTATGTTTAAATGCATTAAATACATGCAGTGTAATTGCACATAATTTCTCCAAACAACAGCAGCTCCCAAAGCTACTGTTTTTTCATTCAAAGAGCATGAATAGAGTTCTTTAAATGTTATAAGCAAGATTCATGAAAATGCCTTAAAAAAATAATATGCAATGAATACCCTTTTGTATTCTTCAGAATTCACTGAATATCAGAAATGCAGTGAAACATCTATTTACTGTTAACATATTGCAGTCTGAACTTGCCCCAAGTCATTTTCGCAAAGCAATACTATTTTGTGCTCCTTTTCTGTCTAAATACTAACAAATACATTATAGGCTAGCTAAATAAAAAGCAATGACATCAAATCCTTTCAGTTTGATATGACCTGTATTTTATATCTGGCAGGATAAAACTGATTTGCTTTCATGAAATTAACTACTCAAATACAAAAAGTTTATCTTTTTTGTGCATTAGTTAAAATTAGCTAGTGAAATCGATGTTAATTATAACAGTACTGTGAAATATTCCAGTAAAATTTGTAAAACCAAAAAATTGCCGGCCGGCAGTGCATCATTGTCTCTGCTATGTTAACTATTGGCTACAATTCCTGTAAGGACATGACCCTCATCATTCCCTCCTCACTGGTATACATACGTACTGAAGGGACTCTATGTTACGTCTGTACAAATTCTCCCTCAGCTTATTTCATTTCTGCCCTCTCTCTGTCCTTTTTCTGTTGAAGGTGTTTTAGGGAAATAGTTACTCATAGTAATGTATCTGTTGTGTCTCTTGAAAATTTTGTATACTGTTATTATATGTAAAAATACAATATAAAATGCACTATATATAAATGTATTAAAATAACACATAATATACTTAGGCACTTTTGAAAAAAATACTTCTATATATTTTGTATATATTTTATCTATAATATATAAATGTATAAAAATAAAAATATAATGGAAAATACAAAATGTGTGTGTATATATATAAAAATGTGGAACATATAAATATATATATATATATATATATATATATATGTAATGTATGTACTCTATTTCCCTAGGTAAAACTTGTTAGTTTTGTGTTGTAAGTTGTATTCTGTGGCTGCACAATGACCTGTGTGGACCTCTCTTTTGTTTTGTAGTTTGTGCCATTCCGAGATTACATTGACCGAAGTGGAAATCACGTGCTTAGCATGGCAAGACTTGCTAAAGATGTTTTAGCTGAGATCCCAGAGCAGTTTCTGTCCTACATGAGAGTCAGGGGAATAAAGCCATCACCTGCACCACCACCTTATACACCACCAATTCATGTGTTGCAGACTCAGATTTGACTGCTCCAAAGTGCTTAGCATTCCTCGTAAGTCAAGAGTCTCTGGATGCCGCAGTAGCTTCTGATAACTTTTTGGAGCTGGAAAGATTCTCTTCACATACCAAAATTCTGTTATGGTTGCATGAGCAACTGGAAAGCTTTTAAATGATAGGAGCAAAATGCTGATGTTCTCTCTAGGTCTTACTTTGTTTTATTTTATTTTTTACAAAAAAAAAACCCTACTTTTTGATGTATTTATTAGAGGGGAAAGCACAAGTCAGGATTTCAACTCAGAAGATACTGTCCTCTCTGAATACTGTGCATATAAATGTATAGGAATGCTATTCCTCTATATCAATGTTTACATGTTACTATTTTTAAATTTCTGTACTTTTATAACTATTCTTAAGACTAAAAGTTTGGAATATTGTCTCACATGTCTTCTAGCTTGCAATAGTTTGTCACAAGATAACAAGAGAAGCAATATCTCTTTGAATGTTTGTCCAGACAAATACAAATGAAAGCTAAGGACAAATAAGTTTGTGTTTTCCAACACCTGAATTGCTTCAATCAGTGATCAGTAATCCATTCACCTCCCAGTTTGAGAATAAACACCTAAAAAGTGAATAGCATAATTGCATATAAATTATGACTAACTCCAAACTTTGAGGGGGTGGTATGTGTATTTTTTCAGAGATTCTCCAATTTCTAAGTTTATCTCAGCTTAGTCTTTTTTTAAGCTAGTTACTGAAGCAAATTGGAAGAGTTACTTGCTATAAGTAATTAAAGAAAATTACCTCAAATCAGAACTATCAGAGTATTATAGTTGACTCATTGAGCTCATTAAATCTTATGATGCATCCCTTAAAGCGCTGGAAATTCTGCATCAGAAAAGTCTTCTGGAATGATTACAGGGATGTTTTATAATGGATTGCTTTAAACTTAATTTAAAATTTTGACATTTTTGTCTAGATTGCCCATTCAAAGCGATGCTGACTCTTAATATTGAGGTTTAATACTGTCATTTAATCACATTGCCATTCAGGATGCATGAATGATAGTGTTAATAAACTGGTTTAAAGATTGCACAACCATGTTACTTTGTGCACTATTTTGTGTACTGAACTACCCCAAATTTTTATGATATGCCTGTTCATATATGATCATAAAATGGTTTTGCATGTATAGTTTTTACAAAATACAGTTTTGTGAGTTTGTGTCAAATACATTTTATTTAGAACTAATGGCCTTAAATTTCACAAAACTCCTGAAATGATTGTGAATTGCCTTCAAGTACTGTTAAAATGGACCATGTTAATTTTTTTGTGTCACAGTTGTAGCTGTCTTGTAATGTAACTTTTCTCCTTTGCATATAACGTGTTTCCTACTTCTGTTTCTTACTCCTGTATGTTGTAATGTACAGTATAAAGCCGAGGTGCATTTTTTTAAGCATGAGAAGTTTTTTGCCAGAAAGCGTATCTTCAATATTAATGGCATATAACTATGTAAATGCAGACTCTTCCATTTTTAAATATATTTAACTTCCTTTACCTATCTCATGTGGGAAATTACTTTTTCCAGATAATTATTCTGTTAGTAAAGAAAAAAGAAAAAAAAAAGTTTTTTTTTAAATAAATCTTGTTTTATTTTTATTTCAGAACAGTTTTTACATAAATATGGACTTTAATTTTCTCACCAAGATATGTATTTCTTAGTGGATTAATGTTGCATGAATGAAATTTGATACTTGGCAGCTGCAAATTTTGATGAAAGTGCATCATAAAGAATAACTTTAAATCTACTGAATGGTGGTGGTGTTCTTCTATCTTCTGCATTTATTTTCCATATTTAATGTATTGGCATTTTGGAAATAACTGAAATAATATTAGATTTCTGTTGTTTCATTTGGTTAGACAAATTTTCTGCTGACTTTTATGTTGGTTTCTAGTGGCCCATGTATTTAGCAGGTTTTCATTCTAAGGCCAGAACTACAAATGTCTTTTATTCAGCTTACAGTAATTTATTAACTCTCATTTAACACCTTTTATTAATCCAAAGATCAGTCTCGAAGGTGATTTGACAACTGATTTGAGAAGTGAAGGAACTTTTAAAACTTGGTATTATTTCATTGAAATTATTTTTTTCTATCCAGCCTATTCTGCACTGCTGTTTTTCCTTCTGTTTGGTATTGGGGCTGTTCAGCCTGGAGAAGAGAAGCTGCATGGAGACCTCATAGCAGCCTTCTGAAGGGGGCCTACAAGGATGCTGGGGAGGGACTCTTCATCAAGGACTTTTGTGATAGGACAAGGGGTAACATGTTTAAACTGAAACAGAGTAAGTTCAGGTTGGATATGAGGATGAAGTTCTTTATTGTGAGGGTGGTGAGGCACTGAAATGGGTTACCCAAATAAGTGGTAAATGCTCCATCCCTGGTGGTGTTAAAGGCCAGGTTGAACAGAGCCTTGAGTGGCATGCCCTAGTGTGAGGCATCCCTGTGCACAGCAGGGGGTTGGAACTAAAGAAACTAAGGTCCTTTCCAGGCCAAACCAGTCTATGATTCTATGGTTGGATTCTAAATCTAACCTATTTAATGAAAAGATATGGATGTGTTCAGTGGACTACTTATTCTCATGGGAAAAGGAGAATTCTTCCAGACCTGTGACATTCCATATATGTTTGATATCTTGATTCTGTAATGTGAATGAGAATCATTAAGTAGACTCATGTAGTAGTCATGTCTCAGGCATTCCAGTATTAGATTTGAGAGTAAACGGTCAGACCCTGAATTTCTCAAAAATACCATATGCAGCCATTTTTACTTCTGGCTTTATTTTCAAGAGTAATGGAACACAAACCTCTTATTCCTTCCCAAGAAATATTAGTTCCTACCAAAATTTGATCATTTTCTATGACTGAAGAGCAGCAGGGAGTATTTATGTTTAAGAAAGGTATAATGTGATGCATTAGCTGACAGATGAGTTGCCCAGAAGTGGAAGCTGTTGGCCATGACGAAAGCTCTTTTTCTTTGGTATCCATCTTGGAAGAGATATTTTCTCTGTACCGCAGATGGAAAATGCGATGACAGTGTCCAAGCTGCCCAGATGTGGCTACAAATGAGGAAGGACATGGTTTCATGGAGATTATAACATGAGAGTGAGTAGTTTAGGTTTGATTCTGACTAATGAATTGTTTGCTAATCTGGAAGAAGAAACTGGTTTGATCTAAGTTGAGAAATAATATTTTGTCATTCTAGTCAAAGATGGTAACTTATACAGTAGAATTGACATGGATTTCAAATCAGCTTGCCTCTGTACACAAGAAGGGTTGCGAACTGGGGTACCCCATGGAGGTATCTGAAGGAGTGGAATGGAGTGCAGGAGAGCAGGTATTCTCTGAAAAGACACATTCTGAAAAGCTGGAGAATCTCACTCAAGTAGAGACAAATGAAATTCGTTCCAGAATACTTGTTAAAATGGCTGAAACAATCAGAATGGTAAATGATTATCATCTTTGTGAACTAGTAGAAGGACACACAGTGACAAATTATGCCAGTGCAGTGGGAAACCAGGGAGCATAGTAAGAGGCTATTATGACTGTATCAGAGGTTCTTTAAATAGAAAAATCAACAAGAATAGGAAGGGAGAATATGTTGCTATGGATAAATGTAAGAGAGAGCACAGCTATGTGTGAAAAAGGACAGAAAACCACAAAGCAGATTATAGAATCAACTAGGTTGGGGAAGACCTTTAAGATCATGTCCAGCCATTACCCTGGGACTGCCAGGTCCACCACTAAATGATGAAACCATTAAACCATTGTGACTGCTAAAACCTTGTGAAACCCATGCTATAAAGGGAAGGAAAGGTGAGTCTCTTATTTAACAAAAGAATGAGCAAATAGTAAATCTAGGGGAAAATGAAATGCTTGATGTCTTTTTCCTTCACACTTTACAGAAAAGGGATAATCATTGAATTAAATAGTCAATCAAAAAAATAAACCTAGGCCTAATTTTTTTTTATAATACATGCTTTTGAGACAATTATGTTGAAAAGCAATGTAATGAGCTTCAAGATAAAAGAGAGAAACAGCTGCTTTAAAAGCATTTTAAAAGCAAAGCAGGAGTTAGTGGCCTCATTTGCAGTGTTATGAAATACAACAAAACTGGTTAGACTCGTCAGAAAAATGCTTTCTGTATTTCATTATCAAGCTGGAAAAAAATACAGCAATTGATGTTCCATAGGGATCTCTCTTGCTTTTGGTATTATTCGGTCATTTCCATTGATGATGAAATATACAAAAGATGGTTATTAAATTAGTGCATTATATCAACTTAAATAGCTTTTATGAATTAGAGAAAATACCTGAAAAAGGAGCAAATTAAATCAGGGCAAATAAGTAAGAGTACTTCAGGAACAAAAAACTGATACACAGTTCTGGTAGTTTCTGGCTGTGCAGCAGCTCTGCAGAATAGTGTGAGGTTCTAGTGGATCACAAAATGGCATTGAGGGGAAGGTGTCAAAGTTTTGAGTATAGGCCATCTGAAATAATACTTTCATTGTTCTCAAAATAATAAGGCCTTAGCTTAGAGTACCAGGTCATTTTGAGACTTCAAATAGCATGTGACTCAACAGGAAGAAATGAGAGAGGACTGTAGGGATGCTGTTCCAGGAAGGCTGGAACAAACTGGGCAGATATTTAGGGAAGGTGTCCATAGGGCTGGCTTCCCTGCCAGAGATTGTCTCTAACTCTTTCTGATGACCACGGTGAGCTACTACAGCAGGAGTCACTGTGTGAGATCAGAAAAAGCCTGCTGATGTGAATGCAGGGGGGAAACAGGTCGATGACATCATGGCAGAAATGCTTTCAAAGGCCTGACCATGCCCATTCACATTGTCAGGTTGTTGTTCCATGCTGCTCACTGTTTCCATAGAAAACACACTCTTACTTTCTTTCAAACTGCTTTATGGCGATAGTACAAATTTTCTTCAGCGCTCCATGGTGTGTTATTTCTTCTTTGCCACTGAACTGATATGGTATGATTTCAGGTTTTATTTCAGGCCAGTGCTGTGTATTTATATTCATTACCATTAGGGTGCAAGTGACTGCAGATGACTGGTATTTTCAACTTGGCTAGCTAAACAAAGGGTATGAAGTGCCCCATTCCTGAATGTGTGCCTACAGCCAAACATTTTACAATAATCAATTCCATTATTAGGATTCTTGTTTGATGATTTTATTTTGCAAACAAAGGCATTGAAGTGACTGAGGGTTCTTACAGCTATTCCATGCTACAGAAGGTGCACAGCTGCTGTGCATCTGATGTGCAGCATGGTTCTAGCACCATGTGTGCCATGGGTGGTGGGACAGCCTTCCCATGTTGTGGTGAGCTGCGGCTCTGCACTGAGCCATTCCATCACTTCTGCATTGGTCCATTCCCCAGGAATTAATATCTCTGCCCAGCCTCAAGAAGAACATGATTGTCATAATATAACTGGGTGGCCAGTGCTGCAGCCTGTACTTGGGTTTGCTTCAGGCTAGTCATGAAATCAAAGCAATTGACTGCATGTACCAAGTGAGCTGTGTCTTCAGCTGAGTGGGCCATCAGGATGCAATCACAAGCCAAAGGGAATTCAGGAGGAAGTGAATTGGCCAGTTTCCCTGAGCACAGGAGTGCTGCATAGGGGTGAACTCTGTGGAGAAGAAGAGAGTGAATTATCCCCTCACAATGTCATTAAATACTTCCACTGGCGTTGGCAGCGCCCAAAAGAACAGGAGAGCACACAGCCTTGATTGATTGCTTTCTGTGAGCAGGGGGGGACAGAAGATATCAAAATATCCAGGTTGTCAAACCTGGAGGAAAAGAGCCCAGTAGGATTCTCTTATGGCTGTTCCTGGCAAATACTGTCATTAATGCAATTAACAAAAGGTTTAGTCTATATATGTAAAACCAATGAACGTATTAGCTTGCCAGGGTTGCAGGATAAGAAGCCTGATGAGAATTCAAAATTGGTTTTGATTAATTGGAGGACAGGTCAGGAATCAGTGAGATAAACTGCTGTGAAAATAAAGAGTGGAAAATACTGCATTCAGGAGGGAAATAAATAAGCACAAATGAAATGAAAATGAAAAATACCTGGCTAAGCAGCACTTCTGGACTTAGTAATCTGCAGATCACGGCTGGGCTCCAAACAGAATATGAATCACATTGTGATGCTGCTGCATAAAAAACAAAGATCACTCTGGAAGATGTTAACAGCACTTGTGTTCTTATTCAGAGGGAGACAATCATTGCTGCAGGCACAGCAGCGCTGAAGCCTTAGCTTGGAACTGTGTCTGGACCATGGAGCCACACTTCAGGTGAAGCAAACAATTTTGAAAAAGCCCAAGAGAGAAAAAAAAGCAGATGAGTTTTAACCTGTGAGGTTAAAAACTGAAGCACTTGGGTGCATTTTGTATGCAAAAGACCAGAGGGAGTGTGCTAACTCTGTGTCTGTGCAAAGGGGTGCTGTACTGAGCTATTCTCAAAGGTCAGCAACGACGGGTGATGTTATCATCCTTGGCAGCCAGGAAAGCTTATACGAGCTGATAGACAAACCTCCCTAACTAACTGGAGGCTCCTTCTAGTGCATCTTAGGGAAATTACATCATCTTTGTCTTAGAAATTGTTCAGGACAGCTGGTAAGGATGGTCCAGTTGTGTGGCCTCCCTCCAAGTAGTGGAATAATGCATTAAACAGTTAAATATCCTCCCAGAGACCTGTTCGTCAGTGCTGCAAATGTAGTCAGCCTAAATAAGATAGAGGCAAGGATAATACACTGGGAGAGGTGGACTGGAGTGTGTGGGTAGGAAGGCTCTGGGAGGACTCTGGTAAGATTTGTCTGGAATACAAGTATACTTCCAGTCAGCCATTTTCAAAGTAAGGGACTCATAGAATCATAGAATAATAGAATGTTTTGGGTTGGAAAGGGCATTAAGATAATGTAGTTCAAACCCTTTGCTATGGACAGGGACACCACGCACTAAACCATATCACCCAAGACTCCGTCCGACTCCGTCCGGCTCCATCTGTGGGCTGGTGAAGGGAGAGGCTCTTCAGAGATTTCCTCTATGTGGACAAGTGAGATGACCAGCCCCTGTTTGTGAGCAGATTCTATGAGGGAGGAAAAGAGTCACAGTGGTCACACCACAATGGTGAACATCAGGTGGAGAGCAAGACATGCCAAGTGAGTAGGTACAAAAGGACAGCAAGATGGGAGTCACTGTCTGCACAGCTGAGGGTTCTAAGCACAACTGAGATAAGGTGTTGGCACAGCAGTAAATCTGGCTTGTTTCCAAGAGAAAATGAGTTTATGAAGAGCCAACACTAGGTTATTGCCTGCAATATCTGGGAATTCTGCAGTGTTCCATTTTCCTCACCTTCAGCACGAGACATCACCCCTCCACCAGACTCACGGAGGCTCACGGAGCAGGGGCGGTTCAGAAGGCAAGCATATGGATAGCTTGCTGCTGTCACCAGTGCCTCCAGCTGGATATGAAAGCACGTGCTCAGGGAGGACCACAGAGTTCAAGGAGTCTCAGGAATGAGCTTGAAGCAATGGAGCCAGAAGGATCTCTGTGTGGGCTACAACAGGGTGCTGGGTACTCCAGAAATCCAAATCACTGGCATCCCACACTGGGCATGGAAGTCTGCGTATGTTAGCTCTCGATGGCAGTGGCCCTTAAATCCCATTGATAATTAAGTAGTCAATTCCACAGTCATAATATCTTGGCTTAATGTACTCGGTCAGCTCTGCCATTTAGTAAATGAACACCACACGTGATTGTGGCTGATGTTTAATAGCCTGGCAGCTAGAACTCATGTTTTAAGCATGTGAGATGGTAAACAAAAAAAAAAAACCAACAGAAACATTCCCTACAATTCCTTTACAGGGAGGGACATGGAATATTCTGTTGGATCCTCGGGATTGATCGCACCAGGCTGTACAGAAACACTCCGTTTCTTCAGTAACAAGAACTGCTATTTTCCTCATATCTCTAGTTCCCTCACTTGTAATAGAGGATGAAATCTCTTGATAAAAGAATTGAAGAAACATTTAAGGGATGTTGGAATAGAACTATAATTGGATTAACATAATCAGATGCCCTTAAATCTGTGCTTGCACGTTCTTCATGTAAGAATTCAGAGACAAATGCCTCCTTGGTGGGGAGGGAAAATCATTTCACAATGCAAGCTGTTGTTTAATAATGTTCTCCCCCACTGACCTTCTGTTGAGCTACTCGTTTGCTCCTCCAGCTGGAGTTGCAGGCACTTCTGTTACAACTAGGACTAGTATTTGATAAAAGAAACCCCACTGCTTTTGAACCTGAGTCATCCTCACTTTCTGCTATCTAGACCTCAAAACTTGTTACCTGTCTCTAACTCAGACCTATACAAATCTCCTCTGCAAGTGCCACTTTGGTAGCCCTTCAAAAACTTAGAATGGAACTCCTTTTAGCATTTCACTGTGATTCAATTGGTACAACTCAGACTATGAAGAAATTACTTCTGCTAATGAAATTAGGTATTTGCCCAGTGCTAAATTCCCTCCAGCATAAGAAGAGGTGTTACAGCAAGTAAAGCCTTAAGAAGAAAAGCCGCAAGCCCACAAATCAACTGCAGACACGCTACAATTGCTTCTGAAGTAGCTTTTCTCATCTTGCTAAGCCTCTTGGAGGAATACAAATGGAAGAAGGTGATGCCATCACAAGTGTGGAAAACCACTGAATCGAGCATTTCATTACTTGAGAGGTGCTGTCGGCAGCACTGCAGAGTTTCCCACTGACCTGGAAGGATTAGAAAGAAAAGAAATATGCATTTCAGCACATGCCCATGGTATTAGCAAGGGTTTTTTCCTGGCACTGTTAGATTCCTCACACTACAGAGAGATTTAAAATACTTGCTCATATGTGCACGGTGTCATTACCAGTAGATCCATCTATTACCTGCCATTGCAAGAAGTACCAGACTTCCAAAACCTCTTTTTAACAATGGTAAGACCAGCTGAAATGTTGCTTTATTTAAAACTTGTTAGTCTGAGACACAAAATGAAAACCAAGATACTTAAGGTATTGCTGAACTCTGTGGGCAGGGGCTCCCTTCTGTCCCTCACTCTCCTCCCTTCTCTTCCATCTCCAAGCCTGTTCCACAAAGGTGAGGTTCTTCCCCCCTGCCCTGCATGGGCATTTACCCCACACCACACCAGGCAGGGGTCCCACACAGACACCCCTCACACCAGTGACTGAGGCTGATAGGAAGAAAGCACGAGATGGATGTTGAACTCCTGGTGCTGCAGAAGCACTGCGTGGGGTCAAGGGCATGGAGCAGGAGCTGCTCTCCATCACTTGCCACACACAGCCCAAGCAGGAATGGGCAGTGAGGTGCTAAATGAGCTCAGACACTCAGCCCAGCACCATGCTGCATCCAGTAGAGCCACCAAGTCATGTCCCAGAAGCTGGATGGCAAGGTGAGAATAGCATTTCCCTCCAGCTACACATGCCCTGGGCACCCCGCAGCGGTGGAGCCCCGGCAGCGGATGCACCCCGAGCTCTGCTGTGGGAAGGCTCAGGTCTGAGGGTACTTGCATGAGCATTGCAGCAAATAAGATAAAAGCCAACCATTTAGGATCATTTTCTTGAGGAAGAGTGCCCTGTAAGGCCAGCTGGGAGCAGCAGGGACATCCGTGATTCAAGAAAGCTTTGGGAAGCATAAGGAAAATATCCACCATCACCAGCAAGCACACCTTGGTGATAAATACGGCACTTAGGGCTTGCTTTTGTACTGTGGGTGGAAGCTAAATGAGAGTGACTAGCTGTGATTACCCGAGAATGAAGTAGTCCTTGAGGTTTGTAAAAAGAGAAATGGAGTGAGGGAAAAGGTAATGGAAAGTTTATTTCTCTAGGAATGTGGGCAGCTGAGGGCAGTGACACGCAAAACCAGTTGGACTTCCTTGCATCAGAGACATCAGAGCTGGGGTCCTGTGGTACTATCTGCCCCAGCTCTAGGGGCAGCAATGGGGACCACAGGCCACAAGCCTGGCTATCCTCTGCAGCAGTGCTGGGCTATGGAGAGCTCAGGAAGGAATGAGGGATGGAAAGAGATTGCTGCAAGGAGCCTGACAGGCACCTTGAATGTGTCTGGCAGCTGAGAGAAGATGGAGATCTGATGGGGTGATAGGGGAGAGCGATGTGAATAGCAGTTGAGAAAGCTGCTGAAGAGAACACAGTAAGAGAAGCATTAGTGATGTTTGTATCATCAGAGAGCAGTGTCTCCTTTGCAGTGCTGCTGCTGGAGCTGACACTCAGCCAAGAGCCCCATAGCCACACGCTGCAGAGCCCCCCGGGCCATGGCTGCTCCTATCCAGGCTGGGGCATCTTTGCCTGCATCCTCCTCCAGGACATCTTCCATCACAGGATGTCCTCCTCAATGGACATGCTTCTTCCTTCCTGTCTCTCAAGACAGCAGATGGTCATAGGCGAGAGTTTAGGATATCCCTGGTAATGGTCTTTTAGTTTTCAATCATGTGCAGAAATAGAAGTTGCTGCTGGAGACACCAAAGGCAGAGTCAAAGGGTACTGACCTCCCTTCCTTGATGAAGCTGTAAACATGGGAGCGTTAGGGGAAGGTGAAACCAGTTCAGTGCCACCCCCTGCCAGGGGCAGCTGGCAGCAGTGTTGGTGCTTGAGCCGATTCACTTCCTGCAGGGCTGGAGGCAGTGAGCCCCAGATCTGATGCGCATCCCTGGAGCAAAGGGGCACCAAACCTCATCACACTGGTGACCCCTCAGAGCCTGCACATGGCCTGCAGCTCTTGCCCATGTGATGAACACCAGCTCTGTCCAGATGTAAAGGGGGCTGAATGAGTTCTCACTGGTCAGTGCAGTGCAGGATTTGTTTCACAGCCAGCTGCAGGTAAGTCTATGCACGAAATACATAAGCAGATGCACCAAGCCCTACGTTCATGGTAAAATCTGCAGGTAACATTTCCATCTTGAAGGCAGTGCAGGCCAGGGCTTTCCAAGGGCAGATGTGCCTCTGCACTCCGGCTTCAGGGTTGTGGGTATGCTTGGGCCATGCTGGACACACACTCAGGCAACAGAGGGTGCTCAGAGAGGCCCAGCTGAGTCGGTAGGAGCTGAAATATGTGCTTTTACTGCAACAGGCAGGTTTTATTGCAAGATAGGACTGCGATGCTGTATTCCCAATGCAGCAGAACAAGGCCTGCCTGACTGCTGTGTTCAGCTCATCAGTCCTGAGAAGCTGGTGAGCCACTCCAGTTGCCGTTCCCTTATTGATGTTTTTGTATTGTAGCGCATCTAAATTGTGATTACTGTAAAGAAAACTAAATGATCCTGTCCTCCAGGCACCTCATTACAGCTCCTGCTAGAAACAAGCCAGTGACAGGTGGAGGAAGCTCCAGACATCTAGATTGCTTTCATTAGGAGCTGGATCACAGAGCTGGAGGATGCGCTACTTCACCTTCCCCACTAGCTCATGCCTGTGCCCATTGTCCCCAGGCAGGTCTCACGGGGTGAAGGAGGAGGTAAAAGTCCCTGTATGCTTTGGAAACTCCCACCTGCTTGTTTTGTGTGCTGTGTTTAACCTCAAATCAGAGCTTCAGTGAGACTCAGAGCAGTGGCACCTCCCTCTGCTGTGGTTTCCATCCCTCCACCCTTAAGCGCTCGCCCAGCACCTTTCCCATGTGCAGGGCTGGAGCATGGGAACATCACTGTGACAACCACCCCTTGGTGCATCTCCCCACATGCAGGCACTCCAGAGAGCAAGCCCCAGTGGGGGCTTGGTGGGCTCCTGGTGAGGGGAGTGGGGCCAGTGGGGACCCCATCCTGGACTCCCATCTGGCTGGTGCAACCTTGTGCTGCTGCCTCTGCCCCAGCCCAATGGGTTGGTTCAATAGCTCCTTCCTGGGTCTGGGGTGGTTTTATAGCAATTGGGTCACTACACACACATACATATACATATACATATACATATACATATACATATACATATACATATACATATACATACATATACATATTCATATATACACCTGTTTCTATGCATATGCATATGCATATGCATAAAAAGTCTCAATATACAAAATCTGTCCATCGCATAGACAGTCTGTTCTGGGAAGAAGAAAAAGCCCTCTTTACTTTACCTGGAGCAGCCAGCTGTACCTAAAGCCAGACTCAGCAGGAGCACGAGTGACACATGGCTGTTGGAAGCCAGAAAGGGAGGCACTATTCTGGGGAAAACATTTGTTGCCTCCATTATTTCCATCTGGTAGAGGCAGGAAAGCTGATGCCTGAATACCTGCGAGTCTGGTGGCTGGGGCAGCCCCATCAGCCAGGGGAATGGGGCAGGTCTGCTTCAGACATAGGGTGCAGACAGCTCAGGAAATCAGGGGGTATAAGCACTGACCTGTCAGATTTTGGTTTGAAGTCCCTCCTGAGAGGGGTCTCTGATCTTCTAGACCCCCTGGCACCAGCTCTGCCTCCTGGGAGCAAGACGTCTGTGCTGAAGCGACCAAACAGAAGCTCTCACTGGATGGGATAAGATGTGGCAGCGTATTGAATGAGTCAGACATGAGGCTATTTCTGATTTACGCCTGTGTGGCTACTGACAAACCTTCAGTTAAACCCAAGCACAGCCTGAACAAAATGACAGCAGAATCAGAGCATTTTCAGGGCAACTTTTCTCTCAAGGGCATCACCATTTTCCCAGCTGCTGGTGGGAGGTAAGAGGAGAAGCAAGAATAACCCCCAGTCCTGACATGTCAAAGGGGAGAGGTAAATTTCACAAGGATCGAAGACTTGAAAGTGGTAAAATCCAGCAAGGCAAATCGTACCTGCTGCAGAAAGCACTGGGGCTGGCATTTGCCCTCACAAGGAAACTGAGAAGAAAACCCCGAACACCCCAAATGGAAGGGATTCACCAAAGAGATGCTTCCAATTAGGAGGCTTCATATAGGAACTATAACCACGGGAAGCTGTCTTGTGCTGAACCATCTTTGGTGGGATTGCACCTGAAGACCACAACATTTTCTTGTCTCCTCTCCACCATTAATTTTCACATTGCTGTAGGATCACTGCTTTGGTATTTGTTCTTTATTACTGAAACAGGTGGGCTCGGCCAACTTTGTCACACAGGTCTGTGCAAAAAGGCACTGAGGTGTTGCACATATGTCTGAGAAAACTTTTCCTTCTGGCTTGTGCCCTCATGGCGCTGCTCCGTGCCTCCAGGTGTGTGGTGAGACCTTTGGAATCCTCATACACCAAATCTGCCTCTGCCCTGATCCCATGTATGCACACATGGGGGTGCTCGCTGAGGCGAATAGTGAGACAATATACCTGGGTGGCTCTTCCCACAGTCATGAACTGTGATTCCTGTGTTCCTGGAGCAGGAGATGGGACAGGAAGGCAGCCTGTGCGAAGTGACCTCCGAGCTGTGCACCCTGGCTGAGGTGCTCCGAGGCATTTCAGCAGCAGCAACCGTGTTGTTCACTGCCCATGACAGAAGTCTCTGCCTGGAGCCTCGTCTGATGCCTGGCTGTCGCTGGAGGATGCAGGAGTGAATTGCACTGGCAGTCCTGGCCTGCAAGGAGCCTCTCCAAGGAAGCCTCCAGGTTTAAATTCAGTAGAAGCTCTTGGCACTGTAATAGCGCTCTATGCAGCTACTGAAAATCCCTCCTCAAGTGTTGACTGTGATGCAAGCAAAGGTTGTCTTGAAGGGGCTCAGCTGTTGTCATGGGCTCCAGCGGAAGAAGCAGGACAGAGCAAAGGTGCTAACACTTCTGTGTACATGAGCATCTGTCTTGCACTTAGAAGGCAAGAGGACTTGCAAACACAGTCATACATCCAAAGGGACCCAAATATTCCCATCACTCCTTTCCCAGATTGGAAGGCAACCCTACAGCCAGCAGACAGGACAGCTGGGCACCAGTTGCTGGAGCAGTGGTGGGTACGTGGTTGGAGGGTGTTGGGTGCCATGGCGGGGCTGTAGGAGATAGAGGAACAAGCACAGCACAAGGAGAGTGGTGCAGCCCCATCACTGCAGTTGTTGGTGAGCACTATAACACCGGTGACACTGCATCCCGCAAAGACCAACATTGGTGATGCCATTGCCCAGTGTCCCCGGCCTGTGGAAGAGCAAGTGGCTAAGGGGTACTCCCTTATGGGAAAGGGGAACCAATGGAGGCATTTTGACTAATTCTTTGTAGCAATAAGGAAAGGAATTGAGCACAGCCCCAGTTCCCAAAAGGAGTAGCAATGACACAGAAAGCTGTGAAGCGAATATTAAAGGGAGAAAACTGATGAGTTGCTGCTGACCTAAAACCGGAGGGGGGGGAAGCTGCTGTAAAATTGGGTCCTTTTTATGGTGCCTGGTGTCTGGCCAGGGATGTGCTCCTGCTGCAAGGGCAGGAGACAGCCAGCTGAGAAGCAGATGGCTTGAAGGGAAGAGCAGAGAGCTGTTCAAGGGGATTTTAAATTCCAGTTAACCATATATTTTATATTTCTTTGTTCTCTCTCTCTCAGCAGATTCAAACTTTGCTGAAATCGATACTAGCCTCAAAGAAAAGAAACCTCCATGTATTAACTACGTATATTGGTTTATATATTCATCTATAAAAATAAATAGGGGAAAGCTGTTCTAGTAAGTGCATTTTCACTTGTCCAGGTTTGGTAGAGGGTTCAGTAAGTCAGTGGTTGCTGTTTATATCGACCATGTCAGTGCCAGTTACCTTTTTTAACCAGATCTGAAAGGAAGATTGTGTACAAAGCATTTTCCCTGGCAGCATTGCCTACTCCTGCCTAGGAGGTGCAGGGCTGAGCTCCTCCTATGCACAAGTCGAGGCATTTTCTTAATAGAGAATAAATAAAAGAAGATAAAAGAGCCTTCTTTCATCTGATTAAGTAGGCAACAAAAATACTGCCTCTCCTTAAGCATCAACACTTGGACGCTGAACAAACAGGCTGAAGAAAATGTGACTATATAAACAAAGGACTCATCTGTTTAGTAGCTACATCTGGCTACATCTACTAAGTAGCCAAAAAACTATCACTGCTTGGGAAGACTCTGCATCTTCACAGCCATGCGGTGGGACTGCCAACAGCAACGTCCTTCTGCCCTTCACCACAGGGATGATTTGCCAGGGCCAAGTCTGGTTTTGCAATGTTTGGAGGAGTTCGCACAGCAGCACTAAGACTTACTTGGATTTCAGTCAGGAAAGAGACCTTCACTACTAATTCGTCTGATAGTGTAGTGTCTGTTTGTGGCAAGTGCAGTGCGATTTCCAGAGCACCAAGGAGAAGCACTAAACCTTAGAAACTGGTGATCTCTAGTACTTACCCGCTCACAGCACACTGCGCTGCCATTCACCCAGAAGTGATAAATATGCAAGCCCTTTGCCCTTTCCTGATATTGCTGTTTCATTTCCCAGCTCTGGCTCCCATCCCTACCCTGCTTTCGGGTCCTGCTGTTCCATTTTTAAGCACAAGAGGTGGCAGATATTGCTGTCACCAGCAGTCGTCATCCTGATAGAGCTGTCGGCTATCGCAGCACCAAAAGACTCAGCACTGATGGGCTGGATCCTAATCTGTGCCAGCAGTGCAGGAATCATGTTGGACAGTGATGAACGTGAAGGCAGCCACAGCAATCTGGCCAGAGGGGTGTAGAACGAAACCTCCTACAACTACAATTACACAAGGCTTAGCTATCGCGTAGCTGAATGCAAGACATGCCCTGTGTTTCCAGCTGCCGGCAAAATAGTCTTCCTTTCAGCTACTAAGTGCATTTTTTGTTCATTCTTTTAATGTCTAAGCTTAAATAGAAAACCCTTGAAGGTGTGGGATACCTGAACAGGCACAAACCCTAGCCAATGACTCTGCTTAATTTATTCCAAAGCATATCTGCAAGGACATTAGCCAGGACAGATCAGTAAGGAAAACTGTATTTTTCACCTGGGCAACAGCTAATGTCCCCCAGAGAAGATATTGTCTTGTTCTTCTCTGGATATTGCATCTCTTAATTAGTGTAATCGATTTAGTCTGCTCCGTTTGATTTTTCACTCATAGAGACTGTGACGCATCTGCTTTTAAACTTGGACTTGCAGTTGTCTCCTCCAGGGAGCAGTGAGGCCCCTGTGCCACAGGGGCTCCTCTTCAGAAGAGATGTGAGCAGCAAGGGCAGCACCACACCTCACTGCCTGCCTCCTCTGAGCTGACCTCCCTGTTCAGAGAAAAGGGCAATGGGGCAACCACTGCTGGGAGCAGGTTGCTGCTGGGTTCACGCATGGCTGATGAAGATGTTACTGATAACAACCACATCGCTCACACATCTGTGGCTGCTCTTTGTGTCTCAAAGCTTCCGCTTCATCCTCAGTGAAGCACTGGAGGAAACGGTGCTGCTATGTCCACTTGGATCTACTCCTTTGTGGCGTATCTCTGCCTGGTGTGGTGAGGCAGAGCCCTTTCTGTTTGGAGGTACGAGGGCAAAGACTTGTCCAGGTAACTCTGCAAGAACTTTCTGTATGAACAAAGTCTATCTTGTCCATACAGCTTCTATTGCTACTAAAATAGTTGTTAAAAGGAAATAGATGTCCTTTGAGTGTCCTTTTCCTTCACTGTCCATGATGCCTTCACTTCTTGTACATGTGTCTCTTGTGCTTCATCCTGCTGTCATGTCCTGTTTCGGCTCACAGCTCTGCCATCCCTCCATTTCTCTCTCTTTTGTCCTGAGTCAGGATCTCCCTTTCGAGAGCAGTGTGAGAATCTGGACATTGAGCTTGTCTCAAACGTCACTTACATCCCATAATGTGAGTCAGAGACAGGAAAATGAGCTTGTCTCAAGCACCATTTGCATCTGACCATGGGAGGCGTAAACAAAGCAAATAACAAGAATGTTGGCTATCCATACTGCTTAGGTAGGATTGTTCTGACCCTTTTGTTTGAAGCTGATAAGCCTCCAGAGGAATGTGAAAGTGGTTTTGACATGGTTGCAGCAACAATAGTTGCGTTAGTTATTTAGAAAGCGACTTGGGAAAAAAACTAAGAGAGGGAATTGCTCTGGCAGCAGCATCTCAAACATTTCACCTGCCTCACTTCAGCTTTGTCCTTGGTTTGGTTTTTCTAATGCTATACAAATGGTCTTTTGTTCTTTCACCTTTCTGTTCCATTCTTGTCAGGCTTACTCAGGCTTTTTCTTCTGTTCTGTGGCATAGATTTACCGTCAGAGAAGAATAGGCCTTCCCCTTGGTTATACATGTTGCAATAGACAATAGCCAGCCAGCAATAAACCATGTTGAGTTTCTAACAGTTTTCTGGAGGTGTGAAAGCTCATGGCTCTGTCTGGAGATCCAGGAGCTGGCCAGGAGTGGAAAGATTTCAGGTGAGACACTGCACTTTGTTGCACTGGTTTTGGCCATCACCATATATTTTGGGTGGCAGCTGGTTCTTGGCTCATTCCCTGCTGAGCCTCGTGGGCCAGGCCAGGTTTAATCTCACTGGCAGCTAGGAAGGACTTGGAAGCTATCTTTTCTTCATCAGTGACATTAGGCACTGAAAGGACACCTTGCTCTGCTTGGCTGCCTTGGGAGTGGTGTTTGTGCAGTGGTGGGAGCCCTTCCCCAGATCCCAGCTGCAGAGACCACCATGCGGACAGTGGCTTCTGGAGGACATTTGCCAATATCCTGGCTGGAGCAGGGTGCCTTTTTTGTCTTCTTTCCACCAGCAGAATCATCTGCCAGCAGCTGCTCTAAGCAATAGTAATGCCATTTTTTAAAGCAAAAGAGACTTTAAGATCATGGAATCATAAAAACACAGAATTATTTGAGTTGGAAGGGAACATAAAGATTATATACTTCCAACCCCCCTGCCACAGGCAGGGACATCATCCACTAGACCAGGGTGCCCCAAGCCCCATCCAACCTGGCCTTGAACACTGCCAGGGATGGGGCATCCACAGCTTCTCTGGGCATCCTGTGCCAATATCTCACCAATTTCACAGGGAAGAATGCTTAAACTAAATCTACCTAATGCTTTAACTAAATGTACCCTCTTTCAGCTTGAAGCCGTTATCTGTTGTCCTATCACTACATGTCATGCATGATCTGCATTTCTCTTTAGTATAGGTCAGAGAACTTCTCACAGAAGTGCCTAAGACAGTCTCACAGGTGAAGACTGACTTGTGCTGTATTATTCCTTGCATGAAGAGGAGGTGCTCCATCGCTCTTCCCAAGTATAGCAATGATCTCCTGAAATCCTGACACCCAATGTGTTTTCAGCTGGGGGACAGAGCTTTCCAAACACTGGTCCAGCTCCCTCTGACAGCGTGCAGAGCCATTTGCTATTCTGCTTTCCTGTCTGTGCCTTGCACAGAACAGGTCTTCAGGCTTGAGGAGGAGTCCTTTGGTGGAGCGCATGAGAAATGTCCATCAGTCAGGCTTACTACAGGTTCATGTGTCTTCTCCTCCAAAGCACATTCCCTGCCAGAGACATTGCCAAGCAAACAGCACGGAAGAGAGTTTGGGAGTAGATTCTTTTCCCAGCCTGGTAAAGGGCAGTGCTGATGCTCTGATGCATTCAGGGGATATGACAGTGTGCAGGGGATGTGGTAGAGTGTGGTAGCAGACCCCACTGCTCCACCCAAAATCTGACTCCTGCAGACATAAGGTGCATCAGTGGCTTGTCCCTGCTTACATGGAGCCAGTGGTGGCAGCCTGTGCCTGTGCCACAGTGGGACTAGGAGTTGACAGCAAATACCTGCAGATCCTGAGCTGCATCAGTTTGTGGCTGAATGAGGGTGCTTGCAGTCAGGAGGATAAAAAACTGCACAAGCTGGGAAGCAGGACAAAGAGATGCTGGCAATGTGGGCTCGATCCAGTCCTGGTATAAGCAGCATGGGTCTTGTTGGCATGTGTGTGACGTAGTGAAAGAGCCATTCAGATTCATATTGCACTTAAAGCTGTGAAAAAAGAGGGCTGGAAAGAGCTGCCTGAGGCTACCAGAGGCTACCAGGGTGGTGGCCCCATGCCTTTGCTGCAGCCATTCCCAACAGAGGTTTGCCTAACCTTTCAGGAGTAACTGAGTATTAATTAAAGTCCAGGTCTACTCCATGCAGTTACCTTCACACGGCAGGGAAAGAAAGGCAGCAGGCTCAGCCTGTGTCCTCCCTGGCCAGCATCAGCATGGTCTCACTCCTTGTGCTGCTCCCCACTTCTCTGACATGAGCACATCAAGTATTGGTTTGCTATTTATGGATGCGGCAAACACACATCCACTGAGCAGGCAGGGCACAAATCTGCCACAGTCCAGGGCTCTTACCTGCCTCACTGCCCAGGGTGTTGGGTGGCTCCTGAAGTTGGGCAGCACACAGGGCAAGCAGGGCCACATGTCTTTTAGTATCTGGATATGCAGATGAACCTTCGACAGCAACTCTCTGATCCACATGTGTCGTGGTTTAAGCCCAGCTGTAACTCAGAACCAAGCAGCTGCTCACTCACTCCTCCCCCTTCCTCCCCACCTCTCCTGGAGGGATGGGGAGGAGAATCAGAAGAATGTAACTCCCATGAGCTGGGATAAGAACAGCCCAGTAACTAAGGTATAACACAAACCACTGCTGCTACCACCAATAATAATAACGATAAGGGAAATAACAAGGGAAGAGAATACAACTGCTCACCACCCGCCGACTGATGCCCAGCCCAACTGAGAGGTGATCTCACCCTTCTGGGTAACTGCCCCCAGTTTATATAGTGGGCATGATGTGCTGTGGTATGGAATAAACTCTTTGGTCAGTTTGGGTCAGGTGTCCTGTCTCTGCTTCCTCCCGGCTTCCCCTGCTCCCTGGTGGAACATGAGACTCGGAAAGTTCTTGGTCAGAATAAACATTACTGAGCAACAGCTGAAAACGTTGGTGTTATCAGCGCTGTTCCCAGGCCGAAAGTCAAAAACACAGCACTGCACCAGCTACTAAACAGAACAGAGAAAAGCAGGGTCTCAGAATCAGGCCTACAAGTCTGGGAGGGAGATAACTGGTCTTCCCCTTAGCATGGCCCACATCACAGTACTTCCCTGTGGATGTCCCTGTGCTAATTGCCGTTTCAACTATAAGAAAACATTTCCTAAGTATGCAAACTTGAAAAAAAAAAGTCAAAAAACATCCCCAAAAAAGCCAGTAAAAACGGTAAAGGAGAATTCCTGCATAAATTTAAAGACCAGAAAAGAAATTTCAGTATTTCACACCCCCGGAAGCAGACATCTGATCTTCAGTAGACACAGAATATTCCATCATCCCAGCCCAGCCATTTTACTGATGAATTACTCTAAGGAAAGTCCATATATTGCTGCTAGTTTAAATTCATCCGGGATCAGCTTCCAGTCACTAAAGCGCCATTTTAATGTCATTGCACAAATTGATATTACGTGCCTTCTAGATTTCTGTACCTTAGGCCTTCTCCTGGATCTCAAAAACTTCAATGCCAAAGTATAATTTGTTCTCATTAGCAATATCTTGGGACTGCTGTGTGAAGGCACCAGGAAGGTTGGAACTATTAGGCTTTAGCTAAGCAGAAAAGGGGATGCAGCAGTAAGCACAGAGCAATAAGTGCTAGAAGGAAGATGAGCCAGATACCTCTCTGATCCTTCTTGCCAAAGAACAGGGAAATACGGTGAAAGAGCGCAATGCGACCCCTCTCCAAATTCAAACTGATAACAACAAATGGGCCACACAGGCTAGATGATAAATCTTTGCTGCTTACTGTTCCAAACTGCCATCGAGACTGCCTGCAGCCTGGGAGCTCTGCTGTTCCCAGCAGGGTGATGCCTGTTTGCCCCCTCACCACCACATGCGGCCCCACTGCAGGAGCAGGTCCCTTGGGCTCCACCAGCTGCCACTGGCGCCCAGCATGGGGGTCTTTTGGTATGAGAACTCCATTAACCTTGGGCTTTCTTTTCAGGCTGCAATTTTTGGTTCTGCATCTTGTCAGGCTCCAAGTGTTGTGCTAAAATGATCTATTCCGGTCCTTTATGCCACCAGTCAGCTGTGAACACAGTTTTCATGCTTGTGGTCAGCCATGGACAGCATGGCTTTTCCTTTATCTCTCAAGCCTGTCTTTAAATTACTGACTGAATATGTTTTGATTCTGTCTTCTGTGTTCCCGAAGCCGCGTCCAGTTTCTTTCTGACTGTAACGGACCAAGGAGCACAGGCCACTTCTCAGTAATAAGTGTTAAGCTGTTTTCTAAAGAGCTTGGATCACACACCACAGTTTTTTCACTCTCTCAGATTTCAGTACTATCATGTCAAGCTAATCTCACCAATAGCCCAGTATCCAGGGAGAAAAGAGCTCAGAGCTGCTGGAAGGCCACCAAGGCCCTTTACTCACATGCTTCTGGACAAAGATGAAATCCAACAAACGGTGGAAGAAGATCATACTGTAGGAGAGAGTTTGTATGAATAGGGTATTCTGCTGTATTGGCTCACTGCCTCTTTAAACGTAAGTAGTTGGCTGGGATATTCAGAGCGTGAGCACTTTTAAAAGATCATTAATATCAGCCATCAGGGAAAGGGAGCTGCTGGGAGAGCTCTGAATACCACGACTGGGAGCCTGCGTTGGCTTCTACTTCAGCAGCCTCTATTTTCAGGGCAGTCAACTGGTTTTCTGGACTTCTCACTCCTCCAAAGATCAATTTCTTTGGTGAAGCAATTTGCATGTCTGCCGCATGATAGAAATCAATGACTGCTAATAACAGGAGCAAGGGGTCACTTCTGGGCTCTACAGCAGCAGATAGGCTGCAAATTAACACAACAGTGCTAGAATTATCCACTTACAAAGCCTTTAAATATTGACAGGTTTTCATCAGAGTCTATTTGCTGCGTCAAGAGGGTATGGTTCATTTTTGATCAATTTTGTTTGTTCTTTTCCCAAGGAAGGTTATCTTATAAGTCATACAATGCTTCTGAAGACAGGAAAAAATACAGACAGAGGCAGAAGGCACTGCAACTGAGGCCAGCTATGGAGGAATCAAAGGATTCATCTGCCTTAATGTTAGATGTCTGTGGTGCAAATATCTATAGATGAGACCATCAGCCTGAGCTCCCTTTCTAGTGAAGAGTGAGAAATGGGCTCTTACAGGGCACTGCTTAGCTGACAGCTAGGCTGCCTGTTTCAGGCAGCTTCATTAGGATGAAGTGAGTTTTCACGCAGACTGTGCCTGTTTCTCACTAGTGACTATGAAGGAAGACCAGCTCAGATGTGGGTATTTGCACATGCAGGTGGTGGTTGCCCTCTGGCACCTCCAGGACTTTCATCCCCGTTGATACAGCTTGTGCATTCTCTTTCATCCCTAGTTTTAGTTTATAAATGGTAACTCCTAAACCCGTCATCCTGATAACACAGGCTTGAACCTTCCCTGCAGGTGCATGAGGATTTGGGCTGTGTTGCAGGGTGAAAGGCCCAGGACAAAATGAGATGCTGCCTTTGTCTGCAGTGCTGGAGCTTTTAATAGCACAACTCAACAGGCTCTACCTCTGCTTGAAGGCAGTGGTGTTATAGAATCATAGAACCGTTTGGTTGGAAAAGACCCTTAAGATCACCAAGTCCAATCACTAACCTAGCACTGCCATGTCCACCACTAAACCATGTCCCTAAGGAATATGTCTACACATCTTTTAAACACCTCCGAAGATGATGACTCAACCACTTCCTTGGGCAGCCTGTTCCAGTGCTTGACAACCCTTTCTGTGAAGAAATCTTCCCTAACATTCAACTTGAATCTGTCATTGTGCAACTTGAGGCCATTTCCTCTTGTCCTGTAGCTTATTAGTTGGAGAAGAGACTGACACCCACCTTACTACAGCCCCCTTTCAGGTAGCTGTAGAGAGAGATAAGGTCTTCCTTAAGCCTTCTTTTCACCAAGCTTAACAATCCTAGTTCCCTTGTAGGGGCCCAGAACTAAGCACAGCATTCAAGGTGCTGTCTCACCAGTGCCAAGTACAAGGGGATAATCACTTCCCTGGTCCTGCTGGCCACACTATTGCTGATACAAAGAGCACTGTGGGAATCTGGAGGTAGTAAGCCCTGAAAAAGAAGTAAGAACTTTTTCATAGTTTAACAAAACTCTCCCAGTTGTTCAAACACCATTTTTGTATTACCAACTCATTCGCTATCTAGTCTTGCAGAAAAATTACTTGTATGGTCTGATTTTACATGTACACACCTAAGAGTACACAAATGCCTTGTGAAAATCAATTATAAGTCTCCAAAGGACAATGAAGAACTAACAACAGAACCAACAGGAAGTCTAATACCCTTGTGCGTGACATGAAAAAAAGATGCTTGCTTGGCAATGAAGCAGAAGTGGTATGGCTTCTTTCCTTTTCAGGCCATCTTTAAAGATGACCTAATGGATTTAGTTATGTTTAATCAATTGTAATAAAGTGAGGTCACAAAATTAAGCAAGAAAATATGCTGTGTTGAAGGTTTTAATAGGATATAATTGTTTAATACAGGAGGCAGAAGTTTGCATTATTCCTCCAATATATTTCCTTTTAGTCCTTGCTGCCTGATGATGAATCTAGAATGTTTCTTCTTTTTCTTATGAGCTTTGTTTCCCTCATATGATACTTTAATTTACCCAATCTTTCACATGGTTTCCTTGCACCTGGACTTCCCTGTTTTCCTGTGCTTTGGTGTTACTTTTCAGCCCCAAAAGCTCTGCTTTTTGATTAGCAAGTCTCTGTAGAAGATACTATGTCTTTCTCTGCAGCAGAAGGGCCCCAGGGATTTAGCATTGCCTGGGGGTATTCACATTTCTGGGCAAGTGAATGTTACTCCTCCTTCTCTTCTACATCCACAAGCAAAACCACTGATCTCCAGCCCTCATCATGCAAGCACAGGCTGTATGTCGTTACAAAACACAGAGCCCGAAATCTGCTGAACAAGTTGTACAGTTTGACTGCTACAGATCTGTAAGAAAGGGGCCTATGAAAATGCTAATAAACTTCATAGCACTGGGGGGCAATTTAACATACTTAAAAGTAGAAAACAGCAGCGCTGCCACATAGGCATCAGAACAGATAACGTAAGATACTTTGCCATGGTTACAAATACAAGGACAATAAATATGTCTGATTCTTTTCCAAGAGAACAGACTGGCAAGGTACCTGCTTGTAAAACCAATTTTAATGTATAAAGGGGCCTGAGAAAAGGATTCTGATTATTTCACTGTCAAGCAGAGAGAAGGAAAAAAACATTTCTAGATTTAAGGGGCAATGAAAGTGCAACCGGGAATGAACTAATAGTTCCTTTTGAGCTTTTCAGGAGTGAGACCAACCCAATAAAACTGAAGATGCTATCTTCAGCTCCAGCATCCAGCATTCCAGAGAGCCTGTGTCCTTGCTCATAGCTGGAATAGGCACCAAGGACAAAAGAAATGGATTAGGTAGATGAAACAAGGGAGAAAATTTTTTACTCTGATCTCAAATCTGCATTCCATATAGCTGGCAAACTCCCTTGACACTGTCCGGGAGCAGCTTCACTGCCTGTGACCCAGGAGTAGTAACTTTGGTCACCTAATTCCCTCATGCTTGGGAGAAGGAGAACCACCCAGAGGCAGTGCAGGCACTGCTGGGAGCTGGTTTCTCCTTAGAAGGAGCAGCAGCAGGAGTTTACCTCCGAAGAAGCTGAACTTAATTCCTGTCAAGAGATGCTTACAACAAGGTTATCTCTGGAGGTATATAATTTCCTTTGCAGTTTCTTTTGGCTACAGGGAGAGGAGATTGCTGTAACTGTGTTGTGTTGTGCTGATACACTCACTAGTATAGATCTACTTGCAGGAATCTGTCATACCTATAGATAAACCCTGATGCCACATCCTGTTTTCAATCATCTGTCCTCAGTCTAACTCAGAAATAAATCCAAGAATGCCTCTTTCCCTGCATGTTTCCTGGTTCCTCATGTGTAATGGGCTGTAATTCTCCCCAGGATGTCCAGTCTTGTCTGCCCCAGCACATTAGGGACAGTTTAATACCCTTACCTCTAAAGAAGGATCAGGACAGACTCTCCAGCCAGTTTAGCTTAGCTCTTTGTGACATGGCCAGATCTAACACTTAGTGTCCCATTCAGGTGAATGTGGTAGACATTACCTCAGGCTGGTGGACACCCTCAGGCTGATGGACACCCCCAGGCTGGTGCTTCTAGCTATCTTCAGACTCAAGGGGGACAGTGGCATGTTTTTCAGAGAACTCCATATTTGCCTTGATCACAAGAAGATCAAGAAACATGATTTGTCTTATGCAAAAGAAGTGGGAATACATTCGCCAAGCCGCTGCGTGCCTGACACCTGGTTTTATCAGGGTTAAAAAAATGGCTTTTCATCCCCACAGTTGAGCACAATAAGACAGGCCCTCTTGTTGAATTAGTTGCAATGGCTGAAGTGATCAAAAATTGCAGCCATGATGGGGATAGCTCATGGTAACCTCTAGGTCTGAGCATTTAAGCAGCTGCATCCTTCCAACAGCCTCATGGTGCTGGAGCCTCCTCAGTTACCCTTGACACTAGTGTTATGCTGTGTGACAGCCTCAGCGGAGTGAGCCCAACCAGAGCTACATCTGCCCTGACACTCTCAGGGGTGTGCTGAAGAGTTGCACAAGCACTGGCTCTCCCCTACCTTGCTGCAGGTGGCAGGCAGCAGGAATGCATCATGGGGTGGCTGAGCATCAGTGAAAGCCATCTGGCCAGAGGGCAGGAAATAAAATAAACATGATGATACTTCCCAACTTCCCAGTGCAGAGGCAGAGCAAGAACAGGTTTTTAAGAAGTCCGGCTACTAGCCTTCATTTTAACTCAACTGGATGATTTCCATGTACTAGGGAGCCCTTCCTCAACAGCACAGGACAGCTTAGAGAATGAATCCTAAATCCAGCAGCCGCAAATGTTAACCTTGTCATACTCAAAAGGTGGGCTGAAACTTTATTTTTCCTTTGTAAATATGTTTCCTGTTAAAATGCACCTCTTGCATAGCAAATCTGGGGTGAGGGCCATCACCTCTCTCATGACACAAAGAACATTGCCAGGATTTTTTTACTAAGAGCCAGGTGTCATCGTATGTGGGAACATGAGCAAATAATGCAGTGTTTGGAAGCAGTTCAGAATGCAGCTGCAATAGGATAGATAGCATCAATACTGGCTGTTCAGTGCCAGAGACATGGTGATTCTGTGAGTGCTTGGAGAAGTAGGGGTGAGAAATGCTGCGAGCTCAGCCTCCAAGCAGCTCCTCTGTGAGGAAAAACGCAAGGTAACACTGACCGCTCTGCTTTTCTGATAGCCACTGGTCTTAAATGTCTCACATATCTGACACCATTTACATAGACATCTATCCCAGGATAATTCCCCAACAGTGAGAGCAAGATTGTGTTTTCTGAGGTCAGGAGAAGCAAGATAGTAATTAGAGACATAATTGCTTTTAATGCATTTTTCATCTACAGATTCCCATTAAAGTGTTCTTTGCAGAAGAACGAAAGGGAACCATGCTTTAATATTAGGCAAGGAAAGGTTTACAAGAAACACTTTTTTCCTTCTTTGTTATATCCAAGTTCCGTGACAGTGATCATGAATTAATTTTCACATTGCGTAGTCTGATTTTTTGTGGAGCAGTCTTTGCTCGCTGCTTCTGAGTAATGAAAGTTGGAAAACACAGAGAGTGTTCATGATAATTAAGATCAATCCAAGGACATTGTTCAATACTCTCCAGCGAGAGTTAAAATTACTTGTGTGTCTCTCCAAAAATCAGCTAGAAAGAAAAGGCCAGAGTGTTAGGACCTGTAGGAGCAGGATGCATGTAACCCATGTTGTCCTGTATTGTTTTATTGACTTTGACAATTATCTGCATTAATTCCTGTATGTCCCGCAAGAGATTTTGGCTCAGTGTCAGCTAGTGCTTGTATTTTGCTTGTCGAAGTCTTTAGTGTCTCCAGGAGCAAAACTGATCATGCCACCTGCAACCGTGATCCCGCTCATCCCCACATCGCAGAGGGAAAGTGGCTCCTGGAGCAGGGGGTGGGAGAGCTTGTGAATGCTGTCTGCGGCTGAGACCGGGGCAGGGGGATCCCTGTGGGCGCACATGCAGAGAGAGCACAAGCAGGGAACCAGCATGACTGCTTTGAAGTTGGTCCCGCAACAGCTGGCGGAGACATCAAAGAGCTGCCACCAGCCCTTGCTGATCTCTTGGTAACACCCACTCCACAGGGCAGAGGAGAGGTGAGGTGCCTGGAGAGAGGTGCCTGGAGCTGAATTTGGGTTGTCACAGGCTCATTAGCAGGGAAGCACCTTTCCCATGCTTGCCTGGGGCAGGCTGGGACATGCAGCAGGGTGGGATGTTGGTTTGACCCATTCCCACTGCCCTCCTCCCACAGCAGCGGTCCCACTTCCCTCCAGCCTTCCTGGTCAGAACACTAAGGCTGGCCCTTGCTCTGCTTGGTCCAGTGAAACCCTACGGCCTGTTCTGCAGGATGGCCACATACCTGCAGTCATGCCCCATCTATTTGTGCTGCTGACTGTATCTACCTGGACATAGGACTTCCCTTTTGTTGAACTGAATTTGAAATTCCAGGTCACTTTCACAGTCTGCCCACATAACACTAATTCCAACTCCTTTCCTTCAGCAGCATCCCCACCTCCATCAGATTTTAAAAACCTAATGTATGAACTCTTTATTGACCCAAGTTGTGGGTGAAAATGCTAACGGGAGACCCCAGTCCCAGCACAACTCCTCTGAAACTGGAACTTTCTTCCCCCAGCCTGTATGTGTGCTTGTGATTGCCTCAACCCAGGTTGCAGGACCCTGCACTGGGCCTTGTTGCACTTCATGAGGTTTGCACTGGCTCACCTCTCAAGCGTATCAAGGTCCCTCTGGAGGGCATCCCTGCCCTCCAGTGTGTCAACGGAACCACACAGCTTGGTGTTGTCAGCAAACTTGCCTAGGGTGCACTTAATCCCACTGTCTACATCACCAATAAAGATGTTGAACAGTGCTGGTCCTAATACCAGCTGTGAGGAACACCATTGCTGATCTGCACTTGGACATTGAGCTATTGACGGCAACATTATGAAGGCGATCATCCAGCCAATTCCTTATCCACTGAGTGGTGTATCCATCTGATCCATGCCTCTCCAGTTTAGAGATAAGGAAGTATTGTGGGGCAGTATAAAATGCTTTGCACAGGTCCAGGTAGATTACACCAGTTACCCTTCTTATGGTCTAGGTAGGCAAACCCCTGGCTGTGGCACAGTCCTGTAACCATCTGGTGATTTTCCAGATTTGACTGGCCCCTTCAAACCCCTTCCCTTTGAGTGGTGGCTTGTGCTCACACCAATCTTACTAACGAAAATCCTATGTGAGATGTTATTGAAGCCATCAATGCACATTATTAACATATGACAATTCTACAGTGACTATTCCTTGTATATTTGTTATTTGTGAAGGACTTACAAATAGGACATTCGCTTGTTCTGGTACTTTTTCTGGGAATCAGAATTAAGTTGAATGATGTTCACTTACCAGAGTCTCCTTCTGCCTCTGTAACAAGAGAGACAATTTTCTTTTATGGACCTTTTTGGTTCCTCACTTCTACTCTGAAATTGCACGGCAAGTTCTTGAAGTCTCCTTGGAGAGCATCCAACTTTCAAATCTAATCAGGCTCCAACAGTTTCAAAGTATTTTATGTGTTGCTGTACTTTCTAACATCTTTCACTATCCTGCTCTTTCCTTTTAGCCTGAATTTGTACCATTTCCCCTGTGATACATCCACTGTGTGATCACTACTTATGCCTTTAGGAAAACTGAGTCAGAAAAAGCATTCTGAAGTTCAGCCTCCTCAGTATCACTTGCCAGTGCTTTCCTTCTGCAGTGGGTAGCGGACCGATGTGTCCTCTGATATTTCTCTTTCCACTAATGCCTCCATAGACTGTGGTTTTTTGCTATTCTTTATTTCTTTTTCACTTGGATTTGATTTTCTTCCCTCCAGCGCATGCTGTCCTTTGATATTCATCCTTACTGACTTGACCTCATGCCCATTTTGTCTGTCCTTTCTTGTATTAGTTTACTGAAGAGCTGGAATTTATCCGACCTGGTATCCTGCTGCAATCTCCTGCTGCCTACATGCTGGTAGAGTTTCCAGTTGTATCATAATAGCATTTTCTACAAGTTTTCTGGCAATTCTCCTGAACTCTTTCTTCTTTTTAAACTATTTTTGCACAAACTATTACCTATTATCTTTTTTGGTTACTGAAGCCTGTTTCTGGAAGCCAATTGGCTTATTTCTGTTTTGTTTGGTTGTCCCGCGTTCTGAGTTGTTGCACTTAATAATCTGTCCCCTAGTAGTTAACATCAGCCTATCATCAGCTGCATAGCAATGATGCTTTAAGAGCTCTAGGAGGGAAGCAGCAACATAATAAAAGAAGCCATGAAAACAGCCATATTCATTTGAATCAAAATAAAAGCAGACATGGAAATAGCCATATTAATTTGAATTATGAAAAAGAAACCTAAGAGATTGCAAAAGGACCTGGACTGTTAACTGACCTCCCATATCTACTGTGGCCCTATGTGATGCTTTATAATGTACTTTCTCTTCTTGACATTTCACTGACACAGCAGGAGGTAAATTAAAACTTAAACTGCCTGCACAAAGATACATTCAGATAATTAGTGGTAACAACTGCAGCTTTAGTTTCTAGTAATGTTAAGAGGAAAAAAAGCATCTAGACCACCTCCAAGAGCTGGGCTTCCCAACAGCCATGCAGAATGCTTTTAGCAATCAGTCAAACTTGTCTGTGGTTTGGAATTGAAAGCAGTGGAGCAAAGTCCCTTCGTGCAGTAGTCCCCTCTCCACCCTGGCAGCAACACAAGCTGCTCGCTGATAGCAGACAACACACCAAGAGCCACTGCTCAGTGCAGGACCCGTGGTTAAGGCTGGACTCTCCTCAACAGAAGAGTGATGGAGCAGCTGCCCAGAGAGGCTATGGAAGCACTGTCCATGGAGGTCCTCAGGATTCAGGTAGACAAAGACTGACTGTGTCTTGTCCCACTTGTTCTTGAGGCTGGCCTAGATGCCTCCAGAAATCCTTTCCAACCAGGATGTCTGTGAAGCTCCTAAGCCAGTTCCCCACCCTCTCTGAGCCAGCACAAGACTGGAATTCAAGCAGAGAGAGAGGCTGGTAGCTGCCTCCCTCTGGAAACACTAGCAGCTGTTAGAGATGTGGTTGCCCTTGGGGATAATTCATGCTTCCAAAATTGGTGTGAGGAAATATCCCTGGAAATGGGATATGGTATGAGCTGCCATAGATCAGGATGTAGCAGAAAGATGGTCCCAGAAGGTGCAGGATTGTACCAGGTCCCTGAGAAACATCTTTGTGAGATCACGAACTGCTCAGGCCTCCTCCCTTGCTGTTGCAGGGCACAGAGGATGCTTGAGCCCCTGAGACAACCTCACAGACTAGCATAGCACTCCTTCAGCCCTGACTTTCTTCACATCTTTCCTGCCATTGTCCCTCTTCCCTAGAGTTGCTCTGTCCTTGGCAGACTGTGAGGTTGAGCATGTGTCCCAGGCTCTCTGAAAACAGGGCAAAGACTGGCTCTTCTCCTTTCCTTACCTCACCTCTATTATCACCATCCACAGATATTCCTCAACAATCACTGACAGTTTAGCCCTTTCCCAGCTAAACCAATTCCCATTTCAAATGGCACCACAACAATGCAGAGACAGGTTGGTACGAAGAGCTCTATCATTAACTCTCCAAATATTAAATGGCATCAAAGCACTGTAGATAAAATTATTTCAAGGACTAATTACTGTACTACCCTTCTGGCTTTAATTCTAGACCTGAAATATTGCAGCGTTAATAAAATAAGATTCATAGTACATGAGACACGTGGGACAAGATTGAATTTGTAATGATAATTTGAAATAGGATTTCACCAGCAATATTAAGATTAGCAGCTTAATAATTGGTGGAAAAGAAGAAGCAAAGTTGAGGCAACATACACAAAGCTTTCCTAAAACACACAGAAGACAGCACAGGATGCTGATCTCCCTTTTCAGAGTAAAACCTACTCCAACTACAGCACTGTGGCTCTTGCTGCAGGAGCTCAGTGACTGAATTTCACAGTGGAGAGGGATTTTAGACTTAAACTCCTCAAAAGCTGCCTACCAAAGCACTCCATGCAGCAGCAGATGCTTAAAGCCAGTGTTTGAAGGAGCTGCTTGGGTGCCAGACTGAAAACCTTACAGGAGATCTGTCCTTCTCCGTAAGGACATCCTGAGTTCAACGAAAGAGCAACAGAAATTATCACATCAACAAATTGAACTTGCAAGAACAGAGTCTTGAAAAGCCTTTAATTTAAGGAGGAACTTGAAAAGTTGCATGGGAGGAATAAGCTGGGCCTGGCCTTTATTTCCTATCCTCTACAAAAGTTCTGTGTGCCCCTGAGCCCATGGTGGTGCTGTGTCTGCTCGCAGGGTGGGATCCATTTCCATGCCCTGTCAATGTGCAGATGCAAAGAGGGATGCGGATTTAACCTTCTCCATTTAGCCAAATCAGGACACCTGACTGCTGCTTAGCAAAGAGGTGTGAGCTTTGCCCTGGCAAGCCACTCACTCAGGGTGGGCAGCTGGGGACAGTGGTACCGCAGAGATCAGCAGTGGTGGAACACAAACATGGTCATAGACACTGGCAGCCACTCATTTCTAGTTAAACTGTATTTTCTGATCTCATCCCTACACATCTGCCCATGGACTAATGAAAGACAGCAAAAAAGAGAGTGCAACCCTATTTCGTGACATCTTTACCAATGAAAGAGCATAGGAGCTTTTTGTCTATAGTGCATTACTGAAAAAAGGCAGGCTGAATTTATCACAGGTGCAGCAAAAGTACACGGCATGTCTTTACTGCTGTAAAAGGGCATTATTTTGTCACAGTGTGCTGGTGTTGGCTGAGCTGGAGTTAATTTCCTCCACAGTAGCTAGTATGGGGCTATGGTTTGGATTTGTGCTGGAAACAGTGCTGATAACACAGGGGTGTTTTAGCTAATGCTGAGCAGTGCTTACGCAGAGCCAAGGCCTTTCCTGCCCCTCACATCACCCCACTAGCGAGCAGGCTGGGGGTGCACAAGGAGCTGGGAGGGGACACAGCGGGGACAGCTGACCCCAACTGACCCCAGGGATATCCCACACCATATGGAGACATGCTCAGCATGTAAAGGGGAAGAAGAAGGAAGGGGGGACACTGGGAGTGATGGTGCTTGTCCTCCCAAGTAACTGCTACGTGTGATGGAGCCCTGCTGTCCTGGAGATGACTGAACACCTGCCTGACCATGGGAAGTGGTGAATGAATTCCTTGATTTGCTTTGCTTGTGCAGCTCTTGCTTTACCTGTTAAACTGCTGTTATCTCAGCCCACGAGTTTTCTCACTTTTACTCTCTAGTTCCGTCCCCCAGCCCACCGGGGGAATACGGGGTTTAGTTGCCAGCTGGAGTTAAACCACGACAGAGGGAAAACAAGCATTTGAAGAAATCTCCCAACCTAATGTACTTTGTCAACCTACAGCAAAACAATACTGCAGTACTGCAGTTCAGTTGGTGATACCATACCGGCTTTTAGGAGAGAAAAGGAAAGAAACCTCTGAAAACAACTGTTAAGAACTTATGGAAGAAAGTTGATAAGAAGCTGTGTTACATCTGTATCTGGTACCAGTGAGTCTGGTAAATTTAGGGAGGAGGGAGAATATTTCATATTTCTGCTTTGATATTTTCTAAAAGTGACTCTAACGAAATTACAGCCTTGCTGAGATGCATCCACCACCTTTCAGCTGTGGCTTTTCAAACTACACTACGTGAGAGACACTCAGCTTAATTTATGCAAAACACCCAATGTGGAGCTGTATTTTGGTACACTGAAGTTAGAAAATGACCTTACCTAAAACACCATAATTTTGTATTAGTTTTCTAATTATTATGGGTGCTAAGTAAGAGCCTATTCCATGCAGCTGGAAGACAAGGAACACCAAAAAGCCTGCTCCATTTATGAGAAGCAGGAGGAAAAAGTGGATGAGGCCTAGCTGGGGTTTGAGGGGGTTGCTCATGCTCAGTACATATTTGCAGCCCATCAGTTCTGTGATTGAACAAGGAGCTTTGTGTCTGCAGCCAGCAAAAGCTTGGCAGTGGGTACGTGATAGGCCACCACCTCCTGCAGATGCCCAAACACATCCCTTGTGCTGGCGAATGGGTGGAAAGCCCACAGGTAAGCACAGTGGGCTGCTGGGGCTTGGCATTCACAACAAAGCCCTTGTGAAGGATGAGACTGTGATTTCATTTGTAAGCCTAATCAGATAATAAAATAAAATCAGAGAATCAGCATAATTAATTCAAATCTATGTCTGGCAAACAGGTTCTCCATATGAGCCGTCTTTCAAGCCAGCATAAATTAAAGGTTAAGCTTGCCTGCCCTGTTGTAATCAAAGCAATCCATGGGCAGCCTAACCTTAATTACAGCTCCTGGGGACTATTTAGGTGCTACTTGGAGCTACTACTCAACTGCTTTCTGCAGAGGACTGTTGATCGATGAGAAACTGAACATGAGCCGGCAGTGTGCACTCGCAGCCCAGAAAGCCAACTGTATCCTGGGCTGCATCAAAGGGAGTGTGACCAGCAGGTCGAGGGAGGTGATCCTGCCCCTCTCCTCTGCTCTTGTGAGACCTCACTTGGAGCATTGTGTGCAGTTCTGGTGTCCTCAACATCAAAAGGACATGGAACTGTTGGAACAAGTCCAGAGGAGGGCCATGAGGATGATGAGGGGACTGGAGCACCTCCCATATGAAGATAGGCTGAGAAAGTTGGGGCTGTTCAGCCTGGGGAAGAGAACGCTGCATGGAGACCTCATAGCAGCCTTCCAGTATCTGAAGGGAGCCTATAGGGATGCTGGGGAGGGACTCTTCATTAGGGACTGTAGTGAGAGGACGAGGGGTAGCGGGTTCAAGCTTAAACAGGGGAAGTTTAGATTGGATATGAGGAAGAAATTCTTTACTGTAAGGGTGGTGAGGCACTGGAATGGGTTGCCCAGGGAAGTTGTGAATGCTCCATCCCTGTCAGTGTTCAAGGCCAGGTTGGACAGAGCCTTGGGTGACACGGTCTAATGTGAGGCGTCCCTGCTCATGGCAGGAAGTTGGAACTTGGTGATCTTAAGGTGCTTTCCAATCCTAACTATTCTATGATTCTATGATTCTACTCTGGATGCTGCTCGGCTTCATAAAGAAAGCTATTAAATCTGTCAGTCACAGATCATGAAAGTTCATAAGTGCAGAAAGAATTGATTGATACCGGCTTGACCCTAACCAGAGCATAAGGAGGATTAAATAAAAAGCAATGTAAATAGCCGTCTTTGATCTGTAAAGCATTTTAGATTTATTCTGCCTGAAAGCTGCTACATAAATGCAAGTGATTATTCTTGATTTGGTTGAATGAAAAGGAAGAATGCTTGAAAATGAGGCACTAAAAATATTGCATTTCAGATGTGGAGGTTAAATAGCAAGAGTAAGGCTTCCTTCCCTCTCCTTGCCCTTATTTCCAGACTCAGGGACAGCAAGTGGCCTACTGCATAATTGCAGGGGCTACCCTGGGGGTATGAGGACTGCCCTCCTCCTCACAGCCTAAGCTTCATGCTGGATCACTTAGACACCTAAACAAAGTCAGTCATCTCTCATGAGCTAGTGAGTGAAGCTCTGCCTTTACCACTGAGTAAGATGGCAGAGCAGCTCAGCCCGTCTGTTTATTGGCTGTTCAGCCACCTCTGCACGGGGCTGCTGGCCCCCAGCCAGGATGAAGGAGAGACCCAGACAATCACGTTAAGATGCCTAAATTGTAGGTGTCTAAACTTGTCGAGATGAGCCCTGCGCTATGTGTCAAGCTCCTGCAAGGCAGTACAGAAGTCCCCTGTTGGGGATAAGAGTGGGGCTGGCCCTACAGTGGTGGGACAAGAGAGCTATTGTAGCCCTTGCCCATGCCCAGTCCTGTGCAGCTGAATGGGGACTTTTTTCCCCAGGCCTTTCAAAGGCTGTTCAAACAAAAACCCAAGACTGTTGTGTTCTTGCTGGAGGGAAACATTTCCATAGGAGCGAGGGCTGTAGCACACAATGGGGGGCTGCAGGATCTGCCCCTCTGTTCAATCTGAAGTCAATTGTTAATGGAAAATAGGAATCTGTTAATGTACGTGACACGCAGTATGTATGAAGAGCTGTAAACACACAGGATGGAGAATGGTTAATGTTTGTGATTCTTTAAGAAGTTGATTGCCTGGTGCTCCTGTTTGACATTTCTGTGGTTTTGCACAGCCCTCCAAAGGGAGCAGTTGTTTATTCCCTGTGCTTCAAGGAAAGGAGAGGAACATTTTTCTGATACTTGCTGCTCACTGGGTTTCCTCACGAATTTCAGACACTCAGTAATTTCAGGTTAATAGGAAGCGATAACTCAGAGCCCAAGTCATTCCTCTTGCAAATGCTAATGTTAATCTATAAATAAAACATGCATTATAAAGAAACAACTCCTGCTTGGTGGGGGGTAGCAGCCACTCTGCTCTTAAATCTTTAAAGCTGGAATGTGGTGCAGCATGAAACCCTTCAGGGTGACCAGCACAGGAAGCATGCTATGTATCAGCTGTCCCCATGCCAGCTGGGAAGAGGGCTCCACCATCCCATGTCCATGTGCCATCAAGGGACAGGGAGAGACACCACCCCTCCTCACTGGTTTTCTGGTTATCCACTGTCCCCATGGTACCTGGAAGCAGCTGGTTAACCGTGGAGGGTGGCTTCCTGTGAACACGGGGCAGCCAGGCTGTTGCAGACCACCCCAGGATCTGAGCCCAGAGCCAGGAGAGCAGCTCACAGCATTTGCTGAACACCCTGACCTGCTGCCTGGACAGGACGGGGTACCACTGTTGTGGTTGTTTACCACAGCCAGCAGCTGAGCACTGACTGGTTCCAGCCCCATGGGCACAATTGTGTGTCCCCAGCCAATGATGTCCACTGCCCAGCTGCCAAGGTGGGCAGACAGTGCAGGGGGAGATATCAAAGCTGTTTTCCTCCACCTCCCTGCTGACTTATTGCATTGCCGGTCTGTGGCTGGCTGTCCTGGTGGAGAAGGAGGGTGCTGGCAGTGGGTGAAGACAGGGATGCTGCCATCAGGAGAGAGGAACTGGGGTTTTCAGACACATTTTTCCAGTGCCAAGTAGCAGAGCAGTTCATACACCCAGCCACCAACTTGCAAAGTGGCTCATGGTTGGCATTTTACCTCTTCAGGCTGCCTTTAAAAGATGTATGAAAAGTAAGAAAATGTAAGCAGCAAAATGCAAGGCACATGATATATTGATGAGAACTAGTTCTGAGAAAGAGCAAAGCGATAAATGTTTAAAGAATACATGGGCATTACTAAATGAAGCTTTCTTCCTTTTTTTTTTTTTACCACAAAACAGAAATTTGCATTACTGCCTTTTCCCTCCTGGCCAATGAAATGCTGAGGGGTGAAATAAGCAGTTTCAGCTCCAAAAACAGACCCTAGGTAGCATGCACTGCTATTGAGGAGAAAATAGCATCCTAGAGCTTTAGCTGCTCAGGCCATGAGTCACCCTTATATAAGTGTTGTCGCTGGTACAGAGAGGCAAAGAGCTGACTTTGGACCTGAGCATTACACCGCAGGTAGGTATTGTCGCATTAATAAAATATTTGGAGCTATTCTGACACATGGCCTTGCAGAGACTCTGGGAAAGTTATGTGTGATGAGTATTGAAACAGCCCCTTGGGAGCAGTTTCCCTGTGGGAGGCAAAAGAAGTTGCAGAGCATGCACAGTGTTGAAGAGGTGTGCTGTGGAGCTTTCCCACTCAAAAGGTTTTCTTGTCCCAAGGCTTCCCTTTATAGGCTTCAAGAAACTGCTCACAGAGGGGAATGGCTGCCAGTCAGGGGGATGAAGAGGGACACGGAAAACTTTCTGGTGAAGCAGCAATCAAGCATCCAAAGGGAAATTATTGTCTTCATGCAAGACTGCTCTTCTCCTTGCTCATTTTATTGCTTTATGGAAACCTCTGTCAGGCAATAATCTTTGATTTTCATGTTTTCACTGCTGCAGACGGAAAGCAGAGCTTCATGACACTGAGACCGACTCCCTGTTCTCATAATCTTTTTGCTTAATGTTTAAGCTGCTTGGGGCAGGGATTGCCTTTCCACTGTGTCTGCAGAGTGCCTGCCCCAGCAGGAACCCATTCTGTGCCTCCGCTTCCAGGAGCTATCATAATGAAAATAATTAATCATCATAATAAAATGTTTCTTTCTCTCTTGCTCTGTAGGTTCACTATTGACCTACCTGAAAGTGCAGCAAAAGAACAGCAGCCAGGGACAAGGTAAGCCAAACAGGGTTGACACCTGACTGCTGTTGTGCAACCAAGCAGTGATTGAGGGGGTTTATTTTAGGAGTCACATTGCATCCTTTGTGGGACATCATTAAGATCTCACTTTGAAAAGAAAATCATCACCTCTTGCCTCACTGGCTAGCAAGAGGGACCTTTGATACCAAGACCCATTACCTAAATGAACAGAATTGAATAATAACATGAGTTCAATCTTAGCCCCTAATCTGTATTAATTAACTTGAGACTCGTTTGGAGACCTGGTTTCCAAAATCATCTGGGCAACACCTCTATGATAGAGGCGTCATATGTGGGCCAACATCTGGAGCTTAGCTCCTGTAGTGATGTTTCTAAAGCAATTTATGTTGCTTGTCTGCTCATGCTATGGAAATGCTTCCCTTCATGACACAGCTCCTCCTCACCCACCACTGCCTCAGTGGTGCTGTCAGTCACCTGCAGTAAGTCACAGGAGGGCATCAGAAAATGAGCAATAAAGCAAATGCTCTCTGGTGCCCACAGAGGCTGGGCATGGTGATGAACATCTGGAGGAGCCGTAGCCTGGTGCATCTAGGTTATGAAACACACTCTGACATGGCTAACTCATCTGTGTGATGCTGAAGCAGCCTCCATTCCATATCCCCACCTGAGGATACTTGTCCTGCAGTGATTTCATCACCTCTTGCTGTGGTGTGGAGGTACAGCCCAGGTAAGCCCTGGGGTCAGAAAGCCCCAGGGAGATGCAGAGTGTTGCAGGCAGTGTAGAGCCGGAAGCCACCCAGGGTCTTGGTGCACTCAACTGAGCCCTGTTACTGAACAATCCCATATGAATTTCACATCAAGCAAAGGTATACCCAGGCGAATCTCTGCTCAGCACTTTCACTGTCACTGGCATGTTTTGTTCTATAATTGAAGGAAGGCAACACTCAGCCCATTTTTCTTTCATACTTTGCAACTTTAGAGCATGCATGTCCTGCATCAGCTGCTGCTCTCCACCATGGCAGCAGCGTTCTTCTGAGATGGGAACAGTGACTTTTCCACTGTAGGGAGAGACATACAAGTGTAGATACAGCACCCACTCTGACACTGATTCTTACTTACTAATCTAAAAATAAACCTGACCATATAGACCCTCAGTTCCTCTTTGCAACGTGGGAGATGTGCTCTCACAATAGCTTCAACTACGTGTCTCATGGAGTCCCACAGGAATTCTGCCTAGGCTAGCACTATTCAGTATCTTTATTAACAACCTGGAAAATGGAAACCAATACCTGAAACATTCTATGTGTTCCTAGGGAAGTCTGTAGTTAGCCCAAGTCTGGTGGGCAGAGGTGACTTGTACAGTTTGCCACACTTTCTGACAGCCTGAATTCACTTCATAGGCTGCCACCATTTATGCTCAGCTGAATTCCAAGTTCAGTGCTTTTTAAAGGCCACTGGCTAATTACAAATTTGTTTCCAAAAATAGCTAAAAAAAAAAAAAAAAGAAAAAGGGTGTATTAATGAGAGCTTAAAGAAGTTCAGTTTAAAAATTATGTGATGTAAGCTTAAGGGAGAACATGCTCTTCATCTACATAGACTTAAAGACTCTCTTGTCAGCTCCTTGATATTGCCCTTAAGCAAAACCTATCAGAGCACCTACTGGAAGTGATGGGAGGAAAATCACAGAGCATCTATCTGCCCATGGCTGTCATCTTCGGAGTGAGAGAAGATTGGCTTTGGTCAGATCCCTGGAAGCACGGGCAGCTGCTCCCAGGATTAGGCCTGTAAACAGAGGGTGTTGGACACAAGAAGAATTTTCCCCAGCTCAACAAAAACAATGAGCAGAGAGAAAGGTCCAAGGACCAGTGACATCCCTTGAGCAAAGTGATCATTAGCCTCTCACCTCTACATTTTTCTTGGCTTCATCATCAAAAATTTCTTCTGAAAGCATTACCATGGCCTCAGGCAAGACATCACATGTAAATCTTTAGGTGAAAATAATTGGCCACTGGAAGCACTACCTAGGAACACAGTAACATCCCTGTCTGCCCTGTCTGCAGAGATCTATTAATCAAAAGTGAGCATCTGTCTAGATGATATCTTCTAGTGCAATGAAGGACACAGTGTGGGTGCAGGAACACTTTGCTGAAACCCTATGGCTGCGTGTGAAGAGAAGGATGTGATTTCCCTGGGACCAAGTGCTAAAAATTGAGCAGAGCAACATGGATAGTGCTTGAGGGAAATAACGGAACTCGGTGTCCAATCAGATCACTGTGTGTCACTTCTTCTATCTGCTATTCCAGAATCAGGTCAGCCTCCAGATAAAAAGCAAGCAATGAAGTCCCCTAAACTGCTCAGTCCAGTGACAGAGCAGCCTCCAGATAAAAAGTGAGCAATGAAGTCCTCTGAACTGCTCAGTCCAGCAACAGAGCAGCTGAGACAACTGGGAGTTTTCAAGGCTTCCAAGAGGCTCAGGAGAGAAGCTCCACAGATTAAAATCCTTGTGTGTGCAATAACTGCATTCTCAAAGCCATTTCAATGAGAAGAACTGACGTCAGAGGACAGACTTCAAAAGTTATTTAAGCATCTGAAGAGGCAGTGAGACTCTCCATGTTACTTTTTTAAAACCCTATTTTGGTTCCTGCACTCCCACAGTTTCCCCAGTACAGCTGCTCATGGAGAGCCAAAGCAAGCAAGCCACCAGACGTGGCTGAGCCTGATGCTAAGGGATGCACAGTTTGAGCCATCTTACCATATGGACTAAATAGAACTGAAAGTAGTTTGGGTATTACAGATCAGAAAGCTACTGTCAGAAACGGACTTGACTTGAATCACCACAGGAGGAAAGTTGTGATTCCCAAACACAAGGGATAGAAGGCAGCAGCAGTGCTGATGTGCATCTAAGGAAAAACAGAACTGAGGGTGAACACACAGCTAGGTCCAGGAGCCATAAACAAGACAACAGTCATAATAAGACCCAAATGTATTCAGCACAAGGGGCAAATTCTTCTATATGCAATCAAAGCAATTCACTTTATGAAAGGGTGGCACTCTTACCATTAAAAAAAATAAAAGCACAAAGATAACAGCAGGACAAAGCTCTCATGAGAAACATTATCTCAATAAGCTTGCAAAGCAATGTTCACCATGAGATTAGTTTGTGACACAGGAAATAAATGGACTAATATTGTGTTTCAAAACAGATTCTGGAAATGAGGACAATGTAATCATAGCAAACACATATAAAAACAATTAGTGACAGCCTAATGCTAAGGCAGAGAATTCAGCTTGCTTTATACAGTGGGCATATCAGAAGCTGATCTACCAAAAAGATATGTAGGTATAAGAGCCATTACTTTTGTGTGGAATTTTAAATAGCAGGAGAATTCTTCTGTGCTCTGAGGTTGAGAAGAGCCTACAGATGATACACAAATGGGTACATCTACTGAGTAGAAGGCAAAAGACATTCTTACAAAATGAATTAAGGTACTTAATGAGCTGAGATACATTAGGGATATAGAACATCGCATTGATATTAATTCCATGAAAATACACATCATGTGAAATCCCATAGCACTGAGAAACAGAACGAAAAGCATGGCTGGATGGGAAAGTTAGTTGTTACTGAGCAACTTCTGCTAAATGATATGCTCACCAAAATAAATCCAAATACATTCCTATGTAGGAGGTTTAAATGTGAGCACAGCCCCAGAAGGACAACCATGCCTGGTTAAAAAAGGTAATTTTGACCCTAAGGCAAAGGTTATGCGAAGTGGAACATCCTCAGTTCCCTGCTCAGAAGGCAGATGTCTGGTATTGCCCCAGCACTCAGCCCAGCTGCTGCAGTCCCCGTCTGTGAGGTCCTAGAGGAAAGTGGGATGCAGTAGCTCATCTGTTAATTTATGTACTGCAAAAACTGTTGGCATATTTCAGGAAAGCACTTTCAGCCTAGAAGAATGACTCCACATAGGTGACCAAAAAAGAAAATAGGAAAATACACATACATATATTTTTTCAGTAACAACGTTTCACATGACGTAATTCAGGGCTACACACAGAGCAAAGAAATGGAAGTGTATTTCACAGGCTCACCTTGGTCTGTAGGTTTGTTAGAAGAAATCACAGTTCTTAACAAGACTGAGAATTAAGGTTTCAAAAATAAAAAGTTCATTAAGTACTGGAAACAGAAAAATGTGGCATCTTTGAGGCAGTGCCAAGCAGCCTTACTCCCAAAGATGCTCTTTGGTTCCGCTTCAAGTTAGTGACCTGAAGGTGATCCGTTATGAGGAGTATTTTTATGCGTTGCTGATACTGATTGAAATTGTGTCAACTAATAATTAGGTCACCTAACATCACAGTGGTCCCTGCTGTCCCTAATTTTATAGTATTATTGCACCCAGTTCTCAAATTCATTAAATCCCTCTTCACTTGACAATGTCTGGAAGTGGTGGGAAGCGGTGGTGCTTCAGCACTTGAAGCACAGTGATACTTGTAACTGAGCAGCACACAATAAATCACTGTGGATAGCACTCCAGGACAAGGAATATGTCGAGCTATCCACAGTTTGAGTGTGGCTTATCTCTTAGACGTGTCCAGGCTTCACAATGGATTGCCAAACAGGTTTGCAGAAAAATTAATGCAACGCTTAGCTTGATTTAAAGAGAAGTCCATGTGATGAATCACTGTTTTTCATCATTCTGACTCATGTCTTGTGTTAGGGTCCAGAGAGAAAAGCTACTCTGGGCTTTGTGTCATGTCAATAGAACAGGACCTCATATTGTAAAAAGTACATTCACTTGTGCCTGATGATTCTGGGCTCCGCTCTGAGCTTGCAGAGCAAGCAACAGAGTCACTCACTGTGGTCCACTTCACCTCCCTTGCCTGTAACACTGATATTGGCCTCCCATTGTAAAGTTTTTTCAATGCATTAATGAACAAACTCCATACAAGTTCATCGCAGATCCCTTCAACTGCATTACCTGTGATTCTTCTTCAGCAGCTTTTTGATACCTTTTGTTTTCACCATAGCCACACCATCTTGTTCAGTCTTTGAATCTTATTTTTCTCTCTTTTCATTAGAACAGTGCATTTAGGCTGTTCTCACTTGTGCATGATGAAATATTTTGCTAGACAAACTGTATAATAAAGCAATTCTGAATGGTGCCCTGTAGTAGGAGATTAGTGCTGCGATATCCCTTATTAAATTTAATATCTATACAAACATTTTCCATCAGGATGTTTGAATTAAAATGTGTGAATTACTGTTCAGGAAAAGAAAACATTTCTCGTTTGAAGAAATTGCCAAAAAATCGTCCTACTATTTTCGTACTGTAGGAAGTCTTCTCATTTTGACATTATTTTCATTCCAAATTAGAATGAGGAATTAAAGCATCGAATGATCATGGGCTGAATTTTTTTATGTCAACCAGGACAAAATGTTTTCAATTATAGAATCATAGAACCACAGAATGGTTTGTGTTGGAAAGAACCTTAAGGTCATCTAGTTCCAACCTCCTGCCATGGGCAGGGACACCAGGCATTGATCTCTGGCTTTCCAAGTGGGCGTCATATTAGATCAATCATATTTTGGGATCTCTTCTTACTGTTTTCTGGCACTAGCATGCCATGGGTTTACCTCTCTCAAGTCCTATTTTAAGATTTTCCCAGTTGCCGGTACACCGCAGTGGAAGAGGAATGAATGAAGAATATTTCAGGTTAACCAACCAAGGGATTTTCATGTGGAAAATCTGAGTTTCTATGGAACACCCTTGTGACCCATCCTCTATTGGAACATGCTTTTTACATTTTCTGCTTGTTTAAGAGTTTTTATCTGTTAGCTGTAACTCTTGATCACAACACAAGCATCCTGTCAAGAGCAGCCAAAGCTCCATGCAGCAGCCCCTCATCTCCAGCATCTGTGCCAGCCTGCCCTGCCCCTCACCCCCAAGAGAGGCTTTTTTCATACTTGGTTATCTCCACTCTTTGACATTTCAGTCCCTTCCTCAACTACTTTCCTATCACGTTAATTAACAGTTAAGGCATTAGCACTGCCTACATTATCATGAAAGCCCTCAGGGCTGGAAGCAATTAGCTCAATGCAGTACTACTACAAATACCACAAAGTGAAGGCAGAGGCAGACCAGCTCCAAGACAGGAAATAATAATAATAATAATGCAAAGCAAGTTCCACCGTTCCTCCTTTCCTATGGTGTTTACTAATTGCCTTTATGTGCACTTTTTCTTTTCTTCCAAATAATGATCTTCCTGAGGGAACACAAGTGATTTAAGTTTCATATTCTGCTTCAATTCATATTCAGTTCATATTTTTATATCCTGCTTCATATTCATATTTGCAAGAACAAGAACTTCAAGTCAGCCTCCTCAGCTTTTCCTTCTGAGGTCTGGCAAACAAATGATTTTATTTCCAGAAGTGCTGAGCACCCAGTGCTCCAGCTGAAGTCAGCAGAAGATATGAGATACTTTACAGTTCTGAAAACCACATCATTTATTTACTGACATCTTAAAGTTTTAAGAGACAATGTTGATTTCCTGTTTTGTCTTGACCTTAAATGATAGAGCTGCAAAACTCTTTGGAGTTGGTTCTCTCAGCAGTTTTCCTCAATAGTTCTTAAAAGTTCCCTAATGTTTAAGCACGAAAACAACCTTGCTGAATTTGCTGCTCAATGCCCTTTCTTAAAATGCCCTTGCCACCAACTCACTTGCTACACCTGGCTGAGGCCTGGTGTGATGCTCTAATCTGTTTCACCTGAGGGGGTACCCTTACCTTGGAGGCCTAAAGGATTTCTTTAAACTGTGAGCAGCTTCCTTGTGCTTAAAAATCCATAGGGAAACACGTAGATTTCCTGTAAGTTTTAGATTCTCAAAGGGTCATATTCATCATTCACCCTTCCATGGTAGGCAACTAATATCTTAGAATTACAGAATCATAGAACCAGCTAGTTTGGAAAAGACCTTTAAGATCATCAAGTCCAACCTTTACCCCAGGACTGCTCTTCTCTGGACCTGCTCCAGCAACTCAATATCTTTCTTGTAGTGAAAAACTTACTAAGCTGCACATTGGTACAAAAAAATGCAGGGTTTTTTTTTCCTACAGGAAAAAATACCTGTTGTGACTTCTTGATTCTGGTTTGCATTTATGTGGCACATGTAGAACTCTCAGCAAGGTCTGTCTCTTGGGTCCTCATCCTCCCTCTGTGTCTGAGGCTCTTTCCTTCTGCCCCTGCTTTCCTGGACCATCACCAGCTTCATCCCCAGCTCCCTTCCTGTCTGCTTTGCAAAGGCTAGGACAGCAGCACTGGCACAGTGTGGGCAAAGGGCATAGAAGTGTTGTGGGCGGACCAGACTGCACAACCCTGTCCATCTGTCCTCTTGTGCAAGCCAGCTATGGGTGTCAGCACAGGTCAGCATCTCAGCTCCAGCCTCATTAATGAGCAAATTTCTCTTCCCTAGGGTTCACATCCTACATAGGAATGCCCTGTGGCTGCAGGCTTTGCCTCACAAAGTGCTTTGGCACCTGGCTTTTCATTAGAATAAGAAACTGCCTTGTTTGACTCTGCCAGTGAAGACATTTTCTTCCACTGGGAACATGAGAGCCGGGAAGGGGAGAGCTGCTCTTCTTGTCACACAGAGAAATCAAGCATTGCGCAGCTGACTCATGGCAGCGGTGCCTGCTCCTCAGTGAGATGCAGCAGCAGAGGCATGGAAAGGAGACTGCCGAGGAAGGGAGGTGCACTGAGCGACATCCCGAAACTGGGAAAACTGTTTTGTCAACGATGATAAAAAACTGGATTCCAGCAAAAGCTCAGTTGTACTGTGTATAATCTTATCTTGGGGAATAAAAGGTAGGGGTGGACCAAACTTCCAGATCTCATTTAAAGCATGAATACATTTTCTAGACGTCTGTTACACTGGAGTCTCCTTATACATGAACTTCATGTTTTCGTTCCTCTGTTGTTTCTGAAGTCTAGATACATAGAATCATAGACTCATAGAATAGTTAGGGTTAGAAATGACCTGAAGATCATCTAGTTCCAACCCCCCTGCCATGGGCAGGGACACCTCCCACTAAACCATGCCACCCAAGGCTCTGTCCAACCTGGCCTTGAACACTGACAGGGATGGAGCATTTGGAACTTCCCTGGGCAACCCATTCCAGTGCCTCTCCATCCTTACAGTAAAGAACTTCTTCCTCATATCCAATCTAAACTTCCCCTGTTTAAGTCTGAACCCATTACCCCTTGTCCTGTCACTACAGTCCCTAATGAAGAGTCTCTCCCCAGCATCCTTATAGGCCCCCTTCAGATACTGGAAGGCTCATGTCCAGCAACAAGGGATAAAATGCAGTTAAATCCATGCTTGTGAATTATGTCAGCATTTGACAGCAAAATAAGACAAAACTGGAGGTTTTTTATATTCACCACTGCTGCAATCCCAACCCTTTCCATTACCACAAATCTCTTTTTCTTTGCACTGCTGCCACCACCTTGTCCAGAGAAAAATGAGATAACAGGAAAACTGAGGAACCTGAGTGATAGAAAAGAAAAGAAGGCTCAAGTACTCACAACATCCTGCAGTTTCCCTCCAAAGCCCTCCACTATCTCAGCCAGCAGTAACACAAATGTTTTAAGCAGAGTGGGCAACGAGATACAAATGAATACAAATGAATACTTATATTTGAATAATGAACAAGATACAGATGAATGCTCCAGCACAGTGGAACTGAGAAAAGGGGACAAAAAGTCCATAGTAGCTCTCCAAGACTCCCCAGAGCTCCAGTAAACCATGATCAAGGTGCTCCATGCCCCAATTCAGTGTGATGCGGCATCACACCATACGGACTAGCGAACAATATCGCATTAGCATCTCTGTGACAGCAGCCACTAGTAACAAAGAAATCTGTATAGCCTCTAAACAACCACTGATTATATAGCCAGATCATGAATCAGGTGTACCTAACTCTTTCTAAAACACAAAATGGGATAGAAGAGCTTACCAGGAAGGGGTTTGCTCTCTGAGTCTTTCCATAGGGATTGTTGGAACTATGTTTGTCGATATTTCCTAGCTCCCACTGAGACCACCAGCTGCATTTACTCTTTACAGGAGGTGTTTTTCAGAAATAGCTTGTTATTTTAATCCACAATGCCACTTGCTGATCCTTACTTCAAACTCAGAGCATGCTAGCTTAAGGAAAGTTCTCAACTGCCTTGGATGCTAGTGCTGACCTTTGGGTGACAGTGCTGCCTTCCCCATCTCATAGCTGTCTAAATGCCTCCTTGTCCTGCATATCCCATGGTCATTTTCTGATTCCTAACCTGCTTAAATGACAGGCCATGATGGCCTCAAAATCCCTGCCACCATAGGAGGTTAGAGGGCTATAGGTGATTACAAGAGCCATATGCACATCCTTAGGGAAACACATGCATGAGGAGCAGATGGGAAGGTCAGACTCCTGGTCACAGTCACACAGCTGGGCTGGACCAGTGAGGCTTTCCCCAAGGGAACTGCAGGGACAGAAGGAATACAGCACCCTGGAAGTGGCCGAGCTACCCTCAGAGCTGTCAGCTGAGCATCAGTGCTTGAAGCAACACCTACCCCTGCTCACCTGGCTATCACAGCATACAAAAGCAGTTTGGATCCGATTCACTAGCTCTTGCTCTCTTGCCTTCAGTCACTCCTGTTCCTAGTTTATAGAAACAACCCCATCAGCTTATTTTTCCTCACAGCTAAGTTTCCTGAAAGCCTGATGGGTGTAATAAGCATGAGAGAATATTTATCTGGTGCTGGAATCACAGCTTATGTGCTGGTGGCTCTTCTCATACATTGCAAATTGCTTATTTGGAACAACTTTTGGGGTCTGGTGTTATTGCAGGCACACTGAGGATTTAAATCCAGCCCTTTGAAGGTCTAGAATGCTTATGGGTTTATTTAGTGTAATAGGACTTGTTAATATTAAAAACTTCAGTGCATACCTAAAGAGAAAAGGATCTAAGAAATTATCTTTCTTTTCTGGCTTTCACCTTGGATCTATCTCCAATTATTCCCTAGTGCATTATTAATATACTGATTGTTGTTATCCTCACCATTACTATTAGTGGTCAAGAGCCCTCTGCATAGTGTGGAATTTAACTACTGTAGGACCTGCAGATTGGGGGAAAAAAAAAGGTATTTTTTTCTGATGCTTCAGAAAGGCAGAGGGAATGCCAGCATTACGTCCCTCCTGCAAACCTGCAGGCTGGTTTCAGTCTTTCACAGGTACCACAGGCATTCAGCATCCCATGGGATACACCTTCAATCAGGAATTACCTATCTATGGCAGCCTTTGCCCCATGAATGTGGGTCATGAGACCTAAGGGGGATGGAGAGGAGTCAGAGACAGAGCCCAGGGAGGATCCCAGGATGTTATACTGCAGGTCAGTGAGAAAAGGAGTAGTAATAACATACGGAAAAATGCACTATCTCACTGATTTGCATCACCCAGTCCTTAATAGGTGCAAGAGCTCAGATGTGAGAAAGTGGAGAAATGTGCAGGCAGCTTTGGATGCCTTCCTACAGCAGTTGCGCTGCTGCTGAGCGCAGGAGGTACCTGAAGGCATGGAATAATTGCACCATGGATTTATGTTCCAGTTTAGTTGTCCAGAGCACTAGATTGTAATCCTCTAGTTACCGAAGAATAATTAAACAAAGTAATACAGCCCATCTTTACTAATATTTAATAGCATAAATACTTCCTCAGTGTAGTAACCCTCTGCTTTATTAAAGCACTCATTCTTTTTCCATTAGATCATTTGTATATTTTTATGTGTTTTTCATTTTTTCAGCAATTTTACCCTCTTTAAAAACATACCCGATTTGTTCAGCAAATGAATTGTTCTGTATTTGTTGCTGATTATTGTTTTGCTTACAATAAATCCAGGGTCTCCCCCGGCAATATTATCCAAGCAAATTTCTCACTGACAGAAAAAGAGAATCTGGAAGGTCTGATGCAGTCTTGAAACAAAAAGAAAATACAAAGTTAATTTCAACAAAATTATAGCTGTTTCACCACCTACCTTAAGTGGGTGTTTCCCAGTGATGGCACTGGGCAGCATGGTACAATGCAGGCCACTGCCCTGACAAACACAATGTGCCCAGTGATTTCAGTACAGGGACTGCAGACCAGAAGTCAAGCAGACCTCACAACTGGTTTTTGCCAGTCATTAATGTCTTCCTTTGGTGCACAAAGCTTTTCCCTGCAAAGGAAAATGAGGAGCCAGCTGAACACAGATTCATGTATATAAATCATGGTGCAGGTTATTGTGCTTCTACTCCCCTGTGCCTTTGTCACCATAACAGAGGATGGACTATTTTATGTGCACCGTGGTTTAAGCTTCTCACGCAGTTTGCTCACTCACTCCCACCTCTTTCTTCCCCCCAGCTCCCCGGGGGATGGGGAGGAGAATCGAAAGAATGTAACTCCCACAGGTTGAGATGAGAACAGTCCCGTAACTAAGGTATAACACAAACCACTGCTGCTACCACCAATAATAATAATGACAAGGGAAATACAAGGGAAGAGAATACAACCGCTCACCACCTGATACCCAGCCCCACCCAGCAGCAAACCCCCCTCTTCCGGGCCCCTGTCCTCCGTTTTTACATCCTGGGCATGACTTGCTGTGGTATGGAATGCCTCTTTGGCTAGTATGGGTCAGGTGTCCTGTCTCTGCTTCCTCCCGGCTTCCCCTCCTCCCTGGCACAGCATGGGACTCAGAAAGTCCTTGATCAGACTAAACATTTGAGCAGTAACTAAACACATAGGTGTTATCAGTGCTGTTCCCAGGCTGAAAGTCAAAAACACAGCGCTGCACCAGCTACCAAGAAGGAGAAAAGCGGCTGCTACTGCTGAACCCAGGACAATGTGTTGCTATTATGGATTCTACACTGTAAAACTTCTTCAAAAGCCTCTGTGACAAACTCCTCCAGTGTCCCAGGGAGCAAACAAAACCACTTGTGAGCAGAAGCCTAAAAGGTCTAACCCAGAGGGGTCTTCAAAGCATTTCACACCCGCCTGACAAACGACCTGACATTAAATTGCCAATTACAGCAGTGACTGTGTCCTGTAGGGAAATCTCCAACTCAGCCTCAGTCTCTGGTGCAAACCCCATGCATTCTGCATCCTAAGCTGCTGATTTTTGTCCCTGAGGGGAAGCTTCTATGGGAACCTCTCAAGAATGGGCTTTTTCACAATTTCGCAAAACACCCTTTCATTATAGGATTTGAGATGTTGTGTGTGCACCCTGGTTACCAACACTTGTAAGCTGTGACACATTCCAACAAGGCATACTGCTTATTCAGACCAATGAGTCTGATACATAACTAAGATATGGCTTACAGGGAGCTCAGGAGCAAGTGTTATACCAAGGCAAGGTGCAGCACCAACACTGGCAGGAGAGGCGAACAAAAACACATTGAACCCTACGGCTTTAACTCCTCAGTGTCTAACCCAAACTTAGACCTATCTCCCTGTTTTGCCTCAAAGTAGCATATAGAATAGGCAGAAGATGATATAAAGACCCCCCCCCCCCCTTGTATAAGTTTGCATGAATGGGCTCTATATGTACCTGTGAACATTCATGGAGAAAAAGGAACTAGAAAACAAGAGAAGAGAAGACAAGGAGAAGAAATCTGTGGAGGTTTCCTAAGAACCTGGCTCTGGAGACTGGCAGACCCATTGAATCTACAATACCAGTGAATTGAGGATACTCAGTGCCACCACGTCACCACCAGCACATGCTGGCATCCCCAGTGGGCTGTGTCCCTTGGTCTGCACCCAGGAGGCTGGTGGATGCTTAATGTGGACAAATCCCACGGGGTCACATATACACATGATGAGGAAAAGGGCCCATCAAGGGGATTCACCAAGAGCAGCCCAGAAGCTGGCAGTGCCTCTGTGTGACCCTCTGCTCCTGAGGATGTGGCTGTGTTCATCTTTCAACCACATCTCCTGCTGCTGCACATAAGGATGTGGATGTGCTGGGTGAAAGCCATCAGCTGCTAATGGCAGCACCTCTGTGCCCACAGAGGACCCTAAGAAACACTGGCTGTGGTCTACATCCCCCACAATGTAAGGGGAAAAGGGATATAAAGCAACTTTTATCTTGTTTAAAGGTAAAATTCTGAAAATATTTAATTGCTATGATGTGGCCTACTTGCCCACATAAAGCTAATTGCATTGTGCACAAAGGCATATGCTGCCTCCACCAACACATCAACTGGATCCACTTGGGTAGGGAAGAGAAAAAGCACACGTTACTCTTCAAATTAAGAAAACATCGCATTATTTATTAAGGTCAAGCTCAAGACTACCGAGAGCTGCAGAATAGCTGTTTGTTGCCTATCAGTCCAAAAATCCATCCTTTAAAGTTAATCATAGGGAAGGCAAGACATTTATTTAAGAAGTCAACATGTTTCTGATACGCTAAATGTGCTGAAGTGGTTGGAAGTTTGCATTTTCTGTTCTGCAATTATACTATAAAATGACTGGAAGAAAAGTAATTTTTTTAAGAGCTCAGATGGGGAGAGAGGCAAGTTTCTGAGAAAACTGAATTCCCCATGCAGAAAACACCATAGCAATAGTCTCCCTTGACTCAGTAAGAGCTGATGGCAAACTGCACACTGCTGCTCTAACCCATCTTGACTAAGCGTTTTGTACAGTGTTTAGTTGCGGGTCAGATACCGCAGGCCACTCTCTTCATTGCTCAGTATCAGACTTCTATTTTAAATGCATCTTGATAAGTTTCCTTCAGCTTATGGATATATTTAGCTCAGAGATTTATTTCTGGGAACAGCCCTTTATATTTCCGCAGAAACAGACATTGGTCCTTTGGTATTAAATTTCGAACTTGGGGGTTTGGGATGAAATAGATGGGGAAATTACAAATATTTACATAATTCTGAGTTTTTAGCAAGCTTCTGGCTATAATTTTTGCATCAAAGGAAATCCATATTTTCACAGGGTGATGTACAAGAGGTCCTCAAGGCCCTCAGCTCTGGTAATGCACACATCTATGCTGTGTTTTCGGTAACGATAGCTACTGCTACTAGCCATTTGAATGACATATTTCCCCTAATACAGACTAAGCATAATCATGGATTTTTAACCAAGTGCTCAAAATTACCTTTAAAAAAACTATGGTTTGTAGATAGGATGATGAAGGGAATAAATCTTATTCTGAACAGAAATAGTGATGGACAGCTAGAGAATATCTTTTGGACATGTGGCATGTCCACCCTGAGCCCTTCTCCAGTGCTGGGCACTGCATATACAACAATGCTTCAGCCCTGCCCTGGCACTTGTGGGCTTACAAGGTAGTGCTGGGCTCTCTAAGTTCTCAGTGAAACAGGCAGAGATGAGCTGGTCTTCTCTTCATCCCTGTCCCCAAAGAGGACATGGCTGTGCTGGTGCCACTGTGGTCTGTGCCCAGGACATGACCATGAGATGCCACCACAAGGAGGACCACTATTGATGAGGCGGGGACAGCAGAAGTGCTGTTACCAGTTTAACCATACTGTACCCTTCAGAGAGCAAGGTGAGGTGACCAACATGCTGTCAGTCGTTCGTTCTTTTACCTTCTCCCCAGAAGAGAACGTTTCAGTTTGTTAGTTTAGTTGGTCAAGTTGCATACTTTCCACTTACTTGCATTTATGGTATTTATTACTGTTCTTTGCATATGCACTAAATTTATCCAAAGAGGTGAACAGGTTAAAGAAGCATGCTGTGAATTTGTAATGGCCAGTAGTGTGCTCAGCATGGTCTTTTCCACTTTCCAGCAGCCCCTGAAAAATTGTGTTTGGCTCTGCGATAAGCTTTATCCTTCCTGCGCAGAGCCGGGTTGTCTGAATGACTGATTCTTTAGGTCAACAGTGGAAACTTAACATTAAAAAAAAAATCACTTCAAGACAACCCGAGATTGAAATCTTTAAAGGTTTGCATCACATTTAGAAAGTTTCTCCTAGGGCAGCTGGGACAGTTTTGCCTGGTTTCATTTCCCTAAGGAATTCATGAAAGCACCCAGCAGCTTGGCAGGCAGGGCAGAGTCCAGGTTTTCTCCCTCCAGAGCCCTCTTTCCTCCTGATGGCAGCAGTTTTGCAGAAGCATGCTGGGTCCAGGAGTGCCCCCCTCCATCACGGACATGGGCAGCTCTTTGTCCACCCACAAAGGTGCTGCTCAGCACAGGAGAAAACAGGTAGAGAATTCTGGAGAAAAGTGAAGCCCACAAAGAAGGGAGGGGTGAGGGGACAGTGGTGTTAAGATTCATTTTTATTTCCAATTATCCTACTCTGATTTGATTGGTATTGAATTAATTTCCCTGGGTTGAGTTTGTTTTGCCCACGATAGGAATTGGTGGATGATCTCTCCCTGTCCTTATCTCTACCCAGGACAATTTCGCTATGTTTTCTCCCCCATCCAGTTGAGGAGGGGCACGTGGCATTCACTCACCACATCACGGCAGTAGGAAGGCTGGGGGACATGCAGGGCCTTTATCTCTTTCCTCTCAAAGGGGGTCCCCATAGCAAGGGCATGCTTGGACATCCACAGGACCCCTGCGCAGCACAGCAAGCTTGCACAAGACCATGTTTAGTCTTGGTAGTGCTCGTTCTTTGTTCCATGCTGGCCATGCTGCAGGAGGTGAAAATCTTCACGCCCATGGGTCAGCTGGAGAGAGGACTCAAGTGGTTGATGGAGAGGAGGCTCCTCCTGCATGCCCATGTTTTCTCAGCAAGGGCACTCTCCAGATCACGCAGGTGGAGGTTAGGTAGCAAAGTGACATTTGTGTTCTGTGATTGATGAGGAAGATGAAGTCCTGATGTAAACCAGGAGTCAGCCAGGCTGGCAGTGTAGGTACCACTGTGCAGGAGAGAGGGAGGCAAGGAGAGCCCACCTTGCCCATGAGCCATGTGCTAAGACAATGAGGCGTTCAGCAGGACGCAGCAAGGAGACCTTTGCCTTCAGTACAAGCTCAGTGCTTGGGCTTTTGGTACAGCAAGGCCAACTCAGTCTATATATGCTGTATGTGCTACAAGGCATTACAGAAAATGCACCTCATTTTGGCAGGATAATTTGTTTAGCTGGTACCATTCTCAGCCCATCCCCCAGTACACTTATGACCCTTCCTAGCTTTCTGCTGTTTGAAAATTGAATAAACCTGGTACTTAGTTTATCATTTGAGTCACTGGCAAAAATGCAGTCATACAGAGCCCAGGAGAGGTGCCCATGGAAATCACGGATGGTTTGTCCTCACTGTGGAGCTTGGACCACAGTCCTGCAGGTCATGAACCTGCAGCAATGGATGCTCAGCGTCACAGCCTTTCTGAAGCACAGCGCCTACCTCCTTCCTGCAGTTTGTGTAGCCCATCATGCTGGTGTGAATGGAAATGATCTTTGTTAAAGATGGTAGTTCCCAACAAATCACTGCTAGCTGATACTTACTCTTTGTTATCTCCTAGATGTTTACCCATGGTTTGATTATTTCTCCCCATTCTGGGAGGAGAAGGTAAAGACAAGTCTGCAATTCCCCCATTCACCCTATTACCCATTGTAAAGATAAGCAGGTTCACAACTTTACCCATCCTCCCCAGTTTTCAGTGATAAGCACTGATTGCTCTCAGATTTGCTTCATCTGGTTTTCAAAATCCCCTGTGGAATTTCTTTAGCTCTAGAGAATTTGGAGGGGAAATTAACTTACTGATTTGTGCTCTCAACTGATTTTCTCTTCTAACCTGAATTTGTACCCTTTCTTAATGGCCTTCCAGGGAATGCTGAAGCAGAAACAAACAAAACACTTTAGTCTTCTCAATTCAACTTACAAATAGCATTTTTTCTCTCTGAGTAGAAGACCAGGCCTTCTTTTTACAATCCTCTCACTATTAATCTAAATATAGACTTTTTTCTTGTTACCTTTCATGTCCCTTGCTAGCCGTATGACATTTTATGCATGGGCTTTCTAATTTTCTCCTCATATGCTTGTGCTATTCTTGTATGCAGCTCCCTAGACATATGACCTAATATCTAGCTCTGTATACTCTCAATATGCCATCTATATGAAATCACTGAAAAGCTCACTATTAAACTGCATTGTCTTTATGACTCTTTCTATTTCTTAATCTTTTTTAATATGCAGATTTTTCTGGTGCACTGATTAGTAGGCGCATGCTCACAGTAAAACTTCACTACAATATTGGCCACAATAGATTTCATAGTCTGAGCAGAGTACAAACTGTTTACACAATGGTAATATGCTAACAAGGTCAACAGAATGGTAAATATGAACATCTGCTGAAAAAATGAGTAATGGAGAAAAGCTTTCCTAGGTTTGCAGAGGGCTCATACGATAAGGGTGGAATGTGAACATATAGATATGAGGGAAAATCAGGTACAAAGTACAGGATAATTTGAGAGAGAAATGTAATATGTTACTAGGTTTGATCAATGTTTTTTATCAAAGGAAGTGAAGAACTTCATAAATTGGTATTAACCTGAAGATGATGGTTTTTGGAACACTGATATCCCGATGATGCTGTGCAGCATTTGTAGTATGTTTTGAAGGTACAGAGACAGCACCACATCTACTTGTGAATTATCCCCCTCCAGATTTGCAATTAACATTCATCCTGGTTGCAAATTAAGCTTTCAGTGCCTCCTGTCCCTTCCTCAGAAGTCCTGTCTCAGTGGTTCCACAGCTCCACTGCCAGCACCAAGCCTCCCATGAGCTCAATGAGAACAGGCCCATGTGTCCCAGTTTATAAACCCTTCCTTGGCCCACACTTGTTCACACCCACAGCAGAGCATCTCCCTGCCCAGCTGAAGAAAATGAAAACCTGAAGGAGAAATAATCTCCTTTAGCCTTTGCTCTATAGTTCTAGCTGTTAGTTATAGTCATTAGTTATAACTGCTACATGCATACGTAACTTTAAGGTATATATATTTTTAAAGAATACATATGAACCTCTTGTCTGGCTGTACATTGCCACTGTGACATGGCAGGTCTCTGCAGTGTGCTTGTTGATTTGCACCCATGCTCTGCAAACTCAGTCCCCAGGTACAGCACAGGGAAACAAGGTGCCCAGACCAGGGCAGGGCTCCATGCCAGAGTCTAGATACACAGAAATTCACATTGGCTATTCAGTATTAAGCCATGATCAACCAGTTAATGGAGGAATAACTCGATCATTTGGTTCGTCTTCATTCATCAGTGGGATAAACACATGAAGTTAAAACCAGTTGTCTATACATCAGATCTGAGCCATTCACTGCACCACCTGAAACTGACAAAGTGGCTATTTTATTGTCTTTTTCCCAGGTAACTGAAATGCATTATTCTCTTACTTTGCTGTAAGCAAAATAAAGGTTTAAAATACACCACTTCCTCTTATACATTATTACGCCTTGCCACCATTAAATTGTACTCAATAAAAGGGTCTAAAAGGCATAACCTTGATGCTTTCTGCTATGCTGAAGTTATTTGACCTTCGGTTCAGCTCAGCAGAAAGAAATCATGGAAGGAAAGACACTTGAGACTATATTGACTGTATTCATTATTCAGCTCGCTTCCATTACTCCCTAAGTGAAGACCTAAAGTAACAAACAAAAAAAAAAATACAGAATAAGAGTACTGAGAAGTTTTCTGTCTGGATTTTTAATGGTGTCCTGTCATTATGAATCTGCTCATTTAATTAGATGGTGGCTTACACTGACCTAGTGCGTTTTATGTGTTATGTTTCATTACATTTCTAAGGATTTCCCATGCCATCTTACAGTAGATATAGATAATAAGAGCTCTGCCTTTTAGAAGAACACTTGAAAGTGTCTTCAGATCTTCTTAGAACCCCACAGAAGTGTCAGAACAAGAATATGGGCTAAAATTCAATTGTACTTTCCTGTCTTCCTCTCAAATAGGCGTAGCTTTTGCTTATGTCACAAGTCACAATGCAACTCATACGATTCAGAGATTACAGAGAAAGTGAAAAGAGTTGTAAAGAGGTTTGCCTCAAAACTTACACAATATAGTAGTAAACAAGACACCATCGTTGTAAACATTTTTGGAACTGTCTGAAATGGTTGAAAATAATATAGCAAATATATCATCTATGACATACTATAGAGCTTTTCCCTCAGGTCAGTACAATGTGATCCCTCTGGCCCCATTGCCATTTGGATATAAATCAATCACAGTAAAAATAATAACAATAACAATAATGATAATAATAGTAAAAAGAGAGAAAAAGGAATAAAATAAGGAAACACAAGTGATGCACTGCATTAAGCTCTTAAATTGGCATGTATATTCCCCTCTCTTCCTTCCACTGGTTTTTAGGCTTTTGCCTCCTACCGGGGCAGTCTTTTGTCTCACAGAACCAAAATTCAAATGACTGGAACTTGGTCTGCCATTGTCCCACATGACTGGAACATAAGAGTATGTAACCTCCCTAGTCTCGTCCTCAAGGAGTTCAGCTTCTTCAGTCTGCTATACTGATGTCTTTCTTAGGCAGAACCGTGTTTACCCCTGATATCTATAGTGCTCCACTTACCTTAGAATAAGGGATCCAAAGGAAGCTGTTCTGCACTTAGTATTAGTCCGTTAGGTATTGCAAAATTTATAAAACTCTCAAGAAGACAAGGAGACAGATTGTAAGGAAGAATGATACAGGTAATTAAACCAAAAGTCAATTAAATTCAACGGAAAGAGCACAGCTGTAAGATGTCCTTTGGAAAATTGCTTCTTCTCCAGCAGCTCACAGCCTCTTTAATCTACTTTGTTGCACCCGGTCCTGCCCCACCACTGATCTCTTTTGTGAGTCAAGCACATTGTGTTGTGAATTTACAGAGAGACAAGATGATGTGTAGTAGAGAGAACAAAAAATACATTGGTTGGTCTAAACTGAGAACTGGGCAATTCAAATACTGCATACAGCGCATCTGGCCACAGGACCTCTTTCCCAGTCTTTCCAAGGCTGGCTCAACCGCAGACATTTTAGCATTTTCAGATTGTTACTCTTCTTTATGCACAAGATCCGTGTTTTTCCTACCATGTCAACTGCCAAACCTGACATTTTTTACATGCCTTGCTACACCAAAATGTCTCCTCCCTAGAGTCACAAGTGCTCTTTGTTCCTATACTCTTGAGCACTGACAAGGAGTTGGAACAGAGTTCTACACTTGTTGATAAAAAGCACATGCATTTTTCTACTTTTTCATTCAAAAATATTCCAGCTGAAATGAAGATTAAGTTTGGCATTAACCTTCATTGCCTAGTTGCTTTTCCCTATGTTTTTTTATACTAGTCTTAAGAGTCAGTATTATGGCTTCAATATTTGAATCAAGGAGATCTACTAATTCAGCCCTCAAATCCAGGGGTTTGCTGTGTCCACAATTGGTGTGAGAAAACCTGGATTTTCAGTGTGGGGTCAAATTAAAAATGCAAAATAATAAACTGTAAAAACAAAAGAAGGAACACATTCCAAAACAGCAATCAAAGCCTGCATTGTGTGCTGGGAGAATCACTAACATGTTTTGAGTTTGGGGAACGCACTCATCTATCTTTCTTCATCCTTTCTCTACCTACCCTTCCTGCCTGGCAGAGCCCCAGAGATTGTATCAGGCTGTTGGGAGTTCAAGTAGATTTGTACCAGTTGCACCCATATACACCCATATGCAGACATATTTCCCTTTACTTAGATGGGGATAACCAGCTGCAGATATGGAATGGAGAGCAAGTGTCTGGGTAACAGCTCTGCAGGGAGGGGTTGGGGTGAATCAGAGAGTAGCATGAGCCAGTTGTGCTGACCCACTGCTTAGAAGAGCAAACACCCTGGAGGTGGGCAAAGGACTTAATCTACAAAACATAAGGATTAACCCCTCCATGGTCCCCAGCACTGCTGGTGACTCTGCTGCAGCTTGTGTTCAGCTGTGAGTAATGTGCCCCCAGGAAGATGTGATGGAGACAAGGGGGAGTTCAGAGGATGCAGATGAGAGGTCTGAGCTCCTGCCTTGTGAAGGAAAACTGGAAACATTGGAATTGTGCAGCCTGCAGGAGGGAAGCATTAGTAACACACCTCGAGGACAGAAAAGGCCCTTGTAAAGAACACAGTAATCTGGATTTTGTGTCCTAAAAATATCTGTAGTGCATCAGACCGGAAGCTTGCCTCCCAGGATCTGACAGCACCAAAGTGGATGTCTGGGGAAGTAAGGAAACAGGGTGAGCAAACGAGAAATAATTTCCCCCAACACTCCAGCCCCCTGTTGTCTTCAGCTTGGAGACTTCCCAACCAGGACATTCATGTTTGCAGTGAGTAGGACCAACCGCCACCGGTTTGCCGTGGGGAAGGGGTATTTTGGGTTAGTATCAGGAAATCTTTACAACACAAGGACAGCAAAGCACTGGAGCATGCTGTCTGGGCAGGTGATACTCTCTTCATCAATGCCAAGCAGACCTGGATCATATCTTGAAAAGCCAAAAAGCCTCCATTTTAAAATAAATGCCACCAAATTCAAAATAACTGACAGCAGAATGACATGGCCCCTTCTTCTCCCCTAATAATCTGATTTTCAGCCAGAATGTAACCTGGACTCTAACTTTGCAAAGCTGGCACCCTCTCTTCTAGGGGGAAGGAGTGCTGTCACAAATGGAGAGCAGGCCTTTGGGTGTTTACTCATTGCCAGTTGTGCCACAGTTTGGGGCAGAAACAAAATTAAACTTGCTGCTATTTCTGCAAGAGACAGAAGGAACGAAGCTCAGACAATTTATTACAAGAAAATATGGTGAAAATAACCCCTGAAATAATATGTGTGAGGTGGGTCTGAGTAATGTTCACATGGATTGCCTGGGAGGACAAATGCTATCACTCTGAACATCCCTCCTTCCTTCCTTCTTCTTCCTCTTTACATGCTGAGCATGACTCCATATGGTGTGGGATATCCCTGGGGTCAGTTGGGGTCAGCTGTCCCCGCTGTGTCCCCTCCCAGCTCCCTGTGCTCCCCCAGCCTGCTCGCTGGTGGGGTGGTGTGAGGGGCAGGAAAGGCCTTGGCTCTGTGTAAGCACTGCTCAGCATTAGCTAAAACACCCCTGTGTTATCAGCACTGTTTCCAGCACAAATCCAAACCATAGCCCATACTAGCTACTGTGGAGGAAATTAACTCTACTTCAGCCAAAACCAGCACATTCTCCACCCCTTATTTTATACCATTTACATCACGCTCAGGTCCCACACTATCCAGTACATCCTAATTAACCACCATCTCCCTTCCTATGATTTGTTATAATACACAGCTATCACTCCCCTAGTCAATGGACCACCCAGTAAAATGTCTGTAAAATGTCCAGAAATGTCAGCAGAATGTCAACTGAGACCATTTAGGCCATGACCTTGGGCTCTGTCTGTTATGGTGGTCAATCAGACAGGAGAGGTGTTGTGTGGCATGGGGTTACTGGGCACCAAAGCCAAGTCAGATTGGGTCACTGCTGCACTTGCACTGCGTCTTGTAAGGCTTGTCCCCCATTGGTTCAGGTAGTTCCTGCTATAGTAATTCCTGTACCATGCGATGCAAATCATGGATTACAATAATTTAAAGGTATTTCCATTATAGTTTCCATCCCTTGTTCCTTTGGATGAGACCATAGGGCTTAACATAGCAACGAACGTTCCTCACCTTGTTCCTAGTCTGGTTAGGAGGCTAGCAACAGGGGATTCCTGCTGCAGTAATTCCCACAGCATGCAACTCACATCCTAGGTGACAACAATTTAAAGGTATTTCCATTACGGTCTCCACCCCTAGTCCCTCTGAATCAGACCATAGGGTTTGTCATTTCAATTAACTCCTCCCATTGCTCCTGCTTCAGCTTCAGGAGCGACCCTGCTTCACCACGGCCTTACTCATGGCTGTAGTCTCTCCAGGGGTGCACTTGCTCTGTCGTGGGCTTATCCATGGCCACATGCTTTGAGGTGCTCCAGCATGACCTCATGCAAAGCCACCAATACTTCAAGGTACTTATCCACAGCCACAGATGCTTCAACATGTACCTTCTCCAGTATGGACTTATCCGTGGGCCACAGTCCCTTCAGAGGTACACCTGGCTGTGGCACAGATATAACCACAGCCTCAGATGCTTCGAGGTGCACCTCCTCTGGTACATCTTATCCATTGCCAAACACATTTGAGGTGTCTTGTTCCTGTGTGGGCTCATCCACAGGTCACAATCCCATCAACTCCAGTTCACGCTGGAGTTCCAGCTTGTCCAGTACAGCAGCACAGAAAGAGCAGCAATGCCCTGGCCACCTTCCAGCCTGGGAGCATCTCCACTACTGTTATCAGAATGTTCCCGGGCACAGCAGAGTAAGATAGGCAGTACAACAATACAACAAGCAGCAGAAGCAAAAAGCAGCCACTTACAAGCACTAGACTCTGATATTTGGTAAGGCAATCAAGCCCAACGGCAAGCACAGGAGCCTGTCCATTAATAGCTAGCCAGCAATAAAGCTGTAAATTCAATCTAACACATTCCAATCAAATCTGTCATTATCTCACACCCTTGGAGTCCTATGTCAGGTTTATGCTGTGGTTTAACCTCAGTCAGTCATTAGCCCCGCACAGCCTCTTGTTCCCTCCCCCCTGGTGGGCTGGGGGAAACAACCAGAGGGTAAAAGTGAGAAAACTCATGGGTTAAGATAAAGTCAGTTTAATAGGTAAAAGCAAACACCCCTGTGTTATCAGCACTGTTTCCAGCACAAATCCAAAACATAGCCCCGTACTGGCTACTGTGAAGGAAATTAACTCTACCCCAGCCCAAACCAACATGTATGTGCAAAATTTAACAATTCAGCACATATCCTTACATAGAATGCATATTATTCTTACATATTTACGCTTTGCATTAAATGTCATAACATGAAAGTAGTACCTTAACACAAAAACTATTAGATATGGTTAGTTTTAATGAATTAATAAATTACAGTATCACTGAGATGATAGTTTTTGTACAGCTTTGGGAAGCTTTTTAAGTTAGAGATGAAAGACAATAGTCAAAAATGAATGTGTACTATATATATGCTATATTACATATATACATATGTGCTATATATTTGCTAATACAGAGAGTTAAATATTAGACAGCTGTCTGTCCCATCAATAAATCAGAAACTCAAAAGAAAACCTTAAAATGAGGCTTGAATTCTCAGCTCACCTCTCCCCATTATTTCCACCAGCAGCGTGTGAGCTAGACTATCACTTTTCTATACGGTCCCAGAGTTACAGTCATTACTGGAGCTGACATTTGCTCTCACTCCATCCATTTCCTTAAGATTATTAACGTCAAACAAGAAGTCGGTTTTACACAGTTGATCCTTGACCTTCACTCTATGTTCCCATGGAGCAGGCTCCTTTTTCAGCAGCTCCAGCCCCTGCTTCTTTCTGTGAGTCATCCAGCAAAGAAACACTTGCATTACCAAAGTTATCCTTTGGATCACACTGCGGTGATCATTTCTGTGGCATATTGTTTGCTCCTCTGTGCTTCTAATTATCTCCTGGAATAGCTGTGTCTGAGGTACAGCATTTGATTGCTTGACACTTAAATAATCAAAGCACTTCTGTTTTGGAGAGAAACTGGTGAGGAACAACTGAGATCAGTTTATTCTCATGGATCTGTACAATTCACATACCAGCTTCCCATTGCTAGGGAACAAACCTGCTCCTGGTGGAGCGGACAGGGATGAGAGGGGGGTTCAGTCCGCATGTTGCTGATATTGCTTTGACAGGACAGCATGCCTGAAATGCACCTGGGATTGAATTATGTGTACACTCTGTGTTCTAATGATTCATAGAGACGCCTGAGGAAATAAACACATCTCAATAAAGAGCTTTGTTTCAATGGCTCCTTTGGTCTATGGTCCAGTAGCCTCAGGATCTCAGAGGCAGTTTATCGGGGATAAGGATCCAGCTGAGCCACTGAAAGCCTCAACATTTCCCAACCCCAGCCTGAAAGATTTCTTTGTTTTGATTTTTTCTGTGCTGAGTCTGAACAGCACTGAAGAGGAACAGGATCAGCCCAGTCTTCAGCACACACAGACTGGGCTTTGCTTGCCACCTACATGCAAGTTTATTGTGGAAAACATCGTACAGTCTTTGACATAATTCACATAGTGCACAGGGTATTTCACTCTATACCACAGAAAAGAAGCAGCTTTTAAAGCTGGCAGTGGAATCAGCTGTGAACAGAGTCAAATAACTGCAAAGTCTGTATTTCCCACTTTTCATCTGGTGGCACCACATGATGGAAGAGGCATGTGCACAGTTCCCACATGCTGATACCACCTGGTTCTCAATTTTTAATGAGCCTCATAACAAAAGCAAAACGTTCAAACCAGAAACATATGGATTCTTGTTTAGGAAGACAGTAGAGAGGACTGAAAATGGGGCATAGGTACCACAGCACTGTAAGATCTAATCCTCTCAAAGGAGATCTCACTCAATGCTGAATCCAGCCACCCTCTTCAAATATTGGACTATGAATTATAGGGGACTTGTGATATGCGAAAATGCATCTGGAGAGTCTTTATGTAAGTTGTTTGTGTGTCACACCAGTATTAAGGCCAAAAGGGGTTATATATATGCCAGAAGAAAAAGAAAGGTGTGTGGCAACAAATGCCAGACATGCTGCTAATGGAATTGAGTGGCTCAGGGGAGAGCAGGACGGCTATTGAGTGATGGAGAGCTACGGATGGCAGCGCTGAGGTACCAGGACACGCCAACAACAACACCTCATCTTTCATATCCAGCACCGTGGCCGTCTCTCAGGAGGAGCTTTCTGTGAAACAGTGGGGCACACGGTGCTGACTGTGCAGGCTGTTTCCCCATGGATAATCATGCTGCTCCCTGGCGCTGGGCACTCATGACCTCCTCCTCAGGGTTTATGCTTTTCCTTCTGCTTCTGGAGTCCCACGGCAGGTTCATGTACCTGTGCTCTTTTTCCAGTAGCCAGTGTAGATGTGGGAACAGCACTTTTCTGTTTCCTTTCAGCTGAGGGTGAGACCTTGGGGGTGTTTTTTCACTGCTGTATTCTTTGTAGGTATTGAAGTCCTTTCGTCCTTAAATCACATCTTCCAAAGACCACCTGCTGCCTGTGGGACTCAGAGAAGGAAGAAAGGCAAATTGAAAAAATATCCAAAAAAGTGTTACAAGCACACTCTTTAAGGGTCTGCTTTTTCTGTGATTTCCATGAAATCTGTAATCTCATGGTACCAAAATCAGTTAATAAATACAAAATACCACTGAAATAGATTATGAGGAAGTAAAAAGGCAATTAGATGTGGTAATATACAGAGTCCCTCTCCCTTCTGGCTATTCATCAGTGGAGAGCCCTTTCAACCCATTTGTACAATAGGTCAGCTTGTCTCCCCACCAAAAACCCTCCTGCAATATGAAGCAAGGGGCAAAGTGGCTTGTGTTGCAGTAGACCAGGAGAGAAAGTGACTTCTAGAGTCATGAACCTCACAAGCTGGGGCCTTGAAGGTAAACAAGGTAGCACCATTTCAGATGCAGCAGCTCCTCTTCATTTGCTGCTTGTTGAGAGAAAACATTCCATTTTCCTGATCATTTACTAGACTAACTCCAGGCAATGCCTGCGTGTGTTTTTTCATACGGGGCAGTGGGGCATGGCAGGTAATGGTTTACAGGTGGTCCTATTTACCTCTGCAACTCAAGCTCTGAGATCAGAAATAAATCTTTCCCCAGTGAACATAAGCAGCTATTTCAGAGTTATTTTCTGCTGTATGCCTCCAAGTGTAGCGGGCAGGTCATTTTTCAATTTGTTTAGATTCAGCTGGCAGGGGTAAATGAAATGTGGGGGATGATTTCAACCTCCCTTTTTGGGTGGTGTTCCAAAGCCTTGCAATGGGATGCAATGAGTCGTCCTCATGCCGAGAAACTGCAGTGATTAAGGCAGCATATTGACTGACTTCCTTGTTACCCTTTACGCAGGTAAAACTGAATATGTACATGGCACAGAGTGTAGAAAAGCTCAGGCTTTGGCACTTACGCTGTGTTTGTCTGGCTGTCTGCTGGAATAGTCTTTTGGCTTATGTGAAAACAAATATTTTCCCAATTTGTCAGTTTCTCATATGAGCTGTGAACACACGCAAAATTTAGATAAACATCAGAGGGCAGAACAAGTTCTATTTGCATGTTGCAGCACAAAGTAAGCTACAAATAGAGCTGCTAGACACAGAGGGACTTCTGTTACAGTGGCTCAGTTGCTGCAGCACTGACCATAGCATGGTTCACTTCACCATACACCACAAAACTGCAAGCTCAGGTGAACCCCCCAGCTGCCATATGGTGTTAGCTCACATCTGCTGCAAGACCAACTTTTGGCATGGAGGTTTCCAGTGGAATTTGTATTGTTCTTCACTATCCTGTACTGAAACATGCAAGAAGTCAGACAATCTATTGAAGCTCCCTTCAGCCAAAAAGCATTTTACTGACATTTCCATATTTGCTTCAGGACACCATAGCACGTACCACAATGTGGGCAGGAGCTTGACTGGCTTCTTTGTAGGATGGGTGGTTGTTCAATGTTGGCCACAGCTCTTGCCTCCACATCCCCAGCTTTTCCCCAGGTTTATGATGATGATGACGATGATGTTGGCTCCTTGGAACAACTTGCTCTGATCCATTTTCCAGCTAATTGTCCAGTACTTCTCTGTCCCTAGATTTTTAACCATTTTTCCTGCTAAAGCTTCCCTTGTTCAAAACAACTCACAGCTTTCCATGCTGAGAAAAGGTACAGTGTTACCCCTCTTCTCATCCCAGATTTCTCCCTACAGTGCTCCCTCAGCCCATCTCCCAGGAAGGCAGAAGACATAAGTATTAAGTTCAAGTTCTTACTTTGTTCTTCTCATTGCAGTATCTAATCTCCTTCCAGAAATACACAAAGCAAAGTGACTGGCATCTGTCACATCACTGCATTTTCCTCCTCTACCCTGAGGAAGAAGTGTGTGCAAAGGAGTATCTTGACTCAGAGCCTGTTTATTTTCAGCTTGATTTTCATAACACAGGGCTTATGAATGTCATTTCCCCACCCCAGACACGACCAGACCATCTGCTTACTTTCAATCTAACTTGACTGTGGGACAATGGTCTTGAAGACAAGGTGTTATGATGACAGCCAGGCAGAAAAGAGAGAGATGAATGCCTCTCATCTCCCATCTCAGGAGGAATCCGCAGTAGCTTCATCCCTGTTCAGAAAGTGGGACCTTGGCTCTGGGGACACCAACTGCTGATAAAGATGATTTCATAGATCACCTTACTGAATTCTGTAACAGCCCTTATTCCTATGCAAGCCCTATCTACAGTTTGCCACACAGCTGAGTTCTTTCATTGCTGCCATGGGCTGCCTTGGTTGAGCAAGGTCACTGTCTGTCATCTTCATCCTGATCCTCTAGCTCATCTGGTAGGTACATGAGCCTCCTCATGGAGCAGCCCAAGACAGAAACTGGGAAGCTGATAAGGAATTCCATGGGAGGTATTTCAGGGATGATGGCGGCAAGCCGTGCCATAGCCTTCTGCACAGATGGTGTACAGGGACTGCTTAAGGCTTCACACCAGGGATGTTGCATTGCTATAGGCAAGCCAAAAGGCCCGATTTACTGAGGTGAGGTCACTCCTGTGAAAAATCGTTTACTAATGAAAGAGAAGGGTGTTGCTTCTAGGCACTGCTACAGAGCAGGACATAGCAAACACAAGAGAAGTGCTGCAGCTGAGACTCATGCCATGAGATGTACATTCAGACAAAGGCTCTGCATGAGGATTTGATTTCCTTCAAAGCACTGTCTTATGCCAGTCACCTCCATCTTGCTTAGATCTCAGAGAAGATTAATCCAATTTCGTGGGCAACCCATGTCTCAAGACCTAAGCAACTAACCTGAGAGACACGAGCTAATTCCAAGCTTTCCTTCCCAACCTTGAGAAACAGAAGCATACTGTTTGAAGGTAAAGCTGAGGCATGCAGCTAATCACAGAGCTCTGAGAGCTCCTTCAGAAATGCACCTAATGCTCGATGGTGCCCTTGGAGTAAGGGGAGTTGATTTGCCACCACTATGTGATTTGTTTCTGGATAGCCCTCAAAGCAAAAGTGCTGCAGTGGTAAGTGGTTGTCATACTGCCAGTGCAGGACCCAGCATGGGGACAACTCCCTCATGGCACGTTTTTAGCAGCTGGACCACAGCCGGCGCACAGCACACAAGGGCCAGAAGCATCTGTAGGAAGGATAGCTCCTCCTGCTGCTCTGTCATCAACCCCAAACATTTTGACAGCAGAAGGAGGTTGAGGGAGTGGGAGCAGCAGGCTGCTGCCTCCATAACACCCCTCCTTGCCCATCCACAGTGGGGAGAGGCTGCAGTTCCTCCCTGGGCTGCCCAGGAAAACCTGCGGGACAGAATTTAGCTGGATGTTTCCTCTTGGATCTGTTCTCCAGTCCAAGCATTACTTCTGTCAGGAAGGATTAATGAAGCATTTCATTTACTAAATGTGAGCATTTGGCTTCAGCAAGCTCATCTAGTTGTTTACTATGTGCTTTTATGCACTTTTTTTTTTTGACAAATGTTTCTGTTTTAATCTGTACATTTGAGATAACCTCTTCCTCTGCATCAACATTTCTCTAAGTTAGCAGAATTAATACACATTTATATACTACATGCTGAACAAAAACACCTGCCCACAAACACTATACTTAATTTGCTTAAGCCAGTGAGTTATTTACTTATCTGGCAGATAAAAGGGATAGCAGACAGCTTTCTAGCTCAACAAAGTGTTGGCAGAAAGTATTGACTTCAAACTTATACATAATGCATTTGATAGGAGTGAAAAGCAGCTCTCTGAAATAACTCTGAGCTCCCAAATACACTTGCTACCTTATCTCACATATTTTGTCATTTATTTTCTGAGTTTTTTGTGTCTTCATACTTTGTGTTTCGGGAATGTAGAAAAAGAGAGAGGCAAGGAAGTATTTTTAAAACTAACTGATTTTAAAGAGCACTCAATACGGGGGAGGGGGGGATGTGTGGTCCTTATGGTGTTCCTAAGAGCTATTGAGATGGGAAAGTGAATTTGTTGGATACAGTAGATTGTGAATACTTGCCTATATTCTATTTAAACAGGTACAGCTTGTACTGCTGATGTGAGCAGGCTAAGAGGGGCGAGATGATAACTGGTTAGCTACTCACCATTTGGTACTTGCTTTGATTTAGGCTTTCCTTTTTCTTTCAGTGTCTTGCAAAATAGATGAGTTTTATCATTCCCAGGAACTTCAGATGTTTGGGATATCTACCCATTGCCCAGGCCAAAAAAATAACACTTATGGAATATAACTTCTCAAGGAAGCAAAGTGTGGATCAGCATATGGATGTGCTGATTCTGAATCTTATATTAAAGAAAAATTATAAAAAGCATATATAAGATATCAAAAAATGAAAATCCAGGTGGGTGCTGTACAGCCTAGATGCTGAGGTGCTGGGGACAGAGGAGGTCCTAGAGGGGAGCTGCAGTAAAAAGCTATCTGTGTTATTCAATAAGTGGCAACACGTTGCTCATCTCCAATATCCCATTCCTCTCTGAAGTTCTGATTGTTTCTGGCCCTGGCCATCAGGACTGTTTATATGGTTTGTATTTCCTGTTTTTAAAAATGTCAGGAACTAATCAAGGAATCAAGAGCAAAGCTCAGGTCTGTTCTCTCCCAGCAAGACCCCTGACAATGAGGTTAATTTTTCACCCCTAATCTTTTCCCATTGCATGTCCTATCACTATATGTATAGGTTGGTCAAGCTCTTCTGAATCCTTCCAGTCACTGCAGTTTTCCCTTTGGAGTTGTGTCCTTCCATAAGGAAGGCATAGGGAGCCCAAGATCAGCTGAGTATTGTTTTTTTGTGGAGAGCATGAAAATATTGTAATTCATATGCAGTGGAAAAGGCCTCTGCATTACAGTGTCTTCTAACTATGTGTCTCACGTGGTTTGCCTCTCAGCAACAAGCTAGAAAACACTTACTTTTTCTTCTTTTCTGTGATATGAAGGTGTTCAAGCTTTCCCATGAAAACCAGAGTGGCTCTGTACTAGTCATGGCAGAAACAGTCAAAAAGGCAGCTCTTGCACAAAGAGCTGGGCAGCAGAAGGATAGAGCAAGGGAGACCAGACAGGGGAAATGGCAAAAAGAAATGAAGAAACATGGGGCAAGAGAGACTTTTTAACCTTATTTTTCAGCTTTTGCATGAGAACAGTGGGAGGACAGGTCAGAAGCAAGCTGTGCACACACTGGACAGAAGTGAGCCCTGGGCAAGCTTGGAAACCAGACCTTCTCCCACATCTCTCACATTGTTGGCCAATAGCATCACAACCATCTTCTGCTCCCTTTTCTGAAGAAAAGACATTGTCTCAGTCATCTTCTGCATTCATTCTCATGTTGAGAACCAGCTGGGAATGCTGTGGGAGGTGCTGCAGGGATGGGGATGCAGCCACCAGCTGAGCAGTGCTATTGCTCTCAGGGATCCCTGTGCAAGCAGCAGCGCGTCCCAGCAGACGTACGGAGAACCTCAGGCCGGGATCCCAGAGCCTGGCCATCCTCCCTAGGTCCCACAGCAATGCAGATTTAGGCACCGGCGTCACTTTAATCTGGCCTCAGTTTAGTAAAACAAAGAAAAAATTCCAATGAATTGGATTTAACACCACAGCTGTGAATCAGATGAACTGCCTATGTGCACCTTTGAATTTGTCCCCTACCTTCATGGTATTCAGAGGTCCAGGAACCTTTATTACATCAAACAGTGAACTCATCAAGCCATGCTAATTCTTTTTTTCAGACAGAAATAGGCCTAAACAGACTAAAAACTTGGAAAATATCCATTTTGTTTATTTTCAGGGTTTTTTTTTTTGTTCCACCATATTCTGGATTTCGTTCCAGAATGGTGTTTCTATTCCAAGGGTGACCTAAGGTTCCAAAAAAACATTAAAGGATTCAGTCCTCCAAAATGAAGCATTTATTTTTCCATCAGCTTAATTGTTATTTACACAACTCAGTACCTGAGTTCTCTTTTTTGCTAACGTCTCTTGCACACAGACTGTACTGGCTGTCACTTGCCAGAGGAAAGCTTTCCATAACTGAATCCCTCTCACCAACAACATTATGCTTGAAGTTGTGGCATTGAGAATGATTTTAATTAGCTTATGTTTTCCCACCTTCTAGTGCCTTAAACCAGAAGTGCCCTTGTCGAACAGTGAACTTCTAAATATTTGTTCTGTGAACTTTCTTTATGCAAATGTCCCTCCATTTTAAATTAAAAGTTCCTTCAAGTGGAGATTAGGACACTCTTTTAGAAATGTGTTGGTTTGTTTCAACAACTGCCATCTGGCGAGGTAATACATCCCTGTCACTGTGCTTTTAGCTTTATTACATCAAAAACGTTCCCAGCATCCAAGACCAAGTCTGGGTTGTATATTAATCCTTGCATATTAATTCACTGAAGAGCTTTAAGCATATACCTTAATTTCATGGTAATAATTTCTGAAGATCCTAAATGTGTGTTTGGGTGAATGGAGTGATAATGAGTTACTTTATGCTGACATCAAGTGGTGTCTCTTCGGTCAAAATACACCAGCACAGCTGCTGTAGCTGTAACCATTCAGTGCTGGCACAACAGCAAAATGCTTGTGTTCCCAGCACAGCTGAGGCAGAGCTGGGAACCCGCTGCATGCACAAGGGCCACCACCCGCCTGCTCAGCAAGACCGTGACTACAAAGCTGATGCTGTGCATTTTCCCCTTCACTTTCCAGCACCATGCTTGTGTTTTCTGCCCTTTCCCAGTGTAATAGTCAGCACCAAGGTTAGCACCAGTGGGCTGAGTGGGATGTTGCACCCGCTTGTGGGATGCTCTCCGGCACAGCCCTGGGTAGCGACCCCACTTTGTATCCATACCACGGTGGCAGATGCTGAGCAAGGCTGGGTGGGAGGGAGGCCAGCTTCAGGCGCCCTGACCAGTGCTGATGCCTATTTGCATCTCTGTTAATTCTTATGGTGCCAGAAGAGTGCTCCACATTGTGACGGTGATCAGAGGAAGGGGAAGGACAGGGTTTTGCTACCTCTGTGCCCACACTGCCAAGTAGCTGTGCAGCAGAGGCAGCCGTGGGGCTTGGGTCTGTGGAACAGGCTCACACTGAGGTTCAACCACTCACTTGGAATCATGATGAAGTTGTCGCTGTTTGTTGGATGGAGAAATATGACGCGCTTGAATTTTCCATGTAGGCTTCATTTGATCAGAAGAAATTGGGTCCACTGTACCATCCTCTAAATGGCTGGCTATGCACACCACCGCACACCACTCTGTCTCTCTGGCAGTTTAAAAAGACATTTTTCTCTACTTTCCTGAACTTTTAGACCAGGCTGGAGAAGCAGATCTTTTGCAGTACAGCAATGAACGCTCCAGAGCAGTGTGGGGTCCTGTACCTCGGTCTGTCCCTGCAAACTCCCACCACCAAAGTTCCCACAGTGGCTGAGGTAGTTTGGTGGGTGTGAGGACATCCTGGCAATACAGAAGGGAAAACTGGTGCCTTGCAGAAATACACTCCCTGCTTTCTGGGGTATTTTTCCCCTTCACATGATTTTTCTGTGCCTGGAGAGAGTGGCCAGGGAGCAGAAAAGAGGTGGTTATGAGGGTTTAACCAAACGCTGTGAGGTTCTCTCATACCTGGCATGTTTCCCTGCTTTGGGTTTGAGCTGTGAAGCAGGCATGAGGGCTGAGAGCCCCACTAAGGGTGACGCAGTGTGCTCAGATGGAGGGAAACAGCTCACAGAAAGCTATGACTCAGGCAGCCCTCAGCTGGAAGGAACCTGCTGAGGAACCTGACATTCATCCTCCCTTGTTAAAGCCCAACATAAAAATAAACTCATTCATCATCGGTGATTAAATTAGTGCCCCTATAAAACTTCAATCTGCCTTCTGAAAATTAGACACATTCAGAAAGCTCTCCCCTAAATATTTCATCAAAACCTTCGATGGCAGTGGCCACATAGCAAATCTCTTTTATTTACAAGGACAGTGTTTTAGTTTAATGGCAGTGTTTAAAGATAACTTGAGTTCTGTGCTGAATTGCCTATCACATGGAGGCTTGCACCCACCTCCCACCCCTGCTTCCCGACACACGCCTGTGCAGAACGTGCCTCATTGTGATTTGAAACACACATCATTTCTTGCGCAAAGATTCATGATATGGGGATGTTATTTTAAGAAGTCTAAACAAGACGCTGTGGGAGCAGCACAGGGATGATTGAAGGCATTTGTGCATTGCACAATGCTGTTACTGAGGCACCTTGGGCAGTCACTCTGCAGCATAGACTATGTAGGAGGATATAATCCTTCTCTGTGTGTTGTAATGATTGGGATTAGTGGTTTAAAACCAGGGTAAGATCTATGGTGCAACTCAGTGTAAAGAGAAGCATGAAGTTATTAGTGCAGGATTACAATTGCTACTGTTAGTGCTATTTGTTAAGTGTTAATTATATTCTAGGCTTAATGCAAGCCATGAAACAACAGTTCCTGCTCTGAACTGTTTGTAGGCTTGGCTAATACATGGTTGCCACAGGGCTCACCAGTGGGTCTCCAGATGCTGCACATCCTTCACTTTCCTGTAGTGGGGTTTGCTCTGCTTGGCACTAGTGGCCAAACACCAACCGAGCCACACGTGTGCTATGGGTCTTGTTAGGGAAGAAGTAATTGGTAAGGGAGACAGATTTGGAGCTAGGGCTTTCACATACAGACAAATGCCATCAGAAGCTAATTACAGAGCAATTGTAACACAGATGTCAGTCTTCTTATCAAATTGTAAAGAATCTCAAATTCACCCTCAAGTGGGAAGGAATTGTGGTATTATAATTTTGTAGTGATTAGTGAGGAGTCTGAATTGGAGACCAAAGCTCCATGTGCCGTTACATAGGGCACAGGGGTGATGTTTTGGGACTCTGTTACACTGGTAAAATCAACCAACAGTGTTTTTCTGAAACCAGGATATTCCCTGGGTCCTGCCTTGCATTCCAGCCCTCTGAGGGGTTAATTATTCCTTCAGGAGTGACTTTGACATCTCAAAAACTTTCATGGTTTTTCTCACCTAAAATTAATGTTCCCTTTCCTAAAAATAAATAAATAAATAAAGGCTGTCTCTTGAAAGCTCCATTATTTGATAGGCTCAGGAAAATACAAGTGGTCCCTGATTCATTTGTTCTCTGGGGAACTCAGTAACAAAGCTCCGATAATGAGAGGAACTTCTCAATCTTTTAATATAAATAGATGGGTTTCTTAGGCTCAAGACACCAAGCAATCCTTCAGCAGACATCCCTACTGCCACCTTTGCAGAAAGGAAGGGCTCTCAGTTGAAAGGCAAAACCGCATTAGCACACATGACACAAGCAGCACTTGCATTTTTAAATGAGGTCAGTGTGTGCTCGGCAGTAGGATGAAAAAGCCATTTTGTAGTCTCCTGTTTTCTTTCTTCTCAGGCTGCCATACTTTCTCATTCTCACCTTCAGAAGGGCCTTCAGGCAAGATGTGCCATTGCCAAGAAGAGAGAGACCACAACCTGCTTTACTGATGACAACTCTTGGCTGCCCCATTAGATGCGGGTTTACCCACGGGACTTGGGTTGACTCAGAGACATACCCAACTCCAGCCATGGCAATCAGCCACATGAATGTGCAATGAGCCCAATGCCCTATTTTATTTGCGCACAAGCTGCCAGGTCAGGTGCCTTAAAGCTTTCCAAAAGCAATGCCATGCTGTTGGATGTTGGTGAAACCCTGGAGAAGGGTGATGGGCCACAGGTTCAATGGAACTAGAAGCATCACTATGTGCTCATACAGAAAAAAATTGCTTTTGGGTGGTGTTATGTAAAAAGAGCACAGCAGCAATAACTCTGAGAAGGAAGAAAGCTTTAGGGAGTTAGTGAGATAGGCTCTGCAGGGATTCATAACCCAGGAAACAGACCTTTCATCTGAAGGAAAAACAAAGTGCAAAGGATCTGATAGCACTGCTTAGGGATGATGTACTATAGAAAGGCTGTGGCTCCAGAATCTCCTCACCACTCAAGCTGTTACCATCTGTGCGCCAGACATAAAAAGGACAAAATTAATAGTGCAAAATGCTGCAAAATAGGTTGTCCAGACTCTGAATATGCTGAAACAGAAAACGCTAAATGAAGAGTGGTTCCTAGTTACCAGAAAGCTTTCTAACCTAGAGGTAGAAGGAATGATTGGTCTGATAACAAGAATAGTTGCATCTTTAAAGTTATGTGAACACAGTGAGATTCAGCCACAAAGGATATCTGTAATAAGACAGATGCCTGCTCTCCGTTATGTATGGATGATGCAAGGAAAAACTTTCACATAACCCAACCACTTAGTGTTTCCCTAGCTAACCAACCAGCCTGCCATAGATCACCAGGATCTGACAGCTGAACAGTGAGCAGCAAACAGCCTGGCCTCCACGCAGACCCTGCAGCACCTGACTAAACTTCCACTGACAAGATAGAACTGAGTTAGCTCCTCCGTGCTCAGAGCTGAAGTCAGATTTGATCAATACGTCTCCGTCAGGCAGACACTTGTGTGTAATCTGAGCAGCACAGGAAGAGGACTAAGTTCATTAGCTAGGTCAGAACAAGTGACAAATTCCTCTGCCAGGATGTTCTCTTCTCAGTTACAGCAAAAAAATAAATCTGTCAGAGTACGTTTAGGTGCCATGTGCTTTAAGTCATCAGCAGTTAGCATGGATCTTACTCAAATCCTAGATAAGCTGGGAGATTGCATCCTTCGTTCAGTTGCTGAAGAAACAGATAAGGCCCTTTTCCTCCAGAAGTTAAAATGAGCTTCAAACCAAGATATTTTCCTGACACTAAAGATTCACACCTACATACACCAGTCTTATTTGGGGAAACATTAACAGACAAGTAAAGACTTTTTGTGTCATTTGAGTGGAATTACCCATCACTCTGCTTTCCCTGGATCACAGGAAGGTGGATGAGTATATACACTCAGTTTATACAAGTGTGACATGAAGGAGAGTCTGGTATGGATCTGCCATATCTAAACACCAAAATGAACTCACACAAGATGCGGTTCAATCCAACTTACATCAATGCCTTGGAAACCCTGTAGACCTGCCTACAATCAAGTCCTCTTAATGGAAGTATCTTCACCCAAAGAGATAATGCAACCCAACCATTGCAGATCATGCAAATGCAGTACTTCCCAAAGCACTTTTGGGACTGACCCAGCTCTTTCCTTCCCCAGGGAGGAATGACACAGACAGATACTGTGTCTTTCAAAGTGGCCAGCTTAAATCAAACCAGTGTTTGGCTGTTGTTCAAGATTTCCTCCTTCTCAGCCCCACTCATGTTTGTGTGGCTAAAAATCAACCCTACCAGACCCCTGCTAGATCAGAGAGGGTAGACGAGCCCCGAGCACCAGCTCAGTGGGTGAGCAGGCAGAGCAGTGTACAGAGCCCTGGAGAAGGAGCGCAGCTCAGCCCAGACTTAAGTCAGCTGTCAGCAACTCTGCCCCTGAGCAAGACTTCTGCATCCTGCCTGCAACATCCAATGTTTCCAGGGCTGAGGTATGGGACGACAGGGGATAGGATTCTCTAGCCTTGCCCAAGAGCTGTCCAGCAGGTGAGGAGGGGGCATCATCACAACTGTGCAGTAGATCTCCACAAGATTGCTTACAAAGCCCTTTTTTGCACTGGCATGAAAAGCATTATGTCTTTGGCTATGGGATAATTACGCTGCCAAGCGTCCTATCCTCACTTGCTGGAAGAAGTGTTTAAGTATTTCAGCTATGTTTGTGACAACATCTGACAGCCATAACTCAACTCAATCCCTTTTAATGATTCATTTTCATGAATTATGCATATATTTTAAGTGCACTGCACTTACTTCAAAGGCAGTAGTAATGAAAACATTCTGGATAACTTACACTGGCATGGTAAACATGAGATATGGACCATTGCAGAGACCTTGGGTAAGTGCCTTACCAGAGCTCTAACATGCTTTCTTGGGAAATGACTGAGATTATTTATGCTGTAATTAAGGGTATGCTATAATTAATTTGTAAATCTTCAATTGCAGTGTGAATCTCTTTTTCATTAGTAAATATGTGATGTTTAAGTGCTATTATGTAAAAATATATTTATCATCAGACAGAGGGGGTGTCATTGTTAAGTACATAATTACAAATCTATAATTATAGGAAAAGCTATGAAGGCAATGTCTAGAGACACAAAATCTTCAAAAAACATCATTATAATTTGTGCTCTCAGGGGCAAAAAGAGCTGGAACATGTACCTCTGGGTGCCTGGCAAAGTGCTGTGTACCCATCAGGAGCTGTGCATGGCCCATGGCACATGACAGTGGTTCAGCACCCAATGACACCCACCTTCGCCACTGGTCCTGCCCATGATGTAACTCAGAGCTGCTATCCAGCCCTAAGATAGCAAAGAATGGAGAAGTGCAGACAAGGCACCTCCCTTTCTGCTTTTCCCACTGTCCGGAAATTCAACTGTGAAATGGCCTTAAAACAGAACAGCAGAAAGAGAGGACAAGTCTGCTCCAAGAGCTCACCTTGAAGATCGTGCAGTGATTTACGTTCTACCCCAGTGAAACGAAACTGGTGAGAACCGCTTCTTCTCGAGGCAGGTCAAATTTCAGAGCAGCTTTGTCCTCTCTCTGGAGAGACATAAATCATCCCAAGGCATACAAACCAGTAGGAAATCAAGCTTGGGCTTGTTTAAATGCTCAGGGTGACATTTTTTTTCCTCTGTGAAGTGGGTGTAGAAGGTGAGCTGTAGAGTGTGGGACAGATAGCTGAGATAAAAATGGCAGATGCCAGACAGTCCTTCACTATATGACACTGAAATGCTTCTCTGCTCCCTTTTGCTGCACACACTTTGGTACTTGCTTAGCGCATGCTATTAGTATAGCTCTATAGTAACCTACTTCAGCCACTTGGACCTGAAAATTTGACTTCAGACACTTTTAAGAAACCAACATTCAAATGCTGAAACAGAGACATGGAGGATTTCCAGACAAAAGTCAATAGCTGCTCTCCTAAGCCTTCCAGAGATTTCTGATGCTTCTTTTGAACATTTTGTCCATCTAGCCCTGCTGTTTGTGAGGAAGCAGGGACAAAGGCCATAAATAAAGCCTATGGTGCATGATCTGCATTTTGATCTGGAAGCTATTGCTCTGGCACAAAGAAACATTCCAACTTCTCTATTGCAAAGCACCATGTGTGTGACTAATGGTAATAAATGTGTTCATTCCCCTGATTTTGTAGAGCATGGAATTTATGAGCATTCATGTAGAATTGGAAATGATTGATTTCTATGCAGACTATCTATCTGGGCTTCTCCAATTAGTCCTTAAGGAGGTATCGAATATTCGTTCTTGTGTCACAAGTGTTCAGTCCAGATACAATATATTCAAATGTTTATCAAGAATGAATTCCCATTTACTGTCTACTTTTCAAGGCTAATTAGCAGAGCAGCCCTGCTGATTCTGAAGAGAAAACCTCACTTAAAGCAAAGAAAAACACCACAGAAATGTCGCTCCAAGGGGAATGCCTGAAGTGCAGCTGGAGGGGTGTTCCCAGCACAGAGATTGCTAGGTTGTTTTTTTGTAGGCCTCTCACAAAAAACTTGGCCTTTGCTTTTCTACCCATCGCATGAGGCACTTCTCAAGAAATGTGCATAAGGCCAAATGTCCAATAAATATTTAAACTGAAGTCAAGTGACCCTGCCAAAGCATGGGCAGGAGAAGAAGCCACTGCAGGAACAGAAGCAGCATCTCTACCCCAGCAGAGCTGTGAGAAGATAGAACCAGGAGAGTCAGGGGCTTCATCTGCAGACCTCTCCTGGCAGAGGCTGCAAGGGCATTCCAATAAATTCCTATCACCTGCCTGCATCTCTCCCTAAGGATAAATCTGCAGCTCTGTAGCTCTCCACACATCAGTGCCAGGAAGGTTTTCAGCCGCATCACTTGGTCTTCTGCCAGCCAAAACAGGCATTATCCACTGCGCTCAAATACACAATAAAGTGATCCCAACAGCTCCAGGCAGGGGGCTGTGCAGTCCAATTTTCCCAACTAGACTGGTGTCTAGCTGGAGCTAGGGAAGAGCTTTACCTCATCATCCTGAAACACCAAGCAAATATGCTTTAATTTGATTCAGTGTTGATCCTGATATTGATTAAAGGTGGAAGATAGCCTGTGCTGCTCTGTGCGTACAGGCAAGACATATTCGACTGAAGAAGAGTCATTTGCAGCTACCTAGGTCAGAAAAATTTTAGCTGTAAGTGGTGCTTGCCAAAATACATTACCTGGCATTATAGGTGAAGGGGATAAATTAATATCATTATTACCTTCTTTATTTAAAGCTAATAAGTTATCCAGGGCTTGCAGTGAGGATTACTTTATGCTCAGTTAGTGCAAATGAGCTGAAAGATATACAATCCTTGGCCAAGTCCTTAAAGCTAAAGAATGTCACTAGTTGTAAGGTATGCCTTAACAGAGTTTTGAGTTTTTTTCATTGTTTGTCTTTCTAGCACTATATTTCGGAATACGCAAGGAGCAGAACCAAATTCTCTTGCTCTCATTTTAAGTGAGAGCAAATTTGGTGCAGTTACTACTGACATATGTTAATACAAGGCTCTAGAAATGATGGGACAGTAAGAAGAGACAGGTTTCTCCCACATAGTATTAACAAGCAAAACAAGTACATTGTCAGCACGGATCTTACAGGAATATCAATTAACCCTGACATTGCAGCTATGAATTCTGAAATGATATTCATCACACATTTTCACCACACATTTTCACACTCTCTTAAGGCGGTTTAAGGAAACAGAGACATTTAAGGGCTATTATACCATACAAGATGATTAAAGACCATATTTGCCTGGATGCAGGAATAGCACCATGTACTAGAGGTTATTTGTTCTTCCAAGGGAGGATTAAGGTGAAAGTTAAAGTTTTGCCAACTGGCAGCCACATTTGGACCTCATGCATAGTGGGGCTGATCCTGATGAATTTAACTTGATTTTAGGTAAATTTAAATGATGTGAGTGCCAATCAGTCTCAGCATGCAGATTCTTCTAGGTGGGTTCAGCTTGGCTGACAGATGTCTGGGGCTCGGAAGAGAGAGGTTTGTCAATAATCTTTAGAGACCTGAGGTAGGAAACATCCCACCCCATTCAAGCTTCAGAAGCTGCAAGGGCATGTCTGCATTGTAAATGAAAGCGGATTTGACTCCTGGCTCTGAAGCCAGGGAGTGCTTCAGAGATAATCTCAATTCATTTGCTTCTGGTACATAATTACAAATATTTTGTGTATATACACATATATGCACATATACACAATGTTGTTATTGTGGGTAGGTAAGTATCTGAGTGAGCACTGATAAAGCAGGTTGTAGGAAACTCAACTGACAGCATGCAGTCTACCAAAATATCTTCCATGTTCTGCTAAATCATACACAAAGAAAAAGACAAAGCAGCTCTGTGCACTGAAAGATGCAACAAATTTTGTTGCTTACTGTACGCTGAGTACTATCAGTGTGCTCATCTCTGAAAGCCTTATCTCCAAGCATCTTACCAATGAAGGACTGTGATAGGATCCTAATATATTGGATATGGGGAAGAAATTCTTTACTGTAAAGGTGATGAGGCACTGGAATGGGTTGCCCAGGGAAGCTGCCCATGTGAATGCTCCATCGCTGGCAGTGCTCAAGGCTGGGTTGGACAGAGCCTTGGGTGGCATGGTTTAGTGGGAGGTGTCCCTGCCCCTGGCAGGGGGGTTGGAACTAGATGATCTTAAGGTCCTTTCCAACCCTAACTATTCTATGATTCTATGATTCTATATGAGAGATGAGTCACAGGGCTAACTAGTAGTGAGACACTAGCCTGACTGTGATTTTTTTATTATGACGAGTGCTAGGCATTGTTATTTCTTGTTTTCTGTGTTTCTTGTATTTCTAATATTCACCTGTTCTTCACTGCTTATTTCTCTGACGCAATTTACTGAACAGTAACTAAGACTTCAAAATGAGTGCATGCTTTAGAGTAAGCAAATGGTGTATTCATATAGATTTAATTTGTCTTTAAATATGCAGAATCATTTCACATGATCTTTTTACAGGTCAGCATGGGGTATGGCTTCCTGTTTATTTTATTAACGAGTCTCATATGTTCTTCTGGAAATCAAGATGCACACTCATCTGAATTTTGTCAGACCAAGCCTGAAAAATACCCTCAGATATTTCCTTAGTTCAATCTCTTCATTTAAATGAAGTGAAATTAAAATAGCATCTGAAATAAAGGTATGCAATTCGCGGGGTAGGTCATGATTCATAAGCCTTTCATAAACAGCAGGGAAAAAGCAGCTATTTTGACTGCTATCACAGATATTTTTGGCTTTAAAATCCCATTTACCGTGTCAATTAATAGCAACTATTTGAGCCAAAAATAGCTGTCACTTTTTCATTTTTAATTACGGCATCTGTTATCCAATTTAATCTTGACATAATAATACAATGGGACATTACCAAAAATAACCCCATGGATTATTTCCAGGCTCATGAAGGAGCTGCAAGAACATGCAAGATCCCACAGAAGGGTTTGCAGTGATAAACAATGCTTTTGATGTGCATGAATGTTTCTAGTGAATTACCAGAAGCTTCTATAACTCAATATGCCTTTCTGGCATGAATAATTTGATGCAGTCACCAGCGCTGCTCTGGTCCATAAGGTGAGGTGGGATAGGAGCTGGCAATGTGCCTGGGCAGCTCATGGTGACAGACCCATGGTGCTGGCATCGTTTACTAATTAGAGGCATTAACGGCACTGATGGGATTGCCCAGCCCTTGCCTGGTTCTGCAGCAGGAAATGGTTATGGTTTTGGAGGGGATTGTAACCTGAAGTGCTAAAGGCCCATTCAGTGGTTGCTGCATTGGGCTGGAAAGGCTGATGGGACAGCAGACATTGCCAAGAGTCCAACCAGCCCCTGACCACAAAGGGGTGCAGGCAATGGTCTCCTCTCCCTGCTCTGCTGTAGGAGAGCCCCAGAAGAACTGGGAGAGACAGAGAGAGAAATGCAAACCCTTGGGCTGGCATCACAGCTGCACTTAGCAGCCTGTGTAAAGGCAGCACTGAAATGCTATACGTGAAAGCACAGCAAAAACATGCCTCACCGCAGACAGACTCTGTGTATGGCATCCTGTCTGTGGTAGAGTTGGTGGTGAAAACAAATGGCATAATTTTAGCACAGGACTAGGCTGGAGAGAGAGGAATTCAAAACAAAAAGCATCAGTTCAGTGGGCTTCTCTGATTTCTCTACAGCACTGCTATTGAAGCTCTTTTTATTAAAGAGAAATTCAGAAAACCTTTTCCTTTGGTTTTCAGCACATGAAGACAAGAGCAGAGTACGTGGGAAGGGTTTTGTCTTTCCTGGCAACTTGAAATGCATTTTGACAGAAGAGCTAGCAAGAGTATTGTAAAATTTTCTGAGTACCATTTAGTTTATCAGTAGTTGCTGCTTTCTCCTTGGATTTTTATGCCATTTTGAATGAAAAAAAAGGCTCCTAGAATAATCTATGGCGCTTACGTTTTGTTTTCATTTGCCTTGGGGCTTTTGGAAGTTAATAAAATGAACCTGCATATCTCAGTAATTGTGTTTACAGAAAGCTAGGCTGTAAATTCAGATTTCTAGCTTAATATTGTAAGATTGCAGTCTTCAATTGCTCATTATCCATCCTAAGCATTTAATTTGGCTGGGAACTTCAAATAAGTTCACAGATTTATCTGCACATATCAAATATGTAAGATTATTATTTTTTTTCTTCCTTTTAGGATAATGAAATCTGTGGGGGACGCTGGAACCTGGCTTTTGAGATATAGCAGAGCAGAAGCAACGGCAGGGAAGAGACAGCAAAACAGTGAGAGCATGGGGAGTGAAAGAGAATGAGTTCCATCCAAATAACTGGCTGCCAGTGGCAAAGAAAAAATGCAAAACAGAACCCTCTTGCTGACAATTCAGTGGTAAAAGCTTTGAAAGAGTTGTGCCTTCGTGTAATCCTGATGTTGATCCCTGTATGCTGAAGCCAGCTGAATTATATGGCCATATTCTTCACACAAGCAACACAGCTGTATCTTTTGCTGAGTAGTGAACTGTAATAAGTCAATGTTGGGTTGAATGGGCTGCTGTAAGGTGGCAACATCACAAGAAAATAAAACATCCATTAGCAACCAAGGCTGGTATATCTGACCCAAACTTGCTTTGATAAACATTCTCACAGAATTCTTGTCTTGATTTAGAGCAATTTGAAAGCTGCATTTTCTATTCATCAAATGAAATTATCAAAAGGAAACTACTTCAGATAAATAGATCACTTGAAATGCTGATGAGTGCATTTCTGGCATTCAGGAAGCATTTCAATCAGAGGTGAAAAACATACCCCTTCTGGGTATGTTGCAGGAGAGATTACAAAACTCCTTTACCATGTCATACAAAGAAAACTAATGTATATTAGCAATGTTATGGACTGGAGAGTAACTGGAAAAACATATTTAATAAATACTAGAGGCTGTGTCTGTTTCAAGAGAAAGTCTTTTTTAAAATGTGGATGCATTATGGAAACAAGATGCTCAAAAAACTCATTAGTTTTGAGCTAAATTGACCACCTGCTACACCATACACTAGATGACTGGAACTGCACCATGGGCCACATCTTGGTCCTCTGAAAGCCTAGGGGAGTTGTGCCATTCATTCAGTGAAGCAGGAAAACCCTTTGTTTTCTTGGACAGGCAGGGCTGTGGCAAGGCTGGAGACCAGCACCCTATAGCATTGGAGACCAGCCCCCTACTGGTGCTGGTGGCTGAAGCGGGGTCCTAGGCCATGGGCAGGGTGTGGGGAGGCAGTGGTGGGGCAGGCAGGGACAAGAGTGCCCTCAGGACTGTGACACGTACTCGAAGTCCTTGCCTTTCACCACAAGATTTTAAAAATCGGATAGAAACCACAGGTTGCTTCTGTGGCCTTCTGGCAGAGACCAGAGAGCCCGAGCAGGTGGGTCCTTCTGCTACAAGACAGTTTCTGAAGTCATCAACAATGACTCCAGGAGAAGCCAGAGCTTAAAAAAGGAAAGCTTTCATGAACAGCACAGACAGTAGGGGATTCTTGATGAAATGAAGTCACCAATTTCATTAATAGGTATTTTTCTTGGTGACATTTCACACATTTTGTTCAATGTGAAATAAATTAATCTAGAAAAGATTATTTTTAAAAGAGCTAATGAATCATTTGAGGAAGAAGAAAATAATTTTACTTTAAAATGTTTAAAGAAATTCTGCACTCAAAAGCTCAAATGCTCATTAAAGCACTAAAATCCTTACCAAGGCCCTACAGCATAAATATTCTGATTGCTTAAAGAATGGCATTTATTTTGCCAGGAGCGAGGCTACAGAGGACATAAATATACAGTCTATGTCTGTCATAGTAGAATGACACTGCATGGTGCCAACATAGGCACATGCAGTATATATTTTCTGGTCTTTTCACCTCCTCAGCTTCTACATGGATTCTGTCACAAACGAATAATACTTGTAGACTGGGTGAGCCCAGAAATACAGACATCTCACTTTTTGCATTATGTGTCATTCCACCTGCAATTTTTCTTTGCTTTCATTTTTCTTTATGAGTTGTTTGATTGAATGCTATTTTGGCTTGTGGCTGTGAAAGCACAAGCTCATTTTCCCTCAAAGCCAACGTCACTGCTCACCCAACCAGACAGATCATGCGTGGTGAATCAATGCCACCACACCACAAGTGTTTGCACAAATCACTGTTCTCACCAGCAGTTCATGTCAAGAGAAACATGAAAGGGAGTTTTGAAATGCCTTGTCATGGGATGAGCTGATGGACAGGGGTTTTGACAAAATATTTCATTTTCTCAGAAAATCACAATTGTTGAAACTTCAAACTCGCTTTTCATTAAATTGCAGAGGCGGTCCACATACTGCAAGGTGTGATAGCTGCAGTGAAAGAACTGTATAACCCTGGTTTAGATAGTTAACATGAAATAATTTAAATGGTGCTGTTGCAAGATACAGGTGTGACTAAGCTCTACTACTACTACTACCACCAACAGATTTAAACTGTGTTTTAGAGGCAGCCAGACTACAGTGCCCATGGACTAGATGACTCCATCTGAGGGCTAAGACACATTTTCCTGGCCTTCTGGTCATTACCTGTGTTCATGGATGATTGCTATAAGAGCCTAGGTAGAGGAGAAGGAGGAAATTAAAGGAAATAAAAGGAGAGAAGGAAAAGTAATACAATGTTGACTGTCAGTCCATGCAAGTGTATCAATATGAGTCAATTGTTGATCTTTCAGGTCATTGGGCCAAATCAAGTTATTCCATCTTGTTGCATGTCACAGAACTAAATTCAAAGATAATGTTAAGGTTCGCTGGATAGATCCCATAGATTTTTTTTAATCTGTTTTAGCACAAGGCATTTAGTGTAAGGTCTATGAAATCTTTGCTTTCTGTACAAACATGCTTAAAGGAACTCTTGTATTCCACAGAAACATCAGGAATGTTGCTTGTGGTTTCAGATACATACCAGCTTGTCTGAAAAGTCCTTATAAAAACAAAGTTCAGGAAACCTTGGAACTAGCTGAGAATGGGACGTGAAGACTTTGGAAGCTGGTAACTACTCAGCTTGTCACTGAGAGCCCCAAGTGGCTTAAGTATCTGTGGCTTTTGGGGAGAAAATTCACTGTAGGGCCCAGAATGCAGTCATGAGGGTGACCGTCTTCTTCTCTTGTACACCCACAGGCAGGCAAATATTTGTATGAAGATGCAGTGTGTAGCTATGCAGGGAAATGTAGCTCATCCAGGTTTTGAAAGTGTTAAGTGAGCAGGGTGAAACATCAGCTCTGCATGGGAAAGGGGATGGGGGTGGCATCTCAGAGTGCTCTGGAATACCTGCAGAATACTGGAATCTGCACAGAAACCAAAAATAAGAAGGCTCTGGCAAACCTGAGAGCTGCCAGTGACAAATGACATCCTTTTCAGACAAAACACCCAGCTATGAGTCACCAAGTCAAGCACTAAGTTATCTGCTTTAAAGCTTTTGTAGCAAAACAAGCACTTAGGAGGAGATGCTGAGCAAGTAAAGAGGGAATATGATGGAATGGAAGGAGTTTCTGTCAAACTATTCTGTATGAATAGTTTGTAATGACCATCCCTATCCTGGGCTGCATCAAAAGGAGCGTGACCAGCAGGCTCAAGGAGGTGATCCTGCCCCTCTACTCTGCTCTCATGAGACCTCACTTGGAGTATTGCGTGCGGTTCTGGTGTCCTCAACATCAAAAGGACATGGAACTGTTGGGACAGGTCCAGAGCAGGGCCACGAGGATGATCAGGGGACTGGAGCACCTCCCGTATGAAGATAGGCTGAGAAAGTTGGGGCTGTTCAGCCTGGGGAAGAGAACGCTGCATGGAGACCTCATAGCAGCCTTCCAATATCTGAAGGAGGCCTAGAGGGATGCTGGGGAGGGACTATTAATAAGGAACTGTAGTGATAGGACAAGGGATAACAGGTTCAAACTTAAACAGGGGAAGTTTAGATTGGATATGAGGAAGAAATTCTTTACTGTAAGGGTGGTGAGGCACTGGAATGGGTTGCCCAGGGAAGTTGTGAATGCTCCATCGCTGGCAGTGTTCAAGGCTGGATTGGACATAGCCTTGGGTGACATGGTTTAGTGTGAGGTGTCCCTGCCCCTGGCAGGGGGGTTGGAACTAGATGATCTTCAGGTCCTTTCCAACCCTAACTATTCTATGATTCTATTCTATGATTCTATCTTGAACTGAGTGATAAAACCCATGCTAAAACTTGTGATTTGTAAACATATGGCTCTACATCCTACTGCAGGCAAATAAACACCACCAAGTACCAATGTCAACTCCTGTTTGCTTTGCTGGTCTTCTTAACAAAAGATCTTAGGTTTGCAGGAGAGAGATCATAATTTCCAAATGCAGGTTGCTCTTTGGGATATCTTTCTCTTTTCCATCCAACTCTCACAGTAAAATGCCACTTTCAAATTTATAATAATCTAGAAATGCATGCACTGAATGCCCCAAAGGAAGGATCACCAATAGTGACAATACCAGAGCCCATCAAGACCAGCTTTCCTTCTTCCTCCCTGGTTTGCGGCCCTAAACACAGACAGCATGAACCCCCCACTAACTGCACTGTAGACTCACAGAAGGTACTGACTCCCTTCCCCAAAACAAAGGCTTTCTATGCAAGTGAATGTTCTTCCTGACCCACTTCTCCTGTCAGTTTTCTATCATCCTATTTTTAAGCCAGTGCCCAGGGTCATGGCTGTGTTATTCCCATCTCAGCTGACAGAGAACACGAACCAGTTAGAAGCAAAGCAGCTCAAGTGCCAACATCAACACTGATTTATTTCATTAGTCTGTATAAGCTGTCTGACACTACTTAAAGCTCACTTTGGCAAGACCTATGGACAACAGGCATGCTGGCAAGGGGAGGTAATTTGAAAACATGCCTCTCTGCTCTCCCTCTTCAGCCAGCAATCCTGCCCCAGGAAAGGCCCTGAATTGCTCTTCTATCTCCAAGGGGCAAACCCACTGTGGTTCTCAGGGCACTGGGATGAAGGCCAGGGAGGGCTTTCAGTGCTCATGGCCCAAGGAGAGGATGGTACCTTCTCCCATCCCAGTCTCTTAGGCACTCACAGGAGATACTCTCAAGGCAGGAGTCCCCATACAGGGGTGATGGGTCACACCCTCTGCAAATTGAGAGGGAAACGCTCATTTAATCCTAAAACGAAAAGCAAAGCTTTCTCTACCCTTATTGCAAAGATTAGGAAATGGAGATATGAAATCAGGTGTCCCTGACACAGCTCCCCACCTATTCACACATTCTTGCCAAACCTGATTCTATTTTCTTCCACTTTGTGCTTTTAAAAATAGCTCCAAGAATGTGGCTTTCAAGCGTTGTAGAGATGGTGACACAATACAATACAGGTCACTTTTTTCCACTGTTTTGTGGCTGATTAAAATAGAAGCCCCAAAGCACTACTTACTATAATTTTCATCTCCCACACAAAGGCTAGTTATCTCTCTTCCCCCAAAGTCAATTACAGGCTTTGTTGCCGAAACAGGGAATCAATTTGTATACATACCGGTCATTGAACTTTTCAATCTTCTACCCCATTTAGGCTTATTTAGTGTGTATATATAGGCTCCCAGTTACTAGGCAGCATTTAAATGTGAATTCATATTTCTTGCAAGTCTTTGTTACTTTATATTAGGAAGACAATGTTTAGAGTTACCCAAGTCTTCCTTTGGGATCCTGATGCTGTAAGCAAATTCTTTATTATTTTGGGGAAGGTGTGCCCTGTAGAAAAACAATACTTTGGCAAAGTTTTGGTATACACTATACTAAAAAAGAAGTTGCAGTTTTGAGAGAAAAATAAACATAAAGATGCAATTCTTTTTTTAATTATAGAACATAGAGTTTCTCTCTGCATTATAGAATCATAGAATGATTTGGAAAGGACCTTTAAGATCATCCAGTTCCAAACCCCTTGCCATGGGAAGGGACACTTCCCACTAGGCCACGTTGCCCAAGGCTCTGTCCAACCTGGCCTTGAAGACTGACAGGAAAGGGGCATCCACTCCTGCTCCAAGCAACCCATTCCAGTGCCTCATCACCCTCAAAGTAAAGAACTTCTTCCTCATACCCAATCTAAACTTCCCCTGAGTTTGAACCCGTTACCCCTTGTCCTATCACTACAGTCCCTAATGAAGAGTCCCTCCCCAGCATCCCTCTAGGCCTCCTTCAGATACTGCAAGGCTGCTATGAGATCTCCACACAGTCTTCTCTTCTCCAGGCTGAAGAGCCCCAATTTTCTCAGCCTGTCTTCATATGGAAAGTGCTCCAGCCCCCTGATCATCCTCGTGGCCCTCCTCTGGACAATGATCCTTCCGTAGATGGATGGTACTATGATTGGTACTAGATTTAAGTGTCACATAAGAATTTGCATTAAAATAGATAAATCAGAATTAGATAAAGTTTGAGCCAGACACAGCAATAGCCTCTGCATCCTTACAGGTGAGCCTCCAGCAAGCTGATTCTGATGGATGCCTGTAACATTAACAGTGAAACTCCAGGACTTTGTTGATCACTGTTGTCACCATCAGCTTCAGCTACAATAATTGGTCTCTGGTCAGGTGGATCAAAATTTGAGTGATTTTAGCTATGAAAAATGTGTGCACTTGCATCTAACTGTTACGGAAATTCTAATCAGTTTGAGTACAAGTATACTCTTCTGTTTTAAATCCCATGGGATCAGAAAACTCTTTCTCCCCAAGCTGCAGAGTCACAATTATTTGTGAGAGATGTATATATTTGGAACAGCTGATACATTGATACATCTAATAAAACAAAGGAGAAGCTAAATACAAGGAGAAAGGTAAAAGAAGAAAGTTAAATTATCCTTTAAGATTAATTTCAAGGAAGCTGATACCTATTAAACAATTTATTTAAAACCAAAAACTAAACTAAAACCAAACCAAAGCTTTTGGAAACCAGTTCAGTCATTGGCTGTTACCTCTCCCTGGATTCTGACCAAAGAACATGACAGACTTACTTATTTTCTTTGCATCTTATTTAATTAACATGCCTTTGGAGGAGCAGTGGCAGTGGCAGAAGCGACCAGCCCTGACATTCACTTGATTCCAATAAGCATCCTCTGTCCTGCTGCAGACAGGCTTTATCTGACAAGCTCTTTCTGGCTGACTAATGTGCCTTGGGTCATGTTTATGGTTAGCATAGATACTTGTAGAGCAGATATGACTTATTACAACATGTGCCACTTGTAATGAAAATCTCACTCTCCAGGAGAGGGGAAAAAAAGAAGAAACAAGCAACAGCTTTATAAAGGAACATCTTTCAAGATGTTCTGTTTAGGCAAAACCTAATTCCAAGCATTCCAGCATTTTATTTTCATTCAGACAGAAAATGATTACTTTTTGAGGCAGGATTGTTGTATGTTAGAGAAATGCTATAATAAAATACAGTTTCTAATAGCAATATACTATAGAAATTGTGGGTATTTAAGAGCAACACTACCTTATTTGCAATGAACTGAAAAACTGAAATGACAGAGACAGTGCTAAGGTCTCATCTCTTTCCTTATTATCCACGCTGTACAGTAATAGATGAGGTGAAGAATGAAAAATGTCACTGTTTGTATCAGGAGCTCTCAGAGCTGTGGCTTTCATCAGTAGGTCACCTACCTGCTCAGGTTTTAAATTGTCAGCAATTATTTTAAGTTTCCACGAAGGAAAATTGCCCTAGGAAAGGAAAACCTTACATTTGCTAACATTGCATTGTACAGGTTTGTGAGGCCCCTGTGTTTGCTTTTCCGGACACCAGATTTCTGTTATCCCTGCATGGCCATTAAAACAACAATTGGAGAATCCTCTTTTTCACTGGTGGTTGTATACTGGGCTAAATAAAATCTTCACTTACGCATTGAGTTTTGCACTTTCAAGAGTTTTACTGCTGCCATATTACCAGGGAATGCCACTCCAGTTAGTGCCTGCACTGACATCCTTCATTCCCACCCCATGACTGCCTGCTGCACCCTGCCCTTGGCCACAGCCATTGTGAGCACAAGAAAAGCCATCTCCACCTCTTCCATCTTGTTGCAGCTATTGTCATGTCCCCATGCTGCCTTTCCAAGCAGAAACACATGTATTTATACTTCACCGTGCAGAGCTGTGAGCCCAGCATGCCTGGGATGCTCACTGGCATGCCCATGTGCTGTCAGGTTGATCTGTGCAGTGTATGGAGGTTTCCAGCTGTTTTGTAGCTGTTTTTCCAAGTAGGCTGTAAAGCACCTGGAAATCCTATCTATTTTTTTTCCCCAAATCCTCTGATCTATGTAAGCAACACTTTCAGCTGGGGAAAGATGACATTCCTAGGAAAATTCAAACATGTGCTGTGTCTCCACGTCCATCTGGGCTCCTGCATGAACATCAGTTCCTCCAAAAACATTTAAATCTCTCATCCACGATTTGACTTGAGAGGTGAGTGGTAACAATAAGCAGTTGCAGGTACCAGGGCAGCTCCTGTACTCCATGGGGTAATTATGTGCTCCTATCAGTAGGCAGCCAGCATGCTCTGAGAGCAGCAGTTCAGGAGCTGCTGCAGCTTTTTTAGGTGATGATTGTAAGAAATCTGCGCCAGAGCTTATAGTCATGGTGAGTTTTTAACAGGGAAAGGTTGGGTAACATGTTGGAGGAGATGAGGAGTGTGGGAGGGAGCAGCACATGTTTCTCCTCTCAGGCTGCCACCAGCGGCTCCAACAACATCTGGTTCAAACCACAGCTCTGTCAGGCTCCTGTTTCTTCTCCTGTTATATCTCCCACTTCTACATACAAGTACTAGCAAATATCAGTCTGTCTCTAGGGCTTCTTTTCTTGTAAGCATTCAGGGTCTGAGGAGCTCTACTTACTTACTTATTCCTCCTGGTCTTCTCTCAATCTGCAGAAGGCTGATGTGGTTTGGAGATCTGCTCCTCTCTCGGCTGCAGGATACTGAAGGTGACGCTCATTTTTGTGCTGCTCTAATGTTCTTCAGCAACAACCTCAGAGGTGCAAAGAGCAACTTTACTACTTACTACAGCCTGTTTCACCTATCTTTTGCTTCATTATACACATGAAGAAGAACCCTTTTGCTTTAGAGGTACTAAAGAGCCACCCATTTCCAGGTTGAGCAGATGTTGATACTGCAACATCCCAGACAAGGAAGCCAAGCTGGGTTAACAACAAGCTTGTACTTCTATGGCTGTCTTTAATGCTTTTTGAGGGTAGAGCAACACAGAACTCAGCCGCTTCATAACCACTCTCTCAGGACAAGGCAAAAGGGCTGTTAGCTCATCCTACCTAAAAGGATCAATCATCTGGAGAGGCCATACTATGGCTATGAAAATCAGGACAAGTGACACTCCTGTTCCGCAAATTATGCTTTAACAGTCAGGGTGGATGATTACCCACTCCTCCTTTTCCTTGGCAAGTCTTTTTGGCGTTATCCCATCAAACTGATGATAAGTACAGCCTACATTTCTTGAAATCCTTGCCTGAATCAGCACTGGGTTTTGTTTCTCAGCAGCAAGAATGGGGTGACCAGGACAACTACAGATAGTCTGTAACATTTGCTTATGTGGAGAAGAGCGGGTTGCACCAAAGGAAGAACAGCCAAGCAGCAAAAAGAACAGTCTGCAATGGGAGGGATGGGTTCATGCACCATAGAGAGGGATGAAAGTGCAGGCTGAGTGGCCAGGGTGAAGGAAGGTTGCCATTACCATGGAATTTATCACTGGTCCAAGCTTCTTGCAAACACACAGAGCATTACTTTTATCTTTCTTCTCTTCCATGCGACCCAGGCACACCCCTTACTTTGTTCTCATTATCAAAATACAGAAGTCCTAATGAAGGTTCAAAGAAAAAGATCCAATCTGTTAAGGTATTTAGGACCATAAAAATGTAGATGAGCACCTGCACAACTACATCCTACCTTTTCAGATTTGGTGCATGGTTGCTTTCTACCTTATACAAGCCGGCAACAACCTGCTACAAAAAAGTCTTTTCAGCTTTTTTGGTCCCTGTATTATTTCATTGTTGTAAATATCAGGTGGTAGCTTTGCAAAAACGTAGTCTTTTATAATATATAGTTTTATTTTATTTTTTATCATTATGCATTCTACTGAATAGACCAAATCTAAAACTTCTTTAAGGTCTTTATGCCTGCTCCTTCATGTTGTAAGTCCAAGAGCATACAGCTGAAGTGTTCCAAGAGGGCATTATTATTTCTTTAGTGTGTAGTTCCTGTTGATTTAGATCCTCTAGATAATGTCCTTGGAGAATGAAGTATTGAAATGAAAATAGATCCATCTCATTAAGTTCTACTTACTACAGTTTCAATTAACTTAGTATGTAGGTAATGGAAAAGAGAGTTAGATTGCAATTACCTTTTTCAATGTTCAAAGCACCAAAGAAATTGTCAATAACTATACACTTACAGAGCAACAAGAAAGGTTAAACCTAATATCAAACTATCCCACTTCCTTTATACTAGATTCAATGAGAAAATAAAGTATTGAATGTATTCAATCAAGACATACCACTGCCTGCATTTTGACTGTCCATTTGGTCCAAGGACCACTCACTACTCATGTATACATATGCACTTCTTTAACTTAATAAAAAAGACCCCCAAATCAATTTTTCATCTAAGAACCAGTAAAGCCAAGCCCAGGAAAGAGTATCTTGCATTGTGAAAGAAAACACAAAGAGAGCCCAAGAATATTGATTATGAGATCCATCACAGCAAAAGTTACCAGAAATCTTTTAAAGCTCTTTGCCAAAGTAAAGGTGATGACTAGAAGCTGATTTCGACATGCCAAGTAACTGCAGACTATCAGATGTTACAGCTGACTTACAGGTTTTTCTTGTTTGTTTGCTTATTCTCTGACAAAATGATGGGCAAGAAAATTCAAGAGCATCATGTACTCTATTATGTGGGACTTAAATAGCGAGGTAGAATCTTTGCAGGTGTTTAACATCTTTGACTCAGATTCAGTCACAAACAACTTACATTAACTGATCTTAGCCATAATTGTATGCCAAGGTTTATAAAAGCCTTAATTGCAAGTAGGTTTGGCATTTATTTTCCAGAAAGACTCTTTATTCACAAAGAAGTTTTAATTATACAGCTAGGATTTGAAAGTGCAAGGGGAATGTGCCCATCGATTTTGGTGGTGGTGGTGGTGTTCATTTGTTTTTTGAAATCAAAGGCTTCTTGACAAGTTAGATAATCTGACAGTTTATTAAAACAAAGCCTAAAGCCCACTAGCCCTCAAGCAGGCTGACTGTGGCTTAGAGAGTACTTATTGCCCCATCAGGGCAACTGCAATTTGCTCCTGGTGAACAGGGAAGGTGGCCTCCTTCCAGAGCCATCCATTTTTATCACCTGAATACCTCCCGTTTAAACTGGACAGAAAACTGTGCTCAAACTCCACAAAGAAATCATGTTTCTAGTTGGCTCTGGCTTTACAGATCAAGACAGTAGTCAGTCAACTAAATTTACTTCCATAAGAATTCAGCTTCAAGGAGCTCTACAGGAAACAGCCAAATCATAAAATTGCTTGTCCAAACTGAAATTTCACATGCCCTAACTGCTTGCATCTCCCTGGTTATTCCTACAAACCCACGTGTATATCTCAAGCCACTTCACTGCAAGATGAAAGCAGTTGCTATAGGAATTGTTAATATATATATTTTGGACTGTTTTATCTATTAGCATGACTACAAGTCAAAAAGCGATGCTTCTCCTACAGGTTAGGCAGCATGCTCTTCAAACTAAGAGCTTGTTTTGACTAAACAAAGCAAAGTACACAGGTCTAAGTACATGATACTTCTTCCTTACAAAAAAAGAGAAGAGCTCAGAAGTGTTGTGTAGTCTTCAATTCTGGTGACCATGCTTCTTTGTATGCTGAAAAAAAAAGCCAGAGAAAAACAATCTGGATCACAAGGGTCCTCATGTCTCCATAGTTCAGTATGTTAAGAGGCTATTGGGCTGTGATCTGCACATACCACTATAAATGTTGTGAATATGCGCACTCAGAAGAGGAAAATGAGAACTGTCTTTGCACAGATGTAGCATAAAGCTCGTAACTAGAGCAAAAAGTTCCCTGAGAGTACAAGTAATTAATCTCTGAAAAAGCTTGCCAAAGGATACAGCAAATTCATCACTACTTGACGGGTTTACATAGAGTGTAATTTCAGACGTGCTCCATTTCAGCTACAAAATATTAAACTCTACAGGATTCACTTACACGATGTGCAAACTAATTCCCTCCTTGGTGGAACTCCCCGGTAGTTTTGTGGCCTCCTGTCAGGCAAACAGCCGGCTCTGGCCATTGTAATGCTACCACCTCCTCCTCTCACTTCCTCTCCAAAATTTAAGTGGTGTATATTCATAAGCAATAAAGGAGGGTGGAGGGCAATTATTAGTATTTATCTTTAAGGCAAATGTAAAGCTCCTCTCAGACAACAGATGGCTCCAAAATCCCAAATATATTTTCTTCTTAATTCTTAAGAAACGCGAAAGCACTTCATTTCTTTTTGGTTTTAAGCAAACATCACTCTTCCCTGCTTCAGAAAAGAATGCAGAAATATCCAACTTAGTAATAATTAATTGCATAAAACTCACAGTTATTGAAGCAAATGTGCACCAGTACATTTTTAGCAACATAAATACAACTCTTTTCTATAGCCAGGAAGTAATCTCCTTTTCCTTTGTCATGCTCCTGGTTCTTTTCCTGGGGTCTGGACCTGGACAGGGAATGCTATTCCACAAGGCTTCTTGAAACATTTAAGCCAAGTTAACATGTTGTATTGGGCTGAAACGTTTCCAATTTAGCTAGCAGAGTGGCTGCCAGCAAAATCATCTCAAACACGGTTCATTCTGGCCTAAATCTCAGATTTGAGGCTTCCCCAGCTCATGTGAGTGGCCTGCCTAAAGAGGCTGTGCTCTAGCAGGTAGACGGCACTAAAAGGTAGTTTGACAAGATACCTTTCAGATGAATTCCCACCTTCACCACTATCCTAGTGGACTGCTGACATAAAATAATCCTCTAGGTAATGATAATTATAGAGTGCTACAGTGGCACAGGAGTGCGTAGAGCAGTGAGTAAGGAATCCTATATGCAACAAAGAAAACATTAGGCATAAAACATTGCTCTTTGCCAGCACTATAGTTACAATGTGCTTACTCCCACCCACTAACAATGTTGTGGCATTTGCCCAGCACTGACCCAGAGGGTGAAGTGCTGTGTCCGAAATCAGTGATATTCTTGACTGTGCCTCCTTTGTTGCTTCCAAGCTTGTAATTTAAATTTCAATTCAGCCAGGGAATGCTTTGTTTGAGATTTGATGGGAACACAGGAAAATGCAGCATGATTTCTTCATGAGGAACTGTAATGAGAGGAGAAGGGGTAACGGGTTCAAACTTAAACAGGGGAAGTTTAGACTGGATATGAGGAAGAAATTCTTTACTGTAAGGGTGGTGAGGCACTGGAATGGGTTGCCCAGGGAAGTTGTGAATGCTCCATTGCTGGCGGTGTTCAAGGCTGGATTGGACATAGCCTTGGGTGGCATGGTTTAGTGGGAGGTGTCCCCGCCCCTGGCAGGGGGGTTGGAACTAGATGATCTTCAGGTCCTTTCCAACCCTAACTATTCTATGATTTACATGTATTAAACTTTCAGGTCTGAAGTGGTGCCCTAAAGTTAGATGCTCTTGTCAGTAATAATCACCATAACCACTCCTTTTGCATTTTATGTTCACAAGATTACTTCTATGACAGTACTTTTAGGAGGGTTGATACGAAAATCTGGTCTCATTAGAGAAGATCTGAAGGTAGCTAGGGCAGAAACTTTGCAATCACATCTTCGAGAAGGTGTACACTGCTACTATTAATATGAGTTCATACCACTTTGAATCAAATGTATGTGATATTAATTTACATCTACTTAAAAGCAGTTTATAAAGCACATATGAAGACATTGTTTTAAAAGTGTTTATTTTTTAAGATACAACAATTTTTGCCTTATAGAAACACTGGAGTATCTAGGCAACAAGCAATGTGAAAATGGAAGGAACTCCTTCCCTGTTCCTGACACCCGGCTGTAATTCAAGTAAATTGAATTTCACAACATGTCTTGAACACAGTAAAGAACAGTTTTTATTTACAGATCCAAAACATCTTTCAACAAACCAATTAGCTCCCAAGTTTTCAGGGCCAGATCCAGCAACAAGCAGCTTCTCCTTCCAACTGGAAAAGACACTACCACTCATGTATGACAAACTACTCTCCCGTATCACCACTTGCTTTAGTAAGTCACTGTGCACTGCCAAATACAGCAGTGGCCCAAAACCTCTAAAAGCACCCCCCTCATTTCTGCTCCTGGTAGTGTTGCACAGTCCTAGCTATGGCAGCACGGCAATGACAACCATCTGTATAAATCTTTTTCCACTGGCTTCCTCCACCTCATATCCCAAATACCCCTGAAGTGGAAGGAACAGCATGAGGTCCTCAGCATATTCTGAGCTTAAGCACAAAAACTTGCAAATTAAGAGCATTTTTGCTACACACTGCTAGCTAGGTGCAATCTCTCATGGAGAGATTAATTTTGTTTGCAAATGATGTTTCTTAGTAAAACCAATTATCTGCATCCACCAAAAGCATTTTTTCAAGAAGGATGTTTTTCCATAAAAGATGGCTCAGCTGACATACAAACTCTACTGAATCAAAACCAAAACCCATATCTTATCTAACATGAGATAAGCAAGGACAGCAAAGCATTTCAGGGGAACAGAAATTGGACAGTGACCCTGGGCAGTGTGCGCTCACAGCCCAGAAAGCCAACCCTATCCTGGGCTGCATCAAAAGGAGTGTGACCAGCAGGTCGAGGGAGGAGATCCTGCCCCTCTACTCTGCTCTCATGAGACCTCACTTGGAGTATTGTGTGCAGTTCTGGTGTCCTCAACATCAAAAGGACATGGAACTGTTGGGACAAGTCCAGAGCAGGGCCACGAGGATGATCAGGGGACTGGAGCACCTCCTGTATGAAGATAGGCTGAGAAAGTTGGGGCTGTTCAGCCTGGAGAAGAGAAGGCTGCGTGGAGACCTCATAGCAGCCTTCCTGTATCTGAAGAGGGCCTACAGGGATGCTGGGGAGGGGCTCTTCATGAGGAACTGTAGTGATAGGACAAGGGGTAATGGGTTCAAACTTAGACAGGGGAAGTTTAGATTGGATATGAGAAAGAAGTTCTTTACTGTAAGGGTGGTGAGGCACTGGAATGGGTTGCCCAGGGAAGCTGTGAATGCTCCATCGCTGGCGGTGTTCAAGGCTGGATTGGACATAGCCTTGGGTGACATGGTTTAGTGGGAGGTGTCCCTGCCCCTGGCAGGGGGGTTGGAACTAGATGATCTTCAGGTCCTTTCCAACCCTAACTGTTCTATGATTCTATATAGTCAAAGAATTGGAGATAACTGATAGTAATTTTCACACACTCTGGCTTTACCCGTTTTCATTTCACAAAAACTAGATGACACATTTAAAATGCAGGATGTCAACTACTATAGGACCAACAGACATTGGAGTGTTTATATTTTGTATGTGCAACATCCAGCTAAAAAGAGTATTTCAGAAAATCACCATGTATCTGTCTCAGAAGTACAATTACTCTGCTTTCCTCAATTTGTCCTCCAATTATTTATCTTTTTAGAGAGCAATCAATAGAACGAGTATGTGAAGAAAACAAGGATGCTGTGAAATTTAATAATCAAACAGCAGAAGGAAATTTGCTAATTTTTTAAGCAACTACACTGTTTAACAGTGACATCATGTCAACAGTATGCTCTCAAGTTTCATATTGTTCTCTTAGACCAGATATGAAATTCCCACAAATACCAAAAAAGTCAAAATAGGACACTTTAAAGATGAGCAAAACTTGCTCTCCTCCCAAAACGTAACGTATGATGCACATTTAAAACTAAATACAAGGATGTTTTAGCTAAACCACGTACTAAAACAAGCAATCAGCCATGAGAGAACTTGAAGATTTCTAATAAAACTTAAAAAACCCTATTTTCTCAGAAATAGTCCTGCTGAAACCCCTCTGCTGTTATGATTTCAAGCAGCTTCACATTGACCAGCTGGTCACCTCAACAAGATGGCACAAGACTGCCACCTTGTGAAAACAAAACAATCAGATCTGCATTAATAGGACAAATAGCAACTCTGCCCCCAGCGAATACAGAATTCTTCTTACTACAATATACTGAACAATTCATTTGATTTGTCTACTCACAAGAAAAGTAACAGATAGAAAAATATTTCAGCTTGTCCATAGTGCTTCTGTGTAACATTTATCCTAGTCTTGAACACGAAGACATGACAAAGAACTTAAAAGGAATGAAATAGAGAATGCACATGAATAACAGAAAACACTTCACAGCATACAGGATTATCAAACGAATAACAGAAAACACAGTTCACAGCACACAGGAGTATCAAACAAACTTCCTATCTTCCCGACTAACAACGTATTTGTAACTAAAACGAAAAACCCATGTGTTCAATTATTTGTGGTGTTTTTTTCTCACCTCAAACCAATTCAGCCATGCTGTGGCTGTTCAGCTCTATTATTCTGACAGATATTATCATCTTTCTGTCCAAGAATAACTGAACCTAAGCCTTTATTTTTAAACAGTGATTATAGAAATGTTGGCTATGCTATTTTTGTTTTCATCTTAGACATTACAAATTAGTGTGACTTTTATCTAAATGGATAGCTGATTAATTAAATTTACAATAAATTATCATTTAATGCTGTTGTAAGTACTTTCATTGCCAATCGACACCTGCTAAGGAATTAACCTAAAGGAAGCAATTATGGTTCTACTGAAACTACAAGACCGTGGCAATGTAATCCAGGATAAACACAGTCCTTTCTGCAAGCCTTTGAGAAGAACAAATTATGAACAAACACAATGGAAATATTTCCAGAGCAAAATATTAAAATCCATTTTCCAAAAGATCATATAATCATAGAATCACACAATGGCTTGGGTCGGAAAGGACCTTAAAACTCATCTAATTCCAACCCCCTGAGGGACACCTTCCACCAGAGGAGGTTGCTCCAAGCCCTGTTTAACCTGGCCTTGAACACTGCCAGGGATGGGGCAGCCACATCTTCTCTGGGTAACCTGTGCCAGCACATCACCACCCTCACAGTAAAGAAATTCTCCTTAATACCTATGATACTTGCTCCAACATTTTAAAGGATGTTTAACTCATTCCAGTTCCTAAACACTTTAACTGATACTTCTTGAATTTCTAAGAGATGATGATGGGATTTGCAGCCCTTTCTTTATGACTAATAATTATATAATTACAACCATCTTGATTTCTGAAATTGAATCAAGCTGACATTGAGTATTTCCTGTAAACTCACTGTGGTTCATCACCAAAAGTGAAAACACACCTTTACTCTAAAAATAAATTCTCCATTCATGTTTTACTAACTCATGGACTTTCCACTTTAATTTAAGCTTATAGCAACTCAGCTTGCTTTTAAATTAGCCTTTATAATATTTTGAGAATAACTGTACTCCTAATATAAATCCCATGATATAATATTACACCATCTTATAATATTGATTTAAAAAATCCCAAACAGTTCAAAAACATCTCTCTACATGTAATTTCTCTAGCATCTTGTGATGTGGAGCTTATTAGAAAGGTATTGTGCTCTAAATTTCAGGGTGTTTTGTATTTGCTTTTCTTTACAAAAGAAAGGTATTAAAATTGTATACATTTAAACTCGATTCTTTTAACTTGAAACATGGCTGCTATCTCAGTTAAGAGTAAGTAGGAAGCATAAGCGTTGTCTCTTAATGGTGTTAATTGAAGGCATTCAGATACCACTATCAAAAGACACGCTGGACAAAACAAAACACCGATGGACTACGTAAGGAATTTTTAAATCTTCTCAAGTGTATGAGTATCTGCTCCCCTTCACGAAGCCAAAAAAGAAAACAGATCTAGAAGGCAATTCACAATTCTAACCAGACCCCCATCCCTTCCCATTTTATCATTCCAATTCACTCAATACTAATATTTCAGGACACAAGCGAACTTGTACCGAAACATGCAGATGCTCTCTACCTTGTTAACATTTTTCCTAGCACGGCATACAAAACCAAAATTGGAAGGAGAAGGCATGCAAGGCTTCCCTTCCCAAAACTGTCATACTAGAATTACAACACAAGACAATATCCTGGACCCTGCAAGAATCAAAGTATCCCATTTCAGGTTTCTCTTGTCCCTTCAACTTGATCAATCAAATAGGGAGGGATCAAAAATGGCTCTCCCTATGGCACACACATTATTAACAACTAGCATACTGGCTACAGTGACCTGGCAAACATCTTACATTCAATACAAATAAACCTACTCATTGAAGAGTGGTTTTAAGGTTTCCTTAGAAGAAACAGGGCTGCAAAGACACTGGGCAGGTGAATCTGAGTTAACCAAACTCTTCATAGTTAGCACAGGTAAGGAATCAAAGCCAGGATATTGATATCATTGACTGATAAAGAAAAATAAAAAACCCCCACGACAGTACTAATGTGAGTAAATAACTCTACAGTACTGACCTTTCGAGAAATAATTCCATTTCAGAGTGACTGGCATGTCAATAGTATAATATGTTTGCATGGATTTGTCAGCTGTCTTTTAATTACAGAACAAGAAAGAATTTAAAAATGCTACACACCATGTGAAGTTTTGGATCCCCTCCCCTGCCACGTGGTTTAGCTATATTTATAAAACAGCTTAATAGTTAACTTTGAGCAATCAAATATTATTGAGCCTAATTAAAATCATTTACAGCCAGAAACTATTACAGCCTTCTTTTATTCTTAAGATAATACACTAGATGCTTTTAAAAATACATGTAGACACACACATTGTATTTTACCTTTGTAATATAAAATATACATTCCCTAGTTCCATTAGATCTGTATATATACAAAAACCATTTAAAAGAACAATTCAGTAATGCCATTAGTATTTCTTTAAGATTACATGTCAAAGATCTTAGAAACACTCAGTTCAACTCGGGGGTGCACTCAGATCCTACATCAGTACAAACCTGTGAACACAGAACCTCAGGACATAAAAGCCTGATTATTTAAAAGGGTATTCATTAGACTGCATTCCACTGTGTAATGACACATTTCGGTCTGACATATATAAATTACTTCCCTCCTAAGAGGTCACATTATCAACTGCAATTTATCTTTTGTTGCACAATAACATTTATTCCCCCAAAGAAGGTACATGCACACAGCCTCCACTGTATTTTCTAAATATCAGTTTGAAATAAAATTTTCAAACTGCTTTAATGATTTAAGAGCCTACATTCTGCTTGCAAAACCAATGTAAGCATTTATGGACAAAAAAAATCATGACAATTCAGTGGCATGTAGGAGGTCTTGAAAACATACTTTAGTAGTGGTTCATACCTTGCCTGCCAGCAAACCTAGATGGAAATGGCCTGATCCAAGCAGCAAATATGCAGAGGTAACAAAGATGTTAAACACTGAAACACTTTGTTTTAAAGAGAAACCTCTGAAACACTTACAAAGTGTCATATCCTCAAGAGAATGTTATATAGTATTTTATTACAATGAAAAAACACTGTAAAAATCTCTCATATTTCACATAAATTACAGAAAGATGCGCTCAAATTCCCCTTCATATTAAATGTTTTAATTCCAGGTGCTCATAAATTCAATATATGGAATACCTTCACATGACAACATATCAGATCTCACATTCAGTTGCAACAATATAAGCAAATAGCTTACTTCCCAATTCCAACTGGAGGAAAATGTCTTCACATAATTCAAAACATATTGGGAAAGAAAAGATCACCACATAAACCTCTGGATTTCATCACTATTTGCCCATTGGAATGTTTTGTTTAGAAAAACATATAAAGTTATGGCATTCACAGCAATATAAAAAGCCAACTCCAGAAGCTGTCTATACAGAGATGGAAATGGAATATTGAGTCTGTATATTAAGAATGGCAAAATAAAGTAACGAAATTCCAGCAATTTTTGAGGAACTGTGACTGCTAGTAAACATACAAAATACATTAAGATCCAGAATATCGGTTTTGATTTTAGTGTATCAGCAAAACTCCAGCAAGAAAATATATAGACTGGAACCAATACATATTTTACAAGCTCATGTCTTTGGAAGACTTTTCTCCAGACATAAAATGTATAATGTCTGTTATCTGCTAGTAAATACTTATGAACATAGGTAAATTTCCAGATCAGGAATAAAGAGATGGCAGTGATTAAGCTGTACTGCACAGGGTGCTTTCGTAATGACAGATAGAATTTCTTGATTTTTGAAGGGGTCACTAAATGAGGGAATGAAAAAAAGACAGTAAACGACAGAAAATAGAACATCTGAGGAAAGTGCAAACAGGCTTCGTGGCTACTTCTGTCACCAACAACTATTCCACCATTGATGAAGACAAAGACACAGAACCCAACTACTAATATGATGTATGGCCAAGTTAAAGCGGTAAGCGTAAATAAGTTTTTAGGTGATGTGAGATATTTGATAAGAAACCGCAATATTCTTGTCAAATCTGAAAATGATCCTTTCCTGAAAGAAATCTTTTCATCTTTCTTTTTCTGTAACTCTGTCTTCCAGGCTTCATTTAGCTTCCCTGCAACAGTATTTCCAGCACAAAAAACTGTCCACACAATATTTGTTTGACGAAACATGAAGCCACAAAATCCAAGGAGAACTGAAGTTTTATGGTTACCATAAAGGCACATTAAATAGGCAAAAAGTGTGAAAAATACTGATCCTGGGTCTGTATAATAAAGGAATGTAAAAAAGTAAAGGGTGGGAAACATTGCAAGTGTTAACGTAGACAAGATTCTCTGGAAGCCAGACACAGCCTAGAGAACAAGCAGAAAAATGTGGTTAAAAATGTCCAATAAAAATAACATAAAACAAACAAATAACCCCAAATAATAAGTATAATTCTTGAGAAATCCATTAACACAATATAATATCTCTTATGCTCTTTGGCTCCATTACTGCAGAAGCACACAGGCTGTATTTTTGTTAGCCCCCTGCTATGTTAATGCAGAGTGTCGGGCTACACAATGTTAGTACAGCACATTACTGCAGGTGAGTAAAAATATGGCAACAAAAACACAGCAACTTCTTTTATATGTCAGGTGTTCGCATATCTGTGCCATTAAAATCATTGTGGGAGTATAATTGCTCCCATACCTCAAATAAAAGAGCTAATGGGCCAAGAAAACAAAAAAACAACCAACAAACCAACAACGCTTTATGCCCCTGAAATTTCATTGCCAAGATTCTGTTTGTTCGTGAGACAGCAGAACACATCATTTCATGCTTCTGCTCTTGCCTCTTTTGAACCCAGCCCATGGTGTGGCCAGTTCAAAGCTTCTGATCTTTGGTGCAGCTTTTATCGTCTATCTTCATTATTATTTGTGAGTTAGAAAAGAAACTTCAAAGAAGGTAGGAGACCATGCAGCTAAAAGCTCCTCCCAATTATCCCACTCACTACATGATGAAATGCAATTCACAACATTAAAAAATGTTGCATGATGTTTCTGAATGATGTAGCATGGGGTGAAACAGCCGGTCAGCATCTTACAGAAAAGAGGAATAGAGAAAATGCTGAGCTAAAAAACCAACAAGGCAGCTATACTTTCTAATTCTTAGACTACTGACACAAAAACTTTAATTTTCTTACATTTGTATTTCTACTTCAAAGCATAAAATTAAGTGTTCCAAAAGTGGAAAAAACTCATTGAATTTGACTCAATTCTGCATAGTCTTATTGTGTGCTTAAAAATGAAGAGTCTCTTGTAAGAAAATACATCAGAAGAAATTTTCCTTAAAGGAATCATTCAATTATCAGGGAACAGGAAAAAATGTTCTTATGGTTAGAAGTGAAACTGAAGAACTTGAATATGGTGAAAGATTTTGAATAGGCCATTAATCATAGAATCATAGAATAGTCAGGGTTGGAAAGGACCTTAAGATCATCTAGTTCCAACCCCCCTGCCATGGGCAGGGACACCTCCAACTAAACCATGTCACCCAAGGCTCTGTCCAACCCGGCCTTGAGCACCGCCAGCGATGGAGCATTCACAACTTCCCTGGGCAACCCATTCCAGTGCCTCACCACCCTTACAGTAAAGAACTTCTTCCTTATATCCAGTCTAAACTTCCCTTGTTAAAGTTTGAACCCATTACCCCTTGTCCTATCACTACAGTCCCTCATGAAGAGTCTCTCCCCAGCATTCCTGAAACAATTTACCTGCTGCAGTGGTGGATTCTCCACCGCTTTAAATATACAACATTCCTATACCCAAGTTGTACTGTTATGGTCTGGATGGGTGGTCAAAGGTAAGAACTGGCTGGCTGGTTAACTTGTCACACTCTACCTGAAGGACAGTAGCAACCAGAGTAACACAGAGATCTATTCTGGGACCTGTCCTCTTTAACATCTTTATCAATGACTCAAAGGCAGGAAGAGTACACTCTCATCAAGTCTGCAAATGACACTAAACTGGTGGCACCAGGCTGAAGAGCAAAGCTGACAACCACAGTGATGTAGACAGGCTGGAGGAATGGGGCAACAGAAACATTATGAAATTCAGTGAGTTCAGATGCAAATTCCTGCACCTGAAAAGGAAGAAATCCCTACACTGATAGAGGCTGGACACAGAAATAATGGTCTCTTGGCAGATAATGAAGTGAACGAGCCAGCAGCGTGCCTGGCTCATGTGGAACAGCAACAGCCTCCTGGACCGCATCAACAAGAGAGCACAGAAGCAGATCAAAGGAAGTGATTATCCCTCTTCGTTAGGCTGCATTTACAATACCACAAAAAATTTTGTGCCCTGTGATACAAAAAAAGCACTAATAAACTGAAGCAATGGCAGAGGGCCACCAAGCCAGTGGGGGGGCTGAAACACATGCCTCGAGAGCAGAGGCTGCAGGAGCTGGCCTTGTTCAGTCTGGAAAATAGATGGCTTGGGAGGACTGAACAGCAGCCTACGAATACCTGAGAATGTCACTAGCTCAAGGAGGCAGGCTCCTCAAAGTGGTACACTGTGGAAGAGCAACAGACAACAGGCATAAACTGAAATGAGAGGTTCAGACTAGATCTAAGAAAAATCTTTTCTACTGTGAGGCCAGTCAGTCATGGAGCAGGCTGCCCAGAGAGCAACCTCATCTGATCTCAGGGCTGGCCTGGTTTGAGCTGAAGGGTGGATCTTCTAAGGTCCTTTCTGCCCTGACTCATTCTCCACTTTACAACTTGAATTATTCTTTGGTTCTAAATACTCGCATGAAACCTGGTGCTTTCCTGAAGAACAGATTTTAGTTTAAACACAGCTTACAGAGCTTCACTCAGGATTTAGTGGCTGAAATTTTCTGGAGAGTCTGAAGCAATTCCAACTATACGAGCATTCAGACCTTTGGACAGTAAGTCTATGTGTGTACTAACTTTAAGTTTTATTTCAATGGGGCTACTTATAATTGTACACAAGAGTAAATTTTTAGAGGTTTGCACCCTGAAAGAGAAAACAGATTTAAAAAAAATCAAAACAAAAAATGGAGAAAAAGAATGTGCCTCCTTGGCCAAACTGGTAGCAGTACTTGCAGTTATATAAAGCTTGCTCACATACATAGCAAAACATACACTAAGGTATCAAAATTGCTTGTACAAGTGTATAAAACGTATGAGTACACAAAAGTAATTCTACTTTCACCATACCTTATTCTTCTGATGGATCTTGGACAGAAGTAAATACAATAAATAGAAGTTCCCAGCACTGAAAAGCAGGTTAATAAACCTTAGCATCCCTGTAGAGCACACCACACTTCCCGTCCATCCACAGAGCCACGCCACAGGCTTCACTATTCCCACCGACACCAGGTACAGGCCCGGCAGTGTGGTGATCATCGGGTCCCACTGCAAAGTGGATAAAGAAACAGGTTATGGGGCTGCTATCACACAGAAAACGGACCCCAGACACACGGCAGGGTATGCCACACCATGCCCACCCGCTCCCCATTCTGTTAGCTTGGATGCTTGGTGCACTGCTGGCATTACTAGACTAGAATATTTGAACACTCCGTAACCTGCACCACCAAGAAGCAGAAAGCAGCGTTTGGGACAACAACGACCACAAACTATTCTCTTTTCGAAACGCCCGCGGTACGTTCATACTAAGCATGGCTCTGACTGGGACGGCTCCGCGCAGCACCTGCAGGAAGCGGCCCTGGCAGTAGGCCTGCGCCTGAGGGACGTGGAACGCCTCGTCCATGTAGGGCCCGCGCTGCCCGCGATTGACGGCCGCGAACAGCAGGCACGACAGCAGGAACGCGCCGCTCATGACTGCGGAGAAGCCGTAGGCCTCGGACCGCTCCATGCTGCCGCGGCCGCGCCGGGAAGGCCGGGGCGGGAAGGGGCCGCCCTTCCGGGAAGGGCTGGGCGCCGGAGGTGGGGCCTGGCGGTGCGGGGCGCGGCGGTGGTGCTCGTGGGGTGGCGGTGAGGGGTGGCGGAGCGCGGCGGTGGCCGGGCCGGGCCGGGCCGCGAGGGCGGGAGAAGCCCGGCGCCGGCGGCTGCTGCCGGGCGGGGAGGATGAGGGGACTGGCGGGGCGGGACGGGAGGTGTGGCCTGCCTCCGGCCGTGGGGCCTCGCGCGTGGGGCTTCTCCTCCGGCAAGCGTTGGAAACCGTGTGCGAATGGTGTTATTAAAACTGTGTTTTATACGGAACAGGAACGGGTGTGTGTTCGTTCGTTGCTTTGGTAAGTGCTGTAGGGTTGGTGCTGCTGGGCGCTCCCGGGTTGGTCCTGCAGGATGGAGTTAACGCATCGCCTGGAGCTGTTCCCTGACTGCACCGTCACCCTCCTCCTCTTCAACCACGTGAAAAATGCAGCTGCTCTACGGAAAAAGGCCATGGAAGGGTCCATCGAAGGAGCGTTGATAAACCCTGCCATGGTGAGCGAAGGCCTGAGTGCCTATGTCCTCCCGTTTGTACTGCGTTACAGTTCTAAACGCAACGTGGAAATCCTTCTCTGTGGGAACTCCGTAAAGCACAACCTATGCTTATAATCACTTGTCGCACGAGCTGCTGCTATACGCTGCAAATGCCCCTCCTCTGATTTCATTACGGTGTTGTACAGTGTAAGGGTTCATCTGTGTGAAAGAAAAAGTCCTGGCAGGAATGGCCAGAACAATTGTCGTCTTGGTTCACTTCACATCCTGCTTGGTGGAGCTATTTAAACCTGCTTCCATCTGTGAAATGCAGTACTAATTACATAATGCTTTCCAAAATCTAATATTTGGAGCCTTTTTTCTCATTTAAACCCATAACTAGTTTCTGAATCTGGTCTTTTTTGTTAGAATTAGCAAAGCTGTAGTTAGGAAAGGTGAAAGAAATAATCTGACAATTTGCTGACAGAAGATTTATTAATGTGATTCTTTTTTCAGAAGATTTCAGTAACCTGATTGAGAGAGCATAGTCTTTATGTCAAGTATAACCCTACACAGGGAGTAATCACATGGCTTTGGGAGAGCAAGAACTGCTAAAGTGACTAGTAAAATACTGGTTTCCTTACCTCTGTGATGTAGACTTATCCTGTCAAAATTCAGTGGTCAGGATTTTTTTCAGAGTTCAAAATAGGAAGTTAAATTTCTGTTCAACTTCCTCTGTTGTGTTTTGCAGATTGTAGATCCTTTTCAAATTCTTGTGGCGGCCAACAAAGCTGTTCATCTACACAGGATAGGTAAAATGAAGACCAGAACTCTCAATGCCGAAATTATTTTCAGCCTTTCACCAAACAACAATGTAAGATTTACTGAACAAATGTCTTTTGTTGTAAGACAAGGTCGCCAAGATCCATGCAGCCAAACTAAGTAGATGTATTCATTCAAGGCCAGGTTGGACAGAGCCTTGGGTGACATGGTTTAGTGTGAGGTGTCCCTGCCCATGGCAGGGGGGTTGGAACTAGATGATCTTAAGGTCATTTCCAACCCTAACTGTTCTAAGATTCTATGAACTGTTTACCTGGCTACTAATAGAAGTTACAGGTATTTTTAATAACACTAATAACGTTGTTATCTCTTGTAGCTTGTCAGAATTACATTAATGTAATACTGACAGTTTATATTCTTGGTCTGTTTGACCCTCTAACTGAAAAGGTTGCTCATATATAGTGAGAAAGTGACTCATAATATTTTCTTCTTTTTCATCCTTTCGTAGATTTCAGATGCATTTAAAAAGTTTGGCATTTCAGACAGTGACACAGCAGTGCTCATTGTTCTGGTTGTGGACAAAGAAAAACCTGTGAGTCTGGGAGATATAGTATCTCAGGTGGAAGGCCAGCAGGTTTCTCTGAATGAACTCCCCCTACTAACAGACACTGACAGAGTTAAAAAGGTATGTAGCCAAAAGAGATGACTGGCGTAGAGAATAGTGGACATTACCTTAGGATCTGTATTTGTTTAGCACAACTGGAAACCTGTTTTAGTGAACTTGATCACTTCTTACAATTTTTATAGTTGCAAAAAGTTCTAGTTGTCAGACCCCCAACAGCATAAATTTTAAGTCTTCAAATTCTTAGCATCGTCAGGAAGTTGGAACATAAAAATACATTCCAGATTGCTGCCTACCATTCAGGCACTTTTGCTTCCTGTTTTCTCAGGCAAATATTCATTTAATGAAAAATAAATTTCCAGTCCTGAACAGTTTCATAATCTTGAGGACATAAATAGCCCCAGCATGGGTGGCTGAACTAAAAATGTGTTGATTAGCTGCTAGAAGCTGCGTTGGGGCATGTGTGCTCTTAACAGATTACCGTATGCTAGATAAGTATCTTGAAGCATATGAATTTAACTTCAAGTAACTTAAATTCAAGTAATTGAAATCATTTTGATCGTGTTGGTCAAAGTAATGATGGGAGACATGAATAAAACTGGACAAATCATAGCATACAACATGTGGAGCTAAAAGGGCTGCTCTCATTCAGTTTCTTAGCTTTATGTCCTGCCATTTCAGAATTTCCATGGTTCCTTAGTCCCAATTTTATATTGAAGTCATGACAAGATTAAAATTTCCAGTGTAAAAAGTGGGTGAGAATGGCAAAGCTTGGGTACATATTTTTAGAAGACATGTGATGAATTTTTTTCTTCCTTACACAACTTTTATGGTTTTCTTTCTCTGCAGATGTACAAAGTTACTCCGCAAGAAGAAAAACTCGGCACCTTATTGGATAGTATTGTTTGCAGAATGTCAACAAAAGATGGTATATGAAAACGTGTAAATAAATTTTTTCTAAAGGAAAAAGAGGGCTTTTTGAGATGTAAAAACATTTCATTGCAATTTATTGTGCATTTCAGAGAAAGTGGTGTAGTACTGAGCAGTTTGATGGCATCTGAGCTTTAATCATAAATGAGCAAGTTTGGATATGTGGGTAACCAGAACTGTGTTCTAAGCACAAAGAGAAATCTTGCCATGCAAAGCAGAATTTGCCATTGGCATTTCTGTCCATTTTCTTAGCAAGATTAAAAGAAATCACTTTTGCCTGTACCTTAAGTTGATCTAAACAGAAGGCTGGGAAATATCTACTTACTCTTCTCTTTCATAAAATATTTTGGTAGGTGCAGAAAGGATTCAAACACTGTAAATAATTTTTATTAGCCTCCCTTGATTTATTTTGTTCTGGCACCCTGATGGATGATGTCTTTTTAATTATACTGCTGCCGGAAAAGGTGTCTCCATGGCATGAAGTATTGCTGATGGACTAGGAAAAGAAAAGTTTCCATAAACTGTCAGCAGCACCTCCCTCTTTCTGCTAATGGGATACAGTCGCTGCCTACCCATTGGGAACAGGAAGGGCCCTGTGGCAGCCAGTGCTGGAGCAGTATGGAACAGGGTTGTCAGGGATGTGTAGGACCATGAATGAGCTCAGCATGGATGATGCTGCGGTGGTGGTAGCACCTAACAGTGTGATGTTATCAGATGGAGGGTGCTGCTGAGCTACTGGTGTGTTGCTGTGGTATTTAAGTGTTGGTGTTGAAGGATAATGAGAGGTGCTTTTACTACACTGAATTATGCATGGTTGATGCTGATTTCCTAGGGTCTGGTTCCAGGTGCAGAGCTGACAGAATTTTTCACCCTAAATTTACTCACTTAAATTGTCGATACAACTTACATAGCATTCTGAAAGGATCATTGAACTTGTTTGGTTGAACCAGTGTTACAGGCCATCAAAAGGAACTAAAAAGAATATTGTTTTCCAGTAGTCATCAGGTCCAGCAGTCATGCATGAGTATCATTTAATCACATGCAGGCATCCTGTTTAAGAACAAAACCTGTCCTAATTAGGTAGATATCCATTCTGCTATTGTTATGCTATATGGTTTTTCTGGGATGTGTATATACCTGTATAGCTGTCTGAATATGGGTTGGGTTTTTTTTTCCCTAGTGTCTGAGATGTTACAATTTGTGTACTTAGAAGATACTTGGAAGAGTATGGCCCACTTTCTTACACATAGTATTTGGGGAAACAACTGTATTTTGGGGGAGAGGCAGGTCTGAGTTAAGAGTTGAAAGTTATCCACTACAGTAAACAGACCAGCAAAACGACACATAGACCTAGTATTGTCTGTGTTTCTGTATTTAATATGAAAATCCCTAGTTTCTGTTCTGCATTTCAATTTTAGTTAATGCTTCCCTTAATTAAAACACAGTACTACAAGTACCATCCTTTTCTTACCAACCAGATCACTGGCCAAATACTTGCAAGTACCAAGGGAATTAAAAGGTTTATCAAAATAAGTTGTTCAGGAGAAATGACTCTGCTGATTTCTTGATTTGAAGATGGTTCTACAGAATATATCATCCCCTGTAAAGGGAAATGTGAGGCAATAGTAAAGAAATGGAGTTTGGAAGGGCTTGAGTCTTTTGAAATAACACGTGCTTAACATCAGCGTGTGAGAATGACTGGGGCAAATAAAAGTCTTGTTTTCCTTTTCTGACAGTCCAGTTGGTACATGGATTATATCACCAGATTTGCTGGCTCAATTGCTGACATCGGTTTTGGTAGCTTAAAATAATGGTAGGCAGGTATGCTTAAAGCACAGCCTTTTTTGAACATGTGTAAAGCATCAGCCTAGTCTGTTTAATACAGGAGAAATGCTAATAAAAAGATCCCTGCATAACAGTTGATACACAAGTTCCAAACTTAGGTTCCCAGTTTCTAATTCTTGTCAGTCTATTCCATTGGTGTGGAAACAGTAAACAGTTTGTTACTGTTGCCATGAGTTAAATTATGAAACTGATTTACGGTGAGAATTGAATGAGCCATTTTCATGGGTGGATTTACTGGATATTATTTTGGGAGCTGAAGCCTCCTAAATGACTACCTCTGAGTCAGGCAGATGATTTGGGCCTGTTGGTAGTGAAGACTATGCCACTGACCTGCAAGACCACAGTTTTCCCCTACTCCTAGTTGCATTATCTGTCTTAAATTACCTACAAAAAACTAGGAATAAATTTGGGTTGTGTTGACCCTGTGAAGTTACACTTGTCTTTCTGAAAACTAAAATTATAACGTCTGGATATATAATACTGCTGTTAAATCAACCCCCACTGTTTTCCAGCAAAGCAAAAGCTGAAGGAACTTGGTTTTTTCAAAACATTCAATGTTCTGCTGCTTCTCTTCGGAACTTTCAAACCTTACCATCTCTATTACAAAGGCGAAAAGGAGGAAGCTGAAGCATTTTCAATAGTTTACTTGGACCTTCTGTGCTTCAGAGGTAGGATTGTACCTGCAGGACATACAAATTTAACGACTAAGTGTAAAAGTATGATGTGTGGTCAGTTGTTCTAGCTTTTATTTTTAAGGTGGAGTGGTTTTGGGTGGGGATATTTTTTGGCTGTGCTGCCTGTTTTAACATTGTGTATATGACAAAAATTGAGTGAAACCAGCAGCCTGTGCTTCTGAAAGGCAATGGCCAAAACCTCACCCTCCACAGAACTCACTTTCCTGCTTGAATGCTTTGTAATACGTGAGTTTATTAGAGAAGTAGAGGGGAGAAAAAAGAAAGGAAAAACATTGGAGACAGGGCAAGCAAGAAATGGCCAGTACAAAGCCACTTTTAACAATGACTTTGTCATATGCGGTAAGGCCAGCAGGCTATCCTTTTTGAGTTAAGGACGGTTCCCAAGCTTTCAGCCTAGATAGATCTGATGTATATCCAAACTGCTGGTGATTCCATCAGGAATGCAGACATACACTCAAGGAGCGCCTGTCTGCCCTGTAGCAAGAGAAGTAGTCCAGTAGCACATTGTGATTTGCCAAGCAGACATCACCTGCAGGCTGGTGCATATGTGTGGGATCAGATGTATGCCCATCCCATGATTAGGGGAGTGTGTATTTTGGCACATGGGAAATCTCACAGTGACGTGAAAGGGGCAGTCAGGGGTTCTGCAGGGAATGAGAGCAGCAAAGGGTAGTCTGCCTTGCACCAAGATGGCTCTTCCTGAGTGCTGTGCAGCCACATCCACAGGCCACTGTGATCAGCACTGCAGCACGGGCAATGCAAGTTCACTGACCTGACAGCTCAACTTGTGAGCTGCAGCCTGTGCACCTCTGAACTGTGTGTTTGATATTAGTAAAATGTGTGTTTCCAAAAGTTATGTATGTTAGGACAAATAGCCAATCCAATTTACAAAATCTTAAGCAAAGAAAAAATCCCCATCAGCTGTCAGTGACCAGTTCCATGAGTGAATTCCCCTCACCATTAGGTGTGCCCTCTCCCAGCTCTGTTCACTGGCTTCCTCTCTTCTGCCATCCTGAGATGTCTGCTTTTATTTCCAAAGCCCTTCACAGTTCACATCAGTCTCCTATAGCCTAAGCATACCCTTTTGCCTTGTTGTGATTTCAAAGCAGCAGCTTCAGGCCTCCTTCTGTGCCTGCTTCAGGTAGGGGAACCTCCCTTCATCATTTTCAAAATAGGTGATTATTCAGTACCACTCTTTGACCCAGTGCCAAAACACCCTCTTTTGCAGAAGCCTTGACGACAGTACACATCCAGTGCACTGAGGCCATTGCCTGTCACACAACCCCAGTCACCCAGGGTTTTGTACTGCTGTCAGGATGTCTAAATCCCTCTTCTCTTCTAGTGTACCTCAATGGTACATTTACAAGAGAGGGACCATCCTTTTGATTTCATTTGCAATATTAGTTCATGCTACATGGTTTATGGCTGGGCTTCCTATGTCTAATGACATAGGGATTTTACTTTTTTATGACATAGTTATTTAATATGCTAATCATAATTTTTAAAATATTATTCCATTGTATGCTGCTCTTCAGAGATCACCATCAAAGCTCTGCTCCCTTGGTAATCATAATGAGGTGGTACTTTAACAAGGATATTTGCTTGGAGTGATGCAGTGCTGCAGTGCTGCATGGGTACAGCAACACTGATTCCAGCACTCGCACCTGCTGGGAGAGCTGATGCAGGTGTCTCTGATGCTACACTGTGCTTGTAAGCACTCCTTGAGGTATGCCAGGTAGGTCTTTGCAGAAACATTTCAGCTTGTGTGCCCCTCCTGATTATGGATGGATACCAAAATGCGGTATGCAACACTTAAAAGAATTGTGTACCCTACTGGTGATCTGTAATTACAAAGATATAAATCTATCTGTTCCTAAGTACTCAGAATATCTTGCAGTTCTTTGTTTATTAGGGTACTGTTTGTTATCTTATACAATGCTGGAATTTGGGGTTTAAGCTGAGTTTAAACTCCAAAAGCTTGGACTATTGTTCCCAACAGCCACTGCCCCTCAATGCTGCCAGTCCCTTAACCTGAGCTCATCGGGAGTAAGCAACCACACAACCAAGCGTGTAACAGAGGCTGCCAACTGGCTGTATTTCCATAAAGTTTGCAGGTTTTCTGAGTAGAGTTCCCTGAAAACATGGGATTATTGAATGCCGTCCATCAAGGGTGGGCTGGTGTCTATAGAGGTTGGTATGGCCATGAGGTATTTTAATGGACTATGGAAAAGCAAGCAGTTATTGAAGATGAATTAATATATTGGTATAAGACTGAAGATGAGCCAGTTGGTTCTGCCACAAAGGATGCTTACAAATATAGTTTATTTCATGATTTTATTCCTGAGTTTACAAATGCATTATCACAGGTTAAAAATATGCAGGTGCAAGTCCCATATAAACTCTTCAGCAACAGAGATGAGAATTTGATTGCTTCATAGGTCTTCCTTTGCCTGGAGGATAGCTGGTTTTGTTATTTGTTTTCTTATGATGTTGTGACATGGCAGATTATTTGCTTGCTTATAGTATATGTTTTATGATGGATTGGAGCAGATAATCTTAGCAGAGGTAGAGACTGACAACTGAAGTTAAAAAATGGAAAGCTGAGGTTTCTCTACAAAACACTGAGCAACAAAACCATAAGTTGAACTCTTCTTGCTAGCATATTGTGCTTAAGGTAAGTTTCATATACATGCGAGGGGTAATATAAACGTGTACAGTGCAAACAGGTATATGTTATTCACAGTCATGTTCTGTATATTGACAATTAAATTGCTTCACAGTTTCAGTTTCACACATAGCAACAGTTTAAGCAGTTTCAAGCAAACTGTAATATACTGAGACCATTTTTTTTTTTTTTGGTACCTCCTGGGTGTGGATAATTGACACAAATATTCCTTTAAATATTTGACAAAGAAAGCATATTGCTGCTATCAGGATGAATCCTTTCTTGACCAGGCTCCCCAAATTGCCATTAGAAGGATCATGACAATCACTGTGTAAAGGGTATGGACTGTAGCAAGATCATATCCATGCTGGTCCTTGAACCCAGAGGTGCTGTGCCAGTTGTCAGTTTTGTTGCCATTAGTTTTCTGTCTGTGAGCACGGAGAGAATGTATCCTGCCATAACAAAAAGCATGATTAAGATTAAAAAGGATTCTTTTTATTAACAGTGTTTATAATGAAGTACGGAGTGTACATTGTATCATTGACTAGATTTGGGAAAGAGCTCTTCAAGCTGCATGGGGCTAATAAATGAATTTCCAAAATTGGAAATGCAAAAAACATTTACCAGCCATTTGGTATTTCTCTCCCACTGACAGGCAGAGAGACTGGGTATGAGCTTGTTAGAGGATACACAGTGCTTTTTCTCTTCACTGTTGATACAGATCAGTTGTATGAGAAAAAACATACCCTTAATTTTGCAATATTATGAAAGTGGGAGGGTTTTAAAAAAATAACCAGTTTCCAAAGCTTTAATCTGTGGGAATAAGCACAGCCTGTGCTCTGTGAGCTTCCCATCCTGCTCTCATAATGCGTTTCTATCCCTGCTTTTCAGAGGGAACTTCCCTTGGCAGTCTGTGTCAAGGTAATCATTAGCCAAAGGTAGCAATCAGCAGTAACTACACAAAGCATACCTGCAGGATTCTCTGGAGTTACATTTTACATTGTTTTGCCACCTTTCCCGAATGATTTGAAAGCAGAAATGTTAACCTATGGTAACTGACCTCCCGTTATTGTTATCTCCACTGAAATTTGTCTGCTAAGCCCCAGTGGGCCTGCTTCTTTTTCTGTTTTTTTAAGAGAAAAAAAATGTTGAATGTCCATAATTCCACCTGAAGTGGAATGCCAAAAGGGCAATCAGCTTGTGATTTTCATTTAGCTTAGGAAGGGGTCTCAGAAGTATTAGCCGTAGTACAGCTCTGGTTCATACATGTTCCTGCTGTTATTATCACCAAAGTGTAGGAGTTACCAAAAATGTTAAAGCAGATACAGCTTACAAGTAAAGAGCTTCTAAAGACAAATCATATTTACGCTTATGCACACATAGAAAAGAGCTGTCAAAACTGATTTCTTAAAAATGAAAGACTAGGAAGTGCAATCTGCAAAAGGCAATTCATCAATAAAACAGACATTCTGCAGCTGAGACTTCGCAGAAAGCAGTTGCAGAATTAGAAATACACATTTAACATTGATATCAGGACAAGGGCTACCTTCTACCTTGTGTAAATCAAATAACACAGTTCATGATCATATTGCAGCATCATGTGAAGACCATGAGAGGAATATTCTGTCAGTAGTTTGCTTTCCTATTCCCACCTAAGGGGAATGCAGTATATGCAGCTTACCTCCTGGAAGCATTCATGGTGTCTTGGTAATTGAGTTCCCAGTGCGTCAGATTTCTTCTTGCAGAGAGAAAAAAGGCCTTTTTTATCCTCTTGCTTCCTTGCACAAAAGAGGAAAATCTTCACTCGCTACCAACAAAAAGAGTCCTTCTTCCAGTCCCGCCAACTTGACCAATGCTAGTCTGGTCAATCAAAGTTCTCAAATTACTGGTTTTCTAAAGCCGATTTTGACATAGTTCTGCAAGAAATTCCCTGGAGGAGCTCAAAAGGCAAGTAATGAGTAATCCCAAGGACTGGCTTCTTTTAGCTGCTGGGATCCCTTCTTATAAACAGTAGCTCGCTGCTGAAGGGTTGCCAAATTCATAGCAACACAAGTAATGCACAGATGGAGGTTGCTGGTGATGAAAAATGCAGGATGAGCTGTAACTTAGAACTACTTTCTATTAGATCACAGGCTATTTTGGGGTAAAACTTATTTCCTTTCACAATTACAATTTGGTTTAACTTGCCTGGAGTGAAATTTCAAGCCACCAGCACTTGGATGTGCCTTAATATTAAAATATTTTAATGGAAAAGTAAGTGCCTTCTTTAATAATCTGTTAACTTTTATAATATAATCATACTCAATAAGCACAAAAGAAGACATTTTGGACATTTAGGGTTAGTAACAGTCACATATATCCTACTCTTCCTTGACCTCCAGTTAATTGGCAGAAGTTCTCCCAAACCTTGGGCACTGCATGATTAGTTGGGTTAACAGTGGGTTTAGTATAATAAATCCAGTGGTCTAGTAATTATTTGTAGGACTTGTGAATAAACACATTTAAATTAGTAGTTTAGAAAAACAGGCCAAAGCCCTTGTTTCCCAGAACAAAATGTGAACACCTTCTTGCATCATCTTTAAACTATATACAAAAAACCCCAAACCTTATTTCTCATTTAGCTGTTATTTTAAGCTGGTCGACACATATAATTGCTCTTAAGAGAAATTTGAACTTACAGTTCTGGTGTATTTCTAAAGGCTTTTGCCTTTCCTTCACATAGCATTTATTTTTTTATATAAACAGAACTGGTTCCTTCAGTTTTATTACAACAATTAGCAATTTCTAAATACGTCTTGGGGTATCACACCCCGGAAAACTGAGCCTGAACTTGTTGACTTATACTCTCAGCAGTCTTAAAACTCTTTTCCATAAATATAATTTCTAAAAAGAGCTATTTTAATTTCTTTGACACTGTGACCATTTAATAGAAACTGATTGAATTTCCATTTCCTTTAAGTAAACTTGTTACAGGACCAATACATCAGCATGCATTTCAATGAAGGGTATGTGCTGCATGCTTCCAATGGTTACGTGTGTAAAACTGTGTGACTGGAACCAATGGAGCTACCAAGGATATCATATCATTCTTCATTATTAGTAATATATTAAATGTAGAAAAATTGAAATATTACAATGACTTGGAAGAAGAAATTCAGACATCAGCAAAGAATTATTGACTTGAATCACTTCTAGCTCTTTCAGACCTGATCCTGAGAATATAGGCAGTTAATAACCTTTGGATTTTGTTTTCTTAAATAACATACACAGAGTGGTAGATACCACACTGAAAGACATACACTGAATTTTTCCTGTACGATTTTAGCTTTCTTGATACTTTTTTTTTCTACTTTACAGCCTATTTGCTCTTTTCCCCACTAATTTAATATTGGTTTTCTTACTGATGCTTTCATTTTTTGACTGAACTAAGCAACAGGAGATATGTGCGAGCCTCATCTCAGAAGTGTAAGATTGTGGATTTTTTGTCATATAACACACTCTTGAAATCTCCTTTTATTCTTCTATCATAATTTTTCTTTGTGGAAAATTATCCTTTATAATGCACATGGCCCAGTTTTGTTAATACAGCCATGGACCCTTGCTCAACTTATTGAAAAATAATTGCGGTCGAGCTATTAGTGAGACATTCTATAGGCTAAAGAAAATCAGGAGAAGAATGTTAAATGCAGAATTGAAACTGTTACATCAGTAATAGCAATTCAAGGACCCATGAGAAATACAATGAAGAGAACAGGTAAAGCCCTGAGCTAAAAAGCTGGAAGACAGAAACTCTGTAACAATGACAATGAGCCTGTTTTAAACGCAACAGAGCCTGACACTTTCCCCGACTGAGCATTTCTAGCCAGGAGGGGCTCCTGTGGTGATGGAGAGGGAGAAAAGGTAAGAAATGAGCATGTTCATATTAAGCCTAGTGGCTTATTTGTCCCAGCCCTTTACTGTGCATATTAGCCAATGCATAGGATACTTGCTATGTACCCAAGTTGCATATATACTGCTTGCAAGGCTCCATGAAAGATGCCAAAATAGAGAAGAAAACAGATAAGATGCCAAGCACAGGAAGGGTTACAAAACATTTTATCTATATAAGAATCATGGTAAACCATTCTTATTCATCTGCTAAATTCCAGTCCTGTGGTTCTGCCATACCGAATACTCGACCGCAGTTTCTGAGGCCATACATGTATGAAGAGAAAACCCTAAGCGCTGGACAGCATGAGACGTCAGAAGAGACGTGGACGAGCGGTGTTTTCCTGGTGTTCCGTTCAGGCATAGGCCTACTTCTAAACACATTCTTTCAGTCAGTCGTAGAACTGTTTGAGTTGGAAGGGACCCTAAAGCTCATCCAACCCTTCAGACCGCGATTACATAGACTTAGTCTATTAAAAAACTGGCGAAGTATGTGAGGTGAAGAGCGCTCCTCTCAGCGACACCACCGGCCATTAGAGAGCCAACTACAAGCCCCAAAATGCCCTGCGGTGCCCGGTATCGTTCAAACCTGCCAATGAGAGTTCGCGGAGCGCGTCCCGTGAGTGGAGCTCGATTTTAAACGCCCGGGCGCCGTCCGTTCGGTGTACTGCCGGTCCGCGGAGGTGAGCGGGGTGGCGGCTGTTACCGGCTGGGGCTTTCCGTCCCCCCAGCCGCCTCCTTGGTGACCGGGGCGCCGGGGGTGGCGGTTGGGACGACCGAGGGCGGCCGCCATAGCTAGAGGTGTAAGCTAGAGGTGTAAGCAGCCTTGTGGTCGGGGGCGGGGGGACCATGCGAGCTTCCCTGAGGTGAGGCGGAGGGCGGCGTGTGAGCAGCTCCGCGCACGCCGGGGGCAGCTTCTCCTTTCTGAGGGTGTCCTGGCTAACCTCTTGGCCAAGCCTGGGCAGGTTAAGGTGTTCATGTAGGGACGAGTCTACTTTTGCTCATAGGAAGGTCGTATTTGGTGCGTTTCTGTATGAAGCACGGCATGCGTTTTATCTGTGGAGCAGAGGCTCGGTTATGCTAGCCTAGGATTAGTGCTGTAAAAGGGGTTTTAACCTGTGGGGCAGCAGCCTTCTGCTGCACACTGCAGCTGTATTCGTGTAAAGAGTTCAGCTGTTGCATGCAGAATTTGCATTAAGGAATTTCAGAAATTCTAGGCACCACTGCTGTGTTTGAAAGCTTTTTGCAGAGATAAAGCATTCCTCTGTTTATGTTAAAACATAAAACATGTTGATGTCCCTCAACATAACATGTAAGAATCTTCAAAAGGAATGTTTGCCTCCATGCTGATTTGGCGGTGTCATAAAATCCTGCGACCTTATTGGTTTTCTTAAACCTACTACATAGGTAATTCTGTATTTCCCAGGCACCATGGAGGAAGAAAAAGAAAAGGCTGCATCTTGCTCAAGTTGTGTGATGGAGGGAAAACCGGATATTTGCATGAGCAGTGGTAAGTGGAGAACAGTTGGGATATTCTCTACCTAGTGTATCTGTTATTAAAAGCTAAGCCAGTTCAGATCTGCAGACCTCCTGTATCTGCTTCACATCTTATTCTGTGTCCTCACTTCTTGGATGGGCTGCTGTTGCCAGTCTCACACTTACAAGCCTCCCCAAGAGTTTGTGAGGGAGCATTGGTGCTAAAGCATGTGCAGTGGCAACATGTTATCATCAGCTGCTCTTCTATATATCTAATCTGAGCTCCTCCCTTTTCTTTATCTGTTTGCTGCTGATTCAATTAATAGTGTACATATTATCTAACAGTAAAATGAATCTTTCCCACTGGCTCCTGTTGCTGTCCTGTGGTGGTCTGAACTGGAAAAGAATTGACTGGTAGGACAACTGTATTATCTTGCAGCTCTAGTTTATATATTCTCACTTTTCTTGACTGGAGGCTGTTAATACCCTTCCCCACAGCCAGATTTCCTATTCCTGTTATGGATCCTTAGAAATTAGCATTGAGATCTTCTGTGGTATTTGGGCATCTATCACAACTATGATCATATTCACAGTTTACTTTTAATTTTTGACCTAAAATATGCTTTTATTATTTGAACCTGGTAGCTAAAACTTATTTTGCCATCTGACATCAGCTTTGCCAAATTGTCAAAGCATAATGCAGTCATTTTTATTGAAATCCCTACTGTGATAAAATTCTCGTTGTTACAGTTTCAGAGTTTCCTCTTCTGACTGATGAACAGTTTGATTTTGACCTTTCACTCTCTCCGGCAAGGTAAGGGAAGGTTCTGCAGGTAAACACACCTTTAAAATGGATGCATGGAAGGTGCTGGGCTGACTTATTTTTCTTTGCAGTGGAAGTGAAGATGAAGTTTTTACTGGACCTTTGGGACACAAAGAAAAATGTATTTCTGTCAATATTGAAGCACAAAGTGCTGAAAAAGAGAGTGCACCTGCTTCTGATGATAAACTTATGTGGAGCCCACTTTCAGGAGAGAAATTCGTGGAAATCTTCAAAGAAGCTCGTCTGTTAGCACTGCAGATAGAGACTGGAAGCAAGAATAAACAGACTAAAATAAAACAATCTGAAGAATTGGAAAACAAGACTACAGAAACATTTGTGGAGGACTCAAAGGCAAAATTAAAAATGCTGAGGAACCAAAATACAGAGGCAAGTCCCAGGGCTCTTAAAAGAGAGACATTCTGTGTGTGGGAAAGCCCAGCATGTCAGCTGCCACCTTGTTTCCAGAAGGAATCAGATAAACTTTTGTCAGATGCTGAAACACATGTTCTCCATACTCTTCCAGACAAAAGCCCTGTTAAAACTCTTTTATCTCCTACGAAAATTGCCAGTTCATCTCTGACACAAACACAGAAAACTAAGGAAGGAAACATGAAGGCAACTGGCAAACTACCAATGGCAAAACCTTCATCTACTCTTGTAAAAAGCAATTTGTTGACTACTGAAGAGGTAAAGATAGATGCTGAGCAACAATATTTTCATTAAACATAGCCTTTATGTGTTAGGAATGTTTGAACTGTCTACAAGCTTTATTTTTAAAGGTGAACTTTAATCCAGTGTTTCTTTACTTCATAAGGTCCTTAGGCAGGAAACATTAATATATAAAAAAAAGTCAGGGCAAGACACTATGGTATAGTAGCCAACTAGTTTATATATTGTGACATTATGGAGCATCTGCAGGCAAATTTCTGTTCCATTGTATTCTGGTTTTGTGAATACCATTATTCCTGGTTTATGCTTAAATACTGGGGTCTTTGCTGGTAAAATTACTGCTCTGGTCTTGGTGATTTAATGTCACTAAGGACTTGACTGGGTTCAAAGGCTTCACTAACTATTGTTTTAGTTTCTTAACAAGATCAATTTGTGTCAAAAGCTTTATAGTGGTTTCTAGATACATCAGTAGCTTTTAAAATGTTTCATTGAAATTTGCAGCCCAAGCTAGGAAAACATCCAAATATTTCTACAAAACGAGACTTGAACAGCATGGGATCATCTGAAGATCTAATTTCTGATAAATCTAGTGCTTATTCAGAGGTCTTTGAGTCTTCCTTCAGTGGCAGTTCCTCAGCACAAGACAAAAAAGCCCTTCCTGCACCAAGTAAGGTAATGGCAAGCATTCTTAATGTGAAAATATTTTTGTGATGTTCTGATAAGAAGAAAAAAAATGAATATAGTTTACTTTCTAATTTAAAGCTCTATTGTTGTGTGTATAATGGCTTTAAAGTAGTCTCTCTTCTGTAATTGCTGTTCTTGAATGTATATTCTAAGGTTATAACACAATGAACATATTTAAGAGCAACTATATATGTGTTGGATTTACTGTGTTTCAGCCTATGCCCATTGTCTCTGGTCCTGTCACTGGGCACCACTGGACACTGTCTTTTCAGATATTTGTATATGTTGATGAGATCCATCTTGAGCCTTCTCTAGGCTCAACACTGACAGATCTCTAAACCTTCCCTCAGATGAGAGATGCTCCAGTCCCTAAATTATCTTAGGGGCCACTTGCTGAACTCTCTCCAGTAGCTCCAAATCACTCTCATACTGGGGAGCTTTGAACTGGACACAGATCTTGAGGTGTGGCCTCCCCAGTGGTGAGCAGAAGGGACACCTCTCTCCACCTGCTGGCAGCACTCCTAATGCAGAACAAGATACTGTTAGCATTCTTTGCTGCAAGGGCATGGTGCTGGCTCATGTTCAGCTTGTCCACTAGCACACTCGGAGCCTTTCCTATAAATCTGCTTTCTAGCTGGTTGGTGCCCAGCATATACTGGTGCCTGTATTACTCATTTTATTCTGTAAGTCCATACTCAAGTTTGTGGCAGGAATAGAAACAGCAAGCCTCCCTCCTAGATCTCATGTTCTGGTTCTGTATAATAACCCAATATAATGAACTGTTTCTGAGGAAGATCACTTTTAAAACTGTAATCTGAAGAAGGAGCTTCTCTAAAAATTTACAAAAAGTGGTAAAACCAAGAAAAAGCACAGTAAAATAATGTTAAGTAATTTTTATTTGTTTTTGAATAAATTGTATTCTTTGATTCAGCCTGGCTTAAAGAAGGTAACACATCTGAAACTTCCTGGTGTCGGTCTCCCAAGAAAGACTACATCATCTTTGTCGTCATTTTCCAGCATAAACTCAAGTCTGAATTCAAGTTTACCCATTTCTCCCATAGGAAAAAAAGGTAATCACAGATTTGTGCCACAAATCCATTTTGAAATAGCTAAGCATGGCTTGGACTGTGGGTTTGGATATTTAACTAGATGATCTTAAGGTCCTTTCCAACCCTAACTATTCTATGATTCTATGTTTTAAAGGTGTCTAGTACATCCAAGCAGTAAGTGTTTGGAATGGAGAATAAAATTGTGTAGCCCAATAAATCCCTGTGGACTAAAAATGAATCTTGGGCTTATATTGTTTGTAGAGTGCTGACAGATGTAAGCACCACAGTTCTTGTAGGATCTATCAAGATATCAAGTTACTGCAAATTTTTAATTTGTAATTTGTTTCTGGGTGGATAATAGTGTATCAGTAGAAGTTAAAGCTTAAGAAGAATAATTTTACATGATGGAAGTGTCTAGTTGAGACTAATCCTATTAATAAAAGCAACTGGCAAGACTAAAAGTAAGAATCATACAGAAAACTAAGAAAAGCATTTGTGGGGGAGTTCAGCCCATGGTGTTGATCAGGGTAACTTGAACTATTACCCTCTTGAATGCCTGCTTAAGGGAACATAGCCAACTATGCTGTGAGGAAATGTTGAAAATGGAACTTGAATATGCAAGCTGCTTTAGCAGTTCTTGAAGAATATTCAACTTGATTGCAGTAATTTGGTGAGGAGACTTTCTAAGACAAAATTGGTGGAGGATTCAGGGAGTAAGTTTTCAGTAGCTGTATGTGTTCTCCTTAAAGCCGAGTTGTTTACAGCATTTAAGTTTATTTTTAAATTACTGTTTTTTTTCCCTTTGTGAGCATATTCTGCTTAGTCAAAAACTTAGTAATAAGCAATGATTCAGCAATATAACTTAACTTTCTGTTTCAGGAAAATCAAGCATGTCTTCAAAAGTTAGTGTGAGTGGCTCTAAGCTTTCATCTAGTACAAACAGGTCAGCCTTTGTCAGACCTACTAAAGTGTCATCTCTGCATGCTGCCAATGCTGAGACATCCAGGAGCCAAGCAAGATCAGTTAGTACTCCCAAAATATCTAGTGCTGTAAGCTTAGGTAAATCTTCAGCTTCTGCAGCATCATCCGAGGCTGTAGGCAGTGGAATTCAGAGGCTGAGCTCTGCTCACAGTCTGCATGATAAAGATGGAAGTGCAACAAAAGGAAGCCTGTGTCCAAAGCCCAAAGCTAGAGCTTTGTCAGTTCCTACAAGTCAAACTAAGGTTCCAGTGAAGACTGGAGGTAAGCACGTACTTCACAAGACTTGTCTTCTAGCTTGCCTATTAAAAGCAAATGTTACCTTGAATGGTTGTTGTTTGTTTCATTGCACTTCTGTCCACCTCTTGGAAGGAATTAGTATTTTAATTGAAATGTATCTGTTATTTAAAAAATAATATGGATAACTAACAAAACTTTTCTCTTTAGATACACCATCAAACAGATCAGCACCACAGGCAGTACCATCTATTGGTTTACCATTTTGTGGCACATTTGGAAGGTAAGGCTGAACTGAAAACTGAATGTACTATTCTTAGAATGCAACATGGTTGGGTGCTACAACAATCTTTAAAAATTCTAACTTTATTGTCTAGTCCCTTTGGGCCCTCCAGGTTTGCTGTGTTAATGCCTATTAGAACTGATTAAAGAAAACCAACCCACAACAACAAAACCAGACACACTTCACTGTCCCTCCCCTTTCACCTCCCCTCCCCCCCACCACATCACTGTGCTGTGATTATCATTTTATGATAATTAATGTCCCTTACTGACCAAAGGGAAACTGAATTTTATTGTTTAGTGGAATAGCTTGAATAAAACAGTTCCTAGAAGCTTTTGGCTAATGCATGTTCCTTTTTCAGTGCCATGGCAGTGAGCACTCCTGTGAAAGCCTCTGAAGATGGGTTCTTTCAGAATGCTTGTTTTTCTGAGAGGTCTGTCTCCATGACTCCTGCCAGTCTGAAACAGTCTGGTTTACCTACACCTCTTCGTCGTATCTCAGGCTTTCCAGCAGTGACTCCTAGATCTGCACCAAGAATGACATTTTCTTCACATGCTGCATCTGTTTGCCAAAATTCCAGCTTTTCTAGCAAAAAGATTCTTACAGCTGGGTAAGACAAACTCAATATATGAAATGTGTTGCAGGGAAACTGCCTCTACATGAATTTTAATAATGACTTTCAGGTTTCAAGGACCTCTGTGAAATGCTACAGCATAGATTCTGTATAGGCCTAATAAATCTTTATATCTTGTGACTACTGAAATACTGCAAGCCTTACTAAGATGAGTCAGTATGTAACATTAAAGAATTATAATCTCTAATAGGAAGTTATTTTTATTTCTTGAGCTAGCAGACAGCTTAAGACTTGTATCTGATGGCTCTGACTGAGAACAGATTTAGTGTTGGTGTTTTTCCTGTTGCCTTCTGATGAAGGGAAGCAGCTGGGTTAAATACCTGTTACTCTTAATTTCACTTTATACTGTTGCTGGTGCTTCTGTAAAATGACATGTTATTAACTCATTGGTAAAAAAAGCCAAGGATTTAGTTGACAACTACGTTTTCTGAGGAGGTTTACCTGTGTTTCATTTGAAAGAATTGCTTGCAGAGTGGGTGAATCCTATGCTGCTATTTTTTTCTGCTAAAATAATGTTGTCATCTTCATATTATCAGCCCAACATGGGCTCAAAAGTGGCATTTATATGTATGCAGGCTTGCTTCATGGTCAGTGGAGATGAACAATATTAAAGCAGGAATGATTCATGGCTAGAAAGCTGCTGCTATTTGTCATGTTACTTAGGCTAAATGTCCAAAATAGGTTTTTCTCTCAAGGAAGCAATTACTTTCTCCACAATAACTATCATACTAATGGGATTACAACCCCTGGTCTTCCAGCTGACATTAGTACTTCCTCTCAGCAGAGACTGAAGTGGGTTGCTCAATGATATGCAGTATCAATACTCATTTGCTAGTTGTTTCTTCAAAGCCTAAACAAACCACCCCAAAATCCTGTGTATGAAGCTTAGGCTGCATGTATATGTCAATTTAAGATTACTTTCTTCATAAACCTGAGGTAATTAGTTTTTGTTTTTTTAACATGGGTAGTCTATACATTTATTGCAGCATGAAATATCTTGTATTTGGCAGGTAACTAGCATACTTTTGGATGAAAATATGGGAAGCCTTGGTCATTTAAACTTGGTAAAACAAAAATGAGGTTAAGGGCATTGGCTTGTCTGTCTTTAGGAGTTCATGATGATTAAAGAATGCAATTATTGCTAATGCTCTTTAATGCTCTTTCCTCTAGTTCTAAACAGACAAAAGAGAGTAAGACACAGGTATCTTCTTCAGAAGATGATACGTCTCCTCCACCTGTCTTACCTCTTGCACTTAACTTCTCACCAGAAAAAAATGCTACAGAAGTAGTAGGAAACAAATTAAAAGAAGCTGAATTACAAAGGGGTAATTCTGAGGTGAGAAATAACAGTACATTTTTCTACAGTACTAAGCAAACTGCTTGAGAAGAAATTATTTAAAGATGATGGATTAGGGAAAACCAGTACACATGAAGTTAAAATGGATTAACTCTAATTGTTAATTTAGTGCACCCTCTAGTGCTTATATTTAGCACTGAACATCTGTTCAGTGTTTCTACTAAGATTGTTCTGTTAAGGAAGCTGAATGGTCAACTACTTGTAGTTCGATTATTAAATTTCCACTTCTGGATTAAGTACTATGAAATCACTGTGGATGTGATTAGAAAAGCAGAGTCACAAGGCAGTTCCTATTGCAGCCATAAAGTAGCTAAATTCTAGCACCTAACAGAAGTGCAAATCTGCATACAGTGAATGAGGATTAAACCCCAAAGCCCATGTAGCAGTAAATGCTGTAGTAAACTTGGTTAAGTGTCACTTATTTAGTCCAGTAAACACTTTTCCCCTTTCCCAAGAATCTACTGGCTTTGTGTTGAAAGCTGCTACTCCACAGGCACTAAGGAGAAAGGACTGAACTGGTAGTGCTGAAAGAGTAAACTGTTATAGTGGCTACTGATTTACAAATACTCAGTTACAGAATAACCTGTAGATTAATTGATGTAACTGCATCCCTATTTTCCTTGACTTACTTGATGTCACAAAGTATCTGTTACAGAATTGTTTAGCACATGTATAGAGTAGTTAAACAGGACAAAAGCATGACTAAAGTTTGGAGGTGTATGGAATAGATTATATGGCTAAATAAGATTGCACAATAATTGCAGTCAAGTAACTTAAATTACTTCAGAGTTATTACTTTTCTATTTTAACTTACCTACTTTTAAGTGAGAAATTGTTTTGTGCCCCAAGGAGCTCTTTTGCTTTGCCTTGCTGCATTTTCCTTATTTGTGATGCCAGCCTTTGGCATAGCAGGAGCTGAGATTTTACACTGTATGCGAACAGTTCTGCATGAAAAATACCCAACCTGTATGTTAAGCCTCTATTGTGATTATTATGGCTGCATAAATTGCCTAAGTCCTTGTGAAAGAAGAATGAAGAACAGAGGGGAAAATCTGAACTATCTTTTTTTTCTTTAAGGCCATACTCGTAGATTTTGGAGTAGACACATCTCTCCCACACATCTTGGAATGTGAAAATAGACCTCTGATTGACCTTTCCAATACTCCTGAAGTGAATAAGATTACTCCTCTAAAGCCCTTGTTCTCAGGGCAGGTGAAGGTAAGTTACATTCAAGCCTTCTGGTGCAAATATGCTAGCAGAAAAATATCAACTGGCTGCATGTATTTTGTTTGCAGAGCAGCTCCACAGTGCTTGAAAGGATTATTTAACATGAGCTCATATGTTCAGTATGATACTACACACAAGGGGCTCTTAAGTAAACAGAGCATAATATTTAAAATCGGTGTGCTCTAAAGAAGCTCAGTGAGCAATGTGCAAATAGGAAAAGGAAGGGGATGGAGAAAGAACTTGATGCTTAAAGCAGTTGTGAAAGAATGAAACTGCTCCAAAGCAGGAAGGGAATGCTGTCTTCAGCACAGCAGGCTTGCTGACTTGTTTTCCTTTTCTTGTAAATTTCCAGTTCTTAACAGCAGCTGCTCATTTTCAGCAAAAAAGCAGGGCTGTCTCTCCTGTTTAACTCCTCTCCAAATCCCCTTGTTAGTTGAAAGGTGTGCATTGGAATCTACACTAAACTTGACAGATGTTTCTAGGCAAATGTTTTCTGTACAGTAGTGGCTTGAAAGTATATGCCTTTAGACATTGTCAGATAAATGGTGCTAACTTTGAGGATGTAGCCTTTGGCGATGTTAGATGTAGCTGGGATCAACTTACTATCAGGTCCTTCAAAGCATCTCAAAAGAGGATTACAGAAGTGACTTCTAGGGGCATGCTCAGAAGTGCTCTGCCCTGCTTGGGTGACTGTGTCACTCCAATATGAACAGTTGTGAAACTCAGAAAAGCCTTTTAGGCTTTTAGTGAGTATGGGCAAACAACCACCTTGTGAGAAGCTTGTGCTTGTCTAAGAATGAGCTAGATGTTTAAAGACCTGAACCACATTTGTGCGGTGCTTAAAAACCTTTGTTAAAAACCTCTGTGTGGTGCTTGTCTTCTGGATACTAATGCGAATCTTAAACAAGAAAAAAAAGTACTTGAAGACTGTTAGATTATTGCTGCTAGTTATACACAACAGCTGACTAAAGTAGCTAAATTTTGGGGTTTTTTTTCAGCTAATTGATTTGAGTTCACCTCTTATCACTCTGAGTCCTGATGTGAACAAAGAAAACCTAGATTCCCCACTACTCAAGTTCTGAACTTGAGCTGAAATGAAGAATTCTTGGCATCTGTGATCTTTAAAGTGTTTAGGAATTACTCTTCACTCGTACATGTTTTTTTTTGAAGATGGCTACAGATTATCTGAAACTGTGTAAACACAATGGAATTCAAGCAGTCCTGATGTAGTCTGAGTCTCATTAATGGTTCTGCGCATGGATGTGTTTAAACTGTTGCTCTAAGGCAAAAAGGATATTCTTTTTACTGGAAGACTTTATTTCCTATGTGCAATAAAGATTTTATTTAAAATAAATGATTTGTTTACCAAATTATTGTACAAGATGGCAATGTTTTATTACAGGCTTTGCGTAGATGATTCTAGTGTTTCACTAACAAATGTTGAGGTGTAGGTAAAGCTAGAGGATTCAAGGTGGGTTTTCATATAGAAGTGTAGCAAGCTTAGAAATGTATGTTTTACTGTTGAATGCTAGTGGAATATACTACCAGCAGCAGCTGAGTTTGTGTGATTCAAAGGAGAAAGCAACAGCTTGCATATTTCTAAACCAAAGCAGAGATATATAAATACTTAAATAAAAACCCCACAACTTTTGAGTGATGTATTTGTGATTTCTTTTTAAAAGGAGCTAAGTAGGTTTCTGCCTTATACTTTAAGGACTAATCAGTTTGATAGATGGACCACTCAGTGGATAAAGAACTGGCTGGATGGCTGCATGCCAAGAGTTGCGGTCAATGGCTCAATGTCCAGCTGGAGACCAGTAACGAGTGGTGTCCCTCAGGGATCAGTGCTGGGACCGGTCTTGTTCAACATCTTTGGCAGTGGCATGGGCAGTGGGCTTGAATGTGCCCTCATACCAAACTGTGTGATTTGATTGATACATTGGAGGGAAGCAATGCCATCCAGAGGGCCCTTGACACGCTTGTGAGGTGGGCTGATGCCAACCTGATGAAGTTTAACCATGCCAAGTGCAAGGTCCTCCACGTGGGTCGGAGCAATCCCAGGCACAGCTCCAGGTTGGGCAGAGAAGAGATTCAGAGCAGCCCTGCAGAGGACTTGGGGGTGTTGGCTGATGAAAAAATTAACATGAGCCGGCTTTGGTGTGCTCTTGCATCCCAGAAAGCCAACCATATCCTGGGCTGTGTCAAAAGGAGCATGACCAGCAGGTCGAGGGAGGTGATCCTGCCCCTCTCCTCTGCTCTTGTGAGACCTCACTTGGAGTATTGTGTGCAGTTCTGGTGTCCTCAACATAAAAAGGACATGGAACTGTTGGAACAAGTCCAAAGGAGGGCCACAAGGATGATCAGGGGACTGGAGCACCTCCCGTATGAAGACAGGCTGAGAAAGTTGGGGCTGTTCAGCCTGGAGAAGAGAAGGCTGCATGGAGATCTCATAGCAGCCTTCCAGTATCTGAAGGGGGCCTATAGGGATGCTGGGGAGGGACTCTTCATGAGGGACTGTAGTGATAGGACAAGGGGTAATGGGTTCAAACTCAGACAGGGGAAGTTTAGATTGGATATGAGGAAGAAGTTCTTTACTTTGAGGGTGGTGAGGCACTGGAATGGGTTGCCCAGGGAAGTTGTGAATGCTCCATCGCTGGCGGTGTTCAAGGCCGGGTTGGACATAGCCTTGGGTGGCATGGTTTAGTGTGAGGTGTCCCTGCCCCTGGCAGGGGGGTTGGAACTAGATGATCTTAAGGTCCTTTCCAACCCTAACTATTCTATGATTCTATGACTTGCAGGAGAGCCAAGTGTTCTATGCCCCTTGAAACCTCCATTTTGTGAATGTATGCTGTTGCAGGCAGCAGATCTAAGTCCTGGGTTTGAGCATGACTACTTACAGACAAGCATCAGTCCTCTACCAGTAGAAATTATTCGGGTGGTGGTTGACCATGGCTACCTGACTACTTCTGGCATTGGCCACCTCTATTGACTAGCCTAACTGTTCGCTGGAGTTCAGGCACTGTGTTGACAGCTCAGTGTGTCTTCAACTGAGAGCCAAATTCCAGCCCTCAAACTGCAGGTCAGTTGCTCTAAGGTCCAGGTTGTTGAGGCAGGGTTAGTGCAGGATATGGCAGAGTGAGGGGCGGTTGCACTGCCCTTGGCTTATCAAGTGATAAGAAACACAAAGCAATGAAGTGGAGACTGTTATTGTCTTCGGGTCTTCCTTTGTGCAATTCCATCTGCTGAGTCTAGCTCATAGACAGCCGGCGGGCTCCTGCATGAAGTGTGTTTGAGGGCGCTGGCTGTCCTGAGGTGAGGACGGTCGTGGGGCAGCAAGCTCTTCGGCTTTCTCCGCTGGCCTCGATCTGACAACGCGTCATCCCCTCCTGGGGGCAGAGCCGGGCTGGCCACCCGTGAAGGCAGAACAAACACCGTGAGCGCGCCGGGTCGCGCCTCCGCACGCGGGCAGGGATGCTGCCCGGCGCCGGAAGCCCCAAGGCCGGAGCGTTTACCCAGAGCGCCGCCCCGCCCCGCAGCGGCCGCCGGAAGCGAAGGGCGGGCGGGCGGAAGCGGCGGCGCCGCGGCCGGTGCGGGACGGGGGGGCGATGCTGGCGGCGCCGCGCCGCGTGGCCTGCGCCGTGTCCGGAGGGGTGGACAGCGCCGTGGCCGCGCTGCTGCTGCGCCGCCGAGGTGCGTGAGGGGCGGCGGCGTCGGGGACACCGCGCCTCGGAGCGGCTGGAGCGAGCGGGGACGGAGGGGACGGGGTCACTCGGAGCTCTGAAGTACCGCCGTGTTCGGCTGTCTTCATGGTAGCTGTAGCGCTAAAAATAGCCATGCGGTATCCGAATAGTGAAGCTTAGCAGGGTATTCGTTTGACTCGTGCCTTCTGAAGAAAGCAGTTACTCAAGCAAGTCTTAAAGCAACTCGGGTTTTGGTTCCAGGCAGTTAGAATTACATTTTAAAAGTCATTGTTGCCTTCATTTCGTAGGCTACCAGGTGACAGGCGTCTTTATGAAGAACTGGGACCCGCTGGACGAGCAAGGAGCTTGCTCCGTTGACAGGGATTGTGAAGATGCTTACCGCGTTTGTCAGAAGCTGGATATTCCTTTCCACCAGGTTTCCTACGTGAAAGAATACTGGAATGAAGTATTCAGGTACAAAAACGTTTACAATAGGTGGTCTTTCAGTGTGCTGATGTAGTGCTGTGTTATTGTGGAGGGGCAGGAGGGACAGATAGGGGGCAGTGACACTTTACTGCAGTATTGTGAGTGCTAAGAGAAACTATTGAAGCCTGTTCAATGACACAGGCATTATTTTTTGTCTCATTCAACATCAGAATTTCTGTGTTGGCCTTAATATGTTTGTTATTCTTGAAATTAATAGGAGTTTTCTCTCTAGTTAAAGATTGTGTAGCAATTACTTTGTTCCAGCCTAGTTCTGCTGCTCCCCACAACTGGCCTGACTTTATTGCAACTTCAGAAGGAAGTAGTAAAAGGGGTGCTGTTGTTGTCTGTGTGTAATTCATGAGGTGCATTTTACATTAGCAGGTACTGAATCCAGTTTGCTACAAGGTGGTCATGAACTAGCCTTGCTTCTTTAAGCTTATAATTAATTTGAAACTGCTCTCTGAAGAGGGTGTTTGGATTTTCTGTGGATTTGTTTCACTTTAAGAGAAGAAAGTTCTACTTAGGAAAAGCCAAGTTTTTCTTGGAGGCAGGAGAACGGAAGTTTATCCTTTATGCACGCAACATAAGTGCACTAAAGTTCTTCACTGATCTTCATCATCCCCCTTTAAGTAGTGCTGTTGTTACCTTGTCTTAGAAGAAACCTAGTCATGCTGCTTCATGTTCGTATGAGATCGACTTGAGCACTAAACTTTTGCACAGTCAGTGAAAGAGCGAGCCCTGTTCTGGAAAGTTCACGCCATGCTTCCCATCTGGTGTGAGAGTGTATAAATGGTACCAAAGGTCCTGAGGGGTGTCTGTAAATGACAGTGAATCAAAGATCATAGAAGATCAGCTTTTCTTTTGCTTCTCATCGTTTATTAGTACAGTGTTCCCAAAGTGTCAGTGGCAGGTTACTTGGCTTGTTTCAGAATCCTGTTTTTGTTACTGTCATCAGTGATCTGGGATTTGCTCTTCCTCTGGACCTCTCTTTAGAGGGTTATTCATCAGAAACACCTTTTATCAAAAGAACTATCCCAGGTCTTGTCTTGCCTGTGGTTTGTGCACAGCCTGTTTCAAATCCTTACATCAGGGGGCGATTCAGCAGGCATCCTTCACTGCCTTTCCTCCAGCTCTGTACTTTGCTTGAAGTTGTGAACTGATGTGAGCCTGTCTTTATGCTGAGTCTTTTCTAAAGCTTCTAGCATACTCTTGCAGTAATTACAAAGAAGAATTGCGTTATCCTAAGAGTACAGTGCTGAGCCAGCAAGGGGGAGGCAGCTCTGGGTAGACCCAGGTGATTTAATTCTTAGTATAAATCGTTGAATTCAGAGCTGTTAAAAAGGAGCTAGACAAAATTAAAGATATGTTGCTCTATTTTCTATTTATGAATGTAATGTATAACATGGTGAAGAAGAAGCAACTGGTTCTGTTTCAGATGTTGAAAAGCAAAACCAAATAATAGGGTTGTTAGTGTGCTTTTAAATCCAGCCTGTGCCCACTCAGTTCCTCTTGACTTCAGTTACTACTGAAGACAACCTAATAACGCAGTGATCAGGCCTTTTGGTATCTCAGTGCAGTACTGTATGCTGGTTTACTTTCACTAGTTATTACATTAATGTCTTCAAGCAAATATTGCTAAGCACTTTTAATTATGTGACAGTGTAATACTGCAACATGACTTTGAGAAACTACTTGAATTTCTTGAAGGAAAGAAAAAAGATGGGGAAAAAATCCTATATAAAATTAAGTCCAGTGACTGTTTATGGTGGCATGATTGCAGATTAAGTTGTCCGTACTGAGACACAGTAACCCCTGGTGTGTGCTCTACTGCACTGTCACTTAGAAAAATGAAGCAGGGTGGTTTAATTCTGAGGAGATGAGTAGGATGTGTGCCGAGGGCAGCCATGTCTCCCCCAAGGGAGCGTTAATTTAACATGTTTACAAGACTGTGAGTGACCATTTGACCATGTTCTCAGTGCACTTTGGTGAAAATCTTCAAAACATTGTGTTTTACAGATTAAAATCCAATAGGTATTTTATTTGTAACATAACATGCTCAGTATGACTAGGTCTCGAGTTCTCATGTTTAAATAGATCTTTCAGTCTCAGATAGTATTATGCTGTGTTAATAATGTCAATATACATCTGAATCTTTATTTTACAGTGACCTTTTAAAAGAGTATGAATTGGGAAGGACTCCTAATCCTGATATTGTGTGTAACAAGCACATCAAATTCAACTACTTTCTTCATTATGCTATGGATAATCTTGGTAAGGCATTTTCAAGTGTGTCAGTACAGAGTGTGTGCCATGGAAATACTTAAAGGATACAAACTCTTGAAAAGGTGGGGGAAAACCTGAGTTCATATGCATGCCTAATTCACCTATCTCTGTGGCAGTATTTCAGTATTTGCAGAGTATTTGACTTTAGGTTTGCTTTTACATATAGAATCATACAACAGTTCACATAGAACGGTTCAGCTTGGAAAGGACCTTTGAATGTCATCTAGTCCAGCCCCCCTGCTGTGGGCAGGGACACCTTCCACTAGAGCAGGTTGCTCATAAATTGGAACAGATTTACTTTGGGGACATACATTGACCTGACCGTTAAGTTTTACATTCTTAGGTGGTCCTTAAGTTCAAAAGCACAAGTGCTGGCATGCTCATGAATAGTTTACATTGTTTAAATAGCAGAGTATGATTATTGTCAGTGACTTCTCTATAGGTTTTGTTCCATCACTGCTTTCTGCTTTTCTTACTGGATGTTTATAATCCTGTTTTAAACTGAATTTCAAGTATGTGCACTGGTGTTTTGTTTTGGTTTTTTTTTCTTGATAGGAGCAGATGCAATTGCTACTGGGCATTATGCTAGGACTTCACTAGAGGATGAGGAAGTGTTTCAGCAGAAGCATATTAAAAGCCCACAAAGGCTTTTCAGAAACCGTTTTGAAGTTAGAAATAGTAAGTGGATTCTTCATTTCATATTTCATCCTAGGTGTGAAACAGAATTTTAAACTCTTGTTTGGTATCACAATATGAGGGAAGTTTGTTACCTTACACACAATGATTACCATTAAAACCAACCCCAGCCTTTATACAAGGTTGATTGTGCAAAACAGAGGATTACTGAAAATTACCCTGACTAGTCAAGTATTATATTTTCTATTTTAAAAGTTCTAATCCAGGTGAAGAGGGAAGAATAAGTGTTTCAGTAATGAACTTTCTGGAGGAACTGTAATGTAGATTAAGGAGACAGGGCCATCTTCTGTCCCCCCAGAGAAGCATTTCAAGGAATCTTTATATAGTATTTTCATGACTTACATAAAATTTTCCTTTTTTAATGTTTCTTCTATTTTAGAGAATGTATTCTTTTGCTGTTCAGTGTTTAGTATAGATAGAACTCATCATGGGGATATGCTTAACTGGAATTTTAGAATCAAGGCTTTGAAACATGAAAGTTAATGACATACTTTTATACAATAGTTTGACTGTATATTATTTTACTGGAAGAAATCAGGTTCTTACTCAGTAATTCGCCTGTTCTGCCTTATTTCTCTGTTCCCCTGTAGCAGCTTGGTTTTCCTAGGTAGATCAAGGCTCTGCCTGCACTGCAGTTGAAAAGTGCAAGTGCAGCATGTGCAGACATTTTTAAGGCTACGATTCTCAGGTCAGCAAAGGTGCTAGTAGCTGTAGTGCAGGTTTTTCTCTTTGCTTTAGTAGTCTGCCTGTGACTGTATGTAATCAGAGGTTGATCTCAGCACCACAGAGCTTCTTCTGTTACCAGTGCAAAAGCCAGCTTGATGGGTGTTGTTTTGGGTATATCTGTGTATGGCACTAGCAGAGGTTGGATGGCAGCATAGAGATTTACCAACTAGCTCTGCAGTGGGCTATAATGCAGTAAAATAACTCAGATGAAACTGGTGTATATGATGAGAAGCATGTTATACCCAAAGGGAAAGAAACTTGCAAGCAGCCGGTATGCAAAGCTGCCACAGAGATGTTTTTGTGTTGTAGCTTCCCCTTTTTTGATTTGGACTTCAAGGGGTTGGTTTGTTTCTTTGTTTTAATTTTATTTCTGGAAAGTTGAAATGGGCCCAGCAGAACCAATGGTCTGTACTTGTCGCAGACTGTGATCACTGAGTTGTAGGATTTTGTGATGTTTTAAACAGTCTTACTGCCCTATACTGAGATTTTGTATTATTAGTTGTGACTGAACTATTGGCCTGTAGTTAACGTTTGAGTCAAGAAACATGGAAGTAGAGTTTGTACAACAGCAAAGTTATTAGATCTTAGAGAATGGACAGGTCATGATTGAAAAACCATATAAATTTTATTTCATTTGGGCAATTGGGAGACTTTGTTTTTAACAGAAAAGTCAGACTTGCGTCTCTGAGCGCTGGAATAACTGCTTATCGTTCACATCACTGATCGATAGCGCTGTAATTTCAGGGCAAAACTGGATGTCTTTTTGAAGAACAATATACTCTAAATACTCAAATCTTCATCTCTCTTTTACATGAAATGGTTGGTTTTGTTTTTCATATTGTTGGTATCCTTGCCAACGACACCTGCAGTGTTATAATAGATGAGGCAGTGTAAGACTTTGTAGGATTCTGTGCTGTATAAAATCAGAATCTTTCTGGACCTTCTTAGTGGTGAGAAAATACTCAAACATTTTCAGTTAGATTTTGGGAAAAAAACCACCCACAAACAGGAGAATACTGTCTTTAACATGTATTTGGAAATAATAAAACTAAAATGTTGATTATCAAACAAAATACTAAAGGAAGTTGAGCTATTAAGGGGAATCCCCTTTAATATTGAGATGCTCTGTGTTCTGTACTTTGTAGCTGTGAAACTTCTTCAGGGAGCCGACCTTTTTAAGGACCAGACCTTCTTTCTAAGTCAGATCTCACAGGATGCTTTGAAGAAAACCATTTTCCCTTTAGGGGATTTAACAAAAAGTTTTGTTAAGAAGATAGCAGCAGAACACAGCCTTCATCATGTGCTAAAGAAAAAAGAGGCATGGTAACACTTAAACTCTTTTGATTCGTATTTCTCTCTAAAATAGACTTTCCAGAACTATTTGAACTTTAAAACTGTGACAGCTTGTCTGTTTCTGAGCACCATAATAGAGCAGGTTGGGAAGCAGTTTTATACTTGCTTAAAAGAACTTTGGTAAGCTTGTGGTTAGTTGTGTGTTTTAGCTTGCAGATTATTTGTCTGCCATTGCATCTCAGAAGAACTGACATTAAGGTGAATGTGTTAGGATGCTGTGAGCCTTAAGGAAGGTATTGTCCATCACAGCAGGTGAGAAGCCTTTGGTCTTTATTATCTGTAGCTTTTAAAGGCTTTCTCATTATAATTGTTTTTCAGTATGTCTTTATGAAACTGGATGATGCTGTTTTCCACAGTTAATTTAAAACCCAACCAAATAAAAAGTTCTGTTCTCTAAGACCTGATGCTGGGGAGGTACTCTTCATGAGGAACTGTAGTGATAGGACAAGGGGTAACGGGTTCAAACTTAAACAGGGGAAGTTTAGATTGGATATGAGGAAGAAATTCTTTACTGTAATGGTGGTGAGGCACTGGAATGGGTTACCCAGGGAAGTTGTGAATGCTCCATCGCTGGCGGTGTTCAAGGCTGGATTGGACATAGCCTTGGGTGGCATGGTTTAGTGGGAGGTGTTCCTGCCCCTGGCAGGGGGGTTGAAACTAGATGATCTCAAGGTCCTTTCCAACCCTAACTATTCTATGATTCTATGATTCATGAGTTGATCCTAAAGAAAATGTAATGCAGGTAGTGATTGTATTGCTGATGCTGTCTTGGTCACTTTTACTATTCATATTTGTCCACTGTAAATGGGTGCCTGAAGAATGTAGGCAGTAACTGAAAAGGAAAGGCTGTTTGTTTTTGAAAGGTGTTTTCAAGAGATATACCTTTAGTGTATAACTTATGTTATTTTTGTATTTTAATCTGCAAGAGCCTTCTGTTTTTAATATGCACACAGTATAGTTACCAAGGTTAATGTATTTATTTATTGAATGTATGTTCTGTTTCCCATTATTTCTCTTTTGTGCTTATGGCTCTTACTAATACTGTACAGAATTAGTTTACCTCTGCTGGAGCAGACGTTGTGGTTTGGTTTATTTTATGAGATGCCTAGCATAATTTGGGTACATGGGGAGGGAGTTCTTTTTTGAACAGATCATTAATGGACAGTATTTCAGATGTTTTTCTTTGCTATTATGGATTCAAAACCACATTTCCTTTTCAGAGTATGGGAATATGTTTCATTGGTGAAAGAAACTTTGAAAATTTCCTTCTTGAGGTGAGCAGTGTTAAATCCATGCTGATCTTTGCTCTGTTCTGGTTTTCAGTAGTAATTTATAACATTGTCTACAGAAAAATCTCCAACAGCTTTTGGCCCACGCTAAGTCACAATGTCCGGTGTCATCCCAACCATCATGTTTTGCATCCCAACCCTGCCCAGAAGCAAATGCCAAGACCCTGTAGGAAATACCTTTCCCCTCCATCACTGAACAGTCAGTCACTTTCTGTAGCAGAAGGAGTGTGTGAACTTGCTGTGCTGTGCTTGTGAGGCTCTGACAAGTGGTTGGGATGTGAGAGGGGCATATGTCTGAATCCTGCTGTCCCCTGCCATAAGTAAGGATGAGGGGTGGGGTGAAGCCCAGAGTTACTGCTGAGAGGGACTGCCCTTCTTTTCTGTCTAAAGTAGAATCAGGGAGGAGGCAGTAAGCTGTTTGGGCAGAGTTTGCTGCTTGGAAAGTTAGTTTCCAACTTCAAGAGAATGTAGTGACAGAACCTGAAGTACACTGGCGGGGTTTTTTTGGGCCATCTTGTGACTTGTCTCTTCCTATTTGGTAGTATTTAGAGCCTCAACCAGGTAACTTTGTTTCCATTGAAGATAAGAAGGTGATGGGAAAACACAAAGGTAATTGGCTAACCCACCTTAATAACTGCTTTTAGATAAATGGAACAGTGCTGCTTATATTTTGAGGGCCAAATTTTGTGAAATTCCAAACCAGTTTTTCCCAGTTTGAGAACTGTAATAATTGTGGAAAACCTACTTCATACAATAGTAGAGCCTTAAACTGCAACTGATTTTGGCTGTGTTCTGTGTTGCAAGAAAGTAATTGATAATTATCAGGGTGACTCTGATACTAAGTGGTGGTTTATTTAATACCAAGAGACTGTTGTTCATTTAATTATTTCAAAATGACTGTGCTTCAGTCCCAGAATCTTTAGTGCCTGAACTTTGCAGAACAAATACACCGTGCGCCTCAGTGATGCGTAGCAGGACATCACCAAACATGGGCAGCTTATGTTTTCCTTTTTTTCTGTGCTTCCTTCCTTTGCTCCCCTCAGTTCTGACAGAACTGAGTTCCTCTCCCAGATAGGTTATGGGAGTAGAATGTTCTTCTAGCAAGCAAAAGTAAGGGAAACTGGTAAGACTAAGTAGTAATAAAACAACAAATTGAAGCTGAAATGTTTGTCTTTTATAAACCCTAAGAATAGCACAATAGAGTTTGAAGCAGATGAGTTTGAGACCATGTGCTTCAGGTGCATGTGACAACTTTGAAGTAGATGTTAGTTCAGCTTGTAGCTGGCAGACTTCTCTAAGACAACTTGGTTTGTTATTGTTCGTTTAGGCGTAAAGTTTTGGGGAAAGGGTTTTAACATATTTTTCTGAAGGTAAAAGATGAAAAATTGCCTCCAGCATTACATTTTTATATTTCTTTAGGTTGGTTCCTCTACACCATAGGCCAGAGGGCTAGACTAGCAGGCCTGAAGGATGCTTGGTTCGTTGTAGACAAAGATGTCAGCACTGGAGATGTCTTTGTGGTGAGTTACTTCATACTGGTATTGCAAATGACTAATGCAAGCATTTTGTGATTCCTTTGGTATGGAATGTGGTTCTAACCTGGACAGAATTCTTGGCTTTCTTGGGGGAAACAAGAACTGACTAGCATAGCATCAGCAACTTTGAAACTTCTTGTCCAAACTGGCTTTTCTTGAGTAGAAAATTGGTTTAGATTTTGGCATAGAACTTTTCCAGACAAAGGGCAAATACTGAAAAGAATCAGCCAATCTACTGAGCTCTCATTTTCTACTCTAGAGCATTTTATTGTAGTAATTGTGACACAGTGTATACAATGTGTATTATCTTTGTTTGCTGTGTATTGCTACTTTCTTTTTCTAGTAAAAGAAATAGTAGCCAGTGATAGTTTAATCATTTTGAAAACTGAGGCAGAATACATATAATACTGCAAATAATTGTTGTGTTAATGACTAATCATATGAAACGACTGAGAGTTCTGCAGCTTGCAGGCATTGTTAATGTTTTTTGATGTTCATGCAGTTGTTACTTAGTACTGATGTGGTTATAATGAGGTGATCTGCTACTTGTTGATATGGCTGGGAAGAAAATATCATAATTAAAAGAGAGTTGAGAGGGAACAGGCAGGACCACTAAGAAATCTTATTTATGCCCTGCTGTAAGGTTGTGCTTGTGCAATGCCCTTGTTAGGGAGGTGTTGAGTTGGGAAATTAGAGAAGAAGGGAATTCTTGTTGAAATGGGATAAGGAGGGCAGTACCTATCTGAACTCTGTCAGAAATATGATTGAAGGAAAAAGAATACAAGAAGCAACATGACTGAGATGTAGAAAACTGACAATTCACACTTGCTTTAGCCTATTCTTCCACCTGGAAGTTGATTAAGTGCTAATAAATGTTTGCTTTCTTCCTCATTTTGCCTTCATTTTGATACGGCTTGATGATTCTTCTATATTTCAAGCATTACAAGTTATGTGCTCTCTGTCAGAAACATCAGCATTAAATAAATATATTTTAAGGCACCATCAAGAGATCACCCTGCTCTGTACAGAGACTTGCTGCGAACAAACCGAGTGCACTGGATAGCAGAGGAGCCTCCCGCATTGCTCGTTAGAGAGAAGATGATGGACTGTCATTTCCGGTTTCGGCACCAGATGGCACTGGGTAATCAAACCTTGGTGTTTTGGGGTTTTTTTGTTTTACTTAGTTTGGGAAACTGTAGTAGTGTGTTCAGTGTAGTTTTGCAGAAATAGTTGAAATGTTTTGGCTGCTTTTCTGTTTCTAGAGTGTCTTCATAAAACAATTCTGTGTATAGTATCCTGAATTACTTCTGTTTAATTTTTAAAGTGAACATAAGGATTAACTGGCAGGTGTTTGGCCATTTTCTGCCCTAGTGCCGTGTGTGCTGACTCTAAACCAAGATGGAAGTGTGTGGGTGACACTAGTGAAGCCAGCAAGAGCTATCACACCTGGGCAGGTAAATTATTAGAAGTGATTTTCTTTCCTTTTTTTGTGTGTTTTGGTGTATCTGGCTAATAAAACAGTAGATGGAGCAAATTAATATGTTTTCATGAGAGCAGTTAGCTCTATTTTGGCTCTTCATCAACTATTTTGAAGGAGGTTGTTTCTAGTTTTAAATACTCTGTTGTTATCCATGTAATCTGAGAAACTGGTTTACAAGTTTAGAAATAGATGAAAACATCTCTGGTAACAATTGTATATGCAGAAATGAAATCTGTTGTGTTCAAGAAATAGATTTAAAAAGGCATTAGTTTTGTAATTGGCTGCTTAATATGGTTTTAGTGTTCAAATTTGATTAGTGAGGATCTGTGTCCAGTGAATTTCATCATCCCAGAACAGTATTGAGAAGAGGTACTGTGTAGTGATGCTTTCTAACACTGCTAATACCAGGATACTCCCATAACATCATAAACCAGTGGTTCTCAAGCATTTTCTATGTGCCCTTTCCTAGTGTATGTTCTACCCTCCCTCTCCCACCCCAAAACTTGGGAGCCTGGGGGATGTATCAGGAGGGAAATTGTCTGAGAGCTCTTTGTAATGGAGAGAGGGATATACTTAAGAGAGGCAAGCTGTGAGCTGAGAAGTCTCAGACAGAGCTCATGATAGGCAGAAGCCCCTGTCTGCCAGGAGCTGCTGAGCCAGTAACCGGGCAGTAATGGGACAAGGCCAGGAGGTCTCTGCGCCTCCTCTCCTGCAAGAACCTCCTGAGCATATCAGGGAGCCCCAGTCACTTCCTTCCAGTAGTCCTTGGTTCACTTCCTGTTCTGGGAAGTGCCACTGTAGCCCGCGGAAGGTCAGGTGAAGATGCAGATGGTGTTATGTATGTTATCCCCTTAGGGTAAGGAAGCTTTCCAGCACAATCCATTCCACCTCAGTAGTTGGAAGAGTTTTGAGATAATCCTGTAGAAGTTCATGATGGAATTCCCACCAACATGTTTGTATTTACAGTTGTGTAAGCCAACAGTCCTTACTGCCAACAAATACACTCACTGCCCAGCAGGTCTTGCACAGCCTAAAGTTGTTCACCATGCCATTTGCAGCTGCTGAAAAGACTCTCCCTGTGTTCCTCGTAGTTTGCAGTGTTCTACAAGGGTGACGAGTGCTTGGGCAGTGGGAAGATCCTAAGGATGGGCCCATCGGTGTACACCATGCAGCAGGGCAGAAACCGAGAAGAAGTTCCAAAGAAGGAAGAGACTGATAAGATAGAACCAGCAACGTAACACGTGGGTTTGTTTATTGAAGGACTTTGGAGAATTTGCTGCCTGGGCATAATAAAACAAATAATAAGCACATTTTTGTGTTGATCTGTATGTTCTTAAGGTCACTTGACCATCCGGTCCCAGCTCTTGACTTTTAATACTGAACAGGCTTAAAACTAAAGCCAATTTGGTACAATTTTACTGATCTGAATGGTGATATTTATATTAATATGTATCAAGGGATCTCTTAAAGTTGTTCTGTAATGGTAGTTACACATAAGAATTTTAATATAAAAGTAATTTGTGAAATCATAAATCTATCTTTTAAAGTGTAAATGAAATACTTTTTTCTTACTTGAAGATACCTGTCCCTAGGTGAAGTATGTGTGTTGTTTTACAGTAATGTATGTTTGTACTTTGAACTCTGGAAAAGAAATGAATGACATTTGAGCATTTTGAATGAAGTCCAAGCGACAGAGATTTTTCACTTTATATAGTTTTTTAAGAAATGCTTTGGATTCTTAGCTGCGTTAAGTGATGGTTTCAGATGTTTACCTGGTCCAGAAGCACAGATGAAGGGGCTTAAAACCAGTCTTGATTGTTGAAATTTTTTCATACAACTGACCGATTTTGTGTAACTGATGAGGGCTGTTTGGTTTGTGTTCTGGAGAAGAGAATGCATTGTGGTGCTTCAGAAAGATGGAAACTCATATGCGTTTCCTCATTATGTAGCTAACTTCATGTAGGCTCGTAAAGAATTATGTATGGCCATGTGTCAGTATGGCATGGTATTAGGAAGAAATTAATACCCCTGTCCAAATTATCTTGTTACCTGTATTATTATCCAAATACCTTATTTTTAATAAGGTTTGGGTGCATAGTGAGGACACCCTAAGCTTATAATGAAACTTTATTACAGCAAGTCAACAGAAATGCATTCCTGTCTTTCAACATAGAAGTAGGAGGTCACTGTCTCTAAAGCACAGCGGTGCAGGAGCAGGACTTTACAGAGAGGTGTGGAATTTTGAGATTTGTATCCAGTTTGGGTGGTAGAAAAGCTGTACCATGAATAGATCTTTTCAGAGATCTGAAGGCTTGAGTTACATGGACGTCCTTTTCTGGTGTCTTAGTATCTTCTAAGAATTCCTTTTGTTTCTTCTGGTAAAAAAAGTAAAAGGCAATCTCTTCTTTGAAGCATGCAAGTAAAAGGCAGAGAAGACACTCTTCAGTATCTGCCTACTGGTCTGGCAAAGTTAAACACACAGTTCAGGGAGCCCTATGGAAAAAAACCGAAACCATGAACTGTTAAAACTTTATGTGTTTATTTGACATTGCAGTAGATCTGATTGAGAGGGCAGAAAAGGCGTCCTTTCTCACCGGTGCCAAAATTAGTTCAATTTAGAAGTCTGTCTCTGAGTGTGTGTCCATACACAGGTTGACTGTAAAGACTATTCATGCTTCGCGTCATCTCCTGATTTGTGTTAGGTTAGTAGTGTTATGGGTCCTGGTCACGACTTTTATGTGTTTTTCCAAATGTTTTCAGTATCTTTCCTGAATCTTTTGTCTTTGCAAAATGTGGAGTTAATTCCTAAGGAGTTTATGCTCCACATTGTTCTCATCTGAGTTTTCCAGTAAATGTCCCAATTAAAATCTTCACAAGTGTTTCGTGTTGTACTAATGTGGGTTTTATTATTACTTCCGTTCAGCCTGGAGAAGAGAAGGCTGTGTGGAGACCTCATAGCAGCCTTCCAGTATCTGAAGGGGGCCTGCAAGGGTGCTGGAGAGGGACTCCTCATTAGGGACTGTAGTGATAGGACAAGGGGTAATGGGTTCAAACTTAAACAGGGGAAGTTTAGATTGGATATAAGGAAGAAATTCTTTACTGTAAGGGTGGTGAAGCACTGGAATGGGTTGCCCAGGTATCGTAGTTTAAGCCTCTATAACTCATGCAGTCGCTCTCTCACTCCCCCCTCTTTCTTTCCCACACTCCTGGAGGGATGGGAAGGAGAATCAAAAAGAATGCAACTCCCACAGGTTGAGATAAGAGCAGTTTAGTAACTAAAGTATAACACAAGACCTCTACTGCTACCACCAGTAATAATAATTACAAAAGAAATACAAGGGAAAAGAATACAATCACTCCCCACCTATACCCAGCCCGACCAAGCGATGCACCCCCACCCTTCCGGGTTTCTGCTCTCTGTTTTTCATCCTGGGCATGACGTGCTGTGGCATGGAATACCTCTTTGGTCAGTTTGGGCCAGGTGTCCTGTCTCTGCTTCCTCCCGGCTTCCCCTCCTCCCTGACAGAGCATGAGACTCAGAAAGTCCTTGGTCAGACCAAAACATTACCAAGCAGTAACTGAAAACACTGGTGTTATCAGCGCTGTTCCCAGGCTGAAAGTTGAAAACACAGTGCTGCACCAGGTACCGAGAAGGAGAAAAATGACTGCTGCTGCTGAACCCAGGACACCAGGGAAGTTGTGAATGCTGCATCCCCGACGGTGTTCAAGGCCAGGCTGGACATAGCCTTGGGTGACATGGTTTAGTGTGATGTGTCCCCGCCCCTGGCAGGGGGGTTGGAACTAGATGATCTTAAGGTCCTTTCCAACCCTAACTATTCTATGACCTGAACAACTGGTTCCTACCAGTTTGATTTTAAACCCACTTGCTCTTAGACATCTTTTAAACCTGCTCCAAAAAAAGTTTTCTAGGCAATAAAACTACTTGATAAATTTGAGTAGACTTTACTTTCAGAACAATAAAAATAATCCCTCAAAATTTTGTACAAATCTGCTGGGTTTTGTCTCAATAAAACATTCATCCTGCCCCATGGGCTCAGTAGTTACTTGGGGTTTCCTGGGTGTGAGCATTACTGCAGTGATGGGTGGAGCTGCTGGCTGGTTTGGGCTTTGCTTCACTGCCTGGGTATAGTGCTGCTGGCCATGAGCACAGGGAGAAAGCACCTAACTCCAGAGGATGGCTCGTTCAAGCAGGGATGTGTTTACCTGTGCCTTGAAAGCATTTCCTTAACGTGTGAAAAGGACTTTTCTCATCCTTCCTCAGCTTTTTTAAAATTCTTTTTTATCCCTTGGGTAATGCACTGGGAGGATTTTGCTGTTGGGTTGCTGCTACAGTGCTGGTCACATCCCAAGCCCGGGGGTCTCAGGGTGCTCGCTTGGCTAAGGCATTGTCAGTGCAGGAGTTGTAAGTGCCTTTAACATTGTTATAGTGAATTTAAGAATTCTGGCAATGAGATCCCAGCTTTGCTGAGGGGATGTTCAGCCAATGCTTCTTGTAGTGTAACTGGAGTGGGGCACAAGTGTCTGCTACAGCTCCTGCAGGATGAAGCATTTTCAACAAATACTGTGCTTCCCTCTTTTTTTCTCTTTAAGCATCCTTAAGGTTGGATACAGCAGCAATCCAGGATGGCTAATGCAGAGATTTCATAAACTAACATGTTGCTCTTCAGTGGAAACCCCTGTAGCAATGGTCCCAATTCACATCTGAGGCTCAGGGACTTTGATTTTATCATCAGAGCAGAACCTCATGGTTCTACTGGAGAAAATTCATCTGAGGAAGAGGTGAGTACAGGCAGTGTTTGGTTAGTAGAATCTCCTTGTCTGAGAGGGATGGAGGCTTCTTCTTGGCTTTAGTACAGCTCAGCCTCTTGCCATGATGATGAGCAAATTTGACATGATAAAGCAATTGCAGCTATTGCTCCCAGTGAATCTCACCATCCTGCTGGGAGCTAGGAATTAGTAGGCATTTGTGTAATTCAAATTGCACATAACTTCTTGCATGGGATGTTTTACAACAGGTTGCATATGTCCAGTCACATGAAGCTTGGATGTTTAAAGCATCATTTCCAAATAGCCTGTACTGTTCAGCGTGAGTAGGATGTTTCTATCCCATGTGTTTCTCCTGGGTAATGGTCTTAACTACTGACTTCCTGTGTGAGATCATAGAATCATAGAATAGTTAGGGTTGGAAAGGACCTTAAGATCATCTAGTTCCAACCCCCCTGCCAGGGGCAGGGACACCTCCCACTAAACCATGTCACCCAAGGCTCTTTCCAACCCAGCCTTGAACACCACCAGCAATGGAGCATTCACAACTTCCCTGGGTAACCCATTCCAGTGCCTCACCACCCTTACAGTAAAGAATTTCTTCCTCATATCCAATCTAAACTTCCCCTGTTTAAGCTTGAACCCGTTACCCCTTGTCCTATCACTACAGTCCCTCATGAAGAGTCCCTCCCCAGCATCCCTCTAGGCCCCCTTCAGATACTGGAAGGCTGCTATGAGGTCTCCATGCAGCCTTCTCTTCTCCAGGCTGAACAGCCCCAACTTTCTCAGCCTATCTTCATACAGGAGGTGCTCCAGTCCCCTCATCACCCTCGTGGCACTCCTCTGGACTTGTTCCAACAGTTCCATGTCCTTTTTATGTTGAGGATACAGAACTGCACACAATACTCCAAGTGAGGCTTCACAAGAGCAGAGGAGAGGGGCAGGATCACCTCCCTCAACCTGCTAGTTACGTTCCTTTTGATGCAGCCCAGGATACGGTTGGCTTTCTGGGCTGCAAGTGTACACTGAAGCCGGCTCATGTTCATTTTCTCATTGACCAACACCCCCAAGTCCTTCTCCACAGGGCTGCTCTGAATCTCTTCTCTGCCCAACCTGGAGCTGTGCCTGGGATTGCTCCCACCCAGCTGTAGGACCTTGCACTTGGCATGGTTAAACTTCATCAGGTTGGCATCAGCCCACCTCATAAGCATTTCAAGGTCCCTCTGAATGGCATTCCTTCCCTTCAACGTATCAACCGAACCACACAGCTTGGTGTCATCAGCAAACTCGCTGAGGGTGCACTCAATAACACTGTCGATGTCATCGACAAAGATGTTGAACAAGACCGGTCCCAGCACCCATCCCTGAGGGACACCACTCGTTACTCGTCTCCAGCTGGACATGGAGCCATTGAGCACAACTCTTAGCGTGCGACCTTCAGCCAGTCCTTTATCCACTGAGTGGTCCATTCAGTGGATAAAGATCATTGCTCCTCTCACATGCAGGTTTTCTGGCAAGGGGAATTTTATTCCATCCTGTATAGGTCCACAGCATCTCAGGCAAGTCTGGCAAAGCAGCCTATAGAGGCACATTTCTATCCCTGGCTCTGGCTGTTGCACTCAACATGAGCACCACCATCCCTATTTCTGACTGTGTTTGTAAGGAGGATGGTGGTGTCAGTAACACCAGTCCCACCCAACTGGCGTGTTGAGAGTGGAGCTTGAATCCCACATTCCATTGTGCTCAAGGTTTGCAGAACCAGGCTGAGATGCTTGTGAAAATGCATGGGAGCACATCTGTAACAGCTTGCTAAAGGGGTGAGAGAGTGAGGTGAGAGCAGAGGTTGGTGCCTGGGGACAGGCAGCTGCACTCCCCAAAGGGACCATCACTGCCACCAGCTCTCACACCACCTTCGCCAAGGCAGGAATTTGGCCAAGATTTGGCTGGAATTGGGTAAGAGCAGTTTCGCTGGTGCATGAATTGTCTTTTCTCTGCTGCGCAAGGTTCCCATCAATGTGCTTTTTAAAACTCATTGGCTTTTCACTTTTTTGTCATTTTTCCCCACTTTGGGTAACAAATTGCAAGCAGGTGAGTTCACTTCCAAGTTGACAGTAAGCCTTACAGATCTGGAAATATTTGTTTTCAAAGACTCAAGTGAACAGCTATATAAAAAAAGCACTCTCCCCTTCCAAATACAGAGCACAATAAGACTTGGATCGTATAACTGAAAAACCACAACTCGTGTCAGCTGAAGGCTGGGACTGAACTGAAATCTCTGTTGTACCCTGTGAATATGTTTGAACCCTGTGTTGCTGAGTGTAAAATGGCTGGAAAAAGTTGTGCTCCAAACCCTCCTGGTTTCCCTCCTTCTTGCAGTGTTCCTACCCCAGCTGGTCCCACAGAACTGGAGGTCAGGGCTGCTCCCCATGCAGGGAGAGCTGTTTTCACCTGGATGGCTGCTTTGGAGAGGTGAGACATCACACAGACCTTGTGAAGGGCTTCACTTGCAGGGCAGCAGCTCAGTAATTATGGTCCAGCAGTAAAATCATTGGCTCTTAGTGCTCACGTTGGCTTGTGGGACTGAGAGAAGCTTTCCTCCTCCTGCTCCAAGGTGAACGTGCATGTCCTGTCTCTTTAGCTGCAAACCACGGGGAACAAAGCTGATGGTTTTATGAAGCTTCCTTTTACCCTTTTTAGAATAGATTTGTCTTTTTAGCATATGTATAAGCAAAACAGAAGTGTTTTGGATGTAATGTTTAAGTTTGTACACACACACATATATATAAACCATCTCGCAGTTCAGACCTGTGGAGAAGGCTGAGCTTTCCCTGGAAGCTGGGAGATGAATGACTGTGTGCAACCCCCTGTGCTGACTCACCCTGTAATGAGATGAGACTGAAGTTTCCCAGCCCTTGACCAAGGCCAAGGAAACCCCCAAACAGGCAAGTAAACAGAAAGGATTTGTTTTCCATGCGAGAAACGGGGATAAAAACAGATGAGGCGATAGGTACTGACTGGCCTTCAGGCCTGGAAAACATGGGTGTTGTAAGTATCATGGTAAGATGCAGAGTCAGGGGACCGCGACAGTAGGTAAAGAGGATGTCCCACTGATGAGGAGTGTACTTGCAACCATGCATGTTAGTGCTTTAAAAATGCTGCCTCTGCATTTATATTTATTTAAATGCTTTAGTGACTTAAACGCAATGAAATGATCCATCATAGAGGCAATAATAGCCCCAATGTGTGACAGTGCAGCGAGGTGCAGTGCCATTTCCAGCTTTAGCACCAGGAGGCACCCGGACATCACGTTCATGCCTTCCACCCGTAGACGACAGTGGTGGGAGGTGGTGGCAATAGGAAGAGCAATTAATGCATCCGTAATTGCCAAGTTCTTCCCTTTGTTTTAGAGTTTTGCTGAGCCAGCACATGGGAAAAACTATCACTGGGTGGGGTTTGCTCAAGCAAATTTCATTACAACTGGAAGAGAACCAGATGCACAGAGGGATGAAAGAGCTGGCTCGCATCAAATCAATGCTACATATCTCTGAGTCTCTTCTTTCCTACCCAGGGGTGTTTTCAGGGCAAAAGAAGACAAAGGAGAGTTCACCATTTGTCCAAGAGCCCAGCCTGAAGTTTGTCAGGACAATCCCAACAACCATCCCAAAGGCTAAAGCTGTGCTGTCATTTCATCCCAAAGATGAGCTGGCTGAGAAGCAGCAGCTTTATAGAGTGTTAACTCGGCTCTGGGCTGGGAAGTGGTCACAGTAGGAGTCAGCTCAGTGGCAGAACACATGCTCTTTATTTAGAGTTCAGGTTCTGCCTGTCCTCAGACCCCTGCAGCATGCTGTGCTAGTCATTCACTTCCATAGAATCACACAATGGTTTGGGTTGGAAGGTACCTTAAAGCTCATCCAGTTCCAACCCTATTGTCATGGGCTGAGACACCTTCCACTAGAGCAGGTTGCTCCAAGCTCCATCCAACCTGGCCTTGAACACTGCCAGGGACAGGGCAGCCACAGCTTCTCTGGGCAACCTGTGTCAGCACCTCAGCACCCTCATAGGGAAGAACTTCTTCCTTATACCTAACCTGAATCTCCCGTGTTTAAGTTTGAACCCATGGTCACTCCTAAACTTCATCTTGCTCTTGGATGGCTGGAGGTAAAAGTATTTCTTTTCTCTTTTCTACCATGTCTTGTGCTTTACTAAACGTATAGCATCAGCAAGAGAAACTTGAGAAGGAGAAAGTTATTGGACTTCTCATTCTATGCAATTCTGCAGCATATGGAGTAATTTTTTCAATACAAAAAGAGCTTCAGACCCACTCTGAAAGTTTTAAGGTCCTAGAAACAGTGAAATATGTGGGGAGATTCCCCTTGATCTGACCCTACCTGGAGAAATGAAATTTTCCCAGGGGACTGTGATAGTTCAGTCTTTCTCTGGACTTCGATAGTTCAGTGGCAGCATTCCCATTCAGTATCACCCTTTATTGAGGATGCTCCCAGGAAAACACCAGCCTTGTAATTCCAGTACATCAGTTCCCACAGGGAAAAGCAACAAGAGACCTTACTTCTAGCAGGAAGTTTCTAGCAGTGTCGGTGGTGGCTGTTACCAGCAGCTCTGGCTGGCGGATGAGCCATTGGGATAGTCCTGACAAACTTCAAGCTGGGCTCTTGGACAAATGGTGAACTCTGCTTTGTCTTCTTTTGTCCTGAAGAAGCCCCTGGGTAGGAAAGAAGACACTCAGAGATATGTAGCATTGATTTGATGCAAGCCAGCTCTTTCATCCCTCTGTGCATCCAGCTCTCTACCAGTTGTAATGAAATTTGGTGAGAACAGAGGTGAGAGGTTCACCCGCATCCTGTGGAACAGGGAAGATGCTACATGTGCCCCTGTCCTGAGGCAGGTACTGTAGAGATCCCCTCTCTGTCTCCTATCTGCTGCTTTTTCCAGGGCAGATTAACACCAGCACAGCAGGAAAATCCTGGCTTGTGCCCACTGCTCACAACACGGGGGAAGCATGAGGAGTTAACAACCAGCGATGCGGCATCTCTTATTTGAAGGACTTAAGGGAAGTTTGCATCCAAGGAAAGGATGAGCAATAGCACAGGTCTCTGACAATCTGTACATCTTAAAGGCTGTGTCCCCAGCCCTGCTGCAGCTCCTGCCTCATGGCAAAGCGAGCTCAGCTGGGCTGGCTTTGTTACACTGAATGAGGCTTTGTATGAAATTATAAACATCAAAGAATGATGGAATATAAATGTAAGAAGGACCAGTATAAAGAAATGGGGTAACCAGATATGAGGCATCTGGTAGATTCAAGATTGGTGCTGGATTAAAGGTAGTTTTAATTTTAATGTAGTTACTTAAGGTGGGTTTTTCTGCTGTCCACACATTTTATCTGTTGCTTCTCTCTGGGAGTACTTGAAGTACTCTGCAGGTTACGTCACACCAGCCAGCTCCATGGCAGAGGAACTGTTAGCACATTTGGTGTATGTCGTAAAAATGTGATCCAATTACTACAAGTTTGAAAGGTTTCAGGCGTGGTTTATAACCTGAAGATCACTATGTACTATTAATACTCCTTGCTGAAGTAGAAATCAGTCAGAATAGCCTGTGCTGGGTTTACACTGCACTAGTTTTACACCTGTCTTTCAGGATGACAGAGATTACACAAGAAAAATGTCTGTGAACTGATTAGTAGTAGCCAGGTTTGAGCCTTACTTAAGTCCCATGGCCATTTGGTGGAGCAGAGGCTGGCCTCACCTGGTGCGTCACCTCTTCACAGTAGTGCTTGAATTACAGAGAGAGCAGGAGAATTCCCTACCCAGAGGAGAGGATGTGACACTGATGACTTCTGAGGTGGCTCCTTGCAAATTACCTCCTTGCTGAGTCCAGAGGCTGAGCATCACTGATGGATCAGGCGGAACATGTAAATACTCTCTAAGCACAAAAGGATGATCCTGAGATTCAGAGCAGGCAACTCTGCTTGTGTGTTGCTGGCCACAGCTGTCTACCCCTCTCACTGCAATGGTCATCAGCTGTAAGTCATCCCCATAGCTAATACTGCTATTAAAAGCCAGCCCAGGGGAGGCAAGGCTCCTCTCCAGTTAGAGAGGAAGGTTTAACACAGGTGGAGCTTACAGCAAATCCCAAGGGATGCACGGCATGTACCTGTATCAGCTGGGAGGCAAGCTAAATGCTCGGTGGGAAACAAGAGGGCTCTGCTGCAGTGAGGGGAGCCAGCATCAACAGAACTCCCTCTGCGGTCACCTGGGCTGTGATGGCACTGGCTCTGCTGCAGAGGGGAGCCATGTATGGGGCAGATAGACGCCCGGGGAGCTGGAGTGTCACTTGGGTGAGTGAGAAATGAAATACACAACGTGCTTTTGGTTGGTGCTTGGCATAACCGAGATGAGATCAGACAGAGGAGTGTCTTCCCTTGGACAGCCTGGGGCAGAAGAGCCATGTGTCAGGCATGCTTTGGTGGCACCACAGGCCCACCTGACTGCCTGCTTGCTCCCATTAGTTTGGCTATTCCATGCCCTAACCTGAGATAAGGAGGCACAAAAATCACAAAATGAATTATAAACCTTTATAAATAAGTAGAATCAGTTTTAAGTAACATTAAGTTTGATGGCTTTGTAACAGTAGCAATGGAAAATAACTGAGGTGCATGTTTCGCAGAAGAAAAAATAGTAGAGTGCAGCTAGAGAACATGCTAAGAGTCCTTGTATAAGATAAACCGTTGCAGTTGGTGTAGTTTTAGGTCCTTATGACCTTAGTACAAAAATAAGTATAAAAACAGGACAGAGAAACAGTATATGTGGATGGGGAGGATCTGGGACTAGCAGGTGTCCAGGATGGGCACAGTTAAACTAACTGATAAGTAGAAGGACAGAATGATTGCTATGTCTGCAGTGCTACCGAACCAATTAAGGTGGTATAAACGTTATCTCCTGCCCGTGCTTCAAAGGCTGCCAGAAGTGATGAAGAACGTTGGGAGAAGTAAACGACCCTCAGAGACCACCACCACCTTTTTGTATGCATGCGGGGAAACTGTCGGGAAAATGATGTAATTCATACGCGGCCTCATGAATATGCATGTATGCACATAATGAATATGTATGCCCAGTGACTATAGAAGGAGGACACACGGTAGGAGGAGCTATCCCCCGTGTCTCCCGGCCCCACAATAAAGAGCACCTGCTTGTGAACTCCAACTTTGGTGGCGAGTTCCTAAAGACTTCTCTGAATCAAACCCCAGCTCCTAACCCTAGGACAGCAGGGCTTCTCCCTGGCTCTTTCCATCCCCAGAACCTGTTCGTGTGAGCTGGCAGTGAAGGAGTTAACCATTCCACCTTTTCTCATTTGTTTTATCCAGAAAATTGAAACATACAGTAAAAGGTACTGATCTTTCTCTAAGCCAAGGCTGATTTACTGCTTCACCTGGAAGCTTGTTCACATTGTTGGCTCCCAAATGCAGCTACTGCTGTTTGCACTGGATTCAGTGGGATGTTCCTAACCGGAAGGGACCATGTAGGACAGATCCCAGCAAAAGGGATATTTATTTCCTTTAAAACCAGGTATTCTGTCCCCTCTTAGAACCTGCTGGCCTTCTTTGGAGCTGTTTTTATAACTAATTAAATGACTGCTGTAGGTTCTTTTATTTTGTTAAATCAAATGCACTAGGAAAGCAGCCGCTTTCATTGAAGAGCACTCATATCTTCTTGTACCTACAAGGTGCTTGCTCTAGCACAGCTGTTACTATGGGCGCTTGCCACGTGCCATAGACATGGAGCGGATTTGTCTCTGAGGAATCATGTCACTACAGAACCTGCCTGTTTGTCTTCCTGCTGCAGACCCTCCAGTTGGCTTTGGGAAGCACTCACCAGCCCTGGGAGCTTTCTGGCTGGTGCTCTATGATTTTCCAGCTTGATGCAGGAGCCGTGGGCTGTGGAGGCTCCATTGGGAGTCCCATTGGGAGCTGCCCTGGTTCTCTGCCTGAGATAAGCATCACCAGCTCCGAGGATTAGCTGGTGCCTTGCATGTGGAGCATGTTTCACTGCTGTATTACCCTCATCCTTTCACTCCTGCCACAGCTGTGGCGCTGGCTGGCTCTGGGGCACTGCGTGGCTGCAGGGGCTGGTGTGCGCTCTCCCTGCTGATGCTTTTCTAAGGTCTTCCCTTAGGAATAGCAGCAGTGAAGCATCTGCTAAGGGGGCTTGGGGGAAGACTTGCGTCTTCCTCTGCTTCTGACCCAGCAGAGATGGTGCTGGAGTCACTGGTACTTTATCAATAATTTCACTGCATTTAAACACATCATACACAGGTACTCACTGCTTCAGCTGCCCTCTTTATACATGCACAGGACTTCACACCGTCACCATTTCCTCAAGCATATGAATATGTAACAGGAACAGAGCCCCAGCCCTCTGTTCTTCACTTGGAAAGTTTTGGCAAAGCTGTTTGCAAAGAGAGGATCCTGTCTTTGATTTTGCCCCTCAACCACGACGGTGACCAGGCTCTGCCCCTGACCTCACACCCTCCCAGTTTGTTGCCTAATGTTTAGAAACACTTATGGAAAAGCTGGCCAGATGATACTGGGACACACTTTTATTTCCAGGAAGCTGCAGGCACGTGCAGGTCACTGCTGCCCCTCATGAGATGTGTGAACACAGACTTGCACAACAGCCTGGAAAGTACAGAGTGCACAAGACCACGGCTTGGCCTCAGTTGGCTTGAGAAAGACAAGAACATAGCCAAGAAAGTCCTTGTCATTGCAGCTTTCATGGCCTGGGCTGGCTGCCTCACCCCTCTAGCTCCTCTCCAACATCCTGTTCTAAACCCAGTGCTTTGCTGGAGGTCTGCTTTGCTCTGGGTAGCAGAGGGTGCTCTTCCACGGACCATTTCTGAGGTGTGAGAAGTAGCAAAGGTCTGGACTGAAAACCCCAATGCATGGGGTGGACCCCTGTGCCAGCACAGGGCACTGGGCTGGAAGGGGGATTGTGTGTGTGTTTATGTGTGTCCACCCCAAGCAAACCCTCTATGAGACACAACCCAGGGCTGGCAGCATCCTGCAGGGAGCAGCACTGGCAGCTGATGCTTTACAGCCTCTGCTCCATTGGGAACAGGGTGATGGATGCCTGTTGTGTCCCCCCTCCTGCTACTTTCTAAACCCTGGGAGATGCCATTTGGACCCTCAGTTCTGCACTTCGAATAAACACCAGAGGAAGAATACAAGTTCAAAAAACAACTCCTTAATTTATTGTAAATTCTCCTTTCATCTGTGCTGCAATTCCAGTGTTCTGCACATTAATAAATACACATTTGTTAAAAAAAAACAACCTCCAGTGTCTAATCTGCCATAAAGCTTTTAAAAAGTCATAAAAATAGCTTTTAATTTTTTTTTTTGTCATTAATACAACTGACCCTCATTTACTGCAACGATTCTGATCAAAATAAAAACTACCTACATCTCACTGGGACAAAATATACATACACAGATGTAAAAACAACTAGCGTGGGTTATAGACAAAGCCTGAGCACACAGCCACGTGCCAGACCCTTAGAACATTCAGAACCTTTTTTCATCAGAAAATGTCATGCAGTAATGTTGCATCATTTTTAAAGGAACAGCATCCTTCCTCCCTCTCCTCTTCCGTAGGCCTCCTTGTTACGTTTGGAAATGCACGGCAATATAACGATACTGAGATCTCAATATGTATTATTTCATTTTTATCGCAGCTCCTCCATGTTACTTATCCTGATTTTCTACTTCTTTCCTTTCACATGCACAGTTCCACAAGCAAAAGCCAATGTTTTCCCAAAAGCGCTGCTCCACCGAGCGAGGAGCTCCTGAAGCCTCGGTGGCAGAGAGCAGGTCACAGCCACATCACTGCTGCATTTTGACTCACGTATTCCCACCATGGGGAGCTGCCAGCAGAGATTTTGGGTGACAACCTTTTCACACCTTATTATTCCTTTTCTTGCAATCGTTGCGGGAAGGCGAGGATTGTGGACAGGCCACACTTGACTCTCCTGTACTTGTGAAATCAGCATGTTTTATGGGAAATATGAAGCCTTAGGCCTTCCATGTGCTTTCTGAAACACCAAGGAGGCCATAAGGCTTTGTCAAAGAGCTGGGCAGTGAAACCTGGATACCCTTAAAGACTCGTATTTCTGCTCTGAGTAGCAACATGTTGGATCCATTGAGAAAGAAATTAACAGTAAAATAAAACACTGTGTCTGAGGGAGGACTTGCTCCCTTGGGAGGAGAGCCCTCTTCCTAGGGCATGCAGAGCCAGGCCAAAGGTAAAGCCTACCATACAATGTCACCACTTCTTTTCTTGATCTTGGTAAGGCAAACAAGGATTTGACTTCTTCCAGACAAAGACTGTGTTGAAATCTTAGACAAAGATATGACTTATTTTGAGTCCTGAAGTTCAGTTGCTGAACATTTCAATGCACTTGAGAGAAGAGGTCAAAACACCAAGAAATGAAAACGCAAAACATTTCTTGTGGGTTTTAGAAGAGGTTACAAAGAAGACATACTGTGTCCTGAACATGTTCCAAAACCTGTCAACAAAACTTGTGAATTACAGCCATGGATTTCCATGTAATCTGTACCAAATTACTCTGACAACTGCACTGCCTTAAGGTGGCTTCCACGCAAAGCTCCCTTACTTTATCAAACGCCAAATTCAAGTAAAGTTGTGCAATGTTCATATAAAAAATATCAAAACCTCTTTTAATTGATTTCCTATTATCAAATTAAGAAGATCAGTATAAATGTAAAATATACAAAGGGATTTTTTCTTTAGCAACACCATACAAAATATATAAAAGTATCTACACTTTATATATATATATAAAGGATTTTTTTTTTCTTAAAACAACATGTCCATAGGGGGATGGACAGAGATGCTGGCATAGAAACAAAAGGACACTTGGTGGGATATTACTCCCTAGAGCCCAGCAAGCTGAAGGGTTCACACTGTAGCCAGAGAAAACTCCAAGAGACGTCCCTGCGCTTGTCTTCAGGCTGATGGATTGACTTACTGCAGGTCCACCGTGATAACAACATGTATTTCCTTGGTTCTCCCCAGTAATAAGCAACCCCTGCAGCACTGTCCGCACTGTGAGCATGTATCCGTCCCTCACAGTGCATCCCTGTGGCCATTTCCATGTGTTTAGGCAAGGGTTTGTGCCACAGGGAGTGTACCACACAGCAGCTTTACTGCAGGAACATCTGGGCACTGTGTTTCCGCCGTGAGCAGTCAGGAATCTGCCATAAAGTGAAATCATGTGGGAATCAATGCCCACCTTGTCCTCCTTGCTACGTGGCCACTCCGAGGAAGTCCAGGGCAGGTGGCCCCACGGTGAGGGGTCCAGAACCGCCAGCAGTGCTCACAGTTTCCTGATGGTTCAAATTGAAGTTTCGTTACTGCCTCTGTTAGTGAGAAGAAGCAATCATGCAGGCTTAGTGCTACACAGGCACAGGCAAACCGCGCCCCCAAACCACCCATCCTTCTTAGGAAGGGCTCATGCTTTGTGAGGTTGTCAAGCCTTGCCAATCCAACACTTGCAAGGGGGATGCTGCCCTGGAGGTGAAGGCCAGTGGAGAAATAATTCCAGGTAGTACACAAGAGATGCACTCTTCAGAAGAAGCTGGGGGGGGGCTTGTACTTGGCTAACGCTTTGGTGAAGATGCAAGGTTCACAAGCTGTTAGAAACCTGGTATTTCAGATAGGTTCATGCAATCTGCTGCCCAACAGCAGAGGTTTACACTATGCAAAAGGTACGGAGATAAAACAGTTGCTTCAGTAAAAGTTGGCTGTTTATTCTCCAGTGATGACTGTATTACCTGGTAGTAGCTTGTTAAAGACACCTCTGGCTAACCAGGATATATTCCATCAGCCAGTTCCTAGTATCCCAAAAATGCACTTCTATAGTGAGCTGGGAATGGGCTGCGCACCCAGACAACATGGGTGTCTAAAGTGGGACATGTCAAGAGTTAAAGCTGCATGAGAAATTTTCTCTCAGTTTGGAGGGAGAATGAGGCTATTATGTGTGGTAGTAAGAAATGAGACTACATGTGTAAAATGTTTGCACAGACTTTACATACGGCTGTTGTCCTCCTTTTAAATGTATGAATTATGATGAGTAATGAGGTTTTGAGAATACTCTTTCACTGAGAGCTTGCCTGGACTTTTGTTAATGTTTGATTTAGTTTACAACAGCAAATACGAACAGTGATCACAATGCAGTGGGTGGGAACCATGCACCTGGTAATTTTGGGTCAATAGCTTGACATGGCACTTTCTCTGCAGCCTTTGGATCTCCTGCCCCAGCACTGGTTTCCCTGTGCCCAGCTGGACACCCACCCCATGCTGCCTTTCCCCACCAAAACACTGGGCATCCTCAGGGGTCCTCATCACTGGGGTCTTCCTCCTCTACCCTCCTACATGCTGACTGCCAGATCCCCACAACAGCTCTTGCTGGTCTTAGTGGACATGCATCAAGAAATGCTGCTCCATGTTCACCCTCTAGCACTTACTCTGAGTCTGAGGTGTCAGCATGTCCTGTTCCCACATGGACGTTCATGGCCATGCCATTGAGCTGGTCTCGAGACTGCTCCCTCCGAACATTCTTTACTGTCACCCCCGAGTCCGAGGGAGAGCGTACCCCATCATTTGTCCCCAGGGAAGCAGTCCTGGATGAGATTGTGCTCTGATTGTAGTCTGATAGCTTTTCCCGCAGTCGATTCTTCATATTCTTATCCACCAACGGGGGAGGGTAGGTGACTTTATTCTTTAAGATGCCTGTTATGAAAAGAGGACAATGAGAGTTTTGAAGCACAGAGCTACCATATGACCTAATTAATGCTCATTAGCCCCCCTCCAATCTCCCAGTCTGGCTGTGAGGCACGATTGGCTGCACTACCTTTCCTCTGCTCTGGCTGCTGGTTATTCTGGAGGGACAGAGGTCTGTTCTCCTTCTGCTGCCCTTCGTTCTCCTTGTCTTGCGGTACTTCATTGCTGTGGTTCACCTGGTTTTCCCTGTGAAGCTCTACATTGACCTTGGTCTCCACTTTGAGTTTCTGTTTCCCGCCGGGGTCTTCGCTGTCGCTGGCTGTCAAGCACTCTGTGGGCCAATAGGGTTTCACATGATTGGGAAGGGTATCAACTGCAATGCAAAAGAACACTAGCTCGAAAACCACTTTTGATATGTGTTCTCAATCACTGCCCAGACAGTCCTGTAGCTTGTGGCTGGGGAGGAGTAGTGTGTCAAACCAGAACAATCCTGCAGGTGATCCTTGCTGGACTGGACTGCACTGCCCTCAGGGTGCAGTGACACCCACAAAACACACCTGGTAGGATGGCAGGGTATATAAACTCTTCCCAGAGCAAGGTCGCTGGCTCCATCACAGAGAAGTATGAGGCAAACCTGCCCTCTCAGCTGGTGATCCCACCAGCTTCTCGGCTAGGTTAAGTTTCTAAAGGGTAAGTGCACCCATGGCACCTTGTGCTGTGTCTGTGCAGAGAATGAGCACACAGCCTAGATGTTCATCAGTCCAAGCTGACTATCTTTAGGACAAGATGAAATATGCCTAGAAATGCCTGTACCCTGCCACAGTATTTAATAGCCAATGATCTCCAGCTCTTTAGGGCCAAGACCTCCCCAACACCACTAAATCCACAAGCCTGTACTGCATGAGGAGACACAGGTATTTCTTACTCCTACCCTCAAAACAACCAGCTTTTTCCTCCTCTTCTTTTTTCTTCATATGAGACTTTGCTGGCTGGGTAGCACTATTCATAAGTGCTGTAGGGACCCACCTGCAAAGCCCACTCTGCCTGACTTGATCAAGCGTCCTTTTACTTGCACTCAGCCACCCCTATGAACAAGCCTTTGGGATGACAAAAGTCTCTAAGCTGGAGACAAGAAGCTTCTCCCCAGAAGCAAGGCACAGCAATAGGGATGTTGTATCAGCCATATGGTACTTAGGCAAATTTGTCCCATCTGCTCTAAAGATGCAAACTGGAATAAACCTACTGCTCTTCCCTTGCACTGGGCCTACCTTTGGGTGTACTGTGGAGTGGGCCACGTTCATTATTCTTGGAAGTAGATGTGTTCCACTTTTTCTCTGTCTCAAGCCCATCTTCCTCACTGTCTGATGAATGGGAGGAGGCATAAGAGCTGCTGTGCTCATCGAGGGACAGTTCGCTGTCGGAGTCTGAATCATGGTCTACAAATGCAGAAAGGGGAAACACAGCAATGAGCGTGGACCTGAGTTGAACAAGTCTAGATGACAAACGCACAAGGAGAAAGAAAAGACACGCATATGATTCTGGCCATGCCAGGGTTACATCCGTAAGTGTACACAGGATCAATTCACAAGGGCTGTGGCATCCATCTAAGTAATATGGGAAGCACAACTGCTTGGGTCAGATAGTGGGCAGGAACTTTTATGCATGGGAGGTGCAGAATAGAATGGGAGCACTTTTCGCTATGCAGAACAGTAACTGTAGGATCTCAATCAACACAACACACAGGCAAACCAAGGTACCTTGAAATACCAAGAACCTGCAAATGCACTTTAAAAAATGAAGAACTGCTACAAGGCAACAAAATTTAACGTCAAGACCCAAATGAAAGGAAATCAGCCAGCAGACACTTCTCATTTTCTTGTACAAAACACACAGCCGTAAAGGAGGATATTGCCTCAAGGTCTTAAATGTTAAAAGATCCCCAATTAAAAATGAAGAGCAACAGCACATAATTCGTGAGAAAGAAAGGGGACGCCAGAAACTGTCAACAGCTGTGACAGCTGTCAGATTAAAACTGAACCATCACAAGAAGCAGATACATGATATTTCTATTCCAGGATTCCCTTGTAAGGCAGCCACTGCATAGCTCACGATGCCAAGAGCGTAACAAGAATGAGACACACCAGGTCAAACTAACTGTTCTCAAAAAGTGCTGAGAAGGGGAAAGTGCACAACTGGGTCAGAGCATTTAGAAATAAACTCTTACCATTGGATTTTGATGGATTCCTATGGAAAATAGAGGAATCTGCTTCAGTCTGACCAGCCCTTGCTTGACTTGAGGATCCACTGAGCTTATGAGCAGCTTCATCCCTTTGAGAATAAAAACACAGGACAACTTTCTTGGTCACTTTACTGTTCTTAACAACAGTGCAGATATGTAGATGAGATTCCTCCAGCCAAATGCAGACAGCTGCAGTGGATGCTTGCCAGCCTCGGCTTGATTGTCAATGTGGTCACTTTTACAGCAAGACACTGGTTATCCTAATGTAGCTGTCTGCCTTTGGCCACATGAACCACACTCTGAGAAGGCCTGAAGTTAATAAGCTAAATTGCACTCCTTGAGACATGTCTGAATTTTAACAGGCAAGCGGCACAGCCCATATTGTTAACATAGCAGTTATGTTAACCAATGCACTATTGGAACTCCCCTCCAAAGATGCATGCAAAAGAAAATGAGAGTCACATAAACCAGAACTGTTAAGACATAAACCAAGCAGCATTTGAACCACAACACTTTTGTTCCCCACAAGAGCAATGAAAAGGGAAAGGCAAGCACCTGAAAGCCATGCACCTGCCACCTGATTACCTGAGAATATAAGCAAGGTAGCTATTGTGGCTCTTGGCTGACCTGACGGTGCTTTCTAGGGAGACAGTGGATTCCCCAATGGTTGTGCGATACATATTTGGCTCTTCTATATATGTGTTGTTACAGTTCAGAGAGCGCTGAAGGGGAAAAAAAAGACACAAAACAATAGTGAATGACCCCACTAAACCCCAAATTACCCATGAATGTAAGTTTTGAAGGAACCAAGTGGATTTTGATGCTGAGGAAAAGAATTCTTTACTCTCCAAAGTTCCGATTAAAATAGTAGTCAAAGCTTCTGAGAGAGGCCATCAGTAATCTTTGTACAGGTGACTGAAAGCAGACAACTCACTTAATTATGGACAAGACACCTGTAAGTTCATTTTAGGTAACATCTACCAGTAAAAGGATGTTTTTTCCCAGTGTTTTTTCCTTACAGTTAATAATGTAGCTCTTGTTGCAGTGGAATCATCTGGAAGAGGTTTCTTCCCAGTTAAAGTGTTCTTCAAGTGCTTCCTGACTTCTTTGTCAAATACGCAGTGGAAGAAGAAAATGAACAGCCCCTGGATCATTTTAGAGAGAAGAAGAATAAATGTAATTGATCCACTACCACCAAACTGCAGATACAGACACTGAAGAATAGCCATTCTGAAACAACCCCTGAATTCTAGTTTGTAGTCCATGATTTCAATAGCAATAACTAGTTTCTGTCTTTGATTGAAATGGTGTTGGTTCATCTCCTAGGACTTCTTCATAACTGGCTTCCAAGTTCAAATGTGTGTAAGGCCTGGGAAAACATACAAAATGATGTGTTCCTCCAGGATTTACAGAGCTAAGCTTGTGGTAGGTGCCACCCTCCCTCATTGTTTGGAAAGAAACTGTCTTCTCCAAATATCCAGTGGGGACCTCTGTGTCCCACCCACTGGAAGACATTGCAGGGAGTTTCAGGGTTGTACTTGTGCCAAGATTTTATTACAGCAATGATAAGACAAAATCAATAGCAGCACATAAAAAACATCACAGCCTTTAGTGAAAACCTCTGGAAATGGGGAACTGCTGTGGTAGGTGGCCTTAATACTTTTGCTAAGAGAACTTCAGAAAGCCTTCTGAGATGTGGAAAGATACTGTGGACAGAGAGGTCCCAACTGTTGCCCCATACGTTCCTTGGTTCAGCCATACCTCCTGTTGGGAATATCATTAAAATCCCCACGGCTGGGTAGCTGTTGGCTTCCAGAAACACACATTCACAGCTTTTGCTGGGGGCAGGGGGCACGCACGTGCGTGCCTTCAGATGTATTTGCTCTGAGGGAATTCAGGCAGCTGCCAAATGTTATCAATTTTGGTTGGAGATATAGTATATAGAAGCCAATCACTCGTGAAGTTGCAGCTGTACCAACATCACAAGATGATTTCAGACAAAGCAATTGACCTACAGTAACTTTCAACTTCAAGCTCACTTTCTAAACATTCAATCACAAGCGGTCTTAGCTGGCATTAGCACTTTGGGATTATTCATTAATAAAACTCACATAAATGTCTCTAAAAATACAAGTTCAAAGAAGGCATTGATGTGAAACGCCACATACCAGGCAAGTTTGGAGAATTCCAGCTGCTGGCTTCCCTCCCTCTCATCAGGTTTATATTTAATTTAATAGAAATTAAATTGACTTGTGGAAGCCTGGTTTTACAGCCTGAGGAGGTGTAGTTATTTCATAGCACACCAGTTACAGCAGCAAAATAACCTTGCTCCGAGCTGGCCTATCTGGTGTGCTTCCAGGGCATTGACACTCATCTCTGGAGAAGACCCATCAGACTTCTTTTCTCCTTGGCTACAATCTGTGGTTGTTGTGCTGCAGCTGACAAGAGTGACCTGCCAGCAGTAGCTTGTCTTAATACTGCAGGCAGTTACCATAACAGTTACTGCCATCCTTGGTCACATTCAAATAATGATCAACATGAATCTTCACAACCACTTCCATGCCAGGTCTCCTACAAGTAACTACTTTCTGCATCTTTAATCAACAAGTGCATACACTATGACAAGCAACCCAGTAAAACCCTAATGCAATGAGTTGTATTTGAAAACCATTATTTGACTGATTTCCTTAAACAGTAACTTAATTTGTGAAAGCCTTGAACTCGTAGCCATTTAGTCTTGGTGAAATAAAAAAGTCTCTTGTTTGTAATAGGAACAGAACAACTGTTAACAGTGAGCACACAGAAGACAGTAACAAAGATTTCGTCTCTAGAAAAATAGAAGTACAATTGCCTACTGTTATTTATCTGTCACAAGTTATAATAGTGGAGTACTTTAGAATGACTAAAAGTGAGAGATGTAATTACTCAAAGTTCTGGTTTTGGTAAAAAGAACCCTCTCCTTGAGAAAAGAGAGCAAAGATTGTACTTAACATCTGTTATTCTAAGTCAGCTCATGTTTAGCAGGTTTTTGAGGTCTGAGTGCAGAAGCATGCTCACCAAGGCCTGCCACCAAGACGCCATCCAACTTACCTGCAGGCAGCTAAAAATGGCAAAGAGATAGTGAAACATCATGACATCGCTGTTCACCGCCATCAGCCCCAGCAGCCACGCGGCACTGATGAGCAGCAGGAGCAGGAACGCCGTTCGCAGCCCAGAGCTGTAAAGCAAACACAGACATTTGCAGCATGACAAGATGCAAGAGAATAGCTCAAGTTCCCTGCACTTCCTGGGTGGTGTCATGTGCCCAACAATTTGGCAACTGGAAAGGCCCTTTGGGAAAATCAGAGCAGTGTTCCCCAGCTCCCCATTCCCAATTCTCTCCCTGCACTACTCAAAGACTTAGCAAATTCAGGTTAAAAAAAAGGTGATGTCTTTTCAAGCTTGTTTCCAAGGTTTTCTTCAAACAGACCAGCCTGTTTGCCAAGCCCATGCTGTTCAGCCTTGTTGACTCTTAGGAAGAGATCTGGGTGGTAAATGGCCACATACGTCTCATTTCTGTTTGTCAAGTTCACCCTCACATTCCCTTCTCAACGTTACAGCTCAAGGTTTTGGATCCAGAGCACTCAGGGGAATACTTGTTTACTTCAGAACATTATTTCCACAGATTCTTTCAAAAGATGGTCACAATTCCAGCGGCAAAAGGTTTGTGCTATGAGTAAAATACCTGCCATTAAGTAGCAATTATACTTCATTTGTTCAGAGAGATTTAAAAAGGAAACTTAGAGAAATTACCCAGCAGCCATGGCTGAATAAATAGCTAGAAGCAGCCTTTTGAAACCTCATACAGCTACCTACTGAAAAAAGTAAAACTAGAAAAGGGTCTGTCCTGCCACTAGCTAATCACGTTTCAGTTCACAGGTAAATTCTGAGCTTTGGGAAAAACAGACGTTAATGGGAACAGGCTGCCCTAGCAGCTCGGGAAGGCAGCAGGTTGCAGCTTGCAAGACTTTCTGCTCATCCCATGGGGATGGTGCTAGGGGAGGCTGGCCCTCAGCAAGGGGAACCTCAATGGGTCTCTGCAACAGCATGGCTGGTAACCCAGGCATTCATGAGGGAAGACCTTTCTGAGCCACGGGTGATCATCAGGACACCCAGAATTAAGTCTACCTGAGCATGCCATGGGTAGAGGTGAAGTGACAGTGTGTGATGAAAGATCTGGAAGGACTGTAATGATACCATCTGGAGACCAGACCTTTCCCTCTCCCCTTCCTTCTCCTGCCTACACTTGCTAGTGGTGCAGAGCATCATGGCAGAGGTTTCACAAAGCCTCCAAGGGAACCCCAGGAGTAAGGGCAGTTCCAATTGCTTCTGCCAAATATCTTTTTTTATCTCCTGCTCCAACACTTCCTTTTAGGCAATTTCATCCCTTTATTGTTCCTGGCCAGAACATTTTTTACAGCTTTTTCAACCTAAACTTACACAACTCCAGTTTTTTCAAAGGAGCGTTGCCTTCGCCTGCACGATGCCTTCATTGCTAGGATAAAGATGACAGTGTTTATCTGAAAGGGAAATAGAAATAACAGCATGGATTCTTTCTGTGCATTTGTTAAGAGCTCAGTTTTCAATGAAAATGCAATTTTTATCCTAAAATGGTTTATAATGCCAAGAATATTTTTCCTTTAATTTACAGGTCTCTAAGTTCCAAGATTAATCTCCTTTCTAACAAACATAGTCAAGAACATCCTGAGACTTGATCTGGATGAAACCCAGTAAGATGGCCCCATACAAAGAGGCTTGAGTGAAAGATAGAAACTCAGGACTGGCTGTCCTTGTCCAGACCAGAGTCCACTCAGCCCACCATCTTCTTTCAGCTGGGTCAAACCAGAATATAGTAACAGAGCAAGAACACAGTGGTAATTCCTCTGAATACTTCTCCATGGAACAAAGCAAATGGCAAAAAATAAATAGGTTTCTGGCCATACAGTCACTGCTCCACAAGCAATCTTCACACTGGCAAGCAGCCCCCTGATTTTCAGGAGCTTAGCTCATGTCTTATTTGTTTTAGCAAAAGAGACAAGCTCAAGTACATAGGCTTCAAATGTATACAGTTGCTTTGCATTATGAGTACTGTTTGACAAAACATAAAGGAAAAGGCAGCAGTAAGGAAAAGACAGCTCTGGATGCCAACTCCACCATACTTACAACTACAACAAGTATGATGGGCCCAGCGAAACTCCAGATAAGGGTGTCATGAACAGACAACCAGCAGAAATCAGGGTTCCCATAACCTTGTGGATCCAGACCAACAGCAAGCCCTGGGTCACAAAATGGAGAGAAAGTGCATCAGAAAAGTGCTGTTGAGATCTTCTACATGTTCAAATCACTGTCTGACAAACAAAATGACAATGGCAAAATGTGTTCACCAGGACAGTCTGGGAAGTCAAAATCAAGGCAAAACATTGCATTAAAACTTCTGTAAATCACAATCTTTACATCGGTCACTGCATACCGAACAGTACTACAAGTTTTGCCTACCAGAACAAAATTCAGCTGCATAGAAATGCCAGCAAATGCAAGTCCCAAATTAATTCTGTTTCAGCACAGTTTTACAGTCACACACAGTGGGATGAAGCCTTGAGGGTGAGTGACATGTTGAGGAATTTCAATAAGCCTATGCAGCTGAATGACATGAATCATAACTGAGGAGATGTCAATGCTACAACAAATCAGTGCATTCTTAACTGCCGTGAGCTTGCTGTCACTAAAATAGCACCAGAGACAAAGGAACCTGGGAACTCACAGGAGTTAACTGCTTGAGCTCAGGGGCGATTCATTTTGAGCTGCCATCTCAGGTACCTCACCTTGCTTTCAGTGCTGTTTGAAATGGAGCTTGCTAACACCCCCAGGGCAATTGAGTTAAGAACACACCTTTTATTTTATTTTTCAAAGCTTGGACAATTCCAAGGGAGCCTCTGAGTCCAGCCCCCACCTGCTGATTAACAGTACTGTCTGATGTGGTGACCTACACCTCGCCCTTACAGTGATGGACTGGAATTGCTGCCTTTGACCGGCAAAATCACAGAATCATAGAATGATTTAGGTTGGAAAAGCCCTTTAAGATCATTGAGTCCAACCATTAACCTGGCACTGCCAAGTCACATCCTCCACAGGACTTGTTCTCTAGGCTCTTCAGCAGCTTCGTTGCTTTTCTTTGGACATGCTCCAGCACGTCAGTGTCTTTCTTGCAGTGAGGAGCCCAGAACTGAAAACAGTATTATGGGTGCAGACTCACCACTGCCCAGTACAGGGGGATGACCACTGCCCTGGCCCTGCTGGCCACGCTATTGGGGATACAGGCCAGGATGCTGCTGGCCTTCTTGGCTGCCTGGGCACAAGCTGCTCATGTTCAGCAGCCGTCAGTCAGCAGCCCTGGGCTCTTTTCTGTTGAGCAACTTTCCAGCCACTCTTCCCCAAGCCTGTAGCATCGTATGGGGGTTGCTGTGACCCAAGTGCAGGACCAGGCACTTTGCCTTGTTAAACCTCATACCATTGGTTTCAGACCATCAATTCAGCCCATCCAGATTCCCTCTGTAGAGCCTTCCTACCCTCCAGCAGATCAACACTCCCACCCAACTTGGCGTCATCCCCAGCACTGACAGCCCTGTAACTCGCTGGATCCTCCCTCTGGCCCTTGTGGATGGGTGTCACATTTGCTAATCTCCAGTCAACTGGGCCCTCCATGGTTAGCCAGGACTGCTGATAAATGATGCAAAGTGGCTTGGTGAGCACTTCTGGCAGCACTCCAGCTGTATGGGTCATCCCACCATGTTTCCATGACTGCAACTGTATCATAGCTTTCCTGTTGCACAATGGCTTCCAGCTCCTCCTGTTTGTTGCCCATGCTGTGTGCATTGGTGTAGATGAGCTTCATCCCGGCTATTGATCCCCCAACCTTTTTTTTGGGAGAAACCCTAATTCCTATGTGACCATTCTCAGGCACTTCTGTAGTTTCTAACGCAACAACAACCCTTGTGTCTTTGCTGTCATGTGGATCTTTATCCCATACTTCCACTGAGGTGGTGGAAAGAAGGACGTTGCTAGCAAACCATCCATCAAACACCAGTATGCCACCCCCAGGCTTATCTCTAGTGAGCCTGGTATTATCCCTTTCCCCGTTCAAATGTAGTTTAAAGCTCTTGCAATAAATTAGTCTTTCAAACTTATTGAAAGAGCTTTAAACTACATTTTGAAAGAGCTCTAACTCCTATGAAAGATCCTTTTTCCCCTTTGAGTCAGTTGTACCCTGTTTGCAGAGCTTTTCCTTCTTCAAGACCTAGAAATTGATCCCTATGGCAAATGACATATGGTAAATGGCTGCAGCATGTTGTCTGGGCATCAGGGCAACCTACTGCGTTGAGCGTATGTCCTGACTCAAGGAGGTAGCCAAGGCTGACGGCAGTGCTGTTCTCTGGAGGAATTCATGTGCATTAACAAATGCCTTTTTGAACTGAAGCCTGTGTGCTTGGATGAAAAGACACTGAAAAGGGAGAGGTTGCTGTGTTTCACTCTTGCTGCTCAAAGCTGGCCCACAGCCAATATTCACATCTGGTACAGGCCTATGGTCTATGAAAATTAAACCGGCTATTTGGCAAAGCAGAGGATATTGGATCTGTTTTCACTGAAATGTGGAACGAGGTAGGACTGGTCTCCCTCCCTGCTCCCACTGGCCCTTCCACCACCTCCTTCAGAAGTTGCCATTCACAGTTAGCCATAAATGATTAAGGGACCATAAAGTATTTTATACAGATTCAATTCTATAGATGCAGTCTGTTTCCCAGGACTTGATTTCCCCATTAGTGAGACTTAAACTACAGTTTGACCAAACATCTGGCTCTAAGGGTAACTGGCAGACAGAAACATTTTTTTACTCTCAAAATCCTATCCTGAAGTTCTCCATAAAACAAACGGGGCAAATTGCAGTCTTCAGTTCCATAGTTCAAATTTTACTGCAGTCAACAATATGTGAAATAACACCTTACCCAAAGGCAGAATTAACCCAATGCAATTCTGTCATACACAGAATTGTTCTGGCCCATGAGTGAAATGCTGCAGCCTGGCTGTCCTGAGCACACCGAGTGTGTGGGCTGTGTGACAGCTCACTGACATTTGCAGGATCTGGGGCTGGTCCTACGGCCAAGCATCCTGTGGGGACCAGCAGCCAACCCAAGACGTGCCAAGAGCCCGTCACGGGGAGGTGCTGCCGGAGGGGCATGTTTTAACCCTTCTGAGCTCCTGCAGGCTCAGCAGCTGCCTGTGACTCAGGCTACTGAGGGTCAGCCTCACCTCTCTCCTGACTCAGCACCTCGCTCAGCATTCACAGCAGATCTGGAAAGTGACGGTTTCTGGGGGCACTGGTTTTAGGGCGATGTAAGAATCTGTTTTAACATGAGCACTGCAGTCTCCATGGCAAAGCAGTTACTGCACACACATGCCAACTGGTTAGCGTGTTGCCACAAAGACATACAGAACTGGAGGGGTCCCACTGGGTGCCAAATCCAGCCCTTTGCTCCTGACACAAGGAAATGACAGAATCCCTTTCCTAGACAGCTCAAACTACATTTTAAAATAAGCAAGCTTAAAGCACATTTAAAATGTTTCACTACCACTCTCCATGAATAAATATTCCAGATCCACACTCTTTTGGATGGCCTTCTCCCAACTCCTATCCCATTTTTATTCATGGCATTTTGCTTTTCTTTGCTGTGATTAAATGTGGTTCTTCTCTGTCAGAGTTCTTCTCTGTTCCCTGTGTAAACATTTTACTAAGCTTCCCCCTCTCCTAAGGTCAAGGTTCCCTTCAGCAAGTAGCCTGGTCCCATCACAGATGCCTTAGGACCACTATGTCCCAGCTTGAAATGAATGCCAATTTGAACACGGAAAATAGAAAAACTAAACAAACAAAACAGAGCAAAGCCATCGCTACTGCAGGTACACTTTTTTTTCAGGACAGCTTTGATAATGATGAAATGGGCCAGATAGTTTCACTCAAATAAAACATAAAAGCCCTCTGGATGTCCAAGACTAACATTCCTTTCCATACCTAGACTTTTCCACTATTAAGAAGCATACATAATCCTTCTCTCACAAAGCAATTTAAAAGAAATTGTGTATAAGATGCATGTTATGAAGTTGGGGCCTTTTTACTGTTTATATATTAAAATTTATAAAAGAAGCTTATGTAAAATACGCGCAGTAACAGAGCTATCCAGAGGCAAGAAATCCCACATTGTGCTATTTATGATGAAATAATTTTCTCTTCAGATGATTTCTAAACCCGGAAGCGCAAACTAAAGGCTTAGTTTGCTTTATTCCTGTTTACAAAATCCTCTGACTTGCTCAGTAATAAGGATCTGACTTTTCATTTCAATTAACTGCAAATTCAATAGATTCAGAGATCACAGGAGACAACACGGGGCTGTAACACAGTTTTGAAAGTGCAAAATAGTTCCGTATCACAGAGAACAATATATAAGTAGAAAAATGTAAAAATGGCGTACTTGTAAGATTCAGGTTGCATAACAGCGCTGTTGAGAAACTCCGAATTAATATAAAACTCAGGAGAGAAACTAAACATGAAACACAAAATCCTCCTGACAGAAGTATTTTAAAAAGTTGTGTTCTGAAATGCAAATTGTTTATTGTTATTTAATGATAATACTGCTCTTCTGCTAGGAATTATGCTGCCAATTATATGATTTCACTTAGATGCTTCTAAATGTACTCAGTAGTCCTGCGTGTACTGATAGAAGTCCGAAACGTCTCAGAAGTCCAAGGACCATTTCCATTTAAAATGTCAGGGATATGCCTATAGTGGCAGAGCCTTCTGGACTGTGCCTTCCACTGTTTTCTGGATAGATTCATAGAAGTAGAAATTATTTATGCATGAGGTGATAGAGAAAAACTTAACCAGTTCTCCAGAGAGAGAACTGACCTCTATTAACCTATGCTATGTTTTGGTATTACACTTAAGTCACACAGAAAAAGCCCCATATATTTTTAAGTCTAACTTCTTCCATAATATTTTTCCAAGTGTGATATTATTTGTTTGACCTGAGAGACATCTAAACCTCTGCCACTGCTGACAGTATGTTGCTATCTGTAAAAATAAAAGTAATTGGATAAAAGTTAACTGTCTGCCTATGATCTGGTTTCCCATATGGCAACAGATACATGCTGAAAGAGTTGAACCAAAAACCACACCAACTGTTCTGTGAAGCACGCTTCCCAAGGAGCTGTCTGCCTGCATTAACAAAGCTCCATGTGCTGCACTGGAAATGTTTCATTGCAAAAATAAGCATGGTGAGGGTAGAGATGGATGTGCTCCTGTGGATCACCCTGGAACAGTTTAAAAAGATTACTGCTTCCAGCTTTTCATTACTTTTCCTTAACTGGAAGTTATTGCCTTTGTATCTGAAATGAAGTAAAAGGCTGCTTGAGTATTCCCAGCTCATTTTTAGGCCAAGTAAAACAGAACTGCTGAAATCTCTTTCAGGGAACATTTACAGCTGGTTGAGGGTAGGCAATGGGAATGTCCAGTGAAGGGCAGTAAATATCCTGGGGGCAGCACTGGGTTCTGAAGCCACTGCAGCGTCCTCCCTGAGAGACCACGTGTCCATATCCTGAGGTACCAGCACAGGGGAGAAAAATCTCTGAAGGCTACTGGCAAGTTGTTAAAATACTGTTATTCCCAAGGTATGTTATCAAATCCTGTTTTAATCTGTGTGAGATTATGTTTATATTACTGTAAAACTGTCAGCATCACTTCAGCTGGGGCAGCAGACATCTGGTACACAGATCTGCCAAATTCAGAATGGCTTCTGCTATACATGAGTTGGTGTTGCCCTCATTTGGGAAAACACTGAAGCGACAGCAGCAGTTAAGTCCATCCATAGCTGGCCCGGATCGGGTAACTTTCCTGAATCTGGCCAATGAAGTTAGCAGCGAAGGGAAGGGAAGGGAAATGGTGTTGGTGTAGTTGAAGGTACCTGTTATGATGGCAGGAATGCCCCAACCAACGACGTAGTAGAACCGCATGTGCCCAAAATTGATGTTTCTCACTTCGGTCAGCATCCGGTAGATGTGGAGCTGCTCCACAAACATCCATGCAAAGGTGCTCATATAGAAATAATGCAGGAGGATGGCAATCACAGTGCACACAAACTGCAGAAGAGAAAGTGCAGCAATATTAGAGTTGCTTTTCTGAATCACAACCTGGTGAGTCACAGGCACCCCCGTGCAGCTAAAGGCAAGTGTAATAAAAAGGTTTTGGCAGAACAAATATACTGCCATTAATGAAGTTTTTCAGTTTCAGAAAAGCTGTTCATGTTGTGAGAACTTTTTTTATTTATTTTTTTAAAACTGTGGCCTGTTCTGTGCCTGGTTCAGCTCTACCTTATCAACCCATCATGCTTTTGGTGGCTGGCCTTGCCCTCCACATTCTGTGGCTAATTTCTCTGTGTATTTGCTGTAGAAGTGAGGATTTTGCTTATTCTGATTGAATTCCTTCTGGTCGCAGGAGGGGCAGGGCTGACAGAGCCTCTCGTTCAGAGCAGGAGGTGGGGATGCTCCTATGAAGGCTGCAGACCCTCTGCCCTGCCTTGTGTATGAGTCTTTCCTGCATAATGCCACTGCACTGAATTCAGCCACTAAACTGCATCAGCTAAATTGGTCTCACTGCAAAGCCACCATATGGCTCCCAAGAACAGTCACCCTCAACCCTACATTGACTTGGTGTCTCCCATTTTCACATCATGGGCCATCCTATGGGTTTTTCTGCTACTTCATGCTTTCCAGACAGATATTTATTTCTCTCCAAGGAAGTGTGCAACTTTGGTACAGTTTTGTTTTGTTTCCAAGTCAACCATGTTTTGTGCCTGGAATCAGTACATAAAAAAACTACAATGAAACTCTCCCTGTATTTGGCAAAGGTGGAGGGGATCTGAGAGAAGATCTTAGGTTTTCAGTTTAGGACCAGCCCCTGACAAAGTCCTTCTTGATCAGAAAAACTTCATTTCTGGAGACACAAATCCATGAAGCTTCAGCCCAAGAAAAGTGAACATGCTGAACATGAGCAATGGGTGATCTGTAGACTTTAACCAAAGTTCTTTCTTTGAGGAATTTTATTCTCAGTTAAATGAAATGCCTGCCTCACAAATAGGCAAAATTTTATGTGATCTTATAGTCTAACATAAGACTAGCAGACCATTTTGCCCCTGTGTCTGTGTCATAGGTCTGTAAAAGTCTTTTTCATCTACAGCTCTTTTTCTGGGACACTTAAAAACAAAAAAAATACTGAGAAGCAAAAGCATGGATGCATCCATGGGGAAAGGTTTTGTCCACCTCTTTTGTTCCTGCAGCTCTGCCCTTCACTGATGAAAGACGGAAGACCTTGCACATCTATACTTCAACAAGCCATGGAGGATGGCTGCTCATTATCATTGGACTAACATGATGCAGCCAGAAGTAGATCACCACCTACTCTGCAGATCAATCTTTTACCCAACATCAAAGTTGGAGTATTTGACTAGGAAGTGGGAGAGTGGTTTCTGGGTTCTCCCTGGCTCAAGTAAGGGGGTTAGCCCCCTTTTCATCCACTGCAGAAAACCTCCCTAAGCACAAGGCTGTAAGACACTCTGGGTCAAGAAATGCTCATCTCTACCCTCCTCTTGAGGCTGCACAACTTGCAGTCAGGCACAGCAGTCATGAGGACAAACAGAAAGCAGGCTACTGCTTGCTGGGCAGTTCACGTCTTTGACTAGGAACAAGGGGATCTGGAGCTGCCAGACCCAGGCTTGGATTTGGTTTTATCCTGAGTCAGCAGAACAAAGTGGACCACTCAGCTCTGCCAGGCTGAGAGGAGAAAAAGTGAAGCACATCCTGAAACCAAGGAGACCAAGGGTCCTTAGTGTGACTAGGAGTTACAACTACAGTGAGCAAACTGGTAGCTGAAGTCATCTTTGAGACTAAATGGCTACCTTGAAATCTTGCATTTCTGTAATATCTGCTAAGCAGCTTTCCCTTCCAACTTCACAGTTTGATGGATGAAAGCAGGAATGACCACAAGCATCGGACACCTGAATTGACCCACAATTAACCTTCTCCTTTCAGAAGCAAAGCAAACGGTTTTGCTAAGGATCTCTTAATAAACTTGAATTAGACCACTTTGTGTAACCATTTAATTTTTGTTTCAAAATGTTCTGCATCGTGTTTTGGAACCTTCTGTTCCCATGCGGCACTGACCCTGCTTTCATATTTTGCCACGACTTTTTAGTGGGGTTTTTTCATGGTGTAATGCTCAAAAACATAAGCTTCCCTGTTTAACTTTGCTGTGCAAAGAAATCATACAAAGACTGCCAACTTTCTGAATTCACTTACTGCATTAGCTTTATTGTAACACCAAGCATTATAGAAAATGCTGCTCAGTGAATAAAAGACCTTTCTTCCCTCTATGTAAGCAGGGCTTTTTTTGCTCCTACTCCCACATGCATACGAGTTGGCTGCTGCCCTGAACATTACCTTTTTTCAGGTAAGAAAAAAGAAAATAAATCACTTTCTATCAATAGTCCAGGGAAAGATTAAAACCTCGCCCAGAAATGTGACTGTTAATTTACAGAAACCCATAAAAGCCAGGCTGGGTGCCAAGCAGCGCTGCGTTATTTGTGCTCCAGCATTCTTTACCTCTTTATGTTCATCAGTGCATGACTCGTTAGACAACTCTCATTCCATACAGACAGATGAATAATTGTCTCAAGCAGACGTGGCTTACAGCCCTCCTAACTTCTCAAACGGACTTGGTAGGCTGTAAGGAGTGGCTTTCTGCTGAATGAAATATGTTCTGTAACTTAAAAATCTTTCTAAGTGGGTTAAAGCTTTGGGATGTTTCACTAAGTCCTCGTAATAGTACAAGACATGATCACACCATGAGCCCCAAAACAGGAAAGTGAGAAGGAGCAAAAAGAGAATGATCTGACCAAGTACAACCATTACGATTTGCGGTATTGCTGTAATGAGCTGTTTTTCTGCTCTTACAAACCTTTACTTGGTGCTTTGTGATATTACAAAATATCTGCATATATCATCTTCTGCATAAGTTTTGGCAAGATTCTGCAGGGATTTGGGCTTGGTTGCCTGCTTCTCAGTATTCATATCAGAGAACTGAAAAAGTATAAACTCCTTGCTAGTGAAATGCAGTGAAAAATGAGTGGCGTGCTCAAGAAGCCACGAGAAAGATCAAGTTACACGGAGTGCTGTGAATCAAATGGCGAGGTGAGTTCATTTGAACCGCATCATATTAATATGCAAGTTTGCATATTATGAAGCAAAGACAACATGGGTCACACATGATGTGAGACCATATCCCAGGGGGCAGGTCACTGCAGAAGATCTCACCATAGCAGCAGATAACGGAACAGAATTCCTTGTGCAGGGATGAATCAGAATATGGGACAAGGTGTGAAAATAGTAGCTGGAAAGCTTCATCCAGTTTAGCATTCACAATTTTTCAAAGGATGAAGTGTGGAAAGAAAGCCCAGAAAAAAATAAAAGCAAAAGAGTAACCTGACTCTTGGAAATTGAAGAATTTGAGCAGCTTAATTTTAGTTAAGTTTTCCAAAAGAAATACTACTAAAGAGAGGGATTCCTGGGAACACAATTTTTATGTAAGAGGTCTCTCAAATTTACTGGGAAAAGGTCTTGACAGCACTCGGTTACTGCAAGCTGAAATTAGCCAAGGTCAGGTACTTTCTAAAATGTATGTTATAGCTCAAATGGGTATTAGAATCCAGGGTGACACTTCAGGCTTAAGTTACCTAGCAAGTGAGCCTGCATGGTTAGGCACCATGGTGTCATTACCACACTGGTGATGAATGTAGGCATATTTTCCCATTTCTGCTGCTTGGACAACGTGGAATCAGCACGGCTCTTTGTTTGTGTGTGTGTGTTTCCACCTCAAGATTGTACTTTCCTCTCAAAATTTAGATTAAACATGTACAGTAATGGATTTCTAGAAGATAAATGTTCTTCAGAGTGTTCAGGTAATCCCTAACATAACATTTGAATACTTTTCGTATCTGTCAAGGACATACTTTTTATTGCATGTAATCCCCCATCTGTCTACAGCCTGTTTGGTACAGGCAACTGTAAAGCCTGGCAGCGCTGGAACCCTTGCTGGCTTTTCTCCTACCTGTCTGCATGGCAACCATGACTTTTGAAACTGGTGCTACTAAGAATCAGCAGCCACATTAGATATAACGCTACACAGTTAAGATATGAATGAGGCTCTTGTACAGAGCATATATACTTCATACGTGGCATGTATCTCATATTCAGCCTGTTCATAGCTTGTGTTTCTTGACATGCACAATGCTTGGAGGCACCTGCACTAAGCTCTGGCAACAGATACAACAGGCTGAAGCAAGCAATCACTGTGGCTAGAAAGCACAAAGTAAAGCAACAGGTTTCCTACTGATTCATGGATGTAGTAAGTTGTCCCATACCCAGCAAGCGGCAGGTAAAAGTCACAATATGAACCTCCCCCCCAGTTTAAAGCTTGATGACAATTCTAGCAATAAGCACAGAGTAACTCTTACTGGGTTTTCAGTCTGGTTGATTCCAATGAGAAATACGAGCTCAGAGAAGAACAGGGCAGCCACCAGGTTTTTGTGGATACTGTGCAAGTTGGAACGTAGTGTGCGGATCAGGACCAGCAGTATGAAGGTGATCAGCAAAGCCACCAGTGAGATTGATACGGTTGTGTAGGTGACGATCTTCAGAGGAAGCACCTCCCCATTCTGTAGAAGGAAATTGACAGGAATTCTGTGAGTTTTTTCCTTTTTATTCCTACAATAAAATTTACTACTTGGAATATCAATGTTTTCATTAATACTGAGCCAATGCACAGATTTGCTTTAGGACCAATACAAGTGGATGATGCCATCTCCTAAATCACTCTACATGTTGAGTGTGTATGGGCAGCACCCAGAGGATGCATCAAGCAGGTCAGAAGCTCCTTTCACCAGGCCAAATGATGGGTGCTATCAGGCATAGGGCAATACACTGCAACATGGGATCAATCCACTGGCACTGCTCTGAGCCATGCTCAAAGCTCAAGCTCTGGATCAAAGCCCTTGAAAACCAAAGCCCTTGAAAAAACAAGCCCTTGAAACTCAAAGCCCTCAAAAGTCCTGAGCCTGACATCACTGACCTCTCGTTTCGAAATGTCCATCAGGACGGCAAAGCTGGTTATGTGGTTGCACTGGCAAGCAACATGGCTCTGGTTTCTGGAAAACAGCTCACATCCTCTGGATGACCAGGCACCTGAACCACCAACCCTGTGTGGAGAAAAGGGATTTCTGAGAGCCATCCTCTGACCTCCCCTCACCTCCCGCTGTTATCACGCTCCGGGACGGCTCTTGCTCCACACCCAGAGAGGACTGTAAGCACCAAGACAGAAATATCTGTAGCTGTCACCTGTTTGAAAGAGTATCATCAACTTAAAAAGCTCTCAGCTGAAGTAGTTTCTGACATGACAGCTGGCTTTGCTGGCCAAACTTTGTGGGTTTAGAACAAGCTGGTCTGAGTTAAAAATATTTCAAGATTGCTTTTGGGTCAGTGACCACACAAGCAGTACGGGGAAGTGATTGCACAGAGCAAACTGGCTGTTGAAAAGGTAAAAAATAACAAAAGCACAGAGAGATACATGGTTCTGGGTCATCTCTATTTCCATATATCTAGACACTGCTTGTAAAGCTCTTATATGAAGTATGTTTCAGCAATAATGTGATTTTGTTACAGTGTTCCTCTGAAAAGTACACAAGAAAAGGTTAAAACCGGTGAATGATATTTCATATCAGGAGCTCTCTTGTACTAACACTGGGGAGGAACTCCTCCCTTACAATTTCTTCCCTGTGCAGCCTTGGTTAACTCCAGTGGCTTCAGAAATTATTTTGTATCAATGTTAATTGTTCTATTCTGAAGTTAACGAGTAATAAAAATAGTCTTGCAGTTACTGAAAGAGTTTTTCATGAGACATGACAGGACATCTTTTTAATTCAGCAATAAAATACTTGTTGAGCAGTTTTAGTATCACTTTCTCTTGAAAAGTACTCACTTTTTAAAAACTCTTTCATTACCTGCAGTTTAAGAGCTGCTTTTCAACTGTGGCTCCAGGAAGATGTAACACACACAACAATGCCATTGAAGTTGCCAGCAAATAGCTAATAGATGAATCACTTGAGAGATAATGAGTTATTCAAGCCCATACAATGGTTAAAAATTTATGAACAAGGGCTTGCCATTCCCTCATAATTGGCAGAATCATCTGTACATACAAGCAAACTCACTACTTCACATGCAGGAAAATGGAGCAGTTTATTACTGCAAACAGACTTCTGTTGCCTCTTCGACCCCTTCAATGATATAATCTCCTGAAGCTTTTGAATAGGATGCAAACATTTCCTAGGTTAGTTTGCTCGTTTAGTTCCAGCAAAGGATATTGCCTTTTAATGGATTTTTCCACAGGTTTACTAGAGGTTTTGCGTTACTAAGAAACAAGTTACAGCTCTTCCTCTTACCCTGAGCAGACAACGTCATCTTCTCACTATATACCTGGCTTTATGGTTGGAAATTGCATTATATATGTAATAGTTACAATATTGTGAAATCATAACATGCAGAGCATGTAGTGATTCTCAACACATTTTCTTTTGTTTTATCCACACCCTTGAAATACCTCCAACAGGACTGCGCTGTTTGCACAATGCCATAAACAAAACACCAATGAGCATACACAGGTCTTAACATTTTTCGTATTTTCAAGAAAAACATGTCTGTATCTTTAACTTTGCTGAATACAAGAGACCTAAGTGAGCCATTATCAGAATATTTCATCTTCTCCCTCACACTTCCCTCCTAGAGAGTCAAAAACTCCCTCCTTAAATTCTGCTTATGTAGAGCAAGTTCTTCCTAGCAACTGGACCCAAAGAAGGTATTTTCTCTCTCTCAAATTCCTCACTAAACCAAATGAAAACACATGTACAATAGTTGATGGAATGAAAGGTAAGTTGCTCCTCATCAGTGTAACTGTCTTTGGGATAACTTCTGATTCAAAAATTTAAGATTCAAAAATTTATAACCTTTACCCACATAATTTTACTTGCAAAACCTCAGTCCTCCCTTTTACCAGCATGAAAACTTGGGTTTGTAATTTTTTTGCACTGGCCCTGGCTGAGGCACAAGGGTGGGTGCCTGCTTGCCATATACCCTGTCCAGTCGCTGGACTAAAACAGGAATTCAATCATCTGGAGATCCCTCCTAAAAAGAGAGCATGGGGCAGTGAGAATCCTGACTTATGAACCTCAGATGAGCCATCAAATCAAGGTCTGGAGTTGGACTACGCCTGTCCAGATATACATCTGTGGGCAAAAACCATAAGCAAATACAAGGGAATGGGGAGAATTATTATTTCTGGGAGAAAATGAACCCTGCAGAGAGGCATGATGGCACTGTGCTTACAAAAAAACCACATGGCTAATCCTTTGTTTGAGGAGTTATGATGATTATTTTCATCATTCTTAGGCTGAGATGACTACATGGCTCTATTCCACCAGCAATCAGTTGCCAGCTGAATGAGTAAAAAGGGTTTTCCTCCAGAATCATCTTCCTGTGCAGAACTTGTCTGCTACTGAGACAGTTGCCACGCAAGTAGGAGACATACGTGATGGAGTGATTCCAGAAGACACAGACGGGCTTTGTTCTCTCCTCCGTTTCCAGCATGGCATACTCCACTATGATGGGCTTTTCCACTAGGTTGGGAGGAAGCTCCCCATCACTGTGAATAGCTGTGCTCACTACAGGAGTGTTAATAATAGGGCGATTTGGCAACCTGCAGAAGGAGAAAAGTAGCACAGTGATCTAAACATTCAAATGCAAAACACTGATTTGGTAGATTCTGCAAACAAAACATTTCCATTTGCTTCCACTCAGAAAGCAAAGTAGATGAACCATCAGCCTTCCACACAGCTGTGTTTCCAGAAGCTGCTGGCACTACTGACACAGTTATTCTCGCACAGTGTGCCAGAGGAGGACAAGAGACCATACTGCAGTGACAACTACAGCACAGATGACATTTGGTCTGTATAAAAGTAGCTCTGTCTCCCCTGCACACTCAGAGCAAGTGGAAGAGGGAATCTGCACAATTCATACACGGGTTTGAAGTTTACCTCAAGCTCCTTCGATCAGGATCATAGTTTTCAGGCAGGAGGTGTCCCAGGGATCGGTATATGATGACCATAGCAACAGTACGATGTGTTGAGTCAACTGGGTGTCGCTTCTTTCTCTTTGCAAAAGCACTCTCAGGGCTTAGTGCATCATCGTTCTCCTTAGAGGATAATTTTTGATTTGAAGGCTTCATTGTAGGCACTGCTACGGAATTAACACAAATATTAAATTCCTTCAACACAGCCTTGGAGCTACCACTTAAACTGGTAATTTTGCTTTGCAAAGATTCAGAGCTGTTACTGTTGCTATAACTCCAGGCTTACACAACTGAGGATGCTTCTAATGTTATATTTTCTATTTTTAATAACATTTTAGCACACTTCATAGTTATATAGCTGATACCAAATAACCATTGAACCCTGAATTATCATTTAGTCTAGCTAGAAAATAACCCATTTCTAAACTAGAAGATCTGTAAGCATATGAATACTCTATGCTTGATTTAAGGAGAACATTGAAACAAAACGCACGCTATTAAATTGCATGTACCTTTATATATGGCAAAACTAGTGTTATGAATACACCAACTGGTCACATGGGATTTTTCTCTGCTAATTCTGTCGTATAATGAGCTTTCAGTTTTGGCAGTATCTCTTATAATCTATATTCCCTTTTTCTTTATAGGAAAGATACAAGTCATACAATCAGATGCCCGGTTTCTAAAGAAAACGCCATAAAGTTGTATCAGCTTATTAATTATTATGTGTTATTTTCACAAGTGCTACTATTTCCTCATTTGGAGGGTATTTTGCCATGATACATGCATAATTATTGCACTTTGAGTTACTTTATCTTCCCTTGCCCAAGGTAACTTGTGGTTTCTCTCAGCAATGTCAGGGTACTTCAAAGACACTGGGAAGCAGGCACTTCCCCATGTATTCCCCCTCATCACCCATCTCCCTGCACAGCTCAAGACTTTGTTGTCTAGTTCTGACAATATGTGTCTGCTCCCAGATTTGGGTTCTGCATCTCTCGCACCGCTTCCCTCCATCTCTGCAGGGACCAGGGGAAGGCAGCTATGGGGCTGCAGGCTCAGGGGGGGCCTGCCCATCCTATCCTGGTGGGAACGGAGGCAGAGCATTTCTCCTACTTTGACAGGGCTGTGTGAGGGGCTGTGAGCAAGACCTGACAGACAGGTACAGCCAGTTACACAGCCCCCCATGTTTCCACTGCTGCCGGCAGGCAAAATGCCTCCCAAGTATGCACAGCTGCTCCATCCCCAAGTAGTGTCTGCTTGTGCAGATGGTCACCCTGTTCTCACCCAAGTACCGCTCTAGCTTCGAAGGATCAATCATGCTCCTTAGGAGCTAGTCAGAATTGCCCTCCGAAAGGCAGCAAAAGGGTTTTACCTTTCCTGTCAGAAGGTCTGAACAAAGTATCAGGGAAGAAAACAGATGACTCCAGATCTCTTGGATAATCTTCTTTAATCTCGTGAAACCGTGGTATTCTAGCTCCCGTGAAATTAGACTTGTCAAAGATGTCAACAGCAATAACTGGGGGAAGAAAAGTGTTTCCCATAAAATTAACTAACTTCAATACTTTCAAATAAGATATTGCAACACAATGAAGCATGATTGAAACGTAAAATGCCTGCACAACGCAGAGAAGAAATTTAAACCCCAAAATATAAAGTGCAATTTTTCTCAGTTAATATCTTAAATGACAACTAAAAACTTATGCGCCAGCATTATGTTACATTTATCAAATTATACATTTATTTTGCAGTCAGAAGGAATTCACAAGACAATATCTTCTACAGGAAAACACTACTGCAAACTTTAGAAATATACAATCATAGAACCATAGAAATGTTTAGGTAGGAAAAGACTTTAAGATCATTGAGTCTAACTGTTAACCTAACACTGCCAAGTCCACCGGCAAACCATGTTCTCAAGTGCCACATCTACACATCTTTTAAACACCTCCAGGGATGGTGACTCCACCACTTCCCTGGGCAGCCTGTTCCAGTGTTTGACAACCCATGTGGTGAAGAAATTTTTCATTGATGCATCTTGATGTAGATCGCTTTGTTGTACTTCTCCAGCAGCAGCTGGCTCTGGTTTCATGCAGGCCTTTCTCTGGCCACGGAGCTTCTCTGTGTGCTTCGTGTTCCAATTTCAGACTTGCTTCTCTTAGGGAAGGCTAAATCTGCTGCTGCAGAAATATACTTCTGCATCTGTTAAACTGTACAGACAGCCAAGCAGAGATAATAACCTGCATTTTACCTGGGACTACTTAGTCCTCCAGTTCTCCTTTCTCCACGCTAGTGGTTCCTCTCTGGCATACCTCATCAGTTCTGCCTGTTGTCTAACTGCCAAAATGTTTAAAAGCAGCTGAGCTTGAACTTTCCCATTTAAGAGAAGTCACTGAGTGCCAATTTACATGTTCTAATAAAAGTAAAAAGCTGGAAGTCCTGAGGGTAACCCTACACCGAAAGCTGTGATCCGCTGCAAGTTTCTATATGAAGAAATACCCAAGTTAAGATCTCCAAATTCCCATGTCTCTAAGTAACTCCCAGATGAGCCATTAGGAAACTCCATTAACACCATGTTCACCTGGAAAAACTGTTCAAAAGAAAACAGACCTCTTTCAGGCCAGAGCTTCCTCACCCCTCCCAGGATAATGCCTTTTTACTCAGGAAAAGCTGGTGGAAAAAAGAATGATTTATAACCTGTAAGAAATCCTGACTTTTGTTTTCATCTCAGCTCAGGTTGACTAAAATGCTGAGCATGCCTTCTTCTGAGTGTGAAGATAAAAATATTTTGGTCTTGACAGTCCTGAATCAAAAGGAAATACTGCAGGTTTGGTTTATTAAACAGAAACCGAAGTGTTTCAGTTTGGCTTAGTTCAACCATTATCCAACACCCCTGGAGTTGACGGAGGACATTATAAAGTTTGTAGTGTGATTGTCTCGTGCCTTTGCTTTTTATGCCCTTGTGACTGTGCACACAAAGCACTCTCAGGACAAGTATTAGGCAAACCTAAATTCACTTCTTGCATTAATGGGTGTAGTTACGAAAATGACAAGCTTTTTGGCACATAAGCCCTACTTTAGATCTGAAATAAAAGTGGTAGCTTGAAAAGCTAAATACAAGTTCAGGCTGATAATAATTTAGACAACCTCTTAAGGAAAAACTATATAGCTATGCTGCTTAGGAGGGACCTCTGAAGGTCTGACCTCCCGCTCAGAGCAGGGCTATCACCACCACTTGTTCAGCTCAGACTGCTGGTACCTGGGGAGAAAATGGGGAAAGAGGTAGACCAGGCTATGGTTGCGGTGCTGAGCTTGAATGTACATCCGGGGACACCTGTGAAGTACATCACAGCCCTGTAAGCACAGAAGCTGCTGTTTCGGTTGTTGGGGGAGCCCTGACTGTGATAGGTGGGAAAGGTGTCCTGGTACATCTGATGTTTCTTTCTCAATTTAGAGCCATTCTGGATATTTTGGACCCCAAGGATCTTGCTCTGATGGGTTTTGCAAGGCTGGAATTACTATAGGATTTGATTTTTAGGATAGGTTCCAGCCTAGGAAGGCATGTGAAAATCAGAGGTATACGATCAATAGTAGGGTTGTTTTTGGTTTTGTGTGTACTGCAGTAATTCTTCAGGTGGTGGTGGTGTGATTCTTTCAAAACCATGATTTACTGTGTTCAACTGTACCAGTCGTCTCAAAAGGCATTACCTTTCCTTACGAACTTTGTCTTTCCCACCATCTGTATGCTACTTTGGCTGTAAAGAAATGCCACACGGGAGCAGCGGCACTGTCCAGAGTGAAAACAGATCAGGCATCTCCCAGGAGGCCCCCATGGCAACTGAGAGATATGGATCAAGGCTCAATTGACTTGAAATGAAGGCACTGAGTGGGCACCACTAAAACAAACAGCTAGCACCTCTACCCAGCACATTTTTAAAGCTCTAACACGAAATAGCAGTTTTCAACACAGATACTCACTGATGTTAGGGGTAACAATGACAAAAGGTCTCATGTAGGTTTTCTTCATGTTCTGGGCCATGTTGTTGAAATACTCCTCATAGTGCCTGAGCAAGTGAGCGGTGCCACCCTCCGTTCGCTGAATTTGCTCCCAGTGCTCCTTGTTGCTGGGGTCCAGTAGAGCACTGCCCACTTTGATAATATTCTGAGAAACAAAGAAAAGCCTAAATTACGCAGCAAACAAAGCGCTGGGTTTCAAGTGAGGAATACGGAAAATGATTGGCATTATGGCCTCAGGTGAGTGTATAATGAAATACTTTAATGCAGGCACGTTTGACTGCAGCCATATGAAAATATGAACACCAGTTACCTACCCTGAGGTTTTTTTGTTACATAAAGCAAACCCTTCCAAACTTTTTACGAGCAAAGTAAGCCAAAATTGGAGGCTGTAAGGGAACTGCCTGATTTCTTTCCCCTTTATGACAGGAATCCTAGCAAGAAAATACAGAAGGAAAAGCTAACCATGTTTTTTTTGTCTCTGAGAGAGACAAGGAAAGCAGAGTGCTTGGTATGTACACTGAAGAACTCCCTCAGAGAAAAAAAGTCATATGATAAAAATCAAAAGAAAGCCATAAATTGCAATATAGCTTTCACTTTTGTTTTGATTACGTTATTTTTTAGCTTTGTTGATTCCTGGATAACCAGAACAACTTACATGGTGAAGAATGACAAGAACGAATATTAACTCGCATATACAAACTTGAAAATACACTTTTACGCTGCTTACAAGGGCTGTTAAAAAGTTCTAGTTGAGGACCTACCCTTTCTGCTTTTTCTTAAAAGAATATGCAAAGGGACCTTGAGGCTGAATGGAAGAAGACCCCAAAAGAGAATGTTAAATGGCTTAAACGGGAAAGGTGCTGAGAAGTTTTTAATCTTGGTGAACATACGAACTACATTGATATGTCAAAACCTAATTCCTAAGTAAGGTGAGATTTGCATAAATGATGGTTGGAATTAACCTGCTCAAGCTCTAAAACAGCCAAGGCAAATACTTGGGCTTCGTTCAGAAGCACACAGGGAAGATGCTGTATTCTCTAGGTACTGCCTGAGGTTGCAAGCATGAATCTGAGGTAGAAGAGGTTGCCAGTACGGCTGCCTTTATCTAGGGTGAGAAGCACAACATGGCTCCCCAGGAACGCACGAGACACACGCTGTACTTGGTACCAGGCTTCCTCAGTGTTTGTGAATGTTATTTATATGCTTTTTATTATCTATTTTCCAGACTTTTACCTGAGACTATTCAAAATAATAAATCCTTCTCCCCTCATGCTCCCTTAGCCTGGGATGTTCCTCCTTTTTCTCACAAGCTTTACTGACTAGTTTTCAAATTCCTGACCTATCCTAAAAATATTTAGGGAGTTCTTGAAAACAGCGTCTGTAGGAGTTTCAGTGCCAAGCACAGAGAATTATAAATTACAGCAGAAGTTTCCAAACCATTTTTATTTGCTTATTGTTCTTATTTTTACTTAACAAAAACATGCTAAAAATGAAGTTCCTTCTCAAGATGTAAATGGGGGAATTCATTCACTCCGCAGCCCACAGGTACAATTTTCTCTGCACACTGTCTCCGTAGGAAAGGAAAAACTGAATCCCTTAAAACCTGGTGCACCTAAAACATTAAATGCTTCAGAAGTTCTCCACTCTCTTTTGACTGTACAGACTGAAGGATTGTCTTCGCCACATTTCCTCCTGCTCCCACCTCCCCAGGGATGTCCTCTCTTTGTGCAGCTTGGCCTTGCACAAAGTCTCCAAGTTCATCCTGAAGTTTGCCTGACCTGGATGGTCCTCCCGGAGTACTGTGAGCAGTAAGCAGGGTGTAGCATGCCTTCAAAGGGAGCCAGATCGTTCCTACCCAGCACAAAGGACATTCTTGGCCCATGGAGGGTTGTTCCAGCAACCCTACGCTCATGACTAAGCTCCTGGCTCTGCTGGCACATGACCAGAAGGATGTTCTAGCTTGGGACTCTGTGCTGTGCCAGTGTTGGGATCTTGGAAATAGTACTGGCAAGCATGGACAGCAGTACCCTGCAGTACCCATGGCAATGAAGAGAGCAATATGAGCCTGACATTGATCACCCAATTTCCCATTTTCAGACCACAGAAAACTCCCAACATCTTCCACATCTCACATTTTTCCACCACAAGTATGTTTCCCCCAGACAGGGAAGGTTCTACAGCTTCTACAGCTTGTTCTCTAGACCTAGCCAGGTCTTTGGTAATAACTGGGTCTTACATGAATGCTCTAACTAGCAGAAGCCCTCTGGTATGTGCCTGCATCACTTAAAATATCAATATGGTAAGCATATTGTGTCTTTCAATGCACCAAGTCTTTAATAAACATCACTCAATTGTTTCCAAACTGAATTCTAAGAAACCTTCGGAGTCAGTAACTGGCTCAGAGTTAGCTCACTGCACATTTAAATGAAAATCATCACATTAGGTAGGTTTTCCAACAGACCTGAACAGGGTACACAAAGCTATTTTATCCAGGAATAACGCATCAACCTGATTATTTTCATTTGGGGAATTTTGCTTTTGGCTGTACTACGATAACCAACTTTCCATTCTAAACTGAGAAGCCTGACTGATTTGTGAAACAGATTAAGCAATTACATGATATTTGCTCCACCCTGGTCAAAGACAAATTTAATTAGCCATTGCCATAAAAAATTAAAGGGGAACTATAAAGGCTTAGTACAGTATATAGTATCTCTTACCTCATTGAATTCCACATCTCTTGTGGCTGCCAAGTCAAAGCCTTGCTGCTGGCTCTCATACCGGAGGACCCGGATCATCATCTGGTAAGCTGTCCTCACATCGTTGCCATACAAGCTGTGCGTGTGTTTGGTGGCATTCTGCAGCACCCTCACAATCCGTATGGTTTTGCCTCCATCCAATTTGGTCTCATTGTGGTGTAATTTCTCATTCTGAATCAGAGACAAGAAGAAAGAAAAAAAGACAATGATGGGTTGGGTTGTTTGGGGTTTTTTTCATTCTAGTTATAAAGACAATCATCATGTAAGGATTTTTGGCACAAAGGAGTTGTCTGATCAAAATGGTGTTTGTCTGCAGAAAGGGTTGACAGGACAACTCTCAACTGAGAGCCAGAAAAGCACAAGGATCCTGATGGGAAATGAGGAAGTTCAAGGACTCGGTCAATAGATGGAGTCCAGGGATATCAAACTGGAGTCTGCACTGATGAACATTAACAAATTAATGCAAAACCGAGAAAACACAGCTTACCATGATTTTTAGATCCACAAAAGTGCCGGTGGTGCAGTTGAAAAGCTCGGGAGGCAGCCAGCCCTTCTCAATGTTACAATGGCGAACTGCGTTTCCTAGAAGAAACAGAGCATTAATGGTAAATAATGTTCTGAATTGTGCTGAGTAAATCTTCCTAGGTTTCAAATATCCTGATCATTCAGATTTCCCACATTTTCAAGTTTCTTAGGGCTATGCACATATATCGCTTTCCAAACTGGAGATTCCTGTCTGAGAAAAGTTAGAGTACTAATCTTCAAAAACTGTTTTCCTCAGGCTTTAAAGAAAGGTTATGGCAAACTTCAATATCTGCGCAACCGCTCTCAGTCTTGCTGCCCTACATTCTCAAATGTATTCAGCAATGTATTTATAACAAATCTGAGCAAGACTGTGCACTTCCTCAGTACTTCTGAACACACATCCCCACTCAGATTTCTGTGCAATAGCTCATATAGGAAGACCTCCCGGACAAATGTTGTCTTCAAGTCAAAACATGCTAGCACGTCCGCACGCTGCATGCCGTAAACACTTCAGCCAACACATATAATTGCCTCTTGCCAATTGTGAATGGTCTGTGAGCAGCTTACTGTTTTATTTAGCCTATTATTTCATACTATTTGTCAAATCACTTTAAAATGTGACTCTTGGCTGCAGAGCCTTCACAGGGAATTGCAAATTATCCCATTCAAAATTTAGATTGTGTCTAAGCCATTTAATTACCAATATCTAAAGAAGAATTACAATAAATTGAATAATACCTAATTATATTATTTCTCTTCCATGATTAGGTGAATACAATTAAGCCTCAGGTTCTTTGTCTGAATATTCATTATTATAAAGCTTACTTTTTTTGAGTGATCTGTAAAATTCACTTCAAATGAGCAATTTCTCCAAGTACCCTTGCCTGCTTGCCTATTTGCTAGAAAAGACACTGGGGTCAAGCACAAGAACAGTGCAGAAAACTTACTTAAATTCAACTTTATACTGTTTAATAATGTAAATAATCTTTACTTACAGAAAGTAATAATCAATTCTATCTCCTAAAATCCTCAGAACAGGAGCTTGGTTGACCACCCACTGACTTGCCCTCAGTAATATTTTGGGAAGTCACATAATCACCTATAACTCATTAGCCTGAGGAGCACTTGCAGCAGAGATTTAGCAGGCTCAAAACTCAGACAGAGGTTTCACTTCCCACAAAAACAACCTTTGGAAAAGATAATGCCATTTTCAAAATCTGATAACTGTTTTCAGGAGAACACAAAACAGGTTGTTATTTGCTCGCTGTGCAAAACACGACAGCTCATGTCCTTTATGAAAGGTGTTTGTTAGCCACCTGACTTATGGGTTAGAGAAAAGATGTTGGGTGGAAAAAGGCAAGTTCTGTTGTAACTCTTAGCTCTATTAGGCTGCAACGCTAGTAAAGCGATCATCACACAAAGGATTCTCCTCATTTTATCTTTGCCCAGAGGAGCTGTATCACTGAAGAACTTGTACAAGTCACCAGAATCTAAAAGTTACGTGTAAGAATTGCTTGACAAACAGAAAACTGGACTGTGCTTTTTTGAAAATACAGATTTTCTGTTCTTTACATGTGTTTATCTGCTGCACTTCTGTATTTATTTACTGCTACTATTTTCAAATGTTTTTTAACAGTTCCTTAGTTTCAGCCAGCTAAACTTGTCTGCTTGCACTATGCATGAGCAATGCTGTAATCTCCAGACCCTATGAATTAATGCCATTCCCTATGTACACATTTTTTCACTCTTTTCTTTTCCCCTCAAACAGGACTGTAGATAAAGTGTTTAATCTTTTACCCAGGGAACTTACCCACTGATCCTTTAGGACATGGCACAGCAGCTGGCTGGCCAAACTTGGTCTGTGGCCACCAAATACCAGCCTCGAAAGCTTTGGGACAGCCATTATAAATTACTGAAAAGAGACAAAGAAACAATGCGATTTTGCTGACATGATAAAAATCACAACAAGGAAGATATTTCAACCTGCCTAAAGGACCTTCCTGTAATTCCCAAGCCCTGTCAGGATACCTGTCCTCTGCAGTGCCTTCCAAGCTGCAACCCATCAGTGGCTCCTTATCCAGCAGCATGAGCAGACAGGTACAGGCAGAGGAGCCCAGGATGATTATGGGGTTCTGGATTTTGGCTCTGCCTATCTCTGCCTGCTCCTTTATTGTGGGAAAACGTTTCTCCTCCTTTTCACCCACACACTGTGGTGAGATGGCCGCTGCAGAAGCTTTGCGCTGACCACAGGAGGAGGATGAGTGGGTGGGTGAGAGGAAAGGCAGGATGGGCAAGACAGGAAAGAAAGGCAGAGGGCACCAGGCACACGACACAGCCTCTGTGGGCAGTAGGTGTGAGGGTTCTCACCTGCCTCTTCAGCTGCAGCACAGCAATACAATGCCGCACTGGCAATGAACTCAGGTCTCAAATGAAATTGGGATAAGCTTGCTTTATTCCAGTTTGATGAAAATTAAAGAAATATGAGCTTTCTTCTTTTTCCCAGCCCCTATGAGTCATATGGGCACAGACTTAGGAGAGGGGTGCATGTTTAGGCTGCTGCAGCTCCCATTGTCCCTGCTGGAAATGCCCCACTGGGCTCACTTGCACCTCAGGGTACAGCTGCATTCCCACCACTGTGCACCCCTCCCCTACTCATTTCTAGCAGCTCTGATCCTACAGTTAACTACAGCCCCACCGATCAGCAGTGCTGGCTACACAGGAGGTACCTTCACAGCCCTTCGTGGTAACTTCAGCAAAAGGGTTGTCACAGCGGTTGCATTGCCGCCCAATGACACCGGGTTTACAAGGACACTGTCCCGTCTCCATGTCACAGGCACGTGTGTAGGATCCAGATGGGAAGCAGTCGCAGGGGTAGCAGGTGTCACTGCTTTGGGGCTTGTAGTAATTTGCCTAGAAGAACCAAAATGACAGACACAAGGTATTTGACTTATATTCCAAATTGCTTGCGTTTCTGAAGGCCTGCTCTAGCAGCATGTGCATCATAAAAGGCGCTAATTTTACAAGAGTGGGATAATAATGTTATTAATATTAACAGCAAACATATCAGCTGTGGGAAGTGTGCCGTATTCACCCAGGCAATGCAGAAAGGCAGAGCTGAGCATGGGTGGATGGCTGGGCTGCCCTATGCCTCAGAGACCTGGTGTTTGGACCATCACTTGCAGATGGGGCGAAAGGCCCATGTTAGTCCTCTTGTACTTGCTGCCAGTGCCCAGCAAATGTATTCTTGGAGAATTTGCAGTTTTCTGTGCTTTGCAATTCTGCTCTTGCAGGGCATGAGCAAGCCAGTACAGAAAGTTCTTACACTGTCCACTTGTGCTTCATGTACAGGGTGGAAAGAACCAACGATCCTGTATTCCAATCACATCTGTAAATGCTTTTGATCAGAGGCACTACGCGATTACACAAGAGCGTGGTGCTGGCACCCCACTGACTCGATTTAACACAACAGTTGCTGTGTGTCCTGCTGGCATTTTAGAGGGGAGTACGGGGCCAGATTCACTGCTGCCAGTCTGCACTGGACCAGCTCCTCTGATGTCATTCAAGCCTGTTGTAAAACCTATTGTGGGAAGTCCTCTGTAAAACCTTCGGGAGGGAGGCGCCTCCCCTCCTCTGTCCCTGCCTGTCCACAGCAAATTCCTCTTAAAATTGACAGAGCTGGCACTGAGGAAATGATTTAGCTTCTCATTTATCTCTTCTAGCTGCTAGGCCTTTTGCTGGCCATTGCATAGGCGAGAGCTTCACCCAGCTGGCCCGAGCTGTTTCATGGCTATTACTCACTTGTGATACACAAAACACCACCAGCACTCCTCTGCACTCTGCTCTGGTCTGATCTCCCTCGATAAACCAGGCTGCACTTCAGAGAGATCAGAGCCAGGCTTTCACCCTCGCAGTTTTGCTTTCCACATGCAAATAAGATAAGAGCTGCACAGCATGATTTTGTGAAGGGTGGTGCCAGCAAAATGTTTTAGGTAAAGATTAACTACACTGTGCACATAGATGCACGATACAAAGCACAACTCTGTGTACTTTGTCTCAGATACTCTCTTGTTGTAGCTATTGTGGTATTTCAAAACTAAAGAAATTTTGACTTAAGACTGGTTTCTTTTGCTTACCTTGCAGCGGCATTCTCCGTTGGTCTTATTGCAGTCAGAATCAAACCCTTTACTGGTCTCACAATTACATGGGCCGCAGATGGGATTTCCCCACCAGCCTCTGGGACAAGGCAGGTCAATTCTATAAAAAAAAGTCAAATTGAAGGCAAGTTCTTTTAAACTTCCTCTTAAAAGATGGGGAAAAAGAGCTTTGAGCCAAATCAGCTTATAGAGTGCAATGTGTCCCACTGCAGCAGCCCACAATCAATACATATATAAATATATATACACTGTAATAAATGAAAACAAACAGTATAAGTGCTACAAACCCCTAGAGGGAATGTGTATCTGAATGTTTTCAAGGCCAGCTCCTCTTTATAAGGAGTATACATCTGTATGAACAGATAAAGCACTCTTTCCTCTGGGAGAGGGCGATGGGGTTCACACTGCCTAGCAGAAATGGTCCTGGTCCCAGAAGCCCCAGTCCTTCACTGGGGAAAGCACTGGCTGGGGCAGAGTGGATGCTGGACAGCCTGTGTTGGCTTGTGCTGGCACTTTAACAGCTTGGGCAACTGTATGCGGTGCTGAGCAAATGCCCTGTTTTACCTACTGCTACAAACAGCCTCAGGATGCAGCTCCCTAAAATTTTATATCCCATCCTTCATCCTCATGGGCTCCTGTCCCAGCCCTACCATGGGCAGCAGAGCTTATCCAGCCTGTGGGAAAACCAGCTCAGGTCCAAAGCTGGCTGCAAGCTTACCCTATATAGACAAGTCACTACTTTCTGCCAACCTGGTTTTCTCAGCCAGCTCATCACAGGGTCTGAAAAGCCCTGGACTGTCACTGGGGAGAACACGTGGTGGAAGACATAAAAGAGAGACTGGTGGCAGCTTTGATGCAGATTATGAATCAAAGATTGTGATTCAGACTATGAGTGGAGAAGCACAGCTTGTCAGATGTTGTGCAGCAACCCAAAAGCCACTTCTGTGAAGGATAACCCTCGTTTTTGCTGGTTCTGTTTCTTCTGCGTGAGCTTCTGATAAGGTTTGTCCTACAGATGCCCCAACACCAATTCTGGCAAGGAGAGCTCTGGGAAGGGGCTGGGGCAGCGACCAGGGTCTCTGCTAGCTGGAAGTCTTCATCAAGCAATAGCCTGGAAGTCACACTGCTGATGTTGAGTCTGTGATCAGGGTAATGCACTGGTGAATGTAAAGAACTCCCTCCCCGCTGCTTGTTTTAGGAAAGAAAAGCTGTTTGCCATCTGTTTCGAAGACCACAGCTGAATTTTGTTTACAGTAATAGCTAGCTTTGTACTTCTATGCTTTATAATATGAAAAACCACAATGCTGCACTTGACATGATGTTAGCAGATAATGACAAGGGACAATGTCTCTACATTGCTAATCCAGAGGAATGAAAGATGAATTGGGCAACAGCACAGCCAACATTTGCCAGCCCACACAACAAAAGGCAGAGAAAGAAGCTTGCGGTTTTCAAAGGGAAGGAAACATCACATAAGCTATTCCTAAATGGACAGACAAATGCACTTCATTTGCACATCATGAATGGCCCATATTACAGTAAATCAAAGCGCTGCCTCTGGGATAAGGCTGGTTGCTGAATGCTTATCTGAGACCAGGAAGCTGGTGACGAGGGAATCTGCACATTTCTCCCACACAGCAACAGGACATAGTCCTCCCAGACTGTCCAGAAGAGATGGCTTTTTGCCAGCCCAGAGGCTGGACCCAAACTGCAAAGCTGTGTTTTCTGGCCACAGGCCACCTACTTGGGTGCATCATTCTGGGTGTGTGTGTTGGGGGAGCCAAAGTAGAGACACAGAACAAATTCAGGCCAAGCTCACCACAAGGTATAAGTCAGATGTGTAACAAAATACAACTGGTTGAGCCCTTGAGCTGCTGATGAAGAAATTCAGGCCCTGAATATATGGAAGTTTGCCTGGTATCTAGGGAGAGAGCTCAGGAGTGCTAAAGGGCGGAAAGCCTGCAAATACCATCCACTATGAATATTCAAATTGTAACAGGAAAGCTAACTGAAGCAGAAAAGGAAACAGGAGGACTGCTGCTGCCTTAGCAGAAGACATACCTGGAAGGATGAAGAAACCAAGAACAAAAACAATTCTTACTTGCTCTCGCAGTACTGTCCATAGTAGCTTTGTCCACACTCGCAGGTGTAGCCATGGGACGAGCTGGGTTTGTGTACGCACGTGGAGACATGCTCACATGGGTTCAAGTTACATACATCAACACAGTCTCTTCCAAAGTACCCTGGGGAGACAAGGTCATAAAATTACAGCAACCATTGTAATTTATGATTTGTATGTCTCCAAAAAACTATCTATTTTAAACTTATACACTAATAACACATCTTCAATAATCAGCAGATTCCCCCTGAGATACTGTCAGAAGTAAGGTACTCTTTTCCCCCTCAGAAAAAACAATAGTGGGCTGTTCTTTTCCACAGTCTGTTAACATGCTTGAGGCACCCTTGTGCCTTTGGTTCTCAATTTTATATTCAGGGCATGTGTTACAAATAGTTTTGTATTCTCTCCCTGCGTGTATGGGAGGTGACTGTGCTGGGTGCTGACAGCGTGTGCTGGTTACATGCACCAAAACAGAGAAAACATTCAAAGTATCTTGATTAGGATGCAGGGTGTGAGACTGAGATTCAACGGCAGAAAAGGCTGGGAAAGAAGAAAAGAAAAAGGAAACAGACAGAAAGAAAAGGGGAGGTACATGGAAAGAGCCCTTTGGACCAGAGACCATCTTTCTGTTTGATTGATATGTTGCCTAGAATAAATGATCCTTAGTCCACGACTGCAGTTTCAAGGGTGCTACTGTAAGACTGAGAAAGATAATACTGGTTGGAAGAGGAAGAATCAGGAGATGAGCACTCTGCAAGCATGCTGCTGCTGCTACTGCTCTCCTTCTGATGAGTGCATGGAGATGTGATCCAGCTCCTGGCTGAGTGCCTGGGATGGTCACTGGGTTACCTGGGTCACAGACACAGGAGTAGCTGTCCCAGTCGTCACTGCAGTAGCTGTGCTGGGGACATGGGTTGGAATCACAGGGGTTATCCACTTCACAGCCCTCCTTCACGTTGATCTTGATAGCCTGTTTCATGTTGAGTGTAGCTATATTTGTAGATGTCTCTCCCATTCTTACACCCTGGTGACAAAAGACAATTGCTCTAAAGTTACTCCTCACTCAGAATACAGTACTATGTGTTTCACTACTTCCATTAATCCATGAGGGTACATTTTAAAGAAACATCACGCGCTGAGCCAGACCTAGATCTTTTCTCAGATAATGTTGCCCTGTGTAAGATTTGTACCTGGGACAGTGGGTGGACTTTAATATATTGATTCTTAGATATTTTGATGGAAGAAACAGAAATGTTCATGGATGGATGAAAAAGAAAGCCCCCCATTTTCACATGGCTATTTTCATAAATGTTCAAGGTTTGTTGCTACACTTTTTATTTCATACCTGCATACAGCCATAGAATCCCTGCTGAACAGAGACTTGGTCTCCAGAGACACCTCCCACAATGATACTTTTCATTTTAAGTCCAGGTAGTTGATTTCCAATCTGCACAGTGCTCTGTTGAGGAAAAGGATAATCAGTAAGAAGAAGCACTATCATCCTCTACAACACAGACAACCTGCTTTCTAGCGATGGAGCCAAGCAGTAGCTGACAGTATACTCAAGAAGAAATATCAAAGCAGTGAGGAGCTAGACATCTGAATGTGGCTTTTTACAGACTTGTTCATAAGATATTATTATGCTTAGTAAGCTAATATAATTTTATTAGACAAATCACTGCCCACAATCCTTTATCCTGCTTTCTCCTGAACACATTTCTATAGTGCTTAGTGGAAAAGTTATGATGCTGCCTCACCTGGTACATCCCGTAGTCCAAAGACATGACAGCAAGGTACTTGATGTCTTTACCATCTTTAGCACTCTTCAGCTCTATTAATAAATGATGCCATTCCCCATCACTGACTCGTGACTGGCTCATCTTCAAACTAGCAACCTGGCTCAGGCCACTGTACACTTCAAACTGCACATAGTTGTTCAGTATCTGTTGAATAAAAAAAAACCCAAATATGCCTATTTTTTGCTACGTATTTGTATTTGATGCTGAAGAGGGCAGAAGGCAAGATAATAACATTTCCTAAGACAACCCAAAAGAGAAAAAAGCTTGAACAGTAGAGAAGGGAACACTTGTGGGACATTCAGACTCTAACTTGCCCTACTGACAAAGAAACCCCCAAAACAATCAAGAGGCACATTTGTTTGCACCTATACTAATGCATGCTACTACCTCTGTTTAAAAAAATAATCTTAAACCAATGCATCTGGATTTTACAATGATCTTATGATCTTTGCAAAAGGCTGAAAAAATCATTTGTATCTGCTGATGTGCATTTAGCTGGGTGAACGAAGCTGGGTAGTGCATGTGGCCATATCCGCTGATGGGGGAGATTTTCTTACTTCTTTTCTAACCAAAGGCAGCTACATTGTTACCTGAATGTTGATCTTGGATGCAGTCCCAGCATTGGCTTGCATTAACATGCCATTGACTTTCCGGGTTCTGAACATCAGCCCAATGTACCATGGCACCGAGATGGTAATGTCAAGGTCGCTCCAAATGATAATGCTCTCGCCACTGAAACGCTGAGGAGAAGGCATTGCTGTAAACAAAGAGGCAAGAGAGAAACAGTTTATATCCATCAGGACAAAGGTTTAAAGGAGAAATGATGCTGTGTGGTGGTGATGGTGCAAGGTAGCTAGTCCCTCATCCACTGAGCTATTTTTAATCCACCATGGAGTGACAGCCAGTCTAGGACAGACACTATGAAGCAACTGATAACACTGCGAATTCACAACCCACCCTTGTTGTGGGGCAGGCACCTGGTGCCTGCACTCAAAAGGCAGCACCCCCACACTGCTGTGGCATTACACATGTGAGGGATGTTCCTGGAAAGGTAAGCTCAGGATCTCTACCAATAGTTCTGCTGATGAGTGGGTGGACAGAGAGGAAGTATGAGGGCAACAGTTGCTGCAGATGTTTTCAACATATCCTTGATTACCTGCTTCTAATTAACAGATTAAACAGAGAGGAAAAGGCTGGAAGGCAACAGGAAATACTAATTAATTATAAATACTCTAAGGTCAGATTATTTAGCCGTCTCAGCAATGCAGCCTGTTCACAAGGAGAAAGTTTGTGCAGCATTGCCTAGGTTATCGGCCTTAAATATCTCAAAATAGCAGCTGAAGAGTTGCCTGCCCTCTTCTCTAACCTTGCAAGAACACAACTCCTACAGGTAGACGTTGATGACAACCTTCAGTGGAGAGCACTTTGCTGATGGAAAACAGAAACACCCACCCTTTGGGCTTTTAAAGTAGCTACCTCAGGTAACAGGAGCTACAGTACCATGGATTAGTTGATGGCACTGATCAGAATCACAGATTCAGCTGTGGGAGAAATGTGCTATTTGCAGCACCTCATATAGCACCTCCACCATGTGTGGCACCTTGCAGCAGGATCTACTATCAGCCCCTGCCTGATGTCCTCAGCCACAGGCATACTGGTGAGATCAGAATCATAGAATAGCTAGGGTTGGAAAGGACCTGAAGATCGTCGAGTTCCAACCCCCCTGCCAGGGGCAGGGACACCTCCCACTAAACCATGCCACTCAAGGCTCTGTCCAACCTGGCCTTGAACACCACCAGCAATGGAGCATTCACAACTTCCCTGGGAAACCCATTCCAGTGCCTCACCACTCTTACAGTAAAGAATTTCTTCCTCATGTCCAATCTAAACTTCCTCTGTTTAAGCTTGAACCCGTTGCCCCTTGTCCTATCACTACAGTCCTTAATGAAGAGTCCTTCCCCAGCATCCCTATAGGCCCCCTTCAGATACTGGAAGGCTGCTATGAGGTCTCCACGCAGCCTTCTCTTCTCCAGGCTGAACAGCCCCAACTTTCTCAGCCTGTCTTCATATGGGAGGTGCTCCAGACCCCTGATCATCCTCGTGGCCCTCCTCCGGACTTGTTCCAACAGTTCCATGTCCTTTATATGTTGAGGACACCAGAACTGCACACAATACTCCAAGTGAGGTCTCACAAGAGCAGAGGAGAGGCTTACGGAAGGTTTTTGCAAGTGGGAGCAGGCTTTAGCGACTGGGTTCAACCACCACAGATTGGCACCTGGCATTGTATCTTAACATGCGCTGAGCCCATGTGGATGCCCAGTGAGATGACAGGGCTTAACAGTCTCCTTTGCCTTCTGCTCCACATCACCGTATCTGCTGACTCTTCTGGATTTTCTTGTAGTAGAAGAGACTATATACATATATTTGTATATACAAATGCATGCGTGTTACTCTAAGGTGGCAAGTCCTTAGAAAATGGTGGAGACATCATAGCAGAAGATGGAGTCAGGCTGATGTGAAGTTGCAACTTTTGGTGGAAAAAAGCCCAAACCTCAAATTCTGATATATCTGCCTTGCTGGTCTGTGTAAAAGGAAAGGTTGTAGTTAGGGGAATGCAGGGCTATTTGTAAGAAACAAGGTGTAAGCGACTAGTGGACTACCACTGGCCAAGCCAGAGATGTAAATTGACTGGCCCTTCTTTAAGGTATTGTTGCCCAACCACACCACACTGGGGTAAGTGCAGGCACTCTGAAGGACAATCCTTCTCTCCCCTCCTACAGGCTGTCATTTCCCCCTTGCAGTCATACTCTGTACTCCATGAATGATAGCATGGACAGATGGTGGAACAACTGAAGCTCAGCCTGCTCTTGAAACTCAGACAGCAATTTAAAATGCTTTGCCAGCAGACACAGCTATTCCTAGGTTGCTTAAAACTTGAATCCAATGCTCGAGCTCTGTCTGTCTGGTCCATGGCATGATTCATCAGCCTGTGCTGCACATCAGTGTAAAGGTAACCAAGACATTAGTATTGAGCAGGATCATTTCCTCCTCTGGCTATACACATGTGAAAGTCAGCCCTCTCCTTCCTCCACTACCCTGCTGACCTTCAAAATGACCTCAACTTCCAACCTCTTTGCCAGTGGTTTTCTAGACCACTGCTGAGATTTTTAAGTCCTCCTGCCTGTGGGGAGCAGAGCCAGGATGCAAACCTTGTGGGCTTCCCACCTGCTGGAGGCTGGGAATGCGGTTTGCAAGTGCTTCAGCTCAGCTCCTGGGAGAACTGGACTGGCATGGCAATTAGCCACCTTCTTCCTTTTCTCACCGGTGGTGACTTTCTGTGCTTGCAAATACCATTCCCTTCCCACACCTCCTCCTAACTCCTCTCCCTTCCCTGGGGCCAGGGTGCACCTTCCTGCAAGTAAAACAGACATCTCCATCCGTCAGCCCCCTCTGACCTTGCTCCTCTCCCTGGCCTTTTCCCATGCCTGGGACCCATGGTCTGCTTGGAAGGGCGGGTGGCTACACCCAATGTACCCAAATGGGACCTGACCACCCCTGTCACCGCAGAGGTGACCACATGTACTTCCAAGCACAGCATCTCCCTGCCATCAGCGATGCAGTGATGCAAACCAATGTTTTCTCAGGGTTTGTCACTTTGAAGTGCTGCCTGTGTATTGACATACACTTTAAAGAAACTCTTACATTTAAAAGGCCGTCAGAAAGACAGAAGGCCTGGGGAAAACACACTGCCAACACTGGGGTGTCACCTGCAGTTTGGGTCTAAGACAAGTAACAGCTTATGTTTTAGTGCAAACCCGTGGTGTTCAGCCCAAGACTAGTGCAGTGACATTAGCCACCCAAGAGCACGCTGGGCACAGCTGATAGATCCTCTTCACAGCACTACAGTAATTCTGTTTTTAAAAGAAAACTACAAAAGCAGAACTAATTTTTCCCTAATTTTATCCCCTTTCTATAGAGGGAGACAGGAGCTGCCAGAAAGTGAGTTAGCAGGCCCTAGGAGGGTGGTGAAGGTAAAACACCCCATCCTCAATAGTGCAGACCAGGAGTCCCTGTCCATAGTATGGGGGTTGGAACTACATGATGTTTAAGGTCCCTTCCAACCCAAACCATTCCATTCTGTGATTCCTTTCCCCTGTCACTCACCCTGCAGAACTTCACTTCCAAGCCAGAAACTTGTGTCCTCTCCTCCTAAACTGCTGCTTCTCAGGAAAGAGAAGAGCAGTTGCCATCACCTAGATCTGGCCCAGGCTGAGGCATATCGTGCTAAAGTGGTTTGCAAATCTCTGCGGTGTGTATACCTCCCTTGGAGACCTGCTATTCCACAATCCACATCCTGCTAAGACTAATCAAGAATGTCTGGTTTGGGGTAGATACATCAGAAGAACAAAATCCTTGATCACACAGCAAACTATTCTGGGCTATCACGAAAACAAAGACCTACCACATCTGCATCAGAGGCCAGAATTTGGCTTCTTTTTCTAGGAAAGCCACCTGTTTAAGCAGGTTTTCTTTCCTGGAAGCCTCCAGGAAGACTGCAAATGAGCAACCCTCTGCTAAATGTGGAGATGCCACCTTACAGAGGGCAGCCTCCTGCTCACTGATCCCATGGGACCCCTCATGCAGACAATTCTTTGCTTCCTTGGGAAGAAAGGAACTACAGGTTCTTCATGCCCTTTAAAACACACCTGCTGCTCCTTCCTCATCCTTTATAAATGAGGTTTTACACATATACACATATTGTGTTCAGTCAAAGAAAAACCCCTTAAAACTGAAAGTGCTCGTACTCAGCAGAGTGCCTTTTCGCCAAGAAAGTGGTGATTAAAACTGCACATTCATCCCTGGTTTGAGTCAAAGCCCAATAAAGTCAGCGGGATTTTTTCCACTGATTTAAAGGGGCTTAGGATCAGGCATTTTTACTATGGACAAATTACTACATACTGCCAAGTTCTGGGGAACTACTTTGCTTATGTAAGTAAATCAATGAAAGCTGCTCTTACTCATGACAGCTATCACATTTATATATAGGTGATCTTTAAAATAATTTCAAATAGATAAAGGGTGACTTCTAGTCTTAATGGCAATTTTCTCTTTCCTGGTTTCCTATCCTTTAAGCATCACAGTTTGACATACACGCTATGAGATGTTAATGATGGGTAACGAAATGTTCACACATGGCTCCATCGCTGGCAGTGTTCAAGGCCGGGTTGGACAGAGCCTTGGGTGGCATGGTTTAGTGGGAGGTGTCCCTGCCCATGGCAGGGAGGTTGGAACTAGATGATCTTCAGGTCCTTTCCAACCCTAACTATTCTATGATTCTATGACTACACAGGAAGACGTCTGTGCATCCCACCTTGCTCGCAGTTTTTCCCTCCGTAGCGCACGGGACACTCGCAGATGTACGTGTTCCACTTGTTGATGCATGTGCCTCCGTTCTGACACCAGTTGGTTTCACAATAGTTCCTCTGTGCTGCACAGCCTGAAATTCAGGAAAACAGCTATTTTACATCGTTTTAACAAGAAAAAGGCTTTGAATGATTCTATCTGAGTTTTTATGTAAAAAGAAGACTTGACCATTATAGGTTTGGTTTTTAATATCCTCAAAGTCAGTGAAACAAAATATGAATGGCAGAAGTTTACATGAGCTGAGCAAGTGTCAAATTCACAAATACAAATCTATCAGAGGCTATTAAATACAGTCACTGAGCTGTGAATCTCTGGGAACTAAGAGAAAATTTGGGGGAAATATCACTGCATGCTTGTCCTGGTTTTATACTCTTCCCCTGGCATCCACTGCTGGAGACTGGTAAATCAACTGGTGCTGTGACTGAGCACCACTGTTCACAACTTACCATCATCTAACCGAGACACTAACCAGAGAAAGGCCATGAGCAGTGGAATTACACTACTATACCTCATTATTTTAAACATGTTTCCAAATGAGGAACAAAAACATCCACCCTAAAGAAAACATTTTATGGCCTTCTGATGTGCATTTCCCTAAGATAAAACTCACGTTTAACAAATATTAGAGACATAACTGTTAAAAAAGGTCTCTAAGACAAAATAGCTATTTGAAGTGTACGCTACGACTCCCTTCCTAATCCACGATCAATGCAACATACCTAAGTACTGCAATTAAGCTCTTACACAGACCTTCAGCAGAGTGGAAGGAACTTGCCATTCTTGCATGTAAGAACCAGTTTTATGATGATGAGAACATGTTGCACACCAGAACTAATCCTGGTATCCCACTAATCAGGGATCCAAGGACTGGAAACCAAATCAAAACTTCCAACAGGCTGCTTCATAAAGCAGGTTTCAGTTTTGGAGAATTGCATAATCTGATGTATAGAACAAACAATTTATGAAATAGCCTTTAAAAACATATTTTTCATGAACTAATCCCACTAGCTTTCAGAGCAAAGTGACATTTAAAAGCTCGTTAACAAAAAACAAACAAAAATGAGAAGTTCATTTAGGAGTAAATTCCTGGGTAAAACTCTTAACAATGCAGAAAGTCTAAACAAGACTGGTCCTCTTTTGCTGCTTAATCCTCTAAGTGTGTGCTGTACCACAGGCTATTGTGTGTCCCTGGCACAGGCACAGACTGCACCTTGCTCAAACAAACGAATGCCCAGCAGCACCTAGAGCTCCCTCCACATGGCCTGGAGCAAACACTGCACACTCAGTGTTGCTAACAGAGGGACAGTGCCATCCCCCACCCCTCTGGCCCCTTTCTGGGCTTTGTCCACTGCTGCCCCTTTGACATCCTAAGCCCTGTTAGACACACAGCTACCACAGAGAGCTTCCTTGTGATGACTTTTGGGGCAGCAATCACTCATACCTGGCAGAGTGCCATTATTGGCGATGAAACTAGCCATGTCAATTGGCTTGCTGTCAATAGAGAGGTTCCTCATGCAGCCGACAAACTGTCTGTTGTGCACTGGGAAATCTTCCGGCAAGTTTGGGACACCGCCAAGGAGGAGAGGGCCAGTGAGGTCCAAAGATCTGAAAAAACAAATAAATGATCATAATTTCTTGTACAGAGTTTGTTTTGTTTTGTTCTTTATCTTACTGCTTCCATAAGCACATTTGAGCTGTTTAGTCTGCCTGTGTTGCCATGAACTTCCCTCTGCTACATCAGCACTTTCAGAGCTTGCAAAGGACCTTCCAGAAACATCACTAACTTTTAACTTGGGAGCAGTCATCACATACAGAATCCTACGACCTCTCTCTAACAGTGGCCTGTATGAAGGAGAAAATGAAAATTATGGCAAAACGTGCAGCCACAGGACACTTCTTTCTGACTCCAGTCATGCTCCTCAGTACAAGGGTTGAGATGCTGTAGATTTTGATACAATAACCTAATTATCACACAGTGATGACTCTTATAATATCCTCTGAAGATCTCAGTCTTAGTAACATTCAGTGGATGCAGGTTCCACTGAATGACTCCGCACTGCGTGAAAAGTATATCATCTGGTCAGTTTGAATTAGCCCTAATTTTTATGGTGCCCCCTTCTCTCGGGACTTTAGAGCAGCATGTGTACCTCTATTGTCTTTCTGCTATCACCCATTACTTTGTATTCCAACCATGTTGCTTGCTGTCCATCTCCTCTTTAAACTCAAAATTACTGATCTTTTTTGGTCTTTCCTCACAGAAAATCTTTTCTCATACCTAATGATTTTCAATGGCCTTTTCTGTGTCTCATTTATTTCTATCTCCTTTAGAGACAGGACGGTTAACTTACGTACTTAAATGACAGATGTAATAAGCTCTTCAGCGATCACTTTCAGTAGTGAAGTCTAACATTTTATTTGCCCTTCTCTCTACATTTTCATAGTGAGTAGATGCTTTTTGTGGGCTGGCCACACTGAACTCCAGTTTTTTTTGGGTTTTGTACATTTTACAAGTAATTTGGGTGCATGTGTGTATCTACACAAAACTCTCTGCATTCCACCCAGTTTATTGCCAATTGCAGTAGCCTCCAACAAATTCCATTGCCAAACTAAACCTTGTTACTTTTTCTTGTTAAATCATAACTGCTTTTCCAACTCTATTTGCTTAGTGGTTAATTGCATACTGTTGACTCTCCCCTGGAAGAGCAGAATGAGTGAAACAGGCAGTAGAGGGAATCCTTACTTCTTGGAGCCGGTCTGAGTCCCCTGGGCAGCGCAGGTGTAATTTCCAATGAGGCTCCCGAAGCGCACGGCCACTGCTGTATCACAGTCATCCACAGTCACCACCGCCACCTTCTCTCCGGAGGGCCCATGGGGAATTCCTAATCGCCCAATGTTGGGCTTCAAGGAATAATTGGCACATGTCATAAAGTTCTATGTACACATGGGGTTTAGATGCGGGTCAGCCAGCTCAACAACATAGTTCGTCCTACCCTCAAAGGGGACTAAAATAGGATATGTAAACAAAATAGGAAAAGTTAACTTGACCTATGACATTTAGGCAAGAAAAAAACCCAATGGATGACTTCAGAGAGAGTTTACAGTGGGATACACAGCATGTCCAGAAATGGCTTTGGTCTTTTCCACCACTGAACTACTTGGGCCCAAATCACTTCAAAGAGGCATTTTCTTACTTCTGCATAGCAAACTCTAACAAATTCTGCCCATTTTGTAACTCTTCACCTCAAGTGAATGAGTCACTTGATTTTTAACATTGTTTCTGCCCAAACACAGAAAACCATAAAATGATGCAATATCACAAGTTAGACCAAAGGCTTAAGTCAAATTTCTCTGATGGGGATACTCTGTCAGGGCCACCAGAAACTAAGTGCAGGTTCTTATAAAGCTGTACTGAAAGGTTGTCTGATAACTGGGAGGGGACTTAGATGAAGACCTCTTATTTCAACTACAAGATGAAGAGCATTTATAAAGGCCAGCATAGCAGCCTTAGTGAAGAACTAGCCAATTCTGTGAGAAAACTTTTCCATGTTTAGTGTTCGCAAAGCTATAGAACCCTAATCTACCACTGATGCAGGATCTCTGCAGACTTTTATGAGTTCAGGAGAAGCTGAACGAGCCTGAGTGCTGTCATTCCTCTATGAGCAAAGGGAAACCCCACAAGAGTGGAGTCACCGGGATCTGACCAGACACATGCCACAGCTGAAAGCCAAGAGGTATTCTTATGATGTGCTGATCAACAGTAGTTATAACCATATGAAAACAGCAGACAGCTGGATATCACACTGTAGTTGGCTGTATGGACACTTTAAAACATATATTGCTCAACTGTGTACAGAAATCCCTTATTTGTAGAGCAAATGCAGAAGCAGTACAGTGGTAAGTGCCCATTGTTTTTGTTTCGGTTGTACACACATAAATTTCTTAAAATACATAAAGCCATTCTGATCATGCATCAAAATGAAATACAGATTTATTTCTGAGGGTAATTATCCCAATGTATAAAAACATTTTTAAAAGCTGCTTCCTGGTGTCAGTTTCAGTTGGAAAGTATTTTCCATTTCCTCTACCAACAACTAATGAGATCACATACTTTGACAGTGGCACAGTATAAGGTTTTGACCTCTCCTGAGTGATATTAAGTCAGATTTTATTTTTTCCGATACTCCCAGGACTTTGCCACTGCCTAACCTGGAATGACAGGAAGCCTACATATTTGCAGTGCTGAAAATGTTATTGTGTGCCATGATGGCAATGTTTTTAGTGAGCAGCTTTTCAAACTGAATGAAAAACTACACAGAAGATTAACGAAACCACTGGCAGCCCTTCCCTTCCAAAATTAAAATGTTTACATTCTGGGTGCTACTCCTATTCATTTGGAGGAACGACCCGATTAACATTTGTGGTTTTGTGCTTCACTGACATAACCTATTGTTTCTTACGTGGGTGCCTTGACAAAAGCAGGGTATTTATTCTCACAGCAGGGGGGATCTGCCCAATGTTTATCAAGATTGCAACCTGATGAGAGTCAGCAGTTTGCAGCTGCTCCTTCACAGTCAACTGGCTGCAGTGGCACACAGATTTTTCTGTACTTTTATTTAATACAGAAACTGCAAAGTGTTTCTGTAGATGTTGACTGTTCATTGCAGTGCAGATCTCCGGCATCTTTTTGGCTCTGATGACCACACAGAACAATAAGCTGATGAAGAAGAAACAGAATATTCTAGTGAATGAAAAGAGACCGACAGTTCATATTTAGCTCAAACACGCCATGATTTTCTGACCATGTCAAAAGGCTCATTTGACACAAAATGCTTTTCCCAAAATGTAAGAGTATGTTGATGGGAGAGGAAAGAGAGATTTTTCTGGCTGATTTAATGGGCCATGGACTCTTTTTTCTCTTATATATGGCAAGTACTACACTACTCACCGTCTCAGCACCTAGTACAGGGAATACTTTATCAACTGAAATAATGTGAAATAATTAAAAAGACTGGAATAGAGGGAGCCCACGTTAGCAGCTCCTTCAGAGTTGCAACATGAAAACGATTTTATTCATTTAATATTTTGATTAATACTAAATATATTTTGCTGGTGAATCAAAGGATATTTAGAGCATTGTGCACTTGAATAGTTGAGTGCTACAAAGAGAATTAATCACACAGCATGAAACTTGGGGTCTAATGACAAGAATTCCTATTGCAGGTTCAGAGACCATCAGCTATAAATGATGAAAAATAAGAAAAATATAGCTATTAATTGACTACAAAAAAATTATGACCCATGGTGTGATTAAAAGGCAAAAAAGGCAAGACAACAGTGGTTTGTTACGAAGATGGGTATGAGAGAAATTTCATGACACTGAACAGGATAGAATATTGTTGACCATTTTGAGTTCATTTATTAAAAATAACTTTTATCTAGAGAATATGCAGCCAGAGCAATGGAAAGCTTACCTTCTCAAACAGACAAAATGGACTTGGCTTGTTTAGCCTAGCAAAGCAAAGGCTGGGCAAGGGTTTTGGAAAAGAGAAGACGCTATTACTGCAATGGACACAGTACAGAACAAATGGGTATAAGATGCCCATGAGTCAAGTAATCTGGAAGGCATCAGGTGATGCTCAGTCATAGGAAGGATCATCTTTGGGAAAACAGCAAGGGCAAAAACTATAAAAAAGAGCTCAATTTGTTTGTGAAATACACACAAAAGTGAATTGCCAATACTAAATGGTAGCATACACATTCACGTTTCAGGCACGATCTTTGCCTTGATGGAATCCTACTGGAGCAAGACTGATCCCTAACAGTAGGAACAGCTAACACTAACCAGCATTAATTCACACTATTATTTTCTGGAAATACGTTCAAGGAGTTAAAAGCCAGACTTTCATCTGGGTACTCAGGAGTCTTTTCTGCCTGTCAGACTCATCTCCTGAAACCCCATGCTACCCGTAAGGCAAGTTTCATTAACTGTGCCAATTCTGCACCCATGAGTAAATGTGCAATGTGGTGTACAGGAATTTACCAGCATGACCCCCATTAATGGTAATACAAGTCATGTAACTAAGGTCCTGCTCATGGGGCTGAAAATTTACCTTGTGCTGCCTAACCCTAAAGGCTCCTTTTTGCTTAGTGCTTGCCCAGAAAGAGGTTGGGATTCAAACTTCAAAGACCGCATGATGTAAAAGTAAGTGGCAAGAACGGGTACCAAGCAGTGCCAGAGAGAGAACTGGGTCTCTCTTAAACAAAAACTTGGAAAACTGGATTTATCCTGGACTCAAAAAGGAAAAAAAAGAAAGCAGTCCTGAGTGTTGCAGCCTATTATCACCATTACACAGTGACCTTCAAACCTCCTGTGAACCCCATATGAAGTGTGTTGTGTCTGTTGTATTGACCATTGTGTTTTCTCATTATAATCACATACAGAGTCACTTGGAGAAGAAGCAGCCCTGACTCAGGATCCACATGTGAGAGCAGAAGCCACCTACCTTTCTTTCTATCTACCTGCAAAGTAAGATGAACCACATTTATGTTCCTCAAATAATGGCAATTAGTACCTAACATTGTACATAATGTCATGAAACAACTTTGCCTCACTGTGCTTTCCTGAAGGAAATTAGTGGTTCTGATCTATGGATGGCCAATCTCAAATCTTGTGTCTAACCCATGACATTCAACCCTCTCCAGAGTCACGGGCAGATTGCATGAATGACAGCTTCCCTTTCTGACCACAGCAGAATAAACAGCAAGGCTCATCTACTGTCCTCAGTGGTGACCTGGAGGAGTGACCTTCTCAAGCTGCAAAGGTGCATGCAACTCCCTCTGGCCACCTGCAGCGACTTTCTCAGGCTGCAGTGAGAGAACAGCACCACGAAGGTATTTTACTAGTGATGCCAAATCTGATTTCTGTGAAAATCAAGTACGGAGCAATGAACTGTTTGGACTTCTCCCCACAGCTTCAGCAGAAACACATGTAGATTCTCCCAGGTGCACGTAAAACCCTGAGAAGCTTAATCTGCGAACTTGTGTTTTATAAATGGAGACCAGATAGAGGAGAAAAGGTCATCAAAACACATCTGTTTGTAGTTTGCAAATCTACTGCACAAATCTACTCCCATTCCACTTAAAACATCACACATGGATATTCCTCTGTATCTCAGTTTCATTGGGATCCTCTATTATTTGAAAGTCAATATTTAAACTGCGGGAGCCCACACAGTTACTTATTAAAGACACAGATGGTCTAACGATGCAGAGTGAATAGAAAAGGCAAACAGATTAACAGACAATAGAAGCCTTGTCTTAAATACTTAGCCATTGTATTTTCACATTAAAAATACCATTTTTTTGAAAAGTCAGGATGCAGAATTGTTGGAAAGGTTTAAGCAAATAGTCCAGTCTTTGTAGCCTTATTCTGAACTAAACCAGACTAGATACTGTACATGTAATAGAAATACTACAAAGTGCAAATGTTTGTTTAGTCAATCAGCAGCAGCAGTGACACTCAGATTCCTAGATCCCGCCCTTTTATTAGTTAATCTGCAAGATAACAGTGCTTTTCCAAAGGTCCCACAAACATCTCATCTACCAGAAACACCTTTTTCCACCTTCCATTCTTAGATAAACAATTGCCACTTGACTTTTCCCACAGATGGAAAGAGGGAAAGAGGTTTTGGCTGGCCATGGGGGTGTTCCAACATCACGGATATTCCCTGAACTCAAACTGAAAGCTGTGCCCTCCATCCCAAACCTTGGCTGTGAGGATTTCCGCTGCTTTAGCCATGCCATTGAGCCTTTTGAAGGAGCTTGAGGAGACGATTCAGCAGTAGACTGTAAGTATGGCCAAGACTTTGAGAACACAAACTGGGAACCCTTGCAGATGAGACATAACCCACCTCATTATTCTCAGCATGAGGAGACCTGTTTTCTTGGGGGACAGATATAATGTTGTATATCATAAATACTGCATTTGCTCAGCTCACTGTACTCATTAAAAAATATATCTATTTTTAGGAAGTTGGTCTTTGAGCAAAATGCTTTGTGCGGCACAGCTTTAATATGCAGAGCTTGACTTGTCTTTTTAATAAGTGCAAAAGTGTAAAAAGAAAAGCCATCCTGAAGTCAGTGCCAGCCTTTCAGGGCTTCCAAGAGTCTGCTTACCAGACAATAAGTTACCCTTCTGTTTTTGTTAATCAGTAGCTAATGATTTATTGACTGTTTGGAGTAAAGGTTAAAAAGAGTCTGTTTCCTAGTTATTTTTAATACAGAACCCCCTCTCCTCTGCATTGTTAGTGTACTGGTTCAGACCCCAACACCACCCAAAGTTATGAGTGGAAAACCCTCATGCTCATACCCTTTGGGGCTCTTTGCTTTCTAACACTTCCATCTACAGTAATAATGGGAAGAAATGGAGCAACTGGCATCAAGTCCCACTGGAGGCTGCTGCTGGGGCTCCGGCTGGGTCCCCCCTTATGGGATCCCTGGTGCTCATTAGGCAGCCTGCCAGGCGCCCGGCTCCTTCGTTAAGCCGACGGCCTCTGCTCTGCTATCTGCCGTGGGGAAGGGAGAACCCCCCTCCTGTTCCCAGGCGATGCTGTGCTGCTTCAGTGGTCAAAAAGCTCATTAAGGGCCCGCGGCTGCGGCAGTCTCCCTGGGCAAGCTGCTGGAGCCCAGACCCCCGCAAGGGAGTAAATAAATAAACAGGAAAAAGCCCAAACCAGGGAAAGCGCCACACTTGTAATCCCAGGGACAGACGAGGAAATGCCAGAGCAGCTTAGTGCCATGGCTTGCAGACCATTCTGATCCATCGGGAAACTCCAAATTAAGGCAGATTAGAGAAACTGTTAATGTTAATCTGTGCTTTTTAAAGTTTCCCCCTACAGCTTTTCCAGAGCACCTTTAAAATGAAGCGGCGTGAATCCTCTACACATCCTGAGTAGTCACCAGGGAAAGGCAGGACAAATCATTTCACATGAACCCCTTACTCCTTTGATGTATGTTTCCCCTTTATTTCCTGAATATTTTAATGGCATTTCTTTACACAAACTTGGCTCGAGTGTGCAGAGAAACATGAGAGCTTGTGACAGTGAAAAGGAAAACCAAAGGGCTTCCCATCGGTGAGTCAAAAATGCAAATCCTGAAAAGCCACCAGACCAGTTCCTTTTCCTAGACAAACTCCCTGAAACATGGATTGTCAGGAGCGAAGCTGGGCTACAAAGTCAAGCAAGTTTTACTAGCCTGATCTGTTATCTCCTTCATGGGCACATCCAGAGGCTAAACTTTGATATTCAAAGCAGGAGGCTTAAGGCACAGCTACGAGACCTGGCACACGCGAACATATGGCCTGAATTGCTGCTGCTCTTTCAGCAACAGGGCAGAGAGAGGAGCAGCCCTCCTGTCCTACCACGGGGACAAGGTAAGGCTGTTACACATACACGGCATCCAGACTTGCTCCTTCCCTCCACAGAGTATGGCCAGTACCTTCACAAATATCTTCCAGCTCCTGCAAAGGGTATATTCTTGGATTTGACTAATTCTGTCAAAGGCTGTGTAGCGCTGATGGGAAGAACGAGTTTTCCCTGCCTGCAAATGGAAATTTTATCCTCAAATTTGTATTCCCAGGTGCTTCTCAGCTCTTTGATGCTGAATCAGTGACTCAGCAAGAAGGACCTGTTCTGGCTGTCAAGAGACCATGCCCACTCCCCAAGACAACACCCGACTTTCTGCATGGGAGACTCCACTCACGGCGCTCTGTTGCTGCAGCCCCCCTCTTCCATGCTGTGCAGCACACTCCTCCCCTTTGATAAGTTCCTGTGGCCGTTGCACCTTCCCCCTATTCTCTGAAACCTTTTTCTCTGTTTTGCTGCCTCCCTGCCTTTCAACAACAAGGATGTTCTTCCAGCATCTCTGGAGACTGGGAAAGGAAAGCACATGAGGGATGCTGGAAGAGCATGATCTCCTCTCCTAGTTCATCCAACCCTTCTCCCTTTGCCAGTTGTCCATATCTACCTGCCAAAGAGCCACTCTCAAATATTTTCGGCTTTATATACATTTTGTAAGCTTGTAATCCAGGATGCAAATGTCATTGCCATCAGACTCCAAGGAATACCTAGAAATAACACAATGTGACACTTACTCACAGCAACTAACTCCTTCTCCTTGAACTCATCCCTGATGACACCTTGCCAAGCAAACTGCTGCTCAGTGTGGCTGATTGGACATGGCTATGTCTATAAAATCCAAGAATCCCACAATGGATCTTTGCGAGGGTCTCACAGACCCCTTTGTGGCCAGGTAACTGCGAAGTGCGGCTTCCCCTCACTACACAGACAGATGCAAAATACCTGAAGAGTTACTGCAAATCAGGCAGCTACTGTAGATTTACTGACTGATTAAATGGAGATAACAACACACTTCAAAGAACTCCCACCAAATTCCTGAGGTGCCATTTCAATGACTCTGCTGGCTTTGCACCAGGCTGGGCTGCACAGCACAGCCTTCAAGTATGGTCCTCAGGCCTTGTGGTGAGCCAAGGGCTGTTCAGACTCAGCCAGCTCTCATGGAGGTCCCTTGCATCTCCTTGGCCTTGAGGAGGAGCTGAAAATCACCGTTCTGGAGAGTAAACCTCTGAGGAGTTTCGTGGTGCGATGGTATTAGATGGTATTAGATGGCTTGAGTGAACCCAGCTCATGTGTGGGGTGGGCAGTCCTGTAACTGGGCACACAAATCAAGCCTTTTAAAACCTGGGAGGAGTGAGAGGAGTAAACGCTGAGCAGTGTTGCTGAGGATGAGGCTTCCAGAAGAGCAGGGGCTTGGGCTGGCTTTGCAAGACATGGTCCTTGCTGCCACTTGGAGAGCAAAAAACTTGTGGATGGTTTCTGAAAGGTTACTGTTTGCATTTGGTTATAAAATCACTGCCACAACAAGGAACGTTTCCAGGTGGTGTTTGCAAACTGTGAGAACACCACTTCCAAAAGCAGGTTGCGGGGTAGAAAGACCCAGACACTGGGCATGAGCTTGCCTTCTTCATCTCCAGCCACCGGAGAGATTTCTCAAAGCTATCACGGAGAGCTGAGGAGCAGGTCACACTTCGCATCTCAATGACCTCCAAATAACTTTCACTGCTTTGCACTTTCATTTCCCGAGACACAGATATAGAGGCGAGTTATTTGTTATTTCGTGTCAAGACAATGGAATGTCGCTCTGCTGCCAAATCCTGACTTCCTTTCCCAGATATCAATCACTTCGCACTTACCCTCTACCAGAAAGAAACCCCGCAAAATCAACAAAAACAATGACTACTAATGCAGGATGAATAAGTATCAACGTAATTACAGGGAGGGGCTTTTAAAGTCCAGGCTCACGTGCTCTGCAACGGCAGATCAGCTTCCCCCCACCCCGAACACCTGCAAAGGCTCTGCAACCACATTTGAGAGGACCAAGAGAAAGTAAATATTAGCCAGGCAGCCCTTCAGTGCTTCTCGGGAGATGTTAGGAATGTAAATGGTTGCCACAGGCCAGACAAAAGTCCCGCTCAGGGAGTGGTAGGTGCTGTGGAAGAGCCTAAAAGCAGGGCAAATGTGCAGCAAAACTTCGCTTGCCCTCCTGGGTCTCGGCTTCCCACCTGTAATACTGCAGGCTGGAGCTCGGGATGGGTTTTCACATGATCATGTCATATTTTATGGATGGAAGTGACTCCTCATCTCATCAGCCTTTTGCCTTATACAGCCACAGAACATCACCCAGTGAGTCCTGCTTCAATAGCAATGCTTGCACCCAAGCTGAGTTTTTCCTTTAGAAAAGGCTTGATTTAATGATTTCAAAGGACAGAGAGACCATCAGAAGATTGTCCATGGCAGGAGGGTCGGAACCAGATGATCTTTAAAGTCCCTTCCAACCCAAACCATTCTGTGATTCTAGGATTTCTAATCAGAACCTGTCAAGCTTCATTTTTTAGGTACCAAGTCTGTGGTCTTACCTAGACTTGGAATTTCCTTGATGCTCCTCTAGATCTCTATGAAAAAATGAGTTTGGCCTCAGCAAGAACAGGAGGTTCTGAATCTTCAGCCAGAATGCCAGGAAATGACTCATAAACCAAACTATTTTTGCAGAGATTACCTTTTCTCGTGGCATTTTAAAAACTGAGATCTGACCATGTAGGAAATGACATGTTTTACATCCAGACACGAGGAACATGTTTTATGTGTTTGACTAGAACAACAGTTTGAACTTTGAATGTACAGGGTTGGCATGCATTCAGCAATGGAAAGCCTAATTTCTTTCCCTTCCTTTAGCTGCTTGTAATTTTAACTGATGGGTTTTTTTAAATGGCCATGCCCACTTGCCCCAAAAATACACAGTTCAGATTAATACAAATTCACAGCTACAAATTCCTCATACAGTCATACTGTACATGTGCCTCCAGCACTGCCTACTGCATGCTTCACAAGCCTGCCCACCAGAAAGCACTATACGCTGCTGATACACTAACTCTTGTTCTTGTAATAAAGTTGTGAAAGAACCATCATAGCCAGCATCTGGCTAACAATACTGGTAATCCTTCATTTAAGTAAAAACTCCTTGATGTCTTGAGTTGCAAAGTAAATGAAACATGCACATCCCTCTAGATGCTTGTTACAAACACTGGTTGTACTAGCACAGAAAGTGAAAAACTGCTTTTATTCCTCATCTAACTGAAGACACCCCAGCAGCTTGCTCTGTGAAGAAGAGGCCCTGCACTTACACAGGTAACCACAGATTAAGTCCTTCTCAAAACTAAAGGAATGAATTGATTGCAGTTATGCTCCCTGTATTTTTGGTGTCCTGCAAGCTTTCCTGTGCTTAAACTATGGCCTAACTTTTGATCCCATGAAAATGCCATAGAAGGAAAGGCATCCAGCACGAATCGATGATCTGGTGAAGTATAACACCAGTGCTCTGCTGGAAGTTAGCACTGTCCGCTGCCTCCTCCTTGCTGTGCCACCACTGATCTCTGCAATCCTGCTGTATGCTCACAATGAAACGAGTGATAAGGAAAAGATAAAATTACAAATATGATTAAATCTTAAGTAAGAATATGCTAGTTTTTTAAAGAGGAAGCATTATATTTTAACATGTGCTCTTCCTTGCACACTTGTGAGGGCTTTTAAATGCTGTACAGGCATTTCTTAGCAATATTACGCATTTAGGTTTGGGAATGCAAACTCACAGAATTATACTTCCTGGAAAAATACACTCAGAGAAGTAGGTTGTTCCTAACTGAATGACATATTCAGTATTTACAGTACCTTGCCCCCCAAATATTTGCTTAACAGTACAATTAATGTTCTGCATTTTTCTGTACCAGACGATGCTGAGCCATACTAGAGCAGGCCGGTGTTGATCACGGATGCTGTAATCACAGCAAGTCAATCTGAGCCAGCAAAATCCAAACTGTGGCGGGGCCCACATTTGATCAACAGTGGCATTATCATAATCTTCAATAACTGCATTGTTTATGTAGAAAATCTCCCTCAATTCCTTAACAAATTAGTCTGGAAGCCACCGGGAGGATTAACTTCTGAAATTCTCCCTCAGATCACAATTACATCTGCTCAGATGTCACCAGTGATAGACATTTGCATAAGTCATACCCAGCCTTTATTACTTACTGCATCTTCAGTGATGTGACTTCATTTGGGGTCTGTCTTTTCCAACTGAGTTACAAAGCACACCACTCAGCAGGGGGAACCATGCCCTGGGGTGAGAGGTGCTCCCAAGCACACGGGTTTAATTGCCCACCACTGTTCCTGACCATTGAGATTCAGAAGTAAATGATAATGCATGGTGTCCTGGGTACTTTCAGGGCAAAGTCTTTCACCTCGGGTCCAATGACAAGAAGTTATGCCTAGCTGGTGCAGCTATGTGGCTCTTCTCCAAGGAGCTGGCAATCACTATTCAGCCGCAGGCCTGCCTCATAACTCACCCACAGCACTGGCAGCCTCTCTGGCAGGCTCGGCAAGGAGACACAGAACTGAGCAAATAAGGCTCTGTGCTGGAAGGGTAGCCCCTGCCCAAGGGGCAGTGCGGTAGTGGGGTGGCCCAGGGAAGCCCATGTTGAGCTGCTGCGTGATGCTCATGTTTGCCTGGTGGTCATGGGGAGGCACCGCGAACCCAGCACTGAAAACAAGAATTAGCTCCCTTCACGGGAGAGAAAGCAGTAACCAGTGTCATCTGTGTCTTTTGGCACAGTTGTCAAGGTCTGACTTTCCCTTAAATGTTGATATCTGCCTTTCTCCCCAGTCCCCCAAGGGAAAGTGGTGAAATCAATTATTGGTCCCAAATAAAGAATATATTTCCATAACAGATGAATCTGCCATCATCAAAGAGGGTTTGTGTTTTCAGAAGGAAACCAGATAACCTATCTGCTAGCTCCACAGGCACCTGGTGCAGGGGCGTGTCTGCCATAGCCAGCATGGCTCTTACGGTCTCTGCAGCAGACCATCAGAGATTGCTGTATTTCATCCCACCCTATTCAAAATAAAGTGCTACATTAACCTCTCCAAAACAGACCAGCACCGCTCTCACTGTCTGTGAGTGCCCGTGACACTTGTGCTTAGGAAGGGGTTTGGATTAAAGGGCAGGTCCTGCCTGCCCATAGAAGGGGAATGTAAATGGCCACCAAGCTTCCAGGCGCCCATGAGCGCACCAGCATGCAGCCCTATAGATCTTGACTTTTGGGGTACAGCTGTGTCACTCCCCAGGGACTGGTGGCTAGATGAAATCTGGTCCCAGTGGCTCTTGGGTGGGACAACTGGAGTGGACCTGGGTTTTTGAAAGGGCAGTTTTGCATATGCATCCTCAAGTCCTTCAGCACTGCTCTGCCCCTGGCCATTGCTAGGCAGCTGCACGACACAGGATCCCAGAATCAAAACAGAGGCTCTAGTTAAACAAAGACAGTGATGAATGTTAGAGATTTGCTATAAAGATAATCCTAAAGAGAATTCCACTAATGAGTGGCAGGCATAACGAATGTAAGAGTATGAGTAAATGCAGGGGTTGTATAAGACTGAGCCCAAGAGCTTATTCTTGCCATGCGGTCAGCTGAAGCAGGTGCTCTGTACAAGCAAGGGATGCTCCAGCAAGACGCATCATGCATCTAAGTGAATGTGTGCCATCCTTGCTGCAGTGTGCAACAGCCCCCTCTAGATCTGCTGGTGGGCCCTGGAGAATACTGCGCACTCCCCATCCCCACCAACTCTGCAGCTGCCCAACGAGACTGATGCTTATTTCTTGCTTAGTGGCATGGTTTAACCCCGGCAAGCAGCTAAGCCCCACAAAGCCAGTCACTCCCCTCAAAGTGGGATGGGGATGAGAACTGGAAGGGTGAATGTGAGAAAACTCATGGGTTGAGATTAAGACAGTTTAATAAGTAAAGCAAAACCAGGAGTGCATTCCCCACTTCTCACCACAGGCAGGTGTTCAGCCATCTCCAGGACAGCAGGGCTCCATCACACATAATGGTTACTTGGGAAGACAAACTCTGTAACTCCAAACGTTCCCCTCTTCCTCCTTCCCCACATCTACTTCCCATCATCAATGGCTGGTCTCTGGAGCACTACTAGTGATTCACAGGATGGAGCAGGCTCCAAACAGTAAGTTCTGCTGGTGCCACAGCACAGCTGTATGGCCATGGTTAATAACCCTTCAGGATCATCTTTGGCAGAGGAGCCCATGGGCGAGGGAGAAAGCTGCCTTCCCATTCACTTGCCTGCCAGCTGAGCAAGCACAAGGGGAGAGCTGCAGCACGCACCCAAGGTACAGAACATCAATTACAGCTCAGGACTTGGCGCTGAAACAGAGGGTGTTTCGGCACCTGGAAACAGCTTCCAGCTGGTGGATGAGGGATAGATCCTCCCTGGGAAGGAAAGGTACTGGCAAAATCTAGTGCACGAGTGGGCTGAGAACTAAATCTCTACAGCATTAGCTCAGTCTTTGGTGATGCTCAAGCTCCAGCTTGCCCAGATGAAGGCCAGTTAACTCACGAGAAACCATCATCTACTACAGGCAGGAGACTTTTGAAAGCATATATGAGTCTGATTCAGAGCAATGCACCTCCTGTGCTTTGAATTCACAACACACCAAGTATCAGCCCTAACAGCCCCTCATTTCTTTTAAGTTTATCTCTAACTGAAGAATTTGCCTGTCTTCCCGGCAGCTGTCTTCAGGCTAAACACACGCCTGGGCTTTGGCGGGTGGGAAGTGCACAGGGATGGAAAGCAGCAGGTCCCTGCTAAATGTAAATGCTGCGAAAGGGTGGGCTACCTCTCGGAGAGTCAAGCATCAACAACCACAGCACTCTTCAGACCAAAGACATGCAAGGAAGGAGTGAGTGAGCAGCAGGTTATTACCAATTACCACATATGAGAAGAAAACTTATCCCAGTTATGGAAAAAGAGTAATGTTTGTCCTGACTCTCATCCTAGAAGCCTGCAGGCTCAAGGGACCAGTACAGAGGAGACACCCTCCAAGGCACCCATCATTTTACACCTCCTGAGCATGGAAGAGGATCCCAAGTCTACCCAGTGCTTGGTCTTACAGCCCTTACTCTTGTGACTCATTCTGTGAGTCATTCAGGGATTTGTTCATCCCATCCTCCAGAACTACTGTGCTCCACATCAGACACTCTCTGAGAGCATGTTTCTCTCTGCTATTCTCCGGTTTTCTGTCATTTAGGTAAAGATAACCTGGGCCTCCTTAAACAGACCCAGAAGGAGCTTCTGCCTACAGAACAGTAACATCCTTAAGCAACTTTGATGTCATATATGTATAAGTAACACATAAGATATACAGTATATAAATATATATGTACATGCCCTCTATAATTAAAAGAACATGTCCATACTCAAAACATTTTTATCTCGTGCCAAATGATGAATTCTAGCCTGAGGTAATGAGTCAGGTAAAACATTAACATAAATTTGACAGGGTATCTCTAATTCTGAACAAAACTGCATTTCTATCATCAGAAGTCTGAGAGTGGCTTGAAGTTTTAACTTAATTAAAAACACCACCCACTACCAGAATCCCCTGTCCTGAGCACTGCCTACAATCATATATGATCATGTGTGTGTAACGAATGCTAGATATTCCATGTGATATCACTGCTACTGAGCATCATTACCATCAAATATCCTGGTGGTTTTGCTCATATTCCAAATCAGTATAAGCATGGCTAAACCTCCTGCCTACTACTCATACCAGCAGGCTAAGGAGAGCCAAAGGGTAATGACCAAACTCCATCAGGGACTGACTAAACTGTCATCATGTGAAAAGGAAGCTGTCATGGTTTAAGCCTCTCAGCCACGCAGTTTGCTCACTCACTCTCCCCTCTTTCTCCCCCCTGCTGCCGGAGGGATGGGAAGGAGAATCAAAAGAATGCAACTCCCACAGGTTGAGATAAGAACAGTTCATTAACTAAGGTATAACACAAAACACTACTGCTACCACCAATAATAATAATTACAAGAGAAATACAAGGGAAGAGAACACAACTGCTCACCACCTGATACCAAGCCCGACCCTTCCGGGTCTCTGCCCTCCGTTTTTTCATCCTGGGCATGATGTGCTGTGGTATGGAATACCTCTTTGGTCAGTTTGGGTCAGGTGTCCTGTCTCTGCTTCCTCCTGGCTTCCCCTCCTCCCTGGCAGAGCATGGGACTCAGAAAGTCCTTGGCCAGACCAAAGCATTACCAAGCAGTAACTAAACACATTGGTGTTATCAGTGCAGTTCCCAGGCTGAAAGTCGAAAACACAGTGCTGCACCAGCTACAAAGAAGGAGAAAAATGACTGCTACTGCTGAACCCAGGACAGAAGCACATTATCAAGGCAAAGAGGGCAGCTCCCACCGCTGCTGCCGTTTACACCAGCTATCCTGTGAACAAACAGCAAGTTGTTTCTGCTGTTTTCTACCAGTTTTGTTTGTCAGGCTGAAATCTCCCACCTTCTCACGCCCTTCCCTCCAAAATAATATAAAAAAATTCCATTTCTTGTGAATTTCTTATGTATTTGCTATACACCCCTTCAGAAAGCAGGTCACATGCAGGTCACCTTTAATTTAATACCTCCCATTGATTTTAATGGCTGCAAGATCAGGATCCCAGAAGGTACTGTGTTTGAGCTAACAGAGCCAGCAAGCAGCTTTCCTCCCTGCCTTACCCCCTCATCAGCAAACATCTGTAATGGCAAGTAACACTGCTAAAAGGTAAACTGATACCTTGCCACTGGGTAGCTGACAAGACTTTTACTATCTAACTGAAACTAGAGAATGGTTATAAAACACCTCCAGTTCACTTCTGCTCTCTTACAGCTACAAATTCCTTCCCCTTAGTGTTTTCCCTTCCAGAAATTCAATACAGAGCCAACACTTCCTTAGCACAACATCCATGCGCTTCCCTTAGGCACTTCCACTAAAATCAAGTGTGTCAGCTGTTACCCGGAGAGGAAGCATCCATTTCCATCACTGCATGGTAAATGAAATGACGTTGCTTCCTTTTCTCCTCTGACAATCTGTTTCATTACTACAATGTTTTCAGTGCCTGAACATACCAGGATTTGAAAGAAAGCATCAAATACTTGAGCTGGTAGAGGTTTGTTTGATGCTTCTCTGCAAACATGGTGGCACAAAGCTGGCTCTGGACTCATCTATTTCCAGTGAAGCTCCGCTGTTTGTCTCTCAGAGGCAGGGGACCATCACAATCGTAAAACAACACAGTGTTTTTCATTAACACGAAAGATGAGTACTACCAAGTACCTTGCTTCTGAGCTGAGTAGGGAAAATGATTTACAGAAATCACTTCTACACTGCTTATTTCCTCATTACCAAACTGACTTTTCACAGGGTGGCAGCATCACCAGGATGCCCCATTAAGGAAATAACTGCTGCAGAAGTTTCCCACCACAGTTGCCCCTGCATTCAAGTCACCCATTCCTGGAGTCCAAATTCCAGTGATGCTCAGCCAAACGTCATCCACAGAGCTGCATGTGCCAAAAACCACTCAACCTTTGCTCATATCCTACCATGATCAACTCAGATTGCAGGAACAGCTTTCAGAGCTGTGAAAACTCATCTACAAGAATTTGCTTTGGACTGAAGTGATTTAGATTATGTATCAAAGCCTGTTAGTCATTCTCCGCAAAAACAAAAGATCAAAAATTGACCTCAGCTGGGATGAAATCTAATACTCTATATGTGAATTACTGTATTATCTGAAAGCCCAAAGAAGACTGAACCCTTTTTTTTCTTGCTAGATGCTGTACAAATGTGGAAGGAAGGAAATAAACTGGACAGTTCCTAGCATAGTTTTTAAAAAGATGCATTAAAGGAGCTTAAAAAAAGGCACTGGGAAAGAAGGACGAACCTAAGAGAGCACCTAACACCAAACACTTGCGAGCACAACAGGAAACTTTTAAATTGCTGTTTATTTCAACCTGCACCACAACATCTCTCACAATTCCAAGGCAGGAGGAAAAGGTCCTGCCTGAAGAAGCCTGTCACTGCCCAAGAACACAGTGTTGGGTAGGGAAGAGGACAGGCACAGCTGTAATGACCCAGTAGCAGGATGAGCAGCGTGGCAGCACTCAGCTGTAGGAGACCGAATATGGGAAGTTCAAAATGTCTGTAGGGGTTTTGCTGTTCAAAAAAAGCATGGAAGTGGCACAGGGGGGGACTGGTGAATGGGTAAGCAAAAGTGATTATTTATTAAATAAAGAAAACCTGCTGGCGGAGCAAAAGGCAGTTGGAGGCAGATGAAACTCAACACGAGTGAGGGATAACAAAGAACAGGTATAAATACCTCTTCAAGGGCTTTTTAATGTGAGACAGACAAACGAATAGAATGGATCTCTACAGGTATCTGGGACAATGGGTTATGCATTTCTCAAGGACAGCATCAGGAAGAGATGTCTAAAAGGGAGCAAAGACCAGAAGCTCCCCAAGCAAACAGCAGAATTGAAGAAGGGGCAAGAAGCCCCAAGGGGATGCTGGTGGAGGTAGCCCCTGTGGCCCTGCTGCCAGGAATAGGGTGCTGAGCCAAAATGCCAGAGCAAGCCAGAGGGAGAGACAAGGGAGTGCAGAGGGGGCTGGAGGTGGGGATCAAACATGAGCTGGAGGCAGCAAGGAGGGAGGCGACTCAGGAGAGGCTTTGCCTGCTCAGGAAGGCTGTGCAGCATCTGAGCAGAGCAAAGGGGCTGAGTGGTGATGGGATGAGAACCTGACACTGTGGTAGGATTTTGGAAAGAGCAGAAGGATGCGGTGCCTGCAGAATAATATGAGTGTGTAATTTAAGCAAACTCATGAGTTTTGGGTCCTCTGTTATTCAAACATGTCTTAGCTGCATCAAGTTTAGACACAGCATCCCATTTATCTTGGCACAACTCAAATCCCTAAATTATCTCTGTCTTTTCAACCTCCTCACAGGAACTTCACTTCCAGCTTTGTTAAAACATGAAGTAGCCAAGGAGCTGCTTTACAAACAAATACCAGAAGGCTTATCCCTGCTGCAGGGTGTGGTGGGCAGCCCATGGGCAGGCCTGCAGAGCTGCCTCCGGCTGCTGCTGCTCCGCATTACCCGCTCAGTCCTTTGCTATCGAAGAGCTGGTGCAACACAGGAAGTTCACAGACATGATGCAAAGGTCTGAGAGCACGCGAAATATATGTAGGTTGGCATATTGTACTGATGCCTTTTAATCAATATTGTGAGCTGCCCAAATTTAACCATTCTTCAATAAACACTGCTAAGGGGAAGGTGATGACTTTGATCTCTAACACAGACAGCGAAGGGCACAGCGCTGCTCTCCACAGTGACCCTGCTTTTCATCACTTTTATGTCATGTGAGTGGCAAATGCAGTGAAGTCACTGGTGTCTCCTAGCATGGGCCCTCTGCTTTCCCTCTCTGTCCTGAGTTCCTTCCCATGGCTCATTCACCTTCACAAAACTGGGGCAGAAGAAGAAAATGATGACAGGGTGCCTGTGTTAACAACAGGAAAACACCATTTGCTAACATGGCACACCTACCAGTCTGCTTCAACAGAAGCAAGCCCTGGAGCTGAGGCAGGGGTTTAATTTTAGCATCCGTGACAGATCTCTCTGCCTTGTAAAGAATGTCCTGGGGCTGCCTGGGACCCCTTATCTGGCCAGCAGCGCTTCAGCAAGCTGCTTCAGTGGCTGTCCCTGCAGCTGTGCCCTCCACTCCTCATCCACCAAGGAGCTTGAAAGCTGGAACATCCCTCCACTGCATCAGCAAGTGTCAGTTACCCCACTAAAGTGATTCACTGAGAAATCTCCAGACTATGGAAACATGGCATGTTGCAGTTTGTAAGGAAGAGCCTCAAAGTGCCCACAGATGCATGCATGGTGACACACTAAGTTTTGCTTCTATTTCTCTGATAGTAGAAAGTATATAAAGTATGAAACAGAAATTTAAACATTTATTTTTTTAATATAAAATAACTAATAAGAAAGGTTTTTATTTCCTCTATAAAATACCCTCAACTAGGAGACCCTGTCAAGGAGTCCAAAGGAAACTTTAATCCTCCCATTCAAACTGCCACACAAACTGTGATGAAAGGATGCAGCACTGGGACATAAAGAACTTGCTGACCATATTAATCCTTCATCTTCCATTCAGCTTCCTACACCAGTATCCTGTTTCCTTTTTAACAGCCAACAATGCTCCTCTATTTCCGTACGTGATCCACCATAATGCTATCATGTCAGACTTAAAAGCAACATTTCGCAGTAACTAACTAGATTTTCTGATTTTTGTTATAGGTTACAGAAAGGCTCTGACATCTATCATCTGCAAACAGTGACACCGTACACCCCACCACCATGCGTTTTGGTTCATCACAAAATGGATGGTTCACAGAAAGCCTCTGCCTTTGGTTCAAAGTGAACCTGCTCTTGATACCTACCAAGGGTGCAGCTGTGGAATGGGGACCACTGGGCACACCTCTGAGTGCCATGTGCTGAGTGCAACAGCGTTTTTTGCAGTTCTTCTGCATATCTTTTTATATAGCAGACAAAAAATTGATTTAGTAAGATAGCTTTTGATCTCTGAAAGTGTCAGCCACGTAATAGCCAAACGAGAGAAGCTTGTGTGAGCTAAACTTGTCATTTTACAGAAGACAACAGTTATAGGGAAGAATTTTGCTTTGCATCAGAAAATTCTATACCAGCGGCTTGCAGTTACTACACTAAAGTCTCCTGCTCTGCACAATTCTTTAAAAGGATCCAAATCAGTGAATCCATTGGCTTAGATACACTGATCCTTTGAGGGTTTAAAGACCTGAAAACTAAAATAGTTCCAAGTACTGAAGGTTCTCCTGGTAGTACTTCTGAATAGGATGTACTAATGTCTGGGGGCTTTTTTGCCTTTCTGAGACAAAACTCAAAAGCCCTCAGAGGGGATTTTCATCCCAGGCAAGATGAGCAAGACCAGTGCAGAGTGTTAGCAATGTGCCTGGTTAGACAAGTAAAACTCAAGTCTCCTGCATACATCAGGTCAGAGCTACAGAATCCATGGCTCTATAACTTTACAAATAACAGGTTATCTCTGACACCACTAGTCTTACCTTATTGTAGTACTGCACCTGGACCGAGTGCCACTGCCCATCGCTGACCCCTCCCGGAATGAACGGTGCCACTGTAGTGGTTGTCTCTCCTGCAAGGGAACGCAGATGGGAAAAAGTAAGTCAGCATCACTGCAAACTCCACTCTGTACTAAACGGAAACACAGAGAGACCCTCATTGGGCACAGGATGCAGCTGTCTTACTTCACCATGGAGGAGTTTGGGGTTTTGTCCTGTGAGATGGAAAATATGCCCAGATTCATGCAATTATTTTGGTGCACGAATATAAAAATGGATTCTGGCACATCCAGGTAAATTGTGTTATTTTTCATTGTGCTTCTACAGAGTGCCATAGCAGATGCAGTGGGTAGATACACCTATTGCTGAAGTGGTCAACTGAGGAAAATATGTACATGAATTTGTCTGCATTTCTGCCAAAAGCAGCACTTTGAGGTGTTTTTAACATGATGGGTACCATGCCAGGATTATTTTGTCAGGGAAGGGAAGCCTACTCCTAGTCAGAGTTGAGAGTGAAATCCAAAAGCCCTCCAGTGTAAACTCCACGGTAACCTTGGTCCCAATAAAATTTTACGATGATTAATAAAATTATTGGCAGCCTTTCAGTAATTAAATTTGAAAGCAAGCCCTTGCCATTGTAATTGTTACGCTGAAGCTTTTAAGCCAGGTCTGAGTCAGCAGAAGCAGCTCAGTAAGCAGGCATATCTGTTCCGAGGTAGCAGCAAAATAAACACTCGTGTTGAAAGCACATGAAAGGCCTGGAATGGAGGAGTGATTGCTGGGCTTTGGCTTTTTTTTTTCTTTCTCTCTTTTTTTAACGGTTGGAAAATTCTACACAACAAACCACAGGAAAAACAACTCCCTCCCATAAGCTAACAAAGTTCAGAGTATTGCTGAGCTTAAAATGCATTTCCATCTCTATCTGCAACAAACGCTTTACCCCGTGTGAAGTATTATTCCCGTGTCCCCCACCAACCTTTAGCGCCCATTCTCTGTACTTCTGTTATTTAAACAGTACAGATTTCAGCTTAGCATATTTGACAGCTTGCTGTAATGTTTTTTATCATTTAGTGATAAAAAATCTACGGTGAAAATTGGGCTTTCTACGCAGCTCGCATGTTTCTGTGAAAGGAAGTTCTCTGGTCTCCAATCCTTTTGCTTTGCTTTCTGTGAAAAAGTTGTTGCGACAGGTAAAACAGTCAGATCAGGTGTCCAAAACTTGTACTGTTAGTTAAAAGCCACTTAAAACTATAAAACATAAACCATTCTCCTTCCAAAGAAAATACCATTTGTAACGTACAGGACCAGACCTGCTCTCAGGTGCAGCAGTGCAAATCTAAATTTAGTTTCATGTATTTTAAAGCAGTTCCTCCACATTTAAATGCATATAAGTGCAAGCAGAATTTATTTTTTTCTTCATTCATCCTCAGGGTGCCTTCCAAGCAATTTAATTCAAGTTTAGACAGGCAGAGCAGAGCTACAGAAGAAAGCACATCACTCAGAATGCAGCATGTTATTTCATTGCATTAATCCACTCAAAAGCCTGCCTTAAAATCTAATTTAGACAACTTCGAGCTAATAAAGGGGAAATGAAACCAGATATCTTCAACCCAAAGGTCCAGAGATGTACTTAAGCATTGCTGGTAAATCGACAGGGTCACTTGGGATTTACCATGAGGTCTGAGTGACTGTCACTGGTGATGAGTGTGCAACACTGAGGTGGGCTCTGTCTCTGCTTCTACTGTTTTATTGCTTGCAATGTCTCACTTTTCACAGCAATAAACTAAGAGTTGACTAGAGCCTGCATGTTTCAAGTATATCTCAAATATGGATAATGGGAAATAACAGGATTATTACCTCAGTTACATGCCTGGTACAGAGGTATAAACATCTCACTTGACCTGCATGTAACCCCACTTGACCTATGCGGCAACGGACCCTCCCAATTTCTATCCCAATGGAAAACATCCCCCAAACTTGTGACAACTAGAGGTTGTCTGACCCGCTGAGATTTGGTAAAGCCACCAAAGCCTCCCCACTGAACAGACCTGCTCTTGGCCTGAAGCAGGAATGCAAGTGCCCCATCAAAAGGGACTCCAAGAGCCTCAGCAAGCCTGGTGAAGCCCAAGAGGTTATTCCTGGTGGCTTTAGTGTGTTTCAACCATGCTGTACAGCTGTGTGCTCCCCTGTCATGGCAATTAGCACAGCTGGGCATGAGGTTTTGGATGAAACTTGGGCTTTTTAACTTGGGAAACACTGCTCTGCTAAGGCTGGAATGGTCAAGGTTTGCTCTGATCACACTTGTGTCACAAAGACCTTTGCCACTGCCAGGGCTGCTCTTCTGGAGGAAACCCCTCCCCTGGGAGAAGGCCACAGTGGCAGGGACACATGCCACCCTGAGCTTCACTTGGTGGCCTTCCCCTCTCTCTGCTCCCAGAAGCACCAAAAGACACTGGCTTTGTCCTAGTGAGAAAGCACGCAAATGCCAAAGCCTCTGTTTCTTGTTTCCTAGCCTACCATAGCAATGAGCAGGCAGCTAAGTTCTTCTAAATCCATGGTTGTTTATGGATTCTTCCAAGAGAAGATGCTTCTACAGCACAAAAGTGCATTTCTGCAACATCACTGCTCATCACCAACCCCAGGGGCAGGCATTTCTCACTTGCCTGCTTTGGCTTGCATGTATTTTTTAGATAACACTTACACACACCTAGTTTCACTGATGGCATAGTGTAAAAATGAATAACCACACTACGTTTATCACAGTGTGATAAAATGAAGTCTCATTTAAGCACACATTGGCTCAGAGGCCAGCTTTCAGGCTAGTGCCAATCTTTCATAGTAGTCATAAACTCTGGTTTTATAACTGATATGTTGACAAGCTCCTGCCTGCGACAGCAGTGTAACCACCACAAACTGCTACAGTCTGGAGTACTTTGCGACACCTGGCATCAGTTGTTCACTGTAAAACATCAGCCAGTTACTCAGCTAATGAGGCAGCAAATAGCCATATAAAATCCTTAATGCACATTTCCAAATGGCTTGAGAGGATGTCCTGACCACAAGCAGAAACGCTCGACTTGAGCTAGACCTCACCTGCAGAGAATGTGAGCTGGATCTGCTCCTCAATGATCTCCAAGGCAATGAAGTCGTGCTTCTCATTGAAACGCCCGTTGTAGAGGAGGAGAGCATTCCTTTCCCTGGTTGCAAACCTAGAATACAGAGACAAGGGGTTAGTTCGTGCTTAACGGCTTATGAATTAAAGACTGATGGCCAAGTCCTCCAGAAGAAAGACAGCACTGTGTCTATCAGAGAAGCAAGCCTTTGAATCTCTCTTCAGACAGAAAATTGTGACACTGAGGAGTCAGCCACAGGATCAATCTACTCTGTCACTATCAACAGAGGCAAGCGAGGTGGAAATTACAGAAACCTACTCTGCAGACATCTGCTGTGGATGCTGACCCTCACAAGGGGTAAAACACGCAGCATGATGCAGGGTGAGTATCAGACATTCACCAAACAGTAGCACCGACTACACTTTGCAAACAGTCCAAAAGCCAGAAAGCATTTGCATGTCAAAAGGGGGATACTTGCTCCTTGCTTGCTGTCTAAACGCTACAGGGTACAAAGAGAGTCACCAATTGATTAAAAAGACCTGATGGGAGGCAAGGGAAAAAGAAAGGTACGAGTTACTTTAATAATGCCATGCATACAGTTGGGGTTCATCCATCAACATGTCAGTCAATTGGAGGAAGGAAAATACACATTCAAATGATTCCACTAAATCAGAGAGCCAATGGGTGTTTTTTGGTTCGGTCTTTCTTGTGCTTCTAATACGGGATGTATCACACCTTTCCTGCAGGAAAAGAGGCATCCCTACATTTAAAAAAGCCTGAGAATTCAGCACAGAACTCTTTTTGCAAATTTATGTGCGTTTTGTGTATTTTATCATTTTTAATTAAATCCCATTATCTTTGGGAATTTACAGCTTCCATCTACTTAGAAATGCAAAAAAGTTATATTACGCTTCACATAAACAGTTTTACAAAGATTGATATTCCATATAAAGAGAGAAAGAAAGAGAAACCATGGGAATTTCTTGTGTTTCCCAATGGCAGTGCAGTTTGATTTTGTATCTTGAACTTCAGGAAATATTCCTGATTAAAATTAACCCACTTTTCCTACAAATGAATGAAATGCTGAATACAGCTAATGAAAGCTGCCTTCCACAGACAGAAGAGATGATTCTTGTACCTGTCATGTCATGTCTACTAGCAAGACTCTCCTGCGTTGCAACAAGACTTGCACTCAAGGAATGTGAAGGAAGCAGTATTTTAGGACATCAAGGTCTGATATTTGAAATAAAGAACTTAAAAACCAAGTAGTATTTTTAACAGCAGTCATTTGACAGATATACGTAGGTTGTGGACCACCCTGAGTAGACGCCTTTCTGAACCAGGAGTGTGAATGTGAGCTACATTGAAATGCAGATTTTCATTCCATGTATTTTTTTATATTTTTTGAAGGAGAATTAATTGTTCTCGTTCAAAAAAGAGAAGTAAAAATTTTGATATTTCCAGTAAAATACAAATGCCAAAGAATATCAGCTGCAGTCCATCAAAATATTATATGACTGTTCCGATTACTTTTAATCAGTTTTGAAATACATCGTTATTTCTAAATTTATTTAACATAATGTTCTAGAAGTAAAAAGCAAAATAAATGAATTAAGACAATACTGTTGAAATAGCTCAATATTACCAAAACACCGATTTTGTTTACACTTTTCACCATCAAACATTTCATCCAAAGAAATACAGTTCCTGCATTTCCCAAGACTGTATCTTTCCACGGATAACTGCTTCATCAAAACGTTTTGATCAGGTCTATCTAGAACATATATGAGCAAAAGAAATGAGAATAACATTGGGAATGCTTCTTTAGTGGGCAGAAACTTTGATCGGCAGCAACAGGAACCTTAATTCTGTTTGACTGTATTTTCTGATACGGTTACAATTCTCTACCAGAATTTTAATTATTAAACTATTTTTTTACATTTCTTTACTCTGTGTGTGCTCAGTTCTATTGTCTGCCACTAGTCAAAAGCATCTTTTGTATCATATTAACAGCTAAAGCACTACTGCTTCTGAACTGGCCTGGTTACCAACAGCTGGGAAGAAAAAGGCCTGGTTTTTAATAGGAGGGACATTTTTAATCTCAGGACATAGGAAACAAAATACACTTTCGATGAGAATTTTGAACAAATACTGAGAAAACCTCTCAACTGACAGTGTCTCTTGAAGTGAAGGAATAGCAAGTGCTGGAAATAAGCAAGGAAGATGTACACTGTTGGGAGCAGAAAGACATGCCTGGTCAGTAACCTAAATACTTCTAAGAAAACAAATAACTTTAGTTAGGAGACTGGACAATGCAAACATCCTGCTCATTGCAGGATTCACTTGAGGCTAAGGTAAGCTAATGCTTACATTTTACAGATGCTCCCAAATCACAATATATGTAATGGCAAAGCATCATCTAGTCAAACTGCTAATTCCTGTTTATCCTCACATAATGTTTTCCACCTGCATTGAAGGATAGTAAAAGCCAAAGAAATAGTAAGTGTAGATAAAAATGAACTTCAGGTATGAAAAGTTAAATGTGCCGTTATCCCAGACCATGTGGGATGAACCCCATGATGCTCTAGACTTACAATCATACTGAGTGTTTAGCTCATGACTAAATACGGCATCTTGGTTTTAAGGAGGGTGAAGAAACCACTGCCTTGTACAGCAGTTTGCTGCTTCTCAATAACCCCTACACAGAGCACTTGAGTCATTTCAGCCTGAAGCACCCTCCACATCAAGGATTTCTTCCTGAAAGCCTGAAAAATGACATCTCATGGCCAAGGGGACAAGCCAGGAGCAGAGCAGGTAATTCATGCTGGCAGTCGGCCCAGACTGCTCCTTTGTTTGCACTCACTGTAGGTCTGATGAAGCCTTTCACTCCTCAGCTCTCCTGTGTGCTTAGATCTGATGTTCCAAACCAATCTGCACAGGTGCAACTCCTCCTTACCTCAGCTCACATGCAAGCTGTGTCTGTGCTTTCTGATTTAACCAAAATGCCAAGATTCCATGCTATTTCAGATTAAGGCAGATGAAAGATAACTGGGGAGAAGCTGCTTGGCTTCTGACAATATAAAACACCAGGTAACTGGTGCTGGGTGAGACACATGCCTGGAGGTGTCCTCCCTGAGCACTTTCCTGGGCAGACACACAAACAGGTCTGTCCTTGCGGCTGTTGTTGTCCTTATAAGCAAATCCCCAGCCTCACCCTTTGGGGTTTAACACATTTTGTGCTATTTACTCACTGTCAACTGTGAGGGAGAGCCAAAGGTCAATCCTGAAGGGCTAAACCATGGGAAAGCTGAAAACACATCCCCTCTCCAGAGAAAAGGTGTGCGTGCACCCAGAGCTCTGGCTCCACAGCAGGCGAGCCCTACTCCTGACCCCAGAAGTCTTCTCCTCTGGGTTGTGTGAGCCAGGGGAGGAGAGTTCCAGTCCATGTAGCGCGGCTGCCATCATCGTTCCCCTTGCCTCCCTGAGTGCCCCCATGGAAAAGTGACAGCCAGCCTATAAGAAGAGTTTCCAACATTGTGATGTCCAAGCAGATGGGATGGGGATGAGGCTGGTTGTGCCTGCAGTTGGGATGGGACCAGAAGCAGGAGCTTGGTGTGAATGTCAGGAGTGAGGAGAGGAGCTGGGACAGCTGGGGTTGTCCCAGGCCCAAGGCTGGGAACCAGCGGAGACCAAGGACCTGAAGAGGACCAGCCTGTGCTCAGCCATGGCCTGACAAGACTGGGTCCTCTCACATGCTGGGAAACAGGAGAGCGGAAGGGCTCTCCCAGACAAGCATCACGAATGGTCTGGCTCTGCAGCCAGCCTCCAAGGCAGGAGGCTCAACTATAAAAAGTGGCAAACCTACCACCTAGCCTCACGCCTCTTCAGCTGAGAGTTGCTGAGAGGTGGCCAGTGAGGTCCTGGTGCCCCCTCTCCGCGTGCCATCACCCCGCGTTGCAGCAGAGGAAGGTCAGGAGTCGCCTGCATCCTCAGCAGGGCAGAAAATCAAACACTCGGATAACGCTACAGTGCCCCATTTGCAGGAATCACCATCAGAAATCCCTCAAGTGACCTGTACATGTGGGTAATATGTGACAATACTGAACACATAACCCCCAGGCTCACATGGAGAAGCCACCAGGCACAAAGCCCTCCCCCACCGGGACTTACATGAGGGAGACGGTGAAGTGGAAGCGCTGTCGCAGCCCCTTGAAGGTGATGAAGGACTGCGGAGGGAAGCTCCGGGTGGTCATCTCACAGTATGGCCGCTCGTATTCGCCCGGGGGGCACTCGCACTTGAAGCCCCCGATCAGTAGGTTCACGCAGGTTCCTCCGTTCTTACACACCCCTGGAGCACAGCGGCCGGAGCGTGCATTCACCTCGCAGTACTCTCCTGCAAGTGGACAAGTAGATGTCAGGGGAGGTGACAGCAGCAACCTGTGACACTCAGATACCCAAGTGTTTCTGCTAAAGGACAAGCTGCTTCCAAACTTCTGCACCTAGCCCCTTCTGCAACTGAGGTTTGAGGCTGTAACTGCAGGGGTTAAGGATGCTGCAGCATCGTTCAAGTCTGAATTTTGAGGCTGTAACTGCAGGGGTTAAGGATGCTGCAGCATCTTTCAAGTCTGAATTTTCACGGGGGTGCGGGATATTATTTGCTGAGCAATCCTCTTGCAAATAATCCAACAACCCTGGCCTTGGTTTTCAGATTCCTTGGCCAGTTCTAGACTGAGTGATAAAGCTGGTGATAGATCTATATGGGAGGAGGTAGCAACACCAGTTAAAACCTTGCATGCTCTCTCTCAAGCAATATATGTGTGTAAATTGTTCTGGCATTTCACTATGGGTCGGAAATTGTGTAAACAGATAAACAGGGAAATGTTTGCACTTTGCCTTGAGTGGAATTGTGCTTTGCTGCCCATGGGGGCTGCAGGGCATGGCTGAGCTCGTGACAGCGCTCGCAAAATGTTCACAGAAAGAATGAGCAGGATGCAGATGACATATGGATTACTTTCACCTTTTCCCATGCATGCATCCTGCAGTGACAGCCATTTTTTGAACCCTTTAGAGATAGGCACAGTAACTCCATAGAAGTTACAGATTCTGCATGCTGCTTGCGGAGGCTGTTTTCCCCCCAAATGTTTCAGCTTTATTTAACTTCCAAGTCTGTGTTAAGATGTGTTAAATGCAATACCAAAGACCGAGGTGCCTTGCCTAGTGTGTACACTGCAACTTTTCCTGTGTTTGTCCAAAAACTGAGAGTGAATCACAAATAAATAATGTACAGAGGATGTTCACCTTAGAAAAGCTGCTGCAGCTGGGACACAAGCAGCTGCTGAATTAATCATTGCACAGAAAGCTAAACCCTCTGTGTGAGTTAATTAGTTAACATTTATGTTTTGCCTTCCCAAGGTATAAACATGTTCAGATCCCACACATAAAACTGTTCAGAGAAAGTGAGGATGGCATATACAGCTGGATTTTGCCCAGTAACAATGTCTGACAAATAAACATAGAGCAGAACTACTCGACATAGCCAGCTGAAGGAATACATTTCCAACAGTTAGGTATTTGCATGATTAATTGCTACCATATTCTACAATTACATTAATTCAAGCACAGCTAAAGCCGTGCAAATGCGTTCCTGGAGGAAAGTAAAAGGAGCAGGAGCTGTGGGCAGTGACTCACAAACAAAGGCAAATTAAAACAGCAAGGTTCGCTCCAGTCACTGTCCCACAGTTTCCCACGGCAAAGCCAGCTGCAAGCAGCACTACTGCCCCATCCAGACCTGGATTTGTACCTTTTTCCTATGGCAGGCTGTAAACTGCTGGTTTAGCCACTGCCCCAGGGGTAGCAATCTCTGAGACAAGGAGAGGTGGACAGCCCCACTGCTTTGGCTTTCCAGTTCTGCTGGCTTTCTGCTCTCACATCAACATCACATTGCCTTTCACGCAGGCAGAATTTATGCTGGCAAAATACAAGAATGCCATGATCATGCAGGCAGCCAGTGCATGATGCCCCATATAGGCAGATTCAGCTCTGGAGGATGAACCTCTGGTTCTGCTCTGTGCATCACCTGATGAGTAGAGCCATCATACAACTGCCTCCCAATGAATGCATTTCATAGAATCATAGAACAGTTAGGGTTGGAAAGGACCTTAAGATCATCTAGTTCCAACCCCCCTGCCGTGGGCAGGGACACCTCCCACTAAACCATGTCACCCAAGGCTATGTCCAACCCAGCCTTGAACACTGACAGGGACGGAGCATTCACAACTTCCCTGAGCAGCCCATTCCAGCGCCTCACCACCCTTACAGTAAAGAATTTCTTCCTTAGATTCAATCTAAATTTCCCCTGTTTAAATTTTAACCCATTACCCCTTGTCCTCTCACTACAGTCCCTAATGAAGAGTCCCTCCCTGGCAAACAATACACAGGAGTGTTTCAGTATATTTAGAAAGGATATAACACAAAGCACAGGGAAGCTGAACACATCTCTCTATAATAATAATTCTCACAGTTAACAAATTATGAAATAAATCTTTCCAGTCATCCTAGAGGGAGTGCAATCCCAAGCCTCAGAAGTAATAAACCATATAGAGAGTTCAACTTCAAACCCGTCCTTAGAGCTTTTCCGATTCAGCACTCATGCTCCTATAGTCTCCCTTCAACATATTAAGATGAAATGCTGTGAAACCCACTTGATAAATATCTTCCTGTTTCCATTTATCAGCTGTGAGTATCAGGCAAGATTACATGAATACATCTTCCTTGATACTTTAAAATACTCTACAGTGCATTACTTTTGGGAGAAACTGTATAAATAAAGACAGAAAATTCCCTCAGTGTACTGGATATGCCAGCAAAAGCACACACACACGCATCAGATGCTCTAAGAGGACACTACAGAAAGCACTTCTTGATGATCTGCTGCATAAGCACAGCCAATCCCTGAACACACACACACACACACACACACACACACACACACACACACACACACACACGTACCAAAACTCCCCAAAAATGGAATAACATTCCATTGGAATTATATTCCACACAATTCCTATAGCAAGACAAAGCACAGGTTTGTCACTTTAAAAGAGTTGTAGGATATTCTGTGAAGTAACATTCAGCTCAGAGAGGAATGTAATCTTGAAGGCTTTCTGAAAACAGAATGATATATTTGGCAAAAGCAAATAACACACAGGCTTGAATACACATGGAGACAAAGGAGTGAACTAAAGGGAGAGATTCCTGGCACTGTAGCATGCTGTGGAAATGCCATGGCAATACGGAGGCAAAATACAAAAGCCTAAGCTGGAAGTCACTGATGGTTCTGTTTCAATTCTGTGATATTTAGATACCTATACAGGCATAAAACTATTTAAGAGAAAAGAAAGCTTACAGAAAAGCTCTACTGAATTATGTTTATTACTGCTTTTCATTATGATGCTTAAATAAGTAATTTGAAAGAATGTAGTTCAACTTTGAATAAGATCCTTTGTCCTATATTCATTCAGCTGTAGCATCATTGATGTCCCAGTTACTAAAATTATTCTGAATCCTCTTTAGTCTGCAATGTAAATGAGAACTGCACTTGAAGCATATTCTTTGATGTTGAATTTTCATATTTTATGTGTATTTACAAAAATACATTAAAATACATTAAAACAGTGGTTTTGAAATCTCTACAGTAGCTCCATCACTGTGCTTCAAGGCACAAAGGTCTACCAAGAAACTTGATAACTTCTTAATTATCCTTTTTTCCAAAAATGCCTGGAATTATTTAGGAACAGGGCATTTGGAGCTTTATGGAGTAGCCATCTGAGCAAGTATTGGAAGTGCTGCTTTGATCAGGATTGGCAACAGAACCTTTGTGTTGCACTTGGGTTTGTCACTTCCAAGGGTGGCCACCTCATCCTGCGCACATCACTGGCCCACAGCATTGCCCTGCAGAAGCCTTGAGGCATGGCCTGAAAAGTGGCCTCAGTGTCTGAACTGAAGCCTGCATGGAGATGAAGGACAAGCTGGCTGTTGGCTGAAGCTGGAGTCATACGGCCCTAAGGGAAGAGCTGCTTGAGGAACTGAAAAGGAAGAGATGTGTATCCCCCAGTCTTTAGGATGAAGAGCGCTGTGTGCCTGCTTGCAGCTGGATGTCAGAGGTTCCAGACACGCTGTCAGGGGGAATGTCTCGCTTTCCAGGAGGAAAAAGTAGTACAGGAGGGAGAGCTGCTGTGCAGCGAGGGTCTGGAGGGGCTGGGGTGATGAGCGGTCACGCACAGCCTGGCGTTGGTCTGCGATGCTGGCAATGCTGGCATGGCTCACCCCTTCACCCAGCATGTGAAACTCCCTTCGCTCCTCATGGCATTTCCTTGACTAATATGATTTCATTATTCACTGGCCTGCATTTTAGGAATCACTTAGAAAAACTAGTTATGCATCACACCTCTGTTAAATCTAAGCAGCAGATGTGAACCTTAGTCCTTCCAGCTGCTAAATCTAAAGCATGCACTGTCAGATAACACAGGCCACAGCAGCCTGTTATCTGCTGGCAGATTCCTGGGCTTTGAAAACCTTCTGCCCCTAGTCAGCAAAGGGCTTACTGTTACAGAACAGTAGCTGATGTTACAGGCTCTCAATCAGTACTGATGACTCTTAAAACTACCAGTCCTGTGGCTTTTACCCAGCCCTTTATGTGATGCTTCCTGGTTTTAAAGCCCTTGAGATCATAAAACCATAGAATGGTTAGGGCTGGAAAAGACCATCTAGTTCCAACACACAACATGATAGCTGCTTTCAACACTGCTTCCTACTCACAATCATCCTGTCTCTAATAAAATTCTTCTTCAGTTTTAGGACTAACTTTATAAAGATGCTAATAATAACATTTCTCTTATTAACTTTAAGTAGAGAGGACACCATGATATCAGGTACAACGTAAAAAGAACAGGCAAAGGAAAATCCTGGCTAAAAGATCTGGTCTTCCTCTGACTTATTCCAAATAAAGTAATGGAAGAGTTTAATGAATAGACAATAAATGGTGGCAAAAAAGTGAAAAGAAATAGACAAAAAATGCAAAAAAAAAAAATTTATAATTGGAAACACTTCGTGAGCTGAACACGATGAGTTTCCAACAGCACGCTTGGCATCAATGAGCCAGTCTTTGGCAGAAATTTGCCTATGGTTTTGCTTGTGAGTTGCTTGACCTTACAACAACAGACAATACATAATGTTGGGAAGCTTGCTGGAAACAATATGACAGCATTGGAATAAACACAGAATCACTTTACATTTCAGTTCACTGCAGTGTGTTTCCACAATATCCCTGTTTAGAGGCTAGTCCTCAAAAATTGATACCATTCTTCAAATGTTTCAACTTAAATACTACATAAAAGAGATATTTACATGAAGCAGCAGACTTGCACTGATGTTCTTGTTTCTTTATTTCTAGTTTCCTATGACGTGCTAATTTTTCACTCAATATCTGTAACTGTTTGACTTGAACAGATTCTTCTCTCCCATCCTCCATCCTGCCATTTGCTCTAGATACGTATTAATCTCCTCCATGTTTGAGGTTGCTTCACCATAACAGAAAGCATTTTAAGAAGCTGATTTAAGCAGCCAGCCTATAACAATGTACTTTAAAGCGGAAAGGAGAAACAACAAGAAATAGGGAAACTACATTCTTCAAAGAACTCCCATTGACCCATTTCCCTAATAAAGAACCAACTATCATTAAAACTGTATTTGCACATTATGGGAAAATCAATCCTCCTTTTCCTCTAGTAACTAAACTGCTACTAACCTTAAATGACGACCAGCACTAAAGCAATCAGAGCACTAAGTAATAAGAAAGTTGTTAAAAAAGAATTAGCTGCAGAATCAGCCTGGAAATCTCTACTGGGACAAGAGATAAAGAGGTTGGGATCCAATACACCCACTGTAGGGGTGGTTTCACCATAGTTTAGGCTGAGTAGGAGTTACCGTAGTTTCTTAACTCCCAGAATGTGTCGCACTTTCTTCCCTCTCCCTTGTGCTGGCATTCATGTAATCCTGCAGTTGACTGATTTGTGGAGCTAAGATGGCAAATCACTACTCATTTCTTTATTGTAATGTTAGTGATCTTCTGATTAGGTCCCTCCTAGGGTTGATGGGATGAATAGCACAGCAGGAGCAAGGGAAGGAGGCAGGACCATGCACCCAGGAGAAAGGATGAAGAAATGGTCCTAGGTTTAACAGTTATGGAAATACAGCTTTAACCCTGTGTGAATGGCTCATGCTTGACCTAGGTGAACTGGATCAACACCTTCAGTAGATACTCATCGCTCTCCACTGACTACGCACAGACACAGTGCAGGAAGATTTGCCTGACATGTAGGCTCAAGTTAAATCATAAAAATGAATATTAGATTTTCCCCAGAAAGGGAAATTCATGACTTCAGTGGCTCTGTAGTGCATCAGCCTGCCCTCAGAACCTGCTGGGAGAAGTCAGCCTTACCTCTCAGTGAACGCCTCTTACCAATGAAACATCACACAGACAAACAAAAATCTAATGGGTTTATGACAGAACTTAGAGAGCAGTTACCCAGAGAGAATAACCAAGTCATTCTGACTGAAGGAGAAGTCTGATCAAATAGACGTTAGAAGCCACTGGTGCACTGGTGACCGTGGTTAATTAGGAGATGCCTCTGTTGATGGATCATAGAATCATAGAATAGTTAGGATCATTTTATGCAGAAGAATCAGAAATGCTATTTGAAGCACAGAAGTAAAATATGTGTCCCTTAGAAATCAATGGCCAAACCCCTACTGCCATTTCAGAGGGGCCATGCAGATGCACTCGTTAGACTCAGCACTGGTGCTGATGGTCACCACTTTCTGAGGGCTCTGTGCTTCTAGTCAAAGTTCAAATTTGAAAATATACCTTGGTCTTTCCTTTTACCTTTTCATTTATGTTTTTAAAATTGGGACTGATCTGGGAAAATTAGAAACAGCCCCAACCCTCTTACAGGGAGAAACATCAGCTTAAGGTCCACTTTGGGGTACCGCTCCTCCTCTTTGCTTTCTGCTCCCTGTGCTGCTTTATGTGCTATAAAGGCATATTGTGAGAAACAGGATATAATAAAATAGTACATAAATAGTAAGTACACACAATCACACTGTTTAGGACTAAATCCCGCTGACTCGTAATGACAGCTGTCCTTCATAATTTAAGTTGCTGACAGCTCCAGATTTAACAAGATGTATTTGCAAGAGAGTAACCTGAAATTAAAACACTAAGAAAATAATATCAAAACCATTCCTATATCTATATCATCTATATCATCTCTCTATCTCTATATCTTGCCAAGTAACTCGCTGAGGTGATAGAAAATGATCCTATACTCAGCTACTCAGGAAATCACTGCCCTATCTCGAGATCTGATTTAATTTTTCTGTGGGCATAAGCTCTAAACTCTGAGCTGGTGGGAAGAGAAGGTGCAAAATTACCAGTGCACTCTTGCCAACATATATCAACCCTCTCCTTTACCATCACACTTCTCCCTTTCCTCTGCCTTCTTCCCCAAAGCTTCCCCAGGCATCCCTGATAACTCACAAATCAGATTTCCAAAAATCATGAGACTGGGCTAAATAAAGGTCATGAGATCTTCAATCATGAGATGCTCCAACATAACGAACATAGGAGGCTTTTTACTTCCTTCTTTTTTGCCTCTGAAGCTGCGGGTGGCATGTGCTGGCCCCAAGGCAAGTGAGAGCTCTGAGTGATCAAATTCCATCCCCAAAAACCTCAACTGAAACCAACTGCTCTGAGGGAGGTCCCATCCTCACTCCCAACAGGAAGATGCTACTCAACCCTTCCCAGCTCTTCTTTCCACTGGGGTCCTTGGGGACAGCATCTGCACCCCAGCTGCTTCGTGGTCCTGCAAGCACCCAGGAGGAGGATCACAATGAAAAACTCCCCTGGCCAGACAGGCAAAGGAGAGGTCAGGACCCTATCCCATCTCCTGATCCTTCACCACTAGCAACCAAGCTAAACTGTATTGTACAAAAACAAGAGCAGGGAAATATCAGGCCTACATCTCTCAAGCAGCTTTGGGCTGTGCCCACTGATGTACCGCACTCGCTAAGCAGCCACTGAAATGGTAGCTGGGCCCCTCATCCATCCGAAACGAGGCCTGAGATCCTATGCCCAGCACCAGCCTGAGCAAAGATGTCCTTCCTCTCCTCGCTTCCTCCCTTTCCCTGGTCACAGAACAAAGCACACCCTGCAGGGATGGGTGGGTGGGTGGGTGGGTGGGTGGACGGGCGGACGGACAGACGGATGGATGGATGGATGGATGGATGGATGGATGGATGGATGATTTGGGATTTGGGGCTTTTTTGGTTTTGCATTTAAATGAGAAGGAATAATTAGGGGGGAAAAAAAGAAAAGAAACAATAGTGAGGAGGATTAGTGATATTTGGGACACATCTGTTGCAGAAATGAATTAATCTGTGGATTTCAGAAATTATGAGCATGTTCTGAAGATGATACATGCTCAATATGAATGGTCACTGGACCTCGTTTTCCTATGCAACTTCCACCAGTGCTGTCAGGAACAGAGCATAGACAAAAGTCACGACTGAGTCTTTATTAGCTGCGTTCTCGTCCCAGTATATTTACTGAGGATTAAAAATGCTCAGATACTAAAGCTTCTACTCTGTCTACAACAGATAGCTCACTTTTCACTGCGCAGCAGCAGGAGTGATGTGAGCACCAGAAGTGCTACCAAATGCTTACCACAAGCATTGTGATTTCTTCCTATACAGCACTCTGAAGAGCAAGGAGGCAGACACCACAGTGAAACATTCTCAGTTTAAGAAAACACTCCATTTCAAAGCCCACCTTGAGGTTTGGAAAAGAAAAGATGAAAACCAGGATTTTACAATCTACAGCACAGATCTACGCAAGAGAAAAAAGAAATGCACCAAAATTCCGAGTTTATATTGAGCTCTATGGTTTGTATGTAAGACAATTTATCACAATGCAAATTGCACTGATTTGGGGTAAGATATTGTGATGAAGCAATGCCTTTCAAAAGCCTAAGCTTTATCTCTGGATGTATTTAGCAGGGGGAAAACACAACCATAGATGTCAAAGATAAAACTTAAATTAGATTATGCCATTGTGTCTGCAATTTGCATTATGTCTTACTGGGAATAAATCTCTTCCTAAAAATCCCACCTTCAAACCAATGAGAAAACACAGCTCTGCATAATATACTCATACTCATTTACAGAGGACTATCCCTCCCTTCATTTATTTTTAAGATAAATGATCATACCCTACCTTTACTGTATATTCATCTGATATTGTTTTCTTGTTCTCTATGCCCCCTAACACAATCTCCAGTAGTGTTACTTGGGGAGGGACACATGGAGTGAACTGAAGGACAGAACAAGACACATTGCCTTCGGGACAGCCTGGGAACCAGATGCTGTGCCTTGTTCTCACCTCCTTCCATGGGCAGCAGTGAGAAATGAAAAGGCACTCACAGACTCGGTGTGCCTCTGCTGAGACAACAAAAAGGACTATTCCATCACTCAAAGTTGCAGTTTTCATTGGGCAATGGATGCTGCCCCTGGCACCGTTAATTCCCCAAGGCGGCTGTTCCACAGGCCATTCTGGCCTCCCACTGGGCTTTTCAAAACACATTAAACTATTTACCTGAATGAGGCAAGCAAGCAAGGGCAGGGGTGTGTCTCCAAGAACTTCTTTTGTCACAGGAACTCGGGAGCTGGAAAACCAGACATGCTTTCAGGTACTGCCAGGCTTCCTGCTCACTTTCCACCTGCTTTCCCTAAGCTGCTTTCCACAGCGGAGGACACCAAAGGGCTGCAACTCCCAGTTCCCACATTGCTAGAGAAGGGGAAAGGTCTAGCACTGTATTTTTGAGCAAGTTAACACCTCAGTGCAGTTGAAAAAGGGAACATGCCTGCAAATAAATGACCTCAGAAAGAGGAAGAGAGAAAAGTGCTCAGGAAGATGCAGAAAAGAACAGGGTCTCCCTTTCAATGGCAAACATTATAGTTTTTTTAAGGACAGTCCAATCCTTACTCCACTAAGATCCCATTTAATTTTCTTCATGTAGCAGTTACAGACTTGATGCTTCAGCTCACAACAAGAGACAAAGCACAGGAGAAACCATCTGCCCTGGCCCCCAGCAAAGATTAACTGCACAAGCAGCTAACTGCACACCTCCATTAAAGGAAGACTGGTGAGAACCTGCATTTCATGTTTTCCATAAATCAGAGGTTTTCACAGGAAAACCTCACTCTCACATCTGCTGCACAGTCCAACACTATGGTAAAAATGATGGCATTTAGAAACAGTCAGACCTCAAATCAAATCATGCCCCTTAACATCCTAGGTGGTCCCAGAAGCTCTGGTGGAAAGAAGCATAATGGCCAATTAGTGAGAATAATTGAAGAGGAGCCATCAAATATTAATAAAACAACTGAAAAAACTGCTTAATCTACTCTTGGAATTACACCTTAGGAAGCTAGGATTTCACAGCTTTCTATTTTCATGTTGTATGAGAATATTATGTTAAAAGAAAGTTATACTTAGAAACACTGTATAACTGTATTTTGGATTGTAGAGTTCAGAAGTTTTGCTTCACAGAGTGGATAGAACTGGCAAAACGAATCTGATCCTCGTCAAATTTCCATTGCTACACATTGAAGGCTAATTCTGAAAAATCAAAAATGCCTCTTGGCTTGTAAAATTAAAATGATCAGGGTTAAGGAAATAATCCCCATAACCTTATGTTTTGGTAGCCTCAGAAGTATCGCATACACCGGTCAGGGACACAAACTGAAAACAAAAAGCAATTTAATCAGGGAAGCTGACTTTATTTCTTAATGACTCCTGAAAATGGCCTTGCAATGTGACATTCATCTTGCACAGAAACTCTCAAAACCAGCGTATTTTTAAATCTCCACAATAGGTAGATATTCAAAAGTTACTTTTTTAGAATGATATTTTTAAACACTCATCACAAATGAATCCCGCTAGCTTCCGCAGCCTGTACTTAACTCTTCTTACAGCAGTTTAGTAGATTAAAATTTAGCATTTCTGTAAAATATGGTTTAATTTTGAAGTAATTTATTACCATTTTGCTAGAATGAATATGCTCTGTTGTATCATCTAGATTGTGTTAATTATTAATATAAGGCACTCATCTTCATAATAACATTCTTATAATATGCACATCAGTGTGTTGACCCCTTGAATGTGTGTGGCTCTATCTAATTAAAATAGGGGTGTTAATTATGGTATTTGAAAATGCTGTATAATGGCTCTTGTATGCTTCACTGTGGAGAATTTGAGAGGCAGCCTGAAGTAAAGTATCTTTACTTCGATTTTGAGAAACTGAAAATTTGGGCTGAGGGCTGCTCAGGAGGCTGCAATTCGGGGGCACCGCTCAGGGTGGGTACAGGACAAAACTTGCCCCAGAGAGGCGGCAACTGGGATGCAGGCACTGAACCATGATGCTCTAAACAAAAGAGCATTTGCAACAACAATGAAATTGTGGCTCCCACCATGCCCTGCACAACTGTATTGCAGAACTGTAATTATCTTGTTGTTCAAGGCCAAGTGCCTCAGTCTGGTGCTCAACTGTCAAAGCTTCCAATCACAATAACACAAAGAACAGACACACAAGAAAACTACTTTATACTTTTTCCTCCCTAACAGAACGTCATCCTGATTCCCTCACCTCTGCACCTAATGGCCTTTCCTGTTGCTTTCCTGCTGTTTATCTGCTGATGAAATAAAAATGTCTGACTTGGGAATTATAATCATATACAGAAGCCCAATATTCAGTCTTACTGAATTCAAAGGGGGCTTCACAGTTGTACTTATAGCTAGGAGAAAAGGAGCCCTGTTACCTTGTTCCTTGGAAGATAAACTTCTTTATTGTTTTGGAAGATCTGAAATATTTAATTCCATTCTCCCTGGAAGTTCATGTTTTAGCTTTCAGCTCTGATCTGAGGTGAGGGGCTTTCCAGAATATGAGGCATAGTGGAACAAATAAATACAATCTCATGATTTTATCTTCCTCACAAATAACTCAAAGGCAAGTTGTTGGATTTTTTCTCCTCCTTTCTCTTCTCCTTCTTCCTTATCTGATTTGTTTTCATTGAGAAAACAACCAAGACACCTCGCCATTGGCAAAAAAACCCATTTAAAGGGTAGTCTAATATATGGGCTATTTTTACATGCAGCAAGTGTATGTTTGGGTGCATTAGAATGCATTTGTGTGGCTTAAAATTTTTACCCCTGCTAACATTTCTGACATTAAACTATGAGAAAATAAACCCCAACTAATATGTTACAGAAGGCTTAACTTGGCTAAATTAATAAAATCATAACTGTAAATGACAGTTTACACAGAGGAGTTGGCCACTGCTTAATAAACTGCTATTTAAAATATTTTAATTGAAACAAAGCACGCTGTGCGTAGGTTCTTTCAGATCAGTGTTCTGCAATGCAGGTATACGCTCACAATTATGACAGTGCGTGGGAATTCAGCTACATCACTGGGGAGGGGTTTGACATGTACCTATAAAATTATAATATCAAATAGCTTCACTTTGTGTAATTGTGCTCCACTTTCCACTTTTTTTAGTTACACCAGTGAAGATAAGCAAATGCATTACAACAAAGGTCTTCAAAAAGCCTGGGAGAACTGTGACTCCCATTTAGGTGGGGTAACAGAAAACACATCAGTATAAAGCCAGCAGAACCAGTCAAGAACTTAATTGACAGAGCAAGGTTATTAAAGAAGAAATAGAGGTACAACAGGTTAAAGACAACAAAGGAGATTTCACCTACGCTAGAACAAAGGGAATCCTCAATTCAGGCCTGTCTGTTGTTAATCAGGATGCCAACAAGACACTTGAGGCACTTAGCACATCCCTCTCCCCTTGAACACCACTAGCTGATATGGTCATAGTCACAGGACATTTTATTTCCAAGAGGTGGGAAGGAGAGGCCAGGTCCAGAAGCAGGCAGGTACCCATGCCAGGTCAGCAGCTTGCCTCACTCATGTAAAGCCAGCTGCCTGGCAGCAAACACGGGCTTACCTTGGCACGGCTTCAGGGTCTAATGCATTATTTTCATAACAGGGATTTAATGATATTTGACTTCAATGAAAGAGGCTGAAGCCAATGTTAGCCATGGCAGGGTGGTTGGACCAGATGACCTTTAATGGTCTCCTCCAACCCGAACCATCCTGTGATTGATTATACCTGGCCATTAGGGCTCAATATTAAACACATTGAGAAGAGCTGGTGCAGCACTGGTTCAACAGCTGCAATGCTACACACCACAGTGTGTGTTTGCAGGCCCCTCATGTCTGCAAGCTCTTTGACTTCATACTGTACCATAGTTAAGAACTTACCTTCTCTCCATATGTAACATAATCTAACAGACATCAATGGTGTTAACAGCAAGGAGGTGTAAAAATGTAAGCATGTGTAAAAGTGCAAACATGGAACGATCCTCAAACAGGTCATTGCCCAAGTTCTTTGGATATTGAATTTTACCACATGCTAGTTAAAATTATCAATAATGGGAGAGAAAGTGTAAAATCATCAGTGATAAACTCTGTGGGGAGTGGCTAAATGAAGAGAAGAACAGGCCAGGCACCCAGCTGTCTTCAGGAGCAGCAAACGAAGATAGGCTTTGGGCAGGAGGGCCTCCCAGACCCTGAACTGTTTCAAAGAGCTGAATTCATAAGTATATCAGAGATGAATTACTAAGGTAGGTTCTGAAGTCAGGGCTGAGTCATTACACTGGTGTGTGATCTGCTGCTTGCTTTTACAAAGCACCCATCACACCTCCAATGCGAGGGCACCCGGTAAGAGCAGAAGTCTCGCCAGACTGTTCTAAAGCTAATTAAAAAGAACAAACACAATGTTAAGTCTGTAGCTAGGCTTCCACATGACAGCGAAGGACTTTGATCAGTGCAAGTATTTCCACGGGCAAGCAGGATAAGATGCGAGGCTCCAGAAGAGGCATCCGAACCCGAGGCACTTGCAGCAGTTCAGCTGAACCAGAGATCATCCATGTGCAGCACCTTGGGGCGTGGGCAAGGGAGGGTTCATACGAGACCGGCAAAACTGTCAACTTTAAACTGTAGCTGGTTTGTGCACATCAGGATGAGAGAAATGGGATAAAACTCTCTTGCTTGGGTTCAGGAAGAGGAATTGCAGATTGGTGCGAAGGCTGCAGGCCATTTACACTGTTTGAGAACTAAACCATCAACAAATACACCAAAGTAATCCCATTAGAAAAGGCTTTCTGCATCCTGACAAGTGAGCATAGGTTTAAGATTAGCTGAAGGACATATCCTCCACATAATAATCCACCTGTACAAGTGGTAGACCTCTTCAGTGAATCCTGTGAATCTGATATAAACCCCAGATTTCCAGATTCATCACCTGTGACAGGAATACAGGCTTCAGAAACATGACAATATTTAAAGTTTAACTGACTTCAGCTTTTGACTGTGTTATATAAAAATATAACGCTGTTTTTACTGTTTCAGCTAACTTCTGCAGCAAGCAGTCATGCAGATGTGCTATCTGGGCCATAGCCTCAGGTCCAACTCAGCATCTCTTGTACCCAGCTATAAGGCTGTGGTGGGCTGGCCCCATCCCTGCATGTGTTTAGCAGCGAGCCTTGCCACAAAAACAAGCAAGGACCCCTTTTAACATGCACCATAACTCTGCGAGTTAAACACTATGGGCCAGTGAGCATGCAGGCTTCTGCTGAGAGCCTGTGTCAGGAAAGAGATGCCCTTCATGGGAATCTCACCCAGGTCTCCATCTGTGGGCAGCTCAGGAATGGCCCAGGGGAACTGGACTTGCCACTGACTCCTTTTATGTGACATCCTTTTATGTATGCATCAAAAGGAGCATGACCAGCAGGTCAAAGGAGGTGATCCTGCCCCTCTACTCTGCTCTTGTGAGACCTCACTTGGAGTATTGTGTGCAGTTCTGGTGTCCTCAACATAAAAAGGACATGGAACTGTTGGAACAAGTCCAGAGGAGGGCCATGAGGATGATCAGGGGACTGGAGCACCTCCCGTATGAAGATAGGCTGAGAAAGTTGGGGCTGTTCAGTCTGGAGAAGAGAAGGCTGTGTGGAGACATCATAGCAGCCTTCCAGTATCTGAAGGGGGCCTATAGGGATGCTGGGGAGGGACTCTTCATGAGGGACTGTAGTGATAGGACAAGGGGTTATGGGTTCAAACTTAAACAGGGGAAGTTTAGATTGGATATAAGGAGGAAGTTCTTTACTGTGAGGGTGGTGAGGCACTGGAATGGGTTGCCCAGGGACGAGGTGAATGCTCCATCCCTGTCAGTGTTCAAGGCCGGGTTGGACAGAGCCTTGGGTGGCATGGTTTAGTGGGAGGTGTCCCTGCCCATGGCAGGGGGGTTGGAACTAGATGATCTTAAGGTCCTTTCCAACCCTAACTATTCTATGATTCTATGACTCTATGACCTGGAATTGTTGAAGATGCTGTGCCCCAGCTGCCCATCCCTTTGGTGAGGGGGACAACACCCTCTTGATGAAAAAGCTGTCTCAGAGGCTTCCTTTGCTGTTAGTAATTTCTGCAGAGTCTGCAGTGATCCTTAGATGATAAGTGTCCTTAGATGATAAGTGTTTTATATAGGTACAGCTTGTAATGTTCTGAAGCCATAGTTCTCTGGGAGTATAAAACAGACCCAAAGAGAATTTTGCCAGTGATACCTCTTAATCTGAATATCCAAAACTAATACTTTTTTTCAGGAATTCATGACATAAAATGGGCATGATGTTAAAAGGAGAGAAAGGAAAATAAATATCACCATTGACTGCTGTGCTTTTCAAACACAGTATGCACTGCCCAATAGCCAATGGAAGACTTATTACCCATGGCTAATTGCAAAGAATAGGTTGTATGGGTTCCTTATATGTTTAGATATTAAGTCAGCTCATGAGACAACATCTGGGCTTCACTGATTTTTGGCATGGGTAAATGCAGTGGTCATATGGGGAAACTTCAAAGCACTGAGGGTAAGATTTATGAGACGCTATGTCTCACAGTACACAGCTGAGTGGTGAAGATCATAAAAGGAGAGAATGATAGGCTTTTCCAGCCTTTGTACCAGTCATGCTCTGAAAAACCACAGCAGTGAAGCATGGCTTCTGCACCATCAACTGCACTGCTTATGTGGTCCCTGCCAGCCGCCTGTGTGCTGTGAGCCCAGGGGAGCTTGGAAGGAGCCACAGGCTAGGAGGAAACAGAGGTGCTCATCTGTACACAACTGCTGCCAGGCACCGGGACACCAACGGAGATGGCTGCTGGTTCAATGGAGGCAGATGAGGGCTTTCCTTGCAAGAACGTCATGCTGAAGAGACGGAGAAAGTTGAAAATTGATGGAAAAGACTGTGCTGGGACATCTGCACCAGAACAAAACTAAGGAGTACTAATTGTAAGGAAGGATTTTATGAGCAAATAACCATTTATCACTCAATCAGATAAAAAGTTATCTCAGGTCCACAACAAACAAAAGGAAATTGTGTTGCAGTTATGAGGACCTACTTTCACTCCAAAGATCAAAATCAGAACATGGCACAGCACTCCTGAAAGAGAATAAAATGTTCCAAAACTCCAGTGTTACACTGACCTTCACCAGGGTGCAACCACCCCACCTACATAAGCTTTCTGACAGTACTGCCATACAATAACTGCTAGGAAGGGCAACCACGGATTCTCCTCTGAGGCACTGAGGAAGAACAGAAGTTATTAAAAAGCTGATAGTCAGCACTCTTCTTTGACTTTCCCTGCATCCAAAATCAGCAGAAAAACTTCACAGACAACTGCTAAGACTTTTTGCAAAGGGGAAGATACACAACTTTAAATTCTGAAAATAGTGCAAACCACCCAGCATTTGAATCATATTTAAACTCTTGAAACCAAATACACTGTTTTGTACAGTACTGCATCTTGCCTGGGCTGATTTAATCTCTTAAGTATATAAATGCACCGGCAATTCAGTAGCATAACTTTGAAGACCTGGACTAAGGGACACTGTTAAAGCAGCAACAATACAAAACATTTTAGTACCTTCACTGCATTGCCTTAACATTTGAATGAGGTATCAGAGAGATGACGCACAAGGCTGCCCCATGCCATGCACAGTGTCTACATTTATGGGAGTGTTTGGGAACTAAAGAATTTCTTATGTGGCATTTTGTATTAAAGACAAACTAGGTCCCAGCTGTTTGAAGGCACTGGCAAAGCCCCCCAACCCTGAGGATAGTCTTTACTCAGCCTTGCTTGCTGTCACAAAACCAGGTAAGCTAAAGAAGGAGTTACAGATGCAGCAAGGAACCTGAAGGAATCAGATTAAGGTTTGCTGTACAGGATCTGGCCATTAGGTACCTGTGATCCCACGACTCCAGTGGAGCTGCAGAAGTGTAACCGAGAGTGGAATTTCAGACCCTCTCACCCAAGATAAAACACTCATTATGGCCACCCTGGCTGCCAGACTTCTCTACTTGAAAGCTGAAATCCCCCCAAACAAAATCTCTCTGGCCTGAAAAATGAGAGTCAGGTATCAGACCGAGCTGGGAAATTACTATCTGAAGAATGGATATAAGCAACGATAACGTAGAAGCAAATCTTCACATTTACTGCTATAAGTTTGCAAGAGCCAAATGCTGAGAACTTACTAAACAATATGAATAGAGACTTCTGGCACGATGCTGTGAAAACAGCTATAATTACCTTCTCACAACACAAACTCAGAATTCACAGTGGCCACATTAGATGTCAAGATTCCTCATGTCAATATGGTATCACAAAAATAAACTGGGAGGAAAAAAGTATAACACGTAAAAGATCTCTAATTGCTGTATTTGATTACTAGGAGATTTACAACCACTTAAGATTTCTCCCCTCTCTGAAGTGAAATCCAAGGAGAGATGCAGAGGATATGGGAAATTCTCCAATGATCTTTCTCCCTAGAAGTTGCTCCTTGCTACAGTTTGCACAATGAAGGAGGCACAGAGAATGCCATACGCTAGGGAGAACTGTGGGAACATTTAATCTTTCCTTTATGTCAGGGGTTGTTTTGTTTGGTTTTTTGTTTTGTGCCAACTGAATTTCACTTTTTGGGAGCACGATGTAGAGGAGAATGGTAACAGTGTCTGCTGAGCATGCCTGTAGTCATTGAATGGTGGTGGGAGCCATGGGAGGCAATGGCAGGAGGCACCCACTCATGGCAGGGCAGGAATCGTGGGAATTCACACCCAAAAAAGGTGGTGATTTATGCCGCAGTGGCACACTCTGTAGAAAGCACCAGGACTGGGCTGGAAGTACAGTTCACTCAGGAACCACTGTGGCAACCATGCCTTCAAAACCGGTGTGGATGACATGATGCATTTGGTCTTCAGGGGATTACCCCTGGGGAGGACTGACAATTCCACCTCTCTCCAGGCCTTCAATAATAAGCTTCACTAATAGTGAAGCTGCTTCTGCAGCACTCAAAGATACAAGAAATAAAGCTGGAAAAATTACACAGGCTTTCCACAGTGTCCATTATGTTTGTTTGCTTAGTGTAAACTAAACCCTTTAACCCTTTAGCCATACATATAGCTCCTGCCATCCACAGCACATTGTTCACTTCTTTACACTAATTTGTATATAAAGAAAGAAGTTAAAGGGGTTGCTATTCTGAAAAAACATGATTAAAAATATATGCCCTTCTTCACTCACCTCCCCCCATTACAGGAAGTGAAGTTAATTCCAAATCACCCCAAACTAGCCAGTAATCAGGTTTCAGAAATATCTTGTAGAATCTCAGTTTACCTTTGTGCCCGTAACAGAAGACTCCTGAAGACAGAGAAACTTTCATCATGTATAAATGACTAATAATTACACCAAAACAAATGGAAGGCTTCAAAGTGGAATGGAAAAACAGGTGGAAATTCCATCCGAGTAAGACAGGACATAATTATCTTCCACAGGAAATAAATGCTATATTTTTAGCAGGTGACCAGTTGGATAGATCCAGTACAGGGCTATGATTGTGTACTGATTTGTCGTTGAATTGCAGTGTATCTCCCCTAAGAGATGACAGATCTTTGTATTTTCTCGTAATTATTTTTCTACGTCAGCTCTTAAGAAATGGAAACATAAGAGCTTCCAGAGCAGGCTGCATTTCATTGACTGTTACCACTCATATCTCATATTTTACAATGAATTCAAATATTCATGAGTATGTCATACTGGTATGTTACTACCGAGTTAATACCATGGTAACAATACCAGAATCTTCTAACTTTCAGCCTGGGAATTCTCTGCTCATGCTGATTTACAACAGCTGCGTTCCATGAGCCAATACACAGTGCTGCTATTGAAACCAACCTATATTGCTTAAATATGAAATAGATATAAAATCTGGATTGTTGTAAACAATAAATATGTATACACAAATGGAAAACAGTATTATGATTAACAGATATAAACTGAACTTGCAAATGGTTATGAACATATTCAAAGTAAAGACAAAACCAGGTAAAATAACAGTTCTTGTAAGGGTTCAATAATGCGTCTTCAAGAAGCATTTTTGGTAACAGATTACTTGTTGATAATATTTTCCACCTTGGTCTGTAACAGGGATGAAAATCGACCAACTAATGACCACCAGATGTGGGTAAATGTGTCAGGTTGATGGAAAAAACATTGTCATGCAACATGGAGCCTAAAGGCACTAATATAACATAAACCAACCATACAGTAGGTACAAAATTTCCACTGCATTCATTCAGCAATAAACCAGAAATATAAAATAATACTTGTATTAATTTACAGGATAAGGGATTCCAGAGCCTTCTTGATCATGGCTGGGTGTGTTCTGCCCTGGCCAACCTGACTGCAATCATGACCTGAACTGCCCTTTCACAGAATAAAGTGCTCCATTGAACTGTAGTTAACTCTGAAACCTCATGATGGCAAGGCTACAAGCAGTGCTCACTCAGTGATCAATTCTGATTTAATACCCTGGCAGCAGGACATTTAATAAACGACTATGCACTGAAAATACAGTTGCAGATCAAATCTTTCTTTGAGTATGAATAATAAGGTGCCTTTCCTCTAAACATGTACTGTGCTGTTCTGACTACAGCATTAATTATTAAGTATGTTCATTAATTATTAATATAAAATTATTCTCCTTCATTTTGAAAGTATATTTAGCCTTTTTTCTTGAAGATTTCTAGCAAGAGACTCTCAAAATATGATGTAGAAATGCATGCAATTCCAAAGCCTAAGACATGGATGAATGAACTCTATTTAAATGCATATCTTTGTTTAATGAAACCTGCTACTTCTAAGCATTCCTATTTGCAGTATAATAGTACATAAATATGTTAAATGAAATCAACTGGTCTTACAATCTATTTTGTGATGCCCATTACTTAATGTATTTTATATCAGCTGCACAAAATGAATAAAGGACTTACTTAATCTATTTCACTATGGAAGTCATTCAGGCAAAGCCTGGCAGGAAAATCCCTCCTCAATAAAGACCAAATATTACAGCCACCTCACAGCTCCATTCAGGGTTTCATAGGTCAGCTTTTCTGCATCTCCTTAGGAAGGTCTTGCTGCCCTAAGCCCCCTCTAATCTCAGGGAGCATCTCCTGTCCCCCATTTCACTTGCTGCTGCCATGTTCCTGCTCACTGACTGCTGGCTCCTTCCACCACACTTTTAATTACAGTCCTGAGTCAAAAACCATAGAAAGTGAAGGAAACCCCTTATACCTAGAGGCTGGACCCAACCCGCCAGGCATCCACATCATCCAGACTTCTTTTACATGGAGACTTAAATAATTTATGTTTTCAGTGTCTTATAACTTCAGCAGTGAGAGGCAGCATTGGGAACAGCCCCCCCTGCTTCACCCCTCCTTTGCTGGGGTCACGGCTGACATTGCTGAGCCATCAGTGTAAATTACAGCCGGCAGCACATCAGTGCAGAACGCTTCAATGCGTGTGCAATCTCAAATACATAAATAATCTCACTGACTTATTGAAGCACCAGAAAACATTCAGCTAATATTCCTTAATAACTTCTCAGGAGTATTTGAGAAGCAGCACTTTGATCTTTATTAGCTGTCAAGTCCATGATGAGGCAAAGTATGTTCCTCAGCAGGCTGCTGGAGCCAGGCCTGGAAGCAGCTACATCCTTCTGGAGTTTATCTGGACATTTACAAACTGAAGCTGACTTGCGCGGTTTCCCACACGTGTGTATTACTGCAGTTTCTTGGGATCATGAACCAGCCTCGTGCTCTGTGCACCACCACTATACCATGGTACAAGGGGAGTGCTAAGGAGCCAGGAAGGCATTAACAAGCAAAACCATGAACCAGGTTCTTCCACCTTCTTCCTTCCAGACAGAAGAAATATGTTTGCATATAGCACTGTGAGCAGAAATTCACACAATGCAAATTGCTTCAGCAGCTGTGGTCCCTCTGCATGAGCTGGAGCAAGGCACCATTCCTACCACCATCAATGCACAGAGATAAGTGACTTACCCCAAGTGATGTGTGACACTCACAAGCCTTTTCCTGACTAGAAGGCAGCACCAGGAGTTTTTCTCTCTGTCACTAAGAATGTCAGCAATTTCAACTTGACACAAAGCTGGCCTGGCTGATGGTCTAATGTATAAATCATGGGTCAAAGATAAGATAAACACATACCAGTGTAGTCCTCGTAGCATTCACAAGTGTAGCCCCCTTCGCGGCTCCGGCACAGCCCGTTGCTTCCACAAGGGTTGGAGTAGCAGAGGTCAATCTCTGTCTCACAGTAGTCACCCGTGAAGCCTGCAGGACATCGGCACCGCAGGCCGTTGATGGGGTGGATTGGGCGGAACAAGACGGTGTTGGAGCTGATGAATGGAGCTGAGCTGTCGAACTTGAGGACAGAGACACACTTCATGTAGTTTTCACAGGGCTCACGCAAGCAGATGTTGTCATCGAAGGGCAACACCCTCTGCGTGGAGATCATGGTCAGCAGGGTCCTGTTGAGGTAGATCTGCTCCTGCAGGTCCTCAGAGGGGAAGAACTTGTTTCGAATGCCACCAGGGAGCAAAGCAGAGAAAGTCACATTCAGGATATTGGAGCTGACATCCGTGTCATTCTGGATGTTGAAAACAAAGATGCCATCCTTGGCAGTGGAGAGCACTGTTGCCACCCCTTCCACAAACAGGGATAGGAGGGGAGAAAGGAACCTCTCCTGGGACATGTTCTCCAGCCTCACTGTGATGCTGTTGGTGAGCATGTCATCAGTGATGATGGTGACGCGCAGGGTGCAGACTGCTGTGACACTGTGGACACCATCTGAAGGGAAGAGAGAAAGATAACAGTCAGAGACAGTACAACAAAATTATCTTCTCCAGGTGTGGGCTCAGGCTTAAGGAGCCAAAATTAGGCACAGATAGAGAATGGTGACCAGAGCTTGAGATAAAAGCCACCTAAGGAAACAAGGGACTTGGCAGTCCTGGGGTAAAGGCTGGACTTGATCCTAAAGGTCTTTTCCTACCTAATTGATTCTATGATTCTATTTGAACACCTGAACTTCTTCATTCCTCACACCTAACTTCTTCAAAATACTCGGGGGGGGGGGGGGGGGGGAGTGGGATCAAATTAAAAACGATGTAGTGGAAAGCAGACATTTAAAAGCTTTTACATTTTATCCTTCCATTAAAGCATTTCTGATATAGCTGTGGATGTTCTGCAATAGAACCTGTGCGTATATAAATATAGCACTAACACCTGACACTGGACTGAGAGATGCCACTGTAAAATCTCAGTACACCCTGAGGCTTACAGTAGCGCTGTGAATGTACAAAATCTAGAGTGTTCTATCATTATGAAACATAATTATGACACAGTAAGTGTTACAATTAATCCAAATTCAAAAGCGAGCAGGGAATGGGAAGTTGCATCATCACTGAGACCAAACCACTTAGTTTAATTCTGTCTCCTTGCTGACATTAAGGACTCATTAAAATACAGATCGCATTACAGAAAATATGATTAGTGTTACAGCAGCATCTAGAAATCCCAGAAGAGAATAACAGTGGCTTCTGACAGGAAATGTTGCTTCTCAAAGTTCTTGTAGTGTAAACATACAACTAGAAATAGGGGTGAGTTCATCTCATGAGAGAGATGAACTGGTTTGAGTAGGCAATATCAGGCCCACTCTGGGGCTAAGAACTGATCCGGGTTCCTCCAGGTCCCAGCTCAGTGCCATAGTCCTCGTCCAAAGTATCCCAGAAATAATAATTTCACAAGTAACCCAATACTACATTTATTTCAATTAAACCATACGGTACATGCAGAAAGGATTTTGCATCACATCAGCATAAAATCACAGCAGAAACTGCATTTGAATCAATCTAAACCCAGTGTGAGATCAAAATTCTAATACCATGGTCATTTGCCTAAGGTTTATTATCTCAAAGGGCAAGTTTCTGACTCATTACGGTCTCTTATAAAATGTCTTTCGAGAACAGAAAAATCAGAATGGCTCCTTTCCTATCCACTGTCACCACTACACATCAAATGCTGCTTTGTTTTGAAAAGAAATGTATTGTTGGAAGGTTTTTCCTCAAATATATAGTAGCAATGTAGTAAATTATGGTGCCATAATTAACCAAAAGGCTTCTGATTCCCTCCTCCTGATCAGGTTGCCTGTAAAAGCTCAGCTATTAACCTTATTTCACTTTGAAGCAGCTTTCAGGCAAACAGGAAAACCTTTTCTCCTGTGTGCTACTTTACTGCTGCCTGGCTAAAACCAAACAGTCAGGAGAGGCTGCTATTTGGAGGGATCTGTTTGATGCATGCTTATGCACCAGCTTTTACTTTCTCCCAAGTGTGCAGAAATCTTATATCTCCTCTTTCTCAGACTCATTCTAGAAACAAGTAGCATCAGCCTCCAGGAAGACCCAAAGCAACCTTTAAACATGGTATGTAGCCAAAATCTTCAATGCAACCTCCTCCTCCTGCGCTGCCTGTGGATTTCTGGTCAGCAGACAACACAGGATGTGCCATATTTTTATAACTGACACCCTCAGACTAGTTTACCCACTTCTGTCAACTGCACGGCTCATTCCCCTGAAAGGCCAGCAGCAGAACAAACTATTCACTTTTTCTTTCCTAAAGCAATTGACATTTTGCCTGCCTGTCCTATAGGCTGCCTGAACTATTTTGCTATTTGTTGCACAATACACTACAGAAGCTCCCTCATACCAGCAAGAATGCTGGACAATGGGTCCTTTTCTTAAGAAAACACTATGAGCTATAGCCCATGGTATGTATAGTAAAAAGACAAAATGCGATCCAGTGTCTGACAACGCACTAGAGTCTACAAACTGTCATAATCAATATCAACTGTCACAATATGCAAGAGCTTCCCAGCATTCACAACAGCTATTCTGACACAGTTAATAAATCACTGCAAAAAGCCCGGTGTCAGATACCACACAGGCTCCTTGTTTCGTAGGCAGCACAAAAGAAAACTGGGTACAGACATATAGCTGCAAAATGAAGTGGTGTTTTAAAAGCCAGTCCAGCTTTGTGCAGCCCTGTTGCAGAGCATTAAAATAAAAACAGAGTAAAAAGGAGCTGAACATGTGTACCATGGGCAACAAAAGAGTGGCATGGCTATACAGCCAGCTGGACAAGCCCCTCTTTCACATCACCAGCGAGTCTGAAAGCAGCATCACGGGATCTGATCATCCATTCATTCAGAACTTCGTCGAAAGTTGAAACAATCTGTGGTTTTATGGGACTAAATTAGTATCTATTCTACTCTCAACAGACAACGTTCACTTTGAGAGCTGGAACAGGCATAATAAAGGAAGTGGAAATTCTGTGCTCCTCTTTACTGGCAATTGAATGAAGCCCTAAATACACAATAATAATAAATTGGTTTTGAGATTCACAAGTTTAATACTCCATGAAAGTTTCAAATATTTACTGCCAGAAACATCAGAAAAATAGTATTAGGAAGCACTGCTTTATGGAGTGGCATTAGTTTGTGGCCTTTCACTCTCTGACATGCCTACCATATGCAGCTCTCCGATATACACACACAACAAATCTGTTATTTTGCTGAAATGGCTCTAGCAATATGGTTTTTCAAAGGTCTTGTGATACAGCTATAAAAAGTCCCTCTCATGTTTTGGCAGATGCAAGATGTTTTCAGTCAGGAGTGTGATACACCCTTCGAGTGGCGCTACACAAGAGAAACTCTGGCTATGCTTTACTCTTGGGAGCAGACCTTTGCACAGATGCTTACACACACATATGCAAGGCTTACCTGTCACCACATCTCACAGACACATCTGCTTGGCTTTAGCAAACCCGTTGGATGCAGGAGTCTTCCTGAAGGAGCTCTGAACACACAGGCCATGCTGGCATGTGGGACATGTAGGCATCCTGCTAAGGGTGGTTTAAGTGGACAGCCTGAATCTTAGCAGCACAAGCCACTGCCACCCAGACAGCCTTAGTAAAGGGAGAAACAGGATGGACCAAGGAGGAAGACAGGATTTGACCTGTCCTTTTGTGGGATTGGTTCCTAAAGTGCTTTACCAATGTTTTTGTCATTCCATCCTTGAGTTTGTTTTCCGTGAAGTGGGGATAATGGCACTTACATGTACACTGTGAAGTAGTGGGTGCAGATGATGAAATGATGAGGTACTGGGATAATGAAGGCAAAATAAATACCCCAGACAAATCACAAAAGGTTCTTTCAAAAGCTGTTGCAGCCGTGTTTATCAAAAACAAGCTGGAAAGATGCAAATAGAATACTCAGTGTCTCACACATCAGTGAATGGACAGAGGAGTCTGACTGGACAGCTGGTGGATGCAGAGGGGAAGCGGTGTTCATTACAAATGTGGTCCCTGCACACTAAGTTTATATCCTGGCAATATCATTTTATCTCTACTTTCTATAAAAAGAATCTTCAGAAAGCAGAAAACAAAGCAGACTGTTGTCTTTTGTGTCACTGTCATTGTTGAATAGGCTCCTTAGAAACAGAACTACTCATCTTCAACCCCCATCAAACTAATGAAAAGATTTATTAGCAACCACATACCCTGACACATTACAAAGAAAAGAGAAGACTTAAGGCTGAAAAAAAGCCTGAACCTCTCTAAAATATATGAATAACTAAGAATTGATTAAATAGTTATTGTATCATGATTACCTTTATGACAAACCTAAGCAAATGCGAGACTGTAATCTCAGCTTCCTATCACCTGGCAGTCCATAAACCAAAGAATTTTATTACCTGGAAATGTAAACATAGCAAAGTTTAACTGAAATGCATATTTGGCAATGGCAGCACCTGGCCTGAAAAGTTCTGTTGTTTGTTTCTTAGGTTGGCACAAATAAAATAATTAACACTATTTTGGCTTATTACATACAAAGGTCTTAGGGCTAATTTTGAAAGCTTTATATTTTATATAAACACTTTAGTATCACAGCTTTCTTTCATAGATATCCCAACCCAAATCATAAAATCATAGAATAGTTAGGGCTGGAAAGGACCTTGAGATCATCTCGTTCCAACCCCCCTGCCAGGGGTAGGGACACCTCACACTAAACCATGCCACCCAAGGCTTGGTCCAACACGGCCTTGAACACTGACAGGGATGGAGCATTCACAACTTCCCTGGGCAACCCATTCCAGTGCCTCACCACCCTTACAGTAAAGAACTTCTTCCTCATATCCAATCTAAACTTCCCCTGTTTAAGCTTGAACCTGTTACCCCTTGTCTTATCATTACAGTCCGCCATGAAGAGTCCCTCCCCAGCATCCCTATAGGCCCCCTTCAGATACTGGAAGGCTGCTATGAGGTCTCCACGCAGCCTTCTCTTCTCCAGGCTGAACAGCCCCAACTTTCTCAGCCTATCTTCATAAGGGAGGTGCGCCAGTCCCCTGATCATCCTCATGCTCCTCCTCTGGACTTGTTCCAACAGTTCCATGTCCTTTTTATGTTGAGGACACCAGAACTGCACACAATACTCCAAGTGAGGTCTCACAAGAGCAGAGGAGAGGGGCAGGATCACCTCCCTCGACCTGCTGGTCACGCTCCTTTTGATGCAGCCCAGGATATGGTTGGCTTTCTGGGCTGCAAGTGTACACTGAAGCCGGCTCATGTTCATTTTCTCATTAACCAACATCCCCAAGTCCTTCTCTGCAGGGCTGCTCTGAATCTCTTCTCTGCCCAACCTGGAACTGTGCCTGGGATTGCTCCGACCTGGTGTAGGACCTTGCACTTGGTATGGTTAAACTTCATCAGGTTGGCATCAGCCCACCTCACAAGCGTGTCAAGGTCCCTCTGGATGGCATTCCTTCCCTCCAGTGTATCAACCGAACCACACAGCTTGGTGTCATCGGCAAACTTGCTGAGGGCGCACTCAGTCCCAATGCCCATGTCACCGACAAAGATGTTGAACAAGACCGGTCCCAACACTGATCCCTGAGGGACACAACTTGTTACTGGTCTCCAGCTGGACCTTGAGCCACTGAACACAGCTCTTTGCGTGCGGCCACCCAGCCAGTTCTTTATCCACTGAGTGGTCCACCTATCAAATTGATGTGTCTCCAACTTAGAGACAAGGATGTCATGTGAGACAGTGTCAAATCTATTATAATTCTGCTTGATAATGCATCTGGAAGTAACGTCTCAGAGTTTATGACAGTCATGCAAAGTCCTGGGCCAGCAAAATGTAGAGTAAGGACACGCCATAGATTCAAATAAGCTCTTGCTCTCCCCAGTTCATAAGAAGCAGACATGCCCATGGGTAGTATCCATCGCTTGGTAATATGACTTGTAATGATCAAACCTCCATCACCCATTGCTTCCAGCCATGTCTTTACATATCAGAGTTAATACACACTTCGTCCAGCACTAAGCTTTGATTTACTGATGAGGATGCTGTGCCCTTACTGTCCTCTTCGCTGCTTGGGTGGCAGTAGCATGTAGGTAGCTCACAGACACTGAGACCGCAGGCAATACTTGCCTGCCTGCGCAGAGCTGGAACCCAAACCACGTTTCTCATTGAGCAAACTGCAGTAAAATGTCAGCAGATGTCTATAACAGTGAGATGCACAGTCATACACTAAGCTTCTGTTGCCTCAGAAAGTCTGCAGTCTGCAGGGCTGAGCCCCTTCCCTGCATTGTGCTTCCACTACCACCGAAACAGATTTAACGTGCATAAAATATCAGTGTATTAATATTGTCCTCCCAAACCACTGCTGCAGGCATGACAAAGCTTCACTTCTATGAATAGAAATAAGAGTCTATGAACATCCATAAGAGAAAGTCCTTAAAAAGTTTTGTACATTATGGAAATGTTCAGGAGCTTATAGTGCAAAGAAAATATCCTAAAAGAAAATAAACTGCACAGAAAATGGCAGGCGGGAACCTAAGGAAGATGCTTTAAGGAAACAGCAGAAAACACTACCAGAAAAGAAAAAGGAAAATAGGCATTAAGTGTGAATTTACAGAGACCCTACCTCACAGTCTTCCCAGCTAGTGAGCAGCCTCACTGAAGAATTGTTTCGGGACAGAAACTGTGTATCTGACCCCAGTCTGTGTGTGCCTTCTGGGCACCTTGGCAAAGGATGCGGGGGCCAATGTTGGCCTTACCTCTCCACAAGGCCAGAGCAATGGGCAGTGGCAAACATCCCCTGTGCATCCCTAAGCAGTCCCTGTTTCATGGTAGGAACAGATGAAAGTACAAATGTCTTTTGCTAGAGAAAAGTGATATTAAATGGTGCAGTAACAGAAAAGTAACATCCATGAGCCATCCAGAGGGACCTTGACACGCTTGTGAGGTGGGATGATGCCAACCTGATGAAGTTTAACCATTACAAGTGCAAGGTCCTACACCAGGTTGGAGCAATCCCAGGCACAGTTCCAGGTTGGGCAGAGAAGAGATTCAGAGCAGCCCTGCGGAGAAGGACTTGGGGGTGTTGGTCGATGAGAAAATGAACATGAGCCGGCAGTGTGTGCTTGCAGCCCAGAAAGCCAACTGTATCCTGGGCTGCATCAAAAGGAGCGTGACCAGCAGGTTGAGGGAGGTGATCCTGCCCCTCTCCTCTGCTCTTGTGAGACCTCACTTGGAGTATTGTGTGCAGTTCTGGTGTCCTCAACATAACAAGGACATGGAACTGTTGGAACAAGTGCAGAGGAGGAACACGAGGATGATCAGGGGACAGGCGCACCTCCCCTATGAAGACAGGCTGAGAAAGTTGGGGCTGTTCAGCCTGGAGAAGAGAAGGCTGTGTGGAGACCTCATAGCATCCTTCCAGTGTCTAAAGTGAGGCTATAGGGATGCTGGGGAGGGACTCTTCATGAGGGACTGTAGTGATAGGACAAGGGGTAACGGGTTCAAACTTAAACAGGGGAAGTTTAGATTGGATATGAGGAAGAAGTTCTTTACTGTAAGGGTGGTGAGGCACTGGAATGGGTTGCCCAGGGAATTTGTCAATGCTCCATCCCTGGCAGTGTTCAAGGCCAGGTTGGACAGAGCTTTGGGTGACATGGTTTAGTGTGAGGTGTCCCTGCCCCTGGCAGGGGGGTTGAACTGGATGATCTTAAGGTCCTTTCCAATCCTAACTATTCTGTGATTTCCCTCTGGAAAAACATAAACGTATTTTGTATAAAATCCAATAATTTCTTAGACACGCAGTAACGGATCCTGTCAAAGCCTCCCTTTCCTTGGGATCACAAATGCCACTCATGAGCAATTCTTTCTTTATATCAAGTTGGACGAATGGAATGATTCCCCTTGGCCATGTGAAGCTTATGCTATTAATTTTTTCCCATCCTTTCAGGGTGCTAGTCTCAGCCCCATGCATTTATCAGCACTGACTGCCAACACAGGTTGTGGGCTTTGGAACGGATATATAAAAATAATCTTCTATTATTCACACCGTGCCAAAGGTTCATGGTAGAACCACTGCTTTGAAGAATATTGAAGCTCAGGTCTGCTCCAAAGTCCATTACATCAACAGGAAGATTCCCATTGACTTCAGCGGGCTTTGCTCCCAGCCAAAACTGAGCCTAGAGCCTAACTCACATGCCAGTGCACTTGCACAAAGCTCCACTCCCAACCCGGCAGCCCCAGACGAGAGCTAGAGTCTGCTTTGACAGCACTGGCCAATGCTGCCCAGCATCCTTCAAAGAAAAGAGCTGGGAAGGGTCACAGGAAGGGGAAGATAAAGACATGTTACCTGGTGCTATGGGGGATTTCAGATCACGGGTAAGGTAAAACAGAAGGCAGCTGAGTTGTGTGGTGTATGAAGCACACCACCCATGGGGGCTCAGGTCTGAAAAGAAGCTGTCTGGGACTAACCAGTCCAGGGGTGGAAGATTGCTGGAGGACAGGCAATGGTCCACACTGGCAGAGTGAGTGCCTGTGTATGACTGCACTAGCAACCAGCTCTCCCTAAACCAGCCTTAACCACACTGCCCCCAGCACCAGCTGCCACTGTGGCAGCTCAGGGCACCCAAGGGTCCACCCCAACCCCCCCCCCCCCCCCCCCCCCGGCCACGGGGTACGTACCAGGGTTGTGGCTATGCCAGCTTGTGCCCTGCCACTGCACTGCCCCATGGCTGCATTAGCCACATCCGCACTCGTGAAATGATGTCAGGGTTAGTGCAAGCAAAGGATCGCAACAAGCCTGTCCAGACACTTCCAGGAAAAGGCACCTCTAATGCTCACAGGCTGTAGACACACTTAGAAACACTCTGAAGTGCTTTTGCAAGTCAAACTTTCATTTACTTCCTTTTACAAGATGAGTCATCTCTTCATCCTGACAGAGATGGGTTTCTGGGACACTTGAGGAAGATGGGCAGTGAGACTTGGGCTTGCAACTTAGGGCAGCTCTCACTCCAGGGTCCCCTTGGCAGCCATAGCAGTACCAGCTAACGCAGTCAGCTAAACAGAAGCTGCGGGAGGAGAAACTGTGCATAAAGCAACTGTAAATTCCCAGCACATAGAAGAGAAAAAAACAAACTAATGCTGTCATCATTATCTTCAATGTAGCCTGTGCTGTTCAGGATTATTTACTTTGTACACAGTACTGAAGACAAAATAAAAATACTTTGATTTGCAGGTTGAATAGGGGATTAGGAACAAACTGACGCCAACTGGATTGCTCAACACTGTGTAAGGCTGCCATTAGCTCTTCTGAAACCAGCACCTGCAAGCTGGGAATTTTGAAATGTTAATTGGGTTGATAACACTAGTCTGGGGGAATGTTTCCGGAGGGTGGGAAGTAAGGCACGTAGGATCTGATGGCAGGAATAAACACTCCTGAATGCTGACTGCAGTGAGGCTGGAAGTACTCCTCACTTCCTGAGCACCCTCCCACAGCATCACTTCTTGCTGCTCAGGTACCCGGTGCACGTGGGTTATAACTGCTATGGGGGACAAGATGCAGGCAGGGAAGGTGGCAGGGATGCAGCAGTGACAAGGCAGCAGGGAAACAAGTCCATGTCCTGAGTAGAAAGCACAAGTATAAAGGATGAGGGATACTTAGAGGGAAGTATGACACGTGGGAAGACAGTGTGAGCAGGCTAATAACTAGCTCCTTCCAGACCATTTTACTGATGAGGAGACTTTCCTGCTAGCTAAAACGCAAAGTGATTTTCCTTCCTGGGCTCTGCATCCCTGTACCTCAACTGGTTTGCCTTGTTAGCAAGACTCCCCTGCCAGGCCATGGGGGCTGAGCCTGCCCCAGCACTGTGGCTCCAGTGGGCTCCCTGCCTGCTGTCACCAGCAGCACTCCCCTGCCCAGCTCCCCCCTCGTGGGCTGTGCAGCCCAGGAGCCCCATGGCTGGCACACAAGCACTGATGCATCTTCTGAACTCCAGCTGCAGAGGAAGGTTTCTGTTTCATGCTAATGACCATGGAAACTGTCTCATGGCACTCATCGGACCTGTTTGGATGAAAAACCCCACTCCAGATCCCTACACCAGATAGATTCACAGACTGGCTTGGTGGGGGCTCCGCCAACAATAAAACTTGATTATGTTTCATATATAACCAAAACTATTGCCTAATTACTGCGATAATTTTTAGGCCTCTGAACTTTAAAGGGAGAAGGTTTTAATATCATTTACATTTTAATTCTAACAAAATGCATAGCTAAATGCCCATTTAGCTGTAAGGTTTCCCAGCAGGCTTGCATTGCCTGCAGCCACATCTTGCAGTGCACCGCAGTGCTGGCTGCATTGGCTTGGACAGGCAGGAGGAGATGTGGGTGAGCATCAGGGAGAATGAAGCCTAGGCACAGGGAGCCCAGTCACCTGCTCACCCCACAGCCAAAGAGCTATTCAGGGGCATCCCTGCAGCTATAACCAGTCATTCTATATAGGATTCTATATACAGGAGTCCAAACAGGTTTTGTAAAGACCCATGAAAGCACCAGACAAACTAAACTGCAGTCATGTGATGCTCCAGTGCTGATCTCCATTCAGAGCATGGTCTTTAAATGAATGATGCATTTTGTACAGAGTGAGATAACAGCAGTGGGTTTACCCCAAGACATGCTTCTACATCACTAACCCCACTTCAAAAGAGAGACCCACTGCCTGAGGTGGTGCCATGCTGCCAGGGAGCAACCAATGGGTCACCACAAAAACAACTATTCTCGTGACTATCCCCTGTGAACATTTTAAAGCAAGGACTCCCCTAGGCAAGCCAGGGCTCCGCTCAAATCCCTCTCTTTGCAGTTTCAAAGCAGGAGTAGATGAAAACTATGCTGGGGATGGCAAGGGGGGGTGGGAAGATTTGGTGTTGGGGCATGGGAGTTTCAGAACTGGGAGCAGCGATAACGAAATAGTTTCTCTGTCCCAGTGTCTGCACCCGTACCGCATATGGGTAACCTCAAAGGGACCCTTTTAAAACAGTATCAGCAAAATTAAATCCATCGGGTTTATTTTTCTCCATAGCCACAAGTTCCTGCTGCCTGGAGATATGATATGCTCTGCTCCTTGCTCTGACCCACAGTGAAACCACTTCAGGGATGCTTCCTGCTGGACAGAGTTCACATTCACTATCTTGAGTGGAAAACAAAGGAGGGAACAATGAAAAAAGACACTGATGTCATTTCTGTCTACAGACAAGCTTTCAGAACAGTTACACATCAGCTGAAAGAGTTATTGATGCACTGAGCAATGCAGAAACTTGCCCAGCTCCCTGAAACAGAAAAACACCAGGAAATTCATTGGTAACTCAACAGGTTGCTGGCTGTGCTCTGCCAAAGCACAGCTTGGGAAACTAAGAGGGTTCTTAGGCATATGTGGGGTTGTCACTTTTCTGTAGTTTCACCCATCACAGGCCCATTTGCAAATTAACATAAGAGAAGACAGAGGGCTATGTCCATGGAAGGAGAAGCGGTAATGGCCACGTGTCAGCTTCCACACGCACTGGGCACAGTAAAGGTTGGCTCAGCTGGCTCCTTCTGCCCCAGGAGATTCGAACATGCTCAAACACGAGGGACCAGCACAAGCAGGGTAATGCTGTCATGCTGCTTCACTTCATGTCAAATCTGTTGTTGCGAGCAATGACTGGGGCATGGGTGTCCCACCTGTAGCACATGTGTGGCCTGAAGGAAAGGTTTCAGAGCCTTTATAACTCTGTCTTTCCTCTCTTTCTCTCTTCTTAGAGTTCTTATTAAAAGTAGACTGAAATCGAGAGAAGTGATGGGGAGCATCAAGGTCCATCTGCTGGGACCTGGCACAAAATATACCCATCTTCCACAGTCTGAAGAATTTAAGACTTTCAATTAGCTTGACTCCATTAGAAACCCCCAGAATGTAAGTATTTCTTCAATGAAATAACGTATTTTTCCCCATTTTTGGCTTCAAAGGGAACAGGTTTTCTTTTTTCTCACTAGATTTCTGACTGACCAGCTCTGCTGACCTTTTTGCTTAACTGAGCTCTGCTGAGTTAAGCAGAGCAAGAAGCAAATAAGAAACTAGAAGAAATTAATCTTTAGCAAATAAACTGAAATAAAGAATATTGCCTGCATCATGTGATTAAAATAAAGAAATAAGAACAGAAAGATAAAATAAACACACAAAACCACCCTTAACCAAACTTTAGTATTTTGGGGAAAGACTTCCTAGGCACTGGCAACGTTTTCAGGAAAAATGCAGTGCACTTTGTCCAGACTCTCTGTTGATAGGCAACACACACAATCTTTTACTAACTCAATGCAAGAACAAAGAAACCCCTTTGATTAGCTAACCATCTACGTGTCACTGGCCACTGGCAATGAGATCATGATGTTTTTGGCCGCATGGTCAACTGAGAAGATTATTCTTGGATCCCTGCTGTTAAAACTAGCATGCTGGACACGAATCAAAAAGGTCAAAGCGCTTGTTTCCTTTTTCTATAGTCCTGAACCTGCAGTGGGCATTTTTCACTCCAAAACATTCCCAAAGAGAAAAGCAGCCCTACAGACAGAATCAAGGGAATGCAAGAGCGTAACTGCTATTGCTGTACGTCATCTTGGGAAGCAAATGCAGAGAAAGGGCAGGTCAAGCTATGACAGATTAAAGTGGGTAACATCAGTGAGTTGGAGTCACTGGCAAAACACAGAAACTACTTCGATATTCAGGAATGATACTGTAATCCCAAATGCCTATCTAATGATTTCTGTTCAGCCAAGCTGTAGTCTTAACATCATGATTCACTTCTGTAAGATTTTCTGCCAGGCACTTTGTAAGACACGGATCCTGAGTGAAGCAGGTATTTTTGCATTCTAGCACTAATACAAGGCTACTCAACAATTTCCATAAGCAGAAGGTTCTCTTTGAAGGAATTCATTAGACTGGGTAACAGGAAAAACTCATGCTCTCAGTCCATCCTTGTTCCCAGCACATCATTAGCAGGGCATCATCAGGAGCGTGCTAGGCTAGACTGCCCAGCAGCTGCATTCTTCTGGCCAAGGGCAGGTCACTGTGTCTTTCTCTTCTTGGGAATGGTTCTTTCCTTCCTACTCTGCCAAGGCTACAGGCAATCCAGCAAAGTGGTATTTGGAGAGCTCAGGGTAAATAACAGCAAACGGAGGCTCACTACAGGAGAATGCCAACACCCAGCAGGCACATGCACACTACTGAGCAGGGCAGGATGACTCCCTGTGCCACCTGCATCATGCACAGCAGAGAGTTCTACCAGTGCAGTGGCAATTTATCCACCATTTCCAGGCACCCCATTGAAACTACTACTCCTATCAGATCACAGGGCATCCTAACATCCAGTAGGAAAGCTCTCTCTTTCAACTAAAATTTCAAGCAAAATTTCCAGGTGGAAAAGAGGACACACCTAGTGAAAGCTGGACATACAAAGACCTTTAATGGTGCCATGGAAGAAGCACTCTTTGACTCCCATGCAATAAGCTACCTATGGAAACCAGTTTCATTGTACACTGAGTTTTCTCAAGGCTGTTTGCATTTTCAAGTCTAATGAATATGTATCTCTCATTACAGTAGCAATAGATTACTAATAATATATTTAAAGGCATTCTTTTTCATTGTTTCAGTTGTATTTTATGGAAGAATATAAAATAATGAACCCATGCAAAATATCCACCAGACCTATTACCATTAATGTTGAGCCTTAAAATGCAAATCAGACAGGGAAAACTTGAAAATCCTCATTCTAGGAATCTTAACCCATTTAGTCCCACTGATATCAGCAAAGCCTAAACATTACAGGACTGTTGGACATGAAGCTCCCAGACAATACTTTGATATGACTCCAAGAGAGCTCAGCATCCCTAGGAACCTCTGAGGCAGAAGGGTGAGATTTCACCAAGCATTAGTAGAGGTCCTATTACCTTTCCATATAATAGATGGAAAGGTGTGTTGGCCATCTGTATGATGCAATATGGGATAAATATTACTCCTGAGAAAGCATAAATACTGTTTTTGTTTTTAAGAAGTCCTTTTTAAAACACTGCACTACTCGCTGCGCAAAGCAGCTGCCTGTAAATCAGGATTTTCTCTGCAAAGAGCTTATCTGAATTCCTGCAAGATGTTTCATACTGCAGAGCCATTTCCCAAGAGCTCAGATAATTGCTGACGTTTAATTACTAGAAAGGGTTTGCTATTTCAGTGTCCAGAGCACAATTTTTCATCACCTGAGCCCTGAGGCCATCTGTACGGACAGGACATTGGCTCTCTGGAACCTGTCATTGAGTGCAGCCACTTCTTCTCTCTTTCACTGATAAAATTAGGCTTACCTCATTGACCTCAATCCAGTGATGCAATTCTCAGAAGAAAAGTGTATTTCAGGTATTTTCTAAAATCAGTTTTCAAAGACCTTTAGCCCTAACAGATTAAGGCTGATACTTCTGTACTTGGCCAGTGCTGAGCATCTTCATGAGATTACTAAATACCAACAGGGCACCCAGTTATAACATCTGCAATCACTGCACTGGGTTAACGATCCCTGCAAGCATCCTGCATGAGGAGACTCGCTCCTTCTCTCCACAGGGCTTACCAGAAACCCTGCTCTGCCTCCCAACCTGCAAGAAACCCACTGATATCAGAGGTGGGTTCCTAAGACAGCCAGAACCTACCCATGGTGGTCCACAACTGCAGGACCACACAGTGCTGGCTGCTTGAAGCATTAATCTCCTTGGATGTCTCACAGGTGGACTGTTGGGAAAGGGAAGCAGAGGTTCAGTATCTGCATGGAAAGAAGCATTTCTCTCTGATGTCACAGCTGGTGATGGGGAGAAAGGCAAAGCAGCTGCAGCCTGGATCAGGAGAGGTGACAGGGATGCTGGGATGCCTGAGCAGTGCAGAAAGCAGCAGCTCAGCATGGGCCAGCATTAGTGGAAATGACAGCAACATTCCCATGAATGTGTGCTGGGAAGGGAGAGGGCTGTGGCCAGAGGCAGTGGCACAGTCAGGAAGGCTGGGACAGTGTGTGATACTCAGCTGCCAAGCAACATGGCTCCACAGTCCATCACACAGACATCATTCATTCCTTGTGTCACACAAACACTGCACAAGATGCACACAGAAGTACCACGACAGCTGGCTGCAACGTCTGCAGAAAGCATTAACTGGACAAAAAACATCTCTACCAGAAATCCTCCTCTACCGTGTCACTGAAACCAATATAAATTAACAGAAGCATATCCATTCCAGTGAGACTCATTGGGAACGCCTTAGATCATTTCTACCACCCCATGTGCACTTTTTGATGTCTATACATAGCTCAAAATCCTGTCCTGGTAAGGATGACTGTGTAGAGTCCTTGCTCTTAACCTGCAGCTCAGGCTGTCTCCATTACAACTGACACCTGTGGGGGCAGCTCTTCCTCCAATACTCACAGAACAGCAGGGAATCACCCCAGAGAATCTGACATTTACTCCTCTTGTTCTTTCTTTCTGCCTTCCAGCCAAAACAAACTGCTGCATTTGTACCTACAAGGAAGTGGAGGTGGAGCAGGACAGTCCACATGGGTGAGCTATGATGAGCAGTGAAGCAGAAGCAAACTCCAACTGTACTTGGGGGTGGAGGGATCTGTTCACAGGGATAAAGCCTGCAGGGTGAGCGTGTGCGGGCATACTGGAGCCTTCACAGCCTCTAACTTACTCTGATTTCATTACAGCAAAATATAGAAATGCTTCCCCAGTTGCCAAATATATCTTCTACTTCAGCTGCATTAAAACAAACCAAAACAACCTGCTAATTAAGGATGCATGTATTATTAAAAGCAGTAAAATTTCAAAGGACATTCAAGCTCAAAATATTCTAGCCCTTAAAATTACCAATCTGTCTTTATCTCTTTTCCAGAGACCTGTTTGGCAAAGAAGACATTTCACGGTCTGTCCTCACAGAAATCCATGTTCTCGCCCCAGGACTGTTGCCGGCTCTGTGTTTAATGGCCAAATCCTTCCACATTTGTCTTTGAAAGAGGCTCTTGTGAGCAGGAAACTGCTGTGACACCAGGCTCTAGCGCTCTTTAAAACAGCTCAAGCTCTGCAAAATAACCCCTCTCCACTTGCTTTCTCAGTTGGCGCAAGACATCTCCCATGTGCTGTTTCTACAGCAGTAACCTAAGGCTTCAGGAAATGCTGTAACAGGTGGTTAAAGTTGTCAGCACCCAAAAAGAGGAAGTGTTTTAATGTTCTCTACCTAATATACGCTTTCCTTACACCCATGCTCATAACCAGGATTTGGGCTTTTTTTGTACAGGCCCATGACTCATCCCCAGACACTGCTCAATAGATAGGGTATTGCAATTTGTTAATATACAGCATCAATTAACATATGCTGGATTTTAAGGACTGAGTTGCCTGGAAAGGCAGGATGCTTTGAAGACCATGAAAATACATGGGACTCCTTAGGTCTCCGAATGTATCTTGTACCTCTCTTTCACCACTGTTTTAGCTTGCCAGTCAAGTAACGATGTTTCTGTAATTACTTTACAAGTACTGATCTCACTTGGTGCATGCTGTGCACTGCTGTGTAAGTGGTGGGATTTGTGTAATTACATCATCCTAGAAAATATCAAACTGTAATCCCAAGTTACCAGCAGAATCTGAGTAATGTAGAAAGAAATAACATGACAACAATGAGGACGTACGAGCATGAAACGACGGTAGTTCTCTATTACCACGTATATAAATAAGTAAAATAAATACTGTGCTTCCCTCTCTCCCCTCTTAGTAGAGCGTAATGCTCTCAGCATCACTGAACTCCCGAAAGTCTCTACTCAAAGGAGCAAGGCAACCACTCTGCTCTGCAACATCTTTGGTGTACTGGAGGTAGTCTAGATTTGCGCACAGGTACCAGAAGACAGAATCTGGCCAAATCACTTTAGAAAGACTGAACTGATTGAGATATTAAGACCTGAGATCCCACCTCTTAATACGCCATTGCTCTAATTTCTCTTCTTAAAGCATTTGCACCAGTAATCAGAGGTGATCACTGAGCTCTATCCCGTACCTTTAATTAAAGTCTGTTAGGAAAGCCCTGTCTAGAGAGGCTAATCCCCCTCTACTCAGCTGCTAGATTTGCACAGCAAGGCAAGGAGGCTGCTGCATGTTTGGGGAGGTGGACAGGGCCCAGCCTGGCATCCCAAACTATCATGAAACATCTACTAATACTGAAGCTAACTACTTCAAATGCAAACTGCCAACAGTCAGTAAAGAAGTTGGGCAAAGAAGCACCAGCAGGGGAAACCCATTAGTGCAGATATGAAAATGAATCATTCAAGGGTAACTGCATACAATTTTGGTTCAGTACTGCCAGTGTGGGCTCAGGTCCTGTCAGCCCTGGTCTGGAGCAGATGCTTCTGTTGGAGCAGATGCAGAGAGACCTGCAGAGCTTGCAAAGAAGAAAACTAGGAACTGCAGGAAGTCCTCCCGACAAGAGCCCAAATGAGATGGGAAGGAAAACTGGCACACCAACAGAAGCAGATTTAGTCCTCAAAGCAGGAGTGTAATGGCTCACGGGATTCTCATGAGCCAGGGAATTGTGTTGCAAAGCTCACTGTAGGCATGGCACATTGAGATTTGTGCACCATTATGGTCATCTGCTACCTCTGCTCAAGATGCATTGCCACTTATCCTCTGGCCTTCCACCACGTGGGGCTCCATCTCCCAGTATCACATTTCCCCTATGTTTCATCTCCTCTCACTCATCTGCCTCTTCCTCTACCTCCCAGAGTGGCCACAAAGCCTTCCCTCCTGTTCTAAGTGTAAGCTTCCCTCTTGTGAGGCACCTATGGAAACTGCCTGCCTGTGCTGTCAGGTGAGAGGAGGCGCATGGGGCTTCACTCACTCATTACTTCTTCACATGCCTATGTGGATAAGGAAGGGTCCCAACCACACATGTAGTGTAAATGCACATCGGCAACTGTTGTCCTTGCCCTTCCACCACCCCTCACCTTGAGTGAGCCTGGCAAACCTCTACCATCTCTCTTCTTAGCCCCAAGGGTTGTACATCTGTTGCGTGTTTGTACATCGTGCTCTGCATCTCAGCAGCCTGCTAACACAGAAGCAGATAACTGTAACAGAGCCAAGGCATCTCTGCAGAAAAGGATTTGTAGTCCCAGGGCATCTGTTTGTGGAGAATTTACTGGGTGGGCTTAGGGACTGCTCAGACTGACTGAGCTGCAGCTCCCACAGAGAGCAGTGAGTGGAAAAGGACAAATGTACCCAAACCTCTCCAAACTCACAAAGCAAACCTGAGACTAAGCCAGGAGACAGAGAGATTAAGTAAGTGACCATGACTGGTAGCTTCATGGTGAAGAACCATGTCTGTAACAAAGAGAATGGGATGTGATATTGCCTTCCGGGAGCTATGATGGGATTAATACAAAAAACATATGGAGAGAAGATCACCTCAGGAATACAGGGGGAATTTTCTGAGTCAGCATTTCAAGGGAGAACTAATGAGAAGTAGCAGTCAAGCCAGTGCTTAATAGGATCATGCTAGAAATGTGAGACTGGGAAAAGCCAAGGGAAGCCATCTGCAAGGCTGCTCTGGTACCTGCTGCAGTCAGCAGCGACACTGCACCGCAGCCAAGGGATGCAGAAGTACCACGGAAACAGACCTGCACTGGCAGGGCTCACGGGTGCTTTCTGCGATGAAAGGGTAGCGCTAAGATTAAATGGTCTTAAGCAAAGAGGGTGCTAACCGCCCTGTGTTCACAGCTGACAATTCAGAAGAGCTTCAAGATAAGTGGAAAAAGCAGGGGAGGCACTTGGCTCAGAGGTCTCATCACTGGCTCCAGCATATAGGATAAAAGAAAAGATAAATTGATTCGTTTTCTGACTTCCTAATATACATTCTCACTTCTCAATTGTAAACATTACAAGAAGCTAAGCCACACATTGTACACTGATGGCCAGTGTTTGCCTCTGCTGCTGACAGCCCCACAGTATACAAACAGCTTCCTAATACAGATGTTACCTCTCAGGTCTATGTAATCAGGGTTTTCTGTAAGCCTGGGGGAACAGCTGAGTATGTGACTACTAATCCAACTCTCTGTTGGCACTTTTTATGGCTTAAAGAAACCCTCAGAAGTCAAAATACTAACTAAAAGAGTGAAACCTACGTGCTTGGTCACAGCTACATTAATGTACGCACACAATGTAGAGGGTATGGGGAAAAAGCAAGTTACGGTAAAAAGGTTAATAAATGATGCAATTTGTGACCTCTAAACAGAGAGCACTGATTCTTGGACCTGCAGAGGAGAGAGAGAATAGAGGTGGAGGGGTGGGTGATGCAATGCTAAATGTTGCTAATAAAACCCCACACAATAATGCAGAAGAATAGAGAAGTGAAACATCATAGGAGTGAATAAATGAGACAAAACTGATAGCTATAATGAGAGGAGATGGAAGTTGGACATCAGGAAGAGATCATAGCACAATGTGAACTTGCTTGGCTTTTCACACCGTGCAAAGCAGTAGGGAATTTTAACATACTACGTGTTTTTACACATGTAACAGAAATATATTTATTTCCTGCTAGCAGAGCTACAAAACAGTTCTGCAGTACAGAAATAGGATAATCTAATTAGAAGAGACTTGAGAGGTCTTACAAATTAAAGCAAGAACTAGCTGGTGATGCAACAACATAGTAGTTTAGTGCTAGTAATGAATACAGCAGCCAATGTATTTAAAATTGATTTGCCAAATACACCAAGAAGATCTCTAGTTCTAGTGATGCTACCCTCTGCAGGACTCAGACATGACACAAGCTAATTTAACCAACACGAACTTCACTGGTTGCACTCTTCTCACATAGACTAGTTACTGATTTTAACAATAAATGAAAATAGCTTAAAATCTTTAGATTGTTTTTATTTGAAAACCAGAAGTAACTTCCAGTCCACCTGGACATGAGAGATGGCCACAGTATGTTGAGTTTCCCATTGCTGCATGTGCCAATCTAACTGGGAGCACCACAATGATTTTGTCACATCCTGTAGTTTAATTTCTCTCCCTCTTGCTGCTGGCTGCGGTGCAAGCATGTGAACTCAGCTCTTGGCACTTCATGAAGTCATCCAGAGAATGCACATTCAACATCTCAAGCCAGGATTCCTTGCTGAGTGCTGGTTTTCCAGCTAATCCACCTGCCCCACAGGTCACTGCTGCTCTTCCTATGACAGCTTCCCCCACGTACCAGTTTGTTCAGTTCAATTAAACAGCCCCTTGTCAACATGCCTTCAGAAAGGACAAGCTTTCCCTTCCAATGAATGATGGTGATTGAAGCTCCTGTATTTAATGTATCTGTTGGTTTCAGAAGGATGCATTTATCACCCTTCCAATATCTTAAGGGGTCTACAAGAAATCTGGAGACGGGCTTTTTACAAGGGCATGTAGTTAAAGGACAAGGGGGAATGGCTTTAAGCTGACAGAGGGAAGACTAAGATGAGATGTTAAGCAGAAGTTCTTCCCTGTGACGGCGCTGAGGCCCGGGCACAGGTTGCCCAGAGAAGCTGCGGCTGCCCCACCCCTGGTAGTGTTCAAGGCCAGGTTGGACGGGGCTTGGAGCAACCTGGTCTAGGGGAAGGTGTCCCTGCCCATGGCAGGGGGATGGAATTACAGGAGCTTTAATGTCCCTTCCAACCCAAACCATTCCTCGTTTCCACGCTTTAGCCTGGTGACACCATGACAGGCACCAGATCATGTTTGGGGATTTTACAAGTAGAAAACAGTTGTTTTTAATTCTTGATGCCTTCATTACAAAAAGATACTAAAAGTGGTTCATGTAAATGAACCCAGAAACACCAGACTTCATAGTCAATCTATCTGACACACTGATAAAAGTGAAATAATAGATGATCTTTTAAAAAGTGAGCACTTACACTACTTCTGAATCCTCTCTAAGGTCACTTTCAGCTTTTAAGCTGTGTTTTACCAGCAAAGGGTCTTCTAAAAAGATGCCCACCAAGAGCAACACAACATTTTGCCATGTCTGCAGTTGGGAGGGAGAAGACCTGATCTTTTTAGTTAAACCAAATACCAACCACCCAAACGGCTCCAACAGGGGTCCATGCTCAGCAATATGTTGCACTGTAATGCTCCTGCTACAGTATGGCAGCTCTGTCCTCATCCACTGTCTTCAACCATGAGAAACCTTCTGCCATCCTCCCTCTGCCTGACAAGCTGGGAAGCCTGAGCTTCTTGACACTACTGCCCCGGAGGAAAAAAATTACAAACACTGGCTTAGTAGCTGGAACTTGTTTAAATGTACTCCTCCTCCTTACAGAGCTGAGAGTGAGAAGCTGAAGGGTGATGTGCATGAGAGTCCCTTTGATAAGGGGCCAAGAACTGACACCAACAAGATAATTAGGTCTTTAAACCAGGCATGCACATCTGGGACAACTACCTCCAGCTTCCATCTGACAAAAGAATAATCCTATTAATATGAGTCTTTGACACCAGATTGAGTGCTGTGGCAAAAGACAGACTAAGTGAATTTAACTTGGCTTCTCTCTGGCTTTTATTGGTGTTCCAAACACTGACTTATGCAGCACAGGGAGGAGGAGAGGTTTTGCATCAGGGGGGGTTTCTTGTTCAATCCCAGCTTGGTCACTCTGGGGCCTTTTGCATTAAACTTCCAAATATAGGAATTTTGGTGGCGACTGCTCAGACATGACTGGGACTTCACATGGACCACGCAAAAAGCCAAGCTCCGCATGCTGATCCCTAGCTGCCTATTGGGAGGGAAAGCAGGGCTGTCCCCAAGCAGTCCTCAACACCCTGCGCACTGCAGTTCCACACATAGCTGAGGATGCTGCCAGGGGCAAGATACAACACCTCTTGCCCAGCATTAGGTACAGCACCAGGAGCATCCGCCTGGGCCTCTCACTGTGCTCCCATGTGATGGGCTCTCTGGAAGCAGCAGATTGTCTGACACAACAAAAGTACATGAAACATCCGTTCCCAACTGTTATAAGCAGGGAAGGGGAAGGACGGGAGGCCTCCAGAGCGCAGGCTGGGTCTGTTGGGAAATGTATTAACCCCAAAAGAATGAGCAGCTCAGCTCCCGTGGTTGATGTCAGCTGCTCCCATTTCTCCTGCCTCAGGTGAGTTGATTCATGCATTCTATAGACATGAAGTATGAAAGATGCTATTGTTCCTCGAAAATCCCCAGAGGATGCAGCTTCCACGCTGCGTGGCCCTGTCGTTGCCTCCTTACCAGTGGGGCTGAACCCCAACTGTGCAACCCAACACTGCCAGCTTTCAAGAACCTCAGCTCCAGGTCACTCTTTGGCCAACCCTTACTTTCCTTGCCTGGAATCCAACTAACCATACCTCTGAGCACACAAGATCACGGCAGACAAACTGAATGCAGACAAACCTTCAGCTCAGCCCTGTGTCTTTCAGCTCCCTCTTTTCATGCTCTGGTTTTCACTGCCTCCCCCGCCTTTGTTTTTTCTCATCAGTCTGGTGCAGGTAATGAAGACAGAATATGCATTTTGCCTCCAGCAAGAGTTTTTTAGTGCAGATCAGCTGCCTCTGACAAGTAGGTGATTCTGGTACAAGAATGGGATGCAATCCACAACAAACCGAAATAAGAAAAAGCTGATGGCTAAATTACTGGCTGATTTAAGAACAGTCTACCCTGACTCCTTCTTGCCTGCAGCAGCTATGGTGCTCTGACATACTGCTGCTCTCCTGTGAAGAGCAAGACCATACATGCGCCTTACAGCTGTTCCAGAGGTTGATTTGGGGTTGTGCTGCTGAAGGCACAGAGTCCTCCACACTGATCTAGTGAAGGTGGCAGTCCCATGGGACATCAGCCTGGCAGGACACTCTGCACATGGCCAGGGACACCCACCCAATGCGGCTCCACTGAGCCCTGGACAACGGCTGGAAACATGGATATACATCACAGCCTCCCGGGGTGGGGGGAAAGCCAGCATTTAGGTGAAACCCATTTAAACCAGCCCAGCAATTAACAACCCACAGCTCTCGGTATAAGAAAATCAGCTACTGCACCACTTGAAGTGCAGCACATGTACATACATGAAAAGACTAAAAAGGAGCTTCAAAAGATACACTGAGGAGAGAGGAGGAGCTGGGGAGGCTGAGCTCTGCCCAGAAAAGAAGCCTACAGCAGTTTTTGCCTCATTGCCTTTGCCAGTTGCCTTTCATAAAAAGAGTTTGGGAGAAAAAGCCTCCATAAATGTCAACAATTGCAGTTTATTACATGATCCATGACCTATTTGTAAAGTGACTCAATTTCTTAATTATATTTGCCTTTAGATGGTAAAAACCATACAAAAAATTGGTGTCTTTTGTGGAGCTCTAAAGGAGCAAATTACTGGCTTCCGGAGCCTTCCTAGCATGTCAGCAACTTCTGGCACAAACTCATTCAGAGAGTATGGAAAAAAGACTACGTTTATGAGAAAGAATGTGTATCATCTGTTATTCCCATGTTGCTCCAAACCAGGGCGAACAGCCAAGCTCAGGTAAAGCTCAGACACACACAGCATGCCTTCTTATGGCTCTGAAGAGGGAGAAAATTCAGCTGGTTAACTTGTATTAACTAGCATTTAGAAGCCTTTAGCACATTAATCTGTCTCCACTATACTAACGCACACTAGCTCAGGGGTCAAGGCTGGCACCCAGGGGATGTTCTTCCTCCTTGCATCAGAGACTACCCCTTGCCAAGAGAAGCTAAGCAAGTTCTTGAAGAAGGTACTTATGCAAGGGGTAATGTGCTGCAGACCCAGCAATTGATAGCAGTTAGATCTGGGCAAGCCAATGGCACCCTGTTCCTGATAAGTTTTATTGATCATTACCCTGTGTTTCTTTTATCCAGTGCATTTCAAGAGTTATTTTACAGGACACAAATCAGCAGAGTTAAGCTGCAAAATGTCACTGAAAGACTTCTTAAAAGCAAAGTTAAAAAGCTAAAAAGTAAAAAATATTTGTAAGCTGACCTTTGGGCAACAAATTAAAGCTTTTGCCTTGCAAATTAAAGAATAATAAATTGAGTAAAACAATACCTTTGCAGAGCACAGCAATTAGGCAATTTAAACAATAAAAAGACACGCCAAACATATTTCAACTGAAGACAGGAACAGCAGTGTAACACCCTTTCCTGTATAATGGTCATTTCATTTGCCACCTCAGCTTAATTTGGATCATCAGCATAATTCTACCATTTATAACAGCATGTAAAAAAGGAATGAAAAAGAAAACAGCTTGCAGGTTTTCATCTAGTCTGGAGCACACAGTTAATCATTATTAGGAGGTGCAGTCTGTTCCCACACTGCTCTTCACTCCCTGTCAAGGGCTCTCACCTTCGGCTGTTCAGCCCCTTCACAGTCCAGCAGCGACAGCATCCCACATACAGGCATCCCAGGACAGCACAAGGGGTCATTGCAGCAGCAGCACCCACTGCACTGCCCATCACCTGCCCTGTGCCATGCCACCCAAACACTGCCATGTACCACTCCTGGCATGCTCCAGGTTGCTGAGCACCCCTCAGCTAACACCGGTTGAAGCCTCCTCTATGTAAAGTTTGCAGAAGCAATGCCTGCCCTGACTTCTCTAAGCAGCAAAAAGCAACCTTAACAGCGAATGTTAAATTGAAAGCATGATACAGTTTGCAAAGAGCACCAAAGGGTCCCTCTGTGCTGTTCTGCAAACTGCTACTTCAGAAACAGGAGCTAAGAGACTTCAAGCAGCCTTGTGTCCTGCAAATTAAGCCTCTACTGCAGATCTTTTTCAGTGCAAGGAAGAAGACAACCAAGTGTTCCTCTGCTCTTCAGGGGCATGGAGAGAAAACCACTCCGTTCTGGGATTGTTGTTTGACAGCAGAGAGACCCTCAAGTGCAGCTGGTGTAGAGCTCAGACACACCATTTGCTAAGATCTGAGATACTTCCCAATTCATACCAAGCCTCATGGTGAAGAACAAGAGGCAGACACAAAGCTAGTCTTATTGAAAACAGTAAGAGTAAGCAACTAGTAAAATCATTACAAGGCCTTGTATCCGACTGCATGATTTTAAAAATGCTGAAGAGGAGTCTCATCTTATGTTCCTTCCCAATTCAATTTACAGTTGAATATGTATTTCTGGATCTCATCAAGTATCTTTTTTTCCTAGAAAGGTAACGACACACTAAAAACGTCCATTAAAATGTGGGGATGAAAGGTTTATAAGAGGCCTTTTCTTTTTAATGTGCTGAAAATCCTACTTGCTGCATTCTAACCTTTCAGCGTTTTGAAGGGTCTTGTTGCAACCTGACTGTGGTTCACCTCTGCTTGCTTGGGATGCAGCAGCTACTGCATACAAACTATAAGACTGGTGACTAACTAGCGCAGGAACAGGTATCTGCAGGGCATGAGTGAAATATGGCCAAGCATCAGCCTTCAGAAACATCAAGCATCAACCTTCAGAAACCCAAGTCTTCCATTAGCAATCTCTGCTGAGGTGCTTTTAGGGGAGCCAAATAGCATTAGTCTCTCCTCAAACCCATTCCAGAAATGCCCTGGTCTGGGAGGTGGTTGATGTGCAGACTGTTTCCCCAAAGCTTTTCAAGCTCCTTCGTGCTCAGCTTCAGAGCTCATGGGGTAACCAGAGATGTGTTTGCAAACAAGGAGGGAGGAATGGCCAGGATTCTAATTTACATCATGAACCTATTTTTACCCCCTTTTTTTTGTTCTTTTTCTCTGCTGTATAGGTGGCAAACAGCCCTTCCAGTAAAGCCTTTGCTTGTGAAGGGTGGAGGCATTTGTTTTTACAGTCCTGACAGACTCTTTCAAAAACACAGCTTTCTTGCCTCATGTTGTGTAAACAGAAACCATTCCTCTATCTACTTGACTTCAGCTGTTAACAAGTAACCCACACCTTGATGAAGCCTTTGGTGAGGAAAAGGATAAAAAAATACTACTATCCAAATAACCACCTGACCACTGTTTGAGCTGCTCTCTTCTACTAAGCTTGTGTCCACGCACCTGAGGGGCCTGACAGAGCATGCAGGACCAGGGGATTGTTTGCAGGCAGGTAACACTTGACACTGGCCACAGAAAGTATGTGTGTGGTCAGAACAGACAGAGAGTTTTGAGTATGTGTGTGTATAATGACAAAAACAGAACTGAAACTGTGGTAAGAGAAATCCAGTGATGCTGTCTGGGGCTGGGTACAGAGTACTGGGGCAGTACTATGTGCTGCCCTAAAATGGTATCAAGCAGGAGCTGCCCCTGCAGTCACCCCAGTATTGAGCAACACCTGAGATCTGTCACCACATACCATTAAATAAAGTACCTTCAAGAATGAAACCATGTTAGTTTGATGCACAATTCCAGGCAAACCTGCCCAGCTGTGATCTGCTGCAAAGCAAGGGAGCACAAGAAAGACCATGCTTCACACACAATGAATGAAAGACTTTGGCCACCAAAACTCACTCAAATCTGGTTGGAGAAAAGCTGGTTGGTTTGTAGCAAGGCAAAAGAAACCAGCCCCTTTTTATCTGTATTTGAGTATGGCAGGAAGCTAAAACATCATTGCCTTCACCCCCAAAGGCTCCAGCACGAAGTAACTCCATCTATTTTGACGAGTTCTGTTTATGAAGAGAGAACCTTGCCATCCCTGATTTTAACTGCAAAGCTGAACTTAGCACTGTGAGTCTCTGAAACAGTAATACAACTGCTCTGGGAGTATAAGAATGATCTGGAACAGCTGTTCCAGCAGGACCCATCCTGAAGGTGCTTTTGCAGCTGGAATCAGGATTTGCATGTGAGCCAGCTTACCCAGTCTGGAGCCTTGTGGAGGCTGCACCCCGGCTCCCAGCCCTCGGCAGGCTGCAGCATCACCCTGGTTCCTTTCGGCAATTCTCACTCTGTTTGAAATGCACATAGAACACGTGTGGAAAGAAGGGGAAAGACCTCGGTATAAGGCATCTCTAATATTTCCATTCGCTGCGTTTATCTAATGTACACTTCTTTTCCTGGTCAAACCACACAGGGAAAATACATGAACGAGCTCATGCTCCCTAATAGCCAGCACAGAGCCAGCACTGGGTGAATGTGACAGACTTCCTAGTCCCACATTATCCCTACTGAAAGACTGCCCTGTCATAAGGACAGCCAAAACTTTTGGAGGCCATACATGTCTGCTCCACTAACCAGCATATTTATTAGCTTGAGCTTCACAGGGAGCAACAGCCTGCCAGGACAGCGTCTAATGTTGAGTGCCCTTATGTACAGAAGAGGGAATGATGTCTCTTACCACATCATTACTTACTCAGTGTTGTATGCAGTACCTGAAGACCCTGATAATGTAGATAAGCAGTGGAAATGTCCCAAAACAGATTCAGCTCCTGGCAGCTTGCAGTGAGTTAGCGCTTGCAGAACTTCTCTGTCTACATCAGGGTTATCACTTGGTTTAATATGAAAGCAGTATTGCATATTGACTGTGGACAAGTGGCTGGTCTGCTAACAAAAGCTCTTTCAAATCTTAAAAATACAGTAAATTTTCCAGCTGTCTTTAATTATCTGTAATATTTGCCATACGAAGTGCTAAAACAGTACAACAAACTCCTGCAGCTGTCCTATGAAGAAGCTGGAAGCAAATGAGCATACATTGTGAAGGGAGAAAATATCTTGGTTCTCCACTGCGAACACTCTAGGCACAGTATATCAATTTTTTCAAACCATATCTCTGTATCATATGTTCAAATTCATATCAAAATCATATAAATAAAACCAAATCACACTAAAAGCCAACAGCAGCTCCAGTTAATATCTGTTTAACTCTACAGGCAAATTCTGAGCCAACAGTCCTGAAAATCAAGTTTACAATTTTCCAGAATGATATAAATACATAATATGGAAGATTGCTGTACTGAGGTCACCTCTGACTGAATTTACTATAACATAGACTGTGTAAGAACTATTTATTTAAATCTCATATAGTCCCAAAATAGACACCTCTTAGAAAAAATGCCAATGTGAATGCAGAGGAGATGTAGCTGACCCAGCATCCTCCAACACCTGCAGCCTCTGCTCTAAAATCTCGGCTGCAGCAACTTCTCCCAGGGTAAAGGAAGGATAGTTCAGTCTTTTTTATTTTGCTTCCTTGTGGACACTGAGTAACAGCAATTTCAGTGCTGCCAAATACAGAGGCCAGTTCTGTGATCTGGGTTGGTCTCCATTGGTTTGGGGCTGGGCGCTGCCAGGCACACTTCATCAAGGCCACTGAATAAAGGCTGCTGAATAATAATTAACTGTGTTATTAAAATACAATGTGCATAATCTGTTTCATTTTTAATTATCCAAGCATTAACTGCAGAACAACTGAAAGACCGATTATTTTCCATTATTCTGATACCCCAGAAACCCCTGAAAAAAACAGTGAACTAAAAATTGATTAGCAAGTGAAAAGAATAAAGTTTAGATCCTATTGTTCAGTGTAAAGAGAAAACTACAATGATGTAATGAGTTTAAATTTGTACCATTTGCATAATAACTTCAGTGCATTAAGTTATTTTTTCACTGGTTTTATTATACTGTTTTTAATCTTTCATCGAACTGTAATGGAAAAAGTGATTGTCAAGATCAAGAATAAGAGAAGGAATTCAAACTGGCATGATATCAATAAAAGTCTTAACCCAGCTTCCAGCAGAAACAATAGGAGTTTTGGCATTAGCTATAATAGAAGCAGATCTGTGATTTAGGACTACACAATTTTTCTTTAGCTTTCAACTTTAATGACACTATTCCATGCATTCATTTTTTCCTTTGTGAATTCACACTTTCACAAGAAAATATCAGTGTGTTTTACCTGTGGGTTTGACTTATGGCAAGGAGGTAAAATATTAAGATTACAAGCCAAATATTATTCTTACATTCACAGATGCCAACATGAAACAAACCCAGTGGTTCTGAAAAGGTTATACTACTGCAACTGAACAGACACACATGATGCATGTATACTGCAGAAAGACAGATGCCTTCACCTTTCTTAAAGCTCAGATCTCTAAAACCAAATGTACATTTCTAGGTTTATGATTTCCCCTCCCCCCGCCCCGCCCTCTTCTTCATGTTAAGAAGATTTCACTTTCAGGTTTGAAGATGAACGATTTCCAGCAGCAGATAATGGACATGATAATTTTTCATTTATAGGAATGGGGGGGTGGTTGTTTGTTTGGGGGGGTTTGTTTGTTTGTTTGTTTCCTAACTCAAAGACGTATTTTTGTTCACTGTTTTCCATCCAGTCCAAATGCTACTAGGTAATTATATAATAACATAGGCAATTTCTCATTCAACACTCTCTTTACAGAACTGGAAGTTGCATTGCTATATAACATCTCAATATATGACTATGTATTACACAGACATACACACACTCAGACATACACACACACACACACACACACAAATGAATTGAGGACAAACACATATATTGACAGTTGTATCTTCCAAGCAATGAGCTTAACTCCTGTGTCCTTTGCATTCTGGGAAACACAAGAAGTTCCCAAAGACTTATCATGTATTCTTCCCATCCCACTCTCCCCTTCCATGTATTCCCTCTCTTAATAAAGCTGTAAAGAAGAATCTCTACATCTTCATAGATGGGCATTTCACCAGGTCCAGGGTACCAGGTATTTCTCTTCCAGAAGGGATGGGAGTGAACTCTGGGGCAGCCAGGAAAGGAAAACCTTTAGGATTAAGTAAGCATGTCCAACACCAGCAGCTTCCCACAACAGACAGCCTTTTCCTTTCCCTCCTGCTTCCCCATCTTGGGGGCTGCTTTGCTTCAGAGCCAGCTCCTGACTGCCCGTGGTACCCTTTAGAATTAGACTTGTTTTTAAAAGTAAATGTACTTTATTTCTTTCATAATATAAACCTAAATGCCCTGGGACCTAACCTTCTCAAGGCTCTGTCCATCATGACTCTCTCCCCTCCAGGGCCAGACTGCTGTTTCTCTCCCGATTCACTAAGCAGCAAAGGTTTTCCCTATGTTATTCAGCACCACTTTTGTGAACCAGAACAAAATACTCTGCTTGATTTCTCTTAAAGAGGCTTTATCATGACACAGGGCTGGAAGCACTTCATGCCTGTGTTTGTACAAAGTAGTCCATCACAAACTTCAAAAGACTATCACCCAGAAAACTATGTACCTAAAACCAGACAAGTCTTCCCAGCAATGTTATCTTTAAAGCCAAAGTAGCAGCCATCCTAGCTACTGTTCTGGCTCAGGCCTGAAGAGCACAAAATAAACTTTCATCCTTTTAAGCAGCTCTTCTCCTGACACGACAGTCAAACAGATGTGGAAGCTGGGTCATTTTGCATCCCTGTTGCATGGGGATGTCTAGGGACTGCTTAAAGCAAGCAGAAAAACCTAAGCTAATCTAAGATCTGCACATTACAGTGAGGTTCACCCTTTATCATTCTGTATTTTTCTTGCTCCTGTTTCTTTTTTTATATTTATACAGAGAAGCAACTTCCACAAATATCTTCAGTGAATCTGCCCTAATGCTTGCTTTTAATGGCCCTAATTATCAAATAACTCCTTAGGCAAAATTTTCACACAATTAAAGTACATATCTAAGGGCCCAACATAAGCACTTTCATACAGGCAAAGTCCTGTTTTTCTGCCTGGACAAAATTGCTGGGAAGAGAAAGGAGACTTGTCCAAGAAAACCTAGAAGTGTGATGCCTTTGTAGATAATTCTTACTGGATTCATAAGGAAATTAAAACAATTTACTGCCTATCTGATTTGCCAGTGCTTTCTGAAAGTGAAACTGAGACAGCACTTGACATACTCCTTTTGCAACTACTGTGTTTAAATTAGCCAATTCTACTACACAGTACATGCAGTAGAATAAAAACGGGGCTTAAATGCAAGGTTTCTGCATTTAACTCAAGCACATACAATCAGATGTCCAGTAACTGATTTTGGTTCTAATAAAAGGGAAATCTCAAGTAAAGCAGGCTGTTTTCTTTCTCTCAGCATCACAGAAAGGAAGTTCTTCATTCATCAAGACAGCACATCAATGAACTTAAATCCTAGGTTGGAGAAGACCATTGTTACGAACACAAAGATAAAGACCTCCCAGACTGAACAAAGTACCTAACATTTTGACATATTAAGCCTTCACAGCCTTAATATTCTCCCTGAAAGCAGATTTCTTCTTTTTACACATTCTCTCATTATTGTATTATCAACATTAACATTTAAGTATATAATGCCTGTGGTTTTAAACAGGAGTGCACCTCTCCACTATGCAAGGCTGTCATTATTCTGATTTTGGGTTTAAACAACCCTATGTAAAATAGTTGTTTAAGGTCTTGTGTCCCTTTTCTGGTGGAACAATGATAAATCATCTGACATTAGGTCACGCCTTTCTGCCTGATCACTTCCCAAAGCTAAGAATTCATGGAATTGCTCTCCCCCAAAACACCCAGCAATGCCAAGAATGCTCTCCTGCCCAAAGGGTTATAAAAGCTGCACAGAAAGAAGAAAAAGAGGGCTTACATTTCAAGTTGAAGACAATGAGCTGTGACCAAAGGGGACAGTTACACTGCCCCATACACCACGACTGGGAGATTGATACATGGCTCTGACTGTACAACACATGCTGTGTGTGGCCACTTTAGTTCTTAAGTATCTATTTCCATGTGCAATACAGAAAGTTCACAAATCTCCATATTAACCACTTTTCTCTTAGTCTACTCATTTAAACCCAGAAACCTTCACACTCTGAGGAATCTCACTGCAAGGATCCCCAGGAGCTACAGCCCATGGCAGAGGAGTCAACTCTGGTCCACTCTTGTAAGAGCTACTTCTCCAAGAAATGCTCTCCAATGACCTCTGGTCTTGGCCTAATTGGACAAATCCGATGAAGTAAGGCTTGTATGATCAAGCTCTTACCCAAAGCAGCAGAAACCAAGCTCTTTAACTGCAGTATTCATCAAAGAAGCATGACTGCCACCATGCCGAGAAGTCAAACTGTGTTTTTCTCTCCAAGCAGTCCTCACCAACACCTCAGGAGCAATGGGTACCTACTTTATGAGCCACCCTGAGCAGGCCCAAGGTCATCCTTCTATCCATCCATCCATCTGCTCACCAGAGCAGCATGCTCTACCAAAACATTCATGATCTTCACTCATTGTCTTCAGGTGAAAAAACCCATCAAAACAACAAAATACAATTAATAAAAGAGCTCTCTATTACTAGTTAAAAGCAGTACATGGCACATCATTAAAATCTTTACACAACTTCCTCTATTATTTTCTTCAAATAATCCTATGTTAATAGACGGAAGTTTTAAAAGGGGATTTATAGGTTAATTATTACTCTGTTTACTTTAGTAGAGAGTGATTCCTGCTATGAAGGGAACATATTTTTGTCCTTACACTATCTTCTACTCCCAACATTTCAATGCTGCCTGACACAGTCCTCACCCACTACTTTGGAGTGCAAAAGCAATGGAATAAGAAATCTGCTACCCTTATGTGGGTTCAAGAACCACCTGAGATATCTGTGTGGCACAAGGAAGGAATCATCTGCATGACAGTTGCACCACGCAGAAGATATGTCAGACCTGGTGTTCCAGTAACCTGACACACAAATCTGGTAACATACTGCAAAGTAAACATACCAACACTGCGTATGACTCCAACCACATCTGCAAGTCGGGCAGTAAGTTAACTGAGCCTGTGTCATATGGTTAATTATGAGCGTGTTTTCTCTCTGCATTTCTCTGAAGGCCAAGTAAAGACCCTGATAAAAATTCCATCCAAAAAGGACTGATAGGAGACCTCACATGGAGTATTGCGTGCAGTTCTGGTGTCTTCAACATAAAAAGGACATGGAACTGTTGGAACAAGTCCAGAGGAGGGCCACGAGGATGATGAGGGGACTGGAGCACCTCCCGTATGAAGATAGGCTGAGAAAGTTGGGGCTGTTCAGCCTGGAGAAGAGAAGGCTGCATGGAGACCTCATAGCAGCCTTCCAGTATCTGAAGGGGGCCTATAGGATGCTGGGGAGGGACTCTTCATTAGGGACTGTAGTGATCGGACAAGGGGTTATGGGTTCAAACTTAAACAGGAGAAGTTTAGATATGAGGAAGAAGTTCTTTACTGTAAGGGTGGTGAGGCGCTGGAATGGGTTGCCCAGGGAAGTTGTGAATACTCCATCACTGGCGGTGTTCAAGGCTGGATTGGACATAGCCTTGGGTGACATGGTTTAGTGGGAGGTGTCGCTGCCCATAGCAAGGGGGCTGGAACTACTAAAGTCCTTTCCAACCCTAACTATTCTATGATGTTCCATGGCAGCGACACCTCCCACTAAATACAGTTGCCTTTCTGGGCTGCAAGCGCACACTGCCAGCTCATGTTCATTTTCTCATCAACCAACACCCCCAAGTCCTTCTCCGCAGGGCTGCTCTGAATCTCTTCTCTGCCCAACCTGTAGCTGTGCCTGAGATTGCTCTGACCCAGGATCCTGATTCCTCACCCTGTGAAACCAGCTTGTTAGCTATTATCAGATAAATAGTTACATTCTGTTGGCTAATGCTGTTGCGCTAAAACTTTTCAGTGCACCAAATTCAGAATTCAGTGTGCCAAAGTTTCAGAAGCAAACCACATGTAATGTGTTAGGGTTTTTTGAGAGAGCACTCTTCCCTCCCAGGCCAATACCTCCACCCTATAATCCCCATTCTCTCTTCCAGGTTTGCTTTCTGTGGCTCTCCTGATCTGAGGTCAACGTAACTGCCACAGCACGGCTACTACCAGTGCAGCCAGCAGCCATCCTGACCAGAGCCAGTCTAGGTCTGTGCAAGCATACAGCAAGATCTTCTGCTCCCCTGGCATCCAACTTCAAAATCACCATCTCAGAAGATGCACCTCCAGAGTCAGAAGAGAGCACAGCTGAGAATCCAACTCGACAGCTTTATAGCAACAAATGATAGAGAAATCTACAGGGCAGTAAAATACCTTTCAGACAAAAACACTGAGCCACTCAATGAGGAACAACACTCAATGAGGAACAACCAAAGCAATTAAGAAAACCATGTAAGGAACGAGTAGATTTTCTCTGTCAGTCTGATGAGACTAAACTCTATGGCAGGTAACGCCTTCCTTTGAGCTACCTGCAAACACAACACACCAACAAGAGTTTTGTCGTCAGAGATTCTTGCCACTCTCTCTGAAAGAAAATCTGATGAAAGGTGATTAGGGTGCTGTATGTAAATAGACTTGAAGGGACAATTTTGCTAATAAAGCAAATATTGATTAATGCCTAGTTAATATCCCCAAAAGTAAGGTGTGCTTGGAGAATGTTGCTCTCCCTCATTGGAGTGCATACTCTGCTCTTCTGTTAGAAATCTCTTCAGATCCTAACATAATAAAGTATGGCACACAGCAGACATTATTTACAGTAAAGGATTAAGTTAGTTTATTTATCAGTGTTAATTTAGAGGCATTTACTTCTTGAAGCAGTTGCACACTAGGTTCATAGGTTTACCATGAGAATGCGACCAACACCAGAGTTGTTTAACTGGTCCCTCAGAGCTCAGCAAAATGATCTTTATCTCACTCTCTGCCAAGGCAAAGGAAAAATTCCCATCCCCGGGAACAATGCAGGCTCCAGACCGTACCGCACTTCTTCCAGAGCTGCAGCCAACTTTTCCCATCACACTTTTACAGGGAGTTCCTCGTGCTTAATGAATTCCCTTGGCTTTTAGGTAGAAAACAGCTTTATCTAGTTCTGCTGAACTTCAGATATTAGACTTTGGAAAGGTCATTATTTCTTTTTACACTAATGAGAATCTTCCATCAGGTAATTAAATCACAAGCTTACTCACAGTGTGCAGTAACGTACTCTTGGTAATTGCCATATGACTGCTCCTAGAACAAAGTATTACTTAATGCAAACATGGCAGAATTCGGCCCTAGGACTCTATTAAAATGAGCACAACAGTCAGAGTGTGGCTTTTCCATAATAACACGTGATTTTAAAATGAAATTGCAGCAGGTTGGGAAATCTTACATTAAAGTTATTAAATGTCTGCTCATTGAAGCGGTTTATCTTTTTTCACTCAAACTCTCCACCTCACGCAGGTCACAGTCTTTCTTCTAAGGGATCGCAACAGCAGTAACACCCAGAACAACACGCAGACATCATGAAGCCAAATCCTCTTGGTTTTTGAGAGTTTAAGTTAGACACTTAACATTAGCTTAACACTGGTTTTTATTCCCTCTCTAAAAAAAATTTAGTCTAAGATGCTCAAAGTGATCTAAAGGATTAGGATGTGCAATTCCCATTAGCTGCAACTGCAGTTCTTCAGACTGTCGGAGGAGCTTTGTGGCCAGGGTTAACCCAACGCATGCTGTACATGGCGAAGAGACACTGCTGCATAGCACAGTAATGCTCCAGTAATGATCAAAATTGCTCATTGCCAGCCTGTCATACTCAAACCTGGTCAAGTCCCCTAGCCTTGTTAAACAGTGCTTGCTGCGGGGGGACACACGCTTGTAGTGACAGTCACGTAAATCACGTCACTCTACTGATTTCAACAAAGGGAGGTATCAGCTGGACCTGTGTCAACTGAGTGCAATGGCTAGTTAGCAACAGCTCACCCTATAAATCCAGCCTTGATGAATCTAGAACCTGACTCTAAAGACATTTCAGATAGTATCAGTAAAGGAGAAAGAAGAAAGGCCTAAGGCGCTTCCATGCTAATGTAAGAATATTAGCTCTCCCTGCTCGCCGCCCAAGAGAATTCATTTACAAAAGTATCTGAATGTTTATGATATTCTTTCCAGTGCCACATATGAAAAATCCTGAGCTAGGCCTCAAAAAGAACAAGGAAGTTTATCCAAATAAAAATAACCATTATTATCTTACTATTTGGGCTATAAAATGAAGCCATTAAATGACACCAGGGACTGGGGGATCCTGAAGTTCCTCTATAAAACCATTTGGTTTTTAATATGGAAAACAGATTCCTGTGAAACAGCAGAGCTCCAGGTGTCGGGGCATTAAGACAATCAGGAAGTGCTTGCTTGCAAGAGTTTCACGCCAGAAAAAACCCCAAGGTAATTCTGTTCCCAGTACTCTCCTCTGGGTAAGGAACCTGTTTTGCCATCCTGGCCACGCAGTGCCTGCCCCAGGAGCAGCTTGGAGGGAGGAGGAGACGCACAGTCTGCATGCAGGAGGCACCTGCAGCCCTTTGAGGCTGGTCAGTGATTTGTGCCAATGCAAATCTCCTGGAAAACTGAGCATCGGTTTTACCAAGAAAGGACAGGAAAGACAGGACTAACTATGAGTCTACAGTTACCAAAAGGATTTTAGAATATGAATGTCTGTACTTAGAATGAAACCAACATTTTAACTATTAGCAAATTTTACATATTTATAAGAAGGAAAAAGGAGTTGCTGAAAGTCCAGTAATTCATACACTTCATGAAGCTGCTGGCTGTGTGAAATCCAACAGACTAAGCAAGTCAAAACTTCTTGTGCATGAGTCACGATTTGATTCACGATCTGAGTTTTTTAAGAGCGTTAATGCTCTCATTAGATCCTCAAAGCCCTACTAAATCACTGTCTGCTCACCATAATTTGGGCTAAATATAAGAACAAGGCAAAGTGTTCATGTCCTTTAATAACACCATAGTTCATGTCATTGCCTTAAAAAGCTCTATGGAGTTTAAAACTTTCTGTAAAAGAAATACATATAGATATTGATACATTCATGAACATACACAGAGAGATAATTTATACAGAAAAATACACAGAGGAAATGCAAGCCTGTACACTATTTATAACCAGGCCATCTGCTTGCCATGGAAAACAGACTGACCTAAAGCTATGGCAAAACAACAAAATAAACTCTCTTGTGAGCTACAGCTGCAGCCCTTTGTCTTCTGTACTTGGGTACATATAAAGATCTTGCTCCCAGATCACCATCCACATCTAACGGGAAAGACCCACAAGGGTGCTCTGGGAATTGAGTTAGTAAGAGCTATGTCAACACTGGCAATATCAGCAGAAGTGCAGGAAGGAAGTTTAGGAGAGTATTTGGGATCTGAACTACTTGGAAGGAGGATTTTGTTCTATTTTAACTGCAGTTAACTAATGCATGTCACCTCCCCTGCAGGAAATCATAGCCAAGATAAGGCACCCATATTTTCTGCAAGGTCAGCTCACAGGGCTTAGGTAGGAAAACTCTATTCCCATTAGCAAATTTGCAAAAGGATTATAGAAGTCCCTCATCTTCTTGATTCTGGGCCTTGGGGCACAGGCCAAACCCCAGCAACTGCCACTTCTCTGCCTTCCTACCCATGCAGTGAAGATCTTACCCTCTCCTTGAGGTATCTCCTGATCAGAAGGCATATTCCATCAAGGCACCTTTTAAAAAGCAATTGTACCCTAATGAAGGACTGTGTCTACTATGTTTGTTCATCTTCTTCTCCAATGGCCGCCACCAGAAATGTAACTTGAAGCGCATGTACCAAGAGCAAACCGTGTCTCTGGTCTGCCCAACCACCTATGATGCAGGCATAAAGCAAAATCAAGAAAAACAAAAGAATTCATTGATTCCTTCAAGTGATCTCACAAAAAACACCCACCTAAATAAACAAATACAATTACCAGGACCTCAAATACCTTTCCGCCAGTAAACCACAGAGCAGAACAGAACCTCCAATAACGACAACCAGTGGGGTAATTTGTCCTTTTTTAAGCACAAAGGACATTGTAGAAATTAAAAGCTTGGAAAAACCCAAGTTCTCCCTATCCCAATGACCTTTGTAGGAGAGGCCAGTTTCCAAACCCTTCAAAATCAGGCCATGAATTTTCTGCTTTTATGAGTACACACACACTATCTGTGTCATTGTTACTCAGAACTGTAGCTGGTTAAGCGCTGCCTAAATCCACTGCTTTGGCCAAGAGAAAAGTCAGAGACAGCCCCAGCCCCAAGGTGTTTACATGCATTTAAGATCCTTAATGAAGCTGCCAGACAGAGCAGAAAAGATTGACAGATGTTCCTGGTGGTGGAGCAAGAACAGTTAATCCGACAGGGAGACAAACATGTGAGACACACAAACCTAATGGTATCACTGTACAAGCACCCTCAGTGGTTTAGGTATGCAAATCACTGCAAGTGTACAGCTTTCACCAACCTAAGGGTTCTAATGAGAACAGAGGAAAAACGTTACAAAACCCCCAGGCAGGCAAAATCCACATGAAAAGAGGACAAACAACAGGGTCTAGAATGCTTATCAAAAATAGGCTGTCCTCTTAAAAATTAACTGAAAATGGCAAAAATCAGTTTGCTATAATAAACTCAAGCACTTTGTGAGAACGGATGTCAAACTGTTGACCTGGTCTTTCAAACTTCTTCCTACCCAGGCCATTGGAGTGAAATTAAGGAAAGTGCTCAAGGAAAAGAGGACAATTCACCCATGGAACAATTTGCAGTGTCAGGAGAGATGTTTATGAAGGATAGACAGAATTGTTTAGACCTGAGAATTATTATAATAAGCTTCCGTGTGTCTACGCTCTACAGAGAATTGACCTGTTTATATCTGAAAACTTGCCTGCAACCAAATTACATGTACTCTGGTAGTTTAGGCAGAAAGAGGAGGCCATCACTGCTAGCCACATTGAATCTTGCCAAATATCCCTGCAAATTTTTCCTCGTGAGCACTGCTCTAAATTGTCTCATTGCAATAGTCTATTTCCAGGCAGTTTCTCGAAGCAATTTACCCTGAGAGTTGGCACTGGAGAGTCCATTGTCTACAATGATGTGCGATGGCAGGACTAGTTATAAGCCATTGGTATCTACATGGGAACTAAAAGAGCTTCACCAAAAGTAAAACTGAATTAGTATTTGCTTCTCACAGCAGAAGGACCACTCAAATGTAATTCAGCAAGATTATAAGCAGCTTTAAGATACTTCTACACAAAGATTAAAGCTTTTTCACAGGATAAATTTTCTCTAAACCAGAAAAAGCTACTGACATAAGAATGATATTGCCTAATGTCTACAATTTTAATTCTGATGATACAAAACTTGGATGTTTTGAGTGCTCTTTCCACTAAGGTAATAAATAATTGTTCTCAAACTCCTAGTCTAGAGGGATGTGACATTAAAAGGAACTAGAGAGTACACATAGACAGCATTATAACATGACACAGGAAAAGAGTTGTTTTCTCAGTGTATTCAAGGGGACAAGTTGGGGGATTTATGTCTTTAAAAATGGTATACATGTTAAAAAATTACAAGAAAGGAGAAAAATATTTTGTGTAAAATCAAACACCTCACAAAAATGTCATCACAGAACTGCAATTTTACAGGCTGTGAGGCATCACACCTGAATCTCTTCAAGGTTTAATGCCTCAACTAAGGCAGATTGTGCTGCGCAGGCTGTGGTCACACTAGCAGTCAAATCCTCACCTCCCTGCTGAGAACAGACCCATGGAGTCAGGCAGGACACCCTGTGTGACTAAGGTTCATGGGAGCTGGTCACGGTGAAGCGATGGGCTTCACTGTAATGTGAGCAAATATAGAGATGCATTTTATAGTTAAACCACATAAGACACGCTATGTGATGCTAGGTAACCAAAATGTACTGCCAATGGATAGGAGATGGGCTGTTCAGGAAAAGAAAAGGCTAATGGTATTCTTGGCTGCACTAAAAAGAACTCTTTATGCTATGGTACAAGCCCTGGTGAAACTATATCTGGCCTATCACCTCCGTTTGGGGCTGTAATCCTGCAGCAGCACAGAGCCCACACCTGCTGCTTTACACCACCCTGACTGCTTCACCCACATGTTTGCTCTGGGATGTCTCTCCTCACAGCACTCCTCATGCTCTGCGTCTGCAGCTTCCAAAGGAGAACATCACCAAACACACATGTTGTTGGGCCCTGCTGAATCATACCCAGTTCAGGGGCTTCACAAAGAACTGAAGAGGGAAGTGAGAAAAAACTGGATACAGGTTTAACTGCATTAATTCCTTTGGTTTCATTCCTGACACCATCCAAAGCTGACTGTCCGTTCACCCCTCCTCGGGACCAGGAGCCAACACAGCATGCCAGATCACCCCTTCTCCTCCTCTGATCCAGCAAGCTGCCACCTTCCCCCTGTAAGGGCTGAGGATCTGCTCAGAGCCATCGCCCAGAGTTTCAACTCAGGCAGACGATAACTTCTTGGGTGTTTTCATTGACATTTATGAACAGGTGACAGCCTATTTTCCATGTAAGCACTAAAGCAGTGAAAAACAGAACCCATACGTACCAGGAGTGATAAGATGCAAGAACTGCTCCCAAAATCCTAAACAGAGCTCAGAGTGAGTGTCTGAAGCACACAGGAGGGGGGCAGTGTCCCAGCACGGGGGGGCAATCCCAGCACTAACATCTCTTGCACTTCCCCTTCAGCCAGGGCACCACCACTTAGGAGCACCAGCCCCTTTGCCTGTTACACCCCTGCATGGAACTAAGTGTTTTAAGTAATTCAAGTAAATAATGACGCAATATGGAATAGATACATATGGCCTATGGATACATACTCCTCTGAAAAATGAAGTTATTAAAGTAATGTAAGAATGAATGTAAGACAAGGTACAATGGTAAATGAAGCAGTGTTATCATGCCTCCAGTGCTCTGGCCCCAATTTCTGTTATCCAGTAACATATCTTTTTGCAGCAGACAAGCATAAAGTCCTGACTGAGAGCACCCTCCCACAGGCAGGTGACTGCAGCCTTTCAGGCTAAAACATTCTATTGTGGGATCCTGGAGAAACTTTAGAGTTGACCGGCGGTTTTGTTGCTGTGACTACGCAGACAAAGCCCTGAGCTCCTTTTCTGCAAGTTCAGCCCGTCGCTAGGGCACTCAATGCGTTAATTCTGCCGGGGCTAGATGAGTGATACCCTGGCGCAGATAGGATCTGGCTACTACCGATGAAGGACTCATTAAAATTTCCTTGCTGTGAACACACAAGTGCAAGAACAATTTTGAGTGACCTTATACCTCTGCGAATGGCTGCCTGCCAGCGACCAAACCCCCACTGCCATGCATGACCCCTGTACCAGAGCTACAGAAAACAAACTTAGCAAGACCAGAGCTGCAAGGGAATGTGCCTGGAACTTTGAAACCTCCCAGCGCTTCCCTCATGGCGAGGCAGAGGGATTTCCTTTCCTGCAGAACAAGCCACCGCTCCATCCGCCTTGTATCAGATAACCTTTTACATCCCGACTCCCGGAGTTTTGTCCTCTCCGGGAGCTGTGAAAATTCCTCCGGAGCGGTGGCTACGGTCAAAGATCGCATTTACAAGCGGAGCGCGATGCCGCCGGTAACCACAGTAACCGGTCACCCCCGAGCCCCTGCGGTTGATGAGTAACCCGAGGACAATGGCAGGCACCCAGCGCTCCCGCAGGTCCCTAACGCCGGCCCCGCCGGGAACGAGGGATGAAAGGCTACGGCACGAAACAAACCCCAGGGAAGGAGGACCAGTGAAGTCGCCAGGCTGAAACTGCAGCTGGAGAGACACCTGTAGCTGTGGGAGTCATCGTAAAGGGAATATTAACACCAGTTTTACCAAATGCCTTTATTATTCTTCCTAAAGGACGTTCGAATGTGTGTTTACAGCACTTTCTCATGTGGAGAACAACATGTAAGAACTCTGAAGTGGATCCAGATTTTGGTCCTCCTTAACTTCAGGGCTTTCAAGAAGAAAGGGCAGACAATAAATTGCTCACAACATCGTTTCAACCACAGTTCACCTGTAGCAACCACTCTGCCAAATTTAACTCCAAGGCCAACCATGTTGTGCTGCTTTAAAAATCTATTACCAAACATATTCCAGTTAACCCAGGAGTATTTCTGAAGTGTTTAAAATCAGCTGCTTGTGTGGAAGGAAAAACTTTTCAATGGAAGCGATAACCCAGAGCCTGCTGCAGCATCCCAAGAGCGACAGCAGGTAGACACTGGGCGAGCATGGCTCTGTGCTGAAATGACAAAACACATCTCTTGTGAGCTTGGTGACCCTCTGGTGGATTTTCCTTACCGGATGAGACACTATAGACTTTCTCCAGGCTACAACCCCACATCCAGGCAATGATGAACAACCGAGAAATTCAGGGTCCGCACATATTCCACTCCCTGCTGTGGCAGCAGAGGAACATGACGTAGGCATGGCAGTGCAATAGGATCTGTATGGATCTGACAACCTCTCTGTACACGTTTCAGGGGTTCCTGGTCTTACCTGCCATGGTTCAGCCTCAAGAACGAGCTGACAGTGGTTAGACTGCATCCTCTGGACTTGTTCATTTGGCAGGAGCCCAGTTCATGTGCTCCCAGGCAACCACATGATGCACATCAAAGCAGAGTAAGTGGGAATGATCAGCAGATCTGCTTCAAAAGCACACTTGTGATCTGAACTACTATGGTGATGTAGATGCACCCACGGTGGGACAGATTTAAACTGTACTGCAGCTTTGCTCAACTCCCCAAACACCCTGATGCAATATAACAAACAGCCCCTGTTTCTCACTCAGATGGGTTTTCCCATGCCCACAAACCCAGTCACTATTCCACTATTTTGGAACTGATGAACTCTCACACAGTGGATGAAAGTAAAATAAATGGCTCCCAGGTCCTGCTCCTTTCAAGTCGATTGCAGAAGTCCCTTTGACTTCAGAGAGAACAATAAGAACAATAATAGGTTCTCATTAGGCCCTGTTCCCAGCAGGGCTTTGGGCACTTCCAGAAATAACAAGATCTTCCCAAAGGTCTCTTTCTTTGTCTCTTCCTTTAATCCAAACAGGACTGGAATTTGGGGTTAATTTTGTTGCAGCAGTAGGCATTGAAATCCAGTGCAGCTACATCAACACTCTCATTCTGCCACCGTCACCCAATATCTCAGGATTAGACCTTTCTTGTTGGGCAGCCAGGTAAAAAACATGGGTTTCTAACAGATGGCTCTGGGCTAGCCACAAGTTTAGTTTTCATCTAATTAATATTCCTTGCGTGTGCATGTGTTATGAAAGAACTGAAAGTAGGTGTACATGTAGTAAGGCACATCCAAAGAATCCAAGCATTTTAAGATATAATTGCCAGGAGGCTTCTACAACCCCAGCCCTTGTGCTACTTTATTCCTAGCTTAATTCTCTCACAATCTTTTCCCAGATTATCTAGCATATATTTCACTTCAGTTTATATAGTGAAGACACTATCTCAGAAACACATGCCTTCTCATCTTGTTTTGGTAAACAGAAATATAACACAGCTGTAACACTGATTCAAATGAATAATTACATCTCTATATAAAAACCATACTGATTAAATACTGTACTTCTAGATTTAGCATAAAAATTATTTGTTCATGTTCTCAACTTTCTTTGCCCAGACCCAAACACAGTGGTCATACATGTGAATCTGCCTGCCTGGGAGAAAACAGTGAAGTCCTGACCTTGCTTAGGGTCTTGTCAGGCAAAAGCTTCTACAGGGAAGGATTTCCCAGGCTGTGCTTTTCAAGCCTGCTCAGAGCCAGTCATTCAGGGCTCGGTTTGAGTGTCTTCCTCAAATCTTTTCCTATTAATGTAGGGAACCAAGCAGTGATCCTGGTTTAGACCTAAAAAAAAACCCTGGTGCCTTGCAATAGCAAGAAATTGGAACTTAATTCCCATTGAGCCATTTCTTGTAGAAAGTAATTAAAAGAAGCATTGATACACAAACAGCACTCCAGAGTCCTATTGTTTCACAAGTGACAGAAATCTGCATTTAGACAATGAAATAGGCTCTTCAATTTAAAGGGTCCCTTACTTAAAAAAGGGACTACAAAGGTGCATCTTGCAGCCCACTTTTCCTAAGGAATGTCTATGAGGAGGTTTCAATCACTATGACAACCTCTTTTTAATGCCAATGCTTTTCTAGCCCAGACAACACTTTCCTGAGAAAGGGCATGTTTCAAGGCTCTGCCAAAACAGTGGTTAAAGCCTTACTGACAAGAAGACAATCTATGAGGTTACCTTTTGGCAAACATCAGCTTTCCAAAACAACTGGGAATCTTGCATTATTGCTAGCCAAAAGATTGCTGCTGTAAAGGGAAAAAACAATAGAGAGAAAATGGAAAACAAAATCTGCCACAAGCATCAATGGTGTAAAACATGGGATCTATTCTTTTTGGTACCTTGGGAGTTTGCAGACCTATAAAGATGCATTGTATGGGGACAGATAAGGAGAACCTGAGGTGTCCTCTCCAAATTTGCACTTTATTTCAATCCAAAATAAAGATCCTTTAACATGTGTCAGTTTTTATCTGCTACATCTCTGCTACATCTCCATCAACAAAATCAAACGCAACCATTTCTTGCAACTCATATTTACAGAGCATTCGTGTACCATATTGCCATCTCTCTCTAGATTAAGCAAATAAAGAGGTTTCCATTTATTAGGGATTTGACGTTATTGCATAAGAATTACCTCATGGGGAATTCAATAAAGGAGATTCTTCAATATTCACAGCACAGTTCCAATCCGGTGTCAATTCAGAGACACATTAGCACAGCCCCATATGGGCTCTGCATTCCCGCGGGATGCTTTGCAGCTATGCGGTCGCCCTGTTTTCCCTTTCAGTGAGGATTTGCACCCACCCAGCTTCCAGAGAGCTCATTTTCTGCTCTGATTTCCAACCTGTAGCTACTTTCACTGGGTAATAAACACAGGTTAAAACAGCTCACAGTAAGCCAGCAGCAGCTGCCAGAGCCCAGAATGAGGACTGTGGAGTCTCACCCGGTACAAATGGTCTCTCTACCCAGCCTGCTGCAGGGGCGGCAGATCAGCATGGGAAGACACAGGCAGAGAATGATTTTGCAATCATAGCAGGCACAAAAGCCCCAGCAGCTGCTGCTGCTGAATCTGAGGGTTGGAAAGGCTATACATACACACAACCAACCACCTCCATCCGCTGCTGGCAGCTCTAACAATGTGTTGCAAGAACTGCTCACTGTTACCGCTGCAGTGCTCTTCACACATGCAGGTATGCACACAGAAAGAGGGTTTCAGTGCTCTACAATAACAATAGGTGTTATACAATACACAATAGTTAAAAGGAGGCAATTTTATGTAAGATGTGCCTGAGTAGAATACACTCCTGCAGGATTGCCTTTGACTTTACAGGAGCAGCACGTATGTTACAAGAGATGTTACAATAAAATACACAACAAATAAAGGGCTTGGGGAAATACCTAGGGAAGAATCTACATAAACCTGTGTGTCTGTGCCTATGGCTCTTACTAGGATCTCCTGCTTCAGAAAGCCATTGAAAAGGTCAAACTTATACAAGATCTTGTCTCATGCTACTCCCACTACTCACAGGTTAAAATACTGGAAGAACAGTGGATCTTAATATTTTGACTCAAAAATAGCTGCAGTGATATACTGGGATATGGTCACATACAGACACACAGTAAACACGAAACATGTTGCAATATAAGGATACTTATAGACCCCTCTGAGCATATAAGCCACCAAGTAACTGGTAATACTTGTGTCTGTGCCACGCTATCATCAGAGGAAAAGAAACTCAGCTCTGAAGTGTTCAGCCAAGGGATCTGAGGAATTTTTGTAGAAAACATTTATGAATGCCTATACATTTGGCTAATGAAAATAAGCTTTGTCAGAAAAATTACATCAATAAAGGGACAGGCAGCCAGATCCCACTTCAAAACACAACACCCAGTTAAGGCTGTGTCCCCACAGCCCCTCAGACTGAGCAAAAAGGACCTTTAGTGAGACCTCTGGGACATTCTGGCAGCGCAGGACTGGCAATGCTGCTCTCTGCTCAATTATGAGAGTGACAAATTCCTTTCCCGAAATGCAGCCTCTTGCTCCGAGGGCAGCAGAGCTATGCGTGCATATATTCAGCCCTGGGCTATGTATAGCTTCTGCACATAGATGACATTTGTGTCCCAGCTAAGACAAAGGCTGGTCCTTGTCTAGTCCTCCAGGATGGATACCGGGAGTAGCTTGAACAGTGACAAACTTGTACATCCATCAAAGTCAGTGGAGGCACAGGTGCAGAAAGTCAGGCACAACCCCACTCATCTGCTGAGAGTGATGGAAAACATTAGCCCAGAAGGCAACACCTCCCAGGCCAAAGCTAAAGACATGGGTCAATCAATACAGAAAAGGGGCAACTGTCCAGGGTCCAGCATATTCCTCTGTTTCAATAGTGTATCAATCTGGCAGGGCCCTATGTCAGAAGAGATGTCCAGCTCAGCACTAATCATAGAATCATAGCATCATAGAATGGTTTGGGTTTGAAAGGACCTAAAGATCATCCAGTTCCAACCCCTGTGCCATGGGCAGGGATGCCTCACAGTAGATCCTATCGCCAGGAGGTGCAATGACCCAGGGGCTAGCTATATGAAGGGCTCAGCCTGCAGCATTTGGTCCAAACCCAGTTTTATGATTCAGGTAAAGATGGAGGCAGTCCAGAAGACTATAGGAGCTTTATAGTAAGCTCCCATTAAAGCTGGAAAGACCTCAGCCACAGCTTCAGGCTCCTCCTGTAGGCTTTTGGAGTGACACTGATAATTGGTATTAATATCCCAGGCACTGATGTAGCTGTATCCCTGGAGCACAGAGCTAGCACTGCTCAGTTTAAATAAAATAGGCTGCCTTTGTGAGCCCTGCCTGAGGTGGTCAGCATCTAACAAAAGACCACTGACAGCCCTTTGGCACGATCTCAAGCAATTTGAACTTTCCATGGCTTTTGCAGTAACACAGTTCACTTAAAGCTGACACAGGCAGGAACGTTCCAGTAATCCTCGTGTTAGCTCTTATGCTGGGTTAATAATTCCCCGCTCGATGATCTGTGACCAAGACACCACCATAAGATTCTGGTTAAGTCACACCTACTAAAAGTGCAGTCAAAAACATATACAGAAAACTTTAAAAAAGGAAATAAAGCAAATACTCTATCATACTTGTATGCAGGCAAAGCAGAGTTTCTGGCTTTTTTCATATTATTATAGTGATTTATAATCCAAAATGTGACCAAGACCCTATGCTATACAAACACAAACACAAGAAAAACAGCAAACACTTTCCTTTTGAAGTCGTTTGAACAACGTTGCTTAAGATTTTCTGGTTTTCATTTTTTGCCTTTTTTAAACCTGTAAATAGAGACAAATTTATACCTAACACCTAAACATAATATGCATCCAACATCATTAGCCTCGAGGTAAGCTCCAACCTCCCACTTTGGGCAAAACTGTTCTTTGATGGGCTGGTGACGAGGCCCCCGCGAAGAGCCTCTCCCCCAGCACCATCAGGATCCCAAACCCCTGTGTGCTGTCTAGGTAACATTCTCACTGCTTTGGTCTTTTTTTGAAGCCTACACAAATCTTCTTTCCTCAACTGATTTTGGCTTAATGAAGAAATTTAACTGCATTCTGATTTTAGAGCTCTTGTAAAAAAGACCTGGCCATGTACACTCACCTTCGTCTTTCAGTCACAAAGGGCTCTGCAAGGGATCTGAGAAACCAGGCAGCTGTACCTATGCCACCTCAAAGCAAAATCCCAACCAGGAAGGCAGCATTGATTGTCAAAGGAGAATACAGGGCTTCTTCCTAGTGATTCAGATGTAATTCATATAGCAATTAAAGTATCAGGTTAAGATGTACTCACAATTAATGTGGTTATAATAGCAAAAGTATCCACATATATAATAAACAAATAAACACACTGGCAAACGGGGTGAAATGTTTAGCTTGAGTCAAGCTCTTCGCCCAGCGATGAGAGCCCCAGGATGGTCCCTGCTCCCATCACAGGGTCAGCTCAGCAGTGCGATATGCACACACTGACTTAAGGCGAGCAGAGACCCTGCAGTCATGGGTACCTCCCACCCTCCCCTTCTCCCGGCTGTTTCCACAACCAGTAATTACCTGGAGACCAGCCCAAACAGAATCAAAAGTCAACCAGGGACAAACATCTTAATTTTGACAAGAAACTCAGCCCAGGTCACAGCTACCCCGGATCACCTACAGCATAGAGAGGAGAGCTTAGCTCTCCTGCCTGCCTAAGCGTTGGCAATGCGCAGGCTAAAAGGCTGCCAACAAATACAAACAAAAATGTAAAAATACATTTGCTACACCTGGTTCTCTATTCTTCTCTGAAATATATGACTAAGCTTTGCTCTAACGTGAGTGGGGAAGCCATATAGCTGCTATTTGTGTACTGAAATGGTATTAGCTGTATCCAAAACACCCCAGCGAAAGGGATGAGCAAAGAGAATAACAAAAAGCTAGATGGGGCACCCCACTGCTTTTCAGACAGTAGCCAGCAGTCACCAGTGGAGCCATACCACTGGTGGTATATATTGGCCATACCATGGCCAAAGCTTTGCAAGTTTGAGTTTTAAAGAATGATATAATTACAAATTTTGCAGAAGCAAGTGAAGCTCAAAGCATCTGAGAACACTGCAGACAGTTACTACATCTGTAACTTGCCCTTTCCCTGGAAGTGGTTTGGGCATAAATACACTCATTTACAGCAGGATGCTTTCATGTACACCCTCCTCTGCAAGTCAGGCACATCTGGAGAAATCATCTTCACAGTACATTATGAGACTAGGAGCACTCCTTGTAAGATGGAAAGACAGATGGCTAAGGGGAGGCATGACAAGGAAATATAAAATCACAAGAAGGGAAACAAAGGAAAAATAATCCCTGTTACTCACAATATAAAAACTAAAGATCACCTGGTGAAATAATCAGGCAACATGTTTTAACACAAGACAATTTTTGCAAGTGTGTGCATCTGAATGGTGGGGACTGTGATCAGGCACTGGGGAAAGCAGAAACCTCAGAGAGGGATTAAACAAATTGAAAGATGAGAGAGCCATGGACTGTGGCACTGACTTGCCCTAATGCAAGTCAACACCATGATCCAGGGGAAGCCTTTAGCCCCAGAAGCCGTTAAACACCTGCCTGCCCGGAGCTGGGACAGTGCAAGAAGGGAAGGACCAGTTTGTACTTGTACTGTTTCTCATTCTCTTTCCTTTATGCATGTTACTAGGCAGAGGTAGAGCAGGGATATTAGCTTAGACATCCCTTTGGCCTCATAATTTAGCAGGTCTGAGAGGTGATGCTAATGGGAGTAAACAAAGCAAGGCGCCACATACAATCACCTGCAGCAGCGTCAGTGCTGGACCTGGTGCTATTATTGGCCAGCGCAGCACTGCCCTGACCAGCTGGTTCTCTTGCAGGGATGAATCCTGGCCACACCGGGATGGGATGGAGCAGAGCAAGCGGCGCGGGCCCAGCCAGGCTCTGCCATTTAGCCTCCGGGACAGGCGAGCATCCCTGCCTTGCTTAATAAGCCTCAGTAAACATTAGCAGGGCAGGTCTTTTATAACTTTAAATTACTTCAGCATGCAAATCAGTAGGTAGAATCATCCATACTATTTTCTGCTATCTGTATGGCAGTTGGGCTCATTGATCTCACACATCAATAAAAGGGCCACTTAGGCTAATTGGAGGATATACCTTAATTACCTACACATGGCACTGAATCAGGCAGCCTAGCAAAACTCCAGTTCCCCTGCAGCTTCTGAGCCCTAGAGTGAGTGGTGCCAGGAGATCCTCTTTCACTGTTTACCTGCCTCTCTTTCAGACCCACTCCTCCTGAAACAGCAGGAAGCCGGCATGCTTTTTGACTAACAAACACATCCAAAAAGGGTGTGTTGTACCTCATAGAAATCCCGACTCACACAGCAGGATACACCCAGAAAACTTCTCCGGCGAGCACCAGCTCTTCCCAGAGGCTGGTTCTGTGCAAATTGTAGCCAAGACAATGTATTTATGAGAGACTGCTCCTGTCTGCAGAGGTTGGTGTGAGGGAGCCCCAGGGCTCCTTCCCACCCAGCAGAGCCCTCAGCAGCTCCCAGCCACCACACCAGCTCTGCAGCCACTGGAGCTCTCATCTCAGATCAAACCAGGCTCTCCTCCCAGGGCATCACAGCTGGGACCCCCTCCCACTCACCTCTTTAGTAGGGCTTCTTGTGCAGGAGGAAAGCATCCCCCACTGGAGTTTTCCTGATAGATGCCAGGGCGAGTGGCAGGGTAATGCTGGTGTCCATCTGGCCATGCTCTCCCTGCCTCCACCTGGCCCCATAAATGGGCCATGAAGACCAAGACCTGTGACTTCATGCCACAAGAGAGGTGGAGGTACCAGTGTGCAGTGAGTATCTTTAACACAAGGATACCCAAGAGAAGAGTCAGAGGGAAGATGGTATCTGTGCTGGTGCCTCAGCCAAAGCTGGGGTAGAGTTAATTTCCTCCACAGTAGCTAGTATGGGGCTATGGTTTGGATTAGTGCTGGAAACAGTGCTGATAACACAGGGGTGTTTTAGCTAATGCTGAGCAGTGCTTACACAGAGCCAAGGCCTTTCCTGCCCCTCACACCACCCCACCAGCGAGCAGGCTGGGGGTGCACAAGGAGCTGGGAGGGGACACAGCGGGGACAGCTGATCCCAACTGACCCCAGGGAAATCCCACACCATATGGAGTCATGTTCAGCATGTAAAAGGGAAGAAGAAGGAAGGGGGGACACTGGGAGTGATGGTGCTTGTCCTCCCAAGTAACTGTTACATGTGATGGAGCCCTGCTGTCCTGGAGACGGCTGAATACCTGCCTGACCATGGGAAGTGGTGAATGAATTCCTGGTTCTGCTTTGCTTGTGCAGCTCTTGCTTTACCTGTCAAACTGCCTTTACCTCAACCCACGAGTTTTCTCACTTTTACCCTTCAGATTCGCTCCCCATCCCACTGAGGTGGGGGTGACTGAGTGGCTGTGTGGGGCTGAGCTGCCAGCTGGGGTTAAATCATGACAGTGTCAAATCAAAGCACAGTTCAACAGACATGAAAGAAGCTCTCCTTGTCACACTACAGAAGCCTGACTTCGGTGAAGCAGTTGCTACACTTTCTAAACCAAAATGCTGAATAATTACAGGCCGCTTAGCCCACAGCTACCTATTGTGCAAAGTCCTCCATGCAGGTTTCCACACAAATGAGAGGTTTGAGCTTTTTTGGTCACCTTTGATGATGGAGACAAGGAAGGATGATGAAGGACACAAGTTTAGTCTCAGCAGCTGCTTGCAGTAACATGACTGTCCTTGCATGGAGCCACTGGGTGACTGGGTATCAGCCATGCAGAGTCACCTCTGCTCTGACTAGGGCTGACACGGGTCTTCTTCGATGGATCTGAGGAGCGGCAGACCAAAGGGAGATAATGATTTGATGACCATGACAGCCCGTTTCCCAGCTCCGAGCATTCTACACACACAAAGCATCACAGGAGTCTGATTCTGATGAGTCACCCTGTTTAGTTTGACTCATCTCCCCTGCTCCTCACCAAACACAAGCCAGTACAGGCCAAATCCTACCTAGTTGATACTGTCTCGTGAAAGCAATTACAGCAAGCTGCTTCTCAGACTGTAGGGCCTTTGGGTGCAGCTGATGAGTGCAGTGAGGGAATGCATGTGGACACATCCGGTACACATGGATTGTCTCCATCCAGTTCTCTCCATACAGGCTTCCTGTACCGCAGAGAAACAAGTGTGGACAAGACTCAAGGTGGCTCTAAATATGATGGTGCCTGAAATCCCAGCAGCCTCCCCAGAGCTACCTTTCTTTTCCCTCTTCTAGCAACATACCTACTGGTGAGGCTGCACACATCTCTGCAAAGATAGAAGCTGTTTTTCTCTCTTTAAGTGTAGCCAGAGTTATGAGTAAAATCCTCTGAAGCCAGCAAGGTTTCCTAAAGTGTGCGAGGGGCCAGAGACCAGCCTTTTCTATTCCTCCTCTTTGTTCGGATCAGGAATTTGCAATCCAAATCCCAGCCACACCAGGGCGGGCAATGAGCCCAGCTGCTGCGAGTAAAAAGCATCTTAAAGAGTTCACGAGGCTGCATGCCAAGGACCTGCTGTGAGACAAGGTGATCTGAGCTCAAAAAACCCCTGTATGTGTATAACAGTATTAAGATAGCAAATAAGAAAACCTGTCCTGCAATGCAAAGGAATGTGATAGTTACTGACTGCTCCCCTATAGTTGCAAAGAGTCCTTGAAATATTAACAGGGTTATCAGCATTCACTTATCGGTTACAGTAGTCCCAAGATAATTCAAAGGGCTAAGCCAGAGCTTATAAATACGCACACAATGCAAAATCCTTACTGACAGAGAATTTCTTACCTGTTTTAACAAAATGTGTTAATGTCTTTAATTAACAAACCCAGAAATGCAGCAATCTACAGGGAATGAAGAACTGAAATTACTCAGTTGTTTCTTTTTGCATTCAGTTATTACAGTATTTTCTTGTGCTGTGTGTTTCCAAAGCAGGTGGCAGAACTTCACACAAATGAAAGCTTGGAGTTTTGTACCCACACAAGAGAGTGGTGAGCACTGACACACTTGCCTACATGGGATAGGTGCGGAGTATTGCACACAGAGCACTGGAACAAATCTTCCCTTAGTTTGAGTCAGTGTGGTCATCACACAGGCCTAAGGGAGGGACACCACATCATTTTCATATGTTGAAAGGGCTTTCCAGAGGTTTTCTACCTTCTAGAAGGGACAAAAGGCAAATATTTTTCTAGGCTTTCGTTGCAAATGCACAGTAGCCCTAAGCTAATCTATGGGCTGGCTGCCACCATCTCTCTTCTCTGCACTGGCACTCTTACTGCATTGAACTGTTTCTCAACACTCAGTCAGAACTTTTTTGTTTGCTTGGTTTTTATTGGTAGTTTGGCTTTTTATCAACTTCCATACTCCCTTGCACCGTCTCTGGTACTCGCCTGATGGACTGACCTGTTTCCTAATGCTAAACCAGGAGTCTATTTGGGGTTTTTTTAATGGCAGGCTGGCTTTTTAGTAACTTGGCACACAGAAACAGCCCCACACAAGGTCATACAGGCACTGGGAAGGGAAGGACTGTAACAGCCAGAAGCAAGATTGGCTCAGATTTGCTGCAGCCTGCAGCCTGTGACATTTGTGAATAACTTCCAGCCCCATTCATTTACCTGTTGAACCACACTGTCTTGTGGATTCTTTATCTTTTGATACCAAGTTTAGAAGATGATAGCAATGCTGTTATCAACACACACCAACTTACATAAGCTCAGTCAGTTCAAAGGGCTAAACTGTATTACCATTTGTTAATATGCTTCTTTAATTTCTGCAGAAAAAAGACAACAGGAAAGAATTCTCCCACCAACAAGTTCAATTTTCTATTCAAGGAAGCTTCTCAAGGAAGTGTGTTGTATATACGTACTACTATTAAACTAGCATGTGTTCACTAATTTATCAAGCTTCCCCTTCTACCCAGCTACACTTCTTTGGATCCCTTCACAGAGATGTTGTTCCAGAAATTTGCTTCCCTAAAGGCTTTAAACTGTCTTTTAACATCCCACCTAAATTTGAGTTGGTTCACTTGCAGGCTTTCCCTTAAACTGCCCTGCTCTTGTCTTCCACAAGTACTTCAGAGAGATAGGCAGCAGTCAAAGTCCTCTGGTTTTCATTTTGCAATACTAAAGATGCAATCTTCTACCTCCAGTGATATCTCCAGTGAAACAAATCATTCCCCAACTTGCTCTCTTTACAATATATATTAACTTTTCTTGACTAGGAACTACCAGAATAGTACAGAGATACAATATTCACAGCGCCTTGTACAACAGCACATAATATCTTTAATAAACCCATCCCCCTTAACAAACCCCTGCAGTGGAAGCCCTGAACCAACTCAAACACACAGACAGTGGGTGGACAAGAAAAGGCAGTCACTCAAATAGTGTAATTTCAGAAAATTGAATAATTCTCCATGCCAGGATTCGGAAAGCACTTTAAATGCTACGTAAATAGGTGGAGTGCCCATCTCCAAAGAGAGAACAGCATGGCCCTGGCACATCACATCCAGGTAACAATATACTGCTTTCCTCTGGGAAGTGGCACAGCTGCCTCTAAGCAAGCAGCAACACATGATCCACTGAAGGAAATGCAAGAGGTGCTGAAATACCATCATGTAGAGGCTAACCTGTTCCAAGAGATTTCATGTCTTATAAATTATCGGAGAGAAAATTAAATCCTACAAAATGCCTAAGAACAGAAATAGAAAAGAAATTAATTAAGATGTCTAACAAGGACCAGAAGCAGTGGCTATTCCTTAGTGTGGCATTATTAACTATTGTGCTGTCCAAAAGTGATTAAATCACCCTGAAGCTTTAATGGATCAGCATCTCATTTGCTAGAGGACCAGCTCTCAGCTGCAAGCTGGAGCTTCACCCCTCCAGATCTCCACAAGGTGCTTACACCCATCAGCATCTCCCACTGCACCATGAGGATGGAGGGGGTGTTCAGCAGCAAAAAAATCATCCCCAGGACTCGCCACCAGCAAATTAGCTGCTGACTGCCAGCAGTGGGAAGCAGGGATGGATGGTTCTGGTGACAAAACTAGTGAGAACCCTGGTTTTAATAATTACCATATCGTAAAAGGGAAAACTGCCACAAGAAGGAAAAAGCACTGGAAATGCAAATGCAGATGCAAGGCCGTAAAATCATCACACTGTGCTCTCTGCTGAGTACATGGAGGATTCAGTGACCCTGAGGGAGCCTTACCTGCTGAATGAGCCAACAATACGCCTTGCAGAGTGTTAGGCAATGTCATGTAATATGACTACAGCAGTAAGCACAAAGGCTCTACAGTGTGAAGAACAACACTGTGAATTTCACAACTGCTGAAATCTCAGAATGATTTTTTTAAAATTAATTTTCAGCACAGGAATAAAATTTAATTAGTCTTTTCTTACCATTAATCATTTTTATAGGTTCATTTAAATACCTGAAAATGCACAATATTCCAAATTCACACAGCACTAAGCCAGAAAAATGCCATCCTGTATGATCAGTATGGGATGTGTAGCGTGTGAGTAAAGTTGTCTACCCCATGGGACACCTTCTAGTCTGAGTAAAGCTGTCGCTTTACTTTGCCTTTAGGCCTTGAAAAGAACAATAGGAACTTCTGGCAACTGAAGTCTGATCAAGGACACACAGAGAAAAAACCCAGGGAGTCACTGACACCACTTCAGAGCAAGCAAAATAGACTCTTCTTGAGGACTTTTCTCCCAAGAACAAAAAAACAGGGGATGGATGCTCAACTGCCACCAGTGCCCTGAAGAATTTTATCTGATCATCTCAGCACCTCAGCTTAGCACAGTCTGATGCACGTTAAGCAGTCATTTCTGCTTAAGAAATCCCCAACCACTCGCAAGGGACATATGAAAGTTCATAAATTAATTCATACAAAACAAATAAGTTCCCTGCATAGAATACAAAAAATGTCCTCATCTCTCAGTTCTCACCTGCATTTATTGCCAGTAATTGCTCATGTCCATCAATGCTGTTGGTAGTAAATGGGAATCTCTTATTTAAAGCCCCTTCAAACTGAATGAAGTCTCAGACACTGCTGAGCCATAAGGCAGCTGAGGCACAATGAATCAGCCAGTACAGGTGACTGCAACTTGACACAAGGGATAGGATAAAAATATAGTCACCACCTACACCCAAACTGGGCCAGATTCCCAGTTCATGGGTACAGGTGTTGCTCCCACAGACTGCAATGACAATGAGCACTGACATTCTGCATGCAGCATGCCCTGTGGCCCAGGGCTGGCCATGGACATCCCATGACTGCCTGTGCCAGGCAGGAAAACCTCTGTGGGACTGTCACCACCTCAAGTTGTGGTCCCCAAGGCCCTGTGCAAGGAGAGGGGCAAAGGATCATGGCTGCAAAACCTCTGGAAGCTGCACCCAGCAGCCAGCACCGGTGAGGTCCCAACCACACAACAGCCAGTGGGAGCGCAAGGGCTGCATGGGCAATGCAATGGCTATCACTAGCACACTGGAAGGATTGACCCTGCCTATTGCCTTGGGCCAACGCACCCACCTAACAGCGACTAAAAGCATGGTGGTCAGAAGAGGGCGAAGGGTGGATGAGGAACCTGCCCTGCCTCCCCAGAGGCGAGAGAGAAGGCAGTGAAAAAGGATGCTGCCACACCACCAGCCAGCTCCCAGTGCCTGCTGGACACACCATCAGCTGGGCCTGGGGCCATCCCCAGTGCCGCCATCTATATCTGGCTATCTCCCGGGGCAGTCGGTCAGTCGGTGTCTGGTGGTTATCCTAATTATTTACAGCAGGTATTACAAAAGCAGAGGTCTCTGCTGTGCATGGCCCTGTACAAACTTGCAGCAGGCAGACTGCAGATGCAGCGCCTTGCTGCACAACAGCACACAGCAAACAGAGCCAGTGAGTGTGAAGGCATAGAGGAGGAGGAGAAGATAAGCAAGAAGGAAAGAGGAACACCAGCATGTTTTGTGCAACATGCTTTCAGCGTCCACTATGTCCTAAAATGTGCCCACTTTGCATAACCAGTGCAAACAAGCAGTGCCTGCTGCCAGCAGCTTGGTCAACAAACACAAACGTTAGGTTGCCAGACTCAATACAGAATAACATTGGGTAGCTTAGTAAGTAGGACCTAAAAGTTCATCTGTCTTACCTAACATTACGGAAAACTCACATAGATTTGCCCACATCGCTTTAGCTTGTAACAAATCCTTTTGCAAACAGCCCTGCAAAACCAACCAGAAGGCAGCAGCAGATTTCATGATCCAAGAAACTGAAGTTAAGACGGGATTTAAACTAGCAGGCAATTATCTGCCAGACGGAGAGCTCATCACGCAGAGCACACATTGCTAAATTACACCGTGTCAGTAAAAGGAGGCCAACATCAGAAATGCACCCCGTGAGAAGGGAAACCGAGTCAACCGATGGGATAGTTCAACCAGTCACTGCTGCCAAGAGACCTTTCCTGCATGTGTCAGGACAATGTCGGCAAGCTGTAGCGTCAGCGAGCACATTGCGGGAAAAGCCACAGGATCCAAGCGACGAGCAGCAACATGTTGATAATTACTAGCAAGTCTATCATCACAGCAAACTGCAGTGAGAAAGAGGATTAAACAGTAGGAGAAGATGGGCTGAACTCTGGATATTTAGCAGTGTTATGTAAGTCTGAGCCCATGAATCCTTCCATAACTGACACTTTAGCCCGTTTGGGAACTACTCCACTTAAAAGCAAAATACATTTACAAACAGTTAAAGCCAAAAGACAAACAAATCAGCTCTGATCAGTAGGAAAGTACTCTCTGGAAAACCTTATGGTTCTTGTTTATTTTACCTTTGAGTTACTAGGCAGGAAGAGCTGAGTCCCTGGCTACAGCCAGAACTGACCTAGTCCTGACGTGGCCCGAACAGATCATGATCCAGCTTTTATTATGGCCTAAACAAAATCCAGCAGTTGAGGGCCAAAGCCCCACTGCTCACCTGAAGCGGAGGTGCCCAAATGCATGAGTATGAGCCAGAAAGCTTCTTCTCCATCACCCTGCAAGTGTGAGCAAGACCCTGTAGTGTATGGCACTTACCAAAGAGAGAAATGTGAGTCACACAATGGCTTCTGTACCTTATTCGGTTCCTCTTTAATGTACAGCACAGTAAGAGCATTGAGATCAAGGGCTGGAGGCCAGCCCATCTCTGCCCTCGCTAAGTGTCCTGATCGCTATGCTGAGTGAAGTGCCCAAGCTGTAGCAGGATGGTATTTCAAGTACACCCACTTCATAGGACACTTAACTGCATAAAACAGGATACTGCTGCAGGGAACAGGCACCTAAAAGTAAGACACTGTGGCATTTGATGGTTAGATATAAGTGATCTATCTACTGGACCTAAGCTGTGAAAGGTGCCAAATGCCTCTTCCTAGCCATGCTGAGCTGTGTCTGGAGGCTGGCAATCATGCACTGCTGAAACAAAGTGATGCGCTAATGTGGGACATCCTTTATATGACCTAAACTGAATTCAGACAGCTAAATAAATAAATAAATTTAAAACCTAAAAATCACAGCTTGGATGTTAAAGGTCTCCTTTAGAAATAAGCCCAGCATGAACTCTGCTGCAAGGATGCAAGTAAATGAGGACCTGGGCTGGGCTGGTTCCTGGAAATTCCAGAAGTGCTGTGACTGGAATTCAATTCAATAAACTGAGTGACTTGCTACCATCAGTTCTGAACAAGGTCAAGGAGTCTGATGTGGAGCTACTGAAAGGAAAGATCAAACCCAACAGATCAAGCAGCTCTTTGTACCCATGATGTGTACTCTGGTGGCATGGAAGCTTCAGAGAATCAACTTCACATTTGCTTCTAAACCTAATAGCCCATTGGAACTTAACTGCAAAGACAGACTTCTAGGTGCTGGCCATCACATCTCTGAAACTGAAATCTGATTACACAGCGCCTGCTTTACCTCTTTTGGCTGGCTTCAGATGCTTTTAATTCTCCCTGAAACTGGACCTAGCCCACAGGAGGTGCCATGCTGACGGTGGTTGTTAACGCGGGCGTCTCCTTCTCCCTCCTTCAAAAAGCAACGAAATATTTTGACCAGATGTGCCATATTCAAAAGCGCTGGAGACCCATCAGAATGCAGCATCTATCACACGTTCAGCAGTGGTGTTGAAAACAGATTACTTTCCTTTGTATTTGATAAGCATAACCTGTCTATGTTTATTATGTGGTCCCCCAAGGATTTATTACAGGTTTACCATTTCACTTACTCGCTTTTTTAGTGCTTGGCAAGTGTAAACCCTGGAATAAATACGAAGGTGGTTACAGCTTAGCAGAATTAACGACTTGTTGAAACAAAGTCCAAAAGTTTTCCTTTCTCTCCAGCAAATCCTGTTTTTCTGTCCGACTGCTTTTTTTCCAAGTGTGAAGATCATCTTTCTGAAGTATTTTAAAATTTTCTTTCTTTGTTGAATGCCAAATCCCCATAAAAGCATACTTTCCCCCTTCATTCACTCAAGGTCTTGACAACATTTAAAGTCTTTCTTAACATTATTCATGGCAAAACATTTTCCTGTTTGCAAATTATAACCTCCCCCATCCTTTCCATCTAGTCTGCTAAGCCTGTTGCTACAGGCAGTTTGCTGTAACAGAAATAAGTACAATCATCCTTACAAAGAAAACAAACCCTTTTGTCCTGGTGCAAACATTGAGAGTGGGTTCATCCCACTGAACTTTAGCCACTTAGCAGCAAGGCAATTAGTCCAAATGAGGCACTTATTTTCCCTCTTTAATCAGTGGTGTAAGATGGGCATCTCCAGTAACAGCCCTCCTGCCTATCAACCAATCGTGGCTGAAACCCTCCTGACCACCTTTGAAGTGATACCACATTTCTTGGGCAGATGATGGTAGGTGATACGAATATGACCGTGAGAGCCAATTTGAACCTTCGAAAACACTGTTTCAACCCAACAAAATCAACACATTGCAATGGAATCTCAATCAAAGTGTCTCACAAAAAAGGTGTTAGGCAAATCTCGCCAAATAAACAAGAGATCACTCAATGGCAGATTTCAAAATCTTCCATGATTACATCCTGGCCCTTTTGGAAACTTGTGCTGCATCCATAAATAGTTCAGTGTTTTTCAACACTGAAACAAGAGCTGCACTGGGGGTGTTAGTGGGATAATAAAACTGTCACTTGGCACAGAAACACAAAGTGGCAAAACTGAATTAAATCAGGTCCTAGATGTTCTTTCTTTCAAGCGGACAACCACTGTGAACAAGGCTTTGAAGAACCAAGCCCATCGTCAACTTTTTCTGTACTCTGATTTACGCAATCTTTTGGCCAAATACTCTTTAAAACAGGGCAGACAAAAAGGCCTGTCATTCACAAAAGACAGCACTGCCATACTTGTTTCTTAAATGACAAAGTAGATGTCAAAGCACTTGGAGTACTACTTTACCTAAAACCAACATCATTCCCACAGAAAACAGGACAGAAAAACTGCAACTTGGAAGACTGCCAGAAAGGTTCATTACATCTGATCTGATTATCCTCAGCTCTTCTAACCCTCCTGCATTTCCTAAAGACTCTCCATAGGTATTTTTTTGGAAATATAAGCCAGGATGCCAAAGGAAGCCAAGAGAGCCCGATGCCCAAATCCTGTAAATCAGGCAATACTGAGGTAAGCAGGTAAGTTGTGTTGTTACCTCCAGCACTCAAATGTAGAGAGTCTGTCCCCACCAACTGGTTCTCAAAATCAAGAGGATTTATAAAAGAGAGGTAGAAGGGATGGAGAGCATGGATCTTGTGTCTGACATTTGATCCTCCCCTTACTCATCCTCCATGCATGAGTGCTACAGCTAGAGTTGCCTAAGCTGCTAAATAGTGAAAGAGTATTTGTAGCACATACTATTCGAAAAGGTTTCTGCTTCACATTTGCTTGCTTCTTGCCCAGAAAGTAATTCTGCTCCCAACTTCTAGACTAGCCCCATTCCTGGAGTCTATCAGCCTCACCTGACCTGCAAGGGAAGCAAAGGGCCCTATGAAATTGCAAGCTGAACCCCTGCTACGGTGCAGTCATTGCTGTCTGTACCCAAAATAACCAGATGAAAGTGAGCTCAGCTATGCCAGTGTATGCAGCAGTTACACATCTGGCTGAACTGTAAACACCGTCATAGGTGTTGCCTGATATCACATGCCCCTGAACCCATGAACCCTGAGCACCCAGCCAGCCAAAACTCTGGAATCAGCTCATCTCCTGCAGGGGTGTCTGGCAGACACCCAGAGGAGGAGGCAGGAGACCACAGATGAGTGTCTGCAACCCTTCCTTGAAGATGCTGGGAGACACCAGGGCTATGCTCCAACCAGACAAGTGGAAATGTGTGGATGCCAGGATTCCCATCCAAGCATCTGCTAAGGGTCTCACCAGGAAGCACCCTATCAGAGAGGTGGTGAGCACACCACCCACCTTCACATAATGTCATAATTTAAAACACAGCATTATTTCCATCAGTCATGAGATGCCTGAGAAAATCCATTCAGCTCCAAGATAGGAGTCAACAATGAAAGGGAGTTTCAAGATATTAAGTATGCAACTGAAGGAAAATGGACCATTCAATGAGCCATGTAAAATTATATGCTTTATCAGCAGCCAGACACTTCCTCAGGTAGCACTTGGGATGTTGGAGATAACAGAGCGTAAAATCCCAGCGCTTCACAACACCTCCTTTTCCCTCTACTGCTTCTACTGCAGGTTTACTATCATCCTGACATCCAAACCTAGAAAACTGCTCCTGTATTCTAAACAAAGGATTCTTTTGTCATTACCCTTGACAACAATTCAGTGTTTACTCTGTATCTGGCATTTTGCAGCAGGCTCCACAACCCCAGCCCTAAACCAGTTCTGAACTGCCAGGAAAGGTGTGACTAGAACAACAGAACAAGCAAGGATTCTTCCCAACCCAGAAGTTCAAGTTGGACATAAGCGCGCTTCCATGACTTCTACAAGGGAAGCTAATTGCAAGGGAACACACCAAGAAAACTAATTCATTAATACACCCTGAGGCTGAAAAAGTAAAAATAAACGTATAAAACTGTACTAATCCAATTAAAAAATGGTTATTACAGCTACCGCCTATTTGCAAACAATTTGAAAATAGGGGAAAAAGTTTTCCAAGTAATCCCACCATTACACTTTCTCCCTCTCGCATCTTCAGTCTCATTCTTCTTACGCTTTCTCCTTGTTATCCTAAAATCTCCTTTTCTGGAAATCACTGAGAAAAGCATCAACATTAAGGCAATAAAAAAATAAACTGACTGGTACATGAAGCAAAGTGTGCACAAAACCAGCCAAACCCCCTGCTGCCTCAATCAGCCTCTTCTCATACCCACTAACATGTTTTTAAACAGCGCTGCTGGGTCAGGGATATGTAGGACTTTGATATATACTTGGCTTATTTTTCCTCTGGCAAGCAATTGTCACCTATAGTATTTATGGTTTCAAGTTCCACTTTGTGGGATGAGGTTAAGAAGTGCCATCTGCATATATGCTTCAACCACCAAAACATACTAAGGGATATTGCTAAAACCTACAACAAAAACCAGGAACATACAGCCTGCACTGCACAGAGACAGAAACAGGGAGAAACAAACAGTTTTAGTGATAGCTGTGTTGCACAGCAGCATTTTCTGAAAGAATTTGATGGGCAGAATAGCTTTATCTGAGAAATTTACTTTTTGAAAGTGTGCTGTGGTAAACATTTACCTTTTCTCTTTTTATTACTAGGGACCACTATTTTAGCAAAGAAATTGATTATTTACAGTCGCTTAAGCTGCATGTAACTCCCTATCTTATTTATTTACATGCAGGAGATACCTTTTATCTCAGTATAAAGTTACTTTGTCAGTCAGCCTTCCACTAAATACTTTCCTCTCATAGCCATAAATGTTTTCCTGTCATTTGAAACAAAAATACACCACTCCTATGAAATTCAGGGATGAAGAGGAAGGAAGCCCATAGGAAAACAACAAGGCAGCCACAGCTTTTTATCAGCTGGAGCAGATCATACAGTTGAAAAGGGAAAGTCACATTCCTGCAGGCTTGAGGGATGCATATCTGAAATGCATCTCACCTACAGAAGAGATCAGAATATAGAACCTGTATGGAAGAAATAAAGGGTTTAGGTAGACACAGCAAGATCCAGGAGCTACCCTAACTTTAAAATTATAGTGTCTACTCTTGATTTGCTATTTTAGGAAAGTAAATGTAAATGTTCAAAACCACCGTTACTAACCATTATCAATCATCCTTCACTTCAGCCCCACTTCAAACACCAAGTTTTGCAGCTCCTGGTGTCATGCATTCGTTCTAATGAGGTCCCTCATCTTTTCCTGCTTGGTCCCTGCAGCCTCTGAGCCACTGTCTTCTCATCCCTTACCTTAGTGCAGGATGCATGCATGAAGTGCGAGCTCCCAAGGTCCCTGGGAGCACCAGCATGAAAAAGCCCCGCAGCCACACAACGCACCCGAGATACCTCCCACCAGGAGAGAGGGAAGGAGAGATCCACCCATCCATTTCCATCACCTCCTGACTATACAACCCACAGGGATCCCACGGAAGTCGCCTGAGGGAGTGTTTCCCTGGGAGGGTGGCTATGGAGAGCAGTGTGGGTGATAACTGCCCCTCATTGACCCTGAAAGCAAGCCAGCCTAAGGCATCACTTCTAAAAGAAACATTTTCCCTGGGGAAAACTCACAAGGCCCCATCCGCCCCAGTCCCTGAAGGCAGGGGCAGGAGGCCAGGGTCCATCCTGATGCTGACAAGGCACCGAGCCTGCATCCTGAGCAGTCACCGGTAAACTCTCCACACCCAAACGGGCCGCTGTACTTACAGAGACACCTTTTCCCTCCAGTTTCTTTTTTCCCTTTAATTGCCAATGTTCACTAACACAAGTAACCCTGCAATGCCTTGCATCTCACCTGTGCCCTTTATTAGAAGGGCTAAACCAAAGTATTGCACCTTCGATTACATTTGTATGGAGAAGAGCTGGAGATCCAGGATCATTAACATAATGACTTTTAAATTACAATAATAATGAAGATCCTTTACCAAGCCTTGAGTAAAAATCCTGAAAGCTTATTGCAACACAAATTAGCTCAGTCTTAATTTGTACTTGCTGATAGTCAGTAACCCCATTGAATACTGCTGGAGATTAAAAGCCAAAGAAATGTAAGAGACACCTGAGCCTGCACGCCTTCAAAAAATGCCTGGGTGCCTATCCCTCCCTGTGTGAGGAACACTACCTTCCCAAAATTGCGTATTGTATGTTGTATAATGAATGGTGTTTTACATTTATCTGGACCACTCAAAAGCTGTAGCATCCAGTCAGGTTGGGTTTTGCCTGCGCTGCTGAATTAGGCTGGGTTCCCAGAGGAGTTTGCACACACATCTATTGTACCCCATTGAGCTGTCGTGGATGATAAGTGGGACTACTTGCGGCAGCACAGCCAAGCAGGTGCCAGCAGCGTTTGCAATGTGATACCCAGGCAAACTTGTGCAAAGTCGAGGCTAGCACCAGCCTTCCCCCCAGCATCGGCAGGGACGGCAGCATGTTTAACATGGGCAAATGCAGTGTGACTCACGCAATGTTTAAGCCGGGTTTTGACCAAATAAATCCCCATTTAAGGCTATTGAGAACATCAGTGTGGACAAAACCTAATCGTTTTTAATGAGCCTGTCAATTTAAGTCATATATTTATTAGTAACACTAAGAAATCTCAGACTCATCTACTCTTGACTATCTGTTTCAAAAGCCCAGCGTAAGATCCTACGCCCCTGGAAAGCCAGGGCAGGATTTCAGCAGGGTCCAGATTTCACCCCGGTTGTTACAACATAAACCTAACAACACAATGTGCAGGCATGGGAATGTAAGGCTCCATATGAAAGCCTTGAAGGTATAATGGAAAAAGGAGAACATGCCTTTTTAAGGAACCCCTGGAGCACACCTGGATTAGTTTCATCCAAAAAGGGTCCAGTTTGTTCACTCAGACAGCCCTGCACTACAGGTATGGGCAGAGGGGCTACCCAGAGAGATTCACTTCAAAAGAGACTGACTTCAAAAGCTCCTTCCCAATCCAAAGCAGAATGCTAATAAGTACACCACCCACATTCCTCCTCCTCCGCTTGGGTCTATTCCTGAGGGGCTGTGGGGGCACAGCCAGGCAGGTACCAGGGGAAAGCAGAGCAGGTACGGAGCCTGCCCAGAGCTTCCCACCGTTCCATATGGCTCCCAGTGATGTTGATGCCATTGGGACAAGTTCTAAATGCCGAACATGCTGTTCTCAGGTTTTACAAAACCAATCAACCCCATCTGCTTATTTCTAATGATTCTTAAAGTTTGTCTATATTCAGAAGGCCAAAATTACTTTGTTTACTTGAATAGTGCCCAAGTCAAATGAAACAATGCTGGGTTTAACCAAGTATCATCGTCTCAAAGTAATTCAACTGAGTAGAGTGGCCCCTCACTAGCATCATTCACACCCATGTGCCTCCACAGCACAGCACATCACTAGGTGGAACTGAGATTTTCATAGCAGCAGTGTTACTTCCAACTTGTATACAGACCAGATTCCCAAGTTCATAAAGAGCTCTAATCCTCCCCTGACCCGAAGAGTAGCTGTAAGCAGGGCAGGACTTCGTGTTTGTCTGGGTTGAGAGGTTAATGGCTACTCCAGACAGTTAACTGGCAGGTCATTTTAGCAGATGATTTGCAGGTATTTCACAACATTTGGCGATAACCCTCTGGAGTACTTCTGTCTTGAGCTTCTTCTCCGCCTTTTTTTAAAGGCTGCATCAGATAAACCAGAGAAAGCAGTCAGGTGAGGCTGTCCTGGGCTATTCACATACTGCCAAACTCCGCCTTTTCAATTTACAAACAGCAAACTTGTCCAAGTGAACGTCAAATGGAGTTCAGTGCTTGTCAAAGTTGGTTTAAAATCCTATACACAAAAAGCTTTAATCTCTCAAATATCTCAAGGCTCCCAACAGACAGAGTTTTGATCATCACAACAGAGTTTCAAAGTTCACACCTTCACCAACATGAAAACGATGCTGGAATGATCAAGCTCCTGCTACTTAAGAAAACATGTCTTCATTCCTATCTGAGATTTCACCCACTTGAACTGCATCAATCATTAGGGTGAGAAAGGAATAGTCACCTATTTCTCTGCTCTGAATACACTCCTCATCTAGTCTAATGAAAAAACTTTTCCAAGCTTCATGCTCCAAGATGAGGTCTTATCTACGGCTATCAGATAAAGAGCTACTGGTTCAGACAGACAGTGACCATGCAATCACCTGCACCTTAATCCAAATGTTTTTCTTTAAGGTCACAAGCCAACTGCCTGTTTTTTCTGCAAGTCCTCACAGGACACGGAAACGGCATTTATGAGCTACTGTTCCATATTAGCTGCCCCCCTCCCCCCAGCATTTTGGAAGAATCAGAAGCAGCTTATCAGGCCATGCATCACAGTAAAATCAGTCAACTCTGTTAATACCACTTTCATTTTCCTGAAGCAAAAAGGACCTCAAGCCCGCAAACACACAGGAGAGCATGGATCGCTCCCCCGATGCTGCACACCATGACTATGTACAGTAAAACAAGTGCTGCCAGGATTATATCACAGCTTGATCATTCTTTTTTTAATACAACCATCCAAAAACCATCATCTCCCAAAGTGTCCTTTTATGTACCTGGTACTTTCAGCCATGTTTTTTTGCTAAAAGAATACAAAAATCAGTTTTAGGTTGCAGAGGGAAGCAGCGAGGAATGTATCTGGTTAAACCTTTGAAAGTCAACAGAAGTACAGGATCAGATCCACAGTAAACTTACAGACTGGCACCTGCAGAGGAAATTACTCACTTCATGATTGATGCCACAATTAGAGGCATAAAAAAGCAATTCCATGGTAAACAAGCAACTAAGCTGAAAAAGAATGGTATCTTAAGAGCATGTAGGTGCTCATAAATAAAGTATATATTGGATGACATCAAACAGTCTTCACACACACAGAGACATGAATTCTCAGAAGCCGCTACTGGTAAAGTAACCCTGCCTCTCTCTTCCTCTCCCTCTCTGCAACAGCATTGATTTTAGGGCAGCATTTGGCCAGTATCTGCCCCTAGCACTACTAAAGCAACTCCAGTGCAGTCAGCCACATTACACAGTTGTTACACAGCCGTAACTCACTGCTTTCAGAGTTGCCATACCCCACAGGAGCACATGCCAGCAATGCAAACCAACGCAGCTCCACCAGCATCACATCTACCCAGGCCACACCAGTGGAGAAGCGGTCTGAGACTCTACCAGCCAAACCTCCCAGTATGCAGAAGGGAATAAACATGTTTTGCTGCTAAAAAAGCAGAGATACCAAATCTCAACTGTTTTGTTTTGGTTTTTCCCAAGAGGAAAAAAGAAAAGGGAGGGAAGACAGCATTACAGATGGCATTACAGATACATGTGCATTCCCTACATCTTGGCAAGTCACATCATTTATTACCCTTCTGCAACCACATCAGAAAAGCTTCAGCTGAGTTACCACCTCAGCTGAGGGAGTATATACCCCCCATGCATACTCGTGTTTATTTAGCCCTCTGATCCACATTTACTAAACAACTTCAAAACCCCACTTCAATCCACAGCACGTGGGCTTGATACATTGCTGTGGTTCCTCTCCCAAAATTTCAGAGATAAGCCGCTGCTTCAGGAAACTGAAAGCTGCACACTAACCTGCAAGTGCGCTATTTCTACCCATGCCCCCATACTGTTCCAACAGGCAGGATCATACTTTATGAACCTCAAAAACTTGCTTACCTGAGACCGACACTTTCATGATGGCTTCCAGGGGTCTGTTGTTGTCCAGATCACGACTGAGTTTGAGTTCCCCAGTGGCAGAGTCCAAAAGGAGCAAATTTAATTCATTGCCTTGCACAAAAGTGTAGGCCAGGCTATCAGACACATCGGGATCATGAGCTGGGATCTTGCCAATCACGCCAGAGGGGAAGCTGTTGGACTTGTTGGTCACGTAGTTATTGAAGAGGATCTGGAAGTCCTGCAGCACAGGTGGGTTATCATTCTGGTCCAGGAGGCGGATGTGCACTGTTGCCCGGCTCACAAGAGGGGCAGAAGTGGCCTGCACCACAATCACATACTCTGTCCGGCTCTCATAATCCAGGTCCATGAGGGCCGTGAGGTCTCCATTGAGCAGGTCTAGTTGGAAGACCTCAGGGATATTCCCCTCTACGATCTGGTACATGATCTGTGCATTGGTCCCCTCATCAGGGTCGGCTGCACTGATCCGTGCCACAATAGAGCCCACAGGGCTGTTCTCTTCCACAAAGATGTCAAATTCATCCTTCTCAAAGACAGGGGGGTTGTCGTTGATGTCCAGCACAGTCACTTGGATATCCACAGAAGCTTTCAGCGGTGGGCTGCCCCTGTCCACAGCAAAGGCCCGCAGGCTGTAGACAGCGACGTTCTCACGGTCCAGCTTGCGCAGTGTGCGTATCACTCCAGAAGTGGGTTCAATGTAGAAGTCCCCATCTCCATCGTCACCACCTTGGAACGTGTAGAGGAGACGGCCATTGAGGCCCGAGTCCCGATCAGTGGCAGACAGCTGCAGAACACTGGTGGAGAGTGGCACATCCTCAAACACAGAGCCCTGGTAGCGGTCACGCAGGAAGCGAGGTGCATTGTCATTGGCGTCCAGGATGAGGATCTCGACATAGGTGGTGTCTGACTTCTGGGGGATGCCATTGTCATGGGCTGTAATGGCCAACGTGTAGGAGGCCTGGTCCTCGTAGTCCAGCTCCATCAGGGTGGTGATGGTGCCCGTGTCAGGGTCGATGCGGAATTGGGGGATGTTATCGTCCAAAATATAAGTGATTCTTGCATTCTCCCCTGTGTCTTCATCAGTGGCACTTATGGTGACAATGGAAGTGCCAATGGGCTTGTCCTCACTGACACTCACTGTGTAGTGGGAGCTCTGGAAGACTGGGCGGTGAGTGTTGGCATCCGTGACGTTGATGAAGACCTGGACAGTGTCAAAGCGAGTGCCATCAGAGGCAGTGACTGTGAGCACATACTGCCTTTCCTGCTTGTAATCCAGGGGCAAGGCCAGCGTGATCAGCCCCCCTCCACTCTGACTGGTGATGGCAAAACGGTTCCTGGTGTTGCCACTGGTGATCTGGTAAGTCACTACACTGTTAACATCCCTGTCCACTGCTGTCAGGGTCAGGACGCTGCTGCCCACAGCTGCGTCCTCATTCAGTCTGAGGTGATAGACCTTCTCCGTGAAGGTGGGGTTGTTATCATTCACATCCAGGACAGTGATGGACACACTGGCTGAGGAGGTCATGACTGGCACGCCATGGTCCCTGGCCTCCACCCCAAAGTGATAGTTCTCCACAGTCTCTCGGTCCAGCTCTGCAGCCACCGTGATCCACCCTGTGCTGTTGTTGATCTGAAAAGGGAACCCAGAGTCACTTGCTACAGGAGCACCTCCAGTGGACGGTGCCATCTCTACAAGTTTGTATTCCAGGCGGGCGTTCTCCCCTGAGTCAGCATCCACAGCCTGGATGTGCAGCACTGAGTAGCCCAAAGGAACATTCTCCAGCACCGTGGCCTGGAAGGGAGTGCTCACAAAGATGGGGGCATTGTCATTGACATCCACGACTTGCACCGACACCATGCCACTGGAGTTGATCAAGGGAGGCCTGCCCCCGTCCTGGGCTTTGATCCGGAGTGTGTACTCCCGAATAGTCTCATAATCCAGAGGGTTGATCAGGTCAATGGCACCGGAGAAAGAGTGGATGTAGAACTGGCCTTTCAGGTTGCCGCTCACAATGCTGTAGTGCACCTGGGCATTGCTGCCTCGGTCCCGATCTGTGGCCTGCACCTGCAGTATCTGGCTGTTCACCGGGGCATCCTCTGGCACCTGGACCAGGTAGCGCTTCTCACTGAACTGAGGGTAGTTGTCATTTTCATCTTCCACAGTGATGTGCACCATAGCTGTGGCGCTGCGTGGTCCAGGATCCTTGCCCTGGTCATTGGCTTCCACCACCAGATGGTACTCAGAGACCTCCTCACGGTCCACGGGGGCTCGAGTCCTCACCACCCCAGAGCGCGGGTCAATCTCAAAGACCCCATCACCAGCTCCCGGCTCCAGCAGGCGGTAAAGCATGTTGGCATTGGCTGGGGCATCGCCATCAGTGGCGCGGATGGTCAGCACCTCGTAACCCACCTCCAGGTTCTCCCGGATGCTCTCCCGGTACTCGGGCTGCTCAAACACCGGCTCATGGTCGTTGGTGTCACTCACTGTCACCGTCAGATAGGTGGTGGCTGAGCGGCGGCGCGGGGAGCCGTGGTCGGAGGCCGTCACCTTCAGCACGTGGGTGTCCTTCGTCTCCCGGTCCAGGCTGCGGGCGGTGACCACGCTGCCGGTCTCGGCGTCGATGGAGAAGTAGTCGTTGGAGCGCTCGTCGAATAGTGCCTCCATAGTGTACGCCAGCCGGCCGGCTTCCCCCTCGTCGGGGTCCTGGGCCCGCAGCACGATGACGGCCGTGCCGGCCGGCTCGTTCTCAGGGATGGAGACCTGGTAGCTGGGCAGCTGGAACTGCGGGGGGCTGTTGATGCTCCGCGCCCGCCGCCCGCCGCCCTCCTCCCGCGGCGGAGGGTCCCACCCGGCGGCGGCTCTGCGGGGCCCGGCGGGCGGAGCGCGGCGCAGCGCGGCCCCCACCACCCTCAGGCGCCCCGCCGGAGGCAGCGCCGGCGGCTCCGCGGCACCGGCACCGGCGCGGCGCCCCGCGGCCCCCGGGGGCAGGTGGAGGAGCGGCACTGCGCGGGGCGGCCGCAGCTCCCCGCCGCCCGCCGGCGCCAGGGCGCAGAGCAGCGCGGCCCAGGACACGCAGGCGGCGGCGGACAGCCGCAGCATCTCCGGAGCTCAGCGGGCAGCGGTGCCGGGCAGAGCGCTGCCGCACAATCCATCCACCCGCCGGGCTGCCCGCCCGCCCTCATCCAACAGCCACCGGCTCGGGCCCCCGCCGCCGCCCAGAGCCCCAGCCCCGTCCCCGGGCAGCGGGCTGGAGAGCTCCAACTTTTCCACCTTAAACTTTGAAGTGAGTTCAAAATGGCTCCCCTCCTCCGCCTCCCCCCACCGCCGCTCCCGAGAGGGCGATTAGCATAAACCTGCTGCTCGTCTCCCTCCTTCGTAAAAATAAATCAATAAATTAAACACCGAGGTTCCTCCGCGCCGGGGCCGGCCCACGGGCAGCGCCGATCCGTGTGGCTGCGCGGCGCGGCACGGCACGGCGGAGCCGCTCCTCTCCGTCCTGCTGTCCGTCCCGTCGCGTCCCGTCCCGCTCCTGCCGCACCGCTCGGTTCCGCGGCGGCGCTGAGCGGCGCAAGCAGCGCGGAGCGCGGCGGGCGCTGCCCGGGGCGGGGATTCCTGCCGGCCCCGCCCGGCCCCTCCCGGGCGGCGGTGGGGGCCGGGCCGAGCCCGTCCCCGACCCCGTCCCCGCGGGGTTCCCGCCCCATCGCCCGGCGCCTCTCGGCGGCCGGCCCCGGCCCCGCGCCCAAGCAGGAGGGAATGCTGCGCACTGGGCGCAGGCTGCGCGGGTACCGGGGTGCGCAGAAGGCGCAGCTCCGCGGGTCGCAGCCGCCTCCCCGCCGAGCAGCCACCTGTCGCCCAGAGCGGAGTTACACCGAGTTCCATTTATTTCGTTGTTTTCAATCTCTCCCCGTGAGGTTAAACACCAAACACCCCGTAAAAACACTTTCCAGGACAAACCGAGCCGCATGCGCCTGCCGCGGGGCCCGCCGCGCTCCGCGGCGACTGGAGTCGGGACACACGGTCCTGCCTTACTCTGAACTAATACGAACCGGCGGGAGGATCTGAATGAAAGACTCCTTTGGGGCGACTGCAAATAATGACATACAAATGTAAACTCGGATAGTTTGTGAGAAGAGGCGAAGCCAAACCCCGCATGTAAATGTTGCGCTGGTGATTATAGCGTTAATTCTACGAATTTGTGCTAAATCCCTACTACCGGTTTACTTTTTCCCTCTGCTAAGGCGCTCGTTGAAGCGGTGCGCCCCGGCAGAGCCTCCATCCTCGCGGCTGCAGTGTCCTCTTGTGGGAGGACTGTCAGCTCCAGCTCTTCAGCGCTTGGAAGACTGGGGAAAAAAAGATTCTTTCAACTGCTTTCATCCCCGGAACTGCATTATTGCAAGGGGGGAAAATACACCTGGATTATTGCCAATCTGTCTGTCAGGGAGGAGAAGAAAGAGGTTTATAAATCGCAGTTTTGGAAGACGTTTAGCTGATTCAGCTTTACTCAATTAGACTTTTTTTACATGGAATTTTGGAGCTTAGCTGGCTTTTCAGATCCTCTGATGCAAATGATAGCTCTGAAAAGGAGGAGGATGAAATAGGTTAAGTTTAGACATAACCTTCCCTCTGTCAAGTTTGAGTGGATGTAGTGATCTGTTCTGTACTCCAGAAACCAAGCATCTCCCTCTGTAGCTGGTTTAAATCAGGTCAATATTAACTCAGGATCTGGTTTAAAGTCATACTTCTCTGTGTTGTCTTGCTGTGGCGCTTAATGCCCACATTTGGAAAGCTAAGCTTTTGTTACAAAATAATCCTTTCCTACGGCTTTTTAAATATGAAATCCAAGTATGTGTTTCCAGAGGTTTTATTAGATAAGACGGGTCTGCAAGAAAAGATAGTTTAAACTCTTTTTCTCATTTTCATTTTATTGCAACAAGAGGCAACATCTGGGAGTTGAGAAAGGGAAGATATTGTAAAAGCATCTGTATGAATGCAACTGTGTGCATAATTAGACAAAATCCTCCATCCACTTCCTGTTTGTGTGACTTTGCCTTCTATTTTCAGATAATTTTGTTGTGTCTATGTGATGTGTTTCACTGTCTTCTCAATAATTGTATAATCCCTATTGATCCTGTCATGCATTACAACACTTGTCATACAATTTTACTGTGAAAATAGATTTCAGATGCAAGATGGTAAATATAATGAAGACCTAGTGAAAAGAGTGGGCTATTCTACACATGGGCAACCCAAACTACTTTCTGGACACAGGCAGTGGTGAGATGTCTCACCCTGTTCCTACATAGCTCCGTACAGAAGCAGGGGTCATAGCATGGGCGGTGGTTGGGGGTGGCAGGATCAGCTTCTGCTTCCATGAGTCTGGAAGATTCAGAGAAGGCAAAAGGAAAACTGAATGGTTGGAAAAGGCAATTCAAGGTGGGGAGGGAAATGGGGATTAAATCAACCCGGTGTTTTAAGTGGAAAGTTTTCAATGAAGGCTGATCCTCCTAAGAGGATCAGATACTCCATTTGGGTCTGATTCTGCAGATTTTGGTGTAAGCTGCCCTTTCCTAGAGAAGAAATCACACCAACACTACCGTGATGCGCAATATCCATAAAAATATGCAAGTGGGTGAAGTTTGGCTTGACCCTTTGTTTCCCTGGTACCAATTGATGACATGTTCATTTCACAGTTCAAGAAAACGCTCTGTTTTGACTTGTCCAGGAGTGAAGTGCTTCAAGTTTCTTTCCAGAGGTAATTTAAAACAAAACCAAGCAGCTAAAAAAAAAAGGATAGCATTGTTACCCAGCTCCAATGAATGCTCAGCTCTAAAAAATATATGTATAATTAAATTTTAAGGATTTTATTAAAACATGAAGATTACAAGGGCAGGGAAGAGACCAAGAATGATTCCTGAATGGATGCTCTGAGGTAAGATCTGCAGCCCAGAGGAGGAGCAGTGTGGAGCTGGAGTTGCCTGCATCTACATCCGATAACAGTTTTAAGGCTGGGAATAAAGTGATCCACTGTACCATCCGTGCCTGCGGAGGAAATGCTTCTATGGACAGCGATGGAGCTTTTCCCTTCTTGGCCCACCAGTACTTTGACGAAAGACTTAAAAATTCACCTTCAGTAATGCTGTGTTACAAATAGGTAACTCTGTTTTAAGAATAAAAGTGGTGGAAAAGCTTTTTGTCATGGAGTTTGTGAAGTATATTGGTGCTATAAGGTGATGCTGGTGATAAAAGGTGAAATGCAGTATGTCTCCCACGCCATGAACCAGTGGGTTTATTTTCTAAACCCTTGCTTGGGGCAGGTTACTCATGAGAAGAAAAGTTATCCTCAAATTTAGGTATCCATGCAACACAAACTGTGTCTGGTACAGCATCTCTATATACATAATGTTAACATAAACTGCTAGATATAACACGTATTCATGACTGCATTTATTTACTTCACAAATGCACCAGTGATCTATTCCTACTAAAGTAACGCCTTGAGAAAGTAATCTGAGAAACCACAACAGGCAGCAGTAAAGCAGCCTTTAACCACACTTTGCTCTTCAGCCTTCCAATTTTTCAGCACCTGGAAAGAAACTAGAAGTTTTGTGCCACACATTAGGAGTGAACAAAACCAGGTTCTGGGGGGGAATGTTATTTATTATCCCTTATTTCATATAAACTGACAATGCATTACACATGAAAAACAAAACAAATAGCTTGCTAGGTTTTAGGCTACCTGTGCTGGCTGCTGCTGCATCCTGCCCGCATGGTTGGGTCTCCTCATTGTCTGGGACTGCACATAAGCAGAGATCAGTCTTCTGTGATCCCAGGCAAAGTCTAATTAAACAAGAAAGGGACAAGCTAAGAGCAGTTCCTCAGTCTCGAGGCTGAGCCTTGCTCTCATATTGTTCCCCCCCAAGGGCTGCAACTGACTGACTCACCCCTGGTTCTCTGGGACTAGGCACTGCAGAGGGGTCCCCTCTACCCAAAGAACCCACAGGACACCTTGTCCCAGTGCAGTGAAAACTGGGCCAAGCACTGGTGCCAAGTCCCAGTTGCATTAATGAGCTTAAATTGGACAAACCCAGGATGTTAGACAACTCCTCCAATCACTACAGAAAGCATGATGACAAGCTGTGCTGTGAACAGGCATCTGGGTTCCGATGCCCATAAAAATCTGTTCCGCATCCAGCCCAAGAAAGCTCAAATGAGCCAAAGTAATTTATTTTTTCATGTTTCATCTGAGTTTATTTTAAGAATAGAGGAATTAGTTCAAGCTCCATAAAGTGAAACCTGAACCTTCACCTATTGCAGGAACCACACAGGTTTGGAAACATTTCAAAAAATGCCTTTATAGCTAACTGTCATGGGTTCAGCAGCAGCAGTCATTTTTTCTCCTTCTTGGTAGCTGGTGCAGCGCTATGTTTTTGATTTTGGGCCTGGGAACAGCGCTGATAACACCAGTGTTTCGGTTACTGCTTAGTGATGTTTTGGTCTGGCCAAGGACTTTCTGAGTTTCATGCTCTGCCAGGGAGGAGGGGAGCCGGGAGGAAGCAGAGACAGGACACCTGACCCAAACTGACCAAAGAGGTTATTCCATACCACAGCACGTCATGCCCAAGATGGAGGACGGAGAGGAGAGACCCAGAAGGGTGGGGGGTGTACTGCGTGGTCGGGTTTTGGTTTTAGGTGGTGAGAAATTGTATTCTTTCCTTGTATTTGCCTTGTCATTATTATTATTGGTGGTAACAGTAGTGGTTTGTGTTATACTTTAGTTACTAAACTGTTCTTATCTCAACCTGTGGGAGTTGCATTCTTTTCGATTCTCCTTCCCATGCCTCCGGGAGTGGGGGGCAAGAAAGAGGGGGGAGTGAGAGAGAGAGAGTCTGCGTGAGTTAGGCTTAAACCTCGACACTAACATTCATTATTCTTCAAGCCAGGAACAGATTCTAAACCAGTGGGATCCTTATTACAGGAATGATGTTCAGGGCTTCTTGGATTCTGTGGCTTCTGTTCTGTAGAAAGAGAAGAAACAGTTCATAGCTCTTCGACAGTTTTTGTAGCCAGTCGTACTGTTGCTTCTTTTAAAATCTTCAGTGGAGATAGCAGTGATTCAGTGTTGGAACTTGTTTATTTCCTTAGACTTAATACCATCCATTTATAATTTACCCTAAGGAGCTCAGCTCCACCCTGCTCAAACACTGCCTGTGAATTTCCTCACTCTAAATTGGTTTGGGTATTTTTTTTCCCTCCTCACTCACATTAGCTAAAGGCTGCACTTGTTGCAGCATGCAAACAGACAAATAAATGAATAGAAGAGCAAATTTCATGCCCAAAAGTTTCATGGTGGCCAAAAGCAAATAAAAGCTGAATATGATTTGACTTTTATGTATGGAAAAGGTAATGCAGAGGCTAACGCATCGGAAGTGTAGTTCGATAAACTAACAAGCTGTGTAACAAATTCTGTATCAAACTAGTATATAAAACCCGAGACTAATGATCCAGTTCAAGTGAGCACAGTAGAAAGCTCAGGTCCATAGATCCATGTTATCTTCTTTACTTTTCAGACCTCTCCCATGCATTAGCAGAGGTACTGAGTGAAAAACAAGCCCTTGGAAATCATCTTCTAGCATTGGTTTTGCAAGACTTGCCCTTTCTCTCTCACAGGGTCTCACCCTATGTTGTACAAACAGATGAGCAGATCAGCTCTGGTGGCTTTGCCCAAGAGGTTCAGGTGAGTTTGCTGCAAGTTTGCCATCAGCCCATCAAATTGAAGGTGCAGCAGGACAAGTTTCCTGGCTTTGCCAGCTGCTGTTATCTAGTCAGGGGATTAGGGGACCAGTTAATAAGAAAGAGTGCAAACGGCCGACACATCCAGCTTGGCTAAGAGACAATTAAGGGACTGAAGCAAGCTGAGGTCTAGCCACACATTGGAAACATCCAGGTATAGTCACCAAGGAGCAGTTATTGATGATGGAACAAGGACATGAGGAGCGAGGAGATGACGTGGAAGATGAGTAGACTGAGTAGTAGTGTTCAGGTACTGACACAGATGTTTCTGCAGGACTGCACAGCATGCTCAAGCGGGAGGCATGCTCTGTGTTTACATGGGAGTGTGGGGATAATGTTCCTGTACCACTGTCAATAACAGCTCCTTGGTGACTAGACCTGGGTGTTTGTAACATTTTGTTAGACTCCAGCCTGTTACAGTTTCTCCACAGTAATTCCTTAAGGTCTCTCTACTCTTTTGTCAGCCGTTTGATATTGAAACATTGATTTCCAGGATTTTGATGCCTCGAAACTAACATATTCTGAACTTCTTATGGTTTACATAGAGGCAGAATTAGGTTTCTTCCTCCACTCTCCATTTGCTTATCAGTATCTACGATTGTATTGCCTGTTCACTCAGTACCACGAGATTCTTCTTCACCCCTCTAGAAGCTGGTTAGATTTGATGTCATTAGATGCAGCCATCTCAGCTATTTTTGTAACATCTGCACCCTCAGTCACCTCTCTGTTCAGCTCTCTCTCATCAGCAGGGCTTTGTAGCCTGCTTTCCGTGAGCTTGCCATGGGCAGCTTGGACACAGGAAAACCATCAAGGGTAATTCTTTCAACTGCTTATAAAAGAGCATTCAAAGTGCTTCTGGTGGATGGGCAATGAAGGCAGAGGGAAAGCAAGGGTACTGTGACTTTGGTCTAAACTATGCCTTTCCCAGAAGTTCAATTACACTCAAAAACAAGGCCTTTCAGGCTCTCAGGGGAGGGAGCACACAGCTGTAATGAAACACTTGCAGGCAGGGGATTAGTTGACCTGTTGGAAAAATAAAAACGCCAACTGAAATGCCTAATGTGGGAATATGAAGTCAGTGTAACAGGTTGCTTGGATAACAGTGCTATTTGGGGCTTTGTGGCTCTCTCAGCAAAAATAACCCGAGAGGGTGATGTAGGTGTTCGGCATCTCTCTTAATCACAGTGCTTTTTGCAGATGGGGTATTATGGCTGTTGCTATTTCCTCCCCTTTCTTAGGGTTATTTCGTACCTGGAGCTCAATGTGAAGATACAGTCTTGGTTTCTAGCGCCGGTCTGGAAGCACACCATACACCACACTCACTTTTAACGTTTCCCCAAGAGGCCCAGGAACAGCCATATTTTTACCGTAGATGTATTTTGTATCATATTTCCAAGCATTCGTCATCATCCCTGAGGCTTGGCACTTTAGGGTGTGAAAAACAGAGTGTTTGAAAAGCCAGTGTACCAAATTGCTTTGAAAAGCTTCAGTAAGACTGCAATGGGCCCCAGTTTGGGGTATCTCTGGCTCGGGGATGTGTATGCAGAGACACCACATCCTCCTGCAGACATCCAGAGGGCTCAGGCCCGAGCACTGATGCAGGACTGCTTTGTGGCCCTGCTGCTCCACTCTCAAGCTGAGCTTTTCCCCATGCCAGCCCACCCCCTTGGCACAGCCCCATTCCAAGTGAGAAGCTTGGGCAGGGTTACCCTGTGTAAGTCGGGAAAGGTAAAAGAGCTTTTCTCTAGGTGCGTGCCATGCTGTACCAGTCGTCCTTTGTGCCAAAGAACAGCCCTGTCCTGATTTATTTCCTGATATATTTTCAGGTTTCATTCCAAATACCTGGAACATATTGCACTTTCAAAATCCAGTTTGAACTGTCTGCTTTTTCTGTCCCTTTACTAGCTACACAGCACCAAGGTGCTTCCTGGGTGGGATTGGTTGTCTTACTTCTTTAGTGAGGGCTCACCACTTACTAGCAGATCATGTCGCCGGTTGCCAGATTTCTTTGGGGATCATTCAATATTGTTTCATAAAAGAGAGGAAGAGCATTTGCACTCTTAACAAATTTAGTTGTCATCACCTGTCAGCTCTGTGCGCTGAGGTCTCAGTTAGGTAGCATAATTATCATTGTATTTATATGTAGGTAATTATAATCTGGGAAACCATCCAAATTCTGCTTTTTAAGTAAAATTGGTCAAGCCTATTTGCAGCAACTGGAGCCCCTCTGCACACAGCACTGGCTGTTGGCTGTTGGAGGATGTGCAGTGTGGGAACAAGGGGTCCTGCTTTCTTGCTCAGGTACAGCCAGGGGTCATTTCTTGTTCTGCCTGGCATTCCCTGAAACATCTTTATCTTCAGATATTCTAGCCTCAAAGCTGTAGTCATAATCACCGGATACACAGGCTGGGGAGTGGGAATGTCATTAGGCTGCCAGGCTTGTACTGCATCCCTACCCCTGCTGCCAGGCTAGTTTTCCCTATGGCAACAGACACAGGTCACACAGTCCCAAAAGAAACAAGAGTCACACAAGATAGTTTCTCATGGAGTGGCTTTGGTTTCAAATCCCATCATCACTCTTGCCACAGCAAGTTCCTGGATGAGCAGCTCTGCAGAGCCGAAAGAGCACCATAAGCACCCTGCCTGCTTCTCCAGATCTGACCTACCGCCATAAATGCTGTTTTGATGATTTGTCTGTCCTCAGGGGCACAAAATATATGTTCAGGTGAAAAGTCCGTCTGGGAATATCTCTTACCATTCCTACTGGAATGTGCAGCATCACCCCAAGCTGCTGTCTCTACAGTTACCTGCACCTTCTGCCACATCACACTAGGTAAATGCAAGGTGCCCTTGGGTTTTGCAGGACATTAGCAAAGCATTGGACTGCCACCATCATCTCTGCTGCTCATCCAGGGAGCACCGCTGTGACATTAGAAAGCGCTGATCTCCATTTCTACTCACAGTGCAAAAAATGACATATTTTCTGAGCGATGAGAAGGCGGAGAGGCTCAGAACTAAAAATACCCCTGCAGCTGCCACTGTCACTGATGAGGAAGGTTGTCAAAACTGGCTTATTAGGAACATTTTAATCAGCAAAGCATGCTGTCAGTACAGGGGCAGAGAGCGGTCCTGGGCTAGTCACGGAGCACAGTGCTGGGATGCTGCAGTTCTCATGAGTAGATATCACTGGGCCCTAACGGGTTGCTTCTTGGGAAAGGGGATGAAGGAAAGCCTTTGGTCTCTTTTAAGAGGGAATTCTATCCTCCCTTTGCTTTCTCACCCAACTGCATGATGCATATACCCTGGAGATGCCACAGCACCTGGGGACAGCAGAGCTGCTGAAGGCACATTGCCCTATACCTGCTATATCTTATTCTAATACAACCAAGATTGCTGCCTGTCCTAATTCATGACCTCCAATCGTTGTATGGCCATATGGCTCTCTTGGAAAGGCCTTGCTTTTCTCCTATCCTGTAACTTTTGATCAGATGGTTTGTTCACCCCTAAGGCAGCGTTTTTCTAAAACATAGAAGGTGTGAGGGAGGTTGTGGAGTCTCTATCCTTGGAGATATTCAAAAGCCATCTGGCCATGGGTGGGCAAACAGCTGTAGGTGTCCCTGCTTGAGCAGGGTGTTGGACTGGATGACCTCTAGAGGTCCCTTCCAACCTCAACCATTCTGTGCTTCATCGCCTGGGTGTGGACATAGAAGTATCCCATGGATGTGCAGAGGTGATATACAGTGATCCAAGAGTCATGGCTTCTAACCAAACATTTTTCTGTGGTCTTCCCTCTCCCTTGGAGTCTGAATCCCAGGAACTGGAGCTGCTTCGGGGGACAAGCTTGCAGCACTGCAGCGCTCCGTCAGGAGCAGCTGGCATGTCAAGCATACGAAGTGGTGGGAGGGCTCCCCAGCAGTGTTCATTTAGATTGCTGAGTTATCCATTGACAGATTTGCTAAGTGAGACATGCTGGGATGTGATAATCACAGTGAAATGTTGTCTGCTGGCAGGTCTGAGCACAGCCTCCTTCCTTCGGGCTGAGTGATGCTGCACTGCTGGTATTAGTACTGCCATTGCAAGAGTTTATCTGGCACCCATCAGTGTCCTTGAAAGCCGTACGGACCTATCTTCTTGCTCGTGGTGCTGCCAGAGGCTGGTCATGCAGCGAGGACCATGCCTGCAGGTGGGGTGGCCATGGCAGCGGGTGCTCAGCATCTGTAAGGTAAGCCTGCAAACACTGTGCTCACCATGGACCATGTTCAGGGTTTTAGTGCCGTGGGAGCACTGACTGTCCTGAGACACAGTCTGGATGAAGGATGCAGGCAGATAGGACCCTCCACAAGGTCAGTGTCTACATCCAGCATGGGCTTTGCCTGCACTTACAGAAACAGAGCAGGCAGCTGGAGCCGCGCTGGGTCTGATAAAGAAAAGTCATCCCAAAATGACTCAAAAGTACTGATGTAAAGTGTTGCTAATTTTATAAATTATTATTGTTAATTATTCACACAAAAACGTGCACAGAGACCAAATTAAATGAACATTACTTCCTTTGCAAAGTCAAGCTCTCAAGAGCACACCAGAATTAAGGTGACAGATGCGTGCCTCCTTAAGTACACCTATTATGGGAATATTTTGCAGTTTCTCAGTGTAACACTTGTTCTACACTATGGATCTAGCATGGAAAAGATTTTAGCCCTCTTACATTTAGTTGAGGCTTTTCTGGCTCTCTTTCTCCATTCCTATCATGAACCATGTAGATAGACTGCTCCTGCTAACGTTTGAAATGTAATCTAGTGGGAGATGAGATGTGCGCCAGCAAATGCTTAATAACCTTTGGGGTTTTTCCTCCAATGTGGAAGGCACTGGATTTAAGTGATACATAAAATTCAAGACTGGGCAGATCAAAGGCTTCTTGGCTTGCTCCCCTGCCTCTGGTGGTGGCCAGCAACAGGTCCTGCAGCAGAGTGTGCAGAGAGGACAAGCAGGTACTGGTGTTGCCTGAAAGTGCTTGCAGACTGCAAATATTTGTGATCCAAAGACTTCCTGACCAGAAATGATGACTTTGTTTTCAATAGTGCCAAATGAATTTTTTCCCCCAAATCTGTCCAGTTCCTTTCTGAACCATGTAAACCTTGGCATTCTCCCACAGACTGTTGTGAAGCTGCAGCATATGCTGTGAGAAACCCTTCTCTTCCCTCCCTACAGCACCTGTTTGGGCTCTCAGACACCCCTAGACAGTGCCCTCTATTTGCTCAGGACTTCATGGGCAGCCATCACAGTCCCTCTCTGTTATTTGTTTTCAGGGTTAATGTCTGTAATTGATTTCTGTAGCTGTTTTTTCCATTACATTTGCCTTGAGACAGGGCCCCAGGACTGCTTATCATGTTTTGATTGTCAGTAGCTGGTTTAGAGCTGTGTTTGCTAATGGGTTTGACTTAAACTTATCTACTTTTTATCTACAGATTCCACCTGCCATTTTACTGTCCAATTTCTGGGTATTATGAAAGCCTTTTGCTTTACCACTGAAGTAATTTTCATCCTCATTGCTTTGGACAGCTGCGTACAGCTGACTGATTTTGCCCATTATCCCTCAAGGTCTATTTCCACCTTCTTTTGCTGATTCTTTAGGCATTGGTTGCTCAGAGCAGCCGCAGCACATGCTAGTGTAAGACTCCAGCTGGGATTCCCTTTCCCTGTGCATACTGCTGGTGTATTCCTGGTTTTTGCCAATTGCTTGCTCACATGCAGACATTCTCAATCCATGGTGGCTCCTTTATGAGCTGCTGTTGAAGGATTTCCCCAAAGCCTCTTGAAAAGCGAGTTGATTGTATCTATCTGTTGGATTTTGCTTGTCTGTTGACACTCTCTTGTCGATACCTTTAAATAAATCTCATAGATCTCTGAGTCATGACTGCTGGCTCTAACTGTGATTACTATATTGTATTATATTTATTCACATATCCACACCACCAATCCTTTCCAATGTTTTTTTTGACCCGACTGTGGAATAGGGAAAAATAAAAAGAGTCCATAGATTGTGGTAGCTTAGGGTGCTTTTCATGTTTCTATATATATTCTCATCCAAAAGACTGCCTGCCTCCCCTCAGAGACCGGGAATCGTGCAATTCATCTTCCAGCCACCAGGTAGAGGCAAAAGCCATTGCAAATAGCTACCCGGGCTGTAATAAAGCAGTATTTCCAAGATACCAATCTGATTGACATCAGATGAAAGCTTCTGGCCGATCTGTCTTCGTGGCCCTTAAATTAGGTCTGGCCAAATTCAAATATAAGAAATTCTTTTGAATCCCATTAGCTCTGTAGTCAATTAGTTAATTAGAAAGCAGTTGCAGACAATCGGTGTGAAGCATACTAATTATCTCTTCCTACCCAGTACATGAAAAATTCGTCATGGAAGAGTTGCTCTACCTTTGAAGACAATGATAAAAACAGTGGAGGAAGCGTTAGTGATGCTCTTTAAAAGGAGCCTTTTTCTTCTTTGTAGGAAAACTTCATAATTGGCCTGCTAAGAGTTTTCTAAATCCCAGACTTTTCATGTCTGGCGTTATGAAAAGACTCATTAAAAAAGGGGCTAAATCTTAGCACCAGAACTCAAAGGTATGAAACACTAAATGTGCACAACTGTGTCTATATTATATTCATGAGTTCTCAGGGATCAGAGGGAGAAGAAACAAACAAATGTAAGCCACTGGGGTACCAAGGGCAAAATTTACATCTATCAATTATTCTCTGTACAGGAGCAGCACCAATCTTGATTTTGCAAAGACATGAATCTTCTCGTGACCTTATATATCAGATGCAACTCTTATTATTTGCATTGCAGCAACTCAATGAAGCCCCTCACATGAATCAAGACACTATTACACCACAAACTATGCACGCATAAGCTTGAATGAGACTACTCGTAACCCATGTCTGTCTTGGAGGAGCAGTGTTGTAGATGTTTTGCTCTCCCCTACGGCCACACAACATCCCCTCAGTCATCCTTGCATGGCTGGCAGCACTGGGAGATGAGTGGCTTCGCAGCACTCCAGTGGCACTCCACAGTCTGACACTCCTGTCAAAAAGCAGCTTCTGGGTTTCTTTTCATGCCATTCTCCTGCCACCACAGATCCATGAAAGCCTGGGCCCTGGCACTCACTGGGATCTGGTGAGCTCACGCTGTGCGGTGTGGCGTTTCTGTCTGAAGCCCCAGGACTGCGCCCTTAAATGCATTTTGTTCCATTTGCTGTCAATCACTGAAACAGGACCATTCCTTAAAGGGTGAGACCAGCCTGCTATGTCAGCCCGTCCAGCCTCCTCACTGTGGTGTGTTTACAACAGCAATTTAATGTGCTGAACCTGCTTTTCACCATATGAGAGTTACTCAAGAAGAGTGGGAACCTCTTTGTTGTCTGATTACTTAACAGGAATAAACCAGAGAAGAGCCCTGTGAGCCAGCAGCGAGCCAGCAATGCCAGGCAGAGCAGGAGGACATGGGGAAAGGGTCAGTGTCAGCCAGCAGTGGGGTAGAGCTGGCAGCACCCTGTTCTTTCCAGCTTGGCTCTGAAGAGCTGCTTCTTCAATTTTAGCTTTTGTTGAGTATTTAGTAATGCAAAGACATATGGCATCTAATGATATCCTCAGGATAAGGATGCTGCTTCAAAAGTAGCACAGTGGTGCAGGCCAAGACTTGGGTGCAGTTCAGCACCTGGAGTGGTGTGATTTTATGTAGTTTTGAGATATCTTCTGCACAAGTTTCATGACACCTCAGGGGAAGCCCTTCCTTCCCAAAATAGAAGAGGGATTATCAGCACTTGCTTTGCCTGACGTGAGTGGGAAGCTCTGTTTTTCAACCTTTGGCTGATACAGCTAGAGATGAGATGATGTGATTTACCACTAACAGCCTGTAATTTGATTAGTCTGAAAAGTGGATTAATTTGCAGGATGATCCAGCACTTTTAGGCTTTGATTGAAGCAGAGAGAGGCGTTATCTGCCTTCCCAGATGAAGGAGTGGGGTGAACACATGACAATGAGGAGGAGGAGAAGAAGAGCTGCTGAGGAATCAGAGCCATTTTTAGGAGAGCCTGGGAAGCAGGTGAGAGCACTTAAGGTCCTTGACAGGCGAGGAGCAAAGTGAAACAACGGGAGCTTGCGAGCTTGGTCTTGCTCCCTGGGGAATTTCAGCAGTGAGGCTTGTGAGGGATGGCGATCCTGGAGAAAGGCAGTAGAATAATAACAGCGATGTACAGGAGAGGCAGCCCAGAGGGAAAACCAGAAGGGTTTATTTTTAAGCCATTTTATCCTGGACTGACAAGATTACCTGAACCTCAGGAAAAGACCTTGTCAGCCTGGGAACTTGCTGTCCAAAGCGGACACATCCCAAATGGGGAGCTGTGACCCAAAGTGCCAGCTGTGGCACCCTTTGTGGTGGAGGCTCAGCACATGCCCGGAGCCATGCAGCTTCATATAAAGCCCCTGTTTTTAAGCCCCTGACACAGGTGAGGGTCCTGTGCTGGCAGCCCCCAGGTCAGCAGAGTGGAGATGCAAGTCATGCTGCCTTCACTCTCTCAGAATCACAGCCTGGTTTGGGTTGAAGGGACCGGCAAAGATCATCTAGTTCAACCACCCCAGCACAAACAGAAGCATCTATCACTAGATCAAGGTTGCTCAAATCTCTGTCCAATCTGACCTTGAGCACTCCAGTGATGGGGAAGCGCTGTTGCTCTGCTCAAATTAGCTTTTCTGTGCCCAGGGGTACACGGGTCACAACGACCATCCTTCAGGCAGTTATTCTGCTGCTGCCAAACCTGGCTTTGCCTTCACCTCATGGAACGTTTCACAACTGACAGCAGCTACAGCCCTGCTCCCTTCCTTCCTGTCTGACTTTGGAAGAGCTGCAGTGATGCCTCTGGGCTCTACAACATCTAGAAATCCTTCAGTGATCAGAAATAATCAAGGCCTTCCCTGCTTCACCTGAACCATTTGCTAGGGGTAGGCCTTCTAAAGGTGAGTGAAGGTAAGAAGGCAAGAAAGGTTATTTTGCTGGATAAAAATCTGTCTGGATGGCCAGGCCCAAAGAGTGGTGCTGAATGGAGTTAAAGCTGGTCACAAGTGGTGTTCGCCATGCTCAGTACTGGGGCCAGTTCTGTTTAATCTCTTTATCAATTACCTGGACAAGGGGATCAAGCGAACCCTCAGTACGTTTGCAGATGACACCAAGCTGGGCAGGAGTGTTGATCTGCTGGAGGGTAGGAGGGCTCTACAGAGAGATCTGGACAGGCTGGATCAATGGGCTGAGGCCAATGATATGGGGTTCAACAAGGCTCAGTGCCAGGTCCTGCACTTGGGTCACAACAGCCCCATGCAATGCTACAGGCTTGGGGAAGAGTGGCTGGAAAGCTGCCTGAAGGAAAAGGACCTGGAGGTGTTTGTCCACAGCAGCTGAACATGAGCAGCTTGTGCCCAGTTGGCCAAGAAGCCCAATGGCATCCTGGCCCATATTAGCAGTAGTGTGGCCAGCAGGGCCAGGGCAGTGTTCATCCTCCTGTACTGGGCACTGGTGAGGCCATACCTTGAATCTTGTGTTCAGGTCTGAGCCCCTCACTACAAGACAGACATGGAGGTGCTGGAGCAGGCCCAAAGAGCAGCAGTGAAGCATTGGAAAAGGCTGCCCAACAAAGTGATTGAGACACCATCCCTGGAGGTATTTAAAAGCCACGTAGATGTGCTGCTTAATGACAGGGTTTAGTGGTGGTCTTGGCAATGTTAGGTTAGCGGTTGGACTTGACGATCTTAAAGGCGTTTTCCAACCTAAATGATTCTGTGATCAGGAATTTCGGTGATGTCTTAGGTGTGCCCAAGTTCCTTACTGTCACTTAACAAATTAAGTGCATGCTCTCACGCTGCAGGCCTGTGACGCCCACTCCTAAAACCAGTGTGGATTTTATTTCTGTGCCTGCTTTGCTCCAAGAGCTGGTGATGTTGAAGGTGTCAGAGCGATGGAGGAGGAAAGCTGGATGGAGCTGGTTGTCCTCCCTTGCTGCACATAATTAAAGAGAACAAATATTTGTCACTAGCTTGTGACTCTTCCACCCTGTGCATGAGAAAGATTCATACTACTCAAAGCACTGTGTAATTCAGTGCTACTAATCCCCCAAACTCCCACTACACTAGGATCTTGTTAGTTTTAGCAAGAGATGGGGCATGTCAGATTCTGTTCCCACATGTACCTTATGAAATAAGGGATATGACTTGCAAGAAGAATCAAAGAAACCCAAATCTCAGGGGTCTAAACACAGCCTGCTCTGCTGCCTGAGGCAAGCACCATGCTCTGCTAGATGAAGGCAGCCAAACTCAAATGGAGCCATCTTCTGCCTCTGCCACACTGGTGCAACGGGAGTAAGCCCTTCAGCATCAGCAGAAGCGATGCAGGCTTCAAATAACTGTCCCTAATCCTCGTGCTGACTCTGTGGAAACACAGATTTGTCTGCCTCAGGGCAGCTCCAGCATAGCAGCAGAGGAGAGAACCTGCACTTCCACCTTCAAAATGATGATGCTGGGTGAAGTGAGCACCCTCCTTGCAATGAAATCACAACTATGCTGCAGAATATGCCCATGGGAGTATGTCCACATTAGCACTGTGGGTTCGACCAGTGCTGTTGGGCAGAAGAAACACTGAAGGGAGAGTGTGGATAGCTGAATATGACGTTGGATCAGCCTGGGACAAGATTAAACCACCTTCCATAAGCTCCAGGGATCTGTGCTTTCCTTAACCCTTTTCCCATGGGACATGGGGTGGGAAGACGGATAATTTCCCTGGTTTATTTCTAACCAGCAGATGAAAGGTTGTGTGTGAGCCACTCCATGACCACTGGCCCTAGGCATGAACGGGGTCCCTAAGAAGCTGTTGGCTGAATTTGCCCAGCTTCATGCCTCTCCTGCCATGGCTCTATGCAGGAGAAACACATGCAGGTGGCTTACAGATGTCCTTTTTGTGTCAACCCTCCACTGCAGGCAGGTAAAGCTGAAGCTCCTGCAGTCCAAGGCTGTTCTCAAGCTCCTGCCTGTGGCCAAGATCTCAGAACAGCACAGCGACAATCTCTTCTAGCAGTGATTTGGGAAGGGCAGGTAAATTCTGGCAGCGGCTGCAGGCAGGGCAGAGATGCGTAGCTGATGTGAGGTGCCTGTGAAGGCTGCCTGCAAAACCTGCACGCCCTGTTCCTTCTTTTTTTTTCTGCAGGTGGATTTGTCATACTTGTGGGATTCAGAAAACAAGTGCTGAGTTTTCCTCTCAGGAAGGCTTCCTGCAGGGAAGGCAAGGGGGCTCTGCTGGCTGAGCAGGCAAGAGCAGAGCCACAGGCATAACCTTCTCAAGGGGCTCTCCACTGCCCAAAGGGCTGTGACACGAGTCACTGATGTGCTGCTTTCAGATAAACCCTGCTGAGAAGTGGCTCTGGCAGTGTTTCTGCCTTAAAATATGCAAAGATAATACAGGAAAGCCCAAAAGGGCTGTAGCTCTGGAAGGGCTTTGGGCTGGGATATGTCCCTGGTTCTGGCAAGCACCGGGTCAGTGAAGATGAGATGTTTGTGCCAGCCACTAGCATGCTGAGCTGGACCAGTTGTGGTGCAGCATCTCTCAGCACAGCAGCTTGCCATGGAAAACAGTTCACAGACTACAAGTCCAAAGGAGGGCCATGAGGATGATCAGGGGACTGGAGCACCTCCCATATGAAGATAGGCTGAGAAAGTTGGGACTGTTCAGCCTGGAGAAGAAAAGGCTGCGTGGAGACCTCATAGCAGCCTTCCAGTATCTGAAGGGGGCCTATAGGGGTGCTGGGGAGAGACTCTTCATGAGGAACTGTAGTGATCGGACAAGGGGTAAGGGGTTCAAACTTGAACAGGGGAAGTTTAGACTGGATATGAGGAAGAAATTCTTTCCTGTAAGGGTGGTGAGGCACTGGAATGGGCTGCCCAGGGAAGTTGTGAATGCTCCATCGCTGGCAGTGTTCAAGGCTGGATTGGACATAGCCTTGGGTGGCATGGTTCAGTGGGAGGTGTCCCTGCCCCTGGCAGGGGGGTTGGAACTAGATGATCTTAAGGTCCTTTCCAACCCTAACTATTCTATGATTCTACATACAACTGCTGGTGGAAGGGTCAGGGATGTGATATTCGGTGGATGCACAGCCACCAGGCGCTGCTGCATGGGGCCTTTGTGGATCTGTGTTCCCCCTCTGACACATCCTACCCGCTGCAAACATGCCTAATTTCAGATGTTTGTCTTCAAGGGAGGTTTTCAGACTCTCTCCACTGTAAAATGAGAGAAATGTGCACTCCTGAGGTGCAGGGCATTTCCTCCTAGCGCAGGTCAGGGGCTTGCAGCATGGCAATTGCTCTTAGCTGCAGTGACAGATACCGGCACCTGCACTAGTCATTCAGGCACAGCGGGGTAAAGCAAAGTGATGTTACTTCAACAGTGTTCCTGCAGCTTCCAGTGTGCGTGGGGACTGCAGCTGCCCTTTCAGCTGCATTGTAAGCATGTAGCCTCCTCCAGCATGGTGGCATGATGGGCAGTCCTCTGAGGCCTTTCCATCTGTGACGGGTGGAGTGGGCTTTGACACAGATAAAACCCCTCATTTATTCAAGGCTAATCTACTTATGGAGACAAGGGCTCAGAGAGAGAGAAATGGTACCTCCCTGGCTGTTAGGGAAGAGCTGGCTAAAGCCACCTGTAGCCACCTGAGCAGAAGAAAGAGGGGAAAGCTTGAGGAAACCTTGCAGAAAGGCTTTTGAGCCTGGCAGAGAGCTGACAAGGCTTGGCTGGGGAAAGAGGTGGGATAGAACAGATATTGGCACCATGGTAGTATGTTGACTGAACAGGCTGCAGCAAGGGATGCTATGCATGTGTCTAAGAACAATGAGAGACCTGCAGAAAACAAATGGAGGCAGTCACCAGGATATCTTATCTGAAAACTGCCTCGACGTGCTGGGATTGTTGGTGCTGAATCAGAGATGAGGATCTTCCTTAAGGACTGTTGCGATATGACAAGGGGCAACAGGTTAAAACTTAAACAGGGGAAGTTTAGATTGGATATAAGGAGGAAGTTCTTTACTATAAGGGTGGTGAGGCACTGGAATTGTTTGCCCAGGGAAGTTGTGAATGCTCCATCACTGGCAGTGCTCAAGGCCGGGTTGGGCAGAGCTTTGGGTGACATGGTTTAGTGGGAGGTGTCCCTGCCCCTGGCAGGGGGGTTGGAACTAGATGATCTTAAGGTCCTTTCCAACCCTAACTGTTCTACGATTCTATGATCTGCAAAGCCTAAGCTGGAGGTGGCCAGGTTTAGCACCACGCTTTCCCTGGCTGTAGCAATGAGCACCCTCCCTGCCTGCTGGGCCCTGCCTACAGCCTGCTGCTCTTGGAGACCATGAGATACAGGAGCTGAGATCATGGACAACACCCTATAGGGCTCGTTTTGCCTAGAACACAGCCATTTTCTATGCTGAGCAGTCCAAAGCTCCAGGCACAAACCTCCGCTATCCAACGTCCCCTAGAAACATCTGCACAGGGAGGTGTCACAGCTCTCACCAGGAGCCTGGTGCACATGTGTGCTGTACCTCACCAGTGGGGCACCCCTGGAGCTGCTGCACTCAGCACATTGTCAGTCAAGGGCAGGGTGGTGGAGACAGGGACAGGCACTCACCTTCTGCTGTCCCTCGCTGTGCCCTGCCAGCCTGTCCCCATGCCTGCGAGCAGCTCCCTGGCACAGGAGCTGTTTGCTTTGCTGTTGGGATCTGCTCCCATTCGAATTGTTTTAGCACTGCTGAAATAAAAATAAAACAAGAGGGATGGATGACTTACCCATTTTGGGTTTATTTCAGCCCGGGCACGAGTTGGCTGGGTTTCAATGGACTGGTTTATACCAAATACTGCTCTGCCACATCCACGGCTTATCTTTATCTATAACAGTGAAAATAACTATCAGCAGCAGGTTTAAGCCAGCTCATACAGGAGCTGCTGGAAGGAGCTGTGTTGTTCTTCAGGGTCAGGGCTTTAGACTGGATTGCAGGTGGGTGTATTTGCCTTGCCCAAGGCCTCTCTCCCTGTGGCCATGTCAGTGACTCACGTCAATATGGCACAGGCACTGCTTCAGCTCAGGGTTCGAACCCCAGATGATATCACACCTATTTCTGTAAGGACAAGGTGCTACCAAGGGTTGTATGACTCAGCACCCTGGCGGAGGTGTCTTAGGTGGCAGACTCTAAGGAGGGAAATGAGTCTCAGAAGATGAAAAAGGACCTTTTCCACCTTGCTAAAAATAAGTCCAATTCTCAATGAAATCTCACTTAATTATGAACAGAGAATCAAAGTAGGATCTCATACTGGAGCTTACTGAGCACAGTGACTGGGCCTCTAGCAAGACACTCAGGAAATAACGCATCGTATGGTTTAGACTATGCACATCCACATCTTAAATCTCGGCTGTGACAAAGCCAGGGAGATGCCAGTACAGGATAGCAGCCCTGCATAACCTGATGTGTGCTGTGCCATGAAATCCCACAAATGATCAGAGATGTCAGCTCAATCACATCTTCCCATAAATCTTCTATAGTACCCAGGCAAATGTTGTACCTGGCTGACTTAGGGATGGGGAAGTCTGTCTAATATTGTTTCTACCTCTTCTGGGTCATCCTCTGAAAAGTGCAGGAATGTGACCTAACTAAGATATGGAGAGGACACTATCTTCAGTGCTGAAACAGTACCAAGGGAACGAGATGATCTTAAGGTCCCTTACAATCCTTACTATTCTAGGATTCTATGATTCTATAGCATTAAGTGAACAAGGAGTGGCTCCATGCTCTTGCTTTTCATAGGACAGTTTGATGGAGACTGGAAGAACATCATTGTTAAGTGTCAGTACAAAGTTGCTCAGCCTTGTATAGGCACGGATGTTTTGGCATCTGTGTGCCCAAAAGCAAAGCTGCAGGTATTTGGGATGACTTCACATGTTTCCAGGACACTTCCAGAGCTGTTGCCCACTCAGGCCTTGGCAGATGTGTAGCTGAGCATCGGTTATCCAGAGCCAGGCCAAGCCCTGAGGAAAACATGAAAAACGTGAACCAAATGGTAAATTACAAACAAAAAACAGGAGGTAAGACTTCCAAAAGCTGACTATTCCTTTCTGAACTCTGAACTCAATATTCATTCATGTGAATTGGGCACTTAGGGCATGAATTTCTGTTCTGCACCTACCTTGTGGAGGCTCCTTGCCAGAGCCAGCAGCTATGGGCTGTTTCTGAGGATGGTACAAGTCCCACAGCAGCTAGCGGAGTGGGATAAGATCTCTTCCTGCTGTTCCTTTGTACCTGGTGTAACTTGCCTATAAAGCAGAATGCTACCATTGCTTGCAAACTTGCATCTATTTAGTCTTTTATTATTAAAATTCTTCTTGCCATCTATGCACTTCTAATCCCTTTAAAACATGGCTGAGCTCTCAGTTGCTGTGACACCCTTTGGCATGAAGGACCTCCTGTTCATCCTTAGTGGCATGTGACTGCTGGCATTAACCTTTCTGCTGCTCCTGCTCAGTGTTGTTCAGCATCCTGCCCTACAAACACAGAATACCACAAGTGGGGGTTAGCTAATGCCAGGGACAATGCTGGCTCTGAAAGAGAGATGGTGCAGGCAGTGCCCTGTGATTCCTGAGAGCTCTATCTTTTCCATTTAAAGGTACTTAAATGCCAGAACCAGCACCGCAGGCATATGCTCAGAGAATTGAGAGAATCAGGAGTTTGTAAGAAATTTGGTCCCCTTGTATTTAAAACTTGAGAAGAGGCGTGATGAGAAGAGATGCGAGATGCCTGCTGCCGAGCTATAAAGGCTTCTTTGTACTGAATCATCTGGGCTAAAAAGAGCTCTGGTTCTCTCCTGCTGAGTGGCCAGAGGCTGCTGGTAGACCCCACTGAGATAGCTTTTGTTATCTGAGGTCAGCTGCAGCAAGAGGTGTCTGGGTCCTTTTGCTGTAGCACAAACTGCAAAAGGGGCTTGGGATGAATTTGAAGTTTCTTCTTTTGCTCTCCCACTGTTTTCTACTGAAGGTGCAGTTGGTTTGCTCTAGACCTGAGCCAGAGTGCAAGTCAGCAGTGTGGATTTAGTGCGGATGTGGCATTGCAGGGTGCTTGTAGAAGGGAGCTGGGGATGCTGCACCTCTAAAGTTAGCGCTCAGATGTGACTTTTGATTACCTTGATGAAAGAAGGAAGTAGCTGTGGGATAAATGTTCTTCCTTAAAAAGCAACCTCTCAACAACAGCAACCATCTACCTCTCAATGTGCTCACGCAGCCCCTGCCATTGCAGGCATCCAATTTTGATAGAACTGAGCCATGCCACAGAAAGCTTCCTGCAAAGGCAGGTTTTATTGGGATGGAGCAGTTCAATAGCCTGTTTCCATTAGTGCCTGCAAGACCAGGCTTCCTGGGAGCCCTTGGATACTGCAGCACTCCAAAGAAACTGAAAGCCTAAAAAAGAAAATGGTGAGTGGCAATAGCATCTTCATTTCCTTCACTTTAGTGAAATTGGATGTGGTGCACTTATGTTCTCTCTTTCTGTTGGTCTTCCCAGACTGTCTCAGGTGAAGAGAGGACACTGAGTGCTTGTATTGACAGCACTCATGGCTCTGCCATCTGGAGCTATGGTTTTCAGAGGCCGCCTGGTATTCACACAGACATGTGCTAGCCCACGGGGCAGGTTAGGTCAGAAGCCTCTCCTGGTTTATTTAAAAATCTGTGGGGGGCACTCTTTCCATTGTTGGCAAATATGGACGTATTTCCTATAGAGGATGTTCTCCACACCTGCACAGGAGGTTCAGTGGCAATAAATAGGAGAGGTGCACAGAAGATGAGACACTCTTCCTGCCCCGAGGCTGGATGTACATGAATTGATGAGCAGCCACGATGTATCATACCTAACACAAGTCCCTGTAGGAGGGTGACGTTATCACCTTACAGGCAGGAGAATTTATTTTAAAGCAGTACTGATTTGACTCAGTCACTCGCATATTCTTGTACCCACCTACTCATGCAAGCGGTTTATCCAAGCCATTAGGCCAGCATGCAGACACCAGGATGCGTGTGTCCATCTCTGCAATGACTTTGAGGATGAGGGATGGTCCCATTATATCCTCATTGAATTTCTTAGGTGTTCCTCTTAGGCTGGTGACTATGTGTTAGCTCTGGATGTGCCTTTTATACCCTTTAGCTGCTGGCAGGAACTACACTGTCCATCCTGCTCCACCTCTGGGAGTTACTAGGATTTATTTCCTGCACTTTGTTTCCTGACCGTCCCACACAACTCTATGCTCTGTTGTGTGTGTTGGCATCTTAACAGGCACCTCATCAAGGTCCCATCAGTTCCTGCCATCCTTACAGCATCCACTCACAGACTCCTACCTTTGGTCCCTTCTGGTGCCTCACACCCAGCCATTACCATTCCTTCCCCATTCTTACCAACCTTCCTATCTCTATTACTATTACAATCTTATTCTGTCTTTAGAAGACACTTAAATCTGTAAGAATTTTTTTCTGAATGAATGCTGTAAGAGATGTTTTTGTGGGGGGGAATTAGCATTATGGACATTAAAAGGCAGGAAATTGTGTATAATTCTTTTTAAATCAGCTGCTTCAAGGGAGAAAATAAATGTTTTTGAGAACAGCTTTCCTTTATATGAGAAAGCAGAAGCTCCGTTCCTCTCTCTTTCTCACACCATCTGTGTTTATTAACTCTGACTATTTTAGAAACAAAACATCTCTTTACATCTTTCACTTAAGCCAGGCTAACACAGTCCACATACATAACCGCCAATGAAAGTGCAAGAGCCACACAGGAAAGGAAGATGCAAAGTTTTCTGCTCCACTTGTTTCAAACCTTGCTCTTGCCTAGTTTCTTTTGATGCTCCTGAGTTTTTCTATCTGGTTCTGCCAAAACCTGAGTCCATGTGACACCTGAATCCAACTAATGGTCTTTGAATAACCATTAATATAATAAATATAATTTCAATAACGACTAAGAAATAAATTAATAACTAAAAAACCCCAACAGTTACCTCCCACCACCCATGGGTTATGATGTACTTTTTGTAACCTGGTTTGGGTCTTCCTGAGACCCAGGTGTCAGCTCTGTTATGAAAGTGCATTGTGCTGCTCTGCAAAGGGTTATCAAAATGGAAACGAGCATTAGAAGCAGCACAGTATGTGCATTTGGAAAGAAAGACTTCAGATCAGTTAGTTGTAAGGGATTTTTTTTTTCTCCAAATACTGCTTTTCCCCAATTATATTAAGTTTCTGAGTTTGTCTTTAGAAAGACTGAAACTTTTTAGCTCTGATTTCTGTTACTTGCCATATCTTAGCTTGTTTCTCCAGCACACATCTAGCACGGCACATGCATTTCCCACTCCAGTGAGTGAATTATGATGCTGATGTCCAGCAGGTATGTGTTTTGCTTGAGCATATTTACCAACAATTCTTTAAAAGGAAGAATTTTTTCTTCCTAGGCTTTTCAGATGCTACATCTTATTCCATGTTTGTTGCCTACAAACTTCTCATAGTGCAAGGAAAGATGTCTCCTGTGGCAGCAACCATTAATTCAGATGAACAGAAATAAACAGAAACTCCGAATGTGCATAAACCACTTTTTCAACCACAGAATCCCACAGTGCTCAGTCTGTGTGAGTCAGAAGTGTTGTCTCTTGAGGGCTGAGTGATGGGTGTTGGGCAGAGCACACCCAAGCAGGACTGTGGCAAGGACAGGTTGCAGGCTCAGCTCTGCACAGGGCAAGCTCACTGGAAGGGCTTGAAAACACAGACACACGCTCATGCTGCACCCATGTTTGGGGTGAGTGACACCCACGAGGGGTCACAGCAGCAGCCTGTGACATCCCAGTGTGGGGCTGCTCTGGTTTTGTACTGACCCTCTGCCAGGACCAGCTGGGCTACATCAACACTGGAAGGGTGGCTCCTGTCACCCTGGCTCTGGATGACAGAGAAACGTAGGGCTTCGGGGACCACAGTGACACAGAAGCAAGGACATCCTGAGAGCTGGGTCTCGTCTGACTTTCAACAGGTTGGCATTTACATTTTATTTATACATTTAACAGAAAACAGGTAATCAGCAGTAAGACAGGTCATGAACCAGCAGTAGTATAACATAGATCATACCTGATGTAACACTTACTGTCAGGAGAACTCTGTACATAAGCCTGAAAGATATCATGCATGGAGTAAGCATGAGAGATCTCTCCCCAGGTGCTGTCCCAGGGAGCTCTTGACATTCTGTCAGCAAGTGAATTTGACCTTTTAGTTCACATTCTTCCTTTCTCTGTAAACAATTGGTCTGGATGTAAACCATCAGGAAACGCTATGATGGGACAAATGCTCAGGGCTGTGCAGAGGCCATGCCAAGCTTAACTCCAGTGGTGGCCAGGTCTTGGGGCTACATCCACATGGCTGCCTGTCACCAGGGCAGATGGGCACACAGCTCCTTTGGGCAGGGCTCTTCAGCAGTCGCAGCTCAGGCATCCCTTCCCAGGACATGCAGCAGTGCCCAGCACAGGCACTCATCCTCCACACTTGTTTTTACTCATTTTCTCCATGCTTGACTAAGGACTTTTCAATCCTGAGTAGGAGCAAACCTCCCTGCACGTGGCTGCTCAGTTCTTCTCTAGGTTTTGCTCAGCTGTGAAGGTCAGGAGGACTTTCAGACCTTTCTAGGTGGAAAATCAGGAGTAGATCTATAGCAGCTAATTTTACTTCTTGAATTGTACATGGAAACAAGTAACTCAGTGCAGTGATGTCCACCGGGTTAATATGAGGTTAATATCAAGGCTGTGTTACTTTTCCAGCTTCCCTTTCCAAACACAGGTGCAGCCCAGCGATGTTTCTGATATTGCAGCAGGAATCAGGTAGGGACAGTGTGGCTTGGTATGTTATCGTAATTATTAAAACATTTTATCAATTCCAGAGCTGGAACCATGTATTTTTTAAAGGCACAGAGTCCAAAGTGCAGAACTCCTCTTCTGCAGCCAATCCCCTTACCATGGAGTGGTGGAATATGTCACAGTTCAGATTACTGAGTGGCCAATCTACACTTGAACTTTGAGACCATCTTCTGCTGCATCCACTACTACGGCTCAGTCCAAGCTCATCACAAAGTAATTCCTGTTGCAGTCGTGAGAGCTTGTTCCCATGCAGCAGCAGGCAGCTTTGGGAAGGGCAGGCTGCCCCACATGCTGCTGCGTGCTGACCAAGGAACCTCCAACCACTGCAGCTGGGCAGCTGCATGGGAGCAGAGTGCCCTTCACAACCTGCTCCCTTCCCCTGGTGTAACACTGGAGTCCTCTGGGACCTGTGGAAATGGGATACATCTGATTTCAACGTCAGAGAAACTGCTTGTGGGACACTGCAAGGGTAACACTCCTACTGATGCATCTAAAAGCCATACTGTTGCTGTGAACTGGACCACTGCAGGAGACACAGATTTCCTTTCTACACTAAGGCCATTAATTTCCCAAATGCTTTCTGCAGCAGCCCTAGCTTATGCCAGCCTTGCCTTTCCTGGATCAGCCCTTCCCTTAGCTGGCACAAGTGTCTACAACCATGATGGATCAGAGCCACCAGGACTGTATTAAAACAAAACCTGAAAGAGCACTGAAAAAACCAAACAACGCAAACAACAAAAAAACCCCAAACAAACAAAAAAGAGGTTAATTTTAACCTGGATCTGTTCCTCAGTCCTGTGCTCCACATTATCAGGAATAAAGTAAAACATCAAGTAAAGAAATGATACAAAGGGAGAGTGAAGAGCAAATGATGTGTGAAATGATAGCCTGAACTATAACTGGATGGACATAACCAGTCTCAGTCACTTGACTTTAGACAATATAAAAGATCCTCTTTAAGCCGTCAAGTAGTTCTATAGCCTTAAATCACTGTTTCTCTCTCTGAAACAATCTCCAAAAATTGAGAGTGGCAACAGTGGCACAGGAAAATGAGACTGGTATTGTACATGTATGGGGACAGCACATTGTATGTACACATATGTACGCTGTATATATGTATGTGCATGTACAGCAGCTCTAGTCTGAGTGCCCAGCCTTGTCCTCAGCTCCCTGAACTGTCCAGAAGACCCTGGAGGGTCAATGCTGTGTTTTCTTTCCTGACTTGTAGCAGCAGGACTCTGCTCAAAAGAATGAGGATTTAGAGGCGGTGACAGGTAATTCTGGGTGATGTGTGTCCTGGCTCGCACACACTGCTTGGCCTGGAGCAGATTTATTCTACTCAGAACTCCTACCTCCTGGAGGACTCCCCAAGGTGACGAGCCCTAGGTACAGGAGGAAGAAGCTCCAGCACCGCAGTGAACCCTTCACTCACGATATTCCCCTTCTGCATTATCTGCTTCCCAGTTTCTGGTGGGAGAGAGCACTGTAGGTACATTTTCATCTTTGGCATCCAATTCCGACTATTTGAATGGAAAACAAAAGGAAGTGCGAAGCTGTCAGCTCCAAAGAGTTCCGGCCATGTGGTCCAGGTTACCAACACCACTGAGCACCACTGAGCTAACTGTACCATGGGAGCCGACACCTGGGGATAGGGTTTGCTCCTTCTGGAAGGTATCATCAGGGATTCCTGCTGGCATTAGGGATGAAACATGGCTGTGTGCTGTCACTGACCCAAGTACGGCAGGAAAGACACTTTTTGGGCATGGGATGTTTGAACGCAAAGCAGGGAGATGGGAGCAGCCCATAAGCAACTTGGCCTTCAGTCTTGCACAAAGACCACATGAGATCCTGCACTGCTTTGGGGTTTCTGAGGTGCTCTTGGTTGAGCAGGTCTGTGTGGTCCTTTCCTCAGATCAAGAGGAAGATGACTGTAACACTGTGATAAAAACAAGAAATAGCTGAATCTTCTGGAGCTGCAGAATCCTACAGCTCCAAAAGCAATATAAACTTGTCAAGCGTCCCCATCACTCTCGATTTGTAAAGAAACAGGATAGAGATAAACATAGGAGAAAGTGAGAGATGTACTGCGGGGTTGGTATTTCAGGGTATGAATTTTCCTTTCAATTAAAAGCAAGGTCCTGGAGTTTGGGGAGAACCTGCACTTAGTTTCTGGGTCTTTGCTGCCTTTTTTATTTACAGAACAAGCTGCAGAAAGTAGTTGTTATTTTAGACCTGAATATTTTCTATCCGAGTGCTATTGCCTACCAGAGAGTTGGGTTTTCTTTTTTTTAATGATGGCTAATTTTGTGTTTTGAGTAGGAAGCTTCAACATCACGCCAGTTCTACACATGCTCTTCTATCCAACAGCCTGGGCAAGAGAACCTGCAACCAAGACATTCCTCCGCTAACCTCTACGGCTTTTATTATTGCTCACCTTACTGTGGACTTTGAGAAGACATGGGGACTATCTGATGCAGTTTAAACTTATTTAGTCTTTAAAACGTCACTGGGATGCAGGCAAGTGTATATCCACTCTGCTCCAGTTTTGCTTCACTGGTCGTTCTAACCAATGAACAAAGCAGGGAAGACGGGGCCAGGTGAATTGCTCACAGTGTGAGGAGCCTGCCTCTCCCCTAGCCTGCATTAACCACCTCTGCTCCCACTCCAGATCCCTTCCCAAGTCCTCAGTCCCCTCCCCACACCTCTGTGCTGCTTGTCCTGCACCACCCCAGTACTCACAGGAGATGGTACTCTAAGCACCACTCCATCTCACCCACGTGTACAGTGGCAGGGAGCACAGAGGCAGTGTCAAGGCAGGAAAAGTCTCTGAAAAGCAGCAGATTTAGCAATGTCTTGCACATAAAGCAAGTCCTAAAGAAGCAGCCAGAGAAGGAAGTGACCCAGTCCCAACATCCCCCCTTGTCATCTGTCTGCCTTGGCACAAGAGAGGAGGCAGTGGGCAGCTCCAGCACCAGCACACTCAGCCTGCTTAATGGCTCATCCCCTGGCAGCAATGAGGAGGAATAGTGCTTGGTTTCATCCCAGCATCTGCCTGCCAGGCTTACTCTTTAAACAGGCTTGTCAAGCACAGATAGCTGTTGAATCAATATGGATTTTATTCTATAGCCTGTGCCTGGTAGCTATCAATGACACTTCTGCTGGCATGGGGTGGGCTGTGCCACTGTACACCGGGATGGATCTGGGCTATGAGGGAGAGGATGGGTACCAGTGCTGACTCTTCAGTGCCCATCTTGGATGACTGTGAGAAAGCAGCCAAACAGGAAGACTTAAAGAGATGGCGTCTCTGTCTCGCCACTGCCTGCCTCCCTAGCCAGTGCCAAGCATGCATGTTGCCAAGCACAGAGGAGAGTTTGGGTATACTACAGCTGGTCAGTCCTTTGGATGAGATGTGAAAGCAGGGGCCTCCTCCACCAGCCTCACTGAACCTGTTGCGTGTCCCAAACAGACTATGAAAATCAGCCACCATCCAGATCACTGTCTCCTCTTCCACTGGGCAGCTTCTTATGCCCACCCCAAGGCTGTAAATTGCAGTGGATAATAGCCGTGATGTTTATCTGGACTGTGGCTGCTGCCTGTGCTTGCGCGGAGGGTCCAGTGGTCAATGGTCCCATTGGAGAGGTGACATCCAGCTACTTGGAGCTCGTGTACTTGGTGACAGCCTTGGTGCCCTCTGAGACAGCGTGCTTGGCCAGCTCTCCTGGGAGCAGCAGGCGCACTGCCGTCTGGATCTCCCGGGAGGTGATGGTGGAGCGCTTGTTGTAATGGGCCAGGCGAGACGCTTCTCCAGCGATGCGCTCAAAGATGTCATTAACGAAGGAGTTCATGATGCCCATCGCCTTGGAGGAGATGCCGGTGTCAGGGTGGACCTGCTTCAGCACCTTGTAGACATAGATGGAGTAGCTCTCTTTCCTACTCTTGTGACGCTTCTTATCACCCTTCTTCTGGGTCTTTGTCACGGCTTTCTTGGAGCCCTTTTTTGGGGCAGAGGTGGACTTTGCTGGCTCTGGCATGCTGACAGCTCTTTCTCTGGGTCTTGCAGCTGCTTGGAAAGAACACCAAGAAAATCAAATTGTTTTTATTCTTCTACAGTATAGTTTTACTGAGAGACGAGAGAGTCTGAGTCAGAGCCAAGAGGCAGCTCTAAACTGAGATAAACACCCCATGACCCCATGCAAGCATTTCTGAACTCCCAATGAGAGCTGCTCTGGTTTGTGCATGTTTTTCTGTTGTTTTCAGTTTAAATCCCCATAACGCCGGCCTTGTAAACACCGCTGAACCCAGGCCTAGTTGGCATCTACTTAGTAAATATGGGCTGGAGGGTGAACGTATTTCTGAGAACACCATCGCAGTTCCAAACAAAACACTAACGGCAGCATGGATTAAACTAAGTCTTGCTGGAATGGGCTGGAGACTGTTGCAAGATACCACCTTTATATGAGACTGGTTAAAATTATTTTATATGGTTATTACAACCTCCAATAGACCTTTTTTCTTTGCCTGTAGGCAAAAGCTTATTTTGAGGGTGCTTGCATTTCTGTGGCTATTGTTTTATACCATATATTCCAGTGGTATATAAAAATCATACAGTTTTAAGTTAGCTGAGCTCCAGGAATCTCTCTCAGTGGTCATGTTAGTTACCAAAAATACTAGAGAGCAGAAAAGCTCAGAGAAGATGGCAGGATTCACCTGGGAGAGGAACAGGAATGTGGATAGGAGTCAAAAATCAAAGTGCTTCTGGGCTATTTGCTGATGGAGGGAAGCTACATGGACTGGAATTGTTTCCTGCTCTTCGGTGCTTTCTGCTTTTGAGGGAGCAGGCCTCTGCTGACCAGTTTACATTAAAGATGCTTCATCCTCTGAGTTTTATTTCATTAGGCCACAACCTGCAGAGCCCTGATGTGCAGTAACGAAAGGACAGTATGTAAACCTGCCACAAAGCTGGGTGCCCCCCTTCCCACCCTCCCAAATTTACATGTGCTTTATTATGTGGGTCAAACAAATAACTGTGTCGGAACCTGGTAAATGGTTTTGTGTTTCACAGGACATCTTGAATGCTCCCTTGAAAGGCAAGGTTTCTCCAGGCTTTGCTGGAGAATCAGCTTCCAGCAGCACCTCAGGGCTTGGGCTTTTACTGCTCTGCATCTCCTTTGAAGATGACCTAGGAATTAGTCTGCTGGCCAAGACAGGCTAGAGGAGAAAAACCAGCTTCAGGGCTGATGGCACGTGGGAAAATGAGATAGAAGTAAACAGGAGAAAGAAAGCTGGGATGTAACATATGGTCTGTACACACAGAGCATCAGAGAGGGATCAAAACAGTGCCTGTGCCAAAGCAGTGGCTGCATGCTCAGCCCTGCCTCTCCTCCTTGGGAAGGAATGAGATGCTGGCCTCTATCTTGGCCTGTTTTCTCCACTGTTGTCTGCATCTGCAATCAAAGCCTGACCCAGCCATCTCATCCTGTCTTAATTTTCCCAGGAATTCTTCTTATTGGAGGCATTTGGAAAGGCAAGTGCTGGACTGCCCCGAAGTCCAGGACACCCTTCAAAACTCTGACATCTGAAACGCCACATTTTCTTTCTCTGGTGAAACCAAGATTTTTCTCCCTTTCTTCCTCTGCTTGGGAAGCAATATTGGGAAAAGAAACCCTCTATCCCTCTTGTTTGCAGACTCAAAAACATGTCTTTTCAATGGAAAGGCATTTTTCCAAGAGAAGTAACTGAGCACTTGTTTCTTTTTCTCTTCAGTTAATTTCCTGACTGAAAAAACAACAAAACTGAAAAATTTACTGTTTCTTGGGCTTTTGAAAAGTGTGTCCTTCTAAAATATGTATTAAGTACATTTGTACTGCAGCTTTTGAAGAATAAATACAGTGCCTAACAGACACCAGAGTGATTTCATATGTCTGCAGAAAACGTCCCACTACAGGACATCTCCATCCATTTGACTGGCTAATGCTGGGTAGGGCAGCCAGGATCTCGCTCTTTTCCCAAGTACAGCCACAGTGAGGGAAGCAATGATGCTAAAGTTCAGAGATAAGCACAAAAGCTTCAGTGTCCTTGCTTCCCTCCATCCATTTCTTTGCAGCCTACTGTTTAACAGGTAAATAACACCTTCTTTGGGAACAGGCTGTCTTCCTTCCAGGATGTTTGGGCAGTGCCTAGCACAAAGAGCCTGACTGCATTTGCCAGGTGCTAAACAAATAATGTTAATAATGGTCGACAGTATCACCAACCCTTCTGTCAACAGTGCAGCACAATCCACGGGCAGCTGCTACTCTGGTATGAAGATATAAAGAGGTTAATAATAAGTAGATTTGTGCTTGAAGTGTTGCCATCATGACTGACTACATCTACCGTGAGGGTGACCCAGCAATAGCACAGGATGCTCAGAGAGGTTGAAGGGCCTCCATCCTTGGAGATACTCAAAATCCACCTGGATGCGGCTCTGAGCAACCCAACGCTGCTCTGAGCATGGGCTGGACTAGATGTTGTCCAGAGGTACCTCCAGCCTCAGCCATTCAGTGACCCTTGGAGACTGAAGCTGGGTACCTCTCACCTAGAACATGCTTTATGAGCTGCATTCCCCTGATGGATGTTTCCTACGTGATAATGCAACCAGAGACTCCCACAGAGACCCCTAAGGAGGGAAGATGGTGCTCATCTCCCTTGCTTTTCAAGGCCAGGTTGGATGGGGCTTGAGCAACCTCATCTCGTGGAAGGTGTCCCTGCCCATGGCAGGAGGTTTGGAACTGGACAGTCTTAAGGTCCTTTCCAACCCAAACCATTCTGTGATTCTATCATTCTGTGATCTCCAGGTGAAAGCCACTGAGGTCCCTGGGACACAGAGTACGGCCATGCAAGGGGAAGCACTTGGAAGCATCACAGTAATATTTGGAAGGTTTTGGGTTTTTTGAGGAAAATCTTTGAGCACATTTTTCCCTTTATGGTTTGTATGCTGTGAGTCAACCCGTTATCAGTGCTGGCACATTTTTCTTCCTCAGAAATCCAACAACAAAACCAACCACAGTGTTTTTTCTAGCCAGCTCCAAGCAGCAGCCAGCCTGCCACTGGAAACCAGAGCAGCGCAGAGTGACAGATACATCTTCCTTTGTGTTGACACCCCTTTCTTCAGCATCATTAAAAGGAAAATGAACTGAAAACATATTCAAAGATACAAATCACTGCAGCCTCTCGGATCTGAGCTGGGAGAGGAGCCCTGCTGAGAAATCCCATGAGCAGCCTGATGCTGTCTCTGTTTCCCCCAGGCCTGATATATTGATGGAGAGAGAGACAGGCCAGGAAGCTCCCATAGCATTTTTGTTCATTTTTAGCCTTGCTGCTGAGTCTGTAGGACCAGTTCCAAGTTGGTGCCAGCAGGGCTGACCATGAGTGTGCTATTAGCCAGCCTTTTGGATCTCCCCTTAATCGGAGGTGGAAATAGCACTTTGATTTTTTCCTTCTTTTTCCTGTTAAAAGCTGTCCTTGCTGTGATGAGCTCTGTCCCCCCCCCCCCCCCCCCCCCATAAATCCCTGTGTCCACTGGGCCCTCACTGTAAATCTCTATGCCCACTGGGTTGCTCCCATGCTGTAATTTCCTAATCAAAAGTAAAAGTCGATTTCTAGAATCAGCACTTTGTTCTTAAGAGGTTAATGTGAAAAATTAAACATTCGCAGGAAAACCTCAAGCTCTCATCTTCGGGCATCTGATAATCTGATATTTGCTAATCTGCAGATGATCTGTTTTAATCCTTGCTAGAGTAAATGAGAGCCAACAGGCACTTCGTGTTTATCTTGCTCCTTAAATAGCCATGTCCCGTTAGTTCTATCTAATTATTGTCCTTTTCCTTAGTTTCTCTTGCTGTATAAAATTAACTTGGTTGTAATCGTACACATGAAGAAACGTAAAGTGAAAATTTGCGGCCTCTTTTCTGTTCACTCTCTCTGAAACACAAAGAAGGGCAACATATTAGTGAATCTTTCCACTGAAAGGAAAAGGCTTTTTAATGGCTTCATCTGCTCCAAAACGCTTGTTAAGAGCACAGACAGCAGACCTGGTAAATACAGTTACAAATTACCAGATGTCAACAAATGACTCTTGTTGGAACAGCGTATTTCTGCAAGCTGCAAATCCCCTCCCTTTTATGACGTAGAGACATCAACCTGGAAGTTCTTATACAAGAACTATACGAGCTCATCCAACAGGTGATATTAAATAGCAGTGGGTGAGATAACAAGCTGTGGGATTTTTTATGATTACTTGGTAGCAAGATCTGCATTAGGCAGTAAAGCAGATCAGAAGTGGGATGAGTCACTGTAAGACACCAGTGATGCTGCCTCATGTGCAAAAAGTGACAGTCACATTTTGGACTGGAAAGAGTTCTTCTCTTGGCATGCTGTCTAGCATGTGATGATGAGGTAATACTTGCTTTGAAGTAACGAGGAGGACAATTTCCTAGAATAAGGTAAACTAGTCTGAAATGTCTGATTTCTTCCAGTGGTAGAGGGGCGCAGAGATCAGTTTTGGGATCTCTGGTCTCCTCCCAGGTAATCCAGTATCCATAATAAGGCCCCATCCCCAATCCCACACACTCTACTGTGTTTTATATGATTGCTCCTGTAAAGTTATCATTTAAACAGCTGACTTTTAACCTTGGATACACACACGCAATCCTTCTAGCGAAAAGGTTAATGCTTGCATCTTGAACCATAAAAATATGTTAAAACTGAAGATGCCCCCTCCTCCTAAACAGGCAAACTCGCTCCCTAATACAGACACACTGTGTTCAAAATGAAACACAAGCAGAACAGAGCACTGAGATACACTGGTATGTAGCTTTTTGACAGATCCTTATCATTGCTTGTGTTAACATACTGCATGTTGAGTGCAGTTCAGGATACTCCCTACAGTAATATTTTCTTTAATTTTACTTTCATTCCTCGCATTTCCATCGTGTGTGCTTGCAGCCCAGAAAGCCAATGGTTTCCTGGGCTGCACCAAAAGGAGCGTGACCAGCAGGTTGAGGGAGGTGATCCTGCCCCTCTACTCTGCTCTTGTGAGACCTCACTTGGAGTATTGTGTGCAGTTCTGGTGTCCTCAACATAAAAAGGACATGGAACTGTTGGAACAAGTCCAGAGGAGGGCCACGAGGATGGTCAGGGGAGTGGAGCACCTCCCATGAGATGAGAGGCTCCGAAAGCTCGGGCTGTTCAGCCTGGAGAAGAAAAGGCTGTGTGGAGACCTCATAGCAGCCTTCTGATATCTCAAGGGGGCCTATAGGGATGCTGGGGAGGGACTCTTCATTAGGGAGTGTAGTGAGAGACAAGGGGTAACGGGTTCAAACTTAAACAGGGGAAGTTTAGATTGGATATGAGGAAGAAATTCTTTACTGTAAGGGTGGTGAGGCACTGGAATGGGTTGCCCAGGGAAGTTGTGAATGCTCCATTGCTGGCGGTGTTCAAGGCTGGATTGGACAGAGCCTTGGGTGACATGGTTTAGTGGGAGGTGTCCCTGCCCCTGGCAGGGGGGTTGTAACTAGATGATCTTCAGGTCCTTTCCAACCCTAACTATTCTATGATTCTATGATTTTAGAAAACACATTTTTCATCACCACCAGCAGCTATAATTTCTTGTACTACTGTCCAGGCTGCAAGTACATCTCAGGGTTGTGGGGGTATCAATCAGAGATGTTTATGTGCAAACTAAGGAGCAGGACCCTACATCAGAGCTCACTGCAGAGAAGATAGATGGAATTTTTAAAGAAAAGAAAACCTAACCTGTGAGTCAAGCAGAGCACAGACAGTGCTGCAAGAAGAGTAACTACCAGGAGGCTAAATACTGTTGCCCTTATTCTGATTAAAGGAGTGCCTGAAGGCAGTGGGGATTTAGCCTGGGCCTGAAACCACAAATACGATGCTTAGAGATGGTTATCACCAACAGCCAACATTGATTTCCACTGGAATCCAGGAGGCTCGGTACTTTATAAAAATCAGGCTCCTCCACATTTTATTAAGGTTTTATTACTGTGAATAAATGAGTACTTAAAAATGGTTTAGTATGACTTTTATCTGCTCTTTATGAGAGCACTCATTATCTACCTGCTTTGGAGTATCTGTGATCTACATGCTTGACCAGCAGGATCTAATAAATGCAACAACGAGAAATGAAGTTTGCTTTAGATCAATACCTGTTAAATGTTTACAAGAGTACACCCAGCACCAGCATCTGCTACAACTACACTCCTGTCAGCCTTCCCACAGAGTACCAGGGTTTAAGAGAAACCTGTATTACTGCAGCCATCCTCGGAGACCCCTCAGTGCTAACACAGCCCAACAGAGAACACAACCAGGCTCACTCCCTTCCTGGGGTTTTATCAACAGGTCAAATCCTCAACACAACCTCAGCAGAAGCTTCCTCTCCAGGTTTCACAGTCATCAGGATTTGCTGCTTCTATCACGAATCCTTTCCTCAGGTAACAGGCTTTTGTTCCCTCCATATCCCATTTCGCTTCAACTTGACCCACTGGGGTCACCCTGTCAGCAGCAACTGTGTCCTGATGCAAGGCTTAGCTCCTGTCCTTAGGCTAACTCAGCAATGTTGCTATGAAGGCAGGGAGAAGTCAGAGCCTGCTACCACCCACAGGCAGGTGATCTCCAACCGACCTGGAGCAATCCTGCTGGGCAGAAGAAGCAAGACATCACAGCGGCTCAGCTACTCAGCAGCACAAACTCTAGTATCTGTGATCCGCAAAGTACAGACTATTGGAGCCGGGAGCAAGAACACAAATCATTGGTGACTGGGGTCTGTAATACTTGCTATGCATCAGAAAGGTGCTTTACTCATTCCAAGATGCCCTATGCTATTTAAAATAAAAAGTGCAGATTCAAAATAAATTGCTCTGTGCCATATAAAGATTGAACATCACTTGACCTTTGACATCATCATTTCAATTTACCTGGAAAAGCAGAAGACCATAAGCTCACTGAGTCAGCTGTATCTAAATAACTCCTACAGTGGAGCCATGGTCTCTAAACTAATGATTAATAAGCCTAAAGAACTGCTATAGCATTTAAGCAAACTATTTTTATGGACTTTATGGAGTAATGCAGAATTATCAGAACTCTAGACTATTCTCACTGGTGCTGAAAGAGGCACCCATAAAAAAATGTGCTAATTCAGCCATGGCCAAAAATACAAGAGAAGATACAGCCCAACACCTGTGGGCCATAAGGGGAAAGTGAGTGGGAGAAGTAGAAGCAGCAGTCCCAGGAGATAAGAGCTGCCTCTGAGTTAAGGCAGGAGTTATGTGGGAACCAATGCAGACACGTGTGGCACCTCTTCCTCCCACATGCCCCATCCCCAGGTTTCAGTAGGTTTCTGTGGCTTTTTCCAGTCCTACAGATAATTTGTGTAGCATAAAGAATCAAAGCATGGATTGTACCCCAAAACGTTAACTCTGTCTATACAGCGTTGACTGGGAATAATGCACATGGATATAAAACCATGCAAGTGGAAAGCTATGTTTCCAAATTAGACTGAAGATTAGACCAAGGTCATTAAGGCTTTTAATGTGCTGGGTACGTTACAGCATAAGTAATACTACAATCCTCAATGTCACGGGTGAAATAAGCCCAGCAACATATTCTAACAACCTTCATGAGATATATATGGGTTTAACGCAGGTATGCTCAACAGACCTGGGCAGTGTCACTAACTCTCCCTTCATATGGGGAGAAAAAGCCAGGAGAGGGTCTGATGTATGCAGCTATCAATCATGACTGACACCCCTTCTAAATGAGAGTCTCTAACTTCAATCATTGCTTGCCATTTACATTACTCAGATTTCAGCAAGCCCTGAAAAGGGTTAAAAAATATTAATGGAAAACTTGCAACTAATGAAAAAGTCTGGAATAGGTGAAGGCTCCTTTACCGTGGATGTAAAGCATGGCTGCCTGGGAACATGAAGTGTGAATGCAGGAGCTGTGGGTACCACACGGGTACATCCAAAATGATTGCATGCCACGCCGCAAGCTAAGGGCATCAAGTGGCACAGAGTCAGATTTTATTGCTACAGGATACTGAAAATATTGTAATGTGTGTATTAATTATTAATTTGGCATTGTAATAGCAATTTTACTGTAAAATGGAGATGTGTGACTATTACTGGAGCCTGCAGGGAAACAAAGATAAATGTCCTTCCCCTGAGCTCACATCATCCAATAACCGGATTGGGAATACGATCCAGGACTGCTGACACCTTTCTCTGCTGCAGCCACCAGATCACATTACCACAGGAGGAGAGTCCTCTGAGAGTTAGAGGTCATCTTCTGTGTGAAGCAGGGAAATGGAGAGCCTGTTTGATGGAAGGAGAGGAGAATAACATGGCTGGGACAGCACGGCAAAGCTCCACTGAAGAGGGGAGCTGACTATTTTCTAGAATAGATAGCGGTGATCACTAAGGACACAAGAGTTATTGAAGGTAAAATTAAACTCTGGCACAAGAACTGCTAATAATCCATTCTGAAATGTTCATAGATAAATAGCTCTACATTACCAGACAATGCCTTTCTCTTCTATGTTGTTATGATACTGAAGATCGGTTACCAAAACACAGAGGTCCTTCACTTTGCACTTCTCTTTCCTTTATTATTTTCTGTATTGTTCCTTCCTTCTTTCTCTCACACCCATTACAAGTGCCAGGAGGTTCAAAGCCCCAGCAGGTTTGCTGCCACTTGGTCTTGTCCAACATATGGTATTTGTACAGGGACTAATGCATTACTCTGAACAACCATGGGGTTGAAAAGCTTGCAGTTCTCCAGAAACACCAAAAAAATGGATTTCAGGCCAACTGAACCCATGTCCAAATCCACATTGTACAAATTGCCTGTGAATGCTGTTTTAATTTAGCTCTAATTTGCAGTAGCATCATCATCACATGGACATAGTGTGCTAGTCACTATACTGTCAGAAGCTAAAAAAGGCCACCATCTCTCTTCCAGAGAAATCAAAGCATAATTTGGACTACGTCAATATTTATGTCAGGCAGGTGGGCAAAGAACTCTCTGCTGAAGCCTCAGTTGCAGCCACTAGACCAGCAGTGAAGAAAATGGGGGTTGCTGGACAAAGCGACAGCCCCAATATGACAGCAGTCCTGGCCAGTCAGGAGCAATTAGAACAACTGTAAATGTAAGGCTCACTTTTCAAAACACAGGGGGGTTTTCAAAGGCAGCAGGTTTAAAACACCAGCAGAGTGCCACGTTATCTGTACCACACTGTTATTTTTAACCATCCGTGGCTCCGTCCTCCTACATTCACTTTCCTCCTGAGACTTCTTTCCACACCTTTGTTTTTCCCACTGCTGCAGTCTCCTGACCTGCTTCTTTCTCAGATGCAGCGCTCACCCTTTACTCTTCTCCCTGCTGGTGCCTTTCACAGCACACACCCTCTGCAGAGCTCATTAGTGCCTCTGCTTCAAGAGGCACATTTTTATTTGCAGATGACTCCTGAGTCCTTATCTGAAGTCGTGCTCCAGTTATCAGGCAAGTGCATCGATAAGAAGGATGATCAGCGCTGGGCTGAGGACCCACAGTGCGGGAGAGGAGAGCATGGATTAATTCTGGTGTGGGAGAAAGAGGAAGGTGTGACAGGAAGGGCAAGACAGCTGCAGCATCCATATCTTTAGGGCAGAGCTACTGAATCTGCAAGGCATTTTAAGCCTTATACACATCTAGAATAGAAATAACCTATACCTATATTGGGTACAGTCAGCAGCTCATTCCTGATGGGATGTTCCCTACCTCCTGTCTTATACCACCCCACTTCTTACTTGGTCATTTTCTACGTTCCACAGAGGATCCAAAGAGGATTTCTCTCTTTCCATCAACATGGCAGCAGCTTCCCTACCCTTCCTTCATCAACATTTGCCTGCAGTTCACTTCAGTTTTTGGGTTTTCCCTTTTCTTCCCATTCCTTGACTCTGCCTGCCCTTGTGACAGAGAAAGGAAGAGACTCTTGAACCAGATGCTTTCCCTGGCCCTCCCTCATGCTATGATTTCTCTTTAAGTGCCAAGCTCCAGAGTGATCTCAGCTGCTCCTTCCTCTTTGCCCTCCCTGCACCTCATGGCAATAATTTCTTATGCAAAAACGTCACATGCTTTTCTGCTCAAGCTCCCTCTCACTTTCCGGGGTAACTCATGGCCTCTTTGTAACGCCCAATAACCTTCCTGAAGGTGCATTTTCAGGTCCTCCTACCCCTTCTTCCATTGCCTCCCGTACACACTGTATTTATTGTATTGATACTTTTGTGTTTTGTTCTCATTCCTATCTTCCTCTCTTCTTTCACGCAGTATTTCCTGCTTGACAAGTATCAGTCTACTACATACAGTCTCTCTCCTCACAAGAGACAGGATCACATACGTTATATGAACAGGTTATAAGGAGAGATTTTATGTGCCCCAAAGCATGTCCATTTTCCTCTGTTGCTCTAATACAAACATTGCCTCTGCCATTAAAACTCTGCCTTCTAAATCCTTGATCATTGTGGCTACAACCACCCAGTTTCTTCCTTGGTGCACACCACCTGCAATGATTATCTATGGGATGGTCCTCTACCTTCAGCTGATGCACCTCAACTCCCCAATTGTGGCACATCCAGATGCGGCCAGAGTGGCACATCTCATGTCAGACATGAGTCCTCTGCAAACAGAAACTCTCTTTTCCCTGATCCTGGGTAAGTAACACTGAAAACCTTATAGCAGTGGACTGCCTGTGCATTTTCACCTAATTCAGGAAAAAACTCACAACACCATTCCTTTTCCATAAGAAGGTTTAAGGCTGGTTTGAAAGACAAACAGTCCCCCCGACAGATCGCATCTTCAAGAGGGCCGGTGAAATAATATGACAAGGGTGGTGATTAACTCTCACCACAAAGGAAAATGTTGAGTCAATGTAGGTGGCATATAAAATCCCCCACTCTCTTTATGAGTCAGGTAAGCTGCCAGAAAGTGGAGGTGGAATCCGTGGGATGGAGCTGTTTTCATTCCTGCCAGTTAGTAGTACACTTTTTGAAAGACAAGAGGAAAGTTTAGTTATTAAATCAGATTTTTTTAAAAAAGAAGATTCTTATTTAAATAACAAAATCTAATGTTTGCCCTTGATCCCCGGTGATGCTGTTTGTAGTCAGTTACAGTCAAGGGGAAATATTATTAAACAACTCCACCTCTTACACCCTGAGGTTAATGTAGCATTTTTGGGTTATGCATCGATTCTTCCATCTCCCACCCAATGCACATGATCCTACAGTCACAGCATTCTCCTCTCCCTCTGGCTCCAGAAAAAAAGGAAGCTGATGAGCCAAGGTCCCAGTCTCACCCCACACAGAGCCCTTTTCAGAGGCAGAGCTTAGCTCTGATGAGAAAACTATTTCTTTCCCAATAGCTGCACAAAAAATGGCTTAACAAACATATAAAACAAAATAATTGGGAAAGAAGCATTTTGTAGGGTCTTAGTTTGGATCAGTCCAGGATTCAAGGGATAAGTCAAACAGATGTCAGTGTCCCTTATCTAAAGTTACAGACTTTTCATAACCAAACCCCAGAAATTTAGGAATGTGGAAAAAATGCCCTTGGGTCCTGGAGCTAAGGGGTTACAGCCCTCCTCTGTCACTGTCAGTGAGAGCACAATAACTGCTCTGATCACAGTGTAGCCTGACCGAGCTGCTCTCGCAAGCCCAGTTATGAATTCAGGAACATTTCCCACATAGCTAACTCTTTAGTCCACCCAATACACGTGTTTGATGATGGGAAGGGGTAGTGTATTCCAGATGCTGAGAAAGGGAAGCAATAGGATCAGACTACCAGCATGTGTCATTTCTTTGCTTCAGCTGGAGAATGGAAGATCTGGACTGGAGACAAATGCATACGCACATGTACATGTAAAGGTAAGGATGGAGGATGACAGTGACCAAAGGAACAACGTGGAGAAAAAAATGTGAAGAGGAAGGTAGAGTAAGGCAGGGGACTGAACTGAGATGTCAGAAAACAGACAGCAAGACAGGGTATCAGAGCAAAAAAAGAAGGGGGTGTGGGAAGACAGAAGAAGACATGAAAAAGGACAAAAATGAGAGAAAAGGCATGAGGAGACAAAAAGTGGGGAGAAGGAGAAAGGTAAGCAGCACAATGCTTGGCAAGAAAGAAATACCAAAGCATAAATAAGACACAGACAAGAGACACTCAGAGGGGTCATAAGAAGAAAGACCTTGAACAGCAGGGAAGATGTGAAATAAGCAGTTGGAGGAAAAAAATCACCTGCCAGAACAGCACTTCTGAGAGTCATGGGTGAGAGGTGCTGCTGCCCCAATGAGGGACAGAGACAAGCCTTGGGAAGTGACAGGCTAAACCCAAGCAGAAAAAAGGATGAGGCCAGGAGAAGACAAATGATACCCTGGTACCAGGTTGCTGTCTTCTGTCTAAAATAGAAATCATGAAGGTCACTGAAATTGCCACTTAGATATTGCACCTGAAACTTAAAAAAAAACCACTTATTTTTCTGAATACAACAATTCTTCCTCCTTGTCTCCCAATGTTGTATCAAATTAATTACTTAATAATTAGTTATTATTTACTTATTAATATTAATATTAATAAATAATAATTAATTAATTAATACAGTTCTACCTCCCTCCTAGGGAAGAAAACCCCATTATGCCTGAAGCAGATCTTGCTCTCTGGCTTCTTTTACCTATAGAGGCTTCTGTAGGAAACTTTCAGTAGACAAAGCTGGATTTCCTGCAGCTCCAAAATCACCATGGTGGAGCTGGGTATCATTAGCAGGATGAGGAAAGCAAGGGGAAGCAAACAGGGGCGTGCATTCAGGGAAAAGCTTTTTTTGTTTTTATAATTACGAAATCTTGCCAACATAAAGAAAAAATTGCTGCTGGCAAGTAATCTGTCACTCCTTTGCACACTGAATAATAGGAACAAGAGAGGAGTGTGTGGGACATACATTCATAGCATCAAATTCTGTTGTTAACATGTGTTCAACGTAATAAAACATAATCAGGAAAATAACACACTATAACACAAACACTATGGAGGCTATAGAGTAAAAACCCCAGGAAGATCAAACCGTATTCTCGGGGTAGCACCAATCTGAGAAACCACAGCTTTATTAGTAGTAACAGGAGCAACATATGGAGATGAATGAAGCCGTGTTTGTAAATGTGATATGCAATTGCACACTCTCGTTTGGCTTTCCTTTTTCATGATCTGACTCAGCCTCCACATGGCTCCACTCCCCCATCTTTTGATTCATAAATTCTTGATCTCAAAAACTGAAGCGTTATAAAGCCATCATACAAAGGGCATGACATGATGTGAAATACAGGGATGTTGGTGAGTGCAAAACGTGCCATTGGTTATCACCCTGCAAATGGACAAGTCTGGCAGCGGAGCCAAAGCCACTGTCCCAGGAGGTGCTGGGGGACGCTGTGCAGCACATCACAGCTCCCTTCCCTTGAGCTAGAGGCAGGCGCTGAGGTAGACAAACCTATTACAGAATTGTGTAACATTGCTTACGCTGCATGGCAGCCGCTCCGTGAAGCAGTTCCTGCATCACCAAACCCTGAGGATGGGACATGAGCGGAATGAGAAATAAAAGGGTATCTCATGGCATGTGTACTCTGTATGGCTTAACCTATGAAAAAGAGATCCGGGTTAACAGCAAGCAGTGTGAAACACACCAAACAGTGCATGAGCGATGATGTACAGCCCTATATGCTTAGTAAATCATCAACAATACACAGTGTTGACACAGAGGTGTCTGTACGCGGGAACAGCAGCTTCCCATTGGGCCTGGGTTCTGCAGCGTGTGTGAGGCTGCAGACGGCCACGCTAGCCCATCAGCATCACCGGCCCAGGCCAGCGGTGTCCCTGGCAGAACAGAAGCCCCCGGCCCCCGCCGCCTTGCCCAGGCAAGGGAAGCATGTGCTTCGTCCTCAGCCCCCCACTAACCGGGGCGCGGTTAGCTCCGGCGGTACGCTTGCTACAACGACAGCAAAGCACAGGCAAGGCTGACGCGGTGTGTGTGTATCTGCCAAGCCCGAAGCACAACGAAGCCCTGACCCTGCATGGGCTCAGGCTCCGGCAACAATGCACGCTACCGCTACCCATGCGCAGCGTTACGGTACAGGCTGCATCGCAAAGAGCCATACTTGGACAGCGCAATCCCCGCTGCAGACCGTTCCGGCGCGCAGCGCACAGCGCAGCGGCACCACAGCCCGCACCGCAGGCAGCCGGCGCAGTACGGAGAATCTTGCCTGCTACGCGTCTGGGCTCCTCCGCAGGCGCCGGGAGCGGCGGTGGGGCTGGGGGCTGCTCGCTGCCGCTCCGCGCAGAGCCTGCGGACGCCGCTCCGCTCCGGGCCGGGCGGACCGTGGGACCCGCCTCCGCCGCCCGCGGGAGCCGGGGCCGGGCCGCGGCCGAGGGACGCCTCGCTCTGCGCCGCTACCGCGGCGCTGCTGCGGGGCCGCGCTGGGCCGGGCCTCGCCGCCCATGTGCCGCCCCGCCCGCTCCGCCTCTGCGGGCTCCCGCCGCGCGGCCGCCGCCGACCGGGGGCGGGGCGAGCGGCTCGGGGGCTGCGGCGGCGGCGGCGGCTGCGCAGGGTGCTCGGCGCGGCCTCGGCGGCGGCGGCGGACGGACACCTGCGGCCGCCTTCGCCCGCAGCGGGCAGGCGGGCCGCGCCGCGCCGCACTTTGTCCGGGGCTGAGCGGCGCGCCCGGCCCCAGCGGCGCCCGGCCCGGCCCGGCTCTGCTCAGGGCGGCGAGCGGCGGCTCTCGGGGCGTCGCCTGGCTCCGGCGGCCTGGGCACCGCGGGGAGAGTGAATGAGAGTTTGCTCCGATTTACGAGCAGGGTGAGTGTCTAGCGGGGCCGCGTTCGGGGCAGGAATATGAACTATGGGGGGGGGCGTGTTTCCATAAGAGCCGTTTCATCCCTGGCCCGGCCCGGAGCTCCTCAGGCCGGGGCGGCGGGGACCCGCCGGGCTGGGACAGACGCGTCCCCTCAGCCCGGTGCAGGGCAGTGCCTCCCGCCGGGCCGGGCCGAGCCCTCCGCCCCGGGCCGGGGACCCGCGGAGGGGCTGCTTCCTCCATTCTCGCTCTCGCCTTTTGTTCGTGTCTCCCGGGGCTGTGAGGGAAGGGGGCTACGGGAGGAGACCCCGGGGAGCTGTGCCGGTGGATCAGCTTTCCGGGCCTTTTTCATCCGTTTGCGGGTAACGGAGACCGTCCCTGTGGGTGCTGGGGTGTCCGGTTGCCCGCGCCCTCCCTCCCGGGGTCGTGGAGCAGCTCTGCTCCGTTCCCTGCGGTCCTCCAGAGCGGAGCAGCCGTCCTGGGCGCCGCCGTGCCCCGCCGCCACCATCCCGGTGGAGCGCGGAGCCGGGAGTCCCAGGCTGTAGTAAACACAGCGCAGGGAGGGTGGCGGTGAACCTGGTAAAGGTCACATCCTCATGTGTGAGCGTAGCTCGCCCTAGCTGCTCTCCCGAGGTGGTGGTGTCCTGTGCTGTGCGCGCTGTCGCTGCCAGCCCTGCTCCTAGCCTGCTCTCCGCGGGCTGCGATCGCGGTGGTATTCCCTACAGCTGCTGACAGGGATCTCCCGTGGTGGGGGGAACAGTGCGAGCTGCATCGCACCCCTGATTTACCTCATCCGGTCCCCGGCAGGTGGGGGGGATCTGGATGGCATCCGAATTGGAAATCAGACCTGGGAACCTTGTGAGGTTTGCTTTATTTAATAAAGCACGGATCCAGTGCTCTGTGTTACCTGGCAGCATCCTGCCTTAGTTTCTAACATGTGATAAGTAGTTTCATTCCTCAGGATCAGAGATATCAGCTGTCTTGAACCTTTTTTTTTTGTTTTTAAATGCCACATCTAGTTACCAGATGCCATCAGTTGTTCAGAAAGGGAAGGCTTTTTTTAGTCCTAGTTTGTGCTCTTCTGAAACTGACATTTAAGCTACTAGCTGTGAAACTGATAAAATATAAACTTAATTGTTGGTGCTATAATACCGAATCATGCAAAAATCTCTGAAAGCCTGAGTTGTGTTTCACTGTTTTTCATACGGTGGCCACAAGTATGTTTGGCTTGTCCCTCTGTCGTAATAAAGGTGGCTTTGGGCTGAGATGCCAGACTGAACTGAAGATGAGCCATGTCGTGCTTCCAGCGTTGCAGGTAAGCTCTTGGAGGTGGTTTTGGCTGGTGGCAGGCAGAGCTAACCTGAGCTAGAGCGTCAGACTGTTGGGTTTGGTATTATTTCCTCTTTTAACTGTGGCACTGGTGAGACCCGGTCTGTTCCGTGCACCCTCAGTAGGGGGGAGACTGTTGAGTGGCAAGGGGGAGGCTGCTGCTGCTTGAACTCACATGTGCCACTCCTTGGCACGGTACCGCTTCTGCTATGTGTGAAGGCATCACCCAGGCTTAGACCTCCCTCCTGGCTGCCTTGCCAGCATTGCTGTGGCCTGGGGACCTGACCTCAGTGCCTGTGAGGGAGGGAGGAATTAAGGGCAGCAGCTGGGAAAAGCTTGTCCTGACTCTGCTTTTTGGTGGGACCCTGTTTTGGAGGCTGGTAGAGGGAAAATCAGGGACCTGACACGCAGACCTGCTCTCTTCCTGGCTGGAAGCTAATTCCCCATGGTTTACAGCAGGTAGCCAGTGCAGAAGCTGTTCCCTGGCCCTAAACCTTCTCCTCCTCCCGGCGTGTGGTACTCAGAGCTTGTAGGAACTGAAGTTCATTATACGAGTATCTGGGGCAGTATTGGATGCCAAAGAGTCGATGGTTTTTGAGACCTAGGGATAAAAATTCCAAACACATGTTTAATATTTTGTTTTGGTAAAATAACTTCTGCAGTGTCTGAGAAGTGATTAGTGCTGCTGTATACAAGTATACATATCACTTGCATGCATGTGTTACTACATACGTGTGTTGTGACTTCAGCCTCATTGACTATTCACTCTTTAATACAGAGACTTCAAAGCTAAGGAGGAGCACTAAGTGTTTAACCCCCAAAGCAATGACAGATCTGTTGGAAAATTAACAAAGACCCAATTTGACATTTTGTCTTCTTAAAAGTCATGCTTTTTGACTCTGTCACTACCAAATCCTTAGGGATTCTTGAGACAAGAATCTATCTCAAGACTGTGTTTTGAGTACCACATGGTCCCATTAACAGTTTCATGGTGAATATCTTTTTGTTTAAGTAATGGATCACACTTCCTGTTGTTTTGTTTTTTATAGGTCTGGAAAATAAATGCTATTCAGGAATGATTGAGTCAAACACAACATGTACCTTGCTGAATTTTTGGAGTTAAAGCTATGTAGCTATTCCGTGGCTTGTCCTGGTCTTTTCCTCCCTCTCCTTACCCCCAGGGTTTATCAGGCTTAGCAGTGATACTCTCTAACTTTGAAGTCCCTAAAACCCTGGATGTTGCTAGAGTACTCCAGGATTATGTGCAGACAAATCTGCCATCCCGAACTGGAGGCTCTCTTGTCCAAAAATGGCTGTGTCAGGCCCAAATAAAGTACACAATTTTTTAGCTTTATCCTGTAACATGTTTCCTTTTCTTTCCTAGGTTGATTTTTCTCAGTTAAATGATATCTGCATGGCAGCATCTATGCTAGGAGGAGGGATGACTTCCTCTAATGTGTTATTTTTATGACACAGGGTTTTATCAGAGGGAGAGCTCTTGACAGTAAGTACTTCATCAAGGTCTTCCAACAGAGATTCTCTCTCTGCCCACTACTCCTGACCTTGCAAGGTGGCGGGTTAATCCATGAAATAATATGTGCAGAGAAATACAGCTATTGAATGCAGTTTTTGGGTCATAATGTTGGATGCTTCTAAGGTTTATGTGTTTTCATCTTTCAACTTTCTGGACAAATGCAGGTTTTTTAATCTTTTGGCCATTGTCATTGATATGGGACACACACACACATGCATGAAACAGGGAAGTTAGGCTTTTTCCTAGGAGCTCAGAATTTATTAAAACAGAGTTTAGTGTGAACTCACCTTAAAATTTAATGAGTTAGTGCTGCTCGTTGTTATGACATAAGAAAATGAAGTAAGGAGTCTTGGAAGCCACTTCAGGCTTCATAAATATTAACAGGCTCTACAGTCTTCACAGAGAATAAATTCTGGATGTTTTTTCTTCACCTTAATAGTACAGTTCTTTTGCACAGTAAATCTCCTTGCCTTGACTAAACCGAAAGAGCAGTTACTGGATGCAAACCAAAAATACCATATTTGTGGTTAGGTTTTCCCCTCCTGCCTTTAGCACCCAGTCCTTTCTCTTGGTACACTCTCTGGCAACAACAAATTTAATTCCATGACTTATAAGACCAGATCTTCAGAGGTGCTTAAATGATTGAAGATGCTTTTTTTTTTTTGCTTCTGAGAATAGTGGAAGGTAAAGATTCCCAACATGTTCAGTTGTATTTGGAAAATCATTTCTATTTGCATCTTGGGTCACCATATGTGTTTAATAAGGAAAAAAAAGCCCTGGCAGTATTTTCTAAGCATGCCTTGAGAATACTTAAGATTGTCTCTTATAGTTTAAAAGCTACATCTGCATCTTAATGGAACTGAAATTCCACTTTGTTGCTGCTTCTTGCAAATCCCAAGTTAATGCAGAAAGTTCTTTGTGGTGGTCTGTGAATAACATATCATCTGTTTAGTACAATTAAAAGAGCGCATCAGACTTACTGAAAGACTTAAAGGTGTCTCATGAGTGACTGAAGAGAACTAGTCTTTTTTATTTCACAGGAGATTTGAGGTTGGAAGGGACCTCTGGAGGTCATCTGGTCCAACCCCCTGCGTAAGCAGGGACACCTAGAGCTGTTTGCCCAGGCCCATGGCCAGGCAGCTTCAAGTATACTTGAAGGATGGAGACTACACAACCTCTCCGGGCAACCTGTGCCAGTGCTTGGTCACCCTCACAGTGAAAAGGTGTTCCCTGATGCTCAGAGGGAACCTCCTATATTTCATTTTGTGCCTGTTGCTTCTGATCCTGTCACTGGGCACCACTGAAAAGGGCCTAGCTCTGCCCTCTATGTATGCTTCCTTCAGGTTTCTGTATACATTGATAAGATCCCCTGCTTAAGCCTTCTCTTCTCCAGGCTGAACAGTCTCAGCTCTCTCAGCCTTTCCTCAAAGGAGAGATGCTCGAGTGCCTTAATCATCTTCATGGCCCTTTACTGGACTTTCACCAGCATGTCCGTGTCTGTCTTGTACTGACACCCTCAGAGCTGGATGCAGTAGTACAGGCCTCACGTTTCCCAGTATGCTGTAAAAATAAGGAACTTCTAAAGTAAATTTTGAGCATATTTTTTTTTAGGATGCAGGTCTGAGAGGTCAGTTTGGTGCCTTCAGTCACTGATGCAGCTTCTCCAAGTGCCTGTTGCTCTTCTGCAGGAGCTGATGTTCCTTGTCAAAAAACCCAAATGCTCAGCATTTTCTTGATCAGTGCAGGTTTTGACAGCTCTTTTGACCTGTGATTAAGGGATGTATGACTAGGTTTGCTGCTTACACATGCCTATTAAGTAATCATTAGATGCTGAGTCACATGTGTACGTGTGTTTCTTGGGGTGTATTCATACAGACTTCTGTCTGAAACAGAGCTTGTTTTTTCAGTTTTGAGTGAATGCTTGTTTACATTTGCAAGGGCACGTCCTTGCTGTGGGCTGGTTTAGTTCTCCAGCATCCATCTCATGCTGCACTGTAGTCCATCGGGGCTGACATGCCTACTCCATGGGCACTCTCTACATTGCTGCATTTCCGTTGTGACATGCCTGAGGTTGAGCATCTCTCTGTAAACTAAATCAAGTGAAGTTTGGATGATTCCTTACTCTACTATTACTGATTTGTATGCTTATATGAGTAACTTGTCATTAGTTAGAATATGTAAACAGGGTTTTTATTTTTAGGTCAACATTTCAGGTGCAGAATAAAACTGTTAGTGTATAGGTGGTAACACTGCTCATGAACAGGAGGTGGGGGGGGAGAAAAAGAAAATAGGACAAGGGGGGATGGCTTTAAACTGAAAGAGGATAGATTTAGATGAGCTCTTAGGAAGAAGTTCTTCCCTGTGAGAGTGATGAAATGCTGGCACAGGTTTCCCAGAGAAGCTGTGGCTGCCCCATCCCTGGCAGTGTTCAAGGCCAGGTTTGATGTCGCTTGGAGCAATCTGGTCTATGGAAGGTGTCCCTGCCTGTGGCAGTAGGATTAGAACTGGATGATTTTTAAGGTCCCTTCCAACCTAAACCATTCTGTGAAGAGGCATAAAGCACAAAATTATCAGTTTATCCTTGGGATTCTCATCAAACTCTGTGGGAGGGAGCACTCATGTCTTGACCATAGAGTGTCCCTGCCTGTGTATCAAGGTGTGTGTAGTTGCTTAATGTTTTGTTTAAGGTTCTTAAAGGTATGGCAAAATTATGTGGGAAAAACAGCAGTTGCTTGCCTTCTGTGTGTCCAAATACAGTGGTTAATAGGCACATTTTAAATTTCCATAGTACTCCTCTGAAAGTAACTGCACAACATGAGAGGTCTATACTTATCTTAATTAAAGGGAACAAAGCCATGCTCTCCATGCTGGCCTGATGTATGCAATTAGAGACTGAGTGAAATTAGTTTCCAACTGCTAAAACTGTCTTATCAGAGCTCTCGATAGGACTGTCAGCAGTTTGTATTAGTATCTGGCATTACTAATGCTTGGCATTTTTTACCATGTTTTAAAAGCCACTTGTTCCTTCAATATTCATGTCTGGTATCAGGTTACTTATATACAGAACATTTCAAACTCACTGGTTTGGAAACCAGCCAGTTCTCAGAGGCTGAAAATTGGTACCAGGTTTTTCAATGAAGGGTACAGAAGCATCTTTAGTGTTCAAATAGGGTTTATTTCATAACCTGAAGTTTACCATTAGCTTAAATTTTGGAAAGTGTCTTCTTCAAATTAGAAATGTGCATGCAGAAGAGAACTTCTTCCACAGATTTAGCTCTAGAGCAAACTTCAGAAACAAGTCATCGAACCTCTCACTGTGGGTGTTACTAAATGAGGCTCCACGGTCCTTCTACTTTCAGGAAATGGTTTGTGGGTTTTTCTTCCCTGCCCTCTGGATCTCCTCTCTTTGTTCCCAGGTGTGCACAATAACTGTATTTTAAAATAGCTTGCTGCACTTTTCAAGGCTAACAGCATGCTGTAATTCCTGGGGAGATGTAGCAGGGCTACAGAGAGGCATGTGGATTTATAACTGTCAGCAGTATTTAAGCAGTGTCACAGCCATAGGGATGGGAAAACATGAAGCCTCTAGAGAAGGATCTCCTAAAACGCAGTTTGAAGCCCATGCGTAGTCCATGATACTACTTTCTGAGCACAAGGGTATCTTTTTTCATCTTGCTTTTGGTAGAGTTGGCAATGTATGTAGCTGTAAGCTTCAGGGTCCCTCCTAGTTATATTAGAATCATAGAATAGAATCATAGAATAGTTAGGGTTGGAAAGGACCTTAAGATCATCTAGTTCCAACCCCCCTGCCGTGGGCAGGGACACCTCCCACTAAACCATGCCACTGATATGTGTGTCTAAACCCTGTAATTTACTGTTCCTTACTACAGATTTGAGTCTAGGGAGCTGTACGGTTGTGTGCTTTGGGCATAAGCTGCTTCTTCAGACACTCTTGTATTAGGGAGACTACTACCAGTAGTACCAGTAGTAGATTTTGTTCCAGGGACAGCACACTGCCAGAAACTGGGTGACTTTATGTTTTCTGGGGTGGCTGGAGAGCCTGGCATGCCCGGTTTGAGCCTTACAGAGCCTTACAGATCTGAGCAGCAGAGAAGAGACCAGTCTGAAACTATCCATAACCCCACTCTGGGAGTGAAGGGAGCAGTAGCCTGGCTCTGGGTATTTTGTAAGATGCACAACTATTGCAACAAGAAAAAAAATAGCATGTTGAGTACCCAAAGGTGAAATGCTGTGTATCTTCAGTGTGGTGTTCCTTGTTCTTGCATGGCCCTCAATAAATATGACTTTGGCTACCTGATTCAAAATGAAGCTGCAAGGTGACCTTTAATCTGGGATCCTATCTCTGAACTCACTTTTGGGATGGGTCTTTCTTCATTCTATCTCTTGCTCACCTTTTCCTTTGTGAGACAGGGAGTAATGCCAACCTTCGAGCCGTTCTTGAAGGTCCTGGTTGCTTCCTCTTGCTGCGTGTAGCTGAGAGGTTCAGTTCCCAGGAGCTGCCATCCTGTTTGTGTGGGGCAAAGGTAGCTGTCAAACATGGAACCTGAAAGCAGCAAAACATCCGAAGCATCCTCCTGTGACTACAATTAGGGTGACTTTGGACTGTGAGCATCCTATGATAGTAAACCGCAGCTCTGTGTTTTACATTAACTTGCAAGGATCATGTCATCAGAAAGAGTAACAATGAGTGGAGTCTGTATAAGTATGTTCTTTTTGTAGTCTGAGTTTTCAAAGCATTAAGCCACCTTTAGGCATTATTCTGGTTTGATTAACTTTATAATTCTTCATACTTCTGCAGTGCTTTTGTCCAAGGTCTGCATGCCCCTCTTAAAGCCTAATATACAAAGCAACCCAAAAGATGTCACTAAGTGTCTGAGAACACGTTTTGTATGAATATGCAGTGTGGCTTGGTTTTGTGTAAGACCCTGCATGGTTTCAGCAGCCCTGTGGGATCACCTGGGATTGTGCAATGAGGAATGTTCTTCCCCATAAGTCATGGAGCTACAAGGACATGTTGATCCTTTAAGAGAGCTGCCAGCTGCTACGGGGTGCTGTGCTCCCAGGATTTTCTTGAGATGTAAGAGCTTCCTGGAAACTTGCAGTAATTGAAACTGACGCCAAGAGTTTGCAAAACACTGCAGAAACAGCCCAGTTTTGTTTCAGAGAAATGTTCTGAATATAAAGCTTTTGATGCTGATGAAAGGGTCTGGGCCTGTTTTGAAGGATTTTGTGTGCCCTCCTCAGTGGAGTTGCTTGCGGGACTGGTGGATGTATGCACATACAACAGCTCTTGTTTTTACTTTCAGCTGTGGGAATAACCAGCCGAAGTGGGATAGCTCTGGCTTCCCCCGAAAACATTCTTACAGCAAATACACTTTTCTCAAGCTACTTCTGCTTCTTTCCTGTTTCTTCCAGTAGTAACCTTTCCCCACTTTGAGGGCTCTGCCAACGACAGTTTCCTCTAACACTGGATCACTTAACCCTCTGTAGCAACTCATTGAAAACAAGTGAGGCACAAATGCCATTTCGTGGAATATTTTACAGGAGGAATGGGGAGCTCGCTTTGCTTAGCAGTTTGAATTTGCCTGGTGATGCTCTCTGGCCCTCAGCAATCCCCAGTTAAAGTAGAGCAGGGACAGCATGTGCCATTTGAATAAGAGGCAATGAACAGCATTTTCAGTCCAGTTTTTGTGGTGGAATGTGAGCCTGGCTGTGTGCAGTGTCCACTTTGGATTTCACTTGGATGTGTGCATCTGTCCTGGTTGGAGACTGGGATCTATTCAAAGCTCATTTTCTGTTTTGTTGGTAATACTTTGAAATTGCATAAATATTTTCTTTTCTTTAGAGATAAGCTTTAAATATTAAGCTCTTGTCTGTGACTCATTAGTCTGCTGTTGGTGAGAATTTATTGCCTTTGTTAAATCATGGAAACTCTTTCCATGCAGTTTGAATTCCTTATTGTCTGAAGCAAGCTACGTCTGTTTATTTTACCCTGAAGGAGGCTTTCTTCTCGGCTGGCTAAAAGTTCATCATAATATCTGAGAGCTAATAGGAAAGTACAGCACACCTCACTCAGTGCACAGAAGACTTCATGTGTGTATTTAACTGTTGAACAATTGTGTTAGATGAGTTTTGGAAACACTGCAGTACTGACACAAAAAGCAAAGAGTCTGTTTGCTTTAAAGGTGGTGGTTTGCTTTTTTTACTTTCTCCTCCCTTTTCAGAAGCTCCAACTGAGCCAAGTGTTGGTAGTTAAATAGACTGGTATTTTCTAGAGCTTTTCTTAATTCAGCCGTTTAATTGCTACGAAGTTAATCCTGTATTCTTGTAAAAGTCAGGAGAAAAGTGGGTCAAGATGTATATAGTGACTGGAAATGCTAAGAATGGGTTGGACCTTGAAGATGACTGACTGACCGCAGATTGCTCGTTATCGGAAACAGGAGAAGAGAAACCGTGTTTAGGAAGCAGATGCATCGCTGGTGTTTCCACACCATGGAGGAAGCGCCTGACCCCAAGTCTTGAAAATTAGCTTAGCTACAAGCGTGTTGGTTTTCTTTCTTAGAAGCTGATAATAATTTTTCTTTTAAAGTAAAGATTAACCAGTAGATTAAACTCCTTTCAGCAAAATGCAGATGTGGGTATTGTCAGTGGGCTGTGGGGGAGAGCAGAGTGCTCTGCTGGGCAAGGTGGAGCCAGGAAAGCTCCAGTCTGTTAAAGAAGACACCTTTATCTAAAAGTATGCAATTACATGAGGTTCAGTAGTCCTGACATTCCTGAAGGGAGATGGCTTCCTCCATCCCTCATGTGCTCTTGTACGCGTCCTCATGTAGGAATGCCAGTACGAAGTGGTCTGACCTCTTCTGTAGCATTAACTTAGATACCAAATGCAAAGGCTTTTTTCTGTATGTGTATGAAAGGTCTTAGGGCTGGTTATACACAAATTGGACCCAGCTTCCTGATTTTGCCATCTGTCATGATTCCTGGGCAGCCGTACATCTTTCCTCTTACTGTAAAACAGTCTTTTAGTTCAGAAAAACTGGCTTTCATGTGCTGTGGGTTGTGTGGCTGCCTCCTCTGATGGAGAGGTTGTGGCAGGGTGTGCTTTTATTCTGCTTGTAGCAGTACAGCTGTTGGAGGGCTGACACCTCTGGTGTGCTGTGTGCCATCAAAGCTCAGTGCAGCAATAAACTCCCAGAACAGTCCTTGATTAAAACTGCTGTTTAGATTCTGTTTAGATTCTGAGGGTTTTGTACTGTCCTATAAATAGAAGGGTTTGGCAGGAGTATCAGTAGGCTATGAACTACCCCTTCATTGTGTGTTTGCAGCTTTTCTTTTCACCCTGAAGACAGCCTGCCCCTGTTTCTTGTCATCTTGGCTTCCATGATTTAGGTCTTGCTTTGAACAGACTCCCATTTACATCCGTCCAGGTCCCTATCAAGTTTAGTCAGCCTGGCTAGATCCTGCAGTTGGATGAAGGCCCCAGATGCCTATAACAAAGAAATACAAAGATGTCATCTTTCTTTTTCTTTCTTTTTTAATTTTCTTCATTTTTTTTTTCCATTCAGCAAATTTGGTGCTCTGTAGTTTGCTTTTGGGCACAGATGGAGCCTCTTGGGATCCCTAAAATGTTCAATATGTTCAAATAATATGATATAATTGTTTTTGTATTAATTTTTTGAACATGTTAGACAGCATTTAACAATGGCAATTATATAAGCAAATCAGAGTTAAATGAGAGTTCAGTGCTAGCTGGTGGTTCAGTCATGTCCTGCAGTCTTTAGCATGCTACTGTCATTAATGCAAAAAGTCTCAGAATCCCAAGTTTCCATGACTTGGAGAGACTGTATCTGTTAAAACATTTGCACAGTGTAAGCAAAAGGCTTGATATTCCCAAACCAGAATTTGAGCCTGATTGGTAATTAAACTTTTAGGATCCTTCTTGAAAAGTAAACCCCATAGTTTAGCTTCTAAAATACCAAGGTGCAAATATGTGAATATTGATGAAGAATAGGGAATCAGAGCTGGCAGAAGTCCTGGTTAAAAGACTGACAGAAATGTCAAAGATGCTGCTTTCTGCCTTTGTTTCTCCTCCTTCCCCTGATTTTCCAGGGAGTTTTTGGGAAGTCTTTTGGAAGTCTGGATGGTCTCTGGCCTTCAGCTGGTGACATTGCCTCTCATTTTTGCCGTGAGGCACCACCAGTTTCTCTCTAACTTTGACTTGGAAAACCTAACCATTTCTTAGGAGAGGATGGACTCAGAAAGGTGGGAGGGATCTCTACAGAAATCTCCTTTGTGAACTTAGGAAGCTTTGAAATCGGCAGAGCTGATGTGGTTTAATGTGGCTTGTGGGGCAGGTGAATGCATGCAAGGAGTAATGTTCCCTGCCTGTTCCTTCCTCACCCCAACCGTAACTGGTCAGGGAGATATACTGTGTGGATATGGTTCTTCTTCTTCAAGTACTTTGACCTTTGGACCTTTATCATTGGTGACTGAACTGTCATCATGGCATAAATGTGTCGGCTCAAGTAGTGCAATTCTGGCCCTCTTCCCAGTCTTAGAGGCAGATGTAAATGCCATCCTGTAGCTGGCTTTTAAGTTGCTTTGATTGAAACAATGACTGAAATAATCTTATTTCTTCTTCCTTGGTTTCTTCACTTTGTTACAAAACACTCCATCCTGCTATCTTTGTGTTAATTTTAATCTACTTCAAGTCTGAAGGCTCAGCAATGTGCCAGGTTGCTATTTACTGTCATTGGGTTTGTATCATCTTAGCAGCCTGACAGGCTTCATGGTGTATTTGTGACATTTTGAGACAAGAAAATACTTTGTTTTGAAATAGAGCATGGAAAAAGTATGGTAGATCAGAGTGCTTGTACAAGCTTGGTTAATAAACCAAAGAGCTGATACATTATGTGTAAACGCCATTGGATTCATAGGCTACCTCATATTTGGGATCAAAAACACAAACCAGAGGAGATACTTTTCTGCCTTTTCCTTGGTCCAGAACACATCTTGTTGAAACATCGTGGAAACCTTACTAATATGGCTCCATCAAGAGGAGTTGGCTTCTCTTGAGAGAAATGCCACTTAGCACCTAACTATACTTTGGTGATGCTGCCAACAGCAGGCTCCCCCTTGGAAGCGGAGGGGAGCTGTGCGTGTTGATATGCCCTGGTTTATTTAAAGACTTGCTACAAGATATCTTGTTCCAGTTGTTTCAAGCAGCTTAAAAAATGCAGTTAACTCCTGAGTATTTTTTTTTATCATCTGCAGTTATAGGGCATAATAAGTGCCATTAAAATATCAGTTTCCTACAAATATGGGCAAATTAATAAGAACTGGGCTCCTTGATGCTAATAGCCTCAGCTGGCTGGTTTATTTGTTAGGAAGAGGCTTTGTACCTTCCTTACATCTTATGTAATGCGCCATTTCCTTGTTTTCTTGAAATTATTGATTTTTCGGTTTAGTTTTCCTCAACTCTGTGCATGCTTTAAGCCTTAAATTGCTTATAGAATATGGCTGCATATCTTCATCTTTCCTCCCATTCCTCCATCAGTCACGCCTGCAGCCGTGCATGCCAGGCTGCTGAAGGTGGAGAGCCAAGCTGCTCCGTGTGTGTCTGGAAATGAGTGGGTTAGGATTGCTGCCTGGAGTTCATCTGCGGCAGTGCTGAGTGTCTTGAGTGATGAGTTATTTTGGTTTTGTTTGCAAAATGAAATCGGTTTCATGAGCTAATGAGATTTGTGAGAGGAGAAAAGAATGCATGGGAAATTTAACTGGAGTAATGCCTTTTATCTTTTTTTTTTACCCTCTTTTCTTTCCCTTCCATGTATTTCCCTATGAGTGTCTGACTCACAGACTCCATTATTATTTCTGAGGTTATTCCACTTCCTGGCATAGACCCATGCTGTCATCCCCCATTTCTACCTGCTGGCGAGGTGATGGGACACCCTGTGCTCAACCTCACCTTCATACTTCTTCACCAGTTGCCTCTTCAGTTGTCACAACTGCTGAGCACCCATGACAGCCTTTTCCGGGAGTGGTGTTTGTGTCTGATCCTCTACTGAGAGCAGTTACTGGTATCACCAAAATGGCCTTTTTTAGCAGGAGTTGATTCCATGTACAGAGGTTATTGGGAAAGAGCATGGAGAAGCAGCCCAGACTATATGTGCTTCTTGGAAACATCAGGTTTAATAGCAAAGTTTTCCTCATTTTCCTGCTGTCCATAGTATGTTAAAATCAACATGTGAAATGAAAGATCTGCAGTAATGGCAGAATACTCAAGTAGTTTACTAAACAAAAGAGCTAAGTTGCAGGACTGTGATTATATTCGTTATGACACCTCTGGTTTCTCATAGGGTTGGATGCTCTGCTGCCTGGTGTAGCTGTACCAGCTTGGGTTTTGGCTGTGGATTTTTTTTTTTCTTTTATATTTTAATTCAGGGTTACTATTTGTAAGCACAGAGAGAAAGAGCAGATATCCTGCCTACTGAGGGAATGAAGCAGTTTGAAATGTGAGAGAATAGAGGTTTTCCCCTGTAATGGAGATTACCTTGAACAGCAGGACCTTTCAGCCTTAAGCCTGCCATGTCACTGTGTTAGAAGTTAGTTAAATAGCCAAGTTATTTAACAAATAATTCCAGTCAGGAAATCAGAACTGTCTTTCAAGTACAGTGATGCAGTTCTGTCTAGAGCAAATGTGCCAACAGTGCGGGTGATTTACGTAAAGGGCTGCACTGAAGAAATGGAGGAGGGATCTGTGTCGTGGTTTAAGCCTCTCAGCCATGCAGTTTTCTCACTCACTCGCTCCCCCCTCTTTCTTCCCCCCGCTCCCAGAGGGATGGGAAAGAGAATCGAAAGAATGCAACTCCCACAGGTTGAGATAAGAACAATCCAGTAACTGAGGTATAACACAAACCACTACTGCTACCACCAATAATAAAAATGACAGGAGAAATACAAGGGAAAAGAATACAATCGCTCACCACCTATACCCAGCCGACCAAGCAGTGCACCCCCAACCCTTCCGGGTCTCTGCCCTCTGTTTTTACATCCTGGGCATGACGTGCTCTTTGGTCAGTTTGGGTCAGGTGTCCTGTCTTTGCTTCCTCCCGGCTTCCCATCCTGCCTGGCAGAGCATGAGACTCAGAAAGTCCTTGGTCAGACGAAAACATTACCAAGCAGTAACTGAAAACAACAGTGTTATCAGTGTAGTTCCCAGGCCCAAAATCAAAAACACAGCGCTGCACCAGCTACCAAGGAGAAAAATGACTGCTACTGCTGAACCCAGGACAGTCACACAACTTCCTTTACTATTTCCAGACTCTGCTACGTGGAGAAAAATCTCCCTGTCCTCTTTCGACAGGCTGTGTGGGTGGGATGAAGGAGGCTCTTTTCCAGAATGCTTTTTTCCAGCAGAGCCGCTGTTCGTGTTTCTGTTGGCCTGGTGGGAGCTTGACCTTGAGTTTTTTACTGTGTGACATGATTTCAAGCAGTAGCTTACCTGGCTTTTACAAGCAGCTGTGTAAAACAGACAACGTCAGAAATGAATCTGATGCCTGAAGCCACACTTACTGTATGAAACTTGCTGTTTCTCTGTTGCTCCTTCATTCAACTTACTTGGATAAATCCCTTCTTCGTGTGTCATGCAGCATAGCAGTCTTTCACGTAGTGTCCTTTTACGTGTTGTTGATGCAAGTTTTTACTCAGTACTTCATACCCCTTCATTTAGAAGTTGGCATGGCGAGGAATTACAACACTACAGGCTTGCATAATCCACATCATGTTTTTATTTTTTTCCCTTGTCCTATATTTTCTGTGCATGTAGCACCAACTTCAGGAGCATTTTCAGTTTTTTTTGTTGGGAAGATGTGAGAAGGAACAGAATGAGAAGCAGCACTGCTCTTGTATGGAAATGTGTGGGATTTGGGGATTATACACGTTCTTTGTAAGCCCAAGAGCAGTATATAGGAAAGAAATTAAAAGTTCTTAATCATTGTAGTGGTTGTAATGGGTGTGTGCTAGCTGTATCTTTGTAGTTCTTCATGCACCATCAATGTTAAACTTATTTACCCATGTGGGCAAAAGTTAAAAAACTTTAGTGAATTAAAATTATTTTTATGACTCTATGGTGGTTGGAGAGCTTCTGGTGCTTGGTAAACGTTCAGTTCCTTCCCTTGGCTGTGTCTGTCATTGATTTCTGTAGTCAGCATATCTGAAACTTGGTTTTGATGTGTTTTATTTTGCAGCTTAGATATTTCAGAGGCTTAATGAGTTCTCAGATCAGCAGTAGGATAGTTGAAGCTTGCAGAAGCAAGTTGCAAAGTGTTGTGCACAAAATCAAGTCATCCTGGGAATCTTCCACTGAAACTTGCATTTGGATGGTTCATGGTAAATTGTTATTCACTTACAAAGATGTGGTAATATTGGCTTCTGCAGAATTGTCTTCCTAAATTGAGGGAAGCTCCTCAAAATAGACCATCTTGGTGTACTATGGCCCTTAGCCTTGTTCTTAGTGAGGTGTCCTGGTAACTGAATGATATGGGGTGTGTAAACGTGGCCCTGTGGTTGTTTTGTGAACAGAAAGGTAGGGGAGCTCATTTTATCATTGTGATGTATCACAGCAGCTGTAGGTCTGCAGTCATTTGCCTGATAGCTTTAGTAATTCCTTCTGTATGGTCTTGGCATGAGTAAAACCATAATGCATAGGCATAATGCATAGCTTGGCACTGTGGCATGTGTGAAGTGTTGCTCAAACATGCAAGTTGACTATGCATGGTACTCCAGATGTTAGTTGGTAGGGGCTGGGGTAGGCTTATCTTTAGCAATGGGTTTCATGCTCTCTGCTGTGCTCAGTGGAGGTACATGCATTTCACAGAAGTCAGCAGAGGCTACAGTTGTTAACTGTGAGCTATTTCCTGCTTCAAATGTGTATCTCTTAGTTATCAGAAGGAATACACAATCATTCTTCAAAACTAGACCGTTATATACCTTTGTTCTGTTTCTGAAGGTTGCTGGGTGAGCTATGAGCGGTCACCCTGTATTCATCATCCGAAGATGATAAACATGCACTTGAGATTAAGAAAACCATCTAACCCAGGTAGAACTACATTGGTCTCAATAACTTTCTCTTTTTTTACTCAAAGGGATAGAATTAAAATTCTTCTTCACACTGGCAGGGCTCACGCTTTCTAAATAGTGATCACTTCACATAATAAACTTAACAATCTGAATAAGATATTCCGTGCTAGCATGTGTACTTCGTACCTTAAATGCCTGTTTTAAAGCAGATTGTAAAAGGCCAACTTCATTCTGAGTGTTATATCAAGCTAGGCTTCTTACATTGGGCAGTGGAAGAGGAGATATATGTATTGATAGCCTGATCTTACCCTGTGTTAGTTGTGTCCCATCCTTTCCCCCCAACCATCACGTCTATGTTTCTGTTTTTATAGGCAGTTGTGGGGCTTGCTTATGCCAATGCTTCCATTGTGCCCTGGCTTCTTACTTGATTGAAGCCTAGCCAGACTGAGCTGCCTTGTACTTGGAGGCTCTTGCTGTGCTGGTGATGCTCATTTTCCTGTCTTCGCCCCCAGCTCCCCTGACTAGTAGACAAAATTCAGAGTGAGGAAGCAGAAAAAAGCCTTTTGCCAATGCCAAGCTGTGACGAGCTCTTCCCACATCCTCCAGAGGAAGGACTGAAGCTCTGGCGTGGGACTGATTTCTGAAATGTGCCTCATGGCAGCTTCACCAACAGTAAACACTCTTTAGGGTGAGGCTTTGCAGTTGTTTAACCTAATTTAAGTGCAGGTGCCTGCTGTAAAAGGATGCTTTCTTCCTCTGCCCATGACCACATAACATTTTCTGTGTGGGAGGCCGGACAGGTCTAATAGCTTGTGCAAGCAGGAGTGAGGCTGCGTAGCTGCATGCTCTGATTAGACTGACCTTGCCAGAAAACAAAAACAACAATCAGTTGCATCAGCAGCGAGCTGATAAACTGCATGAGTGGTCAGGTGACATATAAAGGTCATGGCAGGAATAAGCGGGGTTGCTCCCTTTGGTATCAGCCTGTGAGTGAGTGGTCTTCAGGCTTGGCTGGGTGCAGGATGGGTGTGCAGCAGGGAAGGGAGGGGTTCACCTGGAGTTCAGTGTGATTTTATTACTGTCACGACATGCTACCCCTTTCACAGGATATCTGCCAAGCAGAGTAGCTGGAAAACCCCAGTGCTGGGCAACTGCTTGCTGCCCCATGGCTTGAGCTGGTGGCTCCTCCAATCTGTGTGCTGCTTGAGCTCCTCTCTGCAAGCAGTGTCATTTTCATGCAGGGCTTCGGGTGCCACTCTTCCAATGGCATAGTAAATGCTTCACTGGTTTTTTTGCCTCACACAGGTATCTTGTGGAAAAATGAGCTTTATCTTCCTGGTTTGGGAGTTAAAATTTGCCAGTTTACTAGTTCACAGAGGAATTAATTTAACAAAGCATGCTCATTTTAGGTTTCATAATGAAAGAGAGATAGAGGTGTGCATGGTGTCAGTGTGTCTTTGGAAGGGTGTGGTTTTGGAGGTGTGATGTTTCCAGAGTGATGCTAAGTGGGACATTAAGTGCAAAATTCAACTCGCACAGCTGCTCAGCTCAAAAAGTTGATGCCCTCAGTTTCTTCCTTGGCACAGTGGTGTGTGATCTGTATGGATAGGTACCTGTGCGTGATTTGGGGTGGGTTTTTCTGTGATCCCCTTCACTCACAGTTTTCTAATGATAATGAAGTCAAGGCTCCCCAGTTTCAGCTGGCTTGGTCACTGTCCATGGTCGTGGGAGCAGGAGCTCCCCCTTTTCTGTCCTTTGCGGAGCATCGCTGGAGGTGCCATGTCCTCCGGTTTGCTGAAGGGCCTGTCCTCAGCTGCTCGAGGGCTGGAGCCTGATTCCTTGCACATATCTGAAACCTTGCAGGGACTGAGCACCTCGTTTGGGGAACCTCTGCCTTCAAACATTTGCCAAATAAGTCTCAAGTACCTTCTGGCTGAGGCAGGTACAGAAGAGAGTCCTGCAGCCCCGTGCTGCCATATTCCATGTCTCCAAACCCTCCTGTCTACCACAGCTGAACCAAAGGTTTTGAAGACCAGTCACATTTATTGTACAACCCTGACTTGTCTCCCAGGCAGCTTCATGTTGTGAGCTGAATGACACGTTAGTCTCTTTTGCAGGAAAGAAATAGGTTTTAACCTAATGCATATTCATGACAGCACATTATGGTTGCTGTGACAACCTCACCGCTGGCAGCTGAGATTGATACGTTGAACTTCCATCTCCAGTCCCCGCATGCATGTTACACAGCTTTCTACTTTTTTCTTCCCTCCCCTCCTCCCCCCAGCCAGTGGACAATTTAAATTGTTTCAGAGTTGATGTTTAATGAATAACTGCATCTAATTGAGCCTGCAATGCCAAAGCACAACTTCCCGCTCATTTCTGACCTGTGTTAATTGAGTGTTGCTTCTGCCAGCAGTCCAGAATGCAGAGGAGGTGATTCTGATGGCGGTTTCTTTGTCCATCTTTTAAACTCAAGGAAAAAATAAATGTGAATTACAAAGTGTAATATTTCTCCACACCGTAAGTAGCCTAACTGATAATCTGGCACGCGAAAACCAACAAACTCTATCCCCCTAAGCCTACCCCTATCTAGTCTAGCCTAAGTTTTAAGGACTCCTGACCCTGAAAGGGTTGGTAGGTTTTAATAGGTATTACTCAAAACCAGAAAGCAGTTTGCTGTGAATGTGCATTACAACATGTTATGACCCTGGGGCCAAAGGTGATGTAATTGGAGGAAGACTTTACCAAATGGTGATGCTAAGGTGGTGACTAATTTCGGGATGAACCTGTGATGGGTTGAGCATGGGGATTGCACAGCTTTGAAGGTCAGGCCCTGCATGCTGGAAATTGAGGGTGCTTCTGCAATGCTTATAACTCCTGGAGAGTGTTTGTAAACTGCCCTTGGCCAGTCCAGCTAGATATCTGGCCCAAAGTATTGGTGTTTCATGGTTTCCAATGAGAAATGACATCATTCTATACAGATAACACATTGCACAGTTCTGGGCGATAGAAGTCTCACACAGACACTGTTCATGAATGGGTTGCGTTGAATGAGGTTTGTGTCCCATCTGTGTGTGTGTGTGTGTCTGCGTGTTTAAGAATCTTGTTGAATAAAGTTTGTTGAAAGGTACCAACTTCATCTCTGGAAAACAACTCCCTGTTGCTCAATAAGAGACGCTGTGGGTAAGGTTTGGCTTTCTTCACAGATGCGAATCTTCTGGAGAGCAACTGGGAAAAGTGTGTGCCTGGGGGAAGAAAGCTGAGCAGACTAGGAGCTCTCAAGTGCAGTCAGTTGATCTTTTTCTTGGTTAGTTTCTTAAATATTAATAAGTACAAGATGTTCGGACAGTGACTTCAGTTGAGATTCTGCCCATTAAAATGAGAAATGAGGGAATCATGTAGCAAGAGGGAACAGAGCACTATATAGAGCTGGGCTGTGAATCTGTTGTAGGCTTAGATGTACTCACTGAGGTTTCCAGTTTTAGTTAGACGTGTCTGGAAAAAAGCACACCACCTGCTTTGTTTTTAGGATCAGTTGGTACGTGGATGGCCTGTGTGCATCTTGTGTGCCTGTTCTCCTGTCGACTCTTAGGATAATACACAGGAGTATTTCAGTGAAGAAGTAATAAATACCTAACATAATCGTGATACTTTCCACTCCCTCAATTTGCATGCCCTTTCCTCCTGATAAGACCAAAGCATCCTGGTGTTGACACCGTGTCTACATTTATCCATCCACATACAGCCTGGCTTTTGTTGGATGCCAGAGCTCTTACCTCAGACTTCTGCAGAAAGACATTTTGAGATTGAAAGAACAGTGACAAGGGAATACGGTGTAAATGGGAGAAGTAAAGGTATGACAGATTTGCTTAAACTCCAGTGTCATCTTCAGCTTTCTGAAAAGCCATGTTTCCAGCAAAAGGAACACAGGTGCTTTGAAGGTTACTTTGCTGTCATAGTCTTATATGGCATTTTGTCCTGAGACGCAATTCATCCATGATGTTTTAGTAGGCTTTTTTGTTGTTTCTCTCACACCAGGCTCCAGATGAACACTTGCTTAGGTGATGCTGTTTGGCTCTGGGTAACAGGATGTGTTTTGCTAACAGCTAAGGAAAACTGAATTGTCGTGTTGCAAAGCACAGTCCTTTCTCTGAAAAAATTGGAACCATGGAACCATAGAATGGTTTGGGTTGGAAGGAACCTTCAAAGCTCATCTAGTCCAGCCACTCTGCAATGAGCATGGACATCTTCAGTTAGATCATGTTGCCCAGAACCGCATCCAGCCTGGCCTTAAATGTCTCCAGAGATGGTGCATCCACCACCTCTCTGGGCACTCTGTTCTAGTATTTCACCACCCTCGTTGTAAGGAATTTTCTCCTCACATCCAGCCAGAATCTCCCTCCTTTAGTTTAAAACCATCGCCCCTCCTCCTATCGCAACAGGCCCTGCTGAAAAGTCTCTTCCCATCTTTCTTATGCGCCCTTTCTAAAAACTGAAAGGCCACAATAAGGTCTCCCCAGAGCCTTCTCTTGTCCACGCTGAGCACCCCAACTGTCTCGGCCTTTCCTCATAGGAGAGGTGCTCCATCCCTCTGATCATGTTTATGGCCTTCCTCTGGACCCTCTCCAACAAGCCGCATGAAGACTTGGCTGTTCAATCCACATGGTCTGCCAGGCCATGTACGCTGATTCAGTGTATCCTTGTGTAAGAGCTAAGTGCAACCACAGAAGACCAAAACCTGTAAGCCACTTGTAGGCAACTCTGGAGCAAGTTAAGGTGGATTAAGGATAGCAGTGCAGCACTGAGTGCTGCCCTTACCTGAGTTCCCTTCTCCCTTCTGCATCCCAACCTCTTCCACATGTGTGCAAGAGCAGAGCATGGCGGGAGCAGTGGCACAAAGGGATGGGGGGTGCCCATAGGAGCAAGCCCCATAACCGAGTCCCTCCAGTCTGCACCAGGTGGGCCTGGCTCTTGTTCCCCAGCAGCTGGGTGTCTCCTTGCTGAAGCCTCTTGTAAACACAGGCAGAGCAAGCTGTGCTAGAGCTCCTTGTGATTATTATGTGAAAGTTCAGGAAAATGTGATTTTTTTCTCTTCTCAGAATAAGCTTGGGATGTGTGCTTATGTTTCTTTGGCGTTTTGGGTCGTCATATAATAGTTTAAACTGAACATCTGACAGTTATTTGGGGGTTAATTGAGGGTTTTCACATTGGGTCCAAATAAAGACTTCTCTGGCCCTCTGTAAAAGGAATAAAACCTCAGCCTTGAGGGATTTGCTTTAGCAACTAGATACAAATGGTAATTAAAAAAAGCACCTTTAAAGATTATTTTAGTTTGTTTTCTAAGTCTGAAAATGACTATTTCAACTAATCAAGTCCTGTATGTACACAAACTCTTGCCTAGTTTTTTACTAGGTAGTTTGGGTCTTCAGGATAACTTTTACAGGCTGCTGTTTAATTTTGCTGGTTTGACCTCTGCTGCTGTAACAAGAGAAATAAAAGACACCTGCTTAATAACCTGAGTGCCTGAATAGCCTTGTTTGTAAGCATGTTAGTGTAAGATATCCTTACTGTATTACAACAGAGGCCCTCCTAGTAGTATTACATCTGGTTGAGGTGCAACAAAGTAGGACCTAAATCAGCCTTGCAGGGTGAGCATTCCTGTGCAGCACTTTCTGTTGTAGCATTTAATGTATAAAAGATCTCCAATTGCTTAGACTAATGGTAGGGTGTTTGCAGAAATAAACTTGATTCGGGAGGGTGGATTTGATTTTTATTTTGTTCAAATTATTTGCAAGCATGATATTGGTCTTAATGCTTATTTAAAGCTTGTTTGTCGTATAGTAGTGAGAACAATTGTCACATGTATGACAGATTTGGGAAATGAGAATGTTTCTAAGAAACAGAGTAAAACTATTTGTGGTTTTATTGTAATTACACAGTATCTGTGTGTGAAGCAGAGGGAGATGTGGGTCTACATTCACACTCTGAGCTCTGCACGTGCAAAGCTACATACTGGTTTTGATGTTCCTGGTATGGGGAGTTACGAGAAGCAGCCTGAAATTTACTGCTGAACCAGCTGAGTCTAGCATGTGGATGGGTAGCTAGGAGAGGGTGAGGGGATGAATAGCTGCAATGGCAAAGCAAGTGTTTTAGTATTCAGTTACTGTATTTTACAGTTAATCTAATTCTAGATCAGGTTCTGGTGTTAGAAAAGCTTCCTCGAGCTTATCTAAATTTGACCCAAGCCACTTGGAAAACAGAATCTCCAAGAAGCTTTTTTCCTAGTGAGCTGAAAGTGCTGAAATGTCGCCATATTTATTGACTTTATCTAAAAAAGAAGTTGGGAGCTGCAAGGACAGGCTGCTGACATAAAAAGCTTGTCTTGGATCGCGCGTTTGGCTGGAGGCCAGATAATGAGTTTCTATAGGAGCTTGTTGGCAAGCTTAGGTTTTTGCTTAGGTTAATCTAATGTAACTGCAAGTAATATGGAAGCCTGGTACATCCAAAACAATTTTTAGACAAAGTGATCTTATCTTTTTTTATATAACAGCTTCTCGTACTTAGGACATTTAAAAAATACCCTGGAACATGCTTCTTTACTATTTTCTCTTTTAATGATCAACCTACTGAATAATCCTTTAAAACTATTGACACTGATGTCATCTCTCTTTTGATAGCCTCTGTGTTACAGAGTTTAAGCAGGCTCTCTTCAATGGAGTGATCTGTTAGTGCTTTAAAGAAAGGTTTGCATTTTTAAAAGACCAGGTGGTAACACACTTAAGGTTAGGTACATCAGTTTTACTAGTGAAAGATGTGATAAATGGGTACATTTGTTGGCCAGGTTATCATCTATGACCTAGGCTGAAATGCCTGAACCATCCTAGGAGGCGACTGGATTTCAGGACTTCATGTTCCCGAGTCCAACTCAGGCAGTTGCACCACTGGGCCCTTTCACTGGCCTCCTGGGTGTTTCTTTCTTCACTGCCTGGAGGCAAATCTTGAAGAGATGGGGTGGAGATTGCTCTGTCTCGGGATGTTTTGTTGCCTCTTGCTTCTTTTGTATAAGTGAATATGAATCCACTCTAAGGGGGAAACTGAATTCAAGTCTTGAAATGAGCACTGAAGTGCTGTATATGCTTCACTATAAAAAGAGGTCCAGATCTACCCCTGGTCTTTGGGGAGCAGTAGATAAATATGGTTGTAACTGAAGAATGATGAGGCCTCCTGATGCTGCCCAGGGCAGCAATCCTTATCTGCAGGCTTGATTTGACTGTTTCATCCATAAGAGGGATGGAGGCAGCCTGGGATGCATACTTGTCCTCCACTGGTAGGGGCTGATGAGTGCCGACAAGAAAAGGGATAGCGCTCTGCCACAGAGTCATAGAATAGCTTGTATTGAAGGAACCTTAAAGATCATCTTCCAACACTCTGCTGTGGGTAGGGGCACCTTCCACTAGAGCAGGTTGCTCAAAGCCCCATCCAGCCTGGCCTTGAACACTGCCAGGGATGGAGCAGCCACAACTTTTCTGCACAGCCTGTGCCAGTGCCTCACTACCCTCATAGTGAAGATTTTTTAGCATCCTTGTTATTTCTTTGTGCAGCTGTATCATTAGCAGTGTAAGCACAAATGCCAAACAGCTTGTTTTATAATTACTTGTCTGTAGGTCTGACTTTACATGGTATGTAAGTCAAACTGGTTGAACACAGATGGAGATCTTTGAGATGGGAGGGAGGATGATAAAGTTGTGCCAGTGCTTATCAGAGGTTTAAACTTCCCTGATAGCATTTGTTCTCTAGGTGCTATTAATAGTAGGGCCTAGAGATATTTCTGAATGTGATAGCTGACAAATTTCTTCCTCAAATAGTCAATGAATGAGCAAGAAGTGTTTCTATTTTAAACTTAGCTTTGACAAGTAATGGAACTTCAAAGAAAAGTTGTTCATAGAAATTAACTTTGCTGTGAGTTACTGCTAGTGATTCTCTATAAGTGAAAGATTAAGCACATGACTGCAGCTTGAAGTGTCTCTGATAAAGGAGGAGTTTTTTTGGGGTTTTCTGCCAGCTATGCTATAGGGTAGTTATATTAGTTTCAAACTTCAGTGTTCAAGTGAAGGGTGCTAATAAACCTTGGCAGAGGTGCAAAGTCAGGCAGATTTTGAGGGGAGCGATCTGATTTGAACTTTGTGTGAATAGTCACTGCCAAAGTGTTAGGGTAAGCAGAGAATCTGCAGGGAAAGATGAAGAGCTCTGTTGAAAAGCGGTTTGTGCTGGGAGGTGAGAATTGCTTCAACTGTCAAGGCTGTGGGAGCCAGTAGCAAAAGGCTCTTCTTGCTCCTTATTTATACTCCTGAAGTGACCCATGTCTAGCTCTGCCTTTGCTTTTTCATCTCACACTGGTGCCTGGGGTGATGTGCCACGAAGCTAAGCATGCTCTCTAATGAAGAGCATGGCAGTGCTGACCATAGGGAAACAAGGATAGTAACAGGAACAAGTGCCTCAAAATAAATTTCTTAGCATTGGAAAGGCCATTTGGGAGAACATTGTGGCACCTTCAAAATGGAACACTCTGAGCTGAGGAACAGAATGATACATGTAGAGCATTGAATTGGACTGATTTGGCAGGTCTTGTTTAAATCAGAACTTACACAGTCTTGGAAAGCTACCATTACAATGAGTTCAAGTACATTAATTAAGCTTTCTTCTATTGTCTCTTAACAGGCCAAATCCTTCTCCCAGTACGATTTATGATTTAGAATTTCAATATTGTTCTTGTCAAACACTGTCTCTGGAAGTGGAATGTCCTGGACATTTCTCATGTCTCTGCATGCGGGTGGCACCTAGATGTTCTGCAGAAATACTGCTCTGCCGTTTCTCTTGCAGTGAAGTTTTGGCCATGCTAGTTTTATAGCAGTGTGAAAGCACCTCTAATAAAGTGATTCTCTTTTGCATCTTAAAGGGAGTAATAGAAATCTAGCAAAAGGTATACAAGATTATCTTCAGTGGTAACTTTAAGGATTTTGGCAGTGCATTTGAATGTGGCTTTTATGATCAACTTCAACAATCTCTAGTTTCTGGTGGGGATTTCTGCATGGGTCTGTCTGTTGCCTTCCTTCAATAAACACTTGGTACTTTCCCTTTTCTTAGCCTGAAGCAGCAGGGAGGTGAGATAGCATCCTTACTCTTTTCCTCCATTTTTTTTCTGGGAATTTAAAGGTTGGTTGTGAAGCTGAGTGGATTTTCATGTCTTTGATTAGAAGCATCAGCAAGATGAAGAGTGTGGACTTATAAGGTAAACTGTTTCCTGTTTCAGGTGACCTGTTAGGAACTGACTTCCTAATCTTTCTTTGGGCTCCAGGTTGTTAACTTTAGACTTGCTTTAAAAACAGCCATGAGAAAGAGGCCATTTCTCTGTTACGTGTGGGAAGACGTTAAGTCATCAACTACTGAAAAACAAACCGTGCATCTGTTGCACTGTGGGGAAAAAAGTGCCTGTTAAAAAGCTAAGCTGCAGCATGTTTTCCCTCCAGTGGCAAGAAGGCCCTTGAAAAGATGGTTTGAAGTAGTTAGCGGATAGAATGTGTGTGTTTAGGTGTAGTGCAAACTTTCTAACATCCTCTTGATGTCTTGTTTCTTGCAGAGACTCCAACCGTCATGTTAAGGTAAAGCAGAAAAGTGCAGTGCTGAACATGCTAAAGAAGTTGGACAAAATAAGGTTCAGAGGTCACAAGAGAGATGAGTTCCTTGATTTAGCAGAGTCTCCAAATGCTTCTGACACTGAATGTGGAGATGAAATCCCGGTGAAAATACCTCGAACGTCAACTCGAGACAATGAAGAGCTGAGAGACCCTGTAAGTACTTGATTTAAGTGTTGTTATATTGTTGTCAAGCAGAAAAAAATCAGGAATTAATAATTCTTTGTCCCTGTATTTTGGACTTAACATTTGAAGATTTGTGGCTAGGAAGTAAGCTTCAGTAATAGGCTTCTATTTTCTGGAAAGATCAATTAATTTCTTAGTATTAGGGTTCCCTGTCCCTGCTATTGATTTTAGATGTTGTGGGTTGACAGGTTTGTTAAACTTGGATGTGCTTCTGAATGCTGTCTGGTTTGTGTTTTGTTGAATTACTAATGAACACATCTGAAGGAAGGACTTGTTTTCAGTCTGAGGAGTACAGATCTGCCCTAATGGCACTGGCCAGGTCTGCAGGGATAAGACTTCTGGTGGCTCATTAGAGCTAGAGGGTCACACCACCTTGTTCTTCACTCAGTGTTATATCCCGTAATGCTTCCATGCTATAGAACTGGTTTAAATTTGTGCAGGAGGTGCTAAAATTTTTTGGTGCTTGTAAGCAGAAGCACCCAGATAGACTTACGTTTTAAAAATACCATGCTTCAGGTAAAGTTAAATATTGGGTAAAAGATAAATAAATCCTGCTTTACCTGTTAGAAAATGGGTGTGGATTCTTGAGCTTGGAGTGCTACAATCTCAGTTAAGATTTGTCCATGTAACTGTACTGTAGAATGTGACTTGGAAGTTAGAATTTGTACTGCCCTATTTGGAAACCCAGTGTGCAGTTCTTATCCTCAAAATGTGGTCAGGCTGTTGTCTGAAAGCTCATTTCTAGAAGCACAGACTTTGCTCACCGCAAGTTCTAAACTAAAAGGCTTCAAACTGTATATGCTTAACCATCCCCTTTGGGGTTGGCAGCTTAGATCCTGTTCTATAGTTATTAGGATTTTTAAATTTAAGTGTGCTAGTATAATACCATGCACAATCCTGCTTATATGGAGCTCTTTTGTGAGAATTTTTTTCCCTGTGATCATGGAACAAACAAGTGGTAATGACAGCATTTTTCAGTCACAAAAAGTCTATTGTATGCAAATTGTCAATTTCCTTGCACGAGGAAGTCTACTGAATGCCTTTCCTCTGCTCTTATTCTACTGAAGACATCTGCCATTTGTTAAGATGTACAAACTGTCTGTACTGGGACTAATCTGTGCTGCTGCCTTTCCAACATGGTATTTTCTGAAGTTCTTTTGTATGTAAATACTGGCTTGTTTTCATTAAACTGATGTCATTATATTTATATGTGGAGAGCACACATAAATATCTATCTATCATTCCATCTATACCATTGTATCTAATCAGAAGGATCTGGATGGCAGACCAAGAGGCTACAAAAAAGATCTGTCTTGAACCCTAGATACTATTTTCTGTATTTCTTTAAGAGGATAGTAGCTCCAGGATGATGTGGCTGAGGGGACAGTTTTGACTAGTTATAAAGCCTTATGGCTACATAGCTGCAGTGATGGTCTCTGTTTTCTCAAACTGCTGCCCTCCTAGGGCAAGAAGGGAGAAGAAATAATCCCCTATGCTGCAGAGATGGCAGGAGTAAAGGAAGTAATGTGTGGGGTTCAAGGCCAGGTTGGATCGAGCCTTGGGTGGCATAGTTTAGTGGGAGGTGTCCCTGCCCATGGCCGGGGGGTTGGAACTAGATGATCTTAAGGTCCTTTCCAACCCTAACTATTCTATGATTCTATATTTAAGTCAATATTAAAACAGTGGCTGAGTTTGTGAGAAGAGGGCAATACTGAATTATGTCTCCATTTCTTATTGGGATCACATGGTTGAATTGTGCCTGAATTGCTTTTAATTCAGTGACTTAAACTCAAATCTTAAATTGCTTGTACAGGGTTGTTTTCTAAGCATCTTAGTATTATACTTCTAGTACACTGATCATGAGAAGACCAAGTCTTGTTGGTATCTTCCTCTTTAATACCTTAGGGAAACTGATGAAAGCATAAAAAAGTCAATGCAAGTCTTGTGCATGAATTGAAGTTATGCTGCTTGTCCTTTCAGATAGATGTGAGCTGTGCTGTGCTTCCACTTCTGTAGCTTCACTGATTCTATTAAAATCTAAGTACAGAGCTCATGGGCTTCAAAGAGCAAGACTGGTGGCTTGGAACTGATCACAGGCATATGAAGTTTGAAGGCTGGCCTCCTTATCTTCAGTATGTAGATATCTGACTCCACTGTCAGCCATTCCCTTGACAAAGGCTTTATACCTCTGCCCCTCTCTACTTCTTCCCCCCCACCCTTCATTCTGGTGTATTATTCATTACGGAGCCATTACGAAAAGATCTCCATCTATTAGAACAGTACAACAGTGTCATGAATGAAAGGCCCTTCTGTACTGTGCCACAAGAGTACATAGTGAACTTAGAAATGTGCACATTAGGTGCCTCTTCTTCATGTCTGTGTCTGAACTTGACAAGCATATGCAAAAACTTGCTACAAATGGAGGTTTTAGAATAAAAAGCCTTGTCATAAAGCTTGTGATTGCAGAGCCCTGCAAAGAGCAGCGTTCTTTGTTGTGCATCTCCAGCAGTGCCCATTCAGTCCTGGGCCACAGATACAGCAGTGGGACTTAGCCCCAGCACTTCACATGCATTACTGGAGCAGCAGGTGCAAAATTTACACCCAGTGGAAGGACAGAAAGGATGTCCAGATGAGGTCATCTTACATTCTTTACCTTGAAACCATGAGCTTGGCCTGTTTAGTTCAATAATATGCATCCTGACTCGTGTTTGGGTAAAGCACACAGCTAGCTCCTGATAGGAGGGCCCTGGGGTTGGAAGGATTAGTTATTTTCCTTTGAATTTTCCTTAGTGGTTCTTTGTTCAAAAGGTGTCTTACTCTTGATTTGCACTAGTTCGATCTCAACTTACAGGCTGGCTGTTTGCTTGTATGGGCACTTTCACCCCCTCTCATTGAAGTGTTCTGACTACCAGGTATGTCTTGGGTAGCAGGTGCTTTCTTAGGTCTCTGTGGGTCCTTGGACACTGTGATCAGATCATTGCCAAGACAGCCGCTTTGATTAGCAAATTATCTTTGTTAAACATCTCTTTCAGTTCCTGAATGGCTTTCCAGATTTCTTCTTCCATTTCCTCTTTACCGTAGGTGGTTGGTAGTTTGTTTTTAAAGCAAGGACATTCAGCACTGCATGCAGCATTTATTTCTGCATTGTTATGTAAAAACACCACAATCATTGAATAGGTAGAGGGGTAATCTGGTCCATTCCTACTTCCTAATTGTGAATGTATTAGCATTTGTCCTGTTGTGACATTGGAAATTCAGGTAATCTGGCTTGCTTGGTAATTGAAGTCTCCTTTATTCAGTGCCATTATAGTTTCCTATTCTGAATATGCAGCATAGGTTCCTTCCTGCTAAATCACAGTTCTGCGCCTAAAAAAGCTTTAAAATATTGCTTTGGCAACTTGATTTGCTAAGATGCAAATGTTTGCAAGTGTTCAGGGAGGGGAACTGTGCCCTGAAAATCATAGCCCGCCCTTAGATTTGCCAGTTCTGGCTTGATTTGCCTAATTTTAACTTTTGTCATTTTGTGCTATAGATGGATTTATGTGCTCCCAATGTGACAAATGTCCTGTTTCTATAAAAGAGGAGAAAGTGTTCTGTACAGAATGAGCACGGTGCAGAGGAGGATTATGTCCCCTTCGGCAGAGGGGGGAAAGAACAAATTCATGTTTAAACCTATGGAGGTTCTTCACTAACCTAGCAGTGAGAATTACAAGTTGAAGAGCTCTCATAGCTGACATGTTGTACTGAGCCAGCATAATCTACTTATGCAAGTTCCCTGCCAGTGTGCTAGGATTAAATCTGAGTTACTGTGCTACAGAAAACACTAATTTACTTCCTATTCCAGGACAGTTTGGCTTTTGCTGAAACTTGTCAATTAAAACGTTAAATGCTCCTGTATTGATCACCTCATCTACAGTGATTGGAAAGTATAAAGCATGATGCTTAGGAAAGTACAAAGCACTGTACAAACATTACAATTAAGATAATAAAGTCTAATGCTGGCTAGTGCTTGTCTTGGTTTTCTCAGGTTTTTCTAATTTGTGTAAAATATAGCTGTGTTTTCAGGAGCTTGCCAATATGGTTATGCTTTCAAGAATAGCTACTAAGGATTAACTATTCATGCAGATGTTTTTCGTTCTTGAGCAGTGTTGCTGGGTTTTCCCTTTCCTTACTGCAGGTAAGTGAAGCAGCCATGGGGAACCCTTTTGTAATGTGAGGTAAGAAAATGCACATGAAGTGTCAGTTGAGAAACCCGTGAGGCTTCACCCTCTCTAGGCAAGGGTTTGCAGGATGAAGGTGGCTTGGGGAGAGAAGGGAGGGAAAGCAGAGACTGTCAGGTTGGGAGGTGCTGCCCAAAAACCAGACCTGCACAGGCTTGAAAACACATTGTGGGAACCTGTGGGTTTTCATATCCGGAGCTGGATGTGGCTTTGGAGTGCAACTCTGAACTCTGATAGTGGGTTAGAGGCAATCTGTTGTCAGCGGAAATCTTCCTTTAACCCGTCTGTCTTGGAATCCATGCTCTACTCTGGCATTTCAGTGGCTTCTTAGGTACTGCCAAGCCTTGTGAGCAGGCTTTGCTAATTAATAGCCAACATTTTAAGAGGGCTCTGTGTCAAATAATGTCAAAGTTAGATGCAGAAGGAAAAGCAGAAATCAGTGGAAGCCTTCAAGGCTTCTGCTGTGAGTCAGAAGCAAGAAAGGGCATCTGTACAGTATGGGGTAGTTAATTCTGCCCGAGTCCCAGCACTAACCTACAGAGGCAGCAGAAAGGAGAAATCTTTACCCAGTTAACACTGCTAACTTCAGAGAGAAGTACTTTTTTTAATTCAGAGACAGGCACTTGACCTCCAGCAAATTTGTAGACCTTATTTCTCATCTTTTTAGCCCATTAACACCTCTTGACAGAATGAGGTGTGTTGGTTTGGGGAAAAAACTTCACAGACATAAGAACCATCTGCTTAAATGTCTCTCATACCACTGCCCTGGACATACTCAATTTTCTGAATGCTTCTAAGTTGTATTCATTAATATGTTATGGTGTCACTGATTTTGGAACTTGGGTGCTTTATTTTCCACGAAACTTGTATCGCTCCGTATCTTACTACTCTGGTTAAACCATGCTGCAACCCATGTGCAGGACCTTGCATTTGGCCTTGTGGAACTTCATGAGGTTTGCATGGGCCCACCTCTTGAACCTGTCAAGGCCCCTCTGGATGGCATCTCTTCCCTCTAGAGTGTCAGCCACACCTCGAGTGGTTAACTCATATCACTGTCCCCAGTACTATACACCTCTTGCTTTTTCCTTCTTTGTAAGAGGCATAGTCAATGTATCCTGGGTTTTAGTAAATGACAATATCTCTGAGGGAACAAAAGCAGATCTGGTTCTTTAGATGAGTTTCTGAAATGTAACTCATCTCTGAGTTAAACATCTTGAGCATCTTCAATGAGGACAAAAACTTGTATATACTTAGATATTTGCCAGCCCCTCTCTTCCTCTGTTCCCTCACCTCTGTGCTGCTGTCACCTCTGCAGTGCCTGGGGTTGGAGACCCGGGACTGGTTGGGCAGGAGCCAGGCTCTGTCTAAGCCCTGGGCTGATGTGCAGAGCCCAAGTGCATTCCTGATGAGTGTAGCAGCTTACTCTTTGACCTGTATGTGATTTTACTGATTTATTTATTTATTTTTAAGCTGTGTCACTGTTTCTTTAGACAGCTGCTTATGAAATCTTGTGTGCAGGGAGCAGAGGTTGTCCGTTTGTACCAGATATGGATATACAATATAGGAAGCCATGCTTTAATGCCTTAGCAGCAATCTGTATTTCAGTATCACTTCCTGTGTGCCTGCTGGTAAGAGTGTGCTGTATGGGTGCTGCTGTTTGACTTGAGCCGCACCATCCCCCTTGGGCTTTCCAAGTGTCTGGCGAGTGGTAACACTAAACCTTTCAGTGTAAATAAACATGACCCGGCTCTATAGATAAGTAATCAACACAGAGGTTAATTGCGGTCCCATGCTCACCTGTAAACGGGCAGCTACAGTTATTCTTCAGCAGTGGCTGGAGTGGTTGCAAATGGGATGTGTTGCTGCACCTCTCTGGCTATAGGCAGGTGTGAACAGGAAATCTGGAGCACGGGAAGGGGGATGCCGCAGCTCCTTGTGTGAGCTGTTTGTCTCTGCTATGGCATGGTTTGTGCCTGCTCCAAACTGGGAATCAGCTCAGGACTGCTGCTAAGCTAACAGCTTCTGCTCCTCATTGGGGCCAGCAGCATTGGCAGAGTGCTGTGTGGGTGTGTGTTGCTTTTGGGACTGGAAATAGCATCTCTGCTTGGCACTGTATTGAGCAAGCCCAGGTGGGGAGTTGATGCCAGGTAAATGCTGTGCAGTACATGCCTGCAGAGTGCTAATTTGCCTGTATAGACAAATTCTGGGGCTTAAACTCAGCATCTGTTCAGCTCAAGCAAGAAAACAGATGTTTAGTAAGTATTTCCACACTGGTTTATCTTAAAAGTACAAATCATTCCCAACAGTGAAAGTACTTCCCAACAGTGAAAATATTTTGCTTTCAGTGAGCTTTTTGCACCTCTTTTTTAAAATGTAGGAAATGCCTTTTAATTAACTCTCTTGTAGATTAGTTGAGTTTATGTATGTATGTAATTTAAGCTGTCATGGTTGAATGTATGCAAGCTGACTTCTGAAAGCAGTACAGTTCCTGTATGTTTCCAGGGCTCAAACAGGGGATGGGGGAATGGTAAATAAATCCCTTTTTGCCTTGGATAATTTCTGTAATCTAGCACTTTGATTTTCAGTATAAGCTGCTGGAGAAGCTCCTGTAGTTCCTGTTGACAGACTTTTGTACCTGGTGGGGACTGCATGCAGTGCCTGAACAAACATTACCCAGGAGATTCCTTTACCCGCCATTTCCCCTGATGTCTGAAAATGCCCACTTTATGAGAGATAGCATCCCCTGCCTGCTGCCATGTGGGATTGGGGGTTTTTTTGTTCTCACTTCATGAAGGTAGTGGTTGTCACTGCTCTTCCTAACTAATCAAATTGCTCTTCAATTCCTGCATTCTCCTGGATTTTCAGTGCTGAGTTCATTCAAGGAGTGCTGGTAAATCTGTCAACACAGTCTTCTGACTACTCCTGGCCTGTCAGGATCAGCTTTTGGGCACCAGTCGCATCCTTCGGCAGTAACTGGGCTGTGCTGGAGGTGGGGGAGTAGGAGGACCCATTCTTTGCAGAGAGACTGTGGTCTTCAGAATTACAAATTCCATAAATGGGTATTAAAATGTACAGTATGGGTTTTCTTATAGCTCTGTAAGTATCTAGGTGGGTATTACTGTGCTAGCTTCACGGTTTTATATGTAAAGTATCTTGCATTGACCGTTCATTTAACTGAAAGAGGAGAGAGTGATAATATAAATATGCCTTTTAAATCAGCAGAAGAAAAGCTAAATGATGATACAGCAGAACTGGTAGAGGGGAAAAATATCTTTTCTATAACTCCCTGAGGCCTGCAGAGGTGCATTCTGTAAATACACATGGGAGAGATGGTGTGCATTTGATTAGCTTTCACTCATTTATTTCGGTGGTTTAATGCTGAAAAAGAGGCCTCCAGAGTTGTTGACACTTGCATGTTTCTCATGTGCCTGTTTCTTTACTGCCCTAGAAGTAAGATGTTGTATTTAAGTGACAACACAATGTACCTCTGAGCTGTATGTTCTGGCTTTCTTACAGGCTGGTCCAGGGACCATCATCATGGCTTCAGGAGTCCAGGATTTTAACAGAACGGAGTCTGACAGACTGAATGAGATCAAAGGTCACCTGGAAATAGCCTTACTGGAAAAACACTTTTTACGTAAGTATGAAATTAACACTCTGTGGAAAGGAATGGCTTAAGGCTGCTGAAATAAGGATTCTTTAAATTGCAAAAGTTGGCATCAGAGTTTTGAGGTGTGCTGATGTGTGGATGGCACTTGGGCTGACGCTTACCTGTGAGGAACTTAAAAGCATTCCCAGGGTTTCTGGGTCACTTGGATATTATTTTTCCTCATTGCATTCTTCACAACGTCCATCACTACATGACAAAAGTTGCTTAGTTGAAGTCTTGATGTTGACATCTGCACATTGTCTTAGAATTAACTCAGTGTGGTTGCAATAGGTATAGTAATTTTAAGAAGGTATTTCTGACGGGGCGACCAATGCTTTTCTGTGGCAGCATATTTCAACAGTAATACGTCTTAAAACACGTCTCTTAACAATAAATGAATTACTGGGAAGTGGTGTAAGAAATGCAGGTAGGAGTTATCTGTAGATTTTACAGGTTTGGGTTTATGTGTATGTATGTGTGTGTGTATCTAAGAGTCAAAATTGTCATTCACGGCTTGAGGCACCTGCAGGACTTTCGGGATTTTATCTCGGCAGATCTGAGCTGCTGACTTGTAAGACAGGATAGATGAAACCAGAAGCATTGAAGGCAAACATTCGTTTAACTAGATAGAAGTAGAGATCTCTGCAATAAATCAATGAGAATTCTTGCTCAGTTGCTTCCTAAAATTGTAATTTTAATGGCTTATTTTTGAACTTCAGAATATGGGGGTTGTTTTTATTATGTTGAAAGCTTGTCAGATGTTTTCTAAGGGATAGAAATAACAAGGCTATAGATACTATTTAATTTTTAGATTGCAGTGTAACAACGAGACTTGTTTATCTTCAGCATATTCTCAAGGATTTGGAATTAATTTTCTGTGACTTGTTTGTCATTTGGCAGTATTATTTTGACTTTTTTTTTTCCCCTGTGTGTATGAGAAGGAGGTTTGATAAAGGAAACTGGGCAAGAATTTATAGTGAGCTGCTATCAGCTTCCAATGATAACTGGAAGAGGTACCATGATTGGAATATCAAGCAAAAGCTGAAGGCTCTTGCCTTCACTTGCCTTGTTGTTTTCAGTGATTTGTATGAATTCTTATTTAACTGTGCAGTACAGAGTTACCACATACTACTTCCATCCCCAAAGACATATTGATTAAGCTCCTGTTATCAAATTGTTTTTCAAGTGAGATGGGACATCTGTGATTTCCTGATATAATATGATACATAACAGAAACAGTAAGACTTCCCAGAACTGACTTCTGGTTTGAACTAGGATGTGCTTCTTGCTATAAAAACATGATAAGGTTCGCAAACACTCCCATGGTTGGTGAACCCGTTCTCAGTCCTTAGTATATGCTTACAGGAACTACATGTGGCACACATTTTTGTGAATACTTTTAGTCTTCAGGTTTTTACTGTAGTTTGAAAAACCTGATCATCTGATACCAGTTTTAGCTGAATCTTTTTCCTTTGCACAGGCTTTTGTAGCAAACTGTGAGGTAAAGGGTAATGAAGCTCACCGTTTCACATGAACTTTGGACAGACAGTTGGAGATTCAGGCCAGTGGGGTCATTCAGCTTGGTTGCATGGCTCAGTCCTTACCGCTACATCCAGTGCTCCTCGCTAAACTTGAGGTTTGCTGTAGCTGCAATTACAGAGTCGTTCTGACAAGTCAGTTGTAATTCTGCATGCAAAAACACAAGAGAGAATGATAAACTGGTAGAGAAATAAGCACAGTAAAGCTTATCCCTGTTCCCCTACACCGCATTCAAAATTTTGGGCTGAAAAATATGGTTGTCAGTTGGAGTGAAGTAGAAGCTCACCTTTTGGATATGCTTCCTGTATTGTTCTATTTTCTTCCTCCTTCTCTTTGAATTAATGTTGGTGGGGTTTTTTTGTTTTGTTTTAATGCTAGCAATGCTTTGTTGTTTTTTCTTTTTTTTACTAAAAGTGAGCTGATGGAGAGCAGAAAAACGTTCTTGAAACGTGCAGTTTGTTTAATTTGCCTTGGAGAAAAGCCTGATCATTATTTTTAAACCCTATTGCTGCAGTAGGTGTGTTCAAGGCTGCTCACTCAGCAGTATTTGCATGCTGTTTTTAATTATGGAATTTCTTAAGGACACCTTGTTGTAATTGCATTTTTGCATAAACCGTTTGCCGCTTCCTCTTACTCCATTTCCTCCAGCTAGGTGTGCAGAAAATCAGAGCAACTGCTAGTATGTGGGGGTAATATTTAAAGATCCATGGATTCACTTTGTAAGATGTTGAGTTTCTAATAATTATCAGCCTGATCCTGACTTTATTTTTGCCTCTTCTATACTGCTTATTTGTATTGGTGTCTTATTATCCAGGAGGCTTAAGGAGGAGAGATTTCTTCCCAGCTATACGTTATGTATAATGTACACATACTCTATGCAGCTACAAGTCAGTGTGGGTCTGTAGTTGCAGGTGCCTGGCTAAAGGAAGAACGAACTGCTAGTCTTCTCTAATCTCCATTCAGCCATTAGTAGGCACTAGTGAAAGGTGCAGTTTGGCTGAGTAGTATTTTCAGTGAAACACATTCTAGACCTAGCTGTAGCCCCTACAAGCTGCAGAGGAGATCTGGAGCAAATAGTGACTGGAGAAAAAGTTAGTCTCCAGGAAAGTGAAAATATCCGCATTTGAGATGTCAGATGAATCTCTTCTTTAGCAAAGATAATCTAAACACCCAGAGGAGTGAAGATGGAGAGGAATAGCTTCATGTGTTGAACAGCTGTAAATGCAAATCAAATGCAGCTGGAAATGTGAGGGGTTTAAGCTGCAGACTGACAGGAGGATGAGGCACATGGAGGAAGGGATCTTGGATAATGATGTCTTAAGCAAGGGAGGGATCATCTGTCTCTTCCAGCCAAAAGGTCTGAAGTTGCTTTTCCTGTCTGTGCAGGAGTGGTCTTAATCTCTCTGATCTAATGGCTCCTTCTGAGCCTCATTATGGGAATGCTATAGATGTGTGGCTGCGGTATTGGGGTGGGTTCCTGAGCACGAGACTTGAACACCTGCTGAATGGAAAGTGCGAAGGGCTTGGTCTGCTGGACCTCTGAATGTACATGGACAAAAAATGCTTTATCTTGGAGCTGTTGCTATCAGTCATCCATTTTCTGAAGGTCTTTGTCTATTACTATAAGCTTTTTTTTAATGCCCGTGAATATTGCCTTGGTCAGGGTTTAGGTTAGGAAGGCAACTACTGAACAAGGGCAGCTAGGGTTAGTAGTGGTTTTAGTGCTTCAAAACCTAGTTGTATCTAAACAAGAAACAAAAATTTGTTTTCTGCTTTTGCATTTGAAAAACAAAACAATAGGCAGTATCTTTCTGGGCTTGCACCTTATTGAGGTAGACAACCTGTTGTTCTTTGCTTTACTTCCTGTGCTTGCTTATGGAGGGCAGTTTTGCAGATATCAGCACTTTGGTCTTGATACTTTGTAAGCAGGTGTATGTCCTATGGTTTACCTGAAGTATTAGGTAATTCTCAGTCAAGGTTTTCAAGCCTTTTTCAATGCTAGTTTTAGCAGTTGGAGAAGAGGAGTTGGTTGTAACAGCAGCTAATAGTAAACAAGCCAGGTGACTGTTAGAGAAGGTTAGTCATGAACTGGTAAATCAAAGAAAGGCTGCGTGAGGATGAATAGCTTTAGGAGGAAATAAAAGCTTCTCCCACAAGGGTTTTGCATTCCATTCTGTACAGCAGGCTGTGGCAGGAGTCTCGAGGGGTTTACAGAACTGCTGGGTTTGGTTATAATTTTTATACCAGCATTGCAAAAGAAGTTGGGATTGTGCTTCTTTCCCATTGAAATTTCTGCTCCCACACTTTCTGTTCTCATATGTCTTTTTAAACTAAGTGTGTGACTAACTTCACAGTGGTATCAATGAGTGATGATTCTTTGTAAGAAGAATGACATAGCAGAATACTGAGCTCATGGGAGCAGAGCTCTAGAAAACTGTATGTGGTCCTTGGGCAGATCTGGGATGCTAGAAAGTGGTAAACCTTAGGGATGAACTGTGTGGTGGTGGTTGTGACCAGCAAAAGACTGGTATTAGAGCATCCTGTTCTGTACAGAAATGTTAATGCCTCCTTGAACAGTCACAGTAATTGTATGCAAGAAATTGACTATGAAGCTGAGTCAGGGTCTAATTACCAACTGTGTCACAAGACCCTTGGTGTGCTTTCTCCTGACATGAGGGTCAAACACTTGCTGCCGGAGCAGAGCTAGGGGAGAACAGAGGAATAGACTCACTGCATCAGTGTTGCTGTCTTCTTACTGACCTGGCAGCCTTTGTCACCTTTGGCTCAGAAATCTTGAAGCAGAATAAAGAGCTGATTTATATAGCAGGTGAAGACACTACTGAGAGAGTAAGTAGTTGTGTTTATATGAGGTACCCAGATACCAGCTGTGGGCCATAGTAGCCATTCCTTACTAGATGGTCAGCTCTGGGCAAGGGATCCTGATGCTGCCATACAGGATCCTAAATAAAGCATGCTGATGCTGGTGAACATGGGGCTGCTGTGGTAGTGGAATTTACCCTTGCTTTTTCATACCCTTTACTCATCCCCCTATAACCCTCCTTTCTTTCAGCTTAAAATCCTGGACTCCCAGACACTAACAGGGTCCCTGGGAGATCTGCACACATCTCTTGAGCATCTGCAGTTCCTCTGATGAGGAGTGTAGTTTGTGTATAGTGACTAATGGAATCTTCTTGAACATTTTCTTTGGGTACCCAGAGATGCTCCAGTAAGAAGAGCTGAACCCAGGCTTTGCTGAGAGCTGTCTGTTCACCAGAGCTGTGTGTTCACCAGAGATGCTTTTGCTTGCTTTATACTAATAATTTTTGTAAGTTTTTCTGGGTCTGACTTCTCAAAAACTACAGAAAATTTCTGAAGAAGATTAGGAAAGGTTTTGCTTATACTCAGAGGTGCTTACATGGTACACCGTGTGTACTGACTTCATGTTTATCCTTCCTGGACAAAAAGCCCTTCCGAAACTCTCTTCATTTGCCTGGGAGCATTGTTGGAAAAGATAATCGTGAGCAGGCTAGAGCAGCTGTCTGGGACGTAAAAGGCCTCAGCACAGACCAAGGATTTAGACCTCCATTTCTCATCTGCAAAGACTCTTCTGTGACTGGTGGAGGATATGGGTTGTGCTCTTACTCACTCTCAGCTTGACTTCCAAGAGCTCAAGGTTCCCAAGACCGGGGAGAGGGAAAGGATGTGACTTGGGCTCAGAACGGCAACAGGCTGGAGTCCTGCGCTGGTCTTTGCTGTGGGCTTTTGCCATCTGCCCTCATCACTGGACAAAGCATGTAAATGGTGGGGGCATGAATATGCCAGAATGCTGAAGGGCCCAATCCGGGAGGATCTCTTCCTGTCACGCCTCCTTTTGTGGGACTGATTAACCAAAGCACAGCACTGCACTGACAGAGATGTATTGTTATAGCTCCTCCACCAGCTCGATGCAGCCTCTGCATTGTGTTACGTAGGTGGGATGTGCTCTTGCTTCTGCCTTTTCTTCGTGCCCAGCTTGGCTTCATGAATTGCAGAGTAGGTGAGAAAGCTCAGGCAGGGCAGTGGTCAGCACTGCTGTGCCCGTTCCTTTTGTGTAACTGGGCTGGAGATTTCGGGAGCCCCATGTGGGACCTGCCCCTCACTGCTCAGTTTAGTAACACAAAAGCCTTGGAAGAGCCTGCCGCTATTCACAAGCCAGACGCTATTTCAGCATTTATAGCCTGTTTCGCTTTTGCCAAAAACAGGGAGTAAAAACAGTTCCTTCAATAATGACAAAATTTTTGCAACTCCCTTCATTTCAGATGGATTCTGCGACTCTTCTGCCATATTTAGTCTCTGAAATTTCTGAAACTTTGTAGAGCAGCAGTAACTTTATAGAGCAGCAGTACTTTTCATAACTTTTAAGCTGGCAAAAGTGTATCTAGCAATAGAAAACTTCCCACTTGATGTTCTGAGAAGAGAATCTGTCTCAGAAAGCTATTGATTTTGAAGATATTTCACATATTTTAAGGAAACAATTTAAAATCCTTCTGTAATGAAGAGGAAGTAATCCTGTGTCTGTTATAACGCAGCAAAGCTCAACTGAAAACACTATGTAAATGTGAAGTTACTAATTGGTTGTTAGCATAATTATTTTGTACGTACCGTAATAATGGCATTTTAATTCTTTCTAACCTCACCCTCTTCCTGCTGGAAGAGGGACTAGACCAGTTTGCACAGAGGAAGATGACCTTGTCAAATATGATGTGCTTTGTAACAATCTCCATCATGGCATGAAATAGAAGAGCATTTCGCATGAGGCTCTGCTATCGAGATGGAGACAGTAGTACCAGGGGAATGTTAATTGCACTGAGAAGGGACAATGATGGTTCAGACTCAGCTTTCTGGACTACTGCTTCTGGATCAGAGTTGGTTTGTTTCTTATCAAGACAGTGGTTCAAAGGACATAAGCCATGGGGAAGGAGAGTCAGAGATTAGAAAAACAGCAGGTAACAAATAGTACACAGTTAAACTGTATCCAGTTATAGCTGTGGACTGTGAACTTGTCTCCAGAGGAGTATATGAATTACTAAATAACTGTGGAAAAAAAACAAGTTGGGGATTTCTATAGTGGCTCCTTCCTTCATCACTGCTTGTTGGTAAGACAGTGTTCTTTGTATGTCTCTCTTGTACCACTAGTGGTGGAGCTGTCCCATGTCCTTCGCAGCACTGCCATTTGCTGCTGGTGCTTAAGGTAAAGACTAAAGCTGTTCAGTGTCTTTGATGATGAAAACAGACAACATTTTCTGATTCCCAGTGTCTTGCTCTTAATGTCAAAGTTGGTTTACTTGGGACAAAGTTAATGTACTCACTTTCTGCAGGAGTTGGGAGTCTGACAAGGATAGAATTTGCCTGCCTGGCAGAGAAAACTCCCAGTGTCTGGCTCTTGTCAGCATGGTGGGTGAGATCCAGTTTGATGGTGTGCGGCTGGGATTTAGTGCATTTAGTACCAATTAAACAACATACTTGAACTCTGATAATGTTCAGGGGGTTGTAAGATTTCCCATAATTAACATAGACATAGAAGAGTTATTTCTGTATTGTTAAGTACTGGTGTTTCCCCATGTAGACATGACAGGGTGCGTGTATGCTTTTTGGCATTTCCAGTTTTTAACTTGGTCTCCTTAGATTTAGCACTGAAGTGGTTTAGTATCTAGAAACAGTGTTTTGCAGTCTCTAGCTATGCTCTGAAGGAAATTTTTGGTCACTTTGTCACAGAGGGGGGATTTTGCAGCATACCTGTAGGCCTACAAAAGAATGCTGTTATGTAAAACAGCTACTAGGAGACTCCCTAATCCACCTCCAATCCCTGCATTAAGGGAAACATCCGCTTTACTGCACATGCAGAAATGCAACCTGCTGTCACGCCTTCCCAACCTCATGTATTGTCTTTCTTTTCTAAGTACTACTCAGGTTCTGTTCTGTCTCACCTGAACTAAATACTTGGGTATTTAAAAGCTTTTTATCAAAACATTTCTTGCAAGCTTGTGTGTTCTGAGGAGCAAACTAAAATGTTTCACTTGCTCTAGTGGCTAATGCGATATCATTAAGCATAGGAATACTTGGTAGCTTGTCTTTTAGCAATTACATGATAACAGCTAAACTTCTTGAAATGTTAAATCTTTAAATGGTTAAATCCTTAGAGTTCAGGTGTGGCAGTTATGTTACACCTAATAGAGGAGAAAATGCTGTAGAGAAACTGAAACAAATACATTTTTTTGGTAAGCTGTGGGATGCATTGCTGATGATGGTGTTTCCTATGAGGTCAATTCTCCTAGGGTTTACAGTGCAATCAGTAATAGGCAGATTAATGTAGTGGAAACACAGTTGTTGCTTTGTGTCACTGACTTCTAAAGTTCATTTTAAAAAGTGCAATAGCATCCAGGTGTTTTCCTGCTTCTCTATGCAAGTTGACTTTTCTAGAGAGATTTTAGAGCAATTTTTTCAGGGTCAGAACTGCTGTCATGACCTAAAGGGTTACCCAGCCTGCAGGTATATAGAGATTGTGACTCTGGGTTAATAGGATTCTGTAATACACAAGGACACGGAGGTTTTTTACTCTAAATTTTTCCACTTTATTACAGTTTACTACAAATACCACAAAAATCACCACTAACAATTATTTCTGTGATGGATAGAGTGAATATATATGAGTGGAAAATAAAAATATATGTGTATGTATAAAGCTGCTACAAGTTATTGGCATCTATCAATAGTATGTCAGCAACCAAGCAGGTATAGTATTAGAGGTTGCTAGAAGCTTAGCTTTAATGAAGCAAACTTACCAATAATATAGCAGCAGATGTAATTATGATAAATTACTTCTATGCACATATGCATGTGTTTACAATAATATCAGTATCAAGCTTACTGGACATATCCCAGAATGAGACAAACTGTCCCGAAAGTGGGAGGACAAACCAAACTGTCCCCAGTGAGGGTCCAAGTTCTCTTAATAAGTTTGTGCAGAGAGTTCAGCCTACTAAGGAAAGGAGAGGTATGTGCATCACTGGAAATTCTCTGAGAAAGAAGCTTCATTTTGGGTAAAAATTAAGTCATTTTTATATCACTGAGGATTAAGGAGCTGTAGGACATCACCACTTCAGCAGCCAGTAGATGCTGTTTAACTGTTGTCTGTTCTTTCAGGCCAATTTTTTTTTTTTTTCCACTGTTTTCTTGTTGTTCCAGATAGAACAGCCAGTGGCAGTCACCAGTTCTCACTCTGAGTATGTTTTCTCCTTTTTTTTCAGACTATTTTTCACCTTTTCAGTTGATAAGTTGCTGTTACAGTTCCTTGGGTTTGTGCTTACCAGTGGTATCTCAGCACGTCTCCAGTTTCTAGGTATCCAGCTGTGTGCTGCACATCTCAAGGATGCTTCTGGTTCCCAGACCTAATTGCCAGGCTGGCAGGGATTTTCTCTGTCAGTATTTCAGCAGACATTTTATTCTGTTAGTAGTTTTCACCTTCTAACAGGTCTCCTTTATGTCTGCTCACACCAGCTGCATGTCCAGTTAAGATGTGTACCGAGCCTCGCAATATTTTACTGTTTCTTGCCCAGCAGGAGATAGGGAGCTGTGATTGATACGCCTGGGAGGGAAATTATGGAAATCTTGGAGCTGAAACTTGGCATTTTGTGTTTTACCCTTTTTTGTGTGTGTGGAGGGGTGAGGATGTTTGAATTTGGACTGTCTTAAGCTGAATCCAAGGGCTCTCTGTTCTCTTCGTCAAGGAAGATACTCATCTGTAAAGCTCAGTAGATAGATACCATGGTGAAATGTTCTTACGGATTCTTCTCAGGTGTCCATGACCTCTGCCCTTTGTGGCCAACTTCCCTTTTTCTGCAGAAGGACCCCTCAGGGCTGGAGAAATATCTTCTGGAAGTTCAGTTCAGCTTGGTGAAATTGTAGATTATTTCGAGGGAGAGAGCAAGGAAGCAGGGAAGAACTCCCACCCCTCCATGGTTTCTGTTGCTTGGCAAACTTCAGAGTATTTAACCAAACCCTGAGGTTTTACAATGCCAGACCACACTGCTGCCAGAGTAGAAACAAACACTGCCTTAAAGAGCTGGAGGGACCAAAGCAGTCGTAGTGGGGTGGGTTTGAATGCCGTCATGTACGTGAGAGCTAGGTAATGCTATGAAATGTGAAGTTGTAACAATCCTTAATGATGGGATGCTGTGGTTTTTGTTTTGATTTATAGGAATTCTGCGTCATTCATTGTGTACCCTTTAGCTCTGCCTCTTTCCATAAAGAATCTCTGGACTGCTTGTCCTAGTGGACAAGTTTCTGGGGGTTTTGTTTTGGTTTTAGTAGAACAAGATGTAGTGCAATCAGAGCAACTGGAATTAAGGAAGCTGGAAGATCTGAGTAAGCTTTCAGGGGTATTGAGGTTAATTTATACTACTTGCGGTTTTCTTATGTACACACAATGCATAGTCACTTCCTCATAAAAGTAAAAAGAGTGCTTAATGGAGAATTTTTTCCTTTAATGGTCTTGAGAAGATAACATCTCTTCAAGCTTCGGAACTTTCTGTGGTATCTTCATATTGCACAAGCGCCAGTGCATTTGAAGTGCAACAGATGTTTCCCCTCAGCTGCGTGCATGCTCTTGTTCTGGAGCAAGGCAAGCCCTTGAAAGTAGGGTAAGCTACTTAAAAAAATAGTTTTCTTGTTGAATTAAAAATTCCTTGTGGACACGTAATTAGGAGCAGCTCCATATATAGGTATGCCCTTATGTTCATATCTTTCCATTTATTTACAGGAGAGACAAACCTGCTGCAACAGTGAAAATTCCCTACCCTGTCTTTGGGAATAAATTTTAGGTTCAGTTGCAGGAGGATAACTTGGGTTTCTGAGCTCCAACTCTTCTTTCTGGGGTTACTAACAAAACAGTGGGGAGATGACAGCACTCCGTTCTCTCTGATGGAGTTCGGCCTGTACACTCATGGTGGAAACTGTGATGTTGTCCTCTCATTTCGTGTATCTTTTTCCTATCTCTTCTAATTCTGTGCTTTAAACCTCTCAGTGCCGCAGGAATACAGACGATCTGCAACTCCTAACTCGCACAGTGGATAAAACGATCAGAGATACTTCACAAGGGCTTCCTGCAGAGCAGGGAGAGTTTATCAGCTCCTCTGGGGCTTCAGACCTTCTCGCGATACATATGGTAGGAGCCAGAGAGGCTCAGATATCAAAATCAACTGATTATCAAAGATTTGCAAGGCAATATGTGAAAAGAAACAGAAGAGGTTGCTGGAGGGTATAACATAATACGCAAACCTTGTAAAACGGTGTAAAGCCTAAACCCCTATGTCTGTGGTGATACTGGAATTGGCAAGTACTTTCTGTTCTGGTTTGCTGTAAGCTTGAAATACACTTGCTGTTCTAGTATTTAGTGTTGAGATTGAGCTTAAAAACCAGCCCAGAGACCAAAATGTAGAGCAATGTTTTTGTTTAAAGAAAAAAAGAGAGTCACAATCTTTTTGTCTTGTCTCTTGTATGCCTGTCTGGGAAAAGTAATCAGTGATGGTGACCCTGTTGTAGCTCTAGAGTAAAATAACATGAACAAGGATACTGTGAGTGACAAAAAAGCAAGGCTAATTAGCTACAAAAAAGCCTTATACATAGTTAAGGCTAACTTCTCATGAAAACAATAGTGAGAGCATGTATGTATGTGTATTTGTATATGTGTGTATGTATGTATATTACATACATAAAAATACAGGGGTGCCAGAAATTGATGAGTAGAGGGTTATATGGCAGCTCATAACTTTATGTAAGTATGTGGTTTGTTTTTTTCCTACTCGTACACACTGGGAAGAAAACAGATACTCTTTTTTTTTCTTGTTATGACCACAGGTTTTAGCAGTAGACAGTGTTCCTGCCAGTTGTTCCTTTGGGGAATGAAGGGTATGTCACACTGTGTTTAGATAAAAGGTAGCTTTTACTCAAGGGCTTATTTTTGATACATTGCATATTGAAAGGCAAACTCCAAAGTTGTTTTTCTCTTTGCTTGACAGTTGTAACTAAATATTTTGTACATGATACAGCTGTGGTTTTTATGAAGTCCTTTTTAGCCCTGGAATACTTGCTTTTTTCTGGTGAATGTATGTGGTATAGCACAGATAAAAAACCTCACCTAAGCTGTCACAATTAGATTTTAATTTTCTTAGAGAAATACTTCAGGGTAACTAAATCTTTTTCTTCCCTTTTACTTAACAGAAGAGGAGCTCAGGAAGCTGAGAGAAGAAACAAACGCTGAAATGTTAAGGCAGGAGCTAGAAAAGGAACGGCAAAGGAGATTAGAACTAGAACAAAAAGTCAATGAAGTACTTAAAGCAAGGTAAGAGAAATGTGTAAAGCAAGGTAAGAGAAATATCTTCACTGTACAGCTGAAAGACACTTGAGATATCTGACTATCTCTGAGGGGTTCTGATAAAAGCATCTGTTTCCAGTCTAGGCTCTCTTAAAAATAAAGTAGCTTGCACAGGGGGAATCTGTCCATGTTTTTCTGTAGAAGTACATCTTGCACATCCATGTACCCAAGTTACTTCACCATGCATACTGCCATAAATACAGGAGTGTCCTGTCTCTCTTGTAGTGGGGATATTCTTCATCTCACCTTTTCTGATGTTTTCTGTTTGGAATCTTGCCTACCTGGAGCTATCGGCATGCACTGTGTGCTACTGAGTGCCATTGCTTATGCTTTTTCTTTTCAAACCTGTGTCATCTCCAGCCTACCCAGGCCTTGTTAGTCCTGTCCTAGCAGCAGCAAGGACATCCCAGTACCACAGCCCAACCCTAGAAGTGTGGGAGTGACTGAGTTTGAGCCTTCCTTGCTAATGCAATGACAAATGGGAGCATGCATCCCCATACCCTGAAGGCCTTTCAGCCTTGAGGACACACACCTTGATGATGCAGAGCATAACATTTGAAGTTGTCTTTCCTTAGTCTACCTAGCTTCATGGGCTTTAGATCTTAAGACCATGGCAGCTGCTTGATGGCCGTGTTGGTCTTACACCACTTGTATACATAGCAGCCTGTGTTATCTTCCTCAGCAGTAGCTGAGATTAGTTGGCTGAGCAGTAGGATCTGTGGTTCACCATCAACTGCTGTCATCAGGAGATAGTGCAGGCTGAGTTGGTAGTTGCGTGTGATAAGCACTGCCAGTTACTTAAAGGTGACAAGCAAGGACAAACAGGGAAAACTTTATGCTTGGATATGAGGTTTCCCAGTGCCATACAAACTCTTCCCAGTCTGCTGCTTCCTTCTGTACTCATCCTCAGTTAAAAATGCCTTTCTGGTCAGGCCAGCAGTCTGTGTTCACAGGTATTCTGTAGAAATTGAAATAGGAGCTATTTATAGGAAACGTGAGCCTAGTTGCGTTCTGTGTTCTGTTTACCTCCTACTCCTGTAGAATCATAGAATTGTTTAGGTTGGAAAAGACCATTATGAACATTGAGTCCAGCCACTAACCTAGCACTGCCAAGTCCATCACTGAACCATATGCCAAAGTGCCACACTACATATCTTTTAAATACTTTTAGGGATGGCAACTCAACCACTTCCCTGGGCAGCCTATTCCAGTGCTTGACAACCCCTTCTGTGAAGAAATTTTCCATAAGATTTAATCTAAACCTCCTCTGGTGCAACTTGAGGCCATTTCCTCTTCTCCTATTGCTTGTTACTTGGGGGAAGAAACCAACATCCACCTAGGCTCCTATAGGAGCCATGAAGTCTCCCTTGAACTTCCTTTTCTTCAGGCCAAACAACCCCAGTTCCCCCAGCCACTCCTTATAATCATCCACAAACACTGTATTTAGAGGTATCAGAAGGTACATTTCTGCCTTTACACTTCAGTGTCTGTTTGCACACCTCTTATCCGTGTATTTACTTAACCTCATCTTGAAAGTGCTGGAGCTATCTGGTAGCTATAGAGGCAATGTTTCAGAAGCCCACTCTTCACTCTAGCACAGCAATTTTCTTTCTTTATAACAGATTTCTCAGTGGTTTCAAGAAGTACCTCACAGTTACAGAATTATGAGATTTTGGTTCAGCATTCAGCTTGTTTGCCACCCTTAGTCAGTTTTTAACTCTCTTACTCTTCTCCTCTCCAGACTGAAGTTTCCACTTTCCCAGTGTCTCCTGATAGAGTATTCCATCTCTTTCATCAATTCAGTTGCCATTCTTTGACTGTTTTGTCTTAAGATGAAGAGGCTGAGTTTGTTCAGTGTTCAGTGTGGGTTCTCAAGGCTTTAGACAGGAGATAAATTAGGTCTTCCTTCTTACTGTCAGTACTAGTGCAGTGGGATTTTTTTAGCTAATGTTTCACGCTGATGTTTTTCCAAAATCAGTGGTTCCCTGCGAGGTCAGTCTGTATGCAAGGCTTCACCTGAGCTGCCAAGTTGCATGCTTAGAAGGGGCTCTGCAGGGTCCTCTTGTTCCTGACACAGCCCCATGTCCATGCACTGGGAAGGTGATCTGGACTGCTCTCATCTGGGGTTTGGGGTTTTTTTGGCATTTTTGGCGTTTGACATCTTATAGTTGCTCCTACAGCTGAGACGTGGGAGTGCGTTTTTATTGTCTGTGCTGGTTGACTTAGCTGTATGCACACATGACTTCCATTTTGTGTCCAAACTGATGTTGCCTGATTGAGTGGGCTACTGGGGACAGTGGAAGAGGACAAACGTGGACCCATCCACAAGCTGAGAATATCAGTTAGCTTGATATAAGTAGTACAGAGCAATGAGTGTTGTTTTCTACTGTTGGTAGATAAAACTGATGTTTCATGGTAGCTTTTTGTCTGTGACTTGCTGCCTTGAAGAAGTTGCTTGAGATGCAAATTCCACATGCTTTAGCACTGGCATAGATCTAAAGGCTTTCTCCCTGGAGCAGGTATGCTTGGGCTGTAGGTCACCTACAGAGAAGGGTGAGAATGATCCCATCACTTCTGGGCATCCTGGAGAAGGATGAGGAGCCATCTTCCTCTGTTCTGCCCTGTGTCAGAGTAATGAGGATGGCCCAGGGTCTGATATGGCTCACTGCACCTTGTGAGTTATATGTGTTTTACAGAGAAAAGAGTTTGAAGGTCTTAATTTACCAATATTAGTGTCAATATCTGTGCCTTGTTGGATTGTGGACAACAGCAAATCTCTAGCAGGTATGCCACTGCTAAATTAAGGTAGGATGAATTGTCCACATCACTGCTGTGTTCCCACTTAGAAATCCTAAGGGTTACGCTAGCCCTGTTAGCTTGGGTATTGCACTTGGGGATTACAGCCAATTATCCCCTTTACCCAAGTCTTTTTCTAAGTAGTCTTATTAATATTCCAGCCTTTTGGGGACAGGCAAGGATGTGTAAGATGACAACAGAAATAAGACTTTGAAAAATTTCCAGTTTCTGCCCAGAAGTAAAACCAGGTTGTCTGTGGTTTTCCCTTAACTTATGCTCCATTGTGTGAAATTCTTCTTCTCTGCTTTGTATCTGTTTGCACTTCACTGTAGGCATCCAAAAATACTTCTGTTAGGACTTAAAGGCAAATTATTTGCTCACACAGTCAAATACATCATTGGCCAAATTAGACCTAATGGAAACTTAATTTTACTAAGCAAAGTAACAACAGAAAATAGTCTCTGCTTATGTCAACAAAACCAAATTCACCCTGCTTTTCAATTAGGTGAGTTTTCATATATAATTTTTAGATAGATATGCATATAACATGTTTGCATGTACTCTTTGCTTACAGAAGTGAACTAGGGAAAACCAAACCATGCTGTTGTGTAAGAAGGAAGAATTATTTCAATAGTTGCAGTATTTAAAAGTATTTGTGAAGTTTATCAGTGCATGTAGCTGTAAAGTGTTCAGCAAGGAGAAAACGATGAGCTAATAATCTGGAATTGTTAATAATTCTTTTTTAGGGAAGTACATAGGCTTCTTTTGTAGAGTTGTGCGCAGGGAGGAGAGGAAAAAGAGGATTTTTAGTGGTTTTGTTTGTCATGGTGTTTACTCTTTGTATGTCAGAGTATGCAGAAACGCAATGGCTTCAGTTGAAGTTTTCCATAGACGCACTTCAGGACATCCCAACATTTGTTACAACAGCTGGAGCATATGACATTTTGCCAGTGGAACAACACATAAATGATTTGGAATAGCCTGTGTGAGCAATCCTTGTTTATGTTGATCGTGGGCTGTTGCTGCCTTATTTTACAAATTATGAACAGGGAAGAAAAAACCCCAACAAAAAAGTTTTGCAACAACACCCACAGCTAGCTGTGGCTTACGCAAACCTTGTTCTTAGTGTCTTTGTGAACTGTTTTTAAGGGGACCAAATGCATCCCTGACTTCAGGATAGTGTTTGTCTTCTCCACTGGCTGAGGTTGCTCTTATCTATCTTAATCAGCCTGTTCTTTTAAACAAGCGCAATCTCTAGCTGCATAAACACAACCTAGCCACAGGTTGGGGATCTGTTGGCATTACCAGTCACACCCTTTCTCTGGGTGGAAAGCATGGTCCCAGAAGCATTAATGCAGGTTGGTTTTCTTGATGCAGGGTGCAATTAGGAAGCCTGCATAGGAGCACAGCTTTTTCTGTTGTTTTAGGGACCATCTATGTTTTCCAGACTTTTAACTGGCATGAAAAGTGGTTTGTAAACTGTAGGAAGGATAATTCCTCTCCTCTGTCAGGGGTCTTGATGTACCGCCTGGTTCAACATGACCTGGTTTTGGGACTGAGCTTCTCAGTGGGTGCTCAAGCCTAGACTATGAATTCTGAGCTTCCTGGCCCAAATTTGTCTGAAGTGGCTAATTATAACCTGGGTCACAGGTGCAGTAATGATCTGTCATTAACCTGATGATTTGTAAAGGTCAGGTTCTTCATGGGGAAGGAGTAACAGGCAGATGGCAAGTAAGACATTGCCAAAAAAATGAAACAAAAAAGCACCAAGAAGGGCCAAAGCCAAACCACCATGTGCTCCTGATGGAGCCCAGTGAGGCTGCTATCCACAACTCTGTTGATGAGAAACATGGGGAGTAATGACGCTGTGCTGCTTCTGAAAATATATCCCAGCATGTCAAAGGAAGATCCAGCCTGCAGGTTCTGATGACTGGTGGTAGTGGGATCCCATCTTGTCTCCATCACTGGAACCACTTAGGTGTGAGATCGCCCCAGTGCCTTTGCATGGCTGGAGTGGATTGAGTCACTGGCTCCTGCCTGTGCGAACCTGCTTGTGAATGACTACCTCCTCTCCACCTACATGTGTCTTCAGCCTCAATGAAACACAGGGACAGATTGCGGATGAAAATGCCCACCTATGTGGTGTAACCACCTAATGTGCTGGTAGAGGGAAACAAGGCACTACTGCGTAATAGACTGTGCAAATTTGATCACGTTGACTGCTGTCTGTCTTGAGAGAGACAGAGCTGGAAATGGAGGAGATGCAAGGGTGTGAATGAAAGAGCAAGGAGAGGAGGAGGTTTTAGGTGAGGAACCCATGGTTTGCATAGAAACTGGGGAAATATGTCACAGAAACAAAAGTTAATATTTAGCTAGAAAACATAAACTGGTGGAATTTGAGATGGCTTTTGAAAAGAAGAATTGCTGCAAATACAGAAGCTGTGTGGAAAAGTTCCAAAGAGGCATGAAAACAAATGGCTTTGAAAGCAGAAACCATTGAATTCAGTTTCTACATGCTGATAGATGTCCAGTTATAATTTATAAATTGGTAAATTATTTCTGTTTCTTTTAGAAATGAGTGAAAATGTGGAAAGCTCATTAAATATGGGGAGTACTTAGGAAGGGGGGTAATTAGTTCTGTAGTTTCTCCATCATACTTATTGACGTATGTTGATGTCATAGAATCATAGAATCATAGAATAGTTAGGGTTGGAAAGGACCTTAAGATCACCTAGTTCCAACCCCCCTGCCAGGGGCAGGGACACCTCACACTAAACCATGTCACCCAAGGCTATGTCCAACCCAGCCTTGAACACCGCCAGCTATGGAGCATTCACAGCTTCCCTGGGCAACCCATTCCAGGGCCTCACCACCCTTACAGTAAAGAATTTCTTCCTCATATCCAATCTAAACTTCCCCTGTTTAAGTTTGAACCCGTTACCCCTTGTCCTCTCACTACAGTCCCTCATGAAGAGTCCCTCCCCAGCATCCCTATAGGCCCCCTTCAGATACTGGAAGGCTGCTATGAGGTCTCCACACAGCCTTCTCTTCTCCAGGCTGAACAGCCCCAACTTTCTCAGCCTGTCTTCATCTGGGAGGTGCTCCAGTCCCCTGATCATCCTCGTGGCCCTCCTTTGGACTTGTTCCAACACTTCCATGTCCTTTTTATGTTGAGGACACCAGAACTGCACACAGGTTAGGAAAGCTAAGGCCCACTTAGAATTAAACTTGGCTAGGGATGTTAAGGATAACAGGAAGGGGTTCTATAGGTACATTGCAAATAAAAGGCAGACTAGGGACAACGTGGGCCCTCTCCAGAAGCTATCAGGAGAACTGACTACCCTGGATTTGGAGAAGGCGGAGGTTCTTAACGCCTTTTTTGCCTCAGTCTTCACCGGAAAATGCTCTGACCACACCACCCAAGTCTTGGAAGGCAGACGCAGGGACAGTGAGAATGAAGACCCTGGGCCCACTGTAGGAGAGGATCTGGTTCGAGATCATCTTAGGAACCTGAACGTATACAAGTCCATGGGACCTGATGAAATCCATCCGCGGGTCCTGAAGGAGGTGGCAAATGAAGTTGCTAAACCACTGTCCATCATATTTGAAAAATCATGGCAGTCAGGTGAAGTTCCCGATGACTTGAAAAAGGGAAATATAACCCCCATTTTCAAGAAGGGGAAAATGGATGACCCAGGGAACTACAGACCAGTCAGCCTCACCTCTGTGCCTGGCAAAATCTTGGAGCGGATTCTCCTGGAAGGCATGCTGAGGCACATGAAAAACAACAAGGTGGCTGGTGACAGTCAGCATGGCTTCACTAAGGGGAAATCCTGCCTGACCAATGTGGTGGCCTTCTATGATGGGGCTATGGAGCTGATGGACAGGGGTAGAGCAGTTGATGTGATCTACCTGGATTTGTGCAAAGCGTTGGACACTGTCTCACATGACATCCTTGTCTCTAAGTTAGATGGAATGCATTACCAATGGTCTTTTCTGTATGCAGATGGTATAGCAAGATCTTTCCCTAATGTACTTTCTAGAGGAACAGCAGGAGAGAGAGCTATGTATCTGTCTATATTGCTGCAGTCTGCCTGATACGGTGGGATCCCTCTTCTCACTCTCTATTTGCTGACCGGCATCCCACTTGGTTCCCTTCCTGAGGAGCAAAAGATGAAGGGAACATTTGAAAGCATCTGTATTGCCTGATAAATGAGTGTTAATGAAATTGCATGGCAGTTCACTATTCCAAGCAGTAATCTTTTCAATCATACAACTCCCTGTCAAGTAAAGCTTGCTGCAGCTGGTGTTATGTTGTCAAAGCTGCTGCTTCATTAGAAAAATCTGTGTGTAGGATATCTACATGGATGGCTGAAGACTTTTGGACTGAAGCCTGAAGTATTCTCAAGACAGGTCAGCAGTTGTAGGCTGTGGATAGTGCAAATGTAATTTGAAGCTGCGCACATGTGCAGAATGTCAAAAGCATTTGGTTTCCCAAAATCTGTTTTCTTCTAATGGATGAGAATATTTTTCTTGACTCATTTTGAAAGGTTTTTAATGGTTTTGTTCTAGTACTGTGATCATCAGCTTGTGATGCAGACTCTCTTTTCCTTTATTACTGTGGGAAAAGTCAGGGCTCTGAAGAGTTTTCCTGGCAGGCATTGCAATATACACAATACAACACAGAGGCATGGGTAAAGCAGCAAACTTGATAATGAATTATTTAGAAGTTGTAAGATGAAATTGAGCTGTCAGTGACAGGAAATGGCTAAACCACGCCTCTCCTTCCAGTGGATTATATTGCCATGGATCTTAAGTGCAATGTGCCATGGATATTTTGAATCTTGGGTTTATCTTGTCATGGTTGTATTATCTCAGCTATGGAAACGCTGGAGGTTCCAGTGCTCCCTTTACCTAAAAGGTAAACCAAAATCATCTTCATCTATAGCATTTCACATTGTTTCTGTTTTTACTTCAGGACGGAAGAGGTGGCAGCAGCTCAGCAATCTGCAAAACCACAGACGCAAGCCAACGGAACAGGTAATCTTGGTCAGCTCTCTTCTAGCAGTTTGATTCAGTTGGGGTTTTTTGCCCTTCTTTTGATCCTTAGAAGATCAAACCTTTCTGAAAAACGCGCTGGGTCCTTAAGCAGGCTTCTGAAGAAGCCAGATGTGAAAGACCATTTTAGTAGCTTCTTATCTCACGGTACATGATTGTGCATTTACTTTTTGTACTTGACTTTGCACACCTGAGCAAGGAGTTTATTCTGTATTGTAAAGACTTCAGGAATCTGATGAAACCTGTTGCCTGGTTTCATCATTCTTGCATGCCTTGCTGATCCTTCAGGTACTGGAAAACGGTGTAATACATAGAAAAAATGTTCTATTTTGGTCTTAACTGCAAAAGCTCTTTTATGCTAATAACTGTATTACCGCTTCCTATTTCTGAAAGACAAGACATTCTGGAAAAGGAATAAGCGTAAGAGTTACTATTTTTTTTGGACACCTACACTGTCATCTACATTTCTTAAGCTGCTGCTTATTACGAATTCGATAATACAGTGATTTCTGAAACAACTGAGGCAACAGGTCTCAGTCTTTCGGTACACTTGAGCTTTCCTCCCCACACCTATTCATTGAGCTTTTAAATCTGCAGATTAAATTTGGAGTTGCTCCTCCTGAATTCCCATAACATCAGTACTTTGTTATGTGAACTAAAACCTGCACTTTTTTTCTGTCTTGTACACTCAATTTCTTCCTCAGTACATTTGGAAGTATTAGCATGTGGGAAGCTACTTCACAAGTTTTTAGTTGCGAATGGAAGTGTTGTCTCAGCTGTAAACTCTCACTAATTTCCTTGATATTCTAGATATCACTGCAATAGTTTGATTCTGTTTTCTGAGCACCAGTTCTTTTTCCGCACATCCATAAAAGCCTCATTTTGGCTGTTCTAGTTGGCTGATTAATCTTTATGCCTCTGTTTAATCATGTCTTAAACTTACTGAGTTCTGTGCAGACTTTGATCCTTGAATAGTTTTGACCAGTGTCCTCCTCCTGACATTGCTGTATTGACTTAAGTTGCCAAAAAACAGTCTCTCTGTTCCCTCTAGACAATGGTTTTCTGAGTTACAGGTAGAGTTTAAAGTTTTGTGTTCATTTGTGCTGCCTTAAGGCTTTTACCCTTTTATCCATATACTTATGTTGTATTTTTCTACTGAAACTAGCATACAGAAAGCGTGGATCAGTTCATTACTTTGCCATATAAGACTTTCCAGGCAGTATCATGATGATGTATTCCATATATAGCAAGTGGCATATACATTAACTAGAGATGCATATATATCTCCGTGTATACACACATACACAATCTTTACAGCCTATAAATGGTAGGAAAGTGGTAATAAAAAAGTCTTTTACAGAATCTTGCTTAAGTTTCCACTTCCCTTTCCTGTCAAGTTCATCTGGCTGCAGGGTGGGTGCCCTGCTCTCTGCTCAGGAATGTTTTGCTTTACATTGCTTTCCTCAAGGTGACCCTTCAGCACACTAGGAGTGCTGACGTTTATGTCAGTCTTTTGTTTATAGCAACCTCTTAACCAGAAACTGTTTTTACAGTATTTGCTAAAACTTCTCGTTTGTTGGGATATTTAAGTAATCTCTGTACTTCTGGTAATGTGATGCCTCCATGTGCTGTACTTAGTGCAAAGCAGGAATCACATTTAGTCTTCTTTTACCAGCTTTGTGCAGTCCGGGTTCCTGTGCAATGGCAGAAGTAAATTGCACAGTCGGTTTCCATGAAGAGTGTTGGTGAAGGACAGGAAAGCTATACAAAGTCTGCTTCCCACTAAAGCATGATGTGTGGGAACAGGGGCAAGATTTGGATGAAGATTTCCTCTAGTATTATCCTGATACTTAGTGCTTCTTCCTTACAGATAAGCGTAGTCACACAGTCTGTTCCAGACTCCAGAAGTGGTTTTGTGACAAATTTGGGGAGTACATTGAGGACTTCAGATTTCAGCCAGAAGAGAATACAGTGGAAACAGAAGAGCCTCTTAGTGCTAGAAGGTAAATCTTTAATGTGATTGCGAGAAATTATTGGCTTCTTTTACAAGTTGCTTTTTTTACTTCTCTGTTTTTTGTTTTGCAACCCTTTATGTGGTTTGAACATGGCAATAAAACTGAAAGTTTAGAACCGTCTCAGGAGGTTTGTGAATGCTTTGGCCACACTACAAAATTTAAAGTTCATTTGCTGTCTGAGGTAGGGTAAGGGTTATATTATTTACCAGATTCTGTCTCATGACTCTCAAACTGTGGACAAAGCCTTAGTTAGGCTGAAGAGCTTTGACATTTCAATTTTTGGTCTGGTGCAAGGTAGGCTGTGTTAGTTACTAAAAACACATTTCATAACAGGCAAGAATGAAACTTTATGCACAAACATCTAATTTATAACTGTAAGCAGTATTTCAGTATACTAAATGTACACAACTGTGCACTACTTGCCTATTTAACAAATTGCTTTTATCCGTTATTTTTCAGGTTGACTGAAAATATGAGAAGGTTAAGTAAGTACTTAGCAATATTTTATTTTCTGGAAGTGAAAATAGTTGTTAGTAACCCTATTGGGAAGATTGCTACATTTTAAAATACAACGTTTTCAAATACTTCTGCCAATTCATAAGCAGAAATGATTCTGAAACCTGATACAGTGTTTGGAGTGCAAAGTAACTTAGAGGAGCAGTGGTAGAAGCTTGCCTTTAATCTTGAATTACATAGGGTGTCTTTAAACTAAAAATGTAAGGTTAATTAAAATGTAACGAATGGGGATGGGATTTTTTTCCAGTGGCAAGAATAATAGTGTGCATATGCTTACGCCCTCTCTGGTTGTAGTTCACTTGCTAGTCTCTGAGCTTACGCTTTCAAAGATGAAGGGTTTGGGTGATGCATACCATGAATGTGTCTTGCATTTCTGTCTCTTGGATAGCTGATAAATTATTTTGGAAAGGGGAGGATGCAAGATGGCAGGTTAAACAAAGCAGTTAAGGCATCCAGAAATTCTGTTCAGCAAAGAATTGCTAGCCTGAAAAAAAATCTATGTGGCTGATTTGTGCTACAAATTGTTAGGTTAATGTAGGGGGGAGGGTGAAGTTGAAATAAGGGTCTGTAATCTCCCTGTAAGGTCAGTTTTGTTCTCCTTATTCTAATACTGGTATTCCTTCTAGTTTCATTTGGGGTAAAACATCTGACCTGTTTTCTGTGGTGCACATGCATTGCCTTAAGAATAGCTGTATAAAGAGCACTATTAAGCTTAGCTTTGAATGGTTCTTAACTTCTGGGTGAGCTGCAAAATCTAGGTCCCTGGTCTCCAGGGATGCCTGACAACCACCCTGAGCTCTCAAGAACTTTGTTGTCACCAGCAGTTTCTGAGTGTTAATTGGGACCTTCCCTGCAGGTTCAGTTTAGGGTGGTGGAGCAGAGCAGGTGGAAGCAGGGCTTGAGTCTGTGACCTCCTCCTGTGCTTTGGGCATGCTCCTTCCACTTACTTCATCTGCTGGTTTGGTTGTGCTGATGATGCTCAAGGAAATCTAGTCCTAGTTGTTTAATTACTTCCTATAGTAAGTGTATTGAGGGTAACTGAATTTCAAGCCAAACAAATTAGGCCAGCAAGTCACAGGCTGTCTCGAGGAAAGCTTTTTGAAGTTCTGAGCTGTACTGCAAATGAGGGTGGGTGCTTCTGGGGACCCCTGTGCAAGAGGAGTCATCACTCTTCTCAGCAGGGAAGGCAAAACCAGTGTATTCCAGCAGAGAAAGCAGAGGTCTTCATGCAGCACTCCTCTCCTGTTTTCATGTGTCCCCTAGCCAGTTTGCCCAAGTTGTAAAAGAGCTTAGAGGGATAGAGTAAAGGAAGGACAGATGGTTCTTAGGGAGCTGAGGAATAGCTCCTCTTGCTGTCACTGGCTGGTTTTGTGCATCTGTGTGTGGGAGTGACGCCTCTCCCATGCAATGACGGTGAGAGCAGAGGTTTCTTGGGTTTCATTTTTCTTAATTTGGATAAGCCTTTTTATCATTACATATCTTGAATATTCCAATTAATTTTCTAAGTTGGCTGTTTGTCATTTACAAGTGATTTAACCGCTGCCAGCTAATTCTAACAGTTATGGTTTTTCTCCGCTTCTGTTTAGAGAGAGGTGCCAAACCTGTTACTAATTTTGTGAAGAATCTTTCTGCCTTATCAGACTGGTATTCTATCTACACTTCTGCTATTGCCTTTATTGTAAGTTATCCTATTCCTCCAGGAGTAGTAAGAACTTCTTATATGTATCATTTACTGAAACTCATTGAAACTGCCATATCTGTCTAGGGGTTGTGCTACTGTTTAAAGTCAAATCAAGTAGTGTAATTTCATTCATGTACAAAATACCAGCAGTTGTCGTTTCAGTTATGTTTCAAAGATGCTTAAATTGTGGATTAGGGGTTTATTGTAGCATAGCTTTGTAACTGTTAAAATAACTTAGAATCATCAGGGCATTGTTCTCTCATTTCTTGTTTCCTGTCTCCCAGTCCTGTAATTTGATGGTTACTTCTGCCATTGCCAAATCTCTTGCTGTCTAGGGCTGAAATGCTGATAGTGCCTATGTTTTATAAGAAGCTGTCGTTTTCCATCAGTGCTCTTTGCCATTCATTAGGATCATGCTAATGGCAGACAAAATGTCTTGACTGGAGGATCATTTAATGTGAAAACATCAGGTCTGTGAGCTAAGTTCAAGCATTCCCATGCTGTTTAAGGAGGTTTGTGGGCCACAGTGTTGTAACTATTTAGTGGAGTTTAAATTTGTTTTTATTCTAACTGTTAATTAACGATCTAAATTATTTTGGTCATGGTGTATATGAAACATTTTGATACCAAAGGAATTACCAGTTGTCGTAGCTGAATGGACCTGTCTGGTAAAAATGGCATACACCTTTTTATTAAATGATCCGTCTGTGTAAGTTACAGAGCCTTATTTGATGCTACTTTGCACAGTGCAGCTGAAGGAATATTGAGGAGGAGACTTCCCCCTTCTGGTGCCCTGTTCCTGTCCCTTCTCCTAATCTACTGGGTTTTCTCACCTCTCCTGACAAACCTGTTCTTTTGATAAAAGCTGAAAGAAGGAGCTTCAGCTACCGTTCGGAAAGTTCTGGGATGTTGGAGCCAGAGCAATGCTTCATATTGGGGTTATCAGTAAAAACAGTCTGAGCAGGGAGGCTGTAGTCTCCCTATTTTCAGAAGCCAGGAAGGGAACAGAATGCCTTTTGGGGCACTTTATGTTTGTACTTGTTAGATAAAATAAAACCTATTTCCTGCAGTCTTTCTAAGCTTGGTAAAAAGTTTGGGATTTAATTGACCTGAAATAATAGAGTTGAGTGTTTATCCTGTTGCCCTGTGTGGGGCTAACTGCCATAACCTTTCTTCTATTCCATTGCTTCAGCTGCCATAGGTGAAGTTAGACCATATTGTGGTTACGTAGCAGGCTCACAGACTTTAAGGTTTACTTTTTTTTCCCCTTGCCGCTTCATGTATTTGTAGTGTTGGAAGTACTCAGTACTTCTCTCAAGCAGCTGAGAACTAGTTAAGTGTCATCTCTGGAGATTTGGGTTTCGACTTTATACAAATGCAGTGCTGTTGTCAGTCATGGGGTGGCTAAACTGTGTTAATTTTTGTGATTTGAATTGCGTAATTCTGAACCCAGCAGTACATTGGGGAATGGTATTTCATGCAGCTCACTGTGCGCCAGTTTGTAATCTGTTTCTTTTTGTTCTTCTTTTTTTTATTTCTTAATCTGCAGATTTACATGAATGCTGTATGGCATGGCTGGGCCATTCCTATGTTCTTATTTTTAGCGATTTTGAGGTTGTCCCTAAATTACCTCATAGCCAGGTATTTACTTAAGTACTAGATTATTGTCTGTAGTGCTTTGCTTGAAAGATGTTTCGTTGTTCCTCCATTGAGTTGTGAACTGTTCGCTTTTCTAATGTGAGTTAAGTCTAACAAAGTAAAATTCAGACTGTAATATCCTTAATTTCATTGCTCAATTGCTGTAATTTTTGACTTTTATACAGAATTATTTTCGTATCCTCTGATTTGGGTCATCATAAATGATGCTGCATGTTCTCAAACAAATCCCTCAGCACGCTAAAACTCTAAAATAACATTCTGCAGCATTCAGAATAGTTGGAGAATACCACCTAAATTATTGAAGCCTGCTGCTTTGCCACGGAGAGGATTTTCAGCTAGGCCTAAAATAGCAGTTTTGCCTTCTTCAATAGATTTTGCGATACTTTATTCAAAGCATCTTCCATTTGTAAATTCAGTCTCTATTAAACATTAAGACTTTATTTTAATATGAATGTTTTCTGTACTGAGAGGATATTTTTAAAATGCTATTTAGGCTGATGGTGTTTTTTCCCCTTAATGGTGAAGAGGACCTTAATGTGCATGTTTTAAATAACTTGCTGACTTTTTCATTGACACTTACACTATGACACAGTATTCTCTGAAAATTGCTGGTAGCAAATAGATCCTGAATTAGTTGATGTAGTTTTACAAGAAAAGCAAAACCATTAATAATTAATTACTGTCTGCACATCATTCACTTTTGTTGTAATACCCACAAGTGGTGATTCTTTGTAGCGTCCACCTGGCTAATTCTTTTCTTTAATGTGTGCACCTTTAAAGCTGTCTGTGGTTGGCCAGTTGTCCTTTAGTTATGTTGTCGGTTCTTCATTAATTTTGGGATTATTTCCTTACTTTTTTTAAGTCATAAGTGCTTATTTTGGAGAACTACTTTTTAACCTCTTGCAAATAATCCGTGTTGGCAGGTGGAGAAGAAGTACTTGCTTTCTTTAACTATTTCCATAACTTCTAGGGGTTGGAGAATACAGTGGAGCATTGTGCCTGAAGTTTCTGAACCCATGGTAGGTGTTTGATCAGCTTGTCCTATACGTCTGTGTTTAAAGTTGCACCTTTAAAACCTTCCTCTGTGATTATGTGGGTAACTATGAAAGGAAGGCAGAAGGAGGTGCAAATAAAAACACTGTATTCTTTTTCTTTCTCTTGTAATTTAGAAATCTTAACTAACAGTACACTTAGGTTTGAGTGTTTCACCCTGAACTTCAATCACATTTCTGGAATCAGTGTTAATATGCCAACCTGGGACAAGTTAGATCCTGTGGGATCTTCAAGAAGCCTAGCATTCTCTTTTCTTTGTAATGTTTTGAAATTAATGTTCGCATACCCTACTTTAAGCAGGATGGGTTTTAGGTGTCAACATAAGATGGAGCTCTTTAAATTTCAAATCTTTTACTAAGACTTAGGCCTTGCTTCCAGGATAATTTTGTTACTCTTAAAAGGCCAATAACTTAAATAAGTAAGTTCTAGATGTAGAGCTTCTAACAATAATGATAGTTCTGTGCTAGTTTAATCACAGAATCATAGAATAGCTTAGGTTGGAAAAGACCTTTAAGATATCAAGTCCAACTGTTAACCTAACACCTTCAAGTCCATCACTAAACAATGTCCCTAAGTGCCACATCTACACACCTTTTAAATACCTTCAGGGATTGCAGATCACCCACTTCCCTGGGCAGCTTCCAATGCTTGATGACCCTTTCTGTGAAGAAGTTTTCCCTAATATTCAATCTAAACCTCACCTGGTGCAACTTGAAGCCGTTTCCTCTTGTCCTATCACTTGTTACTTGGAGAAGAGACCCAGCTCCACCTTGCTACAGTCATATTTTAGGTAGCTGTAGAGAGCATAGGGTACCTTCTCTTTTCCAGATGAAACAACTCCCGTTCCCTCAGCACTTCCTCATCACACTTGTGCTCCAGACCCTTCACCAGCTTCGTTGCCCTTCTCTGGACCTCAGTGTCTGTCCTCTAGTGAGGGGCCCAGAACTGAACACAGGATTTAAGGTGTGGCCTCCCCTGTGCCCAGTACAGGGGGATGATCACTGCTTTGGCCCTGCTGGCCACACTATTGCTGATAAAAACTGTGTTGCCCACCTGGGCACAGGCTGGCTCATGTTTATGTGGCTGTTGACCAGCACCCGCAGGTCCTTTTCTGACAAGCAGCTTTCCAATTGCTCTTCCCCAGTCCTGTAGCGTTGCATGGGGCTGTTGTGGCCCAAATGCAGAACCCAGCACTTTGCCTTGTTGAACCTCATACAGCTGGCCTCAGCCCATTGATCCAGCTTGTCCAGATCCTTCCCTAGAGCCTTCCTATCCACCAGCAGATGAACACTACCACCCAACTCAGTGCCATCTGCAAACATACTGAGGGTGCACTCGATCCCCTCATCCAGATCAGTGATATAGATATTAAACAGAACTAACCCCGGTACTGATCCCTGGGGGACACCACTTGTGAACATCCACTACCATTCACCACCACGCTGGGCTTTGGCCGTCCACCCAGCAAAAAATATGACTGTCCAAGCCATGAGCAGCCGGTTTCTCCAGGGGAGTGCTGTGGGAAATGGTGTCAAAGGCTTTACCAAAGTCTAGGTAGGCAACATCCACAACCTTTCCTCATCTCTTAAGCAGGTCATCTTGTCACAGAAGAAGATGAGGTTAGTCAAGCAGGACCTGCCTTTCGTAAACCCATGCTGACTGGGCCTGATCACCTGGTTATCCTTCAGTGTGATGGAACTCAAGAGGATCTATAGCCTTCTGTGGTCATGCTAATGGGCCAATAAGTCTGTGATCATAGACTGAATGCCATTGTAATGGTGCTGCTTGAAAGACTTACTGTGTCTCACAGCCTTCTATTAATATGTTTGCATGTACCATGGAGGAAAAGCATTGAGAACTAAAGGTAACAGCAATAAAAGACATAAAACAGTGGATTTGAAACAAGGGAGACTGTTTAAAGTGAGATGACTATTGCCAAGAATGTTGAGGGGTTTCTTTTCATGAGGAGTTTTGTAAAATACCAGTTTCAGCTGAGCTTAAAATTAATGGATTGTCTCTCTCTTGCCCAAGGAACCCCCAAAAGAGGACCTGACCGTGTCTGAAAAATTTCAGCTTGTTCTAGATGTGGCTCAGAAGGCTCAGGTACTGTGCTGCTCTTGGACCTGTCCAGCTGGTTCCCTAGAAACAAGGAGGTTCATAGTCAAGTCAGGACGTTGTTAGGCAGCATGTGAAAACACTCAAAGAAGCAATACTTTTCTTGACTACAAGCAGTAGAGACCTCAGAAAGATTCCTTGAGCTCCTAAAATGGCACAGTGCTTCAGACAACTGGTTGAGGTTCTGTGGTCACAACTCTGAGTGAGGTCTGGAGAGGAACAGAAGCAGCTTTTTCTGGCAGTATTCCCCCTAATATAGGTATATGAGCTTCTGGTAATGTGGATGAGGTGGCAAATCTTACCAGTGTACTGGAGTGTGGATCCATGTCCCAGATCTGCTAGACACAAAACTGGTGTAGGACACCCTCTTCCTTCAAGGTTTACCTAAAGGCTGTTGTCTGTTTAGCTGTGTTAATTCAACAGTTTGAACAGCATCTCTGAAATAGCCTGTTTTAAACACCAGCATGCTCCCCTGAGCCCTGAAATCTGCTTCTTGTGGGAGAGGGTGAAGGGAGGTTTTCTTCTAGCTCCATCAGTTTGATGAGCTACCCTAGCAGCTGGGTGACCCCACCATCTGATTGAACTACAGCCTTGTGCCATGTCTAGCAATGTGCTGCTGCTGAAAGTAGCTTACCTTTCTCTTGCCAGCTGTGTGTGCTCATCTCCTTCCTTCTGCTGGTGGCGGTGCATGTGTTTATACAAACATCTTTGGAAGTTTATTGGGAAGGTAAACTTTACAGGTGCTCTGACAGCAAGGGTCGGTCAGAGAAGATGTCTGAATAACACTCTTAGTCCTCCGCAGGGCTCAGTTTGCATCAAAAGTTCTTGGAATTACATGAAATCTAATGACTCCAAGGGTGTATTATAAAAACCTGATAGCGGTGGGTTTCTAGAGAAGCTAACGGTCCAACATTTGATGAACTCAATAACCACTTCCTCAAATTTCAGGGCTCAAAGTATGCGAAGAAATTTCCCATTGTATTGCCTCATGACAAAAGTTCTTAACTCTAAGATTGACAGCTTAATATAAAATATTTGCAGTGACGTAAACACTTTGCAGTCATGACAGTGGGGTCAGGTAGCTTCTTTACTTCTGAAAATCCTTCTTGAGTTACAGAACAAATTATTAAGTGCGATTGAAGTCATTGTATATGGCTGTTCTGTTCTGTATTTGCTTAATTGTGAAGTATATAAATGGCTAAAAATTAGGTTCAAAAAATCACTTCTGGGAATTACTTATTACCAACAGAGTAAGATAACTGTTGGTTTCTATTATGTAGACCAAGAAACCCCAAGATAATGCAGGACTTTGTTTTAATTCTCTTGCTTCTTATGCAGAACCTTTTTGGCAAGATGGCAGACATACTGGAAAAAATCAAAAAGTAAGTTATCTGACATGAGTCTTTTTTTCCTCTTACAACAAGACTTGACCAGTGTCTGAAACATTAGTCGTAAAATTGTATTTCTTTTTTTGTTTTCAGCTTGTTCATGTGGGTCCAGCCAGAAATAACACAGAAACTCTACATTACTCTGTGGGCAGCTTTTATTGCATCCTGCTTTTTGCCCTACAGGATTATTGGGCTCGCAATGGGTAAACACAATAAATAATTGACCTGCTATAGTCTAGACTTAATGCGTTAAAACTTACCATGATCTTTAGAGGGAGAATCTTAGAGTTTAAGAAAGAAAACCTTACATTAATAAATAATGCAGTGTTTGAAAGTATTTTCCTTGTGCTTGGCATTGTTTGTCATGTGCATTTTGAAAACCATCTCAGGATATAGAGCATAATAGAAAAAGACTGGATAATGCATTTGCTCCTTGAAGAGGGGAAGTTCATGATGAATTGTTAGCAGAGCTCTTTAGTCCATGAGCTCTAAGACTTCTGGGAAGTCCTGTATTTTGGCTTTTTTTTTTTCACTCTTACATCCTTGAAAATGAAATATGTGGAACCACATAGAAGGCACAAAGATGACAGGGTTGGGGGAAAAAAAAGAAAGACTTGGTGGGACTAGCTGTAGCATGTGGATGATGGCCTGACAAAAATGAGCAGATTACTGAGGGTGAAATTACGTGTACTTAAAGTCTCAACTGGGAATTGGGAAAAGAGGGTTCTCACTACAGCATGAGACTGTTTTCTAAGATACAAAGCACATCCTGTGAAGATACAAAGCACATTCTAAGAATTACAATTTTTTTCCCTTATATAATTAACTGATTATTGCTTTTAATGGCAGTGAACTTCAAATTGTGTTAGCTTGAGCATAAACATAGGTCTGCTTGACATGGCAATTGAGTTAGATATGTGAGGTATTATTATTTTACTCTGACTCTTAGAAGGAGGCCTGAATTGCATTCAGTAGAGTTTTGAAAGTGTATTTCAGGCCCTTTTTAATCTGGAAGAATGCAAAGAAATAACTTGTATAATAAGATAAGAGTCTATATGGGACTGGAAGATAGAGTTTAATGTAGTACATGAGAGCCCTCTGTTGCTATTTAAATTCTTGCAAGGAGCTGCAGAGATGGATGCTCTGGTGTGTTTTCTGGTTTGGAAATATATCATGTTTTTGGAGGGCTTCTGGTAATAAGGATTGTGTGTTTGAATTATTTTGAAGTTCTGCGTAATAAGAATCTACGTAAGTGTTTTAAAATAACCGAGGATTAGGAGAAGAATCGAAATATTCAAGTCAAGAGAATGGTTTAGCACTATGAGTGAAGATACAGAACTTTGTTTCACTCATGGACTTGTTAAAATATGATCAAAGCAGTGATGTTCTTAATGCCCCTTCAACATGTGTACTGAAGTGATTCTTGTTTTTTTTTTTTTTAGGACTGTATGCTGGAATCAAGTTTTTCCTCATTGATTTTATCTTCAAACGATGCCCCAGACTAAGAGCTAAGTATGATACTCCTTACATCATCTGGACAAGTCTCCCAACAGATCCTCAGCTTAAAGAAAGATCTAATGCTACGGTATCAAGACGGGTAAGAGTAATAAATCTTTCTGTCACTCAGTTCACAACAACTGAAAATCAGATTCTTTTCTCTCTTTACCTTTTCCCCAGTGACTAGAGCACATTAAAGGGAATGTTGATTAAATCCCAACAGTCAATGTTAGTTATGTATTTTTATTGTTTTCAAGATCCACAGACTTTTAATATGGATTCCATTTCTTGTATGAAAGGAATCTATTCTTAAAGTGTGTGTATTTAAATATATATATTCTGCAGATCATATCAAGCTAAACACGCAAATACAGCACCATCCATAGTAATATCAATTTCTGTAACATATGTTCTGTGTGATTTTACTGTCAAAATTTAGTCTTTCTGTATTCCCCTTCTTTGTTCTCAGACATTCTTTTTCAGTGGAAATCCAGCTACTTGTGTAGATGGAAGAACAGTTAGGTAAAAAAAATGTATTCAAAAGGCTTGACTATAATATGTGGCTTAGTAATGGGATAAGTGTTAAAAGAGGTAATAAAGTAGTTTACAGATTTAGGCATTATGTCTTAGGGTTATTTCTGTTAGGTGACCTTTTAGCATAGTGGCGGTAAATGACTTTCCACCATGTTGGTACTCAAAACAGTGAATTTTTCTCTTGTTCAAATCTCATGGTTAAATCAAAGTGTCATTTTGTGCATCTTTGTAAATTGTTTAGGGAGCTGACATGATAACTGAAAAGCAAGTCATGCTTTTCCATATCCCTGAATTTGTCAATGTTTGTGAGTTTAAAAATACGAATAGTTGTAGTAAAACTTTGGTCTAATCCCATTTTAGCATTTCCTTAATGCCTGTAATCATGCCATCTAATTACATTCATGGAGTATCTGAGTGCTGTCATAAGCTCCCTGACTGAAATGTGCAGCATTTAGCAATAATTCAGTCTGGCTACACAACTCGGGAGCAAAAGGGATAAACACATGATCCCTTGATTGTTAAGCTGTTGAAACAAAGAAATATGGGGTTCAGGGGGTGAGGAGCAGGTGGTGGTAAAACAACTGCAGCATAATCTTAAGTATTTCAGAAGCAAGCAGAACAGAAAGAGTCTCTGACAGAAAATGAGTCTTTTGCTCCTGTTTTCCAAGGGAGGAGGAAGATGAATGAGCGCTTGGACAGAGCTGTCCATAGCCTATATTTCTCTTGCTTGTGTTTTCTGTTTCCATATGTCTTCGAAAACATTAACTTGGTTTCAGTAATTTTAGACAAACTGTCTTACCCCTTGAGAGATTTCAAGGACCTTGTAGTATAAAAATATAGAGTTTTGTACAAAAAGTTAAAAACCAAATAGGTTTTTCAGTTTTTCATAGAAAAGGCAGAGCCCAAAAGCATGTCGTGCCAGCATATGTGCTTTGGTTTCTTGTCATTAAACAGCATACAAGATACCATATACCTCGACGCAATGCAATATTCATTACCTATGCGGTGACTCTGACCTCCTGTCCTTAGAGAACAATACTGGCAGCAGTATCTGATGGGTAAAGGTTGTATGTCAAAAGCTGATGACAGATCAAGTAAACGGGAATATCTCCAGGTATTCCTATCTCAAAGTTGTTGGTGACATTTTTCAACAGTCAGGATGCTTCCAGCATTACAAATCCGAACACTTTCAGTTAGATTTAAGGCTTATCAAAATCAGATGCAATGTTTTTCTTTTAGTAATCAGCCATAGGTTGTTTCAGGCCTGGGTGGTCATGGATAATTAACTGCTTCTTTTAAGGGTGGAGGAAACATTTGCCTATGTTAGGGAGGACTAGAGCAAGGGCAGAACTTTCTCATATTTTCAGCCACTGAATGGGATATGGTACTGAAGTTTTAACACATTTTTTAATCTTTATATAATGATTGGGTAGGAAGCAGTTTAGCCCAGAGCAGAAATAAACCTCATTCCAGTGCAAAAATCATTAGCTCTCTTGCCCTAACCTTTTTTATGTTTTGGTCCACAGAGCTTCACCTGGTTAAATGCATATTGAGCCAAATAACTTGTCCAAGAAAGCCTTAAAAAGATTTACTTGATCTTTACTAGCACACAGACTATTGGAGAAGCTATTACTTTCCTTGGTTCCAGGGGCTCAGTCATTGCTGGGGCTCTGCAGAAGGGCAGAAACTGAAGCAATAGTACAGTAATGACCCACCATTTGCTTTCCATGTCAACTTTTTTTGTTCTTTTCCATTAAGGTATCATTGTATCATGGTTACCCTAAAAACTGGATGGTAAATACCTCTGCTGTGCCTGTTTTGTCAGCCTGGTTTCTAGTCAGCAATTGCAGTGAGCATTTTTTCATCAGCTTTGCATTTCTTTTGTTAGCACAAAGTCCTGCAAAGCGTGGAGTGCTGCCAGCTTACGTGCAAAACAAAAAAGCAGTGGAGACTGGTTGGCCTCCGATGGCATCAGGCCTTTACAGAAGAAGGGCTTAGTCCCGAGCTTGCATGTTGTCAGTTTGCCAGTTGTTTAACTGCATGTGTATGTTAGGACTAAGAATGGAGCTGTTAATGCTTCAATGACAAAAGCCACCCTTTGGAATCATGTGGTGCCCTACCAAGAGGAAAAAGCAAATGCAGGCAAGCTTCTCAAAAGAAACTGCCTGCCGTCCTTCCAGAAGCAAGGCTTGTTTGCTAGAGCAGTTTCCAGTGGTTCAGGAGCTCTGTTGAAAAGTAGACTTTACTCAAGTGCTTTGATTTGAGAACTCCATGCTACCTTCCCCCCAAGACACTGACAACCATTCTGATTTTATTTCACATGTCAACACTCTCAAGGTTCGGTGCAACTTCAAAGCAAAGGATAAATCAATGGCTCTAACACAACCTGAATAAATTGAACTGGTGTGCTCTAACCGCTGATAACTCTTCTTTTTTTAATTGCATTCACTGTGTGTAGTCTCTTGGTTTCTGAGCAAGATCTTGCAGTTCATGTTTTATTCTATGTATTTATGCTGTTAAATAGACTTCACTTTTTTTCTTTTTTCACTGTCACATTTGTGTTGTTTGTTTCTTTTCCTGCTAGCTGTCAGGGCATGAAAAGGTATGGATCGTAGTGTGGAAAACTTCCTATCAATTTCAGCCTTTGTATTCATAATGAACTTACACAGTTCTGTGTGGCTTTTCCTTTGTTTGTTCTTTTTTTCTTTTTGAACTTACTTTGTGCAAAAATATTTTGTGCTTGTTCTGTCTCCTGAAGACAAACCAAGTACTGATAATATATTAACTGTTAGTAGTCCCACTAGTATAATAATTGGATCTGTATGCAGTGACCTAGTTGTATCTAATCAGATATTCCCTTTCCTGTTGAACAATGGTAGTTTAAGGTAGGTGCATTTAGCATCATTTGCTTTCACCCTGCAAAGGCATCCATTGAAGGGCAGCACTTTAAAAGGCTATTTTCAGATAGCGCATTTGAGTTTTGTGCTACAGCAGTAGTACAGTCCAAAATTTGATTCATTGAAGTAGTTAGTGAAAATTGTTGCATTACAACATCAATTGCTCTGTGTATTTTAGGAAGGTGAGCCAAATTATTTTTAAGAGCACAGCTTAAATGTTGCTGTTTAAAGTTTGGAATCACGTTTGTTTTTCTGCAGCTTCAAACAGCAGCTTCCAGAAGTTACGTGGGCTCAAGTGCCCCAACCGGAATAAGCAAAGATGAAGACACGAGTCGTTTCCATACCACCAAGAGAGGGAATTTCCATGAAGTTTTTAACCTGTCAGAAAATGAGCGTCCTTTGGCAGGTATTACACAACAGGAAGGCTGCATTAGTAGAGAATTTTCTAACAAGCCAAGTTGAATTCCCTTGCTGTGCACTGTACAGGTGTAAGCTTTAGATGAAAAAGACTTGCTCTAGATTAGGATGAATGAGATGGTCTCTTTAATTTCCACATCCCTGCAGTTCTTTGGAAGAATGCACAGCCTGGCATGCCTTTTGTGGTAATGCAAATGGCATAGTCAAAGGGAATAATTGCATGGGTGGTTTTTGGTTTGGGTTTTTTAAAACCAGTGTTATGATGTCTAAAAACATCTTATTTAGGCTTTTTTTTTATAAACGCTTCTAGTTTTAGGTATCTAATATTTGTCAGTGGCTTCTGATGTTTTATAAGGAAATGTTGGGGATAATGCATGTCTTTTTTTTTTTTTTAAGTAATATTTCTTGTTATGGATTTTTCAGTGTGTGAAAATGGCTGGCGCTGTTGCTTGATTAACAGAGATAGGAAGATGCCTACAGATTACATCCGGAATGGAGTTCTTTATGTCACAGAAAAGTGAGTCATTGCACTCGGCACATTTGTTAAGAGGAAAATGCATCAGACATTAAAAAAAAAGTGAATCCAAAAGTAATCCTTTAACAATGTTTTGAAACAAAAATGCCTTTTCATGGTGTTTCATGACCTCAAGAAAGCACCATAGGAGAGGGAGAACTGAATCTGGGGTGTGGTAATGCTTAACAGATGTGATTTTGCCTTGCAAAGCCTTGCATAGGAATGGAGAGTAGCTCTAAATAGTCAGTTGTTAGTAGCTGCAGTTCTTGATGTGGGTAACATGCTTAACTATATGTATATGCACACTAGAAAAGAAACCTGAAAGCTAAGCGTACTTTGATAAATTGTGATCAACTTAATTTGGCAAATACTCTTAGTTTCTGTCTTTGAAACAAATTGAATGTCTAGATTCCTTGAAACAATGTGCAGCAAAAAGCAAATAGAAATTTAAGCCTTGGTTTCAAAACTAGTTCACTACTCTTTGGGTCTTGCAGTGAAATTCCTTTGGAGTGTTATGAATGGAAGTAAGGCTCATCTGTATGCAATCTCACTGTCTGATGGAGAGCACTCTCCAGCATTAGAAATCTGAGCTTTTATCTGCATCACAATAGCATGAAACTTAACACAGTGTTTTTCATTAATTTTCTTTTGGGATGGTAAAAGACTTATAAGCCTTTTGAGATTTGGTATTTCTATGGCTTAAGAATATATGCACTTCCTGTGTCTTTAAAACACTTGCCAGGTTTAACCATTTAGGGCAGTAATATAAATACAAGATTTTTTTTGTACTCTGTGCCTGCCATATGTTGTGGGCTTTCAGACAACTTATGAGAGTTTACAAATGTTTGCTTAATTAATTAATTAATTCGAATTAATTAATTAGAAGCCAGGACTGAATTGCATATTGTGTGCCTCTTTCTCTTTTTTGGAGCCGATTTTAACCTGTGATATTTCAAACTTCAGAAGTGATGGCAGGGATATTTGGGCTTTGTTTTAGAATACTGTATCAAAATGAACATTTTCTTTCCTTGTCTTCAGTTACTTGTGCTTTGAAAGCTCCAAATCTGGCTCATCTAAGAGAAATAAAGTTATAAAGCTAACGGATATAACAGATATTCAGAAGGTATGTCTGTTTTGTATTTGTCTGTTTTATCGGTAGCAGGAATTATGTAATGCTAACTTCAGTTAGGGTGTTGATATTGATAGATGCACCATCTTAACAGTAGGTGCCTCAGAAGGAAGAGCGATTGTTGTCAGTGGGGAAAGTTAAATCATTAGAATAGCCATACTGGATTGGGCTGGAATTTTGTATAGTTGGGTTCCCAACACTAGCAGAGGCAAGAAGTGAATAGTCGGAATTAGGGTAAGTACAGTATTGTTCTTCATCTGGTTGAGGTTTATCAGCCTGCAGGCACCAATGGCTTTATTGGTGCCTTGCATCAATATGTATGGCGTTTAATGTCACTTTTTGTTACCTTCTCTGAACTTGGCCTACTCTTAAACGCAGACACCCCTACTACTACATCCTGTGGCCATGACTGCCACAGATGAAATCATGCTGGGCAAAGAAACACCTCAGCCCAGTGTCCACTGCTAAATTACCTCTAAATTTTCATAGAATCATAGAATGATTTGGGTTGGAAGGGACCTTAAAGATCATCTAGCCTAACCTCCCTGCCATGGTACATGGGATGCCTTCCGCTAAACCAGGATGCTCAAGGCTCCATCCAACCTGGGCTTGTGTTTCTTGCCCCCAAACTGAAACCAGGCACAATACATTTTTATGCCTGGCTGTGTGATCCCTGTCTCATCTTCATTAAGAAACCCACACAGATGAAAAAGCACCTTCATGGCAGTAAACAACTACTAAACAATGTGCCAGCATTACTTCAAGTATGATGCTTACCATCCACCAGTATCAGTTATTAATTCCATGGACAAGTGGTGCCTGGCATCTTGGCTTGGCTAGCTCAGAAGTGCAAAGGGTGCTGGGGTGCTCGGTTTATGGCCAGGACTGGTTCTAGCAGGCTGGTGCTGCCACAGCACATGGGAGAAGGAAGAGGAGAGGCAGGTGCTTACTGTACCCAGTGACTGTGGGGTCGGAGGGCAGCATCTGTTCTCTACTTGTTTTTAATAGAGGTCTGTTGGTTGTGGCTGGGAGGATATACCGGTGACGAGTTGTGTAACCTCCTCAGCACCTAATGCAGTTGTTCAGGATGTAAGATATCGTTCACCTATTTTGTTTTCATTTTCAGTATAAAGTGCTCTCTGTTCTCCCGGGATCAGGGATGGGTATTGCTGTATCAACACCGTCTACACAAAAAGTAAGTAGCTGGCTGTACCTTTATTGCTGTGTTTGACTTCATGGTCCTTTGCTCATAAACTCTGTGCAGATACATTTTATGCCGTGGTTGGTTTAGGAAGAAGATGGAGAAATGAAAAATATTAGAAACTCTGCCGTATATCCCAGGGTCTAGTAGAGAAAAGGATTCTTATGTCCTTATTAATGCACTTTGAGTACAGTTCATCCTGTTCCTACACCTAGAGGAAGAGTTTTGTTTTCTGGACTGACATATTCTTTTTTTTTCCCCGTCATTTAGCCTTTGGTGTTTGGTGCCATGGTACACAGAGATGAAGCTTTTGAGACAATTTTCAACCAATATGTGAAAATAACCTCTGCATCATCAAGCAGCGAGAGCTAGTATCTTATCTTGGAAGATCTAAAGGAAACTTTCTTATTTTACAACTTGGTAGTGAAAAAAATGAACATCCTCATCTATTTTGCAATAATTTTTCTTGTCTGGTCGTTTATATTCTATCTGTTACATAAATCAAGTGTATTTTATATATGCCTTCATGTTTGTTTTTAAGGTTTTTGTAAAAAAAAGAACAAAAAACAAAATGAAACAAAACAGTGGAAGTGCTATCATCACTATTAGCCTTGCACATTAAGCACTTTTAATGTTTATTTAGTGACATTAAATCTGGGAAGATACATGGAGAAATGACTAGATAACAAAATGAAGCAGATTGATCCCTTTAACTCCACTCATATCCCTAGGGATATATTTGTCCCTTTATCCTAGTTATTTTTAACCTGAGATGTGAGAATGATGACTGCAGCAGCCTGAAGTCTTTCTTCAGATCAAGAGTTTTCAGTTGAGTATTTACTAAAACTGAGAGCAACACCAAGGAAGTATTAGCTTCTTAGTATTTCTGTGTCTATAACTGTGTTTAAAATAACCCCTTCTTGCTAATTCTCACATCACAGATACTTTACTGATTTGGTTAGGTTCAGTTTTTCTTACACACAGATGTTTGAATCGCGTGTAAAGTGAATTGGAGAAGAAAGTTTGTAACTATATCGTCCTTTCCTAGTTAACCAAAGTAAGGGGAAGGAAAGCAGGCGGATACTTTTTATAAAAGAGGGCACCAAAATGTTGTTCCTAAAATGTTAGGCATCGTATATTTGTATTTCTGTAGATACTTGTCATAGAAGGGCTTAACTATTGTACATGTTGTACGTACAAGGTGTTTGTATGTTAATGCATTGAAGACTTGCAGGCTTTTTGTGATGGGGGAGGTAGGAATAATTAAGAGACATGACTTTTAATTTAGCTTTTCTCTGGAGTTAGCTTGTAATAAAACCCCCACTATAATATAGCAGCTGAAAGCATTCCTTTTCAAAGCTTAATTTTAGGGGCATTGCTATGTTGCTATCTTTCCCCTTGCAGAATTAGATTTCAGTAACAAAGCCAACTGCAAGGTAAAATGGGAAGGCTGTGCTCCTCCAAACTCTCTCAGGCCTGTCTAGCAGCAAAGCACATATTGACCTTTGTCTTTAATATTAGAAAGCTTTTATACTCTATATAATAGCACCCATCTGAGAGGTTTAGAATTTTATTAGCATTTTCATGACAGCACAATAGGAGTTATGCCAAGCCTTCCTATATGTCTTTTCCTTTGCTGTGTTGTTTGAGTTGTGTGGGTGCCTTCAGACATTATATGAATGTCCCCAGAAAAGAAATGGAGATGCAAATTCTTATGTGAAAATGGGACTTTATTTCATGGAATTTTTTTTTCTCTCCTTTTTTCCTTTTATTTTTTTTTCCCCTACAAATGGGGATTTTCTTTCTTTATAGGGAAAGGGGTCAAATGAAGGAGGGAGAGGGAAGACAAACACCAAAGGGTGTTCAACTCTTAGCACAGTTTCTAATTAAAGTATTTCAACAAATGCAGCAGCAATGAAGGTGGCAGTCAAACTGCACAAACCTTCTTTCAGTCTGGCCATGGAGAAGTATGATATGAAGAACTTAATATGAACTTGATGTGAATAAATATTGTTGAATATTGTGATTTGGTTGGCTAAAGTGAAACACTGGTGGGTAAAACTGCCCTGGGTGGAAACGTGGACAAGAATGGGGGAGAATCCTCCATAATGTCTATTTTTGATTCTCCCTTTAGAGTAGCACTTGAGCATGTCTTTACGTGTCCTGAAAAAGGGGTGCATTTCTAACACCTCCTTAGGTATGGTGTAACTTAGGGCTTGAAAACAAAATACTAGTGAAGCTGGTGGGGAATCCGTTTTGCCACCATATAATATGGATGTAGCTTGACAGTTTATGATTTATTCACTTTACACATTCAGGTTTTATGTTTAAGTAAAATTTCATGATCTTAATTTTTTTTCTCATCAAACCTACTTTAAAATCAGTTAATCTCTTTTTGTAATTGCTGTGTATTACCATTTGGCTTTCCTTTCTAGATGCTTCCTTGAATAGTAAGTGTGGCTAACAAGTAGACATTAAAGTCGCTTAATGTTATATAAATCTTAATCAGATTCATTCATTTTGTCTTAAGAAAAAATCCCTTGGGTGTGTTCAAGGTTGTGCTTTTTTTTGAAGAAACAGAAAACTATATTTTTTACAGAGAGCATGCTCTTTTTCTTATTTTTGTATCATTTTTCAAGTGTAATTTCTACCTTCACTCTGATCATAACAGTAGCTTCAGTAGGAAATCAGTTGACTTGCACTTACTGCCTCCTCCTCCTCGCAACCCTTCGCTCGTTGACCCTAGTATGTAGGGTTGTCCTAGATTTTGGTTCCTGGAGGAGCTATAGGTCCTGTGTGGATGGTGCCAGGACAATTAACCATACCCAGGCTTCAGAGGGGGAGGAAAAAAGTAATGATGCTTTTCCCAGACTGAAATGCCTCGTGTACAATATGCTCTTAAATGTTTTTTTTTCTAGGCAAAGAGATTAGAAACTTCTGATGAAATCTGATGTGTTGATGTTTGAAATTAATCCGCACGTCAGCAGTGCAAACTTAAAAGTTGACGATTCTCAAAGCAGTAAACGTAGTGCAAACTGCAATGCAACGTTGTTTTATTCTAATCTATAGAATACAGACTGGATTTTTTGTTTTTTAATGAAGTTGTAATATAACTGACTAACATCAATGTACATATTTTGCAATGTTCACTTTACACTGGGCTGTCCAGCTTACTGCTCCATAACCGCTCCTGTGGCGTACATGATTCAGAGACACTAGAAGGTAACCTCGGTGTGTTTACTCATGCTTTTCTTCCTGCTAAGCCCTCCCAGGTTTGGAGGGCAGGCAGGAGTGAACAGTGAGTAAATACATACTTGACTTGTATAATTACACTGAAGCTGTCACCTCAAATTCCAATCTTCCTGCACAGTTTTGCAGTATAGCCAGCCTAGTGTACTTCAGTAACAGGCTGGGTCGTACCACTTAATGTAAAGTGCTTCTAATAGCAGAAGGTGGTGTTCTTGTCACTGTCGGTTTGCTGTTTATATTTGCAGTTCTGTTGATGTCTGTGGTTCATTGCTGGATCATTCACGCCTAATTGGATTTAACTTCTTTACAAGTGCATTGGTTAGTTTGAGTCCCTTTTAAAGAGGAGAGATGAGAAAAGGGAGATGAAAACTGACTGCTTTAATTCTTTACCGGTGACCACTTAAATGTGAAAGTCACAAACAGCTGAAATATGAAATCATGCCTTTCTGTGCGCTGTAGCTTTTGTGAGGCAAGATTGAATGAAACAAGCTATTTATTTAGTAGCAACATCACACAGAATGCCAGCAGAAAACCCTACCCCTGTTCCTGCAGAAAAAGAGAAAAGAGATTTTACCCAATCATGAGGAGATGAAAGGATGTACTTTTTTTTCAGCTACTTACACTTGTATTGAAACCACTGGTAGTTTTTATTGAATTCTGTACATTTTGGCAGATGTTTAATTTCTACTAATCACTGAAATAGAATGGATGTTAAAATTTTTATGTCTGAAGTTCTAGTCTATATTTTGAAGTTGTAAATAATTCATTATCAGTGTAACTTTTGTTTGACAAAAGACTTATACTGTATGAAGAATTGAAATAATGAAATTATTTGCCCTGTACATTTTTTAAGAAAATCTTGTTTGTTTAAAAAGTCTTGTATAAATTATAATTTTTATTTAAATAAACCTAAAAATGCTTTGTGCTAATGCTTTTTACAAACTTATGTAATTTTTCCATCAAAACTACACCTGATCGCTTGGAATGAGGTGAGTTAGTGGGGTTTGGTAGATTGATAAACCACCACAAGTACACCACTGGGGGGAAGGCCGGTGGGTTTTATTTCTTGCTACTTTTGAAGCCCAGAGAGCATGCTTTTATTCTAAATAATCCAGTTAATGTACTGGAGAATGGATGTGTATATTTGGTTGGATCTTTGTCTGTAAGTGCATCTGCCTGTAATCACATGGTTAATTTAAGGGATGAAAAAGCAACCAGTAATTTCTAAGATGCATGCCACTGCAAGAGGGTACGGGTGAAATGAGTCTGTAGGAGTACAGGTTCATACCTGCCAGAGCTCCTCCATAAAACAAATAGCTGCAGACTGTTACAGGTGAGCACCAGAAGCCCTTTTCCATGCCAGGGGTTTGCAGTTGGCATGTTCAGCAGCATCGTTCCAGATCCAGATGCGGCTGTTCTCCTGCAGCATCTGCAGTCACTTCAGCTCGTTGGTCAAACCAACATGCACTGAATTGCTGAGCCTTTGGCTATGCTGCTGTGTAACCTGTAACCTTGCTGGGGATAAATGGCAGGGCTGCTTTCTCCATGGTGTATGCCAGGGAGAGTCGCCGCCCAGCACTGGCTTTCACTTGGGGATGTGAACCTTTGTCTGCAGTTAGAAATGTGATAGGAGGAGTGAGCTGCTGGTCATCTAATACAGACCTGTTTGTTTGCCTGTACAATACTTCTTTCTGTGTTTTGCTCAGCTGAAATAGATCAGTTAGGGACAGATCTTGCAGTTGTGAACGTGTGCTGTGCCATTTATTTTGGTATTTAGTTTTCTCATGATGGCAGCAATGCATCTGGTGCTTTAATGGTGCTTTTAAGCTGGTATTATGTGTGTTCTGACAAATCTTGACTGCTTTTGAGAATGCTTTTTTTCCGTCTTGTGTTATAATGCATTTTTCATTAAGTATTTGTAGAAGATGAGTTACATCTGCAGCAGTACTCGCAGAAATGGATTCAGCCCCACCAGCCTGAACGGAAGGTGATAGTGGAAGGTGAGTGTGGAGCCTAAAAGTCTCATTTGGCAATAGACTGCTTGGCCCTTGGGAGGAAGGGACAGGCTTCCTGAGAATGGCCCTTGCTTTCTCTAGCTGGCTTTAGCAATAGAATTGAATTGAATGAGCTCTTTACCTGCTCTCCATGCAACTCCAGCACCTATGCAAGGAAAGGAGACATGCTGGCTGTGGTCTGCAGCGTCACCAGCACATGCTGGCTTAATGCAGAAGAGAGATAAAAGCACAGTCTAGTGCAGTACCTGGATTAACAGTAAAGGATAGCTGCAACATTCAGCTTGGAGAAGCTAAGGGGTTATTTGCTGTTACTTTTAACTAATCTTTAAGTTAAATCTGATTTCCTCTTCTGGATCCCTGGATTCACTAAATTCCTGTTCAGCCAGTTTTCCACAAAGCTAAATATTTTACCCACAAGTTACTGGCTCATCTCAGACCTTGAAATATTTTTATCCTGCATCATGAATTAAAAAATACTGAAGATGTGAGGGCTTAATTTTCTGTCATAGAGAAGTTGGGCATTGCAAAGGGATCAGTCCCTTTCAGCAATAGTGACCTCACTGGGCTGTGGATGCTCTAGAAGTTAAGTGGGCTTAATGCAGTGGCTCAAAAATGTACTTCTGAACATGTCTTCAACATGTTATTTAGCCTGAACTGTTGCTGTATTCAGCCAGGTTGAATTTGGTTTGGAGACTGAGAAAAAACATAAGGGGAAGATAAATACCTGTTTCTGTGTTTAAATAGCTGCCTCTTCTCTGCATCTTGTGAGCTTCACAAGCTATTTGATATGTGGATTAAGGAAAATCTCTGCTTTTGCATTCTCTACTGAAGCTCTGTCGTTGTCAGTTTCCATGGGAAATAGTTGTATGTGGATAATAATTTCCGTGTCTTTTTCACTATGCTTTTCTATGAAATGCCAAATTTGTTTATTCTATAGCTTCTGGCTTATGTTTCACTTTCCCCTAATTCTCTATATATGTTTTCCTTTTTTTTTTCCTCGCTTCTCCTTATGTACATATGCAGACTTTTCCTCCAAAACCTCTTTGCCCATTTGGCCTACTGCATCCCTCTATCCCCTGCTGTGTATTTCACTTCTGGATGGTCTTGTGTGAATGGATAAAATCCTACTAGCACAGTCATGCCTAGACCAGGAATTTCTCTTCATCCTCACTTCATTTAGTAATCTGTAGCTGACTTCAACCTCACAGTCTAGCTGAAAGTTCAAGCTGAATTATGTCAAAGAGAAGTTCTTCTTTTTTTCTTTCCTAAATTGCCCAAATTTCAGGTATGCTGTCTCTGTGACTACTCACGTTTTGAATTGAGAGCTTTTCCTCTGTTTCCTCTTACCTCGGTTTTTCTGCTTCAGCGGCCCAGTTTTCTTCCTGTGTCAAGAGAGTAACCTCGTACTTTCAGTCCTGATTATTTAGAAATACTGACTGACCATGTCCTGATGAACATGTCACAGGTTCACTGAAGCTGCCTCCACATGTTACATCTTTCATTCTGTGTAAATTGGAGCTAAATTACTCTCTCTGCTGGTTTGGATTACCCAGTGGCTTGTATTTCCCCATGCTGATGTGGGATTCTTTGCTTCTGATAATCTGCATGACTGAGGGAGAAGATGGTTCTTGAAACTGCTGAGCGAGCTCTTCAGAGCAGAAAATCTCTTCTTGACAAAGCCAATATTACTGGTGCAAGCTTATGTCAAGCAAAATACATGTCTGTAGGAGAACAAATGTAGAAGTAAGTGCCTGCTGCAAAATGGTGTTTGGAAAAGACTGAACCTAAGCTAGTATTTACTTGGGAATCTTTGTGCTAGTCTCTTGAGCACACAGTGTGAGGGTTTAACCTCTCACAGCTAAGTCAGTAAGAACTTCTGAAAATCCTCTCCTTCATTTCTTTAGGTCAGATAACTATTTGGGAAGGACTCTCCTAGTGAAAAGTCTGTGAACCAGCTTTGAACAATCATCTCCTCCAATGGGAAATGCCACTAGCCACTCACTAATGTTAACCACCCACACAGCAAGAATAAGAGTCAAATGAGCTGTTTATAAACCCAACAATCCTTAAAAACACCTTGAAAGGCTATAAATGTGCAGAACTGGGCTCTGCATGAGAAGCATTTGGGGCTAAAAGAAGGTCAGTGAAAAGGATTAAATCTTCTAGATGCTATTTGTGGAAAAACTGGGGGTGGGTCCAGGAGAGTGAACTAGCAGCAACCTCCACTGGACATTTTGTTATGAAGCATGTATGCATATATATGTATACGCACATATATAATGGTATCATCTGCCTTTATTCTCAGGGGTTGGGGTTTGTTATATTAATGCAAGGCTTTCTTGTGTTCAGATGGGTTTTTCTTGCAGTACCCTGTGTTTTGGATGCTTGCAGGAAATGTATGAATGGAGTTGGTTAGTGGAAAGGCTTTAGAAAAGCTTCCAAAGCTGCACAGGTTCTCATTATTGCTTGAAGTGCTCACCCGGCAGGGAGATGCCTTAGAAAGCCATCTCTCATAGATGCAGCTTCATGTTGTTTCTCATGGTGTGTTAACCCTATGACTTGCCAAAATAAGCTCATGGAGTGGTGGTGGGTGTGTTTGCACTTGCCTCCTTCTGCTGGGAGTGGCTCTAGGCACTTTCCGAGGAAAGCAGAGCACAGTGGAGGGGAGTTAAGTCCTGCCCTTGTTCTAGGTGATGCAGGACTGAAATGGTGTCAGCTGGAAGGGAGGACAGATGGGATGCGGGGGATAGGCAGTTTTGAATCCAAAACTGGCCTTGTGATGGCTGTGGGTGCTCCCCACACCATCTGTAGCTGAGCAGAGCTCAGAAGGACTTTTGGAAAAGGAGGGGAGATGCTGTCTTCAAAGCTGTGTAAATATGTTGAGTCTGCTTCTAAATATACCCAAAAAATGTATGAAGAATGTTTATGTGAAAAATGTGGATTTACTGGCTTGCCCTAATACAGCTATTTACAAATACAGCCTTCATGTGAGGTCGCTGCGTGGCAAACACCAGTTGTATTTGTTGACTTTTGGGGAAAATAAACACACCAAAAAATCATATATGGCCTCAGCAAACAATCTGGGCTTACTGCTCTATTGACTGATGCTTGAGATTTATTCCTGCTATTCAAGTAGTTTTACTCTTTTATATTCCTGACAACGCAGACTGCTTAGTGAAGACTTAGTGTGCACCATACAGCTTTCTCCTACCTTGTACGTGACAGGAGCTTCCTCCTGCGGGTGTGCCAGGCTCCAGGTCCAACTGGGTGTAAATTCCTTGAAAAGCCCCAACTCTGGCCTCCGCACAAGCAAGCATTTCCATCTGACTGTGGTTTCATGCCAAACAGCTCCCTGCCTCCTGCCGCCTCCCTTATGCCAGCATTGGGGCTCACCAGACCTTCCTAAAGTGGCAGGAACCCAGCAGAGGACATGACAGGAATGGGAAGAGCAGTGTACATCTCCCTTTCCAGGGTGGCTTAGCTGCCCTTGGCTCTGTAGCCCCAGGTGTGGTTGTGGGGACAGTAACAGAGGTGACATACACCACTGCCTCCGCGTTCCACCTTTTCAGTTTTGCAATGCCCATCAGGTTTCAGAGGTAAATTTTGAATATAAATTGGATAAACGTTAAAGGCTGGTCCTGAGTTTACAATATTAAATAATAATGCAAAGAAACTGAGCTAAAAGCAGTGTCTGTGTGTGCAAGTTAACTCCACGAAACCTGGTTGTGCAAATAGTTGAAGAGCTGGTGTGCTGCTGCAGGTAATCTCAGAACCTGCTGCCTTCCAGCACTGACTTCTCCCCTGCTCCTTCTCTAAAAAGAGCTGTCAAAAAGAAGGTGAGGAAGATGTTCGACTGTTTTTGGGGGACACCACCCTCAGAGCAGGGATGGGAGGGGAGCCAGGAAGCATGGCCAGGAGAGGCTGAAGGATTTCCATTGGAGCAGGTTGTCTCAGGAGCTGCGCTGAGTGAGCTCATCCCTATTGGAAGCTGAGAGGGAATAGGGGGTGGCTGTCTCAGAGCCCCCATGCAGAAGAAGCAGAAGACTTGTTATCTGTGGGGTAATGTGTTCTCATCCTAAAAATCATGGGTAAGGATCTTGGGTGTTATTAAATAAAAATGGTTTGTTTTTTAACCCATGTAACTCTTTGGTTTTACCTTCTTTCTGCATGTGTGCCCATGGGCATCTAGCTGTGTGCATGGACAAATGGGCCAGAAACTCATCTTTCAGCACACAGCAGATGGGTTTGCATGTTGGAGCTTATTTTTCTAAGCCTTTGGTTCCTTTTGGTCGAATCTGGAAAATCGGGCTGGAATGAGTTTCTGCCAGAAGGAAGCTGTGGTGTCTCCTTCGGTGAACCAAACTGACAGAAATGGTTTTATCTTGTTTCTTTCAGCTTCCCCAAGGAAGCGCACTGCTCTCCTTGTTTTTCCCCTCTGCCCAATGCTCATCGTGGAATCATAGAACTGCTTGGGTTGGAAAGGACCTTAAGATCATCTAGTTCCAACCCCCCTGCCATGGGAAGGGACACCTCACACTAAACCATGCCACCCAAGGATATGTCCAATCCAGCCTTGAACACCGCCAGTGATGGAGCATTCACAACTTCCCTGGGCAGCCCATTCCAGTGCCTCACCACCCTTACAGTAAAGAATTTCTTCCTTATATCCAATCTAAACTTCCCCTGTTTAAGTTTGAACCCGTTACACCATGTTCTATCACTACAATTCCTGATGAAGAGTCCTACTCATCATTGCTTTAGGGCGCAGCTTGGGCAGACCTACAATTGACCCAGCTTCAGAGGATCCTACATGGGTTAGTATAAAATGGAGGTAGATAGAGGGTTGGGCTTGGAGCCTTTGTGCAGATGAAGCTGCTGGTGGTGCTGGTGCCCAGAACCTTTGCAAATATCTCATCCTTGACTTGTATGCTGTGTGCAGATACATTGTTGGTTGTACCAACAGCAGCAGCTGCCAGGATAAAGCTCAGACTTCCCAGATCCCTGTTGGCACATGCTGCGTGAGAACCTCTCTCAGGCATGCCAAGTTTCTAACGCTTGATCCTTTTAAAACCTAGATAGGAGTAACTCATGTTCCTAGGTGGGGTGTGTCCTGCTCCTGTTGTGCTCTCGTGCCCTTAGTGTGAGAAGACAGCACTGTCTCTCTGTTAAACACACACAGATCCATATCCTTGCACTGGTGACAGTGATTCCAATGCTTGGTGCATTCACCTGCCCTTACAGTTTTGCTCCCTTGCTTTTTGAGATCATCAGCTGTCTGGGAAAACTGGCAGAAACACCCAGGCTCTGCACCTCTGGCAACTGGCGCTCTGGACCAGCGCCATCCCCAAGGCACTGGTTGTGGGGCAGAGGCAGGAAGGAGTCCTGCCCTTCTCTCCTGCAGCTACAGCCAGACAGGTTTAAGCCAAACCTGCACTGTTCTCTTAGTGCTTGTTTAGGCCATTCCCCTCGTTTCCACCCTGTTGTTCCACATTTTATCCTGTCCACTGTGGTTTTCATCAGCCAGCTCTGCATGGGAAGGACTGTGCTGCTCACACTGTGCCTTGTGCCAAAGTAACGATGAGGAGAAAGGGGCACTGTTACAGTCTTGCCTGTCCTGTCTTGTTTATCCTCTATTATTAGGGGAACTGCTTCTGTCTGGTTTCATACTGTGTTGTGTAGTTCCTGAAGTGCAGGAACTACCCTGACTCTCCTTTTTGGAGGCTAAGTCTGCAGACCAGGAGCACTGCCAGCAGAACCACGGGGCACTGTGCTGCGCCAGGCCAGCCAGGGCTCAGAGACCCACGTTCCCCATTTCCTTTTGCTACTGATGTGGCTGATGTGACCTAAAACCCTTTCTCTCTGTTAATTTGTTGCTGAAATACAGCTGATGTTTTTTAAACCAGTTGAAAGGGAAGCACTGTCAGGGGATGAAGTGGAAGTGCATTTACCGCAGGTGGGTTTTGATGCTCTCTTTAGGAAGAGCTACACTGTAGTCCATCTAGTTTTATACGTTTTTAATGAGCAGCTGGCACCTTCCTCACCAGTGCTTGGCTATCGGCTGCTGCGGTGGGTCAGGAGCCTCTTGAGCTGTGAGGGTGACGTGCTCTTGTGCAAAGGGTGAATAAGAGCTGCTCGTCTCCATGAGGTACCGGGGTTGCTGTGCTGGAGCTGGAAGTCTCCATCACCCCGAGCATTGCTCAGCTGGACACCTCTGAGTGGCTTTTTTAATCAGTGTACTTTCTGTGAGCTCTTGCCTGATGGGTCCTGCTGCATTCAGCTCATGGTTAAAGATGCTCCACATCCTCCCCAAGCCCTGGGCATGGCTGGGAACAACCTGAAGCTGAGTCCATCTGCTGGTGTTTAATAATGAAGCAAAGGAGCTTGGAAGAAGTGCACAGCGTTAGATTTGCTCATTGACAGTTTCTACACGCTCATCAGCACTGAGGTGAAAATAGCATCTGGCTGTAGATCAGCGTGCAGGTCTTGGAAAAGGTCTCCGTACCTGGTGATTACAGTGTCACTGGGATGCAAGTTCTTGGTGTGCACCCAAGCCCTTATAAGAAGAAAACGATGTGTGCTCCAAGAAGAGAAGCAGTGCAGTTAATCCAAGTGCTCTGTAATACTGAAATGTTTTTGTACCAAGGTGGAGGCTAAAGGCTGAAGCAATAGAATTTCTCACACCTCCTATGCAGAAGCCTGGCAGCTGTAGGCGGAGTGGGAGGGGATGGAGAGGGCTCATCTCCAGCAGGATGTGTGCAGCTTCTTCAGGCTCCAGCAAGGCAAACAGACTGGCAATGGCTGGGAAGAGGTTCTTGCCTTGGAGGGTGCAAAGTCTATTGTGTTTAATCAGTAACAAGTAGCCCAGTGCTGGCCAGCATGGCTGGGGCTAGTTGTCTACTGCTCCTCCAGCCCATCCTCTGCCTGCAGCTCACTCCTTGGCTCCAAACCCCATAGGGTCACCGGCCTTGTGCCTTGTCTGTGAGGACGCAGTCCCTGTGCTGTGTGATACCACAAGCTGAGGTGCAGCCCCTCCAGAGCAGAGAACACTCATCACGGACTTTTTATGTAGTTGGAAGGGACTGCACTGCAAAATCCTGTCCTCTAAGGCTGCTAAATGAGGCTGCATGCAGGGAGGCGCCTTGCCTGTGTCTGCTGTCTATTTTGCCTATTTGGTACCTAAATGGAACAGCTGCTGTCCTCTTGGGAATCCCAGAGCTCCGCTGTGGTCAGTGGCTTGGCAAGGTCGTGTGAGTAGGGGCAGGACCTGGCAGGTGCGAAACTGGCTTCTGGCTTCTCCCTGCTTCTCAGCCTGGGACGCAGAGCCGCCGGCCCTGCTGCCCTGTGCTGGGGAAGGGCTCATGGCAGAGGAGCCCCCCAGCGCTCTGACCTCAGCTGCAGCTGCCTCGGCTGTCACGGGGGGGGAGTTCCTGTACAGAGAGTCTGTTGGGCACATGTGCAGATAAGAGTCTATATGAAATAATGAAAAAAGAGGTTTCGAAACAGTTTCGTTATATCCCTTTGACACAATTTGCTGCTTCCTGAGGCCTGTCAAGTCTCCCACAGACAGGGAAGGAAGGAAAGAGGCAGCTAAAGCTGTTTCGATGCAATTACTTTCTGTAGACAGATCTAAACTTTTGAAGGCTGGCAGTAGCACACACTTTTTGTTTTAATTTTTATATCTCATCTCTGATATCACTCACTCTCATCACTGGAAGACATTATACTTAGATCCTTCCTGATGTACCCATTACTACTTGCTTCTCTGTTTATGTCCTTTAAGCTTTGCATTGATAAATAAGAAGTGTAGGTTTGGGGATATTTGATGCTTTCATGAGAATGTTCTTACTTCCTCCCTGTTTCATTGTTATCAGGCTCAAAATCAGAAGAAACCCGAGTTTCACTGACAGGATACAAAAAGCCACATTTCCCTTTTAAGACACTAAGTTCTCTTGATAGTCCTTCCGACTGCTGCTTTGCTGCTGTGGTGGACTGACCCTGGCTGAACAGCAGGCGCCCACCAAAGCTGCTCCATCACTCAGCTGGACAGGAGAGAGAAAATATAACAAAAGGCTTGTGGGTTGATATGAGGGCAGGGAGAGACCACTCACCAGTTACTGTCACAGTCATAACAGACTTGACTTGGGCAATGAGTTTATTACAAATGAAATCAGAGTAATGAAACCAAATCTTAAAAACACCTTTCGCCACACCTCCCTTCTTCCCAGGTTTAACTTTACTCCTGATTTCTCTACCTCCTCCCTGACAGTGGCACAGCAGGACAGGGAATGGTGGTTGATGTCAGTTCTACCTCTTCAGAGGAGAACTCCTCACACTCTTCCCCTGATCCAGAATGGGGTCCCTCCCACAGGGTGCAGTCCTGCATGAACTCCAACCTGAGTCCTTCCCATGGGCTGCAGTTCTTCATGAACTGCTCCGGCGTGGGTCCCTTCCATGGGGTGCAGCCCTTCAGGAGCAGACTGCAGGTGGGGATCTGCTCCACTGTGGACCTCTATGGGCTGCAGAGGCACAGCTGCCTCACCGTGGGCTGCACTACAGGCTGCAGGGGAATCTCTGCTCCAGTGCCTGGAGCACCTCCTGCCCTCCTCCTGCACTGACCAGGGTGCCTGCAGGGATGTTTCTCTCATATATTCTCAGTCATCTCTTCAGCTGCTATTACACAGCATTTTTTTCCCCTTTGTAACCATGTTATCTCAGATGTGCTACCACCATTGCCAACGGGCTCAGCTTTGGCCAGTGGCAGGTCCATCTTGGAGCTGCTGGCATTGGCTCTATTGGACATGGGGGAAGCTTCTAGCAACTTCTCACAGAAGCCACCCCTGCAGCCTCCCTGCTGCCACAACCTTGCTACTCAAACCCAGTGCAGTTGCTATGGTGATTACTAGCTCATTTAAGCCACTTTAAAATGGTAATGATGAGCAAGAAAAGTGGATTCATAACAGTGTCATTAGCATAGCTATTCTCATGTGTTTCATGTGATTAGGAAATGGCCAAAGTCTGGTAAATAGTAGCCTGATTTATTTTCATTGTTTAGGGACTGCTAATTATTTAATGGCAAACATATCTGATGCAAGCTGCTATCAAATGCGTCATCTCAGAGCTCTGTGATCCCCCCCATAGTAGAATAAGCTAGCTTGAAGTAGCTAAAATGCCTCCAGGGAAATCCTCCATCACTGGCATGTGCTCTGTGAGGAATCTGTCCCCACTGTGGTGGTACCAAGCAATGGATACTTCTGAAGATGTTAACCTGCCTCCTGCACTGTTTGGAATATCAAGTCCCCGTAGCCATAAAGCTGGGTGGTGGGACTCCATGTGTCACCACCCTCAGCACTTACACTGAAGAACTGGTGCTATACTTGTGGGCAGAATCTTTGCATTAGAAAGCTAACCTGGAGCAGGGCTGAAGGAGAGCTCAACTGCAGGGATTGAAAGGAAACAGACGCAGAGAAAAGCGGGGCACTCACCATAGGACACCTCTCGCCTGTCAGAACATATGATGCTGCTAGAGGACTTTAAATGGATGAAAGGCATTACTAATGCTGGCGTGTGAAGTGCCTGGTGAGTACCACAGGGCTGATGGCTGAGGATGACTCACTGTGCAGGTGCCTGGGGCAGGAGCAGGAAAAGAGCCTTTGAGCAGCACCAGAGGGGGAAGCTGGTGCTGTCCAGATGCACCTGCACTTCTTTTAGTCTTTTGGTGACTGCTTCAAAGTATGACAATATGCTTATCCCTGTAGTGAATAAGGTACATGGGTTTCTTAACAATAAGAATCATTGCACAGGGCAGTCCTTGATGCCAGCGGGTGCTGTGATGCCCTTCAGCACTTGGAAGGATGCTCCCACACTGCTGACAGGCTTTGTATTGGGATGGATGATACCGGATGTTGTTATCAGCGAGATGCAGTTCACACAGGCAGCAGCAAGTGGGATGTGAGAACAGCTCTTGCCCAGGGACGGGTGTGCCCTGCAGTTCCAGTTCCCTACAAGCTGTGTCCATTACAAATTCATCCTTATTAAGCTCACACATCAAAGATGTGGCTCCAAACCTCTTGTTTAATGCAATATGTATTACATGAAAGAGATTTTAGCTACCAAAAATCTTAAAAGTGTTGATTAGATGGGGGTAGGGAGGAAGGGAAGAGTTAAGGTAACAAAGCAAGATAAAAAAGATGAAGTGGCAGACTGTGCTGCTGATGTCACTGATATTCCTTTGTTTTAAGACTTATATGAGGTGAGAGGAGTCTGAAGTCCCAGGTATGACAGATGGAGGATATTAAAGTTACTATGGCTGGTTTTATGAGGTGCCTGAGATCTAAGAGCCCCTCTCAATTGCTTGTTAAGAAAAAAACATTGAACTGAAATATAAAAATATCATCTGCTTTTCCAGGCCAAATTCTTTTCTACTTCTGTAAACGGGGATTTTGTTCTATTCTGAGTCACCCAACAGGTGAGGAAACTAATTTCAGAGTCAAGAGGCTGCCGCTTACATCTGCTGCAGCAGCCTCTGCATGGCAAGAAGCACGACTGGAAATGCTTTCATCACAGCACCTGGATTTAGGGTCTGTCTACCTCTGTTTCCAGCTGTAAAAAATGGGGTGAAGAGCAAAAAAAGCTAGATATTAATATTTTTGTGTGTGTTTTACGTTTCTTTCCCTCCCTTTACCTGTGCATAAATGTGTTAGTTGTTCATGGATACATATTTCTGACAACTTGGTTGGCAGCATGTGATGTGTAGTGGGATGTCCCACACCAGAAACAGGCTCTGAAAGGCTGCGAGCTGGGCAGCACAGCCCTGAAAATCCCTCTGGTATCATGGTGGCCCAGCAATGCCGCGCTAATGCAAGTCTTGTTCCTGGTCCATCTTCTGTAGCAGGGATGCTTGAGGTGCTTTAGTAAATCCGGAATTGAGAGCACCACCTGCTCCTTACTTTGCCTCAGAATATATACTCTTTTATATATATATTCATATATATTCATTTATATATATGTAATATATATATTCTTTTTTATATAATTTACATGCATATATATGTGTATGTAAAGTATACTTTCTATATATTAAATGAATGTGCCTTGTCAGTAAGGCTCCTATGGATTTCAAGTTCACTTTCCACAACCCTAAAACCACTGGTGTCCTGCCTCAGAAAGATGTTAATGCCTTCTCAAGCCTTGCAGACTAGTTTGAAACCAAGATACAGTAAAAGTGCTGGACCTGATAAATCTGTCTAATTTAACACCAGTGTCTGCCTACCCCAGCAGAGTGCTGAGCACTCCAACAGAAACCAGTCTGCTGTCTTCTGCGCGGGCTGCAGGTGCTGGGGCAGCCCAGGGACACTGGTGTTTTGGCCCCCTATTGGTGACACCAAGATGCCCACTGCTGTGGTTTGTGCAACACAGAGGAGCTGGAGGTGCCGTTTGGAGAGTACAGTGACCAGGGACATGGTGGCAGGCTTTCAGGGAGGAGGTGTGTTTGGTTGAGGAGTTTATGCCATAGACAAGAGATACTAAAATTTTCCTAGCTGTTGCAGTCCGAAATTGCTGCTGCTTTCACTGGCAAAGATAAAATCACCTGGAGATTCCCCTTGGAAAAGTGAAGAAATGCAGGATCTTTCATGTGCTTTTCTATGTGAAAAAAACTGGGATGCAAGAACTTCATTTTAATTCAAAGCCTGCACAGCATGACATCTTTATCTCTTCCGTCCACATGTGGTTTGCATGTGAAGAAAAACAACATTAAAATTAAAAAGAAAAAAATAAGGAAAATGAAAAAAAAAAAAAAAAAAGAAAACAGGAGCCTGCAGAAATTTCATCAACTGCTTCATCACGGAGTGACTGAGGAAAGAGAGATCCAGCTCATCCTTTGGGATTCAGGCAAAAGAAAAGGTAAGTGAAAGATGAAGAATGAAGGTGTTGGGTCACTATCTGTAATAACACATCTAATTCTGTTGTTATTCCATCTCCAGGCTTATCTGGGGAATTTGTTGAACTGTGAATTTCTGTACACATAGCAAGTTCATGCTTCAGTGCACAGAGCCAATTGCTCATCAGAGGCCTGTGAGCGAAAGGAGCTACTGCAGAAACTCAGTTCTCCTTCTGTAATGAGCTTGTCTAAAAGAAAGAAGAAAAAGGATTAAAGTTGGTTCTAAATTGTGTGTGGTTAATTTTCCATTATAATCTTTCTTTGCAAACATCTTGTATATCCACCATAAGACTTCAGTGCAAATGACTATATCTATATATATATATTTTCCTTCATTTAAATGTAACAACAAATGAATTCTCTTTGTTACAGACATGGAATAACCAAGAGAACAAACAAACCCCACTGAACGGTTATTTATTGCCTGCTATGCTTCAGTGAGGAAAGCCTTCTTGTTACCAAATTAACCAGCTTCCGTTTCTGTTTATTTGACGAACAAGTCAGCAAGACTGAAAGAATTTGCTATTGTGTCTTCTCCCTGATAATGAATCAGTGTGGAATGAACATCAGGATGAGTCTTGGAGTGTGTTTTAGAGCAGCAGCAAGGATAAGAGTTTGATAGGAACTGTTTTCTGTTCATCTGCTATCCTGTTAAAGGCTATTAATTACTCCTTCTTATCGGAATGTGTATTAAGAACAGCTGGCTCATATTCAGCTCTGTAATAATGGCTTCCTATTTACTTGTGAGCCAGCCCTTAGAGCAAGAAAGGCTCCTTCTTAGAAGGTTCAGAGTAAACAAACCTTTAAAATAACATCAAACTATGCAGCTTTTAGTCATTTCTTTACAATCCAGGTGGTGCAATCTCTGCTGAGTGTTGCTGCATTTTACACAGGGTGGCTGCCTGCATTGCTTCCCAGCACAGCTGTGCCGAGGCACCACCAGCTTAGATCCCTTTGCTGTTCAGCAGGTGGTGGCAATAGATTTTATTTCCACCATCTCAAAACCACGTCTTTTTCTGTTTTTCATTAGGTCTTATTTGTGCCCTGATACTAGAAACATGCAGCTTTGTAAAACACATCTCGTTAAGGTAGTATTTTCCATCCTGTGCCTCACTGAAGTGCTTGCTTATCTCCAAGGATACCATCAGCAAAAGTTGGGGTACCAAAGCCCGGCTCCTCTTCAGAATTGCTTTTCTCCTTACATTGCACAGTCAAGTAGGTTTGGGGTTTTTTTGATTGCTCACAGAAGCCATTAAAAAGTCGCTGTTTGCCAGTTCTTACCACAGGTATAGTCTGCTTTTAATTAAGCCTCTAAGCTACTGTGGATTGTTTACTTGCTGCAACCAAGTAGAAATTACGTTTTCCATCCCAGGGGAAAAATGAGTTCTTCAACATTTGTGGTTTAGTCTTGATGCAGGCAGGAATATTCACGTGAGTGCACATAGAAATCTAAACAAATTGCTCAAAACCCACCATCTTATTTGGAAACATGCAGATGTTTTTGCTTCAAGCCGTGATCCTAAAGCTGCAGTCCATGGGGGTGGGAGTTTGCATCCTCTTTGCTCCCATTTTCCCAAGTGGCATTAGTCTTCCAGCTTTGCTACCTCATAGCCAAAAGTCCTGGGGAAGGAATGCCAATTAGACAGCAACCTACTTTGCTTTCTCTCATTTATCTCTGTGGGTCCTTGTCAGACTCCTGAGAACATATGAAAGGCTGAGGGCCTGAGGTTCCTTTCTTGGTGAAATGACATTTCCCATCACTTACCTATCGTGCTAATTCAAAAAATCTTTTTGATAGAAGCTCCTGGCGAGCTTTATCGACTTGTTTGGTAATGGCACCGAATTCCCAACTTGGAAAAGGAGGCTCACGCAAGCCACCACATTTCTGAGTGATGAATTTACCTGTGCTCAGTTAACTTTAGGAGCTGTCTTGGCTCCCAGATTGCTGTTACGTTACATAGGGCCTAATTAATATTTTTAGGTTTGGCAGGATTTGTGTCTAATCAGGCACCATGAAATGACTAAAGAGATCTCTGGGTATAATCACACAGGAAGAAAGCAAACATTCCTCATGGTTAAAGCCAAGGCAAGTTTTCTTTTCCTTTCCTTCACTTGTTTTAATGCCCAGGTCTGCCAAGGCTATGGAGCATCCACCACATGTTTGCCTGCCAACGCTCATTTCAGATCCAGAAACAAAATTAAAAATGCAGAGAGGGGAATTGACATGATTCACAAAGTTTCTAAAAGTACAGGAAAGGCACAAACCAGACAGTTTAAAATCTGAGTAGCATGAGGAGGGGCTCCTCAAGAGACACAGTGCAATGCAGTATAGGAAGGGACATAAATGGGATAGCCCACAGCCTGTAAATACTTTAATGTCAGTGGACGTATAAGGTCAAGGGTTCTTCAGAGACTGTAGGAGAAGAAGCTAAGCATGAAAACATTTAGACTGCATACTGTGATAAACCTAGGACTAGGCCATGGTGAAACAGGGAGCTGAGGCACCAATAGTGCAGGCATCTGGGAACAGGTTAGATGAAACTTTGGAAGAAGGCATATTGAACTGTCTTGTAAACATATCACTGACCAGAAAAGGCAAAGGAATCTCTCTTTGTCCAATTTTACACACACTTGTGAGAAAAAAAACAAATCCACTTTTCCCCTGCCCCTTCAAAAGCAAACCTATTTCCTGTGGTTCAACTGCAATCTGAGCCTTCACTGTGTTGCATATACTTTCTAGTATTTTTAAATAGGCATAAATAATCAGTTTTCTAATTAGAGGTGTGGTCAGAGCAGTATCAAAGCTCATTTGGATCATACTTCCATTCAGGTCAATCTGGGGGCCAGGCTTAAGAGCATCGTTTAGGCACACATGGGCTTATGGGGGCAGAAAAGCTCCTGTTGGAACAAGCCATAGTATTAGACTCTACCTTTTGTTTAAACAAAGAGACCAACAGCACACCTCCCTCCTACCCCCACAAATTACAAATCTCAAGCCATTTGTTTTATGTATCTGTGATATTTCTAAAGCCATAGAAAGAGGTAATTTAAAAAAATAAAATCTAGCGATAAATTGTTTTGTTTTCTGCTGAGGATTAAAAAACTACGGTTTGCTCCCCAGGGTTCAGATCTCCTATAGAGGTTCTCAGCAAAGACCTGTCTGAGGTTTTTGTGTTTTTGGTGTTTTATGTTAGATGAGGGTGGAAGTTTTCAGGACAGGATTTTTGCTATTAGAATGGATCTGCATTCCCCTGCCATCAGTGTTTGAGGCATTTGAAAGATGTAAACCCGTATGGATTTGGAATCAATTAAACCCCAAAGTAAATTATATTGAACCTCTTTGAAACTCTACTCCGAAAGATATGCAAAATTAGAAACAATAATAAAGTGGAAAAGATTTTTTTTTTAAAGTTCAGTTGAAGTTTTCTAAGTCATGAAGCAAATATTTTTAATTAACATTATCTTAAAAGTAAAATATAACACTGTAGCACAAATCCTAATGCTAAACCATTGCACTCCACAGTTCCTTGTGGCATCCTGCTGCTGTGGGACAGAAACTAAGCAAAGAGCATTCAACAGCCATTACGTCACCGCTGCTCAAGTTAGTATGGTGATGTGAGCATTCACATAGAATAGTAGAATCACAGAATGGTTTGGTTTGGAAGGAACCTTAAAGCTCATCCAGTTCCAACCCCCTGCCATGGCAGGGACACCTTCCGCTAGAGCAGGTTGCTCCAAGCCCCATCCAACCTGGCCTTGAACATAGCCAGGGATGGGGCAGCCACTGTTTCTCTGGGCAACCTGTGCCAGTGCCTCAGCACCCTGGCGGTGAAGAATGTCTTCCTTATATCTAGTCTAAATCTATGCTCTGTCAATTTAAAGCCATTCCGCCTCATCCTGTCATGCAGGTGAGAGCTGCAGAGGCTTTTTCTCTCCTGCTCAAGCAGAAAGTGAAGGCTGGAGGAGGTATACATGAAGGATGTATTCATGGTAAGGGGAGATGAAGGCTTTGGTGCTTATACAGCCTTTGCTTGCTGGGACATGTGCTCCTGGGGATGACTTCTGGGGTGCTGTGCTGGGCAAGGATCAGATGATCAGGAAAACTGGATCAGGATAGCTGAATGGCTTCACATATGCCAGCTGTCCTGGTTAAATACAGCAGTAGAAGAAAAATCCACTGTATTTCCAGTCTGAGGCCAAACGTACTGGGAATATGTGGAGCAGCTGAACTGCATCTGCTTGAGAAATTTATGGTTGAACCAGAAAGTGTTTTCTGGGCCAAGATTTTCCCTTCTTTGGGCTGTCAGTTGCCCAGTTCATTTCTATCTTACTTGGACACACACCAACTTCTAATATCTATGCAACCTTCATTTTGCTTTTTATTAGCCAGCTCTGTGGTCTGGAATACTGATACCAGAGCAGTGGATGTGTTAAAAGAGGTGCAGCTTATGTGTTCATCTGTTAATAGAAAGTGAAAAGCATTTAGCTCATGTGCATAATTAAACTGTTTATGATCTTGACTAGGGTTGGTGTGTGGTATTTTCCTGCATCTACATAATATTTTGTTTAGGTACAAATCTATATGTTGTACCAGACAGCCACAAACTGCTGAGACTGGAAGCACCTCTGGAGACTGTCCATCCTTTGCTCAGGATCATGACCAGTCAGGTTTTGAGTATCTCCAAGGATGGAGACCCTACATTCTCTGGGCATCCTGTTCCTGTTTTTGTCCCCCCACACACTAAAAAGAAGTAGTGAAGTGCTGTGTACTACAAGTTTTGGCTTCCTTAAAGCACCTTACAATGGCAAACAGACATTAATTTAAATACACAAATATACATTTCTCCTTAAGGAAATTTTCACCATGATGTGTTATATCATTGCAATAAGGAAAATGCTACTAGCTGATAAACCCTGAGAGTGCAAAGAAGATGACTGGATCCATAAAGCTATTTAGGTGTCTCACACCCACTCAAGCCAAGGGGGATGTACATAGCTTCAAAAGAGTGGTCTGAAAGACACGGCCAGGATCAGGGTTGAGCCTGACACTCCAGCTCACAGCCCTAAAATACTCGTTTTACCTGCTCTGTCTTACCCTCTCCCCTCATGAGTTCTGAAGTAACAGTTTTGGCCTTTCCAAAGCCCCAAATAGTTTATTACTTTCAGAATTAAGACATTCAGACATACTAAAATGAGCACAATGTGGGAGCACCACTGGTTTTACTACATGGACTGCTATGAACTCCACCCGACAAGCCATGAAGATATGAAAAATTTGGGTGTTTTAAATGAAAATCTTTACAATTTTAACCCTCTCACACGTTGCATAAATGTGTGCTGAGCTGATGTGTGCGGGGGTTTTTTGTCTAAAAGGGAAAAAAAAAGAAATCACCCCGCTAAGATGGATGCTTTTTGAGCACAGAGCTTTGTCAGGGAAGCGGTAGCGCTCACTCTCTGAACACTTGCAGGCTACAAAATGAGAAAGCAAATCATGTTCAGGAAATTTAAAGAAAAAAAAAAAAAAAACAGAAACCAAAACCAACCCCCCAAAGATTAACATCTTAAAACCAAAACAAACCATTATTTAAAGTACTCATCATGAAACCTCTCCTCTTCAGCACCTGCAAACCAGCAGCTCAAATCAGCCCCCTCCAATGCTGGGCAGATAGAGCCTAACCCTCCGGGTTAGAAAATTGGCATCCCATCATCTTGAAGCTGTCAGCACAATCAGTTACCCCATCACTTTAAAACACTGCCTCGGCTGAGCCATACCCTGGTTTATTGCTCTAAAATACCTATAGCACTTCTCCAAATGAGGTCAGTGAATTTGTTAGCAGCCAAATATTCTTGCTTTGGGTTAGCTCTCAATAGTGGATGATGAAGTCATATCTCACAGAAGCACTGGATGGCAGTAAATGCACAACAAAACCGAGGCAGACAAAGGCAATTAAATAAAGCGAGGCAGTGAGAAACTGGAAACTTCAACTGCTTCAATGATCAGTTCTTTACAAATGGCTATTATATAATATAATAAGTAACTGTAGTTTTACTTATTCATTAGAGAGTTTTGTGCATGACTACAATCCATCTGCTTTAAATGGCTTGAGAGTGAAATTAGCTGTCTCAGATGTTAAGGGAGTTGCTGAGTATCAGGAAGGAGTAAAAACCTTTCTGTTTTCAGGAATACTGCAAAGCTGATGAACTAAAGATTTTCTTTTGAAAATTTAAATAACTGAATATACTTTCTTATTTGCTGAGGGTTTGCAGATTGATTGCTTTCCTGTATGCATAGGCAAATGAGCGCAGAGCTCTTTTCTGTCGAACATGATATTGCTTTTTATTTGAGATGCAGTTTGACTGATGAAAGTAACAGCACTGCCAAACCCGACATTGTGAGGCATTTCATTTGGTAACACATGACATTCTGATACCAAAAAAATAACCATTTCTGTACACAAGGCAATACAACCCCTAAGAAAAGTCTCAGAAATTGGCTAATGGACGAATCTCAGAAAGTAATTATGTTTGAGAACCAGATTTCACAGGATGCCTACTCATGGTCCTGTTCTCATCAACATCCCCTGCAGCTGGGTGCAAATACACCCCAGTGGGCCTGGCTGCAAAAGCGGGGGGGAGGTGATATAGGACAGCCCTTCAGAGCTAGCTGATGGCACAGCAGTCTGGGCTGCCTTCAATAATGCGCCTTTAACACTGGACTGAGTTGCTGGAGATGGAACTGAGTATCTGGAATATTTTTATGCAGGTACCAGTGATTGGACATGGGACTGTATTTCAGCAAGCCATGTCCAAGAAATGGTTTCATGGTGGATAGCTGACTGCTGATGGGCTCCCAGTCTAGCCAAGTGGCTAAAGTGCTAAAGCAATCCTTGGCTGTATGGGAAGAAAATACTGATGAGAGGTGGGAAGAGAAATTATCACTCTGTGAGGCATTAGCAAGAGCATTACTGGAACAAACTGACCACTTCTTGGATCCCCAGTTTAAAGAGTATGCTGATAAATTGGAAAGGATTCAGAAAAGTACTGCAAGAATGATTTGAAGCCTGGAAAAGCTTAGAGAATGCCAAGAGCTCAATATAATTTATCCAGAAGAAGCTTAAATGCCTTGGACACGGCCTGTAAGTGCGTACCCAGGGAAAAGGTTTCTGAAGTTTCTGAGACTCTGTAACACAGCAGAGAGAGGCTGGAGCTAGGATCAGAGCAAGGATGAAGATCTAGGCTGGAGGACAATTAAGCCCTTGTACATTATCCATCAGGACCCTGTGCTCAGCCATGCAGGGACAGGCATAATGGAAAAAAATGAACGTTCTGTGGATGAGTTTCTCCTCTGGTACAGCAGTGGGTATCTAGATGAGCATCTTGAGTCAACAGTTGTTTTAGATTCATTCATGCGTAAATAAGAGCAGATTTTTGTCTGCCCTTCACCAGACAAACTGCAACGTTCCTAATTTTTCACAGCAATATTAAAACAGAGAGAACTGTGTTGCCATAAAATAAATCGTACAGTGCTCAGAAACAACATTTTGTAGACAACAAGGTCCTTAGGATAACCAGATTTTTTTTCTTTTTTGTTGCAAATACGACAGAGTTCTTTTATATAAAGGAAACCAGAGATACGTCAGATAAAAGCCTTGGTACATAGCTAGATAACAGACCATATTCAATAAGTTTTCTAAACATCTTGTTCTGTCTGTCAGATCTAATGATGGCCGGTGACTAGACACTTCAGCAAAATGCTGCTTTGCAATTTATTTCTCATTTATTCCCCTGAGAAATCTCAAAACATTTCCAATTTGATTTAAGGAAGTTTCCCAAAGTCAATTGAACATGCTACAGAAAACAGTTCACTTTCATGGTCAATATGCAGCCTACAAAGAACAATAAGGAGAAAGTAATTTCATTTTGATGATGTTAACCTTGTATGTTTATGCTCTGCTTGGATTTTAATACCCCTGTCGCTTACTCTGAAGCTTGTTTTATGATGAATCCTTCTGTCACATCCAAAGCTTCACTGAGAAAGAATACAAGGATGCACCTAAACTTTGCTCACATGAAGGCCAACTTACGCCATGTCAGAGAGTTGTGAAATGGAAGACCCGCAGGCATGGATGGTGGTAGAGTGTTACCTGATGGGACTCGTGCTTTCAGCCTGCCTTGTCCCACACTCACAAAGGTGTCTGTCCTTTTTAAGCACACTCTTGTCTCTATTTGAAAACATCACCAGAGGATTTATCTGGTTTTGCTAAAGAGATTGGGATAGTAAATCACTGTCTGCCTCAAGTACCAAGGTCCCTCAAGTTGGTAAGGCTGCTTTTACACTGACAGCATTGACCTTCTAGATAACCTTCAAATCCATACTCATCCAAGGGACTGCAGATGTGAAAGTCTGACCAGTAGCATTCAGAAGAGATGCCTGCAAACCTCGGTTGTTATTATGGATGTCTGGAAAAGAGAAGCTGCCATTCAAGAGGATGGCAAAAGCTCTGTATTTAGCGTGGTAAAACATGGACTGAGAGGGGATATGCTCATTGCAAATGCAATATTCAGAGAATGGTCCTCAGGGAGATTTGATCTGAAGGATCAAATGCTATGTGATACCATTAGGTATGTGATATAAACTGGTATTGAGTAAACATAGGCTGGAAATTACCTACTAGAAGAATAGGATCTAGGAATAGTGCTCTAGCTGAGGAAATGTAGTTACCTAAATAAGTTTGAGGTGGGCCTAGGTCAATTTATGAAGGTCATACTACCTGACTGCTGAGATGGCAAAGGATGAACTCTATGAGTAGGGAGGCCCTGCAGCCTCATGACCTTCTTGTCCAGATTGATCCCTGTCTTCACAAAAGTCTTGTTCCAAAGGCAGCTTTTCTGGCGCTTTTCTGTTCTCTCCCTCCCACACACCATCTTTATTCAAAATGACAACATGAAATCTTCAGTCTGAGATTTCCAGACATTGTGGGTAGAGAGAAAAAAACCAAACAAAACAGCACCCAAGCAATAGTTTTTCAGTGAATTTCAGACATGCAGTACTTGTCTGATAGTTTGTTGCCAGACCTTTTTGTTTCTAACATCATTAAGTGTTAGAATTCCATTATTAATCACTGGGAAATTTATGTGTGGACAAGACAGCTCTGTGTTTTAATGATACTTACGTATATGGAATCCTAATGAAGATTGCCTTTGCGAGGCCATTCGCCTAATCAAGAATATGTAAAATGCTTCATTTTCTGTGGAGTCTGAAGAGCAGTGAGAGACAAGCACTTGTCCTGCCACCACGCAGTTAATGGTGTGACATTTTACATCTGCAATCAGACAGGGGAAATGGAGACAGACCCATGCAATCAGGGAGAGCAGGAGGCAGTGGCTTGGATCTTGGATCTGAGGGACAGAGAAAGGTGGAAGAGCTTCAGGCATGCTGCTTTGAGAAACCAAAAGATACTGAGCCCCAAAGATCACTCGGCTGGAGTTCCTTTACTTGTCATATACAGAAATGTAGCACATGGGGGTATGTTGCTAACTCCCCCTTCCACCCCCTCCACCTCTAGTCCTAAATAAAAGAAAGAAATTTCACAGTGATGTTCACAAGGTCCTCAGCTCTTTGCAAATAAATTGAAGACCCTGTGGCCTTTCCTGATGCTGGTGTGCATGGCAATGCCTTGCTGGATCACTGTCCCTTGAGGCTCTGTCCTGGGTAGCAGGCAGGGCTGTGGGACTGGAGGATGCTGGCAGTAGAGGGTTCTTTTCCCAGCTATCCCTCTGGAGAAGCAGAAAGCCTGTTTTCCCTGGGCTTCCTGCTTCCCACCATGCTGAATTGCTTGTGACAGGATTGGCAGGCACATTAGCTCCCTGCTGAATCAGGAATCCTGAGTGGCTTCTTACAAGAGGCTATTCTGTCTTATTTCTCCCTCCCTAGCATCACCCTTATGTGTTTTCCAGGCTGACTACTCCTCACACATTCATCCTCACACAAGGCTGACTGAACCTCCACTCCGATACACCAAGGTTTCTTCTGCAGATGCACAACACACATTTTTAATGTTCTTGAAGTTTCCCAGTCTTAAGAGAGCTTAAAAGACCTTCACCTGAAAGAGAGAGGTCCTTCAGCTACAAGCAGCTGAAATCACCTGTCAAGTCATCCTCCTATGTCTCTCTCAACTTCCATTCTGATTTCAAGTTCACTTTAAGTATTGAGTTGTAGGTGGGGGATATAAAAGAAGAAAATACGGATACCGAATACTTATATGGCTTGAATGATATGTTTTCCTTGCATTTTATGGGAATTACTGAAATGCTGACATTCAAAAGTATTCTGGATTTTGTTAACTCCTCATGATAAATTCCTCTGCAAATCCAAAATCTGATGCTCCTATCCTGCAGGATGCTGAGTCCCCACTCTCACTCCCTGGGGGAACTGAAGCTTCCCAGTACTTTGCAGGGGGAACACTTTCTGCCACACTGGTATGGAAATAACATATCACAGAAAAGCTGGAGCTGAGCTATCAGGCAGACAAGTACCTTACTACCTCTGCATAGTTTTTAAGCTGTGGCAGGCTGTTCATTGTCAACTGGTTTTGGTACTGAAGGAGTTAACAGTGGCAGCAGGCTGGAAAACACACTTTTTAGCATAACAGTGCCTTGCCCCCCTAGCAGCATTTTGAGACCAATCATATTTCTGTTTTAAATTCACATCCTTGCCTCAACAATATGCACTGCATCTATCTCCATGGAAATCCTGGTGTTGTACAGCATTCACAGTGCATGAGGATGAAACGCAGGAGATGCATTTTTTCCCCTGTAAAGAATAGGCCCAGATACTTCTGTGGCTGCCAGGGCTCCCCAACTGCTGTTTGCTCATTCAGTGTTGCAGCTCAGCTTAAAACATTTCTAAACATCAGCTTTCCAACCTTTTGCCGTTTTAAATCACCTTTAAGGTATCTGACCTTGTAGCATATTCCAGGTCCACTTGGAAGACCTACAGGCAGGTACAAAACTCGCCTCAATCTGACTGCCCCTAACACCAGTGTTTGCACACCCTGCAAGTGCTCATGGTTGCTGAAGGGATGGATGAAGGAGGGCTCTGGGAGCACTCCTTGCTCCTCACATAAAAAAGATCAACTGGGATACTCCTATGTGCAGGTCTTTTTTATGTACCTGTACCAAGCATTTGTTAGAGAAAAGCAAGCAAACCTGGAGGTCTGTTTTATTAACACACTGCTAATTGACTACTTCTCCTTTTACCAGCAGCAAACAGAGAAGCAGCTCTTTAGACTGCCCATCTCAAGAAGCTGGGAAGATGCCCCTGGCTGGAGAGAGCCCTTTCTCTGCACTACGCAGCACAAGGGCCCTGGCAGCACTTCCCATGTGGAGGCTGCTCCCATCTGGGTATGTTGGTCCCTCTCCTGTTTGGCATGCTGGGAAAGGAGGTGGTGAGAAGAAACCTAGCACAGGTCAGGCATATCAGGACAAGAGGTTGGGAAGCCAGCGTGTGAGCTGGCAGCAGTGTGAAGCTGGCAGGACGTACTGGTGAGCTTGGTCATGTCACTTCTCCTTTCAGGAGAACATGGAGAATGACAGCAATGGCCTTTTGTGGAAGTGCTTTGAAACCCACAGATGAAAAGCCAATGCATAAAGACAAAGTACTATTATTGATACTTCTATTTGCATAGTATACCTTTGAAGCACTCTCCTGCTTGTGCTCTTATTCTTAACACCAACAGGAGGGAAAAAATACATCTAAGGGAGTGGCAGCTCTTAAGAGGGTAAGAGCCTAAGGTAGCCTAAGGTGAGCTACCTTATATGAAATTATGGTTGTTTGAATGAGGTGATGTTTTCCTGGGACCTGCTCAAGCTCCCACTGGCATCCTGTCAACTTGTTCCCATCTGATGAGTCCTCACTTGCACCCCCCTTGGCCCTGGGGCTGCAGGCAATGGGTGCCTGTTCCTATCCTCCCAGACATGCTGTGGTGGAGAGAGTGCTTCTCCCTTTCATTAAGCTATTGGTTTGAGAGGGGATTTCTATAAAACTGTAGTTTTAGTAAGGCTGACTGAGATTTTGGACCAGCCATAGATGTTAGTTGTGTCAAAGTAAAGAGAAATAAATAGCTTAGAACTTAGTGGGGTTGTAGTGTGTGGCCAAGGTATCGAGACACCCTCAATGACGGGTTTTATTGCACTGGCTGTCACTGCTCATAGCAGCATAAATTTGTGTTTTGATGTAAATTTGTATACCTTTTAGTAAAGAGCCTGCACTGCACGTTTGAGACCAACCCCAGAGCTGCCATGTGCTGATTTTCGGAGTAACATCACGTACTGCGAGCAACACCTGCACAGCGTTCTTTTGCCCCATGAAAGGAAGCATTCTAAACAGCTTCCCTGTGCTGTGCTGCCATGTGGAATGATGGCAGTTCCCAGGAAAGTCCAGTCCTGCAGAACAATCAAGGGAGAGAAACAGGCCAGAGGTGGGTAATCAGCAGCAATGAGTCAGGACCGTGCTTGCCTTGCATTTACCTGACTGTCCAGCAAATGCTGCTGAGGAAAAGGCTTTAAAAGCTACTAGATGGAGAGAAACCAGGCTTTCTAAAACTGGTAGGCAAATGCAAGCTAATGCTTAGTGAGAAAAGCTGCTTATACGAGGATGAATATGGTATCACGTATAACAAGGACTTATTAGGTTTATTTTAAGCTGATTTATGCTAAAATGATTTCTGAGCTCCTAAGGAACTACATAAACATTTTTCACAGTATTTTACAGCAATAGAAAAAGATCTGGGTTTTTAATAGCACTAAAAAGTGGTCTCGAGACCCCAGTGGTTTTTGTATTTCTGCTGGGAAGATAACCCATTTTAGCTTTTTCACAATCTCAGCCCAAATGGGAGCCACTAATAGCTAAGTGACTCCTAAAATAAATGACTGCAATATTTTAACTGTGTTCAATTAGATTTACCTGATAACACTGGCAGCCTTGGTTCGCCCCGTTGAGAGGGGAGAATGACAAGAAGAGGTTCCTTTTACCCTGCTCAGGTCTGCAATGCCGAGTGGCTGTGTCTGAGCCAGCCCAATGGTTCCCCCAGTTACAGAGGACACAAACAGAGTCATTCCAGCTGACAGAAGATATCGAGCGCGCTTGAGATATCTGATGTGCCCTGAAGCATCTCCCACAGGTGTCAGTGCCATGGTCAGGTGAAATGTGGAGATTGTGACCCTGCAAAGAGCATCTCCAGGTGATGGAGAACATTGCTTCTTTGAAATGGCCCATTCTAGTAAGTGGGACAATCCTTCTGGAAGATCCAGGCTTTGTGGTCATGCTAGGGGAGAAGGTTATGTGCCAAGGGATGAGCTCCAAGAGGTGGCCAAGGATGAATCTTGGTCTCCCAAGCTGTGAAGTACGAAATGACATTGTGCTGCGAAGCCATTGGGCTAGCTACAGATGTTGAGAAGTCTGGGGTTCCGAAAGAGTGGCTGCTCCTGTGACTTCTACCTCTGGCAGTCCCAAGGTTATTATGAATGCAGAAATTAACACCTTTGTCTTCATAGTCTGTGAGAAACCTGATGGAGTTATTTTTATAAATGAGTTGCATATTTTTATGGGCTTAACCTTTTATCCTGAAACTTCTCATAACTGTTTTATTAATGCTCAGGAGATCTGAAGTACAGATTGCTCAGTTTAAATAGTGTAGGAAATTTAAATTGCGGTTAAGACTTGGCAGGAAAATTAACCTGAGCCACAGCTGCAGCTTGGAGCAAGTGGCTGGAGGTGTGTCAGGTACCTGCCACTGATCAGCCACCCAGACAGCCTTGATTTTGTACATTCAGGAGTAAATGAGGGGTGATGCTGCAGAGGGCAAATGATCTGAACTGCTGTGACCAAGAAGCGTTCTTGATCCCCCTGTCCCACTTGCTGCTTTTCATTGGGTTGTACCCAGGAACACATCAGATGCTGCAGGAGCCCTGAAGCTTCCTGGGATTTCACAGCTACAGGCTGGACAGAGAAAAGATTCAGAGCAGACCTGCAGAGAAGGACTTGGGGGTGTTGGTCAATGAGAAACTTAACATGAGTCAGCAGTGTGTGCTTGCAGCCCAGAAAGCCAACCGTATCCTGGGCTGCATCAAAAGCAGCATGACCAGCAGGTCAAGGGAGGTGATCCTGCCCCTCTACTCTGCTCTCGTGAGACCTCACTTGGAGTATTGTGTGCAGTTCTGGTGTCCTCAACATAAAAAGGACATGGAACTGTTGGAACAAGTCCAGAGGAGGGCCACGAGGATGATGAGGGGACTGGAGCACCTCCCCTATGAAGATAGGCTGAGAAAGTTGGGGCTGTTCAGCCTGGAGAAGAGAAGGCTGCGTGGAGGTCTCATAGCAGCCTTCCAGTATCTGAAGGGGGCCTATAGAGATGCTGGGGAGGGGCTCTTCATTAGGGACTGTAGTGATAGGACAAGGGGTAGTGGGTTCAAACTTAAACAGGGGAAGTTTAGATTGGATATAAGGAGGAAATTCTTTACTGTGAGGGCGGTGAGGCACTGGAATGGGTTGCTCAAGGGAGCTATGAATGCTCCATCGCTGGTGGTGTTCAAGGTCAGGCTGGACAGAGCCTTGGGTGGCATGGTTTGGTGGGAGGTGTCCCTGTCCATGGCAGGGGGGTTGGAACTTGATGATATTAAGGTCCTTTCCAACCCTAACTGTTCTATGATTCTGTGATTTTCCACATGCCATGTCCCTGTGTCCTCAACAAGGGCACTGTGCATGTCCACGTTTCCCTGGAGCTGAGAAGGGCGCAGTGACCCAGCTCTGTATCAGGCTGAATTTTGGCAGAAGCAGGAGCTCCTGACTCATTTCTGCATTAAAAAGTGCAGAACCAATAGAGTAAATAAAATCAGAGACATCCTGATCTCACTTGATGATTAAATGAGAGGTGACCTCTAACTTCCAGGTTTTTCACCTGGTTCTTCAAATGCTATGCTAATGCTATAATTGATATTTGTTGTTAGAAAGCCATCAAGGTTCACCTTACTTTCATTCTCAAGAAAATAAGATGAGGACTTTGGGAAAAAAATAAAGCCCTGATTTTCTCAAAAAGGGTAAGCACAAGAGTAAAGCCAGCAGTATGTGATTCTGTATTTTGGGTGAGGGGGAAGAGGCAGAGAGCAGCAGTGTAGCTCAGAGGAACATGGCTTGTGCAGTGGCAGGGGCCCGAAGCCATCATGCACAGGGCTGGATGGAGGAGAGTGATCAGCGCCTACTCACAAGTAGTGGGAAAGAACATAGGGACAGACTTAGCTCAGGAGGAAAGGTTGAACACAGGCAGCCAAAGAACCCCTTTGAAGCCAGAAGCACAGAGGCGAGGTTTTCAGAAAACTCTGGGAAAAGTAAATGAGAGGGTTATGACATGAAAGCCAAAGATGGCTTCTTTTTCCTTCTTTGTGTGGACACAGAAATTTACTGACCATCTTTTGATGCCCAACGGGTTCATATGTATGCCTGGGAAAACAGTATAGGTTAATTCTACTGCAGGCCTGGACCAGACAGCACTCACTAAGGCTTGCACTGGCATTATGGTCAGGTAGATGAAGGGCTGCATAAACTGATTCCTTGGCTGATTTTACAAAGCTTAGGTGAGAGGCCTGTGCCAGCTGAGGTCATGTGCAGCCTCACAGAGTTAAGGCTGGTAGGGCTTTCTGGGGGGCAACTGCCTCAACCCTACAGTCAGAGCAGGACCAGCTTTCAAGTTAGCTTCAACTTCAAAGCTAGACCATGTTGCTCAAGGTCATATCCTGAGGTACGTGTCGTATGCGACATAGTTCACACACCTATATGGTTCAGTAAGGCATGGGAAACCATGTCTTTCTGCCACCAGCATCTCTAGGAGGACTAGTGCCAACAGACTGTGTCTTATAGTTCACTGAACTCGAGATGCTGCTACTGAGTTCACAGTTAGGTTTACATTAGGGCCTGGGAAATCCAGGGCTAGAAAACTAGTCTGGCAATGAGTCCTACAAAGTGTGCAGGCTTTGGCTGGGTTTGATGCCACTGGCATCATGCACGTTATAATGAGTCATGTAACAAATGTGGGATTCCTGTGAGTGAAGTGCTTGTGCCGTTGCTGTGTCCCGCAAGGCCAGTTTGCTGAGATGAGGGGAAGTGTTCACTGCACTGATTGATTTGCTGAAGGGCTGGCTGCCTTTCTTTGTTTGTTAGGGGATGAGATAGATAGATATGGGACAGGATTTAGATATCAGTGGCTGAAAAACAATTATTTTTTTAATGATGCCCGCACAATGTGCCGTGCTACTGCCAAGCTTAGAAATAGCTCTGATCTATTGGTTTCATTTCACACCAGTCTTCATTGCTGCCTGCAGTGACTGCAGGCCTTCAGTCAGGCTAAGGGAACAACTTCTGCCTTATCCTTAAACAAAGTCCATCTATCCCACCACCATTAGCTCCCGCATCAGTCTGACACGCTTAGTTGTTTCCTTCTGCCTACAGAGGAGACTTTTCCCTCTGTCAAAACTCTAACACAAAGTTTAACCATTTGGTGTAGTTAAGGCCATAAGTAAATAAAAGACTGAATTGTTCCAGCTCGAATCCAGTGGATGTTGTGGAAGGCAGGAGAGAAAACCTGATTTCATCAACTCATAAGATCCCCACTCATAGCCTGGCCTTCATCCTGGTCTACCAACTAACACATAGCTGCACAACCTGGGGCCCTTAGCCCTAGACATACCTGAAGCATTAGTCCTTGCTGTAAAGCTTTGACTAGAGCAAACCTCAGAGGCCCAAGCACAGGACACTTTGAGTGCAGCAGGCAGCATCTGGACTTTTTGACCATTGAAGGGACCAACTACAAGATGGGTGAAAAGCTCCTTGGCCTGTCTGGCTCCAAGTGCAGTCAAAAGTTCAAAGCCCAATTGAACCTTAAGTGAAATTGGCATTCCCTAGGACTCATTACCAGGGTAGGTACAGACACGGGTGACCCCAGACTGGGAGCTGTGGTTCATGACTGGAGGGCAGGGCTGTCATTCAGAGCAGCCTTGGAAAGATGGAGGAGTTAACCAGTAAACAACTCATGAAGTTTAGCATGGACAAGAGCAAAGTCCTGCACCTGGTACAAAACAGCTCCATGAAACCTCACACTCTGGTGACAGAGCAGGCAGAAAAGGACTTGAAGATGCTGGTGGACAATGGGTTGTGGCTGAGCAAGTACTGCACCTTTGCAGCCAGGGAGACCAACAGCACCTTGGGATGCACCAGCACTTCTGAGGCTGCTTCTGGATTGTGCATCCAGTTTTGGGCCTATCTGCTACAATAAAGCTGGGGGGAGTGCCATGGAAAGCTGCAAAGGTAGTTAAGAAGTACATGCACATGACTTACAAGGAAGAGCTGAGGAGTCTAGGTTTGTTTACCCTTGAGAAGAGAAAGCCAAGGAGAATGTAATTGCTGTCTTGGGGGCTGGGTGGTCATAAAGATGACAAGTCCGATTGCATCTCAAAGATGCAGAAGGGAGGGACAAGAAGTGACTCTCACAGGCTGCAGCAAGGTAAATACCAACTTGACATAATGAGAACATTTTGGAAAGAGGGTGATTATAGACTGGAACAGGCTCAGGGCAATATGCTTTGCTTTGAAGCTGTCCCTGCTTTGAGCAGGAGGTAGGACCTTTGTCTTTGGCTAGAAAAGATGTCTTTGGCTGGACATCTTTTCTCATCCAAACTGTTCTACAGTCATCTAGTTTTACCTTTTCAGTCTTAGAACTTAATTTCCAGCAATAATACAACGGCAACCTGGAAAACGAATCATTTATTGTTCATCTGCATTGTAATCTGACAAATTCTCCATACTAGAATCGACTGGTGCCTGAGGGTTGAACGACTTGTACTTTATCTAGGAAAGTTATTGTTTATATCATTACAGTTAAGACAGAGATGTAGTGGGATAAAGAGCCTGCTTTCTGCTCTTGGGGCCGGCACAATTGTATTTATTACTGTATCTTTGGCCGTATCTATGCTAGTAAACTAAAAAGAGCCAGGATATGTGATTGACTGTGTTAATTGCTATCACAGTCCCTGGCTGGGCACTGGATGGAGTTGGCTGGCTCAAACACTGCCTGCACACAGTTTGAGGCACAGAACCAAAGAGCTGAGGTGACATCTAGAGGCCCTGACCAGTCAAAGTGGGGGCTGGTCCCCTTGGGATGCACCTTCCTCCAAGGTTGTGTGTCTGGCTTAATGCTGAGTTCCATTTAAAAGCCATGAATTAAGGGCCTGAGGAGGGTTGTGCACTGGCATTCCTGTGAGGCTCCGTAGGCTGGCATTGTGTATTTATTTCTGGCGCAAATGATATTGCCAGACAGAAAACCAGCACTCCTGTGGGCACAAGTCTTTACAGCCCTTGAAGGCTCAAAACATAAATCCAGCTTTTCAGTCCCTTCCTTATGCTGGCATATTAATTCTGATGAAAACTCAAGGCCTTTAAGAATAAAGACATGGTTTGGGTTAGCATCATGGAGGGAAGCATGAAATACTAAAATGAGAGATGGAACCTGGGCAAATGCCTTCTGCTTAGTGATAAGCTATATTTATTTCTGTATCCTGTAGGAGTCATCATGCTAAGAACAAGGTCAGTGTCAGTATGAAGGAATCCCTCGTCTTCAACCCTGGGGGTTTAATATTTCTGGGCTGGATTTAAAGCTAGAATTGGGTTTGAGGGCTAGTGAACTGCAGTATTGTCATGTTATCTACAGGATCCTGCAAGAGCCATAAAGTTAGAATGAAGCTTAATTCTCACATGGATATGTGGATTATAGATAGGTGATAATTATTGTTCTGATAAGTTTAGGGTTAGTGCTAGGCTTGGGGATTGTGAGAGCAAGAGTCATCCACCTGCTGTTGGATACTGGCAGAAGGAAGGAAATGAGGCTGGCATGGGTATGGGTGAATGAACGGTTGTGCTTCTTCCTGGGGTGGGTGAGGATGTGTGGTGGGCACAGCAGACCAGCGACGTTAGAGCACTATTGGATCATGCAAGATCTGCCATTATAGGATAAATAAAAGCAAAAACAGATGATTAAGTGAAGTAGGAAGTTGCATAGGACAACACGCTTCAGAAAAGAAAGCAGCCAGGAGCTGTAAGTTTAGAGCAGAGCCTGTACAGATCCTCTCTGGGTCCTGAACTGGTTCTTCCTTAAGTCTGCTGCCAGAATATAAAATGTGACTAGGAAGATGATGTCCTTTTCTAGCTGAAATTTCTAAAAGAACTCGTATGCTTTTGAAAAGGAGCCAGATATAAAGGGACTGACCTTTATTGGGCTGTAGAACCATGCTGTAGGGAAACAACCATATACAACCTTGATAAAAGGATGAAACAGAAGCCTTCATATGGCACCCGCTGTAATTTTTCTGACCACAGAGGGCAATGTTTAATATTTGTGCTTTGGATGTATTAAAAGATAAAATATGAATCAAATAGCATGACTGGAAGCTGATTTGTTTCAGAAGAAAGTAGAAGTTAAAACTTTAATGCATCTGCACATCAAAGTGTTATTACTAGCTAAGGTTTCTTTTTATAATTTAAGCCCATGTCTGAATTGAATTTCAATGGACTGGTTGTGCAGTGTACTTCAATCTCCATATCAGTCAAATTTGATGAACACCCCAAAGCTCAGTAGTTGAGAAAGAAAGAAGAAAAAGCATGCCTAGGAACATCAAATGGGAATGCAGGCCTGATATCTCTTGTCAGTAGAAAGATTGTTTTAATACGCTGTCGGTCACAGTAATAACCTTAAACAAATAGATCACTTGTATTTACTTTGTAATATCAGTGCTTTTACAAGATTGACTACCTAGTGGGATTGTCTATACCAATTCCACAGTTGTCCCCAGGCAGCTCTGTGAAGAGGACACTTTAACTCCATGTGCCACAGGAAGATACCTTCAGTGATGCTCCATGAATTAATCATATCCCTGGGAGCTGTGGGAGGATAATGGTAGGAAAACCCGGCTGAAGTGACTTGGAGAGCTCCAATGAGCTGTCACAGCACCTGGCCACTTTGTGCAGTGGGGAGCAGTTATATCAAATAGGCTGCTACCTGCGTGAGCAGAGAGTGCTGAACCTCACCAAGCTGCAGGGACGAGGGACAGAGAAACCAGCTGAGACCCCATGATTTACATTATGGATCAGTATGGGCTCCCCACTGCTTGAGCCACAGGGGTTAGGAGAGAGAAATGGTGGTAAACATTTGTCTAGTGGATTACTTCTTTTTTCTTAATCCCCACCACTGCTCTTGAGCTACAGAGGCACTGTAAGGACATGCCATGCGTATTCCGTTTGCTGATAAAATTGCTAAGCAGTTAGCTGAAAGTTTTTGTGAATAAGTGGCTTTCTTTTTCTTTATTGGTTATCCATTGCTTCTTCCCAACTTTTAGGATCCTACCCTTAAACCCGTGGCTGCGTGCAGCCATTCCTAGAAAACATGGCAGGTATGCAACATATGCATCCCAGGAAGGTGGGAATAACTGCTTGTAATGAAAAGGTAAAATGATCACTGAGACTGCCTTATGTTCTCTATTCTTGTTACTTCCAGCAGGCTGTGTCAGATCTGGTTTAATTTTCTTTCATCTTTCCAGTGCAACAGAAGTTTCCTTTTATATGAACACAAATAAAACCCTTTCAGAGTAATGATGTTTGCATGGAGGGTGCGTTAATCTACAGGAGTGTGAAGCCTACTGGTTTACATTCAGAAAACAACATGTGCATCAGGATTATTCCCTCCTCACTCCTCACCCCTCCGTGTGAGACCTTTTCCTCTTTTGTTTGCATTTGAGCAAGGTGCCAGTTCATTACTCTCAGACATTTAAAATACATCAAGTGCAAGCAATGCATCAGGGCTTTTTTCCTAAATGTTTTTCAGTTGGTCTGTTTCTGCTGTATTCTAAACCTGCTTTTCCTTGTCAAGACAAGTCGTTCCTAAACAAATATGAGCACAGCTCTTGTTTCGTGTTTCCTTGCACTTTACTCAGAATTCAGCAGGATCCTGGCTAAAGGGTCTGATTAACCTCTCTGACTGTGCCAAGGGACTCCCCGGAGACCAATGGAGAAACTCCTGATTTACAGCCCAGGAGAAAGCAGGAAATCAGGCCACTGCTTAAAGCTTCAGACATGCCAGGCACGAGCCATCTGGCCACACACATACATGAATGCCAAGAAGTGTAAGGCAGATCTGGAAAGATCCAGATGCCATGCTGCCCTAAATCTGCCTCTTTTGCTGGTCGATATAAAGGGAGACTTGGTGTGACTAGCTCGGATGCAGCCCTTTACCCTTCAGGCATCTCCAGTCAGATGAATGAGTTTTTCCTCTTCCCTTTTCCCATATTGTCACTCTTTCTATTTTCCTTAATGCAGGAAATCACTGTTTTTTAAAGACCTCAAGGCTGGAAATTAGACCCCATCACGTCCAAGGTGTAGCACCTTAGAGAGAAGTTCATCAAATACTTTTGGCTGCTCCCCTGGCTGATAGATCCAGCCAATACCTTCTGGCTCGAACGGGCAGGGAAAACCTTCTTATTTCCCCATGCCAGGCTCTCTGCATCAGAGCTTGAACTGCCAGGGCTATTAGGAAGGAGCTAGACCTGCTCAGAGGTTTAAGAGAAGATTTAAGAAACCATTGCTGCCAGTTGGCCTCTTCTCATGCTTCTTGCTTTCATACAGCTATCAAGCAGCATGCCCACCTTCCAGGCACAGTTAATGGCAGGGCCAGATCCACCCTACTAGGGGCTGAAGGGGTCTGCACCCTAACTGAAGTTACTCTGCATTTCCCACCTGCTCTGACAGAGCTAGGGAAATCTTTTCTCCAAACTGCACTGCAGGAATCTATGTTCTGCAGGATTTCAGAAGCTTTGGTGCCTGAAAGTTTTGGTGCCTCTGACCTTTTCCTCTCTTGTGTTCTGTGAGATTTCTGTCTCTTTTCCTTTTTGCACAGGGCAGTGATTTTGTATTTCTGTTGAGGCCGTTGGACTGGTCAGGTACACACAATCCGATTTACTTCCACTGTGAGTAAAAATCCCAAACTGTTTAGTCAGGACATGTCTTCTCCAGAGAAACACTTCATTGCCTGGCTGTTTCATTTTGAAGCCTTGTAGCCATAAAATCTGTTGGGAGAGCACAAACAGCTGTGATTACCTGACAGCTCTAGGAAACAGCACGGAGACAAGATCTGTCTTTGAGATAAAAGTGCTGATTGCAGATGGAGGCTGCAAGCAGGTCTTGGAAACTTCTCAGTAACCTTTGGGCTCTTGGGAGCACCAAAGGAGAGGGATGCCCTGCTAGTCTGCCTCAATGACCAAAACTGGTTTGATACTGCTCTTTTGCCCAACTGAGAGTCATTAGTTTTGTTAAACTAAATAGGATTAGAGGTGTCTGCAAGTGCGATGCCATTATTCTTCCTTACTGTAATCACACTATTACACAGAAGATCCGAATAGTACCAAGGGCTCTTGGTATTGTTTGCTGTACATGCCCCTTCCGAGAAGCAGGTCCTGACCTGCAGTCTAAATACTCTGCAGGGGGAGCGTGGAGAGGTCCACATGTGGAATGTAACAGAAAGTCTGTCTAAATGAGTCTGCTTTTGGAGTACTAAACTGCAAATTCCTCCCTGTAGCTGTGGCTGGGACAAGCTACTTTTGTGCCTGGTTATTTTGCTCACTGGAATCACAGAAGGGACTTTCAGATGCTGTTTTAGCAGTGGGAGAGCCGGGAAGCATTATTTCCTGGGGTCTGTTCACTGCCTCATCAAGCTCTCCTTAGAGAAGATTTGGAAGACAAAATTTATAAAATCCACCATTTTCTTCTTTTTCCCTGATCCCTGTTTGTTGCTTGAGAATGTATTAGTTCATCTTGCAAGGTCTTTCACAGGCATCAAGCCAGGACAGGATGGGTTTCTCAGTCGAAGACCACTCATCTTCATATCTGTTAACTTTCCTTTTCTCTTGCAGTCTATCCTTTTCCCTCCCTTGTGCTTTCCTACAGCCTGGTCTTCCCCTTCCAATTCTTTTTTCCCAAGTGTCGTGGTTTAAGCCTCTATAACTCACGCAGTTTTGCTCACTCACTCCCCCCTCTATCTTGCCCCCCACTCCCGGAGGGATGGGAAGGAGAATCGAAAAGAATGCGACTCCCACAGGTTGAGATAAGAACAGTTTAGTAACTAAAGTATAACACAAATCACTACTGCTACCACCAATAATAATAGTGACAAGGCAAATACAAGGAAAGAATACAATTTCTCACCACCTAAAACCAAGCCCGACCACGCAGTGCACCCCCCCACCCTTCTGGGTCTCTCCTCTCCGTCCTCCATCTTGGGCATGACATGCTGTGGTATGGAATAACCTCTTTGGTCAGTTTGGGTCAGGTGTCCTGTCTCTGCTTCCTCCCGGCTCCCCTCCTCCCTGGCAGATCATGAAACTCAGAAAGTCCTTGGCCAGACCAAAACATCACTAAGCAGCTACCGAAACACTGGTGTTATCAGCACTGTTCCTAGGCCCAAAATCAAAACCACAGTGCTGCACCAGCTACCAAGAAGCAGAAAAAATGACTGCTGCTGCTGAACCCATGACACCAAGCCATTTGTTACTGGACTACAAAGGGCCTTCTTCCTACATTCTCCCTTTTCCTTTTTTTTCTCTCCTATTTTCCTCTTATTTTACTCCCCAGATAACTTTCACCATTAGAGCTGATATGCACCATCAGCTACAGATCCTACCTATACATCTTTGTGTGTGGGCCCATGCCCCAGCACCCTTTGTGCCACAAGCAAGTGGAGAAGATCCAATCCTGCAGGAAACTTCCACATTGCAAATTCTGCGGGAATATAAGCAAACCCCAGTGTCTAACTCCTCCCATGTAGTGGTGGTGAATCTAGTGGTGGGGTAACTTAAAACACTGGGTGGTTATGCTTCTGTTGGTTTTGCTTTTGAGGAGTGCCATATTGCAGCTGCAGTGAGACAGAGAGCCAAGAGCAGGGGTAAGTGTCCAAAGGGGTCACAGATCACAGGCTCCCTGTGCACTCCTGCCTGCTGCAGAGCTGTGCTGGGCCAGCGTGCTGCTTTTCTACCAGTTGCCTATAATCATGGTGGTGCTGTGCAGCTGTGAAAAATCAGGACTGAAATAAAGTAAGCCAGCTGCTGAGCTGCCAATACCCCCCTGCATGCTTCTGGAGAGTCAGCCCTATGCTGCGCTTACCCCGTGACTGGTCTGATTTCGTTGTGCCTAAATCTCTTGATAGCACAGCACCAGGCAGAGACACGAGAGTAGGGAACACTGCTCACTTTCAGTTGGCCAAGTCATTATTAAAAAGGAAAGGTTGTGGGAGTGAATACGGTGTGGACTCACTTGGATTTGAGACCTAACCCAGGTTACATTCCGCTTTAAATTCAGCTGTCCTGGAAAATATCCTCATGAGATTTTTGAACAGAAAAGTCAGAGATATTACAAAATGGATTGTTTGCTTGAGATTTCTACCACTTCTGGGCAAAAATCCCATGAGGGTGGTTGTTCTTGTGAGTTTTCATCTGCATCTGAGCAAGAAAGAAAATATGTTCGTGAAGCATTAAATCTCTCAGATCCACAGCAAAGTGATGCATCTGGAAATTCAATTCTGACACCTCATGAAGACTGAAAAATGCAGTGGGTTGAACAGCCTAAGACTTTTCTTACCCCATGTCACATTCACAGTACCTCCTACACATGGGACAGGCAGCTCTCAGCTCTGCTGCCCAGCACAGAGGGAACCTCAACTTGGAGGTGGCATTGTGGGACACATTTGTCACCTCAAAGGACTGGCTCTTTGCAGCCCCACATCCAGCATGACTCTGCAGGAGAGGGCATCACCTCTGCATGCACTGCAGTGACCTACAAACAAGCAAGAGACCAGACAGAGCAGCTGGTTACTAGCAGTGGAGATGGCTGCAATGGCCACAGTCCAACATATTGTGACAAACTAGGGGGAACAGTGTTTTCATCTGGTTTTGAAGAAAAAAGAGGAGGGAAGTACAGTTTGTAGCTGTTGTGTGTGAAGCATTCAGATACATTAGATTCAGAGGATTACAGGCTTTTGGGTACCAACACCTGCTCCAGCCTCTGGGGAGTGAGAGGGCTGCTCTGTGAGGGGTCAAGCCATGGGGGACCCTGGTATGGGCCATGTGCTTACCACTGGGCACCATCCCAGTCCTTGAGCAAGCGAGCAGAGCAGGAGAGTGGCAGCAGCACGTCTCACCCATGAGCCCGGGGCCGGACTGGAGCCAGGCACACCTGCGGGGCCAAGGGATGAGCCAAAGTGGGCTTGAGGTAGTGTCAGCATCTTCCTGAGAGATGTCATGACTTAAATCAATAGGAGGATGTGCAAGACCTCCCCTGTGACAACAGGGAAGGGAATTTTGACACCAGAAAATCCTGTCTGGTTTTCTCTGATGGTAAAATTAACTAAAATGAAACCCATCATTACACTGTGGCATCCCAGTGTGTCCCCAGCTCCCATCCCAGCCCCTGTCACCCTCTCCCTGTGTTTCCTAGCTGTGGATATGGGCTGGCAGAGGGTTTCTGCACTTATGAAAGCCCACTGAAGCCACACCTTTTACCAAATCCATTGTTAAGATGTGGTCAGACCAAAGCAAGACTCCTAGGAACATTTTACTGCCTGTGAAGCTTAAACACATGATTACAGTACAGCATAAGATGCAGCAGCTTCGATGTGACCAGGAATGAGGTCCACATCTCTAAACACCAGATGGATAGGGGTTTATGCACAGCCCCACTCCTCAACCAAAGGTTAACAGCAGATCCAATCTAGCTCAGTCCTTGCACCATCATGCACAAAGCAGCAGTCAGCACCCTGGTTTGTGGGTGCTGGATGTGGAGAGCACTGCCTGTTGTTGTCGTGCTGGGTCCCATGAACCTCTACTTGGAGTGAAGCGCCTATAGCTATGATGACACCATGGTGGCACCATGGTGGAAGGTGTCACAAACTTGCATGGGCGTGCTGTCTGAACACAAAGTGTTCACCGGACACTTTACCCCAGGACGAACTCCCAGATTTCTCCTTACCCAGCAGGGATGGGGAGGATGATGCCTCTGGTACAGTGGCCACACAAGGCACTTCTACAGGGTCCATGGCTGTTGAGGGGGAGACTCAGGTATCTGAGCAACCAGCTCAGATAACAGAAATTTCAGACTGCTGATATATTCAGAAAGAAACAGGCACAGTCTGCATTTGGTTTTCATAAGGAGGCTAGATATGACCTGAAGTATGCAAATACCTTCTGATGCAGAGAAGAAGATTTCAGGACTGTGCAGGTGTAAGAGTTGAGAAATTATGCAGCATTATGGAATAATACTCCATTTTTTGCAAATAGAGGTAGAACAGCTGTTAAGCATGTCAGCATTTGGGGAGGCTAATTTTCAGAGCAGAGGAATAGAAAGCATCATTGTCACACACACACAGAGGAGAGGAAGGTAATGCAGCGATGAGCAGGGGAAAGAGCCTCACGTTGTTATCCACAGGAGGATAAAAGCACTAAATCCTTATTTAATCCTTGCAGAGTTATTTAAAATATTAAAAATAGTGGGTCTCGGAGGGTATTTAGAATGGTTACAGGGGATGAGTTGAATTACAAAGGGAACATCTGAGGTTTTGTACTTATTTGCAGGAATAAAGCAAGTGCTTATTTTTCACAACTTTTGCTCCTTTTAAATTGGAAAAAAAAAAAAAAGAGCACACCACATGCTCTTCTTAAGAGTATTGGTGTCCTTTAAATTCAGAGTGTGACCCCTGAGCTCCCCCCTGCCCCGGTGCTTACCCTGCAGGAGACCCCAGCTGTGCTTACTCTCCTTCATCCATAACCTCCTGCCCTCTCTGCCTCTTTACTCCCAAAGAATCATCAATGATCTAATTTTCCATCTTCATAAAGCTGACATTTCTCTCCGCTGCTTCTCTACCTCACTTTCTAATACTCCGTTCTCTAGACTCGATGAAGGAATTCAGTCATGTCCTCTAACTGCACCCTCGTTTGTCCCAGCCCTTCCTTAACCTTCTGGGACTGGTCTCCCTCAGGTTGCTAATGATCCCTGACAGACTCCATTTACTCATGTTCATGCTGACAAACCTCAGGCATACCCATTACAATCTTACAGTAATCACATATTAATGTGGACCTTGGGCAACAGGCTCTAGTCGGCCGTGTTGAGCATGAGAGTTAGACGCTAAAGCACTTTAGCTTTAGTATGACACTTCAGCAGCTGAAATATTTATCTTCAGCATCAGGATGGAGTCAGTTTTTCTGCAAAGCTAGTAAAGGAGGAAAAAGTCTTTGGCAGGCCCTGGAGGATGGATACCCTGGAGCATCTGACTTCAGTAGTCTAAGCTCAGGGGGCTCTCTGAGATACCTATCCACACCTAGGAGTTAGGGAATCGCATCTGCAGGACAGGCAGTGGAAGCTGCATTTATGTGCCTGTGTTAAGACCCTGTGTTTAGAGAGGGGAATTCGAGGTGCTCTGCATGTATCTGAGACAACTTCACCAGTCTGACAGATACAACACAGGGTGACTGTGCTGTTCTGATGTAGCCATTGTAGTCGAGGAAACAAATCCTTGAGCATCTCAAATATCACAAGGAGACTCATTTTAGGCAACTGAATATGGTTAGCTGAGCCCTGAGAGCAAATTGTCCCCCCAGGTATGAAGGGTGCCCAAACATAGCCACTTGCGTTACTGTAGATGCCCCAAGATACCTGAGACACTTGCTGAGGCTGGCTGATATGGCGCGAGCCCATGAGATGAATTCTGCAATGCCATTAAGGTGCCTACAGCATCTCAAATGGTATTTGATGCCTTTGTTTGTGCAACTGAATCACTCTAGAGGTGACTTTGCTTGAATGAGCTGAATCACTCTTTGTGCTCCACTGACTCTATTAACTAGGCTCCCCGAGTGCAATATGAGCTTAAAAATGCAGCTTGAATGGTAGTGCCTTGATTTAGTCTGGAGCTAAATTCTACCTTTAGAGTTTTCAGTCTGAATATAGCCCTGTAGTTTTCTGTAGAGCATTTAGCACACATCAGGATTTAAAAATCTAATAATGATGGCAGTGTAATAATACACGTGTAATAATATCATTATTATTAATTTGCTAATAACGAAGTCCTCTTTTTTCTATGGAATCATAGAAAAGGTTGGGTTGGAAAGGACCTTAAGATCATCTAGTTCCAACCCCCATGCCAGGGGCAGGGACACCTCACACTAAACCATGCCACCCAAGGCTCTGTCCAACCCAGCCTTGAACATCACCAGCAATGGAGCATTCACAACTTCCCTGGGCAACCCATTCCAGTGCCTCACCACCCTTACAGTAAAGAATTTCTTCCTCAGATCCAATCTAAACTTCCCCTGTTTAAGTTTGAACCCACTACCCCTTGTCCTATCACTACAGTTCCTCATGAAGAGTCACTCCCCAGCATCCCTATAGGCCCCCTTGAGATATTGGAAGGCTGCTATGAGGTCTCCACACAGCCTTCTCTTCTCAAGGCTGAACAGCCCCAACTTTCTCAGCCTGTCTTCATATGGAAGGTGCTCCAGTCCCCTGACCACCCTCGTGGCCCTCCTCTGGACTTGTTCCAACAGTCACATTGAGGACACCAGAACTGCACACAATACTCCAAGTGAGGTCTCATGAGAGCAGAGTAGAGTGGCAGGATCACCTCCTTGAGCCTGCTGGTCATGCTCCTTTTGATGAAGCCCAGGATACCATTGGCCTTCTGGGCTGCAAGTGCACACTGCCAGCTCATGTTCATTTTCTCATCGACCAACACCCCCAAGTCCTTCTCCACAGGGCTGCTCTGAGTCTCTTCTCTGCCCAACCTGGAGCTGTGCCTGGGATTGCTCCGACCCAGGTGTAGGACCTATGTTCTTCTATTTCTATGGTTCCCTAGTAAACAAAAGATGAGGCTTATTTGCCCTCTAGAGCTTGCCTGTAATTACATTATATATTTTTAAATGGTATTTACATTATTTATATGTATATTATGCATAAATGACATATTGCTCACATTAAGAAATATGAACTAAATGTGGCTACCTCCATCCCCTGTGGAGCAGCAAAAGTTCAGGGTCTCACTTAGAACAAACCCATTTTGTTTTCTCTCTTCCACATGGTGCCTTCAGAGACCCAGAGGAACGCTGCCTAATGCCACGTTACCCAGCCTTGGCTGTCTCAGCCTCCCTGCTTTCCTCTGCTCAGTGCTTTGCTGGCTTTGCTTTTGCTAAGGCTTGGCCAGCAGCACTCCTTGGCCAGGATTTACTAGCAAAGCTGCCTCTGAAAGCCAAGGAGAGTGTGCTACAGATGGAGAGATGCACTTCTCTCATAAAAGAGAAGTAGCAATATGTTATTGATACAAAACAGCAATTTAACAAAGTTTGATAGTAAATGCAAAAGAGATTTGACAGGATTTGATAGCAAGGTACACTTGAGTATTTACTGCACAGAAGCCAGGATCAGGCAAAATTGTCAGGGAGACACAAGATTCAGGAAAGTCCCTCTTGTGTTCTAAGCTCCTTCTCTGAGAGGAGTCTGGGTACACCTGGGCCAGACTTAGGCTCAGACTTGGTCAACAGTTTGTCTGAAGGATTATATATGCGCAGTCAATCCTTTATATCCCTTAGCTGAGATTTCAAAGTCTAACATGCTATTAATCATTCTCTTACTGAGAATCTTGCGGCAAGGCACCTCTCGGCCTTGAGGAAGAAAGAGAGATTGTGGAGCGCAGCCCAGTGCTGTGCAGGAGAACTCAATAGGCTCTGGGTTGTACACTGTTTATGGAGAAAGGTAATCGACTCAGTCATATTTGCATACTGACTACAGAAGTTAGCTTTTTCCAAATTGTCTTGAGTTAGACCTTGACCAGCACTAGGGTTAGGTGGGTGCACGTTGCTTAGATTAGCCCTCTGCTACTGTGTTATGTGTCTCCCCAAAGTCACTTTGAGTCAGATGCAGCCATCACAACCAGATGCATCCATTACAATTGCCACTGGTGGTTATCACTTGAGCAGAGTTATGGGAAATAAAAGTCAGGTTGTGGAGGCAGGAACACACCACCACAGGGTGGAGAGCCTGGCTCTGTCCATCCTCATGGTTAGTCTGAAAAGAGCAGCTGCTGTAGGGAGACCAACTGAAACATTGCTTATCCAATTTAGCCTCTGCCAGCTCTTATTTTTCATGTCCTATATGTGCTATAACTTAGTTGATGTAGCAGGTGCTTTTTAAATAAAGGGAGAGAAATACTGCTTTCCCGTTTATTTTGTGTTTGATAACTTCTAGGTGGATAGATTCTGCCTATGCCATATTTAATAGAAACTGGATTTGAGATGTCTGCTGTAATATCAGAGGACCAGGTGTTAAAGAAGGGCTAGTCCTTCCTTCATGCAGCCTTAACCCTTCGCTCATCAGGCAGGACTGGTCTTTTCATACATGGTTTCCACTTTAAACCCAAGCAACTGATCAAATGGCAGGAAATCAGTTCTCCCTTCAAAATCAGGGGCTGGGATCAGGTTGATTTATTTTTTAAAGAAACATTGGCATTCCTCAAAAATAAGTCAACAATTTGTATCTGGCTGAGTTATAGCCAGTGCAATTACCTGTTCATGTTCTTCACTGTTTTGCTTATGGTTGTACTTTGGGAAGCGGGTTGTTTTTACACAGCAACATAATGGCAGAGTTTGTTGCTATACAGCAAATCCTTGCAATCTGGGATATGAGAACATAAAGAGGACCAAGCATGTTTTCTTGTTTCAAAGAGCAAAACTCTAGCACAAATGGTGAGCAACCTCCAGCAGTGGCTAGTGGTTTGGAGTTGTGTCCAGCTAGCTCTAAGCCTGTTTATTCAGTTCAGCCAGGGACCTCAAGCAGCCCTCACCCCCCTGTAGCTGTCAAAGGTCAGAGTTTGAGCTTCTTGGCAGATTTTGGTTTTCAGTGGGATTTGAGGGTCCTGATACAGCAGCCTGCTCTGTTTGCAGGGCTGACGGAGGCAGTAGGGCAGGGCACCAGATTCTGGCTCAGATTTGGCAAAGTGGCCTTGAAAATGCGATGGATGGCAGGAGGTTCCTGAATATATTGGAAACACATGTGAGCAAATTTTACCCTCCTCTGCTGAGTTCTGCCCTTACCACACGGATGGTTGGAGGGACCTCTGGTTGAGTGGCAAAAGTGCTGCAGGGGGTGAGAAGGTGGCACTGGGGTGGTAGAGACAAGTCATGGCTCAGATGGGGACTGACTGCCAGGGACAAGGAGGTGTAGGAGGAGGTGAGGATGTACAGAGCTGAGAAGGAGCTGAAGAGTTTCAGGTGACAGAGGTATAGAGAACTGTTAAACTTGTTGCAGAAAGGGCAGTAGCATTAGCTGCAGCAGAGCTTATTCTAGAAGGATGGCAGACGCAGACAGCAGTGAACGAATGAGCCAGATGGAGAAGGAGCCACAGAGGAAAGACAACAGGAGATGGGAAGACAAAAGTGGGAGATGCTGAAGTAGCATGTGTGAGGCAGGGAACAATTTTGATGTAGAAAGAAGGAAAGCAAGGAATTGATAGAGAAAGATGGAAAGAAGAAAGATAAAACTGTAATTACATTTCACAATGTTTCTCAGTTTCTCCGTGGCCGAGGATGATTATAGTGTGTCTCATCCTACATCCAGCACTGGCCAAGCTTCTGAGCCATCAGGCACACTGCGGATGAATGACAGCCTGCCAGCGAGATGCATCTCTGCTCAGTGCAACATCTTGCAGGGTGTTTGTCCAGGCACCAGGAATTTGATCTCCACCAGCGTCCTACACTGCAGTCTCATCTGTCTCCCTGTCAGGTTTATGCTTACGCAGTATACAACATCCTCCAAAACATCAACATCTCCATTTGAAACACTCAGTGGCAGAAACATGGATCTAGCCAAGAGACAAGTGGAGTGTTTGATTTACTAAAAAGGCCTAACAACTCTTAGTGTTTCAGAGAGAGGCAGAGAGATGGCTGTCTGGTCTATTTTATTTCACCTGTTAGCTTTCCCCAGCACTGATGTGCTGCAAACTGTTTTTCATCTTTCCCTCATAGACTGGGGAGCGAGGAGGTGTTGTTTCCTTTTCCTCAAACCCACATTTTCATATTGAGCTTCAAGGGCTGTATTTTAAACTAAAGAGGAACGACAGTACAGCTTTCATTAATAAAATATCAGTGTGCACGGTATATAGGTTGCTACTGGCAAGGAGAGAAATGACTAAGCAGAAGATAACGCTTTTGGCGGTTTATATCCTTATTCTAAAATTGACCTGACAGTTTCTAGTTATTCCTTGGTGACGGATTTGCAAACTATTTAAACAGAGAATTTTCAGCTCTTGCATTTCTCTTTGAAACTTTATGCAAAATTCCTCCATGATATTTAGCATGTCAAAGGCTGTCTAACAGCTCAGAGCCTTGCTTGTAACACATGTGCGCACAAAAAGATGCGACAAGGTTGTGTTTTGGCAATAAGCTTAAACCTCAAAGAAATGTTCCAGTGCCCTGATTAATTAAAGACAACCCAAGTGTTACCTCCAGCCGGCACTGGTACACTGTTAAGCAGCCTAATTAATACTAGAACATACTGAAACAAGAGAGGTATTTTAGATTTTCAGTTACTAAGGGAAACCTAAGTGCTGTTTGTTAAATGCTTTGGCCTCCTTTTCTTGTAGAAAATGTGCTTTGTAACTTCCCCATATGCTCCTGCTGTTCAATCCCTGATGGATGTTGCTATGGAAGCAAACTGGGGAAAAACTCAAAACAGCTAATAATGTTTCTGCAAATGATTGCACAGGTGGAGCTGAAAAGTACAGATGACACAAGTTAGTTAAACAGGGGATTTAAGCTGCAGCAACAATTTGAGACCAAGCATCAAAACGCGCGCACTCGCATTTCTTTTGTCTTTATATCTATTTATTGAAATTTCATCCCTCTGCAGGCTGTTGGGGTTTATTTTATCCTTTATTGAGTCAATTTATCCAGAAAGTTTCAGAGATGCTCTAAACCACTGGATAAAATAGGAGGAGTTTCAGAAGAAAAAGGAGAGCAGGGTTGGGTACACTGCTCATTTGGATGGGACAGTCTTAGAGAACATACGTCTCTTGAGGCTATGGGATAATGAACTTCTGTCTTTCACTCAAATTAAAGATGTTCCTCTGGTTCTGTGTCATATTTGAATATCATTACAGCAACAGGGGAAGATGCATGTACTGCATATTGGAGGGACAAATATGTAGCATGACTTTGTTATCCTTCTTCACAGGGGAATAAGCTTTTTGATATAAAGCACACACAGGAAGTGTATGTGGATAAGGAAATGCACTATCATGTTGTTACAGAACATCTAGTTAAGTGCTGAAAATGAGAATACAGACAGCCAAGAAGTGAGAACGATACAGTTTGTACCGAGCTCTTTGCAGGCTCCTGGCCAAGGCCAGCCAGCTCCACAGTGTGTCTCCAGGGCACAGAATAGGTAGCTACCCTATTTACTGCTTGCTTGGTTTTCAATCATGTTGGCTGCTACTCTCCCTGACTCTGTGACACTGAACTTTTCTTTAGGGTTTCTGAGTCTTGGATAAACTTGTACATATGAATCTGCTTCAAGCTGGTTCATGCTGTTTAGCCCTGTGTCCCAGCATCCATCCCTCTCTGCTAACAGCTTACAGCCTGTGGCTTCTTCCCCAGTCATGTTTTAAAGTGCGGCTGGACCACATGAATGGTCTGGAACACGTCAGGGGGTTGCAGACCTCCTCTGGTCTGATAGGACCAGGGTCCCCACCAGGCTTCCTGAAACCATTCTGCAAGCTGAGGAAGGGCAGAGAGTTCACTCTTAGGGCACAAGGCCAGAGGCCATTAGTTCCTTTTTAGCATCTCTTTAGGTTTTGGGGGTTCTGTTGCACCCCAGAATGCAGTGCAACAGTATTAGTATTACAATATTAGTATAACAATATTAGTGACAGTAGCATGGTGCTGGTGCGTCCTGGGCACTGGAACGCTTCCTACTGGAAGAGGTCTGCACTGAGCACCCTGATCATCCCATACCTTTTCGCTGCAGATGCTGCCAAACAGGTTTGAGAGGGTGTCTCTTGTATCAAATCAGAGCATCACACATGCCTAATTTTAAGAAATGTTCCCTTCCTTTAACTTGTAAGGAAAAGGATACATGCTGCCAAAATGTCATGGTGCAAACTTTAACCACTTGTAATCAGGAGATGGATATCAAGTGATGAAAAGGTCAACTCATCCCCTCAGTCCCCAGCTACATGTGGGCAAAGTACTTGGCTGACTCTTTCACACCCATGTGTGCTACCACACGGAAAAAGGATGAAGCAAAACAGGGATCAAAAGATACATGGGTTCAGTAAAGCCACCTGTGGCCCATAGGTACCTAGAAGGTATTTCACTTAGGCTTCACAAGCATAAGCGAAGTTGCACAGTGTGGTCTATCACCCAAATCACGCAAGTCATGGCACAAAATCTGGCTAGCTATTTAAGGAGTGGGTCATGAATCACCCAAGCCATGCAGCCTTACTTGTGTTAACAGTCCAGCAAGTGCAAAGTTACAGGAGAGGATGGATCCCAACTGAGTTTGTGCAGCTGGTGTCCTATCACCATGTTCTTGCTCAGAGAAGGAGCATGCCCATATCTGAGCACAAGTTTTCTGTTGGTGCATGTCATTTGCATACATGGCATATATCCACACATGTGAATACATAGCTATCTAATTCTAATGACGGATTAAAAACAAGCTGCCCAGATCATGGGAGGTTACAAACTGGGCTGTCCTGGCCCGTGATACATGATAGCCCTACCCTGACTGCAAGAAAAGTCCTGATTTAGGCTGTTCCATCCTTTCACAGTGCTCTTTTGGGAGAATAATCTCTTACCCTTCTTTATCTCCACAAAAGAAAACCTTTCCAACCACTTCCTTTGACTATTTTGTCTCTTCTGTGTGTGTTCTTGAGAGGAGGGACAGGGCACTGCATGTAGCCACAGTCACTTGGTATTCAGGGGAAGTTCAGAGTTAGTGAGGCGCCTCTAGAGCAGCTGCAGAGGGCCTGATATAAATATGAAGAGCTGCCAAGATTCATGATTGCACCTGGCTGTCCTGCTGCTTTACAGCCACTGCAAATTAATTCTTTCTGCATGCGAGCAGCTAAGTCAAGTCACTTAAACTAGTGGCCTCATGCTGTCCTCTTAGGAAAAGAAATAGATGATCTGCACTGTAGAGACCTACTCCTCTGCCAAGTGGGTCGCCAGCTACTGTGCTGTGACTTTCCATGGGTGTTGGAGAGAGCCAGTGAAGAGATTTCAGTTTAAAGTTCAGCTCCTCTATAACCCTTGTTAAGGTTCAGTTACTGTCCTCTGGACCAGCATTCCCTGGACACATGAAGTGAGCATGTGGATCTGCTCCCCTGTCCTGGTATTGCAGCAGATGCTGGAGAGCAGAGGAAACAACTATATATTTTTCCATTGGCTTCACCGGAGTGTGCTGGCTGCAGCTGGCACAGCAGGACATCGCCTGTTTTTGGAGGAACATTGTTCAAAATGGCAAAAGCTGCCTCAGAAGCTGCTGCTGGATGTCCGGTGATAGCTACACCCCTGAGGCACCACTGTAGTAGGTGCTGCGCAAGCTCTTGCTCCCGCAAGGAGCTCTCACCCACACATGCATGCTGCCATCATGCAATGAACTGTGCCTCCCATGCTGCCTAGTATTAATGGAGAGATCACTCTCTTCTGCTTTCTGGAGCATCTGATTTATAGACACATACATTCAAAGCACTGCAGAGGCTCTGTGCAGCATGACAGTGTTTGTGGCATAGTATATCTACTTCCTGCAGTGTATGCAAAGCTCTTAAAATTCTAACTTTTTATTTCAGTCTGAGAAAGAGAAATACATTCTTTCTGATCTGGTGACATCATTGTCAGAGTTAATGCTGTCAGAGAGAAATGTCTCAGGTGTGTTTCTGTCCTGCACTGCACTCCTGGCTATTTATGCTGTGGGGGAATGATCTTCCAGCCTCTCTGAGGCCCAGGAGGGCCCTATTGCTTGTGTGAGCATCACTGAAAAATTAGCTCACCTGCAAAGTGTGCCACGTGAGATGTCCTCTGAGTCGTCTTGCAGCAACTATACATTGCTGCTCCTTCAAACCCTTCGTCAGAGAAAATCAGTGGCAGGCAACCAAGGGGAGTATTTGCTATTTAGGATGTATTACTGAATAGCAGTTCAATCCTTGCCAATATGACAGAGCCAAGAAGCCAGAACCTCCTGCTTCCCAGGAAACAAGGCTAATATATCAAATAGGACCATTACCTGTGCTTTGTGTCTTGTTGAGAAGAGGACTGGAAGACTGGGTGGAAGTCCCTCAGACCTCACATTGATTCGCTATATCCTTGCATGAAGGGGTAGTGTTAGGTATCCTGTATCTCCCTCTGGAGTTGCTTTGCACCCTACAGAAGCCAAGGGGAGACAGAGAAGTGTCTAAATCAAACAACCTGTGTCTTAAATGGCTTTAAATGGCCTGCAACCTTCCCCACCCATTGCTGGGGTCTAACTGCTCAGGATGGTCATGCCTTCACTGGCCTCTGGGATCCAGCAGAATGGATCTCAAGGAAATGAAAGTGAAATTGAATATTGGTAGAAACTCTGGTGATGTATTCAACTGAGCACTATGAACCTAGTCAAGCACACAATGGTACACACATATGTGTGTGTGCTCGCTTCTTTTAAATGCTTGTGGCAATCACCTTTCTGCTTGTCCCAAGTTTCCTTTATCTGTAAAAGTAAAAATGCTATTATTGCCGGCCATAAACTTATTCAGCCCTGTTATATGTAGCTATAGTAGTTGAAGTGCTCCACTGATTTTCAAGGATGCGATCAAGGAATTGTGTGCAAACAGTGCATAAATATGTACTTTGGTTACTCAGATGTAGTTTGTCTGTCAAATCTGAATGAATTCACTTTCTTTTTTGCAGAAGTGGCCTCAGCAAAGCTTTCCCAAGACTCCCCAGCAGTAAAGAATTCCACATTCTGTCTTCTGCCTGAATGAGCAATTTCTTCATCATCTTTTAATCTTCTTGAATGGAATTGTATAAAAAAACAGGCACCAGTGAATTTTTCTGCAACGTAAAGAAATCTCAAAAATCTTTAGAGAAATTCCCTACAGTTTTCAAAGGGGAATCATCCTTGCTTTTCAACTACATTATCAAACTAAATCAGACTTGTCATCTGTCTAATGAGAGTTTCAATGTGTTGATTTAATAAACTTGTTATGGTACAAAACTGAAGAGAGTTAGGATGAACACTAGGATCTGTATATATGAATACTAGGATCAATATATTGAAAGAACACCCCAGCTGCCCATGTTTACAGTCTTTGATTTTCCTGGCACCAGTTAAGCTGTTGGGAAATGGACCTCATGCTCTGGGCAAGGATGGAGCATTGTATATGGCATTGTACATGCCATAATGTAAAAATATACCCAGTTAAGGGTCTGCACTTATTAACGGTCTCCACTTGAATTAGTGGAATCATGACAATAAAGGACTGAGGAACTGAACCTTGTTGTAATATTTTTGACATGGCATTTTACTTAGGACAAATCTTTATTCTCCTCTGTGTTATTTATTAATAGGAAAATTCCTAACATTAACATGATGCAGCTATTTCTACATTTTGGAGAAAAGGAGTTGGAGTATTTTGTATAATTCTGGCTAGGATGACGCTACTGCTCCATTTGTATTTGATGTGCAATTTGTGCGACTATAGAGGGATAAAAAAAAAAAACTGCTAAGAAATGATAAATGATCAAGTCACAGAGATGAAATACAAACTTCTGAAACTAATTAATTCATTATCTTATCCTAACTCCCCAAACAACTGTACTAATTGCAGCCTAATTCCTAAGGACTGGGACAAAGAGGTGACACGTATCCTTTGAAGAGCTGAGTGACAAAACTTTTTGTGTTCAGCTAAGCAGTCCCTGAATAGTCTTGCTCAGAAGGCAGAGTTCAGCAGTAAAAAACAGCATAGAGCTTTGAGCTGCAGCAATAAGATTTTTTTCTTGGGTTAGCTGATGACCTGAACTTGTTCGCTCCAGCCTCTCTCAGCCTTCAAAGCACTAAAATGAGTTCAACACACATGGCATTTGTATAATATTTCTCACTGAACAAACGTGCTGTCAAGCATGTTGTTCAAGTTTCCATGTCTCTTTACAAAGACATTCACTGCCTGTGAAAAGCAGGCTACCTTCACCCAGATGCGTAAGTCATCCCTTGCAAACGTCCCTCCTTCCTGCCGGCACTGCTTGTTTGAACACTCCATGAATGCCAGTGTGAACACCCAGGCACCAAGGAGCTGCAGCATGCTGGGCAACTTTCCGTGCCACAGCCCATCCCTCTCTCTCCTCCCCACTTCAGAGGAGCACGTTTTGGGAACTTGGGCTTATTTGATGCCTCTGAAGAGTGATGAAGAGAAGCCTGTCATGTTGCTGGAAGAAGCCCAGCATGGAAAGGCTCCGATCATGATAACTGAAGTTTGCAGCTAAGCAGGCAGAAGTAGGTCAGGCCTGATGCTATTTGCAGACTGCTTTTCCAGGGAGGGGGGTGAAGGCTAATTAGCACCACAGTTAAGGTTAACATAGACAGCTGTGGCGGCTGCCAGCTAGACCATTCCCAAGCAGAGGTTTGTATTTGACTTCTCTTGGCAATGCCTGCATGCTCTCAGAGCTTATTCTAACATAAAGTGCTACTAAACCATTCTTTCCCTGTGTATCTCACCCAGGAAGCTGTTGCAAAGCGTTAGTCCTTGCATTACTTCTTTCTGCCTCTTTACATCCAAGGGAGCCCCACATAGTCTGCATCTCTCTAAGGAAACTGAAGTAATGTTTTATGCTTTACATGCATGAATATTCAGCAGTAATGCAAAAATCATGTTTGGACTCAAATCTGATTTGATTTAAGATTAAAATAATCTTTATAAAAGAAAGTTTATGGTCATGCTTCTTTATTTGGCATATAATCAAAAGAGAGGTGTTAAAGCCAGGTCCAAAGACACTAACCTTTGAAAATGAGGAACCTTAAAACATAGTGTGGATATTTACACCCAGCAAGCTTAAGTCCAACCTTTGAAGCCCATCAGTGTAAGCTTAATATAGCGTCAAAGTCAATAATATGTGTGTTAAGAAAGAGCCATATTCAAACTGCCTTCCTGAGGAGCTCAGTGTGAAGACTGCAATGTATTTTAATTCAAGAGAGCAGTGAGTGATTCTGATGGCTGCCCCATCACAGCTGCCTGCAGGCACAGCAGGGAAGCAGTGAAGCTGGTCCAAGTGGGCACCCTGCCTGGCAATCTCAGGGCACTGCTTATTATCTGAGCCTGTTTTCTGGGACTGCAATGGCAATGCACTGTTGTTGGGCACCAGCATGTGCTGTGGATATAGCCATAGCTTCCTGAGACACAGCTCAGCCTGAATCAGATCTCATTCCCGTTTTCACTAGAAGCCTCCTGTTGCCCTCGAAGACAAGCTTTTGATAAGCCTGGACTACATTTTGGTCTGAATGTATTCAACAGATGAAGAACAAATACATGGGTCTTAATTTAGGTGTTACAAGGAGTTGGGGTTTTACATAGAAGTAGATACAAAATAAGAAAGCTGTAAATCCCAAGCACGGTTACCAAATGGGCCATTAACTTTCATGAATTGGTGCAGTTCCAGTGTTGGTATCAACTTTGTGCTCTGCCTTGTTTCATTACATCTTTCTCAGATGTCACTATGGTATGTGTTTAAATAAGACCCCCATTCCAGAAAGTTCATTTACATGGCATTTATATGGTGGAGACATCTGTCTCTTTCTTTCATGAGCCTGTGCTCTGGTTTTGATTTAGTGTATTGGGTCCCTTTAGTGCCAAGAAAACACTTTGTTCATCTCTGGCTGATAAATTCTGATGATTGCGCTCGTTCTGTTTTCTTATGTGAGGGGACATTTTAATACTGCCTTCTCATCTATCAAGCCTCCTCTTCATCTCAGGGACTCAGGCAACTATCTGTTTGGGAAGTGATTTCTTGTAAGTGCCATTTTCTAAAGATGAACTCCTCCTGGCCACTGCTTTTAATCATATTTTAATGGCAAAGGGCTTGCAGAGACATTATGTAATCAAAAAGATGGCTTTGCACATCCTCCCAGGGGTTTTGCCACAGTTGGACTTGGCCTCCTTACCCTCTCCCTTGCCTAGCAATGATGAAGAGAAGGGTGCTTTTCAAGCTGTATGTTTTCCAAGCTCAGAGCTGGCTACTCACCCAAAATGTAAAGCAGGAAATTCCTGGAATCTGTGAATCTCATCTCGAGAAGAGACGTTCATAACCACCAAAAGGATTTGATTTCTTACAACGAGTCTGCGGTTCACAGTAAATAGCTATTTGTCCTCATGTCCAGAGAACAATAAGATTGCAATTGCTTTCTGCTGGCAGGAATCAAAGATCTTGCTTTTGTCAGTAGGTCTTTGATATGCAGGAGCAGCCATGGAGACAGCGAAAGCAGCTTTATACTACTTCTCTGCACCTTGGCCACCTCATAGATCAGCAATTAGCAGGCTCTGGTTCTACAGCCACCAGAGATTGGTGACACCATACATTGTTGTTCTTAGTTAAGAACTGAAGAATGATTAGGATAAGGACACCCAGGAATGTGCTTCAGTGCAGTTTGTCTGGGTGGCATCAATTTTAATTTTCTCAGGCTCCATTTTAGGCACTTAGAGCAAAACATCTTTTTTGAGTCCTGTATTTTCAAGCCAACAGCGTAGCTCAAGAGGCAGAACTGGTGCTGGCTATTGGCCAAGAATTATAGAGAATACAATTGGTTGATAGCCAGCCCTTAAACAATATTGACAGAAAACTACCTTTGTTTCCAAATCTCGGCACTTTGTGCCTTGGCCAGTGCTGAAGGCACTTGAGAGGCATTTTGCTCTGTCAGGAGATGTCCCTGGGTGAAGAGATGCATCTGAGCACACCTCAGTGTGTCACTCCTTCCTTACCACTTCACAAGTTGCACTTAATACCTGAACAGGTGCACTTGAAGTACTTTTCTGATGCTGCATCCTTTGACCACTTTTTGCGGTTCCTTTCCAGCCCCACTGCAAATGAAACTCTAAACTTTATCCTTCTCTCAACCCTAACCCTAATATTAACCATAAACATAGCTGGGGCTGAACCATTGAAGGCTTTTCGTCTCAGCAATCTCTACTTCCTTTTGCAACCCCATTCCACCTTCACTGCCACGGAACTACCAGCATTTCTTTCTTTCAATCCTGACCCTAAACATGGTGGAGAAGTCCTACCAGACTTGCGTTGGAAAGAAAAAAAACACCACCGAAGAACAGCCTTTGTTTTCTTCTAGGGGGAGGGCTAGAGAATGGTTAGGATTAGGGCAGTTGTAGAGTAAGGGTTAGAAATGACTTAGGGTTTGGGTTAGGCCTGATAGAAAAAGAAAGCTCTTGCTTTGCCCAGGGAGCTACAGCTTTTGGAATGGTTCCTAGTGACTTCTTCATTCCTGAGATCACCCAGCGAAACCCCTTTCTAGTCCACTGCAAGGAGATTATTTCATAGCAAAATGAGGTGGTGCATTCCCATAAAAAATAACTCTTGTCTTGGTTTCTTCCCAAGCACAGGTGAAGCAGAGACAGATTTATCACGCTTCCATAAAAGACTTCATCTGAATATTGGTCACTTCATCTTAAACCATTTTTCTTTTTACAGTTTCCCTTTCCTGGTTCCAGACATGGAGAGCTGCAGAGAACACCCATGCCAGGAGCTTGTTCACAGCAGCACAAGGCTGGTAGAACATTTCTCTGCCCCCTTACTCTGTGGCTCAGGTTTGTGTGCTCTTTTGCTAAAGCAAAATTTGTCCACCATGATTATTGTGGGCTGAACGCTCAGAAGAATGGCCCTGCAAATACAACAGTGACTGAGATGCTAATGCTGAAGCACCCGTGGGGGTGTAAGACTTTGGGAAGTAAAGGTTTCTTTTACGGTACAAAACCCTTCTCTGAGTGTGGTGCCTGAGAAAGCAACAGATGGAAGTTTGGACAGTGTGTTAATACGATCACAACAGGGAGCTTCTCTTCCCCAGAAATGCAGAAGAATGGACATCTGAGTGGAGAGGGCTGGATTTTGCTGAATCGTTGCTGAGGGTCTCATGTACCTTCAATCATCTATATTTGGGATGCCATTTTCTTCCATCTGCACTGAAAAACAAGTGCATAGCCCTGAACCCAGCATTGTGACACATTCTAGAAAGTGTTGAAAGGCAAGTATTGCCATGTTATATCTGGTTTTAGCTTGTTCTTGCAGGCCAGCAGACTCTCTCTGGATGTTGCAAACAAGCCCCCTTATTTTGTTTTTTGCTGTTTTCACAATACCCCATATTTGAGCTCTTTGGTAAATTGCCACTGTGGTTTTTTACACTTACATCATAGTTTTTTTTAATACTTCGGTTCTGAAGTACCATAAAACCTAGATTAATGTTATAATGGGAATTTGGAGAGCTGTGGCATACAAGCAGTAGGTGTCCGTGAAGCACAATTATTGTACTGAGCTAATCAGCACTGCACTCAGTTGACTAAATTCTCACCTTTTAAATGACAGCAAAAAAACCTCCAAACAAGAAAAATTAAGAATGATGCAAATGCAAGGAAAAGTCAAGCCAAGTTCACCTATTTCAGTAGACAGTGTGTCAGTGCTGTCCTGTTGATTAAAGCCAATACTATTATCGTACATCATGATTCCCAGTTCCTGGCAGTTTTAAGGCACAGGTGTAACATATGGCTGCTGACTGAGGAGCTTAGGAGGGGATGGGGAAAAATGGTGCGCAGGAGGTGACAGGGATGCTGGATTCTGGCACCCCCAGCCCTCTATATCTCCACAGGCAAAGCTGCTTTGAGACCTGCTTTGTCAGGTTGATGTCCTCATGCAATGTACAGATGATGGATATCTTGTGTTTCTACAGATTGTCTCCAAAGGTTTTAGGTTTCCCATCATGGGCTCCTTCACCTTTCATGTTACATCAGTACATGCTCAGCAAATCTGAAAGCAGAACTGCACATCAGGTAGGTCAGATGAGTCTTGGCTGATCTCAAAGCAAAAATTATATTTAAAAGGAAAACGCTAGCCTTTTGATCTGTTCTTTACAGGTTTATTCCCTTCTAATTTTAAATTTTATGTCAGAACAGATAACTCCCAGAAAATGCCCTTCTCATCCTGTCAGTCTTCCAAACATGGGCTGTATTCAGGGCACAAAGGTGCGAAGTGGCCCTAATAAGGTTTTATGTCTTGTTAAACAGGAACTTTATTGATGTTAAGCAGCAGTTTTAGCCTGGTGGTGATGGCCAAGCCAGGCATGCTGGGTGCTCTTTAGCTATTTCACTGATCCTGCACTGGTCACTATCCCCTCTCCCAGCGCTGCCCCTGCTCTTGACCTTTTGGGACCTAATTAGCAGGTCATCACCCAATGTGCAGGCAACCGTTTACATATTTGTTTTTAGATTTCCCTCTCTGTGCACAGAGAGACCCCTGAAATGCAAATATCCCTTGTGATTCTTGATCACGGGTGCTCTCCACCTGTGAGAGAGCTGGCAGGGACAAAACAGTCCTCAGGAACATGTCCGGACCCTCCATTTCAGCAGTCTCTGAACTCCAGTGGTATAATGATCTGTTGTAAAAATCAACTAAGAAAAGCTGAATTACTCTTCACTGAGCAGAGCACATCAAGTGAGAATACAAAATGAGTCCCTGATTTAATCCACAGAAGCTGTCGTGATTTATTTACTGTTATTTGAATCTCCATTAAAAAGCTTGCTGCAGCTTCACCTATTTCTTTCCATTCTGATTGTCTCATCCTTTGCTGGTATTTGAGGCCTGGCTTGTTGTATTCAAATTTGAAAGATACATAGCCACCCAGAGCCTGGCAGGGTGCTAGCATTAATTTGTGCCTGACCAGCTTTTGCTGGCTCTTCGTGGAAAACAAAAACTGATGGATCAGCTTCAGAGGCTTTCTGGATTGCACAAACCCCATCCTTTTTGCTACCCAAGTAACAAGCCCTGCTAATGAAGCCGTTGGAGGAGGCTGCGTCTGCTGCTCTGTGGCAACCACATCCAGAGAAGCTGTGAACATTTTGAGCAGCCATTTCTGATTTGGGAGGTCTCAGATTTACGTAGCTATTTTATTGTTTTAAAAGAAGTCAATATGTATTCACAGTTTGACCCCCATTAAGGGCCAAAGTGACACCACATTTCACCAGAAGAATGTTACTGCTATGAATTTTTCAGCTTTCCTACTTTATTTTCAGCCTGTCATGTCCCTCATATTTAGCATGTACTGAGGAACCACTGGAATTCAATTACTGCCTGTCACTGCTGTTTACATTGATTTATAGATCATCCACTTTGACAAGTTCATTGCCAAGCTTTAATATGCCTTAATAGCTTTATTGTTTATTAATAGTAATGCAGGGGTACAATCTCCAGTCTGCATTAAATGTCAGCCCCTTCCTTCAGTTGCGGGCTGAGGAGGACCAATGGGTGGGTGGCCACAATCAGGTGCTGGCAGCACCTGCCTCCCCCTGCCCAGACACCACCGGCACCAATTCCTTTTTTTAATGGCTGCCACATATTTCCTTCAGTGCCTCCCACAGGGAATTAAGAAGAGATTTGTCCAGCAGATGCTTGTCAGGAGGACTAATGTGCCTGTTTGTGTCAGTGGGTTTTGGTGGTGCTGCAGGGTATGGCTTGCCAGCGCTGCTGGTGCTGCAGTGCTTTGGGCATTGAAGGCCCCTGGCTCTGTACACAAAACACACGCATCGTACCCTAAAAAAGATGAAGATTAAGACTGCTGCTGAACAGTGTTCTGGACAGAGTAATATAACCAAGACTGTTACAGATAATATAGAGGTGAAAAGTGCATGTGCATCACAGGGCTTTTATTATGGCAAGCTATGTAGAGTTTTATAATGAGGGCAGAGTTAGCTGGCAATTATTGCCTAGGAAAGTTTCCATGGACAGATATTTTTCTTTCTTTTCTTGCCAGCTGGGTATTTGAAATATCAATTTATCCTAGGAAAAATCCTCCTCAAAAGCAGAAGTCCCCAGGTACTACAGGTCAGGACTATTTCAATGGGGCAGTGCTGTAACAAGCAGAAATGGCCTCAACAGTAACATAACGTGCATTTTTTAGCCATAATCTGCTGCACATTGGTAGGATAAGTGATGAACAGGAGCACATTTCTGAGTATTGTCTGCCTAAAAATATACAGACCTAATTTTTCAGATGAAGCCGTGGATGTTCTTTTACACGCAGGTTTGAGTGCTTCCCCTGCGCTGCCGTGAGCCGCCCCTTGCGGCACTGAGCATGGTGGTTTGGTTTTCAGGCTTGTTTGCAATCCCAGGGTAACTGCAGGAGAAAGCTGCTGCAGCATGGAGGTGCGGAGCTGAGCTTTTTACCCAGGCTGGGGAAACAGGATGTGTAAATGCATCCCTCAAAAGCAGCTATCAGCAGTTCAGGTTCCATCGTGCAGCATTGCTCTCCCCTGTGAGCTGCTGACAGCAGTAGCCAAGGACTCCTTGCTTTCAAGACCTTTCCAGAAAGGTTCCTCCTTCTTGATATCTTGCTCAGCTGTGCTGAGCACCTTCAGAGGAATAAAATTATGTGCTCATTTCTTCCTTGGTCGGCTGCATTTCCTCAGGAGCATTCGTTCATATATTCCTCTTGCCTTGACTAAAATTATGAGAAATGGATAGCACTTATACTTTGTCTTTCTCTCACACACACAAATACACATAAAAACATATTTAAAGAGACAGCTTAAAATTTAAATTATAACCTAGGAAAAACAACTGTAATCTTTTTTCTCTCCCTCAAACTAAGTTTTCGAAGTGAATTCGGCAGAAGTTGCCACTTTGGCTGATGAGATGTGACCTGTTTTAATCACTGCTGTCCACTGTCAGGTATGTCAGCCAATTTAGCTTCAGGTGCATAATGGCAAATTATTGCAGAGATAGAATGATTTTAAGTTTCTAGACAGTGGGAGCATTCCCAGAATCCATTACTGCCTGATTAAATTACCCAGATTTCTGTGTGTGAAGGTTTTGTACAGCAGCATGTAATCCACAAGAGTAACTAATCATATCATATTGATTTAGATGCTGCTAGAATGGGAAATCTAATTGTAATACTGTGAAAGCTTCTTGGGGAATCTGTACTAATGATTGCATTTGTAATCCCATTTGCAGGTGAAAGTTCTGAAGCGCAGCCGTGAGATGAATAGCAATGACGACAGTTTGGACGCAGCCCTGCAAAATCAGGCTGAAAAAGATGAGACAGGCAGAGGTTGTCCACATGGCTTAGTAGCAAGTCTCCATCCTTCTGGTTTTCTGCATTGGTGAATTCTGTAACATACAAAAATGAAGGAATGTGAGCAAAAATTGCAGGTAAAGGTGGTAGGATTCAGCCCCCTATCCTACTAAACTTCAGTATTCATCTCAGGAGCCAGCACTGTGCTCTGAGCTCTGCTGTGGCTTGGCTGGGTCACCACTTCTTTGCTCTCTCTCTTCTTTTTATCTGAGGAAAAACATACTTGAAAAGTACTTTTCATCCGGGGGAATTAAATGCTTACCTGGTTTTCATTTGAATTCTTTATTGTTCTTTTATTCTTCTTCAAATACAAATTTCTACAGTGCTTCTTTTGTGTTTGGTAATTGCCAGCAGCTCGATCTGCCTTAACCTTTTATGTCTGTGCTCAGGCAGTATAATCTCCCACTTTTTTTTTCCTTTCTGGTATATGTGAGCTATTAACGTGTGAATTATATGAACTCCAATTTGTCTTTCCTTTTTGTCATACTACAGTAGAGCTGTATAAATATAAAAAAAGAATGTGATGAATTGTTTAGCTCACTTCCTGTCATGAATTTTTGTAGCTGTTGGTTTTTTACTTTTCTGACCTGTTTATAAAGAAATATGTATGATCTTACACAGCTAACACATGCATCTCTTGCACACACCAGAGCCTGTGAGCTGGTTTGATAAGCAAGAGGGCACAACTGCCTGGAAGAAGAACTGCCCACCAGGCTTTGATAAAGGCTTGAAACACTTGTGTAGATCAGGTGCAGCATGCCTTTGCTTTGGGAGACAGGTCACAGAATCATAGAATAGTTAGGGTTAGAAAGGGCCTTAAGATCATCTGGTTCCAACCCCCCTGCCAGGGGCAGGGACACCTCCCACTAAACCATGCCACCCAAGACTCTGTCTAACCCAGCCTTGAACATCACCAGCAATGGAGCATTCACAACTTCCCTGGGCAACCCATTCCAGTGCCTCACCACCCTTACAGTAAAGAATTTCTTCCTCATATCCAATCTAAACTTCCCCTGTTTAAGTTGGAACCCATTACCCCTTGTCCTCTCACTACAGTTCCTCATGAAGAGTCACTCCCTATAGGCCTCTCATGAAGAATTCCTATAGGCCCCCTTCAGATATTAGAAGGCTGCTATGAGGTCTCCATGCAGCCTTCTCTTCTCCAGGCTGAACAGCCCCAACTTTCTCAGCCTACCTTCATACGGGAGGTGCTCCAGTCCCCTGATCATCCTCATGGCCCTCCTTTGGACTTGTTCCAACAGTTCCATGTCCTTTTTATGTTGAGGACACCAGAACTGCATGCAATACTCCAAGTGAGGTCTCACGAGAGCAGTAAAGGGGCAGGATCACCTCCCTTGACCTGCTGGTCATGCTCCTTTTGATGAAACCCAGGATACCATTGGCCTTCTGGGCTGCAAGCGCACACTGCCGGCTCATGTTTATTTTCTCATCAACCAACACCCCCAAGTCCTTCTCCGCAGGGCTGCTCTGAATCTCTTCTCTGCCCAACCTGTAGTTGTGCTTGGGATTGCTCCGACCCAGGTGTAGGACCTTGCACTTGTCATGGTTCAACTTCATCCGGTTGGCACTAGCCAGCCTCAAAAGCGTGTCAAGGTCCCTCTGAATGGCTTCCTTCCCTCCAGCCTATCAACCAAACCTCACTGCTTGGTGTTGTCGGCAAACTTGCTGAGGGCACCAAGCTGCGTGTCCCTGCACAGCACTGAAAACCTCCTTTCCAACGCGTGATGTGGCTTCGTTCACTTTCCCTCTTTGGTTTCCAGTGGTGCCTGATTTTTGAGAAGCAAACAGCCATGCAGGTGAGGCCTGGTTTTGACTTGGTTAATGCTTCCTTTTGGAGAATCATGAAAGATACCCTTTTCTTCCTTTGTGAGCTGACTCTGACAGATGCCAGGCTGGTTTTCACAGTTCTGTGTCCTCCCCTGCTTGCCCTGGAGACCACACTAGGGCTAATGTGTTCTATGAGTGCTGCCATAGAGCTCCCATCACCTGGCTAAGCACCCCAGTGAGATGAAGAGCCTGGAACAGGACTTTTCCCAGGGCCTCAGTCCAAAGCAGGACTAATAGCAATAGATATAAATCACAAATTTAATAGCATCCTTCCTGCAGGTCAACTGCGACCTCACCAGTGCTGTGATTCGGAGCTTGCGTAAAGGAGGGTGATGGACCATCTGTCCCTCCTGAGGTGGGACATCAACTCTTAGAAGTTCAGTGCTTCCCAGTTTGCTCTTTTAATCTGTGCTTTGGATGAGCAGTATGAGGCAGGATAAACCAGGGCCCTGGGCAGATGGTACCTGGCTCCAAACAGGTTTTAAACCTTTTACAGTGAAACATTCATTATTTTTGTTGCAGTGTATTTTCTTGTAAAGTTCAGGTGTAGTTTAATCCAAGTCACAACAGAGATATTCTGAGTAATATAAAAACAAAGAGAAAAGTCTGAGAGTTTAAAATAAATCCCTACATAGTTCCTAGTCATGAACAGATACTGTCTTTATATTGGAGAGAGCAACAGAGCTTAAAATCAGTTAACCACAATCTAAATAACCTTTAGAATATTGAGTGATGTATAGGAAAGCATTTTGCAAGAACATTTAACAGAGGACTCCTATCCTATTAGGTTTCGTTAAAGCACATAGATGTTTACTCAGTGGAGAGACCTGTCAAAGTTTTACATAGCATTTGAATTTCAGATAAACCACAGTTTGGTTCCTTGACCGGTAAGTAAAGGTCTAAATGCCTTGGAAAGGCATGCTGTGAATAATTGCTTTTGGTAATATGGATTTCTGACAGCTATGGGACATGTTTCTGAAGATGGCCTGTAACCACTGTCAGTTCCTGAGACAGACATGATCCCTGCCAGGCAGGTACAGGATGAGACAGAAGGAAAGCAGCAAGCAGGCAAAAAAACCTGGTTCATGGGATGCTGATTGATGGCCAGCTGATCATGAGACAGCTTATGCCCAGGCAGCCAAGAAGGTCAACAACATCCTGGCCTGTATCAGAAATAGCATAACTATCAGGGCCAGGGCAGTGATCACCCCCCTGTGCTTGGCACTGATGAGGTTGCACCTCTAATATCGTGTTCAGTTTTAGGCTCCCCACGAGAAACACATTGAGGTGCTGGAGTGGGTCCAGAGAAGGGCAGCAAAGCTGGTGAAGGACCTGGAGAACAAGTCACGTGAAGAGCAGATGAGGGAACTGGGGTTGTTTAGTGTGTAGAAGAGAATGCTCAGGGGAACCATGTCACTTTCTACAATTACCTGAAAGGAGGATGGAGAGAGGAGGAGGGGTTGGTCTCTTCTCCCAAGTAACAAGCAATAGGACAAGAAGTAACAGCCTCAAGCTGCACCAGGGGAGGTTTAGATAGGATATTAAGAAAAATTTCTTCACTGAAAGAGTGCTCAGGCATTGAAACAGGCTGCCCAGGGCAGTGATGGAATCACTGCCTCTGGAAGCATTCAAAAACTGTGCAGGTGAGGTCCTCAGTGACATGGTTTAGTGGTGGACTTGGAACTCCTGGCGTAACGGTTGGACTTAAAGGTCTTTTCCAACATAGTTGATTCTGTGGTTCTATGTGCTGTGATCCTGTACTCAAGGACCATGGTGAATGTGTCATTAAAAAGTATTACACTAAAAATATATACAGGTTTTCTGCATTACTGAGTTCTTCCAGGGAAACCATCCAGCACTGCCCCAGATATCTGCTGTTGCTCGACAATGGGTGATAACAAGAAGAGCATTTAATGAGATAATTTAAGTTAAATCACATTTAATGCAAGATCATTGGATCCCGCCTTACTGCGAAATTACAGCCTTGTTTCCACCATTATACAAAATACACTTTCTGAAAGTCTCAGATTTCCCTGACAGAGATTTTCTTGAGATCTAAAAATGTAGACCAGATACAGAAATGTTTTAATGAATGCAGTCCCTTCTATTCTATTGTATTACTTTCTCCCCTTTTTCTGGGCTGAGAAAAATCAGTAGTGAGACTGGGAGTCTTGAAGTGATGCTGCCGTCCCTCCAACCATTTCAGCTTCTCTGGAGATTGCTCTCTGTCTATCAGTGTCTAACTGGGTTGAGGTTTTAAGCTCTTACCATCCCACCAGCTCCTCTGCCTCCTTGCCAGCTGGCAGACCTGCGATCGCAGCTTTATCTTCTTTCTGATCTGATGTTCCCTTGGTAGGTGTCTGAGGACTGTTTCCCAGCACATGTAGAAGCTGAGCTGTGCTCCATGTGGTAACCACAAGGTAACAAGGATGCTCCATGTGGTGGGTCAGACGGATGAGCCATTCCAAGCCTTGCTGAGCTACCCAGGACATTCTTTTTAAACCTCCACTCCATTGTAGCAAATCCTGGCTTACAAATAGGGGTTTTTTGATCCACAACACTGGAGTGACTGAAAATACCTGGGATTAAGGGCAAACAGAGTATTGATATATATGCTTAAATGGATAGAAAATACAACAGTACTGAAGGAAGCACTGAATAAAGGGTCCCAACAGGTAGACTCTTTCTTTTGACCACAAGACCAGAAGGCATGGTTCACCCACACTGGCATTTTTTCAAAGCTGTGGCCCTTTCTTTCACTGCCCATCCTGTGTCAATGGCAGGCTCAGATTGTGAGGGTGCTGTAGCTGCCCAAAGCTGTTCAGGGTGGGAGGCAATGGCCAAAAATCCTGAGTCAGCAGTTTTCCCAAGGGATGTGTGTGCAGCTGTAGGGATGACATCCCTTAGGGCAGATGGACTTACTTGCCCACAGGGAAATGTGGGTCACACAGAAAAGGCATCCAGTGAGGTCTGACTTCATGCCCTGAGTTGAAGGCCACCAACTGGGTCTGGCTTTGTGCCCTAAGCAGTAGGGCACTGTTCATCCTGGGTTGGAAATTGCCCAGCTGAGAGGAGCGATATCTCTCCTCTTAACTGACCTGCTTCCCTGTGGGGTTTTCACCCCATCTAGGACTGAGCCAAATCCACGTCTCTGAAGGAAGTTTTGCATGAGTCTGAGGTTTCTTACAACATCTGTCAGAAAAATAATCCATCAAAAATGACATATCAAAAGGAAATGAAATCCTATAAACAAAAACTGCTGAGTTTTGCAGTTCTCTGTCACTGCAAAAGCCATAAGGGGCAATCTTGCTGCAGTGGGGTGATGTGCATGGGGTACTGCAAAGCAATCCCTGGTTGTGTGATCACTGGGAAAGATGACCACGTCAAACCACTTCTCTGGAGCTCCTGCTGTGTTACTTCTCAGACAGACTGGATTACTCCCATTTCATGCTCAGTTTGTATGTTTGTCTTTTAGAAAGGGAAGAGGGTTTTTTGTGTTATGTGCTTCACTGTAATTAATCTGCAGCACAGATATATGCTTTCTTGTGCTACATTTCTCTTTCCCAGTATATTCAGGTTTTATATCTCAATCCACATACTACCTCCCCCTGCAAAAGAATTATTTCTATAATCAGATTAGTGCTGAATTTATACTGACTCTGGAGTACAGCTTTACTCACTTGATAATTCAGTTGGCTATAAATGTTGAGCATAAATTCCAAGAGAGTGAATCAAGTAATTTCTTTTTTACTACCCTTATACATATTTCTACTTATTTGCCATGCACCTTTACTACACTGGCTCTAGTTGTTCAGAGTAGACCGAAAATGATGCTCAGCAAGACTGTGGGACTCGTCTGCATGCTGAGATAAGAGCTTTAAACAATTTTTCAGGTAGCAAACTCCTCTAGTTTCCATGAACTTTCTTCTGAGGTAAGAGCTGGGAGGGTTTGGTCTTTTTTTACACCCAGATTGCTCATCTGCCCCAAAGAGAAGTTATGATGGTGAGCAACTCACATACTATCGCATTAGTGGCAACTCTGGAAACGCAGTTCCTGTGTTAATTAGGCAGCTTGGGTGTATTCACCCACTTCACCTGTCAATCCAGCACAATTTGGAAGTTTTTTGTATGAACTTCTATGCAGTCAGGCTGTGTTGAAATTATCCATCTTAGATGGATGGCATCTCCATGTTCTCCAAACAGTGCTCACTGTGGGTTATACTGTTCATTTTAAAGGCAGGTGATTTAGGACATTTCTAGGGCAAATAACACTGGATATGAAATATGGAAAGTAGTATGATATGAGTATGAACTGAGAAGATGCACAAGCAACATAATTGTTACAAATCCTGAGAGACTTCTTTAATTCATAAACATCGAAAGGACTGTTTCTTGAGTGTTAGTGAAAGAGTTAATTAAAGTGAAGTCTGGGGTTGCCAAGCTATTAGTTTTCCATTCAGGAATGGGTTGCTCTGAATTCAATTACCCAGCTGCAGAAGTGCTTCCCAATATTTGATGGCATCTTCTTAAAAGTGTAAACGAAGGTGTGTGCATGACTACGTGCTAATCAGAAATGAAAGGCTTTGTATGTTACTCCAAGGTTGGATGCTGCAGAGCGTGCCAAGGTCAGATGCCTTGTTTCTTGCAGGACACCCTGTCCCTGAGCAGAAAAGATCAGAGCCCGGCATCAAGGTGAACCGATAGCACAGCTCAGAGTGTGTCCACTTCTCAGAACCCTGTTGTCCTGGCAGCGGTTGAGCAGAAGCAGAAATAGCCTTCCTGCTTACTGTACCTGAATCAGCACTTGAAGAGCAGGGGTGATAGTTAGCTGTGAAGAGCAGAGGCTGATTTTGCAGCAGACAAGTGTAGGAATCTGTTTAGGAGTACATTGGCTATGAATATTTGGAGAAGAATATGGGATTGCACTGGTAATAAGCTTGTTTCATATATGCTTGTCATTACATGAGTTTGGATGGAAGTATATAAGAACTATACTTTCAGCATTAGTTCTTACAGTTCACAGTTTTTAAAGGTCTGGCAAACTCACTTTCATATAAACTTCCCTCCAAAGCAGTAGTCAGGCTTTCAATATGTTGCCTCTTCTTTGGGATTCACTAGACTTTGAACTAGTTCATCAATATTTTTGAGTTATTAGGAAAAATGTACTTCATACTCTATTTCCTCCTGCAGTATAGTAGCCACAGACATCACACTGGAATTGAAATAATTCCCTCACAAACTTAGAAGTGTCCTGTGAATACTGGGGATCCTATGAGGAATACAATTTTCTTGGGAAGTAATCAATGGGCAGTTTGCTGTCCTACAAATGTATCCATGGTGACTTGATATCTCAGCCCACCCAGTGATGCACTGAATGACATCGGATATCTGAATGCTGGCTCCTCTCCCATCGTATCTGGACTCCCACCTAGGGTAGCTCTTGGGCACAGAACAGGCCTATGGGATTGCCATCAGCCAGCCCTGACGCTGCTCCAGGGAACAGGGCAGGTGTCCCCAGGAGGTGATATAATTCCCAGACAGAAGGGAAATAGTGTATAAATATAATTTTCCAGGATTTCTCACTGTCTGGTTTAGATTTCATTGTCTCGAGGGATGAAGTTGCTGATGCTCGCATCAGGAAAAGTCCCTCTGGCAGATGATCAAATCAGGTCTCTGAAGCAGTAAGCTCTTCTTTAGTCTCAGCTTTCCTACCTGTAATGTCATTGTCATTATTTTCATTCTTAATATTATCTCCATGTATAAATAATCCTACTGTCACTTGTTTTCACAACCATCAGGCATTTACAGAGTCTGAAAGAGGTAAGTTATGCACTGGGAATTGTAAAACGGATGCAAATGCACTACTAGAAATACAATGTTATACTGGCATAACCACCGGCTCACTCAGGTAGACCACATCTTGATGCCTTTGCAAAGCCAGAGAGACCATAGCAGCATGAATGGTAACTTACCTTTTTTGGTATGGCATGGTATCTTTTTTATGAGTGTGGTAAGGGATGCTTTCGTCTTCTGTTAAGATAGATGCTGTTATTTGAACACTAAAGCAACCTGAGGTGGTGCTGTGCCCCCTTTTGTGCATGCCTGTATGTGGAGCTCTCAAATGCTATTAATAAACAATAATAGCTAAATAGTCTGTGTTTCAAGTTAACAATTCTATAATGCCCCAGGAAAAATACGGGGTTGCATGTGCCTTCAAGTGCTCAAGGGAGCAATCCAAATCTCCTGACTGCCTTAGGGCGCTCCCAGTGGGCCAGCCTTGGCTAGTAAACATTCATGGGTGTCAGCACTAGTAGGCAGCAAAATTGCCCTGTAAGGTAACATCTAGAAAGCAAATATACTTCCTCAAATTTTCCTGGTGCCTGCTTTATATGGTTTTTACAGTGAAATTGAAGTATAATAAAAATAACATCTTTCCTTCCCCTCCCATCTGAATATCTCAAAGCTGTTACAGTCACACAGACATTTAGCATCATCTGTCAAAAATACTGCCAGCTCTGTTTCACAAACTGTGAAATCAGGGCCCAGAGGGGCCTCTGAAAGTCTGCCCTGGGTCACGGACTGAATAGATCCAAAATGTAAGTGAGCCCTGAGCTTCGCTTAACTCAAGAACATCCCCTGTCTCCGGACAGAGGATGGGCTGCGTTAAACTCCTTTTGCTTAGTGGCATTATTGGCAAAACTCTTCACAGCAGTTGAGAAGCCCAAAGGGTAGTCACTGGGACCTGGAAAACCTGGTGCTTTTCCCTAGTGTGATGACAGCAGCCGTGATGGAGAATGCTCTGTGGGGACTTGTCTCTTCTGCATCCGTATTGTTCAGGCACCAGGAACAGAGGCCAGGGAGCTTTCAGCCACCAGCAGCTCCTGCCAACCTCCACTGCTCAGAGCCCTGCAGCCCCCACAGTGCTGGCAAGGGTGAAGGTGGTTGGTCACCACACAGGTGGTGGCACCTGGGTCACATCAGTCCTGCAGACAAACACTGCTGGTGGCTGTGCTTATTTCAGGGGGTGATGTCTGTTTTTCTCCCAGTAGAAGAGGAGAAGGTTAACAGCCATGACACATGGTCTCTTCCTCAGGCTACTCCACTGGAGCTGCTTTTCTTAGCTGCAATCTCCAGTCATTTTATATAACTCCCCGGCAGCTCTAGCAGACAGTAATGTGATCAGGGCACCAACTTCCCTGACCATATTGCTTCATATTGCATTTCAGATGGTAAATGCATTCCTCCTCTCTGGGCCCTCTCCCTGTTGCCCCAGGTGCCCCAGACGTTTATGGCAGCGCATGAATTCATCACTGTGCCCCTGTGGCAACAACTGCACTCGTATTCACCCACTCTCTTACCACTGATGGCAAGGATTCTGGAAGATTTGCACAAAAGCAAATCCCCTGACATCCTACATCCCTATTTTGACAGCATGGTGATGCTTCAGGCTCTGATGGAAGAGGAACGGTGGTCATGGCAGGGACAGGCCACCACAATGGCTGCAGCAGGCAGCTGGCAATGGGACTAGTACAGAGCAGAGACCACAACAATTAAGCAATACATTCTATTTCCTGCTACAGACAATATTTTCATAGACTATAAAATTGTTTTTCTTAGCAGCAGCTGTCCTCTTTCTTGATTTGTTACCCGTGGTGTTGACAGTTTAAAGTCATGTTTATTTTACAGGTAGCTTTAAACAAATCTCTGGATGAGTTACTGGAGCCTCTTGCCCTTTGAGGAGGATAGGGATAGACTGTGTCTCTTTCTGCAGAGCAATAGCCCTTAAACTTGTGCCTATAGAGCTGTGAAGGTTTTGCCCTGGGCCAGGTTTAGTGGGGGAAAGCCCCATCTCCCCTGAAGAACCCAAGTTTCCCTGGAGATATCTATTCTTTCTTTCCTTCACTACACATGAACAAGTAATCAAGGGAAACCCTTCTAAGAAAATAAATGCCAGAGAAATGAGATTTTGAAGACAGTTGTAGTTCACCCACATCTTCACTTGAAGCAATTTGACCCTGTATCATTGACTTCATTTTCCTCAAGGAAGACCACTAGGCAGTGTGGTGTCACTGAAGGAACCAGCAAGTGAGAACCTGGGCAGCCATGCTGCTTGCTGAGGTCTGGGTTACTGTGAGCAGAAAAGCCCTTCCATTTAACAATATTCTGTTAGCTGGACTATGCTTTAAATTAAGTATGTTAAATTCTATATGTTACAGTAATGGGTCTCATTTTCTTGTTACACTGGTTGAGTTTTCCAGTGATCTTCTCCTCCATTGACAATTATGAGCACTACGATGTAAAGACAAGCTAGGGAGCTGGGCTTTATATGCGCTCATATTTATATATGCTGAAATATGACATATTTAGTATCAACTGAGTTTTACCAAGATTGTAGGATGCTGATAACCAAGTGAATAATACTTCAGCTCTGCAGGACAACCTGTGTAGTTTATCAGTCTGAAAAAAAGGTTTACCATCGTCTTCATATATAACTCTTGCGACAATGTGTCATGTGCAGATTTTATGGGGAGAAGCTGTCTTCTGAGATTCACTTCTATCTATCATTTTTACACAGGTTTATGTTTAGTGACACTTACTAGTGACTAAGATAGAGTGGTACTCTCTACCATGAGATGAAGTTGTATGAAAGCTTGGCAGTACAACAACTGCACTCCCTTTTAGGCAGGTGTACTCAGTACTCAGATGCTACAGGTCCATCCTATCATTTGATTAAATAATTCTTTCTAATGTGAAGGGAAAATCAGTTCACAAAAATCCAATACTCATAGAATGATTTAGATTGGAAGGGACCTTTGGAGGTCTCAGATTAGGGCAATTGCTAATGAACAAAAGTTGCTAAGGACCTTGCCCAGCTGAGCTTTGAACGCCTCCACAAACGGGGACTCCAAACCAGTTTGGGCACACTCTTCTGGTGTGTTACCATTCTTACTGAACATTTTTTTTTCTTGTGTCAATCTGGCATTTTCCATGGTGCAACCTGTGGGAGTTGACTGTGTCACTGGGAAGAGGCTGGATTTCTCTCCTCTTTGGTACTCATACTCCCACTTCAGGCAGGGCAGGACAGCAGCGCAGTCCCTCTTGGTCTGCTATTCTCAAGACTAAACTAACCTTGCTTCATAGAATCTTAGAATCACAGAATGGTTTGGGTTGGAAGGGACCTAAAGATCATCTGGTTCCATCCCCCCTGCCATGGGTAGGGACACCTTCCCCTAGACCAGATTGCTCAAAGCTCCATCCAACCTGGCCTTGAACACTGCCAGAGATCCACAGCTTTAGTGGGCAACTTGTTTCAACGTTTCACCATGTTCACAGAGCAGATGTTTTTCCTAAAATCTGATCAAAATCTAAATCTTCCACAGATTTTTCTCACACACCACATGCTCCCAATCCTTAACCATCCACTTTTACATGCTTATAATCTATCAACTTGTTGAGGCTGCTCTGAATGTCCTCCCTGTCCTCCTGCATATCTGCCTGCCTCCTAGTTCATTGTTACCATGCTGAGAGCACATCCGCTCCCATTGGTTGGGTTACTGTTGAAGGCATTACAGAGCATCATCCCCCAGTATCGATCCTTGAGGAGCACCACCTATGACTAGCTCCTGAGTAGACATTGAAATGTTAGCCACTGCAATTTGAGCCCAATAGTCTGGCAGAAGCACAATTTTCCACTGTGTTCACCAGGGACATTCAGGATGTGAAGGCTTTTCACCACAGTGAATAAGCTGCATCCAAGTCCAGCACCTAACTCCTTTCAGAGAGTGGTGGTGGCTGAGCATGAGCAACACTCAGCCTTTGCCACCCCAGATTCTAAGGTTTCTGAGGAAAGATGTATCTGACTCAAACAAGACCTTGCTTTGGTTTCACAGAGCCAGCCCAAGCCAGGGAAGCAAGGCTGCAGTCTCAGCTGCCAAACCCTCATGTTTCTATGTACCAGGGACAATAAATATCCCTATTACTCCTATCACCATTATTTATATATTTGTGTTATCATTGCACCCACAGACCAGGGTTCCCAAAATAAGACACTGCAGAAAGACTAAGATAAAAGGATGGCCCCTTCCCTACAGCACTCGCATCCTAAGACACTATTTTCTTTTCTGCCAAGCAACTGGCAGGTGCAGCTCTGTGTGTATGTGAGAAGCCTGAGCATAATTTATTTCTTTTACAGAATCTAAAAGATTTGCTGCAGAAAAGAGCTTTATTTCATGGCTAAGGAGTCAGAGGGAGAACTGCCTCAGCATGATTAATTGTGGAGTGCCGCAGCCTCAGTGATGCTGACTCACCCCAGTAACCTCAGGGGGGGTCACAGCATCTCTTACCTCCCCGTGCTAATCAGAACCTCATTTCTGTTAGCAGTGAGGGAATTGCCAGGTCCAGACCCTCCAGCTCTGTTCTGCGTAAATGTCTGGGCAGGATTTATCATTTGCACACCTTATTCGTATTCTCCTTCTTTGTCTTATATCAGGATAAGGGAAAGTGCTTTTGCTTGGGCTGTTCATCCGGCTTTATTAATGAACTTATGAGCTGGGGTGGTGTAAGCTGTGGAGTGGCACAGAAATATTCACCTGTTTTGTTTATATGATTATCTGGTAGTGTAAGGGCAGTAGCCAGCCATTTAAGATAGAAGCTCAAGTCTTATCTCATGGGGAGATAAGCACCTATGAAAGACAAGGTTAAATGTGAAGAAAGCAGTGAAAGCAAGTCTTGAGAAATAGAGAGCACAGACTTTTCAGAAAGATGCTGCTAGTGTTGTATATTGATCACTTTTACCACTGAGTGTAAAGACTAGAGAGTACTGCAGTGATGGATAACACTGGGACAGATAGATCAGAGTAAGCTAGCAAGGATAAAAGAGATCAGGCAAACTAGACAGGGAAGAGACAATATTCTCATCCTCTCTTCCAGCTCTCTCTCTGCATGATTGTCCCCTGGATTATACCCTCTCTGCTGCCTGTAAAGGTAGAAATCGGGTAGACAGAAACTGGATATCAGGGTGGAGGCACTAACAAAGATGCATTTGGCCAAACTGGTGCAGAGGAGGGACACAGCTGAGAGAAAAGATCCTTTCTTTAAAGGACTGCTTTGTTCAATACAGGGGAATGCCACAAAACTAAACGCACATTGTGTATTTCCTCAGGTTCCTCCTTGCTAAGATATATTGCTCAAAGGCTGTGGCTCACGTCTGATACACAAATGCTTGCTTTTCCATTATGCTACAAAGCTTCCACTTCCTTTAAGAAATTGCTCACTCATCCAAGTCTCCTGAAATCCCAACATGATCCGTGCTGTTCAGCTCTCTCCGGCAGACCATCCTGGTGAGGACGTGCCTTTGACAGCCTGCTGTCAGAAGGATTTCCCTGCAGGCAAATTCTCTTTTTAAAATTCCTGACGGAAATGTCTTTTGAAAGGTTTCATTTTGCAGGAGTCTTTCATTTGCTCCCATAGCGAAACCTCCTGGAAACTGCATTACCTTTCCCTGATGTCTCTGGTGGGTGCTCCTGTACCCCAAAAAAAGGATGCAGGTTTTCTAGTCTGATGAAAGGGGTAATTTAAATTCAGCAGACATCAGGTAAACACTTCTGAAGATCTACAGTACGTGACATCTTGAAATAGCTGGAGTAGACTCTACAGTGTTAATTAGGAATTACGTATGTGTCCAAAAAATATGTAAATAAAGTACAACAAGCTAAGAACGCTAAAGATCACAAAGACTGAGGCACTCAGCATTGCCTAATTAAAGAGACTGCCAGTGTAACTAATTAATGAATCTCTTTTTTCAAGATGATCCTTCTAAATGACAAGGCTCTAAAATGTGACTTTTTCATATTCATTGGAGATCAGGGACCTGAAATTCCTCCCCATTTGGAGAACAAAATAAATTACACTTGCATTGCGACTAAAGCCCTGAGTTGTTGTCATGGTCAGGGCACTAGGGCCCATCCAGCCTGGAGAGCAGGTGGCTGCAGACCACCTTTGTGGATGTTGGCCTGAAATGGCATGTACAGCCACTGCTGAAAAGCTTATAAAACAGGGGATAAGTTCTGTCCTAAGCAGAAGCTTTCAAGAAGCTTAAAACTTTTTCATTTCTGTTATCATGCTTTTCTGAATTTAGATATATGAGTCTAATACAGACAGCATGGGGTGGGAGAAGGGAAGTTTGTAAAGCAAAGTCAGAGATGCAGCCAAATGCAGTAGAGGCACCTTTACGTTGAAGTCACCACAATGCCTCTGAACTGATGCTTTGTTTCCCAAATAAATCACAGCTACTGAAGGAGAAGACCGCTTACCGAGTGGCTGTAAAGGCAGTCTGCTAAGAAGCAGAAATTATTGGCCGTGATTAGAGGAATGTGAATAAGTTTGAAGGCATCTGCCCCACAAGTGGGACTGTGAGGCCACTCATCAGCTCATCAATCAGTTCGGGGAGGAGACTATTTCTAAACAGGGTTGATTTTCTTCAGGTTTCAAAAATTGAGTTCATTTTTCTTGGGGTTTTAAAAATGACGGACAGAGCTGCCCATCCACAGCCCTAGCAGATGAACACACACACACGTATGTAAGTATCTGAGTGACACACGCAACCCCTTTGAAGTTTTGAAAGAAAACGTGCAGACCCATCTCCCTTGCTCCCAAGCTGGCCATTGATTTTTATTCATTGCTTTAGAGGTAGGACTGGAAGCAGTGGTATTACCGTCGCACAGGGATGTAACAGATTGTGTCAAAGTTTGTAGCTCTTCATGGCAGGGGCTGTTGTTATTGGAAGCTATTTGGAGGCTGATTAAAAAGGAATTTTCAGTTTCTTCCTATCTTTTTTATCTATTTCTTTTCAGCAGGAAAAGGAAGAGCTCATGTCCTAAATTTATTTGTTACTCAAACGCTAGCACTAAGATTTACCTTCAGTGTTGCCGCGCAAGAAGCTTGCAAAGTAAAACAGGGAAAAGCCTGTGTCTGTAGCTCTGCCAGTAAGTGGTGCTAGCTGCACAGTTTTGTAGCTTTTCCCTGCAAATCAATGGCAAGGCTACTGCGGGTCCAATTTTAGAGTTATATTCTTTCATGAAAATATGCAAATATAAACTGTTTGAGCAACACAACTTGGGAAATCCTCCTCTGATCATTTTAGGGCTGTGATAGGCACCTTTGACAGAGCAGCCTCCAGTTACTTAGCATTTTACTGTTACTGGCCACGTCATGCACACAAGCTCTGCACATGAAGGGGGTCACTTTCTTACCAACATTTACCTGTCTTGTGCACATATTGTGTTTGCTGACCAGGTACAGATTAATTTTATATATACTTATGCACATGTATATGCTGGTTCTGAATATGTGCCTAGACTGCATGCTGCAGTGCTTGGACCTGCTGCAGTTCTGGATTCCTGCGTGGATGCCCTGTTACTATGGGGATTGGATCTGCCAAGTCCTGTGACAGTAAAATCCTGGGCTTGCATCTAATCATGCAGGGAGGGTTAAAAGGCAGAGGACCCCTGTGAGGGGGAAAGCATATTTACTGCTCAAAAACATGCTAAATAGGCATATATTCACCTGCACGCTTGAATGGCTCCAAAACAGGGAAAACATTGATCCCATTACCTGAGTAGCACTTATCAGCAGAGGATTCACTTAAGAAGATTTTCTATCTTGGCTTTTCAAGGAGGGATGAGGCAGCATCAGCAGCTGGTGGGCAGCCTGGGGAACTCTGCCCACCAAGAGAAATAACAAGGCTCAGCTAATGAAGATGCACAGTGAATGCGCGTGGAGGAGAGGGGCTGCATGGCTTGTGGTAGTGGTGGGGCTCTAGGCCAGGGATGGCCTTTTACTGATCCTACCAGATCCCCCTCTGCTGTGCTGTGACCCTAAAAGACAAAGATCCCGGGTCTTCATGGCAGGTCTAAAGCAAACCTATTGCAATATGTGAAAAAGGACTGATGGAGAGGAAGGACTTTACAGGGTGGGCTCCCCGCATCCTCTGACTCAGTGTAAGTATCTTTATTTCAGCAAGAGGCACAGGACCCTCTATGTACATCAAAGCCATCAGGAAGGAAAGGCTAGAGCTTTTAGTCCTGACAGTGCCTGAGCAGGACATCCCACTGCAAAGGCAAGAGCAGCCTGAGTTTTGTACCAGCAAATTGGGCACCTGGGTTGTCTACTTCCTTTGCTCTTATGCTGTGTTTTGGTGCCATCCACACCCCAGTCCCTCCCTTCAGAGTCATCGCTGAAAGGAGCCAGCTAGAGCAGGAGCCTGGTCTCTGAAGAGGTACCACCTGAGCGTGGTGCTTTGCTGTGAGGTGGGGACTGCCATGAAGCAGTCTCTGCGCTGACAAGTTGGACTGCACATCAGATGGTGAGGGGTTATGGGGTTTCAGGCTTCTTCTTGCATGCTGAGAGCAATTCCAAGGGGTAGTGGCCGCTGAAAAGACATAGAGCAGATACAATATAGCAGGTACAACCCAAGGTTGGGCCGGTGGTTTCTGAATGGCGGTTGGTGCTGAAGAGCTTCGGGAAGGAGCTCTCCTGTCCCACACTGCGCAGGCTTTGAGACCCTGAAATTTTGATTTCCACTGCAGGGGAATTAAAAACAGAAGGGAAAAGAATCCTCCATTCTCTGCACAGCAGTCCCAGGGGGGTCTGTACAGTGCTTGCTGCTGAAAAGGTGAGGGAGGAGTCCTCACAACAGGGGCTGATTTTTAATTAGAGCTCCTCTGCCCTCAAAGAAGAGCTCAAAGGGAGCAGGTGGAAGAGGCTTTTAAACACTGCAATTGAACCACCTTAATCAGAACATCTGGTAAGTCCCCTGAGGAGGGGATGGTGTTTCTGAAGGCAAAGGAAGGAATTCTCTTTCCTTGGGCTGCAGCAGGCCCCTGCTGCTTTCCCAAGCCCCTGATGCTGAAAGGTAGCCAGCATCCTCGCCACACGACTGGCTGGCCACGCATCTGCTCCCCTGCTGGGCGAGGAGGACAGTTTTAACTTGCAGGTTGGGGCGAGAAAATTTCACAGCTTTCCCAAGGGAAAGAAAGACTGACTGAGGAAATTCAGTGAAATGTGTTTAAGGGCTCTGACCTCGGAAATCTCATCTGTTCTCTCACCTGCAATAGAAATTGCTTTCTCAGAGTTCCATAGCTGCTTTGGTGCGAGCAGCTCCGCTGCCACAAGGCTCCAGCCATGCCAGAGTGAAAGTCTGGGGTTTATCCTGCAGAAATGCACCTTTGGCATTTCAAAGCCAATGTTTTCTCATCTCTGCAATGCCAGCATAATGTGGATTTGCAAAGGTGACTGAAAAATGGGCTGCGCAAAGTCATTAGCAACATTGATTCTCATTATTGTAGCATATGCCAGTGCAAAAACATCCAGTGTTCACAAGATGGATGGGTTACACCTTCTGGGCTGTGAGTGCCTAATTAGTTAAAATACACAGCATCATAAATGCCAGCATTGACAGCTGAGGCCTTGCAATGTCAGCGTGGTGAGCAGCGTTAATTTGTGCTGACATCAGACCGCTTCCTCAGCACGGACGCCAAATCCTTGCTTTGTACTGCAGCCAGAGTGCTGCATTCAAGTGCAGGGCAGCGTGTCTTCCTTCTGAAACCAGCACAAGTTACAGGAGCAGTTGCTGTGAAAGGCAGCAGCAGCAAGCAGGGGCAGCAGAAGGCAAATACAGTCTGTGGGAGGTAGGCTAAGTGCTGTGATGTCCTTTTGTCTCAGCCCCCATCACCCAAAGAGCTGCAGGAATATGCAGACAGGGACTCCCCATTGTGCAGTGCACAGCTGTCCCAGAGAGGAAAGTCAGCTCTGTCTAATGGTTTCAGTTAAGTCAGAATAGGGATTCACTGAGCGTGCATCTGTCTCAACAAACAGAGCTGCCTCGCTAGATTGAACTCCCCCCTGTCACGCAGCCTGGCTTGAATCTGTCATCAGCACCTTGGCACCTGTACAGGGGCAGTGCTGGAGAGGGTCCCATTCTGCATGGCTGGTGTGGGAGCCATCCCACTGCACTGCACCCATCCCACTGGCACAGAGGTCCTTTGCCTCATTCCCACTTAGGAAAAGCAGCAGCCTCCAGCAAACTGCCCCGACTCCTCTCCTGCTTCCCCAGCGAGGTTAATGTAACCTTTGCCAGGGAAAGCATCCCATGAATCAGAGGGCACTGTGCCAGCTGATCTGTGAACAATTTAACTGATTTTTCATTAACCAGCAGCTTATGGAGAAGTTGCTAAATTTTATGGGCCGTTAGCAGCTTCTGACGCTGCAAATGACTATGAAATTCAGGGTCTTGCAGTTTTGAATCTTGTAGGCTTGATAAATAGCCCTCGTTTGGAGCATAGCATTTCACACTCAGTTGGTATCGCTGGATTTGAACAAGCTGTTTGGTAGCGTGGGGAACCGAGGGGACATGGGGATGGGAGTGACTGCAGCAATCCACAAACCTATCTGCGCCTCCCCCAAAAATGGGGAGTTTTTGTTTGGAAAGGTGATTTTGAGAAGCGTTATCCTGGGAAGATGGTCCACGAAGGTGTTGGAGAGTGGGAGTGAGGCAGTGGAACAAGTGTTAATGCAGTCATTAAAATAGGTGTTAATCAAGTGCAGGGGAGAGCCAAGAATGCTGAGTGCTGATTATGCATGTGTAGTGTGACATTTGCAGAAAAATGTCATTTATCCTCATTTTATAGCTGGGAAAACTCCATCACAGAATGTCAAAATAAAGATCCCCATCGCAACCCGCAGGCCATAGGCTGGGCAGGTTTGGATACAGGCTTGTCCTGGCCCCAGCCGTAGGGCTGTGCCCCTTTGTTCATGCAGGTAGTGCAGCAGACCATTGCCTGCACAGGCTAATCCTGACTGCTTTTATTTTCCAGCTCCTAAAAGTGTTCCAGCCATTTTGCAACAGAAATAAAAAGATACTGCTTCTGCCTAGCTGCAATCACCTTGTGTGGGAGAAGATGAAAACATGAAGTTTAAACTTATGGTAAATGGCGATGTTTTGGAGATAGGGTATTGACATTCTGCTTTTTGACTAATGTTCATCTTCTAATTAAAATAAGGCTGCTGATGGCAAGAACAGCCCAGTGCACCCCTGGGTGCCATGCAGTATGGTGAATACTGGACATGAAATCTCTGCAATCCCCGACAGGCAGAGCTCCCCTCTTGGGATGGGGGCAGGAGGAAAAGCCCTGCCTGGCAGAAAGGCACAGTCCTTGCTTCCCACATGGGTGAAAATGTGAGGACAGAGCCTGGAGTCACACCAGGCTGGGCTGCAGCCATGCAAAAGAATGTGGCCCAAAAAAAGGATTAATTGAAGTTGTTTTAGCCAGCAAGCCTCACTAGCCTTTGACAACCTGTGCATCAAAGAGTCAACCAGTACAGCCACCTGAAACACTAGTGCCTTTGCAGTGGTGCTCTTTATGCTTTTTGATGAAAGGAGATGGGTATGGGCAGAAATGTGGAGAAGGAAGCTTGGGTGACATGCAGAGCAAATGCTCAACTGAAATTTCTACTCCCCTTACAAAGGGAGCTGGGATTCGAGGGGCTCACCAGTGCCCCAGGCGTGCTGGGGAAGCACTCTGCCCGGGAGCAGCGTTGACAGTGACACTTGCTGGCACAGCCTGGCTTGTGATGGGGAGATGCAACAATTTCAAGAGACAAACTTTAGCACCTCTCTGCAGGGAGGAATGGGAAGAGATGCCACTTACACACGCTGTGAAGGAGGGTATGGAAAGCCAGAGCTGACCCTACTAATGAAGGAGAAAGCTGAGCTTCCTCTTGTGTGTTAAATCCGCTGAGTGCATCTCAGCAGTCTCCAGGCTGCTGCCCTCCACTGGGGTGAAAGCAGATGTGCTGCATATGCCTGGGTTTGGGTTTGTTTCCTCTCCTCAACATTGCACAGAGGTTCCCATTAGAAGACAAAGTTTCTTCATTACAGTGTTGCAGAGGTATGAAAAAATGGAGCAGCTTGTGCTCCACACTGAGCTGAGAGCCAGAGCCCAGCACCCCAAAGCCTGCCCAGACAACCAGGGCAACAGGGCCTTGCTAGATAGCCACCACAGCTTTGAAACACGGATGCTACCAGAGTGAAGATGAAATGGAAAAAAAGGAAGAGCTGGAAATGTGGACAAGCTGGCTGCTGAGACTGAATGATGGCCGGTTGCTTATAGGTAAGTCAGATGTCCAGAAGTGGTACTGAGAATTGAGCTGGACTGACATTTAAAACTTAAAAGAAGGTTTGAAAATACGAAAAACAAGGATCAGCAGTATGGAGTCACTGTAATAGGTGACAGAGACTTCATTGGCAAGTGAAGATTCACATCCATGCCACATCAGTGCTGCTGCCTGATGCCTCATAAACAGAAAAAGAAAAATGCGTTAATGCATCTGTCATCCATAACCCTCTCAAAACATGAAGATCCTGAGTAGCAAGTCCAGTTAAGAGTTTATTAAATGATTGAATGATGAACCCATTCCTGTTGAGTGAGGAGGGTGGACACCAGGGCGAATATAACCTGCTGAGAGCATGAAGTCAACATTACTTTCAGTCCCCAGCTCTGCTGACTGGGGGATCTTCTCAGAACAGTGAATGCAACCTCAATATCAGTTGGGGAAAGTGCATATTTAATGCAAAAAGACTAAGGAAAAATCAGATTTGACAATCTAAAAGTATGTACCAATGTACATGAGATCTACTCAAGGCAAAATGGTGCACTCAGCGCATAATGTCTATGTCGGTGATTCAGAAGGAGATCAGTCAGGGCAATATTACAGACATTTATCTGTGCTGCTTTGATCAGGTTTTCTTTTGATGTTTCCTGAGTAAAAAAAAAATAAATTACTCAAGCAAAGGATTTCTCTGGATTTTTATACTTGTGCTTCTAAACAGTAATCTAATTAGCAGGCCTATGAAGTATGAACTATCTGTGCATACTTGTGTATGAGCCATCCAGTGTATTCTGTGCTCTATGTGTATGGAGGATCCTTGGAGAGAAGTGCATGCCTGGAGAGTCAACAGAGCCTGGCATAAGCATGTGCATGGCTCTGTATCTGAGAGCATTAGATGCATGTGTATTTCATTACTTATCAGAAAACTACCTGGTGTAGGTATAGAGTCAAGCAGATGCTTGAGTGCTGGCACCACTAGAGCACAGAGATCCACAGCTGGCATCAAAATGCTAACAGTGGAAGTAAGACAGCATTTAGCTGGCACCTCGGTTGTGATGGGTGCTGTCCTCCACTTTGCCCCATACCTGTTTCTCATCTACCTAGACTTGTTTGATGTCCATTACCTGGCAAGTGTTGCAGTGTCATGGCATAGTTGGTGCTGTCTCACAAACTCATTAATTAGAAATGCTGGTAAATTGCACAGGGTTATACCTACACAACAGTGTGCTGATTTAACTATGCTCATGCAGTATCGGTAAGACAGATCCAGCCTGGCCCCTGGTGATGTGAAATACTCCTGTATCATCAGAGGAATATGATTTACAAAATGCTCATCTCCCAAGGAGAGCTTCAGAAGAAAGTGCACTGTATTTCTTTCATATTCCTAAAAAAAAGCATGGCATGGAATTTTTATTACTTTAATATCAATACTCAAACCTGCTTGGAATCCACTATATATCCTTTCATTGCAAGTTTCTCCCTATTTTTATTTGTTCTAGAAGAGTGTTAGCTGAGTTTAATTCTTCATAAGGAGATGGTATAGTTTCAAGTTAACCAGTCTACAGATTGAAAACAGACGTAAATTATCTGCAGAGTCCCACAGAAACACCTTGCTTCATAAAGCTGTAAAGCAAACAATTGGAGCAACTTTTCTTACACATTTTTGGAACTATCTGTGCCAAATTGATTTTACCATTTACATTTGACCAAGAAAGAATTAGAGGGCCTGATGGATAATGAAAGGGTAAAAGGATTTTCATTCAGGGTTAAGCGTTGACACAGCAGAAGAACAGAATGGGTTATTTTCATCGGAGTTCAACATGGGAGGGAATCATCTCACACTGAAATACTAATTGAGGTGATTTTGAACTAAACTGACAGAATTGGTAGTAGTGAATCACTAGGGTGACAAAGTACTTGTCGAAGAGTTGTACAGTAACTGTTACAGATTGTCCATTGTACCAGAGAAAGAAAAGGTGGCAAATACATTCAGGGCTCTGGGTCTCTGACACAGCCAAGTCTGTCTCTTTCCCTGAAAAAAAGGCTCATGGTAAGATCTGAGCTTCTCAAATTCATTCCGATAAACACTGACAGAAGATGCATGTATTTTTTCTTTCACATTCATTGTACAGTTTATATGAAGTATTGAATACTAATATGAATCTAGTGCAGAACATTGCATGAATTCCTGTAGGAATTTCTTCTCTCCTTTTAATATTATTCTAATCCCTTAAGCATTTAGTGTTGTTTTGAAGGAAATCAGGAGGAAATGAAACCCTCAGACCTTTGACAATAATGTGCAGGACAAGACCCATGACTGCTACTGAGGTGTTGAACGAATAGAGGTCCAATGCTGTTACACAGAGCTGGGGCTCAAGACAAGTCTCATCCTTTTTGCAGATTAGAATAACTTGAATTTTATCAGAAATCATCAGGATTGGCCTCTGTTTCCATTTTTCAGACTCTGGATTCTCTTAGACCTTTACTGCTCTCTGTATTTTAGATCCCCTTCTAAATATTTGGCTCCTGACTCTACTTCTTGGTGGAGCTTCTCCGTTTGGCTGAGTGTTCTTGGCTTTGGCCAAGCTTCTCATCTGTGCAGGATCAAGCCACAGTTAAATAGACTCACATGTCTGCTCCAATTTTGGTGAATAATACAGCGGTTTCCAAAGGCAAGCTAAAGCACTTTGGGGCTAAAATTAAACCAGAAGAGCTGAAATACTGCCAGAGATGCGTGTGACAGATAAGTTTAACAGCACTTATTTCTTGTTTACTTTCATCTTTAGCAATTTTTGTCAAGTTAAGTCTTTTCTACAAAACCTTAAAAGCATTTAAACCCTAATAGAATAGAACCCCTATGGAGTAATTGTTATCACTTTTCAAGATATCTTATAATTCACTGTTATCTCTTCCCTGGAGTATGATTTAATTACTGCCGCATCATATGCATTGTATTTTGTCTAATGTAAGTGCTGCTGATGAGCAGGCATTGCTGAAAGCTGATAATGATTTAGGCATCTGAAATCTCACCTAAACCGAGGTTAGAAATTGGTGCTCCTGGTGATGATTAACTGCTGTTTATTTCACGACTATAAATAAAGCTCCACTACCTAATTGTCATTTTGCAGAATGTGTTTTCACTATGTCTTCAGGTTTAGAATAATCAGCATTTCTGTGGGTTTGGGGTTTTAGTGCGAAAGCAATTTGTAAAAGTTGTTGGATAGGCAGCAGCATGCATTACCTTTGTGGGCAATTTAAGCACAGATGCTTTTGGAAGATAAATCTGTCACATGACTCCAAGCCACATCAAATACAGTTTGCAGTCTATCAGAACTGAGGTTTGAATATTTCTGGTGGGTGAATAATGTGAACTGCGTTTGCAAAAACAATATTTACTGCATGCCACAAGGATTAATACTGAAGACATCAAATAACTCGAGAGTCCCTTGCTGCCAGTTGAACTTTAGGACATGAAAGACTTCAGTAAGTGCTCTGGGCATGGGTGACCTGATGTCTTAATCCAGCTGCCATTTGTTATTAGAAAACAAAAACTTTTACGTGTCATGATTATCCTTCCCTGGTTCTGAGAAGGTTTTGCTTAGAACTCATCTTTCACCAGTGTCACGGATGCCTGGATTCCTGGATCTCACAAAGTCAAAACTTTTTTACTTTTCCTTATTCTGGAGGAAGAAAAACAGTACTTTATATGTGTATATATATATAAAAATATGTGTGTATATATATGTATGTGTGTGTATATATATGTATAGGAGATCCACTACCTGGGCAAATTTTTCATCCTTATTAAATCCACAGTGAATATTTAGCATCCTTTCTCCATTATCCCAAAGGAGATGATATCTCTGCTAGAGGATATATCCCAACATGTTTTGCAAAGGAAGGTAAACAGAAAGCCATCACACCCCCCAGTTTCCCTTTTGATGTTGCCAGCAGCTTCTCCTGGGGTCATTTTAAATTCATTAGTCATAAAATTAAAATTGTGTCGGCTTTCCCCAAGAGGTTTTGTTGGAATGGGTAGATTTTGCTTGGAGCTTACTGCAAGGGCACGGATGAAATGAACACTTGCTCAGGAAATGAGCAGGCTTTGATGAGAAGGAGCATAAGCAGTCTCCAAGCTGTGCTTCTGCCTGACATTAAACAACACATGTTCAGCGTTTCATGACAAACTGATACACAGCAGAAAGTTATTGAACAAAATCCTCCTGTCTGAGAAGCTTGCCAGGGTCACTGTTGTGCCAGAAGTTGCATGGTAGAGATTGGAAGAAGCCATATCATGATACTGTGTCACTGGCAGGCATTTGATGAAATAATGAAAAGTGATGATTTGCACTGAGTTTTGTCACCCTAAAATATTGCCTCTCCTGCAGTTTCCTGGTCAATACTGATACCCAGTCACCTTAATCCTCATTTTAGTTTATGGGGCAGAGAAGAGAAATGATTTCTCCATGGCTGGGAACAGCCATAGCCAAGCCAGTGCAAGGGTGCCATTCACCCCACTCAACAGACCAAGAGAAACTTACTTCCTCTTGGTTCCCTGGGTCTGCATTACCAGGGCATTGGCACCTTGTGTTTGCTTGGCCAGGAGATTCCCCAGGGATATGCCTTCAACTCCTTGGAAGTGATGGCCATTTACTGTCTTGCAGCCCTGTGTCCCCAGATGGTTTGGCTGTTTCAGTGCTCCCTTCCCTCGGTTTGACAGACATTCAAGTGCTTCTGTCAGGTATATTTAGATGCCCATTAACTAGCAGAGTGTTTTGAAATCTGTTTTCTACCTGTATGCTACAGCACTGCCAGTCTGTCCCCACGTTTCTGTTAAAAGCAAGGTAAGGTCCTCGGTGCTGAGACAACTTGGCATGAGTCCCCGGCACACCACACTGTTCAGGGAGGGATGCTTGGCACCTTTCCCAAGAGAAAGGTTCACATCAGTCACCAGCTTTCACAGCTGGTGCGACTGACCCTCATGTCCCTGTCCCCAGGGCTGACACTTGCAGCTCCAGCTGCACTACACCCACCAGGGACCAGGCACCCCTTCACACAAGAAAGGAACAGCAAATCTGGAGAAGTGGTGGGGCATGGCAAATGAAAAGAAAGCAGATAAGAAAATGACATTAAAGAGTGAAAAGATCTTTGGAGGGTGGAGGTTTGGCTCCTTTTTCTCCCTATAATAGGGAGAAAACGCAACATTCGAGTAGTGAGATGTTGGAACCTCCCTCTCCCAGTTGTGCCTGAAACTGTACAACAAAACCCCCTTCAGATACCTTCCCCAGCCCAAGTTTTACACTTTGTTATGAAACTTGTTCTTATTTTAGATTGTATGCAGTCAGACAGCAGGAATAATCATTACACAAAATCAGTGGAGTAAAAAGCAGTGTGGAAAACACCCTGTCCTTCACAGCATCCATCTGTGCCCGCAGCTTCTGCCTCAATGAAACTGCAAAACTCAGATTCCTCTTTCTTGACACTCGCTGAAGTCAGGGACAAGTTCAGCTGAGCTCCTGATGGCCTCTGCCAGCCTTGTGCTGCCAATTGGGTCTGGCAGGCATGGGTCCTGGTTTCCTTTGAGAAAGGTGTTTATCGAAAGCACAGTGGGCTCTGCTCTGAGCTCGAATCTCGCAGTGCCAAGAGGCTGTTAGTGCAAGAAAGCCGATAGTGTAAATCTTGGCAAGGTTGGTCTGCACATATGCCTCTATCCTGTATCCTCTACCACTGATGCCAAAGGACCGAAAGAGTGTGAAGTAGATGCTGCTATTCATGCTAGCACCTGGGATTGTTGCTGTCAGCAAAACGTACAGGACCATCTCTGAAATGTGCATCACTAGGACACTTCTGAGAGGCATGCTGGAGATGTGGAATGTAACCACATGGACCTTGCTCCCTGGTCCCACTGAAAAAGAAGAGTAGAAAATCTTTGTATTTCAGTGAAGAATCAAGTTACAGAGATTTCACATGAGATGTCCAGAAGCTCTTTCTGGGGCAGAATAAACAAGGAGTCATTCAGGCACAGGGTTGAACATCCCCCATCCCTCCCCATCACCTCCATTACCTCCCCACTTACAGCTCTCCAAATAAATGCTTCCAACCTTAAAGGAATTGAGGGTCTCACATCAGTTATTTGTTTTAACTAAGTGTTGGCCCTAAATACATAAAAATATGTAGCTTCATTTGTATTTACCTGCCCTAGACCCACCTAACAAAGTGACACAGATTAAGAAAAAAAAATATTTTCTCCTCTTGTTAATAGGCAGAAGAATTACATCACATTTTAAATTGCATTTCAGCAAAACAATAGCTGAGTAAAGGCAGCAAGGCAGTGGCTGTCTCTATGGCTTTGTCTGCACAAAGCCCAGCACAACAAGGCTCTGCTCTCAGCCAGCCACTGAGCACTTCTGGAATAAACAGGACAATAGGTGACTGCAACCTTTGCTTAGAAATATTTGTGAATAGCTCTGTAAGTGTCAGAAAGCTGCACAGGAAGCTTGCTGCCGCTGGGAAGGCAGACAGAGCTCCGAGCAATTTTGACATTCAGATTTACAGCAGACTTTTGGCATCCTCATTCATTTAGAAATGAATAAACTGCCTTCACCCATTTGAATTGATCTGTTGTTTCATTATGTGCTACCTCTCTCCTTTGCATGTTATGTTTCCTTCAGGTGTGAAAAGTGATTATACAAAAGAATGAAAGGCTGGGGAATTCTTAAATGTTATCATTGCCCGAGCACCCGCTTTCTTTCACTGAGTAAACTCTAGAGCAGGGTATATTCTTCAGAAGAGGTGAGAAAAAAATGATGGCAATCTTGAAATGCCTCTGAAATGCCTATGCAACGTATTTGTTAATAATTCCAGTGGAGAACAGCTGGAAGCACACAAGCAGGTGTTTGTTTTCCAACACTTATCTGGTCCAGCTGCCTAATTATTACTTGTAATTAGAATAGGTAAAAATATTATTGCTATCTATAAAATCAAACAAGGTGTCTCTCTCAATGTGCAGATCATTTTCAATGATTTCTGGTTTCTCAGCAGGTGGCAGGAGGGCTGAGGCTTTCAGGACCTCGTCTTCCTTCCCCATGTCAGACCTGAACCCTGTAAAGCACTAATTTTTCTATTGTCTCTCATGTGTGTTGTGCCTGTCTATGAAGAAAGAAATAAGTACCTGATTTTGTGTCCTGTGCAAGCCCTTTGGCAGGGCTCCCCAACCCCTCTGGCCATATCCCGTCCCTGGGTGCTCCTGCAGTGTCTGAACACACCAGAGCCCTTCGGGACCCTCCAGAGCGGATTGCACCCACAGAAAGGCTGGGTTTAGATTACATCTTTCTCTGACTTACCCTGCTTATCATACCTATCACCACAACATCCAAAAGCCTTCTGAAAAGGCAGTGCATGATCAAGTCAGTACCCATCTTTCACGTGTCTCCCCCTCTCTCCCTTCAATACTATTTCACTTTATACTTACCAAGAGATACCTCCTTTCCTGAAGGCCACTGTGCTATAGTTTTCTACACATTTCCCCCACGCACATCATAGGAAACCTCTTTCCCAGTCCTCAAAATTTGTACTGCTTTCCATGAGAGGTTGATAAATGCACACAAATCAAACCCCAGCAGAAATCTCCTCAAATAGCTCTGTGTGAGAAGTGCCATTTAAACAGTACTATAGGTGAGTGAGAGCAGAAATTAGCCATCACTTCATTTAAGAGTTTGAAGGGCAGAGCTTCATTTAAGAGTCACTTCACTTAAGAGTTTCAAGTCAGAAACTGAAACTGTGAAATGACAAGCGTCTCACAAAAGCTGTTGTTGCCAGCTGAGAGGTGAGATGGAGGGAGAAATGGATGGAAGGAGGGAGGGGGACTGTGTGGGCTGGGAGCTGAACATCAAGCAGGCACACAGGTGTTTCTGCTGAGGAGTTGCCTGAGTGATGTGTTTGTGGTGTCTCATAATTACCACTTAGCGGGTTTTAGGCTGATAGTAGATGCTTGTATCGATTAAGACAATTTGCTAATTCCATGTCTGTGTCATCTATCTCTTTCTAAAAAAAAATAGGATAAAACATTTACAAAAAGTGCAAAATTAATGTGCCTGGATGCGCTGAATCTCTGCAGCCTTGGTATGTCTGGAGCAATAAACACAGCCATCAAATGCCCTTTGCAGTACTTTTGTGTGTCCACCTTAGAACACCCAGCTCTGTCCACAGAGGAGCACACAAGGAAAGGGGATCTTGTGTCATCCCAATGAGCCTCACATCAATGTCTCCCAAACCCTTGTTTGTTTTACACAGCACTGGATATCTGTGTTTGGGCAACTGGAACAAGCCACTAAAGCATTTGATTTTGCACCCTTGACAATATAGAAGTGTTTTTCTTCATGCCCCTTCCAACAGTCCTTGTAGGACAGACAGACCTTGACATGAGCAGCTAGCTCACCAGTGCCCTGACCTCACTTAGATCCCAACACTTAGCAGGTCTTCTCTCATAACTTTGCACTGCTTCATAAATAAAACACCTGTGTCTGGAGAATAGTTACAGGCAAAATAAGTTGAGTAAACAAATCCTTAAAAGCTAGGCATAATTAATTACAGGTTAAACTAAGGATATAAAAATAAACTTTTCCACAGAGAAATTTGCATGCACTCTGAACTTACGGGCAAGACATTGATGTCAATGGGACTAAGGCACATTTGTATCTTCTTAAATTACATACTTTATGTGCTTTCATTAACCAAATGACATCCTGCATATGTTTAATTTTACTTGGAAGTGGGATCCATTTTTAAATACTAAAGGAGTAAACTTTTCCTCTTCTCTACCAATGGAGAGCAGCCCTGCCTGACAATCAGGTGTTCAGGCTAAACACCCAAAATGGGTTTCAAAGTCTTGAATTACTTTGTCAATGTTAATACCTATTAGTGTGTCTCAGGTGGGCCTCTTTAAGAACAAGAGGCCTGATTAAAGGTGGAGTGAGCTTAGTAATGTTTCTGCAGTAGAAGTCAGGAGCAGCTATCATGGTGAGGCCCAATAATCTAGCCTTCTGTTTTAGAAACACCATTACAGTTAATGATGAATTTGAGAAATGGTAATAATTATCTAGCTCAATTTATCTGTTCTATCTTCAGTCAGAGACCAAAGTAGTAATTGTTGTTCCTAGTTGAATGATGGAGGTTGCTCTGCTCTAATTCCTACCAGCATCATAATAACCCAGTGATAATAATGACAGAGAATTATAGACTTTGCTCAGATGTTGTTAGACTAGACCGAGGCATTACACAATTGCATTATATACATGACATGCATGGGAAATACTAAAAAAAAGAAAAAAGACATTCCAAATAAAATCAATTATTAATTGGTTGCCTGCATTTGCCCTTAATGTGTGAACCAATTTGAGGCAACTATGCTTAAGTAACACTGTGGTAGGTTTAATTTACGTGTCATGGCATAATGTGTACTATGAACGCTTGTGTAAGCCTGCCCAGCACAGTTCGGTTACATAGAGAGGAAATAAGCTACCATTTTTAATTCCTTTGTTATTTATTCTGTTAATAATACATTTGAAATTTTAGAGTGACTCAAATGTCGTGGGTAAAATATCCAGCCCTTTGCAATTACATCTACGAAGGCCAAGAAATGCATAATGATTTCTTATGAAGTGGGATTTTTAGCAGAGCATTTATAGCATAATAAAAGTTTCCTTTTTTTTTTTTTGGCTGTGTAATTGACTTGGCTCCTTATGGTCTTTGACAAACATGACATTAATTAAATTTACAGATCATACTAAATTGTAAGGTGTTGCAAAGCCCAGGAGAGATGGCAAAATAATAACAAGAGACCCGCAGAATTTAGAGATATAAGTAGGCAATAAAATGAGATTCAGTCTGGAAAAAAGCAATCAGGGAACAATGAAAGCAAAATACAGAAAATGTACAGCAATAAGCTACATGGAAAGCAGCAGTGAAATTAAAGACTGTAAAAAACCCAGGGTGTTTTTAAAACGAGTTTATAGACTGCAGTTGTCATCTGCTTATAAATGTCAGCCCCAAAAGCATGTAGTTTGAAAGGAGACCTGTACCAATCCTGTGGTGTACCAGTACAGATCTAAACTGAGTACAAATCCATTGGGCAGTTGTAAATCAACCTAAGAACCATTTCATTAATTGTATTAGCCTTTATCAAAACATACATTGCTGCAGCACCTTAAATATGCTGAATATAAACACTCTTCTTTCTGAAGTAGCTGGCTACATAAAACAGGTATAATAAAGAAATGATTTTTGGGAACTGTGAAGGCCATCACAAATGAAGAACACATAAAGAAAATTATAAAAAATGCACAATATCATCACTAGTACAAGAACAGTGGTAGGTACTGTTGCAAATGAGAACACATGCAAAGGTGAAGATGCCAGGCTTGTAGTCCAGCGTGAGAAAATGTAAGTGACAAACATCTCCAATGACAGTGAGAGTAATCAGCATGATTCACCGAGAGGAAGTCATGCTTGATGAATTTGATAAACTTCTGGGGTGAAATGACTGCCTGGTAGGTGAGGAAAGAGATATTGTCTACCTGGACTTCAGTGAGGCTTTGAGCAGTGTCTTCTATAAGATCCTTATAAATAAACTGAGGAGATACGGGCTGCATGACCAAACAATGAGGTGGGCTGAAAACAGAATGGTAAGGCACAGATTGTGGTGATCAGTGGCACAAAGCCCACTTCGAGATCTGTCACTTGTTGTGCACCCCAGGGTCAGTAGTGCTTCTGATCCTGTTCAACATCTTCATTAATGATTTGGATGATGGGACAGAGAGTACCCTCAGCAACTTTGCTGATGACACAAAACTGGGAGGAGTGTTGGGCATGCCAGAGGGATGTGCTGCCACCCAGACGGACCTCAACAGGCTGAAGAAATGGGCTGGTGTGAAGCTCATGAAGTTGAACAAGAAGGTGGAAAGCCCTGCATCTGAGGAACATCTGTAGGTACCAGCGGGAGGTCACCCATCCAAGCTGGAAAGCAGCTTGGCAGAAAAGGACTTGAGGGTCTCAGTGGACACCAAGTTGAACGTGAGCCAGCAATATGCCCTCACTGCAAAGACGGCTAATGGTATCATGTGCTGCATTTGGCCAAGTATTACCTATGAGAAATGGTCTCTAGGTAAAAACTTAAGCTCAGAGTAAACACAGCAGTGAAGCAGCTATTTATTAATGATTTTGCAAAAAAGGGTATCCTACCAAGTAGGCACAAACAGCAAAAGCAGAACTATGATTTATATTTCCTATCCTTCCACAAGTTCCCTCCCTTGTTTCCCCACTGGATGGGTACTCCAAGGTTTACAGCCTGTCCAATGTGTATAATGTATATGCTAACTGTCCCACCTCTGTTTACATCTTCCCTTACTCAGTTTTGTATGCCCCTTCCTCTTATTTATTTACCTCCTTTTATGGTTCGATTTCATAGCTCTCTGGCAGACATGTGGTACCTCAACTTACTGTTTAACCAGCCTGCACCTGCTTAGTTTCATAGGCTGTACAAAGATAGTATCTTTTTAACCACAGAACCTATCTTTTTGTCCAAAAGATGATATTGCCTTTAACCACAGAGTGTGTCTTTCTAAGTTATGGTATCTCAAAACCTTTGTTTTGTTTCCTTAGTAACTTAGCCCCAGCCCCAGTATTGAAAAATCTTAATATTGCAAAGCGTTAATATTGATCTTAAAGCTCTAATATTGTAAAGGCTTAATATTGCAAAACCTCAATATTGCAAAACCTCATCCCCAATTATGTGAAACCAACGCCCTTTCTCTCACATTACCAACAGGTTGAGGGAGGTGATCCTTCTGCTTTATTCAGCACTGGTGAGGCCACACCTGGAGTCCTGTGTCTAGTTCTGGGCTCCTCAGTACAAGAGAGACATGAACATGCCGGAGAGAGTCCAACAAAGGGCATGAAATTGATGAAGGGATTGGAGTGTGTACCCTATGGGAAAAGGCTGAGAGCTGTAAATGTTCTGCCCAGAGAAGGCTCAATGGATCTTGTCAATGTATATAAACACGTGAAGGGAGGGTGCAAAGGGGATGTAGCTGGGCTCTGTTTAGTGATGCCCAGTGACAGGACCAGAGGCAACAGGCACAAACTGAAACACTGGAGGTTGCCTTTGAACACCCCGAAACACCTTTTCCTGTGAGGGTGACCGAGCACTGGCACAGGTTGCCCAGGGAGATTGTGGAGTCTCCGTCCTTGGAGATATTCAAAAGCCCTCTGGCCATGGGCCTGGGCAACTGGACCCAGTTGTCCCTGCTTGGGCAGGAGGTTGGATCAGAGCTCCCTTCCAACCTCAACCATTCTGTGCTTCTGTGACAGGACGATGAGCATGGCACAGTATTTAATCTCTGGGAAGATAATATTTGGTGGTCATGCATACACTGCAGTGGATATCAGCTTAATATTCAGTCACAGGAGATGATCCCTTGTTGGCTGATTGTACGATATGTCAGTTAAAACTTCTGTTTTAACAGTTAAACAGGATGGGTTTGCATGTCTGTTTTGAATTTAAAATTTTGAATCACACAAATCATTCTGAACAACTTGACCTTTCTTATCCAGGATATGATGAACATAAGTCAGAGAAGAAAATGTTCTGCATTTATTTGAAGCACAACACCCAAGCAATTTTGAAGGATTATTCAAGTAATCTCAGATACATTCTCAGTACATACAGGAAAGTGGTACTCATTCAGATTAGTGTGTTTTGCTTCTGTACCATTTTTTCATACACTGATAACTATCATCCTCATAAATGCCTGAAAATAGCTTTCTTTAAACCTGTGCATATGCAGTTTTCACTAAGCAGTTCAGCCCTCCAATAAGCTTCATCCCAGCTGCATTCCGTATCTATTAAATGAAGATTGCAATATATCCATTTTGGGGGCAAAAAAAATAGGGTTTTTTTCTACACTGCCCCATAAAGTGTCGTCAGTAAATTTCTTCAGCTGATTGCAGCTGCAGTACTGGTGGGTTTTTCTTTCAATAGTCAAAGAAGCTTGGACCTCCAGCCTGGATCTGCTGTATGTGAGGAGATGGTGGGTGGCCAGGCAGACAACCTACTTGCATTCATGTTGTCTGTGTTCTCAGCCGCAGATGATTCTGCAATTTGTGCTGCAGTTATCCAGCAGCAGCCTTTGCTCTGGAGATCCCTGATGGATTCACCTGCTCTTGGCCCAGCACTGCCTCCTGCCTTCAGACTCAAGTGGTGCCCATGCCACTGCCAAGCTCTGTCTGGTTCCAATGGGCTCATGTACCAGTGCCGAGAGCCCCCCTGAGCTGCTCCACGACTGAGCAGCCCCCCAGGGAGCGCTGAAGCCTCAGTAATGTCATTGTTTCTTAAATAGCAGCCATTTATTTCTCACTTTTCTTACTGCCTGATGTTTTAAAAAGCAGGAATGAGGAGAGCTATAGAGTTTTATAGCACTAAGTAAATTGAAAGACAGGTTGATTTACCTTTCCTACGATACAATGTTTTAGTCTTTCCAAATCAGAATAAATTTTCCCCTTAAAAACATTTTAAGATGTCAAGCAGCAGTGCAGGATAGTCTTCTTCAGAGAGTTTAGCTATTGAAATTATCATCTCTTTGTACTATCTGGTATATATCATTAAATTGTTTATGAGTAGTAGAAATATATAATACACGTCATACCCAGAAGTCTCTGGATTGTCTTACAAAATGTAACTGCAGAATATACTAGAAAGTAAAGAAAGCTATAAACCAAAATGTGCGTACAGCATGAAAACACTTCAGCTAAATCCCAAGCATCCTCAGAACAGGAATCTCTGAACACACAAAATCGCACCTAGATTCAGGAAAGAGATATTCACTGAAGTTCTATGTAATTTAAAAATGTAATTTTTATTTGATGAAGAAAAAAGAAAAAAAAGGACCCCAAACTGAAAAGAAATCAACTTCTTAAAAAATGAGTTTCTCACCCCTGTTACAGTAGTGGAACCTGTGCAGCACAGAGTGGTTCGGTGCTGTGCTCAGAAAAGAGTTCTGCCTCTCCAGACCCCCAGGGGATAACCATGGTCCCAGTGCAGAGGGAGCCCCACCAGCAGACCCCTCTGAGTGCAAGCACAGCAGCTTGGGCAGCCAGGAGAGCCGGTGCTGGGCACATCCCACACTGGATGCAAGGATATTTTATACCTTCTCACATCTGTGTGTTTACCCCCCTTCTTTGTTTAACAAACCACTGGAGGAAGTTTTGTTTCTTTTGAGATATTTCTGACATAATCCCACAGAAAGCAGCATTGTAAGCCTACCTGAGAAGAGAGGAGCGAAGTAGTGCTAGGGGTGCTCAGGGTGGCACATCTGCAGGAACCAGGCAAAGGGTGAATAATTGGGGTGAAACGTATTCCAAAAAGGAACGGTCTTGCTGAAGGATACTGTCCTGGGGTCAGCTGGGATAGAGTTAATTTTCTTCTTAGTAGCTGGTATAGTGTTGTCTTTTGGATATAGCATGAGAATAATTTTGATAATACGGATGTTTTCAGCTGTTGCTAAGTCGTGCTTATGCTAAACCAAGGACTTTTAGGCTTCTCATGCCCTGTTAGCAATTAGGCTGCAGGGGCACAAGGATTTGGGAGGGGACACAGCCAGGACAGCTGACCCCAACTGGCCAGAGGGATACTCCACATCATATAATGTCATGTTCAGTATAAAAACTTGTTGTGGTTTAAACCCAGGCAGCAACCCAGAACCACGCAGCCGTTCGCTCACCGCCCCCCTTCCTTCCCCCACTCCCAGAGGGATGAGGAGGAGAATCGAAAGAATGCAACTCCCACAGGTTGAGATAAGAACAGTCCAGTAACTAAGGTATAACATGAACCACTGCTGCTACCACCAGTAATAATAATGATAAGGGAAATACAAGGGAAGAGAATACAACCTCTCACCACCTGCCTACCGATATCCAGCCCCACCCGAGCAGTGATATAACCCTTCTGGGTAACTGCCCCCAGTTTATATAGTGGGCATGACGTGCTGTAGTATGGAATACCTCTTTGGCTAGTTTGGGTCAGATATCCTGTCTCTGCTTCCTGCTGGCTTCCCCTCCTCCCTGGCGGAGCATGAGACTCAGAAAGTCCTTGGTCAGAGTAAACATTACTGAGCAGCAACTAAAAACAGCAGTGTTATCAGTGCTGTTCCCAGGCTGAAAGTCAAAAACACAGCGCTGCACCAGCTACTAAGAAGGAGACAAAATGACTGCTACTGCTGAACTCAGGACAAAGCTGAATTGAGAGGGAGGAAAGCTGGCTGGGGACCACTGCCTGGGCGTCAGTCAGTGACTGCTGAGCAGTTGCATTGTAAATCACTTGGTTTGTACATTTTAATTCTTTTATCACTATTTTCTTCCTTTCTTGTCCCATTAAACTGTCTTTATCTCAACCTGTGAGTTTTCTCACTTCTACTCTTTCAATTCTCCCCATTCTGCTGAGTGGGATGGAGCAAGCAGCTCCATGTGTGCTGGCTGGGGTTAAACCACAACAGATGAGCATCTTCTCACTGCTCAGACACATGTATCAAACCTGACTTCAGAAAACCCTCCTTGGAGATTTGTCTGACTTAAGCATCCCAGTAAACCTCCTGGGTTTTGTTCATATCTGGTTTCTATAAATGAAACCACAGCTCTTGCAGTTGAAGACATGCAGGTGTCAGACAGTGTGTCTCATCTCTGCAGGGGGAACAGACATACATGAACAATCCTTAAGTGTTTGTGGAAATGATGTACCTATATCATCCATTTGCCAGTGGGAGAAAACACCTCACCTTCTTCCTTCCTGCAATCGCTCATACTAATGCTTCCTGAGGCTGATGTTTAATGTAATTCTTATTAAGGCGTCACCAATATAAGAACAATTATAAAGTGGATACAACCCTTCAAATAAAGACAGATTTGAGATATAACAGCACATTATGCAACTAATTCTCATAGTTTCATAAAAAAAAAAATCCTAGGGTTTTTTTTGCCTCAAGAGTACCACAACATAAATCTTTGCTTTTGATGAGTAGCCTGGAGCAAAATAGTAGATTGGACAAAGTGTGGATCTGTCCCATGTTTCAGCACATCACTGAGTTTCAATCACTTCACCCAGGTTGTTAAAGCCAGCCCTGCCAATTGCCAGATCTCAGAATAGAGATTAGATCACTGTTATTAGCAGATAACTTTATTTTTCAGAACCAGATTCTGCATGGCTGAACAGAGACTACCAGGAGAGGTAGGCAGTCATTTTTACAGTTGTCATTTTTGGAATATACCTGCTGACACTTCAATAGAGGTTTGAGGCAGTGCAGGCTTAATTCAAAGAAGCAGCAAGTTAAACTCCCCTTTGAGGCTGGAAGTGGATTTGTTCATTTCATTAAGCAGCAGAGCTTGTTTGACAAGTAAGTGAAGCCTGTCTATGGTATCAAGTAATCAGGATTACTGCGTTCCTGGGGAGAAGATCCAGGTCGAGCTGAAAGCTATTTTCCTGGTGTTTGCATCTATGTGCACTTAAAGATACGTTAGGTAATAGGCTGGACCTGTGAGACAGCCCCGTGAGTGACAATAATGAGAAGTACTTGATTGCTCTACCACACGTCAGACCCAGTGTAGGCATTAGTTTCCTAAATGACAGCAGTTACCCTGCAGTGCAAAGTATGACCAGAGTCACAGCGCACTGCTGGTCAGCACACAGGTGGCACACGGCAGGTCAGGGTTTAGCAGAGGCAAAAGGCATAGGGACAATAGATCTGCAGCAGGGAGAGGTGCTGCCTCCAAAGCAAGCTCAGCGAGTACTGTGTTAGGCACTGTTATCCACTCTGCACCCAGCCTGCACAACTGGGATGCTCAGTAAGCAAGTCAGCAGGCCAAGTAAGGAAGAATTTGCATTTCGTGTGAGCAGGTCTGATTCTCCTTTCTTGAAAAGGATAGCCAAACCCACAGTGGCATCCTTGATCTTCCTCCAACACTAACTGGCTAAGTAATGTACTTAAAGCCAGACATGGGCTGAGCACGGCTGGTGGATATGAAGGGTGGTTGGTACCACTGGCCACACTGGGCATCAGAGACACTGACTGCTCCATACTTCGGGTAGTCAGTGTGTACCCAGTCTAGCTGTTGTTGCCATGGAGGACATAAGCACTTCTTCTGCAGGGTTTGACAGTGCTTTTAAGACACAGCAGCTGCCTTTCTGCAGCGCAGAGAGGTTACTTTCTGAAGATGCTAAGCACAGCCTGGACTATCGAGGCTTTATTCCAGCCCTGTGACTTCCCAGGGGCTATTAGCTCCAGCACTTTGCTTTTCCAGCTCAGGGCAGCCCTGCTCATTAGCAGGGACGATATTATCTATCGAGCATTTTTGTATCTATCACCTCTCCATGCAACTGCAGTTCCAGGAGGAGCAACTGTTTAAATGTGTGTTATCTTTGTGTTAGCAGCTGACAGGTGAAGGTCTACTGGCAATCTGGTTCTATCCAGTCTTGATCTCTTTCACAAACTCAGTAAGAGAGCAAATTTACATTAAAATATACAGTATTGCACCACCTGCTGATGCTGATTTCTCTCAGCAGCTTTGCATGCTCTGTATGTTTGAAATAGATGGTGCATTTGATGAGGGCTGGGCCTTACTCCTTGCTAGCGGATCCAGACTCCCATGAATAGCAATGGGAAGCACACCAGCCTCAGGGTGATCAGCGTGGTGCACGCCAATGCCCACCAAACAGCAACAAAATCAGTGTTTCTGTGCATGTGTATCAATCAATGGCTGCTATCAGCATAGTCCCTTGGAAAACACATCTTTACTGGGAAAACTGGCACGAACTGGGCTCCCTTCTTCCCTAGTGTATTCACTCCTTGGTCGCACGGCAGTACTAAACTCTGGAACTCAATCACAGAATACTTTGAGGATGTTGCAAACCTGGTAGCCAGATCTAATGAAAAAAAATATGCTAAGGTAAAGAGAAAATGCAATTAGGATTTTTTTTTTCTTTTTTGTCTCCATATCTGCAAAAAGCGCACATGAAGGCCACCTCTGAGAAGTGGAGGAAGAACAATCCCGTATTCAAATTAAAATGCACAGTCACGCTAGCAGAACTAATTAGAGGAGAGCTCCTGGCCATTCTGGGTTACCTGAGGAGCCCTGTACCTAAGGCATCCACTTTGCTGAACACAACCAGAAGGTTTTGAAGGGGAATAGAAGTGACTTTAACGAAAACTAAGGAGGAAAAAAAAAGGACTGAGAGTATAGAGTCCTCTTAAGTAGCTAGATTTGAGAAATGATGATGAATTACAGGCTAATTCATTTCCTGAATTAATGGTTATTATTTTCTGATTGTCCACCTTGGTGAACAAAATAAGGCTTTTCTCTAATGCTAATTTTTCTATGGTAGCAATCAGGATGTAAGCAGTGTTGGAAAGAATAAAAATTGCATATTAGACAAAATATTCATATCGGTAGTTTCATCTTAGTTCTCACCTATGGACAAAATGCAAGGGGACAAACCCTCACAGGCTTTTCAGAGGAGGGTATTTCCTTCTATTCTAAGTATTTGAACATTTTAGATGTTCCTTTTAGGCAGTTTTTAGTTGTAATTGAAGGACCATTTTGGATGAGTTGTTCACTGATGACCATGATGCTGGTTCTGATCCACCTACTGTATACATCTCTTAATGAAAACATTTCTGTCAGCTGGTAGATAATATCTAAGATTCAGTGAGATCTGGATTCATTTGGCAATGTGGAACTGATGCTGACAGAAAGTCTCTTCCTCCCAGTGGATGAGGAAGGGACACCCATTCCCACTCCCTGGGCTGTGCCCAGTATTTGTCACTGCCGGGCACAGCAGCAGGGATGAGTTGCATGTGCAGGGTATTATGTGCTGCACTTCAGACATCCTTCTCTGCAGAAAGATGGACAGAGAGGATGTGACAGATAGATAGTCATCAAATTGCTTCACGCACTGTGGGAAGGCTTTTGAGTTTGACAGTGCTGAGTAAGATATAAGACCTGATATAGAGCAAAACAGATACTGAAATGTACTGCCTGTGAACACGGCCATCAGATTTAATAACTGGAGAGTTTACAGAAAGCACAAGGAAGTGGGAATTTTGCCAAAGTAAATTCACTCAAATATGACACAAAGAAGGGAAGGAAAACCACTTCAGTATCTTCCATCTGTGGAAATGGTTGAATGGTTCCATTCAAATTAGCCGACCCAAGTACTGAGTAGCACCAGATCCTGTCTTATGCAGCATCACAGGAAAAATAGTAGCGTTGCATTGCTGTTGCTTCCTGCACTACACCAGGAGCTGTCTGCAACCTCTTGCCTATGATTGCTACAGACTGAGGATGATTCTTGTTAATGAGCTTCTTTTGGCATTTAGAAATACTCAAAAGAAACAGCAGGTGAAAGGTCTCCAGACAAATCCCATTCAGAAGAGGCCTATGTTGGGCCATGCAGATATTTGTGTCTCAGGTACAGGTTCTGGCAGTTTGTAAGCAGGTATGACCCACATGTGGCAGTTATGAAAAGGGAAGAGCTGTAGGTGGGTATGTTTTGTAACATACTTTGAAGATGTGGCCTCTGTGAATCTCTTGTTTGCCTTACCTGTTATGGTCTCATGTCAATATTTTGCCACACTCCTTTAAAAAATGAAACAAAATGAAAATAAATAAATAAATTACAATAATAATAAAAACCCATAAGTTTATTTTTCTCCATTTGAAACTACTAAAAATGTATTATTTTCCTCTTTAAATTCATCTTTATCTCCCACCTTAGAGGTGCTTGTGTCTCTTTTGTTCAGATACTTTCCACAGCAGCCTGGTGCACCACGATCTGAAAGCAAGCATCAAAAGAGAGATGAAAGGCTCATCTGCTTTAATCAGAGCATATCCTGAAATTGCAGTCCCTGCTCACCTTCTCACAGAAGCAGCATGATGTGATCTGTAGCCAGCACCTTGTTGTGTAGCACATGGGTAATCTAAGGGATTGCTGAAGAAAAGTTCAGCCTTCCCCTCTGACCTGCTTCCTTCCTATGAAGAAGAGCATCGATGAAAGGGGAAAGGTTAATACATTAACACAGATCAGTAGCTCAACATGAGCAGGCAATCTTTTAGATTTTGGGGTGTCGATCAGCAGCAAGATGGAAAACAGATAACAGGAAATTAATATTGAGGAGAATAGAATTTTGCTGAAAAGGTCAGAGGAGGAAATATCCTCAAGTGAAAGTACAATAGGAAGAGGTAATAAGGGGATGTCTTTCCAAAGTTGGATTCCACCATGCTATTCATAAAAAGATATCATCTGTGGCTTTCATATACTTTTTCCTCACATGGTTGTTCATATTTTTATCTTACGTACTGATTGAGGGGCAAAGACGGGTATGATGCCAGCTGTGCTTAGAGCACTTCAAATATCTGCTCACCTGAAGGGCAAAGATGGTTATCCTTGTTTTTGTGAGAAACTGGAGAGTCCAGGTGGTCCTGTGATAAGTACAGGAGAATGATTTTGTAGAGCCCAGGTCCTGACTTGAGCTTCCGCATAATTTTGTTCTGATTATTACTATTATTACTATTATTGTATTAATCATCATTATTATGAATAATTATACAGAGTCATCCCATGTTATTTTCATCCCAGCTGCCATAAACCATCCTGAAGTCCACAGGGCATAGGTGTGGCTCATTTTAGTACAAGCAATCAGGTTCATTTCCAAATTTGGATCCAGAACTACTTTTTTTCTTGTTTCATACAGCTTCTTATGTTAAGAATTAGCCTATTAGGAAACTGGAATCAGGGATTGTATCAATTCATGAACATCTATTAAAAAATTAATGAGCCATTTATTGATTGCCAGACAGAATCTTCTACCAAAACATTACAAGTAGCATCTATAGAGTCCTTATGCATTTTGTCATGCAGAAAGAGCTCCTACTGTGCAGTGACTCTGAATATTATGAATGCCAACAGCCAGCATTTTGCCTGTGACATCTGACTGTCACACTGTTGTGAAAAATATCTGGATGGTTCTATGAATATGTTTACACGCGGTTTATTTTAGGAGCTAGGATGGCAATCCAATGTTCCTAAAGTAGTTCTGTGCTTCAAGAAAACAAAGGGAGGAAAATACATTAATGTCCCATATAATGTTGCTTCTGCTTTGTAAGCAAAATGTGTTTATTTTTCTTTGTAGTTCAATGGACCCCAGGAAAATCTTTTAACCTTGCAGCTCTTTGCAGCATTACACATTAAAGCTGCCAGGAGCTAACCTAATTAAAGTGAAAAGCTGCTCACTCTTTCTGTATAAGTTCTTTCATCTAAAAAAAAGATACAATTATGGTGAAATTAGGGTGCGGAACAGAATTTAAAACTATTCGTAGCCTAGAAATACTAGGAGTATGAAATCTTTGTTGTACAAATTATGGCTTGCATGCAGGCCTGGGTACCAACCTGCCTAGGAAGAGGATGACAAATTATAAAAAGCTTTAAGAATAAAATGCCTAACATAAGGCCTATAGTGGATGATCCATGCAGAAAGAATGTAAGAGCTAAATATTTTAAGATGCCCACATGGTGTCCAAAACTGTTATAACTGTTTACATATGCTTGAAAGATACAAACAATGAGGCATTAAGGAGATTGCCTAGAGCACTTCTCAGGGGTATAATTGCATATAAAGGCAGGAAACTGAGCAAACAGGGGCTGGAGTTGACTATACAGCCAAAATTCTAACAAGGAGGTCTAATAGACTGTGAAATAGCTTCCCAAGAAAACTGTTAGAAGTCATATCTCTAAAATGATTTAAAAGCAGACCAGACATATCACACGATAATATAATAGAGAGAGAATGCAGAAGTGGATCACGGTGTGTTTCCAGCTTTTTGTTTAGGTACTCCCTTGGGCTGTGATTCAACCACCTCCCTCGCTGCTGCCATGCAGCACCCATCCTTGGTTCTGCACAACAGCCTGCACCACCCTTTGGGGGAGGAAGATACAGTCACACATTTATTGGCCAAAGAGGATGACCCTGTTGCTTAAATGTTAGGTAGTTGAGTGGAATATGAAAAATAGTCTATAAAGGAGCCCGTGCACCTCACTCAAGGCTGGGTGGTTGCAGAATTGTACTTATATTGCCATGCAGAGCAATGCCTGAGAGGCACTGAGGATTTGGCATCCCCAGCTCACCAGTTATTCTGTGGCTGATGGGGACTAAACTTCTGGTCTGCTGTGTCTTTTGGTTTCTCATTATGAACTCCCCCACCTCTTAATATGTGGTTATGCATGCACGAAACAAACAACAAATCTCAGGAAATCAGTATATATTCAAAGTTTTCCATGATTTGTCTGTGTTGATACTCCTTCCGGCTCTATTCCTGCAAACAGTCTGCTGCACAGAAGGTTTTTCAGTGGGAATATGTGATGAAGTATCACATGGAATGCATGTTTCAGAAATGAAACTGTCCTTATAAATTCCTCAAGCATTTGGTTACACCAATTCTTAGCATTTTTCCTCCGAAAAGGTCCTTTGCATTGGAACATTCAGGAGAGAGGGGGAAAAAATTGGAGATGGAACACTTTTCCTTCATCAGTTAAGTAGGGCATCTGTGCTAAAACAGTGGTATTAGCAGTGGTAGTAATAGTACAAACATGTCCTTGAAACAAAAGGAAATGCTGGATTTATGGTTAAATCATAGAATAAGGAGACCAGGAGACAGACTCATAGTTTCCACACAGGTTACCCAGTAAGGTTAAGGGCTAATTTCCCATTCCCCTTAGTTTTATGTCTTTCATCTGTAAACCAGATGCAGTTATGCACACTTGCTGTATTAGAGTGACATGAGTCTGCAGAGATTTCACAATTCTTTAAGACCCTCAGGAAGTAAGTACCTCAGCAGTGAAGGCTCAGCTGTGGAGCCAGCTCTGGTTCTTAGCACTGGTGTGATGCTGGACCTGAAGGATCATGTTTGGAAGTAAAATTTCATCCTTGAAAGCGGCAGGATTCTCCTGGCAAGAGGTGTTTAGGCAACAGAAGGTGGATCTGGCAGTTAGGCGACATGCAGCTAAATTAGAAATGAGCAAAAAATGTGTGAAGTACTCAGTCTTAAAATCTTGCAACAATCTTTGTCATACAGAACAGTTATCGTCTTTCACACTAACTCTATTGATCTAAACATGATAAAAACATAATGTGCCAAATTTGAAACAGAACACTTTAATAAATCAATGGCAGCAGTTTAGAAAAGCTGACCATGTGGCTGGTGTTTTTTATGTGCCTGCAACCACAAGGCCTGATGAGTTTTGTCTAAAAGCAGGAATACAAACCCAACTCTCAATTCACTGACAAAAATGAACTTCCCCCCAACCATCCAGCTGGAAAATGTGAAGGAATGCTGTGACTTTCTCTACACATGATCAATACTTGATTCCACTTGATAAGAATGCCCACACATTGAAAATAATTTCCTAGGCTGTACAGTGCCATTATGTATTTGAAAAACTAGCTATAGGAAATGTAAACAGGTGGGAGAACAAACTAGGGAGTACATTACCATTAAAAGCAGTATGTTAATGCAGATAAAGTAAAGTTTTAGAGGGCTGTATTTACACGTGTAAAAACTCAGGAGAAATGACTGCTCAATATTATATACTCGCTTTCTACATGTTTACTTTCTGATATCATAGCTTTTATTTTGAGTGCTAAATGCATGCAGAATACATTTAGGTTTTAAACATTGGGTAATTAGATTACTGAGTTGTTATCACAAAAGAATTATTTCTCCCATTTTGCCCTGACTATCACTGGGAATCTGCATAAGCCAACAAGAAAGAAAGCCCGTATATATTATCTTCCTCATCTCCGCAGTGGGAGCATGAACTAACAGTGTGCTGAGGGGACAGGTCGAACACTGGCACAGCCCTGGCTCTGCACCCTGCGAGTTCAACGTCACGAACAGAGTGAGATCTGGGGGCATTGGCTGCTTTCCTGAGGAGGACGTGGGAAAGGACGACCTTCTACTGAACTGCTTTAGGTCAATCTGCCCATCGTCGCTCTCTGTCGAGTTCTGTAATTGCTGCCTCTCCCAGTCCTTTGAGACTCAATCAACAGAGCTCACACAGACATCCCTGACTGATGACACACAGCAGCACGCTTTGAGATTGAGTGTTAAATTACAGTATACGTTATATTTGGATTTATCATACACTTTTGACCACTTCATCTGCTTCTCAAACCCCATCACCTAGGATTTACTTCAACAGTCCTCAAACCAGAACAGCTCCCTATAGCTAATATTTCCTCTTTTTCATTTCAGACATGGAGTTTTCCTTAAAATGACACCTCTGCGAGCTATTAGAAAGATAAAAATCAGTGCTACAACAGTGACAAATTTTCTTTGCCAAGAAATGTCAGAGTTTTAATGCCCTATATGTACTACATTGGATATGACTAGAAATGGAAGACTTTATGCCAATGAAAAAGAAGAATTCCCAGTCTCCCATGTCTAGAAGGCTTTGAGATATCTGACCCTTAAAAGTATGAATTATTTTTAAGCATGTAAAACCTATTTTTGAAATGTTACAGCTACTGGTTGGCTCAAAATATCTGGACTAGTAATCATAAAAACTCATGGCTTTTGGGATGGGAAGGTACAAAAAACACACCTTCTAGACTAACAAAATCTCCCAAAACACACTTGGTGGGTTATTTAAATTTCACTTTCTTCTCAGTAGCTTTTTTCTCTGTAACAAGTTCATGGACTGAATTAGTTCTCACAACCACAGGAACAAAACTAAGGAGGAACCTCCTGATTTTTGCCTGCAGCACATACATATGTAAGAGAAAAAATGCACTGATATTGTTTCCCCAGAAGGCACAGAATTGCTGAGCTGCTCTTCTAGACTTCCCAAATTGTCATTCTGTACAAAACAGAACAAATAACATCCCCTAATGCTCAAAATTTCAATTTCAATTTTTGCATTGTGGGTTCGGTTTGGGGCAGGTTTGTTAGGAAGAAGAAATGAAGATAAGGGAATATTACCTCTCCATAGCACCAGCATGTGTGCCTCTTCTCCAGTTAGATCACGGTGGATTTGTACTCACACAAATTCATGCAAAACTGGGCAAACTTGCTTTAAATATCTGTATGTCTCAATGCTGCGCAGAATTTACTGTTAAGCACTAGCAGCAAGTAGGAGATAGGACAAGTGGGAAATATTTTGTAACAGTGTGTGTTAGTCAGAACCACAGATGATTAATCAGCTGGTGAGGTATTGCTGGGTTCTTCCCACTAACGTGATATTTTGACTTGCCAGTGTACTGCTACCAACCTCATTATCAGTGTACGGCCATTTCTTGTTCTTATGATCTTGCTCCACATTAGGACTGTTGTTCCAGGATCTTTGAAATAAGGTGTGTTTCCTTTCTCCCACAGAGCGCCTTTATTGCTCTGCCTTCCTTGCACCTGACAGCAAAATTAGGTCAGTTCCTTCTATACATTAAAAGCAAACTAATGTGATATTAAACAAAAATTAATCAGCAGAGAAAAATTAGAAAATCCCTCCATGCATGCTGACAGATTGTTATGTTGTGATTCATCTGGAATAGAAACAGCGAGACAATCTACCTTGCAGTATCTATCTTACCACAGCAGTGGGCAAATCATCCTGTCTGCCTCCACCACCTGGTTGAGCATCAGTCTGTGGGACCACTTGGGTGGTTAAGACACAGAAATGAATGAAGATCAGAGAAGCACAGCAACCCTCACCCCTAAAGTGCTTGGCCTGGAGTGCACCTGATACCCTTTTGGATGTGCCCCCCTGACTGCTTCCATTGCAGAACCATCATTTCACCATAGTGACAAGTGTCTATCATATGTAACTCCTCACTTCTGAAGGTAGTCTTCCGTGACAGAGAGAGGCTGTTTATGCTGGCACTTCTGCTGCACGCTGCTACACTTTACATGTCTTACCAGATATCTGCGATATCCCAAATGACAGGTGCGTGTCTTAATAAGTTCTACCAGGGGCAGGAATTAGTAGATGAGAGAGCGTGCAGCAGTGGAAGCATCTGGTAGGAAGAAAAAAGACTGTCTTGTACTCTGTCAAGTGTAATTAGTGTTGCCAGTTGTCATTGCTGCTAGCATTTAGTCAAGCAAGTTTCTCTGATGAGAAACTATCTGACAAAGTCAAAGCCATGTAAACTTATGAACAACGTAATTACAAAATAGTCATATTATTGAACAGCCATGTTGGAGTCCAGTACTCTCTGACCAGCCTCTTTTGGATATGACATGGCTGAAGGGCGTAATGCTTAATGTCAAAGTTACTTATTTGAAGATGTTATATGGGATTTCTGATACAACAGAGTGATACAAAATATACTGAAACCACAATACAAATGTAAATTATATTAAGAAATATATAGAAATTGACCTACACAGTTCAATCACAATACCAATATGATTCCCACTACCAGTCTCTATAATATGCTCACTGTCATGATGGGCAATGTTCCCAATTGCTGAGAAGGAGTGTGGGTTGAAGCCAACTTCAAGCCATGGTTCTCTTTAAAATGCTTTTGCTAGTTATCTGGTTTTTATACTCTATGTGAGCCTTCTTCCACTGTTGGGGTCTATTGGCTGGTCTCAAGCCATCAGCCTTACTAAAGAGGTGAGGATTTAGCAGGCTGCAATAAAGTTACATTAAAAATGCTCTGCGAATAATTTGCTTTCAACAGCAAGCATTGAGGGAGGTTGGCGATAAGTGTTCTACAGCCTAATTAAGAAGGATAAGCATTTGTTGTTTTTAATTGTGTCTGGCAATATACTTAATTTTCCCCTCCCAGAGTGTAGTACAGAGGGACACCTACAATCAGCACCCTGGCACCCTCTGAAGATTTCATGCTGGAAGAGGACATGTGCGCCACATCCATCTGCTGCAAACAGCATCTCAGCTGTTGTTCTAGATGACTCTCGTGTTCTAATCCTTCCTTTGTTACTTCTAATTAGTTATAAATATTTGTTGCTTTGTTATTATAATAGCGTGTCATCTTATAATTATTCCTTTGTTACATGACCTGTCATTTGAAAGTATTTAGAAAGAAAGAAATTAAAAAAAAGGATCAATGATGCATTTTCCCGTTTTCTTGACTTATTTAAATTATGGTTCTTATACAACAGAACCCACAGCTGGACACCTGTATGTCCAAAGCAGCCTGAGAACTGGTCTGACATGGGAACAACCATTGGGAGATATGAAACATAAATTGAAACCTTTGAGCACAGGTTTTACAGACGGGAATAAATTAAAAAGTTGCTTTGAAAGTGATGGCTGTGGAGAAAATGTGCATTAGCCAGACACGAACTGTACTCCAGTAATAAGCTCTCTTAATAATGACAGAAAGCAGCAGCCCTCCACCCTCTCATGAAGCTGCAGGGAGTAATGCTGACCTCTGGTCTGTGGGGTCAAAACACCCCCAGGAAATGCTTTTTAAGAACAGGAACAAAGTAGTGAAAATTGATGAGCTGAAATGACATGATATACCTTAAAACAAGGAGCAAAATCCCGGCCCCTTTGCCTTCAAATGGCCCAGTCCCCTGAAGGCATCATAGACTGTATTAAAAATAGAATTATTTGCCCGATTTATAAGAACTCACAGAATCAATAAAAGCCTGTGATATTTGTAATATTTTTGAGACAATATAATTCTGCTGTGCTCCTCCTAAGGGTAGACTTTGGCCCCAGGCTAGGTAGGTGCTAGGCTGATGCTGGTAACTTCCTACAGTATGGCTGGGGCAGGCAGCACCTCTGTGCTGCATGATTTGGCCCCACGCTGCTCTGAAAGCTCCGGGCAAGCTTTCATGGCCATTTCATCACAGGGTATTGGCAGTAAAAAAGTATTGCAAGCAATCTACTCTCTACAGGAATTACTTTTTTAAGTAATGTAGCAAAATTGATGCAATAATAAAGAGTGTTCTGGAGTAAAAGACAAAGAGAAAAATGGTCTAAATGTATTGAGAGTATTATTAATTGTATACAGACCTAATGGCTGCATTTCATCTGCCCTAGTTTAGGCTCCCAAAGCAGAGTAAATTTCTCCCTCTGGATATGAGCCTACATTGAGTTATGATGCAATTGCCCCCGACTGCAGATCTAATTCCCTTGGATTGCTAATAACACCCCAGATGTCTAGGCACTCGTTTCAAGCAGCTTAGCGCCATTAAGGCTCATTTGCTAGCTAGCACCCTCATGCCTGAGAGGTGATTGCAAAATGTGCCGTCCATCACCCGGCACTCCCATCCCTGGCCTTGCCTAGCTAGATGCACACACAGACCCATGCTTCCTATGGCAAGTGCCCAGGAGGCAGTGAAGGTGCACAGCATGGATGGAAAAGGAACTGGCTGCAGACCAGAAATCCATGCCACAGTTGCCTCTCTGTTGGAAAGCCTGATTAAGGATGGGGCTGCCTGGAAAGTTGCATTCCCCAGCCACAGGTACTACTCCGGCACCAGCATTGAGAGACATGAGCAGTCCTCACTGCAAACATTCCAGCTTGGATTACTGGGATTCCTGCCTTCATCTGTGTTGTAATTTACATGTTTTTAGGCTACCACTGGGAAGAGATGGGAATGTGAAAGCACTGTGAGCTTTAACTCCTCTAGACTAAGCCAGGGCAGAGAGAAGGAGGAAAGTATGGAGGGTATTTGGACTTGATTATCATAAATGTCTTTTCCAACCTAGTTGATTCTATGATTCTATTTAGATGCTATGGAGGAAGTAGTTTCCTATTCTCAGCTCATTATTCCTCACAAGCACTGCCCACAGAAAATCCCAGGGAAGCAGAGGTCCTCCTCAGCAGCATCCCCAGGTGCATCAGTCACACAGGAGCTTCATAACCCAACCCAGCTCCACCTCTAGCAAGCCTCCCCCACCCATGCTCTGTCATGAAATATTGTGCCATTACAGACCACACTGCATCTTTTTCCCCTTTTGGCAGAAGCCCCCATGCATTCAGCTTCCCAGGCACACAGATGAGCCACCCGCGCAGCCTGCAGATCCCCCCCAGCTGGAATTCATGGGAGATGGTCAGCCCTCTTGGTCTGTGCTCAGACATGCACCCACACACAAGCCAGCCTGCCCACAACCCCAGCAAGCAGTGGGCACCATGTCAAAGAACTTGGAGCAGGTGAGGAGCCAAGGGCATATGTGGAAGGAACTAATGGAGGAGAAGACAAAGAAGTAATGGCTGTCACTCAGACTGATTCAGTGACAGTGGGACTCAGACAGTGACTGTGGGAATGACAGCCGCAGAGGGACAGGAGGCATCAGCAGGAATCTGGTGTAACTGTGTGTGCAGGACTGCTGCTCACAGCAGCTGGCCATTGCTGTCATGGTGTCTAAAGATAGAAACAGCACCATGGGGCAGGCTTGCCAGTCCTTTCCACCCCTTGGCCTCAGGTTAATGGGATGAGAAGGGACTCATGGTCTAATTTTGACATCATATCAGAAGGTGTGCTAACAAATTAATTGCTTGATGTACTTGCAGAGCACGTTCACACATTTCCTCAGAGACCACGCACTGATGCTTGTCATCAGCCTGGGCATGCACAGGAAACAGCCAGCAGCCAGGATGCTTACGGTAGGATTCACAGACATCTCAGGAGAGGTCATGACAGTAATTCTGCTGACAGCCTGCCTAAAGGCCACCGCAAAGACACTGCATGATGCATGTGCCCTGCTTGGCCTGAGGCTTTTGATGCAGACCCAGTCCATGAGGCCTGAAAGCTAGATTGCAGGTGACAGAGGATTTAGAAACCAGTCTCCTGCCAGGTCCAAACCCGATCTTTTAGATCCTCTGAGTGGTAACTAGTGATAAATGCATCAGGCCAAGTATGACACCTTGCATTCAGACCTGTCCTCTGTGCCCTGCTGTGTGTCCCCAGGTACAATCCCCTCCTTCTGCTCCACAGCCAAGGTCATCACCCCTCCCTGGCCAGCTCCACAGAGACCATGCAGCATCACCCTGCCCCATAGCCTTAGTGCTCTCCCCAATGCAACGAATCTCTGTCAGCACATGCAGCCAGCTTATTTATACCAAGCTAATTGATTTTATTTGCTCTAAACATTTTTTGTTACTTTTGTCTCCAATACTTTCTAACCCAAGTGATCTAAACAGACCAGGACAATGACTGATATTTTAGCTGAGCACAGGATCCAAACAGAGGAGCCACTATGGCAAGAGCTGTGCGCTCCAGGACTCCACCTGGGTGAGCCATCAGGTCCTGGGTGACTGGGCTCTGCAGCACTAGGAGGCTTACCCCGTGGGAAGGGATGGTAACAAATTGATTTGCAACAGAATGCAAGCCATGAATGTTGACTCTAACTGGTGACCACGTGCTTTGGCTGAAAACCTCTAAGAACCTGAGAATGACCTGGATTACAAGTGTCATTACTTTCTGCATTGTCATTGTTTACCTTTTTGATTTTGGATGGTGTTTTTTCTTTAAGATGCTGGCAAGAGCATGGTCTTCTGCATTTAATACCCTTTTGCAGATGATATGTTTCATGTACATTATTTACTTCTAGCACAAAGAATATATTAAATATTCAGTGTGGCAAGAACTGAGTGTCAAAATACGTCTGTAAGTATGAATTGTAGATTGATCTGGATATATCCATGTTTTGTTCTTATGAGTTGTGCTTTCAGCACTTTCTCTCAGTGTACTGTTTGTCAGCATGATCCTGATTCCTGACCTCTGTGGGATCAGCTATCAGTGCAGGTTCATGCTCTGCCTTCAACAGGGCATCTTACTCTCAGCTCCATTGTCCAGTTCTGCTCGCTCCAGTATCAGGGACTAGCCCTATCCAGGAATACATTTGCTACATATAGAGTGGCCATGGGAACACACATCATGGCTACCAAAGGTCTCACTGCTTACCTCCTTGCTCTGTTCTGTGCCGACTACTGGGAGAGGAGCTGGTGCCATCACTCTCTGCTTTCAGTTCCTGCTGAATTTGTAATTTCTCCATCTGCTGCAGGCTCTGTGAGTCCCTCAGGCACTTGTGAGGCCACATGTGGAGTACTGAACTCACTGCTGGTCCCCACAATGCAAGAAAGATGTGAAGAGGGTGCCAAGGAGGGCTGTGGGAGGTTCTCTGTCCTCAAAGGGCTGGAGAACCTGCTGTTTGAGGAACAACTGAAGTAGCTAGGTTTTTAGTTCTCAGAGAAGAGAAGGCTAAGGGTTGACCTCATCATAATATTCCAGTACTTAAAGGGCAGCTTCAGAGAGGATGTGAGCTCTCCTCTCTCTTCACAGGAAGCCACATGGAGAAGACAAGAAGCAACAGGTACAAGTTGCACCAGGAGAGGTTTCATCTCAACATAAGAAAGAAACATTTTGCAGTGAGAACTTTCGTTGAAACTACCTCCCCTGGGACATGGCAGAGCCTCCATCACTGATAGTTTTCAAGATACAATTAGACAGGTTGCTAGGTAATCTCCTTTAGGCCCCTTTTCCCATAAAGGTTGGATGAGATGACCTTTCAAGGTTCCTTCCAGCCTGGGCTATTCTATGACTCAGTGCTTATTGTCCTGTATGACAGCTTTTCCTGCTGTCTTAAGGATGGCATCATAACCATATACACTCATCTCTTGCTTCAACTTTGAATACAGCCATCTCCCGGTTTACATGTATTCCTTCTCACAAATAGCAAATCGTAAAGGAATGTTGGGTGGGTGATATGCAGCTATCTGCTTCTGAGATTGTGTGACTGGTGGCAGCCACATAGAAACTAGCTTAGAAGTCCTTAAGAGAAGCTATGTTTCAAACACATGAAACCACACAGCCTTTTAAACATCAGGCGCTTGATACAGCTGAAAGTAATTGCTCTGGTGCTGAAAACCAAAATTGTTCTCTAGGGATGATAGTGTTCTTTAGTTAAAATCACAGGAAAATAAATAACTTACTTTTCTAAAAGAAAGCCAAAAATGTCATTTAGAGCTGAGCAATCATTCTTAAAAGGCAGCACTTGTCTGACACGGCTACAGAAACAGCACTCTTCTCAGGAAGGAGCTTCTATGGTTATTGTCGTAATTTGTGCAGGTCCAGCTGCCTTGCCAGCAAAAAGTGGAGCAGCTTTAATCACAGCTTTAAACTAATGTGACAGATATTTATGACAAGAACAGTAGTGTCAGCTGTGTCAGATGCTTTAAAAAAACCTCCTCAAAACAATCAGCTGACAGATTGATTAAAAACCACACATTTGCTCTGAAAGTGTTGAGGTAATTCAAGAATAAAACTATAAAGAGCAAAATTAAATCTAATCAAACTGTTTCAATGAGAAGTTGCAACTAGGGAAGTCTCCTGGGGTTGCAAAGAACATGTTTATATTGTCAGGTGTGCCAAAAGGAAGAGCAGATGGAGACATTGTAATGGCAGCGGAGAAGCAGGGAAGGTCCTTACCCTCAATCCTCTGCTGTCACAGCATCCCAGAAGTGCCATCTCCCACCCAACATGGCCAGGTGACAACCCCTGCTTGCATTCTGCCCCCTCAGACCTGTACCAGTGAGAACACTTGATGCCACAGAAAGAGGGAAAATAAGAACAGAAAGAATGACTTATTCTAATGACTTATTCTTCTGAATCTGCTCTTAAAACTACAGCTCTGGGTGCAATTATGGGACATCACCTGGTGCTGGCTGTCCTGCTGTAAGGCTGTACAGCAGGGACAATGTGAGGCTGTGCTTTGCTGTTGTATCATATCACTCCTCACTGCCTTGGTGCTGCTGGGCTGGGATCACCTCACTGTGCTGATGCTGGCGTGAACAGCCAGTGTTCAGGGGGCAAGATTACAGAGAATGCACCTCCACAGGGAAGTACATCCATATGATATATATTAAAGACTTAACATATAAAAAAGGACAGGTAGGGAGATCATCAGACCTGTGCATTAATTTTAAACTAAAAAAAAAAAAAACCTATAACAACTCATCTTCCTTTTTTTTTTCTGTATTTTTAATGGCAAAATTAATACGGGGAAACAGAAGAATGAAACTGGCTGATCACTTAGTGCCATGCATTAAATGTTATCATTCAAGAGTGTTGTGCACAGAAGACAGCAAATATTGTAGATATGTCAGGGATGATTCAACGTAACTGAAATAACTCAAGAGCATAAGCTCTCCTTCACCACTGTCAGAATAGCTAGACGTGTTTGATTTAGTTCATGCTGCTGTGCTATGTTGCTTTGCTTTGTAAGTCGGCACTTTTTCTGTTAACTCCTCAATTCAGCCTCACAACTGGGAATTCAGATAACACAGCCCTTCACTTCTGATCTTAGCTGAATACCAATGCCATAATTTTATGCTTCTTTGCTTTCTGTACTTCCTGACCTTTCGTGTTTCTTGAGGGACATCTCGTTTCCTCTACCTTTCAAACACCTTAACACTTATTTCTTCATATTGGTGATACAATTAAGTACACATCCTTAATTGAGTTACAAGCAAATACATAGAATAATAACAGGGTGTTTATCTTTGTCAACCCTAGACAGGTAATTAAACAGTCTCCTTCACACTCTTCTAGGCAAACAGAACCCTTTAAACTGATATGCCACCTTTACATAATGTCAATAGACCATCTTCTCCTCGCCTCTGTTTAGATGGGCTTGTGTATTCAATAGAAAATGCAAATTTGCTTTACTCGAGACCTGGCTGGAAATGAACCTAACACTCCTATTAGTCTAGCTCCTCTGTTTCAAACTATACTGAAGTAAAATAAAAAGTTACTTCTTTGCTAGAGCTGATAGAAAACAATTCCAGAGGTCATGCTATGGATGCGAAGCCTGTGCTTAGTTTTGGTGTAATACTTCCTCATTTGTGGTTGGTTTAAACGTGGTATATCAGCTAAGCAAACCAGCGAATCGTCACTTGTGGCAAGCTGATGTGGCTCTATTAAAAATCAAAGGACCTGATTTCCATCAGCTGAGGATGTAGCTGACTTGCCACTCTTGTCTTGTCCCTTTGCCCTTCAGAAGAGGAGGAAAGCCTCCAGTGTTCAGCACTGTACTTACCTCCAAAAGCTCTGTCGAGCAGCTGAATTTCAGAACATTTGTGTAAGGCTTTTGAAGAGAAATGGTCATGTGCCAAAAGCTCTAAAGTGCAGTCAGTTTGGATTTTGTAATCAACATGCCACTGGCTGAGCCTTCCACATGACCTGGAACACACGGAACACACAAAGGTCTGGCTTCAGTTTGTGCTTTTCTCTGCTATGTATCATTCCCCTGCTGCTCCCCTCAGGGCAGAGGGGTTGGTACTTCTCCTGCTACCTTTGTGACACTGTTGCGTTTTCTTTCATAATTTTCCACTACAGGCCCCAGGGATCTTAATACTCCTGAATTTAAAAGACATTCGCATGCAGCACAGACCACACACCCCTTTTTGGCTATAAGAACAGCCATTTCCCTTTTTACAGCTTATGGTTTCTGATGAAATCCAGTTACAAACATTAGGATGCACTTCAATCAAATGTTGTGTGGATTATGGTTCCCATTGTAAACAATCCAGATCTTAGCCAGAAATGCTAGGAACATTTGCACTGAAATCACTCTATCCTATTTTCTGCAAAATTGCTTTTGGACATTTATCATTACTCTGCTATACAGTAGAAAATATGTAGAGCATAAATATTGACATTTATATTGTACATACTTGTACATGCTAAAGAAATCATTATTTTTTTAAAAGGCTTTCAATAAGGTGGTTGTTGGAAGGTTAAGAGAGGGAACGAACATCTGAGTGGTGCCACAGAGTACTTCTGTTTCCTTGGAGATTCCTTTTAATGTGGAAATAAGTAAGAAAAGCTCACTGTTCACCGTGATGTGCTTTTTTTAACCCAGTCTTTTAGACAGAAAAGAAGTACGAATTTGGCAGTGTCTTACCCTGATAGTGACTTTACATAGCCTCATGTCAGTGACACTTGGATTTTAAATGCTGCCTTGGAGAATATGCTCTTATTTGTGATTAAAGTCCAGGTAGCAAATAATAATTTCCTATTGCTATTGTCATTCATTTATTATACATCAGTATTTCCCCTTCAATAAATGAGTTCTGGAGAACTGTCAAATACTCAGGCAGAAAAACACGTACAAAGCCACAAAGCCAAAGCTGATCAGTATGGCTTGGATATATGGTAATTCAGAACACTTGTGTGCCCGAGGACATGTCCAGATGCCAAACATCTCTTCTCAGAGATGTACAAGTAAGTCTCTTGTTTCAGATGTAAGTCTGCATCCCAAAATCAAGCAGAAAAGTTCCAGAAGATAAATACCATAGAGAAGAGCTTGATAACCTGTGTGCTGGAGCAGTAGGCAGCCAGACCAAGGGAGTAGCAAAGGTGGAGCAAAGGAGACCAAAGGAACAGAGAGAAATGTCATTAGGCCAGTGAACTCCGGAAGGAGCCAGTAAAAGAAAGCAAAGGGAACAGTGAAAGGTCAGGGTAGCAATGAAGAAGAGGGAAAGCAGGGGGGGACCAGAAGCACTAAGAAATGCTGCTACTGCCATAAAAAGAGCAAGCAGGGCTGAGCCTGAGAGCCAGGAACTGGGGGGGAGGAAAAGCAGCGTCAGATCTAGTTAGGTTCGCCCCAGCCTCCCACACTGTCTGAAAATGATACATGACATGATACATGGCAGGCTATCAGCTTAACAGATACCGAAGCGTGTTTTCTTAATTCATAGCATTCCTCCATGCCTGCTTAGGGCAATGAACTCGTGTGCACTGAAAGCTAGAACTACCTGAGACCTGGCAGAAGCAAATAACTAAGCCACCTTCAACAGTGTGCCAAACACACTTTCAGGAGAGCCAAATTCTCCTGAGCTGAAGAAGTCAGTACATGAACAAGAATCTAAATGTCCCAGGTGCTAAAATTTACAATTATAGATTTCCCTTTTATGACCTCTGTTTCTGTCCTTTTTTAATGAAGACATTGTTCAATCATCCATTTTTTGGGGACGAAAACCAACTGTGCAGCATCTATTACTGTTTGATCACATTGAATCCTATAAACCAAATCAAAAGTAGAAATTACCAGTGTGAAGTAACGTGTAATTTGAACTGGAGCACGTTCCTGCAGCTCTCATCCGCAGGGAAGCACAGGAAATTGATTTGCCAGACTACCTTAAAAATGACTGCTGCATTTTGAAATTCAGACTTATTTTCAGCAGGAATAATTTTCAGTAGAGGGAGCTGCAGGACCAAGTCAGACTTAAAGCACTGAAGAGCAGTCACTGCGGTAAGGCAGATAAAAAAGTATTTACATTAGCATGCAGAATTATTAAACAGTGTACCAGGCAGCTTATTGTCATAAAATGATTTAAACTTTAGAGCTTTCCACTGCAGCTTAGGGCATGGAGAAAACAAGTGATGTCTATAACTGCATGTAAAGCATTGTGTGACGTTTTACTGAAAAACAATCTTCTCTTTTCACAGATTATAGGCACTGATTTGTGATACAAAGATTCCACAACCAAAACAAAGCTATATTTCTTTCTTTATTGAAAGTTAGTGGCAATATTTCCAGCAGGGTAACTGTAGACTGCAGATTCAGAGATTCAATCATCACGCTGGAGAGCAATAGGCAGAGTTAGCTCTGCTGTCTCCATCCCCTCATATTTGTATGCAAAATAATCTGCTTCTACCCAAAGGCAAATCTTGTGTGCGCGTAATTTTCTCTAGATGTGTAATTTTCAAGTATTATCCTTTAGACTCAGCATGCACCCAGCCTTTTTCCTCTTGACACTGCTTTACCAAGGTAGGCCAGCTAGCAACATTTCAAACGCTTGTGCTGCTTACAGATGTTTAGCATCGCTCAGTGTTACTGAGCCCCTTCGCTGTACTGACACCACTGTGTTGGCAGGGTCAGCCAAGATGGAAAAACAAGACCTTGACAGGTGCCTGAACAGAGGAAAACTAGGTTACTACAAAATGTCTGATGTTATTTACAGCTCTCAGACTGCATCCAAGGATGTGACTGGTACTCATGTGAGGAGAGAAAGGCAAAATTGCAAACAGGAGGCTGGAGAGAGCTTTAGGCAAGAGAGCCACCCCACTAAGTGCATCTCAGAAGTCATGCTGCTTTAGGGACTATTTAAACAAGGGATGACGGCTGCATTGCTGAGGGCCACCACTCATGAGATCAGGCTTGCTATGTCTTAGAGATCTGTGACCTTTAAACCTTTCCAGCACAACATAACTGCCAGAAAATGGTTAATTTTTAGATCCTTGACAGCTGCCATAAGAGCTGCAGTGCCAGTGCTCTTGTTTGCAGGCCCTCACCCTCAACTAAGCGAGCTGGAATTGCCTTCAGTGAGCTGGCTGCCCTCAGCCCTTGCAACTCTGTGGCACAGCAGTTCATAATCAGCAAGTCCACTGTAGACATCACTAGCACGTTCTCTGTCATCTCCTCTGTTCTGTATAACCTGTTTTGTCTGTTCCCTCTTGAGAACAGTGTCACTTCTGAGTTCTGGAGGCAGCGCATGACTTGTGCCAGAGTCATCACTGGGGCACACATCCGAACCCAAGGGCCTTTGTGAGCCACATTCCACATCAGTGCTCCCAACAGCAGGTCACTCCTGCTCATCAGTGTTGGCTGCACAGCAGTGGAGGATACCCACATCTTTCTCCTGGTACATACCAGGGCTTTGCAGTACACACCTCAAGGTGTTACAAGGGGCATCAACTGCATGGTCGTCAACATCTCTTCTGCTAAAATGTCTTTGGCCTTAGCCCAAAAGTAACAGCAACCTTGTTTCCCAATGGATGTATTCTGATTGCACCGCCACATGGCCCATAGCTTGTTGGTACTAAGACATCAGTCGATGTCAGTAGAAAAGGTGCTGCAGTAAGCATTCTGACCTGATGTATGCTTCCCAGTCCTTATGAAGACAGCAGAGAAGCTTTCCCACCAGAGTAGCCTTAGAAGAAACATTAAAACCTCAGTAACTGTAGTTCCTTTCATCGCTGCCTTGCACTAAGAACACAGGGAGGTATTTTTCACTTCAAGGAAGCTCTGGCTGTCACCATTGAGGAATGCATATTGTGTCCTGGGACTGAGGGAATTCAGATACAGCAGTACCTGTTTCTCTTTCTGGATTGTCCCTGCCCATGGCAGGGGGATTGGAACTGGATGATCTTAATGTCCTTTCCAACCTAAACCATTATATGATTCTGTTAGTGCTTTTGAATGGGTAGGCATTTTTTTCCTTAGCCCCACCAACACCAAGTGGAGAAAGGAGTTCTGATATCATCTCAGCAGCTTTTGTTGGAAGGTAGAAATCAGAAACCCTGGTAGAAATCAATACAAGCAGCAGTAGCTTCCCATTCCCCGTGCTCCTGTAATGCAAGAGGCATTGAGTCAGGTTCCTTCCGTAATGAACAGGGTGAATCAACAACTCTTTCATCACATCTTTTTCTCTCTCTTTTAGCTTCAGTGAAAAAACTGAGCATGGTCTACTTTGCTAATAAATTCCTGCTGTGCTTTTTCACAGCAGTGTTGCAGGACAGATTTATCTCAGAGCAGTGGAATTTCCTCCAACAAATGAACGCAGGGCAGAAAGCAATGGCTTCAGACCCAAACCCTGAACAACCTACATGGATTCAGTGCAATGTTTTGCTGACTGGGAGAGTGAGTTTGGACTCCCGAGTCTGCACAGCCACAGGTCTTTTGATACTCCTGCTCACCTCATTCCTCTTCTGCAATAGTCCATCCAGAGGAAGCATCACTGCTTGCTGTTCCTACCACAGCAGCCTCAGGATGGACTCCTCCGAACACAGCCACATGGCTGGGCTTTCTCCCCACCTCACCTTCCCCCACCAAGTCTGTAAACTCTTTTATGGAGGAAAAAATACAAATTCTTCTGTTAGCTCAAAACTTTGCCTATGCACAGAGGAGAGCAAATGACACAATCTGCTGTTCGGGTGAGAGAATACGCTGATGTTTACTCTTTCCTGATCCTGCAACCAATGTGTTGAGGACCAGTAGTGGTTGTAAGCCTTTACCAGGAAATTGGAACCACAGCAGCTCTCAGGTGTTCAGGTTTTGTCTGCTTTCCCTCGAAAATTCCAGTGTTATGAGATGAAATGGAAATGGAAGGTTCCAGCCATCTGCAAGCTACTTACTTGATTGGGATCTTCTTTGGCTCTGGGCAGGGCAGCATCTATCAGCAGCATAACCCTCAGAGTAGTTATTAGAATCATAGAATCACTAGCATTCTATGATTCTAGGTTGAAAAGACCTTTAAGATCATCAAGTCCAACCTCTACCCCAGGACTGCCAAGGCTGCCACTAAACCATGTCCCTAAGGGCCTCATTTGCACAGTTTCTGAACACTTCCAGGGATGATGATTCCACCACTTCCCTGGGCAGCCTGTTCCAATGCCTGACTACATTTTCAGTGAAGAAATGCTTCCTAATATCCAGTCTAAACCTTCCCTGGCACAGCCTGAGGGCATTAATTTCATTCAATGGGTACTGCTGAAGGGAGATATCTACTCTAATGCATCCATCTGATCTTAAGGCAGCATTCTGTGAAAACACAGTGTCTAGGAACTAACAGTATCTGATTGAAGACTTTATGAAACTCCTCATTCATTTTTTGGAGCAACCCCATCAATACCAGGTCTCTTCCTATAGTTTCCCTTCTTTGGTGGTAAACAGAAATCAGCTTCAAGCACTTTTTCTTGATATTGATTTGTGATGAATATTGTGAGGTTTTTTCCTTCTCTGTCTGAATATTAAGTCTGTTTAGGCAAAGAACAGCAGACTGAGAGGTAACACAACAGCATAGGCAGGGAATTTCCCTGAAGGCCAGGCGTTCTATATGCCCACCGAGGACAGAGCAAGCACACTTAAATACAACAGGGAGAGACAGTTAAGTAAGTAACCAAAGTTTCTAACTATAGAAATCTTAACGCAGTTTACTCTGACACCTAAAATAGTCTGCAGAATATACATCCCTGAAAGCTCAGAACAGGTTACACAAACATCTACAGGAACAGCACAGGTATTTCTGTATGCAACCACTTTCTGCGGGAACTATCCCTGGCATTGCAAGGTCTATGGGGCAGACCCTTAGCTGGGATGAGTTGCTGTCCCACTGCCTTAACTTCAGCAGCAGTGAGGCACTGACCCAGCGTTCCTCCTTGCTGCCCAGGCTCCTCTTCCTTAAAATGCAGCTGCTAAACATTAGCATGGAAAATAAACATTTGGCAGATTGAATTGAACAGTCATTTCAGAATGCTGTGCATTGCTATAGGAATCTGCTTTTATAGTTCTCCTTTAGCACCTCTTCTAGCAATGCTGCTGTGTGGGTAAAGTTTGTGAGTATAAATACGGGGCATGACCTGTATTTACAACTGTCTGCCAGTTGTAAATAGCCAAACTTCCAGCCACCTACTCAAACCTTTAGTGCTCTCTTTACTGTGCAGCTGAAGGACACATGCCTGGGCAACGCTTTCCAGCAAAATAAATAGATGAAAATCTGTATTGTACGTTCTTATTTCTTTAAAACATAAAAACTGTTTCACAGTTATTCTCTTTCACCCTTTCCAGAATTTGGGCTCCATGGATTTCTTAATTTGCCTCAACTCCTTTTATTCTTTCGGTATTTTTTACTTCATGAATATCTTCTCTCCTTCTATTTTTTCCCTGTTCAAGCATGTTCTCTTTATGTCTGTCCACACATCTTCTCCACGTGGTTTTTTCACATGCAGAGAAGACACTACTGAAGTCGTCTCTACATGTAAAAAAAAAAAAAATAAGAAAGAAAGGGAAAAACTCCTGTTCTTTTCAATTACTGCTGGAGGATTCCTATGAAATAAAGCACAAAATGGCATTTTAGGTGAAACAGCTACCAACAAATGCAAGTCACCCTTTCAGGCATGTAAGTCTTAAAGGAGCAAACACCATTTGAAGACAACCTCTTGGTAATTTTGGTGGGTACATATTAGGAGTAATCTTTAAACAGCAGGAAATTGAATGAAAAAAATTGTTAATCCTCTCGTTGCAGAGGATTTGAAAGGCATGACTGATTGCAGAACAAATGCCCCACCCCTTCTAATTAATGGCACTAGTCACACATTAATTAAGAACATGCATAAGCCTCTGCAAGATGTACGTCATGTGCATGTCAGTGGGTGAGACAGAAGTCTGGAGGGACTGTTGCTTCATTATGGACAGAATTCATTTACTGCAACTTAAACACCAGTTAGAATCTATTGAATTTACTTAACTATCCTGTGGAAAATTACAAATAAGAGCGATGTGACTAATGAGAATAAAAATGATGAATTCCTATTATTCATTCACTTCATAGGGATTAAGGCATGAGTTCTAGGGAAGTAATACTTGAATTGCACAACAGAGGTGTTTGGAGAAATTTCTGATTCTACATGCCATCTTCCGTTTGTGCCACAAGACACCCCTGCAAACACTGCCTTGCTGAGTAACTGCATGGTATGGGTTGATGTTGGCGCCTGGTCGCTCCTTCCCTCTCCCTTCTCGGCAACAGGGTGAGAAAATACCATGAAGAGCTCATGGGTTAAGGACACGGAGATCACTCAGCAATTGCAGTCAGGGGCAAAACAGACTCTTCTCGGGTGAGATTAACTCAATTTTTTTGCAATTATAACAGAGTAAATAAACAGAAATAAAAACGAAACTGAGACCACCTTCTCCCCTCCTCCCTCCCCACCTTCTTCCCAGGCACAATTTCTCCCTGACTCTTTTACCTCCTCCCGAATTCTGAGCAGTGTAGGGGGGTGGGAAATAGGGTTGTGGTCAGTTCATAACACTTATCTCTCCTGCTCCTTCCTCTTCCATGAACTTCTTCCACTTGGGTCCCCTCCATGGGTCAGAAAACCTGCTCATGCACGGGCTCCTCTCCCCTTCTGCAGCTCCTGCCAGGAAACTTGCCGCAGCACAGGCTCACCACAGGCACACATTCAGGACACACACTGAAGGCTCACCTTCAGGAAACATCCACCTGATCCAGCGCAGGGTCCTCCATGGGCTGCCTCACAATGGAATCTCTGCTCTGATGCCTGGACTACCTCCTCCCTCTCCTTCACTGACTTTGCTTCTGCAAGGCTCTTTATACTTTCCCCCCACAGCTGCAGTGCAGCAAATTTTACCCCTTCAATGAGTGCTATCACAGACATGCTGCCAATGTCACCAATTAGCCCAGCTTTGGCTAGTGGCAGGTCCATCTTGGAGCTTGCTGGAACTGATTCTATCCAACGTGGGTGCACCTTCTATTTTCTTTTCACAAAAGCCAACCACGCAGTACCCCGTTACCAAACCTGCCATGTAAACCCCACACACTTTGAAAGCAGAAGTCTCTACAGTGCTGAAAACAGTGCTGAAAACCATCTTCTGTGCCCATTGTTCATCTGCCATGAGCACATTTTACTTACGTACTGCATCTGTAATAACTATTACGATGAAGTTCTAAAAAATCCCCTGTATTTAGTATATACTATTTAATGTATAATACCCATTTTATACTTCTTAGAATGGTAGTTTTCTTTAATTTTTTTCATTTTAAATTTTTTCATAATAAATAACTCTAAAAGCTTACATTATAAAATTATAACTTTCTTATCCCCCTTTCAATCTTTAGTTTATTTTTGTTGAGTTGCTTATTTTAGTGTAAGTCCAGCTTCACTAGTAGCTTTCCTTCACTCTCAGTGTTTGTCCACACTGACGCTTGCTATAAAGCTGTAGTCATGCAAGTGGAAGCTTATTAATTATTTCTCTACCTGGTTTAATCTGCCCACGTTGGTTACACAGAGCGCACTCCTGTCAGTTTTCTGTCAAACAAACCCAGGAATTTTTTCAAATCAAGTAATGAAATGAAGAAAACCACTGCATTGCTGTATGACATAGTTTTATTTTTTCAATGAAATGCCCTAGCATCATGAAACAGAACACATTTTCTAATCTTGAAGCCAGCAAGATTGGGAAAAAAAAAAATAATCAGACTTGGTTTTCCTATACATAATTTCTGTACTGAGACTACATTCAGAGAGAAAAGAACAACCTATAATTAAATGGAAGCAGACATTACTTATAGAGATCTCTTAAAAATAAACTGGACAATGTTATACAGCTCACATGGCGCTTTGCTACTATAATATGCTACAAATAGAATTATTCAAATGTAACTATACAGTTTCTCTATTACCTAAGATCTTTTCATTTTATTACGTTGCAACACCTCTATTATTTACTTCACATTTCATTATCATACTGTGGAACGATCTTTTCTCCTTTTCTGGTGGCTTGTTTCTAAGAAAGGGGCCTTCACTGCAGCTTCCTTTAGAACACTAAGCACTCGGTTTCAGGTATTAAAAATATTCAAAGCATTTCAATATACATTCACAATGAGACTAAACCTCCATTTTTGAAGTCAGGGTCTCATGACTTGCTAGCAAGCTAATGGAAAGAGCTGGTTAGTATTTACTCCTGTTTTCACTTACAAGAATGTGGACAGCTGTAATGCCTCACAAATGGCCTTGTTTGCTGGTAAGCTGAGTGTGCGCCATCATACCCTGCACAAGAATTAGTTACTTGAAATCTGGGTTCTCTCACAGTATTTATGGACAACCACAATAACTGTAGAACTTCTTAAACAAATAACACTTAAAAAAAACCCCAAGAAACCCTGCATTTTTAGAACTGCATAATCTCATTTTCAATGGGGTTTTTAGTTCAAAAGTACTATTTCACTTATTAAACATGGCTTTAAAAATACAGTATACGTAACATTTGTGCTACAAATGTCTGACAAACATTGGATCAATCAACACTCAACTCACTGCATTAATAAGGAAAGTAAACAGCAGTACTTTTACTTTTTAAAAGTATTCAAGTATTTCCCTGAAAAAGAACCCAAAACCCAGTTCCTAAACTTTGTATGGCTATACTTTAAGCAAAATCATTTGCAAGTGCTTTTTGTCCTATAGAGCAGTATGAATAATACTTTGTAGCAAAGATACAGCACACCATTTTGATATTACACAAAACTGGGATGTAAATAACCATTAAAAAAAAAAATCTGCCATTTATAACAATTTTCAAGTGCTTCAGTAATAAAATGACCAATCACCATGGCTTACACGGACCAATGAGAGACATGAGAACAATAAACGCTTAATGACAGAAGTGCCAATAAATGTACAAGAGTTGAGAATCATTAACTCTTCAAATGCAAAAAAAAAGACCTCTCAGATGCAACAAGGTTTAAAGACAACTACAAACTTCAGAAAAGATAAAGGAGAGGAGGGGCTAACTTATGATATTCAAAAAGGAATAAATCTGTACAACAGCAGCAAAATTTAGCCCCAAGCCCAGACACAGAATATGTATATGCCACAATACACAAATCCATACACAAAGTAAAAAATCACTCCAGAGCTACAGATGATAGTCTGTTTTTTGCTATAAAAACATATCAGCACAGTGATTTCATGATTAACCAAATGCCAGTTTCTTCCCTTCATTTCACAATACAAATTATATTTTGTTTCATATTTAGTTAAATGAGCATTACTAAAAAAAACCCATTCCAATCAAATATTTTTAAACTTAACATTCCATCATCTTATTTCACAAAGACATTTTAACATCTGTAGTAGAATCTCTGAGGAATTGCGTACTGAAGAGGGAAGCTCTTCATATGTTAATTTTAGATTTAAAAGAAAAATCTGAACTTGCTGGTGTTTCAGAAGATATTTATATTTTTCTTTGCCTGTGCCTTTCTGGAATTACATAAGGACCCCTGAAAGTTGCTTGCAAGACACTTCAGTTGCAGTGCGCAGTATTTGGTATCATCCACAGTCATAAACCCCTTCATCATTCCAAAAAGCATCATGCAAGGAAGCCTTTATAAATAAAATGCATTTGACAAGGTATGATCTGCATACAGATGTGCTTTTATCTTTCAAAGTATTTCTAAACTCTTATTGTTATAACTTAAAGCCAGGAATGTATGTTTGAATTGCATTGATAAGTTGCAAGGTATAGTCAGAACTACAAAATGAAAAGTTTTACTAAACAAAGATGTGAATAACAACACTGTTGTCCAGCATTTAAGCCACATGCAACTATAGAACAACCCCAACAAAAAACATCTCCTCAGACTCTGAAAATATCTTGTCTTGATGACAGTGGAAAGTCCAATGTTTTGTAACATTTAGATATTATTGCAACACAACCGCTACATTAGCTCTCTAGAAAAGCACAGAGAATTTACCAGTCATCATGATTACATATATATATATGCCAATTCTCTCTTTTCCAACATAACTTAGATTACATTGCTCCAAGGTACATTTTAATGATTACAATGCTTTTTAAAAAATGACACAATGCAATAAGATGTCTAAAACTAAGCTGAGGCCATAAAAAAAAGAAAAACTCAAACCTAAAAATTTAAAATACTTGTCAATTTGACTAAAATTCATATTTACTCAAGTTCCTTGAGCTTTCATTTTTTCTTCTCCCCATTGGAGGAACAATGTCTATAGTAATTGCTCAACACTACTCTGGCTGTAGGTACCTTCATCTTTACAGGTTTCCTCGATTCCCCTTGCAAATAGTTTCATTAACTGGCAGTGAACCCTGGAAAACATATAGATCAATTAATGAGAAACAAACGGATACTACACATTTAATTCTAATAATCCATTAATTTTAAGCAGTTGGACAAAGTTCCTTGCTCCAGACTACAGAAAATGCACTCTCATGTTTGATACAGTCCTTTCCTGCAAAGAAGGTTGGATGCTTTCACATACCCATTACTCAGGTTATTCCTCCTTTCTGCACACAAAGTTGTATGGGGCACTTAGATGAGTTGATTTTATATAGAACACAATATCTATAGAAATCACTTTTGGACTGCTAAGTGATCATGTTTAATGGACACACTTGCATGTAAATATCAGGTATTTTTGCTTCCCTTTGATCTAAAAACAACAAACAAAATCAACCAAAAAAACTGCAAACAACTCAGTCAAAAAACCCAATTTCACAAACCTCTATTCCCTTCTAATTTAATTATTTGCACAACTGCAGGCTTCTTTCTCCATATGTGAAGGCTGGAGATAAGACTCAGTGTGTGTGTCAAAAAATATGAAGTATGGGACACACTCATCTGTAAGACAATGATGCTTACTTAACTTTATGTTTAAGAGGAAAGGCTGTTCCTCAGAGTAATAAGGTACTCTGCTCTCTTAAAAAGAATCCTCCCAACACAAGCATGTAGCGGTTCCTAAGAAGTAAGCATGACTCCAAAGGTAGGGCCATCCATCTTTCTCAGAGTGATCACTTATGCTTATCCTCTGGGAAGGACTCAAAAAAGTATATGTAAGAAAGTTTATTATCAGAAGACCCAAATTTGCTATGCAGAGGCACCTTTTGGGGATGTCTTTGTGAAAATCTTTAAAATCAGTGAAAAAGCCTGATATTTCTACAGAAAAATAATCAATACTTACCTCACTTCAATTGCTGAACTCTCCAGAGTTTCTCCATCACAATTCCAGGTGCTATTAGCAATATTACAGCAACAGGCTGGGTGATCTCTGCAGAACTGGCCAAACCGTTTCTTTCCCATGTCAGTGACATTGCTTTCATTGTCTTCTGAAAGCTTTGAAGTAAATTGAAAATTCTTCACCCGATGAACATCTACAAATGAGAAGTCAAACTACACAGAAAAAAACCAAATCAAAACAGGCAATTACAATTAGCTAAATACATTTGATGTGTAAAGCAAGTCAGCGTGCAGCATTCTGTATTCAAGTCTGTCCACTCCAATTTTCTGGAGAAGCTTACTTGAGGCAGAGAGTGATATTTGTTTTTAAAAAGCAGCACAAGTCAGAAACAATAAAGCCAAATTGGAACATTACTTTTCAAGGATCCTCTTCAAGTGGCCATGTTATAGATAATCAGGTAACAGGTTTTGTGATTATGAGTCAATGGGGTATAAATGCCCTATAAAAACTATTATAGCACAGAATTGAAGTCAAAAAGGTCTGGATTGGATTTTTGTACCACCCTCAGGACTTGTTCAACTACAGCCCTTAAGACACATAGGCTTTTCTGAAAGCCTTCTGCTTCTGCATTTGGAACAATGTCCTGAAGGACATTGCATGTCAGTGTCCTGAAGGACATTCCATGGCAGTGTGACCACATCCCAGAGCTGGGTGTATAGGATAAAAAGAACAGAGAGCAATATTATCACATTCTAACAAAATAAAAATATTTTTAACTAGTTAATTCAGCTAGAAAAAGTAGGACAGTTAAAAGATTGCTCTTAGAGGATGCAGACTATAATATCATAAAAATGCTTTAAACCAGGCTTCATAAATTAAAGGAACAATCAAATTAGAGGGTGCCCCTCACAATTTTTTAAGATTTCAAAAGGGGTTTCCTACTATTATGGTAGATACTAATCTGAAGTGAGGATAACCCTGCATTTAATCTGCACTGCAAAATGAGCATATGCCAGAGAGAAACAGGAAGGGAATGGCCACAGTAACAAATCACAAAAAGCATCAAATTTGAAGGCACCTCCTAGGTCTTAAGTTCCCTTTTACCCATAGAAAAGCTGTCAAATTGCTAAATTCCACTCTTGGAAGTAGTGGCTCATGGATACAATGAGGCTTGCTAAGCAGTGTGCTAGTCCAAACAGCTTAGTTGCAAAAACCGGTTTCCACAGCTGCACAGAGCCACCCGTGAATGCTCCCATGTCTGAAGTCTAAGCAGAAAGTACTTGCTTGATAAATGTTGAAGCCAGCCTGAAAGGCAGCCAAGGAAGGCTTCAAATACTCAAAAATATCAAGGAAGCAGTGAGAGTGAGTGGGAAGGAGTGAAGGCAAGAACAGGAGACTGAGAAGGAAGGAAGGAGGAAAACAGACATACACACAGTGTCCCAGGGAATGGTAATGCGACAATACAGGAAAGAGGACCTATAGCAATTTTTCTACAGAGGAGGAAGAACAGCATCGCAGAAACATAGAATAGTTAGGGCTGGAAAGACCTTAAGATCATCTAGTTCCAACCCCACTGCCAGGGGCAGGGACACCTCACACTAAACCATGCCACCCAAGGCTCTGCCCAGCCCGGCCTTGAACACCACCAGTGATGGAGCATTCACAACTTCCCTAGGCAACCCATTCCAGTGCCTCACCACCCTCACAGTAAAGAACTTCTTCCTTATATCTAACCTAAACTTCCCCTCTTTAAGTTTGAACCTGTTACCCTTGTCCTCTCACTACAGACCCTAATGAAGAGTCCTTCTCCAGCATCCCTATAGGCCCCCTTCAGATACTGGTAGGCTGCTATGAGGTCTCCACGCAGCCTTCTCTTCTCAAGGCTGAACAGCCCCAACTTTCTCAGCCTGTCTTCATACGGGAGGTGCTCCAGTCCCCTGATCACCCTCGTGGCCCTCCTCTGGACTTGTTCCAACAGTTCCATGTCCTTATTATGTTGAGGACACCAGAACTGCACACAATACTCCAAGTGAGGCTTCACAAGAGCCGAGTAGAGGGGCAGGATCACCTCCCTCGACCTGCTGGTCATGCTCCTTTTGATGCAGCCCAGGATACAGTTGGCTTTCTGGGCTGCAAGCACACACTGCCGGCTCACGCTCGTTTTCTCATCAACAAACACTCCCAAGTCCTTCTCTGCAGGGCTGCTCTGAATCTCTTCTCTGCCCAACCTGGAGCTGTGCCTGGGATTGCTCCCACCCAGGTGGAGGACCTTGCACTTGGCATGGTTAAACATCATCAGGTTGGCATCAGCCCACCTCACAAGCATGTCAAGGTCCCTCTGGATGGCATTCCTTCCCTCCAGCGTATCAACAGAACCACAGCTTCGTGTCATCGGCAAACTTGCTGAGGGCGCACTCAATCCCACTGTCCATGTCACTGACAAAGATGTTTTACAAGACCGGTCCCAACACCGATCCAGGAGGGACACCACTTGTTACTGGTCTCCACTTGGACATTGAGCCATTGAGCACAACTCTTTGTGTGCGGCCATCCATCCCGTTCTTTATCCACCGAGTGGTCCACCTATCAAATTGATGTCTCTCCAACTTAGAGATAAGGATGTCATGTGAGACAGTGTCAAATGCTTTGCACAAGTCCAGGTAGATGACATCAACTGCTCTACCCCTGTCCATCAGTTCCGTAGCCCCATCATAGAAGGCCACCAGATTGGTCATGAGATTTATTATTGCTTTTGTAACTGGATATGACACTAATCCATTGTTCAGATAATTTCCAGAACACATTAATATCATCAGGTTGTGACAAATACTAAATGTATGTTCACAGCCACAGCTCTGGTTTCCACAGATATTATAAACCAAAACTGTGATGAATCTTTCCTTATAGTCTATCCTGATAGCTACAGCATACACAAAGAGTAATTTTAAAGCCAAATGCATAAAGCTCATATCCTGATCACATATATGCAGTAAAATTCTGCTAAAAGGCTGCTCTTTACAACCAAACTACAGTTCTGGTAACTTTCTTCTAAACCACATTTTCATGCAATTTACAGAAAGTGATTTATTATTCTTCACTACATCTTCTACCTCACTTATGTTGCACTGCTGTGAAAAGTTTTTCATGACAAATATATGGGGGCACAGCTGTGATGAAATCGCTGTAAATATTGTCCAAACAGCAAATATATGGAAAATGCTATAAAACAGAATTCAGTTACGAAAACTGTATTTTTATTAGAATGCTGCAGCCAAACGTTTGACTTAGCTAGAATGATTTATTTTTTTACTGGTACACATGGTGAGATTATGTCACCCAAAATGCAGAAACCTTTTTTAAAAAACAAAGAAAAACCAACAGACTTGCTTTGTAAATGTTTTCTCATACAAGAATAGTAATATTTGCAATTTAGACTGACACTGGAGAATTCATTGCCAAAGGGAATACACACCTGATCATCCTGGTTTGTATGTCTGACAAGATACCTCAGAAAATCAAATCTTGAGCATTTACGAACTAGAATGAGGTCAGCTGAACCATCTGCCAAATGAGCTGCTGGTGAAAGACCTTTCGGACTTCGTGGACAGGCACAGCTCATATTAACTGCATTAATGGCTAGAAATTTCCCTTTAATAACCTTCCATTCTTCTTCTTCTTCTGAAACACATCAATAAAGGCATAGAGAGAGGTTATGATTTGATCTACTCAGAAGAACACTAAGAAGCAACTATTGTTGGCAACTTACAAGTTTACACTGCCCATATTCATATACTGTCAATAAATATCTAAAATAAACTGCATTTTCAAAAAATAAATTTATTTTACATATACTAACAGAGCAAGTTTCTTTCTCCCTTCACAGACTGATTATCTACTAAAACTCATCACCATTCTGATATATGCACATCAGATACAGAATCAGTGCTATTTGGGTAGTCTGTTTCCACTCCAATCCCAAATGTCTGAAGATCAATACTATTAACGGAGTTGAAGTTTCCTGTGCATAAATCTTTACAAATTTCTAGAAACCAGTACAAAAGTCTGTTTTCAACATGACAGTGTTCTGTTAGAGATCAGACCTAAACCAAGAGGCAGAAGAATTTTCCAGAACATAGAAACAGTGGCAGGCACTGCACAGAGTTGTCATGTAACCTGTATTTTCCTGAATATAGATAAAAATAGATTGAAAAATGCCTTTGCATTTTTATATTACACAAAATCACCTTCCTCACTGCAAAAAGAAAAAGCCATAAAGCAGCCATAACACTCCTATTCCCCTCTCAATATGAGTGGATGTAGATACTTCAAACAAACAATGCCACAGCAGTGATGACTGCAGAATAGTCTATGAAGCTACAAGCAATTCTAAGACTGGAGTTCAGGAGTGAAGTGACATTGTTGATGATGGGGTTAAAATTAAGGACTGAACAGAAAAATGATAAAGTTTGTTTATATAAACTTATTAAAGTTTAATCATGAAACCACAGCAAGGTTGAGTTTTTGAGGCACATTAACTGGTACAGACCTAGTAATGCAACATTATTCAGCTCCCCACATTTGGGTTATCTTATAGTTATTTTCAAGGTGTTTCTCTGATGGGACTATAGATGACATTTATGTATATGACATCATATGACATTTATATTTCATGTACTGAAATTCTGATGTTCTTTACTGTCTTGGTTTAGGAACTTCGCATCTACTTTAAAGAACCATTTTTTACAACTGTCAAGGTAATTTTGAACCTAAAGCCTATGATGCATTCATTTTGAATTGATCTCTTCCAAGCTTTATGCATCAGAAAAAAAGGAGAAAAAAAAACCAAGAAAAAAAAGTTTGGAAAGTATGCTGCATTTGTTCTTTGCTCTTTGAACTTCACTTGCTTCCTTGAATTTTTATTCACTGGAACTTCTTACTATACATACTTCAGCAACAGAACCAAGAAAAACAGAACTCTGGGAAAAATAAAGCAGGATTATAATGTGACAAATGACCTAAAGGAAACCAAAAACTTTATTCTTTTTCCATCTACACTATCCTCTCTATCTCCTGACACACCAAACAGTAACAGCAAGAACAAAACCAGCAGCTTTTGAGTTCAACATTTTCACATCAATAGCCAGAGTGGTTTTAGAATTGCTTGCTTTACTGCTGTTCTTTTTATGTTGCTTTCAAACAGTACAATACAGAAAGAAATAATTTAAATCAGATTCAAAAGGTGTATCTTAAGAGAGATGATAAAAACTTAAATGTCAAACTAGAGAACGACTGTTCAGGCTGTAGGCAAATGACGAGGCCCTGCTCAGAGACGAAGGTAACTGAACAGAATGTAAGAAACTATTACAACTGGAAACATCTGTGTCCAGAACTATACAAGTGCTTATTTACACGTTTTCTGATATACAAACAAGAAAACAAAACAACACCCTTTACTGATAAATCCTTTTGTTGTTTATCTGAGAACCATTAAGAATTTAGTCTACAGCGTGCTACACGTGCTAACTTTTAAGGTATACTCACGGCAATAAATAAGCCTCAAATTACCTAAGGGACAATGCTTGTGAATGTTACTGTAATAGCTGGTTTTCACCTGGTGGGAAAAGTACCATACAGTACAAATTTCAGTATGTTAATAATAATAATAAAAAAAAAGCTTTACTGTTCCAGTAAGAATCAAGTCAGAATATTTACCACATTTTAAATGACCAACTGCTTTTGTAACCATTCAGTGGGGTGCATCACTGTAATAGCACAAATAACTCACAAAAAAAAAATCCTTCATACAATAGAGCAATCATAAGCTCATTTCAACTGTCTATTGTGTATAAATACATGGCAAGTTGCTGAAATCAGCATGAAGTACTAACACTCAGTGTTTACTCAGCACATACAGGTAGACTTTGGCACAATACAAAGAAATATGTTCACTGACAGCCAATGCAAGCATCCTTCTAAACTTATCTAAATTGTACACAAACCAAGTACACAATGAGAGAGTCAGCCAACACACCCTGAGTAAAAAGCTTGTCTGAGGTGGTGATTTAAAAACCTTTTCAATGCAAATCAAGAGTAGCCGATTCTTATTGTTTGCTTACCAGTACTAAACAGAGAAGAGACTGGACTGCAAAGAAAGCCAGTCAGCAGAAGTAAAATGGATTTAAGTAAACAATATCCTACAGAATTATCTGCTTAATGTCTTGTGCAATGCTGGCTAAAGCGGTCTTGATTGCTTGATAACCTGTGGCTTTCTCCTGCCAGTGCTTCATCAAAGCTAACAAAATGGTAGATTTAAAAACCAAACCAAACAACCCTCCCTCCCCCAAAGCAATAATAAAAAAAAAGCCTCACAAACAAAAGGAAAAAGCTCGGTAATTCTGAACTACAGTTATTTCTCAAAAAGACAGGTTTTTTTTTTTTTCCCTTAACAAAACCCCACTATCACATTTAGCTCCTAGGAAAACATTATGTAAAGCAATTTCTTTAGCTAAATCTAGGCATAAATTAAAACAACTCAAGAAACACTGCAATCTGCCCATCTGCTGACTACATCAAAGATCTAAAAGCAATAGCTCGGACAGAAGCACTATATATAAGCATGTGTAACAGGAATTCAAGTTGGCATAGAAATCTACTGTCTTTATGGTACCAACGAATCTCTATAGTATGATGATACTTTTTTTGCTAACAAATGTCTAGAACCTGGCGAAGACAGAATGCAAAATAACTGTAATTATAAGAATCCAGGTCATATGGGCCAACGGTCATGTCAAGAAAATTATGGTTTTAGGCACTGGGCTTTACAAGAAAAGAAAAAATAGAGTAAAGGCAGAAGCAAGCACCCATGGGAAGGCTTCCTGCTGTTTAATGAAGGGTTTATCCATGATGACAAACTGAGACCAGAAGCAAAACTCAGCCAATTGAATCTGTACCTCTTACTTCAACAAGGCCACAAGTGCTCCCCATTAGGACACAGTAGCCAGACAAAGATACAACTAGGAAGATGACAGCACAGAATCCAGTACATTGACAGTTATTTTAACAAAAGGAAGGAAGAGTTATGTCTATTAAAAAAAAAAAAATCCCTGGAAGTGTAGGCAGGGGTTGGAACAGAAGGAAAAAAAGAGAGTAAGGATAACATAACAAGAGAAAGAGGAGAGAAATCTTATTTATCATTTATACTGAGTATTGGTGGGATATTGTACAGAAATACTTCAGGCCACTAGATTGTTATTAGTTGTCCAAGTTCACTGCCTCCCATTTTCTTATTAAACAGCTTTCCATAGGATGACTTTTGCAGGGTGACTGGACGCCACAAATTTTTAAACCTGATCTATTCTAAAAGCTGTCTTAATGAACTGCTTCCTTCTGTACTGCCTCACAGCTTACGGTTGAGCCCTTCTCACAAAAAGAACAGAGTCCTAGCTCACAAATATATCTTACCTGAGGAAAAGAGACCAAACCCATTGAAATATACAAGTGACCAGTACAATTTATCAGAATTTTCTGAGGCTTGGATAGAGAAGACGCCTTACGTATTTTCCACGTATTTACATGTATTTTTCTTAAAGGAACAATGTAACTCACCATAGTTAAAAAACCCAAACCACACACACACTTGAACCGATATATTCTGAAAAACAATAATTTGTAAAATATTACACTATCACGCTTTTTCTGACAAATTACCTTCATGTTTTAATCCACACTGCTTCTGCTGTTGTGCCAGCTGTTGCTCACTTCTCTTGCAAATGTAACATCTGAAAACAAAAATACCACTCAGTTCCTGAAAACAGAACTTTTATTCAGTTCAGCTTTTTTGTTTTACCCAATCATTACAAGATCTCCCCACCCCAAGATGCAGCACGGCCAACTGGCCAACCTAGGAGGTTGGCCTTCCTTGCGGCATGGACACAGAAGGTACAGCTTACTTGGATACAGCTGCTGTCCACCACGATCCCAAAGTTCTTTTTGGCAGAGGTGCCTTCCTTGCCAGTCAATACTATTGCATGAGACTATTCACCCAGGGGTTCATGATGTTTATCCTCTCCTGAGCTTCAGGAGGTTTCTACTGGCCATTTCTTCAGCCAAGGGGCCTCAGAATAGCAGCCCTGACTTTCAACACGTCCACCACTCCTCCCAATCTGGTACCATCCATAAGACTGCTAAGTGTGCACTCTCTGCCACCATCCCAGTCACTAATAATGATGTTGCACAGTATTAGCTCCAGTACTGATTCGTGAGAGGTACCATTAGTAATCAGCTGCCAATGGGTCTTGGTACTCACAACCTTTCTAATAATCTTCCCAGTTCTCTACCCATCCACTAATCTAGACCACATCTCAACATTTTGAGAATACTACAGGAAACAGTACCAACAGCCTTGCTAAAGTCAAAGTATGTAACACCCACTATTTCCCATTCATCCACAGGCCTTTGGTACCTGTAAAGCCTGTGGGAAGACAACATCAATGGAAAGTGGGGCAAAAGAGGAATTTTCCATTACTTTTCCATATCTTTTATCACTAGGTACCCCATACTACTAAGCAGCAGGCCCATGGGTCCCCTTTAGCCTTTAGTTTTCATTTCTATACTTATATAATCCCTTTGTAAGAAGTAACACCCTTCACATGCCTCACTGATTTCAATTCTGCCTGAGCTTTGGCTTTGTCAGCTCCATCCCTGTGTGTTTAGGCTATGTCCCTGGTTTCTTCCAAAGTAAACCATTCCACTTGCACCTTCTCTTTACTTCTCAGATACTTGCTCATTCATATTGGTTTCCTATCAATGATTCTTACTCAAGATCCTGCATATCAAAATGGGCTGTTCTTTTGCTTTGAGAAATTACCAACTCTCCTGGCTCTCTTTGTCCTCTGCGGCAGTCTCCCATGGAATCTTGCCAAGATTCCTGAATAAACCAAAATCTGCTTTCCCAAAGTTCAGAGCTGCAATTCTACTTTTTGTCTTGCTTACTTTTCTCAGGATTTTAGACTCTGTAATCTCCCAGTCACCGCTGCCCTCAATTTTCACATGTCCCCCTTTCCTTTTCTGTAACAAGACCAGCAGAGCACTTGTCCTGGTCAACTTGTCAATCACCTGCGTGATCACTGCCATCACCACACTCCACAATTCTCCTAAATGGCTTGTACCAAGCCCTATTTCTCTTCCAACAATTATCAGGATGTATAAAATCCCAAGAGGCAGCAGGCACTCTTTACCCTGCAACTGAGACCTGGATAACAGCTCTCTCCCTCTGGAGTTTCTCCTGCATCAATGCACCAGATGGATCAGAATAGTTTATTTAGCTTGTACTGCAGACCATGATCTGTAGCATGTCATGGCACTAACACAGCAGAATCTCAACAACTTCCATGTAGTTTCTGGCCAAAGTTTCTGGCTCCTTGGTATCCTGTTGTTGCATTTGCTGCTGTAACAACTACTATATCTCTGATAGATACATTCATATATAAAGAGGAATAATAAATACTGCTGCATAATTTCAAGCAGGTGACAGCAAAGAGAAAGGAAGGAACACTGGGAGATTGAGGTAGGTTCCCTGGTTGAAGAAACAAGTGAAGAATAACACACAGTATTCATACAGCATTGTAGCTATCTATAAAAAGAGTGCTAAATAGATTACTGAGGACATATCCTCAGGACAAGCCTTGCCAACTGCTATCGTGGCACCAAAACAACCATCAAAATTGCTAGATCCAATTACAGTGTGAACATTTGAGAACTTCTGAATAATTATTTCTATTTGTAGAAGCCATGAGGCATCCAGACATTAAATTTATCAACAGTAACACAGCATAGTACCCTCAGCACCTTGTAATTGGGTACCATGCTGTCATACTGGACACTGTTCTTCATTTAAAATTGTGGGAGGAGCGGGAACAGCCAACAAAGTTTTATTACATTTTACATTTCTGTTTACTTAATAACATGGTGTTCTCTTTAATAATGTCAATAAACCATTTTTACAAGCTTGTGTCTTTCACAGTAAGTGCTCTGATATTAGAAACAACATTTCTGTGACATCTACTCATGTACAGGCTGCATGTCAGATATCCAGAGTTAAACATTAGCCTACCCTGTTCTGCAGGCATATTTATCTCGTGGAGATCCCAGTGTGTGTTTTGCTGGTTGAAATGAAATTGTTCCTTCATAGTAATGATGAGTAAGAAAAGTCTTGAAGCCTATATATATATATAAAAAAAGTATTAAGCAGCATTACATCATTACAAATCCACATCGTAAACACATCTGGTTTTAGGGTCAAAGGGACCTTCATGAGAACCAAGTAGAGGGGCAGAATCACCTCCCTTGACCTGCTGTTCACACTCCTTTTGATGCAGGCCCCTTAACTTTCTAACATTTGCCAACAGTGCCATTGCTACTAGACATCTTTAAAAGCCAACTAACATCTTAGCTATATATCACTATCGAATCTTAAAATTGGCCTAATACTACTAAAATTCTGCTTTCGCTTTTGCTTTCTCATCTTCTTTCCCTAACATAAGACAAATCAAAGAAGGCAAAAAATACTCTCCAGTAGTATAGGATTTATCCAGATATTGACTAACTAGGCTAAACCACTCATCTCTATGATTAGTGCTGGAAGAAGAACAAAATTAACAATTCATTCCATCAGCTGAATGTCCAAGACAGAGGAATTCTTAATTTTAACTGATTTAAAAGAATGTCGAAATGATTAGCACAGAACACATACTACTTTTTAGGCAGATATCACTAGGTCACATATATTCAACACAACTTCAAGGAGGGCACTATAAACGTTGTCCCCCAAGTTGTGAACCTTTACATAATGTGATCAGATGTACATGGTACTACAAGGAGTTTAAAATCAGGTTCAGTCTGTTTCTGATGCTTAAAGGCTTCAGAGAAGGTTGGTTTGGAGAGAACATCAACTGTTCCAATATGATTATGTGCTGATAAAAGAAATGCAATAATGACACAAGTTACCTGAGTAGTCATATCTCATTGGACCCATCCACCGCTTCTTTTCACTATCTTTTAATATATCTCCGTAAAAACCATAACCCAGCAATGACACACAGTACTTCAAAAATGTGTTGTTATGATGTACAGAACAGACATCCAGAGGCTGACAGTCACCTATGAAAGTTAGAAGTGAAAGGTTGTATTAAGATTTCTTTTGTTTGCAGCTGCAAACATGATAGCAACTTTAATGTTACAAAATTAAAAAAAATAAAAAAACATATTTATGTCATATATGTTGGAACTAGATCTTAAGGTCCTTTCCAACCCTAACTATTCTATGATTCTATGTCATCTATCCACATATATTTCTTACACATGCAGAACGGGAAAATAATTTTTAATACTAATTTCACTAATATTTAAAAAGCATTAAGCACTAAGTGAGAAAGAAGAGATCAAAATGCTAAAAACTTATAATGAAGGATATACATTCATTTACCATGTAGCAGTAAGTGGGGATGTTACAGAAGGGATCAAAGTGATCTATACATTTACTGGATACTACTTAATCCTGTATGTCATTCTATGAGACATGTATATGTCATGCTATCAGAGGATAATTCCATAATAATAATGGAAGGGGCCTTAGGAGGTTTCTCATCAAACCTCTCACTCCAAGCAGGTTCAGCCATGACATCAGATCAGGTTATGTAGGGCTTACCCAGTCAAGTCCTGAAAATCCCTAAGAACAAAGCATATATCAACTCTCTGATGCTCTCATAGGGTAAGCTTTGGAGTGGTAGTGGGTTTGGGTGGGGTCAGTGGGTGTGTATGTTTACATTTAATAATGCAACTAAAGTCCATCCATTTCTCTAAACCTAGTCCAATGGCCTAAATTCTACATACGCTGAAGAGGGTTAACTATTAGTTAGTAATAGAGAAGCATGTGTGTAAACCTGTGCAACACCATCTCCTAAAACTGTAACTGTTGAGCATACAAGTGATAATGAAATAATGGTCATTAACGCTTACACATCATCATCTGAACTGAAGGCTACCTTGCACAACTTTTCAAATTCAGTATTAAGAACTGGGTGACTATGGTTCTTCAGTATGTGGCAGATAGGATGGACTGAAAAAGGCAAGCTGCCTTCTTCAGCCCTTGTGCAGTTCAGGTCCTCCATTACTAGAGGACTTTGAGAAGTGACCATGTTAGCATCTCAAATGATGACAACATGTCAAAAAACATTTACTGAAGAGTAATTGTTTTCTTCCCTAGTTCCTCCTCAAATATATGACTTACACATGGTAAAAATGGGAAATTATCAGCTAATTCTGGGCAAGCAGAAGGCATATTTCTAACTTGGCATGGAAGCACTGAATTGCACAGGACAATTGGGGAACTAGTACAAAGTGCAACTATCCAAGTGTACATGCACTTGTCATAGCTTTCTTTAAGAGAAAGAGAGAGAAAGAAAGCAAAAGTGTACAATAACTTACACTGATTATTGCATTTTACTGTTATTTTCAAAAGCGCACAAGAATGCCTGAAAACTTAAGCACCAAATATAAAGCTTCAAAACATGATGATTCCATGAAAGCAATGAATTACAGTGGAGAAAGCAATTTATTTTTAACCTCCTGTATTCCAAATCACTTAAATCAGACAAAAGTTTCATATTTCAACTCAGCCATTATGTTCAAATTGTATTTCAGAGACAAACAGAAAGAACTAAATGAATTAGTGGTTTAGGCTGTTTTCACCATTTTCATAACAAAACAGCGAACTATGATCACCCACCTATAATAATATGTAGAGCTGATGTCACTGGATCAGAAATGCCAATAGTTGAATAGCATATGCAGTCTGTTGATCCTGAAAAATAAACAACTAGAGATTAATTAATACCCTTTAAAAATAAGGATTACTGGCACGGTTCTCCAAACAAAAGCATTACGTTCCTTTGGCTTGCCCCTTTCTATTTCATGGAACAAAGTAAATACGAGGATAGCAATACTATGATTTAACAGGTAACTTTCCTTCACCCCCTCCTCCCCTGCAATAAGTAGAGTTATTTCTCTCCACAGAAAGTACAAATATTTTCACTACATGAGCAAAAAATATATAGCAGTTAGTAAAGGAAAATAAGTTAATTCACATAAAAAAAATCAGGATTATATTACAGATTTTATAACAATTAAGGGTGGAGGGGAAGTAAGGCATATGCTGATTCTCCTTTCCTCGAGATTTTTTTAGTCATTGAGATCTCATGAAAAGAAATTAACTGATATCCTGGTTTTTGGGGGACTGATCTAAATTCCAGGCGGTTAACACCCTCTCCTCCTCCAGCTGCGTCTTAAACCAGAAACTCCTGCTTAGCTCTATTATTTGAAAATTAGTAAATATTTGCATTCAATAATTACTTTACAGATAGGTGAGCAAAGTGGATAGAGATATGCCTTTACAGTCTTGAACAAAAGACATACAAGAAGAAAGGGGGGAAGCTCTAGGTTTCACCTATATTCTGTCTTTTTAAATAACTACCTGCAGGCAACTCTGCAGTCAGTACATCCATTCAGTATTTTAGGTGCCGGTTAGAGACAGGAAATTCTCCCTAATCCCTATTAAAAGCAGTCTAAGAGCCTAATGTAGGGTCCTGATCTCTGCTCTGCAGCAGGGACTTGGAAGTTGGGGACAGACACATCAAAGCATACTCGTTGTAATACCTAACTCCAAATTCATTATGTAGCTTCTCCCATCCCTTCCCTGAAATTGAATTTCTTTAAAGCCAAGGTCGGATAGCAGAAAACAAAGTTACTTTGTCCACATATATGTTCTCAGATTTGCTACTAATACACTAGCTGAAGAGCAGCTCAGATACAGAGTACTTCATTTCTGAGGCCTAATCAAATTGAAATAGAAAACTAAAAGTGGAGGCGTTGTGGTTTAAGCCCAGCTGTAACTCACACAGTTTGCTCACTCACTCCCCCCTCTTTCTTCCCCCCTGCTCCTGGGGGGATGGGGAGGAGAATCGAAAGAATGTAACTCCCATGGGTTGAGACAAGAACAGTCCAGTAACTAAGGTATAACACAAACCACTACTGCTGCCACCAATAATAATAATGATAAGGGAAATAAGGGGAGAGAATACAACCGCTCAGCATCTGATACCAAGCCCGACCCAGCAGTGAACCAACCCTTCTGGGTAACTGCCCCTACTTTTTACATCCTGGGCATGACGTGCTGTGGCATGGAATACCTCTTTGGTCAGTTTGGGTCAGGTGTCCTGTCTATGCTTCCTCCCGGCTTCCCCTCCTCCCTGGCAGAGCAGGAGACTCAGAAAGTCCTTGGTCAGAGTAAACATTACTGAGCAGCAACTGAAAACGTTGGTGTTATCAGCACTGTTCCCAAGCTGAAAGTCAAAACCACAGCACTACACCAGCTACTAAGAAGGAGAAAAAAATGACTGCTACTGCTGAACCCAGGGCAGGAGGAATGAACAACCACTATTTAAAATGCACTTCTAATTCTTTCTCACTTTGAAAACAGTCAGGGCATATATAGTTGTCAACAGGAGCAAAGAAAATCCTTTCCCCTCCAACTCTCAGGAAACAGACACCACTTCCCCTATCAGTGAAGAGCATTGAGAGAAGCTTCTATCAACCAAATGTACGCTCTCTACATGGTTGAGGTTCAAAATGGTGCAAGTGGACCATTACAAGTATATGCTGTTGCACAGGAAATGGGACTCCAATTTTTCTCAGTTTTGCAACAGAAAAGGTACTCAGATGATATTATTATGCCACATTTGGAGTTTTATAGCCAAAAATATTCAGTAGAGCTCAGATACTGAAGCTATGCTTTACTGCCACTTTTTTCAGTTTCATTTTGCCTTCTACAGTTGTGAATTTCCATGAGGCAGAAAAGAAAATTCTCACTACTTTTGAAAAGAAAAATAAATATAAAACAGCCACTAGAAATAGCTACTAAAAGGTCTGACCTGAACTTTTACTGATGAACGTATAACATTTCATCCAACTTTTCTCATTTCAAGACCTGTTTGCATTCTGCTTCTAGAATTACCTTAAGTCATATTTGTCTTGATGTAAGCAGAATTTCCACGCAGTCCTACACTACAGGTAGGAGAAAAGGGGGGATTCACTCAAGCTACATTTTAACACTGAAGTCTTACCTCCTTATAGTATTCTGTAGTCAATTAAAAGCCGATTTATCTGTTGGGCAATTTTATAGAACTTATTTTTATTTCCATTTGTTAACTAGCAAGGGAGGGCTGAAGTTAGATCTGAAGTCTGAAATGAATTCTGAGATTCTAAATAGGAGGCTGGGGAAGACACCAACAGTGTTTAACAACTGTCAAATCATTCCTCTTTCCCAGACGTGCCAGTGGAGCACCAACTACAAACAGTAAAATACTGGCTTTTTTCTCTCTCAGGGCTGGTAGTATGCAGCAACAAAGCCAGCATCATTCCTTATGTACATTCTAATAGAGTATAACTGGTCATAACACCACACCAAGCATGAACAAAACAGCACTAGTTTAAAGGCCACTAAAATGTTCATTATGACTAAAGATTTGTATCTCTTTGAATACTTTGTAACCAAACAGGAATTCTAGACCAATAGGTGGGTCTTGAATACAGGCTCTAATACCTGTACTGACCAGATGCCCCCTACTATAACACGGATTTAGATGCTCATCTCACCTGCAGACATCTAAACATAAGCAAGAAAATTAGAGTACCAATTTCAAATTGTAGCTCAACCTAAAGGGAGTGCTGCAGATTACTCTGCTTGGCTTCCAACTGCTACTCTAGCACAACAGTTGTCTTGCACAGGGCTAGTGCATTGTAATGATAGTGGCACCATACCACCACATGCAGGTAGCTGAATCCCAAACTAAATGTCCAAACTCTCCCAGCTAAAGAAAGCTCCCATCCCAGGTATTTTGGTATTAAGAGCTTACTGAAAAGATGAAGTGTGTAGAGGGCACACTGACTAGTCTTTGTTAAAATATGTGTAATTTGAATCTCTACCATATATTATGTATACTAGAGCTCAGCTTCATTACCCATCTTAGTCAAAGTCCGTCTGTTATTTGCAGTTATCACAGAGCCACATGGTTCTTTATGGGCAAGCTCTTCTACATCTTTTCACTCCTCAAACTTAAACACTTTTTTTTTTTAAATAAATCAATTTAGTAATTTAAAAATTATCAAGGAAATCCTTCCTATTAATAAGGAGAAGTGATCAAGATATGTATCCAAAATATTGAAGAGTATGTACTCCCCACAAACCATTTTTGCAAGATTAAAGAAACCAAACTGATGGACTGCACTATATAGAATACAGCATGGCTAAATCCTCAGATTTCCCCCCTTTGCGTGCAAATATTGCTAGTTATTTGTGAGTAGACAAGTTACGCAGACAGGTGCTCAGATACCACCTCACTAGCTGTAGTCAAACCAATAAGCAATGTCTGATGATATAGTGGCTGTACAAAGAGTTCATGCCATTGATGCTGCAGACAACCCCGCCCCCCCCAAAGTAAAACATACCCAAAACCAACCAGCCAAAAAAACAAACTCCAAAACAAAACCACCAAACAAAAACAGAACCCTCAAAGTGCTGGAATTATTAATCTGAAAAATTATTAAACCAGAACGCAGATATGCTGTGGGCTTCAAGGATCCTTTTTTGTGCTTTTATTGATGGAAAACCACACAGATTTCAAAGAACTGGAAGTACTAAACTGAGCATATGAAAGAAGCAATTCAGCTAGATGTTGATCCTATAGAAAAGAGTAAATTTAGTAAAAAAAATAAATACTTTTAGTGCTCCATATGAGATACCCTTGACAAGTGCAGGTGCTTTCACAGCATAAACAGAATCCTCAGATAAAAATTAGTAGGGCGACAGGATTCTGTACTGCAAACAGGTAAAATTACTTCAGAGGGGATCCCGTACATCTGAAGTATTTTTGTGAAGTCACAATCCATGCAGTCACCTCATAGATGAGACACCAGAGGAGTCATGCTAATGACTGAGTAACTGTATGCTCTCGGACAAGCAGCATTTAGAATTTTGAAAAAATCCACAGGGTGACTTTTCTGGGAAGTGCCTTTCAAATGACAAGGATCTGACACATTCACAAGTAGGGGAGGAAGCTGCTGTCACAAAGAGAGATGAATGGCCTGGGCATACAGTTGTGCTCCTACTCAGAGTTTATACACCTTCCTGCGCTGTCCTTAGTATTCTCAACTTCTACAGCCACACATCAAAGTGCTGATTATAATCACATTGCATGCTTCAATCCATAAGAGTTTATACCTCAACCACAATGGAAGTGAGAGGGATCTGGATACATTAAATGCCTAATTCACTATATCAATTAACACTTTGTATATAACACTTTACTCCATCCTACCTAGTGCATGGAAGATCTTCCCCCTATCCCTAGGGTAGACTGGCAGACTTACTTATTTTTTGAAGAACAAAGGCATTAATAATATGCCACAGCACAGATTGAAGTAAGATTCCTTTTTCCTATCTACTGAGATCACAAGAGTATTTAATCTAACCCATGCTCTTTTACTAAAGAGTCCTCCAACAGCAGTTGACAGCTTTGTCCTCTTGTTCTATGCCAGGTTTAGTGAGAAGAACAAATTACTTCGGCTTGCTCCAGAGAGTATAATTTTAAAACTAAAACACGTGGATGAAACCTCAGTACCATGTATCATAACAGAAATGATTTTCTGTTTTTAAGTGCTATAGAGGCACTCTACCACTCTGAAAGCAGTGAGAAACCATAGCTGAATGTGCTTTTAAAGGCTAGAGGGCATTAAGAGGAAGTAATAACTAAACAGAAGTTTTTGTAGGTGTGCTGACTGGTGGTTACCGCATTGCAATGCAAAATTTTGTTAGGTTGCTACAACCTCCAAGTACGCTTAACAGAAAATCTGTTTACAACAGCAATCAGTCACTGGAATGGGTTGCCCAGGGAAGTTGTGAATGCTCCATAGCTGACCGTGTTCAAGGCTGGACTGGACAGAGCCTTGGGTGGCATGGTTTAGTGGGAGGTGTCCCTGCCCCTGGCAGGGGGGTTGGAACTAGATGATCTTAAGGTCCTTTCCAACCCTAACTATTCTATGATTCTACACTGGCGGATTAGAAGACTGGCTGCCACTAAGAGCAATTCAGAAGTTAAAACTGCCATTTGAGTAAAAGCTTTATTCATGTCAATAAAAACACAAGTTATTTCACAAAAATGTACCATAAAACACAAGAAGAAATTATACTTTTTAACCAGAAAACACACTAAGGAAAGACACACATTTGTTCAAGGGAAAGAAAAGAGGGCCAAGCAGGGTTTGCTCCAGAAAGTCCGTCATGATTTAGAAGTAGCATCCAACATTAAAAAGGAAAAAAGAGCCTGCACAATGGGATTCTGATTAAGAAATGAAGCCTATTACTCAGAAACGGTCACATAGAAGAGAGCTAAGAGAGCTTTTTAACATTAAATCTTTCTCATTTGTAATTTCAAGCCTCTGTGTAAGTAAATTGACAATTTCTGAGCAAAGATTACGTCTGCTGAACTGTTAGTTTGAATACAGACACTGTTTAATCGCAACTGCAAACCACAACCTGCCATGCTTCTTTTAACACAGCTTGACATAAGGAAATAAATTATAAAAAAAAAGGGAAAAACATCAATTCAGTGTCACCTTACCCAAGGCTCCTGTCCTCAGTGAGAAGCTGTCTCTATGTGTCAGAAAACACACAGAACTTTAGAACTTATTCTCTGAACTATGGGTTTGTTTTCAATATCTATTAATGAGATCTTGGAATGTTAAGAAAAAGGTTGGTTATAAAGGACTAAAAAGAGCATAATGGATGAATTTTTTCTAAAAGCATGATTTATATTTCATTATTCCTTGTGACTTGCTGTATTTTAGCACTGTCAGTTTAGTTTAAGAAGAAGTAGTTTTTAAGGATCTCACTTACTTTGGAACAGACTTGTTACACTTGTCAGGGAACTACGGGATCTGTTGAGGTCAACACACAGTCAGAGCTCCATTACATCAAGCAAATATGAACTGCGAACAGCTTCACCAAGGGCTGGAAATAAACCCTCTTGCTGCCTTCCTGACCATCCGCAATGCATGGGGTTGGCTATTTCATACACAATTTAAGGTCCCTGTGATGACTAGATGTGCTAACAAAGAGTTAAGATTTGTTCAATGATTTGACTTCCTTTTTCAGGAAATAAAAAATTTTCCCATGTTTTCAGTAATGGATCATTTTAAATATTTTACAATATGCAAACAGATCAAGATATGCATCATCCTCTCTACCTCCAGAAACTTAATTAACAGAACTTCAAGCCCAGCTTGGAGAAAATACTTGAATCATAGCACTGATTACAAGGCTGCATCTCATGTTAGTTCAAAGAATACAGTGTGCAGCATACATTCAATAGCAAACAGCTACAATGGACAAAGCATACAAACACCGAAGTATGTAAGAGAAGAAAGTGACTTAATACATGTTAGCAATACTGAAATATCAGTGAAGATCATACATTTTGGTTGCAACTGGAAAAAATGCATTAAGAAATTGTTGAAAAAACAAGGTTAATCTTTAAATTTTAACATGCTTATAGTTAATTTCCTAAAAAAAAAAAAAAAAAAAAGGAAATAGATCTTAATATTGAGGTTCTGTTTTTTCAATTATATCCTTTTATGGTCTCTAATATCACACGTAGGCAAAATCTTCTGAAATTAACCATGGAAGCAAAAACCTTTAGTCCAAGAACTTTGCCCAAATAAGAGAAATAAAGGATAAAGCACTTCAAAATCCATTCTTGTTAAGCTTACTATACAAACTGATTTTAATACAAAGCTTTAAAAAACAAACTCAGAATATACTAATATATAGTAATTGCTATAAAGAACCCTTAGGGTGCTACCTTAAAAGCAGAATGAAAAACTGTAAGGAGATAGTCACATAGATATCTAACTCTTGTGCACTACAAGCAGAAAGGGTTAAACTTCTTCCAAGCAACAACTCAGACTATCCGGGTTTGGATACATCTTCACAAAGATACAAGTATAAAATTAGTCACCTAAAGCCTGAGGGTACAAGTATACTCTTTCACTTGATGTATTTTTATAACCTGCGCTAAATTTTCTCATAAAGTCTGTTATAGTTCTAGTCAGAAGTCCATAATGTTTATTTCATATCACAGTTTTTTAATTCAAATCTCAAGCATCTGACAAGAAAGAGAGCAGTATAGAAAAGACACCAAACTGTCCACTTGTATTTCCACAAAGTCCTCAGAATTGCAGATGCTATTACTGAGCTGCAATACTGAATCTAGTCCTGGAAGAGACAGTCATCTTGTAAGTTCATTCTTTGAGGAATCTTTAGGGATAAATGGGGCAGGGTGAAGTAACACCTGGGACACCAAATTTAACAAGACTGATTCAAAGAGTGCCTATGAGTTCATCATCAAAGAACCTAATTTCAAGGATGAGTTTGCTCAAATGCCTCTCAATGACAATAGTCAGGACTGTCTAAAAAAATCAGCTGACATAGACATGGACAAGTGTGAAGATACAGCACCTCTAAAAAGGTGCAGAAACTACAACTTGGTTTGGAACCTGAGGACTCTTCCTCAGCCATAGCTGCCCTTTGATTTCTGTGATGACAATGGGAAGTGGGGAAGAGAGAGAGAGAGTAAATATTAGCAATTTCTGGAGTTTGCCAGACTAGTGGGAGGTTCTCAGTACAATTCCAACTAAATCTGTGGAGCATTTGGAACGGGATAAATACTTATCAGGTACAGGGCTGCTCTGAATCTCTTCTCTGCCCAACCTGTTGCTGTGCCTGAGATTGCTCCGACCTAAGTGCAAGGTCCAACACCTGGGTCGGAGCAATCCCAGGCACAGCTCCAGGTTGGGTAGAGAAGAGATTCAGAGCAGCCCTGCAGAGAAGGACTTGGGGGTGTTGGTCGATGAGAAAATGAACATGAGCCAGCAGTGTGTGCTTGCAGCCAAGAAAGCCAACCATATCCTGGGCTGCATCAAAAGGAGCGTGACCAGCAGGTCGAGGGAGGTGATCCTGCCCCTCTACTCTGCTCTTGTGAGACCTCGCTTGGAGTATTGTGTGCAGTTCTGGTGTCCTCAACACAAAAAGGACATGGAAGTGTTGGAACAAGTCCAGAGGAGGGCCACGAGGATGATCAGGGGACTGGAGCACCTCCCATATGAAGATAGGCTGAGAAAGTTGGGGCTGTTCAGCCTGGAGAAGAGAAGGCTGCGTGGAGACCTCATAGCAGCCTTCCAGTATCTGAAGGTGGCCTATAGGGATGCTGGGGAGGGACTCTTCATGAGGGACTGTAGTGAGAGGACAAGGGGTAATGGGTTCAAACTTAAACAGGGGAAGTTCAGATTGGATATGAGGAAGAAATTCTTTGCTGTAAGGGTGGTGAGGCACTGGAATGGGTTGCCCAAGGAAGTTGTGAATGCTCCATTGCTGGCGGTGTTCAAGGCTGGGTTGGACAGAGCCTTGGGTGGCATGGTTTAGTGTGAGGTGTCCCTGCCCCTGGCACGGGGGTTGGAACTAGATGATCTTAAGGTCCTTTCCAACCCTAACTGTTCTATGTTTCTATGATTCTAACTCTCTGTTCAGTAGATTTCACTCAATATGTTCAGATGAGCAAAGGTACTACTTTCAACAACTTATCTTGTATTGACACACAATAAGCCACACACATTCAAAAGAAGTAGTAATTAAATTCTAAAGTTGCACATTGAGATTTATTTCCTTTACAAAATACCCGTCCCAAATAAAATGATGTGATCAATAATTATATGAGGATACAAACAGTTTTAGCTAGGTGTCTTTATGGAATATCATTGCTCATATCTTAAATCTAAATTCAAGGAGTTATGAATATGAAGAAATTTCAAGAATAAATTAATAAAGTAAACTGAAAGTTAACCCTTTCTTACCAGCAGGAATTATGCCAATCCTTATATTGCACTGGACTAACGGTGCTTTGGGATTATTTTGATCTATGCCAGAGTCCTTCTGCATTCTTCCAATGAGACCATGCATCACTTCACTGAACATGCCGTCCCCACCAACACAAACAACACTGCCAGGAAACACAAATTAGAATGCACACTAACAGTCAATAAACAACACAGCAAGTGTTCTACTTAGGGCATGCACTGGGCACATCCAAAATAGCTGGTCTATTCTCCTCTTCCTTTTTAATGTGATATAGTTGCCTACAGTCAACTTGTCAGTTACAGTCAAGCTACACAACTGCAAAGGCACCTACGCATGTCTATAATGGTAATAAAAAATGTTGGAATGCAACCTAATATCCTTATCCTCTATTGCTGTGTGCAGACAGACAAGGATCAGTGGCAACTCACTATACAAGCGAAACACTGAACAGGACTGTACATGCAGCTTTCCAAGAAAACAAAATGGAAATAGCATATCTTTACTATAAGTGAAAAATTAAGCTAATATTTGTAGCTTCAGGCAGAAGTATACTTTACACTATTAATTCAATATGGATATATATTATATAGAAGTCAAAAACCAGGAAAGTGCATGCTTGCATTCTCTTTTGAACATGCTGAGAGCCCAAACAGACAGAAATCATGTATATCTACATAACCACTCATAATGAAACGTAGAGTTCTAGATGCTACCAAATGCAAAACTTTTGTTTTGCAAACTTAATTCAGGTCAGAGCTGATGCAGCAGCTACACAGATCCACAATATGTTAAATCTCAGCAGAGTCCACAGCCAAGCAAATACTAGGGAGTAAAAGACTATTTTACAGCAGTATGCATTTCATGCACAATAATCAAATGCACACCATGAACTCCAAAAGCACAAACTATTTCAAGTACATTTGAAAGGCACACATGACAAATCCAAAGTTTTGCAGGTAGTCCCCAGCACACATGTTTAGGAATGCTTACTGTTACCTATAGCATTCATTTTCAGTGCATAAGCTAATACTTACTCTTCCACATAGTCAGCAACAGACATTGCAGAATGAGCACTTGTTCATAGAACAAGTTAGTTTATTTAGTTTTTAAGTATTGATGTTTAAGTCTACTTATTATTGTATTTTCAGCAGAAGCTTGAAAAACCCCAGTCATTTTTTCATGAATGGGGAGGACAGTCTTAAAAATACACACTGTCCAACTCTGAGTCAAGACCTAAGAGACTGGGAGAGAAGGAAGAAAAGGATGTTTGTTTTTCATTTTTATAATTAATTTATCTTCTCATATCTTAACTACATTATTCCTCAGCTTTAGCCTGTCTCATCTTTCTCTGCAGACTCTAAGAAAGAGGTTGAATGGACAAAAATTTCCATGTCAGAACACTACTGAGACAATATTGACCTTGAACTATCTATAACAAATACTATATCCAGGCTCAGAGATGGCAACAATATTAACGTCTAGACCTATCAGATAAAGAAGTTCCCATACACAATATCAGCATGACCAAACTCAAAGCAAAAATCAGACGTGAAAAGCACGCGTGTGAAAGCCTCTAGCAAGGAACTAAGAGAGATCTTCTTAGAGCAATTCTTACATTCTGGTTTTATTTTTCTAACGGACTAGCATTTTAATTTTTAGACAGATGGCAACAGCAAACTACATATGCTAACAGACTTCAGGAGAGCCCACAAGAAAAACAAGTTTTAAAAGATCTATGATCCCTTCTAATCTCAACCATTCTGTGAACTAATTCAAAAGCTAGGAAAAAAAACCCACCAACCTGAAACAGTTTTACAAAGGCTTGTGCAGTAGGTATATGGGTAACAAAGTGATTCATACATGCCAGACTTATTCTAAATATGGACAATACCTGCATAATATTACAGCATGCTCTAGTTCTACACAGCAATGTATGAAAACCTGCTGTATTGTAACTGAATGAATATTTGAAGTAACTGTCTTTGAAGAGAAGTTGTTCTGCATCTGAGCTATTAGATTAGTACACTCGCCATAAGAAATCCTTCAGAGATTTCTCTGGAGATTAAATGAAGAAACTCATCACTGAAGGGAAAGAAAGAGCCAGTCTAAGATAATAGGTGAACAACAATTAGACGTAGGAATCCAAAGAAGCTTTTCCTGTACATGTAAGGAGTCAGTCAAACTTGGAAAAACGGGTATTTATGCAGTTCAGCCATTTTTTAAATCTTCCATATATCTACGAGATCTGTTATTTAAAAAGTAGTATTAATACAAGAACTCCTTCCTAACACCACTATTCACCACAGAAACACACTTGAACATGATGGACAAAAATCAGGCTTGGAAAGACAGATTGCAGGTCCCAAGCTATCTGCCACTAAGGCCTAAACTGGGGATGGAAGAATCATGAGATTCTAAAAAGATGCAGTCCTCTGGCCAATTGTTAAGCTCAGTCATGTTAGAGAGAGAAAGACCAAACCCCACCCCCCAAAAAAGGGGGGAGGAGTCCAGGAACAAAGCCTGTAAACGTAGTTTCTTACTTCCACAATTTATCAACACCATGCCCTCACTCCACTTCTATAATGTGGCTAGATCTGCTCCCCCAGTAAAAGTACTCTGAAAAGATACAAAGTGTTTTATTTTTGCAACTTACCGGTTTAAATGTACCTGTCACAAGCACAGCAAAATACTATTTTTATATTCTCTAGTTATGAGAGCTTATCTACATAGGTTCTCCATACATTTGCATGCTTTTCCAGTCATGTAACTTGTTTCATGTCATGAACTGGAAGCTGAATGACTAGCTTATTCATTAAAATACTCTGCTTCTACAGCAGATTTAATAATGGAATGCAATTTCACAATTCAATTAGGTCTTCTTTAACCAGTAATTCCACAACAGAACAAACACAAATAAAGCCAAATTATATTTGAACAGTCCTACATAGCAAGAGGAACTATCTGAAGCTTTTATAAACAGTTCCTGTTTTTCAGACACAGGCTGAATGCTACTTATGCAGTGTTCTGGACTCATGAATATATCAAGATCACCTTTACCACAAAACATTTCAGGGTAGCTTCAGGGCTATCAGAAAATGCTCAGCTTCTGGACAAGTGCAGTTAATCTTACATTCATCTTCTGAACACATATGTCACGAAAACATTGTTATACTACACTTGAAAACACTGAGTGTTGAACAGGTTTACTGAAACAGTTTAGCTTTCCTTTGATACTCTTTAATGACTATCTCCTATGGAAAGGTACATGCCCCAGAATTTTCAGCTGTTGCAATAAACTATCAGCAATGAAGGCTACTTTTATAAATTAGATACAAGAACAGATTACAGAATGTATCGACTAGAAAAAAAGGAAAGTGAGGTTACTTACCCATCATATTTATTAATATTAACTTCAAATAGATTGTCCTTAGCATGGTTAGCATGTTCAGTTACTATGAAGAAATAAACACATTAAAAAATACTATTATAAAATCATATATAATATAGTTATAGAAATCTTATTATTAATCCATTATGATTCTATTCATAATGATTCTATTCCCAACATGGCCACAGCCTGCCCATAAAATATATTTCAAAGGACTGTGTGCCAAGTAAAGATTTGAAAGACACTCACTGCAATACATGTAAAAAAATATTACATTACAAAACTGCAAATGAAAATTGTTTTTAACAGTAAAACTGGAAGAGAGAAGAAAGAGAGTATCATATAAATGAAGAGCTCAAATGGCTCAGAAGTACCAGAAATTTTAGTTTAGTAAGCAGAAAATTGATATAAGGTTGACATTTTCTGGCTACCTATGCTTTAATTAGAAAACAGTCCCCCTCTACCACTTAGCTTCGTTTCCTTAGTAAGAAAAGGTAAGTAACAAAGAACTTAAGGTACCCAGATGTGTTTTAAAGAGCTCATATTTTGTTTATTAATAAATTAAAATATTCATCACTCACTAACAACATCAGTGGAGATAGAAGCCAGACTGAAGAGTGGAGCCACTTTCTGTTCATAAATTCTCTTCCCTTGTCGTTTTCCTCCATAAGGATTAATATACACAAGCAACTGCTTTGGTCTAGATTCTGCAGTATGGAAAAACATTACAATGTACTACCTCTGTGCGGAAAGCAAATTTAGCAAGCTGTCCAAACCCAAACCTGTAAACATCAGAGTGAACACAGCACACTGACCTTTTATAACTCTTTATTAACAATCACAACTCTATAAATATTTATCAAAGTGCTATAAAAACCTGCTTCATCTATCCTCTTTATTATACTGAGGATATTGACAGCATTAAACAAATTGGTAAGAAGACAGCAGGTGAAATTCAGAATAATTTCATCTGACCATGTCTTGCATTCTTAAGCATGTTATTCTTGTAGAACTTTCCTACTGAATTACGTTCGTATCACAGGCATACAAAAGACAAACCAAATAGGCAGCAATAGGAAAGGCACTTGTGAGTGAAGCACATATAGAAATGCTTTCACATTAATTCATTTAAACAACGTTCTTGGCTTTTGTAACATAGATACAGTGTCCTTATCATGGAAAGGAAATATCTCACAAACTACATGCCACACAGCAAGTGCTTGCCCTATAGTGTGTAACCCCTTCCCCTTCAGAAAACACCTTCGATACTGTTATCTCATGTTTGTTCAAGTAGTTATGGATTTACATTGGTGGTAGCAATGAAAACAACTACTACACCTCTGTACTAACAGATACACAAAATGGTAATGCTTCTTGCACGTAGGGAGCCTTCCTGTTTTTGAACAGAGTACAAAGATCTGTTAACACATTCACATTTCCTCATGTAGAATTCTAAATAATTATTTTAAAAAGGAAAGAATACCTGAGTTCAGCCAGCACACCTACATAATAAATCTAGAATGGCTTAAAACTGCCACACATCCAAAGCACCATTCACCCTCTCTGGGAACCTGTTACCTTTTCTGAAATAGTTTGAAACCAATAGAATGAACACCTGCACTCAAGAGATGACTGCCCAGACCACATCTCTCACAGGTGTACCAAACTGGTGCACAAACCCCATTTTAAATAATATTTTATTGGGTTTTAATTATATTTTATTGCTTACAATACCTGTTCAAAAGAACATTTATTATTAAATAAACATTTTTTTTTATGTGAGCCTTAAGTACTTGCTTGAGTCACATCGTAGGTATACTTGTACCCAGTCCTTTCTCCAGCTCTGTGCCTCAGATGGACCTCAGGCCTACGCTATAGGTAGCTTACCTACAGTCCCACCTCCACCTTCTTCTGCTCCCGTCTGGCCTTCCTGGATTGACCTGATTATCTCATCTGAGCAGTAAACCAAGCCCACTGCTACTCCCATCCCTGCTCTGCCCACCCTGCTCAGATACAGTGGGACTGTACCCTGGATGGTGAGGGCACTGCCTCTGGCACAGCCATCCTTGATCTCCATTCTGTCCCGCAACTCCCTGACATCTATCAAGGTATCTCTCAGGAATAACTCCTGCAAAACTCCTTTTAGCTTTACGAGAAGTAGTTGTCCAAGAGTCTCAGAAATGATTAATAGGAGCTCTTACTGTGGCACATTATTGATGAGAGAGACTAGAAAGGTTAGACAGACACACAAAAAGCCACCCATAAATCTTACAATTGATACAATCCTTCTCCTCATATCTCTGGATTACCTCAGATTTCTAAGATCACATCTGACCTTTACTTCTCTTATTTAAAGCCTCTGTGAAGCCTCCAATGTGTCCTTATTTTGTGAAAATAACTTTCATCTGAGCAAAATGATGAGGCACCTAAAGCTGTGACTGATTAGAGTGAAACACTCAGCACAACTTAGCAAATATGTGAGACACAAAAGCAGTGATGAGAAGAATGAGACACTTCATCTCTCAGCTCCCTCAACTTTTAAATATAAGCTGCAGATACATCAGAATAATAGCAACTGACATACAAGCCTGTAAAATGATGCTGAAAATGTTAGTAATTTAGTCAAACTTACTCTGCATTTCAAGTAATTCTTTCAGTGCCTGTATCCACTGATTACACAAGTGCTCATCAGCACACCAAAATGTCACATCACTGCACCGCCAGCGGTGATTTCGGGCTTTCTTCACATAATACACTATTTAAAATAAAAAAAATAAAAAAAAAACAGGAAAAAAGAAAAAAGTGGCACAATGAGGCAGTTCTGTGAAATGATCAATCCATTTCTGAGAAACATCCAAAATATCTACCTATGGAAAGAAGTGATAATTAACCCTCCACCACATATTTCTGCAAATGACAAAAGCATTTAGAGTGCGAACAGGACATTGCTAAAAAGTCAAAATGAAAACACTTGCTCTAGGTCATTACCTTGCAGCAGAATCTCAAACATAAATGTCTACTTAAACCAAATATGATCCATTTTCCACAAACTAATTACAGACATAATATAGAAGTTCACTGAGCTTATGTATTATTTTATCCATATTAAAGTCTACAATGTCTACATAATATAAATTGCCATAAGCTTAAGAGAATAAGCCAAAACCCTCACACCCACTCCCATGTAACCAACAGGGTGAATTTAATTTTATAAAGGTGAAATTTAAGGGGAAAAAAATATTTAGAGTTTTCTTGTGCATTAAGAACTAGGTTGGTGAGACAAGAAGCACCCTTATCTCTCCATCTACAGTATCAGCAATCATTGTCACTGAAGGACTAAGTGCGATCAAAGGACTCCACAACATAAAGTTTTGGCATGAGAGCAATAACATTTGACCAAGCTTTGCAGCACAGAAGTCACCACTCTTTCCCCAAAACAAACAGAAATCTATTTCTGGCACTCGATTTTAAGAATGCAGTCAATAATACAGAGAACCTTTTCACACACACATTCTGAACCCAAACATTAAAACCACAAACATGTAGGACTCATTTTTCCAGCCTCTCTTGATTTTCCAGTCAAGTAGCATAAAGCCAGCATGTTGCTGCAGAGTCATTAAGCAGCCAAAATGTAAGATGTGCAGACTTAGAATCATAGAATAGTCAGGGTTGGAAAGGACCTTAAGATCATCGAGTTCCAACCCCCGTGCCATGGACAGGGACACCTCCCACTAAACCATGCCACCCAAGACTCTGTCCAACCCAGCCTTGAACACTGCCAGCAATGGAGCATTCACAACTTCCCTGGGCAACCCATTCCAGTGCCTCACCACCCTTACAGTAAAGAATTTCTTCCTCATATCCAATCTAAACTTCCCCTGTTTAAGTTTGAACCCATTACCCCTTGTCCTCTCACTACAGTCCCTCATGAAGAGTCCCTCCCCAGCATCCCTATAGGCTCCCTTCAGATATTGGAAGGCTGCTATGAGGTCTCCATGCAGCCTTCTCTTCTCCAGACTGAACAGCCCCAACTTTCTCATCCTATCTTCATATGGGAGGTGCTCCAGTCCCCTCATCATCCTCGTGGCCCTCCTTTGGACTTGTTCCAACAGTTCCATGTCCTTTTTATGTTGAGGACACCAGAACTGCACACAATACTCCAAGCGAGGTCTCATGAGAGCAGAGTAGAGGGGCAGGATCACCTCCCTTGACCTGCTGGTCACGCTCCTTTTGATGCAGCCCAGGATACGGTTGGCCTTCTGGGCTGCAAGCGCACACTGCTAGCTCATGTTCATTTTCTCATCAACCAACACCCTCAAGTCCTTCTCCTCAGGGCTGCTCTGAATCTCTTCTCTGCCCAACTTGGAGCTGTTCCTGGGATTGCTCCAACTCAAGTGGGGGACCTTGCACTTGTCATGGTTAAACTTCATCAGGTTGGCACCAGCCCACCTCACAAGCATGTCAAGGTCTCTCTGGATGGCATTCCTTCCCTCCAACGTATCAACCAAACCACACAGCTTGGTGTCATCGGCAAACTTGCTGAGGGCGCACTCAATCCCACTGTTCATGTCACCGACAAAGATGTTGAACAAGACCGGTCGCAACACCGATCCCTGAGGGATACCACTTGTTACTGGTCTCCAGCTGGACATTGAGCCATTGAGAAAAACTCTTTGCACAAAACACAGCATGTGCTCTTAAAGGAAGGGGTTTATTCTCCAAAATAAGGATCTTTAAATGTAAATGGGCAGATGTGCTTTTGTTTGCTTGTTTATGGGGGTTTTGGTTGGACTTCTGATGTTTTCTGTTTGGTTTGGCTGGGGGTTTTGATGTTGTTTTGTTGTTGGTTTTGTCTGGGGGGTTATTTGTTTGGGTTTGGTTTTTTTTTTTTGGGGGGAGGGGTGTATTTATCTATTTGCCTTACCTGTGAAAGCATGTGGCTTTCCCATTTTTTGCCATTTGCCACTATTCCGTTGTTTCTTGTTAAGTTCCGTTTCTTCTACAGCAATGATCTCGGAGGTTGGTACGAAACAGTTTTCTGTATAAACACAAGACCTCACACATTAACATCTTAAAACAGCACCAGGTTATTTCTACACGTAATATGATATAAACATAAAATTAGAGTAGCTGCTCAACAAGCACAACCAAGAGAAAAAGTAGTAATTTGCTGAATATTTTCAATTTCCTGTTGCCTTTTGTCAAAGCACATAATTCATAAGCACTTATGAACTACACCAACTAATATTTCAAATGTCTATGATTTCTCAGAAAAATCAAGTTTTGTGAGTATAAAAGCTTTTCGCATGAAGCCATAATACAGCAACTAATGAAACTGCCCCTTCAAATGACACCTAGTCCAGATATCTGACAGCGAACAGCACAAGAGATTTCAAAGATTGTGCAACTAAATCTAGTACAGAGAGACTACAGGGGCTGTTTGTTATCCTCAAGTAAGTAGTTGGTTTATGAAAGAAGGGCATTCACATATGAATTCTTAAGACTTTAAATCCCACTAAGCTTTTAAACTTCAAGGCCACCTAAGAAGCAAGTTCTAGATATTATTTTTAGGTACTGTTAAATGTATTTCTCTTATACCAACTTCAAAACTATTGTTTTTCAGAATTAAAGGCCTCTTGCTCTTACACTATGAAAGAATTTCCTCTACCCTCATTCTTTTTTCCTCTAATAGTCCCTCATACCTTCTCAGTCTCCTTAACTCGTCAAATTGAGGATTTTGTCTCATTTTGATTATCAATTTCAAAATTTCTCTTTTACCTTTACTCAAAAAAAAACGCAGAACTGAAAATACATGCTTTGTATTTATGTACAAATAAGCACTCTGTGTATATATACACAAGTATAAAACTTAGTGACATAAGATTATATTACTATAATAATATAATGTCTTATGTATTAACAATGTATCTACCTGCATATGAGAAAAACAAGTATACAGAATCACAAAGATATAAAGAGATATTAAAACACATAAAATACAAGCACTAATACTACCATTACTGAGTTTTATCCTACATTTTATCTTCCTATTTTGCAGAAGCACCCCAGTGATGGTGAAAAACATAAAACAAAGAAAAAAAACCCTCCTGAGCTCTTCACAGTGCTGACCACAATTCATTTGCCACTAGTTCATTTTTTTTCTTTCTCTATTTATTAGTTTTAGTCAACACAGTTGTTACCTATTGTAATGTCTACCGACATGTCATGGACTTCACACACATGGTTGTGGTTTTGTTGGTTTTTTTTTTCCTTTACAGGCATTTCAATATTTGACTTGATTTATATTCCCTTTAGGAATTTTATCTTCCCACAGGGTTTTAGCTTGATTCATAAATGTAGCACTAGGGTCTTTTAGAAATCTGACTGCATTCAAATGTTTTAACTCTTCACAAAACTAGTTATGGCTTATAATTACATTTACCATATTTGTGGCATGATGGGGAAATGGAGCAGTCACAGAATGTCTTTAGGAAGATCCAATAGCAGAGATGAACTTAATAAAAACACTTAACTTGCATTCAGATATTGGTATCGTACATATATACACATGTAATACAGTATTAAGTATTTAATACTAGATAGTAACAGTTAATTCGTCTTCCTAACATTCAGAGAAAAGGTCTGCTGTGGGGTCTCAATGTGATTACTCACCTATCCATTTATCAGAGTTAAAAAATACAGAGCAGAGAGGAAACAATAAATTAAGGGAAGGGAGCACGTTCTTTAACCTTTCTTTCCCAGAACTGCTTTTAGTTCTTATTTTTCTGCTGGCTATGCTGCCTACCCATATGTCACAATACAAAAGAAAGCTTGTTGCATTTATAAAGATTGCACTTAGGTGATAACTCATTTTGTTGTTGCTCAGAGATTGCTACAAAACTGAAACTAGATTTATATCAAAATTTAAATGACAATGCTCTAATGACCAACTTGGTAAAGAGTTCTATGTATTGGATACTCACTAGCATGTGAGCTAGAAGCAGCTACAGAAGTCGCTGTTTTATTAGGCAGTTTCTGTACAACAGAGAAAGCTGTCCAACTGTACAGATAGCAAATAGATTGAAAAGCACTTCCAAATCTGTATCACTAAAAGAAGTTTTTTGGAGTACATATTTTAGCATATATTACACAGCTTATACTAACAAGCCTAGACCTTGAAACCACTTCTACTAAGTTCTCCTGATTTGTCATATGTGTTCTTCCTCTGACAGTCGCATGACTGGAAGTTCTGCTTTTCCAGTAAATCACTTCACAGATGCAGCAAAAAAAGCAAAGAAGAAAAGTTTTAGTTAAAGATGTGCCTTTTTTTTTTTTTTTTTTTTTATAAGCCACAAGAGTTACATATCTGAAAAAAATAAACCCCAGATTAGGGGTGGGAGCAGTGACACACTAAAACAAGAAAAAAAAAAGGAACAAAACAAAAACAAAGCACAGCGTGATTCCACCTTCCCCCTCTAAATCTTTGGGCTTGGTAGAAGTTCAAGATGTTTCTGTTCTACGAATACCAGCTATGCCAATTGTGGCCCTATATTACTTGGCACTGTACAAGTACCAAGCAACTCCACTGCCCCATCAGCATACTCTAACCTTCAGGCAGTCAAAACCACGCACTACTTACCAGAGTAATCAGAGGGCCAAAAGATGCAAAGCTTTCTCAAAAACAAACATGTTATTCAGAACATTCCCTACAGCTTATAAAAACAAATCTGAATGCAGTGGCATTTGAGTTTGGATAGAGCTCAAGAATTCCTATCAGTCCAAATATGACTATCACTATTTGACTTAGTGTTATGCATAAGTCAAAACACATTGTTTAATCAGAAAGCAAATCAACTACTTAGCTCCCCTCTCCCCTTTTCTCCCAGACAGGAAAAGTTTCCATTGCAAAGAAATCAAATAGAAGCCTTAAATACAAGCAATCCTGCTTCTACGAACACAATGACCCCATCTGCCATTTAATTACCAAAACATGCCCCATAAAAAAGTAGGTCTCTCCCACCCTCTTTTGAGAGGTCAACAAGTTTCACATATGTACTAATGTCCTTTCACACACCTACTTTTGCAGCATTTACCCTATTATCAGGTAGCATAAGCCACTTCTTTCACTGATGTAGTATAAAAATGCTCACTTCACCTTCACAAGTTTCTCCCAAAACATGGAAAATCTTATTACCACGTTAACAGCAACAAAGAAATGAGACTTACTCCAGAACTATTAGATCAACATTAATGAAAAAAGTTGAAAAGTGGGCTCACAACCATACCAAACAAAGAATTTCACACGGCTCAGCACAATACATTCAACAAAGCAGCACACAACAGTTCCTACATAAAATTCCAGATGAAATACCGTGACATTTTCAACATACAAATCTAGATTCAAGAGACTGAATTTCATAGAATCATAGAATAGTTAGGGTTGCAAAGGACCTTAAGATCATCGAGTTCCAACCCCCCTGCCATGAGCAGAGACACCTCACACCAAACCATGTCACCCAAGACTCTGTCCAATCCAGCCTTAAACACCGCCAGCAATGGAGCATTCACAACTTCCCTGGGAAACCCATTCCAGTGCCTCACCACCCTTACAGCAAAGAATTTCTTCCTCAGATCCAATCTAAACTTCCCCTGTTTAAGTTTGAACCCATTACCCCTTGTCCTCTCACTACAGTCCCTCATGAAGAGTCCCTCCCCAGCATCCCTATAGGCCCGCTTCAGAGACTGGAAGGCTGCTATGAGGTCTCCACGCAGCCTTCTCTTCTCCAGGCTGAACAGCCCCAACTTTCTCATCCTGTCTTCATATGGGAGGTGCTCCAGTCCCCTGATCATCCTCGTGGCCCTCCTCTGCACTTGTTCCAACAGTTCCATGTCCTTTTTGTGTTGAGGACACCAGAACTGCACACAATACTCCAAGTGAGGTCTCACAAGAGCAGAGTAGAGGGGCATGTTCAGAAATACTGAAGTACACATAAATTTTCTTAATTTCAAAGATCTTAACACATTTATGTTTTGATGTCTCACCTTGCTCAATGTCTACCATACATAATACACTAAAGATCATGATTTGTCCATCCAGATGGATGAAGGAGCATGGCAAAAAGAAAAAATAATTAAAAACCCAAAAGACGCACTAGACAGGTGACAGTCTTCCCAACTGACTGGCTGTGCCTGTCAGCAGTCATTCCGTGTCCCACCACTTTTACAGCCTCAACAGACAGTCTTCTCTAAGTGCAAATTGACAAGCCAGCAAAACAGTGCGTTAGATGCATACTACTTTTTCCCACATTAAGCAAGTGGGCGAAAAAAAAGACAACAGACAAACAAAACCAAAAACCCCGAGTTAAGCACACTAACAGCGGGCTTCCTTTGCAAAAAAAAATAGCTAGAAGTTGTGAAGTGTGGTGTTCCGTGTCAAGAAAGGCATTTTGGTGTGCCATTGCTGTCTGCTACTTCTGCAGAATATGGCCCGAATCTATAAGCAAACTCACTCAGAACCTCAGTAAAGACTTGTTCATTCATCACTGCCAGCTTCATATCCTACAGGCCAAGTTCTTCCCTCAGAAATGTGTTAGCTCAAAGCAACACAGACATGTGCAAAAGCATAAAGATGTTGCTGATCACAACATAGAATCATAGAATAGCTAGGGTTGGAAAGGACCATTGGGTTTATTCTTAAAATTCAGCTCAGACCCAGGGATGCAGTGACATTCAGAACTAATTGAAATTATTAGTATACTCTTGTGACTTAAAAGAGTTAACAGCTAAAAAGCTGGGGTGCAGATGTGAACAAGAAGGTTTTTTCCAGTCACTTTGAAAACTAATTTACTGTTAGGGACCACATGAGCATCAAGTTACCTTGCCCTAAGTTTAAGCTTTGCCTTTACCCAAAAGCAAGAGAACAGGAACGTTTTCTATCAGAAAGTACTCTGCATCATACTGATCATGTACTACAGAAAGCTGTCTCTAATAAAGACCAGAATAGAAGATGGTTGATGGGATATAGAGTAGAATTACAGAGAATTCACATACTACAAGAAGGGGAAGGGGAAAAAAAGGTATCATAACTAAATGATTTAATTCCAAACTGTGGAAGAGTCACAGAGACCTGTGAAGGCCATGATCTCACAATATGCAGCTATTTCTAGGATTCATTTTTTTAAAGTAAATCTTCAAGTCCTTTGTCAACCAATAGACAATAGATCAGTTCCTAGTATGATCAGACAAACAGTTGCTATTTCACATTACACATCTGAATTTGAATCAAATCACAGCAATTCACACTTTGATCAATTTGCATATTTAAATTGTACTATTGAGTACTTTCCCAAATTAATTCCATTCCATTGAATGTTTTCCAAATAAAATCTTTCCAACTCAACTATGAATACTTCAATGGTAAAGCAAGAAATAAGATACATTTTTTCACCATAATGAGGAAAAAAACCCCACCACCAAAGAGATGTATGCTGAAAAGTATGTATTGTTTAATGTAGGGTGCATTTATGTTTGAATAATGTATCTTCCAGAAGACAACATATTCCAAACAAACAATGCATTTTTAAGCTGTTATTCCCCACATCCTACCGGTTCAATGCAGACAGGGGAACTGTCTAGAGAAAAACATGGTACAGATTTCTATGTCCACTGCCAACTGGGAATGATTGATGAAAAACTACCTTGACTAAGGACTGTAGGAGAGGATCTGGTTAGAGACCATCTTAAGAACCTGAATGTATACAGGTCCATGGGACCTGATGAAATCCATCCACGGGTCCTGAAGGAGCTGGCAAATGAAGTTGCTAAGCCACTGTCCATCATATTTGAAAAATCATGGCAGTCAGGTGAAGTTCCCGATGAGTGGAAAAAGGGAAATATAACCCCCATTTTCAAGAAGGGGAAAATGGATGACCCAGGGAACTACAGACCAGTCAGCCTCACCTCTGTGCCTGGCAAAATCTTGGAGCAGATTCTCCTGGAAGGCATGCTGAGGCACATGAAAGACAACAAGGTGGCTGGTGACAGCTGGCATGGCTTCACTAAGGGGAAATGCTGCCTGACCAATCTGGTGGCCTTCTATGATGGGGCTACGGAACTGATGGACAGGGGTAGAGCAGTTGATGCCATCTACCTGGACTTGTGCAAAGCGTTTGACACTGTCTCACATGATATCCTTGACTCTAACTTGGAGAGACATCAATTTGATAGGTGGACCACTTGGTGGATAAAGAACTGGCTGGATGGCCGCACGCAAAGAGTAGTACTCAATGGCTCAATGTCCAGCTGGAGACCAGTAACAAGTGGTGTCCCTCAGGGATGGGTGCTGGGACCAGTCTTGTTCAACATCTTTGTCAGTGACATGGACAGTGGGATTGAGTGCGCCCTCAGCAAGTTTGCCGATGATGCCAAGCTGTGTGGTTCAGTTGATACGCTGGAGGGAAGGAATGCCATCCCAGAGGGACCTTGACATGCTTGTGAGGTGGGCTGATGCCAACCTGATGATGTTTAACCATGACAAGTGCAAGGTCCCCCACTTGAGTTGGAGCAATCCCAGGAACAGCTCCAAGTTGGGCAGAGAAGAGATTCAGAGCAGCCCTGCAGAGAAGGACTTGGGGGTGTTGGCTGATGAAAAAATGAACATGAGCCAGCAGTGTGCACTTGCAGCCAAGACAGCCAACTGTATCCTGAGCTGCATCAAAAGGAGCATGACCAGCAGGTCAAGGGAGGTGATCCTGCCCCTCTACTCTGCTCTTGTGAGACCTCACTTGGAGTACTGTGTGCAGTTCTGGTGTCCTCAACATCAAAAGGACACAGAACTGTTGGAACAAGTGCAGAGGAGGGCCACAAAGATGATCAGAGGACTGGAGCACCTCCCGTATGAAGATAGGATGAGAAAGTTGGGGCTGTTCAGCCTGGAGAAGAGAAGGCTGTGTGGAGACCTCATAGCAGCCTTCCAGTCTCTGAAGGGGGTATACAAGGATGCTGGGGAGTGACTCTTCATTAGAGACTGCAGTGAGAGGACAAGGGGTAATGGATTCAAACTTAAACAGGGGAAGTTTAGATTGGATATGAGGAAGAAATTCTTTACTGTAAGGGTGGTGAGGCACTGGAATGGGCTGCCGAAGGAAGTTGTGAATGCTCCATTGCTGGCGGTGTTCAAGGCTGGGTTGGACAGAGCCTTGGGTGGCATGGTTTAGTGGGAGGTGTCCCTGTCCATGGCAGCGGGGGCTGAAACTAGATGATCTTAAGGTCCTTTCTAACCCTAACTATTCTATGATTCTATGTGCCAACACACTACAGGTGCAGGACAGGCCTTCATACCAAGCAGGCCCACTTCTGCTGTTTATCAAACTCAACACCCCTTAGAACTGACAACATCGGAACGGCACCAGTCTTGTGAACATGAGTTCTGAGGCTTCCTTGAGTGATTTGGGGAGAAAGGTAGAAAAGACCCTTAGAGGGACAAGAATTCTCTGGGAGAGACTAGAGAAAGGGGTAAAAGATAGAAAACAAGGTGCACACAGGAAGTGAAAGCATACAGTTCGGTGTCTAGTTTGATCATCCCCTTCATGCTTGCACCTTACAAATAAAAATCTCAAAACATAGAAATAACAAGGGAATCTCATTCTGTGTTTGCAATGCCTTAGTACCAGGCACATTACAATCTTAGCCAATACTTGTAAAATACCGGTAAGTACATGTGTACAATATATAATCTGCTATGAAATTTGGTACATGAAGCTTTATCATCACTTTTATCACTTGATAAAAACCCAACTGTGCCACCAACACATGGAAATAATAAAACAATTGATCTTTCCAGATTTGCATAGGCTATTAACAATTAACAACTAAATCTCATGGAGAAATGTTATAAGGTTGGAAAATAATGTTCTTCAGCACATTTGAAGAGGAAGGTGTGCCTACGGAAAAAGGTGCATAGCTAAAAGTAAGAGAGAAACACACACACAAAAAAAAAAAAAAAAAAAAAAAAACAGATGAAACTTTGTCCTCTAAGTTTAAACAAGTCCAACCTAAGAATGGAAAATGGGAACCTCATTACACTGAAGACAGACCTTGAAAATACGATGCTGTTAAACAAGGTCTAACAGTAGGAAAGAAAGTTAACAGGCTTGTTTAAAAGCAATCCACATCCTGAACAAACATTTTTGGTTTTGTTATTGTTGGTATCTCCTCAATGATAACATTAAAGATAATTCTCCAGAATTAATACTTCTTTCTTCATAAAATGCATTTTAACAGAACTGGCTTTAAATTTATGTATCTATATGCTGACACACTTGGGGGTGAGTCAGTGCCAACCTAGAGTTCGATAATGCAAAGTGCAAGGTCCTACACCTGGGTCAGGACAGGCTAAGAAAGTTGGGGCTGTTCAGCCTGGAGAAGAGAAGCTGTGCAGAGACCTCATAGCAGCCTTCAAGTATCTGAAGCGGCCTACAGGGATACTAGAGAGGGGCTCTTCATTAGGGACTGTAGTGATAGGACAAGGGGGAATGGGTTTAAACTTAAAGAGATGAAGTTTAGATTGGATATAAGGAAGAAGTTCTTTACTGTGAGGGTGGTGATGCACTGGAACAGGTTGCCCAAAGAAGAGGCTCCATCCCTGGCAGTGTTCAAGGTCAGGCTGGACAGAGCCTTGGGTGACATGGTCTAGTGTGAGGCGTCCCCACCCACGGCAAGGGTTTGGAATTAGATCATCTTAAGGTCCTTTGTAACCCTAACCATTCTATGTTAGTATCATTGCACAAAGAAAACACAAAAACCGTGCCATATTCTGTAAAAGACAACAGGACAAAATCTCTATTGCTTCCTATCTCTTCCTAACACCTAACTATAGCTTTAGTTCCTTACCTGCCAACATCTGAAAACCTTGACAAAATAAGTACCAAACCATTTTACATATGTAGCTAAAACCAAGACAGTAATAAATACTCAGAAAATAAGCAGCCCTCACTGAGGGTTTTTTTTTTTTTCAGTTTAAAGACAACTGTTTCACTGTAATAACTACCTATTAAACAAAAAATACAGCAGTTGGATACTGCATAATCAAGTCTGTATTTAGGCATAATACACAGTAGTCACGTAGTCAAAGGCTAAATGGTAGAAAGATAGCAATCTTGGTCAAGCGACTCCTCTATAATTATATGCTTCTAACTAACCACCTTCCATATTATAGTCTATTTATATACTGTCACGTATGCTGCTTGTATTTCCAAAATAATTGCAGAGCACACAATGAGCCATCCCAGGTCTCAAAAGAACTTAAAGACAACAGGGCAGCAAACTCTGATCATACTAAAGCACAAGTGCAAGGAACACATGAATTAATTGGGGTGTTAAGAGGAAGTGGCACATCAAGTATTACATTGCTCTCTACAGAAATTACACATGTGCCTCCAGAAGACTTGAGCATTTCTTTTTCTTCTCCCACCCTCCCTTTTCTCTCTGGATAACACGTCATATTTTCCAAAATGTTGTTAATAGCTATGTCACAGGACAGCAGCCACCCTCAGTAACCAGACTTGCCTCCTAAGGAACCTCCTGCTGGCTACTACTACAGAAACAGCCTCAGAAAGAATCTAGTTATTGTGTCCCGCTACATCCGCTATGGAACAGGATTCAGCACAGGTTCAAACTTGGTTTGACCAAGTCAAGAAAACTTACAACTTGCAAGGTCTAAAGGAAGTCATCACACAGAAGGAGCAACTGTCCCAAAAGGCTCTGAAACTCTATTTTAAGATCCAAACACCTTTCTCTGGACTAATTTTATTTTGTTATGAAAAGAATACAGCTTACTTTTCACAGCAATATATTAAAGCTTGGAAGAATTAAAGAACTCATTTTTTAAGTCTTAATTTCACTTAGATGTTGAACTATGTCCAGGAATTTTCAAACACTTTTTTCAGCAGTACTGCTGATAAAAACTGGATGAAGTCAAATTATATTCACAGAACAGAAGGAAAGCAGACTCTGGTTTTATGTTACTATGAATAAGAAGAGATGTACTTAAAACATGACCAATTCTCAATTATGTAAACTACAACATTTTCTTCTCAAGTCCTCCTTCTCCTTCAACTTTACTCAAAAAGCCTCAGGCCAATAAGACATTATGACAAAATTAGGGAAATATTTAAGAAGGATACATGGTAAGAAAGGAAGAACTACTTAACTATTAAAGTTTAGGAACTTGCCTGAGCCTGGAGACATCTATACTCAAACTCTTCTCAGAAAAGCTTCTAGTTGACCTCTCTATTATTAGTTTCTCTCTGTTTCAGTACCTACAACCTCTCAGAGGAGAATGACAGCAGTTTTCCACTCTACAGGAGCTGCTGTGAAAAGAACATTACACATTTCTGGATTCTCACATACCCTGCTAATAGGGCTATATCATTAATGTGACCAATTACTATATTAAAAACACCCAGGTCAGAGACTCTGACAAAATACCACCTACAGAGTAGCAGAAAGCTTGATATACATGCACACACATTTTCAGCAGTTATCCTGCAATTCTGTCAGGTATTTTCCCCAGCAACCTCTCCCACTTGCAGTTTTATAAGTCAACACTATTCTACCTGCACAAAAGGTGAACAGCCTTGTTACACCAATACAAACTATTAGCCTATATTTAACATTTCCAAAAAAGTAACTCACAGAAGTTAAATTTTCTTTGGAAATTCCTATGAAGCTCTTTAGAAAGTAAAGAGTTTATAAAAAACCCATACTTTTTTTTTTTTTTTTTTTTGGGGGGGGGGAACCTGAAATAGTGCTTCAGTGTTATTTTTTAAGCAGAAGTCATGTACCTAAAAAAAAAGGTTGCTTTAAAAGTTCTGCAAGTCTATTATGTCCTTTTGTTGCCCAAAGAAGTGTCTGCCCCATCCCTGGCACCGTTCAAGGCCAGGCTGAACAGAGCTTTCAGTAACCTGCTGTAATGGAAGGTGTCCCCGTCCCTGCCCCTGCCAGGGGGTTGGAACTGGATGAGCTTTAGGGTCCCTTCCAACCCAAACCATTCTGTGGTTCTAGGATTACAAACTGCATGCTGCTACCTGCTCTCAGTGCCAAGAAACAATGGGGTTCAACTACAAAACCTGTGCTTTCCTCATCCAGCTGCAGGGAAGTTTTCTCTCCCCTCGGTGACCAGGGGCACACTCTCAGACAGACGCTCCGCTCGCCCTCCCCGCAGAACAGGAGGTCGCTGCACTCCACGCGGTCCCTGCGGCTTAAAGGGTGGCAGCTTCCAGCTGCCTTTCGCAAGGAACCGGCTCACAGGTTCAGCACAGCCGGCTGCTGACAGCCTGTCCGCGGCTACACCGCCGCCCGGCCAGGCCCGCCTGTATTTAACGCACCCTCCGTCTGCCATCGCCGGACTCCGAACCCCGGAGCCGACCGCAGCAGGACGCCGGCGCCGCCGGCTGCCGCACTTCTTTTGTAGGGCGAAAAGACGCCCAAGTACAGGAAATACACGGCGTCGGCTGAGCGCACCCTAAGCCGCCACCGTGAGACCGGCCGCGGCAGGCCGGCCCCGCCGGCACCCGCACCCGCGCCGCGCTGCGCGCTGCCCCGCGCTGCAAAGGACGCGGGGAAGGCCCGTCCCGCGCCGCCGAGGGAAGCCGGCCCCTCCGGCGGCCCCGGCAGGTGCGCTAACGCCGGCCAGCGCCGCAGCCCGCCCCGCCGCTCCACTCACCATCGGCGCGGCGCGGCGGGCGGGGGTCGCGCCAGGCCAGCCGGCCCCGCTCCTCGTCTAAGGTGACCTCCCAGGCGCGCTGCTCTAGCCCCAGCGAGGACACCAGCCGGGGCCGCCGCCCGCCCGGGAGCTGCTCCATGGCCTCCGAGAGCGCAGGACCGCAGCACGCCGCTACCGCATGGCGCAGCGGGGGGAACCCAGCAGCTAACGGCGCCCCCCGCCAGCCGCTACCCGGCCTGACCCACGGGCGGGGCGCGGCGTCAGCGCCTACGACAGCGCCGCGGGGCGGGGCCTGCGGGGCCGCGGCCCCCGGGTCTCGGCGGGACGGGGCGGGGCGGATCCGGACGGTGACCCCACGGTGGGCTGCAGTGCCCGTGCCCGGCGCGGCGGCGGAGGCGGGGGTTAGCGCCTCTACCCCCTCTGTGTGTGCTCACCCCTGCGGTGGGTGCCCCGGGCTCCGCGGACACGGCTCCGTGCGGGGACACTGGGGCTTGCACCCTAACGTGTCTGGGGGGCTTTCGTGGGTTTTCTTCAGAAGGACCACGCGCCCATCACCGTGACGATGGACTCTTCCCTTACCAAGACAGTGACAATGTAATGGATACATCGCACCACAAACAGTACCACTCGATCTAATCTTGCCTTCTGTTGCATAAAAACATTTTGGGGTTTGCCTTAAAGATTCTAACTATAATTAAACTCAGATTTACTATAATTAAACCCTTCATTCTTTGCAGTCTTCCCCCCATTGTGTTTCTGAATTTTATTGCTGTAATCATCAGCATCCGATCCAAAATACCACCCAGAGCGTGAGGCGGCTGCTCCACCTCTGACCTCCCTCCAAACCTACTGGTTCTGATTATTTCCTGTAGAGTTTAGATAAGAATGTCACTGCTCTGTTCTCACGTGGGTCCAGCCTGGAGCCAGTTCTCTGCTTCATCTGGATGATCCAGAGCAGCTCCAGCTGGCTTTGTGCTGAGCCACTGCTGGTCCAAAAAGCTTCTGCACTGAGCTCTGCTCGGAACCTTGCAATGCACTCACACTTCATTTCCTGGAAATGAATGAGCTTGGCACTGTCACCTCAGGCATGTGTTCAAGATAGCCTCCCTGTGCCATGAATACTTGTCATCGCCTGTCCATCAGTGCAACATCCTTTCCGCTGGCTTTGACAGACACGATGTTGCGCCTTTACTGTTGAAAATAGGTATGTCACACTTTCAGCATTCCAAGGAACACTTATTTCTGGCAGTTGTATTGTCCTTTACATTTTTTAATCCTTCCTTCCACAAACACCCATAAAGCTCTTTATACTACGATAAAGTGAAATTTGTCTGTTGCAAAAGCCTGTTGTGAACATCAGTCTGCCAAATCCATTTCCGAGCAGTCACTGGCATCTCACTGGTTCTTTGCATTTTGCCAGCTACATCCTGTTATCATCCCTCTTACACTTGGATGGAAAGATCCCTGGGCCAGGAACATCCTTTTTGTTTGTTGTACCATATCTAGCACATTTCATTTCCATTATTCGTAACCAGCTCTGCAAGCAAGAGCAGCTGTGTGAAAACCCCAGCCCAGTGCTGGTACTCTGGATGCAGCTGAGGCTTTCGTTGTTTTGTTGACCCTCTCAGACATGCTCCAGGAGCTAATGGATAAAGCTTTATTCTAATAAATATTACACAGGGGTACTCATTTATATTTCTGCACTGGGAAAAGTAGGTCTAATCTTTTACAGCCTATAGTCACCTGAATCAATATCATGCTGTGATCCATGCTAGCTGAAGAAGTAAAAAGCTTGTTCTTTTATCACTGTTGCCTATGATTATTTCCTTTTATTATTAATAATTTGACAACTCTTTTTGGCTTAGCCAGGGCTGAAGCCTTCAATTGTGAAAAACAGAACTGATAAAGTATTCTCTGATCTGTTAGAAGCCTACAAAGGTGTACTAGCACCACTAGCAGGAATGGCATTTACCATCCACATTTCTTAGTTCTTTAGATAAGGAGAAGCCACTTATTTCTTCCTTCTACACCATTTTACTGTAACAGTGCTTTGGTCCATGATTTGGGGTCCTCCATGCTACTACAGGAATGTCTTGCACTTCTTACCAGTGCTGTGCTTGGTGTGCTCTGGCACTCCTTGGCACTCCCCTGAATATGTGCTTCTGTTCTCGGAAAGTAAAGGTCAAATTTGAGCCAATACAATGTTGGGTTTTTTTTCCAATTGGTTTTAGTACTTTACGATTTTTTTCCCTTAATCTAACAGAGAAAGAACTTCTAAAGGATGATTGACTTGGCAGACTAAAGCACACGCATGTCAATTATTGTTTTACTGCTTATTACATAAGCCTTTAATTACCACTAAGGGGACAGAACTGCAGATGTCAGTGATGCCGGTAAACTGCAGGTTTTATAACCTAAAATCTTGGCACTAAAGATGGCTGATCACTGGGCTCCACGCTGAGAAATGGCATGGTTGTAAAAGCACCTCACTTTGCTTACAGGTCCAGAGAGGCCACGGGAAGAGTTGCATTTGTCAGGAACAAATTGATTCCCAACTTAGGAACAGTATGTTGTGCAGCAAGTACAATTCACAATGTCAGTTGGGAAGAATGCAGGAAGGTAACACAACTTCCAAGGTTTATTTCTATGATCCATTTACTACCTGCCTAGCAAACAACATAACTTCTAAAGCCAACTTTCTCTCCCCAGTGTCAGAGTTTATGATAGGTCAATCATCTTGAATGACACCAGGCCAAATGGTGCAGTTGATACTGTTGAGGGCAGGGGCACCATGCTGAGGGGCCTTGACAGGCTTGAAGAGTGGGCCCATGTGGACCTCATGAAGTTCAACACAGCCAAGTGAAAGGTCCCACACCTGAGCTGGGGCAATCACAGGCTAGGGGATGAAAGGATGGAGAGCAGCCCTGAGGAGAAGGACTTGGGGATACTGGTGGATGAAGAATTTGATGCAACCTGGCAATGTGCGCTTGCAGTCCAGAAAGCCAGACATATTCTGGGCTGCATCAAAAGGAGTATGGCCAGCAGGTCGAGGAAGGCAATTCTCTCCCTCTACTCCACTCTGGTGAGATCCCAACTGGAGTACTGAATTCCACTCTGGAGCCACTAGAACAAGAAAGACATGGATATGCTAGAGCAGATCCAGAGGAGGGCTATGAAGATGATCAGATGGCTGGAGCATTTCTCCTAAGGAGACAGGCTGAGAGTGCAAATTGTTCCACCTGGAGAAGAGAAGACTCTGGGGAGACTTTAGAACAGCCTTCGAGGACCTAAAGGGACCAATAAGAAAGATGAAGAGAGACTTTTTAGTAGGATCTGTTGTGATAAGACAAGGGGTAATGGCTTTAAACTGAAAGAGGTTAGATTTATATCAGATGTTAGGAAGAAATTCTTCACTGTGAGGGTTGTGAGACATTGGAACAAATTGTCCAGACAGGCTGTGGCTGCATTCAAGGAAGTGTTGAAGACCAGATTGTATGGGGCTTTGAGCAACCTGATTTAGTAGAAGGTGTCCATGCCCATGGCAGGGGCATTGGACTAGATGATCTTTACAGGTCCCTTCCAACCTAAACCATTCTGTGAGTGTCTGATCTCTATAAAAAGTACTTACTCCTTGCAACTTCATGTTGTACTTAACAGGTTCATTACATGATAATGTAGGCAATCAATTAAGGATACCGCTAAGTAGGTACACCTTTTGAATCAACAGACACAGACAGGTAATCTTCAGCATGACCTGCATTAACAAAATATTGATTTTATTCATTACCAACTTGAGTTCTCTCTCTTCTAAAATTTTTGGAGGTGCAATTCATCATTACGATACTGCGACTGATCTTTTTCACAGTGAAAATCAAGCATTCCCTTGCAATGCCTTGGCAGAAGTAGACGGTACTGTGTATCCAACCTTACCTGAAAGAGTCTGAAATGAAAAATGTAAAATACCTTCTTCAAAGTGATAGCTGGATAATACTCACATAGGTGTGCCAGAGACCAAAGAAGAATCATATTCCACCATATTTTTGCCGCTCAGTTCTTCGTTGGAAGTTTAGAGGGAATTGCAGATTTTTATGAAGATGTTTTTACTGCCCACAGATAACTATAAAGTATTTATTTTCTCCCACAAAGAAAATGTCACAAGAAAGTTTTTTTAGAGAGCTGCTTGGGAATTATAAAAAATTTATCTCAGTGCATCTCAAGCAAATTGAAGTATTTACACATGAATCAAATTCTGTTCTCAAGTACACAGACACACAACTCCCATTCGAACAGTGTAAATACACCCAAAGGCCAAATTTGGCAATAGTTTCGGAAAATGGAAACTAACCAACAAAGAGATTAGAACAGAGGAAAATAATTCATTTTTAAATATCAAAATACTGACTAATGTGCTAATTCCTTTCCTGCTTATCAGCAAACAAAGACTAAAGCATGAGCGGCTGCTGATGGAAAGAATGACATCATCTTCTCTAGAAAAATACCTGGGCTATTTTAAAGCACTTTTATGCTTTTATCATACAAGTTTAAATTACATTTATTATTGGAAATGATCTGGAAAGCACTTTTGAAGGCTTGTCAAAAAGGATGATTGCAGCTTTTTATTCACTTGAGCAAAAAGGTAATTGAGAGAAAGTTGTTGATATACTGGAGAGTGTGGGAATGGATCCAGAAGATACTTTGTTTTAATGTAAAGTGAAATGTTGCATGCTGCTTCTGAACCATGGAAGTTTACACAATCCTTCCTTTCTTCCAAAGCTCCAACCTATCTCTGTATTCTCTGCCTCAAATACCTGTCACTGTGAAAAACACTAAATATGATTTGTTTCGAGCTGTTACAGCAGTGGCTCCCACCTACAGATAGACACAGAAGTATTGATTTGTATTTCTTTGTTTAGATGCTATTCCTATTTTAATTATTATCCTCAACTGGACTGCCTGAGGAGCTCCCTCTCACCTACCTGCAATCTTTTAAGAAACAATGAAATTACTAGTTTACTGTCTGACAGAATGATAATGCTCTCTGTCAGTGCGCAGCTTTGCTCTTAAGTTGAGAAATTGTTGTAATTAGTTGAAAGAGCTAGGAGCCACTGATTTTCCATCTTGTTTTAAGTGACCAATACAGGAATCTGAGATTAGTTATCTTCTTGATGGCCTTTATTGTGGTTTAAGCCCAGCTGTAACTCAGACTGGCTTGCAGGCTGCGTGCTGCTGGCTCTGCTGCCTTCCGTCTGCCCTGAGTGCACGGCGGCGGCGGCGCAGCTCCCAGTTAAACCCTGCAGTCTCTCTCTCACTTCCCCTGCCAGCTCCTGGGGGGATGGGGAGGAGAATCGAAAGAATGCAACTCCCACGGGTTGAGATAAGAACAGTCCAGTAACTGAGGTATAACACAAACCACTGCTGCTACCATCAATAATAATAATGATAAGAGAAATAACAAGAGAAGAGAATACAGCCACTCACCACCCACTGATCGATACCCAGCCCGACCCGAGCAGTGATCTAGCCCTTCTGGGTAACTGCCCCCGGTTTATATAGTGGACATGACATGCTGTGGTATGGAATACCTCTTTGGCTAGTTTGGGTCAGGTGCCGTGTCTCTGCTTCCTCCTGGCTTCCCCTCTTCCCTGACAGAGCACGAGGCTCAGAAAGTCCTTGGTCATAATAAACGTTACTGAGCTGCAACTGAAAACATCAGTGTTATCAGTGCTGTTCCCAGGCTGAAAGTCAAAGACACAGCACTGCACGAGCTACTAAGAAGGAGAGAAATTACTGCTACTGCTGAAACCAGGACAGCCTTGCAGGGTACAGGGTATGTAAGGGGATGTATAAGAAGTGTTTGCTCTGCTCTGGTAAGAATGATTGAATAGGTAAAGTAGGTCTTACCCTGCAGTCATCATAGGCAAGGATAACTGAAGAGGCAGAACTCAGGTTTGAGATCATCTAAGGAACCTGAAGGTGTACAAGACTGTGCGACCTGATGAGATGTGTCATGTTCAATAGTAACCTCCATCACATATACTAACTCTTACACTTAAGATTTTCTGATGGTTTATAACTCTGCCTGAAGGTGTTTTTATACAATTATAGGGCATGTCTGTACCATCAGCATGACACTATTGACAACTTTCAAGTGTGGGCTCCTATCTATGAAATAAAAGAGCTTCAGGATGAAAATATTATTAACAAAAAAATTTCTATCAATCATCATCAAAACTGTATTTTTTCCTCCTAACTAATTTTTAGACCTCTAATTTGAGCCATTTTAACTGGACCTTTCATTCTCAGAGTACTTCTCTAAATACTCTGATTCAGGGCAGGGCTCTAATCCATATCAGGGCTTCTCTGACTTATACCAGGCAATGTGGTCTAAATAAAAAAACCACACAGACTATGGAGGCAGTAGAAACAGTCCCTTTCCAAAGAGAAAGTAAACCAAACCAGAAGCAAGTTCTTCTGAAAGAGAAGAGGAAGGTCTGAGTAGTATATTTATAAGACTTAATGTCATCAACTAATGAAATAATTTGAAAATAAACCGATCTCATTATAGAAACCATTACACTGAAAAATATGATTTACTGCCTTCAGTTGTGGATATATGAGAAGAATCTACATTCTTTAAAAAAGTTTTTGTCTCTATATAGCTGTCAGAATAAAAACTCTAGGTGATACACAGTGAATGAGATGAAATATAAACTTAATTCATATTATCTTAAAAAAAAATTATTTCGTTTTTCTTATGACTGAGGAAATTACATTGATATGCCATTTATACCTAAAAGATAATCATACCTGTGATCACAGTTAGATTGAGCTTGCTAAGAAGCTAGTGAAATGACTAATCACCAGTGATCAAAAAGTCCTCCTGCTTTCTTCTTGACATTCAGAAGGTTCTTCAACACTTTAATCAATTTTTGTCCCAGGGAACTTATCACCTATCAAACGTACCCTGAAACACAAGCATTCACACCAGTCTCTTTGGAATACCTCTACTTCTGACTTGGTATTCATGAGCTCGTGCTTTTTTCAGTACCTCTACAAGACTACAAATAATTGCAGTTAAAGATGGATCTTGAGGTCTGTTTTCTTACAAAAGCAAGAGATGTTCTAAGGCATAGCCACTATTTACAAGATAGATAGCAGAGTTACTATATGAGGAAGAAGGATGCTCAGAAGGTCAAAGACATTTGGCTAAAGTAAAAAATGACACATAAAACTCTGTCTTCCTTATGAATACTGTCATTTTGAAGTCAAGTAGCATTAGATCATACACGTGACTTTCCTGATAGTCCATGTTGAAAATTCATGACTTGTAGTCAAAAATTATAGTTTCATATTTTTATTCAAAGTATCCTAACACTTCAGTTTCAGCATAAAAAAGCAATCCTGCACAACACCTTGATCAGAACAGAATTAATTCAGAAAATATAAGACTACATGAAATACAAAAAAAAAAAAAAAAAAAAAAAAAGGTTTTCTCAATCTTATCAGTCTTTAGACATAGCCTCACCAGTCTTGTTATTGATTCGTTATATTATTGGAATGTTCATTGATGCATAAATGTATGTTTTAATAGCATCTATCTTTGCAAAGTCAAAGAACCTGGTTGTAGATTCTTTTAAAGTTGTGTTTGTGGATTTAAAATAGAAGAAGGAAGGGCTTTTTCGTCTTTAAATGCCAGTGAATTGTCTCCTTGAACCAGTTTAATTAACTAATGTGATTTAATTAGCAGTGTTACTTTCTGTGGTTGATACAATATTTTAAAAATGCATTATAAACCTAAAGTACATGCTTAGAAATGCAGGTGAAATTCTCTTTCAAAAATGAAGATTCTGAATGATCAGATCAAATATGGATTGAAGCTGTTTCTCTGAATAGAGTAATTTTCACTTTGATTGTTTTTCAGCTGACTACTGTAGTAGAGATGATGATAGCTGATATGAAGCTGTCTGAATCAGTGATACGAGAATGCAAATACATGCCAATACTTTGCATAAAATCCACAAAGCAGAGCAGATGCCTTGTGACATCTCTGCATGCATGCTGACTTGAATTGGCATCTTCTCTCTTTGATTTTCTGGTATCAAAATTAAATGGAAAGCTAAGAAAAGAATACAAAATCAGGCACAGTAAAAAAGAGGGCAACAGTGAACAAAGAGGATCTGTTCATAACTGAAGTTAAATATTTAATTCTAGCAAAAAATATATTTAAGGAAATTTGTTGTACCTGACTTCATAGTTGTTCAAAGGGATGCCAGTCACCCTGGGGACAGTGCTGAATACACTGAAAAACAAATTCAAAGACTAAGGAGTAACCTGATAAACATTTGTAATCTGTTTGTCATGCCAGGTGGCAATGGCTGACTAATCTGGAGCATACCATTTTATTGGGAACATATTTAGAGTTGGCTAGCCTAGATGTCATTCTAAATACAATTTATGGATATTGTAGGTTTTGATGGAAGTTATACATTTTCAAAAGATTGCACAGGGATTTAGTCAACCAGCTCACTTAGAACTATGAATCAAACTTCACTTCAATGCTTTGAAAAATCAATCACCTCAAAACTATCTCCAGACGGTTTAATGTGAATAGTTCTGAGGAAATCATGACTCTGAAAGACATAATTCTAAATCACTGTGGCTAAGAAATGACAATTAGGAGTAATCAGTGTTTCAAAAAAGAACATGAGTGCAAAGAAACCATTCAAACCAATTGCTTTTATGGTTGTATCTATATGAGCAAGTCAACAGGAAAAAAGATTACATTGTTAACTGCAGATTCCTTGCCTTGATTAGAAAAGGAAATGTAATAACAAAACTTGAACTAATAACACATTCATTCTGGATTTAGCTGGAGAAATTTCCTCCTCTGTAACAGTAAGATGGGCATACAACAAACCTATGAATGGCCAGAACAACAATTATAACAGAAGGCAGAGAAGTATACTGAGTTGAAAAAAAAATTCAGTCTAAAATGGGCTTGTACAATATTTCATTCCTCTTCCTTTTCTTTTCTTTTTTTTTTTTTTTTTTTTTAGCAAATTTTGAGACTGTGACTAGAATTCTTAGGACAGAAATGAATGTAATGCTACGTGTGTCATTCACAGCCAACAACTACTGGCTACCAAGAAATCATGTGTGATTTACTCAATAGACGATATGGCTGATGATATCAACATCACAAATCATTCTGGTTTTGGAAAGGAGCATTTTGAAACACTGTGGGATAGAACATGAAGTGGAGAGAGAAAAATAGAGAAGTGTGCTATGGACTGTATTGTTAAAAAACAGAAACGCAACTATAGGCTTAAGGGAAGTTGACAGTGCCCAAATACAAACAGGACAAGAGTAGGAGAAAAAACCCTACATCTTCCCTTTTTCACCAGCACGAACTCCCTTACTCACAAGCCACTGTTTCAGAAGACAAGCAATGTTGTATGTGTTTGATTAGACAAACACACATAACAGGGTTGACGGCAACATAGCTTGAAGTTGGGTTAAAACACATGAACTGTTTCTACCTAACTTAATCAATGGCAACACATCTCTCTGAAAATGATCAGATAAAACCCAACATGCGAAATCTACAAAATAAAACTAAAGACATTAATTCCTTTCACTTTCTGAAGACACTATGACTGCAAAGCATATGGGTATGTGTGCAGGTGTGCAGGTATGCATGTACAGCCAGGTGAAAAATGATTTACCTACATCTCCAAATTCACTGGGTAACATGATGTTAACACTTCACCTGCTACTTTACACTCCAGAGTAAAGTACAATACAGATAGACTTCTCTACCTTTGAAACGTAATTTGTTAATCCTAAAAAAATTAAGTTTCTCCAAACCAAACCCAAACATATTTCAAGCAAAATGATGGTTGAGTTATAATGGCCTTAAGCTGATATCTCAGTACCTTCAAGAGGCAGCAGCTCATGTACAAATCTTCTGTTAACCTTCAAATTAAAATATCCTGTTTTTTAACAGTTTTCAATTTTGAAGCTATTATCAGGCCTAAGTAAATCTTGTATTTACCCATCTTGGACTGAATCTACAGAGACATCCTCTACAGCAACTGTGCAGCTTCCCTTATGATTTGTTCTTCCCCAATCCAGCAATAATACAACACATAAGGCATATCTGTCCTCTTCTACAACTGATCTTCTACAGTACATTATATAAATAGTATAGAATCTCTTATTCATTTCATATCTATTTTTTATTGAAAGATGTAATAGACAGCTAGTGAAATGCCCTGTGAAATTAGAATCATGTTCATTGTTATCATGATCTCAAAGATGTTGTTGCCATAAGGAGGTAGGTGCTGACATGCTGACACCTGCAGCTACTTTTAAGCCCAAGCAGAGGACTCCTCTTTTTGGTTTAGGAATCCAGAAGCATTAGCTGGCAGGGTGTGTTCATTCCTTCTAGGGTACCTTTGAATAATGTCTCACCATCCATCCTCCTTTTCAAATGTTCCAGCTCACTGTATGAGAACTGCTTGGTCACTTACATATGGTCTACCCAAACCACACCTACTACCGGTGCTGCTGGGACATCATTATTAGTGACACATTTAGTCGCATTCAATCTGACTAAAGCCAAAAAGGCATACTATTTCATTACGAGCAGGTACACAGAATCCTGTCATGGCAGTTTTCCATAAGTGGAAATCTATGGCTGCTTGCATTTTCTATGCAAAATCTCTGACTCATATAGGAGCACTGTAAGCACGGGAGTGCTGTCACCTTAATCTGGTGAAGAAGTTACTTTCATGCTGATGCAATAGCTAAACTGCATAAGCACATCAAATTTCAAGGTTTTTTCTACTGATGAATGTGGAAGGCATAATGTGTTTTCTTCTTTAGCACATAATCTTTTGTTTTCCTTGGAGTCATCAATATTTGAAGGCTGACAACATAAGTAGAAAATCAGCCTGTAAACTAAATATCTTGTTTAGAGCAGGGTACTAGTGAATGATCAAACCCTGCAAGAGTTTTTGTAGCCCTGAATAGTTCAGGAGTAAACACTGTTGATTGTTTTAGGGCATTGTATAGTACAAATGCACAAAATAGCACAAACAATGCAGTCCCTAAAATGCAATCCCATTTGCTACTGATTGCTTTGGGGAAATGATTGGCTTGGAATTCTGCTGACCTTTACAGCACCCAAAGGAAGCTCTTTCAGACAGCCAAGTCCTTCCATCATGCTTCAAAATCCAGCTCATTTCTGAGTGGCCAAAAGCTTCCATCAAATCAAGGGATGTTCAACAGATCTCAGGATTTTTCTCCTGGATGCAAAATGATGTAATTTTAAGAATAGTTTCATGGCTTGTTGGAACATGTTTCAAATACAGAAGCTTTCTTTATTACAATATTCTAGGGCATTCAACATGAATGTTTTTTAATCATTCTTAATTTCTCAGGCTGCAATGCAGTCAACCTTCCTATATGGTTGGGCACTAGTCTGAACTGCAGCAGTGCAGTTGCCATGAGAAGCCATGGGGATGCTACCTTTGGAAAGAAATGTAGAAAGTGCTGGGCCTACCAACTTTGCATCTGCAATCAGCTTTTCTACCCTTTACTGGCATTATCATGTGTTAACCCCTCCAGAGCTCTGAGACCTGCTGAGAATAAACACACATCAGGAATACCAAACTGGTGAGAAATGAATAATCAGGAAGGAAGCCAGGTTTTACTCAAGACTTCATGAACAGTTTTTATTGATATGTATTAATCAACATGTAGTATGTACTGTTTAAAGAGATTAAAAGCTGCCTCTTTACATAAATATACAATTTTCGGTCACAGATTTGTTTTCAGCCTGCTACTGTAGGGCCACTAGAATAAAAACAGGAATGTATGAGATGGTATTTCTGAAAATTCTAATGTGAAAAAACAATCATTCACCACCTTGATATTAAAAAACGTAGCAATGCAGAACAGAAGCAGTGCCCATCACTCAGTGCAGACGACTTTTATATTGAAATCTTGGGAAGAAATTAATCATTGCTGTAAGTGGGCAGAACACAGCTGGGAGTGGCTGAATTGTGTCTGCAATCAAGGCAGGCTGAACAGGGCTCTGTGAAGCAACTCAGCTGGATCCCTGGGCAGTGAGAGGCTGCTAACCACCAGCCTTTTAAAACACCACAGTAGTAAAAGTCCATCAAATGGCTGCAAGAAGGTGCTTGATCTCAGGCCTAGTGGGAATTTTCTCAGATTTCAAATAGTGGGGGCCATAAGCCAAGATCCCTGCAGCACTGCTCAGCTTGAAAGTAAACAGCTGAATATATTTGGCACAGTTAATACTACTGCTGCTTAAGGAGTTTTTGTAAGGGTTTGTATGGGCAAAGCTATCGTAGCACTGGAATTAGGAAGAATCCTTTTTTTTTGTAAGTTAATATTCTTTTGCTAAATCTCTGGAAAGCATGTATAGGGAAGATATGAATTGACAAAAAATCCCTTAAAATAGATAAACATGCAGATTTTTTTACTTGTCTCAAGCAGAAATCCCCACTCTAGTCATGCATTTATATAAGGGCAACACTTCTGATTGTGGGATACAGTAGGATGTGCTGCTAAAGGACTGTTTTTCTCCTTTTCCATATTAACACTTTTCAATGATAATGTCAATGTTGCAGTTACTGCAATAAACAGTCTTTGCCTCCTAATACACTAACACTGCTATCAAAGTAGTTAGGTTCAAAAATGCAGATTCACATTAGCAGCCCAGAGGTCACGCTGATGTTAAAAAGGCCAGGTTCAACATGCCAGAACATTTTGGTCTTTGACACCTGGCCATGTTGCAAATGATAATTAACTTGATCTTCAAGAATGAGATTACCAAAACATTACAGCGCTAAGAAGTACCAAGACATCTACTTCTGCAGCTGTTTTGCTGGCAGACTCCAGGGAGAGCTTTTATCATAATCTCATAATAAGGTATTAAGAGCAATCTCAGAGGAAACTGCTTGCTCTTTCTCAAAGAGGAATTATCAGTAACTGCAAAACTCTGTTTATGGTTTTGTACAGGATGGAAACGTTGGTGACAAGGAAGGAAATCCCTGGATCCTCCTCTGCAAGTTGAAAGTCACTTCTGCACTACATGCTTTCTTCCATATAAAAAATCAGATGTTGAAAGTCCAATACTTGGTCAACAGAAAGTTGAAACCAAGACACTGGGCTTTGATAATACTTTTATATGAGGTATATTAAGAGGAATTTTTATTTTTGCAAGCTTAGATGAGAAAAAGCATTGATCCTGTGTGAAATAATAGTGAGAGCCACTTACGCAGTGATGCTGCAATGAATTCATTTTATTGCATAACAGAGAACAAATCAAAGTACACTAATTGTAACAGAATGGGATCAAGTCATGAATCCCAGTCCTCTCTCAAAAGTACACAAGGCTATTCTTTCTTGTGTCTGCTATAGAAGTCCTTAGAATATTTCAGAGAAAAAAAATGTTGTTGTTCAAGGTTACAGCTCTTAAAACCCATAATATCTGCATCTGGACTCTTTATAAAAGTCAGTGTTTCTCAGAACAATGTGAAACCTTACCACCTAGGTTTGGTTTCTCCCAGGCATTGTATGTGTGTAAATTGAAGCCTATCTGCCATGGGAAAATCTACAAAATGCAGGTTAGATGAGCGGGTGGTAACAGAAAAAGGGCTGTATGGAAGAATAAACATTCAGAGAACCACGAATGCCTATTACTGGCTGATTTCTTCAGGACTCCTAGGCCTACAAAAGACCTCTCAGATATTGATCCTTTTTCCTTGGTATCAAATAGATGAACAAGTGCACTGAAGTTTGCGGGAGCTGATGGATGCTATGAAAGGTTTTTCACAACAGCACTGACAAAGTTGCTTGCCTGTTTCTTCTGCCAGAGGAAAGGATTGTATGGCTTCACTGTTGAAAGAAACAAAACAGCAAACAAACACTGAGCAATTCTTTTAATGTGAAATAAGTATTCAGGCTGCTCTTCCCTCCAGATGTAAAGAATCCCATCATTTTTGTATGTAAAGAATCCCATCATTTTTGTATGAAAAGCAGGTTCTGCATTGTTTAGGTTTGAAGAAAATAAGATGAAGCAATGTTTTTGTCAATAATTCTGAAGCTCTTACAATCCAGATGTAATCAAAGTTTCAACAGTGATATGTAACAGTTAAATTGGCCCAGAATGGACATGAATTCTTCAAGATTTTCAGCACCCCAGAACATAAGGAAGAACCAAGGAGAATTTTTGACAAATTGGACCTGACTTAATATGATAGAAGTGATTTGACATTGTTAAACTTGCCTTCTGTTAAGGTAAACATCTGTTTACTATAATAAAATCAATGATCAACTTCTATAAAGACAATTCAAATTCATTCAAAACTGCACTGTTTTTATCACCCATAGTATAAACAGCCTATTAACATAAAAAGTAATATGTGCATCTATATATCATGAAAAGATGCTGAGTCCTCCCTTTTTCCTTTTCTATATTTCTTAAGGTTATTGGAGTAATTATTTTCCTTTTCAATGAAAAAAAAAAAAAAAAGCCATCACAAAATAATTCCTTGTCTTTGAGCATCTAAATCCCTAAATTGGGTTACTTAGGACTTGAGCCAACAAGAGGATTAAATGAGCCAACAGGAGGGTTAAATGAAGTGCAGTAGCTAGCCAAGTAGTGTTTGCCCCTCAGATGACAGCTCATGCAGGGCTACGGGATTTCCATACAGCCTTTCTGCTAAAGCCATCTCTGACAGTGTGAAGAGGATACAAAATTCTACCAAGAGATTTTTTAATCCATTCCACTCACCATTGCACAATCCTTGATTGCTGTATACCAGTGATATTATCCAAAGCAATGTTGGATTAGCACTCTGAACAATTCTTAATCTTTTCTGAGACGTACTCCTCAGCAGAGAGCTGAACTTGTTTCTATAGAGAGCCCTTTAGCTCTAGCTGTCCTGCCTTTCACAACACATTGACCCAGAGGCATGCAGCTGTCCTGGTTTGTCTGTGCTGAAGACCCTGAGGAGGACACGTTTGACAGCATTGGCACCGCAGCCTGGCAGCAAAGCAGTCTAGGATTGATGGAAGGATTGCAGCACAATGCCCTTTCAAAGTTAAGTTAGTTCCTGTGGGGCTCCCTGCCCTTGCACCCTGCGCAATGCAGTGTTCCCGGGGCTGTGCAGTCACACAGACTAAAGGCTAGCCTAGTCTGGTGTCAGCAGCAGGAAAAGGGCTAAAGCCTTCTCCTCCGTTCCCCACTGATTAATCGGTGGTATGTGAAGTACTTCCTTCACAAAGACAGCATACTATTGAAATAGCTGAAAGGCTGAAGCCCAACGTGGGCAGAAGGTGCAATTTTTCTTGTTATCTGAGGTTGGCAGACATGTATTTTCAGATGAATCAACTCAGTTTACTAGGCAGGGAGACAAATCAAGTCCCTGGAGCTTTATGCCATGGGAAATGCCTTGGAAAGTGTTCCAAGTTGTCCTTTATAAAATAACAACACGGTTTTGAGCTAGCAGCTCCTCCTCAAAGTATTGATCCTTTCCTGGCATGACAACATCTTGTTGAGATAATGACATAATGTTTCCAGTGGAGCCAAAGGCACCCCAGCCCCACTCCAGACATGCTTGAGCAAACTGAAAAGAGCAATGAGATGCAGAGTGCTGATGAATGGTCCTTTGCCTTCAACAAAGGAGAACCTGAATGCAAACAAGGATTTATTAACATAAATGCTTCTTTCACATTTTGAAATCAGTGAAAACAAACATGCATGAGCTTCAAGGTTCAACATGGCTTATAAAACACAACAGATTTCCTTAGCTAAGTTAGATACTGAAATGTTACTGACTGCTGTTTCTCTACTATAATAAATTTATTGTTAACTTTTACTGGTTTTGAGCATACTGCCAACAATTAGCAATGAAATAAAGGACATTTTATTCTATTGTGCAGTGTGTAACAGACAGAAAATTGGAATACTATAAAAAACTCATATAGCTGCTGCTGTGTGATTTATTCCTTCACTGCTCCCATATGTTCACACTTCAACTGGCTAATTATTTGAGCTATGAAGAAATTTCCTGAGTTGCTTCTTCCTTAGGAAAAAGACTGATACAGACCCCCTCTCATGAACCATGTTACAGAAGGACCCAACTCTCCTGGCTTCTCAGTGAAGAAAGACAGGGCACATTCCCAGACAGAAGTTTACATCTTAGCTGGACCAAAGACTATGCATAGGTGGCCTCTTTCTTCACCTACACAAACATAGAAAAGCTCATTTTTAAACACGTCAATTTGAATAAATTTGTTCCACTAAATTTCCTTTTACCACAAAGAAGAAAGGCCCATTATCCTCTGTGATACTCCAACAAAACCACATTTTAATTTGATTTCTATATAAGATTAAACATCTGTATCTAATATGCATTCATATATATACATATGCCATGTCTAAATCAATGTGATGTAACTGTTTCACTGTTGCAGAGAGTTTAACAGATAAACAATAGTAAGAAATTAGAAAAAGAATAGCTTTGAGAGCAATTCATAGGTTGTGCAGCCCAATGGACTGTTACGATCATCTCCTCTGATTTTCTACACAAAGAACATAGATTTTTCACAGAGTAAAAGCCTCAATCAAGCTCAATGAATTGTAGCTGAAGTACAGCAAATTTTCAGCAATACATCCTGTCTTAATCTAAAGAACTAAATTTATGAAGAAGCTCCTACATCCCCTACCCAATCATGCAATTTCTTATCTTCACTCTTTAGACAGTATTTCTGCTTAGGTTTTTCTAGTATTAATTTCCAACCATTAAATCATGTTACAACTCTCCTACACTCTTTAGCAGTGACTGCTATTATTATTATTTGTAACTTTTAATTTTTGCCACATACAAACGCAGAGCACCAGTAATTTTGAATTTGTAGAGCATTAGTAAGAATGTTGGCTAGCATTACCTGAGGACTGGTACAAACAGAAGGGTACCATGTACAAATTAATATAAATCATAGACAACAAAGGTGGAATGTGATCAGCTCGATATTAATAATATTAACAATTACAGTGTTATTACTGTGGGGACAAGAATACAATATGACATGAACTGTGAATTCAAAGTTTTGTCATGAAGTACTTATATAACTTTCAGTATCAAAGTGTGTAAAAAAATAGACAAAGGTTTGTTGGAAAGAAATGTACCTGTTCTTCCCTCAGTTTCATTAGTCCAGTATAAAATACTATCTCCCTGAGCAGATATCTCCTCTCATAAAACAAAGCAAAAAAAGATAAACCACAAAAGTTTTCAAGCTTCATTAGTATTTCAGTATTGCTCCTGTTCTCCAGCCCATGGCTGATTTTCAGAGTTAGAGAGATTTTTGGAAAATGATGCATAACGTATTTATTTCCTCTGGCTACTTGTGAAGTCTTATTTTAATGACCATGCATACTAGAATTATTACCACTACACTTCACGATTTCAGTAGAAGAGATGAATCCTATGAGCTCTTTCCATCTAAAATGGCTTTAACTTCTGAGGAGCTACCTATGATTGCCTTATCATTTTCTTTTCAAAAGCCAGGGACTCTGGTGCTTTTACATCAGTATTCTTAGTTCGTTCCCTGCACTAAGATTGCCTGTCCTGAAACAACTGTCAAGACTATTCAAGAGAAATGGCAAATTTTCATTCTGAGGTTTAGAAGCTAAGCTGTTCTTTCTTTTATTACTTTACAATATGATGCTACATGCTGTGCTATATAAGAAAGTGATATGAATAGCAAAATATTTCATTCTTACTTTGGAGTCTGAGTTTTCTTTTCTCCCCTTAGCTGAAAAACTTGTACTATTTCAACCCTTGTCTCAAAAGTAACAAGGTCTAAATAGAACAAAAATATGCAGGTTTTCCAAGTCTACCAATGTTCTTAAATTTGGGAAAACATTTACCATCTTCAGCTAATGACTACTTTGTAAATTCAATTCTCTAACACAGTATACCTCTTGGATAAGGAGCAACAATGCTTTAAAGCAAATGTGTAAAATGCTTTGTTACCTTTATCATATCTTTTCATCCAAATATATGCAGTTACTCACATTTTCTTTGCAATATAATTTTGCTTGTATCTCTTTCTGCAACCTCTCAGCCCCTGTGTTGCTAAATCATAAACCCTTCCAACACTCTCACTAGTAAAACAAGTGGCTCAGCCAACAGCGCTACTGCAGGAGCACTCAATAACTTCTTCCTACTGAAAGTCATGCTGGAAGGATCCTGTTACGAGAACTCCAACTGCAATATCTTAATTATACTCATCACTCATGTTTACATCTGCTCGTATTCAAACAAGAGCATACACAAAACACAAAAACAGCAATAAAAATACAAGTAATAAAGAACAGTTAATGAGACCTGATACAGACATACCTCTAAAGTAGCAAATTCTATTCCTCTTCAAGAAAAGGAAAACATGACTTTGATACAGCTCACTTGACTTGAATGATAACTACGAGATATTATACCAAAGATATTTTTGGAAATGCTATCTATGCAACACACTGCAAGGCCAACTGTGAATTCATATTCTATCCTGTATTTGTCATACACCTTACACTACCTGAACTCACTCTACCACTAATCCTTTTCTACAGAAATTGCATTAATAGGATTCCAATACCGAAAATAGGTGGAACGCTAAAAAAGAAGGGAAGAAGGCTGTTTTCAGTTTAAGTGTACTTTTCAACTGCTATGCAGAGTAACTCAGAAATGGATTAAAAAGCAAATAGTGAAACTTAATTACCTTCTAATATACATTTGGATCAAAGAGAAATTAATTGACAGTGAAATGAGGTTGAATAGCATAGTAAAGGCTTTGCTATCCTCCAGAACACCAAGGAAAACTAATCTCTCACACAGATGCAAATGACATGAAAAAGGAACTAACAGTGTCTTTGAGGCACAAAGAGAACTCAGTGGTAGGCTTAAATAAGATAGAGATCCAAGGAGAAACCACAAAAAGAATTTCAAAAAATGCTGGTGATGGAGCTGGATGGTCAAAGACAAGACTAGAGAAAAAAACCCAAACCAACTAAATCTTGCAGCATTCAGTCATAATATAGTCAGAGAACAAATGTATGCTCTCAAGATAAACTGTAGATGCCAATTAACACACAGTTTGATGCATTCGAGCACCGGAAAATATCTGCTGAAGATAATCCATAAAAACTTCTGTGTAGTATTATGTTGCCATTCTTCTTACATTCATGGGGAGACTTAAAGATTCACTTCTAAATAGCCTTTTTTTTGACCAAAAATGTAAGGGGCCAAGGACAGGATTGATGCTAGTTGCATGCCAAATGCACCGTCTTCATGCTGAATACATTTTTCTGAGAACAACAGAAAACATAGGCTAGCCAGAGAATGAACTAAAGGGAACATATCTTTTATACACCTTTATAGGTCTGGAGGCTCAAAGATCAACATAAACATTCATCAGAGGTTGTTACAATCCACAGGTCAGAGCAGGTCAGTATCAGCAGTCACAGCAGCAGCTGGATAACCAAGAAGTCAATAATGCTGAGAAATACTTCACTCCACACCTGGTGCAGTTCCTGAAATTTGAAACGAAGTTGTCCGTCAGAACCAAAATGACCAAAACTGAGAAGCTGAGCCAAAACACCTCAATCTGCTGTTAAATTCCTTCGTAGGGTTACAAGGCACTTGTAACTTTAAGTAACTTGCAACTCGTTTCAGGTTCTTTCTCTTAAAAATTCAATAATACAAACTGACATGAAGAAAAAAAGTGAGGCCACTCAGCAAAATGAGTATGGATATTCTAAAAAGAAACCTGAGGGATCTGACAGCCCTACTCACTCTCGTGTTACATGCCAAAATCTAGTTTTGCAGTTTTGCACTCCCGTTAATTACAGATGATACTTTAAGAAAAGAAACCAATCCAAAAACCCAGTCTGTAGATTTAGGGGAACAGTTCCAGATACTCATCTTTCACATTCTGCCATATTTCACATCCAGCTCTTAGAATAAAGCAACAGTAGACAGTTTTGCTATTTATTATGACTTTGGTAAAAAAGTGGTTCTGTGTCTGTCCCAAGGGATTCATGCTCTTACTGAATTTAGAGAAATGCTATTGCCTGCTTCCTCATCAACAGCACTAAGCAGGTCTGGCATCTTTAAGTTCTCTCAGTAAGTCAAGAAGATCTTTTAGCTGCAGGAAAAGTTAACTAATGCTCCAATGATTTTACCTTTCACCTTGTTCTAATAAGTGGGAGGTGTCCCTGCCCCTGGCAGGGGGGTTGGAACTAGATGATCTTAAGGTCCTTTCCAACCCTAACTATTCTATGATTCTATTCTATGATTCTATAACAAGTCAAATGTAGAGTTTAGAAACTGATATGAGTAGTGTAATTTAAGAAATTTCTATTGGCAATGAACAGAACTATCGTGGCTCAGAAACAAATATGCATTGATCTATTCCTCTGTTCAAAGTTCTGTCATGCTGCAATGCTATGTTTAAGCCTTCACTGTATGTACTGGAGGCATAATAAGATGGAATTTCAAGGAACTAGAAGTATTCTGGAAAGACGACCTGTTGCTTTTGCCAACTTCCCTGTCTCCTGCCCAAGACTTCCACTTAAAAGTGCCCTTCCTCCTCTGAGTCATTTAAGCCTGAACTGCATATTGCATCAGACTTGGGGAAAGAGCAGTTTCATCCACCAGACTGCTGGTAAGCAAGTACGCCTTAAACACAGAGTGCTGTTCCGGACTATGCCCAACAATGTCAGATTATCAGTTGATGCTGTGATAGACATAAATAAAACTAAAACCCTTCACCTAAACCCACATGAAATGTAAATATGAGGACCATTACTAATATTTTAGTGAATGACAACTTTTGAAAACTACCCACATCAATCAGCCTTCTAGAAGCAGAAAAAAGAAACAGCACATATTTATGCTATTTCCTGTTTCACAGTATTCTTTCACTGTTACTGAATACAGAGTGCAAGTGTGCATAATTCCAGACATGTGCACCACCAGCGTAAGTGTATTTTGGCAAGTCCGTTCATATTTTCAAACCCCTGTTCAACTCATGTGCAATAGGGAAGGCCACTTACAGAGGAAAAGCTACAAAATGCTATGGTGACTGCTTGTGTGCAATGACTACTCCTCCTGGTCATTACTCTCTCATGATTCTATGATTTTGATGTCTTCCTCCTTTTTTCCTCTCAAATTTTCTGGAAAAAAATTGCACTGCACTGGAAGAGCTGTTGAGACTATGTGATTTGCTGATTGATATCTAACCTCTTTCAATCTAGCTGTTGGCTATCTCGGTTCTTTAACACCCCTTTATTCTTTCTTCCATAGTACTACATGACTACTCTCATTTCATAGAAACATAGAATCACAGAATAGTTAAGAGTTGGAAAGGACCTTAAGATCATCTAGTTCCAACCCCCCTGTCATGGGCAGGGACACCTCCCACTAAACCATGTCACCCAAGGCTCTGTCTAACCTGGCCTTGAACACCGCCAGCGATGGAGCATTCACAACTTCCTTGGGTAACCCATTCCAGTGCCTCACCACCCTAACCGTAAAGAACTTCTTAGAATCATAGAATCATGGAATAGTTAGGGTTGGAAAGGACCTTAAGATCATCTATTTTCAACCCCCCTGCCATGAGCAGGGACACCTCACACTAAACCATGTCACCCAAGGCTTTGTCCAACCCGGCCTTGAACACCGCCAGCAATGGAGCATTCACAACTTCCCTGGGCAACCCATTCCAGTGCCTCACCACCCTCACAGTAAAGAATTTCTTCCTCATATCCAATCTAAACTTCCCCTGTTTAAGTTTGAACCCATTACCCCTTGTCCTCTCACTACAGACCCTCATAAAGAGTCCCTCCCCAGCATCCCTGCAGGTCCCCTTCAGACATCGGAAGGCTGCTATGAGGTCTCCACGCAGCCTTCTCTTCTCCAGCCTGAACAGCCCCAACTTTCTCAGCCTATCTTCATACGGGAGGTGCTCCAGTCCCCTCATCATCCTCTTACCTTGCCTTATATCTTTTTGTCACCAACTACTGTACCCTCCAGGACTGTTGTTTTTTCCTAGTGTTTAAGTGACTATCTCTGCTTCTACTATCCTTTTTGTGCAGAATGCTGGCTTTGGGTTAGCTTGCTTGGCAACTTCACTGCCTTTGCCCATTTTTATTTTAAAGAACTGCTTCTTCCATTTTATTTACATAAAGTAGATGGATATAATAGCTCAGTAGGAAGGCATATGGATGGACCAAACAGTGATCAGACACCATAAAAAGCCCTGAGTATTACATTCAGAAGCACTTACACCAGTTTGCTTAAGTGGTAAAAACATGTGCAAAAACTAATACTTCAATGTGTACTGGCTCATACAAATTCAGTTTTGGGTTTTATTTCTTTATTAATTAAAGGAAACAAAAACATACATAAAGCAAAATGTAGCCTTGCAAGCTTGTATAACAATTAAGTTTAAAATACAACTCACAGTTGCATCTACATTACAGCAAGTTGCTGACAAAGCAATGTGAGGATAAGCATGAAAAAGCACACTCCCTAGCTTGCACAACTTTATCAGCAAATCCTCCTGGTGTGAGTGTAGCTAAGTTAGCCAGGGAGTGCTGTTGTCGGCTAAGTTAATTATGTTTATCATCAATCTATACTTTCCCGTCATCAGAAAAGCTTCTTTTCCCAAGATACACTGCTCCTCCACAGAAAAGTCTACCTGTGTAACCATACCAGCACAGCTGTATTAGCACAATAACAGATTAGCTGAAAAACAAAACAATAAAACGGAATGTCTGCTGAAACACCTGCATATATAGCTCACCAGCTCTTACACTAATAAACATCTCAGCAGCTGCTTTGTTCAAAACATTGCTAGTGCAAGAATATTAATCAGCCAAGAACATGGCTTGTTTGGATGCTTGAAGCAGTGCAACTGCAGCTAAGTACAACTCAAATGTTAATCAATTTCCGAAGTGCTTGTCTAGATTCTTGAGAGTGTTTGAAAACTACACTGATAGCAGCAGTGGGTGAGTCCCAGCAGTGACTGTAGTGTCGTTATACTGCTTGAATGACAGTACCTGACCCCCAGCAGATCTCCTCAAACGAGTACAGATTGTTATTGAAGTCTCTGTACACCCTCAGCTGCCCATGTTACCATGTCTGTAACCACAAATGTTAAGCATGAACAGTGCTAAAATACATGCTTAGATCACCATCTCCTTCCAAGTACTGTATAGCTATGAACTTATCTCCTTATGATACTCCATTAATACTCTTTTGTAAAGTCCTTTTCAAGGACATACACTTTGTGGTTGTATCACCTTAAGTGATGGGCATAAGGAATTGCACCTAAATTACCTGATGGGGCCTTGAAAGGTTCCTCCTTCCAAATCCCTTGCATCTCCAGGACCTCGGCAACACAGGTTTGTGTGAGGGGTAAAACACAGAACAAGGAAAAAATGTAACAGTGAATGGAAAGAATTAAAATAGTGTCCTTGCCTTCTTGAAAGTCAATAACAGAGAGGGTCTGCCCAGCTCTGTATGACTTCAGTCTAAGGGTCTAAACTGGCAGCAGCTGCACGCAAGTTTCAGACAGAGATTTTGTGACTGTGCATGATACAGATGTAGCCCCATTTGCAGGTCAGACCTATTCACATGAATAAATCAATGCAGCTGTTATTTGTTTCCAGTATCAAATTCTGCACCACACAAAAACTTTAAGTACCACACAACATATACTGAATACAATGAAAACTAAATAATGCAGTTAACTTTGTACTGACTTTATTATGTAATGCAATAAAACTTCCACTTCTAAAACTAACCAGTTCCACATGGCTGCACCAGACTGACAAAAAAGTTAAACGGTGTTTCGTCAGCATTCATGTCAACCGTTACAAGGATGACAGACAATTTATGCTATCTAGGCTGAATCTAATTAAGTTTCCTTTTCACAAATATCAACAATAAAGAAATAAAAAGAACACAAATAGAGTTTTAACATCCATACTAATGCTAATGATAGAACGTATCTTTTATGGATTTATCAGTTTTTTGACTGTCAAAACCAAAAGTACCTCATTTTTGTATTCTAACAGCAACAGGTCTGATTTAAATTTATCTAGCTAAGACCATGTGAAGTTTCACTCATGACCTTTCAGGTTTTATTTTCACTTTAGTTAACAGATGTAGTTCATGTTACATTATGCTACTTGTATATACTATTAAAGTTGCTGATAGTCAAGGTCATAATGCATTACAAAAAGCTTACAGGTCCAGAATCTGTAAGAGGGATCCTATTTAAAGGACACAAGTAGGGAAGATGATACTATCCTTAGCATATTTATCTCTACGTAGCTTTGAAATTACTGGGACATGCAGCTTTCACTCATGGATAGTGATCTAGCAAGATCTGCTAAAGCAAATCACAAAGCAGGAAGAAAAACTCATTATTTTTTATTCTTAATAATAACCTACATGTGAAACACATACTAAAGAATAAATGACATGCTGCAGGTCAGGTCTTATACTACATGGTGGCTTTTAAGTTAATTATGGTGGAATGTTCCCTGAACAATCTTTGATATATTAAATTAGCCTTGCATTAGGATGCAGCATAAAACCACTGTAAGTCAGCATTATTTTCTCAGGAGCCATACTCCAAAGAATAATGTAAAATCATACTTATTTAGTTTGCAGAAGTGATGTATCTTTGGATCAGAGCGCTGAGAACTCTATAGATACATATAAAGACCATCAATCTTGTATCATTTCAAAGCAAATAAGCAAAGTGGACACAATGATCAGGTGAGCCCAATCTTCAGGAAAACTTTAAAGTATAGAAGGATGGAGCTGTTGGAACAAGTCCAGAGGAGGGCCACGAGGATGATCAGGGGACTGGAGCACCAACCATATGTAGACAGGCTGAGAAAATCAGGGCTGCTCAGCCTGGAGAAGAGAAGGCTGTGTGGTGACATAATAGCAGCTTTCCAGTATCTGCTGGGGACCTACAAGGATGCCGGAGAGGGACTCTTCATTAGGGACTGTAGCAACAGAACAAAGGGAAATAGGTTTAAACTTAAACAGGGGAAGTTCAGATTAGATAGAAGGAAGTTCTTTTCTGGGTGGATGGTAAGACACTGGAACAGGTTACCCAAGGAAGTGGTAAATGCTCCATCTCTAGCAGTGTTCAAGGCCAGACTGGAGAGAGCCTTGGGCAACATGGTCTAGAGTGGGGTGCCCCTGCTCATAGTGAGGCGGCTAGAACGAGATGATCTTAAGGTCCTTTCCAAACGAAACCATTCTGTGATTGCTTGTGAGGTGGGCTGATGCCAACCTGATGAAGTTTAATCACTAAAAGTGCAAGGTCCTACAGCTGGGTCAGAGCAATCCCAGGCACAGCTCCAGGTTGAGCAGAGAAGAGATTCAGAGCAGCCCTGAGGAGAAGGACTTGCGGGTGTTTGCTTGATGAAAAAAATGAACATGAGCCGGCAGTGTGCACTCGCAGCCCAGAGAGCCAACCATATCCTGGGCTGCATCAAAAGGAGCATGACCAGCAGGTGGAGGGAGGTGATCCTGCCCCTCTCCTCTGCTCTCCTGAGACCTCACTTGGAGTATTGTGTGCAGTTCTGGTGTCCTCAACATAAAAAGGACATGGAACTGTTGGAACAAGTCCAGAGGAGGGCCATGAGGATGATCAGAGGACTGGAGCACCTCCCGTATGAAGACAGGCTGAGAAAGTTGGGGCTGTTCAGCCTGGGGAAGAGAAGGCTGCGTGGAGACCTCATAGCAGCCTTCCAGTATCTGAAGGGGGCCTATAGGGATGTTGGGGAGGGACTCTTCATGAGGGACTGTAGTGAGAGGACAAGGGGTAACGGGTTCAAACTTAAACAGGGGAAGTTTAGATTGGATAGAAGGAGAATGTTCTTTACTGTAAGGGTGGTGAGGCACTGGAATGGGTTACCCAGGGAAGTTGTGAATGCTCCATTGCTGGCAGTGTTCAAGGCCGGGTTGGACAAAGCCTTGGGTGACATGGTTTAGTGTGAGGTGTCTGTGCCCATGGCAGGGGGTTTGGAACTAGATGATCTTAAGGTCCTTTCCAACCTTAACTATTCTATGATTCTATGATTAAAGCCATTCTTCCCCCCACCATAAAAGTGGGTAAAGAACTGCAAACAACTGGCACAAAGTAGCAAAAATCTGATGCGTTTTGTTATAAAATGGTGCTAGATCTAACCCGATTAAAATCTGTCCTCTCATCTTCAACTGCTGTCTCCTTCCATTATAGCAAGGTTTGCATTTCTTCCTAAAGAGTACTCTGAATTCTCTTTGTGGTTACATGAAAAAGGATTAAAGCCTGAGAACATCATACTCGGAGCACCATGAAGTACAAACTGAATTTAAAGGAGCCCTTTTGTTAATCACAGACAGGAACCAAGTCTGAGTCTCTGTACCATTTCACGCTGGAACCTCCCACACCACCACAAGACCAAGGAAGCGCCTTCCCAGCGCCGGCGGCCTTCGCCCGGGTTCATACAGCAGTGACCGGGCTCGGACGAGGCTCCCGGCTCCAGCCCACCGGGCCCCGCGGCAGCCCCGGCGCCGTTCTGCCGCCCCGCACCAACCTCCCGGAGCCGGCGGGGACGGCCACGCCGCTGCTGCACCACCTCCGCCACGGGAAGGGGGAAGGTCCCGAACCGACCGAGCCTCCGCCACCACAGCGAGCCCGCTCCCCGCTGCTGCCCCGCCCACCGCGCTGCCCCGCTGCGATTGGCTCAAACTGATCCACCCGGCCGCACTCTCACTTTTGGTTGGCTAAAGCCTCCAGGACGCCTCGTGGGGCGAATGAGAAGCGGGGTTGTTTCGCGGTTCCAAAATGGTGGCGTTCTGTCCCGTTTGTGCAGAGAGGGATGGGAGGGAGTGAAGCCTGAGGGAGCCGCGAGGGAGCGGGTCGGGACCGCGAGGGAGCGGGTCGGGACCGTGAGCCGCGCCGCGGGGAGGGGGATGAGGTGACGGCTGCCATGGCGAGTGACGGCGGCAGGAAGCAGTTCTGGAAGCGGAGCGGCGCGAAGGTGCCGGGCAGGTGAGGGGGCGGCGGGAAGGTCGGGAGCGGCCGGCGGGCGGAGGTTTGTCGCGGCTCGTCCCGCCGCCAGCTGGAGTACAGTGTGGCGGGGCGAGCCGTGCCGCGGGTCTGCCCAGCCCCACTTCGTGGTGTCTCCAACACCGGGCACCTGCGAGCCGCCTCGGCCGCTGAGTTCACCGGATGCTCGTAGATCTGTGCTCTCTATGGCCGGCCGGTCGCTGTTTGTGGCTGGAGGGGGTGTGCGTGTGTGTGGTGTGGTGTGGTGTGGTGGTGCCTTGGTTCTCGTCTGTTATCTTAGTGCCCGAAGCGTTGCAGTTACCTGATCGAGGACCACTGGTGGTCTCAGTAATGATACATGTTATGATGTTTGTGACTTGATGCAAGCTATGGTATTTTGAAATTGTGTGCAGGAAACTGCGCTTTAGAGGCATAGAGCTGTATTTTAGTTCCTGCTTGATATTTCAAAATAGCATTGATTTCACAATTCTCTTCCTGAAGTATAGACAGCAGACCCAGTCGTGCTATCATTACATTAATTGTTATTAAAATTTTTCTGTGAAATACATCCCCAAAGTCACATTGGCTCTTTTGACCATCATGTCAGGCTGGGACCGGATGTTCAGGTGATTATTTAACAGTAACATTCTCTGTTCTCATCCTTGAGCTACTCTCATAAGTAGAGTAATTCCATTTCCTATACTCTTTTTATAAGAGCAATGCGTGCTCTTGGTTCTTGGAGAACAGTAACTATACTTTATACCATTTGCTGAATAAAAAAAACCAATCCTGCTCATCCTTTTAGCTCCTTCAGTTCTTAGTTACCCGTAAGCAATAACTTGTAGCGGTTTTGTTTTTCTAGTTACAAACTAACTCTTTCAGTCTGACTGTTCTTGTGCTGAACTTGTTATTTTGTAACTTTGCTGACTCCTTTTGGAGTAAAATACACTTGACCCTCCCCAATTGCGTGGGGTCTATGAATAGTTGCATTTAATTAACCCGAAGGCAACTGCAGGCATGTGGAAAAACAAGGGTTCTGCTTTTGATTTTTTTTTTTTTTTAATGGTGCGGAGAAGATTGATGTTACTTTATATTTGGGTGGATTCATATCATGGTCATTCATAGAGTGAAGGAAAAGGAAGATTTTGTGTGCATGCCAAAATGGAAGGGGACCCCTGACTCATGAGAGCTAAGAGGAGGAGAGTGCAGAGACTTGATGTGCGGGGTATGTGTACAGTCGTGTAGGTAGGCTGGTGGTGGACTGACTGTTTCATTTGCATGGAATCACATGAAAATTGATAGCCTTTATAAACCACCACTCAGTTATCTCTAGGGCTAATTTCACTACTATTAATACTGCTCATGTAGTATAAATTTAAGTCTATCAAAATTCGTGACTGCCATCTTCCTGGCTTGGTTCTATCTCAGGTTTACTAGGGTCAGACTTATTTATATTTATGGTCTGGAGATTGGTTTTGATTTGTCAGGAGGGCATGTTTGTTTCCTTTTATATGGCTTTTAGTGCAGGTTTAGGTAGATGTTAATGTTGTATATGATTTGCTTCTCTGACATTCAGAGAGTTTTGTAGTAGTAATTTCTGTTATGAAGCCAGATGTAAATCTTGATGTGTCTTCTGTGGAGTTTTTGTATGTATAAAATAATTTGATAGCTGCAAACTGGGCAAATGAGCTTTTAGTTTATAGAGAGTTTTATTGTTCATGAAGTAACATGCTGATTTGTAATGTTAAAGATAATTGTAAATAAATCTGTCTTAGGCAGCTACTTATTTCAAAACATTTGTTTTAATACTCATGGCTTTTAGTCTCTAAATGACATCTTTTACATTTTTATTTAAATACATCAGTCTTGTACTTTAGTACCAGTTAAGTCCTCCTGTTAGGCAAATCTGTGATTTTTTTGTAAGGTACTTTTTAGTATACGCTTCAATTTCAGCTTCGTTATTTTTAATGTCATGAGGGATTGTTTGAAACAGAAAACTTGGAACATTTCAATTCTGCTTGTTATAGGCTGCTTATTTGATACACAGAAAAACCCAAATGTTTTACTATTTTTCCTTTAGCATTCAACATGTGTATGGAGCTCAGCATCCGCCTTTTGATCCATTGTTGCATGGAACGTAAGTTAACCTAATATTTAAATATTCCAGGTAGCTTATATCTCCTCTGCCTTCTCTCCTCTTTTTCTTCCCTGCTGGCTATAAAGTTTTTTGTTAGTCTTCCTTTTTCAATTTTTGTCATCATATTGACTTCTCTGTTCTGTCTTGTCTTGTGACTTCCTGATGCTTACCGTATTGGGAACAACAAACAGCTGTTCAGTTCTTAACTAGCCTAGATTGCCAACATTTATTATCTATTTGCAGTGTCTTACACACTGGAAATGGTAGGGTAAATACTTACGTGTAAGTAGCTTTCCTGCATGCATCTTTATGTGGATGGATTGGCTTTCTTTGTCTGCCTATAAGCAAAAAGAGTCAGGTTGTGGTGTAGATCATTTTGAGGCAAAGGTGGGCATTATGCTTGTGAAGGAGTCAGCAGGTAGAATAGATTTTAGTGTTTTAAAAGTTGATTGCCATAGATCATGATTATTTGATATCAGAATACAATGTACATGAAAATGGTAACATTATGTTAAACATCATTAGTAACCAAATAAATTTCATACCGATAACCCAAAATGATTTTCATCTCTTTTTGGCTGAGGGCTACGGAAAAATGCTGCTTTCTGACAGCTCCTACTTCTCTGTGTCTTATGTTTTGCTTTATTGTATTTTGTTTGTTTGTCTTTTGAAAGACAGTTCATTTTAAGTTTTGTCAAGGACAAAATTGCTTCTGGTTTGTTGGTAGAGTCCTCAGCTCCTTGGAAACCAGCATTGCTGTTGAAATGTTGGTATATGTGAGAATTTTGGGAAAAGTGTATGACCAATGAAATGAACTAACCAAAGTGGCAAGGACAAAACATAATGGAAGGAGGTTGTAATTCTAGTGATTTTTCTTGTTTTTTCTTTTTTCAAGGGCTGGTTTGAAATGGCACAAGAGATAAACACATGCTAGTTAATTTTCAGATGATACAGAATTGAAGGCAGTTGAAATGTGTGACCTTGAGGACTGAAGAAAAAGGAAAGGGATGAATTGGTTTAAAATGTGGAGTTAGAAAGTGTGTTAAAAAAGTTTAACACACTTCCACTTAATGGCAGTTAAATGTGGAGAGACCCAGTAACAAAAACTAGAAGCTTACTGCTTGAAATGGTGACAGGAGAAAAACCTTGCTATTTTAGATGATGATAAGCTGGATGAAAGTGTTAATTTTGTAACACCTGTTAGGAAAGATATTCCTTGTAATACATAACAGAAACGTTACTGACATTGCATGAGGACTGTGTGAGAAGTGTTTCTGATTTCCAATTCTGTCTGCTTTATCTTTAGAGGAAAAAAAAAATAAAAAAAGGTAAATGAACACAGGTGGAAAGACAGGAATGGGCAGAAAGAGCAATGAAGTTAACGGCATTAACTTTTTCTTGAGAGCAGACTGGGATGCTCTCTCAACTTTATGCCTTGTTTAGCTGAAATCTGAAGAGGTATGTATGTGATTGCTCGGTATTGTAAGTGAGAGCAAGTGCCAAGCTAGGGAGGAATGCTTGATTATTCTCTGTTATACTGTGTGTTGACAGAGGGGTGCAAGGTTAGGAGCTAATCAGGGTACACTTAGACTAGCAACTAGAGGAAATATCCTGCCTATAAGAAGAGCAAAGTTCCGAGGCAAAGTGAGCTGGAGCACCTGTATAGGAAGGAATGGTAGATGTAATGAGTTTTAAGGTGAGACTTGATTTGTTTATGGCATGATTACATGATTGGTTATGATGACATGAGTAGACCCGATGACTTGATTACTGCTGCTGTGTTGTTATGCAGCAATTGCAGTCTACAGAAGGTCATGAAGCAAGAGAAGTGCAACATGTCCTGTCTATCTTTTAAACTATTGCAGTAGTATTCTGTTTATTTGTCTTTTGGGTTGGTCTGGGTTTTTTTTTGTTGTTTGGTGTGGTTTTTGGTGGTTTTTTTAACAGTAACATGGCTGGAGGAAGATTAAATTTTGCTACCTATATGTCAGACATAAGCTTTGTTTCTTTTGGCCTGATCCGTTGTGTTTACTAACTGTTATTAGTTCTTTAAATATTGTTTACTTGTTTTTGAACAGCTTGGTAAAACCAGGTTCAAAGCCACCTACAACTCCAGTGAAACTAAAGAAAGTCAGCACCTTCCAAGAATTTGAAAGTAACACAAGTGATGCTTGGGATCTTGGGGATGATGATGATGAACTCTTAGCAATAGCTGCTGAAAACTTAAATACAGAAGTGGTTATGGAAACGGCTCACAGAGTAATTGAGAATCATAGCAAGCTACAAGAACAGCATAAATTTCAGGAAGAGCATCTACAAGAAGAAAAACAAGTAGAATCTGTAGAACTGACTTCCATTGCGTGTGGTGATAATAGGCTTGTTAAATCAATCAGTGAAGGTCATACATCAAGCTCATCGGGTATGTTTAAAAAATGAAAAAGATGTTGAAAATCAAATGAGGGGACTAATATTTGCCCTTTAAGACATTAACCCCTTCCCAAGCCTTTCATAATACCACAGGAAAATAATAGTAAGCAATATTGATTTGAGGGAGGCACTGTGTGCCTTACTAAACTTTAAAGTATGTGTGTGAGAAAGATATGGGTGAGGGAAGAATAATAAACTTTTGTATTTTCAGCATTATTACATTCTCAGTTTTGGAAGGAAGCTGCACTGCTGAATGCATTTTAATGGTTAACTGCACCAAGTTGTGTGCAGTTAATAGTATTCCTACTACTGAAAAATTCTGATTAAAATACTACTGTATAAAGTATATTCAAAAATTGGAGAAAACAATGCATATGGATTGGGAAGTTCATCCTTATGTGATCTGTTCTGTGGTTTATGTATATACTTTGAAGTAAGATTTTAGAAATCAATTAGCCCTGTTGTTAGTCTGCTCTCTAATTGGTGTGGTTTCATTGTGGAATACTGCTTGGAAGAGAAATGCTCCTTCTGCTAAATCCAAATAATTTGAAGTCCAAACTTGTGCGATACTTGAGTTTACATTTCTCTAAAACCTAATTATATTTTAAATTTTCAAATTAAATTCAACTTATTAGTAGCCTTCTCAGTAGCTGAGGCTAACTGTTACGGTTCTTGCTCCCTTCAGATAACGCTAGTGAAAATACTTCCATGCAGAGATCACAGTCCCTTCCACAAACTTCCGCCCCTCCCTTGGTAAGTGGAATGGCAGACTGTAATACCTCAGTTACTCCTGCATTAACTGAAAGAGAAGCATCCCGATTAGACAAATTTAAGCTGCTACTTGCTGGCCCCAATACAGATCTTGGTGAGTATTTCTCATAGGAGCTCTGAATTACATGTAAATTATTATTTAACTGTATTTTTTTCTGTTTGATGTACTGTTCTGCCTGATGGTTTGTTGAGTATCGAATCCTTTCAACATTTACAATTGATCTTGCAAAAGGCAGAATAAGATTGAATTCTTGTTGTATTCAGGCTTGTAATACTCAATTTGTATACATGCTACTAATATGTAAGGTGTTAGTTGCCTTTTTGTTCTTTTCTTTCTCACATTTTTTTTTCCCTACTGGGCTAACCTCTGGAGGAAAACCGAACCATAATTAGCTGTATTTAGTGTTGCCTGTTAATGGGACAGCATATAGTACAGGAATGATTCTCACACTTAGAGATATGGATGTGAAAATGATGAGGCTTGGAAGTATTACTGCTTGTCTACTCAGCATTCTTCATGTTCACAGATTGGTACAGCAGTAGTTCTGTGTCTCATCTGTGAATGCTGGCAACATGTTAATGTGAAAACAGATGTATTGTCAGGTAACTTGACTGTTCCCTTTGTGCACTGGATTTTGACTGCTGAATAGTAAATACAAGTGCTGAGAACTTATCACAGAATCACATGGCTTTGTCTCCCACACTCTTGAGGAAGGAAGTAGAAACTGCATGTTTGCTGTTCTTGAATTAAAGGTTTCCTGCCCAGTAGTGGTCATGGGACAATCAATCTGAGACTTCAGTATAATATAGTCCAAGTTGTGGCTTCCTTTCTGTGCCCCCACCGTGTGCTGTGTCTTACTGTGAGATTGATTCTAGCAAAGTAGAACTATGGAAACCAAACTAACTAGATGAGCCATATCACTGTAGTGAGTTGGACATTCTTATAAATTGCAGCTGTGAACAAACTCTGAGTTTTTAGAATAAATTACTTGTGTAATTTGTTTTGTAGAAAAACATTTTATATAAGCTTCGAAATGGTACTCAAGTATTGCTTTTTCGCCTTTGATCTAACAGATGTTATGAGCTATATGATTGTGACTGACATAAAATCATAGAATAGTTAGGGTTGGAAAGGACCTTAAGATCATCTAGTTCCAAACCCCCCTGCCATGGGCAGGGACACCTCACACTAAACCATACCACCCAAGGCTCTGCCCAGCCTGGCCTTGAACACCACCAGTGATGGAGCATTCACAAGTTCCCTGGGCAACCCATTCCAGTGCCTCACCACCCTTACAGTAAAGAATTTCTTCCTCATATCCAGTCTAAACTTCCCCTGTTTAAATTTGAACCCATTACCCCTTGTCCTATCCCTACAGTCCCTCATGAAGAGTCCCTCCCCAGCATCCCTATAGGCCCCCTTCAGATACTGGAAGGCTGCTATGAGGTCTCCATGCCGCCTTCTCTTCTCCAGACTGAACAGCCCCAACTTTCTCATCCTATCTTCATACGTGAGGTGCTCCAGTCCTCTGATCACCCTTGTGGCCCTCCTCTGGACTTGTCCCAACACTTCCATGTCCTTTTTATGTTGAGGACACCAAGTGAGGTCTCACAAGAGCAGAGGAGAGGGGCAGGATCACCTCCCTTGACCTGCTGGTCATACTGCTTTTGATGCAGCCCAGGATACGGTTGACTTTCTTGGCTGCAAACGCACACTGCTGGCTCATGTTTGTTTTTTCATCAACCAACACCCCCAAGTCCTTCTCTGCAGGGCTGCTCTGAATCTCTTCCCTGCCCAACCTGTAGCTGTGCTTGGGATTGCTCTGACCCAGGTGTAGGACCTTGCACTTGTCATGGTTAAACTTCATCAGGTTGGCATCAGCCCACCTCGCAAGTGTGTCAAGGTCCCTCTGGATGGCATTCTTTCCCTCCAATGTATCAACTAAACCACACAGCTTGGTATCATTGGCAAACTTGCTGAGGGCGCACTCAATCCCACTGTCCATGTCACCAACAAAGATGTTGAACAAGACTGGTCCCAACACCCATCCCTGAGGGACACCACTCATTAGTGATCTCCAGCTGGACATTGAGCCATTGAGTACTACTCTTTGCATGCAGCCATCCAGCCAGTTCTTTATCCACCGAGTGGTCCACCTATCAAATTGATGTCTCTCTAACTTAGAGATAAGGATGTCATGTGGGGCAGTGTCAAACGCTTTGCACAAGTCCAGGTACATGTCATCAAGTGCTCTACCCCTGTCCATCAGTTCCATAGCCCCATCGTAGAAGACCACCAGATTGGTCAGGCAGGATTTCCCCTTAGTGAAGCCCAGTGTGCCTTAGCATGCCTTCCAGGAGATAAAAACTCATATAACTTTTCAGAATATTGTAATAGCAGAAATCTTTCTTACATAAGGTTAGAAAGTCAAAAGGAAGACAAAGTTTGACTTTTTTAAACCTATCAATTTTCTTTTGCTGTCCTATTCAATGTGAATACTTTTTCAGTAAATCAAATCTAGCGATTAAAGGAAAACATTTTGAATGGAATGCAAGAAAATTTCCATTTAATTAGGAGTGCAGTCATCTTGACTGTGGTGAGAGTTTAGGCAATATTATTTAAACAAACCGTGTTTGTTTTTTTTTTTTTGTATTGAACTTTGTAAATCTCAAAGGGAAATGTGCATAGGAATACGAAATTTGAGGATGTTGCTCATAAGCTTTCAATATTCTTTCCCATAGTTATTACTAAATAATACCTTTTCCATCTTAGTTTACAGGAAGCTTGTTTTTTTCTGTCTTGCTGTACAATCTGTAATGAGTACAGAATTTGAAGCTGTGTAAGTAAGAATTTTAAGCCCAGCTTTTATTTTTTGGTGTAAGTATCTTGACTTTTGTATCTGGGATATATCCAGTAGCATTCCCTAATGTAACTATAAATAATACAGGACCTCTCTTAGTGGAAGAGATGAACTCTTTATTGGTGACAAGCAAACTCTTGATGATCATGAAGTTAGTAATAGTAGGTCATATGTGGTGGTAGTTCTTGGACTACATTAGATGGACCTATTACGGAAAGTGTGTTTATGCATATATATATATGTGCAAACATGTATATGTGTGTGACCATATGTACGGTTCATCAGAATCTGTGTGTGTGCATGTGTGTATGCATTTTCGGGAGATGTTTGGTTTAGTTCTCTATGTTACAATCAAGACTGTTTAGAAAGGATTCTTCATGTACAATGACAGTACTAGCATGAGAAACTGTCGTGTGCTGTGTGGTGGTTTGTTTTAGTTTGGTTTATTTTTTTTTTCTTCCTTTGTGGGTTGGTTTGTTTTTGGTTTGTTTTCTTTTTTTGTCGCTTTGTAGTAATACTGAAGATAGACTAAAGGTAAAACTAGATAACAGGCTCAAAGCTGAGTCTTGTGGCTAATAATGAAGGGTCAGGCAGCTGTTCTGCTGCAGCTTTGCAGTTGGCTCATTCTGTGTGTGTGTGTGTGTGATGTGGTATGTGTGAGTCTTTGTTTTGTGCTAGATCCACAGATAGTTGGGTTTTGTTTGTCATGATGAATTGAGTTAGTGAGTAGTCATCTTGGAGACATTTTAGCAAGTATTTCTGTTCATTTCTGCATGTAGTAGCATTGGTTTTGCTTGGAAGCAGTAGAAGCAGAAGTAAAGTATTTCTGTTGACGTTGTTTTCTTGACATAATTTTGTGTGTTATTGAAAGAGATTATGCAACTAGTCCTTTCAAAGCGATATGAAAATAAATTAATCTGTGGAACTGAAACAATGTCATGCACATTTTCACCTGGGTTTTTCTCTTATCATAACATGAGAAATCAACATGGACTAAGAACAAAGTAATACAAATGACCTTGAAATCCTTTCAGTTACGCTTGAATAATCATTATCCTATGAAGACAGTGTAAAATGCATTGTTAGTCATCTGTGTCAACAAACGGTTGTGAAAGAATGTGTTCTTTTACAAGAAAAATCTTAAAAAGATGGATTAGGCATATAAATTCGGAAGTGAAGATTATTTTAGCCATTGAAGTCCACTAACAGATTTTGGAGTTGGGTTTGCTCTGTGGGTTGGATCTTACGAAGTTGTGGAAATAGGTAGATTCCATCAACCCCGTCAAATTATACATTGAGCAAAAGAATATACCAGGTATAGACTGCAATAGGGATATGAATCCACTGGTAAATATTACATAAATATGTAATGATAGAAGCATTCTTAAAGTTTCTCTGCACAGTTTTATTTAGCGGATGCTTACATATATTTACATGAGCTTTATCCAACAGATGCTTAAGTATGCTTGATTTGATAGGTGTTAAATAAAGGGACAGTCTGAGAACATGAATTAGGAAAGAAAGGAGAAACCCCCACCCCAGAACTCTAAGAATATGAAAGAACTAATTCTTTTAGGTTTATTAACACTTCTTTATGAATAAATAAATAAATAAACTGTAAATAAAAGCCTCTTTCCATGTCTGAAAAGTGCCCTTAACTAATTTCTAATATTTTTATAGAGCTGAACTAATAAACTTACTCTTGTAGTGTATAATTACCGTTGTAGTTGTTCCGAGTCTTCCCTTAAGCCCTCCTAAAACACCTTGCTTCTCTGTCCTGTAGGCATTTCTGTTGTTTGCATGATAAATAGATGGAAATAATATGCCTTATTTCCACTTGGCACTTTTTATTTGACTATTGCTATGTTGGTATTACCTCTAATATAAATAGGGAAAGTATAATATGAATTGAATGTCAAGAGTAGGTAGCTATATGAACTCCCCTCGTAGTTCTTATAGAAATGTTACTTCTAGGTATATGATTTGTGCTGCAGGAGAGAGATATTCAAAAGCGCTGGTGATATACTCTCAAGTAGTAATATAATGCAAAGAATGGGGAGAATAATGTCAAAATTAAAATTACGGAATGAAAGCTGCTAAACAGGCTGAACTGTATTATAGCAAGAAATGTGGGCTGGTAAAAGGAGCCCATTGTAAGAAGCAGTTTGGACTTTAGGACTGACCCCTGTAGTGAGATCATATTGAGGCATACTGGGTGTACATTCAGGAGGCAGGATAGGACTAGAGATAGCAGCAGTACAGCTGTGTTTAGTAGACAACTGCAAAGTAGACTGTAAGGGCCTATGTGTCTGTGTAGCTTCCTACTCCTGGTACTGTATGCTAAGTTATTCAGAGGAAACAATTTACGCTAGCTGTTTTGTGCAATCAACCTGTGCTTATGCTTGCCTCGCAGTCAATTTGGTGTACATTTACTTCATTTCAGGCCTTGTCTTTCCTTGTAATAAATCTTGCTTTACTGAGTGAGATGGGCTATGTGCTTGCAGAATCTTCTGTAACTAGCTGGTCGCTTTAAGAGGAGCGGAGGGGACTGTATGGGGCTTTAACAAAGTTTAATGAGATGGTCTCTGTGAAGAAATTTCTTTCCTTCAGCAGACTATGGTGTACATATTTAAGAAGGACACTACTGCTACAGGTAAAACACTGTACAAGATACTTTAATTGTATTAAATATGTTAGACTTGTGTTTTTAGGAAGCTGTTTGCTGTGCAAAGGCAATGTAAGCAAACTGTTGATAAAATTGTGGTGACTTATAAAAACAAAGTTACCTTGTAACCTCGTGTCATGGGTTCAGCAGCAGCAGTCATTTTTCTCCTTCTTGGTAGCTGGTGTAGCACTGTGGTTTTGATTTTGGGCCTGGGAACAGCGCTGATAACACCAGTGTTTCGGTTACTGCTTAGTGATGTTTTGGTCTGGCCAAGGACTTTCTGAGTTTCATGCTCTGCCAGGGAGGAGGGTAGCCGGGAGGAAGCAGAGACAGGACACCTGACCCAAACTGACCAAAGAGGTTATTCCATACCACAGCACGTCATGCCCAGGATGGAAGCAGAGAGCAGAGACCCGGAAGGGTGGGGATGCACTGCGTGGTCGGGCTTGGTATTAGGTGGTGAGAATTGTATTCTTTCCTTGTATTTCTCTTGTCATTATTATTACTGGTGGTAGCAGTCGTGATTTGTGTTATACCTTAGTTACTAAACTGTTCTTATCTCAACCTGTGGGAGTCGCATTCTTTTCGATTCTCCTTCCCATCCCTCCAGGAGTGGGGGGCAAGAAAGAGGGGGGAGTGAGTGAGAGAGAGTCTGTGTGAGTTAGGCTTAAACCACGACAGTTCTTTTTGGCGCCCAATGTGGGGCTCGAAGGGTTGAGATAACGACAGGATTAATAGCCACTTGTCACAATGCTGATTTATTGGCTCTCAAAGTTGTTGCTTTTGGTTCTCTTGCGTTCATGGTTTCAGCCTGTTGTACCTTACTTACAGCCAGTATTTGTTATCTTAGCATGTTTCAGATATGGGTTTTGGTTTAAGGTTCTTGTTTCATTGTACTTTATTGGAATGGCTTGTAATACGGGCGGGCTCCAGAAGCAGTGGGGGGCGGATGTGTACCTGGCAGTTCGGCTGCTCTTCACCGTCCTGGTGAGGCTGTGGAGAGCCGAGGGGGGGCTGCCTCGGGAGCCGCCGGCTGCTGAAACGGCCCGGGGAAGCGGACCCGGGGAGCAGGAGCCGAGCCCCCCCACCGAGCCCAGCCCGACGGCTGCCGAGCAGAGGAAGGAGGTAGCAGAAGGGGTGAGCCCCCCCGCTGAGCCCAGCCCGGCAGCTGCCGAGCAGCGGGAGGAGACGATGGTGGAGGAGCCGAGCCCCGTAGCTGAGCCCAGCCCCGCGGTGCCCGAGAGCATTCCCCAGCAGCTGCCCGCAGACCCCCGCGAGCCCGAGCCGCAAGAGAATGCAGGAGACCCCGCAGCACTTCCCAGCAAGGCAGAGGAGGAAGACGTGGACTCAGACAAAGAGCAGCTGGTGGTGAGAGAGCCGGCAAGCACAGCAGCTACACCAGCCCCAGTGACAAGTACAGCAGCCTCGTTTGAGAGTTCTGAAGGGTTTGAATGGCCTTTGGGTACCCTTGAGACCTGCCTGCTGATTGTGATGGGGATCAGCATGGTGGCATGCATACACAGTGTGTTTTACCCACAACCATTTTGTCTGGTCCTGAGAGTTAAGCAGAGTGGGGTGTGGGCCTTGTCTGGGGTTAGTCTGCAATCTATGATGACTAAGAGATTTTCCCTGCAGCTGGACAGTCATGAGTGGCAGAGTATGTGGGACAGTATGGGCGAGTATCTAGTCCACTGGGCCCCTCCAGTGCTTTGGAAGCATCGGAGATGGAAGGCAGCTGTATGGAGTCCCCACCAACAAGCTGCAGAAACTGCTGGAGGGGTGGATGAATTACTTTGAGCCTGATGGGCCCATGACACCTCAGGCCATCAGGGCAGAGATGCAGCACACAGATGGACTCATGATCAAGGGGTGGACTTAGCAATGGACACTGTTGCCCAGGTTATTGACGAGTGTGAACTCTGTACACAGCCTCTCCTGCTCTGAGAGGCTGTTACAAGAGATGGAGCTTGGCATCATGGACTGGATGGACTCAGCAGCTTTGTAGGGATTGGTCTATGCACTGGGGGATAATCTCTCTCCCTCTGTGTGTGTGTGGATGTATATATATACATGTGATGGTATATTGAAAATGTGGGATCTGAGTGTGACGTGAATGATATGGAATAAGGGGTGGATAATGTCATGGGTTCAGCAGCAGCAGTCATTTTTCTCCTTCTTGGTAGCTGGTGTAGCACTGTGTTTTTGATTTTGGGCCTGGGAACAGCGCTGATAACACCAGTGTTTTGTTTACTGCTTAGTGATGTTTTGGTCTGGCCAAGGACTTTCTGAGTTTCATGATCTGCCAGGGAGGAGGGGAGCTGGGAGGAAACAGAGACAGGACACCTGACCCAAACTGACCAAAGAGGTTATTCCATACCACAGCACGTCATGCCCAGGATGGAAGCAGAGAGCAGAGACCCGGAAGGGTGGGGGGTGCACTGCATGGTCGGGCTTGGTATTAGGTGGTGAGAATTGTATTCTTTCCTTGTATTTCTCTTGTCATTATTATTACTGGTGGTAGCAGTCGTGATTTGTGTTATACCTTAGTTACTAAACTGTTCTTATCTCAACCTGTGGGAGTTGCATTCTTTTCGATTCTCCTTCCCATCCCTCCAGGAGTGGGGGGCAAGAAAGAGGGGGGAGTACGTGAGAGAGAGTCTGTGTGAGTTAGGCTTAAACCACGACACCTCGGTTTAGAAGATGTATGATAGGTTTTGTAGTATCAATTTAAAGAATAGGCTGTTAAAAAACTTCCTTAACTCCGTATTTATCTTAAAATCAAGTAATCTTCTGCCTTTTTTTTTTTTTTTTTGCACACATATGGGTAATGGGTATGTAATTGGATGTCAAACATGTTTATTTAAATCAAGCAACAACCAACAGCTTAGTATACTGTGTTCTCTTGATTTAATGATGCTTCATAACATTGCAATGCTACTGTTATGCAACATAGCGCATAGATAAAATTTTTCAAAGTTAAAACAACTTATTTCTTCAGATGTAAAGTTCTGCTGCATGTTAAAGTTGACTTTTTTACTTAGTCACAACATATTCCAAGTTGAACAAAATAACGGATTGAAGTTTTAGAGTACTGCCTTGGTAAAAACAATAGAAGGCTCTGTAGAAGCACCAATGATAATGGTAAAATATTTGTATCATAAATCTACTCATATTGCTGTATCCTATAATTAAATTACAAAGCTCTATTTCATTGGATGTTGTAAAAATTCATTTATCGCTCTCATTCTAACAGAATCTCTTAAAAAGAAAACCTTTGCAGTGAGCACCACAAGCTGCTAAGTGGGATGCTGTCTCTTAGCAAGTCCTTTACTGTAGTAGTACGTAATGTGAAACCTTATAGAATATATGAAGAATAGCTGAACCTTTGATCTGATAGCAAAAATAAATTCCAAAATTTTTGCACAAATTACAAATGGTGTAATCTCAGATTACCTCATAACAATAGAGGTTGCTCTATGTACCATCAGAAGAGAATTCTAGGGTGGTTCTCTAGAAATGAAATTTAGAAAGAAAACTTACTAGATGTGTTGTCTTCCTCTCACAGTAGTCATCTATAATGTTGCAACAGCATGAAAAGTAGTATTTTCCTGTTTGTGCTTACAGTTGTTTATACATTCTAGATGGCAATTACTATGTTTAATCAGGTTTAATATACATCTTGTTTATTTATGGTTCATAAATATAGTAGTCTGTAACAGCAGTATATTATGTGTCTTAAAATTGTCAAACTGATGTTATTGAAAAGTTTCAATAACTTTATAAAATGCATTAATTGATATGAACTTGATTAATTTTGTTCCCAGCTTCATTAATTTTACTGCAGTGAACTGCATAATGATTTATCTCTGTGTTCCTAGTCCATCCATGTAATTTAGAATTTTATTGCCCCCTGCACTTTCCAGTTATCTGCAGTTGATCCTGTTGGTGCTTATTCTTCTTCATTTGTCGATATATAGTATAAAATGAACATGTGTCCTTCTACTGCTTCATATGACATGCCATTAGTCATATCTATCTTTTTAAACTAGTATCACTGAAAGGTGCCCTTTTGGATTCCTGTTCTGTTCTAGTTAGCCTGTTACCTGCAAAATACGCTTGCCTTTTCAGTTAATATAGTTAATAAACAAGACTAATAAAAAAAGGTCAGTACTCTACTAGTAGGTTTTGGAACTTGGTGCTAAATATCCCTAAATGATTCCTTATATTTGCTTTTTGCAGGATTAGTATTTTTGCTTCCTTTTCTAATCTAACAGTCCATCCATCAAACCCATATCTCTCCAATTTAGTGTCAGGAATGTTGTGGGAGACTGTATCAAAGGCCTTACAGAAGAATTGCAGTTGGAATCAATACCTTGAAGAGAAGAAACTTATATTTTCATTGTTTCCTTGTTGTCTTTCAATCTTTCATTGTCATCTTAACAAGGGTTTGTTAATTTTGACTTGAACAAAGACTCCTTCCTGTTCCAGGTTCCAAGCATGAACTATCATTGAATTAAGTTTCTATTGAAAAAAAAAGAGACTTTAAGATTCTATAGCTGCAGGTTTATTAACAAGCAAAATAATCTTCCCCTTTTCTCAGTTCTGAAAAAGGAGTCTGTACCCTAAATCTTTGCCTTTTTTCTTTTTTTTCAGTCAGGAGCTTTGGTATTCAAATATGATTTAATGATCTGATATGGGAAGTAGTGGACTACACGGAGAGCCCTACTTCTGAGGGGCTAGGGCTCTAGCCCTAGCTCTTCTGGACTTCTTTCAGGAAATATTTACCTATAAGTCAGTGATATCTTATCTGATCTTTGTTAATATCAATTGCAGCGGTGTGGCATAGAGAGTAAAACTTAATTTTTGTGCTGAGGCACACAGAAATCACATTAAAACCCTTGATCTGCTCACCACTCAAAGAAATGTGCTCTAGCACAGCCTTTATAAGTCCTATGTTATATTCATGGCAGTAGGTTCCTTTCAGTTAAGAGTGGAGCTCTGTACTTACTCTGTTTCCAAATGAGTTTGGACCTAGAGCATTACAGTGGGATTGTAAATTCATCTGATGTGAAGGGATTATAAAAAATCCCCCAATACCTGTGTGCACACAGAATAACCTTGTTAGTTACCACTAACTGGCATTGGAAAAAAAGAAAAAAAAAAAAAAAAAAGAATTAGGCAGCATTCTACTAGAAATTGCAAAATTAATTAATTAAAAGTTTTTTCATGCCAGATTTAGTTTTAGCAGAGTTTTTAGGAGATCATACTGCTCACTCTATTGATTTGTGATCAGGTGTTCAAGAATCATTGTTAAGCTTGAGCCACATGGCAGACAATAGGATTCAGAAGAATATTTTATTCTGGATGAAATAGGAGAAAGAAATGTACTATATGATGATTTATTCCTTTATGTTTGTTTTTTAATTTATTTTTCTTTGGTGTGCTATCTCCCTTTCTTTCCAGCTAGTATCATGAACTTACACAGACACTGTGTGAAATCCGCATTATCATAGTAAGAGACTTGGGTAAGAAGTTCAGTGCTCCCTGTGGTAGTTAATAGTTATAGGCTCTTTGAGGAAGCAGCCTCCTGCTTGCTTCCCACACCATCATGCAGATGACACAGCAGGAAAGGAACTTACTAGGAATGTCACCAACAGGGCTATTGAGAACTTTGACCTTTCTATGGACCCTGTCGCTTTTGAACATCAAGATTAGTAATTTACATGTTGCAATGAGTGGCACATCCTGCTTGTAAATCAGTTTAGCAAAGCTCAAGGAAAAATAATTAATCCTGTTTATTTTCTTGCCACAATCTCTTTCAGTTTTAATAAAACAAAAACTTACAGTTACTTCAGTAGCAGGATATCCAAAAGTGGAAGATTTATATAGAAAAATATATATAAAGCAGTGACTGCCTGGGAAGGTAATCACGGTGGAGCATACTTCGCTGTCTATGTTTGTGCTATGCTACCTTCCTGGTTTAGGTTGGTGGGTTTTTTTTGTCAATGGGGGAAGCTCTCTATTACTAGGTCTTGTGAATAATTGCATTAATTTTGTGGCTCAGTAATCTAGACATCTATCTATTAATCCTGATTATTTTAATTGTGCAAGAACCAGTGTCAGATTGCATTTTGAATGTGGATTTTTTTTTTAATAGTCTGTTTTGTAGGAGTCTTAATGACAGGGAGCTTTAATATTATAATAAGTTATATGTAGCAAGTCATATAATTTCTTCCTAAACAGGAGAAATAAATACTGTCATTTCTATATAAGTGGGAAAATTGTCTCCTTTAATTAACTGGTACTGTAAGTGGTATTTTCTGTATTGTCCATTTCTGTATAGAGAGATACGTTAGTTCTACTTGGAAAGTTTGTTAGAGGCCGAGTGGCTTTAATGTAAAAATAAAGCTAGTTTATGATGCGCAAAAAATTGAATGTTACAGGCGACCTATGAAACACTGTAATGCCATTTAAAATCTTATGCTGGCATAGCTGTTTTCCATTCGTTATTTTCTTAATTTACATTATTTGCTTCACTTTTGTAGTTCTTTGTGGCTTTTTTAATCTTCCTTTTGCCTTGGTTTTCCTAATCTTCTGTTCCCTTGCTTTCTTGTACCTTCTAAAAACCAACTTCATATACTTTTGCTTCTCTGACTTTCTCCATGAAATAGCAGACAAGATGTTCTTTCCTGTTCTTTTCTAACAAAGGTCCTGAAAAGTGTCTTGCCCTGTATTTATGGCATTTAGATTGGGCTTTATTTCCTGTTTTCTGCATATATTCGGACAACTTTGCTCCATTGAGATAATTAAGGACAGTATTTGTTTAAAAAATTTAATGGATTGCCTAACAGAGCTATTACTCATTTTGGAAACCAGTTGCTGTGGTTGCCATAGTAATAACAAGCCCTTTATTAAAGCTATTTTCTATATGTACTGCCTGTATTATAACATGCTGTTGGGGGAGCTGCGGTTCTGTGCATCTGTGCTCTTGAAAGAATTTTCCAGCTTTGTATAGTTAATTCTCCAAGGAATTTATGTTATAGGAACATAAAACATGTAAATCTAGTTTATCATATCTGTCGTGGAGTTGTTCATGCAGGCCATCACTTCATGTAGCCATTTACAGTAATCTCAATGAAATAACAGCTGTATCAAGAATGAATAATACATACAGAGGAATTTTGAACTCCTTTAATATTTCTTGTCTTATTTTTTATTTATTTGTAACTGATAGAATGATGAGCTTGTAGTTCCAAGCAAAATACTTGTAGTCTTGGTTGTTTACCCTCGTGTGTTTCAGGTTTAATGGGTAATAGCTTGTGGGGTTAGAAAGCTGGCAATTTAATGGCGTGTTTTCTTTGTAGAATGCCCCCTGAAATATTTATGGAATATGAAGACTCTTTAAATCTACTGCAGTAAAAGGGTACTGTCTCAAGATTTCTTTTAGAATAATTGCTTTAAACTGTTCCTTTTTCAGAGAGAAGAAATGCATATCTGATTGTGTTGTAGTAAGGTAGATGAAACAAAATTTTCCAAAATTGCTTGAGTTATATCAATTTGAAGCATTTACATGCCACATTATCCCTTCATAATAAGATAGCCTAAACCAACAATATTTCTGCAAAAAATAAATGCTGCCTCCTAAGCAGAAGTGACAGTTAGCTAGTGCTAGCAAATGGAGGTATTTTTGGTGTAAAACCTAGAGGGGTTTATAAATATTTTGAATTTATTGTTCATAGAAGTATGTAAAAATAAGAACACCACTGAAAGACAGAGTAGCAGTTAGGGTTCAAAGTGGTGCTTCAGAAAGTATCCTTTCAATCTGGGACAGAGTTTATAGACAGGGTTTTACAAATACTGTTTTTGGATCTGGCTAATTTCATCTCCAAAGCAGTAGGTTGAACTTAATTCTGTGCTGGCATTTTTAATAAGTGATCTTGTCTGGGTAAGACTGTTTTAGAACTGCTCATTTTCAAAATAATTGTCCTGGAATTTTAAGAAAACATTATTTGTATTGAAGCAAGGATATTTTTGCAGTACTGTCTTGGGTGAGAATGTATGTCTGATTTGTAGGTGGCATTAAAACTCCTTTGTAGAAATCCTGTGCTGCAGAGCATGTTCTTCAGCTCATAAGTAGGACGTTTAATTCCTTGGGAAATCTACAAGGGGAAAGAGTTGGTATAATGAGAGTAAATTGAAATTATGCTTTCACTAGGGAGAATGTAACATTTCAACCCATGCCAAATAGTTTAATGGTTAATGAGATATTAAATAGGGGATGAGTTTTAAATATAAGTGCAAGTACATGTGATGCCTTGATTTAAAGTGTTGCAAACTATGGGGTAGACATATTTAGTCAAATAGGCTTTTACAACACGATAATTTCCAAGTTCAAAACCTTCATACTTGTACTTCTATACTACAATTTGTGCAATAAAAATTAATAAATGTACTGTGTGGTTGGAGTGTATTTGTACCCTACCACAGCAGGAATATGATAGCTTTAGATTTCTTTTTTTATTTGCTGCTAATTTAATTCTTTCCTGTTTGCTTTTATTGAAAACAGAATCAAGAACACTCTAATAGACAAGGACTTAGTTGTGAAAAAAGCCATCACAGGTATAGAAAAGCTGTGAGTAGATATAAAAAAAAAAATCCCCTAAAAAAACCTCAACCCCATCCAAAACATCAAAAAAACCCAAATCCCAAAATAACCCAACAAAACAAAAAACAACAAAACAAAACCAAACAAAACCCAGCCAACCAACCAAAAGCCCCCAGCACTTTAATAATGCAGGTCTTCAGAAGTATTGTGAAGGGGTGTCAGCTTGGCTTAAGAGATTGTTGTGATTGAAAACAGGGGATAATAAAGCAGTAAAGTTGAGAGGAACATTTCTTTAGAAGAAAAGCTAAAATTCAGCTTTTCTTTGGTGTGAAATATTAGCTGTTCCCACTGTTGTGTAAACATTTATAGAAATCATTGTGGAGGAAATGAGTAGTTAAGAAAAATTCTTCTGTTCTCCCCAGTTATAGTTTCATTTGGATATGCGCTCTAGGAATGTACCTCTCAAAGACATAATATCAAGTAACTGGACTTTGTAATCATCCTTTGCCTTAATTATTCACAATAATAGATGAGTAAAAATGTTCCAGAAATTCAGGGGGTGTTGGACTAAGATGAGCTTTGAAGGTCCCTTCCAGCCCAAACTGGTTACATGATTAGATATAACCTGCACCTTAATTTTACCATTGAATGCTTTTTCTGCATTTGATGGTGTATAGACAAGGTTATTTGATGGCTCTTCTATGTTCTATGGATCTTCCTTACTAAAGATGACCTAGAATAAGAGTAGAGTGCTTAACTGTTATTATCTTGTTGGAAATTGATCAGAGAAGGCTTGTACATTGTGTATCAGTACAAGTAATTTACATTAGGTTTATACTAAGCGCTGTAATATATAGTGCTTAATATTATTTCTCTTCTTTTTGGATGTTATACAAAACTCAAAGAACTCAAACTTCAAGGGCTGAGTCAAACAACAAGGGTATTTTGGTATACATACAGTTCCACTGTGTCATAGGACTGTCTTTCAGTTTACCTGGTTCACCTTAACAAGTTAATTTTTGGCATCTCTTTCCATTAGTTGGCATTTGTCATTTTGGTTTTGTGACTCCTTTGGAATAATGACACATGTTGGGGAGGAAAGGCAAGAAATTTCTGGAAAGAAAGGAACTGAAAGCTTCTGCTGATGGACAGATTGAAGAGATACCAGATTCACCATATAGAAATCTGGCAGAAGTTAGGAAAGTAGTACTTCCTATTCCATATCCTCCCCTATTCTTCTTCCCCTCTCTTCCCTCCTCCCCTCCCCCCCCCCCCCATCCTCTTTGTGAAGATGTTGCATCTGTGGATGTAGGAATCCTCAGCACAGGAAAGACAAGGAGCTGTTGGAGCGGGTCCAGAGGAGGGCCATAAAAATTGTCAGAGTTGGAGCACCCCTCCTATGATGACAGGCTGAGAGAACTGGGCTTGTTCAGCTTGGAGAAGAGAAGGCTCAGAGGAGACCTTAGATTGGCCTTCCAGTGTCTGAAGGGAATCTACAAGAAATCTGGAGAGGGACTTTTTACAAGGGTGTGTAATGATAGGGCAAAGTGGATGTCTTTTAAACTGAAAGGGGGTAGATTACGATTAGATAAGAGGAAGAAGCTCTTTACTGTGAGGGTAGTGAGACACTGGAACAGGTTTCCCACGGAGGTTGCTTCCCATCCCTGGAAGTGTTCATGGTCAGGTTGGAAGTTGTCCCTGCTTGTTGCAAGGGGGTAGGGCTAGATGGCCTTTCAAGGTGCTTCCAACCCAAACTGTTCTATGGTTTTATGACCTTAGTATTTTAACTTTGAGATAAAAATATCAGAATGATTTAATTCCCCCTTCAGCTCTTTTTTTAAATTAAGACTTTAGTGTCTTAAGATAACCTGTGAACTTAAATACTTGCCTGTCTTGTCACCAGAAGCATTTTTATTTTATGCTATGGTAGTGTTAAGACTAAGTCTTCTAGGGGTAATTTTTGTCTTGCTTTTATAGTTGTTGTTGGGAAGGGCAGGGTTCTTTTTCTTTCCACTTGTTTTGGTTTTGAACCATCAAAGGAAAGCATAATATGAACTGATGCTTTAACAGCAGCGGTGCACAAGGGTCAGGCTGTGCTTCTGGGGTGATGATTATGAAAGCTTGCTATTGCCTCTGACAAGAATTCTTGCATAGCCTCTTTCAGCTGTAATGTGTGCTATTTGTCACTGGCAAAATGCTAGCTGAGCTCACTGGAGTGACAAGGTAGGACCAGAATTTTATATCCTTTTTGGAGTAGTGTGAGATCCTGGAATTTTGAAGTACCTTGACAGAGGACAGCAGTCAGTGATGGTGCAGAGATAGAATTATCACATATCCAGACTAATGGTTTTTGATGGAATTGACTGAACTCTCAGATGTGAAATCATCTATCAAACAGTTTCCATACTGAAAGCAATTGCCCTACAACTTAGAAAGCAAACCCAGAAGCACTGAGAAAATTCAGAAGGATACTCTGTGACATGACAATAGAGTAGAGGAGGTTTATATATACTTATATTTTTTAAGTATAATAGGCTACTAAATGCGATCAAAAAGGTAAAGTTCTGTATTAAATAAAGAGAGTAGAACAGAATATAAATCCAATCAGGCTAAATGCATGGAAGTGTTTTTAAAAGAGAGTTTGAAAAAAAACTTGCAAAAGGTATAAAAACTAGTATTAAATGCATTTTCTCAGACAATCCAGGCTCTCAGCATGGAAGAATGCAGGCACATATTCATCCCCAAAGCCTACGTCATGGGAAGTTAGTCAGAGGACCTGTTTCAAATAAGTGTTATGTTATACACAAAGGAGAAACATCTTCGGTTTACATTTTTACCTCCATGCCTAGTGCTGAGATTTTTTTTTTTTTTTTTTTCCATAAAGAGCAGTCCTTTGAAACCCAGTCCTATAGGATATGTATGGTATTGTTTGGAATTTTGGGACAACCCAATCTGTTCCTAGTTAAAAGAAATGTATGTTTGTTGAAGGCTAGTGTCAGGAATAAAAAAGTATTTCTTTTGAAACTTGCTGAAATAAAACATTGCTTCTCCTTTCTCTTTAATTTTCAACGAATGACTCCTTAGTTAAGTGAGTCCTACAAGTGTTGTTTATATTTAGCCTAGAAACTGAGGTTTCATTTCAAATAGTGTCATAATTTAAATTCTCTTTGTCAAAACTATCTTTGCCACATCCTGAATGTAGAAGGAAAGCTCAGCTGCATCACAGGATGGAAAGCTGGACTAGGATATACTATATTCCAATTTGCTTGCTTAGTTTCTGTGTTTGGCCTGAAATAAGTTACTTAAGTGGAATTTTTGTCCTGGGTGGTTTGTCGCCGATACAATCGTATGTTCTGCATTTCTGATTCTGACAGTGGATTTGCATCTTTTCTTGGGTTTATGCTTGGGTGATTTTTACTTTGCATAGGTTGGGTTTAGAGGTCAGTAGCCACGTTTGTGCGTAGGTTCATATTTGGGTTGAGTTAAGGGAGGATTAAAACCCACAGTAAGGTGAAAGATTAGTATTTAATGGGTATGGAGTTGACAATGAGCAATTGATGTTACTTGAAAGTAACAAATGTAGTTCGAGTTGCAACTTATTTTCTGTTTTATGCATTTACTAGGCTTATTACCTAGTTTGTAAATGGTGTGCTGTGTAACAGTAGCCAAACTTGAAGCAAAATGATTGTGTAAGGAAGTAATAAACTAATATATGCGATCCGTTTCCTTTTAGCCAAACTACCAGTGACAGAGATAGATCAGACCTGGGAAAGCATACTTGTTCTTAAACACAGGTTAATGGACCAGTATGATGCACAGCTAGAGATCACTTGCTTTTGAAGACTTGGGGCCTTCATTGTTATTAAATCAGCACTGGAGCTTATGGTCATGTTCTGGGGTGGAGGAGTTACTCATATGTAGTTTGTAGATGTGTTTAGTTAAGGCGGATATTCTCTTTTTTAGTTCATAAACTGTATTATATGGTTGCTTTGCCTTTACTTGTTCTGACTGATTCCTGCCTTTTTGGATTTTAGAAGAACATAACTAGTGATACAATTACTTATGATTTAGTGCTTGATAGCTTGGGAATTTACTTGACATTGGATTACGTGTGGAATTGAAATTTGTTTCAAGGAAGTTAGGTCTGCAGGCAAATATCTAAGCTGCTGACTGCCCTGCTCGGAGGCTGAGCTAACTCCCTAGGGCATGGAGAACTACTGGAGGCAACATGAGAAATTGCTGAACATAACAAACTACAGTGTAAGAAACTGTCAGAAGTTATAGATAGCACTAACAAGATGCCTGGATTTCACAAGTGGTAAAGGGGGAATTGTGTGAGAAATGTCCAAACAGTGCCATTGCATGGAGAGGAGGAGCACTGGAGCTACTTTGGAAGGTGCAGTGTGACAAGACCAATAGTGCCTGGGTAATAATTTCAGAAATGCCAAATTTTGGTTTATTTGTAGTGAAACTGGGACCAGTAAGGGAAGAAGTAATTGGAGTGGTTTGATAATTTCGGGTAGAGAAGAGGAGGTAGAAGGATAGTGGAGAAAGAATACCAAGTAATGGGAAAAAGTGTAAGGTACGTGACCTGGTACTGGGGGTACCTGTTGGGCAGCTTGTGCTTGGTTATCACAGCTTGAGCCTGGCAATAAACTGAACCTGTTAATACCGCATGACACAAATCAAACCTGGTTTGGCTGCCAGGAGGGCTTAGGGGAGAAGGGCTTATTTGGCTGGCAAGGGTCACCTGTGCATTAAGAGTCCTGTTATCCCTGTCTTAGTGCTTCCAGGTCTGTTGTAGAGCTGCTACTCTGTTACAAACGGATATCAAAATATCTGAGTTATGGTGCCTCTGATCAATCACTGCCAATACTGTTAGTCTGGGTGGTAGTTCTTACTTTTTATAGTCATTGAGAGCTTGTAACATTAGAATTGTCTTGTCTGCTTTTGTAGACTAGAAAATTGGAATTGCATATAAACCAGATTAATGGATCCATTTTCTGCTTGCTTTGGGAATATTGCTGAAGTTGATATGACCTAAAACTGTAGAAATTATGAATTTACAAATGCGTTTTAATTGCAGCACTCTTCTTGATCTCAAACTTGTGTTATGAAGGTGGCTGTTTCCATTCTTTTGAATGCAGAGGTTTTGATTTAGCTTGAACTTCTTGGATAGAAATCTATTTAAGGCCAGATATAAAGATTTTCTAAAGATGATCACTTAATAACACAATAACCTAATAATTTTTCTATTAGGTTGTGTTATTCATTCTGCTGCTTACCATCTCTCCTCTCCCCATTCAAAAAACTAGTCCCTTAAAGCTATCATTGTAAAGAATGAATCCCTGAGAGCCAACTAGCCCATTCCAAATAGTATTGTACTCAGACTTTTGCTCTGTTTGAAGTAGCAGACTGTTTTTCACGTTGTCCTGATACAAGAATAAAGAATCTCTTTTTTTTATTACTTCACTTTCAGTGGTGTCCATCTGCTGTTTTTCGAAACTCCTTGATGAAGGCTGTCCCTGTCCAGCTATGTTCTGTACTCCAGCGTTGCTGTGTGTCATGGCAGAGCTATTAGCATGGTTTTCTTTGTCATGTGTATTCTTGGTTTTCTTCAGAATCCATTAGTGCCCTTTTCCCATTGCTCATGACATCCCATAGCTCTTGACTTCATAACTACTTTTTGTTTTCTGTTGTCAGAGCCACCAATTTCTTTGCTGCTGTACTTAATGCATCTCTGTGCCCAGGCCTAGGTTTTCATTGTGAATGAACAATCCTGAGTGCCATCCCCTATTGAGTATCAGTGTAATTTAGGAGTTTCTTGTTATTTTTTTTCTGTTGAATGCCTTGTGGTTGCAGTGGCAGAAGTATATTTTTTGTGCTAGCCTTTGATATGTAGCTCAGTTTAAACTTCGTCCTCTCTCTGTGTGTATAGTCTGCACAAGTTCTGCTCTTGTTTCTTTGAGAGTTCAGTTCACACTCCAGTACTATCATATTTTTCTAATGTTACTTACCTTTTGGTCATCCTGTATTCTTCCAGTGCCTATCAACTTCTTGAGATGAAGAATAAGGGAGGAATTTACTAGGATACCACCAAATTCCTTGCAGTTATGTGTATAAGGATGCTTTTATGCTTCCTCCATCCATGCATATTTAGTGTGTGTGTACTGTGAGTTTCTTAATAGGTTTTGAAAGCATATGCTGCTGTTGCTTCTGTTCTGCTTAGACTCCAATATATTACAACTGCTTTTCCTGATTTTTTATTTACTTCATACTCTTCATATGTATCTCAAAAAGCTGTGGAAGAATAATATATTTCTATAGTAAGTTGCCAAGAGAGACAAAAAAAAAAAATTCTTATTTTTACAATACAGAGAGAAGTAATAGAAATAATAGCTCTATTCCATAACTTTCAAGCTGATGGTTAAAACCTCATGGGTTTTGTATTATAGAATGAGAAAACTGCTGCAATGTTATGTATGATTTCCACTTGTTTCATAAAATACTTTCCTAAAGTATGACAAATTTTTAAAAAAATTAATATGGTGAAAGAATGATCATGTTCAAAAATGGAAACTGAAAAGAATGATGACCATATAAAAAAGCCCTGCAGAATTTGCTCTCTGGGCTTCATTTTTAGAAGCCCTATCAGCAGTCTGGTGTTTCTAAATTAAAAATAGAAAATAACCCAAGCTGTAGGGAGCATGACATCAGGAATAATTGTATCAAAGCATATATTTTGTCTTTAATGATTCTTGTATTTAAATGTACTTTAGTGGTACGCTGATCCTCTGCAATAGCTAGTCTCTGTGAAAGTGAATAGAATGTTATTATTCTGACAGTTCTTTTCCAGGCTTTAGCTTATAGAAGGGTTATGAATATTTGGACTTTATGTATTTTTTTCATTTCTATTGCACATTCTTATGTGTCTAATTTAAAACATCTGTGATGTCAATAGTTGCCGTTAAATTTATTGTTACAGTTTGGTATAAGCAGGAAAGCAAGAAAGCATCAATTTCTGGGATTATTCCAAGATAAAGAACAAAACCAAGTTCCTTTGAAAAATATCTTAAGAAATTATTTAGATTTTTTTTTTTTTGCTACAGTTCTGTTTTAATGATGGCACCACTTTTTTGTTAATAATTTAAAGTTTTCTTAACTATACAGTGAATTCTGCTGGCCAGCAATGAAGACAGGTGTGGAATTTCAGTTGATGATTTGAGGAAAGATAAAGCTGAACTATATAGGGATGAGGACCCAAAAGGAGGAAAATAAAGGAAAAAATGAAGTCTTGAGGGTAGAATGGATAAATGGGACTCAGAAGTGATATGTAAGTAGGAAGCAGAGGCTAGGATATTAGTGTTAGAAGGAATGGAGGTTTTCTTTTGCTTATGTTGTCATGCATTAAGGAACCTTAATATAACTGAACTTTGTCGTTGTTACTACATTTTGATGTACTTTAGTAAGTGCTCCTTCTGAGGTACCTCTATGCCTATAGAAGGGGAATTAGTTGTCAGTGCCTTGCCATATCTATATCTTCTCTGAACATAAAATAGCTCTCAGTCTTGGGTTTGGATTTCCTTGACCACAAATCCCTCGTGTCTTCTGTTTTGGAGTGGGAACCTGTAAAATGAGCTTAAATTTGTTTCTGCTTGATAGTGTATGTTTTACTTTACAGATTAAAGACCAGGTAGTAATCTGCCTATGATGATTAATAAAGAAGGATGGGGAGAATGGCAAAGAATACTTGCTGTAAATGATCAGCATGTTTGATAGGGACGGACTGTAAATAAAATAAAATGCAATCAGCTACAGTAAGTGTAGTTATGTTATTAACTCTGTAGTATATTTAATCTTACTGTTGCTATAGGTGTGGACAAGCTGCAAGTACAAGGAAATTCAAGGCTGGGGAATAATTTGTTTGCTGGAAATCAACTCAGTTCAGATTTTATGTGTTGTACTTTTTTTTCCTTTGGTATTTAGTGTTCTAGTCTTTGGATTGCCCAAGGTATCTGACTGAATTTATCATTGGTCATACTCAGTATGATATTCTTAAATAGTTATGTATTCTGCTGTTTTGGTACACTTGCACAGAAATACATGCCTAAATGTAACCTGTAGTGGTAGGAAATAACCTTGACTTATTTATGTACTCTCCCTTTAACAGGGTGTCGTGTTGATGTCCTTGTATTTCTTTTTCTATAGGCAAGAAATAAATGAGTTCATTTAAAAACAAAACTACAGAACAATGACTTCAAGTCAAAAACATGTTAGAATTTTTTTTCTGACTTTTTTCTGTGTCAGTGTATTTTGACTTTTTCAAGGGTTTGAAATGTTGAAGAAAAACTTCTGTTAATGAAACTTATTTTTGTCATATAAAATAGTACTTTAAAGCTTAGAGATAACAAACAGTTTTGTTGATGTTATAAGAAAGTAATCCTTTTTTCTTAAGACTAGATTCAAGACTTGTGGTAGATGCATTCACCAATGTGATGACCATTTAACATCTTCTTTCTTAGTATCTGTTCTTTTTCTCTGCTGTTGTGAGTTTCTGCTCTGTTTTGGTCCCAGTGCAGCATCTGGTCACTTTTTTGCTTGGATTTTGGTAACTTAATATTGCAAAATCCAGGTTACTAGAGCTTTTTGTTTTGCTTTAGTTGATGCTTTTTTGAGAAACCTGAATTGCTAATTAATTTTTATTATTATTATTAACTATTTAGCCTCGATACACTTTTAAAATCAGATTATTTTGTCTTGGAATATATTATATGTGTTTTAAATATTGCAGTGGTTTCAGTGGACTGTGTTTTCATTCCTGGTTGAAAATAGTTATATATGTCTGTACAAATAACTTGCTTTATGGTAACATACCACACCTAACATGATATTTTACATTTCTTTGTATTATAGATGCATATTTCTTTCAGAGTAATAGAAGGAGGGTGGGAGTAAGATTATGATGACGGACATTGCCTATAAGAGTCCTTGTCTTAACAAAAAATAGAGGCAATATTAATTTATAAACAACCAAAGTTAGTCATCATATTCACTCAGAAAGTTCTTACCCTAATTACTTTCTTCTGTGCTTTGTTTTCTTGAGGTGATAGACAAAATGCTTTTAAATGCCTTGTTGGAGTTTAGAATTTGGAAAACATAGGCATATGATAGAGACCAAATTTGCTGGAATATACATAGTTAATTCAAATATGTAATTAGTTAGAATAAGTAGATACAAGATAAAATGTAGAATTTTGTTCTGTATTCCTTAGCATGTTGGTGATTTGAACTTGTGCAGTATTAACCTGTTGTTTCGACTTGGAGTAAGAAGAGAAAGAGCTACAAGGAGATATCTCATAAAAATACTGTTTCTAAGCGAGACTGTTACAAGCATATGAATTTTCTCTGATTTTTCCATGATAAACGGTTCTCACAAAAAATGTGCAAAGTCCCACAGATAGGTTTAGCTGGTTTGGTATCTGACAAAAGAAAGGAGTACAACATGAAGAATGAAAATATGGCATAGGATTAAATTCCAGCATTCAGACCAAGTATCATTCTTTTTCTGTGACTGCAAATCTCATTTTTAATTAGCATCTGTATAAACATATTATACAATAAGACTGAGGTTATCTTGCATGTTAATGTAAGGCATGTGTACTGAAAAGTAATGTTGAGAAATACTTCAGAAAGTTACCTTATCACACTCAGTACCTATCATAGTATCCCAAGAGATAGTAATTCTTCAGTATTTTATTAATTCATTAGAATTGCCGCATAATTCTGTTTTCATTGGATTTTATACGAAGACGTGGTCATTGTTGTAAACAACTTTGCACTAATTTGAATGTATCTGTGTATAATAATTGATAGTCATTTTCTTAGTTCTCATGAAATGCTTCTCTTTTAATAGAAGAATTACGGAAATTGAGTTGGTCTGGCATTCCCAAACGGGTTCGTCCAATTGCATGGAAGCTTCTTTCCGTAAGTTGTTTCGTTTTGGTTTTGTTTAGTTGTTTTTATTTTTCCTTCTTCCTTTGCATTTAGTAGTAATAGTTTTTGTTGTTTCGGTTTGTTCTTTTTTTTTTTTTTTTTCCAAGCATTGCAAATAATTTTGCTTGAGTTGTAATGCATCAGTGATACTTGAAAACACTGTGTCCTGTTGCTGAATTGTAATGAAAGTTCTGTTCTTTTACTTGACTTCAAGATTAATTTCTCGAACTGAGAGGTAGCAGTAAATCATGTCAGCTGTACATCTTTATTAAGTGGCTTTCTATGAGAGAGAGGTTTAGGTGATAACAGTGGCCTCAACCAATTTTGATGGAATGGTGAAGAGTTCAAATACAAGTACTTGCTTACAGTTTTCTTGAAAATAGGCACACAGTAGGGGAAATTAAGCCTATTGGTCTCCTGTGAGTGGTTTCATTCTGACTTTACGTTAAAGTAACTACAAGAAAGGATTAACAGTGTACTAAGGAAAATCTGTGATAGGATCTTATGAGGTTTATGTTTCATTTTTCTGTAGTGGTTTAAGATGAACAAATCCGAACCGTAGTGGTCAATTATATTGTAGCATTGGCTCTCCCGATGTCAGACCTGTGGGTCAGTTCAGGGAGACAACTAAAAAACTAATCACTTTTTTGTAGTGTGAGGTTTCGGCTGGCTGAGCTCACTGAACTTTGCCCAGTGGTCAGATGATTTTACAATGGCAGTAGCTTTGGGAGTAGGTTGACTGAAATGCCACACGGCACACAGGTGTTGCAGTTGAGCATCGGAGACAAGCTTGCAGGAATCTGGGATTCACTGGGTTTGCTGTTACAGAGCTGGATTTTTTCTTTTTTTAATCTCAGTGTTTACACTATATTTAAAAATGTTCTGCAAAAATACAATGTATTCCTCAGAGAAGTATTTTTCATGTCAGTCTTTTCAGCTATGATACTTCAGATGGCAAACAGTTGTGTGTTTTAGCAGTTGTTTGTCTGCCTGTGGTTGGGAGAAGAACTTGTGAAGATGTTTGTATTAAAAAGAAGCAAAAATCTACTGCTGTCTACTCTCCAGAGGCTATGAAAGACACTTTCTCAGCCAGTCTTTATGCATTTAAGAACTGTTTAAAATTCTGAGTTATACACACAACAGTTTAACACTATTGAATTTTTCAGAGAGTAGACTTAAATAGCTTTGCTTTTTATAGAATAATTCAGTGGGGAATGCATAGTATTTACTTCAGATTGACACTGATTTCCAATGACTGAAAGAGTCTCTCTTGCTGATGAGTTCTACTAAATTTGCAGCTTCGTTCCTTCTAATGCTAAATGCAGATGTAGCCTCTTAATGGTGGATATTCAAATATCATGCTGTAATTGAAATTAAATTTGTACTGTACAATTTATTTTTGTTGTGTTTCCAAAGTTAACTGAGAATTTAGTAATGAAAAGAACATTTATTTTTCCTTTTTTTTTTTTTTTTTTCCTTGAAGTTTTAGGATGTCTCTTTGCAAACACTCAAAGTATAAAAAAAGAATATAGCTAACTCAAAATTGATTTTGCAATACGGTAAGCTAAAGCGTAAGGATAGGTTAAGTTCTGAATCAGAGGACTGTCACTGAGGTTCAGAGAACTGGAATTATGCATAAGCTAACTGCAGTCACTTTCTTGCTTTCAAGTAAGAGCATGGGCTTTCTGTGAGCTGCAGCTTCATTCCATAGGCTGATTTTAACTTAGTATTTCTGAGATTCCCAGCCTAGAGAAATTCGTAAGTGTAGAGTTCCCTTGTTGTTTTAACCGCTCCAGGATCCATTCTGGTTCAATTCTTACCTTCATCTGTATTGCCATAAGTCTGCAAAGAAACTGTCTTCAGGTTTCTTGGATTTTACTCTGAGAATTAAGTGATTTTTTTTTTCCTTTTGTTTTTTGTTTGTTTTTTTTTTTTTTTTCCCCTGTCACCAAATAGCAATATTTTGAAAGTTCTCAGCTTTCGTATGTAATTCTCACCATGATTTCTCATCTACTAAGTGTTCCTCAATTAATATGTTTTGGAAACCCAAAGATGAGTCATTTAGGAATCATTAACTTTTCTATACTGTAACACAGCAGCTGGATTAATCTCCTTCCTGAAGTGGGGAAGAAAAAGTGTTTTGGGTATTTGTGGCCATAAACTCCATGAGGCTTTTTTCTAATGGAAATTAATTTTTAAGTCATGTTAGTTGTTTACTTATTGCTAACGTCTGTCCCAGGTAAGAGGGAGTAAGGTTCTTTAGTAAAATTCTTTAGTTCTAATTCTTTAGTCTTTAGTCTTTAGCTCAATGAGAAACTTACTATGAGCTGGCAGTGGGCGCTTGCAACCCAGAAAGCCAACTGTATCCTGGGCTGCATCACAAGCGTGACCAGCAGGTTGAGGGAGGTGATCCTGCCCCTCTACTCTGCTCTCGTGAGACCTCACTTGGAGTCTTGTGTGCAGTTCTGATGTCCTCAACATAAAAAGGACATGGAACTGTTGGAACAAGTCCAGAGGAGGGCCACGAGGATGATCAGGGGACTGGAGCACCTCCTGTATGAAGACAGGCTGAGAAAGTTGGGTCTGTTCAAGCTGGAGAAGAGAAGGCTGCATGGAGACCTCATAGCATTCTTTCAGTATCTGAAGGGGGCCTATAAGGATGCTGGGGAGGGACTCTTCATGAGGGACTGTAGTGATAGGAGCGGGGGTAACAGGTTAAAACTTAAACGGGGGAAGTTTTGATTGGATAGAAGGAGTTCTTTACTGTAAGGGTGGTGAGGCACTGGAATGGGTTGCCCAGGGAAGTTGTGAATGCTCCATCGCTGGCGGTGTTCAAGGCTGGATTGGGCAGAGCCTTGGGTGGCATGGTTTAGTGTGAGGTGTCCCTGCCCCTGGCAGGGGGGTTTGGAACTAGATGATCTTAATGTCCTTTCCAACCCTAACTATTCTATGATTCTATGATAATCTTTTGTGCTATGAGGTGCCTTGGGAATTAAGTATAGAAAAGCAAAACTGTGTTGGTTAAATGTCAGTTGCAAAACCAAAAAAGACTGGTAAACCAAAGAAACTAAAGCTCAGTTTAGAACTAAATTTAGGCTGGATATGTTTGCTTTGGAATTACACAGAAGTCTTACCCAGTCATGCCCAAACTAGGATGTGTTTGGGGAACTGAGTGCAGTTGGTAGTATCTAAGGCAGAAGGTGATAGCCTTGTTTGTAAAATCAGAATTGAAGTTGGAATGTTTTGATTTTTTTAGAGGGAAAGCATATGAAAATCAATATAATACTTTGGGCTGTGGATGTTCTGCATGTCTATTGGTAACAGTATAGAAAAAAATTACTTGATTTAGCTATAAAACATAGCAAAAATGTTAGGTATACTGTACCTAAACAGCAAGCAGAACTATTCAGGCCCGCTTTTCTTTTGAATAACAAAATTAAAGATACAGTTGCAAGAGCCTTTGGAGGAAATTAATGAATAAACAGATTAAAGTCTCCACCAATTTATTCCCTGATGATATGTTGGAAGTCTTTCCTACTCTTTGAAATAAAACCTAATTTGTAAAGTGAGCAGGAAACAGGACATGTCCAACTGAAAGATTACTTCAGTCTTTGAAACTAAATAATAGCAAAAGGACTTGCTGAGAAAGTATTGGTATCCTTCGAACAATCACTTCTGATCTCACAAATGAATTCTTTTCTAATGGAACTAAGATATCTTACAGGGCAAAAAAAAAAAAAAAAACCAAAAAAAACCCAAAAAAACCACAAAACCTGTTGAAAATAAATGGAAGGCAGAATTCAATATTTAACTTAATGCAAAACACTGGGACAGGATATTAAATGCCAGGATGAGTCTTGAGGCAAAAGTTAAGCTCATGTGACTTAAGGTACCAGATGCAAGTCCTAAAAGATATGGTTTTGCAAAAGCAAGTACCTCTTAAGGTATCTGGAGTGTAATATAATTTGTATTTGCTCTGTTGTTATCTTAAACTAAGGAATTAAAGTATATGGAAATAACATTTTTAAATGGTTTTTATATAGAATCATAAATTGTTTAGTTTGGAGAAGACCCTTGAGATTAAGTCCAGCTGTTAACCTAACACTGCCACTTAAGCCATGTCCCTAAGTGCTACAACTACATGTTTTATAAGTACCTCCAGGGATGACGACTCCACCACTTCCTTGGGCAGCCTGTTCTAGTGCTTGATAACCCTAACACCTAATCTAAACCTTCCTTGGTGCAACTTGAGGCCATTTCCTCTTGTACTGTCAGTTGTTACTTGGAGGAGAGACCTACCACTACCTCGCTACAATCTCCTTTCAGGTAGTTGTAAGACAATGATAAGGTCTCCTCTGAGCCTCCATCTCTCCAGGCTAAATAACCCCAGTTCCCTCAGCCACTCCTCATAGGACTTGTTCACTAGACCCTTCACCAGTTTTGTTGCCCTTTGGACATGCTCCAGCACCAAAATGTCTTTCTTGGGTCTCAAAACTGAATACGCTATTCAAGCTGTTTCACCACTGCTGAGTACAGGGGACAATCACTTCCCTCGTCCTGCTGGCCACGCTATTGCTGATGCAGGCCAGGATGCCGTTGGCTGCCTGGGCACAAGCTGGCTCATGTTCAGCCATTTGTTGACCAACATCCCCAGGTCCTTTTTCACCAACTAGCTTTCCAGCCACTCTTCTCCAAGTCTGTAGCATTGCATGGGGTTGTCTTGGACCAAGTGCAGGACCTGGCACTTTTCCTTCTTGAACCTCATAGAATTGACCTTGGCCCATTGATCCAGCCTGTCCAGATCTCTCTCTCGAGCCTTCCTATCCTCCAGCAGATCAACACGCCCACCCAACTTGGTGTCATCTGTAAATGTACTGATGGTGCAGTTGATCCCCTCATCTAGATCATTGGTAAAGATGTTAAACAGAAGTGACCTCAATACTGAGCATGGGAAACACCACTTGTGACCAGCTGTCAACTGGATTTAACTCCATTCAGCTTGGCCATCCAGCCAGTTCTTTACCCAGCGAAAAGTATGACTGTCCCAGGCATGAGCAGCCAGTTTCTTCAGGGGAATGCTGTGGGAAATGGTATCAAAGGCTTTACTAAAGCCTAGGTAGACACATCCACAACTTTTCCCTTGTCATCACTAAACAGGTCACCTTGTCATAGACACAGATGAGGTTAGTCAAGCAGGACCTGCCTTTCATAAACCCGTGATGGTGGGGCTTGATCACCAGGTTGTCCTGTACATGCTGTTTGAAGGCACTCAAGGTGATCTGCTCTATAACCTTCCCTGGCACCGAGGTCAGACTGACTGGCCTGTAGTTCCCGTGATCCTCCTTCAGTCCTTTCTTGTGGATGGGTATCACATTTGCTAACCTCCAGTCAACTGGGATCTCGCCAGTTATTCAAGACTGCTGATGAATAATGGAAAGTGGCTCAGTGAGCACTTCTACCAGCTCCCTCTGACTGTTGAACAGATTGATCTGGCCCCACAGACTTGTGTGTATCTAAGTGCTGCAGCAGTTTGCTGACAATTTCCCGTTGGATTATGAAGGCTTTATATAGAGGTACTTTCGAAAATCTCTTCCTGTTTTAGTATGGGGTGTAATTTTCTAATTTCTCTAAATGTTGAGCAAAAGAGGAGTTATAGAAATGGGATAGAAGCAGGAGAGTAATGGAATGTATATACTTGGGTTGTTTAATTTTATTGTATAATTAGCAATTATAGTATGTTGGGTTTACCATTTCCATTTTTGTTTCTACTGCTTGGGACTGAATAAGATAGCTGGTTTTTTTAGTTAAATGCACAGCATTTTGCTAGTTACTTGCAGTGGCTATGGCTCATTGTGTAAGTGCAAATATATATGCTGTACTTCTTTATAGAATTTTTTTGATGTTATGAGGATTATTTTGTTAAAGGAACTTAAATCTGACATAAATTTAGTTTCTCTGTTTTATTAATTATCATTAGTATGGTGATAGCTGTTACTGTGGCAAGAGAACTTTTCTAATATTGATAAAATCTTTTAGTTTTACTTGAATAGTGATTAATATGATTATTAGGGTTTTTTTTATATGGTCTTGAATGTTCAGATCTCTCTCAAAGCCATCTATCCTTAGAATGATTCTTACACAAAGTATTTTTAAAGGGCTGCCCTGTATGTAAAATATCAACTAGCTTTCTTTATTGCAGTGTTAGAGGATAATCAGTATTGCTTGAAATCAAGCTGCTTAAAAGAAAGCATTTATTATATCTGAATATTCAGAAATCTTTTTGGTAGCCAGTTACATGAGTAATGATGTTTCTAGTAAGTGTATTTTATATCTAACTGAACATTTAATAACATTCATGATACTTCCTTTTGTAAAATGCTGAAATGGTAAGCTGAGTTGCTTGATTTTTCTTCTTTTTTTTTTTTTTTTTTTTTAAGGGGGCAGGTTGTCTGTGATGCCAGAAATGGCGATCAGACTTGACAAAAGAGGAAAATTACAATGGATTGGTTTTGTTTCTGGAAGGTTGTTTTTTCAGATATATATGAATGAGTTGAACGATGAACCATTCGGATATATTCTGTACTTGGGCAGGATTTTACATTGTTGCATTATCTGACACAACTACCTTAGTGTGTCCATACCTTACACAAAATAAGATGGTATTTATAAATTGCTTTTAGGAAACATACAGCTCGTGCTCATACATCTAAAAGCCCAGTTGCTGTTGCTGTTGAGTCATTTTCTGTGATGAAACTTAATAACCTCCTGAGATGAAATGAAAGCCTTGAGATAATTTTTTTTCTCATCTGAAGCAGTGAAATAAAATAGCTAGAATGTTTTAAAGCTTTTGAATTAATACTCCATTGTATTACAAATTTAGCCATAATTTAAACATATTTGCTAATGTATATCATTCCTACTTGAAGGCAACAGAGATAATATGCATTTTGTTAAAAAATTATTAAAATTGCTCCAGTAATGGCCACAGAGAAATGCAGAACTAAATGAGCTCATATAGCATTGCAGTTATCTGAAGTTATTTGTTTGAGCTTTTGTCTTCAGAAGGGAAACATAATCTTAGAATTCTTGGTGAGAAATCTCTTTGTAAAGCTGGAAAAACTTAAAACTTTTTCCTTAACAAAAAAAAAAAAAAAGCTGTTTTTAATAAGATGTTTGTGCTTTTGTATCAGTTTGAATGATTAGAAAATTGATTTCCTAAAGGATTATTCAGGTCCAGGTAGGACTGCATGGCACTGCGTGAGTTTATTAGCTTTCCTGTCACACGTAATCAAATACCAGTGGTGCTTTTTGTAAGGCAAAGAATAATATCCTTTTCTTTTCACCGTTTTTTTCAGGGCTATCTTCCTGCAAATGTGGACAGAAGAGAAAGCACTTTACAAAGAAAACGCAAAGAGTATTTTGCATTTGTTGAACAATATTATGATTCCAGAAATGATGAAAATCACCAGGATACCTATAGACAGGTAGAACACCTATGGAAGTGACTTTTACTTACAGGACATTTTCTAAAGAACATAGAGATTATTTTTGATGTTTGTCACTGTTTTTCTCTATTTCTTGAATATTACTTGATAGACAGCTCTCTAACAAATTATTTCCCTACATTTTAGAAGCAAAAATATTAACTGTTTTGGTCTGAAATTCATAATAGTGTATTTGTTTTAATCTCGGCTTTAGTCAGGCTGTGTGGCACTGCTATTCAGCGCTGTCATTGTTTTTTGTTTAAGAATAATAGGTTTTTCAAATCTTTCATCTCCTACTCAGACCTTCCTTGAATTGACTGAAAATGGACAGGGTGTATAACAGGGAGTGTTTTTTACTGGCTTCATACTTCTGCTTAAGGAGTTGAAACTATTTATGATGTGTAATAAAAAATAAGTATAGCTGTGTCAAACTTTCTTGCCTGCCCAGATAAACAGATGACTTTTCTTCAAGTTAAGGAATACTCCATACTTATTTTGTATCACTAAGTATGGAGTAAGCAATAGTGTCTAGCATTCTTTAGGACAGAAGAAGCTGAGATTTTCAGCTTCAAGTCTGATCTTTGGTGGCAAGAAGTGTATAGCACGACTAATACAAGGTAATTGTGTATCTAGCCCAGAATAATCAGGTTAGTATTCTGTTGCATAGTACTCCTTTGCAAAGTTGTATATTTGGGCTCTCTTCTTAGGCAATTGTCAAATACATTAAAATAGGTGCTAAGCTCTGTTTTCACCTTTTAATGTTTGGTCCTTATCTTAAGGGTCTTTTCCAACTTAAAAGATTCTATGATTCCAGAGGGAGTTTAGATTGGATATGAGGAAGAAATTCTTTGCTGTAAGGGTGGTGAGGCACTGGAATGGGTTGCCCAGGGAAGTTGTGAATGCTCCATCGCTGGTGGTGTTCAAGGCTGGATTGGACAGAGCCTTGGGTGACATGGTTTAGTGGGAGGTGTCCCTGCCCCTGGCAGGGGGGTTGGAACTAGATGATCTTAATGTCCTTTCCAACCCTAACTACTCTATGATTCTATACACATGACTTTACAGCAGGAGTAGTCTGTATTTATTCATAAATACCCCAGGTTACAAGTATTACCGAAGTGACTATAATTTCCAAATGATCAAAATGTAATATGAGAATCTTAAAATGTGAAAATCCTGCTGGACCAATCTGGTGGCCTTCTATGATGGGGCTACGGAACTGATGGACAGGGGTAGAGCAGTTGATGTCATGTACCTGGACTTGTGCAAAGCGTTTGACACTGTCCCACATGACATCCTTGTCTCTAAGTTGGAGAGACATCAATTTGATAGGTGGACGACTTGGTGGGTAAAGAACTGGCTGGATGGCCACACGCAAAGAGTAGTACTCAATGTCTCAATGTCCAAGTGGAGACCAGTAACGAGTGGTGTCCCTCAGGGATGGGTGCTGGGACAGGTCTTGTTCAACATCTTTGTTGGTGACATGGACAGTGGGATTGAGTGTGCCCTCAGCAAGTTTGCCAATGACACCAAGCTGTGTGGTTTGGTTGATACGCTGGAGGGAAAGAATGCCATGCAGAGGGACCTTGACGTGCTTGTGAGGTGGGCTGATGCCAACCTGATGAAGTTTAACCATGCCAAGTGCAAGGTCCTACACCTGGGTTGGAGCAGTCCCAGGCACAGCTATAGGTTGGGCAGAGAAGAGATTCAGAGCAGCCCTGCAGAGAAGGACTTGGGGGTGTTTGTTGATGAGAAAATGAACGTGAGCCAGCAGTGTGTGCTTGCAACCCAGAAAGCCAACCGTATCCTGGGCTGCATCAAGAGGAGCATGACCAGCAGGTCGAGGGAGGTGATCCTGCCCCTCTCCTCTGCTCTTGTGAGACCTCACTTGGAGTATTGCGTGCAGTTCTGGTGTCCTCAACAGAAAAAGGACATGGAACTGTTGGAATAAGTCCAGAGGAGGACCACGAGGGTGATCAGGGGACTGGAGCACCTCCCCTATGAAGACAGGCTGAGAAAGTTGGGGCTGTTCAGCCTGGAGAAGAGAAGGCTGCGTGGAGACCTCATAGCAGCCTTCCAATATCTGAAGGGGGCCTATAGGGATGCTGGGGAGGGACTCTTCATGAGGGACTGTAGTGATAGGACAAGGGGTAATGGGTTCAAACTTAAACAGGAAGTTTAGATTGGATCTGAGGAAGAAATTCTGTCCTGTAAGGGCGGTGAGGCAGTGGAATGGGTTGCCCAGGGAAGTTGTGAATGCTCCATCACTGGTGGTGTTCAAGGCCAGGCTGGTCAGAGCCTAGGGTGACAGGGTTTAGTGGGAGGTGTCCCTGCCTGTGGCGGGGGGTTTGGAACTAGATGATCTTAAGGTCCTTTCCAACCCTAAGTATTCTATGATTCATTGGTTATTTTGCCTCACTAACAGTAACTTAAAGAAGTGGCTGTATGTTTCGAAATACAGTAAATCCATGTTATTCCAAAAAAAAATGATTCAGTGACTGTATAACTAATATTGTAAAATCAAAAAATTGTTTTAACTGTTGGGTTGTTTGAAAGGTTTGTGGTTGGTTCCTTTTACAGTAATTCTTCTTTCTGTTTAATTAGATCCATATAGATATCCCACGCATGAGTCCTGAAGTTTTAAGTCTTCAGCCCAAAGTAACAGAGGTAAGAATGATATCTAAAGATTTCTTTTTCTTTTTTTTTGAGATATCAGTTTATTAATGCATCTGATGTAACTGTGCTGGTTAATAATTAATTTGACAGCACTTGCAATTTTAATTTCAAAACTAGCTTAAAGTGAAAAAAAATAAGGGTATATAATTATAGGCTAAGAATAGTGTAAATATGAGTAGTAAAAGGAAAGGCATCAAGACATCTCATTAGTCTTTTGCATTTAATCTGTCAGGTTTTTTTCTTTGGCATTGTGCCTCTGAGTTTTATTTTTTCCTTTTTTTTTTCTTCTTTCTGTATTTTGGTAATAATGTGTTTTGAAGTAAGGCAGAGCATAGTTCCCATGGTTCTATGTATTTGTCAAAATCATTCAAGGTCTGAAAGTTCTTATCACAGAGTTTTCCTCTTAGAAAATTCTATTTTTGTGAATTTGTAACATGGCTGGTTTTGTGTTCCTTGTTTCATTTTGCTTCCTTAAGTTTTATACATTGAGCAGACTATTTAAGCTCTCTTACCACCATAGTAAATGTATATCAATTATGTTAATCAAATTGGTCTATTTTGTTCTGTAATTGAATCATAAGGTGACTTTGTAAAGTATATAGGTCATAAATAGTATAGATAGTGTGAATTATCCTCTTTCAATTATTTCTTCTTCTTCAATTCCTTCTCCTTTCTAATGATTCTAGTTAGACCTTCAAATGTACTTCCAAGTAGCTTCCGTTAGTATGATTATGGAGCCATATAGAACACCTTTGGATGGTTCATTAGATGACAGAGAAGTTAAATGCACAACTAGCTTTCATCTGTTTTTCTCCTCTTGCAGTTATTTGTTTAATGGAACCACTCCTCCACATATGTTGGGGAAATCAGTTTGAAGGAATAGCCTATTACTGTTTCTTAAAAGAAAATGTTGTAAAAATACTGCTTTCTGTCTGTTTTTTACATAGTGGTGTTTCACCTTGGCTATTCTAGGACTGATTCAAAGATTAAAGTAAGAAAAATAGGGGACAAAAAAGGAAGCAATACCAGCACGAAATATACTATTAAAGAAATTAACAAGATCAGTGTCAGTGTTGTATCTAGAAATAAGCCAATGAATGAAATGGGAAGTGACTGTTTTGTAATACAAAAAGGGCTGCAGAAAGAAGAATGCTATAATACTTCTAAGAGGAAAGAGCTACTCGTATTGTATCAGCAGTAGTCTCTTAAATTATTCTAAAGATGTATTTGCATTCAACACTAAGTGGTGGCTTTCTTGGGATGGGCTTTTTACTCCCTTGTGTTGCATGATTAAACTGTTCTTAAGATTTCCATGAAGATCATCTGTGCCTCAAATTGTGTATGAGTGTGGTTCAGAGGTACAATGATTGTGGCTTTGTAGCTTTCAGTTTAGATGAAAATGCCCCAAAATTACGTTGGGTTTTCTTCTCCCTCATGTTTTAGTGAAGGAGAAACTAGAAGCTGTTTAACTTGCCTGGTGTAAGAATCTGTGCATTCTTGTTTTCAAAGGAAAATTGAAAAGTACAAAACACTTCCTCAGGAATGACTGCTAGATGGTGTATTTATTTCTAAATTAGAATCATAGAATAGTTGGGGTTGGAAAGGACCTTAAGGTCATCTAGTTCCAACCCCTCTGCTGAACCTATTAAAAAAAAAAAAAGGAAAAAAGACTTTAAAATAGAAATTTCAGGTAAATGTCCTCTGAAGAATATATTTAATGTCCTTTCTTTTAACCAAATTATTTGGATGAGAACTCAAGTGGCTTTAAAATGAGGCTAAGACAGACAAAATATTCTCACTGGAGACTATTTTGAAGTAAAATGTTACTTAATAAAATGATGAGATTGTCAGATAGAAATAGAAATCTGTAGGATCTTGGGTTAGTTAATACATTTCTTTAGACCAGAGGAGAACTTGATCATAGTTTGTATGGACACAGCTTTGTATTTACCGTGGATATCTGATTTTTTAATAGTACAGTTAGAAATGTTAGAGTAAACTTGTACTGATAATCAGAGATGATTTGGTCAAGGCTTTCCAACATTTGCAATGAGTTATTTTGTTAAATACTTAGTGTGTCAGGGAAAGTATCCCATAATAAGTAATTGAAAAGAATTAGTTACAGGATAGCTGCAATCCCTTTTTTTTTTTGGTTGAATGAGTAACTTAGAGATAAAGGATTTATTTGGGCATTGGAGAGTGTGGTAATGTGACAAAAATATTAGTGCAGTATTTGTTACAAGCAGTCACAGTTGAAAGGACATTTTCTTCTTTATATAGCTGGTTTAATGAAAATGCTGACAGTCAGCGTCAGAACTAGTAGGTCCTCCCAGAATAAAACACTTCTCTTATTATTGCTTGGGCGTAATTGAAATAAAAAAGAAACATTGTGTCTGGGTAACTTCTTGCTAAGTAACTTCCAGTATGTCAGTAGAACTTCAATAGCAAATATTATTCAGCAAAGTCTGAGTCTGGTATGCAGTTCTGGCTCGTTTTGTGGCATCATTAAACACTTGAAATTATTTAGATATTTTTTTGCTTTGAGTTGTCTGTTTGCAGGTAACGCCATTTCTCAGGTTGCTTAGTCATTTAATGTTTGCAGGTAGCGCGATTTCTCAGGTTGCTTAGTCATTTAATGTGATTTACTGGCATCTTATTTGCAAATATGGTTTTTTTGTTAAAATTCGCATTTTTTTCAGTTGCAGTTATTTGTTGAACTTGTCCAAGTGTATGCTTTCCTAATGTTTCATTGGACATGTGCATCTTCATCACTGCCATAAAATAAACATATTTTAAATCCATACATTTTAGAAACTCCAGTTGCCCTTGCAAGTAACATTGAATTATCTCCCAATACTAATAATTCTATTTCATGTATACAGCTCCTTGAATTCAGTCTGCTGAATACAGCCAAGTATCCCTGCTTGCTGCTGATCATACTTACATTTTTTGTTTGAATGTTTAGTAAATTGAGTCATTTAAAAAGCCTAATTGAGCCACATGAAGTAGAAAGACATACTTGTCATCAGTGTGATGGATGCATTGTACGAGTGCTGCTGTTTTCTTGTTGAAAAAGAAACCACAACAACCCCTTTTCCCCCAAAAAAAGAAAAATCCCTGTTCATAACCTATGTCATCCAGACTTCTTCTCTAACACTTTTTTTTTCCCTAATTCATAGTAAAGAAATGGTAAAGGTGTCTTTTAATAATATTTTGTTAGTTGGCAGTGAGTGATGTTGTTGGTACAGAAGAATAAGAACGTGAAAAGGGTGTATAGCAGCAGTCAAGTGGAATAATGGGAAATCTAGGAAGTATTTGAGCTATAAAGAAAAGATCTGATTTAATTTCTAGTGATCCATCGGTATCCTGAACTTTACAGGGTCTCAGGGTCTTCGTGTGTTAGGTGTTTTTAGAGCCCCACTGATCTCTGATCTCTTGACTGTATGTGTGGGCTGCTGGAGAGGTAGGCTTGCATGTATCATTGCCTTCACTCTCTGATCCAAAAGGGCCAAGCCCAACTCACTTGATGTCATCTCACAAAAACTAGTGCAAATGATCCTGGAAGGGTTATGACATCCAACGTCTCCCTTGTTTCTTCCTCTCCTTTTCTGGGTTTTTGGAGCCTTGTGCTAGCACAGCCTAATCATTTATCACAGGGAAACCCTTTCTGCTCCCAAGGGCTCAATGCAGACAGGGGCCTTGCGTTGTTCCCAGACCTGACTCCCTTCAAGAGAGAGGGAAGGTGTTACTGGTCCCAGGTGAGCAACAGTTTCTCCCTCTTTTTTAAGATGTGATGGCACGAACTATAAAGAAGGGAATCAGAGTATAAGTCAAAGACAGGTTTCAAAAGGTGGCACAATTAACAAGACTGCAGGTATTATGATTTTTTTTTTTGTATAGCAATTTTTGATGCTACAGAGATGTAGAAAGATGATACTGCTACTAGGAAGAATGCCACTTAGAATGAGGTAAAGAGACTGTAGGTGACAAAGCTGGAGGAAGAACTCTAGTGAAAAGACCAGAAATGTAATGCATGTAGAAACCTCACAATGTCTTCTGACATCAGTTTCCAAATGCTGCTATTCCAGGATTTTTGTTCTTGCTGGTATCTTAATCTCTCTTCCCAAAGAGCTTTTAATTAGAATTAATGAAGCTGTTTTAATTTCTTCTCTGAACTTGGAATTTGGTTCCTGTAATGAAACATTTCAATTTAGAATGTATTTTGAGTCTTATGTGTGGAAATAACTTCCTTTTAAAATCCGTTTGAAGTGTTTGTTTTTTATGAGAGTTGTGTATCCTGGGTTGGAGGAAGGTAATGTGGCCCTCAAATAGCGGGAGAGTGTAGTTTGAGGTCTTCCCCCATATAGTTCAGTCAGGTTTCTTTTAAAGACTAATGACTGTAAGTTTAGAGGCAATATGTTAAGCTAATGGATTCTTCTCTTTATGTATATAAATATAGTTCTTGCTGTTATCATGAATGAGAGTTAAATTCAAAAGAGGATAATTGATCAGTAATGACATCTCATGAGATGTAGTGGTTCCTAGTAGAAAATTAATTCCAGTTTCTTTTGCTGGTTTGGAAATCAAGAAGGAAACCTTTAGGGAAAGTGACCTTTTTAATGAGTCCTATTTGAACACAGTGATGGGTGCTGTATAGAAACTTAAATCAGTCTGCCTTTCAGGTTTTCAGTGCTCATTTTTTCAATTCAGAACAGTAAATGAAACTTTATGAAAACGAGTAAGAAACTGAAAGCACTATTTTAGTGTGTATTTGTGGAATGTCTGATTAGATGCATTTGGGGTTATTAAAGCTGATGTGCCAATCACGGAGTGATCCTTCCTGCTCAATAATATTAAATCCCCCCACCCTCCCAAATATCACCTCCCCCATCCCCTTAGTTTTCATATCTGGATTTAAAAAATGCATTGAAATCCATAGGCTGCTCAATTTGCAATGCACACTATGTATACTATCAGGTTCTCAGGGAAGGAAAGGTTGGCGGTACAAATTTGAGCATTGCTTGATTTGAGACATGCCTTGATGAGAAGCACTATTTTTGTGATTTTAAGAACGGGTGTTTTAATAGCTGTTACTTACTGAATTTCTTTTTTTTTTTTTTTGTTTGTTTCTCACTGTGCGTATTTTGTAACCCCATCACACTAGGAGTTTTTTCTATCTAGCCTACTGCATAACATAATTGCTAAATAGGGTTTTCTAGTCACTTCTATCTTAAATTTGTTTTCAAGAAAGTTATTTGTGTTTCAATATGATAAATGTGTCCTTTATTTGAAGTGAAACACAGGATGATAACACTGGTAATACTGATAACCTAATGTTACTGAAACTGAAACAGCAACTGACAGAAGCAGGAAGCATGGCTGTGAGCTAACTTGATTTGCAGTTTTTCAATAATAGTAAAAATATGAGATAACCAATTTCATAAAGGCATAATTATGTAAAATGTAATGTACATGTAAAAGTACATGGCAGAACTTAGAGTCTTTATACAGTTGTTGATAGATGATGAAACCCCACTGGCTATTGCTTGATTTGCACAGGTTAGGGGTTTTTTTCAGTTTAATATGCAGTGCATATTAAAAAACATGAGATGACAGGATTATCACTGAGAAGAATTTATAGCTAAAGGGATAAGCACCTTAGCTAATGAAAATTAGGGTTTTGCAGAGCTTTTGCTAAATGAATACCTCCCTTTCTGCCTAATCTTTGCCCCCAAAACTGAAATCACACTGAGCAAAAACTGAATCTTAATTGCAGCTGGAATGGATCAAACATGAGCTGAGTTAAGGCTTCTTGTGTTTCAGTGCCCACCAAAGCTTTTCATATTTCTTGTTCTTGACCGTCTCCCTTGTTCTGTGGATTTTCAGCATGCCAGGGAAATGTAAAACCTGGAGATTAAGGAAAGCTGGTTGTCAAAGCCTGTGGGAGAAGGGTGGATGTTGATGTTCGCTTTCAAAGCAAAAAGTGCACATGTGTTTCAGCTTCAGGTAGTTCATGGGGAAGCCTGTGATGGAATTTTTATGCACCTGGATGCAAGTCATGTATACCTAGACCCTTCTGTACTTGAAAATGACTGCAAGAGGGCTTTTAAACTAGAGAATAAGTTTTTATTTAAAATGGAATTAGAATAGTCAACTTCTTAATGTAGCAAAAACTTGAAGTGAGATTGAATAGAAATAATGCTAGCTTTTTCTCCGTGTTATGTCCTTTGAGGTCAGGTCTTTTACTGGCTTTCTTGGAGCCTGAGCATTCATTGACTTCTGGGCTTGCAGCAAACTATGCAATCTCCTTGGGGTCCTTACGAAGTCTCTCATTTTCTTATTAGTATTGGAGGCCTGATCTGAAGATTGACACAGACCTTTGGTTTGAGCTCTCCTTTCTGTGCTCCTCTTAGCTGCCTCTGCATTTTGGCTTCTTGGGCAGACCTTCCAGGGAAAAACAAATTTTCTTTCGCTTCAGCAGATTATACCTGATTGAGTATCTGTAGTTAGGGCAAAGCATGTAACAGCTTTCACTCTGCTGCTTATTTGAAGCATTTAAGACATGTAGCATGTTCAGAATCAAATAATTGAGAAAAATAGAGGTTGTCACAGACCTAAATTGGGTTAGAGATAATTGTGTGATTTCCCTGCTCTGTACTCTTCTCATGCTGTTCTTCCCATGGTGAGGTATGTTGTGGCCTTAGGAGCTTTTGCAGATCCTGAGCAAGGTACGGTTTACAGTTGAGGTGGTGAGGTTATGTGCTACCCTCAGGCAGGTAGTTGCCTTATTTCTAGATTCCCTGATTTTTTTTCAGGTTAATTTTTTTTGTTAGCCAGTATACTTGCTTCTGAAGTCTAGAACCCTATTAAAGTGCTAGTGCAGTGCTAGGCAAGCCAAACAATGGTGGAATCTCTTTTCATGGGTATGTTTTTAAAAAAATCTAAGCTAAATGAAGTACTTCTTTCTGTTACTTATGAATAGCTACAGTGATATATGAATAAAATAGTTCTCTCAAAGAGGTTAAAAGTCATGAGAAAATGATCTAATATTTCTGTTTCTTGGAGAAAGAAGTATTTTACATTTTTTGAAAAGCTTCAATGAGTAAGTGCTACTCTAGTTGTAACTATTATAAATGAATTATGTACTAGGTTGGTTTTAATGTGCTAATGCAGTGAAAATGCTTCCTTTTTGAAGATCTGAGAAGCTTACTTAGCACCGGAAGTTAATTATGAATACTGATGCTTATTTATGCTTTTCTATGCATGTTTTTATACTATGTTGAATTTGTCCTTGTATAGTTTTCAAGTGTTGTGCTTAAAATGTGCTCATCACTTGATAAATTATCTGATAGTTTCTTTAACTCTTTTTCAGATCTTTGAAAGAATTTTGTTTATCTGGGCAATACGTCATCCAGCCAGTGGATATGTTCAGGGCATAAATGATCTTGTTACTCCTTTTTTTGTAGTCTTCATTTGTGAATATATAGGTAAGATTTGTCTTAATACTGAATTATGAATTGGTACTGGTTTTGGAACTGTATCTTCATTTTAATCTGAATAACGATTTGCATAAGCTAGTCAAAACATAATTTTATACATAACTTTTCACATATTTTTATAATTTTAATTCTGTATAGTTCCCTTTGAATATATACTGAGAAGCAGTCAGACTTCACTTAAGTCACTGGAGTTCAGGATTCCTTCAGGTTTTTATTCCAGGTAACCTCCCCCCTCAACAAAACCCAACCAAACAATCCTCTGTAGAAGTTGCAGACAGTGTTTTCATTTTTCAGATCTGAAAGCATGATCTAGGATTTGCTTTCATCTTGCTCTGTAGTTAAGAAGTGTTCACTACTCCTGATGCTTTTTTTTCTTCATATGTGGTTTTATTCTCCCTTTTTCTCTTCTGTTTCACACTGCTTGTGAAACTCTAAATTGTATGTATGAAATGAACAGGGGTTTAACAAATGCAACCAAAATCAGGCAACAACAATGAAAAAACTCCCCAAAACAACTCACCAAAACTAAATAAGAAAAAACAACACAGGAACCAAGAAAACCTTTTAAATGAATGCAAGGGAAATTGGAGGGAACTTATTGAAGTAGATTTGTGACTGAAAGAATAGCAACCTGGAATTAGGGTCTGAAAATTAAGGCTGCAGTAATCAAATTTCTCTGGTTGAGATCTCTGCCATTCTGGGGCTTACAGCACTAGTAACAATAGTAAACAGCTGTATTTCTCTTGAGTTTGTGGCTTTATATGTGTGTATACTTTTTGAAAACTTGTTGTTTGGCAAACTCAGATGTTGGCTAACTGCTCATCTCTTGCAAGAACACCACCCATATCTGAAATGTGTAGATTGGTATGTATGTCTTTATAAATATTAAGAGTTTGGCTAATTGTTAACAGCAATTCATTAATAACTTGGGTATAACTATATCCACATAACTATGGATATAAAAGGTAAGGTTAAACAGTAAAAATGACAGTGCTAATCTATCTTGAATTAAAACTCTTCCTTGTATTTCTATTTGTCATACAGACATACAATGAAAATGCACAATGCTTCTATGTAAACCTGAGCAATGCTTTGCCTGGCTACTTCAGTGAGGCTCTAGATACTGGATTCTTCTTACCTTTATGCAAGATGCCCATTGGTGTCTTAATCTGGATTGATTAAATTTAATGAAGGGCAGATTATCCTTGAGTGGATGATAGACTACCCATTTACTCATTTGCATGGCAACACCTCTGTTACTTTGTTCATTTCTTGTTTCATAGAGGGACATTTTATTGCTAGGCAACTAATGAGAACTACTGCTGCTTTCTCCCTCATCATCTCTTAAGTAGGGTAGAGGCCTACTCCTGAGAGTACTTGCAGTTTCTGCCTTTTACTCCCTCATTTGACAGATAATGAAAATGTTCTTAATGATCCTAAAACAGTAGGGTCTCTAGTAGACTTTAGGGTTGTTAATTGAAATAAGAAGTTCAAATGAGATGTGATTAGAGAATTGATATTCCATGTTAAATAGACCATTTAATTAATATGGTAAATAAGTTTGCCTTTACCACCAACTTACATTTGGAGACCCTGCTGATTTTAATATATTTGCCAGTTTGTCAGTATTTTCATATCGGAAAGCATAACTGTTCCAGAAGTGTCCATTGAAGAAAGACAAAACTCAAAACCTAACAACTGTAAAAGATACTTTGCCACTGAAAATGTATAAAACTCAGAAAACTGCGTTCTGAAAGTTTATTTAAAAGCTGATTTCTATATAATAAGAAAAATACTGAAAGGGAGGGTGTTTTCTTCAATATATTAGTGATCCTGCCTTAGTGCTAACAGCAGTTACTTCCCCCAGTGACGTAAAACTTCCTAAGATATGTCTTTAAATAGCTTTTTGATTTGAGTCTTTGTAGTTACACTGAGTGATGCCTTCAAGTTAGAATGAATAAGAATATGCATGACACTTAAACTTGAAATGGGGACATTAAATTTGCAAAGTACCTAAAAAAAGTCTTGAGATTTGTAGTAAAATTATAGATGGATTCAAAACTCATAGTATGAATTGTGCTTAAGTAATATATATAGAATTAAATGCAGAGAAGCAGAGGTTTCCTAGCAAAAATGTTGAAGCTACTAGTATATTTAGTACTTACTCGAGTAATAGTCTGTATCTGCCTCAGATTTTATTCTGGATCTTATTTCTTACTCTGTTTTTAAGTCAATATTGGTTTGTACCTTAAGGTGCTTTATTTATTGTTTTAGCTATTGACTTTTGTGTATTTTTTTCGGTTTAACTGGAATGTTTGTATTGCAGCTCTGAGTCACTTGGGTTATATAATTCATACCATTGAAAGTTATGATAATGCTTTTTAATTTAGGTTCTTTCTATAATTAAGAGAAAGAGGTCCTAAAGAATTATTAAAGATTAATAAATTCTTATTAACAACACCATTATAATAAATCTGTGCTGATTAGATCATCTGATGGTAAATCCTGATAACATTTACACGCAATTGCAGTTTTGTAAAATATTTTGGTGGGAGTAAAGCAATGTTTATTTTAGCTTTATGATAACAGAGAGAGCCCTAAATCCTTAATCTTACATGACAAGTATGTGACATATTAATTCTACTGATGGGAGTCTTTCTGGTCTACTAAAAACATCCAGAAACTATTTGGGAAAGTGTTGTTAAAGAACTTTTGAAGACAGAAATGGCATGTATGAAAGTTATAATTTACTTGCCTTTTCATTCAAATCTGAATGGCACAAAGTAGGTTTGTGGGTTTGTTTATAAGGACTGAAGTCATAGACGTTTTGATGGATCAGTGTGGATCAAGGTACCTAATTTTAGCACATAGGTTCACACATTTAGAATAGATTAAGTGACTGAAGGCAGGAATTGAATATGTTAAATGTTGAGAGCATTCTTTCAACCTTTCCAGTAATGTAAGGATGATGAAAGTGTAATTTGGGAATGTTTCATTAGTTCCCTTCTTTGCAATGAAAGTGGAATACTGTAATATTTTCAGCAAGATAGAACTTGGTTGTCAAAGCAAGCCAGGAGAGGCACAACTACAATTAAAGAAAATTTTAGAGGAGTTGATAACCCGCCTTGCTGGAATATAGTAGAATCATATTAGGATTTCTGGTCTAAATGAGGAGAAGGAGAAATTTGAACCTGTGAAGAATAATAGAGGTCTATAAGCTTATTCTACCATAACAAAACAGCTTCTTTGGAATTTCAAAGTTAGTGGTATGGGAAAACTATTTTGTGCTTACTTCTAATCTCTTACATGACATAACAGTGTTACAACTTATGGTGTCAGAAGGAATGCTGATTACAGTCAGGGCAGTTTTCCTGAAAGCTCTGTGACTTTGTAGCATATTAGTTTGTGTCAAAAGTAATCTTGTTCATATGGTTGCAGTTCCAGAGGTGTTTTTGTTAATGAGGTAAGATATACCATGTGACTGCTCAGTGTTTGACTAAATGTGGACAAGGAAATTTTGCACTGGCTTGCAAGTCCTATTTCAAGTTGTACATGTGTTGCTCTTTTTGTACACCATCCTGTTGCCCAGAGTTCCTGTTGATCTAGATTGTTTGCAATCATTAAATTGTGCTGCACAGTTTCTTGAGGCTTCTTGCTCATGGAGTCAGCTACTCTTCACTACATTTGACGCTTCAGTAGTACATCTGCATTTCAGTAACTCACTGGGCCTTGTGTGTGTATCTAGAACCACAGAGAGGACCAAATAATTGAATAAATCCAATTCACCTTTCAGGGAGATGAGAGCTCGAGAGAAACACCATCAAAATAAGGATGCATGCTAGGCCATTGCTAAGTGGAATGCTTGCATGAAATCACTTTGAGACCCCCAGTAGTGTTGGATCAAGAGAAAATTAGCAGTTAGTAGGAAATCAGTGGCAGAAAATAAATACTATTGGTAGCATTTCAAAATTTTATGTTGGATAAAAAATGTGAAAGAAAATGAGGCTGCTGAAGACTGGAATGGTGATTCAGATACTGTCTGCAATCTTCTTGCAATAGAGGAGCTGAAGATAATTTGAGGATGTCTACAAGAACTCGTGAACTGAAAACTTTGGAAAGGAAGGTCTTACTCTTGTAAGTATTTTTCTTGTGATCTTAGAGCCTTTCATAGAAGGCATTTAATGCAACTTCTGTTACCTAATATTTTTAAATTGATACTGGCATGACTTTATGGAATAATTAATCCAGGCCCAAATCCTAATGGAATTGGAATGGGATTTAGTCCCAGACCAGTGTTACTATGAGAACATAAAATTTCTTGGTCCTCGAAAAGCCCTTATCTGTCTGTAGCTACCTTGCTTAGCTTTCTATTACCTCTCATATGTTGCAGGCAGCTTCCTGTCCTTAAAATGAGATTTCATACTAGTTATTACCTTCATTCCTTCCTTTTCAGCACATTTGCTGCAAATAATTCAATTTAGACTATTAATTTTGTTTTTTCCAATTGCGGAATGCTGTCTTTAAAAGTGTTATTTTCATAGTATAATTGGAATAATGTGTCAGAGCATTGTATCATGGCTCTATCTGAGGTAATTCCTTAGTGTTTGTTCATAAAATATGAAAAAGTTGTCAATTTATCGGATTTCTTAAGAGGTTTGTAATTTTTATACAATAAGTACGTCTGTTTAGAATGTACATAAAACTGAATTTCTGAATGATGAGGCAATAAGCTAGAGAGGAAAGAGTATTAATCTACTGACCTCAGAGAGCTGCTTGAAGTTTTCTTATATTTACAGTGTCAGAAGGTAAAATTTTGTCGATTGTGTGTTATTTCCTTTGCAAGACCAAGCTGAAACTATGTTTGCTGCAGTATTTAAATTAATCTGAGATATTGAATCCTGCTACCTAAAAACCTGGATCTTTCTTGATCAGTTCCTCCAATGCACTAGTCCTTGGAGAATTAAGAATAGTGCTCATGCATTGAGGTTTTGAGGAGACACGGTGGAAAAGATGTAACATATATGTAGTTATTCGACTTAGAAAAGACTAAGCAAAACTGAAAGAATGTCAAATTGTTTTGGTAATGTGGAATTTGAACAAGGAGCTATAACTGGATTAACTGGATGCTTCTCTCTCTCTCCCAGGCACTTCAAGTGGTTGGAGACTGATAGAATCATCCTTGCTGACTTGTAGTTTACCATGAAAGAAATACTGGAAAACCTCCCAGGGTGGAGTGCTCAAGAATATGAGGGATTTCTTCAATTTGAGAGCTGAAAAGATTTTTTTATTTGCCATCTTTGTATGCTCTTGAGCTGTTCTGATAACTTTGGCATTATGCTTTGTATCAAACTTCTACCATTTTACTTTTCTTTGTTTAAATAAATACATTTTTTGAACAGTACTGTATAAAAATGTTTTTATTTACACATTTGTTTGAAATGATTTATAAAACTTGCACAAATTAAATTTTCATAAAAGCGCTGACATGAAGCATAACTGACATTTTAACATTTTCTTGCAAGTATTAAGAAAATATTTCCTCATTTTTTTTAAAACATTGTAAAACTTGACTGAAAAACTACTGCAAAATAATTTAAATCACTCTTCTGTCGTATGAAAATTCAATGTCGCAAGTTCCATTTGATCACATTATATTTTCTCTCCTTAATGCAAATCACCAGTAATTTAGTTTCCCCATACAAAGGTGTGTTTCAGTGCTGCTTCTTAATAGTTTCCATGATTTTTTTATAGTAATAATCATGATAACAGTGAAGTTGACTGAAATTCTCATAAACATGAAGAATATTCTGTGCAATATTCTTTGATAATTGAATGGAATATTGTTACTTGTGTGATTTGAGTTGCCAAGAAATGAAGGAAGCTTGCATAAAACTCTTGAATTCAAGTATTGAATGTACTGAAAACCCAATTACATCTTCTGTGTAAGTCCAGAAAACATCCTGTGTATTCCTCTGTAAAAGACTGACGACAAACACAAAGGGCTCTGTTTTCTGAAACTTTCAAATTAACTGTTGATTCTCTTTGAAACAGTCTTTGCTTTCACATATTACAAAATATCTAGTGTATGCACACATGCGTATATATAAACATGATACAGAAATTGTTCAGTATTGCCTTAGCTGGCTTTGAGATAGCTGCCATTCAGTTTTTGACTTTCTAGGAATATGTTCCCCCACTCTACACTGTTGATGAACCCATCTGTTGTCCAGTGAAAATATTTTGTTGTGCGGAGTAGCTGAAGATAGGGAAGACTGTGATGAGTAAGATAAACAACATTTTAATTTGATTTTATGCATTGATGATTCCTGCTTTTGCCATATGGAAAAAGTGAAGAAAGTCCACAAGTAATCAATAGACCCATTTAGTGCCTGTCCACAGTGCTGAGGACTTGGTTCTTCTGTACCAGTCGCCTGTGCTGTGTGGCAGCACTTATTGTGACTCTAGTGGGAAAGAAGCTAGAACTGATAGGTGCTGAAAGACAGTCCTGACAGTGTGTGTCTTAACTCATTATTAAATGGACTTGTGGAGCTAAATTGTGTTTTATCCTGTTTCTTCTTTGGCTTGTTCTGCTTTATTTAGGAGCTTCCTGAGGCCCTTTTATAGGTCTTATTTCCTCTTTACATCTGTTTTATACTACCTATCAGATTCCTCAGTTGGAATTCAACCATTCTTTTTGTGCGGAAAGTACTAATTGTCCCATTTTTAAGTCACTGCAATTTTTAGATTCTGAAGTTTACAGTCCTGATATAATTGATCTTTCTGAAGAAGCTGTGGATCCTGAAAATTTGTAGCCACTTTTAAAATGCATGCATATTCTTCTGTAATTCAGAAGGTTGTCAGGGGTTTTTTTATTCATTTAAATATTTGAGCTATTACAGTGAAAAACTCCAAGTTCCTCTGGATGATTTACATTGCATCAAAGGAGGTGAAAATACAGACTTGTATTTTAGTGCTTTAAAAAGCCTTAGCACTCTTTAAAAACCCTTGGCTCGAGTGCCCCTGCCCATGGCAGGGGGGTTGGAACTAGATGATCTTAAGGTCCTTTCCAACCCTAACTATTCTATGATTCTATGTTTTTAAATTGTTAATTTTTTATGTATGTCATAAAAATTAATAATTCATAATATCTGAGCAATTTTCTTTATTAATATATAATATAGCTTTTCAGGCCTAATTGGGCAAAGAAGTCAGACTATTTTATATCCTTCCATTCACTTTAATCAAGGAGGAGAATCCATGTGAAAATAATGAGCAGCAAATTGTTTGCATTGTTTGTCAGCTAGCAGTGCTTGCCATAATATACTGCTGTGTCTAGGGCTGGTTAATAAAGCTGTGTATTTGGAGGCACTGTGAACAGAACTGTAAGGAAAATGTGGGCAGTATTAAGAAGACGTTTTATGCTTAGTTTTTGGAAGGTTAGGGAATGAGAGCATGAAGGAGGGCAAATATGTAGGAGTTGTGGAATGGCAAGAATAGATTAATAGAGGGTAAATTAACTATAAATTGCCTTTGATCTTTAGATCCTTTTGTGTGTGCATGTGTTTGGATATTTATTTCAGTTATTAAACAAAATTATTTTTATTTCTCAGCTTGTTAGAATACTATTTTTTTAGCTGTAGTTTGACTAATCCTGCAGTGAGCACTTTGTTCTGTCTTGGAGTTATACAACTATTTCAATTGAGGACTATTTTTTCATGTAATTGTAATATTAAAGGCCCTAAAGAATGTAGCTGAGCTTTACCCAGGTATGTACTTTGTGTGTGGTTTGCTAGTGACTAGTTTATTCCCTAATGTTTTTCTTTAGTTGCTTAACCTACTGGAAGTCAACGGCACTCGGTATCAAATACAGGAGTGAATCCCTCTGCATAAGCTCTCTCTTAATCTGCTTTGGTCAAAATGAGGTGATTTCCTTATTTAATTAGTGGATTTTTAGCTAATTGTACCAACCCAATTAGTGCTTCTGGCATTTCTTGGGGTATAGTAACCTTGAGAAGGTGTTGATAATGAGCAGCTGAGCACACATCCACAAGTAACTGTTTGATGTAGTTTGGTGATAATATATTGCTTTGTATGTTTTACTCATTAATATATTTGATTTCCAGAAAGGGCTTGGAAATGTGTGAACTAAATTCTTATGTGCTGTAGAATTAATCTTATTCCAGATCCCATTTGCTGTTTCTAGAGGTCAATGTACCCTACCTATTCTAGTTTCATTTCACTGTTCTTTAAACTTAGCAGTGGAGCTACATATTTGAGTATTTCCAAAGCAGGTTTCTTTGGACAGAAAAGGGTTTGTTTGCCATGTGCTTAGATTGCACAGCTGAACTGGGGCTTGCTACTGTCAAAATAGGTAGCTTTGCTTTCAGTTTTCAAACCCCAAACATGCATTCCTGGCTTCTCTCGTTGGTCAGCATTGGCTTTTCTCTGGCATGCTGGATCAGTTCAGTTACACTGGCAGGAAACTAGCCCCATAATAAAATTAGTAATTTAACTTTCTACTCTTATCTTGGGGATCAGAGACAGACATTAGTGCTGATGTGGGGACAGGAGCACCTTAGGGAAGAAGGGAGAAGCAAGATCTCTGTTTAATGCCAGGTATCTCTTAGGGTGCTTTAGCTGTATTATTAAACTGAATGGTCATGATAAGTCTCTGTGAATTACACCTATTTTTTTCTTAACAAATTAAGGAGTACTTATAAAAGCATCTCAAAATCCATGTTGGGTATGGCAACCTGCTTTTCCACTGTTTTTATTTTCTAGTACTGTTTTGAATGGCCATGATTTATTATAATTAGGCAATACTGTTTTACAGAATCAATCCTTCTCTACCTCTGTGTTTCAGTTTTGATTTCAGTCTCTTCAGTATACTGTCAGATTTCCAAACTAATTGTAACAGTTCATCTGAAATGTCGGGTGCGTGGGTGCATCCAGTAGTCATCTTGGGAGAGATTTGAGTCTGACTGAACAAATTTTTATCAATAACTGTGATAAGCGAGCACTGTGAATCTACGTTTTCTAGGTACCAGTTTTAACTTCAAGGCTAATATAAAAAAAAATAGATGCATTAATTTTTTTTTCTCACCTCTGAAGGTTCCCCTGAAAGGTGGCGAAGCTTAGGCTTTGCTACCTTTCTTTGCTTATTGTATGTAGAATTATTTTTAATATTACTTCTGTCATATTTTCCTATAATCTTAATTTTTTTAAAGTAGTTCCACAGATCATTAGAACCAAAGTGTTTGAAGTCATATTATACTGATGGGATGGAGAAAATAACTCCAGTCATCTTCATGTCTCCCTTGAAACAAACTTAAGTTCTTGAAAGTCCATTTGGTCAACCAAACCAAGTGCAAAATCAAAATGCTTATTCTCATGAGCTGGTACATATTGCAAGTTTTAATCAAGCATAGGCTATGTTAAAATACCTTTTTTAGTTTGATTACAGATGCATAGTAGTAAGAGTGGCGATTATTTAGTTCATAAGCGTATGTTAGTTGATGAAGTAGGCTTCACTGTCAGGGAAAAATTAACATATTTCAACTAAAACTTTTTGTGGATACTTTTTTAAAAGGTTTCTATCTATTTAAAGTAAAAAACATAATTAAAGTTAGAATTCTCTGGCTGTGGTTAACAATTGCTGTCAGAAGTGAAAAAGAAGCATTAGGATTATCTAGTAAGTATATCCAACTGCTTAATTGCCTGTTATTTTTTGTTCTCTCAGAGAAAATTAATATTTTGAGTAATGGTATTTCTTACTTGGTATCTTACAAATTTCTGTTTAGAAAAAAACCAAAATCGAACAACAAAACCAGGCACCCTCTAAAGAAACGCTTAAACCGTGAAATTCTAAGCTGTAAGAGTAATCTACATAACTAAAGCATAAATTTTTGAATATTAATACTGACTGAAAAAAGGACAGTATGTAAAATATATATGAAAGATGCCTTTGGGGGAAAACCAAAAAGGGTTTTTAACAGGAAGCCATGTTGATGCAAAACTTAGAATATGTCAAGTTTTGTATGCTAGTAGAGTTACTCGGGGTGTCTGAATTCAACTCGTGAAACCAGAACACTGAAAGTGTTTTACATCGTAAAACAAACAGAAGGAAAAAAAACCCCACAAACACATTGAAAAATAAAATAATAATACTTCAGTTTTATTATTAAATGAACTTATCTGTTGCATTAACTTTATACTCCAGTTATCAATCTAAATTCAAGTTTGAATGACAAGAGAGAAGGAACAGCTGTCATAGTTGTATTCATCTACTAGAGTTTATGAAGCTTCTCTAACTGTCACTATTTGTGTCTAATTTGAAACAGTTTGTCATTTTAAAAGAATAAAGTAGACTTTGCTGAATATTAATAGGAATGTTAAATTGCTTTATAACATTACTATTTGCAGTCTAGATATTCAAGGTATTTTTTGATTATTAAACCAATTTTCAGATAATGCTCTCTGAATTCTGTAGTTCTGAACTGTTCTATATTCAACATACTTCTGTGGGCAGTTATCAAAATATAATTCAAGATGACAGTTCAGTTCAAATTTTTTTCTCATTTGAAAATAAGAGCTTATATTTGAAAATAAGAGAAGTACATGTTTAAGTTGATTTTCTTTTTACTTGGGAAAGTGTTTTCTTTATTCCTTTGTGCTTATACTAATTGCATAATGTTCTAAACCAATCTGAAATTATATATTTGTTGAAGAACAGTTCTTCAGTGTAATCTGATACGTTTATCTGATTCAATTTGATACATTTTATATGAATAACGTAGTGTAAAATGAAAAATGCTTTCCCCTGTTTTAAAAGGTATTCCTAACTTTTGTTGTTTTGAGTCAAATTAAAGATGGTAATAAGAGAAATAGAAAAGTTAGAGAAAATGCAAAGTGGTGGATATGTGATTTCTTATGAATATGCCTTGACAGGAAAACTGTGCTATATTAAAAAGTAACTTTTTCTTTGGGAGAAGAAAGGGGGAAAATGTGTTTGAAAAAGAAGAAAAAAGCCCAAACTTACTTTTTTTTTTTGTTAGCATTTTTTTAATAGAGCTTTGAGTAAAAAGAAAGAACTTTCATGTGCTTCAGAAGAAAATATCCGTGTCATTCAGACTTGTCATGTTAGAAAATGCTTTTCCAATTTCCAAGTGGCATCAGCATACTAAGTTGGTGTGCTGAGTCCCAAAGCTGTCACTTTAACCTATCCTAAATAAGTATTTCAAAGCAGTGATATAACTAATTATCATGCTGCAGTATTTTCATTGAACGTATAGCAAGCAAAAGTTGCTGTATTTTTGATCTGTTTGGCTGACAAGCTTTAAAAAAATGTCCAAAGGGATTAAGAAAGATTGGCAGTGGAGAAAAGCTGTTAAGAGCTATTGTGGAAGAAGCAAACGTACTATCTCTAAGATTAGACTAGGTGTCAGGCACAGGATTTATCAAATGACTGGTAGTAACTACTTCCAGGTACCACTATTTGAATTAATTGCTTTTATCTTAAAGATGCTGCTGTATATGACCAACTTTCTTATTAAATAGAGAACTAAATGAAAATTTTTGATAGTAACTGGTTTCAGCTCACTGTAATGTTCATCCAGTTTGAGTTACTCAGCATGCTGCCTTCTATGTTTTATTAGAGGAAGCCTTCAAGAACTTTAAGTGTCATTAATTTAGTTTTATATTGTGATTCAATGCATGAGTTGTAAAAATGTTGAGGTACCATGATTATACTAGTTTGTCTTCTGTTACTGCTGACTGGTGAGCAGAATTGCTTCTTGTACTGCAGGTTGTCTCCACTGTCTCTATTCATCCTGACAGTTTATTCCACATCATTTTACTACTGCCACGCACTTCCATTCTGTCCAAGAAGGTGTATGAGGTCATAACAATTGCTGCATTGGTTATGTGATTTTTGATTTGTTTTATTTGTTCTTTTAAACCAATGGTTACTGTGAAGGTGGTGAGACACTAGGACAGAGAAGTTGTGTATGCCCCATCACTGGAAGTGTTTAAGCCCCAGGTAGATGGGGGTCTGAGCAACCGGGTCTAGTGGGAGGTGTCCCTGTCTGTGGTAGGGGGATTGGAACTACATGATCTTTAAGGTCCCTTCCAACCCAAAACCATTCTGTGATTCTGTACTGGTTTTCAGATGGAGATCCACGATCTTGCTTGTCTTCTACTTCAAGTGCCTTGGGTAATTTAGAGCTTAAAATGGATTTTGTTCTTGCCTACCATCTTTAGTGTACTCCATATTAAATATTATTTTATGTTTTCTTAAGAAAAAAACCTCAAAACTTCTGTCATTAGTAATCGGAATAAGTAAGTCTTTTAAGTATTTGAGGTTTTCAGCTAGCTCTCAGATCTGTCTGTCAAATGAAAGTCTGTATTAGCCAAGTACGTACTTCTAGCTCTTCTGTTTGGTGGGATTTGTTTTGTTTTGTTTTTTGTGGGGTTTTTTTTGTTTGTTTGTTGTTTTTTTTCCCTGCAAGGTATGCTAAAGAGTGTTTGAGGAGAAAGGCTTTTTATTCCCTGCGTATAAAAAAAAATTCTGTTAACAAAAGTCCTGGTTTAGTGCTGAGGATAATGTGTTTAAATGTATAAAGCTGATTACTGAGGTGGATTTTAATGATCTATTTTTAAAGTTTTTCTTTTTTTGCAGGTCTGTGTATTTCTACATTTCTGTCTGCATCCATTTAAAGAAGATGTTATTTTATGATGTTTAATGCACACTTAAAGAATTTTAAAAATTAAGTGAATTTGATAATATGAATGTTGCTTAAAAATAATGCATTTCTCTTAAGTTTGAAATATCTTTTGTGGTTTACATTGTCTCATTTTTGAAAGCAATCAAGAAAGTAATAGACTCGTACTGTGAGAAAGTCATGACAGGTTAGTGAAAATTATTTTATTTGAAACTACAAACTGGAAATGTTGGGTCATGGGAATAGATGGAAAACATGATCTTGAATAATGGTAAAAGCAGTAAAATGAAGAGAAACCAGAAGATTTCTGCAGGTGTAAAAATGAAAGAATTGTGAAGAAGGAGAAAGTTAATTGCATTTAATGTAACTATTGGAGAGACATGTATTCCAAAGGGAGCAGCCTATTTTAGTTCTGGCTGGTGGATCCATTTACTCTCCCCCTGGTCTCCCTATAGTTATAATTAATGATCATCTTTTTGTAGTGAAGCAGCACAGAGTGGTTATACTTTCAGATCTAAATCTTCTCAAGCATGCTTTCCAATAGACTGGGAAATGTCTTCGGTGACTCTTGGCATCCAGATATCATGACTTTGTGTGTTTGTTTTGAAGTAACTCACACGAAAAAAAGCTAAAAGAGAAAGAATTACTTTAGCAATGATAACATGCTATACAAATGTCAGGAATGTAACATTCAAATACTGTTTCATAGATCGGTAGCATATCAAGATCTAAGAGGCTTTCAAAGTAGGCAAATCAGTGCTTTAAACAGTTGTCAACAGCTTTTATTTTCAATGAGATATGTGGTTGGTTAATGTTTTATAGATTTCAAATCAATTCAAATACAGTTGTCAGAAGTTTGTATGGTGAAACATTTTAATTTGGGCTTCACTTGTAGTTTAAATGCAAACCTTTTAAAATCAGTAATCATAAAGTAATTGGACTTCATCATTGTGGGGATTTTTTGATTGTTTTTAATGTGAAAAATATGAAATTTTATAAATCTGAAGTTGTAAAGCAGAAGTGAAAAATTCAGTACTTAAGCATGAAAAAAAAGGGAAGAAGAACAGGTTTTTGCAAAACAGTTTTTCTTCCATGTGTTTTTTTTTTTATTGCCTTATTTCATAGAAACAGAAAATACTTAATGATTTTATAGCAGTTAGTTTTGATAAAAGCCAATACTTATAAAAAATACTGCCTTATGAACTGTATTCTCATCAAAAACATTTCTGAGTTCAAAAATGTTAATTTGCTTGTTCCATCTACAGTTAATTAGGAGGTAAAAAGTCACTTTATTACAGCACAACTCTAATTTAAAGACACTTCTTTCTTAGAGTAACATAGAGGGAGGAAAATAAAGGAACCATATTCTTATTTTTGAGTAGATGGAGCAGTTTTTTTTTTTTTTCCTAGAGGTTTTACCATGTGGTATGATTATTTCTTGATGATAAGTACCTGTATAGCATATAAAAAAGTGATTGAATCTCATGAATAAAGCAAGCCTTGTGGCTTTTTTGCCACAGATGTGTATGGAGAAGTTTCATTGGGAAATTGTAAATCACAGCAGATTAAGATAGTTAAGGAGTGCACTTGACAAGTAATATAACAAATAGTGTTGTCTGTGCAGTCAAGAATTCATTCTCCACAAGCATGCTTTTAATTCAGTATATACAGTCTGTACTAAAAATTGCAAATAACTTATGTTACTTAAATTCTGTTGCAAATAAGGCAAGAAATCTGTAATGTGGATGTCTTTCTTATTTATTGTCAGTGACATGGGGATCACACTATAAGGAAGCTAGTCACTATAATTAAGAAATTTGACCAATATTGCACAGATTGGATTTGCAGCAAACTGCTGCTGTCAGAGAGCTGTGCATTTGATGTCACTGAAAAACAGTTATTTCCCCTGCCACCTATTTTTCTTTTAGAATATATTTAGTTGCTCAGTTCAGTGACAATAACAAGATTTTTTTTTCATGACTCAGTGAATTTATATTTATATAGAGTTACTGTCATGTGTAAATGGTTGCTGAGCTTACTTGAGAGTTGTAAATTTTTCAGTCTTTCATCATTGCAAAAATTAAACTTATGCATTTTTAATAGTTTTCATATTTACATACCTTTTCTTGGATAGTTTTAATTATTTTTATGTTTACCCAATTTGAACATTCAGCCTGGTTAAGTTATCCAGGTAATTTATTAAAGATACTTCTGTTTATGAGATTGTTCAAATGAGTTCTCTTTGCCTACCTTTTAATATTAAGCAATTACATGCAAGACCGTTTGCTGGGTTTTTTTTTTGGTAATAATACTTTAATGTAAGAAGTATCAATTTTCAATACTTCAAATTCATCCTTGCATATGTAGATGCGTAGACTGTTTTCTTAATCTTTTAAATACATTTTGCATTTAATGCAGTTGATATTGCTCCCTGTCAAATCTACATTAATTTATGGATTCTTTTTGAAGGTTCTTCCATTTAAGAAAATACAATCATACAGTGATTGCCTCTAAAATAGCCTTGTAATCAATCCCACTCTGTATTACAGGTAAGGCCCGTGTTCCTGAGACTTCCTTTAGACTTCTTGTACCATGCTATGATTTACTCTTACCATTCTTGCAGTTCCGTACTCTGTGTGTTTGTGCATATGAGTATACGTAAGCTTGATGCTTTAAAAAGACTACGCGATAAGCAAAACTAGGTAATTAAAAGGTACAATTTGGGAGACACGTTCAACCTTTAATTTTTCATTTCCTATTCTCCAAGCACCTTTTGGATTTCTCAGGAAACTCCATTATCAGGCATTCTAAGAAAATGCTCATCAGCATCCTGTGCTCATCATGCATACTGGATGCTGATTACTAGTCCCATAATTTGGTATCACATGCACCAGTTATCCCTGGCAACCTGTTTTGGTTGACAGCAGCAAATCTATTAAAGTGATTTCTCTGAGAAGCATTTGTGCTTAATGTTGTGTTTTTCATTGTTGCGAAAATACATTTTTAAGAAGAGCTGTCATCTTACAAGCTTTGAAGGCTCCTCTTTCACAGTAATGTCATACTCAAGGATGTGGCTTATACCTTTCTTTCTAAATGTAAGCTGCTTTTACCAGGCAGATATCTCACCTGCCAGTCTTTTCCTTGGCATTATGTAAGTTCTGTGCATCAAAGACAGGTTGGTGCCACCTGATTTAGTTAATTCTCTTTTGTATCCTGTTTTGATGGTAGACTTCTTGAAGTAGTAAATGTATTTTTAATCTTTCTCATGTCTGAACTGTTGAGCGGTAAGCTGTGTCTGCAGCCTCTGAGGAATCATTTAACGTGCAACATGAAGTGAGAATTTTCCTATTTTTCAAATAAATTGATAATTTTTAAAAACAGGCCCATTTCTGTGTGGTATGTACAGTAGGAATTAAGGGCAAGTTTTGGACTACTTAATGTGGGGGAAAAAAATTACCCTTAAAATCTAGTCTGGAAAAAGGCTGAGTAGAACAATCTCATTTGCAAACTTGTAGGCCCACTAAAGCAAGACTCTCAATGATTCAGTGATTACTGTTCTGGAAAATCTGGAATTAGAGAATAAGTGTATGAAGTATTTACTCTTTTGTGATAGAATAAATTGAGAGTACTTTCAGGGTCATATATTAATTTTTATGAGCTTAAAAATTAGGTCAAAGTAATCAAGCTTACAATGTTTTTGGAGCTGGTGACTGACCTTGTTTTCCAGGTCAGAGGATTTTATAGCATTTCCCAAATTCAATAAAATTATTTAGAGAATTAATATCAATAAAGTAAAATGATTAATGTTTAAAACATTTTTATACTGATGTATAAAGGATATTTATTTTGCTTCCTGTTAAGGAAATTGTGGCAGAGCAATTGAAAACAAGTGTAAGATTATTAACAGTGTTAAACCAGACAAGTCAACAATAACATTGCGTATGGGAGAATGTGACTCATAAGAGGGGAATATTTGAAATGCATTAAGGTCATATTTACCTAAGCCTGGACTGATGAGATGGCTAAGTTAATTTTATTTTTTTAATTTTAATTTTACCTTTGTGACTACAGTATCACAAAGAAAGTGAACTTTTTACTTTGGTGATTAATCCTTAATAGCTCAAAAGCTATTTCTGTCAGATAAATAAGTAATTAGGATTGTTTTCAAGGGGAGATACTGATGTGGTTATGTACATATTTAATTAGCTAATTGTTACTGAAAAAAATTTACATCTAAATGCTCTATTATGTCCTGATCTCCTTGGAAAACATTGCACTAATGCAGCAGAGACTGAATAGCTGTTTCAGAAGGCTTTTTGAAAACCGAGTTTGAAGTGGAATATATAAGATCCTGTTGATGTTACTGTGCATCTCTGCATGCAGTATAGTTTTGCGTATATATATGCATATTGTTTTGTAGTTTGTATATTTTGCTGGTAACTTTCAAGTTAGATCTGTCTGAAAATAAAACCTTGAAGTAGATTACAAAAAAGCAAATTTCATACATACAGGTACCTGTGCATGTGCAGTCAGAATGATTTCTTTGCACCTCTGCAAGAGCTATATAATTTGGACTTGAAGTCTATGGTAATACTTTTGTATTACGTGCCCAACCTGATCTTGAACATCTTTGGGGTGGGACAGCCGCAACTTCTTTGGGAAACCTATTCCAGTGTCTCACCACCCTCATAGTAAAGAATTGTTTCCTAATCTAAATCTCCCTTCTTTCAGTTTAAAGCTGTAACCCCTTGTCCTGTCACTATTTTCCCCTGAAGTCCCTCTCCAGATTTTTTGTAAGCCCCCTTGAGGTATTAGAAGACTGTTATAATGTCTCCCCAAAGTCTTCTCTTCTTCAGGCTGAACAAGCACAACTCACTCAGCCTGTCTGAGGTGCTCGAGACCTCTCGTCATCTTTTATCCCTTCTCTGAACCTGCTCAGGCAGGTCCACAGCCCGCTTGTATTGGGGTCCCCAGAGGTGGATGTAATACTCCAGGTAGGGTCTCATGAAAGTGGAGTAGAGTGGGAGAATCCCCTCCCTCGACCAGCTAACCATGTTCCTTTTGATGCAGCTGAGAGGACAGTTGGCTTTCTGGGCTGCAGGCGCACTGCATCTTTCTCATATCACCATCCATCTCACCCCTTGCCTCTACTCCAGTGCATTCATCTGAGTTTTGCCTTATTCTGAGTGCTGAGACACCATTTCAAGATAAAAAGCTAGTATTAAGACATTAATTTTTAGCGAAACAGGCATTTAATTGGGTTATTAGTTTCCTTTGAAAGAATGTATGCTTTATTTAATAGGGACATTTTTTGTTATGAGCTTACTTAGTGTAATGAAGTAGTAAAACTGTCACTTTACATTAATTTCTTTCCCATTTTGTAAAGACTGAGTATTGGCGAAACAGGTTTAGAAGAAATTCTGAATGTGGGTTGTCTTTTTGTTTGTTGCATTTGAACATGGTTGGACACAGATGGCCATTTGGATGCATTGAGAGGGTGGCTAGTTACTGTAGCAATATCATTAACCCATTTAAATCGTGTAAGTTTTTAGTATTTTAGCATTATTTCAGGACATGATTTTTCCATAAATAAAATCCTCTCTAAAATTAAAACTTTCCAGTTCTTTAATGCAAAAATATGTATTGTATGACTTGATCTGTCTGTAATGACAGATGCTTTACCCATGGTCTATGCTGAAATGGTGAATTTCAAGCACTTTTTTTTTAATGGTTTTTGTTTTTAGAAGAAATCATATATCTTAAAGATACAGATGGGATATGAACTTGATTTTAACGTTTTTAACAACTTCCACCAAAATCATCAACTAGGCTAATCTCATTAAAATCTATTTTCAATGGAGGCAAAGCAGTATTATGTTTAACATGTTTATTTTCTGTTGGCATTAGAAAAATACATTTGTAACTAGTTGTAATTAATACTTTTTTTTTAATTTCTCATGTCATCCTTCTGGTTTTGCCTTTGGGAATGGATCCAGTTAAAGCTGTTTAGAAGAAGTTACTCTTTCTTTTTTTCACTCTGGGAGGTTTTGGAAGCGTAAACTAGGAATGAGTAAAGAACAGCTAATACCATGCTTACAGCAATGCACATATTCAGATCAGCATGTCACTGTCTCCATGCTACAGCAGTTTTCCTCAAGGCAACTGTTTTACTGCCTTCTACAATAACATAGATAACACGATAACGATCTCTGCAGGAAACTGAAGAAAATAAGAAATGTTGTTGTGAGACTTTGTAATTGCGAAATTTTACACAGTGCTCTTTTTCTCCCCAGATACTGATACATGTACACATTGGCCTGCTATTTGCCTCCATATTCTTGTTATTTAATCTTTATATTACTGTCCTCTTAGATTTCACTCATTGAAAATAAATTTAAATTTATCTAAAACAAGAATTTGCCATTGTTTTCCAGCACAAGTGCTAAATTGAAATTAGAAGCAGCACTTTGCACTATGTGCCTATACAAATAAATGAATAAGCGTTATATATGTAAACTGTTATTTTGTGTGGTATTCTGCCAATCAGGTGTTCCTTAATTGGAGCTTGTTATGAAAATAGATGACCTTTTTTATTTCAGCTCTGCCTGAAACAGGTCATTCAAATGTTAGGAGTCAGTTTTGAACTTCCTCAAAGAACTGCAGCAAGTTAAGGTGAATTAATGCAGCAGAAACCATAGCATTTCCCTGACCACTTGGTTGTTTGGTGGCTTTTGCAATGTTGTGCCTTCTTCAATAGATTTAGTGTCTGAATTTTTCTCCTTGTTCAGCATATACCTCATTTAAATAAAAAAGTACCGGGTAATATAACATATATAAAAACATACTACATAGCTGATCTAATGAAAAATGTATTTTAGTACATCTCTTAAAGCAATTTGACTTACTCTTTGAAATACTTAGTTGCACAGTTTTAAGCAAAAGTTTGAGACAGCTGTTTTACATAGGATAAATACTTCTAGCATGTTACTGAAATACAATTGAATGTCTACCACATTTAATGAGATTATTTTTTTTTTGTATTTCAAAGCTTTATTATCTGACATTAGTAGAGATGACTTAATGATGCATGAGAAGCACAATGGGAATGAAAATTGGATGGGAAGTAGCTTATATATTTAAAGAACATATAAAAAATCCTGAATATCTGTTTTATGTTTGAGGTTTATGAAAACACTGAAGATAAGTCAGTATAAGCCACGTAAAAGTATAGTGTTCTGAATGCCTCTTCCAAAGGGAGAGACAGAACAAGAAAACTAGGTGAGTGCTTCCTAGAAGCACTATTTTTATGTCTCTAATGGTTGAGTTTGTGAGTCTGTGACATTATATTTTGGGACTATGGATTCTTTTGGTTAAAGAATTAAATGGTTCTTAAATACTGTCTGTATATTTTGATTTATAGGGTCACCTAAACTAGAGCAGAAAGAACTTGATAATAGTTGCCTTTCCATCTCTAATCCATTTTTATTTTCCCTGTGGAATAATGAGAATTCTACTTAGAATGGTGAATTTACGTCAGACCTATGTTCTTTTCAGAAGGACCTGTCCTGACATCCTTTGTGTTTGGTGAGCATACCCATGATGAAAAGTAGTTGGAATCATTAGAAATTGTTTCTTAAAAAGTGTATTTTTGGAGGAGGGGGTGGGAATAAAAAAATGTCTTTCCAATTTGCTAGTCTTCCCTTAGTAGAACAATTATAATCTAGTTTTTTTCCAAAATACTAATGCTATGGTGTCTTTGCTGTCCAAGCTGCTTCAGCCTTGTGTCTCAAACTGCTGTTGTTTTCTTGCAGCCTTCCATTTTTACTTGTTGCAGATAGTTCAGTCACAGGATGGGAATACTTTTGATGGGTCCTTACAGACTTCCGAAGTTTAGAGGTCTGCTTTATAAGGCAGTCCTTTTCAGTTCAAGTTATAGCTGATATTGACAAAACCAGGATTTTCTTTGTATGTTATTCACCTGATTTATTTTAGGTTTCTGCTTTAGAACAAGACACCTAATACTCTGTCACTACTTGTTTTTCTGCGTGGGCTGTGGAGGGAGATGAAGACACCCCCCTCCAATGGTTAGGTGTGTCTTCAGCTTTTTTGTTGGTTTAAATGCTAGTATGAGCATATAGTGTGAAATGATGGATTTTGAAAGAGAAGGACAAAAGAGAGGTAAGATAAGACAGATGAGAAAGAGAAGATAAAAAGTCTCATTCATTTGTTATCTTTTCATGCCCACCTGTAGAAGTGTTATTGTGTTGTGCTACGATTTATAACTTCCTTTTGTTCAGAAATGCGAGAGCAGTATCATGAAAAAAAAAGTTGCTCAAAGGCAGGAAATTTGCAAAGGAACACTATCTAAGTAATCGTAATCTTATTCTTTCAGCAAATGTTTTGTGAACGAAGGCCTGAAGACTGCTTCTTTCAAGCAGAATAAAGTTCAATATATGTTTTTGTTTTATATGTGTAAGTCTGATTCATTTATTGCTTTTTCTGTTGACATTGTGAGGCTTAGAGAGAATGGGTTACTCATTTTTTTTACCTGTTAAAATGAAAATTAAAAATATTAACTAGACATTTTTCCAGTGGGGCTATGGTTTATGAATATATAGTAAACATAAACTGCATAACTTTAGGACATTTATGAATTAACATGAATAGGATATGACAAAAATCATGTTCCTGCTGTAGAGGCTACATAAGTCATCTTCTGTCTGGAAGTCTGTCTCTTATAAACTAATAGGAATATTCATCCTTAATTTTAATTTCTGAACTGTTAAAAAGAGCTTCTTGGCTGAAAATGGTGGGGTTTTCTTGTTTATTTTATAAAATCTCAGGGCACATCAGATTGGAGGTAGGTAGGTAGATACTTAATACTGATTTTTTCCACAGGCTTGTATGAAACTTGCCATCTTAAATTGCCTTCTTTTTTGTTCATGTTAAGTCTAATAATTTTAAGTCCTTCTGTGAGTAAGCCTGGTGAGTACACTAAGTAACTTTTCTGTTAGTGGACTTAGTAAAGGACATGTTAACATTCATAATAATTTGCTGTTTTTTCTAGACTTTGAGTGACCTTTCTGCTGTCTTCCTTTTGAGCTGTGGAAGTGGCATTTCAATTTGGATTGATTTTGCCAAATGTACATCACCTTACCTACTTGTCTAGTCTGAAATAAGTTTTTTCATGCTAGATGTTTTCGGTTTTTTCCTCGGTTCGTCTGCTTTCAGTCCTTTCTTGTCATCACTATTGTATTCAAGCATCTTTACCATGAGAAAACTTTTATCTTTTATATGATGCTAGGCTTTTCTCTTAACATGATTTTTCTGAAGGGGTTTGATTTGCAGAGTGAAAGGAAACCAAGTTTGTGCTAGAAGCAGTCTTTCATAAGGAAAGTCTAATAGAGTAAGTGAACTTAACAGAAAGATGTTGGAGGGGGAGTGTTACCTCCCAGTTACTCCCTATATTGCCCCTGTTTTCCACAGAGAGTTGTGAGAATTTGCTGTCCATTGCGGGGGGAGAAGTATAATACTGACTTTTGGGGGTGTCTGTCCTCCTTTTTGCTGGGAGGAATATGCTGCTGAGATTGGGTAAAGGAGTTTCTTCCTGCTTACAGAAGTATCGGATATTAAAAAAATATGTTGTTGCAGTCTGCTACTCATTTTTTCTTCATTCTTTTGCAAGGCAATGTTATAGCTGAGTGCCCTCAGCAAGTTTGTCGATGACACCAAGCTGTGTGGTTTGGTTGATACGTTGGAGGGAAGGAATTCCATCCAGAGGGACCTTGAAACGCTTGTGAGGTGGGCTAATGCCAACCTGATGAAGTTTAACCATGCCAAGTGCAAGGTCTCCCACTTGAGTTGGAGCAATCCCAGGCACAGCTCCATGTTGGGCAGGGAAGAGATTCAGAGCAGCCCTGCAGAGAAGGACTTGGGGGTGTTGGCTGATGAGAAAATGAACATGAGCCGGCAGTGTGTGCTTGCAGCCCAGAAAGCCAACCATATCCTGGGCTGCATCAAAAGGAGTGTGGCCAGCAGGTCAAAGGAGATGATCCTGCCCCTCTCCTCTGCTCTTGTGAGACCTCACTTGGAGTATTGTGTGCAGTTCTGGTGTCCTCAACATAAAAAGGACATGGAACTGTTGGAACAAGTCCAGAGGAGGGCCACAAGGAAGATCAGGGGACTGGAGCACCTCCCCTATGAAGATAGGCTGAGAAAGTTGGGGTTGTTCAGCCTGGAGAAGAGAAGGCTGCGTGGAGACCTCATAGCGGCCTTCCAGTCTCTGAAGGGGGCCTATAGGGATGCTGGGGAGGGACTCTTCATGAGGGACTGTAGGGATAGGACAAGGGGTAACGGGTTCAAACTTAAACAGGGGAAATTTAGATTGGATCTGAGGAAGAAATTCTTTCCTGTAAGGGTGGTGAGGCACTGGAATGGGTTGCCCAGGGAAGTTGTGAATGCTCCATCACTGGCAGTGTTCAAGGCTGGGTTGGACAGAGCCTTGGGTGGCATGGTTTAGTGTGAGGTGTCTGTGCCCCTGGCAGGGGGGTTGGAACTAGATGATCTTAAGGTCCTTTCCAACCCTAACCTATGATTCTATGATTATGATTCTATGATTCTATAGAATGTTTAAAATATGTTGGGTACTTGTTTGGTGATTTAATTTTAGAAACTGCTTTTTGAAACTGAACTCCAAGGCAAAAGTGGTATTTCTTTAACCAGTAAGTGACTTCTGGTGCATTGCTTACAGTCCTGCCACCTCTGAGAGCATTGCGTGCTTTTTATTTTATGGAGTCTCTGCTGCAATTCCCTGTTTTAGTTACCAGATTTCCCAATATCTTAACTAGTTTTTTATTAGCACAACCTAATCTCCTTGTCCTGCAGCTGATAATACTTTATAATGTAAAACTAATGATCCTTTAGAAGATGCACACCCACATTTAGACACCAGTTCAAACACGAATGCTTTGGTAGGTAGACACCTTGCTACCAGTGTGTCGTGGATTCAGCAGTAGCAGTCATTTTTGTCCTTAGTAGCTGGTGCAATGCTGTGTTTTGGCTTTCAGCCTGGGAACAGCGCTGATAACACTGATGTTTTTATTTGTTGCTCAGTAATGTGTGGTCTGACCAAGGACTTTCTGAGTCTCATGGTCTGCCGGGGAGGAGGGGAAGCCGGGAGGGAGCAGAGGCAGGACACCCGACCCAAACTGACCAAAGAGGTATTCCATACCACAGCGTGGTATGCCTAGTATATAAACTGGGGGCAGTTACCCGGAAGATTACCTGATCGCTGCTCAGGTTGGGCTGGGTATTGGTTGGCTGGGGGTGAGTGGCTGTATTCTCTTCTCTTCTTATTTCCCTTATCATTATTATTATTGGTGTCAGCAGCAGTTGTTTGTGTTATACCTTTGTTACGGGACTGTTCTTATCTCAACCCGTGGGAGTTACATTCTTTCTATTCTCCTCCCCATCTCTCCTGGAGTGGGGGGAAGAAGGTGGGGAGGAGTGAGCGAGCGGTTGCGTGGTTCTGCGTTGCAGGCTGGGCTTAAACCACAACACAGTGTCTGCTAGTGGTGGTAAAATCACTGGTATGTTAAAATAATTTTATAACATGTAATTCTCATGGTTATTACCAATTGACAAATAAGTGCTTTAAGGGAGCATAATCAAACATGACAATCTAAGGATGTACTTAGGCTTCTGTAATGACATACTGCAAAGCTATAAGACAGATGATTAGAGGAGTTTTAAGGTATTACATATCCTGGTTTTCTGTTACCGTTTACTTGCAGTTGTGTAATAGAGGAAGTTCCTTCTTTGGTTTAAGTTGAATCAAACACCTGTTTTTTCTGCACCTTACCCTCCTTGAGAAGAAACCAGGGCTGGGAAAGACACTTCTTTGGTTTTTGTCTTGATACCGTAAGGCACTGTGAGCTGCTGCTGCAAGAGGGAAGCATTTACTTAGAGCATTCCCAACTTGTGTTAAACTCTCTTCTAGAGCTGTATGGGAGCTTTATGATTTAGCTGGCAAGGCAGCACATTTAATGTTCAGGATGGATTTATTCAGACGTCATGATTTAAAAATAAGATAGTGTGGCTTAGGTGGTAAATTTCAGTTCATAGCGAAATGTGAATTTCTTTTAACATACTTGTGTTTTGAATTAAATAGGCATCATTACGATTCTGTGCTTTTCCAGTATTGAGAATCATGGGTTTTTTAGGAGTCATGGGTAGGAATCATGTTTCCTTTTGTCTGATTTCCTTCTGGTTCCAAATGCTTGCCTGAAAAACAAATACTCCTTAAAAAGCTGTAGTTAGGTTTCTAAATAAATTTCATTGATTTTCTAAAAAAACATTTTTCAGGGCTTTTTCTTCTGCCAAGACTGGCAACATATTTTGCTGTATGTGATGCAAACATAGCCATGTTCTGCAGATTGCTCATACGTAGCTTGAGGGCTCTCAAAGTGCTTCTGATGATCCTCCTTCAGGTGTGAAATGTTTAGAATGAAATAATTTACTATATATTAATTCTGGTTAACCAGGCATGATTTGAGTTTTTCACAGTCTGCAAGAAATTGAGTTTTCATTAACATTTAAAACCGTTAGGTGACACATTTGAGCAATAAATGGTTCATTTAGTACCTGTTAAAGTAAATGTGCATTGAAGTTTTTGACTAGAAGATAAGTGGTGGTTGTCTTTGTTTTCAATTATTTTCCTCATCCTTGCTTTATTTATTCTGTGCACTTCATTGACTTGACTCTCTTTCTCTCTCCTGAAACAGAAGAAGAAGAAGTGGAAAATTTTGATGTTTCCAGTCTGCCTGAAGAAGTGCTGCAGAATATAGAAGCTGACAGTTACTGGTGCATGAGCAAGTTGCTTGATGGCATTCAGGTAAATTGATTTTTCCTGTCTATGAGTAGTAGAGTTAACTGATTAATGTCATGGCCTTAAACTACTTTAAGGCTGTTGAGAAGGAGTACATCTATGAAAAACAGGGGAGCAGTAGATTTTCACATTGGAGAAATCTGCTGCAAGTTTGGCGTAGTATTAAGAAAGGAAAATGAAGGGAAAATTGTGCAACTTCCTTTCATTAAAATGATCAAATGTTTCACTGTGGTATGATGTTCTAGAGCAGAGTTGAAATCCAATTCTAGAGGCATGTTGGGCATCTCTGTCACCAAGCATGGAGAACATTTGCTCAAGTCTCCAAGTAAAATGGCCTCACTGAGATGATAGAAAGCTGGCTTATTTCTTCATTTTTAAGTCATTAATATAGCAAACTCTAAACAATAGCTCCTGAAAATATGATCATATTTTTAAAACATTAATTTAAAACTTGATACTGATGCTACTTCACCACATGTTTGAATTTTTTCCATGTGGAGAAGCTATAAATGGGAGCACAATTTTCTGTTCAACACAGCAAGTTGCAACTAATAATGTTGGATTTGTATGTGCACATTTGCAATCATTGGCATGTAAGTTTATGAAGATTAGAAAGATCTACAAGGAATAGTAAATATGTAGCTGAACATCTTGTGTTTACATGAGGGAGGAATCTATACAATCTACCACTGATTAAGTGAGAGTCCAAATATCTTCATTGGGTGTTTAGCATATTCAAACACTTTGTGCTGCAGTGGTGACGCGCTGTAAAATAGAAACTTCTCAATTTATAAAAAAATTAACTGAATTGAATTTTATAGGCTTTGTGTCACATTAGGCATCAGACAATATTTATCTCTGTTTTTCAGATGTGTCATTCAGACCTGTGTCATCTGTGCCATAGACAGTAAAAATCTGATTTTGTAACCTCAGAATATATGCACTAAAATGATAGTTGTTGTGAATTCCTGTGTTCTGATGGGACCAAAATTGACCTTTGCTTGAAATGGAAAGTTTTTGAAAGATGATGACTTGTATTTTACATTGGCAGCAAGGACTTTTTTTTTGTTAGCAGTGTTTGGTAGGCACATGTTTGCAGTCAGGGTTCCTTAGCTGCTTTCAGTGAGCAATTAGAAAATAAATTACAAATATTTAGCAGATTGCTGCTGCTTCTTTTCTTTTTTAATATGTTTGCATCTTCTCTTTCTGATTATTCCCTGCTTTCAAATGAATTACTTGTATAGTGTAGAGGATCTTTTCTGTTAAATTGTTTCAGGGTTTTGTTTTTTCTTTTTTCATGACAATAGAAAGTGTTGCAGGGGTAGCAAAACTTTAGTTTATTCCTAACATTCTGTTACAAGATGAGGTGATGGACAAATGCTTCTACTGTACTTGTTATATTCAGTCCTTTAGATAGGTCCTGTGTAAATTCATTTCTTTTGAAGTGTCTTGGAGAAAAGCTTGAAAATTTGAGGTTTTGTTTTTCCAAGTGGTTTTCATGTAGCAAAGACTCTTGAGATTGTGTGAAAAATGGGTATCCTCCAATCATTAATAAATCATCATAAAATGTGAATAACCATAAAAAAATCCTGTGGATTGAAGCTGTACTGCTGTACTTTTCAGTAAAACTAAATTAATGGTTTCCAGATTCTTTATTTTGATTGCATTTTATTGCCTGTTATTTATTTTCTTATGGTACTTAGTATTTTTAAAAGTGCTTTAACATATTCTTACCTATGACTTATGTTTTAGTGCAGATGTTTCATTGGCTAAGGCAGGTTGGCTAAGGAATTAACTTGTAACAAAAGTGTTATAAAATTGAGTAAAAACCCAGAAGTCTAACTTCTTTTGAGGTATTTTAAGTGTATTTCATAGAATGATAGAGTCATAGAATAGTTAGGCTTGGTAAGAACATTAAGATCATCTAGTTCCAACCCCCGTGCCAGGGGCAGGGACACCTCCCACTAAACCATGCCACCCAAGGCTATGTCCAATCCAGCCTTGAACACCACCAGCGATGGAGCATTCACATCTTCCCTGGGCAACCCATTCCAGTGCCTCACCACCCTTACAGTAAAGAATTTCTTCCTCAGATCCAATCTAAACTTCCCCTGTTTAAGTTTGAACCCGTAACCCCTTGTCCTATCACTACAGTCCCTCATGAAGAGTCCCTCCCCAGCATCCCTATAGGCCCCCTTCAAATATTGGAAGGCTGCTATGAGGTCTCCAGGCAGCCTTCTCTTCTCCAGGCTGAACAGCCCCAACTTTCTCATCCTATCTTCATATGGGAGGTGCTCCAGTCCCCTGATCTTCCTTGTGGCCCTCCTCTGGACTTGTTCCAACAGTTCCAGTTTATGTTAAGGACACCAGAACTGCACACAATACTCCAAGTGAGGTCTCATGAGAGCAGAGGAGAGGGGCAGGATCACCTCTTTTGACCTGCTGGTCACACTCCCTTTGATGCAGCCCAGGATACAGTTGACTTTCTTGGCTGCAAGCACACACTGCTGGCTCATGTTCATTTTCTCATTGACCAACACCCCAAAGTCCTTCTCTGCAGGGCTGCTCTGAATCTCTTCTCTGCCCAACCTGTAGCTGTGCCTGGGATTGCTCCGACCCAGGCAGAGGACCTTGCACTTGGCATGGTTAAACTTCATCAGGTTGGCATCAGCCCACCTCACAAGCGTGTCAAGGTCCCTCTGGATGGAATTCCTTCCCTCCAACATGTAAACCGAACCACACAGCTTGGTGTCATCGGCAAACTTGCTGAGGGCACACTCAATCCCACTGTCCATGTCACCAATACAGATGTTGAACATGTCCGGTCCCAGCACCCATCCCTGGACACCACTCATTACTGGTCTCCAGCTGGGCATTGAGCCATTGAGCACAACTCTTTGCATGCGGCCATTCAGCCAGTTCTTTATCCACCGAGTGGTCCACCTATCAAATTGATGTCTCTCCAACTTAGAGACAAGGATGTCATGTGGGACAGTGTCAAATGCTTTGCCCAAGTCCAGGTAGATGACATCAACTGCTCTATCCCTTTCCATCAGTTCCATAGTCCCGTTATAGAAGGCCACCAGATTGGTCAGGCAGGATTTCCCCTTAGTGAAGCCATGCTGGCTGTCACCAAGCACCTTGTTGTTTTTCATGTGCCTCAGCGTGCCTTCCAGGAGAATTTGCTCCAAGATTTTGCCAGGCACAGAGGTGAGACTGACTGGTCTGTAGCTCCCTGGGTCAACCATTTTCCCCTTCTTGAAAATGGGGTTTATATTTCCCTTTTTCCAGTCATCGAGAACTTCACCTGACTTCCATGATTTTTCAAATATGATGGACAGTGGCTTAGCAACTTCATTTGCCAGTTCCTTCAGGACCCGCAGATGGATTTTATCAGGTCCCATGGACTTGTGTCCATTCAGGTTCCTAAGATGGTCTCGAACCAGATCCTCCCATACAGTGGGCCCAGGGTCTTCATTCTCACTGTCCCTGCGTCTGCCTTCCAAGACTTGGGTGGTGTGGTTAGAGCATTTGCCAGTAAAGACCAAGACAAAGAAGTTATTAAGAACCTCAGCCTTCTCCAAATTCTGGGTGTAGCCAGTTCTCCCGATAGCTTCTGTAGAGGGCCCACGTTGTCCCTAGCCTGTCTTTTCTTTGCAGTGTACCTATAGAATCCCTTCCTGTTATCCTTAGATCAAATAAGTAGTTGCTCAATGTTTTGTGTAGCATTGAAAGCATCGTCGTCTTCTCATGTTGATTCCTGTAAAAAATGGCAATTTTCTTATTTCAGTCTCTTAGAACTACTACATTTTAAAATATTTGACCACATACCAAAAATACGTAAAAATTTATGAAGACAAAAGTAAGTATTTGACATCCACTTTAAAGGAAGAAAGCCCGGTAAAGAAATGCAAGCACTCCAACTGTTTTAACTGTTTCTGGAACATCTTTTGTTGCAGGCTTGCTGCTCTGTTTTTCTTTTTTTTTTTCCTAGAAAATGAGGTTCAGAGATTACACATTTTCTCCTTAAAATTGTGTTTTCATAGAAAACTGTCAAGTACTGATAAGGAAAATACTGAAATTAATTGTAATGGATTTAAACTGCATTGATGAAAGTTTAAGCTGTTATATAAGTGGAATGGTTATAAATTGGATGTATTCATCTATCAAAAGTAGGCTTGAAAGTTTATACCAGTGATGTGACTAATGATGTTACAGTTAATTCAGTGCAGCTGAGAAGTGCTGCTGAAATGAAAGGGTTTACTTGTTTTTTTTCTTCCATTCTCGTTTTGGTTCCCTTCTGTGTTGATACCACTTTACTTGTCAAGATAGAACGGTCATGTAGTTGCAGGTTGAGTTGGTTGGGAGAACTAACTCAATGAGGAATCAGCTAATTGAAAGGAAGGGGTTAAAAAACTGAATAAAGATTGTTTTGCCAAAGGGGTGCCATCCAGAGGGACCTTGACAACTCTGGGGTGGGCCCATGTGAACATTATGAAATTCAATAAGTCAAAGTGCAAGTTCCCACTTGGGTTGGGGTAATCCTCAATGTCAGTGCAGACTGGGGATGAATGGATTGGGAGCAGCCCTATTACATTTACTTTTCTCTGTGAAGGTATGTCACAAGAGTCGCATGTATGACTACTGATACTTAGAGATGTCTGAATAAACTGTACAGGGATTTTAAAGAAGAGGAATATGTGATGTGGTGATAAGTGCAGTTGAAGAATCTCTGCAGAATATTTCTCTTAGTTTTATGCATCAGTACAGGCTTACATTTGATGTAAGTACTGACCTACCAGTATTGGATAAGTTTAAAGAGTGTACTTTGATAATGATTAGGGTCCTATTGCAAAATTCTTTATTATTCATATGAGCTAAATAGGTTGTTCTGTTTTGTTTTGTTTCATTTTTGTTAGGTGTGTGTGTCTTTCAAACACATAAGAATGTAATGGAAGAATGATTTGATTTGTATCCCTATATTATTCTCCACAGAAAACAAACTCATCTTGACTGTATCATTTTCTTGGTTCCAGAATTGTCAAAGTTATTATTAAGAAACATGTATTTCTTGTTTGGGTTTTGTGACACATGGTATCTATTACTTCTCCTTTCCTCACCCATCTTAACCCCTCCCCTCATTATCTAATGTGTCTGTGTATTTCTAATATAACAGCACATATTCATTATTGAATAAGAGACTATGTTGGCATTGAGCAGCATGACAATCACTTCCTTATATGCTTACAGCCATTAGCCTTGAGAAGAAGTAAAAACCTAGGTCAAATAATCTGTTGCCTTTAGCAGATTCACTAATATTTTTTGGTGATCTGGGGTTTTTTATTCAAGTATGTCTTTGGCTCCATTTAGAGGGTTTTGCAGAACTTTTCCACTAGTTGATGTTTTGTATTGCACAATAGTTTATTATATTTTCTTAGATTACTTTGCGTCTTTCTCTGTTTGTTCTTTCTAGTTATAGGCTCCCAAGTGGCTATACGTGCTGAAATTTTTTTCTTTAGCTCATGTCACAGAAAGACTACCTCACTTATTTCAGGAAAACAAATGAAAACTTCTAAAATCATAGGATGGATCATAGGATAAAACATAAGATAATTCTGGTAGGAAGGGGCCTCTACAGGTCATCCTGTAGGCTCAGCTCTGAGGTCAGATCAAGTTGCTCAGGGCTTTGTCCACTTGGGTCTTTAAACCTCCAAGGATGGGGACTACACATTCTGTAGTGATTAACCTGTTCCAAAGCTTGATTGTCCTCATGTTGAAAAAGTTTCTCCCTATAGCCAGATGGAGCACTCGTTTGTTTTTGCTGCTTGTCTCTTATCCTGCTAATACACATCCCTGTTAAAAACCGACTCTGTCATCTTGGTAACATAGGTTTTAGCAGGCTGCTGTTAGGTGCATCTGAAGCCTTCTTTTCTCAACAACCTTAGTTCCCTCATCCTCTCACAGGGCATTTGCTCCATACCTCTGAGCATCTTGGTGACCCTGTGCTCTTGCTCCAGCTTATTAGGGATGCTGGGGAGGGACTCTTTATTAGGGACTGTAGTGACAGGACAAGGAGTAAAGGGTTCAAACTTAAACAGGGGAAGTTTAGATTGGATATGAGGAAGAAATTCTTTACTGTAAGGGTGGTGAGGCACTGGAATGGGTTGCCCAGGGAAGTTGGGAATGCTCCATCGCTGGTGGTGTTCAAGGCTGGATTGGACATAGCCTTGGGTGGCATGGTTTAGTGTGAGGTGTCCCTGCCCCTGGCAGGGGAGTTGGAACTAGATGATCTTAAGGTCCTTTCCAACCCTAACTATTCTATGATTCTATGTTTTTCTTGTATTGGGGTTCCTAAAACTGGATGTAGTAATCTAGATTTTGTCTTGTGTTTCAAGTTGAACAATCAAAAGATAAAATGTTTCAGATGTCAATTTACCATGCTCATGATAAAGCCGATTGTCTTTTACCCAGTTCTAAATTGTAGATGGTGAATGAGTCTTCTTGCATTTTCACCTGTAGTAATAACAGCTGTACATCTGGGAAAACTAGAACTTATTCCACAAGTATTTCTTCCACTTAATTAAGTAGATGTTCCTATATATCCATCGCAATTAGCTTTTTTATTACTGAAGTGTCATATATAATACTTCCTTCAACAGAGTCCCATTAACATTCAAGTAGAAAGTTCATGCTGATCTGTGTCATCTGAAAATGTAATGTTCGTGTTTAAAATAGAGTATAACTCTTCATTTTAAGTTCAAGTATAATAGTAATAAAATAACCAAAGGGGAAATATATGTATTGTATAATGATCTAACCAGATGTATTAAAAATAGAAATAAAATATTAATATAATTATTTATTAGGGCCTGGAAATTTTTAGAATAAAAAGGGAGATAATTAATTTCCAGGGATTAGTGTATGCTGATGTAGATGTTAACTGTTTCTGTGGCTGATTATATAGCAAGACTTATGATCTACGGGGGGATTCCAGCAAAGTTCGTTCTTGTTTCTCTGTTACTGAAAGTTGTTGCTGATTTGTGCCTCAAGTCAGATGAATGGAGGGATGGATGGATTGAATGCTGCTTTGAAAGCCTTTCAGAGGTCTCTGGTAAGAGATAAATAGCATGAATATGCAGCTCAAATGTTAAGAAGTAAGTACAGAAATAACTGACCCTGATTCTTCTGAAAATTCTTCATTGGACCTTCCAAAGGTTTATTTCTAAGGAAAAAAAGGGTTGATGGTAGCTTTCTTTAAATGCTTTCATTAAACTCTTGCAAGACAGGTTTTCTGATTATGCCTGCAGTTATTTTGGGCAGCTAGTGTAGGGTTATGATAAATTGCACATCTGTTGTCTGAGAATATGGGTTTGTTAGTCAAGATTGACAGGTAAGAGGAATATGTACTGTGTCTGCATCTAGCTGTTATTTCTTTCTTGCCATGTGAACCACGTGTCTGTTGCTTATGCGATTTCATGCATGGGTCAAGTTTCTGTATCACAGGCACTGCAAGGTCTACCAATGGTAATGTGATATTTTTTTGTCTAGGATTTCTGGGTGTGCATCAGCCCACCACTTCTGGTAATCTTAGCTAAATGGAAGAAGTAGGCTTTCTTCCCCTCAGCTGAACACAGCACTGCAAGTGTAGTGTGTTCAGGGAAATGTGATATATAACTGTCTCATAAGCAGGCTTCAGAATCTCCGCTAAAATCATATAGCTGATGCTGAAAGACAGTACTGCAGTTGTGCTCCAATTTCTGCATCAACAGATCCTAATGCCAGTCAGAAATGTATGTTTTAGAAATGTGGGAGTCCTGTCAGGAACTGTCAGCAACTCTAGCAGTAGTTATTTCTATACATAGTTCTCTTCATGTTTGAGTTGCATATTCATTCTTTGTGTCTCTTCCTGCAGCTGCTATTGCTGTAACTCCATCTGTGAGAAAGAACTTCTATATGGTAATAACCATGTTTAGTAATTTCTAGAAATCTAGATTGTTCATTTTATGCTAGTGTCTTGTCCAAGTTGTATACTGGGAATGACAAAACATGGTGATTTTTTTTCCTTGAAACTGCAACTATTCTAAGAAAAACCAATGGATTTTCTTGATCAGAATTGTGTTTTAAAACACTTGTAAAAGTAATAGCTATTTTTTTGGAGTGAATTAAAGTGCAAGTTGTGTTGTAAAACTTTATGAATGCTAATATGTATGTGTGTATATGTATTTATATTTATTATGTATTATATATATAAATTATAGGGATGACAGCTGATGATTGCAAGCAGATTGCTCTGTTTTGCTGAAAGTGACTTTGTTGTTGAATGGAGACTTCTAATGAATGAACAATATCTTGGGATTACTCTTTTCATTATCAGTGGCTTCCATAAAGCTATTTCTAAATTATGAAGAAGTTTAATTTAGACTTCCAGTTTCTCAAATTTAGGCATTCATTTTAAAATCATAAGCGTGAGAAATTTAATGAGAAATAGGCTCTGCAATTAGGGCAGGCATTTGTACCTCTTCAGGGTTCTAGAAGGGCTTTTCTTCTAATCAGAAATGGACAACCTCAACATTTTCAGCACCCTAAATGGTATTTTTCTGTTACTGTGTCTGTGTATCATATGTGAGACTCAAATCTTGTGAAACATAAGTGTGGCCACAACAGGTGCCAGAATCTTTTCTGTTTTCATGCTCAGATATCTGCTTCTCTTTTTCTTATGAAATCTGTTGGAGCAAATACTGTTTTATAGTGCATTAAACTGAGTGAAGGAAAAGAAGAAAAACTAGAACAAGTGTCAAGAAATTTTTCTGTAAGCGGGTTTTACATTTCTCAATTCAAGAGAATGTTCTTAGATTACACATAAATTATTGTTAAGAGTACCATTATGGGCAGACTTTGAGGGCAAAACACATGCAGTGTTGTGTCATTCTCTGTGACTTTTCCTTTTCCAAAGGACCTTCAGATCTTCAAACTCGTTTGAAGCTCCTCTTCATAGAGTTCTTTGAATACTTTATTAATACCTGAAGAAAAAAAAATACATTTTCTGAAGAATGCTAAGAAGTTGATAAACTCAGAGAGTAGAGTTGTAACTAAGAGCTGCTTGAGTGTAATTAACACAGCTGTTAAGTTAGGCCTGCTGTTTTGATGTGACAGTAATTAAAGCATATCTGCTATCATCTGTTCAAAACTTTGAGTAGTGAAAATATTAAAAAAGCGTATCTACTGTAGTCTTCCTGTATGGCTCTGAGTAGGTGTAGTCTTAGCAGCCAATGACTGTATCATGGTTGTTGATAATCTGGCCTCAGCCAGATTGTTTCAGAGTGGATCCTGAAACTCTTGATGTGCCAACATCAGAGACTTTTTGAATGAATGGTCCTTCAAACCGGTCTCCACTGAGATTATCATTAATAATGAACCTGAGTCATACTTTGCAAAGTGTCTACTTTGCAAGTAAAAATTGTAAATTGATTTAGGAGAACTGCAATTGAATCTATTGTTTGTGGTATCACTGAACTGTATAGTAGAAGTATGCTACAACAATAAGCTTTACATGGAAATTGCTGAGTTTGGACTAGTGTCTATACATGCCTATCCATCTTTTGGGACCCTCCTGAAATTTCTAGTGGCTTGCTTAGTCACTGTCAGACTCGAGTTCCTACCCATCAGTTTGAGAAGATTGAACACATCATTAGGATACTATGTTTCAGGTTCCCCAGTAAGAATTTCAGAGGCAATTGCTAACTCTGCTCTATTAGAAACGTGTCTTTGATTACGTCCTGTCAAAGTCTCTGGTAATGGGTAAACTGCTTTGGTATGAGAAGACTGGAACGGCGGGGGTATGACATCAGATTTTGAAAATGATTTTAAGAGGATTCAGGAGAACACAGACAATTAGGCATACACATCATGAAAGTCTGTAGCAAGTGTAAAAATAAACAGAATAAATGGTTAAAGGATAAACCCACACATTATTTGATATTTTCTATAACTCCTATAAAGCAGCAGAAATCTGGCAGCTTTTGGAAGGAGCTGGTGAGCCTGTGAACACCTGTACAGTTTAGCTGCATTTGCAAAATGCACTTTGATAAAGTCCTTTACCAGAAATTCGTAAAGAAGCTAAGTATCCATGGTGAAGCATTGCCTGTTACTACATAGGGAGGAGGAGGGTTTATACAAGTGTTCCTCAAAAGAGAATACATCACTTTGCTACTTTTAAAACCTAAAATGAGCTTGTGCTAGGTATGCTGTATGCTATTCTAATCCCTTCTGTCCATGTCATTTTGAAATGATGGATTGAAAGTTAAGCACAAAAAAGAACGTAAACCCCACAACAAAACAGTACAGGGTAAGTGTGATCAAGTGTATGGAACAGTTTCTCGATGGCAGATTATATTCTTCAGTTTGGACGAGTTAGCTAAGTGGAGGAATATAATACACGTCTTTAAAATTATGAGCTGCACAAAGAAGGTGAATAGGGAGTAGTTGCTTTCTGCCTCTTCTGATGCAAGACCTAGATAGTATCTTGTAATACTGCTGAGTGAAAGGCTTAAAAAAAAGTGGTTGAGTAATTCAGCTGAGGGGCTACTTGTCAAAGATTAAAAGATTTTACATGGGTTTAGAATCCGAACTGTTTGAATTTGGTTGAAGAAAAATCTTTAAACATCCTTAACTATCAAGATACCACCTCGAGCTAGGGAACTCTCAATACTGCAAACAGGAAACTGAATGAATGCTGTAAGCACACCACTGCAGGCTTGTTTTACTCTTATTGTCCCTTGTAGTCATTTGCTGCTGACTGCTCGTAAAAGGGAAAAACCAAAGTAGTTTTTCTTTTTGGCCCAGTAGCCAATTTTAAGTTTGTAAAAATAAGCTTTTCTTGGGACTTCAGGTAACAGAAAATTGAGGGCTGAAGTTTTACCCTGAGGGCTGTACTTTTTCTTCAGCACCTGCATCTTCAGAAGCTCTTAAGGAGCCTGTGTCTCTTTGGAAGGCAGTAACAGAGTTTTCCAGCCTATCTCTGAGAGTAAAATTTTCAGGAAGAGAACAAATCTATTTGTAATCAGTTCTGAACACTTATGTAAAGGGCATTGTTTTCTGGGTTTTAGATTAAATATACTGTGCTGTAAGTATGCTTCAGAATAAAAATATTTTATCTTATATCTAAAACTTACAGCATCAGCTTTTGGGAACTTAAGTGTCCGTGGTTGATGATTTCTAGCTCTTTCAGTTGTTTCTGGCATACACCATAATCCAAAACTATACCCTGAGCACTTCTTTTATTGCTGCTTTAGAGGTTTCTATAATTTATAATATATCCATTTGTGTAAACTGAGGTTTTGATTGCATAGCCCAGTAGAAGATTGGGTCTTTGATTCTGAAACTATGGATACTTTTTTAATGTAAGAATTGATTCCTTTTTAATAAGATGTGTCTCTTTCCATCCTGTTAGTGTAGGAATAAATAAGATGCTGTTTTCTGCATAGAAAATTTTGGACTACAACACTTTGTAAATCTCTTTCTTACTGCTTAGGAAATTTTAAGCTTTTAAAAGTCAGGCTTAACAATTACAAAGGTTGAAAGATCTTTTAAAATATCTGAGTAATTATGGAACATGGTATGGAATATGTGCAAACAGCATACTCCTCCAGCACACTTGTGTGTTTGTTCTTTTGTATGTGTACACTCTCTCCTATAATCGATTTAGACTGAGTTTGCATTGTAATCTCCAGCTTTAAAAAACATTTTGGGTAAACGGAGCCTACCACTGATAGTGTTATTATACATGTTGGCTATCATTATCTAAGTGTCATGCTTCTATCTGCCCCCACCTTTTTACATAACTTTGAGAACAAGGTGGACCAAGATTTTTAATAGGAGTTTGCTTAGAATATTTAAAAATATGCGAAGAAAGTACTTAAATGAGTTTAAAAAATGAAATTGAGAAGATTGCTTTCTGATATGATGTGATAAATATACAACTTCAGAAAGCTTTTTTCCTTGCAGTTGTATTTTATTCATGTGATAATGCACTCGAACATACTTAAATTGATTTATAGGAATGCTTTAATACGTATCAGTAGAGAAAATAGACATCTAGGTATGCTGTATGCATATTGCTTAATATATGCTTTATATTTAAAAGCTCTGATCTGACTGATAAAATCTTACTAAAACCAACCAAACAATATGGGAAGACTTTGTGTCAAAATTTTCTATTTGCTTGTGTAAAGGGTTCTGATATTTTGATCAGTACATTGTTAGTGAGCAGCATATGTGACCTGAAAAGATGAGCAACACTGTGCATAAACTTGTGTTTTGGCTGCAGTTGTCAGATTATTGGCAGTATTTTTTCTTTTCCATTTGTCTGGCTTTATTTCTCTTGCCCTGGTGACATGAAAGGTTGATTCCCTTCCCTTTTCATCTTCTTTCTCTTAAAATTATCCTATCATTGCCTATTGAAAGACAAAAGATGGGGGATATTGTTTAGGTAAAGTCTGCAAAGTCTCCCTCTCTCCTCTGTGCCCCAACTCCCTTTCTTTATGTGAGTGTGGGAGATTTGTTCCAGTTAAATTTGTTCAGTGCATTTTTTTGTTTGTTTTCACTTTCTAATCAAGTTTCTTCCATTTAAAATTTCTCTAACCTTAAAAAACAGCAACAACAAAAAAAGGAATTGCCTCATACATTTTTCCAAGTTTAGTGAAGGCTATAATTGAATTATTTTAAATTATAATGATTATGTTTTTGAGAGGTCCTGCCAGACCTAGTTGTAATTGTAGGGTGGTGAGGTACTAGCCTCTACAGAATAAGTACAGACTAATAAGACAGAGATTTGAGGCTGAAGCAAGTTTTGAGCCCTTGTGACATTATCAAGTCTTAACCTTCTGCATAAGGTGAAACTAATTATGTGTCTGGATTCTGAACTAGTTATTACAACCATTCATCTGTGTAGGTTAGCACAGTTCACTGAAATTATGTTGGAAGCTATCTGAGCAGAACGTCAAGGAATTTAGATAATTCACACCAATGCATGAATATTTTATGTTTATCATGGATTCTGTCATGTACTTATGCATACTTTGTCATATGTGAATGCTTGCTTGAATGTCTCAAGAACAGTGGTTAGAAATATAAGGTGTTTTATGTTAACTGTTTGCTGAAGATCTCTTGAGGCAAGACAATCCCTGTTCTCAGTTACTTATGACTCTCAGAGTTTGTCTTTTGCTTAATATTGATGGTCAACGTTACACAAGGAATAAATGAGGAAATATAACAAAAATTTGCAGAATGAATAATGGAATGCTCTTATGAGGACCCACAACTGCAGGGGAAATAGGTAGGAGGCTGAATACTTGAATACTTTTTTCTTCAGAAGTTAATGAAGAACTTGTATTTGGTTTACATGGCAAGTTTTGGTAGCAGGGGAGCTGCATTAGTGTCTTCTGTGAGAAGAGGTCCAGTGTCAAGACAGAGCCAATTCCAGCCAGGCATGAGACAGATCTGTCGCTGGCCAAAACTGAGCACGTTGTCAATGCTGTTGGTGCCCCTGTGGTAACATGTTTAAGAAAGGGTAAAAAGCCACTGTGCAGCAGCTGTGAGAGAGAAGTGAGAAAAAGAGAAACAACTCTGCAGACACTAAGGTCGTGAAGAAGGAGGGGAGGAGGTGCTCCAAGCACTGAGGTTCCCCTGCAGCCCATGATGCAGACCATGGTGAGGCAGGCTGTGCCCCTGCAGCCTGTGGAGATTCACAGTGGAGCAGATCTCCACCTGCAGCCTGGGGAGAACCTCACACTGGAACAGGTGGAGATGTCTTGATGGAAGTTGCAGCCCATGGAGAAGAGCCTGCACAGGAGCAGGCTTTCTTGCAAGACATATATGGCCCATGGGGAGCAGCAGAGATTAAGTGTGATGAACTGACCACAACCCCCAATTCCTGTCCTCCTGTGCCTCTTGGTGGGGAGGAGATAGAGGAGTTGGAATTAAAGTTGAGTCAAATTTTGAAGCTGATCTTGTCAATTAAATTTTATGATATAGGAATTAAAATCTTAACCATTGTACTTCTGTATTGGCCTGAGGAATAATTCGTGAATTTCCCAAGATTCACAAGTTTTCTTATTTGTGTTGCTAGCTTTTTCCCCCACCTACAAGCACATAAGGAGCAAGAATAGTAAATAACAGAATACTTTTTGTGTTTGCAGCTTCCTTCTCACAGTTTTGGAAACTCCAGAAAGTCAATTACAAGTATCATAGGAGGGAATATGTACAGTATAGTTTAGTTAGAAGAGAGGACTGGGGGAGCCAGCAAAGAAGTTTTCAGGTAGATGAATCAGCACCAGTAGAAGAGTGAATCCCAGCTGTGCTCAATTGCAGCTAAAATAATGAACAGAGAAATAAATGAATAGACAAAATATCAAATGTGGTGAAGAGCATACTTATCTGTTTTCAAACCCAACCCCCCAAGTTTTGGGTTGCATTTCCATGTATGTATGGAGTAAATAATACTTTGAGAAAGAAAAAACTTTCAGATTCATAGATCACTGTTTGGAGTTGCACTACCTAGGGAGAGACTAATGATCCATGTAGTAGTATTTTAACTTTGTGTTGGCTTTCAGTGGATCTGTTATAGATTAAATAATTGAGTATCATACTGCTGTAATTTGAGTAGAGTACTTCTAGAAATGCCAATTACCTTTAAATTAATAGAACATTATATAAGCATTTACAATACAATTTTCATTGTTAGAGTACTTTCTGTAGGAAAATTGGTATGTTATTTCCCAAAGAGATTTTAAGATTAAATAGCAAATAAAATAAGAAAAGCAAGTTAAAACCCCAGCAAAGCAAACATGTAAATATAGCCAAGAAAGTCAATATAGCCTTTAAAAAAAAAAAAAACCACCCAACAAAATACAACCAACCAAAGATTTCTCAAGATATATAAAAATGAACTTGATATTCACCCCTTGTATGGCCAAATTAAAATCTGAAATCAAGTCAAGAGAATATTCCAAAATCAGTGAAATTTTTTTTAAGGATTAGTTTTGGGATAGTTGCTCAGTTGACCAATTGGTTTCCATATTTAAGAAATAGCAGTTGAGACAAAAAATCGTTTCCCCTGGTTTTCTGTGTAAGTAGCAGTTACGCAAAAACAATTTTACATAGAAACTTTCTTTTAAAATATAGATTGGGACGTTTCTTTTCTTAAATCTTCCTGTATAGAAAAACGTAACAAAATGAGTTGAGTTGAGGGATTGCCAAATATTCAGAAGCATTGCTGTGTATTTTAAAAATATCATAGTTAAAAAGATTGATCATTTTGGGGTTCAAGTGGAGTTATCTTTCTCCTTCTTGTTATTTCAAACTCTAATGTATACTGTAGAGTTGCAATCCAGAAATAAAAAATCCAGTTAGAGTCAATACATTTGAACAAATACATGCAAATACGCTGCCATTTGAGCTATATGGCTTGTGTGTTAGATTTTGGTTCATGATATTAGCTGTAACCTTGGGTTCAGACCAGTCATGATTCCATTAAAATAGTCTTTTGATTTCCTGGGCTGCTGGAAGGTATTGTTCTGAACTTCTAAAGATCAAATTCTGACTCTGTTTTCATATTTCCTACATTATTTGTCATAGAATAGTAAATTTATGAGAAAAAGTTTACCTAAAAAAAAATTTCTAGCATGGCACATTTGGCATTGAAAATGGCAGCCGTTTAAAACTACTTGGACTTCTGCAAGAAAGTTGTAAATCCAGGGACACTAAATTAGCATGTAGAGAGCAATTGATGCAGTAATAGCTATAGAGTATACTGTTAGGGATGGGGAATTGTAGTAGGGCCATACAGTGTGATGATTTACTACTTAACTGTAGAAGCAGTTGTAGGAAGCATAAAAACAAGGCACAAACACCTTAAGAAAACAGAAAAATACATGGATTGAGACGCATAATTGAAGGAAAAGAAGGTTTATTTAGTTTTGTTTGTTTTTTTCTCTCCACAAACTTGTATATGGTCTCTTCTTCAGGATAACTACACATTTGCACAGCCAGGAATTCAGAAGAAAGTGAAAATGTTGGAAGAACTTGTTAGTCGGATCGATGGTAAGTCTTAAAAGCTAATTTCTAAGTCTTAAAAGCTAGTTTTTAATTTTTTCACTGAAAGGGTTTTGTTAAAATGTTTGTAAGAAGTCAAGTCATCACTGCAGTTACCTACAGTGGTGGGGTAACATCGCCTTCCTCAGATGAAGTGTCATAATCAATCTGTGGCACACTGGCGTTTGCAAGATCACTGTCGTGTATCATTTAAAAGAAAGCCACTAGAGCATGAGCCACTTTCATTACTTTTTATTAAGGCAATATAATCAAAATTCAATGGCAATTTCTTTGCAGCAGAGTAATGACCACATACAAAAGGCAGCCAGTATTCATTTCACATTAAGCTCAATGATTGTTATAATTCCGGCAAGTCACAGTGGTTGTTTATGGTTGTCCTTCGGCACTATGTTTTGTGCCTTTGTGCATCATTTTGCTATCTGGAATGCCTGAATAATTTCTCTGTGGAATCCAATTAATTATGAACTCTGGAAATAACATCTTTAATATTATAGATAAATTACTGTGTGTGCAGGGGTAATTTTAGATTATGCTTTCATGTTTTAGCAGGGCATTTTGAAATATTTTCTACCTTCATCTTTAAAATAATTCCCTTCATGAAATGCTGACTGTCATATTGCTAGAACAGAGTTTAATTAAATGAAATGCAAGAGATAATGCTTGCCCATTCTAAACATACTCTCTTGATAGTTTGTTATATTAATGAACAGAGTATTAACAAAATGTTGCCAAGCAGAACCAGGCATATATTTGCAACATTAGCCTGTCAGTGATGAAATAGAAAAAAATATTTCTTGTGTTGCTCAATATTTGATAATCTGCTTGGAAAGATTAATTCCATCTTTTCATTACACAAACTATGTGGTTGTTTTGTCCCAGTGCTTACCATAGTAGATTTTAGGTTAGCCTGCTCATATTCACTGCCTGAATTTTTTATAATATATTTGATAATATGCTCTTTGTGCATTTTTAGGTTGTTAAAAGTATTTTTAATGATCAAAAACTAAGAGCAGCTGACATTACATCGTTTATGTAATATTACAGGAACGTTATAATGTAAAAATTACAATATTTGTGTAATATTGCACTATACATGTAAATGTATGTGAAACTTGTTGTAAATGTATTTTCAAAAATGTAAATGAATATGAAAAATATAAAGGGATGCTTCTGTATATAAGGTAGCAAAATATTAGCATAAAATATTTTTAAAACAGTGTATTTTACTTCAAAGATTAACTGCTTGTGGTGTGCCTTTTTAATGTCATTTTATGCTTGTATCAATTTTGGTATTTACATTTCAATTATTTATTGTATATTAAACGAAATTATAATGCCTGTAAATAGACTTCCTGAACTTGGTCAGTAAACATTTATATCAACAATTTCTCGGTAACCGAGTTTTTAAAATGAAAAATACTGTTCTGATAATCAGCCTAATTGTTAGGTTTAATAAAAATATTAAATGCAATACATTATATTATTGTTCAGTTTCTAAGAAAGAAGGATTATAATACTTCAGAGTGAGGGAATTACCATTGTGCATTTTTTTTGTTGTAGAACCTATGGTGTGTTTAAAAAAGTTATTGCTGTTTGAAAAGGAAAACAATTAGTATGCAATTGTCATTATGGAAACCTAGAAATATTTGGGTTATGTGTGGCCTCTTGAAGTCAGTGCTACAAACTTCCACTCATGTCTCTCTTGAGCTAAGGGAACAGAGCCAATGGATGAGGCTGTGTAGAGTCTTGTCTATTCATCTTTGAGCAACTCCAGGGATGAAGATTCTGCAGCCTCTTTGGGTAAGACCGTTTAAGGCTTTGGCTACTGTAATTGTAGTCAATTACAGCCAGTTCTTAGTGCCTTCCTTTTCAAATAGCAATGGCAGCTATTTCAGTGATAGGTGATGGTGGATATGTACTGCTGTCATTTCACAAACTTTTGAATCCCTCAGGTAAGTGATTCTGGTTGGTGCTTTGCTAGAATTGTGACATTCTTATACATTATTGTGCTTTACTCCATTTATCTTTGTTTTTGTCTTCTTATATTTACTGGGTCTGTTGTACTGTAGCTAAAAGGAAATGAATGGCTAATATGAATTGAGCTATGTATGAATTCAGCCAGTGTGAACACTTTATTTTTTAAAAAGAAATCTTACAATCTATATACATTGTAAATATCCCATGTGCTAATTAAAGTTATTGTGGAAGAAAATAATATTACTGTTGCTACTGTGTTTTAACATAGTAAGTAGCTGTGTGAGAGGAGAAGCTTGTACAGATTGTTTGCTAACAGTAATGGACTAGCAGTGTAGGAAATGTGATGCTCACCCTTTAGAGAGTGTTAATACATTGTTAGTGATTCAAGTCACCTTCAGTAGCCCAGCCTTATGGATCACAACTCCTCTCCAAGTAATTGTCCTTGTGTGCACACTGTAGAACATTGCAGTAGACTTCAAACAGCCAAGCTACTCTGTTAATTTAATCATAATCTCAGGCTGCTTAAACTTCAGAAAATAATTTTGATGAATCGTGCTTAACAGAATTTTTGAGTTTGTTAATAGATTGTTGTTATAGATGAGATGGAATTTAAAGAGAACGTGTTATTCAGTCTCATTTATCTCCTCCTCATCATCTACATTGCTCTGGGAATTATACAAATATATTGAGAGGGAGCATCAGTAGATTGATCAATAATATAAGGAATCTGCTATAACTGTATTTTCTGTTTCCTGTAATGTCAGCACAGCTTTTCTGCTCTAAGAACCATTTCTCATGTTTGTAAAAGTTCACACTCATGTGGCATGCTGTCTTCCACTTTTGCTTCCTTTAGGCTGGAAAACAAAGAGACTTAGTGTAGAAATGCCAGATTTGATTCAGGATTTGTGTTTCCAAAATTTAGCAGTATTTGGCTGGTTTCATGCTTGGGAGAATCTCAGCTTCTTTGGTTTACTGCAAGACATCTGGTAATTACATTAGCTTTTGAGGTAACCATCTGGAGAAGGCTGAGCATTTGTAGACAAAATTAGTCTTGGGTTTCCATAAGCATTGATAAAAGATATTAAAACTGTGTGGCATTCTCTCTAAATTAGCAAGAAGGCAGTTCTGAAAAAATAACCTATTATAATGTTAAATTTATTTTTTATTTATGTTGGCTTCTTACTAGCATTGCAATAAACTATAAAGGCAGTATTGATGACTCAACTTAGCATAAATATTCTGCATCTTCTGTGAGGGTAAATTTGGGAAGATTTTTTTTTTCTCCTTTTATAGAACAACTCGCAGGGTTTGCATCTATGTTCTGCACAGTGTGATCCATGTTTATGTTTTCTTGTAGTTAAATAAATTCTGTGTTATTAGTGTTCCAGATTCTTTCACCAGTAATTCCCAATCTTATTATAGAATTGGACCTTGAATCTTAGTAACAAGAAATGGAAAAATAAAAAAACTTCAAACCCCCCAAAACAGCCAAACCTCCTGTTGCTGTATACAATTTTCCCTTCTTTTGAAAATGGAAGTAGTGTGAAAATTCCTAAGAGCATAAAAAGATTGCTGCATTTTAACATTTCCTTAAGGAAGTTCATTTGGAATCAAGCTACATTTTTCAAAGGTTCAGTAATTTTTCAGTACTTCTGCTGTGTCCACTGTAAACAGTTTTTTGGCCATCTGTTTTGAGGAACGTTAATAGGTATTTTTAAATAGGCTATTTTAATTGGTATAATTTCTGATTTATTTCCATTTGAATATTGTAAAAAAAATTACAGTTTTGTCAAGAGACAGGAAAGTATTTTTAGTGCAAAATTAAAGCTATTACATGCAAAGTACTTTAAGGAATGACAATAAATACCACATAGTGTTAATTGGGAAAATATTTATTTATTACGCCTTGGTACAGTTAAAATGTTTTTTCACCTTTTAAAACCATGTTATTTTAGCAATTTTATAAATCCTATTTTTTTTATTGCTGCCATATACTAAATGTGTTTGCTTCATCCACTGCTAATGAAATACAAATTCAATAATACATTTTGTTTTAATGTTCTAAACAAATTAATCTTAGCTTCACTAATCATACTTCATTTACATATTTCTGTCTTGTGTTCCAAATGTCTTGGTCACTTGTCTGCAGTTCTGTAGATAATGCCACAAGTAAGGACATGTGGTAAAGTACTTTCATGTCATGGCCTTAAATTTATATTTTGCGTATATTTTTGCTATCTATGCACATAGAAATTTAAAATATGTATCTCATATTATGTTTTATGTGTATATATGCAGGTCAAGTTCTTAATGAAACATAGTGTCATGGGTTCAGCAGCAGCAGTCATTTTTCTCCTTCTTGGTAGCTGGTGCAGCACTGTGTTTTTGATTTTGGGCCTGGGAGCAGCGCTGATAACACCAGTGTTTTCAGTTACTGCTTGGTAATGTTTTGGTCTGACCAAGGACTTTCTGAGTCTCATGCTCTGCCAGGGAGGAGTGGAAGCCAGGAGGAAGCAGAGACAGGACACCTGACCCAAACTGACCAAAGAGGTATTCCATGCTGCAGCCCGTCATGCCCAGGATGTAAAACAGAGAGCAGAGACCTGTAAGGGTGGGGGGTGCACTGCTTGGTTGGGCTGGGTATAAGTGGTGAGAATTGTATTCTTTCCTTGTATTTGCCTTGTCATTATTATTATTGGTGGTAGCAGTAGTGTTTTGTGTTATACTTTAGTTACTAAACTGTTCTTATCTCAACCTGTGGGAGTTGCATTCTTTCAGTTCTCCTTCCCATCCCTCCGGGAGCAGGGGGGAGTGAGTGAGCGAAACTGCGTGGCTGCGAGGCTTAAATCACGACCCATAGTCAATTAAAAATTTTAATTTTTATGCATTTTTTTGCTTATCCACAGTGAAAGAGCTTATTTCATCGCGCCATTCTGTGTGTTTCCGATCTTTGAAATACTTGCTGTAAATGTATCTAAAAGGTAGAATTAGTACTGGTGGAATTATCCTTTCCAATGTCTGATTTGATGCAAAAGCTGTGTGTTCTTTCTGGGCTGCTAAAATTTTAAATGTCCAGATTTCACTCGTTATTCCTACAGTTGCTCCTCTGAAGGTTGCACTGATGTTTGGCATCAGAAGGATCTCGTCCCAGGTGATAAAGGTCCCTATTCCCATAGTATTGTGCAATGCTTCAAACACAGATGTTTTCATCGTTCTGCTCAGAACTTAATTTCTGGAGCACCTCCCATATGAAGACAGGCTGAGAAAATTTGGGCTGTTCAGCCTGGAGAAGAGAAGGCTGCATGGAGACCTCGTAGCAGCCTTCCATAATCTGAAGGGGGCCTATAAGAATGGTGGGGAAGGACTGTTCATTAGGGACTATAGTGATAGGACAAGGGGTAACTGGTTCAAACTTAAACAGGGGAAGTTTAGATTGGATATAAGGAGAAAGTTCTTTACTGTGAGGGTGGTGAGGCACTGGAATGAGTTGCCCAGGGAAGTTGTGAATGCTCCATCGCTGGCGGTGTTCGAGGCCAGGTTGTACAGAAGTTTGGGTGACATGGTTTAGTGTGAGGTGTCCCTGCCCCTGGCAGGGGGGTTGGAACTAGGTGATCTTAAGGTCCTTTCCAACCCTAACTATTCTATGATTCTATGATTTAAGCCCAAAATGTACATAGAGATACCTACTTAGTAGTTTTGATATTTTCATGGTTTCCAAAGGGCGTTCAATTTCTGTGCTGTTTGAACTTTTTTAGCTGCAGAGAAAAATTGGCTTACTTTTTTGTTTAGGAAAATCTGAATCTCCAAAAGGCAAAATATCAACCAAGACTAATATGTTTTCTTATTAAACAACTGCAGTTGTTTAATAAGAACTCCTGGAACAAGTGAACTGTTCAATATACTGTGATAGATATAGATTAACTAATTTGTTTTTTTAATCTGAATCTTTTGGAGTTCATACAGTGAACTGATGATGAAACTGTGGTAAGATGTGACATGTGATCAATCTTTAAGTACTCAACCATGCTAATGATTTTTTTAAATTATGGTTAAAGAATACTTAATTGTATGTGCAAAATTATGTTAATGTTTAATTATGTTGTAAAACATTGAACTAAGATTGTGTTGAAGTGTCTGGAAAAAAGAGTTCTAATTGAATATTTAAAAATACTGGCATTCTTTAGCCATGCAGAACCATTTTGAAGGGGAAATGGATATAGAATTGATTCCTATTTAGACCTTACTGCTGCTGTTGAAAATTAGTGATTAGTAAGGACCTTCTCTGCTGGACCATTTTTATATGTCAGCTTGGTGCTGAAGTGATTAAAAATCTTGGAAGCATTTAATAATTTTTTTAATTAATTTGTGCCATAAAGCTCTCTTTCATTTTAACAAAGCCATCTTACATAGTTCACCAGTAGTTCTTTTTATCTGATTTTATGATTGTAATTACTGTATTATACTTTAATCCACTCTTAAGTGCTAGTCACTGGGCATTATAATTATTTAATAAGTCTTTAAAATCATATTTTTATGTTTTACGATGCAGATTATATTTGTATGCTGTTACAGAGTTCAGAGATCCTATCAGCAGTTGAGACTGACTATAAAATCATTTGTAAATTCCAGACCTCTGTAAGCACTTTAACTTTTCAATAGCCAAAAGTTAGTATTTTCATAGAAAATAAAAAAAAAAAGGGGGGGAAGAAAAAAGAAATTTAACATGCTGGGGAATTTAAAAAGTGCTAGGTATAAACCTTATTATGAATGCATACAGTTATGATTTAAAAGAAGAGGCTACCGAAGTCCAGTGTATGCTACCTGGAAATAGAATTGTCTCATCAGACATATTTCTCACTGTTATTTGTTGCACTTTGGATATTGAGTCCCATCTGGAAATAAGGGATATTTTTTTAACTTTTAGCTAGAACTGTAGATCTTTCTCAGTTGCTGCTGTTTGCCCGCTAATATTCTTTCCTTCAGTTTGCATTGAATACCACAGAATTGTTACTTGCATTTGATTCTCTAAGCCGTCTAGGCCTTCCCTCCCTTCTCCCATCCCTCTTCTAGTATTAGCTTCTTTTGCTTTGGGATCAGTGTCTTGGGTTTTTTACTACTTGGAGTATCAGCCATATCTGTTTGTTTATGAAGATGGTATTTCTCAGTCATAGCTATTGGCTGTACATTTAGTAAGCTAAATTCAAATAGGCCATTATCTCTAAATTGTAGGCCATGAGGAAAATAAAAATTGGTAATATTTCTGGTTTTCTGCCAGTCATCTTTTCATTTTGTAGAAAACTTTTCAATTTATTTTTTTTAAATGCTTTTGTTCTTACAGTGGATGATTTTAGCCAGTTATAAAAAGCAAACTAATTCTGGAACAAGATATAATCAGCATGTAAATCTTTTACTCAGATCCCTACTATTACTTGAAGCTGAATTGTGTATCATGAGATCTCATCTTCAAGTGCACATTTATGATCTTTTGCATGTCTTTTTCAGTCATCAGGAACTTCTTTTTGTTATTAATGTATATTAATAGCGATTAATATACTAAGCTGTAGTCTTGACAGAATTACTTTTGTTCAGACTTTTGTTAATTCAGGTTGGGAGGCTGTAAGCAGTAATCTGCATCTGGTAAAATCTGATGTTGAGATTTTACTCCAAACTCATAGCTTTGTCTTCCATAAACATACTGGCTTTTAACAATATAGAAATGTTTCTGGAAGAGAGACAGTGACAACCAAAATTTGCTTTAGGTAGGTAGATTACTCAGAAAAAAAGTAGTCATTTACTGATGACAAAGTTCCTTCTTTTTGGAAAGGTTTAGTATGTGGGAGTTATAATTTTATGCAAATTGCAATGTCTAAAGGTGTAATAGGAAAGATTTCAGTATTTTGTTGCTATATTGACTGAGTAGTACAGCAAGGTGGTGGTGGATGTGTTGGTGGTTGTGGAGTCCCTGTCTGAATGAATGAAGTTGCATGAACTCCATGTTAATCACCTCTCTGTCAGTCTAGACTGGACCAAATGTGCTGCATAGTGAAGGAAAACAAGCATGGATGACCATATACATATGGGGCTGATGCAATCAAAGAGATGCTTGTTCGCTAAGGATATCTGGAGGCTTGTAGGCAGTACTTAGGAAAACCAATTTTATCAAATGCTTGTGGTAGCTCAGAGGTGAAACTTAAGCAGTCATCGCTTTTCATGAGGTTTTGGTCTTGTGAATGCAAGCTTGCAGGGGCAACCGTTGTGCGTAACACCATTTCTAGTAAGTAGTGTTCCTTTAGATTACGTAGTTTATTTGTGTTCCAATACTGTTGTTTTTTTTTTTTAATAGCTACTCGCATTTTAGAAAGTTCAGCTAAGTAGAAATAAATGCCTACTATAGTACTGCAGAAAATAGAACAAAATCTAGTTGGTTGGTTGCTTTTTAGTCAATGAAAAGTACTGAAGTATTGTAGGTGGAAACTTAGTACTTGGAAGCTGTCAGTCAAGTATCAAGTCGCAGGTTCAACAAGGCTCATTGCTGGGTGTGCACTTGGGTCACAACAACTCCTTGCAAAGCTACAGGCTGAGTGCCTAGAAAGCTGCTCAGTGGAAAAAGACCTGGGGGTGTTGATGAGCAGGTGGTTGAGTATGAGCCGTGTGCCCATACTCAGCCAAGAAGGCCAACAGCATCCTGGCTTGTATCAGCGATAGTGTTTCCAGCAGGACTAGGAGGTGATTGTTCCCCTGTACTCAGCACTGTTGAGGCCATGCTTTGAATATTGTGTTCAGTTCTGGGCCCCTCTCTATAAGACAGACACTGAGGTGCAGCAAAGAGCAAAGAAGCTGGCTCAGGGGAGACCTTGCTGTTCTCTACAACTACCTGAAAGGAGGTTGTAACAAGGTAGGTGTCAGTCTCTTCTCCCAAATAACAAGTGATGGGACAAGAGGAAGTGGCCTCAATTTGCACCAGGACAGGTTTAGACTGGGTATTAGGAGAAACTTCTTTACCAAAAGGGCTGTCAAGCATTGAAACAAACTTTCCAGGGAAGTGGTTGAATCACCAACCCTGGAGGTATTTCAATTTTGAAATCAGTAAAACAGTTGAGAAGCTGACTTTAAATATCAACTAAAATCATTTTATGTGTGTAAATCCTTCTGCCATGAGAAGCATCCATTTAAGGTTGCTGAATATAGTCATTAATACTGATATATCTAATAAATGTAATTACTGAAATTATCAATAGTTATAAATGCCTTTAATATACAAAATACATATTTTTGGTGGTATACTACTTTAGAATGCATACGTATAATGTATTTTATTTTTTAATCAGAAGATCTGCTTCACCAAAACTTTTTATATAGATTTGTTGAAAGTAGTGAGAAACTTATTGTCTTTCTTTTGAATTTTGATAAAAGAGCTATATTTTTAACTGTAATGCTATTTGACTATTGCAGACTGCAGTAGAAGTATTTTTTATAAAATACTTGAAGTCTGAAAGCTGACAGTAATTATATATCTCACTTGCTCATTGCACACATGTACTTATTTTCATTGAAATGGAAAATTTAAATTTAGATTATGACTGTCCAAATTACCTTTATCAGCAAAGTAGCCTCTACTCACCATTACTTACAAAGCAGGAAGAATTAGCTTTTTTTACTCCATGCATCTCTATGCCAGTCTTGCATCAATTGTTTATACATCCTGGGCATGATGTGCTGTGGCATGGAATACCTCTTTGGTCAGTTTGGGTCGGGTGTCCTGTCTCTGCTTCCTCCCAGCTTCCCCTCCTCCCTGGCAGAGCATGAGACTCAGAAAGTCCTTGGTCAGAGTAAACATTACTGAGCAGTAACTAAAAACATTGGTGTTATCAGCACTGTTCCCAGGACAAAAGTCAAAAACACAGCACTGCACCAGCTACTAAGAAGAAGAAAAACATGACTACTACTGCTGAACCCAGAACAATTTCTTACTTTCAATGGCTGCAAGCAATGACATGAAATTTGGTTTTGCTATGTGAAGAACAAAAATATTTGAGAGTTAGTAACTTCAGTTAGAAATAAAACTTTTTTGGATCCTGTTGTAGTGGATTATCTAATTATAGTAGTCTGCTATGTAGGTATCTAAATGTGACACAAAAGAAATCTAGCATAGTATCTCAGGTCAGTATATTTAACTTGCAACTGAATTCACCCAAGGTAAAGGCAGTCTGTACTTTTCCTGAATATCTGATCTAATAATGGTGCTCTGGGTGAAGAACTGGCTGAAGGGGAAAGCTGAAAGGGTTGTAGTGAGTGGAGCTACATCTGACTGGTAACTGGTCACTAGTGGTGTCCTTCAGGGACTAGGGCTTGTCCTGTTCAATATTATTATCAGTGATCTGGATGCAAGACTTGTATGCACCATTTGCAATTTTGCTGGTGATACAAAAATGGGAAGTGCTATTGACTCTTGTGGGACAGGAGGCCTTGCAGAGGGATCTAGATAGAATGGAACATCGGGCAATCGTCAGTGGTTTATTTAACATTTGAAAATTTAACAAGAACAAATGCCAGATTCTGTACCGGGGACAGAGTAGCACTGGGCGCAAGTATAAAATGGAAGAGGAGTGGCTGAAGAGCAGCCCTGCAGAAAGATATTTGGGGGTGTAGGTCAACAGCAGGCTCAATATGAGTCTGCAGTGTGCCCTGGCAGCCACAGGGGCATCAAACATCCTGGGGTGCATTAAACGCAGCATAACCAGCTAGTCAAAAGAGGTGATTATGCTGCTGTACTTAGCATTGGTTCAGCCTCCCCTTGAGTATTGTGTACAGGTCTGGGCCCCACCATTTAAGAAGAATGTGAAGGTCTCTGAAAGCATCCAGGAGAGGGCAGTGAAGCTGGCAAAAGGCTTGGAAAGCATGTCCTGTGAGGAATGGCTGAGGACTCTGGGCTTGTCTAGTTTGGGGAAAAGGAGGCTGAGAAGGTGACCTCATTGCTCTCTGAAGCTTCTTGAGGAGGGGAAATGGAGAGAGAGATGCTGAGCTGTTCTCTGTGGCATCCAGTGATAAATCACATGAGAATGTGTTCAAAGCTGAGAATGATTCAAAGAATGATTCAAAGAGCTGGTGAGAATGGTTCAAAGCTGGGCCAGGGAGGTTCAAACTGGACATTAGGAAGCATTTCTTTACTGAGAGGGTGGTCAAACTACAGAATAGAATTCCTAGAGAGCTAGTGAATGCCCCATGCATGTCAGTGTTCTAGAGGTATTTGAACAATGCCCTGAACATTAGCTTTAGCTTGTGGTCAGCCCTAGAGCGATCATGCAGTTGTGCTATATGATCATGGTAGGCCCCTTCCAATTGGAAATGTTCTGTTCTATTCTAACTGCTTAGAAGTAGAGACATGCAAGGCTTCTGTGTGGAAAATGAAAATACAGAGGCTTCTGAAGCTTATACTGTCTTTAAAATGTGGCCTCCTACACATAAACTGCCCTCTTTCATTTTAAAGCGTATTTCTTTAAGGTTGCAAACCTTAGAGCAGGATCACCACATCTTTCTTCTCTTTCCAATACCTTTTCAAGCTGAGGACTTGCTTCACCGGCATTATACAGAGGGAGAAAAGCCTCCACTGTGCAGAATTCCATGACTCTTCTAAAGCTTATTTGCTGATTAGTAAGGGAAAAAGAAAAGTAATCCAGATTAGCAGATGCTGCTGAGGAAGGGCTCAGAACTAGCCTTGATATTATCTGTTGTCTGTCCCAGCTGGAGCAGCTGATGAGTTTTGCAGAAAACCTGAGAAAGAAGGGTATGAAGGTGATGGGAGGATATTAGGTTTGTAGAGGAAGGAATAAGATGAGTCACAGGTTGTTAAGGCTGGAAGGCTGAGGCTATTATGGGTAGTGGAAAATCCATCACAAAGTCCTTATGTAATTTTAGAAATACTGACAATGCGTACACAATATACAGTGGTAATGCTGTAGTACTGCTCTTGTACACATAATGACAGAGGAGAGAGATTATCCAGGACTTCATGAGATCACTTCAAATAGCACAAGATCATTACCTCTCCACCCTCATTCTCTGCCTTTTCACATCCTATAGCAGCAGTTCAGTCTATTGTATAGCAGAAGTATCTAATTAGCTGGTGTTATACATAGAAATGAGATGAATCATGTAAAGATTCACATATCTTTATATATAGCTGCAACCTTAAAGAGCTCCCAAAAGAGGTAACAGATAGTTTTAAGATATGCACACAGTTTTATATTGTTGGCTATATTGATATTACAGAAGGCTATGACTTTAGGAACATAAATACTAGGTCTCCTGAAGGGGGCTTTAGCCACAGATTGCTAGAGGCTGAGAAGTGCCATGGAGAAATACCAGTGCTTTATACTTTTCCATTAGTACTTGTTTGCAGACACCACTCAGATGGAATGTTGTGATAGGTGGACTTTCAGTATGAAGTGTTGTGATTGGTCTTGTTTTTTAAAAGCTCTCTGTTCATTGTTTTTAAAATCTAAAAAATTTCTACTTCTTGCTTCCGTATTGAAACAACTGTATCATATTGACTGACACTTTCATATGGCCCCAAAATGCATCTTGAGTAAAAAGAAAAAAATGATTTGAATAACTTCAGTCTGTATTATAATTTAGTACAATTTAACTTTCTACTACCTGAATCTTTAGGTCATGTTTCCTGTAACAGTGCAACCATACTCTTGGGATTAATTTTTTTGTTTACTTAGTGTTTTAGTGCCTTTTTTAGATCTTTCTGAGAAATGTTAAATTTGCAATATCAGCATTTATGCATTTTTTTAGCTGGTAATGCACCTCTGTGGATGTGGATAAAAAATAGCTTGGGTAGCAAAATCTCTCAAGATTGTATCTGTATAAAGAAAGAAATAAGGAATGTCTTTCTTAAGGCTTTAACAGAGACTTCTGGTCATAAATTTATCTAAAATAAGACATTAGCATTTCTGTAGTATTTGTCATTTACACCAAGCTAACATCATATTCAAGCCTGTTAGCTCAAACATGTTAGCAGAATGTCTGTGAACCTTTTTGGAGGAAGTTCTGGTAAATACGGAAGTGCCATGAGCAGATTAGTTCTGTTAGCTCTAGCAGTAACCCATGCAAGTGATTATCACAGCCTTGAAATAGTAAAAGTGCATCAATAAATACAGTGTGTAGGAGTACTGCTTTAGAAACCATTGATTTGTACAGTTTTTTTATTTCTATTTATTTGTTAGACTAAGAAATTATGTAAGTTGCAAATTACTTGAATTTGCTCACATTATTCTCACCTTTTTTTATCTCAAGTGAATGCAACCTTTACATGTACTTCCCCTGTATTTCTTTGCCTTGTTATTTAATGTTGTCTTCTTTTTACTACCAGCAGTTTATTTTTGGAAGCTATTATGTTATTTGCAAACCTTGTTTCTTGTAGTCTTGCCCCAAATAATTTCTAGCCTAAGAAATTAAGTGAGGATATATGTACCAAATAATTTCACTTTTTAACTTTGTTTATTTTTTTGTAGTACATTTTAAAGCTCTCACTTTAGTATTTCTTAAGATAGCACCACTGAGAGCAGTTGCTTAAGCTATCAAGAGGCAGAAAAATAAACCCAGTGTAATGTTTAATTACTTCTTTATATTTTGTGGATTTTCATACAGTTGTAAGAGTATGCATGCACCAACACATTGATTTGCTTGAGAACGTAGGAGTATTTTATTTTTTCAGACAGTGCCTTTGATACTTCCGGACTATAGAAAAGTTGCAGTAAAACATCTGTTTATTCTTTCTTCAGAACAAGTTCATAGGCACTTGGATCAGCATGAGGTGAAATACTTGCAATTTGCGTTCCGTTGGATGAATAACTTGCTGATGAGAGAAGTCCCTTTACGGTGTACCATCAGGTTATGGGACACATACCAAGTAAGTACTTTTTAAACCTCCATAACTCTGATAACATGTTTTGGACATGGCAGTATGCTTGTGTGTGTTTTTTTTCTTGAACCTTTTGTTTTGGTGTCATATGAGAATCATCATAAGAAGAGAAAAAGCCTCCAGTGTTCATTAATAATTAGAAATATTTAATGTCTTCAGTCTTTTTGTCCTTCAAAACCAAACACTTGATGTTGTGATAGTTTATAGTACTAAAATGAGCACTCACTCAAAGCATGGGTTAATGTCAATATTCTCTTTTGTCTCTTCTGAGAAGTAAAACATTGAATTGTGCTTATCAATGCCCTTCATTGATTCTGAGTTCCAGGCTTCTTACTGCCTGTCTGCTTAACTACTCAATCCAACAGTAGCTTCCAGTCTCCAGTTCTCAACATTCATCCTCTCATCATGTCTTCTGTCTTATTGTCTGTCTAGACAAAACTTGTTATGTTACTGACCTCTAGTCGAGGTAATTATTTTTCCTCAATAATTCCTTGCCTGACTGTCAAGTTAAGGAACAGATATCAGAAAAAACTTTACCCATTCTTATTTCTTTGACTTGACACCCCAGTAGCTACAGGTTGGAATTTTCGACTATGTATTTAAACAATATATCCTCTACTGCCTTTAATGTTGAAGTTAATGAAAAATAAATAGATGAAGAAAAGTATAAATATTTTAAATTCCATAAAAATTTTCAACTGAATTAGTTTAGTAAATATGAGAATAATTCATAATTTGTCTTGTAAAGAGTTGTAACATCTTTAAATATCAGTGTCTTCACATCTATTCATTATGTAGCAAAGCTTAGTAAGTTACATACACTTTAATGCGAGATTGTTCATTTAGACCCTCTATGCAGACCTCTCAGAGGGTTAAGAATTTGCTGGCTATTCATTTGATGAGTTTAATAGGTTGTTTTGGTGAAGTGTATTTTGTAGAATGGTATCCAAATCTGATAAGAAAATGTTAAGAATGATCTACCGCTTCTACTGTTATTGTGTCCTAGGAGGTGGTATTCTTACATGTTTTGTTTGGTTGTTCATCTTCAACAAATTTCTGAATTAAATTTGAATATTGCTTCAATCTGGGGTACTTTTACCTCCTTTGTCTCATTATAACATCTGTTATTCATTTTAATATCTGTTATTACCTTGCATTTTCTTCCAGTGAAAATATTTATTCTTTATATGATTTTTCTGAGAAACTGAAAAATTGAGCTATTTAAAATGTTTTGCTGTAGCTAATTTCTTTCATTTTGAATCATTTTTGTTGCTGTTGGTGCAGCATTTCTAATTCCTGAAGGTTTTTTTACCATGCTAACTCTAGCACTGCATTTGGTACTTGATTGTTAGTCTTATCAATGCGCTAAAATCATGTAAAAGCTCTTCCTTGGTGCAGCTAACCACCTGTATGTGCCCAAGAAATAGCTGGCTTTGCCAAAACTTCACTTGGAACTCTTCTATGATCTGTGATGCTATGATAACATTGAAAAACTTCTTTTGAAGACCAAGCATGTGGTTACTTTCTCAGGCTAAGTGTTGCCATGCTGAAAAGAATCTCTCAAGTGGGATTATTTTTGAATTATTTTGAATCAAGAGTGGGATTGTTTTTGTACATTAAACATGCTTAAGGAGTATTTCTCTGTTTTGAATCAGCAGGTGCAGCAGTTCTGTACTGTTTTCTTGGTTTAGTTACTCAGCAGACTCAAAAGTTCTCAAAGTAGTGGAAACAGAAATATCTTTTAAGTGCAGTATAAGTTCACAGAGGAGGTGAACTAATCATGTTGCAATGTAATGTTATCCACAGCAGGGACTATGGGTATCCCTATACTCCTGATGTGAGGGTTTTGCTCAGGCTTTACCTACCTTATGGCTCTTGGGAAGAAATGGGACATTTTGCAAGGCACTGATACAGGCAGCTCTAGGCCCAATACACAACATGATCTGGCAATGTCAGAGGAGAGTTAGGGTAGGTAGGACATTCAGATTTCTTTATGTGGAAGGAATGGGAAGACACGCAGGACTGTCAGATTCCTTCATGTCTGCACCAAGGGTTCATTCTGGCTCTCCCATTTCCTGTGGAAATCCAGGGTGATGGTGGATGGCTTTCCTCCCCACCCAAGGATTAGAGAACAGTGGCCTCTCTTTAAGGAGAACACCCTGCTGCTGAAATTTTCACAGAAAAATGTGTTTTGTCTCCTTTGTCTTCCTCTCTCCCCATCAAAGCTGAAATAATGCCTGGTCTTGCTGAGCTGCATGTTTTCCTGTGTTTGCAGTGGAAAGATAAATACTGTGCTGTCTCCAGCTTAAATTCCTGATTGGTCATTCTCAGAGCAGGCCTCATTTTCTCATGAACTGCAACAGGGTGTTTTCTAGGGAATGACAGCACACTTAAATGGTCTGCTGTTATGTATTCCCTAGTGTGATAGGTAACTGTTGTTGTCTGGAGTTGTTAGAACTGCATTCTGTCTCTCAAAATTTGTTGCAGTTCTTCCATTGCCTTCAGTGAGAATAGGATTGGACACTTAAATGACATTCACCTCTGTCTCTGTATGTAGGATAGCAAAGGTACTCTGGCTGGTGTCCTCTTTTCTGTCTTGTTTAATTTAGGATTCATGAGTCATTTGTTAGGCTCTGTGAAGTACATCATTGGGCATATAATTCAAAATACCCGTACTTGAGCTAGTTAGAGTAGAGGGGATGAGAAACTTGGAAAGATTCCCAAATCCACTTCAGTAAATACTCTGGTATTCTGTAACTGTGTCTATGAAATCCACTAAAATATATCACTGTCTTCTGTGGCAGGACTTTGTAAAGTAGAAAAATTGCAGACATTATGCATCGTGCTTACAAAGGATATGTTGTGAGAGCTTCTTAAGCATAAATATTTAGTTTGGTTTATTCTTTAACTTGAATTGCATTTTAATGAGATCAAATTATCCCACTTTTTTCACTTGTTTCAGGCTTTGCTATCATTAGTTTTTTATTTCTTTTTAAAAAAAGATAAATGCTCTAAATACCTTGTAAACTCTTTCAAAATAGAAATTGCCATTAAGTCACGTCCAAGACAGTCAAATTTTAAATCTGTAGAACTGATTAATATGAATGTTCATAGACTTTGTCAAATACGAAAGATTCCACAAACCAAAAATAGTGCAACATAAAACCTCAGGTTTATCTTTTTATTATCTCTTGCCTTTTTATCTTATATTTTGTCATATTTTGTTGCATAACGGATTGGTAAAAGGAGGTAGCATGATGGCAGAATTATTCATGATGCATCATATTTAACATATTTCTACAGACTTATGAAATGCAAGTTAGTTTTGTACTTGTTCCAGTGTTTAGTTTTAACTATCAGTAGTTTTAAACTGCTTAAATACTGAATGCAAAACTACATTGGATTTCTGGGCACTTTGGAATTGAAAGGAAATCTTCAACAATGCCATCAAATCATAACATGGTGGTATACCAACTGCTGTTTGAAATAGAATAAGAATTTCCATTGGCACATCAGTACTTAGTTTTATTTACTTTTCCTGTAGGTTGGAGTGCATGTATTTTTCATTACAGTGTTTTCCTGCTGTTCTGATGTTCTTGTATTAATTGCCTTTTTGTCCTGTCTTTTGTGCTGTGATGTCTCTGTTTAAGTAACTCTCTAGTCATATATAATTTGCAGAAGAAACGCTGATGCAAGTTCCTTAGCTAAGAACTTGCTCAGGGGGAAAAAAAAAAAAAAGAAAATAACAACACCTTATGTATATTAGTTTAAAGTTTTAAGTACATGGTAGCAAGTGCCGCATGAATGTTTAGACTTCAAGTGTACAGCATAATATTTTCTCCTGCCAGGGAGCCTCTTTGTTTAAGTACTGCTTAGCTGAGTGCTGTATTGCCAGCTCACCATAAGCTGGTATCATGGAAATAAGTCACATGCTCAGACTTCTTGGATACACTGCAAAACAGGCAGGTGAGATAGGTACTGTTTGCAGTGCCCTGGTGCTCCTGCTTTACAGCTTTTCCCTATTCTTGTGTGAGAAAAACTTTAGTATTACTAGGATATCTTAAGGCTTACCATGGAAAATAAATGCAAATTAAAGCATATAATCCTACCATGTAAAATACAAAAGAGTTATGAAGATTTACAAAAGGTATAGGAAAAAGCAAATAAAAGCTATGTTAGAATCTGACAATACTGTTGAGTTGATTTACTGTCTCACTGCTGAAATAGGTGTTTCTACTTGTTCCTGTTATTCCCTGCTCCTTGACACTGTCTGTTAGTTTTCTTCAGATTAGCCCAGTGAGGGGGCTGATGACTACCACAGCCAGTGCAAGGGAGAGGGGGTGGGATAGCAGAGCTGTGAATTGAACCCTAGTGTTAAATCAGAATGATGGCAGCTTATTTGCCATTTTTTTTTTTTTTAAAGAAGAATTTCTTTTTTGGTAGATAGTACATTTCTCAGGTTGCATCTGTTAGGCAAACTTCAATAGAGAGCACCCACTGCTGGTGGAATCTCTCTTCCTGAAGTCTTCCAGGTGGGTCCAGAAAAAAATATTTTTTTCCTCCTTGAAATTTAATTTTTCTTTTTCATCCAGAAGAATGAGACTTCTTTTGCTCAAATGAAATATTATTTTCTTTTTCTGGAGAATGTAAGTGTGTTTTCAATAAACTGAGTATTACCACATATACTTGACCAGCCATTTATATCTTTTCCTTCTTCAAGAAGAGATGAAATTTCTTTTCCCTCTCTTTAATTTAGGGTTCATTTTTATTGTAAGGTAGTTCATGTTGAAACTCATGTACTCAATTGACCAATGTGGTAATAGACATCTTTGTTTCCCGTTTGTTGGTTGGTATCATTTATGTAGCTCATTACTACTTCTTAATCAAGGGGATTTTGTTTAAAAGTAGACATCTACTGTTATATTTTAATAAATAACATTGGTATTTTCTAGAAGTGCTGAGAATGCAAAAACCTTATTAAAGCTCATGAAGAACAGCACAAGCGGAGTTTTTATCTTTATACCAATGGAAAACTAGAGGTCTGGCTCTAGGGACATATTAAAACAAACTATTGGTTACAGAAGTTGTAACACCACAACTTCCTGCCAGATAAAGACAAAAAAAGTAAAGAGAGGAAAGAAGGTTACATGTAATAGTATTATGTGTCTGGCCAGCAGTTGTTGAAATTGAGAAAATGTTAAAATACGCAATTATAGTTTTTTTGTGTGTTTCCACTTTTAACATAGACTCAGAGATTTTGATTCCCTGAACATAAGAATGATTTAAGTCTCTGTCCCTACCAAACTAGGACAGTATTTCAGTTTTTCTGTAGAGTTATATTGTGATTAGTATTTATAAAAAAAAAAAAATAAAATCAATTAAAGTTGAAACAGGAGTGCATTTCTCAACAGACACTGGAAAAATCTATACAAGGAATATATTATTACTACTCTGGTCTCAATCAAAGCCTTAAGCCACCTGGGACGAGACTCAAGATACGTCTACTGAAAGCAGATTTAATTTTTCATGGTCAAGAATACCCTTTATGTTGGCTCTAATATCTCTTTTCCATGTTGAGTCCATGGTATTAAGTAGACAATCCTTCAGCAGGGACATACGCCTCTCACTGTCCCAGTGGTCTGGTCCTTTTTCTTTTTTTTTGGACTATAAAGTTCCTTGAACCAGGTTGGGTTAAGTGGACAACAGCAAAAAGTTAGAGTGAGAGCAGAGTGGGGAAGGTGCATACCCTCCTATCAGGAGAAGTTTAGATTGGATATGAGGAAGAAATTCTTTACTGTGAGGGTGGTGAGGCACTGGAATGGGTTGCCCAGGGAAGTTGTGAATGCTCCATCGCTGGCGGTGTTCAAGGCTGGATTGGACAGAGCTTTGGGTGGCATGGTTTAGTGGGAGGTGTCCCTGCCCCTGGCGGGGGGGTTGGAACTAGATGATCTTAAGGTCCTTTCCAACCCTAACTATTCTATGATTCTATGGTTCTATTTCTATACCTTTTTTTTTAAAAAAAAAATTGTCCATGGAGTATTATTAAATATGTATCTAATTGTTTTAAAATGTACTGTGTAAAACATCCTGTGGCAGTGATTTTTTGCAGTTTCTTTATGCTGTGTGAAAAGAAATGCTCCTTTAGCAAAAGATTCTTCTGAAGTCACATCCTCTTATTTTTTTGATTATGAGAAATTGCGTCAAATTATTCTTTATTCACTTTTTTGAAACATCACCTGTTTCAAAACTGTGTTCTGTGTATGCAGTCACTCCTTCTCCAAGCTGAAAATATCTGTACTTAGAGAAACCATTTCATGCACTTTTTGTGCTTATCTTTCTTCTCTGTAATCTTTATAGTTTTACTATACATTTTATTGCTGCCAAATACTAAATAGAAACTTCTTCAAGAGACGAGCATGCCATAGAGTGAGATGAAATTATTTTCTGTTTCTTTATTTCTGTATTTATAATATTTTGTGCCTATTCTGTTGAATGAGTGCTTTTGGGTAACTATTTGTAGTTATTTTAGCTGTGTCTGTTTTGGTGGTTAATGTCAAGGACAACATCAGGTGTGTATGCTTGCAGTGTTTTTCCCTCTGTGTGTATAAACAGACTGAATTTCATTTGCCATCTTATTATTCAGCAACACTACAGCTTTCTGCAACTTTTTGAAGCCAGCCCAGTTTTTTATCAGGAAAACCTATCCTGAATAATTTTGCATCTCTACCAAACTATTCTTTTCAAGACTGCTTAGTGATTTAGTGAGCAGCACAGATTCTATTGTTGGTTTTGTCCTTTTAATTCATTAACAGTTTCTGGTGTGTTCAAGAACAACTTAGTTTTAGAGTCTTGCTTAATGACCTTGTTAAAATGTCTGGACACTGAATATTTTATATCCAATTACGTGTGGGTAGGATCATGTCTTTAAGATATCTAGGCATTTGTCAATTTGATCGAAACTGGCCAGTGTTTCTGGAGTAGGGGAGGCAGACATGGTGGAATATAACCTTTCCTGCCCAGACATAAAGTGTGAATATGAAAGTTTATTCTTTGTAGGACATAAAGGTAAAAATACTGTGTGACTTGGTGGTTACTCTTCTTGTCCACCTGCCATATACCATCAGAGAAAACAGCTCCTGGATTTAAAATGAGCATCAGCCTCTGGAGCCTGTAGTCAGGTCATGCCTCTCCCTTTGATTCTGTCACTTCTTGTTTTCTCTTGGGGATTTTTATTTCAGCTTCCTACCTGAGAGCTGGAATTCACCATCCTGCTGTCTACTGAACCCAGCTTTGATCTCACCCACTTTCACTGTTATTCAAGAACACCTTTTCCATTGTTTTCTTTAAAAGTAAATCTGAAAGCATGATTTAAATCAGATTTAGTTCTTGGACCATAGGAAGATGTGAACACATGAGAGAAGGACTTTTACTTGCAAGACTGGCAATCTAAGCATATTCCTATTAAAATAAAACATCCTTATTCTAACTCTGCATTTCTTTGGAATTTTCTAGATCCTATTGTGTTCAGCAAGTCAGTATTTTCCCTTATATCAGTAGATTCCTGGTACATGAAGCTTCCCTTCAAGTTGAGCAATTGAAAAGTTTATATTTTTTGAATCTTTGTCAGGCAACTGACTGTCATCACCTCCTACCACATGGATAGTTATTTTCTGGGAAAACTTTGTTGCCAAGGCAACCTCGTATTGACCAGAGTTGTGCTCATTAGGACTTTATTGTGGCAGGCAATTATATTTCAGTGGTATAGCACTGAAGCCGGTGACCTCTTATTGTTTATCTTGTGCTAACTGCAATCTGAAATAACCAGAAAGCTGAAAGAAAAGATGATAGCCAGAACAAGAATTAGACTGGTTTCTGTTGAACTATATCTCTAACATTATGTACAGTCTTTAATGTGCATAAGGATTGTGTGCACAATGGAGAAAAACCAGGTTTCTTTAAGAGTAATTTAGCATTTCAGTGAGATCTTAAAATGCACTCATTCACATTATATAAGCTCTGAGATTTTCTTCTGGAAAAGAAGAAAGCCAAATGCTTTTTGTAGAATAATAGCAATGTCTATGTATGATTAGTACTCTTTTGCTGATCATCCAGCTCTAGTTTGTTAGTTGCTCTTATTTATTTTTCAGTTTTTTTTTGAGAGGCAGGGTTTCCAAAGTCCCAGTGAAAGCAAACTAAGCAGCTCCTTATTTTGAGGTGGACCACAGTCTTAAACAGAGCAGTATGCACATTCAGATCCCAAGCTGTTGTCTGCAGTCTGTCTCCTCATCTTCCCTCATCCTGTCTTATATTTTTTGCCTTGAAAAACTTAAAAAAAATTAATAGCTCCATCCTCCATCAAATAAAATCAGCTTTACTCCTGTGCCAGCCCTAATAGGGATCTTAGCCATATTATTTAATACATGTCGTCTGCTTAGCCCTGTTTATTTTCACATCTTGTCCTGGCCTTACAGTAAAAATCAAACTTGACACTTCGTGTATCTCTGCTCAAATTCTGTTGTACAGCAGAGCAGGTTGTGGACCATGACTGATGCATGTCACGTTACTTCTTGGGAGTAAATGCCGATGTAGTGGTTACCTGAACTTCAAGAACTATGGACTAACAGATATAAAACTGACAGAAGCTGCCTGTATGAGATGCTTAAGTATGACTCCCCATAAAAGCTGAAGTTGCCATCTGTCACAAATGCATGCCTTTGAATGGGTTTCCTTATTACTCATCAGTACGTGGGAATTTCTGGATTTAGAGGTTTGTTGGATCTGTAACTCCACGGTTTCTAGTTTCTGCCCTTCCTACCTATGGACTTACAGTGAACAGTGGAGGTGGGATTTAGTTTGCGACAAAAATGAAACAATATAAATATCTTACTGTAGGTTTGTATGTATGTATTGCTGTGTCAGTTTTCTAAGCTTCCATTCTAGCTGGTGGAGACTTAGGAAATAGAGGAGCCTAGAGAGGGATTAAGTATGGCTTAAAGTCAGCTGTCAGCTGAGCACCTTTTTAGGCTCCATTGACCATATTGACTATATCTTCATTACCTGTGTAGTTTAAGTACACAGCATGCTCGTAGACACTTAAATTTAGAAATCTTAATCTAAAAATGGAAGCTCTCCAAGTTTCTATAAAAAGTGAATTGAAATTCCTTTCATAGTATTCAAAAGGACTTTTATCTTGTGAAATTCTGGGCCACTTGATCAATTTTTTAAAATAAGAGGATTTCAAATATGTTTGCATATTGCCAATTTTTGTCCTTTGGTTTTTTTTTGGTAGCTTTCATTGCCCTGAGGGAGAATTCTATACGTGGGAAATAAAAGAAGGAAAAAGATTTGTAGCCATGCTATTTTATGAGGAAGGTATTTAGACATGCGAAGCCCAGGCAAAATCAAAACTCAAGTGATATGCATAGGGAAGCCTGTGGGTTTTTCTAGGTTCAAGTTCCTGAGGCAGTTTCCAATACTGCTGAAATAGATGGTAATTTTTCTGTAGCTAAATGGAAGTTGATTGTGAATGCAGAGGGGATGAGATAAAGTGCTTTTTCTTATGCTTAACTCAAAGAATGTGAATAATCCCACTGGCTTCAATAGAACAACTCATGAATTTAGTAAATTAAGCATGTCCTTTAAAATGCTTTATTGATCAGGATCTTGATGCATTATTCTATAGGATAATAGAATGTTAGATAATCTAGAAAATGGTTTGGTTTGCTTCTTCACTTCTTTGAAGTAGTCAGTGTTTCTAGAAGAAGGCTTTATTAAGTTAATATTATCCTTAAAGTCTAAAGTCTAAAAAAGAATCATAATGTTATACAAGAAGAGAAAAAGGAAAATTTCTCATATCCGTATGTTCTTTCATTTTGTGCATCTTTTAGATTCTGTACACATCAGACTTTTGTAGCACTTTTTGGTAATTTCAAAGGAGCAGGGATGTGGAGTCTGTGTAATTCATAATTCCCAGGCAAAGGAGCCAGAGCCTAGCAGGAATTTTACAGGGCATTTCTGCAAAGCAGGAAAGGGCTGCTCCTCCTTCCCACAGAGCCCTTCCTCACAGTGCTTCACTTATGTGTCTTAAGAGACTACGCTGCAAGTTCAAGGTGTTCAGTTTAGTATTTTAAAGCTGGAGCCTACATACTTCTCTTTTCTCAAGCACCTGTCGTTAGTTTCGCTGGTTATTGGTGTTTTTAGAAACTAACAAGTAAACAATGACTACCATTTGATGTTTTAACTTTTGTTTCTGATGTCTTTCTGTTGTTAGAACCTGAACAAATATAAAATTTTCCTAGCATTGTACAGTTCTCTCTTGCTAATTTATTAAAATATCCATAGTTAACACAGAACTGATACAGATTACTTTAATGTGAGAATGCATGGTTTCCTTCTTTGAACACTACCAATTTAAAATCAAATCAGAAGTGTTTATAGTAGATGTAAAATGAACAGTTGAATGAAAATGAAAGCATTTTGTTACTACTGTAAATGAGCAACAGAATTGGAAATAATACTACATATATGGTTTGTATTGTTGTGCATAATAAATTTCTGAATAGCAGAACCTTATCCAGGTAAGAAACAGCACAAATTACTATAAAATAACTTGAAATTCAGAAATCTACATTTGATACCACTTTACCAAACAGGGCATCCTCACTACCATATATAAAATAATGAGTACATATTAATGACAAATTTGGCTGTGTACTGCAGAATTTTCTACTACACTGAAGACTGGTAGGTTGAAGTGCATAGATTAACCTGATTTGCTTTGAAGCAGAGAATTTTAGTGGGAAAGCTTTTAAGCAACCTTCACAGAAAATCTGTTAAGCTTTCAAAATAATTTTTAGCTCTTTTCCAGTGTATATGACATAGTACCTGAATTCAAACATAAGCTTGGAGGGAGAAAGGAAGAACAAACTCATATTCCTGTAAAATCCAGTAAAAATAGCTTTTTTTATAGTACCATAGATGTTGTAGGAGGATTATGAAATTGGTATAGTCACTGTTTGTTTCAGGAATGCACATTATCATTAGAACTACATGAAATATTAAGAATGTTATCTTCTTTTGTCTTTCCAGTGCTTTCGCTCCTTGTAATGATCACTTCTTCCTTAATATTCTGGCCTTTATTGTTTTCCTGGTACATGACAGTCTTGTGCTTTGCTCTGCTTTTTGCATTGCCCTTGACTGTCTATTTTGAGAGCTGTTCTGCCCTTTCTTCCAGTCTCATGGAAGGTACTTTTTCTTGGTTCTTTTTTACTTTTCCTTCTCCATCCTATTCATGGGTGATCTGAGGCTTTACTACAACTTCACTGTCTGCTTATGCTGATGATTTGCATATCTACTCTTTTTTTCTGGCCTAATTCTCTTAGTTAAGATGCGCATTTTAGAGCATCTGTATGACAGTTCTCCCTAGATAGCTGATGACAATTACTGATATCAAGGATTCTTCTTTTTTCTCCCAAAAGCTCTTGGTTTTCTTATTTTGTAACTTTCTGTGGTAGATCTTGCATAGGATTTTTTTTGTTCAACATATTTTTCCCTTACACTTTCCAAACTCTCTGTACTCTACTTTCGCCTCATAGAATTTCAAAAAGTCTAATTCTTGTTTTGAATTTTTTGTGTAATATGAATAATATGAATCTATTTAGATCAGATGGGATGTGTAATTTGCTGCTTCTTTTAGTGCTCTGAGCTTCCATTCGTCAGTTCCTTCATTTTCTTGCCATTTTTCTCTGTAAGTATTCTGGTGGTTATCCCAATTTAGGTTTTTTGGTGGTTTTTGGGTTTGTTTTGGTTTTTTTTTTTTTTTCTCCCAGTAGTTGAATCACTGATCAAAACCCGAACAATTTCAAAGTGTATATAAATATCTGCTAAATTTTGTTCTGTTCTTAGCTGGAATTTAAGTTTTTATAGTGTGAAACTGATATAACACTACATAAGCTGCAGTTTCGAACCCTAACTATTCTATGATTCTATGAATATGAAGAGGTTCTAAATTGATGCCTGATGTGGCATCAGTTATGGACAGTGGCTTGGCACTGGTTCAGAAATTACATTATTATTCAGATCTCATAAAAGAGTACAAAAAGTACACTATAAAGTACAATTTGTGACATAGCAGGTTGTTATAGTGTTTATTCTGATGAAATATACAGTTATTAATAATAGAACATTTTAAATTAATTAATTGGAGACTACTATCTCTTAATTATTTATTTATTTTTTTAAATCTTGCCTAGTCTGTTCACCTATTTGAAAAGGCGTGTCTCAGAAAGAACATTTATTTCTATATTCAACATTTTGGCCACACTTCAATCCGTTTTGACTGTGTGTTTAATAAAGCACATATACAAGTTTAATAAAACTTGTATATGGGAGTCAGTGATTAATTTCACATAACTCAGCTGTCTTCAGCAGTGTTCCATAGAGTAGCGATATCTTTCAGTGAAGTCAAGAATCAAAATAAATGAATCTGAAGTATGAACTCAAGACTAAGTATAATGTCTGAATCAGAATTTGAGCATCATTATTGTGCTGTGATACTGTCATTACTTTGTAAGCAATGGAGTTTATAAATAAAATGAAAATAGATGTTGTGAAAAACTTACTTTTTGGAGGTGGTCACTACACATCTGCTGTTGCAGGTTTTGAAGGCCGTGACTGTGTTGGTAATTGAAGGAAGATACATTTTAATGCAAGCTGGAGGTACTTGGGTTAGATGCTGGAACTGTGTTTTTCCATAGTAGAGAGTGAAAAATAGAATGAAAAACAGTTCTTTGTTTCTATTTATTAAAAAAGTTTATTGTGATACAGAATAGTGTTCTTTGTATAGCTTTCTCAGTTTGTATCAACTGTGATGTTTGAGAAATACAGAGTTCATGCAATCAGATAGAAGTTGAATTGTATGTTGCCAATGGCACATGTTTGTCATTCATGTGTACTGACAGAGGTTGCCAAAAACGCCTTTGGGAACTTCATTTAAAGGTAGCTTATGAAATGTCCTTAAAAATCATATAATTTTTTCTTTTTTTTTTCTTATAAGTTCCTCACATTGAACACTCCCAAACTGATAGTTTGTGAAATTGAACAATACTCTATTCTCCAAAGTTTATAGTGTGCAGAATGCTGAATTTAGCTACTATTATTTTCAATGGCTGAATATTGTTACACTAAGGATACTTCAGCCTGCTTTAGCAGAGTAGTACACTTGTATTTAGTTGACTACTGAGATTTCTTTTCATACCAGTTGCAGGGGTTCACAAAGCTTTAACTTTACCCTGTCTAGCTTTTGTTTCTCCTCTTTCTTAATCAGCACTGACAATTTACCAACCTTTCTATCTTAGTTTTCTTCTGATTGCAGCCTTCATATTTTTATTTTTTTTACCTTACACTTCAAATTAAAGATGTTTTCTTTTTCTAGAACCATTAAGCTCTTATTTAGAAGACATTTTTTATAGCCATGTGCAAATGAGAACTCTGAACTTTTTTGAACAATCTTGTCTAAATAGGCACGTTGCTAGTTTGCAGCTTTTTTCTTGTAGATGCTTGCAAGCAATATCCCTGCAGTCATGTGAGGTTACCTTGCTTATATAAATCAGCATGTACAGCTCATGAATTCTTTGATTTCCATTTTGAAATGCTGACACCTTCTAGGTTATTTGAATTCTGTGTTTATTAGGCTATTTTCCCAAAATTCTTCTCTTGAGAAGCAAGTTTTAGATACAAGTCTGCATAGACATGCAGCAAATGTAAGTCTGCAGTTTGGTCTGGAATAGTAGTGCAATTCTGGAGCAATTTCCCCTTTTGTTCTCAGTTGCCTTCTGTTGGTTTGGTTCAGGGAATATTTTTGGTGTTAATTCCTTTCTAAGGAAATGTGATGATAACCTATTTTCCAGCTACACACTGAAGAGGCTCTAACACGTAACATTCCCTAACGGGTACATACATGTCTCAAGGCAATTACTTGGACAGCTTTGGACCACAAGATAGTGAGAACGTTGCATTTGGAATTCAAGGCTAAATCTAGTCTGAAGGAAAGTCCAAGACTAAATTGAGTCTGAAATAAGATGCAAATCCAAATTGCACCTACTGCAGCTGTAAAAGCCTCGACCCAAACTGCTCTGATCTCATCATCTCCTGTTGCCCTTAGTTACTTGCTAATGGATTTTCAGATAACTCTATTTGGTCCATCTCACATAGTCCTGGATTAAACACGCACTATCTCAAGGCCAGCAGTAGATGTTGTTACTATATAGGGATCACTTCAGTCTCTCAGGTGGCTCTTATTCTGTATCTACTGTTACTCAGTGCATCTTCAACAACTGCTGAGAAGATGTAAAAGATGTATGCATTTTTCCAATAGTATTTTCAGACTATTTGTGCTTGGTTAATAAAAGTTCAAATATATCTAGTTTTGCTGTCATTGCTGTATCATGATATTGGGTATCATTGTACAAGATAAAATTTGATATGTAGTTGTGCAACAGTAAATCAGAACCTAATCCACTGTTTATTGTCTTTATTATGGACAGTAGTGTTTAATTTTTAAGTTTTGTCACAGTATAGAATATTGCCTTGTTGATAATAGAGTTGAAAGCAAGGATCACCTGTCCTTCACAGGCTCCACAATTGAAAAGGACTTATTCTCACTCAAGTGCATAGGACATGTCTATCTTGCTACTAAACTCATATTCTGATTTTCTCTACACCAAAGTGAGATTGGTTATGACAGGACTGTTATAAACCTGGGAGGCTTATGCTATAGCTTTACCACCAGTTTGCTTGTTAGTTTTATTCATGAATGGATTACAAATCATCTTGTAAAATATAAAATCTAGTAAAAGTTAGGGGAGGGAGAAATAAAGAAATGTTCAATAATGTTATAACTGTCAGAACAACAAATTCAAGAAGGCAAAAATATAACAGATCAGTTCCTTTTCTGCAGTTCTTTGAATCAGGCCTGCTAACAATTGCCAGACATGCTTTTGAACTTTCTGGATATTTCTGATAGAAGACAGAACTACAGCATTATATAGTCTTATTTAAAACACAGTATGTGGCTATAAAATATAGATCATACTGTATTTATAGTCATAGGATCATTTAGGTTGAAAAAGACACTTAAGATCGAGTCCTACCATAAACTTATTACTGCCAAATCCACCATTAAACGGTGTCCCTAAGCACCTTGTCTAAACGCCTCTTAAATACCTCCAGGGATGGTGACTCAACCTCTTCCCTGGGCAGCCTGTTCCAATACCTGACAATCCTTTCAGTGAAGAAATCTTTCCTAATATCCAGTCAAAACCTCTCCTGGTGCAACTTGAGACCATTTCCTCTTGTCCTATCGCTTGTTACTTTGGAGAAGAGACTGACACTCACCTTGCTGAAACCTCTTTTCAGGTAGTTGTAGAGAGCATTAAAGTTTCCCCTGAATCTCTTTTCTCCAGGCTAAACAACCCCAGTTCCCTCATCTGTTCCTCATAAGACTTGTTCTCTAGACCTTTCACCAGCTTCGGTGCCCTTCTTCATTGCACCTCAATATCTTTTTTGTAGTGAGGGGCCCATTTTGCATTGAAAAGATGTGGTATTGGTGCTTTCAAATGTGGTATTGGTGCTTTCAATTTAAATGCAGTAGCATACACTAAGAAAGCTGCAGTACCTCTGTTTTTAAGGGTGGTGTATATTGTTGAAACTGATTGATTGTGTTAATCTAATCAAACTGTCAAAGCAATCCTTCTTACAACATTCTTCATAAACCCATTAAGCATGTGAGCTTGTAAGCGTTTTATGCCTTGTATGCCTTTTCCTCAGCAGAAAGTAAGCATCGATCACAGTCAAAGGGAAAAGATTTAGGAATTAGAACATTCAGAAAGATTTAACTGGCAAACTGTTGTGTAACTCTGAGAAATGAACAGGAAAACACATATCATGCCAGATGCTCATCAACAATAATTAAAATAAACTTACAGCTGGTACTTTAAAAAAGAACTCGGGTGCCTATTTTCTAGACTTTTTAATATAGCATTTCAATCAAAGATAGTTTTGGTTGTGAGGATATGTGATTAGCAGAGATTCATACAAAGTCCACGTTATCTTAGTGTGCAATGATCTTTCAGACCACAGATTAACCCAGTTTTAAAACCGAAGTTCATTATAAGAGGTTGATTTCTAATTTTGATGTGTGGTGGTTTGTTTTTTAAGTACTGACTAAAATGGAGATTTTCTTTTTTTTTTTTTTAGAGGGAGTTGTTAAGAATTCCAGACAAATATGTTATCATTTGGCAGTCACTAGAAAATAACATCACCTATAGCATTGTTTGAGATCATTCTCTTTAAAGATTCTATCTCAGAACTGTCTGTGGGTATTAGAAAATGTCTTTTTTAACCTGTGTCTTTGAAAGTCCTTGAGTCTTGTATCATCTTTTATTAGATATTTTTTTTAATTAGAATTCAGTCAAGTGTAATTGGCTTTATTTTTAATTGATAAATCTACTTAAATTGAAAAAAGGTTTCTCAGCTGTACTGAGGATTTCAATGGGGGGAAAATAAGAGATAAAAGAAGACAGCATGTCTAAATGTCATTTTATCGTAGTCTACTTTAGATATACTTAGCTACTTTATTTGTTGTTACTTTCTGTTGAATTACATTACTTCAGAGACAGTGAGCAGAGAGGCAGCATAATTGTGGTGACTTGAAATGTGAAATTGGAGATAAGTTGCACAGAAATATTACTGTTGGGGAGAAGATTACAGGTTTGGGTTCTTTTAAATACTAAACATGTTTCAGGACAGTAAAGTGCAGTTAAAGTATCTTTGGAGGACCTTTTTCTTTGCTATTAATATTGACATAATACATCTGTTGAAGAGTTATCAATTCAGAGAAGACAGTGTAAGCCCTTGGGAAATATTTGTGGGATGATATATTTTGATATAACATTATTTCTCCCTTTTTCATGTGAAGGAACTTACTCTGTTGATTATTAATTGTAGAAAAAGCCATTCAGTTATTTCCAAATACACAGCAGATGAAGTTGAAATAAACCAGATTGTCCCTTTTTCATATCCGCACAAAAGAGTATTATCTGGTAGCATAACAAGTAGAAAGCTTAAAGATTAAAATACAATTTTTAAGGTGATAAACATAAAGTACTGTAGGCAGATGTGTACTTTTCCTGCATTACGTAAATGTTACATATTTAGATTTGAACATGTCATTTAGTATCTTCACAAGTGACCAGGAAAAGGTGACTAACAGGGTAAGAAAGCCTCCAGCTGGTAACAGCTTATTCAGAATAAGCATGGAAGCAAATTTGTGAACCAAGAATAGCAGAAAGACCTTCTGAGACAGAGTGACAGCGATAAAATGGCACTTGAAATTCCTGTTCATGTAAGTGTAAAGTGACATGGAAAGATTTGGGGAGAAAAAGGAAATTATACTTTTTGTACATGATCATTAACCATGAAGTGTGTGTTGCTACTTAGGAACAAGAATTCAAGGTCAAAATACTTCTGTGAAGATGTTAGAATGCAGAATATAAGAGAACCTAATTTTACCACTATGTAAACCGATGGAGTTCCTATGGAGTGAGGCAAGGTTAGAGGAGGTCAAGAATGTATAGTGATGAAGAATTGCTACTTCTGAAGACTCCTTATCCTGGAGAAGAGGGGGAAGGTTAAGATAAAAATATAGTGCAGGTGTACAAAGTACACATGACAAAGGAAAAAGTTTAGTCACATTTAAAAAGAGGTGTCGGGTTCAAGCCTAAGAAGGTACTTCTTTGCACAGCACACAGTTTAATTGTGGAACACTTCACCAGAAGACTCTGTCTCCTGAATTTTATAGGGATTCAAAAAGGTATCAAGCAAATTTGTGAGAGAAAAGTCCATCATTAGGTATTGAAATAGATTCCAACATCTGTCTTTAGAAATCTCTGTGCCAAGATACCAGAGGATGGTAAAAAATTACTTAAAGCTTGCACATTATCCCTGACTGCTGACAAGTGTAAAGGTGAGGTATTCAACCTAGGGATTATTTTAGAGTAGCCATACTGCGAAACTGAAGCTATGTTGATAACATTTGGATACTTTCCAGGTAATAAAAGATGTTTAGCTGGCTTTTTCTAGACTAACTAAACATTTGTAAAGTTTCTCAGATGTAACGTGTAGGAGCTCCATAGGTTTTCCTGAAAAATAGAAGGATAACTCTAGAAAGCTTAGAAAGGCTGAAGAAGACACTATTCTGAAGAATTTTTTATGAACTTCATGTGATAGAAGGATCATAGAACCGCAGAATGTTTCAGGTTGGAAAGGACCTCAAGATCATTTAGTTCCAATCTTCCTGCCATAGGCAGGGACACCACACACTCGGCTGTGTCACCTAAAGCTCTGTCCAGCCTAGCCTCGAACTCTGCCAGGGATGGAGCATTTACCACTTCTTTGGGCAACCTATTCCAGTGCCTCACCACCCTCACAGTAAAGAACTTACTTATACCTAACCTGAACTTCTCTTGTGTAAAGTTAAACCCTTTACCCCTTGTCCTGTCAGTACAGTCCCCGATGAAGAGTTGCTCTCTGGCGTACTTATAGACCTCCTTCAGATATTGGAAGGCTGCTATGATAAGATGTCTGTTTTTTGCAATGCACTCTGGTTTTTCACACCCATGTCATGGCTGGAATGTTTCATGTTACATTCAGGGTCTAGAATAATCCCAAGAAAGGCAAAGTGGACCTGCAAAATTAGACAGTACTTTTTCCTTCACCATATTTATTAATTTATAATATTGATAATGAAGACTTCCTGGTAATTTACTGTGCTTTTACAATTTACTATTTTTACTAATTTACAATTAAATTTAATTGTATCTAAGTAGAAAAATGTAAAATGTTGATTTGCTAGATATCTAGACACCTGCATTTTCCTTGTAAATCTTGTTTCACTTTAAAAAATATTACCCTGAAGTGTGCAATCCTTTGCTTTTCAAATAGATTTTTTCCTGCTCTTTCCATGTGCACTTGATTGAGGACTCGACAATGTAACCCAGTAGGGTTACGTTGTATTTTATATCTCCAAATTCATAAGGGTAGCTGGCCTCTTCGTTCAGTCTGGTTCAGCGGGTTGGTCAATTTGCTGACAAGTAAATGAGCAAAGTGAAGTGTCAAGAAAAAAATTGATAGAAATATTTTAAATAACATCTGATTTGTATTATAGGCAGATTATGTGTTTGTTTTCCAGTTAGGGCAAGAATTTAATCCCTTAATTAGCTAAACAATTATTCATCAAAACTATTTTTTAATGGTATTACGATAGGTAGACCTTTTTGTGTGAATAAACTCTTACTGAAAATACAGGGTGGTTTCCTTCGGTTGCTAGTATTGCTCACAGAGACAAGGTCTGCTTTTTGTTCCTCTACTTCTGGTTTTATTGCTTCCTTTTCCTGATCTCAGCAAACATCACATTTGACCTCCAGTGTTTCCAGTAGTCCAGTTTTTCATTATTTATATCTTATTTAGTTCCACATTCTTGCAAGACATCAAAAGCATTTTATTCTTCACAAAATGTGAATATCAGTCATGTAAACCTTTATGGGTTTACATGCCAGGAGAACATCCTTTTGGAAAGAAATATTTCTTTATTTTTAAACATGATAGCTTTCCACTATGAGCAAGACATTTACGTTGTTTAACAGCATTAGCAAAAACTAATGTTATTTCTCCAGCAGGGGAGCAGGGAGGGAACAAGGGGAACAATGTGTAGGAGAAATGAGTTGTCTTGTATTTGACATTCCTAAACAAAAGTGTGTTAACATGCTTTAATGCCGTAAAGAACTGGTTGTAAAATCAAGACAAAATAAGGAAATTATTTTATCTTTTTGAGGCATTTAAAACCATTCTGAATTGTTTTTTCTTCCATTTTGTTCCTTTATGGAAGTACTAAAACCACATTATTAGGTTTTCCATCATATTGCTAGGTCTAGGTCATTAACATCAGATTATGCAAAGTCAGAGTAATGTTGCAGGTGCTTTTATTGTAGTAAATTTTAGTCTCTGCAAAGGACTTTTTAATGAGGAATTTACCAATTGCTCATTTCAGTATTAAAATGTAATGTGCATCTGTTTTCTTATAGATGTGTTTGGAATTATATTTGTATGATTTAAACTACTGTATATTTTATCACCTTAGCTGTTTTTTCAAGTTGATCAGCTTGTAGCTATAAATGTTTTTTTCCTAGTGTAATTTCCTGAAGTTCTGCTAGTATCAATAGAAAAGTACATGTTGTGGAGTTAAATCTTCATGAAATGGTTTACTCAGCAATGCAGGGTTAATTTTCTATTTTGCTTGTGTCATGGGTTCAGCAGTAGCAGTCATTTTTTCTCCTTCTTGGTAGCTGGTGCAGCGCTGTGTTTTGACTTTTGGCCTGGGAACAGCGCTTGATAACACCAGTGTTTTGTTTACTGCTTAGTGATGTTTTGGTCCAACCAAGGACTTTCTGAGTCTCATGCTCTGGCAGGGAGGAGGGGAAGCCGGGAGGAAGCAGAGACAGGACACCTGACCCAAACTGACCAAAGAGGTATTCCATGCCACAGCACATCATGCCCAGGATGTGAAAACGGAGAGCAGAGACCCGGAAGGGTGGGGGTGCACTGCTTGGTCAGGCTGGGTATAGGTGGTGAGTGATTGTATTCTTTCCTTGTATTTGCCTTGTCATTATTGTTATTGGTGGTAGCAGCAGTGATTTGTGTTATACTTTAGTTACTAAACTGTTCTTATCTCAACCTGTGGGAGTTGCATTCTTTTGATTCTCCTCCCCATCCACCCGGGAGCAGGGGGAAGAAAGAGAGGGGAGTGAGTGAGAGAACAACAGCATTAGTTATAGAGGCTTAAACCACGACAGTTCTTTTTTTGGCGCCCAACATGGGGCACGAAGGGTCGAGATAACGACAGGATTAATAGCCACTCATCACAATGCTGATTTATTGGCTCTCAAAGTTGTTGCCCTTGATTCTCTTGAGTTCATTGTTTGAGCCTGTTATACCTTACTTACAGCCAGTATTTGTTATCTCAGCATTTTTCGGATATGGGTTTTGGGTTAAGGTTCTTGTTTCATTGTACTTTATTGGAATGGCTTGTAATAGGGGCGGGCTCCAGAAGCAGGGGGAGACGGACATGTACCTGGCAGTTCGGCTGCTCTTCACTGTCCTGGCCCTCGTCCTCACCTCCATCATCATGAGGCTGTGGGAAGCAGAGGGGGGGTGGCCCCTGGAGCCGCTGGCTTCCGAAACGGCCCTGGAGAGCGGCCCTGGGAACCAGGAGCAGAGCCGCGTGGCTGCTGAGCAGCAGGAGGGGGGCGGTGGAGGAGCTGAGCCCCCCCGCCGAGCCCAGACCAGTGGCTGCCGAACAGCAGGAAGGGGCGGTGGAGGAGCCGAGCCACGTGGCTGAGCCGAGCACTGCGGGGGACGAGAGCATTCCCTGGCAGCCACCCGCAGAGCCCTGTGAGCCGGAGCCCCAGGAGGATGCAGGAGACCACGCAGCACTTCCCAGGAAGGCAGAGGAGGGAGATCTGGACTCAGACAAAGAGCAGCTGGTGGTGAGAGAGCTGGCAAGCACAGCAGCTAAACCAGCCCCAGTGACAAGTACAGCAGCATCATTTGAGAGTTCTGAAGGTTTTGAATGGCCTTTGGGTACCCTTGAGACCTGCCTGCTGATTGTGACGGGGATCAGCATGTTGGCATGCATACAGAGTGTGTTTTACCCACAACCATTTCATCTGGTCATGAGGGTTAAGCAGAGTAGGGTGTTGGCCTTGTCTGGGGTTATCCTACGATGTAGGATGACCAAGAGATTTTCCCCGAGGCTGGATAGTCATGAGTGGCAGGATGTGTGGGACTGTATGGGCGAGTATCTAGTCCACTGGACCCCTCCAGTGCTTTGAAAGCGTCGCAGATGGAAGGCAGCTGTATGGACTCCCCATTGACAAGCTGCAGAAACTGCTGGAGGGGAGGGTGAATTATTTTGAGCCTGGTGGCCCCATGACACCTCAGGCCATCAGGGCAGAGATGCAGCATACAGATGGACTCATGGTCGAGGGGTGGACTTAGCAATGGACACTGTTGCCCAGGTTATTCACGACTGTGAGCACTGCACACAGCCTCTCCTGCTCTGAAAGGCTGTTACAAGAGATGGAGCCTGACATCATGGACTCAGCAGCTTTATAGGGATTGGTCCATGCACCAAAGGGTGATCTCTCTCCCTCTGTGTGTGTGTGGATGTATATATATACATGTGATGGTATATTGAAAATGTAGGATCTGAGCATGCCGTGAATGGTATGGAATGAGGGGTGCATACTGTCATGGGTTCTGCAGTAGCAGTCATTTTTTCTCCTTCTTGGTAGCTGGTGCAGGGCTGTGTTTTGACTTTCGGCCTGGGAACAGCGCTTGATAACACCAGTGTTTTGTTTACTGCTTAATGATGTTTTGGTCCGACCAAGGACTTTCTGAGTCTCATGCTCTGGCAGGGAGGAGGGGAAGCCGGGAGGAAGCAGAGACAGGACACCTGACCCAAACTGACCAAAGAGGTATTCCATGCCACAGCACATCATGCCCAGGAGAGCAGAGACCTGGAAGGGTGGGAGTGCATAGCTTGGTCAGGCTGGGTATAGGTGGTGAGTGATTGTATTCTTTCCTTGTATTTGCCTTGTCATTATTATTATTGGTGGTAGCAGTAGTGATTTGTGTTATACTTTAGTTACTAAACTGTTCTTATCTCAACCTGTGGGAGTTGCATTCTTTTCGATTCTCCTTCCCATCCCTCCGGGAGCAGGGGGAAGAAAGAGAGGGGAGTGAGTGAGAGAGCGATTGCGTGAGTTATAGAGGCTTAAACCACGACAGCTTCTTTGTTTGTTTGTTTTGCCCTTATTCTGCTTCATTGATTTTGGGATTATAAATAAATCCTGATTCAGAAAACTCTATATTTAGAAAGAGTTTTTGAAGATTTGAAGAGTAGCACATGTGGAAGTTTGCATACCTGTGCTAAGCATATGGTGTTACCTGTATTAACTGCAAGCTTAATCTCACACTGTAACCCTGAAACCCATGCCCAGGAGTTCATTATTGTTGTGTAAGCAGTGTACTAACAACCTTGAGAGGTCTTTAGCCCTTCAAGCACTTGTCTTAGAATCATAGAATCATAGGGTTGGAAAGGACCTTAAGGTCATCTAGTTCCAACCCCCTGCCATGGGCAGGGACACCTCCTACTAAACCATGCCACCCAAAGCTCTGTCCAATCCAGCCTTGAACACCGCCAGCGATGGAGCATTCACAACTTCCCTGGGAAACCCATTCCAGTGCCTCACCACCCTCACAGTAAAGAATTTCTTCCTCAGATCTTAACTTCCCCTGTTTAAGTTTAACCCGTTACCCCTTGTCCTCTCACTACAGTCCCTCATGAAGAGTCCCTCCCCAGCATCCCTATAGGCCCCCTTCAGATACTGGAAGGCTGCTATGAGGTCTCCACGCAGCCTTCTCTTCTCCAGCCTGAACAGCCCCAACTTTCTCATCCTACCTTCATACGGGAGGTGCTCCAGTCCCCTGATCATCCTTGTGGCCCTCCTCTGGACTTGTTCCAACAGTTCCATGTTCTTGCTATCTACCACAGCTTAGTTCTTTTGAATGTTGTTTACTGAAACCAAGTGTGAGTTATGAGTGCTTCCTTGTTCTCCTTGTCAGTGGGGGATTTGGACTTGTATTATCTCACCTGCCATTCATTTCCTTCCTTCTGCCATGTCTTTGAGGAGGACCCTGATCTAATCTAGCTTTATTGCTTATTGGACATACTTAAGCTTAAGCAAGGCATGGGGAGCTGGGCAGTTCCATGCTGTGCTTGTAAGAAGGGGTAGAGAATGGCTGGCTGGCCTTGTTTGGAGCAGAAATTTCTTGCTCCTTTCTAAGTGTGATCTGATTCAGTTTTAGTGCCTGCATGTGCTAATAACTATTTTTTAGGGTATTATTAGTATCATAGAATAGAATATTTCAGTTGGAAGGGACCTGCAGTGATCATCTAGTCCCACTGCCTGACCACTTCAGGACTGACCAAGTTGTATGTTTTATTTCTCTGCTATACTAAAAAGAAAAGCACCTTTTTGCTGATTTCTGTTGATACTTTCTCTTCCTTACATTAGTAGGAAAGGGTGTCACCAAACTACTATGTACTAAATTGTAGTACCACTGCAGATGCAATTTTAGCTATAAGCTTTCACTGAGGAATGTGTTTTGTAGAGTTCCATCCTGAGTTTTTAGCTTTTCACAAGCCTGATTGAGAGGTGCAGGAGATAATGTTTAAAATTCCTACCAGAAAAGTTGCTGTTTGTATCACTGGGTCATTGTCATTCCTCAAGAAAACGTCATCAGCTGAGTCACTCATTAAGTTTTAATATAATTCTAGTATTCCCAGATATCAGTTCATGTTCTCAAAACAGTGTTCAGAAGCCCCATTCACTTTCCACATCAATGCCTTATTCCTGAGCATGGGCATAGAAGTTTTTCTCTGCTTCTCCAAGCAGGAGTTGATGCTGACAGATACTTCACAGGAGAAAGGTTTCACTGTATTCCTGTTCACTCTAAGGTGGGTTGTAGAGTGTAGCACACTTTTGAAATAATTTGCTTCTGGTCAAGTAACACAAAGGCCACAGCACCATCCTTTCTCTTCATCTTTAACAAAACAGCACAGGAATTTAAATAAGCTCACATGCAGGGAAGATTATATATTTTTAACACAAAAAATTAACGGAGGGGGAAAAATCAGAGTGTCTTAGTAAGGAAATAAAAGCATAAATAGATTAGGTTTGAGATTATGAAGTATAAAATTTTCAGAATGAATGGATTTGCAGCATAGTGTTAATTTAGAAGATACTGTCCCAGAGTGAGGATAGTTGCTGCTTTCTTCCTTTCAGACCCTTTCTTTTATTTTTCAGTATCATTTTGATTGAAATGTTTTTAGAATAGTAGAAATAACCTTTCTAGAGAATAAACTGTTTATAGATGGTCAGAAAGACAAGTTTATTAGAACTAACTATGGAAATACATTTTTTTTGAAAAGCATGTAATAATGTGTTTATAACTGAAAATTCACCAATCTACTTGAGCTATAAAGATGCACTTTTGTTATTCTTAGCTTGCTTTCATGGTGGAGTGTTGATGATGTATTCAAAATTTCAGAAATAAAAGCAAATTAAGCTTTGAGTCAGTCCTAAAAGCAATTATGAATGATAATTCAGTTTCCTGCCTGAGTTGTTTGATAACTTTGTCAATATGGTCATCTAGATTCTGGAGGCGTACTAATAGAGATTTCATATTGGACTAAACCCCTTGTTTTGGTAAAGCAATATGCATGACAGTAAATAGGGAAAAGTCAGGTTGAACTGCAAAATATTCTACTTGGAGTATTCACAGTTATTTTTTCTTGTTTTCTTCTCTTTATTAAAATGTGAAAGACCAAGTCTATGCTTAGGTACTTGTATCAGCACAAATAAAAAGAACTTCAGGAGAAGATGAGACATTCTGTATTGAAATTCTGAGTATCTTTCTCATAAGTAGAATAATTATTCTGTCTATCCCTTTCTTCTGACAAATGGAACACAACTGCTGCCAGTTAAATCTACTAATTGCATCCTTTATATCAACTTCCAATTCTTCCTATTAAACTGTGATATGCTCTATTTAGTATATCATTCTGTAGATACGTTTCTTAGCATTTGCACTCAACAGATATTTATTTTTGTCATGCATGCATTCCCCTGCAAGAGTGAGGGAGTGTGAAAGAATGTGTTGAGCAGTGTCAGATGAAGCTCATTGCTATTCTAACAGCATGCCTGTGCTCCTTTAGGAGGGCATTCAATCCATGACATTCATTCCCTCACACTGATGTGATAACAGAATAAAGGAGCTTTACAGCTGATTGAAGTCAAGTAGTAGGGCCATTGTAAAGGCTCACAAGAAGATTACTGATAAATACCATTACTGCTGGAGGTTGGACTAGCAATTGTGCATGTCCATGCTTTCTTATAGAGAGTGAAAAATGAAAGGGAGCGTGTGCTAGTAATAATGTATTAGCTATGCTTTCCTTTCCTTTTCTAGAGAGAAGATGGTGGTGTGTGTTTGACTTCAGACTGCTAAGAGTTATATAAGTGTTTACCCAATTCTGAGAAACCTTCATTTTTAAGTGGCAATAGGAGCTGTGGCTGTATTATTTCTCTAGTTCTGACTATAAGAGTAAAAAAGACTGGGCATGATACTCTGTTTTAGTGTGTGGTTAAAGGTGTTTGGCCACTTCAGGAATTAATGGAAATTCAGTGGTTTTCTCATCTTTTGCACTGAAACATTCACATTTTTCTTCTGATGGGAGGCAGATCGAAGGCTTTGAATTTATCGCTGTATGTTGAACATTCTTTGCTTGTAAATGGAGCAGATGGCTGAGATAAAATAGCAAACTCTTCTGTTGTTTAGTTTGGCCGAATGTTTTTGAAACTAAAATACTTTGTGCCTTATTGTGTTTTCCTGAAGAGAGAGAGTACATGGGAAAACATAATGTCAAATTCTTAGTCTGACTCATTTTTTTCTGTTATGCTTGTAAGTGATGATGGAAATAGAAGATAAAAAACTTTGCAGGAAGTCTTTTGTGTGCAAGAGGATAGTTCTTAACTACCTGTACTACCTCTGACAGGACCCTGGATACTCAGCAAAACTTCATATTGGCCTGAGCTTGGAGGTGGGTTAACACAGCTCCTCCTCTTTCTGCCTGAAAGCATTGCAAAAAAAAGGCTTTTTGAATTGTTTAAAGGCTGGGTTTTAGTAAGTTAGAATAATTAATTTCTTTACTAGTCACAAAATTGCATTTATGAAAAAGCAGAAATAAATGGAATTTGTAGGCAACATTATGTCTATTCAGTGCATCTTTGTAGGGGGTTGCTTCCAGGTTAGTTTCTAACTTTTGAGTGTTCACGTTGGTGAATAGTACAGTGCAATAGGAATGGATCTGATGAGAGAAACTCTACTATGCAAGCCATAATTTAGTACATGAATGTACATGAGAAGGTATTTCAAAAGAATGCTTGCAATGCAAACCAAATCACTGTAGTAGCTGTGCCCTTAAAGACTTTCTGAATCCTGGCAAGCTCCTTGAAGCTGTCTCTGCCTCTACAAGATTTGTTTCATCAAAGTCTGTTTGTTTTCTAATAATTTCATCAGTCTTTCTGGCTCTGACTAGTGCAGGCCCTTGGTTTTTTGCTGTAACTTTTCTTCTGGCCTTCACTGTGGTCACTGCATCTTTCCTTCCTAAGTGTCCTCTGTTCCTCTGAAGGGAAGCTCGTAAGGGATCTCACTTTTCCTCTGGAGGCTTCATCCAGAGTCCCTGGTGGTGTGTATTTATGAAAAGGAATAAAACCTCCACACATATGAAAAGTATATATCAAAGTGCGATCTTTCACTGAAGTCTTTAAATTGGATCATCATAAATATCCATATGATTACTGTACACTGTGTTGTATAACTCAATATATATTCTGTTGTGTTTGATAGATGACAATAATTAGACACTATGCTGTGATTTTTTGTCCTTTGTCTTTGAAAACAATGGCAATAATTCTGTAGATTGTTTTGATACCTCTGAATGAAAAAGGTATTATGAAAAGTAATAAATGGAAATGATTCCTCCAACTTACATTTGCTCTGAATTTGTTTCTAATGGAATTTTTATGAAACACAGTAAATAGTATGGGAAATGCAAGTTTTATGTAGTGACTTAGGAAATAGTAATAATACCTTGAATAAGCTAAATAGATAGAAAAGCTGTACAGCATGGGTTTTTTGCATTCTAGGCAAAAATGCATAGATTATTTTGGAGGGAACACTTGATCTAGTAAATAGGGCAATAGAAATAGCAGTTGCCTTTGCTTTTTTGCCTTTTTATTTAAATACTATCAATTCTTTTTTTTCCCCTCTTTTACATAAATTTTTAAATTAAAATATCCATATAATGGCAACCATATTTTAATATGGATTTTTTTAAAGTTTTGTACAGTTTTTGAAAAACAAGTCAGCTCAACAAAAACTGTATCTTCTGCTTATCCTTTAATAAATTTTTACACATTGTGCTCAAATACCTTTTCAACAAAAGTAACAGTAGATTTTTCATGATTGAGGATTTTTAATAGTCTTCCTCTTTGTTAATAAACAGGTTTTTCTTCCTTCTAAGTAGATTCTTTTTTTGTTTGTAGTAATTTATCAAACCTGCAGAAAAGCGATGTGTTAGTGGGAAAACAAATCAATCTGTCCTTTCTGAAAGGTATAAACAACTTTCATTAATGATGCTTTTTAAAGCTTAGATTGCAGATAGAGGAAAGTTCTCTCTTACGTATGTTTTAATTTAATTTTAATATTTCAGGGAAAATTGCTTTTATGAGGGTGCTGTGCTGTTGTTTTATTTTGAAATAATCCAACATCCATTTTTTAATAACACATTTTCATAATTAAAAACTTTGATTTTCTTGATGTTTCCATAAGGTACATTTTTAAATGCATACAATAATATGTTGTATGATACCATGTCCCTTCTTGAAGTGAAGTATTTAAGTGTAGACTAAATGTTTATATGATGGCAGTATATATATATTTTATTCTTTTTTAGTTTCAAGAGTGATTGTTAATATCACCTCTCAATACTTGCTATGTAAATCAGAGATATGTTAAAGAGGTTTTCTGTTTTCTGACTTGGAGATTGCCTTCCCTTACGGTATTGAGTCCTGTTTCATTACACATACATTCTTCATTTCTTCTATTCTAACTGGGCTATGACTTCTTCTTTTCTTCTTTTTCTTTTTTTTTTTCTTCCTTTGTTTTGAACTCCCTTTGTCTCTGGTCCTGTATCATCTATGGAAGCAGAACACTGTGGTTGGGATCCCTGTAGGCTCTCAGTCATCAGTGCATGACAACCTTTACTTCCCATCTGTTTCCATAGTAGCAGTGCCTTGTCATTTCTCAGAAATGAGTCTTAATTTGGTTTATAGTTTAAGACCCCAGGGATGCAGAGGCTTTTCACAGCCTTCTAAGACTAGGCACACTTTATTGAGGTAACATGAAAAATAAAGAGCCCTAAAAATGTTTATGGTAGAGTCCTGGCTGTCTGAAAGTTATATGGCAAAGTGCAAATTCTTGAAAGGTGTTCAGGATCCGTTGTCAGTAGCTCATCGCTAGTCCTGAGAATTGTAAAACTTCTAGAATCAGTTAGTTGTTTGACACCACTGTTTCTAGTCTTGCACTTGGACAAGCAGTTTCTTGCATGGTTCTGTGAGTCTTCAGGCTGTAAATCCTCAGTAGAACTATGCATGAGCATGTTGCTTAGTTGGTTGGTTGGAGCATGTTTCTTCCAACTAATAGCACTGTACTGCCTCCGTTTTGACTGGAATGAGCTACAGACATTGTTAGCATATGCTGAGCTTCATCTTTCTACAGAGCCATTCTGTGATAGCAGTGTTCTTGTGCTAGTAGAAGTTTTTAATACGACCCTGAAAAATAACATGTACAGAGAAGTTTTCCAAAATGGTATTAGATGATAGGTATTGGGGATCAAAAAGATCTCTGCATGCATTTTTTTTTAAGGTACAGAAAATCTAATTGCAGTAAATATTGTTTATTTTTTATTTTTTTTTTCTACATCTTTTACCATTTTGATATGAATTTATGTATTATTTATATTTATTTATACTGATATGAATTTAGGGTTTGGGAATCAAGAAATGCCAGTGTACGGAAAGTAACTGGGGATGAGTAAACTGTGTTAAAAATCTTTCAGCTACATGCCAAATGAAGCTGTATTTCCAGCTTAAATGGTGTCTTACATGTGAAATTTATGTTTGAACCCAGAGCTTGACATCCTTGTTTCCAACATTTCAGGATATATGCTAGTCAGATTTTAAAGCCCAAAAGTTCAGAGTCTTCAGTCTTCATTCTTACAAGAAAAATCATGTGGGAAAAATCTGTGTAAATCATTTGAAAAACATTATAAAGCTAAAGGGCAGATGCAGTAAAAAATTGCATTTTGCTGTTACATCCATTAATAGATAAACCTACTATTTTAGTTCACTGCTTGGGTAGATACTACATTGTTTGGTTTCTGTTCTAATTTTCTACAGGCTGAATTGTTATTTTGCTAAATATTTGTACATTTCATGTTCATTTTGTTGATAAAACTTGTGCTGAAGCCTGGCAGCATGATTTTTTTATGATTGTCTTATTGCTTCTTGTTTCAACATAATAAAAGATTTGAGGAAAATTACATGGAAGCATATTTTTTTTCCTTTTGTAATAGTAAAAAAAAAATCCAGTAAGAGTCATTTATGATTTCAGTAAGCACTCTTTTGAAGGCTTGAATGAAATAAGTTGCAAAACTCTTCTGAAGATTTGGAGCAATGTTTAGGTATCTAATTTGGTGTGCAGTGCCCAGCTTGTTTCAGTAGGACTAGTGTTGTGCTTTTAAATTATTTAGTTAATAGTTCTTGATTAAGGAGATTGTGAAATACTATACTAGATATTAACTGTGAATTTCAGCTGAAAATCCTGTGTTCAGCCAAAAAAATTCATCCAGAAAGCTATTGTTTGAATCGAAGCTGTCCTCAGGTTTTGAGCTGCTTAAGGCCATGAGGGTGATGGTTAGGGCACTCTGTTTTGTCTTCTGTTGGAAGCATCTCAAGATACTGGTACTGAAGATACACCTCTTTAAATGTCAATGTGGATTAATGGAGAGATGCTCACAGAAGCTGGTGTAAAATAAAAAGAAAGCCATGTTTACTGAGAGCTATAAGAGATTTGGACATCACACTCTGGTGATGTCATGTCAAATGAGAAAAAAATTACTGTCCACTTCACGCTGTCAGTATAGAAGAAGCTGTTGTAGAGCAAGGGCTCAAGCTTCTCATCTGTGTTGTGTCTGTGATGGAGTAAGGTTGTCCAGAAAAAAACCCCAACATATTGTTGGTAATACAATTAATAAACCTGTATGCAGGTGGTAATATCTTCAAATTTGGCTCACTATCTGCCACTTTTTTCTTCATTTAAACTGCTGTAGGGTGTTCTTGTAGAAGCTTTTCTCAACAAAGTGCTTGCAGTCTATATACTTAGGAAAGCATTGGTGGTCAGTGTATGATACAGCTGAGCTGGAGAAAAGTATGAGAGTATTAGTGTCTTGTCTTTGCTCAGGGCTCTTCAGGGTCAAGACAGATCTTTCAGTTCTGTCAGAGTTAACCTCCAGAGAACCTTGATAAAGCAAATTGCAACAACTTCACAGGTGTTGCCATTCCAACATAAGGCTTTTGTTTCATGCTGTTATCTTCAATCAGTAATCTGGTGTGAAGACTCATTATTAGTGCAGACTTTGACTTGATTGTTCTTCTGTCCACCAGGTTTTGATTTTCAGCATTGAAGACTGAAATCAAAGAGCTTACCTTGATTCAGTGTCCTGAGAGATATTTAAGCACTAAATGGTCTCTGGCATCTATTGACAGGTTAGCATCTTCAGAACAATAGTGTTATTCCCAGAATATATTTTGGCTAAAGCTAATAAAATCAATTATATTTAGTGGACATAAGTTCCCATTCTGATCAGAGTTCAGCAAACCTGCACCTGATCATCACTATTATTCTGTTTCTGTGCTAACCAGTTGGTCGATGGGAACCGAAGTGGTGTGAAAAGTATTTTTTGGATTAGTTTGGTGAGTCTTTTGTATGAAGTGTTTAGGTAAGAAGCGGCTTATCTTATTCATCCAGACAAGATCAAGCTCCTTGTGATAGCTATCAAGTATCTAATGAATTCAATTAAAATACATGCATTATTAACATTTCCAGCTGTGATATTGAGTGACTAGCAATTTTCAGATACTTGGAATGAGTAATGGTGTGGCTTTTCAGTTGCTTTTGACATGAGCCGTTTTATAAACCTGCAATTTTGCAGAATCGTGGCTGTGTGCCGGACGTAGATGAAAAGCAGCTAAGTAGTGTTTTCAGATGTGCTTTTTCTTCTCTTTAATCGGTGAAGATGCTGTTGCATTCAGAGCTGCCATCTTTAGTTTCTGTGGCATTATTAATATGTTAGTTTTAATAGAAGCTGAATGAAATGTAAAGCATGCAGGCCATGGAATGTTGTTAAGCAGTCATATGGTCACAAAAAGCTTGGTGCAATTCGATCGTCATCATGAGACAAGATTGAACATTCAGCCATACTGCCATCCCTATGTAGAAACTGATTCAGATAGCGTTGCTGTGCAAGGGAACAGTATTTTCATGAATAGGCGTTAAGATATCTGCAGGCCAGCAAGTGGTAGAAAAATACAAGTTCCAACTATTTCTCAGTCTCTAGAGGGATACTGGTTATCAGAAACTAGGGATTTTATTGCCAGTTTGTAGACTGCAACGTGGTTTAGTGATGAAAGAAGAGGTGAAAAAAGCCAGTGGTATATCTTGAGTATCTTTATAATGGTTGTGTTAGAAACTTGGGTGGTGCTCTTGACTGACGACTTGGCTGTTATGACTAAGCTTGCAAAGATCAGTATGGACAAGAAAGAAAAGCAGTAGTTCATGCTTATTACTAGATACCTTTTTGGTATCTCTGTTCCCACTATCCTATCCAGTTATCTTCTTAGCCAACAAGACATGACTCAATGTGATACGCATATTTGTTCATTCTGAGTTATTATGGTGTGTTTCACTGGACTGCTTTTCTTGAAAATTTAGTTATTACTCAGATTAAAATTGGTCTTTCTTAGAACACACAAGGTTTTTGTATAAAAGTCATTTTATGTTCAGATTCTAATAATAAATCTGAAAATTTGAATGCAGTACATAGCGCATTGATATAATCATCCCTTCAATTTGCAGAAAAGGGAATTTGAGGATTGTAGAGTTTCTTTTCACTGGTCAAAACCTCAGTAACATCTTTGTTGGATTACTTAATACGCTTTACTCAAATGAAAAGTAACCTTTATTGTAAACATTCATTGCAATCAAGATACCAGATTTTGTCCAACAAGGCACATATATAAGCCACCCTATCTGGAAGTGACATATGTGGTCTAAAGCATAGTTAACATGAGGATGTTTTTTACTTGCATGTTGGCAGTGTGTCGGTAAGGATATACTTGTTATTTGCTGAGAACTTGGAATAAGCAACTGTTGGTCTTTAATACTTTTAGAAGTTGGTTTTGTCTTTCAGTATAAATATGTGATATCTATTTGTACAGTTATTCAAATTATGTTTCTCAGTTTTGAAGTGTTAAGCTAACACTTTATAGGTCTGCTTTGAAGAATTAATAACTTTTATTAAAGCTAATAATATGATAAAGCTAAAGCAAATTAATGAAACAATTATACCACTATTATACAACTATTTCAGTATCTTTGAAATATGGGGGCTAAAAGCTCTAGGGGTGTCTTGAGCATGGATTATGTATTTCAGCAAAGTGTGATAACAGATGAGTATCTGCAGAAAACGATATCATTGTGCTCCCTTTAATGAACTAACAGTTTCATACAAAAAAACTCAGCAGTCCCATTGTTTAGAAGAAAGGGATACATGTAAATGAGGCCAGTGCTGAAATTGTATTTAAATAATGCTGACAGTTCTTCCATTGTGTCCATTAATTAATTTCCCAGCATCAAGGTTCTCTGGGAATGAACTGCAAAAATAATTAAAATGATACTTGAGGTAAATAGTTTAGAAATTCAAAAGGTGAAATAGGGAATTAGATTAGTAAATATTTGTCATACTGCATATTTGTATTCATTTTTGAAATCGAGTTATTGAGGAAGTATGATCCAGTTTTGATTCATATGATCTGCTGAGGTTGTGCTCACAGGTGGAAAAGTTGCCATATTCTTTTTCAGTCGTGCCTTTGAAATCAGTAGTCTACTTAAAGCAGGTTAACATTTATGTAAAAATATTTTACTTTACAGCAAAATTCTTCAGAATTAAATCAGTTGTGGCATTTTTTTTCCTAATGATCTGGATTTAGTTTGTGCATTGTAAGGTAAATCTTGTCTTTAAGTAGAATTCTGTGAATAAAGTGATTTTAGTGTAATACAGCTTTGCTTTTTTACCACCACATTTTTTGCGAACTAATTGGTGTCAAGTCATTACTCGAGAAAGAATTTCAATGTTTAAGTTCAGATTAAATCAGCGATTTCAGATGGAAAGAATAAGTTCTTAATTAGAAGGAAACTTCAAAACAAATTTCTTTCCAGCTGGATAACCATGTCTGAACAACTGAAGCCCAACTTTAAGCCCAGCTCAAAATCAAAGTAGTCTTTAAAGTAAATGTTTTCTTTGTCATTGAATGTAGGTAAAACAGAGATGAGATTTAAGGTTTGGCATCCCAAATGTGAATGCCTTTGAAAATATTTTCTGTGGAGGTTTTCACTCAAATCTGCTGTGCAACTTATTAAAAAAGAAATACCCCGCAGCTTTTACAAAGCGTTTTCTTCAACTTCACCTATTGTGTGGGCAGCTAGTCTGTCACTTTTGGGTTCATCTTCATCTTTCTGCTCCTCAGCCTTTCCATAACAATGCAGTTGATACTTCCATAACTACTGTAATGGAAGAAGGGTTCTAAGTTACTGGTGTCGAGCATCTGAATAATTAAAGATGCAAAATTAATTTTCTGGGAAATACCTGTTGAGTTAGACTTTCCAAGTGTGTGTGTGCTTTTGAAAAGGCTGTTGGTAATGTCATCTTCTCATATCCTCTTACAACTTCTGTCATCTGCCTAAGGAGTGTAGGGAAATGTATGCTTCAGCTTCATACTCATGAATGAAACAAAATACATTGTAAGCTTGTGTTTCATGCTGTTAGAGGAAGTAAAAGACATGTTGTTTACATAGAAATTCTCTTTTTTGAATCATTACTCAGTGTTGTAGCTTGGTGAGATAATTAGGAGCCATATTAATGGCTCTAATTGAAATACATTGGGTTTTAATACATTAACCATGATGAACAAAAGAAAATATAGCTGTAAGTAATCGATCACTTTCTAAAACCTAAGTAGTGTAAATTATCCACCCTTATTGATGTAGACTTGCTATGTTATATGACTGTTACTCGTTAAGCCGCTGAAATCAGCCTGGAGTAGTTCCGTTAGTTTTGCTACTGGTTCTGATGTTGTTATCTCCAAACAAGTTAAAATTTTTTGTTCTTAAGAAGTTTTGATCTTATACAGAAGAAAAACTTGACAAAAGTTATTAAATAAATATGTATATTAGATTTGGGGCTTATATTTCATCCCTTTCTATTATGTTGGTTTTTTGTTGCCTAAAATGGCGGTGACTTATTATCACAGGTAGGATTCATGCTTACATTGCCACGTTCCTGGTCTTTCATGTTCTGCCCAGCTGTAACTAGTGGGTAGAATGGAAGTTTTTTGCCTTTTCCTTTGTAGGAGTTCAAGGCGGCAGATTAAGTAATATTTTCTCTGATAACTACAAAGAACTAAGAACTCTTCACTGCAGATGAGAGGAGGCTTATTAACATGGGAAATTAGAGAAAAGAAATCAATAAGCCTCTGATTGTTTCACTGTGCATAATTCTTCCATGTGTATCTGGGTTCTTTTCAAAGTAATGTTGGAAATAAGTGTTGCAAAATGTAATTGTGTAGAGTTCAGTGTAACCTTGCATTTGTATCAATGGCATTCTTCAAGAAAACTGCTTACTCTGATTTCTTCTGTAAATACCTAATTCAGCAAGAAAGGAGTATAAAGGAGTTGCATAAGAAGTTCTATGCCTTTGCTAAGTCAAGCAAGGTTCCTGTATGTGAAGGTAATAGACCACCACCCATGAGGAGAAAAATAACTGTAAAAGAAAACCACATTTCATACTGGATGTGAAGGTACCTGTTGTAGTTTGAACTGGCAGGCAGCTAAGCACCACACGGCATCTCACACAGTCATTCCCTGTGGGGAGACCTGGAAAAAAGGTAAAAATTGTGGGTTGAAACAAAGACTATTTAATAGGACAGAAAAGAAAGGGAAACTAATAATTATAAGAGAATACACAAAACAAGTGATGCACAATGTGATTGTTCACCATCCGCTGACCAATGCCCAGCCAGTCCCTGAGCAATGACCAGCTCCTCCCATCCAATTCCCCCCAACTTTATTGCTCAGCATGACATCATATGGTGTGGGATATCCTTTGGGTCAGTTGGGGTCAGCTGTCCTGGCTGTGTTCCCTCCCAGCTCCCTGTGCTCCCTCAGCCTGCTTGCTGGTGGGGTGGTGTGAGGAGTAACAAAACAACAACAAAAACATCAGTGTGTTATCAGCATTATTCTCGTCCTAAATCCAAGGCACAGCGCTATACAGGCTACTTGTTGAAAATTATCTCTCTCCCAGCTGAAACCAGGACAGTACATCATCAAGTGAGAATTCACTTGACATTCTGGTCATGATGAACTCTAAAAACTTCATGACAAGTTCTCTAAATGAACCAAGCAAGAAACATTGAATATTTTTCACCATAGTTTATTCTGGAAAAACTAGGGCAAAAAAGTCAAATGCACTCTTGAAGTTAGTTATTTTTCATTCCATTTGAACTGAGCATATTAGCAAGTGAAGAGAACACTAATTTAAGCTCTGTTCTCAAAATGGAGGCTAATGCTGAAATTATATGAAAGATGCTTCTTAAAACTAAATGATTAGTGGGACACTGGATAAATCAAGCAAATAGTAATTAACAGTAACATCCATTTATATTTGATATTGATTAATAATCTTATAATGAATTTTGCAGGCCACATGGAGCATTTTAACAGGGCAAGACATTGATCCAAAAGAAAATCTCAGCAATGGTCCATGTTCCTTGTGGCCGGAATTTTCATGGCAGAGGTTTATATCTCAAGTCCATTACAGATTTCAAAGTGCTATGAAATGCGTTTTGATCAGATTTGTTTTTAATGCAAAGGTCAAACCAATCCTAAATTTTCATATTAACTGATTAATGTTTGTATTAGAAACAGCTACTTATAGGCCTTACCTATAGTAAGGTGTTTTTTGGCTTGTTTGTTTGGGTTTTTCTTAAGAATAAATGATCATAGAATCATAGAATAGTTAGGGTTGGAAAGGACCTTAAGATCATCTAGTTCCAACCCCCCTGTCATGGGCAAGGGCACCTCTCACTAAACCATGTCCCCCAAGTCTCTGTCCAATCCAGCCTTGAACACTGCCAGCAATGGAGCATTCACAGCTTCCCTGGGCAACCCATTCCAGTGCCTCACCACCCTTACAGTAAAGAATTTCTTCCTCAGATCCAATCTAAACTTCCCCTGTTTAAGTTTTATCCCTTTACCCCTTGTCCTCTCACCACAGTCCCTCACGAAGAGTCCCTCCCCAGCATCCCTATAGGCCCCCTTCAGAGACTGGAAGGCTGCTATGAGGTCTCCAGGCAGCCTTCTCTTCTCCAGGCTGAACAACTTTCTCATCCTATCTTCATACGGGAGGTGCTCCAGTCCCGTCGTCATCCTTGTGGCCCTCCTCTGGACTTGTTCCAACAGTTCCATGTCCTTTTTATGTTGAGGATGCAACTTAGTTGCTGTTTTTTATTATCAGATTAGATTCAGTTTAGACAAGTGCTGTTATGGTAGTCGCTTCTTGCTTTTCGGATCATCCCTTTGGGAATAGTAATGCTGAAACAGAAACAATGATAGAAGGCAATCCAGAATGTGCTAATTCACCAAAAAGAAATATTTTTAATAGGTATTTTTATCTACAATTGTAAAATTCCTTTAAGTGTGTCATGACTAAAATTTGATATTTTAGCACCACAGAATAATCAAAATTTCATTATATAAATGACTAAAACTGATAGACGAATGCTATGACGCTACCTGAGTTGGTAGGCTGCTGTGTACCATGAAGATAGTTGTAGTCCTTGCAGTATTCCAAGATATTTTAGAATTGGACGGATTTAGTGTCCTGATGAGAACATATGAGAGTGTTCTCTAAACTTATGATTATTTCACCATTAGTAAATACGACATTTTAAGAAAAAGTTGTCGTTACTTTTGTAGTGAGAAATCATACTGTGCAAAGTTTTAAGAGCCAGTGGACGTATGTACCAGGTTGATGTAGCTTGTTGAGCTCTCTGAAGCTAAAGGTTATTAAAGAAAAAGCATGACTGTGAAATTAATGGATAATAACTGTCCAGATATTAAAAAGATGTGGTAGGAATAAGCAGGCAGGTTTCAAAATCAAAGGAAATCACATGTAATTCTTTTAAAATTTGTGATGAGGCATTAGCTGTTTCCACTGAAGTGATATGGAACAGGAAACAGGAGTGAGACAGCAAAGTTTGCTGACAGCACCATCCTATGGAGAGTGTTAAAGTGACAGCAAGGAGTTGTAGGGCTTCATGTTGCTGTAAACAGCCAGGCAGTAAATAACAGGTGAAATTCCATGTGGACAAATATAAAGTGATATTGTGTGCGTGTTTGGCACAATCCTAAATTTACTGGTGTAACTGTGGGCTTCAGGTTAGCTTTCTGCACTCCAGCACGAGAGGAAAGTAGAAGCTCAGTAGCAGTCCAAAAAGAAAAAAAAAAGAATAATCTAGGAATTATTGGAAGAGGAAAGGAGAACAAAATATTATGCAGCTCCGATAGTTACAGTCTTTTTGCATTTTATGTGCTGTGTACAATGTCAACCTTATTTCAAAATCAGAAAACTGCAGGAAAAGATGCTTAAGAAGGCTGAGCAAAGATGGTGGAGCGAGTATATGAGGAATGGTGGAACAGACCAGAAAAAAATCTAGTCTGTAAAATAGAAGGGAAGATGAATGGACTGAAGACGGTGAATAGGAAGTGATTGTTATTACTCTCTTTCAATGTGATAACTGAGCAGCTTTGCTTGAAACTTGCAGGTGCTGGGTTTAAAACAGCTGTTTTAAAACAGACATGTTTTAGCACAGGCACTGGCCTTGTGGAATTCTTTACTACAGGACTTTATGATTACCAAAAATGCTTACAGTTGCAAAAACCATTGGCCATATTAGTAAAGAAAATAGACATATTCTACAGCTTGTCTAAGGACATTTTTAACCATGAGATCATTGAAAGTTGACAGGATATTCTGGGGAGGTACTGCTATATGCTTGCACTCTTATAGTCTTTGTCGTCTTAGACCAGTGCTGTTGGTCATTGCTGTTGGAAGATAGCTACTCTGATGGATCTCTCTGTGGTGTGCTCATGCTGTGTTTCTTCTCAGTCTGGAACTCTGAGCCACGGTTTTGACAGTGGATTGAGTCTGTGCCTAGGAAGTCAGAGCTCCTGGCTAATGGAAAAGGCAAATTGCGGTGGAGCAGCCAACACATTCCACATTCCATAATGATCCTGCACTGGCTTCTTTTTCTCTGTCTGCCATAGATTGCTTAGATAATATTGGAAAAAATACTTCAATCTTTTTACACCTAAGCTATCTCCTCTTTGTATTGTAATAAAAATGGAGTTGCTTAAAGTTGCTTTATTCACCTATAAAGAAGTCCTTGTGTCTGAGCCATTGTTTGCATGTGAAATGTGGTGGTTTAATACCTAACCTTGGCACAATTTCATAGTTTTAATCATTCTGGGTACTTAAAAAATAATCATGCATTTTATTTACTCTATCAATAAATATAATACCATGAGATATTATTCTCCTTAAATGCTGAAGTATCCAGGATGTGTGAGGCAGGTTAGACTAGACAATAATCAGTCTAGTCATACAACAAAATTTGCATTCTTTCAGTGACTGTCTAATTCAAGAAGTTTGGAAAGTGTAGTGTACAGAATGCCTTTCATTTCAGCTACAGAGGAGATCCAGCATTTGCAGGGCAATGAGATATTTGTGATGTTAACAATCTAAATGATTTTTATTGATAATGACAGATGGTTCTTAGATAATGTGCTCTGAGTCATTTGTAATATGTTCAGAATAAGTCTTCTGGAAGGTTCTACATCTGTCTTGAGATCTTTTGCTAAAATATTTAAATCAAGGTCATTGTTTATATTTGATTTTAAATAGCTTTTAGCTGGTACTCTGCCTTTCTTTACATTTAGAGATCAAACTGTTTGCAACTTCAGAAACTACAAATGGAAAGGTATAATAGGTAGCAGGTGTTAGAAAAGGCAATTATGCATTAGCTGTTTTACTCAATTTCTAAAACTGTCTAAAACTATCCATTGGAAATACTTTGTAGCCTAGACTTATCTCTGAAGCATGATAAATTCTTAAATCTTTAGGGGTTATGTATTTTTTCTCTAATGAATTGTATATTTAAACCTATTTGGTTTCATTTAAAAGAGCTGAGGAAAATTGTATTGGAAAAAAAAAAAAGGTTGAACAGAAAAAATACCAAGAAAAAGTACAGGTTGTTATATACTTGCAGGTATTTTTTCTGCAATTCCTCAAAATATTTTCAACTTGCAGTGTTGCAGTTCTGGGATTTTTTGATTTTAATTTTAATTTTTTTTTTTTTTTTAAGCTGGTTATCTTGGCTTTCTGGCTATGGAAGAATTTTCTTTGTTATGTGATAATAGAATGAATCCTTGGGCATAAAATCAGAATCTTGGGTTAATATCAGGAGAATGAACACTGATCTAATTTGACTGCCGATGTAGCATTGTTAAGAGAGATCAAAATAAACAATTTTGCTAACAGTTACTGCAAATTGACTTTTAAAGTGAAAATGCTGCTTTGAGACAGATTTCTTTAATCGTGCTTCCTTTTCTCCCGTGCTTGTGAAGGATTTATATAATGTTGGAGGAGTGAGGAGAAGAAAGGAAGATCAGTATGTATTAACATCAAACCAAGTTCTTTTCAGTACATTGTATCATAGAATGGTTTAGGTTGAAAGGAACCTTAAAACTCATCCAGGTCCCTGCCATGGCAGTGGGGTTGGAAACCTTCCACCACACCAGGTTGCTCCAAGCCCCAGCCAATGTAGCCTTGAGCACTGCCAGGGATGGGGCAGCCACAGCTTCTTTGGGAAATCTGTTCCAGTGTCTCACCGCCCTCACCATGAAGTTTCTTCCTTATATCTAACCTAAATCTACTCTCTTTCTTGCTTATGTAATGTAATTAGAAAAATGTACTAATCCAATACATAAAATATCCTGATCAATAATTAATATTTTTAATGAAATTTTAATCCTTATAGACTATTCAGTCTTTCTGCTTCTTCATCTGAAAAAATAATCTTCCTCTTTCTTAAGCTACTGTCAGCAGTATTTCTCTACTTTTCGTCCACCTTGTAGCTATCTTTTTTTTTCTTCCCTGTTTCCCTGTTTGATTTCAAATGCTCAGGCTGCTGCCGTGCTCCTCAGCTCCCCATTCTTTGAAGTGGAGCTAAACAGCTCAAAATTCACCAGGTAGCAGTGAACTGAGCTGGTTCTCACTATGCCAGAAAGTCTTCACTGTGACAGCACATCCTTCAAAAGTGGCTTCTGGAAAGTGTGTTGATGTTTTCTTGTACAGACTGTTGACATGTTAAAAGTGAGAAATTGTTTGCAGTTCAATGCTGAGAAAAAGTAGACCACCAGTACTGTTTCTATACTTAATTAAAAAAAAAAAAAAATTTCTCACTTTAAAGATAACGTTCTATTAAAGTATTATCAAAGGCGGAATTTTTAAAATGCTGCATGTTCTGTGAATTTATTTATACAATAAAGTAGAAAGAGGGTTGTTTTCTTAGAACTGGCTTTCTGTATTTTTTTTGAGTTGTGTTTGATTATTTAAATGTTTCACAATAGTACTGATATGATAAATGGTAACAGCACTTTGCTTACAAGTGTGTCCTCTTGAGATACCATTTCATGCTTTTATATATGTTAGCTTTCCACCCCAAGAGAAATGCCAACACTAAAGTAAAAGACGTGGATTTTTCAGGAGGATTGTAGTGAATATGTGATTCTGTAAAACTAATATTGTAAGCTGGACTTCAGTTTGTTTTTTCTGATTAAGACAACCTCTAGAGAGAAGTCTAGTTAAAATTACCATATGCTTTGTCTGTCCTGGGATTTTACAACATTATTCAAGTCGTGTTATTCAAGTACAGTGTTTTCCTAGATAGGAAAAATATCGCAGGATTTTTGTTGCGATTTAAGCCCTGCCTGTAGCTTAGAACCGCGAAGCCTTTCGGTCACTCTCCCATTTCCACCTGCCCTCTGGGTGGGATTGAGAGGAGAATCAAAAGAATGCAAACCCCACAGGTTGACATAAGAACAGTCCAATAAATAAAGTATTATATAAAACCACTACTACTACCACCAATAATAATAATAATGATAACAGAAATAACAAGGGGAGAGAATATAAAACTAAAAAGGGAAAGGAAAAAAACCTCAATAAACGCAAGTGATGCACAATACAGTTGCTCGCTACCTGCCAACCAATACCCAGCCTGACCTGAGCAGCAATCTGCCCCTTCCAGGTGCCTTCCCCCAGTTTATATATTGAGCATGACATGCTGTGATATGGAATACCCCTTTGGCTAGTTTGGTTCAGGTATTCTGTCTCTGCTTCCTCCTGCCTTTTGTGCCTCTCCTCACTGGCAGAGAATGAGACTGAGAAGTCCTTGATTGGGGTAAGCATTACTTAGCAACAACTAAAAACATTGGTGTGTTATCAGCATTATTCTTAGACTAAAGTCAAAAACACAGCGCTGCACCAGTTACTAAGAAGGAGAAAAATAACTGCTGCAGCTGAACCCAGGACAATTCTATAATCAGAATCTTCCTTTTCTACTTACAGAATTAACTAATTTCTGTTTTCAGTTCCAACACTTTTAAAATTATAACTCCCCTGCAAGTAATTGGCATTATCTCTTTTCTTGATTCTTACCAGTTTGGTGGACAAGATGATCTTTTGTTTCTGTAGCTGCTAGCATGGTATTTGTATCAACCCCTTGTAATATGCTGTGTACTTCCATCAGTCAAGGGTACAGGAGAAGGAAAAATAGTAGTAGGAGAGTATTTTTCCTTGTCCACTTGTGATAACAGCGGGGTTACTCTGTTGCACTGTCTTATGTGGTTATTTTAAATCCCATGCTCTTCTGGGTTAACAGCAATAAAATAGATATTTTCTCATGTTATGTTTTAATAAGGAGTTGTTTCAGTTCATTTTACTTGAGCAGAACACAGTGTTTTTCTAAAAAGTAAACTGCAGTTTTGAAATGACCAGGAGAGAAATAGGAAAACAAATTTGCTATACTTTCAAAGCACTGCAATTTGATATTAAAAATTATTTGGATATCAGGATATAAGTATCCCTACATTTGTCAGATTATGTAGCTTAATTTTGTAAGTATTATTTTTAAACGTTATTTTAATTAGATTTTACATAGCTTTCATTCACAGTCATCACATTGATAATTAAATATCATAATTATTTTTTCAGTTCTCAGTGGTGTAGAAAATAAAATCTAAGATTAATTTGGTAACACTGGGAAAGTTAGGTCTTTAGAAAAATCTGCAATCCTATTTTTAAAACTCTTAGGTATACTTATAAAGTCTTAATTTCTGGGGGGAATTTTTTTATAAAGTGACAGAATCTGCTGACTTGAACTAGAACAGAAACTTGCAGATCTGAATACAAATCTGAGTTGTAAATGTTTTATGTTACAATTAGTAGATTTTTTCCTTTACTAAACCCCTTTAGTTCAGTCATTTATGTATTTTAAAATGCTTAATATGTTCCAAAAGCAAAATTTATAATGGAGAAGCTAGTAGTGGTAAGAATTTGCTCTTAATATGGAGATAAAGCATATGCTCACGCCACAATGTTAAAATAGACAGTACTGTATTTCATGCCAGATGTAAGTTAATGGATAACATCAGAAATGGAAAACACATCTGGAAAGAATGTATTTAAATGTAAGAAATGGATGCACACCTCACCTTAATTTTTTTTTACAGACAGTAGCTAGGAATAGGTTTGGCATAGGTGAAATGCAAACATGCTTATGATACAGAGAGAGATTTGACTGACATTTGTAGTTAGAAGTGAATGCCATAAAAATACACTTGGGGTATATGGTGATCAAAAGTAAGTTTTGTGTATTGAAAGAATGATATTTTTTTATCTTTTCTAGTCTGAACCAGAGGGTTTTTCTCACTTCCACTTGTATGTCTGTGCTGCCTTCCTTGTCAGGTGGAGGAAAGAGATCCTGGAAGAGAAAGATTTTCAAGTAAGTGAAGGGGATATTTTTCAAACACATGGTGGTATTTATTAAATTTAGCTTCCTAGCATTACTTGGAGATGGATTTATGACAAAATACCGGCATTTGCAGCAAGACTGACGGTATCTGTTAAGAGTTGCTCCAGAACTGTTAGACTTGAAGTGATGGACTATAAGCAGTAGGAGATGCATTTTCTTTGTCCGCTCTGGAAAAAAAAAATGCTGTTTTGACTGAGAGGAGCTTTGAGAAGATGATTTCTGAAGATGCTGTTGCAAGCAGAGCCTTAGTATTTCACAAAGAGATTTTCTGATGAGGTAATTGGATCTTTTTTAATGTATTTGTAGTGTTTCATCTGTATAAATAACAGCACACTCTAGCAACATGATTTTCACTCTTTCAAAAAAACCTAGACAAGCAGTGTTTTAAAATAAGGGGCCAATTTTTCAGTAGGAAATAATAGGATTGTAAGAGTATTCACTTCAGGTCCCTACATTTGAAAACCTAACATTTTTTCAGCAAAAAGCCTATCAGGGAATTGTTTGGAATGGAATTTGAATAAGATAAATACACAAATAATTTGAATATGCCTGTAGAAGTTCAATTATGATTGTGAACTGGTGACAGTTCACTTTCATAGAAACACCGTATATTGCATTTTACCCTGTGATACGCATGCAATGCCTGAAAGGCATTTATGTCCTGCTTACAGGCTGACTAAGCAAACCACCACCACTGCCTGCCCCTGGGAAATGGCCTGTTACCAGCTTGTTTTCTCTCCATCTGACTGAACTCTGTTGCCCTGTACAAATGACCCATTGTATAAGTTTGTGTATCACTTAAATCTATTTTATCTTTCATCATGAAATGGTTTATTCAGGGCACTTTAACTGCAGTTACCTATCTTTGCAATAAAGAAGTGCCTAAGGGCACAACTAACTATAATTTATACTACCTGCTAACACTGTCAGATTTTCTCAATTTATGGTATTTTGTCAAAAACAACTTTAATGTTGGCAGCCATGCCTCTCAACTACAAATGTTCACAATGTTAATCCTTCCTATTAAATTTTTCCTGTTGATTTCCTGCACTAATTTCATAATTCTCCCTTTTACAGAGTCTATTGCAAGCATGTTTAAAATAAATAATAATCTGAGGTGTAGTACTATGAAGATTTGTTTTGTTCTCCTTACATATTTTGAGATTTCTTTACTTATTTAATAATTAAGGTATTTCTTTATGGTTTAATTTCTTTATAGGCTATGGAAACTAGACTATGAAGTACATAAATCTGGAACACATTTATCAGACTGCTTTAGCTTGCTTGCAACATAGAAACGTAATTAGTAATTTCGAGGGTCTGTAGCTCTAGTTTTATCGCTATCGGATGTTATCACTAAAAGATTTGCCCTTCTTTATTGTGTAACATGACCTTTTAAAATGACTAAACTAAAGTGTTATTAGTTCTCCAAATGATGCTTCTCTCCCACAGGAAAGAATAAAATCCATTATTCTTCTGGTTTGTTAGCAATAGCTGTAGACCATTGCCTAGTCTTCAAAGTGGTACCACAAGCAATAGGTATTTAAACTACACTGGAAAATTGGGAAGTTCAGTTTGTGTTGTTGGGCTACTCTAATTGCATTGAATTCACATTATTGAGAAGTCATAGCTATAGTACATTTTCTGCTGAATTTTTTGTTCTGTAAACTGTATCAAGAATCATGGAAACATGCATCATCATTTCTCTTGCGCATGCATATGATAGAGATAAGTCTCTTGACTTCCCACAGGTTAAGCCAGTTCTCTATTCCATGTCTTTATAAATTGGTCATGCCTGACTACTGTAAAATACAGTACACTGGAGAATGAGGATAACTGTTTCAAACTGCAGTGTCCCAAGAGAAAATATTTGATTTTAGGAAGCTGAGCAGAGGAGAAGTGTCTTGCTGTGAGTTTATAGTTGCTTATATTTTGTCCTGCTTAATAAAGGTATTGGTAACGTCTCTAGTAAACTTTGATCCCATTTTGAACTTTGCTATTTGATGTCATCAGCTATGTGATGCAATGCTATGTAACGAGGGCAAAAATAATTACATGCTATTTTCAGATTTTACAGGGTCACTTTTTGATAGCAGTGAAACTATGCTGATGTTTCCAGGTAGACATTTTAAATATTTCATGCCCGTGTATAATATAAAAATTAATTCTATTGAAAAGGATTATAGCGGTTTAGTTCTAGTTAAAGCTTGTTAATCTCCCATAGTTATCACTTCTTGAGAGAGACAGTCCCCTTTACCTACATAGAATGCCTCACAAACCCAGGTGCAGAAAGCTCATTTGTGTAGTGACGTAGCTCTAATCATACTTCAGTTTAACAGTTTTTACTTGACATGTGGGGAAACAGAGAACAGAATGGGCAGACAGTAAATGGGAGACCTTTTACCGCTGGCTTACATTTTCCTTTGTAACCCATGTGATGTTTGATAGGATCAAATGGGTCATTCTTGCCTTATGACATTTCTATTGATGGTATAAATGTTCTGTGTTAATTCACTGATTTCATACTAGTGTCAGATTCTAAAAAAGAGAAAAAGCACTAAGTTTAATATGGATACAGATACAATATTTTTTATCGTGATAAAACATGTCTTGCCATGTGAATGCAACATATGAAATTAATTCAGTTTTTACTATCAAAGCTTAAGTAATTAAAGATACAAGTAATGAAGACCTTTCTATTCATCAGCGTGTCTTAGACTTTGACTTATTGTCATTTATTTTCCTAACAACAGCCATAATTCTAAAATTCTTCTGAAATCTTGGGATCTGAATAGTTGATGCTAAAATATTCAAGCACGATTTTAAGCACATTTAGAATTAAAATATTAATAGAAAAGGTGGCTATTGAGTTTAATGGTACCAGATATCTGAAAGATTTGTAAGGAAACAAGACTTCAGAAACTAGATTCAGCTGTCAAACTGAATGTAAGCTAATAGTAATGTTGAACTGATACTGGTTTATCTGTTAGATACTAAAGATATAGTCCAAATTTTCAGTTTAAGTAAGTCATCCTTTTGTTGACATAGCTGAGCTATAAAAATATATTCAATATGGTGTAGTAAGGAATCTGTCTTGCAGATTTTTACTTTGTGATTCGAAGATACAAGCTTTTCTGTCTGTCTAACAGACATTTTCACCCATGCTGTCATCAACTTACATCTTTATTACTGAAATGTCCTTTTCTTTGGCTTTGACAAATGCATTTTTGCTTCATTTATATTCACCCGGACTGCAAAGAAGCTATAAAGATCACTTTTCGGTCCATCATTTTTTCTTGCTTTGCATCTCCTTTAGTTCCTTTTCCTTTACAACACCAAGGAAAACTTATACACTTTCTCTTCCAAGGCCTTTAATGGACTAATACTGACACCTTACATGTCATCTCATATTCAGTGTTGAGATGCTGACTGCCAGTATATCAGCTGGTGATGACAGCCTCATCACACACTTAAGCTCTCAAGAAAGTATCTGTGCTATCTCCCAGATAGACTGTCTCACTTAAATGGAGCACCTAACGCAGATACTCAGTTACTTTACTCTAAATCTTTATGTAAGTTCTGTTTTTTCTGCAATGCCTAGAATAGACCTGGCAGGTAGGCTTGAGTCTATTAATAGCACTTGCAATAACATTGACTAGTTTTGGGTTGCTTCTTTTTACTTTTCTGTGAATTTCTTGTCTCTTGTTTTATGCTTGAGCCATAAAATCTTCAGGGTAGTGACTATCCTTTATTCTGATTTATACATTCTTTAAAATAATGATTTTGTTATTTTGTTTTATAGAAATACTAAGGAATAAGTTGTAATGCCCTCATGACTAAAATGAATGTGTGCACATTTGTTTGTCTTTTTAAAATCTAGATAAGTGTTCCTGATTTTTTCCAAGTGTTTAACTATGGTGAAGTACTACAAGCTAATGTTAGCTGAAATGATAATGTGGACCATCATCTTTCCACATCATATGATCAATAAAATTTAAAGAAAATTAAGGTTGTTACATGGACAGAGGGATTGAGTGCGCCCTCAGCAAGTTTGCTGATGACACCAAGCTATGTGGTTTGGTTGATATGTTGGAGGGAAGGAATGCCATCCAGAGGGAACTTGACACACTTGTGAGGTGGGCTGATGCCAATCTGATGAAGTTTAACCATGCCAAGTGCAAGGTCCTACAGCTGGGTTGGGGCAATCGCAGGCACAGCTCCAGGTTGGGCAGAGAAGAGATTCAGAGCAGGTATGAGTGAACCCTTGGCATCTGAAGGCTAATGGCTTGTGTTGCTTTAGGCGTAATCTCAAATTTAAAGAAAAAAAGAGGAAAAAACCATATTTCTTGCAGAGGATTTCACACCTATATTAAATGATATTAATATTCAGCAGGAAAGTCTGAATTAATCAGAACAATTTAAAATCAGAGCTACTGAAAATGCTTCGGTTTCATTCCTATTTTCTAGGAGTATATAGGTGATGAGCATATTATCTCCTTATTTCGTTCTTGAACTTGTCTGCTAATTATCTTCATTGAAATATAACAGACTTTATGTGCAATCAAAGACCAAGTCTGTAGCTTGCATTTATCACTGTTCAGACTGTTACATTTATTACAGGTATATTTTTATTTCACTTTTCACATGAACTAGCATTTCTTTTAAAGTGGATTCTTGTTTGTGACCTAAAATCACTTGAAAGAGAAGGTTTTAAAGAAAGACAAATCTGATTCTTTACACCTGCCAGAATGTGTGTTTACTACAGCTACACAAGTTAAAAAATACAACTTTGCACCCTAAAAATGGGATTGGTAGATGGTTACAGAAGTGACTGAATAGGAAGGTACTTGGAAGACCAATTCATACTGCTGTCTGCATAGGTAACAGACTTTAGTTTAGAAAGTTTAATATTAGTATCCTTCCTAGTAATTATCCTCTATAGAAACATCGTCTATCAGAAACATGCTTTTATACCATCTGTTTATTCTCAACTACAGTAATACAGTTTTCCTTAATCTTTTGTCATCTTGTTCCTAGCTTATGATGTGAGTTTTTATTTAAATAGTTACTTTTTTTTCATTAAAGTACAGGAGTTCTCACTTCAGATGTTATGAGGCGTAACTAATAAATATATTTTTAATTTAGCTTCTTGGTGTGTACTGTGCTGGAAATTTACTTCTTGTTACTACTGCAGTAAAATACATGTTTCTCAATTTTAAAAAAAGTGATGTTTCTCAACACTTCAGCTTTCTGATCAGAGGAGTGTTCACCCCTCTTCTATGTAAACTCTATGATTAGAGGTTTTGTGGTTCTGATCCTGTGCTCTCACTCTTCAGTATGTGGAAGCTAAAAGGGTCTTTTCTGAGAATGTACTAAAGCCTGTAAAGAGTTAAGGACTGGGAACATGGAAATCTTTCTAACTTTAAAGAGCCTGGCTACTAATATAGCTGTAATTTAACTTCCTGCTGTGAACACTTTTGGAAGACATTAATATATTGTCATGTGTTGCCAGAAATTGGAAGCTCTGCTGTTTTAGACTTTGAACATCATAGCTAGCAATCTAAAGAAATTGCTCCTTAATCTCCAAGTACAAGTAGTAGACAACTGGGACTTAGTACTGTTGAATCATAGAATCATAGAATAGTTAGGGTCAGAAAGGACCTTAAGATCATCTAGATCCAACCCCCCTGCCGTGGGCAGGGACACGACACACTAGACCATGTCCCCCAAGTCTCTGTCCAACCTGGCCTTGAACACTGCCAGGGATGGAGTATTTACCAGTTCTTTGGGCAACCTGTTCCAGAAGAACTAACTTACATTACTAAAATCACTGGCATTCTTTTTTCATGTTTACTATTTAAAAAATATTTCCAAGAAGATATACGGTAAGTTATAATTCTGAATACTCTGTCTTTAACTCCATGTAAATGTTCATGCCATTTGAAAAAAATCCATTTAGACAGTGTTTTTCTTCAGTTAGTTCCAGTTTAAGTTACTAGTTTGAATAGTTTGCTTTTCTAATAGGGAATATGTTGCAGTTTTAAATGATACATCAAATTAAAAAGTTCAAATGTGAACACTCAAAGTGCAGTTCTGTGCTTGGATTTCATGTGCAATATACAGCAGTTCATTAACTTCTACACCTTCTTTCATGCAGAACAAAATCTTTGACAGCAGAGTTAGTGTATTTGACAGCTGAGGTCGGAGTACCATATATTAGTAGAACCGAGTTGTAACTCTGATGTTTTTCTGTGTTCTTCAAAAAAAACCCAAAGCAACTATATGACAAAATGAGCAGTAATTTGTATTTGCTAAATCAATTGTATGTAACATTAGCTAGTATTTGTCTTCCTTATTTTTCAAATATTAATCTTTTAGGTAACAAAAGAAATATGTTAACCAGGTTCAATAGTTCAGTACAAATATTATTTGTAGATATGATTCATGTTACAGAGACCAGTTAGATTGAAAATGGGTTACATTATTTAGTTAGGCTTAAGGTTTAATAAATCCAGTCCTGTGAGCCATGTCTAAATTAGAAATAAAGTCACTTTAAATTACATTTGCACTCAGTGGAAAGATGTACGTGTAAATCAGTCTGTTCTGATCTCAGCCTACCCTCTGCAAATATTTATTTCACTCTATTAATTACAGAGGATCGTGGCATCAGCAGAAATTAGAATTAATCTGTTAAATGCCTACATTTAGTGGTCTGGATATTGAATATGCTTTGAAGAATTCCTTGAAGGTTTGAATATCCCTTTGCAAGCCCAAATATAATTTCCTGTACTGACCGTCACCAGAGACGTCGTCAGTAGGAGGAGGGTGGGAAGCTCTTAAGCATCCAGGAGCAAATTCAGTGTAGGCTGCTGAATAGAGGGAAAAAGGTGTTTAACATAAATTCACTTGTAAAACTTGCTGTTGGGTGAACAAAAACTTTGGGGCATAGTGTTTATACAATTCATATTGCTTGCAAGATACCTTTAAATCCTGAATGCTTTCATGGGAAAGAAAAGGTGTACATTTCTTCATATTCTTCTGGGCACTTGACTATGAGAGAGTACCAAGCCCTTACCATTTGTGTGCAGCTCTTTTTCTAATTATTATTAATATTATTAAATTATTATTATTTGAGTTTAAGGAATTCGTTAATATAGCTTTGAATACAGTATGGTTTTGGAGAACTGGCTACCCTGGATTTGGAGAAGGCTGAGGTTCTTAATGACTTCTTTGCCTCAGTCTTCACCGGCAAATGCTCTGACCACACCACCCAAGTCCTGGATGGCAGACACAGGGAGAGTGAGAATGAAGACCCTGAGCCCACTGTAGGAGAGGATCTGGTTCGAGACCATCTTAGGAATCTGAACGTATACAAGTCCATGGGACCTGATGAAATCCATCCACGGGTCCTAAAGGAGGTGGCAAATGAAGTTGCTAAGCCACTGTCCATCATATTTGAAAAATCATGGCAGTCAGGTGAAGTTCCCGATGAGTGGAAAAAGGGAAATATAACCCCCATTTTCAAGAAGGGGAAAATGGATGACCCAGGGAACTACAGACCAGTCAGCCTCACCTCTGTGCCTGGCAAAATCTTGGAGTGGATTCTCCTGGAAGGCATGCTGAGGCACATGAAAAACAACAAGGTGGTTGGTGACAGCCAGCATGGCTTCAAGGGGGAAATCCTGCCTGACCAATCTGGTGGCCTTCTATGATTGGGCTACGGAACTGATGGACAGGGGTAGAGCAGTTGCTGTCATCTACCTGGACTTGTGCAAAGCGTCTGACACTGTCCCACACGACATCCTTTTTCTAAGTTGGAGGGACATCAATTTGAAAGGTGGACCACTCGGTGGCTTAAGAACTGGCTGGATGGCTGCACACAAAGAGTAGTTTTCAATGTCCAGCTGGAGACCAGTAACGAGTGGTATCCCTCAGGGATGGGTGTTGGGACCAGTCTTGTTCAACATCTTTGTCAGTGACATGGACAGTGGGATTGAGCGCGCCCTCAGCAAGTTTGCCGATGACACCAAGCTGTGTGGTTCCGTTGATATGTTGGAGGGAAGGAATGCCATCCAGAGGGACCTTGACGTGCTTGTGAGGTGGGCTGATGCCAACCTGATGAAGTTTAACCATGCCAAGTGCAAGGTCCTACAGCTGGGTTGGGGCAATCCCAGGCACAGCTCCATGTTGGGCAGAGAAGAGATTCAGAGCAGCCCTGAGGAGAAGGACTTGGGGGTGTTGGTTGGTGAGAAAACGAACATGAGGCGGCAGTGTGTGCTTGCAGCCCAGAAAGCCAACCGTATCCTGGGCTGCATCAATAGGAGTGTGACCAGCAGGTCGAGGGAGGTGACCCTGCCCCTCTCCTCTGCTCTTGTGAGACCTCACTTGGAGTATTCTGTGCAGTTCTGGTGTCCTCAACATAAAAAGGACATGGAACTGTTGGAACAAGTCCAGAGGAGGGCCACAAGGATGATCAGGGGACTGGAGCACCTCCCGTATGAAGGTAGGATGAGAAAGTTGGGGCTGTTCAGCCTGGAGAAGAGAAGGCTGCCTGGAGACCTCATAGCAGCCTTCCAATATGTGAAGGGGGTCTATAGGGATGCTGGGGAGGGACTCTTCATGAGGAACTGTAGTGAGAGGACAAGGGGTAATGGGTCCAAACTCAAACAGGGGTAGTTTAGATTGGATCTGAGGAAGAAATTCTTTCCTGTAAGGGTGGTGAGGCACTGGAATGGGTTGCCCAGGGAAGTTGTGAATGCTCCATTGCTGGTGGTGTTCAAGGCTGGGTTGGACAGTGCTTTGGGTGGCATGTTTTAGTGTGAGGTGTCCCTGCCCATGGCAGGGGGGTTGGAACTAGATGATCTTAAGGTCCTTTCCAACCCTAAGTATTCTGTGATTCTATGTGGTTGTAATATGAACATGATTTTCAAATGTGCAAACTATAAGATGCCTAGTTTCTACTTCTGAACATGCTAATTGTAACTCTTCTTTAGTGATCAGTTCTATCTCTTTACTGTAACTGAGTGAACACTAGGCTGTGTTTTAGTTTACTTCTAGTTATTCTGTAAAATCATACTATGTGTTCTGTATACTCTTGGCAATAACTGATTGAATATATTTTATTGATTTGTTTTAAATCTTCCCCTTTCTACCTATTTTGCATAGTCATTAATTAGCAGGGCATCCTAAAAAAGGATATTGCTAAGAAATCACTTGGCCCCTGATTATTTACTGTCAGTCTCTTCAGTATCAGGGGCTCTTGAAGAAGGAAATATTAAAGGTTACAAAAAAACAAGGGCATGGAGAGTTACCTGAATGTAGAACTTTAGAGATCATTCCAGTAACAATGGCATAGTAATAATTTCTTTCTTAGACTCTAGGTACTGTAAAAACTGTAGGATTCTAACACTTGAATCTGGTAAAGCTGATTACATAGTGCTACATATCTGCAAAGTTCTCCAGTTTATCAAAATCTTCTTTTTGTTGTACTTTAAAATTGTCTATTTCAAATGTGATTAGATTGATCCCATTAACCTTGCAGTGTCATTGGTCAGCTTTTCTTATTTGCTTCAGGAGTTCTCATTTTTTGATGGAAATTGGTTGGTGAAATTAGCACTAGATAAAGCATTTTTCTGTATTGTTTTTATTAATGTTGTTTTAATCGCAGGAAAGTGTTTAGTATGGTTTTATGTCCCTTACTTGATTGTTTTTGTTGAAGTTGTCCTTGCAGAATGAACTGACATCCAATAAATAGGCCCAGATGTAGCAACAAAAATTAATAGGAAATGTTACTTTTGGAGTGCATGAGTCTGGCCTGGACTAAATGCGGTGTAATCATTGTTGTCTTAAAGGAGGTTTCTTTATGAACAGTTTTATAGAAACTCTAGGTTTGGAGTATTTATATTGTGATGAGTTCCTAGAGCATTCATACATATGTTATTTAGTGATGGATAATATTTGTCTGAGGTGGAGAGAAGTGCTTGTATTGTTTTACTTTATTTTCCAAGTCTATGTTGCTGTGGTTAACTGATGCTGGATTTTATAGCATATTGTGCTATCAGAAGTGATGCAAGTGTCATGTGCTGGACCTATGGCAATCATCTGAAATGATTCCTCCAGTTACTTTATCTGTATTTATAGTGAGAAACTCTGTAAGTTTTTGTCTTGGTCACTATATCTAATCTATGCTAAATTGTACTTCTCAATAAAAGGCTCAGCAGTGATTACAAGAAAGTTGAAATTCTATAAAAGCTATTTTACCACAGTGTAATAGTTACTGCCTGTGACTTATTGTCATTGAACTGTTTGAGATCAGATAATAATGTTACAGTGTTGTTTCTAGTCTGGGTTATGTGTTTTACTGTTGGTTGTTGTTTTTTTAAACACAACTTTAAATGTATTGTTACAATGATGGCACTCATAAGTATTTTATGTTTTCCACAATATCAGGTTATAACACAGTGTGATAGGTTTTTCAAAGAAACTTGAAGCTGATAAAGTTTTTTGCACAATGGAGGATCTACACTTCTGTTGTGTTGAGCTACAGAACATACAGGGCAAAATGCTACAACAAATCTGTAGAGTTCATAAAAACATATATCATTACTGCTACTAGTGTGCAAGCAGTGTGATGAATCCAAATGTTTGAAGACGTAATATTGTCCTAGAATACATGAATCAGTAGCTGAATCAGGATTAAGTTGGTAATCAAACACAAAGAGAAAAAAAAAAGCTGTTTAGGGACAGAGGACTCTTGACAGTCTAACAAATTTTGTCATTTTGTCAATAAGTTTACTTAAATAACTTTTGCTAAACTTTTGAAATTATGGTTTTGGCACAGTTTTGTGATTACATTCAAGTGAGAAGCTGGAATGGTTAAGTAGTTCTGCTTGCAGCTGAAAATCTCATTGTATGTCATAATTGAAATAGAAGTCTATTTTGCTTATTCTAGAAAAAAGAATGAGATTAAAAGAATGTGCATAAAATACAATGGGTATGAAGAATATAATTTGTCTAAGATGCAAGAGTAAGGACGATGTTTTGTGCACTTATCCATAAAGTAGTCCTTAATAATCTTCCAGGTCTTTGTATGGCTTTAAGTGAACCAGAATAATAATTCAGTTTTGGCTTCAGCTGAGTTATTTGACAAATTCAACTCACTACTTTTTGTAAATGCTTCTCTTGAAGGGTTAAACTGTACATGGGGAGAAAACCTCATATTTTGGGTTGGACCTCAGGAATCTGGAGACACGCTGTTGTGACATGAATAGAGTAATACTTCTCTTCAAAGCATATTCACTTGGGCACATTAAGAATCAATAAAATACAAGTTCAGTAAATAGGCTTCAAAACCAAAACTGTTTTGCAATTATGATTAGCAATTCAAGTATAATTTGCAGAACATTATACCAAGAGGTGAAGGTTTTGCTTTCCATTTTATAGTTGAGACTAACACATGTCATTGTTAATACTGCATAATAAGATCCTGGCAGAAAATGAGATGAAAAAGCTGAGTTTTTTACATTCGTGTTCTGGTATTCATTTTTGAAAAAGTGCTGTTTCATTCTGGATATGCTGTTCTTAGCTGATCTTAAGTGAGTACCAAAATCAGATAAGACTTTCTACCAACAGAAAATGAAATTACAACCAGGAATTTTAGGACTGGCAAAACTTCAAAGGCATCAAATTTCCATGTTAAAAAAGGCAAAAAAAAAACCAAACAAAAAACAAACAAACAAAACAAAAAAAAAACCCAAAAACAAAAACCCAACAACAAAACTCAACAAACCCCTGCCAAAATCATTCAAAGCAGAAAAAGTTGTCTATGCTATCTGTGGTAAAAAACAACCCACAAAATACTGTGCTTTTAAATATGTTAATCTATAAATCTTCCAACGATGTTGTGCATTGAAACAGCACCTAATATGTAACTTTGCATGATGTTTGAATTATCACCTTTTAAAAGAGCAGTACACTTCTTGGAACTGGAAGGGGTTTTTGATTCTTGCAAATTCCATTGGATGTTCTTATCAGTCCAGATTTCATTTTTACTACATTACAGTTGTGCTGTATCTTGAATGGTTTCATCATAATTATTTCTTTCTCAGTGGAAACATTGAGTTTGTCTTAATTGCAGAATTATCATATTTTCTGTTCAGTAAAGTTGCCTGTCATAACAATTTGAGCCTTAGGATAAAAATATCTACATAATAGAGGACATTTACTATAGAAAAGCAATGCCAGACTATCAGTGTGTCACCAAATTATACTGAAACTAATTCAGCTATAAGTGGTGTGGTGAATACCAGTGGAATTGAGGAAGCTGACCAAGAGAAAATTACTAATGATGGAAACATGAAATGGGAAATTGTTTTAACATTTAGCTTGTAATGCCCATTTCTACAGACTTACGGGGAGAGAATCAGAAATAGAATAAATGTAGACTTAACTTAAGGAATAATTACATGATCTAAAAATATATTAAGTAATTCAATGGATATCATTAAACTGAAGAGGTTGGAAAATATCCCAGTTTATTTCAGAGTGACTGAAGTCCAGATATTCAGCAAAGAAATCCAGTATCCAAATTATACTTTTAAATGAAATGACTGAATTTATTTGAAGATTTGATCAAAATTAGAAAATGAAATAAAGTTTTTGATCTTCAGATGATCAATGCACAGTATTGTTTAGTGGTCAGAATAAAGACCACTTGAAAATTGAGATCCAATCTCTGATTTTAGTTCATAGTATTTTTATAGGCAAATCTGTTAAGTTTCAGTTCTGTTTTGAAGGGGACCACAGATGCATGACACCTTTTCATTCAGATGATTGCATATAGCAAATCATTTTCACAGAAGATCTCTCTGACTCAAAATATCTAAGAACTCAGTTGTATTCTGTGCTTTCTCATTATTGACATCACTTACTCCACTGAAAACTTACAGAAGAGCATTAGGGTTTCCAAAGATATCCGTAGGACCTTACACTGAAAGCAGTGTTTCTTCCATCTCTTAACTAGCTTTTATCTGTGAAACCTAAAGTGCAAGAAAAATTTTAAAACCTCAGTCCATAGTGGTTTGACTTTCTTTTGTTAGGTATGTTTTAATCTGCAGTTGGTTACGAAAATGCACTGGTGCTGTGGATGTCAGAGATCCTGTTATCTAACTGCCCAGTCCTTTAATCGAAATGATGAAATTTAGTGAAAAAATAAGATTTACATTACATGCATGAATTTCACACAGATACCTACCTAAAGGATGCATGTTTCAGTCTGTTTTGAAGAAAAGCAGTGGCAATATGATGACGCATTCCACATTACTGCTACATTCACTTGCATATTTTGGCAATATTGCTGGAATTTATTCTAATTTTTGTAGTAATTTTTCCTAGTGTGTGGTAAGAGCATTTTGCCACGGATGCAAGCAGGGGAGGGGAGAAGGGACATTCTGATTGTCAAAATCATTGAAAGAGCAGCTGCTACTTAGTAACTAAAAGTAGCTGTAGCTGCGTGTCTGAACTGCAGATGTGTCAAGTTTGCAGCTGTTGCTCCCATGAGCTTTAATGTATTTTATTTCTTGGCCCATTCACTCTGAATTAAAAGCATAATCGTACCCAAGTTAAGGATTTTGATGTTTTGCTGTAAGTGAAGATGGGTACTGTACTAAAATGTACGTTTTAAAATGGTTTGTACTTTCAACTTTCTTTAGTCTTTCAAGTTATGCGTTATAGCATCTATGTCTTACATAGATGACATCTATGACTATTTTCTTTAGAAATGTTTCCATCCACCCATTTGACATCAGATTAGGTATTAAAATCCAGAGGCTTCCAAGTTTTGGCTTTTCAGATAAAGTCTTGTCAGTAATCCAGAGGGTGAAATTATAGAAGGGGATGATTAATTATCTTTTCCTGCTCTTCAGATCTTCAGAATCTTTTCAAATCATTTGATTATAGTTGCTGGAGATAAACTGCAATAAGCACAGGAAAAATCTACTGCACAGAATTCCTGAAGATAGAAAGAACACACACAGCAAAATATAGACTTTTTCTATCAAAAAAAGCATAAGAACTCTTGTTACAGTCTCAACTTTAACTGCTGTCCTCATGTCATTAACAGCTAAATCTGTCATTTGGCAAAGCGTGCCTGTGTGTTTGTGTAATCATTGAAACACAAAGTTGTGATTCAGTAATTATGCAAATAATCTGAAACTTGTAATGCTTGTTTATCACTAGAATTTCAATTTCACCTGGTGTACAGACTTTATACATTTTAATGCAGGCAAACAAGTGTTGTTTCTTCTTGACATGTAGTTCATCATCTGCCCTGGCTCTGACCGTAATGAAGTCTCCCATCATAAAGCAGTGTGAGAACAGCATAAATATAATGTAATAACAGCATGATTTAACAGCATGAATCAGCAGTGGACTATTGTGGCTTTCCAAATCTGTACTGCAACTTTGCTATCTCAACAGAACGTCAGAAAGTAAATGCGGTAGCATTAGGGTTGGAGTGGTTCCAGCTGTCATAAGTAGACTGACTTCATGCTTTGCTGGGGCTGCAAGGATGCTATTTCAGGCTTCAGTCCTATTTCAGTCTTGCTGAACATGTTATCATTTCGCTTGTGGCAGAACGACCACTCACCAATAACTGATGCAGTGTAGATCATGAATGTGAAACTGTAATGAAAAAAATGTGACATTTTATTACCTTTATTTATGTTTTCTTTACTTTTCAGAAAGGAATCTGCTCCAGTTAAAATTATTTTGGATATTTTTAGCTGTTTGGATAGGCTTAGGTATTTATTTTTGCTTCCATGAAGATTTTGAATACTGAATTACTTTTTGTTAATGGATCTACCGCTTAAAGCTTATCAGAACTCTTCTCAGTGATGGGTTTATTATCTTCATGTATAGACATCATTGTACCCTTGAGAGTGCTTTCCAAAGGCTTTTCCTTATTTTCAGGAAGATGGCAAATAGGGAAGCTCCGAGGTATCAGAGGATAATACTGTAAAGACATTGTACTTTTCTTGTGACCATGGTGTGTCCCGCTAATAATAATAATAATAATTAATATTGTCTGCAGAAGTAGCTTTGTCTTTATTTTCCTTTATGGATTTTAATGGCAAGATTATAACATATAAGCTCTTCCTGTATCAGTGACAATTTTTGTTTATCTCAGAAGACTCTGTGAGAAGAAAGTAATATTGTTATGTTAAAGATAACAAAGATATTTTAATTATAAATATTAAATTCTATCAGCTTTATTAAGGCATTATTTTTCTCATAATTATTGTTTATCTAGTTACAGATCCAATTTTCTTACTATCAATTAAGAAGAACGTATGAATAATTTTTCCCCCCAGTGTCATTCCTAACAGCTTCATTTCTATCTTTATTCCTGAAAAGTGAACCTGCATTAGGTAACAGACCAGACAATGAAACTTGATTTCATTCTTTGGTGATATATATTTGGTTGATAGATGCTATTTTTCAAAAGCAAATAGGCAAAGAATATATTACAGGGATCATACTAGCACATACTATGGCATCCTACCAGGAGGACTAAAAAGATGTTTTTAGTTAATCATGTTCAAGAGGCAATTTGTCCAATGAACTTCTGTGGGAGTCAGTAATTGGCATGACGCTAGTCAGCATTTCCACTAATAAATCAGCAGACAATGATAATGTGTGGATGATACAGATTTACCATTCTGACAAAGTGAGGATAACACAACAGTTACATAAACCAATCTTGAATCACTCTTTCACTTGACCTCTTCAGGCAAGCTGTGTGTTGATACAGCCAAATGAGAAATATTTGCAAATACAGGATAAGTAGAATAGGTCATGTCTCTGGAGTGAGAGTCTGTAGCCTGGGATGCATGGCTTCTGAAGAGATCCTAGGGGGAATTGCTAACAGCTCTGTCAGTGTGAGATAACAGAATGATGCTGTGGCACTTGGGAGTAATTAGATCCTTAAATCAATGAACACAACGGCTTTTTTTGCCTTTCGGGGCGGGTGGTGGTGTGGTGTGTGTGTTTGGTAATACTGCATCCAGTTCTGATGTCTGCAGTCAAAGACATAGTGAGGGCTTAGAGAGGATGGCTGAAGTGTTCAAAATGTTTAATTTGTCAAAAGAAAACCAATAGGTGTATTGATTAATATATGAGGGTACAATTTTGAAATGGCAGTTGTCATTGCTAAAACATGTATAATGTTTTTTGCCTTCACACAATTACCTCTTAACCATTTTGATATGTAGTAATTTTTAGTTGTATTTGCTAAGAAGCACACAGTGTTAGAACCACATTGCCAATATAAAATAGAAGTCTAAAATTGTGGATCTCTGTAAAGCCTAGTTGTGGAGAAAAAGCAGTTTTATTTAAAAAGGCTTCAATAGTTGTTGAGTGATCAATGCTTTTTTTCATTATTATTTTTTAATTTATTGTCACCATGTCCAATAAGATAATGAAATTCTAGAAACACATAAATTTTCTTTTGCCAGTAAGTTGTGTCCTTATCTTGAAAGTCTGAAGTAACAGGAAATATATCTGTGTTTTCTGTTCAGAGCTTTACAGCTCTAAGAATGCTGAGACCAAACTCCATACAGGTCCACTAATGCATTTCACAGGCTGTGAGGAATGCCTTGCAGAATTGGGGTCCCCTCTCATCTGCATGCTTTGTCAAGAGTTGTGTTTGGTCTGACTCCTGCTAAAGAAAGGGAAGGATGTGATGCAGGGTGTGTATAATCTGGAGAGATTTCTTGTAAGCCTTGCTTTATGGCTTGTATTTTACAGAGATGCTGTTACTATCCAAGTTTTAAATCAAATCTTCCAAACAATGAAAATCTGATTTTATTGCCCTGTAAGCTTCCAGAAAAGCACTTTCTGATGACTATAAGGTATTTTTCTCTCATCAACCAATGTTTGTATTTGTTTTCAGTAAATACCACTAAAGGGATCTCTGTATTTTCTTCATTTCCATGTAAAAAGGATTTTCTTGAACAAAAAAAAACAAACTCTTGTTCTTCTTGAGTAATTTAAGTGACCTGCTAAACTAAATGCACTGGTAGGGCTTCCATTCAGTTAGTAATTCACAGCTGTCACTGGAGATATCTCTCTACAAAGAAAACTGTTTTCTTTCCATGTTTATTTCTTTAGCAGGAACTGCTGCATAACAATGTCAGTTATTGGCCTTATCAGTGTGCAACCCTGGAGAAGACTAAAATCACAGGCACCTGTACACTTGACTACCAAACTCAATCAAAACTACTGATAAGAGAACAAATGGAAATTAAAAGCTTTTGGAGTATGAGCTGAATAATAGGATGAAGTGACATATGCCTTTCTTTGAGACAAGCAGATGGAGGAGGATTAATTTTCTTTCTTCCAATTCTGTTCTCTTCTGCAGTTTCCTAAATGCTGCTGTGTGTAGATTTTGCTGTCTTACAACAAAATTGTCTCATTACAACTACAAGACAGTAAGAATAACAAGAATTAAAATGCCTATCGTTTTGTCATCTACTTGTAAACAAATGGGATTTAAAATTCTTCCATAAATGCCATTATAGCAGATTTACTGCTGCCATCGTACTCCTAGTTAGCCCTTTCAGCTGCCATCAAGAGCAAGATCTTTACACATGACAATTCATTTGCTCTCTGTAGTGTTTTTTACATTAGGCATCCCTTGCAAATATAGTAAAAGCTCCCATTTATCCTGTTCTAATTCATTTTCTGCACGATAGCATTTGCGTGCTGTTAGCTGAGTGAATAGCAATGGTTGCATCCACTCCTCAGGAACTGATTCACTAAAGCTTTGTGTTAATTTTTTTTTTCATCACAGTTCTTAGACATGTGCTTAGTTTCAGGTGCTGATCTGCATACAACAGGTTAAACAGGGACAGCTGAAATCCTTAATAGCTGTTGTTTTCTACCACATCCTCTCTTAAAGATTGCTGCCCCCGAGAAAAGATGACAGAACATAGCAGGGAGTTGCCTCTGAATTGCCAGCTCTCAGGCAAGCCTATTAAAGTGAACCGAAATTGCCACCAGGAATATACCTCTGAAAGTTATATTTCATGTAGCTGATGCCTGTATTCTCTTCTGTGAGAAAAGGCTGCATCTTCCAAGCTGTGCTATAGTTTCCTGTCTTGGAGGTTATTGTGATGAATACAGGAATTCCTGCCTGCTAAAGAGCAGATGAGAGATGTAGTCACTGTGGGTAAATCAGCCCATCAAACACTTAGATTATATCATGTAATGCACCACTGAAGTATTTTTCCATTAGAACTGTTATTACAGTTTTGGCCAAACCCTTAAACACCTTTTGGTCGTATTAATTTATTTAAACAAAATGGCATTTTATTCACAGGGTATGGTCTTCTAGAGGAAAGAATTTTGTCAAAGGCCAGATCTTCAAAGAAAATAAAGTCAAGAATAATGTTTTCCTTAAAACACACTCAGCTTATGTGTGGTTTTGAGTCTTAAGATGAGCACTTCAGGCAGAGTTTTCAAAGCTTTTTTCTGAATCTCTGAAGGCATAAGGCCACAAATCTTTTCCTAATATAATTTAAAGTTTTACAAAACCACACAGGTGTGAGAACCTTACGCTTGGGAGAAACACTGCAAAATATTATTAATACTTAGTTTATGTAATACTAGCATCTGTCACATGCTAGAATAGCAGTTATGAAAACAATATTTCTCCGTATTGATTTTCCATGCTTTTAGTAAGATTTGTCCTTACATAGTGGAAAATTAAGGATTTTGATATGCTTGATCTGGAGCTGCTTTGCAGTTGTCAGAATGCTCCTCTGCTGACTGCTCTGTTAGTATTGGTACTGTGACAGTGGCCACTGCTTTCAGCATGCAGATTTTTGTGAAGTTTTAGAGTATAAACTTGTTTATTTCCTTACATGTATGAACTAGGATTACCAAGAGAAGGTACTCATGGCCTAAGCACTTTCAGTATTTGAATCTTGGAGATCTTAAAAATCAGCAGTCAGAAAGGATTATCCCAGCCCGTTGTCACCCACTGTACTGAAAGACATTCAGTTCTTCTCTCATGTTTGTGTCTGGAAGCTGTTCTTTGCTAGATAAGCAAAGAATAAATCCTGAATTTGGCTACTGGTTTGCAAGCTCGTGTTTTCTGTGAAAGTTGAGGCATTCATCATCTTATATAAAAATTTGATCTCAAATTCTGGCTGACCAAAGCTGAAGTTGTAGATTTCTATTTTTATCAGTATAATGATATGTAAGAAAGGCAATTAAATACTGTATAAATAAAATATGTTAGTATTTTAATTGTCTTAAAATACTGGGGCCTTAAGCATTTGTGTGTACCTTGAGACTTCCAGATACTCCATTTAGAATTGTCATTTTTCCATGGTGCCTGTAGTATATTCTTTGTCTATTTGCTTCTGAAAAATTGCATCTCTCTGGGAGTTACATGAGAATTCTGTTTGGGTTTTATGTAATCTCTTCAGAATTATGTTTATCAACAGCAGTAGACTGGGAAATTAAGAACTGGCCCTAGAAGAGAGTATTAAAAGAATGTTGCATATTTAACTCTGCAAAACAAAGCTTGAGAGGAGTATGATTATCTTCTAGAATGCATTTGGATCACTTTGTAATGGGGGTAAATATTTAATTCGTAGTATAATTTTAGTAAAAGATCAAAAGAATGTAAATTGTCCATTTTTATTTATAAACCATTAGATAAAGTGAAGCACCTACTATGCAAAAATATCAGGATGTAAAGAGCGGTATGTATTTTCTGATAAAGCTTTATGTTACTGTATGATACAGTAAGATTCGTCTTGGTTTGGGTTACTTCTTCTCCCCGGACATATTGAATAATGTGCTAAGCACAGATGTTTATCGTGTTTTCAACATAGTACTTATACTGGCTTAGAATATTTTAATTCTTTAGTTTATAGTATACAATTTAATTATATTTTGTTAATTTGAATTAATGCTTCGGTCTGGTTGTCTATGGAAGCACTTTTGAAACTTAGAATCATAGAATAGTTAGGTTTGGAAAGGACATTAAGATCATCAAGTTTCAATCCCCCTGCAGTGGGCAGGGCACCTCGCACTAAATTGTGTCACCCAAGGCTCTGTACAACCTGGCCTTGAACACCGCTAGCAATGAAGCATTCACAACTTCCCTGGGAAACCCATTCCAGTGCCTCACTACCCTCACATTAAAGAACTTCTTCCTTATATCCAATCTAAACTTCCCCTATTTAAGTTTGAACCCGTTACTCCTTGTTCTATCACTACAGTCCCTCATGAAGAGTCCCTCCCCAGCATCCCTCTAGGCCCCCTTCAGATATTGGAAGGCTGCTATGAGGTCTCCACGCAGCCTTCTCTTCTCCAGGCTGAACAGCCCCAACTTTCTCATCCTATCTTCATATGGGAGGCGCTCCAGTCCCCTGATCATCCTCGTGGCCCTCCTCTGGACTTGTTCCAACAGTTCCATGTCCTTTTTATGTTGAGGACACCAGAACTGTACACAATACTCCAAGTGAGGTCTCACGAGAGAGAACTTTAATTCAAGCGCCATTTCTTCTAAAAGGTACAAAGGAAATGCAATTTCATGTATTTTTCTTTTAAGGCATCAAGGAATGGATTCAAATTTGGGGTGATGTTATTGGTTTTCTACATTAAGAGAAACCATGCCGCTTGGATGATTTCGTCTTGTGCTCTTGCCTGCATGCTTTCCTCACCCAGGAAGCTTAAGCGATTTCTTAGTGTAAACAGTGATGTTCTCCTCAGAGTTAAAGGGACTTTTGGATTAGTTGTTATTGATTTTTGTAAGATTTCTGAAGCTAACTTAGAAATTTTCAGTTATCAGATTCCCTGCCAATGTAAAGACATAGGACATTGGACTCGTTCTTTATCTGTCCTTTAATATCTTCATGAAGTTGGTTTGGTTCTTCTCTTCCACAACCAAGTCATTGATTCTCTGTATTGGTGTCCTGAAGTCTGTTAGAGGTGCACAAATACTTTGTGGATTTTGACATAGCAAGTGGGGAACATTTGTTTAATATTTAGAAAAAAACACCTGTTGATGGCTTCATGTGGTGTGGGTGATCGAACACTGAAATTGAAACAGCCTCTTGCAGTCTTATATCCCTAGGATACTGACTGACGATATTCCATTTGAATTATGCTTAGGATTTTTTTTATTTTTCTTTTTAGTTATGAAAATACACTAATTTGAGTAGCTGCTACATTGTGACATATTTATTGGATGTTAAAATTATATATCTCAGGCAGTGCTATTTAAGTTCTGTATTCAGGCAATTTTACATCAGATATCCTTAATGTGTTTTCTCTAAAACAAGATGAGATTTTGCTCAGAATGATTTACAGTGTGAAGTACCTTTTTGTCAAAACATACTAATTGCTTTAAGTCTAAAATACAGAAGTTTTGATACACTCTTGTCCCTGTGGTTCGTTATAGTCAATTGCTATTTTATGATTTTCTTCTTTTTTTGATGAGCTTTTTAGCTATTCTTACTATGGTGTTAAAATTTAAGTCACTGTAGAGAGGGGAATATATATGAATTTGGAGCTGTATAAAACTCTTCCACTTAAAATGCATTGCCAAATTATGGTCAGGAAAACCAAACCAAGTAGGTAGCATATGGACTTTATGGAGAAGCAGAATTGTAAATTTTCTATTGGAATCTGCAGTACAAATATTTTGATCTTGCTTGACTGCAGAAAAAAAGAATGTAGTAGCTTACTCAGTGGCAATTCATTTCAGAAATGAAATTCAGCCATAATTGCTGCAGTCTTAATTGGTACAGCAGGTTCTGCGGTTTTTTTTTTAATAGGATGACTTCTGGTCTTCATGATTTTGTATATTCCTGAAATTTGCATCTGTTCTTTATTTGCTTCTTTTGCATAGAGCTAGTGACAAATGATTTATCTGGGCTTTTCCTTAAATGTATTTGCTATGATTATATTTTAATGCATAAGAAGTACACGTATCCCCAAATACCAGCAATGTAGCAATATTTCATCAAACAATATGGCAAAAAGCATAGTCAGAGTGGTTCAGGAGCGTTCTGCTCTGTGCTGTAGCAATTGGAGCACAGATGCTTCCTGGACTTTTCCCGGATATCCAATTTTCATATGAGATTTTTAAAATGGAAGTTCTGTTTTTACTAGTTTAAATGTAAGAAAGAATCCAAGAATGTTTTTTGTCTGATTTAAGTATGAATTTACATCAGTGTTGGAGTAAGTTTACATCCTCTTCTTTCTTGAGCATTGAATATTCTGTGTAAGTAACAGCTTCGGTTTCACATGCATGTAATTTTGAAGCATTTTGAGACAGTTCAGAATAGGAAGGTATTACAAAAATCAGATGGCTTTTTATGGAGTTGAACATCTTTTGTGTCCTGTGGCAATATTTGCTTTGTTTTTAAGTCTGTGTGCTTAACCTTGTCATTTAAACCTGTAGATAATAGCGTGTATATAGTAATTTTGCTAACAAGAATGTCTAATGTGCAAAATTATTTCCTGTTTTAAGATTTAGGGATATGTATTAGTTGTGGTTTTGCTTTTTGTTTTCATTTGAGAACAAAGATATAGGGCTACCTATGATAGCAGCTAAAATGTGTTCCTTTAGTTACTTTTCAGCATATTAATTTATATATTTTCATATCTGTGTAAATGAAGATGCAAATCTTCTCTTCAGCTAAGTAAGCACAGCTTCTCTGACATAGTTCTTTAGAACCACATATTTTATGATTAGCAATTAAGGTTGCTAATGACTTGTGTAAGAGTTCCATACTGGATGAAACAGGACTTTAATTGCTGGTTTAGTGATTTTAATATGCTGAGTCCAGAAATCCTTTTCAGTAGTCATGAAAAGAAAAACATGAAAGGGAAATGATAAGGCCATCAAATTTTCATAAGCTTTCATTTTCAGAATACTAAGGTGTGTTTCTATGAAGTTCTTATTAGGAATATGAAATTCATTATAATAATAGCATATTTCTATATGTTTGCAGAAGATTAATGGGAGATTTTTCACTTGAAAGAATAAAAATATATATTTGAATCAAAGAATATGTATTATATAAAAGGATAAAATATATATATACTTGCTGAAAACCACTATACACTTGAGTTGCTGAATGGAAGCTGATAGCAGAAGAAATTAACCTTTAACCTATTTAGATTTTTTTTTTAAAGTATCCATTTTTAGGATGCATCAAGTCTAGTTAGAACTCTGAATAACCTTTTTTTCTGTTAGTTTAATACTGGTCAGAGTTCTGTATGCCGTGTAGTTAGTTTAATACTGGTCAGAGTTCTCTATGCCGTGGTCCAATGGTTAAGATGTCATGGGTATAAAAGACAAAGATGATTGATTGTTTAAGAGGCAATTCTTTGGAAAGAATTAATAACCCTTTTAAGAAAGTCTAGATACGTAATTTAGGTAATGATCAACAGAATGTTCACTATTTCAGCAAAATATTGTGTTGGGTTTTTGTGGGGGTTTTTTGTTTCTTTTCCTCTAAACTGTCACAGGATAGGACATGAACTTTCATATTCAAGGTGGGAGTTCTTGAGTGACACTGATTTATGACTTGCCAAGAACATATCTCTCCTAAATCTTTCAAACTATACCAGTGCAAGCTTAAATGTCCCTGACACTTAGCATGGATAAACCAGTGTTTCCCTCATCTTCTGCTTATCAAAGTTTAAGTTCACCCATAATCTTTGATATTACAAGAACAAGGAGGGCATTGCTGCATCCAGTATCCAAACCAGACTCTTGGGTGCTATTGCAGCCATTGCTGCCCACACTACATGTGCACTGTGGCATGTAGCTTTCCATGCTTAGGAAGCACTGCAGGTGATCAGGTGTACTACTGAAGGATCCAGATCCACCTATGCCTCTTAACTTGCATCTGCAGCAAATATTTCTTAAGCTGCAATAGGTGACCTATTCCTACTATCTCTTTAATATTAGATTTTGAAATCTTAGTTTTCTCAATTCCAGTTGTGCCCAATAGGAAGGAAATGTTTTCTCTGACTTGGAGGCATAGGTAATTAATAAGATGCACAGCATTCCAGAAATACAGCTCATTATTTGCAACTCCATGTAGCAGGTTAGGACAGCTGGAGAAATAAGATGCAGCAGCAGTGTAGGGAATATTGCTATGTGAATTGAAAGAAGGTGAACAGTGCTCAGGAAGGAAAAGAGAACTTGTCTCAGAGCTAAAGCCCTATTGGTGCACTACTTATCAACAGCAAGAGGTAAAGAGAAGGGAAAAGTAGCTCTAAGGGAACAGAACAAGGTCAGCTGGGCTCTCAGCAAGTGCTGGATCTATGCTTTTAAGTTACCAGCCAGTGCGTTTGTCACTACTTTGATAACGAGCTGAAGGGGGAGGATTTGGACTGAGCTTGGCCAAGTCCCCAAGCTCTGGTATCCTTCATCCTAAGTATGTGGGAAGAGGGTTTGAATTCTTCATTGCACAGTATGTTACCAGCCTGGCCACTGCAGCAATTACAGGGCTGCAGCCAGGCAATAGCTCTGTCTGCTTCGATGTGCAGCTCAGGGAGGGACTGAGTCCATGGACAGGATGCCCTCTGAGCACAAGCCATCCATGCCACATTTTCACACTTGGAAGTCCCACATACAAGTGGAAAAGAATGTTGTAAATGAAATTGGAATTAAGTCATCCCTATATTATTTCATTTGCTTGCATAGTAGTTACATCGGGTTGGAAAACAATGTTTGAATCATTGTCCAGTTCTGGATCTCTCTGGCACCACATTATATAATTTCCCATAAAATAAAAACATTTAGCATTCTTTGTATATATGTGTGGTTTATTTGTTGTTTATATTATCTAAAAAGATAAATGGTTATTTTCTTTGGCAATAATTGCTTTCCTCCTTAGCTTGTCTCAATAATTCTTCTAATTAAATTTTAGTAGTATTGCACTTCATTAGTTCTTTAAAAATAGGTACTATGTTCTAAAATTTAAAGTCCAAATAGCTCTCATAAAGAAGCTGTGCGATCAAATTGCCAGCATAAATTTTGCAGTGTTTTATTTGTGTGCATAACTTGTAATAGGTAGATCTCTGGTTCAAAATACAGGTATTCCCAATTCTTTATTAAATAGTGCAAATTTATCTGTAAAGTTAATTTACCTTTAGTAGCCCTGAAGTATAACATTGAAAAGTTCATGATCATAAAATATGGTAAGATTGTAGGTTCTGCCTATCACTACAAAATAGAGCTGTGGTAGACCAGAAGTACTCAGACCATAATTACATTGCAGTTAGCAGCAGGAAGGATTAACAACTCTCCTAGAAAAATACTGTATTTTAGGGCTGCCTTTATTTGTTAAATTAATAGACCAGTTCTCAGTTTTGACATTAAAACCAACTCGATTAATGTCCTCAGTATGTTCAAGTTTAATTTTAACTCTTGTTATTGCTATTTTTATATTAACTAGAAATAAACCCATTATTCTATTACTGGGGTTTATGTTCTATCAAATTTCTTCTGTTAAAAAAAACACTGCAGTTGAACTTTGTCAATAATTCATACAGACAAAAAAGTCTGAACTGAGTAAATAAATAGCTTTGATTATCACAGAAGAGACATTTGTGCACTACTCATTAGCATAACATGTTGGAGAATGGCTTATTGAGCAAGGTAACGGATCACTGAAATCACTTTGTGAGCAGAAGCCCGTTTAAGATATATTACAGTACTGTTGCCTTGGAGTCCGGCACTGTAAACAAACTATCAATAGACAATGAAATCATAAATTGTGCACCTGGAGAGGACTCATTATCAGAAGGAACAATCTAGTTTTGAACAAGATGGAAAGTACCTTAGGAACCGAAATTTAAGAAGAATTGCAAAATGTAACTGCTAGATAATTATATTTAACAATGATTGTTAGCTAGTTTTGACCAATGAGAATGTAACACGGATAGCTTGCAACCAATCATGTAACAATAAGTATGACATAATCAGTCGTTTGATTCATATAAATCAGAGTATTTTCTGAAATAAATTCAAGCTTGCTTTATCAACCATATTGGTTCGGCTGCTTGCTTCCCCCACGGTCGCAATAACATATTTATGTTTTATTAACTATCAGCATGTTATATGTTGTATAATTGGTTTTGATGTTCCACACATGGAGTCAGAGTCATGACAATAAATAGCACAACTATAGATAGCCATTACCAAATAACCATGATTATTGCCAAATAGTGTGCTAAAAACTGTATTGATTGAAAGGATTATGGCGGACTTCATACTATAAGGGGATTTGCTAATGAACCGGATTTCAAAGCATGATGAAATTTGCTTTCTTTTGCTTCCTCTTTTTTGTTTATTTGGTTTTGGTTTTTAAGATTGTTTTAATGAGCTGGGATTTCATTGGGTTACAGTCTCAATGAGGAGAGCTTTGTAGTAATTATTAAAAATGTGTTTAATTAAGTTCTATTTGTATTCAGTTTTGATTTAGTTTACAAGGAACAGACGTTGATCATTTTGATTTTGGAGGAAACTGAGGAATACACTGAAGAGCAAGGGCTTTGGAGATCATCTTTTTAAGACACCTATCTGGTAGTCTGGCATTTTCTTTTAGATATATGTATTGGATTTTGTGTGGTAAGGTTTTTTTCCCTCAAGAATAATTTCTTTATCTGACAACAGCCATTGCTTAACAGCCAGCATTATTCCCAGATCTTACTGCTGTGGTGTTTAAAACATAGACCTCATACTTTTACTTTTCGTACTTGTGAAGGTGCTTTTATACCATGCACTTCTAACAAATTTATCACTGTCTTGTCTTGATTACATGGTGATTACATAGTTCTAAAATAAATGTTGATTATCTAAAGAAAATTATATTTTGAAAGTACATGTACTTTCAAAATTACATTCTATACTGATGCTTGTAAGTGTTTAAACATACTTTATAAATTGTAGCATAGTTGAGCGTGGTACGTAAAGTGCTTTAGCATATTTTAGCATATCTTAGAAAAACATGTATGTAAGGTATCATGTAAATCCAAATTCTGTTACTGTTACTATTGCTTCTTCTTTATAACCTTCACTGCATGTAGTGGGAAACTGCTCTTAGGTCCTACCTCAGCCTTCTCTTCTCCTAGATAAAAAAGTCCCACAGAGCACCTCCCGTATGAAGATAGGCTGAGAAAGTTGGGGCTGTTCAGCCTGCAGAAGGGAAGGCTGAGTGGAGACCTCATAGCAGCCTTCCAGTCTCTGAAGGGGGCCTATAGGGATGCTGGGGAGGGACTCTTCATGAGGGACTGTAGTGAGAGGACAAGGGGTAATAGGTTCAGACTTAAACAGGGGAAGTTTAGATTGGATATGAGGAAGAAATTCTTTCCTGTAAGGGTGGTGAGGCACTGGAATGGGTTTCCCAGGGAAGTTGTGAATGCTCCATCGCTGGTGGTGTTCAAGGCTGGACTGGACATAGCCTTGGGTGGCATGGTTTAGTGGGAGGTGTCCTTGCCCATGGCAGGGGGGATGGAACTAGATGATCTTAAGGTCCTTTCCAATCCTAGCTATTCTATGATTCTATGATTTCTCTTACACTCTCCTGGTATAACATCTGCTGCAGCCCTCTAATCACTTTAGGGGCCCTGTGCTAAAATCTCTTTATGTTTTCGTCGTACAGGGAGAAGGGGAAGCAAAACTAAGTAGCTCCTTGATCTTTCTCTGTTATGGGTAGTACCTCTTTGCCCAGCTGCTGCTGCTGCACAGAGAGACTTGTGATTTCTCAAAGCAGATTTGGTCAGACAACACTGAGCAATAGAAAGTCATCAGAGAGTTATTTCATTCCCTACAATGTTCAGGGTTTTATGACTTTGAAATTACTCCTATATGCCTTTAATAATTTCTTGGGGGTGGGGGGTGTCGTGGTTTAAACCCAGCTGTAACTCACGCAGTTTGTTCACTCACTCCCCACTCTTTCTTCCCCCCTGCTCCGAGGGGGTAGGGAGGAGTATCGAAAGAATGTAACTCCCACGGTTTGAGATAAGAACAGTTCAGTAACTAAGATATAACACAAAGCACTGCTGCTGCCACCAGTAATAACAATGACAAGGGAAAAAGCAAGGGAAGAGAATACAACTGCTCACTACCCGATACCCAGCCTGACCCAGCAGTGCACTAACCCTTCTGGGTCCCTGCCCCAGGTTTTTCATCCTGGGCATGATGTGCTGTGTTATTGTCATGGGTTCAGCAGCAGCAGTTATTTTTCTCCTCCTTGGTAGCTGGTGCAGCGCTGTTTTTTTGATTTTGGGCCTGGGAACAGCACTGATAACACCAGTGTTTCGGTTACTGCTTAGTGATGTTTTGGTCTGGCCAAGGACTTTCTGAGTTTCATGCTCTGCCAGGGAGGAGGGGAGCCGGGAGGAAGCAGAGACAGGGCACCTGACCCAAACTGACCAAAGAGGTTATTCCATACCACAGCAAGTCATGCCCAGGATGGAAGAGCAGAGAGCAGAGACCCGGAAGGGGGGGGGGGGGGGGGTGCACTGCGTGGTCGGGCTTGGTTTTAGATGGTGAGAATTGTATTCTTTCCTTGTATTTCTCTTGTCATTATTATTATTGAAGGTAGCAGTAGTGGTTTGTGTTATACCTTAGTTACTAAACTGTTCTTATCTCAACCTGTGGGAGTTGCATTCTTTTCGATTCTCCTTCCCATCCCTCCAGGAGCTGGGGGAAGAAAGAGGGGGAAGTGAGTGAGAGAGAGACTGTGAGTTAGGCTTAAACCACGACAGTTATGGAATACCTCTTTGGTCAGTTTGGGTCAGGTGTCCTGTCTCTGCTTCCTCCTGGCTTCCCCTCTTCCCTGACAGACCATGAGACTCACAAAGTCCTTGGTCAGACTAAACATTACTGGGGAGCAACTAAACACATCGGTGTTATCAGTGCTGTTCCCAGGCTGAAAGTTAAATACACAGTGCTGCACCAGCTACTAAGAAGGAGAAAAAATGACTGCTACTGCTGAACCCAGAACGGGGGTGGGGGAGGAATTGCTGTGTGTTTGTTTTTTTGGTGAGGTTATTTTGTTTGGTTGATTTTAATTTACCAGTTATTCCATAGATGCTGAATTAGCTGCTGGTTGTACATACCTCACATACCTATGACTGTTCTCTAGACAGGAGGAAACCTACCACTACTTGAATGGCAAGGGGGAAGGGAGATTGGAAATACCTTTCCACAATGTGGCATGACAGGGCAAATGCCACACACTGACCAAACTGAAGTCGTGCTGGTGGGCTCAGTCAAGCAGCTAAACCTAATTCAAGAGATTAATATGTCTGTTCAATACAGTAGGAGGCCAGTGAAACCAGGGCACTCTGTTTACCAAATGGAATTTTGAGTATATTTGTTGTAGATTCTGCCAAAATATAAACAAACATTGGACTGAGATTCTGGAAACCCCGTCTGATGATGGCCTATTGGCTGCCCTGGTTCCTCAGCCAGGTGGCATCACAATATCATTTAAATTAAGCAGAAAATAAAATTCTTGCAGGAATAGATTACAAATAATGCTTTTTAAACTCAGTTTTCTTGTTCTGAAATATTCCAGGCAGTTTATCACCAATGAGCTTTTTATGGTAAATATGAATTCAAGTTCATGATTCATCATATTTCAAAGCGTCTAGTATTTTAATTATGAGCAGGGATAGGAAAATTAATTGAAGCCGTTAGTGTGGATGCCTTATTTGCACATGCATTCTAGTGGTTCCTGCTTTATCTGTTAGAGAAAAAATAAGAATAGTAATTAAAAATAAATTAATAGTATTGAGTCACTTGTCACCTTTGCTTTTTTGTAAGTGCAAAATGCTAAATTAAGCCCTTTTAGATAAACTTTTCATGTGGTCTTGAAAATATTAAGTAGCACAGCATATGTTTGTACATTTCTTCAAATCCAAAGACTGTTTTCTGGAGTTTGAGTTTGGTTGTTGTTGTTTTGTTGTTTTCAAAGAATGCCCCATATTTAGGCACAATAAACACAGTATGATTTTCTTTAGCGCTTAAAGCAAATAAATTTTTCTTTAGTAGGGTTTTTGCCAAGTTCTACTTTATTTTTAACAAGATATAAGTTTTATTTGTATCTGAGCCAATTTTGAAGCTCTGTAATAGATCACAGGAAGGATAAACCTTATATTTAGAAAATCAGTTACGTAGTGCATCTTTGGCCAGTTACTTCATTTAGATTTATAACATATGCACTAGTCAGTGTCAGTCATGGACTTTGAGGAGCAGTTAAGGAATGATTCTTTTCTTTAGTAACAGTGGCAAGTATGCCCACTCAAACAGAGGTGGATTTGGATGGTCAGTGGGTTACTCTGCCATTTATTTATATATTTGATTCTGATGACAATTATTAATAATTTTGCAGTTAATCATAGAAATATTAAGCTAGGTCTTCACCAATACTTCTATTTCAGATTTAAGCTGTAACTTAAATTTCATGTAGTATGGATATCGGAGATTTAGTCTTTGCATGTTCAATGAAGAGCATAAGGTTGAATGGTTTGAGTTTTCCAGCCTTAAGACTGGAGGACCTGATTTCTCCTGCTGTTGTGCTGTATATCCTGCAAGAAAAATAATGTGTTCTGTGTCATTCTTCATGGGTCGTTTCCAGACAAACTTCTAAACCTTGTAAATTTATTTCAGAAAAAGTGGTTTGTGCTGTAAGATAGTGTAACTTCAATACTTTGGCAAGTTAAATGTAGCAAAATTAGTAGTGACTGTTATTTTACCTCCTTTTTTTAACCATTGAGCAGTGAGATGTTTGCAGGAATGGCTGCTATGTAGGAGATTTTAAGAAAATAAACTCAATTTTTGTAATAATTTTCTAATATGCATATCCAGGATGATCACCTTACAGTCAAAACTGAATACATAAGCAGCATTTATTAATCTACAAGAATTATTGGTGTTTCATAAATATACCAACATTTTCTAGTTTGAAAAACATGTATGATTGCCACAAAAACATGTATGATTGCCACAGAAACAATCAGTGTAGCAGACCAAATGTGTGACCAATGTAGACTCCTTCTTTCTAATCTCATACTGAAACAGTTTAGCTTTCATTCACTAGCTGTTGAGTAGCTTCTGTACAGGCAACTGCTTGTTACAGATTCTAGTAGGTGATGTCCTACAAAGTCCAAGTGCTGAGGTCTGCTAGAAGATTCATGGCTCTCCAGTGCCTGGAGGATTGGTTTAGGCCAAATTTATTTGAGCAGTAGCCCAAAGGAAAACCAAAACACTGCTTGAGCACCATGAATCAATTGTACCAGTTCGCATCAGAAGTCTGACCCAGTAAAGTCTTGGCACTGCAAACAATAAAAGAGCTAATTTCACAAAACTCACTGAATTAACTGCTGTGTCTTAGAACTGATTAAAAGTTGCTTTTGTAAAAGGAAGAAAAACCACCACCTTTCGTGGAGGTAGGCATTTATCATCCCTCAACACAACCTTCCTACTCTGAAATGCTAATCTATTAGTTACAGTTATCAGCATAACTGTCAAATAAGTAGATGGAAATAACACCTGTATAACAGTTTATTAAAAATGTGTTCTCTCAAGTGTAATAGAAGCAGTCTCATGCTCTATTACATTATTCATAATTAAATATATTGTACTGCGCAACTGCTATCCTTTCTTGTCTCATATTGCAAGAACCAGAATAGCAAGACCATGAAATAGGTGAAGCCAAAATAATTAACATGCACACACTAAAAAAATAATTCCATGTTCCTTTCTGCTTCCTGCTCTTTCCTGTAGCCACAGGATCTTTGCTAAAGGGTCCTACAGCCGTCTTCCATGAAAGCAGGTGCAAAAGAGGGAAAATAGGGGACAAGGAAAATAAGACCCTCATGACAATGAAGAATTTCACTGTGTAGTTATACATGATATTATCATAGAATCATAGAATAGTTAGGGTTAGAAAGGACCATAAGATCATCTAGTTCCAACCCCTCTGCCATGGGCAGGGACATCTTGCACTAAACCATGTCACGCAACATTCCATCCAACCTGGCCTTGAGCACTGCCAGGGATGTTGCAGGATTCTGATTTATAGCAAGATAATGGTTGTGGGTTTAATTGCATCCCTGCTTACTTATTCCTACTCTTCAGAATAAATCTTAATATATTCATGCAAAAAATAAATATGCACATGCTCACATGTATATGCACATATACAAATGTGCGCAAATTATCTGCATTTTGCAGCAAAAATAGAGCACCTATGAGAGGCAAGAAAGCTTAACAACTATGCTTACTCCTAAGATTGCCTTATAACACTTGTCATAAAATTCCACATTCAGTTTGTTGTAATGTAACTCATCAAAATTTGCCTTTTGCTGCTTTGCCACAGCTTAAATTTAAATTCCTTAAATTTTAAGGAATGTTTTTTTTCAAAACAAAAGCATGAGACAGGAGATCTCCAGGTGATCTTTTCTTTGGAAAGTTTAAAACATGAACTTCATATATGGCCTAGGGTGCCTTTTGCATCATGTTTGAGAGTTTTGACCTTTCAGATAACCATTTATTTAAAAAAAACAAACTAACTTCCCAAGTTTGGTCAAATTAGGAATCTTATAAAACTGTCATGTGTATGAACTCAGGACAGAATTGGTGGTAGTAGATCTTCCAAAGAGTGCTTTCCCAGATGGCAAGTTTCAACGTAGAGATGAGGATTTGAAGCTTTGTGCTGCTGTGGGTCATGGTGGATTTTAGTGCTGTCATCAAAACCTTAAAGATTATCTAGTTCCAACACCCCACGTATGCCCTACAAAACCAGGAACCCACATTTTAGGGCCTTCTGAAATGAAATTCAAAACACCATTTAAAATTACTTCTGTTGATTAATTTTATCTGTACTGCTATCTAATTAATGTTGAAAGAAATTCAACTGTTGTTTGCTGTGCTATATACAAGGCATATCTAGAAAGCAGCAAACCAGAAGTCATATATTCCTCATGTTTGCATATGAGAAGTCTAATTAGGGAAGAGAATTTTAGCGCTTCTCAATTTAGTCAGCAACTGTTTTATATGTAGTTGTCTGCAGCTCTAACCCACCTCATAAAGAGGTTCTAAAAACATTCAAGGTATTGAAAATTACAGATTTTTATAGCTCTTTTAAGAAGTATGGGTATTCCCTCTCTTCATACCTAGTACTGGTATATTGAAGTGATCTGGGCAGCAGATGTTACAAACTGAAATTAGGTTGAACGTCTTAAATGTGGAAGGTACATGTGGAATTTTTTAAAGACCTATACACAAAATGGTGCATGAAAGCTTCTAGAGCTTGGTTGAAATTAGCAAGTGTGTAAGATGTATCCAGTAGTGGTCTAAACATACAAGTGTAGGTACATGGAATTCGCACATTTGGGCAATATTGCTTTCTTTCAGGAGTACTATTTAGTTTTCTAACATGAGACAAAAACTACAGTTCAGTTACAATTAATAGCTGGTTTCTGAAGTGAAAGACTGAACAGCAAGTATTTCTATGAAAGTTGCAGGAAAATGGCTAAATGTAATGGGATCTCAGCTTTGTTTGGGATACTGAGGTGTAATTGCTTAGAAATAATTACTATATAAGTAACATTCCTATACACTGGTGTTTGAAAAAAATGTATTTATTTCTTTTTTTATTTTTTCCACCTAGGAATTGCTGATATTTTTGCAAAATTTGCCCACAGTACACTGGGGAAATGAAGAAATCAGTGTACTCCTAGCAGAGGCCTACAGACTGAAGTTTGCATTTGCAGATGCCCCCAATCATTACAAGAAATGAATATAAAGAACGAGAAATCATGAAGACCAATGTGTTCTGCAGTATTATGGCATCTGTTTTGGTTATGCTTTCAGCTCGTTGCTCTTTCATTTAAATTAAAATGACCATTAAAATTGTGTTAAAATTTACAGAATGAGAACAGAATACCAAAGAAATGAACAAAGCAGGATATTGAGCATAGAATGAACTTAAAAGTGGACTTTTTTGCTCAGCATAAAAAAAGAGTTCAGAGTCTGTCACATAATTTTCTTCCTTTTTTTCCTTTCTCTAATTGCAGTCTGTCTAATTTATGTTGAGCAATTTTTGTGTGTACCTAAGACTTAAAACTACTTATGGAATGATTTTGTCATTGCTTCAGCATCACCTGCTATGACTTTATCAGCCAGTTTTGGTCAGTAGAAGTTATTTCCTTTGAGTGGGAAGAAAAGAACTTTTCAGTGTTGTAAAGATCAAATGAGACAGCGAGGCCTGGTTATAACTCAGAAGACACTGACTTTCGCACACCATCTGTTGTTTTCCCATGCAATTAGGTTAGAATAATAATGTAAGAGTAGAGAAGGTTGCAATGGAAATTGGTGGCATTTTTCTAAACATTACTCAGTCTTGCAGAGTGCTGTATAATCTTTTTAGCCCTACAGAGGAGTTACTTAAAGCCGAAGAGTCATCTGTAATACAAAAGTAAATCCCTCTCTATATATTTGGGAGTGTATTGAAAATATCGAATGAAATAGAAGACATGGTCTTGTTAAAGTAATTAAAGCTTTTCTTTTGAGGCCTTTCAATTTTTCAGCATGAAAGTTCACTTTTAAGAAACATATTAAGAAGCTTAGTTTACAAAGCAAGATACATTTTTATCTCAGTTGTTGCCTTATTCTCCATTTCTAGCTTGTTAGAAAAGGAAAAGTAATGTTTCTGAAGCTTATTTGTTAAATGAATGCCTTTTTTTTCTGATTATTCAGAGGAAGCAAGAAGATAGTTACTAGTAACAATAGCAGTAACTGTATACTCGGATCACTCTTGTTTCATTAGCAGAATAAAAGTCCTCTATGACTTTATAGAATGAAATTAGTGTTTCTTCACATTATTATGGGATACTGAATAATTTCTTAAAACACATAATTTAAGTGTGCTATTTATTTTCAAGAAAACTTTTCAGATAAGAATTCTGATGTTACTCTATTAGATGTAAATAACTGTTATTACTTTGTGCCTACCCTACGCATACAGGTATTTAAGGGTGAGAGCTGCAATAAGCAACATGATGGAAGCTCAGAATTGTTATTCCTCATTTTGGTTCTCGAGTTGCACAATGTTGCGTGAAAAATGTCGTGCAATCTTAAGTTTGGGAGATAAAAGATCTTTAAGAGGTTTTCTCTTATGACTGTTTTTTTTGAAGAGTATTTTCAAGTTCTTAAACATATGTAGATGCATATTTTGAAGAAAACTTTCTAGATGTATTAGTTACATTATTTGCTTTAGGGGCCTTAGTTCTGGCACTGACTTTTTAAATAATTAGGTGTTTCAGGGTAAGTAGACTAAAATACATTTTTACCAACACATGATGATGAGATGTGTATTTTCAAATTATATGAAAGCTTTGGTAGAAGAGAAATAAAATTAATTCAGAAGCAGGAGTTTTGGTGACTTGGATGCATTTCTGTTCCACTGGTGTCAGGTGGGGGTTTCAGTTGCAGTGGATATAAGATCAGGCCTCCTGGATTGCTGCATTTGTGCCTAGACTGTGTAGTGGATCTGTGTTTCTTTAAGGTCTGTATATTATTTTCTGTAGCTTCAGTTCATGGTCTAATGTATTGAAATTTATCTTTATGTTTACAAAGAATGTCGTATTGTGCCTAACGGAATATCTGCCAGTAACAGAATAAAACAAACCTGAAATTCATGACCATTTGCTTTAAACTTAGTATCTACAATCATTTGTTAATAGAAATATATATTATTGTAATGGGAAAAGACACACAGCATTAAATGTACAATGTTGGAAGGGTTTTCTATAATTAACTTTTTTTTTATTAAGATGTTATTTAGGTAGTTACATGTAACATGGAAAGTTGACCCAAAGTTGTCTGCTGTTTCAAGTGGTCCTGCATAACATTTATGGGACTGGATATATCAAATTTCCTTCATAGGGTCCACATAGTTGTCTGCCACGTCTTCCAAATTCAACAGGTACCTCTTACTTCCTTTGGAAGAAAGTATTACCATTAGAGGTCACATTTACTGTTGTGTCTGTGTCAGAAGTTTAATGTTGTACTTGAGCACATTGCTTTTTAAGGATAGGGGAGGTTTCCTGGTATATTAACAATGCTTATTAATGTAGATATAGACTTTTCTGGAAAATAAAGTATAGATATATAAATAGCACTTATATATCTATACAGATAGGAATAGTTTCCAGTACCTAGAAGACCAACATTTGTGTAAAATTTCAAATTTTCAGTACTATAGAATTTACATAAAATACATAATTTTATTGGAAAACTAACTCAGCCCGACCCATCTCACATTTAACAATTCTACATCTCAGGTAAAATGTCATTCCAAACAAAATATGACATAGAAAAGAAAGTACCTTTATCATTATTGCATCCCATGTACTTATTTTTTTCAAAGTGCAAGATTCTGAATATTATAAAATTACTTTGTAATATGTATTTTCTTATGAAGGGGGTATCTTGACGCATTATTAGTGAAACCAGGCAGTAATTTCCTAGAACTCATGTGAAGCATTAAAACCGTAGTGTCTAAAATGTGTGTTAAAAAATTTCTGTAATAAAAAACTAAAACAAGAATGTACAATATAAAAAGATTTATGATTACAGCATTTGAAAAATGTAAATAACAAACATATTAGTTAACTATGTAAATACAGTACATGGAGTAGGATAGAAATGTAAGTTGAAAACTTATGTAACTCTGTAGTATGTTATAAGAAGTTACTTTCATTATTTTTTGGCTCAGTTCCTTATGGAAAGGCCCATGAATTCGTTTTTAACTTCAGAACTACAGAAAGTATTTGAAATTCCACTGTATGCTCCTGACAAATATTACCACTGAGGCACTGGTTAAAACTGTAAAACTGATGAAAGATGAGGAAATAAATGCATATTTATGAAGTGCTATATAGAGTGGAAAGCTTTTTTATTGTTCTCATCAAGCATACTGCATACTACATCAAAGCATGTTTTTGGTGTGTTCGTGTTTTACAGTCTCGAAACTTTTCATCACAAGAGCAAATGGAGTAGCAAACCCTTTGTTCTCAGTTATATTTCTGCAACTCTCTGCCATTGTGTCTTGTATATTTTGCAAGTTAATAAGGAAGCTTCCAAAGATATGTCTGTATATACCATATACACACAAGGTGCTGAGCGTTTTCTGCAAAAAACAGATGAAGACAAATTTGACACCACAGCAGAATTAAACAAGGGGCAGGTGGAGAAAATCAGGGCAAAGCAAACACAGGAAGTACAGAATTCTGGACATCTCTGGAGGGGAGAGAAAAGGGGAAGCCTCAGCTCTATAGTGGGAAATGGGAAAATGTAGTGATGGGGTCAGTGACATCAGGAAATTTAAAGATTATTTAAGTAAATTAGCAAGCAAGGGGAAGCATCCTGTACACATAGGAAGTTTGAGTCCCTTATGTCAATGGAGCTAGTGAGAAGAGAGACTTCTAATAACCCAGATGAGTCTGGTAAGAAAACATACAAGCCTGGTTATATGGAAGGCAAAGTTAATAAGTTCTCTGTTTAGAACTCCACACAGCATTCAGGGAACAAGAGACACAGGGATGCAATGGGCAATCTGTCTGTTATGTGCGTGACAGTGAATTGTAATCATGCTGGTTTCTCATCCTAAATGAAATTCTCTTCATCTGCTGTAATCTGCAGAACGAAGGTTTCTTCATCTGTTTTAATCTTTAGCAGATCCTGCAGAAAATCAGCAAGGGAAGATTTTTCAAACTATTTTTTCAAAAGCAGAAGAGATTTAAAAGGTGAAGTGAAGGCCCTGGGATCTCACAAAGAATGCTCTGGGAGACACAGCTGAAAGCTATTTGTAGATTTTCTTGTGCAAAAGCAGTCCTGGATACCTATCTGGTGTTCTGGGCAGATATCCCACAGATATAAAGTGCAACAGAAAGGACATTCTAGAAATCTGACCTGTACTTCAGGTCACTTCCTCCTTGAAAACTAAGTGGGGAGAAAGGTTAGTTCTTTGTAGCGCTTTGAATTCTTTGGAGATGGGAACGTGAGGAGAGGTGGAAAAGCTCCCAGTCCAGCAATCACTCAGGCTGTGCCATGAGAAAGAACTTCAGCTCAAGTGCTTCTAATCACTGTATGATGGAGAGTGAAGTTCATGAGCAATTTAATTCCAGATCATTTGCATTTTTATAAGTTAAAACTAAAATCTTGCATCCCATCTAATTCCTTAAGCTTAGTGTAGCTGAGGCAGCACCAGAGTAAATAATTAAATTGCTATGGCACCATATCAAAGAGCCTTTTAACACTTCAGAATCTTCTGTATGAACCCCACATTTGAGTCAAGATACATGCCAGAAATGAGAATGACGTGGTGCTACAGAAAACCTCTCAGAGACAAGTGCTCTGAAACTTATGCACTTTTTTTGGCCAAAAAGAATATCCTGCAAGCTTCCAAATGAGAATTAATGAGCACAGTCAGTAAAGCATAGTTGTGAACTGGATTTCAATATTTATGCTTGTGATCAAGCTTCCTCAACATAGAAAATTAAAAGTCTGAATTTGCCACCGGTATGTGTGGAGATCCTCGGAAACTTACGCTCCAGGCACAACTTTAGAAGTCTGAGCTGCCGTTCAGCTATTCATTTTGTTCCTAGTACAGAACTATCTAGTAACATAAATCAGAAAGGGTCAGAATTTCTAGTGGAAGTGTACTGAGTGTCCCTTGGTCTGCCTTTGTTATCAGATTAATCCAGATTTAGTGTACATATTTGCTTTGATTTTCCTGTTACATATCCTTCACAACAGATTCCACTTCTGCGAGATCTGGATTTTGGGACCAAATCCACTTTAATACAGGAATTCAGGAATTTCTTATCCAACCATCATTTTATCCAGCCTGTGCCTACTCAGAGATCCTCCTCAGGGGAAGAAAAACATTCTGAGTTTCAGAGCCATAAAAAAAAAAGCCAAAAAGAAACAGGGAGAATAGAAGAATTTTATTCCCATTAATTTCTGATTTACAAAAAGAATGAGGAAGTGCCCCTCTTGGGGTTATTTGGACAACTTCATCCTCAAACTCAGGATGCAGACTCCGACCAAGCTTTTTGAAATTCAGGTTGTTTATTTTCATGTATTTCCATGTTGGTCCAGAAAGAGCTGAGATTTCCCATGGACAGTTCCTGCTACCAGCCCATTTGATCAGTTCTGTTCACTGTTTTAGGAGCAGCAGAAATATGTAGCTGGTAACAAGATGCCCAGTCTTAGCAATACTTAGATGACTATCTCGCTCATAAAACGTCATTTTAACAACTAAGGCAGCTCAACAGACTTGGCAATTTTCCATCAATTTTGATCTAAAAATGAGTCAGTAACTCCAGCTCAAAGCAGTGCTTGTAAATGCACTGTTAGTTAACGAGATGTATATCTGAAGAAAAAAACATTACTCCTATACCTACCTGATCAAGTAAAAATTTATCCTAAGATGTCAGCGAGTATTTGCAGCAGCCATATAGAATATATTTCCTCACGCAAATAAAAAATTCAGCTTTTGCATGCAGGAATGAATAAAGCTGGTGTTTCAGTAAAGAAAGGGTTTTGTCGCTGTATTTTTTCCATGTACTTTACCCTTATTGCATCAGTGGAAAATGTTATGTAAATTTGAAAAAGGAGTCCACTTCTCTCCATTGCTGTCATCAAAACCTTGGGCAACAGGACATCTCCACCTTCACGTGAAGCAGCCATTACATCTTCAATTTGGAGTCTGCTCCAGAAATTTCATGTGAATGTCTTGATAGTAAGAGCCTGTTGTTGAATGTGCACGACCATCCTCCTCAGTGACGTAAAAGTTGTGATAATTCATATCATGCCAGCTAATGCTGTATCTGTTGTCCACAAAAGAATAAGAAGAAAAAGACTCATCTTCCCCAATCCAAGAGCACATGTTTATTTGTGGAAATTTTTATTCATTATGGAAATGCTCTGAAAATAACATCGAATATGTTGTGAGATCAGTTCAAGTTAAAAAGCAATTGCAGCCAGCAAAGTGTACCCAAGTCCAGCAAGCACTTCCCAAGAAAAGTAGCAATCACAAAATAATTGTCCTGTGGGGGATGTCTGTGAACAACCCAAGAGTAAGTGTTGGCTAGGTAGTCACTTTGTTATATTTATGCAAGTTATTATCTCCTCAGTTTTGCTGCATGTCAGAAATGAGGACGTCTGCATCTGAGCTTGGCACACACTCCTTTTATAGTCAATGGGGAGAAAGAGGTTCTTCCCGGTGCCATCACCCCTGCTTCTGGGTAGAACTCTGAACCATACCAAGGGAGTGGTGCCTGAAGTTTCTCTCTAAAGGAGCTTGGAAGACAAGCCCATAGCTAGATGTCAGCATTGCCGTTTTCATATGTTGAAGTGGCTGCTAGAAACTTTAATTTGAAGCAGCATTTCTGCACATACATTAGAAAGAATCACAAATTCTTTTAGACACATTTCTAAGATGCATACTTGAAATTCAAATTTTATGTTCACATGGCCCAGATAATCTACAATCTGAAGGACACATTGACTTCTTTGTTGCAGTTACTGTGCTGCATCCTCATCCTTACTTAGGTCAGCTTTAGCTCCAGCTAGATAGCAGTTCAGCCCATTAGCTTGCTGTTTATATTTGCTATCTTTCCTGCTGTGAATAAACTGTAGCGCTGTAGCACAGCCAGAGATAAAACTTAGTTTCCTTGCTTGCAAATTGAAATGAGTGGAAAAAGAAATGTTGACAAATTACTTCATTAAAAATGGCATCTCTGCCCCGAGATCTTCTTCCTACCACTTGTTATATAAAAAAGTATTGTAGGCTGCTAAGTAAAATGTATAGGACACAATTTCCCATTCTGTCTAACCAATAGTAATAGTAATGGTAGGGTTTAAGCTTCCTATTTATGTAGAGCCCAAGCTATATAATATGTTTTCCACACACTGAGGAAGATAAAAATCCTGCCTCACAGAATGCACCATGCATTTGTCAGTGTCCTGGACGTAACTGCTGAACACTACAGGGAAGTGCTGGGTGGGACAATGATAACCTAACGTGGAGTGAGGACTTGAGAAATGCCCAGAGGAGGTCCCGCTTAGATTCCCAAACCACAAATTAATGTGAAACTGTTCACTTCATATACCTGCATATTTCTCTGGAAGACAGAAATGGGATGTTGGCAACAAAATGGCCTGATTGTGTCCTGACTGAATGTGTTCCTTAAAAAAATCCCAAACAAACAACAAACCACTAATTTAGTAACCCACCAGTTACATATTGTCAATCTACAGAATAAATAGCATAACTTCACTGTTGTGAAACTAAACCCTTTATTGAAGAATACCACTGTCAAGCAACAGTATTAGCAATTAAAAATTGAAGGCTATAGGATTTTAGCAGTAGTCCAACAGCTATCTGAAAAGTACTTGCATATGATAAAGGGTGACAAACGGTGTTTGCGTATTTGAGGTTGGACTAGTTCTCAAAACTTTTTTAAACCTTGCATTCATCTTTATGAATAGGGTTGTCTTGGTTTTCCATGTAAAGAGAAAAGGCAAACTTTGGAACATAAGGCTTCAGAAATGCCAAGTCTCCATATCATCCTCTTTTCAGTTAGCTAGACACACCTCTGTTTCAGAGCCCAACTAGCCCACTTCAAATCGTTGTTTTTCAAGTAAATAAATAACATTAATCTTTTGTCTTCTACTTGTCTATACTGACTGTATTTTAACTTTCTTGTGACATATTGGTGTAGAAAGATTCTGTAAGATTGCAATGGTACTCTCTCAATTTCAAATTATCAAGTAGATTAGGAGAAACTGCATCAAGTTTTATTGAGCGGGAATTTTGTGAAGATGCATCTTTTCATATTGAATTATTGCTTTTAGTTCATTAGACTGCCCTAAACTCTTTATGTTGATCTTGCTAGACTCCTTTCTAACAGACAGGACAATCCCAGCTTTCATCCAACCAGAGAATGGTAGGAGAAACCAGAAATGGTTGGAGGAAAACAATGGTTAGACAGAGTAGGCACTGTATTTGGTAATGTGCCATGGAACTTGTCCAAGGTACCTAGCCAGTGTCTATACAGAATGGATTAATACAGCTACAATGAATAGAAGTTTGGTTTCAAACATCATGGTTTTGGGACCCTGAGGCCCAGCATGTAGGAGAATATGTATCTTGGACAATCTCTTGATGACTAATAAATACTACCAGCTGTGTTTTAAGCTCAGTTAAAAAAAAAATATCTCTGGAAAATATTTGTGTGTACTTGGGGGAATTTTTGTCAAATCCAGCACCTGAAGTGTTAGAACTGTAAGACCATGCTCCTAGTCTGTCATATTATGTAGTAATTTTATATTATATACAGTAAATACACTTGAGAACTTAGTAGTAGCACGAACTTCAATCTCCACTTTTATAGAGTCTTAACACACTTTTTTTTTACTTCTGCCTTTTAAGACACGCTAACAGGCGCTGCAGAATGAGTTACTGATACAGCATCAGCTTCTGGCTTATTGAAAAGTAAGTGATTTTAACTTCAGAAGTAATTGGTAGGTTTCTTTCTTGGCTGGCCCGGGTGAAAGGAAGTGTAATTTCAGGACCTGAAATCAGGTTCCAGTAACAAGATTCTTTTTTATTAAAGGAAAGAAACAAATTGGGGCAAAAAACCCACAAAAACTACTGATAGATCTGAGGCAGCCCAAAGCATAAGAGCTGCCAGTGACTGAACGGAGACTAAGCGTTGCTTATGTTTAAAGTGCAAATTAATTTCCTCTCTAGAGAAATGAAGTAGCTCAGAGCTATGAAAATCTCATATGTGAACAAGGACTATTAAAGAAACTGCCAGTTAAGACAAGTAATGGAATAAATGCAGCATAGGAAGGAGATTGAAATTTATGGTGACTAGGCAAAACAGATCAATGCAAACAAAATACAACTGGAATTTCCCAGCCTACAATACAAGATAAAGAGAAATAATATGAAAACCATCCAAAGATGAAAATACTACTCTTTTTTTGAAGAAGAATTAAGAATGGAAACAAGAAAAGACAAAAATTAATCTGACTGGATAATCTGTTGAAAGGAAAACGGTCTTATACATCTGTAACCCAAATAAAGATGCTAGCACCTTTTGTAGTGCTTTGTGTAACAGTACAAAGAAAGAGGGCAAAGCATATTTCGAGGCAGGTATGTTGTTACTTGGAAAGGTATTATTCACAAAACCCAATTTTAAGCAGCTAATTTGCTGCCTACATTGCTCAACTGATCTCTTTAGGTTGCTTCCAGGGACCATGAAAAGACAAAGATGCAGGGGCAGTTGGGCGCTTCTAACCTATGCCCTGTTCCAGACCCTCTGGGGAAGAGACATACTGAAGACCTGGGAGGGGCTAGTGATCTACATGAAAACGAGCAATACCAGTACCTCCGCCTCCCACTGCATGACATTTCTGAGGGAAAATATGAAGAAATAGCTGACATAACTCTTCTGCCATTTGAACTACAATTATCTCCAGGAGCTTTTCCTTGTCAACAAAGACAGACACTCTTTTGGTCAGAGACTCCAGTATTACAGCTCTGTAATGCAGGCACCTTACAATTTCCAGGTATGCTCTAATATTTCAGGAAGAAACAGAGACTCCTGAAAAATGCAGTAATTTACATTGCTGGGCACAGATACTGATGGCTGCTATTTTGATTCAATGTTTTCTTGTAAATTGATGGAGGGATGATGGTGTCAAAGTCAAAGCATGCAAAAAATGAAAGGCTTCTCAGTGCTTCCAGCTTAACTCTGGTGGTGCCCTGAAATTAAAATGTACGTCTGGTGCTAGACTCCTTCAAAGAAGTTTATGCAAAGTGACTGTGACCTTGAGATGTTTCTTTACCCTGCTCTATTTGACACTAATTTTACTGATTTTATAAGAGGTGACTGTACAAAATCTTATCAGACCATCCTTGGGAGTAGCGAAAACTCCTGGGGCATGTACTTCTTTGTTTCTTCACTGCATAAATCCAGGGGGCAGGCAGCGCTTTTATTTTTATGGCTACCTGAATTGCAAGTCTAAGCTTCTCCATCTCTTCCAAATTAAAAATTTTGACAATAAATTCGGGATGATTGAAAGAGATTTTTGGCAGAGTTCCTTTTCACAACATTCGTTAAAAGAATAATCTCCAAATCTCTAGAGGCGTCTCTGGTTTCCGAGTGCTGTGGCTATAAGAGCACTTCAGGGCTGGTACACGGGAGGGCGCATCTATCCTGCAGTTGCCGGGAGCCAAAAGCCGCACTCCGCAGTCGGCTCCTGAGCACTAACCCTTTAGTTCTGAGCGTACAAAAGACGACTTCAGAAATCAAGCTATAACATAAGAATATTGAAAATAACTGCTGTCCAAAAGCTTATGCCATACCAGGACAGTTACATTACAAGTCAGTCTTCAGAAATCACTTGCTTTCCTTCAGCATAAGGGTCAGTCAAAAGAAATTTGCTTAACCTGCCATGGTGCAGTTTTCAGAACCAGGAAAATCCAGGGTATTGTTTCTGTTGCTGTTTGGGGACTGGGCAGATCTTACAGGACACAACTACAGGGAAGCAGATCTGGCAAATTGTGGCCTTTAGTGTACATCGTGCTGTGCTTTGGCATATGGGCTGAAACTCTGTAGAGGACAACAGCATACTGAAAACATCTACCATATGGTAAAATTAGGGAAATACCAGCAGCATTAAGACCAGAATGACTTAATTCTGCATATTACTACTGTGTCTCATTTAAGTTCTTTATTACTGGATGTCCCAGTCAGAATTAAGGGCCTCTGTGTGTGGTATTTGACAATCACTCTGCCTTGAGCAAACAAAGCTGGGAAAACAACAAAGACTGGGATTTAAAAATCCCAGCCTAAAGCAACAAACAGCACAAAGCAGAGTCTCATAGCTTGTTGTAAATGCCTCTGATCGTGGGATTTATCGCTTTCCCATCTGTACTCTCCTAATCTAGCTACTTAGCCTCTGCAAGCTCATTCAGAGAGTGACTATCTGAATCCTCCAGCTGTTCACCTTGACAAATACCACAGGGCCACATTTCGTCTCTGCAACTTGGTTCAATATTGAAATGGAAGGAAACAAAACGAGCATGTGCGTAGTGCAGGTGAATAGTGCATAGTGCATAGTGAATCCCAATTAAAGTTCCTGTGGTTTCTTGGTTGCAAAAACAGACATTGGACAACGGTGTCATGAAGGAGGAAAGCAAAAATGTCTCCCTGCTGCAGTGGGACACCATGCTAACGTCCTTACAGAGATACAACCAACCCCCGGAAGTTCAGCCATGGTGTTTATGTCACCTTTTCCAGTTTGAACTCACTTGTTCTTAAGACAATCACCTCCTATAGCAAAAATTTCCAAGTAGTTCTCTGTCAGCCTCTGAAATACAGGGGATCCTAGAGCTGCTTTATTGCACATCAGCACTATGTGGTCTAGCACTTGGGCATTGCTCCTGGCAACTGTGTGCTTCCCCTACTAAACCAAGGCAATCAATTAAAATGGCAGCAAAAGCATGCAAAACCTCCTGAAACAAACTGTCAGATGAAGAAATGCAACTGGATACCAGTCACCAGATACCATTTACCAGATACAGGCCCCAGATACTTTAAAATCTGAAAACTAATTGTTTTCTTAATGGGATAATGCTTCTGAAGACTGCTGTTTGGAAATTCAATGGCCTGGAAAATGGAGGTCAATAAAACAACAAAAGGACAAGCAGCATATCTGAAAAAGGAGAGGATTTGATGGAAATAATTTAATCACCAAACTAATTCCTTACCTGTTGAGTAGGGAATATCAGGTGGGAATGCAGTGGAGCATGTTAAGTCTTACAGCCGAAGTCCTAACAATGCAGTTTGCTACCTCTTGCCGTCATTATATGGCACAATGTTACGGAATTCAGACCAGTTCTGTCAGAACATCAGGAAATATTTCTGCAATGCATGGTTAAATATAATCTGCCTCATGAGAAAGAAATAATATAGTATGTAATGCAAGAAAGGACAGTAGGACAATAAAATAGTAGAAAACTATGTTGCTCGTTGAGTGGTACAGTCCGTAGGCAGCAAGCTAATGTTACCTGGGATTTTTCGCCCACGGCCCTTCCTAGTGTCAGTTCTTCAGTGCTTTTACATGTTTTCCATATATATTTTTTGAAAAGATCCACTTTGAATTTTTAGAAAGCACTTAATCTTTCAGAAATGCTCAGTTAAAATTGAGGTAGGAAGCACAGCTGCAGCTGTCCCTCCCAGATAAGGGATGAGAGTATTCAGCTTTTTGTTTGCAGCAAAGAAAGGCTGGACACCAGCCAGTGTTAAGCTACATCAGCCTTCTAAGGTAGACTCTGAAGGTATTGAGCAGTATCACAAGATTGGACAAAGTGGGTCAGCAAAATAACCTGCACAGATTAAGCCAAGGATGTTAAGACAGGAGAAAACATAACCATCAGATATGTAGCTAATCAGACTTGTGAGATATAAGGAGTGCAAAGAGTCAAGAGTAAACAGTCAATAAATAACAAGATTCCATGCTTCAGAGTTAAGCATCTTGCTGATTTAATATGATGTGATGTAACTGCAAGTGTTTTCCCATAACATATCCTTCTGAGCACAGTCTAGGAAATCTGATCATCATTTAGTTTTTTATGTTTCCTGCCAAATGATGCAAATACTATTTGTATGGAGAAATGCACTGGAATGTATAATGCAAGTAGAAAGATCTATACCAAAAGGTAAGCTGAATAACAAAAATGCAAGATATACTCAAACTGCAATGGAATTTTTTTCCTTTCTCTTATTAATGTATCTTCTCAGCTTTGATGTAGCAGATCTCCTTCAAACGCAGGATGAATCTTGAAAGCTGTGGCTTTCTCAGAGCTGATGCTGTTCACTAATGCTGCTACTGTCTGTGGAGAGTACTCTCATTAAACCTACAAGTCCTCTTTCTATCAGGATGGCAACCTGGGGAAGAAGAAACACAAAACATCTTAGGTTACTGAAAAAGGTCTCTCTGTCTCCTATGCAAAAGGGGCAAATGTATCTATGGGGTAACAAAGCAGCTTGTGATATCTGCTGAGAGTCATCATGGTGTGCTTCCATGGCAGTTCAAGGTAATCTAGGACTAGGTAACCAACTTGCACTTTCTGTGTGGACCAAGGCTGCACGCCTCCGCCTCTCTCTTGCGTTAGCCCTGCCATGTCTGACTTCACATTGAACCCATTTAGGGAACTTACCTGGCTGAAAGCTAATTATTTTATTTCATGGTAAATTTTCAGGTTTTCCAGCTCCCTGAACCATTTCGCTATGCAATCAAATGAGTGCCTGTGCTAAAGTTAGAGATGACAAGGGCATAAAAAGCTGGAAATGCACAGGAAAGTGGGAAAAGACCAACCTTGATTTAGATTAGCTCAAAACACATGCTGAAAGCCCTTTCTTGAGGACTCTGAGTGGGAGAGGAAACAGAAGTCTGATCTTCTGCCTTGCTCTGGCTAACCTATGCTCACATTTTGAGAGTGTATTTAGGCCTTTTCCTTGCCTTTTCTTCTACTGCTTTGTTCACACAACTGAAAGAAAAGTGTTTCTTCTTGGCAGGCTGTTTGTATCTGCTTGGTGTTTGCCGCTGGTCATAACAGAAGTGCAGTGCTGCTGTTCTGTTTGAGCCGTGGAAAGGGCACAGCTGGTATGCAGGCAATGAGAGTCTGCCCTCTCCACGCAGCAGAGAACAAAGATGATCAATATTCTCAGCATTCAAACTGTAATTTACAGAAAGCAACGTACTAATCTTCACTTGATGAGAATCATCACTTTTGAGCAAAAGCACAGCAGAGATTATTTACAAGGTACTTTAAGGATACTCATCGCCACTCAGCCCTGTTCCTCCTGGTCTTCAGAGTGGCCTTTCTCTGCCAGCTCCCCCGTCCCCTTTACTGTGCTTCACTGTATTTGATGTTCGTTGTCACTTTGCTTTTCCAACTAGAACAATGTTCGCACACTTTCTCTTTTTACTTATATGTAAATTTTTTTGTCTTTAGACTTCTGAAGCGTGTTCTAAAGGAATTCAAGTCCTGGCTCGTGTGCTCACTTAGGCAGAGCCTGTTATATAAAGTGCTCCCCAGAAATCAGTCTCTTTTCTTTGGTTTGCATATCTTGTATTAAAAATCTTGTTTAAAAAATCACACCATAATTCTTACTCCTTGCTTCCAAAGCCAGTGGATAAATCCTGCCACAAACATGGACTCTCTTATACGACAACACATGCATTATGTAGATTTACAAAGCACACAAGATGTTATTCAATTTTGTTAGCTTGGGTACACTGGAATTCCAGCACACATCTGTACACAGTATATAGTTGCTTATAACATATGCTAGCACACAGTGCGGGAACAGATAGAATTAAAACTCAGATCCTGCAGGAGGCTCCTTACGAATCTACTCACAGCTTCTGCCATTATTGCTTGGTCTTGGAAAACAAGAACAGTGGAATTCTACTCAAGGAAAATGGAAGATGTGGCATAAAATGGAAGGGGCGAAGATTCAGCTGACTCTAAAATAACTTCCTTTTTCTTCAAATAAGGATAAGGAGAACTGTGGTAGCTTCTTGGATTTAATTTTGAACATTCAATTTATTTTGGTTTTTTAGTTATTTTTAAAGAAGAGATTAATGATTGCCTGACAAAACAGGAAATAAACTCAAAGTGTAAGTGAAGGTGGTGATTATGCTGTAAGTTAAAACTGCAGTGCTTATATTGGACTGACACGGAGAATGTAATCAGAGGTCTTATATTAACATTAAGCAGCTGTTGAGATCTTGTCTTTAATAATGTACAGCGTTATTACTCTGAAGAGTACCATCACTGACATCTCCAAGCTCATATTAGAAGAAGAACAGACTACTTTCATTGTATTATTCACTATTTCGTATGTCAGCACTGCCACTTTAGCTTTCAGGCCCTCGAGACAGACTACATTTTCTTCTGTGTCTTATGCTGTGCAGTAAAATCTTTTAAGCAGCAGAGAATGCTATGTAAAAAGTAGCCCTTCAGCTCCTCCAAATTTCATGAATTAAAGTGCATTATTTCACCTGAACAGACTGTAAATACAGTTTTTCAGTTGCAAACAATGCAGGTGTTTCTCTATCTCTTGAAAACCAGTTTTCCCAGTGTGAATGACTGAAAGGTTTTTTTCTCTCAACTACTTCAGACAGTTTGGCTATAGATTTGCTGTCTTCCATGCCTTGAGTTAGCTTCATCACTTATACCTATGCATGGTTTGAAAGGTGGTTCTTAGAAAACCCAACATTTGAGTGTCCTCTTTCTAATCCAGGAAATTTAGTGGCCACCCTGCTATCATTTTTCGGTATTTTCAAAAACTGTGTTCAGAACTATGACAAAACCTCAAGTGAAAAGGTTAAAAATGTGCCACTGAAATACTGCAATAATTCATTCCAGCAATGTGAAAGCTTGTGGTTTTCAAATCAAAGTATTCCTAGTCACCCATAAAAGCTACACTTGATTGTCTTCAAATCAACTTTTAAAGTCAGGCTTGAAGAGAGTATGCTATGAGGACCACCAAATTCATTGACATGTCAGAGGTGGTTGCCATCCTGTCTAAACTGACCTTTGGTAATAAACTGCATGTATCAGTCCGGCTGTGACATCCTATTAAATTTGATTGACAAGTTGGATGCATATGTAGAGCTTGAAGTTTACATGTGAAAAAGTTTATTCTTGTCTTTGCATAATATCTCTGGAAAAATCCTTATGATAACACTTGACCAAGGCTTGACCCATCATGGTTGCTTGTGGTCAGGAATGGCCAGCTGAGAGTGGCAGTAGGCTTTACCTGTGCAAAGTGATTCTAGTAGGCACTGATCTTATGTAAGGGAGGTAGAGATACTTCTGCTTGAGGTAATGATCAGTAAATCAGGGAGAGTTCTGAATTTGAGTTAAGCCAAAGATGGAGTTGGATTGTAAAAGAAACCTGGACTTCCTTGAGCCCCATCTTCTTCCAAGAGTAAATGGAGGACATGAGATTGGATGGAAGTATCCTCAACAGAAGGGCTGGGAGTGGCTGGCAACTTCTCAGTTGGACCATGCCAATGGAGCAGCCATGTGTGATACATGCTTCGTTTCCCTCCATTTCTGCCCAACTGTTTCCACAGACAGTAGAATTGCTGTGCTTGAATTTGGTATATGAATTTGCTTTTGGCTTTTTCTACCCTTTTCTAAGAGAAGTTTCAGAGTAACTATCAAAACTGCAGGGACTCATAATTTTTGGGTGGTGATCCTAAGGACAGGAGAGTGGAATCCTCCTCAACCGATCTGAACACCCGCACTGATACTCAACACTGAAGTGCACAGGTCTGAGGGAAAGAATAGCCCTTCAGTGGCCCACACTAGTCAGGAAAGACATCTGATATGCAGCAATAAAGCAGGAAGGATGAAGGCACAAGGGTGTTGTTGCCACTAGGATCTGGCATCACACTGAGCTGACAGACTGTCCTGGATGGGACATGACACCTGGGATGCTTGATCCCCATTATTCCTGCCTCCCAGGTCTCATGCTTCAAATGGTGTGTAGGGACTGATAGATGGGGTACAGTCCCCAGGAGTCCATCCTGCTGAGGGCTGAGTATAAACTCAGTGAAACCCACAAATACTCAAGTGGAATCCAGTCTGACTGACAAGGGTCCATGGGGTCCTTGCTTCTACTCAGTGGAAAGAATCATTGATATTGACTTGTTCCCACAAGGAATTTTGCTTTCATTTTCTGAATGTTTTCTGACACAACATTTTTATAATAGAAAACTATCAACAAGCTCTATAAAGTGCCAAAGTTATGCTCAACCATTGATCTGCTGTCCAACAATGTTATGGTCAGAGTAGATTGGTATGACTGTCTTATTTGATCTACTTTAAAGAGAAGCTTCTATCCTTGCCTCCAAGGCCTCAAAAATTCCCTGTAACTTCTGGTCCAGATAGAAGTTGAAATTCAAACACTTCAAGTCATCGATAACAACTTTTTCTCTTTTTATCTTTTTTTTTCTTTTCCCATTGCTCTAGCAATCAGAATTATGATTTACATTTTTTTATAACCCTGTTTGTCATGCACCAGGAAGCACTGTGATGGTTTAACCCAGTTGACAATTGAGTCCTATGCAGCCACTTGCTCTCTCTCCCCTTCTGGGCTGGAAGAAGGGAATCAGAAGGGTGAAAGTGAGAAAACATGTAGGTTGAGATAAAGGCAGTTTAACAGGTAAAGCAAAAGCTGCACATGAGCAGCACAAAACCAGGAATTCATTCACCACTTCTCATGGTCAGGCAAGTGTTCAGCCATCTCCAGGACAGCAGGGCTCCATCATATGTAATGGCTACTTAGGAAGACAAATGCAATCACTTCAACTGTCCCTCTTCCTTTCTTCTTTGCCAGTTTTATATGTGAGCATGACTCCATATGATGTGGGATATCCCTGGGGTCAGCTGGGGTCAGCTGTCCCCGCTGTGTCCCCTCCAAGCTCCCTGTGCACCCCCAGCCTGCTCACTGGTGGGATGGTGTGAGGGCAGAAAAGGCCTTGGCTCTGCGTAAGCACTGCTCAGCATTAGCTAAAACACCCCTGTGTTATCAGCACTGTTTCCAGCACTAATCCAAACCATAGCCCCATACTAGCTACTGTGAAGGAAATTAACTCTACCCCAGCCAAAACCAGCGCAAGAACTTAGCTCACAGATGTCAGCTGTGAAATTAATTCAGTTTTATAGGTGATGTGTCTGAAAAACAACTTTGTGACATTGTGCTGTTAGTTCAGAAATAGCTGAAATACTGAACTCTTCTGTTCATTCACTGACCACTGCAAGCCAGAATTATGTATTTTTATTCTCTCCTTTTTAGGGATTGGATCCACTCATTAGTGATAGCTGTCATCAATGGGTGCCCAAGAATTTGTATGTTAAACAAAGCACCACTCATGGAAGGACAAAAATAGCAACCACTAGCTTCACAAAATCTCTGCCTGCTTTCTCCAGCTGCACACAAAGCCCTTTTCCCATTTAAGCTAGCACTTGAACTGGTGTTCATCACCAGTAAAGGAGGACTCATTTGGAGCTATCATATCTTCTTTTGAAAAGGGTTGTTAGCTTAATTTTCAGAAGTACTGTGCTTTTCTGGTTTCTTCTGATAACATGGGCTGCATTTGTTCTGACACTGAGAGAATCAAAATGTCCTGAATAAAATCACCCGTGCTGAATGACAGAATTACATACAAATACTATCAAAATCAATAGCAGCCTTTCCACAGACCTCTAAGAGAGCTGGAGTAGATGTGTTTGTGATCATATTTTGTCTCCACTCCATGGTTCCTCATAGCACATATGTTTATTCATAGGCAAACTGATTACAGGTCAAGATGGCTTCATGTAAAACTTGACCCTGCATGTGAAAGGAATTAGTGTTTCCTTGGGTAGTGCTCAAGGTGAATTACAGACTTTCTTCCTTCGGAGTGGACTTGCTTATCTTTTAAAAAAAATAAAAATGTTTCTTTTTTATCTAATCTCAGGACTTGCTCGTATCTCTTTCTTGAACGGTTGCAGTAAATCTTAGCAGGATTATCAGAGTTTTACAGGCTTTTGAAAGCTTTGGATTTGCCTTCATCCTGTTAGGCAGCGCAGGCAAGAGAGGATGAATCTGCATCACACCTAAACACCTGCCACTTCAAATCCTGCAGTGCAAAGGAAGGTGCCCCAGTAGGATCACTCAATTACTGCAGCCTACGAAGCACAGTTTTTTCCTACAGCTACAAAAAAAATAATTCATGTTTTGTCATAGACTTACTGCACCATGCTATGGTGCAGACAAAATAGGAGAAGGTAGGAAACTGTGCTAGAATAAAAATGAATTTGCTCTGAAATTAAATAGTACTATGATAAGACAAATAAAGATAACTTAAACTAACACATGTCCAAAGAAGAGGACTGCATATTCTTCTATTTGAGTAGAAATACCTCTGACAGGTGATTCTTAGGGCTCTGGAGAAGAGAAGAGGTGTATTAAGGGAGGTATGGTCATTTTAATGGTGCAGAGCAGGTAAAACAATAGTTTAGTAGAAAGGCGTTATCAATGAGCTGCAAATGGCACTAATGCTCTGAAGGAATTACTTTCTGCTCTCCTGGAGGAGAATAGGTGAGGAGTGCTGGGAGCCTGTGGTGACACCAGTGCATGAGAATGAAATGTTATCTACACCTCTGCAATCCCTTCCAGACCTCTAACCAGGTGACAAGGAAACACAGATGCAACAATTCATTGACAATTTGTGCTGTTGTTTGTTTTGATGAATTTGTGCTCTTTAAATAAAAAGCTGTTGTACATTTTAATTAAGAGGTATGAAGAAGTCATTTGTGAAAAGGATTAATTATGTAAAAAACCCCCACAGCAAGGCTCCAATTTCACGCAAACCTTCACAGGGTAAAAAAGGCCAAGTATGTCTTTTAATTGTGAAGCTATTTGATTTATAATTGCAGATGGATAACTTTTATAAAAAGCAGTCTTAAAGAAATACTTATTCCAAGCTTTACAAATATGCTAATATTTAATAGCAGCAGCCTGTGTCAGACAAGCCTCACAAGGGAAAAAAAAATATGGTCCATGGTGGCTTCTCCCCAAACATCCCCTGCAAACTTCTCCCCCAGCCTTGGGAGGGGAGTGCTAAGACATTATTTTTAGTTTGATTAGGTTTGCAACTTACGGCAACTTTTTCTGCTGATGCTTGCAACACATTTATATCTGCCTAATCTACAAGAAATAGTGAACCAAGCAGAAGGCGGCACCAAGGAGACAAAGAGGAAACAACCAGTTTTCACCAGCTATGTGGTTTGGACTGCTGCTAAGAACCACTGTGCATGAGCAGTGGCAAACAGTTCAAAAGTTCAGAACGAGAAAGATGTTGACCTTTCAGCAAGATCCTCACCCGAGACCACCAAGGAGTAGTGTGCAAGCGCCAAGGTATTCCCTTAATTTACTTAAAACCCCACCTACTCTTGGATAGTTGATGCATACGTAAAACTGGCAGCACCTTCTGAGGTAGGTCGCCCCCCTACATCAGAAGGAGTGTGCATTTTGCCAACATAAAAAGCCTGAACCTCATGAGGTGCGGGGAGGCAGAACCTCACACCACTCACGTCATCTTTGCCTCTGCGGGGATGTCCGCTATGGTGGAGCCTGCCACCTCATACTGTCGTGATGTTTCTTGGAACCAGTTTCCTAAGTGACATCACATGCTCTCTGGGGTCAGTAATATTAACGCTCACCAAAAAATATCTGTCACTGTTTCTTTTACCCGTTGCCACTTCCTCCTTCTCTTTTCCGATAGTAATAATCTAATTGTTCTTTTTATCCATTGTGTCTTGCCTCTCCCTCAGCCTGGAGTCCCCGAACTCTGGAACACAGACAGACCAAAGAAGTTTGCTTTTCAGAAGCATCTGTAATTATTGCCAAATAATTGTAGATTCTTGAAATCAAGACCCAAAGTATTTGACCACAACTCAATATTATATTGAATGACTACTGACAACAGCATCACGTTCCATGAAAACAGCTTGAGAACACCTGAAAAGAGCCTGAGTTTAGGTACTCAATGTATGGCTTCATGCAGCATTGTGAGCTAAATGAAGTGGTTTAAATGGGATGGCATCCACCACCACTACTTTGATTTCTAGCTATGCACTGCTTATTTTGTATTGGATCTAGCATTCACCAGTCCAGCCAATGATCCAATTAAATGTATCCAGGAGGTTAAACCCTAAAAAAAGTTTAAAAATTACTGGATTAGTGAATTTAAAATGTTTCAAATGAAAGCTTGCAGAATTCAAGAAGCAGATAAAAGTGGCGAGGATCAGAGAGGAAAGGAAGATGGATGAGTGAAAAAGAAGGGAAACTTCTCCCTCTTGGTGAGCTGTGTGAAATTCTGCAGCTTCAGATATTGACTGGGAGGGGAACAGTAAGCCCAAGTGCTTTATCCTTTTACCTGACTGCTTTATGGTCAGCCCTTGAGATAAAAAGCGTGAAGCATTGAGAGCTGCATCTACCTTTTGAGTGACTTCCTATTTTTGCTTTTTTAAAAAGCCATCTCTTTTTTCTCTGCAGTCTCTATTTCATGTGTACAAATGCCACATCATGGAAAAAACTTGGAACAACAGTTTCTATAGGTTAGGCAACTTAATAAAGATGCTGCTTTTCCAAATGTTTCCCCAGTCCACCAGTATACGGTTGGCATCTTAACTTGAACTGTAGTGGCATCCTCTCTCAGCTGCTTATAGTATCTGACTAGGGTGCAACAGAGGAGAAATTTCTGAGCCCTGCAGAAGTGAGGGGTCTGCAGGGTAAGATGATGATCATCACACAGTTTTTCAGGGTATATTTTCATGAAGATTTTCTCTTTGAGTGCAAGACTTTTCACACTCAGCCTGCAGTTTAGGGTACCCTCAGTCTCACTAATGCAATTGCCTGCTGATCAGGATACAAACTGCTTGTGTGATATGATCAAGGTTAACTATTTTCAAGTTCTAGTTCTTGTTTTTAAAAACACAGCCATTTTACTGGTGCAGTTTAGAACATTTTCCGAACAGATGCTTGCACAACTGATTGGTGCAGAATATTGAGGAGGATGACAGAACGGGAACTTCTTATACTGCCTTTGCTGGAGAGAACTTGCATCTATTCACTGCCTGATACTGGATGACCGAGGTGATTGATTACAGCAAAGTCATTCCACTTGCCTCATCCCTTTTTTCACTTTTGGATCAAAAAGCAGCAGTTGCAGGTCACACAATTTCATGCAGGGGAAGAATTTTCCATCAGTAGTGCTGCTGTGGCATCTGCTTTGTGTACTAGATGTTAAAAGGGGGTAGTTTACTGCCCTACATTAAGTTAGAAGTGACCTTTGAGGAATATCCTATATAGCTCACTCTACGGGAGTTTAAATAATTGGCTACAGCTGAAGAAGTTGCTCTGAGCATTGCTTTCTTTAGCTATGGTGCATCTTACGTCAGTGCACTAAAACAATTTTGGTTGTTGGGTGCGGGTGAACAAGCTGCCTTGCTGAACCACTGTTAGGTAACACTGGCTTAGCAGTTGGGCTGCTTCCAGCAAATCAGCATAAGTACAACACCATGAAAGCTGTGCAGCAGGGGTAGTTGTGGATGGAGGAGGGCTGTTATTTAGGATGCCATGCACTGATGACTGCTATTTATCAGTTTTAAGGAGTATCCTTTTCTCAAAAAATACACAAAGAATTGGAAATTCTGCAAAAATATGCCGCAAGCATGTTGGGACAGGCTCCCTATCTTGGTCTCAATGGAGTTACATTAGCACCTTGTTAAATACTTCATTGATTTTAGAATTGCTGTAATGGCCTATCAGTACTGCAGGGTTCTGAGTGTCTGTATTGATTTCAGTGTCTGGTCTTGCACATGTTACACAGCAGGGGTTCTTTCAAAGTCCTGCTATAGGATATTTGAAAATACAGGTGCAGGAGTGTGCCCTTTTACTGGCTAAGCATGACTTCAGGCGCTAATTTACAGCAAGAGTCTGAAACTTTGAGTCATATAAAAGATGCCATCTTGTTATTTCTTTAATAAGATTTTTTTGTTGTGACATTCCATTACAACATGTTAATGCTTAATACTTGGAAAGGTGTTCACTTAAAAATGGATTTATTGTAGTAATCATGCTTTATTCTCTTTGTTTAGAAGAGGACAATCAACAGAAATGGTAAAACAAGATCCTGTCTCTCCTCTTTCTTTAGCAAGATTTTCAATTTCAGTCCTATGAAATCTTTTTGATGCCTGACGCTCTTATATTTTGGGTACACACCTACCAGTCAGTTGAAAGCAGGGAGGCCAAAAGCCAAGCTAATTCCTTTGTGTACTCTGGGAAGTCACACTAAATGATCTCAACTTTGCACCATGGATGTTAGAATGTCCACTACTGGGGACAAATGCATCTCAAAAATTGGCCTTGACTATCTGTCATGGTTTAAGCCCAGCCTGCAACCCAGAAACCACGCAGCCATTTGCTCACTCCCCCTCCCTTCCTCCCTCTGTTCCCGGAGGAATGGGGAGGAGAATCAAAAAAATGTAGCGCCCACTGGTTGAGATAAGAACAATCCAGTAACTAAGGTATAACACAAACCACTGCTGCTGCCAGCAATAGTAATAATGACAAGAGAAATAACAAGGGAAGAAGTCACATCCCATGGCACTAATTCCCTGAATAACAAGTTGACCACCTTCAAATGCAGATGAGTGGGAAAAAGCTACTGCAAGGAATAAACTTTAGTCTTTCATAAGTCTTAGGTGCCATTGCTGATCCCTACAGAAGTTTGTTTGTGTCTGTGAGAAGCATGAGGCTCAGGTCTTTAGACTTCTGAGGTAACTCAAGATTTTCAGTCCCCAAGCAAATGATCTCTCTTTCAGTGACCAGAGCTAAACAGCAAGAATTAGTTTGTGGTTGCTAAGAGAGAAAATAAGTCTGACTATCAGGTATTTTTTCAGAGGTAGGCATGTGTTTCTATTTAGCTAGAAATGACAACTGAAGTGGTGTTTCTGAAGTCCCTGCAGAACTCTGTTCTGTCCGTTTTGTTCTAGAGCGCATCCATCTGAAGTGCCAGCAGGGCTTGCTGCCACAGGCAGCACACTTGGATTGCTGGTTATCAGTGGATAGCAAGTAGCAGATATGAACAACAAGGGAATGATTGAAAAAGACATTCCTTGAATATTCCAGAATTTATTTACTGCCAAAGACAGAGAGAACACTATAAAGTTCTGAATGCGAAAAAATTATGTGGCCCAGAGGCACAAATGTTAATGTTTAACAGTTCCTGCAAAACAAAGCAAAACCAGAGACTTCTGAAGCATCAGTAAGAAAAAGCACTGTCATGGGGGAAAGGTGATGAATAAACTGTGAGTGTGTATTTCTAGTCACTCCGGCTCAAGAAACAGGATCTTGTGTTGACTGTGTGCAGGAAAAGGCTAGTAGGATGGAGGAGTGCAAAGTCTGCTTTAGAAGATGAGAGCTTGGCTTCTTTAACCTAGCAGAAGGGAAGATGAGAAGGGTTTTTCTCTCTGTAGAGTCATCAAGTACATATGAATAGTCCTAGGTCAAAGGTTGAACAAATCACAAATGTTGAAATGCCTGTCAAAAAGGACTTCAAATATGATTAGAGGTTGGAGAACAGGTCTAATAATATCAAGTTTAAAGAGATAGTTATGGTTAGCTTTATCAAAAAGGACGGAGAGATGCCTTATGCACAGCAAGGTGTGTAAGCACCTCCCAGAATCATAGGATCATAGAAACATAGAATAGTAAGGGTTGGAAAGGACATTAAGGTCATCAAGTTCCAAACTCCCCTGCCATGGGCAGGGACACCTCACACTAAACCATGTCACCCAAGGCTCTGTCCAATCCAGCCTTGAACACTGCCAGCTATGGAGCATTCACAACTTCCCTAAGCAATCCATTACAGTGCCTCACCACCCTTACAGGAAAGAACTTCTTCCTCACATCCAATCTAAACTTCCCCTGTTTAAGTTTTATCCCTTTACCCCTTGTCCTATCACTGCAGTCCCTAATGAAGAGTCCATCCCCAGCATCCCTATAGGCCCCCTTCAGATACTGGAAGGCTGCTATGAGGTCTCCATGCAGCCTTCTCTTCTCCAGACTGAACAGCCCCAACTTTCTCAGCCTATCTTCATACGGGAGGTGCTCCGGTCCCCGGATCACCCTTGTGGCCCTCCTCTGGACTTGTTCCAACAGTTCTATGTCCTTTTTATGTTGAGGACACCAGAAATGCACACAGTACTCCAAGTGAGGTCTCATGAGAGCAGAGTAGAGGGGCAGAATCACCTCCCTTGACCTGCTGGTCACACTCCTTTTGATGTAGCCCAGGATATGGTTGGCTTTCTGGGCTGCAAGTGCACACTGCCAGCTCATGTTCATTTTCTCATCGACCAACACCCCCAAGTCCTTCTCTGCAGGGCTGCTCTGAATCTCTTCTCTGCCCAGCCTGTAGTTGTGCGTGGGATTGCTCTTACCCAGGTGTAGGGCCTTGCACTTGGCGTTGTTGAACTTCATCAGGTTGGCACTAGCCAGCCTCACAAGCTTGTCAGGGTCCCTCTGGATGGCATTCTTTCCCTCCAGTGTATCAGCTGAATCACACAGCTTGGTGTCGTTGGCAAACTTGCTGAATATCTAGCAAGATGCCAGTAAATTTTCTATGCAGCTGTATGAAACAGCTGCAGAAATGGGTTCTTTTAGTCTTTCAGTATGAACCTACCTCCAAGAGATCACTACAGGCTCTGTTTCACAATTTAATATATTTTCTGCTAATAATGAGATGAACTGAAGTAACTGCAAAGAAACTCAATTAGTATTGTAGCTAATAAAAATTATAGTTGATAGAAAAATGTTTCATAACTGCAGAATGTGCTTCTGCATGTTTTTCATTACTTAGCCTGCACTAACTCTTGTAATCTAATATATCCCTGCACTTCTGAACCACGTATGGCTTCCCACAGGGTAGCATCTAAAATCTGTGTCTACACCAGAGTAGTTTTTACTGCCACTTCACATTGCAAGTATCATCTTCTTCTACTAAAGGCGGTAGACAGAAGTCCAAGCACACAAAGTACTGTGATACAGTGGTGGTGTTTTTCAGTCATTAAACTTTCACAAACCTATGGATTTGCCAGTGTCGTTGTAGTGTTTTATTTTGCAAGAAAAAAACCCAAAACTACCTACTGTAGTGCAAACTGGAGATGCTAATAAACCTTAACGAGGGTTTTTTTCACATTATCATTGATATTGTTCAGTGGCAATAGAGATTCCTGGAGAGATTAGCATGTAATTGCCACTCGTGATTCTGGAAAATTCTTTCTCTCCTGGCATTTCTTCCAATAATACTTTGGTAATAATTATCTTCCACCTCCATGGCAGAAAGAATCATTCTGTGTTTGAAATTGCTTTTCACATTTCTATTTCTGTAATTAAAAAGCCCAATTTATTATATAAGCTTAATAAAAGATAATTGGAAGCAAACTCGATATTTTCTACTATAGAGATGAGAGAGAAAAGGAGGTGTGTAATTTCAAAAAGACAGACTCTTTCCCCTGAATTTGCCAGAAATTTTGTTGCTGGCTTTTCTGGACCTGTGTTAAGTCCCATTGAGTTCAGTAAGTTGACAGCTATAAGTAGTTTTTAGCTCCAAAAAATGTTTCCCCAATAATCATGATAATGCTTTAACCAATACAACTGGAGGTATGACTCCTTAAGAACAATCACGTGTCAGTATGCACAAGTTACATCTGATGACACAAAATCTCTATTGTGAATACATGAATGTTATTATTTTTCTTCATATTTTAGAAGTATATATACTTTTAGACTAGCAAGAAAAACAAGAGCTTGAAAGTTGTTTCTGGTCTTGCAGTCATGGGCAAAACCAACCACTGAATGCTAGGATACAACTTCTGAAATAATTTGATTAACATTTTGCTTATGCATTTTGATTAGTACTAAGTAGATTGTAAAAAAAACCTGCTTGTGGTACAGTTCATCTCTGGTGTATCTCCACTGATCACAACCCAGAGGGGATGATTATAAAAGAAACCCAAACCCTAAAAAACTTATTGTTTTCCATTAATAATTTATGTTCTTTTCTTTGTAAGTGACCTACATATATCCATTTAGGATATAGAAAAATCATCTAGACATGTCTCAGATATCAACCTCAGTGCACAGTGTCTTATACATCTCCCAATATTTTCAATTTCTCTACAGGAGGAGCTCTTTCTAGTTTGGGGGTACATGGCCAGGCATCAGAGAAAACAGAGACATAAGGCAGCAGCTGTAGAACCAGCATGATCTTTTCCTTGATCTTTTCTGATAAATCTCAGCCATGTGAAGCAAGTTATGATTACAGTGTGGAAATAGGAAGATATTCCTAAAAGATACATAGTTTTAGTGATCACAGGAATAACAGTAAAATTTTAATACCCACCAATATTATAGTTTCCATAGTCAAAATTCTCATTTCAGCACAAAGTGCAGACACTAAGGCAAGTTTTTAAATTACGGGAATAAAAGCCCCTCTCTACACACACATGAATGAACATGGGGGCACAAGGGAGTGCAGGAAGAAGAACCTCAATAGCCTAGTTAGAGGAACAGCCTGCTCTCCTTTTGAGATGCGCAAGTCTGGTGTAAACAGCTCCTGGAGTCTCATGGTTCCCCCAAGAAGCAGAATGGACACTTGGGTCCCTTTGGGATGATCCTAAGAACAGGGAACCCTACCAGGCTACAGGATTCAGTAACTCTGAACAAAGTTCAGCCTCTGTTCCTGGCAGTTTCACAAAGAAAACCATCTGAGGAGAGGAAATATGACATTGGATGCAATCCCAGTCTCATAACAGAGTGGTGAGTAGTGCTAAAACTCTTCCCTTGGTGGGTAGTACTCAGGAGAAGAAAGAGCCTTTGTGATGGCAGTGGTGAAGCACCACAGCCCCTGTGGGAAGGCTGCTGAGCCTGAGCTCCCCTCCTTCGGACAGATCAGAGGGGGTGACATAGCCCAGGTTTGGGGAGCCCTAACCCTGCAGCACCCTGTGGTAGCATTGCCTGCATGCTGGGGCAGGACCACTGCCTCTGCCACTTCTGGGTTTTCAGAGGGGAGGAGCTGGAAATAACAGTGTTTAAAGATGCTGCAGAACTCAAAGCCTTGTTGCTTTCAGAGGACCCCTGGCTGTCTTCATCCTGAATTGAGGAATGAAAGTGTCTGTAGGGGAAGTAGGCATTAGTTATACAGGCTGGCTGGTGGACATTTACATCATTATTTCAGCTCAGTTTTGTTTTAGAAGAAACTTGACAAAATGTTCTCTAAACCTCTCTCTATTGGGAACAACTGAGTGTCCGGTTTTATTGCTGAAGCTGGGTGCTGAAGAAGGTAACTGTGGCCAGGAATGGATGTCAGGCAGTGGGTCCTGTGCCTGCACCTCACGCATTGCTGTGGCTGTGGTGGTGGTGGCTGCCCCACAAGGCAGTAACCTGGCGGTGACGGCAGGAGAAAGCCCTCAGGAGCAGATGGAGCATCCTTCTCTCCACAGTGAGTCCCTGAAACTGCAGAGGATGACGTACATGGGGACAGCACAGGAGACATGGAGCAGGGAAGCAGGTTCCTCCCTGGCTTTGCTTCTCTGATGTGTGGCACAAACGTGCTTCGCACGTTGAGGTATGCACTGTTTTTTTTTGCATCTGGCTTTATGCAAACAGGTATTTTTACTGAGACTGAAGGCAGTACTTATTTGCAGAATAATCATTTTAGGCTGTGTTTGAAGTGTTCCTTGTTTCTCCTTACAATGATTTTCTCTGTTTAGCTTTGCTTGAAGCATTTATTAACAAGCTGCTTCAGCTTGCCTTGCAATCTCTGCAGCCGGCCGGGAAGTACCACTGCTGCTATTTGATTAAACATCCACAGCTCTTTCCTAAACTATTGCAGGCCCTGGGCCCACAGATTTCTCAGCATCTATTTAGCTTTAAACTTGTGAGTCTTACTGAAGCCACATGCAACTGGAGCATATCCAAAAAGACCGCAAAAGAGACTTTCAGGCCCTTATCACTCCTAACTCGACTATGGGCTCTGTGCCCAAGCTCCCAGTTGAATTTTAAGGAATCAGTAAAGTAGCTCTCAGCCAAAGCCACTCTCTGCTCCTTGGGAACTGAACCTGGGAAAGCCAACACAGACTCACAGAACACTGAAGTTGTCCTTGGTTTTTGGGAGTCAGATGCTGAAGTCAAGCTTCTAACTTCCCAATGTATGAACCCACCACACACCTGGGATATTTTACTGCTGGAAACTTGAGTAACTTCAGCAACTCCAGGATCAGGGGCAACTGTGCATGGTTATAGGGGTTACTTTACTTGGGTGTCGCAAGCACCAGTGGTTAGTAACCCAGCCCCTTAGTCTATCTGTACCTTAGTTATTTAAATTTGCAATATATGCTTCAGTTTCCATTACCTTTTGAAATTTATAAAGAATTAAACATAATGTGAGGCAAATGGGATTGTTTAAGACCAGTCAGTTTCCAGAATATTTTTTTTTTAACTTAAATGTATTAGTCAATCTTCAGTTGCTTTGGAGTTTTGGAAGTGCTGTAAAACAGAGAATACACTTCTGAAGATTACATTTAGCTTTTGGTACTTATTCTTTGCAAGACAGTGGATTATTTAAAAGACAGAGAGAGTGTTTTTAGAATTTGTGAGGTTCTCTTTTTCATTTTACATTTTCAGTAAGGGATCATACTTCAGAAGGCTTAAATTAATAACTTGACCCAGAGTAAAAATATACAGTCCACATGAAATTTGCAGAAATAGCCTGGCTAGGAAATACAACTAGATAAGATAAATGTGCAAGAAAGCTTGGTTTAGGGATAGCTTACTGAAACCAAATCACTCCTTGTCAAATTTGCATGTCAAAGAGTTGATATTTAAGGGACCCTAATCATCTTCTTTCGCAAAAAGAAAATGAGACAGCTTTGTAGAAGAGACACATTATATTTATTTCCTGTTAAAATTCTTTAACCATTTAGTATGTGTAGCAATATCATTTTTGAGTTTGTTCAGATATTCACATCAGCAAATTTGATTCTTGCCCTATACTTTTCTATGTGCTTTTAATATCCTCTCTCCTTCCAGTTTTCAATTTATTCTGATTTCTCTGGCATGCTTTTCATAACTATAATATATTCTAATACCAGGTTTTATAATTACTTGGACTATATTAATTTCCAAATTTGTATTTCAGGCTGCATTTCCTACTGTATTACAAAGAACAGATCATTGTACTGAAAAGAGGTCTAAGATGTATGTGAAAATGATTGCAACAGTAGTGTAAGAAATCTGGTTTAATTTGGGGAGTGTCTGGGTTGGTGGCTGAATAGCATGGGGGAATTTTTCAACAGAAGAAAGGTAAAGTGACTTGATACGCCTATAGTCAGCTACTTTTTAATGTGCTGATTGGTGGATGGGTATTTCTGTCAGTATTATCTTCGGTTTTACTGGAATGAAATATCAGCACTTGAGGGCACGGAATGCCCACACAGTGATGTTAAATAAATTCTGCGTTTCAGATCCAGCTGTGGAGAGCTCAATGCCATATGGATGCAGTTCTGCACCAAGCAGTGCCTCTGGACTCTGCGTCTGATCCACCTGAGGACTTACTTTCATACTTAAATTTAAATATGTGAGCAGGTGCTTACAGCTGGAGTGGACTGCACATGTGCTGGACAATAAGTTGAAGTTTAAGTGCTCCAATGCATCATTATGTTTAGTATCCTGCAAAGCTGAGCTCTAAATGGCTTGTGACAATGGTACAAAAATAAGCTGTGGGTCAGAAAGTTGCTGAATCTTCAGTCTGGAGAATAAATACCTTGCAAATATAAGGAAAACCACAACATGGTCTTTTTTTAAAAGGCGAAAACCATAAACTGTGTCTAAAAGTTAGTTGAGAGTGAATTCAGCTACTTGCTGGATTGCTCATTTCTGCAGAGTGAAAAATCATGACATTTATGAATTGGAAAAGGAGACATGACACAAATTTCAATGTACTAATGTTCAGAAGGCAAAATGTGTATTTTGTCCAAAAATATGAAGGATTACAGTAACTGCTCTGTTTGTAACATGGGAACCTGGTTGAAGTGACTACTACGAAGACAGGTAAGAAAACTAAAACACACCTCTTCAAGGATCGTACTAAGGGCAAGGAAGATTGAAAATGTGGTGGGAGTTGACAAAAGATACCAGCACTGATAAAAGAGTTCTCAAAAGGCACTGAAGTAGTGATTTTGAATCAAAAAAAACATATACTTTGAAGAAAAAGGGTTTAACAATGACTTTTATAGAAGGAATGAAAAAAAGAGATAGTACAATGAGTACTGGAAGTAGATCAAAAGAAAAAGTGATCTTTTTTTCCTAAACAGAACAGTTATATTCATTGAGATCATAAACCAAATAGCATAAAGATGAGGGAACACAGGAAGGTGGGGAGGTATAGCACGAACTCAGCTGAAGGGAGAAAGGAAGCGCTGAGAGCAGAGTCCCGAGTTCAGCATGGCACCACAATGGCATCAAAAGGGAAAGAAAAAAAAAGGTAAAAGAAGGAAAATTGCAAATTTTTCTTAGTTACCATTCTGAAAAGAACAAAGTTTTGGTGGGAAACAGGTCACGAAAGATGTGAAGAGGTGAGGGAAGAAGGCAGGACTTTTGTTTGCAAGTGCAGCACAAAAGTGGGGTTGTTCAGACAGAAACATTGTGATCAGAGAAGAGATTTCCAAGGCTCAAAGGGACAGTCCACTGCATTTCAAAGTCCTATTGTGTCTAAGATCAAAGGATGGCCAGAGCATTATAGTATCATAGCTTACAGATAAAATTCAGACAGGTTTTGAGACAGGAATTTTCATTATTAAATGGAGGATTAACAGATGTATTAACATTTACAGTGATTAACATGCTTAGGAGCGGGTGAAGATGATGTATAATTGTTTGTTTGGTTTATACTGTTTTTCATCACTGGGGAATCTGAGTGACTTCTGTATAAAACTGATACCTGAAAACTGAAATTTGGTGGGTGCTAGTGGATAGCCAGCATTCCTGACACAAAGTCCTGCTAGTTGGGAGTACACAGAGAAATTTTATCTGATGCCATCCATATGGCTCCTGAACTTATCTGACTTTGGGGACCAGAGCCTGATTTATCTTCCCACCCAACCACAGGAGCTTCATGGTCTCACTGTGCAGTTGCAGGACAGAGCCCGTCTCTTTCTTGCCCTGTACTTGTGGCGAAACCTATCAGGGGAGTGGGAGCAGAATTGTCACTCCTCTGACACTTGGCTTCACTGGCAGCCACTAATCCTGCTTCCCAAGCTCTGGAAACATGAGGTGACTACACACCATCCACAACATGGACCAGGCTTGGCAAGTGTTGAGTGTATCCTGCAGCCACATAGTCTTCAGATACCACAATGCCCATGATTTGGTATTGGCAGGCTCCATGTGGCGTCCCATTTATTGTGCCTAGTCCATTCACTACCTTTGGGCTACTCTTGGCCTGAGCTGCTCTCTGAGAAGGGTGTTTGGATCTGTAGGGCTCCCACTGACTACGTTGCCTAAATCAGTAGAGACTGAATCATCCACATCAGGATGGACCCAGGATGTTCTGGATTGGGCTTCAGAGCTTAGACTAGCTCTGAAGACAGCCTAGAAATTCTGGCTGACTACATCTTTTCTGCAGTAAGTAAGAATTGCCCTAACTACATCAAGTTAGAACTCTGAAAAACATGTTTTCTAAAAATTTTTTTTTACTCTTGCTCATCCCTTCAGTTCTGTGACAAACAAATTCCCTGCAACTGAGGCATAAATGCACAGAAACAACTTGTCTGGAGTAGTTTGGTCAGCAAGCTTGTTCACAAATCTATAATTAGGGTTACACTGATTGAAAATGGGAGAAAATTTAATTACAATGTCCCACAGGTCCATGAAGTCAGCATTTCCTACCTCTTAATCTAATAGCTGACTAATGATGATCACCTGACTCTAAATACTTTCCCCATCTTCACAACAAAATAAATGTACAAACAATTATCTCAGCTGAATTTTAGGTATTTCAGATATGTGGCATTAATTTATAATTTTGCCCTGTGCAATATTTCACCTAAATATTAGCAATTCTATCTGGTAAGTTTTTCTTTCTGATCCAAAAGGGTTATGACTGAATCATCTTCTCTAGAAAGGAAATATTAATCTGCTGAAAATGGATCTGTGAGAATAAACAGAATCACTGAGAAGCGATATGAAATCAGAATATCTTCATCAACTGGGTAGTTCCATACCTAGGCCAGGAATAGAGATTATGGGCCTCCATTGCACAGGGAAACAGAGAATAATTTCGTAAAAGTTTCTTGGTAAAGGCTTTGATTTTTCTCAGATGATGATCTGATTTCATTACCTTTACATACCGGTATACACTGAACTTAATTTTCATGTGAGAAAGTCAGTGGCAGGAACATTTCTATTTGGCTGCAACTTCAAAGAGGGAATGAAAAATTTAGAAGGTAATATCAATAGCTGGAAAATGAAATTCATCTTAACAAGAAAACTCACAGCTCAGAGCCATGCAAAACAGCTGAGAAGCTGTGACTTTCAAAATCATACTGGATGAGAAATGCTGAAAAGCTCAACTGGATGAAGCAGGTACTTGAACTAAAACAAAGAAATACCGTAAGAAAAAAATCACCCTTCTTCCCTCTTTCCCAAAAATGTGAGAGATAGAAATCGGGCACAACTTCTCAATTGTCTTTCCACCCAGAGCTGTATGGGCCAGGTGTATCTGCAGAGCACACACCTTCCCATCCTACTGCACTGGTTACCTAGGAACCCTTTTAGGAACACTGAGATGCGGCTTTTGACTGGCTCCACAAAGGCAAGGTGGCTCTGAAGAGTATTCTATTTCCCAGTCATTTGCATTGTCCAGGGGGGTATTGTAGAAAAGAGGAGAAATGGTTTTGGGTCTCCAGTCCCAGTCAGATACTCATGATTGTGAATGAGCTCAGCTAAGGTCCATCACGATGTTGGGGAACTGGAGCATTCACCCTGTGAGGAGAAGCAGAGAGAGCTGGGGACATCCAGACTGAAGCAGGGATAGCTTCTGGTGTGCTGAACAGCCACACCAGGTGCCTACAGGGAGGCACTGGGGAGGTGAAACCCAGCCGTGAAAGGTGGGGTATGGAAGGAGGGTGAAAAGCAGGCATGAGCTGAAATAAACAACATTCAGATGGGATATAAGGAAAACCTTTTTCTCCACAAGGATAGTGAAGCAGTGGGGTGGGCTGCCCAGAGAGTTTGTGCAGCCTTCATCTTTCTAGGTTTTCAAGACCTAACTAGATAAAGCCCTGAGTAACCTGGTGTGACCTAAGAGCTGATCTTGCTTTGAGAAGGAGGTTGGTCTAGAGGTCCCTTCCCACCTGAATTTGTCTTATTAAATACACACAAACAAACACAGATGAAACAATTGTCTGTACATCAAAGCTGATATAAGTACGTAACCCTAAGTTGTCAGACATTGGAGTCCCCTTTAGCAGCATGAAATATTTCAGGTACAGGCTTCACTTCAGCATCTCCTTTTTCCTCACTATCTGACCTGTCCTCACCACTTCCCAGCATTGTTGCAGCAGTTTCAGCCTGAGTACCCATTTCCTCCTGTGTGCAGAAGAGGGAATCCATGTCTGGGGGCATAAAATGTGGCACCAATGAGTGAGAGAATACCCAAATCCATTTGGGACTCCAGTCTGGAGTGTGCAATAAGCCAGATAATAAGCTGATAGCTACTAATTAATTTCTCTATATTGCAAGTGGTCTGTAGGCTTTTCTGATACTTTGGAAGCTATACTAGACCTACCTGTTCCCCACAATCTACTGTCCTGTGTGACTGATTTCTAATCCTGAGAATTGAATCAGCTTAATTCCTTTATAGTGGCAGATTCCACACGTTAAAAATGGGAATTCCCAGAGGGAGATATAATGGCAGGCTCCAGATGGGGCAGTGACAAAGTATCAAACAGTAATCCCGCTGACGGGTTTGAAGATCAAATTCCATATCCCTCCAAAGGATACAAGTACAATTAGATGGAAAAGCCCAAAGCATTTTGTTCAGCTGCTGCATAACCTATATACTGTAGGAACATGAAACTTTGCCTCTGTGCATGCTCATAGATGCTTTATATTTGACAGTATCGAGCATTTTGGCATCTGTGTTACATCTGAGTGCTTTCAGGTTTCACAAAGTAGATGCTGTGCCATCTGTCTCAGCATGGATGTTTGGTTCATTAGATATGCTTTCAGCCTCATTCCTGGATCAGAAATTGGGATCCTCATTTGAAAAATTGAAAAAGAAAATCCTGAGTTTCAGTCCTTTTCTGAGGACTGTTGATATATTATGCAATGTCTGAGTAAAATGCTAACTGGGCTGTAAAATACTTACAGTGGGATCTGAAATGCAGGATGCCCTGTCCATCCCCCCTCCCCCCCCCCCCCCCCCCCAACACATTCACTTGCAGTTAAGGTAGCAATCCAGGTTCACTGCTTTGAGCTTTCTTTGTGCCTTGGTTTGCTTTGCAATCATGGCAGCACCATGACCCATCTTCAACAAGGACGACAGACTGTGCTCATCCTGTCCAGCAGTTTAGGCTTCTCTAGGGAGATAGTTCTGAAATTGCAGTGTTTAAAAATATGCAGAGATGAAGGCAATAAAACTGTCTGCATCCTAGGTGAGTTAAACACTGAGCAACTGCATGAAAGGGCTGGATGAAGCTAGTTGCTCTCAGGGAAGTCAGATTTAGCCCTGGGCAGCGTGTATCTCATGCAGACTCCTCCAGATGGGAGGAGATAGAAAGGAGGGGGAAGAGGGTGAGCAAAGGAAAAACCTGTTCTGTCTCCTCTTGGCTAGATAAGCGTCTTCCCCTTCGGCAGGTTTTTTTTCATGATCCTTTCCTGAGGCATCTCTTCAGATAGGGAGCCAAGTTCTTAAAAATGGGGCTGCGAGACTGAGCACGTCGTCTTTTTGTGATCTGGGCTGAGGTGTTTGTAATCCAGAAGCAACATATAGCTCATTCCTCAGGAGTATTTCCCTTCACTTCAGGGTAGGCATAGATTACATACAGTTTTTGATCAGGTTTTATTTTAAATTGAGCCTCAGAGTCTCTGGTGTTCTATAAAGGGCCAAGCATGCTGACGATACGATCTGAAGGACAGCCCTTATGCAAATACAAGTGAGATGCCTGCAGCCAGATCCCTTAACAGCTTTCCACTGCTATTTTTTTTCCTCACTTTTACCTCTTGGGCACTTTAAAGTGATCTTTCCTTTATTCCACATCTTTCTGCTACTCAGTCAATCAGGAAGGAATGGACAAAAGGATGCTCACTCCTTTACACCTCTGCTGAGTTAGCTGCCTGTTTCAAGTACCCATTCCTAAAGTTGTTTACCTTTACTGAGGGAAGCATTAAGGGATTTCATCAGTTCAATGCCTATTATGGCTAATTTACAAAATATAGAGCAGTTGCCTTAAAGAAGGGAAAAGCTGAAAACAAGAGAATACTTCAAATTTGGAACAAAGACAGCTTTTTAATTGACTCTTTATAGTGCTAAAACCACAGGGATGTGTTTCCAGGCAACAAGATGCTTAACTATATGTGACCAGCAAGGACATATGCCATCTTTAAACAGTGCTTAAAAGGATCCATGACGCCTGTAATCATGTTTTAAAAGGCCTGGAAGGGTGAGTAACCTCCTCCTTTACATTGTTAGCCAGAAGGTTTGATGGCACTAACCGTCCTAGTCCCTCTAACTGGACCACAGACCTAACATAATGAAATCATCATGCAGGTTTTCTATTTCACTGAGCATTTTTCCCCTTGCCTCCCAGAAAAACAAAGGTCTTTCTCCTTAGCTAATGCCCACTCCAAAACAGGCATGTCATCACCTATCAGCTTTTAATGAATATTCCCTCCCACTCCTATTTCATCTCATAGAAGAATGAGATGCTCTTTTCTGAACTCATCTCCATTAAAAAAATAATGTAAAATAGAACATGTATCAAAACAGTAAACAGATATACTGCTTTGCCCCCTTAGATACACAAGTCCTCAGCAGAGCTATTGAGAAACAGAGTGATGAATATTGCCCACAGAGTATTCACGTAATACCTTTTCTGAGCAGATTGTTCAGAATGCTGAGCAGATAATTCAGGATGCAGAATTGCTTTCAGTATGGAAGCATAGGAGGCAACATAGGCCGTGCCCACACTGCACCCAGCTCACAGACTAGACCAAAGTTCTTCATCATTTCCCAATTGCTCTTGCAGGGGAGCAGAAAAGAAATTCCCAGAACAGAGTTAACATGAATTTAGCAGCAAACAACTGATATTTTTCTTGGACAGCTCTGAAAGAAATAAGCTTCTTTTCAATGTGCAAAACAAAACTTTGGAGGATGGATGTTTCAGTTTCTCTGTAGCTTTGGAAGTATCCATATGATTTAAGAAATGCTTGAGGCATACATTTACATAGTAAAGGCTATGTCCAGCCTTCTCCTTTCAGCTTTTGAAGATTTCTTGAGGGTGAAGGGAAGGAGGAGGGTGCTGAATGTCTCTTGGCAAGAACAGTATAATTGCATGCTATGACACCATGAGCTGGCACTGGTGTTCAGTGCAGCAGCCTTGCAGTACACTCTTCACCAGCAGCTTTGGCCTGACCTCACTGGTTCATTGCCTTCACCCTTGTGCTTAAACTTCTCTTGCAATGCAGTGAGCTTTTTGTCCCCTCTCTCACTCCCAGTTCAGATTTACCTTTTATTAGCTCCTGTCTCAGTCTGCCACTCAACTGCATGTAGCTTTGTGCCAGAGTAGAGAAGCACAACAGAAGGCAGGAGAAGTGGAGGAAGCCAGCAGGACTTTTTTGTTGGTATCAGTATTGGCAAATGCCAGCTTAAAACACTTGTGAACTTGTGGCCTGAAATGGGTCATAAAGAATGATGTACCATGGAATTCCAGCAATACTGCACGTTTTTATGGCAGAAGGACAAGTCAAGAACAAAGATTTTCTCTATGTTTGAAGGTGGTATCTTACATAATTTAAAAGACATTTACTGTATCTTCTTAATAGATTTTTGGCTTTTAATAGAGTAATACAATTTATTATAGCCTCTTTATTCCATTCCCCACTTGCACAGGTCTGGGATTCAAAGTACAGTGTTTCCCTGGAAATTCAGGCTTTAGTAAAGGATGTAGACTACCCGTCATCCAGCTTACTCGGACTGCATCAACCCAAACTCCATTTGAAGAAACATATTTATTTAATTTTACCTTGAAATCATGTTACAGGTTGGATATAGCTTTCAAGAGAAAAAAGATTATTAGTATAAATAGATAACTGCGGCTTCAGGCTGCACCATTTGTTACTTCAATCTTGGTTAGGGCCATAATAATGTTTGTGCTCAGAAAATCCTCAAGAGCATAAGAGGCCATTTGTATGGCCTGTTAGGCACAAAATTGCTTCTTTTATTGGTGGAATACAGGTGTTCCTTTTAAAAATTTTACTCCCTGTGTTTATAACTGCTCAACTAACAAAATCACTAAGCAGACATGGAACTACCTGGTAATATTAAGACTGGCTGCTGATGCAATATACATGTAATTTAATATGCCACTTTTCTTAACATGCTAATGTCCTGCATTTCTTCAGCCTACTTATCAGAATTCTTTCCTAAACAACATCCACATCAAAACATCTGGAGACATCCAAGCAATGACATATAATTGAGGATCTCATGAAATAAATAGCAGCTTTCCTTCCATAAATGGTTTTGTTACTGAACAAGTTGAACTCTACTGCAAGGATATAGATTAAGAAGTGTCAATGTGTTACAACACATGAAAGAACCTCTTGTTGTTTCATCGCCATGGTTGGCTAAGTCACACCACAATATGTAAGCATCCTGTAATTTTGCTCACCTCAGTACTAGTTATCTGTAGATACTGTAGGCATCGTTGTGATCACTAACTCATTAGTGCAAATGTTGTTTTTTGAGGAAGTGCATTACTTTGCTCTGCTCTTCCATCTCCAATCCTCCCTTTGCCTTCCTAAAATTTAGTCCTAGTATTTGAGGCACTTCATTTTCCCATGCATTCCTGCTGAAAGTGGACTGAATGGATGAGTGGGACTACTCATCTGAACATACTGTGGAAAATTAGGCTGTTATTTTTTAGAGAAAACATACATAAAGGCAATGCTGCAAAGCTGCTCTGCAGTAGCTGAGGTAAAAGTCAGTGTAGATCACCTAGATAAAGATTAGAACCCAGTTTCATTTGGGGACAAGCTCTTCTGGTTGATCTGAAAACCTCCCTGGAGATTTCTAGGTTTCTGGTGGTAGTGTGATACAAATGCTTATTGCTGTATTTTGGACTGAATTCAGAACTGCCTGACTAAAGAGTTGCAGCCTCTTGGTGTTTCTCACACTGTTGCTGCGGGGTATAAACATACATAACTATAGCTGACTAAACTATTAGGTTTACTAAACCACTGATCTCTTCCTTTCCTTTTTAAAATTTCTTTAATCTGTTCTATTTTGCATACTTTAAAATAGCCTGAATATTGTACTATGCTGCTATATACAATATACATACTACTTAATGCTAGGACATCTTTCCTAGTGTTGTCCAGCAGTGTCAAATGAGACAAACTGGACAAACTCTTGAGGGACATGCAGGGTGGTTTCTTATTACTTATCTGGATACGTACAACTTCCAGATTTAAGCAAGGTTTTATTATAATAAACTAACTACATGTCTTCTATATATCAGAAACTTGGGACTGAAGCAGAAATTCAAATGCCATTCTGCAAGGTCACCTAAAAAGTCTGTGCTGAACTTAGAAATCAAACTGAAAATGTCCGCACTCTAGGATAACAGTGGCCAGAAAGAATAGAAGCTGCTGTCTGACGCTGTTTTTTAAAGCAGCTACTGCAAAAATTACCAGAGTACATTGAACTTCTAACACTATTTTTATTAGCACAGATTAGATCAGTATTTTTTTTAAGTGTGAAACTCGAAAAAAAGCTGAAAATAAGACTGTAAACCTTCCACTCCCTGTACTGGGCTGTTTTTCCTCTGCAGCCTTGTCCTCAGTCTAGCAAATTTCAGTAGCTTTCTGCTTTGGATCAGCTTCCACCATCCCACCAGCTACCTTGGAAATTTCTCTTTTCTTTAGCTCTGGGCTACATGCTTGTTTTCTGCTCCCCTCTGCCAGTTTCTGTGCCTTAGCAGCTCCCTGCCTGCCAAGCCTGTCCCTTCCCACTACCCAGCTCTGCTCTTCTGCACTTTCTTCCCACTGAGCAAGTTCAGTCGTTGTAAGAAAAGGAACAATTGCCCCATCTGTAAAGCACTGCTCTTTTGCCAAAGCCAAGTGGTCAAGACAAGGCAAAGAGGCAGTTTTCCTACCTGCTGCCCAGCCACTGGTTTTTCAAAGGAACATAGGAAAACACTATCTGTAAACCAGAAAAAAATTAAACAGATGCTATTCATCACAGTCCCACCCTAGCACCTGAACTGTAATACCATCTCTTTTACTTCAGCTCTTCTCTCTCTTCTACATCTTGTTCCTTATGCCTATCTCTCACTGTCAGCCCAAATGCTTTCATAGTTTTTGCAATCTATATAAAAAGCATTTAATTTTTATTGAACTTTTTCCCTCTTGCTCCAGAGACTTGATGTTCCTCAGATCGTCTTTATATTTTTGCTCACTCGTAAAGTGCTTTTCATTCAAGGAGGTTTACTTTTCTCTGCCTACCTGAAACCTGATATGCTGTTTCTGACTATTCTTCTCAGTCTTCCCAGTTTTCCTTTTTTTGATGAACCCTTTGCCTTTGGCTTGAACACAGTTTTGAGCACCAATTGAGGTGTACCCAGAGCAGATCCTTGCAGAGAGCACACCCTGTAGGTGGGCTGCTAGCAATGCTGATTATTTTCATTAATGCCAGCTCAGAATTTGGTTCCTCTTTCTTAATTTCACTTAAATTTGGTCTTTTTTGAAGAAAACATCTTATGCCTTCCCATTCACGGCTTAGATTGCTACTGGGTAACAATACCTACTTCTGGTTTGTTTTTTTTTTTTTTTTTTTCTATTGTTGACAAATAAATGACTGCTGTGCTTTTCCAGGGTTGGAGCTGTCAATTTCTGCTTGCTTTCCTACTCTCCATACTAATGTCCATTCTCAAACTCCTTATTTACTTTTCTCCCTTCATACCGAAGAAGTTTCATCTGATCTGCCAAGCTTCTTTATAATTGCGTTCATATTCTTGACCTTGTCATTTGCTATTTTCTTTATGACAAAATGGAAATTGCCAAATCAGAAAACAATGATCCATCAAGCTTACTAGCTTGTCAAAGAGGGTAGAAAAAGCTCACAAGATACCTAGACAAGAAAACTGTATTATATAAAGGGATATAAATCCTTCTCCTTGGCTTCCAGGATTGATCAATTTGAGCCCTCTGGCTTTAGTTTATATATAGTTTACAGCTCTTATTTCAACTAGCATAAACTACTTAGGGTCTTTTTGTTCAGGTATATTGAATGCTGGTTAAATTTTACTAATGTTTTTTCTAAAAAATATTGTGTAGATTATTTGCATGTTCTATGAGAAGCCTTTTCAATGCTGAGAAAATATCTGCTTGCAAAAAACCTCCCTGGCTTACTTAAATATAAACATAAATATTAAATATAAAACACTGAAGAAAAAGGCATTTCATTTTATGCACCTTCTCTGAAACAGGATATTTCCTCTCTGTTTTTTATTTTTATATGTGACTCTCATATTTTTCTTAAGAACACTAAATAATTTGAGGCTCTCACCCACTCTGTCTGGATTTGTGGTCCAAGATTCAAGAAAAGGAAGATCAGGTTCCCAGATGGATAGGAAAGTTACTTCTTCAGATCTACAGCAGGAAAACACACAAGACAGGGTTGCAAGGGTCAGTTCTGGTAAAGCTCGATGGTAAGACAGGAACTGAGAAAGTCACTTTAGAAAGAGAGCCTTCAGGAGGCATACAAAAGTTACAGACAGATTTTAGTAAGACTGAGACAGTGGTTTTGTTTCGTTAAATATCCTGCCTTTAGAATGAATGAATCAGCAAGATACCACTTTCCAGAGACCTTTTTTTAATAAATAAATATCATGAATAGATACAGTACTAGTTCCAAACATATTTCTCTCACAGTTTTAGGTGCTCTATAGTTTTTGCATGTTTTTCTGTCACCCAGTCTTTAAAAATGTTTCAGAATTTGTTACGTAGGTTCATTTTTTCTGAGTACAGCACATAAACTACTGCTTTCAAACAGATGAGTAAAACTCCAGCAGGGCATCAGATATATGGCCGTGCTGTTCCAGTGATGAGGTGGCTGTCCTATTTGGAGCCAGCGCTATGGTACTGCCTTCCAATCCACTTTGAAACTTCACTTATGAGTTGAAATTGAACAGCATCAGCTGGCCCACAGGATGCTGTGATGGCTCGTTTTCTGGCACTGTGCTGTGCTGTATGGGCCATCCTTGGCTGGTGGAAGCATATGGCTCTGCTGGCTGGAGACTGAGGCACAGAGGAGACTTCTCTGTATATGAACCAACTGTGAACTTCAGAGAGTTCATTTCAGACCCCTTTGAAATCTTCCCAAAATGACCAAGGGCCCACAGTCAGCTTATGACTCTTATCATGGTGTGCTTTGAGCAGTTTATGGACCATGATCAGTTAAATCAGTTGAGTCATTAAACTCTCATCAGTTGTAAAACCAAAATACAAAAGCTCCGAGTAACATTGTACTGCATGCTGTAATACACTTTAGGTAAATAAAAATAGCTGGTATGGAAATCATAGACCAGAAATTACTTTTTTTTTTACCTCTTTATCTTGTAGAGGGAGGTAGATTTTTTTTTCTTATCTCTGCCTACTAGAACTAAGACTCAAAGGACGTAACCAGCTTGTCATATAAATGAACTCTGTCAGAGCTTGTAAAAGTTTTCAGTCATCTCTGTTCCCTCTGGTATGTTCAGCCCAAATAGGTGATGCATATCGTGTTTGCTCTGATTAGTATAGCAGGATACTCTGCGATCTTCCTTTAAACCTCCAGAATTATTTTCCTTCTTTTCCACTGAAAAGAGTGTCCAGAGCTGCCTCTTTCTACAATTTATTTATATGAACTTTGACAACTTTCACATACAAAAGATGATGTTTAGACATTGCCCATGTTTTTCCCTGGTTTCCGATAAACCCCGGCCCAGGAGGAGGTTTGAGTAATTCAGTTTCACTGATTGCAAATGAGCAGGAATTTCAGGTGCCATGTGTTATTTTATAACACACCCTTGTTAATCAGAGAGGCACCCAGAGAGACCATCTGCATGAGGCTGAACCTCAGCCATGTAGTTAGTATGTTCCAGCTTGACTGTGTTGCTTCTCAGGCCCTGCTTTCTCCCAGCAGAAATTCAGCATGGGCAATACTTGCTCTCCAGGGTTAGTGAGGAGGAGGGTACTAATGTGCATGTATACATTCCAGCTTCCTAGATGAGTAGCATAAACTCTGTATTTGAAGCACGTTTTCTACCACTGCCTGAAAACGTACTGGTCATCATTTGGTATTGTTACATTCTTGATGCCAGGTATTTAAAAATGAAAAAAGAGCTGGATCTTTAGATGAACAATAATACATTTGGTCTGAATGATAGCTCCTATGGACTTTTAATGGTTACAAGGCTGAAGAAAACATTTGCTCTTGAATGCTTAGCAGCTGATTCAACACAGGCTGATTAGATAAAGAAAAGAGAGTAGAAGGATAATAAATAAAGGAGCCCTCTGATGAGGTTTCTAAGGAAATGAAAAATACTTTATTGATAATCAATCTATGGTAGATTTTGATAATGAACTCCTGTATAATAAGCAGCCTGAATGCTCACCCTGCCACTAGAATTCTAATGAGGGAGATAATGGATCCAAATTAGAAGTTTGCTAGTGAGCCTGTTATTAAAACAATTAAACATTTTTAATGCAAGTAAACAGAAGTTGCAGTCTGTATTTTGTCATTAGGTTATATGTTATCTTTCTTTTGTTTGCTTACTAATAAATGGGCTAAGTTATCCTTAGGATATATATTTTAAGAATTTCATGATTACTGTCACTCCAACCAGGTGAGAATACTGCGGATGAAATAACTGGGATAAACATCACAATAGATGGCACAACTACGTTGCATAGAGCAGGCAGAAATAAGTTTTTGTGCTAAGCCACAGAAATACAGATATGAAAGTCCTTCTACCCTTGAAGGTTGTAAGCTCTATTGACCTATGTTTTATTGCAAGGCAGTGGGTGTGTACATGACACAGTAGTTAAAAGAATATAAATCTAGCCATCCAGGGATTAATCAGATTTTTTCTTGCATCCAGACAACTATGACCAAGCCTTTGCTGTGCTCCACTAGAATAAACACTGACCAGAGCCACTCGAGAAGCAGTGTTTCCCTCCTTCTGAAGATGCACCTATGCTTAAACTTGCTATAATTTTGCCTCAGTGGCTATAAGATCATAATCGAATCATAGCTTCATACAATGGTTTGATTTGGAAGGGACCTTAAAGGTTATCATGTTCCAACCCCACTGCCGTGGGCAGAGACACCTTCCAGTAAACCAGGTTGCTCAAAGTCCCATCCAACCTGGCATTGAACACTGCCAGAGATGGGGCAGCCACAGCTTTTCTGGGCAACCTGTTCCAATGCATCACCACCCTCATAGTAAAGAACATCTTCCTAATATCTAATCTAAATGTACCTGGGCACAAAGTCTTCAGGCAGGGCTGCTGCCTGCCCCTGCACCAGGAGAAATATCTGGGCACTTCCTGCAGCCCCAGGTCTGCACTGCAGCCTCTCCTTCCAGCAGCTCTGTCTGGGTGGTGGCTTTGACCTCCACTGGGTTAGATGGCACAGACTGTGCCAGGAGGAGCTTCAGCCTTTACTCTCAAACAAGAGCCCACATCCTGCCTCGAGGGTCAGGTAGGATGAGTGCCCTTGACCTGAGCAGAGGATCGCAGAGCAGTGCCTGTTTGCTGGGTTATGTGTACTTCAAGTCTCCACTTGGCCAGTGGAACATCCCTCATTCGAAGAGATGCCTTCTCTGTGTGAACTACCATGCAAATTTCCCCATGCCCTGTTTACCCACTCTGTTCATGGTGCTTTAGGGAGCTCCTGGCCCTGCCCACATCACATCACCCACTCACGAAAGAGCTGCCGGCTTCTGGTGGGTCTTGATGCTCCCTTGGGCTTTCCCCTGCTCAGGAGCCAGCCCTATGCCACAATGACCTGCTCCACTGTGGAAAGTGCCTGCACCAGACCTGATTGCCATGAAGTGACAAGTTGTCTCCATCAGCTGCTTCTCATCAGCCTGTTGAGACCCCGCCTTTCCACATTATTTAGTTACTGTTTAGCTCATTCCTTGTTACTCTCATTTTCTTTTTCCAATGAACTTACTGCATGATGGATCCAAGCTAGTTCTGCCAGCCAGTCACTGTTTGTTCCCAAACAGGTTTGTCACATTGCTTCAGCAATTTATGCTCTGATCTTCCTCTCCGATCTTCCCCGCTGCAGCCGTCACTGAAACCAGAGCCAAGGAGTTGCCTGAAAGCTGAAATGGGTCACTGTGGCTCCATGCACCATTTTGGCTCTCACAGAACTGTCTCCTCTTCCATTTTTGAAACGCAAGTTAAGTAGTTGAGCAGTTGACCTCGAGGTGTCAGTGGTTTTAATCTTTCCTGTTCCTTTGAATAGTTCAAAGTTTATTTAATATTTCAACTTTTGCCAAGCTCGTCTGAATTCTTTACGTCTGGGAGATGTGTGTTGGGAGGAAAACGAGGAAAGAAATGAGACAGGAAAAGAGAAATATCAAACCCATTAACAGAATGCCTTAGATAGCTTCATGAATTTTAATTTTCCCAGGGACTGACCAGGAGACAATGTCCTTTAGGATGAAAGATGACTCAGGTACACAAAGCAAGTTTCAGGTGCATTCTTATGATAGATAATATCCTACTCCTGAAGGGAGAAAAGCCTTTCAAATTATTAGTATGAGGGCCCCAAGTACCAGTGTCCTCACGGAGGGCCTCACGTGCACACCTTGCCTAGAGCCATAGAGCTCCATTTAAGCTCAGAACTGAGCCCCCAGCCCTTGTTGCTTCCTGACAGTTACGCAGAAGGATATCTTGACTATAAAGAAAATAAATTGCAGCTCAAAAGACTGCAGCATGACTATAGCATAAGGACAATTCTGTTTTCTCTGGAACTGCTAAAAATATATATGCAATTTATAACTGAAATGTTCACAATTTAAGATCAAAAGAAAAGATTTAGTGTTTTTCAGTACAGAAGAGATTTAAGTATTGAAGTAAAAAATAAAACAGTAGCTGCTTCAGCCTTTTTTATACGCATCAGCTGTCCGTTTTACTGCTACCTTTTTTTGACATGGACACTCAAATTTATCTTGAAAATTCTATTTGCCCTGATGAGACACCTTAGCTCACTTTTAAAGGACATGAAAGGTCTAGAGATCTGTGGTTAAATTAGTAGTCGTTCAACTTCAGACAGATTGCTATAGCGTGATCAAATCTGTTCAGTAAAATAGTTACTTATATAGGAAAACAGGGGGGAAAAACAACAAACCCCAAACAGAGTAGCATAAGGCACTAGAGAAATTGATTTAATACCATACTAGCACAATAGGCTGATATTTCAGAGCACGTCTAATTTTTCTATTCAAGAGAATTTTGGGGTTGAGGGGGAGCAGGGGCTGTTAGACTTCTTATTAAATGTGATGGTTCACATCCCACGTGGCAGCTTTACGTACCAGGCATATGTGAATAATACAGATCCCTGCTATGCTCGCCCAGACCACTATTTACTAAAGCTGGTGTTACCCAATGGGATTTTGAGGAAGTGTGTGATATTTGTGGTGGAGTTCAAATCTGTTTGAGCTGTCCATGAAGCAAACAGACTCCACAGCATTATTTTTTTAGGAAACATTTACTTTTACTTCTGCTACCTACAAAATCTAGAAATTTGATGAGGAGATTGTGCGTTTGTTCTCTTTTAAAGAAGCTTGTCATTTCAGTATCCAGAAAACTGAACCTTAAACCTTGCTCAAGATATATCACAGGTTCATGTCCTCAAGGGGTGTCATAGCTTCTCCTTCATACTTTCTCGCGTGAATGCTCCTCATTGTTGACAACAGCATCAATTTCCCCTACTTGTCTAAGCACTTCTGCAGACAATAGTGCTCTTTTTTCCATGTCATCAATCCTATATAGAACAAGTTCCCAAAGCTACCTCATTTATCCATTGCCCTTTCCTCATCTATTTTTTACAAACAACAAATTTTGTAATGTTCGGAGTCTTGAGACAATAACTGTGGGATTTCTTTTTTTCCAGCCTTACTCCATTCCTTACTGTTTGCATTTTGCTACAATGGAGCTGTAATTCATGGGGGTTGCTTTCTTGTGATTTCTCCAGTATTTAGTACAACAAGTTCTTAATGGAGTAAGACAGGGGTAAGGATAATGGAAAATTCTAGGTGTTATCATAGTAATAGGATTAGCAATATAAATAAAAAGCTGTCTTCTTTAAAGTATATTTGTCTGTGCAAGGAGAGCTGAAACATGCTTTCTATTCAGTTTTCTCCACTCTGACTTACATTTTAATATCTCTAAGGTAAATCTCAGAGATGAGAGACCCCTTCTGGGGTCACGGCATTAAGATATTCTGTGATCAGATAGATACTTGCTTGTGACATTCATGTAGGACTATTTTCAATTTAATTGAAATATCATGACCAGTTTGCCTTTTTTTCCCAACTTATACAGTTGACCTTCATCAAAACAATTTGCTTTCTACAGGAAGATGAGACCAATAAGTGACACTTGCACCATGAAATGAAAAGATAGTGGTAAATCATATATGACAAATGGAGTTCCAAGAAAGTTTAGGGTGCTATTCACCCCTGTTTCCAAGTAGATTCAATTCATTGATCCCCCAGGAACAGATACTGTAGCTCATGCACTGAGGTATTGATTTTGATGATTACTGAGGATAATGGTGCATATTTCTGAGTTATTGCATTATTCTTGAGTGATGTTCCTTGGTTACTAAACAAAAATATGATTTTCATACATATGTTGTTCAATCCTGTCAGATTCAAGAGCAAGCATCTTTTATATAATTCTCTAAAAATAGAATCATGATTACTGTATAAAATTCTTTCTGCTTATTACTGGTAGAATTTAACTTCTATTCATGTATGTGTTTTTAAGAACTTCTTTCAAAACTACATTGCAACTAATTGGTCCTTAATAATTGTATAAGTTGGTAGTCTGACTACCAGGAACTGAACTAGTTGTTTTTCTCAAATTGAAATATCAGGTTCAGAAGGGATCCTTTACTCCTTAGTTGAAGGTACTTCTTAAAGCAGCGCTAAATAAAAAAGAATCACTATCTACTGGGCAATCTATGGAGGAAAATTGTATTAAGAAGCAATTATTTACTTCTATATGGTAATACTTATCTACACCTATTCCTAGTCAGTGTATGGCTGATTTTCAGAAAGCCTCCAAGCCAGACCCTTGAAAGGAATCTAAGTCATCTGTAGCATTGCAGCACCATGTTTAGGCATTTTGCCTAAATACGATGTACTGAAGGAAATGGTTGTGACTTAATAGTACATGGCTTCTGCAGATGGCCCAAGAACCATATGGTAAACTTGCAACCAAACTTATGGTCAAGCACTATGCACATATGGCTCAAGTCCTGAGTTTGGACTGCTTTTCTCTTCATATCATCTTTACCAGAAATTGGGGTGAAATGGTGGCTTACAGGCTTGTGAACATGGAGGACAGGAAATGACTTAAATTTGCAAGGATAGAAGTGATAATAAGAAAAGAAAAGAAGTGAAGTACAGCTAAGAGAGGTACAATTTAGTCTTTATGTCTTCCTAACATGCTGTGCTTAAGGAATAGATCTCAAAAAGAATTAATGAGTTAATTTTAAAATTTCAGTAGAGTTTACCACAATTGGAGTTGGCCGTTATGAAAACGTTTTGCTCCTAAGAGACAACACAGGGACTTAAACAGGGGAGGTTTAGATTGGATATGAGGAAAAAATTCTTTACTGTAAGGGTGGTGAGGCACTGGAATGGGTTTCCCAAGGAAGTTGCGAATGCTCCATCGCTGGCGGTGTTCAAGGCTGGATTGGACATAGCCTTGGGTGGCATGGTTTAGTGGGAGGTGTCCCTGCCCATGGCAGGGGGGGTGGAACTAGATGATCTTAAGGTCCTTTCCAACCCTAACTACTCTATGATTCTATGATTCTATGATACTCTCCCTGAATAACAAATAGGTATATTTTGTCACTTGAATGTTTCTATAGTTGCATGTAACTTACAATGTTCTGTCATTGCAGTGTTTGCCTCTTAAACTTCCAGAGGATGTTGGACTTGCTTATACCAAATCTGTACATGAATTTGTGATACACAGAGAAGTACAGCAGTAAAAAAGATTTATACTCAGAGCTTATTACTGATGAATAGTGTCATGTTGGATTAGGGCTAGAAAAGACATGTTTACTGATAGTAAGTCTTCTGTTTAAAGTGGCAAGTCCCAAGTTTGATGGTATATGTGATATGCAAGCAGAAGACAAAATTTTACTGAGGTGACGAAGTGACTATAATTTTCAGAAGACTTTTCAAAGAAGTGCAAGAGAGTTAGACATCCGCCTCCAGCTGATGTTCAGTGAAAGCTGGGTGCCGAAGTCTCTTAAAGTCTTTTATACATTTTATGCAGTAACTCTACCAGAATGTTCTTAGCCTTATTTATCACCAGAGGGAAAGGCTCAGCCTTTATTCTTCCACTTTCCTTTACACTAGGTGAGTAAATTTGTCAAATTTATTAGTTAAAGAGGGTGGATGTCTTTCATGTTTATGAGATACAATTGTGTCCTTTGTTTAGTTCACATTATGGAAATGAAAAGGTTTCTGTTATATTGTCTGTCAGCCCCTTATTGAAAGCATGCATTACCAGGGTCAGGCTTGTTTTCAGTGTGGGAGAAGATTATTTGCTTGGAAATTGTCTCAGTGTCATCAACACAATTTATAGGTACTTTGCAAACTATAATTATTTTTGCTCAATTTCAGAGGGCTTTTTAAATTAAGATTTGCAGCAAATTGACTTCTCTCCCTCTTGAAGCCCTCTGCATGCTTGTCTCTGTAGCCTTCCTATGCCTGCAAGCACTTCTGTGCTCTTTCAGGATATAGACTGGGATGGTTCAGCTGGGCAGGGGGGCAGGAGGGAGAAGAGCTATACAATAGGGCTTTGCATGTTTTACATACTTCTACTGGAGGATGCAGAGCCTTGCCATTGCTTTCTGATGAATGGCCCTTAAGGCAGTGCTCCAATGAAAATATCAAGCTGTGTATGCTGAAATACCTTCAGTACTGTTGTGGAGTCAACCTTCTCGAGTTCTTGGGGGAGCATCGTATGGGTCTTCTACTGCCCAAGTGGACCCCAGGCCTGATTTACCTGCAGGATGTCTGTCCCTGGCTCTCTGTGCAGTCATTGGCTACCCCATCAGCTCTTACAGTGACATAGAGGCATGCAGTTAGACCACAGGGAGAATAATCTACCGCTTTTTCTTTCAGGACCATAGTGAGTTCTAGTGCTATCCACACTGAAGTGATGGGGAAATGTAGAGAGCCTAAGAACAGGATCAATGCTGGTTACCTGAAAGGAAAAATCTGGATGACATATGCTGGATCCTGAGGATCCTCAGGGCTCCATGGTGTGGAGTGCCTAGCTCGCACTGCAACTTCCCTGGCCAATGTGCACATGCATATACATGGTCGTGTGCATATCTGCATGGGAAGGGAGGTCCCTGGGCCAAAGCTCCATAAAAAACCAAGATACAGCCACAGTTGCACTGAGCAATAACATAAAATTCTTTGGTTATGTGATCATTGTACTTCGGTGGAACAGATACATGGGTACCACATTGCTCATGGTAGGGAAGGTCCCATTTATGTCTATCCAAAACTTATCCTATATGGAAGTTCCGATTTGATTCCCTTTGTAGTTCTTAATGAAATACTACCTTTAAAGGCTTTTGGGGTTGTTTTTTTTTTCACTCCCATCAAGCTCTTCAAATGTTCACTGGACATATGTTTAAAGTAATTTCAGAACAGAAGCTTAAGAGCAGTGCAGGAAATCGGTCTATTATGGAGGATTTTAGTTGATCTGGCAAATTAATGTTTCAGATCACCGTGCAGCAGTAGATATAACTAAGTGTCAGAGAGAGAGGGCTAAATGCATGAATAAAATATCCTATTGTATCATTACACTTTTATAATAAGATTTACTTGTCAACTAAAATGTAATAATGTAACTAACAAGATAATTTATTTCTCAATATAATGAAGACATACAGAAGGCAGAGGTGGGACGTTGTAAGATGCCAGCTTCACTTTGTGGCTGAGTCTTCCTGGTAGCATGCACACTTAATGAAGGAAAAACCCTACTGGACTAAAGGAGGGGGCATAACTGCGTAGGATGGATAGCAGATGAGGAAAGAGCAGGAGTAGGCATGAAGTTTGGATGAGGTGTAGGAGAGAAAGATGAGAGAAAAACTGTGATGACAGAAGGCGTAAGAGTCTGCTGAGGAAGATGCTACCATATGCATTTACCCAACTGATAGAGCAAGACATTTCCATAATGTAAACTTTCAGAGAAAAAAGGTTAAAATAACTAATTGCCGTGGTGTGGGTTGAGAAGATATGTATGGAAAGCTATCCCAGACTGGCTGACACATGCTAACTTGTCTGGCTGTGTAAGTTTTAATGATGCCTTCCGTAGGGAAGAAGACTACTGGAAGTCAGCTAGGAATACAGAAATACTCAGGAGTTTCTCCCCAAATTAACTACATCTGATAGAGACTGTTTTATAAAACTGTGAGGGCTCCTTAAAAAGATTGTGATGAATAATTTGTTACCATCTAGTTTCTAAGACTGTGACAGGATCAAGTCCTGTAAAGGTCTTGCTTGTCATCCTTTCCAGACCATGAAGAATGCCCTGCTTGCCATCTCTAAATTCATGTCAGTGGAACTGTTTAAGAACAGGGACGTATTTGTAAAGAAATGGAGGCCTATGCCACCATTCTGATTGGTTTTTAAAACAGCAACCCAGGGAGATGTAAACATGAGGCCCTACATGAGCTGCTATGAAAACCATGGTTGCTTCCTTCCTGGCTCATTCCCATAGACAACAGTACTTCCAGCAACCACCATAATCATGCAAGACAATCACAGAACCATAGAATCATAAAATAGTTAGGGTTGGAAAGGACCTTAAGATCATCTAGTTCCAACCCCCCTGCCATGGCCAGGGACACCTCACACCAAACCACATCACCCAAGGCCCTGTCCAACCTGGCCTTGAACACCTCCAGCAATGGAGCATTCACAGCTTCCCTGGGCAACCCATTCCAGTGCCTCACCACCCTTACAGTAAAGAATTTCTTCCTCTTATCCAATCTAAACTTCCCCTGTTTAAGTTTGAACCCGTTACCCCTTGTCCTATCACTACAGTCCCTAATGAAGAATCTATCCCCAGCATCCCTATAGCCCCCCTTCAGATACTGGAAGGCTGCTATGAGGTCTCCAGGCAGCCTTCTCTTCTGCAGGCTGAACAGCCCCAGCTTTCTCAGCCTGTCTTCATATGGAGAAACACACCTTCCTGTGTCTGAATGGAGCACAACATAGATGCAGTTATACTGGGACTATGTACAGCATCAGTATAGCAGGTGAACGCATGCGGGACTGTCTCAGAGGGAGAACAGCACATACTAAATTCATCTGCTGACTCTTGCTAGACCTGGGTTTTGTCTAAGTGCTGAGGGAGCTGTCTTTTGCTGATGTTTGCGCAGATATGTAGGGATTCAGTGGAAACATTTGCAGGATAGGCTGCAGGCTACCAGAGTGCTGGCATGCTAGGAGGTGGTGACAGGATCCCTATATGGGAATGGTGGAAGAAAGAGTTCCTGTGATTATCATCCATGGTACACTTCTAGCCCTGCAAGGCTGTGTTGTGGAAAGAGTGTAATTTCTGTATAATCTACTCTCTCTCTAGTATATCACATGTAATCTACACAGCCAGGCAATACACAAAGTAGTTATTGCACACAATGTAAGTGCATTTCTGAACTATGTAGCATAAATATGAATGAGAGGGAACATACTGCACTTTAAATTCTTTGTATGTTGTGCTGTGTTATGACAATTAGTACACTGTGGTACATTATTTAGAATGTGAGAAATATAGCACCTGCAAATGATGTTTTGTTCTTCTCATAGCTGCCAGATGGTGTGGAACCATTTACACAACATATGAATGTTAGTGCATTTTAAGCAGGGAAAGAAGGATCCTGCTTAGTGTTTTGTTTCTTTTATTTATTTTTTTTTTTGTCTTTTTGAGGTTATTATTTTTCATTCTTAGCTATTTAGTCAGCATATTTGAAGCTTTTCTTTCTTCACAGAGGTTTAAGTGTGATATGACAGTGCTTGGAAAGGCAGCTAGAATGTTTGTTTCAGGACTATTTTGAGAGATCTACTAGGCATGAATGAACATATGTACCACATGGACCTTCATGACATAAGGCAATATTATATTGTCCTTCTGTTCAAAATAACAGACTTACAGAAGAGATCTTCTACTTATACACAATTTGATAAGCATTTAAGGAGGAAGCATACAAACTTTTCATCCACTACAGTGAATGATATATAAAAATTTAAAAGTTTTCTAATATGCAATTTTGTTCATAGCTTGAAAATACTGACGTCCCAATCAGAAAAGAGAAATGAAAGAGGGAAAGAAATATTTTCACTTCTACTGCAGTAAGTATTCCTGGACATTCTACAGAGAAGTGTTATTTGCCTAGGTAGGCCATTACTCTTGACTTGTTTGTTTTTTCTTAGATAGCTCAAATGGTGCCTCAAACAGGCCATAGCTGTGAGATCAGTATACTCAGATTGGCTCCAAGTCATCTCTCCAGAAAGACCAGGAAATTTTCAAAATCAGTGAAGTTTTGTTTTATTTGAATGGAACTTTACTTTTTTTAAGTAAAGCTCTGAGCAAATGGGGAAGGCAAACTGGAAGTAAAACCCAAGCAAATAGTTTTGCATACCACTCTTACCCTCCCCACTGTGTCCCAGCCAATGAGTTCTCGCTTCTAAGCCTTATTGCAGTTAATACTGCATTGTTATCTTATAAAGAACTGCTGGGTCCCTCTCATTTGATCTTAGAAAATTCCTTTCCATTTTGTCTGAGGTCTCTCTAAGGTGTAATTCTTTCATGTATATACATTGTACATAGAGTATATCATGTGCATAGGGTGTCTGGGGTCTTTTCTTCCCAATATGTACAAAAACTCTCCAAGGAAATGTGCAATCTTCTGTTTCCTCTTAGAAGTTCTGCCTGACCTAGGCCAGAAACATTTTCTTCCTTAAAGAGAAAACAAACAAGTCATATATACCCCAATACACACCAAGTCTGTCACGATGGTGGAGACTTGAGTTCTCCCATCTGCAGTGAAAGCTGAGGCTACAACTATACTGTGGCATGTTTAGAGAAACCTCAGATAGATTAAAATTGCCTTTCTTGGATTTTTCTGGCAGTGCTGCCGTGATAGCACATTCTTGGTGTGGGCTCCAGGGAAACTGAGAAAAACTGCAGATACAAAGCTCCACTTAGATACAGCTATTCCACTGGCGATGACCTATATAAAGCTAGTAAAACTGTGTATATGTGGGCTACAGTTGTTCCTGTGTTAGCTTATCCCTAATGCACAGTAAATGTTTTATGCTGCTGAAGCCATACATTTAATTTATTGACTGGCATTTTTGCAGTCACCTTTTTTTCAGGTTTCAGTAATTTCTGCTTTCTGTTAACAGTTCCACTCTTGTCGATACATTGGCTTCTGTAGGTCTATTCTGATATATTTAAATCCCATCTATGTCTTTGATTACCTTTTCTTCTTAAATTAAAAGAATCAATAAACGTTGATGATTTACTTAAGAGAAATTACCATTTTCTTTCTTGTTGTGGAAAAATAAAAAAGCAAAAAAGTTTTGGTAGATTTCTGGAGCTGGAACACTGTCTTCTTCCACTGAAACTGTAAGAGGTGGATTAGAGTTGTGACCTTTGCTTCACATACAAGGGAGAAGGGAAGGAGAACTCTTGCTCACCTTCAGTTTCCAGCATTCTCCCACCTGTTCACGCTGTAGGAAGTCACTAGCATTCAAAGTCAAATTCCTAAAGTATCTGAGCATTTGAAACCCACATTGTAATATTGGCCAGTGTAAGTAACTTGAGTCTTGGAGAAAGGAAGGATGAGAGGAAGAGAGAAGGTACTGTATTACATTGCTAGTTGATTAGGGTCATTCAACCTTACAGAACACAGGTAATTTGATACAATCTGGTACAGTGCATCTTCAAGAAATACAGTTTTCACAGTGGGTAGGAGCTTGTGGGCAGGTAATAGAATCCCTGCACTGACCAGAAACTGTTGTGAACATCTGTTCCCTGACTACTTACATTATACTTGGACAGTTTGATGCATCTCTGGCATCCATCCAATGTTCTAGCAGAATGAAAGTAGAAGAGGAGAAGAATGTAAAATCAGAGAATCCTGTTGGGTTGTAATCTTTCTTTGTGCTCTTTCTATTTTCTTTTCCCTCCAGTAAATCTGTCACATCTTTGCTAAAAACCCATGACATCCTTTCTTTCCCTCAGTTGTATTTACAGCTGCCTGTTTACCTGTTTTGTGTACATTGATTACAGCCACTCAAAGTTTCAGAGTTAATTAAAAGGCATGGTAAGAGGGAGAGAGATAGAGGTTTCTATAGAAATATCTTCTTGTGGAATGTCCTGTTGAGTTAAATTATAGCAAGCTATAATTTCTGAAAAAAATGATTCTTTCATGAATGTCATTTCTCTGTACCATCTTCACCTGAAATTTGCTGGGCTGGTGTCACAATCAGGGTTATCATATAGCCTTCTAAAAATGCTTGGGAGAAGGATGATTAGTTCAATAGTTTCAACTATTGTAGTGACACACAAAAATGTGAATTGCCTTCAGCTTCCTCAGATATTGCAGCAAAAGAACAATTAGTTCCCATCCCCATGTTAAAGCTACACTTGCCCAATTTTTAAACTGTACTTATGCACCTAAGTGTCAGTGCAATGTGGCAGATTTTCCAGACTGGCAAAAGCAGTGACTGATTTAACAAAAAGTGAATATCGAAGGCACTGCTCAAATTTAAAATCCATGCAAAAAGAGCAATAATCATTGATTAAGTCAGAATTCTTAGTGTTTCAAAAGGTCTTTTTATCCCATTTTGTCCCAAGGATATAATCTAATTTTGGAATGCTAGCATGAAAATGAGTTGGTGCCTGGGGCTTGGCTTCCACAACAGTAATTTGGAATACGACTCATCTGTCGTTAGCTTATGCACATGTGAAAATGTAGACCTTGTGTTTTATAGCTAAGGAGGAAGAATACAACATATAATAACAGGTGTACTTCAACTGTGTGGCCTTAGGAGATGCTCCAGCTGATATTCTTCTCTGACAATGGCAAAGAAAGCCTTTACTGTGTACACTGGTATAAGTCTACTCCATACATGAAAAGGAACACATTGTGATTTCAGTAATCATACCAGGCACAAAACATAACTACTACCTTTTATTAAAATAAAATTCTGTAATCCTTTGCACAAGCTCAGAGATGCATTCAGCTGGGAACTCTGAGAATAGCTTATGTGCCTTAAGAGAAATGGAGTACAGCAAAAGGCAGAATTATGTGCCTCATTCAACAAATATGTTAATACTGAAGATTTCCCCCCTTCTTCTGGGTAAAGGAGAAGAAAACTGGCAAAAATCCGGGCCACAAAAAGCAACTGAAATTTCTATGCAAAGATACATGCACTAATTCTGTCAGATGGGTGTGCGACCTGTCTTCCCAAGCAACTAGGACTCGCCAATACTTTGTGCCATTCCTCTCCCTGCTTTCTTGCAATAACTTCTATACAGCTGTTTAGACTCATTTGCCATTAACTCATACAGAATCATAGAATCATAGAATAGTTAGGGTTGGAAAGGACCTTAAGATCATCTAGTTCCAACCCCCCTGCCATGGGCAGGGACACCTCACACTAAACTATGCCACCCAAGGCTATGTCCAATCCAGCCTTGAACACCGCCAGCAATGGAGCATTCACAACTTCCTTGGGAAACCCATTCCAGTGCCTCACCACCCTCAAAGTAAAGAATTTCTTCCTCATATCCAATCTAAACTTCCCCTGTTTAAGTTTGAACCTGTTACCCCTTGTCCTGTCACTACACTCCCTCATGAAGAGTCCCTCCCCAGCATCCCTATAGGCCCCCTTCAGATATTGGAAGGCTGCTATGAGGTCTCCAGGCAGCCTTCTCTTCTCCAGGCTCAACAGCCCCAACTTTCTCTATCTTCATATGGGAGGTGCTCCAGTCCCCTGATCATCCTTGTGGCCCTCCTCTGGACTTGTTCCAACACTTCCATGTCCTTTTTATGTTGAGGACATAATACTCCAAGTGAGGTCTCACAAGAGCAGAGGAGATGGGCAGGATCACCTCTTTTGACCTGCTGGTCATGCTCCTCTTCATGCAGCCCAGGATACGGTTGGCTTTCTGGGCTGCAAGAACACACTGCTGGCTCATGTTCAGTTTCTCATCAAACAACACCCCCAAGTCCTTCTCCACAGGCCTGCTCTCAATCTCTTCTCTGCCCAACCTGGAGCTGTGCCTGCGATTGCTCCGACCCAGGTGTAGGACCTTGCACTTGGCATGGTTAAACTTTATCAAGTTGGCATCAGCCCACCTCACAAGTGTGTCAAGGTCCCTCTGCATGGCATTCCTTCCCTCCAACGTATCAACCAAATCACAGCTTGGTGTCATCGGCAAACTTGCTGAGAGTGCACTCAATCCCACTGTCCGTGTCACCGACAACGATGTTGAACAAGACTGGTCTCAACACTGACCCCTGAGGGACACCACTCGTTACCGGTCTCCAGCTGGACATTGAGCCATTGAGCACAACTCTCTGCGTGCGGCCATCCAGCCAGTTCTTTATCCACTGAGTGGTCCACCTATCAAATTAATGTCTCTCCAACTTAGAGGCAAGGATGTCATGTGAGACAGTGTCAAATGCTTTGCACAATTCCAGATAAATGACATCAACTGCTCTACCACTGTCCATCAGTTCCATAGCCCCATCATAGAAGGCCACCAGATTGGTCAGGCAGGATTTCCCATTAGTGAAGCCACACTGGCTGTCACCAAGCACCTTGTTGTTTTTCATGTGCCTCAGCATGCGTTCCCCGAGAATCCGATCCAACCAGGCACAGAGGTAAGACAGACTGGTCTGTAGTTCCCCAGGTCATCCATTTTCCCCTTCTTGAAAATGGGGGTTATATTCCCCTTTTTCCACTCATCGGGAACTTCACCTGACTGCCATGATTTTTCGAATGCGATGGACAGTGGCTTAGCAACTTCATTTGCCACCTCCTTTAGGACCCATGGATGGATTTCATCAGGTCCCATGGACTTGTGTACGTTCAGGTTTCTAAGATGGTCTCGAACCTGATCCTCTCCTACAGTGGGTCTAGGGTCTTCATTCTCACAGTCTCTGCGTCTGCCTTCCAAGACTTCGGTGGTATGGTCAGAGCATTTTCCGGTGAAGACTGAGGCAAAGAAGTCATTAAGAACCTCAGCCTTCTCCAATCCAGGGTAGCCAGTTCTCCCGACAGCTTCTGGAGAGGGCCCACGTTGTCCCTAGTCTGTCTTTTATTTGCAATGTACCTATAGAATCCCTTCCTGTTATCCTTAACATCCCTAGCCAAGTTTAATTCTAAGTGGGCCTTAGCTTTCCTAACCTGGTCTTTAGCTTCCTGGACAACATCCCCGTATTCTTCCCAGGCTGCCTGTCCTTGCTGCCACCTTTTATAAGCCTTTTTTTTCCTTTGAAGTTTCCTAAGCAGCTCCTTATCCATCCAGGGAGGTCTCCTGGCCCTCCTGCAGCACTTCCTTCTAGTAGGGATGTAACACTCCTGAGCTTGCAGCAGGTGGTCCTTGAATATCAACCAAGAGTCTTGGGCCCCCCTGCCCTCTAGGGCTATATCCCATGGAACCTTACTAAGAAGGCTCCTGAAGAGGCCAAAGTCTGCTCTCTTGAAGTCCAGGGCCGTGAGCTTGCTGCACGCTCTTCTCACTGTCTTGAGGATCTCAAATTCAACCATCTCATGATCGCTGCAATCAAGGTTGCCCAGGAGCGTCACATTGCCAACCAGCCCTTCCCTGTTGGTGAGCACGAGGTCAAGCATGGCACCTCTCCTTGTTGGCTCCTCCATTACTTGCAGAAGGAAGTTGTCTTCCACACAATCGAGGAACTTCCTGGATTGCTTGTGCTGGGCCATACCATCCCTCCAACAGCTATCAGGGTGGTTGAAGTCCCCCATGAGAACAAGGGCCTGCAAGCGTGAGGCTGTTCCTATCTGTCTATAGATCGCTACATCCACGAAGTCCTCTTGGTCAGGCGGTCTATAACAGATCCCCACAATAATGTCTCCCATCACTGTTCTCCCTTTAACCCTGACCCACAAACTCTGTCGATTGCTCACCTGTCCCCAGGCAGAGTTCCATACTCTCCAGCCTATCCCTAACATAAATAGCAACTCCCCCTCCCCACCTACCAGGTCTGTCTTTCCTAAAGAGCCTGTAACCTTCCATTCCAACACTCCAGTCATAGGAGCCATCCCACCATGTTTCCGTGATGCCTATGATATCATACCCCCATAGACATCAACACATCTCTAATTTCTCTTGTTTGTTCCCCATGTTACGGGCATTCGTACAGAGGCATCTGAGCTGAGCTCCAATTAAAGCCAGCTCATTGGCTGGAGCAGCTGGAATATCTCTACATTGTTCTGAACATTTTAGGTGCTGGGAACTGACTGGGTGTGTTGGGATGGAATGATGCCCCCCTCCCCCAACACATCTGGTTTAAAGCATCCTTGACCAGTCTGGCAAGCCTCCTCCCAAATCCACTCTTCCCTTTCTTTGTCAGACAAGCTCCACCAACCCCCAGTAGACCTGGCCTACTAAATTGAGTCCCCTGTTCAAGGTACCCAAATCCCTGAATATGGCACCACGGTTCTAACCATTTATTAATCTGGCCAATCTTCCTATCCTTTTTAAGGTCCTGCCCTGTATCCTGGAGAATTGATGAAGAGACAATCTACGCTCCAGAGCCCCTAACCACCTCTCCCAGAGCTCTGTAGTCCTTCTTTATGTTCTCCAGGCTACTGCTTTCTATATCAGTGGCACCCACATGGATCACTAGAAGTGGGTAATAGTCAGTGGGACCGACTAGAGCAGGCAGCTTCTCTGCAACATCCCTGATCCAAGCCCCTGGTAGGCAACACACCTTCCTTGAGCCTGGGTCAGGCCGACAGATGGGTGCCTCTGCTCCTTTCAGAGTAGAGTCCCCTACTACTATGACCTGCCGCTTTTTCCTGGCAGCACCAGTAGTGATCTTCTTTACCAGTGCATCAGCCGGTTGTTCCTGATGGGAGTGTGGTTCCTCATCAGACCCCTGCAGGACAGCAAAGGAGTTCTGGGTGGGGACAACAGATTTAGGAGGGAGCCCCTTGCTTTTAATTGTCCTCTTCCTCCTTTTTTTGTTGCTCTTTCCCAGCTTCCTGGGTTAGCGGCCTCCTTTCCTGCATGAGCACCAGGGGATGCTTGAGGCCCCTGCACAGTCTGGTCCTGGAGCAAGCAGTGCTGCTTCCTCTCAGCTTCCCTGACACCTTTCAGCCTAGTAACAGCTTCCCGCAGCTCAGCCACCTGCTGCAGGAGGACCTCCACCAGGGAGCACTGAGTGCAGCCCTGCCCATTGTGCACTCTCTCCTCATGAGAGCAGTGCAGGCGCTCTCTACACCCGAGCTCTGCACTGCAGCCTCCCCTCTCATCATCTCTGTCTGGATGCCTACACTGGCCACTGCCGGGGCAGCCAGAGCAGAGCTCCCAGACCGGGCCCTGGTCATAGGGCGAGTGCTCACCATCCCGCTCGCCTGCCCGCGCGAACTGCCGTGCAAACTCCCTCAAACCCGCCCTGTTCGCCGCTCCCTGGGGCAGGTTTTTACCCAGTCAGGGCTGCTGCTGCTCCTCCTGGCGCCGCCCTCTCTGAGTCAGCTCTTGTCAGCTGAGCTGCCGGCTCCTGGGCAAGTCCTGTCGAGGACTTGCGGCTCCCTCGGTGCCTGTTGCTGCTCTGAGTTGAAGCTTCTGGACGCCGAGCCTCCCCCCGGTCAAGCGCTGCAGGCGTCCCCTCTCGAGACAGTCACCTCAGCAATGGGTACAGATAACAAAACCCTGGTTTAAATGCAAAATTTTTCCATATTAATTCTCCATCCTTGTGAAATCTTTCACAGAATCGTTAATTTGCAAAGCCCAAGCTTGCTTCATTGAAAGTAAAAAGCTGTGAGATATATATATATATATATATATATATATATATATATATATAAGCTTGAAGTACTGTATTAACAGCCAGAACCCTTTTTCTTCTTCCTTCAGACTGGATTTTTCTCCTTGTCTCATATATTCAAGTGCCACATCTCCATAAATTAAGCATATCATATACTTAGAAATGGAAATGATAGCAAATCTCATGCTTTTTCTTTCCATGGTCTGTAAGACCAATGACTTGATTAACTTAATAATAGGTGTGTGGATGTCTTTTTCCCAGAAGAACTTGAGTGAAGCAGGTGTATTTTAGTCTTTGTCTCTTCTGGATGAAAGAATACAGTTCCTTCCCTCTTCTGACATAAGTTTATGAATCTGAGCAACTGCAGGGTGTTTTCCATCCATGTGTTTTGTAGTGGACCTGACAAGTGTAAAGGACTGTCTGGGGTTAGGAAGGTTGGTTTGCTGTCTTGGACATAGTGAAATCTAAGATGCCTGGTAAGACTGAGGCAGACTGCAGAGCATCCCAGGTTTACGTACAGAGAAGTGATAAGCAATCTCCGATCTGGAAGACGAAAAAGAACTTTTACAGCTGTGTTACTTGTTACACAGTCCAGGGCTCTGTGCGTGATGAATGAATTTTCTAGGGGCACATGCCCTTCATATTTTGTATTGCTCTGAATGAGATAACTTCTTTAGTATATTTTCTCAGCTCTTTTGATTTCTGCAGCTTCGCTCAGGCGCTGCTTATAGGCTGCTGCGGGGAGAGCTGATTGAAAGAACTGCTCATGGTACTCATTGTCACCTGTGTAGTGCTATCAGTTCTGTGTACATTATGCTACTATCTTTTCCTAAAACTTCTGTAGATACTGAGTAAAATTGAGAAAGGGGCACAGCTGATGTGGAAAACAGCTCACTGTAATCAGCCCTTGAATTCAGCTGGAGAGAAACCTCCGCCACTGCAGGGTGTTTTCCATTCCATGTTTTTTTGCAAGTTGCTTTTCACAGAATCATAGAATCGACTATGTTGGAAAAGACCTTTAAGATCATCAAGTTCAACTATTATCCCAGGACTGACAAGACCACCACTAAACCATGTCACTGAGGGCCACACCTACATGATTTCTGAGCATTTCTGCAGACGGTGATTCCAGCACTTCCCTGGGCAGCCTGTTCTAATGCCTGATTACCCTCTCTGTAAAGATATTTTTGCTAACATCCAATCTAAATCTCCCCTGGCGCAGCTTGAGGCCATTACCTCTTGTCCTATTGCTATTGGGAGAAGAGACCAATTCCCACCTCACTACAACCTTCTTTCTGGTAGCTATAGAGTGTGACAAAGACTCCTCTAAGCCTTCTCTTCTCCAGATTAAACATCCCCAGGTCCCTCAGCCATTCCTCATCACACCTGTGCTCTGGACCCTTCACCAGCTTTGTTGTCCTTCTCTGGACCCACTCCAGCACCTCAATGTCTTTCTTGCAGTGAAGGCCCCAAAACTGAACACAGAATTCGAGATGTGGCTTCACAAGTGCTCAGCACAGGGGATGATCACTGCCCTGGTCCTGCTGGCTATACTATTTCTGGTACAGGTCAGGATGCTGTAGTTGGTTGCCTAGGTACGAGCTGGTTCATGTTCAGCTCCGTCCATCAGCATCCCAGATCCTTTTCCACCAAACTTTCCAGCCACTCTTCCCCAAGCCTGTAGCGTTGCATGGGGTTGTTTTGAGAGTTTACACATGAAGTATACTTTATAATGTGCTGTAAAAAGTGTTCTTCAATTTTTAACAACTTAATTAAGTATTAAAATCCAATCTACTTTATATCTCAAGCTGCAAATTTCAAGGCGTTTTGCTCTCTACTATTTATTAGGAATAGTGTTTGTCGTAATTATTTGTTATGTGTATTAAATGTTATATGAGTATGCATCATTTAGAATGTAAACACTTTTACCCAGAATGACAATCAAAGATATGATTGGTACATATGCAAGTCATGATTGTACCTCCTGAAGAATCCATGAGCTTGCAAGCACAGATATCAGGTCACATAAAAGGAAACCTGCAGTGGATCTTCACAGCTGCACCTGCGGTGCTGACACACTTTAAGAGTGTGTAGTTATGGCTCAAATCCGCTCTGAATCATAGAATCATAGAATAGTTAGGGTTGGAAAGGACCTTAAGATCATCTAGTTCCAACCCCCCTGCCATGGGCAGGGACACCTCCCAATAAACCATGCCACCCAAGGTTCTGTCTAACCTGGCCTCAAACACCGCCAGCGATGGAGCACTCACAGCTTCCCTGGGCAACCCATTCCAGTGCCTCACCACCCTTACAGGAAAGAATTTCTTCCTCATATCCAATCTAAACTTCCCCTGTTTAAGTTTGAACCCGTTACCCCTTGTCCTCTCACTATAGTCCCTCATGAAGAGTCCCTCCCCAGCATCCCTATAGGCCCCCTTCAGATACTGGAAGGCTGCTAGGAGGTCTCCAGGCAGCCTTCTCTTCTCCAGGCTGAACAGCCCCAACTTTCTCAGCCTGTTTTCATACGGGAGGTGCTCCAGTCCCCTGATCATCCTTGTGGCCATCCTCTGGACTTGTTCCAACAGTTCTATGTCCTTTTTATGTTGAGGACACCAGAACTGCACACAATACTCCAAGTGAGGTCTCACGAGAGCAGAGTAGAGGGGCAGGATCACCTCCTTCGACCTGCTGGTCACGATCCTTTTGATGCAGCCTATGCCTTTTCTAGTTTTAAACTAGTCACTGTGGTACAGGTACTTGGTACAGTTTTCATGCCATTTTATCAGGTATAGCAGCAGGGGATGAAAAGTATGGTTTTTAAATACCAAGGTGATTATTTTGCAGTGAGATCCATGTTACTGCAGCTTCAGAGCTAGCGTTGCCTAAGGTAGCTTGCTTAGAAATAGCTGAAGAAATTCCACTAGTTGAAATCACCTTTGACAGCAGTTTATAGGTAAATAGAAATAAGAAGGTGTTATTGCCATTATTTTATTGAAGGGTAGAAAAAGGAACACTGTACTTAACTAACTTGTTGGAGACTGGGAGGCTGATGGACTATACATGTGGGAAGGCCACTCAATAAATCTAGGGTCTAATGTGGGTTCTAGTGCACTCTTGCATGATTGTGTCACTTAACTCCTCTGAATTTCAGCTTTTCATGCTCTAAAATGGAAGTAATTATATGCAGCTACCATATAATACCCACAGAGGACTGTGTCGTTGGAAAGTATCACTGAACTTATCAACAGGAATAATGGGAAGAAGTTAATAAATTTTCAGGCCAGAAGGGAACATCATGATCATTTAACCTGTCCTACTGCGTAACTGAGGCCATAAAGTTTCCTCTGTGTGCTTTCTGATTTTCTCTCCAAACTTGCAGTTTCAGAAAGGTATTCAGACATTTTCTACTCACAGTGTGAATACTTCTAGAATGTGTACCTGTAAGTTTTCCTAAAGGCAATAAATAGAAGTACATCTTTGGTATCATAAGGAATACTGTGCTTCAAAACAGGAGGAAAAACCCATTTAAAACAGCATGAAGATATTCTTTAAAGCAAAGTTCCACAGTTTGAGTCAGTTAAAATATCTTGTTTGAATAAAATTGAAAATGTTAATTCTGCTTCCTTATCCTGATTCCTCTCTTGCTGAGCAATGCAGAGGTGTGCTAGTGGAAATATATATACATGTATGATGTGGATCTTTCCAGCAGCTGGGCTCTGACACCCAGTAGCTGCCCTGGGGTCCCAGTCTTTCCTGTTTCTGGCCCTTGAGCATTTGAGCCCCCAAGGCTGCAGCTTCACTCCAGCTGCTGGTACAGACTCACTCACACACACAATGCACAGACACAAACATACACTGTGCGTCCTTCCTGTAATTTGGTTTAGCTACACAGCCCATGCAAAAGCTGGTCTGGGTCATCAATCTCCTCTCCCTCCCACCTCAATCCCACGTACACATGCACAAATGCACACCCAGATTGTCCCTCGCACAGGAAGGCTATTTAGCAAGAATACAGGACAGATTGCGCTACTCAGGAGCAGGGCATGGCTACACAAGCGTACTCACCAGCACCTGTTCATACATGACCTATCCCTTTTATCTCCTTATTCCTTTATCTTTCTATCACTGTTTCTCCCCAAAAGACCTTGAGCCTTCCATTTCCTCACCTTTGATTCCTGCCCTATACATCCATAATCAGTTCTGTACAACCCCGAAATGCTGTTCCTCTGCATCCTACAGTGTGTCGCATGCCCCTAGGTAGTGCCCCCCTCAGTGAGAAAGGCGACTTGGAAAGCGGTTTCTGCTGCTCATGGTGATGGGTATCTCCAGCCCATAGTGCTGAGGCTCCTGGAGGAGCTGGGCTGAAGTTGTTTCTCTGAATGGATTACGGGGGTTCCTTCACCTACCTTGAGGCCCTGTGCTCCTTCATGTGTGCAGAGATAGGTCTCTGATGGGCTGATGGCTGGAATGGACCTGGGATGAGGTGGGGCAGGGTGTAATGTGAACTCCCTCTCCTACCTTTGTGGCTCTCTGCTCCTCCATGTGTGTGCAGTCAAGCTCTTTATCCTATTACTTAATAACTGTGTTATTGGAATGCACATTTTTTCCTTCTAATGTTTCTTTTCAAACAAACATCTTTCAAATTTCTTAAGTGATGGTAAAACATTTCCTCTTGGGGAAATCCATATTAAAATATTAAGTAGGATGGTTTCCAGCTGGGCTTTCTTACTGGGTTTTGTGGTGAAGATTTGTACCTTATGAAAACATTAAAACAAAATATAAATCCTCCTACCTTCCATTTGTGCTCCTAATAGGGAAAATCAGCTCACTTGGCACTAGTCATCTTTGCCAATTATTTTAGAATGGAAGAATTTCTGGTTCTTTGGTCCTTCAGTTGGTTTTAGGATGAATCTGTACCTTAAAATAGATGCCTAATTTGAGATGCCTAAAGCCGGATGAGATGGATCCCATCCTGCATATCATTTTGCAGGATAAAGATCAACCTTTCCCCCTACAATCACTGTTATGCGAAAATGTAAAATGCTTGACCATGTTATTTCCAGAAGTGTACAGACTAAAAAAGCTGATCACACAGCTGCATTTCAGGAGGTTTGATAGTCCAGAAAAAGTTATCAGGAAAAATGATGCTCCCATTTTTGTACCTTTTATGATTTCTGATTGTAAAAGCCCATTCAAACCCCTTATCCTGAAAGATATTTCCCAAGAAATGGGCCTTGATGCTGTTATGAATTCCACTGCAAATATAGCACAAGAGCCAAAAAGTTGGGGTAAAACTCATACCACAAGATTAAACTTTTGGCTTTACCCCTTTGCCAGCCATTGCTCCTGAACACAGCTGGCAGGAACAAAATGTGCTTCGTATCCCAGTAATGTCCATGCACGTAGTCCTGCATCTCTGGGTAACTTTTCTCCATAGACAGCAGACCTTACGTTGAGTTCCTATTTCATGAGGACATATTTTCTTCTGTGGACTGGTAGGTGAAAAACATCTTTGGTGCAGTGAGGGTAACAAACATTGAAGTATTAGTAACTTGCCATGATGAGATTTAACAGATAACTCATCTTCCATCAGTCTTAACTGATGTTTTCTTTCTTAAATGCTTTCTCCAGTTCCCCATACTTGCCATACTTGCCACCACATCAAATGATCATATGAAGACCAACTTTGTAAGTTCTCTGTGCATCTTCCAAGATTGAGGAATATAATAACACCAAATAAAAAGTGGGGGAGAAACACTGTTATAAATTAACTGTGGTTAAAAACCAGCCAACTAAACAACAGTGAAAAAAATTTTGCCAATTCTCGCCGTTCCTGGTTGATTGAAAATATTAATAGAAGTATCATCTTTGCTATAAATACTCTTCTGACATACAGAGGGAAGTTTCAGGAAGTGTACTTTATTTTTAGGAACCTTAATTTAATGTTGAAAAATGTTACTTCTTGGAGCATCATATATTTTATATGTGGTTGTATAATTGAGGGCCATGGTTATCACAGCATCCATAATCTGAATATGAAGGTCCTTTTTTTTTGTCTGTTCTAGGTACAAGTCTAATATATGCCTTTTAGAAGCTATGTCAAAATGGACGTGGCTGTATGAGGTATTCAGCTTCTGCCCGGAAAAATATCTAGTGGGTACCAAGAGAAGAGAGGAAGGTAGCAGGATCTGTGCCCTGTAGAAAATAACTGCTTCTTGCTGCAGTACTTCCGTTGTCACTTTCTGGCTTGTGCAGAGTGAGGTCCTGGCACAGCCTGCCTGTAACCCTGCCAGAATTCGGAGTGGCCAGAGTCAACTGCAGCTGCCAGATGAGTGCATTGCACTGAGACAGGGAAGGCATTGCTTCCACTATCTCCATTTTATGCTAGCACAATGCAGAGGAGGGCATGAGCCACCCTGCACAGACTTCCTGTATGACTTTGTAGTCTTGGCTTTATTGATTTCCCTAATGTAAAAAGTATGCTCCACTAAGAACGTTTCTCAAATTCATTCCATCTAGGTATGAGTTGGCATCACCATTACATTTTTATACCTTGAAGACAAAGTGTTTTGAAATCAGTATGCACTTCTTTCTCAAATAACCCTATTTTTAAAACCCACATTCTTGCTGGTTAAAATTATCTTGCCCTCTAAAAAGTGAATGATCTTCTTACGGAACTCAATGCAATGCAGACTGCAGGCAGGCTTGTCCTTTCAGAGTAATGGGAACTGTGGGCAGATGTGGACTTTGCACATGCTGCGTCCTTTTCTTTCAGTGTAATGTGCACAATGGTGTCTTTTTTTAGAACATTTTGATATTCTAAAAGTCTTCTGGGTGGGATTAATATGTAGCTCTGAAAACTGTCTATTGCACAGGTCACATAGTTATTTTGATATGCTTTTCCACTGCAAATACTACTCATTTTAGAAATACTTGGAATATATATGGTATCACATAACTAAATTGTGATGGTTCCAGTGGAGGTGTTAGGTTCTATCAAGCTCATAATATCAGTTGAAAAGAGTTTTTTTTAAAGAAGATGAACACAATGCAGTGTGGAGAATAATGCATCTTTTCACAATTTATTGAGCAACATTTGCATAATTTAATTTTTTGAAGTCCCTAAATACTTATTTATTGGCAAATGCTTGACATTATGATGTGACTGTATCCACTCTCACATACCCTAATGAGAATTAAAGAAATTAAAGAAATTAAAAATCAGGGCACTAGCACAAGAAAAATGAGGAGAATCCTATATAAATAGCCAGGAAAGTATGATACAAGAAACAAAATCAGACACATTTAAAATTAAAGCTGACATGCTGTTCTCAGTCCACCCTACTGTGTATAGGGACTGGTGAACAGTGGGTGTTTTGTGATTGTTTTTTCAAAGTGAATCTCATTCCCAGGAAAGGTCTCGGGCTGACAGCACTAGCATGCAAAAGTTGTGTTCTGTTTTTAAATGCTCCACACATGAACTGTAGCAAAAATCAAGAAATACATGAACTGTGGAACATCCTTATCTCCCAGGGAACTGAGTGGAGGGAAAGACATTCAGCATCTCACATGATGGACTTTCACTTTGTCTCTTTTTCATTAACTTTTAGGTTTCCTTGCTTGCCTTGCCCATAGCTGTTTGGTTGTGGGAATTCCTGGGCTTCGCAGCTCCAGCATAGGACTGGAAGGGTATTCCTTTTACCACTAAATCTCCCCAATAAAACACACTTTGGGTGAAGATTTTTGCCTAGAAAGCATGTAATTGTTACAGACCTAAGATCAACTCACAAACTAGATACACCTCTCTCTTCCATACAAAATTACAAGTCAGTGCCCTGGAATTGCATTTATTCCTTTCTGTTTCCTAGTCCAAAAAGCGACAGTTGTTTAAAACAAAGGAGCAGAACATTTAGCTTATCTCCTTCTGAATGAGGTTCCTGGTTTTGTCCCAAGCACAAGGATGTTTTTGCACTGCTCACTTTGCAAGACCAGTGTCCGCTACTGAGTGTATTCTGATCAAAATGAATATTCAACCCTTTGCCTGTTTGTGTGTATGAAAGAGTTCAAGAAGCAAAAATCTATTTTTATAGTGAAGAAAATGAAAAGCATAAAAAGCAGCCCAAAATCAGAATGTAGACTTTCTCTTTTGAAATATAACAGAAAAAAACCCCCAACAGCCAAATTATTGTAACCTTAACTGCACATGCAGATGCTTACTTGAGATATGAAGGCAGTATTTTCTTCTAGCTGAATTTGGGGATTCTTTCCAAAAATCCATTATCTTCTGCAGTAGACATGAACACAATGGTGTGAGCAGAAGTGTTGAATTGCATTCTGCAGCTGGAGCAAGCGAACAAGAAGGCTCCCTGTAATTGTTGTGCGTACATTAATGCAGTGGAAAGAGACCCCCTTGGCAGTGTCTCCATGGCGCTGAAACAATTTTTCTGTACTTTTTTTTTTCTTATTATAGATAAGAGCAGCTACCTTCTTGTCTGCTCCACTCCATCTTATTGATACAAGTCTTGGCAGTCAAGCTGTATATGAAGTGGATGCATCGGTTTGAGTTACAAGCATCATTTAAAGTACTCAGCTGCATATTTTACATATTGTTAAACTGTAATTATACATCTGTATCATGCTTCTTGTACAGAAATTCCTGGAAACCTGAAATTGCTTGCTCTTTGATGTGGCCACAGGCTGTTGAAATTCAGATGAGCTTATTGCTCAGCTGGAATTGTATTAAGTCTGTAGCACAGTCTTTGATGCCTGGATTGGAGGCAGGAGACAACTCTTCTTAGTAAATATGTGTTTGCATGTATTGGTATTACTGAATGATAACTAATCATCTGAAAGTCAAAGGAAGCCTCTTTAAGGGAGCAATGCCTCACCAGGAGAATAGAAACAAGTCTGGGACACATCTTTATAAGTAATGAATTCTTATTTCTTTCAACCTAGCAAATGCCCTCTTTTTAAAGGTTAATTCTTAAATAGTCATTTGGGAACAAATGTCTCTTTCACTCTGATGTCTGTGAGTCAAGCAGACTGCTAAGAATCTTCAGTTTGTCTCTTTCATTACCCAATGCTCATTTCAGATTAAAACTGCTTGTAAAGATGATTTCAGCTGCCTGATCTCCTGCATATTTTGTAATTGCTGAATAAAAGAATGAGCTGAAGTAACTGAACAATAACAAACTGATACCCAAGCAAATTACAACCGCATTTCCTGAATTCCTCACTATTGTCTGGGGTAGCGAGGCAAAATAAGTTCAGGGTTTTTTTTTCAGGTGACACAAAGATTCTGATGAAACAACTGCCATTTTATCTTATTTAGGGTGATCTGGCTGAAGGCTGAGTGGCAACTAAAGTATGTCTGTGACAATCAGAAATGATGCTGTCCTTGTTCTGTGGTCCACATGGACCTAGATAAGCATGCCCAACTCCCACCACTAGCTCTGAAATTCTCACAAAGATAAAGGAGATGGAAATTCTTTTGACACTGTTCATTCATCTGTATGAGCATGGAATGAGAAACTTCTACAGGAAAATCCTTCAGAGACATATGATAAACTAATACTATCCAGATGAATTCAAGCACTGGCTGGAATATACATGCCAGTGGGTAAATTGCTTCAAATGGGCCTTATTGATTCCACTCTGTGTTGATGAGGCATATCTGAAGGAGAAAGTTTCATTTAAACACTTGGGCACTGCAGTAATTAAATGAACTCTGGGGCAGTTTATGTAACAGACTGGCTCTGATTCTTTAGGAGTTGGTGACTATCTCCCTTAAACATGAAGCATGTTAATAGTCAAGAAGCTAATTTATTATAATGAAATGAAAAACTACTGCAGTCCAGATAATATAGCAATAGGTTACTGTTCTGATGAATAGGGACACTGCTCAGCAGATGTAATGCTTTTTAGTCTTAGAAGAGGATAGATCAATTTTTTATACTTTATGAAGAAGGGATGATTCGTGTGCATGCTGCTGAGAGATGTGGACATTTACATCTTTGAGTTAATCACCCCCAGAACAATACAACCACTACAGGTACTCCTAGCTGTTATTTTCCTTGCGATATAAAGAAGAAATTAATTTATAAAACAGGAAATACAAGAGAGATTTGGGTTTTGTTTCTGTACCTTTGTGGTATTTCTATAGACTTCTACTGCTTGGATTGTATTTAAGGAAGAGCAGAAAGGGGAAAGTCTTTCTCCCCTGGGCAGGGAAAGCTGAAAGTGAGACCACATGGGACTCCCAGGCTGAGCAAGCCCTGTTTGGTTGGGCAGGCTAGTGAAAGGTTGTGGTTCAGTAGATGGCAGTCTTCTCTCAGAGTATGCTTAGTCCCTGCCTAGATTGAGCTGGAGTGGAGATGGGAAAGGGACATAAGATTCAAGGCCCTCTCATATTACAAACCCCATTTGCAAATCCTTTGTACACTGTTTGGTAAGGCATCTCTGGGAGTTAGCAGGTCACACACCAAGTGCTCCATCAGCATTGTTTAGAGGTGCTGGTTACAAAACCCTTTATTAGTATTCTTGCCCCAGAACTCCCCATTTCCTTTATTTGACTGTTAGAGTTGAATTGTGTCTGAGCACAAAGAAGAGCAGAGGGATGGAACACATGTAACTGAACCAGCTCTGGTAGTACTGTCTCCCATTTTTTTCTCAGCCAATGCCTGAGATCTCTTACAGACAGGTTTTTGGTTAGACAAAATATGACATAGTGACAGTGTTGATGAATGGTCTGGACAACTTTTTTCTCACCATCACCAAGGAATAGCATTATAAAAGTATTAAGGAATGAGTGACATTTAGGATGACACATTATGCTTTGAATAAAGATGGCTCCTAACATAAAAATCAATGTCTGGAATTTATTATTTCATTTAACTTAACTCTTGCTTTTTAGTTGATTCGGGAAATGTAGCACTTCCAGTGGATACTTGGAAAGGAAAAGACAGCTATGTCCTATATTGCACCATGTAAATAGCAAATCTTCCCATGCCAAGATTCAGGTCTATTTGTAGAGAGATTCCCGCTGTTCTTACTGCCCGTACTTTCTGTATGATAATAAGATCTTCATGATTTAAGAACACTTAAATAATTTTCTATAAAATTCTTTTCTTGTGGTCCCTCCTGATCTCACATCCCTGCTCAGCCCATGCTGTACTTGATAGCTCACCCAAGCCTGTCTTCAGCTGAGACAAAGATGAAGAAGAACCCTATGGTCTCTGCTTACATTTGGAGATGTGCTGTTTTGCACATTTAATCAAGAAATGATAACACAGAGATGGAAGTGAGGATGGTCATTCTGCAGGAAATTCAGATTATTTATTAGCGTCAAACTAAAATGAACATCTGACTGTGATCCTGCTCGTGAAAAAAATTCTGAAGAATAGAGAATAGAAAAATAACAAGATGTTGTGGGGTTTTTTTGTGTTTGCTTTATGACATATGGGTGCTTTGTTTCAGTAAGGACCAAACGCTTTGATTTGATGTTATTTGTGCAACTATACTATACATTGAATATTCAAGTGGAGGGGACTGACTGATGGCATTTTTCTGTAATATTTTCAAAATATTACAGAAATGATCAGGTAAATTTTTGTTAGAAATAACTTTTGGACTTGTAAGCAGGATGAAACTCATAAAAAAAAAAGACAACTCTTGTGAGGTTAGATTAGACAAAGCTCTGCCAGAGATGCTGTATTTAAGTTGATTGTACCTAAAAGAGAGAGGAAAGGACAGTCAGTTGCTGACTTCAGGCAACTCCCAGCCTGTCAGTTCTGCGAGTCTGCAATAAAACACAGTATCACTAGCAGTGAAGGAGAATGCTCTGGATTTCTCAAAATGAAATGTTTCAGCTATACTGAAAAGGAATGACTAGACTATTTTTGTAAACCCTACAGATGGAAACATTCCTGCAGAAGTGCTTTGATTTAAGTAGGACAAAATTTTCCACTGGGGATTTTTTAAACCAGTTTTGATCTTCCTCTCTGGTGTGTGCTTTGTTACACAACCATATTTTTCACCTGAAGTTCTTCCAACAGCCTGCTCCTTTGGCGTTTGCTACAGAAGTGGTTTCCCAGTCCAGTGTATTTGGATTGCAGGTCTGCAGGACCTTTTGGTAGTCTAGCTTGCCTAACTCATACCAATGTGCAAGTAAGATAGGTCCTTAGAACAGCACATACCTTGCTAGAGAGATGGAGGTCATGCTATTGAGTTTCAGGTCATCGACCCTGACTCTAACCTTTACAGAAAATCATTTGAGAAGCATGTATCATCCGAATCAGACCCTGCAAAGGCTACAGCTGTACTTGCAAAACATTGTTCATATACTGAAGACTTGAGCCAAGAAACTGTCTGTGTGGATCTAATTGCAGGTCAAATTGACAAACAGCAGTATGTGCTTGACTCTTACCATTAATCTAGTTTTATATTGCCTGTAACCAGAAGCTATGTCCCTTTATCAGATGTTTTTACAGGCTATGTCTGTACTAGTAAATAAAACAAGCAAGGCTACATCTCCAGTTTTGAGACAAGTTGGAGTGGCATGTTGTGTGTCCAGTCAGAAGGAATCCTGGACCCCTTCTCCCATGAAACAGGACTGCCATGCCCAGGCTGCCAGTGAAGAATGTTACCTGACTTTACTACTCCTGAGCCCTCCCTAGGCAATGTTTCAGACAGCAAAGCCAAAACCAGTGTTAGGGACTGTGGTAACAGCTTAATAGAATGAAGAGTTGCAAAGCAGCGCTTGGCCCATGTCTTGATCTTGTTTAGTTCACTACTGTAATGCACCTATATGTGAAGGTGTGCCCACTCTCCATATTTTCTCCTCTCTGTATGCTGCTAAGGCAAGGAAGGAATATACTGACTTTCTCTGTCTCCCTGCCCTCACAGAGAAGACAGTGAGAGGTGATGTGGCTTGTTAAAGTTTATGTAAAAATCTTGGAGAAAAGCTGGAATATATGTACCAGGCTCTATGTTACACAGACCACTATTGTTTAAAAATGTGCTCTGACAGTCAAAGCTGTGTTTTATGCAAAGGTCTCTTTCACCCTTTCTGGCAATGGATAAGGACTTAAAAGTATGTGCTCTTGAAAGTATTATAAATCATATTTATAATACCAAAAGAAATCTTAAAATAGATGAGAAACAGACAATGAATTTTTAAACACTCTTCCCCCCTTAAAAATTAGATAAGATCCAGGGTTATTTTTACCTCCTATTTGTTTGGAGTGGAAAATTTGTTTCAATTAGAGTGACAGCTCCTCACCCTCAAAATGTTCTGTAATTATCAGCAAAAAGTGCAGAATCAACAGAAAAATCTGTTTCATGAATTGCTCTTAAGCATAAATCGTTCAGATAATGCAGTTCTCCTTCCTGCTTGGGCACTTTTCCAGGCAGCAGTCCAGCTGAGATTTATTTTCTATTATTTAATTTTAGTTGAATGTGCTGCTACAGATACCATGCACAAATATCAAGTGCAGTAACTGACTTAATTGCGTATTTTTTTCATGGGAAAGCATGACTTTACATATCCCCTTAATACAACCACAGTTCTTGTGTAATCTGTCTCTCTTTCTCACTTTTGGGTTTTGACAGATGGGCTCTGTCAGACTGAACAGCCGTGATCCATGGTGTTACCACCCTCAGCCCTCCTCTGCCCCGTGCTGCTGGGAACTGCTACCCTGGAGCAGGGTGACAGAAGCCGCTGTGATCCGCACCATCGCTGCAGCATTTGGGTGGCTTTGCAGCTTTAAAAGTTGATGAGCTGAGAGTGCAATCTCTGCCAAGCAGCAGGTACATTTGCCTCTGAAGCCTCTGCTACAGGAACACTGACTTTGGAGAGAAAGGGGGGGGGGTGGCAGATGGGGTGATAATGCCCTCAGACGCACTTACTGGTCTGTCAGAGCCCCTGGCTCCTTCTCACAGCATCCCAGCACTGCCTCCACACGAGAATTTTCTATTTCAGTAATATCAGCACAAATTTCCGTGTGGAAAACTCGAAGCCACTGCCCTGTAGCCTACCATGTGCACACCCAAATGTTCAAAAAACCTGAGTCGGGCTCCCTAGGTCATGCTATGTTAAAGCATTTGAAAGCTGGAATCTACAGTTTTACTTTCCAATATTTAAACTTTACAAGCATAAAGGATAAAATATTAATATTTTTTTGGTTGGTTGGTTAGGTTTTTTTGTTATGATAAAACTGAAACTTCACAGAACTTCATCAATTCGCAGAGGCATAGTGAAACCCATCTTCCAGGACTTTTAGAAGAGTTTGGGGTTGCCCATGGCAATGACAGAGCAGTGCATGTCCAAGCTGTAGGCCCAAATCAGTGCTGCTGCTTTTTCGTCTCTTGGATCTGTACAGGGACAAAGAAAGGGTTTACTCTGCCCACTCCCTCACTAAAGGGAGCGCCTGTAATTACTCCCTGGAGCAAAGGTAAGATCACTTCTTTCTTGTTGAATGAAGAGACCAAAGAAAAGCTGCATGGGGCTATGTAAGCAGTACATTTTTACCAGGGAACTGTGCTGTCCTGGAGTGAGGGAATTAGCCATGTTAGCCCAGTCCTGTGGAAGCAAAGTGACGGCCTCTGTCATCTCAATGGATGGACCTGCCCGGAAATTGTGTTCTTTGGCACAGTCAGCATCTACTCTTCATGTATCAGACCCTACATGACCTGCTGCCTCTTCAAAGTGCAGCTCAGAGTGTTGTTTTTGATCATTAAAGCCTCTCACTCTCTTTGTGCATTACTCAGTTCAGCTGGGAATTGTTTTCAGCAAGAGTCTTCTGCTCAGGAGCTGACCCTAATCTCAGCCACCAATAACATGAGTGAAATTAAAGCTCTAGCCATAGTATCGTGATAAAGAAATAATGATTTACAGACCATTTTTACAGATCACTATAGGTCAAGATGTGTAAGAATATTTTAATGTGGCTTCAGCTGACAGATTTGCTGAATGTCAATGGAAAATCATATTTTCTCCTCAGCAGGGATTCAGTTTCTTAACATATGTTGTATTTACTTGTGCAATAAGTATTACCAGACAAGCAATATATTTCTTTCATTCTATAGCATGTACCAAAGAGCTATTTATTCATAATACAACGATCATAAATTTGGTTTCCTTAGTAATCTCCCCTGTGTGCATGAACTCTGGTTTATGTTCAAATTCTTTTCCCTGTTAGATCAAATTATTTGTCTTCAAGGAAGATGGGTGGACTTAAGTGACACAATAATATTTGTGATGAAAATCTAAAAAATGAATGCTTTCGTGCTTATTTACAAGGCAGATACTGGAGAACCGTGTATTCATTATGTTGTACTAAAATATAGGCTAAATAATCTGTTTGGCTTTTATCCATAGAAATGGAATGGAGCTTGTATTAATTCTAAGACTTACAATTGTGTATCAGGATGGAAGAAGAAGTTCTCAAAAGAACCTGCAAAATATAAGTTTCATCCTAAGTTTTCTCTTCTTCATAAGGCTTTTCTGCTCCAAAGCCTTGTGTCTCAGGAGATGTGCCTCAGATCACCTCATTATGTTGAACCGAGTCGTGTTCACATGAGCAAACCTGAGAGTAGGTCCAGCCCTGTGGTGTTTCAGTAGCTGGTGTCAGGTTATTTGAGCAGAAAAATTGTCTGTTCTTACACATTTTATTCCTTCACATTCTCCATTCTCGTCCTGTAAAAGGATTTCTTAAAGTGTAACAAATGTTAGGGATCTTTAGACTGAGAAACATGGAAACAGGGAAAGACAATTTTATTTCCTTGTATCCCTTTCAGGATTAAAATCTCTCCCTGCTTTTTCAGAGCAAGGAGGGAGAGAAAGCTTAACTCACAAAGATGCAGGTTTATATGATCTTGCAGCATGTACAGCTAGGATCTGAATGTTTTGGCTTAAAGATAGAAAATCCATGGTCATCGTAACATGAAATGCTCCTTGTACTGCAGCCTGTTGGGGACCTTGTTGCGCTCTGATTCCCTTTTAAATGTGATTGCTGAGAGTTCTGTGTTTTCTGTTTAACACTCTTGTCTTTTCTTTTTTTTTTTTTTTTTTTAATAGTGGAGAACAAATCTGAGGTAAATTACCGTGTTGTCGTTGCTGCATGTGCTTCCTGGGTTGCAGTTTCAGGTTGTAGTTTGTGGATGTATTAGGTTTCCTGATAAGGTGGTGCTGGGGGCTGGGGTGAGGATTTTGCTCAGCTGTGCTAGATGTTGTCACACAGGAAAAGTCCATAATAATTGCAAAAGTGAGTGTTGAGGAGGGGTTTGCAGGTTTGAAACTAAATCTTTGGTTCTTACCAAGCAATGAAGAAAGGGTGAAAGGTTCTGGGTGAGATGTGGATGTGTAAGTAGCCCATGGCAGCAGCAGTGGGAGTGCAGGACATGATTAAGGGGGCTGGAGCTGAGGTTAGAAGAAAAAGATGCTCTTCCTTTTCATGCTGTTAACAAAATGATGGTGTTCAGTTGCTAAGAGTGTGACTGCCTAAGAAAATCCAACAACTAAAACAGCAAAGCAGCATTCTCTATTTTTCCACCTTCATTCTGTTGCTTTTCTCTGCATTCATCCTCCAGTTGCTCATAGACTAAGTGACTGCAAGAAACCAAATAAACAAGCGCTAGCAGATCTAGTAATTTTGCTTCCTTGCTTGCAGCTCAAGCAGGCTAAAAATATACAAAGCAAAATACGGCACTGAACAGAGAAACATGATAACTTGGGAGAGGAAGAGAAAAAGTTTTTGTGTAAAACAGCTCACTTTTGGATTGACACAGGAATTGATTGTTTTAATAACTGGGTAAGCAAAGGATGGTTAAAGGCAAATAATGTATTTTTTGATACGTATAATTTATTCAACTCAAATCTTGCAGGACGTGTGCTAGGATCTAAGTCTTCTGGAAAGCCCAGGATTCACAGTGTAGTTCTTCACCTCAAATTTGCAAAGCTATATTGTCTTGCTCTAGTGCATTGTGACAATGTATGGCAGTCATTTTGCTAGCCACATAGCCCCTAGACTTTTCTAAAATGGTCTAAGTGGTCAACATTTTATTAATGTTCCCATAAGGGTGCCATTGCACTGCTTTCTTCTGTGCTGATTTCCTAAGTAGGGCACAGCAATTTTAGTTGTGGCAGCTCTTGTGGCAAAGGCTGAGTGAAGTATGTCACACCACGTGAGTTAATTTGGTCTAACAGCAGTTCATTCCCCAGACAAATAAGAAAAGGCACTGGTGTATGTGAAAAAAGAATCTTGAGCCATGTTCTTTTAATGTTGTAGTGTTACGACAGTGGGGTAGTGCTTTTAAATTGGGGGGGAATTAAAATTCATGAATTTAAGATTTGAATGACAAACCCAGCATGAGAATTGTAGCTGTTGGTTATTGCACTTGCTTTAACAATATTAAGGGAACTTGTATGATACTAGCTATTAGCAAATTATTTACTCAAGATATCTCAAGAGAGATGGACATGATAGCTTTTGTCTTACCTGCTTCCTATGTCCAGCAAGGTCTTTGCTCTCTGCTTTAAATTTTCTCCGAATAGTTCACCATAGCATCAAATAATTATTGCTGAAGGATATTTAATGGCCCAATATATAGATATTGCAGCAGCATTATGTCCTTTAAGGAAGTAGTCTTTACAAGAATAATTAGCCATTTTTGATGGAGCTTTAGCTGGTGGAAGTGCAGCTCCTTAGGGTGATATTTATTTAAGTATATTTTTGAAGCAATTTAAGTCAGACATTTATTCTTCTCAAATGGATGTTGGAGGTTCTCCACTGCTGAATAAACAGATTTTCACAGTTCCGCCTGTTGTATTCCTGAGCAGTGTTTCTCTTGAAAGGGTCTCCTTTCCATCCACCAGCTGTGGATTTACAATTTATTGTGTGATGCTGAAGGTCTAATGCCTTGGTTAACAGGAAGTTAATTACATTAATGGTGCTTAGGAAAAGATTATAATGAAATGTAGTTAATATCCCTTTACAGTACAAAAATGTCTTAATGCAGAGGTATGGAGCAATTGTCATGGTGTCTCAGTGCATGAGAAGATAACTGCTTGCTGTTGAAACCTTGCAAAAAGACAAAACAAGATTTCAAGATAGATAATCCATTTTGTTGGAGACATGGTACAGGGCTTGCTTCAGCCCTTCCAGCCTCTGGTATGGTTATGTTGTATTCCCACTGTCACTGACAGGCTTTCAGAGCACAGTGGCATCCACAGTATAAAAACTGGTGAAGTGTAGAAGAAATGAGAATCAAAATCCCCAAGGTAAAGTCATGTCATGATACATTCCACTACAAGCCATAACATAAGCAGATATTTCTATGAGGATTAATGTGATATTAAAGTAATGTATTTGTAAAAGTAGATTGAATGGAACAAATTACAGAGGGATTAATAAGAGAGATGATATTATTACAGAGGAGAAAATCAGTAGCTATTTTTGTTTATGAAAACCATGAAACTGAGCTAGGTAAAGGCTTGCTCAGTAGCAGTAGTTTTTGACCTTTATTTTAATCTGCCATAAAGTTTTCTTTAGAAATCAAGGTAATGTGTACTAATGCATTGTAATTGCATCTATAGAAGCAGTGCATAAAGCAAGTTTTTCAAACAATGTAAACATTGTTTTGTTTCCTAAGTTGTCCTTACAGATTCAATGGCCTCTGTTTAATAAATCTCCCCTTCACCCCCAGATCCATCAGTTATGTATCTGAAGCAGAGAGACTAAAATTCACAATTGAAGGTGGAAATACAGGAGTAAATATTGGGGTAAAATTCTATTATTTTTTACGTATCTAGACATTTGGAGAAAGTGTATTGTTAACACAGTTACACTGGTGTATTCAGACAAGAATTTGTCCTTTCTGCTAAATTAGATCATTTACTTCACAGTAGAGTTATATAATATACTAAACTGTATCTTGCTTGTATCCCTGTGCCTATTTGCAAGTCCCTGTTCAATAGTACTTTGGGTATTTGGTACATGCTAGCAATTCCAGAGACCCTTCAATGGAGTGAAACACCCAGGTAAAGATGTCCATGAGAAAAGAGAAGATGGTTCCACAAAAAAAAAGACATAGTGTTCAGTGGAGGCTTATATATGCAAAGCACATCCTTGTGAAGGGTTGTAAGCCAGAGGATTTTAATTCAGATTTATCATTCTTTTGATTATTCAAACTTGGCACTATATACTCTCTGTCAATTAGAAAAATGTAGTGTTGTACAAAACATACTTTAATAAGTATCTCTTTTCATAGTTCCAGGAGTTTCAAGAAGAAAATAGTGAACTAGTTTCTCTGTCTTGAATCCCTCAGATCCTCCTCTACACCCTCATGTTGCAAACAACATATCAGTATTCATTAGGACTCAGTAAGTTAATGGATATTATACTCAGCATGCTATAAATTACAGAATCACAGGATGGCTGAAGTTGGCAGGGACCTATTTGGGCTGTCATCTAGTCCAAACCCTGTGCTCAAAACAAGATCAGCTACAGAGGGTTTCTCAGAGCCATGTCCAGACATCTTTTGAATATCTCCAAGTGGTGAGTCTGCAAAACCTTTCTGGGCAACCTGCTCTGATGCTTGACCAATTAGACAATAAAAAGCTCCTTCTTACATTTAGATGTATGTCCATTTCCTCTCATCCTGTCACTGGGAAATACTAAGAAGAGCCTGGCTCTATCTTTTTTACACCCTTCCATCAGGTATTTATATACATTGATAAGATCCCCCTGAGCCTTCTCCAGGATAAATGGTCCCAGCTCTCTCAGCCTCATCTTGTATAAGATTATATTAATCACCTTAGTGTCCCTTTGCTAAATGTGCTCCAGTGCCTCTATGTCTATCTTGTACTGGGGATCCCAGCACTGAACACAATACCCAGGTGTGCCTGACCAGTGCTGAGCAAAGGGGAAGGACCACCTCCCTCGACCCGCAGGCAATGCTCCGCCTGATGCAGCACAGAGATCTGCTGGCCTGCTTTGCCCTATTGTTTTTTAACAATAAAGGGTCAGAACAGTAGTTGAGCTTCATCAATATGTTAAAGAACTAGTGAGAAAGCCAAAGCAGCATTGCTGGTAACCTTGCATATGCCATAAAGTATCCTGGGATTAAAATATGTGGAAATACAGAAAGAATGTGATAAGCAGCTGAAGCTTCTAATGAGAAAAATACGTCAAAGGTATCATACTATGGCCAGTTTCACTCTTACCTAGTATCTTTATGGGGTTTTTGTTTGTTTGATTGATTGCTTGTTTTAAAAAAGCATTCCAGTAATACAGCATGTGTTGCTTGGTTTTCAGTATTAGACACCATCTTTCAGATACAGTTGAAGAAATGCAAAAGAACAGTGATATATTCTGAGGGCTACTTCTGGTACATTTGAAAGCAGAGATGGAACTGCTCCTAGTCATTGTTCGAGGGCCAAAACTGCAGTTAAAAACACTTGGAAATGCATTAGCTGCAGCCATTATAATCAAGACTGTGGACACAGAAGTGAGGAAGACATAATTTTCTTGTTTGGATTTGCCACTAGCTTTATTATGAGAAAACCTGGACAGCTAAAGGCACTGCAATCATGCACTAGGTATTTCACATTTTGTTGACACACCAGAAAAACCCAAAAGCCTGTCTAACATCTTAGGCAAGACACCATTTAGATTGGATCTGAGGAAGAAATTCTTTACTGTAAGGGTGGTGAGGCACTGGAATGGGTTGCCCAGGGAAGTTGTGAATGCTCCATTGCTGGCGGTGTTCAAGGCTGGGTTGGACAGAGCCTTGAGTGGCATGGTTTAGTGGGAGGTGTCCCTGCCCATGGCAGGGGGGTTGGAACTAGATGATCTTAAGGTCCTTTCCAACTCTAACTATTCTATGATTCTATGAAAAGCAGTCTGCTGAGAATCCAGCATATCCCTGCTCAAGCATTCCATTACAATGCAAAAGACTATAAGAGCTGAATTGATTTATATACCCCACCGAGAGCGTACGTGCCAGTGAGGATATCTAGAAGGAAATTGAAGTTATGAACTGGTACAGCAGCAGTTGCACTGATTGCTCATGTTAGAAGGATATTTGGTCAGTGAAAATCTATCATATAAAGACCAAAATGCAAATATTCAACTCAAATATTATCTCAATTTTTCTATACAGATGTAAAAACTGAAGGTTTTGTTGTAAAATGAGAGCTAGTACCTACCAAAGCATGTGTGCTTCTGAGTACCCGGAACAATATGTTAAAGGATAGTTATATTGAACAAAAATGTCTTGGGCCTACTAAAACAAAAGAAAAGAAAAAGAAAATTAGCATAGGTAGAGGATGGGCTGGGGGCTCTTTTATTTGGTTGTGTTTTGCTCCTGAAAGATTTGATGGCAATGAAAGGAGCTATAATCAGGATCTTTTCTTTTGTCCTGAGTGCCTTGCTGTGCTCTGAAAATGTTTCCAGAGTGTAGACAGTCTGTTTTATGGTGCCTCTTCTTTTTCTGCCCCAAAACCAGCCAGAGTATTTCCACTGTGCATTTTCAGAACTTGATGAAGTTTTCAACATTCTTCCCATGTAAAAGAATCATCCAAAGAAAGGAATTATCGAGCTGCAACAAAAAAGAATTTGTTGGCTATATAAAAGTAAAAGTCAAAATTAACCCCTTCAACAATATACCTAAGTGTTTAATTTATAAGCAGCATATTTGATCTGATCATAACAAACCAGAATAAACACTGTGAATATTTCAAAGAAAATGGTAGTATTGTTACTTTACGTAAAGACCAAGGGATGATGATGTGAAAATATTTATTTTCACAAAATGTTGCAAGCATGACAGCTTGATAGTAATGTGGATGATTATGACTGATATTTTTTTTGAGAAATACTAAACAGTATGGTCTCCTGGAGCAATTACACAAATGCTTATAGAGTATGTGCCCTGAGATGTTCATAGAGAGTAGTCCTCAGAACCCTGGGACCAGGCTTCCTCCAAGGCTGGTGTCAAGGGTTGACAAATACTCCCTATTTCACACCAAGCAAGCAAGAACTTCAGCCTGAGAAGTTAGAAAAAAAGAAATTTTAGAAGGGTCATTATATTTATTGAAAAAGTTGAGAATTACTGTGCTTGAAGAAAAATGTGGGAATCATAGAATCAGAATACTTAGGGTTGGAAAGGACCTTAAGATCATCTAGTTCCAAACCCCCTGCCATGGGCAGGGACACCTCACACTAAACTATGCCACCCAAGGCTCTGTCCAACCCAGCCTTGAACACCGCCAGCAATGGAGCATTCACAACTTCCCTGGGCAACCCATTCCAGTGCCTCACCACCCTTACAGTAAAGAACTTCTTCCTCAGATCCAATCTAAACTTCCCCTGTTTAAGTTTGAACCTGTTACCCCTTGTCCTGTCACTACACTCCCTCATGAAGAGTCCCTCCCCAGCATCCCTATAGGCCCCCTTCAGATACTGGAAGGCTGCTATGAGGTCTCCACGCAGCCTTCTCTTCTCCAGGCTGAACAGCCCCAACTTTCTCAGCATATCTTCATACGGGAGGTGCTCCAGTCCCCTGATCATCCTCGTGGCCCTCCTCTGGACTTGTTCCAACAGTTCCATGTCCTTTTGATGTTGAAGACACCAGAACTCACACAATGCTCCAAGTGAGGTCTCACGAGAGCAGAGGGGCAGGATCACCTCTTTTGACCTGCTGGTCATGCTCCTCTTGATGCAGCCCAGGATACGGTTGGCTTTCTGGGCTGCAAGCGCACACTGCCAGCTCATGTTCATTTTTTCATCAACCAACACCCCTAAGTCCTTCTCCACAGGGCTGCTCTTAATCTTTTCTCTGTCCAACCTGGAGCTGTGCCTGCGATTGCTCCGACCCAGCTGTAGGACCTTGCACTTGGCATGGTTAAACTTCATCAAGTTGGCATCAGCCCACCTCACAAGTGTGTCAAGGTCCCTCTGCATGGCATTCCTTCCCTCCAACGTATCAACCAAATCACAGCTTGGTGTCATCGGCAAACTTGCTGAGAGTGCACTCAATCCCACTGTCCGTGTCACCGACAACGATGTTGAACAAGACTGGTCTCAACACTGACCCCTGAGGGACACCACTCGTTACCGGTCTCCAGCTGGACATTGAGCCATTGAGCACAACTCTCTGCGTGCGGCCATCCAGCCAGTTCTTTATCCACTGAGTGGTCCACCTATCAAATTAATGTCTCTCCAACTTAGAGGCAAGGATGTCATGTGAGACAGTGTCAAATGCTTTGCACAATTCCAGATAAATGACATCAACTGCTCTACCACTGTCCATCAGTTCCATAGCCCCATCATAGAAGGCCACCAGATTGGTCAGGCAGGATTTCCCATTAGTGAAGCCACACTGGCTGTCACCATCCACCTTGTTGTTTTTCATGTCCCTTAGCATGCCTTCCAGAAGTATCCGCTCCAAGATTTTGCCAGGCACAGAGGTAAGACAGACTGGTCTGTAGCTCCCCAGGTCATCCATTTTCCCCTTCTTGAAAATGGGGGTTATATTCCCCTTTTTCCACTCATCGGGAACTTCACCTGACTGCCATGATTTTTCGAATGCGATGGACAGTGGCTTAGCAACTTCATTTGCCACCTCCTTTAGGACCCATGGATGGATTTCATCAGGTCCCATGGACTTGTGTACGTTCAGGTTTCTAAGATGGTCTCGAACCTGATCTTCTCCTACAGTGGGTCTAGGGTCTTCATTCTCACAGTCTCTGCGTCTGCCTTCCAAGACTTCGGTGGTATGGTCAGAGCATTTTCCGGTGAAGACTGAGGCAAAGAAGTCATTAAGAACCTCAGCCTTCTCCAAATCCAGGGTAGCCAGTTCTCCCGATAGCTTCTGGAGAGGGCCCACGTTGTCCTTAGTCTGTCTTTTATTTGCAATGTACCTATAGAATCCCTTCCTGTTATCCTTAACATCCCTAGCCAAGTTTAATTCTAAGTGGGCCTTAGCTTTCCTAACCTGGTCTTTAGCTTCCTGGACAACATCCCCATATTCTTCCCAGGCTGCCTGTCCTTGCTTCCTCCTTTTATAAGCCTTTTTTTTCCTTTGAAGTTTCCTAAGCAGCTCCTTATCCATTCAGGGAGGTCTCCTGGCCCTCCTGCAGCACTTCCTTCTAGTAGGGATGCAACACTCCTGAGCTTGTAGTAGGTTATCATTGAATATCAACCAAGAGTCTTGGGCCCCCCTGCCCTCTAGGGCTATATCCCATGGAACCTTACTAAGAAGGCTCCTGAAGAGGCCAAAGTCTGCTCTCTTGAAGTCCAGGGCAGGAAGCTTGCTGCACGCTCTTCTCACTGTCCTGAGGATCTCAAATTCAACCATCTCATGATCGCTGCAATCAAGGTTGCCCAGGAGCGTCACATTGCCAACCAGTCCTTCCCTGTTGGTGAGCACGAGGTCAAGCATGACACCTCTCCTTGTTGGCTCCTCCATTACTTGCAGAAGGAAGTTGTCTTCCACACAATCGAGGAACTTCCTGGATTGCTTGTGCTGGGCCATACCATCCCTCCAACAGCTATCAGGGTGGTTGAAGTCCCCCATGAGAACAAGGGCCTGGAAGCGTGAGGCTGTTCCTATCTGTCTATAGATCGCTACATCCACTAAGTCCTCTTGGTCAGGCGGTCTGTAACAGATCCCCACAATAATGTCTCCCATCTCTGTTCTCCCTTTAACCCTGACCCACAGACTCTCTGTCGACTGCTCACCTGTCCCCAGGCAGAGTTCCGTACTCTCCAGCCTATCCCTAACATAAACAGTAACTCCCCCTCCCCATTTACCGGGTCTGTCTTTCCTAAAGAGCCTGTAACCTTCCATTCCAACACACCAGTCATAGGAGCCATCCCACCATGTTTCTTTGATGCCTATGATATCATACCCCCGTAGACATCCACACATCTCTAATTCCTCTTGTTTGTTCCCCATACTATGTGCGTTTGTATAGAAGCATCTGAGCTGAGCTCCAATTAAAGCCAGCTCATTGGCTGGAGCAGCTGGAATATCTCTACATTGCTATGAACTTTTATTATAGGTGCTGGGAACTGACTGGATGTGTTAGGATGGAATGATGCCCCCCTCCCCCAACACATCTGGTTTAAAGCATCCTTGACCAGTCTCGCAAGCTTCCTCCCAAATCTCATCTTGCTTTTTTTTGTCAGACCAGCTCCACCAACCCCCAGTAGACCTGGCCTGCTAAATTGAGTCCCATGTTCAAGGTACCCAAACCCCTGACTATAGCACCACCTTTCTAACTATTTATTAACCTGGCCAATCCTCCTAGCCTGCCTTTAATGCCTAAATAAAGCAAATCCATTATGTTATACAGAACTCAACATAAATGTATTAAACACTTTAGGATTCCCTGGGATAAAGAGCTATGCTGCATAACTCATCAGTTAAATGTTTATTTCTGAGGGCAACTAAGGACAATATTTTTATGTGCAGAAAAAGTGAAGCTATAAATGCAAATAAATGGTGGTAAAATCCCTGTAGGATGGTAAAGGTGCAAGTACAACACTCTTTCACAAGAAATCTTGGAAATCTTGAACACCTCATAGCTTGAGTGATGAAGGGAATTTAGTATAGATAATTTTTAACATACTACACAGTGCTTTGTACATTACCAAATGTGTATGGATGAATATCTACACACAACAACTATAATTCATTGTACAAACCTGAAGGCTGTAGGCTGATAGATTGTTTATAGCTGAGGACAAAACCAAGAGTAATTAAGCCACTGTGTAGTATTCCTAAAATTCAGACAAGCTTGCTGTTGTGGGAGTTAGAGATATAACAGTCTTTATTCCCAAGATTTGTGGAAATTAGTTAAGTAAGTTTTTTAGTCACATAATACTTTTCTGTGTAAATAAATTAATACAGTTTTATTTATAAATAAATGGTCTCTTTTAAAATAGTCTCACTTATGAACAAAACCTGATAATTCAAATCACCTATTTATGTTTGTGAAGTTGCAGTTTGATGCAGTTTGATGTTCAATAGCTGAAAATATCATGTTGCAATAGAGTGATAATGATGGCATAGGCTTTCTGTAAACACATTTGTCAGAAATGCAGTACTATGTGGGAGATTTCTGTGGTGAAATTCTTGTTATGCACTTCTCCATTATCAAAGTATGGGATGTATAAGCAGAAAACTCACTTGATAGCAGCCCAATTTCCTATATCACCGCTACCACGTTATGTGCCTAACCATTTGGCCATAGAGTAAGTGATAATTCCTTTGCTGGAGAATCACAAGTTCCTTTACACGAAACTCTTCCATTTCAAAGCACATCTCATTTTTTCCTCTGTGAATGCTCTGTGCTACTAAAAGGTGGCAAGGTGCATCTGTGTGTATGGTTTAAAGTGCCTGCTAGATACAATAAACATAGCTCAGGTGAGCCCCAAAGGCATCTGACCAGCAGCAGTGCTGGGTAGTGCAGTGTCACATTCAGTCTCATTCCTGCAGCTTGGAGAAATGTGCCCATGAAGAAAGCTGAAAACTTGCAAACAGAGATGATGACGCAGCAGTCAGAAGAGTCTCAAGCATCTGTTCCTCACATCTGCTACAGATAATAAGGCTGAAATAAGGATGCTTTGGCCCAAGAAGATGAAGATCAGGACAAGATGCAATGAACAAAAAAACCCACAAGAAACACTTTTTCACAGTGAGGGTGGGCAAACACCAGCACAGGTTGCCCAGGGAAGTTGTAGAATCTCCATTCTTAGAGGTATTAAAAAGCTATCTGGACTTGGTCCTGGGCAACCTGCTTTAGGTGGACCTGCTTGAGCAGGAGGTTGGGCCAGATGATCTCCAGAGGTCCTTTCCAACATCAACTGTTCTATATATGTGAAGACATCCTAGAAGTCATGTATGTTGATGAACGAGATTTTTTCTCTTAGTATACACATCATTTTGCTCTCAATGCAAAGAGCAGTACTACAGTCAAAGGCTGTGATGAGGCCAGAATTTCTTAGCAACACACACTTCTGTTCTGACTCCTAGGTCAAAAGATGGACTCAAGGATATTATATTTGTAAGAAAATCTTAATCCTTATGATCAGTTCCTATGCTCATAATATCCAGGTTTTCTTACCTTGGGAGACAGCGGAACAGATCTTTTCACTAAACTTTGTTTCTGGTATTATTCCTATATACTCTTGGAGACAAACTTGACAGTACTTGTATTTCAAAAAGCATAGATCAGACGTGATACATTGAGCTCACTGTGTAGGCAGTGCAAAATCTTTGTATGTAGGTACACTAACTGCAGGAAAGCAAAAAGCAGAAAGTCATTAGTTTGCTGCTGAGTATTTAGTCTTCTGAACATATTAATAGCATTGACAGATTTGGACAGACTTATTAATTGCATGGTCTGGATTTCCACTTCTCTTCTGAGTAGCTGCCGAATGTGTGTACCTTAAGGTAACTAATTTTTTCAGAATACTGTGATAATTGCTTACCTGAGAGACTGCAGAAATAGCCAATCAGTTACATAAGCCACTGAACTGTCTAGACATACCCTTTCCTATCTTATTTGAAGATACAAATATGTAGATGTTTCTCTAAAAATGTAGGCTTAATAGTAAAACTTCTTCATTTGTAAAACCGAACTGTGCAGAAAGAGGTGGAGAAAGAAAGACAAAAAGGTTTAAAATTAGTTCAGGTAGATTTGCATAATGTGGGAATGTCACTACATTTTAATATCTGTTATAACATTTCTGATACTTAATAAAATCAGTTTATTGCCAGGTTCTAGTAAAGGTCATCATAGTGCATTTTCATTTTATAGCTACAACATTTTAACATTTATTAAAATTATTTTAAACTGAATGAATTAAAGAATGAATGACATAGTATGGAGGAAAATATCAAGGAAGAAGAATTATTATTTAAGTTAAAGGATGGTATTGGCACAAGATCAAATGATTATAAATTAGCCATGAATGAATTTAGAGGGGAAATTGGAAGAGGGCTCCTTATCCATCCAAGAATTATGTTTCTGGAACTGTCTGACAAAGAGGGAAGAGATTTAATTAAACTTTTTTAAAAGTAATGTGATATGCTTGGGAAAGGGATCACATAGAATCATAGAATCATAGAACAGTTAGGGTTGGAAAGGATCTTAAGATCATCAAGTTCCCACCCCCCTGCCATGGGCAGGGACACCTCACACTAAATCATGCTACCCAAGGCTCTGTCTAACCCAGCCTTGAACACCGCCAGCAATGGAGCATTCACAACTTCCCTGGGCAACCCATTCCAGTGCCTCACCACCCTTACAGTAAAGAACTTCTTCCTCAGATCCAATCTAAACTTCCCCTGTTTAAGTTTTATCCCTTTACCCCTTGTCCTATCACTACAGTCCCTCATGAAGAGTCCCTCCCCAGCATCCCTCTAGGCCCCCTTCAGATATTGGAAGGCTGCTATGAGGTCTCCAGGCAGCCTTCTTTTCTCCAGGCTGAACAGCCCCAACTTTCTCAGCCTATCTTCATAAGGGAGGTGCTCCAGTCCCCTGATCATCCTCGTGGCCCTCCTCTGGACTTGTTCCAGCACTTCCATATCCTTTTTATGTTGAGGACACCAGAACTGCACACAATACTCCAAGTGAGGTCTCACAAGAGCAGAGTAGAGGGGCAGGATCACCTCCTTTGACCTGCTGGTCATGCTCCTCTTGATACAGCCCTGGATACGGTTGGCTTTCTGGGCTGCAAGATGATGAAGTAGGAGATTTCACAAAATGAGATTTGTCATAGGATCCTGGGAAGTCATTTTGTTCCATTGCACAAGTTTGCAGAAACTCTTTTCAGATACATGGTGTGTCAGTATTCCCAAAAAGGTCTCTTAAAAAGGCTATTGACAGAAATGTATGCAATCTTATCCATATTGCTGAATTTCTTTCCAGCACTGGTTGGAAATCAGGTATCAGTTTCCTATTTTGATCTGTCTTTTGGCTTCTAGGGTCTACATTTACTGTCCTTTGAAACCTTGGAGGTGAGCAAGCAGGTGAAATTGTACCTTTAATGATATTTAATCCTGGAATATGTGGTAAATGTGCCCTGATCACACAGTGCAAAACCAGTTGCCAGGTATGAGCTCAGGAAGACATTCTTTCCTGAATTTAAATTAACAGAAGTCTTGTAGTGTAAGTATGTGATTCTGTGAGTTTCATTTAGCAGCTAAAGTGTAGGGACCTGTGGTATTAGCAACATTCTTCCTGCTTTTGCCTACAACATGGTTCAGGCTTGGCTTTCTGATAGGGTGTTGGGAAGATTGTTTTATTACTTAGTGCATGGCACAGATGTTTCAGACGTCTTTTAAACCAAGCAGCTGTTACACGGTTGCCTGAAATTTGAGAAACTGGACTATCTAAGTTGGTTAATTTTCTCCCATTCTTTGCTCTTAAATAGGGTATTCATCTTGCCTATTTAAAATAGAATGTTTAAATTACATTTTTTAAAAGTGACTGTTAAAAGTGAAAACCCCCAAGTAACATGCATTCCTCAATGGCATGCCTTCACTCTTAAGAAGAGTGGAACAAGTATCCCATGGAGGCCAGCTTAATCATGAAGTCTATTGATGAAGCTGGAAAGAGAAAATTGCATGGCATTTGTCTATGATATCTGCCTCTAGCAGTGCTTTAAGCTCCAAACCAAACAACAAACAAACAAACAAACAAACCCTCTTACATAAAGTAAGATCTCACAGCTGGGCTATAATACTAGGTTTCTTGTGATTTGCATCAGCAGAGATGATATGGATCTGAAAGAGCTAGGGAAATATTTGTTGCAACTCAAATATATTTGAAATACCCAACACATTTAAAAGAAAATTCTAGTAGGTATTTGGCAAGAGAAAAAAATCTCACTTCTGTGAAATACTGCAGATAGTGTGTTAAGTGCATCCACTGTCTGTTCATCAGAGGTCCACACTTAACCAGCAACATTGACAATAGTTATAACATAATTTCCAGATCTCATCTCTGTGTGTTGTGTATTGAGAGAGTGTGGTGATACCACAATGAGAAATCACGATTCACAGTATTCCGGATGTTTTTCATAATGTTCACCCATGAAACACCGTGGAGTTGTGAATGCAACAGAAAATAATTCTGATCTCTTGTTTTTCAGATTTGCCAAAGGACTCTAAAATGACAGGCAAAGACTATCAACTTGTGTATAAACTTGACTAACAGACTTTTCACTATGATGATAAGGACGAAAACTGTAAGAAGGACTGCTTTCCTCCCCAATAGATTTTCTCAGATCTGATGTTCTCCACTGTTTTGATTTAATACTCTACTTCAGAGTGGGGGAAAACAACTTCTCCTATTCCCTGTTGCTAAAATGAACTTTACAGTGCAAAGGCTGTCTAAACCCACATTCCAGCTGTCACTAGAAATTTTAGCATATTACAGCAAATAAACCAGTCTGCTACTGAAAAATAAATGGGAATTAGAGCTGGTCAGAAACGTTTTGCCATGTCCTTCTTGCCTGTGGGAGATGTGATCAATTTCAGTAAAAGACATTTTGATTGCAATTTCCATCAAAACCTTCACTTTCCAACAACATTTGAGCATTTGCCAAACCTATATAATTTCTTGGTTAAGAGAAATTCTAGTTCTAACAGATGATCAAGATATGTAGTTCTTTTGATATGTTCTTAAGGACACAAACTATATTGTGAAGCGACATAAGGGAAAAAGGGAAAAAGGCCTAAGGGCTCCAATACAGTAGAAAGAGTTTCAGCCAGCAGAAATGAGAACTAAAGCATGCAGGAGAAAATAAACTGAAAAACATACGTTAAGTGGGATGGAAAGAGTAGTAAAGGTAAAAGAGACCTTGGGGAAGAGAGAGGACAGCAAATTAGACATGAATTTGTAACCTGCTATCGGAGCAAAGCAAGGCAATAAAATTTAGCTATTTATACTAAAGAAGTGGATTATAAAAATAATTCAAGTAAAAGAAGAAAACATTTTGTCATCTAATTTTCCCTATAGTGGGTTTGTAGCCCCGTTTTGTAACTGGAATTGCAAATACAGAGTGCAAAATGGTGAAGGACTAGGTCTAGACCTAGTGCTTATGTAGTATCCATCTTGCCTAACTTTACATAGCTAAAAAGTTAATTGACACATCAAAATATGCTACCTGTCTTAAGAGCAGTCTTATCACCCTTTGGATCTGCTTGTTTCTACAAACATGGAGTGGTTCAAGGATGACCAATTTAGATAGCCGAATTTTTACATAGCTCAGGTTTAGAGGGGTAAGTAATACTTTTTTGTTACTAGAAGACCTGAAAGAACTGAGGAGATGGGAATGACTTGAAAGGTCTAGAGGGTGTAGAAACAAGAAGATGTTTTGAAGAAGTACTGAGAAAAGGCTGAATAACTCTTAGCAGTTAGTAAATATAGGAAAATGAAAGCTTTGAAGAATATGAAAAAGTATTTGAGGTGGTATAGATGAATGCAACTGGGAAAATTAAAGGATATTGAGGGACACTTAGTATTTTGCAGCTTGTACGCAGAGCTCACAGTCCAGTTCAGGTGAAGGAAATGAATAAGCTGTGGAGAGAATGTTTGAACCATCAGTAAAGTAATTCTTTTTTTTTAACTTCTCACAGTTTGTGGCTTAGAATTGAAGCAATGTCAAAGCATTTTCATCAGTGTAATTGTAAAATGGAAGGATATCCAAGTTGTTCCAACTTGGACAGCCAGTTAATAAGTGCCTTCCTTAAACTGATTCAGTAACTGAGCATATGGCAGCTGTATGTCATGACCAAATTTAGATATGCAGTAACTCTTTGCACACAACACTAAGTTTCTCAGAAGAGCACTGCTCTTCTGGGGAAACATTTTCTATGGCAAAATTGTGAATTTTATGCTCTTTTAACTTATATTTGTAGCAAGTGCAAAGAAGATATTCTAGCCTCCAGCGTTTCATGCTTACATGTTACTAATGAAATACGATGACCTTTACTAACTGACATTTTATAGAATTATTTTTTTTGTTATAAACTTTTACCTTATTTGTGACAAAATTGTATATCTGTTCTTTCCACCATAAGTTTTGACAAGATGAGAGGTTTCATGATTTTTTTTTGGGTTGAAGTGTACATTTCCTGGTGTAAATAGGTTTGTTGCTATCAGATTCATTTAATATCTTTTTTAAACATTTTATTGCTTTTCCTTATTTAAAGATCAGTTTTGTCAATTTTAAACATGCTAACTTACACTTATCTATGATGATGAAGATCGAACTAAGGCTGATACAATGAAGCCCGGAATATGTCACTCCCTTGCCTTTCCATAACTCTGTGAAGTTTTTCCATCCTGTCTTGTAATATGCAACCTTTTATACAAGATGCGCAAAGCTGAGTTTGACATAATATATATCTTGCAGTCAGACTTGCAAAGCTTTTAACATTTCTCACCCAGACTCAAAAACTAATTATCTTTCAGCTTTCTTCCTTTTATCATAAGAATGGTCAATAAAAAGGAGGGAAAGCCAACTCACAAATGACATTTTAGATGTTAATGGAAGGAGAGGGAAAGAAGAAAGAATTTTCCAATATTGAGTATATACCTTGTCTCCAAAAACCACAGGTAAGCTTAGGGACCACCGAGTTTAAACGCACTATGATGCAATTCATACTATACTGTTTAGTTTGCACTCAGTGCATAGAGGGAAGAGGATGAGAGAAAAGTAAATGGACTCAGTACAAAATAAATGGGGAACATAAGGCTTTTGAGACTAAGACAACATTTCACTGCCTCTTACTGTTTGTTTTTTTTTCTTTTCAGTTTAGGTTGAAGTAGTTTATCCCTTATATTTCCAAGTTTCTATATTTATCGGTGAAGCAGCTGGTGCTATTTGTTCTGGGTGATTTAATTTATTTATTATCATGTATTTTAAAGACACATAACTCTATCTTCTAATGGTGTTACTGCATGCTCTTTAAATTGAAGCATTTGATCAGGGTTTTCTTTTCTGCATTGTTTTCTTGTTTCTTTAAAAGAATAATTAGACTTCAAGTGCATTTTACTTAAACAAGGAACTTAATGTGAAGGATAGACTTGAATAATGCTGTATATAGATTCACTATATACAAATAGCAAGATGCTGGGGAAAGCTTCATGTAGATTTTGTTCTTTGATTAAGAAGTTCAAAAAGGCTGCAGATATAGTTGCAAAGTGATGTGTGTTCTGCTGGCAAGATCCAAATAATGATACATTACAGTTAAATGTATTTGCCTTAACTAGTCTTCTGAGTTTTCAATAACACTGTCTTTTTGTTAATGTTTTATCATGAAATACAAACAAGAACATTGGAGTCTTTCAAAAAAATATTTTTTATGTTGCTATTATAAATGTGCCTGTTAGTCTAGCAGTATTATTTTTAAAATTAAAATATTAGTAAACATAACTTTTCTTTGTATCCATTCTGATCTGATTATACTGAAGTCAAACATATGTTGATTGGGAAAAAGCAGTTTGTTAACTGTGGTAGAAGAAAGATTTTACTCTATAAAACAATTCAGGAAAGAAACAAACCGTAGACCTATAATTCTGTCTCTTTTTCTGCTCTGCTGCAGGAAATGAATGGAGAGCTGTAAGAAAGTTGTTATTGCTTGCAGACTCTATCTTTGATGACCCTTCAGAAATAAATCAGCAGTCATTCCTCATGCAAAAATTCCAAATAGCAGGAGTATTGCCACAGCTGACTCATACTTACATTGCTGATTCCATTGTTTATCTCTTTGCTACCACCTAAATGATCCACCAGAGGATACCGTCTACATTCACTACAGGGCAGATGAGAGAACTGCCAGCTGAAGAGGAAATCATGTTAAGATCTAAAGAAATAAAGGTGGATGAGCATTCAGTTGTATATTCATTCACTTTTAATTCATGTGGGGGATTTTTCATGTCCAAGCTCAAGCTTTTTTGTGTGTCTTCTTCTGGTTTTGGTGACTTTTTTTTTTTCCCCTACACAAAATTTTTTAAATACATAATGATTAGGAGCAGAATAGTGCTTTAGAAAGCTCACTAGTATAATAATCTCTTTTAGTATAATCAGGGAGTAGACATAATGAAAAGCCTACAGGTGCTTAATATACCACATCTTCAGAAGTGCAGAAATTATTATTGTTCTTGTTTTAAGGAAGAACAATTTACAGTTGAACTTTGGCTTCTTCTCTCAGTCTTGTCTTTTTATAGAAAAGCATGGGGGCTTAAAATCAATTTATCATCCACATCCAGACCTGGACTTTCAAAGCAGCTCCGTTTGCTAAATGAGTGTCGTGGTTTAAGTGCAGCCGGCAGCCCAGAAACCATGCAGTCATTCACTCACTCTGTCCACCTTCCTCCCCCCACTCCCGGAGGGATGGGGAGGAGAATTGAAAGAATGTAACTCCCACGGGCTGAGATAAGAACAGTCCAGTAACTAAGGTGTAACACAAACCACTGCTGCTACCACCAATAATTATAATAAGGGAAATAACAAGGGAAGATAATACAACTGCTCACCACCCGTCGACTGATACCCAGCCCGACTGGAGCAGTGATCTAGCCCTTCCAGGTAACTGCCCCCAGTTTATATACTGGGCATGACGTGCTGTGGTATAGAATACATCTTTGGTCAGTTTGGGTCAGGTGTCCTGTCTCTGCTTCCTCCCGGCATCCCCTCCTCCCTGGCAGGGCATGAGACTCAGAAAGTCCTTGGTCAGAATAAACATTACTGGGTAGCAACTAAAAACATTGGTGTTATCAGCACTGTTCCCAGGCCGAAAGACAAAAACACAGCACTGCACCAGCTACTAAGAAAGAGAAAAATGACTGCTACTGCTGAACCCAGGACAATGAGTCATCTGAAAATCTGACTGTAAGAGTCACACAAGGAGCTGGTGTACAATCTGATCACTTCTGAGAAATCTGGGCTTCATGTACATCCTGGAGAGCACCGCATGTCTGATGTATCTTAAACCAATGTTGTGAGAGCAAATATTGTCTTGCATAGTTATTATATGGAATCAGAAGCTGGATTTTATATTTTCTAAAGTTTATTTTGAACTACTTCACAGCTTGTGTATGTCAATAGATTGACTGATATCACTCCAGCTGTGTTACAGATATTTTATGTTATTGAACAGAGGTCTTGAGTGAGTAGCAATTCTCTATTGAATGAACACAGGAAAATCTGAAGAAGCACCTAGTATGTTTCAAACTGTCATATTTCTAGGCAGAACAATACAGTAAATTATTCTCTTGGCTGTGACTGAACATCAACCCCTTTGAGTACAGCGTATGGCTTTAGCAAGTATTTAATATTTATTGGGGTACAGAGGACGATGCCTGGGATTCAATCCTGGCTATGGAGTTGAGAATTTGAACTAAAAACTGGCCTGGAGTGAGGGAAAAATAGCTAGTCAAGAAGAAAACCTTTAGTTCTCTTCCTCCCAGATGTGGGATGAAGTTTACTTTGCTGCGCCTGTTGACCATTTTGCAGTCCTTAGAAAAAAACACCCTGTAGAAATTCAAAGTGCAAGGTGCCATATTAAAAAGAGTAACAGAAGTACCAGTGCTCATATATCTGTAAAAGCCAACAGCAGCATCTTTAATGGTTTACAGAAAAAATCCTGAAGACCCAGTCCTTGAAAGACATGCTTATGCCATTCTTACACACTGCTCTTTGAGGAGCAACAAGGCAGAGAGCAAGATGAATGCAACTGGCCAGCCAGGTACCTTTAACTAAAGAGAGTAGAGCACAAACTTCACCCAGGTCCCAGTCACCTTCCCTCTGCAAATCTCTGCAGAAGCTCACCAAATGGAGAGTCCTATTCTTGGTTACTGAAAGGTTGGTTGTGCATCTTGAACACTGATAAGCCCTTCCTTCACCAGCTGATCTGGTAGTAGTAGGGTTAGGAGGTGGTGGAGTTATCTCAAAAGGGAGTGAGAAGGCAGTTGAAGGAATTCTGAAATAATCAGATAGCACCCCTTTTCAAGGAAGGCAGTAAATGAAGGGAGAATGGTGTAGCAGAGATGCATGTGCTGCCTAGGAATGCTGAGATCTGTGAAGGCAAAAGCAGAAGTCTGGATAAGCTGTGAAGAGGGGAATGAGAAAACAGCAGACTTGGGAATTCTGGAACCACTGCTCTAGTCCAAGGTGTAATTTGTTATTAGGATAAATCCTTTTCAGTGATGACTGCAGCGAGAGCTTAGAATAGGAACTCTTTCTGCCAGAAGTGCACCAGACTTCTGCTCTCCAGCTCCCACTGACTGGTGAAAGCAGCCCAGTTCATGGTTAGGGGCTGCCCTTACTGGCAGCACTGTACCACTGTATTCTCAGCCTGCTCTTACATATGAGGACAATCAGGGGACTGGAGCACCTCTGGTATGAAGATAGGCTGAGAAAGTTGGGCTGTTCAGCCTGGAGAAGAGAAGGCTGCCTGGAGACCTCATAGCAGCCTTCCAGTATCTGAAGGGGGTCTATAGTGATGCTGGGGAGGGACTCATCATTAGGGACTGTCGTGATAGGACAAGGGGTAACGGGTTCAAACTTAAACAGGGGAAGTTTAGATTGGATATGAGGAAGAAATTCTTTACTGTAAGGGTGGTGAGGCACTGAAGTGGGTTGCCCAGGGTAGTTGTGAATGCTCCATTGCTGGTGGTGTTCAAGGCCAGGTAGGACATAGCCTTGGGTGGCATGGTTTAGTGGGAGGTGTCTGTGCCCATGGCAGGGGGGTTGGAACTAGATGATCTTAAGGTCCTTTCCATCCCTAACTATTCTATGATTCTATGATTCTGTGTTGCTCTATGAGTTAGTGCCATTCTCTTTTTATTGTTGCACTGACTTTTCATGAGTCCTTGGAGGAAAGGGAGTTTAGTAGTCCCTCATGAGATTTGCCTGATGGCCTTTTGATATCTCTAGGGCTCATATCACTTTAATCCCTTCAATTCAAATAAAGTAGTGTTTTCCACAGCTCTAGGCCTATATTCTAACTGAACAAATGTATCCTTATTAAAGTTCATTCATGCATAAGATACATTTCTGCTTGTGACTGGATCTTGACTGGCAGTACACTAGTGTAAATGTAGCCCCTCTCCAAGTGCCAGCCAGGCGAGCTTGCTCACTGCCAGTGTCTAAAGGTATTGTGTCTGTAAGGGGAGGATATAGTTCATAATCCATTACTATTTAATTGTATCCTTTCTGTTGTTACTGCGATTGAAGGCACTAATTAGTTTCAATTGTGCAGGTGGTTTTAGTAAAGCAGACAGGTTAATGGGAAACTGACTGTGATCATCTGCCTCCTTTCACAGAGCTAAGAAGCAACAATCTAATTTGAACTGAGTACAATTATTCTTGACTGGAACTTGCTTTAAACTAGCAACCTCAGTGCAAAAAGGCTGTTGGGGCCATTCAGCCTCTTGATTTCACTTTTACATGCATAGGTCTCTTCACCAGAAAGTGTTTGACAGTAACTAGCTCTGATGCAGCTGATGAAATCTTCCTGTTTGGCCACATCTAATGGAGGATTACTTCCCTGCACAGCCATTTTGACATTTAATTCTTATGAACTGTGGAAGAAACTCTTCTTATCTAAACACACAGATAAACCATTGCCAATTTAATGAGAGTAATCACACCAGAAAAATTATCAAATGACCTCTTACAGTATTTTAATCAGTTCATAGATCTGTGCTTTGTTGAGTGGCCCTAATCCTGTGTGTGCTGTTAAACAGTGTTAAGCACTGTTTTCTGTCCGCTATTCTGAGTCTGAAAGCCTGATGTTGATAAAAGAAAGAGGGACTAAAAATGGGATAGAAAGTGAACAAAATAAAGGTGCAAATAGAACTACACAGGTATTCTCACTGATGGGTGGTCATTTCCCCAGAAGAAGCCAGAGAGCTTGTGAGGACAGTGAAGACAATGATTTTTCGGTCTTAGGACTAAATATAAGCTGATCCCTACCAACTGACCATAGATAAATACTTGTTCCCTTAGATTGCTTTCAAAGTCTGGATGAACAAAACCGAATGACTTAATGACTAAAGCAGTTTTTTAATGAACTGAATACCAACATGGCATATTATTTTATAGGTTTATTTCCTCCCATATTAATAGAAATGTTATCCCAAGAAGGAAAAAAAAATATATTTTTTTTAAATCAACTGTGTCTCTGTTTTGTGTTCAAAACTAAACAAGGTGGAGGAAAATGGGGAACTCTGTTGAAATTATTATTGTTATTATTAAAAACAACTCTTTTAGGCCTGTACCTATGTTGGAGTAATAAGCATTTAAAAAATCAAGGGCTGATTTACAAGGACTGAGAAACGGTGGTAAGAATTTCAAAGGCGCTCGTGTCCTGTCCAAACTATGATTAATCTGTGTTTTGTTCTTAAAATTAAGCACTATCAATTTTACATTTAGGAAATGTTACTATAGAGCAAGGAGTATAGCCAAGAAACTATTGTTTTTCCTGTACAATATCTGTTCGTGTCGTAACCATAAAGTCAGGTTTGGCACACGGAATGGGTGATTACGTTCTATATATCTAATATAGAATTTTAGTAAGGTGCAAACACGGATCTCTTAAATATTCAATAATTTCCATTCTGAATAGAAAAATGTAAATACCCTATATGATTTATTAAAGATGTCAACAAAACAAGCATAATCTGACAATTTAAAGGATTTACTCATGGCTATCATTCATTCTGGTCTCTCCTGAATCCTACATCATAATTGAATCAAACGAACTTTTATCTGACATCATGAAGATTGAGCCAGTTCTAAGAATGTTCACTCTGTCATTGAGAGAAATGGATATTCTGAAATCTGAAGTCCATCGTGGAGAGAAATAACCTTGAACAGTGGCATTTGATAAACAGTATTTGTATCATCCCCTAAAAGTAAATGGATTTGGAGGTTAAGTGATGATTGCTAGCACAAACTTGCTTAGAGGTTTTTCTTTAAATGCAGTTTATTATCTCAAGCAATCCATTGTCTCAGAATATAGAGATAACATGGGGTAAAATTATGCTCACATCAATGAAGAGAATTTGGTTTTGTATGGTATATCCCTTAATTGTGTAAAACAATCAGGGGAGTATTAATTGCCTTCCTGATGAAGAGACCAGTAGCAATAGTAAAAAGTGCCTTCCTGATTCAGCACAGAATTCATTCAAGCTTGTGAAAATTTCTATTAATTCAATATATCATTGTTATAAAAACTTCATTGTACATAGTTAGCTAATGCAATAAAGTGCAATTCAGCACTTCTATTTTCAAAGTATGTTTGCATATGAATCTATTCTTAGAATACAGTTCCTTCCCTTTGGTTTATGGTCACAATTAGCATAAAACAATGGTTTTCTCTTCAAGGAAAACATAATTTAATATTAAGGCCATGTCTGAAATAGGATAATTGTGAAAAATAGTCCTGCTGCAGTCTGGAGAGCTCTTGAGCAGTACAGACCTCAGATTACATGTTTTTGGTGTATCTATCTGTTCTTTCCCTGGAGAAGTTATCAGATGAAGTTAATAGAGGTAGTCTTGACTCTCAGGCATTGGAGGCCATCACACAGTAGAAACACTTCTTATGGAGATCAGGAAAGGCTGAGACCCCAGGTCTCTGAGGCACACTGAATATGGGGCTTGTGCCCATGTCTATGCCTTTGCAGTCAATAAGCTGCAAACCTGCCTTACTGCTTTGCTGCACAGGGGATCAAGACCCTAAATTCTCTCTAACTGAGCTTTTCTGGCTTGTTGGATCAAAGCTCCTTTCTCATATGCTGTCATACACTGATAAAACATGTAGAGTGGTGAAGGAAGAGATTTCCCAGCAGGGACCTTGAAGTGGTCAGTACTTTGAAGGGGATCTACTCAGATGTTTTCCTCTAGTGAGCTCTCAAACAAAAGTCTTTAAGCCACCAAAGCCTGTTTGCATTAGAAATACAAGGTTAGATCTCTCATTAAGTAGCAGAATCTCAATCTCAAAATGACTACCAATGAAAATATCTTATAAGCAAGTTCCTCTGCCTGCTGGAATTCTTTGCATTCAGGCTTGCATTCAGGCTTACATTCAGCCAACTCGGAAACTTTCTGTGTTGCAGCAAGCTGCACTGTTCCTTCCGGTCCTGATGAGTGCTATATGCCTACCCAAAAGATACTTCTCTTACCTTAAATCACTGATGGGCTTCATGGCAGAGAAGGATGTTTTCATGTATCAAAAGTTATTGAGGCTGTTAGCAGTTCTTCTGCCTCAATGGAGCTGAGGCTGAAGAATTCAATCTTTTTCTTTTATATTCTCACTAGTCCAAAATTCATCTATCTGATACAAAAGAATTATCACTTGTACTTTGATCTGTTTATTTTTTGTATATTTGTATTTCTAGACATTCCAAATAAGATTTTGCCTGAATTTTTATCCTTTAATGAAATGGCTATTCTGCTGATTTACAGGCCTAACTTGCAATAAGATGTGGTTTCCCGTGCCCCAAAATGGGACACAACATAACTGAGTTTATATATGGATATATATAAATATAAATATAACATGACTATAGAAAGAACATACGCAGTGTGCTGGAACATATTTTAACTTCATTCGTGGACTGAAGGCCAAACTCATCCCTGAAAGATACCTACAGATTCCCACTGGACACACTTGGGTTTACAGGTGCTTCTTGGAAGTCAAAATATAGCCCAAAAATATTAACAGTCTTTCTCAAAAAGCTGCAAATTATAAAAGTTTTAGACAATGTAAAGTAGTGAGCCTAAAGTCAGTGTGAATTCTCTGCGGCTGGAAGCAGTGTGGGGAAAATAGAATTATGTTCCACAATAATTTATAGGTTTGGAACATTAATGGAGAAAAAAGGCAGACATACTACAGAGATAAAAAGCAGCATTATCCAGGACAACCCACACACAGAGATCAAAGTCAATTTGAAAACTTAAGTGTTTAAAGAAAAAGCAAAGAACAGGTGAAGTAAAGAAAGGATAACACTGAGGAAAAGAAGCAAGTTGAAAAGAGATACTAGCAATTGCAGAAAATAGCAAGAACAGAAAAGTAAAAAAGATATAATGTATCTCTCAGGAAGTTGCTGGGGATCATTAAAAAAGATCTCAACGTGAGAGTTATTTCAGAAAAACAGACTATTCCTTTGGATAAAATTACACATCAGAAAGAAAATTTCTAGTCAAAGCATTAAATAAGATGTAGTTGCATCTAAGTGTGGAAAAAGGAATGTTCAGAGTAATCCAGAGGCAGAAAGTATATGAGCATCAGGGAGGAAAACAAGCCTGTCTTAATCACGACATTGAGTTACAGTCCTACGTTAGAAAAGGTGCTGCCATTTTCCAAATTGCATGCACTTTGGACACTTTTCCAGATGTTTCAAAGAGATTAGAGGTTTTGAAAAGGGAGGCTAAGAAACTGGGAAAGGAGATTAGCACATGGTATCAGAAAGTGCAAGACTCTGCCAGTTCCTTCCACTTTTGGTCTTCCTTCGTGAACACCCTGCTGTGAAAATGGTGCTTCCTCTTCTCATAATGAGCAGTCAGACGACACAGTCATTAAAATTGCCCATGGTCTTTTGATTAGGAAGCAGGGAAGCATCAAGTAGAGATATAAGAAGATGTTATTCTTACTTCTGTAGCTTTAATAAACTTAAACAAGGGAAGTTCAGGCTGGATATAAGGAGGAAGTTCTTTACTGTGAGAGTGGTGAGGTACTGGAACAGGTTTCCCAGAGAAATGGTAAATGCTCCATCCCTAGCAGAGTTCAAGGGCAGGTTGGAGAGAGCCTTGGGTGACATGACCTAGGGTGAGGCATCCCTGCCCATGGGATGATCTTAAGATCCTTTCCAACCCTAACCATTCTATGATTCTATGATTAATGAAACCCACAAAACCCTGAAACACTCCAAAGGGAAGCTGAGATCTTGGACAGAATTAGGAAAATGCTGTAAAAACAGTGTCAGTCCTAGAATACCTGCTTTCAAGAAGAGGTCAGAGACACTTGATTTTATCTTTGCCAGGGTCAAGAAGTACTTATGGAAGGAAGAGAATTTAGAAGCAAAAGTTTCTTTCAGCTATAAAGCATAGTAGGATGCCATAGCTAAACAAAGGCCGGGAAAAAAGGTATAAATAACACTAATTATCAGGAAGACTTTTCTGATGTTTTTAAATCTAGTTTGAGGGCTCTCAGAAAGCTATAGTGGTCACTTGGAAGTTGTGGGCTTGGTGACTTTATGAAGTTTGAAGGTATTCGTTATACAGGAAGTCAGATCAGATGATCATAACAATCCATCAGATTTTATAATGTAATTTTTTTTCTTGAAACCTTACTATTATTGCAAAGCTCTTTTTCTGTCACATTGTGTTAGATTCAGCATCTTTTCTTCTTCTACAAGGTAGATTATTAATTCTGAGTACCTACAGGTTCTTTTGTTATTTAATGGACTTTCTCTGGCACCTACTGCTGCATTTTTAGTGCTTGGAGAAGCATTGTGAACATCTTCAATTAGCAAAAGTTAGCAAAGCTATTTATGCTTCCAGAGCTTTGTGGTTTCATCATGATGACACAGTAAAAGCTATTTAACTAACACTGCCCAGAAGATTCTGTCTTACTTAGAAATCAATCTATCTCCAGTCAGGCTCTTATTTTCACCGTGCTGAAAAGAAAAAGAAGCTCTTCTTCCAGCTTGTGTTCCTGTGCATAGACATACACACCTATATACTTTATAAAATTGCCATGATACATATTCACATATATGAAACATCTCTGAAAAAATAAAAAAAATAAAAATCGTGTCCAAGAGTGTTGAACAGAGTCATACAAGAAAATTTCTTCTTCAATGAGGTGGGTAGAAAGAAATTCCTGTTCCTTAATGGGCTTCACATGAAGTGATTAGGCATTCTGTAAGGATCCAAGAGAATTTCTCACACTTTGAAGCTATTTCTCTCTGTTGACCTAAATGCTTCCTCTATGGCTGTGTCTTTCTGTTCAGTGTGGTGAAGTCTGCAGCTTCTGTTACAAGTATTCACCAATCCATTGTTTACATAGAAGAGCAAGCAACAGTCCCTAAAAAAGATTCCTATTCTTCTGTATGCTCAGAATATTCTCAGGGTCTTCCTTTCGCTCACTGTTATTCCATAGGTATATGCTGTCACTTACAGATGTAATTTTTTGAACATCATAGCAGTTTGGACACATAATGTTTGTAGATCACTTGTACACCATTAATATTTCATTGGACTTCATTATTCGCAGTGGTTTAGGGGTGAAGGGTATTTCTGTGGTCCTTAAATCAGATGAGGTGTTAAAGCATGCAGTGGACTCTTAGGCACTTCTGGAAGCAGTTCAAATTCTTTATATGTGTTTTAATGCCTCCTGATTGACAACTTTGACTAAAAATGTGGGTCACTCAGCCATATATAGCTTATCTTTTAAACTTCTATTTGTCTGATTGCAAGAAGACTTCTCTAGAGCTCCCACTTGAAACTTCACCCCACCCAGGTGTTTTTGGTTAAATTTATCCTTAAGAGCTTCAGAGCTTTGTATAATTTTTAGCAACATCGTCCATTGTTCTGTGTACTGCATATTGTATTGTAGTTTAAAATCCCCCCCTTTTATACACTATTTATTCTCCTTCTGAATGCCTCTAATCTGATGTCAGAAACACTCTTCCTGCATCACTACATTACTCTTGAGAAATCCTTTTTTCTTTTCCTAGGTGACACTCATGTGTTCCTCATAAAGTAATTTCGGAAAGTGTTGCACGCTGAATGCCCTGGCCTCAGGGTTACAGTGTGTCAGAACATAGGACACGACCCATGTTTAGAAGCTGTTAACATACCTTTATTTTTGTGAGCACCATTTCATGACATTTTGAGATGATTGGGGAACCTGATGGTCATTGAAAGTGCTAGTTTTCTCCTTGTGGGATTTGTTGACTGTCTGGTACAAAGCCTAAAACCTCCCACAAGTGTTTATTCATTCATTTGAAATGTCTCATGAGGAACTGAGAAAAGGACATGGGCAGCCTCAGCTAGCCTTTGCTTTCTGGAGCAAATGGTCTGCTGTGCTTCAGCGTCAGGTGGATTAGGATGGTTGTTGGTCTTTAGCTCCAGATTGGTATCCAAGCTATAAGGGAGGCAATTTTCCTGAGGCTGAATTGCAGAGTAGCAATTAGTTGGACTATAGGTGGGTTTGTGACCATGTCCATACTATGTTTCATTTGGTATGAGGGCTTGAGTTGCAGTGTCCTGAATCTTTAGACATTCTGAAATCACTCTACCTCCTCTGTACTGCTGGTGTTTCTTGCTCTCTCCTGTTAAAGCTGTTCAGCTTCATATGAATAGAATGTTAGGGCAGAGTAATTGGAACTGGGCCTAGGCACTTGTCCACAAAGAGGCAAAGCTGAATTATAGGCTTTATTTAGCCCTTTGGGGCACTGGGATATTTGATGTCATGTCTCAAGCCAGTGGCTTCCTTACTGGTTTCTTGGATAACCTTTGCCTGTTCTGCTGCAGGGACATCTGAAAGAAAACAAAGAAACTGATTTTAACTTAATAGTTAGGGCACTAAGAAAGGATAGGGCTTACTCTAGGGCACTCACCTTCAGGTTGCTCTTCTTCAGTGAACTATCAACCATCTTTCTAAGGTATTGCATAAAGTGTTCAGGAAGGACTATATTATGACTGACCTAAAGCCAAGTTTAGTGCCAGCATCCAGCGCAGGGTGGAGTCTGCAACACAAACTGGATTCCATGACTTACAGAGGCTCATCCTCTTTCCTTGTATGCACCTTTGAAGGAGTTTGGCCTTGGACATATGCTGCTGGATGATCAGTCCATGCTGTTATTTGTATGACAGTTTTGAAGGGGTCCACAGCCCTAGATGGATTCTGCCAGGCTGTACTGTGGATGTGTGTAACAATCCAAGCAGAAATTCAGCAAGTAAATGCAGCCCACAGACTGCTCTGCAGAGAGGAGTGAAGTGCCAGCAGTGTATTGTCTCCTGTGCATTTCTGAGTCTTGATCTGCTTTTCTGAGTGCCACGGTTCAACCCCGGCCAGCAACTGAGCCTCAAACAGCCACTTGCTCACTCCTCTGTGGTGGGATGGGGAATAAAAATTGAAGAGTAAAAGTGAGAAAACTCGTGGGCTGAGATAAAGGCAGTTTAACAGGTAAAGCAAAAGCTGCACATGAGCAACACAAAACCAGGAATTCATTCACCACTTCTCATGGTCAGGCAGGTGTCCAGCCATCTCCAGGATAGCAGGGCTCCATCACATGTAACAGTTACTTGGGAGGAGAAATGCCATCATTCCCAGTGTTTCCCTTTCTTTCTTCTTCCCCAGCTTTACATGCAGAGCATGACTCCGTATGGTGTGGGATATCCCTGGGGTCAGTTGGGGTCAGCTATCCCAGCTGTGTGCCCTCCCAGCTCCTTGTGCATCCCCAGCATGCTTGCTTGGTGGGGTGGTGTGAGGGGCAGAAAAGGCTTTGGCTCTGTGTAAGCACTGCTCAGCATTAGCTAAAGCACCCCAGCGCTATCAGCACTGTTTCCAGCACAAATCCAAAACATAGCCCATACTAGCTACTGTGAAGGAAATTAACTCTACCCCAGCCAAAACCAGCACACTGAGTCTTGATCTCTCTGCACTCTGAGTCTAGTGCTTGAATACATGAGGGATTTGTGCACTGGCTATGCTGTGGTTCAGAGGAGGAAAATAGAAAAGGTTGAACATGGCTTTGCAGTTAAAATCTGCAGTGCATACATAGGATGCAGTAATAGATTATGAGCTTTTCCCTCTGTGTTTCTACTCTATGCTTCATCTCTATATATGATACAAGACTGTCCATACAGATAACTTGATAAATTATATATTTACAGTAATTAATCTAAAACTGTGTTCAATTTGCATCACAAGTGTTAAAAGCTATTACTGAGAAGACAGCACAGTATAAATAAGACTCCAGTGATTTTCAAGCTTTTAGGCTTAGTGGTGTGTAATTCAGGCTCAGTGTAACAAACCTTAGTGGCTGTATTTTAGAAGCCCTGACAACAAAGAATAGGATGAATAGAAAGAAAAGCAGCGAATAAGAAAAGTCAGGAACTTGGAAAGCAATTTGCAGATATCAGGATGAGCCAGAAAGATGCATGTCTGTCCTCCAAAACATGTCTGTCCTCCTTCAGGAAGGAAAGCTGCATGACTCCATTTTGCCCCTCTTTCACCTCTTCTTTGTTTGCTATTTTACTGCACTGCCTATTACCCTTCTACTGGGCTTGACTCCTGTTTTCCCACACCTTCTATAGATTTTCTTGTAAACCAGTAGGTAAGGATAGCTATCCCTGTCCTGAATGAAGCCTTGTCCCTCCTCACTGTACACAATAATTCAGGTGAATTATACAGTTGAAACTAAAATCTTGAACACTTTCTGAACCTTTTCTGCTCCATTCAAGCTTTTAAAATGTTGGGGTTTTGGAGTTCTTGCTTGTTTTTTTCAAACCAAGCAAAATACTGAGTACATATAAGGTGAAATAAATTACTTTTGATGTCCTGAGCTAATGTATCCTCTAGCATTGTGAAAAGACACAAAATGCTATGTGTAGACTGTAAAGCATGATTTTAATATGTCTTTGTAGTTATTTTTCTGATAGCAACCTGTAATATTTAAAAAAGTGTAACCCCCCCTGCCCCAAATGAAGCTGTCAGAATGCATTAGCACTGGTCCAATTGTTTCCACAAGTTCTCAGTCTTGCAATGGATGTGCAATCCGCTATATAGCATATGCATTATGCCTGTCACCAATTATAACTAGGTCATACGAGCACATTTTCAAAGATATTGTGGGATCAACATGAGCTGCTGCTGCTGAGAGGACAAATCAAGCTGCAATCTTAGCAGTGGAGCTTCTGGCATAGTGCTGAATTTACACCTTTGATTCTGCACCAGGGACCTATATTCTTCGCAGATCACATATTTTCTAGCTCCATAAGGTTTTAACTGGTGAAGACCACAGTGGCATTTACTCCACCCTGATTAGCAGCAAGTTAGAGAAGGGATTTGAGGACCAGGTAATGAAGCAAGTGGTAACCAACTGGGAATGAAAACTCTTTGAACAAATGTGCCTATACTTTAGGCACTTTCTGTTACATAAATTGGCATTTCTAATCTACTAGCAGTGAATATTTTAATCATATTTGTGCCATCAAACCTACATAAACCAGAAAACCTACTGAGTTCTTCAGGATGCTCCTTTTTTTTAAGAACAGAAACATTTTATTGCAGTCTTCCCAGCATTATTAATAACATTATTAATATTCTTTTTGCAAAGAGCAGCAATGGAAAAGTGCCTGGTACTCGTGGGTGTTTCATTATTTAAAATGTAAATAAGAAAGCCTGCAATAAGTTAACCATCTCACTAGGAAAAAAGGAACAAACATTTACTCTGACACATGTGGGCTTATCACATGTTTCTTTGTTCATATACACAATTATCCACCTCCACCAGGGTGTTTCTTTAGAAAAGAATCTACATGAAAAGTTTCTGAATAGCTTGTAAGCTGATTTTGTTTTCATAGAGTTATCAAATAATTTTCTGATCCATCTCCTACTTGCTCTTGGGTTGTCCTGACTGGATAGGGTAAGAAAAAGGCAAAAGTAAGTGTATTTCATCTGTTAACACTGATGCCTTGGGGAGCTTCTGCATGCAAAACTGTCTGTGGCATATAAAAAGGAGGGACATGAACTTTGTTTTGGGCCTGTAGACCTCAAAGGTTTTGTGCTGTCCATGCATAGGTCCATGTCAAACAGACCTGAGAAGGATTTGACCTAACTGTGATTTAACAGCTTTCAAATCACTGTTGCAAACCTGCATTCAATGTGAATATCTGCTTTTCTGTGGTTCTGTGATTCTTCTCACCGCTACCAGTCCTGGGCAGGTGAGAACTGGGTAAAAGGGGCTTGTACATATCCCAGATCTGAGAATCGGTTTTTTTTTACAGCAGTAATGAGCTTGATCTAGTTAAGTATGTCACAACTGCTTGAGGTTTAAAAAATCACATCACAGCACTGCCTGGCCTTTCATTGGACATTTGTCATGATTAAACAGTGAAAATTAAAATGGAAAAATAGCGGCAGCTACCCCAGATTTCAGTTATGAGCTATTAGCTATTTTTTAATCCTTTAATAGAGTCTAGGACAGAAAACCTTTGGGACTCAGGTACTCACTCAGGGCTCCAGAACCCAGAGTGTGAACAGTGTTAAAGCACTGTTTGGATTTTACTGGGGCTCTCTGCCTATTTCTCAGGAATTCAACCACCACAGGAGATGAGTCATGAATTTTATGAGAATAATCAGCACAACCCAGAAAGTCAGGGGGATTTTTTAGTCAGAATTGTCACTCGAGGATTAACCTTTAATATTCAATTTTGAATTTCAGGTTGAATAATCTCAGTCTTGAATAATACCTATATGTGGAATGATGGTGGATTTTGCTGTCTTATGTATGGGGCTAGAATAAAATAATGGAATTGTTACTGTGGTGGATTTCAATATAGAAAAATAGTTTTAATCGAAGGGTTGTGTTAAAATAAGTAAGTATGGCAAGAATGCTTCTTGTCCAATTTCGTGTTTGCTTCTCAAAGGTCTTTGTCTTTAAAGGTACATGCAAAAAAAATCTTTGTCCTCTACTCACATAGCTTCCACTTATGGATTTTCTCCATATGTTATGGAACAACCTAAACTGATCTCATAATAGACTTATGTACTGTTGCAGCTTTGGAAATTGCAAAAGAAGTCTTTATCACCCATTTATATTTCTCTTTTCTTTGCTTTTTATAACAACCTTCACACACACTTTCCAATTGTCATATATATACACACATATATATGTGTATGTATATAAACTTCTGACTAACGGGAAATTTTGGCTCAGACTTGTCAGAGTTTCTGGAGCTTCAGCTAGCATTGTAGCTTTGGAGGAATGACTCTTTCCTATCACCACTTCAAAACCTTTCCCTTTGAAGCCTTTTTTACTCCCTGAATTGAGAGTCCTTATATTGTTCTTTTTAGCATTTATTGGTATTGAGTGCTCAGACTCATTGGGAACATGGTGGGCAGGATCTGGGGAGAGAAACAAAGAAAGCAAACCCTGTTAAACTGGGATTATGATTTAAGCATGTAGTTTCTATGACAGTAAAATAGTAGGAATACCAGTTCTGAAAGTTAGAAAATCCAAAGGTAAAGTTACATCTTCAGAAACTTCCCCAAAATATTTGATAGCTTCACATGATGAAGTAGATATTGTTGACACAGCACTTGTCACCCATGTTGTCTATAAGGTATGCTATTAATCATCTAATTTATTGTCCAATATATGTAGCTAACTATTAATGAAAGGACAATAGTGTATGGATTATTGAACAAATTATACATGGAGCTGTCTGCTTAAGTGCATGACAACTGAAAGGTAGGTTAATATAGTATATGTCAGTATATGTTAATCACTTGAATTATGTCACTGCAGCAAAAAAGATCTAAATAATTCAACTTAAGTCCCTAAGGTTAGGGGCCTATATCTGTACATGGTCAACTGCTCTTCATGGCTGTCAGATGTTAAGTATGCAGCTCACACTGTTCAATGAGCTCAGCAAAGGCTGTGAAAAGCCCTCCTGAAAGTAAGGTCATCTGAATTTTGTACTGCACTGCCTAACTTTTGGCTTCAGTTTTAAAACTTTGGCCAGAAGTATCTGAGAGATTGGGGGTTAAACATCCCTTCTGTCAGCTTGACTGAGATTTATTGTGTAATGCACTTCTTCCAAGAAAGATGTTTAATGCTATTGATTGCAAGGTTGCCTACTTAAAATAGCATAATGTGACAAATGATGGATACCACATGGAGCAAAATTGTAGTGTAATTCAAGATATGTGTATGTATGGTATGTATATCAGAGTAGCAGCTTCATTTTTCATGAAGGCAAGTTAGAAGGTCATCCATTTCACTTAAAAGCATTAAATATTTTTGTTAGTTTGACAGCCATTATGGGCTTGATCCTGTTATTCAAGGCAGTCATTAAACTCCAATTGACCTGAAGTGGGTAGGAGTGAGGCCAAGCTTTTGAATTTGCAAAGCAGATACTATGAGGTTAAAAGGAACTGATGGATAATATTACAGAGTGAAAAAAAATTATGATGGCTGTTATATATGAATAATAACAATCCTAATAATTTTCTGATGGCTTCAAGTATTTTGCACTGTAGTATGGTTTCTGTTAAACATTTTCCTGCTATATTTAGGACCTTCTGAATATTCCATGAAATTTGTGCATCTTTGCACTACTGTTTTGTACCAGCATAGAGCAGAGAACCTGCTTTACGTTTTATAATGTTGCATTTTTTTTTAACTAGGGGTTGCATGATGTTCTGTAAGCCTCAAAAAAAATGAGTGGTGTTAATGGCATTTAGACTGTCTTATAGTTGCAGTAGGAAGCTAGACAGAAAGAATGAAGATAAAGTTATCTGTAGAAATAAGTATGTTTATTAATGAAGAAGTCATTGAAAGAACCAATTTCAGGAGAAAAAGAACATTTCTACCACTGCAATAAATTTTATGCTTCAGCACAAAACCAAAACAAAATCTACTCGTTTCTTTTTTCAAACTGTCATATGTCACCAATATCTTTCCTCCTTTGTTGTAGCTTCTATGAAACTTGCAGGGTTTTGCTGCACATACTGAGGAGTATGCAGAAACAAGAATTGCTTGGCACATAAATGTGTTTCTGATGCATGCTTCAGTCTGATACATCCACTCAAACACTTTTCACCTGCCAAGATACATTAGAGAAGGATTCAGGAGCAAGGGAAGACCAAGGAACCATTCCTTGTGAAGAGCCAGTGTGTTACACTGCTAATTACCGACCCCTGAGGTATGGAAGAGCTGCTGTTGAAGCAGTGTTTTTCCATGGCTGTCTTTTGAGAACAAGTATGACAGGAGGTAGAAAACAGAAGTATTTCTTCACAGAATGAACCTGCAGGGCCATTTAGGTAGCTCAGCGCTACCTCTGACTTACACAAGAGTAACCCAGGATTTTTGCAGGACATGGAGATTTAGGCCCATTGTCTTCAAACCATCTTTCACACAAGCCATTTTAGGTAAGTGTTTTAACACCCACCCCTCAATATCATTAGACATTCCTGTTTTCAGGAAGGCACAACATGCAAATTTTTAAAAATTGCACTCAGAAATAGCTCAGCTTTATCTATTTCACATTTTGGCAATAAAAAATAACAACTTCTTGACCTGAGGTAAAGCAACAAAAGAGCAGGTCACTGTTAAATCCAATCTTGCTCACCTTGAAACACCCTAGAGTTTAAAAGCAGAAAAAGTTTGATGAAGTTCACTATGGTTTTAGATCAGTTACGGTTTTAGATCAGTTACAGTTTTAGTTCAAAGTGAGGTGAAATGAGTGAATTGCCTTATTTTTACAGGATACTGGATGAAATGCAGAAGCTCAGGGAATGTTTGCTTTAGCCTTATGCTCATTCAAGCTCAGAAAGAAAGAGAGAGGAGATTGCAAATGTACCTGCCATAAATCACAGACACATTCCTAAAACATCCTGCGAAGTAGACTATCAATTTTATAAATTGGTATATTTTTTTTACAGCATTAATTTAAAATGTTATTAATAATTCAGCCTGATTTTAAAACTGATTTTAAATAAAAATGAAAGGATATTTTGTAAGTAAAGTGCAGTATAACCTAAACAATAGAGTTTCATGTGGGTAAGTAAGTTCAAACTATCAAATATAGTACTCTAAAGACTTTCTTTGCCCCATTTTTGTTTTCAAGAATTCTAACATTTTACCTCTCCCAGAAAAGGTTCCAGGAAATTTAGCAAAAGGTATCAGATCTTGTGTAATCCTTTAATGAAGGCTTTGCTTCACTGTAGTTTCTTATTAAGCAAGGATTAATTAATTAATGAAATAAATCGCATGTTGCTAAGAAGTTGCTTGACTTTTCCAAACATAGAACAAGGCGAGAAGGTCAGACTTGTTGCCTGAAACACTACAAGCAGATGAGAGGATTATTTCTTCCCTTGTTCATCTACCAGAAAACACTCAGTTTATATTTAGACAGATTATTTATCACATGTATCTGCCTGTAATTCTCAGTACTGTTTTCTCTGTCTTTGCTTCGTTGTTATGGACATTTTACTGTAAGGGTGAGATTATACCTTTTTAACTTAGAACACCACAGTGGGTACTTAACTGCAATTAATTCTGATCTATTTAGATTTGTATTGTCAAACCGAGTAGAAAGATGTATTGGTTTTTAATTATACACTCCAGTAAAGGTACCACAGTTGAATAAGTTTTGTCTACCAGAGATCAATTTTAGCAAGAACTGTCTCTTTTTATTCTTTTGGAGTGCAAGTCCATCATGTGAATTGCCTGTTACCCAGTACTTCTGAACTGCTTGTTATAATGTTGCCTTTACTCTGTTTTCAAGATTATTTCAAATTGGGTGTCTGAACTGCTTCATTATGTAGAACATAAAAAGTTGTTGAGGGGTTTTCATTCTGTCCCAGATACTTTCAGTAGGTTTTGAATTTGAGATCAAAATCTCTCTGGCAGCTTTAACAAGAATGCTAGAATGGAATCTGCATGTTTTTAGCTGTTTCTAGTGCAATATCATTTGGTTTTTCTTTTTAAAAGATCTAAACACCTTTGAGAATTTAAAAACATCCGTCACTGATACTTCAATTTTTTTATTTAACTAGGTGTCTACTTTTAGTCTTTCTGCCATCCTTATTCTTCCATCTTTACTGCTTTTTTCAGTCAGAAATGAGACAGATAGCTAGCTACTTTTCGACCAACCCTAATGGTGTCTGAGCCACTGCCTGCAAACTGACGCAGGGAAAAAAAATGCTCAAAGGGCTTGTGACACTTCAGAAACTGTGATGGATGACTTTCAAGGCTGCTGCTGTCTTTTTTCCTTTTGTTTCCTTTCTTATCTGAACTGTGACACATTTCTTTCCATTAATTCTTTTTGATTTGTGAAGAAAAAAGAAGTGAATTTTCAAAGGTATGCAACAGACTTTAAGGACTTAATTAATTAAATGGCTAAGAAATATTGATTAACAATGGTTTAAAGCACACCAGATATGGGTTTCTTACATCCCAAACAGAAAACATAGTCTGAATTTTGATCACTGATTTACAATCATCAAAAGTTACTACATACAAAGCTATTGCATACGGGATACCTTGCTGGAAAGCATGGCCTTTAGGAGGCCATGAAATGGCCTTTAGGAGGTAAATGAAATGGGAAAGTAAACCAGCTGAAATGGTCAGAGTTTTGTAAAACAGGTAGTTTTTTCAAAACTTGCATGTGGATAGGCCTGCACACTCTCGGCTGTATTTGAGGAGGAGAGGACTGCAAAGGACAGGGATGAATTTGGAGCTTCCATTACATCCAATGGACAGAAAAGCAGGTTGGCTCTCTGGCAAGGATCATCGCTGCTCACAGTCAGATATTTAAATGATGAAGAGCTTTCTGATATTTATTAATTCTGCACTGCCCCTGCATGTAAGTTGACATTTAAAATGCATTAACACAGTACAACTTGGTGTACTGTATTATGCAGGCTATCACTTTTGAAATGGAGTTTAGCCTGTCAGCAAAATCCTCCTTGCTGTACTCAAATAAAGTTTGACTAACTTGGATCAAGGTGGCTTAGGGAATCTACAGAATTTTAATGCCTCTGTCATGTTTTTTTCTTGTGTTTATTGAGTTTGTCATATTTGGATTCTATAGGATATTTCTGCATTTGGGAGCGTATATGGACAGTGCCCTTTGTGACCCCAGGAATAAAATATTTATACAAAAAAAATAACTTTAATTCCTATGGTTACTCAATGCCCTTACTTATTTTGTTCTTCCTTTATTTCTTTTACTCTTACTTTCTGCCTGATGACTTATTTTCAGCGTTTTGCAGCACACAATGCTAAGTGATTTCTCCCTCATACTATCAGTTATTTAATTACATAAAAATCCACCATGGGTTTCAACTTTGCACCTAAGTAAGCATTAGAGAAATATAGCTTTTCTTAACTGTTGTGTACAGCTACACTTTTGTGGATTTGGATAATTTCTGAGAATAGCAGATGGATGTATATAAGTATCTGAAGGGAGAGTGCCAGAAGAGTAAGCCAGACTTTCCTTGGTTGTGTCAGGCAATAGAATGAGAAACAACAGGCAGAAACTAAAACACAGGAAGTTCCATCTGAACATAGGAAGAACTTCTTTACTGTGAGGGTGACTGAGCATTTGAAGAGGTTGTCCACAGAGGTTGAGGAGTCTACTTCTCTGGAGATATTCAAGAGCTGTCTGGACACAACCCTGAGTAATGCGCTGTAGGTGACCCTACTTGAGCAGGGAGGTTGGACCACATGACCTGTGGTGGTCCCTTCCAACCTCAACCGTTCTGTGATTCCATGACGTGGCCTTTGGGTTCAAGTCTTATCAGACACAATTAACTGCCCATATGTCGTGGTTTAAGCCTCTCAGCCACGCAGTTTTCTCGCTCACTCACTCCCCCCTCTTTCTTCCCCCCACTCCTGGAGGGATGGGAAGGAGAATCGAAAGAATGCAACTCCCACAGGTTGAGATAAGAACAGTCCAGTAACTACGGTATAACACAAATCACTACTGCTACCACCAATAATAATAATGACAAGGCAAATACTAGGGAAAAGAATACAACTGCTCACCAGCCGATACCAAGCCCAACCACGAAGTGCACCCCCCCCCTTCTGGGTCTCTGACCTCCATTTTTTACATCCTGGGCATGATGTGCTGTGGCATGGAATACCTCTTTAGTCAGTTTTGGTCAGGTGTCCTGTCTCTGCTTTCTCCCGGCTTCCCCTCCTCCCTGGCAGAGCATGAGACTCAGAAGGTCCTTGGTCAAACCAAAACATTAGAAGCCGTAACTACAAGCATCAGTGTTATGAGCACTGTTCCCAGGCTGAAAGTCAAAAACACAGCACTGCACCAGCTACTAAGAAAGAGAAAAATGGCTGAGAATACTGCTGAACCCATGACACCATATCTTGTCCATATCTTGTTTTTATACTGACTGCCATAGATTCTTATGAAATGTCTTGCTTCTTGCAGCGTGAAATCACAGAATCATAGAATAGTTAGGGTTGGAAAGGACCTTAAGATCATCTAGTTCCAATCCGCCTGCCAGGGGCAGGGACACCTCCCACTAAACCATGCCACCCAAGGCTCTGTCCAATCCAGCCTTGAACACCGCCAGCGATGGAGTCAAAATTCTTCATGACTCAGGAGAGTGAAGGATACCAAAGCCCACCTCTGAGGCATCTACATAATATCCTGGTCTTAAATTCAGGGAGGTCTTCTTTCTCCGTGTTCCTTAGCTAGCTCTTGTTGCTTCAGGGAACACATTTTATTCTTAGTAATTGAGAATTTAGCTAGCTAGTATTTTGGATAATTGAGATGACTCTGTGTATATTTATGCTTACAAGATGCTCATAGAAATCTTTCTTCCATGACTACTTCTGTATTTTTCCCATTGCTTTAGAGGCAAACATCACTAGTCTTTCATCCAGCAAAATGACAGCTTCAAATCCTTCTGAGGCTTTGAATGAAAGGTGGTTATTCTGTTAGTGTGCAGGGGGTTTCCATTCTTTTCTCAAATGTGTAAGCACTGTGACACTGTCGTATTTCCTACCTCTGCAATAAACTTTCTTCTTCTCTTAGCCTGACGGACAATTTTTTCTTAAGGTAACAGTGGCATAATGTGCAACATAAAGATTCATTTGAGATTTCTGATCATTAAGTCTTTTGTTTCTCCTCTGAGGTCACTTTTCTAGCACTTGAAAACCTTTCCTTTCTTTTTTAACATTCATGTAATCAAATATCTTTTGTAGTGTTTTCATGTTAGTCTTATAGTCCAGCTTTGTTGGTACTACTTCATGGCAAAATAGCCCTAACCTCTTCAAAGACTGTTTCATTTGTATCAAGTAACTTTCCTTTTTGCACTCTGTAATCTACTATGATATTTCCCAGTTGACACATTTACCTGCTAAGAAAACAAATGCTGAGGCACTGCAGCATAAATCAAATGTATCTCTTAAAAATATGCTGAAGTCATAGAATCAAAGAATCATAGAATAGTTAGGGTTGGAAAGGACCTTAAGATCATCTAGTTCCAACCCCCCTGCCATGGGCACAGACACCTCACACTAAACCATGTCACCCAAGGCTATGTCCAACCCAGCCTTGAACACCACCAGTGATGGAGCATTCACAACTACCCTGGGAAACCCATCCCAGTGCCTCACCACCTTCACAGTAAAGAATTTCTTCCTCATATCCAATCTAAACTTCCCCTGTTTAAGTTTGAACCCATTACCCCTTGTCCTATCACGACAGTCCCTCATGAAGAGTCCCTCCCCAGCATCCCTATAGGCCCCCTTCAGATACTGGAAGGCTGCTAGGAGGTCTCCACGCAGCTTTCTCTTCTCCAGGCTGAACAGCCCCAACTTTCTCAGCCTATCTTCATAAGGGAGGTGCTCCAGTCCCCTGATCATCCTCGTGGCCCTCCTCTGGACTTGTTCCAACAGTTCCATGTCCTTTTGATGTTGAGAACACCAGAACTGCACACAGTACTCCAAGTGAGGACTCACGAGAGCAGAGGAGAGGGGCAGGATCACCTCCCTCGACCTGCTGGTCATGGATCTTTTGATGCAGCTGATGATACAGTTGGCATTCTGGGCTGTGAGAGCACACTGCTGGCTCATGTTCATTTTTTCATCAACCAACAGCCCCAAGTCCTTCTCCGCAGGGCTGCTCTGAATCTCTTCCTCACCCAACCAAGGTGTAGGACCCTATTTAGCTAGACAGTCTTCTGATATGCTCTCTCATGAAGACATGTTTTCAATATGGAAGAAATCCTCTTTGTGGCTAGAAGGGCAGCTGTTTATCTAGATAAATGAAAAAAAAAAATGGAAAGAGTGTTATTATACAAAAGCCTTTAATTTGTCTCAGGTGTCCTTTAAATTGGGCTCAAAAGACACATGCGCATAAGTAAAAGGGTTTTTGCAGTTCATCAGGAAGTGAGCAGCAATTTCTATATTGCTGGCTTGTTTACAAGTGCTTTTGAAAACTAAGGTCAGTATTCACTCACTAGATGAATTTATTCTCTAAGCCCTACTTTAATAATACCAAGACCAAAACTGGACCACATTGCTCCTTGAAGCAATCATCCTTTACATCCACAGTTCTTTCCAAGGTGTAACACTTCATGAAGTTAACCCTGCACTAGTCATTTGGTGAAGGAAACTCAGTAAGGCTTCCATTTCTCACACTGCTCAGGAACTTGCTCCCATTAATGTGACTATTCTCCTGACTGAACAAAGTATTTTCTCACCTGCGGTAAAGATGTGAAGACACTAAGCTAAATTAGTAAAAATGTATTTACCTTAATGACACAGGTAAGAATAGGTAGTTAACTTCATTGAGCTACTGGAATAGCCCTTTCTAATAGGAGGAGCTGTTACAGGCTGTACAGAACAAGTCTTAAATGTGTGTTGATTGAAATACATAGATGTTTCTTCCCACATTTTTTTGAAAGTTCTGTTACATATATTTTCTCGTTTCATTCAACCTTACTGCAAGCACAGTCTTTTAGTGAAAAGCAGATTTATTTATAGCCTTACTGGTGTTTTGAAGAAGAAATTGATGAAAATTACTATGGCCCTGACAATAGTAAAATATCTACCAGCTTTCATCAGCATCCTAGTTTTTTTGTTTCCTTTTTTACACTTTCTAATACCTTCAGTTGCTAAAGCAGTGATCATAGGTTCTGTGTTTTGTGGAGATCTATTCCACTCTCAAGAAACATGGGTACATTTGCATTCAGTCCTAGATACCTCTTTTGACTTCACAGTTTTTTAGACTTCCATGATTCACATACACCATGTCAAAATCCTATCCTTATTCATCTAGTGAATTTTTTGTCTTGTCTTCATAGTCCACTTTTCAATCATGATCCCTGTGGTAGAATTTATGTGATTGATTCCAGAGCAAGAGTGACATTTTACTGATAGCTCTGGGAAAGGACCTGGTGTGTGCCTTCAGTAGGAGAAATCATTTAAGAAATAAATGGCTGCAGGTCATATTTTTATGAATGTCACATTTTATTGGAATTATATGCACGCAGTAAATGCAGTCACTTTGTATGTGTACTCTATTCCATGACATGTAAGTTTAATAAGGCAAAAAAATTAGCTTTACTTTACTTACAAACATTATTGCATCTTTGTATGTTTCAGGGATCAAAGGAGTTCTATTAAGACTCATATAATTATGATGGGGATTCTTTAAAGCTTACTGTTCTTTCAAAGAATTCATCAGATTGTTTAATACAAATTTTGGTTTACTTCCTCCATTTAAGGTGAATAAGCTTTAAATTATCATTAGCATTAGATATTACTACAAATTCTTACTTGTAACATTAGAAAAAATTAACTGTAAGTTTGAATCTAACATCTACTGCATTAGAGTTGTGCAGTTATAGTCTTGCTGTAGAAACTTGTTTGGTTAGGATATTCTATTTTCATTTAAAAATTGTGTTATTGATGAATATTAAAAGATGGCAGTTTTTATTACAAATGAAAAATTCATCCTCAAAAAAAAAAAAAAAAAAGGCGAGAAACTGAATAGGGAAGAGGCTTGGTTCCCCTTTAAAATATATCACTAGTCTGATAGCTTTTGCTGAGATAACTTGTGGGGCATAACCAAGTACAGACTTCAAAAAATAGAAGTATTACATTTATATATATATATATATAAAATATTACTAAGGACTAGAAATATAAAAAGAGAAGGAGTCATAGCACCCAATTTTAGACACTAAGAATTAGCTATCAAGTATGAACTGATCGCTCTAAATTTGCTTTGTAGAGTAATTAATTTTACTTATCCTTGAAGCTTATGATGAGATGACCTTTAGTAAATGCTTACTTCTTTCCAGTGAATACAAAAGGAGCCTAGTTTGACTGAGCACCATTTAGTTAGGGCAGATGAATCTTACTATCTTAGCGCTAAAAGATACCAATGACTTCCAGTCTTCAAACTAGTCTGTATTTAAACAGAAATATATGATCTGGAAAAGAAAAATACTTTAAATTATGAAAAAATCAGATCTTCTGAATAAAATAAGGTGAATTCTGGAAAAGAGCTCTCTCCCTGGTTCCTGTGCTCTTACAAGAAGATTTGTTTCCTCCGATATTGACAATCCAGCAATCTAAGTGCTCCTAAACACATTTGTGACTCCCTGGAAGAAACCCTTTCCAACTGTGCTGGGCTGAGGACATGCTCCCTGCAGACTGAGTCTCTCTGCTACTTATAGGAGTTTCCCACTCCCCACATGAGCTTTAGGCATCCTGCTACATCTCTGCATGCCTCATCCTTCACTGCAGACAGTGGAGGATATATAGATGTTTGTTGGGAAAGCACAGGCTTGTCTCCCACTGCTTTTTGTGAAGTTATTTAACCTGACCCAGTCAGCAATAGCCAAAGGAATCAGTCTTTCCCTCTGCTGCCCAGCTGCGGCCTTTTAGCCCAGTTTACAATCTAAGGGCTTTAACACAGTGAAACATTAAATTCTTTAAAACCTTGCCACAAAATGGAGAGGTTCGCCTACAAGTTTACTGGGGAATTTCCCATCTCCATCTCTTCCTTCCACCTTCCCACTCTCCCATGGCACAATTTTGATCATTATGGCTAATGCAGGTAACTGTGAACAAGGTTTTGTAAACATGTTAGAAATCAAAGAGAGTGCTGTGCAGACTGGAATTACTACTACTTGTCACCTTTATGTTACCAGGATTTGTGTGGGAAAGAGATAGGGTGTACTTTAGAGCTTTGGGGATCTTCAGATCCCCAAACACTGTGAATAGTGTTCTAAGAGTTTGATATGTCCTACTCACAGTACTTATATTTTTCATTCTGCACATGCCTAGAACTGCTCTGGCATGAGTACCAAACTGCCTGACGATGGCTCCATTCCTGGGGGCTCAGACTGCATTATTTTGGAAGGAGATGAATTATATTCTAAAGCACCTAACAGATCTCCTTTTCTAGTAGCAAGCACATGATCAGGAAAAAATCTCTTCCCCAGTGTTTGGCTTGGTGCTCTGATTATTTAAGTAATTATATTAGAGGTGGACCGTAGCACTGCTTTCTTTATTTTCCCTTTTTATAAAGGAAAGCAGTGAACTGTCTCAGCTCTTAGACAAGACAACTGCAGGTGTTAGTCATAAAAATCATCTTCCTTCATGGATCAATTTTCTCTCTCTATTCTCTTCCACTGTAGAGCCCTCCTAAGCACTTGTCAGCATGTTAACTGTTCATCTATGGGCCCAGATTCCTAAAATTCTTCTCAAATTCAGTACCTTTCACTGGATGAAAGCTACAGCGAAAGAAACAGTGAGTATTTGTCTGCATTGCATCTTGCATTAGCAGTATCAAGCCTTTGCCAGTTTTGGCTTTTTCTTTGGGAATTTGAGATGGAATAGAAGTAGTAGATAATTCAGCTGCTCTCTTGACTCTGTCCTCAATGTATTATTTTTGGTTTAAATGAATGCACAAAATTTTAAAAACTTCTTTGGGGAAGGCTACTTAAAGACTGTTTAAAAGTCAGATGTATTTCATGGTTAAGAAGACAAAATAGGTAAAGTTTTCTTTTCCATGCCGTACAGGAGCTAATTGTATACTGCTTATGATCTTACAGATAATGTTAATTCATGTAAAACTATAAATGTCCCCTGACAATTTTGCTTTAGTTGTTTATTCTTGGAAATTACAGGTATTATGAAGCAGTAAATTCAGTTCTCAACATTTTGCATTCATATACTTACAAAAGGCACTGGTTTTACATTTTTTTCAACAAACAAGTGAATATAATCCTGTTCAATACTTGAATGGCCCTTGCATAAAATCCTATGTTTCATCTTTGTTGAAGGCTAAGAACATCACACTAGCATAGGAAATAGTAATTGAGAAACTGCTTATGACCTGTTTTTATCTTCACTTAATATTCTTCTTTCTTTGTGAAAGGCTGGCTTTCTGCTATGTTTTTATGCTCAGAAAGAAGATTCAAATGTTTCAGCGTAGGACAATAGACAGTCAGTACAGACTGAAGTTGAAGTTCACATTGGAAATGTTAAATTCATGACTATAGGGAAAATAGCAATTATGTAGAAAGCAGCATCACAACCAGCACTGTAAGCTCGCAGAAATCTGCACTACACACACAAAAAGTCAGTGTACCTATACTAGCTAAAATGTTTTTTTAAGTTTTCCAGGTGGCTTGGCAGCTTCTTCAAAGACTGAAGCTGATTTTCATAGACAGAAAGAGGTATTTTGCTGTGAAATGTGTTCAGATTTTAATGTGGCAATGGTACATTCAACCTGGAGCAAATATGTGAAAATGTCATCCAGGACCAAATTTGACAATTACTTTCCAAGCAGAACAAAATGCAGTTTTTGCATGTGAGCTTTGTGAAACCCATAAATTATAGTTCTTTACAGTCTTCCAGAGTGAGCTAAAGAAACAAATTTGGGAAGTGAAAAACTATTCCAAAAGCACGATAAAATTGTCATATCTAAACCGGGAAATATTTTTAGCATTTTTTGTCTGCTAAGAATTTTCTGGTAAAAATTATAGGGATTGATAAATGAATGTTGCAATAATTTATGGAAATAAAGGAAACGTTTGAGCAGACTAAGTTGCTGTTTATACAGCTCCCCATTGGTCACTTGTACAGAAATGTGCCTAGAGTTCGGATAAGTAGCACTGAACTTAGAATTTCCACAAATTATGAATGTGCATTTCTCCTTCATTTTTATCATTAATGAAACTGGAACCTTCACAGGAAGTTGTTAGCTCTACTGGAATTTATGAAGTTATTTCTCTCCAAGGTGACTAATAAGAATTACAGTTAGATCTTACACGGGGTCATTGAGGTGCTAGAGCACATCCAGAAAATGGCAGCGAAGCTAGTGAAGGGTCTGGAGCACAAGTCTTGTGGGGAACGACTGAGGGAACTGGTGTTGTTTAGTCTGGAGAAGAGGAGGCTCAGGAAGGACCTTATCGCACTCTAAAGCTACCTGAAAGGATGTTGTAGTGAGGTGGGGTCAGTCTCTTATTCCAAGTAGGAAGCAATAAGACAATAAGTAACAGCCTCAAGCTGCACCAGGGGAGGTTTAGACTGGATATTAAGAAAAATTTTCTCACCAAGAGGGTAATCAGATATTGGAACAGGCTGCCCAGGGAAGTGGTGGAATCACTGTCTCTGGAAGTGTTCAAAACCTGTATAGATGAGGCCCTCAGTGACACGGTTTAGTGGTGGTCTTGGCAGTCTTGGGGTAATGGTTGGACTTAATGATCTTAAAGGTCTTTTTCAACCTAGTTGATTGTATGATTCCACAATTCACCTTCTAGAGATGCATCTGTTTTTCTACTGGCTTCAGGGAGAGATTAGGGTGACTGTGAGGCCTCATTTTTTTATTATTATAGACTATTTCTTTTAGTGGTAACCAGGAATAGTTTTTTTTTAATTTCCATATTGTACTCTTGAAATTATGTCCTCTGGCATGTCAGAACATCTTTTCTGAAGTCTGGGTCCCAAACAAAAAATGAGTTTGAAAGTAATTAAACTGACTACCAGAGATGATCCACAGAGATGATGTGCAGATCTACTGAGTATCCAAGATCAATGAGATTGATGGGAAGTGAGCCTCAGATTTTCCAGGGCCTGCTCTTTTGTTCACATATAGAAGTAGCCAAACTTCATACAATTCATACCATCAAATTTAAGTTTATTCTTTATTTATGTTATAGTTCAGTTCCATATACATTGATGCTTATTTTCAGGTTTATGAATTTCACCTCTGTAACTATGTGCTGTAGCTTTTAGAGTAATGGAAAATGCTAAATTCAGTTGTGCAATGGAAAGTTAAAGTAATTTTCCCACAGCAGTATAAGTTAATTTAGCTATCAATTAGCTGTAAGATAAAGCAGCTATCTCTCAAAAGATGTCAGTGTTTCTAGATTTCCACATTTACAGGACTGTATGCTGTTGTGCAAACTGAAGAATAAGGTCCAAACACTCACCAAGGTGTCATTTATTGTTGCTGTAAGCACTCCTTTGCCATGTGGTAGTTCTATATACACTGTATAGGTCTTGACATTTTTAAAGCATGTTGTCATTTCTTCTCTGTTATTTTCTTATTTTTCTTACAGCTGAAGCACATAATACATCTGGAATGTGTCCTAACATCAGTGCATGGGACTGTCTGGTAGAAGCTTTACATGCAGAGAGTTCAGCTGTGCAAATTGTTATTCCTTTTTATTATTTGGGTTGTTTGACTGAAAAGGCTAACCAATATTAAGTATCCAATGCTCATTGCAAACATATAATTCAGCATTATTCTATCTACTTAAAACTACTGCATATATTTGTAGTATTTCAAATTCTACTTCTGCCTGTGCTCCATGGATTTTTTTTTAATCCCTGGAGACTGCACGGCATTAAGAAGCTATTACTGGTGAATAACAACTTTATTAAGCCTACTAACTTATGAACAGGGTTACATATATTCTTAATGGAGCTCTTTTTATTAATCATATACACCCCCAGAAATTTCTGTTTATCAGTCCTGCATTTCTAAAGAATCCATTACAAGGACTGTGCCCTCCTTTCCCCAAACAAAAACAATCAAACAAACAAAACCCCAAACAAAATAAAAGAACTCCCCCACCCCAAAACAAAAAAAAAAAACCCTGACACCCAACCCTGGCAGTACTGATTTGCTGCTGCTGACTTGAAATGACCAAATCCCTCTCTTGGATGTTTGTATAAGGGCCCTGAGTGCACCATCTCCTCTGAAAGTTTTGCCTGTCACAGTGATTCCCTTCTGCTGGGGATGTGGTGGAAGATGCCCCCATAACACCGTCTTGCTTTCTGGCTTTGGGTGATGAGGCCCTGACCTGCTGGCTGCCTAAGTTTATTAAGAGAGATTGTCTCTTAAAAAAAAGATCACAATAACATGTTACTGAGGTTGCTTGATGATAATCCTGAGCTAAAGAAAAAATTTTCATAAGAAGGCACATTAAAATGAGTTTTCAAATGGTGAATATTGACCTTCTATATGATTTGATATTCCTGGTGCTTTGAAAGTAAGCAAGGGCATATTATTTCTGTACTTCCTGTATGAATATTTTTTCATTCATAAAATTGTCTGTGTTCCAAGGTAGTAGATGGACCACATCAAATACTGAAGTAAATGTCCTGACATCTGAATTAGTTGTCTGATATTGCTAAGAATTGTAGCACACTAACATGAAAGCAGGTGTTTTTAGATACCTCATATTTTGATGCTATCCATGACACTTTACATCTGCAGCTTCCCATTTTAAATTCTGAAGTTTAATCCCGGAGAAGGCTTCATTCAAGTATTGAGTTTTTAGATGAAAAATGTGCACTCTTTTCCCTGAAGTTTAATGCAATACAATTTTTTTTCCATGTATTTGTGCTTCGCCAGTGTATTCCATTAACGCATTTTCAGAAACATAGACCAGAATATCTCTTGCTATACTGTGCACATATTCTTTAATAGGATCTAGACATGTGTCTCTGGGGATATTCTGTTTTGTTTTGTTTGTTTGGGTTTTTTTATCAGCATGTTCTGACTTTTTTCTGAGCAAGCCTGTTACAAAGCTCTTTGAACACTGACATCTGTAACACTGGAGTCTTGGCAGCTGTCCCACACTACTGCATATTTTTTAGGACCAGGGTGCTGGTTCAACAATGTCTGCCCCACGAAAGGCATAAATGAAATAGAATGATACCAGAAGTCTTTGATACTCTTTACATTTTGGCATCATAAGCTGTGATAATATTCTAACTTGGAATTCTGAATTCATAATTTTATTAATTTTTAGGTCATAAAATATAACTTTGATGGAAAGGTGGGGTCTTTTCCTTTTTCAAATTATTAGTTTCCTTTGATGAAACTCATTCTTACTGCTGTTCTTGCAGATGCTGAGCCTCAAGTATATTTAAAACTTCTTTTGAGTACAAACAATAATGCAGAATCGTGATTAAAATCCTTTTCCAGCTACAACTTTTTCATACATTCTTCTCTAAAGTGATGTTTTCTATTCAAAATACATTAAAAACTAAGTGCTGAAAGCATATTCAAAAACATTTTCAAAATGCTTTCACTTTTCACCTGTAATTGAGTCATCAATATTAGCAACCAGCTATGAAACCAATTTGGTTTATTGGTCTCCTTATCCTCACATCTTAATTATTGATTAACACTGTTACTGACAGTAAAAGGTTCCCTTTGAAATGTAATTACTCTATTGTAACACTATGCTATGCGTGTCTCCAAAATTATCTATGCCACAAAATTTCTTTATAATTAAAATAATAGGTTTAAACTTGCAGCTGGACAAGCAGGCTAGTATGTGGAGCCTAATACATTCATATATATTAAAAGATCATCTGTAATAGACAAGGAAATTAAGCATCATGATATGGTGTATTCCCCCCGAAAATGAACTCAATAGCAAAATGAATGTTTCATGTCTTTTACCACCTGTTTACCTTCCTCCATTATCTATATATCCCTCCAAAAGATCATCTTTCTTCGATTAAAATTCACTGTCACTGGGAAATCACAAAATTAATGAGGTTTTCTGTGCTAGGAATACTCTACTAGTACATTGCATTAAGACAATCAAAGCATGATGAAAATACATTAATGTGTACATAACGTTCATTATATATAATAAATTATTCATTTGATATGCTATTATAATAGATCATAGAATGTGGCAATTTGGATAGAGACCTACTTTTTGTCTTGCAGAAGATTGTTTCCTATATGTTGAGTTTGAAGAGATATAACACAAAATCTACATGTTTTCAACAAGATTGAGTGACTACTGTTTAAGAGTCAGAATGCTCTGGACACTCCTGAAAATTATTTTTCAGTGACTGTTGTTTAAGGCTTCTCTCTCTGCAACAGACTCTCAGAAACATCAGCTTGTAGGTCACAGCAGGCAGTCCAGTTTCTTCTCTATCAACTGGGTAACTATGCACAAAATCTAATTACTTATGTTGTACTTGGGCATCTTTACTAGTGAATCAGTTTACTTTGTCTGCACCACTATATTTTAGTCATCAACTTAAATAACTTTCTGCTGTATTATTTGTATCATACTGACTTTAAACAAGGTACTGGGAAAACACAGAGTCAAGACCAGTTCACACCCCAGTAAGAAATCCAAGTTTAACAAGAGACAGACATACACCCTGGCTAGGCCTGAGTCAGTTATGAAGCCCAGAAGACAGGTTGGAAAGTGCCTAAGGCAAACTGGACCAAGAGGAAATCTAGCCTGTGGCTGTGAACAGCACATTTAGTAAACAGTGAGAAGAGAGGGTGATAAAAGGGTAGCTGGAGAGAGCTTGTATTGTCAAGGACTTTTTGTAGTCAGTGATATTAAGGTGTGCTTATATGGTAACGTTAGGAGAGGAAGAGTAAGTTAGGAAATGAGTAAGCCTGTGTATAAGCATGAGAGGCATGCAGTCACTGGGCAGGATGAGATGTCACAGAATGTATGGCTTTCATGACGGCAAATGCTGTTGCACGGGAGCTATTGGAGGACAGGCAAGGTCCCTTTTTTTTGTTTATTTTCCCACCTATAAAACACATTTTCACTGCTTGCTTATTTATATTGCTTTTGATAACTCCCTTTTCTTTACAAAAGTAATCAGTAACCACAAATAGAAATGGTTGGGGGATAGTAAATAGTTAGAAAGTATTTGTTTTGATCAGAAAATAGTTTTATCCCTTCCTTAGAGCAGTTATTCTTTTCAAACTTGTGCATCTTCTGTTTTGTGTCTTCCTTAACATCTGGAAATCGCTTAATATATGAACTTCATTTTTCTGTAGTTCTACCGTTGCTAGACTAATTAGCACCTTCAGTTTTAAGGATCAGTTGATCACTAATGTTTTAGTGTGGTGATATTTCAGTTTTTGAAAGACAGAGAAGCAGTTGTCAGCAAGGAAGGAAGTCAGCAAAGAATTATGAGACCTGACCAAAGGTATTAAATTGAGGTTTATCATCCCTTCTGTGTACTCACTCCCACAGATCTTGTCCATTTCATTCTCTCAGTGTATTCCACCAAACTTAAACATTCTTTCTTTTTTAAATGTGTATGCCTTTTAATCTCGAGAGGGCTTTCCCTGTCACCCCTTAATTTACTCTCTATGCACTTCTATTTTGAACTATTTTTGCTGAAATAATGTTTCTTTAACATTGACAAGTTGACAGGTTTTGTAAGATGTTTTCTTGGGGTACTGCAGTCTTACTCGTAATTTGGCCATCATCATTCTGAATTCTTATAACCCCTACAGAGGATCATTAGTAATTTTATCAGGTCTCCAGAGTGCGCATTTTTATGTAGTTCTCTTGATTTCAAATTTTACTGATTAAGCTTTCTGCACAGCATAATTTCTGTCACAAATGGTTTTCAGCTTTTCAGTGAGTGTTGCTGGATTTGAGGTAGGAGTCTGGGATTTATGTGCATAGAGATACTGCAACAAATTAAATTTTTTTTCTTTTTATTTCCTTTTTTTTTTAGGGGGAGGGAAGGCAGAGAGGCTTTGCTTAGACATTTTTTCTTGTGATAATGGGCACTATTGTATGTTATAAAATCAACTCAAATACCAAAATAGTCTTCTGATTTCACCAGTAAGCCAATAATGCAGCTGCTGTATCCTTAGTGCTGCCTCAGCTTACAACCACCAGGCAGATGAGGAACACAGAACTCTTGGCAATATGGTTCTTCTTTGTTCTTTCTTCTGGCTGTGCTATTATACGAAGACCCATCTAGAGGAAAGCTATATATATCTGTCCTCGGAGGCAGATGCATGGAATTCAATAGGAGGAGCTGCTGAAAACAGAAAAAATTTTCTATGGATGGAAAACTGAAGTGTATGAAAGGGTATCATTAACGGGCTTTGGGTAGCCATGTTCCGAACTCACACAGTATTACAGATCCAAACTTCCACCCAGTGAGCACTCCCACCTGGCAAAGTAGGTGAATAAAGAAGTCTTTGAATTTCTGCAAGTACTCCAGGTCCCCAGCTCCATGCCAACCTGCATCACTATAAGAAATTACTAAAGAATCCTGTGTGATTTAAAAGCTGTGCAGTGTTTGTAATGTGGCATGCACAGCCCATACATTGATAATCTGCCCAAGGTACTAGCTGACCAACTGTGTTTGTCATGCTCTGGTAAGCAAGGATTTTTCTGTCGAATCATGACAGCAAAGAAAATGTTTGAGTCACATAAACCACATGGATCACCTCTTACACTGCCTTAAGTCATCCTCTCAGGTAAAAGGAAAAAGCTGCGTAAATTCCATGGAGCTGATTGATGGAATAAATTTTAAAACTAAAAAGTACTTTGTCAGAATTTTTGAGGTTTCATATGTTTCTTAAGAACAAAATTATCCTTTAGTACTTTAAATAGATATTAGTTTTATTCACCAGAAATGAAATTTTTTGCAATGTTTCCATGGGTGTGTGCCTATATTGAAATGAAGGGCAAAATATTAATCAGAGCAGTTATAAGCTTTTTTTCAAATATCACTTTCAGGTCCTACAAATGAAAAATGCTTTTTCTATGAAGATGTATTTTTCTTTTCTTCAGAAAAGGTCTATTTTGAGAATGGTTTCTGTAAAAATTATCATTTTAATTTTGCTATTAAGAATAGTTGCAATGATAAACATTCAACAATCAGTAGTTATTAAGTTATTTGATTAATAATATTTAGTGCTTTCTAGCAGTATAGCTACTTGTGCTGAAAATAATAATAATCAAAGTACGTATGTAATCGATCATGCACTTGTTGAACAGCTCATTCTTGACTATTTTCCTTCCCTATTGCTGATAGGAATCTTCAGAAGGATGATTAATGTGTTCTAGGATACCATTCTAAAGCCACAAGATTTGCAGCTGCACACTTGCCAAAAGAGAGAAAAGACTTCTGCTCTGTAGTGCATGTAATCAAGCATCCAGCTGTTGAAAACATTATAAAATAATGAAGCATAATTGGAGAACTTTTAAGCAGGCTTTCTGCTCTGTCTCATAGCAGCTGGTACAAGTGGAAAAGCCTAGTAAATGGAAAGTGGCATTGCTTCTTCCAGACATGAGTTAACAAGAAATTGATATATGTATACCCCTAAGAAAATGGAAAGTCAACACAGTGGCTGAAGTAAATACAAGTGGGGAAATGATAATCAAAACTATTGACTGTGAATAAACCACCAGAAGCAGAGGTAGACAATGGAGGAAGTAATTTACAATGACATTGCCTGCCAAGAAATAGGTTACCAACAGTAATCCTTCCAGAGAATAATGGGGCATTTACTTGGATGCACAGTGAGTAATGGCAAATGAAGTGCAGCTCCAAATTGTTCCGTTTTAAAAAACTCTTCATACTTTTACAGGAGGCAACAATAGCCTAGATTTATACCCCTGCTGGAGTAAATCAGTATCTCTAAAGAAGTCCCCACCCAAGTGTTCATATTTATTTGGTGAGAATCTAAGCTAAAGGAAGGTAACTGAAATTCAAAGAGAAAATCCTTAGTCATAGGCATAGTGCCATAAATACCAAATATACATGGATATAGCTACTCTATTAACCTAGGACTCTGTGTAACTAAGAAAGTGGTAGCATATGGAAAACAAGCAACTGTAAACCTTTCACTTGTGCAGTATACAAAATGTTACATGTTCTGAGTAGGCCAAAGGATGTTACGGAATGGATCAGCTGTGTCAATGAATCTATTTCGGGTAATTGCATCATATAAAATGTTACATAACACATATATAATCACTTGTTCCCAAAATGAGTACACTCCAGCTCCAAGCTATTTATATTTTTTCCACACTACTGCAGTTAGAAAGCTGTACCAGCGCTGCACTTTTGCAGAACTTAGATGAGAACCTTTCATTTAACTATGTATTTATTAATGGGTACTCTACTTACAAGCATTGTACCAATGGGAATTGTTCCATGTGATCTCAAATCATACAAAATGCTACATGAGTCCATGCAGTTTGGATCGATAATTATTGCTTGTTCTAATATCAGAAAGGATTGTGAACTAACTGGTCACATACAGAAAACACAAGAGCACTGGAGATCATCTTCACATCCAAAACCTAGGGAAAATAGTATATATGATAGTTTCAAATATATTTCACTATATCTTTATTTGTCTTGATTTGATGTGGTTGCAATGTCTTTGCTTTTATCTATATTGCTCATTCACTCATCTATGTTTCAGTAGGATGACACCACCTTTCTTCATAAAACAAGATTTCTAGAATGAAGCAGTGCTGTTGGCTTTGTTTAATGCAAAATCTGGGGTTGGTAGATAGCTGATCTTCCTCAGTGCTTGGAAGCACTGATTCAACTTTACAGTCTGACAGATTGCTGACAGTGAACTAGCCGGTTTTTACAATTCTTTAACTGTTTCTGTCTAATTCCTGACATCCATGGAAGTAAGAATGGGATTTATTAATTTATTAGCATTTCTGCCTACTAGCCTCCTTTAGACTTCTCCAAATCTCTCAAAAGCAGTTTAGCAGCTTTATAAATTGTGCTCTGCAAGGCAGACTTTTAGCAGAAGATTTTATTTGCTTTTTTTAAATTCTCCTGACTTTCTTAACCTACTTCATCTGTGAGAAACAGAGAGAATAAGTACATTGATTCATAATAGACAATTTGATTTCAACTTGTATTTAATATTCTTGCGCTCTTCCATAGGACTCTTACTCCCGGTGCAGCAGTGCTTCTTTCTATCATAGCAAGCATAAATGAATGTGGCATGTTTCTGAACCTGAAATATCCATGGCAGTAATACTCAAATCATAGAATCATAGAATCATAGAATAGTTAGGGTTAGAATGATCATACTTAAGGCAATGCTTCACATCATGTAACTGTTTTAAAGCAAATGCTGCACATTCTAAGGGATATGAAAAGGGATAAAATATGGCATTTCTGTCATAATTGAAAGGATAACATCAATCTTGCTTAACTTTGAAGCACATGCTTTTGTTGTCAGGAGCTTAATATATAAACTTTGTCAGTGAGGATTTGTATGTGTGAGTAGTCACTTGGTAGCTAACATAGCAAACACACAGACGCAGGATGAAACTAAATGGCTTGGAAATTGGTAACTGAAAAACATTTTGTTAAGGACCTGATTTTATTATCTCATTAATTTTTTCCCACTATTTTTCTCAAACTTATTTATTTATTTATTTTAAGGAGTTACCCTAATCCTAGTGATTTTGTTTTTAAAGATACAGTTTATATGTAGAGTGACACCTGTGCATAAAAATAGCTAAAGATATTAAAATAGCTGGGATGTTGTTGACTCTGACTGCTGCTAATATTGCTTCTTGCGTAACCCTGCCTTATTCAGTGTAATTACCAAAACCTTGTGTAATGAGAGACAAGAGATTCTGTAGATAGTGGGCCATCTAATGTGGGGTAGAGCTGAGGGTGGGAACCCTCAGAGTGGAATTCCACCCTCAGAGTGGAATTCCTTTCACCTTTCTTTTCCCATATGCCGTTCAGACATATAATCTAAAATACCTCTATTGACTCTCTTTGTAATCATTGGAGACTTGTAAAGTCCAATGGCGATAAAGTACTTGTAAAGTTGATTTATCTTAGCTAGATTAAACAGTTATTTTAAGAGGATGATGAATCATTCTCTAGAGGTGTCTAGCTATCTCTATTTACTGTAGAAAGGTAAAGATGACTGGTTCGGGCTAGACATCTTGCTTTCAGATGCCTACATTTGGAGAGATGGATCCTACCCCTATACCTTAGTGGATGCTAGAAATCAAGACCCTAAATCATTTTGTTTCAGGCAACTTGGAGAATCTGGTATGTGTATCTCAAGTAGCTTTACTCAGTTCCTGTATTTAAAGGTTTTAGCATAGTCAGAAGAGTTATGGACAGCAGGATGGGCCACATCATTTGTGAAGATGAATGTGCTATAGACTGATTCTATGATAAATTGTATGCAGTCAGTTTCTGCAAAAAAAAGTCTCTGACTTTTTTCCAAATAGCCCTTCTTTTGCAAGAACATATCTTTATATAAAAATACATTCTTTACATTTCAAAAAACCCAAGAGATTCCATCACTTGCTGGGGATTACCATTCTTAAGCAAAAACATGTGAATAACTTAGTGGAACTTAAGCCAAGGATTAGAGCATGAAAGAATACACTTTATGAATAACCCAAGCTCATTACAATCCCCACTTGTTTAAAAGTCTATTTATGTTCTTTTCTCATGTATATCTGTGAAAGGCATATTCAGTGGTACTGAAGGTTGTTAATGCATTTGGTCTTGCTAATGCCTTGTTATAATGTCTTATAGGGTTTCTGTTCTGTTTCTGCAAGTATTAGACATATTTCCTGGGTAAGTGCAGAATGAACTAACATACCTTAACTTTTATATGTCTCGAGAAAAAAAGTGTTAATAAGATGCTACATGAAAAAAAAATAAAGTGGAAGCGCTAGTTTTAAAGTTCACAGTTACATCCTATTTCTATTGATCTAATGTGTATATGGTAGCTGAGGGAGAGCTCTTGCATTGTTCAGCAGGTATCTGTTTGCTTTGCTGGTGCAAATTTGCTCTGACTGTAAGTCAGCTCCAAACTGGAAGTCAGGTAATCACAATTGTCTTTCTGCAGATTTCTTGGCTCAAGATGAGTGCTTTTCTTCTGTCTTCAAACAGATGCATTTTTATTTGGTCTACAGAATTAATGATGTGAATTTTTAACTATCTCCAAAGTGTTGCTAGGAAGCTATTATCACCACTTAAAAAAGAATGCTTTATTGCAGGTATTGTCAATTAGCTTATCACAGTCTACAACTATATGTGTAACCAAATGTAGAAATCTACATTGAAGACAGCTATATACATGCCCTAGATCATCAATAGAAAAAGTGTTCATACCATTCAAAAGTCTCAGGGTGGCCAGTGCAGATGAACTTGTCGGGAGACAGCGGACATTATGTCAGATGAATTTCACCCTAAGACATTAAATATGTCCCAATTCATATTACTACAAAGCAAATGCTATTTGTTTATGTTGTATCTTACAAATAGAGTAAGAATAATTTTAGCTGTTGTTCATATGCGAGAGCACTGCTGTTAAAATCACATCTAACTAAATACTGCAACAGTCAGATTATAGTTTTGTTCAGTTCTTTTTATTTATCCTCCTTACAACAGGTAGTTGTCAAGGTCAGGTTTCCTGTTAGTATGTTAAAAGCCACTACTCTTGCTCAGGAGTTAGTCTGGCAACTTATGTGTGTGAGTTTTAAATCTCCGGTACATTAAAATTTGGATTCTTTGTGTTAAGGAAGGCAGCCTAAACTGTGCTGTGCTTGGCTTGTTTGATTTCCAGGGAACTTTTTATTTCCTTTCTAGGTCAGAAAGATGATATTGACATATCTAAAATTCATAGATCAAGTACCTCATTATGTCTACATATGATCACCATATATTTATTCTGAGTAGCATCTCACTTTAAACTTCAAGTCAGGAGGACTTATTGGGTGTATCATTGTCTGCACAGAAGGTAATGTTCTCTTATACTCCTAAGGACATTTGCATTCAACTGCTTATTTACATTTGTCCATATTTTTTTATTCACCTTTTTTTGGTAAATGATAGGAGAAGAAAAATTCTACGTCAGAAAGAATTTGATAGCTTTTCATCTTGAGCTTCAGGTTTTGTTTGTATTTAATTTATTTCTTAGCTTAGTCTCCTAGATCTCTTGAAGTCTGCAAAGTTTCCCAGTGTTTAGTTCCTTGATTAAATGTACTGGGAAGCTGAAATTCTATTCTCTTTAGCTTAAACAGGTGGTGAGGTTGCCACTTGAGGTCATTGACTTTTTAAACAGAAGAACTAAAGGAATGATCTCCAATTGAGTTTAAAACAAATTTTATTTGTGACTAAGTTGTGAAAGGTAGTCATTAAGCATATTTTTTACTCTTTTTTCTGTCACACTATGCTTGCTCTTAAATTATTCATATAGCAAAAAGATATCTGTTGGTTAACATTCAAGCTCAAATTAAACTTTTGTAATATTATAATTTCTTGCTAAATAACTTGTGAGAGAACAGAACTTTAAATGGAAGTGGTTAATTTCTCTTTCTGCAGAAAAAAATCTCCTAAAATTAGTGACACAGAGATATAACATCGCAGCAAGACTGCTAGAACAGCAACACTGTAATACACAAGATGACTAGCAGTATGTGAAATGGTGGCTGTAAAAAAGGAATACACCCTGTATTACCCAGGTACACAGTCTTATAATAAAACACAACATTGCAGATGTAAAGGCATGATTCTATTTGCTCTGTTTTGCAGGAAATTTACTATAAAATATCTAATATCTGCTGGAAGGCCAGCAAAGCAGATGACAAGCAATCCAGGAAGTTTCTGGAGTGCATTGGTGTGATAAATTCACAACATGGGTGACAGTGCAGTTGATGAAGGGACATGCTCTGCAGGACCCGATCCTTACAAAAAAGAAAAAACTGATTGAGGATGTTGGCTGCAGCAGCCCTGAGATGGTGGAGTTCAGGAACCTGAGAGAAGGGATCAAGGTAAACAACAAAATTTCAACCTTGGTCTTCATGAGAGTGAACTTTAACCTGTGCAGGGTCCTGCTTGCAAGAATCCTATGGGAAATAGCCCTGGAGAAAGAAAGTATCCAGAGGAACTTGTTGGTTTCAAATATCTCCTTCTCCAGCCTCAATCAAGAATGGTCCGTTCCAGTAAGCAGGAAACCAAGCCATAGTGACAGGAGGCCTGCATGGATGAACAAGGAGCTCCTGGTTAATCACAGACATGAAAAGGACACATATAAGAGGTGGAAGAACAGTCAAGTGACCCAGGAGGAATACAAAATCACAAAACAGCTGAAATCAGGAGGCACCTCTGGACATCACTTAGTCCAACTGCCCTGCGCAAAGCAGGGTCCTCTATAGAAAGCTGCACGGGGCCATGTCCAGCTGGATTTTGAGTATCTCGAGGGATGGACATTTCACAACCTCTCTGGTCAGCCCATTTTAGTGTTCAGTCACCCAAAGTCAATCACCACAGTTAGATAGCTATGCTCTATGGTAAAATATTTTAAAATGTTGTATTTAATAAACAATTATAATTTAAAAAATACGTATTTCATGTGCATATGTATATATGTTATACATATATAACACATGGAGTGTGCTTTTCCTGGTAACTAAGGGTGGGATCTAATCCCTGCCTTATAGACGTCTTTTTTCACACCTACTTTTCTAGAAGGAAAAATGCAATGCCTACCTTGTGTATGGAAAATGGTGAGCAATAAGTGTCTCTGAATGCCTCTAGAGGGAGTTCCTGTTGCCTAGTTTAGGTGCAGAAATTAGGCAGGCTGATGCCTTCTCAGAGTGTGTCAGCCATTACTATTGTAAAATACAAGAGATGAACCTGTGTAGAAGAATGCAGAGAGGAAATTAATCTGGGAAGTCACAACTAACTTCCCTTCCAACAGTGATTTATTTAAAAGGGATGGATTATTGTACAACTTCAATAATGGGTTTCATTGAATTAATCAGTTTCTTCTTTTCATCCCACAAAAATATCTGTAAACCAAAAAGACTGTGATCTTTTACTTTCCATTCATCTACTTAGGCGCACGGCTGAGCTACTCCTCTACTTTAAAAATTATCTAATCTTTTGCTTAAAAGGTTAATAAATGTAAGGGCCACTTCTTCTATTATTCTGTCAAAAGCCAAACTCCATTGATGCCAGTTTGTTGTTACCTAACATTAATCACCAGCGTGTGTTCATGCAGCTGTTGCTGAACCAATTGCTCTTCAGTCCACTCTTCAAGTATATATCCTCAGGCATAGCATCTCATGCCTTGAAGGCATGCTAAAGAAGGTAAGAAAACACCGTGACCTTTCACTAGGCTGCAGGTCCCCATGCCCTGTGCTTTGATGATGCTTACCTAGTATTTCTGAATGTTCCGGATGTTTACGGCTTCCCTTTGCACATGGAGTACACAGCACAAATAATGTTACTGCTTCACAAAAGCACCATCTAAAATTTGAAATGCTAAATGCAGTGCAAAAACTAGTGTTAGATATGGCCCTGTTTTATTAGTTTTGATGAGTGATTCTAATGATTTAAACTTTCTGTCTGCTGTGCTTAGAAAATGCAGAGAAAGAACCAGCTAGTGGCATAAGACTGAGCTTCTTTCAGTAAAAAAATGGTTTATTTTGAAGAAAACTATTTAATTGATAGACCATGAACAGCAAACTGATCAGTTTCAGAGCTGTATAGGGAAAAGGAGGATGGGACAACGAGACAGTGTATAGAACTTAGAAAGGAGACAAAGTTGAAGGTAACAGTACTGCATGATCAGCAAATGGCCAGGTTACAGGAGGTCAGCTTCACTTGCAAAATATTAGATGCTAATTACATTGATTGGATGAAATTCTGCCAAGAAAGTGAATAAATTCTTCATAATTTACTCAGTTATGTAATGCCATTATAAATTAGCAAAGAAGTTTGTTAAGATGTTCAGACTGCTTCTTAAAGTTTGTGTAAACCAAAGGAGGTTAAAATTAACACCAAGGAAATTCAGAACTGTGAAAATATGCTATAAAGGAAAGGAAGATAACAAAGTAAAACCAACTCATATTTCAGACAGACATTTAAATAAATTTCCATGTGTAAAACACCATATCACATACTCAAAAGCAACTTCTCTCTTTCAACTTTTCATGATGATAATGTAGCAGCAATTTATTTCAGTCTTTTTATTTAAGTCTTATACTTGTTAAGCCACTGCTCCTCATGTAAATGGCCCATACAATTTCAGTCTTTTCCATTTATTGTCTGTTCTTTAATGCTTGCGGCCACTGGCAGCTGCCTTGTAGGGCTCCAGGCTGTGATATCAGTGGTGTAAAGCGAACTTTATGCAATTGTGAAGTAGTTTCCACAGTGAAGGGAGAACATAGGAGCAAGAAAAAGGATCCTGAATGAACTTCTCCCATCCCTACAACAGGAGGCACAGTGAGATCTGCAGGTACAGGCTATGGCTGCATTTCCTTTGGCAACATTTGTCTTAAAATATATTAGCTTGTACTAGAGGGTTGGATGGCTGGTGCCCACAGTTGTCCAGAATCAGGGTGACCTACAGATGGTGTAAAGAAATATTTCATGCCCTAAAACCTTTAAGCTTCATCTGCTGTGGTGTTTCCCAAGAGTTACACTGCACACATTTGGAGAGACAATTTGTAGGCAGGGAATTCTGAATAGTGAAATGGCAAGAGGATATGAAAATTGCAACATTTTTATAACATCATCTCACATGTCTTACAGAAAAGCTAAAATTTGTTTATTTTTCCCCAGAAAATGAAAACAGAAGAAACAGAGAAGGGTAAATAAGACTTTAACAGAAAATTTTGGAGAAAAATCAAATAAATTTAATTTCTTCCATCTTCAGGGAAAGAAAAATATTATTTTGACACCATCTGGTAAATATTCACACATGTAGTCAAGCCAACAGAGTATATTGTTGGCTGAAAAAGAGACAGGTCTGACAATACGACCAACATGATGGCTTGCTTTCTTTTTTTTTTTTTTTTTACTTCCTTTTTTTCCCCTGTCTGACCATTTAACTGAGGCCATCTCGAAATCAATGCAAATTTTAAAGGAACAGCATAGATTTAAGTAAAAATATAAAAATATAAAGTAAAAATATAAAAATATAAAGTAAAAATATAAAAATAAGAAAGGAGGCAAAGGAGGACACTTGGAATGTGTCTTCTGAATGTGTACTTCTGCTGTCATCTTTTTAGTACAGCTGTACTTTCTCACAGAAAGTCCTTAGCAAAATAAATGAGGAAAAACAAGGAGAGCGCAGAAAGGGGGGGGAGGGGGTCAGGCAGTTATGGTTGTTGGGAAGGAAAGGGAGCCCTGACAAAAAGAAACACAGGAAATGGAGGGTTGCCCAGAATCCCTGATGAGGGAAAAGACAGAGAGAAGTTTAAAGGTCCCTTTCACCCTCAACCATTCTGTGATTCTGTGACTGCCTGAATAAGAGGGAGAAGAGTACATGTCACAGAGGAGTTTGTGAAAGGGAATAGAAGCAATTTGGCCTTCAAGAACAACAAAGTGTGAAACTTGCTATAGTATTTTGGGGCACAGTTTCTCATCTCTAAATTATTTATTAAAGTCATTTGGAACATTGAGCCAAAATAATAATTAAAAAAACCAAACCTCAAGTTAATGATTTCAGCAAGGTCAAGGATTTACAACCTGGCTGTGAAAACTTCATCCTATTTCTGTTTTCCCTGATAATATTGAATCCTATTCAAAGTATGAAGAAGATAGCAAATTTAATTGATGATGGTGCTTTTAATTATACACTTCTTTTCTTGAGGCAGTAATATTTCCCATCGTCAGATTAATTTCCCTGAGACTGTAACAAGACCATGAGTCAGTCAAAGCTCTGAAGTACATCTCTGTAGAACTTCTCGTTCCCTCAAAACTCCCACAATATCAAAAGGCCTTTTAACTCAGAAAGCCTAATTTTAAATAAAAAATAGTAGCCTGTGTCTATTTAATCTAATTGAAGCAACTAAAGTAGATATAATAATGATAGCATTTTTGTACAACTCTCTCCCACCCACTAAGTTCTTGCCTCCTGATCTTCCAAATGGCAGCAAACACTGAGCATCTCCCCCCAGAAAAGTGCCTCTGCCTGACGTGAATCCTCCTGTTCCTTGCCCCTCAGTTCAATCACTCAGCCTCAGTAAGTGCTGCAGTCTTCAGCCAGGCCCTGACTCTCTTGCAGTCTCTGAGATCCCCACAACATGTGTGGGTTGTTCTCTGCCATATGCCTCCAAAAGTCTTAGCATGACTGCAAACATACAGAAAAAACAACATCTGTCACAGGACTCTTCTTGAGCAGGATGCTGTTGAATGCCTGTGTTCAGTTCCTAAAATTTTAAAGCAATTAAATCCCACACTGCCCACTGTTATTCTGTGCTGAATGTCATTAGGAACAAAACCTGTGGTTTATGGACATTAGCTATTTTCCCAGGATTCTGCAGCATCTGAAAAATCTTCTGGTGATAAGAGGCTGTTATGTATAAGTGTCGTGGTTTAAGTCATAACTCACGCAGTTTGCTCACTCACTGCCCCCTCTTTCTTCCCCCCAGCTCCCGGAAGGATGGGAAGGAGAGTCGAAAGAATGCAACTCCTACAGGTTGAGACAAGAACAGTCCAGTAACTAATCACTACTGCTACCACCAATAATAATGGCAAGGGAAATACAAGGGAAGAGAATACAACTGCTCACCACCCAATACCAAGCCGGACCCAGCAGCGAACCCCACCCTTCTGGGTCTCTGCCCTCTGTTTTTACATCCTGGACATGATATGCTGTGGCATAGAATGCCTCTTCAGCTAGTTTGTGTCAGGTGTCCTGTCTCTGCTTTCTCCCGGCTTCCCCTCCTCACTGGCAGAGCATGAGACTCAGAAAGTCCTTGGTCAAACCAAAACATTAGAAGCCGTAACTACAAACATCAGTGTTATGAGCACTGTTCCCAGGCTGAAAGTCAAAAACACAGCACTGCACCAGCTACCAAGAAAGAGAAAAATGACTGCTACTGCTGAACCCAGGACAATAAGGCATTACAATCACTTTTCAGAAAATATGTGAACTGTAGTTGCTTTTGAATTGTGCTTCTGTATTTTAACATAGTTCTTGTTGCTAATGAGTTGCTGCTGGCTCATTGTGGCTAAAAGCTACAGGCGATACATGTCATGGGGTGGTAATTACAAAAACATGACAAGACCACTGTTGGGTATCACAGGAATATATGAACCCTGATTTTCATCTCCGAAAAATATCTGATGCAAGTTAGGCAGAGAGGGACTAGGAAAATGATTCTGGGACTAATAGGAGTGTCACTGAATTACCAGAAGAAATTAGAACTTCTTAAGAACTGCTTTACTCTGTGTTGAACACTGATCATCCAGGAGCCATTAAAAACCCCAGTGATAAGTCATATTCAGGTATGCCTTCGCCACTTGTCATCTCCTATGCCTTAAAAAGAGGAAAAGACTTATCAGGATATTTATGTAGCAAACAACTGTGTAATGTTTTAGCAGCAATACTACAGTGACAATGCAAGACCTTATATAAGGAGATGCAGATAAATCCTTTTGAGAACATAGTTTGGGCATTGCTACTTGAAAAGCAATGCTGTGTAACAGATTTGGAAATAGACATAAGAAAGTGGCTGTCTTGTGTCTTTGTGGAAGCATATATTTGCTACTCAAATGGCACTTGGATGTATACTTTTTACAACTTATGTTTTAACAAACTCCTCACACATTGAAAATAGTTAAGCTGGCAAGAGCCAACAGAGGCTTATTCCACGATTGCTCCATGAGTATGAACCTTTCTGAGCCAGAAGGTTCTTGAGTTTAGCTTTATTACGTAGCATGGACAACGGCGACACAGAATATTTCTTTAATTAGCAGTCTTAGAGAAAGTATTGAAAACCACCAGACTTGTGACAGACATTTAACTGTCTTGACTTAGAACGTTCTCCTCCTCTGAGTGCTACCCTTGGATGACCATCTTTTAATTCACTATTTCCACCAAGTCTATCTTTCAGTAATTTAATCAAAACTGTAACTTCGTAGATGGCTAGTGACATGACAAGAACTTTATTAAAGCTAAAGTATTGCATGCTATGGCTTTCACCTTCCAGAAAACCTATCAGGTTACACATCAAAGAAGGAAATTAAATCATTGAACCATATGCTCACATAGGTTGAAAGGGACATCCAGAGGTCATCTAATCCAACCTCCTGCTACAAAAATATAAGATTGCTCTGAGTCATTTCCAGTCAAGTTTTGCATATGCCTAAGGGTGGAAACTCCACAGCCTTTCAGAGCCCCTTGCAGGGTTTGACTGTTCCCATGGTAGAATACTTGTTTCTTATAGCTAGTTTTTCCAAAGTTCCATCTTATGTTTGTGTCCTAGTGGCCCTTGGCAAATAATAATTTAATTTATATTGATATAATATCCTCAAGGTCCTTGAAGACAAATTGTTTAATAATTTGATTTTGTATCTTTCTGAGGACTTAATTTATGAGGAGAATTTTTTAACAAGTGAAAAAGCTTCTGCATGCTTTTTGTTACAGAAAGGAATTTCTTGTCTATGTGTTTCTAGTATTGGCTAAGTTCTGAAATACAGCTGCTATCAAGCTTTCAGGCCTGCCATCATTTTTATATTAGTTGCAATGAACTTTCTGCATGTAATCCTTATGCATTAATTAGGCTTTACTTTCGATTCTTGACCTCTTCAGTGAAATGTTTAGCCTTGTGTTCATAAGTGAATGGTTGGCAGAACTGGGTCCTGAACAGGAAAACTTCTTGAGTACGTTTGAGAAAGCTGGGGTTGTTCAGCCTGGAGAAGACTCTGGGGAGACTTTATAGCAACCTTCCAGTACTCAAGGGGCCCTACAACAAATCTGCACAGAGCCCTTTTGAAAGGACATGTCATGATGGGGCAAGAGGAAGTGGTTTTAAACTGAAAGAGGGTTGAGCTAGATTAGATATTAGAAAGAATTTCTTTACTGCAATGGTTGTGAGGCACTGGCATAGGTTGTCCACAGAAGCTGTGGCTGCCCCACTCCTGAAAGCATTTAAGGCCAGGTTGGATGGAGCTTTGAGAAACATGGTCTAATGGAAGGTGACCCTGCCCATGGCAGATGGGTTGGAACTAGATGATCTTTAAGGTCCCTTCCAACCCAAACCATTCTATTATGATTCGATGATTCAGTCATTTTGTGATGTGGTTATTGTGTTTTTATTTTTTCAGAATTAGACTGGTGTTTTACAACAGGATAAGTAGAATGTTTGAGGCAAGGGTCATTTCCTTGGTTCCCCAGTGAAGCACATGTACAGAAAGTGAATGCGGATTTACTGGTAGCCTCTCTGATACCGTCTGGGAATAGAGAGGAAGAGCTGAAGGGAATAAGTCCATTCCAGTCTTCATGGCTCTGTAGCTGTCTCCTGTCTGGAGAAAATGGGCCATTTCATCAACTGGCCAAACGCTGGTTTTGAAGTATTTCTTTGCGCAGCTTTTATCATGGTTTTCTCTTGTTCTATTTTGCTGTCTTCTCAAAGTACATCACAAATTTCTAGGGGTGCCCTTGAAATAGACAGACATGTATGGTGCAAAACAGGTAGAGGTATGCTCACTTTCTATTGAACGTGGTAAAATTTGTGTCTGAACATTGATAACAGTCAGAGACCCAGAATGCAATGTTTTTTTAGCCCATGTTGTTTTCATTTGTACTTTGATCTCAAGTTACACAAGGATTAATTTTTATTGGAATATATATGCACATATTTTGTGCTGCAGTATATGCTCATTGGATGATCCGGAGAGGATTCTGCCAATCCTTTATCAACACTCTACTCTGGGCCTCTGTTACAATAATATCTGGCCCCTCTATACACCAGCAGGCAGACATCTGGGCCAATAAGGCAAAACCTAGCTGAAGACAACTTTACCACCTTAGGAAGTTAATTGTAAAACTAGGTGTCCTGGGTTAAGCAGTAGCAGTCATTTTTCTCCTTCTTAGTAGCTGGTGTAGTGCTGTGTTTTTGACTTTCAGCCTGGGAACAGCGCTGATAACACCGATGTTTTCAGTTGCTGCTCAGTAATGTTTACTCTGACCGAGGACTTTCTGAGTCTCATGCTCTGCCAGAGAGGAGTGGAAGTCGGGAGGAAGCAGAGACAGGACACCTGACCCAAACTGACAAAGAGGTATTCCATACCACAGCATGTCATGCCCAGTATATAAACTGGGGGCAGTTACCCGGAAGGGCTAGATCACTGCTCAGGTTGGGCTGCGTATCAGTCAGAGGGTGGTGAGCGGTTGTATTCTCTTCCCTTGTTATTTTCCTTATCATTATTATTATTGCTGGTAGCAGTAGTGGTTTTGTGTTATATCTTGGTTACTGGACTTTTCTTATCTCAACCCATGGGAGTTACATTCTTTCGATTGTCCTCCTCATTCCTCCAGGAGCGGGGGGAGGAAAGGGGGGGAGTGAGGGAATGGCAGGATGGCACTGAGTTACAGACTAGGCTTAAACCACAACAGTAGGTTACTTTAAAATCTATATTTTTGTAGTACTTTAAATTAAAATACAATTTCAGTAATGTAAAATCATGACAAATACATTAGAATATATATTGGCTAGAAATAATTAAAAATTGCTTTACCTGAATTAGCTTGATGCTGTCTTCAATGCTATGAGTAGTGAAACACATATTCCTTTTTCAGAAATTCTGAGGGAATTTTTGTCATGTTTTGGTCTACCTGAAATGGCCACCAGAAGTTACTGTTCCTCTTTCAAAACTGAAATTTCAATGTATATTGTCTGGCATTATATGAACTGGTAATGAGAAGGCAAGTTTAAGGGTGAGTCACCTCTAGTAATTTTCACTTGTCCTCACTTTTCATGCTACATGTTGTCAATACCTCCAATGGAAATAGATGTCCACTTCTGCATGTGCACTCTGTTTCTGTTTGCATTTTGTTTGCTTACTTCAATAGCTGCTTTCTGTACGCATTTTACTTTGATCTCTCCAGGAAAATGCCCGGCTTCAGAGCTGTTAAGAACTTCCAAAGTAGCTATTGCTCTGACAGTTCTCAAATATCTGTTCTACTCTGGATATATCATAGAATCACAGAATAGTTAGGGTTGGAAATGACCTTAAGATCATCTAGTTCCAACCCCCCCTGCCATGGGCAGGGACACCTCCCACTAAACCATGTCACCCAAGGCTATGTCCAATCCAGCCTTGAACACTGCTAGCGATGCCACGAATATACAATCTGTAGCAGAACAGAGGTAAATGCCTTTTATATATATTTATTTATATTTCTGAAAGTGCTTTTCTCAGGCTAAGATAACAGTGAAGGATCCTGTAAGAGCCAGACAATACTGACACACAGCATCCTCTTCATTTTCACATCCATTAGAGTGCTCACAGCTGATTAACTTCTGTTACCAACATCTTCAGCAGCTTTCTGACACCAAGTACAGGGTCCACTCTCAATAGGAGTTGTTACCTCTCACTAGAAAGTAGGTTTTTAACTCTATTAACAACTGGGTCAAAAAGTCAGAGTGAATTCAACACCCTACTGCAAGCCTATCTTCTCATTGCATGTAGTCTGTATGCATGGCAGCATGAACGCTAACGAGCTAGAGAAAGCTCAGCTTGTCTTCAAGATAACATGTGCCTTTTCACTCTGAACACAAGAACACAAGGAGCATAGACACCATTTCAAAATAAAGAGTCTAATTTACAGATACTGGCATATTTTGTCTTGCTCTTCTTCACCTTTTCTTCACCTTTTCTTCACCTCTCAGTTTAGACATACCATATATATCCTTAATTTTCTTGGGAGCAGGTATTGACGAGAATAATTTCTGCAGCGATTAGTAACTCATGCAATGTTTCTGATAACTATGGGCCTGCCAGTGCAAAATTTAATCCACTTAATCTAAGTGATTGCCTAGTATAGTTTCTCTAATGTGTCAAGAGGACAAAAAACCCTGAAAAACACAAAATCAAGACCAAAAAAGTAGACTTTATTGGACTTCTGAATACTATTTCATTTTGTGCCCACAAGTCAGCTGTACTTGCATTGTCTTTAAATAATAAGGAAATACTTAACAATATCCACATGCTGTCTGAACTTTCATGGAAATTTGCATTCCTGAAAATTTAAATTTTGTATCTTGAAGTTGTGTAAATGAATTAAATTATGATTTCCTATCTTAAGGAGAAAGTGTTTTCCTTGTGACAAGATAAACCTACTAATGCATACAAATATTTGTTGGTTATTTTTTGTTTTGTGTTTGAGTGTACCTAGTGTAAAAACATATCCTTTATCCTGTTCCAATAAATTGTCCATCAATTTCTTCTGCTGTTTTCTTATGATAAGTATTCATATAATTTATATCAAAGTTTTCTGAAAGACAGATTTTAAATAGATAATTCATACTGATTTCCTATTGATTTCTCTCTTCTTTTCCTGCTTTCTTGTTAGAGAAAAGCAATATAATGGGGTAAAACTGCAAAGAATATTCTTTGAAAAATTATACAATAAAACCTGGTAAGTCTAGGTGAAAGAAGAACATATAATAAACTGGTGCTGCTGAGGAAAATCCTCAACAAGCTAATTCTAGATCTTGACCATCACACAACTGTAAGAAGATCAGGGTCTTCACACTTCACTACTCAGAAAACTGATACTACCCTTGGAAAAACTGCTTCCTCTCAATGACTGCTTTTAAACATGCGCTTTCTGTGCTAACTGCCTGGCTTGTAAATTATGCTATAAAGCCTCCTGGCAGTTAGTGTTCTTACTTCATTAGTAGTTCACATAAAGGAGGAAGCTATTCTACCACACAATAAGTTCTTACCTGTTTACACTGAGCGACTGCCAACAGTCAACTAATCACAGAATCATAGAATAGTTAGGGTTGGAAAGGACCTTAAGATCATCTAGTTCCACCCCCCCCTGCCACGGGCAGGGACATCCACTAAAGCATGCCACCCAAGGCTCTGTCCAACCCAGCTTTGAACACCGCCAGTGATGGAGCATTCACAACTTCCCTGGGCAACCCATTCCAGTGCCTCACCACCCTTACAGGAAAGAATTTCTTCCTCATCAGCAATAGTTAGAAATTAAAGATAACTCTTAATGATTGTAGTTCATAAAAGTTGAATAAACAGAATGTTAAGTGTGTGAGTAGCAGCACTTTGTTTGGTCTACGTTCTTATTAGGCCATTTCCATCATCATCATATATTTCATTCCGGATAAATATTTGAATAGGTCATTGTCAAATCATATTCCCATTCTAAATGTCCTTCTCTGATTACTAAATTGATAGTTATTAAACCAATAATTTGGAATATGAAACACTAGAAGTATGTCAATATGCAATTATTAATGGATGTAAGTCTGTGTGTGATTTAACTTATAAAAGTTTTCTTGGGGTTAAACCCGTGTTACACAAGAATAATAGGGACCAGCCCCTGACTTTGGTACCTGGTTTTAATGCGTAATAATAGCAATCAACAATTCTATAATGTTTTTGCTAAACTGCCAGCACTTAATCATTTTTCAGAACATGAGTCCATTGGTTATTTAATTTAGAAAATGGCTGTATCTGCTATTTAATCTACTGCTTGCTGGTGCAGTACTATTAAGACTAAGGGAGTGACACCCTGGCTCTTTGAAGAATGGCCTGTAACCTTGTATTATATAATCTGGAATCACATTTGCCTTTTTATGGTTGCATGATGTTGGTGGTCCATACATATTCTGTGACTGATTAATAGATCCAACTGTTTTTCCTTCTTTATTGTTTCCAGCTGAGAAGCTCCTGGATTATAGAAGAAATTCTCATTATTAGTCCCTGCATGAATGACCTTTACTTTCTGGAGCTGAATTTTATCCATATTTGTATTATTCCATTGCTTAATGTCATGGAGCCCTTACAAGAATCTGATCTTTCCCATTCTCACAGTGCTGCTAGTTTTGCATCAGCAAGTGAAATTCCATTGCATTTTTCTTTCTGTGGCTGTTAATGAAAACATTACATGGGTGTTGACTAGTGCTTCTGTGTGTACTTGGAGCTCCAACTTCTCTGAAAGATTTTTGAAACTTCCTTTTGAGTCTGCTTTTATCTATTTTGTTCTTATTCTACTTCTGTTCTTTCCCATTACTATTAATAAAGTCCAATAGAAAACTATGTGACACCAACATTTTATCCCACTAAAATGCATATTTATAGTGCATACTTATATATAACAAAAAACAATCTTGCACCTAGTGCAAGGAGTAATATATTTCATTTTAAATATCTGACAAATTTGTTGTAATCTATTTCTAAGAAGCAGTACTACAGGAGGACGGCAGTCTTTAGAGTCTTTCCCCAGCAGTTAGAACAATTCTGCTGGAAACCACCTGAAGCGGTTTTGTCTCTCACTAGCTACTCCAACCTGGATTAACTCCCTTGATCTCATCCATTTGAAATCTGGGGCATATCCTGACATGAAAAATAATCAATGCCTGTATATTTTCCCCTCAGTTTACTTGAAAATCCTTTTCATCCCTAGCTATATAGTGTCTATGATTGCTCCTGGAAGTCTCTATACCAACTTTCCTCTGGATCTGTTGTACTGGCAGGTTTGTTAGTCCTTACCAAGGACTACCAAGTCAAAAAAAGCTGTCTCCCATCTTAAAGCTCAATTCTGAGTTATTTCTCCTGTCTATTCACTGTCTGCTTTCTCTTCTGTGTAATGTCTTTGTTTATACTTGGGCAATTTCTCATTGCTATCTCCATTATTTCATCTCTTATGGGACACAGCTTCTCTTCTGTCGTTCTATCTTCTCTTTCAGCATGTTTCTTCTCATTGCTGCCCAGTGCAGCATAGCTGTTCCTAAGGTAGCTAGTTAATCCTCCCGCCATGTTCTCATAGTCATTCTTTTTTTGGTTTATTGATCTGCCATTCAGCTTCTGTTGTTCAGTGAATGCAGGTCATCAGTTTTTTATGCTGCCTTCTCTCTTCCACTTATCTCAATATTCCTGTCTGAACTCTGTTCTTTTTTCCAAGTCCATTTCCAGTCTTAATTGCTTTTCCTCCATGAGCTCCACTGGAAAACACGCAGACCAGGATTTATCAGTCACTTGCTTTTCTCGCAATTTTTGCATCTCTATCTTTATCTTCAAATTTTGGTGAAGTTACTGTAACAGTTCACTGTCACTTATCAGCTAAGTAACAGTGATTGCCCTTCTTACCTTGCGTTTAAAGAAAATCACAGGTAGATTGAAGTTGTTTTACACAAACTCAGTGATTTCTGTCATATGCTGGTCTCATTCGTCAGAGATCTCCATGCTACAATCGGACTTTTATGTCTGGGAATTCATAATTTATGTGACACCCCCCAAAAAAAATAAATGATTAAATTAAACAGAAAAGTATTAAGTATTTTTCAAGCAATTTCATTGCATTTTTAGCTAAAGTTCATGGTAACATATAGGTAATAAATGAAAATATTTTTTAAGTATATATTTGTCCCTCTTCAGCTTTCAATCAAAGCCATCCATATATGCATATTTGTTTTCTATTGACCAACAGAGGTATCCTAGCAAACACTTTCTGTTGAATGTTTTTTCATACCTGTCAGATGCAATTCTCTACAGAATACCTAGAGAAGAATGCAGTAAAAGTAAATCATTAGAGACAAGGTGAAGTGTGGACTCTGTACAATGTGTTTCACTGCCCTGTCCTTTCAGAGCATAAAACTGTAACCCAACAGATCTAACTGATGAAAAGGCAAAATTCTCTGCTCCCTCTGATATACTTAAAATGCCTTAATCTGTGAAAATTCCTCTTGGTGACTGAATCTGGCAACTATATTTCTTCAGTAAAGATTTTAAAAATAGGAGACAAAGATTAAAGGATGTGGTTTCTCCATTTGGGCTCATAATAAAACAGTTAATAAAATAAATAGGTTTTAATTCTATTGCACTCTTCAAAAATTCATGTGGACTTGTAATACTTTACTTTGATGTAAAATTACTGAATTTTGAACTGTAACCAAATCTGAATGGTTTAGAATTCTGAAGAAACCCCATTTCTCAAGTTAATATGAACTTTAAACTTTCTTTACAGCAAGCTGAGATGAATCCTGTTACCTGAAATTTTTTCCCAACTCTCGTTTCTCACTGTTGGTGAAAGAAGAGACCTATTTGCTTAGCATGAACTAGAAAATTGACGACTGTTACACCTAAGAGCTGTTGACATTTATGTTTTTGTATCTAGACCAGTGCCAGAGAAAAATGGCAAGAAAAATAATGCAAAACTATTTTTACAAGCATTAATTGCTGTCTACAAAATTAATACACTTTTAGGTTCTGCTGTTTAAACTGCTACAGCTTCTAAGATTGCTGAAATATTTCCATTCTGAACAGCGTATGAATGATATATAGGGCCTGACCTTTACAGTCAGTCAAATAAAGTACTTGACAGTGTACTGGAAAGCACATAGTACACGTATTACTAACACTGAAAACCTGGTTTTCACATACAGTTGGAAGCATGGTAATTAGACAAACTAAAGTGCAGTTTGTTATCATACCATGAAAATTACAAAGCTTTTCTTTCTTATTTTGCCACTAGAAATCTGTTTCAAATGAGTTTGTGACTTTTATTCTGCTAGATGTGTTAAACTTTTCAGAAGCTCTTTTGGTGTCTAGTAGCTGAATAGCACTTTCTGAAAAAATTTGAGTACAACTACATTGCTGGATAAAGATTATGAAGATAAGTACCAAGCTTTTTGATTATTTCCTAAGTTTTCTGCTGTATAATACATAACGCAGGAGGGATTTTTACGGTTTTATTACTAAAGCCCACGTTTCAAATAGCTTTGTGAGTTCAATTCTGTTTCCATCTCCTTTGAAGATGCAATACAATCAAGACATTTTGGGATGAATTTTAAAAGTTATGCATGAAAAATAATCACACACAGTTTGATCATAAATAAACGGGGGGTTGTGTGCATTTCCTATGGACTGCTTTGAAAGTTTACCCCTTTAGAAATTCATAAGCTGCATTAAAGAAAGGATTTAAGGGTCAGACAGGAGTTCAAAAACCTTTTAGAATGGTTTCTGTAACATGTTCTTTTCAATTTGCTGCAGGCATAACCCAAAGCCTACCAGAGTTAATGAGGTGTTTCTCTTCTTCTCAGTAAGTTTAGGCTCATATTTTTAGGTCATGAACCAAAGAAATCCACTAATTTTCAAAGAGAAAGAAGGCATGTGTTTGAAAGATTTGGACTTTGCTTTTGAGAAATAATTAAGATAGTTGGAATGAAATGTCTTAGCATCACATGAGTTGGACATCTATATAATTTACTAGTAGAAAGATTGCAGTTGGAATATTATATGAGCCTATCACGTATCAAGTCTTCCTTGAAATGTGCCTATAAGGGAAACATAAAAAAATTTTGCAAAATATTACTTGGTATTACTTGACATTTCTGAAAATTAAAACAAGCAAACAAAAAACCAAACAAACAATCAGGAATCACTGAGACCAATCCTGACATTGCCGTATTGCTGTAAGACACAAAGTCATAAAGGTAATACTAGAGTTTCTACCAAGAATTGAACTGACTTTTTATATACCTGAATGATTTTTCCATAGATGGCATATGCAAGAGAGCACTGCTGCTAACTGAACTTTTTAAAATTTTGCAAGATTATACAATATTTAGAGGTTTTGCACCAAATGGTATTGAGATTAATGATGACTGCTGCAGGAACACTCAGACTTCTAAAGCGCAGCAATATAATGAAATACAATACTCCCTGCTTTTCTCCCAAGATATTCTGGTTCTATTAGCTTTTTATTGTATCTCAGTACTTGGGTTTTTTTCCTAAATCTGTAGGTGGTATTACATTTGGAGTGTTCATGTCACACCGGTGAATTGGAGCTAACATAAAATAGTATCGATATAGCAGCATTTTCACAATCTTTTGAATAGACAAATGTTATTAGAGACTATGTAACTGTTCAAATTATGTGGATTTAAGAGTTTGTCAGAGAATGTAGAATATTCTTCAGCTAACTACAAGTATTGATGCCTGAAAATGACATCAAAGCTTAAAGGAAGTTAGACTAGTTGAAAAGCAGGTAGAATAATTCATCGTGTAGAATTTATTCTACAATTTAGTTAAAGCAGCTTAGATTACTGATTGCAGATACCTTCCCCTGTGAATTGATTTCTTCCTACTGTGAATTGCTCATGAACTGATTTTCAATTGATTAATTATACATGTTGTGGGAATGGGGGAAGAACAGCCTCCGCACCACTTAACTTCTAGGCAACTAACTTAAGTGCCTAAAACAGTAAGCTAATCTTGTAAGCTTCTTATATACTCAGTGGAGAAAAGAGAAACTCTTCCACAGGGAGAATTTAAAGAGAGCTTTTATTTTCCTCTTTTGACTTGCGGTGCTTCCGTTTTTCGTTACAAATTCTAAGTATAGAATCACAGAATAGTTAGGGTTGGAAAGGACCTTAAGATCATCTAGTTCTAACTCCCCTGCCATGGGCAGCGACACCTCCCACTAAACCATGCCACCTAAGGCTATGTCCAATCCTGCCTTGAACACCGCCAGCCATGGAGCATTCACAACAACCCTGGGAAACCCATTCCAGTGCCTCACCACCCTTACAGGAAAGAATTTCTTCCTTATATCTAATCTAAACTTCCCCTGTTTAAGTTTGAACCCGTTACCCCTTGTTCTGTCACTACAGTCCCTCACGAAGAGTCCCTCCCCAGCATCCCTATAGGCCCCCTTCAGATATTGGAAGGCTGCTATGAGGTGTCCACGCAGCCTTCTCTTCTCCAGGCTGAACAGCCCCAACTTTCTCAGCCTGTCTTCATAAGGGAGGTGCTCCAGTCCCCTGATCATCCTCGTGGCCCTCCTTTGGGCTTGTTCCAACAGTTCCATGTCCTTTTGATGTTGAGGACACCAGAACTGCACACAAGACACCAAGTGAGGTCTCACAGGAGCAGAGTAGAGGGGCAGGATCACCTCCGTCACTTGAAATTAATAATTTCCCTTAGCACTCTGAATTTTTACTTTGTTCTTAAAGAAATTCAAAACAGCTTAGTTTTGTTTGGCCACACTAGGACAAAAATTTTACTAGAACATAGCAAAAATAATACACAGGTACTTTCAACAAAATTGGTGATTCCTCTGGAAAAGAATAAGAAGAAATGGCAGAAGGGTCCAGCTGAAGGAGAACCATTGTTCTGAGTCCCTGTTAGTAGTGTAAAATTGCAGAATCATAGAATAGTTTGGGTTGGAAGGGACCTTTAAAAGCTATCTAGTCCAACACCCTTGCAATAAGTAGGGACATCTTTAACAAGATCATGTTTTTAGAGGCCCATTCAACCTGACCTTGAATGTTTCTGAGGATGGAGCATCTGCCACCTGTCTGGGTAACCTGTTCCAGTGTTTCACCACCTACATTGTGCAAACTGCCTTCATTACATCTAGTCCATACCTACCCTTTTTCAGTTTAAAGCCATTACCCCTTTTCTATCACCACAGGCCTTGCTAAAATGTGTAGGACCTTGCACTGTGCTTTAACTTATTGAGATTGGCATTGGCCCACCTCTCAAGAGTGTCAAGGTCCCTCTGGATGGCATCTCTTCCCTCCAGTGTGTCATCCAAGCCAACACGTGAAGGACACCACTTGTTACCTGTCTCCAGTTAGAGGCTGGAGGTGTGCATAATGTAACTTGCAATCCTTGTACAAAGAAAATAAACTATGGGACCTTGTTGCTGAAAGGCTGCAGGGCAATACCTTATTTTCCATTGCTAACAAAGGGACTTGTACCACTGACTGGAAAACAGAAATCTGAAGGCTTGGTTTTTAGACAGTCATCTACTTATGACAAAAGGGTTATTGCACCTGTTCTTGAAGCGCAAGAGAGAGCCAGGATAAACCACCAATTAGGATGTCATGGTGATCACTGTGATGAGCAACTGAGATTATCAACTCCTTTGACAGAGGCCTAGAGGATATCTTCATTTCTCACAGATGATGAGAATGCAAAGAAAGCTATTGGAGAAAAAATTAATTCCTTAAATTCTACCAAAAAATTAAGCAGCCAGCTTAGGAAATTGAATGTGAACAATTTCATGCAGCATGATAAATTTAGCAGCAATAAGATGGCTGGTTAAAAAACTTCTTGTAATATGAGTACCAAAAGAAAACTCTTTAGAAGGATAAAACAGTCCAGTACCAATCATACAAAAGTTAAGATCGTACAGAACCACAAGCAACAGAATATAAGGAAGAGGAAGAGGAAAAATTTTACTATTATCTTGACAATGAGGAAGCGTGTTTTTGTTTAATGACAAAAATGAATATCTTCAAAAAAAGAGGCAGAAGCAATTGCAGGCATGCTATGGAACTGCTGTAAGGATTTGTGTAACTATGAATTGAGTGTTGACTTGATATCCGCACATTAACAATTGAACAAGAGTCAAAGAGGATTTGTTCTTCCTTAGAGTCTTCAAATGAGTAGCAGAAAATTACAGATCTGGAAAATCCCCAGCAGGAAAGCTAAACATTTGCAAAAAAGCAAAGGAGATACTGCCATTATTATAATTGACAAGCTTCACACATAACAACTATCAGGGCATTAGAAAAGAGACCTTGACAGACTGATCATATGTCTACCTGATTTGCCAAAGACATTACCTGAGGAGAAAGAAGAAGGTTTTAGAATGACACCAAATACAATAGAACAGACATTCAACTTGAGAAATCGAACAGAAAATACTGAGAATATGAAATAGAACTACACTGCAACTTCACAGGCTTCAATAAAGCATTTGATCGTATATGGCAAGGAATACTACGAACTGTGATGAAGACACTCAACATTAGTAAAAGAATAGTGACAACCCTTGAAATCCTTTATTACAGTGCAGGGAGTAAAGTCCTTGAAGGCAACACACTGAGAAAGTAGTTCCATATAACAGCTGATGTAAGACAGTGATGTCTCCTATTGCCACATCCCTTCAATTGTTTCCTTGAACATGTTATGTCAAAGGACTCTGGAAACTTTGAAGGAGTGTTATCAGTTAGAGGTAGTAATATGGGTAATCTATCCTTTGAAGATGATGAAAATTTTACAGGAGGAATAGGACCAGCATGTGCAAATACAATGGCAAAGCTGGGCAGCATTGCAATGATGGTATGGAGATCAGAACAAAAAAAGAGCAGTGTAATGACAATGAAGATAACTGACACTGAGCAAGAAATAGACATCAAAAGCAAGAAAGTTGAATTAGGGGACTTATTCAAGTATCTCAGTACTACTACCATGAAAGACAGGAAACCTGAAACAGAAATCCAAAGAATTGCCCTCATGCTAGCAGTGCTCACAGGGTCCAAAATACAACCTGGAAAGACAAGAACAACCTTAGTAGAATCAAAGAAAAAAAAAAAAAAAAAGAAACTTCTTAGAAATATTGTGTTCTAGAGAGCAGGAATAGTGTGTAACAGGTGAAACTCAAACAGCAGTAACAGAATGAAGAATTCAAGCCTTTGAATTCAGATGTCTCTGCAGAATTCAATGGATACCATATACAGTGCACAGAATTAACAGCTCTGTTACAGAGAAGCAGGATCTGCAGTAATTGGATCCCATGAGCCTCTACTAGCAGCAGTGCAAAGAAAGAAATTGGAAAGTTTTGGCAAAGTGACTAAAACAGAAGGCCTAGCAAACATAATTTTACAAGGTAAAATAAAAAGGAGGAGCTGTTTGTGGACACCATGGTAAAAACATCAGCAGAAGCTGGACAGGAAAACCTCTAGTAGAACTTCTTCAAACAGCTAAAACCACCTGAAATGAAAGATTAGAGCTATCACCTCACTATGACCCAGCCAGCCAAAGGAGAGGAAAAGAATTATTGCAGCACAAAAAATCTGTTATAAAACCCATCAGTGCAGAATTGCTAGGAAGCCATGTCAGTGTTACTAAGTTTTATAAATGGATAAGACCGTTTTTCTTTTCTTTACTTCCTTCCTTTTTTCTTATATTTTTTCTAGTGATATCTAGTAATTTCCCTTTGCTAGGTAAATTCCCTTCACTCTCCTTTCCCTAGGTAAAAGGGAAACAAGTATTTGCTCAGTACATTGTTGTTAGGCGAATAGATCCAAACCTGGCAGCTCAGAAGAGACAAAGCTGCCACAGCTCCATCCCCCAGGACCAGCCAATAGCGAGGCTGAGCATGTTTTCCCTAAGGCACACCAGGCACATACAAAAACACATCTGCTATGTATATACATGTATACATAGAACGGTTGCCCAGGTCAGCACAGATAGAAACACACAGAGCTCTCATACACAGACAGCATAAGCAGCAGTGGTTTCATCCTGCTCCTCTCTCTGCTGAGTGGGATGGATGTCTGCTAGTGGGAATATGTATATGAGCATATATACAACATGGATGTCCCAACAGCTGGGCTCATATGCCCAGTCTGTCCAATAGCTGCCCCTGGAGCCCAGTCTGCCCAGTTGCTGGCAGCTGAACATGCAAATCCTGGAGGCCAGAACCCTGATTTGGCTGCTGGCATAAGCACCCTCAACACATGCAAAGAGATGTCTGGGTCCCCTCTGGTCCAGCACAGCACCACAACCCCCCCCCCCCCCCCCCCGTTGTCTCACACATAGAGACCCACTCACCCCCTGGCTCCCAGACCACCTCACCTACTCACTGGTTTGATGTTTGCTGGTGCTCACGCACTCATTTACACACCCACACTTACTCCAGTGGCTGGCATCATGGACACCTCGCTCCTTGTGACAGAGGGTGCCACTGCATTTGCTGGCATCAATATCCATAGAATCATAGAATCACAAAATAGTTAGAGTTGGAAAAGACCTTAAGAACATCTGGTTCCAACCCCACTGCCATGGGCAAGGGTGCCCCACACTAGACCAAGGCTCTGTCCAACCTAGCCTTGAATGCTGCCAGGGATGGAGCATTTACCACTTCTTTTGGCAACCCATTCCAGTACCTCACCACTCTCAAAGTAAAGAACTTCTTCCTTATATCTAACCTGAACTTACCCAGTTTAAGTTTGAACCTATTACTCCTTGTCCTATCACTGCAGTCCCTGATGAAGAGTCCCTCCCCAGCATCCTTGTAGGCCCCAACTCCACTTACTGGGATCTCTGCAGCTACTGGAATCACAGACATGCTGACCATGATCTGTCTGCACTGGCACCCCCAGACACACACAGGCACATGAGAATCCCTCATCCAAGAAAGGAATAGGAAGAGAAAGACTGTGCCGATCAAGAGCAGGGCATGGCCAAACAGGTGTACCAACCAGCAAACTGTTTACACACAGCTACTCTTTTTCTCTCCTTTATTTTCTCATAGCTCTTCCTCCCCGAACCACCTTGACCCCTCTCTTTCTTCACCTCTAATTCCTCCCTTAAACATCTTATGGTAAGTGTTATGTAATCTCTGAGTGTTCTCCTGCACCACATAACATGTCCTATGCCCCCAGGCAGTGGACCTCCTCAATCCAAAATGTGCTCTGATGTGGACCCATTGTGCTGGGTTCCATGCCTGGACAATGGGACTGAAACTGTTCTGGAGCAGCCCTCGGCAGGGCCTGGACAGTGTCACTTCCTCTGAGACCTTAGAGTTCCCACCTGCCAGTGTTCTTCTTTCTGAGTTTGGCGGAGTTGGGTCTTTGATGGCTGGTGGCTGCTTTGATGGTCCTCGGAGAAACCAGAGCAAGGCTTTATTTGAGCTTACTCACCTGCTTCTGTGCTCTTCTGTGAGGTTATAAATGAGCCTTTATCACACAATCTAGCAATTATAGTTGGTTAGCTGTAATATTACATTACCTTTCCTTCTGCTGAGTAAGGTAAGAGATTGTACTTAAATTCTACTTTTTATTTTAGTTTAATTTTAACTTTTGCTGCACAACCATCTTCTACGGAAGCACCCCAGAACAAGTTGTTTCTCAGCCTGTTAGAGGCTGACCCGGATTCAGGTCATGTTTCCTCATACCTTTTCTGTAGTTGTATATCTAGCCACAGTCTATTAATGCTGTATTCATTATCACTGTGCTCCTTTTACACCAAGAGGACTTATATGAGCATGTTTTAGCGATGTCAGTGCAGAACTTGTGACACAAACAGAATCCAGGAGACACTGGAATGGTCTCAATGCCCATAACTCAGATCATTAGACAGAAATGTCCCACCTATGATATTCCCAAGCTCCTTCTTCTCAGCAACACCATCCTCAGGCTACTTCTGAAGTTGAATTTTAGCTGGATTCAGTGTGCTGTCATGAAACTATCCTGGACAGTAACCATTGTTTATATGACTGCTCTTCCTAACTCATTAGATATATTTTCAGGTTAAACTGGATCCTATAATGACCCCAATACACTTTAAAGAAAAAGAAAATAAAAAAGAAGAAAAAAAAAAAAAAGAGCTTTAGTTAGCACACCAGCACAAGGAATATAAATCTGAGATTCATGCTGAATCTCTGCCTGCTGTGCTTCATTTCAAATTTGAATGGTTTCATCTTCGTATTATGCTACACCGTACACACAAAAGTCTTGAGGGAGTCCACCCAATTCCCCTCCTAATTTTGCTTTAAAATCATTAGTCCTTGTAAGAGCCTTTCTGACATGTGAACATCACAGAATATATTATGGCTTTTTTTTCTTGATTCTTTTGTGAACAGCTACTGATTCCTAATGAACAAAGAAATGAAGGCTAACTAATTCTCAAACAAAGGTTATGGTGAGTCACCTAAATGTGGAATATCATTAAGCAGGAAAAAATGACAGACATTGGAGCAATTTTTTTTTTTATTTGGGCCTTATTTCTTTCTTTGAATCTTCAAAAATAAAATGAAAGTAAGATATGCCATGGACATTGTGTTATTTATATTCAATAATAAAGAGCACATTTGCAATATTTCTCCCTACAAAAGTGGAGCATTTGATGCATGTGGAGGCTCTGTTATAACTAAAGTTCTGGCTTTGAGTCAGGTTCTAACCTTGTAATCTTTCCTTATGTTAATGGTCCTTCAATTTCAACAGAAAGTCAATGGGACTATTCTTATCTCTAAATATTACTTCTGTAATATATAAGTATGGTACATCTTGTGATATTTCTGCTTGGGTTGGATGAGGAGATAAAATTCTAATTACTGAGGAATCCTCATGGTGTCTTCCTACTGTCCTGATTCAAAAAAAACCAAAAAAAACTAAGAGTTCATTAGTGTAAAGGGGAAGTAAGAAATCAGTGACACATTGCACTAGAGATGTAAACCATAAAGGAAACATTGGTTTGAAGATGGGACCCTAGCCGAGCTGTGGGAGACAAGAGCAATAATATTGCTGATGGCAAAATGTGAAACTTGATTCAGAGATAAAGCTCAACTATTCAAAAATACAGCCAACACGTTTTTTCCACCTTTAGTGTATAACTGAGAAAAAAATCTAGATCCTTTTAGAAATATTTTAATTTTATGTATCCACCAACAGAAAACTCCTTAGTGGAACAAACACATTGCATCTTTCTCCAAAACAGTGGAATCGGTGAACAAGCATCAAGAGCATAATGGGTATTGCTGTTTCCAGAGCTCATTTTCATCTGCCTGTGTGTGGTACTCCTGTAACAGCTTGTTATTTTCTTTGTGTGACTTTTCTGGACTCTCTAAATAATGTCTAAAGGATCTCCCTGTATGCTGTTTATTTCACCTATTTTTAAACTGTCTAATGCAGATGTAGAAGCAGAAAAATGATCATTCATAAATAAAGTAATAGTCAGTTCTAAGCAAATGATGCAGGAATTGTTAAAAAAAATCTTTTCAGATGTATTGAATAGAGCATCCTACCTTTTGTTTTGGTTTAATGTGCTATCAGTAGTTTATTAAACCACCACAAAGAAGAGAAATATTTTTAGTATCGACAAGCACTGGGAATTCTTCTAGCGGTTCAGCACAAAAATTTTTAGCACTTTGTGCTGAAATGGCAATGGGAGAATTTGAAATGTTCAATGACCTGCAAGCTCCAAGTCTAATTTCATACTTTGCTGTTGTAGCATTATTTAGTGTATGAAGTAAAACATGCAAAAGTCCAGCTGTTTAATTGTTTATACAAGCTTTTTGTTTCCTCCACGACATTTCTTTACCCACCCCAAAGTCATTCTTTGGCCTTCCATTTAAATATACTTCTTATTATTTTAAGAAATATAAGGTTAGCCAGAAGCAACCCTGAGATACTTGCCAGTAATTTTCAATTTCTAAAAGCCTAGTGTCCCTCAGCTGCTTCTAAATGTGAACTGCCTTTAAAAATAATGCTCCTAAACTCCCCTTTTATAAATATCCCATTGGTTTAATGAATTCTGCTGTCTGGCATCAGCTGAAGAGATGACAAAGGTTTCTGGCTGTGAATAATGCTTTTTTGAGTAGATCTGTTACTGTATTCTCTTCATAAATTCTGACAGGCTGGAAAACAGAAGCAGTAGTTCTTAAACTAAGTTCACGTAATTGCAAGTGATGAAATTGCTGAGGATTACTGATCTGAAATAAGATACTGATTCTGAAGCAAGAGACCATTCAGCCTTGTAACTCTGCCACTTCAGTTACAGAAGTAAAGATTAGTTCACCCTCTTGACTACACTAATATATTCTACCAGGCAATGGGAGCACTTGTAGTCAGCTGCTGCAGGTTAGATTGACCTACCGAATTGCAAAAACAAGACAATTTGTAAATCTGTGATTATATTCCGAGACAAGAGAAACTGGGTCTTTTCCATGCTGCTGATGCACTGATGCTGAAATTGAATACTGCTTAAACTTTATGCTCCTTTATTAATCTAAAATTTGTTGCTCTGGCAGGAACACACAGATAATATGTTTACTTATTATGAATATACAGCATGAAGTTTGAAGCAGCGAAAGATCAATTCAGTTTGCAGGGTACGACGTGAGCTGTGAATTTGTTCTCTAATCAATGTTTTATAGATACTGAAAGTTTACAGCATAAAAATTTTCAAAATTTCTAAAAGAAAGCTGCTTTTTTTATATATATATATGTTTGAAGAATCATCTGTAGAGAACTGACCTGAAGTATTTTAAAGCTGAAACAATTAAATTCTTAAGAATGAACTGGGGAAAAATGGAAGAGGGAGAGGAGCTTTCTATTCTTACTTCTGTCTTCCATGGCATTCCAAGTTGCTGTGATTCTCCCTGTAGGAAAATCTGCATCATAAATTTGTGTTCTGAGAATGTGTTGGAAGAAGCCTTTCCTTCACATAAAAGCTATCACTGATCCAAAACTTTAACCTCCTTGCTTTAGTGAGAGTGGTATTTTTCACTACACTGCAATGATTCTGGGTAAGGGTTAGAGGCAGGAAAGGTGCAAGCTTGTGTTTTATGTGACTTGCATTTGTTCATGGCAGATGGAATTGCACGGACTCTTTTATGAGCTTCTATATTGTCTCCCACTGGAGCTCTGCCTATGGTATACCATCCTCAGAGCTTAACTGCATGGTATAGTCCCAGTGGCACTCTATAAGTGAAAATATAGTTTTGGAGTGCTTCAGTGACCTTGATTGCACTAGGCAGGTGGGCCCATTTCAGTAGTGCCAAAGCAGCTCTGTAAAATGACTGAGGTGCCCATTCCAAGTCTGTAATTTAAGTAATTTTAATTAATCTCTACTCCAGAGCACTGCTCCTTACTTCTCTGCCATGCTTACATATTTTTACCTGCAGTTGCCAAAATTTTAATGCAGCAAAGGCTAAACAATAATATTTAAGAGCATAACCAAATAAAACTTATTTTCCTCATTTAGCATCAAAATAACCACTAATGTAAACAAATGTGATTTCTGCACACACACAATATTTAAGTGGTGAAATTGTTGGAAAAGGATTAAGTGATAGTCTGCTAGGTATTTTATTCCCAGGCCATCACTGCATTTATCGCATATAAATGATGCTCATGTTGCTCGCCTGTTCCATATTGTTTAAAAACAGATCTCACCATTTCCTCAGCTTTCTATTCCCTTCAGTGTGCCTGGAGTTCTGATTAGTAATTTACCACAGAGTTTTATAACAATGAATACTCTACTGCTGCTGTTAATTAAATCTGTGTGGGTAACTAGTCACTCACAAGAGACAATCATTGCAGCAAGATATTGCCGGGCCTGGGGCTTTGTACTAATAGAATCTCTACATATCCCAGAGGTGGTATGTTCTGTATCTGGAGAGGAAGGAGTGAGCCAGATCTTCTAACATATCCAGCTGGTGGTTCAGTGAACGAATGCCAAGGGGACAAGCTTCAAAAGACAATGTTCCTAAGAGTGAAAGGCGGGCAGAACAAGAGCAAAGCAATATGGATATTTTATCATTCCTGCTATGGAACCTAGATCTCATAACCTGCGATATAGTCCATGTTTCTTTTAACTTTAATTTGGGACACATGAGTGACATGGAGTGTTTTAAGTTGTTAAAATTAATCATTTAGCAGAATGTCATACACAGTGACTGGTATAGTTATATTACAAGAACAGATGAGTGGAGGACACACATGGTAAAAGTGGTTTATAGCACAATACTGAAGAATTACATAAAGAAGCTTTAACAAAACTACTGACAATTTGCCATCAGTTAGTTTCAGTGGTGACCCATAAAACATTCCCCTGTCAGATAACAATAGCTTTTGCCATATTCAAGATATCTTCTAACATGTCAGAAGGTTATGTGTATCACAGGAAAAATTTTAAAGGTTACCATTGTCTTCATTAGCCTCATCACATTAACAAAGGGGCAGTTGCCTCCAGCAGGCAATTGCTGCCTAACGAACTCTGAACATGAATTGCTACAGTACAGGCATCTGCAACCAGATCCGGTCTATTCTTAGGAGGGAATGTCTTTTGTCACAAATTATCATTAACTGGGTTACATAAATGGTTTAGGTACTATACAAAGTATAGCTTTTCTTCTTAATAAAACTCTATATTACCTTCCAATTGAGTGATTAAAAATTATCTTTCTTCATACGGATGTAATTATCATTATATATGCACATGAGAATTTATGATAACTAGTGAAACAAGAATTACTATAATGAATGAAGAAAATACCTGGTTAGTAGGCAATGGAAATGGTTGTCTCAAACTTTGGAAGACATGGTAAAGTTAATGTTTTTGCAAGTGTACATAATGCTAGTATACACAATGCTTTATCTATTCTGAGAGTCATTTTTACTACTTACCCGAACATCACTACATCCATTGCTAATAGTCTATTTGCCATGTTCAGTACATAAAGATGAACAGGATGAGAACTGATTTGCTCCGTATGCATAAATAGGTCTCTATATACCTAATAAATAGCAAGATAAATATAAATGTAATTAATAAAAAATATCTTATATAAAATATGCCTGATAAATAGTTGTATATATCTAAGGAAGAGGACAACTAGATTAGTAGATATTACTACAAAATCTGGAGACAAGAAGTTTCCTGGAAGCAGGTGATAGCCTGGGTTTGTGGTATCAACCATCAACAATTCAAACCTTTAATGTCTAATCACCTAAACCACATCAGTAACCACTGCAATAATAAATTCTAGAAGATTTGTCACACCTATCGTGGACATTTATTTTGGGGTAGTGCTTATGGCTCTTTCTGCACCTATCTATCTCTGCAATGGTCAGTAGAGCCACTGCAACAGCACACTTTTTGTGATAAAAATGTATGAGTGATTGTCAGAGCATCTGAGCTCTGGCAGCCTCAGAATTTGCTTCTGTTCAGGGACTGGAAGAGCTTAGACAGGTTATGGTTTTGATCACTGGAGGGAACCAGAGATGATTCACTGAGGTACTTTGATGTCAGTGGATACAGCTCGAAGTGCCTCTGTGGCAAATAAAAATTGCCAAGGGGAAGTTGCTGTTGATATGAAGCAAATAAAACAAAGAAGAAAAGGGTAGCTTTGATGATTTAATAATTTAGAATCAGGATCTCATAAAATTGTTTTAGTTGCAGGGATGGGGACTGTGTGGGCTTCTGAGTATTGATAAGGCATGGAGCTCAGCACTTTCTATCATGTTTATTTTTAATGCATGCACATTTTAGAAGATCATTGAGAAGAAACTTAGTCACAGACTGCAGGAGATTTGGTCATATTCATTGTTTCTCTTTCATGTGGCTTGTGTGGATTCTGCTTCTCTGGCCCCTGAAAACCAACAACCATAGTAGTAATGGTGTTAAACACCACTTGAAAAAGCCTGTGCATTTAAGGATCACTTCATAATTGTCCTGGTTGCAGCTGGAATAGAGTTAATTTTCTTCCTAGCACTTGGTAATGTGCTGTAGTTTAGATTTAGTCTGAGAATAATGCTGATAACACACTGATTGTTTAGTTGTAGCCCAGCAATCCTTATCTCGATCAAGGACTTTTCAGTTTTTTGGTAAGGAGGAGCACAAAAAGGCAGGAGGGAGCAGAGACAGGACACTCAACCCAAACTACCCAAAGGGGTATTCCATACCACAGCACATCATGCTCAGTATTTAAACTGGGGAGAGATGCCTGAAAGGAACCAATTACTGCTCAAGTCAGGATGGGAATTGGTCAGTGAGTGGTGAGCAATTGCATTGTTCATCACTTGTCTTTCTTAGGCTTTATTCTTTCTCTCTTTTTGTTATCTCCCTTTTCATTGCATTATATTATTGCTATTATTATTATTGGAGAAAGTTTGGGTTTTTTTTACAATTCTTATTTTAAGAAGTGGTCTCTGTAAATTTTTATTCAGTAGGATAAGCACCCAGAGTCATTCATAGTGGAACACAGCGTCTGGGGATGCAGGAAACTCAAACCATTGTAAGTGTTACTGAGAATGACACAAGGAGAGAATTGTAAGATGCAGGAGAAATTCTAGTAATAAATTAAAACTGGAAGTTATTTTGATAATTTTGTTTACTCAATGCCTGTGCTTATATAAAAAATGGCAAAATTAATATTTCAAGTTTGGTGAGTCACATTACTTTTCCTTAAAAGGTTTTTGAGTTCCTGTCATCTGCAAAGCCTTCAGAGGTCACACATTTCCAACCTTGTTGAGCTATGACCTTCATCTCCAAGAAACAGAACCTAGTCCCTGTATTTGTTTCATAAATCATAACTGTGAGTCAGTTCCTAAAGGTCATCCACCTCCAACACACTGTGTTTCGATATGGAAACTCTTAACTAAAGCAAAACTTCTCCCCATTCACACTACTATACAGGAGACAAAATGAAGATATCACCCTCTCCTTATAAAAAAAAGAAATATACATACACATATATATATATAAGAATAGCTGCTTTGATTCCTCTTTTGAAATCCCTGCCTGTTGTTTTAGGAAGCTTCTCAGCTTTTCTTTCTGAGTTAGATTCCTTTTTTACTGTGCTTAGCATTCCACTGGATTGTTAGAGTGAGCACAAAGGGAGAAACATGACTTAATGAAACTACTAGTAATTGCTTTGTGAAATAGCTGTGCTTTGTGGAAGATGGGCAGAGTAGTAGGAGCTATATTTTGATGACAATTTATAAAATAGTTCACAAACCCAAAAAAAAAATGACAAAATTCTGCATTTAAGTTCATTACTATATTTCTTCAAGTCTAATAGAGAAATCCTGAGGATAAATCACTCACTATTTAGGTGCTATCAGTTGCTTCCAGTATAATGATCTCTACCTACTTTGTATGTATATTATTATGTGCAAACAAGAAAAAATGAGGGGGTTTCAGATTATTTGTCATTGGCAAGCAAGATTTGTTAATGATTATTTTTCTATCACTCTGATTTACAAAGCAGGGTGACAAACTGAGCAATGAGTGAAGGATGAAAAAGAGGAATAGTATCACTTTGCATTTTGCTGAGAGGCTGAGGCAGCAAATCACGTATATCTACAGCATAACAGCTTGTTACTTTTGCTGGCAACTGTTCTTGCTGTTCCTTCTCAGAAACTTATGACTCCTAAAAGAAATTCAAGGATTAATGACGGAACATGTTTAATAATGAGAAACTCAGCATTTCAGTAATATTGTGAAAAGTAAATAAATTTGCCAAGCTCTCAATTGCCATAACCAGAGTTCAGTTTCATCATTCCTTTGCAATGTGAACACTTTATTTACCTTTAACAGGAGAGATCCTTACAGATATTGAAATGTAGCCTTTCTGATTTGTCTGTAAAAACATAACTTCTGAGTGTTGAGTTTCATTTTGATTGTTGCTTAGAATCTGCTTATAGTATTACATTTTTTATTTTATTTTAGGAAGAAAATTACTTAATTATGTTCTATTCTTGAAGCCTTTACTCAATTGAACCTTGTGTGATTACTACAGGATTCGTATATAAATTTCTGAGTCATGAGAACTATATGCTGAATCACAACGAGGTTCCTTGTGGACCAGCATTCTCTAATCTAAAAGAGCTGTATCAAACTCTTCAGTGAAAGGTACAGAGAAACTAAAAGTAAGTGGACACGGAATAACTTGCCCCCAGAGCAGCTTCCGACAGGCTTTGCTGCACTCAGAAACGCACAAAATTTTCTCCTTTCCAAAATTTCTATTTTTTTTCTTTTAATATCTTTGCAATTACTTTGGCTAATCTTGTCCTCTTTCAGAGAAGACACTAGTAAATGCTATGCAAACTTAATTTGCTTGTACATCACTACTAGCAGCAAGGAGAAGCTTTCATATTGCCTTCAAGAATGTTTTCTCTCCTGTGTCATATCTTATTTCCTTGGGTAAGTGGTTAGATAAATCCATAGGCTTAAATCTTATGCAATAACTTCAAAGCATTTTCCATATGATTCCAGGCCTTTTTCCCTGTGATGTGCCAAGCAGTGAAATAAAAACCCCATTACTATGTTTTATGCTGGTTTTGATTTGAGAACAAAGAAGACTATGGAATTTCAATGCGACAGAGTAAACTCATTAATACTGCAGACTCTTTCTGTTGGTGCTTTCATGCTGAACTTCAGGCAGGTGGCTGAGGTGCCTAATTTAGGGCAGTGTCTACCCACAACTTGTGTGACAGTTACTGCAGAGAAAGGGAGAGGGTTACCTCCAAAGAGTGGAGATCTTGGATAGCCTGAGCTGCTTTCCAGAATGGTCTCATTTTTTGCCTGATTACCTAGGCAGAAAGCCAAGGCACCAACATTCATGATCAGTAGGAAAAGTGAGGGAGGGTCCAAATAAAACTTGTAAGTCACTTAATAACAGCTTCTGCAGTATTTTGGTGGTCTTCTACATTCTCTGGTTCATCATGCATTAATAATCTGCAAGAAATGACAAAATTTTAGTTTTATGTCTACCTATCTACCTGACTAAATGCTGTTTTTAAGCCAATGTTAAATTTTTAAAATGGGGGAGGGATGGGACACTGCCCAGTTATTCCTGATTAAGAACTGTTTGGAGATCCTTTAATCACACTGACTCAAAAGCACTAAAAGGAGACAAGAAAAAGGAATATAAGAAGGTTTAAATCAGAATGAAAATAAAATTATTTTTGGCCTGTGATACCTGGCATTCTACAAAAAAATGTTTCTAAATGAGTTTGAAAGGGAAACATGGAACTAAAAAAATGTGAGGAGATTAACTAATATGGGCAAAAGGAGTATGTGGCTGGTGGACATGGAAATGACTAATGATGCACGGCAAATATTAGCAAGCATGGGAGACTGCTGGACTCAGGGACTAGGTTGAAAGACATGTAGCTCAGCTTGATCTTTTTTGGATTGCTCTACTAAGGTGACAGTAAACAAAACATTTGGAAATGTTGACATAAGCCCAGACACTATGTAAAAAAATCTGCAGTATTAAAATATTATTATCTAGAGGCAGAGTGAAGCACACAAAATTAAGATATGCCAGAATTCAGATACAATTTAAACTGTGTCTTAATGCCCCTTTGTATTATGATGGTTCTTAATTGCATGGTGACAAATGCCCTGATATAGCTTACCTAAATTAGGGGCTTACTGAAATACCTGAAATTCAAGTGTAGTTATTCAACATTCTGCTGATAGCCTGTCAGGAGGCAGGCAACTTTTGCATCTGATTCTGCCACTGCAGGAACTGAATGGTCCCCGGGGTGGGCTGTTTCACCGCATTGACCTCGGAAAAAGTGGAAAGTGGAGGCACCTCAGTTAAGTGCCTACAGCATGATGGGATGAATAATGGCAGGAACAGGACTGATTTGGTTCAGAGAGGCATCTGTCAGAATGAATGGTGAGGATTTAATGAGCAACTAATCAATTTTTGGTATTCTCACTGCTGGTAAGCAAGAGAGCGCATGCCATCTCTGCTGAACACATCTAATTTTGCCATCCATGTAGAATAATTAATTTACTCATTAGTATTTCTGTGGTGCTTCTCACTGAAGTATTTGAATTACTCATAAAAATTAATTGGTGCATCTTAACACCCTGTGCAATATGACACCAGAGGCAAAGACTCTTAGGACATGTGATGCTCAGCACTGTAACATCTAAGAATTATCTACCACGTCTACAATGAAGTTCATATGACTGAACTATACTCACATGTCGATTTACATTCAGTGGGAGACAGTGAGCATCTTTGACTGGAACTCACATCTGATAGTGCACTCGGAGGCCCAAGCTGACCAGCTAGACAGTACAAAGTCATGGATGGGTATGCAATTGTCTCAGGTGACTGCCTCAGGGATTCACCAAGACTTCTTCGCAAAACCTCTTTTACACACAGAGACCATTATCTTAGCCAGTATTTAGCGTGTTCACCTCAAGAACCCGCCCATTTTGAATGTAAAGAAGGGAAACAAGAGCACCAGAACCTCAGATGACCACATAGGTTATGTTTTAATGTAACATATGGAAATGCCTGGTAAGCATCTAAGGAAACCTAAAATACTAGACTCATAGACCAAGAAGGAGGGGTATTAAAAGGAATCTATGACGGAAAATCAGCATGCTTTTCGAATCTTAAAGGACTCTAGTTAGGCCTTTTGAGTCCTACCTTCACTGAAACGAATCCTTTGTAGATCCTTTCCCTTCTGTGCCTCTGGTCATCTCAGGTACTTACGCAAGATAGGCAGGGCTGTCCTGTATCGCTCCTTGTCATGGGTTCAGCAGCAGCAGTCATTTTTCTCCTACTTGGTAGTTGGTGCAGCGCTGTGTTTTTGACTTTGGGCCTGGGAACAGCACTGATAACACCAGTGTTTTCAGTTACTGCTTGGTAATGTTTTGGTCTGACCAAGGACTTTCTGAGTCTCACGCTCTGCCAGGGAGGAGGGGAAGCAGGGAGGAAGCCGAGAAAAGACACCTGACCCAGACTGACTAAAGAGGTATTCCATGCCACAGCACGTCATGCCCAGGATGTAAAGCAGAGAGCAGAGACCCGGAAGGGTGGGGGTGCACTGTGTGGTCGGGCTTGGTATAGGTGGTGAGCGATTGTTTTCTTTCCTTGTATTTGCCTTGTCGTTATTATTATTGGTGGTAGCCGTAGTGGTCTTGTGTTATACTTTAGTTACTAAACTGTTCTTATCTCAACCTGTGGGAGTTGCATTCTTTCGATTCTCCTTCCCATCCCTCCAGGAGCGGGGGGAATAAAGAGGGGGAAGTGAGTGAGAGAACGAGCTGCGTGAGTTAGAGAGGCTTAAACCACGGCACTCTTAAATTCTGCCTAAGAAGCATTTTGGATGCCTTCTACTGCCTGAGACATTAAAATTAGAAAATCTCACTTCCTGCTCTTACCTAAAGAGTAAAAGCACTCATGTGTGAAGCCATTCTGGGGCATCTGTCATGCTGTAACTGGCTGTCCTGTGGTCAGTTATTTACATGACTCTTCCCTTCTGTTCCTGGAACAAATAAGGCAGCAATCTTCTAGGCAAAAGTTTTCTTTATTTCAAAGCGCTTTTTCATCCCCTTGGGAGCACTATTTTCTTAGACAGAAACCCTCTTGGTTCAGGTAGTTTTGACTCACTCCCATGCAAAATTTCATTGTTGCACTGTTTTCACTTACCTATAACTATTTTCTCATCATTTACAAGCACCTGACAAGAAACATCGCCCAGAAATGTTTTCTGTACTAGTTCCTAGTTACAGCTTTTCACCTGCTCAGATTCTGCTCCCTGTTCAGTATCACATTTGTCTTTATCTTTCCCACCTGACCAGATCCGGTGTTTCATCCTGTACTTGTTTTATGAAAGATCATGAACATTCTTGTATCACTTCTTTGTATAGTACTTTCCATTTCCAAAGTCCTTTTGACTGCAAAACTTAAAAGTTATACCAGATCCATCTGTGATAATGCTATCTGATGAGTACCATCACTGGAAACAATGGCTTAATTGTAAGAACTTTTAAAATTATAAGCTTTATGTTATGCATGTCCAAACCAAGTAACATTTATACTTCAGTGGTGTAATAAAAAATGGAAGAAACAGCTACAAATTCTCAGTGGACCATGACATTTATCTGGTATGACCAGGGTTGCAGAAAAAGGATATAGAATTTGTGACACAGAGAACGCCAAGGAAATTGCCTTCAGGGTTCAGTAAGCAGGATTATCACTTTAATCCTTTTGAGAGAGATATACTGAGTTCAATGTCATTAGCTATATTGGGTAGGTCTTGGGAGAAAAAAGAAAACCTGCAAGATTGAGGGTTTGGTTAACATGAAAGGCTGCTTACATCTGACCTATGTAGCCATAAATTGTGAAGTGCTTCATAAAGCACTTCACCTCAGCTCTTACTGCTGGAAAATCCTTAGCTGCAGGTAGTAGACATTCTCACAAAAGGTGGTTATTGAGTACATTGGGACCATGTAGAAGGACTTGTAACATAAACGGTACTAATATACATTGGGAAGAACAGAGAGGCATGTCAGCTGTTATTAACCTGTGTATTCTGATGATAGCCACAAGTAAAGAGCTGCAACCTCTCATTTCTCACCAGCTGGATCTGACTATTTACGCTTGCATGTGAATCTGGCCAAATACTGCACCGTTTGATAATAATCAAGGGGAGATGTGGCCACTTACTTTCCCCTAAGACTTTATCAGGGCGTGAAGTTGCTCCTGAAAATAATTGCTTCACAGCTTTTAAATGTTCACACAACAAAAACTAAATCTTTCCTTGGCTACTATGTAGCCAGGCAAAAAAAACCCTGACAATTTGTTTTCCATATTAAAAAACATATTTAGTTGCTGCTGTAACTAGTGTTCCAAGTTAACAATTTCAATTATTTGTGATTTTTGTTAAAGAAAGCATATCTAAAATGAATTGCATGAGTTACCTAAAGTATTTGTATTAACTGCTTAACTATTGCAGATAATTTTTTTTTTTTACATTTCTGAATATAGGAAAAGTTATTCCTTTTCCTACATTAAATTTTCAAGGCAGTTTTCAAAGTATTTTTATTATATCTATGAATCATTTGTGAAAACATATATATATGTCCATGCATATTAAACACAGGCACTTTATGTTAATAGGATTTTAATCACAGGACTTTAGATCAGTATTCTATGTACAGTGATATGAAAAGCTTTGTTTTCTTGGGTCTTTCATTGCATAATGTCTCTATAAAGGACCAAGAGAGAGTTAATCTGAAAAAGTTAAAGTTTTTGTGCGTAAACTGTTAATACTTATCTAATAGTGATCCATTCCAGAAAATTTTGTTATCCTAAATTATTACAGGAATTCCTTAATACTATTTTCCTGAGTTTGTCATAATCCATTTAATATATTATTCAACAATTATTTTAATTATTCAGGAAATCTATAATTAATAAAGTGGTATTACACAAATGATGTATTTAATGAACAATATCAGTATGCAATGGATAGATACTTAATGATTTACATGGTGTGTCCAATATTGTTTAATGCCAAAACAATGGCAGACTAATACCAGACAATACTGCCCAGAAAACCTTATTCTGGTTCTGTGTCTTTTTGAACAGAAATTGAGGTTGCCCTTTTAAGTGTTTTCACAGCAATTCAGAGCTCTAGTTTTCACCTGAGGAGTCCCTAAACCTTTCTTGCATTTTGAGTGATTTAAAGATTTGATCCATAGTTCTCTCAACAGCTGAAGTTTCTGACACTTAAGTTCATCCTGAAGTCAGAGATAAGACAATCAGCCAATTTGGAGTTAACAGCTCCTAACTGGCTTAAAAAAGGGCAGTGAACTCTTTCCTATAGGCCCAGATGGCCCGCAGGTCTGTTCACAGGCAGAGCTGATAAGGAAGAAGTGCATAACTGTCACCTTTTCAAAGAGGAAATGAAGCTGATATGTACTGTCCTAAAGGAAAGTCAGGACAGGCTTGACCTGGGGTGCCACGCCTTCCTCATCTAATGTGGGAAAGCATTAACACTTTGTGTGTATGTAGCAGCAGACTCCTAGTTTTCAGTATTTTATAAAGCATGCTCAGTGCAATGTCAAAAACAACCAATGCAAAAGCTACTCTTTACTAAAGCTCCTGTGATCAGCTCTTTTTCTCGACTGCTGTTCAGTAACCACATTTTCTGCAATAATTTACAAATATTTTTTCTTAATAACTTTTTTGAATAAAACTTTCTGTATTGTTCAAGAATTTCTTCTCCATTTAATTTATGCCTCTGAGTTTTTTCTCCCTCCTAATTCCCCTTTTACAGGGTTCCTTCCCTTTCCTTCTCCCACCCTCTTTTCCTATATTACTCTTTCACATCTAGGAACTTCTCACTTTCTTCTGTGCTTTATTATCTAATCTAATCTAGTCTAATCTAATCTAATCTAATCTAATCTAAATCTATTCTGCTCCCTAAGCATTTTTCTTGCTATTGTTACCTACTGTAATCTCTCTTTCATCTTCTTGCATGGAATCAGAGCATGAATTCTGTCACTCTCTACAGGGACTGAAAATCTCAGCCAGTGACAGTGTGTGGATGCTGCTCTCCAAAGGGACTTAGCTGGAAGCTTTGTGTATGTAATGATTACAATGGGTTTTTTTCAAAGTATTCTCTGGCATGGTGTTAAGGAAATGGTTAATAGGAAGAGAGAGATAAAAATTTCCTGGATATGTTTTTTAAGTTAGAATGTGTTTTTTTAGATTAAATAAGATGCTGGGAAAGTGGTAAGAAAGACACATACAGAGTAGTCTATATCTTGAAGAAAATGTTAAGATCAATTTCAGTTCAAAAACAGAGTGTGTCTATGTGTGTGTATACATACAAATATAAAGTATTAAAATATGAAGAAACTTGATTGCTAACAGAAGACTTCAGGAGATATTTAATGAAATCTCCTTTTTCAAATAATTTGTCAAATTACTTCTTAATTGGCTGGTTTGAAATTATGTCTAAGAACATAAAATAAAAAGTTAATATTGTTATTTCAGTTAAAGAGATAACACAATCATTCTTTTTCAAGACAGAAAATGTGCAGAACCAGCAGTGCTCCAAAGTGTGCCCAAGTAGAAGCACATTAAGAAGACATTAGCAGTAAGGAGTCCAGAGCCGGATGTCAAGCATGGGGGGCCCAGGGCTTGTACTCAGGTGGGCTCAACTCTGCTCGGACAGGAAAGGGCACATGATTAATTCTGAGAGTATAAAAAGGAAATCATCCTAACATTGAAAGTAAAATCCAAAAAGTATGACAGAAAATGGCAGATAAATCAACAGCTCTTCAAAACGGCTTCTCACAGGTTTGCAACAACACTGTTTAGATTACATAAACACACGATTTACAAAATTCCAATGGGTTACATCTTGGCTCCTTCAGACTGAATAATGCTTTTTTCAGTGCAAGAGTCACAGATGTCAAACAGTCAGTGGCCTGAAGATTGCTTGCTGTCTTACCTGTGTTTATTAAAAACTTTCATGGAAATTCAAGCTACAGAATGCCTTCAGTTATTTAAAAATACCTTTACAGGAGAAACAAGTCAATTACTTGAAAACAGTGCATAATGGAGTTGTGAATACAGATGATTCTCAACACATGCAGGGTTGTATTCCACTTCTCTCAAAAGAGTAGTGTTACTTTAGAATGGAAACAGCAGCATAAAGACCTGAAAACCTCCTATCTATCCTATCTTATCCTAGCCTAGCTTAGCCTAGCCTAGCCTAGCCAGGTTTATAAACTTATTTCTTAATCTCAAAGTGGCTAAGCAGCTTCCAGAGAAGTATTCATTACTGTGACTATGTGTCTGCCACATAGTTTGTTGCCGCTTCCTCTTCCAGGGGAACAGCATAGATGCAGCAGTAGAAAGTAAAGACTTACTTTCCTAGAGTTTGAGCCTTTCTGCCTTCATTATTTTTAAAAATATATATCTTGTGACGCATTTGTTAGAGAGAACAAGGTAAAAGAAATGCACTCTGCACTGGATGTAGCAACAGATAAGACCTATGATGGTGTATTTTTCTGGAGGGTGCAAGCAGAGGGTAGGGAGAGTAGGGACTGCATTTTTACATCAGCCTTTAAGAAATGCATGTCGCCTACATAAATGAATTTTACTGCTGCAGTGGAATGTTCTGTTATACTGGAAGACCAGAGCTGTCACTGATGCTTTTTATTTCTGAGCTGTAGATTTTTATTCTCCTCCTGCTATTTTGGGCATAGGCCATAAAAAATGCTGCAGGACAAAGACCTTGAACTTGGATATGTGCTTTGTAGAATGGGCAACAAACTTATTCTCATAAGGGACCAGACTGGACAATCTGTCATCTGATGCATACTCCATTTGGCAAAAGTTATTAAAGCACATACAGCTACTGTAAAGGCATTGGTATTTCTGTGTGGATGTGGTTCAAGCCCAGCTGGTAACTCAGAACCATGCAGCCACTTTCTCACTCCCCACCTTCCTCCCACCTCTCCCCGAAGGATTGGGAGGAGAATCAAAAGAATGTAGCTCCCATGGGCTGAGATAAGAACAGTCCAGAAACTAAGGTATAACACGAACCACTGCTGCTACCACCAATAATAATAATGATAAGGGAAATAACAAGGGAAGAGAATACAACTGCTCACCACCTGCCAACTGATACACAGCCTGACCTGAACAGTGATCTAACCCTTCTGGGTAACTGCCCGCAGTTTATATACTGGGCATGACATGCTGTGGTATGGAATACCTCTTTGGCTAGTTTGGGTCAGGTGTCCTGTCTGTGCTTCCTCCTGGCTTCCCCTCCTCCCTGGCAGGGCATGAGACTCAGAAAGTCCATGGTCAGAGTAAACATTACTGAGCAGCAACTAAAAACATCGGTGATATCAGCATTGTTCCCAGGCTGAAAGTCAAAAGCACAGCAGTGCGCCAGCTACTAAGAAGGATAAAAATTTACTGCTACTGCTGAACCCAGGACAGCGGACTTTGTTTACACAGTCTGTTACTGCTTCTGCTTGGAAAGCAGTATAAAGGTAGATCAGTGGAGGAGGCCTGGTGTGGAAGGTAAGGCTATTTCATTCAGATGCTTTGCTGTGCAAATAGGGTTACACCACCACAGTGCCAGATCTTGGGTGTCTGCTGAATGATGTGATCTGCCATGTGGATTTATTAGCTCCAGAGTGTGCTATTCTGTCCACAGATTTTGCTACAAACAGTCAAAGAAAGTCTGTGTTCTATATCTTTCTTCTATGGGAAACCATTGGAAAATGAGCTTGATGTCCTAATGATGGCCTCTGCTGCTAGGAAATACTCAAGCGTATCTTCGTGTCTTAGAATTCAAATTGAGGGGGTAGTTGAGGTATTATAAGTAATCCTGGATTTTATTTTTTTTTTATGTAACAGCTATCCAATAAAAAAAAAAATAAGAGTTTTAGTAGCTTTTATTGCAACCAGAAGTATGTGTCTGTATGTGTGAAAATACATATGCACAGAGTAGACAAAAAAGATGGATTTCCAACATTCAAGAACATTTCTGAATTTTCCAAAATTGATCATATAAATAGCTATTACATTACTGAAGTACGTTAGTTCTGTGGCAGCCAGTTTTTTTGTGATCATTAATTCTCTTTATGTGGTTCCTTATTTCGGACTGATGGACTTGGGACTACAACATTTTCTGTAACAAATGGAAGGAGACGAGTATCTCTAAAGAGTGGTCTCATTTACCCTTCACTTTACTCAGGGTGCTTCTAGAGAAGATAAGACATTTTATACTCTGTTCTTGTGATGAATGGTGATGCTCTGGATACTTTCTGATGAGACTAGAAATAACTCAGAAGTTTTATCTGTGTCTTCTTATAGTGTATTCTGACATAACTCAGTTTTAAAAGGTAAGAAATCCTACTACTAGCAAAAACTGTTTCTTGTTTGATTTTATTTTGATCACACTGAGAGAAAGTTATATACTGACATGGAAGGACAGTGAGATAGGATCTTCTAGAGGTCTATCTGATTTCCTGTTGCATTTGCAAATTGATTGCTTTTCAGAGTAAAATTAACACTGGGGTATTTTCCAGGCAAAGAACAGCAGTTATTCTTTCTTGATAACTTGCAGTCGTCTGGTGTCCACCTCAAGCTCACCAACAGCAGAATATAAACTGCAAAGCACCACACATTGTCAGCATGCAGCTAGTAATAAATAATAATTATTAGTTCAGATGTATAAAATGGGCTATACATATTTCTCTAACAGAAGTTTGTAGTACTTCCTTAACAACTGCCTGTTTTAGTTGCTTCCCTATAGCCATATGAAGAAAAGTGGAATGTTACAGTGATTTTTTTACTGTGTATCTCTATGGAGCCAAAGCAAAGTATGTTCCTTGAAATCATATCCTTGAAATTATCGTGTACAGGTTTTCAGCACTGCCTACTGTTAGGCAGCAGTTTCAGTGTAAGAAAACTATCACATAGAAATATCTCAAAGTAATTTACTAGCCATCATGGGTCTGATTTTATTGCTTATCATAACACTACACTGCAGCTGGTCAAGAGAAGAATGTACTCAATTTGCCTCTGTGAAGGTATCTGCAAAGCTTCATCTTTTGTAGTTGCTCTGTATGTGAACAAACTGATTAGTCCAGGCTTCTTGTGTCAAAAATGGGGCACAAATGTTTTGCTGCTGTTAAGAGGTTCTTATTGCTCAGCAGATAAAAGTGCTTATGTCTAGATAGCTATAATAAGAATGGAAGAAGCTTTTGAGGAGGTTGAGTCCATCTCTCTGCTCTCACAGGCTTGGTATTACCCTAATGGGTGCCTCTGAATGGCTGGCTCTTCAACATGCTCTGGCTGAACACCAGCACCGTGCTGGGGTGAGATGCAAATAAACACCTTCTGTCAGCTTCTTGCTTTCTTCATGAGAGAAGGTGACTGAAAATGATTTTTAATGTGCTGTGGCTAATATTTCGGAATGAGCCATTCAAAAAATTAAAACCTGCCTGTGCAACTTTTATTCTATATAGCTTAATAACCTTTAAGAAGGGAGTCAGTGAATAAGTGGTACTGCTACCTGAATTTCTTGGTGAGTGGGATCTGACCCACTCAAATTCTGCATCCAGAATTACAAACCTACTTCTTGTTTTTAATTTGCTATTCGTATCACAGCACCTGGTATTTTTCAAAACACTAATGAAGAACTTCTTATCTTCATAACCTGAAATGAAGGAGGCAACATTGTCTCTGCTTCATTTGCAAGGAACTGAGTAGTGAAAAATAACATTCACTTAAGAGTCTAGATTTTATTGTAGCTTGATTGTTCAGATCATGGTTCCAGCCAATGTCAAGCACACCCAGGAGCATGAAGCAATTCTGTGTATCCTTGAAGATTCTGGAAAAAAAAACCCTCAGAATTACAGTTTGGACACACTCAGATTAAGATATGTATTTAAAGCCCTCTAGCTATTCCTGGGTAATTCTGCTACAGCAAATAAGTCATTACTAGCTGGTCAATGTTGAAATGATTTGGATCTGCTATAGAAAAACTCTGCCAGTGGCTGATCATCACAGACTGTCTTCTTCAAGGTGGCATTCAGCTGATTTAGCCCTGATAACAGGTAAGCTGGCTATTTTCAGTGTGAGAATGGGCAGGAATGAGATCTTTGTAATTGCTGAGAACAAGAGAGAGAGAAAAGATATCTTTATCCAACAGTGGCCTACTGCAGAATTTTCAGGAAAAATCCTGTTCTTCACATGACCACACATACCAGCCCTCATCAGGAACTGAGGCATGTTCAGTATATGCTAAACTTAACTGTCATTTTTAACAGGTTCCTGTATGGTATGTATGAACTGAGACTTCCTGAAAGGCTCATGACTTGGTTAACCTAGAGCTGATTTTCATACGAATGGCAAAAATCTCCATTATTTGATTTTATGGCTCTGTTAGTTTCTCGGAATAAATAAGCATAATGACCAGCAAGTTAATGTGCAAAACCAACTTTTCCTCATGTCACTCTCAGAATAGGCTGAACTATTTCTTTTGAAGCTTTCCAACTTATTTCAGTCTGAGCAAGATAGTCATCCTGAAAAATGTACTTCTAAAGATTAAGACACGTAGAGAAGCAGGATAAAGCTGCTGGAAAACACACAGCAAAATGCAGAAAAATTTGTGAAGTGCAACATTATGTTTATAGCTTTCTCTTTCTGGAGAAGAGTACTTAAGCACATTTACTTTGATAGAATTTCCTGGGTTTATTGCCTTATCTATGTGAATATTTTCTAAGAACAGTGATGTAGAAACACAGCCTTCATGAATGATACATGCAGTTAAAATCTTGGCAGAACATTTCTGAAGGAACCCATTGCTAGCAGTTAGCTTCATGCTAAAAAAATCCTCATGCCAAAGAGAAAAAGATATCACAGCCAGAAGCAGTAGCTCTTGTGCTAACCTCTGGTTGTTCTAACTGTGACTAGTTGGCCTCTCCACTATTAAAGAAAACATGACACCAAAATGAGCATTAGTCTGAATGTCATCCAGTGTAAAAACAGGAGCCAAACCCAATGAAGATTAATTTAGACTGTGTGTCTACAAAATAGCAACACACCAACTGGCTTAGCTTCAGTTCTTGAAGCTTGGATTTATGGTCACAATCTAAACTAACTTTATTAGGTTTGATAATGGTGTATCAATGTAAGAAAGTATCACAATAAATGTGATATCTGTTCAGCTATCCGTTCAGGTATCTAATAACAAGACAATTTGCAAATTTACTTTATAAGGAAAGATCTAGCTAAGTTATATACATAACCCAGTCCAAAAGCTTTGTTTTGCTTTCTAGAATAATAGGGACACAATAGTTTTTCTGTTTATAGTTTTCCATACCAAGATTATTTACTATATTAGCCTCAAACTTATTTTACATTAAATAGGGGATTGTTGTGCCTATATTTCTGTCTCAGGTGAATTTATACCTATGAATTCTCAACATTTCTCATGAAGAATGACTGTGTCACCTTCACTGAAAAGCTGCACTTAAGTTCTTTTCACATAGGAATGTAAAAGAGCGTCCCTCAGGTGTAAAGGTCATCCCTGGTCAAAGGTGGAACCTTGAAATGGTGTTGCCACCCAACTTGTAAAGGGTCTTTGATATGTTTTTGTTCATGGTTGTTAAAACTATTGGAGAATAAAAACCATCCCTGCAGTAAGAACTTGCCTAGAATGTGTTGTCTGCTTTTTCTCATACTGCTTGAAAGTCTCTGAAAGGCATTTCCTAAAACACAATTCCTTGTGGACAACTGTATTTGCAATAAGACAAAGAGAAGGATTAAATAATATGTGAATTTCTGTGCCTGCCACCATGGAGTATGAATTTCTAGGATTAGTCAAATAAATTAGACATTGTGAAACTGTATCAGAGCATGCTGCTTATAATGTCTATTTTTTCTAATTACTTATCCAGTTCAGGTTTCAAGTGTTCTATGACTTTCCTTAAAAAACTGTATCTGGTTCAAATTTTTATATTTATTGACTTTGAAGCCTACATAAGAGCTTACAGTATTTGCCCAATGAATTTTTCCTAGAGCTGCTCCTATGTAGAGTTTTAGTTTGTAGAAGATTTTGCCTGCTTGATATTCTGATCCTTCTCCCACTCAAGTTCTGTGAAAACCCTGCAATTAATGCCAGGAGAAATAAGATCTAGAGATAAATGAGGATGTTGGGGGAGTCACTAAAAAAATTGCTTCTATAGCAGTTTGCCTTTGTCAGAGAAATAGATCTACCTCAATTTGCGGCCTCCAGCTTTTCTGAGCTCATCAAAGTGTCTCATATGCACATCAGAATGTTCTCTGCATCATTCCTAAAAGATGAGTCCTTGTGCTTTACTCATAAATTGTGAATAAAGCTGGAGAAAATAGGATTAATTAGTAAGTGTCAGCAGTAAATCAACATCTGAAAGGGAGATTGTGGTAGACGGTGTGGAAGGAAACTACAGATATTCCATTCTGGTGAAATTCCTTAAGGACTTGACTTAGGTCAAATTGTATTTAACGCTTTTATTAATGTCTAGGTAAATGTGTAAGTGCTAGTGATAGCTGCATACGACATCACATTCAGAAAAATAATTTCATGTAATAGATATAAGAATATTATATAGAAAGAACTTGGTAATCTTGAGAATTGGAGATGAAGGCAGATGAGAAAGGATAACACTGTCCATTAGAAGGTAAAGCTGTGAAATTTCCTGTTTTCAATAACTTATTAGATAGAAGGAGCAGAGGAAACGAAAGAATTGGATATATTAGCTGACTACAAGATGTATTGAAAAATAAGATTGTGAAAAAGTCTCGTGTTCAAAACTAATCCTAGATTTTCTCAGCTGGAATAAAACTGAAGCCAGAACACATGCCCTCTTTCTTCTCCAGCTGTTTTGCTTGCAGAGGCAATGACCCCAATCCTGTTCCCAGCTGATAATCACTTTCTCCTTCACATCATGAGTGTCTTCTACCTCATTTTAGTCAAAGTGAACCAGGTTGTCTTAAAGTGTTCCAACTGAAGATGAAAATAAGATATCTCTGATTATTTCACCAAAAATAAAAGAGAATAATCACAGCACCTTGGCTGGCATAATCTAAGCAAGTGATAATCTATCAGGGTATACCTGACAAAAAACAGTGCATAAAATAGACTAGTAACCTCTGATTACCAGAAGAAATTTTAGTGCTTCCCATAAAAATGGTAAACATTGCAGTGGATGTGATTAGAGATGGAAGATAAAGTGTAACCATAGCTAGCGAGTACAATGTACAAAATCACAGTTGCTTTTGCATTCAAGGGTTACATCTGAGAAACTGTGGAGCACAGATAAAACATTGGAAAACCTGAAGAACAACAAATTTTATGACTACCCTTAAAAAAGAGAGAAGTCATCAAACTGTATAAATTCCATCTTAATTTCAATTCCTGGAAATATTTTTGACCAAATAATCAAACCTACTTCTAAACACCTAGAAGATAAAGGGAGATAAATAACAGACAGCCCTGATTTGTCAAAAGCAGATCATGTCAAACCTGCTTAATTTCCTTCCGTGATAGAAACGCAGGAACTGTGAACTGGGGAAAAGCAGTAGGTGTTGTATATCGACTTTTGTAGGCACTTGAAATTGCTGCTTGAGACATTCTCATAAGCAAACTCTGGAACTGTAGTTCAGATGAAAGCTACAAGGTGGGTGTTAGACAGCTTTGCTAACAGTGCCCATGGGGTCCTTAGCAATATTTCACTGTCAAAAAAGAAGGAAGAGTCAGATTCGAATATAAGGTTTCTGTCATGGGTCTAGCTCTGTTCAATGTTTTTATTAACAAATTGAACTGAAATTGAATTTAAATGGAAAATATGCTTATTAAATTTGCAGATGTCATGAGGCTGAGAAACATCACAAGGATGGAGGCAGTAATAAAGTTCAGAATGATCTGGACAAATTGAAGAAATGGCCTAAAAATTGGATGAATTACAAGGTACAGCACTTAGGCAGAAATAATCTGCAATATGAAACCAGTAAGGGAACAGCAGGCTCACCAACATGTTTCAAAAGAGAGGTGTGAGAGTTACAGGAGAAAATGAGGAAAGATTTAATACCAGTATTTGTATGTTACACTGAGGAAAATTGTGTACCAGTTGGAGAGATTATCGCAGAAAGCAAAGAGAATGATCAGGAGCATAGAAAAAAATTTCTAGTACGACTGAAAGAAATGGGATTATTTACTTAAACTGCAGCAAAGATATAGAAGGAAAATGGTAACAGCCTTAAGTAATGTTGAAAAGAGAAAATACTTACACTCCTTGTGAACAAGGGCAGCAGGACAGACTACGCATTTAGATGCAGAAAAAAGGACTGATTTAAACACAGAGGCGGAAAAAATCTAATGGTCAGCAGATTGAGGCACAAGAATCCTTTACCCAGGAAAGCTGTAGAGTTCCACTCACAACTTAGGTGTAGACCATCTCCCAGAGATGGTACATACAGATGACTTTGCCTTGAGGAGGGTCTTGACATTCCCACTAAATCTAATTTTTTCGATACTATGATGATATGTCACAATAAAGAAATATTCTCAGATTTTATTTCTTTATGAAAAGTTGAAGTTCTTCAGTAAAACTCGGTATGTACTTTGATATCTGGAAACATCTCATTACAGAAATAAGTGTGGGCACAAGGAATTCTTGGAATGAATTCATTAATACTACTATAATCTGAAACAGCATAATGTCAACATGGAAGCATAAGTTAGTGAAATGAACATGAAGGAGCTAATTGTAACTAAATACAGTAGACAAGAATTTCTTTTTCAACCTTGAGTGATTCTCATGGGTTAAACTTAATAAGTAAAATTTTTGAAACAGTAGTTAGACAATAACTGCACAACAAAGACTACAAAAAGTACTGGGAGAAAAAGCATTCAGCTTCCCCCAGCGGTTAACTATATAATGAAAGCAGTTTTGCTTAGAGAAACTTTATCAACTTTCAAACCTTTCTTAATGTCAGATTAGATCTACTGTAAAAGTCTTCTGTTAAGTGGCCACGATCTGATTAAAGCTCAAAGGTAGGTTGTTGGTTTTTTTTTCATTTATGATATAAATGCATTAACTGTCTGAAATGCCATGGATTTACATCAAGCTATGACCAAGTGGTGCAAGATACCTGGCTCATAATGGGGGAAAAATGTCATGAAGAAGAGAGCATATTATAAAATAGTGAGAATAGGTGGTAGTTTACTATGTGACAATTTTTTTCTACTTAGCAACTATTTTTACTGTGGGCTTGAATCTAAGGAAGGCCAAATAAAAATAAAATTAACTAACAGTAAAACTTTGATAACAGTATTTATAGTTTGAGATTTGTGCAGGTCTTGTTTTTAGCCTCTTCAGTATTAAGAATGATTAAAAGATTGTGTTAATTCTATTTCCTTGAAATTATTTAATCTACTTTTACTCAGTTTTTGAAACTAGAAAAGGGAATTCTACTAGTGACACATTACCTTTTTTTCTTTTTTCTTTTATTTTTTTTTAAACTGGATTGAAATCTGTACTTTGCTGATTGCTACAGGAATAAACCTGTTTCTTAATTCTATCTCTCAATATAAATCGCTAGTACTATGTCAGTTAACTTCACCATTGCAGCTCTGGACATATGCTATTTAAGAAAAGTAATTTTCTTCTGTTCAAATTTTAAAAATTTTTGTTGGAATCTCTACCTTTGAACTAGCATATCTGCATATTTTTTTTAGTTCTGTGCATCTGCTGAATGATTTCCAGAACCTGAAATACATTATATTTAAGCAGGGGAAAATATAACTAATGATGATCACCAGCTTCTCTGATCCTAAACTTTGTACTGGACTATAGTGAAGGAAAAGGAAATCTGTCTCAATCCCATCAAAAATTTCTGGAAAACAGTTAAAGTAATGACGAAACATTCTTGTCTTGTAAAGTCAATACACTTGATATTTTTTTGTTTTACAACACTGTGTTGGAACTATCACAACAGTGAAGTATTTTGCAATAGAGATTACAACAGTCACAGAATCACAGAACAGTTGACATTGGAAGGGACCTCTGAAGGTCAGCATGCCCAATCCCCCTGCTCAAGCTAGGCCACCTAAAGCAGGTTGCCCAGGACCCTGTCCAAATTGCTACTAAATATCTCCAAGGGTGGAGATGCCACAACCTTCCCAAAACCTGTGTCAATCCTCAGTCACCCTCACAGTAAAATTTTTTTTCCTGATGTTCAGGTAGAGTCTTTTGTGCTTCATTTTGTGCCCATCACATCTTGTCCTGTCATTGGGTACCACTGAAAAGAGCCGAGATTTATCCTCTTCGCACCCTCTCTTCAGATATTTCTTTACATTGACGAAATCCACTCTGAGCCTCCTCTGGGCTGAACAGACCCAGCTCTCTCAGCCCTTCCTCATATGAGAGATGCTCCAATTCCTTCATCATCTTTGTAACCCTTTGATAGGCTCTCTCCCTATCTCTCTTGTACCGGGGTGTCCAGAACTGGACACAGTACTCAGGTGTAGCCTCATCACTGCTGAGTAGAAGGAAAGGATCACCTCTCTCAACCAACTGGTAACATTTCTCTTCAAGCAGCTCAGGAAACCATTCACTCACTTTGCCTTCAGGTCCACTGCTAGCTCGTGCTGAGTTTTGCGTTCACCAGGACCCTCGTGTCCTTTTCTATCAAGCTGCTTCATATTTAGCCCGTATTGATCACCATCTCTGTGAGAAGTAAAAGAGAGAAGCTATGAGAGAAGAGTGTTGAAAGCCTTACTAAAGTCAAGATCCACAATATCCACTTTTCTCCCATTGTCTACCAAGCTAGTCAGTTCATTGTAGAAGGTTATTATGTTCGTCAAATATGACTTTGCCTCGTTGAAGGTATGCTGACTGTTACTGACACATTCTTGTCTTTCATGTGCCTGGAAACTTTTCCCAGAATTAGCTGCTCCATCAGTTTCACAGAGACCAAAGTGAATCTGTCTAGCCTGTAGTTCCCCGAGTCGTCCTTCTTCTCCTCCTTGAATATAGGAGGAACATTTGCTTTCTTCCAGTCCTCAGGAGCCTCTCTCAGTCACCATGATCATCTAAATGTAATCAAGTGTCCTCCCAATGACATCAGCAAGTTCCCTCAGCACTTGTGAGTGCCTCCCATCAGGGCCTGTGGATTTATGTGTGCCCAGTTTGCTTAAATATTCCCTGACCTGATACTTCTCTACCAATTTTAAGTCTTCATTGCTGTGGACTTTTCATACCGATCTCTGGGATCTAGGATTTGTGGACGCCAGTCTTGCTAGTAAAAATGGAGGAAATTATTTACTGTTCATAATGTGAGCATTATTTAAATTGTAGTTCAGAGAGTGAGGGTGATTTTTACTGTCTTGTAAGAAACATTTTCATTTTTCTTATTTTTCACTCTCCAGCATCACAAATACTAGCTCTGGATTTTATCTGAGAAGCTCACAGTACCTGTAACAAACATCTGTTGTGGTAGCCATCCAGAACTACTGTCCCAAAGGCATTCTGTTGTCTGAAATGTATCCAGGAAAATGTTAAAATGTGTCTTAGTGAACAAGAAATTCCATGTTCTCTAGAATGTGAAATTATGCATTTGCTATCTATCTCCTTCAGAAAATTTGGATGGCTTCCTGTTATGTTTGCGTGTTTCAATTTTTTTTTTTCTCTAAGCAGAGGAATTTTTAGCTTGTACAAGTATACGTAGGATAATAATTATTTCTTGGTTCAGAAAAACAGGCCAGTCCTGCAGGAGATCAAAAAATGCTTCTCTCATTTAGGATCTTAAAGTTTTTTGGTCATGCCTTCTCCCAGCATCATTCAATCACCAAATATTCATTCCTGCTCTTGAAATCCTTCCACTTCCATGATCCACCCATAAGAGTGAAAGAGCACTCTAACAGTAGGTAAGCAATTTTCTCCGTTTCAGAAGAGGGACAATTCTCTGAAACAAATGATTTTGTTATCTCTTTTAGTGAAATACATCTCACATAGCTTTCGATATCTCTGAAGCAGACATCTGAACCTGAGTCAGTTGATCAGATTCACTTTGCAATTGATATAGAAAAATGGCATATAGAAAATAGAGGACTTTTTTTTTTTTTTTCTTTAATATATGTAGGGTGAGACAGTAAAAGTACCCTTCTATCTCCTGTAATTAAAAGGATTCTATATCTGAAGAATCTAGTGTCTGTGGAAGAGACCCTTTCTCAAGAAAGCTGACCCAGTCTTTAAAGTTGCATCCCTAAAGCAGCACGGAAAAGTCTGCATCCTGGTGCCCAGGCAATGAGGACCATCTCCCACATGTAGCTCTGTGTTGCTCTGTAAATTTCTGGACTTATGATTACTCTTGGAAATTAGCCATAATGAAGGAGACTAACCCTGTATTCTTGACATGACACAGACTCTGCCCTCTATTTATTTACTTGTTTGTTTTGCTCACAGGCAGTCATTGCTAATGGCTAAATTGCATCATAGTATTCTCACACCAACAGTTGTTGAATTTTGGGGGGGAGTCCCAAACTGATATGACCGAAAACATGCTATTTAGATAGCTTTTTTTTTTCAGGGTAAAACTGGGGGGAAAAGATCAAACTACTGAGAGGTACTCAAGCAACAAGTGACTAAATAATTTTGGGGCTTCTTGATGTTTAATATGCAAAGTCCCACAATCAAAATATTTACCCTTTATCTGTAAAATTTCTTTGCAATATGGATTTACACTACTTAAATAATAAACTACATGTTTGTAAATGGGCAACCATTTTTTGTTAAATGAAGAAAAATAGACTAACTCACGAGCCATGTTGCTCATTTGGTCTGAAATTCCTCAAAGATTCCGGTTCTGCACACCTACAGAAAGAGGGGTAAAAAAGAAAAATAGAACTCCATTTATCCTCAACCAATATCAGCCACTTTTTTATTTCAAGTTTTATGTTCTAATATTCAAATAGTAAAACATTTTTTATATTTATGAAAAGTAACTTTTTTTCTGGATTAAGACTATCTGAGATTCTTTTCTAATTTCCTCCGCCGCCATTTTTCACCATTTATTTAATCATGTGCTCAGATATAGACACTTTAAATAGAAATTATTAATCTAGAATTGTACATTTGTGGCCATCAAAGTACAAGGCGCAGCTATAAGGTTTTATTCCTTTTAGTGGGCACAAGGTTGAAGTGTTTCAACTTACAGAAAGATAGTTGATACAGGCTCTCTAAGTAATGCTTCGGAGGGATGTAAATTAATTATGGTTTTGAATAAGAAGGAACTAGCATAGCAGATAAAGAATTGTTCTTTACTACAGTTCTAACAAAAATATTAACAAAGAAATGAAAAAATATACTAGAAAAAAAACCACAAATGCACACTGCGTTGCAGCAGAGTATGTCTTCTGTCATGGTCTTATGCAATTATATATTTTCTTCTTGCTTAACAATAATACTGAGAAAGAATCCATTTTTTGTACAGTTAGTGTGTGCATTGAAAACCATACAGTTTCTTCTGCAATTAATAAAGAAAAAGAATAATTTTAATTGACTTTTCTTTACAAAGAAATTATAGAAAATGTTTATAAGAAAATTTATAAGTTGTCATGCATCTTTAATTTTACCTTTTATGGAAAAGGAAAAAAATCTTTCAGTTCTGTGCCATATATTTAAATGAAAATGTCTTCATTACACTTGAAAAAGGATTCTGGAGAGCTTTTTAAAGTTTTCAATTGAAGAAAAATATAGGTATATTTCCCTTTTATTCTTTTAGTTATAGGTACATTCATGGATAATGTTTCTGATCAACCATACACACAGACATGTTGTCCTGTCCGCTTCTTTCATCAGTTAGCAACTTGCTTTTACTGCTTTGTATGGCTTATAATGAAAATCTGTATGTAGCTAAGCTTAAATGAATTTGCGAAGATTTTATGGTAATGCGACTCTCTTTATCTTAGTGTTGATTCAAAGGCTTTCTTACAGTTACTAAATTAAATTTTATTGCTTTTCCTGTATAAGACTAGTTCACAATAACGCAAACATGGAATCCAGCAACTTTATTAACATTGTCTTTAATTAATTTTGTCATAAATGCTATCATTATCTGTATTTGATCATACAACACAATCTCTTTAAAGTTAATTGTATACACATGTAGAACTCTGTGTAACATGTAAGTAAATGTGTCGATAAAGGGACAAGAATAAGACCCCCATCAAAACCAACCTGCTGCATAAAGATGAATGGCAGGTGCAAGACAATAATTGGCATAATAACTACTTCTGTTATAGAAAATTTGATTAAGTTTTCTGAAAGGATAAGCAACTTCTAATAGTGTTTATATTTCTAATTTTGCATTTATTAGTGATGAAAGCAACATTTTAAATGCATGAGAAATTACAGTGACACCTCACAACAAGGCATACTAATTGTTAGATTGCAAATGTTCTGTGTCATAGCATAAATGAAACTATTTAGAATGCATTGGCTGGTAAATAATTACCTTTCTTTGGCTTCTGTATGCAAAATATTGTTAAACATACTAAGAAAAAATGATAATAAGTATTGCAAATAGATCAGAGAATCTGTAAACAGAAGAAACCTGTCAAGCTCATTAGGAACAAAATCCCCCTTTTAATGCAAAGTACAACTATAATATTTCATAACTGCAGAAATAAAACCCTCATATTTCTGCATAAAAACCTTTTCAGCATTTTAATAAAATGCTTTTTAAAAGCATGTCCTGGGTTCAGCAGTAGCAGTCATTTTTCTCCTTCTTGGTAGCTGGTGCAGTGCTGAGGTTTTGACTTTAGGCATGGGAACAGCACTGATAACACCAGTGTTTTCAGTTACTGCTTGGTAATGTTTTGGTCTGACCAAGGCCTTTCTGAGTCTCATGCTATGCCAGGGAGGAGGGGAAGCCGGGAGGAAGCAGAGACAGGACACCTGACCCAAACTGACCAAAGAGGTATTCCATGCCACAGCACATCATGCCCAGGATGAAAAAAACAGAGGGTAGGGACCTGGAAGATGGGGTTCGCTGCTGGGTCGGGCTTGGTATTGGGTGGTGAGCAGTTGTATTTCTCTTCCCTTGCATTTCCCTTGTCGTTATTATTATTGGTGGCAGCAGTAGTGGTTTGTGTTACACCTTAGTTACTGGACTGTTCTTATCTCAACCTGTGGAAGTTACATTCTTTCGATTCTCCTCCCCATCCCCCTTGGGAGCTGCGGGGAAGAAAGAGGGGGGAGTGAATGAGCGAACTGAGTGAGGGGCTTAAACCATGAAAAAGCAGTTCAGCTTTTAAAAAATCTCCTTCCATCTGAAATGAGCAGATTATTCCCCTAGAATGCACAGAGAATTCATCCAACTAAATATACTCAAATATCCCAGAATTAGTGCCCAACAGCTTAACAAGATAGGCACACATACACTGAGCTGACAACCCTTAGCTGCCACTGAGGAGCCTGTTTAACCTTTACTAACAAAACTACTTCTTCAGTTGTTTTGCTGGGTTTTTTTTTGTTCAGTACAAGGTTTTTTTCTTTTAACTTTACTATATAATGGCGTTTTCAAAGTAACAGAAGTGATCACAATTTGTTTGAGAAATAGCTTCAATCTTATCCAAAAGAACTGTCACTGTGGTCTCTGGGATAAAAAACATAGTGCGGCAATATGTGCTCCAATCACGGGGTATGGTATTTCATGCTCTCAGTGCCATTATGCTCAAACATACAAACAGGCAGTTTAATCATTTGCTTTCTTTAGCATTTAATAATTATGTTCTCATAAGTCTAGCAATTGTCATTAAAATCCATCCAAATACTATTTGCAATTAAATAATAGTGATATGCTTGCACCTATGGCTCCAGTGCGCCTAACATACTGTGCTGCAGACAGTATAAAAAAAGGAAGGAATCTCTGAAGACATCTGGAAACCACCATGGGAACCCAAGCTATAACTCACCTCTCTCTGTCATCTCTATGGGGAATTGAGAGGAAAAACAAACGACACTTCATGCGGGACTAAGGCTGACTATCCTGCTGTAGTTAGATGCCTGGTGAAGAAAATTTATCTCCTTTTTTTCCAGCACACAATGGTTAAATATCACAAAATATATTACAAAAGCCTGTGTTCAGAATCCTTCTCATCTTGAAGAGGCTTAACCCCTCTAACTACACTAAAATTGCAGGTTGTTTTGAGGGGTGGAAGAGAGAAGATCCCCCCTATTGAAGCAAGCAGACAACTGGGAGCACAGGTCTCTCCTGCACAGAATGAAAAAGGTAGTACTGGTTCAACTCTTGTCCTATGGCATATGTGCATATTTATGGGAGAATATAACTGGAAAAGAAAGAGAGACAGTCCTAGGAGTGGAAATAAAAATTTGAGTTCTCACCCCCTTCCACTGAGCCACTTACCTTTCCTTGTTTCTCTGACATTGCCCTAAGTAAGGTTTGTGTTTTCCTCCTTGCATTTGCAACACTGAGAAAGCCCTTCAACTCATCATTAGTCGACTGGTGTGAAGATCAGCTCCAAAACTAATCTGTCAATGTCCATTAGTTACCTAGTTTGTGACTCATAGTGGGGTGGACATCACTTTGTGTCTTTATTGGTTGAAAGAACACTCAACATTTATATGACCATGGGGCACTGCTCTGGGTTGCTGTTAAGTGATTGTTTTTATTGTCCTGTACTACTCCGCATTGTTTCTAATAATTTTGGCATATGAATCATTTATTTCTGTTTTGATTTTAACTTTGATGTGCAGATTTACTCCGATAGTAGAAAGATATTTTGAGCATTTATGAATTCTCAGTGATATTGCTCCTGTAGAGAAGGTCAATACAAGGCCTGTTGTTCATGCCATCCCAGCCACCACCTTGCATACCTATTATGCCGTCTCCAAACACTATGTTAATGAATAACTCTTTGTAGCTCCATTGATTAAGAGATTCTATTTGCTAGTTCTCTTGCTTCTATCTTTACACATGGTTTTGCTTTGAAAGAAGAGCCTCACATTTCTATGTAGCTTAAGAAATGGCATTCATAATATACATTATTTTGGCTGATTTAGTGGTGTCACTAGAAACTGTATTCCTTTGTATTGTTTTTCTTTTTCTCTGTCATGATGCTGTGACCATGCGACTATACTCACAAGCCTATGGTGTTGTTTTTTCAGTGTCTCTTTGGCTTAGTCTATCATAACAGGGATTTCTCAGCTTTACCCTTTCTAATAAAGAAGATTTCCAAAAGATTGGTGGACAATACGCATTGCAGTGCATGTTTTTACAATCTAGCTCTGATTATAGAAAAATACTTTCCAAAGTTATCGTAAATATTGCAGCAAAACTTTACAATACAAAACTGGTTTTTGGATTGAAGGCATATAGGGTTGGAGGCATACTGATTAGATTAATGTCTCCATCATCTGCCTGTTTCATCTGTTCAAATTAGTGTCTCCACCACCTGCTTGTGTAATCCTGACTTCAAACAAATTTTTTGCATTGGGCTTTTGTCTTTGTTTTTGAATGACAATATTATTATTAATCACATCTCACTGTATAAAAGGTTAAGGACCCCACTCTATACTTGCTAATACCTCTTGTTCTTCTGTTGTTGTCGTTCTAGGGTCATTCTGTTGGCTTAATTCACTCTGAAAAACTCTTGGACCAGACTGTTTTATCATGCATGTTGAACCAAGTATGAATAAATTTAGGCATGTGTGTGAAATGTATGTGCAAATAATCTCAGCAAAATCCAATATTGTCACACAAGTTTTTTTATTACAAGTGTTCTTAGAGTAAAAGGACTTTTTGCCTTTTTTTCTGGATGTGCTTTTTTAGAGAGAGGTGTTAATATGACCCAAAATTATTTTAAGAGAAACATCCGAAAGTACATTCAAGGGCAAGAAAGGGACGCTAATGAAGAGAATAAAGAATTGTCACCAAATGTGTTTAGCACAAAAAATGCTAGTGGTAAGAACATTACATAGAGACTGAATATTGATAGATAAATGCTTATTAAAATGTTTAAACCATCTCCGCCTTTCCTCAGGGGCCTCAAATAAATAAAAATACCTTGTAACATAACATAATGTTTCATTACATCTGAAAACTGAAACTAAGTTGCAATTTGAAATGATGGGTGACAGAGGCAAAAAATGAGGGCATTTTTCTAAGAACAGTGGTGGAATCTTTAGAACTTGAAAACAAAATGGAATTATTTTCCCGAATATATTACCTAGTTCAAGCAGAAGCCATGCGCTTGATCTGGGAATGTGTTGGCAAAAATAATGCCCTATGTTATGCAGGGAGTCAGAAAAAATTATTAAAATGGTCTTTTCTAGCCTTAAAATCTATGAAACTGAATCTTCCATTGATAATTTCATTGTGATTTGAAGGCACATAGCATACAGACATATGAGGCGTATAAAAATAATGAAAAAATTTCAGCATGGCTCCCTAGAAGGTAAAGCAGATGATCAAAATGCTCTCTTTTGGCTTTAAGAGATGCACTAGTGAAATTCAGAGCACGGTTAATTTTGAAGTCAGCCATAAGCCAGAGTAAATCTTGACTTTTCACTACAGAGACTGCATAGTTTCCTGCTACTACAGTTAAAACCACTCCTATGGGTATTCCTCCAGTGAAGCTGATTTTTAAAAATTTCTTAGTTTTTCTTGTCAATTCTTATCGTCTTCATGTAACAACAAGGCAAACAAACATGAGGCTGGTTGTCTTCAATACTAATTTCTGTATGTTTCTGCTCATTTACTTTCTGTAAATGAGAAAAGTTTCGATTTCATTAAGCTAGTCTTAAGATTCTAATTGGTGAATTTGAAGATATTCACTTTAGAGATGATGAAAAGTTTCTTTAATGTTTTCACTACATAAATCCTGCCAGACCAATCTGGTGGCCTTCTATGATGGAGCTACGGAACTGATGGACAGGGGTGGAGCAGTTGATGTCATCTACCTGGACTTGTTCAAAGTGTTTGACACTGTCCCACATGACATCCTTGTCTCTAAGTTGGAGAGACCACTCGGTGGATAAAGAACTGACTGGATGGCCTCACGCAAAGAGTTGTGCTCAATGGCTCAATGTCCAGCTGGAGACCAGTAACGAGTGGTGTCCCTCAGGGATCGGTGTTGGGACCGATCTTGTTCGACATCTTTGTTGGTGACATGGACAGTGGGATTGAGTGTGCCCTCAGCAAGTAGAGGAAGTTCAGATTGGATATGAGGAAGAAATTCTTTACTGTAAGGGTGGTGAGGCTCTGGAATGGGTTGCCCGGGGAAGTTGTGAGTGCTCCATCGCTGGCGGTGTTCAAGGCCAGGTTGGACAGAGCCTTGGGTGGCATGGTTTAGTGGGAAGTGTCCCTGGCCATAGCTGGGGGTTGGAACTAGATGATCTTAAGGTCCTTTCCAACCCTCACTATTCTATGACGCTACAATTCTATGATTTTATCTTTTCAATTTTAACTTAATTTTAAAACAATTTTTTTAAGTACATTCTCTTCTTTTAACTAATTACTAAAAAAACCCCACCACAACATAAAAAATAAGCTTTCAGGGGATGCATACATGCAGCATTTCTAATAAGGACATAAAGAATACAAATCTGAGAAAATTTAATTTAACTCAAAATATGATTCACTGCCACTCTGTACCACTGCAAAATGTCTGCAACACTAAGGCTTCACAATGACCACTGTCAGAAACCAGCTAAGGCTTGAAAGCTTGTGTCGTGGTTTAAGCCTCTCTAACTCACGCAGTCTCTCTCTCACTCACTTCCCCCTCTTTCTTCCCCCCGCTCCTGGAGGAATGGGAAGGAGAATCAAAAAGAATGCAGCTCCCACAGGTTGAGATAAGAACAGTTTAGTAACTAAAGTATAACACAAGACCACTACTGCTGCCACCAATAATAATAATGACAAGGGAAATACAAGGAAAGAGAATACAACTGGTCACCACCCAATACCAAGCCAGACCCAGCAGTGCAACCCCCACCCTTCTGGGTCTCTGCTCTCTGTTTTTACATCCTGGGCATGACATGCTGTGGCATGGAATACCTCTTTGGCTAGTTTGGGTCAGGTGTCCTGTCTCTGCTTCCTCCCGGCTTCCCCTCCTCCCTGGCAGAGCATGAGACTCAGAAAGTCCTTGGTCAGACCAAAACATTACTAAGCAGTAACTGAAAACCCTGGTGTTATCAGTGCTGTTCCCAGGCCCAAAATCAAAAACACAGAGCTGCACCAGCTACCAAGAAGCAGAAAAATGACTGCTGCTGCTGAACCCATGACAGCTTGAAACTGCCTATTTGCAATGAATGCCTTGGTTATAAAGGATTGTGGTAGTGTGACCAAAATTGTGTGAAAGGCTAGTCCTCAAGTCATAGTATCTCTGTGTTTGACAGGCATTTATTTTGATCCTGCTTCCTATGCATCCTAGTTTCCCACTGCCTTTGAAGTTCTAGGCATGACTGGCTGAGTATCTTCACACTAGCATTATTTAAGGTTCATTTGAGCTATTGAGCTTGTCCTTCTTCTAGTGAGCTACACAGTTGCAATTAAAAAAAACCCAAAACCAAATAAAAAACCTAATAATAATCTTAACTAAAACCTACTGCATAGGATTTCATCATTAGTTCTAAGTGAAATTAGGAGAAACTGTTCTCTTTTATTCTTGTAATCATTTGTGGAAATAAAAGATTACTTTGGTAATAAATTGCATCAATGACCCTATTACCAGCAACTTCACCTGTAAAAAACCTCAGCTGTAAAACTTCACCCTTGGAAAATTAATCAGGTTCTCAGAAGAAGTGAAAAGTTTGACAAGAAGGTATGTTATCTTTTCCAACATTTTGAATCTATACTTTTAGTGAAAGCTAAATTTTAATTTTACAATTTAGTGGAACTCTATCATAGAATGTTCTCAGAATCTTCAAATATGTCATTGCTTTTTGCATTGTTAAGGTAAGATATCCAAGTCAGTGACTTTTTACTCTTTAAATGTTAAATCCTGCTCAAAACTATGCTTGTATTCAGGTAGTGTTAAAAAACTATAATTCCATAAATCTCTTCTAAGACCATGCATTTACTTCTCTTTTTGATTAGGATAGACTGAAATATTAATATGATAGTGTTAAAAAAGGAAAGCCTTTTAAATGAGAAGGCAACAAAGCTTGAACACTTTTGCATGATGCATGTGTACTGCATGCCTTTTCCTAAAGATGATTAAATATGCACAGCACAGCCTTTGAATGTTGCCTAGATTTTGAAAATCTAAGATATATTAAGCCTCACCTACAGTTCACCTTCTTTTGCTGATTCCTATTACAGTAAATGGCATTTTTCACACATCTCAGTAATATTCAAAGGTCAATTTATTGGCTCAAAATACATGCATTACAGAAATACATTATGTAATACATTTGCATTTGTTAGGTAGTTAATTACAGCCCCAGTTACTTACACTTTATTTAAAATGCATATGTATGGCATAGCAAATGATTAGGCCAAGAACTTCAATTAAGCACATATGATATATGGCTCTTTGCCAAAATCTATTAGGATTTTTTGAGACAGCTTGTTGAATGGTGACAGAGAGATGAAAACTGGCAGCAACAACAAGAACAAAAATAAATAATTTGAAATACATTTGCTTTTCTGTTACATAGGTGCAATATAATAAATTCTCTGCAATTTCCCGCTACTGATTCGCAGTAGAATTAGTTCTTTTGTTAAAACATTCCACTTTAAGGCTTTTGGCTTAATAGATGCTAAAATTAAAAAAAATGAAATCTAAAAAAAAGTATATATATCATAGGAATCTAAGGATATTTTTCAGAAAAAAAGTAACATTTATATTTAAATCCCTAATAAAACGGCAAGAGCAATGAGAGTGAAAGACCAATAGTTAACATTTTTCTTCTTTGTTTTGTAACCTTTTCTCTGTTAGAGGGCTTGGCTTTTCATTTTCCAAGTGTCTTTTGCATTCATTGTCCATTACTATAAAATTTCACTTGAGAAACACTAGATACTTGATGTCAGTTGTCATTTATTAATGTGTTAAAATAACAGTGTGTAAAATCCCCATGGCTCATAGTAAATTCAACAAGATATAGGAGGAACATTTAATTCTTGTTCTCTCTGTAGGACAGTGAAGATTTTACTTCGTGCAAATGTTCCTTAAAAGCCAGATTTTATTTAAAGAGTTCATCTTTTGATTTATGAAAACTATTAAGCAGAGACATAATTTCAATTTTTTTGCATTAGTCTGTTGTTGTCTAGAGGTAGATATAAGCATAAGAGCAAGTGCTGTAATGTACTGGAATCCTACTTGCTCTTTTCATGCTGCAAAGTGGAAGAAATCACAAGGGATTTGTGGATGTAGCTCACATGCTCAAATTGCAATAGACATTTTTAATGGGAACTTGAGCTGGAACATTGTTTTGTTTGCTTCAAGACACTTTCCAAACTCTCGGAGGATTGCTTGTTACGGGCACTCTTTATTTGTACTTCTAGCAACTACAAAAGGCCCTTTGATCCTTTTTGTGTCTTTTACTTGAACAGGTTTTCTACACTGCTGGAATAGTAAATGCAAAATAAGCAGAAGTTTAAGTAAGTCCTGGCTGTGCTCTGTGTTTTGTCCATTTTCATTCCATCAAAAAGAAAAAAAAAAAAAAGGAACATAAGATAAAAATAAACGAAAAAGAATGAAACAGACATGCACAAAGGGCACTTCTTAATGTGCAATATTGGCATATTTTTTTAAGTGCCCACTGGGAAAGTTCAGAAGCTAGCAACATAACAAGTCCAGCTTGGACTCATTCATGTTTAATAGGACTAACTTCAGAAGGGTCGATGAAGCGTTTATGTAAACCCCTCAGGCAGCTCATAATTGCCTATGTTAAATGAATCTGAATATATTTTGAAGAGACAATAAACACCCAATGCATTGAAAAAAATCTGTCTGAACTTGTAAAAACTCACAAGGGTATTTTGAGATGTTTATGTTGCTGCAGTATGATTATTATAAAACCTTAGCATAATTATAGTGAAAATCACTGCTATGAACAGTGGAACTCACTTTGCTAAGCTACAAGCTGTGTGGAAGTGAGGTGAGATCTGTACTGCAAGTTATAGGCATTAGCTATATGTGGCTTCCTGAACAGTTTAAAAGTTTTTATTTAGAAAATAGTATTATTATATCAATAATCAAGGGAGGAGAAACCAGAATCTAAGATTTCTCCCTGATGAGTACCTAATCAGTAGATTAAATTAATGTTTCTTGCTCTTTAGTCTTGAGTGCCCAATCAGTACACTAAATCATGCTTCCCTTTATGCCTACAGTTCTTGCAGTCCTGACTACCTAGCTGGGCAGCTTCAACAGGAGCAGAAAAGTCATGTCTGCCAAAGCCCACAGATTGGTTGCTACAGCTTCTGCCCAAGATATAACAGCCAATGCAAGGTATGCTAGACATGAGGCTACAAAGTGCTGTTGGTCCTCATCTCTGTAAAAAAAAAAAAAAAAAAAGCAAAAAGCAAAAACCCAGGCTTTTCCCACTGGGTCATCAATACACATATAATGGTTTCAGCTTGAGGATTAAAACCATGCAGTCTGTGTTTCATTTCAACTAACTTCTGAGGGAACTAAGTTCAGTTGATTGTATTTAAATGCATTTTCCCAAACCATTTTGTAGACAATGGAAAAAAAAAAAGGCACTTTTGGAGAGTGATTCATTATACAATCATAGAATCACAGAATAGTTAGGGTTAGAAAGGATATTAAGATCATCTAGTTCCAACCCCCCTGCCATGGGCAAGTACACCTCCCACTAAGCCATGTCACCCAAGGCTCTATCCAACCTAGCCTTGAACATTGCCAGGGATGGAGCATTCTCAACCTCCCCAGACAACCCATCCCAGCGCCTCAACACCCTTACAGTAAAGAATTTCTTCCTCATATCCAATCTAAACTTCCCCTGTTTAAGTTTGAACCTGTTACCCCTTGTCCTATTCATTACAGTCTCTAATGAATAGTCCCTCCCCAGCATCCTTATAGCCCCATGTAATGGGTTCAACAGTAGCAGTAAATTGTTCTCCTTCTTAGTAGCTGGTGCAGTGGTGTGTTCTTGACATTCGGCCTCGGAACAGCACTGATAACACCGATGTTTTTAGTTACTGCTCAGATGTTGAGTCTGGCCAAGGACTTTCTGAGTCTCATGCTCTGTCAGGGAGGAGGGGAAGCCGGGAGAAAGCAGAGACAGCACACCTGACCCAAACTAGCCAAAGAGGTATTCCATACCACAGCACGTCATGCCCAGGATGTGAAAACTGGGGGCAGGGACCCGGAAGAGTGGGTTCACTGCTCAGTCAGGCTTGGTGCTGGTCGGCAGGCTGCGAGCGGTTGTATTCTCTTCCCTCGTTGTTTCCCTTATCATTATTATTATTGGTGGCAGCAGCAGTGGGAGGTGCTCCAGTCACCTGATCATCCTTGTGGCCCTCCTCTGGACTTGTTCCAACACTTCCAGGTCCTTTTTATGTTGAGGATATCAGAACTGCACACAAGACTCCAAGTGAGGTCTCACAAGAGCAGAGTAGAGGGGCAGGATCACCTCCTTTGACCTGCTGGTCACGCTCCTTTTTATGCAGCCCAGGATATCAGGGCTGAAAGTGCACACTGCTGGCTCATGTTTATTTCCTCATCGACCCACACCCCCAAGTCCTTCTCCGCAGGGCTGCTCTCAATCTCTTCTCTGCCCAACCTGTAGCTGTGCCTGGGATTGCTCCAACCCAGGTGTAGGACCTTGCACTTGTCATGGTTAAACTTCATCAGGTTGGCATCAGCCCACCTCACAAGCTTGTCAAGGTCCCTCTGGATGGCATTCTTTTCCTCCAGCACATCAACCAAACCACCCAGCTTGGTGTCATAGACAATCTTGTTGAGGGTGCACCCAATCCCACTATCCATGTCATGTTGTCCCTAGTCCATCTTTTATTATGGGTCAGTTACAACTGTTAGTGCAATTTTCACTTCTTTAATCGTAAAACCAGCTTCAGTGTCTAACTCAGATAAGGATATGTAGATTTGACCAAAGTCTGATTACTGTTAAGGGGTGCTTTGAATGTCTAAGCTCCAGAGAAGTACTTGAAGGGACAAACAGGCAGACTTTCTGCCTGCCTCTCCAGAAATGCCTAGGTCATTATTGTCAATGAAAGAATTGTAAATGTCTAATTTGTTCGCCCTGGTACTCCTACGGGAGATGAGCACTTAAACCTTGTATTTAACTCTAGTTACAGAAATTGGTACTATAAGAAGGTAATCTGACTCTTTTCTTATTGTGCTTTTACTGGCTGATTGGAAAAGTAAACAGAGACAAACAAAGGGTATAGTTGGTCTGTCTTAACAGATGGTTTGAACAAATTTAGTCAATATGTAACTGCATGGGAAATTGTGCTATGGTTCTGCTA